>CM044326.1:26000947-31000947 GCA_024291935.2 Okapia johnstoni
ATTGTGGTGCTGGAGAAGATTCTTGAGAGTCACTTGGACAGTGAGGAGATCAAATCGGTCAATCCTAAAGGAAATCAGCCCTGACTATTTATTGGAAGGACTGATCCTGAAGCTCCAATACTTGGGCCACTTGATGCGAAGAGCTGACTCACTGGAAAGCACCATGATGCTGGGAAAGGAGGAGAAAGGGGTGACAGAGTATAAGATTGTTGGATGGCATCACTGACTCAATGAACATGAGTTTGAGCAAACTACTGGAAATAATGTAGGGCCGGGAAGTCTGGCATGCTACAGCCCAGACTAGGACACGACTGAGCACCCGAACAACAGTAGCAACATTAACTCCCCTGTGCTTCATCTATTTATCTCTCTCTTCCCAAATGCCTGGCAACCATGAATACATTTATCTTCTTTATAGTTTTACCTTTTACAAAATGTCATATAAATGGAATCATACAGTATGTAGCCTTTTAGGACTGATTTCTTTTATATAGCAATATACTTTTAAGATTCATCCATGTTTTTGCATGGCTTGATAGCATATTTCTTTTTATTGCTGAATACTATTCCATTCCATATATGTGAAAGTGAAAGTCACTCAGTCATGTCCAACTGTTTGTGACCCCATGGACTATATGGTCCATGGAATTCTCCAGGCCAGAATACTGGAGTGAGTGGATAGCCTTTCCCATCTCCAGGAGACCTTCCCAACCCAGGGATCAAGTCCAGGTCTCCCGAAGTGCAGGCAGATTCTTTACCAGCTAAGCCACAAGGGAAGCCTGCAACAAGAGAAGCCACTGCAATGAAAAGCCTGTGCACCGCATCTAGAGAGTAACCTCCCAGCTCACCATCAACTAGAGAAGAGCTGGAGCAGCAACAAAGACTCAGCACAACCAAAAACAAGTAAAATATTTTTCAAAAAAAGAATTAATGAATAGAAAATGTGAACATATAGAAACAAAGAATAGCTGTTGGGCCAGGAATTTGTAACAGGTGGCTTCTTTACCAGCTGAGCCACAAGGGAAGCCCAAGAATACTGGAGTGGGTAGCCTGTCCCTTCTCCAGGGCATCTTCCAGACCCAGGAATCGAACCAGGGTCTCCTGTATTTCAGGTGGACTCTTTACCAACTAAGCTATCAGGGAAACATAAGATATTTTATTTTTCTATTCATCTATTGAAGGACATCTTAATTGTTTCCAGTTTTGAGTAGTTATTCATAAAGCTGTAATTAATATTCAAGTGCAGATGTGTGTGTGTGTAAGGTTTCAAATCACTAGATAAATACCCAGAAATGTGATTATCATAGGATCAGACTATGTTTGATGTGTTAGTTTTCTAGGGCTGCCGTAATAAAGAACCACAAACAGAGTAGCTTAATCAGCAAGCGTTTACTGTGTAACAATTCCAGAAGCTAGAAGTATCAAGGGACTAGCAAGGGTTAGTTCCTTCCAAGGGCCGTGAGAGAGAATCTATTTCATATTTCTCTCCTATCTTCTGATGGTTTGATGGAAATCTTTGACTTTCCCTGGTAGGGAGCAGCATGACCCTGATCTCTGCTTTCATCCCTGCATGATGGTCTTTCTCTGTGTATATGTCTCCAGATTTCCTTTTCATAAAGACACTAATCATATTAAATTAAAGGCCCACTCTACTCCAAATAACGAAAGTGATAAGTGAAAGTGTTAGTCTCTAAGTCATGTCCCACTCTTTGCGATCCCATGGACTCTAGCCCACCAGGCTCCCTTGTCCATGAAATTCTCCAGACAAGAATACTGGAGTGTGTTGCCATTTCCTTCTCTAGGGGATCTTTCTGACCCAGGGATGAACCCGGGGTCTCCTGCCTTGCAGGCAGATTCTTTACTGTCTGAGCCACCAGGGAAGCCAGAGTATTATAACTCCAGTATACAACTCCAGTGTGATTATATATCTGCAATGAATGACCCTATTTCCAAATAATGTCATATTCTGAGGTATTTGGAGTTTAAGATTTCGACATGAGATTGGGAGGCAGGTGGTGTTGCAAATCAACCCATAACATTTAGTTTCTTAAGAAATTGCTAAATTATCTTCCAAAGTGGCTGTACCACTTTGCATTCTCATCCAGAAATTAGAAGAGTCTCTATTGCGTGTATCCTTGCCAGAACTGGTATTTGCCATTCTAAGACTGGTACTTCACTGTTGTTTTAATCTGTGTTTCTCTAATGACAAATGATGTTGAGCCTTTTTTTTAATATGCCTAGTTGCCATCTGTATATCTTGTTTGCTGAGGTATCTATTCAGATCTTCTACCCATTTTTAAATTCTTTTTTTGTTGTTGTTTTCTTATGGTTGAGTTTTAAATAGTCTTTTTATATTTTGGATAGATGTCCTCTATCAGACATGCGGTTTGTAAACGTTTTCTCCTCACTGGCAAATTGTCTTTTCATTCACTTAACAATGTTCATCACAGAGCAAAATGTTTAATTTTAGTAAAATCCAAATTATGAACTTTCTCTTTTGTGAATTGTGCTTTTGATATTGTGTCTAAAAGACACCAAACCTAAAGTCACATCGATTTTTTTTCCTACAGTTTTCTCCTATAGGTTTAATTGGGATTGTGAAAATGAAAGTCGGTCAGTCATGTCTGACACTTTGTGACTCCATGGACTACACAGTCCATGGAATTCTCCAGGCCAGAATACTGGAGTAGGTAGCCTTTCCCTTTTCCAGGGGATCTTCCCAACTCAGGGATCAAATCCAGGTCTCCTGCATTGCGGGCAGATTCTTTACCAATTGAGCCACCAGGGAACAGGTTTTAATTGGGATTATGCTGAATCTGTGGATCAAATTGGGAAGAACTGACTCCTTAAAAATATTGTTTCTTCCAATTCATGAATATGGAATATTTCTCCATTTATTTAGACTTTTGATTTCTCTCATTGAGTTTTCTCTCATTCTGTAGTTTTCTGCATAACATACCTTGTAAATATTTTGTTGGATGTATGCCAAAGCACATCATTTCCTTTGGTGCTGTTGTAAATGCTTTCTGAAATTTAAATTCCAATTGCTAGTATATAGGAAAGCAGTTTAATTTGCTATATAGACTTTACATCCTGCACCTCTGCTATACTCATTTATTTAATTAACAAGTTTTGAGGGGGTGTTTTCTGTATGTATGGATTCTTTGGTTCTACATAAACAGATATATTATCTGAGACTAAGATACTAGTTTTGTTTTATCCTTTCCAATCTGTATACCATTTATTTCTTCTTCTTGTATTCCAGGATGATAATGAATAGGAGTGGTGAGAGCGGACATCCTTGTCTTCTTCCTGGTCTTACAGGAAAAGAGTTTAGTTCTCACTATTAATTATGATATTAGTTGTAGGTTTTTCATATATTCAATTGACTTGAACAAAGCCATTTTCTTCTACTCCTAGTATTTTTTAAACTGGTACTATGAATGGTAGTGAAACATTTTTTATGCATCTATTGATATTTTTGTTTAATTTCATTATTGTCTTTTTTAGTTACACTATTTTGTATTTATTGTTTGTTCAAGGAATTGCAATATACTTCATTAACTTATGAATATCTACTGTGGTTACTATTGTACTACCTCCAATAAAATGCAGTAATCTTATAACAGTAAAATTCTATTTACCTCTCCTATTCTTTTTATTGTTATCATATATTCTACAACCACATGGGTGATAAACCCCACATTACAATGCTATTAATTTTGTATTTAAATGCAGTTGAATTTTTAAGAAAATAAGAGTATTATCCACAAAAGTATTGTATCACTATGCTGTACACCTGAAAATAACATAATGTTGTAAATCAACTATTACTTCAATTAAAAAATAATTAGGGAAAAAGTACTATCTTATAATAATATTACCTATTTGTGGAGGTCTTCATATGTTCAAGTCCAAGTTTCTATCTCATATCCTGCACCCTGTACAACTTCCTTTTGGTAGTCCTTATAGAACATGTGCTGGTGATAAATGTGTTTGTACATGTCAGTTTGCTTGCCGCTATTCTACATATCAAAAAGGCTCTGTTTATTTTGTTTCCTATTTGTTTTTTCTCTGTTCTTCCGATAGGATTATTTCAATTCATCTGCCCTTAAATTCCATAATCCTTTTCTCTGAAGACTGCAATCTGGTGTTAAGCCTATCCAGTGAAATTTTTCATGTACTTTTACTTCCAGATTTTATATTCGTTTATTTTTTGTCGTTTTAATTTCACCTCTGATGTTCCCAGTTTGCTTATTTCTTATGAATATGTTTTTATTTATGCTTTTTAAAAATTCAAGAGTTGCTTTAATGTCTTCATTAATTCCTACATCTGGGTCACCTTGGATTCTGTTTCTATTGACTGTCTTTCTCCCTTAAGTATGGGGTTCAATTTTTTTCTGCTTCATGTGTCTTAATTATTTTTAATGCGCGCTAAACATCATAGATGATACATGGCAGGGAGTCCGTTAAAGACTATTGAGTCATGTTCTGGTAGGCTATTATTAACAGGTACTATTCCAGTCCTGTCCAGCTTGGCTTTATACTTTGCTTGGGTGTATTATATTTGTTATAAACTTAGTTCTAGGCCTAGCCTTTACTCTAAGGTGTGATCTTTAATCCTAGACTGTGGTTTTTTCTGGATCTCAACTGAATGACCAAGGTGACTAAGATCTCTCCATTCTACTTGGTTCAAAACACCAGCATCCTTCAGCACAATATTTGGCATCTCTCTTCAGGTTTTCAGAGAAGGCAATGGCACCCCACTCCAGTACTCTTGCCTGGAAAATCCCATAGATGGAGGAGCCTGGTAGGCTGCAGTCCATGGGGTGGCAAAGAGTTGGACATGACTGAACGACTTCACTTTCACTTTTCACTTTCATGCATTGGAGAAGGAAATGGCAACCCACTCCAGTGTTCTTGCCTGGAGAACCCCAGGGATGGCGGAGCCTGGTGGGCTGCCGTCTATGGGGTCTCACAGAGTCAGACATGACTGAAGCGACTTAGCAGCAGCAGCTTCAGGTTTTATCCCCATAACAGGCAATTTCTCTTAGGCCTTACGGGTTTGTTTTTTTTTTTTCCTTTCTTTTCACATTTTCAGTTCTTCTTGACCAAAGGCTCATGAAAAACTCACAGATTTCTGGACCACCACTTTCTGCATTACACCCTCTTCTTGCATATGCTGACACAAATTCCAGCCATTTTTTTCAACCTGGAAATCCCACTTTGCCTCCTCAGTTCAGCAATACTGCTTCGCCTGCTTGGGTTCCATCTCTCCACCCAAGGTCCCAAAATTTCCCTCTGACAGAAAGTGAAGGAGAGTGCAGGGCTCCCTTTTTGCCTCTAAATTGTGGGATCACAGTCCTATACTGCCTGTTGTCCAACATTTAAAATCAGTTTCCTGATATATTTTATCCAGTTTTATAGTTGTTTATGGTGGCAGGTGCTCCTTCATGGCTTGAAGCAGACAGCTTCCCTACCCTAATCTATCCCTCTCCCTTCCCTCTTTGGTAACTATAAGTTTGTTTTCTATGTCTGTGGGTTTATTTCTATTTTGTATATAAGGGCTTCCCTGGTAGCTCTCAGCTGGTAAAGAATCCACCTGCAATGCAGGAGACCCTGGTTTGATTCCTGGGTTGGGAAGATCCCCTGGAGAAGGGAATGGCTTCTCACTTCAGTGTTCTTGGGCTTTCCTGGTAGCTCAGATGGTAAAGAATCCCCTGTAATGCGGGAGACTTGGGTTTGATCCCTGGGTTGGGAACACCCCTTGGAGGAGGGACTGGCTACCCACTTCAGTATTCTGGCCTGGAGAATTCCATGGACAGAGGAGCCTGGCAGACTGCAGTCCGTGGGGTGACAGTCAGACATGACTGAGCTGCCTTTCACTTTCTTTTCATTTGTAACATCCTTTTAGATTTCACATACAAGTGATACCATATGATATTTGTTTTTGTCTGGCTTACTTCACTTAGTATGATAATTTCTAGGTCCACCAGTTTTTCTGCAAATGGCCATAATTTCATTCTTTTCATGGTTGAGGAATATTCTGTTGTATACATGTACTACATCTTCTTTATTTCTCTGTCAGTGGACATTTAGGTTGCTTCCATGTCTTCACTATTGTAAATAGTGCTACAGTGAACATTGGGGAGTATTTATCATTTCAAACTATGGTTTTCTCTAGATATATTTCATCCTTTAAAGTTAAGCATTGTATGTGCTTTCAATACAAATCGCTTAGTACACTTTAAACGTTATTGCACCCAATAAGAATTGTATGTTATCATTATTGGAAGTTTTGTTGCTTTTTTGCCATTTTACTCCTAAATTTAGGCATTATTATTACTGTTCTGACTTTTTGTTATTATTTTAATCCATTAATCCATGTTTATGTTTCTCTCATATTTAGTTTTTATTTTAAACATCTCATTTCTTTTTGCATCACAGACTTTTTATAAACTTTTTTGGAAACCTCTCTGTGACATTGCCACACTTAAGATACGATCACTTAAAAATCATTCCAGCTCTTGTTTTCTAAATGTGCTTTATTTGGGCTGCATTTTTAAGATATATATTTTTAAGGAAAACATAATAAAGAAAAGGCACAGATTATAAAATTACAGTTCGATGAATATACACAATTGAATACACACTTTGAAATTAGATCAAGATACAAAATATTAACTACAAGCAGGAAGATCCTCCCCAGTTTCTAACCCATCCCCAATAAAATCATGAGTAACCTGACTTCTAATACTAGAGGTTAGGTTTGAATGTTTGTGTTCTGTTATGAACAGAATCTTACAAGGCGTATTCTTTTGGATCTGGCTTCTTTCACTCAGCATTATGTTTGAGATCCATCCATGTTGCTGGATGTAGTTTTAGTTTATTCATCATAATTGTCATATAGTATCTGATTATAGTAATATACCACAGGGTCCACTATTGATGAAAATTTGGTTGTTTCCATTGTGAAGCTATCGTGAATAATGCTGCCATGAATATTCTTGAACATGTCTTTTAGGGAAATGTGTTCACATTTCCACTGGATGTTGTGATAGTTAATTTTATCTGTCAACTTTACTAGGCCACAGACACCCAGAGTTTTTATATATATCAAACATTATTTTGGGTATTTCTCTGAGGGTGTTTTTGATAAGATTAACATTTAAATTGGTAAACTGAGTGATACAGATTGCCCTCCATAATGGCAATGACGCTCATACGTTAGTTGAAGGCCTGACTAGAATAAAAGGCTGACCCTCCCCCAAGTAAGAAAGAATTCCTCCTGCCTGAAGGCCTTCAAGCTGGGACACTGGCTTCTTCCTTCCTTCAGATCAGAGCCTACCTCCGGCTCTCCTGGTTCTCAGGCCCATGGATTATAGCTATCTCATTGGCTGCCATCAGTCTCCAGTTTGCTGGATCACCCTGCAGATCTTGGAACCTATTGTACTCCATAATCATGTGAGCCAATTCCTGATAATAGGCCTCTTTATATATACATATAAATCTCTTGATAGGTAACAGAGATACATGATACATATAATAGGTTCAAATGATTAGATATAGATGTAGATGGAGACATCTCCTATTGACTCTGTTTCTCTGGTGAGCTCTGCTAGGTCCCAGAATTTGCAAATGTTCAGCTTTACTGCTGCTGCTGCTGCTAAGTTGCTTCAGTCGTGTCCGACTCTGTGCGACCCCATAGACAGCAGCCCACCAGGCTCCTCCGTCCCTGGAATTCTCCAGGCAAGAATACTGGAGTGGGTTGCCATTTCCTTCTCCAATGCATGCATGCATGCTAAGTCGCTGCAGTCATGTCTGACTCTATGCGACCCTGTGGACAGCAGCCCACCAGGCTCCTCTGTACACAGGATTCTCGAGGCAAGAATACTGGAGTACTGTCAATTTCCCAAAGTGCTTGGTCTAATTATACTCATCTAATTATACTCCTATCACAATGCGTGGGTGATCTACTCACTTTGCATACTCATCCACTTGTCTTTAATTTAATTTCAGACATTCTGGCTTACGGATAATTTGATCTCATTGCAGCTTTTAATTTGCATTTCCTTGATGACTAAGAAAGTTGGACAGCTTTTCATGTGTTTATTTATATTTTAAATATCCTTTTTTTGAAGTAACTTTTAAAACTTTTGCCCCTTTTTCTATTGGATTGTCTGCCTTTTCTTAGTTACTTGTAGGAATTCATTATTTGTTCAGGATATGAGTCCTTAGTCAGATATCTATATTGCAAACATTTCTTACAACTCTGGCTTCATTTTTAGTTTTTTAATTCTATCTTTTGAGGAACAGATGTTCTTAATCTTAGTGTAGTCCAATTTATCAACATTTCCAACTACAGTTTGCATTTTTGGTGCCCTGCTTTCGATTTCTTTGCCTATCCCAAGGTCATAAAGATATCATCCTATGTTTTTTTTTAAAGATTTTTCATCCATTTGGAATTAACTTTTGTGTATGCTATGAGGTAAGGTAGGAGTATTGTTGTTGTTTAGTGGCTAAGTCACATCCGACTCTTTTGTGACCCCATGGACTGTGGCCCACCAGGCTCCTCTGTCCATGGAATTTTCCAGGCAAGAATTCTGGAGTGGGTTGCCATTTCCTTCTCCAGGGGATCTTCTCAACCCAGAGATCAAACCCGTATCTCCTGCAATGCAGGCTATGTCCTTACCACTGAGCCACCAGGGAAGTCCAAGGTAGGTATAGAGATTTATAATTTTATATGGATATTCAACTGACCCAAAACCATTTAATGAAAAGGTAAGTTTTCTCTTTGTATTGCCGCATCACCTTTGTGCATAAGATGACTGTATATATGTGTGCCTCTGATCTTGTACCAACATCACTTTCTCAACTGTTCTAATGTTGATTAGGTTTATGTACTTGGTAGCATACATTTTCTACCCTTTTAGAAATACTTTTAAATTGCCTTGGGTATTCCTGGCCCTTTTTACTTTAATATAATTGTGATTCATTTTATAATATGGGGGGAATTCTGTGGAATATTTAGACCAAATTTGTGTCTTATTATATGGTTCTTTATCTGTGAACATGATGTTTTCTTCCATTTGCTTAAACCTTCTCTAATTTTTCTCAGTAATATAGCTGATCCTTAAATAACATGAGGGCTAAGGGTGCAAACCCTCCTCACAATCACAAACTGATATATAACTTTAGAATTATCTCTCCATATTCATGGTTACCCATCTGCAGGTTTAGCCAAATGTGGATTGTGTAAGGCTGTAGTTTGTACTGAAAAATAATCTGTATCTCAGTGGACTGCACAGCTGAAACCAATGTTATTTAAACATCAACTGTATTTTATAATTCTCAGTGTATAAATGTTGGAAAACTTTATAGGAATTATTCATAATAAATATTGATGTTTTTATGATATTAAAACAATATTTTTTAAAATTTCATTGTATAACTGGGCATGTGTAGAAATATATTTGATATCTGCATGTTGGTCTCATACAGGTTTTTTGTAGATTTTTTGAAATAGACAGAGCCGTAACAACTGCCAAATCAGTTTTATCAGTTTTAAACAACTTTTCTAATTCGTAAATTCGTATTCTTCTATATCTTTTTCTTGACGTATTTCACTAGGTAGGAACCACCCAATTCAATATTTAATGGAAGGGGGAACACAGTGTCTTGTCTCATTCCTGATCTCCAGCAGAAGGCCCTCAATAATTTACCACTGCATCATTTTCTAAGACTTTCACAATGAAGCACCAAAAACTGGGTAACTTGAAACACAGAAATTGATTAACTCATAGTTCTGGAGGCTGGAACACTGAACTGAGGTGTTAGCATGTTCCCTCTGAAATTCTCCATAGAATCCTCCCTGCATCTTGGTGTTGTTGAGCTTGGTGTTGGTGGTGGCTGGCCACCATGATGTCCCTTGGCCTGCAACTGATCACTCCAGTCTCTGCCCACTTCATCACATAGTGTTCACTCTGTGTGTCTGTGTCCAAATTTCCCTCTTCTTATAAGGACATTAATCATATTGGATTAGGCCCTACGTTAGTGTTCTCATTTTCATTTTGTTACTTCTGCAAAGACCTTATTTACAAATAATATCACATTCACAAGTTGGATGGTGGTCAGGATTTCAACGTATCTTTTTCAGGGACAGAGTTCAACTCACAACAACCATTAATGAAAATGTTATCTGTTTTTGTTGCTTTTTGTTTCGTTGTGTTTCATTTTTTATACATGTGTATCATCCTTTCCACAAGAAGAAAATTCCCTTCTATTCCTACTTAGATAAGATTTTTTAAAAAATAGCAAATCGGTATGGGATAAATATCAATAACCTCAGATATGCAGATGACACCACCCTTATGGCAGAAAAATGAAGAGGAACTCAAAAGCCTCTTGATGAAAGTGAAAGAGGAGAGTGAAAAAGTTGGCTTAAAGCTCACCATTCAGGAAACTAAGATCATGGCATCTGATTCCATCACTTCATGGCAAACAGATGGGGAAACAGTGGAAACAGTGTCAGACTTTATTTTTTGGGCTCCAAAATTACTGCAGATGGTGACTGCAGCCATGAAATTAAAAGACTCCTTGGAAGGAAAGTTATGACCAACCTAGACAGCATATTAAAAAGCAGAGACATTACTTTGTCAACAGAGGTCCGTCTAGTCAAGGCTATGGTTTTTCCAGCAGTCATGTATGGATGTGAGAGTTGGACTGTGAAGAAAGCTGAGTGCCGAATAATTGATGCTTTTGAACTGTGGTGTTGGAGAAGACTCTTGAGAGTCCCTTGGACTGTAAGGAGATCCAGCCAGTCCATCCTAAAGGAGATCAGTTCTGGGTGTTTATTGGAAGGACTGATGTTGAAGCTAAAACTCCAATACTTTGGCCACGTGATGCGAAGAGCTGACTCATTGAAAAAGACCCTGATGCTGGGAAGGATTGGGGGCAGGAGGAGAAGGGGACAACAGAGGATGAGATGGCTGGATGGCATCTCCGACTCAATGGACATGAGTTTGGGTAAATTCCGGGAGTTGGTGACGGACAGGGAGGCCTGGCGTGCTGCGATTCATGTGGTCACAAAGAGTAGGGCACGACTGAGCAACTGAACTGAACTGATGGGATTGTATCTTTGCTTAGCATTTATTAAGCTGGTATTGTTTTCTCCTTTCACTGATTTTTTATTGTTTTTCTAATTCATTTATTTTTAATTGGAGGAGAGTTGCTTTATAATATTTTGTGCTGGTTTCTGCCATACATCAACATGATCAGCCAAAGGCATTCATATTACTTTATTGTTAAAGTAACCCTATGCCTAATATAAAGACCCATAGTATGATCAAATCTGTATGAAGTTACAGTCTCGTCCAGCACCAAGTTTACTAATGATTATAGAAGATGCGAAGCAAGAGCTATGATATACGGTGAAGCAATATCTGGAGGCCCTGACTCCTTCCACTCAGTCCCCTGAGCTCTCTTCTCCTGTGTAGCATGAATTCTAGCTTCAGAGTGATGAATAGGGACAAGTCAGCGCAGGAAAATAGCTGTGTATCACTCAGCTTTTATATCCTGCAACTCGGGTGGCCGCATTCTGGCTATGTGACTAACTTACATTGTTCAATGAAGATGCAGCCTATCAATTGCAGATTTATTTATAATAAACATGATACACAAACCAAATGTGCATGCATGCTCAGTTGCTTCAGTTGTGTTTGACTCTTTGCAACCCTATGGACTGCAGCCCATCAGGCTCCTCTGTCCATGAGATTCTCCAGGCAAGGATACTGGCATGGGTTGCCATGCCCTCTTCATACAAACCAGGTGTATCATGCTAAAAATGCCCCTAGATCAGTAATCAGGATGGGCTGCATTACCCTCTGCTGAATCTTTATTCATCTTATGGCTGGTGAGTTTTACCAGCTGTTCTTTGCTAAGAATTTTAGATTTAAAACCGCTTCACAAGTAGGAGTGTGTGTGTCTATAAAGACACACCATTAACATATTCCTTTGTACTTTCTAGTCCAGAAAAGTGACCTACCTGTTCTTAGTTATTATTTTTTAAAATACTGTTGATTTTTTTTTTTTTTACTGAATATTTCCTTTAGAATTTTTAACAAAGGATTTTCCTGTAAAGTTGTATGGTTTTGGCATATATATTATGTCAACTTCACAAAGTAAGTCAGAAATTATCCCCCATTTCAGAATACGTGTAAGCTTTCTGTTATTTTCTCCCTAAATCATTAGAAAAAATTGCTGGTGAAGCCATGCAGTTTTGTGTTTTCTTCCTCAGGAAAATTCCATTTTTGTAACTTTTTAAATGAAAGCACAAAATAAAAACAGGAAAAATCCTATTTGTGAACCTTAATAAAGTTAAGCTTTCTTAATCTTATTGAGATTAAGAAAAAAAATATTACTAGCATGCCAAAAGAACTTTTTTCTGCTGCATTCTAGTTTCTATCCATCAAAGGGTAATATTATCTTGACTTCTAATATCATAGATAGTTTTGCTTATTTTGAATTTTGTATGAATGTGATTGAATAGTGAACTCTCACTTTGGCAATTTTTGATCAGTTTTATATTTGTAATATTCATCCATATCTTTTGGCATGCAGTTGTAGTTCATTGATTCTCTTTTTGTTGTTCAGTAGCTACGTGATGTCTGACTCTTTGTGACCCCATGGACTGCAGCATTCCAGGCCTCCCTGTCCTTCACTCTATTCTGAAATTTGCGCAAACTCATGTCCATTGAGTCAGTGATGCCGTCCAACAATCTCATCCTCTGTCATCCCCTTCTCCTCCTGCCCGCAATCTTTGCCAGCACCAGGGTGTTTTCCAATGAGTCAGCTTTTCGCATCAGGTGGCCAAAGTACTGGAACTTCAGTTTTAGCATCAGTCCTTCCAGTGAATATTCAGGTTGATTTCATTTAGGATTGACTGGTTTGATCTCTTTGCAGTCCAAGGGACTCTCAAGAGTCTTCTCCAGCACCACGGTTCAAAAGCATCAATTCTTTGGCACTCGGCCTTCTTTATGGTCCAACTCTCACATCTGTACATGACAACTGGAAAAACCACAATTTTGACTATACAGACCTTTTGTCAGCAAACTGATATCTCTGCTTTTTAATATGCTGTCTAGGTTTGTCATAGCTTTTCTTCCAAGGAGCAAGTGTCTTAATTTTGTGGCTACAGTCACTGTCCGCAGGGATTTGGGGCCCAAGAAAATAAAATCTGTCACTGTTTCCACTTTTCCCTATCATTTGCCATGAAGTGATGAGACTGGATGCCATGATCTTCATTTTTTGAAAGTTGAGTTTTAAGCCTGCTTTTTCATTCTCCCCTTTCACCTTCATCAACAGGCTCTTTAGTTCCTCTTTACTTTCTACCAATAAAGTGGTATCATCTATATATCTGAGGTTGTTGATATTTATTTACTGAGCATAGCTCTGCCCACCATAGTAAGACTCAGTTCTTCCCACAGCCAGTCCCTCCCATCGGGAAGCTTGCACAAGCCTCTTATCCTCATCCATCAGACAGTAGACAGAAGAAGCAAGAACTACAACCCCACAGTCTCCAGAACAAAACCACAGTCACAGAAAGCTAGCCAAAATAATCACACGGACCACAGCCTTGTGTAACTCAATGAAGCCATGAGCTATGCTGTGCAGAGCCACCCATAGGCCATGGTGGAGACTTTTGACAAAACATAGTCCACTGGTGAAGGGAATGGCAAACCACTCCACTGTTGTATCCCTGAGAACTCCATAACAGTGTGATTCCTTGACTGCATAGTGTTTCATCAAGAGACTATACCAAATATCCTTCTAATGTTAACTGGGCAGAAGGGGGCAGCAAAGGATGAGATGGTTAGATAACATCATGGACTCAATGGGCATGAATTTGAGCAAACTCTGGGAGATAGTGAAGGACAGTGAAGTCTGGCATGCTACAGTCCAAGGGGTCTCAAAGAGTTGGACATGACTTAGTGACGGAACAACAGCAAACTGAGTATTTTCCAGTTTGGAGCAGTTAAAAATAATACTTCTGTGAATATTCTTGTAACTGATCTTTCTGTGGATGTGTTTATGTCTATCGAATATGGTTACTCCATCTCCTTTATCCCTTTTGTTTGAAACATTTTTGATGGTATTAGTTACCAGTTTCTCTGCTAACTAATGAGGTTTAGAACATTTTCATCAATTTATTAACCATTTAAATATCTTTCATGAAGCACTTGTTCAGAGGGTTTGTTTGGGGGTTTTTTTTGCCCATTTTTAGTGAATAGATATATTTTTCCTATTTACTTGGGGGAATTTCTTATTTATTCTGGATATGGATCCTTTGTCCCTCTCTGCGGCTTTCTTTTCACTCTCTGAAGACATATTTTGAAAAATAAAATTTACTGGCCCTCATATAGTTCAAGTTGTATGTTTTTCAATTTTGGGAAGTATTTTTGATGTCTAGCATTTGCTGTCTAAATCTAGTATTTTTGATGTTTAAAACAATCTACCGGTCTACTTTTTTGTTTTGTGTCTTGCCTTTTTAATTGATATATAAGTTACATATGGTAAACTGTGTACATATTAAATGGAAACTCTAAAAGAGGAATAATCTCCATTCTGTTGATATTAAGTAAATATAAGTCAATAACCTCATATCCACTGAAGAAATAACTCATTTTCTGGATAAAAGATAACCATTCCCTGTCATTCATTTATATTTAAAATATATTTCATTGGATATAGAATTCTGGTTAATAGTTCTTTCTTAAAGTACTTTAAAAACATGGTGCTATAGAATAGGACCTTGTTTTTTATCCACCATATATGTGATAGTTTTTATCTGCTAATCCCAAACTCTCCATCCATACCTCCCCATGCTTGGCAACAAGTCTCTTCTCTGTGTTTGTGAGTCTGTTTCTGTTTTGTAGTTAAGTTCATTTGTGTCAAATTTTAGATTTCACATATACATGTATCATATGGTATTTTTCTTTCTTTCTTAGACTTAGTTTGCTTGGTATGATAATTTCTAGGTCCATCCATGTTGCTGTAAATGGCAATATTTCATCCTTTTTATGACTGAGTAGTATTCCACTGTATATATGTACATCTTCTTTATCCGTTCTTCTGTCTCATATGAACATATTTTTAATACTTGCTTTGAAGGGTTATCAGATAATGCCAACACCTCTTTATCATCTGTTTATTGTCCTTTCTAATGCAAGTTGAGGTTTTTTTGTGTGATTCTTCATGTTCTGAAAAGTTTTGGATTTTATCCCATACACTTTGAATGTTTTGTGAGACCTTGGGTCTTGTTTAAATCCTTTGAAGAGAGAAGATATGTATGTTTTAGCCTTCTATAGGCTGTGGTTTCAATGGTAGGTCAGTTTTGCAAGCCTTTTGGTGCTACACAAATTTGTCCTAGAACTGTGCTGCCCAGTGGTCATCAAGGACCTGGGCATAGGTCAACTGGCTATCTCACTTCTCAGGGTTGGTGTGCCGGTTGGGATCAGATCCATGAATGTGCAGGTTAGAGCTGAGTACAAGAAGTCATAAAAAGATTGATGGGTTCACTTTACCAAGCTCATCTCTCTGCTGTTTCTCTAGTACTTTTTCTGGTCCCTACAGTTCCCCTTTTCAGTTCCTCGGCCAGAACTGCCCAGTTCTATGATTGTTCCTTGATTCCACATACAAGGCCCATATAATGGATAACAGAGGGAAAAACAACAACCCTGCTCTCTCAGAAGGGTAGGGACAACACATGCTAGGGGAAGCTTCCCTCCTACAGAGATTTAGCTCTTGCAGTTCTCCATTGCTGGGTCCTTTTGCTGCTGCTACCTCCGTTTCACAATTACCTGGGGGCTAGGGTGCAAGAACCAGAAAGTTAGAGAGAGAAAATGGGGGGTTTCCCTTGCTTTTCATGCATTTCTGTTTTCTGGTCTTTGAGCTGGAGGGTTTATGCTGGGCTCTCTGTGTGCACTACAATGCTCAAGCCAGATTTTCAAAGCGCATTCAATTCAGACTGGGAATATCCAAGGAAAAACGGTAAACTCACTGCCAGTTTATTGGTATTTTGAATTCTGGTGATTTCCTTTGATCTGCCTGCTGTTGTTTACTTTTCAGAGTTCTCAGAATGCTGCGTCTTCATTCTGTTCAGGTTTTATAATTGGTGTTCAGTGAGATGGGAAGATGAGACTGTGTTTACTCCATCTTGCCTGAAACTGGAATCTAGAAAATTACTTTCACATCTACTCTTAAGTTAAGGTTATTAACATAATTTATGTAGGCAATATTTAGTTAATTTTATCAACATATTGTTTCTTAGTTCAATTGCTTTCCCTCTATGTTTACTACTTTTACAAATATACATCTTTAGTACTGATACTTATTTTAGTGAGTGTCTGTATGTGGTAAGATTCTGTTGTTAAGTATACATCTCTGTCTTCCTACCAAATTTTGAATTTTTTGATCAAAATAACACAAATACAGAAAAAAAGCTTGGAGAAAATGTACCACTTAAAGAGTTTTATAAGATGAATGTCCTTTTAATCACACCCATAAGTCAGATAGAACTTGGCAGCAACCCCAGAAGCCTCAAAGCTCTTCCTCAAAGTGAGCACCACCTTCCCGTAACAAGAATAACTACTGCTCTAGATTTTATGGAAATGCTTTTGTTACTTTTAGTTGTGGTTTTATTACCTAGTTGAGGAGCCCTAGTTGAGTATACTATACACTATAGTATAGTTTAGCCTGATTTTCAAAAGTATGTCTGTTACCCCTCTGTATCTTTTTTTTTTAATTTATTTTTTTAATTAATTAATTTATTTATTTATTTTAGTTGGGGGGCTAATTACTTTACTATTGTAGTAGTTTTTGCAACATTGACCATGAATCAGCCATGGGTTCACATGTGCTGAGATTTCCCACCTCCCTCCCCCCTTCCCATCCCTCTGCATTCCATCCCTCTGTATCTTTTTAATTCTTCTGTTGACAAAACCAATTCTGGGCAGCTAAGATTTTGCTGACTGCATTTCTATGCTTTATTCACATTTTATTTGTCCTCTAGATTTCCTGCAAAGTGATAAATGAGTATAAACTTAATCTGACTCAGATTTTACTTTGGGAGGAAGATTACATCATAGATACTGTGGAGTTCATTGTCAAGGAGCATCTTGTGGTCTAGTTATCTACTTTATTGTGGTTGACAGCCATAGCTTCTTAGTGGGAAGTGTTTAGATCTTGAATGTGTTGCAAGATGTAGATGCTCTAATTCTATTGTTCATTCTTTGTTTAAATATATTCCCATTTCTGTCCTTTGGTTTCCTAGGCAGTAAATATGTTTAAGTGTTTCCTTTTTAAAATAAGTTTGCAAAATAAAGAACTGATTTCCTTCATATTCTACAGAGTTAGTTAATTAGGTAAGAGAGAAAGAAATGGAAAGAGAGGGAGAGGTTGAGAGAGAGAGAGCATGCAGACCTCCAAGATTAGGTAGCATAATTCACCAAGGGTTCCAGCTACAAGAGCTATGAATTCTGTCTCTCTGTCTGTGCTTAAAACAATATTCTGATGGACTGTTCCTCACTCCTATAAGACCCTATCCTGGGAGACATTGAAATCCTTTGACAACCTTTGTCTTGAGGTCTCCCAGTGGGCTTGCTGAACCTTCCTGAATTGTAGTCTGGGACTCTGCCACCCAACTTTCTTCCCTTCTCCCTGCACCTGGGATCAGATTTACACTGCAGTTTGATAGTTCTCCCAGACTCCTCCTTCAACTATACATTTTCCCTCACTTGTCCGTTTCTTCCAGTCAAAGCCTTGCACATTTTATTCTGCCTCAGCATCTGCTTCTTGGAGGACCTAGAAGATTTGTACCTCTCCAGTTTGTCTCCATCCATCTATGGCATAACCTTACTGATGCTCCAATTGCCCTATCTTTGCTAAGTGGGAGATTCTGCAGCTTGACCCCCAAGTCTCTTTAAAATAACCCTTCTAGTTTTTCATAATACCCATGGTCCCCATTACAAGATATTCTAAACTCACATGCTCATCTTGTCCTCTTGCTTACCCAGAAATTGAATCATTCATTTCAACCATTTCTCTATGAAGCCCTGGTGTCATTTAGTTGGAAATATTATTTTTAGACTTAGTGAACATATTTAGTGTATCTATCTATCATCTATCTTTCCCTATCATCTATTGTCTATCTCTCTATCTATATCATCTATCTTCTCTTTCCCTAATATTTATCTACCATCAATCTATCATCTATCTATCTATCTATCTACCTACCTACCTACCTACCTACCTATATATCTGTCATCTACCTATCTATATCTATCAGTCAAACTGATCACATGGACACAGCCTTGTCTAACTCAATGAAACTATGAGCTGTGTAGGGCCGCTTGAGACAGATGGGTCATGGTGGAAAGTTATGACAAAACATGGTCCATTGGAGAAGGGAATGGCAAACCACTTCAGTATTCTTGCCTTGAGAACCCCATAAACAGTATGAAAAGGCAAAAAGATATAATACTGAAAGATGAACTCCCCAGGTCTGTAGGTGCCCAATATGCTACTGGAGAAGGATGAAGAAATAAGTCCAGAAAGAACAAAGAGATGGAGCCAAAATGAAAAGAACGCCGAGTTGTGGATGTGACTGGTGATGGAAGTAAAGTCCGATGTTGTAAAGAACAATATTGCATAGGAACCTGAAATGTTCGGTCCATGAATCAAGGTAAATCAGAAGTGGTCAAAGAGGAGATGGCAAGAGTGAACGTCAACATTTTAGGAATCAGTGAACTAAAATGGACTGGAACGAGTGAATTTAATTCAGATGACCATTATATCTACTACTGTGGGCAAGAATCCCTTGGAAGAAATGGAGTAGCCCTCATAGTCAACAAAACAGTCCAAAATGCAGTACTTGGGTGCAGTCTCAAAAACGACAGAATGATCTCTGTTCATTTCCAAGGCAAACCATTCAATATCACAGTAATCCAAGTCTATGCCCCAACTAGTAATGCTGAAGAAGCTGAAGTTGAATGGTTCTATGAAGACCTACAAGACCTTCTAGAACTAACACCCCCAAAAGATGTCCTTTTCATTATAGGAGACAGGAATGCAAAATTAGGAAGTCAGGAGATACCTGGAGTAACAGGCAAGTTTGACCTTGGAGTACAAAATGAAGCAGGGCAAAGGCTAATAGAGTTTTGCCAAGAGAATGCACTGGTCATAGAATACACTCTCTTTCTACAACACAAGACTCTACACATGGACATCACCAGATGGTCAATACTGAAATCAGATTGATCATATTCTTTGCAGCCAGAGATGAAGAAGCTCTATACGGTCAGCAAAAACAAGAGGAACCTTGTTTCCTCGGGAGCTGACTGTGGCTCAGATCATGAACTCCTTATTGCCAAATTTAAACTTAAATTGAAGAAAATAGGGAAAACCACTAGACCATCCAGGTATGACCTAAATTAAATCTCTTATGATTATACAGTGGAAGTGACAAATAGATTCAAGGGACTAAATCTGATAGACAGAGTGCCCGAAGAACTATGGATAGAGGTTCGTGACATTGTGCAGGATACAGGGATCAAGACCATCCCCAAGAAAAAGAAATTCAAAAACCAAAATGGTTTTCTGAGGAAGCCTTACAAATAGCTGAGAAAAGAAGAGACTCTAAAGGCAAAGGAGAAAAAGGAAAATTATACCCATTTGAATGCAGAGTTCCAAAGAATAGCAGGGAAAGATAAGAAAGCCTCAGTGATCAACGCAAAGAAATAAAGGAAGACAATAGAATGGGGAAGACTAGAGATCTCTTCAAGATAATTAGAGATACCAAGGGAACATTTCATGCAAAGATGGGCACAATAAAGGACAGAAATGGTATGGACATAACAGAAGCAGAAGATATTA
Organism: Okapia johnstoni; assembly: GCA_024291935.2. Taxonomy (NCBI): domain Eukaryota; kingdom Metazoa; phylum Chordata; class Mammalia; order Artiodactyla; family Giraffidae; genus Okapia; species Okapia johnstoni. The sequence continues at coordinate 26,020,877 of CM044326.1, forward strand.
AGAAGAGGTGGCAAAATACATAGAAGAATTATGCAAAAAAGATATTCATGACCCAGATAACCACAATGGTGTGATCACTCACCTAGAGCCAGACATCCTGGAGTGCAAAGTCAAGTGGGCTTTAGGAAGCATCACTACTAACAAAGCTAGTGGAGGTGATGGAATTCCAGTTGAGCTATTTCAAATCCTGAAAGATGACTCTCTGAAAGTGCTGTACTCAATATGCCAGGAAATTTGGAAAACTCGGCAGTGGCCACAGGACTGGAAAAGGTCAGTTTTCATTCCAGTGCCAAAGAAAGGCAATGCCAAAGAATGAAACTACAGTTCAAACTACAGCCTGGAGAATCAATTGCATGCACACAGAATCGGACACAACTGAAGCACACGCATGTACAAGCTGGAATCAAGATTGCCAGGTGAAATCACAACAATAACCTCAAAATTCTTCAGATGGGAACCAGACCACCTGACCTGCAGAAAGTGAGGTTAGAGGCAACAGTTAAGAGCCTCTTGACTGATTTCAAATTGGGAAAGGAGCAGAGTGAAAAAGCTGGCTTACAACTCAACATTCAAAAAAAGAAGACCATGGTATCTGGTCCCATATCTTCACTGCAAATAGATGTGGAAACAAAGGAAACAGTGAGAGACTTTATTTTTTTGGACTCCGAAATACTGCAGATGGTGACTGCAGCTATGAAATTAAAAGGCGCTTGCTCCTTGGAAGAAAAGCTATGATCAACCTAGACAGCATATTGAAAAGCAGAGACATTACTTTGCCGGCAAAGGCCTGTCTAGTCAAAGCTATGGTTTTTTCAGTAGTCATGTATGGATGTGAGAGTTGGATTATAAAGAAACTGAGCACTGAAGAATTGATGCTTTTGAACTGTGGTGTTGGCGAAGACTCTTGAGAGTCCCTTGGACAGCAAGGAGATCAAACCAGTCCATCCTAAAGGAAATCAGCCCTGAATATTCATTGGAAGGACTGATGCTGAAGCTGACGCTCCAATACTTTGGCCACCTGATGTGAAGATTGACTCCTTGGTAAAGACCCTGATGTTGGGAAAGATTGAAGGCAGGAGGAGAAGTGGATGACAGAGGATGAGGTGATTGGATGGCATCACCGACTCAATGGACATGAGTTTGAGCAAGCTCCAGGAGTTGGTGATGGACAGGGAAGCTTGGCGTGCTACAGTCCGTGAGGTCGCAAAGAGTCGGACATGACTGAGTGACTGAACTGAACTGAAGTAATCTGTATCTATGATAAAATGCCTCAAGTTCAAACATTCAAGATTGTAAGGTGTTTACTTAAGATTTTTTATCTTACGTTTACAGCTCCTAGGAAACCCAGTTCACAGAAGCACTAGGGATAATAAAAATAGTAAGAATACATAGGTACTCAAAAAGAGTATTCAGAGGATACCAACACTGTCACCAACACTCTTACTATAAACATTTTTAAATTGCTTTTTTGTGTTTTTTCCATATTCTCTTCCCTTCAAAAAAGTTCTACTGGATGTACATTGTCAAACCTATAGCTATTACATGGTATGCTCTCTCCTTTGAATCTCATATTTAATCTTAGTTCTGCATATGAAATAATAACACACATCCCCAGTATTTATGCCAATATCTCTCCAGTAATCTTTAATATCTAGAGATCATTCTTCAGCCCATTCCTAAGAAAGGACTCATGGAAGAACATTCTATAATTTTTGCATACCAGTGGCAATTTTTTTTCTTTTATATTTGAGAGTCAGTTTGCCTCGATATATAATTGTTGACTCAAAATTTTTAAATATTTATTTATTTGTTGACTGCTCCTTGCAGCATATGGGATCTTAGTTCCCTAACTAGGAATTAAACCTGTGTCCCCTGCATTGGAAGTTCAGAGTCTTAAGGGACCACCAGAGAAGTCCTTCAATTTTTTAAAATTTGCATATCTTTACATATGTTACTCCTTTTCTTCTGACACAAGATGCTAATCTTAAAAGTTCTGATGATAATATAATTTTCTTTCTGTTTTATGTCACCTTTTTTCTATCTTCTTTTTTCCTAGGTACCCAAAGGATATTTCCTTTTCCTTAAAGTCCAGTACTTTAACCTATGCCTTATTGGTTGTTCTGAGTTGGCTTTCCCAGGTAGGTAGTATATCTTTGCATTTTGTTTTTCAATCCTGTCTTTTAAATATATTTAAAGTACAGTCCTTAGTATTTGTTTTAGTCCCCTGTTTTGGTTTTTCTTCTTTGGTCTACATGTTTGGTTTTTGTGGTGGTGGTCACTTATAAGCTCACTTTCACTCAAATCCTTTATATATCTTCCTTTTAAAATGTTAAGTTATCCTTTTCTTTTCCCATTTCTCCTATGTACATATTTGTTTATTTGCTATGTTTATTTGTGCCATGTTTATTTACAAGATGCGGTTTCAAAAATATTGTCCCTTGAATTTATGCTCTTTCATCTCTTATATCATTTTCTTAATGATTTATTTTTAAATGTTAAGATGTAGAATTTGTCTGTTTGTATATTTTTAATCTTTTTATCAAAATGTCTTTCTGGTAACCTTTTGATTTATTTTTTAAATATTAACTGTCTGACTTATCCTTTCCCTTTTAGTGTGTGGACATGAAATCAACGTGAAATCAAAACAGTAACAGGGGGAGGTTAGAAGGTTTATGAATGTCACAGCCCTCAAGTACTGTGGTGGCTTTTAACATGTTTACATGACGAGGCCAAACTGTTTCCTAGAATTCCCTTCACTGATTTTCCTGTTATAATAAGGAGAATCCTGGGGGAGACTGGGAAGGTGACAGTGAAACAAGAACCAATTTGGAGCTCTTATGTGTTGTTCCTGATATGATGACTCACTTTAGTTTGTGTGAAGCAGAGGTTGGGTCCCACTTTCCCCTGGACCCTCCCTCAGCTTCAACTCCGGCTCATGACAAAGGGCATTGGCTTCTGCAGGACACCCACACTACCAGTTTCAAAGGCAACAAGCTCTGCATGGGTTTCAGTCCATTTGACAAAGTTCCAGCTGATTCTTTTTCTTCCCTACTGCACATGCCTCCTTCCTTCCTGACTGCCTGCCCCACGAATCTCAGACTCACGTGCAAGGATGTCAGATTTACAGAGTCCTAACCCTTGATCATAAACACACACACACACACACACCCTAGTGGTTCTGCTTCTCTGAATCTTAACTGCTGGTACAAGTAACCTCTTTGGTTGTTTTTACAAATGTTAGCAAATAGAGCACGTGCTTTCTGACAGATTCTAACTGTTCTGCTCCACTATCTACATATGGACTCATTTTCCTTTGCCTCCATTGTCCCTTTCCAGCTCAATTTTGACTCTTTTCTTGGAAGTTTCCTCTCAGTGGTGTTCTGTCCTGGAAGGGAGGTTTGCTTATTATTCCTGAGAGTTTGTAGGACCTAGTCTGCACTGGCCCCTTTAGACCTTATTGATTTTCACTTGCCTTCACTTGCTTTAAGAGTGAGAAAATCCCTTCCAATTCAGCTGCTTTCAAAGGTTGGGCCACTGGAATTTCTATAAAGTAACCATTAGCAAGGCTTGCCATATGCTTTGAGGGGGCCCAGTGCTAAACGAAGATGGCAGACTCTTTGTCCCCAAAAAATAAAACCTTTGTTTTAGTTTATTTCCCTTTCTTCTACACAAGAATACTTCTAGAGGAGAGAGACCCTCCCAGGTACCTGGGGGTCCCTCCATGATTCACTTCACAGGGTGCACAAGCCCAACGCCAGTACCGCCTGTGCCAAGTCCCCATCAAGGTGGACAGTGGCTGCAGTCTTGGGGCAGATGTGGATAAGCAGACTCCTGAGAATCCTTGCTGGGGAGGCAGGGAGGTGGTGGGAAGTAGGACCACACGTGAGCTTGAGACAGGCTGGGACTTGGGACTTGATATCCTTTGCTTCAGTGCTTGCACCTGGACAAACATCTCCTCTAGCAACAAAATACAAAGAAACTATAAGGGACGAAAAATAACTGCATGCATGTGCAGTTGGGACAAAGTACGGATAGCAAGATACAAAAAACCCAAAAAACCCAATTGCCACTTCTGAAGACTATTTCTGCTTTATTGACTATGCCAAAGCCTTTGACTGTGTGGATCACAATAAACTGTGGAAAATTCTGAAAGAGATGGGAATACCGGACCACCTGACCTGCCTCTTAAGAAACCTGTATGCAGGTCAGGAAGCAACAGAACTGGACATGGAATAACAGACTGGTTCCAAATAGGAAAAAGAGTATGTCAAGGCTGTATATTGTCACCCTGCTTATTTAACTTACACGCAGAGTACATCATGAGATACACTGGGCTGGAGGAAGCACAGGCTAGAATCAAGATGGCTGAGAGAAATATCAATAACCTCAGATATGCAGATGACACCACCCTTATGGCAGAAAGTGAAGAAGAACTAAAGAGCCTCTTAATGAAAGTGAAAGAAGAGAGTGAAAAAGTTGGCTTAAAGCTCAACATTCAGAAAACTAAGATCATGGCATCCAGTCCCATCACTTAATGGCAAATAGATGGGGAAACAGTGGCTGACTTTATTTTTCTGGGCTCCAAAATCACTGCAGATGGTGATTGCATCCATGAAATTAGAAGATGCTTACTCTTTGGAAGAAAAGTTATGACCAACCTAGATAGCATATTAAAAAGCAGAGACATTACTTTGCCAACAAAGGTCCATCTAGTCAAGGTTATGGTTTTTCCAGTAGTCATGTATGGATGTGAGAGTTGGACTATAAAGAAAGCTGAGCACCGAAGAATTGATGCTTTTGAACTGTGGTGTTGGAGAAGACTCTTGAGAGTCCCTTGGACTGCAAGGAGATCCAACCAGTCCATCCTAAAGGAGATCAGTCCTGGGTGTTCATTGGAACTGATGTTGAAGCTGAAACGCCAATATTTTGGCCACCTGATGTGAAGAGCTGACTCATTTGAAAAGACCCTGATGTTGGGAAAGATTGAAGACAGGAGGAGAAGGGGATGACAGAGGATGAGATGGTTAGAGGGCATCACCGACTCAATGGACATGGGTTTGGGTGGACTCTGGGAGTTAGTGATGGACAGGGAGGCCTGACATGCTGCAGTTCATGGGGTCGCAAAGAGTAAGTGACTGAATTGAACTGAACTGAATAAAAAAAAGTCCTTAGAGTGATTCTTCTTCTCTATAAAGAACTCATGAATTTTTGTTAAGTTATCCTAAATATATTACAGATTTTCTTTCTATTGTAAATTGAATCTTGTAGTCTATTATATTTTCCTGATAGTTATTACTGGTTTAGCAGCATGGCTTCCCTGGTGGCTCAGTGGTAAAGAATCTGCCTGCCAGTGCAGGAGACGTGGGTTCAATCCTTGAATCAGTAAGATGTCCTGGAGAAGGAAATGGCAACCCACTCCAATATTTTAGCCTGGGAAATCCCATGGACAGAGGAGCCTGGCAGGCTACAGTCCATGGGGCCACAAAAGAGTCGGACACAACTTAAAGACTAAACAACAAATTCATTTTTACATGCTGATCTCCTATCTGGCAGTTTTGCTGTATTTAAATTCATTTTTACACGCTGATCTCCTATCTGGCAGTTTTGCTGTATTTTCTTATTTATTCTGATAGACTGTATGTTTAGTCTTTTTTTCCTGTGAGTTTTCAATGTAAACAGCATTGAACTTGTTAAATGGCTTTTGATAATATTTTGAGAAGACCATGTGATTTTTCTCCTTTGCTGTGTTCAGTAGTAAATTACTCTGGTAGACTTTCTGATAATGAAATAATCTAACATTAAATCTTTTCTGATGGCATGCTTGCTTTCCTGAGATATACTCAACACAATAATTTTGCTTTGTTTTGTTAATTTAAAAATATACTATAGAGTTTAATTAGTTAACATTCTTTTTCTCATTTCTGAGTTTATGTTCACCCGTGAAATCAGTCTGTCATTTTCATTCCTTGTAATTTGCTTGCTCTGTTTTGGTAACAAGGTTATTAACTGACTTCATATAATGAGTTTGGAAGCTTATCTTCAAGTTCTACTTTCTTCAACAAATTGTGTAAAATAGGGGTTACATATTATTTGAGAGTTTGGTAGAATTTGTCGAGGTAAATTCTACAGTTTCAGTCTTCAATTTTAATATTTTCATTTGGTATTGGTTTTCACATTTTTTTTCTTCTAGCACCAAAGTTAGTTTCTTAAGTTTTTTCAGAAAATTTTCCACTTTCCCTAGATCTTTATATTTAGTCCTCTATAGTTGCTCATAATATTCTTCTTAGGATTTAGTTTTTCCTGGTTTGTGTCAATAATGTTTCTTCCCAGAAACTCTTCCCATGGAATTGTCAACCTGGTTTAGACATGTTCTTATGCAATTGTCATACTAAGGCCTTACCATCATACTAAGAGTTATTTCTGCTTATTTTGTAAATTGGCTAATTTTTTAAGATCTCATACTTTCTTCCTCCTTTTATTACTGTTACATTTTAGAACAAATCCTTTGAAGAGCGGGTACGTGGCAATCACATTTTGTGACCTTATTTTGGTATCCGCGTCCTTACCTGAGATTAGCTTGCATCTGGATGTTTTTTCTTTAGGAAGGTGGAGGCGTTGTTTATAGCCTGAGGTAATTGCAATGACTCATCTTTTGTGTTCATCTCTTTGTGTCCATATTGTTGTCATCTGCCTATAATATATCAACGGTTAGTTCCTTATGATTTAGTTTCCTACATTGTGTCAAATGTTCAGTGAGAACTTTTGATCTGAACAATCATTCCCTAAAATTCCAAGAATTCTAGTATTAATTTTTTGTTATTGTTCCTCTTTGCTTATCTGTTCTCATATTTTGGAACTCCAGTTATTTGCATGTTGGTCCTCCTAGATTGATCTTTTGTTTTTCTTACAGTTTGTCTGTTTATTGTTTTGCTCTACATTCTTATAGAATAATTCCACTTCATCTTCCAGCCCTTTTTATCATATTTTCCCATCATATTTTAAATTTTTGATAATGTTTGCTCTCTGAGTGCTCTTTAAAAGCATCATGTTTTTATCCCATGGATGCAGTATCTTCTGTTTTCACCATTGGCTTCACTTCTCATAGGTGCTTAGCTTTCACTGGTCTGGTAACTCTGATCATTAGTCCTTCTACTTTGCCACTATTAAAGGTTCCTAAGATTGATTAATTGATGTAATTTTATTTGCTTTGTCCTTCTGCACTGATGCTATGTTTTTCTTCTTTATTTCAATTTCAGTGGAATTTTGAATGGAATCTCAACCTGTCATGTTTAAAAGAAAATTCTGTTCATTAAAAAATCCTCTAGGATATTTATGCTAATTTTCTTTCAGTTGATATTCTATTTATTTGCATTTTTTTGTGAAATAACCATTAATGAGTCTATATAATCAACTTCTAATAGCTAGGCTTTATTTTGTAATCATCTTCTTTAGGGAAAATCAATAAACTGATTTTGAAGTGCATAATCTACTAAACAAATTGTGAAAATGAAGCACGCAATATGGAGTAACTACCCTACCTTAAAGTAATACATATTTTAAAATTCTTTAATAAAGCAATATGTTACTAGGACAGGAGCAATGGAATAGCCTAGACAGTCCAAATGGAGCCACATGTGTATTTAGGAATATGGTATATGATATTGTCCATAGGCGTGGGTTTTTACTTAGTAAATGGTGTTGCATAAACAGGCGGACTACTTGTACAGAGAAAGAAAGCTGGATTCCTACTTTACACTATGGGCTTGTGCATGCACACACACACGTACACACACTTACACAATAATATTTAATAGGTTAAAAAGTAAGTAAAAAAAAGTAAGTCTTTTAAAAAGTAAGTCTACTGAAACAGGAGAAGATACTGAATGTCTTTGTAAACTTGGATGGAGAAGTCTTTCTTAACTAAGACCCAAAAGTCATACATAGGAAAGGACTAATGGACTTGACCCATTCAGAATTTGTGATTTCTGTTTAGCAAAGTTTAAGTTAACATATGAGTGCCAGGCTGAGTTCTACTCCTTTAAGTACCTAGAATATACAAAGAACTCTTACAAATCATCAAGGAAAAGATAAAATATCCAACAGAAAAAAATGGGCAAGACACATGAGGAAGCGTTTCAGGTGGAAAATCAGACAGAAAAGCTGCTAATTGAATGAGGATGCACTTAACCTCACTAATATTCTGGGATATTCAATTTTAAACATCATATTACAGCATTGCTAACAGATTGGCAAAAAATAGAAAGTTTGATAGCATTAAATGCTATTGGAGTTTTAGGTGAAATGGGAACATTTATTTACTTTGGGAAGTGAAAACTGGTGGAGCCATTCTGGAGGGCAATCAGGTGAAATTAGTATGTGTATACCTTCCCACCTAGCAATCTGTCTTTAGGGCATATATCCTGAAGAAGGTGTCAGTGGTGGTCAGAAAAGGGACGGATGATGTGGGGGCATTCACCTTGATCATGAGAGCAAGTGCTGGCGATGATCCGGGCGGCCTTTCTTAAAAGAAATAGGTGAGGTTGTATGTGTGCAGGGTGGAGATCTCAGCAGCAGTCAGAATTAGATTTACATATATCAGTTTGTGTGTGGTTAATGAAAAAAATTACTTGCATTAATCACATACACATGAAATACATCACATGTAGTTTTGAGTGAATGCATGAAAATGGTTTAAATGAACTTTAGGTACAGTGTGTGCACATTGTGAAGGTCAGGGTGGGGAGTGGAATAGGAATGGGGATGATGAATGGAGGGGAAAATTAATAACTAACATAAATAAAAAATGAATGAAGTCACACAAAATGGACTTTGCAGGGAAGACTAATGGTAAGTGTGCCCTAGACTGAAGAATATGGTTGGGTTAATTTTGTTGTCTGTGGTCTAAAAAGCAAAACTAATTAAAAATTAGATGCCAGTAATCAAAAAGTCATCTCAAGAGAAACTCACAGCCCAGTTTGAGAGTTGGGTAAAACAGCTACAAAGATGACTGTTATTCTCAGGAAGACAGTAATCTTGCCATCCAACTGAACATTACTATATAATATGACAGAAAATCTATCTGGGGAAAACAAGACTGTGACCTTTGTGATCTTCCAGGGAAAAACGTTTTTCTATATCCCATTAGCACTGAGATTGATGATTCAGGTTTGAAGTATAGGATCTTTGATCATGTGCGTTGGTTACATAAGAGACTTGAGATTGATGGAGCGCAACTGGGTGCCCAAATCCAACCAGCTTGTGCTTCATCTAAAGCAGAACTTATTGCTGATTGAAGAGCCCTTATTGTGCTGTGTCACGTTGGGTGTGATGGCTAAGGACAAAAGGCAGGAGGATGAAGTGCCTAAGTCCATGCTGGAAACCAGTATTAAGTTTTGCTAGGAGCTTAGGTAGGCAATGTTAATTAGTCTTTGTGAAGGCAAGTATTCTTTTTTACTTCACAGGTGAGGTCAAAAGAAGTGATGTAGATTTTACAGGTCAATTGGTAAAAACTGACTGAGGTTCAAACCCAGACATTTCTGACTCTTTTCAATATATAGCACTTTACCTTCACCCATAAGATGCTAGAATTGCATTTCATTAGCATTCATCCAACAATAAGGTTTTACCTTCTTACTAGATATAACAGTTGTAGGGTTTCTCATGGCTTCTATAATAAACTGCTATGACCACAGGCCCTTTTGTGAACCCAGCCATAGGTAGTCATACCATGGCCCCCCTCCTAGCTCACAGATGATTGACTAGGGACTTTCAATGACCTAAAGGTAACCACTGCAAAAGTCAGTGGCCCAAGGTGAACAAGGCTTAGAGAAATATTTTTTCCTGGCAGGTAATATGGATATCTATTAAACAAGATACTAAAGTCTCCTTTGGAATTTAAAGGAGGAGGCTGGGCAACTATGAGCTCCTTGGTAGGCCAAGGGAAGCTGATCCAGAGAGGAGGGCTAGTTAAGCGGCTTTGGAGTGGTCCTTGGATTCCTGCAGCTGAGGCTGGAGATGCCCTGGATTTAGGAAACTCTTCTGTTCAGGTCTTCCTGGTGGCTAACTTGGACTTCCTGACCATGATGTGAGGCATGATTGTTTAGTTTTCTTTGGGTTCTTGTGAAGACCTATCCCACAGTTAGGATTCCTGTTTTCCGATTTCTTCAATGTATTCTTAAGCTCTTCTCCCATTTACATGAGTTGGCACATCTGTTCCATGAAGAAAAGTAGCCCAAATGAATCATAGTTTTGCTTTCTTAACTTTCTAGACAGTGGCCTTCAATAGTCTTGTTTAGACTTCAGAGACAAAGCAGAGCAGGCCTCTGACCTTGCTTCTAACCTTCCTGGACACTGTGTGACTGTGAGTGACTGCCTGCTGTGAGTGCAAGACTTGCAGCACTATAGATAAGATGGGGGAGAAATCTTGAGATTGTTGAGCCCCTGGAGGGGACCTGGCCAACCAAGCCCCAGGCTTAGCAACATTCCAAGTTTTACAAGACAAAACAAACAGGATTAACATGAAACCAGGCTTGCAATTTGGTTACAGATTGATGAGGATATTGGGTTGCCTCTGTCCTGGGATTATAAATAGGAACCCTGAGCTGCAGTCTTTGAAGTCTCACCCACAGAGCAGATGTGCTACCTGGGACACTTTCCCAGTTGGGACTCTAGATGTGCTGTGACACGGGACTTCTCAGCACTGTTTAAGTCTGGATGTTGGTCAAAACCCAATTTGGTGATGTATCCTCTGCTGTTTCTATTTTTCTTTTCCTTTAATGTTAGTATATTGAAAATAAACTCTATAGTTCTCTAATAAATATTTGTATTATTTATTTATATGTAATGAGTGGCTTATTTTGTTAACAGATTCTTTGAGCCTGAGACAAAAGTGAAAAATTTCAGCAAAACAGAGGGTTCTGAGCAAACTGGAATACTTGGTCAACTCCAGAACTTGCAGAAGATAGTCACCAATTAAGCAAAAATAGGTAATTTGCTGACTCACAAGGTCAAACCATGGAGTGGGAAGCTCTAAAACTGAGTTTGAAAAGACTCAGGAAAATTATGCAGTTCGAGGATCTCCTGCCTTAATCTTTCAGGACTTCATCTCTATCAGCCTGAGAAGATTAGAAAAATCTTTGCCTAGACTTCCCCCAGAACTTCTGTTCTCACTGGTCTGAGATTGGACTTCGGCTTCAGTAAGTTTTTTAAAAAATCTCCCTTATTTGATTCTTATTTTAAACCACTGCTTTGTGTGAATAACAGAACAACCCTTAGGTTCCTAAACTTGTCTTTCCATTGTAAACATCTGGTGAGTTTTTAAAATACTAACACCAGTGTTCCTCCTCTCGGAGACAAAGATTTGACTTGTCTAGGTGTGGCCAGGGCTTTTGGTGGTTTTAAACATCAGCAGGTGTTTCTAATGTGCAGACAAATTTGCGATTCAGTTCTGATTGTCTCTCTGAAGAGCACTGGGATTTGAGCAGGGGAAAAGTAAGGATTTGTGGATATATGAGTCTTCAGAGAGGTAAACAAGGGACCATTTGCAAACCTCATGAGTTAGTCGGTCATCTGCCAGGACAGAGAGTGAGGGTGAGCAGGTGCGGGTGGATTACTACCTGGGAGATTTTGCAGGCTTCTGAGCTGGGACCCTGACCAGGTAGAAGCTGAATCTTCCTCGATCTCACTCTTACCCCAGGCTGTCACAGTCATTTATCAAGGCTTCTGAGAGATGAGCAGTTGATGTCCTGGATCTGGCAAGTATCAGCTGACTTTTCTACCTTAAATCATTCTTGGCTTTAATTTCCTCTCCCCTCAAATGAGGATGTCTTCCCAGGTGGTGCTAGTGGTAAGAATTTGCCTCTCAATGCAGGAGATACAAGAAACGCGGGTTGGATCCCTGGGTTGGGAAGATCCCCTGGAGGAGGGCAAGGCAACCCACTTCAGTGTTCCTGCCTGGAGAATCCCATGGATAGAGGAGCCTGGCAGGCTGTAGTCCATAGGGTCGCAAACAGTTGGACACGACTGAAGGGACTTAGTACGCACAAATGAGGATAACATCACATGCTGTGAATGATCTTTATGAAGCAGCTGATGTGTAGTTAATGAAGAGTAAGACATCAGTATTGCATTGGCCAAAAAATTCTTTTGGGTTTTCCTATAACATCTTACAGAAAAACCCAAACAAACTTTTTGGCCACTCCAATATTTCCCTCTTTCTCACCACTTTGAATATCTGAATCTCCCTTCGGGACTTCCTTCAACAACGGGGCATTTCTGCTGTGGGTGGCAGACAAATGCTCTCAATTTGTGCATTCACAGCTTGCTCTAGCATCCCTACCTGCATCTTTAAGACATTATGATTCCATGATGACTCATTTCTTGGAATTTGTGAGTTTGCAGTCATGAAACATTTGAATCAAAGCTTAAGGTTTCAGTGAGAGTGAGTGTGGGTTTCCACAGTCGTGATTCTGATGTTCAGCAAGTGTTACCAGAGGAAAGTTCTTGTGTCTCACACAAAGGCCAAAAAAATACCAAAACATCAGAGTTTGGAGCAGAGAAAGGTTTATTGCAGGGCCAAGCAAGGAAATGGGTGATCTGTGCCCAAGAAAAACCCTGAACCTCTGAATGATTTCAGCAAAACATTTCTAAAGGCCAGGTGAGGGAGAGGCATGGTTAGTTGTTACCAACTTCTTGGTATGGAAGTCCTTTGTTCTTCCAGCTGTCCACATAGGTCAGGTCACAATGTTTCTGTAAACCTCCAGTAAAACAAATGCTATTCTCTGTTCTGCAACTTTTTATCTGTATGCGAATGGACTCTTAAAGGTTAGGGCCCTGAGAAAGGGCTATCATGTATATATTTCAGGCTATGGGCAACATTCTTTTACAAAAGATGCAGAGCCAGCATGACTAAGCCTGGGTAGCAGAGGACAAGGGTTAGAGGTAAAGGAATAGATTCACTATGGAATCAGATTTGTTCTTCCCTAGTACACAAGTACAAATCCAAACCTTCAAGTGAACATAATCTTCAAATATCATGACTCAGGAAATTTAAAATTACATGATTCAGATATTTAAAATCCATTATTCACTGATTCTCTGACATTATGACACTGATTTTCTGTTTTAGTGATCTGTACACAGAAAGCATATTAATAAATCTAAATCTATAGCAACTGTACCACAAAAGAATAGGACTGTTTCTGGGACTGGGAGAAACAAGCAGATGGAGCTTCTGCAGAGGATTCTGCACTCCATATACCAGCAAATTTGGAAAACTCAGCAGTGACCACAGGACTAGAAAAGGTCAGTTTTCATTCCAATCCCTAAGAAAGGCAGTGCCAAAGAATGTTCAAACTACCACACAATTGTACTCCTCTCACATGCTAGCAAAGTAATGCTCAAAATTCTCCAAGCTAGGCTTCAACAATATGTGAGCCGTGAACTTCCAGATTTCAAGCTTGTTTTAGAAAAGGCAGAGGAACCAGAGATCAAATTGCCAACATCCACTGGATCATAGAAAAAGCAAGAGAATTCCAGAAAGACATCTACTTCTGTGTCACTGACTATGCTAAAGCCTTTGACTGTGTGGATCACAACAAACTGGAAAATTCTTCAAGAAATCGGAATACCAGACCACCTTACCTACCTCCTGAGAAACCTGTATGCAGGTCAAGAAGCAATGGTTAGAACCAGACATGGAACAATGAACTGGTTCCAAATTGGGAAAGGAGTATGTAAAGGTTGTATATTGTCACCTTGCTTATTTAACTTAAATGCAAAATCATCAAAATGCCAGATTGGATGAAGCACAAGCTAGAATCAAGATTGCCAGGAGAAATATCAATAACTTCAGATAGGACCTTTTATAATAGGCATTTTCTTGCATTTCTTCATCTAACTGTGGATTTACCATCTAACTATGGTTTTACCATCTAACGGTGTCTCCAATATTCTATTCTCTTGCAATTTGGAAGTCATGTGTTCATCTCTTCCTTTCTTTCATTCATTCCTTTCTTCTGTTTTAAACTATTTATCTGTTGAAGAATTGAGCCACATAGCGCACCTCCCCAGTCTGCTGCAGCCAGATACCCTGTCCCCACGGCAGGCCACTGCTGACCCATGCCTCCACAGGAGACACTCAAACACAGGTCTGGCTCAATCTCTTGTGGGAGTAACTGCTCCTTTCCCTGGGTCCTGATGCACACAAGGGTTTTGTTTGCACCCTCAGAGCATCTCTGGCCAGTATGAGCTTTAATTTTGACAAATGAATAGAGTCTTGTATCAACCAGCACAGAATCACCTCAACCATTTCCTATCAAACAGTTTTATTCTGCCCGAAGCTCCCTTGTGCTACCCTTTTAAATACACCCTCTTCCAGTGCAAAACAACCTCTGATCGCTTTCCTTTCTATAATTTTACCTTTTCCAGTGTTATAGATGATTGAATGACACAATAGGTTAAATTTTGGATCTTTCTTACTTCATTTAGCAAAATGCTTTTAAGAGTCATCTATAATTTGGCACGCATGAGTAATCTGCTTCTTTTTGTTGATGAAAAGTATTCCATTAGATGGATCTTTCATAGATTAATTATCTATGCATCATGTCAAGGACATTCACATTACAGGCTTTCATGTGAATGTACATTTTCATTTCTCTTGGATAAATACACAGGAATAGGACTCTTTGTCACAGAGTAGGTGTACGATTAATTTTATACAAAATTGTCCAATTCTCCTCAATCTAGACCAGAGATAGGTAGAAAAAGTAAACAGGCCCCAGTCACAGCAAGTGATTTGGCCCTTGAAACCTCTTTGTCTCTGTGAGCATAAAACTGTTTCCCTCACCCAAAGACACTGAGGAAGTGTATAAGGCAGGCAAACATGGTACTGCCCTCCCTTGCCAGAAAATGTCTATGTGTCCCACCTAGCGAGACCTCTTCTGCTCCTCAGGCACTGCTGGTTGACATTACTACGATCCTCAGGGGACCAAATAAACCAAACAGGAAAGTAACACTGCTAAGTCTCTGAACACTAAACTGCCACTGGGACCACAACTCACAAAATTTGGATAAGAACCCCACACTAAATCTGCAAAAGGTGATAGCATGCTAAATCAAAATATTTAAATAGGTCAGAGCCTCCTAATCTAATGAGAAAATAGTAAGAATACAGTTGAAGTTTACCTGTTATACTAAGAATCACCTTGAATGAGAAAAGACAACTAACTGACACCAACAAGATGAATCAGATCTTTAACTTAGTTGAAAGGACTTTTAAAGCAGTTGTCATTAAAACGTTTCAATAATCAGTTACAAATTCTCTTGAAACAAATGAAAAAAATTGAAGTTTTCCCCAGAGAAACAAAAGCTACAAAAATAACCCAGTGAAAATTATAGATTTGAAAAATACAGGACAGAGAAAAAAATAACTCACTGGATGAGCTCAGTAGTAGAATGTAAATTGCAGAGGATAGAATCAATGAACTTGAAAATGTACCAATAAGACTCAGCCAATCTGAACATCAAAGAGAAAATATATGGAAAAAAGTGAACAGAGCCTCAGAGATGTGTGGGAAAATAACATAGAATCCAACAATTATATCATCAAAGTCCCAGAAGGAGAAGAGAAAGATAATGGGGCAGAAAGAGTATTTGGAAAAAATAATGGTTTGAACTTCCCTGGAAGTCCAGTGGTTAAGATTTCACTTTCCAATGCAGGGAATGCAGGTTCAATCTCTGGTCAGGAAGCTAAGATCCTACATGCCTTATGGCCAAAAAACCCCAAACATGAAACAGAAACTATATTGTAACAAATTAAATAAAGACTTTAAAAATGGTCCACATCAAAAAAAAAATTTGTTTTTAAATAAAATCATGGCTGAAGATTTCTCTGATTTGGCAAAAGTGACAAACTAAGAAAATCCGAACAAGATAAACCCAAATAATCATTTCAGGATACATCACAATGAAATTTTTGTAAACCAAAGAGAAATATCTGGAAAGCAAGCAAGAGAAACAGTACGTTATCAATAAGAAAGCACCAACTCAAATAACAACAGAATTCTTACTGGAACCCATATCGTAGAGGCATAAGGAAGTAGCACAAGATTTTTCAAGTGCTGAAAGAGATGATCTGTCAACCAAGAATTCTGTATCCAGTGAAGATATCCTTCGAAAACACAGAAAAATGAAAACATTGTCAGATGAGGGAAAACAAGAATTTGGTGCTAGCAGACCTATTCTTAAAGAATGGTTAAAGCAAGTACTTCCCTGATATCAAGGCTTCCCTGATAGTTCAGTTGGTAAAGAATCCACCTGCAATGCAGGAGACCCCTGTTCGATTCCTGGGTTGGGAAGATATGCTGGAGAAGGGATAGGCTGCCCACTCCAGTATTCTTGGGCTTCCCTTGTGGCTCAGCTGGTAAAGAAACTGCCTGGAGTGCGAGAGACCTGGGTTGGATCCCTGGGTTGGGAAGATCCCCTGGAGAAGGGAAAGGCTACCTACTCCAGTATTCTGGCCTAGAGAATTCCACGTACTGTACAGTCCATGGGGTCACAAAGAGTCGGACATGACTGAACGACTTTCACTCACTAAAGCAAGTACATCAAACAGAAGGAAATGATAAATGAAGGTAAATAATGGTAAAAGTAAAAATATAGACTATTTTTCTTTCCCTAATAAGCTTTATAAATCATATTTAATGATTGAAACAAAAACTGTAACACCATCTGACACCCAGACAATGGTTTTTAAAAATGGGGCAAAGTACCTAACTGAAATTGAGGTTTCCACACATAACACTAAGTTGTAAAATAGTGATATCAGTAGCTATGATAAGTCACATATCTGTATTGTAATACCTACTCAGAGCAACTAGAATGAAAAATATATAAAATGTTACACCAAAAAGCACTACAAATAAATCAAGGTAGAATCCTAAAAAGTGTTCAAAATCCACAGGAAGGCAGGAAAAGAGACAGGGGAATGCGAACCAGAGGAAACAAACAGAAAACATTTTTAAAAGGCAGTCTTGATATCTATCATATCAATAAACACCCTACATACAAGTGGTCTCAATATACCAATGAAAAGACAGAGTTTGGCAGAGTGGACTTAAAAAAAAAAAAACAGGGCCCAACTACAAATTGTATATAAGAGACTCACTTTAAATTCAATGACATAGGTATGTTGAAATGAGGGGAAAAGATGCCATGTAAACATAGTTTTTTAAAAGAAAGATTGAGTAGGTTAATATATAAGTAGACTCTAGAGCAAAGAAAATTGCCAGAGACAGAAAAGGACATCCCATAATGATAATTGGTGGATTTATAATCCACCAAAAAGACACAGTGATCCTGAATGTGAACTAGCCAATCACAGAGCTTCACAGTACATGAAACAAAAACTGATAGAGGTGCCAGGAGAACTAGACTAATCTACGGTTATAGTTGGAGATCTCAACACCCATCCCCACCAACTATAAAACTAGGAAGGAGATACAAGATTTGACACAAGAAACAGGATGTAACTGACACACAGAACAGTCCATGAAAACGACAGAAAAGAATACACATTTTTCCCCCCAAGTTCCCTTGGAAGTTTCACCAAGATAAACCTTATCCTGGGGCCAAAAATCAGACTCACTAAATACAAAAGGACCAAAGTTGCATCGAGTGTGTGTTCAGTATGAGTGTACTGTGATTATAGAACCATAATAGTCTCAAACTAGAAATTAATAGTAGAAAGACAGCAGGAAAATCTCTATACATGCCGAAAGTAAACAACACTCTAAATAATTCTTGGGTCTAAAGGGAAGTCTGAGAGAAAATTGGAAAACACATAGAACTGAATGAAAGTGAAAATATTATATCAAAGTTTGTGGGTTGTAGCCAAAGCAGCATCGAGAGAGAAATGTACACTGCTAAGTGTTTACATTAGAAATTAGGAAAGGTCTAGTTAAATAACCTAAGTTCTTACCCAAGAACCTTGAAAATAAGATAGAAATAAATCCAAAGCAAGAAAAATGAAGGGAATAATAAAGGTAAGAGAAATCAGTGAAATTTCAGACATGGGAAAAATAAATGAAACAAGTAGCTGGTTCTTTGGGGGAAAGCAATCAATAAAATTGATGAATCTCTAGCAAGTCTGAAAAGAATACAGAGGGAAAATTCAAATCATCAATGTTAGGAATGAAACTGAGGATATTACTATTCAATACGCAGTCTGCAGTCATTAAAATGATAACAGTGGGAGGTTTGTGCAATTACTCATACACTTGACAACATAGGCAAAATAGACCAATTTCAAAATAAAATTCCCAAACTACAAAAACTCATGCAAGATAAAATAGATCTTCTGAATATATCTAGAATCATTAAAGGGATTGAGTCTGCAATTTAGAATGTCTGAAAAAAGAAATCTCCAGGTTCATATGGTTTCACTGAAGAGTTCTAAACAATCATTTGAAAAAAAAAATCAGTATTATGCAATCCATTTCAGAAAAAAGCAGAGGAAAGGCTTCCCAACTCATTTTTTGAGGCCAGTGTTACCCTTGTTCCGAAGCTAGGCAAAAATAGTACAAGAGAGAAAAAAAATTACAGACCAATATCTCCCATGAATTTAGATGTAAAAATCCTCAAAAAAAAATAGCAACTGAATCTATCAAAGTGTAAAACGAACTATACACCATGACCAAGTGAGATTTACTCCAGGATGCAATCTTAGTACAACATTTGAAATCAACTGATGCAATCCATCGTGTCAACAAGTTAAGGGGGGAAAGTCATATGATTTTATCAATTGATACACAGGAAATACATTTTACAAAGTCTATCTCTCATTTATGATTTAAGATTTTTTTTCAGCAATTGAGAACTGGAGGAATTGCCTGAACTTGATAAAAGGCATTTACAGAAAAAACGAACAAACCCCACAACTATAGCTAAGATTATACTTAATGCTTCTCTACTCCCCTAGAATTAGGAACAGGACAAAAATACCAGCTCTCACCACTCTTATTAACACAGTACTGAAAGTTCTAGCCATTTAATAAATCAACAAGGACCTACTGTATAGCACAGAGAACTCTACTCAATATTCTGTAATAACATACCTGGGAAAAGAAAGGATATATGTTTATGTATAACTGAGTCATTTGATGTATACCTGAAACTTAACACAACATTCCAACCAGTCTATCCTAAAGGAAATTAGTCCTGAATATTCATTGGAAAGACTGATGCTGAAGCTAAAACTCCAACACTTTGGCCACCTGATGTGAAGAACTAACTCACTGGAAAAGACCCTGATGCTGGGAAAGATTGAAGGCGGGAGGAAAAGGGGATGACACAGTATGAGATGGTTGGATGGCATCACCGACTCGATGGACATGAGTTTGAGTAAGCTCCGGGAGTTGGTGATGGACAGGGAAGCCTGGTGTGCTGCAATCCATGGAGTTCAGTTGGACACAACTGAACGACTGAACTGAACACAACATTGTTAATCAACTATACTCCAATATAAAATAAAAATTAATTTTTTAAAAAAGGCAAGAAAAAGAAATAAGCATACTAACCAGAAAAAGGAAGCTATAAAACTATTTCTATTTGTAAATGATCTGATTATCTATGTAAAAATCCCAAGAATTCTCTAAAAAAAACTCCTAGAATGAGTTAGTTCAACAAGGTCCCAGTTTACAAGGTCAACACACAAATATCAATTACATTTTTATGTACTAACAATTGTAGAAACCACAATAACACTGACAATCCAAATGAAATGTTAGGCATGCACGTAACAAAACCTATGTCATATCTATGTGCCTAAAATTACAAAATACTGCTGAAAGATATAGAGAAGACCTACATTAATGGAGACGTATATCACATTTATGTGTTGAAAAACCGAACATAGTAAAAATGTCAATTCTCCTAAAATTGATCTATATGTTTAATGCAATTCCTATAAAAACCCTAGCAAGAATTTGTGTAGATATAAACAACTTGTTCTAAAATTGATGTAAAAAGGCATAGGCTTTAGAATAGCTGAAACAACCTTGAAAAGAGGAATAAAATGAGAGGAAACATTGTACTTGATATTAAGGTTCACTATACAGCTAGAGTAATCAAGATATTGTGTTATTGGGGAGAGATGAACATAGATCAACAGAACAGAATAGAGAATCCAGAAACAGACCCTCAAACAGTGCAAAAGCAGCTCAATGGAGGAAAGATAGCCTCTTCAACAAATGGTGTTGGAGCAATGAGAAATCCATGGGGGGAGAAATGGACCTTTACCTAAACTGAGACCTTATACCTTATACCAAAATTAACTCAAAATTCTTGATAGCCTTAAATGTAAAATGTTAACTATAAAGGTTTTGGAATAACATAGGAGAAAAATTGCCTTTCTTTGGGATTGGAACGAAAACTGACCTTTTCCAGTCCTGTGTCCACTGCTGAGTTTTCTAAATTTGCTGGCATATCGAGTGCAGCACTTTCACAGCATCATCTTTGAGGATTTGAAATAGCTCAGCTGGAATTCCATCACCTCCACTAGCTTTGTTCGTAGTGATGCTTTCTAAGGCCCACTTGACTTCACACTCCAGGATGTCTGGCTCTAGGTGAGTGATCACACCATCGTGATTATCTGGGTCGTGAAGATCTTTTTTTTACAGTTCTTCTGTGCATTCTTGCCACCTCTTCTTAATATCTTCTGCTTCTGTTAGGTCCATACCATTTCTGTCCTTTATCGAGCCTCTCTTTGCATGAAATGTTCCTTTGGTATCTCTAATTTTCTTGAAGAGATCTCTAGTCTTTCCCAATCTGTTGTTTTCCTCTATTTCTTTGCACTGATCGCTGAGGAAGGCTTTCTTTTCTCTCCTTGCTATTCTTTGGAACTCTGCATTCAGATGGGAATATCTTTCCTTTTCTCCTTTGCTTTTCGCTTCTCTTCTCTTCCCAGCTATCTGTAAGGCCTCCTCAGACAGCCATTTTGCTTTTTTGCATTTCTTTTCCATGGGGATTGTCTTGATCCCTGTCTCCTGTACAATGTCACGAACCTCTGTCCATAGTTCATCAGGCACTCTGTCTATCAGGTCTAGTCCCTTAAATCTATTTGTCACTTCCACTGTATACTCATAAGGGATTTGATCTAGGTCATACCTGAATGGACTAGTGGTCTTCCCTACTTTCTTCAATTTAAGTCTGAATTTGGCAATAAGCAGTTCATGATCTGAGCCACAGTCTGCTCCCGGTCTTGTTTTTGCCGACTGTATAGAGCTTCTCCATCTTTGGCTTCAAAGAATATAATCAATCTGATTTCGGTGTTGACCATCTGGTGATGTCCACGTATAGAGTCTTCTCTTGTGTTGTTGGAATAGGGTGTTTGCTATTACCAGTGCGTTCTCGTAGCAAAACTCTATTAGCCTTTGCCCTGCTTCATTCTGTACTCCAAGGCCAAACTTGCCTGTTACACCAGGTGTTTCTTGACTTCCTACTTTTGCATTCCAGTCCCGTATAATGAAAAGGACATCTTTTTTGGGTGTTAGTTCTAGAAGGTCTTGTAGGTCTTCATGGAACCGTTCAACTTCAGCTTCTTTGGTGTTACTGGTCGGGGCATAGACTTGGATTACTGTGATATTGAATGGTTTGCTGAAACTCCAATACTTTGGCCACCTCATGCGAAGGGTTGACTCATTGGAAAAGACCCTAATGCTGGGTAGGATTGGGGGCGGGAGGAGAAGGGGACGACAGAGGATGAGATGGTTAGATGGCATCACCGACTCGATGGACATGGGTTTGGGTAGACTCCGGGAGTTGGTGATGGACAGAGAGGCCTGGTGTGCTGCAATTCATGGGGTCGCAAAGAGTTGGACATGACTGAGTGACTGAACTGAACTGAATATTCCATTGAGAAACACAACTGACTTTTTAAGGTTGACTTTTTGTACTGTGAACTTGGGAAGCTCATATATTAGTTTTAGGTGATTTTTCTTGATGCTTCGGGATTTTTCTATGAAAAGGGATAGTTTTATTCTTCTCCTCCATCCTTATCCCTTTTTGTTGCTTTATTACATTTGCTAAAACTTTTCATGTTGACTATGTGTGCTCAGTCATGTCCAATTCTTTGTGACCCCACGAACTGCAGCCCACCAGGCTCTTCTGTCCATGGCATTCTCCAGGCAAATTGCTAGAATGGGTTGCCATTTCCGTCTCCATTCATGTTGACTAGAAACTGTGAAAGAGGCCATCCAAGCATTGTACCCAGTCTAACAGAAAGGACATTTTTCTCTTTCACCTTTAAACATGATGCTCACTGTTTTATTGTTGTTGTTTGTTTATTCTTTGTTTGTTGATGATGGTTTTTATCTGGTTAAAGAAGTATCCTTTTTATTCTTAGTTAGCTGAGAGTTTTTATCATGAATGGATGTCACTGTGGATACACTATAGAAAGGAGATAGATCCCAACCAAAATTTGGTTCAGACATCAAGAATCATTTGGCTCAGATGATGCCAGACATATATCAAGAGAGTAAGACAAATTTATTAATTGCATAATGAAGTCTTTCTGGGGAGAGTAGGGCAGGCTCCCAAGCAGGTCCTTAAGTGGCTTGGGATTTTCACTGTGCTTAGGGCATGGGGCTATGGTGGGAATTCACACTTAACTGGCCAGTGCTTGCATTGTTTGGACTTTTCACTGACACCAATGGGAGGAACACACAGGCTTTTTTTTTAATCAATTTTCGAAGATGTGAATCAGAAGAAAAAGGGGAAATGATGGAGATTGAAAAGAGTAAACATCAAGCACTGTAAATGGAGTCAGACAGTATTACAGATGTTTAATTTGTCAAATGCTGTTACTATATCTATTGAGAAGATCAAATACTGTTCTTATTTAATCTGTTAATAAAGTGAAATATTTTGATTGTTTTTTTTTTAAATGCTGATGATCTTGCATATTGGGATAAAATCCACTTGGCTGTGAGGTATTATTTTCATATATTGCTAGTCTTTATTTGCTAGCATTTTCTTGAGGATTTCACATCTATGTTCATTAGGGATATTGATCAGCAGTACTTTTTTCTTGTAATATCTTTGTCTGGTTTTGTTATTAGGATAATGCTGGCATCATTAAGTGTTTGGAAGTAATCAATAGTAGTTTTATTCTTGAGAAAATTCTATATAATTCGTATCAATTTTTCTTTAAATATTTGGTAGAATTCATCCCAGAGAAATCATCTGGGCCTATTGTTTCTCTTTGGGAAGATTTTAAACTATGAATTTGATTTTTAAATTAAGCATAGAACTATTTGGGTTGTATAGAACTCCAGGAGTTGGTGATGGACAAGGAGGCCTGGCGTGCTGCAGTCCATGGGGTCACAAAGAGTTGGACTCGACTGAACGACTGAACTGCACTGAACTGATTTGGGTTTCATATTGCTGATAATCATTCATTTCATGAAATCTGCTTTTCTTGAAATTAATATAGCCACTCTGGCTTTCATTGATTTAGTGTTTTCTCTGGGCAGTACTACTTATATATTTTTCTCCATTCTTTTAGTTTTTATCTATCTATGTAGCTATTTTTAAGGTACGCTTCTAGAAAACAGCATGTACTTAGGTCTTTATTTTATATATATTCTGACAATCTCCATATTTAAATTAGTGGTTTTAGACTTTTCACATTTAGTATCATTCTTTGTGATTGAGGATTATAATCTACCCTGTTTGTTGTTTTCTACTTGATCCATCTGTTCTTTGTTTTTCTTTTCTTCTTTTTCTATCTTCTGTCTTGTTAATTCAGAGCATTATATGACTTCAGTTTACCATCTCTATTAATTTATTATTTATACCTCTTTAAAATCTTAGCATTGCCTTAGGCTTTATTTTTTAGTTAATCAGTCTACCTTAAAGTAATAGTATATTGCTCCGCAAATAATATAAGAACCTTACAGCAGTATATTACCAATTCCTTCACACTATTCATTGCAATGTTGTTGTCTTACTTTTTACTTTTGCATATGCTATAAATGCATTCTGCGTTGCTATTCTTTAATTTAGACCAGGGGTTGACACACTACAGGCTGAAGGATCTCGTTGTGGGTAAAGTCATATTGTAACATAACCATGCCCACTCAGTTACGTATTTTTTATGGATGTAGTATAACAGCAGAGCTAAGTTTAGCTGACCCTTGAACAACATGGGGCTTAGGGACACTGACCCTCTGTGCAATGGAAATCCATCCATTTATAGTCATTCCTCTGTATATGCAGTTCCTCTGCATCCATGGATTCAATCATACATTCAACATATGGATCATGTAATACTTTAGCATTACTATTTTTAAAAAAATCTGTATATAAGGATTTGCTCACACTTCAAATCTTTGTTGTTCAGGGGTCAAATATAGTTTCAACACACACCTTAGAACTCACAAACCATCAAAAATGTGGCCCTTTAAAAAAGTTTCCCAACCCTGCTTTAGGCACTTATCTCTTACGCAATTAAACATTTAAAAATATGCAGATTTTTAATTTACCTTCAATTATTCCATTTACAGAAGTCCTCATTTCTGCATAGAGTCCATGTTTAAATATGTGGTCATATTCTTTTGCTTGATCACTTTTTTTATTTTGTAGTGCAAATATGTTGATAGTAAATTCTCTCAGCTTTACTTTGAGAATATCTTTGTTTTTTCTTCATTTTTGAAAGGTAGTTTCACTTTGTATAGAATTTGGGGTTGATGGTATTTTTCCCAGCTCTTTAAAGATGTCACTCTGTAGCCTTCTAACTTGCTTTGTTTCTGATGAGTCCACTGTTATTCTTGACTTTGTTCCAATTCTTTACTTTGTTCCTTACACTTGGTGTTTCTTTTCTGCAGCTACCTTTTATAATTTCTTTTTCTTTTGTTGTCGGTAGTTTTAGTGTAATATGGACAGAGACATATTTGTGTGTGCATGTGCATTGATATTTATCCTTCTTGAGATTCTCTGAGCTTCTTGTATCTATGTTTTGACCCAATCTGTGGGTCACGAGGAAAGGTAGCATTACCAAGTCTCAGAAAACCCACCACTTCCATACAATTCCTGAGGGGTAAAGAAAAAAAAAAAAACTTTGAAGATTTATTCCAGCAGAGTGAGAGAAACATGAAAATAGAAAAGGCAAATAGAAAATAGGCAAAATGAAAATAGAAGAGTTGGAAGTTGAACATTGAAACAGTTTGAACATATGGATTTGGGTATAAATAAATGTTGTAAATATGGTAACAAAGCTGCATGCAAAATTCAAAATTCTTTTTTGAAAATTTAACATTTAAATACTAACATTTGAATGTTATTAAGTATTAATATTTAAATATTAATCAGTTTTGCAACTTTAAAGCAGGGTTGACAGACTAAAAGTGTGTCAAGGGAGCAAAATTCTTCCTTGAATATGAGGGATAAAAGTAATTTTGCTCATGATTTGCTAGAAAAATCTGATCAGATAAATATAGGCATAAGCATGTCCTTTCATTTCTTCAAGAAATATATTGAGGGCCTGGGAGTTTGAATGAGAAGAAGTGATATCTTCTTTTTTGGATTAACTGATAAGTAGGGGAGATAAACAAACTAACAGCAAAGTAGGAAATTGCAAACTGTGTAGCACACAGGGCTTTAAGAGCAATAAATGCTATGAGACAAACTCCTGTGTGTCTGTGTGCTTGGTCAGCAAGGTCCTTTCTGAAAGGGTAGCATGTACACCGCACCCTGAAATCTGAGAAAACCCAGCTGCACAAAAAGGGTAACGTGTGCTTCAGGCAGGCCCTGAATTTTGAAGAGAACCGAGCAGCTAGTAAAGGGGAAGCCCATCCCATAGCAGAGTGGAAGAGGAGGGGGAACTTTGATGATGCCTGTGCTAGGGGGAATGGGTCTCCACTGGATGTCAGGAGAGTCACTGCAGGAAGTGAGTGTGTGTGTATGTGTGTGTGTCAATAATATATTCAACAAGGTTCAAAAATCAAAACACTTCAATATTTAACCCAATGAAGAGTCTCACTTCTACCCTTGTTCTGGTCTACCCCACCAACCTCAACCTCAAGCAAATATAAATTCTTCTTTCTCCTTCTTTCTTATATAAAAGATGACATACTATAAAATATTATTTTTAACTTGATTTTTTCATGCAACAGGATTTTCTGGAGATATTTTTATAGCAGCATATGGAACCTTCCTCAACCTTTTTTTCTTTTGCTGCTTCAAGGAATTCTGTTGTGGTGATAGACCACAGCTTATGTATCCAGTTTCCTCCTGGTGGGCTTTTGAGTGGTTTGACATACTTTGCTGTTTCAATGTATCTGAGGATAAGCTTGTATTTATTCGTATATCACTGTCCATATGTAAAAACCCACACAGGAGACAAATTCCCAGAAGGTATTTCTGAATCAAAAGCTGAGTGCATTGTATCATTTTGATATAAATTCACAATTGCCCTGCATTCTGTAATGTAACATTCTGCACTCCTGATGTCAACAGATAAAGCCTATGCTTCTTTAAGCAAGGAAGTGACATAATTTGGCTTGCAATTACAAGAGCCCAGTCCACCCTCTGAGTAGAGAATGTTTTGGAAAGTGAACAAGATCACTTGGAAGGCTTTTACAATTGTTCAGAAAAAGAGTTATTGGTGAGTGATGGGGAATCAGAGAGACATGAACAAGTGATAGGTAGACATAGAATTTACAGGATTTGTGGATGATTTGGTTGTAACAAGTGAAGAAAAGGCAAACAAGAGGAATGGCCACAAGCAGTGAGGGCCAGGAGAGCAGTGGGGATCCTGACTGCATTAGGAATCTGTTAGGCTTGGGTCCCTGTGGGACATCCAAGCTGAGCTCTCTAGTCAACTACATAAGTCTGAAGCTCCGAAGAGAGATCTCAGCTGGAGATGCAGATGGGGAATGGAACTTCGAGCACAGAATGAAGCAGGTCACTGGGACAGATGCAGAGAGAGACAAGGAAACATCCCAGGCCTGAGGCAATCTAACCTCAGAGTGAGGCAGGAGAGGGGCACGGCAAGGGGAGCAGTGCATATGCGTGTCCTGAGAAGTGTCATATGGAGAGAGTCTTGGAAAGGCAGATGAACTGAGGGCCACAGGAGTTCCTTGGGTGGGACAGTATGGAGACCTTCAATGAAAACCTGCACGAGACTTCCATCAACCTAAAGGCAACCACTAGGAGCTTGAAGAGAACGTCTCCTTCAACACCACTAAGTGTTAGTATTAGTAGCTCACACTAACACTAACACTGAAGAGTTGTGCCCAACTCTTTGCAACCCCATGGACTGTAGCCTGCCAGGCTCTTCTGTCCATGGAATTCTCCAGGCAAGAATACTGGAGTGGGTTGCCATTCCCTGCTCCAGGGGATCTTTTCGACCCAGGGATTGAACCCCGGTCTCCTGCATTGCAGGCAGATTCTTTACTGAGAAAAAGAGCACATGATAACATTGCATAGAAAAAAAAATAGAGAAACCAAAAGAGACAGCAAGGAAGGCAACGACAGAAAGCGTAACAAGATGCTCGTGTACGGGCAGACAGTCAGAAGCGAGACTTAACATTCACGCTTGGCTCGTGGCTGGAGGACTCAGCTCAGCAGGCCCCACCGTGAGCTGGTACCTCTTCCTGCAGGGCTGATGGAGCAGATAGTGACATGGGGCCGCGTAGTGATGTTAGGTAGCTGACACTTCTAGGGCAGTTCTTACAATACAGGCAAGGGGGCTGAAGTCTTGCAAGTAAAAATAATTCTGAGACAGTGAAGAGGAGGGAGACATACCATTCAATATGGCATATGCGTATATATTGTATATATATGTATACATATGTAAAATAAAATGTCATCGAGGGGATTGAAAAATAAATAGTATAAAGAGCAGAGCGTAGCGACCAAAAAAGGCAAAGTACAGAGCAGTCACGGAAAAAGAAAACAAAGATCTTATTATTCATGTTACTCTGCTGAGTAACAGACAAAGTTTGTCTGTTAACACCTCAACTCAGAAAACCCCAAAAAACAAGCACAATGGCTGATAAAATTTCTGTGACATCTGTAGCTCAATTAATGGTATTGTGTCCATGTTCACGTCCTATTTTTGATAATTGTACTATTATCAGCAATTAGGGAAACTGGGTGAAGTGTTTATAAGAATTTTTGGCACTGCTTTTTCCACATTTCTAATTATAGGATAATTAGAATAAGTCTAATTATTCTAAAATAAAAAGTGAAAAATAAATGAGTATATCCTTTTTCTCCCTGAACCTGTCACCTCTGCCAAGTGCCCTTGGCACCCAAGAGGTGCCATCCTTCTCCAGTGTCCAAGCTGTGGACCTCAGCTGTGAACCAAGTCCTCCTTCCCTCACCTCCACACCCTAGTCCCGTCCACTCTGCCCAAGACAGGTCCACTGCTCCTGTCTCTCCTCTCCTCCATAGAGCCAGGCTCAGTCCCATGACATCCACACAAAGACCCCAACACCTCTGCAATGACAGCAGCGCTGCCCCATCCTCCTACTGCTCTCCAAGTCATTGTTCTGAAACAGACCACATCCTTCCTCCCTATCTTACACCACTCTTCAAAACACTGTGCTCCTGGAGACCCACCTGCCACCTTTAAGTCCAGCCACCTCCACCAGGCAGTCGGCTTTCCAGGGGCAGGTGCCAAGACTCTGGCTGCCCAAACAAGCCCCAGGATTCATGGCCATCTGCCGCATCTGTCCTGGGCCTCAACCTGGTTTGCCTCAAGCTTCACTCAAATTCTGCCTCACCCCTACAGCTTTCTTCCAGTTCATCCACCTCCTGGAAGTGTCAATGGCTCTGTCTTCTGTGTTCTCACAACACCAGGGGACTCTCTTGTTTGCAGTGAGGCTGGAAGATGGCTAGTGTTGCCCAAGCCTCACTCAGCTTTATATCCCAAGAGCACAGCTCAGACCTGGGGCAGAACAGATTTGCCAAGGAATGTTGTCACAGTGAACATGTGCCAAGGCTTTGCATGCATGCATGCTCAGTCATTCAGTTGTGTCCAACTCTTTGGGACCCCATGGGCTATAGCCCACCAAGCTCCTCTGTCCATGGAATTCTCAAGCGAAAATACTGGAGTGGGTTGCCACGCCCTCCTCTAGGGGATCTTTCCAACCCAGGGATCATACCCGAGTCTCCTGTATCTCCTGCATTGGCAGGCAGATTCTTTACCACTTGAGCCACCTGGAAAGCCCCAAGGCTTTGTTTACACCATGTTTAATCATATTTCAAAAGCCATGGGACTTTCTATGAGCCAGAAACAAGCCATTTTCCGCCCTAGGAAGCAACTCTATTATTCACTCCCTCCAATCCCTCTACCAGCCAACAGAAAATGGCCAAGAACATCAAGTTGTAATCTACTTAAATATTCTTTACTTTGGAAAAGGACTCAATTCAACAGAACTTCGAGTTATCGTCTGCTTCCTTAACAAAATTGGAATCAGTCAAGTTTGCATTGGCAGGCTGGGGGATTGTGCACATTGATGGCATCCCAATCACCCTGCTCAGCGGCCCATGCAGAATTCATCCGAGAAGGAGTGGAGCAGCAGAGGAAATGCCACTGTGCAGAATGTAGAGTGGATGGTGGCCCTGTCAGGATCTGCATCCCCAGGACTTGCAGTGGCAAGAGGTGCTGTGGGATTCAGGAGGCTGGAATGTGAGTCCTGTGACTTTTCATGGATTTTCAGTGCCCCCTTCCGCTCCCCAGTTCCTGGGTAAAGTCGGGGGAGTAGGCTTGGAGATCCCACTTCTGATCCTGATAATCCTGATGCTCATCATTCTTAGTAGATAATCAGAGAAAAAAGGAAGCTTTGTCTTACTCCTGCTTCCATTCTGTTTCTTCCTCCTTGTGCACACAACCCCTTATCCCAGGCACCCACACACATGTGCATGTGCAGCCTTATAACAAGCAGCTTTGCAGTATGCTTTGGGTATTTGATTTGACACAAAGTGTGTTTGGTTTACACACCTTCCCCAGGGAGGAGTTGTTCTCTGGGGTGATCGACAGAGCTGGCCACACTTGATTTCTTGGGATCTGCTCTGGCCACTCTTGTCCTTTTGTTAACACGCGAGGCAGAGTGCCCACTAGGAGAACAACTATGGAGTGGAAGGACTGACTGAATAGCTTCACAAATGCTGTAGAACTGCATTGAGGCTGACCTGAGTGGGAGGAGGGCAGGCACTCCCAACACAGACAGTGTCTTGCCTGTCGCTTGGACACATCTTTTTTTAAAATTTTCATTTTATTTTTAATTGGAGGATGATTACGTTACAATATTGTGATGGTTTCAGTCATATATCAACATGAATCAGCCATAATTATACATATATCCCCTCCCTATTGAAGCTCCCTCCCACTCCCTCCCCATCCTACCCCTCTAGGTTGTCACAGAACATCAGTCTTGGGCTCCCTGCATCGCACAGAAAATTCTCAGTGGCTAGCTATTTTATGTTAGGTAATGTATATGTTTTAATGCTACTCTCTCACATCATCCCACTCTCTCCTTCTCCCACTCTGTTCAAAAGTCTGTTCTTTATGTCTGTATCTCCTTTGCTGGACTGCAAATAGGATCATCAGTACCATCTTTCTATATTCCATACATATGCATTAATATATATTTGTCTTTCTCTTTCTGACTTACTTCACTCTGTGTAATAGGCTCTAGGTGCATCTGCCTCATTACAACTGATGCAAATGCATTCCTTTTTATAGCTGAGTAATATTCCATTGTGTATATGTACCACAACTTCTTTATCTATTCATCTGTAGATGGACATCTAGTTTGCTTCCATGTCCTAGCAATTGTAAATAGTGCTGTAATGAACATTGGGGTACATGTGTCTTTTTCAGTTCTGGTTTTCTCAGAAAATATGCCCAGTAGTGATATTGTTGGGTCATATGATAGGTTTACTCCTAGTTTTTAAAAGAATCTCCATACTGTTCTCCACAGTAATTGCATGAAATTTGCATTCCCACCAACAGTCCAAAGGGGTTCCCTTTTCTCCACATCTTCTCTGTTTATAGATTTTTTGATGATGGCCATTCTTACAGGTGTGAGATGGTACCTCATTGCAGTTTTGATTTGCATTTCTCTAATAATGTTCATTGGAAGGACTGATGTTGAAGCTGAAACTCCAATACTTTGGCCACCTGATGCAAAGAGCTGACTCATTTGAAAAGACCCTCATGCTGGGAAAGATTGAGGGCAGGAGGAGAAGGGGATGACAGAAGATGAGATGGTTGGATGGCATCACCGACTCAATGGACATGGGTTTTGGTGGACTCCGGGAGTAGGTGATGAAGAGGGAGGCCTGGCGTGCTGCAATTCATGGGGTCGCAAAGAGTCAGACACAACTGAGCGACTGAACTGAACTGAATAATGAGCTATGCTGAGCATTTTTTCACGTGTTTATTAGCCATCTGGATGTCTTCTTTGGAAAAGTGTCTGTTTAGTTCTTCTGCCCACTTTTTGATTGGGTTGTTTGTTTTTCTGGTACTGAGCTTCATGAGCTGATTATATGTTTTGGAGATTAATCCTTTGTCAGTTGTTTCATTTGCTATTCACTTCCCTCATTCTTAGGGTTGTCTTTTAATCTTGTTTATGGTTTCCTTTGCTGTGCAAAATATTGTCAGTTTAATTAAATTCCATTTGTTTACTTCTGTTTTTATTTCCATTACTCTAGGAGGTGGGTCAAAGAGGATCTTGCTGTGATGTATGTCAGAGTGTTCTGCCTATGTTTTCCTCTAAGAGTTTTATAGTTTCTGGCCTTACAGTTAAGTCTTTAATCCATTTTGAGTTTATTTTTGTGTATGGTGTTAGGAAGTGTTCTAGTTCCATTCTTTTACATGTAACTGTCCAGTTTTCCCAGCACCACTTACTGAAGAGGACGTCTTTTCTCCATTGTATATTCTTGCCTCCTTTGTCAAAGATAAGGTGCCCATAGGTGTGTGGATTTATCTTTGGGCTTTCTATCTCATTCCATTGGTTTTTATTTCTATTTTTGTGCCAGTATCATACTATCTTGGGGATTGTAGCTTTGTAGTATAGTATGAAGTCAGGAAGGTTGATTCTTCCAGCTCCCTTTTTCCTTCTCAAGACTGCTTTGGCTATTTGGGGTCTTTTGTGTCTCCATATAAACTGTGAACTTTTTTGTTCTAGTTCTGTGAAAAATACCATTCATAGTTTGATAGGGATTATGTTGCATCTGTAGTTTACTTTGGGTAGTATAGTTATTTTCACAGAAAATAACTGATTGATCAAAAAATTGATTCTTCCAATCTAAGAACATGGTATATCTCTCCATATGTTTGTGGCTTGGACACATCTTAAGAGAGAGTTGCTTCTGGTTAAAAGAAAGAAACCCTGAACATAGAGGAAAGAGCACAGAGCATTTAGCAATAAAGCTGAAATGAGGATCACTCCATCCTTTACCAAGAGGCAGCCTCTGCTGTTGGGCGGAGATGTTTAGGAGGCGCCTGGCAGAAGGCCTGGGGAACACAACATCATGCACTCTGCCCTGACTTTCTATTATCCTGTGCTCACCTGAAATCTCATTTATAGCCACTGTACTGGCAGAGAACTTTTCTGTTGGCAGATATAAGTAGAGTTCCCTAGACAGAGTAAAGTCTCCCCCTGGGGATCTAGCTAAGCAGCGTGGACCTGACAGCACTTTGCCTGTCCATCCTGGGTACAAGGATGGGGGCCCAAGGCGGTGTTTATGACTGATTTGTACACCCATGTGTGCAACCCTCTAAGTGAGCTGTTGAATGTTTTCTTCTGCCCACTGTAAATTAGGTGGATATATGCTCAGCTGACCATAAACGTGCAGTGGAAAAGGAAAGGTATCCAGGAAGGCTACATATTTGGCAAATTAGCGTCCTTCTCACAGGCTGTTTGCAGGGGCTGCTCTCAGGGACCAGTTTCGTCTCTGCCACACTAGTGTGCCATCCTTCAAAGACCTTTCTGAGCAGACAGCTAGAAAAATGCCTCTTTGTGTGCTCACACTGACTTCATTCAATTTCCTGCCTTTTCTCAGCTAATCTTCAGCCTGTAATTTCCTAATGACTTTCCCGGGGCTATTCTGTTGATCACTAAAAGGCATAGCTGGCCAAGATCCCCTGTGTGTCTATAGTTGGAATTCTGTCAGCCAGTGTCAGGATGTCACTGGGCATGCAGCATTCTCTAACCAGGAATACGGCTTGGTAGGGACCCCAGGGAACAGACTACAGCGAAAATTTGGGGCACCCAACCCTGAAGAGTCTCCAGGGCCTTTCCGCTCCCTCCACAGCACTCAGGGAAGCAGGCTTGGCTCTGGACCATCTCTATTCCCTACTCAAATCTTAACCTGCACAGAAGAGCTTAGAAGCAATTTGCCAAAGCGAGGCCCACCCAAGTCTTCACTTATATCTGCACACTTGATACCCACCGGCATGTCTTTCCCCTTGACCCTTCCTAAGTGAGACAGCCAGGTCAAGATGCTAAGTAAATATTTCCTGATTAGATTCATCAATGTCAAGCTATGAAATGTACAAGTGGCTTCATATTGCACTTTGTCCATATGGCAATATTTCCAAGTTAATGATATTATGAGCCTTAGGCTGACATACTATATCCTAAAGGTAGCCATTAAGGCAAGCTGTTAAAAAATAAAAAGAGAGACCTATTATTAATATTATTTTCATCTAATTGGGAAAAGGTCCTCTTGCTCCTCACACACAGGTGAAAGATGTGACTAAATACTTGAATCCAAGATGAACCACGGAACAGAGGAGCCAGCCAGACTCTCAAGCTCTGAGCAGCTACTTGATCTTGCTTGGAAGCCCAGGAGCCCCGACCCCTCTTCCACTCCCTGCCCGACCAGGAACCAGGTTTCATCGAACCCTCACATCCCGTGTGCTCTCCACCCCTGCTTCACACCTGCTTCACCTCCCTCTAGGACCGGTGCACGGTGATGGCTCTACAGTCTTTCCCCACTTGGATTGCTGTGTGTAGGACAAAAAATCAAGCAAGCTGCTTAAAGACTTAAACCCTTCTGTGACCCCAGTTTCGATCAAGCCTTCAGGATCTGGCTGCTGTCCACCTTTTCTAAGCCTACCTGTGTCATTCCCATGACTAGGGTGGGAATCAGCACTAGGAATCCTGCCCCCCGCCCCCCACTAAAATCCAGGGCTGGCCCCACCTCCATCCTCAACACATGTGTCTACTGTAGCCTAAAAAGAAAACCTTCCTTCTGTGAACGAGGTCCCATCTGTGAGTTCCCGAGCCCATTCAAGATTCAAACAGATCCCATTTCCTCTATGAACTCAAGAGAAGCAAGATACTTTGTGTCCATGACCCATGAATTCCCTGCCACCCAATAAACAGACTGGAGAACCGTGGTAGGTTTCATGTGGGTCTCCCCCCAAAATCAAACAGAAACCACATGTCCTAAAATGCCTGGTTGGATACCAGAGTTGTAGCCTGGTGCTAGTGGGATCACAAAAACTGACAGTTGTTACTCAGCTCACTCTTTTTTCTGAGAACCTGGACAGCTGTTTGGAATGAAGTAAAGATTAAGAAATGGCCCAGACTGGGACATAAAAAGAGTGTCAAAGAGCAAACAGACTATCCAGGAGACTCTCAGACTCACAAGCACTCTCCAAGGCCCAATCCTGCCCTCCATGATAGCCTCGGGCAAAGATCCCAGCCTGCAGGTCCCTGTCCTCACACAAGCTGAGTCTCAGGGCAGATAATCATGGGGACCGGAAGGCTGGTGGCAGTGACCTTGTCATGAACTGGCTGTCACTCTTCTTCATCTCTTAGTTGAATGCCCTCTATTCGACCACTTTCCATTCATTCTGTGTTAAAACACACAATTTCAGAGCCTGACTATATTCAGATACCACATAACTTACTTTTAAATGTAAATTTAAAAATTCAAAAGGCTGTTTTCCAAAACGTCCTTTCCAGAAGATGCAGCAAGGGGGATGGACCATAGAGTGAGTTCCCCCGAGGCAGCAGGGACTCTAGAGGACTTTGGTCATTTAAGCTGAATCAGGTAAGACAGGGCATGAACATAATTAGCTGCAAAATGCAATGTGAGATTTAGTTTCCAACACATTTCAGAACAGACACGCAAGTCCCCACTCTCTCCCTCTATGAGAGGGACTTTCCCAGACTCCCCAGAGCCAAGGGTGGCACAGGGCTGAGGGGCATGTGCTCCCTGGGTTCTGGGTCATGAGCGTGGCTGGGGGTCCCCCTGGGAGTGTAGAGAGTTCCCCAGGACAAACGGCACTTTCCTGGGCCTGACAGGGTGGGTGTCGGTCAGCGATGAGCCTAACACATCTTTGCATCCCATGGGTTTCTTATACCCTTAGAAAGGAGAAGAAAATAGATATATAAGAACACTGATGAGAAGAATAACATCAGCATCTCAGGAACTGCAGGGAACCTGTGAGCCAGGGCAGGACCATGGCACAGCCACCCGGTGGGAAGGACTGTGGTCTGGATGCTGCAGGATCCAGAGAACTTAGTTCCAGACAACAGCAGCTACATCAGGTTTGCTTCACATCTGAACTGTCCTGGAGTTTCACGAGGGGATGGCTCTGGTTGACTTCCTTTCAGTCGGAGGGTCCCAGAGAATGCAGCTCCCCAGGCCCTTCCCACCCAGACCCTTGTCCTCAGGAGACAAACAGAGAGGAGCACTGGACACCTCTGATGGCCAGCAGGGAAACAAAGGCAAGTCCTGATTTAATTTAAAGCAGCAAATTAGAATTAAAGCATCTTATAGCCCAAGTTAGCTATTTTGCTCTGTAACCATGTGAAAGCACACACACACATGCACACACAAAAGTTTCGTAAATGCTTGTCGTATAGTTGGGTTTGTGCTTTTCTATACATTTTAAAACTCCCTGCTTTTATTTTACTTTTTGAAGTATAGTTGATTTACAATGTTGTGTTTTAGGTGTACAGCAAAGGAATATATATATATATATTCTTTTTCCTTATAGGTTAGTACAAGATACTGAGCATAGTTCCCTATACAGTAAGTGCTTAGTGTTTATCTAGTTTTATACATGGTATAAAATATGTGTTTTATACATAGTAGTTTGTGTCTGCTAACCCCAAACTCCTAATTTATCCTTCCCCTTTCCCTATTGGTAACCATAGGTTTGTTTTCTATGTCTGTGGGGTCTATTTCTGTTTTATAGCTAAGTTTATCTGTATCATGTTTTTATATTCCACATATAAGCAAAATCACACATCTATTTTTCTCTGGCTGATCTCACTAAGTATGATAATCTCCCTGTTTTTAATGACGTTCATGCCTTTCGCTTGTCTGGAGATCTAGGTCAATGAGTAACTTTGGTGTCTACACCTCCATCTCTATTCAGAAGGGATCTGAGATGAGACAGGCTCTTGCAACAGGCAATAGTCCCTATCCAGCTGTGGAAGAGGTGACAAAGGGCCTGCTTTCCTGGACAGAGGGAGCTCTGCCACCTGCTGGCTGAATCAGGAGATGTCATGCTCAGCCAGGAGACCTGGGAACTGGGCTCAGTCAAGGCAGGAGGGGAAGCCTCTTGCTTTTATATTAATGAGATACTTTTTGTTACAAATTCACATTTTGAAATAAAAGTTTCATGGATGGGAAGATAGTGCTTCTAATCCCTCATCTTAATCACGATCCCTGTCATAGTTGGTGCTTAATGAAATTAATGTCCCTGACTTTCAGACAACTAACCTTTCTACACCGCCCCTCTCATGACTCTCAATGTAGCAATAACTCATTTTTGCAACACTTTGGCCACCTGATGTGAAGAGCCGACTCATTAGAAAAGACCCTGGCACTAGGAAAGATTGAAGGCAGGAGGAGAAGGGAACGACAGAGGATGAGATGGTTGGGTGGCATCACTGACTCAATGGACATGAGTTTGAGCAAGTTCTGGGAGTTGGTAATGGACCTGGAAGCCTGGCGTGCTGCAGTCCATTGGCTTGCAGAGTCAGACATGACTGAGCGACTGAACAACAAAATAGTTGGGAAAAAATTTTTAAATATATATAATTGAATTGAAGCATTCAGACATCTTGACTGCACAGGAATCTACAATCACCTCAAAATGTCAAGGCCCGGCACCTGACGTGCTGTCACAGTCTGTCCTTAGTCTTGGTGTTGGATTTGTTGCTGTTCCAGGGTGGCTGGGCCTGCAGGACTAGACCCCCATGGAGTTGGTGAACCTACCCAGGGTGGACCCCCTGCACGTGGGCTTTTGGCAGTACAAACATCACCCGTGGGAACCGGAGGCCCGTCCAAGCCCACGTCTGTGTGGGAAGATGGGGCCAGGGAGGAGGCTGGGAGGAGAGCAGGGATCCACCCCCCAAGGAGGCCCCAGGAGCTCTGTCTGTGCCCCACAGGGAAAGGGAAGCAGACAAAGAGGCAGTTTTAGTGGAGATCTGTGAGATGTGAGCTTGGAGTCATGCTGCTTTGGGGACAAGGTCGAATTGGGGAAACAAGTCTCCACATTCAGGCTTGGATGGCAGCGCCTGACAGGGCCTGCGGCCTCTCCAGGATCTCGGCTCTCTCTGCAGCCTCCTCAGGCCTAGGAGACGAGGCCTGCTTGGGGTGCCTTACCCTGCTGGGACTCCCCACATGAACGGGGTGCCTTTGAGGCAGGGATTGATCCCTCAGAGAGGCTAAACTCAGGAGACTTACAGCACAAGTGTGCTAACAGGGACATGAGCTCATAGTGATGGAGGGAATGCAGGGACCCTCAAGGGGCCAAGACCAGGATGGGGCCTGAATCCCGCTTTGCAGAGGGAGGGCACCCCCATACCGGTGCCCCCAGCAGGTATGAGTCAAGGCTTCTGGGTACCATGCACACAATGCCATGTACATGTACCAGGCTGGGCACACAACACAGGGCACATTTGCCAGTGCCCAGGTTGTGAACACACACTGGGAAACACAAGGTGTACATCACAGGGTGTGCATCACCAGGGCACAGCACTGGGCACATACACTGGGCAGGAAATACTGACCACACACTTACAGGTCCACACTCCAGGCACGGGAGAGTGGACACACGTGCCAAGAACACATTGCCAAACAGGCAGCACCAGCAACACAACACTGTCACACAGCTCTTGGCAGCCTGGCACATGCTCAGAGTGTGCCAGAAATCAAATAGGGTACAAATACCATGCACACAACAGTTAGCACACTGTCTGGCACTATGCACAAGACCCCAGGTGATAGACACACACAAGACAGCAGCTGGGAGGCACCCCAGACCAGGCCTAATCTCTGGAAACAGAACACTGAGCTCACAAGATGGCAGTACATGCCAGGTGCACACATCTGATACACACAGCAGGACCAAAATTCTGGGAACACAGATCTGAACACCCGATGCTGGGCACACACTCTCAGCCCAAAATGCCAGGTCCAGACTCTGGGAACACAATGCCAGACGTGCAACGTCAGGCAATACCATGCTATATATAATTCTGGGCACACAAAACTAGACACACAATGCCAGTCAGAGACTCTGAGAACACAACACCAGGCACATAGTCTGAACACTGAATACACAATCCCGGGCATGCACACACACCAGCAGCAAAACGCTGAGCACACATGCCAGATACACACCCTGGACGTATGACACTGTGTCAGATGCATAACACTGAGCACACAACTCAGCACACAGAACCACACACACACTGCCAGGCATATGGAGCTGGGCAAACAACAACCAGCATGCAGCACTGTGAACACAAAGTCAGACACACAATGCCCAGTGCCAGATGCCAGGTGCATAGTACGAGTATGGCAAGTCAGGCACACAGAATCAGGACACATGATGGGTGCTCAGCAGGAACACACTGGCCACAGATGTAGGAGATACAATGGTGTACACACTAAACTGGCACTCAAAGCTGGCTGTGAGGAATGAGGTGTGAGTAGAAGATTCATTATTCACCCAGGGCTCTGGGCTAGCCTTGCTCTCCTTCCCCACCTCCACAGGGGCCAGCCCCACTCCCGACTGGGGCCTGAGTGTCGTTTGTCACCATTGCAGAGCCTGGACAACTGGTTGGAATTCCTTGTGTGAATGTATGTTACCAGGCTTCTGTGATGGGAATGTGAGTCATTCAGAGTTCTTTACTATAACTAAAAATCACGCAGTGCCTAGTATGTCTATGATGGTGGTTTAGGCACTAAGTCATGTCCGATTCTTGTGACTCCATGGACTGTAGCCTGCCAGGCTCCTCTATCCATGAGATTCTCCAGGCAAGAATACTGGAGTGGGTTGCCATTTCCTTCTC
This sequence comes from Okapia johnstoni, assembly GCA_024291935.2. Classification (NCBI taxonomy): domain Eukaryota; kingdom Metazoa; phylum Chordata; class Mammalia; order Artiodactyla; family Giraffidae; genus Okapia; species Okapia johnstoni. Next base: position 26,060,215 of record CM044326.1, read on the forward strand.
CATAGTGTGTCTATACATTATTATCTTTTTGCCAGAGAATTTTTGGCTTGGTTCCCTAGAATACCAGGGCAAAGGACAAAAACACACGTGATTCTGGGGCTTCCCTGGTGGCTCAGTGGTAAAGAATCCACCTGCCACTGCAGGAAACACAGGTTCGATCTCTGATCCTGGAAGATTCCACATGCTGCAGAGCAACTGAGCCCATGATCCACAACTACTGAGCCTGTACTCTGGAGCCTGGGGGCTGCAACTACTGAGCCCATGTGCTGCAACTACTGAAGCCTGCCTGGCCTAGAGCCCTGCTCAGCAATAAGAGAAGCCACCACAGTGAGAAGCTCACACACCACAACTAGAGAGTAGCCCCTGCTCGCCACTACTAGAGAAAAGCCTACGCAGCAACGAAGACCCAACACAGCAAAAATGAAAATAAATAAGATTATAAAAAGCACACGTGATTTTGCTCGATATTGCCACTTATCTCCATTGAGCTATGCCCCTCTGCATTTCCACCAGGAAAGTCAGAGCATGCCCAGTAAAATGGCCTAGGATTATAGTGACATTCAGAGCTTGTTCTCTTCCCAGGTCCCAAATCCCAGAAGGCAGAAAGCCATCATCCCTCCCACCTCTCTGCCTCCCCTTCATCTCCCCATTTCTGCCCCTCCCTACCCCTAACTTCCCTGGACCTTGAGATGAGCAGTTTGGACCTTTTGCCATTAGGTGGCGCCCCAAAGTAACTATTTAAGCATTGTGATGCCTTTGACCTTCCTCTCCAGAGGAGATTTCTTTTCCTCCTGAAGATTCTGAGATTTAACCCAGAGGAAAACTGCACCTCCAGAATCTGGCAAGTATGGCAACACCTTCAAGCAACTCTAAATGCTTTGTATACAAGTCTTTGCTTTCCCTGATGGGGAATGCAATAACAGACTCCTCTGCAGATCACCATTCACCCTTCAAGGCTGAGTAACCTTGATCCCTACCCAACACCCATGTAAAGGAGAACTAGTGGTTGGAAAATATTAACTAAATCCATGAGCAAATGGGTAAAACTGTTAAAAACATCCCTTCCTGAGCAACTCCCCCGGCACGCAGCTGCTTCTTGGCAAAGCAGCCTTGGGCCCTCCCTCTCTCCACCAAGTTTCAGGGTGGATGGTCCAGGCTTGCTGTGCTCTGGGGCAGGCCCTGGGCATCATGGCCTTATTACTGCGCCTTCCTCAGCTCTGGAAGCCTCAGTGAGTCCCCGAGGGACCTCTCTACATGACTTCAGAGAGAACGGGAAAGCCAGACCGCTGGCAGGCCAAAGCCTGATTGCAGAACTTGAAATTCCCTTCCTTAGGCCCAGGCTGCACATGAACCTGTTGATCTGCACGACCTGTTGGAGCTTCCCAGAACAGATGACAAGGGGCGATGCCGAGCTCCCCCAGCTGCACGCTTCTCAGACCTGAGAAGGCTGCCAGGGTCTGAGTACCAGCCCCTAACTGCTCCTCCCAGACCAGGGCAGCTCTAGAATTGCTCAGGTATTGATGACAGGGGCCTAAAAAATTCTTAGTGGGGGTGTTGCAGACCTCACACTCCATGGAACTATCTGGTGGGTTTTGATCTGGCTTTTGTCTCTCAGCCCTGTGAACTGCGCAGCACTGGGAGGGAGGCGACAGGCAAGGAAACGGGCCCACTTGAGGGAGCAGGAGCCTCGAACCAGAAAACTGGGCAGCTGGACTTCAGCCTGTGGGCCTCAGCTTCCTCGTGGGTGAGAAGATAAAAGCAATTTCCCAAACAAGGAGAAAGTTCCTGGCTCAGCGCAGGTACTAAAGTAAGGTCCTGCAAGCCCAGCAGAGGGGCACAGGACAGAGGATGCCCCCAGAGCTGAGCCTTTGTGGCAAGCCTCTGCTCCCTCCTTTCTTCCCGGTAATGTTGGCATCGTCCTCTCCTCCATCTTGTTTGGTCAGGTGCTTGGCCCACGGTGAGTGCAGGGGGCTGTTTCAATCAAGAAGGTGACGACCTCAGCTACGCAGCACTTCTCCATCTGGGGAAGGTGTCTTGACTCCCTGCAGCCCTCTCTGCCTTCCCCAGTCCCCAGATCTTTTGTAGATGATTCCCAGAAGGGCTCAGGGCTCTGAGAGTCCATCATCTCACTTCATCTACTTCCATAAAGCATTTTAAGTGGACAAAATAATGTTCTTTCTGAGCACCTGCTATGCTCTAGATCATGCAACATTTAAGTTAATTTTGATCCTTTATAACAGTTCTGCTGTGTCAATGGCACTAGCCCCTTTTTAATCTTTCTAAAAACTTTGCACAACCCACTGTGACCTGTAATAAGAAATATATATTTGGTGACATTGTGAATTATGATAAGAAATATGTATTTGGTCTTCATCTCTGTTTTGGGCACAGAGGTCCTAAAACCTTTGGAATTTCTTAAGTGATAAGAGCTGTAGAGGTCTCTTGATATTCATAACAAACCTCTTTCAACACACATGTGTTTATGTTAATGAAGTGACTTTTGGAAAACCCCTAAGGATGGAGGTGGGGAACCATCCCTGTGATTAGAAGGTTGGAACTTTCAGTTCCACCCACTAGGGAGGGGAGGGACCCTGGGGGTTGAATCAGTCTCCAATAACCAGTGATTTTAATCATGCCTATGTAATGAAGCCTCCATAAAAACCCAAAGGACTGGGTTTAGGGACCTTCCAGGGTGATGATTGTGTGAAGATTCTAGGAGTATTGAAGGCTCAAAAAAAGGCATTGGACCCTCTGTGCTTTCTCCACACCTCACCCTGGGCCATCTGACTGTTCCTGAGTTATATCCTTTTATAACAAACTAATAATCTAGTAAATAACTATTTCTCTGCATTTTCTAAGCCACTCTAGCAAATTAGTTGAACTCAAGGTGGGGAGCCTTTGGGACCTCTGATATATAGCCAATGGGTCAGAAACACAGCTGACAACTTGGACTTGGTTGGCATCTGGAAATATGTGTTGGAGCAGGGGGAGGGCAGACTTGTAGAGCTGAGCCCTCTCCCTGTGGGACCGGATGCCTTCTCTAGGTAGAGAGTATCAGAATGGAATTGAATTGTAGGACACCCAGCTGGTATAGAAGAATTGCTTTGTGGTGTGGGGGTAAAACCCACACATAGGAATTGGTATCAGGATAATAAACTGAATTCATTGCTGGGATGAATAACAAGACAACAGAAGCATGTAGAATGCAAAAGCAAAGTACCCTTATCCAGTCTCCATGTCACATTTTGCATCTGCTTCTAAACAGGTGTGGGTACAAGAGGAGTATCATTCCTGGACAGTTTTATATAATCAGTCATTTTCTGTCTGGAGGAAGTTCTGCTTGGTTTTTTAATGCAGGAGGAAGATACATCTATTTATTTTTACTGGAAATGTGGCTGTGGGGTCCAGATTTTTGAACCCCAGCCCAGCCCTTCTGGGAACAGGAGTCACTTTTCTTTGTAGCTCAGTGTCACTGGGATAGGGCACTGATCACCTGTCCAGTGAGGGTCAAAGAAGTGTCCAGTGCAGGGCTGTTGAGGGTCAGTGGAAACAGTGGGACTGAGACGAAGTGGAGAGGGTAGATGGTAAGCTCTCAAGCTCTGTGAATTTTGACGACCAGCAGGCCAATTCCCAGCCTCCCCATCTGCTACAGAAAACACATCAGGATGTCCCGACCCTCGTTCCCCCTTGGCATCTTCATCACCTGAGGGGTGGGGAGGGTGGTGGTTAGTCTCTGCTATGGCAGTTTATCCGCACAGGTGTCACTGCTGCCGGGACACCATGTAATGTCTGGGTCTGGGATGTCCTGGGGAGTTTGGAGAGACTTTGCAGGTCATCACCAGCCCAGCAGGGCCATCACAACATCAGGCTCTGGAGCCAAACCAGCTAGGTTCCAGTTTTCACCTGGAGCCAGACTGGCTGGGTTCAAGTCTGCACCCATCACTTAGAAGCTGATTAAATGTGGGAAGCAACCTTACTTCTCCCCACAGTATCCACACCTGTAAAATCTGTAAAGGAAACAGCAGCTCCCACCTCAGAGGATGGTGGAAAAGATCAGGTGAGTCCTAATGCCTGCAGTACTGGGAAATGGACCCAACACGCAGTCCAAATGGGCCAGGATTTGTTGCCTGGTTTCTTGTAAACATTTGATGAATATTAGCTTATTCCAGGTTTTTTAAAAAAATCTATCTCCTGAATCAATTTTGGGCACTTAAAATTTATTAATATTTCTAAACCCAGTTTTGTATAAATTCAGATTTGTTGAAATAACACTAAGTGTTGCATACATTTAATGTATTTCCTTTCATCTATAAGTATATTTCCTTTTTTCCAGTGTGGTCATTGTTGCAGTATTATTATTATTGTTGCTCTAGTTGTTATTAGTTTGGATCGAGGTTGCCAGGGTCTAGTTTAATTTTTTGAGGGGGCGGGGAATCCTTCCAAGAACCAGTTTTTGGTCTTATTGACTATTTTTTTCCCTACTATTTTTTTTTAAATTTCATGTTTCTACTTTAATTTTAAAAAATTTGTATTCTGTTATATTGACACAAGCCAAAGAATATATTTAACATTTATGAAGTTATAACAAATGACAATCAAACCAATACTGAACTGTGAATCAACCTGCCAACTTAAGAAACAAGGCAGACAAAGTAAACCTGGTTCCTCCTTGTCTACTGCACCCTCATTCCAAACCGAGGAAAGCACTGTTATTACTATTTTTATCCTTTGTTCCTTAAAAGAGTGCTTACCATAAAGCATGTATCTCTAGACCATATACCATTCAGTTTTACTTCTTTGTAGCTTTACCTAAGTACTCTTCTGTGTGTGCATGCTCAGTTGTGTCCAACTCTTTGCAACCCCATGAACTGTAAGCCCTCCAGGAATTTACATTTAAGAATCCAGGCTTCTCTGTCCATGGGATTTCCCAGGCAAGAATACTGGAGTGGGTTACCATTTCTCCCTCCGGGGGATCTTCCTGATCCAGGGATCAAATTCCACATCTGCATTGGCAGGAAGAATCTTTACTACTTGAGCCACCTGGGAAGCCTCTAAGTATTCCTCTACTGGAAACTATCTTCTCATTTTCACTTACCATCATGTTTCTGAGATTTGTGTATATCGTTGCATGTAATTCTAGTACATTAATTTTAACTGCTGTGTAAAATTAATGTGTTGTTGTGGATATGTCTGGTGGTAAAAGTAAAGTCCAATGCTATAAGAACCATATTGCTTACATGAATCAAGGTAACTTGGATGACAATATACAGCTTTGATGTACTCCTTTCCCAATTTTGAACCAGTCTGCTGTTCCATGTCTGGTTCTAACTGTTGCTTCTTGACCTGCATACAGATTTCTCAGGAGGCAGGTAATGTTGTCTGGTATTCCCATCTCATTAAGAATATTCCACAGTTTGTTGTGATCCACACAGTAAAAGGCTTTAGCATAGTAAGCAGAAGTATCTGATTTTTGGAATTCTCTTTCTTTTTCTATGATCTAGTGTATGTTGGATCTGAATGCAGAGTTTCTGAGAATAGCAAGGAGAGATAAAGTCTTCTTAAGTGAATGATGCAAAGAAATAGAGGAATACAATAGAATGGGAAAGGCTAGAGATCTCTTAAAGAAAATTGAGGGTACTAAGGGAATATTTCATGAAAAATAGTCACAATAAAGGACAAAAACAGCAATAATCTAACAGAAGCAGAAGAAATTAAGAAAAGTTGGTAAGAACACACGGAAGAACTGTACAAAAAAAGACCTCAATGACCCAGAAATCTTAAAGAGATGGGAATACCAGATCACCTTAGCTGCCTCCTGAGAAACCTGTATGCAAGTCAAGAAGCAACAGTTAGAACCGAATATAGAACAATGGACTCGTTCCAAGTCGGGAAAGGAGTACATCAAGGCTGTATATTGTCATCCTGCTTATTTAACTCATATGCAGGGTACATCATGCGAAATGCCGGACTGGATGAAGCACAAGCTGGAATCAGGATTTCAGGGAGAAATATCAATAACCTCAGATATGCAGATAACACCACCCTAATGGCAGAAAGTGAAGAGGAACTAAATAGTCTCTTGATGAAAGTGAAGAGGAGAGTGTAAAATCTGGCTTAAAACTCAACATTCAAAAAACAAAGATCATGGCATCCATTCCTATCACTTCAAGACAAATAGATGGGGAAAATGTGGAAACAGTGTCAGATTTCATTTTCTGTGGGTTTCAAAATCAATGTGGACTCTGACTGAAACCACAAAATTAAAAGACACTTGCTCCTTAGAAGAATAGCTATGAGAAAACTAGGCAGTGTATTAAAAAGCAGAGACATCACTTTACCAACAAAAGTCCATATGATCAAAGCTATGGTTTTTCTAGTAGTCATGTAAGGATGTGAGAGTTGAACTAAAAAGAAGGCTGAGTGCCGAAGAACTGATGCTTTTGATGGTGCCTAGAAGATTCTTGAGAATCCCTTGGACAGCAAGGAGATCAAACCAGTCAGTCCTAAAGAAAATCAACCCTGAATATTCATTGGAAGGACTGGTGCTGAAGCTCCAATACGTTGGCCACCTGATGCGAAGAGCAGACTCACTGGAAAAGACCCTGACGCTGTGAAAGATAAAGGGCAAGAGGAGAAGGGGGCAACAGAGGATGAGATGTTGGATGGCATCACTGACTCAATTGACATGAATTTGAGCAAACTCTGAGATAGTGAAGGATAGGGAAATCTTGGCATTCTGCAGTTCATGGGGTCACAAAGAGTCTTAGTGACTGAGCAAAAACAGCAAAATTCTATTGTGTGAAAGTCGTAATACATCTTCTGTTGTTTTGTTCATCAACATTTGGATTGTGCGTACATAATCACAAACAATGTTGCAATGCACATTTTTGTGTATGCTTTCTAGAACAAAGTCTTAAAAACATGACTAGGAGTGGAGTCTGATTGTCATAAGGTCAGTGTGTGCAAAGCAGAGTCAACAGAGGAATAGATAGGTACTAGAACAAGAGGACCTGCATTTGGATGCTGGCTCTGCCACTTATTTGATGTATCTTGGGCAAAATAGTTAATGCCTCTGTTCCTCAATTTCTTCAACTGTGAAGTAGCACTGTAAGCAGTATGTGCTTCAGAGGATTGGGGGAATTAAATGAGTCAGACTATGGAAAGCACTTAGAACAGTGAATAGCACAAAATAGTGCTTTATTCATGTTGTCAAATCAATTTAAATATAATTTAGGCATTTAAAAGGTAATGCCAACTATTCTCTAAATTGGTTGAACCAATGTGAGTTACAATAGAAGTTCTATCAACTATGTTCTTAACCATTCTAAGCATTGTCACACTTTTTAAAGATTTACATTATAAATACAATAGTACAATGTATTGAATTCACAAAAAATCAAAATATGTACAGCAAGAAACAGAAGTTTTCTTCAAATTAAGTTATATGTATAAATTACATATGTCTGGCATATTAGTGTACAGTGTTAGTAATTTGGTAATTTTTTTTAGTTTTCAGTATAAGTCCTGCTTGTGTTTTGTTAGTGTCACATCTAAGTACTTCATTTTTTTTTCAGTGACTGTAACTGGTATTTTATTTTGAATTTCAGTTTCCACATGTTCATTGCTAGTATATATAAATACAACTGATTTTTTGTGTGTGTATTAACTTTCTTTCCTGCAAACTTCCTAAACTCACTTACTCTACAAGAGTTGGTTTTTTTTTTTTTTTTGGCAAATCCCATAGAATTTTCTACCTCATCCACCATGTCATCTGAATTATAGACAAGGTTTCTTTCTTTATGATGTATATGCCTTTAATTTCCTTCACCTGCCTGATAGTATCAGCTGGAGATTCCAGGACTACTGAGTAACAATGGTGAGAGAAGATCTCTTGCCTTGTCCTCAGTCTTAGAAGGAAAGCATTCACTCCTCTATCATTAAATGTGCTATTGACTGGAGGGGTTTTGTATATATTCCTTATCATGTTGAGGAATTTCCTTCCTTCCCTAGATTGCTGAGAGTTTTATCATAAAGAGTGCTGAAATTTTTCACTTGCTTTTTTCTTTATCATTTAATGTGATCACATAATTCTTTATCTGTTTTAGCCTGTGAAAATGGTATTAATTGATTTTTTTTAGTATTAATTGATTTTGATTATGGAACCAACCTTGCATCTCTAATCTAGATCCCCCCGGTTATGCTGTATAGTTTGTTTTATACACTGATTCTATTTCTAATGTTTTTTAAGGACATTTGTGTTCATATTCATGATGGATATTGGTCTGCAGTTTTCTCTTTTTTTGTACTGCCATTGTCTAGATGATATCAGGGTAATACTGGTCTGGTAAAATTAGTTGGAAAATCTAATTCTTCTCAAACTTTAGGTAAAATTCTCCCAGTGAAACCACCTGGACCTAAAGGGAGGGAGAGCTTCAAATTACAAAATAAATTGCCCTAATATTTATGGGACTATTTAAATATCTGTTTCATTTTGGGTAGATTGTAGTAATTTGTGCTTTTCAAAGAGTTTGTCCATTTTATCTAAGGTCAAGTTTACGTATGTAGAGCTGTTTATAATATTTCCTTATTATCTTTAAGACACTTGTTTGGTCCATATTGATATCCCTCATTTCATTCCTGATGTTGGTAATTCTTTTTTCATTCAAAGTGTTTTTATGATGGCTGCTTTAAAACCCTCATTAGAAAATTCTAATGTCTTTGTCATCTCTGTGTTGATGTCTACTCTTTCAAGTTGAGAATTTCCTATCCCTTGATATGATGGGTGATGAAACCTGAATATTTGAAATATTATATTGTGAAACTGGATATTATCTAAATCTTTTATTTAGAAGTTTCTTCTGACATCACTTCTATGGATGGAGAGGGTTCAACATTGCTAGTGCCAAGTAGGGGCTGAAGTTCAGATTCCTACCTGGCCAATCTTCGCTCTTGAAGAGGAGGATTCTTCATTACTGCTGAGCAGTGGTGGGAGGCTCAGCTTCTCATGATGCCTGCTGATACCACTGGCAGAGAGGCAAGGTGCCTTGTTATGACCCCTCGTGATCTCCACTGGCACCTCAAGGGGACTGGATCTTATTAGCACTGGTCAGGGGCTGAAGTCCTGACCTCCCACTTGGCCTTCTCCAATACAGCCCAGGTATAAGGGAGAAGGTGTGTCATCTTGTTGCAACTGGGAAAGCATGGAAGGCTAGGCCCAGCACCTGGCCCTTGCCTTCAGGGGTTACCTGGGCCTCCAAGTCTTTCTGTAAAGTTGGGCTGAGATAGGGTGGTTATTGTCTAGACCTTTCTGTCTTGCTAGACTGACCCTTTCCTGCTGAATATTCATTGGAAGGACTGATACTAAAGCTGAGGCTCCTATACTTTGGCCACCTGACACTAAGAGCTGACTCATTAGAAAAGACCCTGATGCTGGGAAAGATTGAAGGCAGGAGGAGAAGGGGACAACAGAGGATGAGATGTTCAGATGGCACCACTAACTCAATGGACATGAGTCTGAGCAAGCTCTGGGTATTGGTGAAGGACAGGGAAGCCTCCTCCTGCATGGACAGCAGGAGTGCTGCATTCCATGGGGTTGCAAAGAGTCAGGCATGATTGAGCAACTGAACAACTGGATACAGAAAGCAAGTTTTTTGTTTGTTTGTTTTTTATCTGTGAGTTCCTGTTGGCAGGTTCCTGGCTTCTTTAGTACTAGGTGTGGAATATATAGGGCTTTCCTGGTGGCTCAGATGGTGAAGAATTTGCCTCCAATGCAGGAGACTTGGGTTCAATCCCTGGGTCGGGAAGATCCCCTGGAGAAGGGAACAGCTACTCACTCCAGTATTCTTGCCTGGAGAATTTCATAGACAGTGGAATATGTGAGGCAGAAAGAAAAATCCAGGGAACTCATCACTGTGTCATTTCTCCAGATCCAAGATCCTTTACGGATCTGTTTTATTCTCTCCCCCTTTCAGAGTCATTTTTATGTTAGATCTATATATAATGTTTAAGGGTTTTAGTTGAATTTAGTGGGAGGAATAAGGAAAAGTACATTTATTCCCTTTCTAGAAGTCTCTATCCCAGAACTTAACTATATATTGTATTTTCATTCAGTTCAGTGTACTTTTTAAACTACCTTTGAGACGTCCCCTTTGAGGCATGGACTAGAAGAATATTGTGTAGTTTCTAAAAGCACAGAGATGTTTCTGTTATCTTTCTGTTATCAATTCCTAGTTTGAGTCTACCATGGTCATAGAACAAATTCCAAGTGATTTCAATTATTTTATATCTGTTGAAATTCACCTAATGGTTCATGAGATGTTTCATTTTGGTAAATATTCCATGGACGCTTGAAAAGAACGTGTATTCCACTGCTGTTGGGTGGAGTGCCCTCTGAAGTTTGCTTATATCCTGCAGGTTGATGCTGGGCTCTATCAGTTGTAGAGAGAGGAAGGGGTATTGTAGTCTCCAATAAAAATTGTGTTGATTTTGCCTTTTAATTTTATCAGTTTTTCTTCACATATTTTGCAACCATGTTGATTGGTGCATATGTATTTGGAATTAATTGCTCTGTGCTTTTATCATTATGAAATGTCCCTTTTGGTCCTTGGTAATTTCCCTTACCTTAAGATCTGCTCTATGTGATAATATATCCACTTCAACTTTCTTTTGATTAATGTTTATGTGTAATATTGTCCCATCATTTTTCAGCCTAACTATATCATTATATTTGAAGTGAGTTTCTTGTAGCTGTGATATAGTTAGGTCATTTTTAAATCAACTCTGTCAATTACTGTCTTTTGATTGGTATTATTTAGACATTTATATTTAATATAACTTCTGGGGTATTAGGAATGAAGTCTGCCTACTTATATTTTGTTTTCTATTTGTTTTCTCTATTTTTTTTTTTTTCTGTTTTCTTTATTTTGCCTGCTGGGTCTCTTGAACATTTCTTAGGAATTTCATTTTAATTTATCTGCAATTTTAATGTATCTCTTTGTGCAGATTCTTTATTGGTTGCTCCTAGGTATTATCTTCCAGTGTAGATGTTTATATAACAAAACAGAGGGATTTCTGATGTGTGTACATTCTACATTAGTCACTACAATGAAGAAGCTGGCATTCTAATGTTCATTTATGCTACCTTTACTGTTATCTTGAGTGGTAGGATTGAAACAAATGAAAATACTGAGACTAAGGTTTTGTATGTAATCAACGTACTGGAGTAAATACACCTTGTAAGTCTTTGGTAAGTAGCCAACCTGGCAACTTCCCAGCCTCACTGGATTCTTTATTTCATATGTGAATGTGGTGTCTTCCCCTTATGGTACCCTCTAGTCAAAGTGCAAGCAGCAGAAACATGAAGTTTGACTTGCATGTTTAAATTGCCAAAATAATAGGGGTTATATGTTTCCAGGGGAAATTGTCACCCTTAGTTCTCATGCACCTTGAAAAAAGCATGAAGGTGTTATAATGCCACAGCAAGCACCAGATCAGTTTTGATGAACCATATCTGAAAAGCAGCAAACAAATTTTGTTGAAATTAGACTGAGTGTACACACAGCCAGCTTTGTGCTTTGAAATCACCTTAATAATGAAAAGAAGGCAAAAAAACTTGCCAAAATATTGGTTTTCTCAGTAGAGAGTAGGAAAAAAAAAATACAGTATTTTCTGACCTCAAGCAAATTCTGGATAAATGGCAAAGAATTCAGATTTTATGGACTCAGAAAGTATTTTTCAGGGAGTATTGCACTAATTTTTCTAAAACACGCAAAAGGCAATGTAGCATTATGGCAATTCAAAGAGTTCTAAAAAGAGAGATTAAACTTAAAAGAATGCCATGACTCATCCTGTTGATTTTGTTAAAAATCAAACTAAGTGTTTTTCTTGATGTGTGGAAAAAAGAGTCAGCATCTGTCACTAGTAAAAAGCATCAGAAAAATAGAATGGGGAGGATTGATGGATCAAGATGGTAAGCCTGAAAGTTTAGAAACACTCAGATATTATGTCTGTTCTATAAATCATGTACCGCAAAACAAACCACAGGATGTTTGAGGAAAAACCAACAGCCTCAAATGCAATAAACAGATACTTCAGTAGTACTTACTGTATGTTTGTTGCAGGATTATTAGAAGTCAGGGGGAAAAAAACCCTGAAATCTAACGGAAATGTTTATATATAGGGAGGTGGTTTCATAATGAGTAAATTAAGATATCTAGATATGCGGATTCCTTGCATTCTGGTTATCTATTGATTTGCAGCAAACCTCCACAAGACCAAGTGGTTTAAAACAATAAGAATTGCTCATTTTGCTCATGAATGAGCAATTTGAATGGGGCATGACAAAAACAGCCAGTCTCTGCTCTGGGCAACATCAGCTGGTCCAGCTCTTCTGAGGCTGGAAGAGGAAACACTTTGAAAACTCACTCTCACTCATAAGACTGAGGAGTCAGCTCTGGCTCTCGGTGGGTGCTCAGCCAGCATATGCCTGGGATCTTCTCCAAATGGGTCACTCCAAGGGGTCTCTGAATGGGGGTGTTTGGCCTTCCTCACAGCATAGTTCCCAGGTTCCCAGGGACAAAGGTGGAAGCTTTAAACAATATGGCTTCTGTCTCCGTCTGTTGATTAGGCAAGTAAGTCACCAAGTCCAGCCCAAAGTTAAGGAGAGGGACTTTGGATTCTACCACTCAGCGGAAGGATTAGCAAAGAATCTGTGGCATTCTCTAATCTGCCACATTGTAAAATATTATCCTGTTTTTGAAAAGTAAATTAATTTTATGTGCACAAACCCATGATTGAATAGGTTGACATGTAAGTAGCTGATTTAATCCCATTTGTATAAAAAATGGCAGAGAGAGGACCAAACATGTATATTTATTTTTGCCTGTTTGACAATAAAGAAAAGTACAGAAGAATGGGTGATCTCACATAGGAGTGGGAAGGAAGGAGAATTATTAGCTTTTCTTTTTAAACTTCTGTAAACTTTTAAACTTTGATTTATCTTAAAAATCCAGTGTAGTTCTTTAAAAAAACCTTAAACTATTGATTAGAAAAGTTACCAAATCAAGAAGATAATTTTTAAAATACTTAATTAAAATAACAACAAAAAGATAAATGTTCCTAGTATCTATCTTAAACTCAACAACAGTGAAGTTTATTTAGAGTGCTTTGCATTTAGCAGCAAAGTTTTGAGGTTCTTAAATCCTGGAAATTTTTTACCACCCTGATACTAGCTTGGTTATTCCTATGGTGGGGCTCGGGGTGATGAAGAGGGCTTATAATATGAAATTCATGAAATCATTATACTTAAAAAAACAATATATCTAAAATTTGACACAAGGGAACATATTTACAAAACAGAAACAGATGTAGAAAATAAACTTATTGTTACCAAAAGGGGAAGGGATGGGGGAAGGATAAATTAGGAGTTTGGGATTAACATACACACACTACTGTATATAAAATAGATAATCAACAAAGTCCTGCTGTATAGCATGGGGAACTATATTCAATATTCTGTAATAAATCATAATGAAAAAGAATAACTGAATCACTTGGTTGTACATCAGAAATAAACAAAACATTGTAAATCAACTATACTTCAATAAAACAATTTTAAATCGATATATTTTAGATAAGCTTTTTATTGCAGTGTAACATATGTACAGAAAAGCAGGCAAATCCATTTTAGAGTTCAGAAAACTTTCACAAATTAAACATGTCCAGGTAATCAACACACATTTAAAGAAATAAAACATTATCAACACACCAGAAGCTCTTCTGGTATCCAATCCTTCCGCCCACCCTACAAAGGTATCCATCACTAGTCTACCAGCAAAAATTAGTCTTACCAATTTTGAAGTTTATATAAATGGAGTCAAATAGTATATATTCTCTGTGTCTGGATTCTTTCAATCAGCACTACATTTGGGAACCTCATCTGTGTAGTTATATATAGCAGTTTATTACTTTTTATGGATTCAAATTATTCTATCGTATAACTTTACCAGAATGTACTTCCTTCCTTGGATATTTGGATTTATTCTAGTGTTTCGCTTTTATGAATAATTCTGCTATAAGCATTTGCATAAACTCCTTTTGGTGTACCCATATGGGGTATATATACCTACACATGTGATTACTTGTTTTCAGGTCTAACAAATGCTGCCAGAGAGTAACATTCCTAAAGGGGTGTGTGAGAGTTTCCATCAGCACCTCCTCAACACTCAGCCATTTTGGTGGCAGGGGGAGTAGAGACTTTATACAAAATTAAATGGCTTTAATTTGCATTTCCCTGATGATTAATATAACTGATCACCTTTTCACATGTTTTTGAGGCATTTGGATAGACTTTTTCGTGAAGGGCATGTTCCAGTCTATTGCCTACTTCTCTAAAATTAGGCTTTCTGTCTTTTACTAATGAACCTGTAGAGGTTCTTTAGAAATTTTAGGGTCTTGTTAGATATATATTGCAAAAATCTTACATTCTGACATTTCTACTTCATATGCTTTTGCTTTTCTTTTATAGATTTGCAATTCTTGAATTTAGTATATTAAAATTGTCTTAATTTTCTTTGAGGTATCTTTTTAGAGAAATCTTTGCTTTCCTTAATTAAGGTCATGAATAAATCTTCCATGCTATTTTGAGAAGTTTTATGTTTTTGCTTTCACATTTATATCTAACATCAATTTAGGATTTTTTGTGTGTGTAGGTATATGAGACACAAGGGTCAAGATTAATTTTTTCCATGTGTCCTGTGTATGCTCAGTCGCTCAGGCCTGTTCAACTCTTTGTGACCTATTGGACTGCAACTTGCTAGACTCCTCTGTGGGATTCTCCAGGCAAGAATACTGGGGTGGTTGCCTTTTCCTTCTCCAGGGGCTCTTCCTGACCCGGGGATTGAACCTGTGTCTCCTGTGTCTCCTGAATTGCAGGCAAATTCTTTACCTGCTGAGATATTAATATGTTATTGGATAAAAATAGTTTATGAAAAGACTACTTCTCTCCACTGTTTTCCAGTGCAATCTCTGTTTATAAATAAATTGTAGCTATCTTTCTCCATTGATTTCTCATTACAACTTCATCAGAAGTAAATTGACCATATTTATGTGTGTCTACTTGAATTCTTTCATCAGTATTTTGTAGTTTCTGACGTGAAAATCCTGTACGTGTTCCATTAGTAATATCTAAGTCTTCTATTTTCGTGGACTGGCCTGATAATATAATTTTGTTGTTGCTCTGATATCATTTCAGCTTCCAGTTGTTCATTTCTGAAATGCAGAAGTTGATAGATTTGTGAATATTGACTTTGTACCCTGAAACTTTTCTAAATTCACTTATTAGTTGTGGGAGTACTTTTGTAGATTCCTTGAGATTTTCTCAACAGACAATTATTTTTCTTGTTGTTGTTGTTCAGTCACTGTCTGACTCTTTGTGACCCCATGGACTGCAGCATGCCATGTTCCTCTGTCTTCCACTATCTCCTGGAGTTTGCTCAAATTCATGTCCATTGAGTGAGTGATGCTATCCAAACATCTCATCCTCTGCCATCTCCTTCTCCTTTTGCCTAAAATCCTTCCCAGCATCAGAGTCTTTTCCAATGAGTCAACTCTTCACATCAGGTGGCCAAAATATTGCAGCTTCAGCTTCAGCATCAGTCCTTCCAATGAATATCAGGGTTGATTTCCTTTAGGATTGATTTGTTTGATCTCCTTGCAGTTCAAGGGACTCTGAAGAGTCTTCTCCAACACCATAGTTCGAAAGCATCAGTTCTTCAGGACTCAGCCTCCTTTGTAGTCCAACTCTCACACTGGTACATGACTACTGGAAAAACCATAGCTTTGACTGTGCGGACCTTTGTTGGAAAAGTGATGTCTCTGCTTTTTGATACACTGTCTAGGTTTGTCATAGCTTTCCTTCTAAGGAGCAAGTATGTTCTAATTCCATGGCTGAGTCACTGTCCACAGTGATTTTGGAGCCCAAGAAAATAAAATCTGCTTCCACTTTTCCCCCTTCTGTTTGCTATGAAGTGATGGGACCGGATGCCATGATCTTAGTTTTTTGAGTATTAAATTTCAAGCCAGCCTTTTGTCATCAGCCAGTTAAGACAACTCTGTTTCTTTCTTTCGACATATTTGCCTTTTATTTCTTTTTCTCACCTTTTGTAAACTGGCTAAGACTTTCAATACAATGCTAAATAGAGGTTGTGAGAGTGAATATCTTTATCTTGTTCCAGGCTTAGGGAGAAAGCATTCAGTCCTTCACCATTAAGAATGATTTTCACAGTATATCTTTTTATTTCCCTTTTGAGACTTTTTATCTTTCCATTTATTTCAGAATGTTCACCCTTACTTCTTGAAGAATACTTGTAATTGCTGCTTTAAAGTCTCTGATCATTTCAGTATCGGTATCATTTTGGTCCACACATTATTACTTGTCAGTCAAATAGGGCTTCATGCGTTCTTCCAAAGCTTTATAGCTGCATTCTGTGGGTGAGGCAGAGAAGACTGTGTTTAATTCATTTCACCTATAATTGAAACTCAAATAAAGCTGTATTTGACTCCAAATATGTGTTCTCTGTCAAAAAACCGTCTCTCTTCAAAAAAGCTATCTTGTTCATGAGTCAAGTAGATGCTGAATTCTTCAAGCGAATCCATTTGTTAGCGCCAAGCCTTGTACAAACTTAATACACTTTTTCCCAGTACCCAGATTAAATGGCATGGATGAAGCTGGTGCAGAAAATGTCCAACCCCTTCTCTCTCAAGCATGCCAACCTGGATACCTACAAGGTACCTCTTGCTACTTCCCTCCCTGCTCATCAGGCCTGATCCTCATCCACCTACTTCCTGAGGAGCTGCTGTCTTTTCCTACTCCTGAACTCTCATCAGCACATGGAATTTTCCATGCCTTTCCGTATGTTGACCTATCATATGTGTCAACATCCGCAATGAGACAAATCACAGGAACTCATATAAAGGCTTCCTTTTGCGGTGGGGTGGGGGGGCAGGGAGCTTTCTCTCATCCAGCCCTATCCTGCCCCGTGATTTTGACACATCCTCATCTGTAGTCTTGTATTCGAGACCATGTCCTCTTACATTGTCATTTTTTACGTATCTCTGTCCCAGAGGGGGAGCTCTTGGAATGCGAAGCCTATGTGGTTTCCTGGTCTCTCCAGATAACTCCAACATCCAGAACACATTTGATGCTGAGTAAATATTGGAAAGAATCAAGTAAGCGATTAAGGAAAAGAAAGGAAGCATGATGGAAGCAGAACAAGAGTAAATTATCCTACTATCCAAAGAATTTCTCAAGCTAGAAAAGTGGCCTTATATTTTATACAATCATCCAAATTTACTGTTATGGTTCTATGTTACCTTCTGATCCATTTGCATATCTGCATTCCTTTATGTGTTACAGAATTCTGGCCACTATCCTCTCTAGCCTGTTTCTCCACAATAGCCTTCTCACTGGGCATCTGACCTTCAGCCTCAGAAGCTCAGCTGGCCTTGGAGGGATCTCTATAAAAACATAAATCTCATTATTTCACTCTCTGACTGAAATTCAGTTGTCTGCTTCCTTTGAGTCTCATAATAAAGAAAATATTTTCTGTGGTTCACATGCCATTTGTGGTATTCCACTCCTGACCCCCATCTCCATCTCACTGATTCCCCTGTGCGCTTTATACACAAACATTTCAGAAACACTTTCTGTGTTAGTTTCCTAGGGCTTCTGTAACAAATTGCCACAAGTGATGGGGTTTAAGAAACACCAGGGATTTATTATCTCAAGTCAAGAGGCAAAGTATGAGATCAAGAGGTTAGCAGGGTTGATTCTTTCTGGACACTCCAAGACGGAATCCGTTTCTCCTATGCATGGTGGTTGCTGGCAGTCCTTGATGTTCCTGGGCTTGTATCTGCACCACTCCAATCTCTGCCTCCATCTTCACGTGCTTCCTTCCCTCTGTGTGTGTCTGTGGGTCTCCACATCTCCTCATCAATTTAACAATATTAGCCATTGGGTTTACTGGATGACCTCATCTTAACTAGTTATATCTGTAAAGACCTCTATTAAATACAGTCACCTTTTGAGTTTCTGGGTGAACATGAATTTTGGTGAGTACTATTCAAATGACTATACCTCCTTTCCATCTACTGGATTTCACTCAACCCTCAAGTTATTTGCATTACTGGCTCCCTCTCCACTCCTGTTGACCTTCAGCTTTTCTTTATGTCTGCTCATCCTTGAGATTCCTCTTGTTTTGCAGTGACTTTACCTGCTTGGATGGATAATTTTGTGTCAACTTCACCAAGTCGTGAAGTATTCAGGTATCTGTCAAACAACATTCTGAGTGTGTCTGTGAGGGTGTTTCTGGGTGATATTAACATTTGATTTGGTATTCATATGCTTGTTCTCTACATCTGTGTCTTTTTTCTCCTTTGCAAGTAAGATCATCTTTAACATTTTTCTAGGTTCAGTTCAGTTCAGTTCAGTTGCTCAGTCATGTCCGACTCTTTGCAACCCCATGAATCTCTGCATGCCAGGCTTCCCTGTCCATCACCAACTCCCGGGGTCTACCCAAACCCATGCCCATCAAGTCGGTGATACCATCCAGCCATCTCATCCTCTGTCGTCCCCTTCTCCTCCTGCTCCCAATCCTTCCCAGCATTAGGGTTTTTTTCCAATGAGCCAACTCTTCGCATGAGGTGGCCAAAGTATTGGAGTTTCAGCTTCAACATCAGTCCTTCCAATGAACACCCAGGACTGATCTCCTTTAGGATGGACTGGTTGGATCTCCTTGCAGTCCAAGGGACTCTCAAGAGTCTTCTCCAACACCACAGTTCAAAAGCATCAAATCTTCGTCGCTCAGCTTTCTTCACCATCCAATTCTCACATGACTACTGGAAAAACCATAGCCTTGACTAGACGGACTTTGTTGACAAAGTAATGTCTCTGCTTTTAAATATGCTGTCTAGGTTGGTCATAACTTTCCTTCCAAGGAGTAAGCGTCTTTTAATTTCATAAAATAGATAACTAATGAGAACCTACTGCATAACACAGGGAACTCTATTTGGTGTTAAATGGGAAGGAAATCCATAAAAGAGGGTATATATGTATATGTATGGGCTTCCAGGTGGTGCTAGTGGTAAAAAACCTGCCTGCCAATGCAGGAGATATAAGAGATGCAGCTTCGATCCCTGGGTCAGGAAGATTCCCTGGAGGGGGGCATGGCAACCCACTCTGGTATTCTTGCCTGGAGAATCCCATGGACAGAGGAGCCTGGCAGGCTACAGTCTCTGGGGTCAAAAGAGTCGGACACGACTGAAGTGACTGAGCTCACATGCTAATTTACTTTGCTATGCAGTAGAAACTGACATAGCAGTTCAAAGCAACTATCCTTCAATTTTTAAAAATTACGATTTTCCCTGATTAAGATTAATATTAATATATTTTCTTGCACAATATAAGTATATAGAAAGCAAATTAAAATAATCAAATCATTCACAATCCTAAAAAAAATTTAAAATTTGACTTGGTAGATTGAGTAATGCAGATTGCCCTCCCCAGTGTCGGTAGGCCTCATCTAATCAGTGAAAACATGAATAGAACAAAAAAGCTGACTCTCCCTCTAGAGAGAGGAAGCTTCTCCTACCTGACTGCTATGAAATGGGAAATCAGTCTTTTTCCTGCCTTCAGACTTAACTAAAACCTCAGCTCTTAGAATCATACCATTGACCCTCCTGGGCTCCAGCTTGTCAATTCTGGACTTCGGACTTCTCAGCCTGCATAACTGCGTGAGCCAGTGTTTTATAATTTATATAGATAGATAGATATAGACAGAGGCATAGATATAGATAGATGTTTTGTTGGCTCTATTTCATTGAAGAAATCTGACTAATACACTTAGAAAAACTTCCCTTACTCTCAAGAGTTGCTTGGGTGGTGTTTCTGAGTGCAAAGCTGCTCAGGGAAAAGTTAGCATCCTACACTGTCCTTCTGATTGTGGTCAGTAACCACCACCTAGACTGTAAGTCCCTAGCTGTAGTAATTTTTTCATAGTCACTGATGGATTCTCAACATCTAGCATATTCATTATATGCTAAATAAAGGCTTCCTTTTCAAGATTACTCGCTGAATAGACACTACAGTCCCTCTCCCATCCTACATTTCTAAAAAGGAATAAAAGATAAAAAGTGTTTTATAAAAGTGTGTAAAAACAGTCATGGTTGCAAGTTCTATTGGTAATAAGGAATGAAATAATTTTCTGACTAATACTTCTGTTGGAGAAAATTACGAAAGCTGGATAAAATATTTTCCTTTAAATCTACTTGAGACTTCTACCTCTGTGAATGTAATAGGGAAGAACAAATCTCACTCTATTTTAAACCTGTTTCTTTTACTTTAACCTTTGTACTGTATTCCTTTTGCTTTGAATTAAGAATATTGGCTATAACCTGAAATATACAGGATAGTCCAAGACTCTGACCTTTAAGGGTGTGACACTTTTCCATTCATATAGAGATAAAAAAAAGTTGCAGAACAGAGAATAACAGTGGTCTTGTTGGAGGTTTATAAGAACATTCATGACTTGACTTACGTGGCCAGCTGCAACAATAAAATATTCCTACAGTAAGCAGTTTGTAACAACCAACCAGCCCCTCCTCCCCTCCTTGCCTTTTAAAATGCTTTGCCGAAACCCTTCTGGGAGGTAGGGGTTTTTTTATGAGTATAAGCCACACAGCTACTTGCACAGCTCTATAATAAACCTTTCTTTGCTCCAAAATTTGATCACATGGACCACAGCCTTGTCTAACTCATTGAAACTATGAGCCATGCCGTGTATGGCTACCCATGACAGATGAGTCATGGTGGAGAGTTCTGACAAAATGTGGTCCACTGGAAAAGGGAATGGCAAACCACTTCAGTATTCTTGCCCTGAGAACCCCATGAACAGTATGAAAAGGTAAAAAGATATGACACTGAAAGATGAACTCCTCAGGTCTGTAGGTGCCCAATATGCTACTGGATAAGAGCAAAGAACTAGCTCCAGAAAGAATGAAGAGGCTGAGCCAAAGCAGAAACAATGCCCAGTCATGGATGTGTCTGGTGGTGAACATTAAGTCCCATGCTGTAAAGAACAATATTGCCTAAGAACCTGGAATGCTTGATCCATGAATCAAGGTAAACTGGAAGTGGTGAAACTGGAGCTAGCAAGAGTGAACATGAACATTTTAGGAATAAGTGAACTAAAATAGACCAAAATGGCTGAATTTAATTCAGACGATCTTTACATCTACTACTGTGCGCAAGAATTACTTAGAAGAAATGGAGTAGCCAACATAGTCAACGGAAGAGTCTGAAACGGAGTACTTGGGTGCAATCTCAAAAACGACAGAATGATCTCTGTTCGTTTCCAAGTCAAACCATTCAATATCACAGGAATCCAAGTCTATGCCCAATCACTAATGCCAAAGAAGTTGAAGCTGAACAGTTCTATGAAGACCTACAAGACTTCCAGAATTATCACCAAAAAAAACACCAGTCATTTCTATCATAGGGGAATAGAATGCAAAAGTATGAAGTCAAGAGATACCTGGAGTAACAGGCAAGTTTGTTCTTAGAGTACAAAGTTAAATAGGGCAAAAGGTAACAGAATTTTGCCAAGAGAATTCACTGGTCATAGCAAATACCCTCTTTCAACAACACAAGAGACGACTCTACACGTGGACATCACCAGATGGTCAATACCAAATCAGATTGATTATATTCTTTGCAGGCAAAACTGGAGAAGCTCTATACAGTCAGCAAAAACAAGATTGGGAGCTGACTATAGCTCAGATCATGAACTACTTAAGGCCAAATTCAGACTTAAATTGAAGAAAGTAGGGAAAATGACTAGGCCATTCAGGTATGACCTAAATCAAGTCTCTTACAATTGTACAGTGGAAGTGACAAATAGATTCAAAGGATTAGATCTGATAGACAGAGTGCCTAAAGAACTATGGACAGAGGGTTGTAATAATGTATAGGAGGCAGTGATCAAAAACACCCCCAAGAAAAAGAAATGCAAAAAGGCAAAATGATTATCTAAGGAGGACTTACAAATAGCTGAGAAAAGAAGAGAAGTGAAAGGCAAAGGAGAAAAGGAAAGATATACCCATTTGAATGCAGAGTTCCATAGAATAGCAAGGAGAGATAAGAAAGCCTACCTAAGTGATCAATGCAAAGAAATAGAGGAAAGCAATAGAAAGGGAAAGACTAGAGAGCTCCTCAAGAAAATTAGAGATATCAAGGGAACATTTCATGCAAAGATGGGCACAATAAAGGACAGAAATGGTATGGGCCTAACATAAGCAGAAGATAGTAAGAAGAGGTGGCAAGAATACACAGAACTATATAAAAAAAATCTTAATGACCTAGACAACCACGATGGTGTGACCACTCACCTAGAGCCAGATATCCTGGAATGCAAAGTCAAGTGGGCCTTAGGAAGCATCACTATGAACAAAGTAGTGGAGGTGATGGAATTCCAGCTGAGCTATTTCAAATCCTAAAAGATGCTGCTGTTAAAGTGCTGCACTCAGTATGCCAGCAAATTTGGAAAACAGCAGTGGTCACAGGACTGGAAAAGGTCAGTTTTCATTCCAATCCCAAAGAAAGGCAATGCCAAGGAATGTTCAAACGACTGCACAATTGCACTCATTTCCTACACTAGCCAAATAACGCTCAAAATTCTGCAAGCTAGGCTTCAACAGTATGTGAACTGAGAACTTCCAGATGTTCAAAGGCAGCTGAACCAGAGATCAAATTGCCAACGTCCATTGGGTCACAGAATAAGCAAGAGAATTCCAGGAAAACATCTACTTCTGCTTCATTGACTACTCTAAGCCCTTTGACTGTGTGGATCACAACAAACTGTGGAAAATTCTTAAAGAGATGGGAATACCAGGCTACCCACTGCCTCCTGAGAAAACTATATGCAGGTCGAGAAGCAATAGTTAGAATCCAACATGGAACAATGGGCTGGTTCAAAATTGGGAAAGGGGTATGTCAAGACTATATATTGTCACCCTGCTTATTTAACTTATATGCAGAGTACATCAGGTGAAATGCCAGACTGGATGAAGCACAAGCTGGAATCAAGTTTTCCGGGAGAAATATCAGTAACCTCAGCTGTGCAGATGACACCATCCTTATGGCAGAAAGTGAAGAGGAACTAAAGAGCCTCTTGATGAAAGTGAAACAGGAGAGTGAAAAAGGAGGCTTAAAACTCAACATTCAAAAAACAAAGATCATGGCATCTGGTCCTATCACTTCATTTTAAATAGATGGAGATATAATGGAAACAGTGACAGACTTTATTTTCTTGGGCTCCCAAATCACTGCAGGTGGTGACTACAGCCAAGAAATTAAAAGATGCTTGCTTCTTGGAAGAAAAGCTATGATAAACCTAGACAACATATTAAAAAGCAGAGACATTACTTTGCTGACAAAGGTCCATCTAGTCAAAGCTATTATTTTCCAGTAGTCATGTATGGATGTGAGAATTGGACCATAAAGAAGCCTGAGCACTAAAGAATTGATGCTTTTGAACTATGGTGTTGGAGAAGACTCTTGAGAATCCCTTAGACTTAAAGGAGATCAAACCAGTCAATCCTAAAGGAAATCAACCCTGGATATTCACTGAAGTGCTGATTCTGAAGCCTCAGCGCCAATACTTTGGCCACCTAATGTGAAGAACTGACTCATTAGAAAAGACCCTGATGCTGGGAAAGATTTAAGGTAGGAGAAGAAGGGGACAACAGAGGATGAGATGATTGGATGGCATCACTGACTTGATGGATATGAATCTGAGCACTGTCAGTGTTGGTGATGGACAGGGAAGACTGACATGCTGCAATCCATGGGGTTGCAATGAGGCAGATCCAACTGAGCAATTAAATTTACTTCCATCTTTGCATCAACCAATTTTGGCAAGAATCCTGCTAAGTGGCTTAATTAAACCCTCTGATCACCCTTGGTATGTGATGACTCTTAGATGTAATTGGGTTCTGCACCCTCCACTACCTGCTAGGTGACATATAATTAGCCTGGCCTGTCTTCAGCAAAGAATCTTGCCAAGTTGGTTTAGCCAGAATCCCCCTTACCCTTGATGTATCCCCTTATTAATTTTGCATCTATTGACCCCCACCCTGCTTCTTGGTTTAAATTCCCACTTGTCTTTGTGTTTGGAGTTGAGCCCCATGCCTTTCCCCTACTGTACAGCCCCAACTGCTGTGGTGCTTATACCTATCACAGTAGTGTGTACATGCTAAGTCACTTCAGTCATGTCTGACTCTTTGAGACCTTGCGGACTGTAGCCCACCAGGCTGTTCCATGAATGGGACACTCCAGGCAAGAATACTGGAGTAGGTTACCATGCCCTCCTCCAGGGGAATCTTTCCAAACTAGGGATCAAATCCGTGTCTCTTATGTTTCCTGCACTGGCAGGCAGGTTCTTTACCACTAGCGCCACTTGGGAAGCACAACACGGTTGGCACCTCTACATGAAGTTTGCCTTAACATTTTAACAATTGTCATGGATTTTTATTCCTTAACAAGGGAGACTCTGGAAAGGAAATAGTAACTGAAAGGTAACCTTTGAGGAGACATGTGCTGGGCTTTCACGCTCCTGTACCTGGCAGTCCCGAGCTGAAGGCTACCATGGGGAATGTCCTCTGAGTGTAGGAGTGGAATGTGTGCAGGAGCCTGAGGGACATCTTCTGAAGGCATATGAAAGATTTCTGCTACCAGAGGAGAGGTAGAGAGATGATCACAGGTATCCCTGAGGAATGCAGCAGTGACAAGCTGGCCTCACCTATGCTATCTGGATCATGTGAGCTTTTAACCTCTGCTATGCCTGTGTTCAATACCCTCCTGTCTGATCCTATACTGAATCCCTAGAGGGTAGAACTTCTCAGCTGATAGTCTCCCAATTTTCATTTGTGTCAATGGCCCACAGAAAGATGAAGGGGCACAGGGAGTGTCCCACTCTACAGATATCTATCTGCAAAGCCTGGGTTCTCATCTAACACCTCTGACTGTGGCTAATAGAGCTTGCTGTAGTGTTAATCCTTAGGGAGCCCTCCCAGTGTATCTTGCTGGATGTCCCAGGGCAGAAGGGTATACAGTGGCGTGAGTGAGCCAAAAATTGTTTTATTATAGAATTCTGAGAGAAATGAAAGTCCCAAAGCAGACAGTCATCCAAACACCCCCCTATCACACATGTGCTCAGTCGCTTCAGTTGTGTCCGACTCTTTGAGACCCCATGGACTGTAGGCCTCCAGGCTCCTCTGTCCCTGGGATTCTCCAGGCAAGAATATTGGAATGGATTGCCATTTTCTATCCCCAGATATTATAACATAAGATCCTTTCTTACTGCCAACTTCTATGCTTTTTACTTTTTATTGCTTCTCTTATAATCTGTTAAGTGCTTTCTCTGTGCCAGGACCTGGGCTGAATTCTTGACTGAATTAATACCCACAGAAGCCTGAAAAGAAGATAGTATGACCCTCTACTCTAGTGAAAATCTGAGACCTGCCAGTTGATCAGAGGTTTACTGGCAGTGACTCAGAGGGAGTACAGGCAGACGGGGTTCACCATGGCTTAATCCCACACTCCACCGGCCTCCTCACCCTTTCACCCACTCCTGCAGTGGGGTCTCGAGCTGGTATTTCTCCTCCTCCTGGAGCCTGTCTTCAGGCCTGTCTCTGCCTTCACTGGAGAAACCGTCCTCATTTCCAGAGGTGTCTCTGCCTTCTTTGGAATGTCACTGGCACCCCCCACAGTGGTTGTAAGTGCCCCCTCTCCTCTACTGGTTACCCCCAATTCAAGGGCAGAGCTCACAGTGTAGTCACTTTCTACTCCCCAGGATGCACAGCACAGCATGGATGGGTTTTAAGTCTGCAGATGCATGTGCTGGATGTTACACTTTCAGCGCTTAGGTGTTAAGAGGCAGGCTGTCTGATTCTCCATTTTAAAATCTTGTGCGTGGTTTAGAGCAGTGTGTTGTTGAAAATGTATTGAAGGGCTTAATAAAAACTAGAAGATGGCTTTGATATCCAAAGTTGTGTCATTATTAAAAAGCTTTAAAAATTAGCATTTCCATGGGTAGGATGCTTTTCTATCCATATTTTTGTCTCTTCATCAAGCCATCTGCTTGCATAATTTCATTTCAATTCCACAGACACCCACGGGTGGCCCTACTCTGGTATCCAAATTCTAGCTGGTCTTGCCCTAATTCTTCAAGAAACATCAAATGAGAAACTCTCCCTCATTTAATCATCATGACCATCTCTGAGATTCACTGTATTGTCTAAAGTGAGATGCCCAGGGACAAGGTGTGACCTGTTGTTAGGAGCTGGCAAGGGCCAGCCGGAACCCCGACCACTGCACCACTCTCTGTGGAGCCCACTCACTCTGCTCTCCTGGCCTTGCTGGGGCCTCCAGGGCCTCAGCCTCTACCTGCGTGCAGGGTCCTAGGCTGCCTTCTCCCCTCACTGGGTTACTGTGACAGAATCTTTGAGCCTTGGAAATTCCTCCGAAAGTTGCTATGGAAACTCACAGTGGGGGTGTTGGGTAGGATGTGGTGTGAAGCCTCCCGGCTGATGCAGGAAGCCTGGAGCAGGGCGCTGGCAGCTCCGCTTCAAGCAGCCCCAGCGTTTCTCACCCAACATGTGTGTCCCAGAGTGCGGAGGAGGCAGCTACCCTGCTCCTTTTCTGTTTAACTCCAGCCTGAACTTTGGGGAGGCAGAGAGCTCCTGGAGCCCAACCACTATAGCTCGAAACTAGTGGAACTGCAGCCCTAGAAGCCAGATGTCAGGGTGGCAGAGATTAGACCAACAGCCGAAGATGGACAGAGCGCCAACTCCCCCACAGAGTGCCCACAGCGTGTGCTCTCTCCCTTGGCAGGATGGTGTGTAGGAGGGAGGAGCCTGCCTCCAGCTGGGTTTTGGATGGTAACCTCCAGCATCCCACATCCCTTCAGAGACCTCTGGTTCTTGATGAGCAGCTATTTGGTTCCACCTGCTCCAAACTCAGTGAAGTCTTGCTGCAGCCAGTAGCAGATCACCAGCCAGCTCAATCTACCAGACAGAGCCTTGTGCATGGAGATCACTGGTCTGAGTTCAAAGCCCAGCTCCAGCTCATTCCAGCTGTCTACTCAGTTTTCCCTTCTGCCATGGAGTCAGAGTGATGTCCAAGGTGGCGCTGAGGATTCAGGGAGATGATAAGCATGGTTGTCAGCCTCATTGTTCAAGAGAATTTACAGCTCACCTGGCCCAGGAGCTGTGGCGAGCAGGGAAAGCAGAGGTGTCCTCACCAACCACAGCTTCCTGGCAGACTCAGAACCTGCAGTTATGACGCCAGTCTATGAGAATTGCACTGCCAAGGGGGCCCCGGGGTGGGCAGGGCCAGAAGCAGCCAGACGGGTACTCAAGGCACTTGATCCCACATGTTAACAAAGGACCAGATTTTCACAGGGTTGCCTGTGAAATTTTCTCTTTTCACACAGTTCTTAAAATAAATCTTGCTTAAGGGAGGATTTCACAGAGGAGAAGTGACAGATATATCCTGTTCTACATAAGATGACTAATAGCCCACAAATGTTCCCAAGAAGCATAAGCCGGAGAATGTCGGAGACACAAAAGCCCTGGCGACACAGGGGGCCTTATGGCCTGTGTGAGGAAGGGGTGGGCCACAGCAAGTCTAGCTTTGCCAACAAACAAAAATTGCCCTTATCTGAACACAGAGTGAATACCCACTGTGTGTGAGTCTTCACTGGGAATAAGGCAGGCTTGGAGATATAAATAAGGGATGGTCCCCTGTTCCTTGGGCATTATAGTACAATTAGGAGGTTAGGACACAAGCAAATACAAAATTGGGCAGCCTGGTAAGAAATACTAAAAGAGATACAAAATATGGGCTCCTGAAAACTGAAGTATTGATTTCTCTACTTTGATGGGTGGAGAGGGATGTGGAGGTGGGAAAAAGGGAGAACAGGATAATCTGAAAGGGCTTCAGGGAAGTTGTGGATTCACTGAGATTGAACAAATCAGTGGTAGTTGTCCTTCAGTGTTCATGGTCCGTTGGCTCCAGGAGCCCTGCAAATACCAAAATCTGTGAATTAGTAAGTTACTTATATGAAATGGCACAGGACATGTATACAGTTGGCCCTCCCTATCCACAGGTCTTGCATCCATGGGTGCAAACCAACATTTCAACCCATGGTTGTTTGAATCCACAGATGATGAACCTGTGGAAATGGAAGGTCCACTATATATTTATAAGAATCCAGGAATTATGTAAAGGAAATACAAATCAAGTTTTAAGGAAAAGAAAGCCTGTCTGAACATAATTAAAGAGTGGATAAATGTATAACTGATTCACTTTGCTGTACACCTGAAACTAACACAACAAAGTAAATCAACTATACTCCAATAAATTTTTAAAATTAATTAATTTATTTTAATTGGAGGCTACTTACTTTACAATATTGTGGTGGTTTTTGCCATACACTGACATGAATCAGCCATGGGTGTACATGTGTCCCCCATCCTGAACCCCCCTCCCACCTCCCTCCCCATCCCATCCCTCTGGGTTGTCCCAGTGCACTGACTTTGAGTGCCCTGTTTTATGCATTGAACTTGGAATGGTCATCTAAATTTTAAAAAAATATATTGAAAATTGAAGTTAAGAGAGAAATTTGAAAAACAATGTGTTATGGGAGATTATGTAGCTATGTTTTCAAGGAATATTTAATGATATCAGATGAAACTGGAGGGGCCCCGAATAGCCTCCTATCTTTGAATGTGATGCTCAAAGGGGAAATAACTCCTGGTAGAAAACAGAGGCCAAGTAGACTTGTGGTCTTTTTGAACATTCAGTGTGTTCCCCCAACTCAGACATAGATGACAGTATAAACGTGCCATTTCCTTTTTCTGTCTTAACTCATTTAAACACATTTACACAAAAATAATGATAATCCTATATTTATTGTGGAATTTTAACCTATGTGTGTATAATGTCATCGGTAATAGCACAAAGGAGAGGGGTAGAAATGGAGCTTTATTGGAAGAAAATATCTATATTTTACTGGGATTACAGTAGTATTGACTTGCAATTAGTTTTGATAAATTAAGATACATATTGTAATCTCTAGTGAACTACTAAGAAAATAACATCTAAAATATAGTAAAAACAGCAATGATAACAAAGGAATTAAAAGGGTGAAATAGGAAGTATCTACTTAGTGCTTAAAAAAAAGTAAAGAAGCAGCAAAGGAAATAAAAGAGTATGAGACATAAAAATTAATTAGCAAAATGGCATGCAGAAGTACAATCATATCAATAATTACATTAAATGTAAATGGATTGAACTCTCCAATCATGTCAAAGATTTTCAAATTCAATTAAAAAATAAGATCTAAGATACACAATTTTTTTTTTTTTTTTTAAATTTTTTTATTTTAGTTGGGGGCTAATTACTTTACAATATTGTAGTAGTTTTTGCCATACATCGACATGAATCAGCCATGGATTCACATGTGCTCCCCCTCCCAAACCCTCCTCCCACCTTCCTCCCCCCCCTCCCATCCCTCAGTGTCATCCCAACGCTCCATCCCTGAGCATCCGTCCCATGCATAGAACATGGAATGGTGTTCTGCTTCACATATGACAATATACATGTTTCGATGTTATTGTCCCAGAACGTCCAACCCTCACCTTCTCCCTCAGAGTCCACAGGACTGTTCTATGCATCTGTGTCTCTTATTCTGTCTCACATATAGGGTTACCATTACCATATTTCAAATTCCATATACATGCATTAGTATACTGTATTGGTGCTTTTCTTTCTGGCTCACTTCACTCTGTATAATGGGCTCCAGTTTCATCCATCTCAATAGAACGGATTCAAATGTATTCTTTTTAATGGCTGAGTAATATTCCATTGTGTATATGTACCACAGCTTCCTTATCCATTCGTCTGCCGATGGACATCTAGGTTGCTTCCATGTCCTGGCTATTGTAAACAGTGCTGCGATGAACATTGGGGTACACGCGTCTCTTTCAATTCTGGTTTCCTCGGTGTATATGCCTAGCAGTGGGATTGCTGGGTCATATGGCAGTTCTATTCCCAGTTTTTTAAGGAATCTCCACACTGTTCTCCATAGTGGCTGTACTAGTTTGCATTCCCACCAACAGTGTAAGAGGGTTCCCTTTTCTCCACACCCTCTCCAGCATTTATTGCTTGTAGACTTTTGGATAGCGGCCATTCTGACTGGTGTGTAATGGTACCTCATTGTGGTTTTGATTTGCATTTCTCTAATAATGAGTGATTAAGATACACAATTTTTATCCAAAGGCATATGTAGGTTGAAAGTGAAAGAATAGAGAAAGATATACCATGTAAACAGTAACCATAAGAGTGCTGGAGTGGTTGTACTAATATCAGACAGAATGAAACTATGGCATATCAAAAATTTATGGGATACAGCTAATGCAGTGCTTACCGGGAAATGGATAGCTTTGAATGGCTGTATTAGAAAGTTAGATCCAAGTTAACTTTGTGAGCTCCAACTTCTAAGAACTAGAGAAAACGAGAAAAATAAACTTAAAACAAGTCAAAGGAAGGAAATAATACAAATTAGAGAGGAAATCAATTGAACAGAGAAAAGAAAAGCAATATAGAATATCAACGGACTGAAAGTTGATTCTTTGAAAAGATCAGTAATATTTGCTAAGCCTCTAGGTAGACTGACCAAGCAATGAAGGAAAAATTGAGAAAAACATGAAAGAGAAAGGAGATATCATTGGTGAATTTACAGAAAGGAAAGGGGAATTATTACAATTATAAATTATTATAAAGGAGTACTGTCAAGAACTTTATGACAACAAATTAGACAATTCAGATGAAATGAATAATTACTACAAAGACATAAATTAACAAAGCAGACTCAAAATGAAGTAGAAAATATGAATAGATCTATTAACAAATTAAAAAATAATTTGTAATTTAAAATCTTCCCAGAGGAAAAAAATTATTAATCTCTCCAGATGTCTAGTTGATCACTTAGTCCTTTCTGATGAATGAGCTCTCAGCTTGACTGGCTGTTGTCCTGGTTCTTTTGCTTCCTCTTTCACTGATATTTATACTTTATACACTTTCCTCTGCTTACCTTGGGGTTACTCTCTTTCTTGTCTTGGTTTTGAAAACTTATTTCAATAATGGTCACTATTTCTTCTTTTCTAATGGATGCACTTAAATATTCCTCAATTTCCATTTTAGCAGCATCACTCAGGTATTGACACGTAGTCATTCTTTATGATTCATTCATGAATATTTCATGTTTTCCACTGTGATTTTCCTATCCCTTGAATTATTCAGCAATGCATTTTTCTTTAATTTCCTGAGGAATATGGCTTATTGGGCTATATTTCATCATTGATATTTTATCTTTGAACAGCTATTAGATACCACTATGTGTATGAAATACACTATTCCATTATTCACTGAGATTGGTGTTGTGGCCTTTTATCCTCCAACTTGGCTAAAATCTCATATAGACTTTGAGTGCAGGGTTCTAGCTGTGCTCATTAATTCAAGCTTGCTATTCACACTGTTCACATGTCCTTCCCTCTTACTAAATTTTGGCGTGACTGGTTTATTCATTATTGAAATTTATTTTCATATATGTGGGTATGTCAACTTTTGCTGTGATTTTTTACATTTTCACTGTTTTAAAAATTTTAGTTTGAATAACATCGGTGAGGTTGAATAGTATTCCTATATTTAAGACATTTATTTTTTGTCATCTGTAACCTATTTATGTCCTTTGCATGTTTTAATATTGGTTTGTTGTTCTCTTTATTATTGATTTGTAAAAGAGATTAATAAAACTAAGCATTTGTCTATCATATAAGATGCAAATATTTCCCCTAGTTTCTCTTTTTTGGTTTAGTCATACACTTAGCATAAAGTCCAGAATTATCTTGTCAAGTTTCACAAAACAAAGAAATGTTGGGGCTTCTTATTGGGATTGCATTGGAATATTAAATCTTCTAGTCTATGTGCATAGTGCAGCCTTCAACCTTTTAAAATAAAATGGACAGAGAAAATATAAGTAAAGAGCAAAAATTAATAAAGCAAAAAGCAAACATATAGAAAATCAGTTTATTCTTTGAAAAGACTAATAAATTGACAAATCCTGATAAAACTAATTGTAATAAAAAGAAAGAATAGCCAAAAATCAGAACATTTTTTAAAAAGTAGTAAACAACTCACTTTCCCTTCAAACAGGTAAACTAAACAAAATGGACAACTCTAGAAAAATGTACCTCACTATAGTTGACATTAGAGAAATATGAATAGCGCCACAAAAATTTACTAGATTTATTATCATTCCAAATAAAAAATAACTGTATAGGTCTGAATGACTTTACCTACAAGGTTTACCAAATACTTATGGGGAAAAAATGATGCTAATCTTACACCTTTTCAGAGCACAAAAGAAGTTATACAGGCAGACCTTGTTACATTGCACGTCACTTTTGTTGTACTTTGCAAATATTGTGTTTTGTCTTGAAACTGAAGGTTTGTGGCAATCCTCCTCTGAGCAAGACTATTAGCACCATTTTCCCCAACAGTATGTGTTCACTTGGTATCTCTGTGTCACATTTTGGTAATTCTAGCAATATTTCAAAGTTTTTTCATTACTGTATTTGTTATGGGGCTCTGCAATCAGTGATCCTTCCTACTGTAATTGTTTGGGGCTCCATAAGCCACACCCACGTAAGACTGTTGTGTGTTGTTGTTTGTTTAATGTTGTGAGAGTTCTGTCTGCTCCACCAGCTGGCCACTCCCCATCCCTCTTTTTGTGCCTCCTTATCCCCTGAGGTACAGTTTTAAAATGAGGCCAATTAATAATGCTTCAATGCCCTCAAAACGTTCAAGGAAAGGAAGAGGTGCGTGTTTCACTCTAAATGAAAAACTAGACTTAATTCAGCTTAGTGATGAAGGCATGTCAAAAGCCAAGACAGGCAGAGAATTAGGCCTCTTGTGCCAAACAGCTAGCCAAGTTGTGAATGCAGAGGTAACATTATTTTAAAAAATGCTGCTCCAGTAAACACACAAACGATAAGAAAGCCTAACTGCCTTATCACTGATATGGAGAAAGTACTAGTGATCTGGATAGAAGATCAAACTAGCCATGACATTCCTTTAAGTTACAGCCTAGTCCAGAGCAAGGCCTTAATTCTCTTCAATTCTATGAAATGGGGCTATTACAGCTGGTGATTTAGAGTTGAAGCCATTGTTCATTTTCCATCCTGAAAATCACAGGACCCTTACGAATTATGCTTAATCTACTCTTCTTATGCTCTCAATGGAACAGCAAAGCCTAGATGACAGCACATCTGTTTACAACGTGGTTTATTGAATATTTTAAGTGCACTATTGAGGTGTTGGAGAAGACTCTTGAGAGACCCTTGGACTGCAAGGAGATCCAGCCAGTCAATCCTAAAGGAAATCGGTCCTGAATAGTCACTGGAAGGACTGATGCTGAAGCTGAAACTCCAATACTTTGGCCACCTGATGCGAAGAATTGACTCATTGGAAAAGACCTTGATGCTGGGAAAGATTGAAGGCAGGAGGAAAAGGGGCCGACAGAGGATGAGATGGTTGGATGGCATCACCGACTCCATGGACATAAGTTTGAGTGAACTCCAGGAGTTGGTGATGGATAGGGAAGCCTAGCATGCTGCTGTCCATGGGGTCGCAAAGAGTCAGACATGAATGATCACTGAGCTGAACTGAACTGACTGAGGCCTGTTCCTCAAAAACAAAAAAAGAAAGAAAGAAAGAAATATAATATCATTATATATTATATATATAATACAATTATATATATCATATTCTATAATATTTATATATGCAATATATAATATAATGATTATAATTTATAATAATTATAATTTATAATTACTAACATAATATAATAATATAATATATATTTTATAAATATTATAGAATATAATATATAATATATTATTATTATATATTTTATATAATTATATAATATTATATAATTATATATAATATATAGTTATATATGATATTATATAATTATATACTATATATTATAATATAATATTATATATATATATAATTATATATAATTATAAATATATATAGAATATCCATTATATATATTCTATATGCATATTATATATATATGTATATATTATATAACTATAATATATACAAAATATATTTAAATAGATAAATAGATAAATCAGATTATATTATATATAGTATATAGTATATAGTATATATACTATATAATATATATAATATAGAATATAATATATAACATATATAATATATACTTTTATATTATATACTATATAATATATAACAATATATTATATATGTTATATATAATATACAATATACATATATTACACATACATATATATACACATATATAATGACATAATATAATATATAATATATTATAATATAATTATATATACTATATAATATATATAATTATAATATATATATATATCTATATTATATATTATAAACAGAAAATAATATTATATATATAACATATATATAACATATATATTATATATATAACATATATATAATATATATATTATATATTATATACTATGGGCTATGTGCATAGTGCAGCCTTCAACCTTTTAAAATAAAATGGACAGAGAAAATATAAGTAAAAGAGCAAAAATTAATAAAGCAAAAAGCAAACGTATAGAAAATCAGTTTATCCTTTGAAAAGACTAATAAATATAATATATATAATATATTATAATATATAACAATAATATACATTATATTATAATATATAATATAACACAAATAATATATATTATATTATATAATATAACATATATAATATATATCTATTATATAATATATCATATAATATATATTCTATTATAATATATAATATAACATATAATATATATTATACATTATATTATAAATTATAATATATTAATAATGTATAATATATACATTATTAATATATTATAATAATATATTATTATATATTATTATAAAATATATTATGTTATATATTACAATGTAATATATAACATATATATTATACATATTATATACTATATATAATATACTATATACTATATACTATAATATAATACAAATAGTATATATTATATATAATATGTGTATTATATATATAATATAATATATATTATAATATGTGTATTGTATATATAATATAATATATAATATATATAATATACATATAGAAATATGTATAAATATATATATAATATAAAGAGCCAGACATCCTGTAGTGTGAAGTCAAGTGGGCCTTAGGAAGCATTGCTATGAACAAAGCAAGCAGAGGTGATGAAATTCCAGCTGAGCTATTTCAAATCCTAAAAGATGATGCTGTGAAAGTGCTGCACTCAATATGCCAGCAAATTTGGAAAACTCAGCAGTGACCACAGGACTGAAAAAATCAGTTTTCACTCCCATCACAAAGAAAAGCAATGCCAAAGAATGTTTAAACTACCATACAATTGTGCTCATTTTCACATGCTAACAAGGTAATACTCAAAATTCTTCAAGCTAGGCTTCAACAGTACATGAACCGTGAACTTCCAGGTGTACAAGCTGGGTGTATAAAGGCAGAGGAACCAAAGCTCAAACTGTCAACATATGTAGGATCATAGAAAAATCAAGGGAATTCCAGAAAAGCATCTATTTCTGTTTCATTGACTACACTAAAGCCTTGACTGTGGGGATCGCAACAAACTGTAGACAATTCTTAAAGAGATGGGAATATCAGACCACCTTACCTGTCTCTTGAGAAACCTGTATACAGGACAAGAAGCAATAATTAGAGCTAGACATGGAACAATGAATTGTCATTTCAAAACTGGAAAAGGAGTATGTCAAAGCTGTTTGCTGTCATCCTGCTTATTTAACTTATATGCAGATTACATCATGCAAAATGCTGGGCTGAATGAGTCACAAACTGGAATCAAGATTGCCAGAAGAAATATCAACAACCTCAGATATGCAGAAGATACCACTCTAATGGCAGAAAGTGAAGAGGATATAAAGAGCCTCTTGATGAAGGTGAAAGAGGAGAGTGAAAAAGTTGGCTTAAAACTCAACATTCAAAAAACTAAGATCATGGCATTCAGATCCATCATGTCATGGCAAATAAGTCGTGGAATAATGGTTTTCTTGGTCTCCAAAATCATGGCAGACAGTGGACTTCAGCCACAAAAGACACTTATTCCTTGGAAGAAAAGGTATGGCAAACCTGGGCAGCATATTAAAAAGCAGAGACATCACTTTGCCAAAAAAGTTCTGTATGGTCAAATCTATGGTTTTTCCAGCAGTCATGTACAGATGTGAGAGTTGGACCAAAAAGAAGGCTGAGTGCTGAACAATTGATGGTTGAATTGTCATGCTGAAGAAAACTCTTGAGAGTTCCTTGGACAGCAAGGAGATCAAACCAATCAATCCTAAAGGAAATCAACCCTGATATTCATTGGAAGGACTGATGCTGAAGCTTCAGTACTTTGGCCATCAGATGCAAAAAGCCAACTCACTGGAAAAGATCCTGATGCTGGGAAAGAGTGAGGACATGAGGAGAAGAAGGCAACAGAGGATGAGATGGTTTTATGGCATCACTGACCCAATGGACATGAATTTGAGCAAACTCTGGGAGATGGTGAAGGACAGGGAAGCCTGGCATGCTGCAGTCCATGGGGTCACAAAGAATTGGACATGACTTAGTGGCTGAACAGCAACAACAAATATAGAGAAAAGCAAGATGCAGGCATTTATTTACTGGAGCAGACAAGAGCAAACACCATAAAAGCTAGTAAAGGCTGACTGTAAGAGTGTGAAGTCTCTGAGGGTGGCAGACATAGAGCAATTGACACCCTCCTTCATGTTCTCCCTCTAGGAATCCTACCAGGTAGTCATGGGAAAGATTAGGAAGGATCTTGAGAAAACTTTCCTCCTAGTGCCTGCCAGAGGATGGAGAGCAGTCACTGAAAAAACTCTACCCAGAACATATCTCCTCCATCTCCTAGAGGATACAGAAGCCAGAATCTAAAGAGGAAAAAGGAAGCACTGGTGAAAACCTGGGTTTTCTTGGTGGCTCAGTCAGTAAAGAATCTGCCTGCAATGCAGAAGATCACCTGAAATGCAAGATACCTGGGTTTGATCCCTGGGTTGGGAAGATCCCTTGGAGAAGGAAATGACAATCCAGTCCAGTATTCTTGCCTGAGAAATCCCATGGACAGAGGAGCCTGGCAGCCTATAGAACATGAAGTCACAAGAGTCGGACATGACCTAGCAATTAAACCAATACCACCGGTGAAAAACCATTGGAGATGGCAAAACAGGAAAATGAAGCTCTACCCTGAGGGAGTAGCAGAAATTTATTAGAAATAGCCTTGAAAATGGATGATCATTCCCAAGACCCAGGTTCACAGTGCCTGCCTAAAACTGAGGATAGGGCAATAGATATTACCATAACTGAAAAAAAAAATAGTAAAGACCAACCAACCAAACAGTAAAGAATCTGCCTGCAATGTGGGAGACCTGGGTTCAATCACTGGGTCGGAAAGATCCCCTGGAGAAGGGCATGGCAACCCACTTCAGTATTCCTTCCTGGAGAATCCCATGGACAGATGAGCCTGATGGACTATAGTCCATGGTGTCTCAAAGAGTCGGACATGACTGAGCTACTAGCACTTTCACTGATATCCACAAAACTAGAACAAAGTTTTAAAGAGCTGTGGGACAATATCAATCCACATATTATTGGAATTTCAGAAGAAGACAAAGGGCAGAAAAGGAAAGGAGAAATAAACACTAGGATTTTTCAAACATAGTGACAGACTCCAAACCAGTGGCCCAAAAAGCTTAGAAAATACCAAGCAGAATTAATATGAAAGGGAGGAATAGAAGGAGGGAGGAAGAAGAAAAGAAAGAAAAAAGTGAAGCATACCATATTCAAAGCACTGACAACTAAAGAGAAAATCATGACGGCAACCAAAGAGAAAATAAATGTTATCTGTAGCAGAGGTCCCCAACCCCCAGGCCATTCCTGGTCCTTGTCCTGTTAGGAATAGGAATGCACAGCTGGAGATGAGCAGTGGGTGATCAAGCAAACTTCATCTGTATTTACAGTCACTCCCCATCGCTCACATTACAGCCTGATCTCTGTGGCAGTATTCAATTCTCATAGGAGGTAGAACCCTACTGGGAACTGTGATGCCAGGGATTTAGGTTGCATGCTTCTTACAAAAATCCTTTGGAAACCATTGTGCCCACCCCATCCCTGTCTGTGGAAAAATTGTCTTCCACAAAACTTGTCCCTGGTGCCAAAAACATTGGGGACCACTGATCTGTAGAGGGAAAAGTGTAAGAATGATAGCAAATTTATCATCAGAAATCACAAAAATGAAAAGACAATGAGTTTCATCAGTAACGTGATGAAAGAAAAAGAACAGTCAGCCCCCAAATTCTTACTCAGTGGAAATATTCTTAAAAATTTAAAATGAAATAAAGACTTTCTCAGAAAAACAGAAAACAAAAACACTGCAACACTGCTTTCAGATTAGCCCTACTTTACAAGAAATGTTAAAGGAAGTTTTTCAGGCAGAAGAAATTAGATATAGTAAAAAACATGGATTTACACAAAGCAATGAAAAGATCAGAAATGAAATAAACAATGGCAAAACAATATTTTTTTATTTCAAATGTGTTACAACTGGTTTTTAAAACAAAAATAATAATAAAAATATTGTGTGATTGTAGTAATTGTAAAATTGAAATATATGACAAAGGCATCAGAGGTAGGAATTGGGAATGTGTTGTTACAAGGTTTTTTACACTATATGTGAAGCAGTATAATATTATTTAAAGGTAGATAACATTATTTTCAAATGTATGTGGTAAATCAAATTAATGTTTAAGAAATATTTAAATAATAAGTCAATAAGAAGATGAAACAGAGTCATAAGCAAATGTTCATTTAAGCCAACAGAAGGCAGAAAAATATGAAGTAAACAAAAATAAAACAAACAGAAAACAGCTAGCAAGCTGGGACAATTTAGTCTAAGTTTATGAATAATCATTTTTAATATGAATGTTCTATAGAAGTCAATAAAATGACTGAGATTGTCAGAATGGATAAAGAAGTCAGACCCACTCATCTGTCACTATGAACATCCTTTACCTGTGGTAAACCCTCCTGTAGTAAACCCTCCTCCTCTGGTAACTACTACAGTGTTCTCTATATACAGACATCAAAATATAATGCTGTATACATGAAACTTATATAATGTTATAAGCCAACATTTCCTCAATTAAATTTTTAAATACATAAAATTTAAAATCCAACTATAGGCTGTCTACAAGAAACCTACTTTAGAAACAGAAATACAGGTTAATGTCAAAGGACAGAGAATACTGCATATACATGTACTTACAAATCAAAAGAAAACCAGAGTATCTGTATTAATTCCCAAAAAAAGTAAATTTCAGAACAAGAATTATTATCAAGGATAAAGGGGCTAATGTATAATGATAAAGGGGTCAATTGTATAAGAAGTCATAAAAATCTTAAGTGTTTATGCACTTATCAACAGAGTTTCAAAATGAATGGGCAAAGAATCATAAATCTGAAAGTACAGTAGAGACAAATCCACAATTATATATGGAGTCTTCATCACTCAGCTTTCAATAATTTGCAGAACATGTAGGCAAAAAATATCAGTAAGAATGTATGTACCTGAACATCACCAACTTACTTGACCTGACATTTCTAGAACACTTCACCCATCATCAGCAGAGTAGATGTTACTCTCAAGTGCACATGGAAACATATACCAAGAGAGACAACATTCTGGGCCCTAGAAAATAACCTTAACATACACAAAAGAACAGAAATCATGCATAGTTGCTCTAATACCATAATGAAATTAAACTAAGAATCAATAGCAAAAAGACAGCTGGAAAATCTCAAAATATTTGGAAATTAAAAACACACTTCTAAGCAAAACAAGTGGCTCAAGAAGGAAATCTCGAGA
The DNA here is from genome assembly GCA_024291935.2 of Okapia johnstoni. NCBI lineage: Eukaryota > Metazoa > Chordata > Mammalia > Artiodactyla > Giraffidae > Okapia > Okapia johnstoni. The sequence goes on from CM044326.1 coordinate 26,100,364, forward strand.
GAAGTAAAAACGTTTTAAGTTAAAGAAAAATGATCAAAATTGGCACGATACAGCAAAGCAGGGCTTAGAGGGAATTTATAACATTAAACATTTATATCTGAAAAGAAGAAAGGTCTGAGATCAGTAATGCAAGCTTCCATCTTAAGAAACAGGAGAAAGAAGAGCAAATTAAACCCAAGACAAACAAAAGAATGGAAATAATAGGTAAGAGCAGACATGAAAAAAATTAAATAAAGATCAATGAAACACAAAGCTAGCTCTTTGAAAGATCAGTGAAGTTGATAATATTCTAGACAAATTGACCAAGGAAAAAAATGGAGAAGAAACAAATTACCAATATCAGGAATGAAAGACTTTAATACTGATCCCATAGGCATTAAGAGGCTGACCTAAGAACACTACAAATAACTCTAAACCCACACATTTGACAACTTAGATAAAGTGGACCAATTACTGAAAGACGCAAACTACCAAAACTCACCCAGGCAGCAGATAAACTAAGTAATCCCACATCTATTAAAGGAACTGAATTCCTAGTTAATCATTGTGAAAGAATTTTTTTTCTCCAATGAAGAAATGCTAATTCCCAAAGGTCCCACTGGTGAATTTTACTGAACATTTAAAGGCAGAAATATTTATTCCACACCATATCTTCCAGAAAATAGAAGAGGAAGAAACACTTGCCCACTCTTACCAAGAGACCAACGTTACCCTAATATCTCTCATGATCACAGACACAAAATCCTCAACAAAATATTTGCATATCAAAGCTAGCAGGGAATATAAAGATATAAGACATCACCGTGAAGTGAGGCTCATCCCAGGAATGTAAGCTCGGTTCAACATTCAAAAACTAATCAATATAATTTTCAATATTAATAGAAAACAAGGAAGAAACCATATGACTCCAGTGCAGAAACATATTCTAAGCCCCTCCTATCCAAGTGGCATTAACTCTGGCTGACTTACATGGGCCCAGTAGATTGAGCCTTTGTCCTCTTGAAAACCTGAGGTCTTCCCAGCAGCAACTATTGCTAACAAATAAAGAAGGAAAAAAACGTGGCTATGTAATGATCTGATTTATTTCTTACGCTCACCAGACTCAAGCCATAGGCAAGGCAAGAAAACAGCATGGCAGGGGCTCCTCTGAGCCTTCATTTACCCATATCTCAAATCATCCTTTGTTTGCATCACAGCTGCCTCTCAAATTCCTTCCCAGGTTGGAGTTTCCTGGCTCTGATTACCTCTGCTTCTATTTGCGTTTCTCATCTGCACCTAGTCTTTCATGTTTTCCATGTGTTAAGACCACAAGGAAGGAGCCAGCACCAGGGCAGCTGAGAGGAAAAGGCAGGACTTGGTCCCTAGTGGACCAAGTTCTGTTTGGCAAAAGCTGCCACCTGGATTTCAGTCGCTTCACTTGCATGCTCAGGTACAAGGATATTACCTATTTGCGTTTCCCTCTCCTTAGTGAAGTCGCTCAGTCGTGTCCGACTCTTTGCGACCCCATGGGCTGTAGCTTACTGGACTCCTTCATCCATGGGATTTTCCAGGCAAGAGTACTGGAGTGGGCTGCTATTTCCTTTGCCACAGGATCTTCCCGACCCAGGGATCGAACCCAGATCTCCCACGTTGTAGGCAGACGCTTTACCGTCTGAACCTGCAGGGAAGTCCTTTCCTCTCCTTAATTTATTGAAATTACTCACTTCACACATTCATTCTCAATCTCTTCCAAAAGCCTTTTGTGTCAGTGAATGAATCATCCCCGATCTTTTAATTTTTTTATTTTTAAAATTTATTTCATTGAAGTATATTTGATTTACAATGTTGTGTTAGTTTCTGCTGAACAGCAAAGTGACTCAGTTATGCATATGTATAATAGCTTGCATCTGTTAATCCCAAACTCTCAATCCATCCCTCCCTGTCTGTCCCTCCTGCTAGGCAACCACAAGTCTGTTCTCTATGTCTGTGAATCTGTTTCGTAGACAAGTTCATTTGTGTCATATTTTTGATTCCACATATAAATGATATGATATTTGTCATTCTCTGACTTACTTCTCTTAGTATAATAATCTCCATGTCCATCCATATTGCTGCAAATGGCATTATTTCATCCTTTATTGTGGCTGAGTAATAAATATTCCATTGTGTGTTTGTACATATATATCATATCTTCTTTATCCATTCAACTGTCAAAAAGATCTCTGCACCCCTATGTTCTTAGCAGCACTATTCATAAGAACCCAGATGTGGAAACAACTTAAATGTCCATCAGCAGATGAATCATCCCCTTTTGATGAATAAAGTCAAGACTTTGACCCTCCCGAGGCACCAGGAAAGGCTGTGAGACCACATGCATGCAGACGAGATGGTGAGTTTCTCCTTTCCGATGGCTTTGTTCTCTGAATAGGCTGCCAGTTTCCTGAATTCTCCAGTCCCAGCTTCTCTTGGGAACTTCTCTTCCCTCAGTCTCTCTCTCCCAACTCACCTTATACTCTGAGCAGCAGGATAGAAACAGGCTGCACTCTCTACCCTTGACTTGGAGCTTTCCTCAGCTGAATGACCAAGTTTGTCATTACGAGTTCTACTTCCTACACATCTGCAGGGCCCACCTTCACTAAGCTTTCTGCCAATACGTAGAATGGATCCTCCTCTTCCACCTTCCAGTGGAATTTCTTCACTTTCTTCTGAGCCCTCAAGGTCGACATTCTCCAAGTCTAATCTGGGAGCTGAACCAGCAGTGGCTTTTAAGTCCCTGTTTCTACAAATAGTTTGTTTCTGGTGCCAGGCATTCTCCTAGGGAATGTAGGATTTTTCCACATTGCTCCTCACTTCCTCTGAGTCCTCACCACAAGAGTCTTTCACACCTGTTATCTCTAATAACAATCTGTTCAAGCCAGTCTAGGCTTTTATTATCAGGTTGGTCAAGACTCTTCCAGATTTGGGCCACTGCCTAATTCCAAAGCCACTGTCATGTTTGTAGGTATTTTAAAAGCAGCATCCCACTTCTAGATACTGAAATCTGAATTTTTTTCTGTTGCCACATTGTCACAGGTGTACCACCAGGAATGTGTCAAGGAAAGGTGGGGGTGGGGACCCCAAATCCTGCCTATTGCATAGTCACTCCTACTGGGACTCAAGCCAGAGTTCTACGTGCCTAGTTATAATCACTCAAAACCTAGTATCTCAGGGCTTCCCTGGTGGCTTAGTGGCCAAGAATCCGCCTGCCAGTGCAGAAGACACGGGTTTGATCCCTGGTCCAAGGGAATCCCACATGCTTTGGAGCAACTAAGCCAGTACACCATAACTAGTGAGCTTGGGCTCTAAAGCCCAGAAGTCACAATCGCAGAAGCCCTCACTTCCTAGGGCCCGTGCTCCACAGCAACAGAAGCCACCGCAATAAGAAGCCCGATGCACTGCAACTAAAGAAAAACCCACGAAACAACAAAGACCCAGCACAGCCAAAAAATAAATAAATACATAAAATCATTAAATATAAAAGCCTAATCCCAGACTACAGAGCAAGGAGAAAGCAGCACTACCCCCTCCTATCTGGCAGGGAAGGGAAACCTACTGAGGTCTGCCAGTTCTGGAGGAGCTCGCAGAGATGCAGTCTGGACTAGACTTAGCAGTTCTCAAACTAGGGCCTTAGAGGAAAGGTGGATCATCCTAGAAAGGGCAAGTTACACTGGCTATGTATCTTCATTCCAAAGGAGGACTTGAGATGGTGAAAAAATTAATTACTACCTGCTTCCCACTCCCCTCCACTGCTCCCTCCAAAACCCACATGAAGGATTGCACGCGCGCGCGTGTGCGCACACACACACACACACACACACACCTCTGTGAACGACTGCATTTACAGGAATTTTTACATTTCAGGTGGGTCTGTTAGTTTCCAATAAACATACTTGGCATCTATTTCTGGATCTCATCAGGCTAATGAAAGGATTGCCGGAATCTTCACAGCCAATTACTGTGCGAAGAGAAATGCACATATTTATTCCTGCTTGATAGTGATGATTAAGAGGGAGTTCATTTCTCCAGAGGCTAGCAGATGTTTAAAATCTAAATGAACTGACTGCAATGAAGAATACCCTTTTCACAGCCCGACCTGGGGATAATGCCATTCAGGACAGTGCTGTCTTATCCCTTCCCATTAGCATGAAATCTCTTTTCTGTTCCTCCTCGTCTCACTGTGAGGATAAGATGAAGTCCCCTGCCCCAACTGGGACCTTCTTGGCAAAACTCTTCTCTATTCTGGATTCCCTGATGACTTTTATCCCCCCTGCAGTTCCATTTGGCTGCATTGGGTAATTATTCCTCTACAGCAGAAGAAATATATTCACACAGAAAAGATCTCTCTAAATAAACCTACTTTTAAAATTTTCCCCTGGGAAGCAAATTTTAAGCAGCAATGCGTCGTTATGGAAATACACATTGTTAACCTTATCTTCATTGAAGACTGTTGACAGCTCTCAATGCACTTAGCACCAAAAAGGCCCCCTTTTTGTATGGGGAAGTAGCTGCCTTGCCTGCCATGTGCTGTGTTGCGGCCAGTTGACTAGTGTACCTGACCAGGTGAGCACGGGAGAACCAAATGGCAGAGTCCCCATATGCAGGTGTCAAATTTTAAATTCCATTTTAAGTGGAAATACAAACCAGACTCACACTCAGCCTTGGTTGTTAGCATTTTGAGGATACAGGATTTAAGCCTTTCTCCATGGCTCGATGAGAGTCATGGCCATCACAGGTCCTGGAGGGTCCAGTAGCCTTGTGGCATGTCAAGCTCTTGTTTGCCCCACTCTGGACACATGATGTCATCCAGCAGGTAGAGTTGCTCTGGCTCTGGCCTCTTGGTACTCAGATTCTGTAATCCTCCAGAAAACTCTGAAAGAGAAATGCAACAGAAAAGTCATAAAAGGTTAGTGCTGCATTAATGTGTGATACCATGCAGCCAAAATATGGTCCAATATTTTGGCTACAGAAGGTGGTGTTGGATGGGCTTGTCTTCTTTCTCAACTTTCGGCAAAACGTAGCAAACCATGGACCCTGAAACCAACTCCACCAGTAAAGAGAGCACAATAGGGAAATATGGTTAAGAAGTAACTGATGAATATTATTTTTTCCCTCTTTTGCTTTCTGACTATATTATAAACTATTTTATGAACCAAATATAAAATATCTATTTTGAATGCCTACAAATATGAATGTATACATTAAATAGTAGTTATTTAAATTTAATGTTATTATTTTCTAATTTCAACATGAAACAGTTAATAAACCAACTACATTCAACTACATAATTCTAACACCAATGAAAAGTTCTGGTTTCTTCTTGGTTAGACCCAAGGAATTGTCTGGCCCTTTCTTCAAGCTAGCACTGGGAGTGGCTGCAAGGGAAGCAGAGGCATCTTGGAAGATGTGTAAATCTGAAGGACTGCAAATGTCTGGTTCCAGTATGGGAACTGGAATGTCAGTGTTGGAAACAGCACATGAATCAGCCCTGTCTGTACCTGCTCAATGAAGACCTCAACCAAAGCTATTGATTTTATTACTACCAGAGTTGATTCAATAAAATTGTATGATTTTATTACCCCCCAGGGGAACTTCCTGGCTTAGGAATTGAACCCACATCTCTTACATCCTGCAATGGCAGGCGGGTTCTTCACCACTAGCACCACCTGGGCAGCCCTGATTTTATTACTAATAGAATTAATTCAATAAAATAGTATGATTTAATTTTTTCAGAGATCTCCATGTGACAGTCTTCTGAGCTGAGCCCTATTTTCTCCATTTCTATTCTGTGTTGTAAATTAACTGATCTCACTGATGGCAAGGGGACATCTGGTATCTTCTGTTGAAACTTCCTCAGGGAAGAGGAAGGTCAGGCTTGTAAGCACTTGCTGTGGGAGCAGTGAGGAAATTGCCAGTTCTCGCTGAGATTGTCTGCTAACCCGTTTCCTTTTGCTCTACTTTTTTTTTTCTTTACAAACCTCAAGCTTCTAATTTCACAAACAAAATTACCTGGGGTCACTGGCCTCATTGTGGCATGAGTGTTGACAGCAGCCTTTCCTATAAACAGCCAAACAAAGCATAAGATAATTAATATGATAACATAAGATAATATGATTTAAGAGATTTGTAAACTCAACGTAAGTGGAACTGTAGTTTTGTTTTGTTTTCATTACAGTTTCTGTGCTATCTGCAAGCCTTACCTATTTTGATTCCATTGTAACAAATGGAGCTATGATGGAGCTATGATTCTGCAGCAAGATAACTCTGGAGTTGCCACAGTCTTCTACATCAGTCACTGATGGCTAGGAAATCATCTTTATTATGTAATTTGCATTTTATAGATTACAATCATGTGTCAATCCCGCTGACATTGCCTCAGTGCTCTTCACAGGCAGGCAGATGTTGTTCCCATTTTAAAAATATGCACATCAACATAGAAAAGGTAAATATCTCACCCAGGGCCAAATGTGTATGTTCATAACTCGCACAGACACTCAAGGATACAGAGTCAGTGTTTAAAGGCCCAAATATATAATTAATGTATATATGTATATTAACATAGTACATCATATTAATTATATAATTGGGGCTTTAAACACTGACTCTGTATCCTCGAATGTATGGTACAACCCTTGATGTATCACAACCTTATTGTGGCAAAGTGGCTTGTGTAACTCAATGAAGTTATGGGCCATGCTGTGCTGGGGTACTCAAGACAGACAGGTTGTAGTGAAGAGTTCTGACAAAACATGGTCCACTGGAGAAGAAAATGGTAACCCATTCCAGTATTCTTGCTTGGAGAACCCCATGAACAATACGAAAGGGCAAAAAGATATGACACCAGATGAGCCCCCAGGTTGGAAGGTGTCCAAATGCTACTGGGGAAGGGTAAGGGGTAATTACTAATAGCTCCACAAAGAATGAAGCGGATGGAATAAAGCAGAAATGATGCTCAGCTGTGGATGTGTCTGGTGGTGAAAGTAAAATCCAGCGCTGTAAAGAGAATATTGGATAGAAACCTGGAATGTTAGGTCCATGAATCAAAGTAGATTGGATGTGGTCAAGCAAGAGATGGCAAGATTGAACATCAATATCTTGGGAATCAGCAAACTAAAATGAAGGGGAATAGACAAATTTAATTCAGATGACCATTATATCTACTACTGAGGGCAAGAATCCCTGAGAAGAAATGGAGTAGTCCTTAGTCAACAAAAGAGTCTGAAATGCAGTACTTGGGTGGAATCTCAAAAACGACAGAATGATCTCAGTTCATTTCCAGGGCAAACCATTCAACATCACAGCAATCCAAGTCTCTAGCCCTACCACTGATGCTGCAGAAGCTGAAGTTGACCAGTTCCATGAAGACTTACAACAGCTTCTAGAACTAACACCAAAAAGGATATCCTTTTCATCATAGGGGATTTGAATGCAAAAGTAGGAAGTCAAGAGTAACGTAGAATAACAGACAAGTTTGGTCTTGGAGTACAAAATGAAGGAGGGCAAAGGCCTACTTATCAAGTGCACATTCAAAAAAAAAAAAAAAAAGAGCACATTCAGGTCATAGCAAATACCCTTTTCCAACAACCCAGGAGACATCACCAGATGGTCAATATTAAAATCAGATTGGCTATGATCTTTGCAGCTAAAGAAGGAAATGCTCTATACAGTCAATAAAAACAAGACCTGGAGCTGACTGTAGCTCAGAACATGAGCACCTTGTTGCAAAATTCAGGCTTAAATTGAAGAAAGTAGGGAAAACCACTAGGCCATTCAGGTATGACCTAAATCAAATCCCTTGTGATTATACAGTGGAGGTAACAAATGGACTCAAGGGATTAGATTTGGTAGACACAGTGTCTGAAGAAATATAGATGGAGGCTCATAACACTGTATAGGAGAGAGTGACCAACACCATCCCAAAGAAAAAGAAATGCAAGAAGGCAACATGGTTGTCTGAGGAGGCTTTACAAATAGCTGAGGAATACATTTATATATATATTTTATCCATTATATAAAATATAAGTATATTATATAATGATTCGTATGTGTTAATAAAATTATTAATTATATCTTAATATAAAAGCATATATAATATATTAATATAACATAATACAATACAATAATTATATTTATATTAATTTAGTTTATCACAATGCATTATATATTATTAATGCATTATTATTAATATTTTAAGTATAATTGTGTACTTAAAGTGTACTTTGAGTAAATAAGCTGTTGATATAATTCAAATACTAGTTAATATATACCTTGCCATTCCCTTGACAACAATGGAACCACATGAGGGGAGGTAAAGTGAAAGTTGCTCGTCATGTCCAACTCTTTGCGACCCCATGGACCATACAGTCCATGGGATTCTCTGGGCCAGAATACTGAAGTGAACCCAGGTCTCCCGAATTGCAGGTGGATTATTTACCAGCTGAGCCACAAGAGAAGACTAAGAATACTGGAGTGGGTAGCCTATCCCTTCTCCAGCGGATCTTCCTAATCCAGGAATTGAAGCAGGGTCTCCTGCATTGCAGGTAGGTTCTTTACCAACTGAGCTATCAGGGAAGCCTAAAGGGAGGTAAGGGACCTCATTTTCTCCATGGGAGTCTGTCATGGTTTCAGCCCTGTGATGCCTCATGGCTTTCCCAGGCTCCTGAGCACCTGTGAGTGGGTGATGCTGAGTTCTTTCATGCTGAGGGTTGATGGGTAAGGAGCATCAGGTACAGTTTGAAGTGTTTAGGTCAGGTGTTCGAGGGCAATTTTTGTGTGCAAAAGTGAAATCCTCAGTGTATAAGATACTGCCATACATGAGACCAAGATGAGATCTCCTTTACTTTTCCCTTTAATTTGGAATCTTCTGTTCTCGTGATGCTTAATGTTCTTGCTTCCTTTTTGTGCTATTTTGATATTTTTAAACGAGCTATGAGTTATGAGCTGAAATGTGCCCCCCCCCAAATCCATATGCTGCAGTCCTAACACCCACTACCTCAGAATGTGACGTTACTTTGAAGAGAGAGTCTTTAAATGAGGCAGTTGAGTTAAAGTCAGGTCTTTAGATGAATTGTAACCCATTATGACTGGAGTCCTTCTAAGAAGACATTGGGGACACAGACTTAGAAGACAGGTCATGTGAGGACATGGAGAAGATGGCCATCTATAGGCCGAGGGGAGAGGTCTCAGCAGAAACCACCCCTGCAGACACCTTGATCTCGGACTTCCAGCCTCCAGACTGTAAAAAAATTAATTTCTGTTGTTTAAACCCCACAGTGTGTTGTAATTTGTTACAGTAATCCTAACAGACTAATACAATGACCAAAATTAATTTACTGTTCCTGCAAATTCATAATGTAGAGATTGAACTCTGAATTATTAATTTAACACTTAATAATTATTTGATGATGATGCTAATCCAAAAGGTACAAGTTCAGCTGTGTTTTGATCATGGATATAGCTGGATACCTACACAAGGATTATATCCAAACAACTAAAAGAGGAGCCTAAAGTAAAGCAAAGTTGGCACTACACTCTCCTGGACATCAGAAGGTGAAGGTTGAATCCCTGATCTGCTAACAGCTTACAGTGGGCCTTGCCTCGGTCATTTTCTGCCCTGACCCTGAGGTTTCTCTGCATAAATCTGAGGATGTTGAAGTTCCTCCTACTTCTGGCCGTGTTGTGGTTCTAGATAAGAACTCTAAGGGAAACAACAACCAGGCCATCAGGATCCATCTCACCCTCACCAATTCATCACCTCTCTATTGACTTTACCTTTGGAAGGTCTACCAAAAGCATATAAAACATATGCCCTACTTGAACAAAATATTCAAATGAGAATTCCAAAGGAATTTAAAAAAAATAGAAGAAAATAGACATTGCAAGAGAAAGGAAAATAAGTCAAGAAAAACAAGTAGCTTTGGGCCAGTAGATGAGCTTAAAGTTTTAGAAACCCTCCCCAGGCTGCTTGTCCTTTCCCCAAAGGTCCCCAGAACACGGGTCAGAGAATGGAGCAGGACAGCTGGGCCAAGTTGGGCCTCCCCCGATAATGGGAGGAAGTTCCCTCATGAACGCATCTAAAGATAAAGTCAGCAAATCCCCATTTCTCAGAAAACATCGAATTAAAACGGAGACTTTCCCAGGATTTGACAGAAAGCAAGCAACATCCAATCCACAGTTGCTGGGGTTTGGCCTTAAGGAACAGAAAACCCACCAGAACCTCATGGGATGAACACCTGGGGTCAGGGCACAGGTGGGTCTTCCTGATCCCCTCTTTGCCAAACCCAGACAGATTGGATGGAGAAGAGATGGGAGCAGTACAGCCACTGTTACAACAGCAACAGCAAGACCCCCATGCCAGTGAGAATTAAATCTAACTCCAGTGTTCGTTTGGCTTCAGCGGAAGAATGTCAGTTTGCAGAGCCAATGCCTCCAGATAGTGATGGCACAGGCCTGGAGGAAATGGCCCAGGGCAGAGGCCAGCATCCACGGAGAGGGTGGATGAGGACAGCCAAAGTTCTGCCTGCATCTCCCCATCTCCCCAGGCTGAGGGCCACACTGTCCAGAGGAAGGAGGAAAGGCAGGACACAGGTCAGGGACTACTGGACACTGGGATGAAGACCCAGGGATGGCCTGAAGCAGGAACTTCATGTTGCTGCAAGAGCAAGTTTGGCTCAGAAGAGGGTACCCCGGACACCACTACTCAGGACACAGCTCCTGAATCCCCTTCTCTGTCACCTTCTTGGCCATAGTCCTGTTGTGCTCTTGATGTCTTCCCTGTAGGGTGACATTGGACCAATGGCCCCAAGGTCCCCCCTGATCACAGCAAAGCCACTCCGACTCCCAGTGGCTCCTGTGGTCTCAAATAGCCACCTCACCTGTTCCAATCTGTCTGTCCAGCTTCACCCAGCACTCTCCTGGCCGCAGAGCTCCTTCATAGCCTGCCACCATGCACAGCAGTGAGCCAAGACAAGAGGTCTTCTCCAGAGACACCAGTGTGGTTCCCTGGCTTCTGCTCTTGGTCACCTAGCTCCCTGCTGACCTTCCCATGGCCTGCCCATCCTGAGCCTTCTAGACAACCAACTTCCTCAGGCCACCAGCCCTCAGCTCAGCTCAACCTTGCTGTTCCTGTATCCCTGAGTCCTAGCTCAAGGGAAGGTGCTGGCTATCTGATCTAAGAGTCTGCTTGATTGTGGCATGCCCCCCAACATTAAGGAGACACATGTGAGCACCAGAACCCCTCTGAGCACTGGAGGAGACTCCCATCCAGGGGAATTTATGCTAAGAAGGGGGATCCAGCAGCCCCAGCTCACTCTTCTCCCCCCACAACGCTGTGCCTGCTGTTCCTGTGTCCCTCCACTGCTTCATCACTGCAGCAACACCAAGTAAGTGCCTCGCCCAGGGATCCATCTTCTGATCCCAAGAAATGTCCTTTTCTCCCCAACTTGACCACTTTGACTGCACGTGACAGCTGACACACTGCCGCACATGTGTGTGCACATGCCTAGCTTCTTCTCCCTGAAAGCACAACCATCACGACACACGCTGTCCCCACCTTTATGTGTTCTTCAACATGGAGTAAAATATCTCGGCAGGTACCTTGGACCTGGGTAAATGTTGAGTCATGACCCATTCGTTGTGTGTCCGAGGAGAGGCAAGGTGGGACATCTCTGCAGGACATCCTGGGAAATGCAGCCCCTCCCTCCAGTGCTTTATTTGAAGTCAAGGTGAAAATGGGTTCCCAACCGAAAGCACAGGTCAGTCCCCACCACCCTGGAACCCAGGACTAGACCCCCGTGGTCCAAGCCAGGTTGCCTTACTGCTGCTCACTGATCCCTTTTACAGTCTTAAATGTTGCCTTCTCAGTTACAAGTGCCTTGAAGGGAAGGCCCATGACACATATTACCAAGATTACCACGTTTGTGTTTAATCAGTATTTGGTGAATCCGTTCTTGATTTGTTTTTCAGGGGATGTCTGTCTGAATGGCCTGTTGCAAGAGTGGCAAAATTCTGCCTGGGAATGAGAGGGTCCGCAGAAAACAGCAAAAGTCAGGTCGCCCTCTGCTGTTTTCTGTTTCATGCACTTTGTTACAATGAAGTCAACATTTCATCTCTAGTCAATGTCACAGGGGAACTACTGTCACTAACCCTGGTTTGTCTGTGAGTAAACTGAGGTGCGGAGAGGAAGAAATTTCTTTGAAGTCAAGCCAGCACCCACATTCCTGGCCACTTGGCGCTATTTCCTACTTCGTGATCAACCATGTTTCAGGCTCAGAGCTGGCACAGCCAGGACAGAGGACAGGGGGCCTGGAGGGCTCCTGCATGGCTCTCTAACTTCCCCAGGAGGTGAGGGGCTGAAGAGTTCTGTGCCTCTAACCTACTCCTGTATGTGTGCAGGGAATCTCCAGTTAGTGGTCAGCCCAGGAAAGATGTGAAATGCTGTTTGCTGAACTCAAGGTGCCACAAGGGAGACTCAGCTAAGCTGAGAGCCAATAGAACAGATTTCTCTCCTTGGAACTAAGGGGTGAAGCCTCTTTCTGACAGCCAGAACCAACTTGCCAGCTGTGGGGATGGCTGCCAGGAAAGTGGATGCCCCAGGCCCAGCCAAGCCTTCAGATGATGCGTTCCCAGATGACAGCCTGAATGCAACCCTGTGGGGTTCCTGAGCTGGGGACACCCAGTCAAGCATACCCAGATCCTTACCCAGAGAAACAATGTAAGATGATAAATGTTTGTTGTCTTTAGCTGCTAAATGTGGGGAAAACTTGTTACACAGAAATAGACACTATTAACATTATGTATTTGCGTGCATTTGTCTCCTATATTCGATTTTATTGTTTAATTAATTATTTATTTTTGGCTGCTCTGGGTCTCCTTTGCTGCGTGCAGGCTTTCCCTAGTTGTGGCTTCTCATTGAGGTGGCCTCTCTTGTTGCAGAACATGAGCTCTAAGCATGAGGGCTCAATAGTTGCAGCTCTTGGGCTCTAGAGCACAGGCTCAGTAGCTGTGGCATGAGAGATTAATTGCCCCTGCAGCATGTGGAATCTTCCCCAACCAGGGATCAAACCCATGTCCCTTGCATTGGCAGGCAGATTCAACCACTGTGCCACCAGGAAGTCCTGTATTAGATTTTAGATTCCTTAAAATGATGATTCAGATTTATCACATTGTATCTGGGACAATGCCTCAATCCTGATAGGTATTCCAGAAATGGTCATTGCATCCGTTAATGAATCAGTGGATTTCTGATCAACTTTAGGGCTCATTCTGTCACACATTTTTTAAGAATCTCATCAAAGTCTGGCATTAAGCTGGGCTCTGGGTCATGTCTGAGCTGGAGGCCCAGGGGCCAACTCTGAGATGAACTATGAGCATGCTCAGAGTCATCCCAACCGAGAATCCCCATTCTCCACCAGCCTCTCTGGTCAAGGCTGCCAAGAAGCTCAGATACTAGTTGAAAAAAAAAACCCATAATTATAATGAAATATTAGATGGAAATAATAAAAGTAAGTTGCTGGAGCCATGAATGCCCTCACTGCCTGTGGCGGGTAGGGGGACATGAAAGTCTTCACAAGGGGGTGACATATGAACTACCGCTGCACAGGGACTGAGAATTTGCCAGGAAGACAAATGGGGAGGCGGTGCCAGGAGGGAGCAGTGTGTGCAAAAGCATGGATGCGCGAGCATGCACTGTGTGTCAGAGGATGAAATGCCCACTTGTACCTTGGGTCTCAGTCGGGGGAGGGGGGTGCCAGAAGGAGAGGATATGCCTGCAAGTGAGGCCAGGTTAGCTGTGGAAGGGATTCCTGGTGGCAGAAGTGCCGCAACAGCTGGCAACTTGAACCTTCTTTGCAGATTAGAATCTATATTCCTGACATTCCCAAATTTCCCAACATTCCCAATTGTCCCCCAACTCCCAACATTATCAGCACTCCCAACATTCCCCAAATTCCCAATAGATACTCCCAACTTTCCTAACTATCTGAAGCCTCCCAGGAAGCATCATGTACCAGATAAGATCCTGACCTCTGAAGATGAATAGACCAGGGGCCAGGCCCTGCTGGGATGAGCAAGAATTGGAGGTTTTCCTGCTTGCTTCTGTGACTGCCAGGCAACTGAAACCCTTGCCTATATTTGGAGGTTGTTATAGACAGGATATTTGTATCCCAGAAAAATTCATATATTGAAGCCCTAACCCTCAAAGGAATGGTTTTAGGAGATGTGTGTTTGGGAGGTGATTAGGTTTAGATGAGGTTCCCAGAGTGGGATCCCCATAATGGTATTAGTGCCCTTATAGGAAGAGATACCTTATAGACACCTTACAGGAAGCTTATGAGGACACAGGGAGAAGGTGGTGTCTGCAAGCCAGGAAGCAGGTCCTCACGAGAACCTGACCACGCTGGTGCCCTGGCCTTGGCCTTCCAGCCTCCAGAGTGTGAGAAATAAATGTCTGGTATTTAAGGCGCCCAGTGTATCATACTTTGTTGTGACAGCCCGAGCTGACCAAGACAGAGACTCTGCTTGTAGAGGCACGTATTTGTCTTCAATCACAAAAGCCAAGAAAGTTCAGATAGTCTTGTTCTCCAACCCCCAGAAACTGGAACACAGGCTGTTCCTAGAGAGGGGACAACTAGGGGCAGGGTAATAAAAGGAGACCTAGTCCAGGCCTTGTGGGGGATGTCCAGGATTTATGTGTTTAAGGCATACAATGTGGCTGGTACACTGTCATCATTCAATCCATGCCCAGTATTGGTTTTTGCAGTCTTCATTAAAGAACTTCTTAAAAGGGATCCCTTCTCTAACAGGGCAGGTGGCTTTGTTCTAACCCCGTTCTTCTTAACTAAGATCTGCTTTCATAGAACTTTCTTTCTGGGCCTCCATACTCATGCTAAGCTACACATCAAAGAGAATGAACTGCTGTCATCAGTTTCTTTAAATGAGACCATTCCTTATCTGGAGTTTTACTGGTACAGAAGAAAATTGCTCTCAACATTATTATTGTGATTTGAGAGCCTATTTATCTAATATTTTCATTTTTGTTTTTGTTGTAGGAACAAAAAATGTTGGCAATTTTATGTGCCTTTGTGTTTTTTTTTTTTGAGTTTTCATAGCAGTAAAAGATTCACTCAATAATGACATTTATAATTTTTCAACTACAGGTAGGATTATATATATTTATTCTTCAAAGCCTTGGCAATAAAGTTTTCATCCAACTATACTCTGATTTTTACGTGCTTAAATTTTGCTCTAAAAAATAAATAAAATGGACTAGCAGGGCATGAATCTCGAAGTTTGTTTTCTTTTTTAATGGAGATTTTTGTTTATATAACATAATATTTTTTTAAATATCCTTCCATGGGAGAAATGACATTTCAGCCAATTCAGGTCTCCTTCTGCCACACACACCATACGCTCGCACGCACACACACACACACACACACACACACACACACACACACACACACACCCCACATTTTCCATTTTTCCTGCCAGAATGGCTATGTTTTGGGTGGTTTCTTGGTGCTGTGGTCTCAGAGGTGGATGGGGATGGGTATCTGTTTCCACTGTGTTATCCTCTGTCTGCCATCCCCTGAAGGGCTTGCCTGCACAGGGGTCCTTGTCACTGCTGTGTGCAAGCTGCTGTTCAGTTACCCTGCACTTGTGGTTGCAAGGCCCCTTCATAATAATTCAGTGGTTACTACGTGATAATCAGTGAATATTACATGAATTATTACTCATAATAATTCAGTGAGTCACCTGCCTTCTGACCATCTCCATCTGCCCTCCCTGCCAGGCTCTCCAGGGGGATTGCCCTGGGCCTGTGGCTCAGAGCCCCACGATTCATTTCTCTTTTTATTCTCAGGTATTTATCCCTCCCGTCAGCCCAGGAAAATTCAACCTACTCTATAGACTGAGAGAAACTGACTCAAAATGAACATGTATTGTCTCTTAGGGCCCAACTTTTGAAACTCAAGATGTTTACATCTCAGATTTTTGTTTCAGATTTGAATTTCTGAAAGACCAGTTTTGAGACATTAAAGCTATGTTGTGAACTGCAGGCTCTCACTCTGCTGTGTGTGGTACATACAATATACACCAGATGGTGCCCCACAGGGGTGGGGGGCAGTTAAGATCAAAGGATGCCTGGAAGTATTGTGGGCAAAGAATCTGTAGTTTCTCCATCAAAATAGTACCCCATTGCAGATGTAAATATTTGAATGTCATCCAGATAGGGCCTTTTGCATCTATCAGATTCTTTGGGGGCACTAATGATGACTGAATTATGAATTGTGGGAAATCACAAGCTAGGATACTTTGGAAGACTGGGCTTCATCAGAGAGCATTGGAGCAGCCTGTGATGTGCCCTCAGGAAGATGATGTGGTCAGTCCCCACTGCTCCATGCTGTGACATGAGAGTTCCCCTGGGAGCAGGAGTATGGGGGCCTGTATGAAGGGAAACAGGTGGTGGGGGAGCTGGGAAAATCTGGTTTGGAGATTTAATCACACAGCATGAGTGACTCCTTATGCTGCCACAACACAGAGGAGGAAGCAAACAGGCACAGTGGAGTGTGAAGGGTATTTCTTTCTTTTTTTTTTTTAAATAAATTTATTTATTTTAGTTGGGGGCTAATTACTTTACAATATTGTAGTAGTTTTTGCCATACATTGACATGAATCAGCCATGGGTTTACATGTGTTCTCCATCCTGAACCCCCCTCCCACCTCCCTCCCTATCTCATCCCTCTGGGTCATCCCAATGCCCCAGCCCTGAGCATTTGTCTCATGCATAGAACATGGAATGGTGTTCTGTTTCACATATGAGAGGCCCATTTCTCTAGACACTCTCCATACAGGACTCCCAGAGACTAGCGTGGACAGCACTGGGGTTGAAGGCTGGTGTACCTAGACCCAGGTCTTCTCAACCTCCTCACTTGGCCCACAGTATACACAGCCCCCAGCCTTCCAACTCCCTTCAAATGAGGGTGTCAAGATGGACTCTCTCTCTCTCCTAATTCATTCAACCAGAAGCATTTCCAGTTTAACTGCTCCTGCTCCAGGCTAGGGTTGTATTTCCATCATGGAGGTTGTGGACTTCCCTTGCTTCACCTAAGGGATGAATACAGTAGACTGCAGCTGAGGTTGGATATGTTTTGGGCTCAGCCCTCAAATCACACACCAGAGCTATTCTGTGCTTTTTCAGGCTGGTCCTGAACAGCCAAAATCACCATGCTTCTCCCTGTGGGAGGAAGCGAGAAATGTGGAAAGTGGGTGCTGATGAGCCAGGGCTGAAAGTGACCTGGGTTCAGAGTCTGATGTGTGGAAGGTGTATATAGGAAAAAGAAAAGTGGGGGTGAAATCATGGAATTTGGAAGATATTGCAAGCACTTAGACATTAAAGACAAACGAAACCCCGGTTCATGGTTTGAAAAGTAAGTTTTCAGGGACACCACATCCTCCCTTCCCTGGAGCACTATGCTTGGCCTTCTGTGTCACCCACAATCTGGTTCTCATAAAGCACCAAGCCATCATCTATCCTGTAGGGTTTCCCCAGCTTGCGAGAAGCCAGGGCTCTTCACTTGGGCTCAAGGGCACCTTTAGGGACAATATCCACATTGGTTCCTATGGCATGAAACATCACTTTTGAAGCCCTACTCTGTACTCACCTATCCTGGAGAACCCTAGGCTGTCACTCACTGTTCAGTAAGGACCCTCTGGGGAAGGTGAGAAAAAAGGTCTCCAGGTCTACCTGGAGTCTGGAGGGATGGTTGAGTTGATAGGTTTTAAAAAGATGTTGGCATTAGTTCTGTGTAGTCAAGGGATCAACCCACACAATGCTAGATTTGGGAAGGACTATAGAAATCTGAGAGGAAGGCATGGCAACCCACTCCAGTATTCTTGCTTAGAGAATCCCCATGGACAAAGGAGCCTGGTGGGCTACAGTCCAGAGCATCACAAAGAGTCAGACATGACTGAAGTGATTTAGTACGCGTGCACAGAAATCTGAAACTTTCTTTCTTGTTGCTGAGGACTGTATCCATCAGCTTGAGATTTCATAATAAAGCACCACAGACTTGTGGCTTAAATGACAGATATTTATTCCTTCACAGTCTGAAGCTGGGAATTCAAGGTCAAGATGTCAGTAGAGTTGGCTTCTCCTGAGGCCTTTCTCCTTGGCTCCTCACTATGTCATCATGTCGCCTTTTCTCTCTGTGTCCATCATTGCTGTTTCTTCCTCTTCTTATAAGGACACCAGTCACATCGGATGAGAGCTCCACCCTGTGACCTCATTTAACTTAGTTACACCTATAATGGTCCTATATCCAAATATAACCAATTTGGGGGTTAAGGCTTCAACACAGCAATTTGGGGGACACAATGCAGTTTGCAACAACAATCCATTCTCTTCTGCATGACCTGGGACAAGAAAGTATTATAGTATCTGCTGGCTCCAAAATAATCAAGGGTACGAATGGACTGAGTTAGTGCATTGAAAAATATTTCATTTGTCTGAGTCTGTATTTCTTCTCGGAAAACAGGAAAGGTGATATATATATATATATATGTGTGTGTGTGTATATATATAAATATATAAGTATGTATATATATGCTGTAAGGATGGGAGTGTTAGAAATGTTTGCAAGATGAGTACTTAATAAAGAATGCCTATCCTTGTTAACCACTGGCATCGTTCTGGACACTCCATGGAGCCCCAAGGTCCAGTGAAGCCCTTGGCCCCCTCTGAGAAGCATTTATCTGGAAGGTTGCTGCACATGGTGCTATGTGACCAAGCAACCCTCAGCTTGGTCACATGCCATCTGAGGGCTTGACTCATGCCATCTGTCCTGTGGGAACATTATGTGAACTTTCCGTGGGATCCTGAATGAACATCTGACTTCCCTTGAGGACCGGATCTGCTGCTGGGAGCACATCCTGTGCTTCACTACATCTGTCTATATTCTTACATAAACTTCTTCACTTGAAGTCTCTGGAATAAGATATTTTTTTACCATATAACCTGGAAAAAAATTTTAATTATAAATAGATAAATAGATAGATGGATGTATAGATAGATAGATAGTGGATAGATAAGATGGATGTATAGATAGATAGATAATGGATAGATAGATGATAAATAATCTTCCATAATAATAAACAGGGTTCATGAAGTACTTAAAGTTACAAACTAGAACATGGATTTTATGGAACTACTTTGAAATTCTTATCACTGGGGGGATGTTCTACCAAATCTGGGGTCAAAGAAAGGGCTGGGGAAGGAGGCCAAGCAGCAGCAGGGAAGCTGAAGTGACTGATCATAATGACAAAGGAGGCCACACAGTGGGGCGGGGAGAAATATCTCTGAAAATAAAGATAGCTAGCTTCCTGACAAAATGGAATAACAGGATTTAAATTTACTCACACTGGATACAACTGACTTTTTTAAAAGACAAAATAAATGAAACAATGGTGTTTTGCCACTGGACATTAGGCAGCAAAGGAGAGTGAACCTGAGAGCTGGAAACAAAAGAAGCAAGACTGACAACTGTCCTGGGTTTCCAGACTACAATATGATGAGGTGGAACCCAGAGCCCAGAAGAGTCTTTGAATGGAGGAGATAGAACTGAGATCCCAGGAGAACAAGAAGGATAGAGCACTCTATCTGCGAGGCAGGCACTGAGTAGTCAGCAGAGGAAGACTGAAGCGTGCATGTAAAGATATTTACTGAATGCTGAAGAAAGCACTTCCTGACAGGAACAGAGAGAAAAGTGCTTGGCTCTCACACGGGCCAAAAATCACAACTATTCCCACTGCCAGGCTGGTGCATAATTTATGGGGCATTGGGTAGTCTCCTAGGAAAGAGTCTTGCCTCACTGGTGGGTAATACTTAGCCCTGTACTATTAGGTCCTATCTAGCAAAATGCAAAAGCAGGACCCTAAGGATCAAACTGTTTCCACACAACCTGATAGTAAACATGTTACCCAACCAAACTCGGGTCCGCTTGCCTGTGCACAATGAAGCCAGTCAGTAGACTATTAGTAGACTGACACCAGGTTGTGGTGAAGGAAAAGGCAACATTTATTGCAGGCACCAAGCAAGGATTCAAGGCAGCTAGTGCCTTAAAGACACAAACTCCCCAGAGGCTTTCAGGGAAAGGTCTTTAAAGACAAGGTGAGAGAGGGGGCTTGTGTGGTATGTCATTAGCTCATGGGAATTCTTCTGACTGGCTAGTGGTGAGGTAATTGGGAGTCAACACCATCAACCTTCTGGTTCCAGCTGGCCTGGGGTCTACTATGTGCTTGTGGGAGGCATACAGTTAACTTCTTCCACCTGGTAGGGGTTTTAGGATCTGCCAAACAGCTCAGAGGACATGGCTTAGAACACTATCTATAGACCTTGAGGAAGAACTAAAGTATTGTTGAATGGCTAAACTATTATTGTTTTATTTTGCATGACTATTTTCTGTTCATCTTCTCACTTCTGATTAAATGCACTCTTTGGAAATCAAGGAAAGCCTAGGAGGCTACATTTTTCAGCAAATAAGAGGCAGGTGGAGGACATGGTCGGGGGTAGGGGGAGTCTGTTCTGGAAAGGCCCCAAAGGGTTCTGCTCAGTTACAAATGGAGCTTTAGAATATTTGTATGAATACAAAAGTCAAGCACTCAACAAGATGAAATTCACAGTGTCAGACAGCCAATCAAAACCCACCAGACATGCAAAGAGCAGGAAAATACAATCTGGAATGAGGAAAAAAAAACAAACACCCAAACTGATAAAGGTGTTAGAATTGGCAGAAAAGAACATTACAATTGTGGTTACAACTCTATTACAGATCTTCAAAAGAGTTAAATAGTTAAATATGAGCTAAATAAAACTTTCAGAAATGAAAATTGCAAGTCTGAGGTGAAAAATGAAATACACTGGATGGCAGTAAAAGCATGCTAGACATTGCAGAACAAACAGATTTACAAATATGAAGACATTAGCAATAGAAACTATTCAAGAAAAAAACACATACAGAAGAAAAAATATATGAATGAAAAGAGCATTTGTGAAGGGTGGAAGAAACTTGAAGTCATATGATACAGGTGTAATTAGTATTCACAAAACGGACAGGGCAGAAAATGTATCTGAAGAAATAATAGCCTAGAACATTCCAAATTTGATGAAAATTACAAATCCAAAGACCAAAGCAATTGAACAAACTCTGAACACAAGACATATGAAAACATTATACCAAGGTATCCTTAGAAGAAAAGCTATGATAAACCTAGACAGTATATTAAAAAGCAGAGACATTACTTTGCTGACAAAGGTCCATATAGTTTTTTTAGTAGTTATGTATGGATATGAGAGTTAGACCACAAAGAAGGCTGAGGGCCAAATAACCGATGCCTTTGAACTGTGGTGATGAGGAAGACTCTTGAGAGTCCCTTGAACAGCAAGGATTTCAAACCAGTCAATCCTAAAGGAAATCAACCGTGATATTCATTGGAAGAACTGATGGTGAAGCTGAAGCTCTAATACTTTGGCCACCTGATGTGAAGAGCTGATTCAATGAAAAAGACCCTGATGCTGGGAAAGACTGAGGGCAAGGGGAGAAGGGGGAGACAGAGGATGAGATGGTTGGATGGCATCACTGACTCAATGGACCTGAGTTTGAGCAAACTTTGGGAGATAGTGAAGAATAGGGAAGTTTGGTATGCTGGTATTTCATGGGGTCATAAAGTTGGACATGAGTGTGACTGAACACCAACAACAATACCACCATCAGATTGTTCAAAACACTTGATGAAGAGAAAATCTTTTATATAGCCAAGAGAAACACTCATTATATACACAGGAACAAAAATCAGGAAGACAGCAAATTACTCGTTTAAAAGAAGAAGACAGGAAAGAGGGTGGAATAACATCTTTAAAGCACTGGCTGAAAAAACTGTTAACCTAGAATCCTATATGTGGAGGAAATACATTTCAAAAATTAAGATAAATACAGACATTTTCAGATACACAAAGCCAAAATAATTACCACACAACAAGAAATGCTCATGGAAGCTCAACAGGCAGAAGAAAGAAAGAAGGATCTATACAAAGGAATGAAAGGGCCAGAAGTGGTAACTACCTTGGCTAAATAAACAAAGTTATTTCTAAGTACCTAAATCTTTTCAAAAGAAAATTGTTTAAACAATAGTGATAGCAACCTAGTATGTAGCTTATAGGGCTTCCTAGGTGGTTTTAGTGGTAAAGAACCTGCCTGCCAATGCAGGAGATATAGGAGAGCTGAGTTCCATCCCCTGAAGGAGGGCAGAGCAACTTCCCCAGTATTCTTGCCTAGAGAATCCTACAGGCAGAGGAGCCTGGCAGGCTATTGTCCATGAGATCGCAGAGTCAGACACATCTGAGTACACACACACACCCATGCACATGAGCAACTTTATATAAATAAATTTGACAAGTTAGATGAAATAGAAAAATGTCTTTTGAAATGCACAAACTGGGAAACACACTCAAGAAGAAATAGATAACATGAAGTGTCCTCTATCTACCGAATAATTTAAAATATACTTGAAATCCTTAAAAAATAAAAAAAAAATACCTTTTAGACCCAAGCATCTTCATTGAGGAATTTAACCAAGAAAGAATACTCATTCTGCACAAACTCTTATACAAAGTTGAAGAGGAGGGAATACTTCCCAATTCATTTATGACACCAGAATTACTCCAATATCAAAAGTAAGTAAAGACATTGTAAGAAAACAAAACTATAAGGATTAATGTTTTGAACATACGAAAAAATTCTTGACAAAGTACAAGCAAACTGAGCATAGCATATAAAAGAAATCAGATGGGTGACCAATTAATTAATACACCATTGATTCTAGTCATTCCACAGCTAGGCATTTATTTACCCAACAGTAATCAAAGTGTTCAATTTGGGTTCAATCCCTGGGCCAGGAAGATCTCCTGGAGCAGGACATGGCACACCATTCCAATATTCTTTCTTGGAAAATTCCATGGGCAGAGGAGCCTGGTAGGCTATAGTCAATGGGGCTGCAAGGAGTCAGACATGACTGGGAAACTGAGCACACAAAGCATTACATCCATATAAAAAACTATCCAGGAATGTTTATAACAGCTATATTTATGACAGCCAAAACTTGTAAATATCCCAGATCTCCACCAATAATTGAACAGAGAGATACAGACTGAGGTTCTGATACAATGGACTACTATGCAGCAACAAAAGGGAGGAATTAATGATACAGTCAGTAACATAAATGAATCTCAAAGTAATTGTACCAAGTGAAATGAGAGTTTTATTTAAATTCCACAAAATACAAACTAATATAGAGTGACAACAGATCAGTGGTTGTCTATCGATGGGGGCAAGCTGGGGAGATGTGTGAGGAGTGATTACAAAGGGATATGAAGAATTTTTGGAGATGTCACATATATTTATTATCTTGATTACAAGATGTATTCATCTGGTAAAACATCTCTAATTGTAAAATTTGTGTTCACCTTATTAAATGTCTATTATATCTTGAATAAAGCTATTTCATAAAGAAAATAATAATCAGTAACTTAAAAAAAAAGAAATAAAGTATTTGAGTCAGAAGTTTAAAAGCTACTCTAATAAAAAAAAAAAGTGGCTTCTGCTTCCACTTAGGATACAGAAAGTCACTAAGGATGTAGCACAAGACAGAAAACCAAATATCTTGCAGAATCCTAGTTTCTAAAGTCCATCAGAGAACTAAGAGTGCAAATAAACCTAAATCACCTAAAATCTAGATATTAACAAGTCCTTTTTACAAAGAGACACAATATTGTTAAGACTTAATATTAAGGTGTTAAATAGCTTCCAAATACTGTCTTAAAAAAGAGCACTAATGAATGTATATGCAAAACAGACTCACAGATATAGAAAACAAACTTGTGGTTACCAAATGGGAGAAGGAAAGGGGGGTGTAAATTAGGGATATAGGATTAATTGGGCTTCCCTGGTGTCTCAGATGAAAAAGAATCTGCCTGCAGTGCAGGAGACCCATGTTCAATCCCTGGGTTGGGAAGCTCTCCTGGAGAAGAGAATCGCAGCCCACTTCAGTATTCTTGCCTGGAGAATTCCATGGACAGAGAATACTGGCTGGCTACAGTCCATGGGGTCGCAGAGTCAGACATGACTGAGCAAGTAGCACATGTGCGTGCGTGTGCGTGCGTGTGCGTGCGCGCACACGCACACACAGGATTAACAGATACAAACTACTATGTATGAAATAGATAAGCAATAAGGATATACTGTAGAATAGGAAATTATAGTCATTGTCTTGTAATAAACTATGATGGAATATAGTCTGCAAAAATACTGAATCACTGTCATACACCTGAAACTAATGTAATATGGTAAATCAACTATATTTCAACAAATAAAAGTTTTTTAAAGCTGTTAAATATCCCCAAGTTAACCTATAAATTCAACACAAGTCCAACAAAAATTCCAGAAAACTTTTAAAAATTGACAAATTAATATTTGAATTTATATAAAATGCAATATACTTCTATAAAAATAATAGAAGAAATAAAATAAAACAAATTTGGAAGACTTATTCTTTCTGATTTCAAGACTTCATATTATACAACATTAATTAAGACTGTGGTGTTGGCATTAAGATAAACAAATATATAAATAGAATGGAATCTAGATTTGATTTTTGACTATGGGTCCAAAGTAATTCAATGTGAAAAGAAATCTTTCAATAAAGCATGCCAGAACAATGAGAACCAGTAGCAATAAAATGAACATTAGCCCATTACGCTCCACCATAGACAAAATTAACAGCACATGGATCAGACTCCTAAACTGAAAACCAAAAGCTATAAAACTTCTGGAAGAAAACAGAAAATGGCTGAACAAAAGTTAAGAGCATTCAGTACCACCAAACCAGCTTTACAACAAATGTTAAATGGACTTACATACCTAGCTTTACACCTAAAACAACTGGAAAAAGAAAAACCAAAAAACACCAAAATTAGTAGAAGGAAAGAAATCATAGAGATATGAGCAGAAATAAATGAAAAATAAATGAAAGAAACAATAGTAAAGATTAATAAAACTAAAAGCCGGTTATTTAAGAAGATAAACAAAACTGACAAACCTTTAGCCAGACTCATCAAGAAAAAAAGAGAGAAGAATCAAATCAACAAAATTAGAAATGAAAAAGGAGAGGTTACAACAGACAATGTAGAAATACAAAGGATTATAACAGACTTTTATGAACAACTATATGGCAATAAAATGGATAACCTGGAAGAAATGGACAGGTTCTTAGAAAAGTTCAATCTTCCAAGACAGAACCAGGATGAAATAGAACCCAATTACAAGCACTAAAATCGAAGCTGTGATAAAAAAATCTCCCAAAAAACAAAAGTCCAGGGCCAGATGGCTTCACAGGAGAATTCTATCAAACATTTAGAAAAGAGCTAATGCTTATCCTTCTAACTCTTTCAAAAGATTGCAGAGGAAGGAACACTTCCAAACTCATTCTATGAGGCCACCATCACCCTGATACCAAAACCAGACAAAGACAACACGCACAAAAAAACTACAGGCCAATATCACTGATGAACATGGTTGCAAAAATCCTCAACAAAATTTTAGCAAACAGAATTCAGCAACACATCAAAAAGCTCATACACCATGATCAAGTTGGGTTTATTCCAGGAACGCAGGAATTCTTCATTATATGCAAATCAATCAATGTGATACACTATATTAACAAATTGAAAGATAAAAACCACACAATAATCTCAATAGATGCAGAACAAGCCTTTAACAAAATTTAGCACCCATTTATGATTAAAGTGAAGTGAAGTCACACAGTCATGTCCGACTCTTTGTGACCCCGTGGACTGTAGCCTACCAGGCTCCTCTGTTCATGGAATTTTCCAGGCAAGAGTACTGGAGTGGGGTGCCATTGCCTTCTCCTCTTCAAAAAATGGGCATAGAAGAAACCTACCTCAGCATAGTAATATGATAAGCCTACAGCAAACATTATTCTCAATCATTAAAAACTGAAAGCATTCCCCTTAAGATCAGGAACAAGACAAGGGTGTCCACTTTCACCACTATTATTCAACTTAGTTCTGGAAGTCCTAGCTACAGCAATCAGAGAAGAAAAAGAAATAACAGGACTCCAGATGAGAAAAGAAGAAGTAAGTCTCTCACTGTTTGCAGATGATACGATACAGTACATAGAAAACTCTAAAGATAGTAAAAGAAAATTCCTAGAGCTAATCAGTGAATTTAGCAAGATTGCAGGATACAAAATCAATACACAGAAATCACTTGCACTTGTATGTACTAACAATGAAAAATTAGAAAGAGGAATTAAGGAATTAATCCCATTCACCATTGCAACATAAAGAATTAAATATCTAGGAATCAACTTACCTAAGGAGACAAAAGAACCGTACACAGAAAATTATAAGACACTGATGAAAGAAATCAAAGACAACATAAACAGATAGAGAGATATTCCATGTTCCTGGATAGGAAGAATCAGCATTGTGAAAATGACTATTCTACCAAATGCAATCTACAGATTCAGTGCGATCCTTATCAAATTACCAATGGCATTTTTCACAGAACTAGAACAAAAAATTTCACTATCCATATGGAAACACAAAAGACTGAATAGCCAAAATATTCTTGAGAGAGAAGAATGGAGCTGGAGGAATCAACCTTCCTGACTTCAGGTTATACTACAAAGCTAAAGACATCAAGACAGTATGGTAATGGCACAAAAACAGAAATATAGACCAATGGAACAAGACAGAAAGCCCAGAAATAAATCCATGCACCTATGGGTACCTTATTTTTGACAAAGGAGGCAAGAATATACAATGGGGAAAAAAGACAGCCTCTTCCATAAATGGTGCTGGGAAAACTGGACAGCTACATGTAAAAGAATGAAATTAGAACACTTCCTAACACCATTCACAAAGATAAACTCAAAATGGATTAAAGACCTAAATGTAAGACCAGAAACTATAAAACTCTTAGAGGAAAACATAGGTAGAACACTCAATAACATAAAGCAAAGCAAATCTCTAGGAGATCCACCTCCTAGAGTAACAGAAATAAAAACAAAAGTAAACAAGTGGGACCTGATTAAACTTAAAAGCTTTTACACAACAAAGGAAACTATAAGCACGGTAAAAAGACAACCCTCAGAATGGGAGAAAATAACAGCAAGTGAAACAACCGACAAAGGATTAATTTCCAAAATATACAAGCAGCTCACACAACCCAATGCTAGAAAAACAAACAACCCAATCAAAAGGTAGGAAAAAAGACCTAAACAGACATTTCTCCAAAGAAGAAATACAGGTGGCTAACAAACACATGAAAAGATGCTCAACATTGCTCATTATTAGAGAAATGCAAATCAAAGCCACAACGAGATATCACCTCACGCCAGTCAGAATGGCCCTCATCAAAAAGTCTATAAACAATAAATGCTGGAGAGGGTGTGGAGAAAAGGGAACATTCTTGCACTGTTGGTGGAATGTAAATTGACACAGCCACTATGGAAGACGGTATGGAGATTCCTTAAAAAACTAGGAATAAAACCACCATATGACCCAGCAAATACCCTGAGGAAACCAGGGTTGAAAAAGGCACCTGTATTCCATTGTTCATTGAAACACTATTTACAATACCTAGAACATGGAAGCAACCTAGATGTCCAGTGACAAATGAACAGATAAAGAAGTTGTGATACATATATACACAATGGAATATTACTCAACCATGAAAAGGAAGACATTTGAGTCAGTTCTGATGAGGTGGATGAACCTAAAACCTATTATACAGAGTGAAATGAGTCAGAAAGAGAAAGATAAATATTGTATTCTAATGCACATATACGGAATATAGAAAAATGAAACTGAAGAATTTATTTACAGGGCAGCAATGGAGAAAGAGACATAAAGAATAGACTTATGGACACGGGGAGAAGGGAGGAGGGGGAAGATGTATGGAAAGAGTAACATGGAAATTTACATTACCATATGTAAAATAGATATCCAACAGGAATTTGCTGTATGGTTCAGGAAACTCAAACAGGGGCTCTGTATCAACCTAGAGGGGTTGGATGGGGAGGGATATGGGAGGGAGTTTCAAAAGGGAGGGGATATATGTATACCTATGGCCGATTCATGTTGAGGTTTGACAGAAAACAACAAAATTCTGTAAAGCAATTATCTTTCAATAAAAAATAAATTAAAAAAAAGAAAAGAAAATCAGAAAGGCAAGCCATAACCTAAGAGAATGTATTTGCAATGAATGTATCCAACCAAGGACTTATAATCAGAAGACTGAAAGCATTCTTATAAAACAATAACAAAATACAAATTATAAATGATGTAAGGAAAGTATTTGAATAGCCATTTCACAAATGAAGAAATACAAATAGCTGATGAGCAAATGAGAATGTGTCTAACAGTATTGGTCCTCAGGGAAATGCAAATCAAAATCACAAGGAGACACCAGGGCATGACCATTAGAATCACTAAAATTATAAAACAAAACAAAACACTGACCTCACCAAATGTTATAAGAATATGAATAAACTGGAATATTCATGTCATACTGGTGGGAATATAAAATGATACAATCTCTTTGGAAAACAATTTGACAGTTTCCTAAAGACTTAAACATTCTTCTTCCATATAAACCAAATACTTTACTTCTGCTTTTTATTAAAGAAAAATCATAAGTGTATGTCCACACAAAGACATGTAGACAAATGCATATAGCAGTTTTATTTTCAGTAGTCAAATACTGGAAATACCAAAAATGTCCATCAATAAGAAAACGGATAAAAAAGTGGCATATCTACACAATAGTAAGGTGGTCTGGTATTCCCACCTCTTGAAGAATTTTCCACAGTTTGTTGTGATCCACACAGTCAAAGGCTTTGGCCTAGTCAATAAGGCAGAAGCAGATGTTTTTCTGGAACTCTCTTGCTTTTTTGATGATCCAGTGGATGTTGGCAATTTGATCTATGGCTTCTCTGCCTTTTCTACAGCTTGAACATCTGAAGTTCAGGGTTCAAGTACTGTTGAAGCCTGGCTTGGAGAATTTTGAGAATTACTTTGCTAGTATGTGAGATGAGTCAATTGTGAGGTAGCTTGAACATTCTTTGGCATTGTCTTTGTTTGGGATTGGAATGAAAATTCCTTTTTGTGGGGGGGGGGGCAGGTTGTGGAAAATTCTTAAATAGATGGGAATACCAGACCACCGTACCTGCCTCCTGAGAAATCTGTATGCAAGTCAAGAAGCAACAGTTAGAACTGGACATGGAACAACAGACTGGTTCCAAAGCAGGAAAGGAATAAGTCAAGGCTGTATATTGTCACCCTGCTTATTTAAATTCTATGCAGAACATCATGCGAAATGTTGGGCTGGATGAAGCACAAGCTGGAATCAAGCCTGACAGGAGAAATATCAATAAGTTCAGATAAGCAGATGACACCATCCTTATGGCAGAAAGTGAAGAACTAAAGAGTCTCCTGATGAAAGTGAAAGAGGAGAGCTAAACAGTTCTCTTGAAACATTTCAACATTCAAAAATCTGAGATCATGGCATCCAGTCCCATCACTTCATGGCAAATAGATGGGGAAACAATGGAAACAGTGAGAGACTTTATTTTCTTGGGCTCCAAAATCACTGCAGATAATGACTGCAGCCATGAAATTAAAAGATGCTTGCTCCTTGGAAGAAAATCTATGACCAAACTAGACAGCATATTAAAAAGCAGAGACATTTCTTTGCCAACAAAGTTCTGTCTAGTCAAAGTTATGGTTTTTCCAGTAGTCATGTATGGATGTGAGAGTTAGACTCTAAAGACAGCTGAGCGCCAAAGAATTGATGCTTTTGAACTGTGGTGTTGGAGAAGACTCTTGAGAGTCCCTTGGACTGCAAGGAGATCCAACCAGTCTATCCTACAGGAAATCAGTCCTGAATATTCATTGGAAGGACTGATGCTGAAGCTGAAACTCCAATTTTTTGGCCACCTGATGCAAAGAATTGACTCATTGGAAAAGACCCTGATGTTGGGAAAGATTGAAAGCAGGAGAAGGGGACAACAAGGATGAGATGATTGGATGGCATCACTGACTCAATGGACATAAATTTGAGCAAGCTCCAAGAGTTGGTAATGTACAAGGAAGCTTGGCATGTTGCAGTCCATGGGGTCTGAAAGAGAAGGACATGACTGAGCAACTGAACTGAACTACACAATGGAATATTACTCAGGAGCTCATGCAACATGAATCTCAAAATAATTATTTGAGTGAAAAAGCAAGTAAAATGTGTATTGTATGAGCATGTATATACATTTAAAAACGAAAATTAATATGTAGTGACTGAAAGCAATTAGTGGTTGTTTGGGAATAGTGATGAAGGGAGAATTTGGGGGTGGGTAATGGAAAGGTTTGTTCATGATCGTGGCTTCATAGCTGTATATATGTCAAAGCTGGTCAAATTTTTAGCTTTATGTGTTTTAGTATAGTTCAAGTTTTCCTCAATAAGAAAACAAATTCTATTCATAAACATTACACAAAGAGCTTCCAATAGCCAAAACTAGAACAATTTGAGAAAGTAAAGTAGTTTTGGATTGTAGTCCAGTATATAAAATCAATATCCATGTGTCCATACAGATATAGATATTGATTAAATAACTGAATTAATGGGAGAGAAGAGAAAATATTCCAAATAATTTATATAGTCTTCTCTCAAGGAGGGGAAGTATAGTTCTCCATTACCAATGTTTAGGCTGCACATGGTAAATTTCTTCCCAAAAGTACAGTAAGGAGAGGGAGGAAAAGGAACTAGTTTTACAGTGGAGAAACCTGACAAACACTGTCTCAGTCAGATGATCAAGGTCAGTATCAGCAGTAATCAATCGTGTTGACACTACATTCCTTTGATATGATGTGATGGGAACGACACTTCTGTGCTTTTCCTCCTAAAAATACATAACACCAGTCTAATTATGAGGGGAAAAAAAATCAAGCAAGTTCCAATGAAGGGGTACTCTACAAAATACTTGACTAATACACAAAAACAAGGGAAGTCTGAGAAACCATCACAACAAAGAGAAGCCTAAGGAGATGTGACAATTAAATATAATATGGTATCCTGTGATTACAAGAGATTCTGGAACTAAAAAAAAAAAGAATCTATGGACTTCAATTAAAAATAACGTATCAATATCAGTTTGTTAATTGTAACAAATGAACCATATTAATATGAGATGTTAATAATAGAGGAAACTGAGTGTGAAATGTATGAGAACTCAAGTAATTCTTCTGTTTAAAATGAAATCACAACAGAAGTTATAGTGAATGATAATAAAAGTATAATATATTTAAATGCAGGAATTGCAGCTAAGGATGAACTAAGAAAAATATGTATAAATATCTATATTATGTAATGTGTAAACTACAAAAACTGAATAACTAAAATCTAAATTGGGTAGATGAAGGAAAAGTAATGATATAAAGTCAATAAAATAGAAAATTTACAAACAGTGGAAAAAGCTAATCCTCTGAAAAGACTTATCAAACTGCAACTTCAACAAGATAGGTCAAGACTAAAAATGTGAAAAAACAAAAATTGTCAATATCAATAAGGAAAGAGAGACATCACTACAGATACAGATACTATGGACATAAAAAGGATAGTAAGGAAATATTATGAGTTTTTTTTTTTTTTTACAAAATTTCAACAACTGAGATGAAATTCTTTGTAAACTAAAAAATTATACAAACAAGAAATATAAAGTCTGCATATATCTGTTAAAGACATTGAATGCTTAATTAAGGGAGATATAACAACAATCTTACACAAAAGTAGACAAAATGGAAATATTTCTGATCTCATTTTATAAGATGACTATAACCTTGAAAACAAACCAGAAAAAGAAATTGCAAACAGAAAACTACAGATCAAATACAATGAGAAATATGCTAAAATCTTTAATAAAATTCTGAGAAATCAAACCTACTAAGAACTCACATCTCTAATGTCTTCTGTACTAGCAGCTGGGTTCTTTACTAGTGCCACCGGGAAACCCATATTCAATTCAAAAGGGTATTTCAGTTCAGTTCAGTCGCTCAGTTGTGTCCGACTCTTTGCGACCCTGTGAACCACAGCACGCCAGGCCTCCCTGTCCATCACCAACTCCCGGAGTCCACCCAAACCCATGTCCATCGGGTCGGTGATGCCACACAACCATCTCATCCTCTGTCGTCCCCTTCTCCTCCTGCCCTCAATCTTTCCCAGCATCAGGGTCTTTTCAAATGAGTCAGCTCTTTGCATCAGGTGGCCAAAATATTGGAGTTTCAGCTTCAACATCAGTCCTTCCAATGAACACCCAGGACTGATCTCCTTTAGGATGGACTGGCTGGATCTCCTTGCCGTCCAAGGGAGTCTCAAGAGTCTTCTCCAACACCACAGTTCAAAAGCATCAATTCTTCAGCGCTCAGCTTTCTTTATAGCCCAACTCTCACATCCATACATGACCACTGGAAAAACCATAGCCTTGACTAGATGGACCTTTGCTGGCAAAGTAATGTCTCTGCTTTTTAATATGCTGTCTAGGTTGGTCATAACTTTTCTTCCAAGGAGTAAGCGTCTTTTAATTTCATTGTTGCAATCACCATCTGCAGTGATTTTGGAGCCCAGAAAAATAAAGTCAGCCACTGTTTCCATTGTTTGCCCATCTATCTGCCATGAAGTGATGGGACCGGATGCCATGATCTTAGTTTTCTGAATGTTGAGCTTTAAGCCAACTTTTCCACTCTCCTCTTTCACTTTCATCAAGAGGCTCTTTAGTTCTTCTTCACTTTCTGCCATAAGGGTGGTTCTATCCAATATATACAAAGAACTCTTAAAGCTCAACAATAAGAAAAATAATTTAAAAATTGGCAAAAGATATGAACAAATGTGTCACCAAAGAAGATAAACCAGTAGCAAATAAGCAAGTGAAACATGCCACACATTATTTTTCATTAGAGAACGGAAAACTAAAGCAACAATGAAACCCCTTCACACCGATGAGAATGCCTAGCATACAGTAAATATCAAGTGTTGGCAAGGATGCAGGTAAGTGGGACTCTCATATACTGCTGGTGGTTATAGAAACGGTATAAACACTCTGGAAAACTCTTTTTAGGGTTCCTATAATGGTTTATCAAAAGACCTAGCATTAGTACTCCAAGGCATTTACCCAACTAATTTGAGACCTTGTTCATGTAAAACTCTGCATGCAACTCTTTGTGTCGATAGAACACTTATTTACAGTCACTCCAAACTGAAAACCTTCAGTGGGTGAATAAACCAAAAAATATACACATGCAGATGGTGACTGTAGCCATGAAATTAAAAGACACTTGCTCCTTAGAAGAAAAGCTATGACAAACCTACACAGCATTTTAAAAAGCAGAGACATACACTTTGCTGACAAAGGTCTGCATAGTCAAAGCTATGTTTTTTTCAGTAGTCATGTATGGAAGTGAGAATTGATCCGTAAAGAAGGCTGAGCACCAAAGAATTAATGCTTTAGAATTGTGGTACTGGAGAATTCTCTAGAGAGTCCCCTGGACAGCAAGGAGATCTACCAGTCAACCCTAAAGGAAATCAACCCTGAATATTCATTGGAAGGAATGATGCTGAAGCCAAAGCTCCAATACTTTGGCCACATGATGTGAAGAGTCGACTCACTGGAAAAGACCCTGATGCTGAGAAAGATTGAAAACAAAAGAAAAAGGAGGCAGCAGAGGACGAGATGGTTAGATAGCATCACTGACTCAATGGATGTGAATTTGAGCAATCACAGGGAGATAGTGGAGGACAGAGGAGTCTGGCATGCTACAGCCCATGGGGTCACAAAGAGTCAGACAGAACTTGGCAACTGAACAACAACAATACCCAATAATAAAAAGAACTATTGATCAATGTGGGTGAATCTCAAAGGCATGATGATGAATGAAGTCAGTTATAAAATGCTGCATGTTGCATAATTCTGTGTGTATCACATTCTTGAAGAGACAAGCTACAGCAATGGAGACAATGCAGAATATATCAGTGGTTGCCATATGTCCGAACATATTAGGATTTGGTAAGGGCATGGCTATAGAATAGCAACAAGTGGGAGTTCTCGGGGTTATGCATCTTAATTGTGATGGTGGTTACAGTAATCCAAACTTATAGGGCTGTATATCCAAAAGATCCATTTTACAGTATTTAATAAGTCAAATAAACTACTAAAATGATATATATTTAATAATTCACATATATACATATATGGTGTATAAGTAACTCCCTGGTATAGGTACACCTCCCTGGTGTAGGAAATGGCAACCCACTCCAGTACTCTTGCCTGTAAAATTCTATAGGCAGAGGAACCTGTTGGGCTACAGTCCATGGAGTCTGTTGCAACTGAGCATATATATAACGCTTAAAAGCAAGCAAGAAATTCTAAACTAAGAGCGAAAGGATTGTCAAGAAATGCATAAGAATAGTACTTCTTGTCCTTCAGTCGCTCCATCTTGAATGAGAATACTGGAAAAAGCAGGACCTTTGTCGGCAAAGTAATGTCTCTAGTACTAGTAACCTTTAACATATGGTATTATTTGGAAGAAACAGGCGTAGCTACATTGAGAGAGTGATACGAAAGTGGGCAGTAAGCTGTGGGCCCGCCTTGGCATCAGAGAAAGGAACAGTTCCAAGTCGTGGTGTGAAAATACTTTTAAGAGGAAGGTAAGAAATGGAGAAAAGTCAGAATATCGGTTTAAGAGGCTAAGGGAGCAACTTCAGATGAGATGTGATGCACTGGCCCCAAAGCAGGGCTTGGCAGAAGAGCCGCGACAGGATGGATGGGAGAAAGTTTGAGATCCTTAGAAAGAAAGTGTGAGCAGAAAGCAAGAAACGATGAAAGTGCGAGGCAGGCAGACGGGCAAAGGCAGGTTATTTCAGCAGTGCCTTTTGCAGTTTCTGAGGCAGGTACCAGGGGCACCTGGAAGAGCGATCGCAGGAGCCTGGGAAGGCAGGCGCCGGAATGCCCGCGAGGGCTGTCCGGCGCTCTCCCTGGAAACCGGGTCTCGGCGCGGGTGGCGGCTGCGAGCACGCGCGCTCGGAGCCGGCGGGGCGGGGGCGGGGCGGAGGTGAGGCGCGCGCATGTCCTCGCGGGGCGAGGGAGAGGCGCGGCAGAGGCCGGTGACGTCAGGGGGCGCGCGCGGCCGCGGGCGGAGCTGGGAGGCGGGCGCAGCGCGCGGCCGCGGGCGGAGCGGAGGGGCGCGAGGGGCGGAGCAGAGCGCGGGAGGAGGCGGGGGAGGAGAGGCCCCCGCACCGCGAGCGGCAGCTGGGGAGGGGGCCGCGGAGCCGGAGCGCGAGAAACAGCTGATCCGGTTTTCCTTAAAGCCAGAGAAAATGGAAGTCGGGTAGCAGCTACTGCGGCGCTGCGGGCTGACTGAGCGGAGCGGCGCGGCAGGTGAGACGGCGCTGGCCGCGGTGCTGCCGGCGGCGGTGGGGCCGGGGCGGCGGGCCCCACACATGGGTTCCCGTGGCGCCGGCGGACTCCGCACGGCCCGGCAGCATCGCGTGAGGCCGCCGGGCCGGGTGCCCGGGCCGTGGCTGCGTGGGCCACCGCGGCCCGGTGCGCCGCTCGCTCGTTCCTCTGGGTCTGGCTGGACAGCGGGCGAACGGCTAATGCAATTTGGCTGTGAACCTGGAGGCCTTCCCTGGTATCTTTTCACTGGAGGGGGTAAAATCGCATTTGCTGTGCTTTAAGTGCTCCTTTAAATTCGGGAGATGCCAGTGATGTCATCATTAACAAAAACTTTCCTTCATTGGACACAACCGCCCAAGTGCACCCTCCTCCAGTGCAGCTATTGCAGCCTTTTGAGAATCTTTGCTACAGAATAGATTTGTCTCTGCTCTGTGAACCCACCAACCTTACACAGGTGAAAACGGTTTTTATTTTTATTTCTTGGCTTGAGGATGAATAGATTGAAGAGAAGCTGAAGGGAAACTTGTTAGAACCTCACAGAACCGGGAATCACTTCATCCATATCACAAAGCATCCAGGGGAAAGTCACGCATGACACTTACGTGGCTATTGCCTGGCTTTATCTTTATAACTGAAAGTTAGCCATGAGATGAGAAAAATTAAAAGACATTATACTTGAGGTGGCAGATGATGCATTCAGGAAAGGTAGACAGTGTGGTCTAGATCTTCACAGGCCTTGATTGCTTCAGGAGAATCTGCAGGTCTTCTAGCTCTCCATCACCACCTCCTCCAGGACTCCCCACCATGATGGGCCTGGGAGCAGTCTGCTCTGGAGAAAGGGGTGACAGCTTCTCTGGGGCCCTCCCTGCCTTTCCTGTAGCAGCTATGAGACCCACCAGCCTCCAAGGCTAGTTTAACACCTGAAGAGAGTTGAGAGAGTGCAGAGGCTGGGACTTAACCTGCATGGCACACAAAGTTCTGGGGAAATTTCTCCCCATAAATGGGAGCAGCGTGCCAGCATTATTGTGTGTGTGAGTGTTCCATTAGTACAGACTGTGATGGGAACAGAAGTAAGCAAGTTCTCAATACAGTCTGCACTTCTACCAAAGCCTATCATATTGAAAGGATATTCAATGAGGGACAAAAACATTGACATTTGTGTATTTAACAATTAATGACTTCCTAATTGGTGCAAAGAAGCATACCTTAAATTATTAGTGTGATCATATTGGGTCTGTAAGGAATTCAGTACCATAGGCCATGCAAAAGTTTGAGTCTGGTCAAGAGGGTAAGCTTTCAAAAACCCTGGATTGGTGGGAAGAAAACTGGAAATAGAGCTTCACCTTAGGCTTTGGCATTCAGGGTGGCAGTGAATGGAAACCATTGCATTATGGAGTCTTGCCTCTTGTGGGTCTCAGCCTGGGTCCTGTGTGGAGGCCCCCAGCCCTGGTGGAGGCTAGCGCAAAAGTCGCGGGAAAGCTGAATTGTCTGTTCTCCTCTGTGGAGAAGGAGAATGGCATGTCCGTCTGAAGCAGCCATGTGTGTGTGGCTTGTCACCTCCTAAAGGTGCCAGATTTATTCACAGTGGCGAGGCTGCCTGAGACAGGAAGCCTTAGAGCAGAATTGACTCCAAATATATGTCTTTTCGGCAACTTTGCCCCCGCTGCATATGGTTATTTTAGAAGTTGACCTTCTAAGTCATTGCTGAGATTTTTTTCTGTAATTGAAGTAGCCTCAAGGGTGCGAAAATTGCTTTTAAGTCTCTGAGCTATGAACTCTTTAGAAATTGAGTCTGTGAAACCACTCTGGCCATATAGCCTTTTTTTTTTTTTTTTTTCCCACCTGTAGACTTGTGAAAGTATTCATTGTGATTTTTTTTTTTTAATTTAACTCACTCTAGTACTTTTGATAATACAAAGCAAGTGTTTGCACTAAAGCTTGAAATATTAGCCACTGGTTTCCTAAAACATTTCAAAATCTCTCACTTTAAAGCCTCTTCATGCTCCTTTCATGCTTAGAGTATCACATCCGATTCTAAGAAGCCAAGATTGCCTTGGCTTTTCTTCTTGTTCCCTTTGGATGTTAAGGTCATTTAATTCTTGTCTTAGGCCCAGAAGATAAAGGCTGAGTCAGCTCCCGAGGGGCCAGCAGGGGGCGTGCTAAATGCAACTTGGCGGGCCTCTACCTGAGCCACCTTGGAAAGGATAGAGGATCCCCAAACTAGGGGTGTGTACCTGTGAGCCCCACGTCTCTGTGTGCCTATCGCCCAAGGGATGGACACTGAAGGAAGGATATGCTTTAAATAGCCAGAGGTTGCAGCTTCTAGAATGGGTCTCCCTCCATGGAGCAGCTTTAATGGCTCCGTGTCTTTGGAGAGTGATGGTTGGTCCCAGTCAGAAGATTCAGTGCCTCCTCAGATAGCAGAAGGGAGAGTGTTGGCTTGGAGAGGAGCGACTTGGCCTCACAGAAATCCCTGCCTACATGTTGGTCCTGAAGAGGGCATGATGGTGCCAACCAGGACAGCCAGTGGACGTGTCTCCCATCCCCCAACAGTGTTTTCTCTTGGGTTTGACAACTATTGACTTAAACCCCAGGACTCTGTGTCAGTAGCTCCTCTTGGGGGGTTTATTTGCTGGCCTTGCCAACATTATTGGCTCAGGGTTTCTCAGATGAAGAAAAGCAAATGTTAATCCCTGCATGTGTTTTTACCTGAAGAAAATGAAAATGGGAGAAAAGAGGCAACTGTGCTTTTCACTTAAATGTGCTTAATCTGATTTTAAGTGTGTGCCATGTTATTCATCAGAAAGTTCCTGGTGGATCTGGAGAGGCGAGCTCCTGCTAGGAGGGTCGTCTTGCCAAGCTGGGAGGGTTGTGTCCCAAAGCTTGGATGACCAGCAAGGTTTCTAGTTATGGTGTTCTCCCCAGGCTCCTTGTAGAGCCCAGATGCTGAAGGGAGAAATCACACCTTGAAGGGAACAGGTCTTTTACTGGACACCTATCCAAATGCTATGACTGTAATTCTTTATACTTCTTATTCTGTCAAAATGCTTGTAGAATTGAACTGTTGATTTTCGAGAGGTAAAAGGAAAATGTTTTCCAGCTTTGTGCTTCTCTTAGAGCAACTTGAAAACAACTCATTAAAATTCTGAAAATGAGAGATTGATGCTGTCATTTTTACCTGCCCATGTTGAGGAGGTGTGTTTAGCTGGCTGGTTTACACATGGTACTTTGGAGTGGAGAGTGTGTGGGCTGTGGTCAAGACAGGGATTAGGAGAGAGTAGACCTTACTTTTCCTTCTGCATTAGCCACAACACACCACCCTGAATGAGACATGGCCCTGTCATGCTCTAGGCCACTCATGAGAAAAGGAGAAAGTTAACCTCTCATGTCTCTAAGGCCTTATCTAGTGAAGCTGCAGGATTCCACAAACCTCTAGTACTTGCTATCAGATTTCTGCTATCCACCATCTGACATTCTAAGAAGTCAAATGTACATTCATGCCAATGCAAGTTCTAAATACATCTCTCTTGCAGATAGGATTAAAGTAAACTCATTTTCTGGGTTTGAAGGATCTCACCTTTCTCCTTGCAAGGAAATATTTTTTGTTTGAGCTTAGTTTATCCTTCC
The DNA here is from genome assembly GCA_024291935.2 of Okapia johnstoni. Lineage (NCBI taxonomy): Eukaryota > Metazoa > Chordata > Mammalia > Artiodactyla > Giraffidae > Okapia > Okapia johnstoni. The sequence goes on from CM044326.1 coordinate 26,139,574, forward strand.
ATAGTTTTCCTTATAAATGTGATGGATATTTGATGTCTGAGTGAATATGCATGCATAAAATGCAGTATAACTTTTACAAAATACAAAGGGAGACCTCTGAAATTCTTTTTCTTTTCTGCTCAGTGTTTCATTCAATTGTTTTATTAGATCAGCAGTTTCTCACGATGCTAGGGATTGGTGTGAATGGACTACTCACCCATCCCTCCGTGAGATTCAGTCTCTCAGTTGCTGAGATGAGTGTAGGAGCAGATGTCCTGGTGTTGCCCTTGCCAACTTGAGCCTTGCTACTGCTGTGAAGGCCCCCCAGCTCTGCTGCCCCTGAGGCTGACACACCCATGGTTTACAAAGATCATCTGTGTGGTTCCATTTTAGAAGTTGCCTATGATGTGGGGCTTCCCAGATATTAGAGTATGCTCAGGGCTGGCCTGGCAGGACTGTGGAAAAGACCCCACGATGGACCACATCCTGGGATATGATGTGCCTTCTGCCTCGAAGGCTACCCTAACCCGCAAGACTGAGTCAGTACCCTTTCATCTTGGGGATCCAAAGACCATGGTTCCAATTCATTTCCCCACACTTCTTGTAATGATTATTTGAAGCTTTGAGACTATATATATTATCAAAATATGAGGCAACACATTTGCATGTATAATTTTTCATGCCTTAAAAGGAATTGTCCAGCATCCGAGATATATATTGTTCACTTTTTCTTTTTATTTGTTAATTGAAATATAGTTAACTTACAATGTTATGTTAATTACTGCTGTACAGCAAAGTGATTCAATTGTATATATATATATATACATACGTATATATACATTCTTTTTTATATTCTTTTTCCATTATGGTTTATCATAGGATATTGAATATAGCTCCCTCTGCTATGCAGTAGGACCTTATTGTTTATCCAGTCTGTGTATAATGGTTTGCATCTGTTAACTTCTGCCTCCCAACTCATTCATCCCCCAACCCCCTTCCCCTTGGCAACCATCAGTCTGTTCTCTATTTCTGTGATTCCATTTCTGTTTCATAGATAGGTTCATTTGTATCATATCTTAGATTCCATGTATAAGTGATATCATATGGTATTTGTCTGTCTTTATGACTTACTTAGTATGATAATCTCTAGTTGCACACTTTTTCTTCTTAAAATGGAGTATGTTTTGCCAGTCTTTTAAATAATATCATGCTATCTCTTGAAAGAATCATCCCTGAATAGAAAAAAATATAGAAGAGCTGCCAGCTGACTTGGACAATGTGACAAGCTGTGTGACCTTGGGCACAGTCCCAAGTGGCACCCCAAGAGGAGAATCTCTCCTCTGGTTTTATGTAGGTTTGGGGGGAGAAGCAGATGAGAGAGTATGCAGTGAGTCCTTCAATTCTAAAGAGATCAATCATTCCAATAAAAGAAAGTAGGAGGCAGCGTGCCCATCTCATTCACCACGAGCCCATTGCTCTCCCTTGTCAGTGTTGTCAGTTGGTGGATTTATAGTTTACACTTGTAACTCAAGTCCTAGCTTCAGTGAACTTGCTTTTAACTTTTTTTGTAGAGGAAGAAGAAGGCATGGGTAAGAAGAATGGAGGACCTTCTTTGGCTTAGAGATTCTTGTCATTTATCTGGAATTGTCAGCTAGTTCTGTTAAAACAGGCTAAAGGAAGTTCCTCCAAGTCAAGTAGATTACAGACCTCCTAAGAGTTGGGCTGCATCTCCTACCTCTAGCAGGCCCCTCAGTCTCATCAGATGGATTGTTATAGAACACACTTTGTTACTCTTGGTGTTGATGGAAGATTAGGACAACTCGTGGGTGGAAAGAGAGGAAGGAGAAAAGCATTCCAGAGAGGGGGTCCTGCCAGTCCCATGTCTGTGAGGGGCAGTGACCATGGCCTGAGGCCCCACCAGCATGGCTGGTCTTGGCATTTACCCTTGGGGGAAGCGTGTGGCTAAGCTCTGTGTCTGCACTGCTCTCTTCACCCTGAAAGAGCCCCCTGGCAGGGCCGGCTGCTGTTCTTGGAGCAGGTCTCTGGCCTCTGAGATCAAGGGGCATCCTCTCGTCATTGGTGTTGAATGTGGTGCAGGGCAGAGAAGTCTCTGTGGCTCCTGAGGGACAACGCAGGCCCCCGTGGGAAGAAGTGGCTCTTTTGCAAGCCCTGTCACTTGCTAGGTCACGTGAAAGCTCTGTGGCTGTTTCACTTGGCACTGTGGCTGCATAATTATTGGTAGGCAGATTGAACGGCCGCACTGGATCTCTTGGGAGCCCGTGGCCTGGACTTGCAGGAATGGGTTGCACTTCGTGTCCATGTCTCTTGATTATTTCATTTGTAAAGTCTGTCTGGTCTGAGGTGCCGACTGTGAACTAGGCCCTCAGGGCCCCCTGGTTCTAAGTGGCCGGCAGACTTTGGCTTGTCAGGCCTGGCATATGTGGGCAACCTCCATCTCCCCTGGGTCATCTGCCCGCACTGCCCATGACTGATAGTGTTTCCTAAGGTTTCTTCCACCCAACTCCACTTATCTCATGAACAGTTTGAAGGGCCCTGTGTTCAGAAAGACATTGTCACATAGGGTACATTAGGCTTCTGGGGTTTGGGAGGGGTGATACAGGCAAGAAATTCCATTGCTTCAAGTTAGAGGTTTGTTAGAAGACACTGTGCTGCTGCATTTAAATTAGGAGATACTGTGGAGGTTGCAAACACCACAGTAAAGCAAAACACATGAAGCTTTTTGGTTCCCAGTGGATATAAAAGTTACATTTATACCACCATCCTATCATCTATTATGTGTACAATAGCATTATGTCTAAATATATATCTATATATTCACCCCTTAATTTAAAAATACTCTATGGCTAAAAAAAAATTTAAGCTATCATCTGACAATACAAGGTTGCCACAAACCTTTAGTTGGTTAAAAAAAAAAAAACAGTATCTATGAAGTGCAGTCAAGCGAAGCATTGAAAGAAGATCTGCCTGTACTAGACTGTGGGGTGACTGGAGGGCCAGGTGGCAGACGCGGCCATGGCGGAGAGTCTGTGTGACCCCTGCAGGTCAAGGCCAGGCCTGCTGGGGGAGACTCCCAGCCTCTGGACCAGGCCCCCACCTTGGGCATCTCTCTAGTCCTCCGTTTCACAGGTGAGGTGGAGAGAGGTAGCTGCTTGACCTCTGATACCTCATTCAAGTCCATGATTCTGTGCCCAGTAATCCCCTGCTTCTCTCCTAGCGGTGACTAATCAGGGGAAAGAAAGGCCCACTCATTGCTGGGAGACAACAGCTAGGGAAAATTAGGCGTCTCTTAAGAATGTTTGTATCCGTTTCTTGTGCTGAGGAGAATACAGAGCATTTGAAGAAGGATTTATAGTTAGAAATGGGCTGTGTGGTCAGCTTCCCTCCTTCTGACTGTGAGGCTCCGAGGAGAAGGCTGTGCCCTAGCCTGTTCAGTACAGGCTCTCCACGCATGTTTATGAAATGCATTCACTAGTCCTGTGGGAATTAAACTTAGAAATTTAATTATTCTTTCTAGAATTGTTTAGCTCCCATGAGTTCAAAAGCATTAGAGTTGAGAATGCAGCTCATGTCAAATTTGACACATTTTCAATCTTGAGCCCCCCAGTTTGGCAGTGAGCAAAAAAACAGACAGACAGCAAGTGATTTACCTATTCACCATGATGTGGCACGCTGCAGAGTGTCAGTCTCCGGGAAGGTATAGTTCTATCTTTTCCATGTATGTGTCACAGACACTGTATGCAGTCTTAGAGAATATTAGCTACTCTACTTGACAAGGAAAATAACTGCATTCCTGATTTCTTTTAAAATTGGAATACAATAGCCTTACAATGTTGTGTTAGTTTGCACTCCAGATTTTGAAAAACCCTCCACCCCACCTCCCTTTACCTGTCTGGGGTGCAGAGGGCCTTAAAGAAAGCAGCAGTCCGCACCATCCATGTGGCTCAGCCTGGGGAGTGGGTGGGACCCCAAGGTTAGTACTTCCTCTGGGACTCCCTCCACATACTGACAAATGTTCTGCCCTCTCTGGCCCCCTGAGCAGCACTGCCCTCTTGCTCCCTGCCACACCTCTCTCCTGGGCTTGTCCCCCTGCTCTGGAGAGCCTCCAGGGGGCTTCCGGTGCCCCCAAACCTCGCCCCTGAGCAAGATTCCTTACTACCCACCTCCCTTTATTTCAGTTTGGCAAGAGGATAAGATCTACCCAACTTCCCGTAACAGAACCATGACACCATAATGGACAAGTCTGTCCCCATGATATTGAGTGGGAAAATGATGCTTTCTGGATAAAGTATGCTAGGATTTTTTTTCTTTTAAGTAATTAATACGACTTCTCTGTCACTGTCCTCTCTTGGTGTTCTCTTGCCTGCAAAAGTTGTCCGAGAAGGAACCACTGTACCCATGATGATAAAGTGGAGGCTCCTGATTCAACACTGCAGCCTTAGTATGAAACAGCCCTTTATGAGGGTGGAAGGCTGGTGGCCCCACCCTCCTCTTCCCACACCCTGAGTGAGGCCAGGTGTGGGGCCCTGAGGATGGGCATTACTGAGAACAGGCTTGTGATCAAGTAGTAACCTCTGTGGTAAGATGATGCCCAGGGCACTAGAAAGTCTAGTGTTTGAGAGTGTGTCTGGTGGTTCAGATGGTAAAGAATCCACCTGCAATGCTGGAGACCTGAGTTCAATCCCTGGGTGGGGAAGATCCCTGGAGAAGGGAACAGCTACCCACTCCAGTATTCTGGCCTGGAGAATTCCATGGACAAAGGAGCCTGGCAGGATACAATCCATGGAGTCGCAAAGAATTGGACATGACTGACTACTTTCACTTCCTTTTAACTTGGAGCAGTCTGGAGACCAGACCCCTCCCCACCAGCCCCAAAGTGTACATTCTTCCCTTAAACTAACCCTAACAGAGAGGAGAAGAAGCAGAGACATTTTCCAATCAGGAGAGGGTATTGGCCATCCACTCCCCATCGTGATGAAACAACCTGTCTAAATGCTTAGAGCTGCCAAGCCTACAGCAGGGAGGACTGGGTTCCTCATGTTCCTCCCACCAGTTCTTTGTGTTGCCCAAGAGATGGGCAGTGATGTTTTGTCCTGGGTTCCTGGTGGCATCCATGGACCAGTGGGCAAAGGCATGAGAAAGCACTTTTGACATAGACATCTGGGTGCCCCAACAACAGACTTCCTCTGAGGGTCCTGGGTACTGGCCTGGGCTGAGCATGAGTGACATAAGGAAAAATGGGGCACTGCATGATCACTGGGGCACCTCTCAGGCTGGAGGGGAGGTCACACCCACAACCTCCCCGGTGGACTCTCTGAAAAGCAGAATATGTTGGGGACAGAGGACCCCATGGGGGTGGCTGGACAGAGCAAGTGCAAGACCATAGGGTGGTCAGAGTAGGGATCTGATCTAGATCCGCACCACTCAGTGCCCTGAGCATGGGGGTCCATCCAGCAGACACTCACCGGCTAACCTGGGTCAGGTACTAGGAAACACGCAGGGAACTGGGGCAAACACAACCCCTGGGGAGGATGTGGCACAGCACCAGGGAATGGGCACGCAGCCTCATGCCTGCTGGGTCCCACAGAAAAGTCCCATAGCCTGACCACAGCTGAGCTCTCCTGTGTGCAGCCTGTGGGTTATCACATTTTTAGTCTTTTGGTCTATATAAAATGTACTCATCTAATTTAATGTAATTTAATAATGAAGGATTTGCTGAATTTAAGCTCATTGTCTTCTATCTTGGAGTTCCTAGCATGTCTCTTCCCTGGGCTGGTGGGCCAGCCTATAGTAACCACATAGTCCTAGAGTACGCAGTGGCCGGCCCATCACAGGGCTTCTCCCTTATGTTTCCAGGGTGATCTCTCTCTGATCTTGACACAGGCACCTGTCCACCAGCCTCTGTGGTCCTCACAACAACCCAGTGAGGTACCTGGGCTGGCCCTTGAGCAGGAAGGAGTGTCCCTCTATCCACACCCTGCCATATGGGTTAGGCAGGTACTCAGAAAGAAGAATAAATTAGGGAGAAGCTGTAGTCTCCACTCATTCCTTGTAAACTTAGGGGGAAACTCGGAAATGTATTTGCCAGCTGCCATAAGTGGTATCAGCTCAGTTCTGCTCTGAAAGATGACTGAAGTGCGTGCCCCAACCCCGCCCCACCTTCTTTCCTCACCCTCCCATTCCTCCTGTCTCATTATTTATGTTTCCATTCCTTCCATGGTCTAGACACATACTATTTGCCCTTTCATAGTTAACCTCAGTTTCTAGTTACCTGGTCTTTGTGCTACGTTTAGATGGATTCCAGGATCACACAATACTGGTCCTTTATTAGTAATTCTAGAGGAATTATCAGGGCCTTTCTTTCAATTCCTCTTTCAGTTGTTGGAGTTCATTGTAGAGTTTGTGGGTTGTGATTCCCCATTCTCTTCTTAAATGGCTCACGACCCTCAGTGGAGAATTTTTGCAAGCTCCAAAATATCTCTTGCATGAGTGTAAAACTCTTGAGTCCCACCTTCCCTTTAAAACTTTATGGAAATATTTCTGTCTTTTAGCATTGAGGATTATTGTTAAGATATTTGAGCTCAGCCTGTCTTCTGCCTGGATGTTCATTTGATTCTTTTGATTTATTAACTTCTCCAGGCTATTTCTGTATGTTCATCTTTCTGTATCACTTTTTTAAAAAAACTGTGCACAGTATATCCCATCATCTGACAGAGACAAGTCATTTTACCTGTGGAGTGTTTCTTCTGTGTCTTATATATGTCATCTCTTTGACAAACTCGGTATTTCACATACTTTGCCATTTCATTTGCTTGTGGCTTTGGTTGGTTGATTGTGTTTATACTGTTTTTTAATGACTTCTAATGTGCTCATCATTTCTACCCCATTTATTTTCTTTTTCTCCATTTCTTTCCCAAGCTCTTGTCTTTCTGTTGGTTAATAATTTCTTCTTTGATTTTTAAACATCTTTTTAGGAGAGTACAGTCGGTAGGATAAAGGCCCCTCAAAGATACAATATCCCAATCTCCAGAATCTGTGAATATATTGGGAGAGTTGGAATTGGAAAAGTAAAATTTAATATGGAGTGAAGGTTGCTAACTGTCTGACTTCAAAGTAGTGTGATTATCCTGGGTTATCCTAAGTGGGCCCAGTGTAGTCAGAGGGTACGTGAAAGGGGGAGATGGAGGACCAGAGAGGCGTCAGCACAAGACCAGTCCTGATGTTGTTGGCCACATGAGGCCATGATCCAATGCATGTGTGTGGCCTCCAGACTGCATACAGCAAGGAAAACTGGGCTTCCTGCAGTGGCTGGAGTCGTGATCCCCCAATGGCGTTCATGTCCCAACCTCCAGAACCTGGGAATATGTTCATTTATTTGGAAAAGGAGACTTTGCAGATGTAATTATTATTATTTTTAATTAAATTAAGAATCTTGAGTTGGGGAGATTGGCCTGATTTTTCCAGGTGGGCCTGAATAACCCCAAAGGAAGCAGGAGGAGCAAAGTCAGAGCAGACCTGAAGATGGACTCAGAGGTCAGGGATGCAGTTTCTGGAAGGGGAACACCAGCCAAGGAATGGGAGCAGCCCCTGGAAACTGTGCAAGGTAGGGTACCTTCTCCCCTGGAGCCTCCAGAAAGAACACTGTCCTGCAATACCTTGGCTTTAGCCCGGTGAGACCCATTTAAGATGCCTGATCTCTAGAACTTTAGGATGATATGCTGCTCTTGTTTTAAGTCACCAGACTTGTAGATTTGTTGTTATTTGTTTCAGCAGTAACAGGAAACTCACAGAGACTGTAGGGGAGTATGTTACTAAAAAAGTTCTTTCAGTTCAGTTCAGTTCAGTCGCTCAGTCGTGTCCGACTCTTTGCGACCCCATGAACCACAGCACACCAGGCCTCCCTGTCCATCACCAACTCCCGGAGCCTACCCAAACTCATGTCAATTGAGTTGGTGATGCCATCCAGCCATCTCATCCTCTGTCATCCCCTTCTCCTCCTGCCCCCAATCCTTCTCAGCATCAGGGTCTTTTCAAATGCGTCAGCTCTTCGCATGAGGTGGCCAAAGTATTGGAACTTCAGCTTCAACATCAGTCCTTCCAATGAACACCCAGGACTGATCTCCTTTAGGATGGACTGGTTGGATCTCCTTGCAGTCCAAGGGACTCTCAAGAGTCTTCTCCAACACCACAGTTCAAAAGCGTCAATTCTTCGGCGCTCAGCTTTCTTCACAGTCCAACTCTCACATCCATACATGACTACTAGAAAAACCATAGCCTTGACTAGACGGACCTGTTTCCTTAGGAGGCTTTCCTCTGGGCCTACAAGTGCTTACCCTCCTCCACCCCATTTCTAAGCCTGATTCCTGAGTTGGTTACTTTGTGACTTTAGTCAGTGCATTTTTGGAGAATAGGGTATGGTTGCACTTCATTTCAAGTTTATAGTCTGGAATGCAAGAATACACTCTTCAAGTTTATTTCTTTTGCCTAGTTAGGAGCTGCGTTCCCCAGTTCTTCATGAATAACTTGGGTGTTGCTCCTAGCATGTATTTGCTACCTGCCTCTGCCTCTATACGAGGCCAAATTCACAGGCCACAGTCTACTCAGTGGTTCTGCTCTCATGTCCACGTGATCCTTTGCAAGCTGCCATTGCAAGGTCTTTATCTCCCCAGGGGTCATGAGTGGGGCACTGGCTTGCTGTGTCTCTTCCTGATTCCATTGGTATAGTCCACCCAGGGATTTGTGCACTCTGCTCGTGTCTGTTTTCTTGATTCGTCGAAAGTGGAAAATATTTCTCTTTCTAATTCTCTGTCTCCCTTTGCATTGTTTTGAGGGCTTTCAGAGGAAGTTTGGAGGAGTAAACCTTTCACTGGAAACTGCTTTCTGGTGGGTGCTGGTGTAGATGCTGAGAGATTTTACTCATCATCTTCGGGGAGCTCTTTGTGCTTTGAGAGAGAGAAATGGGTCACCATTTAGAATTTGTTTAGAATTTGTGGCGTTGTTTAGAATTTGTGGCTTTGGGATTCCTTTTCCAAGAAGATTTTTTGTTTTACTCCAGAACGCTTTTTGTGTAAAAGCCCTTCCATTATATTAGACAATCTATTGTATAAAAGATTTGACCTCCCATGCTAACAACCTGGGAGAAGGCAGCAGATAAGTGCCACACCGGACCTCTAACCCAAGGCTTCCCTACCTCTGAGGCCAGATCCTGCCCCTGCCATGCTTCAGCAGCCTTGGACTCACTGCCTGTGTCTCTGAAATTTGTGTGGCTTTTTGGATGTTAATCAATAAAGCCTGAATGAACACTTGCTGCTTTAATCACTAATGAATATTAAATTAATGCTGTAATCCCTAAGCAGTAGAATAGCCTCCAGTGATTGCCGTGTGTTTTTCTGACATTATTTCGTTTAAATCTCACAGCCATCCTGTGAGGCAGGTGTCATGGTTCAGCCTCACTTGGCCGTTAAGCCAGGTTGGAGTCCCTGGAGATGCCATTTGTCAGTCTTAAGAAGCACAGGCTGCCTTCACAATGGCTAGACCTGGTCCTTGACCCCCAGGAAGTGCGTACTTACTTTGTTGGGTTGAGTTGAAGCTTATGAACGCCTTCCATTCTTTTCCAAGCTCTTTGTGTGTGCCAATCTGTTGGCCCCAAATATGTTTGGAACAGCTTCCTTGTAGTGATCTAAGATTCATTTGTTTTAAATATCGATTTTAGATAGTTATATGTTAACAACCCTCAGTTGTGCAGTGTTTATCTGTCATTCAAAACCCATGGCAACTTAAAAGTAGGAAGCACTAAATTCTGAGGAATGAGAATTCATGAGGATTTTGCTCCAGCCAGACCCACTTTGGGCTGTCCTATGCACATACAGCCCCTCTAGTTTGTCATCCCTGGGGTGCCTGCCAGCCAATCAGTGTACAAGGAGGGGAGTGCCCACACTGTCTCTCTTCAGTTACTGGGAGAGAAATCTGCTGTGCAGTTAAAGATAGTAAACTGATAAGTAAAAAGTAGAAAGATAGTAAACTAAAATCTCTAAATTTATTTTTTTGCCTGCCTTCCATTTTGTAGGGTCCATAGGGTTGTAGTCATGGAGATGAGTGACTGGTGGGCCACAGCTTCACAGAGGCCTGCCGGGTCAAGCCTTGCATCCCTCTAGACAGATTGAGCAGCACCCGAGAATCAGGTGAAATGATCACTGTGCTGTTGCCAATATGGTGGAAGGACAGAATGTACCTGGTATTTGAGGAAGACCACGTCCTTGGGTTCCCTGTACAACCAGAATGTGTGAGACTCAGAGAACGTAGCCATGTAGCCTTCCTGAAGCTTCTTTGGACACCTGGGAAGTTGAGAGAATGAACTATCTCCTGCCCGCTCCTCTGGGCCTCCCCCAGGCATGATTCATGCTGGGATCAGTTCTGTGACATCAGCTTTTAGCTCTTCAAAGATTGCCTGTTACCACTTCCCTCTCTTCCTTCCTCTCCCAGTTTGTCATTTATTAGTCTGTGGTCTTCCCATGTGGCACAGTGGTAATGAATCCACCTGCCAGTGCAGGAGATGCAGGAGACATGGATCTGGATTGGGAAGATCCCCTGGAGTAAGAAATGGCAACCCACTGCAGTATTCTTGCCTGGAAAATTCCATGGACAGAGAAGCATGGCAGGCTACATGGAGGTCATAAAAAAGTCGGACATGGCTGAGCAACTGAGCATCCACATTTGTTCTGTTATCCTTATTTTTCAGCAGTTCTCTTGCAATATGCCTTCATTTAGCCCCCTACAGTGCATTCTGGACACTTTCTTCGGTGTTGCCTTCCACTTGGCTAATCTGCCCTCTACCCGATCCACATCAAATCTACTATAAAGAGCAGTCAGTTGATTTTAAGTTTCTGTGACTGTGTTATTCATTTCCATAAATTTTCTTAATTTCCCATATTCACTTGTCTTTTTAAGAGGTATCATATTATTTACTTAGGGTTTTGATCACTTTAAGAAGTACTTGTATCTATCATTTAAAACTGTATATTATGGTCTCTGAGTAGTGATTTGTTGTCTGATCTTCTTGATGGTGGTGAGCTGGGAGTTTTTGTCTGGTGTTACTGTTTGCTGGGCCTGTTGGCCCTGCTCTTGGGGAATTGCTTCTACTTGTGTCTCCTCACTTGATTACAGCCTCATCTTTGCCTGGTTCCAGGGTGGGTGCCGGAGAAGGCAGTGGCACCCCACTCCAGTACTCTTGCCTGGAAAATCCCATGGACGGAGGAGCCTGGTAGGCTACAGTCCATGGGGTCGCTAAGAGTCGGACACAACTGAGCGACTTCACTTTCACTTTTCACTTTCATGCATTGGAGGAGGAAATGGCAACCCACTCCAGTGTTCTTGCCTGGAGAGTCCCAGGGACGGCGGAGCCTGGTGGGCTGCCGTCTATGGGGTCGCATGAGTAGGACACGACTGAAGCGACTTAGCAGCAGCAGCAGTAGCAGGGTGGGTGCATCTGGCCAGTGAGATTGTATTTGCTTCTGTTAGGTCCACAGGAGGCTGTGAGCCCAGGGTCACCTTGTGTGTCAGTTCCCTGGGTTGGTGGTTTTCGAAATGGTGGCTATCTGAGGTGAGCACCCACTGAGACTTTGCCCTTCACCTGTTTGTCATGCAGCCCGCAGTGAAGGCTGTGGCAGGGCTATGTCTGTGGCAAGGATGCAGTCAGTGGGAGGTCACGACTGGACTGGCCACAAGACACAGATCCTGTGTGCCTGTTGAAAGGGTGGCTAACTCTGAAGTTGGGACCAACCTGGGGAGTAGAGCTACTAAACGACAGAGCAGTGGTGAGTATGTATGTTTGTGTGCCAAGGCCTGGGAATGCCTTGATAAGTGGTTTCCTGACAGTGCCTTGTGGTGGTAGGAGCAGTGTTGGCCCCATCAGGGGGCTCTGTTGGCTATAAAGAGACAAAGGACTGGCAGGCCCTTCCCAGCTAAGCATACTGCAATTTCTGGAGGCTTGGTTGCTTCTTTTTATCGTATCAACAAGTTTAAATGCAAAGCATTGGATGTAGAAGAGCATAAGATACCCAAGGAATGAGTGCTGAGTCAGTGCAGGGAAAGGAGGAAGGCAGTCCATACACTCTTAGCTGGAATATTCTTGAGCCTGTTACGTGGATGCTGTCTGAGGTTTCAGCTGTAGAAAACTTGAAGAAAAGAAGAGCACAAAGCATTTTAGAGTATTGCCTACAGCTAGGGAACCATTACTTGGAAGTTCAAGATTAGACAGTCCCTCTAGGCGGACTGGAGAAGGCAATGGCACCCCACTCCAGTACTCTTGCCTGGGAAACCCCATAGACGGAGGAGCCTGGTAGGCTGCAGCCCATGGGGTCGTGAAGAGTCAGACATGACTGAGCGACTTCACTTTCACTTTTCACTTCATGCACTGGAGAAGGAAATGGCAACCCACTCCAATATTCTTGCCTGGAGAATCCCAGAGACAAAGGAGCCTGGTGGGCTGCCGTCTATGGGGTCGCACAGAGTCAGACACGACGGAAGCGACTTAGCAGCAGCAGCTAGGCAGACTGGTCCAGCCCCCCCTCATCCCAGGTCTACCACGGTTCATGGATCTCTTGCCACATCTTGGCTGCTGGCTCCCCTGCCCTTTGGATGCAGAGCCCTTCCAACACCCACCCCTGTGTCTCCCATGACACCTTTATGGTTTCCCCACTCATGGCACCTGGGAGCCCTGCTCTGTGTCACGGAGTGTGTGCTCTCTCAGGAGCATGAAGGGTGGGCTGCAATTCTTTGCGTGTTGGTGCACCTCACCCATGGGATACCTTCTTATGGTGACCATGCCATTACATTGGAAAAGCTCTTTAAATTTCCAAAAGAAGGGAACACTTAACTGTGTTGCAAGTCTGTGTACCCTTAGTGGCCCCTGTAAAGCCTTGCAATACCCACCTGCCCCCCTGAACCTGTGCACACACAGTACACATAGCTTTGGCAGCCTGAGGCAACTTCATTGCTTCCCTGGAGTGTAGTACTCATTACCATGTCACTGTGGCCTGGGTCTTCACAAAGAGCCACCTTCTTCTGGTCATAAAGGGTGGGACCATGGTTAGTTCTACTCAGTGGAGGAGAGCTCCCGTCGTGCTCTGACGTGTTCCCACACCCTTCTTTCATTTCCGTTGTCTGCTCTGTGGTGTGCTAGTGTGCACTGCTATCCTGCTCTGGACGCTGTTCTCCTGGACATAGGGAACCAGGCAGCATTGTCTCAGGAGTACAAGGCTCCTATCACCTCTACAGTCAGCTCTCTGTATCCATGGGTCCTGCATGCAGGCATTCAATCCACCACAATCAATGATGTTCTAAGAACTATTCCATAAAGTTCCAGAAAGCAAAACTTGAATTAACTGTACTTTGGCAGCTATTTACATAGCATTTACATTGTAATAAGCATTATAAGTAATCAAAGGGTTATTTAAAGTATAAGGAAGGATGTACAGTGAGATATATGCAAATATGATACCATTTTACACAAGGGAGTTGAGCATCTGTGGATTTTGATATCCTCAGGGGTGTTGGAACCAATGTCCCATGGATACTGAGGGGTGACTGTATTTGCTCCTGGAAGGTTTGACTCAGTTGTGCTTTTATATAAAATATCCCCAGGTGTTCCTATTACATCTTGAACTTCCTCTGCAGTCTGACCACTGCTGCTGCCCTGACACACAGGGCTCATTCAGTGCAACCCGGTCCACCCAAAAGGGATGGCAGACCAACTGGGCATCCATCTTCCTCATCATAGCTTAGAGGAAGGGCAGGGAGGATTCTGCGGTGTCCCCCACAGTCCAGGAGTGGTGGGACATTTTATTGACTGTCTCGGCATTTAATATTTTGCAAAATTTTGCTGCCCTTGACTTTGTGTCATCTCATTCATTCAGCAGACATTTTGTCTAAACATTTTCTTCCTCCTAAAAGTAAACAATAGCCTTTGAAAAAAATACTCAGTGGAAAAGAAGTAATCATGTGCAAAGAATGTTTCCTCCAATTTTGTTTTCCTCTTCACCTGGCATTATTTCTTGAGCTTTTCCCACATTACTGAATAGCCTTAAACTGAGGTCCCCATGGCCGCATGGCACTGAGTGGGCTGAACATGCTATAGTCAGTGAATGATCATGGATTGTGGGCTCTGGAGGGCTGGGCAGGCAGCCCTGCCCGGCATGTGCTCCAGGTCAGACGATGGGTCATCTAGTGCAGCATGTCAGGTCACCACACACGGGAGAGCCTGTTCTTGTTCCTGATGCCACTGCCGGAGCTCTCTTTTCAGTCCTGATTGGGGGCCCCCGAGGTAATTTTACTCTGGTCTCTGTCATACACCATCATTCCAGCTTTCTGAACTTAGTAACAGTGTACCCAAGGAGTTTACGATTCCACATCCTTCCTCTACAAGCTGCCAAAAGGACGTTGGGGTGGTAGACAGAACAGTAGCCGCCCTTGGACCAGCAGAAGGAACTCAGCACCAGGAGAGGTTGTGTGCCTCAGATTCCAGAACTTGGGATTCTTGGGCATTTGAATTGGGGAGTATGGAAGAATTCAGGCACCTGGGATTGACAGGAGAGGCCCAGGAGGCAGGAGCTGGAGAGAGGCTGGGAGGACAGCAATCAGCAGTGGATGGGCCTCTGGGAGAGTGGACCAGAGCAGCAGGCGGTAGGGGCAGGAGGCTGGAGACCCAGTCCTGCAGAGGGTAGAACCAGCGTCAGCAGAGAGGAGTGGGAGGAAGCAGCCTGGATCCCACGTTCCCGGGGCTGTGCCGCTGACAGCTGCCTCCCCACCCTCCCCACCCCCACCACCCCCAGGACTGTGGGCCCAGCTGTTTGCTGGAGACCCTGGGCTCCTATCCCTCCCCCCACCCCTTCTCCTCCCCTTCTTCCATCTCTTCCTCTTCCTCCCCTCCCCCTCTCACTTCCTCTCCTTCCTCCCTTCCTCCCTCCCTCCTCCTCCTCCTCTGGGGGAGAGCCACCAGTATGCCCCAAAGGTCTGCTGGCCTCTGTTCTCTGTACGCAGAGTGCTAGCCTCTCTGCCCCCACAGGCCCTGCTTCACTGTGTGTAGGACCAGGTTAGAGCCTGGGGTCCTGGCACATCAGTGTGTAGAGAAAGGAGGTGCAATAAAGGAGGAAGTGTCTCTGGAGATACTTGGAGGCACCCAGTGGGGAGAACACTGGGCAGTCAAGGACCCCCAGGCAGGCCCCATCCCTCATAGTCTCAGGATTTATAAAAGATTCCAGGCTGATTTTCCTACTCAACTGGCCCCCAGGATATGTTGTGTGGTAAGAACCGATGTGTGGCCAACTTCACGAGGGCAGAGGATTGAGAAGGTGGCTGATGTCCTGGGGGCACACAGGTCCACCTGCCTGTTGGGAAAGCTGGGGCCAAGCATGGGAGAAAAACGGGGCGGAGCTCTAGGCCTCGTGCCACTTGGCGGCCTCTCCTATTCACCTCCCCTGAGAACAAGACCCAGGGTGGGACAAGGTGTGTGTAGATGTCAGGATGCAGGGGTACGCCATCCAGGGCAGGTGAGTGCATGCCTAGGACCATTCACCATGGGTTAACACATCAAGGATCCTGCTGTGTAAGATTATTATTGTAAAACAAGTAGTATGATGGGAATAGGCAGGTGTTTGGATGGCAAGGAGCCTTCGTATTTGTGGTACCTCTCAGGATCCCAGCAAGGAGGAGCAGCCTCCTGCCGGCTGCAGAGGGGAGAATGGACACCTGGCTTCCTGTGGGGAAGAGCTGGCTCCCCTCTGTGCTGCTCTGTAAGTGATGGCCTTGCCCCTGGCTCACGGGGACAGTGAAGCCACGGGTGGTGCCCTAGACGGTGAGCAGAGCCCAAGCACACCGGCAGGATGTATGTAATCACCATACCCGCAGAGCAGGGCAGGCCTTGCTTCAGGCCTCGTTGCACGGGACCCACCTGTCTACCTGGTACTAGCTCTTACCTTTTGTGCAAGCTTGGGAGGGTTAAAATTGGAATTTAATATTCATTATTTATTCAAAAATCCTCTATGAGTCCTTAACCTTTGCGGGGGGCCCTCTGTGGTCTGTGGAATCAGACATTCTGAGTGCCCTTGGGCCGTGTATCAGGACCAGGGAGACAGGCAGATGCAGCTGTGGAACTGCTTGTGAGTCTTAATTTTGTTTTCTGTTGCCTTTTGTGCCACTCTGTGTGGGTGCCTAGGCCACTAGAGCAGCCTCTACCTGCAGAATCCAGAGAAGGAGGGGCTGTGGAAGAGGCAATGGAGGGACGATCTTCCCCATCGGCGTGGCCTCGGCCCAAGGTCCAAGAGTGGAGGAGAGCTTAGGTCCTCTGGGAAACTGTGAAAAGATGTTTCCATTGTCCTCCCCCAGTTTTCAGATTTCCCATGAGCATGTCCTTGGAGATTTTGCTGGACTTTGCAGAGGAAATTTCATTTGAAAGCTCGGGGATGTGTCCCACTGGCTGGGCAGTCCTCACACAGGCCACATGTTAGCTGGGCCTCTGTGACAGGGCATCCTAGATGGTCGAAAGCATTTTGGTGCAAACTCAGAGCTCACTCTGCACAGAATGGAGCTGGATCCTGGGCTGTACATTGTATGTAACAGACCGGCCCTGCTAGTCCTTAAACTATTTTGTTTGAGTCACAGGACAGAAATAAATAAATAAACAGGCCAAAAAGGATTACTGTGACAGGGTTTGTGCTTTGTCACTGAGCCCAGTGAGGGCCCATCTGTGATGGCTGCTGCAGATGTTTGCAGGAAACGTGGCCGTCGACTGCTGTGAGCCTGTCCAGTGGACGTGGTACCCACTTTCATTTTAAGTTGTAAATCTTTTTTCATGTTCTTTTCTATTATGATTTGTTACAGCATGTTGGATGAATGGTAGGACCTTGTTGTTTATCTATCTTATATATAATAGTATGTATCAGTTAATCCCAAACTCCTAATTTGTCCCCCCCTCCCCTTCCCCTTTGGTAGATTTTTTGTGTCTGTGAGTCTCTTTCTGTTTCATAGATAAGTTCATTTTATCATATATTTTAGATTCCATGTACAGGTGGTATCATATGGCATTTGACTTTCAAGTTATAAATTTTTAAAAGAAGAGCTAGAAACATAGAACAGGTGGAAAAAATTACTGTCAGGATGTGTTTTAAAGAGACCGGATTAATGAAGGCCCAGTTGCAGTTTTTGTTTTTGAGGAAACCATTTTAAAAATTCTTGTCACGTGGAAGATGGAAGCTTCCAAGAGAAATCCCCCAGGAGATGGGTGAGATTGGCTTCCGTGTGTCCAAGGCATTTTTCTAGGGCTGTCAGGAGGGCGATCCTGGGGAGGGCAGACAGAGCAGGGTGGCCAGGCCCAGTTGGCCTTCCTTTACTCATTTCCCTTATTGAGTGAGGACTGAGGTCTGCACAGCTAAGGTGTGAGGTTGGTCACACACCTGGCAGCATCTCAGTCCTCTCCTGTGGGTACCAGGAGCACTCATTGCACTGCATGTTGCATTATCCTTTGGGATCTTCGGGGGCAGGTGGCAAAGGTAAATCCATCTTTCAGATTGGTTTTCTTCTATTTTGCTCTTGCTTCAGTCAGGAGAGACATGCTTTAAATAGGGAAGTGGCGATGTCATTTCCAGGCGCTTTCCCAGCACTAAGTAGGTCAGGGTTTTGTCACAGTTTTGACGAGATCACAGGTGAGTCACTGTAAATTTGGAGAGAGTCATGAATCTTGTCAGAATACAGAGTGCACTTGCAATCTGGTTAAATAGTCTTAATTCCTGGCCTGTGGAGAGTCCTCTCGCTCCCCACCGCCTCCTCATGGTGCAATCTCTGCTGAAACCAGGCCTTAGAGGGTGGGGGTGTGGTGGTGCAGTGGTTCCCTGGGGACATGCCCTCCTGCTGGCTGAGGACCACCTGTCCTCTTGCCTGCCTGACAAAACCAAGTCCTGGAAGTGGATGAGAGAACCATCCACTCCCTCTGACCTGCAGCTTTTTGTGCACGCTCAGCCTCATTCAGAAGGGTATGTGGCATAAGCGCGCACAAACTGACACCCTAGTGATCGTACCAGCACCCAGCTGCTGCTGTCCCCATGTCTCATGCCACATACCTGCCTGGCCTCTTGCGCTTCCTCTCTGCGAGATCCCATAGCACATGCTCTTCCTCCAGCTCCTTTGGCTCCTTGGGGTGTTTGTGGGGTCCGTGTAGGTCCCCAGGCTTCATTGTCTCTCATTCATTCCCAGTGCTGTGTGAATAGGTGACATTCCCTGCTGACAGGCGTTGGGGTGGTTTGCAGGGTGGGGTCTTGGGAGCAGGGAGCTGTCCTGGAACATGTCTCTGCTGGACATTTAGCTGCATGTCTGTTGGGAGCACACCTGGGAGTGCAGGTGCCGGGTCACGGGGCTGCGGAGCTTCAGTTTAGGAGACCCTTTGGCTTCCCCAGCAGGTAGAGGCCAGACTAAAGTTTCCCAGGCAGAGAGAATAAACCCCAGTGGCAATATGGGACTTACTGGATTGACATGAGTTCAGGTAAGGATCCAAAGGCACTTTAGTCAGCAGTTATACTCAGACAGCTAACAGCGGAGAACTGGTCTTTATAGAGGGGGATTCTGCATTTAAATAAGGGGTTCTATCCCGCTGTCTGCTATGTGGCTCACATAACTTTTTTTCACTGTGCTCAGGTGATGTCATCTACCAATAGGACATGTCCTGCCCTGATAAACCCACTCTGGGTGGGGGGTGAGGGGCTAAATCACATCTTCCTACTCCCCAGGGGTGGGCAGAGGCTGGGTAGGCCTGCCACACCGTCACTGTTTGTTACCTGTGCTGTGGAAGCTGCATCTTATATTAAGCTGTGTCTCAGGATGACCCTGGGGCTAGGGAAACCCGCCACGCATGTGTCATGTCCTGGGTACCTTGTGACTTAACTTGGGCTTCAGTCAGCATCACATCCACACCCTCTGAGGTTGGGGATCAGAGACAGGGCTACCCTCTTATCACAGATGATGAAACAAAGGTTCAAGTTAAGTACTGGCCCAGGGTCTCAACTTGACTAATAAGAAAAGGGGGTCTGGCCTGTATCTTCTGGCCACAAACCCTGTGATGTTCTGCTACAGTGCAGCCCCCTCCCCTGTTTATCAAGCAGGTAATTGAAAGGTGGTACTTTATTTTACAGTGACTCTTAACAGATTTAGCAGAACAACTGGCTCCTTTGGTCTTGGCAGAGGGCAGCCCTTGCAACCTCCTTCTTGCACAGGTGATGGTGAACCTCTCCAGCCACAGGACCAGTGGTCCACCAGGGTGAAACCATCACAGGCCTGTCATTTGGGTATCCATTGATGTGCTAGTTCACACCGATTCTAAAAAGTTATTTTAGAAAATTCAGGTAATGGGATGTAGTCGGTCAAGTCATGTGAAATCTAAATCTTCAAGAACATTTGGCAGTAGGGTAGATTTTAACCTTTCCTGTTGGTGTGTGGTATTTTCTGAAACCTGAGAGTTAACCTCAAAAGCATATTTTCCGAAACTATTGATGTCTATGATAGGAAGAAATAAATAGACCAAGAAATAGTATAGTTAACTTCATGGTATGTCTGTCATTAAAGGAAGCTTGATTACCTCCAAAATTACCTTTGATGATTCTAATAAAAAACAGATTTTTATTGTTTGCAGGGTAAGCTTTGTGCTGTGACTTTCTAATATTCTATAAAATTATTTCAGAAACTGCCACCCATACCTTGAAATCTTCAATGGGGAATATCAGTTACAATTAGTTGGTTTTATTATCAAAAGAGATTTTCATTTTGTGTAAATTGTTTAGGTCAATTTGGACCAAGTTAAAGAGCTATAAACATAAAACAACAAAATAACCCCTAAATTGTTGTTTTTTTTAAGTAAATAAAACAGCTTCCTGTATCACTTATCATTTTTTATCTGTGTAAGTAATACAAATCATATCACTCCCAGAGAAGCAATTTAGTGTGTAAGGGTCCCAGCCCTGACGTGAGAGTTTACGTATCACAGTAAGTGATTCCAAGTCGGTTTTCATCAGGGATGTGGACACTTTTGTTCCTCCCAGGAATCCTGCAGGAGACACACCAGTTCCTCACTCTGGTGGCAGGAAACCAGGTGGCAGTGACCAGGGCTGTGGAGACATGGGGAGGGTGGAGCTTCTTCCTTGGCCTTTTCATCCAGCCGTTACCCTAAATTTCAAATTCATGTGTGCTTACCGCTTTGGAATACCATCATGGTGACTGGAGATGGTAATTTCCCCTGGCCCATGGCATCTGTGAGGGACGTCAGCACCGCTGACACACTCCGTGCCTGTGCTGAGCAGAGGCAAGTGCCACCTTCAGGAATGGGGTGTCTTTGGGGTCATTTTTGACTCCACTGTTTCAGAACCTCAGATGATGGTGTATTCCCTTCAGAGTTCAAGGTAAAATCCCCTTGAACCCTCATCCTATTGGTCACTCTGTTCTTTGGTCCAGGAACCCTCAATGTGCTGGCAGTCCTGCTACCAGCTATGGCAGAAGAAGGAATGGCACATGAATGGGTGGTCCTGCTCACCAAAGTGGCCACTGCTGAGTGACTTTGTCACTGCATGGAGGGGACATCCAGTGCCCAGACCAGCATCTCACCACTCTGGAGAGCAGCATGATCACCGCTGCTAGCCTGGGGGAGGAGGGGAGGGAATGCGGCTGGCTTCTACATTGTGCTTAAAGCCATTCTCAAGCTAGAGGGGGCCTGAGTGCCCACCAACCATGCCTTGGGAGCATATGGACACGTGCTGGGAGGACAGCACACCCAGCATCACTCAGCTCCCACCCCAAATCAAGTGATGGATCACTTGATCCATGAGATCTGCTCTGATGTTGTGGGATCTCAAAGGATCAGGTCTGGATCATGATCAGAAGTGAATCTGACAAAGGTCTCTCTGACTATTAAATGGATTGTGAAGGATTTGGGAATTTGATTCTAAGAGAGAATCCTAGAGATCAATTAGGATGGTGGGGGCTCTCCAGATTGGGGGAGGGTCCTTAGGATCACTGAGGAACAGGGTGGAGTGGTCCTCGGAATCACTGAGGAGCAATGGAGGGGGTCCTCAGGATCACTGAGGTCTTGCAGCCCTGTGGGTCCTGGAGATAGTTGAGGGCAGTTTCGGCTCACGTGATGGAGGTGGAGAGAAGCCTGGCTTTGGCATCTGGTCAGTGGTATGCGGTGAACAGATGTGAGGCAGAGGACGGTGTGCAGGTGGTCCCAGGGCCTGGTATGACCCTGGGGGATGTGCTGGTTGGCTGAGGTAGTGATGCTTGAGCTCTGCTAAAGGGTTTTCTGCCAATCACAAAGTGTTTTTTTTTTCTGTTTTTAATTTTGAAGTCCAGTGTATTCTTTTTAGCTATTGATATCATGTCTAAGAACTTTTCACCTAGGCTAGCTCCTGAAGATTTCCTCTGATTCTTCTAAAATTTTATAGTTTTACATTTTCCATTTGTATATTTGATCCATTTGAGCTAATTTGTTCAGGTGTGATGTCTCGGTGGAATTTCGGTGTTCTGCCTGTACGTGTCCAACTGGCCCAGCAATCCTGGTTGAAAAGATGAGCCTTCCTCCATTGAATTGTTTTTTCACCTTTGTCAGAATCAGTTGGCTGTTCTTGTGTGGGTCTGTTTCTGTTTTGTTTTTATTTCTGCTCACTGATCTACTCGTCTGCCTCTTGCTAATATTTCACTACCTCAATTACTGCAGTATTATGGTAAGCCCTAGCCTCAAGTACAGTGATGTCTCACATCCCATTGTTTTTCAGAATTATTTTAGCTTTTCCAGTCCCTTTGCTTTTCCATAAACATTTTAGAATAATCTTGTTTATGTCTATTAAAAACAGCTTGGATGATTTGAGAGAATAGCATTGAAGCATGTATATTATCATATGTGAAATAGATCACCAGTCCAGGTTTGATGCATGAGACAGGGTGCTCAGGGTTGGTGCACTGGGATGACCCTGAGGGATGGGAGGGAGGTGGGAGGGAGGGTCAGGATGGGGAACACATGTACACCCATGGCTGATTCATGTGAATGTATGGCAAAAACCACCACAATATTGTAAAGTAATTAGCCTCCAATTAAAATAAACAAACAGAAAAAAAAAGCTTGCTGGGATTTCCAGTAGGAATTTGGATGGAATTGACATCTTTACTACGTGGAGCCTTCTAACCCATGAAGATGGTTTGTCTCTCCATTTACTTTGGTCTTCTTTGATTTCTTTCATCATTTCACAGATTTCAATATGTGTCCCATACATGTTTTGTTCAGTTGATGCCTAAGCACTTTATTTTATCTGAATGATTATAAATCATATTGTGTTTTTCCACTTTCCACATGTGCTTTGCTAGTATGTAGATTTTTGAATATTGGTCTCTTATCATGTGACCTTACTGAATTCATCGGGTTCTAGAAGGTTTTCTATTGATTCCTTAGGATTTTCTTTGTAGACTATTTCATTATCTGTAAAGAACATTATTTATTTTTCACCTTATTAATATATGCCTTTTATTTTCTTTTTACACCTTATTCTGCTTGCTAGAACTAGTATTGTGTTGAATAGCAATGGTGAGAGTGGACATCCTTTCTTGTTCCTGATGCCCTTAATCAGTGTGAGAAAGATCCCTTGAATTCCTAGTTGCTGAGTATTTTATCATGTGTGTATGTTGGATTTTGTCAAATGTTTTTCTGAGGCAGTTGATATGACCATGTGACTCTTAAATGGAAAGCCCACATGGTCCCTGTTCATGAGGGAATGAGGGATGTGGGTACTTCTTTTGTGATGTCTTTGACAGGTTCTGGTATTATGGTTGTGCTGGCCTCATAAAATCAGTTCACAGTGTTCTTAGTAAGCCTCTTTATGAAAGAAATCATGAGTTTAACATTGCACTGCAAGTATTTTTTAGGTATTCTCAATTTAAAGTGGTTTGCATTTATGAAAAGTGTAGAAAGAAAAACAAAATACTTCAGAAGAACTGAAAAGTGATTAAGTTATACAAGTAACCTCTTCTAGGTTCTGTTCCAGAGAGAATAGTGAAAGACAGCATCTGTACCACAGTTCTGCATTAGGGAGAGTATTTAAACATTTCAACAACAAATACCACCTTTGGAGTTTGCCTTAAATGTGTATCTTGAATAAGAAGCAGATTATAAAACAGTGCTAAGTTTCAGGGAGGAAAAAAATAATTTCTTTTTTTTTTTTGGTTTTGCAGTAGTGCAATCATGAGGGAAGATTGAGTTGCTCATCTCAATTCATATATATACATATATATAATAATTAAATATTTAAATCTAGATCCAAAAAATGGGGCAGTTTTGGAGAACAAAGAGGAAGCTGTAATTTAAAAAATAATGAAACAATAATTGCATTTCCTGCCCAACATATCCAGCTGTGGCTGCCTTTGGCTTACTATTTGCAGTGAAAACCAGTGACATTTTTGTTTTGTTCCATATTGCTTGACCATTGTATTTGGTAACCACTAGAGGGGGGTTCAGGAAGATCAAACAAGTTTATACTTCATATTTACTCACCAGATATAGCAAATAGAAATACAAGCTGCCTATTTTATCCCAAATATTGCATACTTATTAAAAACATTTATTGTTTATCTGAAATTCGTTTTTAACCAGATGTCTGTTTTTCATCTGGCAGCCTTAGATTTTTCCTTGTTTTTTTCGGTACTTTGAGCCTTTCTCATTTTCATTCAAGGTAAGTCCATCAGAAGGTGTAGAGGAATGTCAAAACTCTGTAGCAGTTGTTTTATTTCGTGTCAGACCGTTATCTTTTCCTGGCAGGTGAACATGATGGCGGACCTTGTGTAATATTTCATGTTTTTTCTCTTATGGGTGCCTGCATCAAGGTGTGAAACTCTGGGCAGAGGTTCCACCCTCTAAGGACTAGTCTGTACCCTGTGCCAACAAGGTCTACTCACACTGTGCAGTGATCTCACTTCATTCTCTTGCCAGCATCTCATGATTCAAAAAGATTCTTACTCATCCATGTATTCCCACCTCTGTCTCATTTGCAGTTACCCTCTTAGGATGCTGCCTGAATTTGTGTCCATGAAATATAGATACATCATATGTCTTTCATACTGCTGGGTCAGATGTGTAAACAGAAACAGAGTTTTTCTCTTGGATGCTTTGCTTTGTGCTGGTGTCGTCTGTGGTGCCTGTATTAGATGGTGGGTTTGTGAACACTCTGAGGCTTCAGGTATCAGCAGGAGGAGGCCTGGTCTCAGCCACCACCTGCTGTCTCTCTTTACAGCAGCACTAATCTCTAGAGTCCCCAACCTGTCCTCTTCTGCTTTCATTCTGTTGGGCAGCTGGCAAAGCCACACTATGAACTTGAACCTCTTTGCTGTGGCCAATGTCCTTACATCTGTTAGAATTCATTTTAACCCAGAGGACAGAAATGCCCCTGACTCTTGTTTGTATTTTTGGCGGCTTTGGGGACACAGGAAGCTGTTAGAATCACAGCTCTGCTAAATAACAAAGATAAAGAGAATTGCTCTTGTAAGGGCCAAATACTCCTTACAATCAAGTCAGAGAAAAAGCATTATAGTC
Organism: Okapia johnstoni; assembly: GCA_024291935.2. NCBI lineage: Eukaryota > Metazoa > Chordata > Mammalia > Artiodactyla > Giraffidae > Okapia > Okapia johnstoni. The sequence continues at coordinate 26,164,175 of CM044326.1, forward strand.
AGTTTACCAGGAGCTAAAATGAAGTCCTTTCTCCCCACACAATGGTCTTCCTTTTTCATTTTATAAGATCCCAAAGAACATGGGGCCCTGGATGGGGATGAATTGGGGGTCCCCCTTGAAAGCAGTTTCTAGTGTCATTTTCTTCATGCTTTGTGAAAACTGAACTCACTGTTCCTGAGTTTGTGATTGATCTCAAACTTCTAAATTTCCAACTAAATTCACTTAGAATACAGGTTAAAATGTTCCTTGTGATGGGCTATTTTATTCACTCAAAATACAGAATTGAGAAATTTGATAATTTCTAGTATCTCTGGAATTCTGAGGATATTTAAATCTGGCCTAGTTCCTAAAATGTCAATAAATTTTTAAGTATAACATTTTATATTGACTTAAGTATGTTTTATTGCTTAATTTGCATAAATATGTATTTCCTAAGAATTGGGCTTTCAGTGCTCAGAATGTGTATTTTTGTATAATTTTGGAGTTAAAATAGGAAGGACAAAATCTGCTGCAGTTTTATTCCCATTTGGGGAAGTGTTTTTGAAGCCATTAAACCTGAATAAAGACTTTTCCAAATGGAAATTGTTTCTTTTATAAATATTTTCTTTTATTAACTTTAACACTTAAACATAAAGAACTTGCTTTGGTTTCTAACAACTAGAAATTATACACACACTTGCATTAAATAAACGTTGGGCAAGCCTTGTGTGCACACATGCAGGGGACTCCTCAGAGTCTGGCAGTTTGAGGATACACCCCTCTTTTATCCCCTGGGCCTTCTTCTCTGCCTCAGTTCCCAACTGTGAGCCTCTGGACCTGCTGGGAAATTATGTTGTAAATAAGCCATCTTTATTTTCCTATGGGAAAGAAGCCTAGAATTTCTTCTTTTTTAAAAGGCATTAAGAATGTTACCTTACCTTGATTAGAATGCCTGTCATTCCCCTCCCCCCACCCTCCACCCCACTGCCAAAAATTAGCCCAGAAAGTAACACGTGTTGGCGCCAACATGTGGCTCTTGTGTGCTGCAGGTGGGAGTATAAAATGGTACAGCCACTATGGAATATAATACAATGGTTCCTCAAAAAAATAAAAATAGATTTACCATATGATCTAGCAATCCTCCTTCTGGGTGTGTACCTAAAAGAAGTAAAAAGCAGGGACTCTAAAAGGTATTTGGACACCCGTATTCATAGCAGCATTATTCACAGTAGGCAATAGCTGGAAACAACCCAAGTGTCCACTGACAGATGAACAGATAAACAAAATGTGGTATTTGCATCAAAGGAGATTGTTGTTCAGTCACTCAGTTGTGTCCAACTCTTTGTGACACCATGGACTGCAGCATACCAGGCGTCCCTGTCCTTCACTACCTCCCAGAGTTTGCTCAAACTCATGTCCATTGAATTGGTGATGCCATCCAGCCACCTCATTCTCTGTTGCCTCCTTCTCCTGTCCTCAATCTTTCCCAGCATCGGAGTGTTTTCTTTTTTATTTTTATCTATTTTTTAACTTTACAATATTGTATTTGTTTTGCCATACATTGACATGAATCCACCATGTGTGTACATGATTTCTCCAGAACCCCTCTCCCACCTCCCTCCCCATCCAGTATTATGGACTCTATGGGAGAGGGCGAGGGCGGGATGATATGGGAGAATGGCATTGAAGCATGTAAATTATCATATGTGAAACAAATCGGAGTGTTTTCTGATGTCTAGGCTCTTTGCATCAGGTGGCCAAAGTATTGGAACTTCAGCTTCAGCATCAGTCCTTCGAATGAATATTCAGGGTTGATTTCCCTTAGGATTAACTGGTTTGATCTCCTTGCTGTCAAGGAACTCTCAAGAGTCTTCTCCAGCACCACAGTTCAAAAACATCATTTCTTTGGCACTCAGCTATTTTTATGGTCTACCTCTCACATCTGTACATGACTACTGGAAAAACCATAGCTTTGATTATATGGACCTTTGTCAGCAAATGAAATAATATCAAATGAGATATTAACCTTAAAAAGGAAGGAAGTTCTGGCACTTGTTAGAACATGGATGAGTCTTGAAGACATTGTGCTCAATGAAATAAGCCAGGCACATAGGACCAATACGGCCTGAATTGCACTTGGTGAGGTGCCTAAAATAGTCACATTTATTGAGACAGGAAGTGGATGGTAGATGCCAGGCACTGAGGGAGGGGAGAGAGGGGAGATGATTTTTTAAGATGTATAGAGTTTCAGTTTGGGAAGATGAAAAAGTTCTGGAGATGGATGGTGGTAATGGTGGCAGGGCAATATCAGTATACTTAATGCCACTGAATTGTACACTTTGTGTTGTTGTTGTTTAGCCACCAAGTCATATTTGTCTCTTTTTCGATCCCATGGACTGCAGCCTGCCCGGCTCCTCTGCTTATGGGATTCTCCAGGCAAGGATACCATTTCCTTCTCCAGGCGATCTTCCCAACCCAGGGATTGAACCAGCATCTGCTGCATTGGCAGGCAGGTTCTTTACTACTGAGCCTCCAGGGAAGTCACATACTGTATGCTTAAAAGTGGTTAAAAAGGTAAATTGTGTGTGTATTCTGCCAAAATCTTTAAAAAGTATCATGGATGTGTGCCCGTCTAGAGGTCAAGGGACTACTCACACCTTCCTGTGGGTTACTTACAACACCTTTAGGCACTTTAGGTTTTGCTTCAGGGTCTGTGCCCTGAGCCCCCATATGTTTGTCTGGCTCCCCAACATTGTTTGGCTGGTCTGGCCAACGGGTGAGAGGGCAGGATGCTTGAAGTACCTTTGATTCAGGCTGGATGGAGGGGGGCGTGTCTAGATTCTGAGCCTACCAGCTCCACTTTTTCTTTTCCCTTTTTTTGGGAAGTAAGATGGAATGCACAGACTGTTAGAATACTTTCAGCTGAGTCTCAACAAACATGAATCTGTGGAAATCCACATCCCCATCAAGATATGGAAGGCTACCATTAACACTGTGCCTGAAAATTTTCTCAGACCCTGCCTCCAGCCTCATCACCCCAGGCAGCTGCTTTTTTGATTTCTCCATTATAGATTAATTTTTCCTGTTTTAGAACTTTCCCGAAAGGAATCAAGTGGTGGGTGCTCAACACAGTGTGGGGTTTCTGCGATTCATTTGTACTGTTGCTTTATCAGTGGCTTGTCCCTCTTCCTTGTTGTCTCTCTTTCATTGTCTCACGGTGCCAGGGGTTGTTTGGCTACTTTCTTGTTGCTGAAGTGCTAGGCTGTTCCCAGTTTGGGGCCCTTATGAATAAGGCAGCTGTGAACATTTTGATGCAGGGCTTTTTGTGGACCGATGCTTTTGTTTCTCTTAGATTAATATCTAGGAATGGAATAAATGGGTCATGGGGCAGGCTTGTAAAAGACCACTAGATCATTTTCATACCCCTACCCATGAGGCATTAGGGTTCTGGTTGCTCTGCATCCTTGCCAATATTTGGAACTGCCAGCCTTATTTCCTTTAGGGCATCCCAGTGGGTGTGCAGTGGTGTATCATTGGAGTTTTAATTTGCATCTCCCTGGTGACTAATGATGTTGAAGTGCCTAGCCAGCTCTTTGCTTCACTTTTCACTGGGTGGTTTGTCTTCATATTATTAAGTTGTAGTTGTGACTTTAAGTAGAATTTTAAAATGTCTATGAAGTTATTAATAACTTGTCATTTATCAGTTATAAATATCATTGCTTTCCGCGTCCTAAAGAAACTTTTGCCTACCATAAGTTGTGAAGATATTCTACTGTAATTCTTCTTCAAGTTCTGTAGTTAAACTTTACTGAGGTTGTGATTCAGCTTCAATTAATTTTTGCATATGGGGTGAGGTAGGGTTTGAGGTTCATCTTTTTCCATATGGATATCCAGTGTTTTTGTAGCACTATTTGTCCAAAAGACCGTCCTATCCGTGCTAAATTGTTGCAGTGGCTTTGTCAAAAATCAAATGGTCGTGCAAGAGAGAATCTATTTCTGGGCTCTTTATTCTGATCCGTTGATCCATTTGTCTCATTATGCCAGTATCAGACTGCCTTGGTTACTGCACCTTTATGGTAACATCCAAGATCCTGCCCATCACACTCCCCTGGCTTTGCAGGGCGATACAGTAGATGATATTCACATTGTTTGCTCACTCATTTTCCTTATGTGTGAAACAGTGGTGCTGCTGCTGAGTGATGGTGATGACCATGTGAATTACCTATGGTGGCACCTGGCACAGTGCCACACACAGGACATGTTCAGTAAGTGTTTCTCTTCCTTTTTGATTGTGAACCTTCACTATATCTCTGGCATGACTGGGGAGTCAGTAGAGAAGCAACAGGATGAAATAATTTGTTACTGAAGTATAGTTGATTTATAATGTGTTAGTTTCAGGTGTACAGCAAAGTGATTCAGTTATATAGCTAGATAGATATTCTTTTTTAGATTCTTTTCCCTTAGATTGTTACAAGATAATTGAGTACAGTGCCCTATGAGTAGGTTCTTGTTGTTTGTTTTATATGTAGTAGTCTGTATATGTTAATTCCAAACTCCTAATTTATCCCTTTGCCGCACCTTCCCCTTTGGTAACCATAAATGTGTTTTCTGTGTCTGTGAATCTGTTTCTGTTTTGTAAATAAGTTCATTTGTATCTTTTTTTCAGATTCCACATGTAAGTAATAATCACATGATACTTGTCTTTCTCTGTCTGGCTTACTTCACATAGTATGATAATTTCTAGGTTCATCCATGTTGCTGCAAATAGCATTATATCATTCTTTTTTATGACTGAGTAGTATTTCATTATATGTATATCTGTGTATACATACATACATATATATATATATATCTCACCTCTTCTTTATCCATTCATCTTTCAGTGGACATTTAGGATAAAATAATTTTAATTATATCCTGGATTCTGTGGCAGAGGACAAAACCAAGGCACTGTCTACTTCATTTCAATATTGACCTTGACTATTCAATTTTGCAGCATTCTCTAATCTTTAAAGTGTACTTCTCTAACCTCAGTTTTTTCATATGTAAAATGAAGATAATACCCCTCAAGGTTATTGTCAGACACATTTGTATTAAAGCATGTGAAGCTTGTTGGAGCTAAAACATTTTAATAGCGTCAATCGCCATCTTTCCCATTCCCTCTCTATTGGGATTGCAAACATTCAGGGGGCAGGGGATACATTTTCCCCCTTTTTGTGTGTTACTCAGACATGAGAGCTCAAATCATTGATCTGGTACCTATTTCATTTTTTTCGTTGTCATTAATGTAACTGTTTCTATCAGGATTTTCTCAAGGACCACAGATAACACAGTGTATTTGAGTTCCTCTAGTGTTTATTGTCACACGTTACAAATAACACATTAAAATTATTTAGTAGGAGAGTTTACAGACTCAAAGAGATAGCTCCTTCCTTCTTGGTTTTGATTTAAGACACAGAGCAGGGCAGGTGTGAAGAAGCAGCAGCATTTGTAGAATGCAGGCACCCAAACCTGAGTAAGTGGCAGATGGTGGTGTGAGACTGACCGTCTGCTCTCGAGTTGTCCTTGCATTCTGGGGTGTGTCTAGAACATTCCCTAGCCCCTTAACACAGAGAAAAGTTGGGAATCCCCTGCAAGGGCAGAATGAGTGTGCAGAGGTCGAGAGAAGGGCGAAAAGTGGCTCCCTGGAGGCAGAGACTGCCGGGGTCATGCTGAGCCCTGAGTGGAGGCTTTGAGAGCTGTTTAAGAGCATCTCGGGTTAAGTGTGTCTGGATCTCAAGCAGCAAACTCAGGTGTCAAGGAACAGCCCTTTTCCTTTGCCATCTGTCTGCTCTGATTCTGATTCTGAGCCTCCATTCCCTGCGCCACAGTCATTTGGGGTGCCCTCTGCCTCCATGCGTTGTGCTACAGGTGGGCTTTTCAGAGCCAAAAGGAGGTGTTCTGCAGAGGGAACAGCTTCCCTCCCGCCAGTGGTCCACACAGATGGACCCTGAGTGTCCAGGCTCCCATCTGCCTGATCGTGTGTGCACCTGGAGGAGGTCTGTACCTCTGGTACCTTTATGGTGACATCTTGACTTCTCATGTGCTCATATCACTGCATGGTGGCTTCTGCTCCCTGGAGCTATCACCCTGTGAGGGGCAGAGACCTACGGAACCAAGAATGAAGGCTGCAGTAACTTGCAGAACAAAACTGGGATGAATGGGGATGAAGTGTGGGAAGCCTTCCCTTATTTGTATTGGTGACCCCAGGCCACACCTACACCAGAGATTTGCTGGAGCTGAGGGAAGTGCCAGCACATTCCCAGCCCTGGCCTGGATCTAGGACCACAGTCGCTGGAGCAGGGGGTGCCAGCTTCGTGCCTCCAGAGTTGACTTGCAGACTCTCGTGTGACTGCCTCCTGGTGTGCTGTGCTTACCCTCCATGCCCTGCCCTGCATTGTATCTTCATCTGTTTAATTTGTTGACTCAGTATTCATTCCTGTAACAAATGTTTATTGAGCATGTACTGTAGAGCAGGGACAGCCAGTGCAGAAGGAAACAAGCACTTTCTGTAATCTCAGATGAAGTCAGGTCAGTGCCACTGGGTGTTCACATGTGACGTGCCACATGTATGCTGTGTGTGACCTGGCTCCCAGCTCAGGGACCCGCCCCAGGTGAATAGGGAGAGGGAGGTCTGGGATCCCCATACAGTGGGTGGGCCGCAGTGAACACCTTGTAATTAGCCAGCCCTGCACTAGATCCAAAAACTCAGGGAGGCAGGTTCCCAGGACAGAGGAAGTCCAGATGGATGAGAAGATATTCCAGACATATTTCCATCAAGGCCTTATATTTTCTCAGCCTAATCAAACAATTTATTCCACACTCTTTCTTTGACAAATAGCTGATCTCATTCAGGGATGACTAAGGACTACAAAATTGTAAGAGAAACATGAAAGCAAAGGAAAAGAAGAACACAAGCCAAGATGACGCGAAAATGTGGGTGATTCAGAGACTAGCTCAATAGTTCAGAAAAGTAAGTTTCCAGGTGCTCAAAGAAAATGCTGGCATCTTGATCTCTAAAGCAGAATTGAGCATAGAAGAAAGATTCAGAGGATTGAGTGAGGCAGAAGAGAACAAAGCCCACACTGGCAGAATTTAGGGGAAAAAAGTTGGAGGGAAAAAAAGTAAAAATAATAGTTACACAAAGACCAATTCAGAAGCCACAAAATAGGAGGCCTCCTTGGACAGGGACAGGGTGGAGGAAACACCACAAAAGGAACAAAGTGTCACCATGATTTGATTTCGTAAAAAGAGTTTTAGAAAAGAAGGGGGAAAATTAAGTAGACAATCAAAGAAAACTGTGTAAATATCCAGACCAAACTTGACTCTGTCATTCATAAGGAATTATTGCATTTAGTTAAGATTCAAAAAAAAAATGACCAAAATTAGACCCCTATCTTATTATTCAGTTCAGTTCAGTTCAGTCGCTCAGTCGTGTCCAAATCTTTGTGACACCCCATGGACTGTAGCACGCCAGGCCTCCCTCTCCATCGCCAACTCCCAGAGTTTACTCAAACTCATGTCCATTGAGTCGGTGATGCCATACAACCATCTCATCCTCTGTCATCCCCTTCTCCCGCCTTCAATCTTTCCCAGCATCAGGGTCTTTTCCAATGAGTCAGTTCTTTGCATCAGGTGGCCAAAGTATTGGAGTTTCAGCTTCAGCATCAATCCTTCCAATGAATATTCAGGACTGTTTTCCTTTAGGATGGGCTGGTTGGCTCTCCTTGCAGTCCAAGGGACTCTCAAGAGTCTTCTCCAACACCACAATTTAAAAGCATCAATTCTTTGGCGCTCAGCTTTCTTTATAGTCCAACTCTTGCATCCATACATGATTACTGGAAAAACCATAGCCTCGACTAGACGGACTTTTGTTGGCAAAGTGATGTCTCTGCTTTTTAATATGCTGTCTAGGATGGTCATAACTTTTCTTCCAAGAAATAAGCATCTTTTAATTTCATGGCTGCAGTGATTTTGGAGCCCCTAAAAATAAAGTCAGCCACTGTTTCCCCATCTATTTGCCACGAAGTGATGGGACCAGATGCCATGATCTTAGTTTTCTGAATGTTGAGCTTTAAGCCAGATTTTTCACCCTCCTCTTTCACTTTCATCAACAGGCTCTTTAGTTCTTCTTCGCTTTCTGCCATAAGGATGGTGTCATCTGCATATTACATTATACCAAAAAAATCAACTCAAAATGTATTAAAGACTTGCATATAAGACCTAAAACCATAAGACTCCTTGAAAAAAGCAAAGGGCATAAACTCCTTGATGGTGGTCTTGGTGATGGTCTTTTGGATATGATACCTGAAGCAAAGACAGGAAAAGTCAAAATGAACAAGTGGAACTACATCAGACTGACAGCTTCTGCACAACAAAGGAAACCATCAACAAAATGGAAAGGCAGCCCATAGAGCGGGAGAAAATATTTGCAAATCATATATCTGATAAGGGGTCAATATCCAAAATATGTAATATAACTCGTAGGAAAACAAAACAAGAAACCAACCAATTTGAGTAAAAAAATGGGAGCAGAGGCCCTGAACAGACATTTTTCCAAAGAACACATACAGATGACCAACACATTTAGGAAAAGATGTTCAACATTGATAATCGTCAGGGAAAGGTTTTAAATTTTAAAATTTAAAAAATTTTTAAATTAAAAAAAATTAAAATCATGATGAGATATCACCTCACACCTGTCACATAGCTATCATCTAGAAGACGAGATGTGGGTGAGTATCAGTGAGGATGTGGAGAAAAGGGGACCCTCCTACTCTGTTGATTGAAATGTAAACCAGTGTAGCCACTGTGGAATACAGCATGGAGGTTCCTCAAAAAATTAAAAATAGTACTAACATATCTAATAATTCTACTTCTGGGTATATATCTAAAGGAAGTGAAAACAGGCTCTCAAAAACATATTTGTATTCTCATGTTCATTGCAGCATTATTCACAGCATATACACACAATATTGTATATGTATATACACACAGAGACACAAAGGAATATTATTCAGTCATGAGAAAGAAGCAAATCTTGCCATTTGTGACAACATGGATGAACTTGGAACACATTATGCTAAGTGAAATAAGCCAGGCAGAGAAAGACAAAAACTGCATGGTACCACGTATTTATGGGATCTTAAAAAAAATTTTTTTTTAACTTATAAACAGAGAATAGAAATGTGCTTGACAGCATCTGGGGGTGGAGGAAATAGGGAGGAGTTGATAAAAGGAAAAACTAACAAAAAGGAATGATTTAGTCATGGTGATTTTCTTCACTTCCTTGCTGCCCTCCATCTGGAATTGGGGCAGAAAAGGTAACAAGCATCAGTCACGGTAGAACATGCTGTGCCAGCCTCTGCCGAGTTGCACCCTCTGAAAGGAGCCTGGTGGATTCTGAGTGGAACAATGGATGTCCCAATAGTTCCTTATTTAGCCAAACTGACCAGTGTAAAGACAGAGACAATGGACAGATATTCTCAAGCATGCCAGAAATCAGAGAGCTTAGCTGCTGTGAGCCCGTCCAAATAAGGGTTTTGAATAAAACCATTGAATGTCGACATCCAGCCAAAATAGAAGTATATGAAAGTTCCGCACTTGTTATAAGATGGGTGGTGCACCTCAAATCTGTTTAAATATAAAAATAAGAAAGATCGGCCATCTGTGTGAGTTATAGTGGCAGCACATAGTATAGATAATATAAACCTTACAAATAGTAATATAATGTGGGAAAATCACTGGGAGGGAAACAGGAGGGGCCAGGGAAGTATGTAATGTCTTCATCTTTCTTAGCATTTTCACTAAGTTGAAAATGCTTTTTTACAAAATGAGAGCTGTAACTTCAAGGTTTTTCATATTTATGTTACCTTTAGAGCAGTCTTTTAAGAAGATGTCTTCTATAGAAAAGAACCGTTTCTCTGAAATTCACCAATTCTTTCGGTTTTGCTGTCACATCCTTGCTTCCCTTTCTTTGTTCTCAATGAAAAATGCTGCTCACCAATGCTCAGTGTGCTGTAGGGACTGAGAATACCTAGTGAGCAGGCATCCATGAACAGATGGTGAGAGTGCTGTGGAAGTGAAGCAGGTGAAGTGATCGATAACAGAGAAGAGATGTGGCTGAGGAAGGCCTCGGGAAAGAAATGCTTAGATCAGCCCAGATGCTGATCTGCAGCCCTCCAGGCTGGGGAGCAGGCTGTAGAACCCTGGATGGGAAGGGACCTGTTCCAGAAACAGAACAAGGGCCTTGTGTTTGGTGCCTGCTTTGTTAGTAGTCCAGCAGATGGCCTGTCTCCTGTGCAATCTTGTCCCTACTATACACTTTTTGCCTTGAACTGTGTCATCGTGTTTTTTACCCACCTAACCATCATTTAGTACTGTCTAGAAGATACCCAGTGAAGGTAGATAGATGAATGAATGAACAAATGAGTGAGTGGATGGAGTTTTGAGGGTGTAAGGTTAATGACATATTACAGTTTGTGCCATTACCCACATTTTGTTTAAAACTTAGTATTTTTTGAACAAGATTGCATTTGGGGAGCCTTGTAAAATCCACATTTAGGCTGCTAATGATGGCCCAGGACCAGCCAGCTCAAGATTCTAGCCTCCCATGAACTATATAGATTTATCTTCTGAGAGTTTTAGGTTCTGAGGTACTTGTGCCCTAAGAGAAATTAAATTCATGGCCAAGATCTTCATCTGTGTTTATCTGAGAAGAGAGTGAGTTAGGAAATTTTCTATCAGATTCCAGAGGCAGTGCTCTTCTGGAAGCATAGTTTGGCTACTTCTCCTGTTCTTTGCCATGAGATGTTGAAATCACAGATATGGTGACTTATGGAAGCAGGGTAGTAAGTCATTTTATTTCCTTTAGGATAAATGTATCCTCTCTGTTGGCAAGACTGGCTGGTGGGGATCTGCATTTTCATGATCACATATAGATCCATTATTTTGTTTAGGGTGATGTACTGCTTTATATGTAGAGTGTTCTGGGTCTGAAACCTGTGGGGTGAGACAGTGGTGGCCTCCACCCTAGAAGCCCAGGTTAGTGAAATTTGAGGGCAGTTGCTGACTTAGAGAGAGATGGGGCGAGGTCCCAGGAGCAGTGCTCTGTGGATATATTGTTTTTTGTCTTTGAAACATGAGGTGGAACATCCTTTGAACCAATGTTTTTCAACGCTGCAATCCCAGCTCCATCGGTCAAGCTTTTTTGTCCCATTTCACTCTGTAGTTTATTGTGGAACAGTAGATATTTCAGTTTTCCACACAGAAAATTTATAAAATCGAGTTTTGTGTTGCTTTGTTTTGACCAGTCATGGTCCATGGAGACTTTGGCAGCTTCTGTTCGGCCACCAACTCTCCCTCTACCTTGAGGTTCTGTCTGCACCTGAATGTTTCCTGAGCTCGTTTTACAACATTTGTCTTCGAGATTTGCCCCCTTGGTTATGGCGGGCCTGCTCTTCCTTTCTGAGCAATTCCACTGGACCGGCCAGTGTGGTCATGAGCGCTGCCTCTTTTCAGCTCCTGGCCTCCCTTCTGGATTGAGGACGAAGCCTTTGCTGACTGAGTCCTCATTTCTGTCATGTTGGAAAGTCAGGGCAGCTGATGCAGTGTGCTATTGAAAGGGAGCTCTCTGTGTACCTCTTTGCAAGTGAAGATGCTCGTCTGCTCCTTTGTGATGCTTGTATTTTGCCCACAGGGAGGCTGGGGCGCCAGGCTGGGATGCAGGCTATGTCGGAATCCTAGTCCCTCAATAGGACCTGATCCTCTTGGAGCCTCTCTTTTCTTATCTCTAACTGGGTACACTGGTCAGACTTCTTGTTTTCTTCATTGTTGTTTGTCTTTTTGCTGGCAAACAGATGAAACTGGACAGAGCTGAGAACAGGTCTCCAGAGTTCCAACGAGTCCCCATCACATCCAGTGGGTCTCAGGTGTGCTGACCTGAGAGGCTGGTGCTGGCAGAGCCCAGGCCTGTCTCCCACTCATGTTTCTACCTCTCACACATTCTCCTGCCTTTCTCACGGTGTGACTGTCATTCTCTTTCCACGTGGGCTGACTCCCTCCTGACTCCCCTCATCGACCTGGTGGCATATGGCTGCCAACAGCTTGCTCACTTCAGAAAGCTACTACCTATGACACCAAAGCACAAGCAACTAAAGAGCAAAATAGATAAGTTCCATCACATCAATGTTTCAACTTCTGCACCACAAACAAGACCTTCAAGGAAGTGAAAAGAAACAACCTAAGGAATAAGAGAAAATATTTGCAAAATCATATCAACAAAGAACTCATATCCAGCATATATAAAGAATTCTTGCTCAGTAGAAAAAAAGGCAAATAAGTAGACTAATAGAAAACAGACAAAAAATTTGAATGGACATTTCTCCAAAGATGATACATAAGCACCAGGTGGGTAAAGGACCCACCTGCCAATGAAGGAGATGTAAGAGACATGGGTTTGATCTCTGGTTCGGGAAGATCCCCCTGGAGGAGGGCATGGCAATCCATTCCAGTATTCTCGCCTGGAGAATCCCATGGACAGAGGAGCCTGGTGGGCTACAGTCCATGGGATCACAAAGAGTCGGACACGATTGAAGCAACTTAGCACAAGCAGCACATGAAAAGATGCCCAACATACAGTCATTAGAAAAATACAAATCAAAACCACGATGAGAGTCTACTTCACACCCACTAGGATGTCTAGAACCAGAAGAAAAAGATCAGCATTGTTGTGGAGGTAGAGAGATTAAAACCATTACACATGGCTGGTAGAAATGTAAAATGGTGTAGCTGCTTTGAAAAATGGCTTGGCAGTTCCTCAAAAAATTAAACAGAATTTCCATATGACCCAGCAATTCTGCTCCTGAGTATATATTGAAGAGAAGTGAAAACACATGTCCCCACAAAGGCTTGTGCATGAATATTCAACAACATTTTTTATAACAGCCAAAAAATAGAACCAACCCAAATACCCATCAACTGATGAATAGATAAATAATATGTATTCCAGTCCACCATGGACTGTTAGGCAGAGTGGAATCCTTTTGTAAGTACATGGGGACCTTGTACCCCTGTAACACGAACCTGGCAAAGATCTGAGTTAGAGAGAGCAGTGGGTGTCCATGTGGGAAGATGATAGTGTGTATATCAATAGTGATGTCAGGATGAAGATAAATAATTGCCTGTGAATCATTTAGTCCAGAGCCTGGCACACCATACACACTAGCTACAGCGGTTCCATCAGTGTCATGCTACACCTGGAAGAATGGAGAAATATGGTGCACAAAACATGATCCCATGATAAACTTAACCTCAAGGAACCCGAAGACCAGTCTGAGAATATTAACTGATAATGCTCAGTTGCCTGCTTGTATGAGAATCTTTACAGGTTTATGTCTGTATTGTACTGTCATTACTTTCTGTTGTTGCTTCCTGTGATATTAAATATTAAGAGAAGTGAATAACAAAATCATTTGAGGGGAGTGAGACAGGGATGAGCTTTTTAATGAACCTTTGTGTCTGACACTTAGAGCACGAGTTAAGTATAGTTTTACTGAAGTGTAGTTGATTCACAATATTATATTCATTTCAGATGTACAACATAGTGATTCAATATTTTTATAGATTATACTATGAGGTTGTTTTAAAATATTAGCTACATGCTCTGTGCTGTACAATATATCCTTGTAGTTCATTTACTTTTATTCAACATCTCAGGCATCTCATCTGCCATGTGAGCACTGCCTACTTCACAGTGTCCAGGTGATGAGGACAGGGAAAAAAGGAGGAATTTGTGTACCTAGAATAGTCACAAAGCCATAATTACTGTGGTGATAATTTCAATATCACAGCCTATGTGGGTAATATATGTATAATATATTACATACATGTACATACATGCATACCTCATTTTATTGCACTTTATGCACTTCTCAGACATTAATTTTTTACAAATTGAGGATGTGGGGCAGTCTTCATACAATTGTTTCTTTCCCTGAGGAGACAGTGTGTCAAGAACTTGGCACCGTTTTTCCCCATAAAATCTGCTCGGTTCTTGTCTCTGTCTCACAGTTTAGTAGTTCTCCTAATATTTCAAGTTTTTTAATTGTTATTATGTTTGTTATGATGATCATTGACAAGTGATCATTTTTTTCTTTTTTTACTGAAGTATAGTTGATTTACTATATTATATTCATTTCAGGTGTACAGAATAGTAATCCAGTATTTTTACAGATGGTAACTATAAAGCGGTTTTAAAACATTAGCTACGTTCTCTGTGCTGTATAATATATCCTTGTAGCTTATTTATTTTACAAAGTGCTAGTTTGTAGCTTGTAATCCCCTCCCCTTCTCTTGTCCTTTTTCACTACCCCTCTCTCCACTGGTAAGCACTCCTTTGTTGTTTGTATTTTTGAGTCTGTTTTGCTATATTCATTTATTTGTGTTATGTTTTAGACTCCACATACAAATTTAGCCTATAATATTTGTCTTTCTCTGACTTACTCCACTCAGTTTGATAATCTCTAGGTCCATCAGTGTTGCTGCAAATGGCATTTTTTCATTCTTTTTTTATGGCTGCCTAAGATTCCATTATCCTGGAGTAGGAAATGGCAACCCACTCCAATATTCTTGCCTGGAAAATTCCATGGACAGAGGAGCCTGGCAGGCTGCAGTACATGGAGTTGAAAAGGGTTGCATATGACTGAGCAATATTCCATTGTAGTTACACACCACAGCCTCTTTATCCATTCTTCGGTTGATGGATACACAGATTGCTTCCATATCTTGGCTATTGTAAATAGTGATGCTATGAACATTGAGATGCACATATCTTCTCAAATTAGTTTTTTTTCTTTTCTTTCAGTGTGTACTCAGGAATGGAGTTTTTGGATCATATTCTATTTTTAGTTTTTTGAGGAATCTATGCAGTTTTCCATATTGACTGCACCAGTTTACATTCCCACCAACAGTGGGTTTCCCTTTTCTCCATACCCTCTCCAGCATTTGTTATTTGTAGACTTTTTGATGACAGTCATTCTGAATGCTGTGAGGTGATATTGTTGTTTTGATTTGCATGTCTGTAATATTTAGTTGGGCTTCTCTGGTGGCTCAGATGGTAAAGAATCCTCTTGCAATGTGGGAGACCTGGGTTCGATCTCTGGATTGGGAAGATCCCCTGGGAGGAGGGCATGGCAACCCACTCCAGTATTCTTGCCTGGAGAATCTGCATGGACAGAGGAGCCTGGTGGGCTACACTATGGAGCATCTTTTCATGTGTTTATTAGCCATCTGTATGTATTCTTTGGAGAACTGTCTACTCAGGTCTTCTACCTGTCTTTTGATTGAGTTGTTTGTTTGTTTTGATATTGAGCTATATGAACTTTTCTTTTTTTTTTTTTTGCTTTTAAGTGCTTTGTTCTTTTTTTTTTTAATAAATTTATTTATTTTAGTTGGGGGCTAATTACTTTACAATATTGTAGTGGTTTTTGCCATACATTGACATGAATAAGCGGGAGTAACCACTTGTTGGTCACATCATTTGCAAGTATTTCGTTCCATTCTATAGATCTTCTCATTTTGTTGATGTTTTCCTTTGCTGTGCAGAAACTTTTAAGTTTAACTAAGTCTCATTTGTTTATTTTTGCTTTTGTTTCCATTGCCTGAGCAAACAGATCTGAAAAAATACTGCTGTGATTTTTGTCAAAGAGTGTTTCACTTATGTTTTCTTCTAGGAGTTTTATGGTTTCAGTCTTACATTTAGATCTTTGATCCATTTTGAGTTTATTTTGTGTGTGGTATGGGAAACTGTTCTAATTGCATTCTTTTACATGTAGCTGTTCCGTTTTCCCAGCACCATTTTTGAAGAGACTGTCTTTTCCCCATTTTTATTCATGCTTCTTTTGTCATAGATTAATTGTGTGGGTTTATTTCTGGGCTGTCTATTCTGTTTCATTAACCTCTATGTCTGTCTTTATGCCAGTTCCGTGATGTTTCAATTACTTTAGCTATATAGTATAGTCTAAAGTCAGAGAGCATAGTACATCTAGCTTTGTTTTTTTTCTTTAACTCAAGACCGTTTTGGCTATTTGGGGTCTTTTGTGGTTCCATATAAGTTTTAGGATGATTTGTTCTACTTATGTGGAAAATGTCATGAGCATTTACATAGAGATTGCATTATATCTGTAGATTACATTGAGGAATATGGACATTTTAACAGTATTGATATTTCCAAATTGTGAGCACAGGATATGTTTCCACTTCATTGTATTATCTTCAGTTTTCTTCATCAGTGACCTATATATTTCAGAGTACAAGTCTTTCGCCTCCATGGTTAAATTTATTCTTATGTATTTTATTCCTTTTGATACAATTTTAAATGGATTTTTTTTGTTGCTTTCTCTTTCTGATAGTTCATTGTTAGGATGTAGAAAAGCAACAGATTTCTGTATGGTAATCTTGTTTCCTAAAATTTTACTGAATTTATTTATTGGTTCTGATAATTTTTGGTTGAGATTTTAGTTTTTATATATATATATATATATATATAATAATGCCAGCTGCAAATAGTGACAGTGTTACTTCTTCCCTTCCAATTTGGATGCCTTTTATTTCTTTCTCTTGCCTGATTGTTGTGTCTCAGATTTCAAATACTTTGTCAAACACAAGTGGTAAGAGTGGACATCCTTATCTTGTTCCTGATTTTAGAGGAAAAACTTTCAGCTTTTTACCATTGAGTATGATGTTAGCTGTGGGTTTGCTATAATGGACTTTATTATGTTGAGACATGTTCTCTCTATATTGACTTTGAGAGTTTTTATCATGAATAGTTATTAAATTTTGTAATATAATTTTTCAGCAAATATTGAGATTGTCATGTGACTCATCTTCCTTGTTTTAATGTGGTATATCACATTCATTGGTTTGCAGATATTGAACCATCTTTGCATCTTTGAAATAAATCCCACTTGATCATGATGTATGATTGTTTTTATAATTGTTAGATTTAGTTTGCTAATATTTTGTTGAGCATTTTCGCATCTATTGATATATCATCACAGATATTGGCTTGTAATTTTACTTTTTATACTGTCTTTATCTGGTTTTGTTACCAGAGTAGTGATGACCTCATACAATGAATTTGGGAGTATTCCTTCCTCTTCAGTTTTTTGGAGTAGTTTGAGAAAAATAGGTATCAGCTGCTCTTTATATGTTTGGTAGAATTCACCCATGAAGTTGTCCAGTCCTGGACTTTTGTTTACAGGGAGGTTTTTTAAATTCTTATTATTACTAACTCAGTTTCACTACTAATGATTGATCTGTTCAGATTGTTTGTTTCTTCCTGATTCAGTGTTAGAGGATTATATGTTTATAGAAATTTATCCACCTTTTCTGTGTTGACCAATTTTTTGGCACATAGCTGTTCACAGTATTCCTTTATGATTTTTTGTATCTTTGAAATAGCGGTTGCAATTTCTCCTTATTCTTACTTTGTTTACTTGAGTCCTCTCTCTTTTTTTTCTTAGTGAGCCTGGCTGAAGTCTTGTAAATTTTGATCATCTTTTCAAAAACAAATTCTTGGTTTGACTGATCTTTTATTATTTTGGTTTTTATTTCTTTGGTCTCTATTTTATAATAATTTCCTCCTGATTTTTATTATTTCCTTCTGCTGAAGGGTTTGTTTATTCTTATTTTTCTAATTCCTTTAGATGGTAGGTTAGGTTGTTTAAGATTTTTCTCATTTCTTGAGGTAAACCTTTCTCACTCTAAAATTCCCCTTTAGAACTGATTTTGCTGTATCTCTTAGATTTATTTTTTAGATTTTTGAAAGTTGTATTTTTATTTTTATTTCTCTCAAAGTATTTCATGATTTCCTCTTTATTTCTTCACTCACGAAATTTTTGTAGTGTGCTGTTAAGTCTCTGTGTGTTTGTTTTCCTGTTTTTTTCCTTTTAATTTATTTCTAGTTTCATACTGTTGTAGTTGGAAAAAGTGTTTGATATAATTTCTGTTCTCTTAAATTTGATTAGACTTGTTTAGTGGTCTGCTGTGTGCTCTGTCTTTTCTACTGTTTTTGTGTGTAATGGCCTGTCGATGTATATATTAAGTCCAACTAGTTTAATATGTCATTTAAAACCACTAATGCCTTATTAATTTTCTCTCTGGATGATCTATCCATTGATGTAGTAGGTATTATAATCCTCTACTATTGTTATATTGTTGTCAATCTGTCCCTTTGTATCTGTTAATATTTGTTTATTTAGTTGTACCTATATTAGGTGCATATATGTTAGTGAATATTATAGCCTCTTATATTGACCCCTTTATCATTATATAATACTTTTCTTTGACTTTTGTTACAAGGTTTGTTTCAAAGCCTAATTTGTCTTTTATTAGTATTGCTATCCCAGATTTCTTTGGTTTCCATTTGCATGAAGTATCCATTTCCATTCTCTCATTTTCGGTCTGTTACATGTCTTTAGTTCTGAAATGAGTCTCTTTTAAGCAGCATATAGATGGGTCTTCTTTTTTAATCCAACCAGCCGCTGTTTGTCTTTTGATTGGAGCATTTAATCTGTTGAAAGTTAAAATAACTGGTGATAGTTATGTACTTATTGCCATTTTGTTATTTGCTTTCCAGTTGTGTTGGGTTTTTTTTTTGCTCTTTTTTTCTCTGAGTTTCTTCCCTTGTGGTGTGATGATTTTCTTTAGTGGTATACTTTATGCCTTTCTCTCTATATTTTGTGTATTCATTGTAGGATTTTTGATTTGTGGTTACCACGGCATTCACATATGTTGACCTATAACTGTAAGAGTTTATTTTAAACTGTCATTTAAGTTCAGACACATTCTATAAGATCTACATTTTGTACTCTCCTCACACACACATTTTGTGGTTTTGATGTCATATTTTACATTCATCCCTTATCTGATTGTCGTAGTTAGAGTTGATTTTACAATTTTGACTTTTAATCTTAGTACTAACTTATTTAAGTGGCTGATTCATAGCCTTTACTAGTGGGACTTTGCCTTTCCTATAAATTACTACTTCTTGTAGCCTTTTCCACTAAGAGAAGACCCTTTAGCACTTATTTTAGGGCTGGTTTAGTATTTATGAAGCTCTTAGTTTTTCCTTGTCTGAGAAGTTATGTTTTTCTCCTTTGATTCAGAATGATAACCTTGCTATATAGAGTATCCTAGGTTGTAGGTTTTTCCCTTTCAGCATTTTAAATATGTTATGCCACCCCCTGCTGGCCCTTCAGAAAAAATCAGACAAAATAAACAAATAGCCTTGTTTTCCCTTGAATAGGCCACTTTGCTTTTCTCTTGCTGCCTTTAAAATTCTCTTTAACTTCTGCTATTTTAATTAGATATGTCTCGGTGTGAGTCTGTTTGAGTTCATCTTGTTTGGGGTTCTCTGTATTTCCTGTACCTGGATATCTGTTTCCTTCTTCAGTTTCAGGAAGTTTTTAGCCATAATTTCCTCAAATACATTTTTGAACCCTTTCTCTCTTCTCCTATGGGACCCCTATAGTGTGAAAGTTAGTACATTTGATGTTGTATGAGAGAGATCTTAAAGTGTCCTCATTTTTAATTATTTTTTCTGTTTGCTGCTCTGATGAGGTGATTCTTCTAGATCACGTATGGATTTTCTTTGTCACCTAGTCTGCTGCTGGTTCCTTCTGGTGTGTTTCATTTCATTTGATGTATTCTTCAGCTCTGACTGGTTCTTTTCTCTCTTTTCTAGTCCCTTGTTAAAATTCAAATTGTGTTCAGCTGTTCTTTTCTTGAGTTCGGTTAGTATTTTTGTTAATAATTCTTGAACTCTTTACTGGTAAATTATTTATCTCTATTTTATTAGTTGTTTTTTCAGGATTTTTTTTCTCTTTCATTTATAACAAATTCCTTTGTCTTCTCATTTTGTTTATCTTTCTCTGTCTCTATCACATTAGTTGAAACAGTCACCTGTCTGGTCTCGAAGGAATGTCCTTGTGTGGGACCCCCTGTGCAATTGTGTGTGTCCAATGGCTTTGCTGGGGAAGCTGGATCTGATGTGAGCATTGGGTCATGTCTTCCCCCAGGATGTGTTGGCAGCTAACACCATGGTGGGAGGTGGGGCTGGAGATGAAGGGGCTAGAGTCAGGGCCAGGTGTGAACCAAATTCCTCCTGGGTTCAGTGACCATCATCGCTCTGTCAGGGGCAGGGCAAAGGAAAGGTCAGCTCAGTGTACTTATCTTCCTGGTGTCAGACCCTCAGACTGGGTACCCAATATGTGGTTACAACCCCTCACTCCCCTGGGAGGATCTCTGAGCCCATGTAATACCTCTAACTCTTCTATATCCCCTCCCAGCAGTGCTTGTACCAACCTGATCACTCTCTTCCCTTCCTGCCTGACTTTGCATGGCTTTCTACAGCCTTGGTTGTAGCAGTCTTCCTGCAGGTCTCCAGATTGTTTCCAGTGGGAATGTTCCGCTTGTAGATTTATTTTTGATGTGTCTTCCTACTCCACCATCTTGATATCAACCCCTGAACCGTGATCTTTGATGTGACTGTTGCAAAAAGATTACAACGTGCTGAAAGCTTAGCAATTAGATATTTTAATTAAGGTATATACATTAATTTTTTGACAGAATTCTGTTGCACACTTAATAGACTAGTAAACCTAACTTTTATGTACATTGGAAAACAGTAAAATTTGTGTGATTCACCACGTATTGTGATACTTGCTTTATAAAGCAATGGTCTGGAACCAAATTCATAATATCTCCAAGGTCTGCCTGTATAGTATATAAACAGTATAAATTTGTATGAAAATTAGTTGTTGACTTGTGCGCCTAATATGTGATCATGTTTTAAACAAGATTATGCAAATAAAATAAGTTGAAATCTTAAAATTCCATCTTATAAATAACCACTATTGATACCTGGAATGATTTTGTTTCTGTTCAAACATATGGATTATATTTTTTTTCCCTGAACATATACAAAATATTCCTGTGTGCTAATAAATGCAGATTTATAACATCATTTTTTTTTTTACGTTTTGTTTTCAGATAATTTTAGACTTACAGGAGGCTTGCAAATACAACATTTACTTAAGTTTCCTACATTTAACTTAGTGGCATCTTTCTTGGATCTATTAGGCTTCCATAGTAGTGCATAGTTTTTAGCTTTTGTTTTTTTTCCTGAGCCACTTTGCCCAACTAAAAACAATTGATGGACTTATTTTATCTACAATTAACAACAATAGAGTAAGGACTCTGTCCTTCATTAGATCCTTGCTTTTAAACTTTACTTTTGTAGCTCAAATCCCACTGTTGTTTTAATCTCCTAGTATTGGAGATTAGAAGCTGTTTCATTTTACACTTGACAAATCCATAAATTTATGAGCTCTCTCTGCTTTCATGACTGCTTGCCAATCGGCCAGTTCTTTTCTGAGCTCATGTTTCTTGTTTCACCTTATCAAACCCAGCAAACAGCAAACCCCACACACACTTGAAACTGAGGCCTCCATCCTTAAGTGCAGGATCTGCCCTCCAGATGCTACCTGAAAATAATGTCAGTGAATCTTCCTCATTCTTGCAGTCTCAGATAAGAGTGTCCTTCTTGCTCTTTGCCAAACCCCCACGGCCACATCTACATAAACTAATATCATTTACAATAGCAACCCACTACTAGATACCCATTTCTGGGTCAGTCACTGTAAGCTCAGTTGTGCTTTGGTAAGAAGCAACTTTAGGATTGCAGTGGTTTACACAGGTTTATCGCTCACTCTCATTTTGGGCCTATCCTGGGTCATTAGGGGCCTGTGGAATGCAGACTGATGGAGTGGCCCCTGCAGAAAATGTTGCAGGTGGGCAGGGGCGGAGGTGTTATGGGGGCCTGTGCAGTGCCCATCAGGCTCCCTCCAGGAGGTGACAGGACACCTCTGCCTGCTCTTTTATTTGCCAAAACAAGGCTGTGGCTTGGTTCCCAGGGGCAGGGGAGCCACTGTAACCTATCACCCGGAAGGAGGGAGGCCAGACTGCCTCAACAGCAGCACCAGTGGTGACCATAATACCCTTTTGTTAAAATTATCAGCTTCCATTTTTCTCCTTAGAAACAGAGATGTTATGACCATCTTCTTGTGTCCGTACCTCTGTTTGATCCTATCAAGGATAAGTTGATAGACGTAGATTAACTTTGTTAAAATGTTTGATGTCAAGGCTGCTCCAGGCCCACACGGCATACCTCTGTGTACAGGTGGGAAGCAAGCAGGTGGGTTTGTCAGGTAGATGGCAGCTTGGGGTCAACAAGAAGGTGGGGTCCTTCACAGCCCGGGCCCGGGGTATGTTTTGGCTGGAAACTGGCAGCTCAATTTCAGGCTCCACTGGCCGTCCTCCTCTCAGAGGGTAAGGCAGTACACCACCTTAGCTGTGGGAAGGATTTACCAAAAACCCAGAAAATGCAGGTTGCCATTCAGAACCAGTTCGTGCTTTCAAAAACCACTCGTGTGTACTGACTTGCGAGCAGTAAGTGAAGAAAGGCCCAGAGTAGAAACATTGATTATATAAAATTCCTTCTAATCTGTAAATTAGATAGATATTGAGTTTCTGGATGGAGCACGACACAACAGAAAAACGTGACTGAAATGCACCAGATCTCCTGGTGTTTGATGTCTTATTTGTGAAAGGGAAGCTGCCTTCCTTAGAATTCTGTGGTTTTATCAATGCTGGCTTCTCCAGACTTGTAGCAAAATCTCTCAGGAGAGCTGTGGGTGTTGGGGAAATGAGCCAGAGTGGTGTGAAGACAAAGAGGAAAATATGTGATGGCTGAACTTGGAGGGAAAGCTCTGGGCAGCAACCTGAGTGACCTTGAAATAGGTAGGGCTTGGAAACCCGCAGGCTGGAGACCCTGTCATATGACGCTGTCATAGAAACCAGTGTTCATAGCCTCGGCCTGGACATACCCAGGAGCGCCCTCGCTCTGTCATTTATTTCTGACTTGGGTTCCCATGAACGCAGTTCTACAATTTTATTGCCTGTGTGAGTTCAACTAGAGAGGGCAGTTTGGCTTTTTAAATTTGTTTATTCACTTGTCTTTTTATATGTGTTGTTGCATGACAGGTTCAGGTCCCCTTTCTAGTGCCCTCCTCTGAGCATGGAGTGGGTGGGCCCTGCTGGCTGTCACCCATGCTGACTCCATGGGGGTGGGGCCTCGTCTCCCCCCCGCTGTGGACCCTCCCCTGTGCGCTTCTCAGCACCTGCCTTAGAACTTACTTGTTGTTTCAGTCTTTCATGTTTCACTGATATGCTGCATGTTTTTTTTTAAGTACCTAAAGGCAGTTATAACTCTCATACATATAAATCAAATTCCAGCAGAAATGATGTTTGCCAAAGGATTTAGTCTAGGATTCTTTCAAATAGCAAGCATCTCAATGTACATTTAACACATGATTCTAATTTTGAAAATAAGTTTCCTTAATAACAATAGGATCAATTGTAAAGGAAAAAAAAAAAACCTAGTATTTCAGACAGCTTTTTTCCTTCTCTTTTCTGGCCTTATGAGAAAGGAATAGAATATCTTCTATGTGCATTCCAAGAAAGGCAACCTGAAATTGTGTGTCTAGATAGACCTGGTCCCACCACCCCAGGTTTGATGTTCCCTTTGATGAGTTTGATGACTTAGATGTGTACAGAGCATGCTGCCTGTGGTCTTCTGACCCAAGGTGGGAAAGTAGCGTCCTCCCCTTGGCAAGGAACAGCTTCTGTCCTGGGGGCCGGCAGGGCCCACACTGGAACCCCTGGGCTGTGACTGTCCAGACTGGAGCCCCTGGGCTGTGACTGTCACCTCGGGGGGAGTGGGGCTCAGGACATAATCTGCTCCACCTGCCCTGCAGTTTGGGAATGTGGAAGGGACCGCTCTCCTTCAAGAGGCCCTGGTCCTGTTGCCAGAGAGACAGGCTGCAGATAAATGTCCACGTGCGGGGGAAGCTTCCCTTTCATTATGCTTACTGGCTGCATCCATATGTGTGTCGTAATGTAGCTTGTGAGCAACCGTCTAGGGGAGTCTGCAGAGGGGATGCTGTCAGCCAGTTTGCTCACCTCATATCCTGGTGCTGCTTCCAGAATGAACCCACTGGGGTCCTTCCAGGACTGGCAGATCTGGTCTGTGGCTCTTCTCGAAGTCAGCTCCCACAGAACATACCAGCCCCTCCTGGGCCTTGGCTGAAGAACAGTGGTAGAGGGGCCAAAAGCTCCAAATGCCTAAAAAATCAGAATGTCCATTATCCAGGTGACCCAGAGCTGGTACCTTGCTGGGAAGGTGTGTCTTCATCTGTAAAAGAGGATGGATGTACATCACCCCTCTGCCCTCCAGAGATGGCCGTGATGATTAGGTGGAGGACAGGTGTGAGGGGTCACCCACATTTGGGGCCACAAGCTCACAAGGGCAGAGTGGTTGTACTGTGAGCCATCTGATTCGTAGCTCTTTGTGAGGGGCTGTTATTTTTGCTGCTAAAGTTGGCTGCCCATAAAGCACTGTGCCTCAGAGCAGGACGCAGGGTATAAGCCACCATCTGCCCTGCAGTTAGGGAATGTGGGAAGGACGGCTCTCCCTCAAGAAGCCCTGATCCTGTTGGCAGAGAGAGAGGCTGCAGATAAATGTCCATGTGTGGGGGAAAACTTCACAAATGTCCTGGCAACATCACAATAAAATGTGAGGGGGAAATTTTCACAAATGTCCTGGCCAAGAGTATTTGGGGAGACATTTCCACATGGCATGGATTTGGGCGATTGCAAACCTAGTACAGCATCCTGGGCCTCTTGGGAGGCAAGGGCAAGGCTGGGAGTTCTCATTTGTGCCTCTCCTGAGGAACAAGGGGCAAATGCTAATAAGGAAGGCCCACTGCCTCCTTCGCAGCCTCTGGGACTCCAGAGCCAGGGTAGGTGGCCCTGAGCGTGTGGAAGGACCTTCCCATCTTAGCAAGAGAGGTCGGTCACCCAGAGCTGTTGTGTTACAAATACTTGGCCAGTGTGTACACGGATTCATACCTGTGTACATATTAACAGGTCAGGAAGCATGGAACTTAGCATGATTTTTAAATTCCATTGTCTTAAATGTTAGGATCCATCTTTACATCTTAGCATTTCTGGAGTTAGGGTGTCGGGGGCACGCCATGACCAGGGTGGGCAGGCCTTCCAGCTTTCCAGGCTTTTGACACCCAGCAGGCCTGTGTCACAGGCTTGGGCGGTAGGGCAGGCCCTAGAGGATGGTTCTGCTCTATGAGTTGTGCCTGGGAATGACTGTGTGTCTCTTCCAGGCTGGAGTGTTTGTGTGAAGGTGTGTGACCCTTCAGAGCTGTCCTGCCCTCTGCTTGGTGATGAACAGCGTAGGGGTGGGGTGGGGGCTGTCCCATCAGTCTGTGACCCTGAAGTGGGAGAGGTCCTAGAGCACCACCTGATTGACCTAAGCGCATCATGACTCCACTGCAGGGCTGGAAATGAATCAGGTGGGTGTGAGCTGCCAGGGTATTGGCTGGAACTGATGCTCTCACTCATCTCACATGCTAGTAAAGTAGTGCTCAAAATTCTCCAAGCCAGGCTTCAGCAATATGTGAACCGTGAACTTCCAGATGTTCAAGCTGGTTTTAGAAAAGGCAGAGGAACCAGAGATCAAATTGCCAATATCCGTTGGACCATCGAAAAAGCAAGAGAGTTCAAGAAAGACATCTATTTCTTCTTCATTGACTATGCCAAAGCCTTTGACTGTGTGGATCACAATAAACTGGGGAAAATTCTGAAAGAGATGGGCATACCAGACCACCTGACCTGCCACTTGAAAAACCTGTATGCAGGTCAGGAAGCAACAGTTAGAACTGGACATGGAACAACAGACTGGTTCCAAATAGGAAAAGGAGTACGTCAAGGCTATATATTATCACCCTGCTTATTGAACTTATATGCAGAGTACATCATGAGAAACGCTGGGCTGGAAGAAACACAAGCTGGAATCAAGATTGCCAGGAGAAATATCAATAACCTCAGATATGCAGATGACACCACCCTTATGGCAGAAAGTGAAGAAGAACTAAAGAGCCTCTTGATGAAGGTGAAAGAGGAGAGTGAAAAAGTTGGCTTAAAGCTCAATGTTCAGAAAACTAAGATCATGGCATCCGGTCCCATCACTTCATGGGAAATAGATGGGGAAACAGTGGAAACAGTGTCAGACTTTATTTTTGGGGGCTCCAAAATCACTGCTGATGGTGATTGCAGCCATGAAATTAAAAGACGCTTACTCCTTGGAAGGAAGGTTATGGCCAACCTAGATAGCATATTTAAAAGCAGAGACATTACTTTGCCAACAAAAGTCCGTCTAGTCAAGGCTATGGTGTTTCCAGTGGTCATGTATGGATGTGAGATTTGGACTGTGAAGAAAGCTGAGCACCGCAGAATTGATGCTTTTGAACTGTGGTGTTGGAGAAGACTCTTGAGAGTCCCTTGGACTGCAAGGAGATCCAGTCAGTCCATCCTAAAGGAGATCAATCCTGGGTGTTCATTGGAAGGACTGATGTTGAAGCTGAAACTCCAATACTTTGGCCACCTCATGTGAAGTGTTGACTCATTGGAAAAGACCCTAATGCTGGGAAGGATTGGGGGCGGGAGGAGAAGGGGACGACAGAGGATGAGATGGTTGGATGGCATCACCGACTCGATGGACATGGGTTTGGGTAGACTCCGGGAGTTGGTGATGGACAGAGAGGCCTGGTGTGCTGCAATTCATGGGGTCGCAAAGAGTCGGACACGACTGAGTAACTGAACTGAACTGAACTGAACTGATGCTCTCACTGCTTTTTCCTCTTTCCCTTTTTCTGTACAAGCTGTTATCAGACTGATCCTGTGTCTTAGAACCAAGACAGTGTGATAATTCCTCTGGTTGGTTTCCAGCTTTCCTGGCTAAGGAATCTTCAGGCATTCTCAACAAAACCAGACACTTGTCTGCAGTGGCAGGAACTGAGCCTGCACATTCCAGGAGATTCTTATTTATCAAAACATGTTGAAAACTAAAAAACTCTGCACAAATGGTGAACCTGAAGGTTTCCCCATTTATGTTTCATGATGCTAAAATAGGTTCCATTAAAAGATAATGCTTTCCTTCAGTAAGTTTGGGAAAATATTCTACACTCTCAGTTTGTCCTTGAAGATTAGCAGTGCCCACTAGAAGATCAAAGGCTCTGAGAAGGCCTGCAGTTTAGTCAAGTGGAATCCAGTATTTTTCAATCCTTCTCTACCCTAGCCCCATACATCTTTCAGGCCCAGTGTTTACAAGGAAGTTAGTATGTGAAATGTGGAATTTGCTGAATCCTGATGCAGTAGAATAGTGCTTGATCCCATCTAAAAGCTGCAGGATGTGTCATCAAGGAAGTCATTAGAATATAGTGCTTATTATGACATAGTTATTCCTTTTCTAGTCTTTTCTAACAGCAATTTCTTGAGCTCCATCTGTATACAAGTCTTCCTATCCTGGCTGTACATAGAACACTCATGTCTGGCCCAGGACCCTGTGCATCAGTGTCAGTGTGGGAAGGGCCCCCAGAAACCTGCAGGTCCCTGGCCCTCACCAGCAGCCACACAACAGGGCTATCCTGGCTCAAGGCCTGGGGATCAGCATAGAAAACCCACAACACATGACAGATTTCCTGACCTGTGAGAGACCCTGCATCGGATGCCTTGCTTCTGTCCTCTCTCTGCCTGGGGCTGGGTTCTGGAAGGTCCTGGCCTGGAAGACCCAGCATGGGACCCCAAGGGAGCCCACATGATGAGTCTAGACCTCATGGCTGTGTTTGTGCGCTTTAGAAACAACAGCTAGATGCCTGCATTTTAGTGGAGACCGTCACTTGTTAGGGCCAAGGTCACTGAGGACCACGGGGAGAGTTCACCAAGGTGGCCACTGTGAGGCTGAGGGGTGGGTAGGGGGCTGGGGGCCAAAGCCCTGGACAGGGCTGTGCTTGCCGCGAGGCTTGGTGCACAGTGGAGGGCCTGGCCTCTGCACCTGCGGCCGGGTACCCGCACAGTGATGTGATGGAGGGAGATGCTGGTGGGGACGGCAGGAGAGGGAACTTCACAGCGGCTGGGCAGGTTCTTCCCCATGGATGCCTTTCCTTTCAGCCATCGTGCGAGGGATATGGACTCCTTTGATGAGGCAGTTCTTCTGGAATTTGTTCAGGCTCAAAAGACATAAATTGGTCCTTTAATCGGGGCCATGACATGACTTCAGGGCTTGAGTTTTGACCATGCTGTGAAGCCTCTCCCAAGGCTGCGGCTTCTTCCCTGCAGCAAGTGCTGCTGGAAAGGAGGCAGAACAATTCAACTTCTGCCCCTTTTACATTCAGATGACCTTGTGGTGGGTGAACACAAGATGCTGTCCTCGGCCAGCAGATGCTCTAGCTGCCCGATTCTGCAGGTCAGCACCATGGGCACAGGGCCTCTGGGGAGAGTTGTAAAGCCCCAGATGGATGTCCCTGGAGATAGGTTCAGCGGGGACATTCTGGTCTGATATGACACTGGGTGTGGTGATTCAGGGACGCTTACAGAAATATGGAAGTGGGGTCCCTCCCATTCCCAGGGTATCTTCATTAATGTTTCCCAGGTGTACCAGCTGTGCAGCTGGGGTGTGAGGCTGGGGACGGGACTGAGCAGGACTCAGGTCAGCGCCTCACCCTTGAGTGGCTGAAGAGCGGGCCTCTGCTCACTCCCCCCACCCCCCAGGTCTACTCGGGCCACCCTGCCTGGACGTGGATGTGATGAGCGAGACGCTGGCCCATCCTCACCCCTCTCTTCGCTCCACCCAGCCTAGGGGCCTCACTCCCAGCCCTCTCCTCCTCCCTGGCCGAGGCCACTCCTCTCCCTGCAGCATATGAGCCTAGGTGACCTCTGTCGTCCCAGTGCTTCCCATGCTTCCCCGCCCCCCAGCCCTGGGAGCGTTTCACCAGCTGCCTGCTGGACGCTTTCACCTCCATTGCCCACATATGTTTTCATTCCCTGTTTCCTCTCAAAGGACCAAAAGACGTGTGTGCTCATGACACACACACACACACAACATGTGCAGTAAGCCACAACTTATGGTCACGCAGGCTTCCCTGGTGGCTCAGACTATAAAGAATCTACCTGCAATGCGGGAGACCTGGGTTCGGTCCCTGGGCCGGGAAAATCCCCTGGAGGAGGGCATGGCAACCCACTCCAGTATTCTTGCTTGGAGAGTTCCATGGACAGAGGAACCTGGCCAGCTACAGACCATGGGATAGCAAAGAGTCACACAACTGAGGGACTTTCACTTCATTTATGCTCATATATGTTTATGAATGCTGCACACACCACACACACCACATGTGTGCTCTCACACATGCACTCACCATGCACAAGTGCACTCATATACATACATATGCATGCCCCTCCTGTACAGAAGAGCCCGAGGAGGCGGCAGCCTGATGCACTAAATGCCCCGGTCCCTGTTGATGGGGGTAAAGGACAGGGTAGAAAGCCAATCAGCGACAGCCAGCAGACTTCTCAGGCTCCCTCCAGCTGCCTAAAATGCCATGTTCAGTGGCCTGGGATGCGTGTGACAGTCCAGGCTGGACCTTCTCCAGGGATCAGGGTCAGGAGCCTGGAGGAGAGGCAGGAGCTTTGTGCAGCCATTGACCGTCCTGTCCATACAAGTCCTTTCCTGCTGCAAGCCTTGGAGCTGGGCCCCTCCCACCCTACTCTCGGTGGACACCTGCCAGCCCCACTCCCACAGGTGACAGCATGGTCACCTGTGTTCTGGTTCTCATCTGTCACCAGGACCCTTGCTGGATTCTTATTATTCCTGCTGCCTCCTCCCCCTACAGACACACAAACACACACACCACACATAACCATGTGTGCACACACACCACGTACACCCTGTGTACCATACATCACACCCCCTCATCTTCCCCACACCACATGGCATACTGTGCACACACCCCCAGCGTACATACCCATCACATCAATCACAGGTCCCTGTAATTCATTTATTCACTCTGTCTGCCTCCCTCCATCCCTGCTGTCCTGTTGCAGCCATCACTGTCTTTTTCTGACCTGAAATATTATTATCTTTTCCACCAAATGTCATTTAAATTGCTCCTAATGGTAGAGACTGAGACAGGAGGTTAAATCTGTGCACCTCCTCCACAGTGCCCATTCTGTGCATAATGCATTTAATGCATTTTCTCCTTGGCTCTGCCCCTCCCTCCTCAACAGGACACCCTCAGACCCGGCTCCTGTGGTGTGCACATGCAAGTCTGCCCCATCTGCAGACACTTAGCATGGCATGAGCCTGATTGAATATGGGGCTTTCCCATCAGAGGAAGCCCTGGCTTGCCCTGCTGGGTGTCCTTCAGGGTTCAGAACCTCCTGGGCACAAATGTCAAACTGACTGACACTGCAGAGCTGAGAGAGACAGGTGTTCATGAGCAATTCCAGAAAGGACCCAGTTAGTCCTTAAAGCACCCATCCTCCAAGTTTAGTCCAGAACCACTGGGAATATGGCTCATTTTAGCAGCACTTAGAGGCTTCTGAAATTACCAGTGGTGGTGGTGGCTGTATTAATCAGCTCAGGCTGCCATTACAGAACTCCACACACTAGGTAGCTTAAACAACAGACATTTATATCTCAGCTCTGGAGGCTGGACGTCCAGGATCAAGGCACTGGCATGCTGGTTTCTGACGAGGCCACACCCCTCTGTTGAAGATGGTCACCTTTTTGCTGTGTCTTCGCCTGGCCTCTTCTGTGCATGCCTGGAAGCAAGAGATCTCTAGTATCTCTTCCTCTTCTTGGAAGGACACTGATCTTATCAGATCAGGGCCCCACCCTTAAGACCTCATTTAAGCTTAATTATCTCCAAGGCTCCTATCTCCACATATGCTCTGGATTAGGGCTTCAACAGGTGAATTTGGGGAGCATGCTATTCAGTCTGTGACAGTGGCAGAGTTTTCAGCTCAGCTCTTCTGCCTGCTGTGGCCTCCCTCAACTGCCCTCCCTTGTCTACTGTGTACCCTTCATGTAGGTAGGTAGCTAGCTTTCTGGAGCTCTGGGTGTGAGCTCACAGCTAGGCCAACATGCCCATTGGCAGGGACACTTTCTCTGCCTCCTGGAATGGTCTCCCTCCTCCTGCCACCTGATAAGCTGCATTGTCCTCTTCAACCTGACTGCTTGGTACTAAATTCTGCGAGAAGCCCTGGGGAAAGCCAGGTGCGAGTCTTTTGGATTTATCACTGTATCTTTCCCTGGAAATGGGGAAAAGATACTCGATGTCAGTGGGTCCAATTAGATAGAATTTGTAGAAATTTTCAGTAGATTAAGCAGTGATATTCACAGGAAGATAATTATTATACCTGTTATCACTGAAAATATCTCAGTGTATCAAAAATTTGTTCAGGCATAAATAACAGAAAACTGACCAGTGGATCGCCTTCCACATAATAAGGAAGGAGGTTCCTAGCATTGATTCAGAGGCTTCATCTTCTGGTTAACATCTCTGTAATTCTTCTGACCACCTGGCCACAAGATGGCTGCTGAAGCACTAGCCATTATGTGCTAGTTCGAGGGAGAAAGAAGGGTCAGTGCCAGCTGTTTATAACTTTTGTTTATCAAGATTGCAAAGATTTCCTAGAAATATGACAAGGAGGTTTATACTTGGATTTTAATAGCCAGAGCTGGGTTATATGGCTACCACAGGCTCAGAGGGAGGCAGAGAAGAACAGTGTTGTCTCACACTAACTGGCATTGGCTTACACTCACCAAGATCTATCACCTGAGGCCAGGCACATGAACCCACCACCACCATTCAAACTAGGTTCTGGTGGTGAAGCAGGAGAGGACTGGTGCTGGATAGATGACAAACAAAAGTAACCTCTCTCATGGGATACAATGTACTGCCTAATAGCTGGGATTCAGAGTTGCCAGTGCTGCAGAAGCCTGGTGTGCTGCAGTCCATCGGGTCACAAAGAGTCGGACATAAATTAGCAACTGAACAACAAAAGAGCTGCCAGTGGTAGAAAGGTTACTAGATTCTCTGAAAGGGACTCTTCACAGTGTTTCTTACCTGGGCTGTGGATAGAAAACAGAGTATGGAGGACTAGGAGTCAGGTGTGATTCTCACCTGGGGGAACGCAGTTATGGGGTCCTGACCCGAGTGTGTCTTCCATCCCCTCCTAGCCACCAGCTGCCCTCTGCCCTCCTCACGCCTGTCTCGACTCCTGCTGGCATCTGTCTTGCACATGCTCCGTACCTCTCTGTGCCTTGGCTTCCTGTTGGCTTTGCTTTTCATTCAAAGTCACCACTTTGGTCAACTGTGCAATAAGTCTAAAAAGGAAAGTCTCTTCAACAGGTAGTGCTGGAAAAGCTGGACAGCTACACAAAGCTGACACAATGTGACTAGAACACTCCCTCACACCACATGCAAAAATAAACGCAAAACGGGTTAAAGACATAAACATAAAACTTGAAACCATAAAACTTCCAGAAGAGAACATAGGCAGAACACTCTTTGACATAAATTGTAGCAATATTATCTTGAATCAGTCTCATAAGGCAAAAGAGATAAAAGCTAAAAAAAGAAAAAACAACCAAAATAAATGGAACCTGATTAAAGTTAAAAGCTTTTGCATAGCAAAGGAAATCACTGACAAAATGAAAAGACCTACAGAATGGGACAAAATTATTTGCAAATGACGTGACCAACAAGGGATTAATACCCAAAATACATAAACAGCTCATACAACTCAATATCAAAAACAAACAACTAAATCAAAAGATGGGGGAAAGAACTGAATAGACATTTCTCCAAAGAAGGCATACAGATGGGCAACAGGCACATGAAAAGATGCTCAATATTGCTAATTATTAAAGAAATATAAATCAAAACAATGATGAAATATCACTTCATACCAGTCAGAATGGGGCTGTGACCAATAATTTTACCAATAACGAATGTTGGGGAGGATGTAAAGAAAAGGAAACCCTTGTATACTTTGGTGGGAATGTAAATTGGTACAGACACTATGGAAAACAGTATGGAGGTTCCTCAGAAAACCTGAAGTAGAACCATCGTATGATCCAGCCATCACACTCAGAGAAAAATGAAAATGAATTCAAAAAAGGTATGTGCACCCCAGTGTTCTTAGTGGCACTATTTTCAATAGCCATGACATGGAAGCTACCAAAGGGCCCTTCAGCAGATGATTGGATGAAGATGTGGTATATATGTGTAGTGGCATATTACTCAGCCATAGAATAAATGAAATGCTGCCATTTGCAGCAATGTAGATGGACCTAGAAAATATTATACTTAATGAAATGTCAGGCAGAAAAAGACAAATGCTGTATGATATCACTTATCTGTGACATCTAAAAAATAATACAACTGAACATATATGCAAAACAGTGACTCACAGATACATAAAACAAATTTGTGATTACCAAAAGAGAGAGGGAAGGGGGAGGGGCAAAATAGGAGTATGGCATTAAGAGATACAAGCTACTATGTATAAAATAGATAAGCAACAACAATACATTGTATCACATAGGGAGTTATAGCCTTTATGTTGTAATTACTTATGATCTGCAAAAATACTGAATCACTATGCTGTATACCTGAAACTAATGTAATATTGCAAATCAGGTGTTGTTAAGTAAAAAGTAAAGTTAAAGAAAGGCAGGATGCTGGGTGCATGATTAAACGTTGTGACAGGAAGCAGGCCTGGGGCTCAGGAAGATCAGGGCCAGGCTCCCCTTGTCAGGCGCCTGATTGATCTGTGCAGGAGCTCAGCACCACTGCACTGCAGTCATGACGTGCAGGGCAGGTGTATGTGTCTTTGGTTCATTCTTTCATTGACTCTAAGCCTGTGTGAGTGGCCCTGTGTGCAGAGTCAGGTGATACCTTGGGTCAGGCTGTCCCACGGCCCAGAACGTGAAGGAGATCTGATGTCGGGCTCAGGGGTCTCTAGAAAGGAAAGGGCCTTGCTCTCGACTTCTAAACATGGAAAGCGAAGTTCTAGATGTTGATACATGTTCTCAGCAATCCCGAGGCAAAAAGGAGTGGAGTTGGGAAGGACAGCCCCATGCTAGACTTTGGCTCAGGCATCTTCTGTTGTCAGCATGTCTTGTTTCATGAGAAGTTCTTCCCAGCCCTGGATATGCTCATCTAAACGGGATATGTGTTGGGAGGTCCTGGAAGGTGTGTGTGACTGTGGACGCTTGACTGGATTTCAAGGCATGTTGGCTTCATCGCGGGGCCCGTGTAACAGGAGGCAGAGTTTTACTCAATGGAAGGTTCCTTTGCTCGAAAAGTGTATCCTGGCACCTTGCTGATGGTTTGGCAATTGTTCAATGATGTTTCAATTGAAAAATTTTTGAAGGATTTAAGAGTTTATTTTCCCCTTTGGATATCAAACTTTTATCTCCTCAGTTGTATAACGCGTGTTTGGATTTTCTCTCTTCTGACTCGTAGTCCGTTTGGGCAGCTGTAACCAAAATACCACAGACTGGGCAACTTATAAACCACTGAAATTTTATTCTCACATTTCTGGAGGCCAGAAGCCCAAAATCATGGCCCCAGAGTGGTTGTGTCCTGGCAAGGGACCTCACGCAGCTTGCAGACAACCTGCTTCTCCTGGTGTCATCACATGGTGGGAGGGGTGAGGGAGCTCTGGGGTCTCTTATAAGGACACTAATCTCATTCACAAGGGTTCCACCCTTATGACCTAAGTACTTCCTAAAAGTCCCACCTCCTAATACTGTCATCTTTAGGGATGAGGATTTCAACACATGAATTTGGGGATGAGACAGGCTGGGACCTGGGACCCTTTGCCGCAGTGCTTCAGTGTTTGCACTGGGATAAGCCTCTCCTCTAGCAACAAAATACAGAGAAACTATAATGGACTAAAAATAACTGCAGTTAGAGCAAATTTTGGATAAGATACAGAAACTGAAACACCCAACTGCCTCTTTTGGAGAGCAGGGAGCAAAGAGTAGGGTACTGTGCATGCCCCCTGCACACAACAACACCACTAAGGTCTGGGCAAACCACCTAAACCACCCCTCCAGCCTGAACCCTGGGCCCACCCTCTACCCTCATCTCAACTTGGAACCAACTTGGACAGGGAGCAAACAAGGGAAACTGTTGTTTGTTTTAGTTCCTTCTGCTATAGGGACCCCAGTACTCTTGCCTGAAGTTCTTGTCTGGTCCCTGATCAATTTCTGTTGATGAGAAAGGCCAAGAACCCTGGCATGAACATTCAAACCATAGCAGACTCCTTCTCCATGTAAAAGTACCACGTGTTCTGAGGTGTCAGCTCTTCAAAAGACAAATGAAAATGGCACCTAATACTAGTTTGTTTGTTTTTTAAAAAAAAAACAAAAAAACAATTTTGATTAAAAAGCAACTAGGGGCTTTCCTGGTGGTCCAGTGGCCAAGACTCTGCTCTGTCAATGGTGGGGGCCCAAGTTTGATTCCTGGTCAGGGAACTAGATCCCACATGCCACAACTAAGACCCAGAGCAGCCAACAAGTAAATACTTACAAATTGGCAACTATAGGCAGGGAAACTTCCCCTGGATCATTAAGTATAAAAACAACCTTTTGGTAGCAGAGACTCTCAGAACTGGATGGTTTCCCTCAGTTCTTGGGCGAGTTCAGGTGACATGACATAGACCATGGCGTGAACAGCATCCTAGAGGAATCTTGTCACTCCCTCCTGTGTGCCATTTGCTTGTTTGTTTTCTGATCTCTGATTCCAGGTCCATTGTACTTCTGTGAGAATCTAATCAAATGTAGCACATCCACGACTGGGAGACTGGCTAAGGTGGGGCTCCGCTTGCACACAGCAGAGGGGCCTGTGTTGCCGGCACAGCTGTGGTGCCAGGAGGGCCCTGCGACCTCACCAAGCCACTGGAGGCAAGTCCAACTCTTTCCCCAGGTCTGTCCAAGTGGGAGCTGGGTTGTGTCCTGGTCAGCCCCTGAGTCATTTTAAGCCCAGATACTTTTATTGGATGTATGTCTCCATTTTTTGGCTGCGTCTTTTGGGCCAAATTAGAATGTCATTTGGAGACAGTCAGAAGAGTAATACATAAACACTTCATAATAGGAACTTAGAATTAAAAACAGACATTAAGTAAGTTCTCAAACCACAGTGACTTGTAGTAAGTCATAGTAACTCACACAGGCATAGTCACACACCTTTTCACTGACATGTGTGTATGAGTTTGCATGTGTGTGAATACGTGTGTATGTGAGTGTGTATATATGTGCGTGTGTGTGTCAGTATGTGCATGCGTCAGTGTGCACACACACACATTCATCTGTTTCCCTGCTATACCACATGTCTAGGCTGATGACAGTGAAGAGCCTGGGGTTCAGTGGACGGGAGGCCTAGCCTGTACTGTAGCTCCTGTGGGGAGGTTACTTGGTCTCTCTGAGACTCTGCAGCCCCTGTGTGTGTTGGGAAATGATATCATTGACCCGCTGTCCAAGCCTGTGTTGGGATTATATGAAGCAATGCTATAAAAACACTAGTACACTGCCTGGCAGAGAGGAACTAACAAATAAAGGATAATTGAATTGAATGGACCCAGAGGTTTGCTGATGTCTACCAGCAAGAGAGGGGTGGCACACATGACCCAAGGCCACCACCCCCTACTTCCTGGAAAGCAGGAGAGTCTGTGTCCCATGATGCAAGGCAGAGGGCGGTCTGTGTGCTCTGTGGACCTTGTTGTCTGGCCCCTCAGGGTGGTAGGCTGTGTGCATGGCTGGCTCCCCAGGGGCAAGGGTAGGAGAGCAGCAATACCTCTCCAGTGGGAGACTCACTACTTCTGGCTTAGCATTTATACTGGAATTGTAAGTACTCTGTAGTCACTGTTATTGATTAGTTTACCAGGACATCTCTCTTTTTAATAAAGGAACTGATTTCTCTCCATGATCTTGGGACTCCAGGAACAAGCAGTGGTACTGACAGGGACACAGGCGGTTTTGAACTCAGGGCCAGCAGGGATCACAATGGGCGCCCTGTGGGCGCACATCTCTTTACGGGTCTGTGAGGAAGTCAGAACACATATGAACAGGTCTTTGTGATCACAGGAGCTTTGAATACCTGCTGCAGTGTATTCCACAGATTGTATTGAGCTTTGAGTCATTTGCAGTGGATTTAAGAGGTTGGTTTGAATGATCTCTTCTTAAATCTATGCTCAAAGAATGACTGACTGACTCACAAGAAAGGGGACATGGATGAGAGGCCAGGGAAAGTTCCTGTCCAGAGTTGTACTGATAATTGCAAGAGGAGCCACATGCTGCTGGAACTGAATGAGACTCAGAGAACTGTGTTAATACCAGCAAAGGTCTTATACAAACTCTTAGCAGAAAATGATTGTAGTTCTTTGGATAGAATGAATCTCAGTGGATTGGAAGCCAACAAGAGTTTAGCATAATGCAATTTAGTTTTACGTCCATGATCACATTAGATTAGTTGAAATGAAATTCCCCAATGCATAGAAAATCTCCAGGTCTCTAAACTTTAATTTGATGTGCTGCCACATAGAAATATTCTTAAAATTTATTCTAAATAATATGGTATTTTGAAAATTTGGGGAAGCCAGAGAAAGCCTTGAAAATGTTCATCTTACTCTTCTGGTCTCTTCTCTCACTTGGTAGCTGAAGAAGTATTTTTTAATATTTATTTTTAAATGTTTATTTATTTGGCTGCACTGGCTCCTAGTTGTGTCATGTGGGATCTTTAGTTGCAGCATGTGGACTATAGTTCCCTGACCAGGAATCGAACCCAGGCCTACTGCATTGATAGCTCGGAGTCTTAGCCAGTGGACCATGATGGAAGTCTCATGAGGGGATATTTTAATTAGTTTGTATTTACTGATTGAATGTGGGTATTTGTTGTGTACTTTGTTGGGTTTTGGAACAGGGTGATTCTGAGAGACCCCAGGCTGTCCCTTAGCTGTCAGGACCCGAGAGGAAATCCACTGAGGTCGTCTGTTCCTCCCAGTGGAGCATCAGGTTGAGACCACACCTTCTCTTCCTGCTCATGAGAGAAGCACATTCATTTCTAAGTAAAGGTGCTGAGTGTGATGTAATTAGGTCTTGGATTTTGCCAAATATGAATCTGTTAGCTCTTCCCTATGCCTTTGTTCAGTGACCTGTTGGTAAGTCACAGGCCTCCCTTCAAAGGTGATGCTACCATTCTCCTTTGCCAACAAAGGCCTGTCTAGTCAAGGCTATGGTTTTTCCAGTAGTCATGTATGGATGTGAGAGTTGGACTACAAAGAAAGCTGAGTGCCGAAGAATTGATGCTTTTGAACTGTGGTGTTAGAGAAGACCCTTGAGAGTCCCTTGGACTGCAAGGAGATCCAACCAGTCCATCCTAAAGGAGATCAGTCCTGGGTGTTCACTGGAGGGACTGATGTTGAAGCTGAAACTCCAAAACTTTGGCCACCTGATGTGGAGAGCTGACTCATTTGAAAAGACCCTGATGCTGGGAAGGATTGAGGGCAGGAAGAGAAGGGGACGACATAGGATGAGATGGTTGGATGGCATCACTGACTCAGTGGACATTGGTTTGGGTGGACTCCGGGAGTTGGTGATGGACAGGGAGGCCTGGCGTGCTGCGGTTTGTGGGGTCGCAAAGAGTCGGACACAACTGAGCGACTGAACTGAACTGAACTGAACCATTTTCCAGCCATGTGCCTGTCCAGACAGATGGAAGCAGTTAACCCCGCCTATTCTGGGGAGAAGGGAAAAGCAGGGACACGGACACGTGCTGAGTGCCTGCCAGCCGGACGCCGGCCCAATATCCACTCAGGTTCTTTCCCTACTTGGGGCCCTGAGAGGTGGGCCAGCCATCCCTACCTTCAGGGAGGATGCTAGGCCCTCAGGAGAGGCCGGAGGGGTCCAGGTTGCCCTGTGCCAAGCCCGGCGTTCCAGCACAGGCCCACTGCTGAGCTGCCCACTCTCTCTAGATTGCAGGTAACCTGAGCTCGTCTGGCCTTTTCCAGTTCATTAAAAACCAGGCTTAAGGCTCCTTCTGCCTGTGGCAGCCTCAGGACTGGTGAGGCTTCCAAGGGGCTGCTCTCCTGCTTTAGTCTAATCCTGGGCCCCCCTCCTCCCCAAGGACTGGGGTGCAGCTGCCACGGCCTTCTAAGTAGTTTTGGGAAGCATTCCTGCCTCCAGGCTGGTTTATGGGGAGGAAGGGGTGGGTTAAGGGCAGTTCCCATCTGCCTGTGAAGAGCCTTCCAACACAGCTGCTTTCTGATGCCTGTCTCCTTCCCAGGCCTCCCAACATGTGCTTGGGGCAATTGTGTATTTCTCCTGCCTGTTACTCCTTTGAAGTGAAAGTGAAAGTCACTCAGTTGTGTCTGACTCTTTGTGACCCCATGGACTGTACAGTCCTTGGAATTCTCCAGGCCAGAATACTAGAGTGGGTAGCCTTTCCCTTCTCCAGGGATCTTCACAACCCAGAGATCGAACCCAGGTCTCCCACATTGCGGGCAGATTCTTTACCAGCTGAGCCGCAAGGTAAGCCCAAGAATACTGGAGTGGGTAGCCTTTCCCTTCTCCAAGAGATCGTCCCAAACCAGGGATTGAACCCAGGTCTCTTGCATTGCAGGAAGATTCTTTACCAACTGAGCTATCAGGGAAGTCCTGACATTTCTTTACTGATACCTGTTACTCCTTTACCAGCCGCTTTTGTGCCTTTTGTGAGCAGTTCTCTTATAGTTCAAGAGAAATAGATAGTCAGTGCTTAAACCAAAAGAGTCTGCACACATCTGGGGTTGACCTCCTCCATGGATGGGTTGGATTAACATGCCTTGTACTCATCCCTGGGTATGTGTGTGTGTGTGTGCACATTTGTGTATTTGCACATGCTCACAGGCACAGTCCAGTCTGGGGTCAGTGTGCTCAGACTGTCACATGATAGCTCCTCTGTATGTGAGGTGTCTGCCAGCTCCCTCCGGTCCAGCAGGACTCGGCCCCCTCCATGCCAGCCTTACCTCAGACCAGTGAAGTCTCCTGGCAGACTGAGCTGGTTCAGACATCAGGCCTGGCTCTCAGCAGCAGACTGAGAATTGTGCAAAGCGGAGGAGAGGTCACTGGAGGGTAAGGCAGATATGACCCCTGGCAGAGCACCATCCTGAGATCCGAGGTCTGTACAGGGAAGGTAGAAAGGGAAGAGGATACAGTCCCAGGGAAGGAGCTGGGCAAGGCAGGGGGAGCGCTCTGAGCTTCAGAAGGGAGAGCTGCCTGGGAAGATCCTAGTTCGGAGAGTGGGTGGGCGCCCCAGTGTGTCCTGTTAGCCATGGAAGGGCCCTGTGGGGACTGTGCTTTTGGGATTGCATCCCAGTGGCTCTCCCCAACATGTTTTAGGGGGAATGCAGGGTACAGGGGGATGGATACCTCCTCTACCATCCTGCTCTGGAGTTTGACTCCCAGCTCTTCATGTAGTTCCTTCCCAAGAAAGTGCTGCCTCAGACGAATCTAGGAGCCTTTGCAGAGCTGAAGCGTGAAAGGGCAGGCGATGACCAGGAAAACACTGGGGTTTGGGTAGATTGACTTCACCTCAAAGGACAGAAATGGGTATCTCCCACCTGTGACACTCTGCCCCCTCGTAGGCCAGGGCAGCATCCCTCCTACACTCCAGTTGGAGACTGATCTATCACCCACTGTCATCACCCTGACCTGCACCACAGGGACATTTTGATGCCCGGGAGAGACATATGGAGCTGGGTGACGCAGCTCTGGGCTGAGAACTCTTGGGTTCTGCTCTTGAAGCAGCTCCTTGGGGCAGTGGGCAGTGGAGGTTGTTTGCAGTTTCTAGGGCTTTTCGCCTGGCTTAGCCTTGCAGGGCAGGCAGGCGCCACACATCAACTGCTGTAGAACATTGCTCTCAGGTGGTCACTGCAGAGGACGTTTAAGTGACAAGCTGCCTGAGAACAGGGTGACGGACCTCAGAGGCCAGTCTTTCAAGTTGTAATTAAAACTCTGATCCAGCCCTGTGGTTTGGCAACATGTGTGGGCAAAAAAGAGTCTTCGCTCCTGGTGGAGCTGAGGCCACCCAATGGACAGGCTTCATGCAGGGTGCTGGCCTCCTGGAGGTCTTCAGGAGGATGAATGCAGAGGGGCCCTCAGCCTCCCTGGAGAGCCCAATCATTAAGCTCAGAAAGGCGGTGTCTGTGGTATACCCAGTGAGGAATCTGAGCCACCAGTGTCTTAGGGACAATAAGGAACAAGCTTAACATACACTATTTTCAAGAAATATTTTGTGAATGAGGAAGATATAAAAGGAAAATGACATTTTGCAAATGTCTTTTTTTTTTTTTAACAGTTCTACTTCAGGATTTTGAAGTGATTCTG
Source organism: Okapia johnstoni (assembly GCA_024291935.2). Classification (NCBI taxonomy): domain Eukaryota; kingdom Metazoa; phylum Chordata; class Mammalia; order Artiodactyla; family Giraffidae; genus Okapia; species Okapia johnstoni. The sequence goes on from CM044326.1 coordinate 26,205,600, forward strand.
AAGTCTGATGTAGAAAGATGTTTTTAGTCCTGATCCCTGAGCAGCAGGCCCCGTACCACAGATGAGAATATTTCCAGCCTCTTGATCAAAACAGCCAGTCACAATCTGAGGTTCTCTGCTCCATGACCCAGTGACTTGGCCCATTCTGAGCTTCTGTCATCTTCTCTAGAACATGATTACTGGTTGTGGGGATGAGTGGCTTTCAGCTGTTAAGATTTTTTAAATTTATGTTATTAAAGTATGGTTGATTTAACAGTGTTGTATTAGTTTCTGATGTACAGCATAGTGATTCCGTTATACATGCCTGTGTGCTAAGTCACTTCAGTCATGTCCAACTCTTTATGACCCCATGGACTGTAGCCCACCAGGCTCCTCTGTCCATGGGATTCTCCTACTGGAGTGGGTTGCCATGCCCTCCTCCAGGGAATCTTCCTGACCCAGGGATCGAACCCACGTCTTCTGCGGCTCCTGAATTGTAGGTGGATTCTTTACCACTGAGTCACCTGGGAAGCACTCAATTATACATATATATATAGATATTCTTTTTCAGATTCTTTTCCATTATGGTTTATTGCAGAATATAGAATATAATTCCCTGTGCTATACAATAAGTCTTTGTTATTTATCCATCCTATATATAATAGTTCACATCTGCTAATCCCAAACTCCCAATACTTCACTCTCCCCCTACCCACTCCTCTTTGGCCACCACAAATCTCTTCTCTATGTCTGTGAGTCTGTTTTTTAGGTATGTTCATTTGTGTCGTATTTTAGATTTCACATATAAGTGATATCATATGGTATTATCTTTCTCTGTCCAGTTTTCACTTAGTTTGATAATCTCTAGGTCCATTCATGTTGCTACAAATGGCATTATTTCATTCTCTTTTATGGCTGAGTAATATTCCATTATATATATGTACTACATCTGCTTTATCCATTCACTTATTAATGGACATTTAGGTTGCTTTCATGGTTTTTGGCTATTGTAAATAGTGTTGCTGTGAACGTTGGAGTGCATGTATATTTTCTAGTTATGGTTTTTCTGGATACTTACCTAGGAGTGGGGTTGCTGGACCCTATGGTAGCTCTACTTTTAGTTTTCTAAGGAACCACCATCCTGTCCTCCATGGAAGCTGCATTCACTTACATTTCACCAACAGTGTAGGAGGGCTGCCTTTTTTCCACACCCTCTCTGTCCCATTAGTGTTTTCATTTGCCCTAGCACGCCCTGCTCAAGTAAAGCCTTACCCACAAAAGTCACGGGACACAGGCCCATCCATGAATCCTCCCCTCCCTCAGCCAAAATGGTGCCCAAAGGCCTGGGGGGTTTCTGCGGTTACCCCTCAGTCTGGGGTGGTGTAGAACCTGACAGCCCAGCTATCTTTGCACTGACTCCCAGGAGGGATTCAACTCACACCTGAGAGATTTAGACCTTAAATAGTCCATATATAATCGTTTTATGTGAAATCAATGGTAACTGCCTTCCAAAGACCACATTACAAAGAAAAAATAACTATGACTTCATTTCTTTCTTTTTCCTATCAAATAATTCATTAAAAAAAGATGTAAGATGTTAATATACCCCCAGCCTAGTTATTCCTACAGGTCATATGTGGTGCAGCTAGATAGAATTTTAATAATATCAAATTTGCCTCGTAATTACTTCTATTGTGAATATTGGCATAACTGAGTATAATGTGAGATTGAAATATTATCATGCTTTTTTGTAATTTCATGTAAAAGCTGTAGATAAATAGAAGATAACTACACTGTTAGATCATGGAGGTTGCATGACACTAAAGTAGCATTACTTTAATATGATATGTAGACACGTTATGTTTATTCCAAATCGATTTACTTTAATATGATATGTAAACACGTTATGTTTATTCCAAATCGATTTACTTTAATATGATATATAGACACGTTATGTTTATTCCAAATCGATTTACTTTAATATGATATGTAGACACAGTATGTTTATTCCAAATCGATGCTCTTTGGCTGATTGTTTCATGTATATACTGTATATATATATATAGATAGACTGATATATAGATAGACTGATTTATATATGTACTTTATATAGTATATGTATATAATCATATTTATTATCATTTCCTAATATTGGTATATGTAATATATTATTTTATTCTAGCTTTATATATTTATATAAAGAATCATGAGTCACACAGCATAAGTTTAGGATTTAAAAGTGTCCTGATTTCTCTTGACTTTTAGTTGCAAACTGACAGTAATCCATAGTGAACCTCATATTCCTGTACATACACATACACATATGCAACACAATTTTTCCACAGAACATTTTAGCACTCACAAAGTAGATGATGTTTAGCCTAATTTGTTGATTTTTTTTTTAAGAGCTTTAAGATGTTACTGTTGTTCCAGAAATGCCATTTGATGTATTTTGAGAAAAACGTCTGTGTATCCATGGTGACGGCCCCTGCTCATTCCCGGCTGGCAGCCCTCAGGCCCAGGAGCCATCCTGACGGGCCCTCCGAGTGCTGAGCTCCCAGCAGGGCTGGGTTCTAGGCAGTCTCATTTTCTGTGGCAGCCCAGAGCTGGCGGGGTCAGAGGATCAGTGCCTTGTCCCGTGGGCCTGGCCAGAGGTGAGAGGAGAGCAGCTGTGTGTGCCGAGGGCGTGGCTTGTCCTCACACCTGGCCCCTGTCCTCTGGAGCTCCACCTGGCAGCCCTGCCGGGGCTCTGTCCTGCTAGTGCTCCAAGTGGGAGGGGTTCCAGCCATTGTTCACTGGGAGAGCTAATTGCAGTGTGGGGTTTCCAGCCCTATCTGCTTTCCGGAACCATTTGTGGAAACCTGATTCCGTTCTTTTCAACAATGCGGCTGCTGGATAATGCCGTACATTAGGCTCTGTGTATGCATGTTTCCTTTCGGTGGTGATTGCTTCCTGGTCTGTTGGTCTCTGGCTCAGCATTCAGAGGCCTGAGAGTGTGTGTGCAGCATCTATGGAGGGGGCCCAAGGATGTCAATGCACATGAGTAGAGCCTTCAAATGACTGTACCAAGGGTGGAGTCATCTGTGGACACCCGTGGCTTCTGACAGCAGGACTCAGTCAAGTGCTCAGCCAGCCACTTGTTGGGAATCTTAGATGAGTGAAAAAAACAAAAACTCCAGTCCTGGTTTGTCTGTGCTGTGAACCAGGTGTGACATTCCTTTCACAGCTTCTCTCTCTGAAGGACAGGAGGAACTTGCAGTTCCAACAGCAGGAGGCTTCTGGGGTCCTGTGAACGGGGATGCAGGACTCAGCCCTGGACATGGATCTGTGCAACCACAATGGGGAACCTCAGGGAGGCTGCCACCAGCGGTGAAGGAGCCTAGCCGTGGGGAATATGGGGTCAGTTGGCTGCTCTGCCCCTGCTGGTTCCATCACTGTGACACTAGAAACACTGTAAGGTAATGGCCCCACAGAATCCTGGGGACACCCAGCCTCAGGGAAGACAGTGAGCATAAGGCCCAGCATCCCTTCTCTGCCTCTATCACGGGGCAGGTTGGGATGCCCTGGGCCACTGTGGCCCTGGCCACAGGCTCTGGCCTTTCCTCTGCTGGATCAGTGTCCTTGTCTGACTGAGCCTTCAGTACAATAGTGTGGGGCCCTGGGGCTTTTTGTCTCAACAGCCAGCGTGCTTAGCTACAACATTGGCCCTAGTTATTTCCAGACCCCATGTGTTCATGCCTTGGGCATGTCCCGCAATTCCCTTCCACACTTGGATGCTAAGGCCCAGCTGAACAAAGGTGGAGCTTCTTCAGGGAACACCTGTCTGCCAGTCTCTCCAGCCAGCCTCCCATCAAGCCTCTAAGAAAGGGTGCATCCTGTACTAGGGGTGCAGGACACTCGAACAATACGTGGGTGTCTGACCACCTGCTGAGGACAGTGACCATGGGAGCAGCAGGATGGGACAGACACAGCCATCTTGGGAAGGTTTCCTTGAGGCAGTGACTATGACTTTCAAATCTGAGGGACGAGTAGGTACTGAAGAGGTGAAGAGGGGAGAAAAGAACATTCCAGCAGCAGGAGCTGTCTGTGCAGAGTCCCTGCGCTGGAGTGGAGAGTGCATGAGGTGCTGGGCAGCACAGGGCAACGCTAGATGTTCATGGTAGGAGTCAGTGGGAAACACTGATGGGTTTTTGAGTGCTAACAGAGAGCAAGGTTTCTTTTGTGTCTTGAGAAAGGACCTCTTGCTGGGCTTGGAAGGCTGCCTGGCTTTGGTAGGGTTAAGGTGGGCCTGGATCCAGGCCATTGTCCTGGTGGGAAGCACTGCTTGGCACAGAGATGGAGTCAGGGTCTGTTTCTTCCTCCTCCTGCTTCCACGTCTGTCTCCACCCCTCAGGTCCTCTCAGCCCTTCCAGAAGTCTCCTGAGATTTTGGCTGGTATGTCTCTGGGTCTGAGCCTTCTGAACACACAAACATGCCGTGTGTCCCAGTGAGCTCCTGGAGGGAGGCCTGTGTGAAGCTGACTCGCCCAAGCCCATCACCCCCCAAGCACACCATAGATATGTAGTAGGACCAACAGTGGATGATGGATAGAGGTTCTGTGGGAAGCAGGGAGGAGAGTGGATCTGTCAGACCTGGAGTCATCTTCCTACCTCTTCTTGTCTGTTTTCCCTTGGGCAAATTACTTAATGACTTTTAGGGTTCTTTAATCTGTAAAATGAGGACCAAACACATCTACCTCTGGGTGTTGAGAGCCCTCACATGAGGAGGAGCGTGGCAGTGTATTGTCAAGTGTCCTGCCACTTGAGTGCAAACCAGTGTTGTTACTGTGCTGGGCAGACCCTGCAAGTCCCAGAGGGCAGCAGAAGATCCCTGCCCCCAACACTTGGCACTGCCTAGAGGCCAGGTCGCTGGGGTCTGGTTCCCACCCCCACAGGGGGTTGCCATGTGCACATTCAGGCTGAGCGCTCAGAGCACTCTGTGTGCCTTGTGTTGTTAAGAAGCACCCAGCCACAAAAGGGGCATATATTCCTAGATTCAGGGGCACAGTTCTGCCTGAGTCACAGCCTTCTGCTGGCTACTCGCTCCTGCAGCTTCTAATGTGATAAATACCCTCCTGGCTTCTGCATCTGAGGTGTGATTTCTAGGATTAGACTGTAACCTGGGGGCCAGTTGGAAAGCTTGGGTTGCAGGTGAGAAGACCATGTCCTCAAACCTCTGGCCTCCTCAGCCTGTGACCCCCCCTGGCTGAAAGGAGATCCCGCATCCTGAGTCAACTGGCAGGAAGGCGTTGGGAGAAGCTAGATGTGAGCCGGCAGCACCTGGCCCCTGGCCCCAAGCCACTGCTCAGGAGCCGAGTGAAGGAGCATCTTGTTTCTGTTTCTGATTATGTGCTGTCATCTGCAAGTTGAGAAGAAAAATAGAGCTCTGGGACTGGGAAAAAAAAAAACAAAAAAAAAACCTGCCTCTGGATAAAAAGAGGCAGTTTGTGCGAATCCCTGATGTGGGCCCTCCACCCGGCAGGTGGAGGCTGAGTCAGCTCAGTCGTCATCATCACACGTCCCCTCGATGAGTTCTGACCCCCTCACCTCCTGTGCCCAGCACTGCCCCAGACACACCACCTTTTCTGTCTTGCTGGACCGACCCCTGGTTTCGTGGCTATTCCAGCTCTGCTCACGTCCCTTGTTGCCCCGTGGTCTTTCAGGGACCCCCATCAGATGGTTTTTCTCCTCTGGCTGGTGGTTTCTCATCACACCCACAAGGAAGCCCATGCCCCCACCACCACATGACCTGCAAGCCCATTCAGCCCGGCCATCTGCTCCTGCCCAGCAGCCTCTCTGTGCTCGCCCTCTTGGCTGGGTCTCCTCTGGTGACTCCAGCCTTCTCTCTGCTCTGGGACTTACCCAGACTCACTCTTGCCTTAAGACTTTTGCACTTTATTTTCTTTTGCTCAAAAAACTTTCTCCAGCTGGTTTTGTAGCCTCCCCCTGGCCACATACCCTTCAGCTCCCTATCGCTTCCTTGAGGGCCTCTGTGGCCACCTCACCTCCACCCAGCCCCTGTGGGTCTGTGTACCCAGCAGCCCTGACTCCGTACACCTCTGCTGGCCGGACCCCTCTTTCCCTTGGACCTTTCACAGAGGTGAGACTGAGACTCTTGCAGGTGAGGAGCCGGCTTCTCTCTACCTGCTTTCAAAGCCATGGGTTTCCTAAATGCAGGGCTTTCCTCTGTGTGCGGCATTCTCACAGTCTCCCAGGGGCTTCATGGGCAGGGGAGCTGGAACATACAGGCTGACACTTGTGTTTTCTGACCCGGGAGTAACCGGTCATCTTCCTGGGATGCAATGTCTTGCTGTCCACTTTGGGATTTCCAGGGCTGTATGTAGTGGGTTTACTCTTGGCCATCTCCTGGGAGGTTTGGTCCTTCCTCTTGACTGGTGCAGTGAGCAGGAGAAAAATCACATCTCAGGCCCAGTAACCTTGACCTCTCTCCTCTGCCTGCCTGGCCAACACTAGAAGCTGCCTGACTTATTTTAGGTGTATTCTTCCTCACTACCTACCTATGAGTATGGGAACCTGCTCTGATTTGTCCACAGCCACAAACCGGGCACCTGGGACAGCAAGCACAGCCCACATCAGGCAGCACTCAGTAAACACTTATTGAATGGAAGAATGAACTGTGCACACAACAGCACACAGCTCACAGAAACCATCTTTATATCAGTGACCTCCCCCGTCTCAGAGTTTCCGGGAAGGTCGAATTTACTATGGACTGAATTGTGGCCCCACCCAAACTTCATCTGTTGAAGCCCTACCCCCAGTGGGACTGTATTTGGAAATGGGGTCTTTAAGGAGGCAATGAAGGTTAAAAGAGATCATGAGGGTGGGCCCCAATTCTTATAAGAAGAAGGAGAGGGACTTCAGGTATGTGCGTGCACAGAGGAAGGCCATGTGATGACACAGGGAGAAGGGAGCCATGGGTGAGCCAAGGAGAGAGGCCTCAGGAGACGTCAGACCCTCAGCACCTTGAGTAAATAGGCTAAGTCACCTCAGTCGTGTCCGACTCTGTGCGACCCCATAGATGGCAGCCCAGCAGGCTCCGCCGTCCCTGGGATTCTCTAGGCAAGAACACTGGAGTGGGTTGCCATTTCCTTCTCCAGTGCATGAAAGGGAAAAGTGAAAGTGAAGTCGCTCAGTTATGTCTGACTCTTAGCGACCCCATGGACTGCAGCCTACCAGGCTCTTCCATCCATGGGATTTTCCAGGCAAGAGTACTGGAGTGGGGTGCCATTGCCTTCTCCGCTTGAGTAAATAAATATCTGCTATTTAACCTCCCTTCCCCACCCCCATCCCCACCCCTGCCACCCCGCTGCGCCCAGTATTTTCTGATGGTAGTGCTAGCAGACTAGTATAATGTCTAGTAACAGATGTGCTGGGCAGAAATAGTCCAGCACTAGAGACTCGGAGCACACACGGACTGTTCCTTGAAACAGTGGCAATAGGAGCAAATTCTGTTTTTATTTATTTCGATTATTAAAAATTAAAAAAAATTTATTGGAGTATAGCTGATTTACAGTGTGGTACTAGTTTCAGATGTACAGCAAACTGAATCGGTTATACATACACATATATCTCTTTTTTAGATTCTTTCCTGCATAGGCCATTACAGAATATTGAGTAGAGTGCCCTATGCTATACAGTAGGTTCTTATTAGTTACCTATTTTATATGTAGTAGTGTGTATATGTCAGTCCCAGTCTCCCAGTTTATCCCCCGCTCCCTTGTTCCCTGGTAACCTGGTAAAGTTTGTTTTCTACATCTATGACTCTACTTGTGTTTTATAAGTTCACTTGTAGCCTTTTTTAGATTCCACATGTAAACAATATCATATAATATTTGTTTTACTGTGTCTGACTTCACTTAGAATAGCAATCTCTAGGTCCATCCGTGTTGCTTCAGATAGCATTATTTTGTTCTTTTTATGGCCGAGAGTAGTATTCCATTGTGTATATCTGTCACATCTCCTTCATCCATTCCTCTGTTGATGTACGCTTATGTTGTTTCCATGTCCTGGCTATTGTAAACAGTGCTGTAGTGAACACCAAAGTGCATGTATCTTTTTGAATTATGGTTTTCTCAAGGCATATATCTAGGAGTAGGATTGCTGGGTTATATAGTGTAGGTCTATGTTTAGTTTTTTAAGGAACCTCCATGCTTTTTTCCATAGTGGCTGTGCCAGTTTACATTCCCACCAACCGTGTAGGAGAATTCCCTTTTCTGTATACTCTCTCCAGCATTTACTGTTTGTAGAATTTTTGATGGCCAATCTGACCAGTATAGGGTGATACCTCGTTGTATTGATAATTTTGATTTGCATTTGTCTAATAATTAGTGATGTTGAACATCTTTTCATGTGCCTTTTGGTCATCTGTATATCTTCTTTGGAGAAATGTTTATTTAGGTCTCCCATACATTTTTTGATTGGGTGGGTTGTTTTATATTGAGCTGTGTGAGTTGCTTGTATATTTTGGAAATTAATCCCTTGTTGGTTGCTTCATTTACAAATATTTTCTCCCATTCTAAGGGTTGTTTTTTTGTTTTGCTTGCAGTTTCCTTTGGCGTGCAAAGTCTTTTAACTTTTATTAAGTCCCATTTGTTTATTTTTGTTTTTGTTTTCATTGCTGTAGGAAGTGTATCAAAAAAGATCTTGCTGTCTTGCTAGAATTTATGTCAAGAATGTTCTGCCTATGTTTTCCTCTTTGAGTTTTATAGCGTTCAGCCTTCCATTAAGATCTCTAATCCATTTTGAGTTTACTTTTGTGTATGGTGTTAGGGAGTGCTGGAATTTCAGTTTTTTACATGTAGCTATCCAGTTTTCCCAGTAGCACTTATTAAACAGACTATCTTTTCTCCTTTGTATATTCTTGCTTCCTCTATTATAAATTAGGTGACCACAGGTGCATGGGTTTATCTCTGCACTTTGTATCCTGATCATTGATCTATATGTCTGTTTTTGTGCCAGTACCGTACTGTTTTGATTGTTGCAGCTCTGTGGTATGCAAGTTTCTGTTTTTGGAAGAGTATTTTAACTTAGTAAGTATGAATCTGCGATTGGGATAGAATGTGGGTCCTGATGCAGGTAACTCCCTTTGGAGGACCAATAACGTGATTTACAGAAGTAACCTCAGGGATAGGGCTGTTTGTGCGTCATGGAGGGGGCTGGGCTGTCCATGTAGAAGATCAGGACAAGGTCCCAGTGGCCTCTTGAGCCTGTCCTCTGACTGATAGGGGGACAAAGAGGCAGCAGGGCAGGGCACTGAGAGCAAAGCCAGAAGAAGGGGAGGGAGCCCAGCAAGGTTTCAGGTTCCTGGGTGAAGAAGACCTCCCTGGGGGTAACATGGAATGAAAAACCGGGATTATCAGATTCAGGTCCTTGGAGGTGGCTCCCAAGACTGGCTTTGATCAGAAAAAGCCCAGAAATGCCTTGAAACCAAGGAGCATGGTGCTGATAGGTTCATTCTCCTGAGAAAAGAGGAAAAGTGAACCCAGCTGGGCATCAGGGAAGCAAGGCGCTCCTTCCAGCATTGCCCAGGACTGGCCATGTGCCATCCGGGCTCAGGACCACACTATAAGGAAACGAGTGGGTCAGATAACCTAACTCAGGCTGTGGGTTCATGGAGCTGTTTCCTCAAGTGATATCTGATATCCAAGAACAGCAAATGCAAACTTTGAAACTTGTTCAAGAGTGGACCTGACTTACATACCCTTAGTTATGGGTCCTTAGAGAATTCAGTGAGAAGATATAGCTCAAGGTATATCCATGTAGTGATCCTGGCTTTAAGAGTTTTGACCTTGCAGGTTAGGATTGTCCAAAATTGGACCCTTTACAGAGGAGCACCATTTATAATTTGCCCTTCCAGGAAAACTGAGCTGTGTGGTTTGCTTGTTTATAAAGGAGATGATATCTTTTTAAATAATGAAATGTCAGCTAGACTTAGAGGTTTTATTATTAATAAGGCAATATATTAGGTTAAATATATATGGCAGTGCCACCCCCTCTCCAGGCTGCTTCGTGTTCACCAGATGGTGGGCCACCTTTGAAGATTCAGTACTTCTAGTGAATGAGCTGTAGAAATAGTTCACTAATTCTAAGATGCACGTCTCCCTCATATTCCCTCACCTCTGAAGTTGCTGGGAGTTGTGCCCCCGTCCAGGTCCACGGCTGGTCATGACTGGTTGTCATGGCCCAGGCTTGCACATACCTGGTCACGGTAGTTTGTGGTATCACTGCTTTGCGTGTGCTGAGTTTCATTTGCTGGCTCAAATATCTTCAGAGATTTTACACCTGACCCTGTACTGAAGAGAGATGGTGCTGTGTGTGCAAAAGGAGACAGAGCAGCGGCACTTGGATTGCATCTTAATGGAACAAGTAATTGTCTTTAAGACATGACTGTGAATCAACACTTCCTTGCCCGCCAGAATCAAGTGCTTTCTGTATCCTAAAGAAGGAAGATCTCTAGAAGTAGACGAATTTATCGTTCTTTTTTATTGCTGAGATACATATAAAAAGATCACTCAGCCTGCCATAAGCAACAAAACAACCCCCTGGCCCCAACTTGCAGAAGGGAGTCTGCAGCTTGGAATAATGTCCCAGAGGCAACTCTGACCGCAATTTCGCTCCTGAGGCATTTTGATTAAGAATTCCAGGAAGTCTTAAGTTTCTTTTCATGTTTTTGCAAGAGTGATATTGGAAAGAAACGTCTGTCTAATATGAATGTAACATAAAAACTAGAAGTGCTAGAAAAATGTGGAGTCCTAGTTAACCTAGAAGCTTACTTTAATTCTTAATTTCTTTAACATTATGTCTAACAACTATGGAAATAACTATGGTTAATTTATGTGTCAGCCACATCCAGATTTTGGTCAAACACACCTGAATCCTGCTATGAAGGTGTTTTTAAAATATGATTGACATATAAATCAGTAGACCCTGAGTAAAGCAAATGATCCTCCATGATATGAATGGGTCTCATCCAATCAGATGAAGCCTCAAGAGAACAAACTTAGGTCAGCCTGGGAAGAAGGAATTCTGCTTCCAGATGGCTTTCCACCTCAAGCTGCAGCATCGGCCCTTCCCTGGGTTACCAGCCTGCCAGCCCACCCTGCAGGTTTTGGACTTGCCAACCCCCATAATCATGGGAACCAGTTCCTTCAGTCAACCTGTCTTGATAGGTAGGTACGTAGGCACACAGAAAATAGAGACGTATAGATAGAAGTCTACCCACACATACCCCCTACTGGTCCTGTTTCTTTAGAGAATCCTGACTAATGCAGAGACTAAGGTGCAGTAAACATGGCCGTGGTTCTCTTACCAAACCAAACCTGGGTCTGCTAGCCTTTGTGCAATAAAAGCCAATCTCCTGACACTGGGTTGTGGTGAAGGAATATGCAGCTTTTATTGCAGGAGCCAAGCAAGGAATTCAGGCAGCTAGTGCTCAAAAGATCTGAACTCCCCACTGGCTTTCAGGGAAAGGTTTTTAAAGACAGAGGTGAGAAAGGGGGATCGTGGGGTATGTCATCAGTTTGTGGATGTTCTTCTGATTGACTAATGATGAAGTAATTGAAAGTAAACATCCTCAACCTTTTGGTTCCAACTGGTCTGGGGTCTGTGTGCTTGTGGGCAGCATACAGTTAAATTCTTCTATGTGGTGTGGTTTTCAGTAGACAAAACAGCTCAAAAGATGTGGCTCAGAATATTATCTGTAGCCCTTGAGGAGGAACTAAAGATCCTTGACTTTATTTAATGGCTAAACTATTATCATTTGTCTTGCTTCACTCTTTTCCTTTCTTTCGCATTTTTTGCACTGCTCTGATTAATTTTACTCTTTGGAAATCAGGGAAGACCTAAGAAGCTACAGTTTTTCTACAGACAAGAGGCAGATGGAGGACATGAGGGTAAAGCGTTTCTGTTCCACAAAGGTCCCACAGGGTCCTACTCAGTTACAGTTCCTGCTCTGAATCTTGTTGCATTTTGTTCAAGCTCTTCAAGTCTCATCTTAGCCTTCAATGAAATGTGACATGCCCCTGGTTTATCACTGGTTTCAGGAACAAGGCTGTTAAAGCATTTGCCCAGGTAGCAGGCTTTAGGAGAAGAGCTCGAAGCTCCATGCAGGGGAAGTCACTTAGCACCACCACTGCATTCAGCATCGTGTGCCCTGGAGGCTTACCTATGAGTACAGAGAGGTCAGAGTGTTCCCCGTGGCACCCAGCTGTGCTCCCAGCCCTAGTGCTCTGTAAAGGCAGATGAGGAAGCACTCTGTGGGACCTGCCTGGGAGGACATAGGAAATTCACAGGACCACCAGCCCCCTGTTGTCCCCTCTCAGAAATGCTGGAGAGATTGGCCAGTCCATAGCTGCATGTGTCATAGCTCCTCCTCCTCCTGCCACAACTTCCCTCTGTGGAGCATTGTAAACCCACCTCCCACAGGGCAGCTCTCTGATTGAACCCCTGAGGGTATCTAAACTGGATGTTGTAAGACTGTTCTGAGCAAATGAAATGAAACCACTGTGGTGCTAAAATCTGTACTCAGCCCTCCTCCCAGTGAGCACCTGGTAGAATGGAAACCTCGGCATCTTGGGATCACCCACTGGCTGGCAGAGGCCCCCAAGCAAAGCTGGTGCATGCATCCATGATGAACTGTGTCTTCCTGCATTACCCCTCACCCTGGATGAGAAGGAAGGGGCAGATCTGAATTTGTCTAGGTTTCTTTGAGTCCCAAGCCGCTGTTTTTCAGAGATAGTCTCCTGTTCAATATGAAAGAAACATAGTGAACATAACTAGATTGTATTATCATTTAGAATATTCATAACCCCAGTATTTTTAAACTTCATTTTTACAGATCTTTATTCAGTATCAGAACAATGACTAAACTCTGGAGAGGAAAGAAATTAGCTGTTATTTCAATGAACCTAAAAACATTGATTTTTTATTTTTAAGTTAAATCTCAAATAAATTAATTCATTTATCTGGGTTTATAGGGTTGCCTGTAAACCCCAAGAGAAGCAATACCATTTTATTTACTTACAGGTTAAGATGGTCTTTCTTCTCATGAAATACTCACTTGAAAAGCCAGAGTAGGTTCTTGCTGAGGACCCCCAGGGAAGGGGCATTCCCTAGCCAGTGGGCCAGGGGGAAGAGATGCTGCTGAAATGATTTGCTGATTTCCATTACTCAGATGTAAGTTTCATGAAGGCAGGGTTTCTCTTTTGCTTTTGTTCACTTCTCCATCCCCAGCCTTTAAACAATGCCAGCTAGCACTTGTTTTTCTTTTGAAAGTCACTCAGCCGTGTTTGACTATTGCGATCCCATGGACTGTAGCCTGCCAGGCTCCTCTGTCCATGAAATTATCCAGGCAAGAATACTGGAGTGGGTAGCTGTTCCTTCCTCCAGGGGATCTTCCCAACCCAGGGATCAAACCCAGGTCTTCCACATTGTAGGCAGATTCTTCACCATCTGAGCCACCAGGGAAGCCCAAGAAAACTGGAGTGGGTAGTCTAGCACTTAGTAGGGGCTTACTAAATGTTTGTTGAATGAATTAATCAATCACTTATCTAAATTTATAGTTTTCTCCCATCTCCCTCATCATATGCCAACAACAATGGGCACTCAACAAAAATAGGAAGTGACCGTTTTATATTAGAATAAGTGTATATCATTGGGACTATTACATCGCCTTCTGCATGGTGAGATAGAGTTATTAAATAAACTCTTTAAAGATCCAGCTGTCCATGTAAGGTTACTTTGCCAGATGTTAAGGCATACCACACATCTCCAGTGATTAGCAGTTGTGGTCTCATGCAAGTACAGACAAATGGGCCCATAGCACAGAAGAAGGAACTCAGAAACAGACTTCTGTAGGACAGAAGCTTAATTTATATTAAGGTGGAACCACAAGTCAATAGGGAAAGTCTCAGTACAGAAACTCTCCACAGAGGGAAAATTTCAATATAGAGAGAAAACAAATCAAATCTATACCAAACACCACATACAGAGGTTAAAAATAAAGGCTTACTTGTGAAAGACATACTTATACAGTTAACTGAAGAAGGTTTAGGTGTAGGAAGGACCTGGATGAACCTGAAGAGCACAAATAATAAGGCAAAAAAAAAAAATGAATTTGATCATATCAGAGTTAGGAATTTCTGTTCAATGAAGGTGACCTTGGATTGCACCCACAGTCACATGACATTTTTGGGGGAATCTCACCAATATCAAGGAACAATATGCAAAGAACTCTTCCAAATCAACAGGAACCAAAAGAGCCCATATGGAAAAAAGGACAAAGTATCTGATCAGGCATTTTACAGGACAGGAAACTCACAAGGTTAGAAAGCAAAGCAAAGATGCTCCAAATCATTTTTAATCAGAGAAGCATTATTGGAGGGCAATTGATGGACTTTAGTAAGTGACACAGAAAAGGTGGTAAGCCTTCCACTAGTAGCTCTGATCATGAAAACAGAAAAACTTAAGAAAATGACCCCCACTACCCCTTCCAGAACTGTGATTTAATAATGACTGAGAATGAGCAGGAAATGTGTGTCATTGCAGGTCAGAAAGAGGCGGAGACAAGAGTAGGGATGCTTTCTAGGAAGAAGACAACAGTGGACCGGGAAGCAGTGATAGAGTTCAGTGATCAGAGAGACCAGGGAGATCGACAGACAGGAGGTATCCCTCTGGCCCAAGGGGCTGGAGGGAAAGGAGATGTTGGCCCAGATCTCCCCCAGGACCTCCACAGCCTAGCTGCTGTCACACCTCCTGCACTCTGGTTGGTGATCCAGGTAAGTAACAGCTACCACCAGGCCAGAGTCAGCTCACAGGGTAGGTACTGAAGCAACTGAGGCCCCTGATGGATGCTGGCAGGGGAGAGGACAGGTCCTGCCCCCTTTTATGTAAAAGGGTGTCCCCGGCCCTTCGTGGGGAGGTTCTGGGAAGAGCTGGGAAGCTGGGCTGAGAAGCAAAGCTGCACAGGTACCCTGAGATTCCCTCATGGGCAGGGAGTGGGGCAAGGCCCAGTTGGTTTGGGGGTCATTCTCAGTGTCCATGTGCCACCTGCCACTTAGTGTTGACCATGAGGTCTGTGGTGTTTCCTATGGATGGTGGTGAGAAGAGTTATTCCCCAGAGTGCTGGGCAAGCCCCCTGGGACTGTCCTCTGTCCGCCTTCCACCCTTAGGCCACTGCTCCCTGAGGAGGTCCTGTCATTGTCCTGTCATGGAAGTGTTTCATGAGCACTCCTGGGGGCCAGCCACCGTCCTGAGTGGGCTCTGAGGTTGCAGAGGTGAGTGTGCCTGCCTTCTTGTGGGGAAGACAACACATAAACAAGAAAATGATCTGGTGGTGATAACCGTGGTGCAGAGAACTGAAGGTGGTATGGCAGAGAGAGCCTGGTCCACTTCAGCCTGAGTGGTCAGTACAGGCTCTCAGAGGAGACGTTCAGATTGAGACCTGTACTCAGGGAGAAGCCAATCTGTGGGAAAACAGATGAAAGAGGGATGAAACTGGAGCCCATTATACAGAGTGAAGTAAGCCAGAAAATTAACACCAATACAGTATACTAACACATATATATGGACTTTAGAAGGATGATAAGGATAACCCTATATGCGAGACAGAAAAAGAGACACAGATGTATAAAACAGTCTTTTGGACTCTGTGGAAGAAGGCAAGGGTAGGATGATCTGAGAGAATAGCACTGAAACATGTATTATAATATGTGAAACAGATCGCCAGTCCAGGTTCGATGCATGAGACAAGTGCTCAGGGCTGGTGCACTGGGATGACCCAGAGGGATGGGATGGGGAGAGAGGTGGGAGGGGGGTTCAGGATGGGGAACACATGTAAACCCACGGCTGATTCATATCAATGTATGGCAAAAACCACTACAATATTGTAAAGTAATTAGCCTCCAACTAAAATAAATTAATTTAAAAAAAAAAGAATAAAAAAAGAAAAATAGATGAAAGACGTTCCGAGTTCCATAGTAGCCGGCTGGTAGCGGGAGAGGGGGTCATGAGGCCTGGGATACCAGGGAGAGAGGCAGAGCTGGGCAGGACAGGCTTTTGTGAGCCTAGCCATGGACCCTACATGTGATGGGAAGTCACTGGGAGGTTTTCAGTTGGGAGTGATGAAGTCCAGTTTCTTCTTAAAAAAAAAAAAAGTCACTTCCTGCGGTGTGGGGCTTGGATTGTAGTCTAGCAAAGGATGCAGGGGTATCAGGCAGCGGGGCAAGAAATGTTAGGAAGTGCCCAAGGTAGGGGCACAGAGACCATGAGAAGTGGAGAGATGAGATTCATGTTCTGATCTGCCCACTGGCTATAAGTGGGGCCAGGAAAGAAAGAAGAAATCAGGAAAGCTTAGGCTCTTGGCTGGGAAGCTGGGTGGGTGCTGGTACTGTTTATTAAGCTGGGAAAGGAAGAGGGGGGAGTTGGAGAGGTTGTGGGGTAGGAAGTGAAGAGCTCTGGCTGGGCAAGCCTGAGTTGGAGTGAGTGGAAACATCAAGAGGGCAGGTAGACGCAGGTATCCAGAGTTGTGGGGAGATGTCTGAGCAGAGGTAGTTCTGTGGCCTCCTCTGCATCACACAGATGCTGCATTTAGGGGGAGTGTGGATCGAGATGGAGACAAGGGGCAGCCCCAGTTGAGCCCTGCACCCCAGGACCTTCGTCCCTGGGAGCTGGAGGAGAAAGAGGAGGCCCAGGAGAGCCACAGGAAGGCAGATTTCACAAGGGGCTCAGGCTAGCTCTGAGGAATATTCTTGAAGGTCAGTTCATATAAAATCCACTTCATAGCAGATCATAGAACGCAGGTCAGCCTGGTCAACACAAAGCCAACTAGAAAGCCTTTTAGCTGTGGGTTTACTGGGACTTTTTGTACCTGACTCCGTTGTCACAGGCTCATGTCACACATACCCGTTTAGGTAAACTTTTCCTATTCTACATGCTAGAAGCAGAGATGTGGCTTCCTTGACCCTCCTACTCAAAAAGAGGGGCAAAGCAAGAAAACCAAAAGATAATATGAATGATGGAATAGAAAATTTGGAAAAGTCCCTAATAAATCATTGTGCTGGACTTAGTCTCTCAGTTGTGTTTGACTCTTTGCGACCCCATGGACTGTAGCCCACCAGGCTCCTCTGTCCATGGGGATTCTCCAGGCAAGAATGCTGGAGTGGGTTGCCATGCCCTCCTCCAGGGGATCTTCCAGACCCAGGGATTGAACCAAGGTCTCCCACAGATTGCAAGCAGATTCTTTACCATCTGAGCCACCGGTGAAACCCAGTAAATCATTAATTTTGTATATTTAACAAAAATCCAACTTTCTAGGGAGCAAGTGACTCACCTAAGATGATAGTTCATTGAAAAGTCAAGACTAGAAATCAAGACTTCTCCCTCTCATCCCACTGTTTCTACGACAAATATTCTTGGAAAAGAAGTCACTTTGTATAGTAGTTTGTATTTGTTAATCCCAGACTCCCACTTTGTCCACTATACATAAAATAGACAAACAAGGTCTTACTGTTTAGCACAGGGAACTTTGTTCTATATCCTGTTATAACCTATAATGGAAAAGAAGAATCTGAAAAAAATATAACTGAATCACTTGGCTAACACAAATTGTACATTAATTATAGTTGAATTTTTTTAAACAAGTCACTTTGGTACACGTCCCAGTTCTCTGATTCTTACACCATCTTACAAGAGAACCTTAACCTCTGACTCTGTCTCCTTGAACCCTTCCCCTTGGGCAGTTCCATAAAGGGGACACTTCCTCTAACAGGCTGGGGGGGGTGCCTCAAGGCAGTGTGTGCTGCCCCCAGGCTGCTGTTAGTGGGCTGAGGGCAGGCAGGCCCAGGGGGCTCTGCAGGTCACAGAGTCCATTACATTGTCTGAGTTGCTGCAGAAACTGAAAGGCAGCTCAGAAGTGGGGCCAGTTGCCACCCCTGAATGCCCCCATCCTAGGGTCCTGGATGGAATTGTGCCCTCCCCACATGCTTAGACTTCAGGGAGCTGTTTTGTGCTTTCTCTTCTTTTTTAAATATCATCTATTTAATGTCATCTTCCTTTCCTTTCTTCTCTCTTCCTTACTTCCTTCTTGTTAGAGGATTTCTTTGGAAATTTTTTTGGACTGGGGTCCAGTCATGGCATCCCCTTTTAGGGCTTCAACATTCTCATCTATAAAATAGAGACTTTAGGGTCCCAAACCAGCAGCATCAGCATCACCTGGGAACTTCCTGGCGTTGCACATTCTTGGGCCCTCCCAGCCCTCCTGAAGCAGAATCTCTGGGCCTGGCCTCAACCACCAGGTTCTCACATCCCTGCCAATCTGACACCCCTGTGATACCAGTGGTCCCTGCAGCTGATGGCCCTGGTCCATCTGGGAGAGAAGACATTCTTCATTCCCGGATGCCGACTCCACAGGGCAGTGGTGCTGCACCTCCACATGAGAGACCCTTAGAATCCGGAGATGCATCCAGCTGTGAGAACTTTAAATTGTACCCTCGCCCTGTCTCCCAGCTGTTGAGAATCCTCTGACTGGATGGGACCCAGGAATGAAGTCTCCTCGCCCTGGCACCCAAAGCTCTAACTGCATGAAAATGGTGGGGAGGAAGCGTTGGTGGGGTTCAACGCAGAACTGCTTTGCATAGTTTCACCTCTGTCTTCACCAGAAATACAACTACTGGTGTCTTTTTGCAGATATAACTGTGACAAGGAGAATAATAAGGATTGGCATTTTCTACTCCCTTTTCCCACCCACTCCCCACCCACTACCCCACCACCTTCCTCTCTGTTGCTGTGCTCTGGGGCCAGAGCATCCATCATCAGATGGATCTGAGAACTAGAAAAAAATAAGAGGCTGAAACAATTCATAATAGAAAGGGGGAAAAGCTTCTGCTGAATGAAAGACTGGAGCAGTCAAAGGAGAAGAGGAGGAAGGGGCCAGGGTCAGTTGGGGAGTTTAGGGAAGTGGATAAGCCCCAAGTCGTGACACAGGGCCATGGTGTGTGTGGTGTGAGTCCCCATCCCTGGTGACCCTCAGGGAAGGTGTCCACTCCCAGCTTTGTTACAGAAAAGCTGAGATCATCTAGGTTCAGGGTTAAGGTTAGGGTTAAAAATTAGAGTTAAGGTTAAGGATTAGGGTTAGGGTTTTCTTTAGAATGTGCTACCTATTGAAATTTACCTCAGGGTGTGAACAAAAGGGTCCAGGACTTTTGCAGTCAGTCACAGCAGACTGGGGCTTCCCAGGTGGCTCAGTGGTAAAGAATCCACCTGCCAGTGCAAGACACACAGGAAACAAGAGTTTGATCCCTGGGTCAGGAAGATCCCCTGGAGAAGGAAATGGCAACCACTCCGGTTTTCTTGCCTGGAAAATTCTGTGGACAGAGGAGCCTGGCAGGCTACAGGTCACAGGGTCACAAAGAATTAGATACAACTGAGTGACTGAGCGCGCACACACACGCAGCATCAGACTAGGAGGGGGGGACAGGGGTTTGAAGGGTAATCATGGGGAAGATAAGTGTGTCGCTCTATTGCTACATCTGTTAGTTTCAGAGAGTTCATGTAAGAAGTGGCCTGACTTTATTTTTTTTTCCAAAATTAATATTTAGCACTAGAAACTTTGACAGCATTGACATTTTGGTGGGGATTTCTTTCAGACACTTTGGGAATGATTGTGTTTCTCGGGGAATACCAGACCAGGTGAAGAAACAAATTTTCCCACTTGTTTGAATGTGAGGCTAAATGTGATTCTGAATTCAGATTAAGTCTGCATCAGATTTTCTTAGTTTCTAACCCTGCCTGTGGAAAGGTGTGGCTTGGCAATGCTCAGGATTGCTTACATTGAACACTTAAAGATGTTCATTGTAACCATCTCTCAGTGTTTAATGGGTGTATCATCCTTGAGAGATTCCGAAGTTTGAAATTAATTTCCAGCCTCTTTAAGAGTTTCATGATGCCAGAGATCTAACTGGGCATGAGAGATGTTCATAGCTGTATGACAATGGCCAGAGAGACTGGAGAGAATGGAATTCGGAGTTGGAGTCCCTGGATCTGATAATTGTATGGCCTTGGAAAATTCACCAAACCTTGAGCCTCAGTTAGTTCACGCGTAAAATGTACATAAAAGAGAATCCTGGAATGTTGAGGATGGAGCAGTGGAGATGATATGAACAAGCTCTGTATAAACTAAGCAGGTCCCACAGATATGGGTTCTATGCTGTGGATGAGTTTGGGGTTCTCAGCACCTCTGTTCTAAGGATGCTCTTGCCTTCAGCTTGCATTGGTGTGTGTACATAGAAACGGCCCTGCTCATGCACCCCAGTACCACCCTCAGTTGATTGGCAGGTGCCTCACCCACGCCAGGGCCAACACAGTCCCAACTGTGGGCTATTGATGACTAACTCAAGGAGGGTACCTGAAGGGCAAGGCGTTCTTTCTTGGGACTTCCCACAGTGTTCCTCAGGAGAGGCTTCTCTCTGTCAGTAACCAATGGGATGAAAAACAGAAGAAGAGATGGGAGTCAAGAGAGCACCGTTTGGATACCTTATGGCATAGCATTGGTTCCTGCCCTGTCTGGAGCTGAGACTGCTCTTGGCACTTGGAGTATCTGCCCTTCCCTTGTGTTTTCACCAGCTCATGTGGGTTTCTATACCTGCAGCCCAGAGAGCCCTTTGGCATGATGACACCTTCATTAGGCACGTTAGTACAAGATCTTTTCTGTATTTCTCAGGGTCTGAAATTCAGATTTAATGTATTAACACAAGAAAGAGAAAATACAGGTGTAAATATTGGAAAGGCAGAAACAAAACTGTTATTCTTTGTAAGCAATGTAATTTACCTAGAAAATCCAAGAGAACCCATTCTTTCACCTAGTTATTAAAAAATGAACTCTTGAGTGTTACTCTGGGTCTTGCATTGTGGAATGACAAAATGATTAGAGTATTCAGTATACTGTCCAATTACAAGATAATGATATAGCAGTAGGTTTTAGGTTAAATAAAGCATATTAACAGATTCTTTGATGTTGGACATGTTTGGGCCATTACTGGAGGATTCCCTGTATTCCGCAGTGTCTTAGGCCAGTATAAATACCCTAATTTCTTCTAAGGATTGAACCATATCTAAAGATCTCCCCATATTGTATTCATGGGAGGGATTTTGCACTTCTGTGAATTCTTTGCTAGGTGTGACATTGCCTTCCATTTCTCTTAAGCCTTTCTTCATTGTCTTTACTCAAAGGCTTTCTCACCATTATGACTTCTTTGATGTACTTTGGGGCTTGAACTAAGTCTAAAGAACTTCCCACATTTTTCACACTTTCAGGTTTCTCAGCAGTATGAGTGCTCTGATTTCCAGCAAGTGGATGCTGTGAACTGAATACCTTCCCATATTCATCAACAGTCACAGGGCACCTCTCCAGTATGAGTTCTCCAGCATTCCAAGGCTGAACGCTAGATGAGAGGCTTGCCACCTGCCTACAGTCTTTGGATCCTCCTCCATTATGGCTTCCTTGATGCAGGGTAGGAGATATATGTTTTCTGCACATAGTCATCTCTCCATAATTGATCAGCACACACCTTAACTCCATACTTGGAAAATTCATCATTCCTATTATACTTGGAAAATTCATCATTCCTATTAGAGAATCAAATCCTTTCCTGCTGTGTCCTTTAAGATCTCAGTTTCAAGGTAATACATAGCTTCACTTGCTGAGCCAACAAATATGTGCCATCTTTTTGTTCCTTCCCTTACAACCACCAAAGGCCCCTTTCATTAGTCCAATAATGCAATCACATCTGGCTTAGAAAACACAACATCCTGCCTTGAGATTAAGCTACTTGTTTCCGTGACCACATGGTGGTAGACCGTCTTGGGAGCAGAGTCTAGATAGCTTCATGGTTCTGGCAGGACACTCCCACCATGCCTCTGCAGGTCACGGTTCTCTGCACCATGGTTGTCTGCCTGCAAGATCTGATCAGTTCTCCTTGGGTTTCTCACTTGTAGAAGTATCTCTGGCATCAAATATCAGTATTGAGATATAAAACAACATGTTCCCTCCTCTTTGAGGTCCTTCGTTTGGAGAAGAGCAGGCCTCATGCACATAATGAGATCGAATGAGGAGGGAGGCTGGGCCATCTCTGACATCACTCCAGGTTCCTGGCTCAGAGCTCTGGTGAAGCTATGGTTCTGAGCCACAGAGAAGCCCCCTCAAAACTCTGCCTGAAGGTCCCTCCTAGACATCCCCATCCCAGGACAAGTTGGCTCTACCTTTTTCCTGGAAACCTTCATTCTCAGACCTTCAACCTGATTTTTTTCTCAGAGGCATTTCTCTGCAGCCGCCTATGTGGGATGGAGGAAACAGCAGAGCACAGAGGGCACAGGCTGCAGTGCACACCCCACAGTGGTGTATGCGCATGGGCTTCACCTGTCTCCCAAGCACCATCCACAGCTCAACACTGCACCCACAGCCGAGGGACACACCCCAGCCTCGAGCCACAGTCCCTTCCACTCACTTACTCACTCTCTGTCTGGCTCCCACAAGAGGAAGTTCCTATAACACGATGTCCTATCCAAGCTCCAGGCCTCTTTGCTTTCAGGGCCTAGGCAAATTCAGAAAGAAGTGTTGTTGGAAGACAGAGAACTTGCTAAACTAGATAAATAATAATAGTCGCTAATATTAATTGAATACTTATTCTGTATCTAGCCGTATTTTGTGTGCATTACAAAATGTATCATTGAATCTCCTGATCTGCCTTACCAGGAAGTTGCTACTTGCCCCATTTTACAGGTGTGGAAACTGAGGCTCAGGAGGATTATGTTGGTTCTTCAAAGTGACACGCCTAATATGTGGCTTGAATAGGACAGCTTTCACTGCTATGTACACAGACTCAAATATCCTGGCTCCAGTGCAAGGGTATTCTTAAGTTAATTTCTTTTTGGTTTGTTTTACTCTTGTTTCTGTGGTTTTGTTCTGTGACTCTGACTGATGGTGAAGGGAACAAGTGCTATTGGTACATTTGGTGCTACCATCTTACTTTGTGCAAAGGCACCAGCACTGGGACCCACCTTTGTTTTTGCACCATGAGTGTCAGCGTAGTGAAAAGACAAGCACCATCTTAGAGTAACTGTTTTGACCTTGTGGGTCACCTGGAAGGGTCTCGAGGTAGCTCCACTCTGGGGTCCTTTCACCACCATTGAAGTCCAGGCCCCTGGGTGCTGGAGACATCACCCCTGCCACACTTGCCCACAGCAGGTTGTTAAGCTCTGCTTTTTCATTTCCTGTTTTCTAGCAGCTGGGAGTTCTACCCTTTTTCCTTTAAGCTCTTCCTCCCTTGGTTTCCAGAATGCCACAGCATTTTGGCTTCTCCCCAGCTCAGTGGCCACCCCTTGCCCAGCCCGTGTGCTGATTCTTGCTATCTCTGCATCTCCCTGACCTTCAGATGTTGGAGTTCTTGTGGGCTCAGCCCAGAATCCTATTCTCTTTAACTCAGCTCTTGTTCGGTATCTCAAGGCCCGTGGCTTTCAATGCCAGTTTTGTGCAGATTTCCAGTTACTCCTCCACTCAGAACTGTCCTCCACGCCTGGGGCCAGTGGCTGGTCACCCGGGTGATGTCCCCACATTAACATGGGATTCTTAAGGGAGATCTGCCTGTTGGCCAGCTGCTGCTTCAGGCTTCCTGATGTTCAGGGGATTTGGATTCATGCATTGCACCTCACTTTCTCTCAGCACAGTCAATCCATCATGAAGTCGTAAGAAGTTATTTCCCAAATTACCTGCTTTCTGTTGTCACGGCCCCACATCAGGACTGTTACTGTCACTGTCCACTTGGTCTGCTCTGCCCCCATTCCAGCCTCTCCCTCACACCATCCCCCTGACCAGGGCCCCAGGTCAGGTCCTCCTGATTCACCCATTTACCACTCCTCAGGCTTCCACCACCCTTCCTGCACCCATGGGGCCCTGTTCCTCACTTTCTGACCTCCCCTTTTGCCTCTTCCCCTGTCCATCCTGTCCAAGCACATTGACCTCTAGTGGACTCTGGGGACAGACCCAGCCTTCAGACACCTTTGGGCTTTCTGTTATTGGTTGTGAAACTCCTTTGGGCCTTATTTCAGTGATCAGATCCACAGCTGATCTCCTACATCCTCCCCCCGCCACCTCCAGACTTCTGTATTGCCTCACTCCACAGCCCGTCACCCTTGGGTTATCACCATATTGTGAGCCCCCACCAGTGTGGGTTCTCAGCCAGCCAGCTGGAGCCCACCTGCCTTATTCACAGGAGGAGGCAGGAGGGTGCAGTAACCACGTCAGGAGCAGGGGCATCTCACAAGAGCCCCTGTCCATCAGTGAGAAAGCACATACCCTCCAATGGCCAAAGGACCAGGGGAAACAGTTCACAAAAGAAAAAATAAAAATGACAATTGAGGTTTCAGACTATGTCCAACTTCCCTAGTAATCGTTTTCTAGAAAACCACTTGGCAGTGTGTACCAGCTTCCTTGAAACTCATACTCAGTGCCCCTCAGACCCACTTTTAAGAATCTTTCGTAAGGCTGTGACTAAAGATACAATGCAGACTTATATGTGAGAATGTTTATCCCTTCTTATTTAAAATCTGTCCTATGTATTTGGAGGCAGTAAAAATGCCCCTCAATAGGATGCAGGTTAAATGAGTGAACAGTAGGTGAGGTGAGTGGCCCAGTGTGGCTGGAGGGTAGACAGTCCTTCTTGGGGATGGAAAGGCTACATGGGGACTAGGCAGTGCAGGGCATCGGGCACCAAGTCATAATCTAAGGGGAAGGGAGGGTGTGTGGTCCTAGCTGACCCAGGATAGGCCTGGGGTATGTGTTGCCTTTAAAAATGTAAAGATGTACCATTGTCAGACTTTAAAATACATTCTTGTGAGCAAAATTGCACAAGACTCTCTGCCTTTCAGGAGAGACAACTGAGTGCCAAGGATGATCTTACGAAGTTGGGGAAACCTGGGAGGGTAATGTGTTAAGTACAGCCTCCCATGGCCCCAAACTTCAATACACTCGAGCTGGTCTGGTTTAGGGTGTTCTGGTTTTTTACTGCTTCATAGCAAATGGCCCCACAACTTAGCACATAAACCATCTATTTATTAAGCTGGATTCAGACACAATGAGGAAGGCTTATCTCTGTTCCATGACGTCTGGGGCCCCAGCTGGAAAGAAAGAGGAGATTAACCTGAAGGCTCATCTTGGAGCCTGGGTTTGAATGATGCGAATGCTGGGATTGACCACAGATCGTGGGCACACGGCCTCTCCACCTGGCCTGGCTTCCTGGCTTCCGTGGTAGCATGATGGCCTCAGGGCCATTGGTACAGGGTTCCAGGAGTCAAGGCTGCATCACCTGTGAGCTCCTGTTCTTGGAGGTCACCCCTGCCTGCTGTGTTCTCTTGATCCTACAGTCGTGAGCCCACCTAGAATCAACACCTCCTCTTGGGGGAGGGGTGGCAGGGCCACATAGTAGGAGAGCAAACATGATGAGCATTGCTGGGATACTGGAAATGCCCTCGTCTTGTAGAATAGTTTGCCACAGCGTTATTAGTAACTTTAACCAGGCAAGCAAGAGGCTGATATATATATAAACCTGCTGTTGAAATTTGCCATGAAAACCCACTAGGTAGATCCAGAATATGTCCCCCTGTGGTCAGTGCATCCTTCTGCCCGGGGAAAGTCTACAGAAGGTACTGACTGTTTAGAACACAGGGATGCAAGGAATTGAAGGGCAGGGCCCAGCATCTCCAGCCTAGTATCAGCCTGTCTTCTGTAGAGATGTACTTGACAGTCAACTTGGAGGAAGATTCATACAGATCCCCTGGTCCTTTCTCCTCTGTGGAAGGCAGTGAGCCACTCTTTCTTTCTGGGGCTCTTCTTACCAAAGAGGACTCCTTCCTCTGTTCTCCCCACATAACTTAACGTGGGGAGACTTAGTTACTAAGTGAAAATCTCTTATTGACTCATTTTCCCAAGCAGAGGCATCTTCCAGGGTCACTGAAACCTTGGGCTTCAGAATCTGCAGGCCAAGGACTGTCTGTCACAGACACTGAGCCCAGGATGGCTCCTGCATCCTGCAACACTCTGTCCTGTAAGGAGGCTTGATTGAGGGTTCTTGTTACTTTAATTCAAGAGTTTAATTCAGAGTGAGGTTGATAACCCCCCTCCCGATATCTAAAGGACAAATAGCTGTTTCTTACATTTCAGGAACCCCTTTAAGTAAATGATATAGATATAGTATATACATAAAGTAGAAGTTAGCTTGAGCATTAAGTGCTTGCATGTGCATTATTAGAAGTGGAGAAAACAGCAGGAAATTTCATGGGGCCAGCTAAATTGATGTCTGGTTGCTTTATTTTTAAGTGAATCCATAGAGCAAAGAGGCAGATAATGCAGAGGCTTTTAATTATAGCTTTGGTGGCCTGCCTGCTTCTCCCATTGTCACTCTTGAGTCAAGCCAGGCTCTCTTTCCTGTGTGACGGTGGAGCATTCCCCCCAGGAGGGATGTATCACAGCACATTGTGCTGCTCTGTCCTGGGCCTCTGGGCCACCTTATGTATGTTATTTGCTCAGTTGGGTCCAACTGTATTGTGACCCCATGGACTGTAGCCCATCAGGCTCCTCTGTCCATGGACTTCTCCAGGCAAGAATACTGGAGTGGGTTGCCATTCCCTTTTCCAGGGGATCTTCCCAACCCAGGGACTGAACCTAGGTCTCCTGCATTGCAGGCAGATTCTTTACCGCTGAGCCATCAAGGAAGTCCCTTGTCCACCCTAGGAAACTCCAAAGGCCTTCACTGAAAGTAGACAGACATACAGTTCCCAACCTCTTGCAGGTTCCCTTTGTAATTCTTTCAAAGTTGTTAGGACCCTTGGAGAATGTGAATTCCAAACCCTTCTTCCCCAAAGACAGACCTAGAGCGGCCAGGCCCCTTCCCTTTGTGTCACTGTGTTGTAGCCACAACCCCCCAGCCCCACGCCTACCGTGTCCCTCTCACTCACCCCCTCCAGGCCTCTACAGTGTCCAGGAGGGGGGCTCTGGTGACCAGAGGTTGACAATGACCATTTGGTTTGCTGTTCTGGAAATTTCACCAGGGCCCAAGTCTGGGCTGAAAAAGGTGTGACAGTACTTTGGAGTTGTTTCCTGGAGGTTCAGACCCGACAGACAGAGACATCTGTTTAATGTTCAGAGCGAGGGCCAGGAGCAGGTTTCTTCCTCTGCCTGCTTCTTTACAGTGAGGTATCCAGCAGGAACGTGCGTCTTTTTTCTTGTGTAACAAATGCTGTTTGTATGAAGTGATTGACTTTCTCACACCCATGAGATAATTCTGAGGCCAGGTTTGCTTCCATGCGGCCTCTAAGAACATGGATAAAATGCATATGCTGCCGGGCTGCCTTTGAGTGCAGGTTTAAATCAGTGAAGCAGACTTCTTGAAGTATATTAGCACTGTGTAACTCTTCCTGGTCCCTGGGACTTCTAAGATCCCAGCCAGGTGTCCATTCTGGGTCACAGTGCTGCAAAAGAAAGGGACTCAGGGCCTCCAGGGGTATGCTGACCTCTGGACTCAGCTGTGCACGTGGGCCTGGCAAGTGCAGTGTTTAACCTTGACAGTGAACTTGGGAGAGAGCTAAAGGGTGGACGGTCTTTTTTTTCAGAATGACACGAACCCTTCTGTGGAAATGAACTGTTTAAATATATTCAAAATGTCTAAAGACACTTGAAGAATGTGACTTCCAAACCCTCCTTTACGATAGATCTAGAGTGGCTGGGCTCCTTTCCTTTGTATCCCTGTATTGTAATCGTCACCCCCCCTACCCCACCCCACCCCGGCCTACCTCCCAGAGCCCCACAGAGGAGCCTTGAAATTCTTCTGAGGTAGAACTTGGACCACAGCCTTGAGTTACTGTCCTTAGAGTTTCTGTCTGCTCCTTCCACCCCTCTGCCTCTTCCTGAGATAGAGGCCCCTGCATCCCACTTATCCACACTTGGCCAACCTCCGAGACTCTGTGTCTAAGAACCATTCCCTTTCTCCCTAACCTGCCCATCCTGTGGACCCCTCCAGGCACACAACCCCCAGGTGCTGTCCCCCTACACTTCACCCCCAAAACCAAGTCAGAGACTGGGGAGGGGTCTCTTGTCCCCTCCCTCTGCCACCTTTCCCTTCCCAACCAAGACTTCTTGTCACCCCTACCTGCTTCACTTTCCTGTGTCCATCCCCTTTCTCCCCTCCTTGGCCAGTGGAGTCGTGGCTCTGAACACTGTGGCCACCTTCTGACCAGGCTCCTGCCTTTGCTACTTTGCATAGAGTGGTCCTCTGTATGCAGAATGGTCTGCAGCCCTTCCGCTTACCCCCTTTAGGTAGAACCCACCCCTCACCACATGAGGGCTCACTCAGTGTGCCTCTGGGGTGGAGGCCCCTGCCTGGCTGGGCCTCAGCCTGCTGGGGCTGCTGGCTCCAGCCTGATATGCTATCCCTGGACCCCACCTTCCAAGCACTGGGCCCCACCTGTGCTGCCCTGCCTTGTGCTATGCTCCCAGCCCAGCCTCCTTCATGGACAGAGAATGAGGGGCCTCCCTCCATCTCCTGGACATGCCTTTAGCACATGACCCCAGAAATCCTTCAGGGCCTCCAGAGTCCATGCAAATTCCCTGACACCCTACTAGGTAAAGATCACACTTAATATGGTTCAGCATTAACCTTTTGGATCACCTTGAACCCATAGGAATACCAGCTATTAGGGGGGAGCTATAGACTGCATGCTTGTGTCCCCCCTAAAATGCATACACTGAAATCTTAACCTCCAGTGTGTTGGGGTTAGGTGGTGGGGGCTTTAGGAGATAAATTTAGGTCATAAGGATAGAGCCCTCATGAGTGAGGTCCTTTATAAAAGGGACCCTGGAGAGCTCCCCTTCCCCATCCACTGTGTGAGGACACAGAGAGAAGGCACTATCTATGCACCAGGGAGTGCCCACCAGACAATATGCCAGGACCTTGATCTTGGACTTCCCAGCCTCCAGGTCTGTGAAAAGTGAATTTCTGTTGTTTATAAGCCACCTCATCTATGGTATGCTGTTATAGCAGCCCAAATGGACTAAGACAAGGGGTCAGGTGGCTTTATAACAAGATGCTCCATTTCACAGAAGGTTTAATGATAGGAACCTATTAAATGAATAGTAAACATCACTAGTATGTACTTAAAGCCTAGTTTCATTTCCTAGAAAATTGAACAACTGTTTTTAGGGCCAAAATAATGTTAATAGTTCAGCTCTGGGATTGCACATCCCCCAAAGGGTGTTGTAAGGACCCTGCAGTTCCTGTGGACAGACCTTAGCAGTCATGTCCCAATGCAAAGCTGTTTGGTACACAAGGAATGCCCTGCTTTTTCCTTGGTGGTCCTGAGTTTTATGGTCCTTTGATTTCAATTTAGTTGTAGTTTTAGTTTCAGTAGAGCAAAGCAGGTCTCCACTGATGACTGAACTACAGCTGTCCTCACCCTATCTAGTGAGAAGGCAGCCATGCTCAAACTCTGGCCACAGTAAACTGGGAACACTCTGCCTGACAAGGAGACACTTCTTTTCCTGCAATCCAACAAGGATAGGACACATCTCAAGAATGGGTCTTCCCTTTCTTGGCCAGTTTCTCCCCTTGATGCTGAACCGGATTTTATCTGAGGCTCCCTCCCTTGAATTCCTGCTTCTCTAGATTGGATGGCTTAGTGTGGCTGGGCAGTTCTGATGCTGACCACCCAGTGTTAGCACAGACCCCACAAGTTAAGAGCGTGGTCCCTAACAAGCCCGCCTCACTTCAAACACCAGACACAAGTTCCACAGTCCCCAGGTAACCTGGGGACCAACCGCTTCTGACCAACTGCTGCAAGTTACAATTTTGTAATAAAGATGCAAATCAAGACCAGCCAAATGAGGAGACACACAGGGAGCCTCCCTGCCCTCTCCCTGTGGAGTTGGAGCACATGACCCACCTGGCACAGATGTGATCACCAACCAGGAAAGTCCCCAAAGTCATTGTGTCCAGAGTTTTTATTGGAGTTTCTCTATGGAGACGTGATTGGTTGGATCACTGGCCATAGGGAACTCAGTCTCCAGCCCCAGTTCCCTCCCAGGAGGTTGGGAGGTTAGGCTGATAACACTTAACTCAAAGTCCCAACCCACTAATCACTAATCACATGGCTAGTCTTTGTGGCCTGGGCAGCCTATCCTGAATCATCTTGTTAGCATAAATGTAGCTGTGATCCAAGGGATCCACCACAAATGACAGAGACTCTCCTATCACTTAGGAAATCCCAGGGATTTACAGGTTACCTCCCAGGAAGCCAGAGACAGAGGCCAGTGAGATTCTTGACTAGAGAACAGTCTGTCATTACAGGTTAGTAAATTATGCTGTGGTTTCTAGTATAGATCTGAGTGTCAAACTAGGAGATTTGAATTCCAGCTTTGCACCAGCCGTGTGACCTTGGGCAAGTGACTTCAACTCTCTGAACCTCTCTTTCTTCCCCTGTAAAATGGGGATGATAATACCTCATAGGATAGTAGAAGCAATTAAATAAAATAATGCATATTAAGTGCTTGTAACTGTTCTTCACAAACAGTTTACCTTCAGTGTCACTTGTCACTATGTTTATAAAGAAGGGCAATCAGGGTCATGAAATATTACCTGTATACAAAGCCTAACTTAAAAATGTTGATTTTCTTAAGCTGTTGATTTATACCTCAAAAATCAATTGACTGTTTGTTCCTGGTTAGCAAAGTGCAAGTGAATAAAAGTGGTATTAAATGCATGATACTCTTCTCCACCTTGAAAGTATTCATTTGTTCATCCACTGAAGTTTTACCAGGCCTCCTACTCACCAGCATCTGTGTCCGGAGCTGGGGGCATTGCTGTGGGAAGTCTCACCCCTGCCTTAGGACACCTCCTCAGCCACATTACAGACTCAAAGGTAGGAATGTCTTAGTCCTGGCAGTTAGGACAAAGTGCTATAGACTGGGTGTTTTACAACGGAAATGTATTTCTCATGGTTCTGGAGCCCGGAAGTCCAAGATCAAGGGCCAGCATGGCCAAGTTCCGGTGAGGACTCTCTCCTGGGTTGCAGAGCGCTGTCTTCTCATATCCTTATTCCATGGAAGGGGTGAAGGAGCTCCCTGGGGTCTCTTAGAAGGTCACTAACTCCATTCAAAGCTTCTATCTCCTAATACCATTGCACTGAGACTAGGATTTCAGTACATGAATTCTGGGGAGACACAAACAACCAGACCACAATGAGGAGTGAAGTGCAGTGGAGCACAGGGGGAGCTGGTCATTCATTCCTGTTCCTGGATGCTATCCAGGCCTTCCTGCCTTCCTGCGGCTGCCTGTTAGTTCAGTCAGTGGATCTCCAACATCAGCTCCAGTCAGGCCGTTCCAGGCAATCCCCTAGGGCATGGAATCCATTCTGTAGATCATAGCCAGAATATTTTTTTAATGGAATAGAATGAAAAATAGATGTGCTTTAAAGGGTAGCCAGGGTAATTTTTGGTTCATACGTGAATGCCCTGACTCTCATGTAAAATGCATCTCTCATGGTTGTGTGAATTTAAAAGTGTGAAAAGCACTGAACTCAAAGGCGAAGTCGCTTCTCACCAGGTGGCTGTGGAGGCCTCTGAGAAAGGATGGGATGCTGAGAGGGCTGTGTGTCCTGAGCAGAGGGAGCAGGGGGCCAGTAGTGCTCCCTCTCCCCCCTCCCCCATGCTCTGCCAGGAGCTCAGAAGACCAGCTGCAGCAAGGTAGTCAGGGCAGCCCATCACAGCCATCAGTGGAGTCAGTGAGCAGAGGGAGAGCTGTGGGTGTGCAGGGTTCCAGCATGTTCCAGAACATTCCAGAAAGTACATGCCTTTGCCCTGGGCTTGGCCCTTCTCCAGCACTCTGCACAGAGTGGTTTGTCACCATGTCTCCACACACCTTGTAAGTGTTCTGCGGAATAAGCCTGAATCATACTGGGTGGGTGCCAGGCCCTGTAGTGGGGACAACCACCTGAAGGCAGCCCCTGCTGGGGAGGTGAGGGGGAGCTGCTTCTCTGGGACCTGGCCCAGAGCTTCAACTGTGACTTAGAGCAGAATGTGTGTCCACGTCCACTCAGGTAGAATATTCTTTTTCCCTGGAATATTCTTCTGTTAATTTTTAAAAATTTGTCTTCACCTCAAATATTAATTGTATGACTTGCAGACTTAAATCAAGCTTTTAATATGCTGCTGCTGGAAATCAAACTAGTTGGAGAAATCAAGGCACTCCCATGTCTGTGGCCTGGGTTTTTGAGACATCCATGTCCACCCCCAGGTGTAGCCAGTTCCGACACTGACCTCCTGAGGGAGGCACTGACATGATTCTCTTTCTTGCTCCCTGCCTCTACTATGTTGCCCATTTCTAAAATCATTTCCTTTAGGCATTCAGGAACAAGACTTTGTCCCCTTAAACTAAAAGCCCACTCAGTAGGATTGGGTTAGGAAAATGGTGTCTCCCATGAAAAAGATCACATTTTGTTGCTTGAAAACTCAGTTTTCCAATAATGTTTTCCCCCCAGATATTTGCACAGCTAAGCCCTCAAATTCTCCATGCATTTGCGTCCTTATCGTCTTCTCCACCAGGCTGTTTGATTTTATGATCTTCTCTCCCATTCCCACCCTCTCTGGCCTAGCAGGCCAGGTCCTCTGTTTTAGTCATGGTTCTTCATAACTGACTCATAACCTCTTCTTTAAAGGTCTTACTATTCTTTATAATGGACTCATAACCTCTTGTTTAACTGACATTTTTAATACTAAATATTCACTGTCTGTCTCATCTACTGGAACATCAGCTCCCCCAGAGCAGGGATTTTTGTCTGTTTGCTCCTGTTCCCTGAGCACCTAAAATAATTTCCATTATGTGGTTATTTGTGGAATGAGCAAATGAAGGATTTTTGTTATATTCACTGAGACAGTAGAAATGCTGCAGGGAGTGAACAGAGTTCATTTACTTGCGTGTTTGTTGATTGATTGGAAACAACAGTGTCACTTTGTATATTTCATATGATTTAAACCTATCAGAAGCTCCAGCTTTCAGCTTGCCCTTCTCACTTTTCAGACAAAAACCAGAAATACAAATACTAACAGTCACCTAAATTTATACAGATAGTGAAGAGGATATCCTGGAACTTGAACTGGGTTGAATGGGCATGATGCTGCCACACAAGTCAATGAGCTTGGTCAAATAATTTATCAATCATCATCTTAGGAAACTGCCAGCACATAAAGGATTTATATAAATAAAACTCCATCTTAGGTTTCCCACATTCTATAACACGAAGCAGAATATCTGCCAACTAATATTTGTTCATTCAATGTTTGTGGAATTACACATACACATATATGTAATTATAATGTGCAAGCATGCTCAGTCGTGTCCGACTCTTAGCGACCCCATGAATTATAGCCTTCCAGGTTCCTCTGTCCATGGGATTTCCCAGGCAAGAGTACTGGAGTGGGCTGTCACGCCCTCCTCCAGGGGATCTCCTTGACCCAGGGATCGAACCCTCGTCTTCTGCAGTGGCAGGCAGTTTCCTTACCTATTGAGCCAGCTGGGAAGCCCTTAATTATAATAGCCAGCTAATATAAACATCCATTGGATCATAGAAAAAGCAAGAGAATTCCAGAAAAACATCTGCTTCATTGACTACACTAAATAAAGCCTTTGATTGTGTGGATCACAACAAACTGGAAAATTCTTAAAGAGATGGGAATACCAGACCACCTTACCTGCCTTCTGGAAAACCTGTATGGAGGTCAAGAAGCAACAGTTAGAGCCAGACATGAAACAACAGACTGGTTCAAAATTGGGAAAGGAGTACGTCAAAGCTATATGTTGTCACCCTGCTTATTTAACTTATATGCAGAGTACATCATGCAAAATGCCAGGCTGGATGAAGCACAAGCCAGAATCGAGATTTCTCGGAGAAATATCAATAACCTCAGATATGCAGATGACACCACCCTTATGGCAGAAAGTGAAGAGGAACTAAAGAGCCTGTTGATGAAGGTGAAAGAGGAGAGTGTAACAGCTGGCTTAAAACTCAATATTCAGAAAACTAAGATCCTGGCATCCAGTCCCATCACTTCATGGCAATAGATGGAGAAACAATGGAAACAGTGAGAGACTTTATTTTTTTGGGCTTCAAAATCACTGCAGATGGTGACTGTAGCCATGAAATTAAAAGATGCTTGCTCCTTGGGAGAACAGTAGTGACAAACCTAGGCAGCATGTTAAAAAGCAGAGACATTACTTTGCCAACAAAGGTCCATATGGTCAAAGCTATGGTTTTGCCAGTAGTCATGAACGGATGGGAGAGCTGGACCATAGAGAAGGCGAGCACCAAAGAGTTGATGCTCTTGGACTGTGGTGTTAGAGAAGACTCTTGAGAGATTTCCTTGGACAGCAAGGAGACCAACCAGTCCATCCTAAAGGAAATCAGTCCTGAATATTCACTGGAAGGACTGATGCTGAAGCTGAAGCTCCAGTACTTTGGCCACCCGATGCAAAGAGCCAATTCATTGGAAAAGACCCTGATGCTGGAAAAGATTTAAGGCAGAAGGAGAGGGGATGACAGAGGACGAGATGGTTGGATGGCATCACCAACGCTATGGACATGAGTTTGCACAAGCTCTGGGAGATGGTGAAAGACAGGGAAGGATGTGCTCCAGTCCACAGGGTCGCAAAGATTCAGACATGACTGAGCCACTGAACAACAACAATATAAACATTAATCAATAAAATCCACTAAAATTGAAGATGCACAGGAAAAACACCACTTTCAACATTATTAGTATGGGAACAAGTGCTTTCGTTCCTTGACATCATTTACAAACTTCTGGAATACACTGCAAATTAATAAATGGAGTGCGAAGTGTGCATGTGTGCTCAGTCATTTCTGACTCCTTGGGACCCCACGGACTATAGCCCACCAGGCTCCTCTGTCCGTGGAATTTTCCAGTCAAGAATATTGGAGTGTGTTGCCATTTCCTCCTCCAGAGGATCTTCCTGGCCCAGGGATCAAATCCGAGTCTCTTGCATCTCCTGCATTGGCAGGCAGATTCTTTCCCACTGCGCTGCTTGGGAAGCCCTCAATAAATAAAAGTGGTTGTTAATATTAACCATAGTTAGAATTTATCATATCACATCTTAAAATTTATCATAGCCCATATTTATCATAGCACACGTGCTTTATCATAGCACATTGCACATTTATCACAGCACACATAACACACATGGGCCTATAATATATTTTGCAGAAGCCATTTTAAATTCATACATATATAATATGAACACAAGGAATAAGTTTTTTCTTTGCAGACTTTATTATATGCTTTCATTTTGAAGTGTATATGTCCATGGTTCCCCTACTTTGCTGGGAAACTTTAAAAACTGCTGCTGTCTGTCTTTTAGTCCCAGCCATTAAGATGTGATAAGCATAGGATTAAATCAGTATATTGGGATTTCTTAAAACTACCCAGGGGATTCTAATGTGCAGTCAAGTTTAGGAACCCCTTGTATATGCAGTGCATGAAGAATCATCTCATGTAGTATCTGAATCTGCCCCAATATTCTTTGATTTATTAAATAGTACCCTGTGCATTTGAATAAGTAAACACTGTGCCATCTACCAGCCAGGCATTGTGCAGATGCTGGGCACATAGTGATGAATGAAAAAAGGCATAGGCCTGCCCTCATGCAAGGCTGCTGTGGCAGAGTAAGACAGACAGTATACATGTTAATAAATCCAAAATGTTAAAGATTGTGGAAGGTGAGCAGAAGGTCATGAACAAGATGCTGTTAATGGAGAATGAGTGGAGATCTAGGCAGCAAGAGAGCATGGACGAATCCTCCAAAACAAGTAGAGCTTGTCACGTTCCAAGGACAAACAAAGGGTTGATGTGGCCCATGGAAGAGGCTGAAGAGAAGATGGATAGAGGCATGTGGTGCAAGGCTTTGGGAGCCATGCTGGCAACCTTTGCCTTGGACTTGGAACCTTGTCAATTGGTTGGTGACTTTTAACAAAGCAAGGGAGTAGGAAGAGGGGGGAGACAAGGTTCTTGGTGGAGGCTATACATTCATTAAACCAAAGAACGAGAGTAGATGGGCAAGAGCAATGTTGTATTAGAGATGAAGGGAAGTGGATGAATTCACCATGTTTTTCGACATAGAATCCACTGGAGTTGCTGGTGCATTATAAATGTCATGCAAGCGAAAGGGGGGAATCAAGGATAAGTCCAGTTCCTACTGAGCAAGCAGGTGAATCTTGATGTCAGTTAATGTCAGTTAATTAGGGAATCTTGATGTCCCTAATGGGAAAGGAGATACTTGGGGAGCAGTTGTGAATGAATGTGGGTTTGGAAATAAAATCAATAAATCTATTTGACATAAGTTCCTGTTACACATCTAAAGGAAATGACAGATAAGCAGTGAAATAGACCGAGACCCAGATCAAGAAACAGAATGCTGATTTTTGTGTGTGTGTGTGTGTGTGTGAAAGTTGCTCAGTTGTGTCTAATCTTTGCAACCCTATGGACCATACAGTCTATGGAATTCTCCAGGCCAGAATGCTAATAGCGCCCCCAGAAATTTCCTTGTTCACCCTTCTAGGAACTAACCTCCTGAAACTTTGCTAAATTCCATAATTACTTCTGATAATTTTTCTAAGAACTTCTTAGGATTTAGGATTTTCTACATGTCAGGACATGTCATGTGTGAATACAGTCAGTTTAGATTTACTTCTTTCCTGTCCAGATTCTGTTAGCATGTTTTTCTTATTTCTTATTCACTGTTTTTCTTCTTTCACTGGCTAGCGCCTCTAGAACATTGTTGATTACAAGGAGCAAGTTGGAACATCCTTACTTTGTTCTTGCTCTGAAATGAAAAGTATTCAGTATTTCCTCATTAACTGTGTTAGCTGTTGGCTTTTCAGAATGCCCTTTATAAGGTTGAGGAAATGCCTTTATAGTCCTAGTCTGTTGAGAATTTTTATAATGAATAAATGTTGGATTTTTTCCAATTGCTTTCTCTGCATTTTCTTCATCTTCTGAGATTATTATATGATTTTGGTCCTTTACTTTATAGTATACTACTATATGACACTATTTTCAGATGTTAAGCAACTTTGAATTGTTATTGTCCAGTCGCTTAGTCATGTGTGACTCTTAGTGACCCCATGGACTGCAGCACACCAGGCTTCCCTGTCTTTCACCATCTCCCAAAGTTTGTTTAAACTCATGTACATTGAGTCAGTGATGCCATCCAACCATCTCATCCTGTGTTGCCTCCTTCTCTTCCTGTCTTCAATCTTTCCTAGCATCAGAGTGTTTTCCAGTGAGTTAGTTCTTCACATCAGTTTATCAAAGTATTGGAGCTTCAGTTTCTGTATCAGTCCTTCCAGTGAATATTCAGGACTGATTTCCTTTAGGATGGACTGTTTGGTCTCCTTGCTGTCCAAGGAAATCTCTCAAGAGTCTTCTCCAACACCACAGTTCGAAAGCATCAATTCTTTGGCGCTCAACCTTCTTTATGGTCCAGCTCTCACATCTGTACATGACTACTGGCAAAACCGTAGCTTTGACTAGATGGACTTTTGTTGGTAAAGTGATGTCTCTGCTTTTTAATATGATATCTAGCATATTGTTTTTCATATCTTTTCTTCCAAGGAGCAAGAATCTTTCAGTTTCATGGCAGCAGTGATTTTGGAGCCCAAGAAAATAGTCTGTCTCTGTTTCCATTGTTTCCCCATCCATTTGCCATGAAGTGATGGGACTGGGTGCCATGATCTTAGTTTTTTGAATATTGAGTTTTAAGACAGCTTTTTACTCTTCTCTTTTACCTTCATCAACAGGCTCTTTAGTTCCTCTTTGCTTTCTGTCATATGGATGGTATTATCTGCATATCAGGTTATTGATATTTCTCCCTGAAGTCTTGCTTCCAGCTTGTGTTTCATCCAGCCCAGCATTTTGCATGATATACTCTGCATATAAGTTAAATAAGCAGGGTGACAATAAACAGCCTTTCCTAGTTTTGAAACAGTCTGTTGTACTGTGTCTGGTTCTAACTGTTGCTTCTTGACCTGCATACAGATTTCTCAGGAGGCAGGTCAGGTGGTCTCGTATTCCCATCTCTTGAAGAATTTTCCACAGTTTCTTGTGATCCACACAGCCAAAGTCTTTGGTGTGGTCGATAAAGCAGAAGTAGATGTTTTTCTGGAATTCTCTTGCTTTTCCTATGATCCTACGGATGTTGACAATTTGATCTCTGGTTCCTCTGCATTTTCTAAATCCAACTTGTACATCTGGAATTTCTCAGTTCACATACAACAGTTCACATACAAGCCTCACAATTTCTCAGTTCACATACAAGCCTAGGTTGAAGGATTTTGAGCATTACCTTGCTGGCATGTGAAATGAGTGCAGTTGTGCATTAATTTGTACATTCCTTGGCATTGCCTTTCTTTGGGATTAGAATGAAAACTGACCTTTTGCAGTCCCATGGCCACTGCTGAGTTTTCCAAATTTGCTGGCGTATTGAGTGCAGCACTTTAACAGCACCATCCTTTAGGATCTGAAATAGCTCAGCTAAAATTCCATCACCTCCACTAGTATTGTTTGTAGTGATGCTTTGTAAGGCCCACTTGACTTCACACTCCAAGATGTCTGGCTCTAGCTGAGTGATCACACCATCATGGTTATCTGAGTCATTAAGATCTTTTTTGTGTAGTTCTTCTGTGTATTCTTGCCATCTCTTTTTAATAGCTTCTGCTTCTGTTAGGTCCATACCATTTCTGTACTTTACTGTGGCCATCTTTGTATGAAATGTTCCTGTCATATCTCTAATTTTCTTAAGGAAGTCTCTGGTCTTTCCCATTCTATTGTTTTCCTCTATTTCTTTGCATTGTTCACTTAGGAAGTCTGTCTTATCTCTCCTTGCTTTTTTCTAGAACTCTGCATTCAGATGGGTATATCTTTCCTTTTCTCCTTTGCTTTTTGCTTCTCTTCTTTTCTCAGCTATTTGCAAGGCCTCCTCAGACAACTGTTTTGCCTTGAGTTTCTTTTTCTTGGGGTTGGTTTAGATCACCGCCTCCTATAAACCTCCGTCCATAGTTCTTTAGGCACTCTGTCCATCAGATCTAATCCCTTGAATCTATTTGTCACTTCCACTGTATCATCTTAAGAGATTTGGTTAGGGTCATACCTGAATGGCCTAGTGGTTTTTCCCTGCTTTCTTCATTTTAGACCTGAATTTTGCAATTAGGAGTTCATGATCTGAGCCAGTCAGCTCCCAGTCTTGTTTTGCTGACTTTGTAGAGCTTCTCCATCTTCAGCTGCACAGAATATAATCAGTGTGATTTCAGTATTTGCCATCTGGTGATGTCCATGTCTAAAGTCGTCTCTTGTGGTATTGGAAGAGGAGGGTGTTTGCTATGACCAGTGGATTCTCTTGGCCAACCTGTTAGCCTTTGCC
Source organism: Okapia johnstoni (assembly GCA_024291935.2). NCBI lineage: Eukaryota > Metazoa > Chordata > Mammalia > Artiodactyla > Giraffidae > Okapia > Okapia johnstoni. Next base: position 26,245,159 of record CM044326.1, read on the forward strand.
CTGCCTCTTTTTGTACTCAGAGGCCAAACTTGCCTGTTACTCCAGATATCTCTTGACTTCCTACCTTTGCAGTCCAGTCCCCATGATGAAAAGGACATCTTTTTGGTGTTAGTTTTAGCAGTTCTTTGTAGGTCTTCATATAACCATTCAACTTCAGCTTCTTCAGCATTCGTGGTTGGAGCATAGACTTGGATTGCTGTGATATTGAATGGTTTGCCTTGGAAATGAACTGACATCATTCTGTTGTTTTTGAGATTGCGCCCAAGTACTGCATTTTGGACTCTTCAGATGTATAAGCAACTTTGAATTGTTAAGATAGACCCAAATTGATCACGACATGTAACTTTTTGTTGTTCCTGAATTTAGCTTATTCATATTTCATTAAGGATTACTTTATCACTGTGTTCATGAAGTATATTGATTTATAGTTTCTTTTCTTGTGATATCTTTATCTGGCTTTGAGTAATGCTAACTTCATGGAATGAGTTGAGACATGTTCCCCCTTACTATACTTTATGAAAGTATTTGTGAAGTATTATTTTTCATTTAAATGTTTGGTAGAATGTACCATTGAAGTCATTTTTGATAAGACTCAACTTTTTTTTCTTTATTACCAATTCAGTTTCTTTCCTTGTTACCAATCTATTTAGATTTTCTGGGGGTTTTTTGTGTAAGCTTTGGTGATTTGTGTACATCGAAAAATTTTTTCACTATATGTGCATTTTCTAACTTTTTTGGCATGAAGTTATTAACAATATTCCCATGTAACTCTTTTTTGTTAAAAAAAAAAAAAGAATTAGTTTTATTTTAGGTTTTATCCTTGTGAGAGAATGAGAGGCGGCACCAAGACTGCCATGTTGAAAGCTCATTATTGTGATGAACTCAGCTGAGTTTTGGCATAGGAAGGTGACAGTCGACAGAAATCTAGATGTTAGATTGCTATTGCATATTGCTCTTCCACAGAAAAGTCTGCTGGTCCCTGGTTCCTTTTTGCTACCATCTCTCTACTGGTATCTTGTCCATCTTCATTTTAACATGTTCTGTGGCTGCCTGTGGCATATCATCATCAGGAAAGGCACATGGGGAGGCTTGTTTTCTGAACTCTTCCTTATCTGAGAACACCTTTCTATTGTCCTCCCCTAAGCCAGACAGCTTAGTTGGGTAGAAAATATTTAAGTTATTAGCACTTTTTTTTCTCTCCAAAGTCTCTAGATTTGGTAATGCTGTTTTCATTTATTTTTGGCTGTGCTAGGTCTTCATTGCTTTGCAGGCTTTTCTCTAGTTGTGATGCAAGGGCTTCTCATTGCAATGGCTTCTCTTGTGGAGCACAGGCTCTAGGGCATGTGGACTTCAGTAGGTGTGGCCCCCAGGCTCTAGAGCACAGTATCAGTAGTTGTGTCACAAGCGCTTACTTGCTGAGGCATGTGGGATCTTCCCAGACTAGGGACTGAGCCTATATATCCTGCATTGGCAAGGCAGATCCTTTACCACTGAGCCACCAAAGAAGTCCTGGTAATGCTGTTTTTGAACTTCAAAAGATTCAAAGAAGTTCAAGAGCATCCTGATTTTGTTACTCTGAAGAAATGATAAGTTTTCTGTTTGGACATTTGTAGTATTTTTCTATGTGCTTAGAATTTGGAAATGTCACCAAGGTGAGATTTATTATTGGCTTTTTTTGTTGGTTGTTGCTGGACTGCACTGAGCCATTCTAATTAATGCATGTGTTTTATCAGCTCAGAGATTTGGATGTGATCTCTGCAGGTTTAGTTCTAACTTATTCCTCTAGAAGACTTGTACTTTTAACACTTTAAATTGTTTCTTCTTCTTTATCCTCCACATCTATTATCTTAAACATTGTTCTCATCCATGTTTTATTTTCTTTTGTATTTTAAGGAGAGCTTCTCAATTTCATCCTCTACCCACTGACATATTTATTTCATGCTGCCCCAGTTCTGCCTTCTCTACCCCTGTGAGAACTTGTAGTGCTCTATTTTTAATTTTGTATTTCATTCTAACCTGTTCTGGTTCTTATGAATTCATACTTAAGTTTCAGAGAAGCTATGGCTTATGGTTTCCTCCTATAAAGAAAGTAGTTTTAAAAAGTTACAGTAAATAGTTTTGAAAATTCTGGTTTTTCCTTTAGGTTTCAGAATAACAAAGCTTTACTTCCTTTTCATTATATTGCAAGTTTTAATTTTTCCATGAACTCAACCACAAGTGAGTTATTACAACAGAATTATTTTTTAAAATTGAAGTATAGTTAATTTAAGGGGCTTCCCTGATGGCTCAGCAGTAAAGAATCTGCCTGCAATGTGGGAGACACAAGTTTCATCCCTTGGTTAGGAAGATCCCCTGGAGAAGGAAATGGCAACCCACTCCAGTATTCTTGCCTGGGAAGTCCCATGGACAGAGGAGCCCAATGGACTACAGTCCATGGGGTCACAAAGAGGTGGACACAACCGAGCGACTAAACTACCACCACAGTAGTGTTTTGTTAGTTTCAGGTGTATGGCAAAATGATTCAGTTATACATTATTCTTTTTCACATTCTTTTTCCTTAGTGATTATTATAAGACATTGAGTATAGTTCCCTGTGGTAAACAGTAGGTCCTTTTTATTTACCTATTTTATATATAGTAGTATATATATGTTAATCCCAAACTCCTAATTTATTTCTCTCTGCCCCTGCTAACCCTATTGGTAACCATAAGTTTGTTTTCTATGTCTGTGAGTCTGTTTCTGTTTTGTAAATAAGCTCATTTGTGTCACATTTTAAATTCCACATGTAAGTGATATCATCGGGTATCTTTTCCTCACTTCATTTAGTATGATAATCTCTAGGTCCATCAGTGTTGCTGAAAATAGCATTATTTCATTCTTTTTGATGGCTGGGTTATATTCCATTGTGTGTGTGTGTGTGTGTGTGTGTGTGTGTGTGTGTGTGTGTGCGCGCGCGCGCACGCGCGTGCCACATTGTCTTTATCCATGCATCTGTCAGTGGACACTTAGATTTCTTCCATATTTTGGCTATTGTAATGGTGTTGCTCTTGAGAGGGTAACAGGCAGGAAGGCCAGGGGTCTCCAAAGGAGGAACTAGGCTGCAAGTGTCAGACATTTTTTATCTCTCTCTTAAGCAGCAGGAGGAAACAAACTACTAATGTTATATGTTTTCCCCTCTCTATACAAATTTAAGAAGAGGTTTCTTTTAAAATTCTGTGTTGCCATGATGACACCTGGTTCCACCTGAACTTTTCTCAAACCTTGAGCTGACCAATGCATTTTTCTTATGGAAATATCTTAAGTTATGTTAATGAACTATGTATTTACCCTAGACTCTGTCTTCAAGTAGGTTCCGCCTAAGACTCAGAACCGATGTGACAAATCAGTATGTTTTACTCATGCAAATGTTATTTTAAGCTATGTTGATGAGACTGTATTTGCTTGGAAACCTGCCTTTCTTCAAGATTCATGTCAATCATATTATGGCCCGGGACAACTCACCTTGTGCCAATGTTGTCTCAAAATGCATGTTGTAGGTGAGGGGCCTGGTGCCAGTCTCTGGGTTTTGAGACATTTCCTTTCTCTAATTAGCAAACTGCTAGTAGCTAAAGCATCTGGCTAAAGACTAGCAGGGGGGCACTCTTTCTGCCCCCTTCTGATGTCTATGTCAGAAGCTTTCTCTATCTCTTCTATACTTTAATAAAATGTTATTACACAAAAACTCTGAGCAATCAAGCCTTGTCACTGGCTCTGGATTGAATTCTTCTCCAGAGGCCAAGAATCCCTGTGTCTTTCATGGCTCAGCAACAACCTTTCACTATGAACATTGAACTGCATGTATCTTTTTGAATTATAATTGAGCTTCTCATTACAGTGGCTTCTCATTGCAGAGCACAGGCTCTAGGGTAAATGGGCTTCAGTAGTTGTGGCATGTGAGCTCAGTAGTTGTGGCACGTAGGCTCAATTGCCACATGGCATGTGGAATCTTCCCAGACCAGGTATTAAACCTGTGTCCCCCTCATTGGCAGGTGGATTCTTAACCACTAGACCACCAGGGAAGTCCTCAAATGAATTTTGCTGCAATTTATATCAAAGAGTGTTCTGCTTACATTTTCCACTAATAGTTTTATAGTATCCAGTCTTATATGTTGGTCTTCAATTCATTTTGAGTTTATTTTTGTACGTGGTGTTAGAGAATGTTCTAATTCCATTCTTTTACATGTAACTGTACATTTTCTCCAGCATTTGTAATACTTTTGATGTCTGTGGATTTGGCACTGACATACCCTCTTTCATTCATGATTTTGGTAATTCGTGTCTTCTCTTTTGAAGTCTTGGTCAGTCTGGCTAATGGCTTGTCATTTTTGTTAATGTTTTCAAAGAACCACCTTTTGCTATTTTTGTTTTTCTGTTTTATATTTTCATTGATTTATATTCTGATCTTCATCATGTCTTTCCTTCTGCTTGTTTTGTGTTTAGTTTGCTCTCCTTTTCTAGTTTCCTGAGGTGGAAGCTTAGTTTATTCATTATAAAACTTTACTTTTTTGACACAGCCTTTAAACCCTTTTAGTCCTGTTTTTAAAATTAGCATATTGTATAGTTGACTCTTTGTGTACAGTGATGAGTTTAACACACCTGTAGATTGTTGAACGACTACCAACCATAATTAGTATGCAGGAGAGTTTTATCACCCCATGAGGCTCCCTCAGGCTGCCAGTCTGCAGGCAATCTTCCCACACTCCTAACCCTGAAACCATTGCTTTGTTCTCTTCCCCTATAGTTTTGCTTTTTCCAGAATGTCATAGAATTGGAGTCATACAGTATGCAGTATTTGGAGGCTGGCTTCTTTCACTTAGCATAGCACAGTTGAGATTTACAGAAATTGTGTGAATTAACAGTTAATTTCTTTTTATTGTTGGATATTATACCATCATATGGGTATACCATAGTTTATTTATTCACCCTTTGGAGATCATCCAAGAAGTTCCCCACATTTGTATCTCTTGGGAAAGTTGCCATAACCACCCATTTACAAGGATTAGGGGGAGTTAAGTTTGCATCTCTCTGGAATAAATACCCAGGAGTGGGACCACTGGACTATGTGTAAGTTTGTGTTTAATTGCCAACCTATATTCATACTGGTTTTTGCTTGATGGATTTTGAAGCTGTTTTGTTTGGTGCCTGCATATTTGGGATTGTTTGCCTTGGTTGGTGAATTGAGCACCAATTACACTGTAATTGATGTTTATTACATAACATCTATCATTACATAACATCTCTCTTAATCCATGGTAATTCCCTTTGCTCTGAAATTGACTGTATCTAATGTTAATATAACCACTCCACTTTCTTTCAGTTAATGTTTTTATGGAGTATTTTTGCCATCATTTACTTTTCACCTGCCTATGTCATCATATTTAAAGTGGGTCTCATGGAGAGATCATATTATTGAATCTTATTTTTTAGCCCATTCTAGTAATCGGTGTCTTTTAGTTGATATATTTAAACTGTTTGGCATTAATGGAATTATTGATATGTTTGGGTTTAAGTTAACAAAGTTATTATTTATTTTTCCTTTATTCTCTCATTTTTGTCTATTTCTCATTTCTGTCTTTCTTTGGAATACTTTAATATTTTATAGTATTCCATTTTAATTTATTTTTTATTCTCTTTGTTAATGTCTCTAGAAATTACAGTAGTCATACTTATCTTTTCACAGTCTCTGTAGAATTTCACCACTCCATGTGAAATGTAGAAACCTTACAACTACATAGTTCCCTTGACTTTCCCCCTTTATTTCTAAGTTTCTTATGTATTACATGCACATACGCTGAGAACTCCATCAGACAGTGTTATTATTTTTGCTTTTAATCATTATATGTATTTTATAGAAATGACCCCAGAATGAATAATCAATTATATTTTGCCCACTCCTTTGTCATTTCCGTTGCTTCTCATTCTTGAAGCTCTACGTTTCCTTTTCAGATCATTCGCCTCCTGTCTGAGGAACTTCCTTTAGTGTTTTTTTAGAGCAGTTCTAGTGACTAATTCACTTTGTTTCCCCTCATCTGAGAATATCTGTATTTCATTTTCATTCTCAAAGGTTATTTATGCTGGATGTAGCATTCTGAGTTAACAGTTCTTTTTTGACATCCTTTAAAAATATTGTGGCTCTCTGATTTCTGATGAGAAATCTACAGTTATTCAAATCATTGTTCTTTTATTCATAAATGCAGTGATTTTCCCCAGCTGCTTTCAAGATTTTTGCTTGTATTTGGTTTTCAGCTGTTTAATTGTAATATGTCTGGGATTGGATTTTTTTTTTAATTTGGATTTGCTTTGAGTTTCTTGAATCTATGAGTTTGTCTTTCACAAAATTTGGTGAGATTTCAGCTATTATCCCTTCCATTTTTTTTCCACATTAGACTCTTCTCTTGGAACTCTGATGGGATAAATGATCAACAATTTTTGGACGTTTTTCACAGGTCCCTGAGTCTCTTAATTTTTTTCAATACTTTGCCTCTGATGTTCAGATTAGATCATTTCTATTGATTTCTCTTGAAGGTCAGTGACTCTTTGTCATCTCCATTCTACTGTTGAGCCTGTCTAGTTAATATTTTTGTTTCAGTTATTATATTTTCATTTCTAAAATTTTCATGATTCTTCTGTATACCTTTTATTTCATTGTTGATACTTTTTACATTTTCAATTGTTTGACCTTACTTCTAGGAGTATGGTTATAATAACATCTTCTCTATCAGGTCATTCCAACATTTTTTTATCATCTCAGGGTTGACATATGCTGATTCTCTTTTCCCTCCCAAGTTGAGATGTTCCTGGTTGTTCATAAACCATGTAATTTTGATTGTAGTCTTGGCATTTGGAATATTATGATATGAAAATCTGGGTCTTGTTTAATTCCAAGGAGGATGTCAGTTTTTGTTTTTTTGTTTTATTTTAGCAGATAATTGATCTGGTTAAGTTCAGCCTTCAGGAACTGGCCTTACTTCCTTGGGATGTGATCTAATGTCAAGTCTGGGGTTTCAGAGCCTTTAAAATGCTATTTGGATCTTTCCAGCTATGCACAACTATATGACACCTCTTTCAGTTCACTTCAGTTTAGTCGCTCAGTCGTGTCCAACTCTTTGCGACCCCATGGACTGGGGTCTTTGCACACCAGGCCTCCCTGTCCATCACCAGCTCCTGGAGTTTACTCAAACTCATGTCCATTGAGCTGGTGATGCCATCCAACCATCTCATCCTCTGTCGTCCCCTTCTCCTCCCGCCTTCAATCTTTTCCAGCATCATGGTCTTTTCCAATGAGTCAGTTCTTCGCATCAGGTAGTCAAAGTATTGGAGTTTCAGCTTCAGAATCAGTCCTTCCAATGACTATTCAGGACTGATCTCCTTTAGGATGGACTGGTTGGATCCCCTTGCAGTCCAAGGGACTCTCAAGAGTCTTCTCTAACACCGCAGTTCAAAAGCATCAATTCTTCAGTGCTCAGCTTTCTTTATAGTCCAACTGTCACATCCATACGTGACTACTGGAAAAACCATAGCTTTGGACCTTTGTTGGCAAAGTAATGTCTCTGCTTTTTAATATGCTGTCTGGGTTGATCATAACTTTTCTTCCAGGGAGTAAGCATCTTTTAATTTCATGGCTGTCATCACCATCTGCAGTGATTTTGGAGCCCCCAAAAATAAAGTCTGACACTGGCCTTGCTTCCTTGGGATGTGGTCTAATGTCAAGTCTGGGGTTTCAGAGCCTTTAAAATGCTATTTGGATCTTTCCAGCTATGCACCACTATGTGGCACGTCTTTCAGTTCAGTTCAGTTTAGTCACTCAGTCGCGTCTGACTCTGCGATCCCATGGACTGCAGCACACCAGGCCTCCCTGTCCATCACCAACTCCCAGAGTTTACTCAAACTCATGTCCGTTGAGACTGTCATATTGCACGTCTTTCAGGCAATGTCCATTCAAATCCTTTGCTATTTTTTGATCGGTTATTTCTCTTATTATTGAGTTGTGAGGATTGCTTATATATTCTGGATGTATGTCCCCTTATCAGATACAGGATTTGCAAATATTTTTTCCAGTTCTGTGGGTTGTCTTTTCACATTCTATGTCCTTTGAATCAAAACTATTTTTGATTTTGATGAAATCCAATTTATCTATTTTTTTATTGATTCCTTAGGCTTTTGGTACTGTGCCCAAAAATCTATTGCCTAGCCCAGGATCACAAATATTTACTTCTGTGTTTGAGTTTTATAGTATTAACTTTTATGAAATCTAGGATCCGTTTTGAATTAATTTTTGTGTACATTGTGAGGTAGGAATGCAACTTAAATCATTTGAATGTAACTATCCAGTTGTCCAAGCATCATTTGTTGAAAATAACTTTCTTCCCATAGAATTGTCTTAACACAATTGTCAAAAATCAGTTGACCATAAATGTAAGGATTTATGCAAATACTAAATTGTCTTAATTATTTTAGATCTTTAGCAAGTTTTAAGACCTCTCATTTTAAGATAGTTCTGGCTGTCCTTGGTCCCTTGATAATCATAAAGTCAGCTTAACAACTTCTGCAAAGATCCAGCTGGGATTTTGATAGGGATACATTTAATCTGTACATCAATTTTAGCAGTCTTGCCATCTTGATGATATTAAGTCTTCTTATCCATGAACATGGGATGCCTCTTAACAGCAGTATTGGAAGCTGGAAGACAGTGTATTAATAACTTCAGTATGCTCAGTGCAAATACCTATAAATCTAAGATTCTATTCCCAGTATCTTTGCAAAATAAAGGGAAAAGAAGTCAGCATTTAGTGACAGAGCACAGATAAATCTTCAAAGTCTGTCGCTGCCAGGGAAAGCAGAAGGAGTGGCAACTGGAGGGATATATATATGTGTGTGTGTGTGTGTGTGTGTGTGTGTGTGTGTGTGTGTGTGTATATATATATATATATATATATATATATATATATATATCCTGTTTTTAGGATGAGCAATTTGAAAGTATAATCAAGTAGAGAAGGAGAAATTGATGACACAGTAGAAATTAGAGGGATCACATCCCTTAAGCAAGTATCCTACAAAGGAAGGTAATGGGAGAGACACTGATGGGTGAGAGTACAGAAACTGAAGGGTTGGTGATGGAAAGATCACAAAGTTCTCCACAGACCACTGCTGCTGCTGCTGCTGCTAAGTCACGTCAGTCGTGTCCGACTCTGTGCAACCCCATGGACTGCAGCCTACCAGGCTCCTCCATCCATGGGATTTTCCAGGCACGAGTACTGGAGTGGGTCACCAGTGCCTTCTCCACCACAGACCACTGAATAGGCAGCAAAGGCACAAGATAAGACTGTTTGGATACCTGAAAGGAATAGAAAAGCATGAAATAGTCATCTTGCAGAATAGCAAAGTGAAATTTCTAAGGAAATATGACAGTTGACAGTTTTGAGTTCCTATCAGAGGTATATGGTATAAATTTGAAGAAACTTCAGTCATCAGCATTTTAAAATTTTTTCCAGCAATGTTCAGATGCTTCGGTACAGTGCAGAGTAAGTGGAAAGGAAGGGAGGGGAGGACGAGCAAGATGTTAATATTATTTATAAACACATGGCTATGTATTGATCCACAGTGTTTAGGCTGGTCACTTAGAAAAGTGAGGACTTGAGGAGGAAGATGAAGTATGAAAAGTGACAGGAGCAGCAGATTGGAAGTCCAGAGAAATGGCAGACTGACGGATGCACAATGGATACCACATAGAAATTAGAAATTTTGTTTGGGACACTAAATAAGCTACTGAACAAGTTGTACTTAACTGTGGCTGCACATCATAGTCTTCTGGAGAACTTTAAAAAAAATGTTGTCCGTGGGTTCCAACCCCATTGATCCAGAATTTCTGAGCATCTATGGCTTTGAAAAGAGCACAGGTCATTCAAACATGCAGACGGAGCTGATAATGACTATAGCAGAGTCTGGAGTGCTGGGAGACCTTGGGGCTGGAAGGCAGAGCTGCCACATTGAACAGCCCCCAGTGGCACCACAGCCCATGGCAACCCTATTTAGCAGATTGTAGCAGTTGAGAGCATCTATAATTGAGAACACATTGGAGGGGTCTTGGGGATTTAAAACATATCTGGAGCAGTGATTCTCAGCCCTGGGGAGGGGGAAGCTTTGAAACAAATCTCAATGCCAAGATGGCATCCCAGATTAATCACATTAAAATCAGTGAAGCCCAGGCTAAATCAAGCCTTTAAAAAACTCACATGACATATTCATCGTTCATCCAGAAGCCTTGTGGAGAGTGCTGTGTCATTTTTTTTAAGATAGGAAACACTGGATGGGGTGCAGTTTGGGGAGGAGATTTTATCATTTTATGCAGAGATTACAGTATCTGTGCTTCAACCAGGTGGAGATGTCAAAGAGGCAGTTAGTGCCAGGTCTGAAGCTAGAGAGAGAAAGCTTAAGTTGAAGTGAGAAAACTCTCCCCAACTCTGGGTGAATTGTTGATTGCTGTATATTTTTAAAGCATATTAGTCTGGGGATGTTCTGATGAAATCCCTAGTATTTATAAATAACCCACACATATGCACTCTGCTTTGAGCAGTGTTCACAGAACTAGAGAGGGGAACACAGTTCTGGTATGGATGCAGGATGCTTATAAAATACAGTTATAAGAGAGAGTGTTGAGGAAGGATGGGTTCTATAGTTTATCTGATCATACATACTAATTTCATATGTTGGTAGATAGATAAAAGACTCATAGATTGGTAAAAGACTCAGGCTTCTTCAAATCAGTGCAGAGTCAGACCAGCTGAGTCTCCTGACCTACATGGCAGCATTATCCTTGACCGTGTGCCCAGAGGGAAATGATGGCATACTTGGGCAGGAGAGGAGCTGTTGTTTCTTGTTTTTGTGGGGTTTTGGGTATGAAAAACAGGTTGCTGTTTTTCTTCATTCAAATTGTACTCTCCCATTCCCACGTTTCTAGATAGATTTAAGGGAAAGTTGCTATCTCAAAGCAGATTTTGAACTTGACAGCATGACCTTTTAGGTTGATAATTTACCAACTTTAAAATTAAGCAAAAAAACAGCACTTATGGATTTGCATAAAATAAAAATCTAAGACGTTACTTTTTGTGTGTTCCATTAAAGTCCTTCAGATGTACTTCAGACCATTTGGCACAGTGTGTATGTTTGCAGTTGTTTCAGGGGACATCTGGACGTTGTTTTGGGTGCTTGCCTTACTATCTGAAGGATCATCAGTGGGTCAGCTGCATTTGTGGAAGCTGTTCTGCATCATCATTTATTTTCATGAGCTATGTCTTTACAAAGGCTCAAAACATTCTGCAGTTATCTTAAAGGTCTTCCTCATTAAATTATAATTTATCGTGTAAAATATTATTTTTCCCAGATGATAGTGACCTGTAAGTACATTTAGAAAGTGAACTTACATTTTGTAGTGAATTCACATTTATGCCTCAGAGCCAGAGTACATGGTACAATACCAGGAAAAATGTTGCAACAGACCAGATGTGACCAGGAGGCTGGTTTCCCAAATTCCATCTTACATTGTTGTTTAGTCTGTCTCTGTCTCATCTGTCTGCATCCCTGGGGTTATCTGAAATAGTGTTGCAATCCCTTGGACCATCATGTTCCAGTGGCAGCAAGGGCAGTAGCACTAAGAGGGATGTGGTAAGTTCTAACCTCTGTCACATCCTGTCTCTGTGCCAGGCACCCTTGATTACCTTATTTTATCTCTTCAGTAAAGAAGAAATGGCACCCTATAAGGAAAGTGCCATTTCCATTCTCATCTTGCCCAGGTTTTAGGGCAGAAGAGTTAGAATCCTGGTCGTATTTGCTCCAGTTTGAGTCGCAGAGATTCAGCACCTGGAGATTCAGCCTGGAGATGAAACCTTAATGGATCTGCTTCTGTCCCAGACAGCAGCAGGAGATGGGACATAGGGGTAAATGCGGTGCCACAGGAAGGTTGGGTTGGTATTGACAGGCATGGAGTGTGAAGAGCCCCCATGCAATGCACACCTCTATCTTTTCCACCTGCTCAGTCTCCCCCGGTTCTGGCCTTACAGCTAGCTGCTCCTTGAGGTGAGCTGGAGAAGTCTACTTTGAGGACATGAATGGGTTCTCGCCATCATTCTTACAATAGGAAGCAGCAATGATGGCCGCCATGTATCTAGCACACAGCCTTTGCCACTCTTCTGTTCATATGCATGAAAAATGCTGAATAATTATTCGGCCTGTAGGTTTCATCAAAATCTCAGTTGTTGGTTGCCAGGCTCCTCTGTCCATGGGATTTCCCAGGCAGGAATACTGGAGTGGGTTGCCATTTCCTTCTATAGGGGATCTTCCTGACCCCAGGATCACACCTGGGTCTCTCGCATTGCAGGCAGATTCTTTACCGGCTAAGTCACCAGGGAAGCCCAACCAATTTCCATGGAATTCACTTATCTTGCATAGGATATTCCAGCTTATACTTGAGCTCAGTACTTTGTTTAGGATTAATAAAAATAGAGTGTACAGGAAAATAATTGATGAGTTCATGTCCTCAGAAGGAAACACATCATTGCTGGCTCATAGGAGATACATGCCTTAAATTTTAACCTAGGCAGTTTGGATAATTACCTAATTTAAGTTAAGTAATACCAAGCTGTTTTCCAAAGAGAAATCTCTTTGCTCCATATCCTCACCAAAACTTGGTCCAACAGACTTTAAAATTTATGCTCATGTGATGGATGTTTGAGTATCTCTTTTCCTTGATAACATGAAATTCACACCTTTTTATACTGTTTGTAACAACCCCACTCTGAAAGCAGTCTGAATGCCCATTGAGGGTAGAATGTATAAACAAATTGTGATATATAGATGCAAAGGAATCCCATGGTATTATAATGTTATGGATCTTCTTGTGCCCACTTTTTCAGTGACTATATCTGATTATTTCCATTGAGTAAATACCCAGGAATGGAATTGCTGGTTTACAGGGTATTTTGTATGTTTTGCTTTGATAGATAACTGCTGAATGGTTTTCTATGCTGTTGTCCTAATTTATAGTTTCATGAGCACAAGTAATTTTTTCATAAATTTTATTTTGATATAATTCTGCACATACAGAAAAGTTGCAAGAATAGTATAAGAACTCTGATATATATTTTACCCATATAAACCAATTACAACCATATGTTTACCTCATTTGTACCCTCCACTTACCCTTCCTCATTCCCTTCCTTTATCTATATAATATAATATGTTATGTATATATACACATATATTCACATATATGTATGTGTGTATACACACACACACACACACACACACACATGCCGTGCTTAGCCACTCAGTTGTGTCCAACTTTGCAACATGGACTGTAGCCTACCAGGCTCCTCTGTCTGTGGGATTCTCCAAGCAAGAATACTGGAGTATGTAGCCATTCCCTTTTCCAGGGAATCTTCCTGATCCAGGGATCGAACCCAGGTCTCCTGCATTGCAGGCAATTCTTTACTATCTGAGCCACCAGGGAAGCCCGTATATATAAATATCTGTAGGTATATGACCATATATTATGTATATATTTATCTGTTAGCAGTTTTTCTGAACTATTTGAGACATAGAGATATCAAGCCCATTTATCATAAAAACTTAAGTGTGTATTTACTGAAAGAAGCCATTATCTTACATAACAACAGTACAATTACTAAATTCAGAAATTTTAACATTGGTCTAATTCTGTTATCTAATCCATAGTCTAGACTCAATTTTATAAATTCTCCCAGTAATTTCCTTTATAACTTTATTTTTCTGGTCGAAGGTTTAATTCAGGATCTTAGGTTACACTTAATTGTATGTTTTTAAAATCTGGAACATTTCCTAAACCTATATCTATCTTGATCTTGCTGTTTTCAAGAGTATGGACCAGTTAATTTGTAGAATGTTCCCCAATTTTGGTTTGCTGAGGTTTTTTGATTATTAGTCAGATTATGCATTTTTTTCAATAATACCTCAGAAATAGTCCTACATCCTTCCTAATCCTTTATATGAAAAGACATGTAATGTTGATTTCTCTCTTTACTGGTTATGTTAACTGGTCACTTAGTTATGTAGCTAGGTTTCTCCCCTGTAAAATTAGTGTTTCCCCTTTGTAAATTAGTAGGATTTTTCTCATCAAAGTTTTAGCACCCTTTGATGAATTTCTCACTCTGTCACTTGTCTTACGTTGACATCTTCTGTATGGAAGAACTGTACCTTCTCCATTTATTTGTTCATCTATTTCTATGAACTTGTAGATCTTATTTTAGCTAGTGAGTTTTATTCTCTTGCTTCCATTATTCATTTTAATGCTCAGATAGCTCCAGATTTGACTGATAGAGGATTCCTTCAACCGAGCTCAAGTCCTTTGGATTTCTGCCCATTGTTACTTTAACACTTCTTTTCTTTCCTCTATGACATGGTATTCCAAGATCATCATTTGATGATGCTTCAGCTCAGAAATCAGCCTTTTTTGGAAGTCCTATTTCCATTTATTTGAGAATGTTATTCCTAAATGAAGACATAGGTGCTGGATGTGCTCAATGCTTCTAAGCCTTTGCAGAATTAAGAAATGTGTATATATATGTGAAACTACTTATCCATCATGGGCTTCCCTTGTGGCTCAGCTGGTAAAGAATTCACCTGCAATGTAGGAGACCTGGGTTAAATCCCTGGGTTGGGAAGATCTTCTGGAGAAGGGAAAGGCTACCCACTCCAGTATTCTGGCCTGGAGAATTCCATGAACTGTACAGCCCATGGGGTCACAAAGAGTTGAACAAGACTGAGCGACTTTCACTTCACCTCACTTATCCGTCTATCAGAAAAACAAGAGTTTATATTAATACTTTCAACCAATCAGCACTACCCTTTCCATATTTGTAACTCCTTTAAGCAGTAGTGGGATACCTTGCTTTCAGTTCCTTTAATACATTTACTTATTTGCTCAAATTTAGAATATATGGAAAGTGGTATCAGAATTGACATTAAATACCAAAGGAAAAAAATAAACCAACTAACTGTAGTTTGGTATTTGTGTGGAAGTATTTTTAGGTAAAATAAGTGAATTCACAATTCACATTTTAATTCCACAGTTCAGAAATTCACAATGCATGTACTCACATTTTAAAGTTCACACACTGTGACTTGCCCCAGTCATTGTTGTTCACCCCTTATTGTTGTTCAGTCACAGTAAATTCGGGCCCCGGTTTGTCATAGCTTTTCTTCCAAGGAGCAAGTGTCTTTTAATTTCATGGCTGCAGTCACTATCCATAGTGATTTTGGACCCAAGAAAATAAAATCTGTCACTGTTTTCACTTTTTCTCCTTCTATTTGCGATGAAGTGATCAGGCTGGATGCCATGATCTTGAAAGTGAAAGTGAAAGTCACTCACTTGTGTCCTATTCTTTAGGACCCCATGGACTATACAGTCCATGGAATTCTCCAGGCCAAAATACTGCAGTGGGTAGCCTTTCCCTTCTCCAGGGGATCTTCCCAACCCAGGGATCAAATCTAGGCCTCCCACATTGCAGGCAGATTCTTTATCAGCTGAACCACAAAGGAAGCCATGATCTTAGATTTTTTTTAAATATTGAGTTTCAAGCCAGCTTTTTTGCTCTCCGTTTTCATCTTCATCGAGATGATCTTTAGCTCCTCTTCACTTTCTGCCATTAGAATGGTATCATCCATGTATCTAAGGTTGTTGATATTTCTCCTCTAGAGGCAACCATTTTTCTAAACTTTTTTTTAGTGTAGATTTGTTTTGCCAAGTCTGAAACTTTATGTAAAAGGAACTATGCAGTTTGATTTCTCTAATTTGCAGCTTTTCTGAGGTTCACCCACATGGCTTCATGTAGCCAAAGTTTGCCTCTTTTTATTATTGACTAGTAACTATTACCCATGGAGGAGGGCGCAGCAACCCACTACAGTATTCTTGCCTGTAGAAGAATCCCATAGATAGAGGAGCCTGGTGGGCTACAGTCCATAGGGTCGCAAAGAGTCGGACACAACTGAGCGACTGAACTAAACTGAACTGAAGTATTACTTTGTAAAAATATACCAAAATTAGTTATCCCTTCTCTTCTCGATTGACATCAGATTGTGATATTGTGAATATTGTGGCTTTGATCATTCTTTTACACAACTTTGTGTGGATACATGTTTTCATCCTCTTAGACAAACACCTAGAAGTAGAGCTGCTAGATTATAAGGTTGGTGTGTGCTTAGTGTTGTAGAAAAGTACCAAATATTTACCAAATTAGTTGCATTATCTTTATAATCCCTCCAGGATTATGAGAGAATTCTGGGTGCTCCACATCCACGCCAACATTTGATGTCAGAGTTTTAAATTTGAGCCATTCTACTTGGTATCAGATGAGGTATCTCTCTGTGGTTTTAACTCCTGATAACTAGTGATATTGAGCACATTTTCATGCACTTATTGGCAGTTCTGTATATTCCTTTGAAGTTCCTTTTCCAATCTTTTGTCTGTTTTTTTTTTTTTAAAGTGGGTTGTCTTTTCAGTGTTGTCATAGAAGTTTTTTAAAGAGTCTGCAAATAAGTCATTTGTCAGGTGTATGTCTTATGGATATTTTTCCTAGTTTATGATTTGTCTTTTTTTCTAAATAATGTTTTTGATGAGTTGATATTTTGGATTTTGATAAAGCCTAATATATTGATTTTTTTCTCTTTTGTGATTATTGCTCTTGGTATCCTGAGAAATCTCTACCTTCCCCTAGGTTGCAGAGATATAATCCTACATTTTATTCTAAAAATTTTATAGCTTTAGCTTTAATGTTTAGTTTTGTGATCCATCTTGAATTAATTTTTATGTGTGTTATTAGGTAGGGTTGAGGTATATTATTTTTCCATGTGAAAATGTAGCTCTTCCCCATACCATCTGTTGAAATATTTCTTTTCAACATTGAGTTGCTTTAGCATGTTTATGGGTCTGTTTCCAGACCCTCTGTTTGGTCCCACTGATCTACATATCTGTCTTCACATATATATCAGACTGTCTTCACATATATATCATTTTTATTACTATAGCATTGTGGTAATTCTTGAAGTTTTATAAGACTTCCATCTTTAGTCTTTATCAAGATAATTTTATCTATTCTTGGTCAGTTGGATTTTCATTTAATTTTTAGACTTATTTTATCAGTTTCTATAAAAATTCTGCTGGTATTTTTAAATAGAATTTCATTGAATCTACAGATCAATTTTGGGAGAACTGACCATGATAGTAACTCTCTGAATCCTTAAACATGGTACATTGCTCCATTTGTTTAGGTGGGTCTTCTCTAATTTCTCTCAACACAGTTTTATGTTTCAGTGTAGAAAGTCTTGGTACTTCTTACTAAATTTATTCATAAGTATTTTTTCCAAAGTCATTGTAAATTGATTTAGTTTAATTGTACTTTCCAACTGTTTACTGCTAATATATACAAATACAAATTCTTTGTATATTAGCCTTGTAACTTCTTACAGTCTTGCTAAATGCATTTATTTGTTATAAAGTTCTTTGAATTTTCTGTTCTGACATTCATGTCATCTGCAAAAAGAGAAGATTTTCCCTTTCAAACTTTTCCCCTTATTTCACTGGCTAGGATCTATCCAGGTGTTCAGACTGAATATGCTTACCTTGGTCCTAATTTTAGGGGAAAACAGTTTAATATTATACCATAAAGTCTGATGATAGGTATAGGATTTTTTAATATAAATGTACCAGCACTGAGGTGCCTGGGTTGGGGTCATGGAGGGGTGAGGCTGTTTCAGTGTTGACTTTTCCAGTTGGTTCTCTATGCTGCCTGAGGTGTTAGAGCCAATTACCTACTGTGCAGGCATTGGAAAGCTCCAAGGCATCTCAGGTCTGCCCCAGTGGTGGCTCAATGGCTAAGACTTCGCACTCCCAATGCAGGGGGCCCGGGTTCCATTCCTGGTCAGGGAACTAGATCCCACATGCAACTAAAAGTTTGCATGCCACAACCAAGACCCTGTGCAGCCAAATAAATAAAAATAAATATTTTTAAAAATAGATCAATTTTAGTAATTTTGTTTTTGTTTTTTGGAATTTGTCCACTTTGTCTATATTTGCCAATTTATTTGCACACTGTAAGTTTATCAATAATATCATTCTTTTCATGAAACTAATTGTTGATTTTGTTGATCCTATCTACCATCTATGTGTTTTGGTCTTTATTATAATCTTCCTTCTAATTTGTTTGTGTTTATTTTGCTGATTTTTTCTCCGCCTTTGAAATGGCTGCTTGGCTCATGAATTTTTGGTCCTTTTTATTTTCTCATTATGCACCGAAAGCAATAAAACTCCCTCTAACTATTGCTTTTACTATATCCCACAAGTTTTGATAGGAAATATTTTGATTCATTTAGTTCAGAATCTTTTATTATTTCTGTTTTGATTCTTCTTTCACTCTTGAGTTATTTATTTCATCTTATTTTTCACAGGGTTTCCCTGATAGCTCAGGTGATTTTTCCTATTGACTTTACTTACATTTTTGAACATTTAACTATGAAAATATAAAATATCTATAAATGTATACAGAATAATATAATGAAGCCCCATGTACCCATCTTTTGTGACTATCCAGTCATGTCCAAACTTGTTTTTTCTTGGCTACTGCTACTTCAGCTTCCTGTATTATTTTGGAGCAAATCGTATGGTTATTTGTATGGGTTCAATTTTTTAACTATATGGGAATTTGCTGGTTATCTGTCTGACTTGTTTCTTTAGAGAACATTGTTGAGTTCATCATTTGAAATTTCTTGTGATATTCTTTATGTCCCAAAATGTAAGAAATATTTTGTTAATGTCCCATGCATACTAAAAACATTTTGTATTCTGCAGCTCTTGAAAGTGTAATTCTATATGTCAAATAGGTGAAGTTTGTCAAAAGTATATTCAAATTTTTAATGTCCCCACTCATATTTGACCTGATCATTAGGAAGTAATTCTCTTTATCACTAGTAAATGCTTCTACCTCTCATATTAACAGAGCTACACCAGTTTTCTGGTGATTATAATTTGCATAGTGTATTTCTTATCTTACCTTTAAAATTTCATCTTTTCTGTATCTTTACACGTAGGAAAGCTTTTATAAATAGTATATTGTTGAATTTTGTATTCAGTCTGCCAATTTATTGCTTTTAACTGAAGCATCTGGTGTCTTTACATCTAATTTAATTAGTGACACATTTAGGTTTAAATCTACTCATCTCATCTTGTGCTTCTTTGCTTGTTTTACATCTGCTCCCCTCGCCCCCTGCCTTGTTTACTGCCTTCTTTTGGATTCTTTTTCAAATTGATTTTTCAAAATATATCAAGAATTCAACCCCTTCTCACCACCCCCACTGCTGCTGTCCCGCCCCGACCATCTCCTCCTTCCTCTGGATGAGGCGGTGGCCTCCTGACTCATCTCCCTGCTTCTGTCCTTCCTCCCACTCCCCGCCCTCCCCCAGCCATCTGCTCACTAAGCAGCAGCCAAAGTGAGCCTCTTAGCATGTCAGCTAGTTTCCCCTCCCTACAAAGCCTGCCCTGGCTCCTTTGTAGAGTGAACGCTGTCCGTGGTGCTTAGGGGACCGTCATGGCCTGTGTGTGCCTGTGGGCCTCAGTGCTGCCCACTGCCCTTGCTCCATGTGCTTGAGACACGTGACCACCTGCAGGTCCTCTGACAGTACAGAGCCCCTCCCTCCTCTCCCAGGGCTGGACATTCTCACCCTGCCATGCACATGGCTTACCTCTTCCATGCTCTTGTTCCAGAATCACTTTTTCTGTGAGGTCTGCCCTGACCACCCCTCGCCCTCCACCTGCTCTTGACCCTGTCCTGTCCTCTCGTAGCAGTCAGCTCCCTCTGTCATCCTGTACAGTGTGCCAGTTGTGGTGCCATGTGTTGTGTCTCTGCCTCTGTTAGAAAAGAAGCCCCGGGGGGTTTCTGCCCTTTTGTTTAGGAACACATCAAGACCCTGAAGCAGAGCCTGACCCAGGGTAGGCACTCAGAAGTTACTGGTGAAGAAATGTGGGAATTTCATTTTTTCTGTTGTAATTATTTGAAAGTTACATGCACTTATGTCTCTTATTTTAACGTTACCATGGAAATGACAATGTGAATACTTAACTACTCAAAGCCTCAAGTTAACCAACGTTGTTACCTTCCTTCTGGGCTTTACAATGACCTGTGAACACTTTTAAGATACTCCATTTACTTTAAGTTTTATTTTTTGTGTGTTTTTTGTTTGGGGGGTGGGGGGTGTTTACTTTTTGATGAAGAGGCAGGATGAAAGTATGAAAATGCAGTTGTTTTGTGAGAAACTGGATCCAGTATTTGAAGTGTGTGACTGAGACATGGGCCTCGAATTCTTTCTGAAGCCCCCATCCAGGGGTGAGCACCCCTCCCAAGTGGTCCTAAGGATCCCTGGGGACCACTGCACTTAGCATCTGATCGCAGTGTGGCATTTGTAGAAGGCTGGCATGAGTGTGGGAGTGATTTCAGTGAGCCTGTAAATGAAAGTTTAAAATCCTCATTGGAGGAAGAATCTGAATAGTGTTAAAGCCGGGACGGCTTCTTGGCTTTTCCGCCCCCCAGGCTGTCCAAGCACAAAGGCTAAAGGATGCCAGGCCCTGACACCCACGCATCACGTCTGTGCCTCTCTGGACCGCGGTCCAACTGTGGGGATCACATGCCGTAGGCAGGCAGCAGGCAGCAGTCAGCCTCTGCGTCCTGTCTCAGGAAGCACCATCTTGCTGGGGTTATGCTTTCTGTTGGGCTGGATTTTAAAACTCACAATGAGCAGCACATTGCAAAGATATGCCACTGACAGTGCGCGTGCACACCACGGTCAAGGACCTCAGCAGTGGCCCGGCTCTGGCGCTTTCCTCCCAGGAAAGCGGCTGGTGTCCTCCTGGTGAGCAGATAATCCGCCTGAGTTGCCCAGGAAATTGGGCTCCCTGTGTTGCTCTATCAGGATGCCTCTAGGACCCTCTGAAATTGTGGTGGACTGTTGGGGTGGTCCAGGGACCTAGAGTAACCCTGGTAAACCTTCCCCTCCTCTCTAATTAGGTCTGCATTCAACCACATTCCTCACTTCTCCACTTTACAGTAAGGATGCTGGTTATGGAGCTGGAAGATAAAGGCTGGAGCAGTGGCCTCTCATACCATGGAATCCTCATCATTTGCCCCAAAGCCGCCCCTTCCTCCTCCTGCACCTGTTCTGTGGTACAGGGACTTGCCCACCTGCTCCTGAAGGCTCAGCCTTTATTGGCTCTTCCTTAACCAATTATCAGCTCCTTGAAATTTTCCTTTCATGTGGCTTCTTGGGCAAATCATCACTTTCTGCAGAGATGCTCTCATTTATTTTTTATCACAAAAATAATAGGAATTTTCCAGCCAGTGAAGCAATGAAAAGAATTTTTAAAATGTTACCGATGCCCCCCAATCTGTACTTCCCTTCGCTAATAAATATTGTGTACAAATTACGAGCTACACCTGTGCACCTATTTATAGATATAGAAGAGCCTTTTGCACTTGTTTCTACAAGCAGATGTCAGTGGTTCCATGCAATCCATATTACTGTGACACTTCCTTCCCTCAGCAAACTGTGTGTCATGGGTGTCCTTCCAGATCAACAAATCAAGTCTGATTTATCTTTTCTAAACATATGAATCCGTCCAGCTTATCCAGCTATTCTCTGTTGAGAAGCATTCTGATTCTCTCATTTTCTGCCACTTCAGAAGTCTTTATTAGGTGTCATTGAACACTTTCTAACATACTACTAGTTTTTATTTCTGTAAGATATATTTCCCCAAATGGGATCACTGAGTCAACAAGCTCTTTATTTTGAACTTGAATTGCTATTTTCAGATGACTTTCCCTAAAGGGCTTAGAAATTTACATTCCTACGAAAAATGCAAAAGCATAAAGAGTTCCCTCAATCCTTTTCTGTCTGGATGTCATCGCCAGCTTCTTCACCAGTCTGTCTGAAAATGATATGGTGTTGGAAATTTGCATTGTTTTTTCATGATTACTGCTCAGAGTGAGCATCTTTTTTATGCATTCTTGGCTTTCTGGATTTTTTTCCTATAAATTGCCTCTTCGTGTCTTTTGCCTGAGTTTCTGTTGAGTCATTTGCCTTTATCTTAAGACTTTATTTAAAGGGATGTTAGCACTTTACTGAAATATGTGTTACAACTATTTTTGTGTTGTTTGTTTTGCCATATTTTGAAATATTATCCTGTTAAGTATTTTTTTTATTATTTTCTTTATAATTACTGAGTATCTTGTGTTGTTTAAAAAGGTCTTCCTCATGTCAAAGTCATACAACTGTTTAATATTTGAATACATTTTCTTGTGGTATGTTTATAGTTACATGTCTTAAATTTATGTCTTTAATTTACCAGGAATTTACTTCTGTGTATGGGTGGGGTAGGGTGTAAGTTTGTTTTCTGCCAGATCCACTTACTAAGTAAACTATTCTTTTGCCTGAGAGCTAAGGGCCAGTTGGGTGTACATTGGTATCATAATGCATTGATTAGCACACCTTTATGGTAAAGCAAACCTCCCTATTATTCTGTTCTTCGGTTTTCTTGTCTGCTTTTAAAAATAGATGTAAAGTGCTTAGGAGAGTGCCTCATTTTTTTGTGGAAAATATTAAACCTCTATAAGTGTATACAGAACAGTAGTATACTGAATCCCCATAGATTCAGCACCTGGTGTCTGTAATTATCAAGTTGTGTCCAGTCTTGATATTTTTCTATACCCTCACCCACTGCCACTTCAGCCATAAGTATAAAAAATGTTCACTGTGCTTATTCATGTTACTACTATTCTTATCAGTTCATACTTTATACTTCAAGATAATTGTATTCAGTTCCCCCAAAATACGACGTTGGAATTCTGGTTGACATTGTATTCCAATTTTGCATTTGTTTTGAAGCAGTGTTTTTATGATGTCATTGTCCCCTGGGAGGCATGATCAGTGTTTCCATGCTGTCCTGTCTCCATATCCCTGGCTTTCCATCCTCCTCTGGATGGCTGGGTCTGGAGGGCCTGTGGGTGTCTCTTCTTGAGTCCTCCTTGTCTTTCAGATGCTGAGCTTTGAGTTCTGAGTTCTTTTTCTAAGAGAACCCAGACAGCATCCATCTACAGTTGACTCCCAAGGTGACAGTTCCAGCTATGACTCTTAAATTATTCAGCAGACAGTGGTTGACCATTCAGCATGCCCTGGACAGACAGCAGTGAATCAAACAGATGTGACCTCTGCTCCCTGATGGGCAAAGGTCACACTCAGAACAGTGAGCAAGAGGCTGCCCTGATCTGGTCAGTGCAGCCCAGGAAGGCTTCTTTGGAGGAAGCAGTATTTAAGATGAATTCTGAAGGGCCAATAGGAATGAGCCAGGCAGTGGAGCAGAACATGAAAGCTGTGCAAGAGGAGGCAGAAGGTGGGAGGAATTTCGAGAAAAAGCAAGATTCTGTTTTTTTGGGACTCAGAGAATGAGTAGCCCATGTTGATTGAGTCTGGGGATGTGACTCCCCAGACTCACAGGACTCAGGGGAGGGAGTACCAGCAGATATCATCATCACCATCATCAAGATCCATCCACGCTGCCCTGGACTCTGTGCTGAACCCTTGGGATGTATCCTATTTCACCCTCAGCAGTCAAACGAGATGAGATATAAAGAAGACGTGCATGCTATGTCACTTCAGTCATGTCCAACTGTTTGCAGCCCTATGGACTGTGGCTTACCAGGCTTCTCAGTCCATGGGATTCTCCAGGCAACTATATTGGAGTGGGTTTCCATGTCCTCCTCCAGTGGATCTTCCTGACCCAGTGACTGAACCCTCAAGAAGAAGGCAGGGCTCAGATAAATCACCCACTTGGCCACGTTTACTCAGCCATCAGAATCCTGAGTCAAGATTGAAACTCAGATGCCAGAGCCTACCATGGCATGCTGAGACACCAAGCAAGTGACACTTATTGGTTTTGGCTGCTGAATGCAGAGGAGTTTAGTGATCCTGCTCATGGTCAAGGGGAGGATTCTGGGCTGCCATTTGGGTGAGATTTTTGCAACCACAGCAGAACACATAGACTGATACCCAAAGGAAAATACAACCAAGAAAATGGGATGTGACCCCAGAAACAAGTATTCTATGGAAAAAGGCACTGGAAGAAATACTTAGAAGTGGTGGAATGGAAGGCAAAATACAGCCATTGGACCACATATAGCTTTATTAGTACAGCATTTCCCCATAATATTTATGTAGTTACATGAGGCAGTAGGGAGGTCATCTTTATAAAGTCAGCATGTCAACAGCATGCCTGTTGGATGTGCCACAGAACTTCCCAGAGTGATTTTCCAGGTAGTGGGCGCACACTGCAAGACTCACTTTTTGGCTCTTTTAGCCATATGTCATGAACAGCTTTCTACCGTGAACTGTGTGTTTTGGTTAGTTTACTAAGCTGAAGTTTCACCACTGAATTTATCCTCCCTTTGATCTAAGGGTGAAACTCAGCATAAGGCAAGGTTGAACTGGGACACAGGATAAGCTATCTCGCGACCCCTTGGGCCAGACTGGACCTCTCTCTCTGAGCCTCATTTCCTCGCAGTTATCTCTAGCCCAGAGTAAATATCAAGCCCACAGGCCTAGAGCCATCAGGAGCTTCTTGTAGTGTTTCTCTGTTTAAAAAATTCCATTGAATCCAGGTGTTTGGTGTGTCTGAGTGGTTGAGCAAAGAAAATGAATGTAAAAACATAGGGCCATGGAGTGAGGGAGGGGCTGAGGCGATGCTTAGTCTGTTTTATTTTGTTTTTGTTTTTTTTAATGTAGTTTTAATGTCAAAGAAGAAATTCCAGAAAGTTAGGAGAAGAGAACTTGGCCTGCCCTGGGCTCTCCTTCTTCTGCTCCCAAAAGGACTAGAGCATTTTTGAGAAGGGTTACTCTGTGTGATGATATGTTGATATGTACTTTTTTATTGGGAATAATTTCCTATCTTAATCTTTTTAAATAGACTTTATTTTTAGGGCAGTCACAGCAAATTTAAGAGATTTTCTATATACCCACATGCCCCCCACATGTATAGGGAACCCATATCAACATCCCCCCCCAGAGCAGTGTATTTGTTCCAATTCATGAACCTACACTGATACCTCACCCCCAAAACATACATACATCGTTCACATGAGGGTTCATTCTTGGTGGTGTCCATCTGGTGGTTTTGTAGACATATATGATGACATGTATAGCCCCTGACCTATACATGTACATGTATAGTGTATTATAGTATCATACAGAATAGTTTCATTGCCCTAAAATCCTCCACCTAAATGCTCCACCTCTTTGTCCCTCCTTTTCTCCTAACCCCTGGAAACCACTGGTATTTTCATTGTCTGGGTAGTTTGTCTCTTCTGGAAAGTCACATAGTTGAAATTATACAAGATATAGACTTTTCAGATTGGCTTCTTGCACATAATAAGTTACATTTAAGGTTCCTCCCTGTGTTTTTGTACTTTATACCTCGTTTCTTTTTCACACTTAATAATTTTCCCTTGTCTGGATGCACCACTGTTTGTTTATCTAGTCACCTCTGTAGAACATAGACATCTTGGTTGCTTCTAAGTTTGGGCAATTATGAATAAGCTGCTATAAATATCTATATGCTTATCTTACTTCTTTAAAATGCAAAATCAAAATACATCTCCCAACTTCTGATTATGGAAAGCCTCTATAGGAATTTAAAGGGGAGAATCTTCCCTTAGAGAAGAATAAAAATGAACATGATCCAACTGCCTTTGGCCACAATATCAAATAGTAATGGTATTTAAATTGATAAATCAATTTCTGGGGCTTGAACCACAATTTAGTCAAACTATGCCACAGATGTTTGATTCCAGTAGTCCTGTGCCACCCAATCACTGAAACCCTTAAAGAGATAACCTCACCAGTTAGGAAGAAAAGGGGATCTTGGAGCCAGTCCTGATTCTGTTTTATATTTATATATTTTTAAAATTTTACCTTTGATGTCACCGTGACTTGACCAAGGAACTGCTATTTCTGCTCCAGTGCAGAAGGCCTCAGCTTGCACTGAGTTTGGACTGTCCATGGACCTTTCTGCCCTTTCTTTCATAACTGTCCTCCCCACAGACCTTCTGAATCTCACTCTGTGTGATGACGGCAACCCCTCACGTGCAATCCCATGCTGGAGATGAGGATACCAAGTTTTAGAAAGCATACGTGTCCTGCCCAGAGTCATGTAGATCAGAAATGACAGTGTTGGGATTTAACTCATGTCACCTCCTCCAAGCCCACTGTGCTGCCCCTTTGCAGAAAACACACTTGACCCCATGTCATCTCATGTGATTACTGCATTGTGAGCTTCAGGAAATAAAATCCCCCAGCACACAATTGAAGAATAGACTGAGTTAGCATAGGTAGGCTTGCTGGAAGGTAGACATTTCATAATCCGATACATAGAGGCTGTTTGGAGCCTGGGAAATGGATAGATGAACTCTCTCAAGCAAAGCATTGACAGAGGTCTACAGCAGGATAATGAGAGAAGACAGAGAACCGGCACTAAAAGTGGAAGATGGGGACCTGGAGGAGAAAAGAAGAATAAAATACTATGACAGAAACAAGAATTTGAAGTACAAGAAATAATGTCTGTCAGTTAGGCTGCTATAAGAAAATACCACAAACAGGGGGACTTAAACAGTAGAAATGTATTTCCCACAGTCTGGACACTGAAAGTCCGAGATTAGGGACCAGCATGGTTGGGTTCCGGTGAGGGCTCTCTTCCTGATTTGCTGACGGTCACCTTCTTGCTGTGTCCTCATGAGGCAGGAAGAGATCATCTTCCTCATGTCTCTCCTTATAAGGACACTCATAGGTCATGAAGGTCATAATTGCCTTCTAAAGGCCCCACCTCCTAATATCATCACGATGCACATTAGGACGTCAACATGTGAATTTAGGGAGACACAAACATTCACTTCATGGTTGGGACCGTCAGTGTCATGGGAGAGTGAAGGGAAAACATGAGACTCAATGGAAGAAATGAGGGTAGAAAACAAAGGGCGGAGGGCCTTGTGCACACGGAGAGGAAAGTGGTGGCGCAGGTGTAGGCGACGAGGTCGAGAGATCAGATGATGGACAGGAGGCTGGAACTGGGACAGAGCTTTGGAGGAGGCCCTGCGGTCCAGGGAGGGGGTGAGCCGTGCTGACAGCAGGGCGCTGTGATCCTGGGGGAGGCACAGGAGCCAGTTCCTGCCAGGAATGCGAGTGAGATGGGATTAAGGGTCCAGGAAGCAGGGGATTAAAGTCTGAAAGTAGAGAATGAAAATAAGACCCCATTTTAGCTGTATTATTTTTTTCTCCAGGCACCGTATGGAGTGCCCTTGAAGGTACACCAGGTGTCAGATCTGCTATGTTGTTTTAACTTAAAATGAAAAAACATGGAAAGGACACATTCAGCAAGCCTTGTCTTCAGCTCTTTGCTCTGAGCATTTGACGCCTTCCCTGCTACTCTAAATTCAAGCTTCTACAGTAACGAGACCAGTGGTTTCAAGTCTGCACATAGAAGAGCTGCTGTCAGCTAATGAAAATCTGTATTTATTTGCTTTAGATTTCTAAAGCCTTTCAGTGCTTTTATTTTTTATTTTTTAATGTTTTATCTTTAAATTTTTATTAGAGTATAGTTGATTTACAGTGTTATATAAGTTTCAGGTGCATAGCACAGTAATTCAAAATATATAATATAATACTATATATATCATATTATATATACATGTTACATAATATAACAATAGATTATTTTCCCTTATAGGTTATTACAAAATATTGATTATAGTTCTCTGTCCCATGTTTTGGTTTTTCTCTGGTGCTTCTCAAATATGATTGTTGATGAAGGTTCCTGTTGACGTGGGACAACATTCTGTTTTCAGGTTTTGTGTTTTCTGTTTAATGTAACAAAGCTGCATCTACCTTTCCCTTCTCTTTTCCTTACTTCCTTTTTTTTCTAGTTAAACTGTTAAAGTTTTTTAAAAAAATTATTACATTTTCTCCTACCTCTTTATTATGTTGACTTTTTCAAGGATCTTTGTTATATTAGGCACTATTGTTCAATTCAAGAGTGTAATTCAGGAGGCAGGGACAATATTTCTATTGAATTTTGAGAGTCCAAAGTAATGCAGGCATCGTCCAGGAATGAAGTGGACAGGTGTTAGCCAGGCTTTGGAAAACACCATTGCAGAAACAGTATTTCCCAAGCCTGATGTAGGATCGATTACTGAGTGAGATGGGATTACTGAGGGGTAAGGTGTAGACAGAGAAGAGAAAGGAGCCCATGACAGAGCCCTGGGCACTGAAGAGTTCATAAGTTGAGAGAGATAGAGCCAAAAAAAACCACCAAAAACAACCCAGTGTGTGCTAGGATGATAAAGCATAGAGTCATCAGTAGAGAGAGGATGTTTGAAGCCATGGGGTGAATGGAAACACTTAGCACAACAATTAGTTAGACACAGTGACTAATAGCCCCCAGGTCTCAGGAGTCATCTGCAGGGTTTGTTTCCTGGGTCTGCCTGGAGCCTGCTCCATGTTATCCTCACTGAGGCTAATAGAGCTACAGCTATCTGGAAGGTCACCAGCGGTGATGGTGGGAGGAAAAGAAGGACCGACAATGAGATGCATCCACTGAGAATGACACCCGTCACTTCTCACATGTCACTGACCAAAGCAGCTTATAAGTTCACACGTCGCTTCCGGGGACCAGGGATGTGCTTCTGCTCAGCGTCCGGAAGCAGGGGAAGTGCAGAGATCAGTGAAAGGGTCACTGCCCGCTGCAGGGCAGTTCAGCTCACCAAAGATCTGGCTCAGTTTTCTTCCCGTGCAAATGCCCAGTGAAATGCTCCCCATGGGAAACAAAGTCACCTCAGCCTGAAGGTCAAGGATTCTGTGTGATTCCAGTCATCGCCTTGTAAGAACCAGAGGCAGCTTCTCTGAGTCTGCAGACCCGTGGACTAGAGACAAGTTAGCTGACACCATACAGCTACATATGCACTACACACACACACACACACATACACACACACACACACACACACACACTCAACCACACAGACACACACATAGTCACATGACCACACACACAACACACTGCCTGCACACATAGAACCACACACACACACGTAACTACTAACACATCATACACCCTCTCTCACACACACACAACATATCCACATACACTTGACCACAGAAAACATAAGAAACTGCACACACAACTACTAACACAGTCAAATACCCCTCACACCCACAACATATCCACAGATACAACCATACAACTACACCCACAACTGCATGCACTCAATCACATCATATATACACAAAATCACACACACAGCCCCCCCCACAAGCATGCACACATGTAGAACCACACATACAGAACTACTAACATAAGCATACACTTGTCTTATATACACACAACATATCCACACATATTCAACCACACACAATCACAGTGACATGCACCACATACATAGCCCCCCACTGTCCCACACATACATAACCCCACACACAAACATGCACATGTATAGAACCACACACACAACTACGTACTCACAAACAAAACCACACACACACACACACTACTAACACAGTAATATACCTCATGCACACAACATATCCACACGTGCAACTGCACAGCTGCACACACAACTACACGTACACACTAAACCATATACCCACACACAATCACACAACCATGCACTCCACACAGAGCCCCCTGACAGTCCCACACATTGACAACCCCCATACACACAAACATAAACCACAAACACAACCACATATACAGACACACAAACATAACCACACAATTGCACACAGAACACACACATTCAACTTACTCTCAGTTCTTTGAAGCCCTCTCCTGCCCCACACCCACTCCATGTGTCCTTAGGGCTGCATCAAAGGCATCTTTATTGTGTGATATTGAGGGAAGCATAATCTGAGTAAGTCACAAAGCTCTCAAGCCATATAAGAGAAATAGATTTTATTTCAATAAATTTTCAACTTCTTTGGGTGAAAGTCATCATTAAAAATAAAAAGACAAACAACCGATCTTGGGAAATTTATTAAAAATTGAATATCCTTGATACACAGAGTGCCTCAAATCAGTAGGAAAAATAAACAAGTTAATCAGAGAATATACAGAAGAGATTCATAGAAGAAATACAAATAGTCCATATACAAATGAAAAGTTCATCAATCCCATGAGTAATTAGGGAAGTGCAAATTAAGGGAGTAAAAAGCCAAAACAAAGTCTGAGGTACCACATTTTGTTCACCAGGTTGGCAGATATTTAAAAGGCTATATATATATATGTATAAAGATACTCAGTCTTGGCATGGGTGCAGGGGCCAGACCCTCACGTAGTTAATGAGTGGTGATACATAACTGAGTTGTGATTTGTGATGGGTGCTTTATCTATCTAAATATCTGTCTATCTAAATGTGACATCTAGTTGCATTTTGACCCAGCAATCCCACTTCCAGGAATGTTTCCATCAGCCGTTTCTGCCTTTGCAGGCAAATATAGCCAGAAGAAGGCCTCCATTTCACGACAGCCCATGACAAGTTCAGTGAATCCCAGTACATTCTCACAATAGAAATCTGTGCAGACAGTGGGGGATGAATTATGTTTGGGCATGGAACATGGGATATGCCATGGCATATGACAAACAAGTCACCCAAAAACACAATAGGATATTAATTGTACCACTGAAAAGACTGAGGGAGTATATATATGCAAAGGAAAGGTCTGGAAGGATGTAAGACTGGCATTTCTTTCTGCAAAGCTGATCACTTAGCCAGTCCCTACCCCACAATGTCATACCAGTGAGGAATGGAGTGTGGATCAGGTGATGGTCAGTGTGTCCTCAGTTACACCAGTGCCACCATCATAGGTAGGTTGTGCTGTGTGGGCCAAGCTGAGCGGGGAGACAGCCGGCCTGGCCTCCTGGCCCTCCCCAGGTGGCCCCTTCATTTCTGGCCCTGCTGCCTGGCCTCACCCAGCTGCTGTGTCAGGCTCCTTTGGCAGCATCTCCCTCCTACCTATCTGGGCCCCTCATCTTGCTTCTTTTCCAACCCATTCTTGCTCTCCTGCATCCTTTGTCTTCCATTTCCCCATCACCCTCCCAACCTCTCCCCACATACCTGCCTCCCTTGTGGGCTTCACTGTCCTGGTAAATGCTGAGGTACTTCTAGGGGGACCACTGACCAGCAACGTCTTCCCTGCTCTCTTCCCAACTGTGCCACTGTCAAGGGGCCCTGGGATTGGAGTCACAGTTGCCGGGACAGTCAGACAAGGTATACAGAACTTTCCTTTTTGACAACCGGTTGAGAGCCCCAGGTTCTGTAAGATAAGGGGTGGACAGGGTCATGTTGGGGTCCTTTTACCTGAGCATCCTGCAGCCACAGCATGGCCCCCAGCAGCCCAGCATCAGCAGTGCTGTCAGCTCTTGACACCCTCTTAACTGATTTCCTCTGCAGTCAGGAGTGGACCTCAGCACAGGAGTTTTGCTTTTTGCCCTATATAATTGGTGATTTTATTTTTATACAATCACGTGCAATTTAACTGATTAAAAGATAATAATAACCATAAGAAATGACAAGGAAAAAGTTCTGAGAAGACTGTAATTCTCTGTAACAAAGTTTAACTCTGGTGTCCTTGTGCTCCCTGGCTGGTGGCAGCTGGGCCAGCTCTGGTCACTCTTCCTGGGCCACAGCTTCCTCCTTGCAGGCCGCTTTCAAGCCACACTTTGTCTGGTCGTTGCCTTCGGGGCCTCCACTCTATGCAGACTGTCACCCATGTCATGTGGTTAGCATTTTCTAAGTTGAAAGTGCGTGCAGAAGCAGGTGTGCACACCTGTAGTGTCCAGCCAGGGAGCACTTTGAGGGACAGCTTGTGGACATCTAGGAGGAGCTGCCCACTTTCCGAGAAATCCGTGAACATCCTCCAAGAAGCCTTGGGGTAACAGCCACAGAGTACATACTTTTATGGGGTCCAAGACTGCCCCGTTTTCTCAAAGTGGGGGTTATGTTGACCTCAGAAACATCAAAGCTGTTTCAGGGTCACTGAAATAGAAGGGACTCAGGCTTTTTTTGGTGCCACCCTCTCCCTGCCCATCAGACTGTACCTCCACACCCTACTCCATTTCCTCTCGGGGGGTCTGGATGAACTACTTTCTCCCCTCACTGTCGATCTCAGAGGGACTGCAGGGCCTTTTGCAGCTCATGGCATGTCTGGGCTTAATGCCCAGAATCCATGCAAGGGACCAGGTTTTGCAACAGGCCAAGACTAGCCTCTGTGCTGGTGGAACTTTCCTTCCTCTACCATTTTTACACACCAGATCCCACTCTTCTCAGTTATCTATATTCACTCACTCAGCTGGTCAACAGATATTTTTCTAAGCAGACTAGAAGTGAGGAATCAGATGACAAAGATGCAGGTCCTGACCTCAGGGAAACTCAGAGTCAACATGGAGGCTGATGGCCAGAATATTTGCCTTCAACTCCGCACACCACAGCATGGGCGAGCTGTGAACAGCAGCTGTCACTGGGCTTTGTGGGTGGCTCTCATGATTTCTCAATGGCCTCCGTTAATTTAAGAAAGAATTTTAATTATATGGGCAGAAAACGGAAACCAAGTAATGATCACATGGATAGAAAAATCATTAGATTGTTTTGTGTTGGATGGAGTAATTAATGTCTTTTGCAAATGATGCTGGAGAAAATGAGCAAGGTTCTTTTAATCGATTTTCAACTTTTGTTCTTGAAAAAAGCTGTGAAAAG
Source organism: Okapia johnstoni (assembly GCA_024291935.2). NCBI lineage: Eukaryota > Metazoa > Chordata > Mammalia > Artiodactyla > Giraffidae > Okapia > Okapia johnstoni. Next base: position 26,278,062 of record CM044326.1, read on the forward strand.
CTAATTAATGGTGGCAGAAGATAGTGAGGGAGGAGAGTATGAAAGGAATGCTGATGGAGCCGGAACCCTAGAGTGGAAGGAGTAGCCTCAGGCTGCTTACTTTACACAGGACAGAGTCAAAGCCCAAAGCTTCCAGGTTCTTACAGAACATGCACGTGAGGCAATATCGATTTTGGCTTTGCCAGAACTTAATGACATTGTTCTAGCACTTTGTCCCTCTGTTGTAAAGCCATGTCATTTTGTACTGTCATAATGTTCCCTGATTACCTCAAGAGAATACACAGACACACATACATACATGTGAGCATACACATACAGCATACACACTGGTTATATAGAAACAAATAGCAACTTTATTGGATATAATGTTGATGGAACTAACTTACACAGCCTGGTCTTCCTATCTGTAAGTTTCTTGTCCATAACTTTAAACACTTCCGAAATCCCTTTTCTGTTTTAGAATGTTTAATTAATTTACCATTAATATTATTACCATTTACATTTTCATTAAGCCTTTACAAGGAGAAGATACATTTCTTAGTCTCTGGGTACAAAATGTTTTAGCTTTTAAGCTTAAAAGCAAAAAGAACAAAAGAGTCTGATTATTTCTCATCTGACACTGTTGGATTTCCTTTGCTTAGAGATGAACAATCCATTGACAGTTTTTCAAACTGATTTAAGAGCAAATAAAGAGCCCAAGGCCACCAGTTTTTCTTTCTGTATAGAAAATATGCCATAGATTTTCCATGATAAGGTACACTAGACATCCTGAAAACTGCTCTTCTAGATTGAAAAGCTGAATTAGATGTAAGAAACGTCCTTTGAAATATAGAACTCATTTCATTTCAATTTGATTTTTAAACTATTCAGTCACTATGTTTTAATAAATAGGCAAACAAACTTCATGTCCCCATGGAAATGACATTTCAGTGAGACCAGTAGACAATAAACATAATATATATGTGTGCAGTCAAGGCTACGGAGAACAAATAAAGCAGAGAAAGAGAATTTGAAGTAGTTAGGACCCACAGAGGGGGTTGAACATTTAGGCAAGTAGGTCTCGGAAGGCTTCACCAAGAGCTGATTGTGGCGATCTGGAGGAGAAGGAAGAGCTGGGAGGCCTGGGCTCAGGATATCCAGGAAGAGGGGTGATAGACAAGGTCTGTAGCTGGTGAGTGCTAGCATTTTCAAGCCAAAGGGGATGGGGCGGGGGTGAGAGACGGGGAGAAGTAGAGGGGATCGAAGGACAGTGCCGTGCCATTCAAAACACTGTGAGGCATGGTAGGACTTTGGCTTTCCCTCTGAGTAAGCTGGGGCATGGTTGGAAGGTCCTGGGCAGGGGGACATGATCCAACTTAGGTTTAACAGGATCCCTGTGGCTTCTGTGTTAAAACTACGTATGTGTAGTTTGGGGCATGGAGATTGGGAAGGTATTTGAGTCCCATCAGAACATGTGTTCCTTCTCTGCAGCACTTTCTCTTGGTTCTAATGCTGGTTTATTGCAAGTTTATTGACCCTTGCTCCTTCCATACATGTTCATTTCTGTGGAAGTCCTGCCTACTCTTGCATCCTGTATCATTGCTAATGTGTCTCAACAACATGATCCCTTTTTAGATCACAGAATAAAGGTGTTAATACAGACTGCATTATTGAAATAACTAAGCAATTTTTTAAAAAATTGGTAAGTCACAGTAGTTATCAGTAAACCTTTCTAAGCTGTTCTCTCTGGTTGTTTCTTTGAGTTTCTGGGGAAAAAAGTGATTCCATTTTCATAATTTGTTTTTACAATTATATAACTTCCTTATGAGCCAGCATGAACCACAACAATGTGTTTGAGTGTCACTCCACCACTTAAATATGGGCAGTGTCTGTGTCTTAATCTACCCTCTGTGTACAGTGTGCTGCTAAGTTAGGAGGGAATAAATACAATTTTATTCAGTGAAAATAGTTATGTATTCTTCACGAAAAAGTCACTTTGGATTTTAGCAAAAGGGGGAAATGCTCAGATATAAAGCAGAGCAATGTGTTGACTGGTTAGTTCCCTTTTTAATTTCCATTTATTTCTTCAGCATGCTTTTACTGAATAACTATTACATACCCTAAACTTTCCTAGGTCCTGGATATTCAAATCCAGCAAGTTCCTGGGATTTAAACTCTGCAGAGAGAGCATACACAGGATGGATGGACAGGTGGATGGATGGATGGATGTGTAGCGTTATTACAGATTCTGATAGCGCTGCAGAGGAAGTGAATGGTCCAGCAATAAAATGAGAAGCAGGGTAGTTTAGACAGGTGAATCATAGTAGGCTTCTTAGCAGTGGTGAAATTGAAGCGGACACTTGGAATAAAAGGAGGAGGAGGGGAAACACTGTGAAAGCTCTTCTGACAAAATCAATCCCAAGTGCAAAAAGGAGTGAAGAAATCAACTTGCTTGTGTGGAGACGGATGGAAGGTTCAGCCTGAAATGCTGACCTAGGACAGTCTGCTGCCAGGTGCACCTGGAGAGGTGGGTGTGGCAACGAGTTGCAGGACCAAAAGAAACAGTGAAGGCTTAGAAGTTTGGGTTATATTTCAACGCAGTGGAAAGCTATTGATGGGTTTGAAGCAGAAAAAGCCATGATATAATTTACATCTTTTCAAATTCTTTCTGGCTGTGTGGAGAAAGGATTGGAGGAAGGGGCTGATTGATTTGCTCATGTGAGTAAAGCGTTCAGACTGAGCGAAACAATCAATAGCCTACTAGCAAATGTCTAGCTACATGCCGGTAAAGCTGTTTTTCAAAATATGTGCAGACAGAATTTCGATTGGAGAAGTCTTTCATGAGCCTATTTATTAACTTTATGTAGCATTTTTTTATGGTCCATAGATTCTTATTGCTTATCCTTTTATTGAAATATAATACACCTCCAGGAAAATACACATCAAAATGAGTTATAAAAATGCAAACATCCCTTTGTAATCAGCTCTCAGACCAGAAAATAGAGCATTATCTGCAGCCATTCTGCCCCCTTGTGTTTTCTGCTCACCTGCTTCCTTTTCCCTTTCCTAGCTCTCTCTGTTGTCATGACCTCTATCCTATAGATTATTTTTGCTTATTTTAAAACTTCATGTGATGAGGCAAACAGTACATCTGTTGTATGTACCACTGAGTCATTGGTTCATACTATGCTACTAATATGCTATTTGTCCATGTGTGAATATACACCAATATAGCCATTCTATCTTTGATTATCATTGGAGTGCCTTCTTGTTCTGAGCTCTGTGAGTAATGCTGCTGTGAAAATACTTACCCTATATTTTGGTATTCATGTATGCATTTTAGTTGGATATATGCCAAGTTCATATTGTACATGTATGATCAGCTTTGGTAGATCCTGCTGTTGCAGGAAAGGGAGATGTCATGTCCTGGGACCAGCAAGAGTCCTTATGACAGACCACCAAGAGAGTGTTCTTGACTTCTTGCATGAAAGAATTTAAGAGTAATGGGAAAGCAAGTTTATTTAGAGAGATACAGTCTCCATAGGCAGCATGTAGGCTGTCTCAGAAAGTGAGAGCAGCCCCAAGGCATGGGGGCTGTAGGTTTTTATGGGTTAAGTAGTTTCATAAGCTAACAAGTGAGAGGAATATTCTTGCTATTTTGGGGTAGAGTGGGGATTTTCCAGAAATTGAGCCACTGCCCACTTTTTGGCCTTTCATAGTCCTCCTCAGAGCTATTATGGTATAAGGGGGAGTGATTTTTAGTATTACAGTGAAGGTATAATGAGCTAAAGATCAATGTCTGGACTCTTTTCAAAGCCACCTTGGTTTCAGCTGGTTCCAGCCAGTCTTTGTCACATCCCAACAGCTATGCCTGTCTTAATTATTTAGCATTTGTATCCCGCCTCTTTTCTTCCTATCTCACTGCCAAGTAATTTTCCAAAGTTGTTGAACCAATTACACTCTCATCAACCCATAGGAGACCAGTTGCTTCATGTCTTCATCAACACTTGGTGTTTTCTGTTTTATTAATTTTACCCATCCACTGGATATCTAATTGCGATTTTTTAGAGACTTGTATTTTTTATTTAATTTTGTGTGTTTATTTTTGGCTATTCTGGGTCTTCATTGCTACACAGGCTTTTCTCTAGTTGCAGTGAGCAGTGGGTACTCTCTAGTTACAGTGTGCGAGCTTCTCATTCTGGTGGCTTCTTTGTTGTGGAACACAAACTGTAGGGCAAGTGGGCTTCAGTAATTGTGGCACACAGGCTCAGTAGTTGCAGTTCCCAGGCCCTAAACCCGTGACTGGCAGGTGGATTCTTTACCACTAAGCCACCAGGGAAGCCCTCTAATTGTGATTTTAATTTATCTGATAACTAATGAGGTTGAGCAACTTTTTACTGAATATTTGAATTTAGACACAAGTGTGGAAATGTAGCTGATACTGCATCCCAAAGTGAGGTGGTGGGTCAAAGTCCACAAGTCAGAAAGGAAATGAGCTAGAATCACTCCCCTGGTTTTTGGACTTCTCAGGCTGATCAGGGATCTAAAGGAAAAAATCAGATATGGAAGAATGGATTCTGTGATGAGAAATGTTTGCAAAGGCCGTTAGAGGTCAGCTCCTCTGATGAACAAGGGAGAGGGGTGGTTCCCTCCCGCTTACCCGGGGCCATTAGGCTGAGGATCAGTGGGAACAGTGGAAAAAAAGATGCCATCTTTTGGTTTGGAGCAGAGTGGACCAGGGTCTGGGCCTCACCTGGGCATCTGTGGGGTGATAAAAGAGTTCAGTCCACCTTCCTAGAGGCTGTGTTAGTCATATTGGGCCCTCACATTGGGGTCACTTGGGGGAGCAGAAGGACCCCAACAACAAGAAGCCAGAGATGTACATCAGTTCCTAAGAATGCTGAAGTTGCCACAGGCCACCATTATTAAGAGCAGGCATGTGGCCGCTTAGGTCAAGGAAACTACAAGTAAGTGACCCCATCTGCCTGCCAATGCAGGAGGTGCAAGAGACACAGGTTTGATCTCTGGGTTGGGAAGATCCCTGGGAGTAAGAAATGGCAATCCACTCCAGTATTCTTGCTTGGAAAATTCCATGAACAGAGGACCCTGGTGGGTTACAGTCCATGGAGTTGCAGAGTCAGAAGTGACTCTGAGAAGCACATGAGCAAGTAACCAATAAAAATGCCTGAAGGGCAAGGGAGCCTTCAATATCTGCTGGGTTTAGAGTCTAGGATAACATGTGGAGTAACCGTCTCCTGCTTTCAATCAGCAAAAGATGCCAGGCCTGGTCCCTTCATAGCAAATAGGAGCCACCACCATACCAGGAGGACAGAGGACAGTTTATTTGTGATGCAGGTTATATTTGTAAATCAGGGGGCAGGTCGGATTCTCACTCAGTGGAAGGAACACCCCTCTGAGTTCCCCCAAATATATACATTTAAAGAGGTCAGATGGAGGCAAGATTGAAGTTGTATTTTTATTATATCCCCCAAGTCATATTCATTTAGTTTCCTAGAGCATTCACCTGGGCAGGTAGCTATCTCACAGCTCAGGACTGCCTGAGGCTGAGGTGCCTGACTGCAGGGACTGTCACAGCTCTGTGCGGTGAGTCACCTGTAAACCTACAGAGGCTTTCAGTGCAGGAACCCATCTTGTGCCCTGGGGTAGAGGTGTGCTTCTTTGCCGCACAGTTCAGTTCAGTTCAGTTGCTTAATCGTGTCCACCTCTGTACAACCCCATGGACTACAGCACGCAAGGATTCCCTGTCCATCACCAACTCCTGGAGCTTGCTCAAACTCATGTCCATCAAGTCAATGATGCCATCCAACCATCTCATCTTCTGTCATCCCCTTCTCCTCCCGTGTTCAATCTTTCCCAGCATCAGGATCTTTTCCAGTGAGTCAGTTCATCAGATCAGGTGGCCAAAGAATTGGAGTTTCAGCTTCAGCATCAGTCCTTCCAATTAATATTCAGGACTGATTTTCTTTAGCATTGACTGTTTTGGTCTCCTTGCAGTCCAAGGGACTCTCAAGAGTCTTCTCCAACACCACAGTTCAAAAGCACCAATTCTTCAGTGCTCAGTTTTCTTCATAGTCCAACTCTCACATCCATACATGACTCCTGGAGAAACCATAGCTTTGACTAGACGGACCTTTGTTGGCAAAGAAATGTCTCTGCTTTTTAATATGCTGTCTAGGTTGGTCATAGCTTTTCTTCCTAGGAGCAAGCATATTTTAATTTCACGGCTGCAGTCACCATCTGCAGTGATTTTGGAGCCCAAGGAAATAAAGTCTGTCACTGTTTCCATTGTTCCTCCATCTATTTACCATGATGTGATGGGACTAGATGCCATGATCTTAATTTTTTTGAATGTTGAGTTTTCAGCCAGCTTTTTCACTCTCCTCTTTGACTTTCATCAAGAGACTCTTTAGTTCTTCTTTGCTTTCTGCCATAAGGGTGGTGTCATCAGCATATTGAGGTTATTGATATTTCTCCCAGCAATCTTGATTCCAGCTTGTGCTTCATCCAGCCCAGCATTTTGCATGATGTACTCTGCATATAAGTTAAATAAGCAGGGTGACAATATAGCCTTGACATACTCCTTTCCCAATTTGGAAGCAGTCCATTGTTCCATGTCTGGTTAAAACTGTTGCTTCTTGACCTGCATACAGATTTCTCAGGAGGCAGGTCAGGTGGTCTGGTATTCCCATCTCTTGAAGAATTTTACACCATTTGTTGTGATCCACACAGTCAGAGGCTTTGGCGTAATCAATAAAGCAGAAGTAGAGTTTTTCTGGAGCTTCTTGCTTTTCCTATGATCCAACAGATATTGGCAATTTGATCTCTGGTTCCTCTGCCTTTTCTAAATTCAGCTTGAACATCTGGAAGTTCTCGGTTCATGTACTGTTGAAGCCTGGCTTGGAGAATTTTAAGCATTACCTTGCTAGCGTATGAGATGAGTGCAATTGTGCGGTAGTTTGAACATTCTTTGGCTTTGCCTTTCTTTGGGATTGGAATGAAAACTGATCTTTTCTAGTCCTGTGGCCACTGCTGAGTTATTTGCTGGCATATTGAGTGCAGCACTTTCACAGCATCATCTTTTAGGATTTGAAATAGCTCAACTGGAATTCTGTCACCTCTGCTAGCTTTATTTGCAATGATGTTTCCTAAGACCTGTTTGACTTCTCATTCTAAGATGTCTGGCTCTTTGCTGCACAGTTGCTTGCATTTGTAGGTACTCAAGCAATCTGCCAAAGTGGAGAGAAAAGTACAGTAACCAGCTACTGAAGGGGAGAAGAAAAATCTACTTTCAGGCCACTGTCCTGATATGCAGCTTCCCAGCCACTCACAGGAGAAGGAAATGGCAACCCACTCCAGTATTCTTGCCTAGAGAATTATGTGGACAGAGGAGCCTGGTGGGCGGCTATCCATGGGGTCGCACAGAGTCAGACCTGACTGAAGCAACTTAGCATGCATGCATGCATTGGAGAAGGAAATGGCAACCCACTCTAGTATTCTTGCCTGGAGAATCCCAGGGACAGAGGAGCCTGGTGGGCTGCCATCTGTGGGGTCGCACAGAGTTGGACATGACTGAAGCGACAGCAGCAGCAGTAGCCACTCACAACTTAACCATAGGGAAAGCATTAAAGAATGCAAGTGGTGCATCTTAATTGGAGATGGCATGAACAAAATGCATTACTTATCCTTTATTTATAGTTATCACAATTTTGCATTATGTTCTTGAAACCTTGGTGCAAACCATGGGATAGGCTCTTAAACTTAAAACTAGGGGCATTCTGCATGGTTGCTAGAAAGCAAAATATCTTACTCTAGGAGGCATTAAGGGGTAAAGCCTTTCTCATTCTTGAGTTTATTTTTTCCCATTTTTCAAAACTCTGTAGGTTTTACAGATATCATTGTGCAATTTAGAATTTATTCCCCCTGGAGAGTAAGGTGGCTTCAAGGTGTTTTATAGCAAATAAGGTTTGCAGAGTTATGGAGAATGGTGATAAGAATTCAGGTGAGAGCAACAGTATGGAAATTCCTTAAAAAACTAAAAATAGAGCTACCATATAATCCCACAATCCCAATTCTGGGCATGTATCCAGAAAAAACTCTAATTCAAAAAGAATATGTGCACCCTAGTGTTCATTACAGCACTGTTTATAGTAACCAAGACATGCTGCTGCTGCTGCTGCTGCTGCCAAATCACTTCAGTCGTGTCCGACTCTGTGCGACCCCATAGACGGCAGCCCACCAGGCTCCCCCGTCCCTGGGATTCTCCAGGCAAGAACACTGGAGTGGGTTGCCATTGCCTTCTCCAAACCAAGACATGAAAGCAACCTAAATGTCCATTGACAGATGAATGGATAAAAAAGACATGAGATAAAAAAAAAGACATGCGATACACACACACACACACACACACACACACACACACACACACACGGTGTATGGTGAATAATGGAATACTACTCAGCCATAAAAAAGAATGGGACTTCCCTGGTGGTCCAGTGGTTGAGAATCCACCTGCCAGTGCAGGGGACACAGGTTTGATCCCTGGTCTGGGAAGATCCCCCATGCCATGGAGCAGCTAAGCCCATGTACCACAACTATTGAGCCCACGCACCTAGAGACCATGCTCCACAGCAAGAGAAACCACCACAATGAGAAGCTCATGCACTGCAAATAGACAGTAGCCCCCGCTTGCCACAACTAGAAAAAGCCTGTGTGTAGCAATGAAGACCCAGTCCAGCCAAAAATAAATAAATAAATAATAATAATAATAATAAACTGGTTTGGAAAATCAAGCTTTCATCAGCTCACAAACCAGCCAGTTAGCAAGAAATTGGTTCCATCTCTTTATAATATTCTAAAGGGTTTCCTTGAACTCAAAATTTTATGAAGCAACCCAAAAATCTTGTTGTGAAGAATGGAGCCACATTATATAGAAAAGGAGGTTAAGTATGTGGGGTTTAACAGTTATAATCTCAAGAACAAATTACTTTAAAATATAGTGAATTAATAAATAATTTGAAACTATGTGATCATCTCAAAAATGCAGAAAAAGCCTTTGACAAAATTCAGCACCTATTTATGACTAAAACACTTCAAAAAAGGGCATAGAAGGAACCTACCTCAACATTGTAAAGGCCATATATAATGAGCCTATAGCAAACATTATTCTCCATGGTGAAAAACTGAAAGCATTCCCCCTAACATCAGGAACAAGACAAGGGTATCCATTTTCACCACTATTATTCAACACAGTTCTGGAAGTCCTAGCTACAGCAATCAGAGAAAAAAAGGAAATAAAAGGAATACAGATCGGAAAAGAAGTAAAGCTCTCACTGTTTGCAGATGACATGATACTGTACGTAGAAAAGATAGTATCAGAAAATTACTAGAGCTAATCAGTGAATTTAGCAAAGTTGCAGGATACAAAATCAATACGCAGAAATCACTTGCATTTCTATATACTAACAATGAAAAATCAGAAAGAGCAATTAAGGAAACAATCCCATTCACCATTGCAACATAAAGAATTAAATATCTAGGAATCAACTTACCTAAGGAGACAAAAGAACCATACACAGAAAATTATAAGATACTAATGAAAGAAATCAAAGATGATATAAACAGATGGAGAGATATTCCATGTTCCTGGGTAGGAAGAATCAATACTGTGAAAATGACTATACTACCAAATGCAATCTACAGATTTAATGCAATCCCTATCAAATTACCAATGGCATTTTTCACAGAACTAGAACAAAAAATTTCACACTTCATATGGAAACACAAAAGACCCCGAATAGCCAAAGTAGTCTTGAGAAAGAAGAATGGAGCTGGAGGAATCAATCTTCTTGACTTTAGATAATCTAATACAAAGCTACAGTCATCAAGATAGTATGGTACTGGCACAGAAACAGAAATATAGACCAATGGAACAAGATAGAAAGCCCAGAAATAAACCCATGCACCTATGGGTACCTTATTTTTGACAAAGGAGGCAAGAATATACAATGGGGCAAAGACAGCCTCTTCAATAAATGTGCTTGGAAAACTGGACAGCTGCATGTAAAAGAATGAAATTAGAACACTTCTTAACACCATACACAAAGATAAACTCAAAATGGATTAAGAACCTAAATGTAAGACCAGAAAATATAAAACTCTTAGAGGAAAACATAGGCAGAACACTGGACATAAATCAAAGCAAGATCCTCTATGACCCACCTCCTAGAGTAACGGAAATAAAAACAAAAGTAAACAAGTGGGACCTGATTAAGTTTAAAAGCTTTTGCACAGCAAAGGAAACTATAAGTAAGGTGAAAATACAACCCTCAGAATGGGAGAAAATAATAACAAAGGAAACAACTGACAAAGGATTAATTTCCAAAATATACAAGCAGCTCATATAACTCAATACCAGGAAAACAAACAACCCAACTAAAAAGTGGGAAAAAGATGTAAACAGACATTTCTCCAAAGAAGACATACAGATGGCTAACAAACACATGAAAAGATGCTCAGTATCACTCATTATTAGAGAAATGCACATCAAAACTACAATGAGATATCACCTCACGCCAGTCAGAATGGCCCTCATCAAAAAGTCTACAAACAATAAATGCTGGAAAGGGTGTGGAGAAAACGGAACACTCTTGCACTGTTGGTGGAATGTAAATTGATACAGCCGCTATGGAAGACGGTATGGAGATTCCTTAAAAAACGAGGAATAAAACCACAATATGACCCAGCAATCCCACTCCTAGGCATATACCCTGAGGAAACCAAAATTGAAAGAGATACATGTATCCCATTGTTCATTGCATCACTATTTATAGTAACTAGAACATGGAAGCAACCTAGATGTCCATCAACAGATAAAGAAATTGTGGTAGATATATACAATGGAATATTACTCAGCCATAAAAAAGGAACACATTTGAGTCAGTTCTAATGAGGTGGATGAACCTAGAACCCATTATACAGGGTAAGTCAGAAAGAGAGAGATAAATACCGTATTCTAACACATATATGCAGAATCTAGAAAAATGGTACTGAAGAATTTATTTACCAGGTAACAGTGGAGAAACAGACATAGAGAGTAGACTTATGGACATGGGGAGAGGGGAGGAGAGGGTGAGATGTATGGAAACTTACATTACTATATCTAAAATAGATAGCCGAGGGGAATTTGTTGTATGGCTGAAGAAACTCAAACAGGTGATCTGTATCAACCTAGAGGGGTGGGATGGGGAGGGAGATGGGAGGAAGTTTCAAAAGGGAGGGAATATATGTATACCTATGGCTGACTCATGTTGAGGTTTGATAGAAAACGGGAAAATTCTATAAAGCAATTATCCTTCAATTAAAAATAAATAATTTGAGGCATAGTAAAACAACGTATCAGGAGATGACTGCCATTGGAAAGATAGTTTGTGGCTCAGAGTTCCCTGGAGCAAGAGGCATGCCACACCACAGGGGGCCACCAGGGGAAGCACCAAGGCAGTCAGAAGGCAGAGGGAGTGACGGGAACATATGAGTAAGAGCCTTTACTGTGGTTTCTATGGAAAAGACCTGGCCAAGTAGGGTCTTAGGATTGGCTGGTTTGAATAGTTTCAGCAGGTTTGGGGCCCTAAGTGGTGTCCCTTCCTTGTTGTTAGGTTCCTGGCCTTGGGGTGATTAGGGCAGCAGGGACAGTGGCCTGGAGTGTGAGACCCCAGCAGAGGCTGTGGTTGGGCATGTGGGCTCTGGATTGATTGGTTTGTATATGTATGTACACTTGAGAACAGGTTCTTTACTGTCTCTAGGAATTGGGCCTCTGTTGTTTAGTCACCAAGTCATGTCCTACTCTTTTGCAACCTCATACACTGTGTAGCTCCACCAGGCTCCTCTGTCCACGGGATTTCCCAGGCAAGAATACTGGAGTGGGTTGCCATTTCCTTCTCCAGGGGATCTTCCCGACCCAGGAATCAAACCTGCGTCTCCTGCATTGGCAAGCGGATTCTTTACCAATGAGCCACCTGGGAAGCCCCAGGAATTGGCCCTGGGACAAGTCATTTCTCCAAGGTAAGCAAGGCCTCAAATTGTGAGAGCATCATATGTAGAAATTAAGAGATTATTAGTTAACAAGTGCAACTCCATTTGGGAGTGGTGAGTGTGAAGCTGAATCCAGCCCCTATACCTAACACAGAGTTAAATCTTGGAGACAAGAGTTTTGGGTGAAGTAGAAAAGAATAGCTTTATTGCTTTGCCAGGCAAAGGGGGCCATGGTGGGCTAATGCCCTGAAAACTGAGTGTCCCGACCTGGAGAGGGTAATGAGTAATTGTTCAAAGAAGATGTGATTAGTTCATGGATAGTCTTCCGATTGGTTGGTAAGGAGATCAGTCTTCTAGTTCCAACTAGTCTGGAGTCTGTGTTCTTGTGGGCAGCATTCAGTTAACTTCTCTCACCTGATAGGGGTTTTAGTAACTGCAAAACAGTCCAAAGATATTGTTAAGTACATCCCTTGAGGGGGAGCCCTGCCCCAAGGCTGCACTATTGTTTCTTGATTGCCCGTCCCCTGTCTCTGTATCCTCTCTCTTCCCTAATACAACTGTTTGAACCTGCCCCCTTGAAACTCAGGAAAGGTCCTGGAGGCCTAATGAAGCCCATTTCCTGCAATCAAGTGAACCAGAAAGGCCTTTATGCCTGTTCAGGGGAACCCTACAGGATCCTGCTTGGTTTCAGGAGGAAGTGCAAATTTCCTGAGGTGGGGAACCTCTGCCCTGCTGGCTACACTCTTATGTACTGGGGTGTTGGTTACTCGCTGGCCCTCTCCTGTATCTCACACATCTCCAGAGGACTTCCTGACAGCTCACCCTTACCTGGCATTGCTCTACCATAGGACGTTCACTTAAATCACATAACCCATGATTTGGGCACTGAGGACCACCAAGTGCTGTGTAATCCAGAGTCGCAAAACACACCTCAGAGGACACTCAAAACAGTGGAGTACGGTTTATTATGCCAGACAAGCAGGTCCAGGGGGAATCAGTTCCCAATGAGGACCCTGATGTTTCTGAGAGGCCCAGTATTATACCCCCTGCTACGTGACTGGTTACATGTTAGAAACCTCTTTGTTCTATATGACTGAGTTTTACAACACATTGGTGCTAGGAGAACAAACAATTAAGGTTAAAGGGGGGGAACAATGATTATACATCCCAGGGGGATGTCTCCATGGTTAATCTAACAGGGGCAGTCTGACCTCAACTACAGTCTCCATTTGTCATCTGTAGGGAGGGAAGTCTCCTGGAGGCCTGGTTTTCAGTTCCTAGCAACAGTTTCCTCACTCTTGGGCAAAGTTCATGCCCAGTTCACATCTTGTCTTTAAGATGGATGACAGGCTTCAAGATGGAGTCTCTCTTGCTTTTCTCACACTGGCCCCAATACAAGGACAGCCTTCCATTCCACCTAGCAATCCTCGAGAGCAGGTGCCTTAACTGCAAAGGTGTCTCCGCCTTGGCCCATATTGGCTCGAGTCCAAATTTAAGTGCTTCAAGTAGATTGGGCTAGCTTTTTCTGTCCCTGTTGGTGATGCCGTGATGCAGACAGTGTTGAAAGGTTGGTTTGAATCTCTTCCCCTTTCTGTTCAGCAATGGGGAAGGCCCAGTGTCTGCACACCACTTAGACAGCAAGCAATTGGTCCCCAGGCAGCACATTTGGGTAAAACTTCAAAATTGGTTTGTTCCCACTTATAATCCCAGGCCACAAACTGATATCACCATCAGCTTGCAAGCAAGTTGCTTTTTATGTTAATGCTGTTTGTTTTGTGTTTGTCTTACCTGATTGACAGGAATACTGAAATGGGTTGCCATTTCCTGCTCCAGGGGACTCTTCCTGACCCAGGGATTAAACCTGTGTCTCTTGTGTCTCCTGCATTGGCAGGTGGATTCTTTACTACTGCACATGTTAGATGTTCCAGACTTCTCTGGGTTATACCCACAAACCTCTCCAGACACAGGGCCTGGGTATTATGGTTTAATCATTTTGAGTCTCATACTGGTTGCAGTAGCAGTGATAGTTCTAAACATAAAAGCCTTTTTTTTTGCTTTGTTAATTAGCTTTAATTGTTGACTTTTTTAAATTTAATTTTTATTTTGTATTAGAGTAAATGTTGTGTTAGTGTCAGGTGAATAGCAAAGTGATTCAGTTATACATATGCATCTATCCATTCTTTTCCAGATGCTTTTCCCATGTGAGTTATTACTTAATATTGAGTAGAAATTCCTTGTGCTATACGGTAGGTCCTTGTTGGTTATTTTATATATAGTAGTATGTGTATGTTAATCCCAAACTCATAATTCATCCCTCCCTCACCTTTTCCGCTTCAGTAACCATGTTAGTTTTCTGTGAGTCCATTTCTGTTTTGTAAATAAGTTCATTTGTATCATATTTTAGATTCCACACATAAGTGATATCGTATGATATCTGTCTTTGTCTGACTTACTTCACATAGTATGATAATCTCTAGGTCCATCCATGCTGCTGAAGATGGCTTTATTTCATTCTTTTTAATGTCTGGGTAATATTTCATTGTATATACCTACCATCTCTTCTTTATCCATTCATCTGTCAGTGGACATATAGGTTGTTTACACATTTTGGCTATTGTAAATAGTGCTTCAGTGAACTTTGTGGTGCTTATGGCTTTTCAAATTAACGATTTTCTTTGGATATATGCCCAGAAGTGGAATTGCTGGGTCATACAGTAGCTTTATTTTTAGGGTTTTAAAGAACTTCTATACTATTCTCCATAGTGGCTATACCAACTTACATTCCCACCAACAATGTAGGATGGTTCTCTTTTCTCCACACCCTCTCCAGTATTGTTTGTAGACTTTTTGATGATGGCCATTCAGACCAGTGTGAGGTGATGCTTCATTGTATTACGTTGGTGTAAACATAAGTGTCGTTTCAGACTATGAATTTTGAATCATTGTAACTAGACTCAAAAACATCTTTATTAATCAAAATAGGAACCATTACAATCAACATGTTTTTGCCAATGAGAAAAAAGTTTGTTTATTCCTGTAGCATAAAAATCCATGCCTCGGGATTCAGTGAACTCATGGAAGGCATTTTCTGCCTCCTGCTGATTGTAGAAGCATTTTCCCAGCAAAAAGTTGTTGAGATGCTTGAAGAAGTGGTAGTTGGTTGGTGAGAGGTCAGGTGAATATGGAGAATGAGGCAAAACTTCATAGCCCAATTCATTTAACTTTTGAAGTGTTTGTTGTGCAATATGTGGTCAGGCATTGGCTGTGGAGGAGAATTGGGCTCTTTCTGTTGACCAATACTGGCTGCAGGCATTGCAGTTTTCAGTGCATCTCATCGATTTGCTGAGCATACTTCTCAGATGTAAAGGTTTCGTTGGGATTCAGAAAGCTGTGGTGGATCAGACTGGCAGCAGACCACCAAACTGTGACCGTGACCTTTTTTGGTGCGGGCTGGGCTTCCCTGGTGGCTCAAATAGGCTCATAGGCTTCAAATTCCCTCTTGTGTTAGCATTGTATAGTACAAAGTCTGTTCTTTTCCAACTGATCTGGAAAATCATCTGTCATGTATCAAATGTCCATATATATATATATGTATGTGATCCTTTTATAGGTGTTCTGTTCTGGGCCACTTCCCTACGTGTCTATCCCTGTGCTGTAATGACGGAGTGTCTTCATTTCTGTCATTTTGCGATGAGTCTGGTTACCCCACAGGGCTTTTCTCCACTTCATCCTTTATCTTCAATGTGCATTAAACTTTGGGTTTCTAAATACACTTTGGAATTAATTTGCCAGTTGTACGCATGTACACACCACACCCTTCCACCTGACACACACATGTCCTTTAACATATTAAATGCAGTTATCTTAAAGGGCATGTGTATGAACCTTTAGGAATGTAATGTCTTCTCATCTACATCTCCACTTATTCAGACCTATTTTCTCTCCATGAGGTTTCTGTACACTTTTTGTTAGATTCATTCCTGTATATTTCATATTGATGCTATTGTATATGGCATTTTTTACTTGGTTTTCTAAATCTTTCTGGTTCATACACACAGAACTGATTTTGTATATTCATTTTATATCTGAAAGCTTTTATTCTAATAATTTATCAGCAAGATTATGTTCTATGTATTAAGACATATTTTTCACAAATAAGGCAGGTTTCTCCTTTCTTTTAAACTTGTCATACCTTTCACTTTAATTAACTTATTTATGTGTCCTTAGTGCTCTGGCTCAGACTCCCAGGAGATTGGTGACCTACAGTGGTGATAGTGCACTTCTCTGATAGCTCAGCTGATATAGAATCCACCTGAAATGCAGGAGATCCCAGTATGATTCCTGGGTCAGAAAGATCCCCTAGAGAAGGGATAGGCTACCCACTCTAGTATTGGGCTTCCCTAGTGACTCAGACGGTAAAGAATCTGCCTGCAGTGTGGGAGACCTGGGTTCAATCCCTGGGTTGGGAAGATCCTCTGGAGGAAAGCATGGCGACCCACTCCAGTATCCCTGCCTGGAGAATCCCCATGGACAGAGGATCCTGGCGGGCTGCAGTCCATGGGGTCACAAAGAGTCGGAGACGATGGAGTGACTAAGCCCAGCAGAACACAGTGGTGATAGTGTGACCTTATCTTATTCAAGATCTTCAAGGAAGGGCATTCAACATTATACAGCATTTCACCATGAAGTGTGATATTTCCTGTCATCTTTTAGAAGATATCCTGTATCAGGTTAAAGAGCGTCTATTTCTACTTTGCTAAAGAGATACTTTTATCGTGAATGGA
This sequence comes from Okapia johnstoni, assembly GCA_024291935.2. Taxonomy (NCBI): domain Eukaryota; kingdom Metazoa; phylum Chordata; class Mammalia; order Artiodactyla; family Giraffidae; genus Okapia; species Okapia johnstoni. The sequence continues at coordinate 26,294,873 of CM044326.1, forward strand.
TGTTGAATTATATCAGTGTATATCTTTTGAAATGGTCATCTGATTTTCCTCTTTAATTTATAATGTGGTGAATTTATAAAGTTTACACATTGAACTTATTTTGTTGACAATTAATATTAATTTAGGATTTTCTTTTTTAATCTTGGAGAAAGATAACTCATTTTGCCCTTTTATTTTTAACCTTTAGTTTTAATAACAATCACTTAATTAATAATCCAAATAAATACTATATTATCATTTCTTTTAACTAATAATTATTTCTTGTATCTTACCTTTTCCCATTGGATTTATTTTTCTTTTTATTTGAGTATTTTCTCTTTAAATATTTTCAAGAGTCTGTGGGCAGTGAACCTTCTGAGCCTCTGTATATCTGAAAATATGCATCATCTTTTCTTGAAAAATAATGTCTGTCCATATAGTCCTAGGTTCCAAATTCTACTCCCTTCACTTCCTGTCTTAAAATATATTTCTCTTTGAATGCTGTGTGGCCAATGGAAAAATCTTTAATTTGATTCTCATTCTTTTGTGTGTTTGTTTATTTTGAAACTATTTTATTGTGGGAAAATATACATTACATAGGGCTTTCCCTGGTAGCTCAGATGGTAAAGAATCTGTCTGCCATGTGGCAGACCCGAGTTTGATTGCTGAGTTGGGAAGATCCTCTGGAGAAGGGAATGGTTACCCACTCCAGTGTTCTTACCCGGAGAATTCCACGAACGGAGGTTACAGTCTGTGGGGTCTCAAAGAGTCAGAAACGATTGAATGAGTAACACTTTCATGCATAACATAAATGTACCATAAGTGTCCATTCAGTAGTGTTAGGTACATTTGCATTGTTATTCAACCATCACCACCATCCCTTCCTAGGACTTTTTCCCTCATTGTAACTCTTTATTCATTAAATCCTAACTCACAATTCCTCATCTCCCAGCCCCTAACAACTTCCATTCTGCTTTCTGCCCCTAAGAATTTAACTACTCTGGATACTTCATATAAGTGGAATCATACAGTGTCTGTCCTTTAATTACTAGCTTATTTCACTTATAATGTCCTCAAGGTTCATACATGTTGTGATGAATGTAAGAATTTCCTTCCTTTTTAAAAAAATTTTTAATTGGAGTATGGTTGATTTACAATGTTGTGTCAGTTGCAGGTATACAGCAAAGTGAATCAGTTATACATATACATATATCCACTCTTTTAGGTTCTTTTCCCATATAGGCCATTTCAGAGCACTGTGTAGAGTTCCCTGTGCTATACAGTAGGTCCTTATTAGTTTCTATTTTATTTATAGTAATTTGTATACATTCAATCCAACCTTCCAATTTATCCCTCCTTCCTTCACCCCTAGTATGTTTTCTGCATCTTGGATGATGTAGACATTTCTCCAAAGAAGACATACAAATGACTAACAAGCACATGAAAAGATGCTCAATGTCACTAATTATTAGAGAAATTCAAATCAAAACTACAACGAGGTATTGTCTCACACCAATCAGAATGGCCATCAACAAATCTACAAACAATATAAATGCTGGAGAGGGTGTGGAGGAAAGGGAACCCTCTTGCACTGTTGATGGTAATGTAAATTGGTACAGCCATTATGAAGAATAGTATAAAGGTTCCTTAAAAAACTAGGAAATAAACTACCATGCATGTGTGCATGCTAAGTTGTTTCAATCATGTCTGACTCCTTGCAACTCTATGGACTGTAGCCCACCAGGCTCCTCAGTCCATGGGATTCTCCAGGCAATAATACTGGAGTAAGTTGCCATGACCTCCTCCAGGGCATCTTCCCAACCCAGAGATGGAACTCACATCTCTTATGTCTGCTGCATTGGCAGGCAGGTTCTTTACCACTAGTGCTACCTGGAAAGCCCCATAAAACTACCACATGACCCAGAAATCCCACTACTGGGCATATATCCTGAGGAAACCATAATTGAAAAAGACACATGTACCCCAATGTTCATTGCAGCACTGTTTACAAAAGCCAGGACATAAAAGCAACCTAGATGTCTATTGACAGATGAATGAATAAAGAAGTTGTGGTACATATGCATGATAGAATATTACTCAGCCATAAAAAGGAAACATATGTAAGTCAATTCTAATGAGGTGGATGAACCTAGAGCCTATTATACAGAGTGATGTAAGTCAGAAAGAGAAAGACAAATATTGTATTAATATGTTAACATATATATATGGAATCTACAAAGATGGTACTGATAATCCTATTTGCAGGGCAGCAAAAGAGATGGAGACATAAAGGACAGACTTTGGGACACAGTGTGGGAAGGAGAGAGTGAGATGATTTGAGAGAGTAGCATTGAAACATATTTACTACCATATGTAAAATAGATGGCCAGTGGGAATTTGCTGTATGATTCAGGGAACCCAAAGCCTCTGTGACAACCTAGAGGGGTGGGATAGGGAAGGAGGTGTGAAGGAGGTTCAAGAGGAAGGGGACATATGTATATCTATGGCTGACTCATGGTGATGTAGGCATAAACCATCACAAAATTATAAGCAATTATCATCCAATTAAAAATAAAATAAAAATTAAAAAAACCTGAAAATAGAGCTACCATATGATCCAGCAAATCCCAGTCTTGGGCGTATATTCAGAGAAAAACACAATTCAAAAAGATACACACACCGCAGTGTTCACTGCAGCATTATTTACAGTAGCCGGGACGTGGAAGCAAACTAAATGTCCATCAACAGAGGAATGGATAAAGGAAATGTGGTTCGTCTATACAGTGGAGGATTACTCACCCTTAAAAGAAATGAAATAATGCCATTTGCAGCAACATGAATGGACCTAGAGATTGTCAGACATAGAAAGGTAAATATCATATGATATCACTTAAATTAACTTCCTTCCTTTTTTAAGACTGAATCATACTTTATTGTATGGCTAGACCTTATTTTTTAATCTGTTCATTCATTGATGGGAACTTGAGTTACTTCCACCTTTTGGCTATTGTGAATAATTCTGATCAACAAGACTGTACATATGTCTGTTCAAATCTCTGCTCTATCCAGAAGTAGAATTGCTGTATCATATGGTAATTCTTTGTTTAATTTTTTGTGGTTCCTCATCTTGATTACAGAGTTTTCTATAGATGTTTTCTATAGCAGCTGTACCATTTTACATTCCCACCAGCAATGCAAAAGGGTTCCAATTTTCTTCTTTGTTTGGTTTTTTCCCCCCACTAATGGCTATGAAATGGTATCTCACTGTGGTTTTGGTTTGCATTTTTCTACTGATTACTGATATCGAGTACCTTTTCATGTGATTATTGGCCATTTGTATATCTTATTTGAACAAATGGGTATTAAAGTCTTTATTTTTAAACTGAGCTGTTTGGGTTTTCTCTTGAGTTGTAGGCATTCTTTATATATTCCGGATATTAATCAGTCACTTATCAGACATATGGTTAGCAAATATTTTCTCCTATCCCATAGGTTGCCTTTTCATTCTGTGTCATTTGATGTGCAGAAGTTTTTAATGAAGTTTAATTTTTTTGTTGCTTGTGCTGTTTGTAACATATCCAAGTTATCATTGCCAAATCCAAGATCATGAAGATTTTCCTCTAAAAGTATACTTTTAGCTCTTAAATACAGGTTTTTGATCCATTTTGAAGTAACTTTGAGGTATTTGGAGAAGGGCATGGCAACCCACTCTAGTATTCTTGCCTGGAAAATTCCATGGACAGAGGAGCCTGGTGGGCTACAGTCTGTGGGGTTGCCAAGAGTCAGACACAGCTGAGTGACTAATGCTTTAAGGTATGGTATAAGGTAAGGGCCCAGCTTCATTTTTTTGTATGTGGATATCCAAGTTTGCCCAATAGTGTGAGAACTTTGTTCTTATCAAAAATGTTTTGGCTACAGATTCTCATTCTTTTGCATTTAGTGTCTTTCAATGTCTATTTAAAAATTCAGTTAGGTTTATGAGGATATGTGATTTACCCATGTGGATGTAAGAGGTCAAAGGGGAAACCAGCCTGGGTTCTGGAGCCCCAGGGTGCTCAGGATCTACAGGGACCAGACTGGCCATCCCCAGGCTGTGGGTGCACCCCCTGAGAGGCAGTCCCTGGATGCAGGAGAGATCCTCAGACTTCACCCAGAACCTGTGTGTTAACGTGGAGGAGAGCGTGGTCCTGGTACCATGTGTAGGGTGTGACCCAGCTCCTTCCCCTCACCTGTGCAGTCATGGCCCTCCTAGCTTATGAGCATCCTGGGGGTCTTATGCCTGCAAGAAAAGCCCACATCACAGATAAGGAAGTAGATCTCAGGAGTCAACATGCTACTCATGATATTTGCTCCCCCCCCACCCACCCACCCCCCCGCCACTGCTAGGGAGCATCCTGCACTCACCTGGACTGAGGTGTGGTCCACAGGAACCCTCCTGACTCAAGATACTGTTGATGACACTCTGACCCCCTGGCCTGGCCACCCCACGAGGAACAAGGAGTGGTCATCAGCCTGACCTCTTGAATTCTCTAAGGACCACACCATAATCCTGGCAAGGATGATGATGAACAGCTTTCTAACTTTGTGATTCCCTGTGGTCTGTGCCACCTGAAGTTCTCATGGGATGTCAGAAGCCAAGCTTCTGTCTGTGAGCCTCTCTGTGCACCTATCCTGGAGCATCAGCATAGCCCATGAACTTCTCATGACTCTGACCTCACAGTCACTTCCTTGAGTTGACACTCACTTAGGAGACTTTTCCTTTTATCCTGACCTAACTCTCAATGCCTTCATTTATTTAAAAATTAAAGGGTGGTCTTATGTTTAGATCTTTAATCCATTTTGAGTTTATTTATGAGACAAGTGCTCAGGGTTGGTGCAATGGGATGACCCAGAGGGATGGGATGGGGAGGGAAGTGGGAAGGGGGTTCAGGATGGGGAACACATGTAGACCCATGGCTGATTCATGTCAATGGATGGCAAAAACCACTACAATATTGTAAAGTAATTAGCCTCCAACTAAAATAAATTAATTAATTTAAAAAAAATTTAAAGGGTGGGATGGTGTGTGAGGGAGGGAGATTCAGGGGCATGGGGTTCACTGTCAAGACCATTTCAAGGCCAAACTCTGTATCTTGATTACAATGGTGGTTACACAGGTCAAAGTTTTGTCATTTTGTCAAAATCTATTTCCTTAAAGGGCTTCCCTGATAGCTCAGTTGGTAAAGATAGCTCAGTTGGTCCACCTATAATGTAGGATGCCCCCTTGTGGCTCAGCCGGTAAAGAATCCGCCTGCAACACAGGAGACCTAGGTTCGATCCCTGGGTTGGGAAGATCCCCTGGGGAAGGGAAAGGCTACCCACTCCAGTATTCTTAGGCTTCCCTTGTGGCTCAGCTGGTAAAGAATCTGCCTGTAATTCAGGAGACCTAAGTTCGATCCCTGGGTTGGAAAGATCCCCTGGAGAAGGGAAGGGCTACCCACTCCAGTATTCTATCCTGGAGAGTTCCATGGACTTGTAGTCACAGAGTCAGACATGACTGAGTGACTTTCACTTTCATATACTTAAAATGCATGTATTTTATTATATGTAACCTATTTGTCAATAAAGCTTATTTAAACAAATTTTAAAGGCCATTTCAAGTTCATACCAAATATTTTAAATCATTTTAAAATTTGAAATATAAAAAAAATTTAAATTCTCACTTCTAATGAAATGTAAATGTTTTCTTTCCTTATTATCTTTTCCAGAGTTCTCAGGGGCTGTGGTCTCACGCCGTCCACTGGGGCAACAATGGGCCATTTCCAGCAGAGACAGTGCTGCGTTGCCCCAGGTGCCTGACTGCCACCCACCTCCAGTGAATTGCAGTGTCTGAAAAGTGAGTTCCATGTTCATGGGGTCTGTCATGACTATGCTGGGGTGGGGCAAGTGCAGTCAACATCTCCAACAGCAGAGCTTATTGTGGTCCTGGGAACAGATGACCTGAAAATCAGTTTTAAAGCCAGGGAACAAGAGTGCATTAATTTATCTGCTGAAGTCCATTGAGAGGAAATTATGAAATGGATTTCATGTTGCATTAAGATTTGTGTTTAGAATAGTAAACATCACCCTTCTAAAGAACCTGGTTGTAGTGAATAACCAGGAGGTAATTTGATTTACACTAGTGCAGAATTTATTAAGCAACTCTGTTGCCATCTGTAGCTATCATGATTGATTTTTAAAATATTGGAAAGGTAACTTAAACAAAAGACTGAAGTCTCATCTTACTGTATTAATTGCTTTTATTTTTAATGTTCTTCTTAGTGCTTGTCCAGAAATAGAATTTTTATCTAGTTGATATCAGAGAGTAGCAATTCTTTTGCCTTATGACTCTTCAAACAAATATATTCATTTACTTTTTTGCCTACTTTTCCTTTTGATAAACTCCAAACTCTTAGGAAAATGGAAAAAGAGGGCAGTGAACACCTGTATTCTTCACTCAGATTTACTAGATGTTTGCCCAGGTACACACTCAAATACATACACACACAGAGAGATTATAAATATGGATGTGTGTGTGTTATGGATGCGTGTTCACTTTTTTCTCTGAATCATTTGTACATAAGTTGCAGACATCATTACATACTTTGCATACATCTCTTAAATTCATAGACTATCTTCTTCAAAACTGTCCTATAATACCATTATCACTGTGGAATTCAACACTGATAAAGCAGTGTTTTCCAATATATAGTTCTGATTCAAATACCCCTGGTTGCCCCCCAAATATCCTTTATAGCTGTTTTCCCTTATTTAGTATTCAATTAAATGTCATTCACTGAATTTAGTTATATCTCTTTGTTGTTCAGTCACTAAGTTGTGCCCATTCTTTGCAACCCCATGGACTGCAACAGGCCAGGCTTCCCTGTCCTTCACCATCTCTCGAAGTTTGCTCACACTCATATCCATTGAGTCGGTGATGCCATCCAACCATATCATCCTCTGTCGCCCCCTTCTCCTGCCTTCAGTCTTTCCAAGCATCTTGAGTCTTTTCCAGTGAGTCCGTTCTTCACATCAGGTGGCCAAAGTATTAGAACTTTAGCTTCAGCATCAGTCCCCCCCAATGAATATTCATGGTTGATTTCTTTTAGGATTGACTGGTTTGATCTTGCTGTCCAAGGGACAACCCTGTTTTTGTTTTTGTCTTTTGCAATGTTCACATATTTTTAAAGAATCTAAACAAAACAAAACAAAAGAATCTAAGCCTTTTGTTTTGTAGAGTATCTCACAGGAGTTGTCCGACTGTTCCTGCATCCTTAGCTTCAGGTAGACATCTTGTGAATTTGCCTCGCATTTACATCATCATGACCTAGTATTGGTAGCGACAGGTTTAGCTGATCAAGGTGATTTCTGCCAGAGCTCTCCTTTATGATGTTACCTTATTTATTTCTTCTAATTAATAAGTAATCTGTGGGGTGAGGTTTGAGATCATAGGAATATTCTGTTTCCCAGATAATTTTCACCAATGACTTTAGAACCCATTGCTGGTCATATTATGATTTTTCATTAATCATTCAATCTGCACATCAGACTTCCTTCCCTGTAACATAGTCCTTCCTTTTTCACTTTTTCCACAGCTGTGAGATATCACACAAGGGAGTATCTGGGTAGTCAAGAGAAGGATTCTGAAATCAGACTATATAGGTGTGGCCCTTGTCTCTGTCACATGCTGACCAGATGACCTGGGCAAAGGCTTCACTTCACAACCCTCAGTGCCCTAGTGTTTAACACTGGCGACAGGAGTAAGTCCTGTGAGAGGTGTCCAGTATGGCTGGAGCCATGGTTGGCACTCACTGGGTATGATTACAGAGGCAGGAAGGATGGTTGAGTGCCCAGTGAGTGCTGCTCCAACCCGTGAAAGCCGATTCAGACCTTTGGCCAAAAGGCGGATGAGCATTAATGACAGGGCAGACCCTAGTCTGAGTGCTCATAATCGTAAGCCCCCAAGCTTAGAAGGTTGCGTAGAGAAGCAAACTCATAGCAGGGAGCATCCACCAGCGAACAACGTCCCCGTGAGGTGACTCCACCCACTGTTCTGGTTACTCCTCACACTCTTTGGTCACATTCCCTTCCCCCCTGCCGCAGGCCTGGACCTCCCTGGCCTGCTGTCTGTTTGCTTTTCAGTCACAGGTAACTAATTGGACTTCTTGTCTGAAGGTTATTAGATTTCTTTCTGTTTAGATTCAGTCATTGTGGTTTTATTCAGTCCCTATGGTTTTATTTTCTGGCCATGGAATCTTCCTTAAGAATGTTTTAGAAATTTTACCAGGGAAATAGCTTACGAATATACATGTGATTTACAAGCTACATGTGGACATGGATTAGATTGCTTCTGGAGAGTACTTCTAGCTAAATTATCTTCAAAATGCTTCTTCTGTACATTTTACTTGTCTCATTTTCTTCCCCGCAGTGCTTTTTTTTTTCTATTGAAGTATAGTTGATTTACTATGTTGTGTTAATTACTGCTGTACAGCAAAGTGATTCAGTTATACATGTATATGCATTCTTTTTTATATTCTATTCCATTACAGTGTATCACAAGATACTGAATATATTTTTCTGTGCTATAAAGTAGGGCCTTGTTTATAAAAGCTTGCACGTGCTAACCCCAACCTCCCCCGCAAACTTCCCTGCGATTCTTAAAAGCAGATGAGGGCTGGTGTGATAAAGGATACCTGTGGCTGCAGCCAGCGTGCTTCCTGCTTGTCAGGCAGAGCTTGCAGGATGGCTCTGTGGTGTCCCCTGTTCTCCTGCTTTCTGGGGCAATAGCCAGCCCAGCTGGCATCGCCAACCCAAAGCTCCCCTGAAGTTTCCCACCTCCTCCTTCTGGTTTCCTCCTTCTTAGCAGTTTATGAGCTGGGGACCCTCTGCCTGTCTCTGTGTCCCTTTGCGATGAGTTCCTTGGGGAAAGAATTAGGTTGTAGGTATGACATAAACTTGATGGGATGGCTGGAGCAAAGTTGAAAATCGGATCTCTGCTTCTGCAGAGACACAGAAGAGAGCACTTGGGTTTTTCTTTTTTTTATTGAAATATAGTTGATTTATTTACAATATTGTATTAGTTTAAGGTGTACAGCACAATGATCCATTTATTCATATATATATTTTTTACATTCTCTTTCATTATAGGTTATTACAAGATATTGAATGTAGTTCCCTGTGCTATACTGGAAATCTTTGTTGATTACTAGAGTTTCATTTGAACACATGGGTAGAAATATCAGGGCAGCCTTTTTTTTTTCATTTCCTAATATGCACCATGAGGAATTTCTGCCCCCTTGAAAACCTGAGTTACCTGGTTTTGAGAAGCATGCTCCAAACTAGCATGCTTAAGGATGGCCTTGAGGCATATTGAAGGCTCAGAGAAGCCCCTCTTGGAGAAGCTTCCTCCCCGAGGTTGGCAGGCCCTGGGTCTCACGGGGGTCCTCCCCGGCAACCCTGGGCCGGGACCCTGAGTCCCTCTCTTTTGTTCCCTTTTCCTGCTTCCTTGTGCCTGACAGGAAGGGCCTCAGTCTTCTCCTGCAGCTGCTTCCCTGGGTCCCAGGAGCTCACATTTTTCTGGGGCAAGTGTGATCAGGGTGCTGTATTTGTCTGTGGCACACACACCCACACTTACCCAGGAAGGATAGGCCCATGCCGCCCCAAACTAGGTGACACATCCAGGGAGGAAGGTAGCAGAGCCAGGGGCCTGAGGACTTCCCTGAGGGACCTGGCTCTGCCCGTTGGTGCCAAACTCTGGGGCAGTGGGGTGGGGATGCTGGGTAGACAGGCTGTGCTTCCATCCTTGTGAAACATCATCTCATGCGCTCTGAGATTCTGGGGTCTCAGGGTCAAGTGCTCACTCCCACTTTCTAGCTGGGTGGCCCTGACTCCCCAGCTGCCCAAGGAGTCAGTGGTTCCCCAGGGGGTTGGACTCTGAGCAAAAAAAAAAAAAAAAAAAAAAATGAAATCAACTACCTCAAAGCTGTTCTATTGTCTCCAAAGCTGCAAAGCTTCTTATTTGATCTTGAGCCAGCACTTAAGTGTTTGAGTGATATTGGCTTCACCATTCTTTCCTCAGGGGAGTTGTACATATATATTCTGCTTAAAAGTGTTATTTCTTTCTTAACTCAGACAGCTGATCCCATAAACTTTAACTTTGTGTGCATCCATTTCAGTATAGAACCAACCTTTTAAAAATTATTAATAATTTTTATTTACAAAACAGAAATAGAACCACAGACACAGAAACAAACATACAGTTACCAAAGGGGAAAGGAGGTGGAGGATACGTTAGGAGTGTGGAATGTATACACACAGTTATCAACATATATATAAAATAGAGGTCTTCCCAGGTGTTTCAGCGGTAAAGAATCTGCCTGCAATGCAGGAGACCCGGGTTCGATCCCTGGGTGGGGAAAATCCCTTGGAGGAGGAAATTGCAACCCACTCCAGTATTCTTGCCTGGAGAATTCCATGGATAGAGGAGCTTGGCGGGCTACAGTTCATGGGGTTGCAAAAAGTTGGACACCACTGAATGACTAACACACACACACGTATAAAATAGATAAACAACAAAGACTGCTATATAGCACAGGGAGCAATACTCAGTATCTTATAACAACCTATAAGGGAGAAGAATCTGAAAAAATATATATATTGTTGTTGTTTAGTTACTAAGTCTTGACTGACTCTTTTGTGACCCAGTGGACTGTGCCCGCTAGGCTCCTTCTGTCCATGGGCTCTCTCAGGGAAGAATACTAGAGTGGGTTGCCACTTTTCATTCTCCATGGGCTCTTCCCAACCCAGGGTTTGAATCCATGTCTCCTACATTGGCAGGCGGATTCTCTACTGCCACCAGGGAAGGCCTGTATGAAATAAGTTCTTTTGATATGACATCAAAGCAAATCTTCTGAAAGAATGGTACTCCAGAGGGTTTTATTACGTGTCTAAAGTTATTAGTTTAAGAATATATTTGCAACTAAATGAATAGATAATTACAACAGTAATAATCGTATATAAACTGTTTTGGGTACCCACTGTGGGTGAGGCACTGTGTTGTGTAATCACCCCCACAACCATGTAAAAGAGGAGCTACTATCCTCATTTCAAAGTGAAGCAGTGAGAGCCAGGGATGAAATTGATTGTCCCAGTTTATTTGCAGGCCTGTGTGCATTTGTATTTCAAGGTAAGTATTCCTAGTGATTAAAGCTTGAAACTCAGATATCCAAAGAATACAATTAGTAGATGAACACATTCAGGTCATAAAGTTGTCAGGTAAGTATAGGAAGCTGATTGGGTTCTTGAAAATCTACCTGTCTCAGTGCTAGCTACTATAAAATATACAGAGCCATCCGGGGTGCATGTCTGTACATGTCTTTTTCTTTTTTGTTTGTTCCCTCATTTAGGTAAACTGGCTTCTTCTGTTTGAAGAGATAGATACTTAGATAAAACTGAATTTTATAACAGCCTGTTCTAGCGTAAAAGCTGAAATTCTCCTTTGCTTGTGAAATTTAATTATTTTTTAATGGAAAAGAGCTATCACATCTACTCCCTTTGTTTCACTTACTGTAAGTATGCTGGAAACTTCCAAGTGTAAATATCTAGCTCACTAGAACTTCTGTCTAAATATCCCCTAGATAGCTTTCCCAACCTCTTTAACATGCACACACACACAAACACATAGACACACATTTATACAAAAATGCATACATGCTTATGTACACACACATATATATGCATCCATGTCCAACATAAACGCAAGTACACATACTCATATACTGACACACAGAAGCTCACACACATATACTCCTACACATGTGCACAAAGTCACACGTGAACACCTCAATACACGTGCACACATGGTCTGTAATCCAAATGGAGTTCATTTTTATATGTGGTATGAGGTCTAGATTGAGGTGTTTTTGTCTCTTTGCTTTTGCATATGACTGTCGATTGGTTCTAGGATCACTGTTTGAAAAGTCTGTCCTTTTCCCATCAATTGTCTTGGTACCTTTGTCAAAATCTCAGCTGTCTGTTTTCTGTTCCATTGATCTGTGTATCTATCCTCTCCCAAATGCCACACTGTCTTGCCCACAGTAGGTTTATAATGCATTTTTAAGCAGCATGAATCCTCCAACTTTTCTTTTTTCAAAATTGTTTTTGGCTAATCTGATTCCTTCATCTTTCCATGTAAGTTTTAGAATCAGCTTGTCCATGCCTACAAAGAATCCTGCTTAGATGTTAAATGGGATTGTATTTAATTTGTGGATGATTTGAGGGTAATTGACTTCCTAACTGCATTGTATCTTGCAATCCATGCTAGTAGTACATCTCATCATTTATTTAGGTCATGGTCGGTCTCTTTTGTCTGATTTTTGTGAGCTCCCTACAATTTTGTTTCAAGAATATGTCCTTGCTCTGTTGATCTTCAGGTCTATACCCGTCCTGCTCTACCTCTTTGGCTCTGTCCTTACTTCCCACCCACCCCCCATATTCACATGGAGATCAGCTCTCTACCTCTTTACTTGCAAAATTCTTAGTTCTTCTGCAGATGAGAGATCGCTTCCTCAGCCCTGTTAATTCTCTCCTCCATGCCTGTGTAGGACAGGCTTAGCTCTCTTATAGCACTAAGTACCGCGTAACACCACTGCTTCTTTAGTTTGTTCTTTTTGGCCACCAGCCTGAATACTCTTTGAAGCAAGAGCCCAGGCCTGATTTTGGATTGCACATAATACAGAGAAAGGGCTTAGTGAACAACAGTTGGTTACGGAAAGGGAGAAATAAAGAAGTGCAGAGAAATGAAAGGAGGAAGATAAACTAATAGTTAATGAGGCTCTAGGCAGAGATAGGTAAATTGATTGATTGATAGATAAAAATCAAATTGACAGAAAGATAGTCACTAGGCAGTAAAACAGATAGATATAAAGATGTAGAGGGAGGGAGGAAGATAAAAGTAGGTGGATAGACAGACAGATAAAGGCAGACAAACAGATGAATACACCAACGGACATATATATGTAGTTAGACAAATGGATTGAAACACAGACAGACATAGAGACTAGAAGATGGACAGACAGTTACTAGATTAGATAAATAGATAGTAGTAAGATAGACAAAAACAATCAGGGAAAAGGGAGGTAGACTGACAGTAAGAAAGATATTTATATGAATATGTAGTGAGATAGATAAGCATATAATCAGATAGACACAAAGCCAAACAGAAAAGGAGAGAGAGTGAAAAGTAGAGAGATAGGTAAGTAGTCAGGTTGGCAGGTAGGTAGAAACAGAGAAGGGAGGGAGGGATATAGTTTAACTTAAGTTTAGTTAATCTTAACAAAATTCTGAGAAAGATATGGTATATTCCCCCCTTGTATAGATGAGGAAAAGATTGAAGGGGCTTTAGTGACCATCCAGACGTCATTCTTACAGAGGATGGCAGCACCCAGGTCTCATCAGTCTGGCCTTTCTCCTTTGCTTCTCCAGCTTCCATCACTGCCTTACCAACTGAGCCTTTCCTTTCTCTTGTTCCCTTCAGTTTCCAGGCTTGAGCCCACCTGTCATTTCTTATCTAATTGAATAGCTTCCGCAGAAAACAATACTTCAAGTAGATTGTATCATGTGAGCACAAAGCAGAGCTCCGAAAGTCAGAAGTAAAATTAAAAGGAGGGCTTTGGCTTTTTAGACATTGTCCTACACATGAGATTCTTTTCCCTTTCAATAGTTTTAATTATTATATAATACATGGATATTCTCATGTGCCTTAGAGAAATGTTCATATTGACACCTCAGGGACAGGTCGTGTCCTGGTGCCATAGGTGATGCAGACGTTCTTCTTTGACAAACAGTCATTTTGGATATTTCCAGCTGTGCTGCAAGGAACATCCTTATAGGCACATCCTTGTGCACTTGAGCACGGCTGACTCTATGAAAGATACCAAGGGGCAGAATTACATTTAAAAAACTTAAATACTGAACAAGATGCTCTCCACTGACCTCACCACAAACCCCATATACTCCCCCTAGCGGTGGGAAAAATAACCCATTTCAACTCATCAGGGCTGATTTTTCCAAACTTAATTTTTAAATTTAATTTATTTATTTTTAATTGGAGGATAATTGCTTTACAATGTTGTTTTAGTTTCTGCCATACATCAACGTGAATCACCTGTGGTGGTAGTGGTTTAGTTGCTAAGTTGTGTCTGACTTTTTAAAAAAAATATTTATTTTTCAATTGAAGGATAATTCCTTTACAGAATTTTGTAGTTTTGTAGTTTTCTGTTAAACATCAACAATAGTCAGCCATAGGTGTACCCATGTTCCCTCCCTCCTGAACCTCCCTCACATGTCCCTCCCCATCCTACCCCTCTAGATTGTTACAGAGCCCCTGTTTGAGTTCCCTGAGTCATAGAGTAAATTTCCATTGGCTATCTATTTTACATATGGTATTATAAGTTTCTATGTTACTCTCTCCATTCGTCTCACCCTCTCCCTCCTCCCCTCCCCCGTGTCCATAAGTCTGTTCTCTATGTTTGTTTCTCCATTGCTTCCCTGAAAATTAATTTATCAGTGCCATCTTTCTAGATTCCATATATATATGCATTAGTATATGATATTTATATTTCTCTTTCTGACTTACTTCACTCTGTATAGTAGGCGCTAGGTTTGTCCACCACATTAGAACTGACTCAAATGTGTTCCTTTTTATGGCTGAGTAATATTCCATTGTATATAGGTACTACAGATTCTTTATCCATTCAGCTGTCAGTGGATATCTAGGTTGCTTCCATGTCCTGGCTATTGTAAATAGTGCTGCATTGAACACTGGGGTACATGTGTCTTTTTCAATTCTGGTTTCCTTACAGTATATGCCCAGTAGTAGAATTGCTGGGCGATGTGGTAGTTTTATTCCTAGTTTTTTAAAGAATCTCTGTACTGTTCCCCATAGTGGCTGTATCAGTTTGCATTCTCACTAACAGTGTAAGAGAGATTCCTTTTCTTCATACGCTTTCCAGAATTTATTGTTTCTGGACTTTTTGATGATGGCCATTCTGACCTGTGTGAGATGATACCTCATTGTGATTTTGATGGTATTTCTCCACAGAAGACGTACAGAATGCTAATAAACACATGAAAAGATGCTCTGCCCATTTTTTGATTGGGTTCTTTGTTTTTCTGATATTGAGCTTCATGAGCTGCTTGTATATTTTAAAGATTAATCTTTTGGCAGTTGCTTCATTTAAAGTTATTCTCTCCCATTCTGAAGGTTGTCTTTTCATCTTGTTTATGGATTCCTTTGCTGTGCAAAAGCTTTTAAGTTTAATTAGTTCCCACGTTTATTTTTGTTTTTATTTCCATTACTGTAGAAAGTGGGTCAAAGAGGATCTTGCTATGATTTATATCAAGGAGTCTTCTGTGTATGTTTTCCTCTAAGGGTTTTATAGTTTCTGGTCTTACATTTAGGTCTTTAATTCATTTTGAGTTTATCTTTATGTATGGTGTTAAGAAATGTTCAAATTTCATTATTTTATACATAGCTGTCCAGTTTTCCCAGCACCACTTACTGAAGAGACTGTTTCTTCTCCATTGTATATTCTTGCCTCTTCTGTCAAAGATGAGGTGCCCATAGTTACGTGGGTTTATCTCTGAGCTTGCTATCTTGTTCCATTGGTCCATATTTATATTTTTGTGCCAGCCATACTATCTTGATGACTCTAGCTTTGTAGTATAATCTGAAGTCAAGAAGGTTGATTCCTCTGGCTCTTCATTTCTCTTTCTCAAGTTTGCTTTGGCTGTCTGGGGTCTTTTGTATTTTCATACAAACTGTTAAATTTTTTGCTCTAGTTCTCTTAAAAATGCCATTGGAAATTTGATAGGGATTGCATTGAATCTGTAGATTGCTTTGGGTAGTATAGTCATTTTCACAATATTGATTCTTTCAATCCAAGAACCCAGTATTATCTCTTCATCTCTTTATGTTGTCTCTGATTTCTTTCATCAATATCTTGTAATTTTCTGTAAACAGTAATCTTTTGTCTCCTTAAGTAGGTTCATTCCTAGGTATTTTATTCTTTTTGTTGCAGTGGTGAATGGGATTGATTGCTTAATTTCTCTTTCTGATTTTTCATCATTAGTGTATAGGAATGCAAGGGATTTTTGTGTTTTGATTTTGTATCCTACAACTTTACTAAATTCACTGATTAGTTCTAGTAATTTTCTGATAGGATCTTTAGGGTTTTCTGTGTATAGTCATGTCATCTGCAAACAGTAAGAGTTTCTTTTCCAATCTGGATTCCTTTCTTTTTTTTCCAATCTGGATTCCTTTTATTTCTATTTATTCTCTGATTGCCATGGCCAGGACTTTAAGAACTGTTGAATAATAGTGGTGAGAGTGGGCACTCTTGTCTTGTTCCTGATCTTACAGGAAATGTTTTTAGTTTTTCATCATTGAGAATAATGTTTTTGGGTGTGTTTGATATATGTGGCCTTTATTTTGTTGAGATAGGTTCCTTTTGTGCCTATTTTCCAAAGAGTTTTATCATAAATGGGTACTGAATTTTATTAAAAGCTTTTTCTGCATCTATTATCATATGATTTTTATCCTTTAATTTGTTAACACAGTGTATGATATTGATTGATTTGCATATACTGAAGAATCCTTAAATCTCTTGGATAAACCTGACTTGATCATGGTATATAATCTTTTCAATAAGTTGTTGGATTCTGTTTGCTAGAATTTTGTTGAGGATTTTTGTATCTATGTTCATAAGTGATATTGGCTTACAATTTTCTTTTTTGTGATGTCTTTGTCTGGTTTTGGTATCACGGTGATGGTGGCCTCATAGAATGAGTTTGGAAATGTTCCTTCCTCTGAAATTGTTTGGATGAGTTTGAGAAGGACAGGCATTAGCTCTTCTCTAAATGTTTGATAGAATTCACCTGTGAAACCATCTGTCCCTAGGCTTTTGTTTCTTGGGAGATTTTTGGTCACAGTTTTTATTTCAGTGCCTGTGATTGACTTGTTCATAATTTCTGTTTCTTCTTGTTTCAGTCTTAAAGGTTGAACTTTTCTAAGAATTTGTCCATTTCTTCCAGGTTGTCCATTTCATTGGCTTATAGTTGCTCAAGTCATGTATGATCTGTGTATTTCTGCATTGCCTGTTGTAACCCCCTCCTTTTTTCATTCCAATTTTGTTGATTTGAGTCTTCTCCCTTTTTTTCTTGATGAATCTGGCCAGTGGTTTGTCAATTTTATCTTCTCAAAGAACCACTTTTAGTTTTATGATCTTTGCTATTGTTTCCTTCACTTCTTTTTTGTTTATTTGTGCTTTGATCTTTGCACGCAGATTCTTTTACCATCTGAGCCACCAGGGGAGCCCCAAGTTTAGGTTGTCTATTTGATGTTTTTCTTATTTCTTGGGGTAGAATTGCATTGCTATAAACTTCCCCCTTAGAACTGCTTTTGCTGCATCCCATAGGTTTTGAGTTGTTGTATTTTCATTGTCATTTGTTTCTAGGCATTTTTTAATTTCCCCTTTGATTTCCCCAGTAACCTGTTGTTATCTAGAATCATGTTTAATCTCCATGTGTTTGTGTCTTTTACAGTTTTTCTGTAATTTATATTTAGTCTCATAGTGTTGTGGTCAGAAAAGATGCTTGATAGGATTTCAACTTTCTTAAATTTACCAAGGTTTGATTTGTGACCTAAGATGTGATCTATCCTGGAGAATGTTCTGTGTATACTTGAGAAGTATATTCTTTGGTATTTGGATGGAATGTCTTGAAGATATCAATTAGGTTCATCTGGTCTAATGTGTCATTTAAGGCTGTATTTACTTATAAATTTTCTGTTTTGATGATCTGTGCATTGGTGTCAGTAGGGTGTTAAAGTCCCCTACTATTATTGTGTTACTGTCTATTTCCCCTTTTATGTCTGTTAGTGTTTGCCTTATGTATTGAGGTGCTCCTGTGTTGGGTGCATAAATATTTACAATTTTCATGTCTTCTTGAATTGATCCGTTGATTATTATGTAGTATCCTTCTCTATCTCATGTAATATTCTTTAAAGTCTATTTTGTCTAATATGAGAATTGCTGCTCTGGCTTCCTTTTCATTTCCATTTGCATGGAGTATCTTTTCCCATCCTCTTACTTTCAGTCTGTATGTGTCTCTAGGTCTGAAATGGGGCTCTTGTAGACAGCATATGTATAGGCTTGTTTTGTATCCATTCAGCAACTCTGTGTCTTTTGGTTGAAGTGTTTAATCCACTTACATTTAAATTAATTATTGTATATACATTCCTATTGACATTTTCTTAATTGTTCTGCTTTTGCTTTTGTAGGTCTTTTCCTTCTCTTATGTTTCCTGCCTAAAGAAATCTCTTTAGCATTTGTTGTAAAGCTGCTTTGGTGATACTAAATGCTCTTAACTTTTTCTTGTCTGTAAAACTTTTGATTTCTCTATCAATTTTGAATGAGCTCCTTGCTGGGTAATCTTGGTTGTAGATTTTTCCCTTTCATTACTTCAAATATATCCTGCCATTCCTTTCTGGCCTGCAGAGTTTCTGCTGAAAGATCAGCTGTTAACCATATGGGGTTTCCTTTGTATGTTACATGTTGCTTTTCCCTTGCCTCTTTCAATATTTTTTCTTTGAATTTAATTTTTGTTGGTAGATTAATGTGTCTCCATGTGTTCCTCCTTGGGTGTTTCTCTTATTTCCTTTCCCATGTTAGGGAAAATTTCAACTATGATTTCTTCAAAAATTTTCTCAGACCCTTTCTTTTTCTCTTCTTCTTCTGGGACCCCTATCATTTGAATGTTGGTACATTTAATATTGTCCCAGAGGTCTCTGAGACTATCGTCAATTCTTTTTCTCTTTATTCTGCTCTTCAACAGTAATTTCTATCGTATTATCTTCCAATTCATTTATCTGTTCTGCCTCAGTTATCCTGCCATTGATTTCTTCTAGAGTATTTTTAATTTCAGTAATTGTATTTTTTGTCACTGTTTATTTATTCTTTATTTCTTCTAGGTCTTTTTAAATGTGTTAAATGATTCTTGCATTTCTCCATTCTATTTTTGAGATTTTAGATCATCTTTACTATCATTATTCTGAATTTTTTTCAGGTAGTTTGCCTATTGCTGCTGCTAAGTTGCTTCAGTCGTGTCTGACTCTGTGCAACCCCATAGCCGGCAGCCTACCGGGCTCCTCCATCCCTGGGATTCTCCAGGCAACAGTACTGGAGTGGGTTGCCATTTCCTTCTCCAATGCGTGAGAGTGAAAAGTGAAAGTGAAGTCGCTCAGTTGTGTCTGACTCTTCGCGACGCCATGGACTGCAGCCTACCAGGCTCCTCCGTCCATGGGAGTTTCCAGGCAAGAGCACTGGAGTGGGGTGCCATTGCCTTCTCCAGTTTGCCTATTACCTCTTCATTTATTTAGTCTTAGGGGTTTTTACCTTGTTTTCTTCATTTGTACAATAGTTCTCTGTCTTTTCACTTTATCTGACTTATTGTGTTTAAGGTTTCCTTTCCCCAGGCTATAGGATCATAGTTCCTTTTGCTTTTGGTCTCTGGCCTCTTGAGGTAAGGTTTTTTTCAGTGCCTTGTGTAGGCTTTGTGTTGGGAGGGACTTGTGCCTGTGTTCTGGTGGGAGAAGGTGAGGTTTTCCCTCTGATGGGCAGAGCTGTGTGAGGTGGTATGATTTAGGGTGTCTGTGGGATGCCTGTCTGCTGATGATTAGGTGTGTGATCTTACCTTGCTTGTTGTTTGGGTGAGGCTTCCAGTGCTGGGTGCTGTAGATAGGTGGTGCCAAGTCTTGGATACAGGTGGAGGCCTTCATGGGAGTTCTCACTAATTAATACTCCCTGGGGTCAGGAGTTCTCTGTTAGTCTAGTGTCCTGGACTCAGCATTCCCACCCCAGAGGCTCAGGCCCAATCTCTGGTCAGTTCAGTTCAGTTCAGTCACTCAGTCATGTCTGACTCTTTGCAACCCCATGAACTGCAGGATGCCAGGCCTCCCTGTCCATCACCAACTCGCAGAGTCCACCCAAACCCATGTCCATCGAGTCAGTGATGCCATCCAACCATCTCATCCTCTGGCGTCCCCTTCTCCTCCTGCCCCCAATCCTACCCAGCATTAGGGTCTTTTCCAATGAGTCAGCTCTTTGCATAAGGTGGCCAAAGTATTGGAGTTTCAGCTTCAACATCAGTCCTTCCAATGAATACCCAGGACTGATCTCCTTTAGGATGGACTGGTTGGATCTCCTTGCAGTCCAAGGGACTCTCAAGAGTCTTCTCCAACACCACAGTTCAAAAGCATCAATTCTGCGGCACTCAGCTTTCTTCACCGTCCAACTCTCACATCCATACATGACCACTGGAAAAACCATAGCCTTGACTAGACGGACTTTTGTTGGCAAAGTAATGTCTCTGCTTTTAAATATGCTATCTAGGTTGGCCATAACCTTCCTTCCAAGGAGTAAGCGTCTTTTAATTTCATGGCTGCAATCACCATCAGCAGTGATTTTGGAGCCCAAAAAAATAAAGTCTGACACTGTTTCCACTGTTTCCCCATCTATTTCCCATGAAGTGATGGGACCAGATGCCATGATCTTAGTTTTCTGAACATTGAGCTTTAAGCCAACTCTTTCACTCTCCTCTTTCACTTTCATCAAGAGGCTCTTTAGTTCTTCTTCACTTTCTGCCATAAGGGTGGTGTCATCTGCATATCTGAGGTTATTGATATTTCTCCTGGCAATCTTGATTCCAGCTTGTGTTTTTTCCAGCCCAGTGTTTCTCATGATGTACTCTGCATATGAGTTAAATAAGCAGGGTGACAATATACAGCCTTGACGGACTCCTTTTCCTATTTGGAACCGGTCTGTTGTTCCATGTCCATTTCTAACTGTTGCTTCCTGACCTGCATACAGGTTTCTCAAGAGACAGGTCAGATGGTCTGGTATTCTTATCTCTTTCAGAATTTTCCCCAGTTTATTGTGATCCACACAGTCAAAGGCTTTGGCATGGTCAATAAAGCAGAAATAGATGTTTTTCTGGAACTCTCTTGCTTTTTTGATGATCCAGCGGATGTTGACAATTTGATCTCTGGTTCCTCTGCCTTTTCTAAAACCAGCTTGAACATCTGGAAGTTCACGGTTCAGGTATTGCTGAAGCCTGGCTTGGAGAATTTTGAGCATTACTTTACTAGCATGTGAGATGAGTGCAATTGTGCGGTAGTTTGAGCATTTTTTGGCATTGCCTTTCTTTGGGATTGGAATGAAAACTGACCTTTTCCAGTCCTGTGGCCATTGCTGAGTTTTCCAGATTTGCTGGCATATTGAGTGCAGCACTTTCACAGCATCATCTTTCAGGATTTGAAATATCTCAACTGGAATTCCATCACCTCCACTAGCTTTATTCGTAGTGATGCTTTCTAAGGCCCACTTGACTTCACATTCCAGGATGTCTGGCTCTAGGTGAGTGATCACACCATCGTGATTATCTGGATCATGAAGATCTTTTTTGTACAGTTCTTCTGTGTATTCTTGCCACCTCTTCTTAGTATCTTCTGCTTCTGTTAGGTCCATACCATTTCTGTCCTTTATTGAGCCTATCTTTGCATGAAATGTTCCCTTGGTATCTCTGATTTTTTGAAGAGATCTCTAGTCTTTCCCAGTCTGTTGTTTTCCTGTATTGCTTTGCATTGATCACTGAGGAAGGGCTTTCTTATCTCTCCTTGCTAGTCTTTGGAACTCTGCATTCAGATGGGAATATCTTTCCTTTTCTCCTTTGCTTTTCGCTTCTCTTCTCTTCCCAGCTATCTGTAAGGCCTCCTCAGCAAGCCACTTTGCTTTTTTGCATTTCTTTTCCATGGGGATGGTCTTGATCCCTGTCTCCTGTACAGTGTCACAAACCTCTGTCCATAGTTCATCAGGCACTCTGTCTATCAGATCTAGTCCCTTAAATCTATTTGTCACTTCTACTGTATACTCAAAAGGGATTTGATTTAGGTCATACCTGAATGGACTAGTGGTTTTCCCTACTTTCTTCAATTTAAGTCTGAATTTGGCAATAAGCAGTTCATGATCTGAGCCACAGTCTGCTCCCGGTCTTGATCTCTGGTCAAGGAACCCCTAAAAAGCTTATTGTTATGGCAATAAAGGGGATTTAAACAAACAAAAAACAAAACAGAAAAAAAACAAAAAAACGAACCCCAGATAAATGGTAAATGCAAAATCAGAAATATAGAAACAAAAATGAACACACGTTCACAAACACATGCACACAAAACCAAAACAGTCTGAAGGGAGTGACATACCAAGAGAGTGACCCAGTGAGCAAAGGAAACCAAAATTGTTATCAGTCAATTAAAAACATAACTAAAACACAAAACAGAAACCAAGACCAAAGCAGAATGTCAACTGAGGAATAAAGCAAAGAAAACAAATCAAACTAACAAACACAGTGAAAAAAAGAAAGAAAAGAATAGAAAATTAAAGTTAAATAATGTATGTAAATATACATATTAAATAATAACTACACAAGAGAAGAGCGAAACAAAACAAAAACAAACAAAATCACAGAACTGCAGAAAGCCGATGTAGAAGTAAAAGAAATTAAAAGTGTGATTTTTGAAAAAGTTCTCAAAAGCCTAAATAGAGATAATAATGATAAAAATAACAAACCACAGCTACAGAGAAAAGAAAAAGAAAAAAATCCTGAACCAACTACAGAAAAATCAAAATATAAGAATAGTAATAAATGTTTTCCTTGAGTCCCAGCTGTCAGCATCTTTTCCCGCTCTCCCTAGGAGACCCTCCAGTACTGGGTGGGGGTGCGGGGCTGGTCTCTGGACCTGCTGTGGTGACAGCTGAACCTGGCATTTTCTTTTGTGGGAACACTCATTGTCCTTTTATATATTCCTTAGAATCAGAGTCTACCAAGTTAATCATGTGTATTTAATCTGCAGCTTTTACAGCTGGTGGAAAGGTTTTCGATCCTCTTCCTCAGCTACTCCGCCCCTGGGGCTCAGTTGTGGTTTTATCTCCACCTCTGCATGTGGGTCATCCATGGGAGTCTGCTCTTGAGGCTGTCCTGGAGGATTTGGGACTGCCCCAGTGAGCAACGGGCATGGAGGTGGTGTGGCTGCTTGAATCACAGAGCCCCTGTTTGTGCCAAATTTGCAGGGAAGCTGATAGTCACAGGTGTGGGAGATATGGCACTGTTAGGGCTTTTCCCAGCTTCTGGTACCTCTGCCCCAGTGAGGGCTGAGCGTAGAGGTGGCATGGCTGCTTTACTCAGAGACCCCAGAGGCACCAGGTGCACAATGAAGCCAGCAGCCACAGGTGGAGAAGATAGGGCACTTTTAGAAAACTAGTCTCTGGTAGCTGGCATTCCAAGGGCCTCCCTGGCTGGTCCTGCTCTATTGCTTGGTGCAGCAGGCACTCAAAGGGCCACCCTCTTTGTTGGTCAGCTGTTGGCACCAGCATGTGGGGAGAGAAAGCCTGCAGTGATGGCTCTATCCCCTTCACGTTCAGCAGTCATGCCCTGCCTCTATAGCTGCCAGGCTTCCCTCCAAAGGCATTCCCCGCCACAATTTTCTCTCTGCCATCACCTCAGGCCATCTCCCCGTAGTCAACAGCAGTCCTCACCCTGGAATTGCTCTCCATTCCCTACACTCCTGCTGCCAGCAGTGACTTGTGTCACTGTCCAAGGTATGTAGGACCACCTCATGGATTGTCTGTGTGGTTCTCACTCCATTCAGAGTATCACAGATCAGCTGTTTCACCCTCCAGCAGCCTCAAGTGCTTCCCACTGATTCCCCTGACATGGAGATTTCACCCCTGCTTCAGCTCTCTCAGTCCCCAGGTGCAGATCCAGCCCTGCTCACTCTCCTCCTCTTTTTCCCTTCCTTCCTTCATCCTACTGAATTTTGCATGGCTCTATATATTCCTTTCCAGTGGTCAGGGACTCCTGCCAACTCTTAGCTGGTGCTCTGTGAGATCTTCTACATCTGAAGATGTATTCCTGATGCATCCATGGAGAGAGATGCACTCCACTTCCCATGCCATCTTCAAGATCCTCCAAAATTAATTTTTTGAGGAGCCAATCTGTGGGGTAGGGGATGGGTGGGCATGGTTAATGGTTATCTTATAGTTAAATTTGTATTCCCTTCATTATTACTAAGGTTGATTATCTTTTCATATACTGATTTGTCAGGTGGACTTCCTGTAAACTTCACATTCATATGATTTGCCAATTTTTTTCTTGTTCTGTGAATCTTTAATTATTTGGATATGTTCATTTTCTATTCTGAATGTCAGTTCCTTGTTCATTATATATTTTCCAAAATGTTCTCCTGTTCTGTCTAACTTTGAAGTTTTTACAGGATTTGTTTTGTCATTCAGAAGTTTATTTATTGATTTGGCACTTTTGCTGTTATTCATTTCATCAAATTTTTCTATAATGGCTTTTGCTTTTTGTATTTTAATAAGGCTTTCTGTATGAGTCAGGACAGGCTAAAGGCTACAACGATCGTCCCCCAAACTCTGGTGCTGTAACACAGTACAGTTTTATTTTTTGCCATATGTCAGTCAGTGCAGTGTAGGTAGCATGGAGAGCTCTCTCTCCCTTCCTCCCTCCCCCATCTCACCTCTCCCCCTCCTCCTTCCCTCTCCTCCTCCTTTTCCCTCTCTCTTCCTTCTTCCTCTGCTTCCTGTTCTTCTTCCTCTCTTCCTCCCCCTCCCCATCTCTCCCCTCCCCACCCCTTCCTCCTGTTTATTCTTCTCTCTCTTTCTCTCCCAATCTCTTTTATACACACATAAACACACACATTTTCCATCCTCTCACTGGTCTCTCTGTCTTCCCCTTTCCACACTACTTTAATCACAGTACTTTTATGTTTGATGTGTGAATCCACTTTGATCTTTATCAAAAGTGCTTTGGAATTTCTTGCTTCTTTATTCTTCTATGTTTTAGAAACTGTCCCGATTATTATAGAAACTTTTTAATAACAATAAAAATGATTAATTGGCTAATGTTGATATGTAAAAAAGGTATTGATTTTTTTTATGTTGGTCTTGTTCCAGCCATTTAAAATGTTCTTCTTTGATCTAAGACTTGGTCGTGGGCTTGTTCTGAATTTGAATGGCACTGCTTCTAAAGTTTGTATTATTAGGTAGGATAATGTCTGGCTGTTAGAAACAGAGAGAAATAATAGGGAATTTAGTAGGAGGGAAATTTTGCTCCTCTTTTGTGAGTCTAGGGTAAGCATTTCCACGGATCCCCAGGACTGCCTTCCTGCCACCTGAATCTCCCTGTACCCTTATCTCCATTATCCTATCGGGGCTAGGGCTCCAGAGTCCTTTGTCTTTCTGTGTCTTTTTCTACAGTTGGATTCACTTAACTCATCTTTTAAGGTTTTCATCCATGTTTATAAATGACATTAGCCTATGACTTTTTCTCTTTTCTGTTCTTTCTTTTCTAATTTTGACATCTGAATTATCCTCCCTTCATGTAGCAACTAGGAATCTAAGTTCAGCTGTAAATCACCAAGCATTTGACTTACTTGGCTAGAACTGATAGGTATTTATATGAGAAGAATGATGGGAAGTCCAGAGGGGTGAAGTCTAGGGCCTAGGCAAAGTTCAGTGATAGCATCAGGATTGGACTTGTTACTCCACCAACCTGCATGTTGGGTCATCCTCTGGCTTTCTCAAAGACCGAAGATGGCAGATATACTTGGAGATGGTATTTCCTTGCCTAAGGCAGAAAGGAGGAAGAAAGCCAGTGGGAAAGGACTGTGTCGGTTAAGCCTGACCCCTTCTATCAAGGAAGCAATGGCTTTCCCATAAACTCAACATGGTTTACTCCTGTCTCTATCACATAGACCTGAATCATTCAGTGCAGCTGCATCCAGATTGGTGAATCTGAGTTCAAGGAGGGGAGACTTCAGTGACCAGCTCTGAACCATTTGGATTCATTACCCAGTACTAGGAATATTGTCAGTCTCCAAAAATCAAGGGTTCTCCACTGCAACCTGATAAACCAAGACTTTACCGGTGGTAGATGAGTAGGTATGGAGTAGGCAACATCTAAGAAAATGAATGAGTACTTTCCTATTACTTTCTACACTCTTGATCCATTTTTCACTCTATTACCAAATCTTTGTGTCTTTGTTTTCCTAGCACAGTACATGTCCGTTCTCTACTCAGAAACTCCCAGTGGTTTCCCACTGGCCTCATGTTAGAATCTAGCTTCTCGCCTTGACAGCCCACAGGTCTGACCCTGACCTTTACCTGTAGTCACCATGCCCACAGCTCTCCTGCTTCTGGTATCCCTCGACCCAGAGACATACAGATGTGTTTTTGCCTTTTGGCCTGTGCTCATAGTGTCCATCCAGCTTAGAATGTCTTCTATTCAGCCTTCCTAAATCTTCAAAAACTCATCCTACATTTGGCCTTTTCATTCTGCCAGGCAGAAGGAACTGACCCTTTCTAGTATCCTAAATTTTTTTTATAAATCATATTATAGCATTTATACCAGTCTAAGTTAAATAATGGTTATTTTCATGTATGCCCATCAGATGGAGTAGGAACTTGGATTTAGTATTTTTATTTTATTTGTTCACTCAGCAGATTTATTTAACATCTGGTATATTCCAACTTGTGGTGATGTTAGTGCAAAAAAATAGGAACCCTGACCTTCAGGACAACCCTCACAGAGAGAGATGAGGAGGCACATAGCTCAGCAGGGGCAGCCCAGGACCTACACACATACTTGAAGTGTTCCTCTCATGTCAGTGAGACCATGGAAGGAGCCTGACCCTTTAGGCTTTTTTTTTTCTGTAAGACTCTTTTAACTTGTTAGCAGATACACCTTTTCCCAGAAGACCTGGATAAAATAATCGAAGTCAACAGAAGTATAAACCTGACTAATGAGTTGTTTAGATCTTTTTAAACCTTGTTGATGGCACATTGGTCTGGTTCAGATATACATTTTATGCCTGTGTAACAGCTAAATTTGTGAGCCTGGAGAGTAAAAGCATAATCCCTTAAAGCAAGGGAATCTTGAAAGCATGCTGAAGGCTTGAATTGTGCAGGGAAGCTCTGCTGGAGATTTGCAAGGATGCAAATAATGCTCTGACATCCAAGTGCCCTTAGAAGGTGGTCATTCCTGATGTGGGCACCTTCCACAGTTGCATGGATATTACTGTCCTCTGCAAGTGAGAATAAATACTGCCATGTCTTGTGACCTTAAAACTTTACTTCCATGTTTAAGTATTATTTTCAAAATGAGTGATTATTATTCCTTGTGGATTCTCTAATTGTCTTCTCTTAATGTGAGTTTAAGGTAGGAAGCAGAATGGAAAGAACAGTCTGTAACTCTTTGGGGTTCATGAGCCTTGAGTGTGATGATACCTATACATCTGTTCCCATACTAAGAACTGTTGAAGATTTTTAGAGATTTAAACCTATTAATGTGTCATTTCCATGCACACAATAGAAAACCTCAGTAGATCCTATACTCAGTACTATTAGCAAAAATATAAGTTTTAGGAGAGACTTTTTTCCATCTTTCCATCCTAGGAGAAGAATCATTAAAACGTATGATTGAGTGTCTACTAAGGAAATATTTTACTTCTGATCATACATTTATGCACGTGCTGTATTTTAAAGGTGCTAGACATTTGGATCTCGTAATGTTTGAAGACCCCATACCATTATAAAGGGTTGGTGAATAGCGACCTTAGGTCTACGTGGGTCTTTGTGGGAGTCATTACTCTGCTACTGAGCTCTCTAACCTTCAGTAAAATGGAACAGAGCCACTTGCCTTGTGGAGCTGTTGTCTGAATGAGGGTTAACCCACCTGTAAAGTCCTTACTGTACTCATTGTCATCCTGGGCCCTTGACAAATTGTAGTTATTTTCCTCGTTTAGCTATAGAGAGAATTTACACCCATGGGAAGAATGTTTTTCATTGTCCAACTCCTTTCAAATAAATTGGAAAGCCAAGATGAAATGGGTAAATCTGTAGTAAAATACAGTCTAACACAATTGATTCCTATAGGAAGTCTAAACAGTAATTTCCACAGGAAAAAATAAATAGGGGAAGTTGTAAAGGGTTTCCTTCAAAAGAAGCATCAGGAATAGATTGATTCACAGGGAATATCTACCTAACATTTAAATGTCAGGTGACTCCAGTGCTACTTAGCTATTCCAAGAGAATTGAGAAAGAAGATAAGCTTATAGTTTTG
Source organism: Okapia johnstoni (assembly GCA_024291935.2). NCBI lineage: Eukaryota > Metazoa > Chordata > Mammalia > Artiodactyla > Giraffidae > Okapia > Okapia johnstoni. The sequence continues at coordinate 26,323,118 of CM044326.1, forward strand.
CTCTGTGTATAGGATGTTAACCATAAAATTGTCAAATTTACACAAAAGATTGCACATAAAAGTAAAGCCATATATCAAGTTAATGCGTTAATATTAAAATAGGAGTTTTAAATAAAAACTAGCGAACTGAGGAAAAAAGCACATAGAAAAAGAAATACCAATAAATGATTAAAGATTTATTTATTCTAGAAGTACGAGCAAAGTTTAATATTAGAAGTTAATTAATAGAATTCATTATATTAATAGATATTAAGAAAAATGTATGTGAAAATCAACATTCATCCATAATAAAGCTACTCAATAAGATATATGGGTACTTTCTAAACATATGTATGCATATGTGTATAGCCCAAAAGCCAGTGGCCAGCATCTTACTCAGTGTGGCAACTCTATGAAAGTTAGGGGAAAAGCAAAAATGCCCATTACCTCTATGAATAGTTAATAGTATATTGAATTAGTTTAGTCAGGCAAGAGAAGAAAGAGGCTTAAAAACTGAAAATTCAGAGTAACACAATCTCTGTTTGCATAGGATATGATTGTTTATCTATCAAAACAAAAACTAAGGGGGAAAAGACCCAATGGATAAATTTCTACAAACACTAATTAAGAATTTAGTAAAAGAGAAGGATACAAATTTAACAGCCAGAAGTCAATAGTTTTGTTTAGAAATATGATAACCAGTTAACACACATATTGGGAGAAAAGATACCTTTTATGGATACCTAGGCATAAATATGAGCTTCCCTGGTGGCTCAGTGGTAAAGAACCCACCTACCTATGTGGGTTCAATCCCTAGGTTGAGAAGATCCCTGGAGAAGGTAATGGCAACCCACTCCAGTAACTTGCCTGGGAAATCCCATGAACAGAGGTGCCTGGTGTGCTATAGTCCTTGGGATCACAAAAGAGTTGGACATGACATAGCAACTAAACAATAGCCAAGGCATAATTTAAACAGAAAAATACAGAAACAGACCCAATTGCATATGCAACACACCATATAGCAATGAAAGCATCTGAGATTAGAAGGGCTTCCCCACTGATGGATTTTGCTCTTAAGTTGTGTTGAAGTAGTTGGATAGGCAGGAAAAATGCTAAAATTGAATCTATTCTTCACTTGATACACCAAGATCAAGTCCAACTGCATAAATGCTTTCAATGTGAAAAATAAAACCCTTTAATAGGTAATTTTTAGAGCAGTTTTAAGTATACAGCAAAGCTGAGAAGAAGGTGTGGACTGTTATCATATAACTCCTGTCCCCACACACGTGACCTCCACCACTGTCAGCATCCCACACCAAGGCAATACGTGTGTTACAGTCAATGAACTGACACTGGCACATCCTTACCACCCAAAGTCCATAATGTCCATTAGGGTTCACTCTTGGTGTTGTGCATTTGTTGGTTCAAACCTTGGGAGTTCTCAGGGTGAAATCCAAAACTGGCCCACATTCTTGTATGTAATGAAACTAACTTACCCAAGCAAAGAAACAAATGCTTGGAGTGCTTTCTAGGAAACTGGGCCGTCCTTTGTTTTAATTGGTTATATAAACCTTAGGAGCTTGTCATTTAAACTTGACATCAACTTGCTGATTTAATAAGAAACAAAAGCCTAATGTGTAATAAATGGGAGAAGAGTACAGTTTTAGCCATATTTCCCAAAGCATGGAATAGTTTGTGGATGAGCCAGGCCCCCAGCCTTCACATGTGATGCCCACAGTCCTGTGTGTGTGTGTGCATGTGCAAAAGAGAGCCTGAGAAATCTGTGTGTTAAGAGGACCTCTTCTGTGGCAATTGCATCTGTCTTCTCTGGTTGGGGTCCCTGTGTGTGTAGCGTGACAAGAGTTTACGCTGTCACAGGGGTTCAGGCAGCACTGCTGGGACCTGGCATGGCTAGAGTTGATCAGGGGACAGGTCAGGCAGGACACTGAGGGGAGCCACACAAGAGACACCCTGTATGTGGCAGACAGTCCAGAGCACCTGTGAGCATGCAGAACACCCTCTCAGGACTGTGACCTCGGGGAATCAGGAGCCTGGGCAGGAGGGAAGGAGGGAGCCAGGGGCTGTGAGGGGCTAGGCCAGGCTTCAGGGGCCCAGAGAGAAGGGCATGGGAAGGACCTCTGTGCTCTGGGCTTCCAAGTGACCCTTGAGAGGCTCCCAGCAGGAGAGCTGTCAGTCCAGTCTGTCTGCATGTGGAGGAAAAGAGCTGTCAGTCCAGTCTGTCTGCCTGTGGAGGAGAAGGTCAAGGGCCGGGGACAGCTCTCATCCCAAGGGAAAGATCAGGGTACATCTCAACAGTGCTGCCTGGCTCTCCCGTCTCAAACCTCCATCACCTCACACACAGAGAAGAATCATGTAAATACCTACTCAATAGATAACAAGGACCTACTGTGTAGTACAGGGAACTGTACTCAATATCTTGTAATAACCTATAAAGGAAAAAATGTGAAAAAGAATATATGTATATATATCTGAATCGCTTCACTGTACACCTGAAACTAACACAATATTGTAAATCAAATATATAATTCATTAAAAATAAATAAGTCATAAGTTAAAGTGTATAACATTTTTAAAATTAGCATATAAATTAATTTTTTTAATACCTATCAAGGATAAAGAGCATGTCCCCCAACATGGTTTTAGGAAAATGCCTAGCCAGGGGCCTGGTCCTTGGAACATGGACAGTGATTGGCCAGAAACAGAATATTCTGGCCAAAGCCCTGCATTCTGCAGGGAGCGGACAGAGCCCAGGGATAGGCTTGGATGGTCACCTTGAACCCCCTCCCGGGTTCTCCCCAGGGTCCTACTGTGCATTTTCAGGCCTTTGTATCCATCTGGACTCAGGGACTGAGGTACAGCTAGGAAAGAGGGTGTTGATCATCCTGCCTGTGTCTGAGAATGAGGGGGGCGGGATGGGGGGCACTTGGTGCCTCTGTTGCTCTTGGGAACAGGCACCTACCTGTCTGGGTGCATGCCTACATGTAATCAATTAGCAAACCTTCTGGTATGTCCAGCAGGACTGGCTGAGGGCAGCACGCACTCCTTCTGCCATCCAAGCTAGCTCTTCAATGCTTCCAGATGCAGCAGTTCTGCTCCTTGGTGGAGACCTGGGCAGGCGAGGGTGGTCCCCATCATCACAGGTTGGATAATAGCTCACACTTACTGAGCGTGCCCTGTGGGCCAGTGTGTTTCATGCACTAACTCCTTCAGACTTTAGACCAGCTAAGAGGTACTGTTATGATTCTGATCACCAATGAGGAAACTGAAACACTTTACCTGAGGCCTCACCTCACAGGAGTGGTGATGGAGCTATTTTGGCACTGAGAGAGGCTGATTCCAGGGCTAAGCCCCATCCCTGGACTGCACTGCCTCTCCTAAGACAAAGCCACAGTGGAAAGAGCTTGACATACCCCTGTCCCCAGGACAGTAGGCAAGACCCTCAGAGAAGTTCTGTCCAGGGACCAAGATGCAAAACCTGGATATGGCTTCCCTGCTCCTCACAGGGTTAGGACAAGCCAGAGGTGCCTTGGCCATGAAGGGTGGGTCGTGAGGCCCAGCAGTGCTCTCTGGAGGACTGGCATGAGGGGGCAGGGGTGAGGATAGCCAAGATGGCTGGGAACCCATGTCCCCATTGGCCTGGCTCCTCCTGTGTCATCACAGTGCTTGAATGTGGGGCCTCAGTGTGGTGGGGGCATTAGATTTAAGAAATAAGTCTTGGATTTTCCTGGTGGTCCAGTGGTTAAGAATCTGTCTGCCATTGCAGGGGACATGGGTTCAGTCCTTGGTCCAGGAAGATTCCAATGCCATGCTGCAACTACTGAAGCCTACTTGCCCTAGAGCCCATGCTCTGCAACAAGGGAAGACACCACCAGGAGAAACCTATGCGCTGCGACTAGAGAGTAGCTCCCACTTGCAGCAACTAGAGAAAGCCCACATGCAACAGCAAAGACCCAGCACAGCCAAAAATAAATAAATGATAATTTTTTAATAAAATAAAGAAGTTTTCAAGGGGACATGCACATTAACCTCTTGCTGCACCAGTTTATACTTGAATGTGGCGAAAAGTTCTTTTGAAGTCCACCCTTTAGTTTCTGTCTGTGCAGAGGACAAGGCACAGAGGAGGAGGCGTGGCATGAATCTTCATCACAGCACTGGTGAGAGCCAGTCTCAGTCTCAGCACAGGGACCTGGTGTAAGTGTAGAAATGATGTAAGCTGAGTTATACACAGTGGCCAAAAGGCGGAAACAACCAAGTGTCCAGCTACGGATGAATGGCTACACAAGGTGTGGTCTATCCATACAGTGGAATATTATTCAGCCTTGTTGTGGCCACATGGTATATCCTCCCAAAATTCATGTGTTGAAGCCCTAACCCCCCAATGTGATGGTATTAGGAGGTGGAACCAGCGGGAGGTAATTGGGTTTAGATGAGATTGTGAGGATGGAGCCCCCATGATGCTATTTGTGTCCTTGCCACATGAGGACCCAGGGAGAAGGTGGCATCTGCAACCAGAATATGGGCTCTCACCAGATGCCAGATCTGCCAGCACCTTGATCTCAGACTTGCCAGCCTCCAGAACTATGAGAAATCCATGTCCCTTGTTTGAGCCATCCAATCTGTGGCATTTTGTGACAGCATTCCCAACTAAGATGAGCCTTAAAATGGAAAGAAATCCCAACACTTGCTACAACACACAAGCACCTTGGAAGACACCATGCTGAGCAAAGTAAACCAGTCAACAGGGGACAAATATTATGTGATTTGTTGATAAGAGGCTCCTGGAACTGTCAAATTTAGAAACAAAGTAGAGCGATGGTTTCCAGGGGCTGGGGGAGGGGGAGGGAGTTAACGTTTAATGGGGCAGAGTTTCCACTGGAGAACATGAAAAAGCTCCGGAGATGATGATGGTGATGATGGGTGCATAGTAATGTAGAATATACTTAATGCCACTGAAATGCACACTTAAATAGTTAAAATGGTGATTTCATGTTATATATGTGTTATAATAATTAAAAATATGCAAGATTCAATGTATTGATGGGGTACTTACTATTAAGGTTGAAAACAGGTCTGTAATGGGAAAAGGATACTCCCTGAAATATAAGTATTGGTTACGAAGAGGAAATTTGAGACACTACCCTTCTTGCAGAAGCCCCCATGTTTGGGAGGTGATGGCCACCTGGTAGGCAGGTGCCCAAGGAGAAAACGAGCTTGATTCAGACAGTGGGCTGAGCCCCAGGTGCACCTCCTATGACATGAAGCAAAGCCTTAGCCTCTGTCTGACTGTCCAGAGAGTAACATGCTCTTATCTTCTGCTTTGTCCTCCAGGTGGAAGTGACCAAAGAAGTGGCTCTCCTGGCCGAGGCCCCAGTACATGGAGAGAAGGAAGACAGCAATCTCCTAATTGGAACCATATACATTAGGTCAAATCATTTGCTTATTTTCAAGCCACACCAACCCAAAATTCACACCCCAGTCAGAACCATGTGCAAGCTGGTGTAGGGACAGTGAGTGTCTGACGTCACAGATGCCACTGTCTTGTTCCTCCATCCTCAGGGCCTGACACCTTCGATGAGCTTTCTTCCCCAAGTCTTACAAATGCTCAGGTGGACTCAGAGAGGTAACACAGCGTGTCATCTCTTATCACAGGGGCCGAGCTGGAGTTGGGATTAAGCCAGCAGTTCTGGCTCTAAAACAGCAGCAGTCGGCACAGACCTAGTGCTCGGGGAGAGCCCATCCAAGTGGAAAAGAAACGGGGGATTCTCATCAGTGGCATGGGATTTAAACTCACCCCCATGACTTGCAAAATTAATTAGATGTTCACTAGGATAATACTTTCCATCATTTATACTTAGCAAACTTTCTGTGAAGGTCCAGATAGTAAATATGTTTGGTTCCATGGATCTTACAGTTTCTGTTTCAACTGCTTGACTCAGCCACATGCAAAAGTGACCAAAGATAGTACAATAGGGAGTGGGCAGGGCTGGTTCCAATGAAACATTATTCACAAAGTAGTGGACTGTAATTTGCCAACCCCTCCTTGATGGAGACAGAGGGTGCATTTGTGCTTTATCAGGTATGGCCGTGTTACCAGTTTCCTGGTGGGAGTCACCTTCTCATCCCATGTGCTGTTTGTTTCTCCCTAGCAACTGCCTGGTACAGTTAGCCTGTCATCAAGCTACAGGGTGACATTTTATTCCTCTAACTGAGATTATTTCTGCTAGGAAATCTGAGATCTTTATGAATTTTATTGATTGTTCTTGTGAGTATGACAACTCATAGAAAAATGGCAAATGATTTATCCTCTTCAGCAAGCATAGTATTTCTGTCGACTCTGTATTGATGTGGAATATTTCCTAAGAGCCAAGTGAGGACTGAGGTAGGCGTGTGGATGGGTCACTGTTTAAGGTGTAGGTTGGATATAGCAGCAACACAGTTACATTCTTGAAAGTGTTAGCAGCTCTAAATGAATCTCTCTAAGATTCATTGAGTGTTTGATTATTTTAGAACAACCAAGTCTATCGTCTTTTCAATTGGTTATCACTGGAATTGACATAATCTAAGATAAGAAGTGGCCTTCCTCAGTGGCTCAGAGGTAAAGAATCTGCCTGCCAATGCAGGAGATGCAGGAGATGTGGGTTCGACCCCTGAGTTGAGAAGATTCCCCTGGAGTAGGAAATGGCAACCCAATTCAGTATTCTTGCCTGGAAAATCCCATGGACAGAGGAGCCTGGTGGGCCACAGTCCATGGGGTCTCAAAGAATTGGACACGACTGAGCAACTAAACATACACTCAGGGTAGGAAGACTGAGTTGGGAACTCCCCCCTCTCTCCTGTGGCACCTACAGAGGGAGTGACATTTGAGCCTGACTTTTATTATTTACTGTTGCGCACAAATAATCAGGCATTGTCCCACACTGGCTCAAATATCTGTCACACCAAGCGGAACTGGTTCTTCTTTCCATCACGTTTGCCTCTCTGTTCTCTCCTGCAGATGGATGGTTTCTAGCCTGCTTCCAAACCCCACCTCGGCTGAGTGTTGGGCGGCCCTCCTACACGATCCTATGACTCTTGATATGGACGCAGTCCTGTCAGACTTTGTTCGGTCCACGGGGGCAGAACCTGGTCTGGCCAGAGACCTGCTGGAAGGTAGGCCTCCTCCAGGTCCCCCAAACTACCCTCTTGGCCATAACTGCCCCCAACTCAGTGACAAAAGATAAGTTTTCTCTTACCTGACAAGGGTGGTACTTGGACTCCTTAAAAAGTCAAAGAGGGTGTGGATGATGGAATTCGTTTTGTTACTCTTGACTTTCTTTGGGGAATTGAATACATCACCCAACTCTCTATAGTAAAAGGCATTCACTAGGTTTTGCTTTGCATTAAAGCTTCTAGATATTGAGTCAAAATCTATCAATGGATGTTTTTTTAAAGAAAATATATTCAATAAAGCAGAAATTAGAAACCATTAAACACTTTTATTGAAGATCTTAGCTTCTTATCTGTGTCTTAGCTGAGACAAAAATATTTCAGGCCAAGGTTTTTGGTGAAAAAAGCACCTAATATCCAACAAAATAGTTGAAAATAATCCACAAGCAAGAAAGCAAATTCATCCTCAAGCTTTTAGAGTGGATATAATTCACTACATGAAAAATATGCTTAGTCTATATTTAGAATGTTTTGAGAGTTATTCAGCTATAACCATAATGAAATAAAAGCAATATTTAATTTCAGTCTCTAAAATGAATTTATTTTGCGTATTTTTACAATTTCTTTCTTGTGTGTGTGTGTGGTGGAATAAAAGGAAATGGGAAGAACCGATTACAGCTTCTCAGGAGAGTCATGTGTGTGAAAGAGGAGTTATAAACAATTACTCTTTGCTCCAAATATATAAATTCCTCCTTGTAAAATTAGCAAATACTTGGTCAAATAATGTAAGTCACAATGATTCCTTCATTCACTTAAGGAAAAATATGACTCACTATACATTTGCATGGTTGAAGGTAACTACTCTATCCTATTGAAAATTAAGACCTCCCTATTGGAGGATTCTGATAAAATGGGAGTAGTTTCTAAATTTCCCTGAACCTCCCAGAATTTCAAACATTCTTGGAGTTTAGAATGAAATATTCTTAAGAGAATATATGTGATATATGTGAATCAAAGTGCTATTCTAATGTTTTCCTGATAGCTTTTCACTGCTTTTCTTAATTTTAGTGAGCAGTCATGTAGGGAAGTAGGTTTACAGTGAGGTTGGCAACAAGGACTGGGATAAGTCCAGATTCAACATTTACTGGCTACAAGATGTAGGGAAGATTATTTTATTTCCCTTAAGCCTTAGTTTTGTCTATACATTGAACCTAACCTACCTTCTAGGGTGATCGTGAACATTAGAAGTTGCGATTTAAATGCTTGGTGGGTGGCGTGACCAGCATTTAGAGATGCTCAAACAGTAGCAGATGAAGGTCTTGTCTGCTGTTTCCCTCTTTGCAGCTAGTACTGACCTTGCCATTGATATGTGGTTAGACTTCAACTAGAAGCAAGAGCTTTTAGCTTTTTTTCTTTAATTTTATTTTTTAAGGGAAAATGCAAGAAAATAAGTTTTTGTGTAGAGTTCTAAGAATTTGAACACGTGTGTAGATTTGTGTTATTGCTACCTCTCTCAGAGCACAGAACCGTCTTATCACCCCCAAGAACTCCTCCTGCTCTCTTACAGCCATGCCTTCCCCAGCCCTGGCCACTGGCAACCCCTGTTCCATTTTTATCACTTTGGTTTTGTCTCTTTCGAGAACATGGAGTCACAAAGAACCTAACCTTTTCAAGTGGGCTTCTTTTCACTCGGCATAATTATTTTGAGATTCATCTGAGCTGATTTGCTTGTCTATAGTTTGTTCCTTTGTTTTGCTGAGTGATACCCATTGTAGAGATGGACCATGGACTGTTTAGCCACTCAGCTGTGGGAGGCATTCAGTTGTCTCCATTTTTTTGCAGTTATAACTAGAACTGTGATACATTTGAGGACAGGGGTTTTGCGAACACAGTTTTAATTTTTCTAGGGTAAACACAGCGGAGGGATTGCTATTTCAAATGGTAAGTGTATGTTTAAAAGAAATTGCCAAACTGTTTTCCAGAGTGCAGTACCATTTAGTATTTCTACCGGAAACGTGGGAGTTCTAGCTACTCCCCATCCTCACCACAATTGGCTTTTAAAAAAATTTTAGCCATTGTAGGTTTAGAATGTCATTTCCTCATCATTTTAGTTTTCATTTCCCCAGTGACTAATGATGCTGAATTGTTTTCATGTTATTTTCCATTGGTGTATTCTTCCTGGTGAAATGTCTGTTCAAGCCTTTTCCCAATTTCTCAGCAAAATTAGGTTGCTGTTTTTTTACCATTGAGTTTTGAGAGTTCATTATATATTCTGAGTATAAATCCTTTGTCAGACACGTGATTTGTAAATATTTTCTCCCAGTTTTTGCTTGACTTTTCACTCTCTTAGCAGTGCTGTTGGCAGAGCAGAAGTTTTTAATTTTGATAGAATCCAATTTATCATTTTTTTCTTTTATGGATTATGCTTTGGGTGACGCATCTAAGAACCTTTGCATAACCAGGGTATGAAGATTTTCTCCTGTATGAACTCCAAAGTTGTGATCTCTGACTCATTTGGGGCTTATTTTTGTATAACATGTGAGATTTAGAGCAAGCTTCATTTTTATGCATATAGATGACCAATTGTTCAAACCATTTTTTTGAAGATTATCCTTCCTCCTTTGAATTGCATTTACATAGTTTTCACAAACAAACTGTGTCTATAGGAAACTATTGATGTCAATTCAGTTTTATTGATCAATATGTCCATTCTTTTGCCAATATTATAGTGTCTTGATTACTATAGCTTTGTAGCAAATCTTAAAAGCAGCCTGATTCTTTCAGCTTTGTTCTTTTTCAAAAGTGTTTCAAGTAGCCTGTATTTTTGCCTTTCCCTATAAACTTGAGGATTAGGTTACCTCTATCTATAAGATTTCCTGCTGAAATTTTTATTGGAATTATGGTAAATCTATAAATCATTGCCAACTATGTTATGTCTTTGAATCCATGAAGACGTTGTAGCCGTATTTATCTATTTAGGGCTTGTTTGAGTTATTTCATGAACAGTTTATAGTTTTTGGCATATTAGATCCTATACATATTTTGTACAATACATCTTTGGGGAGGGATTGAACTTCTATATATGGTTTAAGTTCATTTTCTAATTGTTCATTGCTAGTATGTAAAAATATAATTGATTTTTGCATGCTGTTCTTGTATCGTACAATTATACTACACTCAGTTATTTGTTCAAGTGTATGTGTATGTCTGTTCCTTAAAAGTTTATAATTCTGCAATTAAATTGTTTCCTTTCCAATGTATGCCTTTTATTTATTCTTCTTGACTTATTCTTTACTTATTCCTATTTATTGTACTAGCTAAAACCTCCAGTAAAATGTTGAATAAGAGTGATGAAAGGGAACATCCTTGCCTTGTTCTTGATCTTAGGGGGAAAGCTTTCCATCTTTCACCATTATGCAGAGTGGGTTTGGTTGATGTTCTTTGTCAGGTGGAGAAAATACCATTCTGTTCCTAGTTTGCTGAGAGTTTTATTATGAACAGTTTTTTTTTTTCCCAAATGCATCTTCTACATCAATTGATATGACTGAGTTGTTTCTCTTCTTTAAACTGCTAATATAATGTATTACATTGATTGCCTTCTAATAGTAAATGACCCTTTCAGCTATTATTTCTTCAAAGATTTTCTACTGTACATTTTTCCCGTCTCCTAATGGGACTTTGATGATATAAAGGTTAAACCTTTTGTTACTGTCCTACGTATCCCTACAGTTCTAATCATTTTCTTTTCTGATATTTTCTCTGTCAATTATTCACTTCTGTTGATCTACTTATAAAATTACTGAATCCTCTGTCATCTCCATTCTGTTACTGAGCCCACCCAATGATTTTTTATTTTATTTGTTGAATTTTTTCATTTCTAACATTTCCACTTGATTCTTCTTTATGCCTTCTGTTTCTATGCTGAGGCTTTCTGTATTTTTCAAGAGTGTTTGTTCTGTCTTACTTGTTGGAAAATATAATAACTGCTTTAAAGTCTTGGTCAAATAATTCCAATATCTGTGGCATCCCAGCATTGGTATTGATATTTCCCTGGTTTTTTGTCATGGTGAGTAAATTTGGATTATATCCTAGACATTTTGAATATTATGTTTTAAGACTTTGGTTGTTTTTTGAATCTTATAACAGATATTGTTTGAATCTTATAGCAAATTTTGTTTTATGAAGTAATTAACCCAGTAGGGTTCAAATCACAAGTCCTCAGTTCCCCAAGACTTCTGTATATTGTGGTTTCAATGTTGAGTCTTTGAGAAGTGCTATTGGATCTGTCTGGTGTACAGTTCAGTTCAGTTAAGTTCAGTCACTCAGTCGTGTCCGACTCTTTGCAACGCTATGAATCGCAGCATACCAGGCCTCCCTGTCCATCACCAACTCCTGGAGTTTCCCCAAACTCATGTCCATTGGGTCGGTGATGCCATCCAGCCATCTCATCCTCTGTCATCCCCTTCTCTTCCTGCCTTCAATCCTTCCCAGCATCAGGGTCTTTTCCAATGAGTCAACTCTTTGCATGAGGTGGCCAAAGTATTGGAGTTTCAGCTTCAACATCAGTCCTTCCAATGAATACCCAGGACTGATCTCCTTTAGGATGGACTGGTTGGATCTCCTTGCAGTCCAAGGGACTCTCAAGAGTCTTCTCCAACACCGCAGTTCAAAAGCATCAGTTCTTCAGCGCTCAGATTTCTTCACCATCCAACTCTCACATCCATACATGACTACTGGAAAAACCATAGCCTTGACTAGACGGACCTTTGTTGGCAAAGTAATGTCTCTTCTTTTTAATATGCTGTCTAGGTTGGTCATAGCTTTTCTTCCAAGGAGCAAGCATCTTTTAGTTACATGGCTGCAGTCACCATCTGCAGTGATTTTGAAGCCCCAAAAAATAAAGTCTGTCACTGTCTCCATTTTTCCCCCATCTATTTGCCATGAAGTGATGGGATCGGATGCCATGATCTTCGTTTTTTGAATGTTGAGTTTTAAGCTAGCTTTTTCACTCTCCTCTTTCACTTTTATTATGAAGCCCTTCAGTTCCTCTTCACTTTCTGCCATAAGGGTGATGTCATCTACATATCTGAGGTTATTGATATTTCTTCTGGCAATCTTGATTTCAGCTTGTGCTTCATCCAGCCCAGCGTTTCACATGATGTACTCTGCATATAAGTTGAATAAGCAGAGTGACAATATACAGCCTTGATATACTCCTTTCCCAATTTAGAACCAGTCCATTGTTCCATGTCTGGTTAAAACTGTTGCTTCTTGACCTGCATACATATTTCTCTGGATTTTTTACAGGAAGCAGGTAAGGTGGTCTGATATTCTCATCTCTTTAAGAATTTTCCACAGTTTGTTGTGATCCACATTGTCAAAGGCTTTAGTGTAGTCAATAAAGCAGAAGTAGATATTTTTCTGGAATTCTCTTGCTTTTTCTGTGATCCAGAGGATGTTGGCAATTTGATCTGCCTTTTCTAAATCCAGCTTGAATATCTGGAAGTTCTTGGTTCGTGTACTGTTGAAACCTGGCTTGGAGAATTTTGAGCATTACTTTGCTAGCATGTGAGACAAGTGCAGGTGTGCGGTGTTTGAGCATTCTTTGGCATTGCCTTTCTTTGAGACTGGAGTGAAAAGTTACCTTTTCCAGTCCTATGGCCACTGCTGAGTTTTTCAGATTTGCTGGCATATTGAGCACAGCACTTTCACAGCATCATCTTTTAAGATTTGAAATAGCTCAGCTGGAATTCTATCACCTCCACTAGCTTTGTTCATAGTCATGCTTCCTAAGGCTCACTTGACCTCGCACTACAGGATGTCTGGCTCTAGGTGAGTGATCACACCATCGTGGTTATCTGGGTCATGAATATCTTTTTTGTGTAGTTCTTCTGTGTATTCTTGCCACCTCTTCTTAATATCTTCTGTTTCTGTTAGGTCCATACCGTTTATGTCTTTTTTGTGCCCATCTTTGCATGAAATGTTCTCTTGGTATCTCTAATTTTCTTGAAGAGATCTCTAGTCTTTCCCATTCAATTGTTTTCCTCTATTTCTTTGCATTGATCACTTAGGAAGGCGTTCTTACCTCTTCTTGCTCTTCTTGGAACTCTGCATTCAGGTGGGAATCACAGTACAACAGAGGGAAAGAGTAGCAGAGGCTGATAGAAAGCTGGCAGAGACAAAGGAAAGGAAGTTGACACCAATCAGCCTCCAGGTCCAAGGGTGTGTCCTTACCTGGCTTCCAGCTTCCCTCAGGTCTGCCCTTTGCTTGTTGGTCAAGTGATCCCTCTGAAACAAAGGTCAGGGTAGATGACTTTGTTCACCAGATTCCTCTGATATCCCTTCTGCCTGCAGAATAAACTCCTCCACAGGGCACTCAAGTCCTTTCAGCATCCGGTCCTGCTCCATCCCTTCCACCTCATCTCCCACTGCATCCCTTCACCATCCTCCCCAGACACCATCCACTTCTGTGCTTTTGTTTAAATTCATGTCTCGTGCTGCGCACTACTCCCCACACAGTCATCTCATTCTTGATTCTACTCCTCTTCCAAGTTAGACCACAAGCTCCATGATAGGAGGGACCACTCCACCACTGTGTTCCCCTACCACCAGGCATATGCTGGCCCCTCGATAGTGTTATCTGGCTGCTGTGGATCCAGGAACCAACAACCAGATGGAAATCCTCAGGCACATGGAGACAGACAATAAACAGCATACATGAGTTAGATGGCATTTTAGTCATTAGTGCTACTGAGAAACCTGTATTAAGGGGAGCAGTAGGGGATGCAAGTATGGGTACAGTTTTAAGTTAGGGTTGTCAGAGAAGGCCCAATTTTAAAAAAAGATGAAATTTCAGCAAAGGTTTGAGGTATGAGTGAGTGGATACCTGGAAAAGAAGTTTCTAGGAAGTTGGAATGAATTGGCTATCCCTTGCCATTCCTCGGAACTTTGTAGACTTCAATTATAACGAATATTTGGCTGTGTCTTCTTTGACAGTTGATTACATCCTTTTTTTCCTCATTAAATTAGAAGTTCTCTGGAAAAGAATCTGAAAAAGAAAATTATATATAATACATATGTATATGTGTGTATGTGTGTATAACTGAATCACTTTGCTATACACTTAAAATTAACACAACATTGTAAGTTATATTTCAGTTTTTTTAAAGGTAATAATAGAATCATTCTAAAGGGAGTTTTCCTGATTAAATTAAAACAGATATGTAAATTCGTTTTTAAAAAGGAGTTCTTAAAACAGAGGCAGTAGGTTAGACAGCAATGGTTAACTTTTTTGGTGCATTGTTTTATGTCAGGCACTAGGTTCTTTAAATGTGATGTCTCGTTAATCTATGCAACACATTAACAAAGTCTTAGCTTTCCCATTGTATACGGAAGAAAACTGAGGTAAGGAAAATTCCTTGAAGTTGCACAGTCAGGACATAGCAGAACCACATGTGAATCCACTTGTGACACTAAATACCAGATTTTTTTCTGCAAAACTGGATCATCTACCATTTATTCCTGTACCCACTGTGTCCCTGTAGAGGGCAGTAGCATTTTGTATGCTGTGTCTACTCAGTAGAGTATAAACTAGTCACTGGAGGAATGTTTGAGTAACCTATTTTATGATGTAATTAATTAGCATTTCGAATAAAATACTCCTTCAAGAGACCACAAAAACTATTCAAAAAATATAACTAATAGCTAACATTCATGTGCCAGACACTATCTGGTCACTCGACATATATTAAAAGTTGGTTTAAAAAGTTTTCGAGTGGGAGGCCAAACACATGAGTTGATTTTAAAGTGTCAATTCCCTGCTTAAACAGAAAGCAACTCACACTTTCCCAATAGCTGTGAGTTTCAGGCCTTGCAGCTTTACCAACATGTTCGTTCAATGTTCCCATGCCTCACTTATATTGCTATCCATGGGGAAAGTATCCTTGAATAAAGAAGCCAGATTACATTTAAAACAAACATTAACTGGAAATTAACATCTTACATGTCCCTAGTCTAATTTTTCATTATGTTTTTGGAATTTGCAAAATTAAGGAAAACAGTAACAAGTGATTTAAATCGTATTCTCAAAATTACATATACACATAGGGAAGCTGTGCACATATTTTAAGATGCTTGTATGTTTACCAGTTGACTTGGTAATTTGATCAGCAAAGTTTCTGGAGTCGTTTATGAGAAAATATACCCTTTTCTTGGGTTTAAAGTGTATTTTGTTTGGAAATTCGCAAATGGTGGTCCAGCTACTATGGAGAGGTTTCTCCCAATCACTTGCCAGTCAAATTGACAGATAATTTCATTAACCTGTACATTTGGCCTTTGAAAATATTCCTGCGATTCAGGGACAGCAGCTGCTTACTTGGATAAATGCAGTAATGCTCAAAAAAATACACCCAAGAAATGGGGGAGGAGATGGAAGCAACTCAGGGGAGCATGTGTTTAGTAGAAGTCTCTCCTTAGCCTAACAGCTGGTCATGGGATCTACCCACAGCAAACCCACAAGGCTGCAGGTAGAGTATGTCAAAGTGGGAGGAGCCCAAAAGCCCTCTGCCTGGAGCCCCACCATTTGCTGTGGCTAGCCCAGGATACTGTGGCTCCAAGAACCACCCTAACTTACCAAACACCCAGGAAACTGAAGTAGGCTCCAGAATGGTCACTCTTTTAATTACAGTGAGAAATAAAAGAAATAAAAGGCTGGACTCACCACACGTATGTACCCAGAACATCTTTTCTCTTCAGTCAAGCTATATCTGAAGCCCAATCTTATACATACATCACCTAATTTACCAGGAAAATTCACTGCTCTAATTTTTTTTACAAATTTGTGTGATTAGAGAGCTAATGTGAGCAAGTTCCACATCCCTGAGGGGGAGCAAAAAAGCAGCCTGTTGACTGTGAATCTGAGTGGGAATTAGAAGAGAAGGCCTGATGGCCTCTGGCCAGAGCCAGGATTACCTGTGAGTGTAAAAATACTGACATGAAACCACAGTTTCCTCTGACTACTGTCCTGTCCCCAGAGGGGGGAAGCTCTGCCATTAGATTAGACATATTTGAAATAAAATAACCAAAAAATCCTGTCCAGGATCAGACTTCCAAGATACCTCCTCTGGCCTGGTCCCATTTGAGAGGAAACATTTTCTCTTTAGGTGAGTGAGTATATTTATTTTTTTAATTAATTAATTTATTTTAGTTAGAGGCTAATTACTTTACAATATTGTAGTGGTTTTTGCCATCCATTGATATGAATCAGCCATGGGTTTACATGTGTTCCTCATCCTGAACCCCTCTCCCACCTCCCTCCCCATCCTATCCCTCTGGGTCATCCCATTGCACCAGTCCTGAGCACTTGTCTCATGCATCGAACCTGGACTGGCGATCTGTTTCACATATGATAATATACATGTTTCAATGCTATTCTCTCAAATCATCCCACCCTCACTTTCTCCTACAGAGTCCAAAAGACTGTTCTATATATCCGTGTCTCTTTTTCTATCTCGCATGTAGGGTTATCGTTACCATCTTTCTAAATTCCATATATATGCGTAAGTATACTGTATTGGTGTTTTTCTTTCTGGCTTACTTCACACTGTATAATGGGTTCCAGTTTTATCCACCTCATTAGAACTGATTCAAATGTATTCTTTTTAATGGCTGAATAATATTCCATTGTGTATATGTACCACAGCTTCTTCATCCATTTGTCTGCTGATGGGCATCTAGGCTGTTTCCATGTCCTGGGTATTATAAACAGTGCTGCTATGAACTTTGGGGTACATGTGTCTCTTTCATTTCTGGTTTCCTCGGTGTGTATGCCCAGCAGTGGGAGTGCTGGGTCATATGGCAGTTCTATTTCCAGTTTTTTAAGGAATCTGCACACTGTTCTCCACAGTGGCTGTACTAGTTTGCATTCCCACCAATAATGTAAGAGGGTTCCCTTTTCTCCACACCCTCTCCAGCATTTATTGCTTGTAGACTTTTGGATAGCAGCCATTCTGACTGGCGTGAAATGGTACCTTATTGTGGTTTTGATTTGCATTTCTCTAATAATGAGTGATGTTGAGCATCTTTTCATGTGTTTGTTAGCCATCTGTATGTCTTCTTTGGAGAAATGTCTGTTTAGATCTTTGGCCCATTTTTTGATTGGGTTACTTATTTTTCTGGAATTGAGCTGCAGGAGTTGCTTGTATATTTTTGAGATTAATTCTTTGTCAGTTGCTTCATTTGCTATTATTTTCTCCCATTCTGAAGGCTGTCTTTTCACCTTGCTTATAGTTTCCTTTGTTGTGCAAAAGCTTTTAATTTTAATTAGGTCCCATTTGTTTATATTTGCTTTTATTTCCAATATTCTGGGAGGTGGGTCATAGAGGATCCTGCTGTGATTTATGTCGGAGAGTGTTTTACCTATGTTTTCCTCTAGGAGTTTTATAGTTTCTGGTCTTACATTTAGATCTTGTATATTTAAATACTTGTGAAAATAAACAAGCCAGTAGGACCGTCTGTAGTGAGCTCTCTTTTGGCATGCTAATCAGTTAAGTAGATTCATCATTTCCTTTCCCTTAAAGAAGATTATAACCCCAGGTACCATCACTGGCTGGATGAAATTAAATGCTTCCTCTCTGGAAAGCCAGCCATATCCATTGCAGTCTTTCTGGAGGATGTCTCCACCTGAGCTATCCCACCTTTTTGTGTTCTATCTTGCTCCCCTGATAGGCACATTCCTCCAGGCCCCCCAGCCCCGTGTATTCATTACCGTGGACTAAATGGAATTGCTTTGAAGAGGCATCCCCCACAGCTTGTGGGTGGACTTCTTAAGGAAGTATGTGATGCAGGTAGTAGTGCAATAGGTGAGATTAGAAATGAAGCAAGATTAGCTCAGTTGATTATTTATTAAAACTGGGTGATGCAGTGTTCATTGCAGCACTGTTTACAATAGCTAGGACATGGAAGTAACTTAGATGTCCATTGGCCAATGAATGGATAAAGAAATTGTGGTACATACACACAATGGAATATCACTCCACTATAAAAAGGAACACATTCGACTCAATTATAATGAGGTGGATGACTCTGGAGCCTATTATACAGAATGAAGTAAGTCAGAAAGAGAAAGACAAATATCGCATATTAATGCATATATATAGAATCTAGAAAGATGGTACTGACAATCCTACATGCAGGGCAGCAAAGGAAACACAGACATAAAGAACAGACTTTTGGACTCAGTGGAAGAAGGAGAGGGTGGGGTGATTTGAGAAAAAAAGCACTGAAACATATACATTACCATATGTAAAATAGATAGCCAGTGGAAGTTTGATGTATGATGCATACTTGGTAAAATGATATATGTATACACTGTGAAAGTATTTCCTTACCAAGTTAATGAACACATCCTTCAACTGTCTTTTTCCTTTTTTTATGAGAACATTTGTGTTCTACCCTCTTAGCAAATTTCAGTTATACAATACAGTGTTATCAGCTATAGCAACCACATTATACTTTAGGTCCTCAGACCTTTTTCATCTTATAATGGAAAGTTTGTACCCTTTTACCAACCTCTCCCTATTGCCCCCACCCACCAGCCCCGGGAACCACTTCTCTACTTTCCATTCCTATAAGTTCAACATTTTTGTGAAGTTTCCATATATAAGTGAGATCATACATTTTTTGCCTTTGTCTGGTTTATATCACTTAGCATAATGCCCTCTAGTTTCATCCATATTGTTGCAAATGACATTATTTCCTCCATTTTTAGCTCTGGATAATATTATATTGTGTGTGTGTGTGTGTGTGTGTGTGTGTGTGTGTGTGTGTATATATATATATTTATCTTCTTTATCCATTCATTCATCAATGGATATTTATATTATTTCCATCCCCTGGCTATTATGAATAAATGCTGCAGTGAACAGAGGAGTACAGATATCTCTTGGAGATAATGATTTTGTCTCCATAGGATAAATACTCAGAAGTGGGATTGCTGGATCATATGGTAGTTCAATTTTTAATTTTTTGAGAAACATCCATGCTGTTTTCCATAGTGACAGTACCAGTTGACATTCCCACCACCAATGGATAAGTGTTATCTTTTTTTCATATCCTTGCCAGCATTTGTTGGTATGAAGTGGTATCTCATGATTTTGATTCACATTTCTGATGATTAGTGAAGTCAAGCACATTTTGATATATTTGCCAGCCATTTTTATGTCTTCTTTGGAAAAATGTCTATTGGGCCCTTTGCACATTTAAAAAATTGGATTATTTGGAGTTTTTTGATCCTGATGTGAATATTAACTCCTTATGGTTTACAAACATTTTCTCCCATTCCATACGTTGCTTTTTTATTTTGCTGATGGTTCCTTTGCTGTGTAGTTTTGTAGTTCAATGTAGTCCCACTTGTTTATTTTTACTTTTCATGTCAAACCTAAAAATTATTGCCATCACAGATGTCAAGGAGACAACTCTCTAATTTTCTTCTGAGAGTTTTATGGCTTCAGGTCTTTGCATTTCAGTCTTTAATTCATTCTAGCTGATTTTTGTGTTTGGTGTAAGGTGATGGTCCAGTTTCATCCTTTTGCATGTCCGGTTTTCCCAGTACCATTTATTGAAGAAACTGTCCTTTCCCCAATATGTATTCTTGACACCCCTGGTGAAATTAGTTGACCTGTATGTGTAGGTTTAGTTCTGGGGCTCTCTATTCTATTCCACTGACCTATGTATATGTATTTATGCCAGTATCATACTGTTCTTAATACTATAATTTTGTAATATAGATTGAAATTAGAAAGTAGGATGCCTCTAGCTTTGTTCTTTCTCAGGATTACTGTGTCTGTTCAGGGTCTTTTGTGATTTCATACAAACTTTAGGGTTTTTTTTTTCTATTTCTGGGTAAAATACCTTTGTAAATTTGATAGACGGACAGGGAGGCCTGGCGTGCTACAATTCATGGGGTCGCAAAGAGTCGGACACGACTGAGCGACTGAACTGAAATTTGATAGGCATTGCAGTGAATCTATAAATGGCTTTGGCTAGTATAGACATTTTAACAGTATTAATTCTCCCAACTTAATGGAATATCTTTCCATTTATTTGTGTCTTCTTCAGTTTCTTTCATCAAAGTCTTATAGTTTTAAGTGTATAGATCTTTTACCTCTGTGGTTAAATTTATTCCTAAATATTTTGTTGTTTTTTGATGCTATTGTAGCTTTCCTTTCTGATAATTTGTTGGTGGTGTATATAAATACAACTCATTTTTTGTATATTAATTTTGCATCCTGGAAATTTACTGAATTTATTTATTGGGTCCAACAGCATTTTGGTGCAGTCTTTATAAAATAATATTTTTTATAAAGATTACCTCATCTGCAAATAGAGACAATTTTGCTTCTTATTTCTGATTTTGATGCCTTTTATTTCTCTTTCTTGTCTAACTACCCCTGTGAGGACATTCAGTACTATGCAGAATTATAGTGGTGGAACTGGGCTTCCTTGTCTTGTTCCTGTTCTTAGAGGAAAATCTTTCAGCTTTTCACCATTGAGTGTGATGTTAGCTGTGGGCTTGCCCCTATGTGGCCTTTATTATGTTGAGGTATGTTTCGTTTATACTCATTTTTTTGAGACTCTTTATCACAAAAGGAAGTTGAGTTTTGTCAAATGCTTTTTCTACATCTGTTGAGATGATCCATTGGTGATATAGCTATCTATGATATGTTATTTATTCTCTGTTTCGTCGATGTGATGTATCACATTGATTGACTTGTGGACATTGAAACATCTTGCATCCCTAGAATAAATCCCACTTGATCATGGTGTATGATCCTTTTAATGTATTATTAAATTAAGTTTTGTAGTATTTTGTTGAGGAATTTTACATTTATGTTTATCAGGGATGTTGGTCAAAAACATTCTTTTCTTGTAATGTCTTTGTCTAGTTTTGGTATCAGGGTAATGATGGTTTGATAAAATGATTTTGAAAGTATTCCTTCTTCCTCTGTTTTTTTTGGAAGAGATGGAGAAGGATTAATTCTACGTTAAATGTTTGCTAGAATTCATGAGTGAGACCATCTAGTCCTGGACTTCTTTGTTGGGAGGCTTTTGATTAATTCAGTCTCCTTACTAGCAGTTAGTCTATTCAGATTTTCTGTTACTTCATGATTAAGTCTCAATAAGTTTTATGTTTCTGGGAATTTTTCCATTTCCTTTAGGTTGTCCAATTTGTTGGTGTATATTGCCCATAGCAGCCTCTTATGATCCTTTGTATTTCTGTGGTCTCAATTATAATGTGTCCTCTTTAACTTATAATTTTATTTATTTAAGTTTTCTCTTTTTTTCAGTTCAGCTCAGTTCAGTCACTCAGTCGTGTTCGACTCTTTGTGACCACGTGGACTGTAGCACACCAGGCTTCCCTGTCCATCACCAACTCCCGGAGTTTACTCAAACTTATGTTCATTGAGTCAGTGATGCCATCCAACCATCTCATCCTCTGTCGTCCCCTTTCTCCTCCTGCCTTCAATCTTTCCCAGCATCAGGGTCTTTTCAAATGAGTCAATTCTTCACATCAGGTGGCCAAAGTATTGGAGTTTCAGCTTCAGCATCAGTCCTTCCAATGAATATTCAGGACTGATTTCCTTTAGGATGGACTGGTTGGATCTTGCTGTCCCAGGGACTCTCAAAAGTCTTTTCCAACACCACAGTTCAAAAGCATCAATTCTTCAGCACTAAGCTTTCTTTATAGTCCAACTCTCACATCCATACATGACTCCTGGAAAAACCATAGCTTTGACTATAGACGGATCTTTGTTGGCAAAGTAATGTCTCTGCTTTTTAGTATGCTGTCTAGGTTGGTCATAGCTTTTCTTCCAAGGAGTAAGCGTCTTTTAATTTCATGGCTGCAGTCACAGTCCACAGTGATTTTGGAGCCCAAGAAAATAAAGTCTGTAACTGTTTCTATTGTTTCCCCATCTATTTGCCATGAGGTGATGGGACCAGATGCCATGATCTTAGTTTTCTGAATGTTGAGTTTTAAGCCAGCTTTTTCACTCTCCTCTTTGACTTTCATCAAGAAGCTCTTTGCTTTCTGTCATAAGGCTGGTATCATCTGAATATCTTGAAGTTATTGATATTTCTCCCAGCAATCTTGATTGCAACTTGTGCTTCAACCAGTCCAGCATTTCGCATGATGTACTCTGCATGTAAGTTAAATAAGCAGGGTGACAGTATATAGCCTTAACATATTCCTTTCCCAGTTTGGAACCAGTGTGTTGTTCCATGTCCGATTCCAACTGTTGCTTCTTGACCTGCATACAGATTTCTCAGAAGGCAGGTAAAATGGTCTGGTATTCCCATTTCTTTAAGAATTTTCCACAGTTTGTTGTGATCCACATGGTCAAAGGATTTAGCATAGTCAATGAAGCAGATGTTTTTCTGGAACTCTCTTGCTTTTTCTATGATCTAACAGATGTTGGCAATTTGATCTCTGGTTTGTCTACCTTTTCTAAATCCCAACTTGAACATCTGGAAGTTCACAGTTCACATACTGTTGAAGCCTAGCTTGGAGAATTTTGAGCATTCCTTTGCTAGTGATGTGAGATGAGTGCAGTTGTGTGGTAACTTGAACATTCTTTGGCATTCCTTTCCTTTGGGATTGGAATGAAAACTGACCATTTCCAGTCCTGTGGCCACTGCTGAGTTTTCCAAATGTGCTGGCATATTGAGTGCAGCACTTTCACAGCATCATCTTTTAGGATTTGAAATAGCTCAACTGAAATTCCATCACCTCCACTAGCTTTGTTCATATTGATGCTTCCTAAGGCCCACTTGACTTTGCACTCCAGGATGTCTGGCTCTAGGTGAGTGATCACACCATCATGGTTATCTGGGTCATTAAGATCTTTTTGTGTATTTCTTCTGTGTATTCTTGCCACCTCTTCTTAATATCTTCTGCTTCTGTTGGATCCACAACATTTCTGTCCTTTATTGTGCCCATGAAATGTTCCCTCAGTATCTCTAATTTTCTTGAAGAAATCCCTAGTCTTTCCCATTCTATTGTTTTTCTCTATTTTTTTTTTGCACTGATCACTTAGGAAGGCTTTCTTATCTCTCCTTGCTGTTCTTTGGAACTCTGCGTTCAGATGGATATATCTTTCCTTTTCTCCTTTGCCTTTCACTTCTCTTCTTTTCTCAGCTATTTGTAAGGCCTCCTCAGACAACCATTTTGCCTTTTTGCAGTTCTTTTTCTTGGGGATGGTTTTGATCACTGCCTCCTGTACAATGTTACGAACCTCCATCCATAGTTCTTTAGGCACTCTATCTATCAGATCTAATCCCTTGAATCTTTTTGTCACTTCTACTGTATACCTGAATGGTCTAGTGGTTTTCCTACTTTCTTCAATTTAAGTCTGAATTTTGCAATAAGGAGTTCATGATCTGAGCCACAGTCAGCTCCTGGTCTTGTTTTTCCTGATGGTATAGAGCTTCTTCATCTTCAGCTGCAAAGAAAATAATCAATCTGATTTCAGTATTGACCATCTTGTGTTGTCCATGTGTAGAGCCATCTCTTGTATTGTTGAAAGAGTATTTGCTGTGACTCTTGGCAAAACTCTCTTAGGCTTTGCCCTGCTTTATTTTGTACTCCAAGGCCAAACTTGCCTGTTACTCCAGGTATCTCTTGACTTCCTACCTTTGCTTTCCAGGCCCCTATGATGAAAAGGACATCTTTTTTGATGTTAGTTATAGGAAATCTTGTAGGTCTTCATAGAACCATTCAACTTCAGCTTCTTTGGCATTAGTGGTTGGGACATAGACTTGGATTACTGTGATGTTGAATGGTTTGCCTTGGAAACAAACAGAGATCATTCTGTCATTTTTGAGATGGCACCCAGGTACTGCATTTCAGACTCTTCTGTTGACTATGAAGGCTGCTCCATTTCTTCTAAAGGGATTCTTGCCAACAGTAGTGGATATAATGGTCATCTGAGTTAAATTTTCCTGTTCTGGTCCATTTTAGTTCACTGATTCCTAAAATGTTGATGTTCACTCTTGCCATCTCCTGTTTGATCACTTCCAATTTAGCTTAATTCATGGACCTAACATTCCAGGTTCCTATGCAATATTGTTCTTTACATCATCAGACTGTACTTCCATCACCAGTCACATCCACATCTGAGCATTGTTTTCGTTCAGCCTCTTCATTCCTTCTGAAGCTATTTCTTTGCTCTTCTCCAGTAGCATATTGGGCACCTGCTGACCTGGGGAGTTCATCTTCCAGTGTTATATTGTTTTGCCTTTTAATACTGTTCCTGGGGTTCTCAGGGCAAGAATACTGAAGTAGTTTGCCATTCTCTTCTCCAGTGGACCATGTTTTATCAGAACTCTCCACTATGACCCATCCTTCTTGTGTGGCCCTACATGGCATGGCTTGTAGTTTTATTGAGTTAGAGAAGGGTGTAATCCATGTGATCAGTTTGGTTAGTTTTTTGTAATTGTGGTTTCCATTCTGTCTGCCCTCTGATGGATAAGGATAAGAGGCTTCCTGATGGGAGGGACTGGCTATGGGGGAATCTGGGTCTTGCTCTGATGGGCATAGCCATGGTCAGTAAATCTTTAATCCAATTTTCTGTAGATGGGTGGGGCTGTGTCTCTCCCTGTAGTTTGGCCTGAGGTCAAACTATGGTAGGGGTAATGGCATTAATGGCAACCTCCTTCAAAAGGATTTATGCCAGCACACCACAGCTCCCAGGACTGTTGTATTCAGTGCCCCAACCTCACGGAAGGCCACTGTCAACCCACACCTTTGCCGGAGACACTTGGACACTCACCAGAAAATCTGGGTTCATCTCTTGTGGGGTCACTCCGCCTTTCTCCTGGGTTCTGGTGCACACAAGGTTTTGTTTGTGCACTCCAAGAGTCTGTTTCTCCAGTCCTGTGGAAGTTCTATAATCAAATCCCACTGGCCTTCAAAGTTGAATTCCCTAGGGGTTCTCAGTCCCTTTGCTGCATATCTAGGTTGGGAAATCTTTTTTGGGCCCTAGAACTTTCACAACAGTATGAGAACTTCTTTGGTATAATTGTTCTCCAGTTTGTGGATCTACTACTTGGTGGCTCTATGGTGGGGCTAATGGTGACTCCTCCAAGAGGACTTATGCCACATGCTGCAGCTACCACATCTGCTGCAGCCAGAGCCCCTGTCCCCATGGCAAGCCACTGCTGCTGACCCATGGCTCTGCAGGAGACACTCAAACACTCAAAGGCAGATCTAGCTCAGTCTCTTGTAGGGTCTCTGGGTCCTAGTACACACAAAGTTTTGTTTGAGCCCTCCACATGTCTCTGGTGGGTATGGGGTTTGATTCTAAACACAATTTTGCCCTTCATACCGTCTTGTTGGGGCTTCTCCTTTGCCCTTGGATGTGGGGTCTCTTTTTGGTGGGATCCAACATTCTCCTGTCAGTGACTGTTCAGCGGTTTTTGCAATTTTGGAGTTCTAGAAGAAGACGAGTGCATGTCCTTCTACTCCACTATCTTGTGACTTGTAGGACACTGTTGTTTATCTATTTTGTACATAGTCATTTGTATCTGCTAATCCCCAACTTCTAATTTATCCCTCCCTAACCACCTTCCCCCTTGGGTAACCATAACTTTGTTGTGTCAGTCTATTTTTGTTTTGATGTAAATTCATTTGTATCATATTTTAGATTCCACACGTAAGTGATATCATATGATATCTGTCTTTGTCTAACTTACTTCACTTCGTATGACAATCTCTGAGTCCATCCATGTTGCTGCAAATGGCATTATTTCATTCTTTTTATGGCTGAGTAATATTTCATTGTATATATACACCATATACTTTGTATCTATTCATCTGTTGATGGACATTTAGGTTGCTTCCAAGTCTTGGATATTGTAAATAGTACTGCAGTGAACATTGGGATGTGTGTATCTTTTCAAATTAGTTTTGTCTGGATACATGCCCAGAAGTAGGATTGCTGAATCACATGGTAACTCTACTTTTAGTTTTTTTAAGGAACCTCCATACATACTGTTCCATGCTGTGCCAATATACATTCCCACCAACTGTGTAGGAGGTTCCCTTTTCTCCACACCCTCTCCAGCATTTATTATTTGTAAACCTTTTGATAATGGCCATTCTGACTGGTGCAAGGTGGTATCTCATTGTAGTTTCAATTTGCATTTCTCTAATAATTAGCAATGTGGAGCATCTTTTCATTTACCTGTTGGCCATCTGTATGTTTTCTTTGGAGAAATGTCTATCTAGGTCTTTTGCCCATTTTTTTTTATTGAGTTGTTTGAGTTTTTGTTATTGAGTTGTATGAGCTGTTTGTATATTTTGGAAATTAAGCCCTTGTTGGTCACATCATTGCAAGATTTTTTCTGAATGTGGTTTTCAAAAAAAAATCTTAGGGAATGCCCACAGGTCAAATGAATGGGGCTGCTCTGACTGCCACCATGGCCAAGAGCCTGAGCATCCCATAGAAACAGCATTGCTGCTATGGAACCACAAGACTTACTGGGTCCCCTGACAACCACATCCCAGGCAAGCCCAGCCCAGCTCCATGGAAACCTCCAGGGTTCCCCCTGACCATTTGGTGTCAGGCCATGGCTGAGCAGGAAACTGCCCTACTTTTCTGAAAGCCTCAGAGCCTTTTCCTGATCCTCCACCATCCATCTATCCATTAGGAAATACTGCTGACTTTCCTTCAAGAAGCCCCAGCCCTTCTGCTAGGACTACAGTCCAAGTACTGTGAGCCTCTATCTCCTCTGCTGTACTCTTCAAGGTAAAATGTAAAACATGAATCATTTCTGTAAAAATTTTAGATTCAGCTTTTCAGGTTCCCAAATGAAAAAAAAAAAATGACTGGAATGGCAGTGAGTCTGTAAGGATGTGGGGTAGGACAGCCCTGCAGCAGAGAAAAGAGCTGGAGGACTTTGAGTACCTGCCTTTTGGCTACAAGGATGGACCTGTAAGGAGAGATGAGCGTGTATCACAGGACAGGATAGAGTCCGGAACTGGACCCATGACATGTCAACTAATAGATTTTTAGCAAAGTCACCATGGGAAAGGAAAATCTTTTCAACAAATGGTGCAGGAACACCTGTAAAATACTATGTTGAAAAGTAAAGAAAAAAGAACCTTTACTGTTGGCCTTATCCCATATACATACATTATTTCAAAGTAGG
Source organism: Okapia johnstoni (assembly GCA_024291935.2). Lineage (NCBI taxonomy): Eukaryota > Metazoa > Chordata > Mammalia > Artiodactyla > Giraffidae > Okapia > Okapia johnstoni. The sequence continues at coordinate 26,350,472 of CM044326.1, forward strand.
CTTTAGACTAAATGTGAAGCAAAAACTGTGAAGCTTCTAGACAAAGGCATGGGGGAAATCTTTTTGACCCTGGAGTTAGCAAATATGTTTCAGAGAGGCCAAAAAAGGGACTAATTGTAAAGGAGAAAACAAATGATAAATTGAATTTCATCAAAATCAAAAATCTGTTCATCAGAAGTCACTGTTAAATGGGTAAATCACAAAGTGAGAAATTATATTCATGAAACACTTATCTGATAAATACTTATATATATATATACACACATATATATATGAACTTCAATTAATAGTAATGTATAAATATATTAAATAACATATAATTTTAAATAATATTTAAACAACTGAAGATTAATTATAAAAATAGCCCAAGAAAAAGTGAGCAAAAGACTTAAAAAGGAAGATACGTGTATGACCAGTAAACAAGCAAGGTTTTTCAAATAAGTCATCAGGGAAATAGAAATCAAAACCATAATGAGACATTACTACACACCCCCCAAAATGGCTAAAATTAAGAAGACTGAGAATACCAAGTGGTAGGAGGATATGGAATAAAAGAACTGTTGCTGATGGGAAAGCAAAGTAATAAACCACTTTGGGAAACAAGTTTGGTGATTTTGTATAAAATTAAGAGTACACTTTCCTCTTGATCCAGCAGTCCTACTCTTGGGTATTTACTGTAGAAAAAAAAAATAATAAAACTATTATTTTTATTATAAAAATAATAGATTCCACTTGAGTCTGCACTTGAATGTTCATAGCAACCTGCACTTGATTGTTCATAGCAGCTTTGTTCATAATCACCTAAATCTAGAAACCAATAAATACTCCTTCAGAAGTGAGTGGATAGAGCAAGTGTTGTATATCTATACAAAGAAATACTGCTCAACAGTTAATAAAGAAAACTGTTGGTACTGCAAGGTGAATGAATTCCAGAGACCTTAATCTGAGCAATGAGTCCAGACCCGTAAGAGTACAGACTGCGGGATTCCATTTAGATGAAGTTCAAAGCAGCAGCTATGTGATAGACAAAGTTCTAAAGATGCCCCCTTGATTCCCATTCCCTGCTCTGCAGTCAGACACTGATCCAGGTGCTACTGGGAATGGACTTCACAAGTCAAACTCTGGCTGCTCATCAGCTGACTCTAACATAGGGAGATTTTCCGGGCAGGCACAGGGCTATCTCAAGGCCACTTGAGAGTGGAATTGGGAGGCAGAGGAGTTTGATGAGGGAGGAAAGGTCAGAGAGATCTGAATTGTGACAAGGACTCCACCCACTATCACTGACTTGAAGGAGGAGGAGCCCAGAGTTAGGAAACAGGGGAGCCTCTGGAAACTGACAGTGACCTCCTGTCAGGACTCCATGCAGCTTCCGAGCAGAACTGAATCCCGCCACAACCAAGAGGGGTCTGGAAGCATATACAGCCCTGCTCGCACCTTGACTGTGAGATCATCAGTAGAAGATGTACAAGCTGTGTGATCATTTGTTACAAAGCGATAGGAAGCTACCATGTAGGGACTGAGAAAGGACGTGCCTCCTTCCTGGAGTGATGAACATGGTCTAGGCCTGACTGTGGCATGGTTTCACACGTGGGCACTTAACAAAACGATGGAATTCAACATGAATCTGGACATTCATTCCACAGTGTGTACATGATGGCACGGAAATGTTAAAGACTCAAGAGTGTCAGAACATTTTTTCTGCAGCTGCCAATCAGCTGATGGTCATGTTGCTCCCAAAACAAAATCCCATGACCCTGCAGCACCCACTCTATGCACAGGCTGCCCTGCTCCTCTGTAGACACATGGTGGATACACAGGCCCACAACAGGGGCTGACCTCGCTGTTCTAATGCCCAACAATGCTGTCCTCCAAAGGGCCTCAGGACTCTTTCCTTATTTCTTTGGATCTCTCACTTTATTAGGGAACTGTTTGGTACCAGAATGCTAAAGCAGCACAGAGTAGGCACCTTTTGAATCCTGTGGAGTGAACGCACAGGCCTCCTGGGTGGGTGCAATATCCTAGCCTTCAGACCTTACACAGACTGTGGATCTCCAGCCTTCATCCAACTCTGCCATCACCCTCACCTACTTCTTTCTCCTGCACACCTTGCCTTCTCCACCAGGGAACCTAGGAAGGGTGCAGGCACTGCTCTCAGCTGTTTAAATGTGTTCTAGGCTCAATGGCTCACTCTGCAAAGCCAGTCCTCCCCCAGGGTCCTTGCTCCCCAGGAAAGAACCTGGCTGGAGTGTGATGCCTGGACCCTGGTGACTGAGACAGACCCCATTTCCAGCCTTGGAGTATGCATACACTGTGGGAGGGAGCTGGTGGACCTCCTGGTAGGATTGGATGGAAAGAACTAGAAGGCTTTCTCAGAAGCCACAAATTAAGTCTTCTCCCTGAGGCTAGGTTGGCAAACTTCCAAGAGGCATATTTCTTAGCTCTCCAGGATTCAGTTTGATTTCAGTTTTAAAAATCTACCTTGGGAATTTTTAACAGAAACAGTTAAACAGAAAGGAGTAACTTTCTTTCTTAACGACTGTGCAGATACACGGCACAGAACGCAGAGCCAGGGCCACTCAGGGTGGACCGTCACCAACATTAGAAAGTCAGCAAAGCACACTTGAATTTTCAAGACTGAATCTTTCCTTTGGACAGTTGACTATCTTTGATTTATGAAAATCAGTATCAAGATTCTTTTTAAAATATGATTTCAAACTCAAAGGCCAGAAACAAGGTCCTATTGTATAGTGCAGGGAACTATATTCAGTATCCTGTAATAACCTGTAATGGAAAAGCATCTGAAAAAGGATATATGTATTTGTATAACTGAATCACTTTGCTGTACAGCAGAAATTAACACATCATATATCAAGTATACTTTAATAAGATAAACTTTTTAAAAAAAAATAATCAAAGGCCAGGAGATCTTACTTTAGTCGATGAAGCTGCTGCTACTGATGATGATTTCAGTAAGAAGCACGAGGCTGACAGCAGACAAGATGAGAAAGAAGATTGAGTCACAAGGATGCTGTCTGCAGTGTAAAGTTTTATCTGGACAGGTCTTCATCTTTGGTGAAGCAGTAGTAGGGGCGGTGTGGCTTAGCTGAGTGGCAGGCAGAGTGTGTGACTGGGTACAAAATGATCACTAAATTTGTTTGTCTTCCAAATCAAGTGATCTTTTTTTTAAAAAAGTCCATCTGAGACTGAAATCAAATTATGCATTTTTTCAATCCCACCAGAGTTTTTGGTCCTCTCTGGTCACAGCCTGCAGCCCAGCTCCCCCGACCCCTGTTGTATTAGTGAGCTGAGGACGTCCTCTGTAGAGGCTCTGAGGTTGGTTGGTTCTTCACTGCAGGCAAAGACCTGGGAGCCTCAAAGTCTTCCTACCAAGACTCACATTTTTACACATCCAGTTGTTTTAAAGATACCCTGAGTGAGCAAGCTGTTAGCTATTGAGAGCCTGCCTACTTTGCATTCCTTGCAGATGATCCCCCAGCATTTGCTGGCTGTTGATAAAGACGGAACCTATGGCTGTAAGACCCCAAGCTGCTGCTGCCCTTCAGACCTCCCTGACTCCAAGACTACCCAGGCTGCTGAGTAATGTCACCCAACACAGAAGCCTCCACTCCATCCCCATCTTCCCCTCCCCAGGAGCCCCCTCCTCTTCTGAGCTGAGACACCCAGGTAGCCTGTGGACAGTCTCCTGCCAGGAGATGCATTGCCCCGTGACGCTGGTCTGTGCCCCTGCACCTCCTGCTCATATCTTTTTCCTTCAGTCAGCTCCACATCTCTGAGGCCCCCATACCTCTGCACAATTCTGTGATAGTGGGTGATTCTACAAGCCTCTGAGCCTTCTCACATGCTGTTCTTCTTCTAGCCTGCACTCCCTGCTCTTGATGAATGGGGTGTCAACATCTGTGCAGAACCCCACCCCCCAGCTCTCTGTCCACACCTCTCAGCCATCCAAGTCCACAGCATCAGCTCACATGGCTGTCTTACCTCTGCACTGTCGGCCTCTTAAAAGCACATATAGGTCCTTACATTTCTATCATCAGCGCCTAGGATGTGTTGGGAACCGGGGGTCTGCTGAGGACTCCCCATAGTGCAGTGTCAGGGCAGGCCCTGTCCTGAACTTCTGGCTGCTCAGTTTAGAGGTCACTTCAACTGCTGTGAGGGTATTTCATCATGAACTCTCATCCTTGTTTAGATTAATTGTGTTCTAATACTTGGAAATAAAAGTATTTCCAAGCACCTGGAAATGCTAGAAAGTTACACTTTGTTTATAAGCTCTGGAGTGTGTGAGACCCCAAAATAGAACTTCAAGGCTATAAGTTGATAGTCGTTTATATATTCATACAACACTGTAATAATTCATAATAGTAATTCAACAAATGAATTATCTGCTCTATTATAGAAATCATCTTCTTTCATTCAGTCACTGTATATACATGACCAAATTGAATGTTGTCTTTTCAGCATTATTTTATTATTATATTTAAAAATATACTAACTAGGTGATATTTCACTTATTATGACACTGGGAGTTTCAGTATTTACTTCATAGGCTAACACAAAATACTATCACTCAATGCTAAAATTAAATGTTTCACTTGCTTTTCTATATTATTTAATCAATTGTCCAAAGTGGTTGAGTTCAAAATTCATTTTAGTTTCTGAATATGTGCATATTTGTTCAAAACAAAACCAAAGGGAGCTAATTAGTTACCTAGACAAACAAGTCATGTTTACCCAGCTTTCAGGTCAACCGAGACCTGCATTTTAATGCTAATTAAATTAATTCAGACATTAGTATGAATTCATCACAGAAAATTAAGAAAATACAACAAAATGAGGAAATAAAAGGCACTTATGATCCTACCCTTTAAAGCAGCGTTCCTTGACCTTTTTGGCACCAGGGACCAATTTCATGGAAGACAGTTTTTCCACAGAAGGGATGTGTGTGGAGGGATGGTTTCAGAATGATTCAAGTGCATTACATTTATTGTGTAATTTTTACTTCTGTTGTTATTACATTGTGATACATAGTGAAATAGTTACATAATTCACCATAATGCAGAATCAGTGGGAGCCTAGAGCTTATTTTCCTGCAACTAGATGGTCCCATCTGGGGGTGATGGGAGACAGTGACACCGAAGTGCGTTGCCTGTGTTCAGCCTAGTCCATAATCTTGTTTTGTGGCTGTCATTGCAGAAAACCCTGCTTCACAAAGTAGGATGTTGGAAATGGAAACAGGCTTTTCAGTGATTTTGTGGCAATTTCAGGATATTCTACTTTGACTTTAATGCATAACATATGGAGATTTGAAGTTATCTCAAACATACTTTTATGGCTGCTGTCATTTGTGATCTCAAGCAGTTGATCCTCTTCTAGCATGAACAAAGTCGGTTCACCTGACTTACTCACAAATGGGTCATAGATCTATTCCTTCCCATTCTTTTGTGACTGGGAAGTAATGCTCAAACTCTTTTGAAAGCTGAGATGGGTGATCATGTACCAACTGGGAAAAGGAAGGTCCTGGCTCAGTCTCTTTCAAAATCTCTGCTAAGGTTTGAAACATGTCAAAATCCCTATGGTCACTCATTGCCCCTGTAATTCTGGTTTGGCTTTGCATGCAGTCACTTTATCTGCTGACTTGAATTGAACACAGTTGTCATTCTCCCTAAAGTGACAGATTGAGTTCGTTGAGCAGGCTGAATATGTCACACAAGTAAGCAAGTTTTGTGACCCATTCTGTGTCACTGAAATGTTTTACCAGTGCTGACTGTTTTTCAAAAAGAAATCTCTGGAGCAGCTCTCATAACTCAAAAACCCTGGCCAGTAATCTACTTTTAGAAAGCTATCTCACTTCGGTTTATAAGAGAAGATGTGCGTGCTCTCTGTCCATATCTTCGCAGAGCTGCACGAACAGACGTGAGTTAAGGGCATGTACTTTAATGTGGTTGATAATTTAAATCACATTCTGAAAAATGCTGTTAAGTTCAGGTGACATTTTTCTGGTAGCCAGCTTTTCTCTATGGATGACACAGTGCATAGACTCACATTCAGAAGCAACCTCTTTGACCTGATTAGTGAAACCAGAAGGCCGTCAAGTCTTGGCAGCCACTCCATCCGTGCACATACCAGCACAAAATGACCAATTCAATTTTCCTGATGTGTGATCATTCAAAGACTTGAATAGTTGTGCAGCTGTGACATTGGTTGGCAACAGAAGTGCACATAACATATCCTCATGCACATCCCCCAGAAAAATATAGGCACAAAAACAAGCATCGTTGCCTTATTGTCAACATTGATAGACTCGTCAACCTGGATTGTGTACAACAGTGACTCATTAATCCCCTCTAACAACTGTGCCTCATATCGTCTGTTAGTTCCTCAACTTTTCTATTTCATCAGTGGTGCCGAAAGAGGAACACATGCCACTTTTTGAACTGAAGACACTCATAAAAGTTCACAACAAATGTCCTTAGCAGTAGGCAGATCAACTCTTTGCCAATTGTAAAGGACTTCTTAGAATGATATTCTCAGTGCAACGCATTTGATGAAGTGGTGGCTTTCAGTAATTTCTTCTGTTCTTCATGTTTGTTTTTTTTTTTTTTTTGCTTTTGAAAGACTCTAAAGGATTGTCTTTTAATCCAAGGTGCTTGGTTGCCATGTGGCAAAGCATTTTTGAAGGTTTCATGGCTTTGTTGGATAGCCAGTAGCCACATATCACACAAAGTGGGCTTGAGAATGTGAATCACCTGTTACAATAAACCCATAATTTAAGTAGGCATGTGTATGTGCTCAGTCTCTTCAGTTGTGTCCCACTCTTTGCAACCCTATGGACCATAACCCACCAGGCTCCTCTGTCCATGGGATCATCCTGGCAAGCATACTGGAATGGTTTCCATGCCCTCCTCTAGGGGATCTTCCCGACTCAGGGATTGAATCTGTGGCTCTTAAGTCTCCTGTGTAGGCACCAGGTTCTTTACCACTAGCACTACCTGGGAAGCCCAATTTAAGCAGGACTCTTGGTATTTTCTTTTAAATGCAGCTTTCTTTTTGTCAGCAGCCTTAGAGTTTCCTACTGTCTCATCATTGGGTCTTTCCTCATTTTCAAAAAAGCTCTCCAGCAATATTTGTTTTTTACTCATTTTGGCTAGGGTTAGCTTGTGGGCTTGCCAAAAATGTAACTGAGACAAGTACGCAGTACCGAAAAGAGGTACAGACGAAAGTGATAAATAAAACAATGGGCAGGCCAGTTACAGACTAAAGTAAGTGTCTGATTCTGACTTAAAGCCTGCAATCAGAAGCAGCTTAGTTGTCATTTGCCACTCACTGATAGGGTTTGGACATGAGTCTGCAAGTAGTTGATTTATTATGGCCTCTGTGCAGTCAGACCTCTCTGTTAATGATAATCTGTATTTGCAGCCACTCCCCAGCACTAGCATCACTGCCTCAGCTCCACCTCAAGTCACCAGGCATTAGATTCTCAGAAGGAGCACACAACCTAGATCCCTGGCACACGCAGTTCACAGTAGGATTCGTGCTCCTGTGAGAATCTAATGCTGGCACTGATATGGCAGGAGGCGGAGCTCAGGCGGTAATGTGAGCGATGGATGGGGAATGGCTGTAAATACAGAGGAAGCTTTGTTTGCTTGCCTGTTGCTCGCCTCCCACTGTCAGCCCTGCCCAGTTCCAATCAGTCCATGGCAAGTGGGGTGGGGGGTTCAGGATCCCTGCTTTAGAGAAAGTCCCAATGATGTTTTGCCATCACCTCTGTTAGTTCTTCTTATACATATGTAAACATACACGTATATGCAGATGTAATACATGTATATGTGTGTGTGCACACATATACATGCCCAGGATTTGTATATATAGATATATTTTTCCCTGTGTAGGACAGTAGGGACATCTAGCAGTTTACCAAATCCATCCTCTTCTCTCTAAGAGGGACTTCACTGCCCAGGCCCCCTGCACTTGGAGTGGCCACGTGATTGGCTCCCACCACGGAAGAGCCGTGACAGTGACAGTCACAGCCAGCACAGGCCGTCTGAGAGTGTGAGGCCTGAGGAGTGACCGTGATGGGGCAGGGGATCCAGGATCCATGTGTGGACTTCTGGGCTCTTCCCCTCTGGCTGAGGGGCCAGGGCCCCCACAGTAGCCTTGGGGGACATGTGTTGCAGGCGGGCCCTGGGTATCCGGGGGACCGTATGGAGTCTGTGTGTGAAGGGAACACACCTCTCTCTGTGAGCTACCGAACTGAACAGGAGCCAGGGATGGGTCCTGCCAATTACCGCAGCTTAACCTACACTAATTACTGCATTATTTTTATTAAATACTGAGACAATACAAAATCACGGTTGTTAGAGTCAATTATAAAAATATTGCACTTTTGAAGCGCCCAGCTTTAAAACAGGGGAGTGGAATTTGTCATGAACTAGGAAGCCCCCAATGGGGTTCTCCCTGACCTCATCTCATTGTCCCTCCCACCAGGGTCCCCACCACCCAGGATGTGGATTCTCCTGCATCCCTTGTGCACCTTCAGGGCTTTACCTCCTGCGTCTGTATCTCCAGTCAATACGCTGCTTCACGTTGCATGTTTTGAACTTGACATAAATAGACTGAGATGATATGAATCTTTAGGGACTTGCTTATATCCTGCAACAGTATGCCCTGAGATCCCTGTGGGCTGTTGTATGAAGTTTAATTGATTTTTTCATCACTGCATGGCACTCCACTGTTTGAAGAAACCAGAATGTGTTGGTTCATTCTCCTTTCAGTAGGCATTTAGGCTGTTTCTTGTTCCTGCTGTTATGACCCAGGCTGCCATGCATGCTTTTCACCAGCTCCTTGGGCATGTGGTGGGTGAAGAGGCATCTCTCTAGGGTATATTCCTCAATATAGGAATTCCTAGATATGGGATTGCTGGGACCGAGGATCCATGGCATTTTAGAAGGAATGGCTGAGAACAGCCTCTCTGATGAAGCGCACACTGGAGCAACAGGAGCCAGGACCCTCTTGCAATCATCCAGGCAAGAGGTGCAGCCGACCTAGGGTGGGAAGGGTGGAGGTTTTGAGGGAGGAATAGATGGAGAGACTATATTTTAAAGTAAAGCCTAAAGGATTGGCTGATGTGGGGTGTGAGAGTGAGAACAGACTAGAAGCTGACACGTGGATTTTCATGTCCAAGTTGAGCTCTGTGAGGCCAGAGAGCAGAGGAAGCTCAAGCCCTGGACTTGGGCCACATCAGGCCTAGGATGCCCTTGGACGCCTGGATTCATTTGCCTGAGCTGCTGTCACCGAGGACCAGAGACTGGATGGCTTAAACAGCAGACATTTCTTCCCGTAGTTCTGGAGGCCTGGAGGTCCCAGGTCAGGACACAGGCTGATGTGGCTGCTGATGAAGGCTCTCATCCCAGCTGGCGGACTTCCAGCTGTATCCTCACATGGCCTTTCCTCTGTGCCCTCATGGGGTGAAGAGGGAGAGATCTCTGAAGTCACTTTCTCTTCTTATAAGGACATCAGCCCTGTTAGATCAGGGTCACAATCTTTATGATCTAATGTAACTTCCATTTCCTTCCTGTCTCCAAATGCAGTCATCCTGGGATCAGGGCTTCAATATATGAATTTTGGAGGGACACAGTTTGGTGCACAGCAGTCCCCAAGGTGAGATGCTGAATCAGGAGCTGACCCAGGCACAGAAATCCAGGGGAGGTCAGTACTCAGAGGGTGTTTACTGGGAGGAACCAAAGTGACACCCAGAGAGTGGGCACAGATGGGGAAGAGAAGGGGCCCTGGGGCTGGAGGCCTGTCAGCAAGCAGAGGCCAGGAGTCCGAGAAGGATCCAGAGAGGAAGACCCAGCGGGGTCATGAGTGGGAAGGAGGCCGACCAGAGCCAGAGCGTGATGTCCTGTCACAGTGCCACACACAGGATGTGGTCAAAGAATAGAGAGACTGCCTCTGATTTTCTGTGGGAGCCATGGGTGCAGGTGACAAGGGTAGCATGAGTGAGAGGTGGATGGAGCATGGTGGCTGCTCCTCTTGCAGCCTTGCAAACCTTGCATGAGTGCTTCTCATTGAGGAACCTAGAACCTGTCAGGAAAGCAATCTGGGAAGTGTCACTGCAGACTGCTTCCACATCTCCCGAGGAGAATGAAAAAGAAGGGTGCAGGGGAGGCAGCCACCAATCTCCAGCACTCTCTGCTGCTGTGTCCAATCCCTATCCACACACATCCTTTGATGTCCATCTAAAAGAGCAGGCAACACATTAATGTCATGTCCTGCCGACTCCACACTGTCCATCGTGCAGCTGAAGATGCTTCACTTCTCACCAGCTGCAGAGACACGAACTCCATGAGGCGCGAGACCCATCTTGAACTTTGCTCATCCCTCACCTGGTTGGCTTGTGACCATCTTTGATGAACTGTAACTTGAGGACTGAATTAAGAGCTTATTCACGCTTAGCTTTCTGTATGTTCTATGACAAGGAAGGGAGAAGAGTACTCTTTGGTTCATCTTACCATAGATAAATAACAAAGCAAGGGAGAAAATCTGCAAATCATTGTGGCCTTGAACCTGGCCCCACCAGACACTCTGGTTTGAGTGTTTGTAACACCTGCCCCTGCTCTACTTCCCACTCACCCAGCACCCAGACCTTCACATTCAGAGTCTGTGCCATTAACTCAGTATCCTTTCCTGCCATTCACATGCTGGGCAATTGCTGGTTTAACAGTTGTGAGATTTACTCTGCACTTCCTTCAAATTTCTGCTGGCAAAAATCTTGTAGTTTTTTTGGTGTGTGTGGGACCTCTTCCCAGGCCATCTTCCTAGTTACAAATCTAAAAGGCGCTGGGCACATCTGCACAGACAAGGTCACTGCTGGGTCTTCAGACAACAGGGGACTAGCCTCAGTCAAGGGAGGAGGGGCTGCTTCTGCTGGCTGAGGAGACTCAAGGCCCCCACATTCATCAGAACCTACCTCACTGTTCTCAGGCTCTCATGCAGCTGTCAAGCCCTCATCCTGTCTGCTCACTGTCCTACCCCATTCATGGGAATCCTGGCAAAACCTTAAGCTTGCACGAATCAGCCACTCACAGCATCAAAAAGGTCTGAATTTGAAATCAACAGCATAGCTATATGAACTCAGAGGTTCCTAAAGGGAGGTCGTGGGTACTCTGACTCCACAACTGTACCTGGAGCTGAGCCCCTCACCCCTTTTTATCCAGTGTGGTTGCCTGGTGCAGCAGAAAGGAGAGCCCCTCACAGTCCTGTTGCTTTTCCCATGGTGGCCAAGAACCAGTTTCATCTCTGTGCTTCTGCATTCCTGGCACCGCGCCCAGTACGACCTGTATCCATTAGCATTGGGTGAAGAAGACGGAAGCTGCTCCAGTATTCCCAGAAGGGATGGGCGCTAGAGGTTTAGGAAGTTGCAAGATCTGTGCTCAGTGGGGAGAGGAGTCACGGGCACTCTGGGCATCCTCCTTGCAATCTCAGGAGTCCAGGATCACCTCCACCACCAACTACCCAGTGGCCAGATCACCCCAGCAGGCATGTCTCAGGGGGCCACACCAAACCTCCAGCCAGCCTCACACCTGCAGGCTGCCCAGACGTCTGCTCACAGTACTCCATAGAAAACTGGCCTGAGATGCTCCTCCAAATCTTACATGAACACCTCTTACTGGAGACCATCCACAGATCAGTGACCAGGAAGGGGCTTCCAGGATTGGCTCTGTGGGTTCCTCTCCTGCGTTGCAGGCAGGGTATGCAAAGACATCAGACACAAAGGCATGTGGACGCTGGGTGTGGACCAGGCAGGGCTGGTCCTTCTGTTGCCAACGGTGATTGTACCGAACACACCTTTCATTGGAGTGCTTTTCTCAGTCAACAGTCCATCAGTGAAACCCCCTCACATCAGTTGTATGTGCACATCCATTCTCTTTAGTGGCTGAGTCATTTCCAGACATGGATTACCATAACTCAGCCAGCCATTTGACGAGTCAGCTTGGTCCTGAATGCCTCCCTCCCACCTCCCTCCCTGAAGGTCAAACACTGGGAGAACTCCCAGCTCTGCATTTTCTGTTGCTCGTGGGGGAGGGCATCTCATCTCTCACCTGTACTGCTACAGTCACCCCCTAATGTTCCTTCTGCCTTCAGCTTGGCCCAGTTCTAATGGTCTCTGCTGTTTCACCAGAGTAATTGTTCTTAAATGCAAACACTTAATTTTTCTACAATAGAAATCTTATCCATATATCCCCCTACCCATCTCACCCTTTTAGATTGTCACAGAACCCCTGTTTGAGTTTCCTGAGACATACAGCAAATAACCATTGGCTATCTATTTTACATACGGTAATATAAGTTTCCATGTTACTCTTTCCATGCATCTTACCCTCTCCTCCCCTCTCCCCATGTCCATAAGTCTATTCTCTATGTCTGTTTCTCCATTGGTGCCCTGCAAATAAATTCTTTGGTACCATCTTTCTAGATTCCATATATATGCGTTAGTATACAATATTTATCTTTCTCTTTCTGATTTACTTCACTCCATATAATAGGTTCTAGGTTCATCCACCTCATAGGAACTGACTCAAACACATTCCTTTTTATGGCAGAGTAATATTCCATTGTGTATATGTACCACAACATCTTTATCCATTCATCTGTTGATAGACATCTAGGTTGCTTCCATGTTCTAGCTATTGTAAATAGTGCTGCAATGAACAATGGGATACATGTGTCTTTTTCAATTTTGGTTTCCTCAGGGTATATGCCTAGGAGTGGGATTGCTGGGTCATATGGTGGTTTTATTCCTAGTTTTTTAGGAATCTCCATACTATCTTCCATAGTGGCATAGATATTTTTCTACAATAAAAATCTGATCCAACCCCACTCCTATTGAAAATGCTTTAGTGACTGGTCTTTGCCCCTGGAATAAAGTCCAGACTTCATGGCATACTTCACAAGACCCTTGAAGAGACACTCTCTCTCAACATTTCCCTCTCCCTGAATCCTTCAGCTTCCCTAACAAAGCCTCTCCTGTCTCCTCTCCTCTGGGCTTTACTCACACGTAACTGCCTTCAGTGCTCAAATGTGCCAGATAATGATACTTCCAGGTTTATTCAGGTGCTGTCCTCTCCCTGCTCACCTCCTCCTGACTCTTTGCCAAAATAGCCTTACTCTGCTCTGAGGCCTCAGCCTAAGTGAGACATCCTCCAGAAAGCACCTCTGATCATCCTCCCAGTCTGAGTTAGAGCCTCTCCTAGGTCCCTTGTCAGACCCTGTATTCATGCACAACACTTGGGTCTCACTGTTGTCCTCTGATCTCCTGTCTCTCTTCTCTGTATTAGTTAGCTGGTTGCTGGCAGTAATCTATCCAGACACTTATTCAGGCTCTTTATTGTCCCCTCACTCAGCCATTCTTAGCCCTTGGCCTTCTCACGTTCATGCTGGTTACCTCGTGTTTGCAGCCCCAGGTATCACGTCGGCGTTGTAGTCAGTAAGAGTGGGGAACAACAGCACAAGGCAGCTCGCCTCTTAAGTCTACATCCCTTTAAATCAGATATAAAAATTCTTTTCAGACACCTCCCAGCATAGTTTGCCCAGATCTGAGCTCTGAGGAATGACATCTAGAGATTTAGTGAAGGAGAAAGAGGTGCTATTTAAAGGGGAGGAACAGAGCAGCACTGGAGTGAGAGGATGTAATGCCTTAGAAGGGAGAGTGGCAGATGCCAGGCTGTGCCTTGGATACTGCTTCTCCCACCACCCCCCAAAAAGAAGAGGGAATCAGGAAGGATGGAGAGGTCAGCTATATGAATGGGTGCAGAGCAGTGACCTTGGATTTATCTGCATCAAGGTCACTAGTCATCTTGAAAACAGCTGCTTTGTAGAGCAGTGCTCACAGAAGCCATCTTGCAGCAAGTCAGAGAGTTAAAGTTCACAAATGTAACATCTCTTGTCTTCCAACCTTTGTTTAAATTGTCTGCACATACTGTAGTTGGTAACAGAATACAAAATAGTGCTAATACGTTTTTTATTAATACACCCAAAGTATCAGTCATATAAATTTTTTATATTTTGATTTATTATATTTGGACTAGCATCTGGTGAGCTATAACCTCTTGGAAGATTAGTTGAGGCAGCCTTTGGACTAATTTCCTTCTACATATTTCTGTAAAAATAAACTAACTAAAACTACCTGTATAATTACCAGTTAGCGTAGAGGACTGGGTATTTCCATTGGTTCTTTCTATTTCTGTCTGCATTTAACAGCCAGGAAATTCAGCATTGTTGCCTGCAAAACGTAAATGAGATCTTCAGTTTATGGCAATATGGCAGACAAAACGTTATGGGAAAGTTCTCACTCTAAAACACTTAAAATACGGGTAATTTACCTTAAATCCTTTAAAAATTTTATTTGCTGTTTGTTTTAGATAACTAATGTATTCAAACAGTTCAAAACTTAAAAGAAAAAGACACTTAAAGCATTGAACCCCCTTCTGTGCCCTCTACCCAATTCCTCCCTGACCCGTTAGTTTCTTATTTACCCTTCCAACCTTTGTGTAAACAGGTGAAAGTAAACATTTATATATTTTTTTTTCTGTCCTTACTGAAAATGTGGCATTATGAATATTCCACACCTGGCTTATTTCACTCCTAGGGTATGCTGGAGACCTTCCCGTGGCCCCTTCATCATTCTTTCATGCACATCAGAACATTATGTCAGGGGGGAGTAGACTGTAGTTTATTTAAATATTCTCTTATAGGTGGGCATTTAGCTCATTTCATTATTTTGCTGTTATAAACAGTGCTGCAATGACCATCTTGTACCTACGTCATATTTATTGTTGTTCAATCACTAAGTCATGTCCAACTCTTTGTGACCCCATGGATTGCAGCATGTCAGGCTTCCCTGTCTTTCACCATCTCCTGGAGCTTGCTCAAACTCATGTCCATTGAGTCGGTGATGCCATCCAACCATCTCATCCTCTGTCACCCCCTTCTCCTCCTGCCTCCAATCTTTCCCAGCATCAGGGTCTTTTCCAATGAATCAGCTCTTCACATCAGGTGGCCAAAGTATTGAAGCTTCAGCTTCAGCATCAGTCCTTCCAATAAATATTCAGGACTGATTTCCTTTAGGATTGACTGGTTGGATCTCCTTGCAGTCCAAGGGACTCTCAAGAGTCTTCTCCAACACCACAGTTCAAAAGCATCAATTCTTTGGTGCTCAGCCTTTTTTATGATCCAGCTCTCACATCCATCCATGACTACTAGAAAAACCATAGCTTTGACTATAGGGACCTTTGTTGGCAAAATAATGTCTCTGCTTTTTAATACACTGTCTAGGTTTGTCATGTTTATAGGTGTTTCTATAAGATAAAATCCCAGAAGTGGGGTGGCTGAGTCACAGGATGAGGGTGTTGTAATTTTGGTGAATCCTGGGAAATTGCCTTGCTTGCTTGCTTGGGGAATATATCATTCCATACTTTCACCAGCCAGCAGCTAAGCAAGACTGTTCACCCACTAACTTGGTAACCAGGTGGTTGCCAACTTTTGTATTTTGACCCTCTGATATGTGTAAAATGGTTTCACAGATTTTTTTTTCTAATATATTTGTAAATTGCATTTCTTTTGTGAATAAAATCAAGCATCTTTTCGTATGTTTCTTATGTTTCATGGACATTTATAATTCTTTTTTTGTGGGCTCTCTGTTCATGTCCTTTGCCTATGTGTCTTTTGAATAGTTAGTCTTTTTTTCCTTATTGGTTCCGGGCAAAAAGCATACCCACTGCACACGCACACACATGCACCACCCAGGAGAAAGCAGAGACATGCCACCTGTCCTATCTGCTCTGTGTGCCCAGTTGGGGAGCCATGGCTGCTTGTGGCTCATGGCTAAGGCCTCCACAGGTGTCACCCTAACCAGAGGATGTCACCTCACCCAGGACTCTACCCTCCTGGGGGCACCCCCATCCGGTGCCTTCTTTATGTCTGAGTATAACAGCTCAACCCCTTACTGATTGATACCCACCAGGGTTCCTAGCCTTCCCCAACCAAAAAAAGTTGACTAGAGACCAGACAAGAAATTCAGGCAAGGTTTTATTGGAATCCCTGCTGCTGCAGGTGGGAGCAAGAATAAAAAACAGGTTCCCTTGCTCACTTGCTTGCTAAGCAAGGGGTAAGCATGTTCCTTATAAGAGGTGAGGGTAGGGGTGTATGTGTGTGCAGGGGGCATGTGCAGTACCCTGCTTTTGCTCTCTTTGGAAGTGGCAGCTTGGTTTTTCTGTCTTTTGTATCTGTTTGTCCAGAATTTGCCCTGACTACA
Source organism: Okapia johnstoni (assembly GCA_024291935.2). Lineage (NCBI taxonomy): Eukaryota > Metazoa > Chordata > Mammalia > Artiodactyla > Giraffidae > Okapia > Okapia johnstoni. Next base: position 26,366,802 of record CM044326.1, read on the forward strand.
CCTGCACGGGGTTGTTTTTAGTCCCATACAGTTTCTTTGTATATTATTGCTTGAGGAGAGATGTCCAGGTACATGTGTTACAGCACTGCAGCAGAGGGTCCCAGATCCCAGCCTATCCCATTACCACGGGACGGACATCTCTGAAGGGCCACCCCTACTCCCATGCCACCTGCCAATTCAGCCGAGGCCCTATTGCACCTTCATCCCCTACAGCATGCCTACCCTCATAGTTTCTCATGAACAGACCTGCCTCAGAGATGATGCCTTGTATGTGATAGAAGTTGTAAACATTTTCCCAGTTGACATTTGCCTTTTGATATTTTGTATAAATAGAAGTCTCCCTGCCATTTCCCCTTACATGGCATGGTTCTGTCTGATTGTTCATGTACCAGTTATGGAGGCAGTGGGGTGCGGTGGATCCAGGCCTGGAAGTGCCCCTCCCCGCTCACTGCTCTTATGTTTCAGAGCCTCCCTGCTTATTCTTAGTTTACCAAATGAACGTGAAACTCTACATGTCTGACTCCAAGAAGAAGAAAAAATGCTTATATTTATGAGGCCAGATTAAATTTACAAATTAGCTTAAGAAGAAATGGTGATATTGAGTCTTCCAAACTAAGAACATAGTGTATGCAGCTCTACTTTTGTGCCTTTGGAGGATATCATAATTATTCCACATATGTGTTTTACACATCTCTTTTAAGTTCATTTCTCAGTATTTTTCTTTGAGTTGCCATTATAATTGGAATATTATCTTCCATTATGTCTTCTAACTTATTTCTGTTTATATATGAAGGCTATTTTTCAGGTATGTCAATTCCACATCCTTTGTGTTGGTGCTGTTCGCAGACTATGTCCAGCTCTCTGCCTCCCTCTAGTGGGAACATGGGTGCATTACCCCTCCTGGCCCCTGTGGCTGGATGGGCCCTTTGACTAGTTTTTGCGGTGAGGTTGTGAACCCAAATGAGGTGACACTTCTGAGTCAGAGTGTTTGATCCTTAGTTGGAGATGCTCCAGGACTTTCTGTCCCTCTGACACATTGAAGGGCAGTTTTTCAGAGTAGCTGCAGAGCTGGAGCTGACCCACAGCAGATTTTTGGGCTGAGCAAAAAAACAAACCTTTGTTGTGGTGGTCTCACAGGTTTGGAGGCTGTTGCCATAAAATAGCAGGCATTCTTCTGTGAATAATCCATGTCACTGTGCTTATCTTAGTGTCAGAGTAATTCCTGGTTTAGAGTTTTTACTTTCTATCTAATATGCATATATTCATATTACTAATGTCTTGTTTTTTTATGTGCCTGGAATTTGTTTTAACTGGGTCTAGTAAGACACACACACACAGAAATGACTGTTATGAAGCAAGAAAGTTTTCCCCCCATTTCCATAGAGGTGGGAGTTATAGCGCACAGGGCCACCCGGGGAAGCATCAGGGTCAGAAAGCAAAGGAAGGGAGGGGGGCTCAGGGACACAGGATGTGCTCTTGTTAGTGCACGAAGGAATGGGCAAGGCAGGGAGCTGGGCTTAGGAGGAACCGACTTGAGTCATTTCGGCTGGCTCCAGCATGGAGAGGCTGCCCCTGAGCTGTCTCTGGCCCTGGACGATTGCCCAGAGCAGGAGGGCCTGACCAGGAGGTGGGGGGGCAGGGGGGGCTCTGGATTGGCTTGTTTTTCTTATTGCAAGGCATGCTTGCTGGAGAGTCACTCGTCATTACTAAAAACTGCGAGTTCCGGGAAGAGTGATCTCTCACAGGTCAGCAAGACCTCAAAAATACAGAAAATAAACAGTATGATTAATCCATCTCCACTATGAACGGAACTCCTTAGCATTATAAAGTGGCCTTCCTCGTCTTCCTTAATGCCTTTTGGCCTAAATGCTGCTTTATTTGATGTGAGATTATGACCGCCTATATTGCCTTTTGTTGTTGTTATGATTATCGTTATTGTTTTATCTCTGCCTGATAAACCTGATAAACCATGGCTCCTCCCCTTTAGTTATAACCTTTCTGAATCACTTCACTCTGAATATAGCTCCCATATACAGCGCAAGTTGGTCCTTGCTTTTTAAAGTAATATGAAAAATCCTTTTCTTTAACCAGCTGCATTAAACCTATTTAAATTTATTGCTAAAGATATGGTTGGTCTTAATTCTGTCATATTATATTTTCTATTTATAAAATATTTAAATGACTTTTATTAGCTTTTTATTTTTAAATGTTTTTTTCTGCTGTTTAGAACACTTACATTTTTTATCTAGTGTTTACTTTTTAAAATTCTACTTTTATGTACTACTATCCTTTCCCTTTTTTCTTTGCTTAATGTAATTATTTTTTATTGAAGTATAATTAATTTACAATATTGTGTTAGTTTCAAGTGTACAGCAAAGTGATTCAGTTATACATATATATATGTATTCTTTTTCAGATTCTTTTCCATCATACGTTATTAGAAGATATTGAGTATAATTCCCTGTGCTATACAGTAGGTCCTTGTTGTTTACCTATTTTATATATAGTAGTGTGTATATATTAATTCCAAACTTGCAGTTTATCTTTCCCCCTACCCCATTATCTCCTTTGGTAACCATAAGTTTGTTTTCTGTGTCTGTGAGTCTGTTTCTGTTTTGTAAATAAGTTCATTTGTATCTTCTTTTTTAGATTCCACATATAAGTGGTGTAATGTGGTATTTGTCTTTCTCTGACTGACTTAGTCAGTGAATCTCTAGGTCCATCCATGTTGCTGCAAAAGGCATTATTTCATTCTTTTTATGGCTGAGTAATATTCCATTGTGGGGCTTCCCCGGTAGCTCAACAGTAAAGAATTGCCTGCCAACGCAGGAGAAACAGGTTCAATCCCTGGGTCAAGACGATCCTCTGGAGAAGGAAATGGCACCCGACTCCAGTATTCTTGCCTGGGAAATCTCACAAACAGAGGAGCCTGGCAGTCTACAGTCAGTGAAGTCACCAAGAGTCAGATATGACTGAGCAACTAAACAAGATATTCGTATATATGTATATACATACCACATCTTCTTTACCCATATCAGTGGACACTTAGGTTGCTTCTCTGTCTTGGTTATTGAAAACAATGGGGCTTTAAACATTGGGGTGCATGTGTCTTTTCAAATTAGAGTTTTCTTCAGATATGCCCAGAGTGGGATTGCAGGATCATATGGTAAGTCTATTTTTAGTTTTTTTAAGGAACCTCCATACTGTTATCCACAGTGGCTGTACCAATATTTATTCCCACCAACAGTGTAGGAGGGTTCTCTCTTCTCCACACCCTCTCCATCATTTATTGTTTGTAGATTTTTTGATGATAGCCATTCTGATCAGTATAAATTGATACCTCATTGTAGCTTTGATTTGATTTGCATTTCTCTAATAATTAGTGGTGTTGAGTATTTTTCCATGTGTTGGTTGGCCATCTATATGTCTTCTTTGGAGAAATATCTATTTGGATCTTCCATCCATTTTTTGATTGGATTGTTTGTTTTTTTGATATTGAGCTGCATAACCTGCTTGTATATTTTGGATATTAACCCTTTGTCAGTTGTTTCATTTGTAAATATTTTCTCCCATTCTGTCTTGTTTCTGTTTCCTTTGCTGTGCAAAGGCTTTTAAGCTTAATTAGGTCCCCCTTGTTAATTTTTGTTTTTATTTCCATTACTCTAGGGGATGGATCAAAGAAAATATTACTGTGATTTATGTCAAAGTGTGTTCTGCCTATATTTACCTCTAGGAGTTTTATAGAATCTGGTCTTACATTTAGATCTTTAATCCATTTTGAGTTTACTTTGTTGATGCTGTTAGAGAATGTTCTAATTTCATTATTTTGCATGTAGCTGCCCAGTTTTTCGAGCATTGCTTATTGAAGAAACTGTCTTTTCTTCCTTGTATATTCTTGCCTCCTTTGTTGTGGATAAATTGACCATTTGAGCGTGGGTGTATTTCTGGGCTTTGGAATTCCTAGCCACAGCAGTCATAAAAGGAAAAGAAATAAAAGGAATCCAAATTGGAAAAGAAGTAAAACTGTTAATGTTTGCAGATGATGATGCTATACATAGAAAAAGATGCTACCAGAAAGCTACTAGAGCTCATCAATGAATTCAGTAAAGTTGCTGGGTACAAAATTAATACACAGAAATTTGTTGCATTTCTATACACTAATAACAAAAGATCAAAAAGGGAAATTAAGACCACATGATAAATATAATTAATACTGTTATATGTTATATATGAAAGTTGCTAAGATAATAAATCCTAAGAGTCCTCATTAAAAGGAAAAATACTTTTTCTATTTCTTTAATGTTATATTTATATGACATAATACATTTTTGCTAAACTTACTGTGATAGGCATTTCATGATGTATGTAAATCATTATGCTGAACATCTTCAACTTATGCAGTACTATATGTCATTTATATCTCAACAAAACTGGAAGAGAAACAAAAAGTAAAAAAAAATAAAAGAAAGAAAAAGAATTTAAGAAATTACCATTGCATCAAAAAGAATAAAATGCCTAGGAATGAACCTACCTAAGGAGACATAAGACTTGTACAATGAAAAATAAAAGTCTCTGATGAAAAAAATAAAAGCTGACACAAACAGATGGAAATAGATACCTTGTTCTTGGAGAGGAATAATCAATATTGTTAAAATGACCATATAACCTAAGGCAGCCTACAGATGCAGTGCAATTCCTATCAAATCAAAATGACATTTTTGGCAGAACTAAAACAAAAAAATTTTTTTTAATTTGTATGGAAACATAGAAGACCCCAAATATCCAAAACAGTCTTAAGAAAAAAGAACATAGTTGGAGGTATCATGCTCCCTGACTTCAGACCATATTACAAAGCTGCAGTCATCAAAATGGCATGGTACTGGCATAAGAACAGACATATAGATCAATGGAACTGGTTAATTTTGTAATTTAAAATATCTTTTTGATATTTAGAAGTTATATTTTTATCTGGTGATTTTTTAAAAAATTTCTACCTTGATGTATTATCCTTTCCCTTTTTCTTATAGTTGGTGTCAATGATCTGCCTCAATAAAACTAATTTATATCTTCTTCCTCTTCCCACTCTCTCTTCTACCATCCAATTTAGTTAGTAGTGTATCATTCACATGTTTCTAGTGTTTTCCTTAGTACTATCATTTATGTTCGCCCTCCACTCTTGGGCGATGGATCAGCCCCAGGGCAGCCAGTGGCAGCAGTGAGGCCAGGGAACCCTTTGCCCCTGGGTGTCCTCCATCATCGGTTCCAATCTTCCCCAGACCCCCTTCCCAGCCACTCGAGCGGGACCTATGCCTTAACCCCCGGGCTGCACTTTGACCAACATCCAACAGCCAGTGAAGGTTTACACACTAAACGAGGACCAGCAGTGGGCCAACCAGGGCACCGGGTGTGTCATCCAGCTACGTGGAGCAGCTGAAGGGCATGTCCCTGCTAGTCAGGGCCTGACAAAACGTGGTCCGCTGGAGAAGAATGGCAAACCACTTCAGTATTCTTGTCTTGAGAACCCCATGAACAGTATGAAAAGGAAAAAGATACGACACTGAAAGATGAACTCCCCAGGATCACAGGTGTCCGATATACTACTGTGAAAAAGCAGGGAAGTAGCTCCAGAAAGAATGAAGAGGCTGAGCCAAAGTGGAAACAACACCCAGTTGTGGATGTGTCTGGTGGTGAAAGTAAAGTCCGATGCTGTAAAGAACAGTGTTGCATAGGAACCTGGAATGTTAGGTCCATGAATCAAGGTAAATTGGATGTGATCAAACAGGAGATGGCAAGAGTGAACATCGACATTCTAGGATATAGTGAACTAAAATGGATGGAAATGGGTGAATTTAATTCAGATGACTATTATATCTACTACTGTGGGCAAGAATCCCTTAGAAGAAACAGAGTAGCTCTCCAGGTCAACAGAAGAGTCTGAAATGCAGTACTTGGCTACAATCTCAAAAACGACAGAATGATCTCCATTCGCTTCCAAGGCAAACCATTCAGCATCACAGTAATCCAAGTCATGCCCCAACCACTGATGCTGAAGAAGCTGAAGCTGAATGATTCTCTGTAGACCTATGAGACCTCCTAGAATGAACACCAAAAAAAGATGTCCTTTTCATTTTAGCAGACTGGAATGCAAAAGTAGGAAGTCAGGAGATACCTGGAGTGATGGGCAAGTTTGGCCTTGGAGTATAAAATGAAGCAAGGCAAAGCCTAACAGAATTTTGCCAAGAGAACACACTGGCCATAGCAAACACCCTCCTCCAGCAACACAAGAGATGACTCTACACATGGACAGCACCAGGTGGTCAGTAACGAAATCAGATTGATTATATTCTTTGCATCTGAAGATGGAGAAGCTCTATACCATCAGCAAAAACAAGACTTGGAGCTGACTGTGGCTCAGATCATAAACTCCTTATTGCAAAATTTAGGCTCAAACTGAAGACAGTAGGGAAAACCACTAGTCCATTCAGGTATGACCTAAATTAAATCCCTATGATTATACACTGGAGGTGATGAATAGATTCAAAGAACTAGATCTGGTAGGCAGAGTGCCTGAAGAACTATGGATGGTGGTTCATACTATTATACAGGAGGTCGTGACTAGAACCATCCCCAAGAAAAAGAAATGCAAGAAGACAAAGTGGTTATCTGAGGAGTCCTTACAAATAGCTGAGAAAAGAAGAGAAGTGAAAGGCAAAGGAGAAAGGGAAACATATACCCAACTGAATGTGGAGTTCCAGAGAACAGCAAGGAGAGATAACAACATCTTCTTAGATGAACATTGCAAAGAAATAGAGGAAAACAACAGAATAGGAAAGACTAGAGATCTCTTCAAGAAAATTAGAGATACCAAAGTAACATCTCATGCAAAGAAGGATACAATAAAGGGCCTAACATGAGCAGAGGAGATTAAGAAGAAGTGGCAAGAATACACAGCAAAACTGTACAAAAAAGGTCTTAATAAACTGGATAACCACGATGGTATGGTTACTCACCTAGAGCCAGACACCCTAGAATGTGAAGTCGCATGGGCCTTAGGAAGCATCACTACAAACAAAGCTAGTGTAGGTGATGGAATTCTAGCTGAGTTATTTAAAATACTAAAAGATGATGCAATTAAAGTGCTGCACTCAGCATGTCAGAAATTTGGAAAACTCAGCAGTGGCCACAGCACTGGAAAATGTCAGTTTTCATTCCAATCCCAAAGAAGGGTAATGCCAGAGAATGTTCAAGCTGCCACACAGTTGCACTCATTTCACATGCTGCCGAGGTACTGCTCAAAATCCCTCAAGCTAGGCTTCAACAATACATGAACTGAGAATTTCCAGATGTACAAGCTGGATTTAGAAAAGGCAGAGGAACCAGAGATCAAATTGCCAACATCTGCTGGATCATAGAAAAAGCAAGGGAATTTAAAAAAAAATCTACTTCTGCTTGTTTGACTGCACTAAAGCCTTTGACTATGTGGATCACAACAAACTGGAAAATTCTGAAAGAGATGGGAATACGAGACCACCTTACCTGACTCCCAAGAAACCTGTTTGCAAGTCAAGAAGCAATAGTTAGACCTGGATGTGGAACAGTGGACTGGTTCAAATTTGAGAAAGTATATCAAGGTTGTACATTGTCACCCTGCTTATTTAACTTATATGCAGAGTACATCATGTAAAATGCAGGACTGAATGAAGCACAGGCTAGAATCAAGACTGCCAGGAGAAATATCCACTACCTCAGAAATGCATATGATACCACATTAATGGCAGAAAGTGAAGAAAAACTAAAGAGCCTCTTGATGAAGGTGAAAGAGAAGAGTGAAAAAGCTGGCTTACAATTTAGCATTCAAAAAACGAAGATCATGGCATCTAGTCCCATCATTTCATGGCAAATAGATGGGGAAACAGTGACAGACTTTATTTTCTTGGGCTCCAAAATCACTGCAGACAGTGACTCCAGCCAGAAAATTAAAAGGTGTTTATCTCTTGGAAGAAAAGCTATAACAAACCTAGAGAGCATATTTAAAAGCAGAGACATCACTTTTCTGACAAAGGACTGTCTAGTGAAAGCTATGGTTTTTCCAGTAGTCATGTGTAGATGTGACAGTTGGACCATAAAGAAAGCTGAGCACTGAAGAATTGGTGCTTTTGAACTGTGGTGCTGGAAAAGACTCTTGAGAGTCTCAGGGACAGCAAGGAAATTAAGCCAATGAATCCTAAAGGAAATAAACTCTGAATATTCATTGGAAGGACTGGTGTTGAAGCTGAAGCTCCAATACTTTGGCCACCTGATGCTAAGAGTGGACTCATTGGAAAAGACCCTGATGCTGGGAAAGATTGAGGGCAAGAGGAGAAGGGGGCAACAGAGGATGAGACAGTTGGATGGCATCACCGACTCGATGGACATGAATTTGAGCAAACTTCAAGAGATAGTAAAGGACATAGAAACCTGGCGGCTGCAGTTCGTGGGGTCCCAAAGAGTTGGACACGACTTAGCAACTGAACAACAACAAATTATATGTGTTCAGATGTGTATATTTGATCTGCCAACTTTGAATACTATCTTGTACTCCCATGTACTACAGCTGAAGCAACTGTGGTGGACTCTGCTTTCTACCATTTTTGTTTTGGCAGAATATTCTCCTCTGTCATTTGTATCTGTACCTTTGCTTTTACTTGGCTGTACATTTAAATACATTTACTGCTCCCTCAATTTCCCTTTGCCAAAACTCCATTCATTCTTAACTGGCTGAAACTCATCTTCTCATAATTTTCTCAATAACAATCCATGTGACTATTATTTCCTGAACTTATACCTGTTTTAAATGGTTTGTCTGTAGCCTTTATCCATGAAAGAATAGCCTAGATGGGTATCAACATTTCTTAGCTCACACTTCTTTATTTCTTTCAGTATCTTCAGGTACTGAATTTGGCTGCCAAGAGCTGTGTTACCAGCCTGATTGTTTTTCCTTTTTGCTGAAATATTCAAATAATCTCTGTATCTTTAAATCATAATAATGTTATAAGGCTATATCATGAACACTGTCCTTATATTTCTTTATTATACTAGGGCAATCTTCTTGCGGCCTTTCAATGTGTAGAATCAAGTATTTATGTTAGAAATTCTCTGTTTTGAAAGGCTAAATCTGTGATTGCTTGTCTTAGATTTCTCTCTGGAAACTGACATCTCCTCTGCTCCTGATTTTCCTCCCCTTTTCCCTGACTGGATACCCAAGATCACTAGATGATGGCTATCCCATTTTTGTTTCTTCTTAATTAATGATATTGTGGAGCTTGTACATTTTTAATTGTTTAATATTTACATTTGTGTGAATTAAGTTTCCACAGTGATTAAGAATATGCCTGCCAATGAAGGAGACACAGGAGACACGGGTTTGATCTCTGGGTCGGGAAGATCCCCTGGAGGAAGAAATGGCAACCCACTCCAGTGTTCTTGCCTGGAGAATCCCATGGACAGAGGGGCTTGGTGGGCTACACTCCATGGGGTCACAAAGAGTTGGACATGACTGAGCACGCACACACACACACACACACAATTTTTCTGAAATGATGAGATAAAGCATAATATATGGGCATGGTAGTATGTATTTTTTTTAATTTCTTTTTTTGAGAATCAGCAAAAAAGGGAATCACAAGCACCCAGATGTGGACCATAGTGCCCATTCAATGCAATGTGATTTCACATGACAAATGCTTTCCTTATCTTAAAGTTTCATGAAATTTTATTACCATCGCATTTTAACATACCATTTTGTTGAGTTTGCCTGATGATAAGGGAATAATAAATTACTTCCATATGATAAGAAAAGTGCTTTCCATTTTAATCATAGCTTTCTTATTTTGAGCTCCAGTGATGGCATATATGTGGCATTTCTTTCACCTGTAGTCTGTCTACCATTTCCCCTGTAACCTTTTGTTTGTTTATTTCTGTCTCATTTTGGTCACTTTACTAATTTTCATTTTTATGTTTTTTACTGTGGTATCTGTACCTGTTTTCTCTCTGCTTCCTTATAGTGGAACTTCATCTCTGAAATTATTTTAACTCTTTTTTTCCTTTTTTTTCCCCCTGAGTTTAGTCAGTTCCTGTTTCGCAGCTTCCCATGGGCTCATACATCTCTGCTTCATTGTTTTCCTTAATTGTGATGCTTTAGTGCTAAATTAAAGCATACATACCCCTTTAAGAGACAAAACAAAATACACTGTCGAACCTGAGATCAAATCCCACTTGATGTTCCTGTTAAGACAAAAATAAAATGAATTAGAAGTTTAAAACACAAGCGCATCACCAGTAGAGTATGCTGGAAGGTAAAACCTGTACCTGCTGGTGCCCTAGTCACCTGCATGTGGCAAACACAAACCGAGGCAGCACCCAGAAGGAAACATTTATCAGGCAACTGCCTCCACTTCTAGAGACTTCAAGTTGAGATATTGAAGACAGTGATACTGTCCTACCAGAAATACTGTCATTGGAGCAATACTGCTGGAACATCATTGGAAAGCCAGGTCAGCTACAGGAGAAAAATGAGTATTACTAGCTGTGCAAATTGCTCTTGCAAATCAAATCAGGATTCTGCACGTAAAGAATCAGAGGGGAATATTGATTAGATAATTGACTAGCATCTGCCATTGTTGAACATTTGGCCTGAAAACTTAGGATACAGACTGTAACTAGACCTATGGTTATTCCCACAGAGGTGGACTTAATCTTCAAAATGGGATATAAATTAAGAGGAAGAAAAGAACAAGAAGAAAAATGGCGGGGAGGTGGGGGCGGGAATCCGTGTGCTTTAAGGGCAGGGAAAGGCAAAGCAGCCAGCAGTGGGGACATAGAGTATTCAGAGTCATAGGATGAAGGGGCTGTTGAGATGCCATGTTGGACAGACACCTTCTGGTGTCTACCTAGTGGCCTGGTGGCCTGCTAGTGTTCAGGGGATGGCCTGAGTGACACATGAATGAGAATTTCATGTAGTACAGGTGAGTCTATGGGGAACAGAGTAAAGACCGAGCAGGTGAAAACACTGGCAAGGTGGGGGTGGAGGGATCCTGAGGGAGGGAAAGTCCTGTTACTGAGTCATGATGGCACAGGAGAGGGCACAGGAGAGGGAGATTTCAAGGGTGGTCAGGGGCCAGGAGCCCTGACACCCCAAACAAGGTCAGGTTCAAGGGAACTGTAGCCCCCAGAAGCTTAGGCTTTGATCAAGACAGGCCTGGATTTGAATCTCAGTTCTGTCACTTGCAAGCTGGATTTCAACCATAAGTGACAGAGGTTAGACTATTCATAATAAATGAAAACTTGTCATGAATAGTCTTAACACTAACAGCTATCCATGTGCTCAGAACTGTACAAATGTAGTCTCCTCGCCTCACCTACTCCTCCTTGGAACTTTCATTCGGTGAATTTTATTATCCCAATCGCACAGAAACATAACCTGAGGTTTCCCGTGGTGGTATGCTATATTCACTCTCACGGAAGTAGCCAGGGCATGGGGCCAGACCCAAGCCCCGGCTCTTCACTGCTCTGCTGAACCCTCCTGTAATAAGTGAGCTGGCTTCAGGGCTCATAGCCTGTGGCTGCCCCAGTCGCCCAGCTGTGCGTTCCGTCCAGCCTCAGCCCACTCCATCACTGTGGCGGTGCCACCATGGTGGGCCTCTGTGCCCTTTCACCTCATTTTCCCTCCATGTGACATCTGTTGGGACTCTCCCGGACTGAAGAGTGGATAAGATGAAAGGGGATCTTGAAACACATGCTCTCTGAGCACCAAACCCTAGTCCTAGGCCACCAGGAGCCTGTCCTTCTCCACTGTATTTTCTGTCTTTAGATACAGTCTGTATGACCCGCCCGTGTCAAGCTCATCCCTGGGCATCCATCCCTGTCCAAGTGTTTGTAAGTTACCACTTGCCTTCCTGATTGTCCTGAGCTGCTGTCATTGGAACTGTGCAGAGCTGGAAGCAGATCTCAGACCCCCTAAACTTCTGAGGACTCTGTCTGCTGTCCGTCGTGCTTGTTTTCCCCCTCAGTGGCCTCTTGGACCCTTTCCACCTGCATAGACACTGGAGTCCTGGATCCCCGAGGAGTTCTGAATTCTTAAAATCTTAAAGTCAAGCCCTTGGGGCTCATTTGGGAGCCGCAATTTGTGGACAGTGCTGCTCCCTCCATCTTCGCTCTCACCTCATACTTGACATCTCCATTTACTGAGAGGTGTGGCCCAGGTTAGAACCAGGATGCTCACCGGTTAAGGATATGGGCAGGTGTTTAGCAAACTGAGCAGGAATCCAGGGCAGTGATGGAAGAATACAATGGAGGCAAGAACAAGTGGGAAAAGTCAGCAAGTAACAGGTCTCTGGGTGGGAGATCAGAGTGGACCGGCCTTTGCTGATGGCTGGACACGTGCTTCCCAGCATCACCCCAGCTTATCCTCTAACAGAGGCATGCAGAGGAACATTCCCGCACCCTGGAGCACTGATCCACAGAGGCTATGCATGATCACTAGGGTGCTGCCTTCATACTCCAGCCTGATCGCCTATGATGGGAACGTAGATTGAGGGCTCTGGAAGGATCTCCTCTTGGGAATGGGTAGTAATAGCAGGACACACTCTTTCCCACAGGTGGGAGAAGCACAGTTGGCTGGCTCCTGGAAGCAGGAGCTGCGGTGGGGCACATCTCTTCTAGGAAAAGGTCTTATGTACAGGACGGATGCAGTTCGGTGGAAAGATGAGATTGGAGGGTTCACATGCAAACACTGTGGTGCAGCAACCTTCTAAGCCTCACTTTCTGTTTGTGAGGAGCCAGAACAATGCCTGCTCCCCGTGGCGCTGTGGGATGATAAAAATCCACGGCTACACTCAGTGCTCCACGTGGGCTGTTTCCCTCACAGCCAGTGTTCTTGGGGCTGGTGTCATTGCTAATACATGCGCCCATATTAACATGTCTGCATTCCATGATAAGATTGCATTCTCAGTGCCTCTCCTCCACCTCCCCTCTCCCTGCCCTTTCTCCCCGACACAGTTTCAGCCCTCCCTGGGACATTTGCCACCCTTGGCCCTGCTTTAGAACATAGCGCCCACCCAGGTCATCGCCCCTGCTAAGGAGTAATGTCCCTAAAGGCAGAGCCTGTCTTACCCTCGGTAGACCACACCCTGGAGCATGCATGCCCATTTGATAGACACAAGCACTGAGACTTGAAAGTGCATTTGCGATCACGCAGGCAATGTGTGTACACTGTGATTGTTAGTCGTGTGTAAGAGTGAAAGAGAGTGCTTTTATTTCTGCTTCAATTGGTTTCCGTGACACAACTGCTAAACAGTATTGAGGCTGCCTTCCACAAAGGACCCCACCTGTCACCACTTACAAAAACACCCCCAGACCTTGCTGAGGTTTAGTTGAATAACCTGGATGATTTTGTTTGCTTTTCTTCCCCACTGAGATATGCAAAGATGCTTCTGTTGTGTCTTTGTTACCTGACTGTGAAGGAAAAATTATGATTAAATTGTAAATGATTGTATGATAGAATTTAAACATTTTCTGATTGATAGTATCAAGTCTGTGGCAGAAAAAATATTAGAAAGACCAGAGGAAGATGTTCAGATATTATTTTAGACTTTCAAAGCCTCATTCTGTTGTCTGTACCACATAATTAGTAAATACCTGCATTTTGAAGTTAGTTGGGAAAGGGTAAGATTTTATTTGCTTTTTAAAATTAGAGCTAAGCTTTTAATTCTTTGCCTTTAAAAAGTACATGGTTGCCTGATGGAATCAGATGCAACGTGTGCTACCTCCTTCCTTCCACTGGAAGTCCACCAAGTCTCAGAGTCAGGGATCACAGCTCCCATCCCACTCTGAGTCCAGACCCCATCAGCTTCCCCTCGTGCTGTGAACCCCCAGCACCCATCCCCGCCAAGTGTGCCGAGGGTGGGCACAGCTGTCTTGCCTGGCGTCTCACCCAGTTCATCACCTGAGCTCTGAGGTGGCCTCCCACCAAAGCTCCCACTCAGCGAGCACCCCCCACCCCGAGCCTCTGCCCTCTCCAAACTAAGCTTCAAGGAAGCACTAAAATACTGAGCGAGAGCCCAAAGAAAACGTGGAAATTCTTTTTGTTTACTTGTTCTTCCTCTGTGCTTTGCTCCCCTCGGAAAATAAGCTCTGCAATTAGGTTTTCAGAGGCATAGAAAGTTCTGCAGGGTCTGTGAATCTAAGGCCAGGATGGTAAGTACGTCGTGTACTTCAGAGGGACCTCAGGCATGGGTGTGAAATTCTTCTTTTAGAGAGTACACATCAGGCCATTTTACTCCTTTGAAAAATGAGAACTAAAACTACAAGGGCCTACTGTACAGCGCAGGCAACTCTATTCAATATCTAGTAATAACCTATAATGGAAAAGAGTCTGAAAAAGAATAGGCCTATATATGTGTAGGTATAACAGTCTGTTTGCTGTACACCTGAAACATTGTAGGTCAACTATACTTTAGGTTTAAAAAAAAAGTTTCTTTTCAGGGTAATGAAAATGTTCTGGGATTGTATAGTGTGGATAGTTGCACAACTCTGTGACTATACTAAAAACCATTGAGTGAAAAACCAAAAAAGGAAAAGAATTAAAAAAAAAAAAAACAAGAACTACTGGTGGGGAGTTTGAGTGAACAGGTGCTAACAGAGACCCTTCTTTGCATGGTTCTTTCCTAACATGTGACCATTATTCATGCATCAGTATTGTAATCTCTTGTCATTTCTCATCTCCAGGCAAAAACTGGGACCTCACGGCCGCTCTGAGTGACTATGAGCAGCTCCGACAGGTGCACACAGCCAACCTGCCACCTGTGTTCAACGAGGGCCGGTGCCCCAAACAGCCTGAGCGAGAGCCACCCCCGCCCGGGCACACAGCCGAGCGGCCCTGCCTGCCCAGGCAGGACGACATCGCCCAAGGTACAGGCTTCGGGGCCCGCCAGGCACCAGCTTCCTGGTCCAGCGTGGTTTACAAGGGGGCTGGGGCAGGGGTGCACAGAAGGGTGAGGTCATCGCCTTTCCCAGCTGCAGGCAGATGGCACTCTTCAGGCACCACGCCCCACCCTGCCGTTTACAGCTTCCATTCCTGCCTCAGGGACGAGGGAGAGTGAGTCCACTTCTCTGGGACCCCACATTCCTCCTGGAGTCCTGGTTTTCCCAGACTTGACATCTCTCACCCTTGCAACTATTTCCCAAGCATCATAGCCTCCAAACCTGTTCGACACTGATATTCATCATCCATGTGTTTCATGGGAAGAATTTTTTTTCCGAATTGGGAAAATTTCATTGTAACAAAGATATATAAAGGAAACCTGGGAGTTTTCTTCTCCACATCTCCCAAACCTCCCAGAGACTAACCAGTGGCCCCATCCTATTCTGTCTCCTTCTGCTCCTTCTTACTTTGCCTATTCACAATATGAACACATCCGAGTCAGATGCAAGTACTGCACTTGGCAGAGTGCTGGTTCCCTTGCGCAATTGATCACGATCATATTCTCTTCATATTTCACACCATAGTATACGATTATTTTTAAACCATGTCTGTTCATGGTGATTCTGTTCCTTCTTAGACTTTGTTGTTAGTGGTGGTTTTTTGACACGACAGGCACTGCTATAATAAACTTTATACCATAATTTATACATACTGATGCTTTTATTTCTATCAGTTGGCATTTCCAAGGTGGATTTGCTGTACCAACACATGTGTTTTTTTGTTTAATAACTTCAGAACTTGGTTCCCAAACACATTTCTGTTCACCATGTATGAAACTGGGTGTTTCCCTTCATTCTTGCCAGGACTGGGTGTTCTCATGATGGTTTTACTACTTTGTTTTTCTACTTTGAAGGGTAAAAACTAGTTTCATCTTGTCATTTGCTTGTTAGCCAGTTGGATTTCCTCTTCTGTGATATACTTATTCACATACTTTGCCCATTTTTCTATTGTTTTGTTTGCATTTTTCTTATCAATTTGTAGCATTCTTTATAACGAAGACTAAACTACAATTATATTTTGCATATATATGTATATACCTATATATATACATCTCACAGTATTATTTGCCTTATCACTATTCACAGAAAATTCTGCCTTACAAAATGTTTATATTACTATACATTCATGATTAATGGGGGACCTCTCCCTTTCTTTAGAAATTCTCCTGAAATTCAAAATTACTAACATGTTTTCTTGTATTTGTTTTTTAAATTTTGTTCTTAGGTCTTATAAGCAATTTGAAATTTTTATAAATAATAGCTAAGAATCTAGCTTTGCTTCTCTGGATTGAGAATGAGATAGTGTAGCATATTTATTAAATAAAGCATCCCTTTCCCACTGAACTTTGCTGTACATTAACTTAGCAAAAATGTATTTGGCTCTGTTTCTGGACTCTGTGTGACCACCCAACCTGCTATACTTGACTCTTACAGCTTCATATAGGATTACTCTGCAAAGGCTAGTTCCTTTATTGCCGTTCTTTTTCAAAACTTTTTCACTATTTTTGGACATTTATTCTACCATATTAATCTTAAAATTAGAATTCTGATTGGAAGTGGATTGGATTTTTATTTTATTTCAGAGATAATTAGCATATTGTAATACTGTTTTTCCACTCAAGAATATTGCATATGCCACTCCATTTGTTCACATTCTGTTAAGAGTTTAGGCACAGAGAAAAGCAATTTATTTTTTATCCAGTCATGTCATAAATTCTTTTATTAATACTAATTGTTCTCAGAGAGTCTCTTGGATTTTCTACATACATAATCATAAGATCTGAAATAATTTAATATTCCTCTTAATATTTACACAATGGATTCTAATTCTCCTATTGCCTTAGGTCAACCTTCCCATACTGTGAGTCATTGTTGTCTGTTTCTGTTAGTTCAACCTGATTATTCAGGCTATATTGGAAACTCTATCTTGGATTATTGTCCTGTGCTTACTTACTTTGTTGTCCAGAAAAGCCAAACTTGAGTTAGAAAGGTTAATGCTCATTATCTGTTTCATCTCCTAGCTTTTCTTCTCTTTCCACTACATTTTGGGCTGTATTTGTAGGTGCGTATGTATTCATAATTGTGAGGTCATCTGGCCCTAATGTGCTTTTTAACAATATGTAGAGTGTCTCTATGTCCCATATAATTGTTTTTATCTTTAAATCTGTTTAGTTGATATTAAACCTCTTCCCTGCCTTTCTCTTGGTTCATATTTGCCTGGAATAATATTTTTTCAACCTTTCTTTATCCTTGTATATCAAATATAATTCTTATAAGTAATTAATCATCAAGTATCACTCTATTATTCAATCCAGGAGTCTGTCTTTTAAGCAGTGAATTTAATCTACTTATTTTATTTTTATTATTGTCCTATCTGTGCTTCTTTATGTTGCATGTTTTATTTGCCATGCTTTTTTGTATGTGTTTTTCTCCTTTTCTATCTTTTCTGGCTAAGTAAATTTTTCAACTAGTTTGAAAGTTATATATTCTCCTTATGTTATAGTTACCTCTGTTCTATTAAAACCTATATTTAGGTTTTCTTTCTATTAATTTTTAAAACTTATCAACAGCTATATTTTACCCTGCTTTTATCTTCTCCTTTCCTATCTCCATGTGCCCTCAATCATATTTAGGTTCTTTTTATTGCTTGTTTAGACAACAGTCAACTTCTTATTTACTCACATTTATCTTTTGCTAAAAGAATACTTTTCCAAAGACTTTTCTAAAAAAAATTTTTGCCTGATCAGTCTCCTAAGACCATCAGTACCTAGAGATGTTTACATGACGTACTTAAATTTTTGTTCGGTGGAATAACAATCTGGGTCCAAATTATTTTCCTTTAAAACCATTCCACTCCTCCATTGTCTTCTTGCATCTCATTTTCATGTCTTCTAAGAGATTCCCTTAACTTGCTCTTCTAACATCCTAATTTATTCTTCACGTGAACTGCTTTCTCATTATTTTTATTATTTCACATTGTAATATTCTATCTCTTTGAACATATCTACTAGATTTATTTTATTAGATTTATTTTAAAACCTTGTCCTCCTGATGCGTTCCAGCCCAAGTACTTTGTGAACTTTCTGTAACCATATTCTCACTGCTGAGACATTTCCTAAGTTTTGCCTGTGAGCACACAGTACCTTGCAGTTAGCAGCCCTCTTAGCTCGTGGTATCAGGGGAAAAGGACGAAGGCATGGGCTCTCTTTTGTGTTCCTCTGAATGAGAGCAGGGAGGGAAGTGCGCTCAAAGTGGCTAGCCCTGAATGCTTTAACGTGAGCTCAAAATGTTCTCCACTGGCTCTCTTCGCCACAGTTGGCTTTACTGCTTAGGGAACTCTCAGCTCCTCTGTTCTAGAAATTACTCATTTGCAGGAGCTTCCACTTTCTGTTATAACTGTCAGCTCACAGGGAGTGTAGGAGAAAAGAAAGAAGGCTTGGGGCCAGCCCACCTGTTTCTGTTGTGGTTGGTGCCCAGTTCCACGAGATTTGCCCTGGTGCTCCTCCAGTGGCTCTGGCCATGGCGGTGGCTGGCCCGCATTGTGGTGGTGATGGTTCAGGCGGTTACCCCCACAGGGCGAGCTGGGGGAAGGAAAATCACAGCCAAAACACCCGCCCTCAGTCCTCATCCATGGAACCCAGCCCATTCCCACCCATCTACTCCTGTGGGCCTCCTGGGTTAGGAAGAGGGTGTTGAGGTGTGGTCACTGACTTGGCCCTCTTGTTGTCCCATTCTTAAATTCTCCTTCATTCTGCCCTTAGATCTGACCTCTTCTAATCATTTAGCTTGGTCTTTCTATGACTCTGTGCTCCTTCAGCACCACACCGGACAGCCTCCCAGCATCTCTCATGCAGTGGAAATCCAGAGAGCTGACAACTTGGCAGTTCCTGCTCTTTCTGAGCAGCAGACAATCTAACCCATTATCTTATCCTCCCAGGGAAGGGGCTAGAAGGATCCTTCTGTCTGTTTTCAGACAGATTAGCAGAATCAGGGCTTTATATGGATACTCGCCAGTATCTTATTTTTATCAGGAAAAAAAACCAGAAGTCTATCATAACATAATTTCGTTAACTGAGCCTTGTGAACAAACATATGTATTTTTATTTGTTTATTTAATTTTGGATGTGCTGGGTCTTCATTGCTGAGTGGACTTTCTCTAGTTGTGGCGAGCAGGCTTCTCATTGTGGTAGCTTCTCTTATTGCAGAGCACAGGCTCTAGGGCATGTGGGCTTCAGTAGTTGTGGGCTCACTAGTTATGGCACACAAGCTTAGTTGGCCTGAAGCATGTGGAATCTTCTCAAACCAGGGATCTAACCAGCATCTCCTGCATTGCAGGGTGGCTTCTTAACCACTGGACCACCAAGGATACCCTATATTTTTAACAAGTAGAAATTGTAGTTTCTGAATTAGATCTATATATATATATCCTTTAATTGAATTCTTCCTGAAATCACAGTCTCCTAAAATGGAAGATAAAGCCCTCCATATTCAAAATCAACAACAATAACTCATGAACCACATCTGGCCACTGCCTGTTTTTTCAGTAAAGTTTTATTGGAACCCATTGTTTATTCACTGTCTATGGCTGCTTTCATGCTGCAAAGACAGAGTTGAGTAGTTGTGACTAAGAATTGTATGGCCCACAAAGCCTAAAATATTTATATCTGTCCCTTTTAGAAAAGTTGGCTTCCCTGGTGGCTCAGACGGTAGAGTCCGCCTGTAGTGCGGGAGACCTGAGTTCGATCCCTGGGTCGGGAAGATTTTTGTCTACCTGCTTTAAAATGTACCCAGGACTTGTTTTAATCAGATATGATGAGACACACAGACAGGGACATGGCTGTCCTACAAGAAGAGGTTCTTATACTCATAGTTCCCTGGAAACAGGAGGCATGACACACCCTGTGGGGTCACACAATGAAGCACCAGGGTTGGTCAGAAGGCAGAAGGGACAGAGGAAAACAAGGGCAGCGGCCTGTACTGCGTTTCTGTGGAAAAGACCAGGCAGGGTAAACAGACTTAGGATTGGCTGGTATGAGTAATTTCAGCAGCTCTCGGCAGGCATAGGGGCCATCTCTTGTTGTGTGGCACCTGGCCCAGGGGAAATTAGGGCAGCGACATGGCCTGCTGGTGTGAGCCAGATGGAGGAAGTGATCCAGAGTATGGGCTCTGAATTGGTTTGTCCTGGGTGAGTCCTTTGGTATCTCTAAGAATTGGAAAATTCTCTCCGCATTCAGAGAGGCCCCAGATGCCAGAGCCTCCAGAATACAGAAAATAAGAAAACAGAGTTAATACACATCCCCTGGCCTAAATCATAGATAGCTTTTTGTTAGTGTGGGTTTTTAAGTTTCATTCTTTAATTTATTTTTATTGAAATATAGCTGATTTATAATGTGTTAATTTCTGCTATGCAGCAAAGTGACTCAGTTATACGTGTGTATACATGCTTTTTACATTCTTTTCCTTTGTGGCTCATCACAGGATATTGAATATAGTTCCTTCTGCTATACTAAATCATAAGTGCTTGAGCTGGCTTTGTCAAGGGTCAGGAAATTCTGTATATTCCCTCAGTATTTTTTTTAAATCTCTCTGTATTACTCTGGGGCGTAATTTTGAACATGGTAATTCTTGTTTTATTTATTTTATTTATACTCCAAAAGAAGAATTGCTGAATTCATGTTTAAAGAATCTGTTTGTGAGTGTATGTGCATGTGAGTGTGTGTGTGTGTCTGTGTGATTATGCATGTGCATTCATGGAGGTGGTGGTTGGAAGGAGTTAGAATTCGGAGCATATGTTTCTTGTTATATGATCTTTAACATAACTCACTTTTAGTTCAAAAGGACTTTTCCCCTCCGATTCCAAATATTAATATTTGGAGTGGCTTAATAGCATCAATTTATACTATAAGTCACAGCGTTTCCAAGGTCCTCTTCAGTTGGCGATAGGTGCTGACTGATAAGCCAAAAAGACGTATGGATGATCTTGCCCAGCACCTTGCCTCTGCTGAGAGCAATGTGGGTTTGTGTTAGCTTGAGTGGTTCAAGCAAACCATTGGGACTTGAAGGATGGAGCAGTTCCTATTTTCCCAGATTCCAGAAAGGTAGCTGGTGGCAAGAAATGTGACCTCAGCAAGGTCTGTGAGGGGCAGAGGGGCATGGGGTCTCCTCTGCTCCTGCCCTGGGAGACTTGCACCAGGCACAGGACAACCAACTGGCCCGTGTGCCCGTGGCTCCTCTTCCTCGTGGCCTGTGTGGTCTGATCTCTCTTCTTGTCCTTCTTCAAAATACAACATACTTTAATCATCTTGAATTCATCTCAGAATGAAATCGAAGGTGAATCAGAACTATCTGTTTTGAAATATTCTGTCTCTAAGACTTACCATGCAAATATATGAGGCCTCTGAGAATTAAATTTGAGCTTAAAATTAACTTATACCGGGTCAAAGGCCTCTTGTTTTTCATCTGCTTTAGCAAAATTACTTTAATAGCAGTGCTGTCAACTACTCTTGCATGTGGGGGAATAGAGCTTCCCTTCATGGGCGTGGGCTTCCTGCCAGCACAGCAAGGGCAGAAGCACGGCTCAGAGAGGCATCAGCAGAGCACAGAACCTGACTGATGAGCAGGCTAATGTGAGTGGGAATCTATTTAACTTAAGTGGTCACGTGTACTAATGAGTCTCCCACAGGTATTAGAAAATATTCATTGAAATGCCAGTCTGAATTTTGTTTTCTGGGCAAAATTAAAAGAGGGACTAGTCGTAAAAGAATTCTTCAATGAGATTTTAAAAGTGAAAATTCTCACACTTGAATTCACAATATCACATGATTTTAAGAATTCTTACTTTAGTATTTCCTGGGAAAAGCCTCTTCCTTCAGTGTGTGTTTATAAGAGTAACTTTAGTAGAGGTGACCTATCTTAAAATCCAAGCCACTGTGGAGGAAGCCCAATGGATTGCTTCTCACTTTAAAAATGTAAAAGCATAAAAGCAAAGTAAGTCCCCTGTGTAGAATTTCATGCCTAGAGAGCTCTGCAGAACTGAGTTCCATGTAACTTAAGACCCAGGAAGCAAGGGTGCTGATCTTTACAGATGCTGAGGAATGTTGGTGGACTTGCCCTTTGCCTCCTTCTAAGAGGTTTCATGACTAAGTGCCATGCGCCAGGTGAGGGTGATGTTAACCCAGCATGAAGGAGGCCTGCTGAGAACACTGGGAGGGTGGCAAGGCTGGGGGGGGGCGGTACTGGGTGTGCAGGTGTCCATGGGTGTGCCTCTGCCTGTGTGGTGAGTGTGTACATGTGTGTCTGTGTCCTTGTGTGCTGCATGAGTGTGCTGTGTATGTTTACATGTGCATATGCATCCTGTGTGCTCGTGTGCACACATGTGGGGTGTGTCCTGTGGGCTAGTGTGCATGCCCACAGAGCCCCCCTAACTCAGCCCCCCTCATTTCCCCCCACGCAGAGAAGCGGCTCTCGCGGGGGATCTCCCACGCCAGCTCAGCCATCGTGTCCTTGGCGCGGTCCCACGTGGCGAGTGAGTGCAGCAGCGAGCAGTTCCCGCTGGAGATGCCCATCTACACGTTCCAGCTTCCGGACCTGAGTGTGTACAGCGAGGACTTCCGGAGCTTTGTGGAACGAGACTTGATTGAACAGGCAACCATGGTGGCCCTGGAGCAGGCGGGTGAGTCTCCCTCCATTCAGGCCCCCCTTGTCGGGAGGACGGGGTGAGGGCAAGAGGGATGTGCGGTCCAGCTCCATGTTCTGTCAACTTGGGTGCCTGCAGGCCCTGCCCAGCCCTTGCCTGGCACCAGTGGTGTAGGGTGAGGAGCACGTGGTGCTCAGATATCCTGAGAGTTCTCTTTGTTCCTAATCCAGCCTGGCCAGGTCAAGTCCCCCCAAAGAGAACCCCAAGCTGCTTTGCCTTAACTTCTCTCCTTTCCTATCCAACCACGATGGCCCAATTGGGTCCTGAACAAAAAACCCTATGCTTGGAGAGAAATAGGAGACCCTGGCACTTCCTGTGGACACAGGCAAGTTCATGACGTCTTTCAGCCTCAGTTTTCCCCTCTGCAAAGACCTGAAAAGAATGGATGCCAGCCTGGTGAAGTTGAGCATTAGACAGCACAGTGCCCTGTGAAACTGTTCCTGCCCTTGCCCCACCCACACCTGCATCCCCAGCTCCAGGTTAAGGAAGCATACAACCTGACTTTGGTTTCCTGCTCTCCTTAATGTTTCTCTGACATCCCGATGAGGAAAAGATTCAGGGAGTAAACCAAATTTGTCTTCTTTGGAGTTCCTAAGAATAAACTAACTAGTTCCAAACAAATTCCGAAACAGACCTTGGTTCTTTCTGAGACAGGCAGCCTCTGTCTCACTCATGATCATTTGCACTATAAATCTTTGCATAGTCACATGTTCGGGGCTTCTCAGGCATGCGTGTAGAGGATCCTGTGCCCTTCTTCTCAGGTCCCTGTGCATCCTCCGGGGGGCCACTAAATCCCCAAAGATGAAGAGGGGCTGGTGGTGAGTGGGGCCTTACTTGTGCTGGGCAGGCTGGCAGCCAGGTCTCAGCCCAGGACTTGGAAGCCTCACCCTCAGGGTATTTGGCTTAATAACAGGATCCACATTCCCGATAACTGTGTTGGATCTGATGTTGTGACTGTTTTTTCCACTGCTGCATAGCTGCCAAAAGCAGCTCAGAGACCAACTGCCACACCTGATTCTGTCTTACCTCCAGGTCTTCTCTCTGGATTAGCCACGGTAGCTCAGACAGTAAAGAATATGCCCACAGTGCAGGAGACCTGAGTTCAATCCCTGAGTGGGGAAGGTTCTCTGGAAGAGGAAATAGCAATCCACTCCAGTATTCTGGCCCTGAGAATTCCATGGACAGAGGAGCCTAGAAGGCTACAGTCCATGTAAGGCTATAGTCCATAGGGTAGCAAAGAGTCGGACATGACTGAACAACTAACACTAAAGCCCTCCCTCTAGAGGCTGGCTATTTTAAAGATGCCTCTATGAGGTAGTTTAAACCTAATATTCACTGTTCACAGAGAAGGGAAAATTGATATAGGTTACAAAGGAAAAAAATTCATGAACTACTTTCTCTTGAAGGCCATGGTAGCCAAACGCTTGACAAAGTTCAGCCTCAAGCATGGTCAGTAGCACTGACAATTGCTGCCTCATTTAAAGCCCCAGTCCTGGTAAAGGGCATGGAGTCCACCATACCAGCCTTCTCCTCCAGCCTTATCATGCTCAGCAAGAGCTTTTGCTCTTTTGGAAGGTCTTTTCTGTTATTTTTTTCCCATGGATCACATATTAATTTTTACTTACATTTTACCTTCCAAACCAGCATTTTTAAAGGAGCACTGTTTGACTCTTGGCAAATGTTCACTCTCCAATGACCAGTCAGCTGGCTTGCTTTGCATTTTGGGTTTTCCTCTGACCTGGGTGTACTTGCATGCCTCCTTTCACTACCTTTCTCTTCAGCCTCTCCTGCCTGTGAAAACCTTGAGCCTCTGCTCCTTCAAATGGCTCATGGGGAGTTGTTTGTTCTCCCATTAATCTGTCAGTGTCAACCTACCAACACCCTTGTTAGTGTCACAGAAGCAGTCAGCTTAGCACATAGCATGTGTGTTCTGTGACTCACTCTTGATTTTCAGGGGCTGCCGACAGCACCCCATCAGTGCTGAAGGAGGCCTTTGGAGGCTGGCCAGGACCACGATCCCGGGCAGGGAGAGTCCGAACATCAGGGTTCTGCCAAGAACAGGGAAATGAGGACTGGAAAATAGTGGAGGATAGAATAAATATGCATTCCTCTCTGCCCCCAGCCTACCATCCATCGACTTCTCTGTACTTCTCTTTAAGCCATAGACTGATCATCCTTCAGGCCTTTTCTGTGCCTGGATCCTGGTGGGAATCTGGCTGAGACCCAGGAGTCCCACCCAGCCCCCAACCTCGGCTGGATGAGGAGCCAGGGTGCTGGGAGGCAGCCTCGGCTTCGTCCCTCGGGCCCTGCTGTCACTCTCCATTGGGCAGACAGAGCTCCACCGAGCAACAGTGGGGAGAAAGCTGCTCGACATGGCCACATGTAGCGTGTCAGTTCCCTTGTCCAGTAATTTAGTGTTCAGATCACTGTGAATTAACCATTGATAAGCAGTGTTATTTACTGGGTTTATGGGAGATGGAAATACAGAAGTCAAAAAAATTTTAGTGAAAAAAATCTGCTTATTCAAGACAGAATACAAGTTGTGTTTGGAAGGAAATATAAACTCTGTCTCAGGGCCTCAGGGTGGGGGACTTTTCTCCCTCCCTGGGGGCTCATGTGATCCAGGCCCAAACTCCAGCTCCATTCCCTCCGAGCCCAGCACAAGGCAGGCATCCAGAGTGGCCCCCCAGCTCCCCAAGGCACATGGGCAGCCCTACCTGTTTGAGGAGCCTCTCTATCGAGTGATGAAGCTTCACCTCCCACAGAACACACAGGAGAGGGAGTGCCATTCTCTGCAGGCCTTAAAACCCCAGAAGACATGACCTACTCCGGCCCCATGATAGGCGGGGATGACAAGAGGGCCAGGTCTTCAGGACATAAAGCCACTGACCCCCTGAGAGAGGAAAGAAGATGCCTCACGTTCTTCATTTAGCCTGAGAATTCAAGAAAGTATTCACCTCTCAACCGGGTCATCCTGCTGAGTTCACACTTAAGACTCAGATCATTAAGTCTATTGGTTTGGAAAGTAACGTCTGGTGCCCCTGCCCCTTTCAGATGCCCCTGAAGGGGATGAAGTGGCATGATGCTCCAGCAAGTATGTGGGTCCAAAGGCAGAGGCATGTCTCTGTCACCGCACACAGTGACGGCACACACAGGACGCTGAGGTCTAGACGTCAGAAAAAGTGGGGATGCCTCTGAGTTGTGGTTTTGAGTCTGTCTCCACAGGAGGAGAGTTGGATTGGAGTGAATCTGACAGAGAAGTTCTAACATGTGCAGGTTTTTGAAGGCCTCCTGAGTCAGCCCAGCCCTGCCAGGTCAGCTGGAGCCTCACTTCCTGCCATCTTAATGTAGGAGATAAGACAGCTGCCAAAACTGCACCCACAGCAAGCCTGAATTGCAGTCCCACAGACACCCCGTCCAGGTGCTGGAAAGCCCATCATTATGAACCACGCAGGTGAAGTTGTTGCCCTCACGGAGATGAAGTTCTAGTGGGAAGAAAGATGATAAGGCAGACCATCAATATGGCACAAGACCATGCGGTAGGCGCTCCGAGGTGAAGGGAGGGAGCCCAAGGCGGGGTTCTTGAGGGCAAGGAGGAATGAGCCATGGGACACACTCAAAGCCTTGGCTCATATAAGGAAGGTAGAATTTGGGAGCAGATGGAATGAAGGCTGGAGGGGCTGGAAAGGAAGGTGATAGAATGGTAGCCAGGGGCCAGGGAGCACTCCTGAGCCTCAGGGTTAACTGTAGGGAGGCTGTGCAGCCCTGGGAGGGCTTTAAGAAGGGGTGGTGACATGTTTGGATTCACACTGACACGTCCTGGCTGTTCTTTTGAGAGTGAACTCTGCAGAGGAAATCAGAGCAGGAAGAGCAGCAGATAGCCCAGAGCCTTGGGGGTAGCAGTGGAGGTGGCAGGAAATAGCTAAATGTGAACCAGGATCTGTTTTGAGGAAGGTCCTACAGGTCTCACTGATGGATTGGGTGAGGCGATAGCAGAAAGAGAAGAGTCAAGCATGTCCCTGCTACTGTTGCCTTTAGCACTCGGGTAGATGGTGCTGCAATGTGGAGACACAGACCCCTGGAAGAGGGGTTGGGGGTGACGTAGAAGCAAAGTCTCAGATCCTCGTGAGACTTGGAAAGTTGACATCCAGTTGAACATGTGAGTCTGGAGTTCAGGAGCAGTCTGAGCTAAAGAAGCAGATGTGGAAGTTAATGTGGGATGAAATGCAAGGGAGGGGATGCGCTCATTGTAGGGACCTCCCACAGCACCCCTAACAGCCCTGTGCACTGTTGGGTACCAGCTGGATGAGGGAGTCTGGAGAAGGGTGAAACATAAGGGAGACAGAACAGGAGAGAATCCTCACAGTCCCCTTGGAGGAAATCTCAGAAGCATGTTCAGAGCACAGTGATGCCCAGAGAAAGTGACTCAATGGCCCTAGGTGGATGTGGCGGCTGCAGAAGTGCTGCGATATTAAAGAGAATCACAGGGCAAGAATGAACTCGCCTTTCTCATAGAAATTATCTTGTTATGTTTTCTTTCATCCAAGTGTTTTTGTGGGTGACAAGCAAAATGACATCTTATTTTAAACTGTGGTAACCATCTGTTCATCAGGCACTCTGTCTATCAGAATCTAGTCCCTTAAATCTATTTCTCACTTCCACTGTAATTTATATGCAGAGTACATCATGAGAAACACTGGGCTGGAGGAAGCACAAGCTGGAATCAAGATTGCTGGGAGAAATATCAATAACCTGAGATATGCAGATGACACCACCCTTATGGCAGAAAGTGAAGACGAACTAAAGAGCCTCTTGATAAAAGTGAAAGAGGAGAGTGAAAAAGTTGGCTTAAAGCTCAACATTCAAAAAACTAAGATCATGGCATCCAGTCCCATCACTTCATGGCAAATAGATGGGGAAACAGTGGAAACAGTGGCTGACTTTATTTTGGGGGGCTCCAAAATCACTACAGATGGTGACTGTAGCCATAAAATTAAAAGACGCTTACTTCTTGGAAGGAAAGTTATGACCAACCTAGACAGCATATTAAAAACCAGAGACATTACTTTACCAACAAAACTCCGTCTCATCAAGGCTATGGTTTTTCCAGTAGTCAGGAATGGATGTGAGAGTTGGACTATAAAGAAAGCTGAGCACCGAAGAATTGATGCTTTTGAACTGTGGTGTTGGAGAAGACTCTTGAGAGTCCCTTGGACAGCAAGGAGATCCAACCAGTCCATCCTAAAGGAAATCAGTCCTGAATATTCATTGGAAGGACTGATGTTGAAAATGAAACTTCAATACTTTGGCCGCCTGATGTGAAGAGCTGACTCATCTGAAAAGACCCTAATGCTGGGAAAGATTGAAGCCAGGAGGAGAAGGGGATGACAGAGGATGAGATGGTTGGATGGCATCACCAACTCAATGAGATGAGTTTGAGTAGACTCTGGGAGTTGGTGATGGACAGGGAGGCCTGGCGTGCTGTGGTCCTTGGGGTTGTGAAGAGTCAAACACGACTGAGCCACTGAACTGAACTGAACTGAACTGAACCATCTGTTGTAGGCTTCCCCAGTGGCTCAGTGGAAAAGAATCTACCTGCAATGCAAGAGACTCGGGTTTGATCCCTGGGTCAGGAAGATCCCCTGGAGAAAGAAATTGCAACCCACTCTAGTGTTCTTGCCTGGGAAATCCTATGGACGGAGGAGCCTGGTGGGCTATAATCCATGGGGTAGCAAAAGCATCAAACACAGCTTAAAGACTAAACAACAACAACCATGTGTTACAAAGCCCAAATTAAGTGGTCCAGTTATCATGTTACTTAGAAAAGGCAGAGTAAGTGACGAATAGCCCCTCACCTGTATGTAATACCACAGCCTTATATTGATGATGTTCATCTGATTTTCTTCTTTGTAGGAGCTCAAGATTTCATTTTTGTTGTCTTAACATTCACAGTACTAGTTCCCATGGTTTTTTGGCCTGTTCTTAAATGAAGTCATTGTGTGTGGAGACATGAATGATCATGCTGTCAGAGCTTGGAATAGAAACTTTGAGCCATATTCTCAGTCCTATTGCTCCTGCGAAGAATCCTTAATCTTGGGCATCCCATTCTGGATACAGCTGGAGACGTTTGAATAGCACTGGGCCATTTTTGGTTCTCCAGAGGCTGTGAGGTACTGGCATTTACCATAGCTGGGTGATCCTCCAGGGTGGTCACAGCTGACTCACGGCCTCAGGAATGCTTTCAACTGGGTAAGAGTGTTTACCTCTGGGACCCAACTTAAATCAGAAATTAAGTTGAACTTAAATCTTTTTGTTGTCTTCATGTGGTCTTTCCTGTAAAAGACCTTCAGGGGAGAGAAGGAGGCACAATGAGCTCTGTGGTGTCTCTTGCAAGGACATTGTTCCTGTCAGATTAGGGCCCCACCCTACTGACCTCATTTAACGTTAATTACTTCCTTAGAAGTCCCATCTCCAAACATAGCCATGCCAGGGTTAGAGCTTCAGCATCTGAAGGGGGAACACAAACATTCAATCCATAACAGTTGGGTTATTTCAGACTTTTGGGTATTGTAAAGTATGCATTATGAGCTGTGCCTGCTCGGCACTGAAGTGATGACTTTGCGGCCCTGGAGCAACTTTGAGGAGATACCCCATGTCCAAGGGCAAAGGAGAAGCCCCAGCAAGATGGTAGGAGTGGAGAAATCGTGTTTAGAATCAAGCCCCATATCTGCCAGAGACGCTCAGAGGGCTCAGACAAACCTTGTGTGCACCAGGACCCAGAGACCCCACAGAGACTGAGACAGTACTGTGTTTGAGTGTCTCCTGTGGAGGTACGGGTCAGCAGGGGCCTGCCACAGGGGCAGAGGCTCTGGGTGCAGTAGACCTGGGTATGGCATAAGCCCTCTTGGAGAAGGTCACCATTAACCCCACCATAGAGCCGCCAGAACTTACACAGGACTGGGGACAGACTCTTGGAGGGCACAAACAGAACGTTGTGTACACCAGGACCCAGAAGAGAGGAACAGGGACCCCACAAGAGACTGACCCAGACTTGCTCATGAGTGTCCAGAAGTCTTGGTGGAGGCATGGGTTGGCGGTGGCCTGATGCAGGGTCAGCGGTGGCCTGCTGCAGGGTCGAGGGTGGCCTGCTGCAGGGTCGGGGGCACTGAGTGTAGCAGTGTGTGCATGGGACCTTTTGAAGGAGGTCACCATTATCTTCATTACCTCCACCATAGTTTGGCCTCAGGTCAAATACAAGGAGGGAACACAGCCCCACCCTTCAACAGAAAATTGGATTAAAGATTTACTGAGTATGGCCCCGCCCATCAGAACAAGACCCAGTTTCCCCCTCAGTCAGTCTCTCCCATCAGGAAGCCTCCATAAGCCTCTTATCCTTCTCCATCAGAGGGGCAGAGAGACTGAAAACCACAATCACAGAAAACTAACCAATCTGATCACATGGACCACAGCCTTGTTTAACTCAGTGAAACTATCAGCCATGCCCCGTATAGGGCCACCCAAGACGGATGGGTCATGGTGGAGAGTTCTGACAAAATGTGGTCCACTGGAGAAGGGAATGGCAAACTATTTCAGTATTCTTGCCTTGAGAACCCCATGAATAGTATAAAAAGGCAAAAAGATAGGACACTGAAAGATGAACTCCCCAGGTCAGTAGGTACCCAATATGCTACTAGAGGTCAGTGGAGAAATAACTCCAGAAAGAATGAAGAGATGGAGCCAAAGCAAAAACAACCCCCAGTTGTGGATGCAACTGGTGATGGAGGTCCGATGCTGTAAAGAGCAATATTGCATAGGAACCTGGAATGTTAGGTCCATGAATCAAGGCAAATTGGAAGTGGTCAAACAGGAGATGGCAAGAATGAACATCAACATTTTAGGAATCAGTGAACTAAAATGGACTGGAATGGGTGAATTTAACTCAGATTGCCATTATATCTACTACTGTGGGCAAGAATCCCTTAGAAAAAATGGAGTAGCCATCACAGTCAACAAAAGAGTCCAAAATGCAGTACTTGGATGCATTCTCAAAAATGACAGAATGATCTCTCTTCGTTTCTAAGGCAAACTATGCAATATTACAGTAATCCAAGTCTGTGCCCCAACCAGTAATGAAGAAGCTGAAGTTGAACAGTTCTATGAAGACCTACAAGACCTTCTAGAACTAACACCCAAAAAAGATGTTCTTTTCATTATACGGGACTGGAATGTAAAAGTAGGAAGTCAGGAAATACCTGGAGTAACGGGCAAATTTGGCCTTGGAGTACAGAATGAAGCAGGGCAAAGGCTAATAGAGTTTTTCCAAGAGAATTCACTGGTCATACATAGCAAACACCCTCTTCCAACAACACAAGAGAAGACTCTACACATGGACATCACCAGATGGTCAATACCAAAATCAGATTGATTATATTCTTTGCAGCTAAAGATGGAGAAGCTCTATACAGTCAGCAAAACCAAGACTGGGAGCTGACTGTGGCTCAGATCATGAACTCCTGATTGCCAAATTCACACTTAAATTGAAGAAACTGGGAAAACCACTAGACCATTCAGGTATGACCTAAATCAAATCCCTTATGTTTATACAGTGGAAGTGACAAATAGATTCAAGGGATTAGATAGACAGAGTGCCCAAAGAATTATGGACAAAGATTCATGACATTGTACAGGAGGCAGTGATCAAGACCATCCCCAAGAAAACCGAATGCAAAGAGGCAAAATGGTTGTCTGAGGAGGTCTTACAAATAGCTAAGAAAACAAGAGAAGCCAAAGACAAATGAGAAAAGGAGAGATAGACCCATTTGAATGCAGAGTTCCAAAGAATAGCAAGGAGACATAAGAAAGCCTTCCTCAGTGATCAATGCAAAGAAATAGAGGAAAACAAAAGAATGGGAAGGACTAGAGATCTCTTCAAGAAAATTAGAGATACCAAGGGATTTGTCATGCAAAGATGGGCACAATAAAGGACAGAAATGGTATGGACCTAACAGAAGCAGAAGACATTAAGAAGAGGTGGCAAGAATACACAGAAGAACTATACAAAAAAGATCATCTCGACCCAGATAATCATGATAGTGTGATCACTCACCTAGAGCCAGACATCCTGGAATGCGAAGTCAAGTGGGCCTTAGGAAGCATCACTATGAACAAAGGTAGTGGAGGTGATGGAATTCCAGTTGAGCTATTTCAAATCCTAAAAGATGATGCTGTGAAAGTGCTGCACTCAATATGCCAGCAAGTCTGAAAAACTCAGCAGTGGCCACAGGACTGGAAAAGGTCAGTTTTCATTCCAATCCCAAAGAAAGGCAATGCCAAGGAATGTTTCAAACTACTGCACAATTTCACTCATCTCACACACTAGCAAAGTAATGCTCAAAATTCTCCAAGCCAGAGTTCAACAGTACGTGAACCGTGAACTTCCAGATGTTGAAGCTGGATTTAGAAAAGGCAGAGGAACCAGAGATCAAAATGCCAACATCCGGTGGATCATCGAAAAAGCAAGAGAGTTCCAGAAAAACATCTACTTCTGCTTTATTGACCATGCCAAAGCCTTTGACTGTTTGGATCACAACAAACTGTGGAAAATTCTGAAAGAGATGTGAATACCAGACCACCTGACCTGCCTCCTGAGAAATCTGTATGCAGGTCAAGAAGCAACAGTTAGAATTGGACATGGAACTACAGACTGGTCCCAGATTGGGAAAGGAGTATGTCAAGGCTGTATATATTGTCACCCTGTTTATTTAACTTATATGAAGAGTACATCATGAGAAATGCTGGACTGGATGAAGCACAAACTGGAATCGAGATTGCTGGGAGAAATATCAATAACCTCAGATATGCAGATGACAGCACCCTTATGGCAGAAAGCAAGGAAGAACTAAACACCCTCTTGATGAAAGTGAGAGAGGACAGTGAAAAAGTTGGCTTAAAACTCAACATTCAGAAAACTAAGATCATGGCATCTGGTCCCATCAGTTCATGGCAAATAGATGGGGAAACAATGGAAACAGTGTCAGACTTTATTTGGGGGGGCTCCAAAATCACTGCAGATGGTGACTGCGGTCATGAAATTAAAAGATGTTTGCTCCTTGGAAGAAAAGTCATGAGCAACCTAGACAGCATGTTAAAAAACAGAGACATTACTTCCAACAAAGGCTCGCCTAGTCAAAGCTATGGTTTTTCCAGTAGTCGTGTATGGATGTGAGAGTTGGACGGTGAAGAAAGCTGAGCGCCAAAGAATTGATGCTTTTGAACTGTGGCGTTGGAGAAGACTCTTGAGAGTCCCTTGGACTGCAAGGAGATCCAACCAGTCCATCCTAAAGGAGTTCAGTCCTGGGTGTTCATTGGAAGGACTGATGTTGAAGCTGAAACTCCAATACTTTGGCCACCTCATGCGAAGGGTTGACTCATTGGTAAACACCCTGATGCTGGGAAGAGTTGGGGGCAGGAGGAGACGGGGACGACAGAGGATGAGATGGCTGGATGGCATCACCGACTTGATGGACATGAGTCTGGGTAAACTGGGAGTTGGCAATGGACAGGGAGGCCTGGCGTTCTACGATTCATGGGGTCACAAAGAGTCAGACATGACTGAGCGACTGAACTGAACTGACTGATATGTAAAGCAAAAATTGACAGACTCAAAAGAGAAATAGACACATATAAAATCAAAATTGGAAATTTTTAATAGAATTCTCTTAATAAATGATTGAGTAAATATTCAAAAAAAATCAGTAGGGATTAGATGAAGGTAAATAAAGAACATAACCCAATTTACATACATACCACATGGCACCTACCAATTGCAGAATCAATATATATTCTTTTCAAGTAAGAAATTTTCCAAATTGACCACATGGTGGGCCATAAAGATTGTATCAATAAATTTCAAAGAATTTGAAATCATTCAGACACAATAAATATCTGACCTTACCATACAATGAAATATACCTGTTTATCTTACACCTTAATAATGTTTACTTCATCCAGTATCAAACTTTAACAGCTTTACTTTTGCTTTTTTTTGAATGCTGTATCTTTTTCAGCCTACTTACTGTCAAATTTCTGTGTCATCATATTTATAGTTTCTTTTATAAACAGCCTTTAGTTGGTTTTGAAAGCAGGCTGATAATGGATATCTTATAGTGTCTTTTAATTGAAATGGGGCTTCCCTGGTGGCTCAGTGATAAAGAATCCATCTGCCAATGCAGGAGACAAAGGTTCGATCCCTGGGTAGGGAAGGTCCACTGGAGAAGGAAATGGCACCCAAGTCCTGTATTCTTGCTTGGGAAATTCCTTGGAGAGAGGAGCCTGGCAGGTTACAGTCCACAGGGTCTCAAAAAGTCAGACATAACTTATCGACTAAACAGCAACAACAGCAAATTTAATTGAAATATTTAGTCCAATCACTTTTAATATAAATGCTCTTTTGGTTTAAATGTTATCTTTGTGTTTGTTTCTTATTGTCATATTTCTTTTTTTCTCTCGTACTATTTTGAATTATTTAAGGATATTTATCATTTCCCCTCTAATATCTTGTTAGTTATACATTTCTTCTTATTATTTTTGTGGTTACCCTGTAATTTGCAACATGCATTTTTGAGCTATTAGAGTTTATCTTAAGTTAGCACTTTTACCTCTTTCTGCTGTCATGTGTTTTTAGTTCTACATATAATTTAACCCAAAAAAAACAATACTAGTATTGCTTTGAACAGCCAATATTTACCAATATATGCATTGCCCTTTTTTTTTTGTATACCCTCCTTCCATCAAAGTCATTTTCCTTCTGTCTGGAGATCTGTCTTTAGTATTCCTTACTGTAGATCTGATGGTGATAAATTGTTTCTTTCTATTTATCTGAGGTATAGAATTCTAAGTTGGTAATAATCGCCTTTCTTCAAAACACCTTGCATAGATTATGAAATTGCATTTAATCTATGCATCAATTTAAAGAGAATTCACGTCTTTACTGTGTTGAGAGTCTTCCAATTTGTTAATACAGTATGTATCTCCAATTGTTTAGATCGTCCTTGATTTCTTTTATCAGCATTTTCTAGTTTTTAGCATACAAGTACTGAAGATATATGTTTCCTCACTTCTTGAATTCATACATTTATAGGTTTTGTTTGTTTGTTTGCTTGCTTGTTTGTTGTACAAAATTTGGGAAGTTTTCAGTAATTATTTCTTTGGATACTTTTTTCAGCTTTACCCTATTTCTTGTCTCCTATGGGACTCTGATCACATGATCTTTTTTAGTTTATTTTCTGTCTATTATTCAGATTCTTTAATTTCTATGTTATACTGGGTCATTCACAGATTCTTTCTCCTCTTCATTCTGCTGTTAAACACATCCATTGAGGTTTATTCATCAGTTGTTGCATTATTTTAGCTCAAAAATCCTCATTTGGTTTTTCTTTGTATCTTCTTTTTTATTATTGTTGAGCCTTATTTTTTTTGACTGACATTTTTCTATTTTTTTCCATTTGTTTCGAGCCTGTTTGTAATTGTTTGTTGAAGCATTTTCATGATGACTGCTTTAAAATCTCCGTCAGATAAGTCTAACATCTGTATCATCTGTGTTGGTGTTGGTTAGTTGTCTTTCCTCTTTCCATTTGAGGTCTTTCTGGTTCTTGGTGCAAATAGTTTTCAATTAAAAATTTTATATTTGGGGTATTAAGTTATAAGACTCTGAATCTTATTTAAATCTTATGTTTTAGCAGACTTTCTCTGACACCATTCCATTAGGTGCAATGCACCACTGATTGATAATCACCAGATAGAAGTGGACATACAGGTTTTTTATTTAATTGAGGTATGATTGCTTTACAATCTTGTGTTAGTTTCTGCTATACAGCAATACAAATCAGCCATAATTTATATATCCCTTTTCTCTGAAGCTTACCACCCACACCCTCATCTTACGCCTCTACATTGTCACAGGACATCAGGCTGGGCTCCCTATGTTATACAGTAGCTTCCCACTAGCTACCTATTTTACACATGGTAGTGTTCGTCGGTCCCATTTTTCTAGAGTTCATATATATGCATTAATATGCGATGTTTGTGTTGCATGTACAGGTTTTCCAAGCTGCCTCTGCTGACACCTAATGTGGGATGAACTTCTTGGTAGTGCTGGGCAGTGGTGGGGGACCTCATCACCATCCAATGGGGTGAAAGTCCAGGCTCCCTGTATGTTCTCAATTGGGGTAGGAGTGGTAAGGGTGGAATCCTCATTACCATCCAGCAGGGTTGAAGTCCTGACTCCGCACCACCTGGCAGTGGGGAAGGGGTGGAGAGTGACTCATTGCAGCCGGGCAAGGATGAAGTCTCAGCTCCCCACTCTACTAGTTGAGTGGTAGGAGGGCTACAGTTTGTTCTGCAGATATAGCTGGAATAGAGTGGCTATTTGTAAGCTGTGGCTGTCTGGCTCAACTGACCCTCTCCTGGTGTTCTGTCTAGAGAGAGCATGATTTTTTTTTTATTTCCATTATTTCCAGACTGTCACCTTCTCTAGCATCTAACCTGGGGTTTGTGAGCCAAAGAGGAACCCAGGGCACTTACCACCGGGTTGAGCTCAGGTCTTGAGTTCCTTAACCAGCCTGCCTTCTCTCTACCTTTCAGTCTGCCCATGCTGTTTTATACATAATGTCCAAGGGTTTTAGTTGTACTTAGTAGAAACAGTAGGGAGAGAAGATGTCTACTCTGCTTTCCTGGAAGCAAAAGTCTCAAGATGTGTTAATGAAATTTAATATGACTATACCAAAATACCTACAATGGTTTTGATGTGTACAATTAAATGTAGTCAGAGAGAAAAAGACAAATATCACATAATATCACTGATATGTGGAATCTAAAAAAAATGATAGTGAGTGAAGTCGCTCAGTCGTGTCCGACTCTTTGCAACCCCGTGGACTGTAGCCTACCAGGCTCCTCCATCCATGGGATTTTCCAGGCGAGAGTACTGGAGTGGGGTGCCATTTTCTTCTCCCCCACCCCCCTCCAAAAAAAAAAGATACAAAGAACTTATTTACAAAACAGAAATAGGCCTACAGACACAGAAAAAACAAGTTTATAGTTACCAAAGGGGGAAGAGGGGGATAAATTAGGAGTTTGGGATTAACAAATACACATTACTATATGTAAAATAGATAAACAATAAAGACCCACTGTATAACACAGAAAAGTATATTCAATATCTTGTAATAACCTATAATGGAAAATAATCTGAAAAAGAATAAGTATATGTATGTATGTATAACTGAACCACCTTGCTGTATACCAGGAGCATTGTACATCAACTATACATCATTTTAAAAAAATAAATTTAAACCATACTCTCAAAGGTATGTATGCATCAACAAAGAATGACTTTTTAAATAACTTTTGGGAAGAGAAATTGTGTTCAAGGAAATTACACACAAAATTTATATTTTGTGTAAAATATGTTCCCAGACTCAAGGAGAGAAGGCTTTAATCTTGAGTTTCTTGCTAACTGATGGAAGGATTTGGCTATTTTTTATCTTAAAAGAAAAAATATCTATATTTTGTCTGAGCATAAGTAGCCATCACATTGGTGGCTCAGTGGTAAAGAATCTGCCTGCCAGTTCAGGAGCCACAGTAGACTTGGATTCAATCCCTGGGTCAGGAAGATCCCCTGAAGGAGGAAATGGCAATCCACTCCAATACTCTTCCCTGAAAAATCCCATGGACAGAGGAGCCAACAGGCTACAGTCCATCAATTCAGTTCAGTTCAGTCGCTCAGTCGTGTCCGACTCTTTGAGACCCCATGAAGGCCAGGCCTCCCTCTCCATCACCAACTGCCAGAGTCCACCCAAACCCATGTCCATCGAGTCAGTGATGCCATCCAGCCATCTCATCCTCGGTCGTCCCCTTCTCCTCCTGCCCCCAATCTTTCCCAGCATCAGGGTCTTAGCAAATGAGTCAGCTCTTCATATCAAGTGGCCAAAGTATTGGAGTTTCAGCTTCAACATCAATCCTTCCAATGAACACCCAGGACTGATCTCCTTTAGTATGGACTGGTTGCATCTCCTTGCAGTCCAAGGGACTCTCAAGAGTCTTCTCCCACGCCACAGATCAAAAGCATCAATTCTTTGGCACTCAGCTTTCTTTATAGTCCAACTCTCACAGCCATACATGACCACTGGAAAAACCATAGCCTTGACTAGATGGACCTTTGTTGGCAAAGTAATGTCTCTGCTTTTTAATATGCTGTCTAGGTTGGTCATAACTTTCCTTCCAAGGAGTAAGTGTCTTTTAATTTCATGACTGCAATCACCATCTGCAGTGATTTTGGAGCCCAAAAAAATAAAGTCAGCCACTGTTTCCACTGTTTCCCCATCTGTTTGCCATGAAGTGATGGGACCAGATGCCATGATCTTAGTTTTCTGAACGTTGAGCTTTAAGCCAACTTTTTCACTCTCCTCTTTTACTTTCATCAAGAAGCTCTTTAATTCTTCTTCACTTTCTGCCATAAGGGTGGTGTCATCTGCATATCTGAGGTTATTGATATTTCTCCCGGCAATCTTGATTCCAGCTTGTGTTTCTTCCAGCCCAGCGTTTCTCATGATGTACTCTGCATAGAAGTTAAATAAGCAGGGTGACAATATACAGCCTTGACGTACTCCTTTTCCTATTTGGAACCAGTCGGTTGGAGTTGCAAAATCGAACACGACTGACCAATTGAGCACACACAGCCGTAACCCTCCGCCTTACTATTGAAGTTCTCTAGAATCCTCTAGAAAATCATCCACTGATATTAAAGCTTACTTAGCAAACATCTGTGTTTGTCCTGGGATTCTAAACATGAGCTTCTGTTCCAGGTCGCCTGAATTGGTGGTCCACCGTGTGCACGAGCTGTAAACGGCTTCTTCCTTTGGCCACGACAGGGGACGGGAACTGCCTTTTACATGCTGCCTCACTGGGTAAGCCCTGCAGTGTAGACAGAGGGTGGAAGTGACCAGGCCTGCTCTGTGCGTTATTAGAGGACAATCTTATACTAAGTAGAGCCACATACATCACTGTCATCTGAAAAGATCCCCAAGGGATGGAATTAACAACCCCCACCCTTCTTGTCAAGATGCAGACAGGCTTGGTGGGGGCATAGAGCACACATGAGGAAAGATCTGTCCTGATAGAAAGAGGCCTGAGCAGACCTTTAGGGATGGGCAGTAGACAGCGGGATCTAGAGCAATCAAAGAGGACTTCCTGGAGGAGCTGAGATTTTCCTGAGGCTTGAAGAACTTGAAAGAGTATAAAATAGGACCTTAAAGGCAGGGAGAACACACAGATAAAGTGGAAAGTCAGGTATTAACAGGGTGTTTGGGATCAGGGCTGAACCCTGTTGAGCTTGAGCAGAAAGTCTGGGGGGCAGTGCGTGAGGCTGGGTAGGTCTGGAGCCACCACACTGACTGCAGCTGATGTACCTAGACTGACAAAAAGACAGACATGGGTAAATAACACAGGGATCAGCACAGTCAGAATATACTGCAAAGACGTCAGCAAACTTTCAACAGACATGTGAGCTTCCTGGCTGCAAAAAGCGACACCAGCAAATGCACAGGTGTGGGTGGCAATGTTTGGATGACAGAAGATCATGGTACACTTTCTGGAAGATCATGTAACCCCTCTGGACCCAGGCTTACATAACACATGCAGGACTGGATTTGTGCCAAGGACCCCAGCATCAGAGCTGGTGGTACCTTATTAGTGCTGCACTCTGAGGACCCTCTCCAGGGATGGGCCCCTCCAACAAGAAAATGGTCCTTGTTGGTCAAACTCACCTCCCCAGGTAAACATGACCTCAACTCGATGCTGTGACCCAGAGCAAAGATGCCTGAGACCTCACTTCAGACCTGTAGTGAGGCCTGTTCTGCAAGAGGTGGGTTGAGCTGAGCCCGAAAAGGTTTCAAGGAAATGCAGGGCATCTGGGAAGGGCCCCAAAATGCCCAGGGGAGGATGGAGCCCAAGTGCAAGAGAAACATTCCATGTTCCTTGGGCTTGACAAAGGGTTATGGGGAAAACAAGGGCACCCACCCACCTGCCCCCTTTCTGTTTCAAAATTAGTTCATTCCTGTCTGTTGACTCCACATTCATCACAGTAAAATAACAATTAGCAATTCCACTGCCCAGCAATGTCTGCTTTTAGCATTTTGGTATATTGTCTTCCTCACTTTTGTTTATACTTCCGGTAAAATTAGGATCTCATAGTGTTCACGGTTTGGAATCCAATATTTTCCCCTTAAAATTGTAAATTGAATTTTTCACGCTATCCTTCAAAAACATGTTTTGCAAGTTGTGTCTTATTCCATCATAAAATGTTCAGTATCCCTCTCTTATGGAACTTATTTCACCTTATCCTGTATAAAATCTAGAGAAAAATTACAAAAGAAGACA
The DNA here is from genome assembly GCA_024291935.2 of Okapia johnstoni. Taxonomy (NCBI): domain Eukaryota; kingdom Metazoa; phylum Chordata; class Mammalia; order Artiodactyla; family Giraffidae; genus Okapia; species Okapia johnstoni. Next base: position 26,406,949 of record CM044326.1, read on the forward strand.
TCTCTCCTGTTTGCAAAGTCTTAGGCACAGGAATGCCTTTGTCCTTCTAACACTCAGCGTACACAGGCACTGCCCCCACCATGACCACTGGTGGACAAAGCCACATGCCCGATGGTCACACACCACTGTGGTCCTGACTGATGGCAGGTGTTTCAAAATAAGCACAGAAGTCCCCCCAGTTCTGCCTGGGAGGAGAAAGCCTCCTGCAGGTGGCCCTTGCTCTAACTGTGAGAGAGGCTGGGCCAAGACTGAACCTGGGACTCATGGCCAGTTGATTCTTTTCTCCCAGTACTTCGTTTCCCCTTGGTACTCAAATTGCTAAACCATGTACAAGCAAGTCTGCCCAAAGTGGCCCTTCGACACTCACCAGCAGTGCTTACTGGACCTGCTGACCAGCCCTGGCACTGACCTAGGGTGTGGGGCACACATAGAAATGACAGTAATCCTGGGATCAGGCTTGTGGGCAAACATATGTGGGACAAGGAGACTCCCTCTGCACGAGACCCAAACAAGGAACCATGGCAAGTAGACTGGACCCAGAACTTGCCCTGCCTGGGAGGAGTCTGCAGGCAGGTCAGAGGGATGAGAAAGCTCAGCTCGGCCTGTTCATAAAAGGAACATTGATGGCCACCTCCCTCTGTCTGTACTGCAGAAAAAGACTAAAGCCTCACTGGACAGAAAGCCCACAGCAGCCCCCTGTTACCACATGTCTTTGCACTAAAGGATGCACGGCCAGACTGAGCCTTTGATCATCAGTCAGTGTGGGTCACTGCTCTCTGAAAGCTCTCCAGAGGGTCCCAGCTAACTTCAAAGCCCAGCTTTCCACTCGTCACCTCAGCCCTTCCATCCCAACTGCTGACACCAGCCCCCTTGGGGCTGGCCCTGACCTTTTCCTTTACCTGGGATGGTGACTCAACCCTGCCCTTCACCACTCAGGTCTTTGTCCCAATGTCTCCACTCACCCTGTGACCAAACCACCCAGCACTCTGTCCTCTTAGCCTGCTTCATCTCCCCTTACATTGCCACTGCCTGCAACATAGTGTGTTACATGTTAATTCTATGGCTGCCTCCCCTCCCCCTCAGTGTGGACTCCATGAGATTTTAGGAGTTTAGTCTGTCCTAGTTGCTACTGTGGGTATTCCCATCATTTAGAATGGTGCCTCACCCTTACTGTGAAATAAGTATGGAATTAAGTGGAATTAATAGTATCCAGTTAAACAGATGAACAAATGAATGAATAAATTTCCCTAGTCTCTCCCTGTAGCCAGAGCTGCATCTCTCATGGCGCTTCTTCCATTGATTGGGTTTCTTGACCACTTCTGAGCTTCCCCAAGGGTGTACTCAGAGATGCTGCTTTGTTCTTATGACTCCTGGGCCAGGCGGGGCACTTCCCTCAGAAGCAGATGCTCTCCTGGGGCCCAGATGTGTGCAGAGATGCCTCAGGGCTACAGATATTGGATGCAGCAGACCCTCCATGAAACTGGGGTCTGACTGCCATCCTGGCTTGGGGCCGTGCATGAGGACACATCATCCACTGTCCCCACAGGCTCTCTCCCACTAAACACAAGGCCAGAACCACAAGCATTACATCCCTCAGAACAAACCTTGAGAGGTTGAGTGCAGCCTGCCAAGGGCCTCCCGAGACTTAGTGAAATGGCTATTGCTTTAAGAAGGGGCTGTGCTCCTTCATTCAGTGCCTGCATCTGCAGGAAACATCAGGAGGGAGGGAAGAGGGGAGCTGCTTGCTAATCATGAGAACTGAATATCTCCCTGAATATGCTCCCTGTGTGAGCATTATCTGCTCACACAGCTGTGGGGGCCAGGACTGGTAGGTGGTGGTGGTCTCAACTCCTCCTGTTTTGCCCCTTCCTCACATATTGTCTTGTGGCTCAGATGATAAAGAATCTACCTACAGTGCAGGGGACCTGAGTTCGACCCTGGGGTCAGGAAGATCCCCTGGAGAAGAGAATGGCTACGCAGTACAGTATTCTTGCCTGGAGAATTCCATGGACAGAGGAGCCTGGCGGGTTACAGTCCATGGGGTCCCAAAGAGTCGGACACGATTGAGTGACTAACTTGTTCACTTTACTTTCACATCTTTCCTCTCTCCTCTACTCCTCATGGGCCTCCTGGCTGCAGGAATGTGGGGGTTTCACGACCGGGACCTGGTTTTACGGAAAGCTCTCTACACCATGATGAGGACCGGGGCCGAGAGGGAGGCCCTGAAGCGAAGGTGGAGGTGGCAGCAGACACAGCAGAACAAGGAGGTGGGTACCTGTCAGCATGGCAGAGCCGGGACCATGCTGGGCGCAGCCAAGGCCAAGATGAGGTCCTATCTGGGGCCCCAATATCAAGTCTGTCTTATGAGATGAGGCAGCAATGGCTCCATCTCCTACTCAAACCCACTAAAGAGGAACGCATTTCAACAGTCAGCCCCTGCCCACAGCGACCAGACATCCACTCCCCTTACCTGTCCTGGTGTAATTATGAAAACCACCTACCCTCACTCACAAGGCTGTCCCAGCCTGAATGGTGAGTTAGATAGTCACCTGTGAGGTCACTGCTGGTGCAGCCACTGATCGGCCCTGGCATGGCCCCAACCCAGGGTGTGTGCTCAGTCCAAAGAGAATGCTTATCCCAGAACCTTAGTGAGCACTGGCCCTTTGCTGGCATGGAAGCCCTTGAAGATGGGTCTGCCCACGTCCCTGCACACATGTCAGTGGTCGGCACCCAGCCTAGTACGTGTGCAGGTTGCATTTAGTCGCTCTAGCCCCTGAGAATGACCACTGTTGCTGAGTGGACTTCCGGCAGCATAGAGATTGGGGGTTCTGAAGCAAATGCGGACGGTCCTTGGCCACTAACTGGTGCCCACCCTAGGGGCTGACCAAGCCGGGAAGTCGGGCTCTCAGCCAGACTGATGTGGGTGCAGGAGTGAAGAGGTGGATGCCACCTCCTAACCCCACCCCCCTTTGTGCCAGTCAGGGCTGGTGTACACGGAGGAGGAGTGGGAGCGGGAATGGACGGAGCTGCTGAAGCTGGCCTCCAGCGAGCCACGCACACACTTCAGCAAGAATGGCGGCTCTGGCGGGGGGTAAGTGCTGCCCCAGCGCTCCCCCTGATGGCATGGGAAGTGATGGGGGGGGAGATGTGGGACCCCCAAGCTAGGGACGACACAAGGAGGACTCCTGCCTTCAGATCTTAGATTCTGCCAAGGATGCAGGGCAGGTGGTGGGGATGACAGGACCCTGCCGGATGTTCGGAAGAAAGTGTACACAGTCGCTGTGTGAGCTCAAGCATGCCCCCTGCACTGCAGAGAGGGACTCACTGTCCAGCCAGCCTGTGGAGGGCCCAAGCTGCCCATGCACTCCCCAGGCTCTGAAGCTTCAGGCTGCTGCTAGAATCCTAACCACTGGTCTACCAGGCAACGGTGGTGGTCTTTTAAAGTAACCTCCATGAACCTTGGACCAGCAGGGTTCCGGAGCAGGTAAGCGTCATGCTGGAGCCTGGCCCCATGGTGAGTGACAAGCTGAGCACCACTGCTGCCCAGACCCTGGCCCTCTGGCCCCAGGACAGACGGGAACAGACCCTGCACTGCTGCTCCCAGCATGGACACTGGCCTGGCAGTTTTTCCCAGAAAGAACCAGGTTAAGCATCTGAAGAGGTCGGAAGGGAGCAAGGGTCAGACTCAAGGATGCACTTGACCAACTTCCTGCCTTCTTCCCGAAAGACTCACAGTGGCCAATCCCAAGGCTTACTGCTGGAGCCCCAGCAGGAGACCCTGGAGGCAGGGAGGCGTGTCCACGACTCGCTCAGAGAGAAGGGTGGAGACCAGGTTGAGGTCCAGGCAGGGTGAACCACCAGCCAAAGAGCCATCATGGATAGGCTGTTTAGAACTGGTGACCACAGGGAGGATGCTCTCTGAGACCCCAGGAAGGCAAGACCAGCATGAGCTCTCTGCCGAGTTAGATGCGTGAGACAGACTGGATGGCAGCTCTACCCATAGTTGTAGACACGGCGAGAAGTGTGAGAGCCGAGGCCAGGCAGAGGTGGGGGCTTCCGTGCAGGCGCACTCCGAGCTACAGGACCCATTCTTTCTCATGCTCCTACTTGCAAATCACAACATGTCTGTTTCTTGTGACTAAAGCAAGAGAAATCAGACATTCTGTGCTACTTACTGCACCTCCAGAGACTTGTGAAGTGCTACCTCCTGTGAAGTGCTGCCTCCAAAAGGGCTGCTGCTGGAGTTTGCAGTCCCCTCCAGCAAAGGTGAACTCAGCTTGCCCATCACCAGATCTGCTAGTGGGGCCATGGGTAAGAGGGCTGGTCCCCAGAAGGAAAAGGAAGACATGGAAGAGAAAGGAAAATAACTCCACCCCAAGTCATGTGGGTCTGCATGGAAACCATTGTTGGAGTGAAGTTGCCCATCACCACCTGGCACATGCAGCCCCGACCCCCACTATGGACACTCTGGGGGAAGAAGGTGTGTGTGCAATGGGAGGTATCCATTACTTGTTATAAAACTGGTAAAATCTATGAAAGCAATTAGTGACAGCCTCTGGGTGCTTCATCTGATTTAATGGCAACTGAGAACTAAGAAAGGGGTCTTCCTGGTGGACCCCAACCAGACGCCTAGACTCAGATGTCATGGATTAGAGTCCCAGACTGGGTGTGTGATCTTGGGCATGTCTCCCAAGCTCCTGGAGCATCTTTGTTGTTCAGATGTAAAATGCATTTGGTACTAAGGTCCCCGCTAGGCTGTATCGGTTTTTCGTGGTGGTGGAGTAAACCACACCAAAACTGGGTGGCTTAACACAGAGACACTGGATTTGTTCCTATTCTGGGGTCAGCATTCTGGTCTAGAATTTTCTGGAGCCTCTCCTGGGGCTGCAGCATCTGGCAGTTAGTCTGAGTGGCGCAAGACCATCCAAGATGGCCTGATTCACGACTCTGGCTCTTGCTGAGCCTCTGTCCAGATTTCATCCTTGAGAAGGCTCAGGCCCCTTAGAGTATGGATCAGGGCAAGAAGAGGGGGCAGCCCCCATTGTGGAGGTTCAGCTCAAGCCTTTGCTTACATTACATTTACTAATGTCCCATGGAAACATTGGCCAAAGCAAGTCCCATGGCTGAGCCAGCCTCCGGGCAGATAGACTCCATCCTTAATAAAAGGAGGGGCAAAGTCACATTGCAAAGGGACAAATACACAGTAAGAAGGCCCTGTGGCCATCAGAGCAGTCGGCCACATTCTCTGATTCTGTTGGCATTGGGCAGTGAAATCAATGGAAAGTGGAAAGACGCTTTTATGACTATAAACATAATGTTTATTAAGACATGGTCACACTCAGCCTGTGAGTTGGCATGCTGCTGCCTATATGGTATGTCATAAAGGCCTATCCCAAATACCTGAAATGTATGGTTTCCCTGACTTTCCATGGTTCATCTCACTGTCCAGAGTGTAGTGGTTATGACACTCACACTGGCTCATCTGAATGTCTGATATTCCACCTTTAGAAATTCATTCCTGTGAGTCTTGAAAACATTGGAGCCTTAGGGGCTTTCAGAAGTCTCTGACTGTAGAGCAAATCCCTTCCATGAGTTTATATGTCCCATGAGTTTATATATACTCTGCACCCTGACCTCCAGAGCCTAGACCTATAGGAATGGAACATAAAAATAGCTTATTGAATTGTGCTGGGCAGTGAGGATTGAAGAAAGGAAGCCATGAACCTCTGCTGGGCACCTGCCTGCCTTACATACTACCTAAGTGCCACCACCTTACACACTTTATCTGCATTTTATAAATTAGGCATCACCCTCCTTTATATGTTGGAAAACTAATGTTCTAAGAGATTAATTGACTTACCTCTGGTTTGTAACTGGTGGAGCTAGGAAGCAGACTGAGACCTGTCTGAGTCCAGCACCCTCCAGTTTGCCAGAGAATACTCTAAGACAAGTTTTATAGCTTCTTAAGAAAGAGTGCACTGCAGATAGAATTTTTTGAGTCCTTGCATATCTGAATTTCTCTTTATTCTGTCTCACCCTTGATGGATAGTTTGGGTATGAATTCTCTTTAAATTCATGATATTAATGATGTCATGAAAGGTGTTAAATCAGACAGAAAGCTATCAACTTCCTGGCATTCAGTCAAAGTTGTCTAATTTGAAGTGAAACAATTATATGAAATCCAAAGACTAAATATGTTCAACCAACTTCTTGCTCCACCTTTACAGACTCTGAAAAAGATTTATTCATTAACTCAACATGTATTAATTGCCTGAGGCATGCTGTGCATTTTCAAACACACTATCTCATTCTGTCATCACTGTAACCCTGTGAGATAAAGTTTATAATTCTTATTTAAAGTATGAGGAAATTTGGACTCAGGATAAAAATTATTTGCCCAGGGTAATCTACTGAGTGTAAGAGCTGTAGTTCAAATTCAGGTGTCCTGCCTACCAGGTCTCCTGGTCCCTGATTTTCCTCCTACCCCTTAGCTCAAGATCCTCTTTCTGTTCTTATAGAAAATTGGGTGCTTGCTCTTTTCTGTGGGTTATAGAATGAGGCCTCTTTGTTTTCTAGTCCAATTCCAGGGTGTGTTCCAAGGGAGTACCATTTCAGATCTCAGCCTTTGTTAATAACAGACTAATAAACCTTTGCCATCAGATGTCTTTCTGTGTGAATGTACAGAAAGGTATTTTCCAACTCAGTCTCCCTGGGTCTCCCTTTTCTTCCCCTGCCAAATACTGAAAACCTTTGTAAGCATTAATTCTATGGTAAATTAATGAGAGGAATTACTTTAAATTTTCAAGCAATTTTCAACAACCACTATACTCTTTGGAGGCAGGGAATAAATCAGGACCCTCTCAGTTTGAAGAATACTATGTAAACCCCATTAGGGAAATGAAAATTAAAAGCACTACATACCTATAAGAAAGTCAGAAAAATATATATACTGGCGATACCAGGTGCTGGTGAGAGTGCAAAGCAAATTGTACATCACATTATTGGTGATATAAAAAGGACACAACCACTCTGGAATACAGTTTGACAGATTCTTGTAAATTTAAAAACACATTTGCCATATGACCCAGCAGTCCTACTGCTAAGTATTTACCCTAGAGCACTGGTTCTCAACCATGGATGATTTTGACATTTGGCTAGATCTAGGGATATTTTGTCACAACTGGAATGTAGTCTGAATAGTGCTAGAATCTAATGGGTAGAAGTCAGGGATGCTGCTAAGCCTTCTAAAATGCACAGGACAGCCCCCCAAACAAAGAAATAGCTAGTGCAAAATTTCCGTAGTGTCAAGATTGAGAAAATCTGCTCCAAAGAAATGAAAATGTGTGTTCACACAAAGTCCTATCTAAAATGCTTATAGAAGTTCCATTCATAATTGCCCAAAACTGGAAATAACTCAAATGTCCTTTGATAAAAAAAAAATGGAGTACATCAATATTATGAAATACTATCCAGGAATTAAAAACAAACTACTGATATATGCAACAACTTGCATGAAAGGATCAGGTCTCAAAAAGTTATGTATTGTATGTATGATTCATTTATATGACATTATCCAAAAGGCAAAACTACAATGATGGAGAACAGATCAGGGTTTCATTTATTTGGAATGAATGTCTGACTTTCCAATATCATTTCTTGAAAAGACTATTCTTTCATCATTGAATTGCTTTTACGTTTTTCAAATACCTGTAGGCAATATTTATGTGGATTTGGGAGATATATGTTGAGTGGGAGATTCTGTATTACGTTCCATTGAAATATGCACCTGTCCTTTTGACAGTGTCACTTTATAATAAGTCTTAAAATTAGGTAGCATCACTCCTCCAACTTTATTCTCCTTTTTCAATATTTCTGGTCTTTTTTTTTTTGCTTTCCCATACAGATTTATAGAATTGGTTTATCTATATCTGAGAAATATTCTACCAGGATTTTTATTGGTATTACATGAAGTCTATACGTGAATTGGAGGATTGAAATCTTTAAAATGTTGAGTCTACTTACACATCTTTCTCCATGTATTAGGTAGACACAGTATGCTTCTTCATATATTTAACTCTTCTTTGATTTATTTTATTAGCATTTTATAATTTTCAGCATAAAAGTTTTATACATGTTTAATTGGATATATACCTGACTATTTCATGTGAAGCTATTGTAATGATTGTGTGTGTGTGTTTTCACTTGGGTCTGCAATTATTCATTGCTAGTTATTGCCAGTTACTGATGTTTGTGACTTTGTATTCTGTGATGTTACTAAACTCGTTTATCAGTGCTAAGAGGTTTTTAGATTCCTTGGGATTTTTTACACAGATATTCATATAATCAGTGAGTAGGGATAGGTTTATTTCTTCCTTTATAAGCTCTATGCCTTTTATTTCTTTTTCTTATTGCACTAACTAGAATTTCTAGTATGATGTTGAGCAGACATGGTGAGAGAGGAAACTCTTCCCTGGTCATCACTCTTAGTCAGAAATCTTTCATCAGTAAGATATTTGTTATAGATTTTTAGTAGGTATCTTTTATCAGATTGAGGAAGTTTCCTCGTATTCTTTTTTGTTGAGAATTTCTATCATTAATGAATGTTGAACTTTATCAAATACATTTCTACATCAGTTAGTATGATCATGTGGATTTTTTTCTTCTTTAGACATTAATATGGTAGGTTACGTTGGATGATATTTGAATATTGAACCAGGGATTTCATTGCAGGGAATCATTGCATTCCAGGGTTTAATTCCACTTTCTCTTGGTGTATTAAAAGTTTTATTTTGTTATTTCAATTTGGCAATATTATGTTGAGAATTTTTGTATCTATTTCCATGGAAGTTATTGAATATAGTTTTCTGTTTCTGTACTACTGTCTTTGTCTAGTTTTGGTGCCAGTGTAATGCTAGTCTCATAAACAAGTTGGAGACAATGATCTCTCCTTTAGGGCTTCCCAGTGGCTCTAGTGGTAAAAGAATCCACCTGCCAATGGAAGAGACCTAAAAGATGCAGGTTCAGTCCCTGGGTTGGAAAGACCCCTGGAAGAAAGGAATGGCACCCCATTCCAGTATTCTTGTCTGGAAAGTTCTATGGGCAGGGGAGCCTGGTGGGCTATGGTCCATGGGATTGCAAAGAGTCGGACATGACTGAGCATGCATGTGTGCATGCGCGCACATGCGCACACACACACACACACACACCCCTCTATTTTTCCAGTAAATTGTATATAATTGGTGACATTTTTTCTTTAAATATTTGGTAGATTCACAAAATCTGTGAATTCATCTGCAATCAGATATTGCCTTTTCAGAAGTGTATTAACTATAAATTCATCTTCTTTAACAGTTATAGAAAATAGAAATAAGTAGTTTTGGGTAGCTTGTTGAGAAATTGTTCCATTTCATCAAACTTGTTGAGTTTATGTGCATAGTATTGTTTATAATTTTCCCTTTTGTAACTTAATACCTCAGGGGGATTTTAGTGATATGTCCTTTCTTTTCAGATTCAGCAGTTAGTGTCTTCTCTCCTTTCTCTCTCTTTTTTTTTTGATCAGCATTGTTAAAGTTCTGTCAATTTGACTGATCATTTAAACGAACCAATTTTGGCTTAATTGGTTGTCCCTGTTGGTTTTTAGATTTAAATTTCATTGATTTCTGTTCTTACCTTTAGAGTTTCTGCTCATTCTGTTTGCTTTAGGTATATTTTGCACTGATTTTTCTACTTTATTCAGGTGAAATCTTAGATTATTGATCTGAGATTTTTTTTGTAATATATGTATTTGGGGGCTATAAATTTCCCTCTAAGAGCTGTTTAGCTGCATATAACAAATTTTGATATGTTGCATTTTTGTTTTCATTGTTTAAAATATTTTCTAATTTCCCTTGAGATTTTCTCTTTGACTACTGAATTATTTAAAAGTCTATTGTGTAACATGGTTTTGTTGTCTTTCTTTACTAATTCTAGTTTAATTGCATTATGATCTGAGAACATAATTAGTATGATTTAAATTATTTAAAATGCCTTCAGTTTTGTGAAGGAGTGAGCATATTGTCTGTCTTTGTGAATATTCCCTGTGAATTTTAAAAAGATATGTATTCTGTACTTGTTGGATAAAGTGTTCTGTTGATGTCAGTTAGATCCAATTGATTGATGGTTTTGTTCAGATTTTCTATACCCTTGCTGATTTTCTGTCTACTTGTTCTCTCAGCTACTGAGAGAGAAGTTTAGAGCCCTACAGTTATACTTATGGCTGTTTCTATTTCTCTTTTCAGTTTTGTCAGTTTTTTCTTCTAAGTATTTTGAAGTCTTATTGTTAAATCCACATTCATTTAGGACTATTCTACCTTCTTTCTGAATTTATCCTTTGATCATTGTATAATATCTCTCTTTATCTGGGGCAGTTTTCTTTGATCTGAAGTCTACTTTGCCTGATACTGATAAAGCCTCTCAAAATTGATCTTGATTAAAATTTTCATGATCTGTAATTTTCCATCCTTTTGTCTTTAACCTGCCTAAATCATTATATTTGAAGTGAGTTTCTTTAACACAGCAAATAGTTATTATTGATTGTAACAATTTCTGTCTATTAACTGCTACATTTATATAATCTGTATTTAATGTAATTATTGATCTGTTTGAATTTTGGTCTCCTGTTGTATTATTTGTTTGCTTTTTCCCTTTGTGTTTTTTGTTCCTCTGTTCCCCTTTCCTTGTTTCAGTTATTTGAATTTTTAAGATTATATTTTAATTTAATTTTTATGATTTTTACATCTTTTCATAGAGTTTTTAAGTAGTGGCTCTAGTAATTACAATATGCATATTTTAAGCAATCCCTTTTGGAATTCAAGTGCAATTCAGAATCCTTGCTACCAAATAGCCCCCTTGTTTTCTCCTTTATGGTATAGTTTTCTTATGTATTTCATCTACATACTTTAAATACCCCATCAGCCAATATAATATTTTTAATGTGGATCTTCAAATATATATTAAAGAACTCAAGAGGAAAAGGATACTCTATTATATGTATGCAAATCATGACTATTTCTGTTGTGCTTCCTTCATAAGTGATGTTCCAACATTTTTCTGGTATCATTTTCTTTCAATCTGAACATTTTCTTTTAATTTTTAGGGAGATTTTCTGGTTGTGAATTCCATTACTTATTCTTCTTCTGAGAGTATGATTATTTCACCTTTATACCTGAAGGATATTTTTAATGGATATAGACTTCTATCAGTAGTTTAACATCCTTTTCCTGCAGCACTTTAAAAATCTTGTATCCCCTTATTCTCCAGTAGTTCCTGATGAGAAATCGACAGTCACTTGAATTACTGTTCCCATGTTCAGTGTATCACTTTTCAACTGGCTGTTTTCAGCAATTTTCCTCTGTCCTTAGGTTTCAACAATTTGATTTTGTTGCGTCTGGCCAGGGGTTTCTTTAGGTTTATCCTCTTTAGTTCTCTGAGATTCTTAAATGTATAGATCTGTATTTTTGCCCAGCTTAGGAAGCTTTCATTCATTATTTTCCTGAAGTTTTTTTTTTCTTTTTAGGGGCTCTGTACTCTTTCTCCTTCTGGAACTCTGATGACATGAGTATTACACTTTTGATACCGTCTGAAGTCACTGAAATTCTCCTTTTGTCAATCTTTTCTTCTCCCTCTTCTTCAGATTGGGTCATCTGTTGATCTGTCTTCAAATTTACTGACTCTTATTCTCTCTCATCCCCAATCCGCTATTGAGTCCACTCAGTGAATTTTTTCTTCCAATTCCTGTATATTTAATTTCTAAAATTTCCATCACTGATTGGAGCATTTTCACAATAACTTCTTTAAAATCTTTGTCAGATAATTCTGACATCTACCAACTCAGAGTTGGTAGTCTTTTGACCATTCTCTTCCTTGGGAAAATTGAGATTTTTGTGGTTCTTCATGTGTCAAGTACATTTGGATTGTATCCTGGACATTTTGGATATTACAAGACTCTGAGTCTTGTTAATAATCTATGAAAAATCTTGTTTTTCATGTTAAGCAGGTAGGTTCACACTGTAAGTTTTAACCTGCCTTCTCTGGGCTGTGGTTTTCAAAGCCTTTGCTGTCCTATTTGCCTAAGCCACATATTACACAGTCTGTAACCTGGGCAGGGGTCTATTCAGTAAGTCCTCAGAGCCTTTGGTGTACTGATTAGGGCAGATCAGATCGATACATGCACAGCTCAGAGTTGGGGAAAGGGGAGTCCAGGAATTCATAAACAACCTTATGGGATTGTTTTTTGAAGTCTTTCTTGTTTTATAATCTTCCAGGTACTTTCTGGTTCCCTGGGACTCCCTTTTCTGTCCTCCAGCCATAATGTGCTGCTATACACCTAGCCCTGTCCTGCACCCCTGCTCATGCAGGGCTCATGTATGTTTGATATTGTCTCTCCTTCACATTGCAACATCCTATTGGTGCAGCCAACCCAATCCTTCTTTGTGATTCTCTTCCAAACCCTAGCTCAGTGCTGGCCAAATGGGATTGCGTGTACCAACAGAGCCAGATCCAGGACCAGCAGGTGTGGTGCTGAGCACTTGTGCCGCCACCCTCCCCCCCAGGGGAGGCATTCCTGCCTGGGCCCCATGACGCCAGTACCCAGACTTGACCTGTTAGGAGGCAGGGAGCAAAGGCCAGCCCTCTTAGGATGAGTGCTCACGCCATTCTCCCACCAGCCTTTTACTGGGATCTGGAGCAGGGAAGACTTGCCTTCTTAGAGGATCAGGATTCGCTGGAGATGGGGAAGGACAGCATTGTCTGACAGGAATTAGAGCCATGTCATCTACTGAGCACATACATACTACAATAAGATCTTCATCGAGCAGGGCTGTGAAGCTATCATTATTATCACCAATGGCAGAAAACTGAGATTCAGGAAATTAAATCAGTTCTCAGCATCCCTCAGCCCAGAAGGGATAGAGCCAGGATCTGAACTTGAACCTGACCACCAACATAAATCCACACTCTTATCAAATCAGAACATCATGATGCACAATCATGCAAATGATGCAAATCAGGCATGAAGAGCAAGAATCAACAACTTATCCTGAGATTTGTGATGAAAATAATCAGTCTTGTTCTTTAACCTTTTATAAAGCAAAAGCTTACTTGTACTCCATTGGATGAGACAGATTATGGAGCCTGAAAGGCTGTTAGAACAAAGAGAAAATGAGACAGAGAGGGGGACCTTTTCGAGGACTCTTGGGCAGCCCCCAGTGAGTGACTGGTGTCCCAGGCCTGCCTTGTCCCAGTGTGCTGCTCCTTGTGCAGCTGACTTCCCACAGTTTCACTGCTGTGCTACAGAATTTCATAGTCTGTTTGCTACTTTTCTTTCTTATTGGGCTTTTTCAGAAATAGCTAGAATCTTAAATGGTTTCCTAATGTACAGTCTCAGAGATGTGAACTTGTCAGCCTTTTTTATATTTATTTTTATTTGTCTGTGCCAGGTCTTAGGTGTGGCGTGCAGGATCTTTAGTTGTGGCATATAAGATCTAGTTCCCCGATCAGGGATCAAACCCAGGCTCCCTGCATTGCGAGCACGGAGTCATAGCCACTGGACCACCAGGGAAGTCCCTTAATTTGGTCTTTAAGGAAACATGAGTGGCATGCTGCTGCTGGGAGGTACTCACCCCTTGGACTGGCACTCCAGGGTCAGGGCTTGGCCTGTTGTGGGGAAGCCTTTCTTACAAATATTCCTCAAGGTTCTGTGACTTCCATCAGTGAACCAAGCAGGAAGACTGTTCACCTAATGAGTTCTCACATTTACAAATCTGGAATCCTTTCAAATTTTTTTAAGACATTGCTTATTGAAAATATGATTGAAGCTGTCGCTTCATCTATCAGGAGCCTTCTCTGACCTTCCTATTTAAAGAAGCCCCCATTTACATGCTTATTAACATCTGATAATTTTTCTTGTTTCATCATCTGTTAATTGTCTGTCTCTGCCACTTCGACCTGCATACATGTACACACATGAACACCCACATACGTACACACCTAGCAACAGTGCTATACCTGTGGCAGGCACTCAGTAAGCATTTGTCACACAAATGACCCCAGCTTCTTCATTTTAGGCAGTGAGATGAGTCCTTACCCCCCAGGCCACCTTGGCCACTATTGAGAAGCTCCTTGTCAGAGCCAGAGACGCTCTTGGTCCCCTCTGAGTGCCACCATCCTTCCATCCTGGATCCCCAGACCATAACTCTTAGCAAGGTCCTGGCTGCCTACACCATTGTGCCTTAGGAAATCTTTTTGAAAAGCTACCCATCTGGGCAGACACGGTCCCTGACCAGATACAGAGGCCCACCGCAGGGCACTGGCTGGCCTCAGCCCCTGTGAGCCCCTCAGGCTGACTCCCCATCCAGCTCCCTCTCCACCTATGTGTCAGCTCATCAAAAATGTCCTCATGGCTCCAAACCTGCCCAGGAGAAGGGGTCAAGCCCCACCACTGGCAGAAATGCTGCCAGTGACACATATGTGTCAACTGAAAAAAATGCACAGCGCGAACGTTGAGAATTATGTTTTATTTGGCAGACAAAACTGAGGGCTTAAGCCCAGGATAGCTCAGAGGACGGCTCCAAAAAGGTAAGGGAAGAGCCATGTGGGAGTTTTTACAACAAAGACCAAGTAGTCAGAGCATCAAAAGATTACAGTTAATTAAAGAAAACCGGACATCTGAAGTTAAGAAGTGTAGTGCTTTTCTGTGTATTAGGAAAGTGCAAGAGTCTAGGCTCCCTGAAATTATTCCTTTGCTATGCACCTCAGCTATCCGGGGCCAGTATCCTGGGCTTTCTCATCTTTAGTGTCCTCCGGGTGCACCATTGAGGGTGGCTGCAGCGTCTGTTGGTTTGATGGTGGACATCCTGTCCATCCTGAGTTCCCTCAGAGCTCACCATCCAGGCAGCTGTAAGGTGATGGCTTGGTGGCTGCAACATCCTCTGTTTACGGACGTGGCAGGCAACAGTGTTTTCATTAACATATGCATAATGAGTGCTGTGCAGCTATGGGAGGGGAGGAGACCTGCATACTATGGCAGAGGCCTCTCTGGGATGACCCTTAGGAAAAGCAAGGGTCAGCAAAGTCCATGGAGTATCCTGCCTTTCACCTAGAGGTGGTGGGAGGGTTTTATGTAGACGCTAAATATGCACATACATTCATAGTTCTGTATATGTGTGTATGCACACACAAGCACATATGTGCTTGTATTTTTTAAGTTTTTATTGAAATATAGCTGATTTACAATATTGTATTGGTTTCAGGTATACAGCAAAGTGATTTGGTTGTACATACATACATATTCTTTTTCAGATTCTTTTCCATGACAGGATTACAAGATACTGAGTATAGTTTACTGTGCTATATCGTAGGGCCTTGTTGGTTATTTTTTTATATACAGGAGTGTGTATCTGCTAGTCCCAAACTCCAGATTTATCCCTTCCAATACCTTTCCCCTATGGCAACCATAAGTTTGTTTCCTGTGTCTGTGGGTCTGTTTCTGTTTTATAACAAGTTCATCTGTATCAATTTTTTAGATTCCACAGGTAAGTGGTATCATGGTATTTGTCTTTCTCTGTCTGACTTACTTTACTTAGTATGATCATCTCTAGGTCCATCCATGTATGCTTTTATTTTCGGATGAGAGGGTACACAGGATACTGATAACTGTGTCACAAAGAAAATCACCATGGATGGGGTGACTATACAACTTATCATCTAAACTGGTACATTGTGGAGAGTGAGAGTGGCCACCGGACATTGGCGACCCATAAAGCAAGACTTCCCTGAGCAAAATAGAAAGTGTGGACACCCCACCTTGGGGAAGGATATAGGGAAAGTGTCCTGGCAGGGGGAGCCTGCACCCAAGCTGCCCCTCTGTGTGGCCAGGTGACTGCCCTTGGGCAAGACCCCACTGACTGCCCAGACTGGATTCCTTGTCCATGACATGGGCTCTTGCTGGGATGTCCTCTAAGGCTGTACAGCCATTTAAGCCAGGACACCCTCGAATCTGCACTGCACCTTTTCATTCCTGCCACCAGCCTCAGGCCATCTGGACTTCACTCCACCATCCTTGCTTCTTGGTCCCACCACCTCTGCCAAGGGAACCCATCTTTCTCAGGGGGGTTTCACTGTGTGTGGGGGGGTGTCCCTATGTTCCTGATCCCCCCTCCCCAGGTACCCACTTAAGTAGCAGGAACACATTTGTTGTGGCCTAAGGCCTGTGAGGAGGCTCTCAGACACACCCAAGTGTGAGGATGAAGCAGTCACATTGCATGTTAGTCTTCTTAACCAATAACTAAATGTTTTAGGGAAGTTAGGTATCTTTTCCCAGAGGCAAGATTCTATTTACAATCCTACATCTAGCATTGCTCAGTAAACTCAAAGGAAGTTGATGTGAAGTCTTGGGATGAAAAGTGGACGTGAGTATTCAGGACTGGTTTTGCTGGAGCTGATTTCTACCAACAGGCTCAATCATAGTAACTCACACACACAGGTCACTGTTCCAAAGTCTCCTCATGTTTGTCCATTTGCACCTCAGAGGAGCCTGAGGAGTCTTCAAGCCAAAGTTCCCAGCCTGCATTCAATGAGCAGGAATATTTGCTGAGGCTCCAGAAGCACAAGGGCATGGCTGTGGTGTTGAGGGGAGAGCACAGAATGAGGACCCACCCCCAGTTCAAACCTGTTCCCTGTGCCCTGGAGCAAGGAGCTGGAGCAAGTAGAGAAGGACTTAGAGCTGCCCCCAGGGTGGAGCTGGGACCCTTTCTTCCACCTTCCGGGCCACTAAGCAGAGTCACAGTTGACCTTTGGCTCTCCTGTTCAACACCAAAACAGGACTCGATCTGCTTCAGGCTCATCTCCATAACCCTCTCCCAGCTGGGCTTACACCCCCATCACCGCTGCCTGTGTCCAGCTATGAGGCTTGCAGATGCATGTGGTACAACCACATGCCCCAGCCCTAGCGCAGATCTGGGATGGATGGACAGACGGGTGGGTGGGTGGATGGAACAGGTGGATAGACGGATGGATGAACAGCAGGATGGATGCATGTATTCATGGATGGATGAGTATATGCATGGCTGGATGGACCAAAGGATGCATACATGCGTGGATATATGAGTGGTGTGTTAGACTCGGCACGTGCTCCTCTTTTGCTTCCCTTCCTTCCCTGAAAAATTCAGTCCTAAATCCATATGGTTCATCAAAGCAAGGTGGGCATCTGCAGTGGGCAGGGTGTGGGGTGGCAGGACACAGAGGACCAAGGCCAGGTTGCCAGATCCAGACGGAGTGAAGAGGGCAACTCGGGAAGGGCAGCATCACTGGTGGAGATTTGAAGAAAGGAGTTAGAATGAACTCTGGGGTGTTAGATTGGAATTGGCAGTATCAGAAGACTCAAAGTTTCAGGTAGATAGGTAATAGATGGATGGATAGATGATAGGTAAATAGATAGATAATGGATAGATAGATAGATGATATATAATAGATGGATAGATAGATGATAGATGAAAATATACATGTATTCATGTGAGGATACAAACACACATCACCCAGCTCTATTTACCAATTCTAGGGGAAGTGACATTAGCAATAATCATATTTTGGCTTCTAAATACCATTATCCACCATTTGAAAAAAACAGAAATGGCTAAATCCAGGGCTGAGGCAGAAAAGATATAAGATGAATCTTCTTGACTGAAAAATATACACAACCTAAAAGTTGAGAGTGATGTTTTATTCAGTGGACAAAGCTGAGGACTTAAATCTGGAGCACAGCCTCTCAGATAGCTCAAAGAGATTGCTCTAAGAGGGAAGTCAGTGAACCAGGATATAGGCATTTTTTGTAACGAAGATCAAGTAGTCAGAACATCAAAAGATTACCAGATATCTCAAGTTAAGGAATTTAGTGCTTTTTGTGTGTGGGGGGAGATGCAAGAGTCTGGGCTCACTGATTCCTTTGATGTGCACCTCAGGTCTTTAGGGCCAGTACCCTGTGTTTCTCATCCTGAGTCCACTCGGGGTGTACCATCGGGAAGAGGCGGGTGACTGCAGCAGCTGACTGCTAGATGGTGTTGCGGGGCATCCTGCTTTCATCCTGAGTTTCCTCAGGGCTCACCATGGGGGCAGCTATAATGACTGATGGCTGCAACACCTTTTGTTTACTGATATGGCAGGCAGCATTTTTAGTTCACAACCTGAACCACCTTCTTGTGCTGAAAAGCAAGGATGTGCTCTAAATAGTGACAGGGGCTGTCACGTGGCCACAGATCCCACTTGAAAGAGCTCCAGTGACCAGGTGGGTATATGAGCATCAGAATAATCATACTGATGGGTTATAACCCACTGAATCAAATAAAAGCCCAGAATCCAGACTGATACCAATAAGTGGCATCAAGGCTTGGTGAGGAGTGGAATATGTCTGTAGGTTCCAAGTTCCTTCCCATAAAATGCTTACTAATTATGGGTGGGAAATGGGCAGCTCTGCAGGGGGAGCCTTGCTGATGGCCCCGAGAGGGATCCGGTCAATGCCAGGCCACCCGACTGGACACCACTAAAAGGATGCATCATAAGCCCATCTGCTCTGATTGTGAGAAAATACATACCCAGACCATGGACATCAAGATTGCTGGAAGAAATATCAACAACCTCAGATATGCCAGATGATACCACGCTAATGGCAGAAAGTGGAGGAGAACTAAAGTGCTTCTTGATGAGGGTGAAAGAGAAGAGTGAGAAAACTGGCTTAAAACTCAACATTCAAAAAACTAAGATCACAGCATCTGGTCCCATCACTTCATGGCAAATAGAGGGAGAAAAAAGTGAAGACAGAGGCAGATTTTATTTTCTTGGGCAAAAAGATCACTGCAGATGATGACTACAGTCATGAAATTAAAAGACACTTGCTTCTGGGAAGAAGAAAAAGTTTTCTTCTTGGAAGAAAAGTTGTGACCCACCTAGACAGCATATTAAAAAGCAGAGACATTACTTTGCCAACAAAGGTCTGTCTAGTCAAAAGCTGTGGTTTTTCCAGTAGTCATGTATGGATATGAGAATTGGACCATAAAGAAGACTGAGCACAGAAGAATTGGTACTTTTGAACTCTGGTGCTAGAGAAGACTCTCGAGAGTCCCTTGGACAGCAGGGAGATCAAAGCAGTCAATCCTAAAGGAAATCAACTCTGAATATTCATTGGAAGGACTGATGCTGAAGCTGAAACTCCAATACTTTGGCCACCTGATGCAAAGCGCTGACTCACTGGAAAAGACCCTGATGCTGGGAAAGATTGAGGGCAGGAGGAGAAGTGGGTGACAGAGGATGAGATGGTTGAATGGCATCACTGACTCAATGGACATGAGTTTGAGCAAACTCCGGGAAATAGCAAAGGACAGGGAAACATTGCATGCTGTAGTCCATGGGATCACAAAGAGTCAGACACGACTTAGTGACTAAACAACAATAAATGAACATTCTACACAATACCAGGCCTGTGGTCTTCAAAACAGCCCAGGTCCTGAAAGTCAAGTACCCTGAGGAATGTTCCAAACTGAAGACAGACAGCTAAAGAGATAATACAGATGAATACAGCACACCGTCCAGAGCTGGAACTTATACTCCAAAGGCATCGCTGGGGCAGCTGGCACGTGGTAACTAGGGTCTTTAACCGTGACCACATGCATCGGTGCATTAGTGATTAGATGAAGTCCAGAGTCTGAAAGTTACACAGGAGAATGCATCATAGAAACGTAACCTTGTTCACAGGAAATGCACACAACATTCTACCAGGGTGATGGGGATTTCAGGCTGATAATTTACTTTCAAATGGTCCAGAAGGAAAAAAAAATTATTTATATTATACAACTTTTTTGTGGGCTTTTGGATATTGCCATTTTTTTAAGTATTAAAATAAAGTATACTGAATCACCAAAAAAAGAACAGAAAAACTATAGGTGCAATAACAACAAAACTCCAAGGTGATTGTGAGGCATCCCCAGGGATGCAGAGCCTTTGTTCTAGAAGCCACTCGAGCAGTTGACCACAGGCTATGCACATAGAGCCCTTCCCCCGGGCAACCCCACCCTGGAATCCTCAAGCGGGCACACTTGCTAACTCTGACCCCCACCTACTCCAGTCATCAGAGATCACCCTCAGTTAATTCAGGGCACCCTCTACCTTCAAGTGCCCCAGAGGCCCCATCAAGCTGGGTGCACTGGCTCTCCCTTCTCCATGCTTCTTCCCTTTGGGGCGTCCTGGTTGTTGAGGATATCAAGGCTACAGTCCTCTGCCCATGTCCTAGAGTCCTAGGTGATGCAGATTTTGGAGCCTGCTCTCTCCCTGAGCCTCAGACAAAAGCCAGGGGACAGGCTTGGGAGAGTCTAAGTGGCTTGTTGGGCAGTCTGTCACTCCCTCCACTTCACTCAAGGAAACCTTCTCACCACCCTCTTCAGTCGGGGTATTCACTAGAAAGGCCCACAGATCTTGGTAGCAGTGGTCCCACCAGCCCATCAAATGTACCCAGGCATACCTGCTGCCCTGAGGGTAAAGCTCAGCCTAAGCTGCTGGATGTGGGCAAGAGCCCAAGGGGGAGCCTCCATTCCTCCTCAAACCCCCAGAGAACCAGCCCTCATGTGGCCACACACTCTGAGCAGGATGCCTCTGCATCAGGGAGACTGCATCTTAAAGGGGGCTTACCTCCCGCGTTGCCAGGTTCTCTGCCTCAGCTTCTCTCCTGAGACTACCCAACCAGGGTAGGAGTGGAGAGCTGGGTCCAGTGTGCTTGCTGCCATCGAGTGGTGTGGAGGGAGGTGGCCACAGATGACTTCAGAGGGCCGAGATGGCCAGGGTCCATGCAAGGAAGGGCACAGGGAGGTATTCTATCCTCCGCTCTCCCTCCTGACTCGGTCCAGTGACAGGCTTGCTTCACTGTGTCCCCAGCATGGACAATGCCGAAGACCCTGTGTACGAGAGTCTGGAGGAGTTCCACGTTTTCGTCCTTGCCCACATATTAAGGAGGCCCATCGTCGTCGTAGCGGATACAATGCTGAGGGACTCAGGTGGGGAAGGTAAGTTTACCCATAATGAAACAGATGTATTTTGTTCATAACCCAGAAAGTGTAGCATCCCAAGTAAGGAAGAGACAGTTGAACATAACGGCTGAGCCTCCAGAAGGACACAGAACCTTACTTTGCCTGAACAAAGACTTTATTATTTCTCCTCAACTCCATGTTTCTTTTTCCTCCCCATGCCGGGGGGATTACTCTTTTATCTTTTTTTGGCCACACCACTCAACTTGTGGCATCTTAGTTCCCTGACCAGGGATTGAAACTTGGGCCTTGACAGTAAAAGCCCAGAGTCCTAACCATTGAACTTTCAGGGAGTTCCCAGGAGGGATTACTCTTGGCTGTCCATCCACCCTGTGTTTTGACGGCGGGAGAAATCTGGCTGAGTAGGGGTCAGGATGAACCCCAAGGGGCTCCTGGCCCTACCAGTTGCCCATGCCCTCCAGTAGTGCCAGCCTTGTCCCAGGGCCACTCAGCCACTCAAGTCCCCTCCTGCCCCCGTTACATGTTTTAGAGAAGAAATAAGAAAGGCATAAAGTGCAAAGTCACCCAAAAAGCTGTGATGGGACCAGAGCTGGGGGAGAAGGAGAAAGGGATGGAGGGCTTTCTAGGGCTGGTACCTACTTCACGGCCCATCGCACACACACTCTCCCTCAACCAGGCCAGTACTTCCCAGGGTGGACACTGCCTCCCACTTTATAGATGAGAAGCCCAAAGCCCAGAGAGGCCACACAATGTGCCCCCACCCCTGGCTGAAGCCTTGGAGGAAGCAGGATCGACCCAGGGAGGGAGGGCTCCAGGCGTGTTCTCCCTCCGGCCTTTCTACTAGAGCTCGCGGGATACACCTATGGGCTCTTGGAAGAGCAGGGGCAGAGGAGGGCCTGGGACGGTGGACGGCCCAGAGGGGTCATCCCAGTGCAAGAGCCCTGCTTCCCATGGCCGGTATAACCACAGGGCAGGGCCTGGGGTACATTGGTCACTTGCAGCGACACAGGCCTGCCAAGGTCCGCAGCTCTTTGGGTGCAGAGCCAGGCCTCCCATCAGGGTCCCTGTACTCGTCAGATCCCACAGGGCTGGGTCCGCACTTCCTTCCCTTGTCCTATAGCCCTCTCAAAGCTTGGACCCACCTTGCCTCTCAACAGAGAGAGGGGCCAGAAGCACAGTCACTGAATAGATAGAGCAAGGGTGGGGAGGAATCCTGAGCTCATCAAAGTCATCCCTGAGGTCGACTGTCCTTTTCTTCCACTCAAAGAAGGGCAGTGAGTCACTGACTCCAAGGCCAAGAGATAAGGTCCTTTGTGATTAAAAAGTAGAGGCCATATCAGGGCATGTATTTCTAGTATTTACTGTATCTCAGTAAGACTTTATGCCTTTTTTCCCCTTTTGGTAAGGAAATGAACAAGATTATGTCCCAGTTGCTAAAGGAGCCAATCCCCATCTCTCATTTCCCATCTTACTTACGACTTGGGCCTGGAGTGCTCTCACTGAGTTTCTCAAAACCTAGAACAGACAAGCTCTGGAGCAGCACAGATGTTGTTCTGTGTGCACGTGCTTTTGTGAACACAGGAAAACACAGGTTTCCAGGTAGCCATTAGTGCAGGTCCTGGCTGACCACCTGGGCAGGTGTTTGGATCACCTGAGCAGGCCTCAGGGCGGCTGGCAGGCCCAGCAGGTCACAGCAGAGTCCCCTCAGCCCTGGTCCTCTTGTTCCCAAGGTATAGCCTGACAAGGCACAGGGACAAACAAGCCGGGAAGACGCTGCCCACAGGGAGGCAGGTTGGGAAGGGTGCCCTGGTCAGGCACAAGACTTGGGGTCTAATAAGCCTGGCTTCTGTGAGCCTGGGCTTCCTAATCCGTTGTGGGCTGAGCAACACCCGGCTCCCAGGGAGCTCCTGCTGGGTGGGAGGAGGCCCCTCTACTGTGGAGTGGACGATGGATAATGATAGCACCCAGGCTGCAGCCTCAGCCCACCCTCCGTTCCCTCTGCCCTGTCACCTCCCCCGGGTTGGTGAGGGCTGCTGTCCATGTCCCCTCCAGCTCCACGTGCCCTCCTCACCTTTGCTTGTGTCTGCAGCGTTCGCTCCAATCCCCTTTGGAGGGATTTACCTGCCTTTGGAGGTACCTCCCAACAGATGCCACTGCTCACCTCTGGTTCTTGCCTACGACCAAGCGCATTTCTCTGCCCTTGTGTCCATGGAGCAGAGAGACCAGCAGAGAGAACAAGGTACGCCTGCTGCCACTTGACAGTGGCAGGGACCAGAGGGGCCAGGAGGGCAGGAGGTGGAATGTGGAGCCCTCTGTTGAGAAGTGCACTCAGCAGTGATGGGTTTTGCCTAAAACTACCGTATGCATGCAAAATATCATTGAAAATAATGCCATTTGCAGCAACATGGATGGAATGGATTTAGATGATCATTCTCATAGATGATCATACTAAAAAGCTTAGATTATCATACTAAGTAAAGTACGTCAGAGAAAGACATATCATATGATATCACTTATATGAGGAATCAAAAAAGATACAAATGAACTTATTTACAAAACAGAAACAGACTTACAGACATAGAAAACAAACTTATGGTCACCAAAGGGAGAAGTGGGGAAGGATAAATTAGGGTACACACACCACTATATATAAAATAAACAAGGACCTACTGTATAGCACTATGCTTATTATTTTCTAATAACCTCTAAGGGAAAAGAATCTGAAAAAGAATATATATAACTGAATCACTTTAAAATATGAAGAAATTAATAATTCTGTCACTCTTAACTAGCCTTTACTGTGGTTCCCTTCACTTCTACGCATATTTTATATTTTATATGGATGTAGTTAATCTCAGATGTCATGTTTAAAAGCTCCTCTGGTGCAGTCACCTAACTATAGCCTAGTTTCTTTGTAAATAAAGTTTTATTGGAACATGGCCACACTCATTCAAAGATGTATTATCTGTGGCTACTGCTTTTGTACCCTAACAGCAGTTGAGAAGCAGCATCAGAAACTGTGTGGCATGCAGAGACTGAACTATTCACTAATGAGGACTTTATGAAAAATGTTCGCCAGCCTCTGCTCTACAGTAAGCTTTTGAATCAAAAGATGGATATTTCCATTCAAATCATTACATGGGAGTTTCCTGTCATTTCAGTGCTGCAGAAAGTCTTACCAAGCTGGGCCCAGAGGCTGTGCACTACAGAGTCTCAGCCACAGTCACATAGACTTGTGTGGGGCCTGTCTTTAGTCAGCACATTATGTGTCTGTTGTGGAGATGGTGGGATTTTGTTTGCAATGTTAACTGCTGATAGATGTGTGATTAACTGAGCAATGAAGGGGGAACTCTTCCTTTTTCACTTCTGTATGTTGTTAGACAGAGAAACCGCAGGAGACTGAAGGAAGGAAAGGCTGAGTAATTTTAGGGTCCCTGCCATCAGACGTGGTCCCAGGAGATCTGTGTTGGCTCATCCCGTGGTGATGTGAGTCCAGAAGGAAGGGAAGCAGGGCTGCAGCCGGCTGAGGGGATATCATGTCCTTTTCCTGTGCTGTTTACAGACGTCTCACTTTAGCCACAGGAAGACATATTTTGTCATTTAGGCCTTTTCCGTTGTCTCTCTGCATTTTGGCCAGGGAGAGCTGGCTCCCTCCTGGCTTCCGGCTCTTCTCAAAGCTCACTGTGGCTCTTGGGAGACAAGAGGGCCCTTTCTCAGCCTCACCCTGTCGGTAAGTGATTGAAAAGACCAAAAGCCTGTCACTTCGAAGTCAGATGTTAGCCATGAGTAGTAGGTCAGCAGCTCCTAACCTGGAAACTCAGGACTCTAGTCTTCTATTAAACTATACAGAAAAAAATGAAAAAACCATAAAAGAAAGATGAAATAATACAACCATTGTACCAAGGTGAAACATTGCAGAAACAGCATGTAGTGTATAAATTTTGGAGAATTTGAATAAAATTGCCTGTGTTTTATTTCAAAATTAAAAAATGAGGGCCCTTTCTCAGGACTGGGAGTCCAGGCCACTCGTCCAGTCTCGCAGAGACTCTCTATGGTAAGGGGAAGATTGTGGTCACAGGGCTGGCGTCTCCAGCCACTGAGCAGGGCCTTCAGAGCCGAGTCCCCCCCTCACAGAAGGCACTGAGCTTTCTTTCAGGCCTTCCAGATACCGCTTTTGGATGCTTTCCAGGCCAGTATGAAGGTGCTCGTCAATAAAAGGACAAATGTGGAGGAGTTCCCACAGCTTAGCAGGGAGCGTTACAGAGATAGGGGTGGTTTCACCTCTGAAAACTTGCTTTCCTGTAAGTGGGCTCTGGTCCCAGCGTGGTGTCTGAGGAGCTGTGTCGTGGGCTCCTACAGCGCCCCCTGTTTGCTCCCTCTTCGTAGCGGCGTGATCCCTGCCTCCACGGTCTTCATGTGACCAGGGCTGTACATTGACCCATTCAGGTCTCACAACCACTGCACAAGCAGAAGCACAGCACATGTAAGTGGCTCCCACTGGCTGGGTAACCTCTGTGCTGCACATCAGGCCTTCACACGTTGGAAGAGAACATGAATGCTCTACAGACTCTGAGGCTTTAAGTATTGCTGCCAACAGGTCCCCTATGCCACCCTCGCTAGTGCCTGCTGGTAGGCGAAACCATGTTTCCTTCTCCCATTGGCCTGAAGTACAGAGGTCCTACATGCCAGGGGCTGAGAGTCCACTCAGTGAAGCACCTGTTGCTTGCAGGTTTGACGGACCCAAAGATGAAGTGTCCTTGCCTTGGGCCCTCACCACCTTGTAGGGGAGACAGGCAACCCCACCAAGCCACATTCCATACAAACCACATTCTGTACAAGGCAGTATTTACCCCAAACAGGCACAAGCTCCATTCAGCAGGAGAGTGTTTATTCTAATTGGAAAGAATGGACAGATGGAGCTGAGCAAAAGTGCTATGCCAGTGCAGGGATGTGGCTGGCATGTTGCTGGTGTGGCCCAGCAAGCACCTGTCATAGAGGCATGACGGCATTGGGCCTGGGTGCTGCCACATCCTTGCTGTGTGGCCCGAGGGGTGCCACGTGCCCTCCCAGCCTGTCCCCTTCTCTGTTGTGCAGTAACACCCACCTCCCTGGGAGTGAACGCCTTCACCTCCCCTTGTTCATCCTCATCACCCCCACCCCATCCTCTGCCCTTTCTCTTTGACCCATTTTCCCATTCATCTCTTTCTAATTTGACATGTTTAAGGACCTCACCATTTAGTTGTGAAGTAACCACCAAGGGATAGTCCCTCCACACAATGAAGTTCTCAGTCACCCTGGGAATGATACTTCGTGTCCCACAATCAGGCCTGTCCCCTGATCAATACATGTTCCTTCAAAGGTAAACCTAAAGGCCTCAGTTGGCCCCCTTCCTGGCCACTCAGTGTCTCCCTGAAAGGATCTGCTGTGGGTGGGAGGAACAGAGCAGACACTGTCCGAGGAGCCATCACCAGAGGAAGTCTACCTCACAGTTCCTGTGGGGAACTGTCCTACCTTCTGGCCTGACATCAGAGACTGCCGGCGGCTTTCCACAAATACCAGATCCTAGCAATTCCACCATTGTTACCTGGTGGTTGGGGACGGTGGTGAGAAACTGAAAAAACATTAGGAATCTGCTTGGGAAACAGGCTCATCCTCTCTTCTCAGCCTTTATGAGGCCAAGAAAGTAGAAGTAACCACAGAAAGCCATGTGTTAGCACCCAAAAGAAGATGACTGCAAATAGCATTGGGCTGCAAGGGTGGTTGCTGCTCTGCTTCTGTAACAGGGAGTCCTGAGGTAGGTGGTCCAGGGCTGGTGCATTAGCCCTAGACATCCTCAGGGACTCAGGCCCCAGCCTCTCCCTGTTCCACCATCCTTATCGTGTGATTTCAGCCTCATGGTTATATAATAGATGCTGTAGCACCAGGCATCACATCCACATCCCAGGCTGGGCCAAATGGCTCTTTTCTTGAAACTTAGTCATTTTATTTGGGAAGAACACCTTCCTCCAGTACCTGTGCTGGCACCTTACTAACTAAGGCTGAGCTCCACACTTGCAGTTTTCCAGCTGCAGAGCAACCTGAGAAATGAGTGCATCAGAGGAAGGAGGGGGTGAAGTGGTAGGTGGGGGTTCACTGAGCCAGCTCTGAATCAGGGAGAGAATGTTATGTTTCCAGGCAGTTGCATCTGGACTCTCCTCTTTATTTCACCAGCAATGACTGCTTATCTAGGGAAGGGCAAAAGTGCAAAAAAAAAAAAAAAAAAAAAAAAAGGGGGTTCTTCACCAACTCAGGTCCTCATCTGAAAATAAACCACATAGGCTGTTAGGCTCTCAATCCCCTAAAAAGCAGTGGTGCATGAGGCTGTCAATGCTGTGCTTCTTAGGAGAAAATCCAGTTTATTTAAGCACAGAAATAAAAGCAGCCCTCCTCCCAGGCCATGCACTGCCTGTGGATGTCAGGTTTGGGGCTGACCAGGTGAGGGTGGCACAAGCGCCATGCATCCCACCCATAACTGTGCCCCCATAAGAGGAGGGGCAGGGATGGAGTGGGTGGTCCTAAGCCAGAGCCAGACTTGGCTCCTGGTGACTGACTTGATGGCACATTCCTATGCCTCCGGCATCTAAATGCCACCAGGGAGTTTCATGCTCAGAGGTTTTCTCTCCTAGAGCCCTGGGCTTATGCCAGGACAACCTCCCCAAAGCAGTCAGGAGCCTTCTGATCCTGCTGGAGTGAGACCTCAGCCTGGTGAGGGGCTTCTCACTCCCTCCTTCCAGAAGGTCTCCAGCTCTGTACCTTTAGGCTGGGTTGCACTCTGCCCCCCAGGAGTTGCCCAGGAAGCTCTTTACAGACTCTGACATCACCACTTCTATAGCATCCTTGCCTACGAGGACCAAGGATGCTCAGTGAGAGGACAGGTAGTGAGGAAACCATCCTCCTCCTTCCTGCCCTTCCCTGCCTTGCCTCCCTCCATTCACAGGGCTCTCTGGTGATGGTTAAAACCCCTTTGGCTTTGGCTGCAGGTCACCAAAACCCAACTCGACGTGGCTCAGGCAGTTAGGGGGCTGGTTCTCACACACACTCAACAGTGTGGGGCAGGCAGGTGCCCTGGGGCAGGTGGGACATTTCAGGAATGTCGGAGGTGACCAAGTGACTCCGCCTCACCTGCAGCCTCCTCACCTTTTGTTCCAGACAAGCACCTGCCACCACCCCCAGCAGCAAGCAGGTCCTGTTTGACCCCAAACTCCCATGTCTAAAAGGATTACCAGATCTGGGACAGGAAGTATACACAAAGATCCTAGTGCGTCTTGCCCTGGAAGAAACAAGGCATCATCACAGACCACGAGGGTGGTGTGGGGAGGGCTCCTGGGCTGATGGATGAGGCTCCCACAGGCAAGGTGGACAGTGAGGATCATCACTGGAAGGAGTGGTACCACGATGAAGTTGCTTCAGTCCATGTCCTCATAATGATGCTCAGGGAAAGTTTCCCTCATCAGTTCTGCAGGAAGCTCAGGGCCACACATGACCTTGGAGACTGGTAAATAGCAGGAAAGCATCAGACCAGATCCTGCATTCCCTCGGTGAATTGATGACAGGTCCTTTGTCTGAGCTAAGGTACCCTGACTTGTCATGAAGGGAGAAGCATTCTCAGTAAGGTCTGCATTCATGTGTTGAAGTCCTATCCCCCAGGCCTCAGATTGTGACTGTATTTGGAGATGGGGTCTTCAGAGGGGTAATTAAAGAAAAATGAGGTGATTAAGGTAGACCCTCATCCACTGTGACTGTTGGTCTTATAAGAAGAGTGGATTAGGACAGAGACACACACGAAGAGGAAATCGCAAGAGGACACAGAGAAGAGAGTCACCTGCAAGCCAAGGAGAGAGGCCTCAGAAAGAAATGACTCTGCTGACACCTTGTCCTTGGACTTCTGGGCTCCAGACTGTTATTAATAAATGGCTGCTGTTTAAGCCCCTCACTCTGTCTTTCGTCGTCATGGCCACCCAAGCAAACCAATACAGACAGAAAGAATACCTGGTTACTCAAGCCCTTGGGAATGAATGAGAAGCTGCCACGTTTCTCGTTACATCTGGCTCAGCTCACCGTTATCACCTTCTTGACCAGCGGATGCTATGTTCAGGTCCATCAGTGGCCTGTCTGTGAGCTCTCTGCCCTCAGCAGCTCGTGTGTGGGGATCCTGGGACCCACTGTAGCTGGTGGTGAATTTTTTTTACAAAGTAATATTCTGCAAGCTCTGTAGATCCACACCCCAGCAGATATTTGGAACATGGCTAGTCTTATAACTCTGCTCCAGGGGAAGGGGTGATCCAACTGGGAAGGTTCAGTAGAACAAAGAGCAGGACCACTGGATGTGTGGTTGAGGGCCTGGAGAGCGTGCCGTGGGTACAAGGTGCTCCGGGAGCTGGGGCTGGAACTGGGGACAGACAGCTGGCCCTAGGCCAGGGGGACAGGCTGAGGGTGAGCTCCAGCTCTCTTGTGTATACCTGCACAGCTTGAGCCACGGGAGGTTCATTCAACAGGTATTCACTGTGACAGCACACTCGTGACAGTGACAGTACTAGATGGCCCACACCTCACACAGTGAGAGCCCTTCTAGGGGTCGCAAGGCACAGGCATGGGGTGAACTGGATGGAGGTCGTGACATACAGGAATAGCCATGTGAAAAAAGAAAATGGCAGGAAGCGAAAAGCAAAGGAGAAAAGGAAAGATATAACCATTTGAATGCAGAGTTCCAAAGAATAGCAAGGAGACATAAGAAAGCCTTCCTCAGCAATCAATGCAAAGAAATAGAGGGAAACAATAGAATGGGAAAGAATAGAATGGGAAAGACTAGAGATCTCTTCAAGAAAATTAGAGATCCCAAGGGAACATTTCATGCGAAGATGGGCTCAATAAAGGACAGAAATGGTAGGGACCTAACGGAAGCAGAAGAAATTAAGAAGAGGTGGCAAGAATACACAGAAGAAGTATACAGGAAAGATCTTTGTGACCCAGATAATCACAATGATGTGATCACTCACCTAGAGCCAGACATCCCACAATGTGAAGTCAAGTGGGCCTTAGGAAGCATCACTACGAACAAAGGTAGTGGAGGGGATGGAATTCCAGTTGAGCTATTTCAAATCCTGAAAGATGACGCTGTGAAAGTGCTGCACTCAATATGCCAGCAAATATGGAAAACTCAGCAGTGGCCACAGGAATGGAAAAGGTCAGTTTTCATTCCAATCCCAAAGAAAGGCAATGCCAAAGAATGCTCAAACTACTGCACAATTGCACTCATCTCACACGCTGGTAAAGTAATGCTCAAAATTCTCCAAGCCAGGCTTCAGCAATATGTGAACCGTGAACTTCCAGATGTTCAAGCTGGTTTTAGAAAAGGCAGAGTAACCAGAGATCAAATTGCCAACATCTGCTGGATCATCGAAAAAGCAAGAGAGTTCCAAAAAAACATCTATTTCTGCTTTATTGACTATGCCAAAGCCTTTGACTGTGTGGATCACAATAAACTGTAAAATTCTGAAAGAGATGGGCATACCAGACCACCTGACCTGCCTCTTGAGAAACCTGTATGCAGGTCAGGAAGCAACAGTTAGAACTGGACATGGAACAACAGACTGGTTCCAAATAGGAAAAGGAGTACGTCAAGGCTGTATATTGTCACCCTGCTTGTTTAACTTATACGCAGAGTACATCATGAGAAATGCTGGGCTGAAAGAAGCACAAGCTGGAATCAAGATTGCTGGGAGAAATATCAATAACCACAGATATGCAGATGACACCACCCTTATGGCAGAAAGTGAAGACGAACTAAAAAGCCTCTTGATGAAAGTGAAAGAGGAGAATGAAAAAGTTGCCTTAAAGCTCAACATTCAGAAAACTAAGATCAGGGCATCTGGTCCCATCACTTCATGGCAGATAGATGGGCAAATAGTGAAAATAGTTGCTGACTTTATTTTTCTGGGCTCCAAAATCACTGCAGATGGTGACTGCAGTCATGAAATAAAGACGCTTACTCCTTGGAAGGAAAGTTATGACCAACCTAGACAGCATATTAAAAAGCAGAGACATTACTTTGCCAACAAAGGTCCATCTAGTCAAGGCTATGGTTTTTCCTGTGGTCATGTATGGCTGTGAGAGTTGGACTATAAAGAAGTGGTGTTGGAGAAGACTCTTGAGAGTCCCTTGGACTGCAAGGAGATCCAGCCAGTCCATCCTAAAGGAGATCAGTCCTGGGTGTTCATGGAAGGACTGATGTTGAAGCTGAAACTCCAATACTTTGGCCACCTGATGTGAAGAGCTGACTCATTTGATAATACCCTAATGCTAGGAAGGATTGGGGGCAGGAGGAGAAGGGGACGACAGAGGATGAGATGGTTGGATGGCATCATCAACTTGATGGACATGGGTTTGGGTGAACTCCGGGAGTTGGTGATGGACAGGGAGGCCTGGCGTGCTGCGGTTCATTGGGTCACAAAGAGTCGGACACAACTGAGCGACTGAACTGAACTGAATCAAACTGGCCCATCTGTGAACCTGTTTAAATACAATAAAAGAGGAACCACATACCACCCCACCTGTTACTGGACATTATAAGAATCAGATGAGTTCACAGTAGCAAGAAGGCTTTAGAAATTCCTAGCAACCCCTTTGCAGTCAGGCTTCTTCCTGTTCAGCCACTTTCTAGGTTTGTGGTTTGCCACTGAAAGACACACTCAGGAAGGGTGTGGAAAGCCAGCTTGCCTCTCCACATGGTCTGCAGGCAGCCTCGCTGGACCACGTGGTCTGCAAGCGGCCTGGCTGGACCACTGGCCACATACTTCTGCTGCTCCTGCCATAGCCTTGAGTGTGGCTCCCAGAAGTATGGGCCACCCCTACAAAGGCCCCTCACTGTTGGAGAAGAGGAGGAGTCTGGGGTCATCCCGACTTTTAGGTCAGACCCTGCACCCCAGGGCCTGGGGACCAGATGGGGGATGTCATCTTTGGCATTGTTGGTTTTTGACCCACGAACATCTCAAATAGCCCCCACGTGGCCAGGAGCAGTGGGTGGAACTTCAAGGCTGTGAGTTCTTTCCTGGGCTTGCAGGGGGATTTTAGTTCAGAGAGCTCGGTTTTGCTGATCAAATGCCCAAGAGTCCAGTTGTTCACTGACACCTGCATCACCCCAAGGAGCATCAGCTCTGAAGGCCGAGGCTTAGTTCCATAGGGATGCCAGCTGTGCTCAACTACACAGAAAGAACTGGCCAAGGGTCCTTCACTAGGAACCTGGGGCCTGGAGAGATGAGAGGGCAGAAAACATAGACACAGTCTCCTTCAGACCTCCCCAAGGTGTCTAAGCCGTAGAAAGAGAGTCCTCCAGCCACCATCTCCCTGACTGCTGAGTCAGCCCAGCCCCCATCTCCATATGAAGTGCTATCTCTCCCCTCAGGCTGCCCCAGGCTACCTGTGGACCTGCAGGCTTCTGATGGGTGGTGTTGGAGCAGGACATGGCCTTCAGCAGTCCTCCTGATGAAGAGGAGGGAGACAGAGCCCCAGGTGCCTGTCCTGCCCCCTGGACATGGGGAAGGAACCTCTTAGTCAG
Source organism: Okapia johnstoni (assembly GCA_024291935.2). Lineage (NCBI taxonomy): Eukaryota > Metazoa > Chordata > Mammalia > Artiodactyla > Giraffidae > Okapia > Okapia johnstoni. The sequence goes on from CM044326.1 coordinate 26,439,604, forward strand.
CCAGCGTGACAGCCTGTTTCTGCTCTCCAAGAAGCCCCCCTTGTCACCGTTCCCCAGGGTTGCGTCTAATGCATGAGAGAACCTGTGTCCAGAAAAAATGGACAGCTTCCTGACAACCTAAGTCCACTTGGAGAATTGTCTCTGGGGACGTTTTTCTGGGGAAAGGGTCTTTGGGAAAAAACACATCCTGACCAAAGCCCAGTGGGCTGCCTGGAGCATGAGGCCACAGTAAGCTCCTCAAGCAGGAACTCGCCACGTCCCTGGCATTCACGGAAGGGAAAGAGCTGCCGTTGCTGGGCACCTTGAGGTGTCATGAAGCAAATCCTCATAAAGCAAATCTGATTTTTCCCAGAGGCACAAGGATGCAAGGTTCTCACCCAGCCAGGGGACTCTGCTGCAGGCCCACCAGAGGTTGTTTTCGGACTCTGGTAGGCCAGAGCCAAGGCCACAGTGGGATCAGGCACAGGGAGAGGAGGAGAATGACAAGGACCACCTTTCAAGGGCTCCTGTTCTTCATTGCAGGGCTTCCCAGGAGACACACTTGCCAATGCAAGCGACTCAAGAGACATGGGTTCAGTTCTTCATTGACCAGATTTCTAGATGTCTTAAAGCCACATGTCCTGTCTTTCTCATCTTTGCATCTCCAGCACCAAGACACTGGGGAAGCAATTAATAAATGTTGAATGAATGCATGAACAAGATTAGATGCTCACAGTCTACTAATTTCAGATAGTTTTTTAAAAGGAGGGGGAGGCAAGGTGACAACAGTAGTAAAAGGAAAAGTACACACTGTGGAGTAAGGCAGACCTGCTTTTCAATCACAGCTCCAGCTTTGGCCTGGACAAGGCACATACGAACCAGAGTTCACTTCCTCTTCTATAAAAGATGTAAGACCTGTAGCTGATGTAAGACCTGTAAGTAATGAATGTAGAGCTCCTGACACAGTGCCTGGTATTGATGGAGAGTTAGACACAGAGATCCATGGAACAGAATAGGGAACTCAGAAATAACCCCACACAAATATACTGAGATGATTTTTGACAGAGAAGCAAAATATTCAATGGAGGATGGATACTTTTTTCAAACAAATGGTGATGAAGCAATTGGAAATCCGTAAGAAAGAAAGGAACCTAAACTCAAACCTCATTTATACAAAAATTAACTCAAAGTTGACCATAGACTAAAAGTAAAATGTACAACTATGGACCTAGAGGTAGGTAAAGAGTTCTCATATATTGTCCTATTTGTCCGTGTCTCTGGACCCGTGACGAATAGAACCACTAATCTGTTCTCCATCTCTAGAATTTTGTCATTTCAAGCATGCTGCAAAATGGGAATCACACAGAATGCAGTCATTTGGGATTGGCATAATCCAGAAAAGAAAAAATAAGTTGGATCTCTACTGTGCAAAGATGGTGGAGAGAGGTGCGGAAGGACAGGAAGGAAGGAGGAAGAGAGGAAGGCAGGGAAGGAGGAAAGAAGGAAAAACAAGTTACAGACTGAGAGAAAATATTTGAAAACCACATATCAACAAAGGATTTGCATCTAAAATATACAAAGAACTCTCAAAACTCAATAGCAAAAAGAAAACCCTCCAAACCATCCAAACAAAAAATGGGAAAAGGTACAGACAGACATTTTACCAAAGAGGAGATACAGAAGACAAATAAGCCCATGAAAAGTTGGTCAACATTAGAACCACAAGATATCACTACACACCTATCAGAATAACTAAAATCTTAAAAACTGACAACACCAAATACTGGGGAGGATGTGGAATAATTGGATTGCTCCTACACTGCTGGTGGGAAGGCAAAAATGGTTCAGTCACTCTGGAAAACAGTTTGGTGGCTTCTTATAAAACTGAACATCACTTATGCTGCTGCTTCTGCTTAGTCGCTTTAAGTTGTGCCTGACTCTGTGTGACTCTATGGACGGCAGCCCACCAGGCTCCTCTGTCCTTGGGATTCTCCCGGCAAGAGTACTAGAATGGTTTGCCATGCCCTCCTCAGGGGATCTTCCCGACCCAGGGATGGAACCCGGGTCTCCTGCATTGCAGGCAGATTCTTTACTACTGAGCCATCAGGGAAGCCCTCACTTACCATATGACCCAGCATTTGTAGCCCTGGGCATTTATCCTAGAAAAATGAAAATTATGTTCACCCAAAAGCCTGAACACAAAACTGCTTTATTTGTAATAGCCAAAAACTGGAAACAACCCAAATGTCTTTCCTGGGTGCATGGTTCAACCTACTGTCTATATCACAGAATCCTACTCAACAATAAAAATGAATAACTGTGATTCGTACAATTACTTGAGTGGACCTCAAGGGAATTATGCCGAAGGGGAAAAAAAAACAATCCCCAAAGACTGCATTCTGTATGATTCTAGTTCTATAGCAGTCTTGAAATATATAGAGATGGAAAACATATTAGTGGTTCTGTTAGTCAGGGATTTCCAGAGAAACAGAACCTATGGGATACATATAGATACATATATAAGAGGAGATTTATTATAGGAATTGGTTCACATAATTATGGTGCCCAAGAAGTTCTACTGTCTGCCAACTGCAAGCTGTAGAACTAGGAAAGCCAGTGGTGTAATTCAGTCAGGGTCCAAACACCCAAGAACCAGGAGCGCTGATGTCTGAGGACAGGAGAATACCAATGTCCTGCTCAAACAAAGAGCCAATTCCTCTTTCCTTGGCTATTTTGTGCTATTTGAGCCCTCCGTGGAATGTATGATGCCAGCCCATGTAGGTAAGGGCAGTTTTCTATACCCAGTCTACCAATTTAAATGCTAATCTTTTCCAGGACTGCCTCCCAGACACACCCAGATGTTATGTTTACCAGCTCTCTGGCCATCACTTGGTCCAGGCAAGTTGATACATAAAATTAACCATCATAGTGGTGGACAGGGATTAGGGACCAACAGGGTTATTTAGAAGCATGCTGTTTAAATTCCAAAAGATGTATGTTCAAGATTCTCCAAATGTCTTTCTTGGTTATGGGTTTTTATTTAGTTTTGGTCTGAGAACAAACTTTTTATGATTTCTTTTAAACCTGTGAAGGTTGGCTAAGAATATGTTCTATTTTGCTGAATATTCCAGGGATCTTGAAAAGAATGCATGTTCTGCTGTTGTTGAGTTCCATAAATGTCCATTAATTCAAGGGCTCTGGTGATGTAATTCAGTCTTGTATATCTTTGCTGATTTTGTCTGCTTGTTCTGTTGGCTCCTAAAAGTGGCAGTCTCCAACCATAATTAATGTGTCTTTCTCCTTTCATTTTTGTTAGTATCTGCTTCATGTACTCTGAAGACTGTGCATACGTGTAGGATTCTGATTCTGATAGCTTCATGGAGAATTGACCACTGTATCACTATGTAATGTTCCTCTATATGTAACAGGATTTGCACTGGAGTCACTCCAGCTTTCTCTTTAGTAGTATCTTTTAACCTGTGTATGTCTTTATATTTAAAATGGATTTCTTGCAGTCAGTATATACTGAGTTTTGCTTTTTATCAATCTGACAATGTCATCTATTAATTAGTATGTTTTGACCACTAACATTTAATGCTAGCTCCCTTCTGTTTGTTCCATCTATCTTTATTCCATTTTGTCTTTTACTGTCTTTATTTTTTATTTACTTTTATTGGAGTATAGTCAATTTACAATATTGTGTTAGTTTCAGGTGTACAGCAAAGTGAATGAGAAATATATATATATATATATATATTCTCTTTTTTAGATATTTTTTTCCATATAGGCCATTACAGATTATTGAGTAGAGTTCCCTGTGCTATACGGTAGGTCCTTATTAGTTATCTGTTCTATATATAGTAATGTTTATGTCGATCCCAATCTCCCAATTTATCTCCCCTAATCCACTGGTAATCATAAATTTGTTTTCTACAACTGTAACTCTGTTTTGTAGATAAGTTTATTTGTACCCTTTTTAATATTCCATATGTAATTGATATCATATAATATTAGTCTTTCTCTGTCTGACTTCACTCAATATGACAATCTCTCGGTCCATCCATGTTGCTATAAATAGCATTATTTCATTCTTTTTATGGCTGAGTAATATTCCATTATATATATGTACCGTATCTTTATCCATTCATCTGTCAGGGGACATTTAGATCACTTCTATGTTTTAGCTATTCTAAATAGTGATTCTATGAGCATTGAGATACATGTATCTTTTCAAGTTATGGTTTTCTCCAGATATGTGCCCAGGAGTGGGATTGCTGGATCACATGGCAGTTCTGTTTTTAGGTTTTTCGTTTTTTGCTATTCTGGATTAGCAAAGTGTTCTCATGCAGCGCTTTAAAGATGTCACTCCATTATCTTCTTACTTGTTTAATCATGACAAGTCTGCTGTGATCCTTAGATTTGTTTCTGTATATGTAATGTGTCTTTTTCCTTTGGCTGCCTTCAATATTTTCTCTTTGTCTTCCATTTTTAGCAGTTTGGATGTATTATGTATATCCAGATTTGTTGCTGTTGTTTTCCTGCTTTTTCTTAGCCTCTTGGATCTATGGTAGTTTGTCATTTGTTTTGGAAATATTTTAGATAGGTAATGTCAGCCATTATTTATTTAAATATCTCTTCTGTTTTGTTCTGTCTCTCTTTTCCTTCTGGGATTACACTTGCACAGATTTGGGGCTATCTGATATTGCCCCACCAATCTTGGATGTGCTGTTCGGCAAACCCCCACTCTTTTTTTCTTTCTGTTTCAATCTAGTTAACGTCTGTTGACCTGTCTTACTGTTCACAGACTCTTTCCTCAGGTGTGCAAAGTCTACTAATCAGCCTCTCAAAGTCATTCTTTATAATTGTGCTTTTCTTTTTTTATTTCTAGCATTTCAATTTGACTCTTGCTTACAGATTTTTCTCTCTCTGCTGAAATTAACCATTAAATTCTGCAAGGTATTTCCTTTATCTATTTAGAGTCTTCAACTTATTGATCAGTTATTTTAAATCATGTCTTATAGTTTCAACATCTGTGTCCTGTCTATCTTGTCCTTCACCTGTCTTCACCTGTCACTGTACTGGTTTTCGTGCCTCTTTCCTTATGCCAAAAATATTTTGTTGAAAACCAGCCATCTTGAGTAGAGCAATAAAGACTAAGGTACATCATTTTGATTCCTTTTGTTTTGCTGCATGGAATTTGGGTTAGTCTAGATCCAAACCCTGGTTACCCAGCCTTCAAATTTGTTCTAGTTTTATCTTGTGTTTATGGTGGGGCTGGTATTTCTCACTGTCTGCCGCATGCTTTATGCTGAGCCTCACTTTGGCATGGGTCTCTCTCCATATCCTTGCCCCTTTCTAGCAGTAGATTGCTACTCCTCACAGCTTCTTAGCCTGGGTGTGGGAGGGAGAGCCAAGAGGGTACTCTTTCTTTCTTCTGATTAAGCCTCTATCTCAGGCAGGCACTGTGTCTCTGGATCTGAGGGGAGGGAGTGACCTCCCCCAGCTGTAGTTCTGGGCTCAACACATATTCCTGCCCCTGCCCCAGAGAAAAAAAGACTTATTCCCTATTTCCTGCTCCCTCCCCATGCTTTACTGGAGAAAGGCTCAGTGCCCTAAGACCAGTGGTGTATGTTGCCCTACTCTCTGCAGTTTCTTCCTTAGTACAAAAGTCTTTGAAGGACACTTTGTTAGAACACTGGCCAGTCTTTTTCTGAGTACCAGCTCAGGTCCCACAGAGAGAGGCTGTGTGTGTTAGAGGATTTCCCTTATGTCTGTGGCCCCCAGGGTCCTGTATGCTTTCCACCAGTCTACATCCTTCCTTTACCAACTTGTTAACAATTTCAGCTGAAATCTTCTTAGTGGGGTCGAGCTGAAAGAAAACAAAGTGAAAGCAAGGTCGCTCAGTTGTGTCCAACTCTTTCCGATCCCGTGGACTGTAGCCTATCAGGCTCCTCTGTCCACGGCATTTTCCAGGCAACAGTACTAGAGTAGGTTGCCATTTCCTTCTCCAGGGGATCTTCCAGACCTGGGGATCGAACCTGGCTCTCCCACATTGCAGGCAGACACTTTATTGTCTGAGCCACCAGGGAAGCTGGGGTCTAGCTTAGTCTGCCCCAATTAAGCTCATGTCCATGCCTCCTCAAAGACACCTGTCTTTCCCTCAGTCTGGGGCTAGCCAGGTGCCTGTGACTTCAGCTCTTGAACAGGTTAAAGGAAAGTTGTGAATCTGTACTTTGTCTAGCTTGTTGTTGTTATACAAGTGGGACATCCCTTCTTCCATCTCTCAAAGAAACTAGAGGTCTCCATTGTTTTCTGCAAAAATAAGTACTGAAAATTGGTTGCTGCTTTGGTTACCAACTTTGTCCAGGCTATTTTGAGATAATGGTTACCAGGGTTACCAGGGAATTCTCCATGTAAGAACACTGGAGTACATAGCTGTTCCTTTCTCCAGGGGATCTTCCCAACCCAGGGATCCAACCCAGGTCTCCTGCATTGCAGGCAGGTTCTTTACCCTCTGAGCCACCAGGGAAGCCCCCAAAGTGTTAGTCACTCAGTCGTGTCTGACTCTTTGCGACCCCATCAACTGTAGCTCACCAGGCTCCTCTGTCCATGGAATTCTCCAGGCAAGAACACTGGAGTAGGTAGCCATTCCCTTCTGCAGGGTTTAAAAGATAAGAGCGTGCCTTTTCAAAGGGCCTTGGGGAGGGAGGGAGTTCACAGGCTTATTTTGAAAAGCATTTGCTCTTCCTGACATTTGCCACCAGAGGGCAAGTCACCACATCAGTCTCCTCATTGGGTGAGGTCAGGCTTCCCAGGTTCCAAAAGGGAAAAGTTAGGTGTGTAAAGTGAGAAGCAGAGGCATCTAAGTACCTGAGGCTCACAGAGGGCCTGTTTTGAAGGCCTCCCTCTAGGCTGTACAGATGCGGCTCCTAGGCCCTGCAACCCTGACCCGAGGGCCAGAAGACAGCTGTGCCCTCTGCACAGAAGATGCCTTCTGACATCCAGGCTGAGAAGCTGCTAGGAGCCTGCTGGGTGGTCAGGCTCTAGCCCCTACAGGTGATTCCAACCTTCTACTTTGTGTTTGGGGGGAGGTGGACGGTCAGGGTGGGGAGCCCAGGAAGTCCAGCCCAGCCCAACTACTGAGTAGAGGAATTCCCAGGGGCCCTTTGGTAGGGAAGCTGAGGAGACTGCAGAGCTATACTGCTTTAGTTGGTTTATCTGACAAATAAGCCAAAGTCATAGTGGTTTCAAGTGATAAGTTTGCTTCTCCTGCAAATAAAGCCTAAAACAGTTGTTTCTGATGAGCAGGCAGGTCTCCTCCAAGTGGGGAATCAGGAACCCACTCCTGATGTAGGGCCTCCATCATCAGAAGGCTCGACGGTGGGAATGGTGTGGGAGAAGGCCCGCCCACCCCTCAGCACACCACCCAGGGCTTCACACAGTGCTTCTGCTCATGCCCCACAGATGCAAGCAAGCCCGTGCTCTTTCCTAAGGCTAGGGTGGGGGATGGGAAATATAACTGGGCCTGGGCAGTTGCCCCAAAGGCACCTCTCCCCTGGGAAGGTGGACAGCCAGACCCCAAACTGTCCACATTGTACCTACAGAAATTACTTCTAACAGATTATTATTCTAGAACAATGTTTGCCAGATTTGCTTGATTTTAGACCCATGGAGAATGCTTATTTAAAATAGAATCCTTGGGTCCGTTTCCTGGACACTCTGGTTTGGCCATCTGCATGGGGGCATGGAGTGGGTGCCTTTACCAAGCCCTCCCTCTAGGAAGCCATCCTGCCCTGTCTACAGAAGGAGCCTCTACCCCCTGCCCCCACCCCGTGGGTGGGAAGCCAGGCCAAACTTCTCTCTGTTGTCGTGGTGACTCTTGGGACTATGGGACCAGCTCTTGGGTATGACCCAAGGGAGGCTGGTCCTGAGCCAGCCCTGCAGTGCTCCCCAGCCCCCCGGCCCTACCATTGTGACTACTCTGAAGCTCAGCCCTGGGAGGGGCGGCTGTGAGTCACAGCCACACCAGACAGGACCAACCAGTCTGTGGCCAAGGCAGACCAAGCTGCCCCTGACCTCCCAAACCAGAGCACAGTGCCGCCCAGCCCCATCCAGGTCAAAAGGAAAATCTGGAGCAAACCTGTGTTTCCCTTAAACGGGGGCTAGGGGGTGGGGTGGAAGAAGACTATGTGTGTGTCTTTAGCGACACTGGAGGGCAGCACCAAGTCAGTATTTCCTGTTTCTTACTAGAAAATCAACTATTAACAGGTATTCAGTCTCAGATTTTATGTGTTTGTTATTTATTGATTTGCCTTTCTGTTTTTGCCATGACACCTTTGTCATGAATCTTGGGGAAATGACACCAGATTTGCGGCCCGCATCTGGGGCTGGGGGGGGGGGGGGAGGGGCAGGGAGGGAATGCGCAGAGGAGTAGGGAGAAGGCAGAGTAAACCCCAGGCAGGAGCAGGGCCCCTGCACCCTAGAGTGATGACTAGGGGCTCAGTTTCCTCAAAGATGGGGCTCTTTGTGCCAAAGGAAAGTAGCATTTGGGAGGCCCCGTGTGCTCAATCACGGTCAGGCAACATCTGGCCACCAGCATAGGAGTCGGACAGAGGCGCTCCAAGGCCAGAGTCATCAAGGATAAGCCTGAATCAGGGAGGGCCCTGCCCCAGCTGTCAGCTTCTAACCCACTTCCCCATCTAGAAGGGGGTCTGGCCTCACCTGCCTCCTAAGCTGGTGGGACAGTGGAGGTGAGAGCTCCCTGTGGAGGCCCCAAGGTCCCAGCAGGTCTGAGTGTCACACCTGAAGGTGTAATGGTCCCTGTACCCACATATACCACCCACAGTGCTGGGCAGGCCAGCTCCCCAGGCAGCACTCATGGCAGCACCCGCTTCTCCCTCCACCAGCCACTGGCATGAGCCTGGCTCCAGCAGACAAAGCAGCTTGCCTGGCTGAGCCCCAGTTTGTACAACTCTGCCTCAGCCTGATGCTCAGGTGGGGTCTGCAGGGGAGCTTAGTGCCGCCCCCACTCGAGGCTGCTGCTCCCAGGGCAGAAATGGGGTGGCTCCCATTCTCTCTCTCCCCATTCTCTCTGCCCTTGGCAACAAGAGTCCTCATGCCACTAGGGAGCTGATCCCACCGGCCCAGAAGCTCCCAGCTAATCCCAGACAAACCTGTAAACACCTGCCTCCACCCCAACCCTTATGAAGTGGGCCCAGGTCCCTGGGGGCGGAAGCATGTTTTGATGAATCAAGCCTTCTGTGCAGTGAGGGGCCAGTCTCTCCTCACTGCCTTGTTGTTCGGTCACTCAGTTGTGTCCGACTCTTTGTGACCCCATAAACTGCAGCACGCCAGGCTTCCCTGTCCTTCACTATCTCCCAGAGTTTGCTCAAACTCATGAGTCAATCATGCCAACCAACCATCACATCCTCTGTTGCCCCCTTCTCCTCCTGCCTTTAATCTTTCCCAGCATCAGGGTCTTTTCCAATGAACTGGCTGTTTGCATCAGGTGGCCAAAGTATTGAAGCTTCAGCTTCAGCATCAGTTCTTCCAATGAATATTCAGGGTTGATTTTCTTTAGGATTGACTGGTTTGATTTCCTTGCTGTCCAAGAAACTCTCAAGAGTCTTCTCCAGCACCACAGTTTGAAAGCATCAATTCTTCAGCGCTCAGCCTTCTTTATGGCCCATCTCTTACATCCGTACATGACTACTGGAAAAATCATAGCTTTGACTATACAGACCTTTGTCAGCAAAGTGATGTATCTGCTTTTTAATACTCTGTCTAGGTTTGTCATAACTTTCCTTCAAAGGAGCAAGGGTCTTTTAATTTCATGGCTGCAGTCACCATCTGCAGTGAAGATTTTTTGGAGCCCAGGAGAATAAAGTCTGTCACTGTCTCCATGTCACCACCTCGTCCACCTACACATCCCTCCTCAGAAGGCTCGGTGGTCTGCTCCGGAATGGCTTGCCAAAGCTCCCTCGGGCTGCTGTTCACCCTCAGTGTGCTATTACCACTGTCCACAATAAAGAAAGTTTTTAAACTGTTAGTGGTGGTTTTGAAACCACTAATGTTCCTGCCTGAATAGAAGTCCTGTGTACACCTCCATTTGGTTTCCTTAATCACGGCGGCTCCTGGATTCAGCAGACTTTTCCTGTCCTCCCTAGGGGTCATGGGGGCTTTGAGCCTCCCCTTGCACCCTGGGCCACCTGACACAGGTCTCTCTCTTTTGTGTTCCAGCCGTGATCCCCCTGACGGATTCGGAGCACAAGCTGCTGCCTCTGCACTTTGCGGTGGACCCCGGGAAGGACTGGGAGTGGGGGAAAGATGACAATGATAACGCCCGGCTGGCCCAGTAAGACCTTACTCTGTGCCCTCCCTCCCCTCCAGTGCCCTACAAGGCCGGCTGTTGCCAGGTTTACCGGGCAGGGCCTGGGCAAGGTGCCTTTGCTCCTGGTGGCTGGCTGGTCTGCCTGCAGGAGGGGTGCGTGCGGGTGAGCTGGGACTCATCTCACTTGGTGTTCCTTTCTCGCTAGCCTGATCCTGTCGCTAGAAGCCAAGTTGAACCTTCTGCACAGCTACATGAATGTGACGTGGATCCGGATCCCCTCTGAGACCAGGGTAAGCTTAGCGCACACCAGGACAGAACAGCAGGCACCCTCGGCTCGGGGATGGCAGGCAGGGTGCACCCTCCCCCACGCGGGGCCCCCTGACACTGGGTTCCATCCTGCCCACGGTGCCAGTAGCTCCAGCTCCAGCTGAAACACATGTCTGTGCACCCGTGTGATTGTGGGTCTGGGCATAGGCGCGCGCTCCAGCTAGGGGAGTTTTTGTCCCCTTATTTTCTTCAGAAGGAGAGGCATAAACACACCCTCAAAATAAACCGTAGGCAAGTCACAACACAAAATTCTCTGCCGAGCTGGGAACATGATATGCTGCCATGGAGCACAATTAATTTTAAACCTGTGTATGGGTCCTTGAAAAGGCAGGGAACCAGGGCACGATTCCTCGGCACTTTCTCTTGTTCTTCTCTCCCCTCCGGGAGGGGGAAGCTGTAAGAAAGGGGGCTAGTGCCCCACTTGCCCCGCCTCCCTCGGATAGGACCATGCTGGCCCTGCCTCCAGATGTTAAGAATGATTCGCTTTAAGTATCTGGCTGATGTTCTCTGCCCTCACTTTCCTGTAGTGAAATCTCAGGAAAGGGGATTTTTTTTTAAAGCTTACAAATAATTGGTCCTCCTCAGACATCAGTTTAATTAGCCATAAAGTGGGGCCCATATAAGTTTCATAAAGAAGGCAAGGAGGGCAGTGCCCAGCACACAGCCAGTAAGCACCCAGGACAAGTTGGCACTATTCAGAGTGCTTTTGTACTTCAGCCTTTACTCGTATCTAATCTTCACAGGGCACCCTGATGCAGGCCCTGATACCCTGTATGGCACAAGTGACAGTTAGCGGCAGTCTGGTTCCAGAGTCCAGCTGCCTGGACTACATCATGACGTGGCTGTGGGTGTTCTTTTCTAGCGCCCACCAGGGCTGTGAAGGCAGCAACTCCAGATCAAGTATCAGGAGACTTGGGCTGGGACACAGCTCGGGCTTGGGACAGTGAGGCTGGAGGCAACACCAAGGGGGCGGGGTCTGCCTCCAACTGCAGCAAGGGGAAGGCTGATCTCGAACCTCCTCCCTTTCCTGCCCTCCCTCTCCCCTGCAGGCCCCTCTGGCGCAGCCGGAGTCCCCGACGGCCTCCGCGGGGGAAGACGTGCAGTCCCTGGCCGACTCGCTGGACTCGGACCGAGACTCGGTGTGCAGCAACTCCAACAGCAATAACGGCAAGAACGGCAAGGACAAGGAGAAGGAGAAGCAGCGCAAGGACAAGGACAAGACCCGTGCGGACTCGGTGGCCAACAAGCTGGGCAGCTTCAGCAAGACACTGGGCATCAAGTTGAAGAAGAATATGGGCGGCCTGGGCGGCCTGGTGCACGGCAAGATGAGCCGCGCCAACTCCGCCAACGGCAAGCACGGCGACGCGGCCGAGCGCGGCAAGGAGAAGAAGGCCAAGGCGCGCAAGGGTAGCAAGGAGGAGTCGGGCGCCTCGGCCAGTACATCGCCCTCGGAGAAGACCACGCCGTCGCCCACGGACAAGGCGGCGGGCACGTCGCCGGCCGACAAGGGCGGCGGGCCCCGCGGCGACGCCTGGAAGTACAGCACAGACGTGAAGCTGAGCCTCAACATTCTGCGCGCCGCCATGCAGGGCGAGCGCAAGTTCATCTTCGCCGGCCTGCTGCTCACCAGCCACCGGCACCAGTTCCATGAGGAGATGATCGGTTACTACCTAACCAGCGCGCAGGAGCGCTTCAGCGCCGAGCAAGAGCAGCGGCGCCGCGACGCCGCCGCCGCTGCCGCCGCCGCCGCCGCCTCCACGGCCAAGCGGCCGCAGCGCAGGCCAGAGGCCGAGGGCACGCCCGGCCCCGAGCGCGCCTCGCCAGGCCCGCCGGCCGGGCAGCCCACGCAGCTGGTGCTCAAGCTCAAGGAGCGCCCGAGCCCCGGGCCCACAACCGGCTCCCGGGCGGCGCGGGCGGCGGCAGGCGGCTCGGCTTCCCCAGGCCTCGGCGGCGGCGCGCGGCGCGCGGGCGCCAGCGGACCGGTCCCCGGCCGCAGCCCTCCGGCACCGGGGCGCCAGAGCGTCATTCACGTGCAGGCGGCGGGCGCGCGGGACGAGCCGTGCGTCCCAGCTGTGGGTGCACTGCGGCCGTGCGCCACGTACCCGCAGCAGAACCGCTCGCTGTCATCACAGAGCTACAGTCCGGCGCGCGCCGCCGCCTTGCGCACAGTCAACACGGTAGAGTCGCTGGCGCGCGCCGTCCCAGGAGCCCTGCCCGGGGCGGCGGGCGCGGCCGAGCCCAAGTCGCAGACCTACACCAACGGCTTCGGCGCGGCGCGCGACGGCCTGGAGTTCGTTCGCCGACGCCGACGCGCCGGCCGCGCGCTCGAACGGTGAGGGCGGCCGGGGCGGCCCCGGGGCGGGGCCCGCGCAGAGGCGCTGCCAGCGCGAGAACTGCGCGTTCTACGGGCGCGCCGAGACCGAGCACTACTGCTCGTACTGCTACCGCGAGGAGCTGCGGCGGCGGCGCGAGGCGCGCGCGGCCCGGCCCTGAGCGCACGGCCCGGCCCCGCCGCCGGGCTGTCCTCTCCAAGTTGTCGGTGTCTCCTCTGCGCCCTGGTCCACCGGGAGGCCGGCGATCCTCTGTCCGTGCTGTGTACGTGTTTGGTCAAACGTTCCTAATGGTGCCTGAACCTACACTGACGCCACTCAGGTAGTAGACGGATAGGAAACAAGTCATACTGTTGGAAGTGGGTGTGCTAGCTAGCATCTGCCTCGTACCTGTGGAAACTCAATAGCCATTGCAAGGATATTTTTGTTCCTCGATAAGAGAAATAAAGAAATTTGCAGCCCTTTGTTTTTAGAAGGGAGTGTTTTACATGCCTTTTTTTTTTTTTTTTTTGCTTTTTTTTTCCCCCTAACCCGGCGACTGACCTCTTCCATGTAGCGGTCACCTGCGTGCAATCATTGCCACCCAGGGTTTCGAGGCGAACGCGCGGCCCTGGGACCGCGGTGGCGGCTCTGCCTCGGTCTTCCACCTGTGCCCTTCCGGGGCCCCTGGAGGACAGGGCGCTCGGCCGCCCGCTGGCGCCCTGGTGGTCTCTCTGGCCCCTTAGGAATACGCGGCTCCATCTCATAAGCAAAACCTCCTCCCACAGCCCCCGGCTCGAGCGACACTCACACTGCCATCAAAGCCACGGGCGTCTGTAGGCTGGGCACGGGACAAGCTACCTCGCGGGGCACGGTGATGTGTAGCGGTCGCTCCCGGTGCGGGGCAGCTCAGGTGACAGGAGCTTTCCAAAGACACCATGGGGCCCGAGGGCAAGGTTCCGAACTCACGATTTGGAGTTGCCCATATATGAGCAAAGATGACACAGCCTGTTCACATTTCTCCTTCGAAGACCCTTTCCCAGTGAACTGTCGCCGGAGGGGCCCCTCGGAAGCGACCATCGGTGCCCCAGGAGAGAGGCGAGGACTTGACCTTGCGGTCACTGTGTAACCCCCGACTAGGCCGCCCTGAAACGCGGCCCGCCCCTCTTTCCAGAGGGAAGGGACTGAGGGCCACCGGGAAGGAAGCCACCCCCACCTCCACCTCCACCCGCATCTGTCTGGGATCAGCCAGGCGGAGGCCTCCGCACGGTGGCTCCAGAACACGTTAGGGGCAGCCCCATCCCTTAGCGGTCCCTATATTGGTGCCTCCTTACATTTCTTGAGGAAAAAAAAAAAAATGTGTCCTTAGCTACCCTGTTCTGAGCAGCAATATGCAGCGTCTTCCTTCCAAGATTACCTCTGGAGAATACCGTTCTTGGCCAAGGACACTGAGGCATTAAACCTGCCTCTCTAAGGAAATATCTTGTTTCCAAGAAATACAGAAATGATGGGTAAAATCCTCACTAGCAAAAGAATCCTTTAAAACCTGTGAGAGCCTTAGAATAGCCTCTAATAATCCCACGAAAGAGAGAAAGCGCCCTGCTTCGCTGGGGGTGTATCTAAAGAAAACACGGGAGGTAGACCATCTCTTCATTGGAGCCAGCTTCTCCTCCAGAAAGGATGCTTTTCCCCAACATAAAGAGCAGCAAAAAAAAAAAAAAGGAGATTTTTTTTTTACTTGTTTGAATTATTATAATAAACTAATTTGAATATCTCCTGTGAGTAATTCATTTTTGTTTTTAATGATCCACAGCAGGTGGAGTTTTCAGTCATTTATTCAAGTTTTACATAAGTGGTTCCTTAAAATTATTTATTAAATAGGACCTTAAATTTTTTGGAAGTTTTACTTTTCGTGCTAAACAATACTTTCAACGTGTGGTAATCACTAACATTCATGTCCCTCATATTACTGGGGTTTCTTTTGTTGAAAAAAAAAAAAGCAGCTTTTAAAAAAATCTCTCATCAAGAGGGTTTGTGGCAGCTTTTTGAACTGATTCTTCACATCACGCTGACCGTTTTGCCATCCAAAGCTGTGAGGTCACAGGAAATAAATACTGCTTCACGTGTAGACGGCGGCTCCTGCCCTGCATCTCACAGAAGGTGGAACAGCCAGCTTGAAAAGTGTTTCCCTGTGCATTCATAAACCAAACACATATGCACAAGTCAAAGCGGAAAGTAATCTCGTGTTTGTTTTTTAATTTTTTAACATGAAAACAGCCAACCAGAAATTTCCAAAACTGGCTATGCAAATATTTTATCTTTCTCATGCTCTCCGCGAGGTTAAAGAAAACAAAAACAGAAAAAAAAAAAAAGGCAAACCGAGATTTAAAACAGTCTATTTGTAGTACCAGGGGAAGAACCAGGCAGTGTAATTTGTACCTGTTATCAAAAACCAGTGATCTGTTCTAGCTCCTCGAATTTCAGTCACCTCTACCCCACCCCCATCTGACATATGTGCCATAAATAAGAGCCTGAGATCCAATCCCAACCCTAGCCCCCAGGCTCCTCCTCTCCCCCCAGAGTAGACGGCCAGTGTCTCTCCATGTGGTCACTAGCCACTCCATGTGCGGAGCACCTGTGGGTGTCGCTCCCTGGTGGGGGACACGATGCCCTTGGTCAGCATTGTTTACAAACAGCCATTTCCTCTTTTGAGAGATCTGGATCTATCCTTCCTCTAAACAGTGTTAAAAACAGAGATCCCACTGTTGCGTTAAATGTGCTGGTCCAGCCCCTCCATGTTCACAAGAGCTTTACCCCTCATCCTTGGCCAGACATCTCTTAGACCAAATGAATTCATCAGGCTGCGCGAGAACCATTAGAAACAGCTGTGCTTTTCACATGTGGGTCAAGAGATCCCTTAATGTCCTTCTGTGACCTGGGGGCCCTTGGTGGAGTGTGGGGAAAGGAAGTGGGCTGGGGAACTAGAGAAAAGGAAGACAGCCAGTCTAGATTCTAGGAAGGCCATGAGCCCCACCAAGGCACAGGTCCTGGATGCAGACAGTCCCACCTGTGAGCTGTCTTCCCCTCCAACCTGGTCTGGCCAGACTTCCCTTTCTTGGGGGTTGTCCCCTTGTAATGTTGGCTGTCCTCTAAGTGACATATGCAACTGTCTGATTCAATACTTTCTAAGATAAGTTAGGGGCACACCTTTTCTTACCCTATCATTCCCTTAGTGGCTCCAGTTACCGTGGTAGTGGCTCCAGTTGTGTTCTGAAAAGTTGGGATGTATTACTTTACAAACTTCATGTTTTCCAAGGTGATTTGATGTGTTAATTCTGGTAGCATACCGTCAGGAATTTAGTGATTCAAGATAGAGGGGCACACCTCGGGGTGTGAAATGTTCCTGGTAGTACCCACGGTCTCTGAGGCAGGGGCGTGGCTACATGACCCTCACCCCCTTGCTTAGCAACCACGAGCTTATTTTGCAGACTATTTTGCAGAAATAAACTTAACTGATCAAAATATATTTCACGTTAGTTAAGAAAAAAAGGGCTGTACCCATCAGTGGTGGGAAATATGTGTGAGGTTAAAAAAAAAAAATGGCTTTGCCCAACCATGTGTTTTATTCTCTGTGTCTTTCATGTGTACAAGAGATGTGGAATAACATGCATTTGGGAGGGTTTATTTCTTTAGGATATGTGTCAGTTTTCCTCCTTGTGGTGTGGACTTTACAAATTAAGTTCCTCGAGTGCTTTTTTTCTTTTTCTTTCTTCCAATGCTTCTAATAAATAAGAAGAGAACATGTGTCATGGCTGAGCAGGCCCTGCCTCATCAGACCTTGGCTGCTGTGACATGGCCTCCATCCACAGTCTGATTCTGCTGTCACCTGAGCACAGGCATGTTCAGGAAAGGGCCCTGCAGTGACACCAGGGAACAGGTGCCCCCTTCGAAAAAGCCTTAAAGCGGTGGCTCTCTGGAGACCTCCAGGCCACACCTTGCACTTCAGTCCTAACTGAAGGAGTTAGGATAAACTCTCTTTGCTGCTGGAACTGGCTGCTTTGATGGGGGGCTCCAGGGTGATGAAGGGCACCCAGCTTCATTCTTGTTTCAGTCGTGTCCCCCCAGTCCATTCTCCATGGGGGTCCTGGTTCCCTAGAGCATGGTTCTAATGATGGGTCTGCTGACACAGGGGTGAGTCTAGGGTTCTTCATCCCAGGCACCCACCAGTTGGGAAAAGTTTCATGATTGTTCTGAGCAATGTGCAAAACTGTCCGTTCACAGTTATGCAGGTGGCTTTGTTCCCCCAAAACCAGTGTTTCCTCTTCACTCCATGCCCCCCAGCAGAGAATAGAGAGGGGGCTGCCCTATATGGACCCTCGGGAATGAATGTGTGTGTAGTTTGTGCAGTGGCAAGATGCCAAGGTCCCACCCTGGCTGACTTGGTACATACATTACCCAAGGAATAGCACAGAAACCAGAATCTCTAAACAAGGCTAACAATATTACTATTTCTGTTTATTTTCCAAAATAATTTGCTGAAATTTTCAGTTTTGCTACTTTATGATTGCAAAAACAAAGTTCTACCAATCCTAATTAGTGGACACAAAGTGCCCATTGCTTATCCTTTTTCATTCTTTCAAGAAAACATCTCAAGAGTACACACAGACATCCACACACACTAAGTTCTTTAATAGGATAGGGGTTCCCACTACTATTTTAAATATAGGCTGAATATGCTCAAGACTAAAGTAGCCCATTTATTTCAAAGAGGATAAATTAGTGGAGCCAGTTCCTTGAGAACGTCTATGATAGCACAGACACTGAAAGGTGACTTTAAATGAAGGGGCAACCAGGTCCTTACAAAGACCACTCCCACTCATGTACTTCTCCAACCTCTGCCCCAATGACCCAAGCCTGCCTCAGGGCCTTTGCACATGCCCTTCTGCCTGGCACGTCCTCTGCTGACACCCATCCTCAGCCACATGTCTCACCCTTCACTACCTGCCAGTCTTTGCACCAACGTCACCTCTCAAGGAGGCCTTCCTTGACTCCTTTATTTAATAAGCCAACACATCCCACTCTCCTGCCGCCTGTTTATAGCCACTTGAAGGCTGCATGTGAATTATCCATTCATTCATTCATTGTATGCCTCCCTCCAGCTCCATAGCAAGTACGCTCCATGTGGGCAGGAATTTTTTGTATGTTTTGCTCACTGCTGTACCCCTGGCACCTACAACAGCACCTGATATGTATTCAATGCTAGAGAAATACTTGTTGAAAAAAAGAAAATGAAATCAATCATTTCACAGCTTTTAAGAACCCTACAAGTATCAGTTTCAGCCTTTCTCAAATAGAGATTCTATCCTTGCCCCTAAATGGGGAGAATTTTAGCTGATAAGGCAGCCTGTGGTTCATGAAGACCAGATGCGGTAGTGAGCACCAGACCTGATGGTGGCGAGTATGCCATGTAAAAACACCTACCCCAGTGGCCCTCCCTCACAGAGAAGGGACTCTGCTGTTTACAGAGGACCCTTTGGGATAGGCTGAAGTGGGGACAGTTTCCTTTAGGGCAGCTCTCATGATCATGCCCCCTCCATGAGGTCATCGTGGGCCTGGACCATTCTGGAGAGGCCCTTATAATCAGTCCTTAGGATGCTGTGCCTTCAGTGTCTCCAGGGAGACAGGCCTTCCTTCCTAGAGCAAACTCGGAGGCAGCAGATGACTCAGCCAGGAAAGGGAGACAGCCCGACCACTAGCAGGACTCATTCTCATGTAACCAAAAGCAGGCCTGCAGAGGAAGGAGATGAAGGGGACTGTACTGACAAAGTTGGGGGCCCCCGGTTGCCCCCTCGGTCATGGGTATGTCTGTGATGCAAGGGGCAGAGCCCAGCCATTGCAGAGCCAAGCAACGCAAAATCCTTGGGCCCAGCTCCCAGGTGGCCTCGCCCACAGGTCGAGGAGGGACGCTCCCCCTTCCACACTATCTGTCCTCTGCTGGCTGATCTTCCCAAATACCTGACCTTGGTGTTTACTTCTAGGTCCTTTGGCCAAATGTGTTTTCCTCTAAGAGTTGTTGGCAAAATACTGTTACAAGCTTCTTATAGGACACTTGTCCTACTGTGGCCTGGTTAAAAAGCCTTTTTCCTTCTCTTCTTCCCCTTCTGTGGTTTTGATGTCATTTCTCTGGGTGCCATATTTTAGGGTCCCTCATTTTGGGGGCTAAGAGCTCCCTCGTAGCACTCGCTCAGCAGCTGCCCAGCAGACGGTGAGTAGGCCCACACAAGTGTGTCCCTCTGCTTGAATTGCCAAATAAACAAGCTTCCTCTCACTGCTGCCCTGATAGATGGGGCAGGATGAGGGGATGGTCCTGCCAGTCCTCAGAGAGGGCAAGCTTTCCAGGGCTGCCCCCTCAGACCTCGCAAATTTGTCTCCAAGGCAGGAGAGCCCTGCAGCCCATCCAGTTTTTCCCACCTACCTGGAATGGAATCCAAACACCTGCCTTGGAGTGATGATTTGGCAGGTGGGAGTGGGGCAGCTTGTCCCATTAACTTGTGACCAAATCTAGAGCACGGTTGGAGATGGGCTGTGGCCGAGTCCACGAGGCAAACACCACCTCCCAGAGCCAGTCATCATTCAGCATCCTGAGCAAGCCCTGGGCCCTCCACCAGCCACGGAGCCCTTACAACCACAAGGGTCTTCCCTGGGTCTACACTTGGAGCCTGAACCCCGTTCACCCTCAGCTTTGACCAGTGGTCTCATTTTAACTGATGGGTGTTGATGTGTAATTGCTCGGTTCCTTCCCATATGCACTGGCAAGTGAATGTAGTTTCTCTGTTTCTTTCCCTTCATTTTTTCTTTTACCGGGTCATTTGACTGATTCGGGGATGAGACACATTACTTTGTTTCCCCGGTTTTCTTATTACCAAGGACGAAAGAAAACACTGAGGCAGAAAGGGGTCAGAAACCTTGTTACCTTGACCAAGTCATCCTGGGCCCCTTTCTACCTGCAAGTGTTCCTTCCGATTCAATGCAAATATTCTTTTCCATCTTGGTCCATCCTTGGAGAAGCAACCCATTGTAAGAGCTTGTCTTTGGTGGTTGGGTTGTTACTTTGTAAAGTATTAAAGCACTAAACCAATTTTTGCAATATGTAGTAAATCTTGCTTTCATTTTGGAAAACTTCCAGTAATGACTACTACTGCACTTTTTATAGAAGAACTGTATTTCATTTCTTTCTTTTATGAAAGATTATTTCAAGTAACAATAGCTCTGTAATCTGTGTGAAATGGCTTCTCCATTACTTGACACGGAGAGAAGCTTTGATGCCTACTCAATAAAATTAACATGTTTGTAAAGCACTGGCTGGTCCAATTATTTACCCACTCCTGTGTCCCTAGTAATACATCATCTAAGAGAAGGTTTTGGCTCAGATGAAGAGGATTCTAACAGGCATCCGTCCTCATCCAAATTTAAGAGTTCTTCCAATCAGAAGAGTTGTAAAACCAGCAGTTTTATTATGTGAGACAAAAGTTTCTGTCAATGGTCAGGACGCTTTCTGTCGGAAAACAATAGAACTTTCCTTAATGTGTTTTTGCCAGACATCAGCAACAGGGCAAATGGGAGGGCAAGAGAATGAGAGGATTTTATGGTGAGGTTTTATTTGTGCATGTTCTTCTGTCCAGGAGAGGCTAGTGTCTGTAGAAGAAAGCAAGTGGGCTTCCCAGAGGCTCAGATGAGGTCCAGGGCTGCAGGCCTGTCCCAGGCAGGTGATGGGCCCCCAGCACAATCAAAGCCATGTGCCTCTGGGTGCTGAAGTGGGGGCAGTGGTTGTGGCCACTGTGTACTGTGATCTGAATCAGGCATGTTCTAGGCTTCATCAGATTCTATCCAGGCAACAAACCTGTGAATTAGATATCAAAATCCCCAATTTCCCTAAGAAGTGAAATTTGGCGAGGTAAGTGGTGAAACCAAGATTCCAGCTTCAATTTGCCTGATGGAAGAACCCAAGCTCCAAGCTGCAGGCCCTCCCAGGAGCATCTCCCAGCCTGTCCAGTGGGTGGACTTGACCTACAAGTCTTCTCACTTGGGAAGTGTGGGTGGCACGTTTGGGGAAGGAGACAAAAGATGCTTGGCTGGCCTGTAAGATGTGTTGTGGTCCTGGGGTCAGTGTCCTGCCAGGGCTCCACCTTCCATTTCTGGCTCAGACATTCTTCTCAACTAGAAAGTGGGAGACTGCGCTTAGTTCTTGTAGGACAGGTGGAAAATCCCAGACAAAAGGCACACTCCTCCACCAGCAGCTTCAAGAGGTACTTAAAAGGCTGTACAGGATGGCAGGAGCCTGCACAGCAAGAAAGAAAGCCTGGCCCCTAAATTTCAATGACCTTGAGGAAGGCATCTCACCTTCCCAGGTCCTCGTTTTCTATAAGATTTCAGTATATTCTGTAAAATGAAGGACCTGAGGGAAGGTTCTAAGTCCCCAGCAAGTCATGGAATACGTGTATCATTTAGGAAAATAGAAGTCATATTAGTTATTTTTACAGAGAGAATATGAGGACTTGGTTGAAAAGGGATCGGAAGACTAAAAAACACAAAAAGGGCCCGTGGAGGTCACACGGAGAGAGTGCAGCTCATCACAGGGCTGGGGGCAAGGCCCAGGGGCAAGGTGGTTACCAGCTACAAGCATGAGAGGTGGGGGTGGCCAGGGCGGAACACAGGCCTCTGAGAAGGGGGAGATGGTGTCTCTGAGAGGGACACAGTTCGGCAGGACTTTCTGTGGGGGGGAAATATGACTAGAACAAACTGCAGCTGGCAAGTGGTGAACTATTGCCAGGACAATGCTAAGAGATACTGGAAGCAAAAGAAAAGAGGAAGTCCTGTGTGTGTGTGCACATGTGTGTGCACACTCGTAGGCACATGTGCATGTATGCATGTGTGTGTGCGTGTATGTACCTATACACGTATTTTCTGTATACACATGTGTGCACAGACACCAAGAAAGGGGGAAAATGAGACGACACCTCCACCAAGACTTGTGTCTGTCATGGGTCAGGGCCCCTGGTTGGCGCTCCTGACTTCCTCCTTCCAGGATCAGTCCTATTTCCTTTGCCCTCAGCCAAAACCTCAGCTTGTTGGGATCTTTCATTTCTAACGAAATAACCCAAACTTTCATTCCAGAAGGGTCTAAATCTTCACAGCCCCCTGTCAGATGCTGTAGTTGACCACTAACTTTTATTGGGGGACATGGATATAATAAAACGCACCCCCAAGAGTCCCCTAAATGTCACATGTCACAGATCAACCCTCATGTGTAGCAGCAGCTCTGTTTTTCCTTGATAATGAGGGTTCATCACCAGCCAAACAGTAGCTCCCTTCTCTGAGTTGAGGCAGTGGCCTGAGAAGCCACCGTGGCCAGGTCTCAGCCTCCAGTGCAGTGACACCACCTCACGGCCCCTGGGGGAGCCCCCTTCCTCCCTGGGAATAGGGACCTACAACCCCTAGGGCTCAGGATGGGGGGCGGGGAAGCACAGTTCTTGGTTACAAGACAAAATGGTGACAAGAGCCACTTCCACTCCCAGATTATATGTGTTGGCCAAGCGACAAACCCCACCACATGGCCATCACTGATTCAAATCATCAGGTCCATTCTGATCTGAGCTCCTGCCTTTCAGGGAGCTGAATCCATGCTGGCACCTTCACTCAACCTCCTGTAGGCCATTCCAGGCTCCATGAGGCCCGCTGCTGCTGGGTCAGCTAGACACACAGCGAGTGAAGCCCCTGTGCATGATCCCATCACCATAAAGCTGAACTTCGTCTCCAAAAGCAGCACTGTGTGGAGCTCCATCATGGTAAGTGAGGCATCCTTTGAACCCATGAATGGTAGTTTCTGGCAGAAGCACTGCAGGCAGGGAAGGCATATCTGAATCCACACACGTCTTCCAGCGAGAGAAATGGCCTTCCTTCCACAATGAGAAGGGTCCAGCGTCCTCAGCCAGCCGCATTTGACTGGCCACCCCAGGGAGGGAGCCACACAGAGTCTCTGCGCTGGTCCCACTGCCAAAGGTCTCTCAAGCTCAGCAGGAGTGGCCTCCAGGCTGGCCTTGAGAGGGGGGAATCATGTAGTTTCGTTCACCCCCAGCTTCCTTCCCTACAGACAGGTCCCTCTGTATTGGGGCCCATTAAACAAACATCAGGATGCCTGGAGAGAGGGTTGAATACTATCACAGGGCCTGCTCTCTCATTCACTCGATTCTTGACAGTCTCCTCTGCACTGGGTACTTCTAATGAGCATAAACATGGGACACAGTATTTCCATGGTCTAGGAGAGCTGTCCACAGACATCTTCCTTTGTCACCACATTCACCACACCTCCTTGTCACCAACCTCTGACTCCTGTCCTTTCCAAGTTCTTGACTATCCAGTCAACTATTCACCCCTGCCCATAAATAAGGTGGATCAGGATTCCTTGGTGAGGTGAAGTGAAGGGTTAGTCGGCTCAGTAGTGTTTCTGACTCTTTGTGACCGCATGGATTGTGACCCCATAGCCCACCAGGTTCCTCTGATCATGGAATTCTCCAGGAAAGAATACTGGAGTGGGTTGCCATTCCCTTCTCCAGGGGATCTTCCTGACCCAGGGATCCAACCCGGGTCTCCTGCATGGCAGGCAGATTCTTTACCATCTGAGCCACCAGAGAAGCCTTGATTCCTTGAGAGTAGTGCTAATGATGTTTGGGGCCAGATTGTTCTTTCTTTGTAGAGACTGGTCCTGTGTGAATTAAAAGATGTGCAGCAAGCTCCCGGCTGACCTCTATTCACTAGATGCCAGTAGCTCCCTCCACCCAGGTGTAACAACCAAAAATGTCTCTAGACATTGCCAAATAGCCCCAAGGTGGTAGGAGAAGGGAAAGAATCACTGGTGTAGGTGATTTCTTCTGGCTGTCTTTCAGATAAGAAAAATAATAACCATTTGTTCTGCTCCAGCTCTGTCCACTGGCATGAATTCCCTTCCCCTCCCCATCAGCTTTCAGGGACACTTGAGATTGGGGGTGGGGAGTAATGCTTCACTGCCCACCCTCAAGCTGGAGCCCCCACACGACAGAGAACTATCTGAAAGCAAATCTACTCGGCCATCTATCTGGTCAGTGGGAACTCCCCAGGACCTCTGAGTTGAGGGAGAGGAGGCCACAAGCAAGAGGACACGTTGAAGAGTCTGAGCCACCTCTTCACGCACCTTCTGGGTTTTCTCAGGCTCGGACATACCATCTCCACGAGATGACAGATTGCAGCTGAGCAGACCTAATTTTGTGGGAGGGCGGGGCAGATCACACCGGGTCATAATGCTCAGAGGTCAGGACTGTAGTCCGCTGATGTCTCCGTCAGCCGTTCAGTCCCCACCAGAAGCCAGTAGTAGCCAGGAGCTGTTTCTTGGAGAGGAGAATAGTGACATGCAGAGGAGGGCACAGCTTTGTCCAGAGCCCTGGCGCTCTGCACGGTGATCTGCCCGCTGGCAGCATCGCTGTTGGCCACACTGAGTGCCACTGAGTCTATTAGGAGATGAGGTCCGTGGGCCCCTCTCACACCTAGTGGCCTTACAGATTCCTTGGTAAAGGCTTTGGGAATGGTAGATGGGTTGCCTTCAAAATCCAAGAAGTCTCCACAAACATCATGCCTCCTTTTTTAGTATAGCAACATTTCTCTCACTTTGTTGGGCTGCCCTGAAACACTCCATGGTCTCCCCCACAGTGTTCTTAAGCGGATGGGTCCCTGAATATTTATGGTGGCGGGGGCGGGGGGGGTGGTTCTCACTCTTTTGTGTCTCAGGGAGGCAGATGGCATCTGCATGAGGATATCAATAGTGGGATCGAGCGTGGCATTTTGTGGGCCCTCTGCCAGCTGTGCAGTGGCAGAGAGCAGGAAGACGGGCGCCTCCAGGCACCAGTAAACAGTTTCTGGTGGTCCTTGCAGATGGACAGGGAGAACCAAAGCTACCCATCAGCCTCTGCTCTGAAACGATCAGGGGATGCAATGGGAGTCTCTCAAGTCACTGATAGCCCCACAGATCTCTGCAGGTCCCCCAGGATGCAAATTAATCACCTTTGATTTATTCTCATGGTAAGGATGGGAAAGGCCAGGACTTTCACTTTTGTCCCATTTCTACTGAAGTAGCATCCATTCCAAGTCAGGGGAACTGACATGGGGGCTCAGCCGGCTGCCAAGTGTAACCCCTCCAACCACACATGGGAGCTGAGGAAATGGCCACAGACCCACCAGTGCAGACACCCACCCTTGGGATGAAACTCTTTTTATCTCATGACCACCACAAGCCCCCTATTTTGACTGTGGAGCCACGGTGGTATCTTTAAGTCACCAGAAATGAGTGACAACTCAGAGCCAGTGCTGAGTACTCTGAATTATCACAGTACACCCCCCACCCTGGGGTGATCGGGGAAGAGACGTTTGTCAGAACACATCTGCCTGTCACAGGCCATAGTCGCCCTAAGGCAAGGTCTCGGGCCCCGTGGAGGAGGTCTGGAAGGAATGTGCAGTGTCAGCGGGTGATACAGCAAGGCTTTCTCAGAGGAGCCAAGGGGTTCCAGACCTGTGAAGTGGCTTAGACCTGCCAAATGCACGAACTTCTGTGACTCTACAGTGTGGCTACTTAAGCAAGGAATTTTGCTTTCAAATCAGAAGTAATTTTTAACAACAGTAATTTTATTGAGGAGTATTTTATATACAGCCAAAAGCACAAATATCAAACGTACAGTTGGGTGTGTTTTCACCACTAGCAGGGTTGAGATCAGAATATCCCCCACAGTGCATGCCACCCCCAAAAGCAGCTCTTATCCAGACCACTCTAGATTTGCTCTGTCCTCACAGACGTAAAAATGGAATCAATATATGTGCTGTTTGGTGCCAGTTCTCATTTGTTCCACAGGTTTTGAGGATTCACCCATGTTGGTGTTGTTCAGTCGCTAAGTCATGTCCAACTCTTTGTGACCCCATGGACTGCAGCACACCGGGCTTCCCTGTCTGTCTCCATTTCCTGGAGTTTGCTCAAATTCATGTCCGCTGAATCAGTGATGTCATCCAACCATCTCATCCTCTGTCGCCCTCTTCTCCTCCTGCCCTCAATCTTTCCCAGCATCGGGATCTTTTCCGAAGAGTCGGCTCTTCACATCAGGTGGCCAAAGTATTGGAGCTTCAGCTTCAGCATCAGTCCTTCTGCCGGAGTCCAGCCCCAGCAGGTCAGCGTTCCCTCAGGATGGACGGCGTCGGCGATACGAATGAGAAGACACAGCGAGTCGTGGTGTTTCCAAGTGTCTTCTGACTTTATTGTTTTTAAGACAGCTTTTATATTTTTAGTGGTACATAGAAACAAATGTAAAGTATAGAGTCATGCCAGATCAGCTCGATGGATCAGCAGTTTTTGATCCATATCGGAACCAGAACACTGTTTGTGTTTCTAAGTTATAAAAGGTTTAAAATTGTTTACATCATCTTCTGGCCCAGAGGCCTGCTAACATCTTGTGACTCTTTTATTGATAAGGGTTGATCAGCCAGGACACTTTTGTATCAGGCACAGCAGGAAAGAATTCATTAATAGAAAGTTTCAAGGTAAAACCTGTTTTCGGTAATTTACTCTATGCCTTGAGCTTAACAGAAAAGAATGTGGTTCCATAAAGTCATAGTACAGCAAGCTGAAACAATGTAGCACAAAGGTCAGTTCTTAGCAAAATCACCAGGTGAATTAACGATTGTCTTATTATTAGTATTAAAACTAAACATTTATTTATACAAATCTCTAACTGTTATGTTTTCATTATATAGGCTAAATACGTTAAGAGTAGAAAAGGCATAATGAGTAAGTATAGACTAAGTTACAGTTTTATAAAGCAACATTTCTTATATTTTCTAACAAGCCTTTCTTTCCTACAAAGGGCTCTGCGCCCATTGGGGCTTTCTGTGTGGAGGCTCTCAATGCTGTTCTGTTGTTAAGGGGCAGTCAAGCACATTAGCTCCAAAGGCACAGGTACATTTATTAAACAAACCGATATGCTAGCAAGAGGAATTTAGATTAGCATATTTTATATCCCAGATAATTTTATTTAGGGTGCTACCGTTCAGGGGCCTTGTCGATTGAGATTTCAGATTGATCTATTTTAGAAGAGAATCAGGAAAAGCCTTTTTTCTAAATCACAGAAAATAAGAAGAGGTTTATTGTAGCAAACATCAGAAAGACAGATATCATCTTTAAGGTGAGCGCTGAGGCAGCCTTCCGAGAATCCCTGAGGGCTGAGAAGCCGTGCTCAATCAGCCCTCTACCTCATGACTCTGTCATGGGTGGGATCACGTGAGCTGGCTCCCGGCATCCTTCCAATGAAGATTCAGGGTTGATTTCCTTTAGGATGGACTGGTTTGATCTCCTTGCTGTCCAAAGGACTCTCAAGCATGTTCTCCAACACCACAGTTTAAAAGCATCAATTCTTCAGTGCTCAGCCTTCTTTATGGCCCAACTCTCACATCTGTACATGACTACAGGCATTGTTTATTTGTAACTCTATTGCTGGGCAGTGTGAATGTATCACAGTTTGTATATCTATTTTCATGTTAATGGACAGGTTGCTTCCAGTTTGGAGCTATTATGAATAAGCCACCAGAAGCCTTCATGAATCTTTTGTGTAAATAAGGTTTCATTTCTTCTGGCTAAATATAAAAGAAGCAAAATTAGTAGCTCAAAGAATGAGTGTATATGTCATGTTATTAGAAATTTCCAAACAATGTTTCAAATAGTTTGCATGACTTTCCAATCCCACCAGCAATGGTTCTGGTTACCTGATACTCCAACATATACTGCCCATCATTTCTGATGCCCGTGCAGTAGCCCCCACGGACTTCCAGAAACTCCACTCTCTGGAGCAGGCTCCCAGCACACGCAGACTTGTGCACACCTGAGGTGGGCACATGTGTAGAAGTACAGGATTGGGCAGGCCCATGGTGTGTCTGTACAGACCTGCGTCATCTGTCTCTCCTGCCTTCTGCCCCCTTTCTCTTGCCCTCACCAAACTCATGTGCATGCATATTCTTCCTTGGGTGTTTAGCTCCTGGACATCAAAACTTTTGTCTTATTTGCCCCCACCCTCAGAGGCCCAGCCCATGGGTGTGACTGGCATATTTTCTCTCCATGCAGAAGAGGAACCCTTCCTTGTGCGCCCAGGTGAGCCCAGCAAGCAGCTTCCCAGGGAATGGGGGTGACTACCTGCTCTGCATTTCCCAGAGAGCGGCTGGGAGTGAGGCACTGGGGCTCAGCTCGGCTCCAATCTGGGATCGCTAGGTAAGGAGGACTTCTCAGGGAGCAGAGAGTTGCATCAGACAGAGAAGGGGATAAAGGTCTGTCCAGCAGGCAGAGTGAGCACTCCTTACACAAACTCTGATCAGAAGCTTGCTCTGTGCTGGGCTTGCCAAGGCTGGGGACCCAGAAATATGACAGACCAGGTTCCTCCCAGCCAAGGGCGGGGGAGAGAAAGCAGAAAGGGGTCAGCAACCGGTTAGTGTAGAGGCTACTGGGGAAAAGATGGACAAGGACAGTGGCCCCACGGCAGTGGCCACCTCAACTCTGAGTCCAGGACCAGGAAAGACTTCAGGGAGCCCCTGCAGGGGACTTGGGGACATCCTGGCACAGTCTGGCCACTCTGATACCAACAGGGAGGATCATCACTGCAGCTTGTGGACCAAGAAACCGTGGCCCAAAGAGAGTAATGGCGTCCACCCTGAGTCCCACAGCCAGGAAGCAGCAGGTGGGCTACAGAAGGCTCCATCGGCCCCTAGGTCAGTGTTTGTCCCACACGTGCCCACAGAGAGAGGGGAAACTAGGGGTTTCAGGAAGACCTTGTGTCCAGCAGCTGGTGGCACTGGTCTGCCCCAGAGGTAGAAGACCAGGAAGAATATCCTCTCTGGCCACTTAACCTCTACCTGTCAATCTGAAGGTTTGAACTTCTGGATCTCAGTAAAAGCAGCATAATGGGGGGGGGGGATCAGCGCTCCCCATGAGAACTAGGTCAGGAGCATCTATCTGTGCCTCATGCCTTGTGCCTCTGGAAAGCCAGGCAGCCCAAGAAGGGGGACTGGGAGGAGAGGATGGTCAGCCTCAAGGACGGGCTCCAAGTGACTCCAAGGATGTCAAGGGTGTGAACATAGGTCAGACTGCTTCTTGCCTGTCAGTCAAAGGATAAGCTTCCAGCGGAGCTCCTGTTCTTTTGGAAAACTGCTGGCCACAATCAGTGACACGAGAGGGAAAGGCACTTTATGATCACCATGGAAGGAAAAGTCCCCAGGTGAGATGGCATGGGCTAAACCCCAACCCGGGGAGATGACTGAGGAGCTGATAGTTAAGTCCACTGATGGACCACGAGGCAGAGCAGGAAGAGCAGAGGAGGTGCTGCTCACTCCAGCATCTTGGAGTTAGTTCTGGACCATCCTATTCCGATGGACACAGAGCGGGAACTGGCTGGTTGGCAAGCTCATCTATACCACACGTTCCAGAGGTTTTTGGATTTGTGAGGAAGGAGAAATCTTGGTGCTGGACCCAAGAGGATGTGCTGTGGACAAGAGAATGTGGGTGAGGAGGCTCGAGCTCTGAGGAGCAGCACTCAGCTGTCACCCTTGGCTGGCCCTTGAGTCCCCTCACTATTTCTCACTTCTCCACCTGGAACCTTCTTTCTAAGGCAGACCTCAGATGTATTATGGGATCAATTCCTGACTACCACTATAAAATGAATACTGCAATAAAGAAAGTAGCACTATTATTTTGGTTTCCCGGTGCATACAAAAATTAAATTTCCATGCTGGAGAAGGTGTAGAGAAGAGGCAACCTTCCCACACTGTTGGTGGGAATGTAAGTTTGTACAGTCACTATGGAGAGCAGTATGGAAGTTCACTTAAAAACTAAATATAGAGCTACCATATGATCTAGCAATTCCACTCCTGGGCATATATCCAGAGAAAACTATCATTTGAAAATATATATGCACCTCAATATTCACTGAAGCACTCTTTACAATCATCATTAGGGAGCAACCTAAACATCCATCAACAGATGAATGGATAATGAAGTTGTGGTACATATATACAATGGAATATTACTCAGCTATAAAAATGAAAAAATACCATTTGCAGCAATATGGGTGGACCTGGATTTTATCATAATAAGTGAAGTAAGTCAGAGAAAGACAAATGTCATATGATATCACTTATGTGTGAAAACTAAAATATGATACAAGTGAACTTATTTACAAAACAGAAATAGACTCAAAAACATAGAAAACAAACTTATGGTTACCAGAGGGGAAAGGGGTGGAAAGGGATAAATTTGGAGTTTGGGATTAGCAGATTGTTACTGTTGTTCAGTTGCTAAGTCATGTCCAACTCTTCGTGACCCCATGGACTGCAGCACGCAGGTCTCCCTGTCCTTCACCATCTACGGGAGTCCACCCAAGTTCACTGAATCGGTGATGCCATCCAACCATCACATGCTCTGTCGATTGATTCTCAATCTTTCCCAGAGTCAGGGTCTTTTCCAATGAGTCAGCTCTTCTCATCAGGTGGCCAAAGTATTGGAGCTTCAGCATCAGTCCTTCCAATGAATACTCAGGGTTGATTTCCCTTAGGATTGACTGGTTTGATCCCCTTGCAGTCAAAGGGACTCTCAAGAGTCTTCTACAGCACCACAATTTAAAAGCATCAGTTCTTCAGCATTCAGCCTTCTTTATGGTCCATCTCTCACATCTGACTACTTGGAAAACCATAGCTTTGACTATATGGACCTTTATTGGAAAAGTGATGCCATTGCTTTTTAATGCACTGTCTAGATTTGTCATAGCCTTCCTTCCCAGAAGCAAGCATCTTCTAATTTCATGACTGCAGTCACCATCTGCAGTGATTTTGGAGCCCAAGAAGAGAAAATATGTCACTGCTTCCACTTATTCCTTCTATTTAACAGAAAGTGATGGAACCAAATGCCATGAACTTAGTTTTATGAATGTTGGGTTTTAAGCCAGCCTTTTCACTCTCCTCCTTCACCCTCATCAAGAGGCTCTTCATTTCCTCTTTGCTTTCTACCATTAGAGTGGTATCAACTGCATATCTGAGATTGTTGATATTTCTCCTGGCAATCTTGATTCCAACTTGTGTTTCATCCAGCCTGGCATTTCGCAAGATATACTCTGCATATAAGTTAAATAAACAGGGTGACAATACACAGCCTTGTCATATTCCTTTCCCAATTTTGAACCAGTCAGTTGTTCCATATCTGGTTCTAACTGTTGCTTCTTGACCCAGATACAGGTTTCTCAGGAGACAGGTAAGGTATCTGATATTCCCATCTCTTTAAGAATTTTCCACAGTTGTGATCCACAGAGTCAAAGGCTTCATATAGTCAATGAAACAGAAGTACGTATCTCTCTGGAATTCCCTTGCTTTTTCTATGATCTGAGGAATGTTGGCAATTTGATCTCTGGTTCCTCTCCCTTTTCTAAGCCCAGCTTGTACATTACATCTGGAAGTCCTTGATGCAAATTCTGCTGAAGCTTAGCTTGAAGGATTTTGAGCATAACCTTACTAGCATGGGAAGTGAATGCAATTACCAGTAGTTTGAACATTTTTTAGCACTGCCCTTCTTTGGGATTGGAATGAAAACTGACCTTTTCCAGTCCTGTGGCCACTGTTGATTTTTCCAACTTTGCGGGCATATTGAGTGCAGCACTTTCACAGCATCATCTTTTAGGATTTGAAATAGCTCAACTGGAATTCCATCACTTCCACCAGCTTTATTGATAGTAATATTACCTAAGGCCCACTTGACTTCACACTCCAAGATGTCTGGCTCCAGGTGAGTGACCACACCATCTGGTTATCTGGGTCATCAAGACCTTTTTGTACAATTCTTCTGTGTGTTCTTCCTACCTTTTCTTAATCTCTTCTGCTTCTGTTAGGTCCATATTTTTTCTGTCCTTTATTATGCCCATCCTTGTGTGAAACGTTCCTTTGATATCTCTAATTATCTTGAAGAGCTCTCTAGTCTTTTCCATTCTATTGTTTTCCTCTATTTCTTTTCATTGTTCATTGAAGAAGGCCTTTTTATCTCTCCTTGCTATTCTATGGAACTCTGCTTTCAGTTGAGTTTATCTTTCCTTTCTCCTTTGCTTTTTGCTTTTCTTCTTTCCTCAGCTATTTGTAAAAAGCATCCTCAGACAACCACTTTGCCTTCTTGCATTTTTTTTTCTCTAAAATGGCTTGTTCACTGCTTCTTATACAATGTTATGAACCTTTCTCCATAGCTCTTCAGGTACTCTGTCTACCAGATCTAATCCTTTGAATCTATTTGTCACCTCTACTGTATAATCATAAGGGATTTGATTTAGGTCATACCTGAATGGTCTAGTGGTTTTCCCCACTTTTTTTAGTTTAAGCCTGAATTTTGCTGTAAGAAAATGGCAACCCACTTCAGTATCCTTGCCTGGAAAATCTCATGGACAGAGGAACCTGGTGGGCTGCAGTCCATGGGGTCGCAAAGAGTTGGGCACGACTGAGCGACTAACACTTTGCTATAAGGAGCTGATGCTCTGAGCCACAGTCAGCTCCAGGTCTTGTTTTTGCTGATGGTATAGAGCTTCTCTATCTTTGGCTGCAAAGAATATAATCAATCTGATTTCAGTATTGACCATCTGGTGATGTCCATGTGTAGAGTCTTCTCTTGTGTTGTTGGAAGTGGGTGTTTGTTATGACCAGTGTGTTCTCTTGGCCAAACTATCTTAGTCTTTGCCCTGCTTCATTTTGTACTCAAGGCCAAACTTGCCTGTTACTCCAGATATCTCTTGACACCCTACTTTTGCATTCCAATCCTCTATGATGAAAAGAACTTTTTTTTTTCTTTGGTGTTAGTTCTAGAAGATCTTCTGGGTCTTCATAGAACCGGCCAACTTCAGCTTCTTTGGCCTCAGTGGTTGGGGCATAAACTTAGATTACTGTGATGTTGAATGGTTTGTCTTGGAAATGAACCAAGATCATTCTGTCATTTTTGAGATAGCACCCAAGTACTGCATTTCAGGTTCTTTTGTTGATTATGAGGGCTACTCCACTTCTTGTATGGGATTATTGGCCACAGTATTAGATATAATGGTCATCTGAATTAAATTCGCCATTCCTGTCCATTTCAGTTTGCTGATGCCTAAGATGTTCACTCTTACCATTTCCTGCTTGACCACATTCAATTTACCTTGATTCATGAACCTAACATTCCAGGTTCCTTTGCAGTATTGTTCTTTAAAGCGTCAGGTTTTACTTTCACCACCAGACACATCCACAACTGAGCATCATTTCTGTTTTGGCCCAGCAGCTTCATTCTTTCTGGGGCTATTAGTAATTGCCCTCCGCTCTTCCCCAGTAGCATATTGGACACCTACCAACCTAGGGGGCTCAGCTTCCAGTGTCATATCTTTTGCCTTTTTATACTGTTCATGGGATTCTTGTGGCAAGAATACTGGAGTGGTTTGCCATTCCCTTCTCTAGTGGACCACATTTTGTCAGAAGTTTCCACTATGACCCATCCATCTTAAGTGGCCCTGCACGGCATGACTCATAGCTTCATTGAGTTATGCAAGCCCCTTTGCCATGATAATACAATGATCCATGAAGGGGGGATTAGCAGATACTTACTACTATATAAAAAATAAACAAGTTCCCACTGTATAGCACAGGGAACTATACTCAATATCTTATGCTGTGCTCAGTCACTCAGTCATGTCCGACTCTTTGCAACCCCATGGATTATAGCCTGCCAGGCTCCTCTGTCCATGGAGATTCTCCAGGCAAGAATACTGGAGTGGGTTGCCATGTCCTCCTCCAAGAGATCTTCCCCATCAAGGGATCAAACCCAGGTGTCCCACACTGCAGATGGATTCTCTACCATCTGAGCCACCAGGGAAGCCCTTACAAAGAAGTTCATTGGCTTCTCCAGGGAATCTTCCCAACCCAGTGACCGAACCCAGGTGTCCCGCATTGCGGGAAGATTCTTTACCAGCTGAGCCACCAAGGAAGCCCCAATATCTTATAATAAACTATAATAAAAAGACCCAGAACATATATATATATATATATATATATATATATATCACTTTGCTGTACACCTGAATCTAACACAAAGTTGTAAATTAACTATGCTTCAATTTTAAAAAACATTAAAAAGTAAAAGTTACATTCCCAATATGCTATAATCTATTAAGTGTGCAATAGCATATGTCTTTTGAAAAACAATATACATACCTTAATTAAAAAGTACTTTATTCTAAAAACTGCTAATCATCATCTGAGCCCTAGAAAAATTCCTAGAATTTTTCTATAAACAAGTAAAATAGTATTACAAAGGAAACCAACTATATTGAAATAATTATCAAAACATTTAAAATATCATGTTCTATGGTATTATATTGGAGAAGGAAATGTCAACCCACTCCAGTATTCTTGCCTAGAGAATCCCGCGGACAGAGGAGCCTGGTGGGCTGCTGTCATGGGGTCGCACAGAGTCGGACACGACTGAAGCAACTTGGCATGCATGCATGCATGGTATTATATGAGGGCTTCCCTGGTAGCTCAGCTGATAGAGAATCTGCCTGCAATGCAGGAGACCTTGGCTCAATACCTGGGTTGGGAAGATCAGCTGGAGAAAGGATAGGGTACCCACTCCAGTGTTCTTGGACTTCCCTGGTGGTTCAGACAGCACAGAATCTGCCTGCAATGCGGGAGACCTGGGTTCGATCCCTGGGTTGAGAAGATCCCCAGAAGGAACCGGCTACCAACTCTAGTATTCTGGCCTGGAGAATTCCATGGACAGGAGCCTGGCAGGCTACATACAGTCCATGGGGTTGCAAAGAGTCAGACAGAACTAAGCAACTTTCACTTTCATACCTTCATGGTATTTTATGAGCTCCTCAAGTGATGTAAATATTTAGCTGCTGATCCAATAACTACCACAATTCTGAAGTAAGGAAGAGTATATGTTACATCTGTATGTATCTCCCAACTGTAAAGCTGAGAAGTGAACACTTGCATACAGCTAATACTATTGTGGGGTTTTTGTTTGTTTGTTTATTTAGCTTTGCTTTTTGTGGGGGAGGGGATCTACATTCATAACTGAAATACTAAATTTTAGACAATACCAAAAAAAAAAAAACTTTTTCCTCTCTGAGTTTACAGATCTTTTGAAGTATGAACACTGACCCTGAATTAAGAATCCCTACTCTAAAACATCTGGTTTTTAAGAAAAATAATCCATAGAAGGTAGTCACACACCTTCA
The DNA here is from genome assembly GCA_024291935.2 of Okapia johnstoni. NCBI lineage: Eukaryota > Metazoa > Chordata > Mammalia > Artiodactyla > Giraffidae > Okapia > Okapia johnstoni. The sequence continues at coordinate 26,474,892 of CM044326.1, forward strand.
CAGGGTGGGAGAAAGCAGGTATTAACAGTCAGAGCGGGGGCTTCCCTGGTGGCTCAGGGGTAAAGAATCTGCCTGCCAATACAGGAGACAGGGGTTCAATCTCTGATCCAGGAAGATCCAACGTGCTGCAGAGCTCCTAAACCCCTGTGCTACAACTATCAAGCCTGTGCTCTAGGGCCTGGGAGCCACAGCTGTGTTGAGCCTGCATGCTGCAACTACAGAAGCCTGCACGCTCTAGAGCCAGTGCTCCACAAGAGAAGCCACCGCACTGAGAAGCCCACACACGAAACTAGAGAGTGGCCCCAGCTTGCCGCAACCAGAGAAAAGCCCCCATGGCAATAAAGACCCAGCAGAACCCAGAATAAATTAATTTAAAAGAGTCAGAGCAGAAACACCCTTGGTAACCTCTTAAACATTCCATAAAGTTACAAATACATGGGTTTTGTATGACTCAAAGTAATTCTAATGCATATTAAAGTTTGAAAAATCCCTACAACAATTTTTGCAGGTTTCTTGACATCTATGATAACTCCATACATCCATAATAATGAAAGGGAATTTTAAAGTGTTCTTGCTAGCCTTGTAGAATTTCACTCCACTTTAGTTCTATTGTCTCCACTTTAATATAAATTAATAGATGGGTTACCTGTGAAAATTAAAGGGCTGTTGGGACTTTCCTGGCGGTCCAGTGGTTAAGACTCATCTCCCACATGCCCCAGGCATAGCCAAAAAAATAAAGAGCTGTCTTTCACTGGAAATCAGATTCTACCGTTAGCCAAGACACGTTGATCAAAGACAATAAAAACTCAGCTTTCAAACCGTCATAGAATGAGGACCAGGCGCAGTCCTTAGCACATTGCTGTTCCTGTGTGCCATTTCCCCCCTCCCCCCACCCCGTTACCAGGCAACGGTTGGGGGGCAACTATTAGTGGTCCTGCTCAGCCATTGGTGGGCTCCGTAGCGGGCCCCTCCCCCAAGCGACCCAATGTCAATGAGCAACCCTTAGTGGGCCCCTTCAGCCAAAGGTTGGCGGAGGAGTGGATCTCAGGCGTGTAAGAGACGGATTCTGGCCTCCCTCCGCCTCCCCCGCCCTCCAGCGTTCCTTCCAGTGCACCGGGCCTCTGGCCAGTGGGTAGTCTGGGGGCCCTAGGGAACAGGTGGGGGCAGTATCCTGCAGAGCTCCAGAGCCCTCACCAAGGTCACCCACTGGCCAGCTGAGGCCTTGAGGCAACGGTGAACCTCTCCTCCATCCCTGCCTCTGTAACCTAATGGCAGCGGCAGTCACCCTGGGTCACCGTCTGTGGGACCTGGCCCCTGCTCTTTGGGTATGGTATTGTTTGGCCTCACTGTACCTGGCTTCCCAGGTGGCGCTAGTGGTAAAGAAACCGCCTGCCAATGGAAGAGAGGAGTTCAATCCCTGGGTCGGGAAGATCCTCTTGGGAAGGAAGTGGCAACCCACTCCAGTATTCTTGCCTGGAGAATCCCATGGACAGTGGAGCCTGGCGAGCTACAGTCCCTAGGTTCGCAAAGAGTCCGACCCGACTGAAGCGATTTAGCACAACACAGTGCGTGGGGCACACGGACTTGTGTTTTGGTAACATAATCACTGTTAATCAAATATTATTGCAATTAGTCAAACAACTGCTGTTCTGAAAAGATAACATCAAGACAATGGGACTTATAAATGGAAACATAATACCACATTAAAGGTAGCTTTTATTTATTGCTTTACAAGGAATGGCACGGCAAGAGCGCACTCGCATTTCCAAAAGATCTCCGCACTACGCTTTTCGGAAAGCAAACGGATGCCTTCAGGCAACACAAAGCGGACACAAAAGCTCACCCTGGTTTTCTCCTGTCCCCACCCACCTCTCTGAGATAAAGAGCCGGGAAACCGGTTCCCAAACGGTGGCGGTAGAAGAAGGGGACACTGCAACTGCCCTAAAGCAGCGTCTCCCGCGGGGAACCGGACACCGAGGCGCAGGCGAAACCGACGTGGCTGCCATCTCGCAATGCAGTTCTCCAACCCGCAAGCGCGAAGCCCACCGCACAGCCTCAGCGCGGCGGCTCCACCAAACCGGACCACCGAGGAACTCGAGGCCGCCCCCTAGCTTTTGTCAGCCCAAGCTGGGGACCCCGCCCCGGCGCCGCTCCCTCCCTCCTGCACACCACATCACTTACCCCACGGCTGCCACGGCGCACCCGCGGCCTCCCTACAATAGGGTACTTTCTCCGAGCCCTCTTCCTCAGAACAGCAACAAACACCGAACCAAGGCTGTGCCATGCGGCAACGGCGCCCTCTCCCGCTTCAACGCCTGCCTGGGGCTTCCCTGGTGACTCAGAGGGTAAAGCGTCTGCCCGCAATGAGGGAGACCCGGGGTTCGATCCCTGGATCGGGAAGATCCCTGGAGAAGGAAATGGCAACCCACTCCAGTATTCTTTCCTGGAGAATCCCAGGGACGGAGGAGCCTGGTAGGCTACAGTCCATGGGGTCGCAAAGAGTCGGACGCGACTGAGCGACTTTTTTTTTTTTTTTAAACGCTTTCCCTTCACAAGGGATTTTTCTCCCAATGACCCACTGAAATAACCCGCAGGAATGCACTTCCCCCCCCGCCCCCGCCCCGCGCAAAGTCCCGCCTACCACCTCCTGGAGCACAGCCCTTGCTACCCTCAGCCCCCCAAATCTGAAACACCTGGAGCCGGCCTCCCACTCCTGTGTCTGTTACCTAGCCCAAGCTCTTTCTACTCTACTGCAGGACGGGCCAATAAATCAGGAGCCGAGTTGTTGGAAGGACGAATAACGATTTCCATCCGAAAGCCAGTAAAAGAGAAAGGAAAACAGACTCAGACTCAAAAAGCAAAATCTCCAATTCAACAACTCTTATTATAAGGAAGAAGGGGAGAGAAGGCGGGGCCTGCAGCCCTGACCAGTGGCTGAGCAGGACAACTGCTGGTGGCTTATTAACAGTTACTCCCTTTCCGGAGGACCCACCATGGTGCCCACCGATGGCTAATTTGTTGTTATTTAGTCACTAATATTGTCAGACTCTGCCACCGGGTAGACTGCAGCAATCAGACTTTCCTGTCCTTCATTGTCTCCCAGAGTTTGCTCATACTATGTCCATTGAGTTGGTGGTGCCATCCAACCTTCTTATCCTGTCAACCCCTTCTCCTTCTGCCCTCAAATCTTCCTTAGTATCACAGTCTTTTCCAACAAGTCTGCTCTTCTCATCAAGTGGCCAAAGTATTGGAGCTTCAACTTCAGCAACAGTCCTTCCAATGAATATTCAGGGTTGATTTCCTTTAGGATTGACTGGTATGATCTCCTTGCTGTCCAAGGGACTCTCAAGAGCCTCCTCCGGCACAACAGTTTGAAAGCATCAATTCTTTGGTGCTCAGCTTTTATGGTCCAACTCTCACATCCTTACATGACTGCCGGAAAAATCATAGCTTTGATTAGATGAACCTTTGTTGGCAAAGTGATGTCTCTGCTTTATAATACACTGTCTAGGTTTGTCATAGCTTTTCTTCCAAGGAGCAAGCATCTTTTAATTTCATGGCTGATTTTGGAGCCCAAGAAAATACAGTCTGTCACTGTTTCCACTTTTTCCCCATTTTTTGCCGTGAAGGGATGGGACCAAATGCCCTGATCTTAGTTTTTTGAATATTGAATTTTAAGCCAGCTTTTTCACTCTCCTTTCTCATCTTCATCAAGAGGCTCCTTAGTTCCTCTTTGCTTTCTGCCATTAGGGTGGTGTCATCTGGATATCTGGGGTTCTTGATATTTCTCTGGGCAATCTTGATTTCAGCTTGTACTTCATCCAACCTGGCATTTCACATGATGTATACTCTGCATATAAGTTAAATAAGCAGGGTGACAATATATAGCCTTGAAGTACCCCTTTCCCAATTTTGAACCAGTCCATTGTTCCACCTCCAGTTCTAACTGTTGCTTCTTGACCTGAATACAGGTTTCTCAGGAGGCAGCTAAGGTGATCTAGTATTCCTATCTCTTTAAGAATTTTGTACAGTTTGTTGTGGTCCACACATTCAAAGGCTTTCGAGCAGTCAATGACGTAGAAGTAGATGCTTTCCTGGAATTCCCTTGCTTTTTCTATTCTTCAACGGATGTTGGCAATATGATCTCTGGTTCCTCTGCCTTTTCTAAATCCAGCTTGTACATCTGGAAGTTCTCAGCTCATGTAACTGTTGAAGCCTAACTTGAAGGATTTTGAGCATAATCTCGCTAGCATGTGAAATGTGTACAATTGTGTGGTAGTTTGAAGATTCTTTAGTATTGCCCTTCTTTGTGATTGGAATGACAACTGACATTTTCCTGTCCTGTGGCCAACTGCTGAGTTTTCCAAATTTGCAGGCGTATCGAGTGCAGCACTTTCACAGAATCGTCTCTTTGGATTTGAAATAGCTCAGCTGGAATTCCATCACCTCTACTAGCTTTGTTCGTAGTGATGCTTCCCAAGGCCCTCTTGACTTCACACTCCAGGATTAGAAGTCCATTAGGTGCCTTTTTCCAGGGCCTCAGAGTCATGCTCCTGGAATTTAGGCTTCCGGTTCTGCTTCAGCACCATTTATAAGTGATTGGCCAGTGTCTCCTCCTCCCACCACTGCTGACTACCTGCCCTATGCTCTACCCCGCTTAACCCCCTTCTTTGGACACCCCTTTGAGCTCGATTTGCCTAGGCCCTTCAAGCAGACCGGCCTTTCAGGGCTCCTGCCCCAGCACCGCCCTGAGGGCACGGCGGGATTGTAGCTTCAAGGAGCTTGAGGCAGGGCAGGGTGGGGAAGGGGTGGTGGTCTCTTGCCATCCTCCATCCCCATCCCCAGGACCGCCTGAGGTTATTAAAGACTAAATTTGATTTTGTGTGTTATTGGGGCTAGGGGAAGGGAAACGATGCCTTACTCACAGTAAAAGGATGAAAGAGGTCCAATTGCAGAGGCACATGTGCAGTATGGGACCACAATGATATGGGCTTCATAATGGCCAGAAAGACAGAGCTGCATCTGAAGCTTACTCGCAATAGCACCCAGAGTAGTTCTTGCATTGTTATTGTTTAGTCACTAAGCCGTGTCCGACTCTTTGAGACTCCGTGGACTGCTGCACACCAGGGCTTCCCTGTCCTTCACTGTCTCCCAGAGTTTGCTCAAACTCATGTCCATTGAGTCAGTGATGCCATCCAATCATCTTGTTCTCTGTCACCCCCTTCTCCTCCTGCCGTCAATCTTTCCCAGCATCAGGGTCTTTTCCAGTGAGTCAGCTCTTCACATCAGGTGGCCAAAGTATTGGAGCTTCAGCTTCAGCATCAGTCCTTCCAATGAATATTCAGAATTGATTTCCTTTAGGATTGACTTGTTCTCTTTGCAGTCCAAGAGACACTCAATTTCTGCATAGGAAAGCTTTAAGGCTAGCAATCTGACCGAAAAAGGGTAGGTAAAGGAGTCTGCATCTAGAAATTTCATTGTTTATCAAGCTCACTGCCAGTTTATTTAGTCTGACTGATGACCATTTGTCAGGTCCTTCTCCTCCCCTTCTCCAGCCTGGATCACACGGAAATGAGAACAAAGCGGGAGACACTAGGCAGGCTTGGGGTTGAGCTAAGGCTTCTTGAGTTAGTGGGCTTTTGCCCCCCTCCAATGTGAATACCACATTGAAACCACTCGGTGATGTGGGTAGGGGCTCTGAGGAGCTCTAGTCCTTTTATGTCTCAGCTCAGAGAGAATTCAGGGAGGGGCAAGGTGATAGATAAGAAGGGATTTGTTTTGGTGCTGATGAACCTATTTGTAGGGCAGGAATAGAGACACAGATGTATAGAATGGACTTGTGGACACAGTGAGGGAAGGAGATGGTGGGATAAATTGAGAGAGTAGCACTGAAATATATACATTACCATGAGTGAAATAGATAGCTAGTGGGAAGCTGCTATATAACACAGGGACCTCTGCCGGGTGCTCTGTGATGACCTAGAGGGGTGGGAAGGTGGGTGGAATGGGAGGGAGGTTCAAGAGGGAAGGGATACATGTATATTTATGGCTGATTCACATTGTTGCAGGGCAGAAACCAACACAGCATTGTAAAGCAATTATCCTCCAATTAAAAACAAATTCAAGAAATTGAGCTTTTTTCTAAAAAAAAAAAGGTGATTTATTAGAATAGGAGTTTGTGAGGCTTACAAGAGGGTGGATGAGAGGGTGCCCAGCCCCAAGAACTTAGTTGGCTACAGTTTTATAAACAAAGGAAAACTGGGGTGGGGGTGTGCAGGAAAGACCACCTTCTTCCTCATTCTTGAGTAGGCATCATACTTGCATCATCAGTTCTTCTCCAGGTTGGACAAGGGAGTTTTCTCCCTTGGTCAAGTCAGGACTGTCATCGCACTATGGAAAAATTATTTCAGGTCTCAGTACAATGAGGGTCTTTACTTTGAAGTGTCACCTTTCCATAAATTATTGTTTGTGTGTGTGTGTGTGTGTGTGTGTGCAGAGAGTATGTCCTAGGGATCATTAACTTATTGAGTTCACTGGGCAGAATATGGGTCTCATGCCACCATTGTTTTATTGTGTTGGAGCATGTCCCATGCTTCCAATGCATAGTTTTTGTTGCTAAGCCAGCCTGCTTGGTTTTATAGTCAAGAACTGCTTTCTTGAGTAATCATTAACTTACAGGCGTCTCCCATACTTTTTTCTTTACTTACAATCCCCTAGTGGGATTAACTATTTAATCACCTACTATTTGTTCCTTTACTGTGTCCCTATCACTGTTATACTGATGTCGGAGCTCTGCACGGCCCTATTTGTGCACTTTTCTGTCCCCTATTTTCTTTGAACTATTATTGAATATACACACAATTTAAATGAACTTCATCTTGTCATACCCCTGTTCCAAAAGTCTGTAATTTACTCAGCTGCAAAATGGGGAGAATAATAGCACCTTTCCATTGATTTACTGAGAAATTGAGTGGAAAGGGCTTCCCAGGTGGCACAGTGGTAAAGAATCTGCCTGCCAATGCAAGAGACACAAGAGAAGCAGATTCAATCCCTGGGTCAGGAAGATCCACTGGAGGAGGAAATGGCAACCTACTCCAGTATTCTTGCCTGGAAAATTCTCTTGGACAGAGGAGCCTTGTGGGCCACAGTCCATGGGGTCGCAAAGAGGACACAACTGAGCATGCACATACCTTCCTTTCGTGGAAAGGCTTAGTGAGGTAGGTACTGAACAGTGAATTGGTGCTCAACAAATGTTAAGGAGGATAAATCCCAAAGTCCTTAGTTTGGCATAATAATTTGTGGTAATAATTTGTGGTGTTAGTATTGGTTCATGACATTTGCCTTTTGAAGAACCTGATTCTTTTGAATGTCTGACAATCTGAATTTGTCTGTTTGCTTGTGAGGTTACTGAACTCATTTCTCTTTTCCTATATTTCCTATAAACTGAAGTTACATCTAAAGACTCAATTAGATCTAAGTTGAGTGTTTTTGACAAGAATAATTTATAGGTGATGCTCTGCACTTCTCATTGCAACATATCAGGAGGCATATGATGTCTGATTGTCTCATTAGTGATGCTAAATTTGATCACTGGGCTAAGGAGGTTAAGATACTTCGATTTTTGCATAATGAGACAGCATGTAAATGAATAGAAATTTAAAGCTATAAACAAAAGTAAAGGGAATTGTACAATGAACCCTGGTGTACTCCTCTCTGAGCCTCCATAGCTATTAACGTATGGCCAATGTTGTGTCTTTGGTACCCAATTATTCCACCCCTACCAAAATACATACACACAAATCCCAAATATCATGTCTATTTCATTCCTAAACAAGCAAGTACATATATTTTAAAAATAAGGGATTTTCAAAAACACAATAATACCATTATTGCATTTAAAAATAGCTCCTTAATATCTTCAAGTATCCAGTCAGTGTTCAGATTCCCAGCATTGTCTCACGCGATCTTCTGATTCTATTGTGTGTGTCACATTATAATCTTATGACTGGTTGGTTCAAATCAGGATCCAAACACAGTCCATGCATTTCATTTGATTCAATTCACTCTATCTCTCTCTTTTGTCTTGCCATTTACTTGTTGAAGAAACTGGACCACTGAGAATTAGCACACTTTCTTAAAATGATTTATTTACTGAATAATTAAATATAAAGTCTCCAAGTATTCCATGGGAGAATAAAATGTGTTTAATTTAATATATCTTTGAAAACATCCTTTTGGTACAAACAATTATAAATCTGAGCCAACATAATAAATCACCAGTCAACAATAAGAAGAAAATGTTGTTTGAGACTGTGTTAATTTCTAAATGATACTTCTGAAGGAGCTGTAATCATAATGTCCTCACTTGAGCTGAATGTAGGTCCACATCCAAACCATTGTTTTCCTACAGCTTTGGAAATTAAAGGAAAGGAAATGAAGATGATGACAACTACTTAACATAAGGTATACTGAAATAAATTTAAAATCAAAATCACCTCCCAATAGAACACTGATCGTGTTAGTTTCCTACAGCCATCATAACAAAATACCACAAACTGGACGGTTAAACACCAAATGTGGTCTCACAGTTCTGGAGGCTAGAAATCCAAGATCAAGGTGTTGGTAGGTTTGGTTCTTTCTGAGGGCCCTGAGGGAGAATCTTTCTCAGGATTTTCCCCTAGCTTTTAGTTGTTTGCCTGCAAATTTTGGCAACCCTTGGCTTATAAACATATCACCCTGATCTCTGGCTTTATTTCACATGGCGTTCTCCCATGTGTCTAGATGTGCATTTCTGTGTGCATTTGGTGTCCATATTTCCCCCTTTTATAAAGACATCAGTCAAATTGGATTAAAAATGCATTCTACTCTGATATGACCTCATCTTAACTAATTACATCTGTAACAACCCTATTTCCAAATGAGGTCACATTCTGAAGTACTAGGGGTTAAAACTCCAGCATATGATTATCAGGAGGACTCAAATTCAACCCACAACAATGATCTTCAATTTAAAAAAATGGATGTATATTTAAAAGTAAATATATCTTCATTGACTTCCTCATCAATTTACTAGTTTGCTTTTTCTCTGGCCAAGTTGCCTTTTTAAAAATTCTACTTCACCTCCCATCACCTAGAGATTAAATATTCCTTTGTAATAACAGGAGTATTTAGGGATCTTCATTTTTTATTGTGAAATTTTCCATGTGTTTCTTCCAAAGCCTGAAACTGTATCTTGAATTAATGATAACAACATGTGGTCATTGTGGAGAATGTTTGAGAATTGCTGGGAATGATGGGAAATATTTAAGACAAGAAAAGAATTTTCAGCTGTGAACATAAAAGCAAAGTTTTGACCTAAGAAATTGAGTTCTTTTAGGGAAACATATTAATGAAAAGATAATTGCTTGCTTTGGGTTTTGTTTTTTTATTTGAGTTATAGTTGATTTACAGTGTTGTGTTAATTTCTGCTATACAGCAAATTGATTCAGTTATATGTACATATACATGTATATACACAAATATATATATGTACACATGCTTCCCTGGTGGCTCAGATGGTAAAGAATCTGCCTGCAAAACAGGATCCCTGGGTCAGGAAGATCCCCTGGAGAAGGAAATGGCAACCCACTCCAGTCTTTTTTCCTGCTTGGAGAATTCCATGGACAAAGGAGCTTGGTGGCTACAGTCCATGGGGTTGCAAAGAGTCAGACACGACTGAGCGACTATCACTCAGCACTCAAACGGATACATATATTTACATTCTTTTTCTACTATTTTCCATTATGGTTTATCATAGATCATTAAAATATGAGACTCCAAAATTGCTGCAGTTTGGATCACTAACTTAAGAAAAAAAGGATTAAGAAAGTCCTGTGTCTGTTCACAATAGCTACCTGATTAAATAATCACTCAATCTTACAGTGGTTTACGTGAAGTCACTCAGTCATATCCGACTCTTTGCAACCCCATGGACTGTAGCCTACCAGGCTCCTCAGTCCATGGAGTTTTCCAGGCAAGAGTATTGGAGTGGGTTGCCATTTCCTTCTCCAGAGGATCTTCCCAACCCAAGGATCGAACCTGAATCTCCCACATTACCGGCAAGCGCTTTACCATCTGAGCCACCAGGGGAGCCACAATGGTTTAAATAGCCCATAAAAACCACAAGCCCTTCCCATAGGCCAAAGTAAATTAATTTACTTAGAGGAGTTCAAAGATATGAAATTAACATGCATAGGAAACCCTGTGAATCAAAGCTGATATCCAAATTAATTTTCAAGTATGGCAGAGCATAAAGTTAAAACTATGCATTTCAAACATTTTGATAGAGATCACTTCAACAATATTTATGAACCCTACAATTTCAGTAATTTTTCATGTCCTCTATCTCTTAACCTTTGGCATTCCACTGCCTTTCAAATAGACCACTCAGTAACAAATACTTCTCTACACATATACTCTTTAACTGTGTATTTATAATCTGAAATTGTTTTCTCCTTTTATTGTTCCCTTTTTTAACTTGTTCAGTTTTAGCAGTTTTTAATGTATTGTTTGAAAACAAGAACCTCTGGATTGAGGTCAGTTCTTAGAGATGGTGAGAACTGATGGCGTGTTGGAAAAACACCTTAAAGCAACCGCCCAACGTGGGGCTCGAACCCACGACCCTGGGATTAAGAGTCCCATGCTCTACCGACTGAGCTAGCCGGGCAGTTAGGAACTTTGAGTTTTTCTTGGTCCTTTCAAAAATATCAAGATTATTTTAACCTGTTTCAAGACTTACACTTAGCATTTAAATTTTTTCTCATATTTTTTTCTGTAAATTTTTCTTTTTTTTAACTACTTTCAAAATTGTGTTTCATTTCTGATTGTGTGCACGGAAACTTTTACTATTTAAAAAAGTATATAAACGGCCCTCTAGCGGTCAGCGATGAAGGGGACTGATGCAAACGACCCCGAAGCGGAAGTGAGCCTAGGGTGCCTGCTGTTTATCCCGGAGGTCTGCGCTGGCAGAGCGCTCACCCCTGCAGCTCCGGAGACCCAGAATGTCCTCGACACCTCCGTGGCCAGACACAAAAGCCAGCTCGGAGGAACGTCCTGCGTACCTTCCAGAGAAAATCAGAATACAAAGCACAGCTGTAGAGCGGGCTGGCCTCTCACGGCCCCCGGTGGCTTTGAGGTGTCTGGCACTTTTCTGTGGCGCGAAGGTGGTTCAGCAAACTATGCCCCACTGTTCACATAACAGACGATGTAAAAGCTAACGTAGTCTCAGAAATTAATTGAATTAGTTATGGCGTCTGCTCACACACAACTAAAAGGAGAAGACATTTGTCCTTCAGTATGATGGCACCTCTGTGTGGGAAGGGCCCATTACTGCAAACCTCTCCCCACTAAAAGAAAAGAATTAAAGATTTATTCTGCTTTTCTAGTAGTAACTAGAGACCCAGTTGATGAGGGAGTGCTCTTCTTTCTAGAGTAGGGGGAAAATGTGGGATTAGAAAAAGCAGAAATCTGCAAACCCTTGTAAAGGAGGCTTATCCATCACAGTTAAATGGTTGGGTCTACATGGGTTACCTTCTAGAGGCAGGGGCACAATCTAAGTGTAACATGGAGATAGCAGACTGTCACCACTCTGAGTAAGTAATCGTGAGTTTTGCTAGTGGTTTACTAACCTTCAGCAAGATTGTGTCTTCAGTGGTGATATAATCTGAAGTCCAGAAGATCAATGGTAATTATTTATTCTAGCCAAAAAATGTTTTACCTGGATCTATCAACTGGGGCTTCCCAGGTGGCTCAGTGGGTAAAGAATCAGCCTGCAATGCAGAAGAAGCGGGAGGGGAAGGGGAGTGGTTTGATCCCTGGATTTGGAAACTCCCCTGGAGGAGAGCCTGGCAACCTATTCCAGTATTCTTGCCTGGAGAATCCCATGGACAGAGGAGCCTGCTGGGCTATGGTCCATAGGGTCACAAGCAGTCGAACACGACTGAAGTGACTGAGCACACAGGCACGTCAACCATTAGATATTAATTCCAATTTACAGGAAATAAAGACAGTTGAAGAACCAGACAAATGACAGCACAAAGAAACAGAAGTACAAAATCAGAAAGCGGGAAATTTTCCATAACAACCTGCCTGGTGTGTTCAACAAGTAAGTATTATATTTTTAAAAATGATTTTTGCTAGGGTAGAAGAGATACAGTGGCCATAAATAATCAGAGGCAATAGGTAATTCTGGATTGGGTACCATCCTGTACTGTGTATGTGTTTCATTGTTTTAAAATTATAGTAAAATGAACATAAAATTTACTATTTTTAAGTGTACAGTTCAGTGGCATTCATATATTCACATTGTTGTGCAACCACCACCACCATCCTACTCCAGAACTATTTCGTCTTCCCAGATTGAAACTCTGTCCCCATTAAACAATTCCCCATTCTCCCCTCATCCCCTGGTAACCACCATTCTACTTTTTGTCTCTATAATTTTTTTTTTGGCTGCGATGGGTCTTGGTTGCAGCACATGGGATCTTCCAGTTTCAACATGCAGGATCTTTAGTCACGGCATGTGGGAATCTGGTTCTCTGACCAGAGATCAAACCAAGGCCTCCTACACCAAGAGCCCAAGGCCTGAGCCACTGGATCACTGGAAGTTCCTTGTCTCTATAAATTTGATTACTCTAAGTGCCACATGTAAGTGGGATCACACACTATTTTATCTTTTTGTGTGTAGCTTATTTCACTTAGCATAATGTTTTCAAAGTTCATCCATGTTGCAGCGTATATCAGAATTTCCTTTTTTGTTAAGGCTGAATAAATATTGCATCCATGAATATACCACATTTTGCTTATCCATTCATCAGTTGATGGGCATTTGGGCTGCTTCCGTCTTTTGACTTTTGTGAGTAATGCTGCTCTGAATATTGGTATACAAATATCTGTTCAATTCCTTGCTATCAGTTCTTTGGGGGTGTATATCCAGAAATGAAATTGCAGGATCATATAGTAATTCTGGGCTTCCCTGATGGCTCAGATGGTAAAGAATTTGCCTGCAATGTGAGATCCCCTTATTCAATCCTTGGGCCCCTTATTCAATCCCTGGGTGGGGAAGATTCCCTGGAGAAGGGAATGGCAACCCACTCCAGTATTCTTGTCTGGAGAATTCCATGGACAGAGGAGCCTGGTGGGCTGCAGTTCTATGTGTAATTTCTTTAGGAAGTTCCTATGGAATTTTAATCTTTATGTAAGTCACCTCTTTAATGTGGGCCTCTGTTTCTTCATCTACAAAATACAGGGAGGTGGGAAGACAAGGGAGGAGAGTGAGAGAGGAAAGGCTAGAAAAGGGAGAACTTAAAGAGGTCTCTAAGGAGCTCATGAATTCATGACCACCTAGACCTCTGGACAGAAGTGCTGGTCGCTTCCCCTAAGTCTCACTGAGTGAGTGTCAAGAGAAAAGCTTTTTTTTATTCTGAAGAGACACAACTTGATTTCCATTAGGTGTCGGGCCTGGGGAGCCCTTGGGTAGAGGGTGGAAGATGGGTGGCCAAGGTTGTGGAGGCTAGTGGCACTGCTGGGGTCACTGCTGGGGCCCCGCATCTCAACCTACCATTTCCTTCTCTACTCCCTCCACTTCTCAGCTTACCTGTTTGTGTTCAGAGAGAAAAAGGGGTGAAGCCAGGGTCTAGGCCAGCCTGAAACACAAAAACACTTGAAATTTTAATTAGGAAATTTCCTTGAGAGGAACTGTACCATCTTCCAGTGTCACCATGGAGATGGCTGAGATGAGCACTCTGAAGACCCTGGTACTCCCTTCTCCTTCCTGCCTCCTTCTGGGTACCAGCCAGAGCTAAACCACCCTCCTCATGGTCTGGGGAGATCTTTGCAGCCAGCTCGATCTTTCTGCTCTTTCTATTAGATCTCTCCAGTGTTGTCCACTGCCTCAGGATGGAACCCAAAATGCAAACTCCTTAACGAAGCCTGTCTGGTCTTGCCTGATCTTGCTTCAACCTATCTCTCTGGCCCACCCCCACCTGTACTAAATTTTACAACCACTCTGGGCTAGAAAGATAAAGCCATGGACTTTGACACTTCTAGGATGCCAAGTGCACTTCTAAACATTTAAGTTGTAATAGAAATGTTTGCTTTTGCCATCTTGTCAGCGTGTTTAATGATAGAATATGCAACTTCATTTGGAGAAAAGGTCAAAGGTCTGAACAATGTCTCAAATGCCCCAAAGAATAGAATACCTGGAGCAGTGGGACTTCCTGCTGCCCCCTGTATAAGGCTCTGGGTCTCACCCTAGATTTGCTCTGTATCATCAGGCAAGTCTCTTTCCCACTCTGGACCCCAAATTCTTCACCTACATAACAAGACACATGAGGACCTTGCAGGCCTGTGTCTCCTCTGGTGTCCTGTGCTTCTTTGGTCTTCCCTGAGGCTAGCTGGTAGACTCTGGATGGACTCCCATGCCCTTCCCACTCAGGTCCCAAATGACATTCCTGCACATTGAAAGGACAGAAAGGAAATTGTGAGCCCGTGTGCTCACAATGGTGCCTTTGTACCCTGCATAGCCTCTTTGTTCTTTTCAGCTCAATCTCCCAGTCTTCCAGATCAATATCCATTCCCCAGCCCTGAAAGTGGTGGGCAACAGGGCTTGTGGAGGCTGTGGAAGGAAGCCAAAGAGTCTTTATCAAGCACTTAATATTAATAACTGCCAATTGTAGAGTCTCCAATCTGTGAAGTATCTCCACATTCTCAAAGGATCTTCAGCTGGGTTAAATGACTTGTCTAAGACCACACAGCTAACAGAAGAGCTAGGCTTGACACATCCCTGTCAAGCTGGTGCTGGGGCACCTTCAAGGCCTCCAATGCCATAACCACTTCCTCTTGTACCCCTTCTCCTTTTCCACGACACAGGCACTTTCCAATGTACGCTATGTGTGTTAATTCATTTCAGCCTCATAACAGTCCTGGGAGGAAAGTGGTATTGTTAGTATCATCATAAGGTTAAGGAAACTGAGACACAGAGTAGTGAAGTACTCAAGGACACACAGTTAGTGAATCTGTATGTTCAAGCAGCTCAAGATGGCTGCCCTCTTGCTCTCTGTACACCCCCTACCTGACCAGTCCCTGCTTACTCTTTTGACTACCCAATCCTCTTAATCATAGGGCTTAATCAGTAGCTGCCAATGTGCTTGCCCCCTGTCCCAGCTGCTGGTTTCCCTGGAAACTGATAAGCCAACCTAATGTCAGTCCCCCTTCACCCATACATGGTAGCCTCCTTCTTCCCAGGAATAATGAAGATGACTGCCACATCCTACCTGCCATACAATGCGGGGGTGTTACTCCAGGACCATTTTTTTTTGCTTAAGGCATGTAAGATTCCACATAGTTGATGTCTGTGTTACTGTCTGCAGACTTTCTTTGGTCTTGCAGTTGGGTGGTTATAACACTTGCAGGCCTGTCAGGGGCAGCCTAACAAATCATAGAGCTGGGACTTGGATTAAGTAGTCTAGCCACACCCACGCTTTGGTTATTATGCACCAGTCAGCTAACAAGCTCTTAAATCTGAACTTTCATTTTCTGGGACTTATGAAGCATTTCTTGATTGGTTGAAAAAGAATTATAGTTGAAAGAGGTCTGGTGCTACAGGGCCTGGCAGATGAGTGAAGGAGCCAAGGCTGCCTGTGAGACCAGAGGTCTGATCTACAGGGGCAGCCACTGCTGGGCATGCGGGACCACCAGCTCTTCTGAGTTTATTAAGAAAGGAACCAGAAATTTGAATTTTAAGCAAAAATTCCTGTTTTTCATTTGTTGACACCTGTTTTTTAAATGCCAAAACATACCAGCTGAAAAAACCCATCCATGCGTTACTTGTAAACTGCTGGCTGCCAGTTTTCACCTCTGGAGTAGGACCAAGTCAGTCCCTCCCACCATCTGAGGCATGGTGGGGAGCTGCTCCTGCCACCAAGGGTGAGAGTGGTGCCCCATGCCTCTCCACCAAAGATATCCTCTCCTGGGCCAGAACCCCCCTCACCCTGAGACCCTCCATCAGCACCTGATCTGGTGGGTCAGACTGGGATGGCAGGCTCAGTTTGAACACTTACCCAGAGACTGTCCTCTGTTTTCCTAAGACTGCAGCCGTGGAGGGAGGGGCTGCTCCAGCCATGCCATTGTTCGGTTTTGCCACACGCAGTGGGCACAGGAGAAGCCTGTACATTCTTGGGGGGGGGGGGGGCAGGTCACTGGCGTGTATGTACCTTTGACCTTTTGGGAGGCAATTCACTGCATGGAGCCTTAGAGCTGAAGTCACCCAATTGCTTATTAATGAAGTAGGGAATAGGTCCCCACAGGGCCGTTTTAAAACCTCAGACTTGAGCAGATATTTGTACATCAGTGTTCATAGCAGCGTTGTTCACAATAGCCATACGATGGAAACAATTTAATTGCCTAGCAGCAGATCAGTGGATAAACAAAATAGAGTATATGCATACAGTGCAACAGTATTTGATCATAAAAAGGAATGTAATTTTGACATTTGCTATAACATAGATGGATCTTAAAAATTATGCTGAGTGAAATAATCCAAACACAGAAGCAGCACTGTGAATATGCTTCCACTTTACATGAGGTACCTGGAACAGTCAAATTCATAGAGACAAAGTAGAATAGAGGTAGCCGGGGGCTGGGGAAAGCAAGGAAGGGAGAGGTGTTACGAAATGAGTATGTGTTTTGGTTGGGGACAGTGAAGAAGCTTCAGGTACAGACAGTTGTGACAGTTATACAACACTGTGAAGGTATTTATTGCCACTTAATTGTATACTTACAAATGGTGATAAACATTATATTTTACCACCACAAAAAAAATCTGAAGCCTCATTACACTTATTATTGGAATCCCCACTCCAATACCTTATCAAACATAATAACATTTTAAAAAGATGTATGAACTGAGGAAGGCAAGGTTTTCTGCTTTTTGGCTATGTTGCACTAGCTTGTGGCGGACCAACTATCTTGCCAAGATCTACTAGGAAAGCTGGATATAGTAAAAAAGCAGTTGAGACAGAAGACAGAATAGTGATTACATTTTGGGAAAGTGGTCAGGGAAGAGGGTGTGAGAGGGCCTCCAGGGATGTTGGTCATGGTCTTTTTCTTATTTACCTGAGTTACCTGAGTTCTTAATTAACTGAGTGTGTTCACTTTGTGAAAATTTGAGTTAAACATTTACAATGTTTACAATACTTGAAAAAGTATTAACATCATGCTTCAATATAAAAGTTAATAAAAATCCTACCTGAGTTGAATTGATGTATTTATGCCTTTAGACATTTATGTACTCATGCTTTCACTCATAGCTTCTTTTTCTTTTAAGCATTCTTGCAAACTCATGCATTCCCTCATAGTTTCTTTTTTTTTAAGCATTCTTGGACTGTGTCTAAAGTAAAAAATGTCCCTGGTCTGGAGGAGGGATGGAGAGTACCCACATTTCTCCCAGAAAGTTTGACTGAGCAGATCCAGGACTAGAATTCAGAGGTCCCTCATGCAAATGCACTTTCCTTTTTTAAAAATTTTATTTTATTGAAGTATAGTTGATGTACAGTGTTGTATTAATTTCTGCTGTACAGCAAAGTGATATAGTATTTTATATATATATATATACATATATATATATATAGTTCTTTTTCATATTCTTCTTCATCATGGCTTATCATTGGATAGTGAATATAGTTTCCTGTGCTATACAGGAGGACCTTATTGCTTATCCATTCTATATATAATAGTTTACATCTGCTAATCCCAAATTCCCAATCCTTCCCTCTCTCACTACCTCCCCCCCGGCAACCACAAATCTGTTCGCTTTGTCTGTGAGTCTGTTTCTGTTTTGTAGACAGATTTATTTGTGTTATATTTTAGATTCTACATATAAGTGATATATATAGTGCTTATCTTTTTCTTTCTGACTTACTTAGCTTAGTATGATCATTGCTAGGTCCATCCACCTTGCTGCAAATAACATTATTTCATTCTTTTGTATGACTGAATAATATTCCATTGTGTATACCACATCTTACCCATTCATCTGTGGACGGACATTTAGATTGTTTCCATGTCTTGAAGTAAATTGAACATAAGAATTCATGTGTCTTTTCAAATTATAGTTTTTCTGGATATTTGCCCAGGAGTGGAATTACTGGATCATATGGAGACTCTGATTTTAGTTTTTTGAGGAAGCTCCATGCTGTTTTCCATAGTGGCTACACCAATTTATACTCCCACCAACAGTGTAGGAGAGTTGGCTTTTCTCTACATCCTCTCTAGCATTTGTTATTTGTAGACTTTTAAATGATGACCATTCTGACCAGTGTGAGGTGGTACCTCACTGTAGTTTTGATTTGCATTTTTCTAATAATTAGTAATGATGAGCAACTTCTCATATGCCTATTGGCCATCTGTATGTCTTCTTTGGATGAAAGTCTGTTTAGATCTTCTGCCCATTTTTCACTTGGATTTTTTGAGTTTTTTTGTTATTGAGTTGTATGACCCGTTTATATGTTTTGAAAATTGAGCTCTTATCAGCCACATCATTTGCAGATATTTTCTCCCAGTCTGTAGGTTGACTTTTCATTTTGTTTATGGTTTCCTTTGCTGTGCAAAAGCAAACATTTGCTTATTTTTGTTTTTAATTCTGTTGCCTTGAGAGATTGACCTAAGAAAACAGTAGTACGATTTATGTCAGAGGATGTTTTGCCTATGTTTTCTTCTAGGAGTTTTATGGTGTCATGCTTTATATTCAAGTCTTTTAGCCATTTTGAGTTTATTTTTGTGTATGGTGTCAGGGTGTGTTCTAATGTCGTTGATTTGTATGCAGCTGTCCAACTTGTCCAGCAGCATTTGCTGAAGAGACTGTCTTTTCCCAATTGTATATTCTTGTCCCCTTTGTCGAAAATTAATTGACCATAGCTATGTGGGTTTATTTATGGCTCTCCATTCTGTTCCCTTGATCCATATATCTGTTCTTGTTCCAATACCATGCTGTTTTGGTTGCTGTAGCTTTGCAATATCGTCTGAAGTCTGGGAGAGTTGTGTCTCCAGCTTTGTTCATTTTCCTTAGGATTGCTTTGGCAGTTCTGAGCCTTTTATGGTTCCAGATAAATTTTATGATATTTTGTTCTAGTTCTGTGAAAAATGTTATGGGTAATTTCTTTTTCATAATCTTCACTCTTTATTTATTTATGTTTGGCTGTGCCACACAGCATGTGAGATCTTAGTTATCTGACCAGGGATGGAACCCATGCTTCATGCAGTGGAAGCACAGAATCTTGACCACTGGACTACCAGGGAAGTCCCCCATGTCACAGGTAATTTGATAATGATTGCATTAAATCTATATATTGCTTTGGGTAGTAGATTGGCCATTTTAACAATATTTTTCCAATCCAAGAGTGTGGGGTATCTTTCCATTTCTTTGAATCTCATCAGTTTCCTTTATTAATGTTTTGTAGTTCTTAGCATATTTGTTTCACCTCCTTGGTGAGGTTTATTCCTAACTATATTATTTTTGATGCAATTTTAAAAGGAATTATTTGTTTACATTCCTTTTCTGATATTTTCATTGCTAGTATAAAGAAAAGGAGCCAATTTCTATAGGTTAATCTCATATCCTGCTACCTTCCTGAATTCATTTATCAATTCTAATAGTTTTGGTGGGCAAAGTCTTTAAGGTTTTCTATATATAGTATCATGTCATCTGCATATAATGAGTAGCAAATGCACTTTCCACCACACTCGGTCATCTCTCCCAAGAGCAGCAGGGTTGCGTATGGCAAACATAGCAATGCTAGCACAATTCAGGGACAAGAGCAGAAAGACTTAGGCTAAAATCCTCCCTGCCCCCAAACAATTTTGCTCTGTGCTCTTCCTCTACTCACATCCCCTTTTACACCCAAAGTATCCTAATATCTACAACTTATTTAGTTACTTAAATATTCATTGGTCTACTGTATGTTAAATACTGTGCTAAAAACTAGAAATCTACTTCTACTGGCAATAAAGTAGAGTAGATAGCCTGAAAAAAAAAAATCCCTTTGCTCCTAAACTCTAACAATGCTGGAATATATATCCTCTTAAATTTATGGCTAAGCTGGGGCAGCAAAGCCTAAGGCCAAGGCAAAGTGTAGTCAAGTAACAAGACTGGACACTTCAAAATATCATACCCTTAGTAAAAGGGTAGATAAGAAAAATCTAGCCTGCAAATGTAGAGAGGAAGGAAATATGCTTTTTCAATCTTAACCCTGGGCTGGGTGATGGAAGATTTCCTCCTGAGAATTCATAATGATAGTATGGCTTTCCCCATAGTTTTGGGGCCTAAAGTATATACCTCATGTGTTAAACATGTGGTCTAAAACAATCCAATGTGTATTTTAATTTTAACTGGCAGAGCAAATGCAAATCTCTCTGGAGAAGAGCACCTTCAATCAAGATTTCAATATATTCCTACATGTGAAATGTGTCTGAAATATGCTCACAGTCATAAATGACATAATACAGGATATAAAAAGGAACCTTAAGTAAAACTTGAGACACAAATAATAAAATCATGCCTACAAATACTTATAAACTATATAATTACACAAGCTGTACAACAATTGTGTTTAATATGTTTAAAGAAATAAAAAACATACTTGAGAGTATGAGTGAGGAACAAAAGACTGTCAAAAATGATCAGGCAAGTTGAGAAAAGAAGAAATAGAACATCTATAAAAGAAAAAAAATAAATTAAAAAATTTCAAAGTCAATGAGGAGTTAAAACAGCAGATTAAACACAGCTAAATAGAGAATGAGTGAACTGGAAGATAGATCTGAAGAAATTATCCAGAATATAACTCAAAGAGAAAAACAATAGAAAGTATAATAAAGAGATCATGAAATAGGGAGGATAGAGACTGAGAAGGGATAACCTGATCAGAGTTCCAGAACAGGTAAAGAGAAAATGGGAGAGAAGCAGTATGTGAAGAAATCATACAAGAATTTTTCAGAATGTATTACAGACTTATAGACATGAATCCTCAGGTTTAGGAAGCATAGTGTTTACCAAAGCGATAAAAGAAACCCATGCCTAGACATATTTTACTATAACTGCAGAACATAAAAACAAAGAGGTCCTAAATTGCATTCATACCGCTAAAAGAAAAGGCTGAAATGAGAAAAAATAACTATATGCAAATAAAAAGAGGAAATTAAAACAGAAAAAAAACCAAGAAAATGATAAAGCATAAGATAGAAATATATGCAACTTTATTATGATAACTAAATTAGTAAGGGGAAAGACAAAGTTTTCAGGTTGGATTAAAAATAAAACAAAATCCAGTCATAGTTGTTTACAAGAGGTATAGCTGAAATAGGCTCAAAAATGATACAGCAGGCAAATAAACTGAAAACTGGCAAGTCTATATTAAAACCAGAAAGGAAAAAAAAGACTGTAAGAAGTAAAAAGGTTACCAGGTATTAGGGATGTAGTGATTAAACAGCCAAGCCATCATCCTATGGGTATTTGAACATAGTAGGAGAGACCTGTAAATAGACACACATGAGAGGAAGGAAGAAAGAGAAAGAAGGAAAAAGAGAGAAAATAGAAAGAGAAGAAAAAAAGTCAGTACCATTTTGAAAAAGCACGAAGAACTCTAAGAGCAAACGTGGCAGGGACATCCACTTTAGATTAGAGGTCAGGGAAGAACTTTTTGAAGAGGTACCTCCAACTGACACCTGAAGGCTGCTAGCCAGGCCATGGGTTGGAGGCAGAGTATCTTGAAGAGACAGAGTTAATTCCAAGAATGAAACCTCTGAGCACAAGAGAACTGATTATTGGAAAAGAAAGACTGGAGTGGCTGAGGTCTGTGAGTGGAGGATAGATAATCCCTTTCTTTCCCAACAAAACCACTGATGGTCATCAACCAACCTTTGACATTCTGGGAGTTGAAAGCTCAACCTTTTCATCTGGAACAGTGGTGAGAAGTTAAACACTGGAGCTCACCCAGGGGAGCCTGCTCTGGAGAGAGGTCACCCCATCAGTCCCCAGAACTGCAGAGGCCCTGAGTTTCTCTTTTGTCTGAATTATCCCTGCCATCCAGACCTTGAGCATCTTGATCTGCCTGCCTGAGTCAACCCTGCAGGTACCTTAGAGATGCAGGCTTGTCTGGCTTACTCCATCAGGCAGAGTAGCCTCAGTATGCCGGCCAGTTTGTTTTGATGAAAGGTACCAGGTCTCTTGGCTACTTTCAGGGAGGAGCTGGATTGAAAGAGAAATTTTCTACACTGAAAGGAGGAAATCAGGGCTGGGACCCCAGGAAGATAGATGGACATCTTGGCCCTTAACCCTTCTTTTCCTTAGGACTGTGTTGCTGGGGGCCAGCCAGCAGACCAGTGAATACCATTCTGGGGCCAGGCCCTTCTCCTGAAAGAGAATGGCAAGGGTCAAACTCCTCATCTGATGTCAGGACCCTCCCCCATGTATTAATTCATTAAACACACATTCATTCAATGCCACATTTATTCATGCCTCTTGTGTACCTAGCATGATTAGGTCCAAAAAACTAGACTCAAAATTAAGAGCTAGATAGAGCCTTGGGGCCTCTCACCTGCTTATCTCATGGATAGGGAGCCAGAGAGGCCTGGAGAGAAAAGGGCCTTGATTTTCCCACACAGCAAATGAAGAGAAGATTTGGGACATGGTCCAGGCCAGTGCCCTTTCTCCCAGTCCTAACCCTTCTATGCACTCCAGCCGTGTCCAAATTCCTCCCTTGTTTTATAATTGTAGCTCTCTATGTGGAAAACACCGTTCAGAACTTCACCTCTGTTCTGATAATTTAAGGAGAAAAGATGCTCTGAAAAACCTCTGCATAGAAACTGATAAATATTTAACAGTAGATTTGAGTTCTGGACTGGCTGGGGCCCCAAGAGAGAAATCTTAAATTTTTATCCACAGGGAATCCCTGTATCTTCACTGACCCCTAGCTTGTTCCCCCAAACCTTGGAGGAAAGGATAGACCTGAGCCAGATCCATTAGGGGCCTCGAGTGATAACAGCAATCTTTTATTGAGTGCTTATTAGGCAATTTCTAGTCCTTTCTCAGAGCCACTCAGCAAGAAGATAGGGATTTCCCACATATAGGGAAATCAGGGCTCAGAAAGATACGAGGATTTGCTCAAGGTCACACAGACGGTTAGGGACAGAGCTGCCCAGATCCTCCGCCCACAAACTACAAAGCAACAGAAAGATATGCCAGCACATTGCTGAACAGAGTCTCTCAAAATACATGCCATGTGGATCCTGGCATTTATCAAAAGAAATGTTTATAGAGATCAAAGTTAAACAGCTCCAAGAGAGCTCTTAAAGTGTCTTTTGTACAACAGAGCAAAGAAGTCAAAGACCGACCAGGCTGGAGACACAGGCAAAATGATCAGGCAAGCAGGGCCTGGGCAGCATTAGAGACCCAGCCACCTTGGGCCCCCTGCGCCCACCCCACTCCCAGGCTGAACTGTATTGGTCCTGAGAGGTCCGAGTGACTGACTGCATCAGATACCTTTGCTTCATTTTTTCCCTAGAACCTCTCTGGCAGACCTCAGACAGGGATGAGAAAGAAGCCATGACCCATGGCTTAGGGGGTTAGGGTGATCACCATTCAGGTTTACCCGTACTTAACACTGAAAGTCCCAGCTGCTGGGAAACCAGTCTCAGGCAAATGGTCACTCACCCCGTGTTGGAGAGGCCTTGCCTTTCTCCTGGCACCTTGTCAGATTGAGAAAGCCAGACTGGGACATGGGTTCCCTGCGTGTCCCGTGGATTCTTCTTTCTGGACCTCAATTTCCTCATCTCTAAAACGGGGGCTTGGCTGGGACCTCTGAGGAGGGTGCTTGTGGCTTACACATTCCTCGGTTTATGAATCTGTGTCTCACTGAGGTCCCCATTTTGCCACCTCCCTTAGGGCAGTGCTAAGAAGCCAAGTATAATAGCCTGAGGGGACCAACCCCATTGGATTCCTGCAGGAGTGACGCTTCCCACCTCACACCCTCTCCCCTCCCCCCCCCCCCCCACACCCCCTTGCTTTGTCCGTTCATCAAGTGTGTCAATTAGGAGGTGATTATTCATCCTAACTACAACAGAAGGGCATTTAAAATGGAGCCCACTCCACCCTTGGGGAACTGAAAGTAGGTTTACAGATTTCTGTTTACTTGACATTTTAATCAGCAAGCTGAGAGCAGAGAAACTTTAAGTGGAAGGGTCAAGAGTCATGGCCACACACATTTCCATTTCAGCAAGAAATCTTCCAGCACCCACTCCAGACCAGAGGCTATTGTGAGGGTGACACAATAGAGATCAAATAGAGGATCAGAGAAACAAGGTCCCTGGCTTGGAAGAGCACCTGCTCAGCCCAGAGATGGGGTTGTACTCATAAGGGGCTGAACACGGGATGCCCTATGGCAGGTGCCATGAATGTCCCCAGGAAGTAGGGGAAGCCAAAACAGATGGTGGCTGAATGGCATGACTTTATCAGTACAAACCTCCTGTGACTGGGGGGCCGGAAACATTCAATAAGGCTCAAGCTGCTGTTTGTGGTTCTGGAGTGCTTTAAGAGAGGTGGCTGAAAATGCTTTGAGAGGTGGGGAGGGCAGGAAAGGGAAAGGGGATTCAGCCTCAGATGCTGAGGGGCCAGGGGGGCAGCAGCCAGGTCAGCAGAGCAGCACAACATGGAATAAGCAGGGACTGTGGGACACAGGCCAGTGCCCTGTCTAGCGGGCCTGGCCCCCCAGGCAGAGGGGTCAGCGTGAGTGGACCTGTGTAGGGTCCAGAGAAGGCCGGAGGGAGAGCCCATGGTGCAGGCACAAGATCCTGGGCTTCGCCTTGTAAGTTCCTACTTCTCATATTGGGGTTCTCCATGGTGCTACACAGGAGCATTCATCACTTGAAAACGGGGGTGTTATTTTTATTGTGGAATAAACATAGATATAGTATGAAGCAGACTGCAAGCTGGATGAATTTTGAAGATAAAACTCAAGGTTTTAAGGAACACTTCACTCACAGCTGAATGCAGAGCCCTTCAGCGTACTTCAGTGGAGAAGTCCGGGTGCACTGCCAGGCTGCGGGGACCCAGAGAAGGGTTTAAAGCAGAGAAGGGGCAGGGTCAGCTCTGCAGTTTACAGCCCAGAGGAGTGTCTGAAGAGGGTAGGAATGCTATAGGAAAGGATCCTTTGAGCTGAGCCTGGAAGTAGGCTGAGATTTAGGAGGAGTTCCCGGGTTGGGGGCCAGTGTGAGCAAGGAAAGAGGGGTGAGATGCTGAGCGAGGAGGTGTACTGTGGGAGACAGGGCTCCCTGCGAAAGAAGCTCTAGAGGGATGCAGAGATGAGGCTGCTGACGCTGGAATGACAGCCTGGCAGAGTGGAACCTGATTGCCATGTCCTGGGCATAGGGAGGGGCTATCACTTCCTTTCTAAGAAGGCCACACAGTTATGTCAGCTAAGAACACATTAGCTACCTCCCATGGGTTATGACATGTAGTTATGAACTTGAACTCCAGATTAGCTTTGACTCTCAGCTCTGCCAGTTAGCTACAATGGAACCTGGCACAATTTATTCACCTACTCCATGCTTCATCTTTCTTACCTGGGAAATGGGGATCTGGTAACAACAAGGCATCTGACAGCAAACAGTGAATGTTAGTTATTCATATTTTCATTACTCAGTCTTGAATGTTTCCTAATTTCTATTACAATTTAGGTGTTGCATTGTTTAGAAAGTTTTTCTCAAATATCAAATTTTGTTTTCTTGACTTTGTTGTTACTGACTTCCAACTTCCTTGGACTGTGGTTGGAAACTATAGGTCTATTTTTTAGTTTTTGTTGAAACTTTTTCTATGACTAGTTCATGGTCAATTTTTTTTTAAGTATTTCATGAACACTGGAAAGGATATATATTCTCTGTTGGGTGCAGGGTTTTATACTTATCCATTTGATCAAGCTTGTTAATTGCGGTGTTGAAATTTTCTATACCCTAATTATTTTTAGCCTGTTGAACTCAATTACTGAGACAGGGATGTTAAAAACCTACCACCATAATCATGAATTTATCCATTTTTCTCTTAAAATTCTACCAGTTGTTATGTTATATGAATATAAGCTAAACTTTAAAAAATATCTTACTGGAGAATTGTTATTTTGTATCATTATATAATGATCTTTTTCCCTAATAATGCATTTATGCCTTCAGACCCTTTTTTCTGATGGTAACAATGCCACACACCAATGGAACAGTACAGCCATTTTATTTTCTCAGATTCCTACTTGCTTGGTGTGCCATTTTCCATCCTTTTTACTTTCAACCTGTTTTTGCCCTTATGTTTAGGTGTGTTTGTGTAAAGAGCATAAAGTGGGATTATGAGGTTATTTTTAAAATCCAGCCTGTCAGTCTCTGGCCATAAATTACTTGTGTGTGTGCGTGTGTGTCCCCTTGTCCCTGGAGCCGGCACAGGCCTGACACAATCAGCCTTCCAGAAATGTTTGCTGAATGTGAAATTGATCCCCATGGCTAGAATGAAAACATAGGGTAAGGAGTGCTGTCATGTGTTGGGAATGGACTACACAGGGGGCCAGTGCTGTGGAGAGCATGGTCTCAATATCGGTGGCAGCCTTGAAGACCGGGGAGGTCAGATGACCTGCTCAAGGTCACACAGCCCAGAAGCACCCCAAGGCCTGTGCTTTCTCCTCCAAGGCTGCTGCCTCTACTGTAACCAGCGCCCTTTTTGCCTTTGTGCTGCCTGTCTGCCCCCACTCAGTGCCAGCCTCCCTGGGCCCAAGCCCTCTGTTGGCTCCATGAGCCTCCCCGCCTCCAGCCTCCCCCCTGAGGCTCCATGTTGGACCATGTGGAGTGAGTCCATGTGCCTAACCTGCTCAGGCTGCTCATTACTAAGGGATGCTGAAAGGAATGAGTCAGGGCTGCAGACTTTAGCCAGAGGGTGAGCACTCCTCCCCAACCTCCCCAGCCTTCCTCCGCAGGCAAGCTCAGCCCATAGAATGTCTGCATTAGTTTCCTAGGGCTGCCATAACAAATTAGCACAAATGAGGTGCATGCAAACTCAGTTTTGTCTAACTCTTTGCAACCCTATGGACTGTAACCCACCAGGTTCCTCTGTCCATGGGATTCTCCAGGCAAGAACACTGGAGTGGGTTGCCATGCCGTCCTCCAGGCGACCTTCCTAACCCAGGGATTGAACCTGAGTCTTCTGCATCTCCTGCACTGCAGACAGATTCTTTACCCACTGAGCCACCTGGAAAGCCCCAGATGAGCTGGCTTAACAGAAATTTATTCTCTCACAGTTCTCTGAAGGGTAGAAGTCTGAGATCAAGGTGTCAGCAGGGCATGCTTTTTTGGAAGCCTCTAGGGAAGAATCCTTCCTTGCCACTTCCAGTTTCCAGGGGGTTGCCAGCAACCCTTGGCTTGTAGATGCATCACTCTCATCTCTGTTTCCATCTGCATACACCATTCTCCTGTCTGTGTGTCTCTCTGTCTTCATGTGACCTTCTTATAAGGACACCAAGCATCGGATTTAGGGCCAAGCCTAATCCAGGATGACCTCATCTTAACTTGATTACATCTGCAAGGACCCTATATCCAAATAAGGTTATACTCACAGGTGCTTGGGGCTGGATTTCAGTATACTTTTTGGGAGGACACAACTCAATGTATAGCAGCACCTACTTTCAAATATGGTTGTCAACATGAGCATCATGCTGGCTGTAACCAACCCCAACCCACAGTGACTCTGAACCCTCTCATCCCCACACACTGTCACTCCCCAATCAGCCCCTCTCTCCTCCATGCTCAACCCCCACCATCTCTCCTTCCCATCAGCGCTGCTGTCCCTCACAGACCTTTGTGACCTCTCCCCCTCCAGCCTCCATCACGGGCCACTTTGAAAGAGCTGTCTACATTTGCACCCTCTAGCTTCTCCCCTCCCACCCTTTCCTCCACCTGCTACAGTCTGACTTTCCCCATCCAGTCGCTCCCACTTTTTTCTCAGGAGGTCAGAATTCAGCCAAGGGTGGCCTTGTATAGGTCAATGGTCAGACTCCATTTCTCAGACAGTGTTTTGATGTCTCTGCTTCAGCCCAAGGCCACCCGCCTCTTGCAACCCCCACATCTACAACCCTCACATCTAATTGGTTCCTATTAAGATAAAACAACTGTAGAAAGTAGTGAGCCATGAGCCGTCTCCTCATTCACTCATATCATTTGTCTTGATTAACTCCAGTCTGACAACTCATATTAGAGGCAGGCAGGGTGGCAGGCATGGGATGATGTCAGCTCTGTTGTCCATTGGCTATATGCCACTTCGTTACTTGGAGCATCAGTTTGCTCCTCCATGAAATGGGAATAATGTGACCTGGTTCCCAAGGCTACTGTGAGAATGAATGGAGACGATGACATAAAGGAGGTCTGGAGAATGGAATAGGTGAACACAGGTGGGTTCCAGAGAAGGCCCGGCCAGCCAGCCCAGTTCACAGGAGCCTGGATTTTAGGAGGAGTCTTCCTGAACCCAGGGGAGGCTTTGGAAGACCTGCTCATATTGAGGGAAGGGGAAAGAGGCAAAAGATCACATCATTCACAGGCAAACAGGAGAGGGGGATATACACAACAGTGTTCATTCATCAAACATTTATTGAGAGCCTACCATATAAGCAATACAAGCAAGACTCAGACACAGATATTTACAGTTTATAGCTGCAGAAGAAGTAGAAACATACTCAGCATCCAGTTTGCTGTCCTTTGTGGGCAGCACACTGCACAGAGGACCAGGAAGACCTGTGTGCCTGCCCTTGTCCTCCGAGGCGGGCAGAGGAATGGCATGGAGGCAGGCAGAGTGGAGCACTAGGGGCCAAAACAGAGAAAAGGTTCAAGGTGCACAAGGGAGAGACACAAAGTAGGACACAGGGGCCCCAAAAACTTTCACAGAGAGCATCTTAGGGTTGAGAAAACGTCTGCAACATCCGCCTGGGGTTCCAACACTTAGAATGCTCCAGGGAGGACCTGGGGGTGACGTGACTTGGAAGAGAAAGGAAGGCTCAGCTGCCCCTCTGTCCTGAAGGGAATAGAGAAAGGCGGCCAGGATTAGGAGGGTCTCTCAAACAGGCCAGGCTGTGTGACACAGGCGAGGGGTGCAAGGAAGCGTCCTGTCCTCTTCAAGGAAGAATTCAGCAGAGAAAGCGTGCCGAGGCTGAGGCGCTGGGGCCCAGCTTCTCCAAGGGGCAGGGGCTCACCTCTGCAAGCTGAAAATGACATTCAGCAGCTGCCCACCTGTCTCCTGGCACAGAGTCCACGGCTCTGTACTTGCACCCACCTGGAGGGGTTTCGGAAGTCCGAGCATCCCCTCATGCCTCTCTCCTACAGGCCGCTGAGGGGGCTGGGATGTGCTGGGATAATGACAACATCATATATCCTTGGGATTCATTCAGGCCATCACCCCTGCTCCTCCCCTGCCCTGCAGTACCTGACACCATGGCCACCCCAGGCTCCACTCACTCATTCAGAGTACCTATTCTTCTGCAGGCACCTGGCTCCTTTGTTGCCTCTGTGCCCAGGACACAAGTTGTCATTTGGCCTCTTTGAGCACTTTACTCCCGTTCCCCTTCTTGGCAGCTGGCAGATGAGCCAAAAGCAAGTAAGAGCTTGGGCTTTGGAGTCAGGGAGCTGCTGTTAGAAATGTTTGCTGTGCTGCCTCACAAGCAGTGTGACCTCGGGCAGTTCCCTGACTTCTCTGAGCCTTCATTTCCTCCTTACAAGGTGGATAACACTGCACACCTCAAAATCCTTTTTGAGGACCAAACCTACACAAAGCACCGTGCCTGCCTCATTGTCAAGCGCTCAGCCAATGCCGGATCATCGCTCCTCTCGCTCAACAAGTTTGGGGGTTTCGTTCTTTCCCTTCAAAAATCTCATTTATCCTGCACTTCCGCACATGCAGCTCTTCTCGACACCTAGTGATGACGCACTCCTCTAACTCACCCTTTCCCACTGTCTTCTCAGAGTGCCCCATCCCTCATGCCCGCCTCCTTCCTCACTGTCCCCTCAGTACTGCTGTCAGGACTGTGCTGAATGCCCCCTTGACAGGGGGTGGTCTCCCTGGGGCACACCTGGGTCCTATTTCCACACATATGGCAGCTGCTGGGGAAGCCTCAAGTGTGCCAGCTCAGAGCTGGGCCCACGGTTTGAGACTACAACATGAGCATTTGATGAGACCCTCCACGCGAGCCATAGTCCTCTTCTGCTCAACATGATACTTTCATGACATGAGCCAGTAAAATTCACCCTGACCTCGATAAAGGAACCAGTTCACAGGAACTAAGAGTTAAATGAATAGTGTTGTAGCAAGAAATGACCCTAAAAAGAGTTTGCAGGTAAAGAGTGAATAGAAAAGAACACAGAGGGGGTAAAAATTAATCATTGATCTGGAAATGGTCGCAGGGAATTATCAGCCCAGTCATTTTATAGATAAAGAAACCAAGGCTGAGGCGGGCAAAGTGACTCACTTAAGGCACATAGCAAGGGCAGGTCAAGGGCTTCTGAACAGGCTGACTCCAAATTTAATGCCTTTGCCTCCCATATCCTAGGGTCCATTGTATGGTATTTGTGGAGTCATTAGTGTAACTTTCTACAATATTCTTTAAACAGAATGATTTTAGAAATGACTGTTGCCCTCAGGTTCTATTTAATAAGCTATTATTTCTGATTTAGAGCACTTGCAGCTCCCACACAGTTCTCATGTTCTCTTGGGAGAACACCCCATATCCCACCCTTCTAGTTCTTAGGGCTGGTCCCAGGGACAATGGGGGATGGGCTGCAGGAAGACAGATGAGAACAGCAGTAGTGGCTCCTTATCCCTCCTGTTGCTCCCACAAAACATTCCTCTGCATGTGAGAGAAAAATGAGCTGCAAATGACTCAATTTTAAAATAACACTGAGAAAAATAATCAAGGCTTGGAGCTACCAGTCAATCACTGCAGTTCTTTACTTTGTAAAATATTATTCTTTTTAAGTGGACAAGTACTCCAAGGAATACAGATTCTTCTGTATTGTGGTCCTTTAGAGGGCTCATAGTATCACCCACACCATGAGGCACAGGGCCTATCATTCCACCAGGGGTTAGCTGTGGGCCTCACCCCTCCACCCTTTCTGACTGCTCTGGGATGACAAATCACAGACATTTGAGTTGACCCAAGATCCTGTGTGGGCTCCCGACTTGGACACCAGGCAGTGGGGAATAGATTTTTCCCTCTACTTTAAAGTATCGTCTTCCTCTATCGGAAACATCAGGCATGAAATTTATGAGCAAGTCTTTGTAAGGATGCAAATAAAAATTCTGACCTCTGACCACCTAATCTCAACTGGTGTGTGCTGAGAATGCTTTATGGTAGCTCTGCATCAATATGAAGATCCAATGCTGTCTACCAGAGAAGGAATTTAAATCAGTTGCCTTTTGATTTACCTTCAGCAATGCCTTTGGAGAGCAAGGGGAGAAGATGCTGACTGTTAAGGCCTGTAGCATGCAAACACTCCCACCCGTCCCGTATCAGTCACAGGGTCTCCAGGCTCAAAGAGATTGGTGAAATCATCCAGCAGCTCCACACCCTCATCTGATGCATCAATTCTGTCTCCATCGGTCTCTGTTGTAATGAGTTCTAGAACAGGGAGCTCACCACCTCATGAAGCTCAGGTGCTCAAAAATGGAAAAGCCCTGCCATAACAAGGCAGGAAATCTGCTTCCCATGACTTCTTTCCCACTGGTCCCAGTTCTTCCTATGTGGGCCACTCAGGTCACTGCTCACCCTCCACTGCTTGCCATCCCCCTCCCCTCACCAGCTACATAGCTCCAGACCTCCTGACTGCTCCTTGCAGCCATTTTTCATGCAACAGCTAGCATGCTCAGTCACAGCATATTGCCAGATGAGTGATGTTTGGGTCAGTCAAGCCCCCAGGATCTAGAGAGAACAAGTAGCAGGCAGGCCTTGCAGATGAAAGCTCAGAAATCTTGAGCCACCAAGGGCAATCTCATAACCCTGAAATCCCTCCACTCTATGGTTTCCAAAAACCACTCACAGCCCCCTTATAACAAAGGGAAACATAAACCAGGAATCGGATTAAGTGCCTTCAAGGGCAGTGAATGGAGCTCACAGTGTTTGCAGAGGTTGTGCCAGGAGGATCAAAGGGCTAGATACAGAGGAGTCCCCAGGATTCCTCTAATCCTCACCTCTCCTTATAGGAAAGAGGAAGCTGAGGCCAAGGAGAAAGGGACTCACTCTGGGTCACACAGGTTAGTGATGAACTCCAAGGCTTAAGTAATTCCCACAGCCAAAGGGCCTGCTTCTCCAGTTAGGCACTGCCCCCTTGACATCATCACTCCAGCACCAACTGGCCTAGTCTGCCCCATCACTCTTGGTACTGACGGAGCGGCGTGTGGTCCTTACTGAGAGGTGTGGTTCTCCGGGTTCAGGCCTAATCAGAGAGCGCCGTAGCTGGGGCGCAGCTGTCGGAGAGCCGGGTCGGAGGTCCGCTGGGCGCTTGCGGCGGCCACACAGCTCTTGCAGGCCCTGGCGGAAGTCGCGGCGCAGCAGGCAGTAGAGTAGCGGGTTGAGGCAGCTGTTGGAGTGCGCCAAGCAGATGGACACCGGGAAGAGGTAGGCCTGCACCAGGAAGTAGGCGCGGTCCCAGGGCACCGCGTTCAGCTTGATCAGCACCCCCCAGAACGTAAGCGCTTGGTTGGGCAGCCAGCAGAGCACGAAGACCAGCAACACGCAGGCCAGCGCACGGGTAACCCGGGAGCGACGTCGGGGCCGGACCGCAGACGGCCAGCGTGCCCGCCGCCGCCGCAGGAAGCGCAGGAGCAGCAGCGAGCAGGTGCCCAGCGTGACCAGCGGCAGCACAAAGGCCACGGTGATCTTTTGCAGATGGTAGAAGGCCAGCCAGTAGGGACCGCCGTCGGGGAAGCGCAGCAGGCACAAGCGTTCGCCCCCGATGCTGGCCGCTGTGGCGAACAGGGCGGTGGGCGCGGTGGCCAGGACTGCGGTGGCCCAGAGCAAGCTGCACACGCAGCCAGCCCACAGGGTGCCCGGTGGGCGGGGGCGCAGCGCCCTGGCCACTGCGTAGTAGCGCGCCACGTTCATGGCGCTAAGGAAGAAGCCGCTGGCGTACATGTTGAGCACCGTGAGCGTGAGCACCACCTTGCACATGGCACCCCCGAAGGGCCAGCTGAAGTCGCGCACCATGTCCACGGCCCAGAAGGGCAGTGTCAGCACGAACTGCAGGTCGGTGGCTGCAAGGTTGAGGAGGAAGCAGTTGAGCAGCGAGCGCCGGCGCCGCTGCTGGGACCGCACCAGGACCAGCACCAGCACGTTGCCCACCAGCCCCACAGCGCACAGGGCCAGGTAGGCGCCCGCGATCAGCGCGCGCAGTGCCAGCGCCGCTCCAGCCTCTGCTACTCCCTCCAGGCCGTCCAGGCTGCGGGGACCCCAGGTCAGGCGAGTGCTCTCAGATCCGTTGCCCACCGAACTGTTAGAGGGCTGCCGGGACGACGCGTCTCCGAACCAGTTCAGGGGGAGCACGGCCCCGAAGGCGCGGGCCATGCAACAGCTGCCTCTGGCTGACGCCATCGCTCTTGGTGGAGCGCAGGGACCTGCTCAGGTCCACTCCGAGGCCAGCGGCTACACTGGGACTACTAGCGGTGTTCAGCACCTCGCGGCAGCACTTTTAAAGGGATGAAGGCTTCCCTGATTGGTCGATTTCACTCGCGCCCCGCCCTAAGCGCTTCCAGGCCGTATTTCTATTGGCTACTTCTTCACCTTCGAATTCCTCAAGAACCAAGGACCCTCCGCCAGAGTGGAGGCCGGAAGCTGAGACTTGGGGACCGGCAGGTCCGGGCTGAGAAGGCTTCTGCAATTCACTTGGGCGCAGGGTCGAGGCTGTGCGTGGGTCGCTGAGTGAAGACGCAGCGCTAGAAACCGAGCGCTTGCCGCAGCGGCTTCAACATTAGGAACTGGAGAAGGGTTCCGACAAGTTTCGCCTTGGAAAGCAGCATACCCTTCCACCTTCAGCCTGTGCCGGCCGGAGATACTCAACGGGAGACTGTTGCTCGGGACCAAACATCAGGGACTGGCAGTCTCTTTGCCTCCAGCCCTGCTCCCTTAAACGGTCCCCCAACCCTGGACTCCTCTTGGTAAAGGTATTTCTCTAGCTGTGCTTTAGCGTTGGGCACTCCTCATCCTCACTCCCCTTTTGTTCCGTTCTCGTTCTCAAAGTGCCCGAGATCTCCTTCCCATAGCCAGATTTTCTTACGGCTGTCTCTTTCTCAGCACTTGGGCTCAAATGTCACCTCCTCAGAAAGGCCTTCCCTCAACCACCTCCTTCTGTACTTCCAGAATTTTTTATTGCATTCCTTCTATGTGCTACCCACCTTGCTAAACACTGGGGATGCAGCAATACACATGGAACATATCTTCTCCTGGGAGATAAAGACAAATAAATGAGATGATCTCATATAGGGTAAAGTGCAAAATTAAAAAAGAAAAAAGCACGGTAATAACTCAGTGAGTGTTAGGGCAGGAGGCTCAAAGAAGGTGGTCGGGTTTAAGGATGGGAGGGTTCCCAGGAGAGGGGGAGACCATAGTTCCCTTTATGTTACTTACCAGCCATGTGTCTTGGGGCTAATTGATTTATCTTGCCCACCTATAAAGGAGGAGGATGATAACCTTTTGTGAGGGTCATGGGAGAACTAATCAAGCTCAGAGACCCCCCTTCTCCTCCTCATTCTGACCTCCTGCTTTGCTGAAGGCCTTCTTTATGGTGGTCAGTCCCCCACTGGCTTTAGTCTGGAGCTCCCACTCTGAGGAGCCCTTTCCTTCTTTCCTGCTCTCCTAGGAGCTTTGGGACAGCATACTGCCAGGAGCTAGGAGGTGGTCTCCAGAGGGCAGGTCTTCCCCATGTCTCCTATCCTTGATCAGTGACCACAGGCAGATTCACTCCCAGACCTCCCTTACGTGGGAGACAGAGAATCTGAAGCAAGTGGGATTCTCTCCCCAGTGGTCACAAACAAGGAAATTAACCCAATTACCCAGTTCTAGTCTGGGCCAGGGGGCTTCCCTTGTGGCTCAGTGGGAAAGAACCCACCTGCAATGCAGAAGATGCACGTTTGATGCCTGGGTCAGGAAGATCCCCTGGAGGAGGGCATGGCAACCCACTCTAGTATTCTTACCTGGAGAATCCCATGGACAGAGGAGCCTGGTGGGCTACAGTCCATAGGATTGAAAAGAGTCGGATACGACTAAAGCAACTTAGCATGCACACAGTCTGGGCCAGAGCCCAGATGAACCGGTAATCTGATAGAAAGTTTGCAAAATTAGATCATACTTTCCCAGAGTTTCCCTTTAGTGGGTCCTGGTGGCCTAGGAATTTTTCTTCCTTTTATGGGAGTTGTCACTGAATGTCAGGTAGCCTGAGTTGCTAGTCTCTGTGCCCTGGCTACTAGCTTGCTTTGTGGTTTGGGGCAAGTGACTTGCCCTCTCTGGCCTCAGTTTTCTCATCTGTAAAATGGTCTATAAAGCCTTTTATGGTTCTCACAGGCTAAGAGTTCTCTATGTATGTCTTGTTTTCATTCATTCATGGATGATCTTTGGGGTGCTTCAGCCCAGGATCTCTTCTCTCCCATGGCAGTCAGAAGGTAAGCCAGATCACAGCATGCCTCTGTGATGCTCTAGGACATCTTATCTTATTTAAAATAAACTCCTCACTCCTTCCCTGACCATAAGGCCTTTCCTGATCTGGGGCCAGCTCACCTTTCTGATCTCGTCTAGTAGCCCTCCAACCTCCACTCCCTTCTGTGCGAGGCCCCACCTGCACTAGCCTCTGCTGTCCCTCCAGGGTACCAGATTTTCTCCTGTCTCTGGGACTCTGCACTCACCAGGCCCTCTGCTTGGGGTGCTTTTCCCCAGTTTCTCCCAAGACTGACTTTCTAAAAATTTTATTTTTGAAAGTTAGTTAATGTATTTTATTAAAGTATAGTTGATTTACAATATTTCAAGTGTACAGCAAAGTGATTCAGTTATATGTATATTTTTTTCTTTTACAGATTCTTTCCTATTGTAGGTTATTACAAGATATTGGATATAGTTTCCTGTGCTATCCAATAAGACATTGTTGTTTATCTATTTTATATATAGTAGTGTGTATCTACTTCATCTACTTCATGTATCTAGTTCATCCCAAACTCCTAATTTATCCCTCCCCACTCCCTTTTCCCTTTGGCAACCATAAATTTGCTTTCTATGTGTGTGAGTCTGTTTTTGTTTCATAGGTAAGTTCATATGTATCTGTTTCTTAAATTCCACACATAAGTGATATCACATTTGTCTTTTTCTGTCTGACTTACTTACTTAGTATGATCATTGCTAGGTCCTCCCATGTTGCTGCAAATGGCATTATTTTGTTCTTTTTTATGACAATAATATTCCATTGTGTGTGTGTATGTGTGTATACACACACATCTTTATCACACACATGTTCATCTGTCGATGGACATTTAGGTTGCTTCCATACCCATGCCTTGGTTATTGTAAATAGTGCTGTTATGAATATTGGGTGCACGTATTCTTTCTGATTTAGAGTTTTCCTCCTTTCTG
Organism: Okapia johnstoni; assembly: GCA_024291935.2. Classification (NCBI taxonomy): domain Eukaryota; kingdom Metazoa; phylum Chordata; class Mammalia; order Artiodactyla; family Giraffidae; genus Okapia; species Okapia johnstoni. The sequence continues at coordinate 26,511,596 of CM044326.1, forward strand.
AATATATGTCCAGGAATGGGGGTTGCTGGATCATATGATAATTCTATTTTTAGTTTTTGAAGAAACTTCTATACTGTTCTCCATACTGGCTGCACCAATTTACGTTCCTACCAACAGTGTGGGAGGGTTCCCTTTTCTCCACACCATCTCTAGCATTCACTATTTGTAGACTTTTTAATGATGGTTATTCTGACCAGTATGAGCTGATACTTCACTGTAGTTTTGATTTGCATTTTCTAATAATTAGTAATGATGAGCATTTTTTCATGTGCCTGTTGGCCATCTATATGTCTTCTTTGGAGAAATGTCTATTTAGATCTTCTGCCCATCTTTTGATTGGGTTTTTTTTTTTTTTTTGGTTTATATATTGAGCTGTATAAGCTGTTTGCATATTTTGGAAATTAATCCCTTGTCAATTGCATCATTTGCAAATATTTTCTCCCATTCTGTAGGTTGTTTTTCATTTTGTTTATGGTTTCCTTGTTGTGCAAAAGCTTTTAAGTTTAATTAGGTCCATTTGTTTTATTTTGCTTTTGTTTCCATTACTCTAGGAGATGAATCAAAAAGAATAATTGTTGTGATTTATGTCAAAGAGTGTTCTGCTTATATTTTCCTCTAGGAGTTTTATAGTATTTGGTCTTACATTTAGGCCTTTAATCCATTTTGAGTTTATTTTTGTATATGGTTTCAGAGAATGTTCTAATTTCATTCTTTGACATGCATCTGTCCAGTTTCCCAGTCACTTATTCAAGAGATTGTCTTTTCTCAAGACTAACTACTAACCCATAAATCTCATATTAGATGTTACCTCTTCCAAGAAGTCCTCCTTGACTATCCTACCCATATCACCAAGTCCCACCTCTACCCTCAAGTCTCCATCTCATCCCTCAAGAATTAAAAAATACCCAACTTTTAAATGAAGTATAATATCCAGGTGCACATGCCCACGTATCATAAGCATACAGTTTGATGAATTTTCACATACCAAACACAACCATGTAACCAGCACCCACATCAAGAAACAGAACATGAATAGCATCCCCAGAAGCCCCCTCATGTCTCATGTCCCTTTAGTCCCCATGCTTCCTTCCAGAGTAATCACCATCCTCACTTTTAACAGCACAGATTAGTTTGGGCTGTTTTAGTATTTTATACGAATGGAAACACACATGTATACACTTTAGTGTCTGGCTGCATGGGTCTGTGAAGTTCATCCATCCTGTAGAGTATCAGTTCAGTTTAGTTCAGTCGCTCAGTTGTGTCCGACTCTTTGACCCCATGAATCGCAGCACGCCAGGCCTCCCTGTCCATCACCAACTCCTGGAGTTCACCCAAACCCATGTCCATCGAGTCGGTGATGCCATCCAACCATCTCATCCTCTGTCGTCCCCTTCTCCTCCTGCCCCCAATCCTTCCCAACATTAGGGTCTTTTCCAATGAGTCAGCTCTTCGCGTGAGGTGGCCAAAGTATTGGAGTTTCAGCTTCAACATCAGTCCTTCCAATGAACACCCAGGACTGGTCTCCTTTAGGATGGACTGGTTGGATCTCCTTGCAGTCCAAGGGACTCTCAAGAGTCTTCTCCAACACCACAGTTCAAAAGCATCAATTCTTCAGCGCTCAGCTTTCTTCACTGTCCAGCTCTCACATCCATACATGACCACTGGAAAAACCATAGCCTTGACTAGATGGACCTTTGTTGGCAAAGTAATGTCTCTGCTTTTAAATATGCTATCTAGGTTGGTCATAACCTTCCTTCCAAGGAGTAAGCGTCTTTTAATTTCATGGCTGCAATCACCATCAGCAGTGATTTTGGAGCCCCAAAAAATAAAGTCTGACACTGTTTCCACTGTTTCCCCATCTATTTCCCATGAAGTGATGGGACCAGATGCCATGATCTTAGTTTTCCGAACGTTGAGCTTTAAGCCAACTTTTTCACTCTCCTCTTTCACTTTCATCAAGAGGCTCTTTAGTTCTTCTTCACTTTCTGCCATAAGGGTGGTATCATCTGCATATCTGAGGTTATTGATATTTCTCCCGGTAATCTTGATTCCAGCTTGTGTTTCTTCCAGCCCAGCATTTCTCATGATGTACTCTGCATATAGCAGCAGCTCATTCATCTTCACTGCTGTATGGTCACCCTGTTTTATTTATAACACTTGTCACAATCAGAGTTTATGTATTTGTCGACATTTTAAAAAATCTGCCCCCACCAGAAAGTTAGTCCATTGAAAGGAAGGACTGCCTTTGTCATGTTCACTGCCCTTGTCATGGTGGGAGGTCAATAATCATGGGATGAATGCCTGCAGGACCCTGCCCAGCAGGCTTAGCCTTTGATGGGCACTGTGATGGAGACAGAGCTAGGCGAGCATCCATTCTAGGCCCAGGAGACCACAGGTCACATGAGAGCTCAGACGGGGAGGGTCAGCACTGAATGAGGGCCACTGGGATAGAGTTGGAGGCAGAAGGCACTTGGAGGGGCAGGAAGGGAGGGTGGGGGGGTGTGAGCGCTGAGCTGGGCTGTAAGGATTCATTCTGTGGGCACTTGTGAGCACACCTAGTAGGATGGGTTATGGTTATGGGAAGGCCTTGTCTGGGCCTTTAAAAAGGCCAGAGCTGGAGGGGCAGTGAGTGACAAGTGCTGGTGGTGGATTTACCAGGACAGGGCTGTGGGGAGCGTCCCACAGAGGTTAGCTGGAGCCAGGGGAGAGGATAGCGCTGAGGCCAGGGTGCTTTCTGAGAGGCAGCTGCCTTCCTCCTGGTTGAGCAGCTACTATGTCCCCAGCCCAGTGCCAGGCGTTTTACACGTATCATCTCTCCCATCCTTCAGCTCCTCCGTGAGGCAGGAAATGTGATCTCCATTCACACAGGAGGGAACAGAGGCGCAGAGAGGGGGTTTGTCTTACATCCCACAGCAGAACCAGGAATTGACCCCACACCTCCCGCTGAAGAGGCTGTCATTTTCCCTGTGATGCTGATGACAGTGCTCTAAAAACCTGCATGTTTGGGGATCCACCCAAGAGAACATGGTTATCGGTGGGAGAAGGTGACAGGTTGGGGATAATATTTTTCTTTTCTAAAAAAAAATCTCTTGGGACTTCCCTGGTGGTCCGGTTGTTAAGACTCTGTGCTTCCAACACCTGGAGCGTGGGTTCAATCCCTGGTCAGGGAACTAAGATCCCACATATTGTGCGGCATGGCCAAAAAATAAAAATAAAATCTCTTTATTATTGTTACTACAGTGAAGAAATAGCACTTCCACATAGAGTTTTCTACAAATGATGTGGCCAGTGCTGGCTTTTCCCTTTGGAATGGTTCCCTCCTCCCACCCACCCCAAGTGAGATTACAGATGGCTGTGTTAAGAGGTGTGGGTCATTTTGGGTTCTTGCTATGTATCCCCCTCTGGTTCCCCATTTCCACCCCCAATCTGGGCCACTCAGCCCCTTGCTTCTCTGTACTGGGAAGATCAGCGGAACATCAGGGCAACATTCCTGGAGGCCCTGGAGAGCCCAGAGGAAGTGTGGAGGGGACAGAAGGTGGAGGCCACAACAGGAGCGGCCTGGCTCAGGCCACCTCTTGGAATTGCATCCCCTCCTCCCACAGAGTGTGCCTGGGTGGGTGTGCGATGAGCCAGGGCAGAGGCAGCTGTTTTTCATCTTGTGTGCCTGTAGGACTGTTTGACTCTTGTAAACCATGAACACATATTACTTTGACATGAATGCAAATTGAATTGCAAAAGAACAAAAACCTTTGCAGGTTTGACAGGTGAGAAGTGCTCTGCAGTTGCTTGGATCTACCTCCCTTTAGTTGCTGGTGGGGATGTACATTTCTCAAATGTTTCTGCAGCATCTGTGTTTTCCCTAAACTCTTGGTGTCTGTTGCCATCAACAGTGTCATGGTTGGAGCCTGGCACCTGGGGGCAGACCTCCTTTCAAGTCCTGCCCTGCCAGTTACCATGTGACCTCACAAAAGTGACTTAATCTCTGTTTTTCTTGCCCATAAATTGGATAGTAATAACTTTCCTCATGGGGTTGCTCCAGGGTTAATAAGAAAATTCATGTAATGCATCCCTCGTGTAAGTGTCCCAGTGTTAGTTCAGGAATAAAGAACACCTGGATAGGGCAAGGAACAGCTGTAATGCTGGGGGTGGTGGTAGTGGGGGAAGTACAGGGCTGACTCGGGGTAAATGAGGAGGACCTGGTGTCCTCAGGCATGACCCCTAAGGTATGCCTATAGGCAATAGCTCCAGCTATTAAACCCTTCCCAGAAGCCTCCTCTACTGAACTGTAATTCTAGACCATTCTCCTTTATCATGTCTTCCCAAAGCATCCAGCCTAGGTTTCCTAGAAACAACTCTCCCTTTGTACTCAGGTTTGGGTTTATCTATTTAATTATGTTTCAAAATATAATAGCAGAAGCAATAGTATAAACTGGCTTGTAAACCAATCCAGATGGCTCTTGGGATGCCTGCAGCTTGTTTAGTGGGAAGAGAAGTGTTTGGGGCCTGTTAGACCAGTATTTAAGGTGCCCACCTTTCCCCTGGGGATTTGGTGAAGATGCAGATTCCAATTCAGCAGGTTTGGGGCACGCTGAGATGCTGTATTTCTCATAAGCTCTCAGGTGATGCCTGTGCTGTTGGTCCAAAAAGCCACACTTAATGTAGAGTGGGAGAGTGTATTCTACTAGTAGCAAGAGATCAGCATGCCATGGGCAGTAATCTGTATGTTTTACCAGGAGATTGGCTGTCTTTGTCCAGTTGGGCTGCTAAAATAAAACACCATAGACCAGGTGGCATATAAACAACAGAAATTTATTTTTCACAGCTTTGGAGGCTAGAAGTCCAAGATCAACATGCCAACATGGTCAAGTGAGAGCCTTTTTCCAGGTGGCAGACTTCTCATTGTGGTTGTGTCCTCACAAGGCAGAAGGGGAGGGGGAGCTCTCTGGAACCTCTTTCATGGAGCCCATTCACAAGGGCTTCACTCTCACAACCTAGTCACCTGCCAAGGCCCCACCTCCTAACACCAACGCCTTTGGAATTTTGAAAGAACACATAAATGTGGCAAAATTTGGTGAGTTCGGTTGGCAGAGGTTGCTGGATAACTTCCACTGTACTAATACTAGTTTACAAAGCAGTTTCACATATATCATCTTAATAAGTTGACACAATATCATAGATCATTGTTTTGATCTCCTATTTACTAAGGTTATAAGATTCAGAACAATCGAGCAGTTTGCCCAAGGGCATGCAGCTAGTTCTAGGCAAAGCTGGGACTTAAATCAACCAATCTGACTACAGAGCCTGTCACCCATTCCATCATTATATGGAGCTCACCTTGAGAACATCTCTAGATCCTGAAGCCAGTCAGCCCAGAGTAGTAGTTAATCTGAGCCAAGCCTGTGGGTCTTATCTTTACCACTGAATTTGGAATTGTCCATTCAGATGGTTTGCAATTATGCCTTTGTGGGTTCTCATGTATACATATGGAGAAGGCAATGGCAACCCACTCCAGTATTCTTGCCTGGAAAATCCCATGGATGGAGGAGCCTGGTAGGCTGCAGTCCATGGGGTCGCAACGAGTCGGACACAACTGAGCGATTTCACTTTCACGCATTGGAGAAGGAAATGGAAACCCACTCCAGTGTTCTTGCCTGGAGAATCCCAGGGACGGCAGAGCCTGGTGGGCTGCCGTCTATGGGGTCGCACAGAGTTGGACACGACTGAAGCGACTTAGCAGCAGCAGCAGCAGTGTATACATAAGGCAACTTCTATTTCTTTGGGTTTTGTTCATTTCTTTTGAGACCTCCCTTCTATATTTCTGACTTCCTGCTCCAATGTGGACTAGTGGCTCTCTTGGCCTTCTAAACAGTTGTGATTCTGAAGTTTTCCTTTACTATTATTTTGGAGACTCCCTTTCTTTGCCAACACATGTAATTTGTCTTTGCCGACACATGTAATTTGTGTTGGATCACCTGTTTCCTAGTTCCCAGGTCTTTCTCATAGTTTTACCTCCTCATTTGGGTGGAGCACAACCTCCAGTAACTTTTAGAGAAAAAGACCATAGGAAACAAATGCCTTGAGACCTTAAATATCTTAAAATGGCCTTATTCTACCATCACACTTGATTGAGAGCCCGAGAATTGAGTTCTATGTTGGAAACCACTTTCCTCAGAATTTTGAAGGCATTGCTCTGTTGACTTCTGGCTAATAGGGCTGCTGGAGAGAATTCTGGTGCCATTCTGTTACAGAGTCTTTGTGACCATTTTCTCCCCACCTCTGGGAATAATTTTCTCTAGTACCTACAAGTTCTGCTACATCAAGATGTTGTGTCTTGGAAGTGAAAGTGTTAGTCACTCAGTCGTGTCCAACTCTTTGTGTCCTTGTGGACTGTAGCCTGCCAGGCTCCTCTGTCCATAGGATTCTCCAGGCAAGACTACTGGAGTGGGTTGTCATTTCCTTCTCTCCACTGAATCTTCCCAACTCAGGGGTCAAACCAAGGTCTCTCACAATGCAGGCAGATTCTTCACCATCTCAACAACCAGGGAACCTGTGTGTCTTGGTAGGGGTCTTACTTGTTGTACTGGATGCCAGTAAACTCTTTCAGTCTAGAAATGCATGTGCTTCACTCCTGAGAAAGATTCTTCTATCATTTATTTGATAATTTTCTATTTCTTCTGATCTCTCTAGGTGTCTTGATTTTTGATGCTGGATTTAGGGACTTTTAAAATATGGAGAAATGTTTGCTTTATGAAAAGAAATAGATGTAGGCACATCTATTAACTTCTTTGCCTGCATATTTTGCTATTGATTTCGTCTTTAAAATATCCTTCTAACCCCCCAATTATATAACTAACTTCATTTTTAAAATTGGCAATAACAATTTCAGAATAAAGATCATGCTGTTTTTATTCATTTAAACTCCACTGCAGGCAGCACAAGTGAGTATTTGTTGTATAAATAAAGTAGTGAAATGATTTATTGATTAAAAAAGAAAACGAAAAATGACCCATGTCGTTTACTTTATCCAGGATCTTATTACCAGCAAAGGTTCTGATTTTTAGATGTTGGAACAAGTATTTTCTTTACAAAAGTTAATAAAATGCATGAAAAGTGTTATAGGATAAATAACAGAAAGAGCTTCCAAAAACTCAATAAATACAATAAAAAAGCATAAAAAGTTTTCAAATTATTTCCAGACACAAGGATTTGGAACACCCCTTGCTGAAATAATAGCAAGAAGAAAAAAAGAAAGAAAAACAGCCACGGCTGCAGCGTGGGGCAGTAAGAGATCTAAGGTTTGTGCGAATGTCAGGCTGGGGACACAGCCTCCCACACAACAGTCTTCTGGGATGTGCTAGTCTTCAGTCCAATTGACAGGGCCCTGGCCATCCGGGAGTTCATGGGCTAGATGTAAAGACAAGATTTGACTGCAGGAAATAATCTGATGGCCATTCCTGAGGGTCCCTTTGGAAATCAGCATGGCTCCTGGCCGTTGACAGTTGGAAGGTGTTCCGAAATGCAAGCCTCAGTGACTCTCTAGTGAAAGGGAAGTGGCCTGTTCCCACACATCTAGCCGTCTGGCAGACTTAGAAACAACTCCCAAAGGTGGAGCCAGGAAGAAGCAGATCCTTTGATGCATAGAAGCTCAAACTGGCACTCCAGGAAGCAGAGGTACTCAGGGACTTGGGTGCTGGGACCTTCAGCAAACCACTTGACCTCCTCGTGCTTCAGCTTATCCATCTGTAAAATGAAGATATAATAGTGTCCACTCCCAGTGTTGGGAGGAGGATGATGTGAGACATTGCATGTAAAAGCATAGTGCCAACACATGGGATTCAGCACTCATTCACTGTCACAATTCGCCTCTGTCTAATCATCCTTCTCAGTGCCCAGATGGCTGCTGGGGAGAGTGGAAGCTGTTTTTGGACCTTTGTCCCCTGAGCTGACTGACAGTTCTGAAATTTCCATGTGGATAATGTCCATGACTTCTGTGGTGGTGTCCCTCATGGCGGTGTGGGGTCAGGCCCCCCTCCTAAGCTGGGTAGTTGGCAGGCAAAGGCCATAGTGCTTTGAACTATGGGACTATATTGAGAACACCCATGTCTCCAGGGCTTCCATAACAATGGCTAATCAGTCCCATGGCAGCAACTCAGCGTCCCCTTTCCAAGTCAATCAACTTGTGCATTTTCAAAGCCAGTTCTTACTCAGCCCAGTTGCTGTCCCATGGAAGGGAGCGCTTTTTTAGGCATCCCTGTTTAGCAATCTGGACCCTAAATTAGCACTTAAAATTGTGCCCTTAATTTGGCAATTCTTATCTATCAAAGTTACAAACACACATGCCCTTGACAGCAGCCCCAGTTCTAGGACTTTATCCAGCAGTTGTACTCACCTATATGCACAGAGGATAGTCACAGCAAGAGATGAGAAATAATCTAAATACCCCCCAGAAGGAGATGGGTGACATATACACATGATGGAATGTCAACCATCCAACATTTATTTGGATAACTGAAAATAGCTACTGAATGTGTGTTGTATGTCAGCTACTGTTCTAAGAGCCTATTAGTGAGCAAGACAAAGGTTTCCTGCCCCCATGGAGCTTACATTCTGGTTTATGTGCCACATGCTAAGAAGCTATTAAAATAAGGCTGCTTCAGGTCCATGAGTAAGGATGCTGGCCCATCTCCCATCTCTGAGCTATGTGGTTAAATGAAAAAAGCCAGGTGTAGAGTGACTGTGCCACCATGTGCATTCAGTGGAACTTTGTGTTTGCCTAGAATTTTTCTAAAAGGGTTCACGGGAAACTGAAATAGTAATGGCCCCTGGGAAGGAGCACCGAGGGACTAGGGGTCAGTTTTGGGAGGAAAGAGTTACTCTTCACTGTTTGTAAAAGTGTGAATGTTTATCCTGTGCTTGCCTTACCAAAAAGTGCAAAATAAAATACAAAAGAACTTTTACTCTGCCAGGTGCCTTCAAATTATTTAATTGTCTAGACCAGAGTTTCTCAACCTTGGCACTTTGACATTTGGGCTGGATAATTCTTTGTTGGGGGTGGGGGGCTGACCTGTCCACTGTAGGATGTTAGCAGCATCCCTGGCTTCTACCTGTCTGATGCCAGGAGTACCTTCCCCTAGTTGTGACAATAAAAACAAAACAAACAAATGAAAAACACCTCCAGACATTGCAAAATCCACGACCAAAATCACCCCCAGTTGAGAATCACTGCTCTAAAAAACTTTGAAATAGAGTAGCAATCACTGTCTCCATTAGACAGATAAGTAGAGGCCCAAAGAGGTTTTATAGTATTTCTTAAAATTATATGCTTCATTTTAAAATTGCTATCTATTCATTGATGATTTTAAATACACGTACTCTACTGGCTAATTTTTAAGCGATCTATTAATATATATAAGTGAATATACAGAAGTAGAATGAGCCTAGTTTCTTATTTCGCTTGATCTGTTTCTAGTAGTGTTTTAGCTCAGTTAAAAATTACTGGAGATGTTGGGCTACATAGATAACAATCATTTAAAAAAATTAATTAATTCAATCAAGATTTGGCCGGGGTTGGGGGGGCGGTACTATAATAGGATACCTGACATTTTGAACAATTACATGTTTAAATATCAAATCTCTGGCTTTGTTCAAAATGTAAACTTTACCCCCAGAGTTGGAGTTGGCTGGCCTTATTTTTCTGGTTGGATTGTTATTTGTGTCATGAGGGCAGGACTAAACCTCACAATCCTTTTGTATCCTATGGTGTCCAGGATAGTTCCCAAGGAGGCTTAAAATGAAGGCAGCCCAGCAGGCTGTGGACAGAGTAAAGGCCAGGACCTGGGACACAGATGGAAACAGGTGAGGACTGCTGTCAGCTGATGGGTTTAAAAGTACAAGCTCCTAGGCTGCCTTTCAGAAAAGCCTCTAATCTGTGTTTGGCCTTGGCAGCTCCCCAGAGGAGCGAGGACAGCAGATTGTGGTACTGGCCAGGGAGGACTGTGTGTCCCACACCCACTCCCACACCCCAGATCCTTTCCATCTCTGGGGCTTACTGTGCTGGGGGCTGGGATCACAAAACAAAGTAGGCACGGCCTGAGCATCTCACAGTGTGGTGGGGTTGGCAGACATAAACAGACAGAGCAATGCAGTGTGATCTGAGCCATGATGGGGGTTGCAAAGATGCTCTGGGGATCTTGAGAAGGGAGTAGGGGAAGACTTGCTGGGAGAGGTGATGTATAAGCTAAGCCTGAAAAGACAGGTCTCACTCAGATGCACCAAGTGAGCATTCCATCTCTTCCCTTTCACCCTCACATGACTGGTGAATATCACCTCCTCGGGAGGCCCTCCTTGACTGACCCCTTGTAAAGTAGACCCTCTAAACTCCCTGTTTTATTTTCTTCATAACCCCTCTTAGCAGCTGGTCTTGTTTACATGTTTGCCTACTAGCCTGTGGCCCTCCTCCAAAGAGTTCCAGAGACTGTGACCATCTTGTTCCCTGTGAATACCTAACACCTGTGGAAAGGAGGTCTGCCAGGCGGATGAGGGTGGAGTTGAGAAGTGGAGAGGGAAGACACCTCTAGAATGCATTGGGGAGGTCAAGATGAGAAGGACTTGAAGGGTCCTATGGCTCTGGCACCAGGGTGGAAGATGGTGGAAGGGGTGAGCCTGAGATGCAAACGGGAGGAGGAGAAATCTAGATAACTGCCTGGAGAGGTTAGATTGAGAAAAAGAGCAGAAATGTGGGGTGGGAACTAGAGAGGGACCACTCGTTTATGGAGGGGTATAATCCATATCTTTACTGGGAAGGAGACCAGAACTTTTTTAAACTAAGTGTCAGGAGCCAGTGATGATTGGATGGCATCACTGACTCATTGGACATGAATTTGAGCAAGCTTTGGGAGTTGGTGATGGACAGGGAAACCTGGCGTGCTGCAGTCCATGGGGTCTCAAAGAGTCAGATGTGACTGAGTGGATGAACTGAACTGAACAGGAGCCAATGGAGACCAAGGAAAGAGAGGAAGTACTAGAGCAAGGTCCTTGGAGAGGCCTGGCAGAAGCTTTTGTCTCTGACCACCAGAAGGTGCCTGCTCCATTGTATCCACAGGATGGGGAAATGCATGGATGCCAGTTACAGATGCTTGGTGCACAGGGTGGGGGTGTTGGGGCAGGATGTGGTGGTGTGAACTGTCCCTGCAGCAAGGTCAATGGCTGTTAGGGTCAGGGGAGAAATGGAAAGTGGTTGGGTAAGGGCCAGAAGTCAAGCAGTGAGTACAGCTAGGGAGGGAAGTGAGTGGAGCTAGGAGGGGCAGGTAGATGGAAGGGCAGAGGCAGGTGACAAGAGACTGGAGGAAGAAAAGCACATATTATTATCGTGACTATTCAGGGAAGATGGGAAAGGCATCAGGGTGTGCTCTGAGAGTGGGGCATCTGATCGTAAGACTTCAGAGTGGGCTGTCGGGGGTGACAGAGGCTAGGCTGTGGCAGTGGAGGGAGGAGGGAGCCCAGGAGAGCTGGTGGCTAAGGTGGAAGGAAGGGTCATTAGAGATGAGGAGGTCAAGCAACTGTGTAGCCATGTGCCGCATTTGTCCCCGAGAAGGACAGCAGGGCTTAGGGTGAAGGAGCTAGATGGGAACTTCTAGAATGAGGGAAAGTGCATGTGAGATGGAACAGGGAGGAGGTATGTGGGCGGCAGAAGGCTACACAAAGGCTGGTCAGGGGAAGAAAGCAGGCCACCACTGTCCTGAGGAACGAGAACTGAAGGTCCTCAGGGTAGGGCCAGGTTTAGTGAAGAAGAAGGTAGAGGGTGGGAGTATTCTTTGACATGGGGAACAGCTTCTAGGAGCATCGAGGGAGGGAGCAGGAAGCTAGAACCATGGCTGGGGCCACAGGACAGATGGAGGGTGTTTGAGGCTGAGGATGCGAGGCTGGGGTTGGCTGGCCTCCAAGCTCCCAGGAGGCCCCTGCTGAGTCTGTGGGCTCCAGCCCATGGGCCAAATGCTGTGCTTCCCTTCAGGCAAACACACTTGGAAAGGAGTCTGGACATGAGGAATTGAGGGACCCTGCCCCAAGTAGGAAATACCTGCTCCCTTGGGAAGAGTCTGGGCCTCTCTCCCCAGCTAGCTCTGGAGACCCTGGACCCTCCCGAGGCCTCTGTGTCCCTCTTCTTCAGAAGTGCAGGCCTGCCTAGCCCCGCGAGTGCACCGAAGGGGTGCACCGAAGGGCGCCACCTCGAGCACAGTTTAGGGACAAGGCAGAAATTCCAGAAATTCCAGATTCTTTGAGGGGCCCCGGCGGGCTCAGGACTGGAGGCCCCTGCTCGGCTCCACCGCCAGACGGCGCCCTCGGCCGGTGGGCGGCCTACCGGCCGTCGGGGGGCGCTGCGCGCGCCCTGCCCGGTGCTCCGCCCCTGAGCGGTGGGCCGTCGGCCCCGGCCCGGAGTGGCCCGAGAGGGTGGGGCGAGGGCGGGGCGAGGCCGCGCCTGGGAGGGAGGAACGGGCCGGGGGCGGGGGAAGGAGCACGAGGGGCGGGGCGGGGGCCCGCGGCGTTTCTCCCTCCCTCCCTCCTTCCCTTTCTTTCTTTCTCCTCTTCTCACTCTCCAGTCTTTTCTTTGCCTCCGCAGCCGGCCGAGGGGGCGGGCCCTGCAGCCTTTGTTGCTCGCAGACCGAGCGCAGCCGCCCGCCGGGCGGCAGTCCGGGCCCGGGACGCCGGGAGCTGCACGCGGGTCGGGCATGTCCTGAGCCGGACCCGGGACCGGGCAGCGAACGGACGGGACGGACGAGAGCGTGTGCGAGGGGTCGCCCGGCGGCCGCCTGGCCCCGGCCATGCCCAGCAGCCCGAGTCCCCGAAGCCCCGCGCTGCTGCTGCGCCCCCTCCTCCTGTTCCTCTCGGTCCTGGCGCCGGGCGCCCACGGATCTGCACCAGGTGGGTGGCTGCCCTGCCCCGGCCGGCCGGCCCTGCCACCCCTCCCCGCTTCTCCAGCCTAGGTTCAGCCCCTTCTCACCTCTGCAGATTCCGCTCCCGCCAGGCTCTAACGGGAGGGGTCGCCCCCCACTCCCCTGGTGTTAGGGACAGGGGTGGGCTTAGGGCAGCGAAACCGCGCCTTCAGGGAGCCTTCCCCAGCCTTCGACTCCGCTACACACCCTGCCCATAGCCAGAATAAGCCTCTTACACGCTCTTGGAGCTCCGGTTTCCCCACCGCGGGTGCAGCAGAGCGCGTCTGTCTCTCCCGGGGATCTGTCGTTTGAGCGACTGGACGGAGCGCGGCTTGCTCACGATGGATTCGGTTTCTCGCCCTCCTCAGTGTGCCTCGTCTGGAAAGCAGGCTGGCCAGGACGCTGCGGGCGGGGTCGCGAGGTCGCAGGTCTATGCGGTCCCCCGCCGAGCCCCGGCCCCCCGCCTCTAGGCAGCCTGCCCGGCCCTCAGGCTCCCTGGGCCGGGTCTTGCGCGGTCCTTGCACTTCCTGCCTCCCCCTCCCCCAAGTGTGAAGGCGCCGGGAGTGCAGCGCGGAGAAGGAGCTTCTTTCCCCAGCCCTGGGCTTGGCTCTCCCCGCCCAGCCCCGCCCGGCTGGCCTCCGACGAGCCTCTGGCCAGCGTCCAGAATCATGCTCCGTCCGGGTCCGCCGAGCCGCGGAGCTCCTGCAGCGTCCGGCCTGGGAATTTAGGATCGGAGGGTGTAGAGGACCCCCTGGCCTTGCGCTTTGGGAGCTCCTGGTCTCATGGGCGCGGGTGGAATACTGGGAAGCGCTGTTCAGGCGAGGCACTTGGGAAGAAGGCTTTGTAGGAGAGGAGGGGCCCGAACTTGGAGGGACTGAAAGGATGGATGAACTTTAGATGGGCTGGAAGGGGGTGTGGGGAGGTGGGGGGGATGTGTGGGTGGGTGCAGCCCAACGCGGCTTGGTGGAGCGGGTGGGGGTGGGGTGGCTAGGTTAGGCCTTCCTGCTGGGTTTCGGGGAGATCTCCCTCCCCAGCAGAGGGATTGAGGTTGTGAGGCTGGAAAAGCTTATGGGCTGGAATGTAGGGAGCATTTAAGCCAGATCTTAGAGGTTCGCGGAACCGTTGAGGGGTGCAGCTGATGAAAGCCGTTGAGGGGAGCAGTGTTTTAGGGAAGAAGCTCCCCGTCTAGCACCGATATGTAGGGGACACAGCAAATATTTAATGAGACCTACCACGTGCCAGCATCCCTACTTCTTATTTCTCATCAGCTGCACAACAACCCTGCAAGGTGTGTGATGGAAAGTTCTTTTATAAATGAGAGGACAGATTCAGAGAGCAGAGTGACCTGCTAGGTTAGACTCCTGGGCCACCTGGGTGAAGCCTGTGTTTTCCCACTGCCGCAGAGCTGGGGACTGATGATGGTGAACCAGGTAATGGGAGCAGGAAAGTAGTTGACCCAAGGAATTGCCCGTGAAGCCTGAACTTGGGTCCAGGCTCCCTGGCAGCTGTGGGAGAAAGGTTATGTGGCGGGGCGAGGGAGGCGGAGGGGGGGGCAGTGCCTGTGCTCAGGGTCCCCTTCTACTGCAAGCCAGACACATGTATGAGCTTGCCCATGTTGTTAAACTGGGATAATGGTATCTACCTCCAAGGGTTGTTACGAGAATTAAGTGAGATGCTGAATGTTATTGCTTCGCACAGAGCAGAGACTGCCATGTGGTGGCCGTGGTTTTTTGAGTCTGCCAGGTAGACCCAATAAGATTAGGGAGTCCTTGGTGTGTCCTGAAACTTGGACCTGCCATTTGGGATGGAGGAAAGGCAGGCACCCCTCCTATCTAATCTGGGTCCCCCTTCAGGTGAGTGTCTGTCTCCAGTGTCCCTATAGATATGTTGCATGAGGTCCTCCCCAGTCTTTTCCCACTCGGGATCCCTGACACGGAGGCTGCTGAGCTCTTTGTCATTTTCTTCAGACCTGCCTGGGGGACCTAGACCGGGTCCTCTGCCCACTGAATGCTACCCTGTTTGAGGCCAAAGAGAACATCTTGGGCTCACTTTTAGAAAAATGTAACAAACCAAGGGACTTGTTGGGATTGCTGGGGCTGGCTCAGGGGCCCACCAAAACTCTGTTTCACACATGTGAGCTCGGTGTGTGCGTGTGCATGCACACACGTGCATGCAGGCAAGTGCAGACGGACTGGAGTGGGAGGGCATGTGTCACACACACCCTGGTTATTTTTTCTCTTTGTCATGAGCTATGGGTCATTTGAAGAGCTGGACTGTAACTCGGGTACTCGATAAGGAGGTGAGGGTAAACACCATGTTGGCATTTCTCTGCTAGGAGTTCTGGGGTGACAGTTCTGTCACCTAGCAGTGATATTCAAACTATTCAACACCCGTTGTGGCAGGAACTCACTCCAATCACAACTGACTAACCTTCCTGGTAGGACAGACTCAGCCATGAACCGCTGGCAGTCCCTGCTCCCATCCGCAGTAGCTGTAGCACTGCTGGCTCACCTCTGATGCACCCACAAACCAGACTGGAACCTGCAATTACCCTTTGCTGGCACTGGGTGGTGGTAGTTTCAGCCACCATGATCTCTACCAGCCATCAGCTGGAAGAGTTATTTTTTAACTTACTCTGTCCTCATTTAAAAATATTTTAATGGCAAAACAATACAAATTGACTATTGAAAATGAATTCAGAATAAAGCAAGAAAATGAAAATTATTGCAGTAAAAGTGGTAACATCCTGTAAGTACTGACAATAGTTTTACATTTTTTATTGAAATATTAAGTCATTAGGCAAAACAAGTTTTTAAAGAAATAGCTAAGTATACTTGAGAACTTCTCTTGCTAATTTTCAGTCATAACTTAGTCACATTTGCTTTGTGTTATTATCTATTATACTAAGCGCATATGTATTGACGCACTGAATTCTCACACAACCTAAGGTACGATTATTGTCATGCCCATATTACAGATGGAGGAACTGAGACTGTGTGGTTAATTTACCCATGGCCTCACAGCTTTTGATGGCAAAGTTGTGATGCAGACCCAGGCGCTCTGACTGTAGAGCACATTACTTCTAATGCTTTTCACCTGCAGCATATTTCTACTTAGCCCCATCACATTTTTGAACTTAAGAGGATGCTTCTTTATAACTCACTTGAATTTCTATCTTGCAATAATTTCCCAAGGTCTAGAGCAGGGGTTCTCAACAGGATTGCATACCCCCAGGTTCATGGATCCCCCGCCCCCCCCCCCCACGCCGCCGCCAAGGAACACTGTTGAGCTCTTGGGGCCATTTCTTCCCAGGGGTTCTGATTCCCCAGCCTTATACATAGTGCCCTCTTCCACCCACACAAAGTTGAGGACACTGCCATCGCCTAGAAGTGTGCCATGCAGCTTCCGTTTTGCTGGTATACTGAGCACTTTTGGGCTAATTGGCATCAGCACCCCACACCTTCAGCTTGTCTTTAGCAGCCTTGACTGTGATGGTTCATGCCCTGGAAACTGCTTTTAATGTTCAGTTAAAATAAAACCTTGGAGTGTAACTGTTTTCTTATTCTCCATCTATTTGCCCCATCACCCTCCTTAAAATTTCTGACTTGGATACTCTGAGCAGATGAGGAAACTGAGGCTCAGCAAGATGAAGTGACTGTCCAGGCCACAGAACTATTAAGTAGCCAAGTTGGCACCTGAACCCGGGTCTACCTGTGTTCAACGCTCACACTTTTGCATTGTTTTGTAACTCCATTGTCTCTCATTCCACAAAACATGTGCCTGGGTCAAGCTTCTTATTGCTTGTTCCCCTCACCTGACTTCTTCCTATTTCTCTGGTGGTCTATCACATGATGCCCACCACCAAGCTGTCCTCATCCTCATGCTTAAATATATACCCATATGTCAAGGGGACATTTCACATGTGCCCCTTTGACAAAGCTCTTCTTCATCCCCATACATCTGTGGGGTGTCCCCCCGCCTCTCTTGGACTTTCCCAGCACTGTGCCAGGGGTGTGGATCATGAGTGCCCTGCACCCATTTATTTTCAGGGCTAGGATGGTGTCTTATACATTTTCCTGGACGTTAGGGTACTTAACTTTCCCTCCAACACCAAATGCCGTGGACCAGGCAGGTAACGTAACAAGGCTGATGGGAAGACATCTTTCTTGAATCGTAGGGCCTCTTGGCCCATCCCTTGTTTTCCCATTGTTGTTAGAGATTCAGTTCTTTACTGAATGAAAGACAGCACAAGTGTGAAGCTGAGGGCAACCTATATTTAGCAACAGTGATGAGAACGCATAGGAAGTGGTGGAGACTGAGGCAGATGGAAAAGCACAGGCCCTCTCTAATGGGCCACTTCTGACAAGTGTGAATTTAGGCCTGACATGGATGGACGATAAGACTTTAAGCTGAAAATTGAGATTTTTGTACAAAATCGTGTGATTTTTTTTTTCTTTTTTTAAAAAAACACTGGCCAACTGATTAAATACTGTTCAACATTTTTGCCAGTCTAACAAACCACTACCTGCCCCTAATCAATACACTGACAAACAAAAAAAACAAGTCTGCAGGCTGTGGTTGTGGAGTTGCCCTCCCAAATGCCCTTATGAGGATGAGAGAGCAAGAAGTCTCCTTCAACTATCCAGCCCAATGGCTTCCAAATGCCAGCCTTGAAATGGTTACATCAGAATCCCCAGAAGGTTTAGAAAAATACAGATTCTGGGGCCTCAGAGCCCTGGATCTATGGAATCAGAATCTCTGGGCTGGGTCCTGGGCAGCTGCAGTTTTTCAGAACTCTCCAGGTACTGCTGATGTTCAGCCAGGTTTATGTCCAGTAAGGAATTTCCTAACTTCCCTGATGACCACATCCCTTGAGGCTTTTGATAAAAACACAGCTTCCCAGTCCCATTTCCTGGAGATGCTGATTCAGTGGGTCTGGGACAGGGCCTGGGAATTTGTTTTTAACAAATTCTCATCCGAGAAGTCTGGAAAAATCCTTGCACTTGTGCCCTCCTGAAACTCAGAGACAAGGAAAATTTGCCTAAAATCACTGAACAAGTCACTCCAGCCCACCCTGTGTCCTGCCTCTCGGAGAATGCTCTTAGAGGACTGCCCTGATGGCTGGCCCACTGGGGCAGTTGTGGGCAGTGGAGGATGTTCTTGGCGGGGGTGCAGGGGGCCACACCATGCAGCGCACTCTTCAAGTGGTTTGGCAGGAGACAGATTGGAGGGTGAGTTGAGTTTCTGCAGCCTGGCCTGGAGGGAGCTTCAGGCTGGACTTGGCTTCCTTTCCCACCCCAGCAGCAACCACACAGAGAGCCCTATAGGACAGCTGCAGGGCACTCAGGCATTCTTGTGGCCTTGAGGGGTCATTGTCATGAGCAGCCAGGATCCCAAGAGCTGGGCATAAAGCCAGGGCGAGCCCCAGAGCTAGGCAGGACCAGAGGCTGGGGCAAACCTCAGATGGGCCAGTTTCCTACCTGCACCTTAGGGCCTGGGAGCTCTGGAGAAGGAAAAGAGAGAACAAGAGCATGAGCCCTGGGGTTCCTGCCCACTCCCAGCAGTGCTGCTCTGCTTTGTGTGTGTATCCACATGAGATTTCTTTTGAAAACTAGGTCTAGTGGTCAAAATAGTTGGAAAACTTTGATCGAGTCCAATTCTTCTATGTTCACTCGGTCGTGCCTGACTCTTTGTGACCCCATGGGCTGCAGCACGCCAGGCTTCCCTGTCCATCACCAACTCCTGGAGCTTGCTCAAACTCATGTCCATCGAGTCGGTGATGCCATCCAGCCATCTCATCCTCTGTCATCCCCTTCTCCTCCTGCCCTCAATCTTTCCCAGCATCAGGGTCTTTTCCAATGGGTCAGTTCTTCGCATCAGGTGGCCAAAGTATTGGAGTTTCAGCTTCAACATCACTCCTTTCAATGAATATTAAGGACTGATCTCCTTTAGGATAGACTGGTTTGATCTCCTTGCTGTCCAAGGGACTCTCAAGTCTTTTCCAACACCACAGTTCAAAAACATCGATTCTTCGGTGCTCAGCTTTCTTTATAGTCTAACTCTGACATCCATACATGACTACTGGAAAAACCATAGCCTTGACTAGACGGACCTTTGTTGGCCAAGTAATGTCTCTGCTTTTTAATATGCTGTCTAGGTTGGTCATAGCTTTTATGTTAGCAATGGAGAAACTGAGACCCAGCAAGAGACAGACCTCTGAGAATGAAGAGTGATGTTACTGGGAGGTTGAAATCATTTGGAGGACTTTATTACTCTTTCTGTGTGCCTTTAGGCTAGTCTCTGCACTTCTCTGTCTCTCTGCTTTCTCCAGGAACAATCTGGAGACTCTCCTGCAGGTGTCCTAACTTAGAATCCATAGCCACAGGGACCTGGGTAGAATTCAGAAGGTCCATGAACTTGGATGGGACTATATTACATCTTTAATTTTTCTAACCTTGAAGTGAAATTCAGCATTTCCTTCCATTACAAATATTAGTAACAAATCACAATAGTATTAGCAGCATCTCTAATTTAGATACCAATTGCTGTTGTTTAGTTGCTAAGTCATGTCCAACTCTTTGCGACCCCATGGACTGTAGCATGCCAGTCTTCCCTGTCCTTCACTATCTCTTGGAGTTTGCTCAAATTCATGGTCATTGAGTCAGTGATGCTACCTGACTATCTCATCCTCTTCCTCCCCCTTCTGCTTTTGCCTTTAATCTTTCCTAGCATCAGAGTCTTTTCAGTGAATCAGCTCTTCGCATCAAGTGGCCAAAGTATTGGAGCTTCACCTTCAGCATCAGTTCTTCTAGTGAATATTCAGGGTTGATTTCCTTTAGGATTGATTGGTTTGATCTCTCTGCTGTCCAAGGGACTCTCAAGTCTTCTTCAGCACCACAATTTGAAAGTATCAATTCTTCAACGCTTAGCCTTCTTTAGGATCCAACTCTCATATCTGTACATGACTACTGAAAAACCATAGCTTTGACTAAATGGACAAAGTGATGTCTCTGCTTTTTAATACACTATCTAGGTTTGTCATGGCTTTTCTTCCAAGGAGCAAGCATCCTTTAATTTCATGACTGCTGTCACCGTCTGCAGTCCACAGTGATTTTGGAGCCCAAGAAGAGAAAATCTGTCACTGTTTCCACTTTTTTGCCATCTGTTTGCCATAAAGTGATGGGACCGGATGCCATGATCATAGTTTTTTGAGTGTTGAGTTTCAAGCCAGCTCTTTCACTCTCCTCATTCACCCTCATCAAGAGGCTCTTTAGTTCCTCTTCACTTTCTGCCATTAGAGTAGTATCATCTGCATATCTGAGGTTGTTGATGTTTCTCCCGACAATCTTGATTCCAGCTTGTGATTCAGCCAGTCCAGCATTTTGCATGATGTACTCTGCATAGATGTTAAATAAATAGAGTAACAATATAAAGTGTTGATGTACTGCTTTCTCAAGTTTGAACCAGACTGCTGTTCCACATCTGGTTCTAACAGTCGCTTCTTGACCTGCATACAGGAGACAGGTAAGCTACCAATAGGGACAAGAAAAAAAAAAATTTTTTTTTTAATCTCAATACAGTTGCAGGTATCTTGAAATAAGGCTGATGCTCTTCACTACTTTGAAATCATCATAATTATTAAACTTGCCTTTGGATCTTGTTAAATGCATTAGGAAAGGAATGCATGATTTCACATCTACTTTTTAAATTATTTTGACAACTTTAATTCAATATAATGAATTTCCTTGGTATTCTTATACATTTCATCTTACACACTTAAAAACATTTTTTTGAGGAGTCCATGGCAGGAAAAAGGTTAAGAATCAAGACTTACTGGGAAATCCAAGCAGACAGAATGACTAGGAGAGGATTCTGCAAATATTTCCAGCCCTGGAATCTTTTCATTTGAACTCTCAAATGTGAAAGAAAGAAACTAGAGCTGCTTGGTTGAAGTGGTAGTGATGAGGGGCCAGAGAGCCCTACCTGGGTGGTCCTTCTCTGACTCCCCATCTCAGGAGGCCTGGAGATGTGTGCAAAAGAACCATCAGGCACTTTAAAACCTCCATCAGGCTAATAATAGTCTAATAATTATAATTGCCATCCTATTCAGTCAGTGGGCCAGGAGCTGCTATATGTGGCATAGTTCAGTTATTTAATCTTCAGCCCCCAAAGTGTAAGTTATGATCCCCTTTCTACAGATTTTACACACATACTTCCTGAGAAACTACTAGTTTCCAGACACTCTTGAACACTTAAAATCTTCAGCAAAGACTCTAAAGATTCTTGCTCTCCTAGAGTTCACACTGGGAGGAGATGGAGAAAGAAAAATAGAAAAAAGAATGCAGCTGTTAAGTGATACAGTATGTGAGACGTGCTATGGGGAAAAATAAAGCAGGCAAGGGGGATAGGGAGAGGCAGGGAGTTGCAATTTTAAAAAGAAGTGAGTAGAGCTTTGGGGAAGGACCTGAAGGAAGTGAGTGCTCAGCAAAATCCTGAGGCAGGAGCAGCAAGGAGGCCAGTGGCTGAATGGAGGGAATTCGGGAGGTGTAGCTGAGATGAGATCGAGGCATCCTTGCCTAGGACGTCCCTGGCCATTGCTAGAACAGTTTCCTGCTGTGTGTGAGCTGGGAGCCACTGCAGGGTTTTGAGCAGAGAAAGGCTATGATCTGACAGCTCTGGAAAGAGTCTCTGTGACTACTGCGTGGAAAGGAGAGGGACGCGAGACGATCACTAACGGAAGCAGGGAGACTTGTGAAGAGGTTATTGCGATCACCTGGGTGGAGCCAGCGAGGCACGGAGCAGTGAAACAGCACCTGTGGTGGGTGTTTGAATCCCGGCCCTCAGACCTCAGCGCCCCCGCGGCCGCTCCGCACTCCGTCTCGGCTCTTCTCCCTGCAGGGCACGCCGCCGAGGGCCGGGCGGCGCTGGACATCGTGCACCCGGTACGTGTGGACTCGGGGGGCTCCTTCCTGTCCTACGAGCTGTGGCCCCGCACGCTGCGCAAGAGGGACTTGTCCGCGCGCTCCAGCGCGCCCGCCTACTACGAGCTGCAGTACCGCGGCCGCGAGCTGCGCTTCAACCTGACCGCCAACCCACACACCTGCTGGCGCCCGGCTTCGTGAGCGAGACGCGGCGGCGGGGCGGCCTGGGCCGCGCGCACATCCGGGCCCGCGCCCCCGCCTGCCACCTGCTAGGTGAGGTGCAGGACCCCGAGCTCGAGGGCGGCCTGGCGGCCATCAGCGCCTGCGACGGCCTGGTGAGTGCGCGGGGTGCGTTGGCGGGATGTGGGGGCCACCGCCCACCCCCACCCCCTGCCTGGCCGCGGACTTGTCCGCTGGTTTTGGCCCGTTGGAGTTCCCCCTTCCAGCCTCAGTAGTAGCACCTGTAAAAAGGGGCGGACAAACTCAGGTCTCTGTTCTCTAGGGCAGCGGTTCTCAAACTTTAAAGCGAGTCAGAGTCACCGAGGCCTAGTTGAAAACCTGGTGTCCCATAGGGTAGATGAGGGAAGGGGGTGGGGAACGTGCATTTCTGGCAATTTCTCAGACAGTGTTGAAGCTGTCAGTCCAGACTTTGAAAACCGCTTTTTGTTTGTAGTGTGTGTGGACTAACTCAGAAAGCAGTTGAGTCCCTCATCTTCGGGGGTATCAGTTATGACTTTGATCGCGCAACCCCCGCCCCTACCCCTCTTCCCAGGAGAGCCGGCCTCAGCCTCCAGGTTTTTCTGGGTTGAGGTAATGCTGGCAGCCACGTGCAGCCCTAATTGCCTCCCTCTGCTTGAGTGTGGAGTCAGAGCAGCTCCTCTCCAGGCAGCATAGGGCCCCTTTTTCTCCCAGCTCTGGAGGGTGGGGTGTGGGAGGAGCGGGGGTTGGGTGGGTGCACATTCTCAGCCATCCACCACTCCCTGCAGGGAGCCTCAGCTCAGATTGCTCAGGAAAAGCCATAGCTGTGGCAAGGCAGGGGCTCATGACATATAGCCCACCTCACGGGCTCTGGGGCAGTTGGTCCCCAATCTTTTTGGCACCAGGGGCGGGTTTCATGGAAGACAATTTTTCCACAGACTGGGGGTAGGTAGGTGGCACATTACATTTATTGTGCACTTTATTTCTATTATTATTACATCAACTCCACCTCAGATCATCAGGCATAAGATCCTGGAGGGTGGGGACCCCTGCTCTAGGGTGTCTGGGCCTTTGAGAGCCCAGCTGCCTGGGAAAGTCTCGTTTACAGGAGCCTGTACTTCTCCCTTTTCATATAGTTAAATTAATCTTGTTGCACGTGAGCAACAGGTACGCATATGGGCATTGTTCCCATTTTACAGATGAGAGAACAGGCTCAGAGAGGAACCTGCCCAAGGTCACTCAGTTATCCAGTGGTGGAGTCAACCCAGGCCTCCAGCCCCTAGAGCTAATGATACACTGTCTAGCACTCCAGGTTCTCAGCCCTGAGTGACCCAACTGGCTGACTTGGAGCCAATGAGGAGGGGTCCGAGGGAGGAAAAACCTTCCATGTTGGAGTCCTGAGCTTCCCTAGTCGGTGGTGGGCTGCTCAAAGATACTTCCCAAGGCCCCTCCTTCCTCTGGCCTCTGTGAATGCCAACGAACATCCCCAAGACACCCCTTTCAATTTCCCTTCACTGGAAGATCCTGGGACCAAGGAAGAGGGTGTCCTGGTGGCAGTGGGTATCTCCATGGCCATCTTGTTAGATTTGGAAGGAAACCCATTTCTTTCTTTCTTTTTTTTCTTTTGGTAATCAAATTTCTTTTTATTGAGATATTATCAAAATATTAGTTTCAGACAATTTGACACCTATTTATTAATATATTGTCAAATGATCACAGTAAGTCTAGTTACAAATTTACGTACATATAGTTTTTCTTGTGATGAAAACTTTTAATCTTTCTTAGCAACTTTCAAAAACACAAAACACTGTTATTAACTATAGTCACCGTGCTGTACATCACTAACCCAAAGCTTTTTTCCCCTTGGTGTTAAGCTTTTAATTGTAATTCTTGCTTATCTTTGGAATGTGGGAGATGCAGACGTATTTTGTGCTTCTTAGGGGCTCAGGGGTGGGGTGGGTGTATGGAGCAGCCTCCTGGGCTGATGGCTTCTGAGCTCAGCTTAGAAGCCTTTGGCTGGGTAAAGCAGTAGGGAGGGACGTTCCAGCCAGAGGGCACAAAGTGAGCAAAGGGCTAGAGGGAGGAAAGCACAGTGTGTCTGGGGTCAGTTGGTTTGATGGGCTCAGCTGGGCACGACAGGCCTCTGGAGGTGGGGGAGGGCAGCCGAGTGCCAGTCCTCCGCATGTGACCCTGGTGCTTCTTTCCCAGAAAGGTGTGTTCCAGCTCTCCAACGAGGACTACTTCATTGAGCCCCTGGATGGTGTCCCCACTCGGCCTGGCCACGCCCAGCCCCACGTGGTATACAAGCGCCAAGCCCCAGAGAAGTGGGCAGAGCCAGGGGACTCCAGGGCTCCAGGCACCTGTGGGGTGAAAGGTATGTTTCTCTGCTAACAGCTCTGGGGTAGGGGATGAGTCTGGGACCATGGAGGGGCCTTTCTAGTAACCTCTGTTAACACCCCCATGCCCAGCTTTTCTGGGACTGAAGGGACACAGACAAACCAACAGCCACATCATCATAGCCTGTGCCCTCTAAATGTGCGATGGGCCTGAGGCCTCTGCCTGTCAGGCCTGCCCCAACTCATCCCCTGGACTGACTCCTCTCACCACCAGCTCATCTACCTCCCCACCTCAGGGCTCAGTCTCTTTGTGTCCCCTCCCTGCTCCCTGCCTGTGACACCTCTAGCTGTGGCAGCCATTCTTACTTGAGTGTCCAGGCAAGGCTGGGCCATATGCAACCTCAGCAGGACAACTAGGCGGGAACCTCCCTCCCCTCCCCACTCTGGTCTCATGCCAGAAAAACTGACCTCTGTTATTGGGGACCTAGAATGTGGCACCCAGCACCTCTTCTGCAGAGTGGCCAGTCAGTGCTGTGCCAGTCCAGGTGAGGAGCTGCCTGCTAAAGGCTGCTGGGGTCTGTGGAATGCTCCAGCTTCACAAGCTGCCCACGGCTAGGGACTCTATTTCCTGGGACAGATATTCACAGAGGCTTGCTTCTTGGCCTCAGTTTCCCCAGCTTCATAGATGTGCTTCCTCTTCTGACCTGGGGGGGCAGCCTGGGGCAGTGGGGCAGGTCTCCAGGGGGGTCAGCTGGTTGGGGTCTTGGCCAGCCTCCCCAGGCTGGGGGTTAGATTGAGGGGTCTGTGTGTGCTGGGAGGTACTTACCCACCAGCGGGGATGGATCAGCATAGGTAGATATGGGCCCAGGAGTGCCTCGCCTCACAGGCTCTGTGCTTCACTGTGTTCATAGCCCCATCAAAATCATCCTCTGAGGCTTCTAGGCTTATCTACTTATTGTCAGGCAGCCCCAGGGTCAGACAAGGGAAATGATAGGTCAGGGCCACACAGCACAAGTCTGGGGCAGAGTCACACTGGGAGTGCAGGCCCCTTGTCTCTGATCCCAGCACTGTTCCCGCTGACCCAGAGAGAGCTCACTGGGGAGAGGTCCTTGAGACGTGTGTCCTGGGCCAGCCTCCTGGCAGCTAGCCCCTACCCCTTCTGGGCCCACAGAGTTTCCAGAGCTGGAGCCCTGGAGGGAGCATTGGGAACAGCGGCAGCAGTGGCGGCGGCAGCAGCTGAGACGTCGATACCGGCGCTCGGTCAGCAAAGAGAAGTGGGTGGAGACCCTGGTGGTAGCCGACGCCAAAATGGTGGAGTACCACGGGCAGCCGAATGTCGAGAGCTACGTGCTGACCATCATGAACATGGTGAGGCTGCTGCAGGCTGTGTGTGGTGGGGGTTGGTGAGGGCTGCCAGGAGGTGGTGTTGGTGAGCCTCAAAGGGTATACCCTAGGCTCCATGCCGGGTACAGGCATCCAGCTCCTGAGTCACTGGGAGAGAACCTAGGCAGATGTGAGACACCACTGGAGACACCCCACTGGCTCAGCAGCCTCTGCCCACTGCTAGGACCAGAGTTGGGGGAGGAGGGGATGAAGCAACCTCGACTTTGTGCCTGCCTGGAGGAGCTTGTAGACTGGTTGGCCCATTCACACCACTCTAAACAAGCACCTCCCTCCTCTGTGCTGGGACCTAGGCTAGTCACTGGGGACGTGGAAATGCCCAATCAGACCAGCCCCTGCCTGAACCATTGGCAGGCATTAGAGTTAGAAGGACCTGTACTGTCCTGTGGTCTACTAGCTGGTGACCTTAGGCAAGCCGCATTACCTGTCTTAGCCTCAGCTTTCTCAGCTGTGAACTGGAGATGACAGTAGTACTTGGGTGGTACAATAGCGTTGGCATACTGCTCTTGACGCCATAGGACAGTCGAAATAACTAGACCCCGTGAGGGTCAGTGACTTGCCCAGGTCACAAGGCTAGGCAGGACAGAGCCGGACAGGAGCCCCGATCTCCCAAGTCCTACCTGGGGCACTGTGGCAAGTTGAAGCTGGTGATTCCCACTCCTTTAGCGCCAGCCAGTCCTTCCCAGCTGCTGCCCCAGGTGTGTAGGTGGGAGACCTTAGGCAGCCAAGCTGCTTCCTGCAACCCCTGGGAGAAGAGATCTCTGCCCGTGGCATTCTTAGCAGGCTACCTACTGAACAACAGTTTTCTCTCTGGGCTGGGTAACTAAGAGCAGATCGGGTAGGTCTTCAGCTGGTGGCCAGTGTTATGTGCTGCGACCTCCCCCATATCAGCCTTTCACCCCCAAAACACTAAAGAAAGTGTGTGCTCTGAGTCATCTAAGGTTTGGCCACTCCTTTTATAGCCATGAAGCCAAGGGTCAGAGAAAGGAAGAGGCTCTGTGGCCATCATGCCCCCACTGCTCGAGTCTGCATTGGCAAGCTCAGCTCTGGACCAGTTCCTGCCTGACTTGGCCACCCATGTTGGCTCCCTCCTCCTTATGGAATAAAGGCCATGACCTTCTTCCTGGCACCTGAGGTCTCTAAGGCCCAGCCAAGCCTCCATTTAGCCTTGTCTTCCCAGGGAGACAAGCCACTAACCACCAGGGTTCAAGAGGGATTGTTGCTGGACAGCAGGGCCCTGCTCCTGGGCTGGGCTGGGGTGGGGTGGGGTGGGGAGGCAAGACCAGGTTTCCAGGCCACGAGATCCTCCCCTCGCAGGCTCAGCCTGAAAGAGGCCTAGGAGCTTGGCTGGAGCCACCAAGGCTGGGTTCATCAGCCTCATTTTTGCTGAATGTTCCATGTGGGAAGGTATCGAGCCCTCCAGGCTCCCCTGTGACATCCCCTGTGTGCCAGGGGTCAAGGATTTGGCCCCAGAGCAGGGCCCCTTCCCGCCTCCCTGTCTAGGCCCACAGGACACACGCCTTTACCTTGTGTGCCCAACCCTGGAGGAGGGAGACTCTGGCTTTCACAGTCACGTGCTCTGGACAGTGTCATAATTTTCGTGAGCTGCCTAGTCCAGCATTGGTCTGGACAGAGCAGAGGCACCTATGAGGCTAACAGTGCTAGATACCTGACAGGGAGACTCCAGGAAATGATAGGGGCATGGGTGGCAGGCAGCCAGCCTCCAAGGAGGGCTGGACTGGGTGTTATGGCCGAGCCTTCTGAACACCTGCTACTTGGCCAGTGTTCCACACTCACTGCCTCATCTAAGCCTCAGCCCCGTTTTGTAGCTGGAGGAACAAAGGATCAGGGAGTCCAAGGAACTTCTCAAGGTCACAGAGCTAGTGAGTGGCAGAGCTGGGACCAGAGCTCAGATTTATCTGCTTGCAAAGCCCCACTCAGTCCTCTCTGCCTCTTAGCCTGCCCCAGAGAGGGACAGCTGGGTAGCTGTGGTGGCCAGAGTGTGCTAGAAGGATGAGGGAACAGGGTGGTGGAAGTGAGGAGAACTTACCCCCTTTTTCCTCTGGAGCAGATGTTTGTTCATGTAAGGCTGACATGAGTGCTGAGTGTCAGCTCTGTACCAAGGACATGGTGATGGATGCATCAGAATAAGATCCCAGGCTTGGGAAGCTCTGCCTTGTAGCATTTCTCAAAGAATATTCTGGGGAGTACTTGTTCCAAGAGATGCTAATAAATATTCAGTGAAGAAAGATGGCGCTTTTGAAAGTTTGGCAATACACAGTTAAAAAAAAATAGTGGACTTTACTGCAGTACTCCTCAGAGCCTCCAAAGCTGTACATATTTAGAGTCGTTGGGAGCTTGTAGTCACTGGTAACCCCCAGATCTTACTTTCATGAACACTGCCTACCCCAGCTTGCTTTGTCTCTGGCCAGACCCAGGTCTGAGTCCAGGAGTTCAGGCAGGTCTATTCCGCGTATAACAAGAGAGGTCCCCCCATTTTTGCACACCCAATTCTGTTCATGTCCTCAGAGGTCAAGGGCCCTTTTTGAGTGGCTCTTGTCATACTGTTAGCTCGTTGGGAGCTTGTAGTCACTGGTAACCCCCAGATCTTACTTTCATGAACACTGCCTACCCCAGCTTGCTCTCTGGGCCTGCACCAGAATAGGGCTTGTCTTTCCTGGGTATAGTTTCTCTAGTTGAGATAACCACCCTGACCTCAGGCCGTAAACAGACACTCACTGGTTGATTTAGTCAACAAGCAATGACGCCTCCCTCCAGTACCTCCCAGCATGTTTCACCTCCGTACTTCTTGGGGGATGGTGAAAAGTGTTACAGACACTGAGTGGGGGGACTTTGTGGTGGCAGGAAGCTGTCCCAGCCCTAACTCAGGACGTAAGGTGGGCTAGTTGTTGGGACAGGTCTTAGCAGACCCTCAGGGGCTTCTCATCCTTTGGAGCCTCTTTGTTGGGGGCTGCTGCCAAGCTCACTTGCATGTTGTCTAAGAAAACTTTTTTCTTTTAATTTGTTTTTCTCCAGGGGACTCTTGGCATTTTTACTTTTTTTTTTTTAATGAGATAATGCATTGGAAAAACTTAACAAGCGCTTGAGCTTCATTCATTCATTCAGCAACTGTTTCTTGAGTCCATAATGTGCTAGGAACCTGGACGGATCAGAGGGAGCCCATGGAGCTTATGGTCTGGAAGGGGAGAGAGATGTTAATGAAACTGATATATGTGAAAGTGTGATGGAGGGGGTCCTAGAGAAGACAAGTTTATGGCAGTAGAGTAAAAGCGAGAGCTGGAGAAAGGGTAAAAGATAGCTTGGGAAGGTGTTCTAGGCTGAGGGCACAGCATCTACAAAGGCCCTGTATAGAAAGGATCATGGGATTTTGAGAGACAGCCAGACAGAGTGGTTACAGCCAGGGAGTGAGGGGGGTTGAGGAGAAGAGTGAGGCCATAGAGGTGGACAGGGACCAGACCACACAGGCCTGTGTTACCAGACTTAGGACATTTGCTTTACCTGTGGACAGTGAAGACACACTGGTTTTAAGCAAAGACATAATATGATTGGGTTTGCATTCAGAGACAAATGGCTGGGCTGCAGGGCTGCAGGTGGCCTAGAGGGCAAAATTTCGGAGGCAGAATTGGTTGACGTGGGGGAGGAAGGCAGTGCAGAGGGGCCCCCAGGTCCCGCATGTGCATGGAGATGAGGGAGGCACGTTATTACATCACTGTCTTCACCATTCCTGACCTTGAGCTCTGAAAGTATGATTCATCCCCTTATCAGGGGCTTTTGTGCCCTCTTAACAGTACATGTTTTCTCCATTCCTATTTGAATATATTTTTGTTGATGGAATTGCTAGAAGCCAACTCAAAACTGATGTGTCCTGACGTCTCTGCCTGCTGGGAACTTGACCCCTGTCTCCACTCATGGGCTGGCTTCTTCCTTGTCCTGAGGGAGCTTTAAAAGAGCAGACAGCTTTACCTGCCATTTCCCTGCACCTTGGCACACTGTCCAGCTTTGGGGATGGCCTTCTGTCTTGGGGCTGAGTGGGGTTAGCTCTGGTTGCCTCTGAGAGGCGTGCACACCTGCCCTCTTGCGCTCTGGCTGTCAGCCCCAGGGAAGATGGGCCTTGCCTGCCTCCATCCCTCCCCCAGGCTGTACCTTGTTCCTGCCTCATGAGAGGGCCCACTCCTGGGATGCTGGCCCCAGTCTCCCCAGGGCAAGAGGGGGCAGTAGGGCCATCCTAGCCCAGGACAGAGGAGGGCCCTGAGATGGGCCAACAAGCCAGCATTTGGAGGTGCAAGCTGGGGAATAGGATCCCAAGCAGGTGCTCAGGACCCCAGAGCCTAGGAGGCCCTCTCGTCCCCTCCAGGTTCTGCCGATGCTGGCTGGGGAAGTGTGTGTTCAGGTGTGAGTACTTTATGTACGGGATGCGTGCACTGTGTGAGCTCCCCTGTGTATGAACATGGGTGTGCATCCCTCCCGGTGGATTGGAGGTGAGCAGAGGCTGCCTGTGTCGTATATCCGAGGTGACAGCCTGATCCTTATTTCTTGGGGTAGGTGGCTGGTCTGTTTCATGACCCCAGCATCGGGAACCCCATCCACATCACCATCGTGCGCCTGATCCTGCTGGAAGATGAGGAGGTGAGAAGTCACATGACCTCACACTGCCCCCTGGGATGGGCATCGCCTGCCAGAGCCCTCCTGCCACTCACCCGAGCCGCCTTGTGTGGAAGGGCACAGCCAGGGCCTCCTTGGCCCACGCAGTGTCATCTGTCACCCCCACCCCTGGCTGACCCTCTTTTAAGTCCCCTCTGGCAGGTGCCTATGGGAGGGGTGGTCAGACTAGAGACTGGCCTGTGGCCCACAGGTCTGCCTGCTGCCACCTCTGGGCCTCTGTCTCCCACCTTCCTGTGGAGGAGAATTTGGCCCGACCCTTCAGAGCTCTGGGGGAGGCTTCAGTGGCTGTGCTCTCTGCCTACAGGAGGACCTGAAGATCACTCACCACGCAGACAACACCCTGAGGAGCTTCTGCAAGTGGCAGAAAAGCATCAACATGAAGGGGGATGCCCACCCGCTGCACCACGACACGGCCATTCTGCTCACCAGGTATCAGCAGCTGTGAGGGGAGGGGCCCGGGGTGCAGCTGGGAGAGCCTGTGTGGGAGGGAGGTGCCGCCTGACCCTTGGGGAGAAGCCCCAGGAGGGGGGCAGACATGGCCTTGCTCTCAGGAGCCTCATCTGGAGGAGGGTTTCCACACCTTTGATCCAAGACAGGGTTTCAATAGCACTTGGGGAGAGCTTTTTATTGTAAATATTCATTGTGAGCTGTTCATTGTGAATTCTCGTGCAGTTGTCAGAAATAATACAGGGAGGTACTGTCTACACTTCATCCAGTTTCCCACAGTGGTAACATCTGGTGTGAAAGTGAAAGTGTTAGTCCCTCAATCGTGTCCAACTCTCTGTGACTCCATGGACTGTAGCCTGTCAGGCTCCTCTGTCCGTGGAATTCTCCAGGCAAGAATACTGGAATGGATAGCCATTCTCTTTTCCAGGGGACCTTCCTGACTCAGGGGTTGAACCTGGCTCTCCCCTGGTGGCTTAGGTGGTAAAGAATCTGCCTGCAGTGTGGGAGACCCAGGTTCGATCCCTGGGTTGGGACGATCCCCTGGAGAAGGAAATGGCAACCCACTCCAGTATTCTTGCCTGGAGAATTCCACGGACAGAGGAGCCTGGCAGGTTACAGTCCATGGGGTCGCAAAGAGTTGGACATGACTGAGTGACTAACACTTTCACTCCTGCATTGCAGGCAGATTCTTTACCATCTGAGCCACCAAGAAAACACCCAACATCTGGCATAACTGTAGTTATATCCCAACCAGAAAACTGACACTGATATGATCCACAGACCATACTCAGGTTTCACTAGTTTTACATACACTTATTTGTATGTGTATTTAGTCCTCTGTAGTTTTATCACACGTGTAAGTTCTGTATCCATTGCCCAGTCTAGATATAGAATGGTTCCATTAGAAGGGTCTCTTGTGCTGCTCTTTTATAACCAGAAAATCTTACTCCCGTACTTCCCCACTCCAACATGACCCCAACTTCTGACAACAACTAATCAGTTCAGAGGCAGTATTTTTGAACTTGAGGTGGAGTTATTATATATTTCCCTTTGCTGAGCTCCAGCAGCTTCTCACTGGGGTGGTAACCCAAATTGTCTGTGCATGGGTCTGCTCCCCAGGCCCAAATAGATGTCCTGTGTGAATAAGGGTCCCTGCTTCCCAAAGGCTCCTGGCCTGGTCTGAGAGCGATGGGAGAAGCATCCTTCTTGCTCCCACCCTCCCTCAGGATCAGCAGGGGTCCTTCTCTGGCCCCCTTAGCTTGTGAGGGCCTGGCTCCAGGCCAGGTCAGTCTGAGGGCCCCCTTCTCTCTGCATGTGCAGGAAGGACCTGTGTGCGGCCATGAATCAGCCCTGCGAGACCCTGGGCCTGTCCCACGTGGCGGGCATGTGCCAGCCGCACCGCAGCTGCAACATCAACGAGGACACGGGCCTGCCCTTGGCCTTCACCGTGGCCCATGAGCTTGGGCACAGGTACCCTGCCACCCCCACTGCCACACTAAGAACCCAACCTTATTTCCCAACCTGGAGGCAGCAGATAGCCAGGCTGATGGCCCATGAAATCCCAGGGAAGGGAGCCCTGTCTTGAGGAATGAGCCCAGCCTAGCCATATTCTATCCTTGCCCTGTTGCCACCCTGCAGCCAGGCTGCTTCCCTGTTAGACAGGAGAGGACTAAGTCTTAACTGAAGTGGGGTTGAGGTGGGCCAGAAAGTCACCGTAGGTCTTTGTCCCTCCCTGTTGCCCTCAGTGCTTGCATTTTTGACTCTTGATCCCTGCCGCCTCCCCCCTCATTCCTAATGACTCTGTGACCCTAGGCAAGTTCCCTGCCCTCTCTGGGCCTCTGTGCTCCTTGTTGGTTGAGGGGGTTGGATTCAGGGATGTGAAAGGCTCCCTCTGTTGGACACCTCTGTGTAAGGCTGTCATGCCTAAGCATGGCTCCTGCCCTCAGCCATCTGTGCCTGGACTGTTTAGCTGTGAGTATGGCAGCATCTTAGATGGTCTGGGAGCCCACGAGGGCAGGCTCACAGAGAGCACTGTTGGTCAGAGGGGTTGGCTCATCACTGAGGACTGAATGAGACCGTGTTTCTGAAAAGAGCTTAGTGTGATGCCTGGCACATAGGAAGTGCTCACCAAACATAATTGTTTTCGTGTCTTTCCAAGGATGGTCTCCTGAGACCTTTCCTGTGGCATGGCAGCTCAGACTCCCTAACTCCACTGCACAGCCTTGAGATAGGACCTGGGGTGGGGAGGAACTCTGTCAGACTGTTCTCAGTGCCAATGAGGCTGCGGGGGCCACCGTGGGCCCCTTGGGTGTCACCTGGCCTGCCGCTGTTGGCCAGCTCAGCGCAGGTGCTGGGCTGCCCTATGGTCCCTGGTGTTCAGTTCAGGATCAGCTGCTGGAGGGCCCCGGGGGATACTGATTGTCACACCCACGTTTTACCTTAAGGAAACGGAGGCTCAGAGGTGGGGTGTGACTTTCCCCCAGCCACATGGTGGTTTGGTGGCAGAGCCAGGACCTGGCACCTCGCAGACCCCTGAGGGAGGGAGTGGGCTGGTGGGCTTCCCCCCAGCTCACCCGCCCCTGGGGCCTGTGCTCTCACACAGTTTTGGCATTCAGCATGACGGAAGCGGCAATGACTGTGAGCCCGTTGGGAAACGGCCTTTCATCATGTCTCCACAGCTCCTGTACGACGCTGCGCCTCTCACCTGGTCCCGCTGCAGCCGCGAGTACATCACCAGGTTCCTCGAGTAAGTCCCTCCCAGCCCTGGGCCTTGTCCAAGCCCCTCAGGTCAAGGTATGCCGGGGCAGCCCCTTGAAGGATGAGCAGGAGTTCACGAAAGTATAGCAGGGAGAAAAGTGGTGTTCCTGGTAGAGGAGGCATTGGTAAAGGCATGAGGACGTGAGGAGCACAGGTTAGTTTTCAGAGCACTGCAGGATATTAAGTGAGGCTACAGGAGCCAAAGCAGGACCGGAAAGGAAGGTGGAGGAGGTGCAGAGCTGGCCATGGGGCCAGCAGGGGCCAGTGAAAAGCAGGAAAGAAAGTGCCCTTGAAGGCACTGAAATACATAGCTTTTCCTTTCTATTGTGTTCTCTTAATTTGCTATGGTATTTTAAATTTTACTATTTAATGTTTTAAGTAAAGACAAAAAAGTTAAACGATTAGCACAAGTGTTTTTTTATTGAGGTATAGTTGATGTGCCATATTATATAAGTTTCAGATGTACAACAGTGATTCACAGTTTTTAAAGGTTATATTCCACTTATAGTTATAAAATATTGGCTGTATTTCCTATGCTGTACAATATATCCTGGAGGGCATGGCAGCCCACTCCAGTATTCTTGCCTGGAGAATCCCATAGACTGAGGAGCTTGGTGGGCTACAGTCCAAAGGGTCACAAAGAGTTGGACACAACTGAAAGCACCTTAGCATGCATGCACAGGCACAATATATCCTTGTAATTTTATACATAGTAGCGTGTACTTCTTAATCCCCTGTTGGTAACTTGCCCCTCCTCCCTTCCCTCTTCTCACTGGTAACCGCTAGTTTATTCTCTCATCTGATTCTTTTTTGTTGTAATCATTCGTTTTGTTTTTTAGATTCCGTACGTGAGTGATATCATACAGTGTTTGTCTCTCTCAGTCTGGCATTTCTCTAAGCATAAAATCTTTAAGTCCATCCATGTTGTTGCAAATGGCAAAATTTCATACCTTTTGTGGCTGAGTAGTATTCCTTTATATACTACATATTCTTTATCCATTCATCTGTTTGTGGACACTTAGTTTGTTTCCATATCTTAGCTGTTATAAACAGGACTGCTATGAACGCTGATGTGCATATATCTTTTCAAATTAGTGTTTTCATTTTTTTCTCCATATATACCCAGAGTAGAATTGCTGGATCACATGGTAGTTCTGTTTTTCGCTTTTTGAGCCATACTGTTTTCCACAGTGGCTGCACCAATTTACAGTCCTGCCAACAGGGTACAAGGGTTCTCTTTTCTCTACATCTTCACCATTTGTTATTTGTGTTCTGATGACAGACATTCTGACTCATGTGAGGTGATGTCTTGTTTTGATTTTAATTTCTCTGATGATTAATGATGTTAAACATCTTTTCATGTGTCTTTGGAAAAATATCTGTTCAGATCTTCTGCACATTTTTTTAATCTGGTTGTTTGTTTGATATTGCGTTGTATAAGCTGTTAATATATTTTCGATATTAACTCCTTGTCAGTCATGTCTTACAAATATTTTCTCCCATCCAAGGGTTGTCTTTTCATTTTGCTGATAGTTCCTTTCACTGTGTGAAAGCTTTTAAGTTTAATTAGGTCCCATTTGTTTTTTTATTTTTTTTATTTTTATTTACTTTGCTTTAGGAGACAGATCCAAAAAAAATATTGCTACAATTTATGTCAAAGAGTGTGCTGCTTATGTTTTCTTCTGGGAGTTTTATGGTTTCCGGTACTATATTTAGGTCCTTAATCCATTTTGAGTTTATTTTTTGTACATGGTTTGAGACAAATTTTTACATGTTACTGTCCAGTTTTCCTAGTACCGCTTACTGAAGTGACTGTCTTTTTTTCCATTGTATATTCTTGATTCCTTTGTTGAAGATTAATTGACCATAAGTGTATGGGTTTATTTCTGGGCTCTCTGTTCTGTTGATCTGTATGTCTGTTTTTGTGCCAGTATCATACTGTTTTTTTTTTTTTTAATTTTATTCAAGTATAATTGATTTACGTGTTTAATTTCTGATGTATAGCACAGTGATTCAGTTATACATATATATATATATTCTTTTTCATATTCTCTTCCATTATGGTTTATCATAGGGTGTTGAATATAGTTCCTTGGCCTATGCAATGGGACCGTGTTGTTTATCCATCCCATATACATGACAGTTTGTACCTGCCTATCTCAAACTCCCAGTCTTTCCTCCCCCCCGTCCCCTCCCCTTCAACCATAAATCTGTTATCTTTGTCTATCTAACAGACATAGGTAGTCTGTTTCTGTAGATGTGTCCATTTGTGATGTATTGTAGACTCCACATACAGGTGACATCATACGGTGTTTCTCCCTCTCTCTGAACCGCTTTGGTTAGGGGCATAATCTCTAGGTATAGCTATGTCCCTACAGAAGGCGTTACTTCATTCATTCGTGTAATTCTGCTTTTGTTTCTGTCGCTCTGGCGACTGACAGAAGAAGACATCGGTGTGGTTTTGCCTGTGTTCTCTTCTAGGGATTTAATGCTGTCATCTCTTATATTTCAGTCTTTAAGCTATTTTGAGTTTATTTTTGTGTATGGTAAGAGGGTGTGTTCTAACTTCATTGATTTGTGTGTAGCTGTCCAACTTTCCCAGCAGCACTTGCTGAAGAGACGGTCTTTCCTCCATTGTATATCCTTGCCTCCTTTGTCAAAGACTGATTGACCATGGGTGTGTGGCTTTGTTTCTGGGCTCTCTATTCTGTTCTGTTGATCCATATGCTATTGTGCCAATACCATGCTGTTTTGATTACTGTAGCTTTACAGTATTATTCAAAGCCTGGGAAGGTTATGCCTCCAGCTCTGTTCTTTTTACTCAGAATTTCTTTGGTAATTCTGAGTCTTTCATGGTTCCATATAAATTTTAGGATTTTTTGTTCTAGTTCTGTGAGGAATGTCATGAGTAATTTGATCAGTATCACATCTATAGATTGCTTTGGGTAGTAGAGTGGCCATTTTAATGGTATTCTTCCAATCCAAGAGCTTGGGCTATCTTTCCACTTCTTTGAATCACCTTCAATTTCCCTTACTAATGTTTTTTGTTTTGCAGCATATAAGTCTTCCACATTCTTGGTGAGGTTTATTCCTAAGTATTGATTTTTTAATATGATTTTAAAAGAAATTTTTGTTTACACTCTTTTTCTGATATTTCATTGTTGGTGTAAAGAGGTGTAAACAATTTCCACACGTTAGTTTTGTATCCTGCTACCTTGCCAAATTTGTTTATCAGTTCTCATAGTTTCTGTGTGGAGTTTTTTGGATTTTCAGTATATACTATCATGTCATCTGCAGAGGATAACAATTTTGCCTCTTCCTTCTGAATTTGAATACCTTTTATTACTTTTTCTTATCTGATTTCTGCAGCTGGATTTCCAATACTATATTGAATAGAACTAGTAAGAGAAGGCAATGGCACCCCACTCCAGTACTCTTGCCTGGAAAATCCCATGGACAGAGGAGCCTGGTAGGCTGCAGTCCATGGGGTCGCTAGGAGTCAGACACGACTGAGCGACTTCCCTTTCAGTTTTCACTTTCATGCATTGGAGGAAATGGCAACCCACTCCAGTGTTCTTGCCTGAAGAATCCCAGGAACGGGGGAACCTGATGGGCTGCCGTCAATGGGGTCGCACAGAGTCGGACACGACTGAAGCAACTTAGCAGCAGCAGCAGTAGCAGTAAGAGTGGTTATCCTTGCCTTGTTTCAGATTTTCATAGGAAGACTTTCAGCTTTTCACTGTTGAGTATTATATTAGCTGTGGGTGTGTCATAAATATTAACAGCTTTCATTATGTGGAGATATGTTACCTCTATACCCACTTTTGTAAGGGTTTGAATCATGAGTGGATGTTGAATTTTATAAAATGCTTTTTTTGCATCTATTATGCTGATCTTGTGGTTTTTGCCCTCTGTTGATGTGTGTGTCACTTTGATTGATTTGCATGTGCTGAACTATCCTGTGACCCTGGGATGAATCCAACTTGACCATGGTGCATGATGTTTTTTATGTGTTGTTGGTTTTTGTTTGCTAATATTCTCTTGAGAATTTTTGCATCTAATATTCATCAAAAATATTGACCTGTAACTTTCTTTTTTGGTATTGTCTTTGGTTTTGGTATTGGGT
Source organism: Okapia johnstoni (assembly GCA_024291935.2). Lineage (NCBI taxonomy): Eukaryota > Metazoa > Chordata > Mammalia > Artiodactyla > Giraffidae > Okapia > Okapia johnstoni. Next base: position 26,549,394 of record CM044326.1, read on the forward strand.
TGATGGTGGCTTCATAGAATGTCTTTGCGAGTTTTCCTTCCTCTTCAGTCTTTTGGAAGAGTTTGAGAAGGATTGGTGTAAGTTTTTCTTTGTATGTTTGGTAGAATTCACCTGTGAAGCCATCTGATCCTGGGCTTTTGTTTGTAGGATGGTGGTGGTGTTACAGATTACAAGTGCTGTTTCACTTCTAGTGATCAGTCTATTCTGTTTCTTTTTGGTTCTGCTTTGGTGGACTGTATGCTTCTAGAAAGTTGTTCGTTTCTTCCAGGTTGTAGACTTTGTTGGCATATAATTGCTCATACTTCTGAAGTATTGATTGTGATTTCTTCTCTTTCATATCTTATTTTGTTTATGTCTTCTGTCTTCTTGGTGAGCATGGCCAGAGGTTGGTTAATTTTGTTTACCCTTTCAAAGAACCAGCTCTTGGTTTCATTGATTTTTTTTCCTACTTTTTTAAAAAAAAATTTATTTTCTCTCTGACCTTTATTAGCTCCTTCCTCCTGCTGGCTTTAGGTTTTGTTTTTTCTTCTTTCTCTAATTCTTTTAGATGGTGAGTTAGGTTGTTTATTTGAGATTTGTCTTGTTTCTTTAGAAAGGCCTTTATCACTATGAACTTCCCTCTAAGAACTGTTTTTTGCTGCATCTCATAGATTTATTATGGTTGTGTTTTCATTGTCATTTGCCTCAACGTTTTAAATTTCCTTTTGATCTCATTGTTGACCTACTGGTTTTTTAGTAGCATGTTGTTTATTCTCCAGGTACTTGGTTTTTTCTTATTTCTTTTTCTGTGGTTGATTTCTGTGTCACTGTGGGCAGAAAAGATGCTTGAAATGATCTCTATACTCTTAAGTTTGTTGAGGTTTATTTTGTGCCCTAGCATGTGGTCAGTCCTAGAAAATGTTCCATATTCACTTGAAAAGAATGTATATTTTCCCTTTTTTGGATGTAACGTCTTGAAAATATCATGTCTAACTGTTATGTTTTATCATTTAGTATATCTTGCCTTATTGATATTTCTGTCTCAAAGATCTGTCCATTGATGTGACCAGTGTTAAAGTCTTTTACTGTTCTTGTATTCTCATCAGTTTTTCCTTTTATGTCTTTTAATGTTTGTTTCATGTATCTGGGTGCTCCTATATTGGGTACATGTATGTTGAGAAGTGTAACATCCTCTCCTTGTATTGATCGTGTTATCGTTATGTAGTATCTTTCTTTATCTTTCTTTGTAACCTTTGTTTTTGCTTGTATTTATTTTTAATTGATGTAGAGTTGATTTACAATGTGTTAGTTTCAAGTGTACAGCAAAGTGATTCAGTTTTATATATATACACACACACACATATGTATGAATATATATATTCTTTTTCAGATTTTTTCCCTATATATGTTATTACGAAATATTGAATATAGGTTCTTGTGCTATACAGTAGGTCCTTGTTGTTTATCTATTTTATATGTAGTAGTGCATGTATGTTACTCCCAAATTCCTAATTTATCCTTCCCTGCCAAACCTTTTCCTTTGGTAGCTATACGTTTGTTTTCTATGTCTGTGAGTCTCTTTCTGTTTTATAAATAAATTCATTTGTATCACTTTTTTATATTCCACATATAATATTGTATGATATTTGTCTTTCTCTGACTTACTTCATTTAGTATGATAATCTCTAGCTCATTCATGTTGCTGCAAATGGCATTCTTGCACTCTTTTTTCAGGAGGAATAATATTTCATTTTGTGTGTGTATACAACACACACATATATATACACACATCTGATCTTAATCCATTCATCTGTCAGTGTTAACTTAGATTGCTTCTATGTCTTGTTTGTTTATAACCTTTGTTTTAAAGTCTATTTTGTCTGATACGAGTGTTGTGACCTGTGTTTCTTGTCGTTTCTTTTGACGTGAAATATCTTTGTCCATTCCCTCACTTTCAATATGTGTTTCCTTTGCCCTAATGTAAGTCTCTTGTAGGCAGCATATTGTAGTCTCTTGTTTTTTTGTTTTTTATTTTTATATCAGTCTCCTACTCTATGTATTTTGATTGGAGCATTTAGCCTATTGACATTTGTGGTAATTATTTACAGATATGTATTTATTGCCATTTTAAACCTTATTTCCCCATTGATTTTATATTTCTTCTTTGACCCTTTCTTCCGTTTTGTTTTTCCTTTTGTGGTTTGACAATTTTCTTTAGTATTGTGCTTCTTTTTGGTTTTTGCTTTTTGTGACTCTATGTTTTTGATTTGTGGTCACCCTGTTTTTCAAGTATGTTAACCACTTCCCATATCTACTTGCTTTAGACTAGTAGTCATATAGTCTCAAACAGATTCTAGGAAAAAAAATTTATATTTTCTTACTCTCATCCCCAATGTTTTAGGGTTTTGATGTCTTCTTTTACAACTTCATGTTCATCCTTTTGTTGTTAATTGTGGTTATCATCTCTTTCACAGAAATTTTTTGATTTTTTTTTTTTTTTTAGATCTACGTACTTGCTTATTTAAGTGATTCACTTTCTAATTGTGATTTTCCTGATAGAGTCTTCTATTTAGAGAAGACCTTTCAATGTTTCCTTTGTTATAGATTTAGTATTACTATATTCTTTAGTTTTTGCTTGTCTGAGAAATTCTTCATCTTTCTTTCTATTCTAAATGATAATTTTGCTGAGTAGAGTATCCTAGGTTGCAGATTTTTCTCTTTCAGGGCTTTGAATATACCTTGCCACTCTCATCTGGCCTGCAACATTTCTGTAGAGAAATCAGTTCACAGCCTCATGGGGGTTCTTTGTAATTTAACTCTTTTTTCTCTTGATGCCTTTAGAATTCTCTCTTAAACTTTTACTGTTTTAATTGAAATATGTCTTGGTGGAGGTCTGTTTGGATTCATTTTGTTTGGAACCCTCTGTGCTTCCTGAACCTGGATATGTGTCTCCTTCAGGTTTGGAAAGTTTTCAACCAGAATTTCTTCAAACACATTTTCAGTGCTCTTGGCTCTTTCTCGTTCTGGGAGCCCTGCTCTGTGTTGGCACACTGTGTGTTACCCCATAGACTCTTATTATGTTGCTCTCACTTTTTTCATTTGGCTTTCTGTCTGCTGTTCTGATTGGGTGTTTATATTATTTCATCTTCCAGATCACATATCTGCTCTTCTCCATTATTCATTCTGCTACTCATTGCCTTTAGCTCAGCTTTCATCTTGGCAAATGAGTTCCCTATTTTTTTCTCGATTTCTTTTTATAATTTCTAATTCTTTTTTTACTGTAACTTGCATTTCTATCAATAATCCTTCTTAATTCCCTCAAAATTATCATTATCTTCTTTTTAAACTCAGTATCTATTAGACTGAAGGAATCTGCTTCTTTGTTTTTTCAGAAGAATTCTCTTAATCTTTTAATTTGGAATGGTCCCTCTGCTTCTTTGTTTTACCTGTATTTCTCTTGCTGTATGAGTTTAGGAGAAACCATTATCTGTTGTAGTCTTAGAGGGCTGTTTTTGTGTGGGAGGCTGTGTAAGTGTGTGGGTTTAATATTTTTGGTGCAAGGACTGTTTTTAGTATGGATGCCTACCACCTCTTTCCTTAGTGTATGCTGGCCATTATCCCCTTGATAGGAGGTGTGACTGGTGTTGTCTTCAGAGCCTGCATTGGATGTTGAGCAGAGCCTCTTCTTTGCTCTGTGTTTGTCACTGCCCTGTTCAACTGCTCCCTAATTATTGGAGTAGAAGCCCCCATATCCATTTCTGAGTTGTGTTTCTGAGCTGCAGTACAAGGTAGGTGAGTTTGGAGCACTCCCACTGGCAGAGGAGCCACTGAGTTTTGCTCTGCCAGAACTGTCCACTGGTGAGCATGCTCTATTACGTCACCCATTGTAGGGGATCAAAAGTCCACTGTTGACACTGCCCTTGGCCCCACCTCAACCATGGGAATGCCAGCAGTCAACCCTGGTGTTTCTCAGGTATTGTTTTCACAAGGCCTCCAGCACAGATCCAAGAAGTCAGGTCCCAGGACTGCAGTAATCATGTACATGGACTTGCTGAGGGAGCTATGGAGGCAGCTCAAATCCTGGCCCAGCCCAGCCCAGCCCCACAGCATGTGCCCACAAAACCCACAACTCCTAAGGCCAGACCATCCCAGCCACAGGAGCACCCACTGTCTGCTTGAATGTCCTGCAGGTGCTGAATTTACCAACCTGGCAGCAGAGGTGTACCTCTGCAGCTCACACAGCCAGGGAGAGGTTTCAGCCCCGCTTTATGAGTTATGTGGTCCCGAGGGCTCACCTATGATTTCAGCCCCACCTCTGCACACCTGGTGGTGGGTATGTGGGCGCCCACTGAGGTGGTGGCTGGAGTAGCCTGCCCAGGTGGTAGCTGGAGCACGGGAGCCAGCGAAGGCAGTGTTTGGGTTATGAGGACTCACCCAGGCTGGAGCCCACCCAGGTGGCAGCTGGGGCATGGAGAAAGAAGCTGAAAGGGCAGCCCTGCCCCTCCCTTCACATGCCACTTAACTGTGGCACATTGCTTCTATGGTGGGCCCAGGCTGCTTCTGCAGACAACCTGGTTGTATCTGTACCACGTTCCAGCCACGTCAGGCTACTTCCACACAGCCAACACCAATCCTTTTTCCAAATCTGTTCTTTAAACCCCAAGTTTCAGCACCAGCCCCTGCCCATACCATAGGATGCTTGTCTAAGGCTGGAGCATGCAGGCTGGTGGCATTGTCTGTGTAGGTCTCTCTGTTCTGCCTGCCACAAACCAGTTGTTATACTCTCCTCTGAGCCTATGTAGCTCCCTTCCTGTCCCCATTGATCTCCCTGAAGGTGAGGGGGCTTCCCAGGGTGTGGGACTCTGTCCTCTTTTACCGTTCCCTCCCAGGGGTGCAGGTTGCATCCTGCTTCCTTTTCTTCTCCTCCCCCCATCATCTTACCCAGTTATGTGGAGATCTTTCCTGTCCCTTCAGGTGTTTGAGGTCTTCTGCTAGTGTTCGGTGGGGCTTCCCAGGTGTCACTAGTGGTAAAGAACCTGCCTGCCAATGCAGGAGACTTAAGAGAGCTGGGTTCAATCGCTGGGTCAGGAAGATACCCTGGTGAAGGGCATGGCAACCCACTCCAGTATTCTTGCCTGGAGAATCCCGAGGACAGAGGAGCCTGGAGGGCTACGGTCCATAGGGTTGCAAAGAGTCGGACACAACTGAAGCAACTTAGCGCAGCACAGCTAGTGTTCAGTAGGTATTCTGTGAGAATTATTTCATATGTAGACGTTTGGGCTGCCGTCTATGGGTTGCACAGAGTCAGACATGACTGAAGCGACTTAGCAGCAGCAGCAGCAGCAGATATATTTTTGATGTATTTGGGGCAGGAGCTGAGTTACACATCCTTCTACTCTACCATCTTAATTCCTATCCCAGTACCATACTGTTTTGATTACTGTAGTTTTGTAGTATAGTCTGAAGTCAATGAGTGTGATATCTCCAGCTCTGTTCTTTCTCAAGATTATTTTGGCTATTTGAGATCTTTTGTGTTTCCATACAAATTCTAAAATTATTCTAGTTCTGTGATAAATGCCATTGGTATTTTGATAGAGATTGCATTGAATCTGTAGATTGCCTTGGATAGTATGATTATTTTAACAATACTGATTCTAATCCATGAACATGATGTATCTCTCCATCTGTTTGTGTCATCTTCAATTTCTTTCATCAGTGTCTTACTTTCTGGGTACAAGTTTTTTACCTCCTTAAGTAGGTTTATTCCCAGATATTTTATCCTTTTTGATGTGACGGTAAATTGCTTTCCTTAATTTTTTTTCTGATAATTTATTGTTATTGTATAGAAATGCAACAGATTTCTTTATATTAATTTTGTATCTTGCAGCTTTACCAAATTCATTGATGAACTCTAGTAGTTTTTTTGGTGGCATCTTAAGGATTTTTCTGTGTATAGTGTCTTATCTACAAACAGTGACTGTTTTCTTTTTTTTCAATTTGAATTCCTTTTATTCCTTTTTCTTGTCTGATTGCTGTGGCTGGGACTTCCAGTACTATGTTGAATAAATGTGGAGCACATCCTTATCTTGTTCCTGATCTTAGAGGGAATACATTCAGCTTTTCACCATTGAGTATGATGTTAGCAATGGGTTTGTTGTTTATGGTCTTCATTATGTTGAGTTATATTGCCAACTCGATGGACATGAGTTAGAGCAAGTTCCGGGCATTGGTGATAGAGAAGCCTGGCATGCTGCAGTCCATGGGGTCACAGAGTTGGACACAACTGAGCAACTGAACTGATATTCCCTCTATTCCCACTTTTTGGAGGGTTTTTATCATAAATGTTTGAATTTTGTCAAAAATTTTTTCTGAAAAAAAAAAAATTTTTTTTTTTCTGCATCTATAGAGGTGATCATATGGCTTTTATTCTTCAGTTTGTTAATATGGTATGTCACCTTGATTGATTTGCAGACATTGAATCATCCTTTCATTTCTGAGATAAATCTCACTTGATCAGAGTGTGTGATCCTTTTAATGTATTGTTAGGTTCTGATTGATAATACTTTGTTGAGAATTTTTACATCTATATTCATCAGTTGTATTGGTTTGTAATTTTCTTTTTTTTTTTTTTTGATGTTTTTGTCTGGTTTTGATATTAGGGTGATACCTTGTGGAATGAGTTCAGAAGTGTTCTTTCCTCTGAAAATTTTTGGAATAGTTTTGAGAAGAAAAGGTGTTAACGCTTCTCTAAATATTTGTGGAATTCTGTGAAGCCATCTGGTCCTAGACTTTTGTTTGCTGGGAGTTTTTTGTTTTTAATTACTGGTTCAATTTCATTACTGGTAATTTGTCTGTTCATATTTTCTGTTTCTTCCTGGTTCAGTCCTAGGAGATTATGTATTTCTATATAGGAATTTGTCTGTTTCTTCTAGATTGTGTATTTTATTGGCATATAGTTGTTTGTAGTGGTTTCTTATGATCCTTTGTATTTCTCTGGTATCACTTGTAACTTCTTTTTCGTTTCTTATTTTGGCCCTCTCTCTTTTTTTTCTTAATGAGTCTGCCTAAAGGTTTATCAATTTTGTTTGTCTTTTCAAAGAACCAGCTCTTTGTTTTATTGATCTTTTCTATTGTTTTTTTCTTTTTTTTTTTCTCTATTTCTAAATGATTGGCATAAGTTTTACCACTCATCTTTACTTTATGCAGTGCCAAGTTTTAAATGCAGATATAGGCACATCAAACTAATATGTGGAGTCCCCGAAATGACACAATTCATATTTCATACCTCATATTTATCAGAACACTTGACATAGTGCACATAGTGACATAGTTTGACTGGTTTTATTTCACTTTGTAATATGTGCACATTTTCCCAGCACTCTCTGCCTTGGCTTACTGATGTTTGAGGAAGAACTGAGAGGAGATGGATCCATCTTTACATTTCCTTCTAGCCCATCATTTTCAATGCAATAATTGGATGCTACAAGGAAGCAACACAAATAGCAAAGATGATGGAGTTCCTTGGTCATTTGTGTTTCCTAAGACATCATACCTTCTTTCTGCATTTGAAGCAAGTTCTGGTTCAAGTGCCAAGTGTGGCCTCTGGGGCTGTCTTAGACATAATACACTTATCTTGCATTTTCTTAGAGTCTCAATGAATTCTCCACATTGTGGATCCACTAGGACTCTGCTCGTGAGGTGGCAAGGAACAGTGGACACAGATAACATGTATCTCCTCACGCAAATGCCTCTTGTCCCATCAGAACCTGCTTAACAAAACTTACAAGTTCAAAAATACTGAGTTCAAGATGGCAATAGGAGAGCTTTAAATCACCTGCTGCACGCTTCCCCATCCTATGTTCTTTGGGCAGCACCTTTCAACTTTTCATTCTTTTTAGCTTTTCTTACCTTATTTACTTTCATATTTCCAAAAAGTCTTCCTAGAGTGCTATTTCTTGATTTTTCAATTTAGATATCATCTGATGACTTGTACAATGGAAGGTTGGAATTTAGCCCCTTTGTGTCACTTCCTGCCCACATTTGCTCCCCGACCCCTGCCACCACAGCCCAATATCATGTTAGCATATCTTGCTTAAATCCATGTTTACTGTTTTCTTTACTGTTGTTGTATAGATAATGCCAAACCAAGCGTTGTAACAAAATGATTTTCTTTTTAAGAACCACTTTATTTGCCTAGTTTTCTTTGCTTCTCTAAGTCTCCCAGATCCTGCAGCAATTCTGCAAAATCCAGTTTTGCAGAAGGCAGTCCCTCCCATGTCCTCTCACGGTTTCCCTCTTTCCTGGACATGCCTGTCGACATCCCTCTGTCCTCCTGCTCTCGTCTAACCTGGAGGATTTCTACTTCTCTCTTAAAATTATCGTGGAAGATCTTCCTGTTTCCTCGGTCTCATGCTACCTTTTTTAGAGGGGTTTGCTTCTTTGTTTTGGTGGCCTTATCCTCAAGTAGCCTTCTGAGAAGAGATGTATGGAGGTAAATGGTTTGCTTGTCTTAAAATGTTTGCTTTTCTTTATTTTTCCCTCATACTTGATTGATCTTTTGATAACAACTTCCAAGTTAAGAGTCTTTCTCCCTCAGAATTTCAAAGGTGTTTTTCCTCTGTTTTCTAGCTTCCAACACTGCTGTTGACAAGTCTCATACCAGTCTGATTCCCAAACCTTTGTATGTGACCTTTTAAAAAAGTCTGGAAGCTTTTAGGATTTTCTTTCTCTCTCTCTTAATATAGAGAATGCTTTGTCTCTTTTTTTCCTCTTGGTTTGTGTCTCTCTCTTTTTCTCTTGGTGATCTGAACTTTTGCAATTATGTGCCTTGATCTACTTTGGGGTGGTGGTGGGGGACACTTGTTAGGCCCTTTTAATCTAAAAACTCAAGTCCTTAAGTTCTTGGGAATATTCTTATTTATTTGCTAATCATCTCTCATTTTCTCCTTCTGGAACCCTTAATATTCAGCTGTTCTCTCCCTTTTTTTTTTTTTAATTTTAAACTTTTTTCCGACTCATTCTGTTTTCTGAAAGACATCCTTATCTTTGCCTTACAAGCTTTCTTTTACATTTAAATTTTTTTTTCCTATTGTACTTTTAACTTCCTGAAATTTCTTATTTGCTAAATATTCCTTTTTATTATCCTATTCTAGTTTCATGGGTATAGTATCTTACCTTGTTGAAGTTATTATTTATTTTGTTTTTTCTCTTACTCCCTGAAATATCCTTCTTTTCTTTGAGTTACTTTTTAGAACCTGTCTTTCATGTGAAGGATTTTCTTGAGATGGCATGGCTGTATTCCCTCCATGGAAGGAGGCACTGGGCTGCCAGTCGGGAGGTCTGTGGACTAGGCAGCACTGTTTCAAGTCACCACTGAGGGACTGGTTGGGATGGAGCTGTTTCTTTGGGGTATCTTCATATGTCAGTATCTAGGGTCATTTTTCTGAGTGATTTTGCTCCAGAGAGGCATTCTCTAGTCTTTTCCTGGAAGGTGTAAGTCTGACTACAGCATTCTGGCACCCAGATAGGGAAGGAGCTTGGTGGTTATCTCAGCTTTCCTTGTGCAGACTTTCGCTTGTTCTTTTCTCTGTGGGCCCCTCTGCCTCGGGTCTTCCACCGTGCCTGGTGTTCCTGGGCCAGGTCTCCTGGATCACCCTCTCCAGAGAGTGACCCCAGTCCTCTGCCAGGCAGGGAGGTGGCCATGGCCCTGCTCTAGAGGGTTGGGAAGGGGATCTTGGGTCTGATGAAGTCTTACAGACTTTGAGCCAGGCTCTTGTCCTCAGTCTTCCTGGCACCCAGGCCTCCAGGGGTCCCGCAGGTTTCCTGAGCGCAGTGTCCCTCTTCTGGGTGGTTTCTCTCCACATGACTGGCTCTCAGCGTTCAGTGCTGTAGTGAGTCAGCTGCTACTCGATCATCTGTTTTCCAGCTTCTAGAATTTTGCTGACATTTTTCATCTGCCATCATCACCTCTCCCTTGCCCCTTGTCCTTGTAGATTTATGCCTTGTTTATGTCTTTCCTGTCATCTTAGTGGGGTTCTGGAAGGGAGTGGAAATAACTCTGTATCTGCTCAATGGGCCATGTTTTTCTAGAAGTCCATTCACAAGGGTTTAAACAGGGACATGACCAGGTTCATTGTGGACGTGAGAGCGAGGCCAGCCTCTGATAGAAGAGGGATTATTGGGTGGAGAGGGGGACTAGAAGCAGGGAAGAGTTGACTTTGATGTTTAAGACCCTGGACTCTGGCCCAGGCATCTACCCGTGTTGGCAGACAAGTTACACTAACCCTTAAGCCTCAAAGACCGGGGATAATGATGGAACTGTGTCCCGGGTTGCTCTGAGGATTAAATGAGGAGGCATGTGAAGTGTGTAGCACAGCGCTGGCCACATGGTTTGCATTCAGTGCCTGGTGACTGTTACCGCCGCTACCAAGCAATGTGATAAGGAGCTGAAGCAGGGAAGTGGCCCAGCAGGAAGAGCCTGGTAGAAAATGATCCCAAGGGTCTGTCACCTCCTCCCTTGGGGGCTGAAAATGAGAGAAGGGCTGGGAAATCAGAAGAGCAGCCGCCCCTGCAGCATCCTGAGGGCTTTTTCCAGCTGCCCCCGCCCAGGGTGCCACCCAGCGCCCTGGCTTCAGGACAGACAGACACATGCGTCTCTGTCTTCATTCGGCTGCTGGAATGCGTGAGGGACTTGCCTTGGGGCCTGGGGCGAGGGTAGGAGGAGAAGACCAGAGCCTGAGCCAGCCAGGGCCTCCCAGAACCTTGGCACCAAAGAAGAGTTGGACAGAACACTGGCAGAGAGAGAGACAGACACGTGGCCATTGCAGGGAGCTGGGGAGGGAGGGGAAGTTCCTCTTCCCAAGGGTAGCCGTGCTTTCCCCTCCCCATCCCAGAGGGCCAGGCAGGAGGGGATACTGGGGCAGAGGGTGTTGTACCAACCTGTCCCTCAGCCCTTCCGCCCTTAGTCTCCTTGCTGGAGGTGGGACGGAAGACAGGACAGGCCCCACCTAGACAGGATGGGGGCCGGAAGGGCAGGATTCACAGAAGGAAAGCACCAAGTGGGGTCTGGTGGTATTTCCGGGATTTGAGAGTGTCTCAGAGGCACTCAGACTACCCCCACTGTCCCCCACTGGACACGGCACTCCTTGGCTTCCTGCAAATAGATGTTCGTCGGGCCGCACAGACCCAGATGTTAGCGAATCCCACTTGGTCTCAAACTGTGCTGAAGGGAAAGTGGTAGAGGAGGCAGTGTCCCTGTCCTCAAGCCCCTCACCACCTGAGGGGGGCAGACATGTGACAATTCCAGGTGATTAGCCCTGTGGGGTTCTGTGGGAATCTGGAGAGAGGCAGAGACATCATCTCTGAGAAGGAGCCCCAGAGCTGCTCTCAAAGGACTAAGGGAGCATCCTAAGGAAGAAAGATGCTCTAGGTGGGTGCATGACGTGGTCCAGGGCTGGCAGTGGGAGATCATGGGTGGGATGGAAAATCTTCAGGAGGTGGTAGTTGGACTAGAGGAAAGTTTCAACGAGACTTTGTTCACTGGCCTGTCCAAGAGGTCAACCTGAAGAGCCTTTCTGGGCTGAGCGTCGCTGTAAGAGACTCTGCTGTTTCATAAGGGACCTCTCTTTTCATGAGCTACTACTTAGACCTGGGGCCAGGAAGGGAAGGCCCTGCTTGCTCATGTCCATGCAGCCAGAGTTTCCGCAGGGAGAGAGGCAGGCCTGATCCAGTATCAGGCCCTTGTCCCCATCATCCGGCGACTCCTCAACCAGCCCCCAGCGGTGGGGAGAGGAGGGGGCACACAGGTCTCTCCCAGGTGATGGGTAGCTCCTTGCAGTCCTTGAGGTTGGAGTGGCACTTCCGACTGGAGCCATTCACTGTCTGCTCTGACCCCATGTGGGACAGCCCAGCCCTGCTATAATTAGAGGGGAAGGGCTGACGTGAATCAGAGGCTTGGGGAGCCTGGCGGTGAGCCAACCAGAGGAAGGAAGGGCCGGCTGCCGGCCACCCGCCCGTGTAACTTTTCCCAAGTAGATGCTGCTATTTATATCTCTGTTGCTTGGGATCACATAGGTTCCCTCAGCCTCTTGTAGATGAGGATGTGAAGGCTCAGAGAGGGTGAGGGATGGACCAAGGCCACACAGCATCTGAAACTGATCAGAGTAAAACTTGGGTTTCTGACTCCCTGGTCAGCATCTGGGCCAGAATGTGGCTCTGATTCTGGTGGGCAGGTCCTACAAAGACCGCCCCCCACCAGAACTCCCCAGCCTCACACACATATAAGATGGCCCTGAGAGGCTGTTTCTACCTGGCTTTCCAGCAGCAGGCTCACAGGAGCTTGATAACCGGCACGTCAGCACTGGATCCTGGCTGGAAAACTGAAGGGCTGGGTGTGCCCCAGGACCTGCTAGTGTGGGGCTGAGGCACGTTGGACCCCAGTCAGAGGAGCCCCCTGGCTGGGTCTGAATCAGCGGAGTGGGTGAGCCCCCAGTCGCATCTTAAATTGTGTCCTGCCAGACGAAAAGGAGCCCCAGGGCCAGGTTGACCCTACACAGACACACACACAGACACACACACACAGACACACACACAGACACACACACAGACACACACACACACACACACACCCCCTCAGCTGATGTTCGGCCCCAGGTTGCGGGTCCAGGGAGCCCCAGGATGAGGCTAGGAATCAGAAGCCTCCTTGCTCCCTGCCAGGCCTCAGCTGCCGTAGTTTGGAGCTTCTATTTGGGATGAAGTGTTTGAGGCAGGCTCATGATCGGATGGGAGGAGCTTTTCACTTAGGGCAAGTGGACATGTGGGTGCTGGCAGCCTGGCTGGCATCACATCCTGACCATCACTGTCCCCCCCGCCACGTGTCCGGGGCACATGACACACTGCCATGGGCCCTGGATGTGTAAGGAGACAATGGTAGTAGAGTTCTCTGCTTGGGGGTTGTGAGGAGCAGATGAGAGAGTACCTGCTCAGCACCCAGGGCCAGCCTGGCCTGCAGTCATCTAGGGCAGAAGACTGGGTCCCACGCCTGCTCATCTGCCCCATGCCCATCTTAGAGGGTCTGTTTCCAGCTAACACAAAGGGTCCAGGTGATTCTGGGTGGAGAGGGGCCCTCAGGGTTCTCAGCAGAAGTCTAGTCACTGAGGCTCTGGGTGGAGCCCAGGCCCTGCCACCAGCCAGGGGCCTAAGGAGACCACACAGACCGCCCTCCCTGGCCAGGGAGTGCGGCTCCTCTGAAATCTGGACTCCTGGATCCCAGGGGCTGACCTCCCCACTCGGGCCTGCACGTTGGCCTATTTCTCGACCCCTCCATATTCTGCAGCCCCTCTGTGGACCGTTGTGTCTCCTCCTTCCCTCCTGGCCAGACCCCAGCATCTATCAGCTCTGCCCTGCCCCCCCCCCCCCCCTGCCTCCCTCCACCCTAACCAGGACCTTCTGCTCATCCTGGCTCCCTGACCTGGCACCAGCCACCCTCCAGCCTCCCAGACTGGAAGACTAGGGGGTTTCTGCCTCCCCCAAGCTGCTTAGCCTGGGACCCCAAGTCCCACAGATCCTGCCTTCCTCCTGTGGCTCCCAGGTGTGGGACAGGAGAAAATAAGGGAGTGGCAGAGGCTGGCAGGCAGGGCTGCCCCTGGGCTCTCTCCCAGGTGGGCGGCCAGGTAGGGGCAGCCTGCAGGCCTTGGTCCTCACACAGATCCCCTTGGTCCCAGCCTGGGGTGGAGGGCTGTCATATCAGCTATGACATGATGCTCTCTAGATCCTGGACTGAGCGGGGGAGGCTACAGGTACTCTGAGCAGGTCACATGTGGGCTTAGCGGTCCAGAAGCCTTCAGAGGGAAGGGCCTCTTGGCTGGATCTTGGGGAGGGAGGCCCCATGGTGGTGGAGTGGGGAGACTGTTGGGAGTAGAAGGGACGGTTTGTGGAGAGACCTAGCCTTGGGGGGTGGGATGAGTTATTTAAACAGCTGGAGTGCCCTGGAGATAGATGGGGAAGACTGGGAGCCTTTCATGCTAGGTTATGTCAAAAAACAGGCCGGGTGAGTAAGGAGGCTGGAGTTTTCCTATTCAGTTTAAAGCTTTAAGCCCCTTCCCTCCTCTCCTGCCCTCCTGGACCCGTGAGGCCTCCTTGATGTGTCTCTCCGCCTGCCCCCTTTAGAACCCCAGGGAATAGGCAGCCCCTTACCCCACACTCTTGTCCCATCTCTGCAGCCGTGGGTGGGGCCTGTGCCTGGATGACACTCCCACCAAGGATGTCATCGACTTCCCTTCCATACCGCCTGGCGTCCTCTACGATGTGGGCCACCAGTGCCGCCTCCAGTACGGGGCCTACTCTGCCTTCTGCGATGACATGGACGTGAGTGTGCGGGGGGCATGTGTGGACATGGGGGTGAGGGGCAGCCCTCAGCAGCCTGCAGACCCCTCCCAGCCAGGCTCGGTCCACACATAATGCCCAGGAGACATAAACTGGCCTGTGGGAGAGGCCTTGGGTTGGGTGGCCCTAGACCCAGGTGTGCTTTCTGGGTGGGCCATTCACCAACGGTGGGACTTTGGGCAAGTCCCTTACCGACTGGGATTTTCTGGTGGCTCAGTTGGTAAAGAATCTGCCTACAAATGCAGCAGCCCAGGTTCAACCCCTGGGTGGGGAAGATCCCCTGAAGAAGGGAATGGCAACCCACTCCAGTATTCTTGCCTGGAGAATTCCAGGGATAGAGGAGCCTGGTGGACTATTGTCCACAGGGTCGCAAAGAGTCGGACATGACTGAGCGACTAATACTCACCTACTGGAGCTGGATCGTAAGCGGTAAAATAAAACCTCTACTGCCATGTCCTGGGGAAGATCACTCGAAGTGATGGCCACGGGCATGTCAGAGACCCTGCAGCTTCTAACCAGAGTGTCTCCAGATGGGGGCTTGGGACTGCACTGAGCCACAAATCCAAGCCTTGGGCCCCAGCCCAAGGCCCCCCACACTACATGGTCTGCGGAAAGACAAGAAGGGACCTCTGGGGCTTCCATCTACAGACCCCACCATGTGCCAGCCCCAAGGAGGGATTCCCAGGGGACTCAAGGAGGTAGTGAGGGGGTAGGACAGGTAGAGGCATAGGGGAGGGGGTGAAGGGGTGGCCTTTGCGCTCCTCTTTGCAGAACGTCTGCCACACACTCTGGTGCTCCGTGGGAACCACCTGTCACTCCAAGCTGGATGCAGCTGTGGACGGTACCAGCTGTGGGGAGAGCAAGGTAGGGGAGCCCCAGCCCAGCTGCAGAGCAGGTGAGACACCTGCTGCGTCCATGCTCTGGGCTTGGCATGGTTTACAGACTCACCTGTGCTCTTAGCCGACCCTCAGCCCTCTCTGGCCTGAGTCCCCATCTGCAGAATGGAGACTTTGGGACAGAGCTTGATTGAGCAATTCTCCCAGGTGCCTCTACCTCAGAGAGTCAGCATGTGGGCTCTGTTTTATTCTTTGTTCAACTCCACCGTGGGGCCTGTGTCTTGGGTGACTGGAAGGGGGCCTCCCCCAGCCCTTGGGGTCTTCCCCTCTGGGCCCTTCCAGGCCTTCCACCCACCTTGTTCTCACTAGGGTGAGGAGCTTGGAGTGGGCTCGCTCTGCATTTGTCTGTCTTGGTAGTGGTGTCTGAATGGGGAGTGCGTTCCTGTGGGCTTCCGGCCTGAGGCCGTGGACGGTGGCTGGTCTGGCTGGAGCGCCTGGTCCCTCTGCTCGCGGAGCTGTGGCGTGGGCGTGCAGAGCGCTGAGCGGCAGTGCACGCAGCCTGTGTGAGTGTGGGGCACCCGGGGCAAGTGGGGTGGGGTGCCCTGAGCAGAGTCTGTCCTAGTCTCCCGCTCTCAGAAGTATCCCCATGGAGGCCAAGCCCGGAGTGTCCAGAGCCACTTCGGGTCACTTCTAGGAGTGCCCTGGAGGCTAGTTGAGTCACCACTGCTGACCCCATTGCAGAGAAGGGAACACCAAGGCCTGGAGAGTGGAGCAACTCATTAGAGGCCACACCACAAAGCAGCGGCTGATGGGAGAGAGGCAGGGAGGACAGTGGCTCAGAGCTTAGACCCTGAACCTTGGATGGATAGAGTTCAAATCCCCTCTCCTCTCCTCATGCAGCGGCCCTCTCCACCCCTTCTCAGGGCCTCAGTTTCCAGAGAAAGTATATGATGGGCAACAGCAATGCCCATCTGGTAGAGCTGTCATCACAGATAAATGCAGTAAAGCTCTGCAGCTAATCTGTAGTAATTGCTCAGTAAATAGAGCCATGTAGTGACATTGGAGGTGCACGTGGGTCCAAGATGAGACTGGGGACAGCTGGGAGAATTGGTCAGCCTGGGATGGGTGCTGTGTGACCTAGGGTGAGTGGTTTCATCTCTCTGGGCCTCATTTCCCCGTCTCAGAGGGGTGAGGTAAAGATTCAGGGAGATGCAGAGGTCTGCCCTTCTGTGGACTGAGGGGGTGCTGGCACCTTCACTAGGCTGCCCCAGGAGGGGATCATGGGATTCAGAGCCAGGTCCTTGTAGAACTCTATGCTTATACCCCACCCTGTCTCTGGGCCTCTGGGTCTGAGCAGGGTGGGAGCAGGTGGGGTGGAGTTGGGGTTCAGGCTTTGGGCTGGGCCAGGGCCAAAGGGGCTTCCTTTTGACCTGGGTGGGGTGCTGCCACCAAGATCATGTCTGCCGACACATGGGCTGTCAGGATGCTGGCTCTCACGGGCTGGAGATCTGGAGTAGCCCCTCCAGCTAGTGCCAGTCATGTCTGTAGCTTAGCCCAGCCTCTCAATAACCCTCTGCAGAGGCAACCCCAGTCCCATTTTAGAGATGAGGAAACGGGCCCGGAGGAGTCCTGAGGCTTGGCCAAGGTCACATAGCAAGTTGGGGACAGAGCCCAGGCCTCATGCTACCACTTTCCCTGAGTTCCTTTCAAACAGGGAGACTGAGTCTGGGCCAAGGTGGGGGTGGGGGGGGCGAGGAGGTGGGAGCCGGGAATCTCCAGGTGTCGGGTTGCAGGAGGAGTTGCTTGCTCTGAGGGCCCACTTCTGGATTCAGGTGTGCAGTTGGCTGCACTGTCAGTGCTCACTCACCCCCACCCCACCCCACAGGCCCAAATACAAGGGCAAATACTGCGTGGGTGAGCGGAAGCGCTTCCGCCTGTGCAGCCTGCAGGCCTGCCCCGCCGGCCGCCCCTCCTTCCGCCAAGTCCAGTGCAGCCACTTTGACGCCATGCTCTACAAGGGCCAGCTGCACAGTTGGGTTCCTGTGGTCAATGACGGTGAGTCCGGCCATCCGCGGGGACACTGAAGTCTAGGGGGCAGAGGTCCGAGGGCCCAAAGTTTGCCCAGTGACACAGGTGCTATCTGTGGGGCTGCCGCTCACTCCCTCCTGGCTCCTGGGGGCAGCCTTGCAGACACTACCAGCACAGTGGAGCCCCCCACCCGCCACTGACGCTCTTCTGGGTGTGACTCCTGCCCTGCCTGTCCCTCACGGCTCCTCTGCTTGGGCCCCAGTGAACCCCTGTGAGCTGCACTGCCGGCCCTCGAACGAGTACTTTGCTGAGAAGCTGCGGGACGCTGTGGTGGATGGCACCCCCTGCTACCAGGGCCAGGCCAGCCGTGACCTCTGCATCAATGGGATCTGCAAGGTGTGCCTGCCGAGGAAGAGGACCCCCTCTGCCTTCCTCCTGCTTCCCTCTGGCCACCCTCCCCAGGCTGTGCCACTGGGCTTCCCAGCTCTACTAGTGAAGCCCTTTGAAGGTCTCCCATTACCTCTCAGCAAAGTGCCCCCTAATCCTCCTGGAACCGGACCCCCAACACACACCATCGGCCTCACCCTCAGCCTCTGCGACTGCACCACGGCCTGCCTGCCGTGGCTTCTGAGATCTGGCCTGGGCTGGCCTGGCCCCAGCCCGGAAACCAGAGCTCAGGCGGAGGCTCAACCTCCCGCTGGTCGAATGACCCCGGGCAAATGTTTCCTCTGCGATAAGGGGACTGTCTGTCCATGAATCCACGTCACAGGGTTAAATGGGGTCACTTATCGGGGATTGCCGTGCAGGGGCTCCGCCTGGCAGAGAAAGCATCAGTGTTTGCTGACAATACTTAAAGATATTTCCAGCAGCAGCAGCGGCGGCTGCTTCCCCTGCCCGTGTCCTCAACATTTTCTTTCCCCTGCTCCCAAGAGGGGAAGCTCCTGGGCGTCGAGGCTAGGGCTCAGACGAGGACCAGCAGATAACATGGATTCGTGTTTGGGGGAAATTGCTGTCCATGCTGGTCAGGAGCCCTTGTATGCCCGCTGCCCTGCCTGCTGGGGCCGTTTACACAGTTTTTCCTATCTCTGGTCTCATTTGATCTCACAGCACATCTTCATGGTGTGGGTGGTTTCCCCTGTTTCACATCTGAGGAAACTGAAGCTCAAAGAGGTCGAGGGGTTTACTTGGGACTGGAGGCCACAATGGTGGTGGGCCCCTGCTCCATGCCCCGAGCACTCTTCTCCCCACCCTGGCAGGCCCCCGAGGCAGGGGCCAGAGAGGGCTTGCAGCCAGCGGCCCAGCACCAGGGGCCTCTCCTCCCCATGCATTACAGAATGTGGGCTGTGACTTCGAGATCGACTCCGGTGCCGTCGAAGACCGCTGCGGTGTGTGCCACGGCAATGGCTCCACCTGTCACACCGTGAGCGGGACCTTCGAGGAGGCTGAGGGCCTGGGTATGGAGGGGGACCACTGGTGGCGGGGGCGCGGGGTGCTCTTGGCCTGGTAGCCTTTCTTTGTCTCCCTTGAGCCCCTGCCTGCGTCCTCTGTGGTCCCCACCGAGGCTAGCGATGGGAAGCAGGCACGCTGCCTTGCTGGGTCCAGGATCCAGGTAGGAGTCAGGGCCCCCAGGCCTAGATGCAGAGACTTGCCCTCCCAGGGAGTCCTCTTGCCCCAGGGACTCCAGCCTGGGCCAATGAGTGGCCTTATGAAGCTTCAGAGAACCAACCCCCACAGCTCCACTCCAGCACCCCAGGACCTGTTTTGCATACACTGTTTAAGTGCCGACTGTGCGCTAGGTGAGGGAGACACGGAGGTGAAGAGCTTACAGCCTCATCTTGTAGTGTGACAGAAGCAGTGGAGGGAGACCGAGAGGGGCTGTGAGAGCCCTGAGGAAGAATGTCCTGACCTGGGGAGGTCAGGGAAGACTTCCTGTGGGCAGTGGAAGTCGAGCTGAATCATGAAAGACTCAGCAAAGATGAGGAAAAACATTACACATGCAGGAAAGAGTTTGTGCCCAACGAAGCCGGGAGGCAAGGAGTGTGCTGTCTGGGGACCTGGCTGTACAGAAGGCAGGGCTGCCGTGGGGCTTTGAATGCGCGGCCAAGAAGCTTAGATTTCATCCCCAGAGGTGCAGCCCAGCGTGGTGGTTAAAGCTCAGATCTCAGAGCTTGATTCACATTCCAGCAGAGCCCTGGGGCAAGTTAAGTAAGGTGTCTTTGCCTTGGTGTCCTCGTCTGTAAAATGGGGATAGCAGTAGTACCTGGGGGTACATAGGGTTGTTGTACATGTAGGGTTCTCGGGGTAATGCCGGGCATGGTTGCTTTGTGCTGTGCTTAGTCAACCAGTCGTGTCTGACTCTTTGCGACCCTGTGAACTGTAGCCCTCCAGGCTCCTCTGTGCATGAGGATTCTCCAGGCAAGAAGACTGGAGTGGGTTGCCATTCCCTTCTCCAGACATGACGGGTACTACTTAGCAAAAGAACAAAAACAGGCTTTATAGGCGTGAGGAGGACATTATCAGGAGAAAGTCCCGGTTAATTGGGTTTTTTAGAAAGGTCATGCTGGCCCCAGGTATAGGGGGCAGGCCTAGCCCAGTGACAGACTGACTGAGGTTCCCCAGAGAGGGGCCATCAGGCACCGGGGCAGGATTGCAGGAGCCCTTCTGAGGCTATGGTGACCTCGGACAGATCTAAGTAGGGAAGTCAGAATCTTAACGATGAAACCTTTGGCGTCAGCAGGCAGGGGCAAGTGGAAAGAGAGGAGGGCAGACCACAGCTAACCCTCTTCTTTTCACAACGTGTGCTCAACCCTTGGCCAACAGGGTATGTGGACGTGGGGTTGATCCCGGTGGGCGCCCGTGAGATCCGCATCGAGGAGGTGGCAGAGGCCGCCAACTTCCTGGCCCTGCGCAGCGAGGACCCGGATAAGTACTTCCTCAATGGCGGGTGGACCATCCAGTGGAATGGGGACTACGAGGTGGCGGGCACCACCTTCACATACGCCCGCACAGGCAACTGGGAGAACCTCACATCCCCTGGCCCCACCGATGAGCCTGTCTGGATCCAGGTGACTGCCTTCCGGGGCCTGGCCGGGACGGAGCAGAGGTGGAGTGCGTGGGACCCAGCCCTGTGGCAGGAGTGAGCCCTGGAGTAGTCATGGAGCCTGGCTCTGTAACGGCCCCATGGGGTAGCCCCAGGTCCCAGAGGTGGCTGAGGTTGGCTCCTTTAGGGTGGGTATCAGGTCTGGGTTGCGGGAGAGGCCACCTCATGCTCACGGGGCTCCCGCCTTCCTGCCCCAGCTCCTGTTCCAGGAGAGTAACCCTGGGGTGCGCTATGAGTACATCATCCACAAGGAGGCAGACGGCCACAACCACATCCAGCCACCTGAGTTCTCCTGGCGCTATGGACCCTGGTCCAAGTGCACAGTCACCTGTGGCACAGGTGAGGAGAGTGGTGGGCACGGCTGCTGCCCAGCGGGGCCTTTGTCTCTGGGCAGTGAGTCCCGGCTTCAGCCTCTGGCTCATTGCTTATTTGCGGGGCCGCTCTGAGCTTGGAATGCTGCTTCTGGGCCTCAGTTTCCTCATCTGTATAATGGGGCTAGCAGTGGTCCTGTCCCATGGGTCCACTGGGAGAGTAACCAAGGTAAGGCAGGCACGGCACATGGCACTTGGCCAGCTGTTGTGTCTCCCCCAGAGAGGTGCCAGCTGCCCCTCCCTCTTCTCACTGCTCAGCTCTGGCAGGTCCTGTGCCTGCACTTCTGCCCCACACCTGGGACTTGACCACTTCATCCTCCTGGAGCCTTACCTGCATCCCCATCAGGGTGGGCTCCTCCTTTCCTCCAGCTTCCACAGGGCCCTTCTGCCTGTCCTGGGAGCCAGGAGCCTAACTTGTCTAGGCTGCTGCCCCTCCCCATGAGGAGAGTGGGGGAGGAGGGGAAGAAAGGAGATGATGGAGAGGGGGAGCCAGGATGCGACAAGGCTCTCCTCACCCCACTTTGAGCCTCTTAGCCCAATGGCCCATTATTTACATTTACTTATTTCTTTAAACTCTTTCTAAAACGTGTAACAACTTGACTCTCCCCTCCCCGTGGTTCCTTCCGTCTCCCTGCCCATCCCCCTGCCCTCAGTGTTCAGGGGTCTCCGTATCAGGAATCTGGGACAGAGAGAGAGGCATTTGGACATTCTTTGAAATGCCGTTATGATTATAAAGTGAACAGTGACGCACTGAAGCTGGACAGAAACCTTCAGAAGCTGTCAGAATCATCCTTTCTCATATAAGTGTTAAATTTACAAATGCGGAAACAAATACCTTTGATGAACCAGACATGGGGGAACTGTTTTCCAGCAAATTGGTGGCTCCCCACGTGGACAGAATGGAATGTGTTGAGCAGCAAGTGGTAGGATCCTAACGAGGGGTGGCTGGAGCAGTAAGGGTTTACTTGTCTCCTCAGTAAGAAGCCCCAGGGTGTACAGTCCATGCTGGCGGCATGGCCTGCTGTGTTTTTAGGGACCCCTCTCAGCCCCATCTTCCCCTCGTGTGTATCACAAGATGGCATCCTTGGTCCAGGCTTCTTGCCAGCTCTAGGTGGGAGGGAGAAGGGGCAAAGGGAGGGACTTGTGCCTTTTTCTCTCTGGCATGACTGTCCCAGACCTCTAGCTGCAAGGGAACCGCAATGGGGAGTGTTCGCATTGTGACCTTGAAACAAACCCAGCTGTTAGGAAGGAGAGGGTGTGGCGAGGAGGTGGGGAAACTGGAGGCTCAGGGCAGGGGTAGGGGGGCAGGGTAAAGGCAGAGCCTTTTGGAGCTGGTCCTGTCATTGGGCCTCACCAGCGTATCAGGAGGCAGGAGCACAGCCGTGCAAAGGCCCAGAGGCAGGCAGTGCAGAGGGAGTGAAGGACAAGAACTGTGACAAAGTTAGTAGGGGGCCGTGGGGCCATAGGGGAGTGCCTGGCCGGATGGGCTGATGGATTTCTTCTTTATTGTTCTGAGCACTGACCCTGCTGGGTGGTGGCGTGTAGACGCTGAGGGTTGCACTAGGCTGTGGTTGGATTTAGTGCTAGTTGTGCTCTCACCACATGCCAGGTCTGGGCTGAGCTGTGAGCACGTTATCCTCACACCTGGCCTTCAAGGCTAGGCATTATCGTTACTCCCATTTACAGATGAAGACACGGAAGTTTGGAGAGGCCAAGTGAGCTGCCCAAGGCTTCCCAGCTAGGAAGCTGTGGGGCTAGATGCTCCCCCCCAACCCACTGACTCTGCACACTCTGCTGCCTCCGCAGGGGTGGGGGTGAAGGCCAGGAAGACAGTGAGCAGGGGGTGATGGGGGCCTGCCTTCATCCTGATGGAGGCAGCGAGGCCCGGTTCTGGAAGGGTTCTGAGCAGCATGGGTGCAGCTGTGTCTTTGGGTGCAGGGTGGTTCGGGCAGGGGGCGCCTTGGGTTCCAGGCCCAGGCTGAGCCCCCATGGCCTCCCAGGCATGCAGAGGCAGAGCGTGCACTGCACGGAGCGGCAGGCGGGGCCTGTAGACGAGAGGCACTGTGACCCCCTGGACCGGCCAGACGACCGTCAGAGGAAGTGCAGCGAGGAGCCCTGCCCCGCCCGGTGAGCGTGCTGGGCGCCTGACTCCAGGTGTCCCTCACCAGAGGCCCTGGAAGAGCAGAGGGAGCTGGGCTCTGGGCCCATCTTCCCAAGGCTGGAGCCCCAACCTCTGGTTGCCCCTGACCTCAGCCTGGGCTCCTCCTCAATAACCAATGCTAGCCAGGGACATCCCTGGTCACTCATGCTTGGGTCCCTGGATATGGACACAGGCCTTGGATCTTGCCCAGGTCTCCTAGGGGTGAAGGTGGCAGGAGCAAAGGGGACTGTGCCCTGTTGCTCGGCTTTGGGCACCAAAGTGCCATCTCGGGCTTGGAGCTCCGGGGATTCCTCCCCTGGGCTTAGGCCTCACCCTCCCTGAGTCCCGAGCGTCTGAGAATGCCAGGCGGCCCCACGCTCATCTGCCCTTGTGCACCCCCAGGTGGTGGGCAGGTGAGTGGCAGCTGTGCTCCAGCTCCTGCGGGCCTGGAGGGCTCTCCCGCCGAGCTGTGCTCTGCATCCGCAGTGTGGGGCTGGATGAGCAGCGCGCCCTGGAGCCGCCTGCCTGTGAGCACCTAACCCGGCCCCCTCCCGAAGCCCCCTGCAACCGCCATGTGCCCTGTCCGGCCACCTGGGCTGTGGGGAACTGGTCTGAGGTGAGCATCTGCATGGGTGGGGTTAGCTCTGCCATTGGTCTTGGGCTACAGGGAGGCAGAGACAGTATTCAGGGAACCCCTACTGCTGGGCACCATGGTGGGAGGGGGACGGACATTCCAGGTCTGGTCACATCCCCAAAGCCTCAGAGGCTGGGATGTCCTGGCAAGTCACAGTCATGGTCTCCAGTGGCCAGAGCCCTGTTATGCTGACACTGAGCAGCTGGCCAGGTACCTTGCAAGGCCCTGGCTCCTCCTGGCCTGAGTCCCTCACCCGGCCTTCCCTTTAGTGCTCGGTGACGTGTGGGCCAGGCACTCAGCACCGGAGCATCCTCTGTATCAACGACACCGGGGTCCCCTGCGATGAGGCCCAGCAGCCAGCACGCGAGGCCGCCTGCCTCCTGCCACCCTGCCCCCAGGCCCCGGACACGCTGGGCCCCGAAGGCTCAGGCAGCGGTTCCTTCAGCCCCGAGCTCTTCAATGAGGTGGACTTCATTCCCAGCCACCTGGCCCCACGCCCTCCACTGCCCTCATCACTCGAGCCAGCCGGCATGGGCAATGCCATCGAGGAGGAGGGCCGTGAGCTGGGCCTGCCGGGGCCTGTGTTCGTCGACGACTTCTACTACGATTACAATTTCATTAACTTCCACGAGGACCTGTCCTATGGGCCCTTCGAAGACCCTGACTCAGACCCAGTGGGCACAGGGGATTGGAGACCCCCACCCCCAAGGACTGCTGCTGAGCCCCCCACGGGGACCCCCGTTCCTCCCACAGAGCCTCCTGGGACTCGGGGTGAGGGGGCACTGGGAGATGGGTCCCCTGCCCCTTGGCCCAGCCAGGCTGGCCGTTCCCCACCCCCACCCTCGGAGCAGACCCCTGGGAACTCCCTGGTCAATTTCCTACCTGAAGAAGATGCCCCCGTTGGTGCCCCAGACCTTGGGCTCCCCAGCTTGCCTTGGCCCCCCACTTCCGTCAGCATGGAGACGCCTGCTGCCCCTGGGAGCCAGAACCAGTTCCTGGGAGCAGAGGACAGCCAGAGCCTGCCACCCCCTCCCCGGTGGGAGAAGACCAATGAGGTTTCTGATGATGAGGAAGCCTTAGGCCGCAGAGCCCCTCACCTGCCCCAAAGACCCAGCCCCATGTCAACTTCTCTGTCCTCCATTGGCACTACCCACTCCTCTCCTAGTCCCCGGACACTAGAGCAGTGGACGAGTGGAACGGTGGCCTGGGAACCAGCTCTTGAGGGTGGCCTGGGACCTCTGGACAATGAGCTGTGGCCCACCATGGGGGGCGCACCTCCCCTTCCTCTTCCCACGGCCTCCCTGCCAGACACTCAGGGTACGGACAGCCCTGTGGAGCCAGGGATTCCTGCCCTTTCAACCCTGGGACCGGCCCTGCAGGGCCTGGAGACCTTGGCAATGCCGGGAACCTTCCTTCTTATGGACCCCACTGGCCTGGGCCCCTTGGGCCAGCCTGAGCCCCCCAGCTCCGAGATGCCCCCGAGCTCTCGGCTGTTGTCCACACCAGCTCAGGACAGTCCGGCCAACAGCAGCAGAGCCCCCAGGCCTCTGGACCCCAACCCGGTCGAGGAGGGGTTCCCCATGGACCTGCTGCCTGCCAGGAATGCCAGCTGGGAAGTGGGGAACTGGAGCCAGGCAAGTGCTGCTGGGGTCAGGGCAGGCCGGTGTGTGGGGGGTTGGTGTTCTCACTGAAAGTGGGCAGAGCCGTGTCTGTCCTGCCTTCTGAGGGGTGAGGACTCTGGAACTGACAGCCTGTGGTGGGTAGAGCCTCTGTGGGTGGGAAGAGCATTGCCCTGGCTCAGTCACACTGCCCACCATGTGCCCTTGGGGCTGGTCTGCCCCACTGGGCCTCAGTTTCCCTTCTGAGCAATAGGGTAGGCTGAGGGGGCCTGTGTCCCTGGGGCCCCCAGAGGCTCATTCCTGAGTAGCACAGGGGTTGCTGGGAGGGCAGGGCCAGGCACAAGTGAGGGGCAGCCAGGGGGAGCAGCTCTCTCATGCTTTGGCTTGCATGCCCCTAGGGACACGGAGCTCACCCAGACAGCTGTGTCAGTGGGGAAGCTTCCTCCCACACTCCCCAGGCCCGAGGCCGCCCACCACGGTTTGCTGAAACTCAGCCTGGCCCCCTCCAGGAGCAGCTTGGTTCCTTGCCACCTTGCTCACCCCTCAGTGGCTCCCCCTGCTTTTTCAGGGGCCTGTGAGGGTCTCGGCTGCATGGGAAGAAGCCGGCCTGTGTGTGCGCTGCCCCACCCCCCACCCTCCCCAGATTGTCACTGGAGGGGAAGTGAGCTACTTCTGCTCAGATCCCTAGTTTTGGTATGAGAGGGACAGGCTGAGGCCCAGTGAGGAGCCCAGACTTCCTTTGCAAGTGACTCAGGGAAGCAGCGAGCCTTAGCAGGGCATCTGGGCCACCCTGCATGTGTGAACAGGAACAGTTGGCTGCCAGGGGATCTGACTTTTCATCTTCTTGGCCCCCTTGGGAGGTGGGTGGAGGAGCCCATTTTTCAGATGAGGAAACTGAGGCAGTGTCTGGTCCCTCTCTCCTGGCTGGGGAGCTGGCGGGCATGGGGATCCTCCCACTCTCACGGCCACTGGGTCCCCTGCCCCCAGTGCTCCACCACCTGCGGCCTGGGGGCTGTCTGGAGGTCCGTGCGCTGCAGCTCCGGCCGGGAGGAGGACTGCGCACCTGCTGGCCGACCCCAGCCGGCCCGCCGCTGCCACCTGCGGCCCTGTGCTGCCTGGCACATGGGCAACTGGAGTAAGGTACGTGAGGGAGGCGGCTGGCAGCCTCAGGGCATGGGGCAGAGCTCTAGGGCCCACGGCCTGTGTTTGGGATCAGCCGCAGTCACCACCGATCGGCGGGCCGGGGTCCGTGCGCACAGCTTTGCACTTTAATTTCTAGTCTCCGGGATACCCCATCTGTGTGGGGGTCAGCCCGCCCCAGGCCCCTTCTCTTACTGCCTGTGTCTTTTTCTCTGTACTTTCTATAACCCTTGGGATTTCATTTTCTCCTTTGTTTCTCTCTTTCTCCACCTGTCCCGTCCTGGGCAGCCCCTGGCCACACCACCCTCTGCCCAAGGCTGGCAGCCATGGCCTCTCCCTGAGACTCTTAAGGGACCTGCCCTGGCAGTGGGGGTGGTGTGGGAGGGGAGTCCAATGCTCACCCCCACTCCCGCTGGGTTCTGTGTGTACACACACGGGACCCTCGGCCTCCAGTGCTCCCGCAGCTGTGGCGGGGGCTCCTCCACAAGGGACGTGCAGTGTGTGGACACACGGGACCTCCGGCCGCTGCGTCCCTTCCACTGCCAACCGGGGCCCACCAAGCCACCTGCCCGCCAGCCCTGCGGGGCCCAACCCTGCCTCAGCTGGTACACCTCTTCCTGGAGGGAGGTGAGGCCTGGAGATCTGGGGATGGGAGTAAGTGGGGGTGTCCTCGGATGCTGGCAGCCCTCAGACCCTTCCCCTGCCCTCCCAGTGCTCTGAGGCCTGCGGCGGTGGTGAGCAGCAGCGTCTCGTGACCTGCCCAGAGCCAGGCCTCTGTGAGGAGGCGCTGCGACCCAACAGCACGCGGTCCTGCAACACCCACCCCTGCACACAGTGGGTGGTGGGGCCCTGGGGCCAGGTGAGCAAGTTCAGGGTGGGGAGAGGGCCTGTGGACAGGAGGCCCTGTGTCAGCAGGTGTCCATCAGACCTTTTTCACATAAAGAGTTGTTGAGTGCGTCCTGCATGCCAGGGTCCCTGTGGTCTCTGTAGATGCAGTGGTAGCCTGACCAGGTCCACGCCCCACTGAAACTCACGACTCACCAGGGAGACAGACCAAAAACAAATGGACATGTGGTGTGATGTCAGGGAAGGCCTTCTGAGGAGGGGACCTTGGAGTGAGAGACCAGCAGGGTCAGTGCTGTCGAGGGGAAGCATGCAGGGAGTAGCACATGCAAAGTCCTGGGGCAGGAGTGATGGACGTGGGGAGGTGCTCAGGAGACCAAGCAAAGGCCAGATGGGCGGAGGGGGTACGGGAGTGGCCAGTGAGGCCTTAGCTGTGCAAGACCCTTCCTGCCAGGCCTGTTTGGAGCTCACAGGTTTGGGAATCTCAGTCCTTGTCCCACTGGGGGACCTGCCGAGGGACCCTGGGAAGGTTGCTTCACCTTGCTGGGCCTCTGTCATCTCATCTATAAAATGGGGTTGTAAGGATTAGATGAAATCACATGGTGAGGCACTTAGCACAGGGCTTGGCACAGCGTTGGCACAGATTTAATTCTAGGGCCTTTTAAAGGTGTCAGACCCCGACAGGAACAGAGCCTGACTAGGGATGGTGAGCCATTATTGAGGAACTTTGTCTCCCTCCCTTCCACTGCCCATGGGTCCCCCAGCAGTTCCCCCAGCCCCAGGGCATGTCCCATCCCATGTGAGGGGCTGACAGCTTCCCCCTACACCCCACCCCCCCGCCCCGTTCCTGCAAGTGAACACCTGGTGGCCTCTGGGGACAGACCTGACCCTCTGAGGAGGCTGGAGGGTTGGGGCTGGGAACCAGGAGCCAGGCTTCCTGGCGAAGGCAGCCACTGCCCTGGAGATGGCCTGGGATGCCCCCCTGCAGGGCTGGCCCAGGGGATGCTCACCCCCTGCCCCCGCTCCCCACAGTGCTCAGCCCCCTGTGGTGGCGGTGTTCAGCGGCGCCTGGTCAAGTGCGTCAACACCCAGACCGGGCTGCCCGAGGAAGACAGCGATCTGTGCAGCCACGAGGCCTGGCCTGAGAGCTCGCAGCCGTGTGGCACCCAGGACTGTGAGCTCACCGAGCCGCCACGTGAGTGCCCCACCCGGCTCTCTGCTGGGGCTGGGGGCGGGGTGGACGGTGGGGAGATGGAACTCATGGAACTGTCCCCCCAAAGCACAGGCTGATGGATGGGGCGCCACACAGAGGTTGGGGCAGTGCTGGGGTCAGAGCAAGGGGCGTCCAGCCCCACAGGCAGCTCTGTCTAGCTTAGGGAGGAGTGGAAGCAGCAGCCTGGCCCCTAAGCGAGCTCCTTTTCTCTCTGGGTCTCAGTTACCCCCTCTTCCTGGAGTGAGGCCAGGGATGTCCCTGTGACTGTGGGGCCCAGGCCTGGGGGAACACCCCTCCCCAGTTCTGGCCAGAAAAAGGCTGTCCAGAGCATGCTGTGTGACCCCGGGAAAGGACTTCCCTCCTAGGGTCCTGCTCCCAGCAGCTGGTGGCTTCCTGGCCAGCTGGGTCCTCCTGGAGAAACAGCCTGAGCCAAACACATATACATACTCGCGCACACACACACACTTCCTTCCTGCAGCCCAGCCACCCGCACCCCCCCCCCAACCGCAATGCTGAGCACAGGAAACGGTGGCCCTGTGGTCACACCTGGCCTCCCCTGACCAGCTGTGCAGCCTGGCGCTCCCTTCCCTGTCTTATGTATGAAGGGGCAGACAACCCCCCTCCTCCAAATGATGTCTTGGGGTGAAGAGCCCAGGAAGTGCTCAGGGAAGGTTGGCTTCTTCCTCTCTCTCACGGACACTGTCATCCCCCACCATGAGCTCTGCAGGAGCACCTGGGGCTGCCTCTGTTGGGAACCCAGCAGCTCCTCTGCCATCAGCCGTCTGGCCCCTGCCCAGAGGACAGGGCCCCCTCCCCAGGACAGATTTGGCCCTCAGCTGGCACCCAGGGCCTCCAGGGTACCTGCCCCAAGCTGTCTTCTGTACCAGCAACTGGCTTCTTGGCACCCCTTGGGCAGGCCCAGACTAGCCAGTGCCATGCCTTGCTGCCCCTGCCACTGGCAGGGAAGGCCTTGCCCTATTACCTCGAGGCCCAGCAGAAATCCCGCCCACCCCGAGTGCCCTGCCCTCAGCATTCATCCAGCAAGCACCGCCGCACGGCCTGCACACAGCCTTAAGGTAGTTGTTGGCACCCAAGTGAGCTGTTTAAGGTCAGAGGCCCAAGAAGTGACCAGGATGCTGAGACCCTGGAGTCCCCAGGATGTTTTGATGACTTGTGGGGCAGGACGTCTGAAAAGCCTGGAAACACCAGGGTGTGTGGTCATCACTGTGAGGCAGCTGACATAGCAAGCTCTCCTGGGGCTCAGTGACTGGCCTGGCTGACGGGACTGTTCCGGTGTGTGAGCTGGAGGCTGAGGCTGGGTACAGTCCAGGGGGCAGGGAGGTCTGGCAGGACAGGTGCCTTTGGATAGAGGGTAGGGGTGAGGAGCAGAGGCCACTGTAGGCTGGCAGGAGGCCCCTGGGACTTGAGGTGTGTGCCAGGCCCTTGGGGTCACGCAGGGTCCGCAGGGGTAGAAAGGGTGGCAGGCTCCTTGGCTTCCCACGAGCCCCTGAGGAGTCAGGGTTGGGGTCTCAGGGCCTTCCTCTGGACACTCGGAACCCAGCAGGTCCAGTTCCCCAGCCCTGGGGTGGTGGGTCCAGACCAAGGGCAGGAGGGACAGGGAGCAGCTGGAGATCTACACCTCAAGCCTAGGGGAGCCCTTCCAGAAACAGCAGGCTGATGCTCTGGGGGTGGCTGCAGGTCTCCTTAAGGTCTTTGGGGGACAGGGAGGTGGCCCAGGTAAAATCTCAGGGAAGCCCCTCACCCCTGGTGCAGGCAGGAAGGGCAGGGGGGCGGTTCCGGGTGCCCGACCTGCGGGTCCTGACCTGCCCCCTGCGCCCCTAGGCTGCGAACGTGATCGCCTGTCCTTTGGTTTCTGTGAGACGCTGCGCCTGCTGGGCCGCTGCCAGCTGCCCACCGTCCGCGCCCAGTGCTGCCGCTCCTGCCCCCCGCCCGGCGTCCCCTCTCGCGGCCACCAGAGGGTCGCCCGCCGCTGACCCGCGCCCCGGCCCCCAGCGGCCAGGACGCACAGACAGACTGACGCACGGACCTCAGCGCCCAGCACGGGCTGTGGTGGAGCCCCGCCCCTCACGCCCTAATGGTGCTAACCGGGGATCCCACCAGTGGCAGGCTGGGGACCCCTCTCCCTCAGAAAAGGTATTTTTTTATTCTAACAGTTTGTGTAACATATTATTATTATTGTCGTAATAAACAGGCATCTACTGTTTCCAAGTGCGGCTTGGCGGAACTCCCCCTTGCCACAGTTAGAGAACATCTTTTCGTCCGCTTCTCGGGAGGTCTGCAGGGGGAGAGGGGCCCATGGGGACAGGAAGGCCGAGGGGGTCAGAGCAGAGGCAGGCTTCTAGAGGAGGTGTGTGCTGGTAACAGGTGGAGGAAAGGTTTTCTGGGCACCAGGTACAGCCTGGCAGAGGCCCAGGGGGCGCTGGTCCAACCCCTTACTTCATGCCCCCTGCTCAGGCCCCCCCACCCCGTCCTTTCCAGGCCCCTGCATTTCACAG
Source organism: Okapia johnstoni (assembly GCA_024291935.2). Lineage (NCBI taxonomy): Eukaryota > Metazoa > Chordata > Mammalia > Artiodactyla > Giraffidae > Okapia > Okapia johnstoni. Next base: position 26,580,195 of record CM044326.1, read on the forward strand.
GGATTGGGCCACACCCCCTTAAGAAGCAAGGCCCGTCTTGCCACCAGCAGGTCTACCCCTGGGGTGAACCCCATGGACACATCCCTGCCCCCCTCACTTCACCTGTCAAGTCCGTCTGTACCGGGGTGGGGGTAGGAGCAGACAGGCCGGCCCCACCCTCGCTGGCCCCTTCTTTCATCTTCTCCAGGCTCAGGGGCTGGGCTGGGCTGGCTCCGTCCTCACTGCCAGTCCCAGGTGCTGGGCTCTTGCTCTGTTGACAGGTGGTCCCGCCACCCAGCACCTGCCACACCAGCCCCTCCCTGCCTGCCACACCTAGTTCCACAGAGTCAGACTGTGGTGAATACACCAGGGGGCAGATGGGCACCAGGTGTTTTGAAGTGTGTCCTGGGCCCTGGTCAGGGGTGCAGAGGCTGGAGAAGGCCAGGAAGTGACCTGAACAGGCTCCGGCCCTCACCTCTGGCCGTGAGCCTTGGACTTGACCGTTTTACAGTCTGCTCACGAGTGCTGCTCCTGGAAGGGGCTTGTCCCCCTTCTCCACTCACACCGTTCTGTAGCCCTGGGGACCCCTGCTCTGAGGAATGGCTTCCCGGGCTTTCCACTGTGGCAAGAGCAAGCCCTTACAAGGGACGGGGAGCAGGGGCTAGCACTGGTCCCAGTCCCAGCTGTGCCACTGCTGTTGTGCTCTGTGACCCCAGGAGCACCAAGCTTCACTGAATCCGTGTCTTGGGAGGAGGCAGACTCCCCAGCTCCTCGCCTGCTCTGTCTGGGAATCTCTACTGGAGCTCCCCCACGCCGTCACACTGGCAAGACATTTGGTCTTAATCATTCTCGTGTGTTTTTCCTATGATAGGGGGTGAGGGGAGTGGCGTCCCCAGTGGCAGCTGGGCCTGAGCTGTCAGCCTAGGCAGGAGGCAAACAACCCATGACTCAGGCAGGGCACGTCACCGCTGGTGGAAGGAGGGGTGCCTGCTGCCTGGTGGTTGGGGGCTGCTCTGGACACAGCAAACTCTGGCTCCTGCCTCCTGACCCACCCTGTGTTCCCAGCCCTCACCTGCAGCTTGGCCACAGCTTCAGGGCCTCCCAGGGCTGAAGGCATTCTGTCCCACCTGCTTAGAGCAAACCAAAGGCAGGGATGCAGAAACACAGTGGAAGGTCGAGAGCCAGCCCCCCCACTTAAGCCCTGCTCCACCTTTCAAGCCTTTGGGGCTGAGTCCCTTCACAAGTGAATGTAGCTGCATTTCAAATCATAATGTTATACAAATTAGTTTATTTTGCCTTTTAGTAGGACAATTCCAAAATTTAACTGGAAGATAAGCACAGAAGCTGCTGGGACATAGAAGGAAAAGAGTCACTTGGCAACACCCCGAGTCCTCCAGGGCTGGCATCCAGCCTCCCAGAACACAGGCAGGAAGGCAACAGCGTGCAAAGTGAGGAATAGGGATTTGTGTAGTAATACAAACATTTAGTTAAAACAACAACAGCGGACTGGCTATTTGCCTAGAATACTTCCTATATCGATATAACATAGAAGCCAGAGCCGTTCCCAGCAATCAAGTCTTGGCTGGTGTGGGACAGCTGTCAGCATGACTGCAAGTAGCCCCAAGGCTACCTGGGGTAAGAAGTGGGCCCGCGTGTACATAGGGGAAGTCACTGATAGTCGAGGCTGGGGGTCAGAGAGGGTACAGACGTGAACGGTGGTTCTGGAGTCTCATGTTTATGTACATGAGAGAACATGTTATATAAAATAGATGTACATAATCTAGAAAACCTTGATAAAAATAGCCTATAAAAATATAAACTGTAGTGAAAATATACAAAAATATTAACAAATGTTCAACCCATAAAAACACAAAGAACTCACCAACATGAAAGCTGGCAGTTCCCACCTGGTGTGATGAGGGCGGCTCCCCTGGCCATGGTGTGCGCATCTGGGAAGCTGGCTGAAGGCTGCCTCGCCCCAGGCTGGGATGGAGGCAGCACCTGTCAGAAGGGGAGGATATGGAGCTACTCTTTCCTCAGCGGCGCAAGGAGAAGGGAAGCACTGGCTCGAAGTAGTGGGAACAGCCCCTACAGTTCTAGAGAAGGAGTTGGCCCCATCCTGTCCCCAGTCTGGAATCAGGTCAAACAGTCCCTCCCCCGCCTCTGGACACCTGGTGCTTTATTCCAGAAAGGAGAACTTCCAAGCAACTGTTCCTGGCCCATTCCTTCCACGACCTCTCTCTGCTCTCCTATACCCACTGCCTGGCCACTGACGGTGACAGCCTGGAAACACGAACACACCACTGACCGCTCGGGGAACGGCTGGCACCAGGGGCTTCAGCCACACACGGCAGGTGCCTGGGCCCAATTCAGGTGCTTTTAAGATAAGTCTTTTCAAGGCAGGAAGGACAAAACAAGCCTATTGCTAAAGTCAGCATTTTAGTCCCCAGGATGTTCCAGGGGGAAATCAACTTAGGGAAAACTAAAATCTCAAGGAAGCTGGCACTGTCCAGCCCCATTCCTGCTGCCGTCCCCTAGGCTGGCGGCAGAGGTAGGAGGCGGTCTCCACCAGCCCCAGTAGTTCTGCGAGGGTCTGTGCAGAGCAGTGAGGCTGCATCCTCGCCTCAGAGTGAATCCACTCACAAGGCGACTTCTTGGAGATGTCTGGCCTCAAACAGCTGCTCCCGAAGACCAAAACAATGATAAAATACATTTTGATACCTACATATAGAGGCTAGCTCCCCAGACACAATGAAAAACCAACCAGCTTAACCAAAGACAGAAGAATTGAACTTGGTCTAATACACTGAAATGCTGTCCTGGCTATGAGACTGCTAGAAGGTTGACAGTAAGAAAAGAAAAACTATGCTTATGAAAAAAAGCACTTCTTCAAGTTACAGTGCTTCAATAGTCTGAGTGTGTTTAATATCCACCAAGAATTATTTCCCATTTTTTCCAGGTAGTGTAAAAAAAAAAAAAATCCACTAAAAACTTTTTCTTTCCTATTTGAGTAATACTGTCCAGGAAAACAGTCTCTCACATCAATACATCAGGGATGGTCCACAGAGTGATTAAGCAAAAATAATCTTCCTTGCACAGAGCCTCTTTCTGGGCCTTCAGAAAGGTCATGCTCTAAGTCCCAGAACTGCCTGGGCAGCCTGACACACTGGGGATGGTGGTGACCCCAAGGGGAGGACAGCTGCTGAAAACAGCATGTCTCAGCATGGCAGTGGGGAGGGGATGTCCCTGGGAGGGCTCACCAAAGCTCTGACCTCAAGCGAAGGCTTCCCAGCCCCAGGCCCTGGCAGCTGGCCTCCCACCATCCCAGCCCGGCACACTGGCTGTTCCCCAGGAAGCCATGGCTTCCAGCTGCCTGACGGCAATCACTCTGCAGCTGCACTGCCACCCTGAAAGTACCCCCAGAACAGCTCCCTGCATCCCCTCCACCAAGGCGGCCCAGGGTGGGCCTGCTCTGTAGGACGATGATCCAAGATTTCCTTGGAATCCCATCCACATGTGTAGAATGAGCCCAGGGTCAATTCTCAGATGGAAAGAAAGGTTCTGCACAGAGCCACCTGGAGCGGTGTAGGCAGAGGAGTGAGCGTGGGGTGTCTGGAGAGCCAGGCCCTCCGCCAGCAGGTTGGGAGTTACTGTCTGAAAGGCATGAAAAGGGCAGAAGCTATTCCAGAAGTGGGGCACGGCCAGCACCTCGAAGCCATCAGCATGAGGTCTGTGGGCTTTCCATAGGCCGTTTCTGAACAAGGAATGTGCTTGCTTTCCTAAGAAAATCCCTTCTTTCACACGAGCCTTATATCACCCAAAGCAGTCAGACTCTGGCCCAGGAGTGTGTGAGGTGTGGTGGGCGTCCTCCACAGCTACCATTCAAAACAGTGCCCACAACCGCCCACTATGTACAGGAGCTACCACAGGGCATACGGCCCACAGAAGGTTTCCTAAGAGCAGAGACACCAACACAGCTGACAGATGCTGTAAACAGGCGCTTGAAACTAGCCAGCTGTAAGCCTGGTGAGGTACCGATCAGGCGGAAAGCGTGACGGGACAGGAGTAGCCATCTGCCATGGCATGCAGATGGCTGTAAACAGAGGAGACCCGAGTGGAAACGAGAAAGTGCAGTGTGGCTTTGGACGTCTGCCCAGCAGACTTCCAGAGACCCCGGATGTTACATTCTGGATGTGGAATGAGCGCAGGCGTCTCTGCAGTTTGCCCTTTGGCATACTTTGGTTGTGACGGCAAGGAGAGCAGCGTCCTGGGCAGGGGGGCGGGGCAGCACTCAGGTGTCCTCTTCCTCGTCACTGACCAGCTCACCCTTGTCCGGGCTGGTGTCCCGTTCGCGCAGGAAGTCCTCCCTGATGGCCTCCAGCTCCGTCAGCTCCAGCCGGACCTTCTCCAAGTGGTAGGCCCGCCGGTTCCGGATCTGCCGCAGGGGGAATGGGTTCAGGTCCCCAAAGGAGATCCCGATCAGCTTCCTGGTGGAACAGAGCAGAGACAGAGCATCGGGGGGGTCAAGCGAGAGCTCAGCCTGGCCTGCGGGCCCAGGGGTGTGGGGAGGCAGGCCCCAGACACCGTGCTGAGGGCCTGACATAGGTGTGTCACTCAGAGGCCAGTGCGCGCACAGAGGCTGCAGGGCACGCCCCAGATGACGGCCTGGATCCAGTTCCACCACACACTCCCTGCATGACATGGAACACGGGACGCTCCCCTCTTTCCGGCCCCCAGTTGCTCATCTGTACGCTGAGGTAACAGCAGTGCCACTTCCCACATGGGTTTACTCGAGTCACCATCCAGGAGCACCAGGACGGGGCCTGGCACTTCCTCAGCAGTGGTGGGCCTCTGCGTCCTCAGAACCGGCATGAGGCCTGATGCGGGGCGCCCTCAGGAAGGCACTGCTGCTGGACCAACTGACGGGATGAACCGATGCACAGATGCCCCAGCAAACCTGGGGGACAACTGTCAGGCCCAGTCAGTGGTGTGACAGGTAGTAAGATGCAGTGTACGGAAAACTGTGCAGTTCATAGGTTTCGTACTATCCCCAGGTCTAGGCACCCACCACAGTAAACATTTAAAAATCATGGGTTTTGCCCCTTACCACTGGCCTGCAGTTTAGTAAAAATGAAACTAGAAAGTGCCCAAGGCCTGGCTATGGACTTCTGGCACTAACCATGCCATGTCTCTGCAATTGTCACAGAAGCTGGTTCCTCCGACCCTCAGCCCCTGCCCCACTCCTGCAGGCCCCAGCAGCAGGGACCAAAGGCCTGATACTCTTTTTTTTTTTTTGCCTGATAAAAAATGGAATGGGGAACCAGATCTGCAGGGCCAGCCCCTTTCCTCTGATAGCTGTTAGTCCCAGGTTACATACACCTGGAATCAAGGTGTCCAGGCCCTTCCTTGCTACAGAAAAACCGAATTAGACTGATACTGTCCGCTGCCTCCACCAGGTCGTCACTATTGCCCATTAACGCAGCCTGCGGCAGCACGGAAATCACACCCAGCTCTGCCTCAGGCCTGGAAGGTCCAATCAAGAGAAAAGAAATGCCCTGTGTCAGCTAAGTTCAGAAGACAATACTTTGCACATGAGAGGTCCCCAAGAGTCCTGACTCAGAGACTGGTCTAATCTTGTTTTACCCACCTCCCCTGACCACATCTGACTGGGAATTCCCTGCCTCCTCCTCTGCAGAACCAGTGTACTGCACAGTCACTGTTCCTTGGAACTGCTGATCTGGGGAGCTTATTAAGCACTGGGACCCTAGTACAGAGGTGGGGCTCCACCACTGCAGGCATCTGCAGTCCTAACAATACCCCCGGGGTGATCCTGCTGCAGGGTCCAGGGGACTTGACTTCCTGCAGTCACTCACCAGGTGGCGCTGCAGGAGCACACACGACAGACCATGTCCCAGTTCCGCCTGTGTCTCTGCCACCCTGCAGGGCATCACCCACAACCCACACAAAACTGTCCCGGGCTGAGCAAGATGCCCTCCACATGCATTAGCTGTCGGAGTGAAGTTCACTTCACGCCATTCTTGTCGTCTTGACTGGATGTGGGATCAACGAATACTCCCAAGGTTCACCCAGGACAGACATTCTCAGATATCCTATTGTTGCTGATATGGCAACAAGCCTGAAAAAATCTGAAAACACGCTTCCCAAGCAAAAGATCCTAATAGTAGTGGTGACATGTAAGGATGCCAGGTATGGCCCCAGTCAGTATCTTATCCCAACATCCACCTCCCTGGTCCCCTTGCCTCACTCAAGAGAATCACAGAGGAGAATGGTCCTCAGGCCCCTCTCTCTGGCCCCACACGCCCCCTGTCCCAGGACCCCTCAGCACTGGTGCCCTGCAGCTCCTCCTGTCTGATGCTGACCAACCACTTCTCATGATATTGGCCAAGAAGAGAGGCCTCCTTCTCTTCTTGTGAGCATCGGTGGGGGGCAACTGGTGTTTGTCAAGGAGGTGGTCACCCATCGGTGGATCGAAGAGTCAGTTTAGCAAGTCATGACGAGCATTTTAAATATGTGATACACAGTGTAATTAGAGAATATCAGAGGGTACAGCACAGGTCTGTATCAAGCACTGGAACTATTTCAACAAACAAATTCTCTTGTTCCAGTTACAGACTCTCCAGTATGTGTGTCCCGGGTTGTGAGATAAAATGTTCTTACGGGTGGCAGTCAGTAGAGCTTGAAGACCACTAATAAGCTCCAGATGTTTGTCAGTCAAAGGACTCCTGTGGTTTTCATGAGGCCACAGGTCTGCTACAGGGATCCACTCCCGTACAGGAAAGGTGGCTCCCAGCACCTCAGTGCCGTGAACATTAACAGGGACTCAGTGGTTCACAAGGACGGGCACCCACTTGCTCAACCAAGAGCAGGTCCACAGAAACCCTCTGGTGAACACGCCTGGGCCACCAGGACCAGAGCAGCTGTGAACTGTGGTTCAGGGGACACAAGGACAACAAGGGTGGCCCAGACAGGCCCCCTATGTTTGTGGAGCGACGGGGATTCCTGACCACTCGGCTGCCCAGGCCAGAAAGCCAGGGCCCTTCCAAGTTAAAATTCCCTCTCCACTCCTTTCAACCTGCCCACTCTGTTCTCCCTCTGGGGGCACCTCGCTCCAGGCTACCACTTCTCTCACCTGGAGCCTGGGCCTCCTGCAGCCAGTCCTGCTCCAATCAGACATGCCTTTCTCATGTCCAACCTGCAGGGACTTCCCAACACTCAGGATGAAGCAGCCTCCTGGGAAGAGTCTACAAAAGCCTTAACAACCCAGCTCTGTTCAGGCCTGGCCTCGATCCTGCCACGCCAGCCCCACCTTGGCCGAGCCTCTGAGGCAGCTCCCTAAACATGCCGTGCTGTCACGCCCTGCATGCAGCTCCTGGGTGCCCTCTGCCCAGGGGGCCCACGCCCTGCCGCCCCCACCAAGCCCAGTTTACCCGGGCTTCCTTCACCACAGCTCTGAGCAAACTCTGCTGTAACATCCTCACAAGCTCTCCGAGGACAGGACCTGCTCCTCACCCACCACCCTCTATGCCTGGCAGAGGGCCTGCGACGTGGCAGATACTTAGTAAGTGCTCGTGAGACAAGGAAGGATGTGCTTTGGTTGCTGGGATTTATGTTTATCGGGCCAAGGATAGAAGCTCAGGGTCCTGCTCTCCTGGACGTCTGGGGGTCCCCCCAAGGACTCACCTGGCATCCAGGATGGTGCGTGTGAAGTAACGGAGGTACTTGAATATGGACATTGCATCCTGCAGTTTCAGGATCTCCTCTTCCTTGTATTTAAAAAGTGCCAGGGCAAAGCGGAAGATAACCTGCAGAAGGCCAGGGAATCCATGAGGAGAGACGCACCGAGCTCCAGGCGCAAGCTCCAGGGGTGGGAGACCTGCCGGGGCCCTGGGGCAGACACGACCTCAGGTGCCATTTCTACAGGTGCCTTTCTTAATAGAAAAACGTTTTCAACTCTCTGGTGGTGTTCAGCAACACTTCAGCCCAAACCAAAAATTTCCTTAAGGAGCAGAATCTTTGTGGCCTCCTCCACATTCAGCTCACATTTCTAGTCCATAAGCTATATAGAACTAGAAATAAATGTTAAATTAATCAAAACCAGGGTCCTCTGATTCTGAAACTCTTAGAAAGCCCTACCTCCAGAGGTAGTTTTTATCTCACCTACTAAAACTAGGGTCTGAATTACTTCTGAATATGGGGAAAGAAAATAAAAAAAATTTTTTTTTCTGATTTGTCTCTGGGTCACTGTGTTGAAGCCAGAGGAAATGGACTCCGGGTGCTCTTGCAAGTTCTAGCAGCTCTGGAACAAATTACCTCACCCACATCTAAGGGTGTTGGCTGGCCTGCAACAACCTGAATTTTCTCTTATTTAGAAAATGATACTTATGGAGTTTAAATACGTGATCCTTCTCTTAGCATCCCTACCTGTGGCTCAGTGGGAAAATACTGTTTAAGCCCTGGTTGAGAACTCTTCATAATGACACACTGAATTTAAAAAGTTATGATGTACTATGTTGGACAGAGTGTGGGATTAATGTACACACTCAAACTTTGCTGGTGGGAGCAGAAATTGGTGAGGCCCTTCTGCAGGCAATTCAGCATTCTCAATGAAAACTACAGGGTCTTTTGATTTTGGATTTATCCTGGGCCCAGCACATCCACCTCTAGGACTAAACCTACCAATGCACTTGTACCTAAAGAAACACAGTTATAAGGAGTCACTGTAGCACAGTTTGAAATAGCAAGAGACTGGAAACAACGTGAATGTCCATTATCAGGGGACTATCAGGTAAATTTCTGGTTTATCTGGAGAAGGGGATACTACACAGAGTTTAAAAAAAAAAAAGAGCCAGATCTATATACCCTGATATGGAACTATCTCCAATAAATAATAAATTGAAAAATCATATTTTAGATATACATCAAATACCTGAAAAAGAGATACAGTACATTGAGAAGAACAGTTAGGAGACTGGGAATCTCCTTTCTACTGCACACCGTTAGGTATATGATTTGAGTTTATCATGTATTACTTATTCACAAACTGATCTTTTTTAAAGCATTGGGAGGCCTGTGAGCAGTAGGGCTCTGAAGCTGGCCCCCTGAGTGTGCCCTGATCATCTGCTCACTCTGGGCCTCTAGCCCCTCATCCGTACAATGGGGATAATACTGCCAGCTGTTTGATAGAGGCTGAGGCTCAGACTGCAAACCATCGAAGCCCCTGTGCCAGGCACAACGTTTGGCACAGACTCGTTTATGATGAACAAGCAACTGACTGCAGTTTCCTGTGGCCCCTCCGGTGGCTCCCAGTGCTAGATCACTCTGCCCCTTGGTAACCGTCGCTCGTCCCGGCTAAGCCAACCACTCTGCTGCCTCTGCCACTGCCCATGCAATCATCCAGCAAGCAGACCCACCTTTGGTCCCTCATAAAGGAAAGAGTCCCATATTTTGAAGAGGATGTCACTGACGACACTATCCACAAACACCACCAGGAACCAGTTGAACGTGATGAGGGTGTAGTCAACTTTGTACTGTTCAAAGTGGGCGTGCAGTCGAGGCAGCTTCTCGCTCATGAGGTCTCTGAACACCCGCTGGTCCACCTGGAGAGGGAGTAAAGGGGAGAAGTGTGTGGGGGCTGCCATAGCACAGAGTGGGTCATCCAGGGCCCCGGGGGGCTGCAGGCCCATCACAGTGCACAGCAGCGTAGCCATTCCAAATGTGTGGAAGGCTCACACCAGAGCAGAGGGCTCTGTGCCCCAGAGGCAGCTGACCTCACAAGGCAGGCGCTCACCAAGTGCCCGTTGACTGTCATCCTTTCCACAGGGCGGGGGGCTGGGTGCGATGGCCTGAAGCCACTCCTACACTCAAAATGCCCCATGAAAACAGCTACTGCAGAGCCAGTGGAGTGGTCAGCCTTGCTAATCTGTATGGAAGTACAGAGGGTGCTACTACACATGGCCACAAACCTGAGTCCCTGGCCTAAGAGGAAGTGTGGTATCACCACATCCATTGACCAAGTATTTGCTAGCTGGGTGGGCCCGTGAGGGAGCCAGGCCTCCAGGGTCAGCTGCACTTGAGCTTGGCTCTCAGCTCTACTATTGACTCCAGAGTGGCCTTGGGCACACTGTGTTCTGGAGAGCTCTGGTCCTCATCTGGAAAACAGTAACAGTCTGTTTCTCCCAGGGATTCTGTGAAGACTACAAGAGACTCAGGTAAACACCTATCAACATAGGTGGCTGTTATCTCTCCATGCTCTGTGTCAAGCAGGGGCCAGTGCTGGGCAGAGGCCTAATCGGGTTCAGCCCTGACCTCTAGGAGCTAAAAGATGAGTGGGGAAGGAGATGTACAGACTGTTACACCAGCCGTGGCAGGGCTTGGTAAAGATGTGCTTGCAGAGCATTACGGAGCCCCAGATGGGTCCCAGCCAAGTCTGGGGGAGAACACCTCTGCAGCAGGGAGCACAGGACTGTGGGCAGAAGGGGAGTGAGAGAGGCAGCCCCGCCTGGCAGAGGCACCATGCCCCTGAGCGTCAGACTTCATCTACAGGCCAGGGGCTTTTCCGGCCTTTGTCTGTGACCCACAAGAAAATATATGTCAACATCACCCAGTCTGCATCAAACAGAAACAAATCTTTCACAAGCATTACTTAACTTCACACAGTAGGACACACTTTGATGCCTCAATTCTAGTCTATTCAACTTAATGTGATGAAAAACACTACTGCCAACCCCCTATACTGATTTCTCTACTCATGTTTGAAAAACGCAGCAGGCAATGAAGGAGAAGCATCAAGAGGCTTTGGGCAGGAGAGTGATGGGGCTGGATTTGTGCTTTAGGTCTGTCTCTCCACCTGCAACAGAGGCCGAGCTAAAGGGGAGGCCCATGGAGGGCCCCCACACCCAGAGCAGAGGGGATGAAAATCTGAGCCAAGGAGAGGTGGTAGGAGGAGAGGAGCACCTAGATCAGAACTACATGGAGGTAAGGTCTGTAAACCATGCAGACCCTCTGCCGCCAGAGGTAAGGAGGAGGGGTGCTCGGAATACACAGGCCTCCAGAGGGGCGTGGAGAGGGCAGAGGGTGGTCCCCTGAGGCCGGATCACAGGAATGAGGGCTGGGGAGACTGAGACATATTGGTGCCCAGGGGGCATCTCGAGCAGGACAACTGCAGCTCACCAAAGACCCGGGCCGAGGCTCCATGGCCTGGGTGCAGTGAGGTCACCACTCCACCAGTGAGCAGTGAAGCCTCAAAGAAGAGACCCGCAGAAGAGAGCAAGCCACCGTGCACAGCGGGCCACAACCAGGCTGTCCAGGAACAGGGGCAGCTGCACAGGAAATGTCAGCCTCATTAGTGCGCCCTGAACAGCATACTGAGATGGGAGCGTGAACTGGAACAACCACCTGGGAGTGCAGCCCAGCAACACCCAGGACAGGAAGACACCCTGCAGCAAGCCTGCTCCTCGGGATGGGCCCCGCAAATCCCGCCAAACTTGCACCTGCATTATCAGTCAAGGTACGGTAGAAGGAGTGTGAATTCTTGGGATGACTGAGATACTAAAACAACTAGAAACAATCTAGATAAATGTTAAAAATGACATTTTAAAATGTCCTTTTTAAGGAGAATCTAAGACTTTGAAAAACTCAATTGTTAACCCTTATGGGAAGGTTTCTTTTTTTTTTTCAAATTTTTAAATATAGAAGCCATTATAGTAAAAAATGTTTTTTGGTTTTTTTTAAAGAATGTTACACAGGTTCAAGTATCACTGGTTGAAATGTAAAAATTTAAAAGGCAAAGTAACTTAAAAAACATTATTTTCTACAGAAATGATTCTAAAGCATTGTAAAGTCACCTTAGGGTGCACAAAGGATAAAATGCAGGAATCATGGTTGGAAACACACCTTTTTGTCCAGTTTGCTTTCTGGCTAAAAGAGACAAAATTTCAAAGACCTAAATTAGCGGAAATGAACTATAATTAATTTTTCTTAGAAGACTTAAACAAAAGCACACAAGAAGTTATAAAACCATCTCATAGTATGCAAAAAGTATCAGCCTCTCACCTTCTCACCCACATCTATTCCCCACTGCTGTAAACTTCTAATAGGTGGACCAGCTACTGAAAGGCAAGTTGTCAAAACATCTTATGGGTGCATGTGTGGTCGCCATGACAACAAGCCATACCTGGGCATCCTCTTTGGTCAGTTTCCCTGGAAGCCCAGACCCTCCCACAAGGAGGGTCGGCATCACTCACTAGTGATGGTATTTCTGTTGGTGCTATTCCATCCCTCAGCATTTAAACAACAACTACCCATTTGCACACACTTCACACTTGGCACTGGCCAGTGCTGGGGATGAGAAACAACAGGACCAGGTGCTGCCTTTGCATGCATACAGGTCGCTCAGTCATGTCTGACTCTGTGACACCATGGCCTGTAGCCCACCAGGCTCCTCTGTCCTTGGGATTCTCCAGGCAAGAATATGGGAGTGGGTTGCAGTGCCCCTCTCTAGGGGAGCTTCCTGACCCAGGGATCAAACCTGCATCTCTTACGTTTCCTGCATTGGCAGGTGGGTTCTTTACAGCTATTGCCATTACCATGCACGCACAATGCCTTTAAGAGGCTGTAAACAGCCAAGGAAGACAACAGCTAACTATTGGGCCAAGTGATGGTGATGTGATGCCCTGGGCCTAGAAGGACTGGGATGAAAGTGCCTGAGAGGAAGGGACCAGTCAGCTGGCCTTGAAGTGGGAGAAGATCCAGGCACATGCCTTTCCTGCCAGGTAGGTGGCAGATGGTGCCCTGTTCTTGAGGCTGCCTGGAGCTTGGCAGAGGGCTGGTGTGGGGAAGGCTGCCAAGGGACACCTGTTCAGGCCTCTGAGCTCAAGAGGACGTGGAATGACTATATTCATCTCTGTGTCCCCAGCGTCTAGTGAGGTCCTGGCACACAAAGTACACTCAGCTGAGGGGACAGAAGGATAAGCTGCTGAGTGTCTGGACCACAGTGCAGTGTGAAGGGGCTCAGCACTCAGCTCTGGCAGGAGGCAGCTGATGGCGATCTACAAGGCACGGCGCTGGGGCTGACTGCACACACAAGGCTATCCCCATTTGAAGAGTGGCCTTACACAACATCCGTTACAGAAGAATGTTTAAACACCTCAGGTCCAATCAACCAATGGAATATTACCAAATATGACACTGAAAACTAGATAACATTATGAGAAAATGCTCATGCTGTCATGTGAATGTGAACCAGCCAGGATAATCAGCTCTGAATCTGGATACTTAAATAAATGTATTGGGGAAAAGTCAAAAGGAAATATATCAAAATGCTAACTGTGGTTCTCAAGCTGGTAGGGTAACAGGTGACTTTTCATTTCCCTCTTAATATGCATTTCTGTATTACCTAACTTCAGTAAGCATCTATTGGGCTTCCCTGGTGGCTCAGATGGTAAAGAGTCTGAGGAAGGCTGTGAGAGGCCTGGGCCCAGTGCAGGGAGGTCGTGGCTGAATCTGTGAGTGAGACGGATGGAAGGATGCATGGGTAAAGGCAGGAAGAGAGGAGAGGAGGCACCTGCAATGATGCTGGAGAGGGGACAGGGACCTCACAGTGGGGAGAGGACGAGGGAACAGATCTGAGCCACCTGGCGGGTGGCAGTGATCAGACACAGCACCTCCAGGGGCACAGAGGGACAGGAAGGGGGTGTGTGGGCTGACCCAATTCCTGGCCTGGGGTCTGGGTGAGGGGGCAGTGCAGGTGCTAAAGAAGGCAGCAAGGGGGGGTCCCTCCAAAGACAGAAATGCAAATAGAAAGCACAACACAGGACCCAACCAGGCCAACAGAAACCACACAAAACATTTACAACAGGGATTTTCCCAGGGCAGTGGTCACATTGGTGACAGAAAGGCTGAGAAGCCAACCAGTTGATAGTGAGGCGGCCCAGAGGCCAGGGCAGGAAGCCACCCCTAGGCTGGAGCAGGGGGGCCCCCAGTGGCACAGACAGGAGCTGGTACCAGAGAGGAGCCACAGTCACCGACAGGAAGTGCCCGAGGCAGAGAGGGGAGAATGGCCCTCAGCTCCCTGCCCTCCTTCAGGCTCCCCACAGTGCCTCTGCTGGCCACACAGGGGCTGGGAGACAGCCCGGGCCTGCGGACCCGGCTGTAGGGAACAGAGAAGAGCAGGGAAGGGTGGAGAACGGCCGTGAGCAGGCGGATCAACTACCAGCACAAGCCTGGAGACAAGGATGCGAGAGCCCATGGACACAGGCCCAGCTGCAGTCAGGAGACACAGGGCTCTCCGAGAGAAGGAATGGACACAGGTCAGACACAGGAGGAGAAGGGCTGCCAGTGGGGGGAGCAGGGGAAGTCCATCCAGAAGCCAACGACAGCAGAAGCCCCAGTCTGGTAGGAGAAGAGATGCCCTGGGCTGCAAGGGCCAAGGGTCTGGTCCTGAGATGGGAAGTGGCAAGTGGAGCCAGAACCCCTGGGCCCTCCCAGCCCACATCATCCTATCGGCTCCTGGCTTCAGACTCCAGGAGCGGTGGGCAGAAACTGTGCTGTTCAGACCTCCTACTGTGGGCAGTGCTGGAGACCCCAGCACTGTCCCTCTGGATCTGTCACGACATTGCTCACAGGAGCCGTGTCGTCCCTGCTGCTTCTGGCCAGCGAGCCAGCAGGGTAGGGGCACGGATGCAGGCGGGTCTCGTGTGCACTTTAACAGGTGACCTTGGCTCGAGACTCCACACTGGCCCGACCAAAACCTTCTGAGAGCTGCACAGCAGGCTGGGGTCTTCCCCACCACCCAAACCTCCCTCCTCTCACTGGTGTGGGGGTTTTCCTGGCCTTTCCCAGTCCCTCCCCTTGATCCTTCATGGGTTTTCCCCTCAGTAGTCTCTGGCACATCTGCTTCTGCCTCAGCCTCTGCCTCTTGGAGCACCAGAACTAACACACCCAGGCTCCTCAGGCACCCCGAACTGTAGCTTGGCCAACCAGGCCGAGCACAGGGGAGACGGTCCTGAGCAGTGACCACAGAGCAGGTCTGCTGGCTCCCAGGGCACTGAGTGAGCCCGACCAGGCACTCACTGGCTTGTGAGCAGCCCGGCCCAGTCTGGGAGAGGCGGGGGTGGCCTCCGTGTGCACCTTGTCATACCCAGGGAGCCTCCCCAATCAATGCTTAATTCAGGTCACATTTCAGTTCTAATTCTACAAATTGTTGACTGAAGCACAATATTTTTAGAGTACCTGGGATCCTAAAAGAGTCTTTGTGTAATAGTCTCGAGGCATGAAAACTTCCACTATGGTAACTAGACACCAGAAGGCATCTTCTTGTTCCAGGTACAGAAGGGCCACAGCCACCAATCTACAAGCAAACAGAGAACAAGGTGAGCGCCAGCCCCCTGGCCCGGACCCAGGCAGCAAGCCCATCTTCACAGAGGCCGGCACGGTGTGCTGTGCTCTCTCAGACCAAAGCGACTTCTATTCTCCAAAGAGAGAACACTAAGAAAGTATTTTGCGGCAAGGGAAGCATTTCCTAGTTTGAAAAGCAAAGCTACATCCACCCTCCCTTTTGTTTGATTTTTGTTTAAAGATGATGGATGAAATTATTTCCCAATGATCAGTCCGCCTCATTTTTAAAAATTTTTTTCATGATAAGATTTTGCTAATGCAGCTAATTCTTTGAGTTTTTTGTTCAAGTTCCAACTAATCCTTCTACGCACAAAAAATCCAGGGGTGAATACAAAGGAGAAAGAACACATAATGGTTTAAAAACAACTTTGTTGGTACCAATCTACTTGAAATGGGGCTTCACGCAAATGAACCATCATGGGGGCTTTCTCAAAACACTGCATCCACGGCATGCACGTGGGGCGGGAAAGGGGGCTGTGTGTATCAGCTGTTAGGTCACTCACAATGGAAACCTGGGTCCGGCTATATTTGACACTGTCACCACCAAGAGGTTACTCACCCAGTAACTTCATCAGGTCTGGCTGTAAGCGGTCATTCGGGACAGAAGGATGGGAACGAAAAGGCAATAGAAAAGCCCCTCTCTACACACCCGAGAACTTCTGCTTGTGCACCACTTACGGGAGAGACCTGAAGTCACTTCTCAGAATTTGTTTTTGTTCTCTTCCTTGGATAAAATTATAATGAAATCTCAAATTAAGAGGTTAAAAAAAAAAAACTGGGAAGCGGATGCCTTGAGTCAGCATGAATGGGATGGAGAGTAGAAACGCTACAACATGTAGAGATGGATAAGGAGGGAGAAACAGGATGTGCACAGCACCTGAGGACGCCACGAGAAGGGGCAGAGAGACTGAGATCAGCAGAGCCTTCGAAGACACCGCTTTAAGTTAACTGATGTTCACGATGATAGGCATGAATCACTTAGAAAAGGCTAGTGTTCTGCTAAAGTTCTGGGTTCTCAGAATGTGTGTGCAAAATAATGTGGATGGAAAAAAATCCAGTAAAATGGTTAAAGTTTAGAGGTCCCAATGGTGACGGTACAGAGAAAGTCTAAATTAAAGCTGGAAAGTGTCCTAATGTGGGGAAGAGCTGATTCTATACCAGTGTCAGATAAATGGGGTGCTATTATACCCCTAACAGGCATGCGCAAGTCCTCACCAAGATCCCTTAAGTTTCAGAAGGTTTTAGCTTTCAGGAATTTTTAGACTGAGTATGCAGTGTGAACTGTCCATTTAAGCAAAACAAGGCTGCTTTGTTAGGCAATATCTTATTTACAGCCTTTTTTTTTTTTTTAAAGGGGACCATTGAGGAGCAGTCGAAGTCCCTCTTACTTTCAGGGCACAGAGAGGGGACCCTGGCCTGACCACCACAGAGACAATGACTTCCTAGAAACCACTGGTTTCAGGTCTTAACCAACTAACATTCCAGCTTAAAAGCTCTTCTTCCTGCAATGCTCTCATTTCAGATGCAAAAGACAGTCCGTATCCAGAGGTCTGTATCCAGCATGGATGAGGATTAAAAAAGGCCCAAGAGCTGCTAGAATAAATGCCAGCATTCAAAACTCAACGCATGCACGTGACTTACAGGAGAACTGCTAAAGATTACACATGGAGCTTTTTCATTCTTTGTTCGTATTTCTAGCAAGCTGGATTATCTACTCTGGGAGGGATATAAATGGACTCTAATGACAGCAGCGAGTAGAAGCAGCAGGAGTGCACCAGCTAGGTAAGAGACAGACAGAGGTAAAAAGCAGCCACTAGCACTCAAAGTCCAATGACAGGGAGTGGCTTCACAGTGAACAGACCTCAGGACCTCCTGTGGCCTCATGCCGGTGCAGCTCAGCTCAGAATAAGGAGCCTGGATTGTTAAGAGAAGATGAGAGGCTTTTCAGTGTCCTTTGCCTATGGAAGCAGGGAAGCATGCCAGACCTGCAGAAGACTCTAGTCCAAAAGAAAACAAGTTTGGGCTCTTCAAGGGCTAGGTTTTGACTGGCTGAAAAATTGTTTGGGGCAACCTCATGACTGACAAAGATCCCGTATAAACAGGGAGTGCCCTTGTTTTCACATCATGCATTTTAAATGAATGAACGCAAACTGCAGATCAAAACCTGACTGTGAGGACAACAGCAAGGAAATCTAAATGAGAAACCTAGTTGTTTCAAATAGTTTGGTGTTCTTAAGACTTTTCGAAAGCATGCTTGTTTCTTTCAATTATTCTAGAATTGGGGATGGTGCATAATTAAAATTAGCTTACTGCAGTTATTAATACTTCTTTCCCTTAAAAGATTGGCTTTTCTTGGCTCACCAGGAAGGGAAGGGGGCTATCAGACAGTCCCTGGAGCTACAAGTTGTCTTAAAAACAAAGAGGAACCCTCCGTGGACTGGAGACCCACCTGTTGAGACCCTGGCAGTAGCCAATGTCTGGATTCCGCCAGGAGAAGGCGAGCAGGACGTTGCGCAGCTTCTGTATGCCTTCCGAGGTGGGGCACGAGTAATGCTTGTTGTTGGGCAGAGTCCGCAGCAGGTCCAGCTCTATCTGCTTGGAGGCCGGGTTCTGTTTCTCCAGCGCCTTCTGCAGCAAAGTCTGGAAGTAACCAGGCTGAGTGCTCTCCTTGAACTTCTTGATGTGACGGTCCACACACCACTTCCACACCTTGGAACGGTGCTCGTGTGGGATGCCCGCACGGACCAGGTTCTTTAATTCTGGGGAACACGTCATCTCCCTGTTCACTGTGCTCGCAAAGTAATTTTCCCACTTGACCCCAGTGGAGACCTCCTGGTTTTCTGTGAGGTAGAGGGTCTTCAGGTCCAACGCCCGGACTTTGGCAACCAACTTCTCTTCCTCATCATCCTCTGGGACAGTCTTAAACCCATAAATGTCGTATTCACTGTTGAGAAAAAAACAAAACAAAAAGTTAAATGATGCAATCTGGCAAAAAAGTCAATGAAACATAAAAAAGAACCTAGAAATCTACTCATATGTAAATGGCACTGTGATATATGACCAGGCATTTCAATTTGGTGAGGGAATAATTAACTTCTCAATAAACAGGGTGAGAATAACTGGCTATCTGTATGGAAAAAACTGCTTTAGATCCCTTCTTGATACTACACAGGAAAAAAAAAATCAATTCTAGATGGTCAAAGTGCTCAATGTAAAAAGCACAAAAAAATACAAGCAAGACTGCAAACACAAGGCTGATAAATTTGGCTACATTAATATATTAATACATGTGCATGTATATTTATACAGCATACATATACACGTATAACATTTATGCTCAAAAAATACTGTTTTAAAAAGTAAAAAGACAAGGGAGAAAACATTATATTAGTAAGATACTAGGGATGAAAAAGAATTAAGGCTGTGGTAGGCAGAATAATGGCCTCCAAAGACGTCCCTGGAACCTGTGAATATGCCACATCATGTGGCAAGAGGAACACTGTGTGTGGAATTACAGCTATGGCACTTAAGACAGGGAGGTTATTCTGGGTGACCCAGGTGGGACCACAGTAATCACAGGAGCCCTTAAAGTGGAAGAGCAAAGTAGGAGAGTGGACCAGAGAGATATGACAATGGAAGAACAGTCAGGGGGATGGGAAGTGGGAGAAGGCTTGGACCCACGGTTGCTGGCTTTGAAGATGGAAGAAGGCGGCCACAAGCCAAGGAAAACAGGTGGCCTCGAGGAGCTGGAAATGGCCACACCTGATGACCAGCAAGGAAACAGAGACCTAGCCCTACAACCAGAAGGAACTGTATCCTTCCAACAACTTGAGTAAGCAAGGACACAAACTGTCTCCTAGAACCTCCAGGAAGGACTGCAGCCCTGCTGATTCTCTGATTTCATCCAGCAAGACCGTGGAGACTGCTGACTTACAGAACTGTTTGACAGTAAATATGTATCACAAACTTAGCAACTTAAAACAATGATGGTGATGGCAGTCACAGGAAACCAAAAGGAGGCCTTTCACACACTGCTGCTCAGTCTGTAAATCTGTGGGAGCACTCTGAAAATCAGACTCAGCAGAGCTGAAGATAAGCATATCCAACACTGGAGAAACTCTCACGCCAACACACGGACGCACAGATACGCATACCATGATGTCTACTGCATCACAGTTTGTAAGAAGAAAAAAATGGAACTACTCTAAGTGTCTACCATGAGACAAAGGAATAAAAAAGTGATATACAATGAAGCTGTGTAAGGCAGATAAAAAAATTGCTCAGGAGCTACATAAAACCATCTGTATAATTTCAGAAAACAATGTTGAAAAAAATAAGTCTCAAAAAGGTATGAATATGGTAGGCTTAGCATATTAAAAAGCGTCTTCAATTAGAGGTACATATTGAAGTGCTGAAAGCGGAAATGACATGTCTGGTACTTGCTTTAAAACATATCAGAAAAAAAATTTTGGAGGGGGAAGATAAGAAACAAGATTGGCAAAATGTTAACAATTGTTAAATTATTGGGTAACAGTTACATATGGGGGTGTCATATGATGCTACTACCTTGAACTTCCATAACGAAAAGTTAAAAGTAACTCAATAGACACAGTTATTGTTCTACTTATACATAAAGTTTGAAAACATACAACGTAAACAGTAAGGTCTAAAACACATGAAGGAAGAAGACGTGGTACCCGGGGGCAGATAGCTGGGCTCGCTCTCATGGGAGTCTGTCCCTCCACCCCGTTCCCGGAACACAGCAGGAGTGTACAGCGTGGGGAACCTGGCTGCCCAGACTGGGGTCCTGTCCTTGCCACTCCCTGGCTGTGTGACCTGGGCAAATTACATCACCTCCCTGACCCCAACTTCTGCATTTGCTGAGGATAAAAACACCCTCCTTACTGAGTGTTAAATATGAGCAGTGGCACAGCTCCTGGCACACAGACCTCAGTAAAAGTTTTGTGACAATGGCATTGGTTACATTCCGATAGCATATTTTTTTACCTGTCATCTGAGTAGCATGTACAAGGCAAGCCAGTGCTGTAAGCACAGAGAAGGGAAAGAATGGGTCAGGCTGAGGCAAGGCTTCCCCTGGGACCAGGGTGGGGCAGGAGAAGCCAAACATAGTGGGGGCGGAAACAGGAGGAGACTGGACTGAGCGCATTCACAGACCTCCTCCTGCCAATATTTCATGAATCTCATTTTTTAGAAACTAGGATATGAAGGTTCTTAATCCAAGATACATCATAGGCTGCCAGACTCTGTGATTTTCTGAAAAACACATGCAATACTGTATGTATGTCCAACTGCATTTTGGGGCCAAGTGGGTCCACGGCTTGCATCAGACCCTCAGTGAGTTCAGAACCACTGGGTCAGGTTACCCAAGTGTGCTTCCCTTACACAGAAGGCCCGGTTACCCACTTAGGGGCTCCCTTGCCCTAAGTGGAGAGTTTTCCCTAAGAGTTTGCACTCAAACTCCCCAGGAGTGCAGCTGTACCCATGGACCTCTGGAGAAGAGTTTACTCCTCAGAGGACTGGCTCCTCTTATAGCAAGACTGGCTAGCATCCACGGTGGCAAAGTACAAGCAAGAAAAGTCTTGAAATCAAAAGACCTGGGCTGAATCCCAGCTCTTTTACTTGATTATGACAGCAAGATTGACGAGATTACCTGTTCTAATGACTGACAGTCCTTGTCATGAGCATCAAAGGAGACACGGAGAACTGTGTAAAGTTCTTGGTGAGGGGCTACTGCAGTTAAAGGGGGGCTTGAGAAACAGGTCTCACCACTCCCAGCAGTCACGAGCGAGCACCTTTACCTGACAAGATGAGGTTTAATGAACGCTTGCTCTGGATGCTCTGGACTCTCAACCTGCAGAGCGTCCTCCAGCAGCTGGGCTATGACCTCCCGAGCAGGCCCCTGTTCTTCTGAGCAAACTGGGGTCTTCATTTCTTGGAGCAGTATCAAGTATTTGCTTTCTATCTGGCAGAGCTTGGCTTCCAGGCTAGAATACTGCAGAGAATGTGGTAGTTACCTCCATCCAGACAGACACACAGGAAGAGCAATCCTCAAGTACCTTAAGCAATCAACGAATGACAAGCCCAGAACCACTAAAAGTGACCCAGAGAGAGACTATATCCAAGGCAAGAGATGGATTTATGCCACAGGCCACTTGTCTTATCTAAATGGTCCACTGGGCCCCCTCTTCCCTCTGGGGGAAGTACTGGTAATAAAGTAATAAGCACAGAAGTACTGGTAATAAGGCTTCTGCATGTCAACACATGAGTTCTGGACAGCGTTGAGGTGAACAGCAGAAACCAGGCCACACACTCATTACTGAGGTCAAGCTGAGCGAGGCCCCAAGCAGCCACTTTATGGTATTTCAATACTTTCCTAGGATGCTGTGACCCAGCACCAGCTCCCATCTGCTACCTTATCAGACAAATCAACACATCCCTGGAAAACATGCAGGAATAAGGCCTGGGAAGATGCTCTGAGGACTGTTCAAAAGGTATATGAGACATTTAACAGCTGCTGACACAGTGTCACTGAATTTCATTTGATTATCACTTGAATATCTGTGATGTCTGTACACTTTGCAAAGCCCTCTTTGAAAGTGAAGTGAAAGTGAAAGTTGCTCAGTCGCCTATACAGTGCATGGAATTGTCCAGGCCAGAATACTGAAGTGGGTAGCCTTCCCTTCTCCAGAGGATCTTCCCAACCCAGGGATCAAACCTGCGTTTGCATCAAACCCTGCACTGCAGGTGGATTCTTTACCAGCTGAGCCATAAGGGAAGCCCAAGAATACTGGAGTGGGTAGCCTATCCCTTCTCCAGCAGATCTTCCTGACCCAGGAATTGAACTAGGGCCTCCTGCATTGCAGGCAGATTCTTTACCAACTGCATTATCAGCACAGTCACATCTGACTCTCACACCAACCCTATCAGATTCAGAGAAAGCATCATGCTCACCATCCCCATTTATAGATACGGAACTGACTCATAGCACAACTCAACAGCATAAATCAAAAAATCCAAACAACCTTAATTTGGGGGACCTTAGAACTGTGTCTAATATTTTTTTTTTCTGTAAACTTCATTATACCTTTGAATAAAACCCACATCTCAGGGCATTTCTATTGTCTTCATCACAAAGTGAAATTAAACAGTGCTATCTCTATACACATTTTAAATATATTTTGGTATCAGTAACCACATCCCTTCAAGCATGGGGGTTGAACTGATTTGAAAGCATGTCCATTTTTGAATGTTTCTGAATCACATCACCTCCCACCTGAGGACAGAATGTACCCACCCTGACCCACCTTTGCCATCAGATCCCTCTCTCTTCTTTCTGCATTTCTCCGTAGAGCTGCAAGTTCCAAGATTTCCTTATTTAGAAATTTATTTTGGGTTTTGTAACCCTGTAGATTATCCTGTTGGAAAAAAAAAAGTTCATCAACTCACACTGGTTGAATTTTGACTATCCTTTATAATTAATATTTTGCTGCCTTACCAATCAAATAGTCCTTTCTGAAAGTGAAAGTTGCTCAGTTGTGTCTGACTCTTTGCAACCCCATGGACTAAACAGTCCATGGAATTCTCCAGGCCAGAATACTGGAGTGGGTAGCCATTCCCTTCTCCAGGGGGTCTTCCCAATCCAGGAATCAAACCAGGGTCTCCTACATTGCAGGTGGATTCTTTGCTAGCTGAGCTACCAGGGAAGCCCAAAGGGGACGCTGTGGCTAGCCCTTTCTAAGTTAGAGCAAGTTCTAAGGAACTGAAAATGATTATTAGTCACTTTCTGATTAAGCTTTATGGCCACCCTTGGCAGCAAAAGGAAAGTAGGGACCACTGCATAATGAAGGAGATGGGGAAATAAATTTACTTAATGGTGGTGATTTTTCTCAACTGACCTCAGGAGAAGTAAGTAGGACTTATGTCCTAAATCTACGCAAACATTTTATCTACCCACGTTCACTGAGGTGGTACAAAAGGTAATGCCTTATATTCATCTTGTTTTTTAAATACAGAAACTGAACAAATTTTCTGTCCATTCTCATTTTCACTTATCCAGTTTATGTAGAAAAGGCTACACATATATACAATGTTCTTAACTAAAAGAATTACACTTAATAATGAATACCTATAACCTACAATGTGCAAGGCACTTAAGAGATTATGTTCCTCAAATTTTTTTACATTAAAAAAATTTCAAACTTATGGAAAAGTTGGAAGAAAAGTACAATAAACACAATATAGCTTTCACCTAAATTTGCCAGTGGTTAACTCTTGACACATTTGCTTTATGTTTTAAGAGAACATCATAAGGACTTTCCTGGTGGTCCAGTGGTTAAGAATCTGCCTGTCAAAACAGGGGACATGGGTTCAATCCCTGGTCCGGGAAGATTCCACATGCCACAGGGCAGCTAAGCCTGTGGGCCACAGCTACTGCGCCTGCGCGCTCCAGAGCCTGTGCGCCACAACAAGAGAAGCCACCACGAGAAGCCCACGTGCCACAACTGGAGAGGAGCCCTCGCTCTCCACAACTAGAGGAAGCCCGCATGCAGCAGTGAAGACCCAGCAGTCAGAAATAAAGAAATGAAGAAAAAGGAGAGAACATCACAAGCTACTGACAAGTTCACCAGGTCCAACTAAAAGTTCAGGTCTGGCAGAAGCAGATGCTGTGTGTTAGCTTCAGCCCTTGAAACTCTGAGCAAAGGAAGGGAAAGGTAATCTTTCAGACAATTAGGTCAGTGATTTCTAAATGCTCCCTACCAAATCCAGTCTTTTACAAATGTGTTTGTCCCCTACTCTGTGTGAAGTTCCCAAGCAATCTCTGATCCCTCAATCTCAGGAGGAACTATTCACGATAGCTCCAAGGGTGGTCAACGACCACCTTGGTCCAAGGCCAACGTGGTCAAGAAAGGCCCTGACCTCTGTGCTGTCCCAGGACAGAGACCCTCCCCAGAGATGTGTCCAGAGATGCCCATATCTCCAAACTGGGAACCACCATGGCGGCACACAATTTCCCCCGAAAACACAGAAGAACTGAAAATGTTCCCACAGTCCCTGTAATCGCTAACACTTACAGAGCAGCTTAGCATGGGACAGACCCTCAATCTCATTTAAACCTCACAACTCTACTCTTTGGCAACTGCTCATCATCTCCGTTTCCTAAATGAAGAGCTGAGTCATCAGGAGGCCGATGACTAAGTATGGGTCTGGGAGCCAGGCCTGTTGGGCCCCTGGCCTGGGTGCTTGGCCCCTAACTCCCACTTGAGCTCTGATCCGCATCACACGTTCTCAGTCTCAGCAAGACCACATATCATGACAAGGACTGGAGAGAGCCGCTGTCAGACCCTGAAAGAGGTCCACAGACTTCTTTTTCTAATCTAAATCATGATGTTCTTTCTGTGTCTGGAAGCTCTCGTATTCAGAAACAATGAACAAACGTCACCAAAAGGAAGGTGAGCTAGAGGGCAACTGAAGAATACACTGGACCGTGATGGGCAGAGACTGGGCAGTACAAGGTGGGTGGGGGGAGCAGGACACATGTCTTTGAGTTAAACTTTGTGCTTGAGTCTAAGGAAGTCCTGATAGTGCACCTCAAGGATTCTTTCTCTAGAATGACAATCACAGCCTTAATTTAGACTCTAGCAGGAGGACTTCCCTGGTGGTCTAGTGGTTAGGAATCTGCCTTCCAACCCAGGGGATGAGGGTTCCACCCTGGTCAACAAACTAAGATCCCACATGCTGTGGGGCAACTACGCCCGCACACCACAGCCATTGAGCCCATGCTCTGGAGCCACAAGCTACAACTACTGAGCCCACACACTGCAATGAAAGATCTCTCACGCTGCAACTAAGACCTGATGCAGCCAAAAAAATAATGATTAAAATAAAACACTATAGGATACCAGGTGTTCTGTGAGGGCTTTACATGGACTACCTCTTTAAACCCTTACAAGACTCTATGAGGTGAGTGCCATTTCGCAGATGAACACTGAGGCAGAGAAGTGAACCAGCCTGCCTCGGGTCACAGGTCATTAGTGGTAAGGCTGGGTTTGAATATAGCCAAGTTTGGCTTCAGAGCCCAGGCTCAATCTAAACCACCTCACCATACTGGGCCACATCCCCTTCCTCATTGGTGTTTATTACAGTTGTGATTCTGCTTTTTTCATTTTTGTGCTTTCTAAACTAAACTCTGAGCTCCAGGAGGACAGAGACTGTCTACTTTGTGCAGAGTACAAAGCCCACCAAATGGATGGCTGGCTGGCTGACTGAATGAGTACCAAGCAGGAAAAGCTGTATGTATGAAGATATTCATGTAACAGCAAATCACATAAAGAAGAGACAGGCTGATTAAATAATGATGACAGAATCAAGAGGTGGACAATCTGGAATCCCCCCCACACGCCCCCCCACACACCGTGGTTCCACTCTCTGATAAAACGTGCTCCCCTGCAGAGCACCACTCCCTGCAGCCTGGAAACCAAACACCCTGGTGCTTCTCTCTAAATACTACAAAAACAGATATGCTTGCAAAAACATAAAATTCAGTTGAGGGACTTCCCTGGTGGTCCAGTGGCTAAGACCCCACCCTTCCAATGCAGAGGGCCTGGGTTCAATCCCTGGTCAGGGAACCAGGTCCCACATGCTGCAATTCAGAGTTCACAGCAGGCAACTAAAAACCCCATGTGATGCAATGAAGGTTGAAGATCCCATGTGCTGCAACTAAGACTTGGCACACCCAAATAAATTAGTACAAATAATTAATTAAAAAAATTCAGTTGACCTTAAGTAAGAGACTGTAAAAAGGGATGTAAAAAAGACTGTAAAAAAAGGGATGTATATTTAAGGTCGGGTACACTCTAGCTTGCATGTATACACAAAACCAACTTTTACTGGCAACACTAACCAAGACCTTTTTTTTTTTAACATGGCTATTTTTGTAGCAGATACAATTATACAGTAAAGAGATTGAGGGTTTTGGTGTTGCTGAAGCCCTTTTGGTTTTTCTCACCAATAAATCCTTCTGGCCTCACATGTCTACTGGGTGCTGTTCCTAAGTGGTCGCCATGGGAGACCACAAACATATTCCAACAAAGTCGCCCATTATTCCAGAGTTTTACTTCCCATTTAGAATCATCTTTAAGGTACAGGCATGACTATCAGTCAACCAGTCCATTGACACTGCATGACAGGGACTGCTTAGGCATGAAGCAGGCTCAGTAACGATCTCAAAAGTGGCAAACCTTTGCCCTTCAAGGATAAACCGCATTTGGGGGACAAAATATCCTCGGTGCCACGTTAACTGCAGCCAGGTAGGAAGACTTTGGGGCCAGGTGGGACCGATAGTTGCAGACCTGTGTGGGGACAGCTGGTGTCTGGGTTATACCAAATCCCTCTGTCCTAGGGGACACTTCTCCACCTGAAACTTCTCCAAATCGAGAGCTGATGGCAGAAAAACTTTTGGGACCCTCTCAGTGGCCTGGCTGACAGTGGGCCCAAGGCTTTTCGGCTCTCCCCTGGGGCCAGGGTCTCCACAGGACAGTCACCTGCCCTCTGCCTCCCAGTGTTCTCTGTGCTCTTCCTACTTCATCCGCTGGTCACCACCCCAGGTGTGACGGGGAGAGCCAGGTCTGTTCAGGAACCAGCCTCCCATCCTCAGGGGCAGCCCAGAGAGGCATACTAGGAGGAGACTGTGCCTTCCCTCCTGGGTGTCAGGACGCTCCTGCCTTAGGCGTGGGGGCAACTGACTCTGTGCAGGCCCTTTTCGCAAGATATGCTGGGAGCCAGGGCCCGCGTCTCCACCTGAGCCCACACCAGCTGTCAGGAACAGTGCTCCCTCACCTGGCCTCCACTGTGTGCCAAGGCAGCTGTGCCAGTGATGGTCCATGCACAGAGGAGGCAAGAAACAGCCGCCAGAGGTTACATGGAATAATGAAGTTCTAAGGGTGTATAAATAGAGAAGTCACAGCTGCAAGGGAGGGGAAAGATCTGAAACTGTTCTGAGCTATGGTGACATCGACAGACTCAGACTTTCATTTTCCAAGGAAGCTTCTTAGGAAACTAATAGTTATCTGACTGGAAGTCTTATGACACTTGTTTTTTTTTTTTTTTTAAAAAAAAAAAATGGCACAGCTGCTCTGCTGTCACGCCAAACTAGCTCACCGAGGCCAGGTGCTCTAGAGTGACATCAACGGACAGGCTGTTAGCAGGTTTTGGGTTTCTTGTTCCCATAACAGGAGCCCACACCCTGCTCTTACTTTCAGCCAGTCCAGTTCCAGCTGGTCCCTGCCCACGGGGGCGGCTGCAGGAGAGCCGGGCATGCAGGTGGGAGAGGACGCGCTGTCCTCACATTCGCTGAGCTGCCGGGAGAGCTTCATGATGACCTCGTCCTTGGCCTGGATGGTCTCCATCAGCATCCCCAGCCGCTCGCTGAGCTCACCCACTTTGTTCTTCAGCATCCTCACTTCCTGCTGAAGACTGTCTTTCTCCTGATTGAACCTCTCCAGCTGGTTGGTGAGGCCCAGAATCTGGTCGTCCTTCTGGTGCAGAAGCCCCAGTGTGTCCTGCGGGACCCCATCACAGAGGCGGCTGCTTGTGAAGTACTTGTCGTACTGGGAGGACCGCACCGTCTGCTGCAGTAGCCGCACGAGCTCCTGGGAGCCAGGGAAGGTGGATCGGGGAGCAGGGATGGGAGGAAAAGCAGAGATAGTGACAAGTCCACACGGAGCAACCATTAGAGTTTGAGCAAATGCAGAAACTTTACTGGAAATACTTTAATACCCGACTTCCTCTTGAAGGATCTCAAAAAATAGAGAAGGAAAAATATTTGTTCCATAAAGGCTGTCTGCAGAGAACAATGATAGGGAGCAGGAAATGGTGGACAGGCAGACTGCAATTAGCAATGGTTCCCAGTGAACATTCATCCATATTAAAACATCTGAACTCTAAGTTCACTGATCTGCTGAGGAATTAAGTATAATTAGGTGTGATCAGCTCAAAAGGAAGCTGCTGTTTAACAGGATATGGAAACTCTTAAAAACCGTTCACGGGGCTTGGGCTGGAATTATGCTCAAAGAGAGTAGGCGAGGTGCAGACAACACCCTACCCAATTCACTCTGAGGGTCTTCACTCTCCTCAGGATTTCAAGTATCTATGAATAAACGACCAAGCAGAGCAGCAGTGCCCAGGTCAGCGGCCATGGTAACACGTAACTCTCAGGGGAAAAGCACCTTCTGGGAAATGACAGAGTCAGAGAAACAAGAAAGCCGGGTTTTTCTCCTCCGGTCCCTGGCCTGCTGATGTGAGATAAGATACAAACACTGAGGAAGGAGAATTACCTTCTGACTGGCTAAGTCTTTTCTTAACCTTTCTAGCTCTTCCTGCTGGTTCTGGACTAGCAGCTGCATCTCAGAGGCCGGCTTGCTGGCGCTGCCACTGCCCGATGGCACCTCGGGTGAAGGGTCACCAATACTGTGGCGATTTTTGTATGATCCAATCATTTCTTTCAAAGGGCGCTTTCCTTTGTAGGGAATACGTCCAAAATCAAAGGGAAATCCTGAGCCAGTTACTCCTACATAAAAACAAAGCTTGTTTAAGTTCAGCCCTGATCTTCCTTTCGGAAATTCCAGTAAAATACATTAAAGTACATTAATATCATCGTCTAAGGAGCTCTGCATGCATCACTGTGCTCCTACCTCATTCCTGATAACAACCAAACTTAGAACCAAAGATGATCTTTCATGTGATCACTTTTAAGGAAAACTTTCTCTATTTGATGGCTCAATTTTTGCATTGAAAGAGAAAGTGTTAGTCACTCGGTCATGTCCGACTCTTTGTGACCCCATGGACTGTAGCCCACCAGGCTCCTCTGTCTATGGAATTCTCCAGGCAAGAATACTGGAGTGGGGGTTGCCACTTCCTTCTCCTGGGGAATCTTCCCCACCAAAGGATTGAACCTGGGTCTCCCACACTGCAGACAGACTCTTTACCAACTGAGCTACCAGGGAAGCCGAGAAAGTTTTCCCTGACTAGGAACTGAACCCAGGCCATGGCAGTGGAAGCACTGAATTCTAGCCACTAAACCACAGGGGAGGTTTAATGTTTAATGCTCAATTTTTGCATTAAGACAGATGAAAAAGAAGTTAGACTGTACCTAATGAGGAATTTATGACAAAACTGTACTATAACTCTCTCAAGATTCTTTTGTAATGTTAAGTTTGTTTCTCAAAAGATCCATTCTAAGCCTATATGTTCACATAACCATTTTCCAATTTCAGGTACTTTGAGGATCAAAGAGAATAGAGACACAGACCAGGGAAGAACACGGTTGCTCCAAGTTCCCACAGCATCAGCATCCTGAGCACAAAGTGTCCCTTCCCCCGGGCACCTCAGTGAGGACAGGGCCTGCATCTACCAGGTTAGCAGGCAGGACTTAGAGATACACTAGGGATCCCTGGCTGCTTGCTTTCTGCTCATCTGTATTTACTAAAAAAGAAAAAACCCAAAAACCCCACAAAAAACCCAAGTTTATGTTTTCTTAATTGTAAATCCATTTTATTCTCTTTCTTAAAAATACTGAGATAGCCAAATAAATTTTAGTGTAGATGGATTTGAATATATATTAAAAATGTAAAGAGGAGACACAAGAGTACATACTATACAGATACATACTATACAGATTTCATTTATATAAATTTAGAAAGCAGGCAAAACAAAATCTACGATGTTAGGAGTCAGGATGGTGATTGTTGGGTGGAGGGAGTGGGAGGTGATGCACTGACTCGAGGGGGTCTGGGGACGGGGGCCGGCCCCTGGCACTGTCCTGTCTCTTCAAGTAAGTGCTGGCTACATGGATATGTTCACTTTGTGAAAATCCATCAAGCTATACATTTCTGACTAGGGGTTTTTTCTGCATGTATAAAGATTAGCTTGTTGCTGCTGCTGTTGTTCAGTCATTAAGTTGTTTCCGACTCTTTGGGACACCACTGACTGGAGCCTGTCAAGCTCCTCTGTCCTTGGGATTTCACAGGCAAGAATACTGGAGTGGGTTGTCATTTCCTTCACCAGGGTATCTTCCTGAGCCAGGGATCAAACCCACATCTCCTGCATTATAGGCAGATTCTTTACCGCTGAGCCACCTGGGAAGCCCATGGAGATTAGCTTACTTCCCATGAATAACATAGGTCAAGAAGCTGGTGGGCTGATACCTGATTCACAGGAAATATCCATGAATCAACAAGATAAAAATCAGAGACATCTTTGTCTCTCTGTGTCTTTCACATGGGCTCCCTCTCAAAGGGCCAGGGGCTGAGCAGAAGCTAAGAAAGCACTGCCCTCCAGCAGTGCTGGCAGTTCGTGACTTGATCGAGTCACTAAGCCTCACTGATTCTTCTTTTCCAATCTTGCTACTGTGCACCCTTCCAGCGCATCCCTAGAGTCTCTAGGCGAAATCAGAACCAACAATATTTACCTTCAACAATCCAAATCCCCAGCCCCAATCCCTGTTCCTCCAAGAGGCTTTCCCAGTCCACAAGGAGCCCCTCTACTGGGTGCCCCCCCTCCCAAGCTGTGCCACACACTGGGTCACAAGGCATGCTCAGCTTGGCCATATCTTCACCACGTCACACTGGACCACAGGCTTCCATGTGATCATCCTGCAGATCACAAGTGAACTCCCCTCCAAAGCAAGTCATGGTGGTCCTTTCCCAGGGGACAGAAAAATATTTCCTTTAGTGAATATGTGCTCTCAGTAAATATCTCCTAACACTCTGCCTCCTATTCCTGCCAGCCTGTGCCAGAAGTGAGCACAAGGAAGAATTTCAAAATTATGCATTGCTATTTTACATTTAAAACATTGATATTCCCTCAGTGGATCCATGGCTGTGGGACCATGAAAGGCTGCTTAACAAAATGCTGACAGAGTAATGTATGAATGGGTCAGGCTGACATCTTAAATCCTGATGGACCTTAGTATCACAGAAAGAGGGAAAACCAGATAGTATGTCTTCCAGATGTGATTCAACAAGAAATAAACAACACTCCCAGTCCCTACTCTACCCCAAAATATACTCTAGTCATAGTTAAAAGTCAGCCCTGAATCTGGACAGGCCTCTGCTCTAACGACCAGTGTATACAGGAAATACTATGTACAGTATATACAGGAAATACTGTATACAGTGTATACAGGAAATATTGTGTACAGTGTAAACAGTGTATGAGGAAATACAGGGATGGAGGAGCCTGTTACATGACCTTACAGAAATACAATCAGCAAAATCCAGAATGTGGGCAATTCCTCAGCATGAAGACTCTGTTTCTTCAACAAGCAGAGAAAGGTAAATGGAAGACAAAAAGAAAACAGAGAGCTGTTCAGCCTGAAAGAGACCTAAAAAGACACACAACTAAACACACTTGGGGGCCCTGTTAGCACCTCATTTGCTCAGGCCAACTGCAAGCAATTACAGAACAACGGGGAAAGAAGACAAGTAGGACTTACTGTAGCTGGGTTTAGGTTTAATGCCCAAGCTCTGGTTCTTTTAAAGAGTCATCTCTTAGATATACATACTAAAATGTTTACAGATGCAATGGATTAATATCTAGAATTTACTTTAAAATAACCCAGCTGGTGGTAGGTGCCAGGAGGGGCAGAAGCTCAGAGAAGAAAGAAGCCAAAATTGTGGAATATGACACTGCATTTTCTACTTTTGTGTGCATTAACACATTTCTATAAATAGAAAGTTTTCTTTAAAAAAAAAAAAAAATCAGTATTTCCGTAAAGACCACCACAACTTCTGGATTTCCCATTTCCTGAAAAAATCTCAGAACCACAGGACAGGACATTTATTTATTTCTTGTGACATCTCATTTTTAAGCTTTTATGTTTTGTTTCCCACAGAGAGAACACAACTTCCATTGGGCCTCATGCTCCTAGAGATACCTGTGACCAAAGGGTCTCCCACAGCACCAGGGGTTAACAGAGGGCAGAGGCGAGAGCGACAGACAACAGGGACCACGTCCATACCTTTGTTGCCTTCAGGGACCTGCTTCTTCCTTTCTTCCTGCACCATGGACTCCTCCAGTTCCTTAGGGCTTGGCTCTAGAAGCTCCCACTCTTCATTGGTGTAAAACACACTCCTCCGACTATCATTATGCCCTCTCCCAGGACGGAAAGAAGACATTGAATTTCTATTGGGAAAAACAAAATGTTTAACTTTTTAAAAAACGGCAAAGCAAAATGTAATGTCACATATGGACATGAATTTGAGCAAACTCCAGGAGATACCAAAGGACAGAGGATCCTGGCGTGCTGCAGTCCATGGGGTTGCAAAGAGTCGGACACGACTTACTGACTGCACAACAGCAACAACAAATATCACATATATACAATAGGCAAAAACTAAAATCTGATTATAACAAATGTTGGTGAGGATATGGAGAAATGAGAACTCTCATACACTGCTGGTGGCACGTATAAATTGGAACTATTACCAGGGAGAACAATTCAGCAACATACAGATAAATTGAAGAGGTTTTTACCCCAAGGCCCAACAACTCAGCATGAAATTCTTCAACATGTGCACAAGGAGACACAAGCAAGAATATCCACTGCAGCACTGCTCATGTTAGCAAAAACCCCAAACAACCTAAACATCTACTGACAAGAGGATAAACAAACTGTAGCATATTCATACAACCAAATACTATACATCACAAAGTGAATTTGTTCACTCAACAAATATTAATTAAGTGCCTACTATGTGCCAGGCACTAAGTGTTTGGGATTTGCTAGTGAACAAATATTCTGGTCCTTGTGGAATGTACATTCTATCTAAGATTACATGAGCATATGGACAAATATTCTTTAAATGCTGAACGAGAAAAGAAAGAAAATGGAAGAACAACATGATTCATGTTATTTTTTAAATTTCAAGATACTACTACTAATTGACATCATTTATAGATATATACATATGTAGCAAAACTCTAAAAGTCCGCATAAGAATGATAATTATCAAATACAGAATACTGGTTACTTCCATGAAAGGCAAGAGAAGCATGAGATTGTGGAGACAAGAGAGGATTTGAACTGTATCTGTAATGTTTTAATTTGTGCTTTTAAAAGTGAAGGAGAAATATGACAATGTTACATAGTTTGGTAGTGGCTACCCAGGTAATCTACTCACTACAATCTACACTTGCCTGTGTGCTAAAATTATTTCATTAAAACTTCTAAAAACTAGGTTGGGGTTTCTACTTCCAGTAAAGATGGACTAAGAGGAACTAGATTAATAGTCATCTGAAACAACTGACAAACTGAACAAAACAGAGGAAACAATGATTTTCAGACACTGGACATTAGGCTGCACAGGGCAGTGGCCCTGAGAGGTGGAACACGAACAAGGCAAGCCCTTCCCCTGACCCAGGATAGTGCCTAGAGACTTCCAGGCCACAGGGCTGGCAGGGGGAATGCAGGGGGAGCTCTGCCATGAATTGATAAGACAGAGATGGGACTCCCAAGACAGGAGGAGTTCAGAGGGCATAGCATTGGAGAGAAGGCTATTCAGAGGGCTGCAGAAATGTCAGAGTGTTCCTAGGTCTCCAGCTGAGTAGCATCAGGCTTGTGTGTAAGAAAGTTACCTGAGAATGGGGAAAGAACTCCCTACAGGAGCGGAGGGAACTATCCCTGAGGCTCACACAGAGCCAGGAATACTATAAAGCCCCCCCAGCCAGAGTGGAATCTCCTGCGGCCTCAGGTAGAGTACTCAGAAAAAGGTTACTGACGTTATCCCTGGACTAAAGGCTATTCTTATACTACCTAAAAAGCTTAAATGTGAACTTCAGAAGTTTTAAACTGTTTCTGAATAATTAAACTACATTCCAGAAAAAAGCTTAAGAATATATGTAGGACTTCCCTGGTGGTCCAGTGGTTAAGAATCCACCTGCCAATGCAGGCGACATGGGTTCGATCCCTGGTCTGGGAAGATCCCACATGCGAAGGGGTAACAAAGCCTATGTGCCACAACTACTGAGCTCGAGAGCCTAGAGCCTGTGCTCTGCAGCAAGAGAAGCCTGCACAACACCATGAGAGAGCAGCCCCCACTCGCAGCAACCAGAGAAAGCCCACACACAACAAAGGAGACCCAGCACAGCCAAAACCAAATGAATAAATAAAAGACACATGTATGCAGGAACACACACACACAAAAATCTAGCACTCAGGTAAAACTCATAACATTGACATCCAACAAAAAAAATTATCAGGCCTGCAAAGAAGTAGGAAAACAGAACTCATTTTAAGGAGAAAAATCAATAAACAGACTCAGAAATGACAAGTAATAAAATTAGTAGAAAAGAAGTTCAAAAGTTATTAAAACTGTTTCCCCATGTTTGAGAAGCTAGAAGAAAGGCTAAACATGTTAAATAGAGATATGAAAGATGTTTAAAAAATTCAAATCAAAACTTCTACAGAGAGAAAAACATAAGCAGAACACTCTGTGACATAAATTGCAGCAATATTTTTTTTGGTCTACTTCCTAGAGTAATGCTAACAAAAGCAAAAGCAAACAAATGGATCATAACTAAACTTAAAAGGCTTTGCACAGCAAAGGAAACCATACATAAAATGAAGACAACTTACAGAATGGGAGAAAATATTTGCAAAGAATGAAACTGACAAGAGATTAACTTCCAAAATATACAAACAGGTTACAGTTCATACAGCTCGGTACTTTTAAAAACAACAACACAAACAGGAAAATGGGCAGAAGACCCAAATAAGACATTTCTCCAAAGAAGGCACACAGACGGCCAACAGGCACATGAAAAGATGCTCAACACTGCTAATTATTAGAGAAACGCAAATCAAAACCACAATGAGGTATCACCTCACACCAGTCAGAATGGCCATCAACAAAAAGTCTATAGATAACAAATGCTGGAGAGGGTATAGAGAAAAAGGAACCCTCCTTCACTGTTGATAGGAACGTAAACTGGTGCAGCCACTACGGGAAACAGTATGCAAGTTCCTTCAAAGACTAAAACTAAAGTGACCATATGATCCAGCAATCCCATTCCTGGGCATATATCCAGAAAAAAAGAAAGCTCTAATTCAAAAGATACGTGTACCCCAGTGTCCACTGCAGCACTATTAACAATAGCCAAGACATGGAAGCAACCTAAATGCCTTTCAATAGATGAATGGATAATGAAGACGTAGTGTGTAAATATACATATCACATACACACACACACACGGGGCTTCCCCAGTGGCTCAGTGGTAAAGAATCCACCTGCAATGCAGGAGCTGCAGGAGATGTGAGTTTGATCCCTGGGTCAGGAAGATCCCCTGGAGGAGAGCATGGCAACCCACTCCAGTATTCTTGCCTGGAGAATCCCATAGACAGAGGACCTGGTGAGCTACAGTCCTTAGGGTTGCAAACAGTCAGACACAACTGAAGCCACTTAGCACACACATACACATACATACACACACACAATGGAATATTACTCAACCTCAAAAAAAAAAATACTGTCACTTGCAGCAACATGTTTGGACTTGTAGATTATCATACTAAGTGAAGTCAGACAGAGAAAAACAAATATCATATGATATCACTTATATGTGGAATCGAAGAAACTAACACAAATGAACTTATCTACAAAACAGAAACAGACCCACAGGCATAGAAAGCAAATTTACAGTTATCAAAGGGTGAAGGAGGTGGGGAGGGATAAATTAGTAGTTTACTACTGTATATAGAATATATACACACACTACTGTATATACAATAAATAACAAGGACTGACTGTATAGCACAAAGAACTATATTCAATATCTTATAATAACCTATAATAGAAAAGAAACTCAAAAAAGAATATATAACTGGAACACTTGGCCATACACCTGAAACACAGCATCGTAAATCAATTATACTTCAATTTTTAAAAATCTAGAGATGCAAGTACGATGTCTGTGGTGAAAATATACTTGATGGGATTCACAGCAGATGAGACACCACAGAAGGAAAGGTTAGTGAATGTGATGAGAGTGGAACAGAAACCATCCAAATGAAACAGAAGACAGACAGAAAGAGAGGAAGAGAATTAACAAGCATGGTACAATGTTAAGCAAGTGATAATGTCAACTGATGTTCAACAAGGATGCCAAGGAATTCAATGGGGTAAAGACAGTCTTTTCAAAAAGTGGTACTACTATTGGTTGTCTGTATGCAGAAAAAATGAACTTCAACCCTCACCTCACATAACACATAAAAATTAACTTAAAATATACAAATGAGTAAGAATCAAAACCATTAAGAGTCTAGAAGAAAAGAGGCAAGAAAATATTTGTGACACTGGGTTATGCAAAGATTTCCCAAACAGAACACAAAAAACACAACCTGTAAAAGATTAAAATGATAAAATGAACTTTATCAAGATTAAAAGGATTTTCTTCTTTGAAAAATATTTGCAAAACCTATATCTGATAAGAGAATTGTATTCAGAAAATACAAAGAACTCTTGCAACTCGATTAGAGAACAAACAACTCAATTAAAAACTGGATGAAGGACCTAACAGTCATTTCTCCAAAGATACACAGATGGCCAACAAGCACAGGAAAAGATACTCAACATTATTAATCAGTAGGAAAATGCAACTTAAAACTGAAGCGAACCACACCTACCCCAATGGCTAAAGTTAAAAACACTGGTAATGCCAAGTGTTGGGAGGAATGTGCAACCACTGCAAAGGTCATGTACTGCTAATGGGAACACAGAATGGTGCAGCCACTGGAGGACAGTAGGGCAGTATCTTAACAAGTTGAATCCACACTCAACTAATGAGCACATCAATCCCAATCCCCCGTATTTACCCAGAGAAATGAAAATATGCCTACACATAGATGTATAACTGCAGCCATGAAATTAGAAGATGATTGCTTCTTGGCAGGAGAGCTATGACAAACCTAGACAGTGTGTTAAAAAGCAAAGATACCACTTTGCTGACCAAGGTTCATATCGTCAAGGCTGTGGTCTTTCCAATAGTCATGTATGCATGTGAGAGCTGGACCATTAAGAAGGCAGAGTGCCGAAGAATTGATGCTTTCAAACTGTGGTGCTGGAGAAGACTCTTGAGAGTCCCTTGGACAGCAAAGAGATCAAACCAGTCAATCTTAGAGGAAATCAACCCTGAATACTCATTGGAAGGACTGATGATGAAGCTGAAGCTCCAATACTTTGGTCACCTGATGCAAAGTGCCGACTCACTAGAAAAGACCCTGCTGCTGGAAAAGATTGAAGGCAGGAGGAGAAGAGGGCAACAGAGAATGAAATGGTTGGATGACATCACTGATTCAATGGACATGAACTTGGGCAAACTCGGTGAGATGGTGAGGGACAGGGAAGCCTGGCATGTTACAGTTCATGAGGTCACAAAGAGTTGGACATAATTTGGTGGCTGAACAACTACACATAGGACTTGGATGTGAATACTCAGAGCAAGCATTATTTATTATAGCCACAAACTGTATATAAACCAAAAGTCTATCAACTGGTGAATGCATAACCAAATTGTGATATATCCATACTTAATGCATACTATTCTGCAATGAAAATAGAAAGAGCTATGAAAACACTCAACAATATAGATGAGTCTCAAAAAGATGATGCTCATGAAAGAAGACAAATACAAAAGACTACACATAGCATGATTCCATATACACAAAATCCTTAAAAATTTCATACAAAGGGGCATGAGAGAACTTTATAGGGTGGTGGAAATGCTCTATATTTTGATTATAGATGTGTTTACATGACTATGTATAATTTCTAAACTCCATCAGCCTGTACACCTAACATAGGTAAATTATACTTCAGTAAGGTTATTAAAATAAAGAAGAGGAAGAAATGTGCATCATTCAGAGTTTTCTGAGGCAGATTAAAGGTAAGGGCTGGGGAGGTAGCTTCATCTCTGGTGTGAATCAGATGATATTCTCATGTAAAACGGTCATTTTTTCAATGTTTTACATTTCTGAAAGCATGATTTTTTTGCTTTGTTTGCATTTCATCAAAGCGCTTTAAGAATTTAGAAGAATGTAGAGAAATTACTTCATACACTTATGTTTCCCTCACCCTACTGAAATTCACAGACAACTGCACAGAGGAATTCCCCAAGAAATTCCCCACTATAACCCAATATGCAATGTTGTGGTAAAGTCCGACTTTATAAAAATTATACCGTCTGGGAGAAAGCTATTTCAAAATAGTTGCTCAGAAGAAAAAGAAACTCTCACAAAAGCTTCATATGATTTTTCTCATTTCTTTGATACAACTGCTGAGTAGAGGCACCCCTGGACCCTCTACACTGTAAAGCTTCCCTGGCCCTGCTAGAGCCAAGGTCTCACAGCAGCTTTCACTCACATGCCACATGTTACTTCCATCATCATCAATTCAAGGAGTTAAGCTCTTTTTGCCCTTTGCCTGAGCCTTAGAACTATGCTACCCAGCTCCGGTCCTTAAAGGGGTACAGAAGAAGGATTGAGAGAGCAGGGAAGAACTGAACATGTCTGGGGAGAGAGAAGAGCAATTTACATGACTTAAGACTTCCCCAGTTTGGCCTTGCCATTCCCACCCTGTCTCGGGGCCCACACATGCAAACACCATGCTTTCACCTGCAGCCAAGGGACTGAGCCTTGGTTGGGGGAGGTACCACCTGCCAAGCCTTAGGTGATGAAGAAATGGGATCAGGCTCAAAGCAAAAGCCTCTTTAAGCTGAAACACTAATTGCTGCTTTTTGATCTTATGTGGTGAAAGCCAATTCTGTGACTGTGCCACATGAGGGTCAGTAGAGTACACGCTTCTCAAGCCACTCGTCCTGTCCTCTCCAGTCAGCAGAGGCCTCTACACTAGTCAGTGTTCTGCCAGCACACTACTTAAGAGTTCACAACCAGTTTAACAGGGCTCTGCTGGCTGATGCTTGAGGCCATTCTCATACAGTGCTTGTTCTTCAAACAACCCAAGGTCATTTGACAAACCTTTGAGCAGAACTTCTGTGTCCTTCCAGGCACCGTACTAGGTGCCTGCTGTTTTGTTCAATAAACACTCAGCTACTCTGATCTGAAAGGTAAAGTCAGGGACCACTGGGCGGCCAAATGTCACCTTGATGGCTGCAGTGTTCAAGCCGAACTTTTACAAACGAATACCAGCAGCGACACTACAAATCAACTGAACTCCAATGAAAGTTAAGAAACAAACAAAAAACCCAAACACCAGCAACTATATAATTCATAAGGAAACCTCTGTTTCTAGGTTCATATACTTTAGTTCGATTTTTCTACATACAGTTTAAAAGGTTTATCTAAAACAGTAATAATTTCAATATTCACTTTGCCTCTGATAATCAGCTAGAATTTTATAGGCTGACAGAATGGCTGGAAAAATACCTCATCAAATCCTTCAAGAGCTCAAAGCTCCACAAACACCCTGCACAACCAAGTTTGGGGCTCTATCATCATCTTGTCTACGGCAAGAAGACAGCTGCAAAAGGAGGGGGGGCTACCTCCCTAGTGCCCAGTCAGCTCCATCCCTCCTGACTACAAGCCCCATCAAGAGAAACAAAAAGTAAGCGTGGGGGGGCTCCGACTGGCAACAGCTATCCAATGACGCAGTGTCTCCTCTTGTACACATCAATCATTCAGAGATTCTCACAAGGATATGGAGACATATGCACAAGGACACCAGGACAATGTTATTTGAAATGATTTTTTAAAAAGGCAGAAATAACCAAAAGGCACTTGCAGACGTGACTGAGATCTTGAGATGAGATTATGCTGGATGATCTGAGACAGCCCTGAATGTTATCGTAAGTGTCCTTATAAGAGGGAGGCACAGGAAGATACCACTATAAGAAGAGGAGCTGGCGAAGGGACCAGGGAGGAAGAGTAGAGCGATGTGGCCACGGGCCGAGGAATGCTGTCAGCTTCCAGGAGTTGGCAGAGGCCAAGGATGCATTCTTTCCTGGAGCCGCCAGAAGGAACCAGCCCGCTGACACCTGGACTTTAGCCCAGTGAGACTGATTTGGACTTCTGGCCTGAAGAACTCTAAGAGAATGAATTCATGTTGTTTTAACCCACCGAGTTTATGGTAATTGTTAACAGCAGCCAGAGCAAACAAATACAGCTGGTCTCCAACAAGCTACTGCCCTTAGAACCATGGGCTTTGCAAGAATACTTTTTATTACAGTCCATATTTCAATAGCCACTGAAGTTTGGAGCATCATGTCTAAAGTTAAAATATATTTACTGTTGATATAATGACTTGGGAAAGAAGTGTCATCAGAAAGGCCCTTTCCAAATCATCCTATACATTTAATATGGATAATGAGTTCACCAATTCTAAAGTCATCAGAACAAACATCTAATAAAATGTGCACTGCCTCATGTTTAAAAACAACTGGACTATATGATGATCTTTTACTTTTATCTAGTTTGTTTCACTTTTTCTATTTCATATTCAGTGCTCCCATTTCATCTAATCCATGTTTTCCAATTTCTCCATCTCTTCCTTTTTTTTTTTGATGTTCTTATCAAGCCTTTACCAAGCACATTAGAAAAGCTTTTGTATACATATATATATTTTATTTGTATACACACATATATATATGTATAATATATACCCTAGAAAACATATTGATTTTTGCCTAACTAAAAAGCTTATGACATTTTGATTCCACGTTTGACTTAGTTTGAATAGAATGCTAGATTTCTAATAAAAAAAACAGATATGCAACAAGCAACAAAGCGTTTACTGTATAGCATAAGGAACTATAGTCAATATCTTAAAATAATCTATAACGGACAATAGTTTCAAAAATAATATATGTGTATATGTAACTGAATCACCTTGCTGTGCACCTGAAACTCTCTAAGTCAACTGTACTTGAATAAAATATATATATTAAGACAAAAAGAAAAATATATATATTGGTGTTTCCTATGGGAAAGATTGAAGGCAGGAGGAGAAGGGGATGACAGAGGATGAGATGGCTGGATGGCATCACCGATTTAATGGACATGAGTATAAGTAGGCTCCAGGAGTTGGTGATGGACAAGGAGGCCTGGAGTGCTGCAGTCCATGGGGTTGCAAAAAGTCGGACACGACTGAGCGACTGAACTGAACTGATGGGGGAAAAAAGAAAGTGCACTGCCTCCAAAAAAAAAAAAAAGAATCAAAGCGAAAATAATCTCATCATAGAATTTCCAGGCAGGTATAGCTCTACTGGCTCCCTGCTGCCCACAGGACAGACACTACCTCATCACTTCACCCTGGGCCTCCTGGTCTCTTCAGCAACTCTTCAGTCATCACCTCCACTCAGCACCCTACGCTCCCAGCGCATCAACTTGTGAACTCATGAGATGCTGTTCTGCCTTCCATACCTTTGCAAAGGCATCTTTGCACGTGCCCTTTCCTTTGGCAGGTCCCACCTCACACTTCAAGTCCCAAGTTAAAACTCATCCTCCACGGCACAGCCTTGCCCTCCCAAACAGCTCCCCCACCACCCACTCAGTGCACCCAGGGAGGGGGACATGCTAGGTTCAGCCTTCAATTGCACCCTACAGCGCCTTGTGGCAGGACTCCTTACCTGCCCGCCTGTCTGCCCGCAGGGAGGGGTCACCTCTTATCCAAGGG
This sequence comes from Okapia johnstoni, assembly GCA_024291935.2. Lineage (NCBI taxonomy): Eukaryota > Metazoa > Chordata > Mammalia > Artiodactyla > Giraffidae > Okapia > Okapia johnstoni. The sequence continues at coordinate 26,622,287 of CM044326.1, forward strand.
AGCATAAATGCCACACAGGAAAGGAGGAGGAGAAGACAGAAAGATGACTGGAGAGTGGGGGTACACAGCCAAGGGCAGCCTTCAGATCAGTGTTTCTCAAACCGTGGGTGGCAACCCATTAGCAGGTCAGGAGACTGAATTAAAGAGCCACAAAATCAATTTTGAGGGTCATGATGAGGGTCATGTTTTAATACACTGGAAGAAAAAACAGTACTTAGCCTTACTAGATGTAATAGTTAAAATTTTATGAAATGTCTGTTTGTTTTGTGTGCTTACAAACACTATGCAGTTATGTATGAATAGATATTATTTGCTGTGGATTCCCAGTCAAAAAGGTAAACAACGCTTTCTTAGAGAGAAAGCCCTACCCTGGAGGCCAAATAGAAAATACAGCACCCAAGGAACTGCAGTCCCTGGCAGGAGGGTATGGACAGGGCCACCCACACATGTGTGCAGGGCTGAGGACAGAAAAACCCTGAGGAGCAGGAATGGAGAATGTTTCTGGGCCAGGAAGGGTACTGAGCCTTTCATTCATCATTCCTTCCTCCAGCAGGCTGCAGACACCTGCCACACACAAGGGCCCCATGTGCAGAACTGGGGATACAACCAGCCAGGACAGATGGGGTCCCTGCCCCTGGAGCTCCCAGCCCCCACCTGGGAGGTGGGCCACAGACAAGAATGCAAAGAAACAGAATAACTACAAGTGGAAGTAAGGGCTGTGAACAAGAAGCACAGGGGTGAGTAGAACGAGGCTCTTGGGAAGGGTGACAGGGAGTCACCAGGAGGAGGGCGCCCTCCCAGCAAAAAGTCAGCCTGGGGCGGGGCCTGTAGGGAAGACAGTGTGTTTGCAGAACTGAAAGAAGCCAAGCAGGCCTGAGACTAGGGGGGTGGGCGGTTTGGAGGCAGAAGAGGGAGATGAGCCCTCTGGCCCTCGAGGCCATATTCAGTAGTATGGCCTGCAGCCTAAGGTGAGGAGATTCTTCCTGCAAAGCATGAACTAGTGGTGAGAACTGATTGAGGTCACTGAGAGTAGGGCTCCTGCCACAGGTGGGCCCAGGCCCTGCGGAGGGTAACAGGTGCCAGCAGCTTCCCCTTCCCAGCCCCCAATTCTAAATACCATGGCAGACATGGGCCAATCTCGCCCTCCCTTGGTGGCCCTAAATAAGGCACCTAAGTTCTCTGCTTCCCGTGTCAAGAAGGATGACCACACATCCCAGCCAGGGTTATATGCCACAGCCATCGCTCCTCTCACGACTACAGCAATTTTCATAAAGTGGTGTCACACAACCGTGCCCCTTCTGATATGTGGGTTCCTGGAAGTGCTGGCCAGTGGAGGTGGTGAGGACAGCTGGGACAGAGGTGCTGAGCATGACCCCCACTCCCAAGAGATGTCAGAGAGGACTGGGCACTGATGCAACAAGGCGCAGACAGCCCGGCCAGCTCATGCGATCACTGAAATTCCCCTGGCCATGGAGTTGGCCACCCTCCTCCACACTTGCCTCTCTGGAAGGCCAGGCTTTAAATCATCAGTGTGGGGCAGCAGTTTGGTGACTAAATTCTTTCTTGGTATAGACACAGCTCAGCTTTACAGGGAAAACCACAGATGAATACCACGTTACAGCTACTGGGCATGAATGACTTCCCCAAATTCACCAATCATCCCCCCTGCTTCAGGCCGGGCCCTCTGCTACAGACAGGATGCGCCACTAGCCACGGTCCTAGCGCCACTAGCCACGGTCCTAGCCAGCCAAAACAGAACAGCCTCTGAGAGCACCAGTCATTCACAGGAATAACTGTATCTACCTAGCCTGAGGGCTCATGCATGCATGCTAAGTCGCTTCAGTCGTGTCCGACTCTGCGACCCCATGAACTGCAGCCCACAAGGCTCCCCTGTCCATGGGATTCTCTAGGCAAGAATACAGGAGCGGGTTGCCATGCCCTTCTCCAGGGGAGGGCTCAAGAGGGGAGAAAAAACAAAGGGTCAGAGCAGGACTAGTGGCAGGGCCAACGGAAGACCCATCAGAGGCAAGACTGGAAGGATAAGGACACTTTCTTAGCCAGCCCAGTTTCCACCCCCATCCTCCAGATAGGCACCTTCTCCACTGATGGACAATAAAGACCCACTTCACTTACTGGCTCAACGGAGGCAGGGAAATGACAGCAGCAGCAATACCAGCAGCACTGGATCAGGTAAGCACTCTCTACTGAGCATTTACACTGAGTCAGACACTCAGCCAGGCAATTCTTATTAATAACCTTAACCTTCACACCCAACCAATAGGGAAGGGTATTCACACACACACACACACACACACACATGCCAGTTTACTAATGGAGAATATAAAGCTCAGAGAAGTTAAGAAACTGGCTCAACATCACACAGCTGATGGAATAGCAGAGCTGTGATTCCAAAACCCAGGCTGACTACAAAGAGCACGAGCCACAGCAAGACCCCACTCCTGCCACTCACTCGTGTGTCAGGCACGGCTGAGCGCCTGGATGGATGCCCAGTCCAGACCCACAGAACCACAGGGCCAAGCTCACCGCCATCACATAACCTGCAGCACAGCTGCGGCCCGAGCACCTCCCACGCTCGCCCACCTCACTCGAATTCTGCACGGCTCCAGGGCACACAGTCACACTCCCACCCCCAAGCATGCACACTCACACAGGGACCAGCCAGAATTGCACATGAGAGTCAATTCTTTTACCTGAAGTGATCTGGACCGTTAGTAGATTAATGAAAACATTGGTTAAAGCAGGAAACCATTTAACAATAACTTAAACACATGGACCTGTGAAGGCACACATAAGCCTGCACTGACGTGCCAGCCCCCTGAGGTAGGCCAGCCAAGGCTTCTTCCTGAGTCTGGGGCTACTGACCAGGGCTCCCTGGTATCTTTCTTGGATAAATCATACCCATAAGACACCATCTAACTTTTCCAAATTTGTTTTGCTTCTTTTTAAAAAGATTAGGGACTTACAGTTGTGAAACAATCTAAGTATAGACTCTTTACAGGTTTTGAACAATTTTTTTTCTCCTATCTTTCACAACTGTGTCACCCACATCCTGGCAATTTTTTAGTGACTCACCTTTATCAAATTTCCCCCAAGCATTTAACTTACTTTTTCAAAGAAAAAGCAACTCATTTTAATGTTATGGGTTTACTAAGTATTTCACTCAATTATATAATTACAATAACATGTACAACTAGTTAGCATTAACTAGTTAGGAACAAACTCAGCCGACTCTTGGTAAGTTTGCAGCTGGCTGGCAGGAGTAGGGGCACAGGGTGTCCTGCAGTAGCCCTTAATCTTCTGCAGTCATTGAGGACCATGGCTCTATAGAGAGAATTTAAAATACCAGGTAAACAGGGGAGCTGGTGGAAGCTGGTTTGGACAGTTTCAACTGTATTGATAAACAGAATAAAAGCATAGCAGACAAGCATTCAATTATCCCTTAAGCCCTGATGACACTCTAAAATACCATTTAAATTTATATAAAATAAATGTAATTGTTAAGCCATTAATTTATAATACAGAAATTTGTTTTAATATTTCTATGGTCATTAAAACCTCTCAAAAAACAAAAAAATCTCTGTGCATCTAAAGCATTTTACTGAACATTTAAACCTTTTTTAAGCACGCTGCAAGCAAAAAAAGAAAACAAAAACCATGAACACCTAAGATCCATATGCCAATCAACAAACATCAGGGTTTTGACAGAAAGCGGCCCCCTGGACCCCCATGGAGAATGGCTTTGCCATGGGCTGTGTCTCCCCCAACAAAGGCAGCAACTAACCCTCATCTAGTACTTAGTGAGGGTCAGGTGCTGCTCAAAGTAGTTTTTATGCATTAAATTATCATCACCATCATGTTGATCTCCCAAAGTATGTGTGATTATTACCCCCATTTTACAAATGAAAGTTAAGTAATCTGCCCAAGTTATGCAGCTTTAAGTCATAGGGCTGGGAACTGAACTTGGCTGGCTGGTTCTTAATCACTGGGCTATGGTGGGAAGGCACAGCTGAGAGAAGATAACTCCTAGTGTGACCTTCAACCCTGAATGTGAACTGTCATTGTTAAAGCAAAGGTGACACGTGCTCACTTTCTTAGGGGAAACACACTCCATAATAAGAAAGCCCCCAATGTTTCGGGTCTGTCTCCCCCATTCCATTATCTAATTTTGAGGGCAGATGGAACTAGTCAGGCATGAAAATCTGGCAAATCAATCACTTCCTAAATATGTTCTTACAACAAGAGGTGGAAGGAACACTGGGCTCCAATCAAGGCACCAGGGTGCCTTTCAGATCTTCCACATACTTGCTATGTGTTTTGAGCAAGTCACCTTACTGACAGGGACAGAGAAAAGGGATACAGTAGGTGATTAAATACTTAATTCCAGTAAGGGACAGTAATTAAAGAAAAAAGTACAGGAGATCCCTGTAAGTTAATGATCACTCAAGAAAATAGGTCTGCCTAGCAACAAAACCATGGAACAGAAGCGTGAGACATGCCCCCAAACAATAAGTCAATGGTGGAATGAGACCCACATCCTACCCAGTGATGTCAGTAAGCTAATGACCCCTAGACATGCTCTCTGCACACACAAAAAACAATAATTTGGGTAAGGTGACATTTCAAAGTGAAAGACCCTCATTAAACTGAGATTTGAAATCATTTTTCCATAGCACCATGACAGTCCCAGACGGGCCATCCAGGGTCAAAAACTCCCCCACCCAACATGCTGGGAGAGTTAAAGACGCAAAGAATGAGGAAGGAGGTGGTCTTATTCCCCTCCCCTCTTTTTCTTTGATTATACAACTGCAGCCCACCAAGTTCTTGGGGTGGCACCCTCTTGCCTGCCCGCTTGTAAATCTCATGAGCATCCTATTCTAATAAATCACTTCTTATCTATTGCTTTGCCTCTCAATGAATTCTTTCTGTCCTGAGACATAAAGAACCAGAGCTCCTCAGAGCCCCCTAGACACTTTTCTGAGGTTTCATTATCTCTCTTAAGTGTCAACTTTTTAACATGTAAAATACAGGGATCATGTCTTGGTGACTTTCTAACATTTTTAGGAGCACAGAACCCTTTCTGTGGTCCAACAGGTTGAAATCAGTGAAAGCAGTGCTGCTCTAATTGCCGGTGCCCAGGGAGACAGCCCAACCTTGCCCCCTCCCTCCCACCTTCCGTTCAGTGCTGGCTGGCGAGGGACTGAATCAGATGAGATGGGGCACACCGGGCAGAAGGACACACCCTGAGTGAAGGTCCTGGGTGAAGAGCAAGGTACAGAATGGCCAGAAAATAGCAATTCAAAGAGTGAGAACATGGGGAAACAGTGACCGAAGGAACAAGCCACTTCTTGGATCCATAAGAGAGGGGAGGACACAGGGTATACTGCTACCCCCAATATTGGAAAGACAGGCCAATAGAGGCAGTCACAGCTTCCTGGAGCAGAGACTCAACTACGGAACCAGTGCCAAGGGAGGAAAACTCACTGTAACTGCTGACTTGCTGGAGGCTCAGTACAGACACCTCTGTGAGTTAAAAACTCTAGGGGACCCAGTCAGAGGGGAGCTCACAGTATTGCGAGACTTACCTCCAGGGCTCCCACAGTGAATACCAGAGAAAAATCCCCTCTGGTTTCTGGCAGGGAGAGGGGAAAAGGAATAATTTTTAAATATTCCAGAGCTCTCTGCTCTTAACAAGGCCTGTCTTCTAGGAAAACTATTAACCAGAGCCTAACCTGGGTATTATTGGAGCCCAAATGACCTGTGGGAAGGGAAATACCCAACTCCAGCCCATTCTAGCCATCCTGCCCCACCTAAGGGGGGATAAAAATACTGAGAAACACTTGTGAAGTTCATACTGCAGAGGCACAGGCTCACTAAGAGCCTGAGTCCTAATCACAGGACTACACAACACTTCCTCACCTCCCACACCTCATCACCATATTACTAAAAGCCTATTTACAGCAGTTCCTTCAACCCAGAACACTATGTTCAGCTACAAGGCAAAATTACAAAGCATATCAACAGGCAAAAAAACTCCACAGTTTGAAGGGATAAACAAGCATCAGAACCAGACATAGCTGGGATGTTGGGAGTATCAGACTGGGGATTTACAACTGATTAATTTGCTCAGAGCTCTGATGGATAAGACAGCATGCAAAAACAGACAGCCAGGACCTCCCCTGTGGTCCAGTGATTAAGAATCTGACTTGCAACGCAGGGACACCAGTGTGATCCTTGATCTGGGAAGATTCCCACATGCCACAGGGCAACTAAGCCCATGCACCACAACTACTGAGCCTGGAAGCCACAAGTACTATGCCCGAGCGCAAGAACTCCTGAAGCCTGCACACCCTACAGCCTATGCTCTGCAACAAGAGAAGCCACTGAAATGAGAAGCCCGAGGACCACAACAAACAGCACCCACTCACCACAACTAGATAAAGCCCGCACACAGCAACAAAGACCCACCACAGCCAAAACTCAAAATAAACAAAAAAGAACAGATCGTGTAAGCGAAGATGGAAATTCTAAAAAAAGAACAAAAAATAAATTCTAGAGGTAAAAGCACTGCAAAAAAACGAAGAATGTCTTTGATGGGCTTATGAATAATCTGGACACAGTTAAGGAAAGAAACTGAGTATACAGATATCCCGATAGACTCCCCCAAACTAAAAGGCAAAGAGAACAAAGACTGGGGAAAAGAAGAAAAAGGAAGAGAGCATCTGAGGACCATGCTGCTGCTGCTAAGTCGCTTCAGTCGTGCCCGACTCTGTGCGACCCCATAGATGGCAGCCTGCCAGGCTCCTCTGTCCATGGGATTTTCCAGGCAAGCGTACTGGAGTGGGGTACCATTGCCTTCTCCCTGAGGACCCTGGGATAACCACAAAGGGTATAACAAACACATAATGGGAATACCAGAAGTAGAAGAAAGAGAAGGGAAAAGAAGAAATACTTGGCATGATAAATGCCAAAAAGCCCATATCATGGCATACCATTTTCAAATTACAGAAAATCAAAGATAAAAAATTCTGAAAGAAGCCAGAGGAAAATAACTACCTTACCTATAGAGGAACAAAGACAACTACATGTGACCTCTCCTCGGAAACTCTGCAAATAAAAATAGGTTGAAATATTTAAAGCATTGAGAGAAAAAAATTATCCCACCGACCGAGAACTCTGTAAAGTGTGAAACTATCCTTCAAAAGTGAAGGAGAATTTTTTAAAAAAGTAAAGACTTTCTCAGGCAAAAAAAAAGAGAAAAAAAATTTTGAGGGAATCTGTTGCCAGTAGATTTGCCTTGCAAGAAATACTAAGTTCTTTAGAAAGAAGAAAAATAATATAGGTGAGAAACTCAGATTCAACATAAAGGAACAGTACTGAAGAAGGAATAAATAAAAGTAAAATAAAAACATTTTCCTTATTCTAATTGATCTAACAGATAACAGTCTATTCAAAATAATAATACCAGGAATGTATACTTATGTATACCTATTATGTATATGCTCAGTTCAGTTGCTCAGTCGTGTCCGACTCCTTGTGACCCCACTGACTGCAGCACACCAGGCTTTTCTGTCCATCACCACCTCCCAGAGCTTCCTCAAACTCATGTCCACCAAGTTGGTGATGCCATTCAACCATCTCATCCTCTGTCGTCCCCTTTTCCTCTCCCCTTCAATCTTTCCCAGCATCAGGGTCTTTCCCAATGAGTCAGTTCTTCGCATCAGGTGGCCAAAGTATTTCAGTTTCAGCTTCAGCATCAGTCCTTCCAATGAACATTCAGGACTAACTTCCTTTAGAATGGACTGGTTGGATCTCCTTGCAGTCCAAGGGACTCTTAAGAGTCTTCTCCAACACCACAATTCAAAAGCATCAATTCTTTGGCACTCAGCTTTCTTTATAGTCCAACTCTCACATCTCTACATGACTACTGGAAAAACCATAGCTTTGACTAGATGGACCTTTGTTGGCAAAGTAATGTCTCTGCTTTTTAATATGCTGTCTAGGTTGGTCATAGCTTTTCTTCCAAGGAGCAAGTGTCTTTTAATTTCATGGCTGAAGCCACCATCTGCAGTGATTTTGGAGCCCAAGAAAATCAAGTCTCTCACTGTTTCCATTGTTTCCCCATCTATTTGCCATGTATATGTTATGCTGATATATGTTTTACATATGTATAAACTTACATTATGCATATATTGTGGATGCTTATGTATATATATTTTGTATATATGTGCTATTTATGCTTCATATATAAGTGAAATGAATAACAGCAATGATAAAAGGAACTCGAGTAGATAATTAGGATTATTTTGTTGTTATAACATGCTCACACAACCTGTAAAGTGGAATAGTGTTATTTCAAAGTGGACTTGGATTCCTTGTTAACATATATTGGAAACCCTAGGGCAACCACCAAAAAGGTTACAAAAAAAAGAAGTATAACTGACGTGCCAAGAAAGGAAATGGAATCATAAAAAATGCTCAATTAAGCCACAAAAGGCAGTAAGAAAGTGGAAGACAAAAATAGCAACAAATAACAAGGACAACAAATGTTAACAGAAAACACAGTAATGAATGCAGGATACATTAATCTAACTAAATCAATAATCACCTTGAATGTCAATGGTGTAAAGGTATCAATTAAAAGACACAAATTGTCAGAACTGATCAAAAATCATCTCACAACTATATGTTATCTGCAAGAAATCCACTTTAAAATAAAGACACAAATAGATTAAAGTAAATAGAGAAAAATATATTGTGCTAACATTAATCAAAAGAAAGCGGGAGAGCTATATTAAATTCAGAGAGAGTGGACTTCAAAGTAAGGGAAGTTATCAGGGATAAAGAAGGCCAGGACATGATGATAAAGGGGTCAATTATTCAAGAAGACATAACAATTCTTAATGTGTATGCACCTAACAATAGGGCATTTAAAGTATCTGAGGCAAAAACTGATAGCCCTGAAAGGAGAAATAGATGAATCCACTGTCATAGACGGAGTCTTCAGTACCCCTCTATCTGACACACACAAATTCAGCAGGCAAAAAATCAGTAAGGACACAGGTGAACTCAACAACACCATTAATCAACTTGATATAAATGACATCTACAAATTACTTCATCCAGCAAGAGCAGAAAATACACTTTCCTCATATGGAACACTCATCAAGACAGATTACATTCTGGGCTATAAAATACACATTAACAAATTTAAAGAACAGAAATCACACAATGTCTGCTTTTAGACCACAGTAGAATTAAACCAGAAATCAGTAACAGAATGGTATTAACAAGAAAATCTTCAAGTATGTGGAGATTAAACAACACATGTCCAATTGACATGTGAGTCAAAGAAGACATCTCAAAACAAGTTTTAAAATATTTTTAACTAAATGAACATATAAATTATCAAAATCTGCAGGATGCAGCAAAACTAGTGCTTAGAGGGAAATTTATAGCATTGGATGTATACAATAGAAAAGATGAAAGATCTAAAATCAATAATCTAAGTTTCTACCTTAGGACACTAGAAAAAGAAGAACAAATTAAATCCAAAGTAAGCAGAAGAAAATAAGTAATAAGAATTAGAGCAGAAATCAATAAAATTGAAAACAGGAAATCAATACATTGGATAAAATGAAAACAAAGCTGGTTCTTTGAAGAGATCAACTGGTGTGATAAGTCTCTAGCTGGGCTAACTAAGGAAAAAAGAAATGATGCTAATTACTAATATCAGAGATTAAAGAGAGAAAATAACCACGGATTCTTTGGAAATTAGAAGAATAATCAAGAAATACAATAAACAACTCAATTGCCATAAATTTGATAACTTAGATGAAATGGACCATTCCTTGAGAGGCACAATCCGCCAAAACTCACACAAGAAGAAATAAATGATCTGAATAGGATATACATGCTTCTTAAATGGAATCAATAATCTTCCAAAACAGAAAGCACAGGTGCAGATGGGTTCACTGGTGAATTCTACTAAACATTTAAGAAAGAAATTATATTAATTATCCACAGTCTCTTTTAGAGGATAGAAGCATAAAGCATACTTCCTAACTCATTCTTTGAGGCCAGTATCCCCCTACTGCCAAACCAAAGACGGTATAAGAAAAGAAACTACAGACCAATGTCTCTCATGAACACAGATATAAAAATCCTCAACAAAATATTAGCAAATCATATTCAACAATGTATAAAAAGAACTATACTTCACAATGAACTAAGATTTATCCCAGGTAAGCAAGATTCATTCAACATTCAAAATCAATTAACATAATTCATCATATCACAGACTAGAAAAGGAAAACCACATAATCATATCAATTCATGCAGAAAATGCGTCTGATAAAATCCAACACCCATTCACGATAAAAACTCTCAATAAACTAGGAATAGAGGGAATTTTCTCAACTTGATAAAGACTAGCTACAAAAAAATCCTAAAACTAACATCCTCTTTAACGGCAAGAAACCTGAAGCATTTTCACTAAGACCAAGCTAAGGCTGAGTGAGTGTGTGCCAAGTTGTATCCGACTCTTTGCAACCCCATGGACTGTAACCCACCAGGCTCCTCTGTCCATGGGATTCTCCATGCAGGATTACTGGAGTGGGTTGCCATTTCCTCCTCCAGGGGAATTTCCCAACCTGGGTATTGAACCCAGGTCTCCTGTGTTACTTGCATTGCAGGCAGATTCTTTACCACTTGAGCCACTGGGGAAGCCCCCACTAAGACCATGTACCAGGCAAAGATGCCTCCTCCCACCACTCCTTTTCAGCTCTGTACTGGAAATCTTGCTAATGCAATAAGGCAAAGAAAAGAAAGTAAAGGTATTGGTAAGGAAGACATAAAACTGTTCATAGATGACACAACCATCTACGTAGAAAACCTGAAGAGATTAACCAAAAAATTCTTGGGACGGGACTAGTAAGTGATTATAGCAAGGTGGCACAATATGAGATTAATATACAAAATTCAAGTGTTTTCCTACATACCAACAATGAACAAGTGGAATTTGAAATTAGTAATACATTATCATAATAGCACCAATAAAGCAAAACACTTAGGTATATAAATCTAACAAAATGTACATATAAGATCTATATGTAAGGAAAACCACAAAACTCTGATGAATGAAATCAAAGAAGAACAAAATAAATGGAGAAATATTCCACACTCATGGTGCGAAAGCCTCAGTATTGTCAATTCTTCCCAATTTTATCTATAGATTCAATGTGTGCGTGCATGCTAAGTCACTTCAGTTGTGTCTGACTCTTTGAGTCCCTATGGGTCATAGCCCACCAGTCTCCTCTGTCCTTGGATTCTCCAGGCAAGAACACTGGAGTGAATCACAGTGCCCTCTTACAGGGGATCTTCTCGCCCAGGGTATTGAACCCGCACTTCTTACATCTCCTACATTGGCAGGTGGGTTCTTTACCACTAGCACCACCTGGGAAGCAATGGAATCCCAATCAAAATCCTGGCAAGTTATTCAGTGATTATCAACAAGATGATTCTAACGTTTATATAGAGAGGGAAAAGACTTAGACTATCCAACACAATAACTGAAGGAGAATAAAGCTGGAAGACTGACACCATTCTACTTTGAGACCTACTATAAAGCTATGGTAATCAAGACAGTGTGGTACTGGCAAAAAAAACAGACAAATACATTAATAGAACATAACAGAGAATCCAGAAATAGAACTGCATAAATACAATCAACTGATCATTGGCAAAGAAGCGAAGACAATACAATGGAGCAAAGCTTACCTCTTCAACAAATAGTGCTGGAGCAACTAGACACTCACATGAAAAATAAAGAACCAGACACACAGACCATATATGCTTCACAAAAATTGACTCAAAATGGATCATAGATGCAAATGTCAAACTCAAAACTATAGAACTACAAGTTAACATTAACATAGAAGGAAACCTACACAGCCTTGGGTATGGTGAAGCCTTTTTAGATACAATAACAAAGACATGATCTTGAAAGAATAACTGATAAGCTGGACTTGATTAAAATTAAAAACTTCTGCTCTGTGAAAGACAATATTGAGAGAATTAGATGATAGCCACAGACTGGGAAAATATATTTACAAAAGACAAATCTGATAAAGGACTGCTATGCAAAATACAGAGCCCTTTAAAATGCAACAATAAGAAAACAAACAACACAATCTTAAAAATGGCCAAAGACCTTAACAGACACTCCACCACAGAAGATAAACAAGTGGCAAACATGCATATGAAAAACGGGCCGCCTCACGTCATCAAGGAAATGAAAATTAAAACAACAAACTACTACCACTAAACAACTACTGAAACAGCCAAAACCTGGAACACTGATGACATGAAACACTGGCAAGGATGTGGAACAACAGGAACTCGCATTTCTTGTTGGTAGAAATGAAGGCAAAGTGGTACGTTTCAGAAGACCACCTGGCAGTTTCTGACAAGACTCAACATACTCTTACCATGTGACCCAACATGTTCCTTGATATTTACTCAAAGAAGTTGAAAAATTATGTCTTCATAAAACCTGCACACAAATGTTTATAGCAACTGTATTCATAGTAACCCAAAAGTGGAAAGAAGCCAAATGCCCATTAACTGAAGAACAGATAAACAAAATGTGGTATACCCACTAAATGAAACATTAATGAAGTACTGATACATGCTACAACTTGGATGAAAACCTTAAAAACATTACGCTCAGTGAAAGAAGCAAGACAAGGTACTGTAGGATGTCACTCCTATGAAATATGCAGAATCGGCAAATCCACTGAGACAAAAAAGTAGTGGCTACCAAGGGCAGGATAGGAAGAAGGTGTTTGGGGGAAACAGGAAGGGATTGCTAATGGGTCCTGGGGTTTCTTTTTTGGGTGGTGAAATTTATTCTGAAACTGACTGTGGTGATGCTCATTCAGCTCTGCAGCCTGGGAGCCTTGTGACCTTAGACAAGAACTCCTCCTGAGCCGATTGTTGTCTCCGTAAAATGTCAACCATATGACCATATGTCAATCACTGAGCATGGTAAGACTCAAACAATTAAACCCTGAGTGTGAAAGCATCAGGTATGTAACAGGAGTCCCAAACAAGCTAAAAGTATACGAAAGTACCTTGTGACCAATACCTTCACAAATGCCAGGTGATTTTATAATTTCACATATAAAATTATACATTATCAGAAATAATCCATTTTCAGTTTCACATAATGCTTTCCAAAGACTCACCTGAGCTCCGTGCCCCACTGTTTAAAAGAGAAGTTAATAGAATTTGGAGGGCCTGGGGCGGGCTGATTTGCAGCTTGCTCTCCTACCAGCTCTCCAGGGGCAGCTTCCACAGCTAGGACATTTCTCGCTTTTTCTGCAGAAGCATTTGAGTTCAGGTTAATTAAATCTGAAAGAAAGGCAAACAAGTGTCAGTTATTCAAAGATTCCACAGGGAACTTGATATCCTACATAATACACTATCTTGATAAACTATATAAAATTTTACATAATATATATTACAGTATTTTTAAGTGTTTATTTTTGGTTGCGCTGGGTCTTCGTTGCTGCATGCAGGCTTTCTCTAGTTGGGGTGAATGGAGGCTACTCTTCGTTGCAGTGCATGGGCTTCTCATTGTGGTGGCTTCTCTTGTTGCAGAGCACAGGCTCTAGGGCATTCAGGCTTCAGGAGAGTGGCACACAGGCTTAGTTGCTACAAGGCTCGTGGGATCTTCCCAGACCAAGGATTGAACCTGTGCCCCCTGCACTGGCAGGCGGATTCTTATACACTGTGCCACCAGCGAAGTCCAATATTACAGCATACTTTTCATGTGTACTACATGAAAATACAGTCTGTAGATGGTTAGGGTGTTATGTAACCATTTTCATTTAACGTTGATCCACGTTCCTCAGAGGAAGGTTGTACATGCTTCAAACCATCAAGTGTTAACAGCAACAGCACAGGGTAAATAGCTAGAGCTCATCTCTGCTGTCTTGTAGATCAGTAAACCCAGTATAAATCTGTGATCACGGTCCACTTACCTATACCAATCAGGAACAATTTCCAGAATAAACTGTTATGTTAAAAAAAAAACCTGCAGACCAGATTACACTAATGCCCTTTTCTGTAAAAAAGTGAGGGGAACAGAATATATACATACTTGCTAATTGCAAATAGTGACAATGAAAAAATAAGTTTGCACACAAAGGCCAGTAGTTCAGTAAATTCACAGGCAAATGCACTGATGCTAAAGCCTGATCAAATCTGAGACTAGATCTTAAAAATGTAAGCATTTGAAATATTTGAGGTTGCAATGATATGCTGCCCAGAATTTGCTTCAAGATAACTATATTTTGTTATTTAACAAACAAATGATATCCGCCCCAAACAACATGCTATTTGCTTCCAAATAATAAAATTAAGTGGGTAAGTATATCAATGAAATAAAATGGGCCGTGAAATACTAATTGTTGAAACTACCTAAGAAACATGTGGGTAATATTATGTTATTCTCTCTTTGCATATGCTTAAAATTTCCCATAATAAAAACTTACTTTTCTAAAGTTCTGATAAAATGTATCCAATAATAAATATTTTGTATTCTTCCCAACTATATAATCTCTCTGAGAATATACATGTTTGTAAATAGAATTTAACACTGCTTCATGACAATCAATTTGATCCATACTTCCCTGGAATAAAGCATCCCTACATTGGTAATGTCAATCCTCACTTTCAGTGGAAACAATCAGAATGGAATGCTGGACACTGATATCCAAGGAAAAATTTACTTTCTAATCAGATGAGCACACAACCTGAGTTCACTCAGGACAAGTCACTGTGAAGGTCACTGAGCACTGATAGAGAAGGCAGAGCACAGGAAATCCTGGAGTCAGGGGTCCTTGAAAACTGATGTTCCAAACGAGAACACCTATCGACGGGCTCACACTTTGTTGGCAGGTCACTTGCTTGACCGTAGTCAGTGTGGGAAGGACTCCAGAAACACATTGGGAAAAGTATGCTGGGTGTGACACGAAGTGACTGCTGTGTATCCATCAGGAGAACTGGGCCCTGGCCAGGAGAGTCAACACCTGGCTCATGGTAGGGTTCTGAGTAGGAAAAGCAAGAATTTGTGTTGGGAGACAGAAGAACTATGGGCTTGGCAATAAAATACAAGATTAAGTCAAGAAGGCCAGAAATTACAAACCACCTGATTCCTGATTCAAATGACGACTGTGTATGAAGCACTAGGTGCTCAGGGTACAACAAACGATCAGACAGAGTTCTTGCCCTAAAGGAGAACACATCTAGGAGAAAGACATAAAATAATAAAACGTTAAGCTCCAAGTCACCACCGAATGCATCGAGTCCCTGGTATCCAGACCTTCCTCTGAGTCTTAGGGTCCAGGAGACGCCTTGGGGATTTTCCACGGGACAGAAGGAAGGGGTCCTGCCCTCAGCTTCAACCACAGTGGTTCCTCTTTTCACTCTTATATCCTGGAGTTCCCCTTGAGATTTCATTTGGGGGAAAAAAAAGAGTTCCAAAATACAAACAAAAAAAGCCAAGTTCAAACACCACTAACGGAGTCCAGTCTCCTCCACCTACTTCATCTGTCAGGACACGGAAGATCAGAGTCTCTGCAGCAACAACAACTGCATGGCAGTGCAGTGACTGTACCGGGTAGAGGCGGGCACCCAACATCTGTGAGCAGTGTCAGTGGGCACACGGGCACACCTCTTCTTTAGACAAAGGTAAAGTCAACACCCAGGCTTTCCAGAGGCTGGTCTCTCACAGACCCCTCGCAGGCGAAGCATCACAGCTCTAAGCCAAGCCAGGAAGTAAGCACAATGCACTGCACCTGTTTCTGTCTCGAGCAGAGTCCAGCCCCTTCTTCCTGTGTGTTCGGCAGCAAGGTGACGCACGGCCCCTCTGTGGGTGAGAGTCAAGGGCGCTAGCACGGCCCAGCGCCCATGACCAGGACGCCCAGCCCTAGCAGCAGCCCTGGGCTCACGCTGGAAATGCTTCCTGAGGAACTCGGGCCCTGAGGGTGGGGTGCAGAAACAGGACTGGAGCCAGGGAGGATGTTGGCAAAACAGACCATTTCTAAAAGTCATTATCTGATGTGAAAAAGAAGCCATTTCCCAGTTTTAGCTATTATTGTTTTGTCTGGCTTTGCGTTTTTAAAAGACCACGTGGAGGTTTCCTTAATTAAAAGTGGAGCTGCTGGCTTCTCTTCAATACATGTACCAACATTAGCATTCAGGGGACCGCTTCAAGGAGGACACAAACTAGGACAGGACAGTATTTCCTTGAAGCCTCAAGATGGACTGGGTTCACAAACATGTGCTTTACCATGCAGCTGCAGTGGGGGAAGAGTCTGTGCTTGAAGAGTTTTGGTGTCTAGATCTTTGTTATTTTTGAAAACTTTCTAATGCCCAAATGATACTTCTGAGCGAGTTTTGGACTACAAATTTTACATTCCTGGGTTCTGATTCCAGCAGAGCCTCTATTGTCCCAGAGTGGCCATTCCCAGATCTCCAGGAGTCTTTCCCACTGGATGCAGTCTAACACCAGGGGCCACAAGGGCCCCACACAGGGGAGGCTCCTGCTCACATCTGGTCACCTCCGTGAGTCTTCCCCTCCTCTCCTGCTCCTAGCCTCCCGCCAGCAACCTCGAAGAGGGCAGAACAGAGCGCCAAGATGCAGCATCATCCAAGAAATGGGGAAAGAGCGCTGGGGAAAGGCCATTCCCATGTGTGTCAAAGTTACTGCAAAAGAGAGCCTGTGGGTCCCCACTGGGAGCTGGAGGAGGACACTCAGAGTGGGGTTAACCTGAAAAAGCTTTTTTTCCTCTTTATCAAAGTGAGTTTAACCCAGCTTGTGAAGGAGTGGTCAGAAGCAGCATAGCTACCTTCCAAGTGAGGGTGCAGTGTACGTCTACCCCAAAAGGAAGTAGAGGCAGCAACCTACCAGGTCTCAGAGGCCCCAGGGTGGACCAGCCCACATGTCTGGTTAATGACTTGTCCATCCGCTCTCTTCCAAGCCTCACCAAGGATGTAAATCTTGTGAGAATCGGACCCCCGTCTGATATGCTGATGGCCACATACCCCACAGCAGACACAGAGAGGGGACTCGATAAACACTGGTGAACGGCTGAAGGAAGGAATGAAGGATGAAGGCCGTGGTGCAGAGGAAGGGCCTGCTGTGGGCTGAGGACATTGGGCAGGAGGCAGCAGGCCCTGCCGTTCTCTAAGAAACTATGCTCACCATCCCTCCTGACTCCCCTCTCCTGCCACCTCGCCCTGAGAGACCCCCTGAATGAGGGATGGGGGAGCACACCCGACTCCAGGGCTTCTCTCTCTCGCCTTCTCATGCCTCCATGCACTCCTGTGTCATGCTCAGTGCCCCCATCCACCCCCCACATTCACTGCACCCCATCCCACCCAAAGCTGGGCTCAGCCTGTCTTCACGGGCACCACAGTCCAGCCCACCGTGGACAGTCTCCTGCGGATCTTCTTCACGAGGCTCCCACGGGCTCCCCCAGAGATACAGCTGGAATCTAACCCTGCTCATCCTCTCCCTCCCTGTCACAGCCTGACGTCAGGAATCATAGAAATTTCAATCCAGAAGGAACCTCAGGGAGCATCTTGTTCCCACGCGGGGAAACAGTGTGTCCCCGAGGTTCCACACGTTTTCTGCACTAGATCAGGCTGCCTCTCAGCCTCGAGGTTAATAATCACCATGACTTACATGTCACAACAACACATGGCGTTCTGCAGAATTTTACAAACAGGATTATAGAAAAGCACAGCTTCTTTGATGACTCCGGGGAACTGGGACATTAAATAATTTGGTGGAATTCCTGTGGCTTTGCCAATGTGGGGTCTGCATCCCACCCTACGGTTCCCTCCCTCCAGTCTCAGCACGTGCACAGAGTGCCAGCACACGTTGGGGACTGGACCCAGAGGCCACTTCCCTTCCCCTCCCCCTGCTCCCACACAAGCCGCCAGCACCACGGCAGTTACTCTCGCAGCTGTTTCAGAGGAGGAAATGTGCGGTCATCCCTCAAACCGTCTTCACCGTACCATTTTCTGCAAGAAATACCCCTGAACTCAAACAGGCACTTGGGCACTGAAGCCTCCTGTGATCGTAAGGGCTTCTGTACTCCGGAACTCGCAAGAAGTCTTAAAATACAAAGTCCTGTTTTCCCTCGCTTGTTCGCCTATTCATTTAGGTGGGAAATGGAGTATACAGAACATGCAGCACACATATCTTGTAATTGGGTTCTGGCTACCTCTTTCCCAACAGCTCTGAAGGTCAGCAGATTCTTGATTTTATCTTTGCAAATTATTCCTTTGTGTTGAAACTAGGTCTTTATCTATCCAAACACGGAAGACATACAGAGAAGCGTCTGAGGCGTGGCATACTTTCAGAGGCCAGGCTGCAGATGAAAAGCGGACAGATCAGATAAAACAGTGACAAAGTCATCCCATTTTCTAATATCTGTCTGATTAACACACAGCTGCAAATTCCAATCACACAGATGAACAGACTCTTCCTCTGAAAACATGAACCCTAGAAAACAAATTTAATGTGGGCAATTATGTGACAGTGCCAACTGCCTATCCAAACTCCATTCCAGCTCCTCCTCACAGACCCTGGTTTTGATGGTGGCCACATGCTCAGCTAAAACACTTGCCTCCTCAAACTCCATTCCAGCTAGGGCTTGCCCTGTGACAGTTCTAGCTAATGAGGCATAAAGCGATCGAGTTTCTAGGAAAGCTTTCTCCTATTTGATATGGGTGTCACTTCCAAAGGAGGACAGAATGGGTCCCTCAGTGGCACTGGGTGGCGGAGCTTTGCCAACTAGGAACTGCCATCATGAGACACAAATCTCTACTTGTAAGTCCCTACTAGGTTTTCCATTAATTGCAGCTGAATGGAACCCTAAGGGATTCAAAATGATAATATATATTTACGTATTGTTGTTGTTGGTTTGTTGCTCAGTTGTGTCTGACTCTTTGTGATCCCATGGACTATAGCCCATGTGGCTCCTCTGTCCATGGGATTTCCCAGGAAAGAATACCAGAGTGGGTTGCCATTTTCTTTCTCCAGGGGTTCTTCCTGACCAAGGGATCAAACACATCTCCCACATTGCAATCAGATTCTTTACTGCTGAGCCACCAGGGAAGCCCATATGTATGTATACGTGTGTGTATATTGTTGTTGTTCAGTCACTCAGTCATATCTGACTCTTTGTGACCCTATTAACTGCAGCACGCCAGGCTTCCCTGTCCTTCACTATCTCCTGGAGCTTGCTCAAATTCATGTCCATTTAGTCAGTAATGCCATCCAAGCATCTCATCCTCTGTCGACCTTTTCTCCTCCTACCCTCAATCTTTCCCAGCATCAGGGTCTTTTCCAATGAGTCAGCACTTCACATCAAGTGGCCAAAGTTTTGGAGCTTCAGCTCCAAACTTCAGCATCAGTCCTTCCAATGAATATTCAGGGCTGACTTCCTTTAGGATTGATTAGTTTGATCTCCTTGCTGTCCAAGGAACTCTCAAGTCTTCTC
Organism: Okapia johnstoni; assembly: GCA_024291935.2. Classification (NCBI taxonomy): domain Eukaryota; kingdom Metazoa; phylum Chordata; class Mammalia; order Artiodactyla; family Giraffidae; genus Okapia; species Okapia johnstoni. The sequence goes on from CM044326.1 coordinate 26,641,885, forward strand.
CAGTAGCACAGTTCAAAAGCATCAATTCTTTGCTGCTCAGCCTCCTTTGACTTCCCTGGTGGCTCAGACGGTAAAGCGTCTGCCTACAATGTGGGAGACCCAGGTTCAATCCCTGGGTTGGGAAGATCCTCTGGAGAAGGAAATGGCAACCCACTCCAGCATTCTTGCCTGGAAAATCCCATGGACGGAGGAGCCTGGTAGGCTACAGTCCATGGGGTTGCAAAGAGTCGGACATGACTGAGTGACTAAACTTTCTTTAAACCTTCAGCCTCCTTTATGGTCCAACTTTCACATCCGTACATAACTACTGGGAAAACCATAGCTTTGACTAGATGGACCTTTGTAGGCAAAGTAATGCCTCTGCTTTTTAATACACTGTCTAGGTTTGTCATAGTTTTTCTCCAAAGAGCAAGTTTCTTCTAATTTCGTGGCTGTAGTCACTGTCCACAGTGATTTTGGAGCCCAAGAAAAAAAAGTTTCCATTGTTTCCCCATCTATTTGCCATGAAGTGATGGAACAGGATGCCATGATCTTAGTTTTCTGAATGTCGAATTTTAAACCTGCTTTTTCACTCTCTTCTTTCACCTTCATCAAGAGGCTCTTTAGTTCCTCTTTGCTTTCTGCCACTGGGGTGGTGTTATCTGCATATCTGAAGTTTTTGATATTTCTCCCAGCAATCTTGATTCTAGCTTGTGATTAATTCAGCCCAGCATTTCGCATGATGTATTCTGCATAAAAGTTAAATAAGTAGGATGACAATATATAGTCTTGATGTACTCCTTTCCCAATTTGGAACCAATCTGTTGTTCCATGTCCAGTTCTAACTGTTGCTTCTTGACCTGCATACAGGTTTCTCAGGAGGCAGGTTAGGTGGTCTGATATTTCCATCTCTATAAGAATTTTCCACAATTTGTTGTGATCCATACAGTCAAAGGCTTTAGTGTAGTCAATGAAGCAGAAGTAGATGTTTTTTCTGGAATCCTCTTGCTTTTTCTGTGATCTACCGGATGTTGGCAATTTGATCTCTGGTTCCTCTGCCTTTTCTAAATCCAGCTTATATATCTGGAAGTTCTTGGTTCACATACTGTTGAAGCCTAGAGCGTGAAGGATTTTGAGCATTACCTTGCTAGCATGTGAAATGAGTGCAATTGTGTGGTAGTCTGAACATTCTTTGACATTGCCCTTCTTTGGGATTGGAATATAATGTATATCTTTACACTTAACAATGCAGTTTCCCACGTGATCCTCATAAGAGAACTATGGGGGGATGGGGGCAGGTGAGGGACAAGGCTATCATGAGTATTCCTCCCAATGCCATCCAGCCAACTGCTTGGGCCTGGGGCCTAGAGAGCACCCTCTGCCCTCTTGCTCCCACAAAGCTAATCCCACCTTTTATCCTCCAGTTCTCTCACTACACAATCTCCAACTCTGCACACTTTTTTCCATCTTTTCTGCTGCTACCCGCTACTGTGATTTCTAGGCTGGACTAGCCTTCTAACTGGTCTCCATTCCTTTCATCTTGCCAAGAAATCCATTCTTTCCCTCTCGGCCATGGTTAATCATCTCAAATGCACATCCAACCCAATCACTGGTCGTGCCTTTGCTTATCTTACAAGCCCCTCCAGGTTTGGTCCCTGATCATCCATCCAGCTTTCTCTTTGTCACTCCTACCCACCCTCTCTATATGTGCATCAGGCCCTGATCTCCAGGGTCTCCAGGCCTTTCCACTCCCTGCTTCACAAGGCTGGCTCTTATCTGACTTCAGGACTCAGTTCAGTCATCTCCTAGTCCAGGAAGCCTTCGCAGACACCACCAACATCCTACCCTCCAACACGCACGTGTAGGTAAGCTTCCTGTGCCCACCTCTGGTCCCCATTCTTACCAGACTGCACTGTGCAGGCCTCTTTACCTGTCTGGGTCCCTCACTAGACCACATACTGTTCGAGAACATGGCCCACAACTTATCTGTCTTTATATCCCAGGCAGTGGCACAATGCCTAGAATATAAGAAGGCCTGGAGTGAAAGACTGAATGAACAATCTCCATTTCACAGATGAAAAAACTAAGGCTCAAAAAGAGAGGGACACTCAAGATATTACACTAGGGGTCAGAAAAAAAACTTCCTCTTAAAGGGCCAGATAGTAGTAGATATTTTAGACTGGTGAGCCAAATGGTCTTGTGACAATTATTCAACTCTACCACTGGTGTGCAAAAGCAGCCACAGACAATACAAAATAAATGAGTGGCACTTTGTCCCAATAAAACTTCATTTCCACAGGCTGCAGTCCGCTACTCTTTACTAGAGAGAAAAAGATTCACACTCATGAGTCTGACAAACAGTAAACATCAGAGACAGACTCAAACCCAGGCCCACATGGATTCTTCCACTAGACAGAGCTGCCTGCCCGGGAAATGTGAATTTCATGTATCTTTCCCCATGTTGACTTTAGGTGCTAGGCAAGTACTGATGGATGAAAACATTAGCAACAAATGAAGATGTTACCAAAAACTGGGTAACATGGAGAGGACAGTAGGAAAAGTTTCATTTTTTAATGCAAATCAGAGTAATAAAAACACATCTTCAATCTTAGCTAGAGTTAGCATGATTTAGGCTGAGCAGATGACTACTAGCATGGCTTCCAAAACAGCACAGGGCACCACGACATACCTTAACACATTTTATCTTTTAACCAATTTTATCTAAAATGATGATTAAAATGCGGGGGTGGGGGGTGGGGACTAGCCTTTTCTTCTCAACTTCCTCCTTTAGATTTTCTGTCTTCCTGAATAACGACAGTCCTACCTGGTCATCCAAAGTTTCATTATTTATTCTCAGAAGTTATCTACGAAATCGGCAGAAGTTCAAAATTATAGTCATTTCTACACATAAAATCTTCAGAGGCATTCCACTGCTCTTAGGAGAGTCTAAAAGCCCAAGCCCACAGTCCAGCCCTCCCCACCCTGGCGCTGGGTGTGCCCCCAAGTTTGGCTCACCTCCTTCTAGTCCTGGAGGGCACTGTGCTGCTCTTACCCGGTCATCCTCAGGTCTCAGAGAGGGTCCCCACCCACCCCAAAGCGGAGCTTAAGCCGTTCATGGCCCTTGGTACCCTGTTCCTTCCCTCTAATGTGATCTCACTTTTTCTTCCCTCTGCTGGACTAGAAACTCTGTGAGGGGTGTCCAAGCCTGTCATGGGCATCTGCTTCCTGAATTAGTAAATGCCAGAGGATGCCAACTCTAAGTTCCCACACTACAGTCCCCAAACCAAATGCAGAGAACCAAGGGGGGCTGCAGGTGTTTTCTCCGGCTCCCCAGCCTCAGCACTTTGGCTTAAAAGAAGGAAGGATGTGTGTTATGAAGGGATCACAGGGCTAGGTGCCATTCCTGTGGCCCTCCTCTTGGTCTAATGCCTGAGTCTCCCTTAGATAGAAACACTTGGTGTCCTCAGAATAAAGGAACCAAGGCAAAGCCAGGCTCGCCTGTGCCAAATGCTACTACTGCCTTGAATACTGCTGGCTTCCCGGCAGGGTTTCCAAACATTCCCAGTGACTGATCCTGAACTATGGAGATTCTTCTGATCCAAAGCTCTATAACAGTGGCTTTTTACAACACTCAGTCATCAACGAGCAGATGTGTGAACTAAACATAGAGAGGCTTTGGCTAGAAAAGGAAGGCATCCCTTCAGCTCCTGCTATTGTTGGTGTTAAGTCATCCATGAAAATGACCTAAGAACTCTTGCTGCGTAGCATTTTAACAGGTATGAAGTATACAGTAATTTCTCACTGACCAGAGGGTTAACCTGCTGATTGGTAAAAACAAGACAGGCAGTAAAACAGGATTTTGGAGGAAAAATAATTTTAAAAGTTCAAGAAGGCATTCATTTCCAAAACTAGTCAGCTGCACACATTGCTGGGTCACCAGTAATCTACAGTAGCCTGTGTTCTCCCGAGTGAAGGTCCTGAAGGTGTTACAAAGTTCTCACCACACCTCTTTATAGGCCTGAGAACCAGCCCATACCAGCTAACCTCCAAAGTGTACTGCTTAAGAAATGCTGGTGTGATGGCCTGGCCCTCTCACACCTTACTTCAGGGCCCAGGAGCCGGCTATGTCTGGGCCTGCTCTTCTCCCTCTGTGAAGAGAGAGCCACAAGCACAGCACCCCATCTCCACTTCCACCGTCCCTGCAGGAGCCAGGCTGGAGGGCGGGCTTTGAATAACTATCCTCCTACTCTTCCAACAGGGTAATCGCAACCAAACAGTCATGAGAAGATCATGGGGCTTTCATCTTTCTGATATTCAAATAAAAAACCACTTTATCGCCACACTGCAACTGACCAGGGCTTAGCATGAGTTGTGAAAATGCCACAGGTCCAAGATAAAACAGAACCAGAGTTTTATCATCTGGTTTAACGTCTTCCCAAGAAGCATCAGTGAATCACGGTGAGAGTTCTGAGAACATCTTCCCAGTGGGCACACACATCTGTGTGCACAGGACTGTGGGTGTTGGTGCTTCACCTTCAGAGGGAGTAGAGAGAAGGCTGGCCCTGGGATCAGACTGGACTTCAGCACGACGGCTCACTACCCACTGCCCTCAGCAGTACCATCTCTTTAGGGTGCTAAGCACCAGCTTTGCCTGACTCCTGAGGTTGTTGTTGGGCTTGAATATAGTCTGTATATGAAAGCAGAGGCCCTCAGTAACTATGGGATGCTGCCCCTTCCTTAGGGATCATCATATTTTCATTGTCAGTTCTTCTGTCAAATGTCAATGCAAAAAGCACTGACATGGGAGCCCTCCATCTCTCACCTACCTGTGTTATCTCTGGCCACGAGACCCTGAGAAAAATCTCCAGGAGTCGGGGAGGTCCTGCTGTCCCACTTTACCATGTCAAGGCTGTTGCAATATTCCCATCTCTTCTGCTGAAGTTCTTGTAACCAGTAAGTCATGAGTTGACGATTAGGGGCCTACAAGAGGGAGTGGGAAAAAGTGTTATGGTCACCAAAAGCATAAACAACTTAAAAAAAAAAAATGATGTTTTGTGAGGACAGATTGGACACCTTGACACATGGCAGGGAGAGTGAAGAACAACTCAAAGGGGGGCTTCCCTGGGGGCTCAGTGGTAAAGAATCTGCCTGTCAATGCAGGGGACACGGGTTCCATCCCTGGTCTGGGAAGATCCCACAAAACTCGAAGCAACTAAGCCCATGCACCACACTACTCAAGCTCAAATGCCCTACAGCCCATGCTCCACAACAAGAGAAGCCACTGCAATGAAAGGCCTTCATACTGCAGCTTGAGAATACCCCCCGCTTGCTGCAACTAGAGAAAAGCCCACACAGCAACGAAGATCCAGCACAGCCAAAAATAAATATACAAAATTATTTTTAAAAAGAATAACTCAAAGAAATTTCAAGATTAGTAACTTTTGTTCACTACAAATGGTCAAGAAAACAGCAACTTTTACATAAAGAATTTAATCCTAATAATAAGAAATCTTTTTAAATTCTAAAATTACAGAATGATACAATTTAATGTTTTCCTCAAAAGGTTTTAGGAAGGCTTGATATTCTGAGAGTCCTTTCATTCTGAGCACCTATGAATTCTATCTGAAGAAATCAAATCTCACATAGGTATGGATGACATCCCTGCCAAATCAAATCAAATAATGGTATTTAAATCCTGTCAGCATCTAAGAGTGAGCAGAGAAAACTACAGATTAAAAATTAGATGGTGGGCTTCCCAGGTGGTTCAGTGGTTAGGAATCTGTATGCCAATACAGGGAACACAGGTTCCATTCCTGGTCCAGGAAGATTCCACATGCCGTGGGGCAACCAAGCCCACGTGTCACAACTACTGAGCCTGAGCTCTAGACCCTCTTCCACAGCAAGAGAAACCATCTCAACGAGAAGCCCGCGCACTGCAACAAGAACAGCCCTTCCTCCTCACAACTAGAGAAAGCCCACACGCAGCAGTGAAGACCCGGTGTAGCCAAGAATAAACAAATAAATATAATCAGTTAGTTAAAAAGAAAAAAACTAGATGGAACATCTATGACAATGGCCATATTTTTAAACAATAGACAACATCAAAGGCTGGAAAGGGTACAGAGCAACTAGAACTTTCATTCCTTGCTGGTGGGAATATACAATAGTGCAGCTTTCTGGAAAACTGTGTGGCAGTTCCTTATAAACATACCCTTACCAAATCATCTGGCAACCCCAGTCCTAGGTGTTCACCCAAGAGGAATACAAAATACATATTCACACAAAACCTGCATGCAAATGCTCAGAGGCTTTATTCATAATTGCCAAAGATTGAAAACAGGCCAAATGTCCTTTATCCAGTGAACAGATAGACAAACTGTGGAACGTTCACACCATGGAATTCTATTCAGCAGTAAAAAGGAGCAAACCACTGATTCACACAATATGGATGAATATTACATGCATATGTGAAAGAAGCCAGCCCCAAAAGGCTATATACTGTATGATTCCATTTACGTGACATTCTTCTAAAGGCAAAATTATAGGGACAGACGACAAACCTATGGTTGCCAGGGCTTGGGAGAAAGGACTGGCTGACTACAAAGGGGCAGCACCAGAGGACTGGGGGGCAGGGGGCTGACCTACTCTGCGTCATGACTATGGGGGCAGATACCCGGCTCTACATATCTGTCCAAACTCGAAGAACTATATACCACAGTGACCTTTACTAGGTACATTAAAAAGAAAAAAATCAACCAAGATATAGAGGGAACTTAAAATGATGAACCTAGCTATTAACTAACAAACTAGATGGCAAGTGTGAGTCACAGGTCTCCGGACTGCCCCCACAAAGGAGTCCCAAGGAGAAGGATGCCATGGCATGATTATGGTGGCAACCACGGGCATCCAATAAGGGGTACAGACATCAGACACAATGGTTTTAGAACCTATAAATTCTACTTCAGGATCAGAGGCAATCTGGAAAACTGCTTTGTAGGCCTAAAGCAAGTAACAAGTCAGAGATCAAACCTCTACTGTTCACAAGCAAAGGATGACCTCCAAGAGCTCTGGCTACAACATGGACTCTTTTTAGTGACACTTGCAAGCATGGCCCTGGTAAGGAAAACCACTCAGTACATGATTGCTGGGTATCCTACAGAAAATCCCTCCAACTATCAGCCAAGTCATCATTTCATCCATACATTCAACCAACATTTATTCTTAACATCTATCAGGAACCTGGAATCAGGGCTTGTGAGAAAGATAGGAAAAATAAATCAGTGATTTCAAGACTGTTTTAAGTGCTATGACAGTGGTCAGAGTGGGTAAGGTGGGGCTGGTGTGACTGGAGATGCTGAGGGAAGATAATTAATCAAGCAGAGGAAATGGGACAAGGGTCAGGTACTGAAAGTTTAAGAAAACTGCTATCTATAGATTCAAAAGGTTCATATTGTTGGCTTAATGTCTTTCTTGTCCAATAAACATAAACTCTGAGATGTCTCCATTTTTCTAGCATCAAGCTCAGTGCCAGACACATTTCTGTTGAATAAATAAGTGAAGAAATGAATGAAAAAACAATCATGAAGTGATGCAGGAGCTTGGTCTTAAAGGGGAAGCAGGTGGTGGCCAGAAGGACAAGATAGAAAGAAGCAGCTCCAGGCAGAGAAGAGCGTGTGCAAAGGCAGAGGAGAGAGAGCACAGACCGGGGAGGCTGGCAGGGGAATGGAGGGAGGGGGAGGCTGGGACAAGCAGGGGGTGGGGTGGGGCCAGGGTTCAGGTAGGGGAGGAGATTAGCTCAGGCCCAAGAGCCCTAAAGCACAGCTGGAGTCTGAGTGGCATTCTGATTGCAGGGTGGACAGCGGGGGCTCAGCCTGGCTCTGAGGCAAGACAAAGAGAAATCAGCATTCCCAGAGAAGAGGAGAGAGTGACTGGAAGAGTAAGGGGCTGGGACAAAGCCCAATCAGAGACCAAAGCCCACCCAGTCCCTCCTCCTCCCTCCTTTCATAGAGTCTATACTGAGTCCCTAGTCTCCCACCCTCCAGCTTAGGGGAAAGTGTGTGTGTATTGACAGTGTGTGCATGTGTGTGCACGTGTGTGTTTTGGTCCTCACACCAGTTCCCCTGCCTGGCCCCCAATCCTGTCCCAGGGAGAAGTCAGATTAAGCACTGACCTCTCTAGCCATTTCCTGAAATGCAGGCACCATGAGAAATATGCCTGTTACAAGAAAGCTTTTTCCCGGACTTCCGTGGTGGCACAGTGGATAGGAACCCACCTGCCGATGCAAGGGTCACAGGTTCAGTCTTGCAGAGCACCTAAGCCTGTGAGCCACAACTACTGACCCTGTGTGCTGCAACTACTGAGCGCACGTGCTCCAACTATGGAAGCCGGTGCTCTGCAACAAGAGAGACCACCACAATGAAAAGCATGCACACCGCAACCAAGAGTAGCTCCCTCTCTCTGCAACTAGAGAAAGCCTGTGCAAAATCCATGAAGACCCAGTGCAGCCAACTGATCAATCAGTTAATTAAAGTACAAAGTTTTTTTTTTAAAAAAAAAAGGGGGAAGAAAGCTGTTCCCCCTTTAAATCTCTGAGTATTAAATCTGACTAAGGAACAATTAGTAACCACTTAATCATCTCTTACTAAATTCCTGGGGCAAAACTTTCAGATCACATGCTTTCAGTGTCTGACATATTATTCATGTTAACAGAAATCTGGTCAATAAGGCAAGCAAAATTATCTCAAGACAAAGATTAACTGGGGTTTGTTTCCTTCAAAAAGAAAAAGAAAAAAACCTAGAAATCAGTAAAAGCATCTTGACTTCAATCCCCAAGCAGTTGTGAAAGGCTGCTGGGGGCACATGGCTCCCGGGCATGTGCCAAGATCAAGGAGGCAGAAAAGCCCCCAAAGGTCCTCCCCTCAGGGAGCTGAAACCCAAAGACAGAAGCACACACAGGTTGTAAGACAGGACAGGATTAAAAGTAAAACAGCAAAATCAGCAAAAGTCCACAAAGCCTCTGTGTTTCCCCTTGATATCTTTTAAACAGACTGAACTGAGATTTGGCCTTGTTCAGTCCTAATTACGGAGAAGGCCATGGCAACCCATTCCAGTACTCTTGCCTGGAAAATCCCATGGACGGAGGAGCCTGGTAGGCTGCAGTCCATGGGGTCGTGAAGAGTCGGACACGACTGAGCGACTTCACTTTCACTTTTCGCTTGCACGCATTGAAGGAAATGGCAACCCACTCCAGTGTTCTTGCCTGGAGAATCCCAGGGACGGCGGAGCCTGGTGGGCTGCCGTCTATGGGGACGCACCAAGTCGGACACGACTGAAGCAACTTAGCAGCAGCAGCAGTCCTAATTAAACACAGAATCACAAACTAGTCTCTTCATTGCTCCAGTCTTAGTCGGTCATGCAAAGTCAGTCTGGATCTGCCCCGCTAACTCAGTAACCACTAGTCACACACAGCTCGTGAGCATGTGAAATACGGCTAGTGCCACATGATGGAATATAGATACACTGGGTTAAAATATGTTAGTTAAAATAATTCCACCTGTTTAATGTGGTTGTCCCAAAACTTAAAAGTATGTATCTAGCTCACATCGTATTTGTATTGAATGGGTCTGTTCTAGATAATGATGGCAAATACTGTTTGGGAGAGCCAAGGCTGGTGGGCGATCTGGCGAGGTGGGAAATCCAGCAGGTGGGAATGCCCTTGGAGATGGCCATGGGCATGGGGCTCCTGATAGCGGGGCAGCCAATGTTCTTCACCTCCCACAGAACTTTATGACTCAAGTAACTTTCTTCTTTAAGTACCCCCCATATCTCCAACCACTTCATGCTCTGTTAATGTCCATGGAGATGCCAACGTTATTTGGAGACCTAAAAGAATGACTCTGGCTGGTCTAGCTGATGGCTCACAGTTTCAGAATCTTCCCTGCCCCCTCCCAGAGGAAGGCAAGTAGGACCCTTGAGGGATCTGTCTTCATTCACACAGGGCACCTCAAGGAGTCTGTCACCAGAACTCCCTCCACTGAGCTATACCCACCTGGTGACAAATGAGCCAGTCAGTGCTGAGGCTTATCACCACCACCAGCATGACCAAGAGAGAATCAATCTCTGCCCCACCCTACCCAAATCACCATTTAAAATGCTTTAGTCCCATATTCTGGAGAACCAGATAGACATTCAACCATGCTGGAAGGAGCAGAAATGAAGCAAAGCTTCACAGCTCAGAAAAGAAAAAGAGCAGATGCCAGGCAAGCATCCAACAGGCCAGGTGTCACATCTGTTGTCTGAAGGCTCACCAGGGTCATATCCTGAGTCTCCCATAACACTGGTCTCTCCATCTCCTAGTCAGTCTGCAAAACCCAATACAAAACCCAAATAAGGCTTACTGACCTGAGCCTGAATGTTCTCTCCACACTCAGAATGGGGAACTCAGAACACCATGTAGCCCAGGACAGCTTCCCACGGCAGGGGTGCCCTCCCTGTGTGTTCTTCAATAGTCTAAGCTCCTTGAAGGCAGAGGCAAAATCTCTGGCCTCAATATGGTCCAAGATGCCTAGCACAGTACCTGGAATACAGTTAAACATTCAAATAGCTGATTCATTCTCTCCTACGTTCAGCTACTGCCACTGCCTCAAGACTGCTAAATTTCTAGTTCAAATATGGCACCAATCCCAACATGAGAAACAAAGCCAAACATCTGGGAAAGCCATTCTGGTTGTCCCTACACAGCTGCAGGAATGTCCTGGGGAGCTGGGAGGGCAGACAAGGACTGCGTGGGCATAGTCCTCTGAGATGACAGACATCCGCTGCATTTAGGCACCATGACCTGAGATGCCAGCTCAGAGAATGGAAACCAGGCCACGCCTTGTCCAGCTTGAGGTGGAATTCAGCCCTTGACAGCTGGCAAGGAGAACCATGTGATACCCCAGCTGTTCCCACAAGCCTTTGTGCCCAGACCACCAATAGCCCAAAACCCAGAAGTCAACTCTTGGGGAGATGGGCCCTAGACACCTGTCCCTGCCCTTGGACCCCAGGGACTTCCCTCTCTCCAAGCCTAGCTCTTTCCTTAGTGATCTGAAAAGTCCCACGATAAAGTTAATTCACCTCAAGATATGTTTAAGGGCCCACCATGGCAGGCAAGTGCATTACTGGGCACAGGGGCTAGAGCTGCAATTGTGCACATACACAGAGTCAGGCCTCATCTCCTAGCTGCATTTTCACTACACCACAAACTGACCCAAGCCCTCTTATCACCTGGGTCTCCACCCCTTTGGTAAAGAACCTCCATCTACCAAGACTCAGCACATTTTAGAAGCTGTAATAATGCTCATCTCCTTTGTTCCAAAACTCCATTCCTGGGAATCTATCTAAAAGAATCCAAAAGAAGAAAACACCACATACATGGAAATGTTTGTTCATTCACTTGGCAAATACTTATTAAGAGCCTGACTTAGGCTGACATTGGCAGCAGTCAACACTAGGGGTACAGTACTGGGTGAGACCTGGTCAATTCTTGGCTCTTAGACCCTCCCAGTGAGCAAATGGCTTCCTTTACACCTGCAGGAGATAGTCAGAAACATGTTCACAATAAAAATGTAAAATGCGGAACTTCCCTGGAGGTCCAGTGTTTAAGACTCCAAACTTCCAGTGCAGAGGGGCACGGGTTCAATCCCTGGTCAGGGAACTAAGATCCCACATGCCACACAGTGCAGAAAATATTTTTAAGAATTAAAAAATTTAAAAAAACAACAAAACATAAAATGCATAGGTATATATTTAAGAAATCCTTATGTATCAATAAAAACTTAAAAAAAAAAATCCAGCCAAAATTCTAAAAAGTTCTTCAAAGCATGGCAAAGAGACTACAAAATTAATCTGAAGTTTAACTTTTGAGAATTCTGAAAAAATAAACAAGATGTGAGGCTTTGACCTACCAAATGGGTAAGCATACTATAAAGCCACAATAATTAAACCAGTACTCTACTGCCAGAGAATCAAAATACAGGGCTAAGTAGATATAAAAATATTTATGCAGCATTTCAAATCAAATTAGTGGGAAAAGTATTAATTATTAAACAAAGGCATTATGACAATTGGCTAAAATTTTGGAAAGAAATAAAAGTATTAAGAATTATAGTCTAGGTATGAAACCTAGGCCACAACATAAAAGAAAATAAATTCAACATTGATTCAAGATTTAAATGCAAAACAGAAACCATTTAAATTAGTAGACAATGCCTTTGTAATCAAAGTTAAGTTTCTCTTTCTGCATCTTGTTAACAACAGTTGCGTAGATTTCTGCCAAATTTTAAAGACACACAGGGATGATCTGACTTTTAATCCAGCCATCGGCATATCAAAAATTGACAAGGAAGATCTGTGCAGAGATCTCCTGAAGAGCTCACACTGAAGCATAACCAGCAGCCATGACGAATGCCATGTGCCCTGACGTTGTGGGCAAGGAAAACCAACGCTCTCTCAGGACTGAGCCCCAAGTCCTCAAAGGGCAGATCTTCAGACTGTAAGCCACAGAGCTGCTTCTTGCACAGACAACTCAAGGGACCTGACTCCAGGCTAAGCAGGAGCAGGGAGGCATTGATTTCCACAGGCTTGATTCCTCACCCCAGCAACATGGAAACAATCTCTGCTGTAACATTTCTGTTATCTAAGAATGTAAACACTTGTCTAAACTCCAACAGAAAGACACCAGTGAAAAATGTCTGTGTGTCCAAAACACCATACTAAATTAAAAGACAAAAGACAAAGTGATAAAAAGACCAAACAACTTCCAAGTTGCTGAGTATAACGTGGAGCTCCATAGCTTTGCAGGGACACCTCACTCTGTTGGCGCTTAAAGAACTCCTGCATGCCTGGGAGTGCCTCCTTAGCTTTAAAAAACAAAAAGAAAACCCAATAACAAGCCGTAGACTTTTATTTTAAATAATAACAATACCCATGTCTGTTGTGGAAAATCTGAAAAATACAGCAAAACAAAAAAGAAAATAAAACGTACATAACCACATCACCAGTAATAACCTCAGTCAGCACTTTGGAGTATATCCTTTCAGATACTTTTCTATCCATAAATAGACATGGCAATTTTCTTTAAAAAAATGGAACAAAATTATATAGACTATTTCATAATGTATACGTTCATGTTACTAACAGTATTAGATACTATTCAGTAAATGATTACTATGTGCCAGACATTGTACTAAACACTTAATACACGCTATCATTTAAAGCTCATAACAAAAAAATAAAGCTCGTAGCAATCTCACAAGATGGTATCATCCACTTGCCCAAAGTATTACCTACTGGACTCTGGAGCCTAACTGTCTGAGTTCAAACCCCAGCTCGGCCATTTGCTGGCTGTAATAGCCAAGCTACTTAATGTGCCTCAGTTTCCTCATTGGTAAAATGTGAATAACAGGAACCTACTTCATGTTATGCCGTTATGAGGATTAAATGAGTTAATGCGTGTTAAGCTCAGAACAGTGCGTGGCACACACTAACTACTCATTAGGCATCAACTATCCATATTATCACGATCACTCACGATCTCACAGCCAGTTGGCACAGTCAAAATTAAAACTCGGGTCTGTGTTCCCTACTTTCAAGGGGAAGAAGTCCATGTCCAAGACAAAGTCCATCCTCTCAACATTTCAGCAGGAACCTAGAAGTTCCTCTATGGTCTTTCTCAGATACTGAAATGTTGATGACCTCAACCAACAGCCAAGTTCAATTTAAAGTGTGTTGGCAGACTTCCCTAGAGGTCTGAGTGGTTAAGAATCTGCCTGGCAATGCAGGTAACACGGGTTCAATCCCTGGTCTGGGAAGATTCCACATGCCACAGGGCAACTAAACCCATGTGTTGCAACTACTGAGCTTGAGCTCTAGATCCCCTAAGCCAGAACTACTGAGCCCACGGACCACAACTACTCAAGTCCATGCATCCTAAGCATGCATCCATGCAGCCTGAGCTCCACAAGAGAAACCACTGCAATGAAAAGCCTACGCACAGCTTACTGGAAAGCAGCCTGAACTCATGCACTAGAGAAAGCCTGCATGCAGCAACAAGGACCCAGTGCAGCCAAAAATAAATAAGTAAATAAAAAGAAAGCTTCCCAGGTGGTCCAGTGGTAAAGCATCCGCCTACCAATGCAGGAGATGCGGATTTGACCCCTGGGTTAGGAAGATCCCCTGGAGTAGGAAATGGCAACCCACTCCAGTATTCTTGCCTGGAAAATTCCATGGACAGATGAGCCTAGAGGGCTATAGTCCATGGGGTGGCAAAGAGTCGGACATGACTGAGTGACTGAGCACGCATGCACACTAAATAAAAATAGTATGTTGGTTTCCTGGATAAAGACAACTCCCACATCAGAGGCTGGGCTCTCTGACAGTACAGAAGGTCCTCAGGACTTCAAAGGAGTGGGTGGGGTCAGCACAGTTTCACTGCGTTAGAGAGAGCATGACCATCAATCGGCTATAAAGTTCTCCCACTGGATGCTCTGAGCCACAGTTCTGCTCTAAAGACATTTCTTTTAAAATAGACTGCAGTGAGCAATAATAAGACGAAACATAAACAAATATGCAGAAGAAAGAAACTGTTCTCCAACATAAAAGGATCACAAGGTCTCCAAGTCTGAAAGACCCTTTTGTCAGTCTCTCAGATTCTCGCTTCCTGACATTCATCTGTTTCTTCAACCTTGGGCCTCTGCGAGAGTATCCTAACTGGTCTTGCTGTCCTCAGTCTCCCTCCCCAAACCCTCTTACATGTAGCCAACAAAATCATACGTTTGTCCCATGCTTAGAACTCTCTAGTGGCTCCCAGGTGCTGAGCCATGTGGCACAGTCGCCTGATCCATGCTGCCCCACACTCCACAGGACTAGAGCCTTTCCCCACCCAACAGGCACACAGAAGCCAGTTGAGCTTCAGTGACCCCTGCTCCTACTACACTAAACCCACATGCAAACGCCTACTCGCTCCTCAAGATCTAGTTCACACATCCTATCTAGGAGGCCATCTGATGTCTCCTACAGAACCAATCTTGCGTACGTGATGATGACATAGCACTTCAGTTACCCACTTAGGTTGTGAATTCTGGGCTCCTCCCCAAGGGGTCAGGGCCGACCACGTAACCGACAGTCACCACGGAGTCACAAGAAGGAGAATACAGATGGACTGAGTTTGCTAAGTCATAGAAAGCAATTGAGACTGCATGGATAGTCTGACTCAGTCGTATCTTAAAAGGATATGCAATGCCTGTTCATAATGAAGGAATTTTCATTTCTTAAATCTAAAGAAGGGTATCCGGGGTCTCCCTGGCAATCCAGGAGTTAAGACTCGGCGCTTTCACTGCCATAGCCTGGGTTCAATCTCTGGTCGGGAAACTAAGATCTGGCAAGCCCCAAGGTACAGCCAAAAAAAAAAAACCATAAAGAAAGAAGGTTATTTTGGATTTCCAAGGTACTTCTTCCATAAGCAATAAAAAGCACAAGAATACCATAAACAGCCTGATAATGAAAAACACAACTCAGATGAAAAAAAGACTACAATCCCATATCTGATAAATAATTTTAGGTTCTAAATTTTCTTCTGAACATTTCAAAATCATGAGCTTGCAAACAATCTCAAGGGATCTGGCCCACTACCAATGAGAAGAAAAAAAAAGTAGTTTTTTTCAAAACCCCCTGGGAAGGTTTTGAAATCTTGTTTCAGTCCAGCGACAGACACTGAGAAGGGATATAACACTGAATCTCCTGGCTCCTTGGAAAATGAAGTGCAACTATAGGGACCTCCGCTCCTCTAGTAACACCCTAAGTTCTTACTGTTTTGTCTTTTTAAACTGCTATCTTGAAGTCAGCATTTTCATATAACTTATTATGCAAAATAATTACATGAATTCTAATCTAAAGAACCTAGACCTCCCATCATCACTTTCCCTGAACAGTCCGAGAGGGAGGGGGCAGCCTCTCCCCAGGAAGGTGCTCCCCTTCTCCCGCATTCTGGGAGGTGGTCGTCTGAGGAGTTTTGCCATTTCTAACCCTCAAGCATCTTCTTTTTAAAAGCAAACACCTTGAGAGAACAGATACTCCTTAAACCCAACCTTAACAGTTTGAAAGTGAAAGTGAAGTGAAAGTGAAGTCGTTCAGTCGTGTCCAACTCTTTGAGACCCCATGGACTGTAGCCTACCAGGCTCCTCAGTCCATGGAATTTTCCAGGCAAGAGTACTGGAGTGGGGTGCCATTGCCTTCTCCAGGGGATCTTCCTGACCCAGGGATCGAACCCGGGTCTCCCGCATTGCAGGCGGATGCTTTACCAACGGAGATTAAACTAAACGCAGGGCACTAGGAGAAGAGTGCCTACACACACACAAATGCATGTTACAGGAAAAGAGGTCAATAAAGTTAATTGGGCTCGCGAGGGGCCTGGCCTAGATGACAGATTTCACCAAGACATGGGCAAGGACAAGGCCACTCTCTGGGCCTGTTCTCCCCTGCAGGAAATGTGGAAGCCTGTCAAAACTCTTTCTGTTTCAGAGGGAAGGCGAGCATGCGGCCTCTGAGTGACCATGGGGCTGCATTCCTACAGCTCCCTATCAGCTCTGCCATTGCACAATAAGAGAGTGCCAGGGTTTTATGAGCTCAGGATAAACAAGAACTCCTGTAGCAATAGCAAGCAAACGACTGAACAGCCCCACGCCACCTCTGCCTGCGATGATTTCCACACACCATCCAACATTGCAACGTTCTGACTTGATGTTTTTTAACTTAAAAGGACACAGGAATGACTGACTTAATATGAAGTTTTATGATCTGGGGTTTGGGAAGGGCAGACTCCCAGGCTCCATCCGTCGGAGATTAGGGGGAATATGGGAGCCTGGTACCAAAAATCTGCCTGAACTTTCAGTCAATTTACTGGAGTGTTTGGGAAGCATGTTGATCTCTAACAGTCTTTTTAAGATAGAGCTGGTATCTCAGGAAAGTGCCAGATGGTTCTTCTACATCAATCCCCTCTCTGGGTGAAAAGCTGGAGGCTCTACAAGTCCTTATCAGCTATTTGTTGGTGGTGATCATTAGAACCTCCTCTCCCAGCATCACCCTAAGGATGGCCTCCGGGAGCTTCCCTCTGAATAGCTCAGGAGGAACCCTGGCACACGGTGGTGTGCCAGCAACTAAGTGATCAGCATGGTGGGACAGAAATGTCAGGGCCACTGGGGAGAGGGAGTCATGGGGAGAGGGAGTCACAGGCCCCAAATCATTGCTCTGGAACAAAGAAACTCAGAATGCAAAGAAGGTGGAAGATATAAACCACAGAGTGTCAACCTAAGGATAAAGGGCTCACGCTTCACTGGTCTCCACCCACACAGTTTAGTTATTTCTAGTCCACTCAGAAAACCACCCTCTCACAGGGCCAGTCTTTACTTCATGGTCAAAGAGAACACTCATTCATGATCAAGAAGAGAGCAGTGTTTCTCAAAGAGAGGACCAGAGGTCTGCAGCAGAAGGGGCAGGACAGTGGATAAGGAAGCAGATTCCTGAGGTCCACCCTGGCCAACCAATTAAACTGGAATCTCTAGGGGGGAACCCCCAGCACCTGCATTTTAACAGGATCCCAGGAGGCTCCTTCCCCACAGTAAATTTGAGAACCACAGTTCTCCAGGAGATGTCCTTTAAAGGACAGAAATCAAAGAGAGCCTTATCAGCATGTTACCTCCGGGACAGTAAATGTAAGAGAGCTGTAAACTGTGAAGCTTAAAAAACTGGTTCACTTCTAAGGCCAGAGGGCATGGCTTACAGAGCAGCAAGAGAAAAAAAACACACACCAAGGGTTAGTTTTCCTCTGTACAGAGGAAAGGCGCCAAAGAGAAGGCTCCTGAACAGGGATGTGTAAGTCTAGTCCCTGCCAGGCAAACACCACTAATGTCTATTATCAATCAACCCCTACTGGACGTTTATCATCTGTATTGTTAATTTCCAATCTCCATGCGACTGAACATCTTACATCAGTATCTACATCAGTACATCTTAACATCAGTACTATCTTACATCAGAGGTAAATGGGTAATTTTAGAATCTGTGTCCAACAACTAAAAACAGAAGAAGCCAAATTTCCTACTAAGGGAGAAAGATGGAAATATGAAGCAAATAGCATAAAACCTCTGGGTTTAAAATAGCTAAATATCTAAATATCACTCAGGTGTGTACATGTGGAGGGGGTCGTTTAGGGCCAGGGCTGCGGCTAACTAGCTGTGGGACTCAGTTTCTTACTCTGTCATACAAGGAGCAAGACAGGCTGATCTGAGGGTCTCGTCAGTACTGACTCAGGGATAATGACCCTTGGAACAAAAACACTGATGACCTCCTCCACCTCACAGAGCCACTTGATGACAATGCCCTAATGACACCCAGGGCTGGACAGAACAAGCTCCCCAAGGCCAGAGGCAACACCTGATTCCCACTGGATGCCCATCAGGGCCTTGCCCAACCAACGTTGTTAGGTGAATGGCCAGTGGCTGCATCAGATTTCCAAATGCAGGCCCCTTCTCTGCAAGCACAATCTCCCCTGGACATCACAGAGCTGAAAAGGGAAATGAAAACTGGGCTCATTGCCTAGAAATAATTCCTATAATCCAGGATCAACATCTCTGATAACACTGGCCTGTCTGCCTCCAGTCTACCTCTAGGTCTGCCATCTGACACCCCGAAAGTTCTCGCCTGAGGGCAGACTGCTCAAGGAAAGTCTGCTCTTTCCAGGAGGGCTGACCCTGGAAACGGCCAGTTGTTCAGTCCCTAAGTTGTGTCCGACTCTTTCACAACTCCACGGATTGCAGCCCGCCAGGCTCCTCCGCCCATGGGATTTCCCAGGCAAGAATACTGCAGTGGGTTGCCATTCTCTTCTCCAGGGGATCTTCCCAACCCAGGGATCGAACCCGCATCTCCCGCATTGGCAGGCAGATTCTTTACCACCAGGGGAGGAGGCCAAAGGATCTCAGCTCCTGACTGTCCCCTTCTCCTCCAGATTCCAGTTCTCCCACAAAATCAATCAAAAAAAGTTAAGCAATGGCCTGGCATATAAACTCATGAAAAGATGCTGATTCCCATTCAGCTAGGAACACTTCTCGCTCACCCAATGAACTAAATCTTTGAACAGCTATACAATTACACCAAGACCTAGCCAACTCCTCAGCTCATTTCTCCAGGGGTCATCTCGATGTTCAGTCACACAGATCTCCCCAATTCGGCAATGCCCACGGAAATTATGGTACGAACCACAGATTTCTGGCCCCGGGTGATATTCAAATCTGTACTTTACCTTCAGGCTTCCCTGCCCCCTCTTCATTTACTATGGAAAGATTCCAGACCTCCCTCAGAATCAAAAAACTTGCAGACACTTGATGTTTACTCCCAGCGATGAATACTACAGACAAATGTGGTTTCTCTCCAAAGTTTTTTTTTCAAAGCTATCAGGTGCTAATCTATTTTTAAAGTCTCAGCACTGTAGTTTCTTAAATGGAAAATTTTCACTGCTGTATCTGCAGAAAAAGCATGATGTTTATGACACGGTGGATGCTCAAAAATATTTGCTCAAGGGAGAAATGGACATTGCAAACCTCCTTCTGACCATGCAACGCGAGTACACCACACACCCACCCCAAAAGGAAATAAGGGTCTGAAGTGTTCATTCAAACCAACCAATATACACAGGGCATCTAATCCGTGGCTGACACTCCGCTAAGTATTAAGGCTGATGTGGTGAATCAAGAAGTATAAGCTCTCAGGAAACCTACACTCTAGCAGGACATAGCATCAGATGCTCAAAAACCAAAACAGGACAAGATCCATTTTAGGGAGGAATGCCATCCTGAATATGTCCATTCGGGGTTTCCTGTGCTGCTTGGTGAGCTATTATTTACTGGGTGATCATGAAACCCACAGCCTCTCCAGAGACCACCTTAGCCTCCTGACTCTCGAGGCCTCCCTCGCACATACAAGTGCCCAGCGTGTTCACTTCACCAAGTTCTCTAGGTACAGTATTTAGCAGAACATTAGTCAGAAGCATCACTACTTCCTAATTCACCACATTGTATTCACTCTGTGAAAGTGAGCAAAATCCACTAAGGACTGGGCCTGCCAGGACGTAGGTAAACACCCACTCAAATGTCATTAAGACCCTACTACAGCAACCTCCAACCTTTTGGCACCAGGGACCAGATTCTTTAGTGGAAGACAATTTTTCCACGGACTGGGGTGGTGGCAGGGGCGTGGATGGTTCAGGCAGTAATGCAAGTGATGGGGAGCAGTGGGAAGCAACCAATGCAGTTTCACTCACCCGCCGCTCACCTCCTCTGTGCGGCCTGCTTCCTAAGAGGCTGCAGACCAGTACTGGTTCAGAGACCCGGGGGTGGGGACCCCTGCCCTACTATATAAATATCTAAAAGAAATGAAAATCCCTAGTCAAAACCCCTTCCACTCCCACAACTGGAGAGTCATTTCTACAATAATAGGGTTTTTTTCTTTCTTTGGACAGAGGGTTATTATCTATATTTTGTTCTATGGGAAGGCTGATGGGTGAAGGCAGCTGAACAAAGAGACCGTCCACCCCTCAGAAGCCTCAGTGAGATGGGAAAGCTGGTGCTCACCAGCTCTCAACCTGAATGCATGTGACCCCTCCCTCCATTTCTCAAGCAACAGTTCCCTCCATAGGGGAAGGAAATTGGCAACATGCATGCCTATGAGCAGAGCAAGTGGGACAGGAGAGACGTCAGGGAAGGTGGCCATGAGAAATGCTGCAGGAAAGGCAGCCCAGCGCAGCCAGATAGCCCTGAGCCAGCAGCCCCAGCTCATTTCTGAGCTTAAGTGTTGCTTGAGAGGCAATGGACTAAGAGGCAATGGGCTACCAGATCTTCAACTTTGCATTTATCTTCTTTAAAACCTGTCTGCCGGTGGGTAACATATTAATATTTCAACTCTTAATACACAAGACATCTCCCAACATAATTAGATGAAAATACTGGACATGATCCAACCATCAGTTTGGGAGGGGAAAAAAAGAAAAACATAACTATTTGTCAAGCCCTGCTGAAAAGTCTTTGCATATTCCTACAGCGAGGGCCACAAGGCCCTCCCCTCCACCCAGCTGCCATTGGGCATTCCTTGAATCCCCTACACACTCAGACGCGCCTAAGGGTCTCTGCTCCTGCCATTCCTCTCCCTAGAACACTCCACTGCTCTCTCCATTCCTCCAGTTAACATCAATGTGCCTTTTATACCTCAGCTCAAAAGTCACTTCCTCAAGAAGTCTTCCCTCCTCCCTTCAAACTAGATCCAGAGCCCCTGTTACACAGACATCCCATCTCTTTCCTTTTAAACTTCACAGCACTGGTTGGTGGTGTTTTATTTTTATTAACGCCTGTCTCTGAGCTACCCAGAACACTCTTCAAGGACAGGAACTATGCTCACCGTGTTTAATCTATAACTACAGTGCCTAAGCATAAAGAGTGGGAGTGAGTGAACAAATGAATGAGAAGTGCCCGGCCAGGCCTTCCTAAAACACCAGTGTCAGTGAACTACCGCTGAGGATCATATCTAGCCTAATGCCTACCTTTACGCAGTTATATAAGCCAAGAATGATCTTTATGTTTTCAAATAGTTTTTTAAAAAAAAATCAAAAGAACTGCATTTTGTGATGTGAAAATTACATGACATTCATATCTCATAGTCCATAAACAAAATTATGGGAACACATCTACACTCATTCTACAGTTGTTTCTGTACTAGAATATCAGGGCAGAGTAGTCCCAGAGTTGGCACTGGTGCAAGATCTCAAATATCTACCACGTAATCACTCACTCACTGCCACAACAATGCCCTCAGAGTCTAAGCTGCAGGCATGAAATACAAGAGACATGAAAATTAAGGACTGATGGTAATCCCTCTTCTGGATCCCTGATGCCCGTCATATTCACTGAGCATTCCCTGAATGGCAGCCACCTCCACGACACGTGGTGAGAATGTCATTTGAGACATTTGAGAATTCTGGCTGATCACTTCTGAAGGGTTGGAGCTCACACCAAAACCAAGGCTTACTGGGTAACCACCTTCTACTCATTCATTCAACAAATGTCTCCCTGGGCACGCACTTTGTGCAGGCACTGTTCTGGGAGGCGAGGATACAAACAGCGGCCTTTAGGGGTCCTCCTGAGCAGGAAATAGTGGGAGACTACACTACAGTGAGGCCTGTATGACAGGCAGTAGGAGACAGAAAGACTCTGTGATATCACACCCACAAAATTGTACCTACTTTTAAGGAACATACTCTTTGGGAAGCCACGACAAACCCATGAAAAGTTACATCTTGATAAAAGATTTAACCAACACTTCAAGACCCCTGAGCAGATGCCCCAGGGACAAACAGCTTAGCAGAACCATTTAGCCAAGAATGCTGGTATACCCCATCTATTTTGTACTGCACACACTATGATTACCCGAGCTAACAAATGTTTGTCATTAAGCTGAGAGCAGTTTCAACACCAGAGAATGTGCGTCCTTCCCACAAAAGTGGGTTAAGAATAGGCATGCATGACTGTTCGGTTACGTGTGGCTCAAAAACCAACACACATGTCCATTTGCGTACCACATGCCTTCAAGAAACAGAACAGAGGGAGTGGGGTGAATCTGCTGACGGTCTGATGATGCTCCTCGCTCCAGGGACTGCAGAAATCTGGCAGGGCAGGGTCATTCAAGCTTTCCTCCCAGCCAGTCACATGCTCTCCTTCTCTAGGGGACAGCTCACTCCAGAACTGACTCCTGTGTCTCAGATCCCAGCAAAGCTCAGTGAGCAGCCTCCAGCACCTCTACACACACACACAGAGCACCACAAGAAGCATCAGTTTCTATCTGACTGTTGTAGCAGTTTCCAAATGTGGAGTAACAAGTACCATACATCCTGGTAAAGAATCAGTAGGTACAATGTGGCTGGTGCTTTCATTCTGTATGAAAAGGACAGAAATTCAATGCATTACAGGAAAAACCATGACATCTAATCCCAAGCCATTGAAATAGAAGCTAAAAAAAAAAAAAAAAAAAAGGAAGACTTGTCAAAACAGATAAGAGAATTAGATGCCTGCCATTTTGGACACTCACTGTTCCTCGAGTCTACTATCCAAGAAGGTCTCAGTCTATCTTCATGATCTCAGACAAATCACATTCCCTCTCTGGCCTCCATTCCCTCATCGGTAAAATAAGGCATGGACCACATCTCTGAGTTTAGGAACAGAAAAGTTTACTAAGAAATTCCAATATCAGCTTTCATTAAGACTCAAGCAGTAAAACATTTTGGAAAAGTTCAACAAAACCACAGCTCTTCCAGAGTAGGCAGAAAGTCACTTTAAAATAAGAACCATATGATAATACAATAAGCAAACTGATTTTTTTTTTCTTTTTAACCCGTCAAAAGAAATGGTATCTATAAAATTATATACATTAGCTAAACCTTGAGTAGGGATTAATCCTCACTAACCTACAACCCCCTTAGAAATCAAGGTCTGCACTACAGCTGAGCAGCCCTAAAGTGAAGCATTAAAGCTTATGGGAATCAGTTCTTGGACGTGAAAGGTGAAAAGGAAGATAAATTGCTAATTTCCACTTTTACCACCGTAAGATTTTTACTCCCACAGCTCAGAAGGAATCACCGTACCCTCAAATTCATCTTTCTTAAAACACACTGCTTACTCTGAAACCCTGCATTCGGACTGCTCCCTTCTTTTGAAGAGCCTAGCCTGTGTTTCCATTTCCACTGTTTTTACAAAGCAGACCGTTGGCCTGAGGCATGCTCTCTTATTCTATGACTAATTCAGCGTTACATACCAAAACGTTCCATAGTCAGTAACCTACGTGAAGATCCATTTCATTTAAAAAAAAAAAAAGAGAGAGAGAGAAATATTCTGGACATAGAAAAAGATAAATAGAATAATAAAACAAACACCACCTGGTGCTAGAAATAAAACATTGCAAAGACAGTGGATGCCCCCGGGCACCCACTTCCACTCACATTCCCCTCTCTTTCCAAGTGGGAACCACCATCCTGAATGCAGGGCTCATCACCCCAACAGAGCTCTCCCATACCCACACAGCATATGCATCTACATGATCTCAATTTTTACATGAATAATACCTCTGTATGCGACCTGTAACTTTGCTTTTCTTTCTCAATTGTATGTTTATGGGAGTCATCCATCTTGACACTT
Source organism: Okapia johnstoni (assembly GCA_024291935.2). Lineage (NCBI taxonomy): Eukaryota > Metazoa > Chordata > Mammalia > Artiodactyla > Giraffidae > Okapia > Okapia johnstoni. Next base: position 26,666,130 of record CM044326.1, read on the forward strand.
ACGGCTCTCATTCTTATATGTTCTCTGCTGCATAATATTCCATTACACAACCATACTACATAATGGCCAAAAACACTACTTGTTGTTTCTTATGGATGCCATGTACTGCCTACTTTGTGCTGGCCATTTTCTAGAATTCTCAAAACTAACCAGTGAGGATGGTAAGATTCCCATTAGGCTGAAGAAGAAACTGGGACAGGGAGGTTGTATAATTTGCTCAATGCCTGTGAGCAGCAAATTCAAGCCATAAGTTTAAGTCCATCCAACTCTAAAGCCACACTCCTGATACTGCATTTTGTAGCCCCACTTATGTAGATATCTCTACCATTCAAAACATTGTAATGAAAATATCTGATAAAGGGCTCCAAAGTCATCTGAGAATATATGAAACAGGATGCTCTATTTTCTGTTTTAACAAACAATTCTACAGGAAATTCAGCTGTACAAAGGGACAGTCCATGACAGAGAGGACAAGTCTTTCTTTGGCAAAAGTCCCTATGTACTTGCTAGGGTCACTCCGAAGTTTACACAAATCCTTCTAAGTAAACCCCAGTTGAACTACAACTCTGCTTGGCTTCCTTTGGAGAACAAGGCTGTCTGCACCCACTTAAAGGAGGGATGGAAGAATCTAAAAAGACACAAGAACACAGTAATCAGACTCTGCTTGCAACGACAAGAACTGAGTTGACAAAACTCTGAAAAACGATTTCGGGGAGCAGCTCCAATTGCTGCTGGCTTCGGAGATCCCGGGAACAGCCCTGTGCTTACAAGGCCAAGGCGCTAGGCTCAGCCCACTCTGCTCTCTACTTGGCCAGCTTTGCAGAGAGTTTTCATACATCCCAGCCCAGCCCTGCTGCTCTGGAGAAACCCAGCTTGTAATACGGAAGAGAAGGGAAACAGAGAGGAGTGAGGCTGGAGGCTCACAGGAACCAGGCAAGGAGCAAGGCTGGGAGAGGCAAGGCCCAGACACTCAGGTGCTGGAAGCTGGAGAGCCCCTAGGAGATGATGGGAGCCCCCCAAGAACGAGGCGGGGAGGAGGGGCTTCTGAGCACCAGGATGACTCCTAATTCAAGTTCCATGCTTCAACACAGGAAGCTTCAAATGGGCAAGGCAGGACTGGTTGAAGAAACCCTTTCCCTCCTCTCCCAGCCAAAGTAGGGAGCAAGCAAACAGGCTCTGCTACTGACTGACTGTGTGAACTTAGCAGCAGTGTCCCTGCCCACTCTGGAGGGGATTCAGTGGATTCTCTCTAAAGGCCCTGCCATCTCTGACTCTCTCTGTCTATAATCTTGGATGCCGTAACATTTACCAGTGGTTAGGGTATATTTCATGTTATCCCAACTCCCCCAAGAAGTAGATACTACTACTATCCCCACTTTACAGATGAGGCAGCTGAAGAGAGTAATAATTTAGTCAAGGGCAGGAAGCCTACAGTCATGAAAGCCTGGGAGGGTTACACAGGACATCCACAGGAGGGGGTGAGGAGGGGAGGGGGAGTGGACAGAGAAAGACCCGAGGGAAGGCGCAGAGGGTGATAACGGGTCAAGGGACTGAGGAGCGCCCGGCCATTCTGGTCTAAACTCAGGTGAAGAGCTTGAGATGGGGCCACGGGGACAGAGTCTGAGAAAGAAACGGGGAAAGGCTGGCAGACCGGCTTTAGAAAAGGGAGGGTGGACGGAGAAAGTCCGATGGGCAGAGGAGCTAGGCTGAGCTGGGTGCCAGAGGCAGCGCCAAGGCTAAGCAGGGGGAACCGAAGAAGGGCGTGTGCGCGCGTTCCCGGGAGGCAGGTGCTGGGCTGCAGGGGCGCGGTCCCACCTTGAGCACCGTGACGGCTCCCGCGCTGTGCACCTGGAAGTGCGCGGGCGGCTCTGCGCCGGGCTCGGCCGCCTCGTCGGGGCCCGAGTAGCTGAAGCAGGCGTCTGCGATGTCCAGGTGGCCGAGGGGCAGCGCGTCTTGCGGGCTCTTGAAGTAGTAGAGGTAGCAGCGGCGCGCGTCGAACACGAACCAGCGGTTGCGGTAGCCGCGCAGCGGGCCCTTACCGGACAGCTTCTGCAGGTAGCCGCACAGCCGCGCCGGCTCCCGCCCCGGCCCTGCCCCAGGCTCGGCCGCGGCACCCAGGGCCGCGCCCTCGCCACCGCTGCCCTCCTCCCCGCGAGCCGCGGGCCCCGGCATTGCCAGCCCGCGCGCCAACCGCCGGCGCCCGGGCCCCCAGCGCCTCGGCGCCGCCGCCGCCGCCGCCGCCGCCGCCGCCGCCGCCGCACCCCCTCCCCTGAGCCCCGCCGCTCCGCACGGCTTGCGAGCGCGCAAAGCAGCCTGGGACTTGTAGTCCCACCCCCGCCCGCCCCCAGGAACGCCCGCTTCGATCCGGCCTCTCCTGCAGGCACCCCAGAGGTAGGTCAGGTAGCATCACCCCCTGCCCTCTGTGCCTTCGTGTAACCTGGGCTCAAAACCCCGCGTTGCCAAGCTGAAACATTGTTCCTTTTCTTTATGGGAGTGTGAACTTGCAGTTCTCAAAAATCCATCAGTGTCCCCTTGAAATTGTACATTTCTCTCTCTATAAATCATACCTCAGTGCAAAACTTTGTTTTTAAATCTCTGCCCTGCCAGATTCATAGGCTAGTATCGCACAACTGAGAGAGCTTATTGCTTGGCGCTGAATGGGTGCTCAGTAAATGTTTATAGACTTTGTGAATGAAAGCCAAAACTTTTCCCACCTCTCCAGACCTCAGTGGGTTCACGTTCTGAATTCAACAAATATATACTGAGCCCCTTCTATGTGCCAGGTACAGTTCCAGACGCGGGAGGACAACGTAGTGAACAAGCTACAAAATCATTCCCCTGCCCTCATGGAGATAATAGTCTAGTAAGGGAGAGAGAGGATACCCACATAAAAAGACAGATAAAAGTGTACTGTGTTGTCTACCTGCCAGTGATGTAACTTAAAAAAGGATTACCACTTAAATAGCCCTTATTGTTACCAGTGTTTTATATAATAGCTCATTTGAACTTTCACAGTAACCTCAAGAGGCAAGTGCCTTTGTTTCACAATAATGTAAGAGGAGTACAGGAGGGTCAGGCTACGTTTCAGAGGATCAGGGAGGCCCTGCTGAGGAGGTGACCTGGAGCAGATACCTAGATGAAGTGAGGGAATGAATCATGCAAGTTTGTGGGGGAAATGCGAATACTAAAGCTCACTTTACTTAATGAAAAAAGGAAGATCATAGCGATATTTGTGAAAGGGCCAGATCAAAACAATATCTCACCATCTTCGGTTTGCATGTTTTTACATAGGTGGAAAACGAACTTTCTGAGATGGATGGGACCCTGAATTAGACTGCTTACTTGGAGGCAGGTTGGAAGAGTGAGCCCACGCAGCCAGCCAACCAGCTGTAGGCCCTGTGTTAGCTGGCCCTGTGTTACCCCACCTCTCCCCAGGCCTGTCAAGGATCTGCCTGGGTGGCCATGGCAAGGGCACCTCCATTTTAGCACCCTTTGGATCTCTTTGAGTGCAGTACCACAGGGAGTTAAAGACTGGACTGTGAATCCAGACTGAAGGAATCTGTCTCCTAGCTCTGATACTAACCAGTGGTGTGACTTTGGGTAAGTTATGTTACCTCTCTGAGCCTCAGTCTCGTCATCTATAAAATGGGGATAGTACAAGTAGTTACTTCATACCATTATTCTTATAAAGATTACGAGATCATGTGAAAGTGCTTAACATGGCACCTAGCACAGTAAGCACTCAGCATATCAATTATTACTGTTATACAGTTAGCACTGATATCCTCTGAAATCAGTAGATTCTGAGAGGGGGCTCTCGCAGCCCCAACACGTAGGAGGCCAGAGAATGCACTGCAGGAGTGGGGTGGGCCACCTTCGGGAGTAAAGGAACCGTGTTTCATTTGGGCCTTGCTGTGAGCAAGAGGGGCTATGATTAGTTGGCTTGTGGGCTAGGAAGCCAGAGTAGGGTGTGACCGAGAAGTCCTATGGAAAGGGGAAGAACTAGGAGAACTGAGTCTGTACAGCTACTGTACACAGCTACACACAGGAGGTATACGGGAGGCCACAGGGCGGGAGCGGGTACAGCCCCCCTCCATCCTCTGCTCTGTCAGTGAGGTGTACAAAAGTAAGGATGGCCATAGCTTGCTGTCACAGAGGACAGACTAAGCCCTTGGGGTATCTGGTGGAGGCAGATATCTGCTAGGCACGAGGAAAGCACGCTTCACAGGTGGCAGGAGTGAGCCCCCTCACCCTGGGACGAGGGTCTGGCCTGGCTGGCTGGGTCTGGGCAGTTGATATTGGACAAGGGATCTCTGCAGCCCCCGGCAGAGCTGGTGTGTGTGCTTCTCAGTGGGCAAGCTGGCCTCAAGCCTGACGCTCCTGCGCTTGAACCTCCACTCTCCCTGTCACTTTAACATGCTCGCAGGCCCTCTTTCTCACGGAGGCCATACCCCACATCATATCAAACATATTAAAAGGCCCCACATTCCATAGTAAACATAGTCATAGTATTTGCTCTAAAAATGTTTGAAGAAGTTTCTAGAATTATGCTCTGGATAGTATCTATGAGGAATTCTTTTTAACATACATTTGGCTACTACATCTTGGCAGATATCATGTCTATGTGGGAATCCTGGCTGAGTGAGAAAAACCCAACATATAAATTGTTTTCAAAGGGAGGAACGTTTTTATGACATTTTAATGAAGTAGACATAATGTTACACTTTCCAGACATGTAATGAAATGTTTATTAATTTTGACTTTCCTCTTTTCCTGGGGTTTGCAGCTGGTATCTTTTTTTTTTTTTTTTTAATCTACAGACATTTCCTAGGTCGCTTGAAAGTTGACAGATCCAGGTGCTGATGCTGGTACTGGTTTAGTCACTAAGTCGTGTCTGACTCTTCTACTCCATGAACTGTAGCCTGCCAGGCTTCTGTTTCCATGGGATTCTCCAGGCAAGAATACTGGAGTGGGTTGCCATTTCCTTTTCCAAGGGATCTTTCCCACCCAGGAATCGAACCCAAGTCTTCCGCGTTGCAGGCAGATTCTTTACTCACTGAGCTACCCTGTGGTGCTGAGCCTACACTATCTAAAAACTCTATAAACTCTCCTGGACTTTGCCAGGCCCAGAATATGGCCCTCTCTGAGGAGGCACAGCCGCAAGCCCAGAGACCCCAGTGAGACAGGCAAAATGTGGAGGCGTCAAAACCAGGGGCAACATCTCAGCAGGGGCCTCTGGAGGGCCCCACATCTCTGCAGAGCCAAGCAGAAGTGGCCCAAGCATTCAAAGGCTCCAGCACCAACCTCAACACCCTCTGGACCCTCCAGACTTCTCCCAGGCCCCTTGCCCTGCCAGTTCTCTCTGGGTCACCCTGGGATGCTGGTTATTTCATGAATAAACCCTGCATTGTCTCACCCTGCCCCGCTCTGCTCCTAAAACTAAAAGTTGAAGGGGCTCTATGGTAGACCTTCATCTCATCTCTCTTAGCAGCTCTCTCCAAATTCATTTTGGACAATTTTATATTTTACGTAAAATGCTAAACAAATGCAGCGTCATTTCCCCCCCTTTTCTAACCAGATCATCCCCTCAAGGTCCTCCCACATGGTCATCCTGGGGCTGCCCCTGGTGGTTCCTAATTGCTTGGCGCCCTTCTTCAATGGCTTATTGACATTTTGCAGTTTCCAGTCTTGTAGATTAAAGGTCAGTGTCCTGTGGTCAGGGCTTCCCTGGTGGCTCAAGCAATAAAGAATCCACCTGCGATACAGGAACCACAGGAGACTCTGGTTTGATCCTTGGGTTGGGAAGATCCCCTGGAGGAGGGCATGGCAACCCACTCCAGTATTCTTGCCTGGAGAATCCCATGGGCAAAGGAGCCTGGCAGGCTACAGTCCATGGGGTTGCAAAGAGTCGGATACCACTGAAGCAACTTAGCATGCGCGTATGGCCTGTGGTCAGGCGCCAGCTTTACACAGCCTGTGTGCCTTCCTGGTGTCCAGTACAGGCAAGCTTGGTGCCAGAAGGTCTGTCCTGCCTGTCCATGTGAGCCCCTGCCCCTCGAGCCTCTCAGGAACCCAGTGACCAGAAGGAAGTGGGCAACCCAGGAGGAAGTGGCTGCTGTTTACTGAAAAGAGGAAATTTGGGCAATGAACTTACTCCCACATGGCCAGCCTCTGGGCAAACCCTGGGGGAACACAGAGCTAGTGACTCATCCTAGTTCAGTTTCCCTAGCAGGGAACAGGGTGAGAGGCCTCTAAGAAGCACCCAGCCACCCACCGCCTTTTTAATTCCCAGACCCCAGGGTTCGGAGCTGGCTAAGACCCCAACCTGCTATAGGAGGAGCTCGCAATCCTGTGGGGAGCCCAGAGAGGAAAGTAGACCTTACCACCTGATATGCTGTGTGTCCTTTGGCATGTCTGTGCCCTCTCTGGGCTACAGTTTCTCATCTGTTCCATGAGGGAATGGATGGCAAAGTGATCTGTAAGGGCCCTACTCCACCTGCTCTGAAATGTATCAGTGGCATAAGGCACAGCTGTGAGGGCCTGTGGTCATTCTCCCTACAGCTCCCCAGACCAGCAGAGGCTCTGTTTTGTTTTTTGAGCCTTCCTTCTCAAAGGCCTCTTGATCCTTCCAGCTATTACAACTGACCAGACCCTTGCTTTTAGGACTCTGTCTCATCCTGCAAGCTTGGCCGCCCGCTCTGGTTAGTGCAAGCCTGACCACTTCACCTCTCCCCTGGCCCTGCTGGAGAAGCTGTCCTGACACAAAGGACACCAATGGAGGCCTTCTGTGCCTGAGGCAGAGAGGGCCGGCAGAGATGGCACCATGACTTGGGGCTGGGGGACACAGTGCAACTTTGGTGGGGCTTTGTTCAACCCGGAGCACATCTGGAGGAAGTTGGCCTGGATGGGGAGGAGATTGGAGTTCGTGGGGCAAGGCTGGGGTACTGCAGCTGTGACTGGGCTGAGCACCAGAGGGTTGGAGAAGGAACAGGGGGAGGCAGATCATCTTCAGAGTTGGGCTGAACTGACCACTGGGAGACGCCGCCACCACCACCACCCAGGGAGAGCGCTGTCTGTGTGCTTTCATACAGCCCAGCGCCACGCCGCCTGCCCTGATAGCGGGTCAGTGAAGAAATGGATGGGGCCGCTGGAAGCAGTGGCAGTGGGGGAGGGGGCTCCCAAATAAAGGAGGGGCTGTATGACATTGGGTGAATCTCCCAGCCACCCTGTACCTCCGTTTCCTCATCTGTAGAACGGGACATAATGACCGCTTTACCTCCTAGAGCTGTTGTGAGGCTTAAATGAGATAAGTGCAAAAGTGCTTGGCGCAGTCCCTGACATGTGGTAAGGCCTCAGAATGGTAGCTGATTCATTCAACAAACATCCCCAGCCCCTGCTCTTTGCTTCTGCCTGGTGTTGAGTGATGCCGCAACTCCAAAAAGGAGTGTGGGGGAGCTTCAGAGGGGAGCCCCACCAGGGGACCCTGTCAGCCTGGATTTGCTATCTCCAGCTTCCAGGAAGCCTTGTTTCCCTACCAAATTGGCAGGCAAATCTACACACCTGTGGTTCTCTTTCCTAGAGGGAAGGCATCTGGGATGCCTGCCAAGCTCCATGAGGGAGCCGGGACTCAGATAGGTAGAGGCCTGGATGCCCTGGAGGGTGGGGTGGAAGGCTTGCAGGGGCTGGGTGCCAGGCAGCGGGGGTCCACATAGGAGTTAGGGAGCCACACTGCCCAGGAAGCAGGGGAGGGCTGGATCCCCGGGGAGACAGTGAGGCTATAGCTACAGAGGTCCTGTCCTTTCTGGTCACTGTCCTGCTTCTGGGCCTGGCACTGTGCCCAGGACACTGTAAGCCCTTCTGTTTTCCCCACTCCTTTCCCAAGGGCCCTCTTGCCATCCCCTTTCCGGGACCCCCTATCCCTCAGCCAAACCTGAACTCAGATTCTTCCTCCCTGCTTGCACAAGCCCTGGGACTGCAGCCCTCACTGTGAGGCCCAGTCTGGGAGGTAAGGGTATTTTTAACTGAAATCTTGAAGAGATGCTGTTCTAATGGTAGAAGTAAAGACATCATCTTCGTTGGGCAAACGGGTCTCCAAAGGAGTTTAAAAGGTGCTTGTGCAGGGGGTCCACTGGGTAAGACTCCACACTCTCAATGCCCAGGGCCCAGGTTCATTCTTGGTTGGGGAACTGGGTCCTACCCGCCGCAGTGAAGATTCCATGAGCCGCAACTAAGACCCAGCACAACCAAAATAAATAAATAATTAAAAAAAAAAAAAAGGTGCTTGTGCAAGCAAAGCAATAAGGGGACACGACCTTAGAGCAGGGGTCCCCAACACCCCCAGGTGGTGGCCTGTTAGGAACCAGAGCTGCACAGCAGGAGGTGAGTGGCTGACAAGCCAATGCAGCTTCATCTGCCTCACCCATTGCTCCCATTACCACCTGAACCATCCCCCTCAACTCCGACTGTGGAAAAACTGTCTTCCACGAAACTGTGCCCTGGTGCCAGAAAGGTTGGGGACCGCTGCGTTGGAGGGAAGGCCACTGTCTTGGAAGGAAGGTCCCAGAAGACAATCAAGATGTGATACTGGGCAGTGAGAAGACCTGGAAGGAGCTGATTTGGAGACAAGAAGAGAGCGTTTTCAGATTGGTTTTGTATTTTGGAGCTTGAATATATTGACAAGATATTCATCAATTTTGATTTAGTGCATTTTTTAGGTACTTGTAGAGTTTGAGTAGCAAGGAAAGGAGCCCCAGGTAGGGGAGGGGCCAAGAGCAAAGGCATAGAAGGTGGATGCAGCATATATGAGCAAGTGGGGTAGGACCCCCAGCTTCTGGTCTTGGCCCTGCCACTGACTTACTCTTTGTTTCGAGCAGCCCGTTTTCAGCCCTGAGTCTCTGTTTCCATCTTTACAATGGGGACAAATGGAGACAGGAACGCTATCTCGTCTACCTGTTATAAAAGGGAAAGGCAATCACATATGTGTATTTGAAGTGTTTGGCACATGATAGGGGCTCAACATCGTTACAGAGCTCATATGGGCCCCCATTTCCCAGCAGTGAGGGGCAGCCCCCGATGTCCAAACTGTCAGGTGTGCCAGGACCCATGGCAGCCCCCTGGCCTCCAAGAAACTGTAGAACAAGCTTTCCAACATATGATCCTCGGCCCCTGATCATCTCAACAGGTTCCTGTATACCTGTCTCTTCTTTAGTTCTCATTAGCAAATGGCATGTAATTCTGTAGCTTTTCATTTTTGTGCAGGACTCAGAACTACTCACCGGTGAGGTCAGATAATCTATAGAAAAACTAATTTACGTTTTGTTCTTGCTGCCAAACGTCTTGTTCTGGCTGCCAAAACTGAGAGGTACAGCTAATGCGGGAGGCCCTCTGATCTGAGGGGTGGATTTACTTTCCTCTGGGATTGTCAGGAGCCCACAGGCCCAGAGCAAGGACACTCTATGTAGTGGGGCTGACAGTGTTTTTAAGATCTTGGTAGGGCTTCCCAGGTGGCTCAGTGGTAAAGAACCCACCTACCAGTGTAGGAGACACAAGAGATGCGGGTTTGATCCCTGGGTCAGGAAGATCCCCTGGAGTAATAAATGGCAACTCACTCCAGTATTCTTGTCTGGAGTCCATGGACAGAAGAACCTGGCAGCTACAGTCCATGGGGCTGCAAAGAGTTGGACACGACTGAGCGCGCACGCACAGGTCCAGGGCACTTTAGAGTCTGCATCTCACTACATAGCATGTAAATAAATATATACAAGTATATATATAAATATATAAATATAATGGCACAGTCACATTTTAAATTATATACAATATAAATATTTTATATTATAATTATAATATTAATATGACATATATGACATAATATTCTATATGTCTTATGTACAACATATATAATTTTTTTACTTTGAACTTCTTTGGAAATGATTACTTTTACAATTTTGCTTTGGAATGATTTGGCTTTGAGAATCATTTAATTGACAATTGGTAATAATCTGTTGGCAGTTTTCCTGCACACTTGGGGATTCTTGTGAGATTAAGACAATCTGACTTCCAAACCATTTTCAGATGTGGTGAAACTTTTATGAATACTGAATGGAGCTGACACAACGATACATTGTATAGACATTTGCTTATAATTTGTCGTGATCTTGCAGTTTTCTTCTTTTGGATTTGGGAGCAAATACTGGTAGGGTTTTTTGTTGTTATTGTTTGTCAGGCCTCAGACATTTTAACCAGCCCTTGTAAAGTTCTCCGTACCTGGCCTTTGTCCTGTAAATATTACTAAAACAGAACTGCCTGTTTGGTGGGATGATTGTACCACCCTCCTACCCCAAAAGCCATGCTCTATAGATGAGAAGACGAGCTTTCTCAGTGACGTCAAAGGGGCAAAAAAAGTCAAATTAAAATTGGTGACTTCTCTGGAGCAGCATCGGCCCCTCCCAGTTTTTCTTGCTAACTGGGGGCCCCCAAATGACTGAGCTTGGATATATTATCTATTTTTCTGTTCATTCATTCAGTATTTCTTGAGTGTGAATGACTACAACTTCTAAAGAAGACAATTTGGCAACATCTACCAAAATGACAAATGCAAATACCCTTTTGATTGAGCAATCTCTCTTCTGAGAATGTGTTCCATGGATGTACTCACCCTTGTGCTTATTCAAATCTGTACAAGATTATCCACTGCTGCATAGTGAGAAATACAAAAACACTGGAAACAACCCAAATGATCGTCACTAGGGGACTGGTTACAAAAATGATGGTGCATCCATGTAGCTGTAACAAAAAGCATTGCATCCCTCTATGTATTCTTATGAAAGGAACTCTAAGATCTGTTACTAAAGAGTTTTACAAAACAAAGTGCAAGACACTGCATAGGATTCTACCCTTATATAACAAAGGGAGGAAAATAAGAATACACATATTTACTTGAATATACATAAAGAAACCCAGAAAGAACATTCAAGCAATGAATAAGAGTGGTTCTTTGTGGGAAGGAGATTGCACTGGATAGATGGGGGTTTAATGCCTGGAGGAAGAGTTTTAGGGATACCTTTTTTATACTTTTCATTATTTATGTGCTTATTTTTATTTCTGGCTGCACTGGGTCTTTGTTGCTGCGTGTAGGCTTTCTCTAGTTGCAGTGAGTGGGGGCTACTCGTTGTGGTGGCTTCTCTTGTTGCAGAGCATGGTCTCTAAAGCGTGTGGGCTCAGTAATTGTGATACATGAGCTTAGTTGCCCCTCAGCATGTGGAATCTTCCTGAACCAGCGATGGAGCCCGTGTCCCCTGCATTGGCAGGCAGACTCCCAACCACTGGACCACAGGGGAGTGCTACACTTTTTATTTTTAAAAACCATGTGGATAAATTACACATTTGGATGATAATTCAAAATATACCTATTCAGCATCTAACTATGCCAAACATGGTTCTAGGCACAGAATACAGTGGAGAATAAGGCAGACAGTCTGAGAAAAAAAGAAATAGGATTGTTCATTCTGCACCCCCTACTACTGTGGAACAAATTCTAATGGAATAACCAATTAAGGGGCACAAAAATGCAGTGTTCATAAACTAAAACAAACATATGACTAAAATTTACTGAAAAGCCCACTTTGGCATTCTCCATGGAGGCTGGCTGCCAGCAGCACTTGGCCGTGTACTAGGTTCCCACACCACAGGCTCAACGAAGCAGGAGTAGAAGCGGTGGTGCTGGGGTGCTGGCCATACTCAGTGAGCCTCGGTCAAAATGACTGGAAAGACACTGCCTCTGAGCATCTTTCTGGAGAAGTCTGAGAGCTTTCTGCCTGAGGAGGCACAGCGGACTGAGCACCCTCAGGAGAGAGTAATTTACTGGATAATCAGTTACCATCTATTTGTCCTACAGCAGAAGCACGGCCTAGATGGAGAACCCGGGATAAGGAAGTTTTGATGAGACAGAGACTCAGAATTCTGGGGACTTCCCAGCGGGGAGATGCCCTGGAGCCGGGGCTGATGATTAGTGCACGTGCGCCGTGCCTCCCGGCCTCTCCTCTGCGTCAGGTCAGCTCACTGGGTCCCCAGACCCTACTAGGTGTGTACTTGTTATGCGTACTTTTTACCCCTTTCATTTTTACTGGTGAGAAACCGAGACACACAGAGATTAAGTACCTCCCTCAAAGTCACCAAGCCAGCAAATGGGGGAACCAGGGTTGGAAGTTGCTTAGTCCGACTGCAAGAGCCTGAATCTTCTCAGTTCCTCTTCCTACACCTCTGGGCACCCAGGGATGGAGCAGCAGGGTGGGTGCTCTGGAGTCTTCTCTCTGTCCCAGGGCCCAGCCCTCAGCAGGCGAGCACAGCCATGAACTGAACAGTGGGATATGGAGTGCCTTCAGAGAAAACCTACCCCTCCGTCTTTCACAGAGCTCACTTGATGCCCCCAAACCTGGCCTCAGCCCCTCCTCACCCTCATTTCGTCTGAGTGTAAAAATAGACTCCCCTTTATTTGCCTGCCTTTGAAATCTTCATATCTGGCCCGCAGCCATCCTGGGCTCCCCCTTCCAGTACACAAAACCTTTGTCTTCTTATGCAAATGGCCAAGTTCTGCTCATAAAAGTACCCCGCTTAAGAGGGAGCTGGAGAGATAACACCTCATGGAAAATTATAGAAACACATTTCTTTGTATTTGAATACTTCCAGGACTTTGTGTTGGCAGCAAACCAACTCTGGGTCTAACCCCAGCTTCCTTGGCCTTTTTTGGGCCATGGACCTCTCTGATATCTGATGAAGCTCATGAACTTTTTCTGAGAATAATATTTTTAAATGCATGAAATAAAATACATAGAATCACAATGGAAATCAATCACATTGAAATAAAGTTATTCAAAAATCTGTGATGTAGCAATACAATGTGTTTCTTTATTAACACGTTAAAGAACAAGATCTGGCATTGGGCTTAATTATTTTGAGGTAATGATGAACAAAATCAATATCTGAAGATGTCTGCCGCAGCTGTAACATGATAGGAGAATATCTGTAATTTCCATTGGTGACAAAGTCACAAGTTCTATGAACACTAATAAGGTTTGTTCTCTGCGCTCGTCATGGAAGGAAATGCTGAATTTCAGTTAGAGATTGGGGAAGATAAAAATGTCATCCACCCCTGTTCCTCCCCCATCTCAACTTAGGAGAAATTCCAGTCCTTGCCAGTTTGGGCCTGTGATTTCCATTATGACCCCAGTGTATCCCTGGCTTACAGCTGTGACCGGAAGACAGTTTCACAAGTACATGAATCCCTCCAGGGTCCCCTGGCTGGAGCTGACTCCTCTCTGTCAAGGCTGGAAATTGTTTATAAAAGTGGTGTTCCCAGTAGCTGACCCTGGGGATCCTTGCTGTGTGCCTGTGGGCGTATCCCATGTGAAGAGCATGACCTGCAATAGCTCACTCCATCGACAGGTGAGGCAAGTAGGTGCCTTGCAGCCCTGTTCACAGATGTGAGAAATGAGTCTCAGAGACAGGGAATAAGCTGTTCAGGTGGAGGTTGCAGGTGTGTGTCATGCCCTGGCCTTTCCTCTAAGTTGTATGTATTATATACTTGCCATTGATCACTTTATCTTGATTTGAGGTGACCGTGATGAAATTGTAATAATAATAGTAATAATGAAAATAATTACCAATGGGAGGACCCACTGTATTTTAGAGTCATTACATCATCATCAGAGCTGATCCTAATAGCTTGTGTTCCAAACTCTGTTCTAAGGACATAGCTCATCTTACCTTCCAAACAACAGGACATGTTCTTGTCCCCGTTTCAAAGATGACGACACTGAAGGCCAGAAAAATTAAGTCATTTCCTCAGGGTCCCATAGCTGGTCAGCTGGGATTGGAACCAAGGAAATGTGACTGCAGCATCCTCATTTTTTAGTAAGTGAGCTGTTTTGTTGCAGTAGAACATATACATAAAAAAATGCATAGGTCATGAGCCCAGGGCTCAATGAATTTTCACAAAGTGAATACATTTACCTAACACACCACCCAGATTAGGAAATAGAACACGATCACCACCCTGCAGCTCCTCATCCCTTCCTTATCATATACTCCCCAAGGCAAACATTATCCTAACTTCTATTGTTACTGGTCAGTTCTACCAGTTTTTGAGTTTATATCTATGTTCCCTCATTCTTAAGCAAAGTGAAAGTGAAAGAGGAGAGTGAAAAAGCTGGCTTAAAACTCAATATTCAAAAAATGAAGATCATGGCATCTGGCCCCATCACTTCATAGCAAATGGATGGGGAAACAATGAAAACAGTGAGAGGGTTTATTTTCTTGGGCTCCAAAATCACTGCAGATGGTGACTACAGCCATGAAATTAAAAGACACTTGCTCCTTGGAAGAAAAGCTATGACAAACCTAGACAGCATATTAAAAAGCAGAGACATTACTTTGCCAACAAAGGTCCACCTAGACAAAGCTATGACTTTTCCAGTAGTCATGTATGAATGTCAGAGTTGGACTATAAAGAAAGCCGAGTGCCAAAGAATTGATGCTTTTGAACTGTGGTGTTGGAGAAGACTCTTGAGAGTCCCTTGGACTGCAAGGAGATCCAGCCAGTCATTCCTAAAGGAGATCAGTCCTGAGAATTCACTGGAAGGACTGATGTTGAAGCTGAAACTCCAATACTTCGGCCACCTGATGCGAAGAACTGACTCATTGGAAAAGATCCCGATGTTGGGAAAGATTGAGGGCAGGAGGAGAAGGGGACGACAGAGGATGAAATGGTTGGGTGACATCCCCGACTCGATGGACATGAGTTTGAGCAAGCTCCAGGAGTTGGTGATGGACAGGGAAGCCTGGTGTGCTGCAGTCCATGGGTTGCAAAGAGTTGGACACAACTGAGCAATTGAACTTATTCTTAACCATTGTGCTATCTCATTTAGTTGTCATAATGGCCTAGGGTCTAGAAAGTAGCTTTTTAAAAATCATTCCCATTCTACAGATGAAAAAACTAAGCTATCTGCAGCCACTTAGTAACTGCCTTCAGGCCCTGGCCAGTGTAATGATTCTAACCCAGATCCTTGGGGCTGGCTGTCTGCAACATCCCCTGCCTCCCTGTCACCCAAGCCTGGATTTCTGCTGTGAAACTCGGAAGCACATTAAAAGTTCAGGGATGTTTGCATGAACAAATATGGCAGCAGGCAGCCCTGCTAGGGGATCAGAAAGCAGAGGCCCAGTTCCTAGTCTTTGCACTTGCTTTTTCTCTCTGCTGGGAGCAGCATCTCTTCCCCAGCCACCAGCCTGGCCTCCTCTTTTGCTGCTCCAGTGGCACCTTCTGGACAAGGCTTCCCCCAATCCTGACCCCCCTATCTAAACAACACACCCATTCATCTTCCTCTCTTTCTTGGAGTGCGTTTACACTTGACACCATATTCTACATATTTATTTGTCTATTGTCTGTCTCCTTCCACTAGAATGTATGTGCCACAAGGCAAAATGCTCTTTGGATTACTGCTTTATTCCCAAGGCCCACAGGCATGTGGCACACAGTAGACAGTAAAGCTTGAGTAGAAGGAGGAATACATCAGCACGGAACTTCACCAAAATTCAAGTGGCCTCCACAAAGGAAGGATAAGTAAAATTTAAATTCACCACTTTGCTAAGAGTGGCAGTGCCTGGCCTTTAGCCAGAGTCTGGTCTTTAGCTGAGACAAAGACCGGAGGTTGGGGGAAGGGGCCAAACCCAGTGGTGCGCCTCATTTGCTAGCCAGGAAGTCAGGGATACACCCCCCGCCGCCCCGCCCCAGGCCTTTCTAGCTGCTAATGTGACCCTCCCCCAGCGTCCCCAGCCAGCCAAGGTGCCCCACCTCAGAGCATCAGAGAGGGGAACCAACTCACACATTGTCAGAGGTGACAATGGGGCTCCTGTGTGCCATGGGCGGTTGGAGAGGGCATGGACTCAGGCAAATGAGCCGGACGCACACAGATATAGAGGCGTGCGGGTGGTCTGGGCTCGGCTTCCACCTCAGTGCTCGCCAGAATGGAGGCCCACCTTAGGCAGCTCAGCCTGGGCAGGGGGGCCGAGGGGGCCGGCGACAGACAGGCCCTGGCTGAGCTGCAGGAGCTGGCCCTGAGCTGGTTCATGGAGACGCAAGCCCCCCTCATTCTGCAGAATGGAGCCCTGCCCCCCTGGTTTCACGGATTCATCACCCGCAAGTAAGGCTGCCCCTGTCCACACGCCCAGCATGGCTGATAACCCCTCAGGGCCAAAAAAATGGTCTGGGACCAGATTGGTCCCTGCCTTCTCCATGGAGGAGGCAGGGACCCCAGGAGGCGGTGGGTAGGGAAGCATACTGGGGAAGCAGACTTAGGAGCACCAAGTTCTCTGACAGCCACTTCTGTGGGCAAGGTGGGTGAAGGCATTGGTCCCCCACTATGAGTTTGCTGGGGCTGCCAGGTTGCCAGAAAAACAGAGGCGGGCAGGGGGCGGTGGGGGGGCAGGCCGAATCAGAATGCATTCAGACCAGCTCTGAATACCTTGATGAATTACTAGGGGTGCTGTTTCATTTATCATCCAAACCAGAACACTATTAGTGGAGAATTTACTAGGAGACCTGTTTTAAGTCGGGACTGTCCCAGGCAAGCCTGGATATACAGTTACTCTAGGAATAAAGGCCAAAATGTGGGGCCTGGCTTTCTGATTGGGGTGGGTCTCCAAGCTGCCAAAGCACTTGCTGAAGGAATGACAAATGCGGCCAGCGTTGGGTCCTCCCGGCCCAGCACTTAGCATTGAACCAAGGCCAGCTTCACTGGCATCAACTTGTGTTGTAACACGGGGCCCTTTGCTCAGAAAGGCCCTATTCTTGGCTGAATACACCGCAGTCCCCATGTTGAAATTCTTATTTTTTACTTAGAGGCTCCAGATTTCATTTAGTACTGAACTCTGCAAAATTTGTAGTTGATCCTGCATAGAGCAGGCACTCAGTATTTGGTGAATAAGTGGGTGAGGAAGTATTTGGTCTATGCTCTGCCAAACCAGAAGACAGCTGGAATTTTCCACCATGCCTCCAGAATACTTGGCATTATTTAGCAGTATCCATAGCTGCCTGGGGTTGAAGGGGATGTGCGAGGGAGGGAGATGAGAACCTAAGAGTTGCTATCATGGTCAGGCTCCAGATATAATAGCACCTTCTCCCTGCAGAAACTCTTGTGCAGTACACATCTCGCACAACTGTGCAGCAATTGTACACATTGTTGTACACAGCAAGCCTGAGGCAAGGATCCACAAAACTGAAAACCTCCAGCTATATGGATTCCTTCTTGCTATAGGGCCATTCAGGTGGAAAAGGGCAGTGGCTATTATGCCCACTGATGAGGCTGTAAGTGGGGCAATGTACATTACTTCAGGACTCCAACCCAGCGTCAGACTGAGCCTTGAATTTGCTTGACTGAGCCCAGACAGGCCACAGGACCAGCCGAAGTTCTGAGGGAGTTCTCTACAAAGGTCTGGAGGTCTCTGCTCTGGGTCTGGGGCATGGCCGGCAGGGACTCTGAGGCAGGTCTGACTTGGGCTACTCCTGCTGCTGTTGGGGGGACCCAGCCCTGGCTAATGGCATGTCCTCTGCCCAGGCAGACAGAGCAGCTGCTCAGGGACAAAGCTCTTGGCTCCTTCCTCATCCGCCTCAGTGACCGGGCCACCGGCTACATCTTGTCCTACAGGTAAGAGAGGAAGCCCTCTGCAAAGGGCAGGCAGGCAGGCTCCAGCTCCCACAAGCCAGCCTTGCAGATAAGCTCTGAGTCCCCACCAGCCCACACTGTTGGGATTTCCCCAGGCCCTCACTCCCTAACTCCCTCGCTCATCCATCCATGTCCATCAGGCATTCTGAGCAGCGCCGGCCATATACTAGGAGAAGCCTCTGCCTTAAAAGGGGTGAGTCAGAGGGGTGGGCAGGTGAGAACCTCCTCCTGATGGAAGACTGGGGAAGGTTCACAGAGGTGAACTTTGACTCCAGGGTAGAAGGAAGAAAGCAACTTGCTGGGCAGGAAAGGAGGTATGATTGGGGTTTAGGAAGGCATTTCCAGTAGATTAAACTGCATGCACAAAAGAACAGAGACACGGCAGACTAAGGTGTTGGGGAGCCCATGAGTTGCTGGGTGCAGAAAGATGCATGGTCCCAGCGGAGCCCTGCCTGGAGAGGAGGGCAGGGGTCAGCTCAGGATAGCCTTGGATGCTGGGCTATGTCCATAGACAATAAGGGTCACTGGGTCAGATTTAGGTTTTGCAAGGATCCTGCAGGCAGCCTATGGAAGGAGGACTCAAGACGGATACTGGAGGTGTGGGGGCAGTGCGGACCACAGAGGGGTGAGGTCTGGGCTCCATGATGAAATCTGGACTAATGTAAGGCAGTGGTCCTAAAGACAAGGAGACAAGATAGCCAGGATGAAGTCAGAAGTGGTGATGTCAGAGCCTGACCCAAGAGTAGGTTGCGAGGGGGAAGGCAGAAAAAGAAAGAAGTTCCCCCTGCCACCAACCCCCGGTTAGGGAGGGATGCAGGCTGGGGCTACAGGGAAACCCTCAAAGGTCTCAGATTCAGATTCAAAATTATCATCTGTTCTGACTGCCCCAGTTCAAATCCTCACCTTGAGCAAGTTACTTTGCCTCTCTGCACCTATGTTTCCTCATCTGTAAAATGGTAATATTGCAGTATTTACTTCATAGAATTGTTGAATGGGTTTGATGAGTTTAGACCTTTAAAAGTGCTGGTACAGTGTCCAGAACATAGTAAATAAATAAATGTTACTCGTTACTAAAATAGTTACTGTTATTCTGTGTCTGATACAGTCCTCAGCATTTTGAAATATACAAACTCAGCAGTTTTCAAAGTCTTTTCAGCATCAGGGCTTTTTTTTTTTAATTATTATTCAAACATGATCTTGGGTGGGACGCCAACTTATTAAAGAGATGAAAGTGGGGCTCCTCGCAGATACACAAATAAACCAATGAATCCAGAAACATCCCCCCACATTTGGTTTACCTGACTTGCAACAAAGGTGCCACTGTAGTTCAGGGGTGGGGTTGGGGGGAGGCTGGTCGTTTCAATAAGTTGTGTGGGAGTAATTGGATATCCAAATGGAAAAAAATGACCCCCACCTCACGTTATGCACAAAATTTAAATAATTCTAGATGGATCATAGACTCAAGTGAGAACAGCAAAACAATACACTTGTAAAAGAAAACATAGGAAACATTTTTCATGACTTTGTGGTAGGCAAAGATTTCTTAAACAAAACCCCAAAGTACCAACAGAGAAGCTTAACAAATTGAATTTCTTAAAATTGAGAACTCATTAATCAAAAGATACCATTCTGTGAATAAAAGGACAAGCCACAGTACTGGAGAGGTTTTGTATTGTAATACATACATACACCTAATAAAGGATTCATATCGAGAATATATGAAGAACTCCTGCAATTCAGTAAGACAAAGACAACACAGGCAAAATAGAGGCACGTCATAAAAGAGGGTCCAAAAAGGACAGTTCAGCAGCTTCAGTGATCAGGGAAATAGAAACTAAAACCACCATGAACTGCTGGTTACAGTAGAAAGACAGAGGCTACCAAACAGTTTGTGAAGACACAGAGCAACTGTAACTCTCATACTTGGCAATGATTTTAGAAAACAATTTGGCATACTCTACTAAAGCTAAGCATAAATGTATCCCGGACCCACCAACTCTCCATCCTGGGATATTCTCAATAGCAGTGAATACATATATTCAGTAAAAAGCCATGTACAAGAATGTTCAGAGTAACTTCATTTATAACAGCCCAGATGTGGAAATAACCTAAATGTCCATCAGCAGAATGGATACATTGTGGATATTTAAATTAAATGGAATATTACCTATCAGTGGGGGGAAAAAAGAAGCTAATTCTACATGGACATGAAAAAAATATGATTCTATTTGTATGAATTTCCATAATGAGCAAAACTTTTTTGTGACGATGGGGGTCAGGGTGATGGCTACTCCAGAAGAGGCCACAAGGGAGTCTTCTGGGGAGCTGGAAATATCGTCTGTTTTCCTCTAGGTGGTGGTTACATGGGAAATTCATTGAGCGGCACCCTTAGGATGTGTGCCCTTCACTGTGTTTAACCTTATTGTTTAGTTACTAAGTCGCGTCTGCCTCTTTGTGAGCCCACGGACATTTTTGGGACCCCATGCAACCCCGCCAGACTCCTCTCTCCATGGGATTTCCCAAGCAAGAATACTGGAGTGGGCTGCCATTTCCTCCTCTGGGGGATCTTCCCCACCCAGGGATTGAACCTGCAGTCTCCTGCATTGGCAGGCAGATTCTTTACTACTGAGCCACCAGGAAAGCCCAATACTCTTCCATAAAAAAGGAAAATGAAGAGGGTGGGACTTTACAGGCTGGGGGAGATGGGAGCTGTAATTCTGTCTTTTCCACCTGGCCGGAATTCAGGTAAGAGGAGTGAGGCTGAGGTGTACAAGTGTGCGGTTGGACCTCATCTTTAAGACAGAGGTTTTACTCATCATGGACATTTTGGTATTAATTTTGACTTTCTAAAATATTGCATTAGTAATTGTCCCGATTACTGAATTTGTGTCATCCCTTTACATTTTGCATCCGAGCCCCAAGCTGAGTGCCTCACTCCCCCTGCCCTTCCCTCCCTGACTGATGCTGCAGGGGAAGGGGAGGTGGTGAGGGGGGGTCGGGGGGGGTTGAAACACCACTTCCTAGCTCCCCATCACCTGCAAGGCTGGGCTAGTTGGATGTCAAGTCCTGCTTTCCAGAGGAGCATGTCAAGGCCCCAGAGGGCAGCGTGGCCCTGGGTCAGCCCCAGCCCTGGGCCACGGCGGAGCTGCCAGTTGTCCTTGTGTTCCAGGGGCAGTGACCGCTGCCGGCATTTTGTCATCAACCAGCTCCGAAACCGGCACTACGTCATCTCAGGGGATACCCAGAGCCATGGCACCCTGGCGGAACTCGTGCGCCATTACCAGGAGGTGCAGTTTGA
The DNA here is from genome assembly GCA_024291935.2 of Okapia johnstoni. NCBI lineage: Eukaryota > Metazoa > Chordata > Mammalia > Artiodactyla > Giraffidae > Okapia > Okapia johnstoni. The sequence goes on from CM044326.1 coordinate 26,687,145, forward strand.
GCCCTTCGGGGAGACCCTGTCTGCTGCCTGCCCCCGGGTAGGTACCCCTCTTCCTTGGGGGGTGGGGGATGGGGCAGAGTGCCCAGGCCAGGGGTGTCCACCACTGGACCACATACCTTTCTTTGCCTTCTCTATTTCCTGCCACCCACGGGCACTCAGTGCGGGGTCCTGGGAGAAGGAGATAGCATTCTAGCTGAGGTCTGGGACCTGGTGGGAATATTTCCGGCTCTGGCCAGCAGTCTCTGGCAGGAGGCTAGAGGCCAGCCAGGGGTGTATGACCACACACCTGCTGTGTCTCCACCACCCCCAGACGGAGGACAGTGATCTCTATGATGCCATCACCCTGGGCCTGCATCAAACTAATCCTAGCCTGGAATACCCACCAGAGAAGGCCAGCAGCCCCCCCGCCTCTCCAAAGCACCAGGTCTCCTTCCTCCACAAAAGGAAGAGCCTGGATGCAAGTCCCTGGAATTTCTCCGAGGAAGAAAGCATGGAGGTGAGCAGGACTCTGGGCTGCTGAAGGTCAGGGTTGCTAGACCAGGAATGTGGGTGCCACACCCACAGTCAGGCCTGGAGCGGCCACCCCAGCCAGCCCCTCAGGATGCAGAGGCTGACTGCCAGGCCCTTTGGGAGAGGAGCAGCCCAGTTTGGAATCACCCAGTGGTTCACCCATGCCTGCCTCTGCTAGATGGATTTGGTTCAAACCTTGGCTTGGCCTTTCTGGCTGAGTGACTTTGGTCAAGTCACATAACCTCTCTGAGTCTCAATTTACCAATCCTGAGGTTCCAGTGAGGTTTGAATGAGGGAATGGATATAAAATGTCTGAAAAAATTGTAAACTATTTTGTAAACTATAGAGTGGGATGCCTGTGAGTCAATCCTTTATTATCCATAGCACCTTTGCAGGAGGGACTCATGGAGACTTTTTTTTTAAATGTATATCAGATCACAGAATGCCGAGGCTTTCTCCTCTTGTTTAAAATAAAATCTGAAAGCTTCACCAGGGTTCACAAGAGCCTCCTCAGGTGCCCTGCTACCTCTCCTCCTTCTTCGCTTTTCTCTAATCTCACTGGCCTTTGGATCTCCCTTAAACACAACAGCCTTGTTTCCACCTCAGGGCCTTTGCACTTGCTGATCCACTGCCTGGAATACTCCTTCCACCAGATATCCACATGGCTGCTACTCTCGCTGCATGCCATTCTCTGCTTAAATGCCCTCTCCTCAGAAAGGACCACCTAAACTATGGAAAATACCCCCTCTCCCACCTGCCATTGTCCCTATTCCATCCCTCAGCTTTGCTCTTCTTCATAGTACTGATCATGAGCTGACAGTACATTATCTTGTGATACACTATTGTATGGGGGTGCTTCCCAGGTGGCACAGTGGTAAAGAATCCGCCTGCCGATGCAGGAGACGCAAGAGATGCAGATTTGATCCCTGGGTTGGGAAGATTCTCTGGAGAAGGATATGGCACCCCACTCCAGTATTCTTGCTGGAAAAACCTGATAGGCAGAGGGGCCTGGTGAACTACAGTGCATAGGGTTGCAGAGTCAGACACGACTGAGCAACTAAGCATGCATGCTATTATATAATGTATTACATCAACCACATTGAACAAAAACAGAGTAGTATGTTGCCCATCTCCAGGTTAGGATGTAAACTCCCAAGAGGTGGTCTTGCTCATTATGGAGCCCTTGGCACCTGGGACAGTGTCTACACAGTTCTTACTAAATATTTGTTGAATAAATACACAATTGATGGGCTTGTGGGTGGCGCATTCTGAAGGGGAAGGGAGCAGTAAGTGGGTGAATGCAGGAGTCTCTCTAGGGGGCAGGGAGGAGAGGAGCAGGACAGGATGATCTCCAGTGGGAGACTGAGCTCATGACCCCTGACCTTGAATGCCAATGTAAGGACCATATTCAAGAGTCCTAGAACATGAGGCTGGCAGGGAGCCTGAATGTCCACCAACTCCCGCACATAACAGTCAGGTAAATGAGTCCAAGGCCAGGGGCCTCAGCTTCTCTGAGCGAGCTTCATTTTGGCTGAGGGCAGCCTGGTAACCTGAGGGTAACCTTTCAGAAGTTCTGTCCCTCTCTCCAGGCCCCTGTCAAGGTGCCCCCCCTCCCGGAGAGGAGAGCTTCCCTTCTGAGCAACTCTTTTGGAGGCTTCAACGACATCATCTATGCAGACCTGAGAAAGATGAACCAGGCACGGCTAGGCCTGGGCACAGATGTATCTGGCAGGCAGGGGCCAGTTCCAGGTGGCAGCCAGGCCCGCTCTCCAAGCAAGGAGGCCCCAAGGAGACTTTCAGATGGAAGCCAGAACAAGCCTGATGGCCCAGGACCTGCCCTCTCTGGGGTGAGCCCAGACCAGGGCCCTAGGGTGTCTCCCACTTCTTGGGGCCTCCTCCTGCCCTCTAGTTCTGAGGCCTCGGGATCCTCAGGGGCTACCTGGAGCCAGGGGTCTCCAAAACTGAGCCATGGGGCCCAGCCCTGCTCCCAGAGCAGTTGTGCAGACACCTACGAGTCCATCTGGACAGAAGACCTCCCAGAGGACGCCAGCGATGTGCCATGCCAAGAAGGCGGCAGTGCCTATGAGCAGATTGCAGTCTGCTGGGGGGGCCCGGCCAAGACCCCCTATTCTGGGATGAGCCCTACATACAGCAAGCTTTCAGAGTTCACGGACTGTGGTTATGAGAGGATCTCGGGGGTCCCGGAGCTCCCAGAGCCTAGAAACACCTATGAACAGATCCCAGGAGCAAGCAGCCAGGAGCAAGGAGGCTGGATGGACACACAAATCCAAGCAGCCAGGAGCAAGGAGGCCAGATGGACACACAAGGTGGGCTCCAGGGTGGGGTGGGGTGGCTGCCAGCCCTCAGGGAGCTGCTAGTGAAGGAGGGAACCTGTGGCCCTCAAACAGGGGTGGGTCAGGTCAGCACCACACCCAGAACTTCCTAGCCCTGACTTCTGCTTGGAAATGGTGGGAGAGGCAGAGGTTAGATTTGGATGTAAGATGGGAACTTTCAGGCCCTTCTGAAGTCTTTCTCTGTGGCATGACTCCTGTCCCTCCCTCTTGGCCACTGTAGTAGGGGTCTCAGAGCCTCAGAGAGGTGGACAAGGACCCTGGCTCCAGGTTTGACTTGCCTTGTCCCTTTTCATGGCTCAGGCACTCCCTACCCATGTGACTTTGGGCAAGATAGTTTCCCATGCAACTAAGATCACCAGATTCAGCAAGATAAAATACAACACACCCAGTTAATCTGAATTTCAGATAAACAATGAGTAATGTTTTTTTAGCATAGTTACCAGTACTGCAATTATTCCTTATTTATCTGAAGTTCAAATTTAGCTGGGCATCCTGTATTCTTATTTAGCATCTACCCAGAATCTATCTCCATCTCCTCATCTGTAAAATGGGCTGGTCCTGTGCTGTGTCCAGGGGTGGCTGCCCAGGAGATGATGCTAGCCATCCCTATGTGCTCAGGATACAGCCCAAAGAGAGCTGTCAATGGATAATTGTTATTCCTGGGGGGTTCTGACTAAGAAAGGAGAAAGGGGGAAGGAAAGCCCAGGAGGATGGAGAGAGGGGGTCAGAGCTCCCAGGGAGGCAGAGGAACCCTCCTGAGGGTTCACCCCAATGTTCTTGCCTGTACCTGGAGTTGATGAGCCAGGCGAGCCCCCTCCCCAAGGCGGCAGCCTCAGATCTCCAGCATGTGCAGACCTCCTCTCCCGGCCTGAACAGTAAAACCCTGAGCTCCCAGATGGAAGGCCTTCACCAGAAGCTCTGCCAGCTCCTCCCTCAGGGTAGGGTTATACCCACACACCCCAGGACAGGGAACTCCCCTGGTTCAAGGCAGCCTCTGATGTCCTGATTCCCAGGACCACAGATCCTGCCTGTGGGCAGTCCTTATAAGAACTACATAAGCCACATCCCACGTCTGCTCCTCCTCCGGCTGCAAAGTCCTTCTGGGTCCTGAAGGCACCACATACCCTCCACGTCCCATCCTACCTAGGGCGTGGCTGAGGCAGAGAGGGCTGGGGTGGGGACCCCTGGAGACTCAGTGAAGGAAGGGGGGCGAGAGAGAGTGCTTCACCCAAACTAGAGGGCTGGAGTGGAGTTTCTGGCACTGTGAGGGGCTGTGGAGCAACCAGCCATCTGCATTCCAGCCTGGCCTTTCTCTGGCCTTGGGCCCCAGCTCCCAGTCCCTGCGGAGGGACCCTCTGAGCCTGGCTCTCCCCGCCCTGTCCGGGGACCCAGGCTCCAGCATCCTGTCCTTCCTTGCAGCCTGACAAGCTCCGGAGGCTCTTCTTCACAGACAAGCACAAACCCTGAGGAGGCCTGGCTTCGGGCGGCCCACCAGCGGGTTTCCCGGGCCCGGGGCCACAGCAGGTGTTATTGGGAAGCTCTCAGCTTGCTTGAAGGCAGCCCTTGGACCCTCAAACCCAACCAGCCTGCTCTGGAACCAGGCTTTGAGACAGCCGAGGTGCCCACCAGCGACAGGGTGGGCTAGTCTCCTGCCACTCAGGACTGAGTCCCACTCCCCACCCCAATGCTTCCCACCCATCCAGAGGAAGTCAAGGCCTGAGAGGAGGGGGGACCGGCCAAAGGCAGGGGTGAGCACCCCCCCTTCCAAGATGAGCAGACTGGGGGGGCGCCTGGACGATTGATGGAGCCGGCCTCCCACCACTGAACACTTATTGAGCACGGAGTAGGCCCTGTGGCACGGCTGGCATTTTCTTAGCTGAGTGATGTCATACAGTTGCTCTGGAGACCAAAACCAGCCCCCCTCATCGTGGCCCTATCAGAGAGGGGATGGTGGCACTAACCCGGGGGTGGGGGGTAGGGGGTGGGGGTGGGAAGTAGCAGCAAAGTGCCAGCCTCAGAGGTGATGGTTCTGACCCTGAGGCAGCTGGGCTCCTGGGGGCCATCCCCTCTGCCCCTCTCCGCCCCCATGTTCCTGCAGGCCCCATAATGCAAGCTGGGCAGACCCTGGTCTGACCCTTTTGCTGCAGATGAGTGGGCAGGGTTGCGGGGGGGGGCACAAAGAACCAGAGAGGAGCAGCAACCTGCCCAAGGCTACAGAGTCAGCCGGCCTGGGCACCACTGGGTGGTTTCTGGAGTCAGCCAGTGGGTGCTTGCTGGCCATCCCTATGTGACTGGTCACCACGGACCTAGCCCCATACCCGATACAAACGTTCACCAGAATGACTCTCACTATGAGGGACGTGGAGATGATTTTCACCCAACATCGGCTCTTTGTGGGGCTCCCTAGGATCTGGGGCACAGATATGTCTCCTCTCAAGGACACAAGCACTGAAATAAAGTTGGTGCCGAAAGTGGGAAGGCAGCACTTAACCTCAAGAGGTGAGGTGCTCATGGGAAGATATCAAGGAGAAAAGGGATCAACAAACCTTTCCTAACCTTGGCAGACACAGAGAACATGAAAGTGTTTTACTATCAGGAGTTCACGAATCTGTGGACAGCACACACCACTGAGGATTCCATGTTGACGGGGAGGGCAGATGGGGTGGTGCTCAGGACCTGGACATGGACGGGGACTGAGTCCTTGTACCCACGGTTCACACACCTTCACATTGGGAAGGGCTGGAGAGAAGGAACAGACAGGCCCGGGGTGCAGCCCAGCTGTGTGTTCTAGAGAAAGATTGCATAGCTTGTTAAACCTTGTCCTCTTTTTGTTTTTCCATTTGTCCTGGGCAACCAGGGTGCCTGCCCAGCACTTGGACAAGTCAGCACCCCAGCCCTGTTAGGGGTTCCGCCTCCCCCTCCCACTGGGGCTATTTCTGATGGGGAGCGGACCAGGGTGCAGGGAAGGTGGGGGAACAGAGGGAGGGCCTGTGGAGGGCCCACGGGGGGCCTGGGAAGGACCCTGCTCCTCACATCCCCCCTTCCCTGGTTAAGGATTTTTTTTTTTTTTTGCTGAAAGGGCCAAAGAAGTGTTCGTGGGTATAAACCCCAGAGGCCACAGCTCCGCTCCTGGGGAGCTTGGAGGTCACACTCGTGTGGGCACCGGGCCGGATGGTCGGCTTCTGGTCACTGTCCTCAGATCCGGATGTGGAAAGTGCTGGAAAGAAGGAAAGAGCAAGAAGGGGTGAGCAGCTCTGGACCGGGTGGATGAAGGTCCTTGCAGAAAGCCAACCAGGCCCCGCGTCCAACCCTGGACAGTCCCTCCAGGAGGACGCAGAGTTCATGAATAATCCACATGAGGGAAGGAAGGCCTGGAGGACCAGCCGTGCCTAAGCGTCCAATCCCCACACGACCAAAGGGCCTCCAGGTCTTATCCTTCCCCTGAGAGTCTGGCCCTGCTGGGGACTGCAGGCTCACCAGGCACACACTGAGGGCAGCTGGGCCTGGAGCCTGACCTGCCTCCTGGGCTGCACGGGGCCTGCGGCACCAACTGCTCTCAGGAGCAGCGAGGGCTCTCAGCCTCGTGGGGTCTCCTGGCTGCGGCCCCCATTGAGGCCCACCCCACTCAGGCCAGCCCCTTGGAGCTGCACCTGAGGAAGTCCGGGGCCTTGGCGATCATATCCTCAAAGTCCGCGAAGCCCAGCTTGCCGTCACCATCGAGATCGGCCTCCTCGATGACCTTGTCGCACACCAGCACCACCTCGTCCTCGTCCAGCTCCGACTTGGTGAGCCGGGCCAGTGTCAGCTCCAGGTCCTCCTTGCAGATGAAGTTGTCTGTGTTGAAGTCTGCAGGGAGGGGGTGGGGACACTCAGGCCACTCTCCGCCAAGCTGGTCACACCAGACACCTCCCCGGGCACCCTCTGGGAACACTGGATCCTGGTCCTCAGCCGACCAGGACCAAGGTGGGGCTCACCCACAAGGCACCTCTGAACACCACATTCAACAAACCCACATTCACCATCTGCACAAACCTCTAGCACGACAGCAAGCACAGACTTAGCCTGAGACACTTGGAATGTCCAAATCTGAGGCTTCCTGGGAACATCAGACCCAGGCCAAATGGCCCTCCTAGCTTTGCCCCACAGTGGACTTCATGTTCCCTCTAGAGCTCAAGAAAGCAAGGCCCAGACAGGCCAAATGACTGAATCAAGGTCAGATGTCTGCTTGGAGGGGAAGCTGGGATGCTGACCAGGGCCTGGTTGATGCTAAGACCCACATTTTCTAAACTGCACCACATTGCCTCTGGCCCCTAGCCAGACAAGGAGGTCAGGAGACTCAGAAGGCCCTCAGAGAAAGGCCCCATGCCTGGCTTTTGTGCACAAAGAGCAGGGAACAACTTGATTCTAATACTTGGCAAAAGGCACTACCACTGCCCACAGCCCAGCAACATGTTCAGAGGGCCGAGCCATGCAGGCTCATAGAGGGAACTCAAACACCCTTCTGCCTGCTTTTCAACCCAACTATCAACTCTTTCTTCGCCTATGCTGTTTATTCTACCTGGAGGGCACTTCCCATGTATCCGTGTAGCAGACTCCATCAAGTTTTAGCTCAAACACCTCCTCCTGGTTGGTTGGGGGTCGGGGCGGGGGTGGGGGGGGGCGCTTCCTAGACATAAGGGCTCCTCTTGCCAACTGGCCAAACCCCTAGCATCAGTAGTAGTGATGAAGGGCACAACTGCTCATGTAAGCACTTCCTGCTCCATCTCATTTAATTTTCACCACAAGCCTTTTCAGTGGGTACAATTAGAATCCCCACTATACAGATGAAGAAACAGGCTCGGAAAGGACCAATGACTTGAGGTCACATCCCTGCTCAGTGTTGGAGCCCAGAGTCCAAGCTCTTGTCTGGCACCCTCCATGGCGCATCCCCACACTGGCCTATGAAGGGGCCCTGGGGCAGGCACAAGATAGGATACTAGTCTGCCCTCTGGTAGTGCCTTAGCTCTCTGGAGACCATTCCTGTAGGGTTGGCAAGATGGGGAACCCTCTGCCCATTCTATATAAGGAAACTAAGGTCAAGGGAGTAGGTGATCCTTGCTAGAGGTCAGGCCCCAGTTCCCCCCCCAGCACCAAACCCCAGGTCCCAAGTTGCCTTTCTCCATTCTACACCCCCATCCAGGGCGGTTGGGGAGCCCTGTTTCTCCCTTCACCTGTCCCCATGCCTGCTTGGCTGTATACCCTGCACTTCCCCTCTCCCCCCCCAGAAGCAATGTCCTGGGGTCCAACATTAAGGGGACGATGGGTGGAATCTGAGAGGTTTTTTATTTGAACCTTGTGGGTGTAGCTTGTGGAGAGTAGACAAGGTGGATACCATGCCTCTGCTGTGCAAATACAATGTGGGTGCAGAGATGTATGTAGACGAAAGTTCCCTGAAATAAACAGGACAACTAGAACATGAAAAAACAGCCCAGTGGACCCCATTGCCTTGGGATCTCCTGGCTGACCAAAGTTGCGGGGGACAGGAGGTTTGTCAGCGGCTCCTCTTTTCTGAGACGGGTTCCAGCCCCTCCTTGGGCCTCCGAGTTCCCCCCTGAGCACTGTCTGAGGGTTGGACACCAGACCCAGTCCTTCGCCAGGCTCACAGCAGGTGAGCCCTGCAGTGTGAAGGTCTCTCCTATGGCTGAAGCAGAAACCAAGGGCTTCGTGGGTGCTTGGCGCCCTCTGGTGGCCAGTGGGACAATGGGTCCTGGGCTGGGCTGGGGTGAAATGAGGTCACCCTATCTCTGGCAGCAGTTGCTGGAGTCGGGGTTGGGGGACGAGGAGCCAGACACTCAGACCAGCCTCACCACCTGCAGAGGCCTCCTCTCCAGAACCCTGGCCTCTCCCAGTCTAGCTCTTCCAGTTCACACCTCCAGGATGCTGAGAGATCTTTCTAGAACACAGGGCTGCCTGGCCTCACCTGAAGCCCCATAGTGACCCCCAAACTCCTTGGCTGGCTCCTCAAAAGCCCAGTCACAATGACCTCTCCAGACGTACACTGCGCTCATCCCACCATGGTCGCCTCCCCGTCAGTTCCCCAAGCCCTGGGCTGTGTGCTTCCCTGAGCTCTTTATAGGCTGCTCCCTCTCCGGGGTGTGCCTGCCCGCATTCTCCTGCGAGCAAACTCCAGGCCCTGCTGAGAGGTCGCCACGTGTGAACTCGCCTCATGCTAACTGCCCACTCTCCCTCCTCTGATCTCAGGACCCTCCAGGTGTCTCATGTACAAGCTGTCCCCTCTGGCCACCGCGCTGGACAAGCACTCTTCAAAGGGTTCTTGGTGTCCCCAGTGTCCCCAGGGTGGGAACCGTCAATAACCAGCTGGCCTGTGGAATGCCACCACCACACACAGCTTCACAGCCCCTGCTCCAGGTTACCGTAGATCTTGAAGGCGTAGCTGGCCTTGAGCTCGCGGGGAGCCGACTCACAGAGCACAGAAAACATGTCAACAAAGTCATTGAAGGTGAGGTTCCCCTCACCATCCTCAGAGAAAGCCTCCACAATCCTCTCCTTGAAGGGATTCTCCTGAAGAAAACAACCGCGGCAGTCACCACAGGTGCAGGTTCACTGGGAGGACCTGGAGCCCATCTGTTATGCCTCTGTGACCTAACCCCTCTGGGCCTCAGTTTCCCCATCTGTAAAATGGGAATAATAATCACACCTACTTAATTAGGTTGCGAGAGGGTTAAATGAGTTAAAAATAAGGTGTTGGTACAAGGCCTGGCACATCATGAGAAATGCCGGGCTGGATGAGTTACAAGCTGGAATCAAGATAGGCGGAAGAAACAAAAGCAATCTCAGATATGCAGATGACACGCTAACGACAGAAAGCCAAGAGGAACTAAAGAGACTCTTGGTGAGGGTGAAGGAGGAGAGTGAAAGGCAAAATATCAAAAAAACTAAGATCATGGTATCTGGCCCCAATACTGCATGGCCAATAGAAGGGGGAAGGGTGGAAGTAGTGAAAAATTTCCTCTTCTTGGATTTCAAAATCATTGCAGATTGTGACTGCAGCCATGAAATCAGAAGACAGTTGCTTCTTGGCAGGAAAGCAATGACAAAGCTAGACAGTGTGTTGAAAAGCAGAGACATTACTCTGCCAACAAAGGTCTGGATAGTCAAGCTATGGTCTTTCCAGTTGTATGGTTGTGAGAGCTGGACCATAATGAAGTCAGAATGCCAAAGAATTAATGCCTTTGAACTGTGGTGCTGGAGAAGACTCCTGAAAGTCCCTTGGAAAGCAAGGAGATAAAAGCAGTCAATCAAGGGAGATCAACCCTGAATATTCACTGGAAGGACTGATGCTGAAGCTCCAGTATTTTGGTCATCTGATGCAAACAGATTAGAAAAATCCCTGATGCTGGGAAAGATTGAGGGCAGAAAGAGAAGAGGGTGTCAGAGGATGAGATGGCTGGATAGCATCAGTGATGCAATGAACATGAACTTGGGCAAACTCTGGGAGATGGAGAGGGACAGGGAGGCCTGGCGTGCTGCAGTCCATGGCGTTGCAACAAGTCAGACATGACTGGGCAACTGAACAACAGCAACAAGGCCCAGCACCAGTGAGAGGTCTACAAGTGTCACGTTCTGTTATATTGTTTGGATGAGCAGGGGAGCTCAGCAGAGCCCAGTGTGCCCACTGGAGGCATCGCCTGTTCCAGCTGGAGCAGGGATTAGTCCCATTATCCAGGGAGTACATGGAGGCTCCTGCCTTGGCATGCAAGAGAATACAATGTTCCCGAGTCCAAACTCGTACTGCTCACAGCACGAAAGGCCAGTATATCAACAGACGAGTCGCTGGGGCAAGGGCTAGCAACTTTATTCAGAAAAGCCTCAAACTGAGAAGATGGTGGACTCATGTCCCAGAGAACCATCTTGCCTGAGTTAGAATTCAGGCTCCTTCTACACTAAAGGGGGAGGGAGTAAAGTGAAACATTTCCTGGTTCCCATCAGCCTCCAGAGTGAGTGAAGTGAAGTCGTTCAGTTTTGTGACCCTGTGGACTGTAGCCTACCAGGCTCCTCCGTCCATGGGATTTTCCAAGCAAGAATACTGGAGTGGGTTGCCATTTCCTTCTCCAGGGGATCTTCCCAACCCAGGGATCAAATCCAGGTCTCCCTCATTGTAGGCAGACGCTTTACCATATGAGCCACTAGGGAAGTCCGGTGGGGAGGTGTTAATTTTTTCCTCCCTGCAGTCATTCACAGGTGGGCCTGGTCAGGATGTTACTTGTGAGCTAAACAAAGATATTTTAGCTTAATGCTCACTACCAGGGAGGCAGGGTTCCCAGAGATGGGCCATTATGTATAATTTATGCTTAGAGGCAATATCCCTTTAGTGATTAATTTGGAAGAGAATATAGAGGTTGTTCCCTACTACTACAGCTCTCAGCTCAGACCAAGATCATGGGAGGCAGAAGTGGGGCTCCAGGGGTTGGATAACTGGGCCAGGATCCCAGGCCAGAAGTCACCCAACTCCTATTAATTTTCCTAGGTCAGCCCATAGGGAGGTGAGAACTTATACCAACGGTTCCTTCCTCTGACCCCAGCTCACTCAGGGCCCATCTCTTCTGGAGTCCTCTACTGCAGCTAGGCCAGCACTGGGCCACTCTTTGCCCAGTCCAGCAGATGGGGCTGAGAGACAACTCCATGGTTCCTCCCAAGAGCCTCCTACCCTCGAATGATCCTCTGAGCCTGGGCTCAAGCCTCTGCTCTAGGCCAGGCTGGCCACTTGTCCAGGGCTGAGCCTGTGACTTACTATCCCTCAGGACTGAGGTCACAGCCCGGATACAGGTCCAAGTGGAGGCCATGTGGACCCCAACTGCATACCCTGACCCCAGAGTCACACATATGAGACCTGGAGAGGGGCTATTTGCAAAGACCCACAGCAACGTGCTCTAAAAACCCGAATGCTTTCTTACTGTCGAAGTGTACTTTCTGTGTATTATATTAATAAGTAAGGAACTTGGGAAATGAAACTCTTAGGTCAAGTATATAAACGGTTTGATGACCAGCAGCATCAGCCTCACCTGGAAGTTTGTTAGAAAAACAGGTCCTTGGGCCCCATCCCAGACCTACTGAACCTGGACTGGCATTCTGACAAGATCTTGAGGTGATTCCTGCGCATGTTAAAAGTCTGAGAGAGGATGCTATGGATGACTGTGTTGTGAGAGACTACAGCCATGCAAGGAGGAGGTTAGAAAAAAATTACCTTCAAAAGCAGACACACACAAGGTCTGCCAAGGACAGCAGCTAGGCCGCCGAAAAAGGGGTGAGCAGGTGAGTGCAGACTAACAGCCCTGCAGACCGGGGAGCAGCACTAGTCACAGCACCCTGATGGAGTCCCACACACGTGACTCATGTATTTAGAGTGCAGATGAGGAAACTGAGGCACAGCAGGGGGGTTCAACTCAGGTCTAGGTGGCTCCACTGTCCTGCCATCTGGAGGGACACACACCCCCAGCCCCCAGCCCCCCTGCCCAGCCTCCTCTGGCTCCTCCCAAGCTCTGCCTTGTGTACCCGGAGCTCCGGCATCTGGATGATGAGGCTCATGGGCACGTGGACAATGGGGCTCTTTCTGTAGTCCATCGGGACGAGGTTGGGAGCCAGCTCATAGAACCGTGCGTGGAGCCTGCGGGGGAAGCACAGAGAAGGGGCTGGAGGTGACGCAGGCCCTGGGGCCCTCAGAGGCCCAGTGCTGCCCTGCCTGCACCCTACCTCCCATGCTGGAGACCCACTTTGGCCAGGAGCCTGGGGAGACCATCTCCTCTGCACACGGGGTATGGTATCTGTGAAGAAGGCAAGTTCTGCCCAGACCCCTGTGCTGATACCCAGATTGGGTCCTGGCATTCCCACCCCCACCCTCAAGGGCCTGCAGTCCCATCTTATTTTTCCCTCTTTAGATTCTCATAAGAGTCTATGTGCCAGGCATATCACGTCTTTTATTTTCCGATGACTGCAGACAGATGCACTGTGACCGCAGTTTACAGTTCAGCAAACTGAGGCCTGAGGAGGTTAAGGGTGACTGGTCCATCACCACACAACTAGAAAGTCTCAGGGACTACGCCTGAAATCCAGAAAATCCAGAGCAGAAGCTCTTAAACGCCCCCCACCACGCCACTTTCGCTGCTCCCCACTCCTGACCTGCTGAAGACCTGGCCCAGGTTGCTATGGCCCCCAAGTTAGGCCCCGAGGATTGCGGGGTCTCTCCAAGAGCTTCCAGAAACCCTCACAGCCCGGGAAGCCCCTGAGCCTGGGCCACCCACAGCCTCTCTCCAGCTGGGAGCTGTTGGGATGGAGCCCACTGCCCTGGGCCTGGCCCTCCTCGCTGATGGGTTGGGTCCCCAGTTCCCTCCCATCCTCCCACCTGGCTGAGGAGTCCCTGGAACACAAGTCCCCCTCCATGTTGCATGGACCCTCAGGGTGTCAGACATCCTGACACTGTCTCAGTTGAGGCCCCTTCTCCATCATTCAACCCCTTCTGCCCTGTGTACTGTTGTCCAGGCCCCTGACATAACCAAGATCAGCCTTCCCTCCTTCCCCCAGGCAGGCACAAATGAGGCTCAGATGAAACTGTGTCCAGGAAGTGCTGCCAGACGGGGGAACAAGTGTCAGGGGCATTGACTGGGGGGCCGTGGTAGGTAACCTGCCCAAGGTGAGGCCTGGGTTGCAGAGCCCGTAACTCCTGGGGCCCATTTGCCCCGTTACCCCCAAAGCCAAAGCGACCCTGGTCTTCTTCTAAGCAGCCTGACCCAGGGACACACTCCTAGGCCCATCCTTAGCAGGCCCTTCAGCATAGCCACCCAGTTCCCCATCAGGTTCCACCCAACTCTTGTCGCCCGGCTGCCCAGCCCTCTCCATCAGGGCAGGTAGCTGCTGGCCCAGCTCACACACACGATGTCAGCCACTGTTTAGCAAGTGCTCACTTGGTGCCCAGCTCTGGGTTAGTCCTGCGTGCACTGCTCCACAGTAAGTCCCCAACACACGAACCTTCCAGCTGCGAACTTTTAAAGACGCGAACGTGTGTTCCCATGTCCAATCACCTTAGTTCATGCGACTGCCGTATATTGCCACATGCGTGCATCCCCTACAAGTGGTTGTGTGTTTGTGTACTTTACTGTACAGCACTGTATAGAGTACACTAGTACAGAATCTATGTCAAGCCAGGTCTGCAAGAGGATGGACCTCACTGAACTCCTTGCTGTGCGACCACATTCATTCCGATACTAACGAAGGCCTGATAGAACGGAGGCCCAAAGAAAGGATGAAGAGAGACAAAAGGAAGAAACTGAAGAACCGGAGAGATGCACGGCACAGGAACTGGCAAGGGGATTTTCTTTATTTGCGGAGGCACTGTTGGTTGCTGAGGCACAGGACCCGATGTAGAACAGCACAGCAAGGTTGCGGCAGCTGTTCAGAATGCAATCCAGTGCTACTGGGTCATGAGAAAAAAAGAGCTACTACCCAGACATCACTGGATTGTTTTTCAAGAGGGTAGATAGAACTGAATCAGCTAGGAACCAGCATCTGTGCCATCATCATTAGGCATGAGTGAAGTTGCAGTTTGCCCTCCTTCTCCTATTGCTGACGACCCTTCAGCTCTGCCATCTCCCACCTCCTCTCCTTCCTCCAGTCAGTGACTCTTCTTACCTGTTCACTCGATGCCAGCTCCGGTGTGCCTGCTGTTGTACCATGCTACTGTACTTTTCAAGGTGCTGTACTGTAAGACTAAAAATGTCTTATTTTCTGTATGTATTATTTGTGTGAAAAGTATTATAAAGTTATTGCAGTACAGTACTACATAGCCAATTGTTGGCTGGGTACCTTCTTTGCTCTCACTTTTGGCATCGAGGAAAAATCGACCCTATTTTATACTGTCCCCAAACATGGAACCAGGGCTCTGTGTCACCATTTATGTGTCTGGTATCATAAGCTTTTGAGAGGACCATCACATTTCCCATTTGACCCAGGCGTTTAGGATGTGCTGTTGGGGTATTTCTGGGGGTTGGCTTACACCTCCAGAATTATGTGGGGTGGCTGCAGTAGGAGTGTGAAGTCAGACTGAGGCTGGAGCCCTGCCTACTCCTCTCATTAGCTGCATGGCCTTGGGCAAGCGGGTTAACCCCTGGAGAACAGACTTCCAAATCACTAAAATGGGGATTGTGCTACCCTTCTCACACCGGTGAGGATTAAAAAGGATGGCGTTAGTAAAACCACCTTGCCTCAACAGATAGCTATTAGCACACTGCCTGCCATGTCAGCGGCTACCTGGAAAGGTGGGGTTTGGGAGAAGGTCTCTGGGTACTGGTGGAGTTGAGGAGGTGTCTTCTGGGGTGCGAAGGCCAGCTTCTGCCCTGGGACGGATCTGTTCTGATTCCATGACTAAAGTAATACTGGGTTTTTTTTTTAAGAAAACTCAAGGAGAATTTGTAAAGATGAATCATTGTGGGAGAAACTCCAAAACTGTCACAGAACTGCATTCCTGTCACCTGTCCTCCCAATAAAGGGCACTACTGAATTCAAGATGTACATATCAGTTTCCTAAGTCCCAGGAGTAGAAACGATAACCTATGCTTGATATCTATGCTACCTGAACTGGCCCAGAGAGTGAGTCAAAAAAGCAAAGGCCTTCCAGTTTGTTTTAGGAAGTTAATAACGCTGTACGACTCTTACACATACAGACACAATAGTCGTATAAAATAACATTAGTAAATCAGGTCCAACAGCATTTGGACCTGAAAGAATAATACATTGGGACCAAGCAGGATCTATTCCAGGAATGCCAGGAAGGATCAATGTTTGGAAATCTGTGACTACAAATTGTATTAATAGGCAGCAAACAAATATTTCAATCAACTTGATGGCTGCATTTTTGATGAGATGACTGTATGGACACAGAAAAATATCTGAAGAGCATATACCACATGTTTACACTGATGGGCCCTGTGAGGCAGGAGCAGAGTGATAAGAGGTAGGCCAACTTCCACTTACCACTTTACCTACTTGGTATTTATTAACAAAAAGTATTTTTAAGGTACATATTAATTTTTATCAATAAAAACACTAAAATCCTTGGGACTCCCCTGCTAGTCCAGTAGGTAGGACTCAGTGCTTTTACTGCCAAGGATCCAGGTTCAATCCCTGGTCAGGGAACCAAGATCCTGCAAGCCACGTGGCATAACCAAAATAAAAACTTTAAAAATCCTTAGTCAAACATAAACAAAAGGATACCCTCTATCTCAAATCAGCACCCAACATTATATTTAAATGACAAAGTCCTATAAACATTCCCATATAAGTGGGGTTCTTAACCATCACCATTGGGGCCTCTCTGGTGGCTCAGCGGTAAAGAATCTACCTGCAATGCAGGAGACACAGGTTCAATCCTTGGGTCAGAAAGACCTCTTGGAGAAGGAAATGGCAACCCACTCCAGTATTCTTGCCTGGGAAATCTGACAGAGGAGCCTGGCGGGCTAGAGTCCATAGGGTCGTGAAAGAGTCAGATGTGACTTAGCAACTAAACAACAACAACACCACCATCACCATTATATAACATTTCCCCCGTACGTGCCAGTCAATGTAATTAGTCAGGAAAATAAAATAGTGTGCTTAAACTTTAGAGAGGAGCAGGCACATTATTATTTGCTTGAAAACCAAGAATAACCAGTTTAAAAACTATTTGAATGAGAAACAGCTCAGTAGCGCTTCTATGCGATAGTTTTATCTATCAGTATTCACCTATTCAAAAATACTATATAAAAAAAGATCTGACTCACAATGCAACCCCCCAAAAAACTCAAAACAACTACACATAAAATAATATGAAATGTGTACAAAGAAAACCATGGAACTTTACCGAAGGATGTAAAATAGTAAGGGAGTTAGATAACTTTCCTGATTGGATAAAGGCTTATTACTATAAGGATGGCAATCTTCTCTTCATTTTCCTATAAAATGAATACAGTCTTAATTGAAATCTGCAAACTATTTGAGAACTTGTCAGCCTGATTCAAAAGTCTGTTCAGAAGAATAAACGTAGGAGAGTTGTGGGGAGACCATGAAAAAAGAGTAATTGGGCAGATGTTTGCCCCATTGGACGTGAAAACTGTTTAAAGCTACAATAAATAAAACCATATGGAATAGACACTGGTGTAGAAGAGGCAACCCAAATACAGTATAAATGAGATTAGTCCATGACAAACAGCATTTGAAATTAGTGAGGAGAAGATGAATTCTTCTGGAAGTCACAGATGGGTTGGTGGTCCACACTCATGACTAGCTTTCATGTAAAATAATGGTTTAAAATTCAGTTGATAACACTTACAAATTAAACTTACATGACAAATCTTGATTCCCTGATCACACTGAGGCTTGATTTCCCCAAGGTCACAACCATTTGGGGCTTAGGAAGAGCTTTCTGCAGATCCTGGTCCTAAAACATTCCCAGCAGGGTACACAGGTTCATTTCGTTGCAGTGCATGTTGGCCCAGGCAGGCAGCAAAGTTTGAGACCCTTGGGATATTCAATAAATGATTTGGGGACAGAAGACAAGAAAGACGTAACAGCCAGTGTGACTGAGGAAGCAGGCATGGCTGCTAGAGAGCGATTAGAAATAAAAATCAAAAGCCTGAAAAATGTCCACACCTTTTGATCCAGAAATCTGTTAGAAATGTACCCTAAGGAAATAATCCCAGCAGTGTGGGTTATATGTCAAGGTGTCCCAAGAATGTGCCCTAAAGTGCTAATCAGAACAGTGAAACTTTGCAAACCTGTATGTCCAACTAAATGAACTGAAGAGGTGGTGAGATCATTTTTTAAATCTTACCTATCTTCACAAATCGCCTAAAAGGAAAAGAAATTTAAAGCAGATTACAGAACAACCTGATCAAAATTTCCAATAAACACACACACAAAGGGAAATTACTTGCACAGTATGTACCTCAAAGTCAAATATATCAAAATGGTAATAGCTGTTATTCCTGGGCGGCAGGATTGCAGATAATCTTTTGTTCTCTCTTGACTGGCTTTATTTTCTAATTTTCTACCGTCTTCACATAAGCACAGGTGAAATAAAAATTAAAAGTAATTAAAATAAATCATGCAGAGTTTTTAAATGGTTGAGAAAATAAAACAGAGGATAAAGTAACCCACAGGCAAGCACCCCAGGTGCCAGCTGGGTCTCTGTGCTCAGGAACACAGGCTACCTGGAGGCTGGGGAAATCACCTACAGCGAAGAAGGTGGCTGAAGATGGGGCTGCCCACTCAGGCTCAGCATCGGGGTGGAAGAGCTGTGCCCTGGGGAGCAACTGGATCCACCCTGGGGTGGGGGGGTTGTGTATGTGAGTAGGGAGGAGTGGGGGAGGGGAGAATTCCCTGATGGGTATCTGTGACTCGGTGTCACTGACTTGAGGCTGCCAGAGAGCTTGGTCCCAAGCTGCAAAGAAGAATCTGCTGCTCACGTTTCCTCCTCGCCATCTGGTCGCTACTCAGGGTGCAGCTTACCCAGAAACCCATCCAGGTGGGGGTGGGGATACACTGCTGGAAGGCCCCTGGGAGGAGGGCCCAGGGCCTGGGGCCTGGGGCCTGGCTCTGCCGCTGTCCTGGCTTGGTGTTGCTGGCCAGGGCCTCGCTCCATGCCCTCGGTCGTCCTGCCTGGACCTGAGATGTGAACAGTGTAGAGAGGGCGCGCCTGGCAGGGGTGGTCAGTCACACCGGCTCTTGCTGGGGCTCAGAGAGAAGGCTGGAGAAAAGCCAGGGGACTGAAACTGGAATTGAGCCATTGTGGCCATGCCTGGACAAGTAATCCCACACGCTGCCCAGCCTCACTGCCCTTCCTGAGGGCAGACGGGTGGGTGACAAAACTCCAAGCAGCCTGTGTTATGCTGAACGACGCTGTCACCCCTGCCCTTCCAGCCACTGGGGCCCATGGAAAAACAGCGCTGGGGGCACTCTCATCCTCACACTGCAGAGGTGGCAACTGAGACACGGCAGGTACCACACAGTGGGGACCAGACCACAGGGTTCCTGCTCCCAGGGCTTCACCCCTCCTCCACCCCACTCGACCAAACTTTGCAGAAAAAGCACCAGGTCTGGGCCCCCATGAGTGCTAACACAGAGGTGAGGTAGCAGAAGGAATGACTCTGGGGTGGGTCTTGAAGGATGTGTAGGAACACAGTGGGGCAGCCTGTGCAAGTGGAAGGGCTGGGGTGACCGCTGTGTTGTGACAGTTCTGAGGACCATCTGTCCAGATGGGAACCCCAACCCACACATCACTCAAGCTATAGACCAAATTCCGTTTATCAAAAAACACACCCTGGCATTCCTCCTCTCAGCCGTGCTATGAGGGGAGGTATCATTACCCCCATTTTATAGAAGAATCAGAGGCTCAGCAAGGCTCCAAGCTTGTCTGAGGCCAGAGCTGGGAAGTGGAGCCCAGGACTGCTGATGCCAAGGCCTGCGGGCTTTGCCCCTGACACTGTCTCTCCGAGGTGGTAGGAATGGGCGTCCCCATCTACCCAGGGGACAAGCTGGAAAAGCAGCTTGGGCAAAGGAAGGAACAAGGGACACTGTCTGAGCAGAGTGGTCATGGCAATGACAGACCACATCTCCCTGGGGTAGTATAACAGGATTGAGCCCCAGCCTGCCCATTGACCTCCAGGGAAAGTGGTCCTGAGACCATGCTGGCTTTTAGTGCCACCTAACAGCCCAGGCAGGGGCCCTGGTTAGGCCTGTGGGACCAGGTTTCCTGGCATTCTATGAGTCCTGCCCTCCATCTGGTCTTGGAGCTCTGAGGCTGCCAACAACCTTCATCTCTCCTGTCTAGGCCCACCCCACCCCCAAAGAAAGGGACTGTCCTGGAAAGAGACTCTCAGTGGACAGTTCAAGGGCAGTGAGGGCATCCTGCCATGCCCCTGACTCCCTGACTTCTGGACTCCCAGGAATGGCAGGACATCAGAGCCTGAGTGCCGGGGCTCTTAGGAATCCCTGTCTAATGACAGGGACCTCCTAGTCGGATAGGTCTCAGGGGGCAGTGAAATAGTGAGGAGCCTAGAGTCAGAGGCCAGGTCTTCAGTCCCTGGCTGGACAACTTTGGCCAAGCTGCTCAGCCCCATCTGTAAAGTGAGGATAAAAGGATTCTCCTGTTACAAAGGCACAGTGAGGTACAAAGGCACAGTGAGGATTAAATGAAAATGTTCCTGAAACTGCCCACCATGGAGCCTGGCACGCACTCAGTAGACGTTCCATTCCGGGCAGAAGGATGTGGGACAGTTCCTGAGTTCACACAGCAGCCCACACTAGGCTGCTGATGGAGGCGGAAAAGCTCGTCCCCAGCTTGGGCGGACCCTGCACACCCCCCGTATCCCCTGCCCCCAGGGTGGCCGGCCCCACCCCTGCCCCCAGAGGGGTGAACAAGAGCCACACTTACTTGAGGATGTCCTTCTTATTGAAGAAGGTGCAGTCCTGTGGAAGGAAAACACACATACAGTCGGCTGTATGGGCCCCGGGCTCCTTCCTTCCTCGCTCAGAGCTGCACAGGCACAGCCACCAGCCCTGCACTGAGGGAAGCAGGGCCACTACCAGCCCTGCTGCCCCGGCCCATTGAGGGGAGCAGTCTAGTGGGGCACGAAACCGCCTCCTGAAGCTTCTGACCTGAGCTGGGGAGCCGAGTGTCCAGCGTTGCGGGGCTGGGAGGCATACACGGGGGGAGGGCATTTGGGGGGCTGATGGAGAGTTCCGTGGTGGATGCCATTGATTTGAGGGGCCAGGGGAAATATCCTGTGGGAGAGAGAAGTGCTGGGAGATGCCCAGGAGACAAAACAGGAGTGAGGACCGACAGGGCATTGCACTGCTCAGCTGCAGGGGCAACATCCACGCGGCAGCCCCCGAGGATGGTGCCTCGAGAAGCAGCGGGTGGTGTGTGTCCTGAGTGGCTGCGGGCAGAAGCCCCCTGCTCAGAGGCTGAGAGTTCCAGGCATACAGACTGGAGAAGCTCCAGCATCTAACTGCATCTGTAGCCATAGGGACAGATGAGGCTAGAGAAGGCAGTGGAGAGGCTGGCATGTGGGGGAGGAGGATGGTGGGCAGGGAGGAGCTGGCAGCATCTGAACAGAGGCTGGAGTGGAGGCTTCCCCAGGTAGGCATGGGGTCCTCCAGGTAGGCATGACTCAGGGCGGGGGCAGGACTCGGTCCAGTGGTCACCCAGATTTTAAACTCTTCTTGGGGGTCCTGCCTTTGTCTGGATAACCTGACCCTCACAGTCACGCCTCTGTCCACAGTTCAGCCTGCCTGGTGATGACGGCTACTATGCCAGGCCTGGTGGGAAGTATGGAGGGGAAAAGGATCTAACACTTCATAAAACATCCAACCATGAAGGGCTTTTGTGCTTATCCCCTGCTGTCTGGCTCCTCTGCCTTGGCCTGTTGTTGGAGCATAAGGGAGCCCAGAGCCAGCGGGGCCTCGTGGGTAAGCTGACCACAGCTGGGTCTGACGAGGGGCTAACGGCCACAGCCCTGGCGTGCAGACAACTGGGCTTGCATTGGGTGAGACCTGGAGCAACTATACAGCACATTGAGGAGGACCCAAGGAAGCAGGCCCACGGGAGGCACATCTAGGGTTTCCAGTGGGCGCCTGAAGGAGAGCCAAAAAGGGAGGGTTGGTGGGAATTTCCAGGCCCCACTAGTCTGTCCTGAGCTACTTGCTGCTCTGCAGGAGTTAAACTAAGGACCCTCATGCTGCCTGGCCCTTCTGAGAAACACAGGAGGTTCTGCTGGGGAGGTAAGGCTTTGTTTTCAGCGATAGCTCCTCTATAGGGTCTAGAAGAGGCTCAGGCTGGGGAAGCAGTGCCCCCTCCGCACCCTATGTGGGCAGAGAATTCCCTGCCCCACAGGCCTAAGACTCAGATAGGATGAAAACCACATGGGCTGATTTTTCAGGAGACTCCAGAAACCTGAAGCAGGCAGCAAAGGCCACCCAGCTGGGTCTTCCAAGTACAGACTTCTCTCAGCCCCACGGCTGCTTCTACAGCCTGAAGCTGCCCAGCGAGAAGGGTCAGGGTGCTTCCCAGTCAGCATGGTGGGGATGTCAGGGATGAATGTGGAAGAGATCTGGGCTTCTGCTTTCTCTTCCCCTGCCTATCCTCTTCCCTTCCCCTCTCTTTTATCCTCTGTCCTATCCCCTGGGTTGGAAAGGAAGTATCTGGGTCTTGATGTGTGAGTTTTATTGGCAACAGATGGGGAAGCTTCTCACATGACCCTAGTCCCTTATTGCAACTACTCCCATCTGTCCACATCAATGGTCCTCAAGATGTGGTTCCTGGAGCAGCAACATCACCATCACCTGCAGACTTAGTGGAAATTTAGATTCTTGGGTTTCTCTCCAGACCTACAATCAGCAACTTTGGGAGGGTGGGGCCCAGAAATCTGCATTTAGAAAAGTTTATTCTCATGATGCTGATGCTTGCTAAAGTGTGAGGGCCTCTGCTCTAGAGCAGAATCACTTGGGGACTGCTTAACTCCCTGCGTCCTCTCCCATCACCACCAACAGACCTCAGATCAATTATGCCCGAGTCCCTGAGGGTGGATCTGGGCACCAGCAGTTTTCAAAGTCATCAGGTGACTGCAATGTGCAGCTGAGAACCACACCACAACCAGTCCGTGATTATCATGGGCTGGTCAGTAGGCGCTCTGAATATCCAGTTTTGTTTAGTTCTCATCACTAGCCTACGTAGGGTGGGGAGTGAGGCATTACCTCCTCAGTTTATAGATGGGAAAACTGAGGTTCAGCAAAGTTGAAGAGCTTGCCCTAAGTCGCACACACAGACAATAGGGCTGGGCTGGAACTCAGGCATATGTGCTTCTTGACCACTGCCCGCTGACAGGAAACAGAGCCGCAGTCCACCCAGGGCAGTCCTACACCCACCACTCCATCTCTTGCTTCCGCTGTGTATTCCCATATGATACACAGTGCGTGCACAATACAGACTGGGGGGATGAATGACCAGACTTTTCCACATAAACCTTCCTTCCACAGTAGTTACATTAGCAATTCGCTGGCTGGGGAATATCTCACTGAAGGCATCAGCCCTGCTTCACCTAACCTTTCTCCTCTTTCTGAACATTTCGACACAGCCATTTCTAGGTTTTTAACATTAACCAATAAAGCTGCCATGAACCTGCTCACTGAGTGATGTTTTGCTTTTTCGTCTGTTGACTTACTTCCCTGGAACTCATCCCAGGGAGGCAGCTCATGGAGGAGGAACACGGCAGGTGCTTTAAAAGCTTCTCAGGGCTCTGAGCATTCTGGCAGCAGAAAAGGGTTAGTAGTCAGATTCAACTTCTCATCTTGCTTTGGATCCTTAGGCAAATCAGTCTCCTTTTGGAACCTCAGTGTCTGTGTCTGTAAAATGGGATATTGCCTCTCTGAAAGGGGCAGTGAGAGAAGCAAATAAGCTAAGGTGCAGGATACAGGCCACAGTTTATGGGGCTTCCCTCCCCACTTGGGACACTCCATTCAGCGTCCCATGTCCCAAAGGCATCCTTTCAGAGCCCACAACTCTATGTCTGCTCTCATCCTGAAGACAAAACAAAAACCCTACCCACCTCCATCTGCTCAGTTACCCAGGGAGTTAGAGCCACAGGTCTGCAGGAACTCTTCCTTATACTCCACTGAGAACAAATGTCACTGCTTGGCCCCTGCCAGTTCACAGGGATAGGTCTTCAGGGAAGAGTTCCAGCTCAGGTTAGGGTCACAAAGGGTAGGAGTGAGGGATGGAGGGGGCCTAATTCAGGCGACGTGGGCCCTCAGGCCTCTGACAGCAGAAGACAGGGCAGGCCAGGCTTTTATAGTAGAAGGGCAAATGTTATGGCCGTTAAGGCTGGGGTTCCTCCTCCAAGCCTATATTCATGCTGCTCTCCCATCTGGAGTGCCTTCTCCACCTTGTCCAGCTTCCCCAAATCCTTTCCATGTTCCTAAGCTCAACTCAGGTAGTCTCCCTGCTGGTCTGCCTGTGCCAGTGGTCCCGAGCCAAGCCACAGCCAGTTCCAGCTGGAGTGGGCTCTCCATAGGGCTCTGCCAACGCAAGCCTGGGGACCGCCCAGCTGACCACCACACAGCTTAGCTGATCCCCACAAGAACCCTTGACACGAGCACAGCAGAGCTAGTATCATTCCCATTTGAGAGCTGCAGACACCGAGACCCAGAAGAGGATTGTGGCTTACTAAAGTGTACAGAACTATAGCCCCTCCATGACTTCAAGCCAGGACTTCAGAATCCCTGGAGTTCCTTCCCTTCCTTAGAGCTATGCTTTAACAAGTATTCATCCAACCATCCATTCATTCAATGTTCTCCACTGCCTTTTCTGTACCTGAGCGGGGGACACACAGGAAATGGGATGGAGAGTAAACACCGATGACGGTATAAACCATTCTGTGGCCACCAGAAGGACTGGGGGGAAGGCATCAGGGAGCCCGTCTCAAAAGAGTGAGGCCTGGCATGGACAGAAAGATGGGTCAGACTGGACTGATGAGGAAGTGAGAGGAGGGCACCAGGAGAACAGGGCCAGAGGTGAGGCCTTGCTTGGCTAGAAGCCCTTTGGTGTGCCTGGAACTTGGGGTGCCAGGGGAGGGGTGAAGAATGAGTCTGGAGGCTGGCTGACCCCAGACTAGATCGGGGTGAGCTCTTCTCTGCACTCTGCTTAGGCTATTATCCCAAGACACTGCAGAATTCCAGGGGGAAGAGAGGGTCACACCCATGTTTTAGAAAGATCCAGCACACCCTTGACCCTGCACTTCTGCTCCAGGCATGCACAACCGAGAGATGGACAGCTCCCTAGGGCCTCCTACAGCAGTAGAGGGTTGGATAATATGCTTACAGTGCAACTCTGGGCCCAGGAATTCTTTTTTAAAGAAAACCTTGCTTTACAATGCGGATGCATGCTGTGTCTGCTAAAAGAAAATGAGAAGGAGGGAAAGGAATGGAGTAAAAAACTGAGGGATTGTGGTAGCAGCTTGTGGATGGAAATTACATCTTCAGTTCACCTGAGACTGAGAGGCCTGGCCCCTTTCCGGCTATGGAGATGGAGGAGGGGATCCCCAGGTGAGCCCCCAAAGAGGCTGAGTCACAGGACTTGTTCCTGACTCTAAACATGGGCCACAGCAGAGCAAAGTGTCAGACCAGCTGGAGGAGCAGTGGAGGGTCCCGGGGAAGGCAGTGGGCCCTTGGCAGTTTGAGGGGTTGGGGGCGGGGGTGGATATGGAAGGTGGAGAGGTGGTCTCAGGAGACACCTGAACTTTGGGGATCAGGACTGGGGAAGAGGGCAGGAAACGCTGGGGATCAGTTCGGGGAGGGGTGGCTGTCACTCGGGGTCACCCCCAGCCGGCCCTGGCTGGCCCTGGCCAGCTGGAGAGTCTCAGAGAGGGAGACGCGGGGCTCTCCGGTTTCACAGCTCTCACTTTTCCCAACGTGCTCAGCCTCTGGCAGAGGATCAGAACCCAGCACTGGGCCTGACTCCGAAGGGTAACTCAACACCAGGCTGGACTGAGTGGGAACCCAGGCTCCCCACCCCCACGAGGGGACTCTTCTGAGCGTAGCCTACCTTCTTGCTTGTGCCCACCTGCAGGTCTTTACCCAAGCAGTTCCCTCGGCCTGCAAGGCCTCTTCCAGGACCCTGATGAGCAAAATCCTATCTATCTTTCAAGGGTCTGTGCAAGTGCTGTCTTATTTCCAGACCTACCATTCACAGCAAAGCCCCCCTTCCCTCCAGGTCTCCCACTGCCCCCTAGAGCCCTCCCCTAGAGCACACTCACCGCCTGCCTCTCTCTGGAGGTGAGGGTCTGTCTCTGCAGACAGTGAGGGCCTTCAGGACAAAGAGCCCCCAGCCCCAACAAAAGGAGTGAGCCTTGGATTCACAAGTCAAATTCTTGTGTGAACTTTCACTGCACAGGGTACTGAATGGCTCCTCAGCCTTTGTTTACTCTCCTATAAAATAGGGCTAATAATCCTGCTCTCGGTGATGATCAAATGACTTGATGCATAGAGAGCATCCATTACAGCGCTGGGTACACAGAAGGCACTCCACTGATGTGGCGCCCCCCTACTCCTTCTCAAGGCCTCACGTGGAGCTTAGAAAGCACTGCTATTGACAACCAGCACTTTCAGGAGGAAAAGGGGTGCCCACATCAGAGGACCCACACTTCAAGCTTGATTCTGAAATGCTCACGAAGGCAAGGGGCAGCCATGGAGACCCTGCTGGTGTTCATCTCCCCCAGTCATGCTCCACACAGGCCACAATACTGTCTAGGCCCCTCTGCCTGGCAGTCTGGAAAGAAGCATCAGCGTTGGGCCTGGGAGGATAAGCAAGATCATTTGAAGACTGAGGAGCAGCATCCCAGAGAATGGGCAAAAAGAGGGAGGAACGAGCCCGGCGTGTCAAGGGAAGGATAGTTCTGCGGTGCCTGCAGTGTGCAGGGCAGGAAAGGAGCCTCGGCAGGCTGGGCAAGGCTCTGGGCAAGTCAGGAGTTCAGGCTCCATCCTGCAACCACAGTAAAGTTTGCACATGGGTGGAAGGGCACTGGCTCTGATCTGAACAGCTCCCTAACTCTGGAAGCAGAGGGACCTAGGAGGGTCTAAAGGGGTGGTTGCTGGGGCCTAAGGGAGCTCGGAGAGGTGACCATATCTGGCGCCCTCGCCCGCGTCGGCTGGGCGGACCCGGGAACTTCCGGCCGCCGGGAGTCCAGGGGGCGCGGGGCTGAGGGTGCCGGGCCTGGACCGATGCATTTGAGGGGTGCAGTGGGGGAGGTCAGGTGGGTGATCTTGGCGCCCCTGCAGCTGGGGCGCAGGGCGTCAGCGCGGAGCAGGGGGAGAGCCCTGGACTCTGAGTGCGTGGATGCAGCCAGGGCCCAGTTCTAACGGCATCTCACAGCCTGACCTTGGGCCCAGCCCCTCCGCGAAAGGAGGGAGTCTATCGAGATGACCTCTAAAGTCCCTCCTCGCCTGATCTGGCCTTTGACCACGGCCTGGGCAGAGTATCTCAGGCCTTCTGGGTCCCTTAGGGAGGAGGACGGGATTTGCTTGTCTTTCTTTGAGGCTTTCGATCCAAACTTGAGACTTGAGGGGGTTTAAAAGACTGTGTGCAGAGAGTTATTGTGACAAAGCCAGGGCATCTCCTGGGCGTCTCCTTTTAAAGAAATACCATCCACTGCAGCAAATGGAGCCACTGCTGACTAGGTACCTTTTATGGGTCCAGCTCACACATTGGTTATTTCTAATCCCAGGACAGCTGATTCTGTAGGTATTATCTCCATTTTACACGTGAGGAAACTGAGGCTGAGAACTGTTCAGTAACTTGCCCAGGGTTCCACTGCTGGGAGGTAGCAGAACCTGAGCTGGACTCCAGCACTGGCTCAGCCCACACCTGGACTTCGATGAGAAGGCCAGGACTTCATGCTTTAAAATAGGTGGTTTGTTTCTTTAACCACTGAGAGCAGTGCATCAGAACCACTTGGGAGGCTCCACCCCCAGAGTGTCTTGATTTAGTTCTGCAGGGGTGAAGAAGGTGGGCGGGCAACCAGTTCCCAGGTGATGCTGATGCTGCTGACCCTGGCTTTGAGTTGCTAAGGCTGAAGGTCGGTGTTCCAATAGGAGCAGGGATCTAAGTTTGGCAGATGACCCCTGGTGTTTCTACATTTTCCTTTTGTGTCTGAGGGTCCTGGTTGGGATTTTCTGACACTATTTTGCCACCCTCTGGTGAAAGTAGCAGCCATCAGCTAAACAGACAAGCCTCCCTGTTGATAGGGTAAGAGTCGTCAGAGGCATAATCAATTGCTATCAGATGGGCAGGAAACAATTCAGAAGCCCAGGGGATGGCTGACCAGCCTTTGGAGACCGCCTCACCATCCTTCATTTATATTGGACATTTATAGTGGACAGCTGTGGGAAAGAAGGCCATATCTGTGACCAGAGATTCAGAGAATGTGGAACTTTAGAGCAGAGACAGGCCTTTATAAGATTCTTTCCATATGTAATTCCTGTTTCTCCCACATTAGCGTTGAGGAAACAGAAACCTTTTCTGAACCACACAATCACTATTAACAAGCATCTTAGATTCATTCCCCCTTGCCCACGAAGAGGGCAGAATTCTGTGTGCTCACATCCTGCTCTGATACATTCTTTTACAGTTGTGAACATGCTACTCATTTGCATGCCAAGTATTCCTGGCAGAAAAGCCAGAACTTCTACAAAGAGGACTGTGTTTTCAGTTCTGGGAGTCCCTCCTCGCACAGGTGATAAATAGAAGCAAGCAACCTGAGCAGAATACTCCATTAAATCCTTTGTGATCACTATTGCCATTGCCCTAAAAGAGTCCGCCCTCTCTTTTGAACTATTAGAACAATGCTGTGAGGAGAGGCATGGCATATAATTTCCTAGTTACAGATGGGAAACCCAAGGCTCAGTGAGGCCAAGTGACTGGTCCAATGCTACTCAGCTGGGAAGCAGAAAAGCAGGACTCTCACCTCCTCTGATTCCATATAGTGCTTCTGCTGCTTCCAGCTGTTGGGTGTGGTCCCTGAAAAAAACTGTGTTTGAGGGGAGGGTGGATGGAGGGAGAAGAACTGATTACCTACTCTGCATCTAGGATTGTGTTGGATACTTTACTGAATAGGATTATTCCATGAACACCTCTTAAGTCTACAGAGTTTGGCGTTATTATCCCGTTTCACAGATGAAGAAATAATCTCAGAAAAGGTGACTTGCCCAAGGTAACGCAGCTGGTGATGGGTGGATTTAAATCTGGGTCCTGGCTATCTTGATCACACTGTCTAGGGGCAGGGGAACATGTGCTTACTGAAGTTTAAAGGGGGCCAAGTCCTAGGCAATTGCAGTCTTTGTAAATGATGTAACATCAGAAGGTAGCAACAAGGAGTAGTTTAGGGGTTCTTGGCACTTTGTAGAATTTGGAAGGAAAACAGGAGGGATAAATGCTACAAAATGCCCAAGGAGTAACTAGACAGGAGTTAAAGGTCTGAGTAGATACAAGAAAACATGGATTTCTTTCCTTCTTTCCCAGGTCCTTCCTCAATGACTAGCTATTCTTTGTGCTGAAATGTCCTTGATCTGCAGGTTGTTAATCTATTAATAGGACTTAGAATCTAAGTGGATCTTGATGGCAGAGATGAGGTGTTCTGGGCCCAGGGCGGGGCAAGAATGTCTCCTACAGTAAATCATGCCTCTACAGTAAATCTTCCCATGAGCCCAGTGAGTCACTCTCTTCTACACTCAAATCTTTTGCTAATCTACCTCTATAAATTTTTATCAGCTTCAGGCCACCTACTAGTAGAACCTCTAACTATCTTGGCTCATCTGAGTCCTTTCTATCTTAGGGGTAATTTAAACCTCATTCCTCCTGGAATCTTATCTTTGTTTAGAGAGCACTTACCTTGGCCTCTCCCCTGACATAGCTGCTGTTTATATTCTGTGAGCTGTTACTTGGTCGATCTCATCTCATACGCACACAGGTGCCTCACACCCCCCTTTTAAATCTGCCTATATTCTAGCAGTGAACAGCGTGTCTTGTAACTTTCCTGTATATCCCTCATTTTACATATAGTAGATTCTTCATGAATGTTTGGTGGGTGAATGCATACATAGCTTGGGGCTATCTTTTTTGAAGGAGGGATGTGTGTTTAAGAGAAGAGTGAGGAGAGGGAGAAGAAGCGTTGATTACTTACTCTGTACCCAGGATTGTGTTGGATCCTTTATGTTTACTGAATAGGATTATTCCATGAACACTTCACAAGTCTGTAGAGTTTGGCATTATTATCCCATTTCACAGATGAAAAAATAATCTCAGAAAAGGTGACGTGCCCTCTCAAATACTAAGATTCAGGAGGACTGGCACCACATTTTTTTTTCTCTTTTTGGTTCTATCCTCAGGCTCTAGGACAAGGTCCTAGTAAATATTGAATCAACTTTCTTTAAAAGAATACATTCTCTGGACCTGTTTACACATTGAATCAAATAGCTACCCAAATGTACCTGACTTGGAATAGATTTTCCTCCTGGAGGATTGAGTGACCAAGCCCTTTCTTTTTGGGGGGTGGGGGGCAGGGGGCTGGCTGCACAGCATGCGGGATCTTATTTTCCCAACCAGGGATTGAACCTGTGCCCCCTGCAGTGGAAGCTCGGAGTCCTAACCACTGGACCTCCAGGGAATTCCTGCCCAAACCCTTACATACAGAGCAAGCTGAGTGAACCCACTTTCTCTCTTCCTGAATCACGTCTTTGGACCTGTTCTAGACCCTTGCCGAGAAGCTACTCTGGATGTTCCTGCGTGGCCTAGAATGAGACCCCCAACCTGATGGTGATTGTCTTATTGTTGAGGGAGGAGGGATCAGTCTCACTGACCAACCTGTTTCTCCTGCAGGCTGCCCCACTGATCCCTTTAAGCACCTTTAAAATCCTTGGAGGCATCCTGGTTTCCTCTCTTCTCCTCACACCCCACACTTGGTCCATTAGTACAGCCTATTATGTCTAGAAGCCATCCTGTCTACAGCCAACTCTGTAGAACTCCATCACTATCTGGTTGTCCAAGTCCCCTCATCTCTCTCCTGGATTACTGTGGTAGGTTACATCATAACATGATTAAGCCAGTTCATTGAAACCAGGTTCAGTGTCGCAGTGGGTTAATTATTTTTTTTTAATTACTTACTACATATTTAAAAATACTTGTAGGGGATCACATGCACTTTTAAAAAAACTTTTTATTTTATATTGGAGTATGGCCAATCAACAATGTTGTGACAGTTTCAGATGGACAGAAAAGGGGACTCAGCAATATACAAATACATGTATCTATTCTCCCTCAAACTCCCCTCCCATCCAGGCTTCCACACAACACTGAGCAGAGTTCCCTGTGCTTAAAAATAATGAAGAAATGCCATTTGCTGCAATTTTAATTTCTAAATGGTAAATCTTGATAACCTCTATGAACAAAATCTGGGATCCTCAATTTTTAAGATGAAAAATAGTCCCGAGACCAAAATGTTTGGGAATTGTTGTATGGTTCAGCAAATTTTTTCTGTTAAGGACCAGATGGTAAGTATTTTAGGCTTTGCAGGTCACACAGTCTCTTGTCCCTGTTCCATCTACTCACCTCTGCTGTGAAAGCAGCTATACACACAAATGGGCCTGGAAGTGTTCTAGTAACACCTTACTTATGGACACTGAAATTTGAATTTCATATGATTTTCATGTCTCACAAAGTATTAATCTTTTGATTTTTTTCAACAATTTAGAAAAATGTAAAAGCAATTCTTAGTTCACAAGCTGGCCAAAAGTAGGTGGTGGGCTGAATTTTACCTGCCCGCCCCTCCAGGTTGCAATTGACCAACCCCTCCCCATTCTGCTTCCCAGGTAGCTCAGTGGTAAAGAATCCACCTGCCAAGGAAGTCCCCACAATAGCTCCTTTGAATTCCCATGCAAAATTTAGAATCATCTAGTCAGGGGGCTTCCCTGATGGCTCAATGGTAATGAATCCACGTGCTGATTCAGGAGATTTGGGTTCGATCCTTGTGTGGGGAAGATCCCCTGGAGAAGGAAATGGCAACCCACTCCAGTATTCTTGTCTGGGAAATCCCATGGACAGAGAAGCCTGGTGGCCTACAGTCCATGGGGCAGCCAAGAGTAGGACACGACTGAGCAACTGTGTATGCACACACTCCCTATTCTAGTGGGTTCAAACCTATAACAGACATATATCATGTTAGTGCAACTGAAATGTTCAGACAATATAACAACTTTCTCATTGCTTCTGTACATGACCCCTAAAGGTTACTCACAACACAGCAGCCAGACTGGGCATCACATCTTGGCCCTTTTCTGCTCTAAAGCCTCGAGTGACTTATCTCATTCACTTGGCTTCACGTGGGAAGCCAAAGTCCTTCCCACGGCCTGGAACACCCTACATGACCTGCTACCCCATCCCTCTGACTCAACTCCTTCTGCTGTCCCCCTCATCCTGATCTAACCTGTCCCTTAAAAGCTAAGCCTGCTGTTTCCTCAGGGCCTTTGTACTTTCTGTTTTCTCTACCTGGAATGCGCCACACCCCCCAGACACTTAGCTCTCTCAAATGTCTGCTCAAATATCGCTTCTCAATTAAGTCTTTATTTTCTTTTTTCATAACAGTTTTATTACTATAATTAATATACCATGCAATTCACCCATTTAAAGTATACAGTTCAGTGGGCTTTAGTATATTTACAGAATTGTACAACCCTCATGATGGTCAGTTAGAACATTTTTCATCACTCCAAGAAGAAACCTCAAACCCATTAGCAGTCACTCCTCATTTCTCCCTGGTTTCCTCAACCCTCCCCACCTATCTGTTTCCTTTCTCAAGGTATTTGCTTATCCTGAACATTTCATGGAATTAGATGGAATGGAATTAAATAGAATCAGATACTATATGCTCTTTTGTGACTGACTTCTTTCACTGAGTATAATGTTTTCAAGATTCATGTTTTGGAACTGCATTCCTTTTTAGGGTCGAATGATATCCTCTTGTATGGACATACCACATCAATCAATGGACATTTAGGTGTTTCACTTCTTAGCTAATAGGAATAACGTTGCTATGAACATTCATGTACAAGTTTTTGATGGGCATGTTTCCATTTCTCTTGGGTAAATACCCAAGAGGGAACTGCTGGGTCATATAGTAACTCTGTTTAACTTTTTAAGAAAGTGCTGGACTGTTTTCCAAAGTTGCTGCACCATTCTGCATTCCCACAAGCAGTGTTATCAGGGTTCCAATTTCCCATGTCTTCTCCAACACTTGTTATTACCTGTCTTTGTGATTACACCCCTCCTAGAGGGGGATGAAGTTGTGTCTCCTTGCATTTTCTTGAAGACTAATATAAATAAAGCCTTTCTTGATCATTCTATTTTATTTTTTAAAATATTATTACCATTTTTATTATTTTTTATTTTTGACTGCACTGGTTCTTGGTTGCTGTGTGCGGGCTTTTCTTTAATTGTGGTGAGTGGGGCTACTCTCTAGCTGTGATACATGGGCTTCTAACTGCAGTGGCTTTTCTTGTTTTCGGAGCACACACTCTAGGGCCCACAGGCTTCAGTAGTTGCGGCACATGGGCTTAGTAGCCCCATGGCATGTGGAATCTTCACAGAGCAGGGATTGAACCCATGTCCCCTGAATTAGCAGGCGGATTCTTAACCACTGGACCGCAAGGGAAGTCCTGATAAACCCATTTTAAATGTCAACCTCTCCTTCCTTCTCTAACCTGCTTCCCTGCTTTATTTTTCTAGAGCACTTATTTCACTTGTTTATTTGTTGTCTCTCTCCTCCCCAGGGGTAAACTCCAAGAGGGCATGATTTTTGTCTGTTCTGTGGTCTGCTGTAGCCTCAATGCCTATAGAAGCTCTATCCAACGGAAACAGAGTGCAAGCCACGTATATAATGTTAAACTTTCTATTAGCCACATTTTAAAAAGTGAAAAAATAAGGAAGAAACAGGTGAAGTTAACTTTAATAATAGTTTTAATTAACCAGGTATATCTAAAACACTGTGATTTTAGTAATTAATATAAAAATTACTAAGGCAATATTTTACATTCTTTTATTCAGACTAAGCCTTTGGAATCTGGTGTGCATTTCACACTTAACATCATTCTCAGTTTGAACTTGCTACATTTCAAGTATAGCCACACCTGGCCAGTGGTTTCAGCACTGAATGTGGATCTAGAACATTCATTTCATAACCGTATGAACAACTCCCTCTTAGTGACAGTTCAATTGGTCATTGCCCTGGGGACAAGGAAGACTTTCACAGGTATATTTATGTGTGGTTTTGCATGCAAGTGGTTGTCTCAGACGGTAAAGAATTTGCCTGCAATACAGGAGATGTGGGTTTGATCCCTGGGTCAGGAAAATACCCTGAAGAAGGAAATGGCTACCCACTCCAGCATTCTTGCACAGAGAATTCCATGGACAGAGGAGCCTGGCAGGCTACAGTCCATGGGGTTACAAAGAATCGAACACAACTGAGTGACTAACACACTTGCATGTATGTGATAAGCCTAGGCTTGGGTTTCCAATTCCTACTTATTCACTGTGACCTTGGGCAAGCAATTGTCCTTCTCTGAGCATCAATTTCTTCACCTGTGAAATAATCTTTATGGTCCTTCCGAAACTTTCAGTATCAGAGAGGGAGGTGGGGGTGCCTGTGGGGTAAAATGATGTCCAAATGCCTTAGGTCCCACACTGTTTGAAGTCAGGTTGCTTTCACTGTTGCTGCGAGGAAGGTGTAATCACATAGAAAGATGGTTCAGGAAGACCTCTTGGAAAGCCCCAGCGAGCTGTAAAGAGGCCCTGGGATGACAGTTTACACAAAAAGAACAAAGGAATCTGTCTGGGAACCCCAACCCCTCTCAAACCCCGTTACCCTAACATGAACTGTCTCCCAGAAATCTCTATGGAGCTACCCAGCTGATAGTGCAGCCCCGAATGATCCAATATTCATTTCTGTGTTTGGAGGACTGTTTGGAAGTCTGTGTGGGAAGACTGATTTAGTTGACTTCCCTGCCTCTTTCTGATTAATCCAGGAGGATGGGGGAATTCAACAGGTGTTTTGCCAATATACTAGCTTCTGCTTGTTCAAGCATATTAAAAGGTGTTATAGGGTGCCACATTAATCACAGAATCTTCAGAACCCTTTGTGGGGTGAGACTGGGGACCAGGTTTGCCTGGGGATCTTGCCTTTATTGCCCTGGCACCTTCACTGAGAGGGGGCACTGTCCCTTACAAGCGGCCGTGAGCTCTTCTGTACCCCATGGGGACTGTGGGAATGGGCTTTCTGGAGCCTATGCTGTTAACCTCGCAGCCCACATGCTGGGTTTCCTAGGGGGAGGGCTGTGCTGGGAGTCATGATCCGCTTCCAGGGAAGCTTTATCACTGTTTATTTTTATTTTTTTTAATAAATTTATTTATTTTAGTTGGGGGCTAATTCAGTTCAGTTCAGTTCAGTCGCTCAGTCGTGTCCGACTCTTTGCGACCCCATGAATCACAGCACACCAGGCCTCTCTGTCCATCACCAACTCCCGGAGTCTACCCAAACCCATGTCCATCGAGTCAGCGATGCCATCCAACCATCTCATCCTCTGTTGTCCTCTTCTCCTCCTGCCCCCACTCCTACCCAGCATTAGGGTCTTTTCCAATGAGTCAACTCTTTGCATGAGGTGGCCAAAGTATTGGAGTTTCAGCTTCAACATCAGTCCTTCCAATGAACACCCAGGATTGATCTCCTTTAGGATGGATTGATTGGATCTCCTTGCAGTCCAAGGGACTCTCAAGAGTCTTTTCCAACACCACAGTTCAAAAGCATCAATTCTGCGGCGCTCAGCTTTCTTCACCGTCCAACTCTCACATCCATACATGACCACTGGAAAAACCATAGCCTTGACTAGATGGACTTTTGTTGGCAAAGTAATGTCTCTGCTTTTAAATATGCTATCTAGGTTGGCCATAACCTTCCTTCCAAGGAGTAAGAGTCTTTTAATTTCATGGCTGCAATCGCCATCAGCAGTGATTTTGGAGCCCCCCAAAATAAAGTCTGACACTGTTTCCACTGTTTCCCCATCTATTTGCCATGAAGTGATGGGACCAGATGCCATGATCTTAGTTTTCTGAATGTTGAACTTTAAGCCAACTTTTTCACTCTCCTCTTTCACTTTCATCAAGAGGCTCTTTAGTTCTTCTTCACTTTCTGCCATAAGGGTGGTGTCATCTGCATATCTGAGGGGCTAATTACTTTACAATACTGTAGTGGTTTTTGCCATACATTGACATGAATCAGCCATGGGTATACATGTGTTCCCCATCCTGAACCCCCCTCCCACCTCCCTCCCCATCCCATCCCTCTGGGTCATCCCATTGCCCCAGCCCTGGGCATTTGTCTCTTTATCACTGTTTAAATAGCTTCTCAGAACTTAACCTACAGACGGCAGATGGAGCAAATCCAGGCCCCAGAGTAAGCAAATAGGAATAGGTCAGGTCAGTTTGGTTCGATCAGCATCTTTGGTTCGATCAGCACCTGCATTTCCAGGCCTTACTTCTGGAGAAGTAAGATACTATCCCCAAAATGGGCCTCAAGGGGACAACTCAATTTCTAAGTGAAAGAAGCCAATCACAAAAAACGCACAAACTAAATGATTCCATTTATATGAAATGCACAGTGTAGGCAAAGACATAGAGACATAAAGCTGCCAGGGACTGGAATGGTAGGGGGATGAGGCATATCTGAGGGAGTAAGTCATGTGGAAGAGCATTCTAAGCACTGGGAACAGTGAGTGCAAAGGCCCTGAGGTGGGAGTAAGTGTGGTGATCAAAAAACAGCAAGGAGGCAGGTGTCCCTAGAAGAGAGTGATGACAGGGACATGGTGGGAGAGGAGAAAAGAGATCAGGTAGTGAAACCAAGCAGGACCCTGTGGGACCTCCTGGGCACAGAAGCCTTTCTATGTCTCCCGTTCCTTGTGTGTGGGGACTGGCCTACAGCCTCCGTGACCTTCCCTGAGTTCCAAAGGGCAGATTTGAACAGTTACTAATCAGGGAAGGAAGGTAGAAAGGGAGACAAGGGAGGAGCAACCTAGAAATAATAGTGCAGATTGGGGCACAGATTGGTACTGCCTCAAAAGATTTGTTGTTGTAGTTGTTGTTGTTCAGTTGCTCAGTCATATCCAACTCTTTGCAACCCCATACACAGCAACATACCAGGCTTCCCTGTCCTTCACTATCTCCCAGAGTTTGCTCAAACTCATGTCCATTGAGTCAATGATGCCATCCAACCATTTCGTCCTCTGCCACACTCTTCTCCTGTCCTCAATCTTCCCCACCATCACTATCTTTTCCAATGAGTCAGCCCTTCCCATCAGGTGGCCGAAGTGTTGGAGCTTCACCTTCAGCATCAGTCCTTGCAATGAATATTCGGGGTTGATTTCCTTTAGGATGAACTGGTTTGATCTCCTTGCTGCCCAAGGGACTCTCAAGAGTCTTCTCCAGCACCACAGTTCAACAGCATCAATTCTTCAGTGCACAGCCTTCTTTATGGTCCAACTCTCACATCTGTACATGATTACTGGAAAAATCATAGCTTTGTCAGCAAAGTGATGCCTCTGCTTTTTAATACGCTGTCTAGGTTTGTCATTCCCAAGGAGCAATCATCTTTCAGTTCTATGGCTGCAGTCACCATCTGCAGTGATTTTGAAGCCCAAGAAAATAAAGTCTGTCAGTATTTCCATTTTTTTCCCATTTCTTTGCCATGAAGTGATGGGACTGGATGCCACGATCTTAGTTTTCTGAATGCTGAGTTTTAAGCCAGCTTTTTTTAGTCAAACAGGAGATGGCAAGAGTAAATATCAACATTTTAGGAATCAGTGAACTAAAATGGACAGGAATCGGCAGATTTAATTTAGATGACCATTATCTCTACTACTGTGGGCAAGAATTCCTTACAAGAAATGGAGCAGCCCTCATAGTCAACAAGATAAATGCAGTACGTGGGTGCAACCTCAAACACAACAGAATGACCTCTGTTCATTTCCAAGGCAAACTATTCAACATCACAGTAATCCAAGTCTATGCCCCAACCACTAATGCCAAAGAAGATGAAGTTGAACAGTTCTATGAAGGCCTATAAGACCTTCTAGAATGAACACCAAAAAAAGATATCCTTTTCATCACAGGGGACTGGAATGCAAAAGTAGGAAGTCAAGAGACACCTGGAGTAACAGGCAAGTTTGGCCTTGGAGTACAAAATGAAGCAGGGCAAAGGCTAACAGAGTTTTGCCAAGAGAATGCACTGGTCATAGCGAATACCCTCTTCCAACAACATAAGAGACGACTCTACACATGGACATCACCAGGTGGTCAACAGTGAAATCAGATTGGTTATATTCTTTGCAGCCAAAGATGTAGAAGCTCTATATAGTCAGCAAAAACAAAACTGGGAGCTGACTGTGGCTCAGATCATTAGCTCCTTATTGCAAAATTCAGAGTTAAATTGAAGAAAGTAGGGAAAACCACTAGGCCATTCAGGTATGACCTAAATCAAATCTCTTATGATTATACAGTGGAAGTGACAAATCGATTCAAGGGATTAGACCTGACAGAGTGCCTGAAGAACTACGGACAGAGGTTTATAACACTGTACAGGAGGCAGTGACCAAAACCATCCCCAAGAAAAAGAAACACAACAAGGCAAAATGTTTGTCTGAGGAGGCCTTACAAATAGCTAAGAAAAGAAGTGAAAGGCAAAGGAGAAAAGAAAAGATATACCCATCTGAATGCAGAGTTCCAAAGAATAGCAAGAAGAGATAAGAAAGCCTTCCTAAGTGAACAATGCAAAGAAATAGAGGAAAACAATAGAATGGGAAAGACTAGAGATCTCTTCAAGAAAGTTAGAAATACCAAGGGACCATTTCATGCAAAGATGGGCACAATAGAGGACAGAAATGGTATGGACTTAACAGAATCCTCAAGTGATACACATAACAATATATTTAAGCTCTTTGTGGAAAATTCTTAAAGAGATGGGAATACCAGACCACCTTACCTGCCTCCTGAGAAAACTGTATCCAGGTCAAGAAGCAACAGAACTGGACATGGAACAATGGACTGCTTCAAAATTGGGAAAGGAGTACAGCAAGGCTGTATATTGTCACCTTGCTTATTTAACTTCTAAGCAGCGTACATCATGCAAAATGCTGGGCTGAATGAAGCTCAAACTGGAATCAAGATTGCTGGGAGAAATATCAACAACCTCAGATATGCAGATGATACCACCCTAATGGCAGAAAGTGAAGAGGAACTAAAGTGCATCTTGATGAAGGTTAAATAGGAGAGTGAAAAAGCTGGCTTAAAACTCAACATTCAGAAAACTAAGATCATGGCATCTGGTCCTATCACTTCATGGAAAATAGATGGGGGGAAAAAATAGAAACAGTAGCAGATTTTATTTTCTTGAGCTCCAAAATCACTGCAGATGGTGACTGCAGCCATGGAATTAAAAGATGCTTGCTCCTTGGAAGAAAACGTATGACAAGCCTAGACACAGTATTAAAAAGCAGAGACATTACTTTGCTGACAAAAGTCTATATAGTCAAAGCTATGGTTTTTCCAGTAGTCATGTACATATGTGATAGCAGAACCATAAGGAAGGCTGAGGGCTGAAGAATTGATGCTTTCAAAACTGTGGTGCTGGAGAAGACTCTTGAGAGTCCCTTGGGCAGCAAGGAGATCAAACCAGTTCATCCTAAAGGAAATCAACCCTGAATATTCATTGCAAGGACTGATGCTGAAGCTGAAGCGCCAACACTTTGGCCACCTGATGGGAAGAGATGACTCACTGGAAAAGACCTGATGCTGGGAAAGATTGAGGGCAGGAGAAGAAGGAGTGACAGAGGATGAAATGGTTGGATGGTATCATTGACTCAATGGACATAAGTTTGAGCAAACTGCAAGAGATAGTGAAGGACCAGGAAGCCTGGTATGTTGCTGTCCATGGGGTTGCAAAGAGTCAGATACAACTTAGCAACTGAACAACAACATAGAACTAAAAACGCAAGAAATAGAAGATGTCAGCATTCTTCACACCCCAGAAGACCACCTGAGGCCAAATTAAGTTAACCAGAGAAGCTCATCAAGAGATTACCTGAGGGATTTCTCTGGTGGTCCAGTGGTTAAGACCCCATGCTTCCACTGCAGGAGGGCTCGAGTTTGATCCCTGGTTGAGGAAGGAAGTTCCAACATGCTGCAGAGCCAGTTTGAAAACATAAATTACCTGAGACCAGATTAAAGGAATGCAAGCCATGCACATTCCCTAATTTTATCAGCAAATCACCCTTGAATCACGGCTATAAAACTCCTCACCGAATCTTTCTGGTTTGGGACACACAGTTTTCAAGGGCAGGAGCCTGCTGTGCCTGCTTTTGTCTGGCAAAGCAATAAAGCTATTCTTTTCTACTTCACCCCAAACTCTTATCTACAAGATTCGATTCAGCATTGGTGCAAAGAGGCCAAGTTTTTGGCATCTGCAGTAAGACCAGATTGTGTAGGGCCTTATGGACCACTTAATGTCACTGGCTTTTTTTGAGCAGTGGAGGATGTGTTTGTCTTATGTTTTAACAGAATCCATAAGGCAAGAGATGGACTGTAAGAAGGCAAGAGTGCAAGAGTGGAAGCAAGGAGACCAGTTTGGAAGCTACTGTATTGACTTAGGTAAGAGGTGATTTTGATATGGACCAGGGTGGGAGCAGTGGAGGTGGGAAGAAGTGTCTGATTCTGGATCTATCTTGAAAATAGAGCTCCCCATCAAGTCTTGTGGTCTGAGCAACTGGGAGACTGCTGCTGGATTTTATTGAGAGAGGGAAGACTGTGGGAGGAAGTAGTTTCCCTGCTAGTCTTTGCTCCCTCGTAAAAAGACATTATACAGAGAAGAACAAACATTTTAAATTTTATGTTTTTTTCCTGACACTAAACCATAAACACTGAGATACTAGAGTCCTCATAATGACCACTTTTGAGGGCTGTGTGCTGTCCCATCCAATTCATTTACCCTAAATTACATAACCATTTCCTTGTAATTCTCTAGATTGTTTCAGTTTTACTTTTAAAATGATAGGTTATCCTACAATGAATATCTCTGTGCTTTGTCTTTGTGGATTTTTCTTAGATTTCTCAAGGGATTAATTCTCAGGAATAGATTTACTAGGTGAAAGAGTAAGAACATTTAATAGCTCTTGAAGACACATTGCTAAACTGTTTTTACAAAGATTGCAGCAGTTAATAAGGCCAGCCAAAACTTAAGAGTGTGACAGTTTCATCATAAATTATATAGTAAAGGATATTAGCATTTTATTTACACTTTCTAATAAAAAGAGCAAAAGCTTCAAATTAAAAAAAAAATTCTGCATGTATTTGATTATGGTTAGATTGGACTTTTAAAAAGTTTATTTGTGGGACTTCCCTGGTGGTCCAGTGGTTAAGAATCCTCCTGCCTATGCAGGTCAAACCTTGGGTTTGATCCTTGATCGGGGAAGATTCCATGTGCCAGAGAGCAACTAAGCCCATGCACCACAACTACTGAGCCCAACTAGAGCTGGTCCTCTGCAACGAGAAGCCACTGCAATGAGAAACCCCCACTCATAGCAACTAGGGAAAGCCTGCACACAGAAACGAAGACCCAACAAAGCCAAAAATAAACAAACACAAAAATTTTTAATGAAAAATTTTAGAGTTCTGCTGACCACTGCCAAGGACAAACCCTCTAGTCATCTGTTGCAATCCAAGGAGGCCTGTCCACGTGGCAGGTAATACTGAGTTTCTGCTGAGTCAGAGATCTCTGTTGTGTTCTTGTGCACTGGCTTTTGGAACTCAAGTAAAAGCCTTTCATTTCGGGTGAAATTTCTCTTGGTAGATTGGACCTAGGCTCATCTTTGGAGAGAGATTAAGCCCCAAGCCTTTGGAGTGGGAGCACTGACTCCAAGACCCTAGACTACCAAAGAACTAATCCTAGGGAGTATCAAATATTGAGAACTCACACATAGGAAACCACTTGAATACAAGACCTGGCATCACCCAACCTCACTCAGTCTTGCCTGTCATAGGAAAAACAAACAAACAAAAACTCAGCACAAATCTCACCCTATACGAAGCTTACACAAACTACTGGACCAATCTTAGGAGGGAAGAAACCAAAAGGAAGAAAGAATTCAACCTTGAAGCCTGGGAAAAGGAGACCTCAAGCACAATAAATTTAAAAAAATAATGAAAAGGCAGAGAAATATAACACAAATGAAGGAACAAACTAGAAACGCAGAAGTCCAAATAAATGAAGAGGAAATAGGCAAACTACCTGAAAAAGAATCAGAATAATGACAGTAAAGATCAAAAACCTTGAAAGCAAAATGGAGAAAAGACAAGAATCAATTAACAAAGACCTAGAAGAATTAAAGAATAAACATGCAGAGACAAACAACACAACTATTGAAATTAAAAATAGAAGGAATCAATAGCAGAATATCTGAAGCAGAAGAATGAATCAGTGAGCTGGAAGACAAAATGGTGGAAATAACTTCTGAAGAGCAGAATAAAGTAAAAAGAATGAAAAGAACTGAAAATAGTCTCAGAGACCTCTGGGACAATATCAAACACAGCAACATTCAAATTAAAGGGGTCCCAGAAGGAGAAGAGAAAAAGAAAGGTTATGAGAAAATTTTTGAAGAGATTATAGTTGAAAATTTCCCCAACATGGAAAAGGAAATAGTCAGTCAAGTTCAAGAGGCACCAAGAGTCCCATACAGGATAAACCCAAGGAGAAACACGCCAAGACACATACCAATCAAACTAACAAAGACTAAACACAAAGAAAGAATATTAAAAGCAGCAAGGGAGAAGCAACAAGTAACATACAAGGGAAACCCCATATGCTCAACAGCTGATCTTTCAGCAGAAACTCTGCAGGCCAGAAGGGAATGGCAGGATATGTTTAAAGTATTGAAAGGGAAAAATCTACAAACAAGATTACTGTACCCAGCAAGGATCTCATTCAAAATTGATGGAGAAATAAAAAGCTTTTCAGACAAGCAAGAGTTAAGAGAATTCAGTACCACCAAATCATCTTTACAACAAATGTTAAAGGGACTTATATAGTCAAGAAATACAAGAGGGGAAAAAAAAAAAGATCTACAAAATCAACCCAAACAATTAAGAAAATGGCAACGGGAACATATATATCAATAATTACTTTAAATGTAAATGGATTAAATGCTCCAACCAAAAGACAGAGACTGGCTGAATGGATACAAAGACAAGACCCATATATATGCTGCATACAAGAAACCCACTTCAGACCTAAAGACACATATAGACTGAAAGTGAGAGGAAGGAAAAATATATTCCATGCAAATGGGAAACAAAAGAAAGCTGCAGTAGCAATCCTCATATCAGATAAAATAGACCTTAAAATAAAGAAGATTACAAGAGATAAGGAAGGACACTACATAATGATCAAAGGATCAATCCAAGAGGAAGATATAACAATTGTAAATATCTATGCACCCAACACAGGAGCACCTCAATACATAAGACAAACACTAACAGGCATAAAAGGAGAAATTGACAGTAACACAATAATAGTAAGAGACTTTAATACCCCATTCACACCAATGGACAGATCATCAAAACAGAAAATTAATAAGGAAACACAAGTCTTAAATGATACATTAGATGAGATGGATCTCATTGATATCTTCAGGACATTCCATACAAATGCAGAAGAATACATCTTCTTCTTAAGTGCACATGGAACATTCTCCAGGATAGATCACATCTTGGGTCACAAATCAAACCTCAGTAAATTTAAGAAAACTGAAATCGTATCAAGCATCTTCTCCAACCACAACACTATGAGACTAGATATCAATTACAAGAAAAAAACTGTAAGAAACACAAACACATGGAGATTAAATAACACATTTCTAAATAACCAACAGGTTACTGAGGAAATCAAAAGGGAAATCAAAAAATGTCTAGAAACAAATGACAATGAAAACACGACAACTCAAAACCTATGCGATGCAGCGAAAGCAGTTCTAAGGGGGAAGTTTATAGTAACACAATCCTACCTCAAGAAACAAGAAACAAGAAAAACATCGAATAGACAACCTAATTTTACACCTAAAACAACTGGAAAAAGAAGAACCAAAAAACCCCCAAAAGTAATAGAAGAAATCATAAAGATCTGAGCAGAAATAAATGAAAAAGAAATGAAAGAAACAATAGTAAAGATTAATAAAACTAAAAGCTGGTTCTTTGAGAAGATAAAATTGACAAGCCTTTAGCCAGACTCATCAAGAAAAAAGAGAAGAATCAGATCAACAAAATTAGAAATGAAAAAGGAGAGGTTACAACAGACAATGCAGAAATACAAAGGATTATAAGAGACTATTATGCACAACTATATGGCAATAAAATGGATAACCTGGAAGAAATGGACAGATTCTTGGAAAAGTTTAATCTTCTAAGAATGAACCAGGAAGAAATAGAAATTATGAACAACCCAATTACAAGCACTGAAATTGAAGCTGTGATGAAAAATCTTCCAAAAAACAAAAGCCCAGGACCAGATGGCTTCCCAGGAGAATTCTGTCAAACATTTAGAGAAAAGCTAATGCCTATCCTTCTAAAACTCTTTCAAAAAATTGCAGAGGAAGAAACACATCCAAACTCATTCTATGAGGCCACCATCCCCCTAATACCAAAACCAGACAA
Source organism: Okapia johnstoni (assembly GCA_024291935.2). Lineage (NCBI taxonomy): Eukaryota > Metazoa > Chordata > Mammalia > Artiodactyla > Giraffidae > Okapia > Okapia johnstoni. The sequence continues at coordinate 26,731,377 of CM044326.1, forward strand.
AAGTGAAAGTGAAAGTCACGCAATCGTGTCCAACTCTTTGCAACCCCATGGACTATACAGTCCATGGAATATTCCAAACAAAGACAACACAAAAAAGAAAACTATAAGCCAATATCACTGATGTACATAGATGCAAAAATCCTCAACAAAATTTTAGCAAACAGAATTCAGCAACACATCAGAAAGCTCATACACCATGATCAAGTTGGGTTTATTCCAGGAATGCAAGGATTCTTGAATATATGCAAATCAATCAATATAGTGATACACTATATATCACTATAATATAGTGATACACTATATATCACTATAATATAGTGATACACTATATTAACAAATTGGAAGATAAAAACCATATGATAATCTCAATAGATTCAGAAAAAGCCTTTGACAAAATTCAGGACCCATTTATGATAAAACTCTTCAAAAAATGGGCATAGAAGGTACCTACCTCAACATAGTAAAGGCCATATATGATAAGCCTACAGCAAACATTATTCTCAATTGTGAAAAACTGAAAGCATTCCCCCTAAGATCAGGAGCAAGACAAGGGTGTCCACTTTCACCACTGTTATTCAACATAGTTCTGGAAGTCCTAGCTACAGAAATCAGAGAAAAAAAAAGAAATAAAAGGAATCCAGATCAGAAAAGAAGAAGTAAAGCTCTCACTGTTTGCAGATGACATGATACTGTACATAGAAAACTCTAAAGACAATATCAGAAAATTACTAGAGCTAATCAGTGAATTTAGCAAAGTTGCAGGATACGAAATCAATACACAGAAATCACTTTCATTTCTATACACTAACAATGAAAAATCAGAAAGAGAAATTAAGGAATCAATCCCATTCACCATTGCAACAAAAAGAATAAAATATCTAGGAATAAACTTACCTAAGCAGACAAAAGAACCGTACACAGAAAATTATAAGACATTGATGAAAGAAATCAAAGATGACATAAACAGATGGAGAGATATTCCATGTTCCTGGGTTCAGTTCAGTTCAGTTCAGTTGCTCAGTCGTATCTGACTCTTCGCAACCCCATGAGCTGCAGCACGCCAGGCCTCCCTGTCCAACACCAACTCCCGGAGACCACCAAAACTCATGTCCATTGAGTTGGTGATGCCATCCAACCATCTCATCCTCTGTCGTCCCCTTCTTCTCCTGCCCTCAATCTTACCCAGCATCAGGGTCTTTTCCAATGAGTCAGCTCTTCGCATCAGGTGGCCAAAGTATTGGAATTTCAGCTTCAACATCAGTCCTTCCAGTGAATTCTCAGGACTGATCTCTTTTAGGATGGACTGGTTGGATCTCCTTGCAGTCCAAGGGACTCTCAAGAGTCTTCTCCAACACCACAGTTCAAAAGCATCAATTCTCTGGTGCTCAGCCTTCTTAATGGTCCAACTCTCACATCCATACAAGACTACTGGAAAAACCATAGCCTTGACTAGACGGACCTTAGTCGGCAAAGTAATGTCTCTGCTTTTTAATATGCTATCTAGGTTGGTCATAACTTTCCTTCCAAGGAGTAAGCATCTTTTAAGTTCATGGCTGCAATCACCATCCACAGTGATTTTGGAGCCCCCCAAAATAAAGTCTCTCACTGTTTCCACTGTTTCCCCATCTATTTGCCATGAAGTGATGGGACCAGATGCCATGATCTTAGTTTTCTGAATGTTGAGCTTTGAGCCAACTTTTTCACTCTCCTCTTTCACTTTCATCAAGAGGCTCTTTAGTTCCTCTTCACTTTCTGCCATAAGGGTGGTGTCATGTGCATATCTGAGGTTATTGATATTTCTCCCAGCAATCTTGATTCCAGCTTGTGCTTCCTCCAGCCCAGCATTTCTCATGATGTACTCTGCATATAAGTCAAATAAGCAGGGTGACAATATATAGCCTTGATGTACTCCTTTTCCTATTTGGAACCAGTCTGTTGTTCCATGTCCAGTTCTAACTGTTGCTTCCTGACCTGCATACAGGTTTTTTAAGAGGCAGGTCAGGTGGTCTGGTATTCCCATCTCTTTCAGAATTTTCCACAGTTTATTGTGATCCACACAGTCAAAGGCTTTGGCATAGTCAATAAAGCAGAAATAGATGTTTCTGGAACTCTCTTGCTTTTTTGATGATCCAGTGGATGTTGGCAATTTGATCTCTGGTTCCTCTGCCTTTTCTAAAACCAGCTTGAACATCTGGAAGTTCACAGTTCACGTATTGCTGAAGCCTGGCCTGGAGAATTTTGAGCATTACTTTACTAGTGTGTGAGATGAATGCAATTGTGCAGTAGTTTGAACATTCTTTGGCATTTCCTTTCTTTGGGATTGGAATGAAAACTGACCTTTTCCAGTCCTGGGTAGGAAGAATCAATATTGTGAAAATGACTATACTACCAAATGCAACCTACAGATTCAATGAGACTCCTATAAAATTACCAATGGCATTTTTCACAGAACTAGAACAAAAAATTTCACAATTCATGTGGAAACACAAAAGACCCTGAATAGCCAAAGCATTCTTGAGAAAGAAGAATGGAGCTGGAGGAATCAACCTTCCTGACTTCAGATTATACTACAAAGCTACGGTCATCAAGACAGTATGATACTGTCACAAAAACAGAAATATAAAACAATGGAACAAGACAGAAAGCCCAGAAATAAACCCATGTACTTATGGGTACCTTATTTTGACAAAGGAGGCAAGAATATACAATGGGGAAAAGACAGCCTCTTCAATAAATGGTGCTGGGAAAGCTGGATAGCTACGTGTAAAAGAATGAAATTAGAACACTTCCTAACACCATACATAAAGATAAACTCAAAATGGATTAAAGACCTAAATGGAAGGCCAGAAACTATAAAACTCTTGGAGGAAAACATAGGCAGAACACTCAGTGACATAAATCAAAGCAAGATCCCCTATGACCCACCTCCTAGAGTAATGGAAATAAAAACAAAAGTAAACAAGTGGGGCCTGATTAAACTTAAAATCTTTTGCACAGCAAAGGAAACTATAAACAATGTGAAAAGACAACCCTCAGAATGGGATAAAACAATAGCAAATGAAACAACTGACAAAGGATTAATTTCCAAAATATACAAGCAGCTCATACAACTCAATGCCAGAAAAACAAACAACCCAATCAAAGAGTGGGAAAAAGACTTAAACAAACATTTCTCTGAAGAAGACATAGAGATGGCTAACACACACATGAAAAGATGTTCAATATCACTCATTATAAGAGAAATGCAAATCAAAACTACAATGAGATATCACCTCACACTGGTCAGAATGGCCATCATCAAAAAGTCTACAAATAATAAATGCTGAAGAGGGTGTGGAGAACAGGGAACTCGGTTGCACTGTTGGTGGGAATGTAAATTGATACAGCTACTATGGAAGACGGTATGGAAATTCCTTAAAAAACTAGGAATAAAACCACCATATGACCCAGCAATCCCACTCCTAGACATATACCCTGAGGAAACCAAAACTGAAAAGGACACATGCATCCCATTGTTCTTTGCAGCACTATTTACAATAGCTAGAACATGGAAGCAACCTAGATGTCCATCAACAGATGAATGGATAAGGAAGTTGTTGTACATATACACAATGGAATACTACTCGGCCATAAAAAGGAACACATTTGAGTCAGTTCTGATGAGGTGGATGAACCTAGAACCTATTATACAGAGTGAAGTGAGTCAGAAAGAGAAAGATAAATATCACATTCTAAAACATATATACGGAATCTAGAAAAATGGTACTGTCAGGGCAGCAGTGGAGAAACAGACATAGAGAATAAACTTATGGACATGGGGAGAGAGAAGGAGAGGGTGAGATGTATGGAAAGAGTAACATGGAAACTTACATTACCATATGTAAAATAGATAGCCAATGGGAATTTGCTGTATGGCTCAGGAAACTCAAACAGGGGCTCTGTATCAATCTAGAGGGGTGGGATGGGGCGGGAGATGGGAGGGAGGTTCAAAAGGGAGGGGACATATGTATACCTATGGCTGATTCATGTTGAGGTTTGACAGAAAACAATAAAATTCTGTAAAGCAAAAATCGTTCAATAAAAAAAAAATTAAAAAAAGAAGAAAAAAAATTTTTTTTAAGTTTATTTGTGAGATTTCCCTGGTGGTCCAGTGGTTAAGAATCCACCCTCCAACGCAAGAGATGCGGGTGCAAGCACTCATTGGGGATCTAAGATTCCACATGCAGTGGGGGAGCTAAGCCTGTGCCACAATTACTCAGCCCACGAACCTCAACTAGAGAACCTGTGCACCACAACTAAAGAATTCCTGTGCTGCAACTACTGAGCTGGTGTGCTCTGAAGCCCTCACCATAACTAGAGAGAAGCCTGAGCACCTCAATGAAGATCTCGTGTGCCGCAACTAAGACCCAATGCAAAGATAAATAAATTAAATAAAAAGATATTTTAAAAATAAAATGTTTGCATTTCTTTGACTGTGAACTGGTTATTCAGATCCTTTGTCCATTTATTTACTAAAGCCCTAGTAGTTAGGAAAATAAACCAGGGAAATTCTGTTGAAATAGATTTGTGTTCCTTTGGTAAAAATTTTTTCAAAAGCTTTTGGTATGTGAATAATTATATTCCAATTTTACTGACTAATTTAAAAATTGCCATCTTGGCTGCAAAAATTTTTCTTAGAGTGAAGCACACCTGGATCGGGTAGTGTTGTCGTCATAAATAAGGGCACACCTTCCAGATCCTTCTCCTGAGTGGCAAAGTTTTCCCATTGTCTGGTGCAAACATGGCTCGCTGGTGGGATCTCTGGACACTACAGCGCACAAGAGACAGGACAAAAGGGCTTTTCCAGAAGAGAGTGACCTGCATGTTGGAGGAACTCTGGAACGTGTATGAAGAGTACTGCCTAGCAGTTCTGGACTCAGGGAACAGGTCCCGGCTGCGGGGGAGGTAGCTTTCTGTCTCCCTGCTGTCCTTCCAGCTGCTCCAGAGTCAGGAAGCACCTTGATATGGGAGTTAGACTATGAAACCTCTGAGGTCTTGTCAGTCCCCAGAGTCCGAGCTTCCAAGGATTTGTCACTTTTCTGCCTCAAAGTCTTGGCTAGCCCTGGTCTTCCCTCATGGCCCCATCTCAGGCTGCTGACCTCTTCAATCTCTTCAAAGTGAAAGTGAAAGTGAAAGTGTTAGTTGCTCAGTCCTGTCCGACTCTTTGAGATCCCATGAACCATCTGAGCTACCAGGGAAGCTCTCAACCTCTTCAAGGACAATTGAAATGCCATCTCCGCAATGGAATCTTCCCTAATCAACACCCCTCTCTCACCCTGCACCGCATACCCCCCCAAACTGTTAGAGCACCTGGCTGAATCTCTTCTGTGTTTCTCCCTCACTAGACTTCAAGGGCAAGGCTGGGGCTGATTCATTCCCTTGTCTTCACAGTGCACCTGAGAGGGACTCCACTTAGGAAGGATTTGTTGAATTGAATGACCCTCCTTCCCAGGGGAAGTTTACCCGTGAAGAGAACTGCCTTAGTAATTAGGAGGCATCCTAGTAGAATGTCAGCATCATCACTTACTAGCTATACCTCAGTTTTCCTACGGGACTGTTGTGAGGATTAAATAGACCTTGGAGAAAATCATTTCACATTTGTTTTGTAATCAATGAGCAGCAAGTAGTCTCAGTCTATATTCCAGAAACAAAGACATAACAGACTGTCTCTGAGCTTGAGGAGGCTCTTCAGTGGTACATGGCAGGGGAGAATGCGATAAAGTTCCTGGGAGAGGTGGGAACCAAGTTCTACAGGGCTCTGAGTAGGGAGAAGGAACACATGGGTGAGTCTGAGGGCTTCCCAAAGGAATCAACATCCAAACTGAGTCTTGACGAGTGGCTGGAATTTCAACAGGTGGAAATGGCACAAAAGCACATTCAAGCAGAGGGAATGGCATGAGCATAGGGTGGGTAAAATATGGGGAGCATTTGCAGGCTGGCCAGGAGCCCTACTTGGCGGGCACTCCAGGACTTTGGGGCTGGAAGGAGTGACAGGAAATACAGCTGAATAAAAGACAGTGGCGAGAGATGAATGGAAGAGCCAAGAGGTGTTAGGGCCGGGATGGGCTGTGGTCAGAGCTGTGAGAGAAGGAGAGGACTGTGTGGAGAAAAGATTGAAAGGGGCAGGTTGTTGGGGGAGGCTGCTGCCATTGTCTGGACATGAGATGGTCAGTCCTGAAGGAGGGCAGTGATGGCAGTGGGGATGGAGTAGAGGGGCACTGCAGAGAACACCTTAGGGTGGAACTGCCAGGGCCTGATGAGATCAAAGGCCAAGAAAAGAGTGATGTGATTCCTGTATCCTGATGAAGCCACAGACTTAGCTGTACTTTATTACCTCATGAAAGCCACTGGCATCACTTGTGCATCTAATTCACCACTTTTCTAAATAGATGGGTAGCTCTTCTCTGGAAAGAACCTTTTTCAGGGTGGGGGTGTGGGGAGACTTGGTCTAAATCACCCTGACACCCAACTAGGGGACCCCTGATCAGCAGAGCTTCAGGACTCTGGTTGCTGAGAAGATGCGGAGGGAGGGAAGTATGGGCATTATTTCCTCTGCCCTCTCTCTTAGATTTGAATCAGGTCCCCTGATTTTACCTTCTCATTGCTCTTTGCACCTTCCCTTCATGATTCTTATCACAGTTTTAATTTACATATTTCTGTCATACTTGATTGGTGTCTGTCTTTTCTACTGGACTGTAAAACCAGCACTGAGAACAGTACCTGGTAACTAGGCAGCACTCAGAAATATTTTTAGAGCTTTGGAGAAAGTAGATCGGTAGTCGCTGGGACCTGAGATGGGAGCTGGGGCTGACAGCAAATAGGCACAAGGAGCATTTTCACAGGTTGGAAAACTGGATTGTGGTCATGGTTGTGCAAGGGCTTACATTTATTGAAAATTATCGCGAAACTACAGCGAGTGAATTTTATTGTATATGTTATACGTATACGTTATACCTCAATAAAGCTGTTAAAATAATAAAACACTTAGGAAACGAGTAAATGATCTATCTCCCTCCCTGAGGTTGTAAACTCCGTAAGAGAAGCTATATCCTCCAAATCCATGAGTGACTGGCATCCAGTAGACGCGGAACAAACAGCCCACCTAAACACTGAAATCTATGAATGAAGCGGGAGAGGAAGGACTCTTACCAGAGATCCCCGCCAGCAGCTTCCGGGTCGCTGCTCTGCCCGCAGCCGCGAGACGAGCCCGGCGATTGGCCAGCGGAGCCGGGTGTCCAGGGCCCGGACCGGGAGGGTGCTCGGAAAATCCCCTACGCAAACCCACGGGGCGGGGCCCCAGGGGGGCGGGGCCAGAAGGGGGCGGGCTCCGGACGCTGGCTGCGCAGCTGCGCACTACTGCCGCCGCTGTCGCCGGGGTGAGAGGAGTGGACGCGATGGCAGGGCCCGCGTGGATCTCCAAGGTGAGGGCCGGGCAGGCCGGCATGTGGCTGGCGGGTGTGCTGGGTGCTGGGCCCCGGAAGGTCGCTCCTGGGGCGGGGACACCATCAAGGTCAAGGCGGGGAGCGCCGGTCCTATTCCCGATGAGACCCCAGTGCCACCGCCGGCATCTATCCTGGCCGGAGCCCAGGCCTCGCGCGGAGCCCGGGAAGGTCGCCGGAGCCGCCGGCCCGGCTCCGCCAACCCGGCTATTTCCGAAGCTGCGGCCCTGCAGCCTGCTGATCGCGCAAAGAGTCCTCCTCAGCACGACCCGGGCCTTCCCCGGGTCTCTACTCCGCCCCGGGCCGGGTAACCTCCCTGGCCACGGGCACGTGCGTTTGGCTTGAGAGGTTTTCTCAGGTGAGGGAATCCCAGGGTCATTTTCCTGCCAGATTTTTTTCTCCCTTGGAGCGCTTCCCAGTCTTCTGTTGTACCTATTTCCCCTTCAAAGGACGCGGGGCACGTTGCACCTTGGAACCTGAGCACCCGGAGACTGGGAGAGGGAGACCGGCAACGCCTTTCCTTTACCTTGTGTTGGTGAGAGTCCTGTGATCTCACCTTGACAGCTGGGATGCCTGCCAGAGCTGGAAAGGGTTGCAGACCGTCTACAGTTCCTTGGTTCCTCAGTGGAACTAACTGTGCCTGAAAACGTAATTGCTCAAAGTCACACAGGAAATCCCTGTCAGAACTGGAAGAAGAATTCAGGTGTCTCGGGGTTCCCAGTTCCAAGTCCCATTTTGCCTGCTCTGTCTGTGATCAAAGTCAGACAACAAATTATAGGCAGAGGGAAAAATTGGCCCTCAGGTCTCCTGTTGCTCTTAGAGAATGATTCCCTAAAAACCTACCATAAGCAGTTTAATTTTTTCCCTAGAAAATTTGATACTGTATTTCTCCCTTGCTTTGAGTTTAAAGTGAGGTTTGCATACATTTAATTTAGTGAAAAGTGCTCTACACTGGAATTTAGGAGTCTTAGGTTTAAATCTTGGCAATGCCACCAACTGGCCATGTGACCCTGAGCAAATTAGTTAACATTTGTGAGTCTTAATAAGCCATCTGTAAAATATCTAGACTTGCTTCACAGAGTTGTTGAGGATTGAATAAAATAATGTGAGAGCACCTAATACATACAGAAGCAACACAAAAGTCTGAAGCTCTCCTACCTGTCAACTTATCTTACAGCCTGCAAGCAGACAGTAGCTGCATTTTATTTAGTAACTGGGTTCTGCTTTGTTACCCTCTTCAGACCTGGACTTGTGTGTAATGGTAACTTATTTCACATTCACTCCTGAAGGTAAAGCAACTTGTGTGTCATTGTCTAAACAGAAGTCAATCAATCCTTCAGTCACTGAGCTTATGCTTAACACCTAATTATCTTTGGTCAATACATTAAGAGTTCAGAATGAGAGACTAAAACAGCTAGTAAAGTGCTAGTAAATTTGTTTTTCCTTTAGTGTGGTCTCTAAGAAAAAAACTATGCAGTAGGTATTCAGAAAGTGTCGGGTTGTGTAATCAGACTATGAGGTTCTCTGACATGGACTCCCAGTGTGACCTTTGGCAGTCATTTGACCTCTGGCAGTCATTTGACCTTTGTGGGCCAATTTCTCCCTTTAGGGACTGGAGTAGGCAGTGCCTCGGAGGTTGATGTCCCAGGATGCTGAGCTGGATGTGAGTTTCAGTCATAATAAGTCCTCTATTAAGAGTTCCACTTGAGGTTCTATTTGAAAAAAAGAGATCTGCAGCTTTGTGTGTGTGTGTGTGTGTATATATATATAATTTTTTTTTCCCCTAAAAACCTTTCTGGCTCTAAGATACTATAATTATAATGAGGCAGTTTCCCATCAGTAGGCTTTTATTGAGTACCTGTCATACTTTCAAGAGTGTATTTATATGTTTTTAAATTGGAGGATGAAGGTAAAAAAGGAAATGAGGTGCTATGGGTGAAGTCACAGGTTCAGTCCATATTCTGTGAGCCTGGCCTTGGTCTCCTTATCTGAAAAGGGCTACTAATACAATCTCCTCAGGTTTTATAAAAAATAAAATGAAGTAATATATGTATATTATACATATAGCTATATATGTATATTATACAAGTACAATATAAAGTAGAAGACAGTCTGTGCTTTAAAAAATCTTATTTTAAGTTCTGGGTGATTTAGATGCAGTATTGCCTTACTTTAAGGTCACAAAGGAGAGACGACAAATATGAGAAAGACTGGTTGTTAATAGAAAATTATTGCAAGTATTGAAGCTGTTTGCTGGAGTGGGTGGGAACTCATCAGATAGAGCCATACTTGAGACTGGCCTCAGTTTTTCCAAAAGTATTCTGAGCACCTACTATGAACTAGGCACTTTCTAAGTACTGGAGATGGAAAAACAGTGAACAAAACATGAAAATCTTTGCCTTGTGGATTTACATTTTAAATCAGTTAGTTTGGTTGGGTCTTTTGCCACAAAGACAAGGGCCTGTTTTGAGTGAATGTTTTTTGTCTCTTTTTGAAGGGTGGGGAGAAAGACCCACACAAATTTTATAACATAGCCTTAAAGTGGTCTCCTTTCCTTCTAATAGCCCATTTGCTGGTGGATGAACCATGCTCTAGGATTTTTTGGCCAGTGGTTTTGGCCTAGTGTATTCTTTTGGGTCATGCCCTATCTTTTATTTTATTTTCGGTACAGAGAGATAACTAGTTGCTGGGTTAGAGGATACAACCTGTTCTCAGCTCCTTGGCTGTTGGTGTCTCTTTACTACATGCTGATATTACAGCCAAAGGTTCAGGACTTATAACTGTCCCCCAAAAGGAAGACTGCTGCTGCTACTGCTAAATCACGTCAGTCATGTCCGACTCTGTGCGACCCCATAGACGGCAGCCCACCAGAGTCCCCCGTCCCTGGGATTCTCTAGGCAAGAACACTGGAGTGGGTTGCCATTTCCTTCTCCAGTGCATGAAAGTGAAAAGCGGAAGTGAAGTCGCTCAGGTGTCCGACTCTTAGCAACCCCATGGACTGCAGCCTACCAGGCTCCTCCGTCCATGGGATTTTCTAGGCAAGAGTACTGCAGTGGGTCGCCAGTGCCTTCTCCAAAAGGAAGACTAAGGATATAACAAATTATCTTTGCTCATGTATCTAGCATGAAAAAAAGTTAACCTTTAAAACTTTTAATGAATTTTAGTTTTAATACCTTTGGTCTATGTAGCCAATTTCTTTGATTACGTTCTGTTTATTATAATGTGACTTTGTACCAGTTTTTAAGAACTGAATTATTAAAGTTCAAAATAACCTTTTAAAATTTATATTTCTGGTGTGTCATAGTGTTAAGTGGAAAAAAGATGTACCAATGGCAACATCTTTGGGTAGTGGGGCTGGTGGTGGTGGTTTAGTCACTAAGTCATGTCCCACTCTTGTGACCCCATGGACTGTGGCCTGCCTGGCTCCTCTGTCCCTGAGATTCTCCGGGCAAAAATACTGGAGTGGGTTGCCATTTCCTTCTCCAAGTGGGGTTAGTAGGTCACATTTATTAATTTTTTTATATCTTTCCCCATCCCAGCAATTAACAATAATGATGGCATTACCTATATTATCAGAAGTAGATAATTTATTTAAAATCTTCATTCTGTATGACACATGTCAAGATGGTATTGAAGAAACTTTGTTAGATTTTTATTACAAAGTATAATTTCTTAATATTCATGGGAGAAGAATAGGCAGAGTGTGTAACTTGAGGAGCCCTGGAATAGGAGTTAGGAGACCCAGATTCTGGTCTCCTTGTGGTCTCTCTGTGGCTTTAGACAAATCCCTACTCTTTGGACCCACTGTTTCCACTGTATAATGAATGAGTTGGGCTCTGGGATTCATAAGGACCCTGCTGGCTCTTAAAATTAGTGATAGTTTTCCTAGGGTGGGTGTGACCCCCAAATTGATCCAGTGGTCAAGAATGTAGGCATAAAACTGTCCAGATCATCTGAGGAAAATCCAATGTTTGAGTTAAAAAAAAGTAGAGTTTCATTCTATTTTCAACATCTTTTGACAACTTATATTGATAAAATCAACTTTATAAGTACATATATAGTACTTAAATTCTCAAAGCAAAGGTAAACTGAATATTTTGGTTTTCAAATCCAAGAGAGCTTGCTACGTTGGGCTAATACATGTGAAAAATATTCCTCGGAAATTCCTGAATATGTCTGTGTGAAGCTGCAGCATTGTCAGCTGTCAGAGACGATGCCATGTCTGTCTTTTAACACTATGTGGTTAATTCTGTGCATGACGTTTCTTTGTTGATATTAAATGTAGGTCTCTCGGCTGCTGGGGGCATTCTACAACCAAAAACAGGTGACCAGAGGTTTTGCTGGTGGTGTGAGTATAATTATGTCTTTTATTTTTTCCCTTTTAGAAGTTTCTCAAGAAAAGTGCTCTAACGCATTTATTATATGGCATTTAATCTCCATTTATTTAAAATTGGGGGAAAGTGGCCATACTTATATATTTAAGTTACTGATGAACATGTGTAAATCTATTAGGTCACTTGTACATTTTAAAAAAGATTGTATTATAGCTGGCTATATAAGCCTGTCACAGTAATATCTTGAAGGAGGCTTGTTTAAAAATAGATAGAAATTACCCTTGAGCCTGTTATTTATTTCACAATCTCATTTGGATAAGGCAGTTTTTTTCCAAACTAGTACAAGTTGAGAGAAAATTGTTGAGAAGCTTCAAAACCTGCTTCGCATTTTTATTTTGTGAGCTTCCCTGAAAACAGTAGATTGATCACCAATTAAGAATGCCTCAAATATCTATAAGCCCTATAGGCTTATATGTATTGATACTTTCCTTATGTAGTCTTCACAGACTCTCCTATTAATGGATCATCTATTTCTCATTAAATCTGCTGCTTTTAGAATTCCTTGCATTAGAATTCTGTGCTTTAAAAACTGATACCACATTTTTAGAGCATTCTAAGACTGTGGGTCAGTGATTTCCTGTATGTTTTTATTTTACGTCCTTTTTACAGAATCTGATTTGGATTCATAATTCCTATACTCCCATATAACATCTTACCCCATGAGGGATTTATAAGAGCATAGTACATTCTTTTTTTCATTTACTTTCTGAATTTTGGAAGTAAAGTAGATTTTTCTGGTGGCCTGATGACATTTTGTATTACATACTGGGAGAACAGGAAGAAGAAGCCAAAGGGGTTCTTTTGGCTCTGCTTTTGCTACAAAAAATGCAGAAAGAGGCTTGTTAGCATTTCAAATGCATTCTGAAAGCTAATGAGATAATCATTGCTCTCTGCTATTACTTAATTTTCAAGTTTTCCATTAAAATGTATATTATGTTGGTGGGAAGGTGGTATATTTGAGAGAAATAAGAAGATAAACTAATTTTTAAAAAAGAATGCTTCCATTGTATAGCTAAATTCATAAATAATTAGTCTACCTGCTTAGGGAACATCGTGCATGCTTGCTGAGTCATGTCCGACTCTTTGTGACCCCATGGACTTTCGCCCACCAGGCTGCTCTGTCCATGGGATTTTTCCAGGCAAGAATACTGGAGTGGGTTGCCAGTTCCTTCTCCAGGGGATAGTCCCAACCCAGGGATCAAACCCCAGTCTCCTGCATTGGCAGGCAGATTCTTTATCACTGAATCACCTGGGAAGCCCCTTAGGCAGCATCCCTGGAAGCTAAAAGACCAGGGAAACGAATCAGTGATTTTTTTTTTAATCAAAGTTTTAATTTTTAATTCTCAGAGAAAATTGTTTCCATCCTAGATTATTTTGTCTAGCCTAGCCAAACCAGCATGGGCAACTAGAGCTGAGAAAGGCCAGGGACCACTGTCTGGGCCAAACTTCTAGGTAGGGGAAAGTCCACAAATAATGACATATATAGTTTCCACATGGAAATCCTCACTTAAATCCTCTCATCATTTCCCTTTACACATTTTTCCCCCTGTGTTTGAAATGCTGGCTTTATTCTATTTGAAGCCTTTGCACTAAATCGTTGATGTTACATTATAGATACACTTTGTCATTCGAAGTGTGATTCAGACATTGCAGGTATGATCACATACCATATCCTTAATGGTTCCAGATAAACTTCACTGGGCTTATTTGGATTACTTCTGTCATCAGAGGCCAGTTTTATAAAGGAACTCAGGAAAACAGAGACCCTCTTTTGATGTAAAGTCTGATTTTCTGTGTGTCAAAATAGACCACAGTGCTACTCTAAAAGTGTCTGAGCGCGTTTTGTAAGACTGAATGAGTTGCATGAGAAATGGAAATTTCTAGGCTCCTGGTGGAGAGGAATATGCCTGCCTTTATAGGAAACCCTCTGAATTTTAGTGAGAGAACACTGTTGAAATGTTTTGCTCTCCTTGGTTTTACAGACTTGAACTAAGTGGTCTCTTCATAGTTTGTCTGAAAAGAAATTTCAGTTGGGAAGTTTATTTGGTAGTTTATTTTTGTTTTTTCTGGAGAGCATTGCTTAAGTTCTTTTGGAAACCTCTGGACTCAGCTAGGGAGTAGAGTTGTGGCATCTCTTGATTCTTGCCTCCACTTTGATGAGCCGTTGGGAGGTAGGTCTGTTTTCTTAAAGGCATTTCTTATGAGTTAAGAATCCCTAAACTGGATTTCTTTTTGAACGATGTTCTTTTGTAAACCTTCAAAAATCAGTTCTGACTGTCTCCTCTGATGATTTCTTATATTCAGGTTAAGACAGTAACTTTAATTCCAGGAGATGGAATTGGCCCAGAAATTTCTGCTGCAGTTATGAAGATTTTTGATGCTGCCAAAGTAAGTGGGCTTATATACTTTTGATAATAATTTGTACAAAAGTTTTCTTAGCCATTTGGAGTCTATGAACTCTTAGGATGAATTGTTCATGTTTGTATGAAGTTGGTGAGGTCTCTTGTTAAAACTTCACAGATTCTGCCTTGAAGAGTGTTGTTGCTGCCATCATTGTGAATGGTTTAAGCTACTGCATTGGCATCAGTTATGTATAAAGGAATCCAAGTAGTACTGTAACTTTTATGGACTTTTGAACTCTGCCTTGGTTTAAGGTCTTTTAAGTCTTGCCAAATCACCTGTCTCCCTCATTCTACCTTCCTGCCAAAAAAAAAAGAAAACAGAATAGATATTTCAAGAAACTGTTGATATATAGGAGATTTTGAAAGATTTTTTTTTTTTTTCTGGTGTGGTAATACCAAATATGAGGTATTATTATCAAATAGTCTATCCTTCAACGCAGGTAGATATTTAAAAATGGGAATTTAGGAAAGTTGGATTTTGTTTGACCTGATGCTTTATTATTGCTATTTATAGCTGCTAGGTGAAATAATGTATAAAATTAAATAAGTGGTTATTTTGATACCAACAGATATAAGTCAAGGAATTTGATTTATTTATGCTAAACATACATTGTTTTTCTATATGCATTTCTAATGAAAACTCCTACAGAGGAAATGATGCTTATGCAAAAGCGTTCCCCAAGGGAGCTGAACTCTCAGCTCTGAGCTCCTTGTGAGCCAGGACCAAGTCTTGCTCTGGTTCCTGTTCCTAGTGTATTCCCCGCTGGCTGTCAGATGTGTGTACACACTGAAAAGTGTGGTTAAAAAGAAAAGATAACACTGGTTTATACCTTGAAACTCTTGCCTTCATAGGTTATATAATATGTCTTTTTTTTTTTTTTTTTCTTAACAGCTTTATTGAGATTTAATTCATATACTGTTCAGTTCATCATGTAAAGTATGCAATTCATTTCATTCATGGAGTTGTGTAGTTATTACCACAATCTAATGTTAGAACAATTTCATCACCCAAAAAGAAACCCCATACTCATCAGCAGTCATTCCCCATGACCCTTATCTCTCCCACCCTACCCCCTCCCATCACCAGCCCTAGGCAACCACTAATCTACTTCTCTCTCTGTAGGTTTGCCTATTCTGGACACTTCATATAAATAGAGTGTTAAAATTACATGATTTTTATGATTGACTCTTTGCACTTAGCATAATGTTTTCAAAGTTCATCCATGTATCAGTACTATGTGATACTTCTATGAATCCTGTTTCTCTGCTCCTTACGATATTCTAATTATAGCCATGCTAAGAGTCATTGTGAAAAAAAGAAGTGGGCAGGTGGCAGCTAGGAGTGATGACTGGACAAGGGTAATGTGGAGAATCCCTCTGGGCATGCTGGACAATGACATCTCTTCTTACATGCCAAGAACTTTCTGGACCTTTACTGTATGTGTTTTCACCAGTTGCATCCAAAGTTGAAGAAGTTTGTTTATAGCTGCAGTGTGGATATGAGTCACATGTAGTTCTTTCCAGTTCACTGTGCTCTGTGGTGTGGCATCTAGGCACCTATTCAGTGGGAGGAGCGAAACGTCACCGCCATTCAAGGTCCAGGAGGAAAGTGGATGATCCCTCCAGAAGCCAAAGAGTCCATGGATAAGAACAAGATGGGCTTGAAAGGTAGTACTGATGTGATATGATCGTTATTATTGATTTCTGTGATAGGTGTTATATTTATCTTTACCTGGGTTTATCTTTTGCATAATTTTTACATTTTTATTAATTTTAGCTTATACATGCTCCAGGTCATGGTTCAAAATACTGGCATGTGACAGATTGGAATTCAGCCCTAGGGAGGTGGTGTCATAGGGTTAGCTAATGTCAGGGACCTGATACAGTGCTTGGTCCTCAGTCAGTCGGTGTTCAGTGCAGTTGATATTCCAGAAAGCTTCACTGAGGAAATTTCTTCCATATCTGAATCTGAAGCAGAGGGTCAAGTTAGAGGCAGAACACATTTTACAGGGTGTGTAGGTGACACTGGGAGTAGGTGCTCAGTGCTGCCTGAGAGGGACCAGCTATGAGTGGGCTCATTTATGATGAAGAGGGCATCAGACTTAGAAACAGAGCCCCTGTCTGTCCTTTTAAATGATGCTGGTGAAAGTGTCCCTCGTTTCATGAAGCATGCGTGTTAGATGTGACATATAGCTACTTCATGTCCAAAGAAAGGATCCTAAATATAGCTCTGATGGAATAGTGGAAAAAAATGAAAATTAGAATTTCAAATACAGTTGACCCTCCATATCCATGCATTGTGCATTCATGGATTCAACCAACCATGTATTGGAAATATTAAGAATTCCAGAAAGTTCCAAAAAGCAAAACTTGAATATTTCCACTGGCAACTATTAATATAGTTGTTTACATTGTGTTAGGTATTATAAGTAGTCTAGAGATGATTTAAAGGAGGATGTGTGTAGGTTATATGCAAATACTATGTCATTTTATAAGGGACTTGAGCATCCATGGATTTTGGTATCTGCTGGGTCCCTTCCCCTACTCGATGCTGAGGGACAAGTGTCAACATTATGAGCCTGTGTTTATAAAGAAAAAGAAAAGACCAGAATGTGTTTTGTTGTCATCTGCATATTCTTCTTATTATAGGCCCTTTAAAAACACCAATAGCTGCTGGTCACCCATCTATGAATTTATTGCTGCGTAAAACATTTGACCTTTATGCAAATGTCCGACCATGTGTCTCAATTGAAGGCTATAAAACCCCTTACCATGATGTAAATATTGTCACCATTCGAGAGAACACGGAAGGAGAATACAGTGGAATCGAGCATGTGGTATGTTCATTTGAATACTTTTTCATTTTTAGTTAGGTTGCTTCCTGTGCACTTGGGATGTTGTTGAAATTCCCAGGTGAAAATATTTCCCAAAGACAGTCCCCTTTCACTCAGTGAGGAGTTGTGGGTGTTTGTCTTGTCCCCTCAAATGGATGCCTGGGGGAGGGAGCGAGGTGCTTCAGGGCACAGGCTTGGGAACTTGTCCTCTGTTTGAAGTTTGAATCCTCAGCTTCATGGGTGACCATCTCTGTACCTCCCAGATGAGATTTTCCTCATCTGTGCAGTGGAGCTTGTAATATGTGGCTCACCGGGCTGGGGTGAACATGACTAACCCTGCCGACATGCCATATGCATGATGCTTGCCTTGGCAGCTAGCGCCGTGCAAGCCTGGCACAGATGGTGTTGTCTGCACACACTGGCGGTCTAGAGCCAAGTGGTTGCCACACCCTTTCAGCAAGACAGGACTTCCTCTCTTTCAGATTGTGGATGGAGTTGTGCAGAGTATCAAGCTCATCACCGAGGCGGCGAGCAAGCGCATTGCGGAGTTTGCCTTTGAATACGCACGGAACAACCACCGGAGCAACGTCACGGCCGTGCACAAAGCCAACATCATGTGTGTCCCGGTGGGCGGTGCTCCCTCCAGCTGTATGGGAGCCAAGCAGTGGCAGGGCTTGCTTTTCCTCTCTGCAGCTTGCTCACTGCTTCCTGATAGCTCTGGAAGATGGCCTTGCAGCCAGTCAGAGGGTCGGGCATTGCTCTTGTGTCAGAGTCTCCTATTGAATGTGTTCCCTCGGGTGGGTGATGAACAAGTTTGGAGGGAGCAGGAATTCAGGTCCTGGAAGTTTGAGGGGGGGAAGAGAAGGAAGGCAGAGAGACTGGATCCCCAGATGAGGTGGCCAGTTAGCCAAGTCACGTCCATAAAAGGGCAGTCGTTCCTGTGTTAGGAGGGGATAGCAGGAATGTTTCTGAAATGGCCACCTGTTCAGGAGCTTAAAATAGTGCTCATAGTGCTAATCTGATCTGATGTATCATTCTAGCAGTTTGAATTCTCATCCCTAGTACAGTAAAAGCTAACTCAGTGTGTTAAGAAGCAGGTTGCCTAACCTAAGAAAAGTGTTGAGCATGTAAAATAGTAAAACTATTTAAATACTTGAGTAAGTTAACCTTTTTAAGGCAATTTTAACATTTCCTTATTAATAGATATTTCTTAATTCTTGCTAGGTAGCACTACAGAAATATAGTCTTCTTCATTATGATCAAACTACTTTACATTTTTTACCCTTCTGTGCTTCCAGAAGTATCCCAAAACATTTAAATTTGCATTTTACTGATTGCACCCCCCCCAAATTTTTTTACTGTAATTGAAATCAGACATCTTGACTTCTGGAACTTGAATTTCTTGAACTTTACTTCTCTGATTTGATCTTTTTCTCTCTGCAAGTCTTTGCTTTCAACAATTTTTATTTGATTAAATACAGGCGAATGTCAGATGGGCTTTTTCTGCAAAAATGCAGGGAAGTTGCAGAAAACTGTAAAGATATTAAATTTAATGAGATGTACCTTGATACAGTATGTTTGAATGTAAGTATATATTCACACTTACCTGCTATGTTTTGTGCTGTATAGTGTGTACACATGTACAGTTTTTGATTGCTGAATGCACAAATGCGTTTTTTGTAGATGGTCCAAGACCCGTCCCAGTTTGATGTTCTTGTTATGCCAAATTTGTATGGAGACATCCTTAGGTAAGTCTGGCTGCACCCTTTTAGCCTACAGTTTATTTATAAATGTTCTAAAAATAAATTGTGGCTTAAGAATTTTAATCAAGGGTTATAAAAATAGCATTTGTTAGAACATATGAGTTGAATTCTAACAATTCAGGTGGTGATATCAATGCTTACATGCTGGGTAGGATATTCCTTTGTTCATTTGCCAAATTAGCTCTGGACTATAGTTCCCTGACTATTAGTTCCCTCTTCCCACTTTACAGATATTTTATTGGTTGGTTGGTTGATTTCAGTGTTTTATCATGTATAGCTAGGAAGGTGGGTGTTCACTTTTACAAGGTTTTTTGGGGGGTAACTTTTGGCATAATTTAGACTTACAGGAAAGTTGCAAGGACAGTACAAAGAAATCCTGTGTACTCAGCACCACATTCACCAAATGTTAATATTTTTATCAGACTTACTTTATTACTCCCTCCTTCCTCCTCCTCATTTCTGTCTCTACACACATACACGTGCTGGTGGCCAAATGGTGCTTTTGTAAGTCCATCGTTCCTTTTACATCTATTATTTGGCATTCTACTGTAAGGATAAGCTTTTCTTTCTGTCTTATTTGTTTACTGACTCACCTATGTCAGTTTGGACTCTCAGCTTCTATTTTACTCAGGGGTACTATCCCTCACTATCATCACTGATATTGGTGCTTGCTTAGATTGCACAGACTTGGCCAGTGTCAGTCCCTCTGAGCTGTGTCTGTGCCCTCTTGACACGGCCCCTTATTGGCTCTCTGGCACAGTAAGGTGCTTCAGGCTCATCCTATATGTTCCTGACTAGTCCTGAAATCAGCCGTTTCTTCAAGGAGCACAGGTTCTCTTAGTGGAGAATGGTATGTAAAGATAGCAGTCTGACTAATAGGTGAGCTGTTTTGTTTTTCAAAATGTCCTTTGAAATGCTTTTCTGCTCCCAGTGACCTGTGTGCGGGATTGATTGGAGGTCTTGGTGTGACACCAAGCGGCAACATTGGAGCCAATGGAGTTGCAATCTTTGAGTCGGTAAGGACCCTGGTGACACCTGAAGCAGAATTCAAGTCAGAGTGACATGAGAACCCAAGAGGGAATATCTGAATAAATATCTGTTAACTCTTGAGTTTTTCCAGTTGTCAAAAGAAAGTGAAGCTTTGTTTAGCTTTTTGTATAAGCTCAGTTTATTCATTCATTTCCCTCTGGTTTCTTTTGTATTCTTATTATTTATTGTGTTTCCTTCCTCAGTTAAAATATTTTTACCAGAAGTTCACTGGATAAGATTGTTCATTCATATTTTTACACTTAAAAAAAATTACTTTAGCTCTTCATTTTTCTGAGGCTTTATTTCTAAAACCTGTGTCTGGATAGCTGTTCCGTAGCTCTTTTCCATTGGAGAGGAAAGCTGATTAAGAGCCCAGCTCCCCCGGAGGAGAGCTGTTTGCTTCTGTCCCCCTTCTGACTGTGCGCCCCGCCGTCCCCACCACCGCAGGTTCACGGGACAGCCCCGGACATCGCGGGCAAGGACATGGCCAACCCCACGGCCCTCCTGCTCAGCGCCGTGATGATGCTGCGCCACATGGGGCTTTTTGAACACGCGGCAAAGATTGAGACAGCGTGTTTTGCTACAATTAAGGATGGAAAGGTATCGGTGATCTTGCCACACTTGTACTGAGTGAAATTCATGTCCTCCTTGGGTTTTGTATGTGCAGGGCGGATGTTGGTTCTTCTCAAGAGCATGTGATTATATGTAGTTTATGTTCTGACGCTGTATTAGAGAAGCTACTCATAGAACCCAGCAGAGAGATGTCTAAATTACACAGTAGGCTCTTTAAATTGCACAGGATGTGATGGGACAAGAGAATTAAATATATTGAGTTCTATTTGGGAGTAAAGAGCATAAGCTGGTAGAAAACGGGAAATGGGAGGATTTCTCTCCAAAAGAGGGGAGTTGAAGAGTTAGTAATTTAAATACTTCCCTAGTATTGGTTTCTCAGCCTCCAAAAATAGGTCAAAATGTGATTTTTTAAAAAAAAACCTTAAATTCCCCAAGAGATTTATGCAACCTCTTGTTTAGATTTTCCGTTAATGAAATGTCCATGATCAAATGCTTCCTTAGCATCTATTGTACAGATCAAGGGGAAAATTTTGGAAAGCCTCCCTCCTTCCCTTTGGGGTGAGAGCATCTTGTTTGGTTTTGCTTTTTAATTTTGGCTGTGCTGGGTGTTTGTTGAGGCGAGCAAGTGGGGTTCTCTTGTTGTGGTACGTGGGCTTAGTTGCTCTGCAGCTCCTGGGATCTTAGTTCCCTGACCAGAGATTGAGCCCATGTCCCCTGCGCTGGAAGGCAGGTTCTTCACCACTGGATCACCAGGGAAGTCCCAAGAGACTTGTTCTTGTTCTCGCCGTGTTTCTGCATACACTATCCAGTTAGCTTTTCCAAGTCTGCCTGGAGTAGGTGGATGGTGGTGGAGCCTGTCTCACTTTGAAATGAGGAACTAAATGAAAGAGTAGGGAGGTAACTCACTCAGCCAGTGTCTCACTGAGGACTTTAAATAAAAACGTTTTTTTGCTTCAGTTCAACATGTGGGTACATTTTCTGTCTTTGCTTTTTCCTTTTCTCAGAGCTTAACCAAAGATTTGGGAGGCAATTCAAAATGCTCGGACTTCACAGAAGAAATCTGTCGCAGAGTAAAAGATTTAGATTAAGGCTTCTACAGATGGTATCTGCATCAGTCACCCCTAGCGGACACCACATAAGCCTGTGTTAGAATATTTCCCATTATGTATGCATTTGTGCATTTGTTGCTTGTTTCTTGACAGAGTACATTTTTATACCTGGCCTTTTTCTTAAAATCTGTGCAGAGGATGCAGGTAATGTCCCTAGGCCTGCTTTCAAAGGACTTCTTCCAAGTGCTTGTTTTATTTATTAAACGTCTATCTGGTATACATTTTTTTGTAAACTCTCAAGTGAACTGTTACCATTTGCTGCTGTTAACCATTTTATGCTTCACTTAAAATAGTTTTTATTTCACTGTAAATATCATGATACAGAAATACTAAGAGAAAACATCTAACTTTTTAAAGAAAAACACTGATATTCTTGGTTTACGAAAAATATAATGGAGATAAAGTAGAATGTTGGCATAATAGCATGAGAGGATATTCTTATAGAACTAAATGGGCACAAGAGAAATTTCCTGGGAAAGTTTACATCAAAAACAGTTGAATATGGTATATTTCTTAGTGATATGGAAAGTAAAGACTAATTTATACTTTACATGAATTACTGAGTATGAATAAAGACTTCAGATCGGAGAAATATATAATGAGAGATGTAATTTTTGTTCATAGGATACGGGTAATATATCGGGCAGAAAGACACAAGTGGATTGTGTGTTCAGTTATTTTTGTTATCTTGAGATTTACTGTTCTTGGTAAGAGCTTTTAATGAAGTGAAGGGGCGGTCCTTCCTTTTCACTGGACATATATCAAGCATGGTGCATAACACAGCCCTCGATCCCCTGTCCCTTGGTCCCTTCGGGGACCCTGACTCGGACCTGGGAGCAGTCCCTTTTCCACAGCCTGTCTGTCGCTTTCCGGAAGAGGACCACACTCCTGCTGATATGGCTAACAGGCCTCACCATATAAATTTTGACTGCAGTAGAGGAACCTGGAGTACTGGCTATTAATTTTACATTTCAGTGGCTTCTCCTTCCCCAAGGTCCTTCCGCCCTCTGCCTCAGCACCACCAGGGAAAGAGGAGCTGCAAACTCAGCCTGAGTTAATTCACAAAATCGTGCCACCCTGGGGCTTGGCTCAGCTTTTGACCTTCAGCCACCTCCGCATCCTTCCTCCATTCCTCACCTTTAGCATGATTTGTCTTTAATCTTCAGACACTGTGTCACTATTTTCATGAACCCTTTGGTCCAACAGCAAAGGCAACTCATGTCCTCCTTGGCCCTTGTGTAACATCTCTAACCTGCAGCTTTGCGTTGTTACAAGGGGGTTTTTAACCACAACCAATGCCCCTGTCTGGGTCCTTTTTTGAAGCTCGTAACCAGACAAATAATCTTATATGTATTTTACTTTGTTTAAACTGCTGCTGCTTCTGTTTTATTGAATTGTGCTAATTATCAGTGACCCTTCGGTTTACACAAATAAAGAATTCCCAAACAAATTGAGCTGTATGCTTTCTCTACCCATTTAGATGCCTTGTTTCATCTTGGCTTAGCTTACTACTAAGGGTGGCTGCTTGAAGTATTCAGAGTGGGCAGAAGGGGCATGGTGGTGACAGACTAACACCAGTTAACCGCTTTCACAGGAACATTCCCCTTGACCCCCTCCCTCACCTTTGCTTATTCCAGGGCACTAAAGGTCACTCGTATACCTATTGCACACTGTCCTGAGGGCTGAATACCCACCACTCTGGACTCATCTGTTGCTCAGTTGACAAAATCAGGTGCTTGTTGATAGTTCTGTTAAAAAGTTTAATTTCAAGTTACACATTAAATACAATCAAATAGGCAGCAGCAGTTTTATTAAGCATCAGAGTCAATGGGCGTGTGCATTGATGGAATCATTGGGTGTGTGCATTGATGGAATGCCTGGTAACGGGATGATGGGAGCGGCAGCATCCAATCAGAGTCCACAGTAAGCCAGGCCGTTAGAGGAGTCACAGCTGAGCGCTTTCCTGGCCTCACACTTCATCCAAGCCATCTTCCCTCTCCTCCCTCCACTCAGCACTCAGTCTGCCTCCAACTGGCTGGTGAAGTGAGCTAGCAGCCTGTTAAATCTACCTGGGACTAAGGTCCCAAACTATCAGCCCTTTAGTTCTGGAAGGAGAGCTAATTTCATTGTCACCTGAACAAAAAGCAGTACTTAAAACTGTCCACATGTGAAGCTTCTCTGGATTGTTGGCTATTGTTGGCATAAGACCTGGCAGGTACCAGGACTGTACCTAACCTGGAGAACCTAAGAGACTTGCCAGAAGTCCATGTGCCCAGATCAAAGAGGACCTGGGGGTCAGGAATACGCTCAGCCTGCCATCTTAAGGGGAAACCGGGGAGGGATGACCCCTGCTTACTTTTTTTGCTCTTGGTAAAAGGAATCAATGACACCTTTGTACTTCTCTAGGACTGCGAGCCGTTTCAGTTTCATTGTAGGACCTAAGAGAAATTGGAAGATATGAGTGAGGCCTGGGCTCTGAGATGTCTGTGAAGGTTATGTGGTAAAGCTCTAGATTCACTAAGTTCCATAACTCTGGAATTAAGCCAGACCAACGAGTAGCCAGCCTCCAAAATGGCGCATGGTGATCCCTGCACCTGGCAGTCATACCCCTTGTGTGGCTCCTTCCCACACTGTACCAGGGTTGGTCTAAGTGGCCAGTAGAATACGGAGAAAGTTGGGTAGTTTACATGACATAACTAATAGGCAGATCATCCCTGCATTTCAGTGATCACTAATACAATGTTGGACATATGCTTTGATTGCTTATGATGGGGGCAGGGGAAAGCCCTGGCCAGGGAGAGCCTCTGCCATGGTCTTTATGAGAGGTCTTCCAAGTATCACTTTCTTGGCCTTGGTTCTCTCCTCTAAGGCAAGGCTAAAAGGGCTCTGCTTTGGGTAGCTTAAATTCCATTTTGTGCTAACTCACACTTGGCTGTGTAACTGGAGACTTTAAGATCAAAGCTATTTATAGAAATTGCTTAGAGAGGACATCTGTCTGGTTGACCTTATGTTCAATTTGTTAGCACCAGACAGCCAGATAAGCTCAGGGTCTCTGATAGCAGCTCAGCATTACTGTGGATAGTTGCCTCTAGGTTCAGCCTTGACGGGTTGGAGGGAGACTCATTGAAAAAGCCATTTCCACCTCCCCAAGTGTCATGAACACCCCAAATGCTACAGCCAAGAGCGACTTCATCCATCCAGCTAAGGCCACATCAGAGGTCTTTTCTGTTTCTGTGGACCATTGGTCCAGAAGGGCTTCATCCCTTTACCTGTTGCATGAGCTGCCTTTACAAAAGATTATGGTGTTCTCACTCCCTGGAGCCAGGTGAAACTCTAGCCCAAACTCTAACAGGGCCTTGGTGTCTGCCTGGTGGTCCCATTGTGCTTTCAGAGGAAAACAGTTCCTTAGTCAAAGCAAAGTTAAATGTCATATGTTCAAATGAATGAGTTCCAACACATGTACATTGAACAGGCTCTACCCAAACAAGGCCAAGCACTGAGCAGTCAAGGTCCTCCCACAGGAGGTAGGTGTCACCTGAAGTGTCATCAGGGACCTTCTGTTTGCCAAGGCTGCTTCCTAGTGGGCACCTCCCAGGCTCTGCCATGGCCTCTGCCCACCTGCACAGCCCCTGCAATTGTGTAAAGAAAACACCTACCCAGCTCTCCACCTGAAATGGAGAAGTCCCTCTCAAGAATGGCCCACTTCTGGATGTGGTAGGGTCGTGCAGCTGCATTCATGTTGACTCTCTGGATCCCTTCTTCGATGGCCTGATACACGGCTTCATCCTTCTTCCCCACAACCTCCGATACCGTGGTGGCTCTGCTGCCCACCCTCTGGCAGAACTCCACAGCTTGTTCCGTCAGATTATCCGTGGGCTCAAAGGAGTCAGGGTCCAGAGTGCACTGAAAGCCAGAGACAGATCAGAAGCAAGCCTCACTCCACAGGTCGCATGCTCAGGCCTTGGAGGAGGCCTCACTGCTGATGCTCACAGATGTGGATCACTGTGAGCTGTCTCAGAGAGATGGTTCTAGAATGAATAGGACATGCTACTCAGACTGCATTGAGCCCCTTAGGGCAGGTGGAAGGAAGGGAGGACTGAGATTTAGATGACGTCAGCCAATGAGATCATCTTTTAAAACAGGGGCCACAACTCTGGGCCCGTCTACTACCCCAGAATCAGATACCAGACACCAGACTGGGAGATGTCTACAGCACTTTGTACACTGGACTGTACTAGAAAACACAGGATTGCCAAGACAGCACATTACTAACTCTAACACAGGGCAGAAGGGATCCCTGTATGCCACGGCTGCCCCATAGTATGGGCAGAACTGACTACTTATTCCAGAATACGGTTGTGACATCCACACTGTCTTGGCCAAACGTTGCTTCTGCCCAGGGCCAGACCCACAGACCACCCACCCACTTCTCCTTCCCCCACCCCCCAGGCACACCTTCAAGGTGAGCAGCATGGATAGGAACTTCCTCTGGTCTCCAATCAGCATGGCGTTGCTGATGATTGGCAGCTCTGTCTTCACGGCCTCCTCAACGGGCACAGGGGCCACGTTCTCTCCACCAGCCGTGATGATTAACTCTGAGAAGGCAAGGCCAGGCCCCCGGCGTAGGCTTTAGTCCAGGGGCTCAGGACAAGTACACCCAGACTCTGCCTGGAGAGCTGACCCTCTATGGCAGAAGGACCCAGGTTCAATCACACCTGCCTGCATGATTTCCAGAAAGGTATTCACCCACTCATCGAGCTTCAGTTTCCCCTGGGAAATTGAGGTATGGGGTTCCCACAGGGATGCTGTGGGAACTGGGCAACATAAATAAAGCACCTCTTCCTCAGAGGTGCTTCTTCCCTGGGGGAGCCAAGTTGCTCATGGGGAATTTGAAGTTTCATGCTTTATTTTAAATTTTATGTCCAATTTGTTTTCTACTCTGCATCATATCCATGTTTGCATATAGAAATACAAAATATTATCCCTCACATCTCAGTAGTTAGGACTCAGTGCTTTCACTGTTGGGGCCCAGGTTCAATCCCTGCTGGGGGAACTAAGATCCTGCAAGTCGAGCAGCATGCCCCACCTCCCCCCTCCAAAAAAACTATGTCCTCCAATTTTCTGGAAAGGCTTGCCTTGTTTACTGAGGGAGTTTGAATTCCAGCTTTGTCATTTATTAGCTGTGTGACCTTGGGCAAAATACTTAACCCCTCTGGTTGTCCTCATTAGTTAAGTTGGAGTAACAGCAGTATCTTTCCCATGGGAGACAATAGTAAGTAAAACAATGTCATTCATTCATTGTTTTTCATTGGCCACTCATTCATTCACCTAAAAACCTTTAACTGGCCCTACCTCTCAGCTCTGAGGCAGCCTGGCACCCACCACCTTGCTGGAGATGGGGGTAGAGGGGCCGGGAGGCATGGTCAGAGGGAGCAGTTTCCTCCAAGTCCTGGATCAACCCCACAGGGAGCCCTGGGGTCCCTGACTTCTCAAGTGTTCATTGATGGCAAGGCATGTGGCATTAACTAAGAGCTCAATACTTATAGTGGGTATAAATAGTGGTGGCAGTATAATTGCTCCCACATCCCACCACAGCCTTGAACCCAGCTGGCGGCACTCACCTTTGAGACGCCCCGTGATATAGAGGAAGCCGTCGGCATCCAGGCGGCCCGTGTCTCCTGTGTGCAGCCAGCCCTCAGCGTCGATGGCCTCACACGTCTTGTCCTCCATGTTTAGGTAGCCCATGAAGATTGTGCGGCCCCACAGGCAGATCTCCCCAATGCCCTCTGCATCCTCATTCACCAGCTTCACCCGGCAGCCTGGCACCAACTTGCCAGAGCTGGGTGTAGGGAGGCCGGGAGGCATGGTCAGGGGGAGCAGTTTCCTCCAAACCCTGGATCAACCCCTACAGGGAGCCCTGGGGCCCCCAACCTCTCAGTGTTCATCGACAGCTAGAATGTCCCCTCCTGGGATTTTTGTATTTTAGTAGGGTCCTCATAGCTAAGAGGTAGGGCCAGTTGAAGGTTTTTAGGTGAATGAATGAATGGGGAAAATCTTAATGGGATAACTTCAAGTGCTGTGATGGGCCGGCAGGAAGGGGAGACATTTAAGCACAACAGAGAATCCTTCAACTCACTCCCCAGAACTGACTGCCTTCCCAGTTCACCAGAGGACTGGCCCAGTCCCCCCCAGCTCCCATCGCAGTTGGAGCCTGGGCCATCAACAATGCTGGGACACCCTCTAACACACCACATGCTACTGGAGGGAGGGAACAAAGTGATGTTCCTCCCTCAGAACCCTGCTCAGGGAGCCCCTGGGCTGCAAGGCTGTTTACATCCACAGACCCATGTGACACTGTCACAGGGACCACCACCACAAGACTCAGGCCTGGCAAAGGGACTTGGCCCAAGATAGAGCTGTTGGCACTCAGGTCCAGTGGTCTGGGCCCAGGGTCCTAATCAGCAGATAGGCACCGACGGGTATCAGCAAAGACGTTCAGGCCAGCATATGTGGCGAAACCTGGGACACACCTGTAGAGACGGTAGTTGTAGGGGCTGGACATGAAGTGGGGGCCTGAGGTCTCACTGAGGCCGTAGCCTGCATATAAGCGGATGTTGAGGCCCAGGAAGAAGTGCTGTGTCTCCGCAGTCATGGGGGCTGCCCCATAGAAGCTCTTCTGACACTTGGCAAAGCCTAGTGCCTGGCGGACCTTGGCTAGCACCAGGTAATCTGCCAGTCGTGTTGTGAAGGGCTTCAAATCGCTGGTGGGAGAGGGAGAATGGCTCACAAAAGACAACACATCAACACACATGCATTAAAATGGAGGGGGGTGGTCAGTGGGTACCCTGAGTGGCAATTTCAGTTATATACTCTGATTGATTAGTGGTGACGCTGAATCCATCACTAAATATTTTCAATATTGGCCCTTCCTATGAATATGCATGTGCACATGAGTGTATACTTGTAGTTTTGTGCAAATACATCTTGAGCCAGGAAGTTAGAAAAACAGATTCAGCTGTGTATGACAACACAGGTGCACAAAAGTGCACACACAATAATAATGCACACACAGACATTTGAAGTATGTATGCATGGACATGTGTACACACGTGTCTGATTCCATTTGAAACCCTTGAATGAGTAGTTTATACATATTTACTTTTCACATCCATGCAAATGAAGTGGTACAGACACGTGTACACATCACATGAGACATGATACAGATTTACAGACACATTAGTGGTGGAAAACATTTCTAAATTGGAACAGGCCAGATTTATGCTGTTGACCCTCCCACAGCACTGGGTGAGAATTTAAAAGCAATCAAAAGGCTGTGGGCGGAATATTGAGATGTTAGGAAGGCTGGAAACGCCCCCATCACTGTGGTGTGGCCCCTACTTGAGCCACCTTCTGAAGTCAGGAGTCCCCTCAGGAGACTGCCAGAAGCTGCTCCCAGGGAGGTGAATGCTGCTCCTGAGGGAGCAAGTCAGTCCTTGCAGTCAGAACCCAAAGATGGGGTTACTGTCTCCTGTGGGATCTGGGAGGAGAATAGGGGCATAAGCCCAGCCACTGATGGGGCCTCTGCGACGGGGTCTGGACGAGCCTGGCCTCTCAGATCCTAGGTAGTGACCCGCGGTTATGAGCCAGCCCTGCTGCCTCCCCAGGCCACTTCTTCCCTGGCCCCCTGTACCTGTTCGGGCAGGTGAGGTTCTGCTCCAAGGTCACCGACATGGCCCAGAGCAGCATCTTGCGCCGGATGAAGCCAGACTGAGCCGCCACCTCCTGGATCCGCTCCATGATCTTCTCCCACACCCGAGGCACCCCCATGTGGGACGTGGGTTCCACCTCCCTCAGTGTGTTCACCAGGCTCCCCTGTTCGCCGCCAGCGAGAGACAGGCTTGTGGTGGAGAACCAGCTGGGAGCCAAGAGGCCTGCCCCCAGAGTCAGCGTGTACCCGTGCAGGCCCCCTGCATACAGGCACTCACAAAGGTGCACACCATGCAACTCACGTCACATACTATTGGCTAGGACTCAACAGCCATCCCTTCCCTGCTCCTCTTTGTTAACAGAACCCTGATGTTGCTCAGGCGCCAGGGTGGCCAGTCCTGGTGGCAGTGATTTTTCTATCAGTCTAACTCAGACATGGTCACCCCATTACTCTAAGCAGTGACTGGGCTTCCCAGGTGGCACTAGTGGTAAAGAGCCCACCTGCTAAATCAGAAGACATAAGAGACACAGGTTCAATCCCTGAGTTGGGAAGATCCCCTGGAGGAGGGAATGGCAACCCACTCCAGTGTTGTTGCCTGGAGAATCCCATGGACAGAGGAGCCTGGTGGCTTACAGTCCATAGGGTCGCAAAGAGTTGTACATGACTAAAGCGACTTAGCATGCACACACACAAGCAGTGACTAGTTGAGGAATGGATGTGGGACATGATTTGGGCCAATGTGGGGGAGGGATAAGTCTGCTGGGGGCTTCTGGTGATGTTCTCCTCACGGTTAAAAGGAGCCCAAGGACAGGTGTAATGTATGAGACTGTGATGCAGGGCAGGGCTGTGGCCATCTGTGACCAACCTGTGATCTTACACTGAGGGTGGCCTGTCCTTGATGGTGCTGCAGACCCACAGAACCACTCTGACTCAACTTCCCTTTACGTAATATCATTAAGTTCCCTTTTTGTTTGGTCATCTGAGTCAGGCTGTGAACACACAGGGAACCGGCAGGCTCACAAATGCTTGCACAGGGCCCACAGATACAAGCACACACATGGGCACAGGTACAGGTAGAGAAGCAGACTGACCTTCAGAGCATCAGGCTCGGCAAAGCAGACCTGGGCCCCCCACTGGATGCCTGTCCACAGGTCATAGATCTGGGCAGCAATGTGGCTGAGAGGCAGGTAGCTGACCACCACCTCCTGTTGGATTTCCGCAGGTTGGATGTCACCGGCCTGGCTGCCGTACCGTGCTGTCCACGTGATCTGGAGGATGGGCAGATGGGCCCCTGGCAGTATCTTCAAGTCAGCTCTGGAAGTGCCCACACCTGGAGCCACCTTAGGGGCTTGGGGTACTTCTTTGGAGTGTTCTTTGAACACCTTCCTGGGCATCTCTGCAGGAACCCCTCTGGGCCAGGCCTTGCCCTTCCATCCCCCTCCACTTTGCTGGGCTCAGTCTGGACCACAGACTTAAGGGCTGTCATACTTAGCTCAGATCCCTGAATGGAGGGGCTGAAGGAGCCCCCTAGAGGGCTGCTGGGGCAAAGCCATTGCCCAGGTCCACCCTCAGCCCACCCCCACACATCTGGGCATCCGTCCTACATTGTCCTGACTCAGCATCACACCCTTGGGGTTCCCAGTAGTGCCAGATGTGTAGACCAGTGCACAGCACTGGTTAGGCTTCTGGGCATTGATGATGGTGTCCAGGGCCTCCTCAGGCACCTCGTTCCCCAGCTCCATGAACTCCTCCATCTGCGCCAGGTGGGAGAGTGGGAGCAGTCCAGGTAAGCTGGGTGGGCTCACACAGGCCCCACCTGCCCCCCAGGTCCCTCTACCCATACCGTGTACACGCTGGCCATCTTTGTCGGAGGAGGTTCTCCATATATCACTACTGCCTTCAGATGTGGTAGGTTTTTCCAGATCTGTGTTGACAGAGAAAATAAGTGGGGTTTCATTAAAAATAAAAGTCACTTCTTGAGAAGAGCCCCATTCCCAGGTGTTAGCCAAACTGGCAGGCTCCTTGTGGCAAAGGTTGTTGGTCCCCAGCTCTGATCTTTGACTCAGCAGAACACTTGCCACCCTTAATGCCTGGTTTCCCATCATGAGAACTTCAGAGCATCAAAGGTGGGGTAAACAGGGGGCAGGGAATGACTTCTATTAAAGGAAAGCCAGACGAGCTAGGGCCTGGCTGAATGCAGCAGAGGACTGTGTAACTATGGAAGAGAGAAGCAGAGAGGAAGGGGTAGAGGA
This sequence comes from Okapia johnstoni, assembly GCA_024291935.2. Classification (NCBI taxonomy): domain Eukaryota; kingdom Metazoa; phylum Chordata; class Mammalia; order Artiodactyla; family Giraffidae; genus Okapia; species Okapia johnstoni. The sequence continues at coordinate 26,762,919 of CM044326.1, forward strand.
AATCAGAACTCATTTATCTCACTAAGTTGAGGTGTCAGATGTCAGTGTTCAGGAAAGCTGGGATGCCTAGAATTTATGAGACAGAATACCAGACAGGAAAGAACTGGCAGAGAAAGAGTTTGACGAAGCTGTTTAGGTGTCCTCTTGAGTCTTTGGCGGAATACCAATCCGCACAGGCATAGGTGAAACTTCATGAAACTGGAAGAAGAACAGATGCTGGAGGAAGATCAGTGACTAGGGCTAGAAGACAAACAAGAGCTTGTACGGGGCCAGAGATGTTTGTGTTTCCATCAGTCAGAGTGAAGGGCCCTTAGGAGGTATGAAATACAGACTTCAGAAGCGACAAGTGTTAGTTACGGGGCTAAATTGGCCTTAGAGGAAAGGCTATGGAAATCTTCCCTGAAGGCTTCATTAAACACAAGTTTCAAAATGACATTGAGAAAGAGAAAAAAAACTGGAATAAATTAACATGGGGAAGAAAATTAAGAAACCTAACATACATGTAATTGGAGTCCCAGGAAACATTTTTTCATTGAAAAAAGCCAGAGGAATTTCTAAATTTGATTAAAACTATATATCCATCAATTCAAGACTCCCAATGAATCCCAAGCAGGATAATCACAAAGAAAAGCCATGCCAGGACACAGCATGATCCAATTGCTGAACACCAGTGATAAAGGAAAAAATCTTAAAAGAGGTCAGAGAAACAAGATATACCATGTGGAAAGGAACAAAGATGAGAAAGTATAGACTACTTATCAGAAGTTATGCAAAGTAGAAAACATTGGGATGGAGTCTTTAAAGAGCTAAAAGAAAAAAAAAAAAAAAAACCCCATCAACCCTGAATTCTAAACCAAATGAAAGTATCTTTTGAAAAGTGAAGGCAAAAATGAGAAGTTGACAGAAGGCATTACAAGAAATGTTGAAGAAACTTCTTTAGGAGGAAGGAAGATGAACCAGATGAAAACTCAGGGAGGACATGAAGGGATGAAGAGTGCCAGAAACGGCGAATATGTGGGTAAACCAAAAAGAGACATCTTCCCTTTCTTTGAAAAAATTTTTGAATGATACTTGACTATTTAAATACTATATATTGCAGTGACTTCTCTGGTGGGTCCAGTGGCTAAGACTCCATGCTCCCAGTGCAGAGGGCCCAGGTTTAATCCCTCGTCAGGGAACTAGATCCCACATGTCAAAACTAAGAGTTAAGTTCCCATGCCACAATGGAGATCGAAGATCCCAAGTTCTACAACTAAGATCTGACATAGCCAAATAAATAAATAAGTAAGTAAATAAAATACTATATTGCAGGGGTTATAACTTACATAGAAGTTAAGTATGAATGACAATAGGATAAAGTATGGAAAGGGGATGCAAATACACTGTTGTAAGATTCATATGTTACATGCAAAGTAGTACAATATTACATTCTAATAGTATTTGAAAGTAGACTGTGATGAGTTAAAGATGCGTATTGTAAGCCCTAGAGCAAACACTAGAGGGAGAGCTAAGAAGCCAGTAGATAGAATGGAATGAAAGTGAAAAGTGTCAGTCGCCCAGTCATGTCCCACTCTTTGTGACCCCATAGACTGTAGCCCATCAGGTTCCTCTGTCCATGGAATTCTTCTGAAAAGAATACTGGAGTGGGTTGCCATTCCCTTCTCCAGGGGATCTTCCCGACCCAGGGATCGAACCCACATTTGTTGCATTGCAGGCAAATCCTTTATCATCTGAGCTACCAGTTGCTCAGTCATGTCTGACTCTTTGCAACCCCATGGACTGCAGCACGCCAGGCCTCCCTGTCCATCACCAACTCCCGGAGTCCACCCAAACCCATGTCCATTGAGTCGGCGATGCCATCCAACCATCTCATCCTCTGTCATCCCCTTCTCCTCCTGCCTTCAATCTTTCCCAGCATCAGGGTCTTTTCAAATGAGTCAGTTCTTCACATCAGGTGGCCAAAGTATTGGAGTTTCAGCTTCAACATCAGTTCTTCCAATAAATATTCAGGAGTGATTTCTTTTAGGATGAACTGGTTGGCTCTTCTTGCTGTCCAAGGGGCTCTCAAGAGTCTTCTCCAACACCACAGTTCAAAAGCATCAGTTCTTTGGCACTCAGCTTTCTTTATAGTCCAACTCTTACATCCATACATGACTACTGGAAAAACCATAGCTTTGACTAGATGGACCTTTGTTGGCAAAGTAATGTCTCTGCTTTTTAATATGCTGTCTAGGTTGGTCATAACTTTTCTTCCAAGAAGCAAGTGTCTTTTAATTTCATGGTTGCAATCACCATCTGCAGTGATTTTGGAGCCCCCCAAAATAAAGTCTCTCACTGTTTCCATTGTTTCCCCATCTATTTGCCATGAAGTGATGAGACCAGATGCCAGGATCTTAGTTTTCCGAATGCTGAGTTTTAAGCCAACTTTTTCACTCTCTTCTCTCACTTTCATCAAGAGGCTCTTTGGTTCTTCTTCGCTTTCTGCCATAAAGGTGGTGCCATCTGCATATCCGAGGTTATTGATATTTCTCCCAGCAATCTTGATTCCAGCTTGTGCTTCATCCAGCCCAGCATTTCTCATGATGGAGTCCGCATGTGAGTTAAATAAGCAGGGTGACAATATACAGCCTTGACGTACTCCTTTCCAGATTTGCAACCAGTCTGTTGTTCCATGTCCAGTTCTAACTGTTTCTTCTTGACCTGCATACAGATTTCTCAGGAGACAGGTCAGGTGGTCTGGTATCCCCATCTCTTGAAGAATTTTCCAGTTTGTTGTGATCCACACAGTCAAAGGCTTTGGCGTAGTCAATAAAGCAGAAGTAGATGTTTTTTCTGGAATTCTCTTGCTTTTCCGATGATCCAATGGATGTTAGCAATTTGATCTCTGGTTCCTCGGCCTTTTCTAAATCCATCTTGAACATCTGGAAGTTCACAGTTCATGTACTGTTGAAGCCTGGCTTGGAGAATTTAGAGCCACCAGGGAAACCCATAGAATGGAATACTCAAAAATAAAACAAAAACAAAAAACTCCATTCAAAAGAAATCACGAGAGAGGAGAAAAGGATCAAGGGATGGATGGGATCAAAGACCAAATAGGAAAGAGCCAACTGGTAGTTTTATAAACAATTTTGTCAGACTAGATAAAAAGTATGACTCAACTATATGCTGTCTATATAAGGGCATATGTAGGTTAAAAGAGAAACAATGCAAAAATATGTACCATGCAAACACTGATCAGAGGAAATCTGCAGTGGCTATATTAATATAAGACTGGTCACTAGTCTATGGTACAGGACAAAAGGTGGGGGCTTTGTTTTGAATTAAAAGACTCTTAAGAGACACCACCAAATGCAAAACATGGGCCTGGTTTAGATCTTGATTCAAACAAATTGCCTGGAAAAACACATTGTCGGTATTAGAGGATAGGAAAGAATTCTTTGACTGGTGTAAACAAAGGTGAGAAATTACTGTGATGAAGAAACTGTCTTATATTTGATAAATGTTGAGCTATTTAGGGGGTGAAATGCTGTGATGTCAGAGATTTGCCTTCAAATACTTCATACTGATATGAGTGTTATGGGAAAACATTGATGATTGTTAAATCTGGATGACCACTCTATGAGGGTCCAGTATATTCTTCTCTCTATTTCTGTTTGTCTGGAAAGTTTCAGAACACAAATTTAAAGTAATTTCCTAGGGTGGACATTTCTGATTCAGTAGGTCCGGGCCTCAGTTTCTTTAATGGTAAATGGGGCAGGGGGAGGGCGTTTGGATCAGATCAACCGTCTATGCAGAGGGGGTTGTCTCCCTGAGGGAGGGGGCAAAATCTATTTGGGGGGCTTTTTTTAATTAAAAAAATTCTTTTTTGGGCCATGCAGCATGTGAGATCTTAGTTCCTCAACCAAAGATTGAACCTGCGCCCCCTGCACTGGAAGCATGGAATCGTAACCACTGGGCCACCAGGGAAACCCCTATGGGGGGTTTATATAGCTCTACCACCCTCCCCAATCTGAGTGCCCATGTTGAGGGGTGTGTGACTCCCTCAGGCGAGGCTGAGGAGGCGAACTGACCATCGCCACTTACCAGCTGAGGCTCCTGCCAGCTTGGTTCTCTAGGGGCCTGGGACACCCCTACTGTGCACTATTCTCTAAATATTTGTCATTCTATTAAGTGAGGGCTTCCCTTGTGGCTCAGCTGGTAAAGAATCTGCCTGCAATGCAGGAGACCCTGGTTCGATTCCTGGGTCAGGAAGATCCCCTGAAGAAGGGAAAGGCTACCCACTCCAGTATTCTGGCCTGGAGAATTCCCATGGACAGAGGAGCCTGGAAGGCTACAATCCATAGGTTTGCAGAGAGTCAGACACAACTGAAGTGACTTGGGACACTCTATTAATTGAAGGGCCTGAGTGCTTGGGGAGGGCAAGGAAGTGGGTGCTGAGGACAGGCCAGGCTCACCTCAGCTTCTCAGAGCGGTTCACTCTGGACCACCTCCTCTGCACCCAGACCACCTCTCCCCATCTCAAGCATTGATCCAAGTCAGATAGAACGGAGACACTCAGAATGAGGGAACCCTGGAAACAGGGTTCAAAAGGAGTGGAGACAGAAAAGGACTTCTCCACTTGACCTGAGGGAATCCATCTAGTCTAGCCAGTCCGTGGCTCCAGGTCCCACTGTCCCAGGAGGTTGGAGACCACTTCTCATGCCCTCAGGTGCAGGGGGGTACTGAGGTCCAGGTGACAGCTCCAGAACCAGGGCCAAGTCAACCCAGAGGAAGCCTCTCTGAGATGCCAGGAGCCACAGAGGGCCTTGCAGGATGCTGGGTACAGCTGAGGCACAGAGGTGTCCTCAGGCCACTGAATGCCAGTGTGGTGCACATGGGGACAGGGCCAATCAGGAAGGGACCTTAAATGGACCAGGAGGCATCAGTGGTCTAGAAAGTGCCAGCTGCCCCAAGAGGCACTTTTGAGCTCCTACTGTGCCCTACGGTCTCTAGAAGATGCTGCAGCACTTGCTCTGGCTTGGCCCAAGCCCCACCCTGTGGCAGCCTGTACCCTGACTCCCCACCGAGACTCAGACTTGGGTGCTCACGTGTCAGAACCCTGAACCACCCTCAGGGCACTCAACCCTTCCCTGAAGGGAAAGCCATGGAGGGCCGTGGGCTGGCTGGGGGGGATGAGGGGTATGTTCCTTGAACTTCCTGGGCCTCAGTTTTCAGACCTGACACATGGATCCGCAGCCATTGCCCTGCTGTGCTGACGTGTGTGTGTGCCGGGGAGGGTTGCGTTGAGGATGATGGGTGATTCTGGCAGGGAAGGTGGAGGTCTGTGAGGATGCCTTGCCTGACCCCCGTGGCTGCTGCCCCCTTTCCCCCAAACCTTCAGGATCTTTTCCAGCTGCTTCTGTGTGTCGACCATGATGATGTTGGCGCGGCAGTCATAGGCGACATACTGGCAGGCCTCAGGGGAGCTGGTTGTGTAGATGCCGGTGATGATGCCACTGTCAGAGACCCGGGAGGATGCGTGTCTGGGTGGGTACAGCAGCCCACCCCCTCAGCCTCGACCCCTGCCCAACACACCCACAGTCCCTGGCCCCAGAGAGCTCCCATGGCCGGCCAGGCAGCTCAGCACAGCTGCCCTGGGCAGAAGGGGACAAAAGCGAGTCTGGAGAGGGCCCCAGGGAAGAGATGGGATGTTGGGGAGGGGGTGGGGGGTCCCTAAAAAGAGATAACGACCCTCTCTTCACTCTCTGCCCACCTCCAACCCACTGGAGACTCTGCCCCTTCCTCAGCCACTCACCCTGCGAATACTGTGCCAACTGCTGAGAAGAACCACTCCGGGGAGTTGAAGGCGAGGACAGCCACGCTGTGGGCCCGCTCCAGGCCGAGCTCCAGGCCAAAGGTAGACAGGCCGGGTCAACCAGCAGGAAAAGGGCCTCTCATTCTCACCAAACACCCCTTCCAGACAGCAGGGGACTCTGCCAGCCCACCTCAGGGACCATCTCCCAAGGTCAGAGTGTGCCCTGGGGGACCAGCCACTCAACAGCCCTTGCTACCCCTCCCAGGCCTTCCCAGGGATCCCACCCCTCAGCCCAGTGCACCAGGCTTCCCAGCCCCCCTTGAGCGGGAAAACAAATGAGAAGTTCGTGCCACATCCTGGCACATAGTAAGGGTCCAGTGAATATAAACCCTCGGCCCCAGGCCAGAATGGACCATTAGCTCAATGAACGGGACAGTTTTACAGTGATCCTTTCTAAGGGCTTGCCCAGTAGGGCATCGGAAGGAGGTCTGTGAAGGCCAGAACTGAGGGTAGGGCTGGGGAGGGGAGAGGCCAGGCCTTGGGCGGCTCCCTCACCTTCAGGAAGCCCTTGGCGGCTTTGCGGGCCAGCAGGTAGTACTGGGTGTAGGAGATGTGTTCCCACGTGCCCTGCCGCTTGAAGCCCATGGCACTGAGGTCCCCATACTTGTCCAGAGTCATGGAGAACATCTGATGCACAGTGCGGGGAGTCTGCGAGCAGATGGGGTCTATGCGTAGGCGGACGCGCCCGTCGGTCCGAGTCGTCCATAGCGCCTCCTCTGCAGGGCCGGGGAGACCACAGCTTGCATCGTACCAGCCAGGGCTTGTCCCCAGGGGACTCCTGCTCCTCCCCTGGGCAGAGCTCCCAGGCCTCTGGTTCCCACAATGCCTTGAGCACTGAGCCATGAGGGCTGGCAGACTCGTGACGAAGCTGCCTGGAGGGGGATGTCTGATGGCCTTGAAGGATGGGCAAGGCTCTAGGGAGGCAGCAATGAAGAGGGAGGGCAGAAGGAGGCCTTGGGGACCCTAGACATTTTTCTGCTAGGGTCTATCATGCCAGCTGGAATTTGCCCCCCGAGGCTGGGCAGTCAGCAGTGGATTTGGGGGTTGCCCCAGAAGAGCAGGACTCTCAGATCCTCTGGGGTTTCTACCTTCTTCTGTCTCCTGAGAAGCGGTTGGGGACAGACCCAAGTGGCAGAAGATGAAAACATCAAACATAGCAACACTTCCAGGGGGCTAGAGGAGACTGGAAACTAGCAGGCTCTAATCACTAGCCTGGAAAATTTCCCAGTCCCACAAAATAATCTAACCATCTCTTTGCTCATCCCTGCCAGGGCCGGGCCCCATGCGAATCCCTCACGTGGGAATCTCATCTCATCTGCACAACATGGGTCTGGTAGCCCCATTTTACAGATGGGGCAGCTGCAGCTCAGCGAGGCTCAGTCATTTTCCCCATGTCACACAGTGGGGAAGGCATGCCTGACACTGTCCCGGGCACCACCTACCCGTTAAGTTTAAAGAGTGCGATAGGTGGGAACAGAGCTCTACCATTTAGTCCATGAGATGTGGGGAGAGCTATTTGACTTCTGAGTCTGTTTTCTCAGAGGAAAGGTGAGGGTTTAGTTCTCAGGGATCTTATGAGGGTCAAAAGAATGAAAGAGCTTCGGCATGTAGTTGGTGCCCAATAAATGCACACCTTGTTCTTCCTCCCTTTTTCCAGATCATTTGCAAAGGACACTTGGATGGGTGGTCTAGACACTTGTCCATGGGGCTGCCTTCTGGGGCCAGAGCAGTCATTCTACAAAGGTGAGTCATGGGTGAGGGAGTGAGGACCACAGAGGCTACTGTGCCACCTGCTGGCCAACCCGCTCTGAGATGGAGAGGTCCCACTTCCTTGGACAGCCATCTTGAGGCAAGACCAACAGTGAGCTGTATGACAGACAGTTCTGAGGCAGCCAGCAGATGGACCTTGTCTCTTCCTTCAATACTCTAGGGTTTCATGTGAACCCTGAAGGTGGCAGAAAGAGGTAGAGGCCCTGGGGCTGGGAAGAAGAGCCCATCCTTCCTCCCATGGTGGCCAAGGATGTGGGAAAAGGGGACATGTGTGCTTAGCTGCTCCGTCGTGTCTGAATCTTTGGGACCCTTTGGACTGTAGCCCGCCAGGCTCCTTTGTCTGTCGAATTCTCCAGGCAAGAATACTGGAGTGGGTTGCCATTTCCTCCTCCAGGCAATCATTCCGACCCAGGGATTGAACCTGTGTCTCCTGTGTCTCCTGCATTGCAGGTGGATTCTTACCACTGAGCCATCAGAGAAGCCATTAAAAGGGGACATATCCAGGCCCAAATAGGAAAACAGGATGTCTGGAGCAGGGGCATGGCTGCTTGGAAATGCAGGCTGGGGCAGAGAGAAGGTCACCCAGTGCCAGGCATCGTGTACCGTTGAAGGCCAAGACCAGGCTGGCTGGCATCCATGGCTGCCTTCTCTGACAGAGGCACATCACCAGCCACTGCTGCATCCCTGCGCCCTCTAGTGGAGGCTTGAGTCAGCACCTGCTGAGGAGTCCTCTCCGATTGCTCCTCAGACTTCTCCAAGCCCCTTCTGGGTATCCTGGCACCCCAGCCTGGCAGACCCCAGAGATCAACCTCTTTACAGTCTCCAACCCCTGCACTTCATGCAAGTCCGCTCACATGAGCAGACCAGGGTAAAGACACAGCCTGTGGAGTCAGGTCAACCTGGGTTCAAATTCCTTTCTGCCACTCCCTGTTGGGTGACTTTGGCAAGTCTTTCTCCTCCCAGCTTCATTTGAATAGTCTTTAAGAGCAAAGGGCTGGCAAGAGAGACCAGAGCTTCATACAGGTGGAGGGAATGTAAAATGGTGCAGCCGTGTTGGTAGACAGTTAGGCAGCTTCTTAAAAAAGTAGATGTAAATCTACTATACGACCCAGCAATTCCATTCTTAGGTATCTACCCACGAGAAATGAAAGTACATACCCCACAAAGACTTGTACAGGAACATTCATAGAGGCGTGAGTTACGGCAGTCAAGAGGTGGAAACAACAAACTGGTAAGTGAACTATGGCCTCTCCATACAAGAGAACACTATTTGGCTCTACAAAGGAACAGAGTGCTGATACAGGCCACACCATGAATGAAACTCAAAACATATCTGGTGAAAGAAGCCAAAGCAAAGGACCACATATTGTCTGATTCCATTTAAATGAAATGTCCAGAAAAGTTGGAAACGATAGAAAGCAGATGAGTGGTGGCCTGGGACTTGGGAACTTTGCATAAACGGTCTTTTTGGGGTGATGGAAATGTTCTAAAACTGAATTGCAATGAGGCCGGTACAGTTGCAAATTTGCTAAAAATCATTGAAAAGGTGACTTTTTTCAATGAAAAAGTGAAAAATCATTGCATTTACAATGGGCAGATTCGATGGCATATAACGTACACCTGAATAAAACTGCTTTTAAAAATGGGAGGATGGGAGGAAATGAAATTCCCTGGTGGTCTAGTGGTTAAGACTCTGCACTTCCATTGCCAAGGGCCCTGGTTCAATCCCTGGTTGGGGATCCACATGACATGAGATGCAGCTAGAAAAAAAAAAAAAGGAGGAAGAATGCTAACACCCCACGCCACTCCCACAAATTGGCACGAGAATCCTGTAAGGTAGCCCAACCAGTGTGCCCGTAGCTGGTAGCTGTCTTGCCCTCCCTGGTAGAGGTTCTTCTTGGTGCTTAGGACAGAAAAGGTATATTTTCCTGTGGGCATTCTAGTTGCTCAGGTTCCACTACATTTACCTGTTCCCCCAGGCTTGCCAAGATAATGAGAGAGAAGTCTTACACAACCTCTTGTGAAAGTTTCCCTCAGCCAAGAGTTTTCACTTATCACTTTTTAAGTTATAACCTTTTTTAAAAAAATCACAAAACTATATGTTTGTTCTAAGAAACAGGAAACCTTAGGTGTACATAATATAAAAATGGATAGGTCTTCCTTAAGTCCAGGTAATCAATCACTGTTGTCATATGGTGTATGTGCTGCGTATACAGGGGCTTCCTAGGTGGCGCTAGTGGTAAAGAATCCACCTCCCAATGCAGGAGACCTAAGAGGTGTGGGTTTGATCCCGGGGTTGGGAAGATCCCCTGGAGAAGAGAATGGCAACCTACTCCAGTATTCTTGCCTGGAGAATCCCATGGAGAGAGGAGCCTGGCAGCTTCAGTCCATGGGGTCGCACAGAGTCAGACATGACTGAAGCAACTTAGCACACACTCACGCACTGTGTATATAAATATATGTACAAGGAATTCACTTTAATTTTGTGGCTGTTGTCTTTTTAACCAAAGGGGAAAACAAAGAATCATGTTACTATTGTATTAATCAAGGGTAGCAAACCCAAAATGCCAACAGGGGCCAGGTGAGTAATGTATCAACATCAATAATAAATAATGTATAATACTAAACAATAAATAAACGAATTGCCCCAGGATTTGCAAGTGAAACTCAGAGGCACAGTCTTCCTTTTCACAAAGAAATAGGCTCCCTCTCATTTTCTTTGAGACACATGGCTTCTGAGGTCCGCCTTTTGTTTCTCTGTTTTTGACAAAGACAGAGAATAGTGCAATATTTCACTAAGGGAAGCTGTAATACAAGGGCAGTGACCATTGCCCCGACCCTAGACTCAGGGTCAGGGAGGCAACAGGGAGTAGCAGAGACTGGCAGGGGATACAAGCCTCATCTAAAGGGGGCAGCTGCTCCTTGGCTCTAGGATTTGGTGACCAGGAGGAATGGAAACCAAGAGCTACCTGAAATTTGGGTGTTTAAGTACAATCACTTGATTTTTTAACATTGCTCACACTTTAAAAAAATGTTATATGGACCCAAACAAACATCATCATTATCCAAATCATCCATCTTTAGCTTTTGCAACATTAATATCTATCTCTCAGGACTTCTTTGGTGGTCCAGTGGTTAAGAATCTGCCTTGCAATGCAGGGGATATGGGTTCAATCCTTGGTCAGGGAACTAAGATCCCATGTACTGCAGAGCAACTAATCTGGCAAGCTGCAGCTATAGAGTCCGTCTATCACAATGAAATATCCCAAGGGCTGCAACTAAGACCCGGTGCAGCCAAATAAATTGATATTAAATTTTAAAAATCTAGTAAAACAAAAGATCTTAACTTAAAAAAAAATCTCTCTTTCTCTCCCTCATTGTGTGTGTGGCTGCATAATACTCCTTTGGCCATATCAATTTCATAACATAATGTACATATCATAACTGCCTCCCCACTGAAAGATACTCAAATGATTTCCAGCTTTCAGCCCTATTCTAGGCTTTCCTAAGGATGGATTTCTAGAAATGGGTTTACTGCATCTGAAGAAAAAAGCACTTAAATTTTGATGGCTATTTTGGATAGAATTCCTTTATCTGATTTCTTTTCTCCCACAGGCTACATGGTTCTGTCTTTTTGCTGCATTGGGTATTTTTTTTAGCTCAGATGGTAAAGAATCTGCCTGCAGTGCAGAAGACCTTGGTTGGATCCCTGGGTTGGGAAGATCCCTTGGAGGAGAAAATGGCAACCCACTCCAGTATTCTTGCCTGGAGAATCCCATGGACAGAGAAGCCTGGCGGGCTACAGTCCATGGGGTCACAAAGAGTCAGACATGGCTAAGCAGCTAACACACACACACACCTCTCTTTTTACCCATGGTGCCTATGATTCAGGGATAAGTTGTCTCACCTCCTTCTTAGAAGATGAAAAGAAGGAACGGACAAGGGAAGGAAAGGCAGTTGGTCTGTGAGTTCAGTCTCCTCTTAGCCTGGCTGCTTTGTGACAGGGATGAGAGCCCTGGCCCCTGGTGGAACCACGCCCTTCAGGAAGTGTGACCGGGTGGCTTGGCTCTGGCCTGGCCCTTTCTCTCTATGTTCACTGCACAGGCTCAGCTGTCAGAACCCCCAGACCACCAGAAGAGAAGACTTTGGTGGGAAGGGGTCTACCCTGCCCCTGGCCTTCCAGAGAGAGGCCCCATCATTGTCCTTCCCATGAAGGAGTTAAAACGATCACAGCTCCCATTTACTGAGCACCTTCCTATGCCAAGTGGGCTGCATACCATCTGGTTGTGTGACCTCACACTGAACAACCTTCTGTATTGTGCCGTAGCTGACTCTATGACACTCAGAGAGGCTAAGCCACAGCTGGCAGAGCTGGGATCCCCACCCACAGTCTGACTCCCAAATCCATGCTGGGGTTCAGTAGGGTTCCGGGCTGACCCCAGCACCCACACCTCCCCTGGGGAAAGACAGTCCTGTCTCCTACCCAAGTCCCGTGCTCAAGCTCAGGCTCAGTGACCTTGGGCAGCCATGATCTCTGGCCACTTCCTCTTACTACGTTCCAGAGGTTCCCACAGCCACCTTTCTTAACCCACATCTGACCTGCTCAAAGCCTCCCACATCTCCCCTTGACCACAGGGTGATGCTCTCACTGTGGTCTCTAAGGAAGGTCCTCCCCAGAGGGGCTCGCCAGCCTTTGGCACCTTGACATGGCAGCCTGAGCTGCTCCCAGTGCCCTGCATTCCTGCCCACCCCATGCCTTTGCCCAGGCTGTGACTCTACCTTGAACACCTTTCTTCCATCACATCCCCCTCTCCTGCCCTTCAGGCCCCAAGTGCAACCCCCTCACTGAGGACTTCAGTGCCCAAGCCTCACTGTGGGCCAAGTCCTGGTCGGATCTGCCTCTCCCACCAGGCTAGCGGCTCTCCAAGGCAGGTCTGACTCCTCCCTGGGTCCTGAGCACAGAAGGCTGGCTCTGAGCAGAGGTCAGCCTCTATCCCATCCCAGTCCCAGAGGGCTGGACTGAATGACTGTGTGTCCAGGGCACCCAGGCCTTCCCCTCCCTCCCCACCTCCCTTCTCCCCAGATGGCCTGAGGGTGGTGCAGGACACATTGCTGCCCAGGTATAGAGAGAGGTGGGCCCCCAGAGCAGGTGCCTGCTCCAGCGGCCCATGCCAGGCTGAACCTCTGTCCTGAGAGCCTCTAGGTAGGGCTGGCAAGACCCAGCCTTGCTCAGTGTCCTCCTGAGTCCACCATAGCTCTGTGGCCTTGGGCTTAGGAACTGATGGGAAGGAAGATAGATGAGTCCTCCTGTCTGAGGTGTCTCATCTGTCCTCCCTTCTCATGTTCTGTCTTCTCATGTCCATGCATCCCCATCTCTGTGCCTTTGCTCACACCATTTCCTCTCCCAATCTCATCTCTGTCAGAGGAGAAATCTCTGGACAGCGTGTTGGAAGATCCAGTCTTAGCTATCAGCGAGGTGGGCAGAGCAGTCAGAAGGGTCCCTTGCCTATGAAGCACTGACTCTTGGACATTGGCCTCCCCTGGCCGCAGCGATGAGACCAGAACCCCACACCTGCACAGGGGCCATGAGGTCACTGTGCAGGGCCCTGTAGGAATGCTCCTTGTGGGTCCCTCCTGCAGAGATCATGGGGTGCTAGAAGTCCTAGCATGGTATAGGGAGTAGAGAGAAGCAGGTGGTATCAGCCAGGCAGACAGAGGCTGGGTTTGAGCAATAGTGGTTGCCACCGGAGTAGGGAACCATGGAGTCTATTTCTTCCCACCCCCCACGCCCCCACATAGCCACTTTCTAAGCTTCCTTTCTTCCCTGCCTGTCCTCATGGTAACCTCCATCCACTAAAGCCGTCTGAACTCACCTACCTTCCTATGTACCTGGGTTTCTCCTGAAATCAAAGAACGTGAAGTAGCAAAGATTTATAATAAGCAAACAGACAAGAGTTGGCCTTTGTACTGTGGCAAGGGCACTGTGTCATGTGAAACTGTCAATTGATATAATAGCTGCCGCTGCTGCTGCTGCTAAGTCGCTTCAGTCGTGTCCGACTCTGTGCGACCCCATAGGGGACTGGCTAATTTCGATAGAGTATAGCCATATCATGGATTCATAGGCAGTCATCAAAACAAAGTATTTAAAAAATATTTAATGATGCAAGGAGATATTCACAGTATAATTTCAAGTAAAAAAAGGAGCAAATAAAAGTGCATATAAAAATACGTAAATAAAACTGAAAAGATTTGCATCAAAGTAATATTGTTAAAAAGCTTAGCACATTTTGGCTGCTCAAGAAATAGCTCTCTGGCCCTTCTGACTAGACTCTGAACTTCTGATGCAAGTGTTGGACTTGCAATAAATGTTTGCCAAAAGAATGAATAAAACTACATATACGCTGCCCATCAGGGATATCGACTGAGACCTCAGTGTTGGGGGGAAGGGGAGGGCATCCTTGAGAAGTGGAGGCAGGGCATTCCTACCCACAGTACACAGAAGGAGAAGAAATGGAGTCTCAGTGTGGGCAAGAATGGCCAATTCACAGCACATTAGGGGCAGAACTGGGGCAAGGCATCGGTTCAGGAGCTAGGGGACTGGTAAGTGAATGAGGTTTAGGCTTTGGGGGTCCGTGGTCTGTTTCATTGGGGAAGAGAAGAGTGGTGCCTGGGTCCCCTGACCCTCTGCCACAAAGTGACCTGCTCAGAAGTGAGCAGGAGGGAGGGGTCATGAAGGGGCTCAGGGCTGCTGTGGTACCTCTCAGCCTGCCTCCAAGGAGTGAGTCCTTGGAGGATAGCAGAGATGTAAGAAATCAGAATGGGCTGCCAGGCCCTTATAGTTGTTCCTACCTCCTTGCCTTGAAACTCAACAGGGGTGTAGGTCTGCCCTGTGCCCAGCCAAGCTCACTGCTGTCATCATAGCCAAAACATGGCCAGGACACAGTCAAGGTCCCTGTCACCCAGTTAGGCACCCTCCTCCCTCCCTCCCTCTCATGTTGCTCCAACTCCTCTTGGCCTGACCCACTCTGTATCTTATTAATCGCCCTTTATGCTGCGGGTGACAGGGCAGGCAAGGAGCTGTGTTCTCTGAGGCTCTGGAACAAAGGCTTCTGAACAGCAGAGAAAGTCACTCTCAATTCACTGGGAAAGGTCGAAACAGGAGAGCAAGAGTGGAGAGGAGAAACCCAGAGTGTTTCTGCAACCTGTGGGAAAGGCCTTAGAACGAAGCGGATTAAACAGAAGGAGGGAGACTCTGATCCTGGATCAACCTATGCTGTTCTCCAGCCAGGACAGACTGGATCCCACAGACTGGATCCCACAGACTGGATCTTCAGGGTACCGGATCCCACAGCCTCTGCTGCAAAGGCCTGTCTAGTGACAAGTACCAAGAGGATGCCTCTTCACACAGGGACCCTCTGCTAAGAGTCTTTAGAACCCATTTAGCCCTGCCAGACACTCTGGGGATATATAAGGCAAAGGTAGCTTCAGGACATGAGGAGAGATTAAAGTCAAGGCCTGCCTGGGCCACAGCAGTGTATCCAGCCCCAGGCACACCTGTAATTGGCAGAACTGGACATTTTCATTAACATAAGTTTTCCACAAGTATCCCCAGAGGGTCTGCCTTTTTAGACTGGTAAGGTTAAGATTACCACATGTTCCCATTTCCTCTGACCTCTGCTAAGTCCTTCTCACCTTTCCCTACACTTGCATCAGGCTGAAATGATAGCATATCTTCTACCTCACACTGTCTCCAGGACCCCTCCCTGCCCCCAACCGCAGACTCTGAGCTCCCTGAGCTCTTTCCAGCAGAAACACCATGTCTGCCCTGAAACATGTGGGAGGGTAGGAGCGTGGGACACAGAGAGGCCTGGAGACCAAGCCGGGCTGAATTCCCAGCCTCCTGACCTCCAGCTCAAAGCTCCCCTGTGGATGTGAGTCGCCTAGGGAGAGTGGGTGTGGGGAATAGGCCTGACCAGCACTTCTACCAGCCCCATCCCCAGCAGCTGCTCCCCCTGGACACCCTCCCCTCCCTGTGGTCTTGGCATTGCATTGCTCCAGCTGAGGTTCCTTAGAAAGGGCTAGAAAAAAATGTATGTCTAGGTTCAGCACAAGGCTGCCTTTGTATGGAGTTCAGATCCCCGCAGCTCTGCAGCCTGACACAGTGGGGCTGTTCCCAGGAGAACAGCCATCTGGGCTGCTCAGAACCCAGCCTGGAGAGCACAGCTCAAGGACCCACCAGCTCCTTGGGAACTCGAGGAGACTCAGGTGAACACTGAATCCTGAAGGCAAGGTTCCAAGAGGTCCCCAGAGAGGCTGCAGCTCCGCAGTTAGGAGACAGGGGCTGGCCAGGGTGTGCAGGAGAGGAGGGGACCCCACCTAAACAGTCCCAAAGAGTGGTGTGCCAGTTCCAACTTTCACATCTTACTAGCTGTGTGACTCTGAGAAAATTCACTGAACCTCTCTGAGCTCAGTTTCCTCTACCAAATGAGATTGATAGAAGTGCCTACTCTACTGCTGCCATGAAGAGAAGATGAAAGAATGCAAGTCAGTCCCTTAGCACAGAACTTGTGCTAAGTGGCTTCAGTTGGGTCCCACTCTTTGTGACCCTGTGTACTGTAGCCCGTCAGGCTTCTCTGTCTGTGGGATTCTCCAGGCAAGAATACTGGAGTGGGGTGCCATTCCAGTCTCCAGGGAAACTTCCCAACCCAGGGCTTGAACCTGCATCTCTATGTCTCCTGCACTGATAGGTGAGTTCTTTACCCCCAGCACCACCCAGGAAGCCCGGCACAGAGCCTAGCAGAAGCTGCTCTTATTAAGGGGACAGATGTGTGAGGATTTAACCCATCTCATAATCCCCTGAAACCTTCTCCCTAACAGTCTTTGGTGCTGCTGCTGCTGCTAAGTTACTTCAGTCATGTCCGACTCTGTGCGACCCCATAGACGGCAGCCCACCAGGCTCCACCGTCCCTGGGATTCTCCAGGCAAGAACATTGGAGTGGGTTGCCATTTCCTTCTCCAATGCTTGAAAGTGAAAAGTGAAAGTGAAGTGGCTCAGTCATGTCCGACTCTTTGTGACCCCATGGACTGCAGCTTACCAGGCTCCTCTGTCCATGGGATTTTCCAGGCAAGGGTACTGGAGTGGGGTGCCATCGCCTTCTCCAGTCTTTGGTGCGGATAGTTGCTTTCTCTCAGTTTTATGAAAATGGCAGTTTTGAGGCCCCTACCCATGTGTGGCTGCTCCAATATCCTCTTCCACACAGAGGCTGGGCTCTTGGAGCCTCTGGGGAATTGTGAAAATGAGACCCAGGGCCAGGCTGGCACCCAGTGGGCACTCAAGCCAAGGTGAATCTGGATCTTAGTGCAGCTGCATTCCAGAGCCTCCCCCTCCACCCTTCAAAACCCTGGAGGCTGCACGAGATGGAGTTGGGCAGAGCGTAACCCATGGGCCAGGCTTGCAGGAGTCTATGAGGCCGGCTTGGCACTGTTCTTGGACCCTGTGCCTGGGGTCCCTTGGGCAACGGTGCTGAGAAGCCACCTCAGTTCCTCCCAGATTGTCCCTGTCTCCTAATCCCCAGCCCTAGATGCTAAATTCCCAAGGGCAGACCACTCAGCTCAGGCCTAGGCCCAAGGCGAGTTTAAGTCTGAGACCAGTTAGAAATTGTCCTCATCCAGGAAGTCCACCCTGATCACCTAATTCTCAGATAGCACGCCTTCCTTCTTCAGCCTCGGTGTGTCCTTCACCCAGAGCCTGTCTGCCCTCAGACTAGGAGTTCTTTGACGGCAGGAAAGAAACCTGTCCATCTCAGTATCCCCAGCAACCTAACCCTGCACAAAGGATGGGGAGTCCAGATGCACCCCCAGCCTGGCTGTCTCCACAGCTTTTGGAAGTCCTGGTAAATCTGAATGACCTTGGTGCTTCCCCTACAGTTGCCTACTCCTTCCCTACCCCTCCATTAAAGCTGGTAACTTGCCCCCACCTCACTCTGGCCTAGACCCTGGCTGCCATCCCTTGCTGACGGGACCCTCTCTGGGATTCCCTACCCACCTGTTTGAAATCTGCTTAGTCTCTGTGCCCTACTGCTGCAGGGCTGCCAGGTACTAATTCAGGTTAAGCAATTAAGGCCAACGGAGTTGGAGATTACTCCTTCTTCCTTGGAAACACTCCAGACACCGAATGCTCTGGGGACACTGAGCTTGCACCACTTTAGCTCCCTTCCTGCCTTTCAAGTTGCAAAACACCAAAGGCGTACCCACAGCCAAGACTTCTGAGCTCCAGGGCTTTGTTGTGCACATTCCCTGGGTGCTGATGGATGCTCCGTGAGCACTGCAGAGACAGAATTATCTAGTCAGGAAAGCAAGCCTGAGCAAGCCAATGGGACCTGCCAGAGGTGAGACACAGCAACATAACAAGTCAGCTAGCTGCCCTGGTTCCCAGGACGAGATGCTGGAGTTGCCTGGGCCCAGCTGGCCCCTCTCCTGGGCTCTCTTGGTGCCTTTCGAATGCTTCCCCTCAAAAATCGGTCAATCTGGGGCCTCCCTGATGGTCCAGTGACTAAGACTCCACACTCCCTATGCAGGGGGCCTGGGTTCAATCCCTGGTTGGAGAATTAGATCCCACATGCCACCACTAAGACCCGGAGCAGTCAAATAAAAATAAAAGAAAAAGAAATCAGTCAATCCTTTCCTTGGTCCTAGTCTTTCTTCATCTCTGAGGAAGAGCAGAGAGGTAGAGTCCAGGAAAGGACACATTACAGGCCAGATCCCTGCCAAGGCCACCCGGAGACACCCAGCCTGGGAGAGGGGCAGCTGCGAACCCCACCAGGGTGAGGGGAGTGGCATTTGGTCTCCAGGACACCAGGCAGCTGGGGAGTGGGGTATCCAGAGCCCTGGGCTGGTGTCACCACCTCTTTAGTCTCAGCTTCCTCACCAACAAGGGGCATGGTGATCTGGGCCCAGTTTCTGCCTCCAGTCCATGACAGTGTTTGTGACAGAGCAGAAAGGTCCTGACTCTGTCCCTGCCCTCACACCAGACCTGTCCTCTCCCCAGGAAACCCAGGTCAGAAGAAAAGCCGAGGGAAGAGACCTTGGAATAAAGGCCCCAGTCCTCCTCCCCTTCCTCCTGTCCCCGACTCTGGCCTCTTTACTGCCCCATTGGGGGACCCTAAGAACTGGCCTCTCCAGCCAGTCCTGCTTCAAACGCTACCACCTGCTACCCCTAAACCCACAATCCCTATCTGAAGACACCAGGTGTACCCACGTTGGAGAACATCCTACAAAATACTCAACCAGTCCAAACTCTACCACCCAAAAGTCAACTTGCTATCTCCCTGGCCAGCTCCCACCCAAACCTCCAAGGGAGCCGGGGGGCCTCAGGGACCTACCCCTAACCCTGGCTTCTCTGAGGGAAGCTGGGAAAGCTCTGAGAAAACCAGCACCTCCGAGGGATCTCATCTCCCTGGGCAGATGACACACACCAGAGACACGATGGCAACAGCGGACCATCCCAAGGACATCTCAGAACTGGGGAGGCAGTGACCTGCTCCTCTGGGGACCAGTCATTTCCATTTTTTTAAACTTCCATTGTTGCTACAATATTGTTGTACAGCCAATAAAAGTGAACAACAGCCGTGTTGTTACTATCATTTTGATGACTCGCCAGGGTAAATGACACCTCTGCCTCCCTCCAAGTGCAATTATCTGGAAGTGAATGTCATTAGAAGCCCATGTGGCCCCCCAAGGCTTCCAAAACAACTCTGCCAGTGCCTGCCAGCCAGCTTGCCCCTTGGCCCAGCAAGAAACTGCCTCAACCTACTTGGAAACTCCAAGGCCTTGTTTACCTGGGCCTCCTCTCCTCCTTCACCAACCCTAAGCCGAGATCCAAGGTACCCAACATGTGCACTGAATGAGGCCCCAGGCGTCTTTCCTTCGCTGACCTCTCTTCTTCCCAAGCTTCCTAAAGAGAAAAACCTTCCTCCCACCGCCTTCCATCAAGCTTGGCCCTGATGGCCGTGAAAGGAGAAGGGACGTAGTGGGGTCCCTGGGGACATGGAGATCAGTATTTCCACCTGGCCTGTCCCCCCAAGTTTTGTCCTGTGGGTCACCTGGCTTGCTTCGTAGTGTCTTGTTAACCCCCTCCAGCACTCCCAGTACAGCTCCATCTCTGTTCCACCCACCCAGTCCTGCCCGGCAGCCTCCCAGCCAGCTCACCTGGAGGATTCAACTGGGCATCTTTCACCTTCTCTGGGATTGAGAGTTTGAGAGCATGGCTTAGGGGCTCTTTGGAGAGCGTCTGCCCATCAGTCAGGGAGCTGGAGGGGTAAGGGGAAAACAATTGTTAGAAGATGACAGGCTGGCCTGGGCTCCCAATGCCGGCCCAGAACGCGTCAAGCACCCCCGGGGGTGACGCTGGCATCGCTGCATCCTAGGGGGCTTAGGGGGACAAGACCTCACTATCTGAAGGAGTGAACCTCACTCCCATGCCACACTCTCCCTTCCGTTTCTAAGGCTCAGAAGAAAGAAAAATCAAGCCCTGCTCTACTCTAATTTGCTGTGTGACTCAGGGAAAGCACATGACTCTCTCTGGGCTCAGTGTCCCCATCTGGACAAGGAAAGGCTTGGAGTCCGGCATGCAAGGTTTGAGGGTTGGGAGGTGCCTCCAAGTCCCTCACTCCCTCACCCATCAGCCCTCAGACACTGAGAACAGCCATTCTTAGAAACTCATAGCGGAGCTGAAGACACTCCTACAGCTCTCATGGGTCCTAAGCTGGCCCCCAAATGAGGCCCTCTCCTCAGTGGTGTCTGCGAGGGTGCCCTGTGTCCATTCCCTGATGGAGAGAACAGGCATGGGACCAGGGAAACCTAGGGCTCTTGCCATCTGTCTTCACTCCTGGTCTAGATGCCCTTGCCTTCAAGGCTTGGTGGCCCTGGACAACGAATCCTCTTCTGGTCAACACAGCCCACGGGGTTATTGGGCTTCTGCTATATACTCAGCCTCACTGCTCCTCGGCATGATTCCTCCTCGGGGTTCAACTGGTCAGACCTCAACCTTCTGGGTGGATGAGCAGATGGAGTTCGGTATACACCTCAAGGTCAAGAGAGGCTATGGTGTTACTCAACTCTAGGGACACGTGTCACAGTGATAGGCTATATAAACAGAGCCTGGAGTTGTGCAGCATGTAAACTGTGCAGCTAGCCTTGGCAGCCCTGAGGCAGGACCCTGGCTTCAAAGAGTCTCACCTGTCTGTTAGGGTGGAGCTGGTCCCATCCCTGCCCAGTTCCCAGGCACCTGGCTCAGTTACCTGCTTTTCACATTCGGTCTTACTTCTTGCTGGTACCGCAGGTTCAAACTGAGTTTGCGAACACACTCAGGTCCACCTGGCGGTAGTCTGTTTAAGAACCTGAGATAGGTTTTAAAGCAAAAGACATCATGAGGTTTTGAAAGGGGGAGGGTGAGGAGGAGGGAGATAAGGAATGGGGTGCTAGGCTGGTCCCCTTCTTGGGAACTTTGTGAGCAAGGCTGGGCCACGGGGCTGGAGCAGCCCTTCTGTTGCTATGGTAACCTGCTCCAGGAGGCTGCCAGAAGGACTGAAAAGTGTGCTTCTGGGATGAGGCCTGTTGTGCCAGCAGAGGGAAACAGGGGCTTCTGAAAACCGTAGGATGTGTCCTGCTGACTTTGGATCATTGGTCACTGCCACTACTCCCTTGGGTCGTTGAGTAAAAGCTGCCTCCACTTTGGGACGAAGAAGACTGTGATGTCACCAAATGACCCCTGAGCTCTAGGCTCAGGCAATTACAGGGCGAGCTGGGGGACACACACCCAACTAGGCTGAGGGTCCCACACCGAGAGTCTGGGGCAGGGGGATGGTGTCCTGTGAACTTGGTATAACATCCATGCTCTATCTTGGTCCCTGTCCTCAAAAGATAGGGCTGCCTGCTTAAAGTGATCAACTTTTGAAATCACCCACTGGGTAGCCACCCCTAAATTAGCCAATGCCATCCTTGGCTATAATCTCCCACCATCTTAACTGTTGCCTCACAAACAAGCTTGTTTTTAAATCCCCACCATCAAAAGGTACAGGCAGCGTTTCTGCCACCCAATCAAATTTGCGTAAACAGGTTCTGGTTTTAAAATAGCTAAACAAACACTAAACGAAAGGCCACCTCAGGAAGCCAAGGGCCAAGCCTAACCATCAGATTAGAACCTTCTTCAGTCTATGGGGAGGAGAGACAGTAGGAAGCAACTTCCTGTGGGGGCCTTTCCCAAAGCGTCTGCCCCCCGCCCCCGCCCCATTGCAGCAGCAAGCCTCTTGTGACTCAGTCACCTTTGCTGTCCTCTCCTCTCCCGTGTCCTGTCCTTTCCTTCCCTCAAGGAGAGCGTGAATCCTGTCCCCCTGCCTGTACCTGGTGGGACAAGAACCCCTTGAGGATGGCCCATGGAGTGTCTTACTCAGCCCTCTATGGGCCTGAAGAATATTGGATGCTTAAGACAAGGTCAAAATCTAATTATCCAAATGAGTGAAGAATACTCTGTCCCTTGGCTCAAACCTTCAAGATTTAGTCCCCTAAAGGGGAGAGCAGCCTTGTCCATCGACTGAAACAGAATGTGCTAGATCTTCCTGTGACTTTTTCCTGCTCACCCAGGGTCATACTAGTAACAGACTCTACCAGTTTGGCTTGTAACCCAGAAGTGGGTCACACTGCAGAGCATGGAGGGCCATCGGCCCTTTCCTGAGGTGGCTGTTGCCTCACATGTCACTGCCGGCCATGGTCATCTTTAGTCTTTAACCCTCACCTGCATCACTGGTGCTCACTTCTTGCCACTGTCACTGTGCTGGCCTTCAGTGACTCACCTCCCTCCTCCTCTATGGGTTTGCTTTTCGGTAGCAGACTAGTAAATAAAATAGCCAGGCTTGTTAGAATTGTTGTCAGAGGAGATGGCTTTCAAAGTGGAATTTATAATGTTTTCCTCAAAGAAAAGAGATCTGGGCAGAAATCCCTTCTGTTCTGACTCTTCAAGAGCAATTTGGGCCTCTTCTGATTCTTGCTGCTCTTCCAGAAATCACAGGTGGCTGGTAAATCACTGTGGCAGGGGAAGTGCAAATATTATATAGTCAACCCAAGGAGCCTGTCAAAGGTGAGTAACATAGTATCCCCATCATTCTGGAATCCTCGACTACACCTGGAACATGGCGCTCCAGAACTTGGCTCACTGTCACAGGAGGAAGTTCCTAAGTAGCAGAAGGACACTGATGAGAGAACAGCCCAAGGAGGCTGACTTGCCTCTGCTTTTCTGTTCCTAGGAGTAAGAGGAAAATCCAAAAAGGATCCCTGATGAGGACACAAAGGTGGCAGTGGTGGTAAAGAACTCGCCTGCCAATGCAGGAAACGTAAGAAATGTGGGTTTGATCCCTGATTCAGAAAGATCCCCTGGAGGAGGGGCACAGCAACCCCCTCCAGTATTCTTGCCTGGAGAATTCCATGGACAGAGGAGCCTGATGGGCTATGGTCCATGTGGTCACAAAGTCGGACATGACTGAAGTGACTTAGCACAAGGATGCAAACTGCTCTCAACCCCGGTTCACACACATGGACTGTGAGAATCTTGCCTTACTCACTTTCACAGAAGCAAAAACTCCTGCAGCATCTGCCCAATAGTAGCACGGGGAGCAAGAAAACACTTGGAGGGCACGTATAAGCAGGTATATTGTGAGGTGTGTGGAGTAAGCAGAGGAGCCTGGGAGGGCTCACACTCTCCTTTCCCTGAACTGGCTCTCCTTTCTCCTATCTTTCCAGAAGATCTGATGGGAATCATTTAAAGACAGAGCCTGCCAATAGCTTCCTTCAGCTCCTCCTTCAGGAAGTCCTCCTGGATGATCCCCCAACACCCTCTCACCCCTGTAGCCCTCAAACATGCAGGTTTGGGCTTTGAAGGCCACACGTGGCTTGGGAAGCTTCTTGAGAGTAGGGGTCATGCCTAATTCAACCCTGTCCTCTGGCCCTAAGTGCTCTCTGGCATGCAGTTGGAGCTCAGTAAATGTTAGTTGGATCTAATCCTTCTCAAGTTGTCACTATGTCTGTGACATTTAAGTCAAGGGGAGCCTTCATTTTTCTTGTGAACCCCTTGTGGATGAGGATCCAGCTCCTACTAGTTCTGTTGCCCTTTCTTCCCACTCAGCACTCTGCTCTATATGGGAAGTGCTCCATAAATGCCTTATTGAAACACAGAGCACTCAGATTTACCAGAGCTGGCCTGCCTGGGTTCAAGTCACTTTACTTGCTGTACAATCCTGGGCAAGTCATGCACCTCTCTGAGCCTCAAGTTTTCTGCCTAAATCCTATGGCTATTGTGAGGATTACAGGATACATGTAGTGCTTAAGCTCTCACAAATCTTTTGGTGAATAAGTAGGAGGAAATTCTTTGGTGAGATTAGGAGGGTTACTAATAGGGTGAAAAGTCCCAATCCAAGTCTGGGTGTCCAGGTACCCTGCCGAGCCCAAGAACTCTGCTCCCTGGAAGGCAGTGTGGGGGCCAGGAGGTGGGAAGAGGGTAGGATCCTTGTTCCTTACACGGTCCTCAGGATGGAGCTGGCAGACCTGAGCAGGAGTGCCTCTGGCATGGTCCCTGAGAGGTGGCCACACCCTGCAAGCTCACCCCGGAGAGAATGAGAACCTCAGAGAGCCTGTTCAGGTGTCCCCTGGGAGAGCCGCATCAGCCCCAGAGAGGCCCAGCACCACCAAACTGCCCTGCAACAGAGACACAGAGTGAGTCACCCTGTGGCCTGGCCAGGTCTGGGGCGACTGCTGTCCTTCCAGGGCATGGCTCACTGATTCCCGGCCTCTGTACCTGTCTGTAATTTACTACCACCTAAGCCCACCTGCTCTGATCACATTGAGAACAACACAGCCTCGCAGCAGGTGGTTGCCTTGGGCCCCAGGGCCAATCAATTACCAGGCTGAGCAAAAACATCAGATTCCCGGCCTCCTGAGTCCTGTCCACTATTAGTAAACCCTACCACCACCACCACCACTCTTTCCCACCCCTTTCTTGTTCTGGTTCTCACCTCTCTCTGTCCTGGGGGCAAAGGGAGAACCTGTCTCCTACATGCTGCAGGGTATTTTCAATGGAGGGTATTGTCCAAATACTTCCCCAAATCCTAAAACCCCCGGAGCAGGGAGGGGAGCTGTGCCTCCTTCTGATCCCATGGTCCTGGGCTCACCGACTGGTCCCTCTGCACACCTGGAGCTCTCAACGGTGGTGGCCTGGTCTGCAGCGCCACTTCCTACTGGCTTCCCTGCTGCCCCACACAGCGGACCCCACACTCCAGACAGTCGGCCTGACCTGCCTGTCTCATCTCAAAGAAAAGGCTACCCTGGCATCTCTCTTGCGATCCCTGATTCCCAGCTGGAAGACCCCCACCGAGGACTTACAGTGATGGACTGGGCACCTCCAGGGAGGGTCTGGCTGCCGCAGGGTGCTCACCTTCCTCTTTGGGGCTGGTAGGCACAGCACTTGCTGTGCTCCTTCAGCTAAGGCATCATAGGTGTGGGAGCCAGTGCTGCAGGGTCCCTGTTTCCAGGTGATGAGGCAGTGGGGCTGGGCAGGAGTGGGGACCCGCCCCAGTCTGCCCTGGGGCTGCCAGTGAGGTGCGGCCACAGGTACTTCTGACCTACCTGGCACACGTCCTTGCTGCCCACCTGTGAGGCTTACGTAAAGAGGGGTGAGAGATGAAGGAGGGGCCTGCTGATGCCAGTGGGTGTGTTGTCTGTCATCCTTGGCAGAGACGCAGGAAGACACTGTTCCTGCTGCAGGGCTTTCTGCCTAGAGCTGGCACTGGGCCCCAGGGGTTAGGCAGGCAACTTGACCTTTTTCTTCTTTGCTTTTTCAAACTTTTCTTTGTAAGTACACATATTGTACCGAGTGTTTTATGTGTGTTGGCCCTTCGCATCTTCCAACAGCCCAATGTGGATTAATGGTACCATGTCCCAGGTGAGCTGACAGCGGCCCAAGAGATTTATTTTATTTTTTTCTCCTTCCTCTTTTATCCCTCCTTGTTTTTAAATTGGAGGATAATTGCTTTCCAATGTTGTGTTGGTTTCTGCTGCACAGCAAAGTGAGTCAGTCATAATTTTATGTATACATACATATATATATATACACACACAAACGTAATTGCATATATACATGGGCTTTTCTTGTGGCTCAGCTGGTAAAGAATCCGCCTGTAATGTGGGAGACCGGGGTTCGATCACTGAGTTAGGAAGATCCCTTGGAGAAGGGAAAGGTTACATATATCCCCTTCCTCTTAAACCTCCCTCCTACCTCCCATCCTACCCCTCTGGGTCATCACAGAGCACCAGGCTGGGCTCCTTTGTTACACAGCAACTTCCCACCAACCATATATTTTACACATGATGGTGTATATATGTCAAAGCTACTTGAGAGCTTTAGACATGTTCGATGTCACACGTCCAGCAAGAGGCAGAGATGTCATTTGAAATCCAGCATTCTATAACTGGCTTTGAAACCAGGACACCATGTAAGCTGAATTTCACCAATTTTTGCATCATAAAACTCAGCTGACAGCTCCATCTCACACTGCCTCTAGAGAGCCCCTCTTCCATGGAAACATTATCTCTGCACGTTGCCCTTTGTCCTCTAATGCCCTCACCACTTCCACCTCATTCCAGAGACTCTTGGATCTGGCATTATATCTGCGTCTTCTAAAACCTGGGCCCTGCTCTCTGGAAACGCCCCTCCCAATCACTGTGCTATTTCACCTTCCAACCCCGAATCCCCTTCCCACCTGTGTTGTCACCTGCCAACTGCCTCTGGGGTGAGCAGGTGTTGGAAGAGGTGAAAAAACAGAGGCCACTGGGTGTTAGGGGAAAATTTAAGCAAGCCCTAAACTGAAGGTTCAGATGCAGGGCACAGCAGTAGGATGGGGCAGGGGTTATTCCAAGGCCCTCCACCCTTTCAGATGGCAGATGACTCCCAGATTGCTACACTAAGCTGGTTTGTCACTACCAGCACACCAACTTCAAGAGAATTCTCCCCTTTCAAATTCCAATTTCTTAACAGTGATCCTTCAGGGCACCTGACAATTCAGGTCTGGGGTGCTGCCCCTGACCCTCTCATGGGTCGGGAGCCCCTTTGAGAACCTGCTGGAAGCCCTCCACTCGCCCCCATCAATGTGCCCAGATGCTCTTACAGTTTCAGGGCACCCAGGGTGCTTTGGAAATTCATACACTCCAACCCCAGTGAACCCCAGAAAGAAATGTGGATCCTTTCTCTGTCCTAAAGAGGGTATGGGTTGCCCCACTTTTTTCCTCTTCCTCCCACTTTCCTGGTGAGGATAGAGCATTGATGTTGGAGTTGGCACTGGGGGTCGATATTGCAGGGGGTGGTGGGAGAAATGTCCTCACTTTGCGGGGATAGCAGGAATGCACGCCCCGATCCCTCAGCCCCTCCCAGGCAGCTTGACAACTCCTCTAAATGTAGAGTTTCCAAACTGATGAGGAGGCTGGGCAAATGGGCTTATTCTAGGCAGGAGGACTTGCGAAATGTGTCATCTTCCCTTTCTATCCCCTCTCAAAAACTGCAAGCCTGCCTTCCCTGGCAGAAGTTTCCTACTGTTCTTCAGACCCCTGCTCCTCCAGGAAGCCCTTTGGGAAGGACCCCCAGCTCTCATGCTTCTTCCTGGAGCTGTGCTGGCTGTGTCCATCCCAGAGCACTTAACGTTTAGAGGCTGGGTGTTACTTTTTAAAACCGAATTGTCTACTATGAAATAAAAATCTTAAGACCATATTATCAGAGTTGGAAATGATCTCTGCCTGCCCCATGACTGCCAGCTCCAGGAGGCTCCTCCTTCATACTATAACTACTGAGTACCTCCTCTGCGGACATTGCTGGGGGCCTGTGGGGTGCAAGCAAGCCCTTGTCTCAAAGACAGAGCCTGGTCCCTGCCTTGAAGTCTTAGAGATGATGGAACTGACAGTTAATAAGCAAAGATGCTTTCAAGGTCACTGAGGGGTCACCAGACCAGGCTGGGTTAAGGGTACAAGGAAACCGAAGGAAGAAGGTTGGATAGAGGTGAAGGTTTACTTGATGTGAGGCAGAGGACAAGTGCCCCAGGCAGTGGTGCAGCAGAGGAAGCTGGTGTGGACAGGAGAGTGTCCAGGTGTCACAGACTCAGGCTATGGACCACCCCTAGCCCTGGGGCCCCAGCCTACAGCAGAGGGAGCTTGGCCAAGGCAGACATCTTCTGGGGACACACGGTCTCTCAGAAAGGGTGAGGGCAGGGCAGAAGTGGCCCAAGACATATCTTGCCAGGTCCATCAGAAGGAACATATTCAGGGCAGGCACCTGGGGCCCTTGACTGTGACTGATGCCCAGTGCAAGGAGGTTCAGTGTTTTTCCTCCATGTTTTCCTAACAGGAGTGCTTGCTGAGAGGCCAAAGTCTTGTCTCACCTTTGTCTTGGCTCCTGCCATGGTGGGTGGGGCCGTCCCACCAGCCAGCTGACACTTCTCAAGCCAGTCACACAGCCTACAGGGTCACACAGAGGTCGTCTGCATGGCCTAGGAGGAGTCTGGTTATGCCCTAGACAGGTCCCTGGACACTGGGACACCTGGATTCTAGTTCAGATTCCACCTCAGTAGAATAACCTTGGGAAAGTCCCTGGTCCTCTCTGGGACTCAGTTTCCTCAGGTAAGTCGCAGGCAGAGGGCTTTCCAGTTTTCTGTCTATGACTGGTGATTTGGATGTCTGGGCTGGAATTCTGCTGTTCCAGGCAAGGACAAGGCTACAGGACTGGGTGTTTCTGGACTCCAAGGCCTGAAAAGCTGGGGGGAACAAGGCAAGAATAATGATAGTAATGGCTAATAATCAACACATTTACACTACTAGCTGTGTGCCAGGCAGTGTTCTGTGCACCTTATACAGATATTGACACATTCAGTCCTCTCAAGAGCCCAGTGAGGTGGCCCCTATCACCATCCTCACTTTACAGATGAGAAAATGAGGTACAAGGAGATTAGGTACATTGCCCAAGGTCTTTTGGTTAGCAGAGTAGGATGCAAATTTGGGCAGGTTCAGTGTTTATGCTGTTAACAGACTGTACTTGATACTCTCAGGCCTGCTGGGGGATTTGAGTGGGTGGGGCAGGGGCAAAAGCTAGTGAGGTGTAGAAGGGTGGGCGTCCCGTGGTCCTCTGAACTCCTGCTCCCGAGCATTCATCATTAGACATTTTTATCACACCCTTCCTCCAAAATTTTGAAAAATTTTGTGTAGAAGCAAGGTTTAAATCCTCAAACCATTTTCTTCTGCTGTATGAATGACTGACAGAGACAACTGTCAACTGGTGTTTTGAATCATAACTGGGAGGGCAGTATGAAACTTGGAGTTGACACAATTCTGACACACAGCGAAGAACCGTGCCATCTCCCATCACTCGCCATTTTTATTTGAAGACCCGCAAGTCTGACTTTGGCTTATACTTTTTCTCCTGTTATGGCTTCAGTTAGTCCATCTGTAAAATGAAGGGGTGGAAGGGATGGTGTCTAAATTCCAGCTCTGATGATAGCTGGTTGTCCATGTTTCTGCTAAGGAGAAGAGAGGAAGGAAGAACACTGCCATTTTTCAGGTTCTGGACCAGTTCTTAGCCAGAGAAACTTCATGGTGTCAGGATGGGGGCGAGGTTGAGGTTTAGATTTCTACCAACAGGGGCGTTGTGCCCCTGCAGCATATGGATGTTGGCTCCCAGACTTGGTCCCTGTCCTGAAGGAGCCCATGGTCTAAAGAAGGGCGTGAAAGAGAGAGGCACGTACATGGCCTACACACACGAGAGACATCTGTGAGCATGGCAGGCAAGGGTGTTGTGCAGTGTGGACACAGAGCCGTGGGAGACTGATCTCCTAGGAGAACCTCATTTTGTTTTATTAACAGTGAGAACTAACACTTGCTGAACAATTAGGATGTGCCTGGCCCTGTTCCAATTATGTCACACATGTCAACACATTTACTTACCTCAACAATCTTATAAAGTAGGTTCAGTTCAGTTCAGTTCAGTTCAGTTGCTCAGTCGTGTCCGACTCTTTGCAACCGCATGAATCGCAGCACTCCAGGCCTCTCTGTCCATCACCAACTCCCGGAGTTTACCCAAACCCATGTCCATCGAGTCAGTGATGCCATCCTACCATCTCATCCTCTGTCGTCCCCTTCTCCTCCTGCCCCCAATTCTACCCAGCGTTAGGGTCTTTTCCAATGAGTCAACTCTTCGCATGAAGTGGCCAAAGTATTGGAGTTTCAGCTTCAACATCAGTCCTTCCAATGAACACCCAGGATTGATCTCCTTTAGGATGGATTGATTGGATCTCCTTGCAGTCCAAGGGACTCTCAAGAGCCTTCTCCAACACCACAGTTCAAAAGCATCAATTCTGCGGCGCTCAGCTTTCTTCACCGTCCAACTCTCACATCCACACATGACCACTGGAAAAACCATAGCCTTGACTAGACAGACTTTTGTTGGCAAAGTAATGTCTCTGCTTTAAACATGCTATCTAGGTTGGCCATAACCTTCCTTCCAAGGAGTAAGCGTCTTTTAATTTCATGGCTGCAATCACCATCAGCAGTGATTCTGGAGCCCCCAAAAATAAAGTCTGACACTGTTTCCACTGTTTCCCCATCTATTTGCCATGAAGTGATGGGACCAGATGCCATGATCTTACTTTTCTGAACGTTGAGCTTTAAGCCAACTTTTTCACTCTCCTCTTTCACTTTCGTCAAGAGGCTCTTTAGTTCTTCTTCACTGTCTGCCATAGGGGTGGTGTCATCTGCATATCTGAGGTTATTGATATTTCTCCCGGCAGTCTTGATTCCAGCTTGTGTTTCTTCCAGCCTAGCGTTTCTCATGATGTACTCTGCATATAAGTTAAATAAGCAGGGTGACAATATACAGCCTTGACGTACTCCTTTTCCTATTTGGAACCAGTCTGTTGTTCCATGTCCAGTTCTAACTGTTGCTCCCTGACCTGCATACAGGTTTCTCAAGAGACAGGTCAGATGGTCTGGTATTCCCATATCTTTCAGAATTTTCCACAGTTTATTGTGATCCACATAGTCAAAGGCTTTGGTATAGTCAATAAAGCAGAAATAGATGTTTTTCTGGAACTCTCTTGCTTTTTCGATGATCCAATGGATGTTGGCAATTTGATCTCTTGTTCCTCTGCCTTTTCTAAAACCAGCTTGAACATCTGGAAGTTCACGGTTCACGTATTGCTGAAGCCTGGCTTGGAGAATTTTGAGCATTACTTTACTAGCATGTGCTGCTGCTGCTGCTGCTAAGTCGCTTCAGTCGTGTCCGACTCTGTGTGACCCCATAGATGGCAGCCCACCAGGCTCCACCGTCCCTGGGATTCTCCAGGCAAGAATACTGGAGTGGGTTGCCATTTCCTTCTCCAGTGCATGAAAGTGAAAAGTGAAAGTGAAGTCGCTCAGTCGTGTCCGACTCTTAGCGACCCCATGAACTGCAGCCTACCAGGCTCCTCTGTCCATGGGATTCTCCAGGCAAGAGTACTGGAGTGGGGTGCCATTGCCTTCTCCTTCTAGCATGTGAGATGAGAGCAATTGTGCGGTAGTTTGAGCATTCTTTGGCATTGCCTTTCTTTGAGATTGAAAAGAAAACTGACCTTTTCCAGTCCTGTGGCCACTGCTGAGTTTTCCAAATTTGCTGGCATATCGAGTGCAGCACTTTCATAGCATCATCTTTCAGGATTTGAAATAGCTCAACTGGAATTCCATCCCCTCCACTAGCTTTGTTCGTAGTGATGCTTTCTAAGGCCCACATGACTTCACATTCCAGGATGCCTGGCTCTAGGTGAGTGATCACACCATCGTGATTATCTGGGTCATGAAGATCTATTTTTGTACAGTTCTTCTGTGTATTCTTGCCACCTCTTCTTAATATCCTCTGCTTCTGTTAGGTCCATACCATTTCTGTCCTTTATCGAGCCTATCTTTGCATGAAATGTTCCTTTGGTATCTCTAATTTTCTTGAAGAGATCTCTAGTCTTTCCCAATCTGTTGTTTTCCTCTATTTCTTTGCATTGATCGCTGAGAAAGGCTTTAGCAGGTACTAAATTATAATCCCCATTTAAGAGGTAAATGAAGCTCAGAGAAATGAAGTAACTTGCTCAAGTCTACAGAGCTTGTAACTAGAATGGTTGGGATTCAAATCTAGGCAATCTGGCTCCAGATTTTATGTTATGAACCATAATGTGCACTGCCTAAAATTGAATGACACTCTCTGAGGTGCCTTATTCCTCTCCACACACTTCAGCAACATGGGATTTGGTAGGAGAAACTGATTCAGAAAGGCAGAGCACTGTGGTTGAGACACTAGTTTAATGCACACGTATTTTTAAATTCTTCAAATCAATATACTCCTGACATGTCATTACAATATCAAACATATAATAAAAAATGATCAGACATCTGAAAAATCAGGAATTGTGGACCAAAATCAAGGGGAGAAAATAGCCAATAGAAACATACTCAGGCATGACACAAATGTTGGAATAAGCATGAGTGCATCCTCAGTTGCTCAGTCCTGTCTGACCCTTTACAACCCTATGGACTGTAGCTCACCAGGCTTCTCTGTCCGTGGAATTTTCCAGGCAAGAATACTGGAGTGGGTTGCCATTTCCTACCTGAGGGGATCTTTGCAACCCATGGATTGAACCCAAGTCTCCTGTGTCTCTTGCATTGGCAGGCAGATTCTTTACCACTGAGCCACCTGGGAAGCCCTGAAATAAGCATACAAAGACTTTAAAACAGTTACTAACAGTCCAATAATTTAAAGAAAAAATGATACAACTGATGAACAGATGGAAAATCACAACATAAAAATAGAAAGTATAAGAAAAATACAATCTCTGAAATGAGAAATTTACCAGATGAGTTTGATAGCAGATTGAAAAGTTCACATACCTGAAATTTCATCCCCTGAAGACAGAATAATAGAAATTATTCAATCCAAAGAGCAGAGAGAAAAAGACTTTTTAATTGAACAGAACAAAACATTGCTAAAAGAAGATGACAAAAAGCTAAGTAAATGCAAAGGCATCTCAAGATCAAGAGACTTGATATTGTAGATCCCAAATTGATCTACAGGTCAACATAATCCCTATCAAAATCCTAGCTGGTTTTTCCGCAGGAATTAACAAACTGGTATGAAATTACTACGAGACTTCAAAAGACCCAGATAGACAAAATAATCTTGAAAAAGAATAAGTTGGAGGATCCACACTTTTTGATTTCAAAACATACTATAAACCTACAGTGTCCTGCTTCCACGGTGGCTCATCAGTAAAGAATCTGCTTGCAGTGCAGGAGACGCAGTTTCAATCCTTGGGTGGGGAAGATCCCCTGGAGGAGGGAATGGCAACCCACTCCAGTATTCTTACCAGGAAAATCCTATGGACAGAGGAGACTGGCAGCTACAGTCCATAGATTCACAAAGAGTCACACACGACTGAAGCGACTGAGCTCGCATGCACAGTGTGTCCTTCAATAATCAGGATAAAGTGGTACTGGCATAAAACAGATATATAGATAAATGCAATAGAATATAGAATCCAAAAATCAATCTTTATATTTATAGTCAATTGATTCTCAACAAGCTGGAATCAAGATTGCCAGGAGAAATATCAATAACTCAGATATGCAGATGATACCACCCTTATGGCAGAAAATGAAGAAGAACTAAAGAGTCTCTTGATGAAAGTGAAAGAGGAGAGTGAAAAAGTTGGCTTAAAGCTCAATATTCAGAAAACTAAGATCATGGCATCCAGTCCCATTACTTCATGACTAATACATGGGGAAACAGTGGCAGACTTTATTTTTTGGGCTCCAAAATCACTGCAGATGGTGATTGCAGCCATGAAATTAAAAGATGCTTACTCCTTGGAAGGAAAGTTATGACCAACCTAGAAAGCATATTAAAAAGCAGAGACATTACTTTGCCAACAAAGGTCCATCTAGTCAAGGCTACAGTTTTTCCAGGATTCATGTATGGATGTGAGAGTTGGGCTATAAAGAAAGCTGAATGCTGAAGAAGTGATGCATTTGAACTGTGGTGTTGGACAAGACTCTTGAGAGTCCCTTGGACTGAAAGGAGATCCAAACAGTCTATCCTAAAGGAAATTAGTCCTGAATATTCATTGGAAGGACTGATGTTGAAGCTGAAATTCCAATACTTTGGCCACCTGATACGAAGAGCTGACTCATTTGAAGAGACCCTGATGCTGGGAAAGATTGAGGGCAGGAGGAGAAGGGGACAACAGAGGATGAGATGGCTGGATGGCATCACTGACTCAATGGACATGAGTTTGAGTAAATTCCGGGAGTTGGTGATGGACAGGGAGGCCTGGCGTGCTGCAGTCCATGGGGTTGCAAATAGTCACACATAACTGAGTGACTGAACTGATTCTCAACAAGGGTGCCATGGCAATTCAATGGGGGAAGTATTCTTTTCAACAAGTGGTACTGGGGCAACTCAGTATACATGTGCAAAAGAATAAAGTTAGACACTTTCCTCACACCATACATAAAAAACTAATTTGAAATGTATCAAAGACCTAAATGTAAGAGCTTAAGTTGTAAAAATTCTAGAAGAAAATATAAGAGTAAATCTATGTAGACTTGAATTAGGTAAAGCCTTCTTAGCTATGACACCAAAAGCACAAGAAACAAAAGAAAAATAGACAAATTGGACTACATCAAAATTAAACCTCTTTGTTCTTCAAAGGATATCATCAAGAAAGTGAAAAGATAACCCACAGAATGGAAGAAAATATTAGCAAATCATTTATCTGATAAGAGAGCTCTAATAATTCAACAAAAAAGAAAAATAACCCAATTAAAACTGGCAAAGAATTTGAATAGACATTTTTCCAAAGATAAACAAATGGAGAAGAAATGTATGATGTCCAACATTATCAGCTATCAGAAAATGCAAATCAAAACCAGAATGAGATAACACTTCATACCCACTAGAATGGCTGTATAAAAAAGATGGATGCTGGGAATTCCCTCGTGGTACAATGACTAGAACTCTGTGCCATCACTTCCCAGGGCATGGATTCAGCCCCTGGTCAGAGAACTAAGATCCCACAAGTGAGGATGTGGAGAAATTGGAACTCTTGTATAGTGCTGGTGGTAGGTAATGCAGCTGCTTTGAAAAACAGTCTGCTAGTTCCTCAAAAGATTCTATGCCTGGAGTTATATGATTGAACAATTCCACTTTTAGGTTTATATCTGAAATAAAACATATGTCCATACAAAAACTTATACATAAATATTTATTGGAGCATTATTCCTAATAGCCAGAAAATAAAAACTCAAATGTTCATCAGTTGATAAATGGGCAAACTAAATGTGGCATGTCAATTCATTGGAATTTATTTGGCCATAAAAAGAATGAAGTACTGATACATGATACAACATGAATGTGAATCATGAAAACCTGCTGAATGAAAGAAGCCATTCACAATAGATAATATATCATATCATATAATTTAAGTGAAACATCCAGGCTAAGCAAATTTATATAGACAAAAAGTATATTAGCGGTTGCCTAGGGCTGGGAGCTTGAGGGAAAATGGAAATGCTAATGGGTTAGGAACTCATTTCAGGTAATGAAAATAGTTTAAAACAGGCTGTGGTGATGTTTGCACAAATCTAGAAATATACTAAAAATCATTGGATTTTATACTTTAAAGGGGTAAAATTTATGATATGCAATTTATATCTCAATAAAGCTGTTATATTAAAAAAATAAATGGAGCCTCAGCTACCTGTAAAACATCAAATATCTTTCAAAAAGAAAGTAAATATGAAATAGATACCAACAAGGACCTACTGTTGGTACAGAGAACTATACTCAATACCTTCTAATAACCTATAATGGAAAATAGTCGAAAACAGAACTTGTGTATATATATATTTTTTTCATATGTATACACACACACATATATGTATAACTGAATCACTTTTTTATACACCTGAAACTCACACAACATTGTCAATCAACTATATTTCAATAATTATTTTCTAAAAAGTGAAATGATATCTAAATGAAATATGAGAGATTTTTTCATCAGCACACTTATGCGATGACTTGAAATCATGTCTGCAAATTCTTTACACTCTTCCCATCAATCGTCTTATTCTCCTCTTCTTAAATGTGAGATGGCCTTAATGACCAGCTTCCAATAAATACAATGTAGCAGAAGTGACACTATGTGATTTCCAAGGCTAGCTCATAAAATTTAATACAGTTTTCACCTGATTCTCTGACAATACACACTTTTTGTATCCCTAACCTACCATGTCAGAATTCGGGCTACCTTGAAGCCACCATGAAGAAGACCATGTGAAATTAAATAGAGGAGATGCTGAGGCTTCCTAGTTGATCCCAACCCCAGCCTATTGAGTCTCACCACCTCAGCATCAGACATATGAGTAAAGAACACTTGAGACAAGCCCAGGCCCAGCCACCAGTTGTCAAGTCAAGAAAACACTCAAGCAGACTATACTAGAGAAGTCCACTGGCAAAACTAAGGTCTCTGGTGAACAGCAGGTGTGGTAAGTTGAAAATGCCCTCTACCTAAATATTCATCTCCTAATCTCTCAAAACTGAATATTACCTTATATGGCCCCCATCCAATAAAAGGGGGGGGGGGCTTGCAGTTGTGATTAAATTGAGGATCTTGAGACAAGGAGTTGATCCTGGATTATCTTGGTGGGCACTAAATGCCGTCCCATGAACTCCTTATTGCAAAATTCAGACTTAAACTGAAAAAAGAAGGGAAAACCACTAGACCATTCAGGTATGACCTAAATCATATCTCTTGCAATTATACAGTAGAAGTGACAAGTAGATTCAAGGGATTAGATCTGACAGACAGCTCAGGGAGGCTGGTGTCTCTACTGGACCAAGAGTTTAACAGGACTCTGGACATATCAGATGGGTACTCCTGATGGACGGCACAGTCTACAACCGTGGCCTCAAAGGACACAGAGCACAAGCTGCCAGATCAGCATCAGACCCGCTCCAGCTCCAGCCCCGCAAAGGCTCCTTCCCTCCAGCCCTGCAAGTGGTGTGATACAAAAGGAAACTCATGTGGGTGAGCCTGGCATGCAAACCCTCCTCTGCTCTCTGTCTCCAGCCTCTGGCCTTCCTTCCAAAACCTTGGGAAGGGGAGGGAGGAAAGATAAGGCCTCTCCCAGACTATTGGAGGAGTGCAGACCCACCCTCCCCCAGGAGCAGCAGCCTGTGAGGGGCCACAAGGCCAGGAGAGATAGGCAAGCCTGAGACTGGGGCCCTGTGTGCCTGGGGCCAGCCTGGAGGGACGAGGAGCATCACAGCCATGGTAATGGCTTCTGATTTTAGAACATGTTAAACAAGGGTGCAGAGCTCCTTCCTCATGGCTATTCTGCAAGGCCTAGAAGGTTCACTGTGCCTGTGAGGGGTGGTCCTTGTGCCTTTGGAAGCATTTCATACACACCAGCTGATAGACTCTGCACAGATTTTCTGCAAGGTCAACAGAGGTCAGGCTTTTGTCTTTCTCTGAACAGAGAGTGATAACAAGACTCAGAGAAGCTAAACAACTTACCCAAAGTTTCTAAGCAAGAAAGCAGAGGGGGACTGGCCTTCTGAGTTTTCTGCCCTCTCTTCCCTCATAGGCCCCCTCATATACCTACCATTCCCGGCTCTGCCTCCCTTTCATAGAGTCTGCAAAAGAGGCCCCCGCCTCTGTGAGCCCATTCCCCAGGGTGAGGGAGCTCCAACCAGCCCATGTGAGTCCTACTGACCCTCTGCGTGTAGCCCACGTCCAGGGAGGGGGCTGGACCTCAAGCTCTTGGAGGCCTTGCAGGTAAGGTGCCTCTGCTTTCAGGAGGAAAGCAGCCCACTCTGGGCTCTCTGGAGACGCAGGGCAGGGATCAGACCCTCAGCCTCGGGGGGCGGAGGGGTCCTCTGTCTATCAATCACATTGACATTTCTTTCTTTTGTTCCATCTTTTGTTCCTCCTAACTCCCATTAGAACAATGGCCATTCACTCTGTAGCTCAAACACGGGCAACTTCTCCCCAGAGGGCTCAGACCCTGGCATTTCTCCCTTGTCCTTCTCCCCTTCTGCATTGTGCACTGCAGCCAGCCAGACCTCGCCCCTCCCTGAGTTCCCCATCTTTCTTCGCATCTTCTCACCATCCCAACGCTGTTCCCTCCACCAGCACGGCTCTTCCTCTCTGATGTCAGTGCCCTCCTGGCCATCCAAGGCCTGTCTGATGTTTGGAACTTTCCTGGTGGTCCAGTGGCTAAGACTCCACGCTCCCAAAGCAGGGGGCCTGAGTTCAATCCCTGGTCAGGGAACTAGATCCGACACACTGCAACTAAGAGTTCGCAAATTGCAACTACAGATCCTGTGTGCCACAACTAAGACCCAGAGCAGCAACCCCCCACCCCCAAAACCAAACAAAATAGTCCACTGTAAGAAGCCCCTCTCTCCTCCTCTGGGCCTGTACCCCTCCTGGGCACAGATCACGGGCATCTGGAGGTCTGTGTGTCTGCCTTCTCCCTGCCCTCTTGTTGGGGAATCCTGGGGCCAGGACTGGGTCCCAGCTTCTCAGGATCCCCCAGTCCTTGAACGGACAGGGCCTAGGCCAGAGTGGGCACTGGTGATGGCTAACAAATTGAATCTGCTTCCTCTGCATCACAGGTTGTGCTCAGTCGTTCAGTCGTTTCTGACTCTTTGTGACCCCATTGGGGTGCACTCGCCAGGCTCCTCTGTCCATGGGGATTCTCCAGGCAAGAATACAGGAGTGGGTTGCTATGCCCTCCTCCAGGGGATCTTCTCAACCCAGGGATCGAACCCAGGTCTCCCACGTTGCAGGTGGATCCTTTACTGACTGAGCCACCAGGGAAACCCAGATTAGTAGAACATGTACAGCAGAAGGGCTTTAGGGAAACTTCAGCCCCTGCATTCATGTCCAGACAGGGAAGCTGCAACCCAGAGAGGGACAGGGACCCACCAAGATCACACAGCAAGCTGGAGCCGGACTCTCTGGCTTTCCCGTCCTTGTGTGACATTGACTCCACATGCCAAAGTTCCCCCTTGAGGAGACAGGGAAACATTTGTCTGCTAACTTCTTCTTCCTCCATCCAACTGCAGCCCCCTACTCATCCCCTCATTCTTTGGTTGAGCCCCTCTGGGCCATGCAGGGGAGTACACATGTCCCACTCCAGGGCTTATCCCATTTAGCGATCATCCAGATCCTTTCTTTCATTCCCTGGATGAAGAGACTGAGGCTCAGAGAGTGAAGCAGCCTGCTCAGGGTCACACAGCAGAACCAAGTCCAGAACTCAGCCATGGGCTCAGTGGACAGAGACCCGACCTCTGACTTACCTGGTTCCCGAATTTTCTTGGGTGGTCCCCAGGCTTGCATCCAGCAGGCTCTCCTGCGGGGCTGCTCTGCTGTCCGGCATGCTGGGGTTCTAGGGGGAGCAGCTGCGTCCAGCTCCAGAACTGTACGGCACCAGCCTCGGGCATCTGCCAGAAAGAGCGGTCTCCCTCTGCATGGGAGGTTGGCCTTGACTGGGCAGGAGGGCGGGCCTGGGGCCGGGGGAGGCGGCGACTGGAGTGGCCCGAAGAGACCCATTTCCTCTCCATTTTTAGAAACTCAAAACACTCCTCAACGGTGAAATAGCTCAAGATTAAAACTTTCCTTTTCTTTGTGGTTTTGTTTTCACTCAAGACGAGAAGAATTTCAATGAAGCCAGTGTTCTTTTTCATGCAAATCTGCTCTGGTTCTCCCAGGAAGCCTGGCCAATGGGCTCAGGGCTTCTGGGTCCCCAGAAAACCTCCTCACTGGATTTAAGAGGCCATGTCAGAGCACAAGGGGTTCTCAGCACCAGTCTAGATTCAGATCCTGCAGTAGTTGCTAACCTCACTCTGCAAACCTGCCTCACTATCGACACAGCACCCAGGAAGGGGTTTTACCCACTCAGCCCACCTCCCCCAGGCTCTGTGCTGAAGGTTGGAGCTCTGATCAGGACCTGTGGCTCCTGCCCTCAAGGAACCCC
This sequence comes from Okapia johnstoni, assembly GCA_024291935.2. Lineage (NCBI taxonomy): Eukaryota > Metazoa > Chordata > Mammalia > Artiodactyla > Giraffidae > Okapia > Okapia johnstoni. The sequence goes on from CM044326.1 coordinate 26,802,682, forward strand.
AGTCTGGGGAAGGAGAGAGACATTGCCAACACTGAGGACTACGGTATAGTTGGCAGAAGCATTTGCACGGAAGCAGATATAATAAGGGACCTAGGAAGGTGACCACCAGGGCCGCCTGGTAGAAGTGTGGATCTGCTCCTTCAGTTAAAGGAGAGAAGGGTGTTGACAGTGGGTTTGCAGGCATCCGTAAACAGACGTGGGAAATTCACGCAGAACAGGGCGAACTGAGGGCTTTCTTGGAATACCGGGATCTCCTCCCTTGGGAAGTCCTTGCCAGAACAAAGTACCATGAACTGAGTGGCTTAAAAGAGAAATGTATTCTCTTACAGTTCTGGAAGCCAGAAGTCTGAAATCAAGGTGTTGGCAAGGGCTTGCTCTAAAGGCTCCAGGAAAGAATCTTTCTTTTTCTCTTCTGGCTTCTGGTGGCTCCCAGCAATCCTTGAGGCTCCTTGGCTCATAGCTGCATCTGTCCAATCTCTGCCTCTGTCTTCACATGACTGTCTTCCCCCTCTGTGCTTTGCCCCTATATCCTCTTAAGGACAATAGTCATCAGACTAGGGCCCATCTTCATCCAATATGACATCATCTTAAAAAATTAAATCTCTAAAGACCTTGTTTTCAAATAAGGTCACATTCCGAGGCTCTGGGTGGGCGTGACTTCTGGGGGACCATGATTCTGCTGAATATAAACTGTCTACAGGAGTCATTGGTGGAGATTCCTGTGAGATGTCCCCAAGAGTGGTTAGTAGGTTCAGCGGGGTCACAGGTAATGCTGTCTTAACTGGTGGATGCAGGTGGCTGAGAAAAGGTTTGTCTGCATTCATGAAAATTCAGGGTGTGGACCCCAGGGTGCTGTCTCCCAACACATTGAAGGCACAGTAGACAGGAGGCCTGAAGTCTGGCTTAGAGGCCTGAATCTTCCATTCACCGCTTCTCCCAGTGACCTTGGGCAGTCCTCTGCCCCTCTCTGGGCCTTGAATTGACTGTTCAGTTCACAAGGGTGATGGCTTGGAGGCTGGCCAAGGTGGCTGCTAGCTCCAACTGGACATGAGAAGATGATGAGCAGAGTTATGCTCATGGGCTGACTGGGTATGCCTAGAGGGACATCATTGCGAGTGCTAAGTGGTGAGCCCCCACCCAAGGGGATACTGAATCAGAGAAAAAAGACATCTAATTCTTAAGCTCAAAAGTTTTGGTTAAGATGAAAGCCTGAAAAGGTTTGGAAAGAAGTACAATGTGGCAGAACAAATTCTCCCTCCCACAACCCCATCCCTCAGATTCTTAGGGATCTTGAGAGCTGAGAAGGGAGGAGACTTCAAAAAGGAAGCCAGACCCTGAGTGGGGCTCAGAGAGGAGCTCCCTAGGGTACATTTCCTGAGCAGTAAGAAGGGAAGAAGTTAGTAGGGCCTGAGGCTTCCCAAGAAAGTGACAAGGCCCCAGAGTATGCGGCACAGGCCACAGAGGAGATGGTCCCAGGGCACCAGAACCAAGAGGGCCTGGGCGGCCCCCCTCAATACAGCAGTGGAGCAAGGGTCTACATGAGCAGAGGGCAGGGTCAGAGCGCTGGCCACAGAGGCTGATGGGAGAATAGGTACTCAATGGGCCCAACGGGAAGGGTTGACCCCACCTGAGGCCCAGGACCACAGGTAGATCTCATACAGAAGGGGTGGAACAGGGAGCAGCAAAGTCTGATTTCGCTGAGCTTTAAAAACAGTTACCTAACTTCATTTGGAAAAGTGTCTATAACCACGTGCTGGTTAGTCTGCCTTTGTCACCGGATTCCCTCTCCATGGGCTTGGTCCCCCAGGAGCTGACCTGTATGGGCATCTCCGAGGCCCCTGGCCTCTCTGGTTGAGTTAGGCCAATACAGACAGCAGCAGAACGGAGGGCTGATAGAAAGAAGTTGGGAATTTGATTCCTCTTTCTCTCTCCCTGCTGGCTGCAGTTTTGGCAGCAGCTTCATCCTGGTCCTGGCAGCTGAAGGTCCTATCTGACCTCCTGCCCAGACGGCTTGGGACCTCAGGAGTGGTCCAGCTCCCTGCTGTGGCTTTCCCACCCTTTGTGGCCCCCTTTACCCTGCCCTCCCCTCTCTAACTGCCCCTCTGAGTGGGCCATCTCTTTCCTATGGGGACCCTCACTGATAAAGCAGGAACATAAAATGTACAAAGGAAGTTGATTGTTTAATGGGCATGATGGAATGTTTTAGAAGTAGATAGAGGTATTAGCTACACAAAATGGTGAATGTACACCATGGTGAATGCACAATATGACACAGAATTGTGCACTTTAAAATGGTAATGCTATGTGAATTTCATCTCAATGAATTTGTTTTTTCTTAAAAGAGGCACAGAGAACTTCATAGTGAAAAGTGTGAAGTTTCCTTCCATCCTTCTCCCTCCTTCACTCATCCATTTCTTCTCCCAGAGCTACTACTATTAAAACTTGCTTTTGCATCATTCTAGAAGTATTCTAGGGGCTTCATCTGTGACTCAGAGGTAAAGAATCTGTCTGAAATGCAGGAGACGTGGGTTCGATCCCTGGGTTGGGAAGATCCCTTGGAGGAGAGCATGCCAACCCACTCCAGTATTCTTGCCTGGAGAATCCCATAGACAGAGGAGCCTGGTGGGCTGCAGTCCATGCGGTCACAAAGAGTCATGACTGAAGGAACTGAGCACACACACATGCAGAAGTATTCTAGACATATACAAATGATAACACAGTATACAGTTTTGTATCTTGTTTCTCATACTCGACAATGTTCTCTGGAGAACCTTTCCTGTTGTATTGAGGGCTTCCTAGTTCTTTTGTTGGGATGTACAGCATTCCATGGATAGTCTGGCCGGGATGCATTTAATCTGTCCTGTGCAATGAACATCGAGGTTGTTTTCAGTCTTTTACTGAAACAAACAACCTTATTTCTGCACCGTATGCACTCGAGTTGGTCTAGCTCTAAGATAAATCCCTAGAAGTGAAACTGCTGGGACTTGACTTAGTTTAAACTGGAAAATGACAGTTTTTTTGTGAAATGGATACATTAATTATTCTGTCATAGGAGGAAGAGGGAAGAGATTTTAAAAATTCATGGAGCTACAGAAAATAAAGTTTCAATTTTGCCTACATGAGTTTGTTGACTGAGAATATCTGTTCCTTCTGTGTGTGTGTGTGTGTGTGTGTGTGAGGCTAAAATGTTTTCTGCATCAGCTGGAGGGCTTTCCTCTTGCTCTGGCTGCGTGGGGGGCAGGGGGAAGTGGTTGCTGGCTGGGAACTCTAGGGATCTCTAGGATGCTCTGGGGGCCAAGGGCATTGCATTGCAAGGAGGGCACAGCCCATTGAGTGCCTTTCAGAGAGACAGCCCAAGGATGGTATGGGTGCTCTTAACTAGACTCTGGGAATCCCCTGAAGTCACAGGCAATGTTGTGTGTGTGTGTTTGTTTGGCTCTTTTGGGGAAAAGGCTCCTAGCTCTTTGTAGACCCTCAGAGTCTGTATCTGACAGTGAGGAACCACAGGAAGTGGGAAACCCCAAACTTTGCATTTAAACAGATCTGGGTTCAAATTCTGCATCTTCTGCTTATGACCTGTGTGACCTTGGGCTAGGGCCCCACCTCTCTGAGCCTGCCTGCGTGCATGCGTGCTAAGTCACTTCAGTCGTGTCCAACTCTGTGCAACCCTATGGACTGCAACCCGCCAGGCTCCTCTAACCAAGGGATTCTCCAGGCAAGAATACTGGAGTGGGTTGCCATGCCTTTCTCCAGGGGATCTTCCCAACCCAGGGATCAAACCTCTCTGAGCCTGAGCTTTGTCATAGTGATGAGGGTCAGTAATCAATGCTTCTTGGAGTTGTGGGTAAGGAGGGCTAGAAGACTGGGGAGACGGGGTGAGTCGGGGCTTTCTTGAGGCACTGCTATATCTCTGATGATAATCTGGTGCCTACCTCTCTGCCTCGTTCCTTCCCCTGGGGCCCAGTGAGCACCACGTTCCTTCCACTGGTCCACACTAAGGTGGAAACAGAGGTTCCCAGAAACATTTTACCTAGAACATGCTGATGCAAAGGAGTGCACAGAACCGGCTGTTCCTCCCCCTGAGATTAGACAAGGAAAGCGAGGGGGTGGAGTGAGAGTTGAGGGAGTGCTCGGGCAGGGAGGAGCTAGAGGGATTCAGCACAGGGGGGAGCCCCGACCCCATCAGATGTGGATGACCAGCCTTTGGGTCCTGGGCCCCCGCGAGCCTCCCTGAGCGGTGGGTCTCAGATCACACACCTCCCCCACCCCAACCAGGGCTGAGGCCTCAAAGGCCTTGTTCTGACTGAAGTCTGAAAGCATACTGCACTCTGCCAGAACTGTCTCAGGCTTCTATTATCAGAACAGAAGCCAAAGTCCTCACGCTGGGCCACGGGGCTCGCTTATCTGGCCCTGACCCCCTCTCTGAGCTCACCTCCTACTGCACGCCTCGCTGCCCTCCCCTGCTCACTGGCCTCCATGCTCTACCTCCTGCCCACAGATTTCGGACAGGTTGTTCCCTCAACCTGGGACACGCTGTCCCCACGTATCGTCTAACTCCCTCTTCATCCCTTCAGCATTCACTCAGATAATCACCTTCTCAGTGAGGCCTTCCCCAGCCACTGCAGCTAAACCCATACCCCCATCCAGCACCCCCACTCTCTTTCTGTTTGTTTTTCTCCATGCCTTCACCATCACCTCATTTCAGGATACTCTGTACGTCAACATCTATCTGTCCACTAGGATGCAAGCTCCTACAAGGCAGCAATTCTGTCTCTTTAGTTCCTTTCTCAAAAACAATGCCTCGTATTACTATCTATAAAATGGACAACTAATAAGAACCTCCTGCATAGCATGGGGAACTCTACCCAATACTCTGTAATCGCTTATATGGGAATAGAATCTAAAAACGCGTGGATAAATGTACACTGATCCATTTTGATATGCACAGAAGCTAAGAGGGCATTGTAAATTAGCTATACTTCAATAAAAATTTACTGAAAAAAATAATTATACAACTGCTTAAAACTGGGTTCCTAAAAAGAAGGCCTGTGGGGTCATTTTGGAAAACAAAATGTAACCTTTCCACTTCAAAAAAAGAAAACAGTGCCTGGTAGAGAGTAAGTGCTAAATAAATATTGGTCAAGTGAATGACTTTTCAAAAAAAGTTTGATTGGAGTATAGTTGCTTTGCAATGTTGTGTTAGTTTCTGCTGTACAGAAAAGTGAATCAACTATATGTATACATGAAAGTGAAAAGTGTTAGTCACTCAGTCATGTCTGACTCTTTGCGACCCCATGGACTGTAGCCCGCCAGGGTCCTCTGTCTGTGGGATTCTCCAGGCAAGAATGCTGGAGTGGGTAGCCATTCGCTTCTCCAGGGCATCCTCCCAACCCAGGGATTGAATCCAAGTGTCCTGCATTACAAGCGAATTTTTTACTGTCTGAGCCACCAGGGAAGCCTTATGTTTGTGTGTGTGTGTATATATATATATTCTCTTTTTTGGATTTCCTTCCCATTTAGGTCACCACAGAGCACTGAGTGGAGTTCCCTGTGCTATGCGGTATGTTTTCACTGTGTGTTAGTCGCTCAGTTGTGTCCGACTCTTTGCGACCCCACGAATTGTACCCCGCCAGGCTTCTCTGTCCATGGAATTCTCCGGGCAAGAATACTGGAGTGGATTGCCATTCCCTTCTCCAGAGAATGTTCCTGACCCAGGGATCGAACCCTGGTCTCCTGCATCACAGACTGATTACTGTTTTAACTATAGGGAAGTCCTTGGGCTCTCATAACTAATGAGAACATAGTCTCATGCATACAGTATGTTATGTTTTATACGTGCTGTGCTGAAGCTGTGCTTAGTCACTCAGTCATGTCTGACTCTTTGTGACCCCATGGACTTTAGCCCGCCAGGCTCCTCTGTCCATGGAGATTCTCCAGGCATACTGGAGTGGGTTGCCATGCCCTCCTCCAGGGGATCTTCCCAACCCAGGGGGTTGAACCCAGGTCTCCCGCAATGCAGGAGGATTCTTGACTGTCTGAGCCACCAGGGAAACCCCAAGAATACTGGAGTGGGTAGCCTATCCCTTCTCCAGGGGAACTTCCTGACCCTGGAATAGAACTGGGCTCTCCTGCATTGCAAGCGGATTCTTTACCAGCTGAGCTACCCAGAGAAGCCCATATATGTCTATCCCAATCTCCCAATACATTCCACTCCCCCTTTCCCTGCTTAGTGTCCATACATTTGTTCTCTATGTCTGTATGTCTATTTCTACTTTGCAAATAGGTTCATCCGTACCATTTCTTAGATTCCACATATATGCATTAGTAAATGGTATCTGTTTTTTGTTTTTCTGACTTCTCTCTGTGTGACAGTCTCTAGGTCTATTCATGTCTCTGCAAATGGCTCAATTTCATTCCTTATGGCTGAGTAATAATCCATTGTATATACATACGTCCTGTATCTTTATCCACTCCTCTGTTGATGGAGATTTAGGTTGCTTCCTGGCTATTGTAAATATTGCTGCTAATAAACATTGGGGTACATGTATCTTTTGGAATTATAGTTTTCTCTGGGTATATTCCCCGGAGTGGAATTGCTGGGTCATACGGTAGTCCTGTTTTTCATTTTTTAAGGAACCTTCATACCGTTCTCCATAGTGGCTATATCAATTTACATTCCCACACCCACTTCAGCATTTATTCTTTGTAGATTTTGTTAGTGATGGTCATCCTGACCAGTGTGAGGTGATATCTCATTGTAGTTTTTTTATTTGCATTTCCCTAATGAGTGATGTTGTTGTGTATCTTTTCACGTGATACTTGGCCATCAGTTTGTCCTCTTTGGATATTTAAATATATTAAATTTAAAAATTTAAATTTAAAAATTTAATAGATAGAAATTTAAAAGTATTAAAGATATTAAAAAGATATTTATCTTTTTAGGTCTTCTGCCCATTTTTTTTTTATTGGGTTGTTTGTTTTTTCAATATTGAGCTGCATGGACTGTTTGTATATTTTGGAGATTAATCCCTTGTCAATTGCCTCGTTTGCAAATATTTTCTCCCATTCTGAAGGTTGTCTTTTTGTCTTGCTTATGGTTTCCTTTGCTATGCAAAAGGTTGTAAGTTTAATTAGGCCCCATTTATTTATTTTTGTTTTTATTTCACTATTCTATCAGTGGGCCAAAAAAGATCTTGCTGCAATTTATGTCAAAGAGCATTCTGCCTATGTTTTCCTTTAAGGGCTTCCTTGTTGGCTCAGCTGGCAAAGAATCTGCCTGCAATGCAGGAGACCTGGGTTCAATACCTGGGTTGGAAAGATCCCCTGGAGAAAGGAACAGCTACCCACTCCAGTATTCTGGCCTGGAGAATTCCACGGAATGTATAGTCCATGGGGTCACAAATAGTCAGACACAACTGAGTGACTTTCACTTTCACTTTTCAAGAGTTTTATAGTGTCCAGCCTAAATTTAGTTCTTTAATCCATTTTGAGTTTATTTTGTGTATGGTGTTGGTGTTAGGGAGTGTTCTAATTTCATTCTTCTTCTTTTTTTATTCATCTAGGTCTTGGTTGCAGCATGCAGGATCTAGTTTCTTGACCAGGGAATCTAACCCAGGCTCCCTGCTCGGGCAGTTCAGAGTCTTAACCACTGGACCACCAAGGAAGTCCCTCTAATATTATTCTTTTACCTGTAATTCTCCAGTTTTCCCAGGACCGTTTACTGAAGATTGTTTTTCTCCATTGTATATTCTTGCCTCTTTATCATAGATTAGGTGACGGTAGATGCATGGGTTTATCTTTGGGCTTTCTATTTTAGTCCATTGATCTATATGCCTGTTTTTGTGCCAGTAACATACTGTCTTGATTACTGTAGCATTATAGTATAGTTTGAAGTTTGGGAGCCAAATTCCTCCAGTTCTGTTTTTCTTTCTCAAAATTGCTTTGACTGTTCGAGGTCTTTTGGGTTTCCACACATACTGTAAAGTTCTTTATCCTAATTCTATGAAGAATGCCATTGGTGATTTGATAGGAATTGCATTAAATCTGTAGATTGCTTTGGGAAGCAATATTGATTCTTCTAATCCAAGAACATGGAATATCTCTCCATCTGTGTTGTCTTTGATTTCTTTCATCTGCATCTTATGGTTTTCTGAGTACAGGTCTTTTGCCTTCTTAGGTAAATTTACTCCTGGGTATTTATTATTTTTGTTGCAATGATAAATGGAATTGTCTTCTTAATTTCTCTTTCTGATCCTTTGTTGTTGGTGTATAAGAATGCAAGAGATTTATTTGTATTAATTTTGTATTCTGCGACCTTACCAAATTTATTGATTACTATTGGTAGCTTTCTGGTGGCATTTTAAGGATTTTTTGTATACAGTATCATATCATCTGTAAACAATGACAATTTTACTTCTTTTCCAATTTGGATTCCTTTTATTCCCTTTTCTTTTCTGATTGCCATGGCCAGGAATGCCAATATTGAATAATAGTAGCGACAGTGGACTTTCTTATTTTGTTACTGATCTTAGAAGAAATGCTTTCATTTTTTTACCATTGAGAATGATGCTTGCTATGGATTTGTCATATACAACTTTTATTATGCTGAGGTGGGTTCTCTCTATGCCCACTTTGTAGAGTTGCTTTTTTTTTCCATAAATTGGTGTAGAATTTTGTCAAAAGTTTTTTCTGCATCTATTGAGATAGCTTTTATTCTCCAATTTATTAATATGGTGTACCACATTGATTGATTTGCACATATTAAAGAATCCTTGTATCTCTGGGATAAATCCCATTTGATCATGGTGTATGATCATTTTCATATGTTGTTGGATTCTGTTTGTTAGTATTTTGTGTCTATGTTCATCAGTAATACTGGTCTATAATTTTCTCTTTTTGTGATATCTTTGTCTGGTTTTGGTATTAGGCTGATGGTGGCCTTGTAGAATGAGCTTGGGAATGTTCCTTCCTTCACAATTTTTGCAAGAGTTTGAGGAGGATGGATGTTAGTTCTTCTCTAAATGTTTGATAGAATTCATCTGTGAAGCCATCTGGTCCTGGACTTCCGTTTGTTGGAAGACTTTTTAATCACAGTTTCAACTACATTACTTGTGTTTGATCTGTTAATATTATCTATTTCTCCCTTGTTCAGTCTTGGAATGTTGTACTTTTCTAAGAATTTGTCCATTTATTCCAGGTTGCCTATTTTCTTGGCATACTGTTGCTTGTAGTAATCTCTTAAGATCCTTTGTATTTCTGCAGTGCCAGTTGTAATTTCTCCTTTTTTATTTCTAATTTCATTGATTTGCATCCTCTCCTTTTTTTCTTGATTAGTCTAGCTAAAATTTTATCAATTTTGTTTATCTTCTCAAAGAACCAGCTTTTAGTTTTATTAATCTTTACTGTTGTTTTCTTTGTTCCTCTTTCATTTACTTCTGCTCTGATTTTTGTGATTTCTTTCCTTTTACTAACTTTGAGTTTTGTTTGTTCTTACTTAGGTGTAAGGTTAGGTTGTTTATTTGAGATTTTTCTAGTTTTTTTTTTATGTAGAATTGTATTGATATAAACTTACTTCTTAGAACTGCTTTTGCTGCACCCCATAAGTTTGGGGTCACCATGCCATTTGTTTTGATGTATTATTTCCTCTTCAGTTTCTTTAGTGATCTCTTAATTATTTAGTAGCATATTGTTTAGCCTCTATCTGTTTGTGGTTTTTTTTTTTTTTTTACAGTTTTCTTCCTATAATTGATTTCTAACCCCATAGCATTGTGGTAAAAAAAGATGCTTGATAAGATTTCAGTTCTCTCAAATTTACTGAGGCTTGATTTGTGACCTAAGATGTGATCTATCCTGGAGAATGTTCCATGTGCACTTGAGAAAAAAGTGTGTTCTGCTGCTTTTGGATGGAATTTCCTATAAATATCCATTAAGTCTATCTGGTCTAGTGTGTCATTTAAAGCTTGTGTTTCCTTATTAATTTTCTGACTGGATGATCTGCCTATTGGATTGAGTGGGGTGTTAAACTTCCCCACTATTATTGTGTTACTGTCAGTTTCCCCTTCAATGGTCATTAACATTTGCCTTATGGGTTGAGATGTTCCTTTGTTGGGTGAATAAATATTTACAATTGTTATATATTCTTCTTGGAATGATTCCTTGATCATAATATAGTATCTTTCCTTGTCCCTTCTAACAGTCTTTATTTTAAAGTCTATGTTGTCTGATATGAGCATTGCTACTCCAGTTTCCTTTTGATCTCCATTTGCATGGAATATCTTTTTCCATCCCCTCACTTTAAGTTTGTATGTGTCCTTAGGTCTGAAGTGGATCTCTTAGAGACAATATATATATGGTCTTATTTTTGTATGCATTCAGCCAATCTGTGTCTTTTGGTTGGAGCATTTAACCCATTTACAGTCAAGGTAATTATTGATAAGTATGTCCCTGTTGGCTGTAGGTGAGTGATCACACCATTGTGATTATCTGGTCGTGAAGATCTTTTTTGTACAGTTCTTCTGTGAATTCTTGCCACCTCTGCTTAATATCTTCTGCTTCTGTTATGTCCATACCATTTCTGTCCTTTATTGAGCCCATCTTTGCATGAAATGTTCCCTTGGTATCTCTAATTTTCTTGAAGGGATCTCTACTCTTTCCCATTCTATTGTTTTCCTCTATTTCTTTGCACTGATCGCTGAGGAAGGCTTTCTTATCTCTCCTTGCTATTCTTTGGAACTCTGCATTCAAATGGGTAGATCTTTCCTTTTCTCCTTTGCTTTTCACTTTTCTACTATTCACAGCTATTTGTAAGGTCTCCTCAGACAGCCATTTTGCCTTTTTGCATTTCTTTTTCTTGGGGATGGTCTTCATCACTGCCTCCTGTACAACATCACGAACCTCTGTCCATAGTTCATTAGGCACTCTGTCCATCAGATTTAGTCCCTTAAATCTATTTCTCATTTCCATTGCATAATCGTCAAGGATTTGATTTAGGTCATACCTGAATGGTCTAGTGGTTTTCCTTACTTTCTTCTATTTAAGTCTGAATTTAGCAATAAGGAGTTCATGATCTGAGCCACAGTCAGCTCCTGGTCTTGTTTTTGCTGACTGTATAGAGCTTCTCCATCTTTGGCTGCAAAGAATATAATCAAGCTGATTTCGGCGTTGACCATCTGGTGATGTCCATGTGTAGAGTCTTCTCTTGTGTTGTTGGAAGAGGGTGTTTGTTATGACCAGTGCATTCTCTTGGAAAAACCCTATTAGCCTTTGCCCTGCTTCATTCTGTATTCCAAGGCCAAATTTGCCTGTTACTCCAGGTGTTTCTTGACTTCCGATTTTTGCATTCCAGTCCCCTATAATGAAAAGGACATCTTTTCATGTTAGTTCTAAAAGGACTTGTAGGTCTTCGTACAACCATTCAATTTCAGCTTCTTCAGCATTACTGGTCGGGGCATAGACTTGGATTACCATGACATTGAATGGTTTGCCTTGGAAACGAACAGAGATCATTCTGTCGTTTTTGAGACTGCATCCAAGTACCGCATTTTGGACTCTTTTGTTGACTATGATGGCTACTCCATTTCTTCTAAGGGATTCTTGCCCACGGTAGTGGATATAATGGTCATCTGAGTTAAATTCACTGATTTCAGTCCATTTTAGTTCGCTGATTTCTAAAATGTTGACGTTCACTCTTGCCATCTCCTGTTTGACCACTTCCAATTTGCCTTGATTCATGGACCTAACATTCCAGGTTCCTATGCAATATTGCTGTTTATAGCATCAGACCTTGTTTCCATCACCAGTCACATCCACAGATGGGTGTTGTTTTTGCTTTGGCTCCGCCTCTTCATTCTTTCTAGAGTTATTTCTCCATTGATCTCCAGTAGCATATTGGGCACCTACTGACCTGGGGAGTTCATCTTTCAGTGTCCTATCTTTTTGCCTTTTCATACTGTTCATGGGGTTCTCAAAGCAAGAATACTAAAGTTGTTTGCCATTCCCTTCTCCAGTGGACCATGTTTTGTCAGAACTCTCCACCATGACCTCTCCATCTTGGGTGGCCCTACATAGCATGGCTCATAATTTCATTGAGTTAGACAAGGCTGTGGTCCATGTGATGAGATTAGTTAGTTTTCTGTGATTGTGGTTTTCAGTCTGTCTGCCCTCTGGTGGAGAAGGATAAGAGGCTTATGGAAGCTTCCTGGTGGGAGAGACTGACTGAGGGCGAAACTGGATCTTGTTCTGATGGGCAGGGCCATACTCAGTAAATCTTTAATCCAATTTTCTGTTTAAGAGTGGGGCTGTGTTTCCTCCCTGCTATTTACCTGGGGCCAAACTATGGTGGAGGTAATTAAGATAATGGCGAACTCCTTCAAAAGGTCCCATGCATGCACTGCTACACTCAGTGCCCCCAACCCTACAGCAGGCCACCGCCAACCCACACCTATGCTGGAGACTCCTGGAGATTCACAGGCAAGTCTGGGTCAGTTTCTTGTGGGGTCACTGCTCCTCTCTCCTCGGTCCTGGTGCACAAGGTTCTGTTTGTGCCCTCCAAGAGTCTATTTCCCAGTCCTGTATAAGTTCTGGCAGCTCTGTGGTGGGGTTAATGGCGACCTCCTCCAAGGGGGCTCATGCCATACCCAAGTCTACTGCACCTAGAGCCCCTGTCCCTGTGGCAGTCCACTGCTGACCCGTACCTCCACAAGAGACGTTCAAACACTGTTCTGTCTCAGTCTCTGTGGGGTCCCTGGGTCCTGGTGTGCACAAGGTTTGTTTGAGCCCTCTTAGCATCTCTGGCAGGAATAGGGTTTGATTCTAAATGCAAATTCTCCCCTCCTACCGTCTTGCTGGGGCTTCTCCTTTGCCTTTGGATGTGGGGTATCTCCTCACAGCCACTCCAGTGCCTACTGTCTTACTGGTGTTTCTCTGACCTCGGATGTGGATTATCTCCTCTCAGCCACTTCAGCGCCACTCAGCAGCCGCTCTCCGCTCCAGTGCCACGCAGGATGTGAAGAATCCTGGAATGTGAAGTCAAATGGGCCTTAGGAAGCATCACTATGAACAAAGCTAGTGGAGGTGATGGAATTCCAGTTGAGCTATTTCAAATCCTAAAAGATGATGCTGTGAAAGTGCTGCATTCAATATACCAGCAAATTTGGAAAACTCAGCAATGGCCACAGGACTGGAAAATGTCAGTTTTCATTCCAATCCCTAAGAAAGGCAATGCCAAAGAATGCTCAAACTACTGCACAATTGCACTCATTTCACACGCTAGTAAAATACTGCTCAAAATTCTCCAAATTCTCCAAGTCAGACTTCAACAATACGTGAACCATGAACTACCACATGTTCAAGCTGGTTTTAGAAAAGTCAGAGGAACCAGAGATCAAATTGCCAACATCTGCTGGATCATCGAAAAAGCAAGAGAATTCCAGAAAAACATCTATTTCTGCTTTATTGACTATGCCAAAGCCTTTGACTGTGTGGATCACAATAAACTGGAAAATTCTGAAAGAGATGGGAATACCAGACCACCTGACCTGTCTCTTGAGAAACCTGTATGCAGGTCAGGAAGCAAGAGTTAGAACTGGACATGGAGCAACAGACTGGTTCCAAATAGGAAAAGGAGTATGTCAAGGTTGTATATTGTCACCCTGCTTATTTAACTTGTATGCAGAGTACATCATGAGAAATGCTGGGCTGGAGGAAGCACAAGCTGGAATCAAGATTGCCGTGAGAAATATCAATAACCTCAAATATGCAGATGACACCACTCTTATGGCAGAGAGTGAAGAAGAACTAAAGAGCTTCTTGATGAAAGTGAAAGAGGAGAGTGAAAAAGTTGGCTTAAAGCTCAACATTCAGAAAACTAAGATCCTGGCATCTGGTCCCATTACTTCATGGCAAATAGTTGGGAAAACAGTGGAAATAGTGGCTGACTTTATTTTTGGGGGATCCAAAATCACTGAAGATGGTGACTGCAGCCATGAACTTAAAAGATGCTTACTCCTTGAAAGGAAAGTTATGACCAAACTAGACAGCATATTAAAAAGCAGAGACATTGCTTTGCCAACAAAGGTCCATCTAGTCAAGGCTATGGTTTTTCTAGTAGTCATGTATGGATGTGAGAGTTGGACTATAAAGAAAGCTGAGTGCTGAAGAACTGATGCTTTTGAACTGTGGTGTTGGAGAAGACTCTTGAGAGTCCCTTGGACTACAAGGAGATCTAACCAGTCCATCCTAAGGGAGATCAGTTCTGAGTGTTCATTGGTAGGACTCATGTTGAAGCTGAAACTCCAATATTTTGGCCACCTGATGCAAAGAGTGACTCATTGGAAAAGACTCTGATGCTGGAAAAGATTGAAGGTGGGAGGAGAAGGGGACAACAGAGGATGAGGTGGTTGGATGGCATCACCGACTCAAGGGATGTGAGTTTGGGTAAACTCTAGTATTTGGTGATGGACAGGGAGGCCTGGTGTGCTACAGTCCATGGAGTCGCGAAAAGTCAGACACGACTGAGCAACTGACCTGAACTGAACTGATGTCCCTGTTACCATTTTCCTGATTGTTTGGGTTTGTTTTTGTATGTCTTTTTTCTTCTCTTGTGTTTCCTGCCTAGAGAAATTCCTTTAGCATTTATTGTAAAGCAGATTTGTGTTGCTGAATTCTGTTAAATTTTGCTTGCCTATAAAGCTTTTAATTTTTCCATTGAATCTGAATGAGATCCTTGCTGGGTAGAGTAATCTTGGTTTTAGGATTTTCCCTTTTATCACATTAAATATATCCTGCCACTCCCTTCTGGACTGCAGAGTTTCTGCTGAAAAGTCAGCTCATAACCTTAGGGGGATTCCCTTGTATGTTATTTGTTGCTTTCCCTTGCTGCTTTTAATATGTTTTCTTTGTAGTTATTTTTATTAATTTCCTTAACATGTGCCTGGTATGTTTCTTCTTGGGTTTGTTCTATATGAGACTCTGCACTTCGTCCACTTGGGTGGCTGTTTCCTTTCCCATGTTTGGGAAGTTTTCAACTATAATCTCTTCAAATATTTTCTTAGATTCTTTCTCTTTCTCATCTTCTTCCAGGACCCCTATAATTTGAATGTTGGTACATTTAATGTTGTCTCAGAGGTTTCTGAGACTGTCTTCATTTTTTTTTCATTCTTTTTCCTTTATGCTGCTCCGCAGCAGTTGTTGCTACCATCCCATCTTCCAGCTCACTTACCCATTCTGCCTCAGTTTTTCTGCTGTTAATTCCTTCTAGTATATTTTTAAAATTTTAGTTATGGTGTTGTTCATCACTATTTGTTTGTTCTTTACTTCTTCTAGGTCCCTGTTAAGCATTTCTTGTATTTTCTCAGCCCATACTCTTCATTCTATTTCCAAGATTTTGGATCATCTTTACTATTATTACTCTGAATTCTTTTTCAGGTAGGTTGCTTATTTCCTCTTCATTTACTTGGCCTAGGAAGTTTTTACTTTACTTCTTCATCTGTGACATAGTTTTCTGTTGTTTCATTTTTTTGTTGATGGATGGGGCTGTGTTCCTGTCTTGCTGATTGCTAGGTCTGAGGCATCCAGCACTGGATCTTGCAGGCAGTTGGGTGGAACCTGGTCTTGGTGCTGAGATGAGGACCTTCAGGAGAGCTCACACTGATTACTATTCCCTGGGGTCTGAAGTTCTCTGGTGGTCCAGCGGCTTGGACTTGGCACTATCATGGGGACTCAGGCCTGACCCCTGGCCTGGGAACCAAGACCCTCCAAGTCATGGGGTTTTGCAATGTGGCAAAAAACAAACAACGAAAACAAAATCTCCCCAAACAAACAAAGCCCAAAACAAATGATAGAAATGAAACAGCACAAAAAATAAAAGCAAACACACAAACAAAAAAGCAAACAGACAAATGCAATCCTAGACAAATAGCAAAAACAAATGCAAGCAAAGCACCCAAAAAACAAACCAACAAGCAAAAAAAAAAAAAGGAAAGCAAAACCAAATAACCCAAAGAAACAAGAGCCCCCAAAGCAAAACCAGTAACTAACCTAAACAGAAAGCAAAATTTAAAAAACTGAAAGAAAAGCTAAGAGAGCAAAAGACAAACACATAAAAATGACAAAAACAAAATAAAAGATGAGATAAATAAAAGCAAGATTAAACAACACAAAATATCAAATGAACAGATAATAACAAAAAACAAAAACAGACAACAAACAGAAAAGAATAGAACAACAGAATAAAAGATAAGATAAAATTAGAAAAATAAAAATATATTAGAAAAAAAATGAAACAACAAAGCAAAACACAACAACAACCACACACACAAAAAAGAAAATAAAAAGTAAGATTTTATATATATAAGAAAATTTAAAGTTCCCTGATGCTTCCACTATTGGTGTCCCTATCTCCATGGAGTGCTGCATCTAACCCCTGCCTCCTTAGGAGGCCCTCCAAGACCTTGAGGTAGGTCCCTGGACCCACTGTGTCTGCCCCACTTCCGCAAGTGTTCTTTCACTAGCATCCTGAAGCACACATGCCCGCACAGGCCAGCTGGGGCACAGGCTTCCACAAGCTGGAGGAGGCTTGAGGGGGTGGCAGACCAAGCGAACGACTTCTGACCTGTGAGTGTAGATATGGACTCTAACCACTGCAACATAATCAACAGTTCTTGGGTATCTCCAGGCCAAAAGGGGCCCTCCGTGTAACCAGTGGGATGACTGAGACAATGATTAAACCTGAAGATGTGCTGTATGATTGAGACAAAAAAAAAAAAAAGAAGGGTGATTAGGGACACCAAGAGAAACAACTTGCAGAAATAAATGGTGGTGCAAGGATGAAAGTGGAACACTTGGTTGATACGTGGGTTGGGCTGCATCCTGCGGGTCTTCAGGACTCGTAGTTGTCTAGCCTTGAGATTGAAGAAAGAGCCTTAATATTGTGGCAGAGACATCAATGGTCTATTAGGCAAGGGATCTTATATGTCTTAAAGAGTCCTGGGACAACTTCACTCTGTGGGCGGCATCTGATAAGCAGGAAGTGGCAGCCATCTTTGTTACACTGGGGAGAAAAGGCTACCATTTATAGGGGGAACAGACATCAGCCGGGCTCATCAGTTACCAGGGACTAAGTAAGACCTATAATTAAGAAGATTGGATAGTCATGTGAATGAAGCAGGGACGAGTCTAGCAGGGGATGTACAGAGAGCAAGAGAACAGCCATCTTGAATGACCTGACAATACAATGTTCTCAGTGCTGGCATGCTGCTTCTTGAGCAACCTAGGCTCTGGGACACCAGATTACAGAAGGAAACATCATTGCAGCTCGCTGCTGGGCTCAGCAGAGGAGGAGAAGTACTGTCATAGCAAAGCAATTGCTGTACTTGCTATTAATAGTTTTTGAATTTGAGAATCAAAACCAGTTTTCCAATGGTATTTACCACCATTTAATATTTTTCTTCACCTTAGCTCAGTTTTGGAGAAGGAAATGGGAGCCCACTCCAGTATTCTTGCCTGGAGAATCCTGTGGACAGAGGAGCCTGGTTGGCTGCTGTCCATAGGGTCGCATAGAGTCGGACACGACTGAAGCAACTTGGCATGCAAGCATGCATGCATGCATTGGAGAAGGAGATGGCAACCCACTCCAGTATTCTTGCCTGGAGAATCCCAGGGACGGAGGAGCCTGCTGGGCTGCCATCTATGGGGTCGCACAGAGTCAGACACAACTGAAGCGACTTAGCACCAGCGGCAGCTCAGTTTTAACATTTCAGAACTGACTCTGGCTTCCTCCTAAGCAATTAGATTTGTGAAAACACATACTGAAGGACTCATTATATACATGCATACATAATACATATTAAAATAAATACAAAACCATTTTGTAAAGTATTTGTCCATTTACCACCTATAATATTTGATCATAGGATAGTTTGGAAACTGCTATAGAAAGAGCTGGGAAATTTCAATTTTGTTTTCACTAGAGAATGTAAACGTTATTCATCTGAATCAAGTCGGAGTCAGGGCAGCTGACAGAAGTCACAGGATAGACGGGAGCAGGGTTCCCTCAGACTGTCATCCTACGCTGAGGGTTTTGAGATACTGCGGCAAGTGGATGGAACAAGAGATAGAGAGATAAGATGCTGTTTAGAGCTACAGAAATGAATAGTAGAGCCAAAAATTGGAGTAAGTGATCAAGCACTAGAAGGAAGTGCGAAGGGGAGCTAAGCGTATGCGCGCAATCATTGTTCACAGGTGTCCTCTGCGGTGACAAATCAAACTCTAGAGAGATAAGCACCTGCTTGAAACCAGTAGAGCCCTCTCAAGAGACAGGTTATAGATAAACACAAAAATGAGTGAGTGAGTGTCGCTCAGTTGTGTCCGACTTTTTGCAACAACATGGACTGTAGTCCGCCAGGTTCCTCTGTCCATGTAACTCTCCAGGCAAGAATACTGGAGTGGGCTGCCATTCCCTTCTCCAGGGAATCTTGCCAACCCAGAGATCAAACTCAGGTTAAGCAACAAAGATATAAAAAAAAATAACTAACACAACATTGTAAAATCAAAAATAATATATATATATATCTGTATCATTATGCTGTATACCTCAAAGAACTAACACAACATTGTAAATCAACTATAATTCAACTTTTTAAAAAGCTTAAAAAACAGCTAAAAAAAAAAAGAATAAAAACAGTTTAAAAAAACCCAAATGGTTTGTGTTTGCTAATCCCAGGCCTCTAATGTCTCTCCTCGCTCCCAATCTCCCTCGGCAGCCATAAATTTGTTTGTGAGTCTGTTGCCGTTTTGTGTATACATTCATTGGTATTATTTTTGGATTCCATATATGAGAGGTATCATACAGCATCCCTGTCAGTATCACTACGGCAAAGCAACATACTTCAGTAAAAATAAATGAATAAATACAGTACAAAACGAACACCCCCCACCCTCACCCCACCAAGCCTCTGGGCTTGGGCAGGGGGAGCATCGCTGTATATTTTCTGTATCAGTTCCTCTGGGCTACTTTTTTGTTACCATGTATTTTGTTACATGTATATGTACCATTTGTTACATATGTAATTTATTTTTTTTTTTGAAACGCTGCATCCTGGGGCTCTGGCTTCAGGCTTCATGGGCCCAGGGCTTAGAAGGGCAGGAGAACTTTGGGCCTCTGCTGACCCCTGCTGGCCACAGTGCCTCCCACCTTCTCTTTTCTCAAGATTCATGGATCTTGCCATCACCACAGAAACTGTCTTCCTCCATCCCCCCACGGGATACCTGTGTCAGCCACCGCAGTGTGCCCCGGACATCGGGTCCCAAGGCCTCAGCTGTGAGACCCCTGTACACCGGAGGGTGCTGTGGCCCTGGGCTGCAGCCATGTCCTCTCGGGTGGGTCCCTGTATGATGAATGGGCGGTGGGGGCAGGGGGGTGAGGAGTGCAGAGTTCGGTCTTGGGATCAGAGCTGAGTTTTCTCCAGCTGCAGATAGAAGACAGGGATTTCTGAGGCTCAATCTCCTCTCCAGGGCCTCAGCTTCTCAAAGACTCAGGCCACCGGGGTAGAAATTTCCTGAGAGCGGGGCAGGGGAACATGGGAGCACAGACGACACTATAGATAAAAGTGGGGGAAGGCTGGAAGGGGGCGATGGGGCCACCTAGGACCGAGTCCTTTGGTGGGAGAAGTCAGGGCAGGGAGGAAGGAAGGGAGCAGACCCAGACGCCTGCCCACGTCTGCAGAGGACACACCTTCTCCCCTTACCCTGATCTTCCCTCACCTGGAGAGGCCTGGCTGGCGGGCCGCGTGAGCTGCACGCTCAGGGTCTGGATGGGACAGGCTGAGGTTGAGCACACTGGTTTCTGGATTAGCTATGTGACCCAGGCTGAGTCACCTTACCGCTCAGAGTCTCAGTCTGCTCATATGTAGAATGAGAACTCTTGGTTGCCAGGGAGAAGAAACCCTAACTGAAACCAGCTTAAGCAAAAAGGATGGCCAAATGACCCACACAATCCAAGACAAGGTTAACAACTAAACACAGGAGGACACAGGGTGCCGGCTGGGACCCGGACCCGGTCTGCCACGTGGATGGCTGGCTCTCACCTCTCCTGTCCTTCCTCCTTCCTGGTCACCACGCTCCTCACTCTGCATGGGCTCCTTCTTGTGGACACACAGGAGAAAGTTTGCAGTGAGTCCCTTCCCTTCCTCTCCTCAATGAAGTGTTCCCAGGAGCAGAGCCCAGGGCCTGTCCAGATGTCCTCCATGATGTCGCAAAGAGCTGTCTTTTCCTGTGGGATGGTGGCCAGCTCAGAAATGCTCTTACTATCTTGTATTTGCTTTCCTCCCTTTTCTTCCTTCCTTCTTCCCCCTCTCCTTACTTTTATGCCCTAGGATGCACTCCTAGCAAAGCCTTAGAGCATAAGCTTTGCCATGGGCTCTGTTCTCTAAGGAAACTGGGGATGAGACAGCTGCTTACAAGCTGTGTGACTTAGGCACATTACTTAACCTCTCTGTGCTTCAATGTGTACGCATGCTAAGTCACTTCAGTTGTGTCTGACTCTTTGTAACCTTCTAAGCCTGTATAACCCTCCAGTCTTCTCTGTCCATGGAATTCTCCAGGCAAGAATACTGGAGTGGATTGTCATGCCCTCCTCCAGGGGACCTTCCATACCCAGGGATCGAATTCAGGTATCTTATGTTTCCTTGTTCCTGCATTTGCAGGCAGGCTCTTTACCACTAGTGCCACCTGGGAAGCCTGTGCTTCAGTGTTCTTAGCTGTAAAATAGAGTCCTAACTCTTAGGGTCATACTGAGTTAATACACAGAAAGCACCTAGAACAAAGTGGAAGCTTTCAGTAAGAGCAAATGTTTATTATTTTTGTTACCCTAAAGTTTGGGGAAACTCTGTAAATTGGGACAGAGGCAAGCTATCATGAGAAAAACAGAGGTTTGGACAACTTTCTTCAGGGTCTCTCATCAGTTACAACCTCAGGGCTGAGGGTGCTTGTTGCTGCCTGGACTGCACCCCCCTGGGCTGGTGCCCTGAGGGTGGGAGAGTGGGCCGCAATGGGCAAGGGGCTGAGAGCCAGCATGACTTGGTTTCAGCCTGTGTGACCCTGGACACGGCCGTCACGTCTCAGAACCTCTGTTTCCTCACCTGACAGTGACTAAAACGTATACACAACTGTTTCTGAGGCTCCTCCCATGGGCAGGAGACAAGGGTGCTCCAAAAGTTCAACTACTCAGAAACCCAGCACTCAGGTGAGGTCTGTAACTTCAGACCCGAAAGGCCTGGAGTCGATGTCTTCCAGCCTTCTGCCTCCATTTTGCAGATGAGGAAATTGAGGTCCAGAGAGGGGAAATAACCTGGCTGACATAAGGAGAGGGGCTGTGGTACTGGACAGGGATAAGCATTCCCTAGAGTGAGGGGCACACAGGTCCTCCTCTCTGAGCCTGGGAGCTGGCCTGGGAAGACCCTCCTCTAGGACACACCCCAAAATCTGGGAGTGGGCAGTGGGGTCTCCTCTGAGCCTGGAGCCTCACTAGCATCTGCCTGGGCTGGCTGTGTCTGTGACCTCCCCAGGGGATGGCCAGGAGTAGGGACAACAGACATTCAGCCAAGGTCTCAGCATCCTGGCGAGTGGCCCGGGCAGCCGGGAGTCAGGCCCAGGCAGGCTGGGACAGATTGGCGCTGCTCCCCAGGAGGGCTGAACACCCAAGCGAGGAGAATCTGCTCCCGGCTCAGACCCATTGTCCTGCTTAACGACAAACCTCCAAGGCCAGGCTGTAGGGGGTGAAGAACACTTGGTGGGGGATGAAGAGTCTTTGGCTGAGTCAGGCTGGGGCTCTCTCCCGTCAGGGTTAGGGTGACCCTCTTCTCTCCCAGGACCTGCTCCTTGATGTCCAGAGGGCCCGAGCTGTGCCCAGAGAAGTTCACAGTCAGGTGCGAGTGATGGCTTTCTAATGGTGCTGGGAGCCCCAGCCTTCCGAAACAAAGGCAGAAGGCAGGTTACCCTGGTGCTGTGTGTGCCCAGAACCATGCCAGGCATCCTCATCCAAGGTTCACATGTGCCTCATGACAGCCCTGCCAGGAAGCATTATTACCCATCCTACAGGGAGGGACACTGAGGGGCGGAACATGCCGAGGCCTCACAGCTAGCTCTCCCGGACATGGGGCCAGAGCGCAGGCAGTGTGACCTTCAATCCAGGCCTTGGTCTCCAGCGCCGAGGGCCCGCTGGGCTGTGGTGGGAGCCCAGAGGAGGCCTCTGCAACCACAGCATGGTGAGCAGTGACCCAGGAATGGGGACTTCCCTGCTTGTCCTCTGGAAGCCCAGGGGCACT
Organism: Okapia johnstoni; assembly: GCA_024291935.2. Classification (NCBI taxonomy): domain Eukaryota; kingdom Metazoa; phylum Chordata; class Mammalia; order Artiodactyla; family Giraffidae; genus Okapia; species Okapia johnstoni. Next base: position 26,825,001 of record CM044326.1, read on the forward strand.
CACAGTGCAGGGCACAGTTTCAGGCGAGTGAACTGGGCCTCTTTTCTGTAATGTTGCCCAAGTGTCTAGAAAATGATTTTTTTTCTTTTCCCAAACAGGAATCTGATCACCCCAATAGACCACTCTTGCCCTGGTAGAATTTTAGGAGCTCTTTTCTTTATGGGGGTCTTTCTGAGGCAGATCCCGGACAGAGCTTGACCCTCCCCCCCACCATCAAGAAGGCCTGGAGGAAACAGCCCCCTACCCTGGCTGAGTGGGAACAACCTTGATCAGCCTTCTGTGGACCCCTAGTCACAGAAAATCCATTTCAACCCCAGGGACCCTCTCAGCACCTATAAGCTGACTTCTCTTGGGCTTTGCCACCGTTTGAAAGAACATTCGCACTGCAGGGCCTGGGAGGCTGGAGAAGGTGATGTAAAATGGCAGAGGGATGGGGAGGGCCCAGGGAGAGAGGCCAGCCAGCCCTTTGCCTCACCTCACTCCAAGCTTCCCACACTCACCTTCTCTGGGAAGCTTTCCAGATACCCCTACATTCTCCAGCTGTCTTTGATACGTTCCATGGAGACACCTGTCTGCCATTGACAGCTAAACTGCCACTTCTGCTCAGCCTGGAGCCATAGGAGCCTACTTTTCCTGCTGGCTCCAAGGGTCTGATCACACACTCAGCTAGATAATGGCAAATAAATGTGGCCACGCATCCATCCTTCCATCCCTCTCATGCAGATCAACCAGCATCTGTGACAGTGCCAGGGGGACCTCTTGGGGGCACAGGGATGAGTAACACTGATCTGCTTATGAGTTACAGCCTTGCACACCAGTAACAATGGAGATAGGACTTCCTTTTTTCCTTTTAAATAATGCGAGTTTTTTTTTAATTAATTTTCCTTATATTTTGGCTGCACTGTGAAGTAGGCGGGATCTTCAGTCCCCAACCAGGGAATGAACCCACACCCCCTGCAGTGCAAGTATAGAGTCTTAACCACTGGATGGCCAGGGAAGTCCCCAGGACTATTTTTTAAATCAAGTTTTCATTGCATTCCAGGCTCTGTGCTGAAGCATCTTATGTACATTGTCTCATTTAACCCTTTTACAATCTTATAAAAGCACCATTATTACTCATTAAATTTTTTTCTAAATTATTATGTTATAGATAAAGACACTAATACGCAAAGACGTTAACTTGCCTAAGGTCACACAGGCAGCAAACAACAGAGCCAGGCTTTGAACCTGAGCAATGCCACCTGTCAGAGCCATCGCCCATGTGTGACCCAGGAGAGGAGGCCACTCTCATCTGAGGGATCAGGAATGGCTTCCTGGGAAGCTGAATTTTCAGTGCGGCCTTGAAGGAGAGATTGGATGAGAGGCACTGGGTTTTGGGGTGTGAGAATTCTAGGAACCAAAGTGTGGGAGGTAGAAAAGTGCCAGGTATGTAGAGTGACCAAGGAGGAACATGTGGGCCAGGAGAGGAGGGTGCGGGTGTGGACTGACCAGAAGGAAATGCAAGTTAATAGGTTTGCGGTCCTGACTGGCAGGCTAAGGGTTTGGGGCTTGTGGCTGACAGTATCATGGCTGTTGAAGATGTCCATGTCCTAATACCCCAAACCTGCAAATATGTTACATGTCAAAAAGCACTTTGCAGATGTGAGTAAGTGAAGGCTTTTGAGACAGGAAGTTTATCCTGGATTATGCAGGAAAGCCCACTCCACAAGGGTCCTTATAAGAGGGATACAGGAAGGCCAGAGTGAGAGGAGGGAGGGGATGTGATGATGGAAGAAGACGGAGAGAGATTTGAAGACCCTGTGCTGCTGCCTTTGAAGATGGAGGAGTGGGTCATGAGCCAATGCAAGCGGTTTCTAGAAACTGGAAAAGACGAAGAAATGGATCCCTCCCCTAGAGCCTCTAGGAAGATGCAGTCCTACCAATACCTTGAGACCCTGTGCTGCTGCCTTTGAAGATGGAGGAGTGGGTCATGAGCCAATGCAAGCGGTTTCTAGAAACTGGAAAAGATGAAGAAATGGATCCCTCCCCTAGAGCCTCTAGGAAGATGCAGTCCTACCAATACCTTGATTTAGTTCAGCAAAACTGGAGGTTTCTGACCTCCAGAACTGGAAGAGAATATATACGTGTTGTTTGAAGCCACTCAATCCATGGCAGTTTGTTACAGCAGCTGTAGGAAACAGACACAGGGCGGGAGGCCAAGCACAGCACAGGTTACTAGGACTTTCAGCAACAGCATCCCATTGCCATTTCAGAAAGCTGGATCCAATCCCACAAAAGTTTGTGAGCACCTCCCACGTACCGTGACGAGTCGTGGGGAGATAATGGCAAGAGGTACTCTGCAGTGTCCCTGCCCTGGGAGGAGCTGCAGTTGCTCCAGCCCCCATATCGGGGTAGAGGCTGGTGTAAGATGAGCGGCAGTTATCACTAGCTGGCAGGCTGGACAGGACTGGTTCCCAACTGGCAATTGCAGGGCCTTGTTTAAAGGGAGTTATCTGAAGAGCTCTGAGGAGAGCACTTCTCAGCAGATGTGCCAGAGCCAACCAGGGGCTTGGGGGTGTGAGAATTCTAGAAACAAAGGTGTGAGAGGTAGAAAAGATACGGCTGCATTGCAGCAAATTTTTGCCCAAGTCTCCACAGTGCAGCCTGAGGGTCTCATGGGCAACAGGGGATGTGTGTGGGCAGAGCCCATAGGGGATTTCTCAAAACACCAAGTAGGAGTCTCTATGGTGTGTGTGTGGGGGGGGTGGTGTGTGTGCAAGGGGAAGGCAAGAGGAGCAAGCCACCCCCAGCCCACTAGCAATTTCACTCCTAAGAGTGTACCTAACACAACTATGAACATACATGCACCAAAACACATATACCAGAATGCTCATGGCAGCACTGCCATGACCTCTGGCACCCCCTAAATGTCCATCAATAGTAGAACAGATGGCTACTATAGTAGAATGGACCACACCCTGGATGGCAGTGAGAATGAATAAACTATTGTTAAACCCAGCAACGCTGATAATTCTCATCAACTTAATACTGAGCAAAAGAAGCAAGGCACAGAAGAATACCTATTACCTGACTCTGTTGATACAGGGTTTACAAAGAGGCAAAACGGATCTGTTTTAGAAGTCTGAGTAGTGGTTCGTTCCCCTGGGGGTAGGGGGAGTGGGAGTGCATAGTGATTGAGAGGCACCATACAGGGTTGTTCTAGAGAGCTGGCAAAGTTCCAATTCTAGACAGTGGTAAGACACAAGTGCTCACTTTGTGATAATTCACTGGACTGCACACTTGTGACTTTTGTGTTTTCTCTGGGTATATTATGGGGTTTCCCAGGTGTTCACAGTGGTAAAGAATCGCTTGCCAAGCAGGAGATGGGGGTTCAATCCCTGGGTCAGGAAGATCCGCTGGAGAAGGAAATGACAACCCACTCCAGTATTCTTGCCTGGGAAATCCCATGGACAGAGGAGCCTGGTGGGCTACAGTGCATGGGCTCACAAAGAGTCAGACACGACTGAGCAACTAAACAGCAGCAGCAGCATGGATGTATTATATTGCAATGAGAAGTTTGTTTTTTAAATTATTAATGAGCATACTATAGTAATTAGGGTATTTTGGGGGCTGGGAATTACAAGGCTCAGGTTCTAGATTTTACCTTCCTGAACAAAGATGGTGTGTGACTCTGCAAGATGTGGCCTCTTTTCAGGTCTCAGTTCCTTATTCCAAAATTAGGAATGTATGTCAATTACACAATTTTTTCAGAAACTCAGCAAAATGCTTGATCTATGGTTAACCTGACTCCTCATTAAAAAATAAGAAAGAAAAAAGAATCTAAGATTTGGTCGGAGCTGGAGCCGTTTTTCTGTTCCCTTGTTAGAGTGGTCATGTGAAGATTTGGCTATGTTACTTACGGCCTAGCTATCTGACCTTGGCCACAGAAGCAGGTTTGAGGTGGCCTGGAAAGAACATGATGGGCTTTGGGATCATTTAGTCTGGGTTAGAGTTCTGGCAATGCTCCTGTCTTAGTTGTGTGTGAGCTTGTACAAGCTACTGAACCTCTCTGAGTCTCAGTTTCCTCACTGGTGAATGAAGTGAGTGTGCCCTCTCTTCCAGGCAGGTATGTTGCCGCTGCTGCTGCTAAGTCGCTTCAGTCGTGTCCGACTCTGTGCGACCCCATAGACAGCAGCCCACCAGGCTCCCCCGTCCCTGGGATTCTCCAGGCAAGAATACTGGAGTGGGTTGCCGTTGCCTTCTCCCCAGGCAGGTATGAAGGTTAAGTAAAAAGTGCCCAGGGGCTTCCCTGGTGGCCCGGTGGTTAGGACCATGCTTCCACTGCATGGGACATGAGTTTGATCCCTGGTTGGGGAACTAAAATTCCACATGCCCTACGGTACAGCCAAAAAAAAAAAAAAAAAAAGTACCCAGCCCTTAGTAGGCATATCTGCTTTCCCTGTATCCCATGAAGTCCCTGGGTTAGCTGGGTGTCCTGCTGGGACCAGGCCAAAGAAGATGTCTATCTGACCATTCAGACACTTTACTGATACAAACTAAACAAAGCATATGTAAAATGGACAGGGAGCCGTTGGAGAGCAGAGCCCTCCTTTATGGGTGGTGCAGAGACTGTGTCCTGGGGTCCTTCTACCCATGAGGCCTTGGGAGGCTAGGGCTTGGACAGGGGTCAGAGTAGAGGGAGGGGCACAGGCAGTGTCCTGGGGCCTGCGTTTGGGGACTTCCCAGTGCCTCGTAGATGTGCTAACCACAGGTGTAGGGAGGTCCAACCTTTCACAGTGTGTTCAGCTCTGGGCCCTGCTCTGAGTGGCTGTTGACAAAGAGGACTCTGAGGAAGGCTCCTGGGGAGCAGGGAAGGATCTTGACACATGAGGGACGGCAGAAGGAACTGCTGGGGTGGGGGCAGTGTAGCTCAGGGGAGACTCCAGAGCCTAGGGTCATGACTCTTGCTAATCCAATGGGCTCTCTGAATTCCTGGCCAGATACTTTTTATCAGTCAGAATTTTTGATGGCAGGCAACAGAAATTGGCTCTGGTGGTCTCTATCAGTTAGGATATAGTTAGCTGCTATATTAGGAAAATCCCCAAATTGCAATAGTCTTACATAGCATAGATTTATTTATTGCACATATACAGCCCCAAATGGCTGTTCCTGAGGGGAATGGGTATGTGCGTGTGGAGGGAGGGGGCACTCGGCTTTACACAGCCGTATAGATGCCCAGGCCTAAGGTGGTTCTATCATTCCACACGTGGCTTCCGAGGTCAGCAGTCAATAAGCAGCCTGCAGACAGAGAGAGTGGAGGATTACGCAGGAGGATTTTGTGGGCCTGAAGTTGTGTCTGTACCTTCCCTTCACTTTCCGTTAGCCAGGAATCAGTAATGTTGCCCCACTTAACAGGAAGGCTATAGAAGGACTTATAGAACTGACAGGATGCGGGGGCCCCAGCCTTGGGAATGAGGTTTTTCAAGATGCTCCAGGGAGCAAAGAAGCAGGGAGCAATAAATATGCTGACTACTTCATAGCCAGGCAGGCTGGCCACTGTCACCCCTACCATGGCTGCCAAGAATTGCCTCCAATTCTTCCTTGGCTCCTGGGATCAGTGCATAGAAGCAAAAGGGACAGAAAAGAAAATCCACTCCTCAATTTGGAGGTGTTTTGTCCTCAGGGGATCTCACTCTATTATTTTCTGGGTCCTTGATCTGCCCCAGTAAATTTTGAAACAGTAAGTACATTAAAAATTTGCTCAGTATTTTTGGTTCTCAGGGAAATGAAGATTAAAACCATGATGTATGACTACACATTCACCAAAAATGATTAAAGTTAAAAACATTGACAAAACCTAGTGCTGACAAAGATACAGGCACCTGGAACTCACACACTTTGCTGGTGGGCATATATAATGGGGGTTGTTGTTTTTTACTCACTCAGTCGTGTCCAACTCTTTGCAACCCCATGGACTGTATAGCCTGCCAGGCTCCTTTGTCCATGGGATTTCCCAGGCAAGAATACTGGAGTGGATTGCCATTTCCTTCTCCAAGGGAATCTTCCCAACCCAGGAACTGAACCATTGTCTCCTGCATTGGCAGAATTCTTTACTGCTGAGCCAACAGGGAAGTCCCACAAAGGAGTAACTAGGAAAAACTGTTTAGCAATTAAATATACACCTATGCTGTGACCGAGTAAGCCCACTCCTGGGTATTTACTGGTAAGAAATGAAGCCATGTGCACATGTGTGTGTGCGCTAAGTCACTTCAGTCATGTCTGACTCTTTGTGACTCTATGGACCATAGCTTGCCAAGCTCCTCTGTCCATGGGGATTCTCCAGGCAAGAATACTGGAGTGCTTAGTGAAGGTGAAAAAGGCATGAAATTTGTACAATAAGGAATTTTAAGAGAGAGAGATGACATTCACATAAATTTTACTACAGTGTATTGTAGCCATTCCCTCCTCCAGGGAATCTTCGTGACCCAGGGATTGAAACTGTGTCTATGTCTCCTGCATTGGCAGTCGGGTTTTTTACCACTAGCGCCACCTGGGAAGCCCTGAAATGAAGACATATGTTTAAACAAAGATTTGTACAGCAGCTTTACTCATGACAGACTACAATAGGAAACAGTGCAAAAGTCCATCATCAGGATAATGGATAAACAAATTGTGTTCTATCCAAACAATAGAATACTTCTCATCAGTGCAGATGAACTACTGATACATAATAGCCATGGATAAATCTCAAAGATATATACAATGAGCAAAAGTAACCAGACCAAAAAATATACCTACTATATGGCCCCATGGATGTGGAGTTCCACAGTAAACTGACTCAATCTGCAGTGACAGCTCAGAATCCTGTGGTTGCCTCTTACCTGCAGGTACGTTTGTTCTAAGATCCCCAGTGGATGCCTGAGACCACAGACAATACTGAGCCATACATATATTATGTTTTTTCCCATGCATATATAACAGTGATAGTTTAATTTATAAACTAGGCACATTAAGAGATTGATAATAATAATAATAAAATACAATTACTGTAAGCATTTCCATAGTGTAGTGGTTATCACATTTGTCTCACAAGCAAAAGGTCCCCAGTTTGAAACTGGATGGAAACATGTTTAAGGCTTCCCTGGTGGTTCAGATGGTAAAGAATCCACCTGCAATGCAGGAGACCTGGGTTTGATCCCTGGGTCAGGAAGAACCCCTGGAGAAGGCAATGGCTACAATACACTACAGTAAAATTTTTGTGAATGTCCTCTCTCTCTCTCAAAATTCCTTATTGTTCCAATTTTATGCCTTTTCCACCTGTACTAAGACTTGTCATGTACTGTGGCCATTAAATCTTTTTTCCTTTTTTATAATTATTTTAAAAGGATATATACATTTATTGTTTTATTTTATTGACCATGCTGCAATGCATGTGGGATCTTAGTTCCCAAGTTCCCAGATGAGGGATCAAAGCTGTGCCCCTGTAAGTGGAAGCTCAGAGCCTTAACCACTGGACCACCAGGGAAATCTCAGCCATAACTCTTTCAGTTTGAGGGGTGACAGCAAATCTAGCTCAAATTTCTTTTTCCTTCTTCACAATTTCACTGATAGAAGATTCATTCTTACCTTAGATCTTAGCAACCTCAGCATACAATATTTTTTTCTTTCCTGATTGAGACCTTTACCTTTTCCCTTTCAGGAGGCACTTTATGGCTTCTCTTTGGCGTTATCTCAATTGTCAGTTTCACTACTCTTGGGCTTTGGGGCCATTAAGTAAAATAGGGGTTACCTGTACACAGCACTGCGATGCTATGGCAATTGATCTGATAACAGACATGGTTACTAAGTGACTAGCAGGTGGGATACACAGGATGGGGTGAGAATTCATTATGCTACTCAAAATGGCATGCAATTTAAAATTTTTGAGTTATTTTTGGAATTTTTTTGGACATTAAAACATTGACCATAGGTTAACTCAAATGGTGGAAAGTGAAACCATGGGTAAGGCATGACTACTGTAATGAGGAAATCTTCTAGGGTGATGAAAATTTTCTCTCTTCATCTGGATGGTGGTCACATGGTATATACACGTGTAAAGTCACTGATCAGTCGACTGTGAATTTTACTATGTATAATGCATATTTTAATAAAGTACACAAAACTCGTAATATGATAAAAGTTTGGCCTTGGGGGGTTACAATGGTCCCTCTCAGGTTAACGCGGGGATTTTCTGAGTTCTGCCCCCTGGCTCTGGGTGTGTAGGGGGATGTGCTTCTTGTGAATGCTGGGAGTGGGACGTGGACCCAAGTTCGGGACACCTGTCCCCTGGCCTCTGGGACATGGCACTCTCTCTCTCCACTGCACAGCGACCAGAGGTTTCTGCAGAGATTCAGCCTCTCCTGACCCTTACTGGCACACAATATGCCTCGCTGCTGTTTAAACTTCCATTTCTTTGACAAGCGGTGAAGCTGAACTTATGAAGGAAGGTTACTGGCCATTTTTGTTTCTTTGCTAAGAGCCTGATGTTTTCTAGGGCCCTCTTCTACAAACCACTTATCAGCTAACCAGAAAAGAAAAATATATTTCTGACAAGCAAGCATTTCTAAAGGATCTCTTTTTGCAGCAAAATTCTGTTTTTTCTTCTGCGTTTCTCCCAGGTGGTTTTTAGAGGGTATTTTTTTGGTAATGACAAAAATAACAATTATAAATGAAACTAGATGATCATTAAAGCAGGTAAAATAGGCTCAAATCCCCCAAACTGGACAGCCTGTAGCATTCTAGAGCTCTCCTGAAAATTTTTAAGCTTCCCAGAGGCTAAGTAAGGGTCCCTGTATAATATGCTCAACCCCTTCTTCCAGATCTACCCTGCACACACACATACACACATACACATACCCTTGCACACATGCATGCATGTATACGCACTCACATCCCCCAAAATGTGAGTTTAGCAGACTACAGATGGGTGGGGTGAGGAGGAGGTGAGGAGACAGAAGTCCTGACGGCCCCCATCATTCAAGCCACTCATCTTAGCAGCTCTCTGCCCTCTTCTCTTCTCCACACTCCTTCCTCGGGATGTAAAAAGTCTTCCTGTGTGTCATGCCAGGTGATTTGCCATCATCTTTTAAGGCTCTGCCCAGAAAATCTCAAACTCTTCTCTAATGTGTTTCCCAAAATATTTTTTTCAAAGATGGTTTCCATTCTGAGAACAGCTCGAAGCCGGGTACTGAGACGTTCCGTGTTTCTTTAAATGTTATGTCCCTGTCATCATAATAGAACTGCAGTGTCTCTCTGCTTCTGAGCAAATTCCAGGCTTGTTCTCCCAAGTCTTGAGCTGAGGGACAGCACTGCGCTATTCTGACAGTACAAACAAGGGTTCTGAGTGGGACTTGGAGCCAAGAAGGGTGAGCCAGGTTAAGACCATGGAGAAACTTCAATGCCAAGGGAAAGGATTTGGATTTGATTATCCTGTTCAGGGATCCATCAGATGCTTTAGAGCTGGGCTGTGACTGGAACAGAACTAAGCTTCTGGAATTTTACCATCTGGGTGCTGCATAAGTAGCTGGCAAGAAAGGAGAATGCTTAGAAGGGGCAAGGCAAGGAGCACACGGCTTGCCTAAAGGCAGAGGACAGACCTGGGAGACTTTTCTGAGCAGCAGCCACAGCCTCTGGTAATGGGGAAGGAGAGAGAGAGAGGAATTGATGACAGACTGGGTGTCTAAGGGAGATGCCAGCTCCTCCCTCCTGGTCTGGGAGAGTCTGTAATTTGTTAGGAACCATACTTAACATGAGATGGGACCAGCCAGGACATGCACAGATCTGAAGAAACTATTAAGAGTGGCATTAACTAGACACACAGGGCATCCGACAACAGCATCATCATTTGGTGAGTATCTCAGTTCAATTCCCTTGGAGAAGGGAGAGAGATTTCAACTTTCTATCCTACTAGGCTTTTTGTATTCCCCAATGTGATACTTCTAGGCAAATGCATTTACACAGCTCTTTGCATCAAATAGCAAGGGCCAATATTTATTGCATTCTGTGCCAAGTACTGTCTTAAGGGCTTTTCATTTGGATAATTTATATATGTGCATGTATCATCATATATATAATCTTATATACGCCTCATAGACCATCTTTCACAGATGAGAAACTGAGGCAGCCAAGTTAAGTAACTTGCCCAAGGTCACACAGCTGGAGAATGGCAGAGCGAGCATCACACCCAAGGGTGCTGATGGGTTTGTTTCCTGAAAAGAACAAAATTAGGACACAGCAGTAGAGACTTCTGGGCCCAGCTCAGCAGCTGACTAGTGCAAGGTGGGGCAGGTCATCTTTTAAGTGTATGCTCTCATGACGGTAGACAGTAATGAATGTTCAAGACCTTAAGGTGATAGTTTCATAGATATATACATATATCAAACCTTATAAATGGTACACTTTACTACGTGCCAGTCATTGTATGTCAATTACACCTCAATAAAGCTGTTTTAAAAAACTGATAACAACTGTATGATGAAATTAATACATTTGTAATTTCTACAGGAACTCTTATGTGACCCCACTGCAATGTTTGAGTATGATGCATAAAATTTGTGATTCCCTTCTGAATCAAAGTGCTATTTTGCTCAGAAGAGCAAACTGTCTCCAAATTAAAACTTGGAGCCACAATGAGTCAAGAAATGTTTTGTCATCTGGCATTACTGAAAATAGAACACAAAGTATGCAGTGAGGCTGTTTATAACAATATAGCAATTTTGTTGAAGTAAAGGAAAACAATACATATGATGGAATAAACAAACAGTTTCTTAAAGTGCACTAACCCTTTGGGGGCTTTAACTCTGAAAATCCAACTCTGCCCACTGGTCCACACCTACCCCATCTCTGTTCCAGAAACACTGATTATTTGAAAAGGTCAAATTCTTACACACCTTGAAGCCTTCACCTGTGCCATTGTCTATGCCTGGAACTCTTTACCACTGGCGCCACAGGGCAGTCTCCTTCTCAACCTCTAGGTCTCAACATGAACATCACACCACACACACACACACGACCTCCATGATCACTCAGATCTCAAGAGAATACTATTCCTTCGTGGCTCTCATCACAACTCGGACATAGAGGTTTACCTCCCCACTGGCCCGTGTGGGCTCTGAGTCTCTTCTTGGATTTTCTTGCACTCCTTCCCCAGTACTGGGAGGCAGAATGTACTGTCCTGACACCTGAAAGCAAGGATGCATGTCCTCTCCGGGCTCTGTGAGCACACGAGGGGGGGTGTCCTGGTGGGAACACTGTAAAGTATAAACACGGAGCAGGCTGACCACTCCCTCACTTTCTTAGCTCTTTCTCCCCCATGATGGGAGGCACCCCTGACCTCTGAGGGCAGTCACTCTGTGTGCAGGCTGAGTTCCAGGAGGAAGTGGGCTCTCGGAGACCATGCCCTTAAACAACACAAACATCACAGGAGCTTGGGTTTTGTTTGTTAAAGCACGATGGCAGCGGATACCTATCTCAATAGGAGCTCTAGGAAAAACTCTAGGAGTGCTGGCAAGACGGGCCCGTGCTGGGGGTTACCCAGAGAGTTTAGGTTCAGCTGCTCAGGCCTGGCCAATCTGTGAGCTCCTCCAGGGAAGACCCGGCCTGCGTCCAGCGCTGTCCTGCTGGTGCCCAGCACAGAGCCAGGCACACAGCACGTGCACATCAACCATCTGTTTGGTGCAACCACGGAATTCCATCTTGAGAGCACTGGCTCTCTGCCAGGAACACATGAAGTACTTTATACATACTTGTCCCTTTGACTCTTTACAATAAACCCATGAAGTCAGTGTTCTTATCCTCATTTCACAGAGGTGGGAATTGAGGTTCAGAGAGAGGTAATTTGCCCAAAGGCACACACTCAGTGAAAGGCAGGGACTCTCCAAGCAGAAGTCACTAGGGATAGTCAAACAATGGCCTGGAGAGACAAGTGCTAGTTTAGGGGCCAACAAATTAACATCCTCCCATTGGAGAAACCCTGTGACCCCCTGCCCCGCCCCCAACGCCAAGCACCAGCTTCACAGTTCCTGGCCTGGGTGCCACCTGGACACTGGCCCTCTGCTCCTCTCATCACTCTGGCTCTCCTGGCTTCTGCTCCGTCCCACACTCAGGTTTCTCCTTTTGCTCTCTGATGGATGTTCTTCCTCCTCCTAAAGGCAGGTGTTCCTCCCGGCTTCTCCTTGACACTATCTTCCTCCCTCTACACATTCTCTCTCTAGGCCAGCCTTTGTCAACCCCGTGGAGGGGGCTCTCGAATCTGCACGTCCAGCTCAGACCTCTCCCAGCCCCTGGTGACAGCTACTGCTTATTCCTCCCAGAAGGCTGCTCCTGCTCTGAAACCTTCAGTGGCTCCCAGGAGCCATCAGAAGAGGAACAAACTCACAAACTGCTCCCCGAGGCACTCAGGGCTCGATGGCACCTGTCTCCACTTCTCTCCCAAATCAGAGGCTTTCGTCCAGGCCAGCACTGTGCTGCCTTTATTCTGCTGTCCCTTTGGCAGGAACCCCTCCCTCCCACCTGTGTGCCAGGCAGCTCTCACTCCCTGGTCTAAGGCTCAGACCCTGCCCCAGAAGTCCTTCCAGACCCCTTTCCCATTCATGGGTGGCTCTCCCGCTTCAGCTGACTCCATGGAGAACCTGTTCCAGGCAGCCTTGGCGAGAGCTACTTCTGTGCCTGCTTTGACTCTCCTTCCACCCTGGGTCACAAGGAGACTCTGATACTGGAAGTCAGGGAAAATGCCCAATCTATGCTTTTTAGTTTTGCCTCTTCATCTAGAAGTCTCCTCAGCTGCAAAGTGACGGGGGTGGAATTGGATCGGCATTTCCCTAGTTTCCAAGTACCACAATTCTTGCTTTCGCCTTGTGCCACCTGTACTATCATATACTTACTTATAAGTATTACTTTCCTTACATTTTCATCTACATTTTTAACCTAAGTCAAAAAATAAAAAGGAAGCCTTACATTGCTTTCTGTGACTCAAAACCCAATGTCATTTTCAATAAAGGTTGCAATGAAGAAAAAGTGAACCCTGAAAACAAACAGAACTGATAGAGTAAGAAATGTCTGTGCACAGCCTCAAATATTCCCATGCATGATTCGAGGAAACAAATGTCCTAGAACTTCAAAAGCTTTGTCAAAGGTAAACAAACCTGGAGTGGTAAAGAGAGATTTTAATCAGTAGTAACTATTGCAACAGGGAAGAGAGATTAGCATGAACTGAACTCTGCTTTAATCTGCACAGAAATAGCTGGGTTTTTAAACTGAAAATGAAGAAGGGAAAGAGGCAAGTGGGGGCTCAGGAGAGTCAGAGAAGTGAAAAATTACCAAAGGTCAAGTGTAAATTCAACTAGGCCAATAGTGTCTGCTAGCCGATATTACTGAAGTTAGAATTCAATTGTCCCACGGAGGTTGGAAGACGGAGGCCCTGTCCTCAGGGACTGCCTGGAACAGACAAAAATCTTTGGCAGCCTTGAGTTTTCTCAGGCAAGTAGTCTGGGGCAGTGTTGGTGTCATCTTAGGGAGGCAGTCTTGAGTAGTTAGAAACTATGTTAGGACTTGTTCAAGTCTTTACAGGTCAAGGTTGAGGCCAAGTTAAGACTATGTTAGGATTTGTTCAAGTCTTTACAGGTCAAGGTTGAGGCCAAGTTAAGAAAAGGGCTCTGAGGAGCCTGGCTAGAGTTTCATAAAGGAAAGAATCTTTGTCAGCTTCTTCAGCTTAAATAGGTCTTCCCTGGTGATTCAGTCAGTAAAGAGTCTGCCTGCAATGTGAGAAATTCAGGTTCAACCCCTGGATCAGGAAGATCCCCTGGAGAAGGAAATGGCAACCCATTCCAGTATTCTTGCTTGGAGAATTCCACAGAGAAGCCTGGTGGGCTACAGTCCATGGGGTCACAGAGTCTGACACAACTGAGTGACTAACACTTTTCCGCTTAGATAAAAGCAAAAAGAATAAAATGCATCATGGTGTGATGAGACTGTGCCAGGTGCTTCAGGAGGTCGTGAGGCAGATACTGTTAATATTATCCCTATTAAAAGGCTGAGGAATCCAAGGCTCAGTTAAATCAGCTGCCCAAGGTCAGGCAGCCCGATGTAACAACTGGAACCTAGGTCTCACTGGTTCCAGAGTTCACAGTCCCATTCTATGCATCTTGGCTCTGACCACTCACATAGGCCCTTCCTGCCACTGTCACTGGTTCAGACTATTGAATCTGGGTAAATGTGTGGTGCAGGGCAGTGGTTCTCAGCTCTGGCTGCACACTGGAATCACCTGGGGAACTTGAAAAGGACTGACACTTGAGTTCCACCCAGAGAAGTTCAGATGCGATTAGTCTGGGGTGCAGCCTGGGCACAGGGATTTTTAGACGCTCCCAAGCGAGGTTTGCGATCCACTGTCTTAGAAGCCTTTACAGTCATCATCCCATTTGATCCCTGCAAGAGTCCCGTGAGGGTGGCAGGCAAGTGGCAACGACCATGTCCTGCTGATGAAGAAACAAGTTCAGAGAGGCTAAGGCTCATCTAGTTAATAACATCTGGATATGGAATCAAGCTTGTTGACTTCCAGCTCTGAGTTCTCTGCTCTCCAGTGGTCTAAGTGAGAGCGGAAAAGCAATGTTTCCAAGAACAGAAATGAGCAGCTTAATTTCTCTTGCAAGTTAAAAGTCGTTTTTCACCCCCACTGACTATGTGGAGGAGGGGATGGCGCTCGCCTCAGCCACAGGGCCCAAAACGAGACCAAGGGATCCCAGGCAGGTGAGCAGTGGCCTCCCCTCCCTGACAGCGTTCCACCGGCAGAAGCCAAGGCTGGGCTGGAGCAGAAGGCCTGCAATTCTCTGATAGTGCTGCCTGCCACGCCCAAGTCACTGCAGTGAGTAGCGATCCTGGCTCCCAGACACCCACTGGGAGCTGGGCACAGCATAAGGAAGTCAGGGTCTTGTTACTACCGCACCAGGCAGGGAGGGTACTGCTGCAAAACCATTCTCCTACCCGACTCCCCACGACCATTGCGCGCACCAGCCTGGACCAACCTCGGTGGTTCGGAGGGGAGGGGTCTCTGCCCACCTTTGGGAGACATGGGGGACGTCACTGCTCCTATCTAACGGGCGTCATCTGGGGGGCGTCACTGCTTACTCTTGGGAGACTTCAGGGGTTCCCAGTCGCGGATAGTTGAGAGACCACCATCCACAGCTGGGGCCAGCAAAGCACCACTGTACGCATCTGGAATGGCTTGGGCTCACCCCAGCCTTGAAGATGCCCCGGGGGGTGCCAGCAGCTGCAGGGCCTCTGGAAATGTGGCCCCAGCACCGTAGAGGGCCCCTACCCACTCCAAACGCCTCAAAAATGCACCAATACGAGGCAGGCCTCAGGGCGCATCCCAGCCGTGACCAAACAGAGGACGGCCACACCCCCAGGGAGAGGCCGGGTGGGGGACGCGGGGCGCAGCCCTCCCAGTCCAGCCCCTTGGGGCAGGGTTCCCGCCCCAAGGACGGTGCCCTCCAGGCCACCCGATCCTCGAGCCAAACGGACCCAAGGACCCGCGGAAGGGAAAGGGAACGGCCTCGCGGCGGCGGGACGACCGTCGGAAGGCGCCCTCCACGCCGAAGCCGTCTTCCAAACACCCCAACATGGCCCGGGGCGGCAGTCAGAACTGGAGCTCCGGGAGTCAGCCGGGCGGCCGGAGGAGCAGACGACCGAGGACACTGGGTGAGCCGGGGGTGTCGCGCCCGGCCGTGGCGTCGGGAGTCCCGGCCGAGAACCTGCTGCCGCGCCCCAGCCCACCAGGTCCAGCCGCCGCCGGAACCTCCGCGAAGGTTCTGGGCCTTTGTGGCGTCACTGTCTCCTTGCGGAACCTTCCGCCGGCGCCGAATAAAACCCGCCGCGGAGGAGCCGGCAGCTCGAGTGCGGCGGTGCCGAGCGCGGAGGTCGGCCCGGCGCGGGCGGGCGGGGCGGGCGGGAGCCCCGGGTGGCGGCGGCGGCGGCGGCGGCTGCGGCCGTGACCGTGACGCGCGGGCGGGCGGCGGGGGCGTCCGGGGCGCTCTGACCGTCCTGCCCGCCCCACCCCGCAGAGACAAGATGGTGAAGGAGACCCAGTACTATGACATCCTGGGGGTGAAGCCCAGCGCCTCCCCGGAGGAGATCAAGAAGGCCTATCGGAAGCTGGCGCTCAAGTACCAC
This sequence comes from Okapia johnstoni, assembly GCA_024291935.2. Classification (NCBI taxonomy): domain Eukaryota; kingdom Metazoa; phylum Chordata; class Mammalia; order Artiodactyla; family Giraffidae; genus Okapia; species Okapia johnstoni. Next base: position 26,841,183 of record CM044326.1, read on the forward strand.
CCAGACAAGAACCCGGATGAGGGCGAGAAGGTGCTGGCCGGGCTCGGGGCGGCGCGGGCCGGGCTCGCGCGGGGCCCGCCGTCAATTATTCAGCCCGCAGCTCGGGGGCTGTGAATTATTGAAGGCGGCGGGGAACCCGAGCCACGCTTGTTGATGAGGCGGTCGCCAGGTGCCGCGCGCACTCCGCCGCGGGGCCGGGCCGGGGCCTGGGGTGGCCCGAGGCCGAGGGGGCGCGGTGCGGTCAGATGGAGGGCACTTCGCCGAGCCCCAGGCTCGCCTGGCGGAGTACCGGGACTGGTGACCCCTGGCGACCCCCCGCTCGGCCCATTCATTCCTCTGTTCGCTCCACAAGTGTTTAGGGGGCGCCTCCGAATGCCGGGGAGGGCTGGGACGGAAACGTGGGGTCCCCGTTCTCCTAGGGTTTGCGGACATCCCTCTTGGAAAGGCTGCCAGCACGCAGGGAAACTGAGGCACACGCGATCAGAAGTTGCGTACTTGCTGGAAACGACTGGATTTGAATTATTCTTGTTCTGGTTTTCCCTGTTGATGCGCAGTCCCTGGAGATGAATTTCTTTAATCTGAACTAGTACCTTGGACACCCCGGTGCCCCTCTGGATAGTGGCTGACTGAGTTTGTCCTGTGTGCCTGTCTCCTGCCTGATCAAGGTTGTCAGACACTGAATAATCACCTTTTCTTTATTAAACAGGGACACAGAGATCTTTAACCTGACACATCATTTTATATGAACATTTCAGGTTTTCTGTGACCGATGACCCGCAGTTGACCATAAGGACCAATAATAGGCTGAAAAATGCTCTGCATACATAAATGAAAGGCCTAAATGAAACTTTTTCATCCTGTTCATAGAAGAATCAACCTGCTTTTTATGCCCAAGGAGGCTCCTTACCCACCAGAGTAGGTGATTAGAAAGATCAGGCATTTATCCTTGGAAAAGCTTATTGGCCTTCTCACTCCTCCTCTGACTTCTTGCTGTTGTCTTATAAAACTTGGGATGTCCTGGATGGTTGTTGGGAGGTGGGGTTTTGTAGTAGGTGATAGCAAGGACACTTGGACCACTTTTGAAGATCACTAGTAGATCACTCATCTAGCACTTAGACTTTCCTGAAACAGCGCTAGTATCAAAATACCTGTCTGTGGGAGCTTTTGCAAGCTGGGGAAAGCTGCCTAAGAAGGTTAGCTGGGTGGCAACAGTGATAGAATGTTTATATTTAGCCACATGTGCCGAGTGTGGCTGTCACAAGTTTAAAATGCTTTCCTGTAAGACCATTTGTCTGTTACTTGTGTTCTTTCTCATCTATATTTAGGTGGCTTACTGTAGCTTGGAAAGTCACTGGCTTTTTATGTAGTGTTGGTGATTCATAGATTTGTTCCCTATATTCATTGTAGGCTGTTTCTGAGAACATCCTTTAAGGAGAGCACAGCCAGGCTTCTAATTTCACGTTTCAGGGGCAGTGTGTGGGAAAGCCTTCTGACCCCGGTTCAGGTCAGCTCTCAGAGCACTGTCCAAGCGTAAGTCATGGCTGTGTGCCTGCAGTTGCAGTGAGTCGGCTGTTGGTGTTCTGAAGCTTTTTTTTAAATTAGACTTGACCTATAATACATTTCTGTAGGTGTTGCCTTGCATATATGTATACCTATCTGAGCAGAGGTGGTTGATTTGTTTTAAACTAATATTTATAACCAGGTATTGAATTAGTGTCATGTAAGTGAGGCTCCTGAAGTGTCTGGCAGGTCCTGTGCAGCTTAGGAGGGGGTGGGGAGGGGCTCTGTGCTGTTTCAGGAATATAATACTTCTCCCTCCCCTCCTTCCATGAAGGGGATAAAGTCCTTTAATTTAGTTCTCAGCTAAACCTTCTTCTAGGAGACTGCCTCTGACCATAGCGTGAACCACTTGCCCTCAACCTTCTTTAATTATGGTTCCTGTCTGCTGCCCATATTTCCCAGCAACGAAAGGGGCTGAGGAGACTGGGGACACAGTTGATAGAAACTCTACTATACGTTGCCTAGAGAGGACTCATGCGTTCATTCACCAGATACCTCCTTTCTGGTCCTTCTATGTACTGGGCACAATGTGTAGGCCTTTGCTTTTTTGTGAAAGTCCATTTAGTCCTTGTCTACTTTATCTGCCATAGGCGGTACCTTTTTTTAAATTTTTTTCTGCTAAGTTAGTCACTGTATTAACATCTCTTCAAAAATAGACTAAGTCAGTCTATTCCCCCTTGCTCCGGGGCAACTGAGAAGGCTGCTGGGGTGTTGGTCTTTGTTTTGTGCCCTGTTGTCCTGTGTTGCTAAGCACTGGGGGCCTGTGTTTGTTGTCAGGTGCTCTGTGTGGAGTCTCTACTTTTCTGCAGCTGGTTTTCTGAAAGATACACAGGCAGTGTGTTGGTAAGCGAGTCCCTTTTGGGGGCCGTGACTGGGGGTAGAGTTGTAGCTGTTAACCCCAGCCAGCTTTGGAGATGAGTTTGCTCTTTTGGCCAATTTCACTGTAACTTTTAGTTTGAATGACAGATGTGCAAATTCAAAAATATTAAGAGGGCAGTACTGTACAGAAAATGTCAGGATATTGAGGAAAACCCACCAAGCACACATGACCCTAACTGCTGTCGCTGTGCTTCCTTCCAGCCTTTTTCCAGGGTGATTGTATATGGGCATCTAGGCACATAGGTCTTTTTCCTTCACCAGTTAATATTTTACCATCAGTGCTTTCCCAAGTTGCTGCATAGTCTCCAAAGCCATTTTTCCAGCTGCATAATAATCTTATTAAAAGTCCTGTGGCAGGGACTTCCTGGTGGCCCAGTAGTTAAGAATCTGCCTTCCAATGCAGGGCATGCAGGTTGTTGGATCCTTGGTCGGGGTCTAAGATCACACATGCCACAAGGCTGGTAAGCCCACGCGCCGCAACAGAGACCAAAGGAAAAAAATGAAACAGTCCTATGGCAAATTACTACTGTCTGAAAGGTGAACTGGACAGAGTACTAATCTCCTGCTGTGAGAACAGGGTCAGGCATGGAGCTGAATTAGACTCTGGAGTGCTGAGACCCCCAGGGTCATGGGAGCCCCATGCCCATGTGAGATCTGTCTTCTGGTTGAATGCCGCAAGGAAAAGGGTATTCCTTTTCCTTTGTAGATTAATCATCTGTTCTGTTAAGTCCAAGTGTCTTTTCAAGTATCCATAATATTTGATGAGTGTTTCTAGCAGACAGTCTCATGAAGTATATTTACCTAGTGCAGACCCCAGGGACTCTCTCGGGGCAGCCTGGCCTGATTGCTTTCTGATCTTCTGTGCTATGCACCTCATCCCTAAACCTTCTTTTTCTGCTGTGGAAAGGAGTAGTAGTGAGTACTACCTCTTTCTTTACAGAAATGGTGAGCAAGAATCAATATATCAAAAGACCTAACTACCTTGAGTATGACTCGGATGTCTCTGAGACATTTTTTTAAATTACCCAGTTGTTAGCTATACTTTTTAGCTATCATCTGTTATTTATTATTACTTACTAGATCTCCATCCGAGATCTGCAGTACAGGAGAAAACCTAGTGTCTTCATCATTTCCATATTTGTATATTCAGAGCACTTTTTTTCCCTATATGTTTTGTGGAGCCAGCTGCATTATAGGATGTTTATATAGACATCCGTCTTGCAGACTAAACCATACCTCTGAAGAACCAACTCTATCTCATTTATTCATTTCTCAACTCTAAGAATCGAGCCATTCATGTAACAAGTATTTCCCAAGTGCCTTCTACATGCTCAGCAGCATTTTAGGCTTGGGGATACGCTAGTGGACACAGCTGACCTAACTTCCTGTCCTCAGGGAACTGACATTGCAGTGGGGGACACAACCCCAGCAGTAAGTGATCAGCTGTTGGGGAACCGCGAGGAGGCCGGTAAAGCCCAAGCAGAATTTTGGGGAGCTGGAGGCAGTGGTGTCAAGTTAAGCTTGTAGATGAGAATAAGAATTAGGTTTTACTCCAAGTGAAATGGGCCCCTTGAAAGGCTCGAGGCAGAGGGTTGATACGATTAGCTGGCAAGTCCTGGCTGCTATGTGCAGAAGACTGAAAGCTGGGGTGAGGAAAGATGGGAATCCATTAGGAAGCTACTGCAATTATCCAGGCCAAAGAGGGTGGCCTGCGCCTGGGCAGGCATAGTGGTGGTGAGAAGGGATGGATTTTGGATATTTTATAGTGATTTATGTTAAAAACTTCTCTATCTACAGAAAAGACAAGAATGGTACAACAAACGTGTGTTTCTTTCACCCACTTTCACTGATTGTAAATATGTCACCACATTTGCTTTCCCCATCTCTATTACTATTATCTGCTGAAGCTTTTGAAAGTAAGTTGCATACATCATAACCTGTCAGCCCTAAATGTTTCTCCTGGGGAAAACAGTATCTTTTACATAACCATAGTTATGTAAACCATAGCCAGACTCCTCTATCTGTGGGATTTTCCAGGCAAGAATACTGGAGTGGGTTGCCATTTCCTCCTCCAGGGGATCTTCCCAACCCAGGGATCGAACCGGCGTCTCCTGCATTGGCAGGTGGATTCTTCACTACTAGCACCACCTGAGAAGCCCCACATAACCATAGTACAGTTATCAACTTAACATTGAGAAAAAAATCCTGTTTTTCCAGTTCCAATGTCCTTTGTAGCCATTTTTTTCTCCAGTGTAAAATTTAAAACAGGATCCAATTCAGGGTCACACGTTACGTTTAGTTTTTCTGTCTTTTAGTTTTGCAGTGTGTGCGTGCATGCTAAGTCACTTCAGTCGTGTCTGACTCTTAGCGACCCCATGGATTGTAGCCCGCCAGGCTCCTCTGTCCATGGGATTCTCCAGGCAAGAATACTGGAGTGGGTTGCCATGCCCTCCTCCAGGGTATCTTCCCAACCCAGGGATTGAAACCGGGTTTCCTATGTCTCCTGCATTAGTAGGCGAGTTCTTTACCACTAGTGCCACCTGGAGTTTTGCTGCTTCAATTTGGGTTCTCTGATTCTTTTCTTACAATTGGAGTACAAGATACATTTTTGGCAGACGTGTGACACTTGGGGTATTTTGTCTGTCTTAGGGCACTGCAAATAGACTTTTGAAGGTAGCATCAGACAGATTTGTTGACAGATGAGATGTGAGGGAGAGGAAATGAGGTTTTGGCATTGCCAATAAATGAGATATGGGGGAGACTGCAAGAGGGGAGGGACTTTGGGGGGAGACCAGGACAGTTTTATGCACACTGTCTGCAGCCCAAATGCGGAGTGTTGCTCACAGGATGTTCATAGTTGAATTTCATGCTGGTAAACTAGGAAAGCAGCCCTCCTGAGCTGGAAAGCCAGCAGTACGCTGGGAGCGCTAGGCTTTTTCTGGTTGAAGGTTAAGCCCTGGCCTGGTCTCATGGCATCTTAATTCTGCTCCACTTCTTCCTGTCTGGTGCAGCCTGAGGAGGCAGAAAGTCCTTCCTACCGCTCTGTATCCTTACCTTATGCAGAGAGGCAGTGGTCCTGCCTCTCATCCTGTAGTAATGCTTGCCCTATGTACCCCACGCTACAAGGGGATTGAATGGAAAAGTCAGGTTCCAGATAACGTATAGACCCACTAGTTTGGGGGGTTGGGTGCAGAATCCCTTTGTTACTTCATTCATTTGGTGAGTTTGCTTCATAAACAACTCAAACCTTCTCTCTGTCTTTTTAATGTTTTTTTTTCTTTTAAAGTTTAAGCTCATATCCCAGGCATATGAAGTGCTTTCAGATCCAAAGAAAAGGGACATTTATGACCAAGGTGGCGAACAGGCCATTAAGGAAGGAGGCTCAGGCAGCCCCAGCTTCTCTTCCCCCATGGACATCTTTGACATGTTCTTTGGTGGCGGAGGACGGATGGCTCGAGAGAGAAGAGGTAAATATAGACGTTAAGCAAGTTTTAGTTTCCAAATTGTATGTGTTACTGGAATCAGGAGGGATCTTGCCTTAAAAGAGTGTAGTTACCATGTTTGGGAAATCATTAACTTTAAGTAGTTCATCACTTGCCTAGCATCCAGGCTACCCAGAGTCTCTTAGTACAGTTAGTAGTTAATTGCCCAATGTTCTCCAAACCCCACATATAAAGGAGCAGATGGTGAATTCCCTGGCGGTCCAGTGCTTAGGATTCTGCCCTTTTACTTTCAGGGCCTGGGTTCAATTCCTAGTCGGGGAACTAAGATCCCCCAAGTGGTGTGCTCCCCGCCCCCGGCCCCCACAAAGGAGCAAATGGTGGTGATGAGAAAGGAGAAAGGTCAAGATTACCTTGCCCTCCTTTTCTCTTCTGTTGGGGTCAGACTCCTAGTGTCCTAAGAGCCGTGAGTGGCACCTCCTGTGGTTATTACTGATGACTCTGCCGAGAGTGCTGGTCTCCTCCCTGAGTCTCCTGACCCGGGTGGGGCCGGTGGGCTCTATTTCTGGCTGGTGTTCTGCCATGTGGAGTGCAGCCTCATTTCCTCAGCCTCCTCAGGAGATTCTCTAGGTAACAAAATTCACCCCTTGATGTTTGAACATCTTTGTAAAAGAAACTACCTTGCCCATCTCTTCAGAATGCATTAGGACTAGCAGCTTCATCCCCAGTGGTGAATGAGGAACTTAGCTCTTGGTGGAATGGCCCCAGGGCTCCATTTTTGAATTCTGGGGTTTGTTCTTCCTAATTTTTTTTTATCTCTTACCTCCTGACAGGCTCTAGGCTGTCACCTCTATTACCAGTGGTCTTTTATAGCCCCCTTCCCCTGTCCAGCTTACAGTTGGTACTCTGCTTTAGACCTCAAAACCAGATAGATAGCCAAGCTTATTACAGTCCTGAATGAAATCAAAATAAACAAGCTCTGCATTGAGGTTTAAGAAGGGTGGTTTGGTGTCAACAAGAGGCCCCTGGATGAATAAGGCTATACCGATTCTCACATTATAATTGACTTTGGGCTTTGAAAACCTTGGCTGTCAGTTCTGTGAATATAGTGTGCTAAAAATCACAAAGTGTTTATTAGGCAAAAATCCTTACCCTGTTGTCTGGGTGCATTGCCTGCTCATAAAATTGACAGTGTGGATGTGATTAAAACCTTTGGGTATCCTTGCCCAGCTCTCTCACTGTCTTGAGATGAACAACTTCACACCCTTAATTAAGTCATCTCTCAAGGTTGACAGCCAATAACCAAGGACAGCATCTCAGTCCTTGATATGAGGACTCATCTCAGTCCATCTCTCAGACCCCGAGAGCCCTATGGGCAGCAGAGGGGGACCTGCTGCTGTGGGTCCTGAGAGGCTGGGATGGCACCAGAGCAGACAGACGCCCTCCCTGAAGATGAAAGGCCCACTGCCCTGGGTGAACAGACAAGATTCCACAGATGAAGGAATTTGCACTCAGTCACAAGTCACGGAAGGGCTCAAAAAGGGCATTATGTTCAAGAAAGAGTTTCAGTTGAAGGTCCAGAGACTGACTTCATATGTCATCTGTAAGGAAAGGTCTCTTTTCATGGGGAACCTGCTTCACCAGTCTCACTGGTTAACATTGCCTTGGGTTTCCTCATTGATCTCTCATTCTCAGATTTGTTCTTAGAAAATAAAGATGGAAAGTCTTTGTTGACATCTATAAATGATTAAATAATTAGCTCATAGCTGGAAAAGGTATTAGTTCTCATATTGGCAGAGGGCCAGGTGTAACAAAAGTTTTGCCTCCCCCAGGGAAGGGAATGAATGACAACAGGCACAGTCTGAGTCTCTGGAGACGTCATACAACTAAAGGTCATATCAGTTCAGTTCAGTCGCTCAGTCGTGTCCGACTCTTTGCGACCCCGTGAATCGCAGCACGCCAGGCCTCTCTGTCCATCAACAACTCCCGGAGTCTACCCAAACCCATGTCCATCGAGTCGGTGATGCCATCCAACCATCTCATCTTCTGTCGTCCCCTTCTCCTCCCGCCCCCAATCCTACCCAGCATCAGGGTCTTTTCCAGTGAGTCAACCCTTCGCATGAGGTGGCCAAAGTATTGGCGTTTCAGCTTCAACATCAGTCCTTCCAATGAACACCCAGGACTGATCTCCTTTAGGATGGACTTGTTGGATCTCCTTGCAGTCCAAGGGACTCTCAAGAGTCTTCTCCAACACCACAGTTCAAAAGTATCAATTCTTCAGTGCTCAGCTTTCTTCACCGTCCAACTCTCACATCCATACATGACCACTGGAAAAACCATAGCCTTGACTAGATGGACTTTTGTTGGCAAAGTCATATAGATGGTATTTAATAAGGTGGTATATTTGATACAGTATTACTAATTGTTTTTTCTTCTCCTCCATAAGGCAAGAATGTGGTACATCAGTTGTCTGTAACTCTTGAAGATTTATATAATGGAGTCACAAAGAAATTGGCTCTCCAAAAAAATGTAATTTGTGAGAAATGTGAAGGTAAGGATTCATTTCTGAATGAGTCTCATAGTTCTGGTTCCTCAGATCTGGAAAATTCTTATTGTTTTACAATTCAGAGAAAAACAATTGATCTTTTCAAATATGAAGGTCAGAAATTACAAACAGGTGGCCTGAGGGCCAAACCCATTTTATTTGGCCCTGTACATCTTTTATTTGGATTGCACGTTTATTTAATATGTTGTCAATTATTTTAAAAATATAAAAATGAAGATAGTTCACCCAACCCTAGGGGTCTGCACGCTTTTGCTATAAAGGGCCAAATGGTAGATATTTTTGGCTCTGTGAGCCATACAGTCTCTGTCATAACTATTGAACTCTTAGTGCAGAAGCAGCCATAGACAGGAAATAAGCAGATAAACAAATAAACAGATGATGCACCTGTCTTCTAATAAAGATTTATTTACAAAACCAGGTAGCTGGCCATAGTTTACTGTCCTTGACTTAAATAAAAATGTAATTAGCATGGGTTTTTAAAATCTAATTTTTCAAGGAAAGTCAGATCCAGTGACTTGGTCACACGCTGTCCCACAAAGAAGTGGCTGGGCTGGGTAGCCACTCCTGTGGGCAGGGATGTGTTCTCCAGCCACCATGGTCACGTGTAGGCATGGGTGTTTTTCCACCGTGGGATGGAAGAAAATAGTTGGTGACATTAAAGTGATGAATTTGCCTTGCACAGCCAAAACCACAAATATTTGTGATTACACATTAATATCTGGATATTGTCTGCTTGGCTAGAATCATCCAGACTCTCCCACATGACTTTTTATGATTGTGAATAGGATTCAAACCCCAGTGTCCAGTTTCATGGCTCATCACCCTTCTGTGGTGGCATCCAGCAGAGCCTCTTTTAAGGGAAGAGTACAGCCTCTTTCCTGTCTCCCCACAGGCGTTGGTGGGAAGAAGGGGTCTGTGGAGAAGTGCCCGGTGTGCAAGGGGCGAGGGATGCAGATTCACATCCAGCAGATTGGGCCGGGCATGGTGCAGCAGATCCAGACCGTGTGCATCGAGTGCAAGGGCCAGGGCGAGCGCATCAACCCCAAGGACCGCTGCGAAAGCTGCAATGGTGCCAAGGTCATCCGAGAGAAGAAGATTATCGAGGTGCACGTGGAGAAAGGTGAGGCAGCGCAGCACTAGCACCCCAGGCTGGAAGAAGTGCATCTCGGGTGCTGATTATGGAGCATGCAGGTTAGGTATCAGGGAAAGGAGCCACAGCACAGCTGGTGTTTAGATACCCTTAGCGTGTGCCATCAATTCTTCCAATCCAAAGAAATTTCTTTTTAAGGTTTTCCAATGCTCCGGAAGTCATTTGACCTTGATTTGGTTAATTGCCCTCCCTGGCAACTTCTTTTTAAGGTTTTCTGATGCTCTGGAAGTCACTTGACCTTGATTTTGGTTAACTGCCCTCCCTTGCAATTCTCCAGCCATCCTTTAGAGTCGTTTGGAGTGCTCTTGCTAATGGCCCATGTCGTGCATTGGCCATGAGAGTTCACGTGTGTCTTCACAGCTGTGCGTCCCTGTTCTCCACACATTTCCCCTCTGTTGTAGCAGATTCTCCCAAATCCAGCACCTTCCCCCTGCTGTTCATTTTGCCTGGGGGCATCATTTTAAGGGCTTTTCCCCTCTTAGCTATTCCCCTGATTATTTTGGGTCTTTCTAATCCAGAGAATATATTTTAGGTGAGAGATGAGACCAAAGTACACAATTCAGTACCCAAACCAACACACAGGTTGAAGGGCTTCGCCCTGTGCCTGGGTGCACACAGAGACTTGTTAGAGCACTGCTTGTGCATTAAGAAGCGGACGTGTATTCACAGTGTGGTGTCAGGGGGCCTGGGCAGACAGTGCACGGTTGCACTGTGCACGAGGTGGCAGCCTCGTTTCCCATTCTCCCTGCTGTACGTTTGGCTGAGGACCCGGGATATGTGGAGGGGAGTGAGGCCTCTTTGTCAGTGGTATTCCTAGCCACCACTCCCAGCCCCAGGCCTGCACAAAGTTGGGAGGTTTGATGCGTAAATAACCCCCCAAAGGGCTCTGTGAGCCTTCTTCAAAAACTTTGTTGAAAGTATGGTTTTTAAGAGAAATGGCTAATCAGAAAGGGATGATGTTTCATAGGTATGAAAGATGGGCAAAAGATACTATTTCATGGAGAAGGAGATCAGGAGCCCGAGCTGGAGCCTGGTGATGTCATAATTGTGCTTGATCAGAAGGATCATAGTGTCTTTCAGAGACGAGGCCATGACTTGATCATGAAAATGAAAATTCAGCTTTCTGAAGCCCTTTGTGGCTTCAAGAAGACGATAAAAACACTGGATGATCGAGTCCTTGTTATTACATCCAAATCAGGTAATATTTCAAATGTATGTTTCATTGTAGGTCTTCTGTGGGTTTGGCCCGATGATCCTGGCAACTTAGCCTTGGTTTCACATTCAAGTTAGTGTGACTTGATTTTCTGTAAATTTAAAGTCATCAGTAGAGACTCGAGAATTTTGTGAATTTCTTTTATAGTCTGCTTGAAAAAAAATTCAGAGTTGGAATCTGTGGGGATCTAAAATTCTACCTGGAACCTGCCAATCTGACTTAAATTTTTAAAAAGTTAACTTTTGTATAATAAAACACAGCTGATAATAGGTGGTTTTTTCCCTATCACGTGGTGATCTGTGCTGATTCATCCACATTCCTGTAGGCTGTCTGTTGCCGATTCCATATGAGACATTTTAAAATAGAATTTTCCTGAAAAAAGGCATCGCCTGCCAGCTTACCCTCGGTGGCATCTAGAGAACTGCTTATCTGCACACGTGCACAGGAGCCGGAGGGAGCTGCCTCTGAACCAGAAGGATTCTCACTCGTCTGAGAGCTCAGCCTGCCAGCATGTGTCTAGATACCAGGCTCCCAGATCCCAGGAGGGCTAGTGCTCACTGCAGTTAGGGCCTCAGAGCACCTGCCTGGGAGGGGCTGTGGGGAGAAGGGAGAGAGACCAGGCTGGGACCCTTGACTTGAAGCTGCCTGTGAACAGCACTTCAGGTCAGCTGTCCATGTCAAAGAATGTCCAGATGGGCACGGTGGTGGCTGAGCCACCCAGATATTCTTGACCCCATCACTGGTCATGAGCAGTGCTGTTCTGGTCCCCTCGCTGGGCACAGGGTTATTGGGGAGTCTAGCTTTTCATGTGGGCATCTGAGATTTAAAGCTGGATGGGATGGGTTCAGGGCTGGGTTTGGAGGTAACCAGCCAATGAGCCTGTCCAACAGCAGTGGAAATAATCAAGACCCTGCAGTCCAGTAGGGGAGCCACCTGGTCTCCCCAGCCACCTTCCGGGCCTTTCCTTCCTCTGTATCTGTTTCTCTTTCCCTTTCTGGCCTGTTCTCTTTCTCTGCCACTTTCCTCTTTGGCTCTTTCTGTTTCTTCCCTTTCTGGGTATAAACGAAATGGAATTAGACACCCCACTCTTGATCAGAGGTTTTCTTTTGTCTTTTACATTTTATTTGGAAACAATTTCAAACTTAACAAAAAGTTGTGAAAATAAAAGTAGCACGAGGACCACTGACGTATGATTTGCCCATTGTTAAAATTTTACCATTTGATTTTTTTGTTCTGTGTTTGCATATAGATATACTTAAGGATTGAGGAAAAGCACTGCACTATAATACAAATATGATGAAAAACTTAAATACAACATCTTCCTTTACATTCCATTTTGTAAGCCTCCCAAGGTACCCAATTCCTCCCCTCACTTGTGTAGGAAAGTTTGAGGATTGTAGTTTGCACAAAGCCCTAGGTTGTGAGTGGGTGTGTGCCCAAGACCCCTGGTATCATGTCCAGTGTCCCCTAACATTACCTCAACCCTGATTCCAGCCCTTCTGGGAATAGGAGCTGGGTGGTGTCTTTGGCATGCTGTGTGACTTCTTTGGGAAAGCTCATCCTTGGCCGAGCTCCCTGGAGCTGGGGCCTGTGCCATGGAATGGGAGCCCAGGACTCCTTGCTGACTCCCAACTAATCCCAGCCACAGGACAGGAGAGAGGAGGCGAGCCCCAGAGAGAGAGAAGTGGTGAACCCTGAGAAACCCATTTCTTTAATTAGTAACAAGAGCAGGGTGTCTGGGAAACCTCCTGCTGGAGATTGCGCTTGTGTTTTTTCTTTTTTCCCATTAACCTTTTTTTTTTTTTTTTGAGTCTTCTCCTTTTCTTTTCAGCTCTTCTGTTGTTTTGGCTTATTTCTCTTTCTTTCATTTCCTCTTCCTTCTTTCACTATTATAGTGCTTTCCTTGCTAGAGTCCCTTAGGCTGTCTTGAAAATGGCTGAGAATCAGGAGATTAGAGAAAAAAGTGCCTTAAGAGCTTCAGCAGGTTGTGATCCCCCTGACTGAAGGAGGATCTGTACCTCATAGAAGAGCCAAGTCATCCTCTTTTCCCTTTCTTACATGTGGTTGTCCATACTAGGTCCCAGGATTTCCTTGCCCCCAGTGAGTTAAAGCAGAAGCCTGAGGAGCTGTGCTGAGAGCAATAAGAAGTGACACCTGATAGGAACAGAGAGACAGAAAGCTATTTAAAAACAAAATGAAAACCATAACAAGCCCCGTAGCAGGGGGCTGTTTGGCTAAGGTTGCCGTCAGCAGCTCTAAGGGCCCCATGTGAGCCACAGCCCTGCGCTGAATGACCCCCAAGGAGAGAGTCCTTCACAGGCTTTATTTGGAAATTCCCATGAGATACTTTAAAGGATTTCCTCTGGAGAGCATTCATCCAGGGGAGTGGGGTGCTGAATAAATGTTTGCCCCTCCCCGCCCCGTTCATAGTTTTCTGACTATTTCTTTACCCATTTTCATTACTGAGCTGAAAAGCATACTTTAAAAAAAAAAAAAAAAAGAAACCCTTTTATCCCTCTTCATATCTGGAAGGAAAAAATATTTTTAGATTTGAGGGTGAACCAAGTGCTCTGTGGGTGCTGAACTCCCATGATACCTTCTGAAAAAGTGTAGAAGACCCAGCGAGTGCAAGCTGGGCCAGCTCCAGCCCACGGGTGTGTGAGGAGACCCCTGTGCCTTTTGAGCTCCCTGCCCAGGAGGTTGGCTCTCCTGCACTACCACCCGCCTCTCATCACCTTCGCCCAGCCAGTTCCTCTGACAGGGACCATTCTGGCTGGGACCAGCTTTCTAGTCAGATGCTCCATGACCCCTGCCTTTGCCTGCTGCTGTGAGGGTGCTTGGGCCTGCCCCAGGCTCCAGGCTGTTGTCCATCTTCCTATTTCATAAGTAAACCTTTTTTTGTGTGTGTGTGTGTGACAGGTGAGGTGATAAAGCATGGGGACCTGAAATGTGTGCGTAATGAAGGAATGCCGATCTACAAATCACCTCTGGAGAAAGGGATTCTGATCATACAGTTTTTAGTAAGTGCCTGTGTATGTGTGTTACTGTCATGGGACATAAAATTAAATGCTTTAATTGGGAAGGGAAAAAACAACTACTCTTTCCCACCTCACCCTTTACAGGTTATTTTTCCTGAAAAACACTGGCTTCCCCAAGATAAGCTTTCCCAGCTGGAAGCTCTGCTCCCACCTCGACAGAAAGTCAGGATTACAGAGGACATGGATCAGGTGGAGCTGAAGGAGTTTAATCCCAATGAGCAGAACTGGCGCCAGCACAGGGAGGCCTATGAAGAGGACGATGACGGGCCGCGGGCTGGAGTGCAGTGCCAGACGGCGTGACGCGGCCCCGTGCAGTGTGGCCTGGCAGGACTAGCACATCATGAATGTAAAGTTGGCACAATGAAAAATGGCATTGCTTTAATGGCCTTGTGTTTGGGGTGTCCTGTGTATGTGTTCAGCATTCTCAGCTGCTGAGTGTCTTGGTTTTTCTTTTGTTTTTCTTTTGGTTGTAACTTGAGTTACAGCTTAATTTATATTTAAATGTTTTAAGTGTAAATCACCTCTAGTCTGCATATGGAATCTGTTTATTTACATTTTCAGGATATTTTTGAGATGCCAGTGATCGCACTGACATTTTGTGTTTCTAGTGGCTTTGCCATAATTCAGCTCCACCCATAAAGCGCAGCCCGGACAGTAGCACTCAGCCCTCAGGCAAACCTCCAGGCGCAAAGTGGGTGACCCAGCCCACGCCCAGCTCTGCAGTTTCTTCCCCTCCACACCTGCCTCCCAAGGCAAAGTTACGGAGGGCATGATCTCAGGGCTGCTAATGTGACATTTCTGAATCTAGACTCTAGATGGTTCTCCTCAAGAATAAAAGCACATCTGTGGGCTGTATTTGGCTGCAGTGCCTGGCTCACACTGAGTGGGGCTGCAGGGCTGACTTGGTTCCTACTGTCTTATGCCCTTGAGTGTTTGGAGTGGGGTGGGTCTGATTATCTCTCTTGGAAGCTTCCTGAGCCTTCCAAGCCTTGTGGTGAGGACAAACCAGTGTTTTAAATGAAACACTGATAAAACTATTTGCCTGTGACCCCTGCACCTTGCCTTTTGTTGTTTTCTGTTGACAGCGTTTGTAGTGCTGTCCCACCCAAGTGCTTACTTGTAAAGAAAATGAAACCATCCACATCCCCAACAGCCTTAGTGCAGCGACAGAAGCTGTGGGAGATGCTGGTGACTCAGCCCCCTGGCACAGCCAGTTTCCCTGCCTGACCAGTGATCCTGGATGACTTGAGGCTCTGGGAAGGCAGGGGACATCTCAGTGTTTTCCACCTCATTCTCCCAGATTCAGCTCCCTTCCAAAGGATGGATGGTTCATCTCCTTGCACAGCCATATCACAAAGGGCTTCCTGCTCAAGGGATAAAGTTTTCGAACTTAAAAGTTCTACTCTGGACTGCAGTCTCTGTGGACTACCACTGTAAATGATAACTTGTTTGGAAGGATATTAGTTATTTGTTCACTCCTGGCAGGTAGACTACAATGTAGATTCCTCAACCTTCAGCCATTACTGCTCCTTTCCTTCCCATAACAGCCACAAAGAAAAACTGCTGCCTTCTCAGCTGCTGGGTTAAAGCAGAGGCCACTTTTCAGATCCACCCTTACTTGGTCATACAGTACCTGCAAGTCTGACTCAGACCAGGGACCTCCCCAGGAGGGCCAAAGGGCGGATCAGACCCACAGCAGGTAGGTTCAGCGGATGGACCAGACTCGAGCAGAACACTGCTGGCTGGTGGGTGGGCATAATTTACTCAAGATAGGTACAGAAGGGGCCTGCCTGTCCCACTTTGACCATTAGTCAGGAAAGAAAGAAAATCTATTCTTCCAGCTAAGCCTGTATGAAAATCAGTTTACAAATGGACCACAACTCCAGGGTGTTCTGTTTCTGTGCTGTGACTTCCTAAAAAATTATTGCCAGAAAACTACTGTAGTTGATGATAAGGCAAAATTGCATTCAGCTCCTTGTCATGTAAATGGGATCTGGAGAGTGTTGCTTAAAATTTATTCCACCTGTACATTTGTCACTTTAAAATTAAAATTGAGCTGGTATGAGACAGATGGTTTTGTTTTTATTTACTTTTTATTTCCAATGACCAGTGCTAAGGTGCCAGTTTGCCTCATATTGGTTGATAAAATGGAATGAAGTTTCTACTCATGGAGCTTATATTTGGGGTGGGGATAAAGACATCAGGCAATGATAACTGCAGTGACGAACGAGAATAATGGGAAAGGGACCAGGGGAAGGCCTCTTATTGGGAGCAGACACCTGAGAACAACCTGAAAGCAGTGAGACCTATGAAAGTCTGAGGAAGGAACATCTGAGGAAGGTGGAGGAAACGGCCAGGGCTACGTGGATATGATCTCCGGTGGCCTCAGGCTGCAGCATCTTGAAGCGGGGCTTGGGTTCCGAGAGATTGAGGTCAGGTCGTGGCAGGGAGAGCACCAAATCCGAACCACTGGACCAGAGGTCAGTGAAAGGGGCCCTGGCCCTTTGGCTTTGCAGAAAAGAATTTCCACAAAGACAAAAAGCAGTAAAGCAAGTAAAAAAGGGGGGAAAAAATAGTACAGTACGTGTAGATAGATACATAGGCAGACTCAGAGAAGAGTCCTTGAGTCATACTCTCCTGACAGTCTGAATGACTTTAAAGGGGCATTTTTTCTGGGTTTCCTTTGGCCAGTCATTTAGATTTGCCCGGTCCACAGTCCATATTTGGTGTATCTCAGGATCTTCCTCTGTGTGTGCACACATCTCTTAGCCAAGATGGATTCTACTGAAGAGGCCTATGGGTACAACATCCTTGGCATCACTCCCCTTTGACCTCCAAGGAGTCTTTCTGTGCATGTGTGGTCAGGGAGGTCTCCTAACTTTGAGAATGAGAAATATGTGGTATGACCAGGGCCCAGCTTCCTCCCTTAACTATCCTGCTCTTCTTGTCTTGGGAGTTTCAGTCCACAGGGATCTGTGGTTGGGGGCCCATCTACCTCCTGCTTCAGTTATAGGAGGGTGAACAAGGCAGAGGCAGGAGAGAGAAGAGAGGATGGGCTTGATTTAAGGGTTATGGGGAGTCTGGAGGAAAAGCATGGGACCTTACATGAAGCATATGAAGTTATGATCAGTAAAAAGCAACAAACTTCGGAGTGTTAGCTACTTACACCTTTCCTGTTACATGCAGACCATGTCTCAAGTGGGCCACTGAGAAAACTGAGGTACAGGAGCTCTGGGATAACTGAGGTAGGGCTGGAGGTCAACCAGAGTAGGTATAGGCTTGAGCCTGTAGACATTATTAAGGCAGCAATACCCACCAGCAAGTTATAGGCTTCTCTAAAATTAACAGGGTGAATTTTTAATCTACCAAATAGAATGCTCAGACAGGACTAAAGAATGTTCCCACCCAGTAAAATAACCTGTTTCTTTCAGGATCACATTCTAAAATAGATTAGCTTCCTAACACAGCCTCTGCATGGCTCATCTCCTGGAAGAGGGAGCCTAAATTTCTATACTGGAAACTTTAGTACACGCCTGGATGTCCTCATTCCTGAGGCAATACTCACTGTCACAGAATGACGACAACTCTTCTTACTGTTCTATCAGTAACAGGGCAAATGAGAAAGAAGCATGTTGAAGAACATGAGTGTTTGCATTAAGAACACTTTATGTTAAAGTATGAATGGCATTTCCAATAAAACATGAAAAGATTTATATGTATCTACAAAATTTAAGTTTTTGCTAAACTTTTTAATAAATGCTATATTAACAAGCTAGAAAGGTAAGGAATGTCATGATCAATCTATATGTTCTCTCTGCAGCATTAGCCTGGAAGATGTTGATGTTTAAATGGGACAATCATAGATGTGAATTTCCTGGTCATCTCCAACAGACACAATTTTTGAGCCATTTCCATTGTATTTTACTCCCCAGACCTGTAAATAAAGAGAAAAATTTCGAACTAACGCCTTTATTCTTTATGAACAAATACCCTTACCCTACTCTCATTATACTGAATCCAGAAAAACATTGAGATGAGGATGTTCCCATGCATTCTCAACAGTGAGAATGGGGCTTTTCCTTTAATCAGGCAGCTTCTATTACTACTGTTTAATTCTCAACACATTCACCTCCCAACTCCAGATAATTCATTTCTAAACATAAATCAAGGTATTTACAAACGCTTTCAAAGATTCACAATCTAGGAAGTGACCTAATGTTGTGATGATGGAACCCATGAGGGACCAGCACGGGTTCTCAGGTCTCCAGGAAGGAAAAGGTCCCACAGCTACTCTGAGGTCACTGCCTACAGGGATAATTGCCAACTGTGCTCCTCGTCTACCTCCTTGTGCCCACAACCTACGTCAGTAATTCTCACTCTCTTATTAGAGGCCTATGAAACCTGCCTGTCCCCAGGAGCTAGATAACTTGGTGTTGCAAGTCATTGATTTCATTTGCTACATGTTGAGTTAACAGATTCACACCTCCTTCCCAGACAGAACTGATGTGGTAGGAGTTTCATCAGGTCAAGCCTGTCACTCTATCCCTGAGGTGGGTGTTCTAGCCCTGACTTCAGTGCTGTGAGTGGGCCAGGTGATGGCTCTATTTCCACTCCAAATGTCTTCCTCTGAGGACCGCACCACACACTGACTCTCACACAAAGCAACACAGCCAGCCAGAACTTCCTTCCTGAGTACAATGTTTAAATCCAGGAGTGGAATGTCCAGATTAAATCCTCTCAACTTCATTGGCAACAATGTAAGATTAAGTGTAAAAAAGCATGAACATTTGTTAACTTTAAAATGCATTCCAAAGAGATTCTATGAGATCATCCTAAGAACATACAAAATACATAATAAAAGATGACTTTATACTGCCATGGGTATTTTTTATACTGCTTCCCCAAGACCCTTGCTATTCAAAAGTGGTTTGGAACTAGCATCGCTAGTCTCACCTGAAGCTTGGGACAAAAACTCAGGCGCAGGCCAGACCTACTCAATCTGTATTGTTACCAGATCCCCAGGGTACATTAAATACTGAGAAGCCCTGCCCTAGACTGCCTTAACATTTCACATTTATCTCACAGGAAGACTCCTGAGAGAATAGAGCCTGTTTTTCCTAATTTAAAGGCTGAAATAAAACTTAGCAATATCTTTAAAGTCAAACAACTTGTTAAGAATTTCTGGCTTCAATTATATTCAAAGAAAAAAAAAAAACCCACATCACTTCTTTGGGCAGCTCCAAAAGAAGAAAGTGACGGCTGTGGGATGGAACACAAGTTTCTGAGGAAGCAGGTCCTTCCCGAGACAGCCATGGCCCAGCTGTACCCAGTAACAGGCCCAGGCGTGCCCTAGGCATTGCGGCACCATGTTCCAAAGAAGTCATTCCAAGGCTGTGCGGCTAGTGCGGGTTTTCTGGTCTACCCATACCGTGGGTGGACATATCATGCCTTGTGGGTTTCCAGGCTGAAAACACATCCCCAGCCTCTGCACCCCAGTGTCCACCGGAACACTGGCTGGATGGACATCCAAGCAATCAGAGCAGCTCAGCTCTGAGGGTCATCCCCTCTCGACAACCTGAGCAGCAAGGTTAGGAAAATGAATGAGTTTTGGCACAGCGGTCAGACAATGCTAGCAATACAAAGACAAAGGAAATTAAATGTTAATTATGCCATACCTGATCCTGGTGATCAAAGAAGGTGTGAACACAAGTCCTTGTTCCAACATCCCAAACTTTAACACTTTTGTCAGATGAACTATTTTAAAAAAGGAAACATTAGTATTAGAAAAGTTTTCAGACTGGTGAAGTTGGAAAGAATCTGACCCAAAATTCCACACTCCTTGACTCAGTCTACCTAGAGGCTCCCTTGGTGAGTGTGTGCACAAGCGGCTGACCTGGTCCCCAAAAGGTGGTCAAGAATGTTGGCACAACTGGCTGGCTTTCCCCACTCACAGAGCAGCTATTTCCCCAAACATTTGATCTGCTTGGCCCTCACATTAAATATTCTTGTCAGGAGTCTCAGATGCAAGTTCTATATCTGGAGAGGAGGGAGACTGGTTAAAGCTTCAAAATAAAGGCTCTCAGAGTTTTCTGTAAACCTCTATGCAGTGCTATTAAGCCATCCATCTCCTGTTTTTCAACTGTCTTGGCCATCCTGGGCCTAAACAACATTGGGGCCTCAAAGCATAACATTTTACAGATTTTCGTATCTATAGTTACTATCAGAACACAGGTATCCTTAGGCCTGGCGTGCTGCAATTCATGGGGTTGCAAAGAGTCGGACATGACTGAGCTACTGAGCTGAACTGAACTGAACCTACTGTAGGTAGAGGCCTAGATTTACAAGGAAGAAGTAAGAACTGAGTTGCCCAAAAAATCCATCTTTGTTCCAGCTAAGAACAATTAACTTGACAATTTAAAAAACACTGCAGAAAACAAAGGCTGCCTGAATAAGAAAAGGGTCACACCATCTTCAAATTTTAAGGCAATTCATGTAACATGACCGTCTTCATCTTCCTAAC
Organism: Okapia johnstoni; assembly: GCA_024291935.2. Classification (NCBI taxonomy): domain Eukaryota; kingdom Metazoa; phylum Chordata; class Mammalia; order Artiodactyla; family Giraffidae; genus Okapia; species Okapia johnstoni. Next base: position 26,861,549 of record CM044326.1, read on the forward strand.
ATTTTAGGAACTGATAAGAGTCATAAGTACCTGGAAACAAAGTGTGTGTCATCAGGACAAAATGCAACGTTCAGCACCCAGGATGCGTGGCCACTCAATGTGCCAGCCAAGTTGGCATGTTGTCTGAAATGGGAAAGTTTCAAATAAAATGGAGACGTTAACTTTTGGAATATAATCGCTGAAATGGAAGGTGTACTGGTCCATTTAATTGGATCAAATCTGCTATCCTTAAAATGACAGTATTAACATAGACATTCTCTTTTCACTGAAGTAGCATCACATACTGCAGAAACAAAATCTTCAATAGCATTAACCCCAAATATGTCAGAGCCTCCAAGAGCCAAAAATAGGATCCTAAACAAGCAGAGCTTAGAAGTTCAAAATAAAGAAGGCTCAGCAAGCCAATTCCTACTATGAAGAAACAGAACCAGCAGGCAAGTAGACATCTCAGAGCAGCTGCAGGTTCTGACTCCTGCCCACCTAGCGTCCTTTCCATGTGGAGCCAGTGCCTGTGTCTAAGGAAGGTATCAAAATGTATTCTTTACAACAGGTATGACTTGGACAGACCATTTTTAACTTAACCAAGAATAAGACAGGTCTAATGACTATAGTCATTTTCACTTTTTAAAAAAGTGAAATCAAATTACCTATGGCAGGAGAACAACCCTAAGACCTGACTAAGGTCTGCAGTTTCACCCCTGAAGCCAGCGGAGTAGAGCAGACCCCAGTTAAGAGGAGAGGTGGCCTCAGTAGAAAGGTGGGGGACCACGAGAAGGTAAAAGTCCCAGGTGTTCATTCAGTATCAGCACCTTGGCCAAACCACCACCTCAGCTTGGGTTCCTCGCCTGCAATATGATTGGGACCTTAACCTGTGTTACCTCACCGGTAGTTGGGAAGATGATGAAACTGTAACAGTGAAAGCCTTATTAAAGACAGCTGAACACTTAAGAAATTGCTAGTATTTATACTGGCCCTGCTGTTGACAAGCAAGCACAACTTGAGACAGCCATCTTCTCTCAGATCCTAACAGCTCGTTCAGCTCTAACTCCAGAAACTGCAGTTCTAATTCCATGTCTATTTGACAACTTTCTGTTGTCCAAAAGCTCCCAAGTTCTAACTCCTGCAAATCTCTCAAAGGCCCACAAAAGTAACATGCACGTGGATGGTCATGGTGTGGCGCCCATCGCTGGGGCACAGAAGGGTAACGGATGCACCCAGTGGATTAGAACGCCACATTCAGAAGCCAGAAACCAGGCACACTGATTGCAGAACTGAGTCAAAGAATCAGGGACACACGTCAAACACCTTATAGGGGAGACTGGGACTGAGAAATATAGGGGAAAAGGAAAAGAGCAAGGGCCCATGCACAGGCTTACAATGAAAGTGAGCTGTGAACTGAAGATTAACTAACTCATTTCTATACCTGCGGACAAAAACCAACAACAAAGAAGCTCCCTTATCGAGACCTGCTGTAAGCTGGCTTATAAACAGACAACTCCCTAACTAGGGCAGAGGAATGCCTTCTGGAACGTCACACCCTCAGAAAACAAATGTTCTAATTTTTTCATCATTACTTCAAGCCAGCTACAGCCCATGGCTCCATCTGTTCATCTGTACACTACTCACCTTTCCAAAAGAATTTAAAATCAGTGTGCCCCACAAGAGACAGGATGCTGGAAAAGAAGTAGCAAGTAGCTGATCCTAGTCGGTAACCCACGCACGTCTTCCTCTGTAACATTCTAAGCTCAAAGCAGGGATACTGACAGGGAAGGAATGACTGGGGAGACTCCAGAGTCTGACAGGACCTGAGCATATGTCTTTCCTAGACATGAAGAGGGAGCAGCTCACTTGCTAGGGCTCCTCCTAATGATAAGAGACAAAACAGGCACTGATATTAAGAGAGAAGTGTTGAATCCCAACAGGTAACTTACACATCATAGATCTTGATGTAGCCATCATCTGAAGCAGTGACAAGGAGCTGTGAATCCGGGGAAAAAGTCAGGGAGCGAATGGGCATAGCATGGCCTGAAATTCACAAAGACCCTTGTTAAGCTGGAGAATCACTGTCTCCTATCTCCTCATACAGGTTTCCACAAACTATGTCATCTTTAATGGCTGCTAAGTCACTGAGTTGCACTGCTCAGGTGCTTCAGTCAGAGGCGAGCTACAGACTGGACCCTGCTTCCTAATGCTCTAGAAACATGCGCAGGATGCAGGCCCCTCCTCCTGGGGGCCATCTCCTCAGATCCCTTCCCTGATCAACCGGACCTCAGGACACACTGCTTAGACAAAACTCCTCCGCCCCTACAGATATGGCCAACCATGGAAATATGCATTGTTTCTGATTCGTATGTTGAACAAACAGGATGCTAGTTTCCTATCAAATCCTTTGTTGTAGGGTAAAGGATGAACTGAAGAGGTCTCCCTCCAACCCTTCCCCTGTCCTAGTACCCCATCCTCCTGCCCAGAGGTCACCAGTACAGAGTGGGCACAGAACTTTCATTTACCTTCAAACTGTCGACAAAAAGGGGCTATTTTCCAATCACAAAGTTCTTTAGAGCCAAACATGACAGAAATAAGACACTCATGTAGCTAGGATATATTAATACATAAATAAAAAGTAAGCCTGTTCACCAAAATAAGCATTTAAAACACTGGTACAAAAACTAGTATGTCTAGCTTATAACTACAGTGACAAAAGTGAACCTTAGAGGCATTTCGGATTCCCAACTGAGAGTGATGTTTTGCAAATCAAAGGCTCATTTGCTGTTTAGTAGCATTTTAATGAAAGAGTAAGTCTTCCTTTGTGATCTGATAACCCAGTTTGCACAAAATGATGAACCACACCTTCCAGCGTATGCAGAAGTTTCCCAGTTGCAATATCAAAAATATTAATGATTCCGTCTATGGCTCCACTGGCCAGGTATTTCCCATCAGGACTCTGTAAAGAACATACAAAAATCATTTGAAACTCCATGTTGTCAAGCCATCCCTCCTCAAACACAAGTAACCTGCTGGTTCCAGGTCTAACTGGCTGACTGGTAAACCAAGCCAGCAGCTTCCTAGTGAGACCAATGCAGACGTTTATCAAGGAATACAACAGGCCAGAAGAGTAAACTGAGAGAATCAGACAGAAACAAAGCAATATTTCCTTACATATGCAATACTAAGAATGAATTTTCCTCTTGTGTCCAAAGAATACTCCTTTTTCCCACTTTCCACACCAAAAATGTTCACTTTTCCCACGTGAGTTCCTGTGGCCAGATACTGAGAATCAGGAGAAAAGGCCAAAGTCCAGGCATCCACTGAACAGAAAAAAAGGAAAAACTATAGTGAGAAACGATCTGACCTTAATTTTAAAAACTCTAAAGCTTTAGCAAAAGATACATGTTTTAAAATTGGAGGAATAGTGTCCTGATTCAGAACATGACATTGTAAAGATATTAATTGTATTAATATGGGCATAGCATGGCATGAAATTCACAAAGACCCTTGTTAAGCTGGAGAATCACTGTCTTCTATCTCCTCATACAGGTTTCCACGAACTATGTCATCTTTTAATGGCTGTTTAGTCACTGAGTTGCACTGCTCAGGTGCTTCAGTCAGAAGCCCAACATTAATATGCCCAACATTAATATGTTGTAAAGATATTAATTCTATAACAATTTAAGGGTTTCTTAACTTTTCACTAAAAATGTAGACAGGACAATACCTAGTGTTAGCAAGGGTGTAGTGAAATCAAAATCCTCATACACTGGTGGGAATATAAAATGGTATAGCTACTTTGAAAAACAGTTTTGACAGCGTAAGTGAAAACACACACCATAATACCTAGCAATTCCACTTCTAGAGAAATGGAAACGCATCTTCATGAACAGACCTGAACCTGGATTCTCACAGCAGCATTACTAAGAATACTCAAAAACTGGAGAGAATCCAAATATCCATCAATTGATGAATGAATGAACAAAATGTGGAATATCACTACAATGGGAATACTTACTACTAAGCAATAAAAAGGAACAGACTACTGATACATGCTACAACACGGATAAACCTCAAAAACATTATGCTAAAGAAAGATACATAAGACAATATAATTTCACTTATGTGAAATCTTTCAAAATGGCAAAACTATAGAGACAGAAAGCTGATCAGTGGTTGCCTGAGGCTGAGGGTGGGAGCACAGATTAACTATAAATGGGCATGAGGGAACACTTAGGGGACATGGAAGTGTTCTAAAACTGAATTGGAGTGATGGCTGCACAACTGTGGAAATTTACTAAAACTTGTTCAACGGTATAATGGGTTAATTTCAGAGTGTAATTATAGAGGTGAAAGTCTACCTCGATAAGCTGCAAATAAATGAAGAGGTACCAGAAATATTCTTATACAAAACTATAATATGACAAAGTACTTATCACAAATTAGCAAGAGAATAAGGACTGGAAAGAGGCATTTTTTTTTTAATCAACTAGTTTTTAAGTTATATCACACAATCTGATTTCAAAGGTTCTATTCAGATGTTATTTCTATATTATAGTGCTTCTGTGTAAAGGTCTCCAGAATCATGAGGCAGCCTGGGTAAGCACATGTGCTTTATACTTCCATCTGGACCACTGATATATTTCAGCATTTCTTTTCTCAGTTATGTGGTAAACTCTTCATAGGCAATCTCAAAGAGCTTTAGGAGCCTTTGGGGTCAGAGCCTAGAGATCAAGGAATAGTCCAGTTGTCCAGTGCTGTTGCCCATGCCCAGTCTTATATGGGAATGTTCCCTAAGTCCTGCCCTTCCTGTATCTGCCCAGAAACAGTGCTTATCAGATCAAAGGGAGAAGAAAGGCTCCTTCCCAAGTCACTCTCCTTACTCCTAGGGCAGGGCTCAAAAAGGTCAAGCCCTTCTCAGCCCATAGGAGAGAGGTCTCCCTGAACTTGACTCATGGCAGATAGGGGCTTCCAGCACATAGGGGTCAGTACCATATACCAGAGTGAGTTTTAAAATAAAAATTTCTTGCAAATCTTAACACATATACTCAAAGTAATAATTAATTTACCTCTCTCACTTAAGAAATACTTGTTTCAAAAAGGAAATTAACTTCAAAAGTGCTCAATCAACCAAGAAGATCTAAAAAAGCTTTTATTATAATCAATCTCTCACAAGGGTGCTTTTTAGTATCTATCTAATGACTATACCATTTATTCTAACAGGATTATGTTCTCTATTCCTATTATAATTAGTTGTTTACAGGAATAATGGTTATTAGAAAATCTGATCATGATTCCTTCAAGTTTAATAAAATCACTTTGGAATTACTTTTATATTTCCCTTATTAGCTGTTTAATAATATAAAACTTTCAGTGGTGAATGTCCTTTTCCTCGAAATTGAAGGAATTTTTATTCCTAAGTTTAACCTTGCACTCTAAAATTTACTTTAGCATTTGCATAATATTTATTTTAATCACTAAGTTCCACCTCATCAGTGAAAATAGGAACTCTTCTTTACACTGGGACATCCTGAACCATCTGATGTTGAGAGGCCCCTATGCTTCCACTTTCTTCTTTGACATCAGTTTGCTGCAGCCACAGCGTGGGTGAGGCGTCAAATGAAGGATCTTCCCCACCATCTTCCCTTTCTTCTACTTCTTGACTTGCTTCTTCAGGATCTGAGATCTTTCTCTTTCCTCCTCCTTCTATTCCTCCTTTCACATTCTCCAAGCATATTTTCAAGACTGGTATAATGTAAATGTCCATTTGCCTAAATTTATTAGACCTCGACTTAGTAGTTTTATCTTTAGGTGAATTCAACTGAGCTGCTCCTTAGTTGTCAATAGCAATGCTTGACTTTATTATTTACTCAATTAACTGTTGTTTAATGGTCCGGTATAGTTTTATGAAGATTCCTATCCAAAAAAGAAAATAAATCCAACCTTCTATTCATCTCAGGATCTTTTTTCTTTCCTAACAGTAATCTTTCAATGGTCACTTGCCACAGCTGGAACCAATATGCAGTTTAAGATACCATTGGCAAGCTGGGTACAGACTCCGTCCTTTTCCTTAGAACCAATCCAGCACTCATTTCTTCAACTGTGGTGTGCCTGGGGCTACAAAGCCACACAGTGACCTTAGCGTCATGGGAGGGCTTAGGTGCCCAAGATGAAAAGGCAGCAATAGATCCACCTCTTCCTCCTCTTCTCAGCTTAACAGACTTTGTGCGCTAGTTTGGGGACCCAGGTCCTCCATAAGAGATATCAATAGGGCAAGGACACATGCAAAAACAATATCTGGGGAGTCAGAATGTTTGGGTGACTTTTTTCAAATACATATCCTGGCCCATACACCCCAAAACTGATTCAGTAGATCCAAAATAGGAACTGGACATATGTATTCAATGGACATGCTGCTGCTGCTGCCGCTGCTAAGTCGCTTCAGTCGTGTCCGACTCTGTGTGACCCCACAGATGGCAGCCCACCAGGCTCCACCATCCCTGGGATTCTCCAGGCAAGAACACTGGAGTGGGTTGCCATTTCCTTCTCCAGTGCATGAAAGGGAAAAGTGAAAGTTAAGTCGTTCAGTCGTGTCCGACTCTTAGCGACCCCATGGACTGTAGCCTACTAGGCTCCTCCGCCCATGGGATTTTCCAGGCAAGAGTACTGGAGTGGGGTGCCATTGCCTTCTCCATCAATGGACATGGGTCTGAGCAAACTCTGGGAGATAGTGAAGGACACGGAAGCCTGGCATGCTACAGTCCATGAGGTCACAAAGAGTCAGACACGACCAAGCAACTGAACAACAACAACATATGTATTCCTTAAAAAGCTCCAACAGTTAAGAATCAGAGATATCGAATAATGGCACTGAGGGGAAATGAACTCAGTTTTCAGACAACAGAGTCCTTAAAACCCTGGGACCATCATTCTTTCCAAAATAAGTACAACTTACAGGATGCTACTGAACATAACTGATGGGAAGCAAATCTACTGGGGCTCCAACCCAGGGAATTACGTTAAGAAAAGCCCTGAGCCATTCTGTAATCACTCCATGGAGGGGTGTGCCAGAGAGGCACCAGGCTCTCTGTACTCTCTTCCAGTCATCACCCATTCTGGCAGAATAGGTCCTGCTCATGAAAGCTATGTGATCATATACAGGTAAATATAGGGCCATAAGGAATCTGAAATGTCATGTTGTTTGTCCCATTGAAATTATTAATTCCCATTACTTCAGAAGTTTATCAAAGCTAATGGACAAGACTATGCTGTCCTACAAAACTTTAAAAAAATCAATTTGTTTCTTTAGAAGTTTCATGTATCAATCATATACTAGAAATAGGCACTTTAATCATAATTAGTTGAGATTACCATGACATAGATCTAGGACACAGTGCTTTACATTCTAGACCTCTATAAGGCAATGAGTGGATCAATTCAGAATATGGCAAACAAAGAACCTATGGACCATTCAAACATAGGTCCACAATCCCGAGTCAGCAATTTGAAACCCAAAGGTGATGAAAACTAAGGTTTTTAGAAATAATTTTAGTACCCAAATTCACTTGGAACGGATATAAGGCTATTTATAGCCTATCTTTATCTCCTAGTATAAATACTCATGTTTAGTTGCTGAGATACTAGTATTTGATTAGAGTGCTGTCCCAGTCCCACTGAAGGTATTACATAACATACAGTTCATACACCCATATTACCGATCTCAAATCTAAAAACTTCTAAACACTAAAATACATCTCTCTCTAAAGCTATCAAAAAAGGATTGTAAACCTCTAGTATCTTCTCTAAGAGTAAAACTCTTACCAGGTCCTGCATCTATAGACTTTATCTGTTTGCCGTTTTCCAAGTCCCAGAGACGAATATGAGCATCAAGAGAACTGGATGCAGCAATGGGCAGGGTGTGGCTGATGTCCACAGACACCACACCCAGCTGATGGCCCTCCAGACTCCACTGTAGGTCCAGCTTCTCATCACGCCTTCAACGGGGGACAGAGAAATGGATTTCTTCACACACAACACATGGCACCTGGCATCTGAAATTTTGGGCCCCTGTAACTATGCATTACCAGAGGTCTGTGAAATGCAGAATCAAGAGAAGAAATGAAGAGCCACAGAACACCAAATGCAGCCAACTTTTAACCATATCATTTTTTTTTCTTTCAACTATAAGGCCTTAACAGTGAATAACAGGAAAACAAGTGAGAAAAAAAGTCTGCCTTTTTATACCACCATATCGCCATTGCTTTCCTGCTTAGATAATAGTCAATACTTCTCTGATTGCAACTTGGGAGCCCAGAAGAAAAACTCCAACTTCCAAGGCTGTATTGTAGACGAAAGAGCACTCACCATTTCCAGACCTTCACCAGGTCATCCAGGGATCCCGTGACCACTGTCTCAGAGTTTTCTTTCTTGTTTGACCCCCAGGCAACTGACCAGATGGCATCATCATGGGCTGGAACAGAAAGTCATTCATATAAAGTCTTCATGCAACTTCTAAACTGAATGTGCTAAGATATAGCGGAAATACTGTTACACCAATTCTGAGGTAATATCTACCTGTATCTGCTTTACTGTTTTGCAGATGGCTTTCCCACACAGCTTTTATTAGAACAGTGGAGGCAGATAAGAAAACCAGAGGTTCTGAAGAAGTCACTTGCCACCAATCACAGGTTTACCAGGTGAGGAGCAGTATTGGAATAGTCCAGTGTCCCTTCTACTTTAGTATGCTGTCTGACAGGCATTAGTTTGGAATGGCTCTCACTTGGCTAAAGTGAAACCTACCCCCCAAAAGAGATCAAACTTGTTAAGAGTTATTTCTTAGAGATTTTTGGAAACCAGTAGGCAGGTCAACTGTAAACAGTACAGGTCCAAAAATAAATAACTAAAATAGGTGCCACATGATTTGCCTTTTGCCACAAGTCTATTATGTTAATGGGCCAGTTATTACTTTGCAGGGATTACCTACAAAGATAGTTTTGTAGGGATTACCTCAATTAACCACAACAACCCTATGAATAGCATCTTCATGCTACAGATAAAAATCAGAGGCTTAGAGAAGCCTACTAGCGCACTCAAAGTCAAAAGCTACAAAGAGGCAGAGCTGGTATTCAAACCTAAAAACCTAACCTCCCTACTAACTAAAGTCCACTTTAAATTCTAAGTCTGTAAGCTGTATATCTGGTGGGCCATACTGGTGGGTCTGTAGACCTGGTATAGGAATACAAATGTAACAAGTGCACAAGAAGGCTTTCTTCATACCTGGCAGCAATTCTTCAGGGACACCTTTCCAAGACATGAATACAAGGACATTCAACTTAAACAGCTGTGAGTTACATATAGCATCTTGGCTTCCATTACAATCCCCAACTGACCCAAGCCTGCCAGCGTGCCACCAGATGGCATTAGGTGCATACAAGGTAGCTGACTGACAAGCTGACTAGCTGCTAGTTACCTATGCTCGCTAACTTGAAAGAATGCTTTGGGTTTAAACTTCAGACTACCTAAATGTCACTACTTAAAGTGGAAGAGCTTTATTAGGCATTCCACAAATTTCTCCAGGCTTTACATAACTTATCTAGGCTGTGGTGAAGAAATGAGACACAAGTGAATAGTCCATGCACACCCTCCTCTTCAGATATGAAGTCCACTATCACTGGCCAGTTACCTTTCCAGACAGACTCTGACCTCCCTCCTTCTCCCATTCCCACCAGTACCACTGCCACACAGCCCCAAGCCCACCCATATATTCAGTGGACTTGATAGAAATTCACCTATTTTATCCTCCTCCTTTATTGAGAGTCAGAGGCCCTCTGTGAGAATCGCTACACTTGTTTTAAATGGAGGAGCCTGAATAATGACTCCCAAGAGAACTTCTGAGGTCATGGCCAGGCAAGTTTACCTCCCCAGGTGAGCTGGTAGTAACAGAGTCCTGAGACTCAAAGAGTTTCCTTCTTTTACTTTGATAGCCAGGAAGCTCAGTCACGCCTTCCTCAAGTGGGAAAAATTTTCCTCAGCCCAGAGTTCTCCAGTCTATCATTTGACTCCTGCTCTTTAAGTTAGTGGTTGGTTTTTTTGTTGTTGGTTGTTTGTTCTGAAGTGTATTTGTTTTCAGCTGCCCCTGCCAATTCTTAGGTAAAGTGAGTATGGTTGCGAACTGCATGTTTGGTCAGCATGACAAAAACTTTAAGCCAGGGACAACAGCTTTTCACAGGTGAATTTGCTTGAACTGGCAAGCTGCTTACCTTGCTCTTGTTTGAAGAGAATACTGTACTAAAAAAGAACAGAAGACACATTAAACCAATGGTCAGATTTCAGATGTGTTCCATCCTTTCCCTAAAACACCCCCCAACTCACCACCTTGTGCCCCAGCAGATATAATCACCAGTGTTAGTTACCTCCCATGCTGTGGCCTGACCTCCTGTGAGCTCATGCAAGGTCTGTAGTGTTAGCTCTTAAAAGAAACTATAGTCTCTTAAAGAAAACAATTAGTTCTTAAAGAAGGTAGAGTCTCTTCTAACTACTTCCACCCACCCAAAAAGAGTAATAAATTATGTGCTTTTTCCTGCTCTGATCACCAGGAAGCTCAGAGTCCAGTTTTCAGCTTAATTTTTGTAGTTGTATAAAACCACACAGCCTGCATAACAACCTGTTGACTCTGTCCCTAATTCTCTTACAAAGACATGTTTCTCCCTTTCTAATTTTTCTTTCTTATTTTTGTGTACAAATTCTTTTAAGCTTCCTCAATCCCTTTGTAAACTGTGGTACAGACTGAGATAAAATTACCCTCCTCTCAGTGTTGTGCATTTTACTAATGCCACCTAACCCTTTGGTGACTATGTGCCCAGGATACCCTCCTCTTCAGAAGCAGAGCAGGAATCAGATGCTAGTTTTCTGACTACAAACCCAGACAATGTATTGGGCTCGAACCCCCAAAGAGACCAACTGGTACTCTTCCTCTCCATAGGCCTTACCTGGTTGGTCATCTTCTTAACCAAAGATGAAGGGCTAAAGGCCAGACAGCTCTGTGGAAACAACACCAGGGCTTCAGTAAGAGGAGGTCATCAGGAGAGGGCTATAGAAGGTTCCCCTTGATCAAGACTGTAAGGCAACTCTTGGCCAGAGCTGTCCTGACACTTTTCTATAGATCGATCCCAGGGGCCCCGTTCACAAGCCCTACCAGGTGGCACGGTCTTCTTTCTCAACTAACACCTACCACCTCTCATATTTTCTTCTCAAGTTGACTACAGAGAGGATCCAGTCTCCCTCCTTGCTGCTTTTCCAAGAGATAAAACCACAGGATCTTTTAATTTAAAATATTCTTTATTAAAAACAACAAGCAAATATGGGGGAGCAAAGTTTTTACAGTTCATGCAAGGATCTCAGCCAAGAATGCAGATAAGAGTCAGCAGTGTAAACGAGGGTGTGCGCTAGAGGGAGGCTACATGTTTCCCGAAAGCTGTAATACGGCTTCTTAACCTTTGTGTGTGATACAGAATCCTCCGCCCCCCACCAAGGTAGCCTTGTAAAGCCTATAAACCCCTTTCAGGATGTTTTTAAATACATACAATACATAGGATTAGAAAGGAAACCAAGTATAGTCCATTCTCGTTATTCCAGGCAGTTAAGTTCCATAAAGTCACTGAATATCGAATTAATGAACACTGATCCACTGCTCCTGGGGGAGACACTGTATTAGGTTCCTGCAAGACTCTGGTAAATTTGGGGCAACTGATCAATAAGTAACTTTATTTTATGCGTTGTTTCTGTTTAAAGACACCTTATTTTACATTGGCGATTCATTAATATTGAACTCATGGCTAACAGCAACATAATTCAAGCCTATATGAAGTTTATCTACAATGTGTTTTCTCTGTAAGACACATCACAATCTTCCTGGACTTCGGAACACTAAGAGAGCTTTACTACTGTGCTTGGCGGGCTATTCTAAACAGTGAAATCACCAATAAAACCACAAAAATACAAAAATCATAACACTAACAGATTGAAAAAAAGACACTTGTTTACAGCATGATAACTGAAACAAGAAAGCAGAGTGTTTCCTTGTTCGACTGCAGCTAAGAATGTGTGTCAGTTGACTCCAAATTTTCACCACCTCGCACACGTCCAAGATCACAAAGCACTGCAAGTGATGATTTGGGGCTACAAATAAATTTTAGAATGTAGATGAATTTGGAAATACAGAGCCTGAGAATAGTAAGGATCAACTGTATACAGAAATAAAATTTAACCAAATACAAAAATTAGATTTTGTGATAGCATATGTGATTCTTTATTTACACATTATATAACAAGATTTAGCAGCAAATCTAACAACTACCATAATTTCAAAGTTATGTTGAACTTATACAATATCCTAAGATACGAAAATATGTGTGATTTCTATTGGTGACAAAGTCACCCTGTTAATACTTGGTTTGCTGACTACATTTATAATTGAAGGAAACGCTAAATTTCAGTTAGAAGTTTGAGAACATAAGGATGCAATTTTTCTTCTCATCCAAGTTCATGGCCCCCTCAATTCTCTCCATGGACACAGGAGACCATACATCTAAGGCATCCATGTTCAGGTTACTCGCTTTAAATTTGCAAACTCAAAAAGACTACTGTGAAGGTTTTCCAAGGATAACAGAAAAAACAAACAATTTCTAAATAACCTTTGCCTGTGAAGATCTCAGTCAAGGTGGTAGTGCTTAATTCATTTGTAACCCAAGAACAGTGTCTTGGCAAGGGGAGGAAAGACAGGCAGGAGGTCAGGCCAGTTTCGCTGGGGTAAACAGTATTCAAACTCTCTTGGGCACCAACCCTCCGCCCTTCCAAATCCTGCCTCACGTCCCTGCAACAGAAACAATTCCCCGCAACAAGGAGAAACAAGAGTAGGAAGGTTTGCAAGAAGTCAATTTCCAAGAAGCCAGGCTCCTCAAGACAGAGGTGAGCTTCTATCAATGAATGTATGTTTGATGATGTTCCATGAGTCAGGGTACTATGATGTATCCGGTTTTACAAATTACATGTAGGTGAGCTCACTGAACCCTCTCATCTCATTTAATAGATATTCTTATTATAATCTCTACATTCCTCATAAGGAAAGTGAGACTTCAAGAGCGGTTAAGGAACCTCCCCCAAAGTTAGTCTGACAGGAGAAGGTAGATACAAGCTATAGCATAGGTTACACTACCTTTTACATCGGTTTCTTATCCTACAATAATTTCAGCGTTAAGAGGACCCCAAAAGCCTCTTTTGTCACCTTCCTTCTTTAGAGAACTCTCATTTCCCAGGCAGAATTCATTGCTTCCTCAATGTTTCCAAAGAACACTACACATGCCCCTATTAAAGTACTCAGGGAAGTCAGTAACCCGCAATACTACGTGGTACTTGAAGTAAAGATAACTCAGCCTGTGCTTGTACCTGTCCAGCTCGCTACCGAAAAAGACAGCGTGGCCCACCACTAGAAAACTTCGGTTAAGACAGTTCTATCGACACTGAGACCAGCCCTAACCTCGAGGCTGCACAGAACATCCTCAGGATGCAAGATGAGGCCACCTACCCTCTCCCCTCAGGCCCCACACACAGAGGCAGCCAGAGTAAATGGAGTCACGGAACCCACCACTCTCAGGCCCTGCGGCGTGGAGCATTCCTGAGCAAACCCTCCTAGAAGTAGCCTCGGGCCCGCTCTTGCTCACCCGCCCTCCAGCCTGGACCATTATCAGCACCGACGAGTGCCATCCCCAACGGCTTTGCGGACCAACTCACCCTCTCACTGTCCGCCTGCACTGCCCCGCGGCTCCTCTGACGCAAGTTCCGCGCGAACGCGACGCGGGGTGATGAGCTCACGAAGAGGCGGGGCATCTCGCCGGTTCCCAAGGCGCAGGCGCACACCGCAGCGCCCTCTGCCGTCGCTAAAACGCGCGCGGGGCGGACCCGGAAGAGGATGGGCGGGGAGAAGGGGGAGAGGCCACGCCCCGGTCACCTTGGTTTCCCCTGGGGCGGGGCCACTGAGAACCGGCTTGCGAAAGTTTTAGGTTTCAACAACTGTTGGGTTCCAATTTCTTTATTTGTACTTTGAGATAGACTACACCTGATGACTGCAAGAGTTCTATTGCTTCAAAATTTTTTCAGTGAAATAGAGCTTTATATTTCAACTGTAAAGTCACAACCGGTTGTTGTTCAGTCAGTCGCTCAGTCGTGTCTGATTCTTTGCGACTCCATGGACTGCAGCACGCCAGGTTTCCCTGTCCTCCCACTATCTCCCAGAATTTGCTCAGACTCATGTCCATTGAGTTGGTGATACCATCCAATCATCTCATCCTGTCGTCCCCTTCTCCTCCTGCCTTCAATCTTTCCCAGCATCAGGGTCTTTTCTAATGAGTCAGCTCTTCCGATCAGGTGGCCAAAGTATTGGAGCTTTAGCTTCAGCATCAGTCCTTCCAATGAATATTCAGGGTTGATTTCCTTTAGGATTTACCGGTTTGATCTCCTTGCTGTCCAAGGGACTCTCAAGAATCAACTATCAACTGTCAACACCACAGTTCAAAAGCATCAGCTCTTTGGTGCTCAGCCTTCTTTATGGTCCAACTCTCACATCCATACATGACTACTGGAAAAACCATAGCTTTGACTAGATGGGCTTCCCTTGTGGCTCAGCTGGTAAAGAATCTGCCTGCAATGCAGGAGACCTGATCCCTGGGTTGAGAAGATCCCCTGGAGAAGGGAAAGGCTACCCACTCCAGTATTCTGGCCTGGAGAATTCCATGGACTGTATAAAACATTGGGTTGCAAAGAGTCAGACAGGACTGAGCGACTTTCACTTCACTTGACTAGACGGACCTTTGTCAGCAAAGTAATGTCTTTGCTTTTTAATAGGCTGTCCAAGTTTATCATAGCTTTCTTCCAAGGAGCAAGAATCTTTTCATTTTGTGGCTGCAGTCAGCACCCAGAGTGATTTTGGACACAACCGGTTAGGTTACTGTGATGCATATCAGTTTAGAAGCTCATGACCAGCATTTTAAAAGGAGATGGAAGGGTGAAGGCATTGCACCCTATCCTTGAAAAGCTGCCCGGCCCCTCCTGGCTGCTGGTCACTGTCCTAGTCTCTCTGGGCAGTAGGGAGTGGAAGTTCCTGGGCGGGGGGTGGGGAGGGGCCCTGAAGGATTAAGCTTTCTTTCAGCTTATGAGAGAGAGATCACGGTCTCTTCTGATTAAAACTGGTTTAAAAGCCCAAAAAGAGTCTAGAAGAAGGGGATGATGGTAAAGTATGGTCACAGTGAAAGTAAACCCTTGAAATATCCATGTACCCTTATTCTGTCCCGCCCACCCCCCAAAGTTAGTTGCCCAGGATCTAGTTTATTAAAACATCTTGAGTTCTATGATGATTTCAGAAAACTGTTAGACCATACAACTCTTGTCCATACAACTAGATAAAATCTTTGAGGGCCTTATGAGGAGATTTATGGCCCAGAAATTTGCTAAATACACTCACAAGTCTCCCAATGCCCATTCTCTGGTCCTCAGTAATTCCTTCAGTGACAGCTCTGTCAACGGAAACTTCATGCAGCCCCGTTGGATCCCCTACATGTCACAGGTTTAGAAAATTTGGGTCAAAATGAGCATGCTTCAGTTGTTAACCTTCAATTGTCAAAACTCTTACGTGGCCTCTGTTAAAAGTCACATTATCCCTGTAGCCATTCTGGATATACTTGACCAGAGTGCATTTGTCCCTGAAGCTAAAGAAGAGTGTAGAAATTATACCCTCAGGCCAGGAAGCGTGTCTTCAAACTGGACGCAATTCCCATCATATTGACCTAAGTGCTGACTGGACCACAGCATTCAGGGAAATTCCACAGAACCCAACAAACAGAAATTGACACTGCAATGGCCAGAATCCAGGTTACTAGAGTGTGGAAAGGACCTAACATCAGTTCCCAATGCAACAGCTTTTAACAGTGAAATGAGGAGTGACCTACTGTCTTCCTGTACAACTGGTTGCCAGTTTTGGCCAATCTTGGTTTTTGTCCCTTTAATTTTATTGGCAGATTTCTGGGTTTCTCTGGGTTTTGAAAATAGACTGATTATTATATGACTTCTCCTTAGCCAGGGCAATTGAGCCATCTTTACTTCCTTTTAGCTTATATAAAGAAATATTTTCGAACACTCCTACTTTAAGAATGGTGAAACTTTTCTAAAAAAGTGCTTACAGCTATGAATTAACTGAATTTTAATTTCTGTGATTTGGGCTTATGTGTTTTTTTTTCTTTTTCTATGCATTAACTGTAAATATTCCACCTCTAGATTATTCTGAGAGCACACTGATCACTTTCATGCCTTATATCTGTTGTCAGAATACTAAGGTTTTCACCTTTTTGTGCCTGCCTCCAAATCCACAACTATTAATTTCCAGCTGAAGCAAATAGTTTGGGGATTAATTTAGTTTTTGTCAGCCATTATAGTTGTTCTGAATAAAAATTTAATTACTATCTCTCAATAAGAAATACAATAGATTAAGAAAAATAGGAGCTATAAGAGTGTATCATGCATTTAAAGATTTATCATGCTTTATAAAAAACTTGTTTCACATAGTCAGGTAATGGATCACAGAGGAAAATGTTTTTCCTGCTGTGAGCTATGCCATGAAGTTTGAAATTCATTGCTCTCTAAAGACTTTCCAACTCTAGAATTCTATAGTTGTGATAGAAACTCAATCATTCATTCAAAAAGGATGTATTGTGCACCTCCTTTTACCCATAGAACACTGCTAGAGCCCAAGGCACATGACGTCGTTGGCCTTAGTATCAGGACCGTGGGGCTTCCTGGGTGGCTCAGTGGTAAAGCATCCGCCTGCAAGGCAGGAGATGAGGGTTCAATCCCTGGGTTGGGAAGATGCCCTGGAGAAGGAAATGGCAACCCACTCCAGTATTCTCGCCTGGGAAATCCCATGGAGAGAGGAGCCTGGCGGGCTACAGTTCACAAAGAAAGTCGGACACGACTTAGCGACTAAACAGCAGCAACAAAAACATCTGGGCTGTGAAGCAAGGATCGCTGGCCTTTTTAAACAATTTATTTTTAGTTGGACGATAATTGTTGTATGATGTTGTGCTGGTTTCTGCCAGACAACAACATGAATCAGCCATTTGTTGTTGTTCAGTTGCTAAGCCGTGTCTGACTCTTTATGACTCCATGGACTGCCATGCCAGGCTCTTCTCTTCTCCACTGTCTCTGGAGTTTGCTCAAATTCATGTCCTTTGAGTTGGTGATGCTATCTAACCATCTCATCTTCCGCTGCCCCATTCTCCTTTTACCTTCAATCTTTCCCAGCATCAGGGTCTTTTCCAATGAGTCAGTTCTTCACATCAGCTGGCCAAAGTATTCAAGCTTCAGCTTCAGCATCAGACCTTCCAGTGAATATTCAGGGTTGATTTCCTCTAAGATCAACTTGTTTGATCTCTTTGCAGTCTAAGGGACTCTCAAGAGTCTTCTCCAGCACCACAATTTGAAAGCATCAGTTCTTTAGTACTCAGCCTTCTTTATGGTCCAACTCTCACATTCGTACACGACTACTTGAAAAACTATAGCTTGGACTATACAGACATTTGTGGCAAAGTGATATCTCTGCTTTTTAACGCTGTGTCTAGGTTTGCCATAGCCCTCCTTCCAAGGAGCAGGCACCTTTTAATTTCGTGGCTGCAGTCACCATCTACGCTGATTTTGAAGCCCGAGAAAATCTGCCATTGCTTCCACTTTTTCCCTTTCTATTTGCCATGAAGTGACGAGACCAGATGCCATGATCTTAGTTTTTTGAATGTTGAGTTTCAAGCCAGCTTTTTCACTGTCCTCTTTCACCCTCATCAAGAGGTTCTTTAGTTCCTTTTCACTTTCTACCATTAGAGTGGTATCATCTGCATATCTGTTGCATATCATTGGCATATCATAGGCTGTTGATGTTTCTTCCAGCAATCTTGATTCCAGCTTGTGATTCACTCAGCCCGGCATTTCACCAGGGAAGCCTGGTGTGCTGCAGTCCATGGGGTCGCAAAGAGTCAGATACGACTGAGCGACTGAACTGACTGACTCTGCATATAAGTTAAATAAGCAGAGTGACAATATACAGCCTTATCGTACTCTTTTCCCAATTTGGAACTAATCAGTTGTTCCATGTCTGGTTCTGACTGTTGCCTCTTGACTCCCATACAGGTTTCTCAGGAGACAGGTAAGGTGGTCTGTTACTCCCATCTCTTTAAGAATTTTCCACAGTTTGTTGTGATCCACACAGTCAAAGGCATTAGTGTAGTTAATGAAGCAGATGTCTTTCTGGAATTCTCTTGTTTTCTCTATGATCCAGCAAATGTTGGTAATTTGATCTCTGGTTCCTCTACCCTTTCTAAACCCAGCTTGTACATCTGGAAGTTCTTGGTTGCTAAAGCTTAGCTCGAAAGATGTTGAGGATAACCTTGCTAGCATGTGACATGAGTACAGTTGTACAGTAGTTTGAACATTCTTTGGCATTGCTCTTCTTTGAGATTGGAATGAAAACTGACATTTTCCAGTCCTATGGGCACTGCTGAGTTTTCCAATTTTGCTGACATAATGAGTGCAGCACTTGAACTGCATAATATTTTAGGATTTTAAATAGTCCAGCTGGAATTTCATCATCTCCACTAGCTTTGTTTGTAGCGATGCTTCCTAAGGCCTGCTTAACTTCACATTCCAGGATCTCTGGCTCTAGGTGAGTGACCACACCATCATGGTTATTTAGGTTACTAAGACCTTTCTTGTGTAGTTATTCTGCGGATACTTGCCAGCTCTTCTTAATCTCTTCAGTTTCTACTGTGGCGAAGGGTCTTGTGTAATTCAATGAAGCTACGAGCCATGCCATGCAGGGCCACCCAAGAAAGCTGGGTCATAGTGAAGAGTTCTGACAAAATATGGTTCACTGGGGAAGGAAATGGCAACCCACTCCAATATTCTCTCCTGAAGAACCCCACAGACAGTATGAAAAGCCAAAAAGATATGAGTGCCCTGCCCCCATCCCCGGTTGGAAGGTGCCCTATATGCTACAGGGAAAGAGCAGAGGACAATTACAAGTAGCTCCAGAAAGAATGAAGTGGCTGGGCCAAAGCGGAAAAAATGCTCAGTTGTGGATGTTTCTGGTGGTGAAAGTAAAGTCATATGCTGTAAAGAACAATATTGCATAGAACCTGAAATGTTGGGTCCATGAATCTAGGTAAATTGGATGTGGTCATGCAGGAGATGGCAAGAGTGAACATCAACATCTTAGCAATCAGTTAACTATAATGGACAGGAACAGGAGAATTTAATTCAGATGACCATCATATCTACTACTGTGGACAAGAATCTCTTAGGAAAAATGGAGTAAACTTCACAGTCAACAAAAGAGTCCAAAATGCAGTACTTGGGTGCAGTCCCCAGAATGACAGAATGATCTCAGTGTGTTTCCAAGGCAGACCATTCAACATCACAGTAATCCAAGTCTATGCCCAACCACTGAAGCCAAAGAAGCTGAAGTTGACCAGTTCTATGAAGACCTACAACACCTTCTAGAACTAACATTAGAAAAAGATGTCCTTTTCATCAAAGGGGATTAGAATGCAAAAGTAGGAAATCAAGAGATACCTCTAAAAGCAAGCAAGTTTGGCCTTGGAGTACAAAATGAAGCAGGGCAAAGGCTAACAGAGTTCTGTCAAGAGAACCTGCTGGTCATAGCAAAACCCTTTTTCCAACAACCCAAGAGACAACTCTATACATGGACATCACCAGATGGTCAATACTGAAATCAGATTGATTATTTTCTTTGCAGCCAAAGATGGAGAAACTCTATACAGTGAATCAGCCATCAGTCCGGTTCAGTTGCTCAGCTGTGTCCAACTCTTTGCGACCCCATGGACTGCAGCACCCCAGGCCTCCCTGTCCATCACCAACTCCCGGAGTTTACTCAAAGTCAGGTCTGTTGAGTCGGTGATGCCATAAGTATACATATATCCATTCCTCTTGAACCTTCCTTCCACCCCACCCCTCTAGGTTATCACAGAGCACTGGGTTGAGCTCCCTGTGTTATTCAGCAACTTCCCACTAGCTACCTATTTTACATATGGTAATGTATATGTTTCAACACTGCTCTTTCAATTCATTTCACCCTCTCCTTCCCCCACTGGGTCCACAAGTCTGTATCTCTATTCCTGCCCTGCAAATAGGTTAGCTGGCCTTTTTTGTGTCATAAACATCTTTGGCATCTCATGAAGTCTTAGCATGACGTTTTTAAATGCATCAAAACAAAACACAGATTACAGAGGAAACCAATTATGTCAAAATAATTATCAAAATATTTATGAAATAGTAGTATATGTGCTTCTCTATGAATGCAGCAGGTCTAATAACTTCTATAATTTCAAAGAGCCAATACATATAAACATTATTTCAAATGATCAGCAATAGCTGTAATGTGATAGGAGAATATCTGTGATTTGTATTGGTAACAAAGCCACAGGTACTACTAATACTTCTGGTGCTTATTGCCTACATTTATAATGAATGGAAATATTAAGTTCTAGTTAGAGGTTAAAGAAAATATATAATTATTTTCCACCAAAAATCACTGATCCTTCAAAGGCCAGTAGCAGAGCAAATCGGGAGAGAAGTGCTAATGTGATTGTCTGCCATTTAAATATCTGTAAGTTGTGATCTTGCAGATCAGGAGGGATGGAAAGAATTTTAGAAAAAAATCAAGTGAAAATCCAAGCTAACTGTGAAATAACTCGGGTGTACAGCCTGCCCTGAAAAGCTCTGCAGAGCATAAGGGGGCTACCCTGAAAGGCAGCAACCCTGCAGAGAAAGAACTGTTCCCAGAGAGTGGCTTGCTGCCTTTCCAGCCAGCCCCAGACCCAGCCAGAGGCTGAGGCTGAGGTAAGTAAAGTGATACAAGGTCGCAGTTCCCACTGTGACTTCCCACTGACTCCTCTCCTCCTCCCTTCACTCAGAGTCACAGGTCTGAGCGTTTTAAAGGGGAAGGAGCCTTGCAGGTCTACCCCACACCTATCTCTCTCTACACAAGCCCATCACGGAATCGTCAGGCCTCTGGTCGCACACCACCAAAAACAGGGAGCTCACCACTTCCTCGAGAGGAAGGGCTACCTCTGCTCCAGTCCCAGGAAGACTTTGCCAACTTCCCAGGAAACACCCGAGTCAGTGGGTGTGGAGTGGGGTGCAGGTGTAAGTCTTGCTTGCTGCTCAGCACAGGTAGAGGGAGGGGGGCATCTATGGGCTGTGTCTGTCCTGTGAGGGCTCTCAAGGAACTCCAAGCGGGCTTCCTGTGGTCCTTCCCTGAACCCCATCTGGAAAAGCCTGATGTCAGGAACCCCACATCAGGCTGTGTGGGGTTCATCCTAGCCTCCGCCCCACTGGCCCCCACAGCTGACCCCTCACTCTCCTCCTTGCTGTTCTCCCTTCTCCTGCCCAACCCGCAGTCTGGTCACATGGTGCCTTTCTCTTACGGCCAGACCCCTCACTCCACCCCCAAAGACTCTCCCACTCTCGGATCAACTTGCCTTCCTTCTGTCCTCCTTGCTGCCACCAACAGGCCCCTAGGCTCCTCTCATTTTCAGGTTGGGTATGTAAGGGTTAAACAGCTCTGGCTCTAGGGCCAGAATGCCTGGGTTCAATCTTGGCTGCTCCACTCTGCAACTCTGGGTAAATTATGTATGGTAAATAACATACATAAGAGGTTATGGTAAATTACCTCTCTGGGTTAATAAGATAATTCCCTTATCTCTAAATTGAGGATAATCATGGTACTTTCCTTTTATGTTGATATGAGGATTAAAAGAGTTAATACATATAATGTGCTTAGAACAGTGCCTCTTACATAGTAAATAATAAATGTTCGCTATTATTACTCTTACAATTATTTTCTGGGAAGTTGTAAACATACAGCTCACTTTTAGGAAGGTCTCAAAAGTCTCAAGGTCTCCTTCCCTCACTGGCTTCCTAGACACCTAAACATATTTGCATCTCTGAAGCTAATAGACAGGGCAACCCTTAGACATCACCCAGAAATTATCTACTCTGTGCATTTCCTCACAAGGAAACTTCTAGAAAGTTATGAGGACCTTCCTCTTCTAAAGCAGTGATCTCACACACCCATCATTAAAAAATGTTTGTTGTGCACCTCCATATGGAGAAGGAAATGGCAACCCACTCCAGTATTCTTGCCTGAAGAATCCCATGGACAGAGGGGCCTGGCAGTTCCTTTGAGCAACTCCATATGTGAATATTATTTATAAATGATGTGTACGTACTACTCTGCTAATACATTTGTGTATCTTATAGAACAAATACAGAAACAGATTTTAAAAAGATGAAATATGGCCTTGCCTGGTGGTCCAGCAGTTAAGAATCTGCCTTGCAATACAGGGGACACCGGTTTGATCCTTGGTCTGGGAAGATCCCATATGCCATGGAGCAACTAAGCCTGTGTGCTACAACTCCTGAAGCCCATGTGCCCTGGAGCCCATGCTCTGCAACAAAAGAAGCCACCTCAATGAGAAGCCCATGCATCACAACTAGAGAATAGCCTCTGCTCGCTGTAGCTAGAGAAAGACCACACATCAATGAAGACTCAGCACAGCCACAAATAAATACATGAATGAATATTTTTTTAAAAGATGAAATAAAAATAAATATAATCAGGAGGTCTAATATTTTCTTTCCATATCCCAGTGGATGGTCTTGCTCACTTTCTGGTATATACACAAATCCCAGATCCTAACATCTCCAAATTTTTGTTTTGGTTTTAAACATTTGGAGAGATGCAATGGTGAACGTATGACTGGAGCCATGCACTGAGAAACACAACTGCACAGAATACTTGTGATCATGCTGCAGAGGGATTAATGCTATTTTACACAGAGAAGGAAACTGACCCTAAGAAAGGGAAAGTGATTTCTCCAGTGTCACTCAGTCAGCAAATTGCAGAGTCGGGTTGAAACCCAGGCTGAATTGGGAGATGGCTATATCTTTTTTTATTCCCAATTCCATAGTTTTAGGAGAGGGGAAGGTAGGGAATAGAAAGTCACAGGAAGGAGAGGGGTGGGGACAGAACTCTTATTGGGCCAGAGGCAGGAGTTTGGGTTCATATCCAAACCCACAGGGATCCCACTGCTCCTTCTCCAGCTGGTCCATGGAGGCTGAGTCAGGAAACTTCCTGGAAAATGGCTTCCTACCGAGCAACCTGGGTTCCTGGGTAGTCCCCATCCAGTCTGGGCAGTCTCCACGCAAAACACAGTCCAGAACTGTGGAGCCACCAGCTTGGGGCTTTACTGCTGTTGGCCAGAGGGTGGCAGTCACTGCCTGCCCTTGGTCACTGCCTGTGCTGGCAGAAAGGGATGGGCTCCTCCAGACCCCAGAGGCAGAAACTGTCTACTGCTCAGTCCCTGCTATGGGACCCCAAGCAAGGACCTCTCAGGCCTCAAATTCCTTACCTCAAAAGTGGAGGTCATAATACCATGTCCTAAACTGCTAATGGTTTTCAAAGCGTGGTCCCCAAATCAGTAGCATCAGCATCACCTGGAAAATTTTCAAAATGCAAAATTCTCAGGCCCCATCACAGATCTGAAGCTGGGCCCAGCAGTCTGTGTTAAGAAGCCCTCCAGGGTGACTATGATGCAGATGAACATGTGCAAACCACTGATCTCAACCAAACAAGAAGATGGAGGAGGAAGCCGGCTATCAAGGATTATTGTTATGCTCCTTGGAACAGGACAGTGGTTCTCACAAAGCCTGGAGGGAGGAGGATAGAAACTCCATTTTCTTCAGGGGCCTTGGAGACCGAGCTATGGGATTCCCCTTGGTAATCCCTGTAGGCGTAGTCTAGGAAGATCCCCCAAGGGAGTGTGAGCAGATGGTAGAAGCAGGGAAGAGAGAGCCTGGGGAGGTACAGCTGAGGCCCTCACCCTCTGCACACACCTGACCTAAGGGCTGCAGCCTGTGGGAACGGCCTGGGGAACTGATCAGCCTTGCACCCAAGCACCGACCCGCGTGGTTCTGCTCTATTCGATTCACCAGCTGCTGGCCAGGGGTTGACTGTCACCTCCTGCCCAGGGCTATTGGGCCAATGTCCACCAGCTTGGCTTGTATGGGGTTAGGCTGGGAACACACAAAGGCATCAGATGGAAATGCTGCTGCTAAAAAGCTCCCAGTGATTCTCGCCAGGCCTCTAGACCATCCTCAAAGGAATAAGCCTTTGAATCAGAAAAGCCATAGCCTGTCTGCTTTTCCCTACCTCAGAAGTATAGGAATCACAAGTCCCCATTTTATAGAAGGGGGCTTCCCAACTGGCGCTAGTGGTGAAGAATCTGCCTGGCAATGCAGGAGATACAAGATACACAAGTTTGATCCCTGGGTTGGAAAGATCTCCTGGAGAAGGAAATGGAAACCCACTCCAGTATTCTTGCCTGGGAAATCCCATGGACAAAGGAGCCTAGTGGGCTACAGTCCGTGGGGTCACCAAGAGTCGGACACGACTGAGCACACAGCACACAATTTTATAGAAAAGTTGGCACAGCGAACAAGGTTAATGCAAAACATCTAGTAAAGCCACGGAAAAATGGGAATGGGAACCCAGTTTCCCTGAGGCCCTGAGCAGGTGATATCTCTGACTCTAAGGGCCAGAGTCCCACATCTTCCAACTACCCACAGTGCCCACACCACTCAAGAATGGGCAGGAGCCAGGGGTGAACTCACCGTAGACTAGGGGACTGGGTCACACTCCTGGGGGAGTGCAGCTGTGCTGAGGGAGAGACAGGGGCTGGGCAAGCCCAGTAGGATCTAGAATCTGCCGTAGCTGGGGCCCACACCACAACTTTCTGGGCACTTACCGAGTGACACAGGAAGAAGCAAAGTCAGGCTGCAAAAACAGGCTGCTGAAGAAATGGAGAATGTCAGAGGGTGAGCCAGAGAAGCCAGGATGGTGGGCTGTCAAGAGGAGGCTGTGTGTCCAAAAATGTGGTGGGAATTGGGTGGGAAGCTGTAAGTCAGTCCCACAGTCTACAGAGAATGAGATGGGACAGGTTGGTAGGTAAGGGTAATGAGGAAGGTGGGGGGGTTCTACCTGGATGATGAGAGTCTCAAAGGAGCAAGAGGAGGAGCAGGGGTTCCAGTAGTGTGCTGGTGAATGTTTAACAACAGACTCTTCAGAGAAAGCATCAAAACCTGGTTCATAGCATAGGCCAATTACTGTGGTGTAAATATAGCTCCCGTGGGTGATTTCAAGTTACTGACATGATGTCACTGACCAGTGCACAGAATCTGCTCTAGTAAGCTGATATGTGAGGCTCCAGCACACCACTGGTGATTTTTGACCCAGGGTGTGCCCGGGGTGAGCATACCCTGTGGTGTCCACTCCAGAGGCTGCTCTGGGAAAAGCAGCATCCGAGTAAGGGACTGTGAAATTTAGTAATGTTTACTTGCAAAGTTAGGGGGAGTAAGGATTGACAGCAGAGTGTGGAAGGCAGGATTGCAAGGAAATGCTGGGCAGAGGGGCCTGGACTTGGGAGGCAAGGGGGCAAACCAAGCCCTGGGAAGAGAACTCACTGCCAGCGGAACTTGGGGATCTCTTCCCCTCCACAGCTTAAGCCCAGAATCTCTTGCCAGGACAAACAGGTGCCAGCACCAAGCTGGAAAGCTTGGGAAAGCACCAGGTATTCTGTATTGAATGCACTTCTGAAGGACAAAGGGAATAAAACAAACCAAAAAAAAAAAAAAAAAAAGGTGGGGGGAGCTTTAAAACAGCCTCGCCACAAAGCTCCCCACCTCCCACAGCCCTGACTCAGGGAGGGAGCTGAGGTCCAAGCCGCACACCAGACAGGAATTTCAAGTGCATTCCTGGGATGCTCCGCTCAGCTGAAAGCATCAGCATTTTCCCTTGTCTGCCACTGCACCAGAGTTAAGAGCGGAAGAATGAAACCACGCAGAGAACCTGCCGGGCAGTTACAGCAAAGGTGCCCCAGGAAGCTGTGTGGAACTGTTATCATTCTTGCCCTTGTTATTGATAAAATTCCTATATCCTATCACTTATTGTATGCCACGCATGAAGCTGGCATTTCACCCTAATTGTCTCCTTTAGCCACTAGAGGATCTAGAAGGGAAAGTCTCTGGCTGGCCTCTGCCAGGGCCCTCTTTGGGCCTTAGTTTCCTCGTCTGTCTGTCCAGGGAGACCATCGGCTCTGAGGCACCTTCCAGTCTTGACCTTCATATCCACCTCGGCTGTTCTGGACCGAGGTGTTCTGCCGGCTGGTTGGCCATGTCGGCTGTGAGCTACCTGTGTTGCACATAAGAGGTACTTTCTGCACAGCCCTGATTTTCCCTCAGCCTCGCCTCTCAGTCCAGCCACTCCCCCAGGCCCTGCTCAGCACAGGTTTCAGTCAGCTCAGCCCAAGTGGAAGCCGATGGCATCTCCCCTCTCCACGACTCTCCACTTTCCTGCCTGGGGAGCTGCTCCACGTTTGCCAGGAAGGGTGGGGGAATCACAGCTGGTCGGGTGGCCCTGACCAATGTGGGGCGGAAGCCACTGGGTAAGTGTTCCCCCAGTTCTGAGACACCTGTCACATGACCCTTCAAACGCTCCACGGGGTCAAACGCCAGTCGCTGTCTCTGGGGGCCAGCCCAGTAATGCATCCTCGGTTTGGTTTTTCCTTCTCTCCTGTTTCACCCCTGTCTCTCCATCCCGCTCTTGGGATCGCTTTCCTAATAAGCTCCCAGTTTGGCAGTCTTGGCCTTAGGCTCTGCTTTGGAGGGAATCCAGGCCTAGTTTCCAAGGGCCCATGGCTGAGGATAATCCATGATTTGACAAAGTGGGGGTGACTTCGTGTCCTAGTGAAGTTCTCATTCCCCTGCTTTCAGATGACTTCTGGAGGAGTAAGAAGGCCCGTGGAACCAGGGAATCTCTGAGGAGCCTTGCTCAGCCCTGGGGAAGGGGGTATAAGAGGAAGGTCTGGAGCCAGGGGAGATCAGTGAGGAGCCTGTGCTGGGTGGGTAAGAGTGTTGATGACATGATGAAAACTCATCACATTGGTGGGGAGAGGGGTGGGTAGTTGCTACTGGGGTGTCCTGTGCATGCAGAGCTGAGTTCTTTTCTGAACAACGGCCTTGATGAAGAGGAACTGATCCGGGTCCTCCGTGGACCTCAATTCCAGAACCGGGGAGAATGAGGCTGGGGTAGGGGGCGCCAGCCAGTAGATACCAGCTATGGGCACTCAGTCATGAGACTGAAGGTTCTGCCCAGCTGAGGTTTCCCGGAGGAGAGGCAGTATTCAGGTGGAGGGAGGAGGTTATACTCCATGGAACAGCTATAAGACAATAGCATTGCAAGGAAGGAATGGAGATGCAGATGTAGAGAATGGACTAGTGGACCGGTTGGGGAGGGAAAGAGTGGGACAAATGGAGAAAGTAGCCTCATTATATATGCACTATCAGATGTAAGATGGATGGCTGGTGAGAAGTTGCTGTGTAGCACAGGGAACCCAGTCTGGCGCTCTGCGATGACCTTGAGGGCTCGGATGGGGGCAGGGAGAAGCTAGGGAGGGAGGGGATATATGTATGGTTGTAGCTGAGTCATGTTTTTGTATGGCAGAAACCAACACAGCATTGTAAAAATTAAAAAACAAAAACAAGATCGTAGCATCTTTGACCTGCAGAGACTTGGGGGTTTGGGGTGGAAGTGGAAGTGCCTAAGTCTCCTCCACAGACTTCTGCCAGGCAGTGCTGGTCAGAAGGGTGAATGCAGGCTCTGACCTCAAGGTGGGGCCACAGAGGGATGTCTGAACCCCCAGCCAGAAGGTTCTTTGTCCCAAGCACAACCATTCCACAGGGCAGGGACTGCCTCCTAGGGGTGAGCCTCTTGTTCTGGGGAAGATGTACAAGGTGTAGCCTACCAGCCTGATGTGGGACTGGCAGAGCAGATCCCAGGACCACAGTGTAGCCTCGGGGCTCTCCCTGCCCTATACGTACCTGTCTCCTCCCCCGGAGTCACTTTGGATTTGCTCCTGTTTCTGAGCTGCTGACGGCAGGGCTGCAAAAGGCTAAAGGGGGCTTAGACTCAGGACAAACTCTAAGCCCAGCACTGTTCCATCCCCCCAAATCCACTGAATTCACACGAGGAACTTCCCCTGGGCAACCCCGCACTCACAGCCCCCAAATCTTGGGAACTTCTATTATGCAGAGCTGTAAGGTCCACTTAAAGTCTTCACCTATTGCGTTTGGGACCCTCAGTCTGGGGTGTGGCCTTGCCTCTCTGGCCTCAGTATTTGCTTTTCCTACGTGCAGATTCCTCTCCCCTCACTGTGGCTTCTCCTCTCACGGTCTCCAAGTCCAGCTGGTCATCAACGCCCTGTTCAGGCCATGCAGGAATCCTTTTCTGAGACCCTTTCAGGGGCTCTTTTGGTTCAGGTCCAGGAGTGGAGACAAAGCTACTGTGACAGGAAGGTGGAGGGAGGGCAGTAATAGGATTAGATGTGCTCAGGTGATGGACCAGTGGGGTGTCTGGGTGGTGGAGGCTGTGCCCCACGAGATGACCTCACTCTATGATGTAGCCTCAGGACATGGAACCAGAAAGATAGAGTGGGGAAGCAAGGCTAAGGGTTTGGGGCTGTTGAAATCTCCATGACAACAAGGCTAAGGCCACCAGGATGTGGCTAACCCTGTTGTTGTTCAGTCGCTAAGTCATGTTCGACTCTTTACAACCCCATGGACTGCAACACACCAGGCTTCCCTGTCCTTTACCATCTCCCAGAGTCTGCTCAAACTCACGTCCGTTGAATCGGTGATGCCATCCAACCAACTCATCCTCTGCCACCCCTTTTTCCTCCTGTCTTCAATCTTTCCCAGCACCAGGGTCATTCCCAATGAGTCGACTTTTCACATCAAGTGGCCCAAGTATTGGAGCTCCAGCTTCAGCATCAGTCCTTCCAATGAATATTCAGGGTTGATTTCCTTTAGAATTGACTGGTTTGATCTCCTTGTAGTCCAAGGGACTCTCAAGAGTCTTCTCCAGCACAATTTGAAAGCATCGATTCTTTGGTGCTGAGCCTTCTTTATGGTGCAGCTCTCACATCCGTACATGACTACTAGAAAAACCACAGCTTTGACTATGTGGACCTTTGTTGGCAAAGTAATGTCTCTGTTTTTCAGTCTGCTGTCTAGGTTTCCCTATTGTGGGAAGGGGGCTGGAGGCAGAGGTTCATGAGGAGAATAGAGGGCTTTCAGCAAGTCCTGCTGCGAGGTGGGCTGGGCAGTTCAGAATGGTGAAGCCACACTGTCCTCTCTACCCTAAGCCTCTTCCCAGGGGCCCAGGGCCTCCCCACTCTAGAACCATGCTTCTTGCCCTCCTGGCGAGAGCTGGGCCTCCGGAAGTCTGACCCTCCCTGCTTCCTGGCCCCCCTCCTCTCTTTGTCTCCAAGCCAGAGGAGTGCCACAACTCCTGAAACCCACCTTGTTGTCAGGCTGGGTTCTAACCTGGACTTGGCCACTACTGAGAGAAGTGCCTTCAGCTATTTATGTCTCAGTTTTCTCATCTGTAAGAGATGAGAAAATCTTAGGGTTGTTTTGAAGATTCAGATAATGAGATGACTATGCCACACTTAGCACAGGGCTTGGTTCCCAGAAAGTGCTCCACACATAGGAGCTGTTAGTGGTTGAGTCACTAGTTTTTGTGTAATCTTTCATTTTACTGAAAGGCAAACTGAGGTCTAAAGAGAGGGCAGAACTGATGGAGACCCTGAGACGGGCCGGCGGTAGGGCTGAGCCCTTGAAGCCCACTCCATCCAAAGCCCTTTTTGGCTTCAGTGAGGGGCCAGCTATGACTTCAGAACTGCTGGCACCTCCTCCATCCCGTCTCCCACCCTCCACATCTGCTCTGTATCTGCTTTTAAGAAGGGCCTGGTTTTCAGGGCCTTTGCCAAGGTAGGGGACCAGGCCCTGGGCTCCAGGGAAGGGCCAGGCTCTGTGCTGGCTCCGTGGGAGGATGGGCTGGAGTCACTGGCCTTGCTCTTCAGAGGATGGGAGGCCCCACTGTGCATCAGAGCCCTTCATGGCCTCCCCTGGGACTTGTCCACAGACTGAGGGGAAGGGTTTGGGAGGGCAGTTAGGAGACCTGGGCTCTGGCCTCAGCTCTGCCCCCAACCAGCCATGTGCTTGGAGCACATCACAGCTCTCCCTGGGACCCCATTTTCTTAATCGCACAAACACAGGCACTCTGCAGTGGCCAAGGTCTTCGTCAGCCCAGAAGGCCTGGCAGGGGATGGTTCTGTCCTCACGGAAAGTGATGGCTCCTGGGGCCAGGCCTCTGGGGGTAGGGGTTCCTGCTCTGTAGTGGCTGCCTCAGCAGACCCCCTGTCACTTAATTTGGCAGCTCAGTGTCCAGGGACAAGTGGTCTTTGAGAAACATAACGTATCTGTGTCAGAAATGAGTTATGTGATTCACCATGGGGCCATGATCATGCCTCCCAGCTCCACTCCCTCCCCCAAGAGGCTTGCTTTGTCATCCGGTCCCTGTATTTGCATGCGCCATTGCCCGGCCACCCCTTGGTCAGCTGGTGGCCACAGGGGACTCATTAGAAGCCCATTATCGGCCATTGGTTGTAAGGGATGATGGAGGGCAGGCCCATCTGCACACACATTAGGCCTTTGTGTTGGAGGTGGTGGGGAAGATGAATGAGGCCTGTCGCTAAGCCTCTGCTGCCTGGGGGAACATCAGGGGCCCGGGACAGACCCTGGGCTGGATACTAAGGGGAAGTGGCCTGCACTCACCTCTGTGGACAGAACCAGATCAAAGAGGCTTGAACAGAGATAGCTGGAAGGAGGCAATAGTGAAGAGGCACACCAGAAAAGCCATACGAGTTGGGAGGCGTTTCTGTTTGGCCTGTGCCAGTGCTTCTCCCATTACAGCTGACGCTTGATGGAACTGGGGTTCCATTTGCATTGGGTTAAGTCCAGGCCGACAAAATCCTCAGACCAGCTGATTCATACTCTTCAGTATATGGTGGGGAAACTGAGGCCTGTGAAAGCCAGGGGCTTGCCCAAGGTGGTGTCAGGAATCAGC
Source organism: Okapia johnstoni (assembly GCA_024291935.2). NCBI lineage: Eukaryota > Metazoa > Chordata > Mammalia > Artiodactyla > Giraffidae > Okapia > Okapia johnstoni. Next base: position 26,892,669 of record CM044326.1, read on the forward strand.
AGCAGAACCAGGACATGAACTATTGTGATGGGCTTCCATAGATACCCCTGCTCCATTTGGTGCAGAGCTAGCTCAACACACCCCCAATGACCCTGAAGTTCAGGTTCCAAAGGGCTGCAGAGGGCAGAATGTGGCTTTTGCTCATTTCTGGGCCTTTAAGAGTTGAGCCTGAGGCTGGGGTGGCCTCTAGATGTGGGAGGCTGCCTTGTTTCAGAGGTTGAGGCAGGGCCAGCAGCCCAGCAGAGATGGAAACAGAGGACCTGAAGCCAAGAGAGCTGCTTTCAGCCTGCCTCCATCAGCTTGTTATAGTTCACCCATCTCCCATGGACCTGGGGCAGAGTCCTAACTCCTTGACCTGGTACCCAATGCTTTCTCCCACTTCATGTGCCCATCTCAGGAAGGCAGCTGGTCTCAGTGCCACTGGCCCTGGGGAATATTCCTCTAGACCCTCACAGTGCACTGTTGCAAGGGCTGACATACTGCCTGGTTTTAGGCAGTATGTCGATAAAGATCATCATTTCCATGCCTCTCCTTTGACTGAATTACATACACTCTGTGCCTGACCTGGTTCCCCAGTCCCGACACCAGCACAGGAGCTCAATGAATGAAGGAAGGAAGGACATGACTCAAGGCCCAACCCTTCAGGAAAGTGTTTCGGGCATATTTGCCAAGAGCCCTGGCATGGCCCTACCCTCTCTCTCAGCAATCCCACTCCTGGAACAATTTCTAAGGAAGTAATCCAAAAACAGAAGGGGAAAAACCTATAGAGACACAGATGCTCATTGCAATGCTCTTCATTGTGTTAAAGAAAAAAAAGGGTAAGTCCTAAATGTCTACTAGAAAGGGACTGCTTGTTAAGTAAATTAGTGTACATCCATATGGTGGAATTCTCCACGTTGGATATTCTGAAATTGGGAGGAAAAAGAAAGAGGAAGAGGGTATTTAATTCTGGAACATTTGAATATTATGTAAGTGCATTATGTTTGAAGTGCCACCTTTAAAAAAAAATTATTTATTTGGCTGCGTCAGGTCTTAGCTGTGACTCACAGGATCTTTGTTGCATCATGTGGGATCTTTCCTTGTGGTGGGCCAGCTCAGTAGTTGCAGCATATGGCATCTGGGATCTTAGTTCCCCAACCAAGGATTGAACCCACATCCTCTGCATTGCAAGGTGGATTCTTAACTACTGGACCACCAGACGAGTGAGTCCTTGAAGTGCCACTTTTTTATCTACTGCTTTTCTACCTATGCGTGGATGATACTTTTCTGGATTCTCAATTTTGTCCTACTGATCTGTTTGTTTATTCCTATGCCAATGCCCAAGGTTTTAAAATACTAAAGATTTCTGAAATATTTTATGTCTGATGAGATGAGTTCCCCCTCTTTGCTTTTTCTTTTCAAAGTTGTTTTGGTGATCTTTGTATATTTATTCTTCCACATAAATTTTAGAGCCAGCCTGCCAAATATAAAAAAATCCTATTACTATTTTGATTCAACTTGAATTTATAGAGTATCTTGGGATAGAAAACTATATAATATTGAGTCATCCCATTGCATTATTTTTGAAAATTAAAAAAAGTAAACACCGTACTGCAACATGGAAACTGCTTATGCTATAAAAGTAAGAAAATAAATATAGTTCCTATTTGAGGGGAAAGCTGGAAGGAAATGTAAAAATACAAACAGGGGTTATTTTTTTCCATTTTCTAATTTTCCTGTAAAATACTTTAATCTTTAAAATATGTGCACATATTTTTAAAAAGAAGGACATTGACAAAGGAGAACGTATCTCCAAAACGAAGCCCAGAGTAAGGAAGAAACTCAGTCTTTTCATCAGAAAAGACTGGAGGCGGGGCGGGTGGTGGTGGTGGTGGTGGTGCTGGGGACAGGAATCTTGGGGAGGAGATGGCACAGTCCAGTCACACCTTCTGGCTGAAATGTCTGCAATGCTGCTGTGGCTGAGGCCAGAGCCCCACAAAGGCAGAACCAGCTGAGCAAGGAAAGGTGGATGAGCCAGGGCATCTCACAGGCTGTGCCACTGATGCTCAGTAGCTTGGGCTGCCTGGGAGGGGGCACCCCTAGGAATTGCAGACAGAATGCACATATGGTGGAGAGGGTCTGTTCTAGATGCCTGAGGCCCAGTACAGCCTGGGAATCTGTACGTCTCCACACATGGGGCTGAGAAGCCCTTCTGAACCCACACCACTTGACACCTGGCGGTAGACTTGCCTCTTGGAAGGTCTCTGGTGAGCAGTGCTAAGGGCTAGTGTGGGTTGGGGAGAAGAGGTCCAGGGCAAGTCAACTCAGAAAACAGCTCAACAGCCCAAAGCCACATCTACACAAGGGTCAGCAGAGCCCCATCTTGGTGACTGAACCACAGAGAACTGGGCAACGTGAAACAGCCCATCATTTACTGATCTCTTCCATCGCCCTCCAGAAAGTTGGCAGTGCCTAGATGAGATTTCTGAAGGCTCTTCATAAGTTATGCACAAGGACTTGATGCCCAGGATGTGAAGCTGTCAGGTCAGGGTTTTCAAAGTGAGCATGTGAACAGCAAAACAGTGTTGTCATTTTCAAGTTAGCAATCCTGACATCTAAAAAGTGGGCAGCGCCAGTATCCCCATCCATTATCTTACTTAACTTTACAAACACCCCATCCGGGGAGGGGTTGGACTCCAAAGCATATAGAGAAGGATGCTGAAGTTCCTTGAGAAGGGAACTGACTTGCCCCAAGCCCCATGGCAAGTGATACAGCCCACATCAAACCTAGGTCTGCCGCACGAGTCCACCAACAGGCTTCTTGGTGACCCCACCGCATTCTGTGGTTTTCTAGTGGTTGAAACAAATTTCCAAGCAGACATTTTATTCTCCCACCCAACAATCCCACTCCCCATCCCCACACTGAGGGTGATGCCTCCAGGACAGTCATGTCAGCTGTCAGCGGCAATGGATGTGTCAAGGCAGAGAAAGAAGATGGATAGGTCATGGTTAATGAGTTAGTGAGTCTGATACCCCCTTTGTGGGCTGGGCGGATGGTTCTAATGACTGCGGGGCCTAGCCTCCCTGAAGGCCAGCAGCTCAGTCACTACTATTCTCCATTTATGCCCCCCCTCAAAATGACTTTTCAGGGAAGCCCCACCTCCGCTTGTAAGATCCACTCTCCCCATCTCTGAAGCACCCATGCCAAATAGGAACAGAGGCATCTGAGCTTTGTTAGGGACAAGCCAAAGGCAGCATCAATAATGGCCGCGTTTCAAGGAGGGGGAAAGGGCAGGAGGTGGGTAAAGGCCTTCCCAGCCGAGGTGTGAGGTCACCTGGGCCCAGAAGAGCCTCCAACTCGGGTGAAGGCAGAAGCTCTACCCCAAGGGTCTCACTCGCCTCGTAAAGCCAGGTGCTGCCCCACTTCTCGGATCATATTTTTGCTTCTCTCAACTGTGGGGAAAATAGGACACAGAGACTGATGAAAGGCCTTGGACAAAAGCCCCTAACCACCGTTACCACCTGCCCTACCCCCAGGGGAGGGGCATAGATTAGGAGCCTGATAAACTCATCAGATCCTGGGGCCTCCCACTGGACTCCAGAGAAGCGGCATTGATTGGAACTGGGCCCCAGATGCATGTGGCTCCAGCTTCCCCCTCTGCCTTCTCCTCCTCTGTCCTGTCCACCCCCTTCTCCAGCGCCTCTTGGCTGTCGGCCCTGAGGAGCACAGCAGACAAAGGCCTGGGAAGGCAGGGACACGTGCAGCCCCCAGAACAGCTGCTCTATGGACGTGCATACTTGTGGGACCAGCCAAGAACCCACCTAGAGAAGTCCTCTCATTCAGTCACTGACCTGTCTACTCATTGGACATCACCAAAGTCTGCTCTGTACTGTGCCCTGGGCTGGGCACTCAACCGGAGCTGCTCTTAGACTAGGGAGAACACGGAGGTATAAATATACAGGATGGTGATGCTCTGAGAGTGGTATGATGGGGGCAGCCGGGCGCCAGAGGCAAGGGTCTGGGAAGATTTTAGAACTGGGGACAGGTGAGCTGGGTTTTGGATTGTAAGAAAGGAGTCTTGTCAGGCAGATAGAAGGGGGAGCAGTGTAAAACAGAAGTGAAAAGTGGGGCGGACACAGGGAAATGAGGGGAAGCGGGGTGGAGGGACCCAGATCACAAAGGCACTTGAAGCTGGGGCGAGGACTCAATTCTGAAGCTGGGGGCCATGTTAGAAGCATGGGGAGGCCCATGGCAGGGGAGGCCGCAGTCAAATCTGTGAGCTGCTGAGTCAAGACTGACTTGAAGGCTGGGAGACCCATGGAGGTTGCCCCTAAGAATCAGGACAAGGCACGGCCAGGGCAGTGGCTGAGGGCACACAGGGAGGTGTGAAGACAGAGAAGGCCCATCCATGGTGGTGTCCCCAGGGCCTGTCCCCATTTGCTGGGTGGATACCCCACAAGGTCAGCCCTGCCTGGGCTCTAAGAGAGCTGCGGGGGCAGCTTGAGACTGTCCTCCACACCAGACCCCAAGACTGAGGATCTGCCCAGACAACCAGCTGCCTTTGGTCCCCTGCATGTGACCACCCGCCCCCAGGCTGCAGCACCCCACCCCTACCCTGGGCGAACCCACGGACATTCCCGGCCTGCACTGTGTCTCGGGGAGAAGCGCCCACCCTTGGTCCCCTGGGGTGAGAACCACTGAGGCAATCTGGGAACTGAGCTGAAAGAATGAAATGGTCCACTTCCAAACTCTGTTCCAGAATAAACCTCTGGCTGAGAGTAAGCTGATCCACAGTTAGTCCCAGTTTTGACTGTGTTCTAGGCACGTCCCTTTTCCTCTCAGGGCCTCAATTTCCCTATCTGTATGGTGAGAGAGTTAGCCCTTCCAGCCTTGACTGTGTTACATTCCTCAAAATACACAGAATTTTGTATGGTTTCCCCAGCACCTGCAGCATCCCATGAGACTGATGGAGTAGGTATCAATGTGTGCACTATGTAGATGCGGAAATTGAGGCCCGATGACCTACCAAAAGTCAGGAAGCACATGGCAGTAGGATCCACAAAAGAACCCCGGGCTCCTGCTCCTCTATCTGACGCCTTTCCCTCAGAGCAACGCCATCTGCCTTGTTCACGCTGGTGGGAAGATGTTTGGTAATTATGATCCACTATTCTCATATGTGTTTGTTTCTGAGTGGGGCTAGGAAGGAGTCAGGTCTTCCCATGGGGTCATCCCCTGCTCCCTAGAATAACTAGCCTGAGTCAGGCCTCTGCTCCTGGTGGGAGGGAGGGCCTTCCTCAAAGACCCATAAATGAACTGTGGTCCAAACCCAACATGAAGCATGGCCTCCGATTTCCACCCTGGGTTCCATGGAAGGGAAGGCAGGCTGTGTCCAGGCCCAGAGCACCCCCTGCTGCCAAATCCTGCAGGGGCACAGGGTGTGGACAGACCCAGGAGGACGGGGGTGTTAAGCTGCCAGGTGGCTGACTCTGCCTGAGATATGCTGCAGGCGGAGCGGAGCTCCACTGAGGTAACAATGCAGCCATGAATCATATTTACAAACACTCCAGTGAGCAGGAGAAGGACATTAATTAAATATTCACATCCTGCAGGGCCTCGGGGAGCCGTGAGGATGAGGACATGATTGCAGCCCAGCGGGAAGTGCCGTGCTGCCGGAATGCGGGCAGCCATCCGTCTCTTCAGCAGCCGGCAGGTCTTATTATGATGATTAATTTTCAAGTTATCAGCAGTAATGCAATCATCCTCCTAGGCTAGAAAAACCCTCTTCATCACTCAAAGCCCAGGCTGTGGCAGCCTCAGGAGGCAGTGAGGGGCACTCAGCTTGTCACTGGGGTGACGAGAAGCAAACCAGCCCCCCAGCTCTCAGGATTGAAGGCCTGCCTGTGCAGGGCCATGTGGTCTGACCCTGAGGCCCGAGAGCCAAAGCCCCTCAGGTGGGGCTCCCAGGGCTCGCCCAGCTGCCTTTTGATGCTCCCAGGGCTCGCCCAGCTGCCTTGTTGATGGGGAGAAGAGAATGGATTCTCCTGGACATCTGGGAAGTCTGAGGCAGCTGTCCTGCCCATCAGCCCCCCAGAAGGAGCCTGGGGGCTTCTATAGACTCACTCGCCCCACATCCGTCAACCTCGATCAAGGAGGGCAGCAGGGAGCTGGGGGCTGCTGGGGCCACTGCAGCATTGTCCTGGAGATGCCTGGTCTGGGGATGAGGGAGAAGGAGGCGGGCGTTTCTCTCATCTGAAAAACCATTAATCCTGCTACAGTGATCGAGCACCCCTGACGAGCTGGCTTTGTGCTGCGTCCACACGTGCCGGGCAAGGGGCGGCAAGAGGTAATTGATCAGGGACGAACGGGTGTCTCTTCCTTTGTGGACTTTCAAAGGCACCATTTGGCATCCTGAGCAGGGCGATCGATGAGAGGCAGCTGACCCCCCTGTGGCCACCTCCAGGCAGCAGGTGGACGGGCCCAAGTGGGGGACGGTCGGGGGCCAGCTCTATGTCACGTGCTGTGTATTGTTAGCCAGGCCGGGGGCCCTTCCCGGTGCAGGGCTGTGGGCCATCAATTTACCTTCTCTTTGCACTGAAAGGGAAGCTGGAACAGTTGCCGTGTTTTCTGATAAATTATAGCCAACCGTTCCCCAGTCTTGCAGTCCCGAGGATCCCAGCACTTGTATAAATCAGACTAATGAAAGCCGAGGTTGTCATCTTCGAGAGCAGGCATTCACTCAGTAAACCTTATGGCGTGCCCGCTGGGTGCCCGCGCCTGTGCTGAGCCCTGGGGCCCTGGAGACATACTGGACTTAGTCTCAGCCTACAAAAGGCCCACGGGCCAGTGGGGCAGACAGATTACCAAAGGCAACAAGGGGACCTGGTGGGAGGAGTCTGGACTTTGAAACAGCTTCACCACCTCCTAGCTGTGTGGCCTTGAGCCAGTGCTTCAGCCTCTCTGAGCTTTGGTGGCTTCACCTGCAAAGCAGCTGTGATAACGCCTACCTCATGGGATGGTCATAAGAATGAAATGAATGAAATGACAATACCGCACCGGCCTAGCCTGGTGCCTGGCCCCTGGGGTGGGCTCAATAAAGGGTGAGATCCTTCCCTTTCTCCTTGACTCCCTCCACCTGTAGGAAACCGCCCCAGGGCTGTGGAAGGGCAGAGGAAGAAATGCTCAGCTCTGCCTGGGATTGAACAGGGAAGGACTCACAAAGCAGGGGACGTTGAGGTAAGACGTCTAGAAGAAGGGTTGGGGGAAATTAGGGGTGTAGGGGCATGGAATATGGGGGAGAGACAGAGATATAAGGAAATAGCTAATGTAGGATGGAGGGTGCTGAGAAGAGGGAGGTGGGAAGTAGGCAGGAGACTGAGGGGTGCCTGAGAGCACAGCAGCGTCGGAGAGGAGCCTTGGAGGTTGCACTGAACTGGCAAATGTTCAAGTTCAACATTTATGCCTTGAACCTCAAAGGATGGATTGGGACAGTGAATTGTCTGTTGAGATGGTTCTGGGCTGGGCCCAGGCATGAGGATGGAAAGAAGGTGACTGAGAAAGAGCTTCATTGGGAAATGGGAATGAGAAAAGAGGGCAACTGAGCCACAGGAGGGGCCAACTTGGCAACAAGTCTACAGCAGGGACACTGTGTCTACTCCGGAGAACACATACCCCCTAGACACAGGCTCCCAGGCAGGGAGGTTCACAGACTCAAGGCAGAGACCAACCCACCCAGAGGACGCCTCCCAGAGCACACAGATACAAACTAGCAGAGACTGGGACACGTGGGCACACAGAGATGTGTCACAGTTTGCACATACACAGAGGGAGCTTGCGGATGAAGCACAGTCACGGAGCACGTATATCCCGATGGTCAGACTAGGGTGATCATTTCATCCTGCTCTGCCCAGGACTTCTCCATTTTACTGTTTTACCATGTTCCCCATGTCCTGGAAACCCCCTCAGTCCCAGGCAAACTAGGACAAGAGTTGGTCACCATAACACAGAGACATGCACAACACACAGATATCTGCACACATGGAGACATAGATGCACCTGGGCAGACACACTGAGTCACACACAGAGCAGAGAGACACGAGGCACCCAGACATGCTCCAGCCCACCCCAGAGACCAAGTACACACAAGCACACACCCAGATACAGACACACAAGGGCTGACTCGTATGTATGTACACACACACACACACACACACACACACACACACACACACACACATCTACTGAACAAAAGAAATACCAAAACCTAAACCACTGAATATGCATTGGAAGGACTGATGCTGAAGCTGAAGCTCCAATACTTTGGCCACATGATGCGAAGAGCCAACTCATTGGAAAAGACCCTGATGCTGGGAAAGATTGTGGGCAAGAGCAAAAGGGGGTGAAACAGGATGAGATGGTTGGATGGCATCACCAATTCAATGGAAATGAGTTTGAGCAAACTCCAGGAGATAGTGAAGGACAGGGAAGGCTGGCATGCTCCAGTCCATGGGGTAGCAAAGAGTCAGACACAACTGAACAATAATAAAACCAATAAAACAAAGGCCAAGCAAATTTCAGAAAGAACAAAATCAACCATTGAATCAGTAGACTAATGGGAAGTGGGCCTTGCTTTAATGTTAAAGACACGCTTCTGGGAAGGGAAGAATAGGAGTGAGCAGACCACGGCCGGGGCGCACACTGAAATCCCCCTCGCAAGGGAAGCTTCTCCAACCCGACTCAGCTGTCCGAGTCCACAGGGGAGTGTCCTGCACACGGTTCACCCCATGAATTGGACACCACCTTCCATCCTCACAGGATGTGGGCAGGATTAAGTGAGCAAATGTGTGTGAAGCACCAGGCATAGTGCCAGGCACATAGAGGGTTATGTTCAATCACAACTGTTGTGGTACAGATTCATGGTCCCTGTTTTGAATTTCTGAAACCCCAAACTTACTGAAAACAGAACATCTCTTCCTAACTGGTTAGGAGGCACAACCTTATCCAAACTGACATGAGGTCGTTTATCCAATTTCATGTGACTATGCATGTGTCTCTGGGAATGTTAAAGTGCTTGGTTATGGGAAATCATACCAGTTTTGAAAATGTGCACAGTTCAGAATCTGGAACATATCGGTCCCAAAGGATTCAAATAAGGGACTATGGACCTGTGCACCTTTGAATTCAGATAGATGGTATGTCGTTACGTGTGTGTGTACATGCACTGCCTAACACAGGCGTCACCCTTAACAGTATACAAAGCTGAGGTGTCTGTCCAACTGGCATTGCCCTTAACATTACACGTTCACATACATTATCTCATGTGACCCTCCCAGAACCAGGGAGGTCTACGAGTATCAATGTTACCTCTAGTTCACAGATCCACAACCAATGCTCAGAGAGGCTGAGTGGCTAGCCCAAGTTCACACAGCTAGTTAATGAGGAACTGGATCTCAAACCTTGGATCCCAGGACTCTAGAGCCCATGCTCTTTCCCTTACACTCCCTTACCCCCTATTGTCTCAGCTACTTAGTGAAAAACATTCATGGGCATCAATGGAAGCAAATGGAAAGTAATTTCAACCTCAAGTTCAACATTTACGCCCTGAAGGCCCCAGCTGCCTATCACATAGACTGATGTCCAGAGTGCAGGGGTTGGACTGGGACTCCCTGCAGGGTCCTGCCTCCACTCCCTCTGCTGGTCCCTTGCTGGTTTCCAAGAAGAAATGTTTTTTTCCCTTCTACCTTCATTATAACCATCTGGTCCTCAGAGTCAGTAGCAGCCTGTTCGCCTTTCCTGAAGTTCATCAGTGTTGGACATAGCTTGAGTTTCACAACAGGAGCCCAGAGTTGGCTCAGTGCTTTGGGACATGAACTTTTGATGACAGTATACATGACAGTATACTGGGTCCCAGGGGACCGACTATAACATTGACTTTGAGCAGCAAAGTGTTCCTACAGGGACCCAGACACCCACCCGCAGGTCCCAGCCCTGCCAAGAATAATCATGGGCTCTTGGGTAAATTACTTAACATCTTTGGGCTTTAGGCAATATTTCCAAGTCCCTCCCAGGACTTAAATGCCACACACTCCAAGAGCCTTCTCAACTCACTTGAACGGTGCCCCAACCATGCCTTTCACTGGTCAGGGACCATCTGCAGTGGCCCCTCCCCAGACAGCCAGGGTCAACTGGGGGTTCTCTACCTCGACTTCCTAGCTCTGGTTTTGTTATTTGCTGTAGAAGTTTTCTGATGCGAAAGGGAGTTAGTGTAAAGACCTACATTAGAACAGCAGTTCCCATATCTGGCTGCACATTACAATAACCTGGGAGGCTTTTGAAAATCAAATGTTCAACCCACACCCTAGAATGATTACATCAGAGCCTCTGGGGGAGGCACTCAGGCATCTGTAGTCATTGGTGTCCCCAGCAATTGCAGTGTATAGCCAAGTTTTATTCATTCACTTAATAAATTTATATTTAATTCTTACAAACTGTTTGTGGTACAACTGATTCTTTCCTCATTTCTCTTCCTTTACAGTTATAGAAATCACTCTCAGCTTTACAGGCCTTTTCAATTTGCTTTGTAAGAAGCCCTCTGATCAACTGTTTTTCTTTTGGTTTTCTTTTCTTTATTTTTTAATAAAGAAGAATTTATTTAGGGTTTGTTAGGACTGAAGCCTGGGAGATACAGGTGAAAGAAACACTTAAATTGTGTTCCACGAAATGACAAAATGGGGGAGACTTATAAAGGCAAATTTTCCATTGTTATTTAATCTTGTTTACCCTAGCTAAGCTAGTTTATTTACTGTACTTTAAAAGTGGCTCTTCAACACATGATACAGGGTGCTCAGGGCTGGTGCACTGGGATGACCTGGAGGGATGGGATGGGGAGGGAGGTGGAAGGGGGGTTCGGGAAGGGGAAAACATGTACACCCATGGTGGATTCATGTCAATGTATGGCAAAACAAATACAATATTGTAAAGTTAAAAAATAGAAAATAAACTAACTTAAAAAGGAAAAAAATAAAAATAAATAAATACATAAAAGTGGCTCTAGACAAACACATGATGAAATTATCCCCCAGTATGTGTCCAGAAGGGCACTAAAGGTAATACTTACATAGAATCCCAGGACAGCTATGACAATGGAAGGAAAGGCATCCAGATCAGGAAGAGCACCCTCTGGATGTTAGACAATAATGAGGATGGGAGAAGTTTGATTCTTTTTTATTTTATTAAAAAAATTTTTTGTTATTTATTTATTTATTTAGGCTGGCACCACCGGCATGTGGGACCTTAGTTCTCCAACCAGGGACCAAACTTGTGCCTCCTGCTTTGGAAGAGCTGAGTCTTAACTGCTGGACCTCCAGGGAAATCCATTTATTTTATTTTTTGGCCGCATTGTGCAGCGTGTGGGATCTTAATTCCCCAACCAGGGACTGAACCCGCACAGTCTGCGTTAGAATCACGGATTCTTAACTACTGGATCATCGCAGAAGTTCCTGAAATTTATTTCTGATGCTAGTGATTTTGGTGAATTAAGAGCTAACAATGAGAATTCAATATTTGTACTCGGTTCTCAGAACTTCAGTTATATGCACTAGTAATATTTTTACATGCTTTTATTTGTAGGCAATAAACAAACAAATAAATTTGCTGTGGTTTTTCAGTCTCTAAGTCATGTCTGACCCTTTGCGACCACATGAACTGCAGCTCATCAGGCTCCCCTGTCCTACGCTATCTCCCCGAGCTTGCTCAAACTCTTGTCCATTGAGTCAGTGATACCATCCAACCATCTCATCCTCTGTCCTCCCCTTTTCCTCTTTCAATCTTTCCCAGTATCAGGGTCTTTTCTAATGTGTCAGCTCTTCGCACCAGGTGGCCAAAATATTGGAGCTTCAGCTTCAGCTTCAGTCCTTCCAATGAACATTCATGGTTGATTTCCTTTAGGATTGACCGGTTTGATCTCCTCGCAGTCCAAGGGACTCTCAAGAGTCTTCTCCAGCATCACAATTCAAAAGCATCAATTCTTCGGCACTCAGCCTTCTTTCTGGTCCAACTCTCACATCCATGCATGACTACTGGAAAAACCATAGCTTTGACTATACTGACCATTGTTGCCAAAGTGCTGTCTTTGCTTTTAAATATGCTGTCTAGGTTTGTCACACTTTTCCTTCCAAGGAGCGAGCATCTTTTAATTTCATGGCAGCAGTCACTGTCTGCAGTGATTTTGGAGCCCAAGAAAATAAAATCTGTCACTGCTTCCACTTTTTCCCCTTGTATTTGCTGTGAAGTGATGGGACCAGATGCCATGATCTTAATGGCTTCCCTGGTGGCTCAGAGGGTAAAGCGTCTGCCTGCAATGTGGGAGACTTGGCTCGATCCCTGGTTCAGGAAGATCCCCTGGAGAAGGAAATGGCAACCCACTCCAGTACTTTTGCCTGGATAATCCCATGGACAGAGAAGCCTGGTAGGCTACAGTCCATGGGGTCGCAAAGAGTCGGACACGACTGAGCAACTTCACTTTCACTTTCTTTCACTTTAATATTTTGAATGTTGAGTTTCAAGCTAGCTTTTTTACTCTCCTCTTTCACCCTTATCAAGAGGCTCTTTAGTTCCTATTCACTTTCTGCCATTAGAATGGTATCATCTGCATATCTGAGGCTGTCAATATTTCTCCCCACAATCTTGATCTAGCTTATGACTCATCCTATCTACCATTTTGCATGATGCACTCTGCATAGAAGTTAAACAAGCAGGGTGACAATACACAGCCTTGTTGTACTCCTTTCCCAGTTTAGAACCAGTCAGTTGTTTCCTGTCCAGTTCTAACTGTTGCTTCTTGATCCACATAGTTTTCTCAGGAGACAGGTAAGGTGGTCCGATAGTCCCATCTCTTGAATTTTCCACAGTTTACTGTGATCAACACAGTCAAAGTCGTTAGCATAGTCAATGAAGCAGAAGTAGATGTTTTTCTGGAATTCTCTTGCTTTTTCCATGATCCAATGAATGTTGGTAATTTGATCTCTGGTTCCTCTGCCCTTTCTAAATCCAGCTTGTACATCTGGAAGTTCTCGGTTCATGTACTGCTGAAGTCTAGCTTGAAGGAATTTGAGCATAAGCCAGCTAGCAAGTGAAATGAACACAATTATATGGTAGTTTGAACATTCTTTGGCATTACCCTTCTTTGGGATTGGAATGAAAGCAGATCTTTTCTGGTCCTGTGACTACCCCTGAGTTTTCCAAATTTGCTGACATATTGAGTGCAGCACTTTAACAGCATCATCTTTTTAGGATTTTAAATAGCTCAGCTGGAATTCCATCACCTCCACTAGCTTCATTCGTAGTAATGCTTCCTAAGGCCCACTTGACGTCACACTCTAGGATGTCTGGCTCTAAGTGAGTGAGCACATCATCATGGTTATCTGAGTCATTAAGACATTTTTTTGTATAGTTCTCCTATATATTCTTGCCACTTTTTCTTAATCTCTTCTGCTTCTGTTAGGTCATTATTGTTTCTGTCTTTATCATGCCCATCCTTGCATGAAATATTCCCTTGATATCTCCAGTTTTATTGAACAGATCTTTAGTCTTTCCCATTCTATTGTTTTCCTCTATTTCTTTACCTTCTTGAATGGTAAAGAAGTTGTGGTATATATACACAATGGAATATTAATCAGCCATAAATAGGAAAACATTTAAGTCAGTTCTAATGAGGTGGATGAACCTAGAACCTATTATACTGAGTGAAGTGAGTCAGAAAGAGAAAGATTCTAACACATATATAAGGAATCTAGAAAAATGGTACTGAAGAATGTATTTACAGGGCAACAGTGGAGAAACAGAAATAGAGAATAGACTTATGGACATGGGGAGAGGGGAGGAGAGGGTGAGATGTATGGAAAGAGTAACATGGAAACTTACCTTACCATATGTAAAATAGATATCCGACAGGTGTTTGCTGTATGGCTCAGGAAACTCAAACAGGGGCTCTGTATCAACCTAGAGGGATGGGATGGGGCAGGAGATGGGAGGGAGTTTCTAAAGGGAGGAGATATATGTGTACCTATGGCTGATTCATGTTGAGGTTTGACAGAAAACAGCAAAATTCTGTAAAGCAACTATCCTTCAATAAAAAATAAATTAATTTAAAAGAAAGAGAAGGCCTTCTCATCTCTCCTTGCTATTCTCTGTAACTTTGCATTCAGTTGGGTGTATCTTTCTTTCCCTTCTCCTTTGCTTTTTGCTTCTATTCTTTTCTGTTATTTTTAAGGCCTCCTCAGACAACCATTTTGCCTTCTTGCATTTCTTTTTCTTTGGGATGGTTTTGGTCACTGCCTCTTGTACAATATTAGGAACCTCCATCCATAGTTCTTCAGGCACTGTTTCTAATAGACTGAATCCCTTGAATCTATTTGTCACCTCCACTGTATAATCATAAAGGATTTTATTTAGGTCATAGCTAAATGGCCTAGTGGCTTTCCCTACTTCCTTCAATTTAAGACTGAATTTTGCAGTAAGTAGCTCACGATCTGAGTCACAGTCATCTCCAGGTCTTGTTTTGCTGACTGTATAGAGCTTCTAAATCTTCAGCTGCAAAGAACATAGTTTGATTTCAGTATTTACCATTTGGTGATGTCCATGAGTACAATCATCTCTTGGGTTGTTGGAAAAGGGTATTTGCTACAACAAGTTTGTTCTCTTGACAAAACTCTGTTAGCCTTTAAGGCCAAACTTGCCTGTCACTCTGAGTATCCCTTGACTACCTACTTTTGCATTCAAATTCCCTATAATGAGAAGGATATATATGTATTTTTTGGTGTTAATTCTACAAGGTGTTGTTGGTCTTCATAGAACTGGTCAGTTTTAGCTTCTTTGGCATCAGAGGTTGGGGCATAGACTTGGATTACTGTGATGTTGAATGGTTAACCTTGGAAACAAACCGAGTTCATTTTGTCATTTTTGAGACTGCACCCAAATACTGCATTTTGGACTCTTTTGTTGACTGTGAGATCTACTCTATTTCTTCTAAGGGATTCTTGCCCACAGGAGTAGATAATAGTCATCTGAATTAAATTCGCCCATTCCCATCCATTTTAGTTCACTGATTCCTAAGATATCAATGTTTACTCTTGCCATCTCCTGCTTGACCATGTCCTATTTACCTTGATTCATGGATCTAACATTCCAGATTCCTATGCCAATATTGTTCTTTACAACACTGGACTTTAACAACCAAACACATCCATAACTGACTGTCATTTCTGATTTGGCCCAGCACTTCACTCTTTCTGGGGCTATTTGTAGTTGCCTTCTGCTTTTCCCCAGTAGCATATTGGACACCTTCTGGCCTAAGGGGCTCATCTCCTGATGTCATATCTCTTTGTCTTTTCATACTGTTCACAGGGTTCTCATGGCAAGAATACTTGGGTGGTTTTCCATTCCATCCACCAGGGGACCACATTTTGTCAGAACTTTTCACTATGACCTGTCTGTCTTGGGTGGCCCTGCACAGCATGGCTCATAGCTTCACTGAGTTATGCCAAGTCCCTTCACCACGACAAGACTATGATCCACAAAAAAGAAATGGATACAAATAAGTAAAAACATTAAGATCTGATGTCCTAACGACATCCTAAAACAATTTTATCAGCACCTCTGAGGGAGGCACCCAGGCATTAGCATTCACTTGGAGTCCTAGATCTCAATGCACAGCCAGATTAAGAACCAGGGCTTCTCAACCTTGAAAATGATGCCTGGGAATCTTGTTCAAATGCAGACTGTGATTCAGCAGGTTACACTGGGGCCTGGGATCTGCATTTTCCAAAAAATCTCCCAGATGCTTCTGATGCTGCCGGTTCTCAGACCACAGGGCTCATTCAGGAAGTCCTTTCAGGCTAAGACAATCTAATGAGCTCATTCCCTTCCTTCCAAGGACTGACTGTGAAACCTCACTCTCATGATGGGCCACCAGCCCACCAACCAGGCCCACCAGGTTTTTCCATCCCTCTGCACCTCCCCAGTGAAGTAGATTATGCCAGGGTGTCCTCAGAGGCCCTGCATCACAGTGGGACAGACACTTGGGCTGAAAGGCTGAGTCTCCACCTCTCCCATGGCAAGGACCAGGCCAGGGCAGGGACCAGACAGCGCCAAGGGAAGGCTCGGCCAGCATGCATTCTCAGGCTGCTGTGACAGTGTACTGCCACCGATGGGCTTCAACAATAGAAATTTTCTGTGCACAGTTCTGCAGATGAGAAGTCCAAAATCAGGTATCGGCAGGGCTAGTTCCTTCTGGGGACTGTGAAGGGAGAATCTGCTCCAGGTCTCTCTCCAGGGCAGGCAGATGGCCGTCCTTCCTGTGTCTCATCACATCATCTTCCCTCTGAGTATGTCTGTGTCCAGATTTTCCCCTTTTATAAGAACACCAGTCATCCTGGATCAGGGTCCACCCTAATGACCTCATTTTGACTTCAACATACGATTTTAGGGGAACATGATGTAACACACAACAGCATGTTTGTAAGAAGTCAGCCCCAAGTTACGAGATCATTTGAGTTTTCAAGAGGAGCCAGAAGTCTGGATTTATGTGTGAAACCTAATTTTTTAATGTTGGCAATGTCTTCGATTTTAGAGCAAACTGTGGAGACCTTATGTTCTACATCTGTATGTAGCATCTATGCCTGGGCTGCTCACCTTCCCTTGCATAGAAACGATGCCCCAAGACAGGCTGCAGCACCCTCCAGCACCTCCCTGCTGCCCTTGCAGTCTGCCTCCCAGCTCTCAGCTTGCCCTGATCCCCCACCACAGCTACAAGATTTCCTCCTCTTACCCTCCTCTCCCTTCTTTTCCTTCTCTTTGTTTCCCTGCCTTTCAAGCCACCAGATTTGTGCTCTTGAAGTTCCCTCTGTCTGAAGTGCTCTCCTGGCAAATGAAGTTTTAAGCTTCAGCTCAGGGGGTCATCATTTCTCTGAAACCTTCCTGGACTGCCCCTGGCACCATACTTCCTTCCTGCTCCTGAACCTCTTAGAACCACCCCCTGCCCTGCTTCTATCATTGTGCCAGCTTCAGGGCACTTATTAGGCTTGCTTGCTGCTCTGTCTTCCCCTTTCCCCTCTATTCTGTGGCACCATGGGAGTTGGCAACCAGCCTCACTCATCAACTCCTAGGAGGTTCAGGCAATCACAGATTCAATTTCTGGCTCTGCCTGGCTTCACTGACCTGGAACAAGTCACCCAACCTCTCACCCTCAGTTTTAAAATCTATAAAATGGGTATAACAAAACCCACAGCATTATTTTGAGAATTTCAGAACCTGGTACATAACAGGGACTTTAATAAACATTTGATAAATGAGTGCAACAATCACTCCAAAGAGAAGCCCTCAGAGCTCCCACTGGGGCTGATGAAACGCTAGGAGTGAGTTGAGTATAGATTCTAGCGGCCAACAATTGTTTCATCTTTTGTTTTCACGTGGTTTCATCTTTTGACTTTCATCTTAATTCATTTTACATTTTACAGCAGGCATGGTTGGTATTCTCACTTGCATTTTACGGAGGAAGAAACTGAGGTTCATAGCGCTGTGTCACTCCATGCTCCACAGCCACTCACTGGCTAAAGCCCTGGTCAACAGACATACAGATCTACCACACCTGTTTCTCCTGGCCCCAGTTTGAGGCAGAGTTGTTCTCATCAGCAGTCATGTGGTCAGACATCCCAGGCTGCAGAGAGTGCCACAAGCCCAAGACCCCTGGGGCTGGTGGGCCAGGACGGGGGCTCCAGCCTGCTCCACTGCTTGACCTGGGCCCAGGCACCCCTCTCTGGGCCTCTAGGTCCCCATCTGTGCAATAAACCAGCTAGCCCACCTGGGTTCACCTCTCAGATCTATCTTAGCTAGCTAAGTGACCTTGAACCTGGTGCTTCATCTCTTGTGCTTCAGTTCTCTCATCTATAAATCAGTACCTCTCACAGGACAGTGGCAAAAACATGAATGGTCATGAAGCACTTACTACAGTGCCTGGCTCATAGTAAAAGCTCAGTAAATGTTAGCTACTTGTCTTTATTCTATTGTGGGTCTCCATGATCCCCAGCACCCCTTCAGCCCTGGCGCTGCCTGCTCTCTGACTCCCAGTCCACTGCTTCTTCCACTCCATTAACCTAGAAGAAACCCACCCAGCAGGGCAAGGGCAGCCCCACCCCCAGTCTTCCCCAGGAATCCAGCTCTTCTTTGTCCTGTTCTGCTGACTCCCAGATTGTCCCGGCTGAGCGGCCCCAGCCCCCACAAGAACGCTGTCCTGAAGACCCCCACTGGGACCTTGTCAGAGTCCCCAGCTTTGGGGGGCTGAACTCCGACCTCCATTCTTCCAGCGTGAATTCGGCCTGCCTAAGGGCATAGGGCTAGGCCAGCAGGGCCCCTGGGAGGCTGAGGCTCTGGCATGACTCCAGGCAAAAGTAGCAAAGCTCAGCAGAAACACCCCGACAGGGATGCAGGTCAGTGGCCTGGGAGGAGCTGGCAACAAGGGGTCTGCAAAGGCAAGGGCTGCCCCCCAGAGAACAAAAGGGTCTTGGAGAAAAGGCCCAGGCTCCAGCCCCGGCCCCTGAGAAATCTACACCAGAGAGGAAAGGCCAGGAATTGGCCGTATAGTATAGGCAACTTCAGGCTGCTGCTGACGCCCACTTTTAACCCGGACTCTAAAGTGAGGCTATCTGCCTCTGAGGGAGAGAGATTCATTTCCTGTTGCAGCTGTAAGGGGCTCAGAGCGCTGCTTGGCTCCAGCCCTTTGCCTCTGCTGTTTCTGCTGTCCTTCCCCCTTTGTCTGCCTGTCGAAATCCTCTTCACCCTTCAGAGCCCTGCTTCAGCTTAATGCTACCTTCTCTGGGAAGTTCAGACGTCCTAGAAGTGAGATAGCCTCACCTGGGCTCCCAAAGTGCCTCCCCTCTCCACTTCAGAGCACTTACCACATTGTCTCAAACTTTCTTGGGTGCTTTTATCTTCCCCACCAGCCTGTGAGTTCTGGAAGCATGTCTCTTCACCTCTGAACCCTGTGCCTGGTCCACAGTGCTCTCTCCAAAAAGGCTGAGTGAATGAATCTACCAATTGGTCTTATGTTCCAAAAGAGTCTTTTTCTCTAGAGATTCAAAGATCAAAACAAAAAGAGGACCCTGACTGTAAACACATGTGTGTGAGCATGCAACATTTACACAGGGCACCCTGGGAATTTGCTAGAATCCCATAAATAAAGAATTGACCAGCAGGATGTAGCTGTGCTCAGCCGAGAAGTTGCCTTTGTCTACCTGCCAGTGCCAGTTGAATCTCCTTGGACTAAGGAATAAAGAGCCAGATTTGACCCCCTTTCTTGGCCACCCAGGCAGGGCACTGCCCCCTTCCCAGACCATTTGTGACCAGAATTCCATTTGGAATTCCAGGCCCCTGTCCTCTGGCCTCCCACTCCCCCAGCAGAGATGCACTCTGAAGCCTGAAATTCAAATATTGTGATCCATCTTAACCCAGACCTTCATCCTTTGCCAGGCTGTCTCTCTACCCCAGAGTCCCCACAGTATGGCAAACTTCATCCTAGAGGCCTTCCCAAATGCTCCCTCCTGTTGCTTTATGGAATTCCACTTCCTAACGGTTCCATCTGCGTATCCCCATGAACCTCAAAGCTTTTATATCATCCAAGGTGGAGGTCAACATCCTTTCCATGAACATCATCTACCACAGTCTGGGTTGGGGCTCTCACCTTCTACGCCACCTCTAAGCTAAAAACCCCATACAGATATATTCTTCTTCAGCCACCTGACCCTACTGACTTACCTTTCTAAATATTTCTCAATTTGCTCCCTTCTCAGGCTTGAGCCCTCTTTATCTCCTGCCTGGACGGTTATAGTAACCTCCTCATTGGTTTCCACACATTAGCTCTCAATCTCCTTGGACTCATCCTCCATACAGGTCACCAGTGGGATCTGTTTAAAATGCAATTTTATCAAGTCACTTTTTCCTTAAAAATCTTCCATGGCTCCCATTGCTTTCAGTGGAATTGATCACAGTGGGTTTAGCGCCACACCAGTCCTGCAGGATATTCCATAGACATAAGATTCAGGAAATGTTGTACACAATGCCCCTCTTTAAGATTCATAATGTGCATTAGTATCTTACGGATGGCTTCAGAACTTCCCTGATGGTTAAGAATCCACCTGCCAGTACAGGCAATAAAGGTTCAACCCCTGTTCCAGGAAGATTCCACATGCCATGGAGCAACTAAGCCTGTGCACCACAGTTACTGAAGCCCTTGTGCCCTAGAGCCCATGCTTTGCAATAAGAGAGTAGCCCCCGCTCACCACAACTAGAGAAAGCCTACAAGCAGCAACAAACTCTAGGTACAGCCAAAAATAAATAAATACATTTTTAAAAGATGGCTTCATCATTCTAAACTCCAGCATCTTGCTCTCTGACCATGCCCACCTTCTTGCTAGCCCCCAGGACACATATTCTTCAGCTTCCCAAGACATCCAGAACTCAAGCCCTTCCATTTTCTCCCTGCCCCAGTCCCGTCAGACCTCACCGGAACCCTGCCTGGTACCCAGCATCACTTTTGTGCAGCCTGAGTCACCTCTCCTATTTTCAGAAGGGGCTCTTCTAAGTTTTCAGAAGACCATCTCCTACTTATGGGCGAGGAGAGAACTTAGTAACCCCCTTCACGTCTGACTCCCTTTCCTCCTGCCTTCCCCTGAAGGCAGACATCTCCACCTACACTCCGCATCTCGTCCTCTCTCCCCTTTACCACATGTATCCCATCTTCTCTTTCTCCTGTATCTTCTACCTTTGCTTTAGTCTCTATCTTCTGCCCATAAATATCAAACTCTTCCATCCAACATGCAAACGAAACCCCCCTCCCCGCAGTCCTTTGAATGCCACCTGCTCTCATAACTGCTAATCCCTCTCTCCCCTCCCCTGTATAGCCTTACTTTTCTAAAGAAGAGTCTACTTTCTTCACTTCCATTTCACTCTTTCCATTCCAAACTCAACCCACTGCAGCCTTTCAGACTCCACCACCTTCTGAAACTTCTCTGGCCGCAGTCGCCTAGAGTCACCTGACTCACCCATTCACTTCCTTGCCTTCACGATCCTCCCTGGAGCAGCTGGCACTGATGGCCCATCCCTTTTTTTGTACATGGCTGTGTCCTAGCTGGTAGGACATGAGCCTCTGCTTTTCCTCCTGCTTCCTTTGGCTCTGCCCTGCTCACCTGCCCCCGACACGCTGAGAGTCTAGCTCCACATTGGCCGCCTGTTCTTCTCTATGTGT
The DNA here is from genome assembly GCA_024291935.2 of Okapia johnstoni. Classification (NCBI taxonomy): domain Eukaryota; kingdom Metazoa; phylum Chordata; class Mammalia; order Artiodactyla; family Giraffidae; genus Okapia; species Okapia johnstoni. The sequence continues at coordinate 26,913,941 of CM044326.1, forward strand.
GCCCTGTCCCTGCGCATCTCATCCACACTCATGTCTTAAACTGCCCCCCAGCATGCGACCACCCATACCCCTTTCCTCATCTCAGACCTCTCTCTGGAACTCTAGGACCACACTGCCCACTGTTTGCTGGGTCCTGGGTGCCCCAGACAACTCACAGTCAACACATCCCGAGAAGGACTCATCTCCTGCTTGTGTGCTCCCCCAGCAGCAAATGAGACCATCAAATACACAACCCAGACACTAGGGTCACCCTGGTCCCTTCCTTCCACTTCTCCTTCCCTGCCAGGCATAGCCAGTCACACAGTATGGCAGAGCCAACCTGACTGTACAGAAGAGAATCACTCGGAAAACTTGTCAAACACAGTTCCAGGGGTCCTACTCTGACTTACTGAATCCAAAGCTCCCAGGCTGGGCCTGGGAATCTGAGTTTCTAGAAAGCACCTCCAGCCTGCTGGGATGCCTAGCTCAAGTCCCAGACTGGCATTTAGGAACTACTGTTTTCCAATTTGTCCCCTGCCAATTCCACTGCCAACAGCACCTCTGCTTGCCTGTGCAGGGCACAGCCTCCTCCCTGGGCCTCTGCAATGTTTGCCCCATCTGATCCACCTTCCACACTGAAGCTGAAATGCCATAGGACTATGGCTCACCTCTCCTAAAACTCTTCTATATGCCTCCTCCAGGAGCCCCGCTTCATAGCCACGCACACTTAGTGGAGTGACTTCTGCTCACCTCCTATGTTACCTCCAGCCTCACTCTCCCCTCCTCAGATGATGCACTCCAGCTGCCCCAAAGGATAATTGGTCCCCAAACCCACAGCCCTGTTCTACAGCTCCTGGCTTTGCACACGATGCTCTTTCTGATCAGACCTCCTCACTCCCTCAGCCCCTCTGGAATGACTCTTAAGGCACAACACAAGCTGGGCTAAAAGCCTGCCCCTTAGGCACTGTTAGCCCACATGCGGACCACAGATTTCCTAGGATTTTCCCCCCAGGTAAATGGTGGGCCCTCAAGACAGAGCCTGGACTTTGATTGGTCACCATCCCCAGAGCTGAACCCAGCAAGATTAGTGGATGGAAGGGTGAAATAAGAGAAGGAATGGGAGACAGCAGAGAAGCCCAGAGGAGTCAGGGTGATTCTGCCTATCTGTTCTTCGGCCCAGGCCACCAGCTGACCTCTCCTTAGCAGGGACTCTGCTCTGGATCCTGAGATTGGGTTCTCAGAAATACCATCCTCGTGGGGTTTGTGCTGCCCTTCAGACTCTGACATCCCCCTAGTAGTCAGGTGGGAGAGGGAGCTGCATTCCCCACTCTCCATGTGCCCTCTGATAAGGTTTGGGGCATCTGAGAAGTCTTAGCTCCTCCTGTCTGCCCTGGCCACCTCTGAACTTCACTAACAAGGACGGTGGGTTCATAGGACCCCAGGAACAACTTGCACTCTGAACTAGCAGTCCCCTCCTCTTCCTGGACCCTCTCCCACCCTTGCTCAGTGACTAAGCAATGCACCACGACTTCCCCATCCTGTCTCTTTTCCTTTTCCCCTCTTTGCCCACTCAGTACCTTTGCTGCAACACCTGCCAGTCACTTCAAGGCTTTCCCTGTGGCTTTGACTCCCCACTTTACTGCCCTCCACTGTCCTGCTCCCATCCCTCCCCAGCCTGGTCTGAAGATGGCGGAGACCATGTTGGGGAGGAGAGCTGGATGGGGTCAGAGGTCTGCGTTAGTTGGATGGTATCACCATTTTGCCCCCTCACTGTGCAGACACCAGACCCTCCGCAAAGTGGGCTTGATTCTGTGGCAGCCCTAACCTCTGCCTCCCACACTCAGGATCAGGTACATAATTTATGGATCTGGTGCAACATGAAAATACAGGACCCCTTGCCCAAAAGTGGTTAATAATTTCAAGCTGGCAGTAAGAGAGCAATGAACCAAACATCAGGCCCTCCTAAATGCATGGCTCTGTGTGACTACACAGGTCTCACATCCATGAAGCTGGCCCTGCCCACACCTTTTTCCAGCTGGGGACAGACCCTCTCCCCTGTCCTCAGCTGCTTTCTAGGGCAGCTCCTTAGGGCCCGAGAGCAGGACCCCAGCCCCAGGCACCTGCAGAGGTCCAGAGCCCTGTTCAGCAGGCACTCAATTCCTGCAGTCCCTCTGGGAATTTTCACCCCCACACCACCTCTGGGCTGCAGGGTACATACACCCTCCTCAGATCAATGCTTATTGACTGAGCCCCACCAAGCTAAGCCTGTGGAAGAGAGGACAAGTGGACAAAGGCTCAATCACTGCCCTCCAGGAGTTCAGTTTAATAGCAGGATTAAAACTTAAACAAAAGTCATATGTGTTTACTCAGCGGGTTCAGAGAAAAATCATCATATTTGATTAGGAAGCTGAATTTCAAAAGAGATGGCATAAAGGTGGACTTACATGAGTGGGCAAGATTTTATTTATCCGAGGAGGAAAAGGGCTTTCCCCGAGGATTGCACAGCAGGCGCATTAGAGGTGGGAAGACGCCTAGCAGGTCCCAGAACCCTGGGTTGTGCAGTTTGCCGAGGCATACTGACGGCAGAAGAGTGGGAAGAGACTGGAAGGGAATTTTAGGGTCTGCGTGCAAAGCTCTAAGAGCTGTGGTGAAGTGTCTGTACTTTGGTAGCGGAGGCACTGAGGGGGCGTTAGATATGGGCCATATTTCAGATCAAAGGGAGAAAAAAGGCGATTTCCTCCACTTGGCCCTCCCAGCCTGCCGGCAAGTGCAAAGTCTCACTTTTCTGCAAAACAGGCCTCTGATATCTAGGGTTCTGGAGCTTATTCAGTCCACCCTTCTCTGAGCTACCCATAGGGGTGCCGGGTCCTGGGCTCCCTCCCACTATACCAACGCAGAGGACCAACAATCTCGCGCGATCCTGGGTTCCACGCAGCAGTGCCGGGCGGTGTTGGAGTGGTTTGAGGCTTTTCCGCCACTTCCTTCCGTGGTCCTGCTCGTGGTGGTGGCGGTGGTGCGGAAGTTAGGTGGGTTGGTGGTGGTTGCGGAATAGGATCCAGGACTGGGAGTGGAGGCGACCTACTGGGCGCATCCAGAAGGCATGCCTGGGAGAGGGGACAGGGTGGCTTTCATCCCCTGGTGGACCTACTACCTACTTATTTTAACTTTATATTATGTATATTCTCAAACATATACAGAAGTAGAGAGAGTGGTATAATGATTTCGCCAAGCCCCACCCCCGAGCTTCAACAATTTTCTCCTCTTGGCCAATTTTGTTACATCTAACCCTCTCCCACCACCCACTTTAAAGAAGGATGTGGGTGGCCTGGAGGTGGCAGAGGCACCCCCCACCCAGAGTTGTAGGAGAGCTGGTACCAAGCTTGCACCCCTGGCGAATGGACCGCCAAGAGGCAGAGCGCGGGCACAGGGCTGGGAGAGGGACTCACGCTGGGTAGGGGCCGCGGGGGGCGGGGCTAGCGGGGCGGGGCTTGGAGCGGCGAGGGGGTTGGGGGCGCTCTCCCGGTGACTCAAGGCGCGTGGGGCTGGGCGCAGAGCTGCAGTCTCCGCCTTTGCAGCTTGCAGTGTGCCCGCTGCGCCGCAGCTGTCCGTGCCTGCCGCCGCCTTCCCGCCGCCTTCCCGCTGCCACCATGCCCAACTTCGCCGGCACCTGGAAGATGCGCAGCAGCGAGAATTTCGACGAGCTGCTCAAGGCGCTGGGTAAGCTGGCCCGGGCAGCGCGCCCCGACGGAGAGTAGCGGCCGGAGGCGCCCCGGGGCCCGCGGGGAGTCGGCTTTGGGGACCAACACCAGGCAGGAGGGAGTCCTGGGTGCCTTAAATCGGGGTGAATTCCAAGGAGCATCCCATCTAGAAGTGGCGAGGAGTGCCCGGGATCCACGCATCCAGGGAACGTTTGCTGGATCCTTGGCGCTTTCCCCGACGGCTCGGCCTGTATCTCGCGCTAGATCATCGCGAGGAGAGATTATTACTGAAATCCTGGGAGGGTCAGGGACTTTAAATTTGGGGACTCATTTTGAGACCAGGCCCTACCACGTGCTACCGAGGGAAAGCCATTTATCCTCTCTGAGGCTCAGTTTCTCATCTTGAAAATCAGGGCGAGGGCCGGGGGAGGAATGGTTCAGTTGTAAGTCCCCCATCTATAGTCAGAGGGTTCTGGGACAGTTCTGGGACAACGGGCGGGTGGCGAGACCCCGTGACCCGAACCCGGGTCGCCCCCGTTCTTCCCGGGGCAGGTGTGAACGCCATGCTGAGGAAAGTGGCCGTGGCGGCTGCGTCCAAGCCGCACGTGGAGATCCGCCAAGACGGGGATCAGTTCTACATCAAGACGTCCACCACGGTGCGCACGACAGAAATCAACTTCAAGGTCGGAGAAGGCTTTGAGGAGGAGACCGTGGACGGACGCAAGTGCAGGGTGAGGTCCCAGAGTCTGGGCAGCGTTCTCGGATCCCTGCTCCCTACCCAGGAACCGCTGCAGCCAGATGAGACCCCCGTCTCCTTTTGAGCCTGTGGCGCGCCTTCCTTGCAGGGCGTGTGCACCGGCTGTTTGAAAAGAGGATCTGTGCAACGCGTTGCCCTGGGCACAGGAGAAAGTCCCACCCCAGCCCTTTCCAACCTCATCCCTAAATTGCCTCCCGGGGTGCTAACAGCCGCGCTTAAAGCGCGGGCTTTGGGTTACACCGCGTTCCCTGCGGGGGTTTCTGCGGCATTTTGCAGTGATCCTCGTGCGACCGCAGGCGGCTGGGGAGGAGGAGGTGGCTGGGCCGGGTTCCCCGGCCGTGCGGCTGCCACGTTTCCTGTCGCAGGTGGAGCCGCAGTTCTTGCGTCCCGCCCTTCCAGGTCCCTGGGCCCTTGGGAATGCTCTGGATCCAGTTTCAGCAGTCTTGATGGCTCCGGTACCTCTCCTAACCGCCCTCAGTTAGGTTCCTTAAAGAAAAAGACGAAATCTTTCCAAAAGCAAGGCAGATTCTGCCCGGAAAATGGACTAAGTGCCCTCTTTTAGTCCTCAGGGGCAAGAATTTTGTATTTCTCCGTTTATCGGCCCCAGGGATGAATCGGTGGACTGAAGCAAGGGGTTGTAAATTCCTTTTTTAGATGGGCAAAGTCGCATTTGGTTGGTCGCTGGAATAGAATGGAGGGTTGGCTACCCGTGTATTTTGAGGACAGATGGAAAAACAATCGCTGATGCTACCACTTATTTAAAAAGTGACAAAATGTCTCCCTCCTCTCCCCCAAGGTTTGAAAAAAAGAAAAACTCATAGCATTCCAGAGAGTGAGAAATTGTTTTTCACCTTTCCGGAGACGTGCCTGTCTGATCTAGAGTGAGACTCTCTGGGCACCGGGTTTGGGAGGACATAGAGACACAGCCCCCCAGGAGCACGCTGGCCCACGAAGCAATATTTGACCCCCAGAGTTGGCACAGCCTGAAAATGATATCTGGGCTTGGAGCTGGCAAAATCCAAGCCCCCAGCCACTTCTCTGTTTGCAAAAACAAAAGAGCAGAACATCTCTTCAGCATAGAGGGAAGGTCTGGGAGTCTAAGGTAAAAGGCCTGGCAATAGGCAGGATTCAGTTTGGGTACATCCGACAGTGAGTACTGCTGGAGACAGTAATTCTGATCAGAAATCAAAGGTTCACAGGACAGCCTGGGGAGTGGGGCTTTATCCATCCCCGCCCTGCCTAGTGAACGTGTCCCATGTGTTAGTTAAAAAGCCAGTATGTGCACATTCAGTACAGCCGCCTCGCCCAGCTGTACAGCATTTTGCTTCGTGCAGACGCCGGGGAAAACTACAGGGGAATCCCTCCTTTGCCTCCTACCTCCGACAGCATGAAGACCCTTCAGATCTTAAAAAAAAATTTTTTTCTTGAGAGAAGTAACCTGGGAAGTGGCAGTATTTTTATTTTCAGAGCCAGAGAAACTCAGGATTATCAGAGCAGGCTGTGCACTGTGTCTGCTGAGTGCAAACAGAAAGAAAGGCATTATCCCCAAATCCGTGCAAGAAACAGCTCCTGATTTGCTGACTAGATGTGGTTACAAATATGGTGTCTTAACCGTTCTAAAATTTTGTATTTCTGTTGTGAAACTTTTTGCCCTGAACAGCCAAATTGCTTTAAGGGGGAGTCCATTTTGACATAAGTGAATCATTGTATGCTCTCAATTTTATTCCTGAAGATGTAAGGCATGCCTGAGGCTTTGCTGCTTGTGTGTGTATGTGTGTGTGTGTGTAATATAAGGTATATTTATACTCCCATAAAATCTGTGGTCAGCCCTCTGAATTTGGGCTTGATAAGGAGCAGCAGAGAAGGTTCTGTGTGCTGCTGACAGGGACCATGTGTTGCTTCTCTGCACAGCAATTATTCTCCCATGCTCATTGTTGCCTCTGCTCCCTGCTGCCAAGACTGTAATTAATGTCACTAATGGTTTTCCTGCCCGCAGAGCTTACCCACTTGGGAGAATGAGAACAAGATCCACTGCACACAAACTCTCCTGGAGGGGGATGGCCCCAAAACCTACTGGACCCGCGAGCTGGCCAACGACGAACTCATCCTGGTGAGTGAGACACCACCACCCCCAACCCTGAACCGAGCTCGCAGGTTTCCAGCTGCTGCCCACAGCGGGGCCCCACCAACGTCGTCCTCACTCGCCCATTCAGGGAGAGACACTCTATGCCCTGGCTTAAAATGTGAGCAGAAAAGCTCGAGATGACAGTTTAGGCCAGAGGAAATCACTGTTAGATGGTTGGCAGGAGAGCGGAGTGGCTCAGGGGACAGAGCAGGAGCTAGAGACATGCTATGCTGCCGGCCACTATCCAAACCCACACATCCCGGCAGTGACTTGCTGACTTGCTTAAGCCAACCTCCCCTCCAGTTGGGCTCAGCGTGCGTGGGCTCTGTGGGGTCCCAGAGTTCACTCTGCAGAAAGGATTTTCCTCACCTCACCAGTCTCCACTTTGCTGCCTAGGAAAGATTTCAGAAATTTCAGTACTGCAGTGGAAGCCTTTTTACCACCACCACCCCCCCCCCCCCCCCCCCCCCGGACTTACAGACTCCAATGGCTTTCCGGGAGACAGACGAGAAATGCTAATTTAAGACAGTCGGAGGGTTAACTGGAGAGGGTAATCAGAATCAGATTGAAGTATTTTAAACATCCCTGGCCATGCAAAATATACCTGCTGAGGCCAAGTTAGAAACCTCGGTAGTTAAATCACACACCTCCTTCCCCTTTATTTTGGGGAGCATAGGAAGCATGGGGTGTGTGTGTGTGTGAAGGACAGCTCCCTGTTATGCTCCCTTTGTGTTTTGGAACAGACCAAGCTTTCCTGACAACAGCCTTCCCCACCCGATCTTCACTCCCCTCAACCACCCCTACCCCCACACTAGAAAAGGGGAAAGTTGTTGTGGGTAACCAGGAAATGATATCCTTTGTTCTCTGTCAGGCCTGTTGTTAACATCTCCCCTCTAAGACTGCCTGCTTGCCCCCGTCTTAATGAGCGTCACCCTGAAATGTCGGGAAAGGAGGTGGCAAGGAATGCTAGGACAGGACTCACTGTGTGACCCCGGCCTGGCCCTTCTTTCCCCGAGCTGTAAAATGAGGGTTTGGACTAAAGCCTGGTTCCCCCCAACCCAGGTCCCTCTCAGCCCTGAAATCACGTGTTTATTCTGTAGGAAGACCCTCGATTGAGCTGTTTCTGTTATTTCAGTGGAAGCTGCTTGATCTCACTCTTGCGTTCTTGTCCTTCCCTGAGATGATTTCCCAGACTTCCTCCTTGCAAAGAGAAAGGACTGGCTTCATTTGCAACCTGGTTAATGTTGTTTCCAGAGCAGGAATACACTGATGGTGTTGGGGGAGCAATTTGAGGCTGAGAGATGGAAATTTAAGAGAAAAAGGGACACATTCATTGGGACCAGGGATAGCAGAGAGGGAGATGATTTTTAGAGTTCTTGAGGGTAGCTGAGGGTTAAGTAGGCTCGGTGTGCTTGGTGAGAAAGTGTGATTTTATTAATCTCTGCAGTATCTGAGCAGCCCGCACACTGGCCCGATTCCCCCATTTGCAACTCCCCCACTGCATCTCCACCCATGCTTCTCTCCCTGGCTCAGCAGACATACATACACACATACGAGCCTCAAAGGGAACATTAATTCTTGGCATTTAGGATCTAAAATATGGGCTCTTGTTCCAAGGGTTATTATCATTAATAAATCCAAATGTAGGGAGATGCCGTTTCTATAAACAAGAGGCAATTTATTCTAGTTAACTTGAAATAAGCTCTCCCAGCAACCCCGGGCTGTAACTTGCCTTCTTCTGAAAAGTGAGTAAAGTCCCTTAAACCACTCTGAAACACTGTATGGAGAATTTCTTTCAGGAACCTCTCAGAATAGTTTGAGGGCTGAGAAGGACATTTCAAACATGGTTGGAAATGTAGCCATTTCTTCTTGTTTCGTGAAGCCATGTGATGGCCTGGGTGAGGTGTCAATCATTCCAGCACAGATAAAGAGTCCGATCCCCAAACTTTGGCCTGCCATGGGACATTCCATGGCCATAGAGCCAGAAGAGTTTTGGAAAACTGACATGGTTCCGAGAGGTCTGGACATTTGAGAAGTGAATTTCTATGGGAACCCCTGCCTCACCCTCCCCCAGCACCCAGCATCGTCTGCTAATTCCTCACTAAAGAGGAGAGAGAGGAAGACAGAGAAGGTGTCCAGAGCAGGTACAGCTGTGCCAGTATGATCAGCAGTTCCCTATTTAGGTGAGTGATGAGCATTTGATTCCTTCATAATCACTAATGACTAGTATTTCCCTGAAACACACGTTAGAATAATGTCCCAGCTCGTGTTCTCTGAGAGCATTTCATGACCAACTGAGTGACTCGGAAAGATAGAAGTATGTTCAAGCTCTTGCGTGCATGTGTGCTAAGTCGCTTCGGTCGTGTCTGACCCTTTGTGACCCCATGGACAGTGTAGCCTGCCAGGTTCCTCTGTCGATGGGATTCTCCAGGCAAGAATACTGGAGTGGGTTGCCATGCCCTCCTCCAGGGGATCTTCCCGACCCAGGGATGGAACCCATTTCTCCAGTGGATCTTGCAGTGCGGGAAGATTTTTTTTTTACCACTGAGCCACCAGGGAAACCCATTCACGCTCTTAGTTCAGGGTTTTTAACCTAAGGCCCTTTTGACAATTTGAAAGATAGGGACTCTCCCACAGAAAAATGTATGTCTGCAAACAAACATACCTACGTCAGTCGACAGACTGAGGACATCCTGTTTGTTTGTCTTAAATATTTTTTTTAATATACATATTGCTTTTTCTGTCCCAGTTATCTGTGACAGACCCAGGAGAGCAGGCCTGTGAGTAATTGCTAGTTTTTGGAAGAATTGAACAGCATACTTACAGGGATATCTTTTCAGAGGCCAGAAGAAAATGGTCCTCCACCATTTGTGGAATGATTTGTGCCCTCTCCACAGCAAACAAACAAAGAGTCATAAAACTGTAGCTGAAAGAACTGTGGGATCATCTTGTTCAATTGCACTCCTGCTCTCAACTCCCTCCCACTCCATCTCCAAACTGTGCAAGAGACCAGAGCAGTGCCCCAGCTCACCAGGCTGTTAGTTGCAGGGCTAGGTCTGGAGGCCTATGCCATGCTCTTGCAGCCAAGACCACGTTTCTAGCTCACAGGTTCCTTGAGTATTACTGACACAACATCTCAGGTGTCTCTCAGGATGGACAGCAGCTTCCTAGAAGGTACTTCTACACCCTTTCCAAGGATATGTCACCTGACTGTTCATTACTGGATTCCAGGGCTCAGTGGCCCAGGCCCATTGCTCTCTTGAAATCACTGGAAAAGAGACAGAACCACTTCAGAAATGTCCAGTATGACATACCACCACCCCCGCTTCAGTTTAATTTAAAAAACCAAAGCCAGGAAACTTGCATTTTTTATGTCAGCACTCCCAGGTTCCAGAAGCAAAGGAAAACTGCACACAATATAATTCTATACCCTAGCTGCCTCTCTGCCAGTGCAGAGCTCAGGGGAGGAAGAAAAAAAATCCTTAGCGCTGAGCATGAACACACAGCACAGGAAATTGAATGTCTGTTACAAAGAGTTTTTAACAGGGCAGTAAGTGGCCTTATTAGCGATATGCTTTAAACATTTTTGCACAGGCATCTGCACTGATTGGCTTTCCTTCCCTGCAGACGTTCGGCGCCGATGATGTGGTCTGCACGAGGATTTATGTTCGGGAATGAAGGCGGCCAGCTTGCTCCAGCTTTGGGGGTGGGATGCATGTTCCCCCAAGGAATGTCATAGTTCTGAGCCTCCAGTGGACCTCCTCTTCCCTGGTATTAACGTTAGGTGATCCTGATGTCCCCCCAGTAATGCTGTAGTGTTTTCCCCAAGGCTTTGTGCCTCTGTGTCCCTGGCGCTCCATAGTCTGGCACCTGTATGGTTTTATCAGTCATTAAACTGGGTGTACACACCTCAAGGCTTTCTCCTTCTTTGGACTGCCTCTTCAGTTTCCACAAAGGTCTTGGTGATCCTGCTGACCCGAGCCCTGCGTTGGTCTACATAGGGGCTTTCGGCTTCCACCTGCTGCCCTGGTGCAGAGCTTGGAGCATAAGGCAGGGGTGGCAAGCTGGGCTCCCTCTGAAAGGATTCACACTGCAGATCCAGGTGTGCTTAGACCTCCCTATACTGGTGTTTTAATTGAATTAGTTGATATATTGGTGGTTCCCAGCAGGAAAGGGAGGGCACATTCGAAAGGGTTAATTGAGAGCTCAGAATGAAGGGACTAGTAACACAGGCCTTTACATGGACAGGGTGAAGAGAACCAACAAAGGATGGTGAGGTACTCAGAGGCCAGCAGTAGGGAGCTGGTATACTCCCCTAGAGAGACGGACAGAGGGGTCATCAGACCACAAGAGCTATAGCCTGGAAGAGAGACCACTATGTACAAGAGTTGTGGAGTACACAGAAGAATGTGGTCACTGCCAAAGCCCCAGGATGTGGGTAGAGGGGGTTTCAGAGGGTGGGGGAGAGTCTCTGGCTTGGAACAAGGGGGTTAAATATACTGACCACCCAACTTTCAATCTCTGATCTACTTATTCTGTCCACTGGCCAAATCCATCTGGAATCTAGAGGGCAAAAGAGTGGGCAGGTAGTGGGGAGGAGGGTACTGCCCACAAGAGTTACCCTCCTAGGACATAGCCAAGAGGAGAATGGATCCCAACGTGCAAAAGTACAATAATCCACAGTCACCAATTCTAACATTCGAAAAATCAGGAGAATTCATATGAAAATCTGCATTTATATTTCCTTAGAAAAATTGGGAAAATCTGGCATCTCTTACAGGGCAACAGTTGGCTTAGCAACTTCCCCCCTTTTTAAGTGGAACTTAAACTCTCTGCCTTCCCATGGGCCCCACCATTGCCCCTGCCCTCATTTGCATTGCTTGCCTGGCTTCTTGGGCATCTCTCTTTGCCATCCTAGGCACAGGGGTTCTTGGCAAAGCTAGGCCAGAGTTGGCTGGGTGGGCATGGGTGAGGCCCAATTTAGATGACTGGTTTAAGGTGACCCTAAAGAGCTCACCTTGGGTGGCTCAGATGGGAAAGAATCTGCCTGCAATGCAGGAGACCCTGAGTTTGATCCCTGGGTGGGGAAGATCCCCTGGAGAAGGAAATGACGACCCACTCCAGTATTCTCGCCTGGAGAATTCCATGGACAGCGGAGTCTGACGGGTTACAGTCCATGGGATTGCAGAGTCGGACACGACTGAGCGACTAATACTTTCACTTTCAAAGAGTTCACACCCTGATGGGCAGACACCTAAGGCCAGGTGCCACCACCTGTGCGTAAACGAGGACATCTTTACCTGACTTATCACACATCAACAGTCCAGAATGCTACTTTGCTGATGGGAACTTCAGCTCTTTCTCAAAGATTCTACTATTTACATCTAGGAGGAGTTGCCTCGTGGTTTCTTGGAGGAAGGGTGCTGGAGTAGTGCCTCTAAGGAAGGGGAGAACCAGGACTGTCTGGAGCACCACTGTTTACTTAGACTCAGAACAGAGGCTGTAGCCTGTTTCTCTTGAATCCTTTTCTTCTTCATTTTCCAGAGAAAAAGGCACAGTGTTTCTCACCCCTCTTGGGACACTGCTCACAGGAAATTAGCATGGGACCCAATATGGAAGTTGTTGCTATAATTTTCAACCTTTAAATATTTGTGTGTACACATATTGGTGGCTCAGATGGTAAAGAATCTGCCTGCAACGTGGGAGACCCAGCTGCCATCCCTGGGTCGGGAAGATCCCCTGGGAGAGGGCATGGCAACCCACTCCAGTATTCTTCCCTGGAGAATTCCATGGACAGAGGAGCCTGGTGGACTACAGTCCATGGGGTCGCAAAGAGTCAGACACGACTGAGCAACTCACAGACACGTTACATATGATATATAATTTACACATACATGTAGGATGAACACCTACACAAAATACCACTGTCATCAGAATAACCTCACTATGACGCTGTTCTAAACATGTCACTCCTCTGCTCAGCAAACCCATGGTCTGCGACAGAAAGGTCAAACTCTCTGGTGCCCTCCATGTCTTGGTCTCACCAGGTGAACAAAGAATGAGGGCTTTGGTGTCTGTCACACCTGGCTTCAACTCCTGGCCACACCTTTGGTTTGCAAGTACAAGAAACGCAACCCTAACCAGCCCCAGAATAAAGGAACATACTCTGTGACAACACAGCTGAACCTTGAAAACGTTATGCTAAGTGCAACAAGCCAGTAACAAAGGACCTCACAGTGTATGGTTCCATTTCTATGAAATGTCCAGAACAGATAAATCCATACAGACACAGAGAGGATTGGTAGTTGCCTAAGGCTGGACATAATGGGAGGAAATGGGAGTAAAAAGTTTCTCTGGGGTGGGGGCTGGTGGTAGTGAAAATGTTCTAAAATTGATGTGGTGATAGTTGCACAGCTCTACAAACACACAAAAAAACCCCACTGAATTACACATTTTAAATGGATGAATTATATACGAATTATCTTAATAAAGCTATTGCTTTCTTTTTTTTTTAAGAAAGTGCTGAGCTGGTTGTGAAGAATGCTGGGGAAACTCTCAGGATTCAAGCAAAAGCTTCAGGAGCTGGGCTTTAGGCCCTAGAATCTGAGGCAAATCCCTCTACCCCTCCATCTCTTACTCCATTTTGACTTCTTTATAGAACTGATTCAGGTCATATGACCCTGGACCAATCACAATTGAGGGAAACACAGTACAATGATTGGCCAGGCCTAAGACATATGACCTCTCCTGGGCTAGTGGGCAGAACCTTTTAGAAAAGGAAGAATAGGGAAAAAAGAACTGGGTAGAAAGGAACTGATTAAGCCATCCTCCATGCTGGCTAGCAAACCTTGGGCAAATTATTTAGTCCCTTGCTATGTAAAATTAGGACAATAAAAGCCATTTGGTCTGGTTGGTGTGGAGACTAGTGGAATTAAGATTTGTAAAGTACTAAAAGCTTTATATTTATCTTCCCTAGTGGCTTCTGGTAGAGAATCTGCCTGCTAATACAGGAGACATGGGAGACACAGGTTCCATCCCTGGGTGGAGACGATCCCCTGGAAAAGGAAATGGCAACCCTCTCCAGTATTCTTGCCTGAAAAACCCCATGGACAGAGAAGCCTGGCAGGCTACAGTCCATGGGGTCGCAATGTCAGACATGACCTAGTGACTGAACAACAAAAGAGCTTTAGAGATCTCTACACAATCCTGCCCTGTAGGCACATGGGTCCAGACCCTGATTCCCACTCCTCTGAAGTCTCTCAGATCTTTTGTATTTTCAAGGCCCGCATTCGCCTCCTCTAGGGCATCTTCTCTCTATGTCCCTTGGCCCATATCAGACTCACAATTACAGCCTGCCTTGTGCTTGCAGTGCTTCTATTGTGTCGTGTGTTGTCATTCCACATCTCCTAGGTTTCTGACATTTTCTGCCAACCAGCCTGTGTGGTCCCTGAGGCCAGGAACGGCTGCTTAACCATCTCTGCCTCCTCCCCCCACCACCCCCTACTGCTCCACCACAGGGCTTGGCAAATGGGGATTACTCTGTAAACATGTGCTGATTATCTGACTGATGAAGGGCCAACATTTTTTATAAGATCCAAACCTTCCTGAATGGATGTCTGCAAGGGAAAGCAGACATACGGGCACAAACAGCAGTACTCAACTCAAACACCATCCAACAGTATGAGAAATCCCTCAAGTAGGTAGTATATATAATACACATAGAATATTATATCTCAGAAGCAGGGGGATAGAGATTGCAAGGCTCATTCAAAATAAAAGTGTGAATAGTGCAGGAAACCCTGCTCAGGAGCAGGAAAACTTGGAAGAAGCAAACTTACTGATTGCTTGTCCCGCACCCCTTCCTTCCACTTCCCACAGTAGAGGCTGGAAAAGTCAATGCTTTTTTCCCAGCCTGCATTGTAACTAGTGTTAAGCATGTGACTCAGTTCTGGCTGATGAAACATAAAGATAAGTCTTCCAGAAGGCTTCCGGGAAAGACTTTTCCTTCCTGATAAGAGAGGAGAGCCTGAGAAGGTAACATCTTACTGACTCTCAATATGGTATGTGATTGTGATGCCTGGAGCTGGAGCAACCATCTTATAACCACGAGGAAAGGAGCTGTCAGCTCAGACTCATTGAGATAGTACAACCCCTATCTCTCTTTGGATGTATTGCTACATGTCTAAAAAAAAGAAAAAAGCCCTTGTTTGTTTAGGCCTGTTAATTCAGTGGTTTCCATACTTGCAAGTAAAAGCATTTCAAACTGATACACTGAGGTGATGGAAAGGACAGGGGCTTGTCTGGATTGCAGATTTCTAGGAAGTCTTGTCTTGATGATGACTACCAGTGCTATGGAACTAGACAATGTGCCATCTTGCTCAAAGGAAAAAATAATGTCAAAATATTCAGTGGTAGTTAAGATTCTGTGCATATTGTAACATCTTTCTTAATTCTCTTTTTTATTTTTAAGTTTTTTAAATTTTATTTATTTATTTGGCTGCACTGGTCTTAGTTGCAATAGGTGGGATCTCTGATCTTTGTTGGGGCATGTGAACTCTTCGTTGTGGTATATGGGATCTGGTTCCCTGACCGGGGATTGAACCCAGGCCCTCTGCACTGGGAACGCTGGAGTCTTAGCCACTGGACCACCAGGAATTCCCTCAAATTCCCTTTTACTTCATCTTCTTCTCATCATGGCAGCCAACATTTCCAAGTCAACAGTGGGTGTTATCAAGAAAATGTAGGGCAACCAGCCTGCCAGTGCAACCTTTCGCACCACTAGTCTAACCCCACCCACTGCTTTCAGAGCCATCTCTCCTCTGGGAATACACTCCAGGGCTCTTCCCTCCTTTACTTTAAAGCTCATTTGTGTCTGAAAAGTCCTTGGATCTTCTCAAAAATGTCTCTTACATCTGTATCCGCCCTCCTCAATGTCCAGCAAACCATCTCCTCTAAGATAAAAGAAAAGCAGTATGTCACTGGGTGAAAAATTAATCTTTACAAAGTCCCCGATGGTCAGATAAATGTGGGTCAGAGTAGATTTGAAGTCTTCTCTGACTGAAAACCCTTAAATTGGTTGGACAGTTGTGCTTATCCCAACTCATCAGGGCCGCTTTGCTTGTAAGTGCTCTCAACCGTGAAGAGATGAAACTCAGAGAGAAGAAATGGTTTGCCCAGGGTCATCATTGTAGGTGCTTGTCAAGATCAGGAAGACTTCTTTCTCTGGATTGAGAGGTGTTTTGTTTGTTTGTTTGATTTTGTTTTTAACTCTTTATTATAGAAATCTCTAGCATACACAAACATAGAATTGTACAATGATTCCCCGTATACCCACCACCCAGCTCCAACAGCCATTGTGTCCCGTCTTGTTTCATCTATGCTCTCCTCCCTGGATTATGTTAAATCAGATTCTAGACATTTTAAGATTCTGCTTACAAGTATTTCAGTATATTGTCTCTAGATGTTAATAATTACCTTAAAAGTAACCACAATATCACTCTCACATTTTGGAAATTAAAAATAATTCCTAATATCATCAAATATCTTGTCAGTGTTCCGAGTTTCCTGTCTCATAATTTTTTTCTTCCTATTTGTTCAAAGCAGGATTGAAGTAGCCATACTTTGTGACTGATTAATACTTCTCTTAAGTCTCTTTGAATCTGTAAGTTCCCCTCTACCTCATCTTATTTTTTTTTTTTACAGTGTGTTTGTGGGAGAAACAGGTTGTTTGTCTTGAAATTTTCCTATAGTCTTAATTTTGATGATTACATTTCCACAGTGTTGTTTAACATGTTTTGTTTCTCCTGTATTTCTTGAGAAGTGGCAGTTAGAGCCACAAGCTCATTTAGATTCAGGTTTGATTTTCTTGGCAAGAACACTGCAGAGGTCATGGGTCTGCTGTACACCCCTCAGTGGACTCGTGATGTTTGTTTGCCTCTCTGTGATATTAGCAGCCACTAGTGACCATTGCACCCACTCCAGTACTCTTGCCTGGAAAATCGCATGGATAGAGGAGTCTGGTAGGCTGCAGTCCCTGGGGTCACGAAGAGTCCAACACGACTGAGTGACTTCACTTTCACTTTTCACTTTCATGCATTGGCGAAGGAAATGGCAACCCACTCCAGTGTTCTTGCCTGGAGAATCCCAGGGACGGGGGAGCCTGGTAGGCTGTCGTCTATGGGGTCGCACAGAGTCGGACACGACTGCAGCGACTTAGCAGCAGCAGCAGTGACCATTGCCTAGAGTCATGGTTTCACTAGAGGTTGAAACCTGGGGCTATTCTACTTCTATCATTGTTACTTCACTTTTGAACTGGAATATTTCCATTAAAAAACAATTCTTCTCATCTACTATGTGATTATCATGAGGTATAGTTTATATAGAAAGTGAAAGTCAGTCAGTCAAGTCTGACTTTTTGTGAACCCATGTACTGTAGCAAGCCAGGCTCCTCTGTCAATGGAATTCTCCAGGCCAGAATACTGGAGTGGGTAGCCATTTCCTCCTCCAGGGGTATCTTCGCAACTCAGGGATCGAATCCAGGTCTACCACATTGCAGGTGGATTCTTTACCTTCTGAGCCACCAGGGAAGTCCTTATGTAGGAAAGGCAGAATCAATGTTTGATTCTTTCCTTGTATTTACTAGTTTTCAAAGTAATGTATTTGTCCTCTTGACATCCTTTAAAAGAGAGCAATGTATTTTTGATGAGTTTGTTTTATTTTTTTTGCCACACCGTGCAACATGTGGAATCTCAGTTCCTAACCAGGGATCATACCAGTGCCCCCTGAATTCAAAGCATTCAAAGTGCCCCCTGGACCACTAGGGAAGTCCCTGTTTTTGCTTTCTTTTTGAAAGTCACTATGAATTTGTGGGTCTAAACATAGTTGATGTGTTTTAACTCATTGCAGTTGCTATCCTTATAGATGCCGAAAGTGGCCCATCTTTGGCCAGTGGGAGTCTTTTCAAATTGACTCTTGAGTCCTTCAGGAGGGCCCTGGTCATCTTTGGTAAATGTCTTACTGTTTGGTATGACATGATGTTCCAGGCTCATTCTGTGTTTCCTGCTCTAGACCTGGAATCACCCATTTCTTCAAGAAGTCCAGTCCTTCTGGAAGGCAATGGGATTTATCAATAGAAGCCACAGTTTAGGAGCCAGGGGAGGGGTCTAATTTGATTCTAAGATAGAAGCCAGAGTTCTAGGACACAAGAGGCAAGTACTAGACAGAAGAGTTACTCTGTAGTCCTGTGTTCCCTTTATCTTTTGCCCAAGACAATGCTAAATAACATTCAGATGTTACCAACACTGTCTGTGGTCAGTTTTCTGAGAATGACATCTCTTCCTTTTTACTCAGAAATCTGAGTAGTTTCTGACCAACCCCTTTGTAGGAGAGGCAGTAGATTGGGAAACATCTGTCTGCAATTCAGCACCAAGCTCTGAAGTCATCTGCTTTAAAGAGCATGTGACTTGATGGACAGTCGTCACTTCCAACCAAACCTCTCTTTACTCTGTGGGAGGTGGGATTAATGCTCCATCCTTTTGTAGGAAAATTAAGCACAATTTCTGGGCAAAGGGCAAATTCTCACAAGGGTTCTGCAAATATTATACATTATATTTGTTACAATTGGGAAATTTATCTTTCTGGGAAAGTTACCTACAGGACTTGGAGAAATTTACTTAATAAGAAAATAGATGACAGTCACAATTGTATAATTCCATTTGTTTCCAGGAGAGTAAAACTCATCAATTATGGTGGGTGAAGGGGAGGGCCTGGGGGTCCCTAGAGTGGAATTTTATCAGGGTCTCCAAGAATAGTCATACTCAGGGGAAGTGAGATTTGGGGATTGTAGCACTAAAAAAAATTGGCTTTACAAACAATGTACAAGAAAAAATAATTGAATCATGGACTTTTACAAAGAACATAATGAAATGTGAAAACTCTGAGAAAGTTTGGGAGTAAACCCAATTCTCAGAAATACACAAAACAAAATTAACACTGAGGTTTTTTTTTTTCTCTTCCAATCAGGAATAGGTTCAGAAAAATATTAAGTTCCCTTGGTCATTAAAAAAAAAATAACTGTAATGATATAGTTCAATGCGAAGAGCACATGAGAGGACCATAATTGTAAGCCTGCTTCACCACTAATTTGCTTTGTGAGTAAGTTGCTCTTGTTCTTGACATCCCCTCCCTGAGGCTCTGACTCCCCATCTGTGCAAAGCAGAGGTTGCCAAATGTGAACAGAGGCTGGACTGGCTGCATATGAATCACCAGGGGGAATCCAAAATGTCCACCAACAGAGAAGTGGTTAAATAAACCACAGCATGGAATTCTCTGCAGCTGTCAAGGAGAATGAGGTGCGTGCATGTGTACTGATGTGAAAAGATGTCCAAGCTATATCGTTTTTAAAAATGAGTGACAATCTTGTTTAATGGGAAAAATAAAAACTACATGGTCAGCTCTTTTCAGGACAAATACAAAATCCTCGAGGACACACACCAAACTGCTAAATAGCAGTTACCTCTGAGAACTGGCTGTTTTTAACTCTCATTATTTCTGTATTTCTGGAATTCATTTAGAAAGAGTATATATTACTTTTGTAATTTAAAACAAATTTTCATTTAAAAAGTAAGAGATCCCGATTCTCGTCGAGGTTTGGGATAGAGCCTAGGAATCTGAATTTCTTTGTGTTTCCCCAAGTGATTTCTAATAGAAAAACTGAACCCATGATCACAAAGGTCTCCTGGCTCCTAACCCTATGACCCCATGAAGTTTTTTGACTCAAGACTTTGGGGAAAGGAAGAGAAGGACCAAAGAAGAGAAAAGAAGACAGCAAAAAGCCACAATATTGGAAGCAGAGATAACGATGACCAAGGTGTATGGCTGTATACAGTTTCCAGTACCACTTCTCACATGTATCCTTTGTGACACGCACAGCAATCTTGGGATGTAGGCAGGTCAGGTAATACCAGTGTCCCATTTTATAGGTGGGAGCACTGAGGTTTAGAAAGGCTAAGTCCTTGGAGTGAGTCACTCAGTTTGTAAATGGCAGAGCTGGGATTACAATCCTGGGCTGTCTGACCCTAGATCCAATGCTTTTTCTACCACTGGTGACATGAAATGTTTCCGTTACTGTGATCACCAGAGATTTGTGTTCATTTTTTTAGGTCCCAGGCTTCTTTATTGAAGAACATAGTGATGACTGATGTGGGGATGAAAATCAAGAGCATCACTGAACTTCACCTTCTCTTCAACCAGTTCCCCCAAACTCCCAGCCCCCAAACCCTTTGTGTTCCCAGTTCCTCTCTTAGTGAATGAAGAACTTAATCCCCCACCCCCTAGTACAAACCCACAGGGTTCTCTCCCTAGCTCTCCTGTTCCTCTGCCCCCTATTCCTAGGAAGGGCAGGCTCTGTGCTTTGAATGCACGGGAGAGCCCAGAGCAGTGACAGACTCCCGGGGGAAAGGCCTCACCTTCAGGGAATGGGACCAAGGAGTACAGACTAGTGAAGTGAGGGCCCCCATAGCCTGGGGTACCAAGATGGGGCCCTGCACCACAGGAAAGGATATTGGTCCCCCTGAGAAAAGAGACCTCAAGGATTTTGCAGCAACCTCAAAATCCTCTCCTTGGGAATGAACAGTCATTGCTTGATTGTTAGCCCTTCTGGCAATGGTTGCAGAACCACATCCTTCTCAAGCCCAAAATGCTGGGCCACTAGGCTGCTGCAGGGTGGGCTTCGGGCACTGCAGGAAGCCTCTGTTCTTCCTGTTGCTGTCCAGGTTGCCTCTCACTCAACTCTCAATACTCGTCCACTTTCTTTTCCAGGCCTGCGTGGGGGTTTCTGTCTTGCATATCTCCCGCAGATTCTCATTCTTGTCAGTTCCCTCTACCCACCTCTGCAGCAGGGGCCACAGCTTACACATATCCTTGAAACTGAGCCTCAAAGCCTCGAAATGGCAGATTGTCATTTGGCTGAACACCTTCCCAAAGAAAACCCCTAGGGTGAGCCCCACAGCAGCCTGAGTAGATTCCAGGGTGATCCTCTTCTGCTTTACAAGCTTGGCAGATTGTTAGGGGCTTTTCTGAAGAGCTTTGATGTCCTGGGACTCCTTGGGGTTCAGCTCCAGCTTCTTGTGCAGCTTCACGGCGCCAGCGGGGGCGGTGCAGGGCTCCAGGGAAGCTCCCTTGGAGTTGGGGTTGCTCTTCATCCTGGCTCCTGTCTTGCCCTCAAGCTGAGGGGTCTCTGGGCCACCTTGGGGCACCAGCTCCACTCCAACCTGAGGGCCACAGGCAGTTCCTCCACAGAATCATAGGCCGAGAGCACAGGGTAAGCCCCCACACCTCAGCACCAGGCCCAACCCCCTGCCCCATCTCCCACCCAAGGAAGACCCTGGAAGCTCATCCAGGTCCCTAGCCTGGCTCCAGCCCTCTCGGCCTGTCGCCTCCACCACGTGCCGGGGCGAGAAGGCAAAGTCAGAAGCCAGGTGTCCTGCTGCGGGGGAGGAATGTGCCCCAAGCCCAGGGCCTAGGAAAATGAGAGCTCTTCAAGGGACTACAAAATAGTGTTTATAGTTTAGTGATACCAAATAGCTTCTCATAGAAGAAGAAAAAAAAGAGTATAACAATAACTGACATTTAATAATGTTTACTCTGTCCCAAGGCATCCCAGGTGGTCCTAGGGATAAAGAACCCTCCCACCAATGCAGGAGACTTGAGACTCGGGTTCAATCCCTGGGTCCGGAAGATCCTGTGGAGAAGGAAATGGCAACCTATTCCAGTATTCTTGCCTGGAGAATCCCATGGACAGAGGAGCCTGGTGGGCTACAGTCCATGGGGTCACAAAGAGTCGGACACAACTGAAGCGACTAACAGGACACACACTGTCCCAAGTTCTGTGCTAAGCACTTTTCAGGCAGTATCACTTTTAATCCTACAATAAACTAATCGAGTTGGTACAATTTTTATCCCCATTTTACAGATGATAAAACTGAGGCTCAGAGAGGTTAAATAACTTTATCCCAAATGGATAAAAGTTGGTAGTGAGTTTGAACCCAGGCCTTCTAACTGAAGGAAAAAAAGCAGACAAAGAGAAGTGGGAAGCAAGGGACAGAGCAGGGGGTGTGTTCCTCCAGTCTCCAGTTTCTTAGAGCTGTCATTACCTCACATAGCAAGGGCTCCTGGGGACCTTTCAGAAGGAAAGCTCAACCTGCTGCCCAGCCCAGGGCTGCTGGGCTGCTGGCCAGATTCCCTCCCTCCCACAGTATATTTCCTTTGCCTCCATCGATAGGTATCTAGTTTCACCAAAGGTTCCAAGCTCCTGGATCTGGTTTTAATCAGGAGCTAGAGCTGAGCCCTGGAGCAGTGGCCTGGCAGGCCTCGGTGAGGCCCCCATTGGAGCCCAGCCACCTTCTCTTCCTCAGAGGCCTCCTGGAGAAAGGTGCTAGATTTCCAGAGCCCCTGCCTTGGGTGGTGGCCCTGTGGACGCACCATTCAAGGCCCCTTCCTTTGGGCAAGGTTTCCAGGGGCTACGAGAGGGGAGAAAGAAGATGCATGGATCAGGCCAACAGTCATTCTGTAACCAAAGTGCTGGACTTGCATTCCCCTGTGATCGGCTTCTGCAGCCACAACTAGGAGAGAGGCTAGGGCAGCAAGGAGGATGGTTCTGGTCTCTTCCCATCCACTGAACAGATCCCACGTGTGCAGCCCTCCTGCCAGCCAAGGAGGGGAGCTCACACCCACTCCCTGTTTTCCTGGAGCCCGTCTTTGGCCAGGTGAGGAGATACAGATGAGGAAATACAACTGTTCAAATGTATGACCGTGAGTGAGGCAGAAGCCATAATTGGGAATACTGTTATACTGTCTTCTTTTTTTTTCTATGAGAAGACATTTGGTATCATTAAACTATAAACACTATTTTGTAGTCCTTTGAAGAGCTCTTGGGAATTCAGATCGGGAAGATCCCCTAGAGTAGGAAATGGCAGCCCACTCCAGTATTCTTGCCTGGAGAATCCCATGGACAGAGGAGCCTGGTGGGCTACAGTCCATGGAGTCACAAAGAGTCGGATATGACTGAAGAAGCTTAGCACACATGGAGAACTTGTGATTCATCAGCGTCAGTTCAGAGGGGAGAAGGCATTTGAACAAGGACATGAAAAAGGAGGAGGGATTTTCCAGGCAGTATTGAAACACTGGGGAATGGAGAGTGTGTGGTCGACTTTGCAAAGCCTGGCAGTAGTCCACATGTCCACTTTTGTGTGAATTAGAAAAAGAAATCCTCTCTGGGCAAATACAGAAGGCACCCCATCCTCCCTTGCACAGTGCACAAACTGGGCAACTGTTCTAGTGGCCCTGGGACCATAGCAGCTAAATTTTGCCTGCCCTTCACATTTTCCTTTTCCATTCTAGTTAAAGAAACCTTATTTTTTGAAATGAAGTGATTCTATGGGGTTACTGCAGGGGTAACACTTAACCCCTACTAGGGGTTAGCTTGATTCAGTCATAGCTAGTCAGAATACTACATGTTCATGGCCCTGGTGATTGGTTCTGGGAAGAGGCTTGTGATTGGAGCTGGGCCAGTCAGAACCCTCTTTGGGGAGGAAGGGGGCCCAGGAAAGAGGAGCCCTCTTTTAGCTGGGTTTTCTGGCTCTCAGAAGTTGTTAAGCCTAAAGCTTTCAAGCCAATGGTCATTACTTTTGTGGAGATGCTGCCTGAAAATGGTCAACACAGAAAAATGTACACCTGGGAAGCTTAGAGGAAGAGATAGAATTCTGATACTGTTTAAACTCCACAGTTCACTTCTAGAACATTTTAGTTACAAGAACCAATAATTTCCCTTTTTTGTTTAATCTAGTCTGAGTTTTTATGCCTACAATCAAAAGGAATAACCATTATGGAAAGAATTGCTGGGATTGAAGCCAACAGACACAGAGCCTTCAGTGCTTTAAGAAACCAAACCAAGAAAGCTTTGGCTGAGCTGCAAGGGCTTCTAAATCAAGAGCTGAAGATGAGAACATGCGTGTGGGGAATGGCTAGACTGTATTCAAGCCTCTTACAGCTGGCATCTCCCCGTATGCTCACGATGGCCTGGGGAGCCAGGTGGGACCACTGGGATGTAGCTATGCCATTTAAATCCCTGATTGAGATGAGCCCTCAGTTGGGGAGCTGTTGTCTGAATTCTGGGGCACAGTGGGCCCTGGCAGTCTGGGGAGGACCAGCAGAGAATAACTGCTTGGTGAGAGACAGGCAAGATATCTTGCTGAGCTCCTAGGAAATCTGATTTATTCCATGTAATACAACCCACTCTTGTGCCCCTGGGCCTTTGCATATGCTGATATCTCAGTCTGGGACACCCTCCCCACTTTGTCTGGCAAACTTCTACTCTGCCTTTAAAATTTAGCTCAAAGAGTTTCTCTTCCAGAAGATCTTCTGTGGCAGTTTGAAATACAGCTGCTTTTTTTTTTTTTGCCTCTCCTCCCATGAAGAAGTGTATTCTATGACCCCATCTTATGACTGCTTGACCCATAGAACATGTTGGGAGTAATACTGCATACCTTTTGAGGCTAGGTCACAAAAGGCTATGAAGCATCCACCTTGTTCACTGAGAACACTCACTCTGTAACCCCTGAGACACCATGTAAAAAGCCCAACTACCCTGAGACCACCATGCTGGAGAAGCCACAAGTAGATGCTCTGGTCAACAGTCCCAGCTGAGCCCATTCTTCAGCCAGCCCCGCCCAGACACCCAATCTTCAAGTCATGTCCAGCCTTTAGAGTTACCCCAGCTGAAGCCCGAAGTATCATAGAACAGGGAAGTGCTAGCCCCACAGCACCCTGTCCAAATTCCTGACCTCTAGAATCTATAAATGTGCATGGTTTTTTGTGCCACTAAGTTTTAGAGTGGTTTGTTTTGGAGCAGGAAATAACTGGAACACCACTCTTGACTCCTCTGACTGAACTCCAATGCTTCTTCCCTTATTTGTTTTTTTTTCAGAGTTCCTCGTGCATCTCTCCAACAGAGCGCTGGCCACCCTGGGCTGTAGTTGTATCATTAATGCTTGTCCTTTCTGCTAGTCCTGGGGACTTAGGGGACCAGGGGCTGTATCTCCTTCATCTCCAAATTTGCATGCCCAGGAGCTGCACAGAGCAGACATTAGCAGATGAGAGAGAGAGAATGAGGACGGCTCAGGGAAGCCGACAGCAGGCCCAGCTGTTACAGGCAACAAGGGAAGTCTAGCCAAGTGAGCAGCTGCAGGACGCTCTAGGAGCTGACACAGTAGAGGTAACACTCCAGGTGGGAGGTCACAGTGAGGCCCACAGCAAGGATAATCTGAAATTAAGCCACCAAGGTCACTGGCAGCCTCGGGCTCCTTCAGTTGGTACAAACCATTGACAACCTCAGTCTCAGAGGCTGGAGAGGGGCTGAGCCCACAATGAGAGCTGGCTCCATCATGCAGAAAGGAGAGCTCTGGGGCCAGAAGCCAGGCCTGGGTCATTCGCCAGGGAGACTCGTCTTAGAAACACAGGTATAAGCCATCCCATTAAGTAATAGATCTGATTGCTTATTTAGATCATCATGATGGGGGGGGTGGGGGGGTGGGGGGGGAAGAGGGGTAGATATGGGGGAGCTGAGCAGAGTCCCAGATGTGCTAATGCAAGTCCATCTGCCAGAGAACCCACTTAGCCCTGCCTTTGAAGAGTGGGAGGCTCAAGATGACAGAGCATTTTCATTTCTTTCTTTTTTTTTTGGAAAGTTGTTCAGAATTTACTTGGGAACACAGTCCTGG
This sequence comes from Okapia johnstoni, assembly GCA_024291935.2. Classification (NCBI taxonomy): domain Eukaryota; kingdom Metazoa; phylum Chordata; class Mammalia; order Artiodactyla; family Giraffidae; genus Okapia; species Okapia johnstoni. The sequence goes on from CM044326.1 coordinate 26,939,276, forward strand.
AAATGTTAATAACAGGGGAAGTTAACCCAACTTTTGCACTCGCTGCCTTGAGTTAGGATGGCAAGCCAAGCAAATCTGGATTTGGGTTTCAGGGCAGAAGCATCCAGGATGCAGAGCCCAGCTCCCAGGCCTGCCCAGGGGTTTTGGCAAAACCCGAGGCTTCTGGAGGGAGGGCAGTATTCTTGTCTGAGCCTCAAGTAATCAGTGAGGTTTCAGGACAAGCTAAAGAGAAGGAAGAAGGGAACTCGTATTTGTTGAGACATATGTGCCAGAAGCATTACTGTCTTCAGCAAACAATCCTCATCGAAACCTTTTAGATGTGTATTAGTGGTCCCATCTTATAGCCAAGAAAACTAAGATTCAGAGAGCTTTAGTGAGAAATTGCTATTGTGGTGCTGGAGAAGACTCTTGAGAGTCCCTTGGACTGCGAGGAGATCAAATCAATCAATCCGAAAGGAAATCAACCCTGAATACTCATTAGAAGGACTGATGCTGTAGCTGAAGTTCCATTACTTTGGCCACCTGATGTGAAGAGCCAACTCATTAGAAAAAACCCTGATGCTGGGAGAGATTGAAGGCAAAAGGAGAAGAGGGCAGCAGAGGATGAGATGGTTGGATGGCATTGCCAATTCAATAAACATGAATGTGGGCAAACTTCAGAGATAGTGAGACAGGGAAGCCTGGAGTGCTGCAGTCCATGGAGTCTGCAAAGAGTCGGACACAACTGAGTGACTGAACAACAGCAAAAGGGTCAAGGGAGGCAGCAGAGAAGGGCACAGACCCCTGAGCCGATGTCTCTGTGACCTCCCTGGTGGCCTTGGAGTTTCTGTCCCTCAGGGAGAGGGCTGGACTCATGATCTCACCCAGGATCGGGTTGAATCCCACTTCTCCCACACTCAAGCAGTGTGACCTGGAGCAAGTCATTCACACTTGGTGTGCCTCCGCTTTCCCGTCACAGAGTTCAACAAGGGTAAATTTTCAAAGAGAAGAGGTGGCCCCTCCCTTCTTCCACTGTCCTTTATGGAGTATTGAATGCAGAATGTGACACGCATCAAGGGCAGAGCCCAAGAGCACAGGGACCTGTGCCATCCCCTCCTTGGGCATCTGGGGCTTTGGCAGCCGCAGCCAGTGTGTTCTGTTCCCTGGGGGAGGGGGAGAGCCCCACGCTGGAGCAGCCGCCGCTGCCAGGAGGTGGTAAGCCCGGTGCTCTGGCAGGCAGGCGCGGCTCTAAGCCTCGAGCTGAGGTCTTCCGGCTGGCAGTTTTCTAAGTGGCTACAGATGTGGTGTGAGATCATGCAGCCGGCCAGCTGCTGGTGAGAGGGAAAGATATTCCCCATATCTCTTCACTCTCCCCACCGCTCTGCCTCCACTCAGGGCCACACTTCTTCCTCTCAGGGATGGGGCCGTGAAAGGAGGGACTGGAAGAGGACATTTGTAAGAAAGAGCCACAGAAAAAGTGCTGTGCTATCTTGGCAGGGGGCAGGTGGTGTAATCACAGGAGATTTGGGGGGAGATTTTGCTGGCACTATTTTTCTGGGATGTTTTTCAATGAAAAAATTTAACAGCCTTGCCCTTTCTAATGTACAAAATATTCCCTGTGCCTCCAGGGAATGTCAAGCAGGCATCTTGTTTCAAAACGGCAATGCGAGCACATGGTACAAAATTGCAAAGTGCCGGGGGAACTTAATATAAAGTTTCCCTCCCAATCCCCAGCAACTAGAGGCCATGCTGTTACTACTTCTTATGTGCATTTTATAAGCATGTACTGGTGTGGCTCAGACGGTAAAGAATTCGCCTGCCATACAAGCGACCTGGGTTTGATCCCTGGAGAAGGGAACGGCTATGCACTCCAGTATTCTTGCCTGGAGAATCCCGTGGACAGAGGCGCCTGGCAGGCTACAGTCCATGGGGTCACAAAGAGTTGGACACGACTGAGCAACTAACACTTTGATCTTCCTTACGCTCATCCACTGTTACGCTGCCCATAGGTCCATGCCTCGCCTCCCCTGCTCTTCTCTGTGCCCGGAAGATGCTGTTCCTCACAGGCTACTGTTTCTAAGATCCTGGGTCGGCTGTCTTCAGGTTGAGCACAAGTCATGGGCAGGAACCTGGCAGGAGATAAAGGGCAGACGGGGAAGCAAAAAGGTCCTCTGTTCCCCTCCCTCTCTGCCCTGTGTGGATTCTCAGCAGCAGCTCTGTCTCTTCCATGGATGAGGGATGCGTCTGCCAGGGTTCCAGACCCACCAGGGCTCCAGCTCCTCCAGCCCAGGAACAGCCTCATCCTTTGGTCCTTCCAGGGGTCAGGTCCAGCAGCTTCTTTGAGTTGATAGTTTCTGAGCTGCCTTGCCTTCCCCTATTTGGCTTCTCAGCTCTTGCATCACTTGTCTAGTCAATTCCCTGACTTAAATTCTCTCTGTCTGAGAAACCTTTGGTGGTTTGTTTTCTAACTGGACAGACTGATTCCCTCACTAAAAAATAAAAACAAAACTCTTGGGCAACTCAGAACTCATGCATGCGTCAGTCGCTCAGTTGTGTCCCACTCTTTGCAACTGGACTGTAGCCCACCAGGCTCTGTCCATGGAATTTTCCAGGCAAGAATACTGGAGTGGATTGCCATTTCCTCCTCTCCTCCAGGGGATATTCCCGACCCAGGGGTTGAACCCATCTCTCCTGCACTGGCAGGCGGATTCTTTACCACTGTGCCACCAGGGAAGCCTGAGAACTCATGGATCCATGTAAATATTTCCCCTTTTTTCCCACCCCAAATTTGACATGTTATATATGGTTCTGCATCTTCCTTTTATTATTATTTTTTGTTTACTAATATGCCTTGTAGTGTTGTTGGGTTTTTTCATATGTATACGTATATAGAGCTACCTCTTTTTAAAATAGCAATGTAGGATTCCCTTGTGCACACTATATTTATTCAACCAGTCTCTATTGAACACTGAGGTTTTCCAGTTGTTTGTTACTATAAATAATTTCTTGGTGAATATCCTTTACATTTGTCACTTCACCCATGTGGAGATCTATCTGCAGGATAAATACCTAGAAGTAGATATGCTGAGTAGATTCCTTTATAATTTTGATAATATTGCCAACTTGCCCTGCAGAGAAGTTGTGCCAACTCAGTTCCCCATGCAGCCTCCTGCCCCGAGAGGTTTGTGAGACTCTGGACTATAAGCATCTTGAGGGCAGAGACTATGTCTCTTTTGCTCACTAGTGGACCCCCAGACCCCAGCGTAGTACAATTAGTAAATGGAAATTTGCCAATGGACTCGGCCAGATCAGCAGCCTCCTGGCCTTGGACAAGTCCCTTGGATGCCAGGATCTCAGAGTCCATCCTCCCCCCCAAACCCACCGTTTCAGTTCTGGGATCAAGGACTTCCAAACTGGGTAGAGCTTCACAATCATTGGAAGAGCTTTAAAAATGACAGGTCCTGGACTCCACATGGGGATCCAGCTGCCGTGGGCCTGGGGTAGAGGCCCTGGCAGATTGTGAGCCATCACCAGGTCCACTCAAGGATGGGTGGCTTCTGCTGGCAGGGAGCTCTCAGCTGCAGGCTCCCTTTGGAAAATGTCATGGCTAGAAGAGCAGACTTGCCCAAGGTCTTATCCCTTTCCAGGAATGATTGTTTCTAGTAACTAGTCAACAGTTGGCTTGGCCCTGACACCTCAACTCATGACAAATCAGAAGAGTTGTCCCAGGCCCAGAACTGCACAAGGGGCGGGCAGAGACCTCTATGGAGACGACATTTTCTCCCTCTGCCCAGTCCTTCTTCCTCACTCTCCCTTTCTCAGGTATGGATCCCAAAGGCATTTCCTTTTGAAATCTGAACTCTAAACCCCTTCTCAGAGTAAGCTTCCCAGAGAACCCAACCTGTGAATCTGTATTCTAACTCCTCCCCCTTGGTGATGTGACCTGTAGCTTCTGTCCACTGTGAAGGTTACTTTGGATGTATGAGATCTTAATGCTTTTATTTTCTTGGTGCCATAGATCCCTTCTCAGCATAATGTCTTTAAATACTTAAAATAAAACACATAGGATTACAAATGAAAATCAATTATATTGGAATATGGTAAATCAAAATATTCTTTGAATTCTGAGATAGTCATGCATGTTTCTTTATTAAGCCATCCACCAGGACCTAGCAGTGCATCCAACAACTACCCTAATTTTGAAGTAGTGAAGAGCACAAACTGTATCTTAAGATACCTGTGACCACTGTAATATGGTATGAAAATATGAGTGATTTCTGTGGGGACAGAATTCCAAGTGCTGCTAATATTATTGGGGTTTGTTGCTCTCATTCACCATAGGGCGAAACGCTGAATTACATTTAGCAGTTAGGGAAAATAAAGGAGTCATTTTTGTGTGTCTAAGTCTACAGACCCCTCTGAATTCTATTGGCAAGTCTGTGGCCCAGTGAGTGACCTGCCCTAGTTGGGCCCCTTGTCTAATCATTGCAGCAGTTTCCAACCTTTGTGGCACCAGGGACTGGTTTTGTGGAAGAAAATTTTTCCATGGACTAGGGGAGGAAGGGATGGTTTTGAGATAATTCAAGCACATTAAATTTATTGTGCACTTTATTTCTATTATTATTACATCAGCTCCACCTCAGATCATTGGGCTTCCCTGGTGGCTCAGTGGTAAAGAATCCACCTGCCAATGCAGGAGATGGAGCTTCGATCCCTGGGTCCAGAAGATCCCCTGGAGAAGGGCATGGCAACCCACTCCAGTATTCTTGCCTGGAGAATCAGATGGACAGAGGAGCCTGGCAAGCTGCAGTCCATGGGTTTGCAAAGAGTTGGACACAACTGAAGTGACTGAGCACCTAGCACCTCAGATCATCAGGTATTAGATCCTGGAGGTTGGGGACCCCTGGACAGGGTTCCTTGGTCATTCTCACTACAAGTCTCCAGGTGGGATCTACTGCCAACCTTGAGGGCAGAAGGTTTTTAAGCAAAGGGTGGGTGGAATGCCTCTGTAATCTCTGTCCTTCATGAGGCTCAGGTAGAGAAAGCATCGCTAAAACAGCATTCCTCAGCAAAGCAAGGACACCCAGGCCTCCCAGTTTGAGCAGTTTCCAGTTATACCGAAACAAAGTGCCAAGTTGTTTTCCAAGTCCTCCAACCTGGCTGCCTATTCCTCCTGTCAGTGCGGTTGAGCTTCATCTGCTTTTGGCCCTGATGCTCCATGAAAGGCCAGCCAGCTGCTGCCCTGATGGGACAGCCCTCAGTCTAGTTGTTGTTCATTGTTCAGCCACTTAGTTGTGTCCGACTCTTTGTGACCCCATGGACTGCAGCAGGCCAGCTTACCTGTCCTTCACTATCTCCTGGAGTTTGCTCAAACTCATGTCCAAACTCATGTCGGTGATGACATCTAGCCATTTCATCCTCTGTTGCCCTCTTCTCCTCCTGCTTTCAATCTTTCCCAGCATCAGGGTCTCTTCCAATGAGTCATCTCTTTGCATCAAGTGGCCAAAGTATTGGAGCTTCAGCTTCAGCATCAGTCCTTCCAGTGAATATTCAGTGTTGATTTCCTTCAGGATTGACTGGTTTGATCTCCTTGAAGTCCAAGGGACTTTCAGGAATCTTCTCCACTGCCACAGTTGAAAACATCAATTCTTCAGTGCTCAGCCTTCTTTATGGTCCAAGTCTCACATCTGCATGTGACTACTGGAAAAACCATAGCTTTGATTATACGGACATTTTCTGGCAAAGTGATGTCTCTGTTTTTTTATACACTGCCTAGGTTTGTCATAGTTTTTCTTCCAAGGAGCAAATGTCTTTTAATTTTGTGGCTGCAGTCACCGCCCACAGTCATTTTGGGGCCCAGTAAAACAAAATTGGCCACTGTTTCCACTTTCTCCCCAACTATTTGCAATGATGAGACCAGATGCCATGACCTTAGTTTTTTAAATGTTGAATTTTAAGTCTGTTTTTTCACTCCTTTCACCCTCATCAAGAGGTTCTTTAGTTAGACCTACAGCAAATGTACCTGCTTGTTCAATTAAAGGCAAAATCCATTCAGAGCATGTTAATTCCCTTACTCCTTTGAGTAAGTAATTGTGATTTATCTGCCCTGAGGCCTGTAATGTGGAAACTGATGTAATGATGGCTGAGGGTGGCAGGGAGTGTTTGCTGATTGTCTTAGAGGTGTGATGCACCAGAAGTGGAAAAAGTGAGAATGCTGAGGAGGGCAGGGAGTGGTGGAGAATGTGGGTAGCTTTCTAAAAAGGAACCTCCTAAAGGCTGGGTCTCTGGTAGCAGGTGACAAGATGGAAACCTTGCCTGCTGAAATGCACACCCCATTCCCTGCCCCAGGGCCACCTTGTACTGAGTGATGTCATACAGATGGCACTTCTACATTCAGCCCCAGCACTTCCTAGCCCACTGACATTGGCAAGTTATTCATGTCTTTTAGCTTCAGTTTTCTCATCTCTAGAATGGGACAGTAGTACCAACATGGCCAATGTCTCAGGGTTGTTGTGAGGACTGAGTGAGAGGATGTGGGGGAATGCTTTGAGAGTTTATAAAGACTGAGCTTCTGTGAAATAAATTCACATATGGTGGGCGTGGGGGGAGATGGATGCAGCTGGGTGAGCAGGGCTGCTGTGTCCGAATCTACATGTTGTTGACTCTTCAAGGGAGTCGTGCCAGGCATCCAGCGCCTACTGCTTGTCAAGCCTTTCGCCCTGGCACAGGACCATGGACGGCATGCCTTTTTATGGTGCAGAGTGTAGTGTCCCTGCCTGCCCTTGCAAACCTAGGCCATGTCCAGTTAGAGGGAAGGAAATGAACCTCCACCTTTTCTCTAACGGACTTGGAGCTCTTAGATTATAATCGTTTAATGGACACATAACCGCAACAATCTCAATTTGTTTCTGTTATTATCTATAGAGATAATTTAAAAAAAAAACATTAGATAGGTTTTGTTTTAACAGCTAATACACACTAAACGCAGCTGCAGTCCAGACAGCAGAGTATCCAGTACTGAAGAGAGGTGACCCTGACCTGGCTGTGTGGCAGGGAGATGTCACAATTGCTTTGTGGACAACCCACAGGCAACAAGAACATCAGAGCTGCCTTTAAACTCTCCCTCCTGACTTCCTGAGTCCCAAATATATTACAGTTCTCAGTATAAAAATCCTAGTTTGGGAGGTTTGCACAACTTCCACTTGCTTTCTCTGATCCCCAACACAGAACAGAGTCACTCCCCCATGGTTATAGGGGTTGTGGTGGTTGGGGGAAACAGCAGCTGGTGCTCAGCAAAGGGTGATTCTTTGGGTCCCAGGGGCTCAGGAGATTGGGAACTACAGTAGATTGAATGACATCCCCCCAGATATCCATATACTAATCCCCAGAACCTGTGACTGTTACCTTTTATAGCGAAAGAAATTTGAAGATGTGATTACATTAAGGATTTTAAGATGGGAAAATTATCCAGTTTATTCAGATGGGCCTGATGTAATCCTATAGGAGGAAGAAGCAGGAGATCAGAATGAGTGGGTGAAATGAAAAGGTCATGTGAACGTGGAAGCAGAGATGAGAGGGATGAGGCCTTGAGCCAAGTAGTGCTGGAAGCCACCAGAATGGGAAGAGACCAGGAATTTATTCTCCTCTGGTCTGCAGGAAGAAACAGCCCTGGTGACACCTTGATTTTAGCCATGGAATTAAAAGATGCTTGCTTCTTGGAAGGAAAGCTATGACAAACCTAGACGATGTATTTAAAAGCAAAGATATCACTTTGCCGACAAAGATCTGTACAGTCCAAGCTTTAGATTTTCCAGTAGTCATGTACGGATGTGAGAGTTGGATCACAAAGAAGGCTGACCACTGAAGAATTGATGATTTTGAATTGTGGTGCTGCAAAAAAACTCTTCAGAGTCCCTTGGAGTGCAAGAAGATCAAACCAGTCAATCCTAAAGGAAACCAACCTTGAATATTCATTGGAAGGTCCATGCTGAAACTCCAATACTTTGGCCACCTGATGTGAAAATCTGACTCACTGGTAAAGACCCTGATGCTGGGAAGGATTAAGGGCAGGAGGACAAGAGGGTGACAGAGGATGAGATGGTTGGATGGCATCTCCTACTCTATGGACATGAGTTTGAACAAACTCTGGAAGATGGTGAAGGACAAGTAAGCCTGATGTGCTGCAGTCCATGGGGTCGCAAACACTTGGACTCAAGACTTAGCAACTGAACAAGGCTCATTCTAGACTTCTGAACTTCAGAACTGTAAGAGAATACATTTGTGCTGTTTTAAACCACTAAGTTTGTGATAACTCATTACAGCTGCAATAAGAAACAAAAACACAGTGATAAACCTGGCTGCATGTCATGATCTAAGAGGTCAGAGGTAGTATGAATTCAGGAACACCCATGGTGGCCCTATGCAAAACCTTCACTCTCAATGTCTAAAATTCCTTTGTTAAGGCTACCAGGAATAATGGCTAACTTTAATAAGCACTTACTATGTGCCATGCTTGTGCTTAAGTGCTTTAATTTAAAGCCTGTCTCCCTTTGATAGTTCAGTTCAGTCCCTCAGTCGTGTCTGACTCTTTGAAACCCCATGAACCGCAGCAGGCCAGGCCTCCCTGTCCATCACCAACTCCAAGAGTCCACCCAAACCCATGTCCATTGAGTCGGTGATGCCATCCAACCATCTCATCCTCCGTCATCCCCTTCTCCTCCTGCCCTCAATCTTTCCCATCATCAGGGTCTTTTCAAATGAGTCAGCTCTTCCCATCAGGTGGCCAAAGTATTGGAGTTTCAGCTTCAACATCAGTCCCTCCAATGAACACCCAGGACTGGTCTCCTTTAGGATGGACTGGTTGGATCTCCTTGAAGTCCAAGGGACACAAGAGCCTTCTCCAACACCAAAGTTCAAAAGCATCAATTCTTCGGCACTCAGCTTTCTTTATAGTCCAACACTCATATCCATACATGACTACTGGAAAAACCACAGCCTTGACTAGACAGACCTTTGTTGGCAAAGTAATGTCTCTGCTTTTTAATATGCTGTCTAGGTTGGTCAGAACTTTTCTTCCAAGGAGAAAGCGTCTTTTAATTTCACGGCTGCAATCACCATCCGCAGTGATTTTGGAGCCCAGAAAAATAAAGTCTGCCACTGTTTCCACTGTTTCCCCATCTATTTTCCATGAAGTGATGGGACTGGATGCCATGATCTTAGTTTTCTGAATGTTGAGCTTTAAGCCAACTTTTTCACTCTCTTCTTTCACTTTCATCAAGAGGCTCTCTAGTCTTTCTTCACTTTCTTCCATAAGGGTGGTGTCATCTGCATATCTGAGTTATTGATGTTTCTCCTGGCAATCTTGATTACAGCTTGTGCTCCAACCAGCCCAGCATTTCTCATGATGTACTCTGCATACAAGTTAATAAGCAGAGTGACAATATACAGCCTTTACATACTCCTTTTCCTATTTGGAACCAGTCTATTGTTCCATGTCCAGGTCTAACTCTTGTTTCCTGGCTTGCATACAGGTTTCTCAAGAGACAGGTCAGGTGGTCTGGTATTCCCATCTCTTGAAGAATTTTCCACAGTTTATTGGGATCCACACAGTCAAAGGCTTTGGCATAGTCAATAAAGCAGAAATAGATGTTTCTCTGGAACTCTCTTGCTTTTTCGATGATCCAGTGGATGTTGGCAATTTGATCTCTGGTTCCTCTGCCTTTTCTAAAACCAGCTTGAACATTTGAAGTTCACAGTTCACATATTGCTGAAGCCTGGCTTGGAGAATTTTGCGCATTACTTTACTAGCATGTGAGATGAGTGCAATTGTGCGGTAGTTTGAGCATTCTTTGGCATTGCCTTTCTTTGGGATTGGAATGAAAACTGACCTTTTCCAGTCCTGTGGCCACTGCTGAGTTTTCCAAATTTGCTGGCATATCGAGTGCAGCACTTTCACAGCATCATCTTTCAGGATTTGAAATAGCTCAACTGGAACTCCATCACCTCCACTAGCTTTGCTCGTAGTGATGCTTCCTAAGGCCCACCTGACTTCACATTCCAGGATGTCCGGCTCTAGGTGAGTGTGAGTGATCACACCTTCATGATTATCTGGGTTGTGAAGATCTTTTTTGTACAGTTCTTCTGTGAATTCTTGCCACCTCTTCTTAATATCTTCTACCTCTGTTAGGTCCATACCATTTCTGTCCTTTATTGAGCCCATCATTGCATGAAATGTTCCCTTAGTATCTCTAATTTTCTTGAAGAGATCTCTAGTCTTTCCCATTCTATTATTTTCCTCTATTTCTTTGCACTGATCACTGAGGAAGGCTTTCTTATCTCTCCTTGCTATTCTTTGGAACTCTACCTTCAAATGGATATGTCTTTCCTTTTCTTTGTTGCCTTTAGCTTCCCTTCTTTTCTCAGCTATTTGTAAGGCCTCCTCAGGCAGCCATTTTGCTTTTTTGCATTTTTTTTCTTGGGGATGGTCTTGCTCCCTGTCTCCTGTACAATGTCACAAACCTCCATCCATAGTTCATCAGGAACTCTGTCTATCAGATCTAGTCCCATAAATCTATTTCTCACTTCCACTGTATAGTCATAAGGGATTTAGTTTAGGTCATACCTGAGTGGTCTAGTGGTTTTCCCTACTTTCTTCAATTTAAGTCTGAATTTGGCAATAAGGAGTTCATGATCTGAGCCACAGTCCGCTCCTGGTCTTGTTTTTGCTGACTGTATACAGCTTCTCCATCTTTGGCTGCAAAGGATGTAATCAATCTGATTTTGGTGTTAACCATCTGGTCAACACCCTTTGGTAGAGAGGTCCTCAACTCTGAATATTAATTAGAATTCCCTTAGAGTGTCAAAAGAATAGATAGACATGAGGACCTCACCCAAGACTTTCTGAATCAGAATACAGAGGTGCAGCCTGGGTATCTAAAAGTTTTCATTGCCCTCACAGATGATTCTAATATGCTCCAAAGGTTGAGTCAATGTACACAAAACTTACAACAAAAATCTATAACACAGAGCTTTCATACAAACATGTAACGGACGTATGTTAAAGATTTGTTGAATTCATGAATGAGGACAATGGCAGAAGAACTGAACCCATCAGAATGGCAAAGCTGGTTCAAAGGAGGGCACTAGACACTGAGGTCTATATAGTTACTGAAAGAAAGAAAGCTGCAGCAAGATGGCTAAACCAGATACAAAACTGGTTCATGTCCCACAGGACAGTCAAACCATAGCCTGTAGGGCTGTCCTTTTCTGAATGTCTGGAAATCCTTTGTAGCTTATCAATTTTCTACAGTTAACATCAATGTTTACAAAATCTGGGCCCTGACTAATGGTAAATAGTAATTCAAATGAGGTTACATCCCTAGAGTCAGTAACCCTTAGGCAACCCTTAGAAAATGCTTTTTTTCCTTATTTTTTTTTAAATTGAAGGATAATTACAATATTGTGTGGGTTTCTGCCCTATGTCAACATGCATCAGCCACAGGTATATATATGTCCCTTCCCTCTTGAGCTTCCCTCCTACCTCCCACCTCCCACCCCATCCCACCCCTGTAGGTTGTCACAGAGCTCAGTTTGAGTCCCCTGACTCATACAGCAAATTCCCACTGGCTGTCTATTTTACATGTGGTAGTGTATATATTTCCATGCTAATCTCTCCCTTCATCCCACCCTCTCCTTCCTACTCCCTCCCCCCCCCACCCCGTGTCCATAAGTCTGTTCTCTATGTCTGTGTCTTCATTGCTGCCTTGCAAATAGGTGCATCAGTACCATCTTTCTAGATCTAGGAGGACTTTTAAAGGCCACATTTTTGTCTTACTTCCAGGTTTTGGATGATTTCTCTAATTTTGGGTAAGTGATGATCTCCATTAAAATGCAAATACCCCTGGACCAGAAATACTTCTGACTGATTTTAGAAGTCCATTCATGCCTTTATTTGGCCAGTATGCATTCATTGAGCACTTGCTGTGTGCATGGCCCTTGGGGGTAAGGAGATGGATAAGACCCTTACACATACACTGTCCAGAAAGAGAAGGCCACACACACAGATAATCCACATTTGAGGTGGTGAGTTAAGGGTCCTAAGAAGGTCAGAGAAAAATAGCCCTTCAAGATCCCCTAGAGAAGGAAATGGCAACCCACTCCAGTATTCTTGCCTGGAAAATCCCATGGACAGAGGAGCCTGGCAGGCTCCATGGAGCCACAAAGAGTCGGACAGAGCTGAGCAACTAAACAATAACAACTACAGGCTTGAGAGCTGGAGGAAAATTTCATGAAAGGAGGTGGTGCCAATAAAACTGGACTTTGAAAAGAGGGTAAGATTTCCATAGGAGAAGATGGGAATGGAGGGCATTCCAGGCAGAGGGAATAGTGTGGACAAAGGCTCAGAGGTAGGAAAGCAGCAGGAATGTTTAGAGGAATAGTAAGCAGTGTAATTTTGCAAAGAGCTTGTTTAAGAGACCGGGGAGAGAGACGAAGTAGAACAGACAGTCAAGGATGGGGCCAAAGAGCGCCGTGAATGCCAGATTAAGATATCTGGACTAGTTGACAACCAGCAACCATTGCTAGTTTGGGGACAGAAGTGGGCCTGTTTAGCTTGTTAAGAAGGAATTGGATGGGAGGAAAGTGCATAGAAGAAGAGCTCCCACAGCCCCAACAGAGTGAGGTTTGCAAATATTCATCAGATCATGGAAAAAGCAAGAGAATTCCAGAAAAAAGTCTACCTCTGTCTCACTGACTATGCTAAAGCCTTTGAATGTTTTAGATCACAACCAACTGGAAAATTCTTAAAGAGATGGAAGTATCAGACCACTTTACCTGGAGAAACCTATATGCAGGTCAAGAAGCAACAATTAGAACTGGACACGGAACAATGGACTAGTTCAAAATTAGGAAAGGAGTACCACAAGGCTGTATATTGGCACCCTGCTTATTTAACTTCTATGCAGAGTACATCATGCAAAATGCCAGGCTGGATGAATCACAAACTGGAATCAAGAGTGCCAGGAAAAATATCAACAATCTTAGATACACAGATGATACCACTCTAATGGCAGAAAGTGAAGAGGGACTAAACAGCCTCTTGATGAAGGTGAGAGAGGAGAAATTCAACATAAAAAAAACTAAGGTCATGGCATCCGGTCACATCTATTCATGGCAAATAGAAGGGGAAAAAAGTAGAAGCAGTGACAGATTTCATTTTCTTGGGCTCCAAAATCACTGCAGATGGTGACTGCAGCCATGAAATTAAAAGACACTTGCTCCTTGGAAAGAAAGCTATGACAAACCTAGGTGTGTGTGCATGCTCAGTCATGTCCAACCCTTTACAATCCTATAGGCTGCAGACTTCGAGGCTCCTCTGTCCATGGGATTCTCCAGGCAAGAATACTAACGAGGGTTACCGTTGTCTCCTCCCAAGGATCTTCCCAACCCAGGGATTAAACTCACATCTCCTGTGGCTCCTGCATTGGCAGACGGATACTTTACCACTGAGCCACCTGGGAAGCCCATGACAAACCTAGACAGTGCATTAAAAAACAAAGACATCACTTTGCTGACAATGGTCTGTACCATCAAAATTATGGTTTTTCCAATAGTCATATATGGGTGTGAGAGTTGGTGCATAAAGAAGACTGAGCACCGAAGAATTGATGCTTTCAAATTATGGTGTTGGAGAAGACTCATAAGAGTCCCTTGGACAGCAAGGAGATCAAACCAGTCAATCCTAAAGAAGATCAACCCTAAATATTCATTGGAAGGATTGTTGCTGAAACTGAAGTGTAGTACTTTGGCTACCAGATGTGAAGAGCTGACTCATTGGAAAAAATCCTGATGCTGGGAAAGATTGAAGGCAAAAGGAGAAGGGGGTGGCAGAGGCTGAGATGATTAGATAGCATCAGTGACTCAGTGGACATGAATTTGAGCAAACTCTTGGAGGTAGTGAAGGACAGAGGAGCCTGGTGTGCTACAGTCCGTGGGGTTGCAAAGAGTTAGACATGACTTAGTGACTGAACAACAACTATGGTCAGGCCCTGTGCTGGGCAATGGGATGTGGCAGACAACAAGGAGGGTATGATCTACCTATAGGGTGCAGAGCCGAGGCCCCCTCCAAGGTGCTAATATGCTCTCCTTTCCAGAGTCACTGGGCATCCTGGCCGTGGGCAGCTAACGCAGGTTCCCAGGAAATTGGGATTCAAGTCTGTGCCAGGCCCAGTACCAGGTGTTTAGGCTGCTCAGGTAGGAGGCAGGGCCCCTGTCCTTGAGATGGCTCACAGTTGAGGGTGGGGTAGGGACACATATGCAAGGCTGCACAGTGATAGGGAAACCAGAGGAAAGCATCGTGCTTCCATGCGAATGGGCTATGGAAGGTTCACAGAGCTGACCCCCTGAAGGCTGGGAGGTTTCCCAGTTGGAGAGGGAAAGGGAGTTCCAGGCAGACAGGACACAAAGGCCTGGAGGCCTTCCGTGCAGGGGAGGATCTGGAGAGTGGTAAATGAAATCTCTGCAGATGGTGACTGCAGCCATGAAATTAAAAGACGCTTGCTCCTTGGAAGAAAAGCTACGACCAACCTAGACAGCCTGTTAAAAAACAGAGACATTACTTTGCCAACAAAGGTCCACTCGGAGAAGGCAATGGCACCCCACTCCAGTACTCCTGCCTGGAAAATCCCATGGATGGAGGAGCCTGGTAGGCTGCAGTCCATGGGGTCGCTAAGAGTCGGACATGACTGAGTGACTTCACTTTCACTTTTCACTTTCATGCATTGGAGAAGGAAATGACAACCCACTCCAGTATTCTTGCCTGGAGAATCCCAGGGACGGCGGAGCCTGGTGGGCTGCCGTCTATGGGGTCGTGCAGAGTCAGACACGACTGAAGCGACTTAGCAGTAGTCCAGCTAGTCAAAGCTATGGTTTTTCCAGTAGTCATGTATGGATGTGAGAGTTGGACTATAAAGAAAGCTGAGTGCTGAAGAATTGATGCTTTTGAACTTTGGTGTTGGTGAAGACTCTTGAGAGTCCCTTGGACTGCAAGGAGATACAATCAGTCAATCCTAAAGGAAGTCAGTCCTGAATATTCATTGGAAGGACTGATGCTGAAGCTGAGACTCCAGTACTTTGGCCATCTGATGCAAAGAACTGACTCATTTGAAAAGACCCTGATGCTGGGAAAGATTGAAGATGGGAGGAGAAGGGGATGACAGAGGATGAGATGGTTGGATGGCATCACCAACTTAATGGATGTGACTTTGAGTAAGCTCCAGGAGTTGGTGATGGACAGGGAAGACTGGTATGCTGTAGAACATGGGGTCGCAAAGAGTCGGACATGACTGAGTGACTGAACTGAACTGAAATAGAGAGAAGATAGAGGCGGAGAACCCTGAATAGCCCTGGGGTGGAATTTGGACTTTATCCTGCAGGCTATGAGGATCAGAGAAATTGAAGAAGGGGTGTCAGGTGACCATATTTACACATTGGGATGATCACTCTGGCTCAAGTGTGGAGGAGGGGTTGGCGAAGGCAGGAGTATATGCAGAGGCCACTGAGGCAGACACCAGGAGAAGGAATGAGATGGCGGGGAGGGGAGGGTGCCCCAGACCGAGGGTGGCAATGGGGGGGGGAGGGTGGGTGTGAGGTGGATGTCGGGGCATGGTGGTGTGTTGGATGTGCCGGGAGGAGTCCGGGAGTACTCCAGGCTCAACCACAGGGTGGAGGGTGAGAATAGTCACTGAGGCAGAGGAGAGGAAAAGGAGCAGATGGGGGAGGGTGGTGGTGAAAGGGATGGAGATGATGGGTATGTTTGAAACGTGGAGCCTGGGAACATGGGATTTCAAGAGGAGAGACCCAGCTGGGTTACATGGGTGCTGATAGCAGCCAGGTGGGAGTGGAAACCCAGGTCTGAAGGGCACAGGAAGGGAATCTGTAATGAGAATAGAGGACTGAGAATGCCAAGGGCCCCCACCACTTTAAAAAACCCTCCATTTTCTTCTGATTGTAAGAGAAATACATGCTCCTTTTAACAAATGTGGCCAGTGTTTTGGTATCTCTCCTTGTTGGTGAGGAGCTTCCCTGGTGTCTCAGATGATAAAGCATCTGTCTGCAATGCGGGAGACCTGGGTTCGATCCTTGGGTTGGGAAGATTCCCTGGAGGAGGAAATGACAACTCACTCCAGTATTGTTGCCTGGAAAATCCCATGGACAGAGGAGCCCAGGGTCACAAAGAGTCAGATGCAACTGAGCGACTAATACTTTGACTTTCTTTCACTTGTTGGTGAAGAGATAGTTTATTCATTCAATTATTTATTGAGGACCTGCTATGTGCCAAGCATGATACTGTCATTCTTTTCATTTTCAGCTTTATTGAAGTATAATTTTCATAACATGACATTCATCCATTTCAAGTATACAATTCAATGATATTTAGTAGATTTAGTGAGTTGTTTAACTATCAATATCATTTGGTTTTAGAACATTTTCATCACTCCCAATGAGATCCCTCATGCCCACTTACAGTTAATCTCTGGCCCCACCTCTAGCCCCAGGCCACCACTAAGCTATTCTGTCTCTGTAGATTAAGCTTCATTCTCATCTCTTTCTTCAATGTCACAGTTTGGGTTGTACCTCACAATGGCAGCCCTTCTTGTTGTCCCTCAGGGCATCCATAGCTATCCTTGCCCCTTTAACACCCCAGTGCCAATAGCTCTTTGCCCACATGCCATCACCACCAAGCTAGCACCATTATCCAAAGCCAGGACTCCCAAATCCACACATCCATCCCATTACCAATACGTTCCACTGCCCCATCACCAACAGCTCTTCCAGGAACTAGCTGGTCCTTTGCTGCCAGCTGCTCTTCTAAATGCCTGGTAATCCCAGCTCTATGTCATTCATGTGTTTCAATGGCACCCCTCTTTCTGACAATGCCTCCCCACCACAAAGTATCCAAGGTGCCAAAAGAGCACAGATGAAAGACTTCTCTGCCAAAGAAGAATCAAGGCAGGCTTCCAAATAGAGAGGGACCCAAATGAAGTCATTCCACCTCCTTGCTCCCAGACACACCCTCCCGTCAACTATTTCACTCTAGTTTTATGACCCCAGACTTCAAGTGGATGCTCAATACTGCCGAGCAAAACTATCACTGTTTTCCTCGGGAATTTACTTTTCCACTCCCTAGAATAACCATTTCATACATTCTTCTTGACCCTCCAGTATCTTCTCTCACACCCCGCATCACCCTTAACTGATGGTCTCACCATCCTCCCATCTATTCATCATCCCACTGTGCTTAAACCTACACCCCCACCTTCCTTCCTGTTCCGTGAGATGAACTGTCAGCTTCAGGCCAGCTCCCACTACCTACTCATCTCTCATTTCAAAGCTCATCTCATTGCTGTGGCCTCCTTAAGGATCCTGCCCTTGCAGCCATCCCCTCCCCTTCCTGTCTTACCCATTTCCCACTCTCTGCTCGACCACGCTCACCAGTGTATAAACATCCTTTAAAAAAACCTTTCCTTGACCCCACAATGACCCATTTTTTTCTTCCTTTTTGCAGCAAAATATCTCCCAAGTGTCATTTATATTTGATATCCCCACTCTTGTTTTACTGCCCATTCTTTCCTCAATTCACTGGGACATTTTGAATAGATGCTTATAACAGGGGTATAAAAAACACATAGTGATATCTAGTGAAAAGGAAGGCAGTCCCCTTCCCCTGCTCCCAACAACCCAGTTTCCCTCCCTAAAGGCAACTGATAGTCCTCTCTTCTGAGTCCTTGTGGAAGAAGTAAATATTAATACCTCAATTCACTCTAAATCTGCTTTTATGTCCACCCATAAGAGTGGCCTCTCTCTGATCAGAGTCAAAGACCAACTCCGACTCCATCTTACTCAAGTTCTCAGCAGCATCTGACGTGGTCTACTAGTTCCACTATCTTTTCTCCCTTTTTCTCTCTGGCCGTTTTTTCCCCAGTCTCCTTGGTGGGCTCCTCCATCTCCTTTAGATTTCTAGGTGCTGGTGTGCCCCTAGGCTCAGTCTTTAATCTTATCCCTCCCTAGGCATTCTTTGTTTTCTGGTAGTCCTATAGCTCCCAATCTTTTCTGTATTCTGACTACAACCACATTTTAAAAATCTCAAGAACTTGAGCACCAGACTCCTAAATGTTAATCCTCTTGGATATCACAATGGCATCTCAGACTTAGAGAAACACAAATTTCCTCTTCCAATCATTTTCCTTTCAGGATGTGGTGGCGTCATTCACCCATTTACTCAGGCACCTGAGCTTGACCTTCCCACAAGCATCCAGTTCACAGGAAGACCTGTCTGCCCCCCTTTCAGAATATATCTTGAATCCAGCCTCTTCTTATACCTCCACTATGAACCCTCAACCCAAGTCTCCATCCTCTGTCACCTGGAATGCAACAGCCTCTTCCCTGTTCTCCCTGCTTCTGCTCTTCCCCCCAAAGTTATAGTCCTTTCCCCTATGGCAACCACAGTAAGCTTAGGAAACATCACTCCTCTTCTTGAGACACAAGCCTTCTAATGATTTCCTACTTTACTTAGAATAAAATCCCACCACCCTGGCCTGGCATGATTCCCTCCATCCCCCCAGCCCCTACCCCTATCCTCCTTGAAGTGCCTTTTCCTCAGATCTTCAGGGACTGCGTTCTTCTCACTACCTCTAAGGACACAATGCAAATGTCACTTCCTCCAAGAAGCCTTCTTGGACCACTGTCATACCTCACTACTAATTTTATCCTCCTGACAACCCTTCTCAGTTCCTGAAATCACTTGTATACATGTCTGTGTCCCACTCACATGCGGACTCATTGAGGACAGGGGTCTCTGATTTGTTTCATACTGTTAATCCCCCACCACCTAGAATAATGTCTGGCACATGGAAGGAGCTCAATTTGTGTTTGCTGATAGACTCCTGGAATGAAAGAGCAAGCTTATCAGTGAAGGAAAAGGTCTGTGAGGGCTGGAAGCCCTTCCTAGCATTGTCTGATCATCTGTGGTCTCTTTAGAGTTAAAAAAATTTCTCCAGCACGACCCTCCCCATGAGTCCCCCTGGAGACTTGGCTGAGATCAGAAAGGTAAGTCCTATTTAACTCCTTCCCCAAGTGTCCTCACACCCACAAACCCAGTAGAATCTGCATCTGGCTGCTTCATACCACAGGCCTGTAAATATAAAGCCTCCTCTCCCCCCACCTTCCACCACCCTCCTACCCATATTTCCCCTGTGATGTCAAGAGGGAACAAGCTGGCTTCACATCAGACCCAGGGAAAGTGGGAAAGACTTGTACGCCAGCTTATCTCCCCACAGGGAGACGTAAAACTTGCCCATAAATAAAAGATTTTATTATTTAGCTTGAACATTAAATTTCATCGGTCTACGCATGTGTTTCATTACAGCAGACACTAACATGTACTTAAAAATGAGATTCTGAAATGCTGCCCTGGCTTGCAGAATTCCAGCTGAGAGACTCCAGTGTGGTCTGAGGGAGATGGTCCAGACTTCACCTTCCCAAATGGCACTGGTCATCATGATCCTTATATTCACAGGCACTTTTTGCTGATTAAACAAGTGGCATTAGAGGCGACAAAGATGCTCCTATGGTGCCTCTACTGCTGCTTCCAATCTACTGCAGACTGGGAAAAAAAAAATCCCACAGCCAGTGCTGTTAGAATGGACTCCAAAGTAAGCATCAATACCCCCCAGATAAATGTTGTGTGAAAGATACAAAGATTTCATGATAGTTGTTCTTTCTGTCCACTAACTTTATTCCTTGCTTTGTTTTCTCCTCTCCCGTGTTCTTGACTGTGCTCCAGAGAAACCATTCTCAATTGCTAATGTGCATCATCTGGGATCTTGTTACAATGCACGTCTGATTCACCAAATCTGGGGTGGGGCTTAGTTCTAATAAGCTCTCAGGTGATGCTGATGTTGCTAGTCATTAGAACCACCCCCTCCAATATGATAGCCCCTGGCCATGTGTGGCTATTTAAATTCAAACTAATTAAAATTAATTGAAATTCAAGATTTAGTTTCTCCAGTGCACTAGCCACATTTCAAGTGCTCAGGGGCCACATGTGACAAGGGGCTTCCATCCTAAGATGACACAGACATTTTCTTCCTCGCAGGAAGTCCATTGGACAGCACCACTCTTCAGACAGGAAGGTGTTGGAAATACAATCCCCCCCACACCGCAATGTGTGATATGTGACATTCCGACACCCCTGGAATGGCCACGAGCAGATAAAAATCTACTTGAGATCAAATGCATAAGCATTAAGTATCATTCTTGTCCAGATGAAGTCCTTGGTCTTACATTGCAGGTTTTTCTTCCTCATGGCTAGGCCCACTACTGTGGATGCACCTTGGTCATGACCATGGCCGTCACTTCTGGGAGACGTGGAGTAGGGATTCAGTGCAAAGATTTGCAACCTGCCCCTCCCACCCCCAACCCCATTCTCTTCCCTTACCCTCTTTATTTGCTAGAAGGTCTGCAATGTGCAGGGGAGCTTTACCGCAGTGGTCCCAACCTTTTTGGCACCAGGGGCCAGTTTTGTGGAAGACAATTTTTCCACAGACCAGGGTAGGGGGGATGGTTTCAGGATGATTCAAGTGTATTACATTTATTGTGCACTTTATTTGTATTATGATTACATCAGCCTCACCTCAGATCATCAGGCATTAGATCCTGGAGGTTGGGGACCCCTGCTTTACAGGACAAACTGCAAAGAAACTGAGGCTCTTTGTCTACTGCTTCCACTTCTCTGAGCATCTTCGTTCCACAAAGAGGTGGGGAGAAAAGACTGCCAGAGAACTGAGTTGATTCCGCACACATTGGAGCAATAAAGCAAGGAGAAAGCCCAGCCCCCTCCACTCAAACCCATCCGGGCCGCCGATTGCTGCAATAAGTCACAGCACAAGATTCTCCAGCAGGGGAAGGAGGGAGGGCGGAAAGATTTTTCAAGAATGCCTTTCATGTGGACCCAGAGCTGTCGTTTTCCCGGCAATTCTGTGAACCAGGACCTGGGGCAATTGACCAAAGTGCAGTTGGTGAACATGTGGCCAGCTGTAGCCATCACCCCTGAGAGGCACATAACCCCGGGCCCCGGAAATGCCTGCCTCACCGCCCACAGAGTTCATGGCCCAGCAGGGCAGGAAAGGACCAGAGAATGGGGCTATCTGGCTGGGGAACTGCTGTCTCCAGCTAAGCAGGGAAAAGCTGGCCTGGAGCTGAACCCAAGCAGCCTCCTTCCTTGGGCAAAAACTCTGCTAATTTGCATTGGAACTGCAGCCTTACTTCTATAAGTTTCACATGCAAGATTGATGCCGTCCATCCCAAGTAGTCAGGTCAGTCCTTCAGCCAACCCATAGAGAGGAAGCAGAAAGAATGCTGGTGCCTAGGTCAGAAGAACTGGATTCAAAGCCCACCTCTGGCCCTTACAAAGCATGGAATTTTGAGCAATTCTCCTTTCCTCTCTGGGCCTCAGTTTGCTTCTCTGAAAAGAGAGGGTAATACCCATTTTGGGGGGTGATTCAGCATTTGGTACGCAGGACCAGGTGCTCAGTGAAGGTTGACCTATCCATTTCCATACTTACTTAGTGCCAGGAGCTAGGCAGGACAGTGGGGGGAGATGGAGGTAAGTCCTCCTAGACTTGGCAAAGTGGAGAGGGAGACAGGCATTCATCAAAGAGGCACGTGAAAAAGCATAAAATGACAACTATGGCAGATTCAACAAGGAAGGTGACAGCCTGGAATGAGAATCTCTCTTGCAGAAACTGGCCTAATTAGGGAGGCTGACTCCTCTGAAGAAGTGATGACTGAGCTGAGAGCTCAGAAGTTATAGAAGTTAACTAGGTAAGTAAGGGAGGGAGGACACTCCAGGCTTAAGGAATGTATGTGCAAAGGTCCTGTGGCAGAAGAGTGGCAGTCCAAGGATGGTTGAGGCAGAGGATACGTGGAAGGATGAGAGACTGGAAGGGATGTTGAGATAAAACTCTGCATCTGCCTCCTGGGGTCCTGTGCTAGATCTTGGAGGTCAAGCCAATCGTAAACATGTCTGCCCTCAAGGAGCTTACAATCTACTAAAACAGGATGATAACTGTTAAATGTTTCCTTCCAGTGTTCTTTGGTGTATGAAATACATTATTGCATCTTGGTCCATGTCTTGTAAGAAATTAAGATGATATCAAACTCACCCACTTGGAATTTCTAAAACTCCTGACCTTTTACACACACACATAGTTCATCTGCAGGAAACCAAAAATGGATCAGACCCTGCTTCCCAAAGAAGTCCAGAGATGGTTGTGGGAGAATGAATCCAGCCTGACCAGAAATGTCCCTTTTCTGCAAAATGCCCTGCCTTCACTTTATTGACAGCAGGCCTCTTAAAAAAGAAGCTGGAAAGTCCATGTGAATCACGTCCCATTTTCCTTCTGACTACACAAATGGTTTGCATTAAGCGACCATAGTGCTTTGCTGCCTTCATTCTTTCCAGATGAGGGTAGAACTGCAGGCATAATTGGATGAGTGAGTGGGGTGATTGATGGCTCCAGCCAATCAGAGAGCGCTTTCTGCTGGAGTCAAGAGAAATGCCCCAACCTGACCCACTTGGAATGGCTCAACCTAAAAATCAGAAACCCTTGACCAAGGAAGAGGAAGCCACATCCCCAGTAGTAGGTATATCTTTGTTCTTACCCTAGGTGAGGTGGCACCCTTTCCTGCTCCTCGGCAGGAGAAGCAGCAATAGCAGGGAGTGGCACTCTGGTCCTAGGAGGTTATTGTAATGAGGATGAACTTAGTCCACTAACTGACAGTAGTCTGTAACTGAACTAAGTTCACTGGTGAGTCCCCTTCTATCAGGTGTTAGAAATTTAATCTCAGTCAATTTGGAATTTTCCCTCCCTGTTTTATCTGAATGGTGCCTAAGCTCTGGGGAGGTTTATGGAGAACCAGTGTGTGTGTGGTGGGGGAGGGGATTGGAATGGAATCTGATCCTCAGTGTGGTCAAGGATCCACGTGGGCATCATCCAACAAGGCGGCCTGATCTTAGCAATATAGTGGAGTGGTTATTAAGGGAATAGATTCCAGAGCCAAACTGCCTGGGTTCAAAACCTAGCCATGTCACTGACTGGCCCTGGGACCTTAGCTAAGTTATTTAACTTCTCAGTTTCCTCATCTGTAAGATGGGGATAATAAAGTGCCTACTTTACTGAATTGTTCTGAGGATTAAATGAGTTAATGCTTTAGAATAAATGCTATATATAATAAATACTTACTCCTCTTTATATGGAGGTTTGACACTGACGTGCTCCCACCATTCCTGGTGGGTCTTTCTGGGTTCCCAGGACCCCACCCAGGCCATTTTCTAACCATACAGGACTAAATGTGGTACCAGCATCAAGCTGGACCCAGAGAGCTTGGGGAAGACTCTCCTGAACCCCACTTGGCCTGGACATACCCCACAGTCACCCTATCTGCCCCCAGGGAAGAACACAGACTCCTTTCAATGGCCCCTCCCCCCAGTATCCAATCTTCATTTTCCTCCCCCTCCCCTCCCACCTCCCAACCATGAGCTTATTTCTCCTCCTTCATCCTCATGCCTCAGTCCCATAAATACCTCCAGGACCTTAGTATTTGTGACTCAGTAGCTGAAAGGACTGTTTTGAGGGTTCTACTTTATCATCTCTTCCATCAAGGAGCAAGGGAGGAATCCTTTGACTGGTGGAAAGGGGAAGGCTCAAGAAATTGAAGGAAGTGTTGGGGGTTGGGGAAAACGAGGCCCAGCTATGATGTCAGATGTTTTTCTCCCAACCTCTGTTGTCCCCTTACTGGAGATTCCACTCAGGGCTAGTGTCTGGTTGTGGAGATAGCACTGTTTGTGCTGGAGGCCTGCTGCTGCAGGACTATGCTGTACCCCTGATACACTCCAGATAAAGCTGCAGAGCCCTTTAGACCAAAGGCAGGAGCACTTGAGAATCCCTGCAGTCGGTGTGTCAGGAAGAGTGCTCTCAGCACAGCCAATTGGTCCAGCCGATTGACGCCAGGTGCCCTGGGCACTCTGCCAGCTGCTGGTCCCAGCACTGCGAGTGTTTCCTGCTAACAAGCCCTATCAAGCTGATTCTGATTACACAATGGTACTTACCCCTGGCAGAGAGAGAGCCAGCTGTGTACATCCTCCTAGAACCAGTTTCTATGGAAACCTACTGCTCTTCCTTTCTAGGAAAGGAAGACTGTCCTCCTCACTGGGCCTTGAACACACAAGCTTGCAACCACCCCAGGGCCTTTGCACTAGCTGTTTCCTCTGTTCTATAGCGCTTTCCCCAGGTATCCACATGGCTGGGTCCTTCAGATCTTTGACCAATTGTCTTCTTATCACTAAGTCTTTCCTTAATTATCCTATTTCAATTTGTTATCCAGCCCCCTATTCTCCATTCCCTTCCCTAATTTATTATTCTCCAAGGCATTTAGTGCCATCTGTCCTATTTATTCTCTTTCTCCGCATCCCACGAGGGCAGGGATTTTGTCAGTCTTATTCACTCCTTTAGGAAAGAAAGATGAGATGAAAGGGCCTCACAGGAGCTCTCTGCCTTCTCCGTGTTGTGTACACAAAGCTGTCAAGCCCAGAGAGGTTAGGGGACTTGTCCAAGACCACACACCCACTAACAAAAGAAAGGGAATCTCGAGCTAATTTCTAGTGAACTTGTTCCCCGAATATCTCCTGCTTTTTCCAGCCTTCCCATGGGTTTCTCACACACTGCCAGTACCCTTAATCCTGCCCTTTCCATCTCTATCTGTGGAAACCCTTCATCTTTCCAGGCCCAGCTCATGGCCTTCTCCAGGGAGGCTTCCTGGGGGCACTAGTTGGGCATGACCCTTTCCTCCTGGGAACTCCTGGTTCTCTTTCTCTGCCTCATGAAGGCACTTATCAGAGTTAGCCTTGTATTGTAGCTCTTCCTGTACTTCCTAGGCCTTGTGCAACCCCAGGCAGGGGCTGTGCCTCCCATCTCTGTATCTCCTGTCTGCACCAGCCCCCAGGAAAGGAGTAGAAGTAGGAAAACAGCCTCTCTTCAGCATCATAATTTCCACATCCACCCCCAAACTTACCCATTTCCACCTGAAAGCTCGAGGGGAGGAGAGGGCCTTGGTGGCTGATTACTCACCCGGAACATAAAAGAATGAATGCAGGGCCCACTCTCTCTCACCTCTCTCTAGATTGCTCTTTCCTTGAAGGCAGGATCTGCGTGTGGTAACTCTTCCCCCATTCCAGTACTTGCCCCTGGGTTTGTGAGAGAGAAGCGTTTCACCCTTTTTATGAAAGGAAAAATGGAAGAAATGGTAGAAAGGATTGCAGACCCATTTCAAGTTCAATTCTAGTACTGTGAACACACTGTCAAACAGCTCTTTGCTGATGAATCCCCTGCTCTGCCCCGCAGCCCCCACCGCCCAATGGGAAGGTCAAGCCCAAGTCAAATGCTCCACCACCCGCCCCCCAACACACACACCCACACACCCCCGAGCCCAGCGGGGCTGGCAGGCCCACAGCAGGTGCACCCATGGGGCGGGACCACTGCTCTCGGGGAGACTCCAGTGGGGCCAACATCAACAGGGAGAGCATGAGGGAGGGGGTTGCAAACAGACCTTCCAGAGCCTCAGTCCTGCTTTCTCCGCCCCCCCCCCCCCCCCGGAATAATTGTAAACAATTCAAGCACCCGCTGACAGCTGAGATGGGAGAGGCAAACCCCGGCTGGGGCGTCCAGCTTAGATTTCACATAATGAGCCTCTGGAATCCGGGAAGTGATTACCAGCCCACTGGGGAGGGACCACCTACAGGTCCCCGAAACCTTTCACCGCTGTCCCACATGTGGCTCGAAGGATGTTGGGCTCACCAGGAAGCTGCACTTAGAGGAGAGAGATGCAAAACACAGATTCCATCACAGCACAGTTCAGCAGGGCGGGGCTTGAGAATTCTGTGATGGGGATGGGGACCCTGAAGGGTGAGCCCAGGGGAAGAGAGATGAGGTCTTAGTTTTCAGCATTCTCCAAGAGGTGAGGCTTGAGAAGGGCCCAGAATCCACCCTGGCAACCCCACATCTCGTGCAAGGCCCATCTCCCCTCCTGAATGTGTTTATTGAGTTTACCTATTTTAAAATCATGGAGCTGGAGAGAACTTGGGTTTCACAGTCAAGCTGCCTCATTTCCAGGTGAGGCCATCAAAGCAGAGAGAGGGAGGAGGTGAGTTGTCTGACATCATACAGGCTGGGAGGGGCTCAGCCAGGCCTGGGTCTCAAGCCCTCCATCCTGGTGGTGGTAGCCCACCCAGCCATCCTCAGCCAGTTTAGTGCCAAGAGGGAACCAAGCTGGTCTGGAATTGCACCCACTCATTCCTTGTCTGAAGTGCTGAGCCATTGGAAGCCTAGACCTCGGTGGGGCTAGGGTTGGGTTGTGGGGACCAATGACAACCCTGTCTGCTGGTCACTGTGCCTGGTCCTTCACCACATCCTCTCACTCCCTAGACTGCCCCCGGAAGGTGGTGGGAATCATGTTCTTTATTTTACAGACAAGGCAGCTGCAGCTCAAAGAAGTCACTTGCCCAAGATCACACAGCTGAAAAGCAGTGAAGAAGTGATTTGAACCCAGGCCAATCTGACACCGAGCCTTTGCCCTTCCAGTGTGCTGGGCTCGGGAAAGACAGCCCAGTACAGTTGAGGCAGAAGCTGTTACGCAAGGTTAGGAAGAACTTTGGGAACTATAGCAAGAAAGAGAGAGAAGATTGCATCCTTGAGGCCAAAGATTCTTAGTCACAGAGATATGGCTACCAGATCCCCAGACTGCCATGCAACCTCTCTGGACAGTTTTTTCCTGCTCTGACTACAAACACAGAAACAGATTCTCCAGACAAGAAAGGCCAGTTCGTAAAACAGCTTCACAGAGACAGGGCTTCAGGGAAAGGTCAGAGGCATTCTCCTCGGATTCCTCCGGGGAGGCAGAGGAGTTCAGGGATGCTGGCAACAAGATAATGCCAGCCTGGTATAGAGGGGGCACTGGCCAAGGTCTGGAATTTGAAGGGAGCAGGCTGGGCTGGGGACATGGATGCCTGCCAGAATCCAGCTTAGCCTTGGGCCAGGCCCAGAAACCAGTGCTGTTAAACAAAGGATTGCACAACCACCTCGTAAATGACATCAATTGAGAAGGTCGAGATAACTCGTTCCAGCTCTGTGAGGCTCTGGTCGGAGGGGGCAGGAGAGGCCAGGCTCCTGAGTTCCGGGGCAGTATGTCCATGCGGGTTTAATTAGCAACATGATTTCTGCTTTCCTTGGGCACAGCCTTGCATGCCAGGCCCCTAGCAGCTGCCTGGTGTCCTTAGAGGAACCAGGAAAAGAGAGGGGATACCCTGAGGCAGTGAGCAGGGTGCACACAAGAGAGCATTGCTTGCCCAGGGCAACCAGAGCAGGAGGTCTAGGGGTGGCAGAGCAGTGATACCAAGACCAAGGCTGGAGGTGTTGTTGCAGGGCTCAGGTCAAAAGCAGCAGGAGAGACTGTCGTGGGAAAAAGAGGCCAGCAGACTTGCAGAGTGTAAGGCAAGTCAAAACAACCAGTTCAAGACAGGGTCATAATGAACACAAGGGCATCACTGGCCAAGTTTGGGGGATTGCCAGCTATGCAAATGACAGACTAGTACCACTAAATTGTCACAAGCAGGTAGGACTACAGACTAAGAAAAGTAACAGAACTCAAAAGTTACCAATAAAAGTAATGAAAAGATTGGGAGACTTTGGTTCTCAAAGTGCAGTGCCTAAATCTTCTGCGCTGGGTTCTCCTGAGAAATTCTTAGATGTGCAAAGTATTAGGTCCCATCCTAGGTCTACAGAAACAGAAAATCTGGGAGTGGAGCCCAGCAGTCTGTGTTTTACACCAGCTTACAGGTGATTTGGATGCATGCTAAAGTTTGAGATCCACTTGGCTATTCAAAGTGTGGTCCACGGACCAGCATCACTGGATCACCTGTAAGCTTGTTAGAAATGCAAAAAATCTCAGGTTTGACCACAGACCTGCTGAATCAGACTGCAGTTTAACAAGATCCCCAGGAGGTTCACATGTACCTTACAGTTTGACAGCTAAGCTCCAGCCCTTAGATTCTGCCGTCTGAGTGTGTACGGGTCTATAGGACAAATAGATGCAGATGATAAGTGGGCTTCACAGTTCCCATCATAAACTAGGAGTGTTCTTATCTCTTTATGAATCCATGCTTCTCTCAGAAAATGTCACCGAGAAAAACAATAGCTTCACCAAGCCTGCAAACATGCCCCATCTAGACATTGTGCAGAAAGCAGATTGCAAAGGTGACAAGACAAATAGCCCGACAGGCACTATTCATAGTCCACAGGAGACAGCTGGAGCCCCTGAGATGCAGGCAGGCTCCCAACCCTCTGCGATGCAGAGATGATTTAAGGAGAAGCAGCTGAGGGTGGCTGCAAGTAAGTGAAAGACCCGCAGAGACACTCCTGAGAAGACAAAGCTGCTGAGACAGGAGGCTGGATCCGTGACCTGTCATCCCATCTGCCCAGGGTGACCCGGGCTTTCATTCTTTCCAGTGAAACCAGCAGGGCAGCGGTGGTGATGAAGTACAGGAGAGGAACTCACCTCCGATGGTTCTAAGCCAGAATACAAATGGCTTTATCCTCATGACACCAGAAAGAATGGCTTTCTCCCCCATCTTCCTGCGGGCTTCCCAGTGCCTGATTCTACCAGAACAGCCTTTCCGTGTTATTGCTGTTTAGTCTTTCCATACCCGTTAATAACATCTGCTAATTATTATTTAGTGAGGGTTTACTACTGCCAGGCTCTGGGGTAAGTACTATGTACCTACTTTTTTCACTTAATCCTTTTTAACAATTCCATTAAGTAGATAGCACTATTTGGGGTTTTCAATAATAACTAGGCATTTATTAAATCCGATTAGGTATTTGCTACTCGTTTGTTGTTGTTCAGCTGCTAAGTCTCTGTGACCCCATGGACTGGAGCATGTCAGGCTCCTCTGTCCTTCACTACCTCCCAGAGTTTGGGCAAATTCATGTCCATTGAGTTGGTGATGCCATCCAACCATCTCATCCTCTGCTGCCCTCTTCTCATTTTGTCTTCAATTTTCCCCAGCATCAGAGGTCTTTTCCAGTGATTGGCTCTTTGCATTCATTACTACTACTCAGATAGGGAAACTAACACTAGGAGAAAGTAAGTAGCTTTCCAAAAGTCAGCTGGATGGAAAAGTGGGCAGACATCCTGACCCCAGAGTCTCCACCAAACCACTGTCTGTCACTCAGAGTGCGGTCCTTGTGCCAGCAGCTTCAGCATCCGTTTGGAAGCTCATTATGTATGACCCAGACTTACAAACTCAGACTCGGCATTTTAACAAGATCCCCCAGGATTGGTCTGCACATTATAGTTTGAGAAACATGTCTGGTTGTAAGTGCTGCCTTCCCTCGCAATGATGCAAATCCCCTTCGAAGGAGGAACACAGCTGACATCAGTCAGAGACACTCCAACAGGGGTGAGTTTTAGATTGTTTTGGGGAATAGGATGTTAGGAACCCGGAGGGGGCGCCAGGTTCTTAAGGGACCACGAAGGAGGGGAAGAGAGGGAGCAGTGTGTGCCTTCCTTAGAAACACACTGGCCTAGAAATCTGCCTTCCCAGGGTGAAGTTCTGCCTGCCTTGTCTCCTGAATGTTGCAGAGTCTGGAGAACTGATGGCTCCCACAGACTCCAGTGAGAAAAAGTCGCAAGAAAACATGTCTGAATTTCACTTTCCTTGGGCCTCAGCAGCCTTCTCTGATGAGGGTCATAATCCTGCCCATCTCCCCTGCAGGTGTGATTTAAGGCCTGCCAGGATTTGCAGGATTCAGAGCAGACCACAAGTCTAGGGCACAGTCCTTATTATGAGGTCAACCAGGTGTCTGATCCCTCTGCCCTGCAAGGATGCTGTATGAAATCTGCTGAAAGGCCAGATCTGGACCCCTCTCGGAGCTCCCCCAAACCTTGCTCCCCTCTTCTCTTCACACTCACTCAAGGACTTTCCTGAGCAGCTTCCTCTCTTCTGGTACTTGCACTAAAATAGCCTCTGCCCGTTTATGATTCTGCTCTTTCTCATGGAATTCAGTCCCTCCAAGGCCTTTGATGACCTTGCCTATGTCCTTCATAGTCACTGCATCTTAGATCTGATTCCAAAGATCAGGGCTATGTGATTAAGCATTCAGGGTCATCAGGGCTTAAGTCCCAGCTTCCCTATTTATTAGGTGTATGATCCTGAGTGAGTTTCTTTTTTAAAAATTTATTTTTAATGGAAGGATAATTGCTTTACAATATTGTGTTGGTTTCTCCCATATATCAACATGAATCAGCCATAGGTATACATATGTCTCCTCTCTCCCACCTCCCACCCCATCCCAACCCTCTAAGTTGTCACAGAGCCCTAGTTTGAGTTCCCTGAGTCATACAGCAAATTCCCACAGGCTATCTATTTTATATATGGTAGTGTATATGTTTCCATGCTACTCTCTCCATTCATCTCACCCTCTCCTCCCCATGTCCATAAGTCTGTTCTCTATGTCTGTGTCTCCATTGCTGCCCTGCAAATAGGTTCATCAGTGCTATCTTTCTAGATTCCATATATACATGTTAATACACTATATTTTTCTCTTTCTGACTTTGAGTTTCTTAATTGCTCTGTGATTCAGTTTCCTCATTTGCAAAGTGGGAATAATAATAGTCCCTAATTTACAGGATTACTGGGAACATTAAATCAAATACTACATGTTAAATACTTAATGAGTGCCAACATTTAGTTGATACCCAATAGCTATTATTTATTAAACCATATTTCAAAGTCTCTCAAGATGCATCAATTGTGAGACACATCTGTAATTTCAGAGATGTTAAAAAAGTTTTATTTCTTCAATAGGAAAAGTGTTCCAAAACCAAAGATGTTTGGGAAATGTTATGTTTCTTTCCTGCCGGATATCTCCAAACCTTCAAATGCTACCTTCTAACGTGATTACCAGGGTAGTTATGGCGTTCATTGTTCCCCAGACATAGTAGACAATGGAATCCCTTTTTCACGGAGCATGTGGAACATTGTGTGGAATATGGTTTCAGAAGTGCTGATCTGACCCAGTGCAATAACGTCACAGATGGGGAAAGTGAGGCCCAGAGAACAGAGGCGGCTTCCTGAAGTTACTCAGCTGGCTAAGTGATGGAGCCTAGGCCACTGGACAGCCCAACTGGAGCCTCCTCTGCTAAACCAACTACTCCCCACTTCACCTGTCACCCATGGCACTCCTCACACTAACCCTGAGAGGTCCCCAGGAAAGGGATCCTCCCCATTGTACAGATGCAGTTTCCTGGTCACTGGGTGATGGGCAGAGTAGAGCCCAGATTGGATTCCTCGGCTTCCTGCTGAATTTTATCTACACCCTAAAAACTGTGACTCTAGAGGGGTGAAGGTACATGACTAGGAGGGAACAGGTGAGCAAGGAAGTTCTGAAAGGCCTGGGGCTGGGGGGAGGCCTCTCAGTACAGATAAGCTCCCACCCTGGCAAACCTCACTTTCTGAAGCAGCCTTGCTGGGCCAGTCCTGGTCTCTTCCCTTATGGGCTGAGAGGCAGGCCATCAACCGTCTGCCCACCAATCTTGGTCAAGCAATGGGGGTGGGATGCAGGAGGATGTATCCCAGAGGAACTGCCAAGGCCCCTCATCTCACACCTGCCCACATGCAGAGCTGTGTGGAATGCAGGGCAGACTTCCAGGCTCAGTGTGATTCCATTGCCAAGGCACAGCCGCAGGGACCCACTGCGCAGACTTCAGACCGCATTTATGAAGTCCACTGGGAAGTTCTTTCAGCACAGCAGTTAATTTGATGACTGCTTTGTTTTAAGAGCAGTTTGTGTTTCACTGGCTAAGGTGAATTACTCCGAGTAGCTGTAAAGCAATTCATCAACTTTTGAACCTCGGTATGATGTTTGTGGTCAAACATGACTATTCTCACAGACCGAGTGACTCCTAACCTTTTCCCCTTTGAGACACACATGATGGATGTTGTTTATCCACATGCTGGACCCACCCACAATGGGAATAGACTCCCTTGGATCAGCAAAAATGGTAAAAAAAAAATGGCTTCACCAAGTGTTGATGGGAAAGGTTAACTTTTCTACATTGCAAGTGAGGGTAGCCCTGCATGGAGAATCCCCTTGGACACAGGAGCCTGGCCAGCTACAGTCCGTGGGGTCACAAAGAGTTGGACATGACTGAGCAACTAAGCACAACACGGCACAGTGAGAGTATAAATTTTTAAAAATATTTATTTTTATTTATGTACTTATTTGGCTATACTGGGTCTTAGTTGCAACCTGCAGGATCTTTAGTTGTGGCCTGTGGGATCTAGAGTTCCCTGAGCAGGGATCAAACTTAGGCCTCCTGCATTGGGAATGTGCAGTCTTAGCCACTGGAACACCAGGGAAATCCTCAAGAGTATAAATTGATATAAACCCAATAGAGAACAATTTGGCTGCACCTGATGAAATGGAACATGTATTTCCTATAAGCCTACAATTTCCTATAAGCCTGCAATTCCATCTTTAAGCAAGTGTCAGAGAGGAGTTCAGCATGTACACAGAAAACACCTCCAAGGATATTCACTACAGGATGTTGGTATTCATGTCAAACTGGAAACAACTCAATTGTCCATCAATAGGAGAGAGACTAAGCAAAATATAGTATATTCACATAATGGAATATTTCACAGCAGTTAAAAGGAATAGATTAAATCTGTATGTGTCGTTTTGAATAGATCTCCAAAATATATTGTTGAATTAAAACAAAAATTGATATTTGGTATAAAATTTAAATTATATTTATTTAAATTCTCAAATATAAAAATCAATATTATGTATTTATCACAGATGTATATAAATGTTAAAAGCAAAAACAAAAAAAAAACAGACTGAAAGGAACACGCCACATTCATGACAGTGGTTGCCCTTAAAAAGGGGGAATAGGAGTGAGGAGGGGTTTCAAAGACAAAGGGAACTTAATTTTCTCTGGAAGTGAGGCTATCATGTCAGTTGTACCTTATGCATCTCCGAGACTCTTGACTTTCCTGGTCTCCCGAACTCTTAACCACTTGCTCTACCATTGGCCCTACACGGCAATCAACTCTCCACAGGCCCACACAGTTCTACCCGAGGCTGACCGGTCCCTCTCCCGGAATCTTGGGTCCTCCCATCATTTCACGGCTTAAATGAAATAGGACCTGGGATCTGGCTTCCTCAATGGTGACCCGAAGGGACCAGGTATAATGCAGTAGTTCTCAACTGGGGCAATATTGCCCCAGGGGTCACATCTGGTAATGTCTAGAGACATTTTCGATCATTATACCTGGGTGTGTGGGGGTACAATTGGTATCCAGAGGGAAGATACCAGGGACACTGCTGAACAGCCTACAAGGCACAGGACAGCCCTCCTACAATAAAGATTCATCTAGTCCAACGTCCTTAGTGCCAAAGTTGAGAAACCCCAGTCTAGTGGTTAAGAATAAAAGACTCTAGAAAGACAAGCTTCGTGACCTCAGCTGAGTTACTTCACCTCTCTGTGTGTCAGTTTACAGTTTCCTTATCTGTAAAAAGAGCATAACAATTGTATCTACCTCATATGGTTGTTGTGAGAATTAAATGTATTAATAATTAAATACATTAATAATTAATGTCAGTGAATGGCACTCAGAGAATGTTATGTTGGTGTAATAATAACAGTGGTAGTAACTTTGCCATGAATAGTTATATTGAACACAGTGATATATTTTAAGGAAGCCATTCACAAGCTTCAAGCTTTGATAGTTACAAATATTTCACAATATTCTTCACAACTGACTGTAACACATTGGGAATACCAGATGTTATGAATTCTCAGATGCACACTTTCCCCACACTTTGACGTCTCTGCACTCTGGATACATCAAACAATCATGGTTGGCAGGCCGTTACACACAGCTCTCTCTGTCCATGTGCATAACCTTGGGCATAACATGTGCATAAACCTTGGGCATTGGGATCCCTGGCTTGGAAGGAAATTCTGGAGACAGTAGAGAAGATCCCCCCTTGCCCCGCCTTTTAAGAAATGGTGTGTCACTCACTCTTGATGGCTCAGAGTACAATATTATGTGAAAATATGGTCATTAGTGATGCTGAATTAACAAATGACTCTCTTCTGAAGGGAATTCATTTTGCTTACTTTTTTTCCTTATGTAGATACAAAAGTAATATATTATCAAACATCCATGTCTAAATAAATGAGAGTTTTTTTTATTACAGATATGTTTTAAAATTCTACATGAGAAAGCCTTGTGTTAAAGGTAAAATTTCTTCTTTTTTTTCTTTCTAAAGGAGATCAATCCTGGGTGTTCATTGGAAGGACTGACGCTGAAGCTGAAACTCCAATACTTGGGCCACCTGATGCGAAGAGCTGACTCATTTGAAAAGACCCTGATGCTGGGAAAGATTGAGAGCGGGAGGAGAAGGGGACGACGGAGGATGAGATGGTTGGATGGCATCATCGACTCAATAGACATGAGTTTGGGTAAACTCTGGAAGTTGGTAATGGACAGGGAGGCCCGGCATGCTGCGATTCATGGGGTCGCAGAGTCGGAAACGACTGAGCAACTGAACTGAACAGAAAATGGTGCATCTTACAGTTGATGACATCATTGCTTTGATGAAACATGTGTAATCATACTGTCATTTTCTGAGCCCTCATAATGTGCTAATCAGGTTACTTATATTATCTCATTTAATCCTCTTAATAGCCCTATAATGTATGTACTATTGTTGTTCGTATTTTGCTATTGAATAAACAGATTCAGAAGTGAAGTAACTTGCCCAGGGTCAACAGCTGATAAGCAGAGCTGGGACTCCAAAGCCTTGGGGCTCAACCTTTGTATCTTGGTTCAGAACTACAGCCAAAATCTATCTTTTTTCTCAGATGTTGGCAACCTAAGGAATGGATAGTAACAACAGAAGGTGGCTGAGCCAATGTTCAGCAACCTGTGGGCTGGCTCTCCTGCTGCCATTTCTTCTTCCCTACCCCCATTTCTCACAAAATACTTCACAACTGACTGTAAAGCACCACCAGACTTTGCCCAGCATAGCTCCCTCACCCAGTCCAATGGTAAAATATAACCAGAACTGTGACCAATGTGGAGACCAGCACATTTCAGAGACTGCTGGTCTCCAAGCTTCTCTAAGGAAGCAAAGTTCATGTGTTGCACAGCTGAGAGGGGTTTAAAAGGACAGAGATGTTTTACAAGCTCTGGGTAAAAATCACGTGGTCCTAGGCTGAACCACATCTTTGGTATGTTTCATTTATCTCCTTTATAGTAAAGTTCTGTCTCTGCAGATTCCAGCAAATTGTGGAGCAAAAAACACAGAGTCATTGTAACAAAATATCCAAAGGTAATTATACAACAGCAGATGTATCCTATTAGCATCACCACGACTTAACTTCAATCTGTGTCTCCTCTCCAGCCTGATAGGCCTTCCCAAGTCTCCCTGTGGATTGATGGGAAAGCAGATTAGCTGGTCACAGAGGGGTGTAGGGAGATGGTAAGAATTGCACTGGGAATCCCGTGTTCAAGTCGTAACGCTTGTGTGAACTTGAGTGAAACACTTGACTGTCTATGCTTCATTCTCTCCTTCAAATGTGTGCCCCACCCCCTTCCTACCCCAGGTTCTAAAACTGAATGGCAGCTCTAGTTTACTCTCTCCCATAACCCTGTGGAATCTGGTTTTCATTCTCATCATCTTTCAGGGCCTCTGAGCAAGTTCCTGTGCCCTGTTTCTCTCAACAAGCATAACTACTTCCACCTGCCTTCATAATTGGTTCCTGGGACAAGAAAAGCCTCTTGACAAGCTGGACTGCCTCGCATGTGTTGGATAAATACTTGTAATATGGGCCTTCTCCCCCCTCAGCCACCCGTCCCCAGGGTTCAGGACTGAAAGCAGCGAAAAGTGCTGCTGTTTTATGTTGCAGAAGCAGAAGTTTTGCTTTTTCCTCTGCTTTGCAACTCGCTCACTCTGATGAGCAATGAAAAAGACTGGGGTCTAGACAATCTTAGATTATTGCCTGCCCCATTCTCCCACTCAGGTCATGGAAGTTGGCAACTCCAGCCACTCTTGGCATAGAGGCCTGGAGAGGGGACAAGATTTTCTGTGTTTTGCAACAACTGATGGCTGAACTGGGATGCAAGTCCTGGTGGTCTGACTCCAAGTCCAACAATCACGGTGAGAGCGAGTCAGAAGAGTCTGGGTTATGGATTCCAGTCTGGGCTATGGATTCTGACCTGAATTTAAAGCCAGCATTGCCACTGGCTTACTGTGTCTCCTCAGCTTCCTTATTCCTAGAATGGAAATAATAACACCTCATAGAACTGTGAGCATCAGACAGGATAATGTACACGACGCTCATGCAGTCTTTGATTTAAAACCAGAAAAGACCCAAGTGACAACTGCTGGCACTTTAACGGGGATAGAGAGGAAATGTGATTGTCCCACACAAATGGGGAATTTGTGCTAAAGTAAGATACCAGCAGGGCAGAACTCTTCTTACTGAAGGGACCTTAAATGCCCGCCCCCATCATTTAAGCTTATGAAGATATGGAAGCCACACTTGTAAAGAGGGAGAGAGCATATGTGTTCAGTCATGTCCGACTCTTTGCAACCCCATGGACTGTAGCACTCCAGGCTCCCCTGTCTGTGAGATTTCTCAGGCAAGAATACTGAAGTGGGTTGCCATTTCTTTCTCCAGGGGATCTTTCCGACCCAGGGATGGAAACCGAGTGTTTGTGACTCCTGCATTGCAGGCAGACTTTACAACTGTTCCACCTGGGAAGCCCATTAAAAGGGGGAAGTGTGAATCAAAACTACCCTGAGTATTATATGTAAATTATACCTCAATAATGCTGATTGAAAAAAAAAAACTATCCCAAGATCAGAAAAGATCAAAAACCCTGATGATAGTGGGTATCAAAGGGTGTGGGAGCATCTGGTGCAAACTCTGAGGAGGGCAGCTTGGCAAGATTCATCAAAATCAGTAATGTACATGCCCTTGGGTCCAGCAATTGCTCTAGCTGTAGCCAGTTGTAGATGGCCTATCTTCCAGTACAGTAACCATCCCGGGGGTTCTTCGTATAAAACATGGCACACCCACTTGAGGGCAGAGTGGACAAGAGGCCGCTTCACTGAGAATCAGTTGTGCTGTGGGTGAGGTGACAGACATTGTTAGTACCTTGAGGGGAAAGAGTTCTATGCCACTAGAGTTGCAGAGGGGTTGGGGAGGGGAGCAGCTCCTGGCTTCGAGGGCATCACTCCAGAGGGCTTAGAGTCTGGCAGATCTGCTCTGCTACCTACTAGCTGTACAATCTAACGCAAGTCATTTTGAGCTGCTTTTCTCCATCTATTCGCTGAAGATGGTACCACCTTCCATGAAGAGGTGACATGAGGATCAAATGAAATCCACAAGATGACCTGGCTCGGTGTTTCGTGTATGGTCAGCAAGCAGAGCAAGTTTTCTCTTCTCCAGTTTATCTTTGTATCCCTCTTCCTACCTTTGTGTCTTCACCTCTCTGCTGCCTTTTTTTTTTTATGTTGTGACTAATACACCCCTGCATCACACCCCAGCCTCCTGGAAGAGCAAATTTCAGACAGTAGTGGACCCAGGAGGCAATTGCTCACATCTCAGCCTGAAGCTCCAACCTATTCTGCCCTCCCCTCCTCCGCCAGGTCCTGAATGCCTAGCACACTGAGTTGGCTTGATCCTGGCCTCAGGCTCCTGGATTTCCTCCGCTTCCTGGCACGGCCCGCAGCCAGCTCCCCAGTGTGGTTTTGGTTAAGCTTACACCTCTGGTGTCGGCTTCTTCCTTTCCCTCACTGTGAACCTCCCCCAACCACACACCTTAGGAGAGGAAGTGGAAATTCAGACAGTCTCCACTAGTCATATCAAAAACAATGCGCTTTAAAA
Source organism: Okapia johnstoni (assembly GCA_024291935.2). Classification (NCBI taxonomy): domain Eukaryota; kingdom Metazoa; phylum Chordata; class Mammalia; order Artiodactyla; family Giraffidae; genus Okapia; species Okapia johnstoni. Next base: position 26,977,334 of record CM044326.1, read on the forward strand.
ACAAACAAGCAAACAGACAAACAAAAAACCCTTTTATTTTAAAATAATTGTAATCTCACAGAAAGTTGCAAAAATAATACAGAGGTCCTGTGTACCCTCTACCCAGCTTCCTCCAGTGGTAATATTTTACGTATCGGCAGCACACTTCTAAAATATGTGTTTGGTACTTGTACCATCTGGCAAGGATCTAGTATAAAAAGAAGATTTAGTGGTTCAAACCTTGTCATTCAAATCTTATGTTCCATCCTTCCCTGAAAGGCCTGGTCTTTCCTTTCTCCGTGACATGATTCACTCACTGCTTTTGCCCAGAAAGTATTCCTTATCAGCCAGAGACTCAGCGAGCTTAAGCCAAAATGGAATTTACTGCCCCTGAAGTTCAAAGATATTGAACTGCCCCTGAATCTATGGGAACACTGGGAGCAGAGCAAGGGCCAGGAGAAGGAGCAGGGCATCCAAAATTCCCTGGTCACTTCCTCAGAAGGCTCCCACAGCAAGAAGTGCAGGTCCACCACTTTGTATCACATAGTTTCTCCTGTCCTTTGCCATCTTTTACTGCAGCTTTTCCACATCAGCCCAGCCAGAAATGGCTCACACATACAGCCCTTCCCAGCTAGATTGTATGTCTTGGGGCGTCAAGTTTTCAATCTCTATATAGTCTATAATATTTATTCAACATAGGACATCAAGAAGTATGAATAAATAATTTCTAGCTCTAAAGGTGGTTAATTTGCTTTACCAAGTTATTTAACTTTTAAGCATAACCAAAATGAGGGGAAGTTGCCTCCTTTCTCTTCATTTTGGACTCCTCTCCCTAATGAGAGTGTCAAAGCAGTGAGTGGATTTGGTTTTTTAAATCACTGACACAGCCTTTAAGGAGCCCAAGAACTTGCAAATAACTGCTACAGAAGGTTTTAATTAGCATGATGTGGAAAAAAGTCACTTGACCTCTAGGTGCCCTTCTTTAAAAAGTGGGATAATGAGACTGGCCACCTGCCTGGCTCACGGAGGCACTTGTTTGTTAATGAGACCAGGGGTGGCAAGGTGCTTGGAGCACTTTGGTTGAAAGAAGGGGGGAAAGCTCTCCACATACTAACCGTTATAATGACGGTTTTAGCCAAAGACCCTGTTATATCTAGACTCCCTCTGGTGACCAATTTAGCATACTGTATATAATACATTTTGAATTAATTGGTTTCTTCAGCCTCTCAAAAGACTGGGAGTCGCCAAATGGCTGTGGTTTTGCCTTCACTGAGCTGCCATGAATACTTCTCTTAGTGGTCAGCCTTGCCATCTCTTTCATCCTGGGCCATCTCTGCCTTTGCTTTGGAGCTTGGCTCTCCTCAATAGTTTTTCATTTGAAAGTCAGGCTTTTCGGTGCTGCTGTGCAGTGTGGGGAATGTCATCGTCACCATCCTTAGATCTCCGGACATGGACATAGGGGCTGACTCATTCTGTTTGGTGCCAGAAAGCAAACCTGGGACAGGTGAGGCAGAGGAATGCAGGTTTCAGCACAACAGAAAAGAAAATGTTTTACTGTCACAGCATTGTTCGTCGACTATACTCCCAATACAAAGTAAGATGTTTAAACAAAAATTAAAACATAAAAACGTTTCCACGATCACACTCACACAGTCAACAGGCATCTCGTGGTCAGTGCCCTGGCACCAGAGACAGAGCCTGCTTGGTGAGGGGTCTTGGTGTGTAGACATCTGAATGTCCTCTAAGTGAGTTTTAACAGAAAAGGGTTTATAATGGTAGACTGTGCTTAGCATCAGTTCCGCCGTCTTTTTTGTCTTCCTCTAATGACGAGACTGGAAAGCTAGTCTGTGTTTGCCAGGCTTGCAGGTGGGCTGGCACAGAAAGTAGAGATGAGGAGGAAGCCACAATTTTGCTGGGTCTACCCATTTTTTCAGCAGCCCTTGCAGAAATTCCGATGTCTAATCACCAACTTTGTAAGTATTGGAAAGCAGAGTATGACAAATTCACTGGCAGAGGCTAGTGGGCACAGTGTGCCTCTCAAGCTGCCACAGTGACCACACAGTTCTGATCACAGTGGCCTCCTGGTTGTGACAGTTCAATAACCATAGAGGTTTCTGGATGGTGGCAGCATCCGTGTGGTGCTGGAGCCATTGGCGTCCTGATCATTGATGAGGTAGCAGCTCCCTTGGACCCTCTCAGAGTCATTCATGTGACTTCAACCTATGAGATATCTTCAGCTCTAAGCCCTTTCCTACCCTGTAGTGAATCATTTTCTGCTTAAATGAACTAAAAGGAATTCTGTCCTCTGCTAGAGAGTCCTTGCTGATACAAAGAGATACATAAAGCCTAAGGAACCACTGGGATGCTGTCTAGTCTGAGTTTGCAAGTGCAATTCACAAAACTACTCTGCAGAGCTGTGCAACTGAGGGCATTGTTATTATGTGACAATCAGGACGCTGTCCTCCCCTGCTCGCCCCAGAATCAGGCCAACTCTATCCCTTTCTGTGCCAGCAAAACAGATGTCCTTGCCCCACCTCTTTCTCCACATAATTCAGTTCTGAATGAGTCTCAGATGAATGCATTTGACCAGCAGACTATAAATTATAATCAGATCCTGACCTACAGAAGAGCTTGGAAATGTCATCATTAGTGGTTCAGCCCCTACAGTCCAGAAAGGAATCACGTGAGTCAGTCCACAGTGTTTGCTACAAAATCACCGACTTTTAGGGCTGGGAGAGCTCTTAGGAGGCTAGTTCAGCCTTCAGAGACAGATGAACTTGGGTTGTCCAAGACGGAGTCAAAATCATAACGGAGTACAGACATCCATCTCAGTGCCCTGTGCTCCACTTTCTCCGTCTGAAGTTTTGGAAGGAATTCCTGCATTTGTTGGGAGTCTAGGCCACATACAATCAGTGTCCTGTATCTACAATGTTTTTCCAAAAAGAAGAAACTATGGGATTTGGAAAACTTCTTTCCTCTGAGTTAGGCTAACCTGGTTTCAAATCCTGACTGCTACCTCTTGCCTGTGTGGCCTTAGACAAGTCACTTACCCTCTCTGAGCTTCAGTTTCCTCCTCCTAATGCCTGTTTTAATTGGTTTTTGCAATGACTGACATGTCAAAAGCACCTGGCATGTAGTAAGTGTTCAATAAATGTTAGTCCTGTGATTCCCAGCTCTTTGGTATTCAGTCAACAAGTAATTACATTTTTGTGCAATATGAAGGTATTTCCTAAAAGAGCAAGAGAACTAAGAATTCTCAGATTTTGGACTTCCCGGGTGGTACAGTGGATAAGAACCTGCCTTCCAGTGCAGAGGATGTAGGTTCAATCCCTGGTCCAGGAAGAGTCCATATGTTGTGAGCCACAGCTTACAGCTGAAACCAGTGAGCCACAACTACTGAAATCTGTGTGCTCTAGGGCCCACAACAAAGAAGTAGCCCCCACTTTCTAGAACTAGAGAAAGCCCTTGCGTGTCAATGAAAACCTGACACAGCCATAAATAAATAAAATTATATATAAAAAAAAGAATTCTCAGATTTTGCCATGGAAACTTAACCCTTGAGCTGCTGCATAAGCCTGCAAGCATCTCCAGGCCCATTATGATGTTGGCAATTTTTCAGGCAAATGCCCCAGTGTAAGCTCTGTCTAAGGTGAGAATCCTGGGCAAGTTTAGTGCCTTCCATAAGTTTGGAGTTTATTCATTATGAAGCAGAAGAGAGGCCCATCAGGACCTGCTGCAGGAGCATGCACTGGCTGAGACTGCTCCTAAGATGTGTGACTTGGGACTGAACCAAAGGAAGCCTCTAACTTAGGGCAGTTCGATGCTTCCCATGGGGAACACATGCTCTCCCAATCCTGTCTTCTTTCTTATTCTTTCCAGGGACAACTGGTAGGGCTCAGAGGAAAGAGATGTGCCCCAAGAACCGCTGGAAAACTGGGTCTCCCCTCCCGTTTTCTCTTTCTCTGGGCCTCAGCTGCTTCATCTAAGAAAAAGAGCTGGAGGGACTTCCCCGGAGATCCAGGGGTTAAGACTCTGCGGTTCCACTACAGGAAGGACAGATCCCCTGTGCCGCACAAAAAAAAAAAAAAAAAAAGGCTAGAAGACTCTATATCCTGGTGCAAGCCCCCATCTCTTTCTCAGCGCTCAGATCTATGATTCTGAGACTTAACAGTGGTGGGCTCACCCTCTAGAGGGAAAGACATCCTGGGACTACCTATGCAGAGCAGCTGTTTGTCCAAACAGAGTCTTATCCCTAATGATCTCATGAACTATACACATTGGACTGACAGCTTGTACAGGTCTAGTTTCTAAAGTCAGCACAAAGTAAAGTTCTCTGTAGTCGGGATTACCCTTGAAAATCCCTGAAGTTGTGTACACATTGCATGACAATATCATCTTTCAATAATATCAGTACAGCCAAGTTTTTTTCTAGTTTAGGATATTTGAACACCAGATACAGTAGCGGGCTTGTGTCTGGGGGCTGTGTTGTATGAAAATAGAAAATGTTCAGTGCTATAAACACACCTAGTGCTGGGAGATTGATACTCATAGCATTGAGTTCCACTGAGGGGAGAGACCCAGGGCTGGGCAGGCAAAGCAAAGACCAGAGGAAGGACAAGGAATGGTCCTTGATGCCAGGAGCAGAGGGAATGTGCACAGTGGGGCTCCAAAAGGTCAAAGGCCAGCACATTGGATTCCAGAGATCAGGCCAAAGTGAAGCAGCCATGCTGAAGGGGTCTTCGGCCACCCTGCCAAGCCCTCTCAAACCAATCACCCTTCCGCACAGCCCTGTCTGGGCTTAAAGGACCCTTCCCCTAAGTCTGCAAAGAGATCTTTCAGAAAAGGTTCAGAAAAGGATGTCATCCATGTTGAGAGAGAAGTGATCCTACTGAGATGTGGAAGATTGGGAAGACTTCAGAAAAACAAGGACACTGGGTGCTGGGTGGGTCTGTATAGCTGGGGAGGATGGGGGTGCTGTTCTGGCATGGGAGACAAGTGGGAGGCGGGGCAACAGAGCCAAAGCAGAAATGCTGAGGTGGGGAAGCTGGGGACCTGTTAGATGGCCATGTGAGATGATGCAGCCGGAAAGGTGAGACATTAACAAGAATGGAAACAGGTGTTCCAAACTGTACCAGAGGGCTCAAATATCAGACTAGAGACTTTGGCCTTTGTGTAGAGACTAGGGATTTTAAGCAGGAAAATTACTGTAATCAAAGTCGATTCTGGAACCCTGGGCAGTGGGGTGCAGGTGGATGCCAGGTTAGAAGGTCAAGTTGGGACTCAGGTTAGAGATCAGTCAGGTCACAGGAACCTGGGAGTCAAACATCAATTCCTACCATGCAACACTATATTGATTCCCTAGAGCTCTTTCTGAATGTCAGGACCAAGTCGTCCCATTTCTGAGACACACAAAGGTATTCTGGGTCCTAAAACTAGGGGGGCAGTGTGAGTTTTTGTGTGGCCCAGAACTGAGATGCCTTCCCTAGAGCTCTGGGGCTCTCTGCTGCATGGATTTGAGGAGCTTGTCTGGCTTCTGCTTTTATTTATTTTTTTATTTTGGCTGTGCTGGATCTTCCTTGCGGCATGTGGGCTTTTCTTGTTGATACAGGCTCTAGCGTGCAGGCTCAGTAGTTGTGGCTTAGTTGCCCCAAGACACCTGGGATCTTAGTTCCCAGACCAAGGATCAAACCCGAGTCCTCTGCACTTCAAGGCAGATTCTTAACCACTAGGCCACTAGGACAGTCCCTAGCTTCTGTTTTTAAACAATTTCCCAGAATCGCTGTTGCTGACACCATAAGGCATACCTTCAATTGGTAAAAACCTTTCCAATTTGAACCTTTAAGTGCTCAGTTAACTGAAGTCACAGAGATGGATTTGATCAGAGATCAGTAGAGGTCCCTGCCTCTGATGGTCTCCACTCTGCATTCAGAAAAACAAGTTAAGTATGCTCTTTGAGTTTGCCTATGCAGTGAATTGATTCATGCATCCACTCAACAAATATTTACTGAACACCTCCCGTGTGCCAAGTCTAGGCACCAGGGATCAAGTCCCTGCCCTCTTGGAGCCCACATTCTAGCAGGAGATAGAAACAGTAAGTTAAGTGTATAGCATGTGAGATAATTATAAGTGCTACAGAGAAGAATAAAGCAGAGTAATGAGCATAAGGAGAGCTGGGATATGCCAAATGTGTTAGGTGGTCAGGAAGAACCTCACTGAGCAGGTCAAATGGAGCAGGGAGCCAGGGAAAGTGAAGGACAAGTCATATGGATATCTGGGAGGAGTGATCCAGGCAGAGACCTGCAAGTGCAAAGGCCTGGAGAATGGACTATGCTTGGTGTTTGAAGAACAGCAAAGAGACCAGTGAGGCTAATGTGGAGTGATGGGGGAAGAGAGAATGTGCGGAGGTCAAGAAAGGGAGCAGGGACTTCCCTGTTGGTCCAGTGACTAAGACTCCCTGTTTCCAACTCATGGGGCCTGGGGTTCGATCCCTGGTCAGAGAACTAGATCCCACATGCTGCAACCAAGAGTTTGCACTGCTACAACTAAAAAAAGAAAAAAAAATGGATCCTACACGTGGCAACAAAGATCGAAGATTCTTTGTGTGGCAACTAAGATTGGCCCAGTCAAATAAATAAATAATTTTTAGAAAGGTGGGGGGCAGATCACATAGGACCTTGGAGGCCACAGTGAGGACTTTGGCTTTTACTCCAAGATGGGAGCCAGCACAGACTTCTGAGCAGAGGGTGACAATAGCTAACTCCCTCTGGACAGACTCCCTCTGGCTGTTGTTTTGAGACCAGCCAGGAGGCCACTACAATAATCTGGTGGTAGTTCTTATCAGTGGGGCAAGAACAGACGTTTGCAGGAGTAAGGCCCAGGGGGCCTGGGACTTAGGGAGGAAAGGTTAGCTTTTAACAAAATGAGCTTTAGATGAACAGCCCCCAGATGAATGCTCTCCCTTAAATCTGACCCATCTAGTTCAGCCCTGGGCTCTGAAAGCCATTCTGCGAGAAGGGTTGATGCAGCGTTTTGAGTGGGGACAAACTCTTAGAATAGATTATCAAGCCTAGTAGGATGGCTGCTTTGAATGGGCTATTTGGGTGTCCTAAGTGTAAAGAAAAAAAAAGCAGTTTTCATTGCCATGTTAGAGGATACAACTGGGAACTTTATTCCTCGATTGTTCCTTCAGTGTTTCATTCACCACTGATGCCAAGATCTTACTGTCGCTGTAGCATTCCCAGACAATGCCTCATGCTGCTGCCTCCCAGAGGCTACTTGCCTAATTGCAGCCTGCAACATGCCTCCAGAACGACACCGTGTGTTCTCTGGTCTCAAATCATCAGATCCATGTGCAGAGCAGCAGAGCAGAGCCCTGGGAGAATGAAGAGGTGACTCTAAGATGCCCAGCCCCAGGGCACCTGGCCTGCATTTCCAGAAGGGATGTGGGAACGGGGACCCTGTTTTCCCATTTTGCTAGGCTTTCATCTCACTGGATAACTCACTGGCAGAACTCCAGTAAGATCCAGGCTCAAACATGGACAGTTTTTCATTTTCCCTTCTTCCTCTGACCTTGTAAAAGGGCTTATGAAATCTATATATTAAATGGAATATGGTCTCCATATCATTCCCTATTTCTTTTAGATCCCTACACCCTTCCTCACTCTTTCCTCAAACATCCCTTCTGGCATCCAAGGAAACCTGCAAAACCACACTGCAAGTCTCCTTCTGGGCTTGCCTTTCCTGATTGTGCCCCAAGATTTTTGGAGCATTTTTTTCTTCTTTTGCTCGCATCAGAACTGACCACTCCTAGTTCCATCAATTAATGAGTGTCAACAAGGAATCTTATTTTTCCACTTTTCTGGAACCTCGGTTTTTAAATCTGTACAACAGGGCTAATGATAAGATTTATCTTTAAGATTATTATGAAGGTTCCAAATTCTTTATGCAAACCATCTGGCAGAGCATCTGAGGTATTTGATAAATGACAGACATTAGTTTAGAATGGACTCAGCTTATATGTCATCTTCTCTAAGAAATCTTTGATTCCCACCAAGTGGGGTTAAATGTTTGTCATCTGTGCTTCAGAGTCTACAGAAGTAATTCACTGAGTCCTGGATATGCGTCCACAACAGGGTAGACTCCCATGGTCAACAGAATAATCCCCTCCACCCCAACTCCCAAGATGCCCACATGCTAATCCCTGGAAACTGTTATATTACATGGCAAGAGGGAATGAAGGCTGCAGATGGAATTAAGTTGTTAATCAGCTGACCTTAAAATGGGGAGATTATCTGGATTATCCAGTTGGCCCAATATAATCACAAATCTCCTTAAAAAGTGAAAGAGGAGGACAGGAGAGTCAGAGGGAGAGATGTGATGATAGAAGCTAGAGGTCTTAGTGAGACCATTGCTGGCCTTGAAGATGCAAGGGAGCCCCTAGCCAAGGAATGAGAGCAGCCTCTAGAAACTGCAAAAGGTAAGAAAGTTGATTCTTCCCTAGTGTCTCCAACAGGAATGCAGCCCTACCAATTCCTTGATTTGAGCCCAGTGAAATCCATTTCAGACTTCTGAACTCCAGAACTTTAAGACAATAAAATTGTGTTGTTTAAGCCACAACATCTGTAGTAATTTGTTACAGCCTCTGAACTAATACAACCCTTCACATACATCTAATTGGCACAATTATCCAAGTCATTGTTGTTATTTTTTCCAGTTTACAGCTGGAAAGCCTGCAGCTCAGGGAAGTAATTTGTCCAAAGTGACACAGCTAATAAATAGCTATCAGATCTTTCAATGCACATTTCAACAAACAAACAAACAAAGCACAAGTTGCTTCAATCTATGAAGAGGGGATTCAGTTCAGTTCAGTCGCTCAGTCGTGTCCAACTCTTTGCGACCCCATGAACCGCAGCACACCAGGCCTCCCTGTCCATCACCAACTCCCGGAGTCCACACAAACCCATGTCCACTGAGTCAGTGATGCCATCCAACCATCTCATCCTCTGTCATCCCATTCTCCTCATGCCTTCAATCCTTCCCAACATCAGGGTCTTTTCAAATGAGTCAGCTCTTCATATCAGGTGGCCAAAGTATTGGAGTTTCAGCTTCAACATCAGCCCTACCAATGAACACCCAGGACTGATCTCCTTTAGGATGGACTGATTGGACCTCCTTGCAGTCCAAGGGACTCTCAAGAGTCTTCTTCAACACCACAGTTCAAAAGCATCAATGCTTCAGTGCTCAGCTTTCTTTATAGTCCAACTCTCACATCCATACATGACCACTGGAAAAACCATAGCCTTGACTAGACGGACCTTTGTTGGCAAAGTAATGTCTGCTTTTTAATATGCTGTCTAGGTGGTCATAACTTTCCTTCCAAGGAGTAAGCGTCTTTTAATTTCACGGCTGCAATCACCATCTGCAGTGATTTTGGAGCCTGGAAAAATAAAGTCATCCACTGTTTCCACTGTTAACAGTGGAAGTGGGGGTTATTAGCTCACATAACTGAAAAAATTTCCAGAGGAGGTAATTGTGGAGAACTGGCCAGGCTTGATCCACAAGCCAAAAGGATGACACCAAGATTCAATATTTCTGTCTCTTGTGCCTGTTTTCCACAGTCTTGGCTTTATTCTCAGGTTTCACACAGTGAACCCCACAGCTCCAGGATCACCACTGTGGTGGCAAAAAATGGCTGCAGCAGTTCCAGATGTTACAACCTCACTCCCTATAACTTCTAGAGGAAAAAAGAAAGCTTCCTTTTTTCAGACAGCCCAGCAAAACTCTTATAGTGATTTGTTGCTTCTCATTATGTTAATCCTCAGTTTCTGGACTAAATACTGAGCCACATGGTAGACCTATGAATGGGCGTGGTGGGGAAGGGTTGAATGGCCCAAAAGGAGATCAGAGTCATTTGGGCAGGAGAAACAGGAAATGGATATCAAATATCAACAGTGCTGGCTGGGAAAGGTCCATCACAAAGTTTCTGAGTTCAAACACTGCTGTCTTCCAGTAAAGTCATTTTCTGACTCTTTTTCCAGTATAGCCATTTTCTGACTCTTTGGGAACTTGGTCATTGTTTACCTTTTGGTGAGACTAAGGGACAAGCCTGGAGTCATCCTAATCTCCTCTCTGTCCCCAGCTCCTAGCCCAGGGCCTGGCTGGGAGCAACCACCAGAGAAATGCTTGTTGGTCACTGGGGCTGCTCGCTCCGGAGATGAGAACCGTTCAGGAAGTGCTACCTTTTTCTGATTCTGTATGGAGTCATTATGATGCCCAAGCAGGCTAAATGTCTCTGAGAAAATACAAGTACTTCAGTGGCTTGGATTTAACCCAGTTTGAGTTGAAGGTTTCTTTTGTTTGCATGTAGAAACATTCTGAGGCTTCCCAGGTGGCACTACTGGTAAAGAACCCACCTGCCATTGCAGGAGACATGAGGTGTGGGTTCGATCCCTGGGTTGGGAAGACCTCCTAGAGGAGGGCATCGGAACCCACTCCAGTATTCTTGCCTGGAGAATCCCATGGACAGAGGAGCCTGGCAGGCTACGGTCTATGGAGTCGCAAAGAGTTGAACACTACTGAGCTGACTTAGTACGCATGCGTGCAAAAACATCCTAACTGATACAAATGCCTTATAGGGATGTTCTGAGAATATAAGTGAGATAATGTATGTAAAGTACTTAACAAGTTCTAATGCATATTAGTTATTATTATTTTCATTACCATTTACAGTGACTTTATCTATTTACGAGCTCCTCAAGGGCAGGTTGAATCCATTCCACTCTTTTTTCTTTTTTTATTATTTATTTATTTGGCTGCACCATGTCTTTGTTGCAGCATGTGAACTCTTAGTTGTGGCATGTGGTATCTATTTCCCTGACCAGGGATGGAACTTGCGTCCCTGCATTGGGAGCACAGAATCCTGGCCACTGGACCACCAGGGAAGTCCCCCTCCCCATTCTTGAATGCAGTAAGTAATACTTAACTAATGGTTGAACCAAATGAAAGTATCCAGGGCATCACTTTACAAAGGTCGTTTCCATCAGTTGCATTTTTAAATGTGAGTTATAGTTTCGAATTTATAGGATAGCTTGCTATTTGCAAAATTCCTGGAGAAAATTACTTTTGAAAGCTGAGTCACTTCATAATTCAAATAGTTGTTGTTCAGTCACTAAGTCGTGTCTGACTCTTTGCAACCGTATGGACTATATAGCTTGCCAGGTTCCTCTGTCCTCCACTATCTCCTGGAGTTTGCTCAAATTCATGTCCATTGAGTCGATGATGCTATGTAACCATCTCATCCTCTGTCGTCCCCTTCCCCTCCTGCCTTCAATCTTCCCCAGCATCAGGGTCTTCTCCAATGAGCCAGCTCTTCACATCAGGTGGTCAAAGTATTGGAGCTTCAGCTTCAGCATCAGTCCTTCCAATGAATATTCAGGACTGATTTCCTTTAGGATGGACTGGTTTGATCTCCTTGCTGTCCAAGGGACTCTGAGTCTTCTCTAGCAACACCGTTTGAAAGCAGAGACCTTTAGGAAGTCTGATGTGATAGGACACCCTGATTCCTTCCGTGAGAGGAACAAAGGAAAGCATATACGTCCTAAGAGGAAACATACAATCACAGACTATGTAAAATAATTATTTAACCTGGAAGAGCACTTGCTGCAACCAATTAGTTTTACAGCTGAGGCCTGATAAATTCATTCATTTGGATATGACAACACTTTGCGTTTGGGGCTGAGCTGGGATTGAAATCCTAGTCTCCTGACTATTCTACTATGCTGGTTCCACTGCACCTTGGATATTCCAAGAAGATATTTGTGTTAATGTCCAGCAGCTACCATAACAAAATACAACGAACTAGATGGTTTCCACAACAGAAATGTATTGTCTCACAGTTCTGGAGGCTGGAAACCTGAAAAGAAGGTGTTGAGAGTGTCAGTTCCTTCAGAGGGCTGTGAAGCAGAAATCTGTTCCAGGCCTTTCTCCTTAGCTTGTAGGCACATCGTCCTGATCTCTGCCTTCAGGTTCACATGGCACACACCCTGTGTGTCCTTCTCTTCACACAGCTGCCTCCCCTATGTTTATCCACATCCCTGTTTTCTCATAAGGACACCAGTCATTGGAGTCCCCACAGGAGACAGAGTCATAAGGACTCAATCATAAGACCCACCCCAGAATGTGTGTGTGCATGCGTGCGTGCTTGTAAGCCACTCAGTCATGTCTGACTCTTTGCGACCCCATGGACTGTAGCCTGCCAGACTCCTCTGTCAATGGGGATTTTCCAGGCTAGAATATTGGAGTGGGTTACCATCCCCAACATCATCTTAACTAACTTCATCTTTAATGACCCTATTTCCAAATCAGGTCACATTCTGAGGTATGGGGTGTTAGGACTTTAACATGAATTTTAGGGGCGGGGCACAATTCAACTCGTAACACTACTTCTGAAAGTCATATGTCATTTTACTGATGGCAATTCTGCCTTTTCCCCTGGGAAAGGAAATTGGATCTGAGGAATAAGAGTCTTTTCTATTTATTTTATGTCTTATCTCAGTTCCAAGGATAGGGTTCTGCCCTTACAAGTCTGCATTGACATTCTTAACCACCTGCTGGCGAAAGACAAGAGTATGAATGAGTTTTCTAAAAACTTTTATTGTGTGGTCTACTCTTGTCAGCCTAAGGAAAGAAACTCTTAACTGTGTTCCATTTGACTAGATGGGTAGAACACGTGGCTACCTGCTTTGGGTGTACAATGGCTTCTTTTGATTTCTCATGCCAAGGGCGGGCAGCCAACTGCCCTTACTTTACCTGTCATCAGGCTCAGCCGTGGCTTTCAAGGTGAGCTGCCGAATGGCAAGTGTTCATCTTTATCATGATGCTGGTTTTTTAAGCCATGGTCTTTATTTCAGAACCATTAATAATCAAATAGGTGTTCCTGTTTAGAATTAAAGTGTGGATTAGAAGGACATTCAGGACTTAGCTATTGGGAGGCCTTACTGAGAATATTTAGAAAGATGTGGGAGCCTGCATGCCCACCCCTCCACTCACAGCAACTGAGAACATGTTTAACCACAAAGCTGTGGAAGGTTAAAAACACAATCGCTAGAGTCCCAAAGACTTGGGCTTGAAACTCTGCCCTGATTTTACAGTTGCCTCAGTTACCAAAAAGAGAACTAAATAAAATCAGGTGGCTCCTGATACGATTCACTGAAAAGGACACAACGTTGCTTATACAGTGCCCCTGCCAAAAGCGCATTGTTGTTGGTGTTCAGTTGCTAAATCGTGTCTGACTCTGCAACCCCATGGACTGCAGTATGCCAAGATCCTCTGTCTTTCACTGTCTCCCAGGGTTTGCTCGAATTCATGTCCAGCCAAAAGTGCATACTCTAAATTTAATCATAAAGAAACAACCAGGCAAGCCCAAATTAAAGAGCACGCTGCATAACAACAGGCCAGTGTTCTTCAAAAGTGTCAATGTCATGCAAGAAAACGAAAGGCAGAGGAAGTGTTTCAGATTACAGGAGACTAAAGAGATGTGACGTCTAATGCAGCACTCAGCCCTGAATTAGATTCTGGATTGCGGGAAAAGTTTCTTGAAAAAGCAATATTGGGATAATAGGTAAAATTTGAATATGGGTTATACATTAGATGATAGCAGTGTAGCAATTTTGTTTCCTGAATTTGATCACTGTATTCTGGTTGTATAAGAGATTTTCCTTGTTCTTGGGAGATATATGTTGTATTTAGGGTTGAAGGGTTTTAATCTCTGTAATTTGCTCTTAAATTGTTCAGGAAGAAAACTAGAATTAAAAATAATGAGGATTGGTAATTGTACTTAACAGTACTATATTGATATTTGAAAGTCACTAAGAGAGTAAATCTTAACAACTTTCACCACAGGAAAAAAAGTAACTATGTGAGGTGATGGATGTGTTAACCAACTTTATCATAGTAATAATTTTACAATGTACATATCATTTTTTATAATTTTATTTATTTTATTTTTGGTTGTGCTGGGTCTTCATTGTGATGTGCAGTCTTCTCATTGAGGTGGCTCCTCTTGTTGTGGAGCACAGGCTGTAGGTGGGTGGGCTTCCGTAGTTGTGGTCCGTGGGCTTAGTTGCTCTGAGGCATGTGGAATCTTCCCAGACCAGGGATCAAACCTGTGTCCCCTGCATTGACAGACAGATTCTTATCCACTGTACCACCAGGGAAGTTCCACATATATATATATATATATATATATATATATATATATATATATATATATATACACACACACACACATATATATATATATATAATTAAATCATCACATTGTACACTTTGAACTTACACAGTGTTGTATGTCAATTGTATCTCATTGAAACAACCTCCCCCAAAATAATGAGGATCTTATTACGTCATATGTAAATAGAGACAGAAAACAAATGTAGCAGAGTGTTAACATTAAATAAATCAAGGTGAAGTATGTATAAGAAAATATATTGTAATTTTCTTACAACTTTTCTGTATCTTTGAATTTTTCCCAAATAAAAAGTTTAATTAAAAAGGAAGAAGTGAACCAGCCTGGACATTGCCCAAGACAGTGATCTAAAAAGGTGCTAAAATATCACTGGAGTGTTTAAAATCTAATTAGCAATGTAACTTGAATGTATTGTGAAAACTTTTCTTCGGAGACTACAAATGTGGTTGGGAAAAAACTCTTGGACAACTCACTTGTGGTCAAGAGATGAAGTTTGTAAGGACAAAATGAAGGATCCATAGATAGTTACTGTCATTTTTGGATTCCTAGGGAAGGTCCTCCTTCTCTACACTTCCCTGGTCTCTTTTCTAAATAGAAACTAATTACATTTTTTTAAATGTTTAAAAGAGAACCAAATTACTAGTCTCTCTTTTTAATCTGGTTCTGCCAGTTGCACAACTTTGAATGTCACTTCATACTTTTCAAAAACATTTATTTAGTACCTACTCGGTGCCAGGTACTGTTTAGATGCTGGAGACTCGGCAAAGAGGAACACAGATATGGCACCCACCTACATGAAGTTCACAGATCAGTGATACGTGGCAGACACTAGGGGTTGCCAACGTTACTGAAATTTCCTCTTTTTCCTTGCTAATAAGACTCAAATTTTGTGCAAAAAGCAATATATGTGGGGAGGGGAAGCCATGTGTGCTAAAGGCTGAGAGAAAATATTTGCAAACCACATATCTGACAAAGGACTAGTATCTAGAATGTATAAGGAACTCTCAAAAGTATTAATAAAAAAAGAAAGAAAAATCACTCCAATTAGAAAATTGGCTAAAGACATGAACATACATTTCACCAAAGAGGATATAGAGATGGCAATAAGCACACAAAAATGTGTTCAGTCTCCTTAGTCACTAAGGAACTGGAAATTATAACCACAATGAGATATCACTTCATCCTTATCAGAATAGCTAAAATAAAAAATAGTGGCATACCAAATGTTGGTACGGATGTGGAAAAACTGGATCAGTGGACCACTCAGATACTGCTGGAGGGAATGTAAAATGGTATAGTCACTTTAGAACAGTTTGGCAGTTTCTTTAAGCACTAAATATGCAACTACCACACAAGTCAACAACTGCACTCTTGGGCATTTATTACAAAAATGTGAACATTTACGTTTACACAAAAACCTGTAGATGAATTTTCATAGCAGCTTTATTCATAATAGCCCCAAACTCAAGTAAGTCAACCCAAATGTTTTTCAGTAATGGTTGAAGAAGCTATGGCACAACCATATCATGGAATACACTCAGCAATAAAAAAGGAACCACCTGGTGATACAACAACCTGGATGGATCCCCAGGGAATTATGCTGCGTGAAAAAAAAAAGCCAATCTCCAGTGTGATTCCATTTGTGTCAGTTCAGTTCAGTTGCTCATTCATGTCCGAATCTTTGTGACCCCAAGGACTGCAGCATGGCAGGCTTCCCTATCCATCACCAACTCCCAGATCTTGCTCAAACTCATGTCCATCGAGTCGGTGATGCCATCCAACCATTTCATCCTCTGTCATCTCCTCCTCCTCCTGCCTTCAATCTTTCCCAACATCAGGGTCTTTTCCAATGAGTCAGTTCTTTGCATCAGGTGGCCAAAGTATTAGAGTTTCAGCTTCAGCATCAGTCCTTCCAATGAATATTCAGGACTCATTTCCTTTAGGATGGACTGGTTGGATCTTGCAGTCTAAGGGACTCTCAAGAGTCTTCTCCAACACCACAATTCAAAAGCATCAGTTCTTCGGTGATCAGTTTTCTTCATGGTCCAACTCTCACATCCATACATGACTACTGAAAAAACCATAGTTTTGACTAGATGGACCTTTGTTGGCAAAGTAATGTCTCTACTTTTTACTATGCTGTCTAGGTTGGTCATAGATTTTCTTCCAAGGAGCAAGTATCTTTTAATTTCATGGCTGCAGTCACCATCTGCAGTGATTTTGGAGCCCAAGAAAATAAAGTCTCTCACTGTTTCCATTGTTTCCCCATCTATTTGCCATGAAGTGATGAGACTGGATGCCATGATCTTAGTTTTTCGAATGGTGAGTTTTAAGTCAGCTTTTTCACTTTCCTCTTTCACTTTCATCAAGAGGCTCTTTAGTTCCTCTTTGCTTTCTGCCGTAAATGTGGTGGCATCTGCGTATCTGAGGTTATTGATATTTCTCCGTGTAATCTTGATTCCAGCTTGTGCTTCATCCAGCCTGGCATTTTGCATGATGTACTCTACTTATACAGAGAAGGCAATGGCACCCCACTCCAGTACTCTTGCCTGGAAAATCCCATGGATGGAGGAGCCTGGTGGGCTGCAGTCCATAGAGTCGCCAAGAGTCGGACACGACTGAGCGACTTCACTTTCAATTTTTCCTTTCCTGCATTGGAGAAGGAAATGGCAACCTACTCCAATGTTCTTGCCTGGATAATCCCAGGGATGGGGGAGCCTGGTGGGCTGCCATCTATGGGGTCTCACAGAGTCGGACATGATTGAAGCAACTTAGCAGCAGCAGCAGCAGCAGCAACTGTACATATAAGTTAAATAAACAGGGTGACAATATACAGCTTTGACATACTCCTTTCTCAATTTGGAACCAGTCCATTGTTTCACGTCCAGTTCTAACTCTTGCTTCTTGACCTGCATACAGATTTCTCAGGAGGCAAGTAAAGTGGTCTGGTATTCTCATATCTTGAAGAATTTTCCAGTTTGTTGTGATCCACACAGAAAAAGGCTTTGGCATAATCAATAAAGCAGAAGTATATGTTTTTCTGGAATTCTCTTGCTCTTTTGATGATCCAACAAATGTTGGCAACTTGATCTCTGGTTCTTCTGCCTTTTCTAAATCCAACTTGAACATCTGGAAGTTCTCGGTTCACGTACTGTTGAAGCCCAGCTTGGAGAATATTGAGCATTACTTTGCTAGTGTGTGAGATGAGTGCAATTGTGTGGTAGTTTGAACATTCTTTGGCATTGCCTTTCTTTGGGATTGGAGTGACAACTGACCTTTTCCAATCCTATGGCCACTGCTGAGTTTTTCAAATTTGCTGGCATATTGAGTGCAGCACTTTCACAGCATCATTTTTTAGGATCTGATATAGCTCAGCTGGAATTCCACCACCTCTGCTAGCTTTGTTTGTAGTGATGCTTCCTAAGGCCCACTTGACATCGCACTCCAGGATCAGAGTTAGGGGATGACGAAGTACAGCCTAGAAGGAATGTGGATATGGTTATAAAATGGCAACAGGAGGAATCCTTGGAAATATTCTGTGTCTTCACTGTGGTGGTGGTCACACAAATCTACACATGTGATATAATCACATGAAATTAAATATATATATGCTCCCAACGAAAGAGCACTTGTAAAACTGCTGAAAACTGTGTAAGCACTGGGGAAGACTGGGTGAAGAGTTGTATGAAATCTCCATTACTTCTTATTTCTTGTTGCTGTTCTGTCACTAAGTTGTGTCCGACCCTTTGCGACCCCATGGACTGTAGCACACTGTCCTGTCCTCCACTATTTCCCAGAGTTTGCTCAAGTTTATGTCCACTGAGTCAGCGATGCTATCTAACAATTTCATCTTCTACTCCCCCTTCTCCTTTTGCCTTCAATCTTTCCCAGCATCAAGGGTTTTTCCAATGAGTTGGCTCTTCCCATCAGGTGGTCAAAGTATTGGAGCTTCAACTTCAGCATCAGTCCTTTCAATGAATATTCAGGACTGATTTCCTTTAGGATGGACTGGTTGGAGCTCCTTGCAGTCCAAGGGACTCTCAAGAGTCTTCTCCACCAACACAATTTGAAGGCATCAATTCTTCAGTGCTCAGACTTTTTTATGGTCCAACTCTCACATCCATACATGACTACTGGAAAAACTGTAGATTTGATTATGCAGACCTTTGTTGGCAAAGTGATGACTTTGCTTTTTAATATGCTGTCTAGGATTGCAATAGTTTTCCTTCCAAGAAGCAATCATCTTCTAATCTCATGGCTGCACTCCCCATTGGCAGTGATTTTGAAGCCCAAAAAAATCTGTCACTGCTTCTACTTTTTCGCCTTCTATCTGCCATGAGGGATGGGACTGGATGCTATGATCTTTTTTTTAATGTTGAGTTTTAAGCCAGCTTTTTCACTCTCCTCTTTCACTTTCATCAAGAGGCTCTTTAGTTCCTTTACTTCTTATAACTGCATGTAAACCTACAATTATCACAAAATAAAAAGGTTTTTAAATGGGTGAATTAAATCTCAATAAAGCTGTTGAAAAATACATAACAGAAAATGGGAAGGTGTTTTGATTGTCACCATAGGAGGGAAGCACTCTTAGCATCTAATGGATGTGAAATTTCCATATTGCATAGGAGAGAATTTCACAACGAAGAATCAGACAGCCTCTCCCACTGAACATGCTGCCAGATATTCAGGGAGATAACACACAGTTGTCCGACTCTTTGTGACCCCATGGACTGTAGCATGTCAGGCTTCCCTGTCCATCACCAACTCCCAGAGCTTGCTCAAACTCTGTCCATTGAGTCGGTGATGTCATCCAACCATCTCATCCTCTGTCATCCCCTTTTCCTCCCGCCTTCAATATTTCCCAGCATCAGGGTCTTTTCCAGTGAGTCAGTTCTTTGCATCATGTGGCCAAAGTATTGGAATGTCAGCTTCAGCATCATTCCTTCCAATGAATATTCAGGACTGGTTTCCTTTAGGATTGATTGGTTGGATCTCCTTCCAGTCCAAAGGACTCTCAAGAGTCTTCTCCAATACCACAGTTCAAAAGTGTCAATTCTTCGGTGCTCAGCTTTCTTTACAACACACACACGCAAAAACATAAAAACAGTAACAACATGTAAATAACACACACACAAACATAAAAACAGTAACATGTATGTTTATACTTATCTGAACCTAGAACTTAATCCCATTTACAAATAAATGCAAAAGTAATCTCTGTATGGTTTTAATATACTCTGAATTTTTCAGGAATGCAAATATCCTATTAGAAGAGGAGAGATTATTGTTTTGTTTGGAACTTTGCCAAGAATTGTTCATCATTACAGAAAATCAGCAGTAACAATGCTTCAAATAATATTTGAATCACCAATACATTCCATTAGCCTCCACTTAAGATAGTCATTTGCAATATGTATGCACATATATAATTATATAAATGCATTTATTATACATATGCATTCATGGTATGTATTTTTGCATGATATATTTTGAAATGTCAAAATAAAAGAAAAAACATTGACTACATTTTGTTAAGTATTATGTTCTGTGAAATCATTATAAGTAGGTGCAAGCATCTGACAACATCTTTTTGTATAGTATGTCTGTGTGCCTGCATATTGTAATACATATTATTTTCTAATAAATTCATTTTATTTCTCCTCTATACCACCATTAGGGCATACATAGATTACTATATAGATTATTTTTTGTTTTTGTAGATGATATTAACTATGAATTTCATGCCAGGATAGTAAAGAAGACATTACAAAACATCTGTCTTAAAAAGGGGATGTTGGGACAGAGGAGAGAACTACTGGTCTAATTTCTGTTCAGTGAGGGGTCTGCGGAGAATCCTTAGGAAAATTCTTTCTTCTCTGATTAATAAAGGGACTCTCCACAACTTTCCCTCACTCTTTTGGAAGTTCTAGGAAAACATGAAGCTTTTGTATGAGGCACTCATCTTGCAACCAGGTGGCAACAAGTCTGAGAAATAAAAGTTAAAATGCTGGTGAACAAAACAAAACAAATTGCTGAGGAGTGTGGGACCAAAACAAGGAAAGAGCCTGGGTCTTTGATGGTGTCATTGATCTGTTGCACTAATCCTGGAACTGCCACCCGTGGATAATTGTAGGTCTGTATTGTTTAAGCCACTGTTAGTTGGGTATTCTCTTGCATGCAGCTTACAGTATATATCTAACCAAGATATGAGAATACAGTAAATGGGCAATTACAATGAAGTGTAATAAAGAGATCTAATTGAACTATGGGAAGATAGGGGAACATTTCATCACATTCTGGGGGTTGCAGGGCTGTGACTATTTCCTTAGGAAATATTTGGACCAAGACCTGAAGAATGAGTATGGGGTTAGCAGGATAGGGCACAGTAGGTAGGGTGTTCCATAAAGAGGGAACAGCAAATGAGATACTACAGAGTCATGGAGAAGTGATTCTACCTAAAGGAAGTTTTCCAAAGAGGGTATTAACGATAGGTATGAGATACAAAATCAAGTCCTGACTCAGTCACTTGGTAGCTAAATACTGAACGTTTCTAAGTTTTCAGTTTCATAATCATGAAAATGATGATTATGGTAGTACTCATGTCCTAGGCTCTTTTTGAGAGGATAACTGTCATAGTCACCTATACAGGAAATGTTCAAATCTAGACTTGGGTGATGGCAGGAGAAATGGTTAGAAAGGTGCATAAATGTGTGCTAAGTCGCTTCAGTTGTGTCTGACTCTTTGCAACTCAATGGACTGTAGCCCACCACGCTCCTCTGTGCATGGAATTCTCCAGGCAAGAATACTGGAGTGGGTTGCCATTTCCTCCTCCAGGGAAGCCCATAATAACATGTTAATCTAAAATGGCTGGGTACAGAAAGCCCAGAGTCAGCTTTTAAGCTGTGCGTTTGTGCTAAGTAGCTTCAATTGTGTCTGACTCTTTGCGACCCTATGGACTGTAGCCATCCAGGCTCCTCTGTCCCTAGGGTTCTCCAGGCGAGAATACTGGAGTGGGTTGCCTTGCCCTCTTCCAGGGAATCTTCCAAACCCAGGAATGGAACCCACATCTCTTGTATCTCCTGCACTGGCAGGCAGTTTCTTTACCACTAGCGCCACGTGGGAAGCCCCCACATAAATAGAGGAAGCATAAAGGGGTCTACTTCCACAGGGCTTGTTGCATCAGTGATTAAAGGTAGAGGGTACAGTATCAAGAATGATGTGTATCTGGCATAGGTAACTGAGTGGTTGATGTGTCATTCACTGATACAGACAATACGAAAGGAGTAGTGGAGTTTAAGGAGGAAATTATGAGTTCCATTTTGGAGATTTTGAGTCTGGGCATTTAGTAGGTACTAAAACATACACCTCTGGGCTCAGGCACTGTGTTTGAGTTGCAGGTAGACAGGGAAGCAACAGTATACAATCACGGAAGTCAAAGGAGAAGGCGGGATGTGCTAGGGAAGACGGTGAGAGGAGGTATCAATCCAGGGCCAGAGCTTTGGGGTATATTTAATACCCCCGACATTTAACAGCTGGGCAGAGAAGAAGGGGCCTGCAGAGGAGACTGAGCTGGAGCACCCTTAAAGGATAGGAAGAAAAAAATAACAGTAAGAATAGGCGTCTGAGATCACAAAAGCTGATGGAAGAATATTTCTCAACAAGGGGAGAGGTCAAGTAAAGATTGAGAAACGTGAGATTAGCAAACGGGAGTTGTAGCTGACTTTGACCAGAGGTGTTTCTAGGGGGTGAAAGGCAGATTGGAGAGGGAAAAGGAGTGGGAGGGGAAGGGCAAGTACAAACAGTTCTTTCTGTAAGTTGGCTGCCAACAGGAGGTAAGACAAGAACGTAGGGACTTGAGGAGCTGAGGCAGAGGAGGGATGGAGACTTAAGCATGTAAGTGCCACTAGGAAGAAGTCAGTAGAATGGGAGAGATTGAAGCTACAAGAGCGTAAGGAAAACTCAACAATTAGTTGAGCGCTTCCTACGTGCCTATCAGTCCTACCACCCTCTCCAGAGAACTACAAGCTACACATGTGACAGGTTTAACCTAAAGCTTTATCTTCAGGAGAAAGTGGTTCTCCTTGTTTTTCGTAGGAGTTCCAATTCCGTCCTTCCTCCTCTCCACACATATGTCCCACAGGATACCCCGTAGGAGCCCATACACCGCTGGACCTCACAACCTCAATTGGACACTTGAGGCTCAACTACGTAACGGATCTTTAAGAGCGCAGAGCCAGTGACGCCTAAGCCACCTCCTCCCCTGCCTTTTGCCCCAACTCGCGAGAACTGAAGCGACTGCGCAAAGAAGAGACTTCCACCTTGCTCCGCCCCCTTCTCTTTCTTTGTTTCCACGTCCGAGGATCTCGCGAGAGTTGGGAGGCAAATCCCGCGAGCTGAGACCTGGGGCCGGCTCTGAGGCTCTCGCGGTGTTTGCGCGAGACTGCTCTTTTCCTTCCTCCCTTGCCGGTCCGCCTGCCTTCTTCCCCCTCTTCCCGGCCCGGCCTCCCCCTTCTTCCCCCGCGGGCCCCCTCCCCGCAGGGATAATATGGTCTCCGGCGATGGACGCCCCAAGTGCAGGTTAGTTTCAGTCCGCCTACTTGATCTGGCAGTGGAGACGCGCGCTCCCCGGGCTCCGAGTTCTTCGCTTCTGTCGCCTGGAGTCGCTTGGCTGGCGCGGGGGCTCTCCGGGCTCAGGTCCTGCTCCCCAGGGCCTGCCTGCTGGGCCGCACTCTGTGCGCCTAGGCCGCGAGAGCCCGGCCTCGCAGCCCTCGCCCCTCAGCGTGACCCCGCCGGGGACGTCTGCTCCGCCACTGGCTTTGACCCTTGGCGGCCTCAGCTTGTTGGCGCCGCTGTTGGCTGCCAGGGCTTCCCGATATTCCTCAGTGGCACTAGGGTCGAGGAAAGGCCCACCATCTTTTCTCTCCGCCCTCCCCCCCATTTGTAAGAGATGAGGATGAGGGCTTGTATCTCACGCAGCTAGTTGTTTATTCCGCTGTCCAGACTCGAGCCCCTCCCTCTCTCTTTGCCTCTAGTAGCAGACTGGGGGGTGGTCAAGGCCGAACACTGGTCAGTCGGTTCTCTGACCATTTACTGCAGAGCTGGGCCTTCTCCCCCACCATCCACCTTCCTCGCTTCCCCCTCAGCAGAAAAAGAAAAACGTTATGTACTCTCAGAAAGTGGGCTGTGCTTATCGCATCTTATTTCAGACCAAGGTCCTAACAGTGTTGGGGGTCCTGCCCACCCACCGCAGTGAGTGCACAAAAGACCTCAAGGTTCTGTAACCTCAAGGGTACCTTTCTGCCACTTCCCCCAAGAACCTTAGAAGCAGAGGCACGTTCAAATGAGACCCCTGAGTCTTCGTAGTTAAGCTTCAATTCGTGCAAAACCAGAAAGACGAGTCTTTTAGGGAAAATCTTCTATTTTACCCAGATATTTTGTTGTTCACTTTTACCTTTAGGCTTAAGGCCTATTAAGGTCTTATCTGATAAGTTGTTTGGTTTGGTTTTGATTTTGTTCATGTTGTTGAATGCTGTGTAAACGTCTATCTTTTGATTATTTTTTAAAAATCAGTTCTAACATAATTGTGGTGTTCTCAAGTTGCCCTGTTGGTATTTATGCAATTTTCAGAACATGTCTTCACAAACGTGTCTATACATCATTTAAATCATTCTTATTGTTCCTTTCGAGGTATTCTTTATTATTGCATTTCAGGAGTTAATTATTTTACCAGTTTTTATTTGACAGAGTCATGGTTTAGAGTTGTACTGTCCAATACAGTGGACACTAGGCACGTGTGACTATTTAAATTAATTAAATAAAATTTGAAAGGATTCCTCACTGTAACCACATTTTAAGTGGTCAGTGGCCCCATGTGCCTAATGACTATCTCATTGAACAGCTCAAATACAGAACATTTGTGCCATTGGAGAAAATTCTGTTGGACAAATCTGGTTTCTAGGTGTCTTCACTTTGAATAAGGCACTTTGTAACAGTGCATAATGAAAGGTTTTTTCTTTTTTTTCTTTCCAGAATATGCCTTTGAGTACCTTATTGAAACATTAAATGACACTTCACATAAGAAGTTCTTCAATGTTCCTAGACTTGGAGGCACCAAGTATGGTAATGTTGCTTACATTTTCTTGGGTTTATTTAGTTTCTAATAATAAAAATGCATTTGTCAAACTGAGTTGAAGAAATTTTAAGTTTATTCTCACCATGTCATAATAGGCACACCTACACATATCTCTAACATTGGGACAACTTTCATGAGAGGAGGATGTAAGCCCATACTGTAGCTTCTTATTTTCAAATCTTAAGTTAGTTTCGTAATGATTTTTTTTTTCCCTAAAGAAACTACTATTACATTTTTAAAAACAATAAAAACCTGACTGAAGATATTCTAGAGCCAGTAAATGTATATTTTAATTTTTCAAGTGAACAGTTCCAACAGTTCTTTATCTACTGTCCTTTGATTAGGAATCATCAATAGGACCCACTGATTTGAGTTGTTGACCAGGGCATGGTTTGTTTGCCCAGGCTGTGCACCAGCCCTCTTGGCAGACCTTTGCAGGCTCCTGATCAGGATCAAACCTTTCACTGAAGCCTCAGAAGAGTGAACTTAGCGGAACCCCATAGTATTGGATGAAGCCTTGACTTTATTGACAACTGAGTAGCTTTCTCAACTAGGCCACTAAAGGGAAGACCTGTTTGAAAGAGTAATTTAGATGATTATTCTCTGACTTTTCAGTGGAAAGAGAAATTAAATGCCAAATCTGTTGTAGTTTTGGAAGGAGGTTTTAACTTTGGGATTTTTTGTTTTTGTTTTTTCCCTTCTTGTGTTGGTTAAGAAGATTGCTTTTGATTTTTCTGTAGGTTTTAATGGGGTAAATGTTCTAGACTAGCAGTATTTTCTTGCATATTGTGAGAAGATTTAGATATTTTAGAGTGTATTTTGGAGAAGATGCCTGTCTTAGAATTAGGTTGCCATTTAAAAATAAACATTTCACCAAGATCTTTTGCTTTGCATATTTAGTTGCTGTGATTTGTTTTGAGAGGTTGATCTTTCCTTAGCGCCATGTGTTGTTCATTCACATTTATTTTCTCTCTTCCCTGATGAGTTTGTATTAATTTTGAAAAGGGAACAGCTAAGTTGATTATATACAAGAAAGATCTTTTTTTCCCACTGTACTTACCTCAAATATCTGGGCTTCCCTTGTGGTTCAGCTGGTAAAGAATCCACCTGCAATGTGGGAGACCTGGGTTCGATCCCTGGGTTGGGAAGATCCCCTGGAGAAGGGAAAGGCTACCCACTCCAGTATTCTGGCCTGGAGAATTCCATGGACTATAGTCCATAGGGTCAAAAAGAGTCAGACATGTGAGTGACTTTCACTTATCTCAAATATCTAGTGATTCTGGCCTGGAAATTTCTTAACCCACATTTTATAGCTTAGTAAAGTAAAAGAACATATATGGGGATGTTTGATAGTTTTGAGTATAAGTTCTTTCTATGGGTAATTTGTGGAAATGTGCCTACTTGAAGACAGCCTGTATTTCCCAAATGCAGGAAATCAAAGACTATAAAATGTGTTGAGAGAGTGATTAATAGTGTAAGAGCTGTATTATCTCTGGAAAATAAGCTATTGTGGGCATCTGTACATAATTGAATTCCAGAGTACCAGGGTTTTTATAACCATGATAAATATAACAATAGAACGCCTGTATATATAAATGCCTTTAAAACAGAAATTTGGGTTTTATTTTCCTGGGGTTAAGATATTGTTGTGTTTTTTTTTTAATAGAATGGTTACTATGAGAGGTTTATTGTATAGTTACTTAAAATAATGAATGTTTGATAGGGAATAAAATCTGAAAGAACTGATTTTTGAAAGAAAGGAGAAACTTGAGTAGAAAAACAGAAAAAATCCTTGTTGGATTTCTCTGGAGGGACCAAATTGAATGGCCTCCCTGACCTGTGCTTAAGAGACATTGCTTTGGTGATGACCACGGTTCCCGACCACCGTCTTCTCTGCTTCCCACGTTCAGATACCTACCAGGCTGAGAATGATGGTTGTAATGAGTAACTTAATGAAGGGAAAGCATTCTGGCTCTCCTATGTGTTGGGGAGAAAAGATAGTCTAGAACACTCTTCTAAGCTTGCTGCTAACTGTATCAGGAATGCCTTCAGCTGCAAGAACCAAAATCCTCCTGTACAGTGACTCTAACAAATAGGGGTTTATTTTTCTCATCCAACAAGAAGTCTGGGTATGGACATACTGGGACTGTGTAGCACCAACATCAGCAGGGACTTAGGTTTTTCCCTTTTTTTTCTATTTTGCTTTCATTTTGGGGGTTGCAAATAGCTGTTGTACCTCCAGGCATTATGTACATATTATAAGCAGCTGGAAGGGCAGAACAGGAAGAAAAACCCTCCCCAGGAGCTTATCTCCTTGGCCAAAGTTTTCTCACCACTCTCAGCTTTAAAGCCTGAAAGGTTTCGTTTTCTGACTTTTGCAATAGAGAAAGACAAGGGAAAAGTGGTTGGGAGTGGGTGGTGAGTGAACTAGCCTAGGCTATCTGACTCACTAACAGTGCTTTCCTTTATTAAGTCTGTTCTTAGATAGAATACAACACAAATTATTTGATTTTTGCGTTTTATTGCCATTTTGTCTTTTTGCTTCTCTAGTTTATACTCAAGGGATCCTTATAGAAGGGCTTCTCTGGGTGGCTCAGTGGTAAAGAATCTGCCTGCCAGTGCAAGACATTAAGAGGTTGGATCCCTGGGTCGGGAAGATCCCTGTTGGAAGGAAATGGCAACCCACTCCAGTATGCTTGCGTGGAAAATCCCATTAACAGAGGAGCCTGGCAGGCTAGTCCTGCCAGGACTAGCAAACAGAGTCGCAAATGAGTCAGACACAACTTGGCGACTAAACAACAACAATCCTTACAGTAGTGGACACGTCATGTATATTGATCACATTTTAAACTTATATAATCTCACTAGTGGAAAAATGCTGTTTTAACCATCTGGAGCTATTTACCTGGCACTCGAGTGTGCTGACTACAACCTTAGAAATTTTGAGTGATTCTCTTAAGTAGATCTCTGAATTTGAAAATATACCTGGTTCCCAGGAAGAGAGAAATCACTGTTGCTTGGAGTGGCAGAGGGATTACAGAGGCCAGTCAACACTTGGGGGATTTAGAATGACTGGCAAGCATAATGGAAGACATAAATGACAATGAGTAAGGAGGAGGGCAGTGAAGACACTGGCTTGGCTCTAGTGAAACATACTTTTAGCGAGTGGCTGTTATTGGGCAAGAGGGCTTTCAGGCTGATAAAAAGCCTCAGGCTGCTGCCTTTATCTCAAATATGACTCATTCATCTTTCTTTTTGCCTTCCTAATGGCTTGCTTTTTAACCATAGTACTGCTCAATCCTGTAGTGGAGCTAGGACTTGGTTTTCCAAATCCTACCTTACAATCTCCAAAAGAAAATCTGTATTTAATTTTTTAGGAGAGTTTTTATTGATTATAAGAAGTTAGTTTGGGATTGAAAATCACAGACAGAAACATTATAAGCAGTGTAGAGACAGTTTCATTTTTATGTGCGTATACAAATATGTGTAAATGTGCTAGTTTAACAAAAATACAGTGTATATTGTTGTGTAACATTTTTTAATTTAATACATCATGAACGTCTTTCTCTGTCATTGAATACAAGTATCCCTTGTTCTCTGAATCTGTGGTTTCTGAACCAGGGAGTGTGAGTTTTGAGTAGAAAGGGAAATGTATACTTTTCTACAACTTCTCACTGCTGCACAGTATTGCCTATATGAAAGTCTCATGGTTTAGTTAGCAGATCTTTGAATATTGAAGTTGTTACCAACTTCTCCCTATTTATAAATAAAGCTGTGTTTGAGGTAGTTAAATTTTGATGCCAGCTCATTATATAAAATTATTGGATTGAAATTACTGTTTCCTCCATCCCCATCAAGTACTTTTCTTTTTCACTTTTACTGTAGATGTACTGGCTCTTCCAGTCTTTGCCCTTCAGTCAGTATAAGGAACAAAAACTCACTTAACTCAGCATTCAAGAAAGAAGATGCTGTTGCAGTTTCCAGACATCCAATGGCAAAGGAAGAAAGCACAGTCAGGCCTCATGGGAACTAGAATTTCTAAGCCAGAGGCTGTTCTTTCTGTCATGTGGAGATTGCCTGTTCTCTTTATCCTTGTTCCTTTTTGAATGTCTGCTCTCCAGTCTTCTCTCTCTATAGCCCACTTTACTTACTGGTATTGTGTAATAGCCAGTATTGCCACTGCCTGCCCTCTCTGTGTGGTGTGCTGGGCTTACCAGCCTGCTACGACTGTATCTCTAGATGACTTTTTCACCTATTGTTTTAACCTACAGTTAAGTTTGGGCAAATCAGACATCTGTTGCTGGTCAGTTATCTTACTGGCAGGAGCACAAGTCCTTGTTTTCTAATCTTGTCTCTTCCATGGACTCTGGAAAGGGCAGTAAGTTGGATAAGCAGTGAAATAGTTTGCTTATAATGTTTTTACACAAGGCATAACTTTCTGAGGATTACCTTTACCTAATGTGATTCTGTTCCGCCTGTAACCATGCATTCACCAACCTTCCACATTTTGTCCAGTCGTCTGTTGGTTTTAACTGTGCTTTTATAGATAGTTTCTGTTCTAGATTGGGTCCTTTTGGTAGCAGAGAACGGACACCCACTAGCTCAAGTGAAGAAAGATTTATTCTGATATTACAGAGCTCCCAGGCAATGAAAGGTGGCTGTATCTCAAGAAAATGGGCAGTGGGCTCAGAATTAAGAGAGCTCTTTAATTTTCCTCTCAGTGCTTCACATTCCTGACCCCTGTCCACTCTTCTGCTCCCTCTACTTCACTGCAGACAAGCTGCCTCTGCTTACTAAATTTATACACGGCCACAAATGGCAGCCTCTGTCTCTAGCTTAGTGCTTAACAACTTTCTGGTTTAGTCTGTGTCCTGACTGCAAATTCCTGAGAGAGGAATCTAATTGTCCTAGTGTATTTTTTCCACCAGGCCATTGGTCATTGACCTGCTAAGGGGTTGGCTCTTGCTTCAGTGCTATAGCCAGGGAGGTAATGGGACACTGAACACTCTCCATTCCATGGCTGGCAGTTTGGACAGGCACCATGAAGTCCGCCTGTTATGTTAGCAGAGAGTGAGTGTGTTGTACCTTTGTCAATAATAGATACTATTTGTCTGGTTTTCTTTACCTTTGTCAGTGAGTGCCAAGAAAGAATCTTAAAGAAGCAGAAATCTGTTTTCTCTTTCTACCTTCTTAGGTGCTCCATAGCAATATTAAAACAACAACAGCAAAGGTCAGAGTTGTTTATTGGAAATCAATCCCATCCAGCCTCGTACTGGTTAGGGAGAGAGAAACAATACGTTGACTAATGAGACATGGGGGTGAGTTAATCTGTTGCAAAATCACTGTTGTTGAACCATCTCTTAGATCTGGGGTCACAGGGCCTTCTAAAACAGTTTCTTAATCTTTTCACCAGACTCCTGGCCTTGAACAGGCATTTTAAGTTTACCCTAAAGCTACTCTAGCAGTTTCTCCCCAGTCCCCTTGCTCTGTCAGTCTGGACTCCAGAGATACC
This sequence comes from Okapia johnstoni, assembly GCA_024291935.2. NCBI lineage: Eukaryota > Metazoa > Chordata > Mammalia > Artiodactyla > Giraffidae > Okapia > Okapia johnstoni. The sequence goes on from CM044326.1 coordinate 27,007,202, forward strand.
CTCTATGAGGCTTTAGGCAGGCTAGAATGTTTGAGTAATTTCCCCTTGCTTCAGTCTTCAGTATATTACTCTTTCATAGTTAGTTTACCTAAAGCCTATTGTTAATACTGGTATCTTCTATGGGTAATTTCTCCATCTACTGTTTAAACCTAGAATGATCACTTTTGAGAAATAACAAAACCCTTTTATATTATCTGTCTTCACCACATTGCTTTGTGGTTGGCAGGGAAGATAGTTTTATGCAGATAAAGAAAATCAGACTAAAAATCTGAATAATTTGCCTAAGATCACATATCTTCTGAGAAGATTTAGTCTTAGACTTGTATCTTCGGATTTCAGACCAGTATCCCCCCCCCTTAATACCATTCTGTTTCCCAATTTAATGACATTAATAAAGTGCTAGTTAGTGTTTATTATTTAATATATTCACTCTAAGATAAGTTCTGTTATTATCCACTTGGCCAAGGTAACACTCCTAAGTATTACATAATAAATGGTGGAGGAGAAATTTGAACAGAGACCTGTGATTCCAAAGCCTGTGTGTGTAAAACTGCTGTGCTGGGGGTTGTATGCTCGTATGCTCGTGCTTATAGGACTGTAGGGGCACCATATAACAAGCAAAGTGGCCCTGGCTGTAATTGTGTTAAACTGGAGAGCAGATGCCCTATATAAAGGAGTAAATGTTACTCAGTTCCAGCAAAAATGTGAGATTGGAGTTATAAAATTTTCTCTTTATCTTAAGGAGCCAGAAATTTGGGTTTTCCTGTTTAAAAAAAACTCTAATATTTCAATGTTGGCAGTTGAACTTTAAAATGTTACAACTCTGTGTAAAACAAAATATATCTGTAGGCCAGCAGTTTTTGAGCCCGGCACTGAGAGATGCATTATATTACCCAATCTTGGTAGCAGCCACTTAACCTTGAGTGGTAAGATCTGCAGTCCTGGAAACGCTTTTCATCAGCTGCCTCCCATGTAAAACAGGCTTCAGCATCTTTTTTTTAAAGGCTGAATCCCCTCTTAGATCTTCTACTGAGTAATTGATCAAAAGGATATCTGTTGTTATCAGTTCATTTCAGAAGTATGACAACACACATTATTGTACTTTTTCAGTTTAAGTCACAAGCTTGTTCTGGTTCCCCAGGTGTCTTTTTGATTACTTATCCTTAAAAGATTAGCTTTCCAGATTGATAGGATTCTAGAAATTCCTGGTTAGAAGAAGTGGCATTAGTCCAGCCCACTTTTCTGCTTGCTGCATGTATCTCTCAACAACCCTGCTTAATTTATTCAGTTAACATGAAGTACTGACATGTTCCTAGTGAGTGAAAGATGGCTAAGATGGTATCTTTGTGCTTAAGAAAGCACACAGTTTAGTAATGGAAAGGGAAATCTAATATAAATAATCATTAACTGTGATACAAGAGTAACTGTAAGATGTAAGGAAATGCTGTATTATATGTTACTGTAAGGCTGACAAGGAAAACCCAGGGAACAACAGATTGGAAGGGAGTCAGAGATCACTGGAGAAGTTGTGGTTTAACTCATTAGGTAGCAGAGACGTTTGCCGGTTTGGTCTGGAGTTGCTGCACAAGCAGTAGGCCATCCTCGAGTTCAGGCAGGGGACCTGGCAAGCCGCATCTGCTGGTGTGGATGTGTACTGAGACAACAGCTGCTGGAGGGGGCAAGAGTCCTTCAGAGTCATGGGACACATGCGGGCTTGCAGAAGCAGCAGCTGCTCATTGTGTGACCCTCCTGGCAGCTTGCAGGGAAAGTGCAGGCAGTGGCAGGGCAGAGGGTCTTCTGTGCGGAGTTTCTTGATCCGGGTACTGGCACAGGCAAGAGTCTTTCAGAGTGCACAGCTACCTGGGGGCTCTCGGTGCCCATGTTAAAGGGGGGCTGTGGCAATACTAATACAGGTTCATGTCTGCATTTTTTATATATTATATAATAAAATGTGTCCGCATTTGAAAGATCTGTATAACTCAGTGAAACTTGATTGGTCAGAGATCTTCAGTGCACACAGTGAGCAGACATTGATGGGACTAGACAAGAAACAGACAGGCTTACTTTGTTCATTTTTGAAAAAATGTCTGCCAGATATCCATGTTTGAATAACCAGAGTTTGTCAGTTGTTGTTTCAAGTAAAAATAGTGTTCTTTGGGAAAACTGGCTAATTTAGCTTGTAATTCAGTCACACAAGTGTTTTTCCCTCAAGCAACTATTATACTTTGGTTTCGAGCAGAAATGCTTTTATACACTTCATTGTTGTCACACAGAATATTGAGACTTGACCTCAGTGATTGAGATTTAATACAATTAATACTTTTTCTGCTTCATCAAGGACATTCTTAAGTGAACCTGGTATTTTGTATGAAAGTGAACAATACAGTGAGTTCAAGTACAGTTTGGTGCCATTGCTCTGAGTCCTGCCAAGGCACCAGTAGTTTTATCCACCATTGTTTCTGAACCTTCAGTACATACGTCAAAATGGTGGAAAAAGCAAATAATTTAAGGATGATGCCTAGATGCTTTGGCATAAGCATGTGGATGTATGGTGGTGCTGTTTACTGAGCTGTGGAACACAGGAGATGATAGTGATACGGGACAGGGCAGAGGGAAGATCACTGAGTTCAGTTTAGGTACTAGTGAGCTTGGGAACATGTCAGTATTCAAGTAAAGATGTTTGTGAGGCAGTTAGCTGCATGGTTCTGGAGCTCAGGAGACAGACCTGGACTGCAGAAGAGTATTTTGGTATTACTGTGTGGAGATAATGTGTTGAAGCCACAGGATCAATTGAAGCTCCTAAGAGGAGGCAGTACAGAGTGAGAAAAGAAGTGAGCCTAAATATGAACTCTGAAGAACTCCTGCATTTGAAGATCAAGTAAAGGTAAGATTGAAGGCAAAAGGAGAAGGAGGCGTCAGAAGATGAGCCGGTTAGATACCATCACTGATTCAATGGACATGAATTTGAGCAAACTCTGAGAGACAGTGGACAGAGGAGCCCTGGCATGGGGTCCATGGGGTCGCAAAGTGTTGGACATGACTTTGAGACTTAACAGCAACAAAGGAGTAGAGAGGTCGGCTAGGAAACCAAAACAGGGCTGCCAGAGCGAAAATTTTGCTCTCCTTACAAGTTAAACTGACAGTTTTCATAAATGCTGGCAGAAGACACAAAACTGTTGAATCAGAGACAACGGATAGTTTATTACCCATAGCAAAGCCGTGTGCTTGGTACCAACATTTGTTAAAGAGGGTCAGGTAAAACCTGCACACGAGGTTGCGTTAAAGAAGAGGAAATCTGACTTAGGGAACCCAAATCTTTTACAGCAGACGGTAGCATGCCTGCCCTTTGCTCCAATAAGAGACGCTATCTTTATCTCCTAAGGCTAGTCATTATATTAACATCATTTTAAAGATAGCCTGGAACAAAGCCAGTCATTGCTTCTGCTTGCAAGTGGTGCAGAAATGTGAGATAGGAGACATGGAGAATGATATTGTGAAAGCCAGTAGAAAAAGAATGTTTCAAGGAGGAGGAAATTGTTAGCTCCGTTGAATATTGTAGAGAGGATATTGAAATTCTAGTTAGAACTCTTTCATTGATATTTTAAGAAATCAGATTGGTCTGGGCTGAAGTATAGAAGTATAAGATGAAATGTGTAGAAAAGTGGACAATGGGAATATGAGGGACTCAAAAAACTTGGTTGAGAGTTTGAAGAAAGCAGTACTTGGAAACTGTTTGTGTGTACTTGTGTACACAAGTTTGTGTGAAACTGGAGCTAGGAACTTTAAATGCTGATGGGAAAAATCCCGTTGAAGATAGAAAAGGAGAGGAAAGGTGAGAAAATTGTTGACTCATCCCAAATGAGTCCTAATGTGTAACTGCGAATTGCATACAGAGCTCCTATAGAAAGTTGGCATTTAGGAGGAGGTCCACAGCTGCCTTCTTAATTGAGGAAGGGATAAATTGAGAAGTATCTAGGTAGCTACTCTCTGCTGTTACGGCTCTGGAGTATCCACCTATAGATATACTTTAAGGATTAGATGAGGTAATGTAGATAAAACACCTTGATACATACTCCATGCTGCTGCTGCTGCTGCTAAGTCGCTTCAGTCGTGTCCGACTCTGTGCGACCCCATAGACAGCAGCCCACCAGGCTCCGCCGTCCCTGGGATTCTCCAGGCAAGAACACTGGAGTGGGTTGCCAGTTCGTTCTCCAATGCGTAAAAGTGAAAGTGAAGTCGCTCAGTCGTGTCTGACTCTTAGCGACCCCATGGACTGTAGCCCACCAGGCTCCTCTGTCCATGGGATTTTCCAGGCAAGAGTACTGGAGTGGGGTGCCATTGCCTTCTTCGGTTAGTTGGGGCAGCAGTTATCTGAAGGCCTGATGGGCTAGAGGATCCGCTTTTAATGCGGCCCATTCACATGACTGGCAAGTCGGGCTTGCAGTTGGCACAGAGGCCTCAGTCTTACTCCACATGAGCCTCTCCTCAGTGCTGCTTGATTGTCCTTATAACAGGCTGCCAGTTTCTCCCAGAGTGAGCCATCTGAGAGAAGAAGGCTGATGCTGAAATACTTGTAACCTAGCATTAGAAGTCATGCACTGTCATGGACCTAGCGGTTACCATATATACTAAGGGAGGTGAGTCAGCCAGAGAAAGACAAATACAGAACGTTATCGCTTATATGTGAAATCTAAATGATACAAATGAGCTTATTTACAAAACAAAAATAGACTTACAGACATAGAAAACGAACTTATGGTTACCAGGGGGGGAGGGGATGGGGGAGGAATAAATTAGGAGTTTGGTATTAGCAGATATATACTGGTATTTATAAAATAGATAAACAGCAGGGACATACTGTTTAGCATAAGTAACTAGATTCAGTATTTTACAATAAACCATAATGATGTGTGTGTGTATCTGAGTCTTTTTGCTGTACACCAGAAACTAATTCAACGTTGTAAATCAACTGTACTTCAGTGCAAGAAAGAAAGAAAAACCCACTGTCTTCTCTGCTGTACTCTTGGTAACGCAAACAGCTGATTTTCAGTGTAGGTTGTGTGAGAGCATGAATGCTGAGAGGTGGTATCATCTTGGAGGCTGGCGCCCGCCGAGAAAAATAAGAAATAAATTGTCTTGTTTGTGGGAGAAGGTGTTTGTTTGCATCTTTCCTTGCTATGGGCCTCTAGTAGTTATCATGAAATTAGATAGATCTGCAAGTTAGTACTCCTTAATGACAAAATGTCCACTCTTAGCAGACTCTTTATTTGATAATTGCTTTTTAATTTAATAGTAGTTTTCAAATGGTAGAGTTAAAAAAACAATAAGACCACTGAAATAACCAAAAGAGTAGCTCTGCCCCAAATTTTTATTCTGCAGAGAATACTACTTTAATTCTTCTGGTCATTTCTTTTAATAATTTTCTCCATATTATTAAATACCCTTGCTTATACAGCTGTTTCTTGATCTTTCAGTTTTAGACTTTACTAACTTTTTACTGTGGAAAATGAGAATTTGGCACTTTTCTTCTCCTGCATATATACTATGTACCTCTTCCTAGTATAGTTATAATTTAGGTTAAAACAATATGCAGTACTTGTAACTATAAATATTCTCAACCAGTCCATGTAGTAAATGATGATTGCATCTCGTTTCTGCTACAACTTTGTGTATTTTTTTTTCTGGAGTTAATGATTGTCCTTTTTTGTTTGCTTAGTTTTCTGTGTCCTTATCAATAATTCATCTCCATGCTCTCCAGAAGAACTAAACTGGTATAACCAAGTAATCTATCAGTTAATTTTTTTCCCCATCTCTTGGCAGCATACCATCTGGACTTCATTTTCTGCCGCATTTGAGGCTGACCACACTGTGGCTTACTTACAGTGTTGCCTTTAAAGAGTCTCTGCTCTTTCCTATGTTAGACTGTTTCCTAGATTTCATGATTTTTTATTCTCCACTTCCTTATTTTATAGCCCATATCCTGATGGCTTCCTACAAAAGGGTGCCTGAGAAGTACGTTTTTGAGAACTTGACTAATTTTTTTTTTAATTTCTCACTGCTTGGCTTTTTTCTTTTTTAAAACTTTTTATTTTGTATTGGAGTATGTGTAGCTGATTAATAATGTTGTGATAGTTTCAGGTGGACAGCAACAGACATGTATCCACTCTCCCCCAAATTCCCCTCCCATCCAGGCTGCCACATAACATTGAGCAGAGTTTCCTGTGCTGTACAGAGACCTTGCCTAATTAATTGATAGTTCACCTATTTACAGATTTCTAGGCTGAAAGTTATTTCACTTGGGATTTTGAAGGCATTGTTACATTGCCTTCTAGTTTTTCACATTCCTCTTTTACTGCAGGCTATCCTGATTCCTAGTCTTTGTTTCTGATTACCTTTTCCTTTTGTGGGCATTTAGTTTCAGCTTTCTCTGTTCTGCTTAGTCCAGTACCAGTTAATTAAGGACTATTTTAGCTTTGCTTCTGTTTCTTTGTTCTTGTGGGTTTATAACTTTATTTCTTTACTGTTAACCCTAGTGGATTTCAGGAGAGAGTGGAGATAATTACTGGTATTTATTTTACCATATTTTGCTAGTAATCTGACAAAATGCTTTTTATGAAGATACTTGAAACAGAAGTAAAGAAATTCCTGAGAAGATTATTTTTCCAGAATAATTAACCAAAGTTAATTTTTTGTGTTGGCTTCTGTGATAATATTTTACTTCTTGTTATTTCCAAATGTTCTATTGTAACAATGTCCCCTCTGTAATTCCTCTTGGTTTGGGGGGGGCTTTATCATTTTTGATTGAGGTAAGAATGGAAGTGAATATTTGTTAAGTACTTAGTATTTGTCATATGTTTGTTTGAGGGTTTTACATGTACTAGATAGATGATGAAGTAAGATATTCTTCACATCTGCTGTGTAGCTGGCATTCCCATTTTAAATGAGAAAATGTGTCAATTTGAGTCACTTTCCAAAAGTCATACCTATTGCAGATAGCAAATAGTGGCTTTTAATTTAGTATTTCTGATTATGTAGTCCTTTATCCTTTTTACTAACAGCTTTATTATGCTTTAATGTGTGTTAAAATTTTCAAGCATAAAAGTAGGGAGAAAATAGTATAACCACCATGTGTTTGTCAGTCAGTTATCAACATTTGTCAATCTTTTGTTTCAAATATTCTACTATTTTTTAAAATCTGTAAACATACTCCGGTATGTATCTCTGATGTACAAAAGGACTTGTAACAAAATTAACAGTAGTTCTTTACTGTGCCCTAAAACTCAGTCCATATTCACATTTCTCTGGTTTAATGTGAATTCCCTGGTATAAATATATTCTCATATAACTGTATAAATATATTCTTATATATTTATATAAGAAATATATAAATGTTGGTTTATTCACACAGTATCCAAGTAGGATCCACACATAGCATTTGATCTTTGTGTTTCTTAAATCTCTTTTAATCAAAATATTCATCCTCTCTCCTTTTTCCATGCCATTTTTATGTTGAAAAAAAAAAAAAAGGTTCTTTGTTCTGTAGAAAGTACTACATTGTAGATTTGATTGCTTCTTCCTGGTTTCATTTTATTGTCGTACTATTTCCCATATTTCTTGGTAACTGGATGTTTGATTAGATTCAGATTTATTTATGTTTGTATTATTTTTGCAAAGAATGTTTCATAGTTGGGCTTATATTTCTTGTTAAGTCAAGACGCATTTAATATCTATAATGTCCTACTTTTGGTGATGCTGAGTTGGGTATAATTGTTCTCAGCTTGATCCATCCATTATAAGTTCCCCATTCATATATCACCTCATGATTTTATCATCCACTTATGATCCTTGTATAGATCCATTATTTTGTTAGATGCTTCACATTGGTGGTTTTTCTAATTATATCACTGCCCTTCTACATTTATTAACTGTAATTCTTCTGTTACAAGAAACTTTCTCTTCTTAACTGTTTTGTTACTTGAAATCAGGAAAGATGGGGTTAGTGATTTATTTTCCCCTCTTTGTCAGTTTTCAGAGTATGCTCTGTAGCAAGTCATTATGAACTAAGGGCAATTTGTATATTTGATATATTTTAATGTATTACAGTCATTACTCATTTTATTGCTCAGATTGACCCACTAGTGTCCCTGTTAGTTTTTGATAACTTCTTTGGTTTCTGACAACAAATGTTCCAGGCTCATTTTGTGCATGTCCTTTCCCAAATATGGAACCAATCATTTCTGCAAGGAACTCTTTTTTTTTTTTAATGGGAAATAGTATTTAGAAACAGCAGGCTGAGTTGCTAGCGGTTCATTACTATTGGATTGTCATCATTTTAGGCATTTTCATTGATCAGAGGTAAGCAGTACATGTTCTTTTTAAAGAAAAAATCATGAGTTTGTACTGATGGTACAAATTAAAATGTAAGGTTTTTTTCTTTTCTTTTTTTTTAAGTTCAGTTCAGTTGCTCAGTCGTGTCCGACTCTTAGCTATTCTGATTTTACACTTGTGTCATTACTCTTAAATCTTGGTTCCCAACCATAGTAACAATGGCAAAAAGAAAGTAACTTTTTACTTTCTTCTCATATATATGAGAATTTCAAAATTGCAGATACCAGTACTAATGACTGAATATAATTTGTTTTCTTTGTGGATTTTTTTGCCCCTAGTATATGTCCGGCTAGGTAGATGCAACCAAAATACTGTGTGGAATATATACTGAGTTTTTTTAGTTTATGTTTTCATTGTTCTTTCTGGGACAGGGTGTACATTATTATATTTTTAATATATAATATTTTAAATTATATATAATACGTTTAAAATTATATAATTTTAATTTTATATTTATTATAATCATATTCTTATACTTGCTTTTTTACTCTTACTGTAAAGATATATATTATAAACGTGGTTTTGCATTAATTTTCTCTTAATGATATAGTCTGGAGATCACTTAGCATTTAGAGATTATCATTCCTTTAAACAGCTGCACAGTAATCTATTGTGTGGGTTACTGTGACTTAGCATAATTCCTTAATTTGGTACTGATTCAGTCTTTCAGTCCTAACAAAATACTTTCATGTGGCAAAATCTGGTGAGAGAATTTAATATGATCAAAAATTTTTTAAATATTGAAATTTATTTCTCTATTGTATCCTTAAACTAGTAATCAAGAGTTAAATGACAATTTTCATGAAATGAATTTTGCTCACCTAAGCACCCTGATTTATTTTTAAACCTTAACTATTTTTGATGAAGATTCTTTTAAATTTATTACAAACTAGTTAACCATTTTTTAACATAATAGGAATGTTTTCATTATTGTATTCTAATTATCTGTGCTTTTCAGTTTTTCTGTGTCTTTCCTGAATTTAAGTATTTGTCAATCTTATATGCCCAAGTTCGGAGAAGGCAATGGCACCCCACTCCAGTACTCTTGCCTGGAAAATCCCGTGGACGGAGGAGCCTGGTAGGCTGCAGTCCATGGGGTCGCTAAGGGTCGGACACCACTGAGCAACTTCACTTTCACTTTTCCCTTCATGCACTGGAGAAGGAAATGGCAACCCACTCCAGTGTTCTTGCCTGGAGAATCCCAGGGACGGCGGAGCCTGGTGGGCTGCCGTCTGTGGGGTCGCACAGAGTCGGACACGACTGAAGTGACTTAGCAGCATATGCCCAAGTTAGTGCAGCTCTTGTGTAAAGTTTTTCTTTAATTAATTTTTCAGTTATTTTATTAAAGTATAGGTGAAGGCTTTATCTCAGCTTTTTCAGGGCCTCAGCTTACATACAGGAAAGTCAAATTTATAGAAAGCCTCATATTAACAAGAATGGTGTTTCACTTCCTGTTTACTGGACTAAAAATTTTTTTTTATATTGAAGTATAGTTGGTTTCCAGTACTTTGTTGGTTTCAGGTATACACAGAGTGATTCAGTTATATGTATGTTTAGATTATATTCCATTGTAGTTTATTATATGATATTGAATATAATTCCCTGTGCTCTACAGCAAATCCTTATTTCTTACTGACCTGACTAAAATTTTTTAATTGAGAAACAATACATTTGTGTCTTTGACATTTTGCTATTATAAGTTTTACAATATGTAGTTAAGATTATTCCCTTATTAATAGTAATATTTTCTCTTGAATCAGATGTTCTGCCTTACTCAATACGGGTCCTCTTGGAAGCTGCTGTGCGAAATTGTGATGGCTTTTTAATGAAAAAGGAAGATGTTATGAACATTTTAGACTGGAAAACCAAACAAAGCAATGTTGAAGTGCCCTTTTTCCCTGCCCGTATTCTTCTTCAAGATTTTACGTGAGTAGTAGGTTTATTTTTCATGATGAATTTTCAGAGTGTTTTCTTTCTAGAATCATACTCCCAGATGGCTCTTAATTGTGAACATTAGTTTATAAATTTTAAACTTTCCCTTTTCTAAACTAAAGCAGTTTGTTAAAAATTAGGCACTTGTGAAGTAAGTCAGATGGAGCAGGAGAAATATCATATGACATCCCTTATAAATGGAATCTAAAGAGAAATGATACAAATGAACTTAGAAGCAGACTCAACAGACTTAGAGAACAAACTTAGGGTTGCTGAGGGGAAGAGATAGTGAGTTTGGGATGGACATGTGCACACTGCCATATTTGAAATGGGTAATCAATAAGGACCTACTGTATAGCACATGGAACTCTGCCCAGTGTTATGTGTAACCTGGATGAGGGAAGTTTGGGGGAGAATGGATATATATAGATATATGTATATATCCCTTCACTGTTCACCCCATTGTTAATTGGCTATATTCCAATGCTAAATAAAAAGTTTTTTCAAAAAATTAGACAATTGTTTTCCTGTAGCCATTTATTTTAAAAACTACTTCTACCTAACTGCCTACTTGTCATCCCAATAGGCTACTTGTCATAACCAATAGGCTTCTCAGACTTAATATATCCTAAACTTCATTGCCCAAGCCCTCACTTACTCCTTTTCAAGTTTTTTCTATCGTAGTGAATGATGCTGTTTAGAGCAAAAATCTAGAAGTTAACTTTGCTTCCTCTCTTTCCTTCATACATAATCTAGTCTATCAGCAGATTCTGTGAGCCCTACCTTTGAAGTACACATGTCCTGAATCCAAGTGCTTTTTACCATCTCCACCTCTGTTGTCCTGATTCTAACCCCATTCTCACTTACCTGAACTATGACTATAATAGTCCCTGAATAGGTATCCCCGCCTCCACACTTGGAATGGATAGTTTTATCTTTTCGCAGTAGATGAAGTGACTTGGTCAAAAAATGTTGATAAAGGTCATATCATTCCTCCATTCTCCAATTGGCTTCCATCACACTTAGGATATAATCTAAAGTCTTTACCATAGCATGAAAGACTTTGTCTAATTTGAGTGTCCAAGGATTATTTATTGGACGACTTAACCATTAGCTGAGTTTTGAAGGAGGTGTAGGAGTTAGCTAGACAAATAACATTTTCTTTATCCACTCACCTATATCTGGTTAGTATGCTACTTCTCTGTGTACCCTGTGTATGCTGCCACTGTAGTACTTACAATACTCTTCTGCAATTGCTACTGTATCTTTCCTACAAATTCCTTGAGAACAGTTACTCTCCCTTATTTATTTAGCCTTGTACCATTGGTGTCTAGCACCTCAAAGTCATTTGGTAAATGCTTGTTATATAGTTGGCTGGAGATATGTATGCAGATACAGATCTATCTATAGATTCCTATATTTAGTGAATAACTTTGGAAACAGGGCACTGGGAGTGAAGGGGCTGAAGCTGGGGAAAAGGGACGGGGTATCTTAAAATTTAAGACAAGATAAAAGGACACCATCAGCAGTTTCCTTGAAGTTCTTTATGCCTCTAAGAATCATCTGTTGTATTATCTTTGGCACATTACCTTTTAGCACTCAGGTTCTCAGATAATATTTAATATTCTCATTAAACTAGGCTACATATAACTTTGGATACATTATCAAACATGAATGCAAACTAAAAAGAGATACTTTTTAAATTTAAAAATGAATAAATGCATACTGGTCACTTGAGCATCTATAAAAGAAGACTTAGAAGTTAATTGTTCTTTATTTTTTAGTGGAATACCGGCAATGGTGGATTTTGCTGCTATGAGGGAGGCAGTGAAAACTCTTGGAGGTGACCCTAAGAAAGTCCATCCTGCCTGTCCGACAGATCTCACAGTTGACCATTCCTTGCAAATTGACTTCAACAAATGGTACTTTAATACAGATATTTATAAAAACAGACATGCAAGTTGACTGCCAGCCAGTCCACTAGGAGTATATGGTAAAGAGGAAAGGGAATAGAGATAATTTGTGCCAGAGTAAAGTTTGCAACAGTTAGTACTGACTAATATACCAAAAGAAAAACTGGTGAAAATTGCTGTATTGGTGAAATTTATATTTAAAGTTGTCTGAGTTTAAAGTGATTTTCCTATTTGTATATTTTGCTGCCATTTTTACAGAAATGTATAAGCCTAGAACCTGCTTTTCAGAGTGAGTATCTGAATAAAGCCTTCATTTCCTTTTTGTTTTTTAATTTCTCTTGCAGAGAGACTCGAAAGATATGAGCTCTGGATGTCTTTAACTATATTAAATTGGTGATTGGAAACACAGAGCTTACTACAGTCGTATTTTCCTTCCACTGAAATAAATTTTCTTATATTTGAATGATCCTTGTGACCAGAATCAAACTAGAGAAAACATGATTCTGTTTTCATGCACCAGCTTACTTAGTTTCCCTGGAGTAATGGAATAAGACAGTTTATTAAAGCTTTTGCTGTAGGTTAAACTTGGGCTCTGAGCTTCTTTTAAGTTGTTAGATGGGGGAAAAGATCAGTTTTGCTACTTGCCAAAAGTTATTGTAGGAAAATTATTTTAATGGGCACTTAGAATTATTTTTTTAATCGTCATAAATTAACTCCCCTCCTTTTTTTTGTAATCTGAGATTTGCTTTTGAAAGCTGATGCAAATGATACTTTAACCTTTGAATAACATTCAGTTGTTACTTCCAGATAGCATTACTGGTGTATGCTTTTTGAAGAGCTAAATTTCTGTCACTTTTAAATGGTTTTATTTTGTCTCCTTTATTTGGAATGATAGTGCAATACAGAATGCTCCAAATCCTGGAGGTGGTGATCTACAGAAAGCAGGAAAGCTCTCTCCACTTAGAGCGCAGCCTAAGAAGCTTCCCTGCAGAGGCCAGACTACCTGCCGAGGATCGTGTGATTCTGGAGAACTAGGCCGAAACTCAGGAAAATTTTCTTCGCAGATTGAAAACACACCTATCCTATGTCCTTTTCATTTGCAACCAGTGCCTGAGTATGAGATGTTTTTAAAAATATTTGTTAGTGCCAAGTTATTTTTCAGTTCTCTTTCTCCTGATTCCAGTTACATTGCCTTCATATTTATTGTGCTTCCTGTTGTACTGAAAGAAACAAAGATAATTAAAATGGTAGTCTGCAAATACCATAATGTATTTCTGTTTCTTCAGAAGAAAACTTTAATTTTCTATAAATATATTTAATTTTTGTTACCAATGTAGGCAGAGAAATATCTTAAACTGAGTTTTTTATTTTAGTGAATTTATACCATTCATTCACATTTCTTTTGTAGAAATCCCTACTTACATTTTTAGCTTTAATTTCCTTCTAGGAGATTTCTTATTCTTATTGCATTGGGACCTCTGTATTAAGAACATTATCATTATCACATGTCACAGACTTAAAGAGCTGTTTTAGATAAGCAGTTTCCTAAATGGTACCATGGAAAGTAGTAAACCAGCCTGGAAAAGAATCCTGTTCTTAGGAGTTGGTTAAATTTCCTACTATGTAATTTTTTCAAAGTAATAAAAGCTCTGTGATGTGTTTTCATATATTATAAAGTTTCCAAAGTCTTATAAAGAGAGTTACGTTGTTTGTCCCATTGTTATTATACGGTCAAATCTTTTAAAGGTTAGTTAAAAATAACTTAGACTTTTCTCAGGTTTAAAAAATTTAGCAAATTTAAGGTATAGGTTAAGGATATTATGAACACATATTTCATCATAAATGCCAAATAGTAGCATTAAGTCATTTGTCCCTAAACTAGATCTTTAAAGTTCTAGGTGGTTCTCAGTTTTGTGCTCAGTATTGCTATAAAACCTTGGGTTATAAGTGACTTCAGGTGCTCTTCCTAAGAATTGAGTATAATCTTTGGGTCCTTTGCTATGTCAGTTCTATGTAAGTACTCTATCCCTCTTACCTATTGTCCTGGTTTTTTAGGGACTTGTTGAACTTTTGAGATTGATATCTCTTGTTTAGAAATTAATTTTCTGAAAAGGAAAATTTATTGATTTAAAAAATCATTGATTTTTCTTGGTTATCTTTTTATAAATGGTATGAAGTCCTAAGGTGGTGTGTTTTTATTTCTAAAAATCCAATCTGGTATAACATTTCTGTTTAACTTTGACTCTAAATTGCAAAATATTAAGACTAGATATTGTTTCTGGCTGTATGAAAATAGTAACTCTTTTCATGTGCTTTAATGCATCAATGAAGTATTAATTATAGACTCAAAAAATGGAGGGATAGAGAGTTCAGAGCATACATCTGGCACTTGAGAAATCACTGCTTAATTTGGAGTCAGGTTACAAGCTAATAAATGTTTGTATAGTACTTTGTAGCTTTCATGTAGGATGGAAAGGTAAAATAATTGGAGTGGCTCTAGAAACCTTTGTTCCCTGAGGTCCTAAGAAAAATCTCATTAAGATGTGCTATGGTTTCAGATGATCACTCAGCAGTGAATTATTAATCTTTGTTTTAAAAAAAGTTGACAATTAAACAACTCTAATTATCTGGACCCTGGAGGACATGTATAATTTAGGTTATATTGATATTCTCGTCAACACTTAAATCACCAGCTGGCAGATGAAATAAACAACTTAAAGCTGTTAGAAATCTTTTTTTTTTTTTTTTATCCATTAGATAAAAATAGCTTCCAAAAAAATGGCAGTATGTTTACTGCTTGGCAGTGAATTGTTTTTATCTCCTAGTTTAAATAATTTATATAAAATAATCCATGTAAAGTAAACTACAACTTTACATAAAGTAGAGCCTTCCATTTGGGGTGGAATGAATACAAAATTTTTGCCCAAAACTCTTTTTAAACTTATAAAATGATGTTGTTTGTCACTGCCACATAGTGATGATCAACAGTCATCTCCTAGTTAAAGTGGCGTAAGAGTCAAGTGGGTGAAAACATACATGCTTATTGTATATTCATTAAGGTAGCTACTCTCCTTTTTCTTTGCACTAGACAATCCAACAAAGCTTACCATGCTACTTTTAATATGTTAGCCAAATTTCACAGTGATGCATATTAAGTACAGTTTGGGACACTGGTGTGGATGTGGCTTAAATATTAAGTCCTTGCAATAGCTTTCTGGTCTTATTTAAAGCAGAACTTCATTGTTGAAAAGAAAATAACTGATTCTGAAAAGTCTAGTAAATTACTATTCCTAGAATTTTTAAAATGTGTTTGTATGTAAGTGCATAAGAATGAAGACTTAGAAACAAGACAACTCTTTTCTGTAATACATACATGTAATACTAGTTTTTCTTCTTTTTAGACCTGAAACAGTATTAAAAAATCAAGAAGTAGAATTTGGCAGAAATCGTGAGAGACTTCAATTTTTCAAGGTATAAATGATTTGGGAAAATTTTTTTAATAGAAGTTTATAAAATATTGAAAGGTACAATTTTTTTATATCTTTAGACCAGAAATTTTTAAATATTAGCAGTAGAACCCTTTTTTACTTTTTTCCTTCAAATAAAATCTTAATCAGAAACCCTAGTATATAATAAAATATTAAAAACAGTGGCTCTAGTTCAGGTGAGCCTGCAGAGTCTTCTACTTGAGCCTTCCCCTTTTTCTATCCCTGAGAATCCTTGGAACATAGTTGAAAGCTACTGTTTATCTGGACTGTTAGAACATTATTCTTTGACTTACTTTTGTTTGAACAATCTACAAAATGAATACATGTAGGTTTAGTATCTGCATATTTGTTTTTATGTATTGTAAACTTTGACCATAATCAACACTGGTAAAATATTTTCCGTGTCAATATTTATTTATATGTTAACTGTGAACTGAATTCAGATATATGCTAACAGTTGATTTCTTAAATTTGAATAAAATATAGTGGAGTTCAAGGGTTTTTAAGAATGTGGCTGTAATCCCTCCTGGAACCGGAATGGCTCATCAAGTAAACTTAGAGTATTTGTCGAGAGTGGTTTTTGAAGAGAAGGACCTCCTCTTCCCAGACAGTGTTGTTGGCACAGATTCTCATATAACCATGGTGAATGGTTTGGGGATTCTGGGGTGGGGTAAGTAAATGACTAAATACATTTAATTCTTTTGAGAGTTGATGTCAGGAACATTATAGAAGAATGTAAATAGCAGGGTCTTTATGGCCTATTTGAGGCTGTTTTTTCACCTATAACAGTTAACAACAAAAATTAAATCTAAATTCAGGTGTTTGTGGACATTGTGGCATAAGAGAGAGTTTATGAAAAGAAATGTGCTCTGTGACCAGCACAGCACTACCTTTTGTGGAGTGATTAGTGACAATGGTTGGTAAGATCCCCTGGAGAAAGGAATGGCAACCCACTCCGGTATCCTTGCCTAGAGAATTCCATGGCCAGTGGAGCCTTGTGGGCTACAGTCCAAGGGGTTGCAAAGAGCCAGACAGGACTGAGTGACAAACACTTTCACTTTTCTAATGAAGATGATGTCTGTGAAGGTGATGTGGTTACTCCTTTGTTTAAAGTCCTTCAAGTGGCTTTTCCTGGCCTTTATAAATCCAAATTTCTTCACGTTTTTTATAGGGTCCTTGGCAACATGGTGCCCCTAGCCATTTACCCAAACACATCTTAAAGACTTGTTTATTTCCCTGAATAGGCTGTGCTCTTACACCTCATGGCTTTGTGCCAGCTCTTCCCTCTTTCAGAGTGCATTTACTCTTTTACAGGGTTTTTAAATTGTTGGCTTTTAGCTTCTTGAGGTTGTCAGGGGCTGGCTTCTATTCATATCTGTATCTTGAGCATAGTACAGTACCTAGCATTGTAGATACTAAGTGTTTTCTGAATTTAAAATAATGGTAAAAATAAAATTTTTTCAACCTTGTGAGTGAAGTCATTCTTTTGAGAAGACTTGAGTTTCATATCTACGCTGATAGCATTATAGCAATTCTGTGTAAGGTACTGTGTTAAGACAAACTTGTGAGACACTAGAGATTTAGATGTTAAAAAAATAACATCTTTAAATGCACTATACTCATACACCTGTGTTTATTACATTAGGGGTTGGAGGTATTGAAACAGAAGCAGTTATGCTTGGCCTGCCAGTTTCTCTTACTTTACCAGAGGTGGTTGGATGTGAATTAACTGGTTCATCAAATCCTTTTGTTACATCCATAGATGTTGTTCTTGGCATTACAAAGGTAAGCTAAAATTTTACTAGCTGTATAACTCAGTGGACATGATTTTGTTTTGTAAGTAGAAGAGCCCCAAGAGAGCAGGTATTTCAGTTTATCACCTCATCCTCAGCACTCTGGTGTTGTTATTAGCTTTGTCATCGTAGTTACCATCATACTAATAATACTTTATACTGGTAAGTACAGAGCAGTTTGTTGTGTCATTGTTCCCTTGAAGTGTTAACTCATTTATTCTTCATTATAAGCCTATGAGATTGGTACTGTTACTATCCTCATTTTAATTCTGAGACACGGTAAGGTTTAGTGACTTAACCAGAGGGTCATAGGGTTGAATATTAAGTATAGAACAAGAATTCTAATCCAGGCAGTCAGGTTCTTAAGTCCATGCTCTTAACCGTTATGCCTTACTGCCTCAGTAAATACTTGTTGCCTACCTGAATTTAAAAAAAATCACACTTAGGAAATGTTTAATTTCATCTCCTTTAATATTAAATTGAATCATTTGTCTTCTGGAAACTATTACTGTATTAGATAGTACTAAACACTATGGGTAAAAGTGTGGTGGTGTCAAATTTTTCTATTGACTGTTTTAACATATTTATAAAGTCACTTTCACGTACACCTGAAACTAACACAGTATAAATCGACTGTATTTCAATATAAAAAGAAACTAAAATATAGAAACTTTTTCTCTGAATTTTTAAAATGTTGGCTGCATGCGTTTAATACATGTAATCTAGGGTTTCCTAAAGACAATAATTTGTAACTCTCTACCCTAAATTTCATTTTCACTAACTTTATTGTTTAAGTCCCATTTCATTAAATGAAGGCACCTGGCAAATGTTCCACATATAATTCATATTTGGAGCCCAGAGTCTCAGCATTTTTGGTTAGATTTCTGGGCTGAAGGCTTTTAGAATACTCCGCAGGGAAAGAAAATGGTATTGCCTCCTTCTCACCATTTAGTATTGATCCTTCTTCCCTAATTAGAGAAAAATTGACATCTTGCAGAAATGATTGATTCAGTGTATGGTAACAAAAGATCAAGAAGTTAAATTGAGAATTGAAGGATTATTCCTAAAGGAAAGGAATAGCCCATTATGTTTTTAGAAAAATCAATTCTTTTCCGTCACATATCCTGAAAAGTAATGCTGCTTTTTAGAGTCCTCTGGCTATATTTTTTCTTAACAGTGTTATACATCTACTTTAGACATTTTTGCTTATTGATAATAAAAGTCAAATCTATATGTGTGCGTACCTTTTTGAATATTTTGTCCCTTTTTTGAGGTCCTGTTCTAGTCATATCTTTATAGAATTAATCATTGTTTTTCAAAATGTATATTGTGATACCTCATTAATTTGGTGAAAGCAGCATTTGACTTGGTATTTCTAATCTGTATTGCTCTTATCATCAAAAATAAAACAGTGAAAATAAACATCTTTCTTTTAGGGTTGAGTTTCTGCATCTATAGAAAAGGTTAGGATTAAATGATCCTTAGCACTTCTAAAATGTTAGAATTTAATGTTATTCATAGATTGAATGTTGTTTCATCCTTTGTCATTGTCCTGGGCACACTCCCTATACCATTCTGCAGCCATTTTACAATTCAGAAAAGGCAGGTAGCTGTTTTGGTTACTTGGTAATAAGAAAAATAATTTTAGAAGGAGTTAAGTTTGAAGCCACATACTAAATTCTATCAAAATGAAATTTACCTATAATTAATGATGCTGTAAATATTTGGACCAGTACTTGGAATTTGAAGAATCTTTATAGCAGTATGTAATTTTTAAAGTTTAAATACACAGGTTCATCAGTATATTAATATTTCACTAAATCTAAGATGCCTTCATTGGCTAGAAGAACTATTGTTTGATGTGCTGCTTAGAAAAAAAGAAGACTTCCATTTAGCAGATATATAGTAGGGTCTATGGTATACCCTGATTTCAGAGACATTTTGAATTTTCAAGCCCTTTTTTTTTTTATCCTACTAGTAACTTTGGACCACTCTTCTATTGACTATTTGCCTTTCGCTGGAAAACCAGAGTTGATGTTTCATAAAAATAACAGAGGACCTCTTTCCTTCACTGTGACTAGTAACGGGTTAAAAATTAGATTTTATGGTTTTCAGAGAATCCATGCTAATTTTGTATGTGTTTCTGTCTGTCTCTTTATAGCATCTCAGGCAAGTAGGAGTGGCTGGAAAGTTTGTTGAGTTTTTTGGAAGTGGAGTTTCACAATTATCTATAGTAGATCGAACTACAGTAGCAAACATGTGTCCAGAATATGGTGCTGTCCTCAGCTTTTTCCCTGTTGACAATGTGACATTAAAACATTTAGAACATACAGGTAAGATGTAAGATCACTAGGATAAATGTGTTACATTTCTCGTCTATCTGTCTGAAATATGTTACAATAAATTACTACCTTGTACATGTTATTTGATATTCATATCTTATTTTGAAATAGCAAGTTTGAAATAAACTGCATCAGATGTGCTTAAAGAGTGTTGTGTCCTCAAACTCTAGTCCACTGTGACCCATTTAAAACAATATAGAGAAATTATTCAAACTGCTGCTCTTTGCTTCACTTTTCCCCCGTAATAATGGATACCTCCACCCTGTTAGTGATCAGATGTTGCAGTTTAATGGAAGTCATGCTTTCCCACATTCACCGTTGTTGTCTTCTACATCCAGGAAGAGAGGAGTCACAAGACAAGATTATTTGAGAACCAGTGCTCTCTCTAAAGAATAAGCAGCACTTAATTTTGTGAAAAACAGCATAGGGTTACAGGTTCCAAATTCGTATTGTAGCCTAATTGACCAGAAACTTTGACCACTCTTCTATTGACCATTAAATATAGAAAATATGTACAAAACAAGAATGTGTTGGTTTTATAAGACCCCTGTTCTATAAAAGTCAGTCTCTTTATTTTTCAAGAGGTCATTGCTAAACTATTGATACTAATCTCTAATCATAAATATATTGGGGAGATATGTTCTAGTATTCAGTTTGGGGGTGGATTATTTTAAGTTTTGAATCAAATGGCAAAATGGGTGGCTGGTCATTTGAAACCTTGAAGGGAATGGTCCTTGTAGAATGCAGAGTTTTCTCTAAACTGTACTTTGGGTTGTAGAATGGTTTGAGAGAGAAATGCCTCATTCTTCTCATTAATATGAGTTAATGTAGTAATGACTATCACTGAGTAACAAATTGTCCTAAAACTAGTGACTTAAAACAGCAATAATCATTTATTACTGCATAGTTTCAGAATAGTGGGTCAGTAATTCAGACAGGGGCACAGCCAGGATGGCTTGTCTCTGCTTCATGATGTCTGGAGCCTCAACTGTAAGACTTAAAAAGCCAGGGCCAGGAATCCTGAAGGCTTGTTCACTTGCATGTCTGGCAGTGAATGCTAGCTGTCAGCTGCGAACTTGGCCGGGACTGTCAGCCAGAACACCCATATGTGGCTTCTGTGTGTAATCTGGGTTGTTTCCCACATGGTGGCTTTTCAGGGGTGAGTAACCTGAGAGAGGAGGGTTGAGAGGGAGGAAGAGGGAGCATTAGCCAGCTAGAAACCACATTGCTTGCATTTGGGGAATGGACATATTCTGCCTCTGTCACATTGTAAGAGAACATATATCTTGGGATATAAACTGTTGTGGCAGTAATTGGCAGATAAAATCTACCACAGTTACTTCACATCAGGCTGACGGATAACTACCAATATGTTTAATTGGAAGCTTTTATTCTTAACATCTAAATTATTTTAATTTTTGGAAGATCTTGTTAAATCTCTTTCTGCTCTCTAAAACTATTCTTTCATTTACTTTATTCTTTCATTTTGACTGGTACACTAATGTTGTTTATTGTTTAGGGAAAGTAATGAATTTCATCTTTCATGGTGGATAGTAATTTATTATGTTCAATTTCGTTACTGGTTTTTCTCTTGCAAACAATATTTTTGTGAGTATTATGTAACTGGCTCAGTATTTTTTATCTTGTCTGTGATGAGTAGCTCTTTTTTTAAAAATATTTATTTGTTTGGCTGTGCTGGATCTTCAGCATGCAGGATCTTGACTTGGAATGTGTGGGATCTAATTCCCTGACCAGGGATCACACCTGGGCCCCCTGCATTGGGAGCACGGAGTTTTAGCTACTGGACCGCCAAAGTGATTGAGTTAACTTTTAAAAGGGGGTTCTGGTATGTATTTTATAAAGTAGAGTTTTCATGAAGAGTAAAATTTTTGCTATTGTTATTATCAATTTGGAATATTATCAATTTGTAAAGAAATCTTTTCTGAGTGCTTAGTTATAAGTAACATTTGTTTCTTCCTCATAATTGAAATTCAGCATCCTTATTCCCAAAGATTCAGAAATTCCTGACAGGATTTTTGTTGTTTTAATCATCTTTTTAGGTTTTGACAAAGCCAAACTCGAGTCAATGGAAGCATACCTTAAAGCTGTGAAATTGTTTCGAAATGAGCAAGATGATTCAGGAGAACCTGAATATTCCCAGGTATATACAAAATAACCCACCTAATAGTAATTAAGACTGTAAATTGTAGAGCCTAGCCTCCTGGGTTTGAATCCCAGCTCTAAAACTTACCAGCTATGCAACCCTGGGTACTTGTTTTAGCTTCTTTGCCTCAGTTTCCTCAGCTCTGAAATATGAAGATAGTGTCTACCTCATAGGATTCTTAAGAGGTTAAATGCAAATTCATTATAATAGTTTCAAGACCATAGTAAGTACTCAATAAATGATAACTATTATTATTTAACAGGAAGATAGACACTTATGTGGCCTTTAATGTTAAAGATATCTATAGTCTAAGCAAATGTTTCTCTGTTGGAAATTCTGTTGAAGTAGGTAGAATTTACATGCAGGAAAGTTTTAATAAAATTCACTTTCTAAAAGTGTGTCAGGGTGTCAGGGATCTAAATCAGCTTGGTGTTATCATTGGTATGATTAACTATTAAGCTCTTTTTTGTTAGGAAATCCATTTGCTCACTTAGCTTTATTTTTCTTCATAGCTTGTATCCCTGCTTCATGGCTTGTATCTATTAAATTGTATAATTTGCCTGTCTTTCCCTCACCAGAATACAAGTAGGCTCCGTGAGGACAGGAACTGCACCTGTTTTGTTTGGCACTCTATCCCTAGCTCCTAAAAAAGTGCCTGGCACATAGCAGATGTTCAGTAACATGTTAGGTGAATTAGTGAATATATATAGGTATATTGAATATTGGATAGAACCCATCGGAATTGAATTTGTGGGACATTTGGGTAAATCTTTGAACTTCGTTGATTATTTTCTGGTCCCTTTCTGCTCTGTTGATTGAATCTAGTGCTTTGTCCACATTTTTTTAAAAGAGACATAATTAAAGGAAAATTTTTGGTGGTATAGTGAAATGGGATAAATTTGCCTATTAAGAAACTTGAGCATATTATAAGAAATAGAATTAAAATTCATCAGGATGTTCATTTCAAGAGAAATTCACATACTAAAGGCACAGACTAGGATCACCTGGGTCCGTGAAACAAAGGTATAAAAAAAGCAGATGTTTCAGTTGTGATGAACCAGAATAAACAGGGCTGTTAAATAATGATGAAAGCCATAGTGAAGAGAAACTTAATTTGAATTTATTATACCAGATGAAATGTATATTGGAAAATGGTAGAAATACCAGAAGAAATGAAACAGAAACCTAGCTGGGAGGTGGGATTTTTATAAAATACAACTTTTTTAAAAAAAACCAAGGAATAAAAGCATGGTCTGCAGGGGCCTGGCCAGCTAGACACATTAGAACCAGGATTAGCAAACCCCTTTTTCTACTGTGTCCCCCCAGCACCCTCTGTAGACCAGACTTAACATCATGCAAGCTGAGAACAGAAAAATGTTTACCAAGGCTACCCATATTATCACAGAGTAGGCAAAGGATGAATTTGGAGATCAGAAGCGATAAAGTGACAGCTGGCACAAGCATCTACTTTATCATCAGGCATCTGTGAAGACAGTGTTATCTTTGTGGGGGTTAAAACATTTGAGAAAGAAAAAATTTTACGTAAACTATACAGTTGGTGTTGTGGTAGTTTGCATACTGGTCTACTAGTCTTTTAGCAAATTCTTACATGTTTCATAAATTAGGTGTTAATGTATTTATTTCTTGGGAGTGCATGTCATCATTAAGCCAGATTACATTAAAACAAATATGAATATACTCATTTTGCATCAGAAAGTAGTACTCAAGTTGGAATCTGTACTTACGAATTCTAATTCCTTTTCTCCCTCTTCCTATTTCCTAGGTGATCCAGATTAATCTGAATTCAATAGTTCCATCTGTCAGTGGTCCAAAAAGACCTCAGGATAGAGTTGCTTTGACAGATATGAAAAGTGATTTCCAAGCTTGCTTAAATGAAAAGGTAGATTACCTTATTTGTCAGTACCCTTTGTGCTAAGTAAGTAGTCAGGAACTAGCAGGATGATCTATGAACTCAATCTACTGCTATATTTTTATATATTATGGCACACACTAGCAGCTCACTCTTCCTCTGTCCAAAATGTAAGTCAGACATCTCATGAGGTTGTTCCCAGATTCACTGTGAGGACCAGAGGTTGATTGGGTATATTTAAATAAAATTTTCAATTAATTAAAAACTGAGTTTCTTAGTCACTATAGCCTCATTTTAAGTTGAATAGCTTCATGTAGCTATGGCTCTTGTATTGGACATTCAAATAACAATTGAATATTTATATCATCACAGAAAGTTCTGTTGGGCAGCAGTGCTCTAGACTTTTTGTGATTTCCCAGACTAGGGAAAAACTACCATATTGTTGTAATGACTCTCTCAAGTCTGGTAAAGTAACTGAATACCAGGTGACCTCTTTGACTTTTGGGGTTTGTACTTTCTGTCTTAAGAGGCACGGCTTTAATCTTGTCACTTTCTCTATTCTGAGAACTAATAGCTGGCTTTATTTTCAGAGCCTTTTGTAATTTCTTGATTTTCTTCCCTTTTTTTGTGTGTGTGGGACAAAATAGTGTAATGAATTCCCATGTACCTCCCTGAAACAATTACCATCTTGCCTCATCTGTTTTACACACCTGGAGACATAAGGATCTTTTGAAGCAAATCTTCAAGGCCATTTTCAACAAAATAAAAATGTTTACCATCTTCTGAGAATTCCTGTTAGTTAGGAATGAATAAAGAATAGCAAAGCCAGATAAAATCTGGGTCCTGAGTAGTTGGCTGGCCTCACTCAGTAGATAAAAACTTAGGAATACCACCAGACTCCTGTCACGATTATTCAAATTCATGCTTCAACTGAATTATAACTACTGAAAGTCATGTACCTTCAGCATCACTCCCAAATAGAATTTATCAGATGTCAAGGATCTGCTGTATTTTCTATCCATCTTTTTTTTCTATACATATCAAGAATATTTAGTTTATATTTATGTGCAAATTTGTGTAGGTTGGATTTAAAGGCTTCCAAATTGCAGCTGAAAAGCAAAATGATATCGTCTCTATTCATTATGAAGGAAGTGAATATAAGCTGTCTCACGGATCTGTGGTCATTGCCGCCGTTATCAGTTGTACCAATAATTGCAATCCATCTGTCATGCTTGCTGCAGGTAGGTTGTGGTTTATATCCATACAGTTTTCTGTTACGTTCACATTCTGTTTCTTAGACTGTGAATAAGTGTAGGTGTCTTGATTTTGTTTTCTTGAAGATGCTTTTCTTTTTTTATAATTTTTATTTATTTTTTTGCTGGGTCTTCATTGTTGCATGTAGACTTTCTCTAGTTGCAGTGAGCAGGGGCTACTCGAGTTGCAATGCTCAGGCTTCTCATTGCAGTGGCTTCTCTTGTGGAGCCTGGTCTCTAGAGTGCAGGCTGAGTAGTTGTGGTGCACAGGCTTAGTTGCCCTGCAGCATGTGGAATCTTCCAGGACCAGGGATTAACCCCATGTCTTCTGCATTGGCAGCTGGATTCCTAACCACTGGACCACCAGGGAAGGCTTCTAGGTTTGAGTTTGAGAGCCTTTCTGAGGTTTTAATTAGGTCTAAAGGAGCCTAAGATTGACTTATGTTATTAATTTTATTTTTATTACAAGGAAGGTAAATTTTCAAAATTGTAACTTATGTATCTGAGTTTAAGGTTGTATCTGCTGTTTGTATCAATTTAGAAGTGTATTTAATTAGCAAATCTCTTGATAATCTACTAGACATTTACCATAGCAGTGTGCTAGATTCCACTGAGAGATGAAGTAAAAGATTATTGTCAAGAAATATATGTGTACATGATATTATTATATATCCTTCCATTTGTGTGCATGAGGCCTTGATATCCAACTGTATCTTAACAATTTATAGCATAAAGGCACTAGTATATCTACCACAACTTTTGTTTAAATAAAATAAATCAGTAGAATAAAATGGACAGGATGACAGTAATTTTGTGAATTTCAGACTTTACCCTAACCTATATTGGAGGTTACCTGTAAATGAACCCTTTCTTATTTCCTACTTTAATATGAGGGAGAGAGGGAGAGAAACTTTGCCGTAATAAATTATTGTTTATTTACTGTTGCAGGTCTTTTGGCTAAAAAAGCTGTTGAAGCTGGTCTACAGGTTAAACCTTATATAAGAACAAGTTTATCTCCAGGCAGTGGGATGGTTACACATTACCTCAGTTCAAGTGGAGTATTACCATATCTTAGTAAGCTTGGGTAAGTGATGGTTACCACTTTTTAATATTAGTATTCAGCAGTGATTGAAGCTACTTGTTAGGGCCTTTTATATGCAAAAAGAAGATAGGAAAAAACGCTTAGGGTTCTACTTGTTGCCTTGCCATTGCCCAAAGATCCTTGAGGCCATATCACTCAGCAGTCATTTACTGAGCGTATTTAGTCAATAAGGCAGTGTGTTGGCTACAAAGAAGGAGATGTGATTTCTAGTTTAAGGATGGAAACACAAGACAGACAAGTAAAGCCAAGGAACAATGATGACAAGTAACAATGACAGGATAAGGGATGGTAACAGTACTGCATAATTTCTATGAGTCATGTAGATCAGTTTTTAGAACTAAGTGAAATCTTATAGGTTGCATTATTAATGAGTAAATTGTATTGATTGTGGTTTTGTGAGATTATTTGATATGTTAAGCATAGGTTAAGTTGTCCCTGAACGTTTCAGAAAATAACTTTTCTTATATTTCTTAAGCACTTCAAAAAAATTGATGCTAGCAATGTTTTCACTGTGTATCATAGAACATATTATCTTACATAAATCAATTCTTTTGCAAAACTGATAGGTTTTAGGTTTTTTTTCTTTGTTTAGAAGAGTAGCTGGAAGTAATTTTGAGGATTATACCTACAGTGTTTCAGTTATTGGTGCAAACGTAATTGCAATTTTTGCATTGTTGAAATTTGCCATTGGATATTGGAATACATTCTTAAATATGACTATGTTATACATTATTTAATGCACATTTCTTGCTTCATTTTTTTTCTAATGACTTATTACTTGCTGTTTATGTTTATTTTGGACTGTGGAAATTATATTAGACAAAAAACAAACTCAAACGGTTTTCTTATTCAAATTCAAAATGATCATAGAGCAGTGGAGAAAACTTGCAGTATCAACAATGCATTTGGCCCAGTAACTGCTAATGAACATACAGTGCACTGATGGTTCAAGAAGTTTTGTGAAGGAGACGAGAGCCTTGAAGATGAGGAACATAGTGGCTGGCCGTTGGAAGTTGACAGTGACCAACTGAGTGCAAGTCATTGGAGCTGATCCTCTTAAAACTACACGAGAAGTTGCCAAAAAAATCAACATTGACCATTCTACAGTCATTTAGCATTTTAAGCAAACTGGAAAGGTGAAAAAGTTAGGCCAAGTGGGTACCTCATGAGCTGACTGCAAATCAAAAAAATTGTCGTTTTGAAGGTCATCTTCTCTTATTCTACACAACAGCAAACCATTTCTTGATCAGATTATGACATGTGACGAAAAGTGGATTTTATACAATAGCCAGTGACACCCAGCTCAGTGGTTGGACCCAGAAGAAGCTCCAAAGCACTTCCCAAAGCCAAACTTACACTGAATAAAAAGATCATGGTCACTAGTAGTTTGCTGCCCATCTGATCCACTACAGCTTGCTGAATCTTGGTGAAACCATTACATCGGAGAAGTATGCTCAGCAAATCAATAAGATGTACTGAAAACTGCAATGCCTGCAGCTGGCATTGGTCAACAGAAAGTGCCCAGTTCTCCACAACATCCTGCCACATGCTTCAAAAGTTGAGCCAATAGGGCTATGAAGTTTTGCCTCATCAGCCATATTCACCTGACCTCTCGCCAACTGACTGCCACTTCTTCAAGCATCTTGACAACTTTTTACAGGGAAAATGCTTCCACAACCAGCAGGATGCAGAAAATGCTTTCCAACAGTTTGTCAAATCCTGAAACATGGATTTTTACACTGCAGGAATAAACCAACTTATTTCTCATAGGCAAAAATGTGTTGGTATAATTGTTCCTATTTTGATTTTAATAAAGATGTGTATAAGTCTAGTTGTAATGATTTAAAATTCACAGTCTGAAACCGCAGTTACTTTTGTGCCAACCTAATATCATCTTGGAATTTTTGTCAGGGACTTTGCTTGGGTTTAGTTGGTTGAGAATTAAAAGGTTACTCCTATCAGAGTACCCAATTACAGTGCCTCTTTGGGTCCTTTGGTCAAATTTTTGCAGCCAGGTTCTCTTGATACTAAACAGTTACACCTCTTTGTAGGGAAGTATAATATCCATTTTTTGAATGGTCACGTTATATTCCTAGCAGGTAATATTTGAGGAATTTTCTTGTGTAGTGTGATAAGTTCTGTGTCAGATTTAGTTAACCAAATCTAATTAGGGTGAGTCCTAAGTATCAGAGCTCTTCAGAAGTTTGCATTCAGTACAGGTATCACGCCTGAGAGTCTGATTTGATTATTCAGGAGCTGTGAAATGAACGTGTTGATGAAGGTTCAGTGTTGTTAATGTTCTCTTTAACAATCTTATTACAGTGATGGAAATAAAAGATAAGACCGGTCCTTTCTTTACCAGAAAATGTTGTGATTTTTCTATCCAATCACATTTTATTTTTTGAAATGCAGATTTGAAATCATTGGCTATGGATGTTCAACATGTGTGGGAAATACAGCACCCTTATCAGAAGCAGTTTTAAATGCAGTAAAACAGGTAAACTATCTGAATCACTAGGACATCCAAATGGTTTTCCTTAACTATATTTCACTATTAAATTATCACATATACATGATGATGTATTTATATTTCTATAGTCCTTATACCGCTTGAGAAAGTAACCTATCAATCATAAAATGATTCTTTGAAATCATTTTTAGATCCTTGAAATAATTCCTTCCTAGTTTCTTTACAGGATTGATAGTTCAGTGCCTAATACTTAGAAATATACTTTTGGTTATCTTGCCCTCAGAAGTATAATATTTTGAGATTGCTTATATGTGAGGATCCAAATTTGTACCATCTCTTGAATATATTTATTTGTGTTTTTTGTTTTTTTTAGGGTGATTTGGTTACTTGTGGGGTTTTATCTGGAAATAAAAATTTTGAAGGTCGTCTTTGTGATTGTGTTCGTGCCAATTATCTTGCCTCTCCACCCTTAGTGGTAGCTTATGCCATAGCAGGCACAGTGAATATAGATTTCCAGACAGAGCCTTTAGGTATGTTTTCCTTTGTATGTATGCATATATACCCCGCACAAACTTTTTTCCCCAGAAGTTATATTTTTGAAATATTTCCTAGACCATTCATTCTTTGAACTATTTCAAGAAATCTTATCACATGCATGCATTATTAATTTTTAATTTATGTGAAGAATATAAAATGTACAAGTAATCAAGTTTTTTTAGCTGCTTATACCTGAAGCACTCTGTTGAATAATATACTTGGTTTCTGTATGTCTGAAAAGATGTGAACATTTTGATGTAATTACTTTTTATACTGAATTTCACATTAAAAATTTTTAACCAGGTACTGACTCTACTGGCAAGAATATTTACCTGCATGATATTTGGCCTAGTAGAGAAGAAGTTCATCAGATAGAGGAAGAACATGTTGTATTATCCATGTTTAAAGCATTAAAAGAGAAGATAGAGGTAAGACTTACTTGTTTCTTAAATAGTTTAATGAAGTGGCATTATATGTTTATTTTATGCATCTTTCTGAATAGGATCAAAATTAAAATTACATTATTTTGAATACACAGTTTTTAATGAATGATGGTCATTTTGTATCTGAAATCTCTAATATCTAAGAGACTTAGAGTATCAGAATTGATTTTATTTACTTACTAGAAATGTGTAGCAAGCATTTATATTTGGCATCCTGAACATGGACACACTTCACAGAAATTGTTTATTGTTCCCATTCACATGATTCAAAATCCAAAAGAAATCAGAGCAGACAGTGAAATCTCCCTCCCACTCCTTAGCCATCTGCTTTACCTCCTCAAAAGCAACAAGTTTATGTCAGTTTCTTAAGCATTGTTTCAGAGATGTTTTGTGCATCTACAAGCAAATACATATGTTCATACTTTTTAAAAATAACTTAGAATATAAATATGAGCAAAAATGATACTTAGTTAACAAATGTTTATTGAGCTCCTACTATGTGCCAGGCACTCTTCTAGCTGTTTGGAATATATCAGTGAAGAAAACACCAAGTTCTGAAGGGGGAGGCAGATATTAAACTGTAGACAGAATAATTCGGTAAATTAT
Source organism: Okapia johnstoni (assembly GCA_024291935.2). Lineage (NCBI taxonomy): Eukaryota > Metazoa > Chordata > Mammalia > Artiodactyla > Giraffidae > Okapia > Okapia johnstoni. Next base: position 27,037,503 of record CM044326.1, read on the forward strand.
ACAGTAGGTTAAAAAGTAATCAATGCTGTAGAAAATTAAAGAACAGGGTAAAGAGAACCAATTGTGTAAAATTCAGAAAGTAGATGGCAGTTTTATATAGGATAGTTGAAAACATGGTATTGGAGCAAAGTTTTTTAAGAGGTGAACAAGTTAGTCATGTATCTAAACAAAGAACCGGACTAAGCAGGTGGAGAGAGGGACCAGTGTAAAAGGCCTAAGGGAGGGAACCGTAGTGAAGGCAGTGTGGCTAGAACATAGGAGGTAGGAAAGATGGTGATAGGAAATGATGTCCAGATTACATAGGGAATTATAGGCCATTATTAAAATTAAGTCCTTTACTCTGATTGAAGAGAGATGGGGAGCCATTGGAAAGTGTGGAACAGGTGTGTCATGATCAAAAAAGGTTGCTCTGTCTTGAAATTGAAAATATCTTGGGACAAGAGGGCTGGGTGATGAGAAGGATACTGTCAGGAGAACCTATTGTATGTAGTAGTCCAAAATAAAAAATGGTAATAGCATGGAACATTTGGGGTACCAAATGGAGGTGGTGATTGGTGAAGTTTTGAATATAGTTTGAAGGCAGGACTAATAATACAGTGATATAGGACAGATATTTTGAAAAAAGCAAGTTTTTCTCCATGATAGTATTCTTAAAGATTGAAAGCATACCCCAAAACACACTTAATCTTTTAAGCAACATGTTTAATGCTTAGATCTTTCTAAATTCTTTGGCTTTTCTGGAGTTCTGTGAAGTCTTTCACATTCACTTTGTATTGAAATTTATTTCTTTGGGTATTCCTGAAAATCCGGTGTGCTGGCATTTGATTAGCAGATTTTATCCTTTCTGTCCAAAGATGTCATAATTTTATAGAATGCACCACCTTGGCTTTCTTTCCAAATGGATGAGGCCTGATTTCTTTTTTTTCGTTCTAGCTTAAGTACTGTTTTAATTTTCTTGATCATTTTCATAACCCTCTTTTTCTGACTCCATTTTATCTTTCTTTTGGTTTATCAACAAAAACTGTATTCACAGATGGGAAATAAGCGGTGGAATTCTTTAGAAGCACCAGATTCAGTTTTGTTTCCATGGGATTTAAAATCTACTTACATCAGATGTCCTTCATTTTTTGATAAGCTTGTAAGTACTGCTTTACTATTTAATCTTTAAAAAGTTGTTAGGAAGTTGAAAAAACTTCATGAAGAGTTAAACGCCTTCAACATTTTTCTTACGTTTTAGACCAAAGAGCCAGTTGCACTCCAGCCTATTGAAAATGCCCATGTCTTATTATACCTGGGAGACTCTATCACGACAGATCATATATCACCTGCTGGAAGCATTGCTAGGAGTAGTGCTGCTGCTAAGTATTTGACAAACAGAGGGTATGTGTATTTGGTTATAGGCTGTTTTTGTTTAATCTTTCTTATTAAGAGACTTTTACTGGTCATGTTCCTTTATCCAGAAAATTACATGCTATCATGGGTGTCTGATTGTCAATGTATTTGACCTAAGCAATAACTGGGATACCTATTCTACTTGCTTTTGCTTGTAACTTTAGAAATTGAAATTCCTATCTTAAATTGAGCCCTTGTCCTCCAGTAAACAGATGATTGGAAACAAGATTTTTCTTTTTCAGTACTACTTTGTTGAAAAGTCAAATTGGTTTCACCTAACCAAATAAAGCCTGATGGTTCTAACCATCTTCCATTGTTGGACTGCATAGTTTAAATGTGTATTTGGGGCTGTAAAATATACATGCATAAGCTAGGCTTGATCTTCTTGAGCTGAAAAATTTCACAAGAATAATAAATGTGAATGAAAAATCATTTACATAGGATATATAAATCCAAAACTAGAAAGATTTTGTTTCATTTCTACATGGTTAACAACATAAGAGTTGCTCCCTCTTCAAAGAATTGTTTTGACACCAGAGATAAAATTTTGCTAAAGGTAGAACTTGTGGTACCACTGCCTGATTAGCTTTTTGATGCTTGAGCTATGCAAATGACAGTTTTCATTGAAAATATCTTATAAAAATCAGTGCTACATTTGACAGCTTGGTTTGACATGTAATACTGCATAGCTCTTATTATAATCTCATTAGTGCTACTGTGAAATCTGTGTTTGAATTTCTAGTTAATTGTAATTTGTTGTGAATTAAAACACTTTTTGGTAGAAATTGCTAATAGCAACTCTGTTTGGTGTGATTTAGTGAAATCAAATCAGATTGTTTTACATACTGCTTTTGTTTATATGGTGAGAAATAAAAGTTTTCTTTCTCCCAAATATTTTTTAATAGGTTGTAATTTCCATCTTGGTCATAATTGTGATATAGATTCCATCTCCCCCCACCCCCACCCCCCAAAAAAAGTCACTACTTCTCTCAGATACACAATTTTTATATTTTTTGTAATTTCTGATGTGGATTTCTTAGCATAGTTAATACAGTAGTCGTCAGTTCTAATTTTTATTTTTAAAGACACTCAAACCCCCTACCACCAATGTTTAAATGCACATCCTGAGGTAAGATGTTTACATTAGAAGAACAGTTATTGTCTTAACATAAAAGAGCAAATTAAAGATAGATGAAAGTTGCTTGTTGGTTGTTGAGATGCTTATGCCTAGTTTTCTCTTGTCCTTAAAAGTTCATTTATATAGTGACCAATCCAGTGGCAAAGAACACCCACAGCACACAGATTATGCTGTCTAAATACCAATTCTTAGTACAAGCAACCAGTTCTTCTTGGAGAAATGGTTGATTCCAGATTTGGCACTGGAAAATGTACAAGATGATTCTGTGTCTTAAACCAAGAAAGAGCAAGAGCTATCAGAAACTACCAGGCTTCCTGTCAAAAGGTCTCAGGACCCAGCTTCAAATCTGTCACTGCTCAAAGATGGGACATGTTGAGCAAAAATAAAGAATAACTGGGGTATATTGAAACATAATGAATATGAGTTCATGATGAATATCCATGAGTTCATAATGATACTAGAAGAAAAAAATTAAAAACATCAAGTTACCCTTGGAAGATGATGAGGAACCATCTAATTATTTAACAATAAAGGCTTTTCTGTATGGAATGTATTTTAATATAACCAAATCACTGATGAAGGAGAGTTTGTCTTTATAGGGGTTTTCCAGCTTAAAAAAATGAAAATGAAGGAATAATAGAAATACAACATCATCATTTTGCAGTCCCTAATGCAGTCTAGATGATGATGATCAATTGCTGGTAGCATTTCAGAAAGAAAAGTGGGTATCACGGAAGTAATGGAAGTAAGACCTATAAAGCATCATTGCAAAAATAAAAAGCCTGACTCTTAGCAGGTCACTAGATTTGACATCTAGTTAACAAGAAATACAGGAGCGAAAACAACATATGAAATGATAGTGTGGAGATGTAGTCGGTGCAGTCTAGGTATAGGAGACTACTGCAAATGACCTCATTTCTTTAGGTAAAGTATATAAGGAGACAAAGAGGGAAAAGGAACATAAGATTATAAAAAAGACGAGAAAACTGAATGAGCTTACAAAACATATCTAGATCTGATTTGAGCAAACCAACAGCTAAGAGGAAAACCAGGGAGATTTGAATGTTTACTGGCTGGCTGATACTAAGAAGTTTGGAGGTTTTGTTTATTTGTATCAAGGTAGTGTTTTTAAGTCCATATCTTTTAGAGAAACAAACTGAAACATGTCCAGTTAAAATGTCGTATCTTGAGTTTTCTTCAAAACAGTCTTAATAGAGGATGACTATAGAAGAAACAAAGAGATTCCATGAACTAATTACTGTAGTTTAGTAATAGGGTCCTAGGCATTCACTATTCTGTTTTCTTTACTTGTGTCCAAGCATGAAATTTTTCATAATAAAAAAGTGGTTTTTTAAAATGTTTTACAGTTAAATAATGTGATTATTTTCCATCTGAAATAAAAACTAACTTTCTTGCAGCCTTACCCCTCGTGAATTCAACTCTTACGGAGCCCGAAGAGGTAATGATGCTGTAATGACAAGAGGCACTTTTGCAAATATCAAGCTTTTTAATAAGTTTATTGGAAAACCAGCTCCCAAAACAGTTCATTTTCCATCAGGACAGACGGTAAGGATGTATACATAGTGTTTAAGCAGTTGCTAACTAGATTAAGATTTGTATTAAAATTTTTATATGTTTGTTTTAATCTACAGCTGGATGTATTTGAGGCTGCAGAGCTGTACCAGAAAGAAGGTATCCCACTGATTATTTTAGCAGGGAAGAAATATGGTTCAGGAAATTCAAGAGATTGGGCTGCCAAAGGACCATATTTGCTGGTATTGCTTCTTAAATTTTATCTTAAAGTTCAGAGAGTTTTAAATATTCCTTTTTGTCAGTAACATTCTATCAAAGTTTATTTTGTTTATTTAGACTTTTTATGTCTACTTGGATCTCATTTATAGGTTTGTTTGTTTTTTAGGTGATCTTATATACATTGTACTAGTTGCTTTAAAAATTTTCTAGATTTTATTTATGTATTTTATTATTTATTTTTAGCTGCACTGGATCTTAGTTGTTGTGCATGGGTTTTCGCTAGTTGTGGCAAATGAGGGGTACTCTAGTTGCTGTGTGTGGGCTTCTCATTGCAGTGGCTTTTCTTTTTGCAGAGCACAGACTCTAGGGCTTAAGTAGTTGCAGCATGAGGGCTCGAGAGTGTAGGCTCAGCACTTGTGGTGCACAGGCTTAGTTATTCCCTGGCATGTGGTAATCTTCCCAGACCAAGGATTGAACCTGTGTTGCCTGCATTAGCAGGTGGATTCTTAACCACTGAACCACCACGGAAGTCCCTAGTTGCATTTTAGTACTCTGAATTTGATTAAACCTGCATCAGTCTTATTTGTGAAAATAAATATAGTAGAGGGAAAAGAGATTCTGTCTCAAATTACTGCTTTATAATAATAATTATTTACAGTCATTGGTAGTTTTACTTGCCCCTTTTTCTTTTTTTTTTTTAATAAATTTATTTATTTTAGTTGGGGGCTAATTACTTTACAATATTGTAGTAGTTTTTGCCATACATTGACATGAATCAGCCATGGGTTTACATGTGTTCCCCATCCTGAACCCCCCTCCCCCCTCCCCCCTCCCTCTCCATCCCATCCCTCTGGGTCATCCCATCCCTCTGGGTCATCCCATTGCCCCAGCCCTGAGCACTTGTCTCATGCATTGAACCTGGAATGGTGTTCTGTTTCACATATGATAATATACATGTTTCAATGCTATTGTCCCAGAACGTCCCACCCTCACCTTCTCCCTCAGAGTCCATAAGACTGTTCTATGCATCTGTGTCTCTTATTCTGTCTCGCATATAGGGTTATCGTTACCATCTTTCAAGTTCCATATATATGCATTAGTATACTGTATTGGTGTTTTTCTTTCTGGCTTACTTCACTCTGTATAATGGGCTCCAGTTTCATCCATCTCAATAGAACCGATTCAAATGTATTTTTTTTTTAATGGCTGAGTAATATTCCATTGTGTATATGTACCATAGTTTCCTTATCCATTCGCCTGCTGATGGACATCTAGGTTGCTTCCATGTCCTGGCTATTGTAAACAGTGCTGCGATGAACATTGGGATACACGTGTCTCTTTCAATTCTGGTTTCCTCGGTGTGTATGCCCAGCAGTGGGATTGCTGGGTCGTATGTACTTGCCCCTTTTTCATTTAATTTTCTCTGATTTGCTCCATGAAGGGTTAACAGACTTAGAGATAGTGGGCCAATATTTACTTTTGTTTTCAAATAGAAGATGATGGTCCCTGGCTATCTGCTAAAAGACATCTCTCTCGAGACCATTTCTTTGTTGAAGAGCAAATAGGGGATCTGCTGGAGAGAATAGTCATGTGATATGTGCTTTCTGCCATTTCTTTATCATACTGTGTTTCTCTTTACAATTGTATTTGTGAAAAAGGCTGGTCAAGATACAGCCTTCATAGCTATCATAATCATACAAATGTCATTTGTTTTTAATCTTTAAACTCCCCCTCCTTAAAATGTAGATACTCCTAAGGAGTTGCAGAAATAAGCCTAATTCTTTTGTCTTTGTAAGATAATAATTTTAAGTACCAACATAATTCAGAGATAGTCCAGTTTTGGTTCTTGACCATTGCAGTAAAGCAATTATCACAATAAAGCAAGTTGCACAAGTTTTTCTGTTTCCCAGTGCATATAAAAGTTATGTTTTTACACTATACTGTAGTCTATTAAGTGTGTAACAGCATTGTATCAAAAAAATTTTTTATATTCTTTAATTAAAAAATACTTCAATGATAAAAAATGCTGACCATCATCTGAGCCTTCAGCAAGTCGTATGGTAACATCAAAGATCACTTATCACAGATCCCAACAACAAATAAAATAATGATGAAAATATTTGTAGTATTATAAGAATTATCAAAATGTGACAGACATGAAGTGAGCAGATGCTCTTGGAAAAATGGAACCTGTAGACTTGATTGACATAGAGTTGCCACAAAACTTCAATGTGTAAAAAAAAGAAAAAAGAACAACAAAAAACCACTATCGGCGAAGCTCAGTAAAAAGGAGGTATCTCCTGTATCATGAATATTAATTATAAGTTCTCTTTTTCTGAAGTTTTTTAGCCTTCCCTTTTTTTTTTTTCCTAATATTTCAGGCTTTCCTCATATAATTATTGATCCTTGGCTGTCTATTTAGTTAGATGTTAAAAAAATGATTACAAGCTGGGATTGTGAGCTGGGTTTTGTTAGTTGGCCTTACTAATAATAAGCTACCTTTTTCATTGAGAGAGCCCTGTATATCAGTATCTAAATATTTTCTCTTGAGGCCATGCAGTTTCTTCATGGAAGGAGACCCACTGAAGAAATAGACTTACTCCTGCTCCGTGTCTGATAATATTCTCACCTGGCCTTCTTGTGAGCCTAGTATTCCTCCTCAGTCCAGAGCATCACTCCTCTACAGGGTGATGCATTCCCAAGGGGTGAAACAAAATCTTACTCTTCCTATGTGTAAAGTACATAAACAGATACACAGTATCTTTGTGACATTAAATTTTGGGAGGTGGGCAATTAGGAGAAAGATGTGTTTAGAAGGAAAATGTCTTTTAAAAAGAAAAGCTCCTTAGGAGGATAATAATGGACAAACCTGGAAAATCCCATGGACGGAGGAGCCTGGTAGGCTACAGTCCATGGGGTCGCTAAGAGTCGGATACGACTGAGCGACTTCACTTTCACTTTTCCCTTTCATGCACTGGAGCAGGAAATGGCAACCCACTCCAGTGTTCTTGCCTGGAGAATCCCAGGGACCGGGGAGCCTGGTGGGCTGCCATCTATGGAGTTGCACAGAGTCGGACACAACTGAAGCGACTTCGCAGTAGCAGTAATGGACAAAAGTAGAGATACACAAGTCTTCAGCTTATTTTCTCCAAAGAATAACAGGGGCTGAGCTGGAGATCTTACTTCTTTTTATAGACTTCTCACTAGTATCCCAGTATTCTGAGAACCTTATGCCTCTGAGTCTCAAGCCCTTTCTAGGTTCTTTGTTGCAGAGTGACTCAAATCTTCGATTGGATATCACTCTAATTTCAGTTTTGTCAGTCTGTAGTTTCAACATTCTCTGGTAAGTCAGCCACCTATCTCTGTTTTCTAAATATTTATAGAATTTGCACATCCTGTTCTCTTTTGTTGCTGTGGGCTTACACTTCTTTATTTCCCTTATTTTACTGGCAGTTTAATAGGGAGTGTTGATAAACACATATGTTAGATCTACCTTAATTAAACAGAAATCTTGAGCCCTTTTTGAGTTTGAAGCAACTGCCCCCAGTTATAGAGAACACTTAGTATGTGGTAGGCAGTGGCAGTACTTAATCCTGGAGCGGCAGAGGGGCAGTTAGAAGGAGTTAAGGAGCTACTTAGAGATACAGGAAAATAATCTGTAAAAGGTTTCTTTAAGTACTTGGATATAACATTGACTTTTATATGGGGTAGTGGGTTTGAAGTTTTTACAGAAAAGCCAAAAGTAGAGTTTTTTTTCCCTTTAAAAATGCCTAGTAAAGCAATATTCAAAGATGAATGAAGGAAATAAAATGCATGTTTGTTACAGGGTGTGAAAGCTGTTTTGGCTGAAAGTTATGAAAAAATTCACAAAGATCATTTGATTGGAATTGGCATAGCTCCACTTCAGTTCCTTCCAGGAGAAAGTGCAGATTCCTTGGGCCTCTCTGGCAGAGAAACATTTTCTTTCACATTTCCTGAAGAACTATCTCCTGGAGTTACATTAAATATAAAGGTATACCTAAATTTCTCAAATATATGATCATGTACAGTACTATATATTTAACTAGATGGTTGTAAACTGAGTAATAAACAATTTATGTAAATTACATACTAATATCAGCTAGTTAACAAATTGTAGTTTAAGAAGGCTTTATTTTGTTTGTACATAAACATGTGTTAATATAGTTGGTCTCTGAGGAAAAGTAGAAAATACATACTTAGTCCAGAAAAAAGAAACCATGAACTTCCAGTTACATATTTCAACTTCCTTTTCCTCGTTATCAGCTCTCTGTGCTAATGTAATTTTTAGTCCAGGCATGTACACCACTTCATTAGAAGCCAGAGTTGAGTGTTCATGGTTAGAGTAACACAGGCTTTACAACTAAGAAAAAAGGAAAACGAGTAGCAGATATTATATGCAATGAGTATTTGATTTTTAACAAAATGAACATGAGTAATTAGTATAACATCCCTAACTAATAAGTCAAAATCTGAATGATTTAATACTTTAAATGATAACAGTACTTGTTCTTTAGAATTAGGGATGAAAATATTTGTTTTTCTACTTAGCTGTGAAGCCTATAATTAGGTACCTTAGTTGTTTCTCAAGCAAGAGAAATGTTTCTCAGACAGAATATGTGCTATGTATAGTCATTGAATATGAAGACAGATGGTCTTGACCACTAAGGAACATTGCAAGATGTTACCACTCATGTGAAATGTTTTTGTTTGTTTAAAGACAAGCACTGGAAAAGTATTCGGCGTGATTGCTTCGTTTGAAAATGATGTGGAGATAACATTGTACAAACATGGAGGATTATTAAACTTTGTGGCACGAAAATTCTCATAGTATCTACTCACCATGGATACCTTTCATAACTGGTGACTGCAAACAAAGCCTTTTGTGCTGGACCCAGGAATCCTTACCATGGAGCTGCAGATAGTCCCAGTATGCCCACTTATCTCATCCGTGGATGTAAATGATTGTGCATCAACGTAGTGACTGAGATGAAATCTTGATTTTAAATAATATACGAATGGTGCTATTAACATTGCTGAAATCAATGTGTGAAGTGTGTTGTGGAAGAGGCCTGTAAGTAAGGGGGAATATTTTATCAGAGCATTTTGTAAATAAAGGCAGAATTTGAACTTGTGTTGAAGATTCTTATGTGAATAACCTTCCTAAAGTCTCTTGTTTAGTTTTGCACCTATAAAACTGTATACTACTGTTTGTTGGTTTAAGAGTAGCAGATTGAAATTTAAGAAGCCAGATAATTCTAAAATTGTGGAAGGTGAAATCTGATTTATAAATGGACTTTCAGATTTGTTCATTCCTTTCCAGAATTGAGCTGGACATAGTGGCATTCGTAGCTTGTAATATAAGCCTTGGTTATCCTAAGTCTCAGTCAAAGGATAGAACTTGCCCCAGACACAATCATTTTGTCCAATCCAGCCGAGGTTTCCTCCACATCTGAAGATGGACTGTTACAGAATATAATTGATTGTGCAGCACCATGTATTAAGCAGTGAAAATATGTACCACATATGCAGCCCTTATTTTTTCAGTAATTTGCTCCTGTGACCCTGGCAAGTCTCAGATGGCATTACATTAATTGGGTTAGATTACTTTGCTCACTTTATGTGATACTGTAACTTCTGTAACCCTAATATTTTAGATATCATTAACCAAAATTCCACACTTATTTACAGTTGCTAAGGAGAACTTTATTTAATCATTAAACACTAATATGATTTCCTCTAGATTTTAAAATTTTCCACCCTAAATTATATGGTTGCTCAACCCTAAACATTTTTTAAATGTTGGTTTCTTAATTATATAAGTCAATTTCCTGTCATTTTGAATCATTATTTCACCTGGGATGCATGATACTCTTAATTATATATGCTTTTGCTGACCGTCAGGATAAAACAAATTATTGCTGTCTGAATACCATATTTTCTCTATATGCATGTTTGTTTACCACATCAAATGTTCTGTTAACAAAAAGTTTGGTGACTTTTTAGAAAAGGTTGGATGATTAATTCCGAAAGTCATATACCTTTTTTAAAAAATTAAGAAGTTAAAGTTAGCAGGCAGAAGGTTATTTGTAGTGATTTTTTTCCTCCCCACATGGAGATCATCATATGACCTAGTTAAGTTACTGCAATTCAGAATTAGCTTACATTGTACAGAATAAATTGTTTTAAGCTGAAATGCTGAAACTACCAAACCAGTGGGTAAAGACCACTGAGAACTTTGCACATATCAGTCATACAATCTTTTGAAAATATTCTGTGTTTAGACAATTAGATGGACTAGAGTTTGGCAAAATGATTTCCCTTTTATTTAAAATTTTTTATAAGTATTTTCTGTGGTACTTTTAAGTCATGTTCTGTTCTGGATATTTTATTATGCTGTGTATTTGTCAGTGCATGTGTTTTTAATTTACATGAAAACATGAATTAGGGTTGGAGAATTTACAAGTTGAATGTTAAAATATCAGTTATAGGCTTTTGAGAAGATGATAATCCAGATTGTGTGTGGGGAAAACATCTGTATTATTTCTGAGCCATACTGTAATACAATATGTAGCCTGTGGTCAGGGGCCTGGGCATCACCATAAACAGCAGATCCAGGAAATGAAGAGATGATGAAGCTAGCCAGCTATGAATTAAGCATTTACATTTCTAGTCTACCTAGTCCAGTAAAAGTACAAGCAGATCTTGTATTTCAGGAACAAAATCAAGGTTCTCTTAAAATCCCTTGTTTATATACAGTGAACCAAAAAACTTGATAAGCAATGGCTATCAACTGGGGAAGAGAGTCATGGATGTATGACCCTGAGTGCACCTGTAATTCTTCCTCCAGCCAAATTGGGTTTGCAAAAATGTGGCACCTGTTGGTTTTTATTGTTTTTCATATCTCCTTTATTGACTGTATCTGGATGATTTTGTGCTTTAAAAAAAATTCACAGATATTGTGGGAAGAAATATAATAGGCCCATGAAAGAAGCAAATTAGTGATGTGAACTTAAAAGTACAATTTCAAAGGTCATTATCAACAGCAGCATTTTTGTCATATTTTAAGAAACATTATGCTACATACCATTGCAATATTTCATGCCTTTGGGTTTGCTAATTGGTGAAAATGTCATCCAGTCACTGAACTGCCATTAATATAACTAAAAAGTTTCGGAGATAATAGTTATTTCCTATTGTATCTCCAAGCTGACATTTGAATGAGAGGTATTAGGATCCCTTTAGCAAAGTGCTCCGTTTTTCACTGGGAATCAAACTTCATTGGTACTAAAGGACAAAAAGCACAGCTAAGACCTAAACCAAAATTCTAGTTGTTTACACATAGGGAAATAGTGTTGTGTGCATTCACCTTCTCAGTGTTAAGTGACAGGGTGAGGAGAAATTATTTGACTAACATTTTTCTATAGTTGAATTAAAAGACACCGTTCTTTTGCCTTTAGGTTTAGGAGAAGGTGCTGAGATTCTGGATGTTGACCGTATCTTAGTTTGATGTGGAATACTAAAAGAGAGGGGAAGGAGGTGGACTTAGTCTTCTTTAGTGACTTTTCCCCTGAAGTGTGATAGTGCCGATGTTTATCAATTTCACATATAGTATGTCATTATGAAACCATATATCTCACTTCAGTAACTATAAATCATTGTCTATTATTTAAAGCCAACAAAACAGTATAACAGTTTTAAGTTCAGTAATGTTAAGTATTGTATAGAAATATATTGGAGGCAAAGTTCAGTTGATGACAATTGTGTATATGTTACTGATGCTGTAAATTATTTTTAATAAAGAAAATTGTATTATCACATATTTGACTTGTTATAAAATACTTTGTGGTGATTGAAAATAAAATACTGTAACTTAAGAAGAAAGAGGATGCCATCCAGAAATTTCTCTTCAAGCATGTTATCTAGCTGTTCAGACATTAGTTATTCCCGATATGACTGCTAAAATCATGAGAATGAAAGCCAAGATAAAGTTTGCAATAGGGATAGCCTTGAGGAAACAATTAAGTTGAAGTTGATTCAAAGGTTGTTCTAATAGGTACTTAGATTCATAGAATCACATTTTAGAGTTGAAAAGACATCTCTCACTCAAAGCAGGATCCTTTGTACAAATAACATCATCTAACTGGGCAATCCTTTCTTGAACATTCAAGAGATGGTCGACTGTCTACTGCACTTGGTAGCCCACTGACTGAGTTTTGATGGTTAAATTTTATTTCAAGTTGAACTTGCCTCCTTGTAGCTTATACCTACTGATTCTTGTTCTCCCTAATTTGTCTATGCCTCTTAAAGCGCTTTAGTACAACTATATATATAAAATAACAGATTTAATGAATAAGAAGACCCTCCACAAATTGAACTTAACCTTCATACTGTAGATCTTTTTTTAATGGTAATTTATGTTAAAGTGAACATTTAGGACTGAATTCATCTCATGCTACAAAGTTGTGTATTACTGGAGGAAAGGGCCTTTTCTTGATAGATGCAGGATGAAAGTGCTATGTTTGTATGAGCCTCCATGCTTTAGAACTACCTGATGGTGTCACTTCCTTCCACTGGCTATTCATCAGCCCTGATAAAGCACCCATGAAGTGAGTCATCTGGAGCAGGGAGCCAGGACCATGAGTCTCTACGACTAATGTTTTGTAAATATGATCAGCTGCCCACTGATTTAAAAATATCTGCCCTTTTCCTCAATAGCAACCTAAGTGAGTCAAGTTTGTTAAAATCTGATATTCATAAATTAAAATTGGTACATTATTAGGAGTTTTCTAAGGACTCCAGTAATTTGCTCAGTACCAGGACAGGAACATGGTGTAGTTTGCATACCCAGAGTTCAAGGAAGCCTAGTGCAACACCAGTGTTGTGCTTTGTTAATTTATGGTTTCCACTTCATGCCAGTTTTTTAAATTATAAAATAATTTAGCTTCAAGTTGTTTTGATTTGATGTGAGTTTGGCTCATAAATTTTCCAAAATGTCAGATTATAAAGCTTGTGTTTTGTATACTTCAAAAATGGAACATTTATTGCAGAAGCAGATTTTTATGTAATCCCCCACAAAACTTGCTTGTATACTGACAATTGTGTTTGTGAATTTTGTGTTCACATGATGCCACTAGATTTTTAGCATTTTAGACAACGTCAGTATATAGTATAAAACTAGTGGGCTATTATGTTTTATAGGGTATCTTGTAATATAAAATCATATCTATAATCTCATTCTGCACATTGTTCGTTTTGTTTCACTCCGATTTTTTCACTGAATATTTTGAGAGCCACTACCTAAGTGTCCTAGTGGCCAGGTGGAACAGGAAAAAAATTGTTAATACAACAGTGATAATGACATTACTTGTCTATCAGATTGGAACTTTATTCATTATCATCGTATCCAATTTTGGCATTATTGAAAAAAAACATATATTAAGAGCCTTAGAAATGTTCATTCTCTTATACCCAGTAGTAGGACTGAGCAGTATATCTTAAAGACTCATAAAGGACAAAAGATTTATGTGTAAGAATATTATTCTTAAAGACAAGGAAATCTTGTTTAAAGTGAAAAAGGCAAGTGACAAAACGTATTTCTAAAAAAGGTGCAGTGAGTGGAAAGATGCTTGCCAGAGGAAGTAATTGTGGATCTAGTAGTCCAGTCTCTTCAATTCTCACCATACCTTCCAGATTTGATCTTTGTTCCCATTTCTTAATCCCAAGAAAAGTAGAAACAACAAACATTGCAGCACTATTTACAATAGCTAGGATATGGAAGCAACCTAGATGTCCATCGACAGATGAATGGATAAAGAAGCTGTGGTACATATACACAATGGAATGCTACTCAGCCATAAAAAGGAATGCATTTGAGTCAGTTCTAATGAGGTGGATGAACCTAGAGCCTATTATACAGAGTGAAGTAAGTCAGAGAAATATATTGTCTATTAACCCATATATATGGAATCTAGAAAGATGGTACTGATAAACCTATTCGCAGGGCAGCAATGCAGATGCAGACTTAGAGAACAAACTTACGGACAAGGGTGGTGGGGAGGAAGAAGAGGGTGAGATGACTGGAGACAGGCTCTGTCTGTAACAACCTAGAGGGGTGGGAAAGGGTGGAGGAAGGTTCAAGAGGGAGGGGACAATAGGTACACCTATGGCTAATTCATACTGATGTAAGGCAGAAATCAAACCAATATTGTAAAGCAATTATCCTTCAATTAAAAGTAAAAAAACAACAAAAAACTGGACTGATAGGTGGAATAGTGAGACGGTGGAGAGAATTCAGGACCTGCCTGAGGAAAGAGCATGCAGAGATGCATGCCTAAGAGGACCAATAAGAGTCCGATTCTGGCTACAGGTAATCGAAATCAAATCTTTAACACCCTAAAGGAAAGCGACATGATAAGAATTCCACCCTGGAGCTTAAAGAAGCCCCGGTACTTGGAAATTAGAACTGAAGCGGATAAGAGTCATATCTGAAGGCAGAAAAGAGGAGATCTCTCAATACGTGGTTGATGGAAGTTTGGGAAACATCAATCAAACAAGGTGACTAAATATGCCGACTGTGCTATATCCTGAGGGGGGTGGGGGTTAGGCATAGTGAGAGAGCGAGATATGCATGGATTAAAACAGACCAAATTGCAGTAATGAGTGATGTCTAGAATTCTCCTCCAATAGAGAATGCTCTGTACTATCTATCAGAGAGGTTCTCCTTGGCTGCAGACGTGTATGAAACTGGCTACCTGAGCATGATGCCTTTGACAATTAAGATGAGGCAACTAACCTGGCCGTTAATGCCAGGATTCCCAAGGTGGGCTTCTCTGGTGGCTTGAAACGGAAAAGAATCTGCCTGCAATGCAGGAGACCTGGCTTCAACCCCAGGTTTGGGAAGGTCCTTGAAGAAGGGCATGGCAACCCACTCCAGTATTCTTGCCTGGAGAATTCTATGGACAGAGGAGCCTGGTGGGCTACAGTCTGTGGGGTCGCAAAGAGTCCGACACAATTGAGTGATTAACACTTTAATCCAGAGGCAGCCTTCTGATGAGCATGTGGTTTCTGCACTTCCTTGCAGAGAGAGAATCCACTCCCAATTCAGGATTCTGACCCAATTACCAGTTCATTTTCTCAGTGTAAATGAATCACTTATCACACCAGACCTGAACTGTGGTCACTGCACCCCCCCGAGGGGACCCGTTAGAGGGGCCTTCACACTTCCTTTACATCTATTATATTGAATTTAATGGCTCAAGGGTAGAAAACTTCGCACCGTACAAGAGCTTAAACTCGAAGTTGGGTGACCAGGTCTGGCTGAGGCTCTGTGCCCTCTTGACTTAAGTTTCCCCATCAGTACAAGGAACGTGTGGATCTATCCTATAACTTAGACAGTTTTGCGTTCTAACATTACTTGACTGCATCCCAGGAGAGCTAGGTCCTGTGCAGAATGCTGCCAGGCCAAACTCCCAGGTCCTCAGTCTTCTTGCGGTTCTAGGGGACTAGAGGGGCTCGAGGCCACCTCGGCCACGGTTGCGAAGCCTCTGGCATACGCGTTTCCAACAGGAGGGAGGGGAGGAAGAAAATCGAGGACGCGAATTCTATCCAAACAACAGAATCCCGAGCGAAGCAGGCCACGAAGCCTCCACAACTTCATGAACTGGGAGGAACTGCAAGATGCCACTCAAGAGCTGAAAGCCTCCTAAATGGTTACCCTCCAAGGGGCGGAGCGGAATCTCAAAGAGCCAATCAGAAAGAAGAAGTCCAGTTTTGTAGGGAGATAACCGCGTTCTGACTGGGGTGACCGCTGAGAGAAGGCGGGACGGGATTGCAGATCCATCCAAAGCCTGATCTCTGAATTTCTCTATTCGCAGCCTCTTCTGCAGCCCGGGATCGGCCTGGCGGAGCCTCGCCTTCCAAGAGTCTTCGCTTATTGGCGGCGGGGGAGTCTCAAGGAGCCAATCAGAAGTCAGGACTCACGCGCTCGGAGGAGGGGCGGACCCAGACGCGACAAGTTGGGCGCGACTTCCCAGCGAGAGCGCAGGACCGCGGCCGCAGTCCCCGGCTGCTCGAGAGCGGGAACCACGTCAGGACCTCGGGTCGTTGCGGGTGAGCCGGGTGGGGAAAGCAGAGACGAACCCCAGAACCCTTTGGAGGGGGGCGGCCCGGAGAGCAAGGAGGCTCGCTGCGAGTCTGGGGCCAGGAGTCGGGAGTCTCTGGCCCCTCCAGCCCCTAATCCACCTCAGACTCTCTGTTCAGGTGATGCGCAAGCCACCTTCCTTGCTGGATCGCACCTACAACCCAGAAGGCTGAGCTGAGAGCCCAGAATTGGGGTGTGGCACCTGAGAAGCCATCTGGTCCAACCTGTGCGGCTCCTGGCACTCCCGGCCAGGTGTCTAGTGGGAACAATTTCTAGGGCTCCACTGGACCTCACTAGCATAACACTCTGAACCCGACTAATGTGCCCTCTTCCTCCCTTATTTTCCAGTCTCTTGGGTCAGCAACCCCTCTGCAGCCGCTCTCCTACCACCTGTTCCTTCTCACCCAGAAGGAAAACACTCAGGGCACCCACTGTTGTTGTCTTTGAAAAACTACTGATTCTAGTTCCCTACCTTTCTGTTTCCCGAAACCCTTTGAGGGTAAACTGCCCTCATGAGCCTGTGGAATGAAAGTAACCCTTCTGTCATTAATTCCTCTTGATAGTTAATAAGAATCTAGGCTAGAATCTGGGCTGGGGATACGGAGATTTACTAGATATAATCCTTGCTCTCCAACCTTGGAAGGACACAACAGAAGGAATTACAGGACAAGAAGGGCAGATTTGGAAGACATGCTAAGGTAGAATTTACTAGATTTTGTAAAACTTTGAGAGTGAGGGAGAAGAAAGAATCTCGTCCGGTATACCTTACACAAAGTGCAGAGTTTAAGGTCCAGTCCCCCAGGTTGTAGGACAAAGGTTTTGAGATTCTGGCATAAGCCGTGGAGTTGGAAAACATTTGCTTCCTGAGCACTTTCTCAGAAGCCAAGTTACACACTGTTGGCAGGAAATACAGTGCAACTACCTATAGGATTTGAGTTCCCTTCCTCACCCCCTCCACCCATACAAAAGACATTTGGTTAAGACAGCCATCTCTGATTAACACATTTCTTTCTCCGTATTTACTTACTTGGGCTTCCCAGGTGGTGCACAAATGCTGACTTGATCTGTGCCATTAATTCCATATTTGGAGTCTCTGTATACAAGAAAAAAAAAACTAAATTTAAGCTCAAAAAGAAAGAACTTTAGAAACAGAATGTTAGCACTAGAAGGAATTTCTAGGGATAATCTAGTCCAGCTCCCTTTTAAAGGAGATGTGAATAGTGCAGAGTTTCAGAGGTTATGTATAAAATGTCTTTTCTCTCCCAGCATAGAAACTACTTTATTCTATTTTTTTAATGTGATAAAATACACTTAACCAGCACAACTTTTTGTTACATCAGGCTGTCTTTGATGGCTAGAGCTGCCAACATTGCTGTAGAAAACACGGAGCTTTAAGTAGAGGGTTAACAAACCCCATTCAAGAATGTTATAGGGACATTTTCTAGACTGGAACGCAGATTGGCCTTCACTAATTGCTTCTAAGTGTCCTTCCAACTGTAAGGATTTCTAATTCATATTGAATTCAAAATTATCCTGATATCTTTAAAGTTTTAGGAGTTGAAAAATTACTCTGGGATTTTGTCTTGAATGTAAAGCTTTAGTTCATATTACATTCTGAATATGGGCCTGACACCTGTTTATAAATCTCCAGAAGGAATGTTAAAATCCCATGTAAAGCCTTAAACCCATACGCAGTGTGACAGGACATACTGGTTCCCAGAAGTTTCAGGTGCGGAGATTGTTTTAAACTCCATTCAGGCTTTGTCACAGTGTCTTTAGTAAACAAAATCCGAATGACTTAATTTGCTTCTGAAAGCATATGCCCTAGTCAGAAAGTAGATATGGGGAGTGATTGGCAAGAATGCAATAACTATAACAGGTGGTGGAAATCTACCAGCGGCACAGGGGCTATGCAAGTTTAAAGGCAGGAGAAATCACTTAGGTTAAGAGGGTCAGGGAAGGAGGGATAGGAAGGAGACTGGCATTTGGGGGTTATAATCTTATCACAAGTCATCAGGCTATAGCCTTGGGGCTGAATCAGAGAGGGAGTCATAGAGGAGAGTCCTAGTGTACCTCCCTGAATTTTATCCCCTTTCCCTCACTGGACTAAGTTGGACTTTGGCTGTCATAGATCTGAAGTGATTAGACATTAACAGGCATACCGTCTGATTTGGGGAGCTCTAACACAGGAAAAAAAGTCCTAAGACCCCACCCCTACCACCTGTCCTAGCCGTCTCTCACAAAGCTTTTTTTTTTTTTTTATAAGTAAAACTTACATTCAGTGAGATTCACAGATCTTGTGCTGACTTAAGGTTTAAGCTGCTGCTGCTAAGTCACTTCATTCATGTCCGACTCTATGCGACCCCATAGACGGCAGCCCACCAGGCTCCTCCGTCTACAGGATTCTCTAGGAAAGAATACTGGAGTGGGCTGCCATTTCCTTCTCTGAGTTTTAAGCTAAGTTTTGACAAATGTTTACACCCATGTAACCAAACCATGTAGTCAAGGTGTAGAACATTTTCCTCCCAGAAAGTTCCTTCATGCCACCTTCTTGCCAGAAGCAACAGCTGTGCTGATTTCTATCAACAAGCACTACCTGTTCATGAGATTTGTTTTCTATAACACTACATCTTTTGAACAGAAATTACATGTAGCCCAATATGCAACCCATCCCCAAAATGTTGTTAATTATTTACAATTTAGTATGAAGGACGGATTGGAATAAAACTATTTTGGGAAAAGGGGGAAGTGAAATTGCAAGGATCTTAACTATTTGGTTCCTAAAGGATGTTCAGAATATCCTAACATTGCCTTCCATATATATATGGGCTTTCCTGGTAACTCAGTGGGTAAAGAATCCGCCTACAATGCAGGCGACCCAGGTTTGATCCCTGGTTTGGGAAGATTCCCTGGAGAAGGAAATGGCAACCGACTCCAGTATTCTTGCCTGAAAAGTTCCATGGACAGAGGAGCCTGGTGGGCTACAGTCCATGGGGTTGAAGAATTGGACATGACAAAGCGACTAAACCACCACCACCATATATATATGGTGAGTGTATATATATTTGTATACACACACACACACACACACACACACACACACACAGAGGAAATATGCAAAATATGTGTAGCAGAGAATGGCATTATCAAGGGGAAGAAAACAGTCTCTCCCATTCTGTTCATCCAAGTCATATTACAGCTCAATTCAAATCCATCTTCTCAAGAATATCATTAGGCTGTAGTAATTTCTCTCTCCTCTGAATTTCTATCATAGTTTTGGCAGGTATTAATTTCATAGGTCATAAACTCAGATGTGCCTTTACTTTCTCTAAGCAATCTTAATTTTTAAGCCCCCTGTTCTGCTTAGCAGTAGAAAAATACATTCAGTATTTATTTATTTGGCTGCCTTGGGTCTTAGTTGCAGTGCACAGGCTCTGACATGTGTGGGCTCACTAGTTATGGTGCATGGGCTTTGTTGCTCCATAGCACGTAGGATCTTATTAATAGATCTCCCACCAGGGATAGAACCCACGTCCTCTGCATTGCAAGACAGATTCTTAACCACTGGACCACCAGGGAAGTCCCAGAAAATTTATTCTTCACAATTTAAGGCGAACTCAGTCACTTCATCAGGTTTATACTTAATTCAGTGTTTTCTTCAGCATTCTATTAGTTTATCAGTTACTGCCTTGCAACCTGTTTTGAGCACCTTTTAAGTTTTTCATTGTTTAGGATCTCTGTGACAGTGAGCTAACTTCAGAGCCCTCTAATTGCATTTCCTATCTCCCACAGTGCTTCTTGGGAATGCTTTGCACATCAGCCCACCCTTTGAAGTATGCGCAGTAAGCTAGGTGATGATACCTGTAACACAGAAAAGTAAGATCACTGTATTTGAATTTACATTCTAAACCCAAAGTGATGGTAATAAAGGGTTAAACCCAAAGGACATACTTAAGAATTAGGAATTTAGTGCTGAGCTCTCAGTGTAACTTTATATATCTTTGGGCAAGACACTTAACCTCCTAGGACCTACATTCCTCCTTTAAATAAAGTTGATATTGCTGGAAGGAGTGGAGAAACCGGTGATACCATGGTGCTTTCCCAATATGCATTCTGTGCCTGGAAGCATACATTTTGCTTGTGAGGTGAGTTTAGATATTATTTATGGTACAAGGACTTTTAGTTACTACTTTTTTATCTATCTGTGTTTTTTTTTAGGTTTTTAAATTCAAAAATGGAAAATTTCACGTTTATACAAAGAAATATGAAGAATAAATTATTTTAATAAGCCACAGTCACTATAAGAGAAAAGGCATGAACAGTGGACTCAGACAAATCTGATTTGAATTTGAGCTTTACAGTATACTACCTGTGCAAGCTGGGGCAAGTTACTCAATTTCTCTAAGTTTTGGGTTTCTAATCTGTAAATAGGTATGAGAAAATTTACTTTCCAGTTTGTACTGAAAATTAGGTAGGATATTGAATATAGAATGATACAATTCTGCATGTTTATTGTAACATGTAGCAGCTTATTAATGTAAGTATTCTGTTAATCGATTTCATTGATTTATTGTAATGAGATTAGATGTCTGATAAAGTCCTAACCAGTTTAAGTTTCTTATCCTTGACCTGTTGCCTGCCCTTAGCAAATTTCACCCTTGACTACCTAATTTTACATTTAAAGCATATATATTTTTTTTACATTTTGGTTTTGAGCTTGTGAAAACTTGCTTTAGAATTGAGTTTTCCTTCCAGAATATCCAAAAGTCACAGTGATTTAAGCTATTTGTAATTTAGGGCTATTTGTAATCAAAATAAATATATTTACCAATCTATGGTATGTTAAAATATGGATCCTCAAACACTAGATAATAAATAACAAAAACAACAAATTAAAAAAGACCCTCTCTACCTTTAATAGAAAGCCTGGAATCTTAGAGAAATAGACATAAGGTAGATGACGTCACGGAGAAGGCAATGGCACCCCACTCCAGTACTCTTGCCTGGAAAATCCCATGGATGGAGGAGCCTAGTAGGCTGCAGTCTATGGGGTCGCTAGGAGTCGGACATGACTGAGCGACTTCACTTTCACTTTTCACTTTCATGCACTGGAGAAGGAAATGGCAACCCACTCCAGTATTCTTGCCTGGAGAATCCCAGGGACGGGGGAGCCTGGTGGGCTGCCGTCTGTGGGGTCGCACAGAATCGGACACGACTGAAGCGACTTAGCAGCAGCAGCAGCAGCAGATGATGTCAGGACCAGCTGGCCTACCATGCCTCTTGGAAATTAAAGAACAAAGTTGTTGTATAAATATGCAGGGATGAGGCAGGACTATGTTTTTAATCCACTTTTTAAATCTCATTTACTCATTTGATTTTTTTAACTTTATGAGTAAAAATTCACAATCAAGAGAAGTACTGAATCAGTATTGGGAAACATTATTGGTCTGTCTTAAGAAAAATCTTTTAAATAAGAATATTCAATATAAGTCCCCTTTCCAGTTTGTTGTTTGTTTTCTTCCTTAGAAATAATGTCAAGTGGAGACGGTCAGCAATCACAGGCTCTTACCAAGCCCTCTTTCAGTGAGGTACAAGCCTCTGCATTAGTGGAATCAGTATTTGGGTTAAAAGTTTCCAAGATCCAGCCACTTCCTAGCTATGATGACCAAAACTTTCATGTATGCATTGCAAGAACCAAAGTCACTACAGATGGCCCAAATGAATGTGTCCTCAAAATAAGCAACACTGAATCTAGCAAAACTCCAGACCTGATTGAAGTGCAGAGTCATATCATCATGTTTCTGAGAGCGGCTGGATTTCCAACAGCCTCTGTGTATCGTACTAAAGGAGACCACATAACCTCTCTCGTGTCTGTAGGTAAGAGACCACCACCGGTCATCGCCCGTCCATGTACATTACTGCATTTTGGCCACAAGTAGAAATATCAAGAACAGGTACGTCATTCCAAGGGTTAAGACGGTTGTTTTTTTCAGCAGTTGGGAGAAGCTACAGCATCACCAAAGTGGAAACTGGGGCTGTGGTTAGGGCTGGGATCTGGTGTAACTCTTCTGCCTGCAAAGGATCTGATGGATGAGTAACTAAGGGGATATGTGAAAACTAGGGGAACTTTTATTTTTAATTAGAAAAATAATTAAATAGTTTTATTTATCAGATCAGCTGTGTATTTTGGTGCTGTGATATAGTAGAAAGCACACAGAATCAGGAATTTTAGATCCCAGCTCTGTAATTATGGTATACGTGACTTAAATTCTTAAGGCTATGAGCTCTCACCTGTGAAACTTGGCCCCTTTCAATTCTAAGTGCTAAGACGTATCTAACAGAATTCTCCAAGCAGCAGTTTGTCCCTAAAGAAGTCTGTGATTCTGAAACAGTCATTTCTTTATCACAATTTCCCCCACTGTAAATTTACTAAAAATGTATTTTAAGCATTCATTTACCAGAGTAGATAATTTACGTTTAGAGTCAAGGCCAGCAGACTTGGAGCTACAGTCATGTTAGGATGTAAATGGCTGGCCCCAGTGTTCTGAAGTCTACCTGTTCTCCTTGCTGGCTTGATCCATTCAGTCCTGCCTCATAGCATCCTGCTGACTTGTCCTGTGTTAGCACGTTTTTGTTTTTGTTTTTTTCCTTTGTTCTGTATTATTCCTTGCTATAATAATTGCAAAGGCAGAATAGCCTCTAATCTCTCTTTTCCCCCAAGAACAGTTGACAGAATATATCCTTCCATCCATCTAGATAGCGGCTCCGAAGTCAAAAGCTACTTGGTGAGGCTGCTGACTTACCTCCCAGGAAGACCCATAGCTGAGATTCCCACTGGCCCTCAGCTCTTATATGAAATTGGAAGGCTAGCTGCTAAGTTGGATAAAACACTGGAGGTAAGATTTGGGGTTTTATTTTGTTTATAAGAATTGTTCTTTGTTGGTTTTGATTTATTTTAAATACACCCAGGGTCAGACTCTTTTTATTTGGTGCCTCTTAACATGTATTGGGGTTGGCCAGAAAGTTTGGCTAGTGAATATGATGTTCAATACAGTTCTTGGTGAATATGAAAAATGTGTCTTTTATGTATACCTAAAACTGAATGAATTTTTTTGGCCAACCCAACCCAATATTAGGAAGAAAATAAGGTACTAGATGCATGGATATTGACAGGTTTCTTTTTGCCCAGGTCTGTACTTTACTAGCTTAGTGGCAAGATTACCTACATCTTTAGAAATTCATGTTATCCTCTATGCTGCTCACTGAAAACAGTCTGCATCCACAAATTAAAATCCAAAGTTTTCACCAGACATAGTCAGCCAGAGCTCTGTATGAAGCAATAGCTATGTTACAAATGGATTGAAATGACTTGTATTAAAAATGTTTTTGTCGTATAGAAAAGATACCTTGTTTGACAAATATTTTTCCAAACGTACCCACAAAACATCTTCATTTAATGAACAAATGTTCACTGAGAACCCCTTCTATGCCAGGAACTGGGGGAACAATAGGGATTCCCCTAGAGGAGTGTGTTCCAAGGGACATATAGACACTTGAAAAAGTAACCTCAGTTTGTACGAGTAAAACACTTGCAATTACTCACTGAATCCGGCCAGTCTACCTCTCAGATGTCTCTACAATCAATCCATCTCCTTTCCATTCCTGCCTTGACTATCCCTCGCTGCATTCAGATCTTTTTCTCCTTCAATTTATTTTTTATATCAATCAGAGTTACTTTTTAAAACTACAGATCCGACCATGTCAGGTCCATAATTAAAATCTTTCAGTGGCTTCTCATTGCTTTCAAAGTAAAGGCCAAGGTCCTCAGCGTCTCTTTCAGACAAGGCCCCGTCGGCCTCGTCCCTGCCTCTGCCCCCTCAGCCTCACTGTCCGTGTCTTCCCTTTCATGCTTCTCTCACCACCAGAGTCGAACTTGTCATCGCCCCCCGAATGTGCCTTTCTGTTTCATGCATCTCTGCCTTTGTTATCTTCTCAACCATTAATAGCTTTTCCCCTGCTCTGCAAAATTCCTGATTATCCTTCAACACACAGCTCAGGAATCACTTCCCCTGGGAAATCTTCCCTGGTCCCTTCTTTCTCTTCCCAGGGTGGACAAAGAGGATCACTTGCTGCTCTTTGCTCCATCGGAACTTGTGCGTCCATCAACTCACATGATTCTGTGGGTTGACTGACTAGGTCCCTCTGCTCTTCGTGGTATTAATTGGGCTCACTCGCAGCTATATTTAGCTGCGGTGCTTCAGATCCTTTCCATGTGTCCTCTTTTCTTCATGTGGTGTCTCATCCTCCAGGATGGTCTTGAGCATCCTTGCAACATGACTGCTGGCTTCCGAGACAGATTCAAAAAGACAAGCCCCCGGTAGACGACTGCTTATCAAGACTCTGCTTGAATCATGTTAGCTCACATTTCATTAGCCAAAGCAAGTGACATGTCTAATCCCAAGTAGGAGAAGCTGTACAAGGGCATGCAGACCAGGAGGCATGGTTCATAGGAGGCCATTGGGGTAACAGTCTACCATGATGGTATTGTAATTTAGTTGCTTGTGACTCCTGTTACATATGCTACATAAGAAACAATGACCTTCTTAAGAAATTGGTCTACATGTTAATTATTCGTTTTTTATCCTTGGTGTCTAGCAGTGTCAAACACATATTAGATATTCAAGGAGGGCTTCATAAAAAGTTTTTTAATTTAAAAAAGCTTATGAGCTGGTTTTAAAGTCTCAGATCCACCAGTCAGTCAGAGAAAAGGAGGAAGGGTATTCAGTGAAAGGAAAGAGCATGCAAGAAATCATGGTAGAACAATGACCATGTTCCAGAACTTCTGAATAATTTACTGTGGCTGGAGCATAGGGTTTACACCTGAAAGAGATAGGAGCTAAAGTTGGAAACATAGGGTGGAGTCAGATTACAAAATATGTTATCGTAAGGAGCTTGGACTTTGTCTTATTTTCTTGGACAGTAGGGAGACTTGGAGGGTTTTTAAACAGGAAAAAAATTCTCATTTATAGCTCTTTCATGGCCAGTATGATGGTTAGATTGGCAGAAAGCCAGAATGGAGGCAGGGAATCCATCTAGGGAGCTAATGCAGTAATCAAGTAAAAGCTGATTGAGGACTGGAACCAAGAAACAGTTCAAGATATATTTAGAAGACAGAGCCAACTGAATTTGGTGATTGATTTAATGTTAAGGATAGAGGAGAGGAAAGGGCTGAGCAGGACATGGATTCTAACCTGGATCTGCTGGGGCAAAACTCCATTCTGAAATAGGCAGGATTTTCCCCTTGTAGCAATCCTGAGTCACCTTCACAGCCTGGAACAAAGGACTGGAGGGATGGGGGGGAAGAGTATCAGACATAGGTCTAGAAGGTGTTGAGATCTGTGAAGGTGTTTTAAGGCTTCCTGCCATACAGAAAAGCAGATCAGCCTCTATGCATTTCACATGTGCTCCATTAGTGTCTGCTGGGATCAGCTTGCCTGCTCCCATTCCTTGATTTTGTTTTTCTTTTTTCTATCTGGTTGGCGCTTTAGAGAAAAGAGTAAGACAGAGCCTATAGAAGAGTTTCGTGAGAGATGAGAAAGGGCTGAGAACTTTAACAATAAGCTTTAGGAGGGTTTTTTAATTCTCTCTACCCCCAAAAGACTTGATATTTATTGTTTTCTGGGAATGAGTGAAAAAATTCTTCGCTGCTTTATAGTAAAAGTGTGTTTCTTATAGACAGCATATATATGAATCTTGCTTTTTTTATCCAGTCTGATAATCTGTGCTCTCTAGTTGGGATGTTTAGAGCATTTACATCTAATGTGATTTTTGTATGGTTAGGTTTAAGCTTGTCATCTTGATATCTGCTTTCTTTTTGTCACATCAATTCTTTATTCTCTAATTTGCCTTTTTTTTCTGCCTTCTTTTGGCTTGTGTATTTTTTATGATTTCATTTAACCTCCTTTGTTGGCTTATTAGCTATAACTGTTGGTTTTAGTGGTTAACTTTAGGGTTTATAGAATACATCTTTAACTGATCTCGGTCTACCTTCAAGTTATATCACTTCATGTATGGTATATGTACCTGACATAGTATACTTCTCTTTCTTCCTTCCTGTCCTTATTCTATTGTTGTCATGCTCAGTTACTCAATCATGCCTGACTCTTTATGGCCTCATGGACTGTAGCCCACTAGGCTCCTGTGTCCATGGAATTTTCCAGGCAAGAATACTGGAGTGGGGTGCCATTTCCTATCCGAGGGGGATCTTCCTGACCCAGGGATCGAACCCACCTCCCGGTGTCTCCTGCACTGGCAGGTAGATTCTTTACCACTAGCGCCACCTGGGAAGCCCTATACCTATTGTTGTCATACTTTTTACTTATACATTATTATTTTTTGTTTAAACTTTGGATTATCTTCTAAAGAGATTTAATTAGGAAAAAATTATATATTTGCCTGTGTGGTTACCTTTTTCAGTGCTCTTCATACTTTTTGTCGATCTATATTATTCCCTTCTACCTTAAAGACTTCATTTAACATTTCTTATAGTGTGGGGCTGCTGATAATGAATTTTTTCAGCTTTTGTATGTCTTTGTTTCACCTTCATTTTTGAAATATTTTCATTGGACATAAACTTTCAGGTTGACTGTCTTTTCCAACGTGTTTTAAACACACTCTACTACTTTCTTCTCTTGCATTGTTTTTGACAAGAAATCTGCTGTCAGATTGTTCCTCTGAATTTAACATGTATGTCATCTGTGTGTGTGTGTGTGTGTGTGTGTGTGTGTGTGTCTTAAGATTGTCTCCATCTCTGCTGCTGCTGCTGCTGCTGCTAAGTCGCTACAGTTGTGTCCAACTCTGTGCGACCCCATAGACGGCAGCCCACCAGGCTCCCCCGTCCCTGGGATTCTCCAGGCAAGAACACTGGAGTGGGTGTCTCTATCTCTACTTTTGAGCAATTTGATCATGATGTGTCTTGATATAGTTTTGGTTATGTTTCTTGCGCTTGGTGTTCATTGAGCTTCCTTGAGTGGTGCGTTTAAGTCACTTGGAAGCAGTTTGGTGGTTTTGTGTCCTAATGCTTCATACTTTGTGTCTTAATATATCTGAGCTGACTGTGGCTCAGATCATGAACTCCTTATTGCCAATTCAGACTTAAATGGAAGAAAGTAGGGAAACCCACTAGACCATTCAGGTATGACCTAAATTAAATCCCTTATGATTATACAGTGAAAGTGACAAATAGATTCAAGGGATTAGATCTGGTAGACAGAGTGCTTGAAGAACTATGGACAGAGGTTGGTGACATTGTACAAGAGGCAGTGATCAAGACTATCCCCAAGAAAAAGAAATTCAAAAAGGCAAAATGGTTGTCTGAGGAGGCCTTACAAATAGTTGAGAAAAGGAGAGAAGCTAAAGGCAAAGAAGAAAAGGAAAGAAATACTCATTTGAATGCAGAGTTCCAAAAAATAGCAAGGAGAGATAAGAAAGCCTTCCTAAGTGATCAGTGCAAAGAAATAGAGGAAAATAATAGAATGGGAAAGACTAGAGATCTCTTCAAGAAAATTAGAGAGACCAAGGGAACATTTCATGCAAAGATAGGCACAATAAAGGACAGAAATGGTATGGACCTAACAGAAGCAGAAGATTTTAAGAAGAGGTAGCAAGAATACACAGAAGAACTATACAAAAAAAGATCTTCACGACCCAGATAACCATGATGGTGTGATCACTCACCTAGAGGCAGACATCCTGGAATGTGAAGTCAAGTGGGCCTTGGAAACATCACTATGAACAAAGCTAGTGGAGGTGGTAGAATCCCAGTTGAGCTATTTCAAACCCTGAAAGATGATGCTGTGAAAGTGCTGCACTCAATATGCCAGCAAATTTGGAAAACTCAGCAGTGGCCACAGGACTGGAAAATATCTGTTTTCATTCCAATCCCAAAGAAAGGCAATGCCAAAGAATGCTCAAACTACCACACAGTTGCATTCATCTCATAGGATAGCAAAGTAATGCTCAAAATTCTCCAAGCCAGGCTTCAACAGTACGTGGACTGTGAACTTCCAGATATTCAAACTGGATTTAGAAAAGGCAGAGGAACCAGAGATCAAATTGCCAACATCTGCTGGATCATCGAAAAAGCAAGAGAGTTCCAGAAAAACATCTACTTCTGCTTTGTTGACTACACCAAA
Source organism: Okapia johnstoni (assembly GCA_024291935.2). Classification (NCBI taxonomy): domain Eukaryota; kingdom Metazoa; phylum Chordata; class Mammalia; order Artiodactyla; family Giraffidae; genus Okapia; species Okapia johnstoni. Next base: position 27,066,139 of record CM044326.1, read on the forward strand.
GCCTTTGTGTGGATCACAACAAACTGTGGAAAATTCTGAAAGAGATGAGAATACCAGACCACCTGACCTGCCTCCTGAGAAATTTGTATGCAGGTCAAGAAGCAACAGTTAGAACTGTCCATGGTACAACAGACTGGTTCCAAATCAGGAAAGGAGTACGTCAAGGCTGTATATTGTCACCCTGCTTATTTAACTTATATGCAGAGTACATCATGTGAAATGTCAAGCTGGATGAAGCGCAAGCTGGAATAAAGATTGCTGGGAGAAATATCAGTAACCTCAGACATGCAGATGACACTACCCTTAAGGCAGAAAGCAAAGAAGAACTAAAGAGCCTCTTGATGAAAGTGAAAGAGGAGAGTAAAAAAGTTGGCTTACAACTCAACATTCAGAAAACTAAGATCATGGCATCCAGTCCCATCACTTCATGGGAAATAAATGGGGAAACAATGGAAACAGTGAGATAATTTATTTTGGGGGGCTCCAAAATCACTGAAGATGGTGATTGCAGCCATGAAATTAAAAGACGCTTACTCCTTGGAAGAAAAGTTATGACCAACCTAGACAGCATATTAAAAAGCAGAGACATTACTTTGCCAACAAAGGTCCATCTAGTCAAAGCTATGGTTTTTCCAGTAGTCATATATGGATGTGAGAGTTGGACTATAAAGAAAGCTGAGCACCGAAGAATTGATGCTTTTGTACTGTGGTGTTGGAGAAAACTCTTGAGAGTCCCTTGGACTGCAAGGAGATCCAACCAGGTCCATCCTAAAGGAGTTCAGTCCTGAATATTCATTGGAAGGACTGAAGCTGAAGCTGAAACTCCAATACTTTGACCACCTGATGCAAAGAACTGACCCATTGGAATAGACCCTGATGCTGGGAAACATTGAAGGTGGGAGGAGCAGAGGACGACAGAGGATGAGATGGTTGGATGGCATCACTGACTCTATGGACATGAGTTTGAGTAAGCTCCAGGAGCTGGTGATGGACAGGGAAGCCTGGCATGCTGCAGTCCATGGAGTCACAAGGAGTCATACACGACTGAGCAACTGAACTGAACTTCATTCTTCATGGGTGGGACCAAGAGTGGGTTTAGTGTAGGATGGTTATTCTGCACTATTAATGCAAGACCCTCTGAGTCTCTACCTAATGTCCCATGAACTGTGAGCCTGATTGGTGGGAACAGGCACTATTCCTGACCCTGAGTTGTCCAAGTACTATTCCCTCTAATCTTTCAGGTGGTTCTTTCCCCAGCTTTGAATAGCTTTCCTCATCCTCTGTACTGATCATACATGTCTGCCAGGTTTCAAGGGGGACATCTACAGATCTCTAGAGTTCTGTCTCTGTAGCAACCTGTTTTCTGGTCATCTATCCTGCAGACTCGCAGCTTTGGTCTTCCTACTTGCTCTGCCTCCTCAGCTCAGTGTATATTTAGGAATTGTTTTCACATATTACTTTTATTTAGAGACATCTTTGAACTGATTGGAATGTTCAGGAGAGTCTCTCAACCACCCCCATAATCAAATCTGTAAAATGAGCCATTGAAATGAGCGCCTGTTCCATAAGAGTTCTGTATCAGTGACCTCTCTTTCCACGCTCCCTGTGGCCTGCATTGTTGTGCCTGTTGCTGTTGAGGTTTCAACTTTTACCTCTAAATTCTGAAATGACAATTACAGTTCTAAGAGGGAGATGGCACCGCACCATTGCTGACAGCAGGCTCTGCTGTAGTTAACCACCTGCTGTTCTGCTCTGCAGCCTAAGTTGTCTCATAGAGGACACGAGAGTTCTAGAGGAAACCAAGAGAAGCATTCCTCACTAGGTATTATAACGCATTTTATCACGCTTTATTCCCATTGTTCATGCCCTCACCTAACCTCACCCCAGGGCTTTGCGGGTGGTAAGTTCTTACTTTCTGTACAAACACTAGGAACCATGGAATCTGCCCAAGATATCACTTAGATGAAGAATTTTAATCCCATAGAGGTGGCAGAGACTGTGACTGTTCTGTTCTGCTGGGGAGGTGGCTGGGGCACTGAAGCTTCCAGCAGGTGGGCAGTCTTAGGGGGCCCAGAGTACAAGGAGCACTGTGGGTGGTCATTGCCAAAATAAGGGCATTCACAAGTAAAGACACCAACTGACCTGTACTGGAATTTGGTTGCAGCTTTGTTCACAGGTGAGCTGGAGGTTAGTCTCAGGAGATTCATTTAAGTATAAGAAAGAAGAAAATAGTGGGCAGGCTTATAAGTATAGTCACAGATTTACAGTAGAGGAAACAAGGTGTTTGAGAAATGGGAATTGCGATGAGAGGTGGAGTGAGGAGGTGACAAGAGGGAGATTTATACAGACTAATAAAGGGTAGTGATTCAGTTCAGTGCAGTCACTCAGTCATGTCCGACTCCTTGCGATCCCATGAATCGCAGCACGCCAGGCCTCGCTGTCCATCACCAACTCCTGGAGTCCACCCAAACTCATGTCCATCGAGTCAGTGATGCCATCCAGCCATCTCATCCTCTGTCGTCCCCTTCTCCTCCTGCCCCCAATCCTTCTCAGCATCAGGGTCTTTTTCAATGAGTCAACTCTTTGCATGAGGTGGCCAAAGTATTGGAGTTTCAGCTTCAACATCAGTCCTTCCAATGAACACCCAGGACTGATCTCCTTTAGGATGGACTGGTTGGATCTCCTTGCAGTCCAAGGGACTCTCAAGAGTCTTCTCCAACACCACAGTTCAGAAGCATCAATTCTTCGGCGCTCAGCTTTCTTCACCGTCCAACTCTCACATCCATACATGACTACTGGAAAAACCATAGCCTTGACGAGACGGATCTTTGTTGGCAAAGTAATGTCTCTGCTTTTTAATATGCTATCTGGGTTGGTCATAGCTTTTCTTCCAAGGAGTAAGAGTCTTTTAATTTCATGGCTGCAGTTACCATCTGCAGTGATTTTGGAGCCCAGAAAAATAAAGTCAGCCACTGTTTCCACTGTTTCCTCATCTATTTCCCATGAAGTGATGGGATCAGATGCCATGATCTTAGTTTTATGAATTTTGAGCTTTAAGCCAACTTTTTCCACTCTCCTCTCTCACTTTCATCAAGAGGCTCTTTAGTTCCTCTTCACTTTCTGCCATAAGGGTGGTGTCATCTGCATATCTGAGCTTATTGATATTTCTCCCAGCAATCTTGATTCCAGCTTGTTTCTTCCAGCCCAGCGTTTCTCATGATGTACTCTGCTGCTGCTGCTAAGTCACTTCAGTTGTGTCCGACTCTGTGCGACCCCATTAGACGGCAGCCCACCAGGCTCCCCCATCCCTGGGATTCTCCAGGCAAGAACACTGGAGTGGGTTGCCATTTCCTTCTCCAACGCATGAAAGTGAAAAGTGAAAGTGAAGTCGCTCAGTCGTGTCTGACCCTTAGTGACCCCATGGACTGCAGCCTACCAGGCTCCTCTGTCCGTAGGATTTTCCAGGCAAGAGTACTGGAGTGGGTTGCCATTTCCTTCTCCGATGTACTCTGCATATAAGTTAAATAAGCAGGGTGACAATATACAGCCTTGACGGACTCCTTTTCCCATTTGGAACCAGTCTGTTGTTCCATGTCCAGTTCTAACTGTTGCTTCCTGACCTGCATACAGGTTTCTCAAGAGACAGGTCAGGTGGTCTGGTATTCCCATCTCTTTCAGAATTTTCCACAGTTTATTGTGATCCACACAAAGGCTTTGGCATAGTCAATAAAGCAGAAATAGATGTTTTTCTGGAACTCTCTTGCTTTTTCGATGATCCAGCAGATGTTGGCAATTTGATCTCTGGTTCCTCTGCCTTTTCTAAACCCAGCTTGAACATCTGGAAGTTCACGGTTCATGTATTGCTGAAGCCTGGCTTGGAGAATTTTAAGTATTACTTTGCTAGTGTGTGAGATGAGTGCAGTTGTACGGTAGTTTGAGCATTCTTTGACATTGCCTTTCTTTGGGATTGGGATGAAAAATGACCTTTTCCAGTCCTGTGGCCACTGCTGAGTTTTCCAAATTTGCTGGCATATTGAGTGCAGCACTTTCACAGCATCATCTTTCAGGGTTTGAAATAGCTCAACTGGAATTTCATCACCTCCACTAGCTTTGTTCGTATGATGCTTTCTAAGGCCCACTTGACTTCACATTCCAGGATGTCTGGCTCTAGGTGAATGATCACACCATCGTGATTGTCTGGGTCGTGAAGATCTTTTTTGTATAGTTCTTCTGTGTTTTCTTGCCACCTCTTCCTAATATCTTCTGCTTCTGTTAGGCCATACCATTTCTGTCCTTTATTGAGCCCATCTTTGCATGAAATGTTCTCTTGGGATCTCTAATTTTCTTGAAGAGATTCTCTAGTCTTTCCCATTCTGTTGTTTTCCTCTATTTCTTTGCATTGATCGCTGAGGAAGGCTTTCTTATCTCTCCTTGCTATTTTTTGGAACTCTGCATTCAAATGGGAATATCTTTCCTTTTCTCCTTTGCTTTTCGCTTCTCTTCTTTTCCCAGCTATTTGTAAGGCCTCCTCAGACAAGCAGTGATTAAACTGCTAGAAATTCAGGTTGGTGTGTCATCGAGCCAAAGCATGGAAAGGCCAGAGAAGTCAAGCACATCAGCTGCAAAGTTCACATTCAACAAACATTTACTGAGAACCTATTGTGTATGAAATCTTTATTTATTTCATCTTAGGTTTTTTTTTAATAATTTTTAAAAATTTATTTGTTTTTGGTTGTGCTGGGTCTTTGTTGCTGCACTGGCTTTTTGCTCAGCAAACAGGGGTTACTCTTCATTGCATTGTGCAGGCTTCTTGCAGTGGCTTCTTTTGTTGTGGAGCACAGCTCGAGGGCACCAAACTTCAGTAGTTGTGGTTCCCAGGCTCTAGAGCACAGGCACAATAGTTATGGCCAACAGGCTGAGTTGCCACATGGCATGTGGGATCTACCTGGATCAGGGATCCAACTCGAGCCTCCTGCATTGGTGGGTGGATTCTTGACCACTGAGCCATCAGGGAAGCCCTTCATGTCTTAGTTTATCAACAGATAAGTATGAGGTTGATATTTTTTAATTTTACTGAAGTATAGTTGATTTATCATGTCGTGTTAATTTCTGCTGTACAGAAAAGTGATTCAGATATATATATATACATACACACACACATGTTCTTTTTCATATTCTTTTTCACTATGTTTTTTTAACAGGATATTGAATATAGTTCCCTATACTATATAGTAGGACTTTATTGTTTATCCATTCTATATAATAGCTTGCATCTGCTAACCCAAGATTCCCAATCCATCCCTCTCCCATCTCCCCTTCCCCTTAGCAACCACAAGTCTGTTATCTATGTCTGTGAGTCTGTTTCTGTTTCATAGAGAAGTTCACTTGTGTCATATTTTAGATTCCACCTAGAAGTGATACTTATGCTATTTGTCTTTCTCTTTCTGACTTACTTCATTTAGTATGATAATATCTAGGTCTATTTATGTTGCTGCAAATGGCATTATTTCATTCTTTCTATGGCTGAGTAGTATTCCATTGTGTGTGTGTATATATATATATATATACACCACATATTTATCCATCCCTCTGCTGATAGACATTTAGGTTGCTTCTATATCTTGGCTGTTGTAAATAGTGCTGCTATGAACATTGGGGTGCATGCATCTTTTCTAACTATAGTTTTGTCTGGGTATATGTCCAGGAGTGGGATTGCTGGATTATATGCCAACTCTTTAGTTTTGGGGGGAACCTCCATACTGTTTTCTATAATGGGTGTACCAGTTTACATCCCTGTGAGGTTGGTATTGATACTCTGATCTTACTGTTAAGGAAACTAAGATCTGAGATATTAAGTGATAAAGCCAATTGAAACCCAGATCTGTCTGATTCCAAGTACAGCTCCCAAGTACTCTTGCTACTACTCCATACCAAAGCAGGATTCACAAGGTAACAGTGCTATCATTTTAGAAACTGACGCAGTCTTCCCTGAGTGGACTGTTGCTCCATTGGAAACCCAACAAGAGTGTTTAAATTTGGTTTCTTTAAAAATAAAAGTAGTACTTCCCTGGTGGTCCAATGGTTAAGAATCTGCCTGCCAATGTAGGGGATGTGGGTTCGATTCCTGCTCCAGGAAGATTCCACATGCTGTGGGGCAATGAAGCCCATGCACCACAACTACGGAGCCTGTGAGCTGCAACTATTGTGCCTGAGAACCTAGAGCCTGTGCCCTGCAACAAGAGAAGCCAGTGCAATGAGAAGCCCGAGCATCACAACTGGAAAGTAGCCCCTGCTGACTGCAACTAGAGAAAGCCCACACACAGAAACAGAGACCCAGTACAGCCAAATAAATAAGTTAAAAAAATTTTTAATAGAAAACAAAACAGAAAATAAAAATAAAAGTAATTTATGCATATGGTAAAAATATCAAACAGTAATGAAAGGTGTGAGACAAAACTCTTTTCTCTCTACCATCATCTCCATTATTATTTCCTTTCCAAACCTAGTTGCCAGAAGTCACAACTCCCAACAGTGTTTTCAGGGCTTACTCTGCAGAATATTTTTGTGGTCCACAGTGACATTTAACGCATCAGATGGTCAGGAGATTCAAAACCATGTCATGTGAGAAAGAATTGAAGGAACTAGGAAGGTTTACTCTGCAGAAGAGACTGAGAAGCAAAAGTACTGTCTTCAGATGTCTGGAGGACAGTCATGTGGGAGAGTCCTGTTCCCCGTAGCCCCAGAAGTCACAGCTGGAACCCGTGGTATGGATGCTATGGGAGAGGCAGATTTTAGCTCAGCAAAAGGAAGAACACAGAGCCATTTCAATAAGGGTAAAAAAGTATCTCCTGCAAGAAGAATTCAAACAAAGGCTACATGACCACTTAGCAAAGACATCTTAATGGTAACAGGAGCATAGTTCAGTTCAGTCAGTTCTGTCGCTCAGTCATGTCTGACTCTTTGCGACCCCATGAATTGCAGCACGCCAGGCCTCTCTGTCCATCACCAACTCCCAGAGTCTACCCAAACCCATGTCCATCGAGTCGGTGATGCCATCCAACCATCTCATCCTCTGTCGTCCCCTTCTCCTCCCGCCCCCGATCCTACCCAGCATTAGGGTCTTTTCCAATGAGTCAACTCTTCGCATGAGGTGGCCAAAGTATTGGAGTTTCAGCTTCAACATCAGTCCTTCCAATGAACACCCAGGACTGATCTCTTTTAGGATGGATTGATTGGATCTCCTTGCAGTCCAAGGGACTCTCAAGAGTCTTCTCCAACACCACAGTTCAAAAGCATCAATTCTACGGTGCTCAGCTTTCTTCACCGTCCAACTCTCACATCCATACATGACCACTGGAAAAACCATAGCCTTGACTAGATGGACTTTTGTTGGCAAAGTAATGTCTCTGCTTTTAAATATGCTATCTAGGTTGGCCATAACCTTCCTTCCAAGGAGTAAGCGTCTTTTAATTTTATGGCTGCAATCACCATCTGCAGTAATTCTGGAGCCCCCAAAAATAAAGTCTGACACTGTTTCCACTGTTTCCCCATCTATTTGCCATGAAGTGATGGGACCAGATGCCATGATCTTAGTTTTCCGAACGTTGAGCTTTAAGCCAACTTTTTCACTCTCCTCTTTCACCTTCATCAAGAGGCTCTTTAGTTCTTCTTCGCTTTCTGCCATAAGGGTGGTGTCATCTGCATATCTGAGGTTATTGATATTTCTCCCAGCAATCTTGATTCCAGCTTGTGTTTCTTCCAGCCCAGCGTTTCTCATGATGTACTCTGCATATAAGTTAAATAAGCAGGGTGACAATATACAGCCTTGACGTACTCCTTTTCCTATTTGGAACCAGTCTGTTGTTCCATGTCTGGTTCTAACTGTTGCTTCCTGACCTGCATACAGGTTTCTCAAGAGACAGGTCAGATGATCTGGTATTCCCATCTCTTTCAGAATTTTCCACAGTTTATTGTGATCATAATAAGGATCATAATAAGGAGCATAAGGGGGAGTTTATCAGACTCCAGGTCATGAGAATGGGTGTTAAACTAACTTTAGAGGAACATTTTTAAAGAAATAGAAGAAAGTGAAAAAATCTCAGAATACATCACATGAAAGGTTCTAAGTATTGTTACAGAAACTTTTTTTCCTTAGGTGTGTGTTGCCTTATACAAGGTTGTAACGTAAAACGTATTTCATCCTGCAGACCATGGTCAAAAAAGTTTGAGAGATACTCCTCTGGGTGGCCGTCAGGGTACTTTCAGACACTTACTGTGTGAAAGAGGTCTGGACTGGAGTCAGAAAACCTAGGTCCTCTCTTAGCCTCATAGTGGCAACTAGTCATCTTTCTCTGAGCTCTTCCTCATTTGTTCATTGATGGTCAAAGTCATTTAGAACTTTAGATAGAGTGGTCAATGCCTAAAGGCATTTCCAGTTCTAGAATTTTCTATGTTAATTCAGCAGATATTGCTTGAGCAGTGCATTCTATATGCCAGGCACTTTTTAAGTGTGGGGATACTGTAGTGAACAAAACAGACCAAAAATAAGCTCCTGCTCCTTGTGGAGCTTACATTCAAACAAGAACGGACAGTGAATCATGGTGAATGCTAGCAGTTCGTGCTAGGTGCTTAAGGAAGAAGAAATAAGCAGAGAAGAGGGGTATGAAATATTGGAGAGGATGGATGGAGTGATCAGGGAGTCCTCCCCTAGAAGGTGATTTTTGAGGAAAGACTTGGTGGTGACGACGGCACTAGCCATATGAATTCCTGGGATTCCCAGGTGGAGGGAACAGCAAATACAAAAGCGGTGGGAAAGTACCTGGAATGTTCCTTGAAAAGCAGGGAGGCCAGTGTCAGTGTGATTGGAGGAGAGTGGAAAAACACTGTCAAAGATGAAGTCAGACAGGGAACTGGGGGCCTGGGGCAGAGCTCTTTAGAGCTGCTTCCATTCCTTAGGTAGTCTGCAGATGGTAATCCTACCTTCTCCTACTTACGAGGATGGGCAGAGAGGAGCGGGGAATGTGCTCTCAAAACTATGAGATCCTGGGCAAATATGACATTGTGACCACTTTGTGTATTAAGGTAAATGAAGCAAGTCAGTGACCACGGGAGAACACCAGCCCTCTCCCCGAGGCCCACCCTGCCCCCCCTTAGGAGGGTGCAGTCCTCTAGCCCACAGCAGACCTCTCAGCTGTGCTTGTGCTTTGCAGAGTCTAAGAGCTTTTTTGCTTTTGATTTAGAAATTCCATCACCCAAAGCTAAGTAGTCTTCATCGGGAGAACTTCATCTGGAATCTCAAAAGCGTTCCTCTTCTGGAGAAATACCTCTTTGCCTTGGGCCAGAATCGGAATCGAGAGATTGTTGAACAGGTCATTCAGCTGTTCAAGGACGAAGTGATGACCAGTCTAAGTCATTTTAGAGAATGTGAGTACCCCCCCAATCAAGTAAGTATATTTCTTAATTTTTAAATTGTCAAATTTCAAACCAGCAGAAAAGTATAGAGGTACAACTTAGCTTTATCAGTCTTAATACTTTGTCATATCTGTTGCTTTTAAAGAATAATACCTTCATCTCCCTTAAAATTGAATTTGAAGCCCCTCTAAATTTACATGATTCTGCCTCTCCCCTTCCTACTAAATTTGCATACATCTTTTAATATTACTCAGTTGTGTCCAACTGTTTGTTACCCCATGGACTATACAGTCCATGGAATTCTCCAGGCCAGAATACTGGAGTGGGTAGCCTTTCCCTTCTCCAGGGGATCTTCCCCCAATTACTACATATGTATTTATAAATTACCTATATAGTATTTTGCATACTTTCAGACTTTAGATAAGACTTTAGATAAATGGCATCACACTGTATATTATCATTGTGCAAACTGATTTTTTATTCAACACTATGTTTTTCAGATTGATCCATTTAATAGATGTAGTTCTAGTTCATTTAGTTGATTAGTTTTAACTGCTGAATAATATTCCATCGTGTGTGTGTGTGTGTGTACTATAATTTATTTCAATGTAATTTTTTGAGTCTATTCTCTTGTTAATGGAATTTTGAGTTTATACACACACACACACACACACACACACACACATATATATATAAAGGAAAAAAAATTGAGAACTTCTCCTCTGGGTGGCCATCAAGGCACTTTTAGACACTTACTGTGTGAAAGAGGTCTCGACTGGTGTCAGAAGACCTGGGTTCTCTCTCAGGCCCATAGTGGCAACTTGTCATCTTTCTCTGAACTCTTCCCCATTTGTTCATTGATGGTCAAAGTCATTTAGAACTTTAGATAGAGTGGTCAATGTCTAAAGGCCTTTCCAGTTCTAGAATTTTCTGTGTTAATTCAGCAGATATTGCTTGAGCAGTGCATTCTATATGCCAGGTACTATTCTCAATGTGGAGATACAGTAGTGAACATATATAGATGTAAATTTATATATATATAAATGATGCTGCAATGAGCATGCCAAGGCGCATCTCCTTATGTACATGTGCTGCAATTTCTTTAGGGTGTAATGAGCCTTCTGACCCAACATGAAGTACTGGTCAAAGGGCAAGGAACTGAGGGGGCGTCCCTTGCAAAGCCGAGGATGGGCAGTGCACATCCTTCTCGTCCTCTGCTTTCCGTATTAGTTGGCTCAGGCTGCCACTAAAAAACACCAAAGACTAAGGATCATTGCTGTAGCCTCCTTACTGGTCTCCCCTGCTCCTGTCTGTTTCCCTACAGTCACTTGTGTCTTCCCGTTTTGTTTTTTTTTTTTGGCTTAAAATTACTTCTCTAAGATTATCCATCTTTTTGCGTGTGGCCGTTTACTTTAATTTTTATTACTGTATAGTATGCAATTCATAAATACACTACACATTAGCTATTCCTCTCTTCAAAGATATTTGAGTTGTTTCCAGTTCTCATCTGTTAAGAACAGTGCTCTATGGATCTTCTTGTGTCTCTTGGTATATGTGTTCATGAGTTCTTTGGGTTTATGACTTCATGAGCTCAGGGGTAGAATTGCTAGGTCCATAGTTCATGTCCATATTCAACTTCAGAGATATGCTGAACAGTTGTATGACTTTGTACTACTACTAGCAGATTATAAAATTTTTACTCCTCTACAATCTTGGTACTGTCAGACTTCAATTTTTGCCGATCTGATGTGTGTGTAATGTTTTCTTATTGTGGTTTTAATGTATATTTCCCAACTTACTGGCCATTTGGATAAATTCTTTTGTGAAGTGCCTATTCAAATCTTTTGCTGGCAAAGTAATATCTCTGCTTTTTAATATGCTGTCTAGGTTGGTCATAGTTTTCTTCCAAGGAGCAAGCGTCTTTTAATTTCATGGGTGCAGTCACCATCTGCAGTGATTTTGAAGCCCAAAAAAATTAAAAAAAAATTTTTTTCCTTCATAATATGACTATAATACATCTGGAATCTATTTTTATATACAGTCTGATTTTTCTTACGGCTGATAAATTTTCTCACCAACATTTCTTAAAAAGCCCTGTTTTCCACTTTATTTTCCAATACCACCTCTATGGTAAATCAAATACGATTTTGGACCGTATTTTGCTCTATTGGTCTATTTGTCTATCTCTGCACCCATAGCACACTGTGTATCAGCGAGGCTAGGTCATGCTGCAGTAACAAATAACCCCCAAATTCTTGTGGACTTAAATAACAACGGTTTAGTTCCCACACAAGCTACAGGTCTGTCATGGATTGACTGGGCCTATGTGTATTCTTATTTTGGGATTTAGACTGATAAAACTTTCACCAAGTGGAATATTGGTACGGAGAAAGAGATGTAGTAAATTGTACGCTGAATCTTAAAGCATCTGCCCTGAAGTGATGTCACTTGTTACATGTAGTGGCCAAAAAACCCACACTGCTGCTAACAACTTTTGGAAAAGTAGGGAATTGGCAACCCAGCATGTTCCTGGAAGGAAGATAACTGGAATATTTGAGCATCCCTAAAGATTACTACACTATCTTAATTTCTTTAACTTTTAAAGTCTTCATATCTGGTAGAACACGTCCTCTCATTTTCTTATTCCTCTTTAAGAGGTTCTTGACTTTTTTGTTCTTTCTGCATTTCCATATCAATTTTAGAATCAGCTTGTCATGTTTAAAGAAAAATTTTGTTGAGATTTTGGCTAGATGTGGACTGAATACATACATACATATATATATATTTGGAGAAAATGTGTATGTTTATAAGATTGAGTAATCTAATCCATGAACACATGATCTATCTCTCCATTTATATAGACCAATAAAAGATATATATGATGATATGTTTGGAGAAGGAAATGGCAACCCACTCCAATATTCTTGCCTAAAGAATCCTGTGGACAGAGAAGCCTGGTTGCCTGCTGTCCATAGGGTCGCACAGAGTCGGACACGACTGAAGCGACTTAGCAGCAGCAGCAGATGATGATATGTTTCGTTATCCTTTTACTGTTGATTTCTACTGTTGCATTATGGACAGAGAATATACTTTGTATCAGTGCCATCCAGTAGAATTTTCTTCAATGATGGAAATGTCTTGTATCTGTGCTATCTAATGTAATAGCTTCTGTGTGGCTATTGAGCACTTGAAATGTGGCTAGTGCAACTAAGGAACTGGACTTTCGATTTTATTTAATCTTAATGAATTTAAATGGCAACTTATCACCAGTGGCTATCATATGGGGCAGAACAGCTCTATATGATTTCAGTACTTTGAAATTTCTTAACATTTACTTCATAGTGAAGCATTTGGTAATTTTTTTTTTAAATGTTCCCTGTATGCTAAACAGAATTTATTCAGTAGGTGTTGGGTACAAATACGTCCAGTAGGTCAAATCTGTTAATCTTGTTTAAATTTTCTATACTGTTGGAGGAGGAAATGGCAACCCACTCCAGTATGCCTGGAAAATTCCATGGACAGAGGAGCCTGGCAGGCTACATGGGGTCACAAGAGTCGGACACGACTTAGTGACGAAACCAAACCGCCATTGTTGGCTTACCTTTTTGTCCACTTGGCCTGACAATGATCAAGAAAAGTGTGTTTAAAATCTCCCACTCTAATTGTGAACTGCCCATTTTTATTTGTATTTCTGTCAAATTTTGCTTGATATATTTCAAGGCAGTGTGCACATAAAATTAGAATTGTTGTCTCACTAGAAAACTGAATCTTTTATCAATATAAAGTATCCTTTATTTATCTTGCTTTTTGCATTAATATCTACTCCATCTGACATTATATAGCTATCCCATCTTATTTTTTGTTCTCTTGATTTTTTTCTGTCTTTTCCATTTTTACTTTTCTCTCTCCCTTCTTTTGAGTGAATCGTTTTTGTGCTAATTATTTTTGCCTTTTTTTTTCTGTCTCCAGAAAATTATATACTTTGAATGATTACCTTATAAAGTCTGACATGCTACTTCAACTTAACGTCTGATACAGGGACCTTAAAATTTCATTCCATTTATCTCCTTCCTGACTCATATGCTGCTGTTTTAGTAAACTTTAATTCTATATTTTCACCACCAAAAACATTATTATTTTTATTAAAGAGTCAAGTTTATTTAGATTTACTTATATATTCCCTTTTATCTTCCAGCACCCCAAACCTTCTATCTGGAGTCATTTTCTTCCTGCCCAAAATACATCTTTCCAAATTTCCTTTAATGCAGTTCTCTAATGGTGAACTTTCTCTGATGTTGTCTGAAAATGTTTTTATTTTGTCTTCATTCCTGAAGGATATTTTCACAGCCTATAGAATTTTAGATCTCATGGGTTTAGAATTTTAGAATTCTACTGTCTTTTAGCTTCCATTGCTGCTGAGAGGCCAGCTGTCAGTCTGTTGTTTCTCTGAAGATAATTTGTCTTTTTCTCCTTTGGGTTGCTTTTCAGATTTTTCCTTTTTTTTTTTTTTTTTACTTGGGTTTTCCAAACCGGTGTGTGAACACTGTCTTTCATCATTTATAGAAAGCTCTTGCCTCTGCACATAATCCCCTTCTTCTCCTTTTGAGACTCCAATTAAGCTCATATTATGCCTTCTCATTGAATCCTATGTGTGTATTACCTTCTCTTTTTCTCTGCCCATGCTGCATTTTGGAAAATTTTCTATCCTATTCTGTAGTTTATTGAATCTTTTTAGCTATGTCTAATCTCTTAAACCCAACCATTGCATTCTTAATTTATTCATTGTATTTTTCTATTTTAGAAGTTCTTCTTGATTACTCTTCTATAGTAACTGCTTTGGGCCATACTCTGTATCAGCACACAGGGGAATAAGTTACCATGAGCAAGAACAAGAAACTGACCATAGACACTGAACCAAAGTCTTCAGTAACTCCAGTAACTGGGCACAGGATATATTCACATAGCATCCAGGTTTAGCATTTGGTTTCAAGGCTATATTTCTGTCCTTCTCCCTTCCTGGGAACTGCAGTAGTCTAAGCGGTGGGTTGGTAGCGGATTTGGTCCTGTTTTATGAGTTAGGAGGCTCTCTTCACTGCCTCAAGCTTCACGTGGTGAGTGTGTTTCCCAACCAACAGGTAGCATTTTAATTTCCTTCTCTCAAAGGTGAAAGCATATTGCTGATCTGGAACACAATAGGCAAGCCTGTGGCTTGGCTATTGGTTTATTCCTTCTCACTGCTCACTTGTGCTTGGCATTTCTATTCTGTTTGTATAAATCGATCTTGGTTTTGAGTCTGGCTGTGTATCTGTTGTTTTCTCTTTTTATTTTTATCATTGCTGTGTATATTGGGGTTATCAAAGTATGAATTCACTCTGCTATCTTGGTCAGAACTCTTTCTTTTATTTTGTTAATTCTCAAATTCAACTACTTCTGTTATTTTATTCCAAGCACTAACTAGCTGGATCATTTCTTAATAGGCCACTGGACACGTGAAAAGAAGCAATGAAGTGAGAGAGGTTTCCGCATATACAGATTGCATTCATGAAGTAATATATTTCATTTATTCTAAAATACCAATCCACTGTATAAGATATCAAATTGTTTTATGAACCTCTAAGGAAGAAAAAATATTGTCAGTGAAACTATGACATGGTATCAATCATATGATAAATCCCCATATCAGAAACATGTAGTTTACAGTAATATTCATTGCTTCTACAGGCCACCCACTGTGCTACATCACTTAAGCATGATTTACACAACCCTAAGTCATAGAAGAAATCAGCATTATATTTAAAAGCTAATATTATGGACTTTATATCATGCACTTATTATAAAGTACGTGACTCACTGCTTCAGTATGCACAGACATCCCCATCTCCTCCTAATCCTCACTCAATGGTTTAACTCAGTGCTTCTCAAACTCTCCATGGTAAAAGACAAGTTTAGGTCTTTCTTCCAACTCCCTGAAGCCTGATACATTTGGCCCTACTATTCAAGATTAGCTCATGGCTCACACCACACATGATTTACCATGCGAGTTTGACAACACCAAAACTGGGCTATACTGTTAATGACATAAGGCCCCTGTCATACTCTTGATGAAAAATCAAACAGTCTCAATGTCTGTTTTTATTTTCATGAAGACTAATAACAGTTTGTGGGCCAGCACTAGCCACAGGCCCCCACTTTGACTAGAACTGACTTAAAATAACATCATCTATTCCAGTAATCAGAAGACTAGAGAAATTCAGAATTCCTTTGTCATCAGAAATTTCTTTTCTAGGTTAAAATAAAGGCACATCTGGTCCATTCTAGGACTCTTTGCTTATTATAACAACATGAATGTATATAAGCATATATCTATATATATTAGACAAGTAAAGGGTAAAGAACTTAAAGATGATTTGACAAAACATTTCAATTTTCATTGGATCAGAGCCAAAATCAGGTGTTTGCAATGACTACAGTCTCCCTCTTCTGTCCTTGTGTTGATGAAAAGCAAAAGCAACCACCAAAATTAACTGCTTTTATCCTTTTCAGAGGAAATTATTTTATTTCTCAAGAAAAAGAGGGTTTAACTCTTTATCTCTGATTGCTCATCAAATTATTTGAATGCCCATACCTGAGAAAGTGGAGAAGGAAATGGCAAACCACTCCAATGTTCTTGCCAGGGAAATCCCATGGACAGAGGAGCCTGGCAGGCTACAGTCCATGCAGTCGCAGAGTTGGACATGACTTAGCAACTAAACCACCATCATCACCTGAGAAAGAGTAATGGAAAGAGAATGAACTAGGGTATTAAACAACTGTTTTTACCTGGCTTGATTTTTCTCCTTTCAGGTATCAATCATGGAGATCTTAATGACCACAACATTTTAATAGAGTCCAGCAAGTCAGCCTTTGGAGATGCTGTATATCAGGTGTCTGGGATTTTAGATTTTGATGACATGAGCTATGGATACTATGTGTTTGAAGTGGCGATCACCATCATGTACATGATGATTGAAAGCAAGACTCCTATACAAGTAGGAGGTCATGTCCTTGCTGGGTTTGAAAGTGTGGTCCCACTGACTCCTGTGGAGAGGGGTGCTTTGTTTCTACTTGTATGCAGTCGTTTTTGTCAGTCACTTGTCCTAGCTGCATACTCTTGCCAGCTATACCCAGAGAATGAAGAGTATCTCATGATTACTGCAAAAACCGGGTGGAAGCACTTACAGCAAATGTTTGACATGGGCCGGAAAGCTGTAGAAGAAATCTGGTTTGAAACTGCCAAGTCCTACAAATCTGGGATCTCTATGTAACTAGATAAAAATTCACATTAACTTGGGTAATGAAGAACCAATAGGGCCTAATCTAATTCCATAAAGGGTTTTCCTGCACAGTTAAAGATGAATTGATGAAACATTTCAATGCACATGTAACCACTAAGGTCTTCTAGTAATTTCATGACCATTCTTTAACCTAAGAAAGTACTGCATGAGCAAGCATGTCTTTCTATGGGTTTCACTTGCCTTGTGTATCAAACATGCAGAGTGATATTTTGAATCAAATAATCTCTCAAGATCAATGATTTTTTTTTAGCTTTGAAAGGAATATATATGTATAGACATATTCACATATTTTAGATAAGTGAATGCAACATACAGACCTAGTTAATGTATCACCAGTTCTATGAAGCCTTCTCCCATCTCTTCATTGTTCATAATCTCTTTGTACCCTGCCTTTTGTATGGTACAATCACTTGGTATCATGGATGATGGCCATGTAATCATCTAGTCTAAGAGCTATTTGAGGGCAGAAACCATGTAAATTGTTTTTTTGTCTTTCATCCATTCTTACACTGGTATAGTGGCTTTCCAATGGTCTTTAAAAATATTTTCAAAATTAATGTATCCTAGAAGAAAGGCTGGAGAAAATAAGGCACACACTAAAATGCCTCAGGAGAAAACAGAGATGGTATTCATAAGAGAAAGCTTTAACTTGTTTGAGAGGGCATTTGAAACTGAAACTCCAGAGGTAGATGCCAGAACTCACTGGAACTGCAAGTAAGCAAATAAGACACCCAGGCAAGCCACTAACTCGTGAGGTATCTAAACAGTTTTCACACTGATACCAGGAAAGACCCTAAGCAGATATTTTTAAATCCTCTACCATTTAAGTTTCTTTTCATATAAATATATAATATTGGAGAACATAGCTTATGTATACTTGACTTTATTCATACCACTGTATTTCCTTCACTCATTTCTGATCATGTCTCCCTTAGGATGATGAACAGTGAATAGTCATTTACTTAGTCTTGTCAGTGTAGCTCTCCATTCTCTGTGGATGACTCAAGTCTAGAACCCTGGCCATTCAAACACCTTTTTAGTAGTTATCTCTTTTGATATATGTGAGAAAAATATGTGTGTGTGTATATATATATATAAAACCATCTAACGACCTACCTACAGAGCTATCTATCCTCTCCAAACTAGGTCTCTGAATTTTCTTGTATCACTCATTTGTATCATTCTTATGTTCACCTTTAACTTCTCTGTGCCTCAGTTTCCTTGTCTGTGAAGGTGAAGTAGCACCTGTCTTAAAGTTTCTATAACACTTACCTCAAGGAGTTAGTTGTGAGGATTTTTCTTAGAGATTAATGCAAAGTTCTTAGCACAGGGCTTGGCACATATAAAAGACTTAATAAATATTTACTAAGTAAATGAACCAAGGTACCCAAACTCAGAATATTGGAGTACTTTTCTTTTTGCCTCTCATATTCAGTCAGTGATCTGATTCTTAGGAATCAGAATTTTAGATCAGTAAATGACGATCAAATCCCTTTTCTTCCTGCCGTACTGTTTAGCCATGTATAATAAAAACCAATATTTATTGAGTATTAAGTATTTAAAAGAAAACTCTTTCTACTCTCACAACAATTCTGACACTAAATGTGTGGGGTTTTCCCCTCACATTAAACAATTTGACACTAACTATTTAGAGCTACAGCAGACCCCCCCAGGTTAAGGGCTCAGTCCCTCAAAACTGCCTCCACTTCAGATGCTAGCCTCAGGTCCCAGGGTGTGCTTCTGACCAACTGGCTGTAAGTTGGGGGTTCTCATGACCCCCTCCTTGGGTTCTATAATTTGCTAGGACAGCTCACAGAACTCAGGGAAATGCTTACTTATGTTTATTATAAAGGGTATGATAATAAAAGATGAACAGGCAGAGGAAGATGTATATAAGGTGAGGTCCAGAAGAGTCCTGAGCACTGAAGCTCTGTCTGTCTCGAGTTGCAGAGCACCATACTCCTGGCATGTGGGTCTGCTCACCAACCCAGAAGCTCCCAAACCTCTGGTTAGGGCTTTTATGGTGGCTTCATTATGTAGGTATGGTTGATCAAATCATTGACCACTGGTGGTTAAATCAGTCTTCCTCCCTTCCCCCTCCCCAGAAGGCAGGAGTGAGGCTGAAAGTTCCAGTCCTCTAGTCACTTGGTTGGTTCCACTCATAACCAGCCCCATCCTTCATGACTCACCTCGTTAGCATAAATTCAGATGTAGCTGAAAGCAGCTTATTATGAATAAAAAAGACACTCCTCTCTCCACTACCACTCAGAAAATTACACGAGTTTTAAAGGCTTTAAAACCGGGGACAAAGACCAAACATATATTTCATGTTATATCACAGTACTTTACATGCATTATCTCATTTAATCTCCACTATAAACCCATGAGAGAAGTAATCTTATGATTAATCTCCATTTTCAGATGAGGAAATAGATGCTTAAAAAGTTGAAGGAGTTTGCTCCACGAGAACCAGGTACCCACACCACTTCCTCTCTCCCTTCCTCTCCTCCCTGTGGGCTCACCCAACACACACCCTGTGTTAGGACAATCAAGTGAGACCATTCACAGAAAAATACTTATGCTTCTCAAATTTAAGGGGTTGTGATTTTTATCTGGTTTGACCATTCAGGAAACTGGGGACTAGAAAAATGAACTAAAACTTGTATTTCACTCCCAGACCACTATTCATTTTCTTACACCGTGAAACTCTAGATTTCTGAGAGTTCAAGATTTCCTGCTTGTTTGGTCCTCTGGGTTCTCTTTCTCTGAATTATGAATACAAATATTGCTGACCACCCTTTCAATTAAATACGTGCTGCCTTGCATTGCTATTTTACTATTTGGTGTTTGCTGCAGCTTATCTTCAGTCAGTCAGTTCAATGTGGCCTATAAACTCTTTGGTGGCATAAACTGAATAATATTTATTTCATTATCTTCAGAACCAAGTTCCCTGCCCAGCCCCTAGCACACCCTTAATAAAGGTCTGTCTGATGAACTGTTAGAATGAACGCACATCTACAGGTGCCAGTCTTTGGTTCTTTCCACCAATGAGGAGAAAATCCAGTTCTAGGTTTGGGAATTAATACCATTTGTCCAGCAAAGACTCTACTCTTGCAAGTATCTTTTCCTGTCCAGGCTTTTAGCCCCTCTCAACTGCAGCAGAGCTTTAGATTCTTTATCCAACCTACATCCTTCATATTAAGGTTTCCTGGTTGGCTCAGACAGTAAAGAATCTGCCTGCAATGCAAGAGACCTGGGTTCGATTCTTGGGTTGGGAAGACCCCCTGGAGAAGGGAATGCCTACCCACTCCAGTCTTCTTGCCTGGAGAACTCCGTGGACAGAAGAGCCTGGTGGGCTACATCCTTCATATTAGGGGCAGATAAAAACTCTAGTTACATTATATTGCTGTGTGACAATTTAACCAAAAACTTGGTGGCTTAAAAGCTCAATAATTTTTTTTATCTTACGGTGTCTTCAGGTCATGAATTCAGACAGGCACTAGGACAGCTTGTCTCTGCTCCACGATGTCTGAGGCCTTAGCTGGGAAAACCTGAATGCTGGGGGAGGTTTGATGGCTGGGGGAGATTCAGTGACAGAGGACTAAAATCATCTGGAGGAATCCTCACTCACAAATCTGGTGGGACACGCTGGAACCTCATCTGGGCTGTTGGTGGAACATCTCTCCATTTGGTCTCTGCTCCCTCACAGCATGGTGCCAGGGTTCCAAGAAACATCTTCCCAAGAGAACAAGACAGGAATATATTTTTTATGACCTGCCTTTGGAAATCATATGATGTTATTTCCATTGAAGTCACAAGCCCACCCAGATTCAGGGCAAGGGAACACAGAACCTCTCAGTGGGAAGCATCTGTGCCACATTGTAGGAGGAACATGTGGGATGGGAGATCATGAGGCTTCATCATCCTAAAACATCAATTTAATCCTCTTTTCCCACTACCTACAGAGAAAAAAATCTGTCATTGAAAGTGTTCTAAATTTGGCCTAAAATAGCTTTCCTCTTTTCCTCACTTTATTGACTTCTTCACTCTGGCCAGACAGAACTACTCTGTCAGCCACTTGTTAAACTCATTTTTACTTCTGCTCTTTTATCTCAATGGCTCCCTCTTCTTTTGACCTAATAAATTCTACCTCTCACTTAAAACTCTTAATGCTTAATTGTGCAGGATGAACTAAGGTAGCAGGGATCCTCAGAGATCCCAAAAGTTACACTGCCACCTAAGGATGCTTTCAGAACACCATCTGTTTGGATGTGGCTCTTGACATCTTGCCTTGGCTCTCCTTTCTATGTGCCTGGGAGGCAGAAATGAATGGAGGGACCTCAAACCACAGCTCATTCCCAAGCTACCTCCTTTTCAAAGCTCAGATCTCTGAATAGTAAATTTTTGACCAACATGAAGAGGACAAAGTCCCTACCCTGTGGACCTTTTCTTGGAGGAGACTGTGAGTAAATGACTACACGTTAATTCAGACCTAGTCAATCGTCTCCCTTGAAGAAACTTAAAACATGAATAGTAGATAGTTTACATGGGGACTAAAGCCATATTTTAAAAAGTGGTGGAACAGAGAGATGGATAATGAAAATGCAAAGAAACATAGTTTCTGTATAGAAGATAACAGGTATGTATGGTGATGGTAGGGTATTGCTTTAACTAGAGTGGTCAGAGGAATCCTTTCTAATGACGTCAAAGGCAGAGGAGGATACTAAGGTGAAAGTTCTCCCAAAGATGTAAACCTCATGATAATTTGCTTAACATGTATAAAAACACATGTGTTAGCAATGAAAGTCGAAGGTATATTCAAGAAGGGAGATGATAAGAAGAGGGAGGGTGAAGGGTAAAATCTGACGTGCTTGGGCCCGTTTTGAGAACAGGGCAGGAAAAGCAAGCAATTAATAGGCGGTCCCACGCTATTGCCACCAGGGAAAGCAAAGTGAAAGTGTTAAGTTGCTCGGTCGTTTTGTCCGACTCTGCGACCCCACAGGCTGTAGCCACCAGGCTCCTCTGTCCAGGGAATTCTCCAGGCAAGAATACCGGGGTGGGTTCATATTCCCTTCCCCAGGGGATCTTCCCAACCCAGGGATCTTCCCAACCCAGGGATCGAACCCAGGTCTCCCGCATTGCATTGCAGGAAGATTCTTTACCATCTGAGGAGAAAAGTTATGACCAACCTAGCCAGCATATTAAAAAGCAGAGACATTACTTTGCCACCAAAGTCCGTCTAGTCAAAGCTATGGTTTTTCCAGTAGTCATGTATGGATGTGAGAGTTGGACTATAAAGAAAGCTGAGCACAGAAGAATTGATGCTTTTGAAACTGTGGTGTTGGAGAAGACTCTTGGGAGTCCTTTGGACTGCAAGGACATCCATCCAGTCCATCCTAAAGGAAATCAGCCCTGAATATTCATTGGAAGGAGTGATGTTGAAGCTGAAACTCCAATACTTTGGCTACCTGATGCGAAGAGCTGACTCATTTGAAAAGACCCTGATGCTGGGAAAGATTGAAGGCGGGAGGAGAAGGCGACGACAGAGGATGAGATGGTCGGATGGCATCACCAACTCAATGGACATGAGTTTGAGTAAACTCCTGGAGTTGGTGATAGACAGGGAAGACTGGCGTGCTGCAGTCCATGAGGGCGCAGAGTCGGACACGACTGAGGGTCTGATCTGACTGAACTGACTGAACTGAACACCATTGCTCTCCTGGAGGTTATGACTTAGTGCTGAACAGAAAGTGAAAGTGAAAATAGAGCGCAAAGCGTGGGAAAGGGTAATGAGCCATAATTCCACTTCCTCCTTGGCCAGGGTCTTCCTGCCCTCCTCCTCATGTTCTAGTGCCCCTTCGCTGGGCTAAGAGCCCTGCCAGTGCCTTCGTACCCCAATCCCCCAGCGCCCATTACGGCAATCAACTCTCGCTCCGCGCCCCGAGAAGAACTTCCGCGTCCTCGGCTGCCCCGCCCCCGGCGGTTCTGCGCACGCGCGGCGGCCATATTACCGGCGGAAACTGGGGTAGTGTCGGTGTGTCTTTCCCGCGGAGAAAGGTGCTCGGTGTCGGTCTCCACTCTTCATCGTCTTCCCTCTGGTAAGCTTTACCCCCTGCGCAGCCTCGGAAGCTTAGCCGCTCTCCTTGCAGGCCGGAGCCGTGAGCGTCGCGGCAGAGCGGGTTCCGGCCTGCAGCGGCCGCCGAGGAGCCATGGGCACGATGACTCTGCACCGGCTCGTCGGTGACGGACCCGCCGGGGAACTGGCCCCGGCCGGCCTCCATCGGGCTTCCCTGCGCTGAGCGGGCATCGCGGGGCCGGGGACGCTGGGGCGGCGGGGCGGGCGCGGGGGGGTGGGCAGGACAGAGTTGTGGGGCTGCCTCGGTCCCCGGAAAAGTGAACCTGCGGCAGAGGAGGTGCGGGTGAACTCGCCTCGGGCCGTTGTCCGGCGTGGAGATGAGAAAGTTGTGTTCTCGCGCGAATCAGAAGCCCGGCGGGTCTCCTCTCTGTGCCCTCCTGACTCTGCTCAGGGCCACATTTACCTTTCAACTGCCTGTTGCAGTACCCTCATAACTGGTTATTCTGCCCCAGTCTTCACCAGCCAGAGCGATCTTTCTAAAATGCCAGTCAGCTCCTGTGGCTCTTTGGCCCAGCATCATTCCTTGGATCCCCGTTGCTTAAGAGAGAAAATTAACAGTTTTTACCTGTGCATGCGGGCCTTCGGGGCCTGATCCCTGCTTGTCTTTGCATTCTTAATTCTCAGTATTCCAGAATTTGGGAAAATTGGCTCTGGAGGCCAAAGTTTGGCTTTTCCACCAAGTCACGCTGAGCCCCAATGTTGTCTTCTGCAGAAATAGTAATAATGCCAAAGATTACTGTCCCCCTTCTCCCTTTCATGGTTCAGGACCCCGGTATCATCCTCTGGAGAAAGCGTCAGCCTCTTAGCTTGGCATTCAAAGCTCTACATGGTCTAGATTCTTGCTTAGTTCTTTAGTTTTTTCATATATATATATATATATATATTTATTTAAATTTTTAATTGGAGGATAATTGCTTAACAGTGTTGTGTTGGTTTCTGCTGTACAAGTTGTGAATCAGCCATAAGTATACATATATCCCCTCCCTCTTGAGTCCTTCCTCCCAGCCACTCCCATCCCACCTTTCTAGGTTGACACGGAGCTCCAGGCTTCCTGTGCTGTACAGCAGCTTCCCACTAGTTATCTGTTTTATACATGATAGTGTGTGTATTTCAGTGCTACTCTCAATTCATCCCACCCTCTTCCTCCTGCCCCTCACTGTGCCCATAAGTCCCTTCTCTACATCTGTGTCTATCCCTGTCCTGCAAATAGGTTCATCTGTACCATTTTCCTGGATTCCTGTATATGTGTTAATATACAATATTTGTTTTTCACTTTGTGACTCACTTCACTCTGTGTAACAGGCTCCAGGTTCATCCACCTCAGTTCAACTGACTCCAGTTCGCTCCTTACTATAACTGACTAATATTTCATTCTGTCTGTGAATACAACTTTTTTACTCATTCATCTGTAGATGGACGTCTAGGTTGCTTCCATGTCATATATATATTTTTTTAAGTTCAGCAACTTGTCTTACCCATTGAGCTATCTTGCCTCAGTGCCCTTTGTTCATGCTTTCTCCTCTGCCTGGAATCCCTTTTCCTTCTTTCTTCCCCTATTCTTCCTCTTAGACCTGAATGTTCTCAGCCTTATTTCTGCCTTTCCTGTCTCTTAATTTGGGCTCATATTCTGTATTTGTTTCACAAAAACTACTTTCTGGATTTTCTCCAACCTGTTCTCACTCTACCTTTAGTGCCTCTGTTTCAACACTGCTTTACAATTGTCCTTCTGTGTCTGCTTCCCTCACATGACTACCAGACTGTAAACTCTTTAGGAAAGGGATTGGTCTTACCTATCTTGGTATTTCAGCATTTAGCGTAGTGCCTGGTGCACCATACTGTTGGCTGAATGAAGAGAGTAGACAAAACAGATTTTTTCAAGTCAATAAATGCTTTTTAAATTGTATGTTTCATTTTAATAATTATCTTATTTTCTTTTTACAGGAATTATCATAAACATAAGAAAACATGGTGAGTTAATACACATGCCAATAAACCGTTGCCTGATAAATCGAATTGCTTGTGCTCATCTTACCAACTTGCATGAGAAAATTGAAATGGAATGATGTCTTCATATCAGTTTCCTCCCACACTCTGAATTTTGCATGCCAAGATGTGTTCTGTAAAATGATTTGTGGGTTTGCAGGAGTTGACTTATTTTCAGTGGGTAGAAATCACTTGTATGTTTTTCCTTTGCAGTCTCGAAGATATGACTCCAGGACCACTATATTTTCTCCAGAAGGTAAAATATAAATTGTTTGGTCTGTCTCAAATAAAATTAAAAAAAATATTTTTAGGTGTTAAGTTGTTCATCTCTTTTGTGCTTTGATGTAGTTATGGTCATTGGGTTAATTATGTCCTTCACAGGACTGCTAGTACAAGTGGGACAGTTGTTTGTAGCTCTCTAGTGTTATTGCTGATGGCTCTTGAACCAGTGGTGCAAGAAGAAGGAGAATCTTGGTTTCTTGCTGCTTGTGTTTTGTAGGTCGCTTGTACCAAGTTGAATATGCCATGGAAGCTATTGGACACGCAGGCACCTGTTTGGGAATTTTAGCAAATGATGGTGTTCTGCTTGCAGCAGAGAGACGCAACATCCACAAGCTTCTTGATGAAGTCTTTTTCTCCGAAAAAATTTATAAACTGAATGAGTAAGTGCAGTCTTAGGGAAGAGTTGAAAACATCTCATCATATTTTGGGAGGGCTATGCACTATGACACAGTACAATTGAACAGTTTGTTGTGTTTTGGCTTTTGAAAATTCCTGGTTTTAACTTACTTGCTTGAAACCTCCTTGAGGCCCATGACCATAAATGCAGGGCCAGGTACTCAGTGGAGAAACATTGTTGTATAGTGATGAGACTACAGGCATGGTGGTCACTCAGCTTTGGGTTAAATCTAGGTTCCACCAATACAATCTGTGACTTCACACACATTGTTTAACTTCTCTGGGCCTCCAGTAGAGCCTACTAGAGTGATTGTGGCAGTTCAATGAAATAAAATGAATGAAGGAAATAAGCTAGCACAGTGTTAGGAATATAGGAGGCCCTCATGGTATTGTTTAGAATGGTTGCGAGGAATTGGTTTTAATTATACTGACTGTTACCAAAGACCACAGCTCCTGGAGGTCTTGGAAGAGTTTAGACAGGGCCTGTACACTAGTGAAATTTCTGATATACTTGAGTGTGCATGACTGCAGCTAGCAGAGAGCTGGATTTGCTGATTGGAGACCCTTCCTTCTGTGGTGCGCCATGTGAATGTTGGTTATAGGGCCTTTTTGATACACACACCCCAGAAAGTGTCATCCATCCACAGAGTCACTGTTGGGCCCTCTCAAGCAGCCTGCAGGCTTGATTGGGCACAGTGCCAGAGGAGTCAAGGCTGTAGGAGAGCCAGGGAAGCCTTCAGGAAACGGAGGGTAGATAAAGAAAATGCACCCTCCCAGTGAGCCTAGCCGTGGGCTTCCTTGTCAGGCTCAAAAATATCCTGCCCTTCGGGTCCCTTCACCTTCACCCCCATCAAGTGAGGCCTTTGAAAGTGAGAGTACTTACACCCCAGGGTGTGAAGTAGTCTGTCTTCCTGTCTGGCAAAAGATTTTTCTTCCTTGTGGTTGAATCTTCTTGGGATTTACCCTAGCTTCCTAGTGTTTATCCTCTTGGCCTTGTGCACAAGTGGTGATGGTAAGTGCATCTGTTGTGAAGAACTCAAGGGTGTATTTGTTTATCTTCTGTGTTGAATGACATCAAGTTGAAAGTTTCCTACAAAGATAAAACTCATGTAGTTTTTGCCTGAAGGGTGTAGCAACTGTGAGTAAGCATGGTGAATTTCTAATAGAATTTAGTATATTTTAAAACTTGTAAAATACCTCTGGAAAACATCCTCCTTAATTACAGATAAATGTCTTTCTTTTCTGCAAGGGATATGGCCTGTAGTGTGGCAGGCATAACTTCTGATGCTAATGTTCTGACGAATGAACTGAGGCTCATTGCGCAAAGGTATGGTCATAAACAATTTAATTGATGATATGTAAAGTTAGCTTTGATGTTTCTAAGAAGAGTGCATTTTTTAAAAGATTAAAGTCATTAAAAGCCTATTAACTGAAAATTACAGTTTGTTTATTTCTTTAACCAAACTTGTAAAATACTGGGTTGGCCAAAAAGATCATTCATCTTATGGAAAACCTGAAAGAACTTTTTGGCCAACCCAGTACTGTTTATGGTAAGGTTATTAAGAGTTGCCATACCCTCTACCCTCCCCCTTCAGATTGCAACTGTTATGTTGTCCCCATGGCAGAGATTTTTTTAAGAGGGTATTTTGCTTAGAGTGTGTAGAGTGCTTTAGAGAAAACTATTAATATGCCAGTTTCTTTATCTTAGGTATTTATTACAGTATCAGGAGCCAATTCCTTGTGAGCAGTTGGTCACAGCACTGTGTGATATCAAACAAGCTTATACACAGTTTGGAGGTACTGAAACCTTTGGAAATTTTATTCCCAAAAGTTAAAACGTTTTATGAGTAATAACCTTTTTGAAACAGTACAAAGAAATTGAAAATGAAATAAGTAGACACTTTTCATACATTCCAGCTTCATGAACTAACTGGCTTCCACTATGTAGACTATCAAACATTTTATTAATAGACTACTGAAAGGCCAAAATAACATTTTAAAATCAGAAAACAAATGAGTTTTTACGTAATAGTAATGGTATTCAGCACTGGTCGTCTGTGTATTCCCTCTCCTTACTGCGTCCAAATCCTAGAAACAAAAGTGGAATTTCTGATGGAGCGTATCTGTGGTGGCCAGAACATGAGCAGTTTATGAATGCTTAACTTCACAGAAAAGGGGTTAGCCACATTCACTGAGCTAAAGTAACCATAGTGATGCTGAATTTAGAGTGTTGGTAAGTGTGACTTTGTTTTCTCTGTTAAAGGAAAACGTCCTTTTGGTGTTTCATTGCTTTACATTGGCTGGGATAAGCACTATGGCTTTCAGCTCTATCAGAGTGATCCTAGTGGAAATTATGGAGGTTGGAAAGCCACTTGCATTGGAAATAATAGCGCTGTGAGTATTTTTGTGTTGCTATAAAAATCTAGCAGAAGGTCTAATAACTGCCATAATTACAAAGTAGTGATGAGTATAAACAGCATTTTAAGGTAGCTGCAACAAACTTAACATGATATGAAAATCTCTGTGATTTCTATTGATGATAAAGTTACAGGTACTACTAATACTGCTAGGATTTATTACCTACAATAATAATGAAAGGAAGTACCAGTTTTCAGTTAGAAGTTGTGAAAATAAGATCTAGTTTTTTTTGGTTTTTTCCCACAGAATAGTCACAGACTCCCTGAATTCTGTCACAGATCCCTGGGGTCCATTCATAGATCATCAACCTCCCTCCTTCACACCTCTATCCCATGTCTACCCTCCCTGCCATCGAAATTGTTTATATTGGTTATAATGCCAGTAATAATCAGGCATTATTCATGTTCCTAAAAATGTACAATTTTAAAGGAAATTCTCTGTTGACTCTTTATGTTTTATAGGCAGCTGTATCAATGTTAAAACAAGACTACAAAGAAGGAGAAATGACTTTGAAGTCAGCACTTGCTTTAGCTATCAAAGTCCTAAATAAGACCATGGATGTTAGTAAGCTCTCTGCTGAAAAAGGTAATTTATATGCATGCCTATAATTTGTTTGTTTAGTGAGGGAAGTAATTGAATGGCTCTTGTGTTAGGCCTTTAACATGTTATTGTAGTTCATTGAAACAGCAGCCTTTTTAAGTTATGTGGCCTTATAACCATTTCCTACACTTGACCAGTGTCAACATTGACAAGTTCTGGAGCTACAATCCCACATTACATTCCAAGCTTAAGGATTTGCACTTGAATGTTCTCAATCTGTAATTAAATCTAAGCCATCCTATTTTATTTTGCTGACTTCTTAATGATAATATCTGTGCTCATGTATACACAAAATAAAGAATATGAAAGAAAGTAGTTATATATTTATATGTGTGTGTATATGTATATGTTTGGTGTACTTTATCAGAGGTATAATATTTAAATAAGTTCTGAATCTACTGATCTTTTATGTTAAGCCCATGTTTGTATTTGTAAATGCTATATTTAGCTAAAGTTATATGACCACATAAAACAATGTTTCTAAATAATGTGTTTGAAAACTTACGGTAAATTAATGTATTGATTTAATTTGGGATGACTTAGCTTCTGGTGTTCCTTTAAAAATGCCATTTACTTGCAGATTGTTGTCTCTTGTCTACTTCTACTTAATTTCAGGGGGCAGTACTCAATTTCCCCTACTCAGAAGCTCTTCTTTTGGTATTAGTCTGCTTTTCTCATCTGTATTCATGGGGGCTACTTTTCTTTTGAGAAGTTTGTGAAAAATAAGTGTAAGTAGTGGTTAAAGATTCTGGCTGAGCCTTCAGAGATTCCAACAAGGAAATTATGATTCCTTCTGGTCAGGCTAGCTAGAGCAATTGGCTGGTTGTATTGAAAACTTTTTCCTAAAATTAACAGAACAGCAGCTCAGAGGTTAGTATGGCTGAAGATAAGGAAGATATTAAAAATATTCATAAAAGCATTACCAGATTGAAAGTATTTTGTTTCCTTAAAAGTATCTATGAATTAATTGTATTAGGCAGAAAACTTGGAAAACTGGTGTACTAAAGCTCAAAGGGTATGAAGAGATTAAACTAGTTGCCCGTTAAGTGTGTTGGCTAAGTATGGCTGCCTGTAATACGTGTGTGTGTATTTGCTTCTAGTGGAAATTGCCACACTAACAAGAGAGAATGGAAAGACCGTCATCAGAGTTCTCAAACAAAAAGAAGTGGAACAGTTGATCAAAAAACATGAGGAAGAAGAAGCTAAAGCTGAGCGTGAGAAGAAAGAAAAAGAACAGAAAGAAAAGGATAAATAGAAGACAAAATCAGGGATTTTATAACTCATTTCGGGCACCATTTCAGTGTAAAGGCTGTCCTACTCTTCCACATTGAGAAAGCTTTGACTTTTTTAACTTGTCTAGTGGGAAAATAGGATGGTACCAACTGAGTTGGGTCCTTGTTATTTCTGTCCAGGTGAATATTGTAATAATGATTACTCTTTATGGACATCTTAATCCCCCTCTCCCACTTTTTTTTTTTTTTTTTTTGAATAAAATTTGGAAAGAATGGAAATGGTGAAGGGAAAAATTCTCTAGCAATAACTGTTGAAGATGCCAGGATTAATAGGGCTGTGGTTTTTTCATGCTTTGTATGTAGTGTGGCCACCTTTGCAGTAACCTTTAAAAAATGGACAGGAATGTAAACAGCATAAATAGACGGGAATTGTGTGGTAGAGATTTCCTGTTTTGTTCCCCTACCAACTTGGAGAACCTGTAGCCCAATTTGAGCAAAACAGAGAGCTGTCCTTGTAGGCCTCATCTGCTAATACCCTATTAGAGGCCTGTCCAGTGAAATAAGTCACATTCCTCTTCTAGGTTTGCCAACCTTTGATACCGATGGATATTCTTACTGGACTTAAAAATTGTGTGTGTGCACGCATACATGCAAACATAGTAAAACATGAAAGGCATAACTAAAACGAAAGCCCTGTGTACCTACTAGCCAGCTCCAGAAGCAAATTAATCAGTGCTTTTGAAGCCCCCTGTGTATTCATTTTAGGTCTCATTCTTCTCTCCTCTTGCCCAAGAGATGACCACTACCGTGAGCTCATCGTTCCTGTAAGCTATGGGTCTTCCACTCTGATTTTCCACCCCTCTACTCCAGGTGGTCCTGTGGGTCTGTCAGTCAGAGAACGCCACTCCTGTCACAAAGGTGAGCACACACCTCAGTCTGCAGGAATGGGTTTAAGAATGAACCTGTGGACTGAGCCAGGCCAGATGTGATGTGTGGATATGAGGAAACAATGCTGAGGGTTGTGCAGTAGACCAGCTGCCCACAGGTGGGAACACAAGCCACGTGGAAGGTTAAGGAGCAGAAACTAAGGCTCCAGAGGAAAAGAGGACCAAGAGATGAGAATAGTTCAGTTTTATCCAGGGGGTGCTCCATTGCTGACATTTGCTCAATTCAGGTGCACTGAGGATGCTGTCACTTAGAGTTCTCTGATGGATGTGCTGAAAGGCAGTGCTACTTAAGTGGTCTGTGGATCAACAAGCATTGTCTGGGAGTTGGCTAGAAATGCAGATTCAGGCGTCCTATCCCAAACCTGATTCAAAGTCTTAGCATAGAGCCCAGCAATCTTTTAACAAGCTTGCATGTGTTTCAAATGCATACTGAAGTCTGAGAAGTGCTTTGCTGCATATTGGAATCACCTGGAAAGCTTTTAAATTTCTCTGTACCCAGGCTATGCATGTGCATGCAAAGTCACTTCAGTCATGTCCTACTCTTTGGTACCCTATGAACAGTAGCCTGCCAGGTTCCTCTGTCCCTGGGATTCTCCAGGCAAGAATACTGGAGTGGGTTGCCATGCCCTCCTCCAGGGGATCTTCCTGACCCAGGGATCAAACCTGCTGTTCTTTGCATTGGCAAGTGGGTTCTTTACCACTAGCACCACCTGCGAAGCCCTTAAGGAATAGCACTGCCTTGAAATTTTCTGTTTGTGGTGATGTTCAAGCTAAGCTAATTTCCAAGCCCCTTTTACGTAGTGTATTTTTAATCTTCAAATTTTTTCTTTTTTTAACATTTTTAAATTGAAGGATAATTGCTTTACAGAATTTTGTTGTTTTCTATTTACTCTTAATTTATACAGTTGGTTCTTGTTATTCATGGTAGCCATGTTCTGTAAAGTCGACATGAATACTGAATTAGCAAATTCTGAGCCATTGCTTCTAGTGAAATAACAGGTTGGGTTCCTTTGAGCCTCTGGTCACAACACTTTTATCAACAGATCAATACATAACCTTGTTTTATGTGTGTTTCTGTTTAAAGACATTTAATATACATAGGTAATTCATTAATATTGAACTTAAACTGACAGCAGTTCAATTCATATCTAAGTGAAGCTTATCTAACCCACTTTCTTCATAAGGCGCATCACAGCCGCCTTGTGCTTAGGAACACTAGCCAGCATACACTGAGGGGATATTTTAAAAAGTGAAATCAATGAAAAGCACAAGAATTCAGAAAGCATAGCACAAAATAGACCACAAGGAGACCAGTTTTACAGTGTGAGCTGAAGCAAGAAGGCAGAGAGCGGCCCCTTGTTTGACTTCAGCTGGGAAAATGCATATCAGGCAACAAATATTTCCGTGGCTCTGTGTGTGTCCACAGTGACCAGGAGAGCACCACTGTATTGGTTTTGGGGTTATGGACAAACTTGCAAATAAACGCAGAATCCATAAATAATGAGGATGGGCTGTTACAAAATGACCTTTCAGCCTTTCTATGCACAGAAGTAGAGGTAGATGGAGATGTGACCTGATAAATTTTGTTGTCTTTATCTCCAGAATATATCCAGAATCTTAACCATTTACCCCTGCAGGGACTCTGGTCCACACCATCATTCTGTCTCTACTTGGGACTATCACTAGTTTTTGCTTCTTCAGTCAGTTCTCAGCGCAGCAGCCAGAGTGATCCTTTGAAAATGTGATTGTGCTGCTGCTTTGTTCAAACTCTTCAATGGCTTCTTATCTTGCTCAGTAAAAGCCAGGTTCTCTACACTGGTTTACATGGTACCCCCTACTCTGGCCTCTCCACTACCTTCTCTTGCACCTTGCATTCCCTCACTCTGTGTTCATTAGATGACCCCCCTTGTTCCTTGAAGTACCAAGCACTCTTCCATCCCCGGCCTCTTTACTTGCCATTACTTCTGGCTTGGGACGACTCTTCCTCTGGGAGCATCGGTATGGCCCACTCCTTCGTGCAGGTCTCTCTTTGAATATAGCCTTATTTGGCCACTTCCTATAGAAGAGCAAGAAGGGCTTGCCAAGTGGCATTAGTGGTAAAGAACCTGCCTGCCAATGAAGGAGATGTAAGAGACATGCATTTAGTCCCTGGGTTGGGAAGATCCCCTGGAGGAGGGCATGGCAACCCACTCCAGGAGTCTTGCCTGGAGAATCCCATGGACAGAGGAGCCTGGCGGGCTGCAGTCCATGGGGTCGCAAAGAGACATGACTGACGTGACGGCACACACTACAGAAGAGCAGTTTACTCCCCACCCACTCAACATTCCCCCTCTCCTTGCTGAGTTTTCTCCATAGCACTCAACACTGTCTGGCCTGTTTACTGTCCGTGTACGCACTGGAATATTAGCTTCCAGAGTGGGACTTTAATGCAACAGCTCTGTTCCAGTACCTACAACAGAAACTGGCACATATTAGGCAACAAACAGATATTGATGAAGGAAGTGAATAGTGGCTCTTGACACAGTAGAATGAAATCCTGAAATACACCCCTTTTCCATCCAGCTCAGTAGAAATGATGTGTTTTCCATATTCTGACCACCTCTTCAACACTGTTGCTTAAAGTTGTGACAACTGCAAAGACTGTAGTGGATAAGAGAGCCTAGCACATTTTTTCACCACGTTAGGAGCAAGTCTTCAGAACATCACCCAAACGATGGAGAAACTTCAACATATCCACCCTTTTGTTGAAATCATTTCCTACTTTGGTTGGGGGTGGTGGGGGCAGCAGGGACTATTCTGTAACTGGGCTTTTTTTCCTGTTCTTAGGCCAACTGCTAGCCTAGATTCTCTCCCAGCCTCTTTTTCCTTTGTTCTGTGGTATATTTTTAGCCCTAGGTTGCAGAGTCCTCTGGTTCCTGATGATGCATCCCAAGTGTAAGCTTAGCAATCCTCTTCTGAACAGAGGTGCTTCACAACAGCAGGTGTTTCATCCTCTCAACTGGGCAGAATTCATGAGTTCTCACGGGGGCACTGCTGGTGCAAGAGCACCTTAGATGGAACCAAAAAGCTAAAAGTTATCAATCCTGAGTCAGTTTAAAATCAAAATCTTGAGTTGATTTCATTTTGGTGACTTACAAATCATTTTTAAAAATAACTCATGGGAAAAAAATCATATGTTCCTGCATATAATCTTACTGCTGGTGCTGTTCTTAATCAAAAAATAAGACTCTGAAATCTCTACAGTCTAGCACTTTGAAAGTTTCATGAAAGTATTTGTGTTAGCAGTGCAAAAATATTCTGCATCCTGAAAAATAATCAGAAAGTGGATTCATTTCTTCATATTTACCATGTTCTTGATAAGTTTAGATGATGAGTGAGTAAGATATGTCCTCAGTTCTTTTTTTTTAAGTTGAAGTATAGTTGATTTTTATCATGATTAAGGTGTACAGCAAAGTGATTCAGTTACATATATGTATATATACACTTATATTCTATTTCAGATTCTTTTCCATTATATCTCAAATTGCCAATTTACCCCTCCTCCTGTCGTCGGTTTTTAACATTCAGTCTTTCAGGAACAGCAGGGCTGTCATCAACTACTTAACAATGTGGAGAAGATGCTAGACTCCCGGTGGCTGTACACTAGGGAGTGAAGGCAGAAGGAACTGCTTGTGTAAAGGTCTGGCAGTGGGAAAACTTCACTTTTTTATGGAAAGTCAGCCTCTGAGCTGAGCTAGAGCATAGCTTGTGAGGGGAAGAGTAACCACAAGAGATGAGGTTGGACATGTACACTGAAGAGAGGACTTCACAGATCTTGGAATCTGTGCTCAATACCACGCAGAGGCTGCTGAGACTAAGAGAGAAACTATTACACTCTTAATACTTGGAGTCCAGAAGATGGATTAACTGGGAAGAAACATACGGCAGGGAGACCAGTCAGGAGGCTACTGAAATAGTCAGGCAAGGAAGGATGAGTGTCTAAGACCATGGTAAAAGGAACAGAGAGGAAGTAGGCTCCATATAGTGAGGGGTCAGAGAGGGAGTAGGGGATGACTAGGGTCTCTAAAGAATGCTCAAACGACTGTACAATTGCATTCATCTCACACGCTAGGAAAGTAATGCTCAAAATTCTCCAAGCCGGGCTTCAGCAATACATGAACCGTGAACTTCCAGATGTTCAAGCTGGTTTTAGAAAAGGCAGAGGAACCAGAGATAAAATTGCCAACACCCACTGGATCATCAAAAAAGCAAGAGAGTTCCAGAAAAACATCTACTTTTGCTTTATTGACTATGCCAAAGCCTTTGACTGTGTAGATCACAATAAACTGTGGAAAATTCTGAAAGAGATGGGAATACCAGACCACCTGACCTGTCTCTTGAGAAACCTGTATGCAGGTCAGGAAGCAACAGTTAGAACTGGACATGGAACAACAGACTGGTTCCAAATAGGGAAAGGAGTACCTCAAGGCTGTATATTGTCACCCTGCTTAGTTAACTTATATGCAGAGTACATCATGAGAAACGCTGGGCTGGAGGAAGCACAAACTGGAATCAAGATTGCCGGGGGAATTATCAATAACCTCAGATATGCAGATGACACCACCCTTGTGGCAGAAAATGAGGAAGAACTAAAAAGTCTCTTGATGAAAGTGAGAGAGAGTGAAAAAGTTGGCTTAAAGCTCAACATTCAGAAAACTAAGATCATGGCATCTGGTCCCATCACTTCATGGCAAATAGATGGGGAAACAGTGTCAGACTATTTTTTTGGGCTCCAAAATCACTGCAGATGGTGACTGCAGCCATGAAATTAAAAGACTCTTACTCCTTGGAAGGAAGATTATGACCAACCTAGATAGCATATTAAAAAGCAGAGACATTACTTTGCCAACAAAGGTCCATCTAGTCAAAGCTATGGTTTTTCCAGTAGTCATGTATGGATGTGAGACTTGGACTGTGAAGAAAGCTGAGCGCTGAAGAATTGATGCTTTTAAACTGTGGTGTTGGAGAAGACTCTTGAGAGTCCCTTGGACTGTAAGGAGACCTAACCAATCCATCCTAAAGGAGATCAGTCCTGGGTGTTCATTGGAAGGACTGATGTTGAAGCTGAAACTCCAACACTTTGGCCACCTCATGCGAAGAGTTGACTCATTGGAAAAGACCCTGATGCTGGGAAGGATTGGGGGCAGGAGGAGAAGGGGATGACAGAGGATGAGATGGCCGGATGGCATCACCGACTCGGTGGACATGAGTTTGAGTGGACTTCAGGAGGTGGTGATGGACAGGGAGGCCTGATGTGCTGCAGTTCATGGGGTTGCAAAGAGTCAGACACAACTGAGCAACTGAACTGAACTGAACTGAACTGAGGATCTCTAACTCAGATAAAGGGTTACAATCTAATTTCAAAAGATGTTAAGTGAATGTGATCAACTATTCTTAAAATATCCTACCCTCTTTTTTTCTTATTGCTGTTTTGGGCTGAAGCCAAGTGGAGACTAATATCTTGGGAGGGAAGAATTCAGTAAACACT
This sequence comes from Okapia johnstoni, assembly GCA_024291935.2. Lineage (NCBI taxonomy): Eukaryota > Metazoa > Chordata > Mammalia > Artiodactyla > Giraffidae > Okapia > Okapia johnstoni. The sequence goes on from CM044326.1 coordinate 27,102,405, forward strand.
ATCACACAATACACAGCAAAACCATGTCATATGCTTTATTTTTCTTTTTCTTCCAAATATTGTTCTTTTGTATACTTTTGTGCACTGTTCATCTCCTTAGCTCAGTTTTCTATCAGAGCATTTAACTTCTAAAACATTCAGTTTTGATGTGGGTACGTATTCAGTCGTGTCCATCTCTTTGCGACCCCGTGGACTGTAATTTGCCAGGCTCCTCTGTCCGTGGGATTTTCTAGGCAAGAATGCCTGAGCGGATTGCCATTTCCTCCTCCAGGGAATCTTCCTGACCCAGGGATCAAACCCCCATCTCTTTCGTCTCCTGTATTGGCAGGGATTCTTTACCACTGCACCACCTGGGAAGCCCTGATGTGGGTATAGTGAATGCTTTTTGTGTTTCTGCAGGCAAATCTATCAATCATTTTTAGTTCTTGTTGTTAGTATCATGCATATAAAGATATTCCATAACCAAAGTATATAACATTCTTGAGTACATTTGTGGTTTTGTCACTTTTATCATGCATAATTTAAAATACATGATTGGCATCTATTTTTAAAAGGCACTATTTAAATTAATCATGCAACTTTAAGTCCATTGTTCAGGGTAATTGGGAATGGTCCAGTCTTTGTTTTCCTTTGGCCAGATATTGTTTTAATGAGAATTATAAACAACCAAAACCATTTTTTTTGCAAACTGCCCTTTTTTTAAACAAATGATTTGCAAATCATTACAAATACTGTGTAAGATGATGCATTGTTTTGCAAAGCCAATAAATATAAGAACAAATTTTAAACATATGTGATTTGTTCAAGATGTTTGGGGGATGGAGAGCCTGATTTTTTCCCCAGTATTTAAAAAAAAAAAAAAATGAGTTTTTCCTAACCTTCAAACAAAAAGTTTAAAGGTATGACAACTGGAGAAAAAAAGACAGAGACCATCTTATAGCTGCTTTAAGTAGTTTCTGATAATTCTTCCAATGTTAACTTTCCTTTCCAGAACTCAGATCTTCACTAAATAGTTGAATTTAAAATATTTCTTATTTTATTTATTTTTGGCGGCCCTGGGTCTCCGTTGCTGCATGTGGGCTTTCTCTAGTTGCAATGAGTTGGGGCTGTGTTTCATTGCAGTGCGTGGGCTTCTCATTGCAGTGGCTTTTCTTGTTGCAGAGCATGGGCTCTAGGGATGTGGGCTTCAGTAGTTGTGGTTCCTGGGCTCTAGAGCGAGGGCTCAGTAGTTGTGGCCCACAGGCTTAGTTGCTCTGCAGCATATGGACTCTTCCCCAATCAAGGATCGAACCCATGTTTCCTGTATTGGCAAACAGGTTCTTACCCACTGCGCCACCACAGAAGTCCTAAAATATTTCTAATGAACTGATTAATGGGGGAAAAGAAAATGAATCAATTCAGAATTACATGAAACAACATAGTTATTTGCCTTCCTTGGGTTACTTATTTTTGGGTAACAGCTTTATTGAGATATAATTCATATAGCATACAGTTCATTTAAAGCTTATACTTTATATATACTTTATACTTTGCAAATCATTACAAATACTGTGTAAGATGATGCCTTGTTTTGCAAAGCCAATAAATACAAGAACAAATTTTAAACATACGTGATTTGTTCAAGATATTTGGGGGGTAGAGAGCCTGATTTTTTTCCCCAGTATTTAAAAAAAAAATGAGTTTTTCCTAACCTATCAAACATATACTTTAATATATATTTTAATATATTCACAGAGTTGTACAACTATCACCACAATCTTAGAACATTTTTATCACCCTGGAAAGAAATTCTATACCAATTTACCATTCACCCCCAGGTTCCTCCTCAGCCCTACTCAACCACTAATCTTCCTGTCTATTCACAGTTGCCTATTCTGGAGATTTCATATAAATGGAATCATATACTCTATGGTCCTTTGTGACTGACCTCCTTCACTAATTGTAATGTTTTTGAGGTTCATCCACATTTTAGAGTGTATTGGTAATTCATGTCTTTGTTTACTAGGTGAGAGAAATAGCAAGAATTCATTTCTTTTTATTACTGAATAATACTCCATTGTGTGACTGTATCACATTTTATCTACTCATCAGTTTTGGGATCATAGGTTTTTTTCCATTTTTTGGTTATTATGAGTATTGCTGCTTTGTATGCTCATGTATACATTTGTGTGTGGGATGTGTGTGTGTGTGCTCAATCATCTCTGGCTCTTTGTGACCCCAAGGACTGGAGCCCACGTCCATGGAATTCTCCAGGCAAGGATACTGGAGTGGGTTGCCATTTCCTACTCCAGGGGATCTTCCCAACCCAGGTATTGAAACAGTGTTTCCTGCATCTCCTGTATTGACAGGCAGGTTCTTTACCGCTGTGCTACCTGGTAAGCCCATTTTTGTGTGGACGTATGTTTTAATTTCTCTTTCTCTATATATGTAGTACTGTAATTGATGGGTCACATCTTGGTTTATTTTTAATCCATCTTTATACTATTCATTCATATTAGCAATACAGATTTTAAAAGAAGCCTACTTTCCTATTTTCTCCTATAAGAGCCCAATAAAAATGGGAACTGGAATGACTCTTTGAGTAAATGCACGTATATGAATGTTATTTATCCTTGAAGTAGGTCTCACAGTTGGAGAGGATTTGGGCTTCCTTTCATCCTGGCAGGAAGAATCTCTTTTCTAAGTTCCTTTATGCCTAACACTAGGAAAGGCCACGTCTTTGATTCTGCACCCAAGAGCCTTATATAATAACATTCTCTGAAAAACTTCAGAGTCATACGGAATGAGAGAATCCAGGGTAAATTGTCTTCTGAGTCCAAAACAATCTAGCAGCTTACTCTTTTTGATTACAAAAGCAGTACATGCTCACTTTGGAAAATACACAACAAATTAAATAAAAATTGCCCAGAGTTAGCCACTGTTAACTTACTGCACTGGCCCAGTTTAGCTGCTGAATTAGTCTACATGGGAGATTCTGGCAAATTATACAAAGTGAAAAGTGAAAGTCAGTTGTGTCCAACTCTTTGCAGCCCCATGGACTATATAGTCCATGGAATTCTCCATGTCAGAATACTGGAGTGGGGGATCTTCCCAACCCAGGGATTGAACCCAGGTCTCCTGCATTGCAGGTGGATTCTTTACCAGCTGAGCCACCAGGGAAGCCCTAAAATTATACAAAAGGTATTTTTAAATAATCTTAAAGGATAATTTAAAATAACGTTTTTTCCCTTATCATTGTTTTTCTAAAGCATTTTGCAGCCTTAGAAAACCCTGTGTCTCAATACAACAGAGTAGATGTTATCATTTGTTGAGCACATGTATGTATCAGTTACTTTATATTTGTTAGTGCTAATTCTCACCATAACCTTGTAAAACATTTAGTATAAGTGATTTAGAGGCAAACTTTCTATTATGTAGTTGAGAAAAACAAAGCTCAGAAAAGGTGAGTCACTTGTGCCAAGAGACACAGCTCCAGTGCCACCGTTGCGGTGCAAGCCATTGCTATCATCCCGAGCCTGGGGTTCTATGGGAGCCTCCCACACTTGTCCCTCTCCATCTTTCCCCTTTACTGCTAGAATGTTTTCAATTTGTTTAAAACTACAGAATACTTAAAGTCACCTCTAAGGAAAAGGCTATATTTGATCCTTGATTACATTGGATCTTCTCAGTCACCGGTAAAGCAGAGCTGAAATTCCTCGTTGTGCTCTTGATGCCCATCTGATCTCTCCAACACTCTGTAAGATGATAGATTGGGAAATGCAGAAAGTTTTTGACATATTGGGAAGTGCAGTCTTGGGTCTTTGATATCAGATAAACACGGGTGTGTATCCTTGCTCTGTTACCTAGCTATTCGTTCAACAGTTGTTTGAGAATCAATACCTGTCAAGTTCTCAGGCTGATGCAGTGAACAAGATAGACAATGTCTCTGCTTTCATGGAACTAACTGCCTAGGGGATGAAGGCAGAAAAGAAACAGATTATTAGTCAGGCGTGTTATATAAGAGCAAGGACTGATTGGGTCTTGTGTGAGACAGCTGTGGAACTGGAAATTACCAAATGATTTCCGATTTTGAGAGTCTTAGATCAGCTGGCTTAGAATTAGGCTCAAGATAATCGATTCTCTGTAACAATCAATGCCATACATTAAACTTCAGAGGGAGTTTTCTGTGTTACTAAAAGGTTTCTCATTTGGTCTTGCTTCTTATCCATAAAGGAAACGACATCAATTAGCATTCATTGGCTAGATGAAAGCTTTTTATTGCTAAATAGAGGAGCAGATAATTAGAGCAGATTCCCAAACATAGTAGAGAAACAGCTCCATTTTGGTTTTAATTTATCCTCACATCCTAAAAGCATTATTTGGCAGTTTACAAATTACACATGTAAGTGAAATATATTTAATTTTGAATTTTTGATTGCTTTTGAGGCTCATAATTTCTTAATATCCCTTGATTGAAGTGGGAATAGTGGGAATAGTCTGGGAACAATTAAATTGGCAATCAATGAATGAATTCTAAGAGGGCAGTTCTCCTGGTGCATAGCTACAAATTTCTGGAGCATCTGTATACCTGCAGTATAATTTGTCCTTTGGATTTATTTTTGGTATATGTGGGAGTGTCTATAAATACCTTTCATTTCTAGAATAGAAAGTGAGCAAGATATAGGCTGTATATTTGATAAGAATATTTAAATTCTACCTTTTGCAGAAAACAATTGTGTTCACATATTTGCAGCTGTGTTTTGTGGTCATTAAATAAGGGCATGAGTTTCTTTCTAAAATTTACAATAGTATGTTATCTATAAAGAACATTTCACATAATACAATAAATATTTTTATATTTCTAAGAAATTGTATTGATTTAGTATACAAATGTTGAGTTTTTGTATAGTGATTGCAAATCTGCTAAAGGAATTTACTTACTGAAATCCATATTTGCCATTTTTTTACCATAGAAATTATTTTTATTTTTAGCAGCTTTATGGAGCTATCATTGATGTGTACAAACTTGATGTTTATTATACATATAAATTGCAAAATGATCACCACAATCAAGCTAATTAACATATCCACTACCTCCACATGGTTACCATTTTGTTTGGAAAAGGTTTAAGATCAATCCTTTTGCAAGTTACAAGTGCACAATAGAGTATTGCTTATATTTGTCTTTAAAAAAATTCCTTCATAATATGATTCATCACTTCCAGATATAAAAGTTTTCAACATTTAGAGGACATGGACTATTGCAGTGTTCTTTCTTAAGATGGAAAACAATATCTTCATTTATAACAAGAGTTGGGGTTTGTTCAGGACACATTATAATTTACTCTGTTTTGTAGTAAACTGTCATTTCCTTGTTCTCTTGTGTTTTTCTATTGTAATTGGGTCTGTGACATTGTGGTGTGTATATATATGTATATATATACACATATATATATAATTATAAAATTCTAGTGCGATAGCTCAGTTTTATATTTTTGTGATATGTGATTTATGTGCTACTATTTAGTTATTATAGTCTAATAAAAATGTGGTCAATTGATTTTCTTTTAAAGCTCTCTGCATTAAAATATGTCTGCACTTTTACATTTTGATTACAGCCATTGAAATACCCCTGAAAGGAAGCTTTTATTTTTATATCATTTCTTTTGAAGGATTGGATTTTAATATGCTATCAATACTTGCTTTTTTCCTTTAATGTGTGAAAAATGCATTTAATTTCAACAGCAAATTGACAGCATCCATTTTTATCTTTAATTAACTTTTCAGTTTGGCTCTCATCTTCAAGACTTACATCAGGATTTATCACCAAGCCATAATGGAAATGCTGAATGGAAGATTCAGAGAATCTGCTTAGCTCTGAATTTAGCTCAGTTGACCCCATTAGAAAAAAGAAAAGTCAACAACAACATTGATATAAAAGACAATTCATTAGGTCATACCACTTGCAAATGACAATGTCTATTTTTGATTCCTCCTATTTATTTGGTCTCTTAATTCCCTTCTCATACCCTCTCCTTTAACTCCAAAGCACCAACTGCCCTTTGCTTGAGGGTTTTGTAGGTGCAGAAGCACATTGGAGAATAACTGCCACGCAAATAATAATAGCTGTCACCTACCGAACGCGTGGGCCCTGCAGCTGAACACTTGCTTTACCAGCTTTATGTCCTGCAAGGAAGGTTTTAAGGCTCTAGCTTACAGATTGGGGATGGAGTGTACAGAGAGAGATTCAGTTTGAAGACAGGCCAGGTGGGTTTGAATACCTGCTCACCATTTCTACCTCACTAGCTCGGAGATTTTGGGCAAACTACTTAACATTCACTTACCCAGCAGATATTTTGAGCATCTACTGTGTGCTCGGTATACTGGGCACCCACTAGTGGATAACAGACACAGCTGTTGCCTTTCTGAAGCTAATTTTCTACCGGGGAAATCAGGCACACTAAAATTATGTCAGTGAAAATTGGGACAATCGTGGTGAAGGGAGAGGACAGGGACAGTAATAGGCAGAGGGAGTGGAAGACCCAGCTTAAGTTGGTTTGCCTCTCAAGAGGTGACAAATAAGCTCAATGCTGAAGGAGGAGAATGAATTAGGCAAAGCAGGGGAGCAAGGAGGTGGTGAGAGGATAGGGCAGGCAGAGGGAGTGGTTTATGTCAAGACAGGACCCTGCTGACTGCTTCCAGAGACTGAAAGGGGCCAGTGATGCAGGAACATGGCATGCATATGTGCATGCACGCATGTGTTGTGGGGGGCAGTGGGTGGGCACTGACAGGCAAGCAGCAGGGGTCACTCTAACAGGTGGCAAGGACTTGGGATTTGGTTTCTGTTTTAAGACGATTATTCAGGCTGCCCTCAGAATGTGCTGAGGAGTGCAGCTCAGGAGTCTAAGCTAGAGATAAGCATGTACTTGACTGTAGTAGTAGGAGAGGAGGAGTAGGATATAGTTTCCAGATAGACTCAAGGTAAATAGCACAAAGGTCTGTATGGTCAAGACAATGGTCTTCCCAGTGGTCACCCACAGTTGTGAGAGCTGGACCATAAAGAAGGCAGAGCATTGAAGAATTGATGCCTTTGAACTGTGGTGATGGGGAAGACTTCTGAGAATCCCTTGGACTGCAAGGAGATCAAACCAGTCAGTCTTAAGGGAAATCAACCCTAAATACTCTGTTGAAAGGACTGATGCTGAAGCTGAAACTCCAGTATTTTGGTCATCTTACGTGAACAACTGACAACTGACTGATTGGAAAATCCCTGATGCTGGGAAAGATTGAGGGCAGAAGGAGAAGAGGGCCTCAGAGGATGAGCGGGCATCAGAGGCTGGATGGCATCACTGATGCAATGGACATGAACTTGGGCAAACTTCGGAAGATAGTGAGGGACAGAGAGGCCTGGCATGCTGCAGTCCATGGGGCTGCAAAGAGTGAGACGCGACTGAACAACAACAACAAATAGCACTTAAGGCTGAATTAGACTTGGTGGGTGAAGAAGAGGGAAGAACAAAGGATGACCTCCAGGTTTTTCACTTGAGTAACTAGTTGAGATGGGAAGACTAAAAGGACAAAGTGCTTTGCGACATATTAACTGATATTCCAAGTGACAACAAAGTCACATACACAGAGACAGAGTTGAGATGACCACCCGAGTGTGAATCTGGCCATTGCCAGTGGGTAGCAGATATTTAAAGCCAAGGAAATAGTAGATCACAGAGGGAGGGGTGGGTGGAGGTAGGGGCACAGTGTACAAGAAATAGGTCCGAGATTTGAGCCTGCGGAATTCCCAACATGCAGCATCTGGGTGGAAGAAGAGGAACCTGCCAAGAACAGTGAGAAGGAGTGTGTGCGTACTCAGTCACTTCAGTCAACTCTGACTCTATGTGACCCTATGGACTGTAGCCCACCAGGCTTCTCTGTCCATGGGAGAGGTAAAAATAAAATAAGGGTAATAAAAGTCCTTCCCTGGTGGCTCAGCGGTAAAGAATCTGCCTGCAGTGAAGGAGATGCACTTTGAATCTCTGGGTCGGGTAGATCCCCTGGAGAAGGAAATGGCAACCCACTCCAGTATTCTTGCCTGGGAAATCCCATGGACAGAGGAGCCTGGTGGGGTAGAGTCCATAGGGTCGCAAAAGAGTCAGACACAACTTCAGGAACTAAACAACAATAAAAGTGCCACCCTTCTAATACTGTTGGAGTTTAAATGTGCTAGTACATTAAATAGTGATTGGATTATTACATTCTCCCACTACATAGCAAGGGTAATACAATAATTATTAAATTCCACTTTCTATGGCAAGAAAGTGAAAGTGTTAGCCGCTCAGTGGTGTCTAACTCTTTGACTGGCTAGTGGGTATTACAAAGATGGATAAGACCTAGACTCTAATCCTAGGAGCTCATTATCTAGTAGGGGACATAAGGTTTATAGAGAAATCGGTCAGAAAATGGAAGGTGGCAAATGCTGTGAGAGAAGTAAAAGTGTTCTGGAGGTTTGGAGAAGGCAGGTGGCTGTGGCTGGTCAGGGAGCCAGGCTAGGCTTCAAGATTCAAGTGACATTTGAAGAAAGGGTGGGTTTGGATATTCAGGGAAAGTAGGATCGGTGAAGGTTGCTGCTGCTGCTGCTGCTGCTAAGTCACTTCAGTCGTGTCCGACTCTGCAACCCCACAGACGGCAGCCCACCAGGCTCCCCCGCCCCTGGAATTCTCTAGGCAAGAATACTGGAGTGGGTTGCCATTTCCTTCTCCAACGCGTGAAAGTGAAGTCGCTCAGTCGTGTCCGACTCTTAGCGACCCCATGGACTGCAGCCTACCAGGCTCCTCCATCCATGGGATTTTCCAGGCAAGAGTACCGGAGTGGGGTGCCATTGCCTTCTCAGTGAAGGTGGGGAAGTGTAAATGTGGTGTCTGGGATGTGGGTGCTCTGTAGGCTCTATGACAGTCCCTTTGGTCAAATCTCAGAAAGTTAGTAGACAGATGCTGCTTTAGGGGACCTTTGTAAGTGGTGGCCACAGCAACAGCTGCAGTGTACATTATCATTCGATCCGCCAGTGTCTCCTAGCAGTGTGAAAACGCCTCTTATCAGAGTCAGGTGCTGCCACCACAGCCAGCAACCAAGAGTAATTGGTGTATCTGTCTAGCAAAAACCATCCAAGATGCATATATTATATTCTGTAATTCTTTGCTTGGATTTCAAAGTGCCCAGCAAATTACACGCTTCACCTTTCACTTAAAAACAGTAATGACTGCTAGTTTTTTCCCCACAGATTATTTAAATAACTATTGTTTTCACGGTTATTGATATATAAGACTCTGGGGAGACATAGGAGTTCCAATCATGCTTGCCTTGGCTGAGTTAACAACCATATAATTCTAGTTTGCCACTGACAGGTGCTGTGACCTTCAACAGTTATTCAACCTTTCTGTTTTAAATCCTCTAGCTGTTGAAGTGCAATAACACTTTACTTTCTCCAAATACTGAGTGAATTGCATAAGTGTCTACGTGTTCCATAAATTCTTCAGAGCAAAATACAAATAAGGGACAATAAATACTGTCTCTCTTCCTCTGTAGAAGGGTGATTAATGACTAACCTGGTTATCGTTTTCTGTGGCTCCTTTCTTTGTTCAAGTCCAGCTTAAGCAGACTAGCTTCTAAGGGTATTGTTCCCAATTTCCCGGTTGTACTTAGATGGAGGGGAAAAAGTCTCTATTTTCACCGTTTGGATTCTTTGCAACCAGGTTGAGTTTTTAAACAGATTCACAGAGTCTGGAGCTTGCAGTGATATTTCTGCTCACAAGGAGTCTTAGAGGTGTCAACTCCATAAAGCTTTCTGTGAAGAATCAGCGAAACACACTGCCACTGAAGTTTAAAGATGATTTGCCTGAATCTCTTCAGCCAAATGAAGCTTTCTAATCAATTATGAACAAAAGGGATGAAATGTAGGGTCTAGTGGGATTTGAGATGGGATTCTAGCAGCCATCATCGATCACCACCCGAGCTGCTAAGTGTCTGTGGCAGATAGAGTCACTAATATTTACTAATGTTAATTGATGGCAGCACGGAGGGCATTGTCCGCATCTGGGGTACCAGCATATCATTTCTGTGGATGGCTTGAATGAGTGTCAGAGCTGGACCTTCTGAGTCCTCTATTTTATTCCCCTACTTTTAAGGATGAAGAAAGAGGCCCAGAGAAGGAGAGTGATTTGCCAAGGGTTGCCTGCTGGCCTCCTATTGGGGATCACTTGGCTCCCATAACAGACTTTTGAGGCATGTAAACTGCCACTGGTATTTACCTGACAAGGAAGAATATAGTGGGTAGCAGGGCTGAGCAGAGAGAGTTTAGACAGGAGCATGGGAGAAAGTCCCCTCCCACTATGTTTCAGGCTCCTTTGTCTTTCCTTTGCATCTCTCATCACAACTCAGTAACTTTATTTATGATTAATGGTTTTCTGTCTGCTGAGAGCCATCTGTCTGTATGGTTCCCCTCTTGGTGCTGGGCCCAGAGCAGATGTTAATTGATGGTAGTTATCATAGGTATGCAGTGGCTTGGCCAAGGTCACTTGGTGGTTAGACTGAGGACCCGCCTGTGATGCTATCTTCTGGCCTTCTGCTTCCTGGGACTCTGAGCTCCCAGGTGGTGAGGCAGGCCAGGTGTGAAAAAGGCAGAGCTAGAAAAGATACTGTTGCTGTTTAGTTGCTAAGTCTAAGTCACGTCAGACTCTTTGTGATTCTCCAGGCTGGAATGGGTTGCCATTTCCTTCTCGAGGGGATTTTCCTGATCCAGGGATCAAACCCGCATCTCCTGCATTACAAGCGGATTCTTTACCGCTGAGCCACCAGGGAGACCCTAGAACAGGCAGTTCAGTTCAGTCACTCAGTCGTGTCTGACTCTTTGCAATCCCATGGACTGCAGCACGCCAGGCTTCCCTGTCCATCACCAAATCCCACAGCTTACTCAAACTCATGTCCATAGAGTCGGTGATGCAATCCAACCATCTCAATCTTTCCCAGCATCAGGGTCTTTTCCAATGAGTCAGTTCATCGCATCAGGTGGCCAAAGTATTGGAGTTTCAGCTTCAGCTTCAGTCCTTCCAATGAATATTCAGGACTGATTTCCTTTAGATGGACTGGTTGGGAGTCTTCTCCAACACCACAGTTCAAAAGCATCAATTCTTCAGTGCTCAGTTTTCTTTATAGTCCAAGTCAAACATCCATACATGACTACTGGAAAAACCATAGCTTTGACTAGATGAACCTTTGTTGGCAAAATAACGTCTCTGTTTTTTTAATATGCTATCTAGGTTGGTCATAGCTTTTCTTTCAAGGAGCAAGGGTCTTTTAATTTCATGGCTGCGGTCATCATCTGCAGTGATTTTGGAGCCCAAGAATATAAAGTCTCTCACTGTTTCCATTGTTTCCCTGTCTATTTGCCATGAAGTGATGGGACCAGATGCCGTGATTTTAGTTTTCTGAATGTTGAGTTTTAAGCCAACTTTTTCACTCTCCTCTTTCACTTTCATCAAGAGGCTCTTTAGTTCCTCTTCACTTTCTGCCATAAGTGTGGTGTCATCTGCATGTCTGAGGTTATTGATACTTCTCCCAGAAATCTTGATTCCAGCTTGTGCTTCCTCCAGCCCAGCGTTTCTCATGATGTACTCTGCATATAAGTTAAATAAGCAGGGTGACAATATACAGCCTGAATGTACTCCTTTCCTGATTTGCAACCAGTCTGTTTTTCCATGTCCAGTTCTAACTGTTGCTTCTTGACCTGCATACAGACTTCTCAAGAGGCAGGTCAGGTGGCCTGGTATTCCCATCTCTTGAAGAATTTTCCATAGTTTGTGTTGTGATCCACACAATCAAAGGCTTTGGTGTAGTCAACAAAGCAGAAGTAGATGTTTTTCTGGAACTCTCTTGCTTTTTTGATGATCCAACGGATGTTGGCAATTTGATCTCTGGTTCCTTTGCCTTTTCTAAATCTAGCTTGAACATCTGGAAGTCCAGGGTCCACGTACTGTTGAAGCCTGGCTTGGAGAATTTTGAGCATTACTTCACTAGCATGTGAGATGAGTGCAATTGTGCAGTAGTTTGAGCATTCTTTGGCATTGCCTTTCTTTGGGATTGGAATGAAAACAGATATTTTCCAGCCCTGTGGCCACTGCTGAGTTTTCCAAATTTGCTGGCATATCGAGTGCAGCAGTTTCACAGTATCATCTTTTAGGATTTGAAGTATCTCAGCTGGAATTCCATCACCTCCACTAGCTTTGTTTGTTGTGATGCTTCGTAAGGCCCACCTGACTTCACATTCCAGGATGTCTGGCTCTAGGTGAGTGATCACACGATCGTGGTTATCTGGGCCGTGAAGATTTTTTTTTTTGTATAGTTCTTCTGTGTATTCTTGCCACCTCTTCTTAATATTTTCTGCTTCTGTTAGGTCTATACCATTTCTGTCCTTTATTGTGCCATCTTTGCATGAAATGGTCCCTTCGTATCTCTTATTTTTTTGAAGAGATCTCTAGTTTTTCCCATTCTATTATTTTCCTCTATTTCTTTGCACTGATCACTGAGTGCTCAATGAAGGATTTCTTATCTTTCCTTGCTCTTCTTTGGAACTCTGCATTCAAATGGGTATATCTTTCCTCTTCTCCTTTGCCTTTTGTGTCTTCTCTTTTCTCAGCTATTTGTAAGGCCTCTTCAGACAACCATTTTGCCTTTTTGCATTTCTTTTTCTTGGGGATGGTCTTGATCACTCCCTCCTGTACAATGTCACGAACCTCAGTCCATAGTTCTTCAGGTACTCTGTCTTTCAGATCTAATCGTATAATCATAAGGGATTTGATTTAGGTCATACCTGAATAGTCTAGTGGTTTTCCCTACTTCCTTCCATATAAGTCTGAATTTGGCAATAAGGAGTTCATGATCTGAGCCACAGTCAGCTCCCAGTCTTGTTTTTGCTGATTGTATAGAGCTTCTCCATCTTTGGCTGCAAAGAATATAATCAGTCCGACTTCGGTATTGACCATCTGGTGATGTCCTTGTGTAGAGTCTTCTCTTGCGTTGTTAGAAGAGGAACAGGCGGGGTGGGGTCAAAACCCGGTGCCTGGGGATCGACTGGGCAGGACGGAGGCGGGGCTATGAGCTGGAGGGGCGGGGCCAGATAGGATGAGGCGGGGCGTGGGCGGGGCAAGAGATAGTGGGGCGGGGTTTGGGCGGGGCCAGGCTCCCGAGTCTCCTCACGCTCCCTGAGCCCGCCCAAATCCGCCCGGGACTGGAGGCTACCTTGGCGCCCGCGGAGGAGCGGAGCACCCGGTCTGCTGCAGCTGCTGGCACTTGGTTCAAGCTCACACTCCCTGTTCGGTTCCTCGGGTCCGCGTTGCCCGCGCGACTGTCGTGTTGCGGGTCCCTGCGTTGACGCACGGGTCCCGGGCGATGGCTGCGCGGGGGTGGGGGCGCTGGGTCCTCGGCCTCCGGCCCCGCCTGCTCCACTTTCTCCTTTTCCAGCTGGTTGCGGGGCGCTGGGGTCCGGAGGGCGCCGGGGGCGGCGTGCACCGAGGTGAGCCTGGGCGGCGGAGGGCGGCGGAGGGCGTTCGCCCCCGGAGCGGGCGGCGGGGCTCAGGGCGGCCGGAGTGCGCCCGGCGGGGACCGCGGGGCAGCCAGGGCAGCTCCACGCCGGTGCCCGGAGAGCCGCGAGGTTGCGGCCGGCACGGAGAACCTTGTTACCGAGGGCAGTTATATTCTTCCCCTGGGGTCTTGGAGTAAGGTTTCAGCCTAAATGCTCAGATGTGTTCATTTAAATGTAGAGAAAAGGCCACTTTGACTTTTGTTCCATGACTCTCATCACTCTGGGTGACTTAGTATATACATACTTTGACACAACCTTTTCAATAAAAGATGCCCTCGTTATCCATCAGGGCTTTACTTTATTGGCTTCACCTGGGTTTCCCACGTTGTTACTTTATTCTCAGACGAGTATGGAGGCTCCGTCATACTTGCCTGTGAATAAAGGGGGGGGTCGAACACCCCACTGTGAATAAAGTGGGGGTGAATAAAGAGTCGAACACGACTGAGCATTGCGCTCGCACACACATCGAGGCTCCTTGGGTTTAATATTAGGGATTAGGATTTGATCTGATTTGATTTACCGCTTGTCCCTGTCCTCCTGCCTAACTTGCCCCTTGGCGTTTGAAATCTTTCCTTTTGCCGATGATGAAAAGTGTGAGTTGTATAAGACGGGGGAGCGGACTAACTGGCTACAGGGCTGTTTGCATCCTAAGTTCTTCCTTAGCATCTTGGAATCGAGTTTTTTCTTCTAGCCTTCTCTAGTTCAACATGTTTTGGACAGGAATAGAAACAACAAAAGAAAATGCTTAGTTCTTTTTCAAATTGAAAGCTTTAGAAAGTTTGTCAGCCCTCTCAATACCTTGAAGAAAAAATACTACCACTTATGGAGCACCTGCGGTGTTATCGCCTGGAGAAGGGAATGGCTACCCACTCCAGTATTCTTGCCTTGAGAATTCCATGGACAGGGGCCTGGCAGTCTACAGTCCATGGGGTGGCAAAGTCAGACACGACTGAGCGACTAACACGCACATGGTCCTTTAAGCAGGAGATGAAAGCTGAAGTTCACTACACCAGTATTTCAGTTTTTATGAGTAAGGAAACTTTATTTGAGTATAAGCAGAACCTTTTCTTGTCTTTCCTTCCTTAAGGTTTTTAAACTCTTGATTCCTGAGTCTAGGAAGAGATAATCTTGAAGACTAGAATTATTTATTGCAGGATGTGTTGCTTTACAATGACTGTAGAGAAATAAGGTGGAGGATGATTTAAGCAAAATCCTGTGCAGAAGGTGTCATAATTTAACAGAACAGAGTGTGATTTTGGAGCCAGGCAAACCTGGGTTCAAATTATGACACTTGTGTATCTTGACTTGGACAAGCTTGTCTCAGCTGTCCTCCTCCTTTGAAAAACGGATGATACTGCTTACCTCTGAGTTGTTTTCAGGTTAAATAATATATGTGAAATGCCAGGCACTGTGCCTGACACTCTAGAAAATAGTAGTCTCTATGCCTTTTGGTGAAAGTGGATAACTGTCATGTTGTATTACATTTATATATATTTTTTTCTCTTGGTCCCCCATGAGCTTCTTAAGAACTGTGATCTTATCCTGTGTATCTTTGTATCTCTAAGACCCAGCTTACTGTAGCAGTCCAGTAAATGTTGGTGGATGAATGATGGAACAGTAAGATCTCTCCGGATATCAGTTTCCTCATCTGTAAAATGAGGGAACATTAAAGGCTTCCCTTTTTAGCTCTAAAATTCCAAGAAACTGTTGCTTTTAGCAAGTGATCATTTGAAGAGTAATGTTGAAAAGATGATGGAATTGCACACTTGCTAATTGTTTTTATGCTTTTGTGTAAAACTGCAGAAAGTGAAAGTGAAAGTCACTCAGTCATGTCTGACTCTTTGCGACCCCATGGACTATACACAGTCCATGGAATTCTCCAGGCCAGAATACTATAATACTAGAGTGGGTAGCCGTTTCCTTCTCCAGGGGATCTTCCCAACCCAGGGATCGAACCCAGCTATCCCACGTTGCAGGTGGATTCTTTACCAGCTGAGCCACCACGGAAGCCCCAGAAGTACTCCATTAATTTGCTGTGTTTCCTTGGGCATAGTGCTTGACCTTACTGAACCATTGTTTCTCCATCTTTAAAATTAGAAGGTGATAATAGATGGATTTCAGGTGCTTCCAACCATAATTAAATTTATATTTACATTTTATTGTTTTTATATTCATTCTAGGATCTTAATAACTCTTCCTTGTGGTTTCCTGGGAGCCAGTCTCTAGGAAAAGAAAATGTCTAGTCTGCCAGCTGCCATACTTATTTGGCTGGTGGAAGGTCACAGAGCTATGAAAGATTCTCAGGAGGTAATTTTGTCTGTATTAAAGAGTAGATAATTAACCTAGTACATTAAAGTAATATAAACCTTTTAAACTGACCTGACCCTGATTAGGAGAGTGATTTATGGAAATTAGTCATTGGTCAATTATATTTCTTAGCTGTATAGTTGTGAGACATCTTCAGTGGTTGAAACTTTATTTGTAGTGACTGAGTTCTGTTTCATTCAGAGGAAAATAAAATAATTATTTTGTTGAAAATGAGAGCTATGAAAGATTTTTTCTCCTTACCTTTAGTCATTTTCAGTAACATTTTAAGAAGCTAATAAAATATACATATAGTGACTGTCCTCTCTACTTCTGTTATGATTACATCCGAAAGAATGTTGAGATGCCTTATGTAAGGACACAAACTTTTCACACAGTTTAATTGAAATTAAAAATTATTTTTGTTTTCTTGCAAATGCTAAAAATGCTCTGAGTTAGACTGAGCACCTGGAAGATTGGGTTTTATTTGTGTATCTCCTGATATGTTTCAGATGTACGTGAGTTTGTAAATGTAGCCTGTTGATGGAACTTTAAAAAGGTTTTCAGTCATTTGTCAGAATAGGGTTTTTTTCAACCTATAATCTACAAATTAGATCTAGTAAGTAATTTTTTATAATTAGGATATGAGTTTTTTAATACAGTAATTTCGGTACAGAACATTTTTCTTCTAATAGCATTATATTTCTTCCCTAAAAATTGGAATTAAATTCTTTCAGATGTAATTTTAAGTTTAATATTAAATAAGCATGTCTTGACAATGAGAGTTGGTGAATATTACTTTTGGAATAAAGTTTACAATTTGCTTCTTTATCAAACTGCTCTCCAAAATGGCAAAGGTATGGTTTTATAATGACAATAGGATAGAAGAGATTATTTTTAATGGTCTTTTTCTGCTTGGTGACTAAAATTTTCATTTAAATGTTTTGTTTCCACTTTGGGGACACTTGATACCATTTCTTCTAACTGTGTTTGATTCAGTGACCTCATGCTCCTTTCTTCTAAAGGAGAATGATCGTCTTTTGCCAATAAAAATAGGAATTAAATACGAATATTTGAATTCTGACAAAAAGAACAATATAAACTTTTAAAAGGTAATTATTTTTGGCTCTGCTGGGTCTTCACTGCTGCTCTTGGGCTTTCCCTGGCTGGGGCGAGCAGGGGCTGCTCTCCAGCTGCAGTGCTTCTCTTTGCTGTAGCTTTCAGTCTTCTCGCTGTTGTAGCTTCTCATTGTAGAGCATGGGCTCTAGAGTGCTTGGGCTCAGTACTCAGGGCACATGGGCTGAGCCTCATGGCCAGGTGGAATCTTCCCAGACCAGGGATCGAACCATGTTCCCTACATTGGCAGGCAGATTCTTAACCACTGGACCACCAGGGAAGTCCAATATGAACTTTTGATATATTTCTTTTTATTTTGTGATCTACAGTGTATATATGGAATTAGGCAAAACTGTTGTTCCTTTTAGTGTTTCTCAACCTCTGGCATTTGGGGCCAGAGATTTCTTTGTTATGGGAGATTGTCCTTTGCCTTGTAGATTGTTTGGCAGGAATCCTGACTTCTACCCACAAGATGCCTATAGTACCCGCTGAAAAATATCTCCAGATATTGTCAAATGGTTCTTTGGGGACAAAATTGTCTCCCTTTTTCCCCACCCTTGAGAATCACTGCTCTTAGTCTTGTAGACCAGGGCTTCTCAAACTTTAATGTGCACAAAAATCCTCTGGGGCTGTTAGAATTGCAGGCACTGATTCAGAGACATGGGCTGAGATTCTACATTTCTAACATGCCCCTGGGTGGTGATTGCTACTGGTAAGAGTACCACACACTGAGTAGCAAAGTTGCAGACAGTTTCCCATTCATATAAAGTGGATGGATTCTCAAGAGGATGCACTGATAGTAATTATAGAAATAGAGAATTTACAATGAACTGTAGCCCAAACAGGAGAAGACCAATAGAAAGTAAGCTCTATCCCACCAGCCTAACAAGTAGAGCCATCTTCCCATTTTCATGTTTGCCCCTAGACCCCACTACTCATTCATATTTGGACAGTCCTAAGGAGGAATTTTGCAAGAGTCTTATCAAGGTCACACAGGCTGTAGTGAGCTGAGGCAACTTCATGTTCTAGTGGGTATTTTAGTTCTTGACACTGTAAATATATTAGCTCATAATACATATTTATTGCCTGTTGAGAGGTTTGTGGTGTCAAATTACGATAGTGAACTCTGCATTTATTCAATCTGATGATGCTTAAACTTTTAAATTGTGCAAGTTGTCTCTTTTTGAAAACTATTGACTAGACCTAAATTTAACACTGCCTAAGGTCATTTTCTTACTGCCAGTGTTCTGAGAGTCAGGGCAAGATGTTAAATTAGGTTTACTAAAGCATATCAGTTACAGAGAAACTTTATCTGATAATTCTGTGATAAAAATCAATAGAAAATATAATGAAAATCCTTGAGTGGAAAAAAAAACCCTCTACATTTCATTTATAACACTTAAAATAATGATTTATAAGACTTAAAGTAAAATAAAATAAGCATGCCTACTTGCCACATTGAAAATGTTGGATATAGTGTGCATTTCTTCTCATTTACAAAATGGTTGATTATGTTCACTTTTTTACCTTGCTATTGCTTAAAATATACCTCTTTGGACTGTGGCAGAGAGGATCTTTTAAAAAGTATATAAGACACTTTTCGTTAACTTAAAAAAATACAAGGAGACTTGTAGGGGATGATTACTCCAGGAATGTCTCAATTATGAATTGAGGGTATATAATATATATCACTCTTACAAACTTTTTAGATATATTATTTCATTCTATGATGACCTGTAAAGAAGATATGGAAGGCTATTGGCAGTAACCAGCAAAATTTAAAACATGTGTACCCTTGACTCAGCACTTCTACTTCTGAGAGTAGGTGTCATGGAAGTCCTTGTGTTAATACAAGGATTTAACTTGTATGTTAACTACAGCATTTTTTCATTGTAGCATTGTAAGAAATAACCAAAAGCTAACAACAGTATAAATGTCTACCAGTGGTGAGAGCTTACATAAATTATGATACAGCCGTAACCCAGATCACTTCATGTCTTATGAAGAAAGCGTGGAGATGGATGGATGTACATTGACACAGAGAGTTGAATGAAAAAAAGCAAGTCGCAGAACATAAAAAAGAAAACACGTATTCTTCCTCTGTGTGTGAGTGCATTTTAAGATGTCTACACAACAAACTTAAAAGTGGTTAGCCTTGGAGGAAGGGAGATAAGGAGGAGGAGATGGACAATTCCTACTCTTCATGTGCTTTTGGTTGGAATCTTGACAATGATCATACATGGCTTTTGTAATGAAAGTATTATTTTGAGAAGAACAGAGAAAAATCTGGGTCCTAGTTCTACCTCGGCTGCCTTCTAGCTACTGTTAGACCAGTGATTCTTAAAGATTCTTCTTAAATCTTTAGCATCTGCTGCAACTCTGGTATATTAGAGCCTAACATGTGATACCCAGTTTAGTTTATTCATTCATTCACTCAACAAATGTTAAGTGGCTGCTTCCTGTGTCAGTCTTGGTGCTAGAGGTAAAGCAGAAAACTCTGGTGCCTGTCTTCCTGGGGGACATATTTAAGGCAAATTTGTATATTTATTTACTTTGAGCAGATCATACTATTAAACAGTATGGCTGTGCAGAGAACACCCCACAATGTGAAAGGAACTCCCTGCAAATGAGAATATGGCTGCAGCCCTGAAGTCTGACACAGCGTTACTCAACACTATTGAGTTTAGGCTAGATAAATCTTTGTCATAAGGGCTGTCCTGTGCAATATTGGTGGCTCAGATAGAAAAGAATCTGCCTGCAACATGGGAGACCCAGGTTCGATTCCTGGGTAAGGAAGATTCCCTGGAGATGGATATGGCAACCCACTCCAGTATTCTTGCCTAGAGAATTCTATGGACAGAGGAGCCTGGCAGGCTATAACCCATGGGATCGCAGAGTCATACACGACTAAGTGACTAACAGACACACCGTGCCCTACAGGATGTTTGGTAGCATCCCTGGCTTCCATCCGCTACACACACCACCCCCTCCATGTGACAGTCCAAAACATCACCAAACATTTTCAACATTTTTCCAACAGATAGTCTTATTTTATTTAAGTAAGTTAGAAAGTGGGGACATGAATTTAATACCTAATTATTGGTGTCAAATATTCAAATCACGGTTTTCAGCTTTGCAGTTTTGCATCCTTTCTTCATCACCATACTAAAATTAAGGATCAAGTTTACATTTCTTTGAAAATATATGTGGTTTCAGTAAGTAACTTAAAAGTGAAACTTTTTTGTTAAGTCATTCTTTTAATTCCTCAAACTTGAGATGATAGCAGAGTAATGCTACTTGGAGTTACAGATGGATTTGTGAAACCCAAATTTAAATCTCACAGAGTTAATAACAGTATGCATATTGTACCTTTTATGTATTCAATTTAGCTTTTTCTGTCATTATATTTTTAACTACTTCAGAAGAATTGTCCATTGATTTTTGTTGTTATTCTCGTCCTGTTTTCAGTGTGTTTCACTGCTAGGTTCTCTTTGTTTTTCTGAGATATGTGATTCATGTGCTATTAGTAGGTTGGTGTTCTAACTGTCATTATTAGCTGTGAAGTGTGGAGACTTGAGAGCTTTTCACTGAACTGTCATTGCAGTGTTGAGACTGCCCAGTGCCACAGATAGGTTATTCCTTCATCTTTTTTTTGCAAGGTTCCATTGTCTATGTTATTCTATAGGGAGATGATGTTTGTTAGGCTATCAGGAAGGTTTTATGTAGAGATCAGAGCTACAGGCAGTAATTGCTTTGTGATAGTACTTTTGTGTGTTTGCCTTTTGAGGTCTATCAGTTATCCTTAACTTCAGCAATCATTTATAGGCTGATAAGAATGACTCTCTGCTGGCACTTATAGGCACAGTTATACTTAATCCTCACAATAACCTTATTAGGTTGGTACAGTTTTAGACCAGTTTTACAGATGAAAAAACTAATATGCAAAGAAGTTATATCTCCAGGTCAGACAATAAGTATTAGAAGTTAGATAGAACCCAACTCCTGGACTTAAAATCTACTAGTTCTTAGCCAGCATATTATATTGCCTCTCTTCATATTCAAATCTGAGTAGCACAAGGCCTGTCTATCTTTAAGAAGATGTCTAGTGGGACTCTTAAATCCTTAATAGTAAACTTCTGTAGCTCTTGTGACAATTGCTTTTGCAACCAAGGATGAAATTCTGAATTACTAGAGATAAATGGAAATTGTCAGATGGTATTAACTCCTTCATCTGTTCATGTATCCATTCAACACACAGACCACCTGCTCTGTGCCAGTATGTTGTTAGGACCTGGGGTTGTTGTTCAGTCGCTCAGTCATGTCTGACTCTTTGCAATTCCATGGACTGTATCACACCAGGCTTCTCTGTCCTTCACCACCTCCTGGAGTTTGCTCAAACTCATGTCCATTGAGTTGGTGATGCCATACAACCATCTCATCCTCTATCAACCCCTTCTCCTCTTGCCTTCAGTCTTTCCCAGCATTAGGGTCTTTTCCAATCAATTGGCTCTTCCCACCGGGTGGCCAAAGTATTGGAGCTTCAGCTTCAGCATCAGTCCTTCCTTTTCCTGAATATTCAGGACTGATTTGCTTTAGGATTGACTGGTTTGATCTCCTTGCTGTCTAGGAGACTCTCAAGAGTATTCCCCAGCACCACAGTTCGAAGGCATCAGTTCTTTGGTGCTCAGCCTTTTTTATTGCCCAGCTCTCACATTTGTACGTGACTACTGGAAAAGCCATAGCTTTAAGGGTCCCAATTTCTCCACATCTTAACCAACACATGTTATTATCTGTGTTACTTATTATAGCCATTTTAGGGGGTATGACATGGTATCTCATGGCTAAAGGTTTTGAACATCTTTTTGTGTAATTATTGGCCTTTCTGTCACTTGCTCCTTGGAGGAAATGCTATGACAAACCTAGACAGCATATTAAAAAGCAGAGACATTACTTTGCCAACAAAGGTCCGTCTAGTCAAAGCTATGGTTTTTCCAGTAGTCATGTATGGATGTGAGAGTTGGACTACAAAGAAAGCTGAGTGCTGAAGAATTGACTCTTGAGAGTCCCTTGGACTGCAAGGAGATCCAACCAGTCAATCCTAAAGCAAATCAGTCCTGAATATTCATTGGAAGGACTGATGTTGAAGCTGAAACTCCAATACTTTGGCCACCAGATATGAAGAACTGACTCATTGGAAAAGACTCTGATTCTGGGAAAGATTGAAGGCAGGAGGAGAAAGAGACGACAGAGGATGAGGTGGTTGGATGGCATCACCGACTTGATGGACATGAGTTTGAGCAAGCTCCAGGAGTTGGTGATGGACAGGGAAGTCTGGCGTGCTGCAGTCCATGGGGTCACAAAGAGTCAGACACGACTGAGCAACTGGACTGAACTATCTGTTTTTAAATTGATTAGGTTGAGTCTTTTATTATTCAAGTCCCTTGTCAGATGTATAATTTGTAAATTATTTCTCCTAGTTCTCTCTTTAAGTAGTAAGGGAAGAAAAGCTCCTCTTAAGTTACTACTGTGATCAGCACTAAGTATAATGCTGTAGGAATGCCAAGCTAAAGAAATGATTCCTGCATCCAGGACATTGGTTTCCTGGAGACCCACGACTTATGTGACATAATTGAAAAATAATGCAGAGCAATACAGTAAGTCCCTTACATATGAACCTTCAAGTTGTGAACTTTTAAGATGTGAATGTGCCCCTGTATGCCACCTCTTGTACTGTGCTACTGTATTTTTCAAGGTACTGTATTAAGATGAAAAATATTTTATTTTTTGTGTTTGTTTCTTATGTATTATTTGTGTGCAAAGTATTATAAACCTATTCAGTACACAGTACTGAATAGTACTATTCACAGTATTATTCAGCTGTGTTAGTTGAATATCTAGGCTAACTTTGTTGGACTTACGAACAAATTTAACTTATGAATACACTCTCAGAACAGAATACATTCATACGTAGGGTACTTCCTGTATAGTAATTGCCTCAGGATTCCTAGGAACCTAGGTTGAAAGTGATTGATTTAAAGTATTTATTTTGAGTAGGATGAGCAAATGTTAATTATTCACAACAAATTTTTAAAAATAAGTTTTTAGTTTGATTCAGTTTCCATAGAATTTAGCTTATATATAGTATCACATTTTCTGAGTCAGTCCTTACTACTAGACGGTAAATGTGGATTTACCTGTCTTTGAGTACTAGTGTGTTTCCAGCATTTGGCATAGTGCCTGATATAAGGCATATTCTGTTAAATGTTTGTTGAATGAATGAGCAAACACTAGTGGGGCTTGAGCTCTCGGGATATAACCTTAAACCTCTTTTCCAGTTGTCATGGGGTAGAAGACGTTAATGTGGAAAGAGGAAGAGGCTGAGGGGAGCTGAGCTCTGCCACTGATGAGCTCTGTAGCACTGGCCTTTCTGGTCTATATCCTCGTTTGTTAAGTAAGGGAATGTGTTGGATCATCTCCTTAATATTTTGGGGTTTATGAACAGGATAAACTGAAAACATTTAGAACCAGATAAAGAAACATGGCCTCTAAGTAGAATGGGAGTGCACCATTAAGTTTTGTGCTGAAATTCCATGGATCTTTGCATCTGTCATTTCTGTAACATTGTGCTAGGAAAATGTTATTTCTAGGATTGGATGTACCAAGAAGGTATTCACAAGGTAGTATCTTACGGGTTCTCATTAAGTAGAATGATTATCATTTTATTTATTTATACCCTATCTACTTTCTTTCAGACAAAATTTGAGGTGGCGATTCGAGTTAGTATTTTTTTTTCTCCCTAAGACAAAGTTTCCTTAGATGCTATTAAAAAACATTTTGGGTTTTTTTTTTTTTTTTTTTAGGATCTACTGTATAGCACAGGGAACTATACTCAATATCTTGTAATAACCTATAATGGAAAAGGAACTTCACTCAACAGCATTTCTGGACACAAACCTGATGGTTCTGAAAAGTCTCTCAGAAATTCAGTGCCTGGCATAGATGTTTTCACTATACACACAATACACACGACCATCCAACATTTATCCAATCCCATCAGAGTGTTATCTCTGTCTTTTAAACAACCTTAAACTTTAGGTGTTTCAGAGACTATAACATTTTAAAATAGGATTAGAATAGGAGAAACTGGTCAACAATGCTATTTTAACTTGAACCTCTGAAATTGACAGCTTCTAAACATTACAAAGAATGACTCCTTAGTGTATAATATTCTAATTGAATTGAAATGGCTCCACTACTGTGCATTTCAGCAGAAGGAGACTTGTATGGAGGCGTGGCACACACTCTTACGGTATTTATAGGTTAAATCACATATCTTAAATCGCCTAGGGAAGCAAGACATAAACTCTTAAGGACTAAGCTGCCCTATTAATGAAGGAACAGGCAGTGAGAGAAAATCAGGGAATGGATTTCCTCTAGCTAGAATAACTAGATACTTTTTAATAGCTCCATATAGAAAACATGGTCTCTCATAACAAAAAGAGGAGATTTTGCGAAAGTGCTAATTTTCTGTCAAATCATTTTTTCAGGTTAGAGAAAGACCAACACTAGCTACTCTAAATCTGTAATATATACTTTATGATAAATAAGCCATTGACATTTTGTTTTAAGTAAGTGTTTTTTCTTTGTAAAATCATGAGTTTTGAGTAAATGTCATCCTTGAATTTCACACATTCCACATTTCCTAACAGACACTCCAGTATCCATAAAACACTAAAAACCCATTTCCTTAAAGAGAATTATTTAAGCTCAGTAGAAGTGTAAACATTACTATGATCCATAAATCTAATTAATTTTTGGCTATGGCATCTCAAACTTTTAAAATATTGTCTTTTTTTTTTAAGTCTTGAACCCTAAGGTAATTGTATACAAATGTGTCACAAAGATATGACAGAGCTGAATGATTTATTCAATATTTATATGTTCATATATATTAAATGCGTGTAAATTAAAGCATGCAGTTCATGGGGTCATAGGGAGTTGGATGCGACTTAACAACTGAACAACAACAACAAATTAAAGTGTGTTTATTTTATATTTATTCTGCATGCTAAATTGCTCAGTTGTGTCCGACTCTTTGCAACCCAACGGACTGTAGCCCGCCAGGCTCCTTTGTCCATGGTTTTCTGCAGGCAAGAATACTGGAGGGTTGCCATTTCCTTTTCCAAGGGATCTTCCAGACTCAGGGATTGAACCCATGTCTCATGTCTTCTGCAATGGCAGGTGGGTTCTTTACCTCTAGTGCCAGTTGACCAATAAATTTTAATATATCAGTTTTCTAAATTTTTCTGTTTTTTGGAATTTTATGACAAACAATCTCCCAGCCCTGGTAATTTAAAAGCTTTTCTTCCTTAGATTTTAAATTACTCTGTATTAAGTACTGAGTGCTTCTTATGGAACTCAGCATATTTCCATGTTAATAATTTGATTTAACTCAGAAATATATCTGACCCAGAATGTTCCTCATTGATCACAAACATTTGTATTAATATTTTATATTAAAATCCTCTATGTCAATAGCCTAAATAATACTTTGTTGTTGTTCAGTCACTCAGTCACGTCCAACTGTTTGTGACCCCATGGCCTGCATCATGCAGGCTTCCCTTTCCTTCACTATCTCCCAGAGTTTGCTCAAACTCATGTCCATTGAGTCGATGACGCCATCCAACCATCTCATTCTCTGTCACCCACTTTGGTTCATTAGTAATGCTGAACTTTTTGAAAGTCTAGGTGTTTCGTGGGAGAGAAGCCAACCCACTAACTTTTAAAAATTTGTTGTACAGGATTAGCTGAACCATCCGTTGTTGCCAAACACGAAGATAGTTTGTTTAAGGATTTATTTCAAGACTACGAAAGATGGGTTCGTCCTGTGGAACACCTGAATGACAGAATAAAAATAAAGTTTGGCCTTGCAATATCTCAATTAGTGGATGTGGTAGGTGTGCATATCACTACGTATTCATCTCACACAGGTTTATGCAGAGCGTCTTGTGCACGCAGGCACGGTGTCAGGCCACAGAGATGACAGGCGTGAATGAACGTAGCCGTTTTCCTCAAGGAACTCACCAGGGAAAAACAATGATTGTACCACAGACACAGGAATACTGTATGTTTATATAATCTGGTAGAGTTTAGAAATCATTTTATCACATTTGGTGATTAAAATAGGCCTATTCTTGATAAATTCGAAGTGATTAAATATTTTATATGGAAGTTTCTCCTTAAATGTGTTTTAAAAATATGACCAAAAGATCAAAATTTTAAAAGAAAAAATCCAAGAGTTGTAGATTTTTAGAACCAAAAAGAATCTCGACAGATTTTTGCTTCAGTATCACACTTAGAACATTTCTGAGATCTTTCCATGTGAGATTTACCAGGAAGTAAATTCTCTTCATAAACTTGTCGTCAAGAGATTCTTTCTATTTTAAACAAAAAGGTTCACACTAATTTTCAAACTAGTTTCTTCTTGTTCTGATCATGTTAATCAATAATTATTTCCCTGTTGTGTTCCCAGAATAGTTGACAAGTGTGTGTGTGTGTGTGTGTGTGTGTGTGTGTGTGTGTGTGTGTGTGTGTGTGTGTGTGGTGTGTATGTATGTATATATGTATAACGTAAGTTTGCCTTTATTTTCTGATTAGAGAAGCAATGCATGGTTTTGGGGAAGAGTTTAGAAAGTTTAAAGAAATACAAATAAGAAAATAAAAATTGACTGTAATCCTACCACCCAGAGATGACCACTGGTAATGTTTTGTTGTATTTCTTGCCAGTTTTTTCTTTACGTTATAAAATTGTGATATTATTTTAGATATAATTTTGATTACTGCTTTCCCCCCTACTGTTACATGATGAACATTTTCTTATGTTATTACATAATCTTCAATTGTAATTTTTAATGGCTATATTTCATTTATAATTTATTTTAAACATTCTCCTATAATAGCAGAAGCTTTTGTAAAATTGTTCCCGATTTTGCCTATTATAAATGCCAATGATGAATATATTTGTGCATAAGCAAGGAAGGTGGTGAATCAAAAGATACACATTTTTTTGAAGTCTGTTGATTAATATAGGTCACCCCATTGCTTCCGGAAAGATGAGTCAATATGGACTGTGCTTGATCCTTTGCTGGGGAATCCAGGGAAATTTTAAATATAAATTAAAAATAGGGAAGTAGGGTGTAGTTAATAGGACTTGCTTTCAACCTTTCTTTCCAGTTGGGATTGTTAGCATGTAAATAGAGTAAGTGTAGAACACTGCAGTACTAAATCGTGATGTCACAGAAATCTGGGTATTCAGATCTTGGTGATTGAGACCATCAAAGAAGGCAGGGTACATGAGCCGGCCTCGTGCTAAGCATAGGATCTGGCATGTAGAAAAGAAAGAACTTTAATAACAAAGAACAGTATAACCGCAGTGATTAGATAAGTGATGCTAAGCCTTTTTGTTCAGCGGTTTCGATCAATGGTCTGACTGGACGGTAGAGGAGGTGACAGGTGATACCTGGGTGCCACTGTGCCTTTGCTCCTGCTGTTGCTTCTGTTTGGAGAACTTTCCTTCTGAGCACAAGCCATTTTTCCTTCAAGGGCAAATTCATCTGTCAGACTCTGAAATCCAAGCTTCTGAAGACAGTCTCTCCTCTGTTCCAGTTACACTGACTGGCACTCAGGTGCTGGCAAGGTCTCCTCACTAAAGCAGAGTGAGCTCTAGTCCTTGTGTCTCTCCTTACATGGTGTCTGGCTCATAGTAAATGCTGAGTGAATGAGAGATCTGATGGGTAACAGACATGGTAAAAGCAGGACTTCAGGAAGATCAATACGATATAAATCACATGGCTTTGAGGAGGGAAAGATTAGAAGCTTGAGAGGCAAGTTAGAAGACCACATATAAGAAGGAACAGGACTTGACCACTGATTATGGGGGGAGGCGTCTAATTCTGAAGCCTTGGTGGCTAGAAAGGTAACCAATTGGAAAGTAAAACTTATTTGTTACGGAGGCAGGACAGAGAAGATGATGGGTTTGCTTTTGCTATGAGGTCATCGTGGTGCATTCAAAAGAAAATGTTGGCGAGGCTCCTGGAAGGTCAAGGCTGGCTCTGAAGTGAGAGACGAGGTCGAGGATGTCATTTTGGAATTACTGGCCTGGGGGTGATTGTTAAAGACTTTGAACTGGTGCGTTTTTAAAGCAGAGAGAGCAAGAGCCTGATCCTTCAAGAACATTCATAGAAAGTGGGTGGGTTAGCCAAGCAGAGAAGTTGGGGAAGGGTGGCTTCTTAAGAGAACAGCCCAGAAAACGTACAGTCAGTGACGACGGGAGGGTAGGAGGACCGGAGTCAAGGAGGATGAGGGCCGAGGGTCCTGGACGTTGAGACGGGAAGTTTCACGGAACTGCTTCTCAGCAGGTTTATGTTCCTGTTCATTGCTGAAGTCTTTGCCCTGCAACTTTGTGGGCGTGTTTAGTGGCTCTTGACGTTTCCTCAGATTCCTGTTCCATTGTGTTCTCGCTTTCTTTTTAAAACCTCAGTGTTGGCTTGTTTGTTTGGTTGTATTCTTATGGTCAGGTTAAAATAAACCTATTACCCCTAAAACTTTTCCGCTTTGCTTACGAGTATCAACATTTCCTTTATTTGTGGTTTCCTCCTGAGTGTCATCTTACATTTTTCTTTGCTCAGCTGCATCCTCCACCGTGTTAAACACATGATAGATGCTCGAGAGACGCTGGAGATTGAAATTAGCTGGATCCCCTGAATCAATGGCTAATTCCACATCTTTGGAGCCAGTTGTGAATGTATGGATTATTCTTTTATCTATGTTACTGTTGAAGATACTAAGTACTGACTAGGTCCTACCTCACAGTGTCACATTGATGTGTGTTCACATTTTCTGGGGAAATGGTCTATAATTTTCATCAGAGTCTGACAGATGACCTACTGGCATGCAGCATACTCATTATGTGTTTACCAAAACTCCCCTAATTTTTAATGCCTCTGTTTAGAACTTCTGCCTGAAAAGCATATTCTAATAGAGAGCTCAGCAGTTATTCTGGACGGTGTGTGACTTTGGGGTGGACAGTAGAGCTGGTGGTATAGGGTTTAAATTTAGGAGTTTTGAGTTCTAGAGTAGATTTTACCACAAACTGGTGGTGTGATTTTAAGCAAGTTTCCACTGGGCCAGATTCCATGTTTGCAAAATGAAGGGAGTATGATAGATAAAATCTCTAGTTCCTTTCCAGCTCTAATATTTTAATCAAGGAAAATTGCTGATTGGAAAACACCATAAGCGGGATGGCCATGCTGTTTCCTAGGAATTCTTTCCATGTAGGGACTAACAGCTGCCTTTGTCCCTAGGGGTGTGCTTTTTTCTGTCTTCCTTCTTTCTCCTAGGTCATTCATGTGTTGCTGGGATGGGACAGGCAATGGGGATCCTCCAGTCACCTAAGCTATTTATACCCCATCCTCTCTCCCCAACTGTAGGGACTGCCTTGGCTTCTGTGGGTCTCAGTGCTCTGAGCATTGTATCCTATGCAAAGTCCATTTGTGGTTGATGACCATGATGATCTTTTAGTGGTGCAGTTGGCTCCATGATATTTCAGTAAAATTTAATGGAAGAGCTGCCACTTTAATTAGGCCTTGAAAATTCAGTGAAGGACTGGCATAAGCAAAGATGAGACAGTAGGAAGGTGTAAGTGGCAAGGACCCCTGGTTCTCTAGAAAAGTCGGATGTAAAAGCTTTATGAAGTTAACATCCAAGGCTCTGACCTCCACACTTTTTCTACATAACAACTCCATAGAGAGATTGACATTTGTGCCTTCGCAGAAGCAAATGACAAGTTATAGCCCCTCAAGAATGCATACATTGTATCCCACCAATTGTAGAATGTACATTTCCCCACATTTTAGTCCTTCTGAAATCAAGATGTCTTATAATTAATGGCAGCTTACAATTCATTATCAGCCTTTTTCTTTCTTCCTTAGTGCTAAGTACATAAAATAATGCTGTGCTTCTTAGATTGCATCTTAGATTTGAGGAAATGTAGTTGTTGCGACTATTAACGTTAAATGGGAAAATGCCAGTGGTGGCCTTTATGGCAGGTTATCTGAAATACAGAGTACGTTGGAAGGAATAATGTGAGATTAGGCTGGAAAAAAAGATCCTGCTTTTCTAGAGAACCAGATTGATGAACAAACAGAATGTAGTATTCTGTAGAGAGGAGTGCTTATATACAAACTGATAAAATTCTTACTTAAAGAATTACCGTTTCTGTAATTGAAATAATCAGCCTTTTAAAATTTTTTATTTTATAGGATGAGAAAAATCAGTTAATGACAACCAATGTCTGGTTGAAACAGGTATGTATCAAATTCAAAGGGCCATGTAACTGTTGACTGGTGTCATTGTTTTTACAGAGTTTGTAGCACAGAAGGGACATGAATATTTGGTCTCGGTGGACAGGCAGAAGGCAGAAAGGTGAGGTAGATGGAGTCTTGTATTCATGCAGTTAATACTGAGTGCCTGGCATTTGGCAGGCACTGTTCTGGGCACTGGGGAAATGGCAGTGAACAAAACAGACAAAAGTCTAGCCTTCAAGGAACATCATTCCAATGGCAGGGGCGGGGGATAAATAGGAGGTTGTATAGTAACTTTCAAGCAGATAAGCTTGGAGAAAAATACTGAGAAGGCAGACAGGAAGTGTTGGGGACTGGATTTTTAAATCGGATGGGCAGGAGAAGTGCCACTGAGAAGGTAAGATTTGAACAAAGACTTGAAGCAAGCCACACAAGTATCTAGGGGAGGAACGTCCAGGCAGAGGGACACAAACGTGTGAAGGCCCTGAGGTTGGAGGGTGCCTGGTGTGTTTAGGGAGTAGCAAAGAAGCCAGCTGGCTAGGGGTGAGTCGCCATGGGGACAGGAGTGGGAGTTGAGGTCAGTGAAGCTACCAGAGGTGGATGGGTCTTCCAGCATAGGTTATGAGTAGTGGTTCCTAGGCCACTGTAGGATTTTGGTTTTCACTCTGAGTGAGATGGGAGCAGGCAAGAATGTACTGATTTATTTTTATTTTCCTAGTCCCTTTTATATAAAGGAGTTTTTCTTTCTTTTTGTTCCTGGACCGTCATATGGCCCAGCAGCTATTGAGCACTTCCCTTTGTTTGTTCTTTATTACCCGATTTTATTTATCTTTGATTGTGCTGGGTCTTCATTGCTGCGCACAGGCTTTCTCTAGTTGCAGAGAGCGGGGGCTACTCTTCGTTGTGGTGCACAGACTTACTGCAGTGGCATCTCTTGTTGTGGAGCATGGGCTCTGGGGCACAGGGGCTTCAGTAGTTATGGCTTAGTTGCCCTGCAAAATGTGAAATCTTCCCAGACCAGAGATGGATCCCATGTCCCCTGCATTGGTAGGTGGATTCTTAACCACTGGATTACCAGGGAAGTCCTGTCCCTGATTTTTAATACTTACTACCAGTTCCCTAACCCCAAACTCCTTAAAGGCATATGTCCTTTCCTTGGGGTGCAAGTCTTGACCTGATCACAGAATTATTACCATGTGGAGGTGGGATGGTGTGTTTAATTCTGTGGAATATGTCATAAATCCATCTGCTGTTTGCATGGCCTAGTCCAGCCAAGTCAATGACAGAACAGTAGAAAAGAGAACGTTTTCCTTGAACCTGGACCTTAGCCTGGCCTGGACCAGGCTGTAGCTCCTGGGTATGGTTAGCTGGTAGAAGAGGTGTTGAGCAGAGCCATGAACGCACCCAGCTCTGGTCCTCACCTGTGTCTCATGAGGGCCGTGGTTGCAGCCGCCGCACGAGGGGACAGGGCTGTCCCCCAGTGCCCATAAGAAGGATGTGGAGATGAGTTTTCTCTGCTGGGAGTAGAGGTGACTTTGTGTCTAAAATACCTAAGTTTGGCAAAAAGAGTAGAGTTTTCACTCTTTTTGGCTATTGCTTTTACTGAAATTGATTCAGGTTTCTTGGTTTTAAAGGAGTGGATAGATGTGAAATTAAGATGGAACCCTGATGACTACGGTGGACTAAAACTTATACGTGTCCCTTCAGACTCTCTCTGGACTCCAGATATCGTTTTGTTTGATAAGTAAGTTATATTCCAAATACCATTTTATGTTTTCTTAAGAAAAAAACTGTATCACCATTAGGCACCAGTATTTTATTCCCTTTGAAAATTGTTTGCCTATATGAAGTCCCATGACTTAATCTTGTGTTCATTTCGTGAACCTACAAATATGTTCTGTGGATTCTCTCCATTTTTCTTGTGTATTATTTTCTGATCATAAAGTGTTCTTGGATTTTAAAAATTTGTAATCCATTTGGAAAGTCCAGAAAGGTATAAAGAAGTTGGGGAAAATATAATCAGTCCTGTTAACCCACCACATGGAGACAACCACAACTACTAGCTTACATGTATAGTGAATTTATTCTGTGCCTGGCAATGTGCTCAGTGCCTTATGTGCTTTATTCATCTGATTCTCAAGATAACCTCATGAACTAGGTATGATTACATTTATTTGCCAGATGAGAAAATGGAGGCCAAGGGTAGTTATGTTTTGTCTAAGATCATAGCTCACATGTGGTGGTGGGGGTGGAGGTGTTCACAGTAAGGCAGCCTGACATTCCCATTTACCTCCTATTTTCAGGCCTACATATTTTCTGACTGCCTTCCAGATTTTTTGGTATTATTTTTTTAAATCATTAAAGTCATACTTTATGTTTAAATGTGCATCCTTTTAATTTTACTTAGATGTTGTAATTTTTGTAATTTTCAATAATTTTGAAAATTATGTTGTCATAATTTTCCCACAGTGAGGAATGTTGGGTTGATTATTAGCTCATATTAATGAGTATTCTACCTAAATGTGTTTCAATTATGGTTTTTGACAGGGGAGAGGGTATTTCTGGATGCCAGTTTCATTTTTTTCTAGGACCAACCACTCCAGAACACTGGGGAATTTGTGCTTATCCTAATGTACTTTAACTTATTTGCAAAAAGGCATTGGCATGAGGACAGAGCAAAGGCTGGGAAAAAAATGTTTCTCACTTTTCAAACCTTCACCTCCATGCTTCTCAACATGAAATGAGTGAACAAAGCTGCAAGGTAGCATGATGCAGCTTCCTGGAGCATCATTTTACTCGAAGTCACTGCAGACAGTTTTATATTTAACATGGATATATTGCAGAGGAGTGTGCAAAAGCTACATGAATTTTAACATAGAGAACAATATTCCAAAGATAGCTCATGTTGGTGGTGGTGTTTCCCACTAGACCTCTCCAGTGCGTGAGTTCACGTGGTAACAGACTTCAAGAGGGACAACTGTTTTCCAGGTCTCTGCCCAGCCTGGGACTGTTGTTCTTTCCCCATCACTGTAGGAAGTGTCCAGTATCTGTCATGGAGAGGAACAATCACTGGAGGGATTGGGTCTAGGAATATGGATATAGGTTCTGGCTCTAGGCATGTCCATTGTTACAAATAGCCTAGTTATATTTTGTGTGTGCATGCGTGCTAAGTCGCTTCAGTCATGTCTGACTCTTTGCGACCCCATGGACTGTAGCCTGCCAGGCTCCCCTGTCCATGAGATTCTCCAGGCAAGAATGCTGGAGTGGGTCGCCATTTCCTTCCCCAGAGGATCTTCCTGACCCAGAGCTCAAAGCCGTGTCTCTTGCATCTCCTGCATCAGTTCTTTACCACTGGCGCCAATTACCTTTTGTGTGTAATCAAAGTGAAATCATTTCAACTACATGAATCTCAAGATTCTGTAAATACAGATCTGTTGGTCCTGGAGTAGACATGGAAACAATGGTTTGACTTCAGTAGAGTTAGATATTTAAGGACTCTAGAGTCCCCTACATGTTGCAGGTGTATCTCAAGTGTAATAATTTTAAGAATATTTCATGCTATAATGTAGGCTTTCTTATAGACATTAGGCTTGTAAAACACATGCCCGGGTTGTTTACTCTCTGCCGTGTTACTGTGTGTGTGTATTTCAGTGCAGATGGACGTTTTGAAGGGGCCACTACCAAAACCGTCGTCAGGTACGACGGCACTGTGACCTGGACTCCACCGGCAAACTACAAAAGTTCATGTACCATCGACGTCACATTTTTCCCATTTGATCTCCAAAACTGTTCCATGAAATTTGGTTCTTGGACTTACGATGGATCACAGGTTGATATAATTTTGGAGGACCAAGATGTAGACAAGAGAGATTTTTTTGATAATGGAGAATGGGAAATTGTGAGCGCAACAGGGAGCAAAGGAAACAGAACCGACAGCTGTTGCTGGTATCCTTACATCACTTACTCGTTTGTAATTAAGCGTCTGCCTCTCTTTTATACCTTGTTCCTCATTATACCCTGTATTGGGCTCTCATTTTTAACTGTACTTGTCTTCTATCTTCCTTCAAATGAAGGTGAAAAGATTTGTCTCTGCACTTCAGTACTTGTGTCTCTGACTGTCTTCCTTCTCGTTATTGAAGAGATCATACCCTCATCTTCCAAAGTCATACCTCTGATTGGAGAGTACCTGGTGTTTACCATGATTTTTGTGACACTGTCCATCATGGTCACTGTCTTTGCTATCAACATTCATCACCGTTCTTCCTCAACACACAACGCTATGGCTCCGTGGGTCCGCAAGATATTTCTTCACAAGCTACCGAAACTGCTTTGCATGCGAAGTCACGTAGATAGGTACTTCAGTAAGAAGGAGGAAACTCGGAGCAGCTGTGGACCCAAAGCTTCTAGAAACACACTGGAAGCTGCACTGGATTCTGTTCGCTATATCACAAGACACGTCATGAAGGAGAACAATGTCCGTGAGGTTTGTGACCACATGTATTTACAAATGCATGTCTGTTTTGATTCTAAGTCAGGCACCTGGCATGACCCTTAAGACTAAGTATAGATTGAGGGCCAGAGATATTGACAGACTGTTTTGTAAAAGATTGTTACTAAAATTTCAATGAAAACATCTGCAAAATGTGGCATATACACAAATCTCACATCTCCTTTTCCCCCATCAGCATCTTGGATGATTTTTTTTATTGGAGGATAATTACTTTACAATATAGTGCTGGTCTCTGCCATACATCAACATGAATCAGCCACAGGTACACATACGTCCCCTCCCTCTTGAACCTCCCTCCCGTCTCCCACCCCATCCCACCCCTCTAGGTTGTCACAGAGCACTGGGTTGAGCTCCCTGTGTCACACAGCAAATTCCCACTGGCTATCTGTTTTACATATGGTAGTGTACATGCTCCCATGCTACTCTGTCGATTCGTCCCACCCTCCCCTTCCCACACCATGTCCACAGTCTGCTCTCTAAGTCTGCGCTGGGATGACTTTTAGTAACGCTGTGTGATTCTGACTGTTCTGTTTTCCTAAGGCATAGTTAGCTTAGGCTAACGTGATTAACTGTTTCAATTTGATCTTCAGTAATTTTGTTTCTGAATTCTATGGTCATCTGCAGGCACAACTGCATTGTAATTTATCAAAAGTGATTTTAGTTTTTTAAAGAATGAGTCTAATGTAGGCTTTATAAATACAGGCAAGATATTTTTCTAGAATCCTCTTGTTGTTCACTTACAAGAGAATGTTAGTGAAATTAACAGCAATAAGGTCTCAGGTGTTATGCATTATACAGTATTTAATAATATGCTTAATTTCTTAAAAACAAAAGTTTGCTCCAAACTTTGTTATAGAAAAATAACTCACTGAGTCCTTATTTAAAGTTAAAATGAAGAATTAAACTATGAATACATTTTACTAATGTGATATTGAACTGGTGTTTTTTTCTAAATATTTCAGTCTTGTCACTATTCTTTATTTCTATTGCAGAATATTTTTAAAGGTATAACTATAATACTATTTTTTATAATTGAATTTACTTTCAATAGTTGCATTAAAATTATATGAATTCTCTCACAGGTACAGAAGACAAACTAGAGGTTACCAGTGGTGAAAGGGGAAAAGGGGGCAAGACAGGCCAGGGGATTAAGAGGTACAGGTTACTATATATAAAAAAGCTATAAGGATATATTGTACAGCACAGGAAATATTTTTTAAAATGTATATCTTTTTGGCTGTGCTGGGTCTTCATCACTTTCTCTAGTTTTGGAGAGCAGGGGTACTCTGTTGTGGCGCACAGGCTCTAGGACATGCTGTCTCAGTAGTTGTGAAGCATGGGCTTAGTCGTGCCTCAGAAAGTGAATCTTCCCGGACTGGGGATTGAACCCCTGTCCCCTGCATTGGCAGGCGGATTCTTATCCAGTGTGCCACCAGAGAAGTCCCTAGCCGATATTTTACACTAACTTAAATGGAGTATAATCTATAAAAATTTTGAATGACTATTGTACACCTGAAATATTGTAAATCAAAAGAAAATAGTACTTAACATAAAACATGTATATGAATTCTAATCTCTAAAACTTTGTTAAAATGGAAAAGTTTCTAGCAAGTGTGGTAAGCGGATGGAATGAATCTGGTAAAATACCAGCCCTCTCCCCCAAAGGGACATTTACATATGTTTCTAATAAACTTAAAAAAAATTTTTATTCAGGTATAGTTGATTTACAATGTTGTATTAATCTATAAACTTTTAATACTTGTGGAACATAAAGTTTCTATTTGGTGTAAGTATCTAGTTAAATTAGTTTATAAGGTGAAGCCATCAAAGGAGTCTTAAAAAATATAGATATTAGATAATAGTATGGATTGAGATAGGATTTAGTTATTTATTTGGCCAATCAGTGCAGCATGTGGGATCTTAAATCCCCGACCAGGACTCAAACCCACACTCCCTGCATTGGAAGTTCAGAGTCCTAACCACTGGACCACCAGGGAAGTCCCTAGACTGTATTTAATGAATGTCTACAAAGTGTTGTATAGCAGGGTCAGGGCTGCTTCCATAAGACCAGTAAAGGGGGGTTATTTTCAAGGAAAAAACTTACAAGTAGAGAAGCTGTAGGGTTTTATAATCCTCTAAATTTTACATTATCCTGAAACTTTGGGGCACAGTTCCTATAGAAGACTCTGTGCTTCACAGAGAGTAGGGGCTAAGGAAGCCCGTGGTTAGGGATGTGGCCTGGTGAGTAGGAGGCTCTAGTCCTCAGGGCTGGTCTCAGCCTGCCCTCTCCTTGAGGTCACTCACACCTGCTGAGCCAGCTCTCTGCTTGGGCTGCAAAAACGGGGAGGGAATGAGCTCTCAGCTGGCAGATCTGAACTCATGTTATTGTTGTTCAGTTGCTAAGTCGTGTCTGACTCGTGGTGACTTCATGGACTGCAGAATTCCAGGCTCCTCTGTCCTCCACTATCTCCTGCAGTTTGCTCAAATTCATGTCCATTGAGTTGGGGATGCCATCCAACCATCTCATCCTCTGCCATCCCCTTCTCCTTTTGCCTTTAGTCTTTCCTAGTATCAGGGTCTTTTCTAATGAGTCGACTCTTCCCATCAGGTGGCCAAAGTATTGGAGCTTCAGCTTCAGCATCAGTCCTTCCAGTGAATATTCAGGGTTGATTTCCTTTAGGATTAACCGGTTTGATCTGAACTCATGAGCTTAGGTTAAAATGGTGCTTAGGAAATCCAGAACTAAATAAAGCAAGTGAGGCGAGGAAGAAGATTAATAACAGCTGTTGAATGTATATTATTCTGAACCAACTTTTCATTTGTCATGAGATTAACTTCAGGCTGGATTGTCTTTAAAAATTAAAACAAACACTCCTGGGCCAGAATAATTAATAGAAATAACTATATATAGTAAGAATTAAAAATATTTTTTTAATTTATTGTAAGATATGCAAGTACTATATTTTATTTAAAAATCTATCAAAATAAGCCACTTGTATTATAAGTTGACGTGTAAATTTACAAATTGTGTCTTAATTATTTAACGTTGGTTTTTTTGGTTTTTTTGGTACAGGTTGTTGAAGATTGGAAATTTATAGCCCAGGTTCTTGATCGGATGTTTCTGTGGACTTTTCTTCTGGTTTCAATTGTTGGATCTCTTGGACTTTTTGTTCCTGTTATCTATAAATGGGCAAATATAATAGTACCAATTCACATTGGAAATGAAAATAAGTGACACTTTCCAAGGGGTTGCAGTAGGAATTTAGTTAAAGGGCACATATTTCTTATGGCACCTATGAATTGTAAACTGTGTTTAAAATTTGATGCAACCGACATCAGCTTATCTCAATAGATTGCCCATTAAAATATTTAGCTGCATGACTGAAGTAATAACTGAGTGAGTAATATTTGATCTTCTAAAAATAACAGCACAAAATATTGTCTAAACTGAACTAACAAAAATCTAATGTTTGTATCCTGGCAAATAATTCTACTTTCTAATCAGCAGTGAAGTTCATCTT
The DNA here is from genome assembly GCA_024291935.2 of Okapia johnstoni. Lineage (NCBI taxonomy): Eukaryota > Metazoa > Chordata > Mammalia > Artiodactyla > Giraffidae > Okapia > Okapia johnstoni. The sequence continues at coordinate 27,140,823 of CM044326.1, forward strand.
CTGACTGTGCTGGAAAATCCTGTTGTATTTGAAGACCGATTTCATTTGGTAAAGGTACACATTTAAAAACTGTCTCTGTCTCTGTATTTACTGCATAACAGCTACAGTATACTGTTGTTTCAAGTAAGCTTGCTACTTGGTATGATAATGATTGAATATAATGCAGCTTTTTTATAACCAGCATTTTTAAAACATGAAAAATGGGAATTGGGAATTCCTTTAAGGCTTACTTTATATTGTAGATGCTTAAACTAAACAATTATTGCTATTAACTATTTTTACAGCTTACCTTCCATCATGAGGTCACACAATAGACAATTCCTATGGACGTGCAGTATAGCATATCCCTAACATTATTTCAATTCTCTTGTCTACTTCTTCCACAATTAATAGGACCACTTTCTATGTAAATTCTGGTAGCATCTTTTGGTCCTTGACCTTAGAAGTGTCCACTACAACTAAGTGATTCCCATTTTAAGATCACGTCTGTGTATACTACTGAATTGTTCTGTGAGAAAACCATCTTCTAATATTAAAGGTGATATTCTAATTATGTATAAGCACATTGTTACACACCTGTGATGTTTCAATTTTACCTCTTTCCTTCCAAAAATTACAGTACAGTAGTAGAATATTAGAGTTGCAAGGGCCTTTATTTATTTATTTTTTAATTTATTTATTTTTTTTGGCTGTGCTGTGCAGCATGTGAGATCTTAGTTCCCTGACCAGGGATTGAACCTGTGCCCCCTACACTGGAAGCACAGAGTCTCAACCACTGGACCACCAGGGAAGTTCCCTGCAAGGGCCTTTAGACGTAATCTAGTCTTAGCCTATTACTACTTATTCAGTACAGTATCATATATCACAGGTAGACAAGTTAAAATTTCATCTCTAAATGTCCCTGATTCAGCTATGACCAGGAAGAAAATACTGATAGAAGTTTTGCATTCAATTTAGAGTTCTTAGCTCTTGAGACAACAGATAACCTTATTTACTTATAGTAAGTAACAGGTCTAAGTTCAAGTTAACACTCTTTGGAAGGCAGAGGGGATCCTGTCTAATTTGCATTTTATTGTAGGCAGGTGTTTAATACTATTTAATGAGTGACAGTCTCCTGATTTGATGAGTTTAAATAGTCTGTTGGCTGTCACAGCTTGTCTATATCCTTGATCCTTATTATATCTCCACTACTCTTACTTAAAAAAGTGAAAGTCATTCAGTTGTCCGACTCTTTGTGACCCCATGGACTGACTATGCAGTCCATGGGATTCTCCAGGCCAGAATACTGGAGTAGGTAGCGTTTCCCTTCAGGGGATCTTCCCAAACCCAGGCCTCCCGCATTGCAGGCGGATTCTTTGCTAGCTGAGCGACCAGGGAAGCCCAGGAATACTGGAGTAGTACCCTATCCCTTCTCCAGTGCATATTTCTGACCCAGGAATCGAACCAGGGTCTCCTGCATTGCAGGCAGATTCTTTACCAGCTGAGCCACCAGGGGGGCCTTACTTAAAAAATTTGCATGTAAATACATTTTATAGAAATCTTATTTTGGCTTATTGAAACATGAGTCACAGTGGGCTGCAATTTTGTCAGTTTTATTTTTGCATAGGAAAAACATAATGACTAGTGAGAAGATTTAAACGGTCTCTGAAAATCATCATCTCTTGCCAGTAGTTACTCAGATTCAGGAGTATGGGATACACTCTCCTTAATAATTTGTCTAAAGCAATGGTTCCCAACCAGGGGCAGTTTTGCCCGAGGGGACATTTAACAATCCTTGGAGACATTTTTGGTCATTGTACCCGGCAAGGGATGGGGTTATGTTGTTGGCATCTAGTGGGTAGGGGCCAGGGTGCTGCTAAAGATCCCACAGTGTACAGGACAGATCTGCCCCCCAACACAGAATTAATCTGGCCCTAAATGTTACTAGTGCTAAGGGTGAGAAACCCTGTTCTGAAGGCTCATTAACAACGGATGTGTGGCTAAGCATAATCTCTCTTAATCATTTAGAATTATGCAAGATAAATAAGGCCATCCAAAATGGGGGCATGGTCCTCGGACTCTTGAAAAACAGTAAAAGATAAAAAAAAGAAGTGCATGGTAAGAAATGATAGTAGTGAGGTCTTGCTGAGATGATATAAACTTCAAGGAGATGATGAGCTAAATAAGAAAACCATTGGGAAATCTACTGAACCAAACAATTCTTCCCATTTCTGAACAGCAAGGTTGTTTTCTTTTTTTTCATCCAGCTGCCTTCAGCACTAAAAAAAAAACCCTATAGTTTTGTGTTTAATCCATTTTACGTGGTCCATAGCACAGCACGCACTTATCACTGTAGAAGAATTACATTTTGACACTTCTTTACCTAACCCAAAGGCTGGTTAAATGCTCATTTACCTATAATACTCTTGGCATTTTTCTTGCGTGAATTTTTTTTTTTTTTTTTTTACAAAAGTCAAGACAACTGGATAATAAGTAAGCTTTGAAATGCCAAAAGCAAAGCCAGCAGTGTGATGATAGGAACCTCTATTAAGAAAAAGCTTACATGTAAGACCTAAAACAATTAAGCTCTCAGAAGAAAACAGGACAAACGCTTTATGACATTAGATTTGGCAATGGTTTCTTGGATTCAACACAAAAAAGCACAAGTAATAAATGAAAAAGCAGACAAATTGGACTTCTTGAAAATCTTAAAAATTTGTGCATCAGAAGATACTATCAACAGTAATGAAGACAGTCCACAGAATGGGAGAAAATATTTGCGAATCATATATCTGATAAAGGATTAATATCCAGAATATATAGAGAACTCCTAAAACTTAAAAACAACCCAATTCAAAAATGGGCAAAGATCTTGAAGAGACATTCCTCCAGAGAAGACACAAGAATGGCCAAGAAACACATGAAGAATGCTCAAAATTACTAATAATTAGAGAAATGCAAATCAAAACTACAATGAGATACCGCCTCACAACCTGTAGGTTTGCTATTGTCAAAAAAAAACAGAAAACAATAAGTATGATGCGGATGTGGAGAAACTCGTGCATTGTTGATGGGAGTGTAAAATGGCATAGCCCTGGTGGAAAACAGAATGGCAGTTCCTCAAAAAATTAAAAATAGAATTAACATATGATCAAACAATTCTACTTCTTGGTATATCCCTAAAAGAATTGAAGGCAAGGTACAGAAGAGAGATTTGTACACCCATGTTCATAGCAGCATTATCTACAACAGGTAAAACCTGGGAGCAACCCAAGTGTCCATCAACAGATAAATGGACAAGTAAAATGTGTATACTTGCAATTGAGTATTATTTAGCCTTAAAAAGTAAGGAAATTCTGCAATATGCTACAACATGGATGAACTTTTAGGGACATTCTGCAACGTGAAACAGGCCAGTCACAAAAGACAAATACTGTATGATTGCACTTACATGAGGTACTTAGCTTAGTCAGAATCATAAAGACAAAGTATTATGATGGTTGCTGGGGAGAGGGGAGAATGGGGAGTGATTGTTTAACTGGTCTAGAGTGGGGTGGGATGGTGGTGATGGTTACATAACAATGTGAATATATTTACCACCGAACTGTGCACTTAAACATGGTTTAGATGATAAATTTTATGCTAAGTGTACTTTACCTCAGTGAAAAATAAGTTAAAAAGTGAGCCCCCTCTCCCTCAATGCCCATGAATAACCTCATAAATAACACACAGTTTAGTTCTTACGCGTCGTCCCTGGTCATCAAGGGTTGTAGAAACAATCCTGCCGTCCCTAAAATGCACACCAGGATGAAAACCCACAGAAAAATACGATCAATCACCATGGCAACATACTTCCAATCGTCTTGAATCTGAAAGACAAAAACAAAAATCATGAGAGGAAAAAATAAAGCAGGAAGGAAAAGCAAACTGAACATATTTTCAATACTGAATATTTAATAAATGTGTTTCAGGAGGAGAAGAAACCATTCTGCTGCCAACATGCAAGAAAACTGTTTTTCCCTAATTAACCTAGTCTGAGGAAATCTACCCTTCTCACGGTTCTCTTTATGCACTAGAGAAACAGGAGTAAAATATCTGTCGTATTAAATGCTTTAAAATCAGAAATTTCTTTTTTTTTAATTTTTTTTGATGGGAACCATTTTTAAAGTTTTCATTGAATTTGTTACAGTATTGCTTCCGTTTTACGTTTTGGGTTTCTGGCCGGGGAGTATGTGGGGTCTTAGCTCCCAGACCAGAGATCGAACCCGCACCCCCTGCCGTGGAAGGCGAAGCCTTAACCACTGGGCCACCAGGGAACTCCCGTAAATAAGACATTTCTTAATATATACATAACCCATTGTTTCCCCCAAATTGAATTCTAATTTATAAAGTTAGACCAGTTACTTGACTTACACTTCTGTGGGAGGATTCTGGGCCCTTGTTAGAATAGCTAATGCAATCCAACGTCATTTACCATTATTTCAAAGTACTAGCTCTTATCCAATTTTAGATACTAATTTCCTTTCAACATCTGTTTCAAAAATGAAACCAGCACACCAGGGCAAGCCCCTCATCACTCTTTTTCTCATACAGCTCCCCCCTGTCCACAATACCCAACTAGCCAACTATCATCTTCAATTATAAGGCCAAAGTATCATGGAATTCTGTATAATTATAGGACAGGTTCAGAGTCAGAAACAATTGCTGACAATGAAGTAAAAGATGGAAGAAAGAGCAAGTCTAATTGTATATAACAGAGCTTCAATTTTGGCTTGCAATAGGAAGGGGAATTGCACATTAATTATACTCCTAGACAATTCAGAAAGCAAGGAAATCATAATTGAATTGAGAAAAAGAGAACCCATGAATCAACTGATTTTTAAAGAAATAATCACATAATAAAGAGGCAGCATGTGATTTAGTAATTTAATTAAGTGCACTGAGATGGGGCTGGGAGACAAGGATTTTATTTCACCATTATGAACTTGAGTCAATGTGACCTCTCGATGACACTGAGAAGTCAATGTATTAGAACTATAATGTCCTATTTGCCGCAAGGTACTTTATTCAAATCCCTAAGACTGGTTTGTAAAAGCTTCAAATATAAAATAGACCCTGTAATTTCTACTAAGCCCACTACTGGCTAAACCTCCTAAGGCTCCAGGAAGCAGTGGGGTGGAAAAAGCAAGACTTGTTATAATTCCCAGCTCTGCCCCTTTCTAGGTGTAAGAATCTGGGTCAAATATGTAACCTCGCTTAGCCTCAGTTTCCTCATTGGTAAATCAGGGGTAAGAACAGTACCTACTTCAGAGAGTTGTTATGAAGATTAAATGAAATATGTGCCTGGCACAGGGTCCTTAATGAATAATACCTATTGATATTAATGCTGATTTTAAAAATGATGCATTATAAATCTGCCTCTGACAGCATTTCACATGGTTTAGCCTGGTAAAGAAAGAATGAACTCCGGTCTTACACATAACAGTACTGCAAAGAGATCTGGGTGAAAATTAACTTTATATCTAACTCTGGGTATTTCGGAACAATGATATTGCTATTCTCTGGAAACTTGGGCACTAATGATGCATGAACAGGTAGATGAATGTCAGGCAGAACGGTAAACTAGCCCAAGCTCCTGATGTCATCCCTCAGCCAAACCCTGGAGATATCCCATTAAAGATGGTCAGAAACGCAGACAGGTGTGGCTTGCTGAGTGTGAGCGTGAGCGTGGGGTTGGAGGAGGAGGGTCTTGTTAGAAGGAAGAACTGGGGAGGGACTGATTGTGCTCTTCTCCCCCAGCCCTGTGCCTCTTTCCAGCCTGCTGCTCCCAGCCGAGAGAGGCTGGTGGGGCCACTTGTGAGCAAAGTGGAGCCGGGAAGAGCGAGCAGAGAAGGTGCCCACTGGCTGGTGGGGCCTGAGACTTCCCTCCTCACTGCTAAGTCGCTTCAGTCGTGTCTGACCTTGTGCGACCCCATAGACTGCAGCCCACCAGGCTCTCCCGTCCCTGGGATTCTCCAGGCAAGAACACTGGAGTGGGCTGCCATTTCCTTCTCCAATGCATGAAAGGGAAAAGTGAAAGTGAATTCGCTCAGTCGTGTCCGACTCTCAGCGACCCCATGGACTGCAGCCTACCAGGCTCCTCCATCCATGGGATTTTTCCAGGCAAGAGTACTGGAGTGGGGTGCCATTGCCTTCTCCGTCCCTCCTCACTCCCCACATCAAAGATGAAACAACCACAGCTGAGTGAAAGGGACGAGGAGGGGATCTTGAGGGACAAGGAACAGAAGAATAAAAAGAGAGCACATGGCTTTCAATCAGCAAAAGAAATGTAACCTTTCTAAAGCACAGCAAGAACAGAGGCAAAAAATAGTAAATGGAAAGCGTGAAATAAGATGGCCGAAATTTAACCCTCGGAAAACAGTAATTACAATACATATAAATAAATCATTGATCAAAAGTCAGATTCTGGTTGGAATGAATGAAATAACAGATACACATACATCTATAGATGTATCTCTGTATCTATATCTCAACCAAACAAGTTATCTCAGGGTTATTAGCTCAGAAGATCATGGCTGTGATCTGTGCACACCTCCAAGACCTCAAGAGTAACGCATGCAGTGGGACCAATCTTGAATGATCAGCTGTCAAAACCATCAAACGAACGTATTAACATGAGACCACAAGCTCCCTAACTAGTTTTCTAATTTGTAACCCAATCCTACCTTAACTCTGAATTTACAGTGTTAGTTAAACTCCTCACAAGTGTGAGCAAGTAAGGGTCATCAACACAACTCGAGAAGACCCAAGGCAGGTGACACGGTGACATGCCTGACCCTTTGGGACCTGGTGTGTCCAGGGACAGTCATTCACAGGCTCCCAGCACCCTCACGAGATGGCTCTGGGAGAACTAAGCCTGTTTGGTCTAAATTCCTAGGAGATCAGGACAGTTAAAACCAGCCAAGTTGGAGCCAGGGAATTAGGAAATTAAAACATCTCTGGGAAACTGTGTACACAGCAGTGTGTCAGTCACACAGTAAGACAGAAAAAGGAATCCTTCCGACAGCCCAACTCCCCAGAGCACTGAGTAGGCATCTTTATCCTAACACCTGCCACCCTTTCACAAACAGGTAGCAATCCACTGCCCTGTGGTCCAAATTTCTGCATTCTCTGAAAAAACAATGGGACCACATCACCAGATGACCAGAGGTGAGCAGTGGCTGCCTCTTGAGATGAACCATGTGCCTCTAGTTGGGAGCAGCCAAACACATAAGTGTAAAGCTTCCCCATCATTAACACCTATCACTATTTCTAACATAAGATTTTTGGAGGAAATAGAAGTCCACCCAATTACCACTCAAAAGAAGTGATGATTTTAAAAGTAGATAAATGTTACAGTGTATCTGCAAAAGTGATTAGTGTTAGACCAACGAGAGGTTTTCACTAATCATGTACTTAATGTCCAACAATTGCTTCAACTGAATTTGAAGGCAGGCCTGACCTTTTGGCTAAGTTTCTGACATCATTGGGAGGCTGTGCATTGTTACAGTCACAAGATGGGCACAGAGTTGCTCAGATGGGTGGGGTGAGGAGATAGGGCTGCTGTCTCTGTCTCCCTCCCATCTTATCTATATTAGTATGCCATTCACAGCTGAAAAAGAGGCTCTAGACATTCCCTACCAACATTAATTACCTCCAGGGCATCAGGAGATGAAATTATCTAGTAATTAGCTCTCTGCTAATAGCAACTTAAGGCAGAGCATAATAACCTTGAGGGTAAACAGAGTGGGAACAGCCAAACACATAAGTGTGAAGCTTCCCCATCATTAACACCTATCACTAGTTCTAAAATAAGATTTTAGGAGAAAACAGAAGTCCATCCGATTAAAAAACCATGGGCAAGAGTGTGAATAGATATTTCACAAAAGAAGATATCCAAATGGCCAATAAGCATATGAAAAGGAGACCTATTCATTACTCAACCAGGACATGCTAATTAAAACATCAAGTGATGCCACTTCACCCCGCTGGCGAGGATATGTGGCAGCTGGGGACTCTCGAACATTGCCAGTGGGTGTGTCAATCGGCTTAAACATTTTGGAAACCTGACAGTATCCACTAAAGTGGAAAATACATCTCTCCAGTGATCCAGCAGTTCCACCCTTAGGCGCGTATCCAGGAGAAATGAATGTATGTATTCACCCAAAGATATGTATAAGAACATTTATAGCAGCTTTATTCACAATAGCCCCAACCTGGAAACAACCAAACATCCAACAATTGTAGATGGAATGAATCAACAGAAGGAGGTGTTATCTTATTGCAGAATATCACACAGCAGTAACAAACCCAAAGGATAAACCTCAGATGTTTTGTACGTTTTGTTGAAAGAAGTCAAATATGAAAGAGGTTATGCAATGCTACTTATATGAAGTTCAAGAATAGGTAAAATCAGGGACTTCCCTGGTAGTCCAGAGACTAAGACTCCTCACTCCCAATGCAGGGGGCCCAGGTTTCAATCCTTGGTCAGAGAACTAGATCCTGTATGCCACAACTAAGAGCTACAGAGGCCAAATAAATTTAAAAAAAAAAATTTTTTTAAGGAATAGGTAGAATTAATGTAAAAGAGGTCAGGATCAGTGGTTACTAAGGAGGGAGGGTGTGGGGTACTGACTGGGAGGGGCACGAGGGAGCTTTCTGGGGCACTGGAAATGTTCTATGTCTTTATCTACATCATGGTTCCATGAGTGTACACATAATAATTCACTGAACAGTATGCACACTTAAGACATGTACCTTATGTAAATTACACATAAAGGGGGGTGGAGGGGACACAATCAGTAAAGTTTAAAATGTCAGCTCAGCTAATCAATACTAATTGGAGATCATCTGGTCTCACTCCCTCTTCCAGCCTACCTCCTAATCCATTCTCTCTTGGCATTAGGAGTTCCTATGGCCTAAACGCGGCTGGCAGCCCAGGAGCTAAATGCAAGGCACCACATACAACCTTTATCATCCCATTTTACAGATGACAAGACAGGCTCACACAGATGAGGCAGCATATCCAAGGATATGTAACTGCTACATGGAAGAGCAGGTCTGAAAACAGCTCACTGCCAGTCTAATTCCTTAACCCCACCCTAAGCCTTGTCCACAAAGAACCAATAAGTGTTTGCTGAATGAGTGAATGACTAATGTAATAACAGACACATCCTTACCTCTTTGGCTTCATTTTGTGCTTTCATATTTTCAGCAATATACTTGACACTTTGGATAGCCTCTTTGATTTCCGGTGACAGAGCAGAGAGGGACAGCACGGCGTCAACAGATTCAGAACTGGAGCTTCTCGTGAGGTTGGCGCTGAAATTGGAGATTTTTGCCCTGCGATGGTGGCAGTAGCCGCACAGCCCGTCCTGGCAGGGGTAGCCTTCCTTGCAGCCCTTGGACTCGACGCGGCTGAAGCAATTCAGGTTTGAGAGCTCAGCGCTATAGAAGGGTCTTGGCCTCTGAGTGTTACCCTCGTTGCTTGCCGGCCTGGTCATGAACATGACCCTGGGAAGCAAGTTCAAGAATATGGTCTTCACCCACGTGGGCATCGTGTGGGTGGTCGGGGTCCTGTAGTGCACGTTGAGCACGAAGACCGTGATGACAATGGACAGGGTTACAAAGATCATGGTGAACAGCAGGTACTCGCCGATCAGGGGAATCACCAGCGAGGTGGACGGGATGGTCTCAGTGATCACCAGGAGAAACACAGTCAAGGAGAGGAGCACTGAGATGCAGAGGGTCACCTTCTCACCACAGTCGGAGGGCAGGTAGAAGACAAGCACAGTCAGGAAGGAGATGAGCAGGCAGGGGATGATGAGGTTGATGGTGTAGAACAGGGGCAGGCGCCGGATGTAGAGCGAGTAGGTGATGTCCGGGTAGATCTCCTCGCAGCAATTGTACTTGATGTCGTGCTTGTAGCCAGGGGCTTTGATGATGGCCCACTCGCCACTCTCCCAGTAGTCCTTGAGGTTCATGGAGGAGCCGATCAGGACCAGGTCGATTTTTGCCTTGTCGTAGGACCAGGAACCGAACTTCATGGTGCAGTTCTGGTAATCAAACGGGAAGTAGGTCACGTCGATTTTGCATGAGCTCTTAAAGATGGCTGGGGGGATCCAAGTCACTTCCCCCGTGTACTTGAGTAAAGCTTTGGTCTTGTCGTCCACTTGGAAATCCCCAACAGCACTGTGAAAACAAAGAGGAGGCGTGTGGCACACACGTGGTCATCTAGTTCAGCCTCTCACGTTGCCAGCTGGTAAACAGCAAGTAACAACTTGTAAAACTGCAGAATTTAAGCATTCAAAGTGCTATAAAAAGTCTCTCAGGTCACCATTCCATTTACCAATGGGGATACTGAGGCCCGCACCTCCCACCCACAGACAGTCTGACACACTCATCATCATTCTCCCTGACCCAGGCCATGTCACTGGTTCATTCCACACCATACAACTCCCTACTTGAAATTTATTGCATGTGTGCGTGCTCAGTCGCTTCAGTTGTGTTCGACTCTGAAATCCTATGCAGTGTAGCCCGCCAGGCTCCTCTGTCCATGGAATTCTCCAGGCAAGAATACTGGAGTGGGTTGCCATTCCCTCCTCAAGGAGATCTTCCCAACCCAGGGATCCAACCCACATCTCCTGCATCTCCTGCGTTGCAGGTGGATTCTTTACCCACTGAGCCACCCGGGAAGCCCTGATATTTACTGAGATACTCCCAAATGCCAGGGAGTTTTCTCCTTTAATTAAAGAAATAAAAGAAATTAATGAACGTGGTTGTTTGGAGGCAGGTGTTCAGGTCCCTATGGTTTGGTCCTTGTAATGCCTCCTCCTTCTGTCCTCAATCGGGTGCCCAATATGTGTACACCCATGCATGGAGAGCCACACCCTGGACCTCGAAGGCCTGTGGAGCCCACTGTAGGAGCCCAGTCCCGTTAAACTGAGCCCTGTTAGATGGGTCTATAACCAGGCCCCGTCTCTGGATTCTGGTTCTCCGGTTCACCACACTCCCCCATTCTTCCCTGCACTGTTCGAGAATGAATAATCACATTTTCTGATTCCTTGTCTTTTAAACCCAGCACAACAGGTTCCTTTGCCTTCTGTGTCCCTATGCTTCCCCATATTCTCCCCCATGCTGCTTCTCCCTTAGCTACGTCCACCCTGACTTCCTTTCTAGGCAGAGATATATATTATTCTTAGAGTTGGCTTGCTGGCATTTATCAGCTGGCTTGTGCAATGGAAGATTTGCTGATGACCAACTCAATGCCCTGTCCAATCTCGCATCTGAGAGTGAAGCCAGCCAGTCCTCACAACAACGTCTTTGATGTTTCCCTGGGTCAGCCAGCCTTTGGTTTCTTAGAGTTCTGCATTTGAAGGCATGCATGTCCTTCTAAAGGCAACAACTACCATACCAATTTGCCCAAAAAGCTGAAGAAAAAAAAAAAAAAAGAAAACCTAAACATTTAGAGATATCCTGTCTGGTTGTTACTGGGTTCCATTGTGTGAAGACAGAAGGGAGGTGTCTGGGGCCTGTCTCCTTGCTGGTCTCTGGCCCTCCCACCCTCACATGTTCTGTTGAGCAGGACGGTCATTACATGTGGAACGTGATGTCAAATCCATTAACCCCTTTACGCCAGCTGTGCTGTCCCAAAGGTGCCCTGCAGCGTTTATACGTTCTCAGCCCCATTTATCATCCTGGGCCCTCGATTCCCCAGAAGAAGATGATTCCTGACCCCAGGAGGAAAGGAGGAGGGGTATGAGAAGTGGGGTGGCGGTAGGGACCCACATAACCCCAAGTGGACTTGACCACAGGGGGCAGGGAGGAGCCCTGGGAGGCTGGCCTACACTCCATGGAGAGGGCCCCTGGGAAGGCAGAAGCCTCCAGAACAACTGTCCTTAAGGCATCCTGGATCAACAAAATGGACCTTCAGAGCCCAGGGACTAGTCCAGGAATTGGCAAACTATGGCCCACAGGCTTGGCCCCTGTTTCTGTAAATAAATTTTTACTGGTGCACACACCCATACCCATTTGTGGTCTATTGTCTGCAACTATTAAGTGACAAAGACAGGGCTGTCTTAACCTAAAAGAGCAACCTTTAGAAACTTTGAAAGAGCAGCATAAATTAGAAACAGAAAAGTTAAGAATTTGGGTAAGCAACAGGAGTTCAATAAAGAGCTGACAAAATGTAGGAAAGAACAGGAAAAAAGAAATTTTAAAAGTCATTTTAGAAATAAAGACTAAAACATAACAAGCAGAAACCATGGAAAGTGTGGTGATGGAAATAAAAACAGAAAGGAGAAAAAACTAAAATCAAGAAGAGACAAAAAGAATTTGAGAGAAAATAACAGGCAGGGAATATAGGTAAAGAAGTTGTACTTTATGTGAAAAAGGAGTTCCTGGAGAGATAAAGCAATAGAACAGAACAAATCTTAAAAACTCTAATTCACAAAAAATTTCCTGGAATAAAAGAAGTCTTATTATGTATATGGTACAGAGTAAAACAACTAGATTTTAAAGATAAATGAAAAATATCTTTGGGTTACCCAAGAAAAAGAATAATCCGCTGACTATGCATCCCAATTTGTTTCAGGACAGCCCTGGTTTATTTCTGTGGTCCAGGCACACTTATTAATAGAGTCCCTTTTCTCTCCCCAAAGTCACCAGATTTTATAAGAAAAAGAAAATTAGATTGGCAATAGTTTTTGACAGCAACACTTCATACCAGAACACGAGTCAGCATTTTTAAGATTTTCATGGAAAGGAAATGTGAACCAAGGATTTAATATTGGCAAAATGGCAAAAGTATTACCTAAAAAGGGTACTGTGAGTTACGAACGTGTGAGAACTTAGGGTATATTGTGTCCATGAATGCTTTCTGAGGATTCTACTAGAGAATGAACTTCAGAAAACAAAAAGCCACAGGATAAACTGGCATAAGAAGGTAAAAGGTGTTTCTAGTGTGTTGAGATGAAACTTTCATCTGAGGTTTAGAGAAACTGAAGTTTTAGTTAGGAGAGAGGAGTTGGATGATTGTCTCTAAATGCTATTTTCAGCTTCAGATTCCAAGGAAATTCCTTTTGATATTTGCTTCTCTCCACGTCTGATTTGAAACATTTCACTACATCTCTCATTATTGTTAAAAGCATACATCCCTAAAGCACGCCAGCTGTTCACCCAAGATTGCCAGCGAGACAACAGCTATGACTTTCAAATAAGATTAAAAGCTGGGCCCACTTTAATTCTATCTCAGGAAAAATTCTCACCACCTGGCCCAGGTCCCTACGAGCCTCTGGAGCAGGAGATTTGTAGGATGGCTCACATTCTGCAAACCAGTTAATTTATCCCCTGTCCCAGTTCTTTAAGCGCCAATTTACAAGTTGCATGAAAGAAACATGAGCGCTGTCTTTTCTTGGGAAAGCAGTAAATAGAACAAGGACCATCTTTGGAGTGGGTAAAGGACTCCTTCTTTTAGTTCTTTTAGCCCATGCCTAGAAAGTGGGATTCAGCTCCTCTAGTCCCAATACTAATAGTAAAACACATTAATTTGTACAAATATGGCAGACAAACCTAAACACAGAACGCTTTAAAATCTGATTCAACTAATTCTATATCAAGTGTTTTGCTGAAAAATGCTCTTTTTTTTTAAGACACTATAACTCCAGAGATAAAGCACAGGTGCAAACATGAAGTTTTGCAATACCCAGAGAATAAACTAGTACATACTGTAAAATATCTATTAAAATTATGTGTGTCTAACAAAGGTTAAATGCGTAAAGTGTCAGGTTTGCGTGGAAAGAGAGGCAGGTTTTCGAGGTGCCAGGATGGGCAGGTTCAGACCAGCAGGAAAAGAACCTTTGAAAACGAGAAAGAAGGGGGCTTCCTGCCGCTGTTGGGCAAAGGCACATGTGCAGCATCAGGCTGGGAGGAGAGCATCTGTTAGGTGAGTAGAAGAATGAAGCTTTCCCATGGCCTAACCATGGGACCTGGTGGGACCAGACTTTCAGGGAGGTTCAGCTCCTGCCTTGGTGACCAATGCCCACCCCTATGTATTTCCTTCTTTGCCCTTCCTCCAGCCTCTCATTGTATGTTTGGATATTGTAACTCATGCCTGGCTTCCCTGGTGTCTGATAAATTCCTAGAGGCAAGGGGAGTGGCGGTTATCTATTAATGTTTTGTGCCACCTTATCTCAACAACAACAGCATATGATTCTGACTTAAAGATGAATTTTTAGCATAAGGAAGGGGAAGAGGGGTCTCAGGCACCACGTAACACCTGGCATATAGTAGATGCTCAATAAACACCTGTGGACTGAATCAGATGAATGAAGCTCTCTTGGCAAAGGTCTCAGGAAGCCTAGGCTGTAAAGCACAGAAGGCCAAGGACCCAGGTCCAGGCTGATAGCCCTAAGAGGGTGGGGGCCACCTGGCACCTTACTTGTTGTACAGTACAATGTCTGGCTTCCAGATCTTCTGCGCAGGGATGCGCATGAACTCGGCCCCGTCATAGTCGGAGGGGTTCCACTTCAGCTTGTAGTCGTTCCAGATCTGGGGGGAGGAGGCGGAGAAGGACCAGTGTGGTTTTACTTCTCTTGATACCACCTATCTTGGTGACCTCCTACCTCTGCCACACATCACAGAGCCATCCCCATGATGAAGACCACACTGGCCCAATTCTTCCTGTGGATGCTAGTCATGGGGACAGCACTGGGCTGGTGCTGGCTGCTGGGAGCCGCTGCCTCCATGGCTGGGGCAAGCCCTGCCCTCAACAATCAATTAGAACCATTAGGGCTTTCTTCAGTCACTTCCAGTGCTAGGTCCAGGTCCCTGCCTTATGCTCCTGCTGTTTACATTCCTGAAATGGCTCAGATATGCCATGAAGCCTTAATAACAGAATGCTAATGACACACAGAATCCCCTTTCTATCTCCAAGTTGAGCAGGGTTGACCTCTGAAGGGTTCTGGGGAAGGAGCCATGATCCCACCAGGACCCAAGAAGTGTCTGGGTGCAGAGGCTGGGAGAGCTGAGTCCTGAGCACCTAAGGAGAGAGAAGACCTTAGGCTGTGGTCAAGGGGCATCTGTGCCACAGAGCGCTCAGTGGGCACCGTGCCCAGCCTCCTGGGAAGGAAGGCTGCTGAGCTGAGCGGCCAGTTGGCTGGACTGGTAGAAGAATCAGCTTTAGGTCAGTGCGTGATCTGTCCACATCTGCACAGAGCTCCTTGGGTAGGACATGCGGGAGCCAATTTCTTTGGTCTCAATCTGAACAAGAAAATCCAGAATCCCAGCTCCCACCCTCCCGACTACAAGGGCATATGATTCTGACTTAAGCATGAGTTTTTAGCAAGAAGAAGGGAAAGAGGTGTCTCAGGCAGCACCCTAGAGTCAGAGGTCAGGGCTCCAGGCCTGGGTCTGTGCCATTTTGTGTGAGCATGTGGGGCGGGGCGGTGTCTCTCTCTCTCTTTCCAGGCTTCAGTCTATTGTCTGTGACCTGAGGGGCTGGACCCTGCAGTCCTTCCAGGAGGGTGTCAGGCAGTGCATGTGACCCCAAGCCGGGGAAGAGACAGACCAGCTAGTCAGTGGACCCCAATCTAGGTCCAAATCTAGGCCCTTTGTTCTCATTCAGGAATAGCAAATAAAATAGTCACCACCAGGGGGCAGCAGTGCTCAGGGTCTCTGGTCACTTACTTGCTTGAGCCACAGGTTAGTCTCCATGATCTGGTTTACTTCATCCTAGAAAGAGAGATTAAAGTTGATGGTGAATTACAAAAACAAGGCTGGTTCTGGGAAAGGCTCTTCCAGAAGCTCCATCCCCCACAGCCACGGCTTGTGGCTCTGACACTCACCACCTTCACTAGCTGAGACATGGACACCTCAAACTGGATGATGACAGGGTCAGACACATTGGCCACTGGCCGGATGATCTCGTTGTAATCTTCAAACAGTCGCTCAAACAGGCGATGCTCAGCGTCGGAGGTGCTGGCCACTGAGGGAAGTAGCCCCGTCAGATCCTAGGGCAGTCATCACTTTTCCCCTCCCCAAGAACACCACCCACCCACAGCCTCCCCTCCACCTGCTGGAGGTACTCATTGGAACTCCAGACTTGCAGACTAGTCCCGCTCCTTCAAGGTTACAGACGAGAAAACTGAGGCCCAAGACAGAAGGGATTCCATCAGGTCACACACATTCGCTGAGAAGCACGTGGTTACAAGCATAGGCTCTGAATTTGGATCAATCTGGTGCAAATCCTGACAGACTGCCTGTCAGTTGTGTGAACTTCGGCGAGTGGCTTAACCTCTCAGTGCTGGCATCTAGTAAGAGTCAAGAACCATCATGACTATCTTTGTTACTACAGGGCAGGGGTGTGATACAAGTGCAGTCTGCCTGGGTAAAGCCACAATGGAGAGATGACCAGTCCACTCCCAAGGCAGGGGCACCCCAGGGTCAGAGGGAGACTGCGGCCCAGGACTGGGACTCTCCTTCTTCCCACCCAGGACCTTGCAGGGGTTTGGCCACCAAACCTCTTAGAAGCCGGGTGCCTACATGGCTCCCATGATCTCAGAGTGTGACCCACAGTCCCTGCTAATGATGTCTTCACATCTTGATCAAAGACCCTTCTCTCTCTGAAACCCTTGGGGACCTCCTTTGTTTATAAGCCACACCCCGGGCATTCTGAGTCAGCTGTCTTTTGCTTCTCACAGATCTGGGAGAAATATGGGGAGGGGATGAGGGGAATCCTTGGTGAAGTTCAACTCAACTTCTCCAGGGATTTTGACTGCCCTCCCCGCTGCGCCCCGCAGATAAAGACCGGGACACAGTCAGGAGCTCCGTGTGGAAAGGACGGCGCTCTGTGTAGTGGGGGCCTCAGCACCCAAAGGCAGGATCAGCGTTCTGAGTGCATGGTCACAACGTGGTCTCCCAACCGACGTCCAGCCCAGCTGCACGGACCGCCGTCAGCCCTGCCAAATCCCTCGCCCCTTCGTATCTACCACCCCTCGCAGGACACAAAAAGTTTTCTGGCGTCGTCGGATCTGGGCTGGCATGTCCCTAACAGGCTCCTCTCAGAGACCGGGGGGAAGGCGGGGAGGCGCCAGGAGCGCCTGAAAGGTGAGGACAAAGAGGAGAGGCTGGCGCCCCGAAACGACTCCCCTCTGCCCCAGGTGGCCTTGGTCAAGCCTTTAGCCCTCTCTGGCCTCAGCTTCCCCATCTATTTGTAAAACGAGGAAGTGGGCGGGATGGTGGAACCCGCGGCCTGGGCGCGCCAGTCCGGCACCCAGTGCGCCAAGCAGGGCTGGGACTCGAATCTGTAACCCCGGGCTGGGGAAGGAAGGCCTCCGGTGCGGGCTCTCCCTGCGCCTCCGGGCAGCGCCCAGAAGACTCTCAAGAATGGGGGAGTCAAGAGGGAAACACGCACGCACCCACCCACCTTGCCACCGGGTCGGAGCCAGGCCACACAGGGTGCGGAGCCCCGGCCACGACGCCCTTGTCCCTGCCTCTCCGCGCTGCGCTCGGGGCAGCAACCCCCAGAGACCCTGGGTCCCGGCTAGGTCCTCTGGGTCTCCGTTGCCCCGCGACCGTACCTGGCAGCAGAAGCAGAAGCAGCAGCGGCGCAGCCGGGAGCGGCGAGAGCTTCGCGGAGCGAACACCGCGCCGATGGGCGCCCATGGCGGGTCGGCCCGCGGGCCGGAGGCTCCGCGCGGACGGGGCGGGCCGGAGCCGAACAATCCGGAGCCGGCGGGGCGGTGGCGGAGACAGACTCGCGCGGCCAGGCGCGCAGCGCAGCCGCCCCGCTCGGAGTCGGACCCGGGCCTGGCGCGCTGAGCCCCGGCTGCCCCACCCACAACCTCGGCGCGGCCCCGCCCGCCCCCCGCGCGGTTCCGGAGCCTCTAACCCGAGAGAGGTGCGCTCGCTCCAGGAAGGAGGAGCCGCGGGCGCCAGTGCGCTGTGCTGAGCGCTCTCTTCCCTCGCTCTGTGGTCGGTGCCGCCCACGGACAGACAGCTCCGCGCCGGGCCAATCGGAGCAGGTCTTGACCGACCACGGGGAAGAATAGGGGCCGCATCTCTGTCCTGGGCTTCCTGGGTGAGTGTGGGTCTCCCCCATCCCCGGGGTTGGGGACCATCCGGCTAGACGGACGGTCGTCTGCCCGGAAGGCTCTAGCATATCTTCAAGACGAGGGCTCAGAATTTTGAATTTTGACACTATTAAGTAATTGTTCAATATTTTAGGAGTGATCACGGTAATTGTGTTTTTTAAGAGTCCTTATAGTTTACCACGAGGGAGAGGGTGTGAGTCCGTTGAAACAGTACTGGCCCTGAGCTGAGGGTTTGTTATCCTATTCTACTATTGAATATGTTTACAATGTCCCTTGATGAAAAAGTAAAACAAGAGAAAGAAATAACAAAAATGAGGCTTGGAGATGGAGCCAGCATAGAAGCACTGTGCTTTCCTGCCCTGGAACCCTCCATAATCTCCACTGCCCACCGGCCCATCTGCACCCCTGGGTGCTCCAGGACAGTTGTGTGATCAAGAGACAGCCCTGGGGCCCCTTGGCCTGTCTGACCACCCACTGAGAGTGCGGTGGGGTAGCTGCAGGCTTGCTTGCAGTCCCTTTAGCACAGGACAGGTGAGACACATTTATTATTTCCAGAATGGTCCACCTACCCACATTAAAACCAAACCAAAGGAAACATTTTACAAGACTCAGAAAATGTTTGTAAGAATTGGGACCTACTGTCAGGCAACCATTTAGAGCATTCTCCTTGTCCTGGCAAGAAGCCCTTTATCTGAAAAATATTGCAAATCACATATCCAACAAGGGACTTGTATCCAGAACATCTAAAGAAGCCTCAAAACTCAAAAGTAGGGACTTCTCTGCTGGTCCAGTGGTTAAAAAGCCACCTCGCAACGCAGGGGATGCCATTCAATCCCTGGTCAGGAAACTAAGATCCCACATCAGGGAGCAGCTAACCTGGGCACCACAATCAGAGTCTGTCCGCTGCAGTGAAAGATCCCGTGTATTGCAACTAAGACTTGATGCAGCCCAATAAATACTTTTTTTAAAAAAATTATCTTCCTTATAAAAAAAAAAACCTCAAAAGCAGGAATGGATGGGTATGAGGGATCTTATTAGAGTGATGCCAATGTTCTAAAACTGAGTTATAGTGATAAACTTATTGAATTGTACACTTAGAATGGGTGGATTTTGTGATACATAAAGTGTAAAGTGAAAGTGTTAGTCACTCAGTCATCTCCGACTCTTTTCGACCCCATGGACTGTAGCCCGTCAGGCTCCTCTGTTAATGGGATTCTCCAGGCAAGAATACTAGAGTGGATTGCCATTTCCTCCTCCTGGGGATCTTCCTGACGCAGGAATTGAACCCAAATCACCTGCATTGCAGGCAGATTCTTTACTGTCTGAGCCACCAGGGAAACCCAATACATAAATTATACCCAAATAGTTGTAAGATCTCAGCAGTAAGAAAACTAAAATGCAGTGTTAAAAATGAGCAAAAGAGTTAAACGGACACTTGACCAAAAAAGGCAAACAACTCATGAAAAGATGTCAAACATCTCTAGCCATTGGGAAAGTTAAACATACTCTCCCCATATGGGAAAGTTGAACTATAAAGAAGGCTGAGCACTGAAGAACTAATGCTTTCAAACTCTGGTGCTAGAGAAGACTCTTGAGAGTCTGCCAGGAGACTGCAAGGAGAACAAACCAGTCAATCCTAAAGGAAATGAGCCCTGAATAGCCATTGGAAGGACTGATGCTGAAGCTCCAATATTCTGGCCACCTAATGCGAAGAGCCAGCTCATTGGAACAGACCCTGATGCTGGGAAAGATTGAAGGCAGAAGAAGAGGGTGGCAGAGGATGAAATGGTTAGATAGCATCACCGACTCAATGGACATGAATTTGCCCAAACTCTGGGAGATAGTGGAGGACAGAGGAGCCTGATGTGCTACAGTCCTTGAGGTCGCAAAGAGTCGGACACAACTTAGTGACTGAACAACAACAACCCCATGTAACCCACAAGTCACATTCCTGAGTATTTACCTAGAGAAATGAAAACTTTTGATCACACAAAATCCTGTAAGTGAATGTTTATAGTAACGCTATTGATAATTGCCCCAAACTGATAACAACCTAAAATGTGCTTCAACATCCATATGATGGATGCAAAAGAACAAATTATTGGTACCCTCACCAACTTAGATGAATCTCAAAGGCATTATGCTGAATGAAAGAAGTCACTCTCCAAAGGGATTCTTGAAGAGATTAAACTGGAGTGCAGAAAAGCTCAGTGGTTGCTGGGGGCTAGGAGTGGAGGGACACATGACCGTAAAGGAGTAGCAGGTGGGAACTGTTCTGGGTGATAAGTGTCTCCTGTATCCTGATTGGAGAAGGCAATGGCAACCCACTCCAGTACTCTTGCCTGGAAAATCCCATGGATGGAGGAGCCTGGTAGGCTGCAGTCCATGGGGTCGTGAAGAGTCAGATATGACTGAGCAACTTCACTTTCACTTTTCACTTTCATGCATTGGAGAAGGAAATGGCAACCCACTCCAGTGTTATTGCCTGGAGAATCCCAGGGACGGGGGAGCCTGGTGGGCTGCTGTCTATGGGGTCGCACAGAGTTGGACACAACTGAAGTGACTTAGCAGCAGCAGTATTCTGATTACATAAATCTGTGTGTGTGTTGGGCTTCCCCAGTGGCTCAGTGGTAAAGAGCCATGCAGGAACCGCAGGAGATGCAGGTTCGATTCCTGAATCCACGACTGAAGTTCCTCTGTCCATGGAATTCTCCAGGCAAGAATACTGGGGTAGGTAGTCATTTCCTTCTCAAGGGGATCTTCCTGACTCAGGGATTGAACCCTGGTCTCCTGCATTGCAGGTAGATTCTTTACCATCTGAGCCACCAGACATGAATCTATACATGTGTTAAAATTAACAGAACAGTATATAAAAGTCAGTTTTATTGTATAATTTTTAAAATAGATTAAAAAAACCTCCTCCTCCATTCCACAAATATTTCGAGTGCCTACTATATGCCAGGCACTGTGCAAAAGATAATATCTGGGGGAAGCCAATCAGAGCATCAGTGAAGGAGACACACCTGACCCAGGCAGCATGGAGGAGAGCGCCATTCCTTTCAGGTGGGGAACCACGGAAATGCTCAGGGGAGGGGGCAGGAAGGAGGAGCCATGTATTCATTCAACAAACATTTATTGAGCCCCTACTGTGTGCTGAGCTCTGTCCTGTAGGGATACCGCAGCGAACACAAAGGTCTAGGTCCCTGCTTTCACGGAGTTCACACTCTAGTGGGTGAGAGGTGGACAATAAACGCTCTAATGAGAGCCTTGGGTGCTGAGGGGCACTGGAGGAAGGTGGTGGGGTATCACGGCTGTGGGGGAGAATGCTTTGGAATGAAAGACTGAGGGAGGCCTCTGGGGGAGGTGACATTGGACAAATGATGGGGTGGAGCAGAGCCCTGAATGATGCGGCTGTTTGGAGAGCTTCCCAGGCATCCAGAGAAGCAGGTATTGGTAGTATGTACAGCAAGACAGAGGCTCTATCTGGGAAGATACTGAAGCACGTGAGGGACTAAAAGAAGGCCAGTGAACCTCGTGGACAGGTGGAGTGGAGAGAGATGGAGTGAGAGGTAGGCCGGAATGCAGGTAAGATGCCTGGTGGCCTCTTGGATGCCAATGTTATGCTCATCTTTATCTGCATTGTCTGCTGGGGAAGGAAGATAGGCCAGAAGTAAGGTGTCCAAAGACCCTCCTGCCGGGGGTTTCCTGGGGTTCCTCCAAGGCCTTCAGAGAGGACAGTCCAGGCCCCTCATCCTTGCCACACCCCTTCTCCCACCTCCCTCCATGGCTATGGCTGTTGGATGGGGCTGATGGCTTATCGACTCATTTATTTAGGGCTTCATCTGCGTGACCCAGAAGGAAGCAGCAAACTGTCCACGTGGCCACTGACAGCATCTCACCCCACATCCTGGGGGCCTCAGACACATGGGGCAGCCTAGGGCTCTTCAGAAGGTGTGTGGGTCTGGAAGAGGGGAGGTAGGAAGAGCCCCACAGTGCCAAGCACACACACAACCACGAACACCCACAGGAACAGCCGGTCCACCACCATGGCCACGTACTTCCAGTCCTCGATGACCTGTGGGCAGACAGAGGGGCCAGTTACAGGGGCTGAGTGAGAGGGCTCCTGTTTTCCCTCTTCCCCCTGAGTCAGGGCCCCACTCTCTGGCCAGGGACCCTGCAGGCCACTTAATACTTGGAGGGCAAGTTCTGAGTCTGAGGCTGGTCTTTCAGCTGGGAACCTGTGTGCCTCTCGGGTCCTCAATCCACCCCTCCTCCATGGCATCATGGAGCCACTGGGAGCTGGGCTGTACACGAAGGTTAGGAGGAAGGGGTTATTGATGCCACATGTGCGATTCAAAACCAAACTCAATTATACATAAGCAGGACAGGACCTGAGGATCACAAGGCCCCTGCTCTCATTTCCAACCCAAGCCCCCTGTCTGAGCTGGCCTCACCCAAAGGAAGACTTGGGGTGCACCAAGCTGAGTGGGGGCTGGGCAGTGGGGCCTGCAGGTCAGCTGGAAATCCTACTGTTTAATTTGCTCAATTCCGTTAACAGCAGATTGTCTGCTAGTTCCTCTAATCAAGACCCACTCTTCTTCTACATCATCTAGGTTTCTCTCCTCTACCCTCCTGCCCTTCCCCCGGCTCCCCGCCCCCACCCCAATGCTCCGTGTGGTCTTCTCAGACCCAGCTGTGGGATAAAGGATTGGCAGGAACCTGGCTGGCCTCTGAGGTGCCGCCGCAGATGTGCCTGCCTCCCTGGCCTGGGGGAGAGGCCCCCAGAGAGACCCAGCCTCCTGCTCTTCCTCCCCCACCTCCGCTTTCACAGCTCAGCCCTGACCCAATTTGTCAGAGCCCCGGTCAGCGGTGGGCATCTACCCTCCAGGATGACCCCTGGTCAACCAGTCCCACACCCCCAGCCAAACACAACCGCTGCAGAAACCTCACGCTCTTCACATGGGGCTCTTGGGTTTCTTTCTGAGAGCCCTAACTGCCAACGACTGTGTGTGTGTACGCGCCTCTCCCCCCTTTTTATATTTCTGCACTATTTATAGTGACCCGTTAATCACCAGGGAGGGTGAAAGTGCTGAAGATGAGAAGCAGCCTGGACTGGCTTAGGGGCAAGCAAGTACCCTCTGGAAGGGAAGAAAGCCTCTTTTCTCCAGCTAGGCACGAGAAAGTCGATCAACAAATCAGGCCGCCATGTGTCAGTTCAGGGCAAGGCACTGAGAAGGGC
Organism: Okapia johnstoni; assembly: GCA_024291935.2. Lineage (NCBI taxonomy): Eukaryota > Metazoa > Chordata > Mammalia > Artiodactyla > Giraffidae > Okapia > Okapia johnstoni. Next base: position 27,164,169 of record CM044326.1, read on the forward strand.
AAGAAATGTTAATGACATCAGAAGGATCTGCGTGCAGAGCTGGGCTCTGCTCTGTGCCAGCTATGTGACCTTAGGCAAGTCAGTGAGCCTCTCTGGACCTAGTTTTCTCTATTGTAAAATGGGAGTTTGAGTTAAATGCCACGTCACAGGTTCCTGGGAGAGTTACTGGTAACATCTGTCAGGTCCTAGCAGAGCGCCTGATGTGTGGTTGGAGCTCAACGAACACAGGCCATTATGTTGTGGTAACTGTGGGTCATGCCTGGCTCCTTCCCACAAGATGCTTTTAATTAACTGAGTTAGAAACAGGAGCAGGTCTAGAGGAGGGGCTAGAGGGTGGTGAGACCTTTAGAAGAGAGAGCTCAGGGTGGGGGGCCAGCTCAGCCAGGGGTGCAGGAGACTAGCTTCTCACCCTGCGTCTGCACAGGAACTGGCAGGGCTCTGGTTAAAAATGCAGCCCTTGGACTGCCTCCCACAGCGATCCCAGCTCAGTCAGAACAGGTGGCCCCAAAAGCTGTATTTTGAAAAGTTGCCCAAGTGGTTCCTAATTAGCCAGCAGGGCCCCAGGGTGCATATGAACATTTGGGAGTCAATGAATTAGGTGATGCTGAGCTACTGAATGATTCTGAACCAAAGCAAGCGTAATTCAATCCATTTTTTAGAAAGTGAAATCTGATCCTTCTATAGAGCTGTGCGATTCTCAAACTGGACCGAGCCTAGGAATCCACTGGGGATCCAGTGAAAACGCAGCTGCTGAGCCACCAGGTCTGGGATGGCGGTGGGAAGACTAGGGCAGGCAGTTGAGAAGCAGGCTCTCTAACCAGCTCCCAGGCCAGGCTGATGTGGCTGGTCCAAGGACCACACTCCGAGGACAAGGGTGTAGAAGAGCTTGTGTCCTATATTCCGCTTGTTAGCAAAGCTTTTTCACAGGGTAATTTTGGAGCTTTTCCACCCTGTTCTTTTCTCTTGGCACTAACTAATGGAATCCCAGAACCGTCCCTTGAGAATAAGGCTGGTGAAAAGGAATTGCAGGAAGAACATGGAGATGCCCTCTTTTTCCCCGGGGAAGCTGCATGTTGTGTCATAAAAAAATCTGTTCAAAGAATTTTATCCGATAAGGTGTTAAGATGTGAACATTCACAAGACTCAAACTTATTCTCCTGCCCGTTTTGGAAAATTTCTAACTGTTACCATTATGTTCTGTGTTTAGCTGTCATAAAATTGTCCTCTGAAGCATTTTACTTGTTCAGTGGAATCAATTGAGATGCCTGAGCTCTAGAACTCACTGCTCTGTCCTGTGAAAGTAAGCTTAACCTCATTTTTGGAAATCCGTAATTGTAGTCACACTAGTTGATAATTTATTACCCTGGTAGCAATAATACTTGAATGGATAGTTCTACATTCCTAAAAGCTATAAATGTTTGTGTGGCTTCTTTGCAAGCCTGACAAGCATGGGAGCGGAGATCCTGGATGACCTGGCCCACCTGTGTCCCTAAAGGCTGCAGAATGATTTTCCAGCCCACGGACAGCCTCCTACTTCCTGCCTGCTTCTCCTCCCTGCTCTGCCCCAGGGCTTCCTCCCGCACCAAAGCTGCTTGCTCCACAGCCAGCTGGTGTCACCAGGAAGTGCAGGGGAGTTAATGCCCCAGGGCGACTGGAGCCATGGGGGAAGGGAGTGATGGGCAAATACCCTTTTCCCTCCCAGGGGGTGATTCTGAGGCATGTTCCCACGCTTCTGCAGGGGGTCTCTGACGCCCCAGAGCCCATAGCAGTATCCTGCTCACTGATACCCACACTGGCTCTCCTCCTTTCCCCATCTCACTTTCGCCACTTCCTTAATGTGCTTTGTGGGATCACTTTTCAAAAAAAAAACAAAACAAAACTACCTCTGTCGCGGTCCTTATATCGGGCTTTGCTTTTGGGGAACCCAAAACAAACTAAAAAGGATCATTGGTACTTCCTTCCTCTCCCCGGATGCACAAAACTAGAATGAAACTCATTTTAGTCTTGGATTTCTTATTCAAGCAAAGAATCTGAGAGCTTTTGTCTCCTGAATTAACTTCAGGAAATGGGAAACTGACTGTAGAGTCTGAGCCTCTTCCATTGGGCGGGTGTTGGGGGCTGGGCTAGCAACTTACACTCTGGTCCAGATCATCACTCTTCATATGCTGGGCAATGAAGCTGACGCCCTCTAAAGCCTCCTGCACATCCTGCCTGAACCTCCCAGAAGACCTCAGCCGGAAATCTCTGGGGATACCCGCTGAGTCTGAGGCCACTGGAGACTTGGGAGCCGCCAAGCCAGGGTTCACAAAGTACATGGAGGTCCCATAGAGGTTGGACGAGCTGGTGGGTCCCATGGCCAAGGTGGTGGTGGTGGTGGCCTCAGACTTAGTCAGGCGAGCCTGGCTGGACTGGGGTACCCTGGAGGGGCTGCTGTCGGGGCGCTTCATGAAGAGGAAGGTGGGCAGCTTGTGTAGGAAGCAGCGCTTGACCCAGGGTGCCATGGTGTGGGTGCTAGGTGAGCGGTGGTGCACGTTGAGCACGCAGACGCTGGTGACGATGGAGAAGGTGACCAGCACCATGGTGAACATGAGGTATTTGCCGATGAGTGGCACGTTGAGGGAGGTGGGCGGCACGATCTTGGAGATGAGCAGCAGGAAGACGGTGAGCGCCAGCAGCACGGAGATGCACAGCGTCATTTTCTCGCCACAGTCGGACGGCAGGTAGAAGACCAGGATGGCCAGGGAGGTGATGAGCACGCAGGGGATGATGAGGTTGATGGTGTAGAAGAGCGGCTTCCGCTTGATGATGAAGTCATAAGTCACGTCCACATAACTGGGGTCCTGCGGGTTCACCGTCCTTCGCCCAGGGAGGGCGACTATGTCCCATTCGCCACTGGGGGTGAAGTCATCCACACTGGCCGAGGGCGTCTTGAGGACCATGTCGATCTCCGTGTGGTCGTAGGTCCAGGAGCGGAACTTGAGGGTGCAGTTCTGCTGGTCGAAGGGGAAATGCTTCACCTCGATCTTGCAGGCGCTCTTGCAGATGGCAGGGGGCAGCCACAGGACGCTGCCATTGGAGCGGACCACCACATTGGTATAGAGAGACACCTCGTAGGTCCCGTCGGCACTGGGGGCAGGGGCAAGGCATGGAGGAGAACATCAGGAAACCCATAGATATGTCTGGCTGGTCTTAGAACTGGCCAAAGAGCCCTGTGGGATTATTTCTCACCAGTCACTCTTCCAAACCCCCATGCTCTCACTGGAAAGGCCTGCTTTAATTGGCAATTGCACAGCAGAGAGAGACTCTACCACGAAGCAGCCTAAAGGCTTTATGTAGATGAGCTCATTTAAGCCTCACAACAGTCCAATTAAGTAGGTATTATTAATATTATTGTTCCCATTTTACAGATGGGAAAACCAAGGTTCAGAGAAGTCAGCTGCCTTCAAGGTCAGAAAACTAGTAAGCAGTACGGCTAAGATTTGAAGTTGGGTCTTTCTGTTTTTACACCACCTACTCATAATCATTTCATGCTTTTGCTGGTGCAACTACGACCTGGGAACTCTGTTTAGCCCCCTCCACCTACCTGAAATATGTATGCACATCAAGTCAGTGCTACACAGACAAAGCAACAACAGTCAAAAAGACGGTATGGAGGACAGAAAGAGCCCTGGACTCGGGGTCAGAAGGCTGGCCCTGGTGCCAGCAGTGCCTGAGTCCTAAGATCCTTCCCATTTCTTGGTCTCCAATTCCTCTCTGTAACTGAGGGTTCTGGCTCTGTGCATCTCTAATTCCTCTTATAGCCTGACAGCCCGGAGGTCTGGGTGAAGCCCAGGACTGGAGGACCCCCAGGCTTGGCCCTCACCACTGTGGCCAACCCTATCACTTACTTGTTGTAAAGCACGATGTCAGGCAGCCAGACGCGATTTGCGGGGATCCTCAGGATGTTCACACCCTCATAGCGGGAGCTGTTCCAGGCCAGGCGGTAGTCTGTCCATTCCTGAGCAGACAGGCAAGGCCCCATCACTTGTAGGTCCCTCGCCACCAAGGGGCAGCCCTGGAGAAAACGTCTCCTCGGGCTGGAGACCCTGTAGGGCACTTACCTGTTTCAGCCAGATGTTGGTGGTCATGATCTGTTCTCGCTCATTCTGGGGAGGGAAATGCAGCTATCAGTTCACAAAGTAGGAGGTGAACAGACCTCAATTTATCAAGCAAATGGCTGTGAGCTTCGGGGCCATGTGACCAACCACTGACCTAACATCTGCAAAAGGCTCAGAGGTATTTCATAGCCAGCGTGCCTGAGACAGAGCTCCTGATCTTCACCCAGACCTGGTTTCCACTGGCATTGCCATCTCAGTGAATGGAACCCCAGCCATACAATTCCACAAGCCAGTAAACCTGGCAGTTGTCCCTGATCCCTGGCTCTCTGATCCATCAGCAAGTTCTGTAGATCAGTGGGTCCCCAACCATTTTGGCACCAGGGATCAGTTTTGTGGAAGATAATTTTTCCATGGACTGAGGTGGGGGGGATGGTTTCAGGATGATTCAAGTACATTACATTTATCGTGCACTTTATTTCTATTTTGTGGCAATCTCAGGATATTCCACCTTGACTTTAGGGTTAGGATTTGTGTTCCTATGAGAATCTAATGCTCCTGCTGATCTGACGTGAGGCGCAGTTCAGTTGGTAATGGGAGTGATGGGGAACAGCTGTAAATACAGATAAAGCTTTGATCACTCACTCACCGATCACCTGCTGTGCAGCCCAGTTCCTAACAGGCCACAGTACCAGCCCGGGGGGTTGGGGACCCTACCCAAGTCTGAGATTTGTCTGCTTCTTCCCATCTCCCCAGCCACTATCATCTCTTGCTTCATAGATACTGCATCTTTTCTGAATTCAAGGTTTGTGGCAACTCTGTGTGGAGCATCTTATTGACAGTTTTTCCAACATCAGTTGCTTACTTTGTGTGTCTATGTCACATTTTGGTAATTTTTGCAACATTTTAAACTTTTTAATTATTATATTTGTTCTGGTGGTCTGTGATCAGTGATCTTTGATGTTACCACTACAAAAAAATTACAACCCAGATGATGGTTGGCTTTTTTTTTTTTAGCAATAAAGCACTTTAAAATTAAGTTATGTACATTGTATTTTAGACATAATGCTATTGCACACTTAATACAGCATAGTGTAAACATATCTTTTATATGTGCTGGCAAATCAAAAAAATCATGTGACTTAATATTCACTATATTGCCGTGGTCTGAAACCAAACCTGAAGAATCTCCAAGGTAATATGGCAGTTATGCTCTACAAAGTCAATAGGGACCTTCCAGATTTCTTCTCTGCTACACCTAGAATGTGGTCCTCATCTGTATAGTCCACAATGACTACTGCAGCTGCAGCCATTATACCCACATTCTAGGCTCTTGAAGGGGAGATGGAAAGAGGAGAGAGAAGATGCATGTCAATTGTCTTCTTCCCCTCAAATGTCTTGTTTTAATTACAGTATTTAGACCATTTACATTTAGTGCAGTTACTGATATATTTGGGTTTAAACCTACCAGCTACCTGTTTTCTGTTTATTCCCTTTCTCTCTTTTCTTGCCTTATTTTGGATTAACTATTTTATTATCCATTTCTCCCCATATTAATGTGACCCTTCTTTTAGTAGTTACTCTGTAGACTGCAAGATGCATATACTTAACCTTTTAGCACCTAATATAAATTAGTACTTTTATCGCTTCTAGAACAAGGCAAGAACTCTAGAACATTCATCTATACCCTCCTTACTTTGGGGTTATTGTTATGTATTTAATTCTACATATAGTAAAAACCTTGCATGATATATATTTTGTTTTATACTGTCAATGTCGGTTCAAATTCACCCATATATTTACCCTTTCTGTTATGCTTCATTCTTTCCTACATTTCTGTATTTCCATCTGGGATCATTTTTCCTTATGGTTAAAGAACATCCATTAGTATTGGGTCTTCTTTTATTAAATTCTCTCTCTTTTTTTGTCTGAAAACATCTTTATTTAACCTTCATTTTTAATTATTTTTTTTTTTACTGGTGGCATACATCTAGGTTTGCAGGTTGTTCTTGTAGCATTTAAAAAATGTCATTTAATTTTTTGGCTTCCACTTCAGCTGCCAGTTTTATTGTTTCTTCTGACTTTTGTTTCCCCCCAACTGCTTTTAAGATTTTCTTTGTCTCTGGTGGTCAGGAGTTTGTATATGATGTACTTCGGTAAGATTTTCTTCGTATTTATCCCACATAGGGTTCATAGAGCCTCTTGCACCTGTATCTTAACATCTTCAGTCAGTTTTGGAAAATTCTCAGTCAGTATCACTTCAAATATTGCTTCTGTCTTATTTTTATATCTGCTCTTTGAGGAGCTCTAGATGCACATTAGACCTGGCCTTCTTAGCATGCACCGTATCCTCTTCATGTCAGTGTTTTCCTTCCTTTTTTCTATCATTCGTCTAGATATTTTCGATTAACCTCTCTCGCTGTTTATTTTCTCTTCTGCTATGACCAATCTGCTATTAAACCCATCCAATACATTTTAAATTCTCTATCGCTTTAAGTTTCTTGAACATATTAATGCACGGTATTTTCTTTTTTTAAAAAATTAATTTTGTTTATTTTTAGTAGTGGTAAAATACACGTAACATCAATGTTACCGTCATAATGGCAGTTATTTTAAAGTCTATGTCTGATGACTTCAATACCTGAATCATCTGTGTGTATTTCCCTTCTTCTGTCTCTTGTTTTTCCTCTTCTTATTTCATCCTGTCTGATTGCTTTCTTAGTAGGTTTTTATCTGACTTTATCTGCCTCCAGGGAGGACCAACTTTGGCTTTGTGGCAGGCGGTCAGAGGAAGGGCAAATCGTTCTCATTGTCTGTGAGTGAGCTGGCTCGAAGCAGGTTTTAGTTTTTGTGAGGGCTGGTCTGTTCTTGGCTCATTTTGATACTTAGGGATGGTCCTTTCAAGGTTCTCACCAAGGCCCCATCTCCTTAGTGGGGCTCCAATTCCAATTCGTGTATCTCAGCCCTGCAAGAGTGGCAGTGATTCAGCTAGGCTTCCCAACCTCCTAGCCACTACTTTGGATTCAGCTCCCTAGCCCCTTGGCCCAATGTTTACCAATCATCAAATGAGGGGGAAAGCACCAGAAACTGTCAGGGCCACTTCCCGGGTCCTGGTCCCTCAAATCCTAGCTAAGCTCTCCAAGACCTTCAAACTAACTGTGGGGAGGAGAGGCATTTTTGTCTGGCTTTTCTACATATTCTTGTGAGAAAGTTAATCTGCAACAAGCAACTCTGTCACTAATGGAATCTGAAAACCTTCATCTGCCTTAAAAAATAATTTTTTAAGTGGAGGTATAATTTACATACTGTGAAAGGCATAGAACTTAAGAGGTACAGTTTGATCAGTTTTAACAAATGCATTATCCAGGTAGCCCACCTCCTTTCAAGGTGTAGAACAATGCTATCACCCAGAAAGGCCTCTTGTTCTTTAGTCCTGTGTCTCAGTCCTCTCTACTGCCCCAGCAGCTGCCTTCCCAAAGACAGCCCCAGCATTCTCAGAGAGCAATCTCTGAAGGCCTGCGGGCCTTCACATGGAACAAACTCCTTGTTTTCACCCTAGAAACTTCCATCTTTAAACTGGTTATGGCCATAATCCTCCCTCCTGGAAAACCAAACCCTGAAATACAGTAGGGAAAGTAAGCCCCCGAACCGCCTATTTGTTCCATACACAGCTTTCAGGATTATGACAGCTCACAGCGCTACGCTCACAGGTGTGGGGGCTGGAGGCTGTGGGCCCTCCTCTTTCTGGTAACTTCTGTTACCCTACAGAGCAGATCTGGGAGGGGCAGCCTGACCCTGGAAGCGTGGCGAGAGCTGCCTGCCTGTCCTCCCTTACTAGGGCAGCAGCTGGGCTCACCCCATTAAGCAAAAAGCCCTTGGCTGGACAATAACACTCAGACACCAGCCTGGGAGCGGCCTGGCCGGAAGCGCTTATTCCTTCCAGTTGGCCTGCGGAGGGGCAAGGGGCAGAGAGCACAGGCTTTTCGCCCCTCCCCCATCGTGGAGCTGTGCTTCCTCCCAGGGGAGGAAGCCAGCCAGTACTTTGGCCAAAGCCTTCGCGAGGGCTATGGGTTGGAGGGGCTGGCTTTGTGGGGGCCGACTGTGCCTGGGAGAGAGGCTGGGGATAAGAAGGCAGTTGCTGGACCAGAGGAGGTTCAGCCATCTTGGATGGCTCCTTCCCCTTGCCTGGACACAGTACCCTACACACTCCTCGTGTGAATGCTCCCCTCAGAGCTGCTTTCAGAGGCTGGGTTCCAAACCTGTGCATGGGGATGTGGAAAGGGCCACAGAGAAGATGAACAATGGGCCATGGTTTTCTCAGGCACCCCCAACTCAGAGACAGCAGAGGGGAGAAAGGGAGCTCCTTGTACCTCAGCCTTCCTCTACCCAGGTCCCGCATCTACACATGACAACCCTACTCGTGGACTCTGTAATCCATTCTTCATTTCCACACCGGCAGTGACCACCCTCATTTATCCAGACCCTCACCCGGCTAGACCAAGGCAGCAGCTGACTCTGGCCCTGTCCCTACACTAGGGCCTCTGTACCCATCGGTTTCTGTACCATGATTCCTATTTCCCCCCAATAGGTAGGGGATATGTGAGGTCATCTGTTCAACAGACCAGGGGAGATGATAGGGTAGAAGGAGGAGATGCTTATGGCCATGTTGGAGGCCCATCTGTCTGTGGCAGGCCTGTTGGCTGCCTACTCAGTGGTCATTCCACTCTTACAACTTCTTTGTTAATAAAACTATGACTTTGTTAGAGATTTTATACTCATGAACTTCATGGGCCCTTCTCTGACCTCCTAGCCACATACTTTATTTATATATTCAGCTGTGTCAGGTCTTAGTTGCATCACACAGGATCTTTGATCTTCATTGTAACATGCGAAACCTTTAGTTGCAGCATGCAGGATCTAGTTCCCTGACCTGGGATGGAACTCAAGCTCCCTGCATTGAGAGCATGGAGTCTTAGCTACTGGACCACCAGGGAAGTCCCACCACATATTATTAAGTCTTAGCTAACCATGGTAATTCCATTCCTTCAGCCAATAATCAGTGAAGGCTTAGGCATGAGCTGTAGCCCTGGTCATTGGGATGCCCAGATGTGGGGAGGTCTCTGGGAAAGTCTTCCTCGTACTCAAAAACGGACCCCCCAAAAATATTTGCCATTTCTTGCCACAGACATTGTCATGTGAAGATTTATGTTTGGAACCATGGCCGCCATCCTGATCATGGTGGGGGTGGGGGTGGGAAACAAGAGAATCACAGAGTCCTGACATCAGTGCCAACAACCTAGAATCCTGACATCACTGAATTACTGCATTAACCAGCACTGAAACGACTAACCTGCTCTCTTGTCATGGGATATAACAGATGTCCTTATTGTCCTTATTGTATGCCACTCATAGTTGGACTCTTTGTTGATCATCCAACTATGTTTGAAGCCAAAGCATTGTAATTGGTACTGGGGTCATGGATGTGCAGGTGGCTCCAAAGTGTGGAACAAGAGGGCACAAAGTGGGCAAGACCTCTCTAGCAAAGAAAAGGGCAAGTGCAAAGACACAGACAGCAGTTTGGGAAAGAAAAATAATAACTTACAGGCAGAGTCAGGGGTCTCAAAGTTTAGGCAAATTCCTTAATTTTCACATATGGAAAAAGATCAGATGAATAACCTTGGGGGCACATCTGCCCCCTGTACCTACCACGCTGATGAGCTGGGCCAGGGAGAGCTGCAGCTGAATGGAGATGAGCTGGGAGGAGCTGGTGGCTGGGCGGATCAAGTTGTTGTAGCGGGTTTTGTTCAGAAGGTCGTCCATGAGCTTCTCCTCTGCATTAGCCACACGGCAGTCCCCTGGGAAAACACATAGTCAGATCTGCAGGGTCCTCATCCAACTGATGGCAAGGAAAGGGAAAGCTGAAAAGGCCAGGGAACACAGGTGCCCTCAGGGCCAGTTGGAACAGCTAAGATGCTGGCAGGCCTGCCTGTCCTTGGGGTCTTTCAATTATATCTGTCCAAGACAGAGTTCAGGTGTCTGTCCCCACGCCCTACATCTTCCTCTTCCTGTTCCCTCTGACACTGAATGGCACCTGGGCATCTATTTCTGACCCCCCTCTTGGTTCATCCAAGTGGCCACCCAGTTCTGTCTCTTCTACTTTCCAAGTCACTTAGTCCATCCTCCTCTCTCCATCCCTCCAGCCCTGATCCTGGCTCACCACCCTGCCCCTGGGCTCTACCAGGGAGACCTCTTTGCTGGTCTCCCTACCCCAACTCTGCCCCTGCCATCATGTCCCATCAGTGCCAGTGTGGTCTTCCTACAGCTATTGGATCAGAGCCCATCCCTGCCCATAACCTCTCAGAGCTGTAGGCAGAGTTCACATCCCCATGTTTCAGCTTGGCATCCAAAGTCCTTTGCTCCTGGCACCAGCATTACTTCCTCAACCTGATCTTTTCTTATCTCTCCACCTCCATGCCCAGGTACTCTATGTTTCAGCCATATATACTGTTTTCATTTCCCCACGTGACCTTCACTGTCTCACTTGTAAGTCTTCCAGTGCACTTTTCTGCCAGAACGGCCACCAGCTGTCAAATATCTGAACGTCTTTCTTATTATGCCAGGCACTGCGTTATGTGCTGGGTTTAACAGCCAGAAAAGACCCAGAAATGGCTCCTGCCCTCAGAGAGCCTCCTGCCCTCAGAGAGCCTCCTGTGTAGTGGAGGAGAGACGTTACTCAATGTGAATTTGTGTTCAGAGCTGGGGAGATGGTGATGCTTTCACTAAAAGAGAAAAGGCCTGGGCCAGGGGGAGTTTTCTGGGTTCGGACTCTGCCCTACAGAGAGGAAGGTGCCTTTGAGACACCAAAGGGGTCCAGCTGGCAGTTGGCTCCTGGTCTGGAGCTTAAAGGAGAGGCCTGGGCTCAGAACCATATTTGAGACCCAGCAAAGGCAGCCTCCTGCAAGGAGCCTGACATGGCCGTGAGCCCCACTGAATGCGCACAGCCCCAGATCTCTTGCCACGTGGCATCTGGGTCTTTGTCCTGTCTCCCTCACATGTCTGGGAGTGAAGGTGAGGTTCAGGAACTCCATCATGTTCACTCTGGTGACTTCAGTTAAGGGTATGTGGGGAAGGGCCTTGGAAAGAAGGAGCCTCTGAGGAAGGTCAAGAACACCTGAGCAGGAGATCCCAGGGATAAGGGAAGAGATGAGGGTGTACGGAAGAAATAGTGGGGCAGCAAGAAAGAGGGGGAAAGGATGAGGGAATAGGAAGGCCAAGGAGGCGGGGGTGGGTCTGCTGGTTCACCAGGCCCTGCACTGGGATTACGTCTCCTCAGAGGGGCAGTTCACTCTATCTCACCAAGTCCTTCCCTCTGGATGTGGCCAGAGGACCCGGAGTGTGAACTGCCTGACAGAGCATGTCTGAGGTGGGCTCCTGGGTGGGAGCTGGGCTGGATGCAAGGCCATGGAGGGCAGCTGCCACCCGGCCTGCTCCACGCACTTTCCAACTCGTTGCCTATCTGGAGCAGATGCAATATTTAGTGCCTGTGAAAGATGCTCCAGGGCACCTGCTGCCCACTCTCCCTCCCCCAAACTGCCCCAGGCTGCCCAGAGGGTCCTGTGGATGCCTGGCCTACATTCTGATCTCTGCCTCTCACTCCCTGGACCCCCTCCCGGAGGCCAGCTGCTGGAAGCCAGTCTGTAGCCCCCAGGCTCTAGCTCAGTCTCTCCCACAGCCCCTCTTTATTCGAGTTGACCCACCATTTCAGCGGGGTATGACTTGCCCAAGTCAATCTGGCATGTCTGGGACAGCTCAGGTCAGAATCTGGAGCTCCTGGCCCCCCACCCCTGAAGGGCTGGATCTCACATCTCTGCAGCCCCAGGAGGCTGGTTTACCTGGGTGTCTAAGAGGCCAGGGCTGCTCAGCAGGCTGTGGGAGCCTGTGTTCCAGCTCTGAGCCCATCTGGGAGGCTCAGGTTGCTTACCTTTGGGGCTGTCCTGCCTCTCAGGCATTCAGCTGGCTCCTAGGGACTCCTGCCCATCTTGAGAACCAGCTGTATGCTCCAGAAAAAGCGGTTCCAAAAACCTTAGGCCATAAGCCCACTCTCTATTTCTTATCTGGGGAAACTGAGACCAAAGAAGGGGACGAACTTACTCAAAGAGCCCCAGCAAGTCAGAGGCAGAGCCAGGTCTAGGATGCTCTTTCAGGTAAAGCCCCCCTCCCACACCAATCCCCAACCCCTGGGTCTTCTTTCACACCCTTAAGGAGCCTGTCCCTGCAGAAGCCATGGACGTGTCCAGAGCTAAGTGTGTACTCATGCCTGTGCCTGCATTTGTACTTGTATACGTGCATGGTGAGCAGGTGGGGAGGGGGTTCAAACAATACATGTTTAGGCTTTTCATTCTGCTACTTTATGCCTGTGAGGCCTGCCAGGTTTAAAAGACAAGGAACAGGCCTCTCGCTCCCAGATGACCGGGTGGCCCGGAAGAACTGAAAGCGGCACAGACACAGTGGGGGGTCACCTCCGAGCCCTGGGGCCAGAAGAGATGCACAAAGAGGCCACCACTAGGGGTCAGTCATGACCCAGTGATTCTGAGGAGGAGTGGGCCCGACCTGCCTCTATCCAGGGCCTTGTCTTCCTAGGCCTTCTCTGCAGGCATTAACAGTCTGAGAGGGGTGACAGTCTGCGATGAAGCCATGGCTGGAATTCTAAACTGTGTGAGTGTGTGTGTCCAGTTTGAAAAAGCAGAGATTATCATAAAAGCTATATTGGAAAAACAGAAAGGCAATAGCTATTGGTTTGTAATACGAGCCCCACAGTTATTTGGGCTTCCCAGGTGGCTCAGACGGTAAAGAATCTGCCTGCAGTGCAGGAGACCCAGCTTCCATTCCCAGGTCAGGAAGATCCCCTGGAGAAGGGAATGGCTACCCACTCCAGTATTCTTGCCTGGAGAATTCCATGGACAGAGGATCCTAGCAGTCTACAGTCCATGGGTCGCTAACACTTTCTTCTTTTCACAAACCACAGAAAGTGAAGGGTCACTTTCATGGAATCTTGGCAAGTGGGCATCTGAAAGGCAGAATGATTTTCAGTTGGGGATGTTTGTCCTTAACAGAGGAAGGGAACAAGAGATTTGCTTTTATTAAAAGGCAGCTATGGATTTTTTTCTCCCAAAGTTGAGGGTTTTAGCTTTTACAAAGAGCTCATGATATATTACCCATAGCTTCTCCAATCATGTGTAAAAATCACCAGGATGCTTGTATAAATGCAGATTCCTGGGCTCAATTTCCAGAAATTCTGACCGTATGAGCCTAGGATGGGGCCCAGGGATGTGTACGGGGCATTTCTGATGCAGGTTGCCCTAGGACCATATTTAAGAAACACTGCAACTGACAAACTTGAGTCCCCAAGTGTGTAGTCAGGGCATATCATACCCATAGAACAGACAGGGAAACGGAGGCCCAGAGAGGGTCAGTGAGCAAGTGGTGACAGAGCCAGGACACACACATGGAGTGCAGACATCGTCTCTGGTGAGAGCTCCACTTCCCAATAGGAACCTTGCACGTCCCCTCATCCTCTTCCAACACCCCCTGGTATGTCTCTGCCTAAGAAAGATACAGCCCTGGTCCTCTGGGCTGACTAGAGCCAGCAGGACAAGCTTGGGCTGGAGGGTAGGAACTGAAAGAGTCCTTGGAACACAGATAGGGAGACTGAGGCCAGAAGCAGGCAATCCTCACCATATCTGGACTCTGCTTGGGAAGGGCTGACTGAGTTTCCCTTCGAGGTAGAGTCTGCAGGTTCCTGAGTGGCAGGCTCCAATTCACCAGTCCTACACTCAGCCAAACTGGCTGTCCTCACGGCCAACCCCTAGGGGGTGGGTGACCAGAGGCAGAGGTGCCAACGAAGTGTTTCCTAGGAGATCCACCCACAAACACACCTGGACTGGCAAGTTGAGTACCACCCCCACCTCCCCACCCCCAAGCTAAATTTCGCTGTCTCTACAATAGCTCTGGGATTGAGCGCACCTTCCTGTCCACTCAGCCCCGCTACCCAGCCCAAACGCGCTCGATTCGGAGGGTGGCCCTGGTAGCCACGCAGAGGACACGCGGTCCCCACCCCAAACCTCGCAAACCCGTTCATCCTGCCCTTCCCCTGCTGCTGGAGAGTGGGCTTAGCCCCGCCCACGCCCCCACTCGTCGGGGACAATCTCGGGCCACTCCCCCGGGTGCTAAGCACCCCTTCTTCCCTCCCACCTATAGCCAGTTCAGCCCGGCTCTGCCAGACTCAGGCGCCCCTCCCTCCTTCCCGGAAAAGAACTCACCTCGCCCGCAAAGGGCAACCAGTGAGAAAAGGAGCAGAGGGAGAGCGCTTCTCATGACGGGAAGGGGCTGGAGGGGTAGCCGAGGCGAGTTCAGCGGTCGGTCGGACCGCCCGGGCACCGGCAGCCTCGAGTAGGCTAGTGAGAGCGGGTGCCCACGGCCTCGGAGGTATGAAGTGGTGGTGCGGCGGGCACTAGGACCCCGCGGAGAGCCCAGCCGAACCCCGCTGGGGGCAGCAGCTGTGAGCTACGCCCACTCGGGAATGGGCGGGGCAAGTGGTTGTACTCTAGCCGGTAGTTCTCTAGGATTTGCCTGTTGTCAGGACTCAGGAGGTCTTACAGAAAAAGATCTCCAGTCTGTGCCCATGGGGTTTGCCGAAAGCAAGAAGTGGGGAATAAGCCTGGTGGTGTGGGGCATAGCTATCTGCAGACATTGGGGAAAGGGTGCCTAGGGAAAGAGTGTGGATTTGGGGAGGGTTAAATGGTTCAGAGTCCCCTTACATACTAATAGATTGAGTGACTAGGGAAGGGACAGGATGGGGCCAGAGTGGACTGACTGTGTCCTCCCACTTGAGCCTTACAATCTGTGCTGACCACAGACAGCTCTGGTGCTTCAAGGGAGCAAGCACCCCGTCCTCCAGCCAAGTGATCCTTGCTAAGAGTTGGAAACAGTATCATTCCTTTGGGAGTTGGGGGACCTTATAGGACAAGCATCAACACCAGGGCAGCCCTACTTTTGGACCTGGCCAGAAGTGGCGCCTCGATCCAGGATCCTACAGGGCATTTGGTGTATTCCTGTAGCCCTCATTCCAAGCTTTCCATCTCCTCCCCTGGAGCGACAGGGCAGGGTCGGGGCGAGTGGTCACCTAAAGATAGTGACTTTGCCACTTTCTCTCCAGGACTCTCAGGCTTGCTATCATATGGATTTCCCCAATGTCTTTTTTGCTATAATTTGACATGTTGGCATATATTCTTTTAAAAAGAACACTGTTGAAATGGAGCTGACTTTCCTTTTAAGATGGCTTGGAGAATGTAGGATTGAGTGCATTCTTTTCTCCAAACTGTAGCAATAAATAAATGAAATATTGGGTTGGCCAAAAAGTTTGTTTGGATTTTTCTGTAAGATGTTATGGGAAGAGCTGAACAAACTTTTTGGCTAAGTCAATGTATAAAGCAAACAAAAAGACATAACCAGGCTGAAAATAAGATCTCCATCAACTAACTTTGGGGAGGAAAAAAGCAAAGTAATGGGGGGCTGAAATTGGGAGCCTACTGGGCTCTGGAAGTCAAAGGCAGTGGCAGGTGCTTAGGGATAGAAGGGGACTAAAAGACTCTTGGCTGGAAGCTAGGGGCTTGGTTGTATCCCAGTCCCTGAAAGATGCTGCAGAGGGATACTGCTGCTGATCTGTTGTCTGAGGCCTTAGCTCACAGTATGTGTATTCTCTCTCATATACCACAGTATGGGAGCTTGAAAATGCCATGGGACTTGGAGGCATCTGCAAAACCTTAAGTTAGGTGAGCATCGGTGGGAGAGTGGGAAGGGAGAGAGAGAGGGAGAGGATACATTATTCATTCAAAATAGCCTAACTTGTGCTGGAACATAAGTGAAGTGCTCAGAGAATGATGGGGAAAGGGTTCCATTGACCAGATCTGGGACAATTTTAGCATTAAAATAAACAATGATAATGATGAATATTCATTGAGTAAAATGAGAAATTTTAAGACTATATTGTAGTAAATAAACAATGAAAGTTTGATGAAAAATGAGGAACTTAACATAGTTTCAAAATACCTCCCCACAAAACTTTTATTAATTATAAGGGGGTAAAAGAATTGACAGAGGAGAAAATTTTCAGGTACCACCTGTGGTAGGTTGAATAATGACCCCCAAAGATGTCCACATCCCTATTTTGGAACCTGTGGATATCACTTTATATGGTGGAAGAAACTTTGCTGTGTGATTAAATTAAAGGTCTTGGGATGAGGAGATTCTCCTAGTGGGACTGATGTAGTCACAGAGGTCCTTATAAAGGGAAGCAGGGAATCAGAGAATGCATGTGAGAATGGAAGCAGAAATTGGAGTGATATAGATATGAGCTAAGGAATGCCAAGGCAGCCTCCAGAACCGGAAGAGGCAAGGTACAGATTCTCCTTTGGAAACTCCACAAAGAATTAGTTCTGCCAATACCTTGATTTTAGCCCCATAAGACTGATATTGGACTTCTGATCTTCAGACCTGTAAGAGAAACAAAAAATTATGTTGTTTCAAGACACTACATTTGTGGTAATTTGTTATAGTAACTTTAGGAAACCAATATAGTATCTCAACCAAGTGATCAAAATTAATATCATGAATAATGGAGCAAATAAAAATGGTACATTAGCTGATAGGTTCCAATGCACAGGATTGCTTCTGTGATATTCCTGCCAAAGATGTATGACTTGAATCTAGTCATGAGGATGCATCAGACAAACCCAGATTAAGGGACATTCTATAAAATAACTGGTCTGTAATCGTCAGAAGTATCAAGGTTGTGAAAGTCAAGGAGAGACTGAGGAACTGTTTCAGATAGAAGGAGACTCAAGTGACATCACAGCTAAATGCAACATGTGATTCTGAAATGGATCCTTTTGCTATACAGGATTTTATGGGAACAACTGGCAAAATATGAATGGGGTCTGGGGATGAGATAATAATGCTATATCAGTGTTAATTTCTTGATATTGATGACTATATGTTGGTTATATCTACAAAGATATCTTTGTAAATAATCCACATGAAAGTGTCAGAAGCTTATGTTGTAAATGTAATCAAAACGATGCAACGGGGAAAAGTTCATTGTATGATACTTGCAACTTTTCTCTAAATTCAAGATTAAAAAAAAGCAAAGTGAGCTTACAAACCGAGATTTGAAAACTTTAGCAATCAAAGGCTAAGAAAGTCAGTAAAATATATTGGTGAATTGACTCCAGATAAAATAAATTTTTATAGAAGTATGACAAATAATTTTTAGGAAGAAAAGAAAAAGAAGAAAAGCTATCCAATTTATTTGTTGAGGATAGTATAATTGTGGTACTAAACCAGACAAAGACTTACAGAGAATTATAGGCCAATGTGATTTATGGGTATTTTTCACAGGGAGATGGCATGGGTTAGTGGTTAGTATGTGGCCTCTGGAGCCAAGCAGTCTGGATTTATATTCTGGTGTCACTACCAATATTCTCTGTGAACTTGGGGAAGTGACTTGACTTCTCTGTGCCTCTTTGCTGATCCTGTAGAGACTCCCCCTTCCAGGGCTTAGTCAATTGCTAGAAATAGTAAAGAACTTACTTGCCAGTGCAACTTTCATATGCACACCAACTATCTAAAGCCCATAGCCCTGAACTAAGGTTCTTACACTCCAGTCCACTATCCATCTGACCTAATCATCCTAGGGCCAAGTACTTGACAACTGCAGATAGCTGATATGCCCCAGAGGCCACTGAAATTATTCAAACTAGCCAATCCTAAGCCTATTTACCTTGCCTTGCTTTTCCTGCAGAAACCACAATAAAGGCTCGTGCCATTTCCCCTCACTCCCTCTGTCTCCTGACTGACCTTGGTACTTCATGGGGTGGCCCTCCATGGCCTGTCATGCCTCCTGTGTCTAGGGATCTGTGGGTATGATGTTGAAAACTTCTTCCTTTATGACAGTCATTTTCATGTCTGTGTGTCTTACTATACCTAATCAAAACAAATCCTGGATACATTTTTTAAATAGTCAATGAAGAATGAGAATTAGCCTATAAATAATCCAGTTTCTATGCCTGCGGGTTGGAATAACTCTAAAGTGCCCAGTGAGACTGAGCTCAGGTGGCCTTCCAGCTTGCTCATGAATGCACCTCCATTGACTTTCTTCCCTTATACCTCGCTTCCCCACTGTCTTACCTGTTCTTCCTGTGACTGCTTGCTAAAGAAAACCCTTGCACCCAAATCCTTGTCTCAGACTCTACTTCTCGGGAAACCCAAATTGGCTTGTGGGGTAGTGGTGGGGCTTCCCAGGTGGCGCTAGTGGTAAAGAAACCACCTGCCAATGCAAATTAGAATTTTCTCTGGGTATATGCCAAGGAGTGGGATTGCAGGGTCATATAGTGACTCTAATTTTAGGTTTTGAAGGAACGTCTATACTGTTCTCCATAGTGTCTGCACCAGTTTACATTTCTACCAACAATGTAGGAGGGTCCCCTTTTTTCTAAATCCTCTCCAGCATTTATTATTTGTAGACTTTTTGATTATGGCCATTCTGACCAGTGTGAGGTGATACCTCTTATAGTTTTTATTTGCATTTATCTAATAATTAAAGATGTTGCGCATCTTTTCATGTGGCTATTGGCCATCTGTATGTCTTCTTTGAAGAAACATCTGTTTAGTTCTTCTGCCCATTTTTGGGTTGGATTGTTCCCTTTTTGTTATTGAGTTATATGAGCTGTTTGTGTATGTTGGAAATTAAGCCCTTGTCAGTTGCGTTGCTTGCATATATTGGGTTGGCCAAAAGGTTCACAAAAAAACCCAAATGAACCTTTTGGCCAACCCAATGTTTCCTACCAATCTGTTGGTTGTATTTTCATTTTATGTTTTTTGTTGTTGTTGTTGTTGGGCAAAAACTTATGAGTTCGATTAAATCCCATTTGTTTAATTTTGCTTTTATTTCTATTGCCTTAGGAGATTGAGCTAAGAAAACGTTGTTTTGATTCATGTCAGGGAATGTTTTGGCTATGTTTTCTTCTAGGAGTTTTATGGTGTCTTGTGTTTAAGTCTTTAAGCCATTTTATTTTGTATATGGTGTGAGGGACTGTTCTAACTTCATTGATTTGCTTGTGGCTGTTCAGCTTTTCCAACATCACTTGCTAAAGAGACTGTCTTTTTCCCCTTGCATACTATTTCCTCCTTTGCTGAAGATTAATTGTCCATAGGCATGTGGGTTTGTTTTTGAATGCTCTGTTCTGTTCCATTGATCCATATGTCTGTTTTTGTGCCAATACAATGCTGCTTTGATTACTGTAGCTTTGTAGTATTGCCTGAAGTCTGGGAGGGTTATGCCTCCAGCTTTGTTCATAATGGTATAAATGGGATAAATATCTACTTCTCTCACACGTAGAAACCTGGAGGTTAGCAATATAGGACTAATATGGTCACTTTATTTCACAAACTTCCTGGGACACACGGTCCTTTTAGCTTTCTGCTCTATGATCCTAAGGCAATATTTTTTGTCTGTATGTTTCAAGATGGCTGCTGACGCTCCAGCCATCACATGTGTACTCCAGGTAGCCAGAGGAGTAAGAAATCAAAAAGAAAAAGTTAAGAGCTTAGACCAGCTGTCTTTTAAGGAAACTTCTTGGAAAACTGCCTCTTAATATTTCTGTTTATATACCATTCAGCAGATCTTTGTTACACTTGTCTACATAAGGAGCTTGGGAAATGTAGTCTTTATTCTGGGTGGCTATAGTCCAGCAGATAATTAGGGATTCTACCATGGTAGAAGTAGGGGAAAATAGATATTAAGGTACAGTAACAGACTATGCCCTAAGCATCTGCTTTGCACTAGAATCTGTTCTTGGAATAAATTGATAGCTAAGCAAAGTCTCTGCCCTCACGGAATTAACACTCTAGTAGAAGAAAGTGAAGTGAAAGTGAAAGTGTTAGTTGCTCATTCGTGTTTGACTCTTTGCAACTCCATGGACTGTAGCCTGCCAGGCTCTTCTATCCATGCAATTCTCCAGGCAAGAATACTGGAGTGGGTAGACATTCCCTTCTCCAGGGGATCTTCCTGACCCAGGCATCGAACCCAGTTCTCTTGCATTGCAGGCAGATTCTTTACCATCTGAGCCACTAGGGAAGCCCCTCTAGTAGAAGAAACACACATTAAACACACAAAGAAAAGAAGATTGACAAAGTATGATGAGGTAAACTACTGAATAATCCAGGAGAGAACAACAGGGTATGTATATGAATGTGGATGGAACTAAGGTGGGAACAGCTGGGAGTGTTCATGCCTCTGAACCTTTACAAGTGTGGTTCCCTCTGCCTGGATGCCTTTCCTTGTCTTTACTTCCCAGTCATCCTTCATGGTGGTTTAAACTGTGTTAACTTGGTTAAATCGAAACTGTATTTTCCAGAGGGCTTCCCTGATGGCTCAGTGATAGAGAACTCGCCTGCCAATGCAGGAGATGTGGATTCGATTCCTGGGTTGGGAAGATCCCCTGGAGAAGGAAATGGCAACCCACTCCAGTATTCTTACTTGAAAAATCCCATGACAGAGGAGCCTGGTGGACTAGTCCATGGGGTTGCAAAGTGTCATGCATGACTTAGCAATTAAAACAACAACAAATATTTTCCACAGTTCCCTTCCATGTTTGGTTTTGGGTTGAGTCAGCCAAAAGAAGAACCTGCATGAGATTCGGAAGCAGAAGTGAAGAAGCAGCTGTTACTGTCTAAAGGCTGCTGTGGTTGTATGCGGTGAGAGATGCAGTGATGCCTGGGGGTCCAGCTCTCTGCCCTGCGCCCAGCTCTTCTTCCTGGTGCTGGCCAACAATGGCCCCAGCCCACCACTCAACGCTGAGCTGCAGACCCACAGATGTGAGAACTCCAGGTTGGCACAGCTGCCCAGTATCTTCTCCAGGAGCATCTTCTTGGCAGTTCCACTTAAGTGTCCAGACAAGGCATCTCAGATTGAATGATTGGTGACCCCTTCTCTGATCCTCCAGCACCTCTGCTTCCCCAACTCCTCCCACCATCAAGCAGCATCTAATTCCTGTAATAAATCCCTCAGCCCTTACTCATGGTGGCTCTGCTTCTTCCCTGATTGAACCCTGACAGTTCCTTCTTGGTGGGCTTGAAGTGGTAGGCACTCTACCAGGATGCTCCTTCCTCCTCCTTCTCCTCCTCCTCCTCCTCCAGGAAGCCTTCCCTACACCCACTTGGCAACTCCAGTGAGACCTGCTTCATTCAACCTCATAGCAGAATTGTTTGTTAAAAAGGTCTGCCTCGGACTACTCTGAAAGGACTCCGGGGACAGGGTGGGGTCTTTGCTCCTCATTTCTTAGGACAAGTGGGAGGACGCCACAGTATTCCAGGCCTCTAGGAGGTGCCGGATACTTCCTGATTAATTCTCTCATTTTGTCATCATAAGAATTTACTGCCTCATTTTATGATTGAAGAGAAAGTCAGTCGATGGAGTTAGTGTTTGAACCCTGGACTACAGGCACCAGAGCCTATGGTCCCTCCACTTGCTCACAGCTGGGGCAGGAGGTGGGGCTGCGATTTCCATCCATGTTCTGCCTCGTTGGATTCCTTGCTCCCTGACCCTGCCGCTCTCACCCCTCCCACACCCATTCCTGCTCCACCTGCTCCCTCTCTCCTGCAGGCAAGCTCCACTCTCCACGGTGCTAATCGGCACCTGGGGCCCGCAGCAGCAGCATTGATGGCTCTGCAGCTGGGCTCAGGGACAAGGGCCAGGCTGACTCAGAGCCAAAACCTAGCAAGTGCAGCCACCCAACCTGAGGGGATGGAGATGAGGAACAGCTGGTCCCCTCCCCTCCGGCTGGCCCCACACCCGGCACTTCTGAGGGCTCACCATCTGGGCTGCTACCGTCTCCCCGCTTGTGTGCTTGCTGCCAGCCTAACACTTTGCTGGTCTCAAAGAATCCTCCTCCATTGCGAAGCAGGTCAGAGTGAGTTTTCTCCATCCTACTTCCAGCCTAGGGTGGTAGTTAGGGCTGTGAGGTTGATACACAGGGTTCCCATCCTGCTTTGTCACTTGGGATCTACATGACCTTAAAAAGTTAGTTTCTCCTTTTCCTCTGCTATAGGGCTGTCCTGATGATTAAATGACATAATGTGGGTAAGCCATGCAGCCCAACGATGGAGCACTGGGAAGTGATGGCCACCTCCGGGCAAGCTGTGGCACTGGGAGAGATGCAAGACACAGAGTATTGCCAGCCCCTCAAAGACACTCTGTGCCCCCCAAAGGTCCCTTGTGTCACTACCCTCCCTAAATGAAGCCACTGTTTTGGCTTCTAATGATATAGATTAGTTTCACATGTTTTTAAAAAATTCCAAATTTTTGAAGATTTGATTGAAGTACAGTGGGACTTCCCTGGTGGCTCAGTGGTAAAGAACCTGCCTGCCAATGCAGGAGACACAGGTTCAATCCCTGGGTTGTGATGATCCCCTGGAGAAGGAAATGGCAACCCACCCCAGTATTCTTGCCTGGGAAATCCCGTGGACAGAGGAGCTTCAGGCTACAGACCATGGAATGGCCAAGAGTTGGACACAACTTGACAACTACACAACAACAACTGAAGTACAGTAACTTCCAAATATTTTAAATGTGCAATTTGGTCAGTTTTGATATTTATATATGTACTCATGAAACCAACATTCAGAGGGCAGATTTTTGCATAATTCCCCAAAGTTTCCTGTGCCCCTTTAGAATCCATCACTCCTTCCACTCCTTCCCCAGGCAAACATTGATCTGCTTTCTGTCCCACAGATTAGTTTGTACTTTCTAGAATCTTATGTAAATGGAATTACACAGTATGTGTGCTTTGGGGAGGATGGGGAGAGGATTTGCCCATTATGCATTTGCCTCCGTGTAGTGATTCTGTGGTTCTTCCATTTTGTCAAGTGTGTCCAGTAATTGGTTTCCTTTTATTGCCTTCATTCCATTCTAAGGCTATGCCACAGTCCAGCTATTCACTTGGTGATGAAAATTTGAATTGTTTTTATTCTTTTACTGTTACACATAAAACTGTGAACATCCTTAAACAAGTATCTGTGTGGGAAGTTGTTTTTTCTTCTCCTGGGTAAATATCTGTGAATGGAATGGATGGGTCATGTGGTAGGTGTCGGTTTCATTTTAAATGTCTATCATATGGTTTTCTAAAGTGATTGTACACTTTTCCATTACCACCAATAGTGTTTGAGAGTTTCAGTTGCTCCACATTTCACCAACACTTGGTATAGTCAACTTTTCAAAGTTGACCCACAATACTGGATGCATGGCAATGTCTCATTGTGTCATAATTTGCATTTTCCTAATAACTAATGATGTTGAGCTTTTTAAAAATGTGCTTATTAGACATCTGTATACCTTCTCCTGTGAAATGTCTGTTCAAATCCTTTGCCCATTTTCATACTGAGCTGCATGTCTTATTGAATGGTAAGAGTTCTTCATACATTATGAATGTAAGTCTTATCTGATATATGTTATGAATATTTTTTCTCAGAACATGGCTTGCCTTTTTATTTTCTTAGGGCAACAGTTTTTTATTTTGATGAAATCTAATATATAATTTTTCTTTTAATCAAAGAAATGCTTTTTGTATTCTATCTAAGAAATCTTTGCCTATCCCAAGGTCACAAAGATATTATCCTCTTTTTTTTTGTCAAGAAGTTTCTATTTTTACATTTTACATTCTGGTCTCTGATTCTATTTTGAGTAAAATGTGGTATACGACATTATTGTTCATTCCTCCCCACCCCACCCCCCACTGGATAGCCAGTAATTTTAGCACAATTTTTTTTTTAAAAAAAGAACTTTCCTTCTTCCATTGAATTGCTTAGTATTTTGGTCAAAAAAACAGTTGACCATATACATGTGGGTCTGTTTCTGGGTTCTATTCTATTCCATTGATCTATATGTCTATCTTTTTACCAGTACCAAATGATCTTGATTACTGTAGTTTTAAGGAAGCCTTGAAATCAGGTAGGGTAAGTTCTTTAATTTTGTTCTTATTTTTAAAAGTTGCTTTACTTGTCCTGAAAAGTAAAAGTGAAAGTTGCTCAGTTGTGTCTGACTCTTTGAGCCATGGACTGTAGCCCTCCAGACTCCTCTGCTCATGGAATTCTCCAGGAAAGAATACTGGAGTGGGTAGCCATTCATTTCTCCAGGGTATCTTCCTGACCCAGGGATTGAACCTGGGTCTCCTGCATTGCAGGCAGATTCTTTACCATCTGAGCCACCACAGAAGCCCAGGGAAGCCCCTAGGTCCTATGAATGTCCAAATACATTTTAAAATCAGATTTTTCAAATTAAAAAAAAAAGTGACTACTGGAATTTTGATTGGAATTTCATTGAATTTATATTAGGTAGAGGGAAGCTATATTAGGCATTTCATATCTCTCAATGCAAAAACTGGCATATTTCTCTATGTATTTGATCTTCTTTACTCTCAGCAATGTTTCATCATTTTCAGTGTTGAGGTTTTATAAATTTATTCCTAAGTATTTGATAAATTTTGATGCTATTCTAAATGGGATTTCTAAAATTTTGCTTTCAAATTGCTTGCTGCTGAGAACGTTCATGGTGTATTCTCCTTCCTTTCCCAACAGAGGTGTTGGAAAACCCAGATATAGGGGGCATTCTTGCAGGGCTCACTGTCAAGTGCTGTAGATAAAATGTCAAAAGTCTGAAAGAAGAGCAGAATGACTGATGGGACTTCAAATAAATGCATAAAGAGCTTCCTCCTCCTGTTTCCCTTGATTTTGCTTCTGATTTTTTACTATGGAGTGTGTGTTGTTATGGTGATGAGAGTTGGGGAGATCCTGCAGTAGGAAGAGATGGGAGGTCCTCGGCCCTCTTCCTGTTCTACACTCTATTCTAGTGCCGCCCACGTCCATGCTTTCAAGGTCTTTTACACACAGTATACCAGGCATCTCCTCTAAGCTCCAGGCATGTACCACTCACAGGACTCTAAAACTCAGCATCTCCATAACTGAATTCACAGTCTTTCCCCAAACCAGTTTCTTATTCAATATTTCTTTTGCTGCAAATAGCAGTCTCCACTAGTTGCACATACCCAATAGGAATAGCAGTAAGTAAATACCCAATAAATACTTGTTATGTGTATAAGCGGATGAAGATTTGCAGTACAGAAAGTCATCTTATCCTAAATAATAAAAGTCATCTTATCCTTTTTTGAGGAAAGTTGCCACCTTTGAGCTGGTTTGGCAAGTCCCATGCATATTCTTATAATGCTGGAAACCTCCAGATTTAAACAAAAAGACTCTGCATGCCAGAGTTGGTTCTTCCTCCTGTGTTACTCTGGGCCTCACTAAGACCATAGCTACAAGCAGGATGAGGGTAGGACATTTCTGGTCCTTTGTTGTTTAGTTGCAAAGTTGTGTCCAACTCTTTGGGACCCCATGGACTGCAGCACACCAGCTTTCCTTGTCCTTCAGTATCTCCCAGAGTTTGCTCAAACTCATGTCCATTGAGTCAGTGATGCCATCCAACTATCTCATCCTCTGTCACCCCCTTCTCCTCCTGCCCTCAATCTTTCCCAGCATCTGGGTCTTTTCCAATGAGTGAGCTCTTTGCATCAGGTGGCCAAAGTATTGGAGCTTCAGCATCAGTCCTTCCAATGAATATTCAAGGTTGATTTCCTTTAGGATTGACTTGTTTGATCTCCTTGCAGTCCAAGGGACTCTCAAGAGTCTTATCTAGCCCCATAGTTCAAACGCATCAATTCTTTGGTGCTCAGCCTTCTTTATGGTCCAACTCTCACATCCATACATGACTACTGGAAAAACCATAGATTTTATTATGTGGACCTTTGTTGGTGAAGTGATATCTCTGCTTTTAAATATGCTGTCTAGGTTTGTCATAGCTTTTCTTTCAAAGAGCAAGCATCTTTTAATTTCATGGCTGTAGTCACCATCCACAGTGATTTTGGAGCCCAAGAAAATAAAGTCTGCCACTGTTTCCATTTTCCCCCCATCCATTTGCCATGAAGTGATGGGACTAGATACTATGATCTTCGTTTTTTGAATGTTGAGTTTTAATCCAGTTTTTTCACTCTCTTGTTTCACCTTCATCAAGAGGCTCTTTAGCTCCTCTTTACTTTCTGCCATTAGGGTGGTATTATCTGAGTATCTAATTTTGATATTTCTCCCTGCCACCTTGATTCCAGCTTGCGCTTTATCCAGTCTGGCATTTCGCATGATGTACTCTGCATAGAAATTAAATAAACAAGGTGACAATATACATCCTTGATGTACTCATTTCCCAATTTGGAACCAGTCCATTGTTACATATCTGGTTCTAACTGTAGATTCTTGACCTGCATACAGGTTTCTCAGGAGGCAGTTAAGGTGGTCTGGTATTCCCATCTTTTGAAGAATTTTCCAGTTTGTTGCGATCCACACAAAGGCTTTAGTATAGTCAATGAAGCAGAAGTAGATGTTTTTCTGGGATTTCTAGTCCTGGGAACACAAAAATCATTTTTCATTGCAATGACTGCATCTCATTCATTTCTATATCACCTGTGCCTTGGCTCAATCCTGAAATGAAGAAGATACTTAATGCTTTGAAGGAATGAATAAATGAGTGAATGAAACAGCTCCATGGTGTAAGTAATGTTTCCCTTTGTATAGGTGAGAAAATCAAAGCTCAGAGGCTACCCAGCTAGGAAGTAGAAAAATTGGGGTGCAATCCCTGTCACCCTGGCTCCCAGAGCAGGGATCTTTCCACTGCATCAGGACAGTTGTGACAAGAAAGTGCAGGTTTCATTTCATTTTCCTTCCAACTAATAGTTCTTAAGTGTTTCCTGCATGCCAGACATTGATACCAGATGAATCAAGATTGGATGAAGCTATTAAAGTTCTCTTGAGAGCTCATATGGTTAGCCACAAGATTTTGACACACAAACACACACAAAAGCCTTTCTCCTAGGACCCTGACTTGAATCAATTCTTGATCAACTAAAGCACTGATCTCCAAATAAAGATTTCTGGGGCCCTCCCTTGGAAATTCTAATTCATTCATCTGCAGGTGATGCCTGGGAATCAATATTTTAACCACTGCTTTGGCCTGATGTGTTATATAACCAGTCTTGGGAATGGTCCAACAGGAAAGTTTCAGACAGTAGCCTCATGAAGACAGAGAGTAAGTCTGTCTTCATTCTTTTGTTTGCAAACATTTACTGAGCATTTGCTATGTCATAGTCACTATTCTAAGTCTTAGGGATATAGTAATGAACAAAAATAGGTAGGAAAAAAGTGGAAACAGTAACAGATTTTATTTTCTTGGGCTCCAAAATCACTGTGGATTGTGAGTGCAGCCATGAAATTAAAAGATGCTTGCTCCTTGAAAGAAAAGCTATTACAAACCTAGACAGCATATTTAAAAGCAGAGACATTACTCTGCTGACAAAGGTCCACATAGTCAAAGCTATGGTTTTTCCAGTAGTCACATATGGATGTGAGAGTTGGACCACAAAGAAGGCTGAGCATCGAAGAATTGATATTTTCAAGCTGTGGTGCTGGAGAAGACTCTTGAGAGTCCCTTGGACGGGAAGGAGATCAAACAAGTCAATCCCAAAGGAAATCAACCTTGAATATTCATTGGAAGGACTGATGCTGAAGCTCCAATACTTTGGCCACCTAATGCAAAGAGCCGACTCATTAGAAAAGACCCTTTGACAGCAAACAACAAAATTCTGTAAAGCAATTATCCTTCAATTAAAAGATAAATAAATAAATTTTTTTTTTAAAAAAAGAAAAGATCCTGATGCTGGGAAAAATTAAGGGCAAGAGGAGAAGGGGATGACAGAGGATGAGATGATCGGATGGCATCACTGAACTCAATGGACATGAGTTTGCACAAACTCTAGGAGATAGCAATGGACAGAGAAGCCTGGCATGCTGCAGTTCATGGGGTTGCAAAGAGTCAGACAGGACTTAGTGACTGAACAACAACAACAACAATGAACAAAACAAAGTTCTATTCTCATCCATTTTGTGAGGAAGAGGGAAAGAATAAGTGGGAGATGATGAGCAAACAAAGAAATGAACGGACAGAGTACCCTGTGGCTGTGGTGCCGAGTGACTGGAGAAAGCAGAACAGAGGGGTGGGATGCACAGGGACTGAGAAGGAGCCTCCAGCTCTCTGAGAAGGTAACGTTTTTGCTGAGACCTTAGTGACAAAAAAAGCCAACTGCACGGAGCTCCAGAACCCAGGCAGAAGGAACTGGTCATGGCAAAGTCTTTACAGAGGGGCAGGTTTGGCATGTGTGGCTGGCAGAGTGGAAGCAATTGGAGAAGAACTGAAGATGTGGTTAGACAGTGAGAGCAAGACGGACACGCACCATTTAAGCAGATCTACATTTTCTTTTTTCTTCCAAAGGGTTGTAAGAGGGAGTGACCTGAGGGGACTGATTTAATTGATTTGTCTAGCTACCGATTAAAGACAACAGTCTAGGAGTCCTGAGTTATAGCAGGGGACTGAGTAGACGTTGGTGGGAATTCAAGCTAGAGATGATGGCAGCTCAGGCCTAGGTAGGAACACGCAGATGGAGAGAGATGGACAAACTAGAAACACAGCTGCCAGGAGGCTTTGCTGGTGGGGCTGAATACTGGGTGCATGGGGAGGGTGAAGAGGGCAGGGAGGGTCAGGGATGGCTCCTGGACTTGAGTAACTGGGTAGATGATGAACCACTTACTGAAATGGGAAGGCTGAGGGAGAGTGTTAGGTTGAAAAATGTCTCCCCCCAAATTCACGTTTACTGACAAAGGTTTTCTTCTTGTTGAATTTTAGACAGGCTCCTCTGAGCCCTCTGCAACTAGGACTCAACTTTGATCCATAAAAAATGGCAGACTTGGCACAAACGGTTCATCTACTCCCCAAGCCCTACACCAACGGCCTTGAATAAACACTAACAAACGTTCTAACAGCTCAAGGCCACATCCTCAGGATGACCCTAGTCCCCCCTCATAAAGTATCTGCCTGAGGTAGTACAATGCTGCCAGGAGAATCTTGTTACTAGTCAAGACCTGGTAAGAGATAGACCCTTCTAGGGACTTCCCTGGGGGGCCAGTGATTAAGACTACACACTTCTACTGCAGGGGGCAAGGTTTTGTCCCTGCTCAAGGGACGAAGATCCCACATGCCTTCGCCAAAAGAAAAAAAAACCAAGATAACAACCCCTTCCCAAAGCAGCTACTTTAGACAGTTTGAAGACATACATCTTTTTTCTCCAAACACAGCTCTTCAACCACCCAGATCTGACTTCTCAAGGACCTAAGAGTTGTCTCTTTAAAATGCAAACATTCAGAAAAATAACTCCCTCCCAGCCCAGTGCATACCTCATTCTAACTTGCGCTACTACTGCCTGTCATAAAGATAAAGAGGTTTGGGGGACTTCCCTGGTGATCCAGTGGCTAAGACTTAGCTTTCCAGTGCAGCAGATGTGGGTCTGATCCCTGGTGGGGGAGCTCAGATCCCACCTGCTTCATTGCTGCCAGAAAACCAAAACATAAAACAGAAGCAATACTGTAAAAAATTCAATAAAGACTTTAAAAATGGTCCACATAAAAAAAAAATCTAAAGAAAAATATGCATTAAAAAGAGAAAGAGAGGTTTGCTTCTCCAGTCAACAACACTACTTACCTCAACACAAATCAAAGTTGAGTTCATGGGCACTTTTCCCCACTGCAGTGGTTAGCACTGAACAAGGTCTGCGCTTCCCACTCTAACCTGTGTCTGGCTTTATGTCTGACAACACCCAGTACCCGTGAATGTGACCTGTCTGGGAAAGGCAGTCTTTGTAGGTGTCATCATGTTAAGATAAAGTCATGCTGAATTAGAGTGGACCCTAATCCAGTGACAGGTGTCCTGATAAGAAGAGGAACTAGAGATGCAGAGACAGGTACAAGGAAAATGCCATGTGATGACAGAGGCAGAGAGTGGGGCCACCACAGATGCTGGGCGAGAGACCTGGAGCTGGTTCTCCTTCTGAACCTCAAGAAGGAACCTGTTCCTCATGATAGTTTGACTCTAAACTTCTAGCCTTCAGAGCTGAGAGAGTGAAAGCTTTAGCTTAACCTCCAAGATGATAGCTTACACTTTGTCTTGGGATCCCAGACGAGCCCTCAGGATGATAGTGATAGCTATACCTTGTCTTGGGATCCCAGACAAGCCCCCAAGATGACAGATGAAAGCTTACAGTGTTCCACCAGATTTGTGGTCTCCAAAGAGAAGATTTTAACTTCTGGACCAAAGACAGTCTCAGTCACTCAGAGCTTTGTGTAGCAGAAATTTTATTAAAGTGATAGTAAAAGCTTCTGACATAGACATCAGAAGGGTATAAAGATTACCTGCCTTGCTAGTTTAAACAGGGCATTATATACCTTTTTGTTAGCTGCTGACAATAGAAAAAACAAAACAAAACCTAAGGCTGTGAAAATTTTGTCCAGATCCTTTCCCATAACATATATCCTGGAATGACATCAGCACAAGATCAGCCAGAAGGAATGGGATAACCCAGAGCTAAAGGCTGTGGAAGTTTTACCCCAGACCTTCTTCCATAACATACATTCTGAGCTCAAAAAAAGACACGTCCTTGAGCAAGAGATACTGCTGCCTACAAAGCCTACGTGTTTAAGTCAAAAGAATGTGAAAAAGAAAGAATGTTTACCTCCTCCTTAAAGGGGCCTTAGGTTTGGATTCCTTATCAACCTGCCTAAGTTACCTCTCTCAAGAGTATACATTTCTGTTGCTTTAAGCTGTTATCAAACCAAACTCGGATCCACTCTCCAGGCACAGTAAAGCCAATCTACTAATACCAGGTTGTGGTGAAGGAAAAAGCAGCGTAAACTGCAGGATTCCAAGCAAGGAGTCCATACAGCTAATGCTCAAAACATCAGATGGGTTTCAGGAAAGTATTTTTAAAGGCCAGGTGAGAGAGGGGAGTCGCAGGGTGTATGACTGGTTGGTGGTGAGGTATGGGACTGTGTCACAGGGGTTACATTACCAGTCCTTATGCCCCAGCAGGTCTGGGGGCCACATGCTCATGATCATCACATAGTGAATGTCTTCCATTTAATGATGGTTTTAACCTCTGTAAAACAACTCAGGAGTGTGCATCAGCTCTCATATGGGTAATTCAGAGAGGAGCTAAAGCAGAGGATATGGGGAGGGGTGTGTCCCAGGAAGGCCCCAGAGGGTCCTGCTTTGTTGCAAAGCCAACCAGCTTCTGGTACTTTGTTGTAACAGCACTAGGAAACGAATCCTGGCAGAAACAGGTTTTGTTAGCTCGCTGTGTATTCACAGCACCCAGCACAGTACCAGATACTTGTTGTTCAGTCACTAAGTCAAGTCCTGTCTGACTCTTTGTGACCCCGTGGACTGCAAAACACCAGTCTTCCCTGTCCTTCACCATCTCCCAGAGTTTGCTCAAACTTGTCCATTGAGTTCAGTGATGCCATCCAATCATCTCATCCTATGTCACCCCCTTCTCCTCCTGCCCTCAATCTTTCTCAGCATCAGGGTCTTTTCCAGTGAGTCAGTTCTTCACATCAGGTGGCCAAAGTATTGAAGCTCTCAGCATCAGTCCTTCCAATGAATATTTGGGGTTGATTTCCTATAGGATTGACTGGTTTGATCTCCTTGCTGTCCAAGAGACTCTCAAGAGTCTTCTCCAGCCTTACAGTTTGAAGGTATCAGTTCTTTGGTGCTCAGCCTTCTTTATGGTCCAACTCTCACATCTGTACATGACTACTGGAAAAACCACAGTTTTGACTATATGGACTTTGTCAGCAAAGTGATATCTCTGCTTTTTAATACACTGTACAGTACAGATAGAGAATAAATATTTGTTGAATGAATGAATTAGTGACTTACTCTGCATCCTGGACTGAAGTGAACACAGTATACTCCCGGCTTGGAAAAACACTTGTTGGCAGTATTTGTAGAAACTCAGAATATTTCTTCTGATAAACACATAGCGGGCAAACAGCATTCTACTGGGCATCTGATGAACATTGATTGTGCAAGGTGGGCATGGTTGTTGCCATTTTTTGCAGGTGAGTTCCTGAGACTCAGAGAGGGTGAGACTTGTTTCACAGCCCCTGTAAGGGGAGGCGCTACACCGGGAACCCCAGTGTGTGTCACACTGAAGTCTGTCCCTCACTCCACACGGCTGTCAGTGCAGAAATGTGCTGGTTCCTGATTTAGCTGGTGTCTGAGAGAAGCTTAGCCTGTCAGCTGTGACCCAGGCCCAGGCACTGACCCTGAAGTTGGCCTTGGCTCAGGAGAGAGGGCGCGGGGTGGATCCTCATCTCAGCGGTCACTGAGAGCTCTGTGTGGCTCAGGGGAGTTTCCGTCTCCTGGCAGCGCACCTCCTTTGGTTCTTCAGAGTGGCTCTCAGTCTGTAACATGCACGTGAATCACCTGGGGTTCTGCTAAACTGAAGATTCTGACTCCACGGGACCCTCGTGGGGCCAAGTTTCTGATTTCTGACAGGCTCCCAGGTGAGGTGGATGCTGCTGGCCCGTCGGCTGCACTGTATAGAGGGCAGTGGAGGCGGGAGTGGGGTGGGGTGGGCAGAGAGGAGCGAAATGGACGCGCTGAGGTCTGGGGAGCTGTGGTGTGGCGTCTTTGCAGGGGAAGTGGCTCAACTTCACTCCTCTCTTTCTCTTCTCCTCTTGTAAATTGTCGTTAGAAGCCTCTCTTCATCTCTCTCCCCCGCCCCCCATCAATAGTATAGACAGAGATAGCTGAGCATCAGGACACCGGCATGCTTGTCCTGCCCAGGGGAGTCCAGCCCCTCCCCAGTCAGGGCCCCAGGGTGCTGGCCGGCCAGCTTCCTCCCTCTTCCTTCAGCCCTGAGCCTCTGACTCCAGGAGCCTGCGCGGGGTGGGGACCAGAGTGCAGTGAGTCTGCCGCTGCTCCTCAACAAGCCCGTCACTTAGGCAAGGGGTGGTGGTGGGGGGATGTGGGGAGAGCTGAGGAAAGGTCCTTCCTGCTTCCTAGCACTTGTGTGCGGCCCGAAGGGCACAGGAGTTAATGAAGACAGAGGATGGCCTCCTCCAAATGGACCTCTCAAGGTCTGCGGGCTGGGTGGAAGGAGAAGCTGGACTTCCCAGCAAGACCAAGAGCCCCTTTGACCTTATTCATTGTCAACATGTTCTAATGCGGGGCGTCAGAGTCAGAGAGAAGAATATCTCCGAATGGGAAGTTACCTTCAAGTTAATTTACAAGTTCCAAGCAAGATCCTAAAGGAATTACTTTGGGGGGAGCAGAGTGGTAGTGAACTTGATAAATCCGTTCTGAATATCACTGGTAAATGAAAGAAGATGGTCAAATAAATATAGAAAAAATAAAAGAACTTTGTGTGGGGCTGTGATACTTTTAAAAGATATACCAATGTAACATAATATAAAGCCCAGAAGTCCCACACATGCTTTAAATATTTAGAATATGAAAAATATGGCATTTCAAAATGGGTTGGCAATGGATAAATATGGCTGAGAAAATTAAGGATTTGATTTTTCCTTGTACCACATACTCACACAAATTCCAAATGGGATAAAGAGTTAAATGTAACAGTGATACCAAAAAGATAATGGAATAGAGGAAAATATTTATATAAGGTCATTGCAGAGGAGACCACTCTAAGCTTAACACTGAAAGTAGAAACCCTGAAGGAAAGATGGAAAAATGTGACAGCAAAAGTTCTTACATGTTAAAAACATCATAAAATTAATAAGCAAGTAATAAATTGAGGGAATTCAATATATACCTGATGAGGGGTTAATATTATTACAAATTAATAGGAAAAATACATCAGAAATGGGCACCAAGCATAACAGACATGTGATTTAGATGTAAGTGCGAATGGGGACTTCACTGGTGGTCTAGTGGTTAAGACTCTGTGCTTCCACTGCAGGGGGCACAGTTCCATCCAGGAACTGGGACCCTGCAGGCCATGTGGCACGGCCAAAAAGACCAACTGCAAATGACCAGTAACCATGTGAAACCATTTGTAATGATAACAGTAATAAGACAAATGCTACTGAAACCATGAGGTACTTCTTTCTGCCAGCAGAATGGGCATAGATCAGGAGATATTTTAAAAATGACAGACAGGGGAGAGTTTGAACAAACAGACTCTCACTTACTGCTGCTGGGGCTGTATATTGGTACAACTGCTCCACAGGGTGAAAGCCCTTAAAGCTTTCCATCTGTTTGCACCAGAAATTCCATTTCCAGAAATTGATCCTAAAGAAATAATTATATGCACGAAATGAATGCAGTAATGTGCATGCATCACAGTGGCACTCACGCATGGAAAATAGAAACTGCTTAAATATGCATCCACGAGTCCGAATCCTTCTCCAGCTCACTCCAACAGTCACCCAAGGCCTCCAAACCAACTTTTTTGGACGAGGGTCTCAGTTTCCCCTGAAGAGCAAGCATGTTCCCAGCCTTTCTCTGGCTTGAGCCTCACAGCGCCCCCTCGTGGCATACAAGGCAGGACTGGATTTAGCTCCACTCAATCAGACGGTGGGGCTTCCCAGGTGGCTCAGGGGTAAAGAATCCACCCGCCAATGCAGGAGACGCAAGAGCCATGGGTTTGATCCCTGGGTCAGGAAGATTCCCTGGAGGAAGAAATGGCAACCCGATCCAGTATTCTTGCCTGGAAAATCCCATGGACAGAGGAGCCTGGTGGGCTACGGTCCAAAGGCTCATGACGAGTCAGACACGATTGAGCATGCACGCATCCAGGCAGAGCTGGACGTGCAAGGCGACCAGGTAGCTGCTGAGGATTTAACTAGGGCTTTGATTCTTAGTTCTGGTGTCCAGAAGGAATAGAAAGCATTTTCTCTCTCCCTGGGGACCTGCTTTTGTTTCTAAGACCTGCTTTTGGCTTCTTACTACTCTTAGGCACTCAAAGACCCATATGGTCTGCTCCACCCCTCACGTCCCACATCACCCAGGAAGCCTCTTGGCAATTCTAGCCACACAAGTCTACTTTCAGTTTTTCAAACTCATCATGCCATCTTCAGATGCTGTTCCCTTTGCTGCAAACACTCCTCCCTTCCTCTCCTACCTGAGCTCAAGGCTCTCGCCTCAGAAGCCCTTTCCTGTTTTCATAGTTCCTCTATGATATGGGGCTTCCGTGGTGGCTCAGGTGGTAAAGAACCTGCCTGCAATGCAGGAGACATGGGTTCAATCCCTGGGTCGGGAAGATTCCCTGGAGAAGGGAATGGCAACCCACTCCAGTATTCTTGCTTGGAGAATCCCACGGACAGAGGAGCTTGGCAGACTGTACAGTTCATGGGGTCGAAAGGAGTCAAACACAACTGAGTGACTAACACTTTCACTTTTTCTATGATGTGTATTATAGTTGCAGTTCTATATTGATCTATGTAACTGTGCCCCCTACCTCAAGACTTTCAGTGATGTGTAGCAGGATTATGGCAGTTGTAACTCCAGGATTCACACAGTACTTAGCACATAGTAGGGCCTCAACATGGCCAACCAGGGCTCTGGGAAATGATCTTTTATTATTTCTTTGATAACCCCTACCCCTTTGTTATTTCTGTCTTATCAGAATGCCAACCAGTTGGACGTTGGACTTCTTGAACTATTTCTCTAAGTATTTTCTCTTGCATATATTTCTTTCTGACATTTTGTTTCGCATTCTGGAGATTTCACCAACTTTGTTTTCCAGAACACTTCTTAAAAGCTTTTTTATACTTAACTTGCTTTTCATTTTCAAGCTTTTTTAATATTTGTATGCCTGTGTTCATAACAGCATTGTTCCCAATAGCCATAATGTAGTGAAGTTGCTCAGTCGTGTCCGACTCTTTGCGACCCCATGGACTGTAGACTACCAGGCTCCTCTGTCCATGAAATTTTCTAGGCAAGAGTACTGGAGTGGGTTGCCATTTCCTTCTTCAGGGGATCTTCCCGACCCAGGGACTGAACCTGGGTCTTCCGCATTGCAGGAGGATGCTTTACCATCTGAGCCACCAGGGAAGCCCAGTCATAATATAGAGACACCCAAATGTCCATTAATGTATGTACATCCAATGGAATAATTTTCAGCCTTAGAAAGGAAGGAAATTCTGACAGTCTCATGGATAAAGCTTAAGGACATTATGCTAAGTGAAATAAGCTATTCACAAAATGGCTTAATACTGTATGATTTCACTTATATGAGGTACCTAGTCAAATTCATAGACTCAGAAAGTAGAATGGGAGGTGCCAGGCGCAGGGGGGAGGGAGGAGTGGGTACTTAGTGTTTGATGGGCGCAGAGTTTCATTTCACAAGACAAAAAAATATTCTGGGGATGAATAATGGCTATGGTTGTGTAACAATGTGAAAGTACTTAATGCCACTGAAGTGTGCACTTAGAAATGGTTAAAACAATAAATTTTATGTTGTGTATATTTTACCACAGGTTTTAAATTTATTTCTTTTTCTCTAGTTCTTGTTTTCTTAACATCTTGTCTTTTCATTTAAGATACAATATATTCTTGAGCATTCTTTAGGATATTAATTTCCTTCCTTTATTTCTTTTTTTATTGAAGTATACCAGACTTACAGGGTCATGTTAGTTTCAGATATACAGTGATTGGGTTGTATATATGCATATATTTTTCCAAATTGTTTTCTATTATATGTTATTAAAATATATTGAATATATCAATAGTTGCCTATGCTATAGAGTAGGTCCTTGTTTATCTATTTCATATACAGTAGTGTGTATCTATTAATCCTTGTTTATCTATTTCATACTCAGTAGTGTGTATCTGTTATTCTCAAACTCTTAATTTTTCCCTCCCCCACCTTTCCTCTTGGGTAAATTTGTTTTCTGAGTCTGTGAGTCTGTTTCTGATTTATAAGTAAGTTCATTTGTATCATTTTTATTTATTTTTGGCTGCGCTGAGCCTTCCTTCCTGAGTGAGGGCTTCCTCTGGTTGCAGAGAACAGGGGCTACCTTCCAACTGGGGTGTACGGGCTTCTCTTGTTGTGGACCACAGGCCCTAGAGCACGCAAGCTCAGTAGTTGTGACTCATGGTCTCTAGAGCGCGGGCTCAGTAGTTGTGGAGCACGGGTTTAGTTGCCCTGTGGCTGGCATGTGAAATCTTCCCAGATCAGGAATGGATCCTGTGTCCACTGGCAGGCAGATTCTTCACCACTGGACCACTAAGAAAGTCCCTATATCATTTTTTAGATTCCACATTCAAGTAATATCTTATGATATTGTCTTTATCTTATTTACTTCAACGAGTATGATAATCTCTAGGTCCTTCCATGTTGCTGCAAATGGAATTATTTTATTGTTTTTATGGCCGAGTAATATCATATATATATATATAACTCACATCTTTATCCGTTCATCTGTGGATGAGCATTTAGGTTGGCTCCATGTTTTGGCTATTGTAAATACCACTGTTATGAACATTGAGTGTATGCGTC
Organism: Okapia johnstoni; assembly: GCA_024291935.2. Taxonomy (NCBI): domain Eukaryota; kingdom Metazoa; phylum Chordata; class Mammalia; order Artiodactyla; family Giraffidae; genus Okapia; species Okapia johnstoni. The sequence continues at coordinate 27,201,829 of CM044326.1, forward strand.
TTTCTGAATTAGTTTTCATCTTTTCCAGGTAGTATGCCGAGGAGTGGGATTACCAGATCACACGGTAACTCTATTTTTAGTTTTTTAAGGAACCTCCATACTATTCTCCATAGTACCTGCACCAGTTTACATTCCTATCAACAGTGTATGAGGGTTCCCTTTTCTCTACCCTCTTTCTTTTTAAAGTTGTCTTTTATTCTCTGAATTTTCTCTGAGGATTTCCTTTGCCCTTCATCTTGGTAGCTCTTGTCAAAATGTGTGGGGCTCCCCGGCATCTTTTAACATTTAAGTAGGCTGACCTGGGGAAATGTGCACATGGGCAGAGCTTAGAGTGAACAGATGGGGAGCCTGTTGTTAACCAGGGGGCCACTAAAAGCTGGAATGAGGGGGACCCACTCAGGAGTACTGATGACCATGTGGTAGCACACACTCTCACCAGGCTGCTCATACAATTGTCTTTAGAGGAGAAACTGATTTTCCTCCCTGGAGTAGGTAGGTGCCTGCCTGCTTTCATGACTTGGCAGAAAGAGCATGAAGTATTCGCACGTGGAGTTTCACTGGCCCTGCCTGTTCCAGCCCTGCTTCTCACTCTGCCTTCTGTGATACCTGCCCTCATGTCCACAGATGCCTTGAGATTTCGCTGGCTAATGGGAGAGCCCCCTGGCTCCAGCCCCTTCGCATATTTTCTGGGCTTTTGCTCCCTCTTCCAAAGGTCTCTTCCTTTCCATCTTCCACAACCCCCTTCCATTGTCTTTGCTGTGCTACTCTAGACCTTTTGCTCACTGTCCATCACTTGAATGAAGCAGAGGATATGAAAGTGCCTTCTTAGTCCCTGTCTTGAACTCTGCTTGTCCTGAGACCCTACCAACCACTTATCTAATCATCACAGGGATGGAATCAATGCCAGCCTTGGCTTTGAGCCCTTGAATACCTGATCTCCAGGTTACTCTGTGAGACACTCTGCACACCCCAGCACCATACACACACACACACACACACGCCCAGCTGTCTGGTGTCAGCTTCTCCAGGGTTCTTTATACCTGGGTGAGGTCCCAGCCTCCCTGTTCTACTCCTCACCTGGGTCTCCACCTGTGGAGCTCTTTGCCTCTCTCCCTTCCACTCCCACATCCGCTGCCCTAACTCAGCTTCACTGTCCTGCCAGCTCATCATGGAACTGCCACCTCCAGTCTCCCCTCCCCGGCACACATGGCCATAGACAGAGCCACCTTCCAAATTCCGAGATCTGAGCATGGCACTTCCTTGCTTGGCCTCTAGAGCCAGCAGCATCAAAGCTGGGATCCTTAGTATGACATTCAAGTCTCCTTTCTGGGCTGGACTGTGTCTCCAGTCACATATATCTATAGTTTCTCAGTGAGCCACGCTCCCCCAATGCATCCCAGCCTTATGCTGGTCCCTCTTCCGGGAACGCCCTTTCACCCCTTCTGTTCCTAGATGGTTCAAATCCATCTGTTGGGGGAGGGACATTTATGCCCCATCTTGGTGCTTCCTTCCATATGGAAGGACATATGTTATTGTAATAGTCCCGGGCTCCTATCACCTCACTACCCACAGCCCCCTGGGCGCTCCAGGGTCACCTCGTTCAGAAAGCCTTGGTGACTGCCGGGCTGGGTTCGGTTCCTCCCTCCATCTACAATATCCTGTACATTGAGCTCCCTCCCAGCTAAGCAACTCATCCAGTGCCATTCGGCTTGGAGGCAGCAGTGTCTGTTCCCAGGTGGCTGGCAAGTCCTAAATACTCTTGGCGTTCTCCCTTCCTGCCCCGCCACTCAGGGCCAAGGAAGGTTGGTCAGCAGGGCTCCCTTGTACAAGCCTCCTCTCTCAGATGGGACTTTGTCTCCAAGGCTCCAGATGCCTAGAGTCACATCACCAGAGGAAGGGGCTCCCCGATCTCCTGTGTCCCAGAAGCCATCTGAATTGTTCCACGTGAGCCCTGAACTTGTTTGTTCCTCCTTCAAGCCCAAGTCTTCTTCAGAGAATGGTCTTTGTGATCTCCGCAACCACACACACGCCTTGTAAAGAGATGTAGAACGCTCATTTGTGTGGAAACATAAAAAAAAAAAAAAAAACCCTGAAAAAACACACACCAGGTTCATAGGGAACAGACCTGCCTACATTGTGGTGACCTGTGCCTGAAATAGGTCTGCCACAGAATGAGAGATTAAAAACAAATGAAACTCCACGTGCCAAGTGCCGCTGAGGCGGCAGCCCCCTCAGTTGTAGTAAATGACCTGCTCCCGGGAAATGAATAAGGCATGAGGTCTGCTCGGAGCTGGACCAGGAGGGCGAGAGGAGGAAGAGAGGCTTGGGGCTGTCTCCACCCACACCCTCGGAAGTGATGCACAAACAAACCGCTGCAGAAGCGCTCCGGAGGGCACGCTTAGAGGATCACAGTGAGTAAGACACCCCCATCCCCCACTGAGAAAACAATTTAGAACCCTGCACACCATACTTCTCGTGGATATTTTCAACATACATGGGCTTATTATTAATGACTGATCTAACGCATCATACAGCAAAGAAACTTATTTATTTTGAATAACGTGGCATTTCCCAGATGTCTTTGGCCACAGAATGCTTTCAGGAGGAACACTTGCTAAGATCCTCTGAATATATTTGCTGTTGTCTTCTTGGGTTTTTCTCCAAGCTTGTTTTGTTGTCCTGCAGCATCAGCATCACTTGGGAGCTCATTAGAAATGCAGACACGGGACTTCCCTGGTGGTCCAGTAGTTAAGAATCCACCTTGCAATGCAGGGGATGTGGGTTCAGTTCCTGGTTGGGGCACCAAGAACCCACATGCTGTGGAGCAACTAAGCCCACACACCAGGACTACTGAGTCCGTGTGCTACAATGAAGACCCAATGCAGTCAAATAAATGAATGAATGAATAAATGAAATACAGAAGCATAGGCCCCATCCTAGATTCAGAATTTGAGAGAGAAGGCCTAGAAATCTGAGTATTTATAAGCTCTTCAGGTGACTCTTATGCATGTTGAAGTTTGATCAGCAGCACTTGAGGGCAGATTTTCAAAGTGGGGTCTATGAAACTCCAGTCTCCCCAATCTTCTTAGAAGACCTACAAGGTCCAAATTATTTTCATAATATACAATAATGTTTGCCTTTTGCACTGATAATGCAAAAGCAATGGGGATTGGGATATTGTGATATAAGAAACAGATGTATTGTTCTTCATTCATAGTTCCTGACACACAGCTTCTAAACCCTCATAATTTCCTAAGTGATAAGACAGAGGCTAAAAGAGCACCTTTGTTATTCGTAAAAAGCCCCTTTCAACCACACCTGAGTTTATATTAATGCAGTGGCATTTGCAAAGCTGTTAAGGATGGTGGGCTGGCTGCCAGGAGAATCAGTCATGTGATTAAAGGGTTGGCATTTTCATCCCTGACTTCTAACTTCCTGGGAGGAAAGAGGGGCGTGGGATTAACTTAATTACCAATGGTCAATGACTTATCAATTATGCCTATATAATGAAGCCTGTATAAAAATTCCTAAAGTGTGGGGTTCAGAGAGCTTTGGGTTGATGAACATGCGGAGGTGCTGGGACACACCTGGGAGGGTTTGGAGGCTCCACACTCTTTCCACATATGAGTCTCTTCCATCTGCTGTTGCAAATTATCAAACCTAGGGAGAGGGTCCGATTTTCCAGGTGATGCTGTCCCTGCCAGTTCAAGAGATGCAAGAGATGAAGGTTTGATCCCTGGGTCAGGAAGATGCCCTGGAGTAGGAAATGGCAACCCACCCCAATATTCTTATCTGGAAAGTTCCATGGACAGAGGAGGCTGGTGTGCTCTACTCCATGGGGTTGCAAAGGGTCAGACCTGACTGAGCAACTGAGCATACACACACACAGGGAGAGGGCCAACAGAAGCACAAGTGACAATCTGAACTTGTGATGGGTGTCTGAAGTGGGGACAATCTTGTGGTAATGAGCCCTTAACCTATGGGATCTGACACTACCCCCAGGCAGGAAATGTCAGAACAAAGTTGAATGGTAGGACCCACAGGTGGTGTCCAGGAACTGCCTGGTGTGAGAAAACTCCCCATATATAGGTAGCCAGAAGTAAGTGCGGACAAGGAAAATGGAGAGTTTTTCCTTTCAGGGGTAAAACTGCTGTGCCCTACAGCACATCAGGACAGTGGCAGGGAACCAATGTTGGCACAACCAATTTTGCATTACAAAATCATGCCTGGGTAAAAGATTTGTTCAAACTCAAGACAGACTAATGGATTTTAATGTAGGGCTTCCCTGGTGGCTCAGATGGTAAAGAATCTACCTGCCAATGCAGGAGACACGAGTTTGATCCCTGGGTCAGGAAGATCACCTGGAGAAGGGAATGTCTACCCACTCCAGTATTCTTGCCTAGAGAATCCCTTAAAGAGAGGAACCTGGGAGGCTACAGTCCACGGGGTTGCAAAGAGTCAGACACAAATCAGGCCTAGGTAAAAGATTCATTGAAAGTCAAGACAGACTAATGGATTTTAATGTAACAGCACCAAATTTTCAGTGATAGGGCTTCTGATTCCACTTTGCAACTAAGTTTTAGAAAGCTACCACTTGTTGATTCTTAGTGCAGTGCTTAAGAAGAATATCCACAATCATCTGAAAAGAATTTCAAGACACTCCTCCCCTTTCCTACTGCACATCTCTGTGAAGTCATCTTTTCTTCATACGCTTTAGCCAAAACAACACATTGCAATAGATTGATTGCAGAAGCAGCTATGAGAACCCAGGTGTCTTCTATTAAAGCCAGACATTAAAGAGACTTGCAAAGTGGAAACAATGCCACCCTTCTCACTGAACTTTATTTTGAAAAATACATCTATTTTACCTAAAAATGTATTTTCGGTTAATATGTCATGGCTTATTGTTATTTCAAAGTAAATATTTTAAAATATTTCTCAGTTTTAAGTTCTAAAATGATAAATAGCAATTAGATATAACTCATATAGAGACAAAAGACCCCTTGGAATCCTTGTGCTGTGTGTGCGTGCTCAGTTGCATGTGACTCTTTGCAACACCATGGACTGTAGCCCGTCAGGCTCCTCTGTCCATGGAATTTTCCAGGCAAGAATACTGGAGTGGGTTACCATTTCCTTTTCCAGGAATCCGTGGGATCCTTGATAATTTTTAAAAGTACAAAGGGGCCCCATGATCAAAGAGTTTGTGAAGGGCTGATCTAGGGGAACCTTCAGGGTCTCGAGGCCCAGTGTGAACCCCCCAACCTACATAAGTCCAGCAGAGGGTGAAGACAGTGGGGTGGGGTGGATCCAGGTGGCACGTCCACCACCAAGGTGCTACAGACAGGAGGCTTGACTTTTGGTCTGCTGTGCCGGGGTCCACCGGGATGGCATGAGAGGGCCGGGGCCTCACAGCAGTGTGGCGCCGCCTTCCTTCCTGCGAGAGTGACAGGTAGCCCCGGGGCCTCCCAGCGGAGGCTGTCAGGACACAGGCTGTGGGGAGGAGGCTCCAGCCAGGCCCACCTGATGCTGGCGCTCTGAGACTCCCCGGCCTATTTTCTAGACCAGGGGGCAGCCTGCTCCTGTTCTGGCAGATTCAAACATGGGCCAGATTTCATGCCAACCCATCAGCCTCCCACCAGTGCTCACAGTGGGGAGAAATCCACAGATGCCTGTAGTAAAAGGGCCGGCCATCTCCTTCTCCTGCCCCGAGGCTGTTGCCAGGTCAGACCACATTTCCCCAGCTCTGGGCCCGCTCCCAGCAGAGCCCCTCTTCCCTCAGGTTCCTTCCCTGAGTCCCCGCCGCCTCCCCACCCCCAGGATGCAGGGTCTGGGACAGTCATCTGCCCCCCCCCCCTCCCAGCAGGGCAGTTCTGGGGGCTGGAAGGAGGCAAGGGGAGCTTGGAGGACCCCCAGAGGGGACCCCTGACGACCCTGGGGCTTGGACCCTCGTGCTGCCGCCCTGAGGGCGTCTCCCTATCGCACAGGTAGTACCTGGGAACTCTGTCTCCAAGGCCTGCTGCAGGCTCCCGGTGTTTGCCGTTGTGTCAAGAGCCAGGAGGGTGGTCCTGGCAGACAGCAAGCACCTGTGTGGAAATTGTGGATCTACAACCACACATGGGGGTTCCCTTTTAGCTCGAGAGTTCGTGAATCCAGCCAAGTGCCTGGATGTGTTGACTCGCCTGACACAGAGCTGCCCCTGCTCGGACCTCACCTCTCAGAGACTGGTGAGTGGGAGTGCTCAGTCAGGGGTGGGGGGACCCACTCAGTCAGATGGCAAAGGCCCCCAGATTAAGGCTTATATGACTGCAGACCTGCTCCAGCCTCGGCACTGATGGGCTGTCTGACCTTGAACATGTGTCCTCCCGTTTCTGGGCCTTACTGTTGGACTTGATCATCCCTAAGCACTGATGCCGGTATCATTTTGAGTCTGGATGGGGTGAGGCTCTAAACACAGTCTGGTCCTAGCATCTCCAGGTGTAAGAAAGGTGACAGCCTCCTACTGAGCCAGCCCTCTGCAGGAAGCCAGTTACCAGGCCAGCACCTCAGTAGAGCTGGCTGTTCCAGCTGAGCTTCCAGGACGGTGGGGAGTGGGCAGCGGGGAACAGAGGGGTGGCTCTCATCATAAAACTTTGTTGGAGCCCATCTTTGATTCCATCTATGGCAACATGGCTTTGAGAGCCTCTCTGAGCATATTCTCCAGACTCGGTAAAATAGGACTAAATGCTGAGGGCCCACAGATAAATACAAGGTCTTGCAGATAAATGCAAGGTGTCTGGGGTACCCTCAGTGCTCCAAATACTTAATACTTATCAGCATCCACCGCAGCTGACACAAAGCCGCACTTAGCGAGTGGTGTTGAGCTGCTCCAGGGAGAAAATGAGGGTTATTGAAATTAACTTGGCTCCTGCTGTTTTTTCTTCCTTGTCCTAATCACCGGGAAATCTGCTGCTGGCTGGGCAGGAGGGCCCGAGGGCCAATGCCCCTGGGAATCCAGGGCTCAATTAGGCTGTGGCAAATTGGATTTCTGGCCGTGAGGCCACAGGGCTGAGGTTGGCATTGAGGCATGAGCTGCCAGACGGTATTAGGGTAAGGGCTGGCCAGATGGGCCCACAGCTAATTCAATCTGGCTTCCCAGAAACAAGACTTACAAGGCCTGAGTTGTGGGCCTAGAGAGCTCCGTCTCTGGGTGGGAGGGCAGGGCCCTGTATGGGGTGGGCCCTGTGCCTGGCACCTGGCCTCTGCCAGCAACTGAGCACCACCGATCCAGACAGTGTGATGAGTGGTGGTTTAGTGTTAGGGAAAACGCCCAGCTTGGACATCCAGAGGTCCAGGCCTCTGGTCTCCACATATGTATCAGCTACTCTAGGAGTGGACCTGAGTTTGTGTGTGTGTGTCTGTGTGTGTGTCTGTGTGTGTGTCTGTGTGTGTGTCTGTGTGTATCTGTGTGTGTCTGTGTGTGTGTGTGTGTGTGTGTGTGTGTGTGTCTCCAGCACTAACATTCTTGATTCTATGGCTGTCATTATATATTAGGAAGAACAGAAAGAGTCAGAAAACTCAGAATGAGAGAGGGACTGAAACAGACACAATAAGACATTAAAAAAAAAATGCTGAGAAACTGGGAAAGAGAAAAAGACCAGAGAAAAAGAGGGGATATATGTATGCAGATAGCCGATTCACTTTGTTGTACAGTAGAAACTAACATGACATTATAAAGCAACGATATTCCAATAAAAATTAGTTTAAAAAAAGAATAGCAGAAAAAGAAAACAAATGGGAAAAAAACAGTAGAGAAAGAAAAGACAAAGAAATTTAAACAGAGCCAGGCAGTGAGAGAAGAAAACCGAAAGAGATAGGAAGAGAAATTGAGAGAGGGAAAGAGACTGAAGTCAAAATTTAACTACAAAGTAGTGTCTGCCCCAGATGAGCATCCTGAGGGGAGAGGGGAGACTGAGACAGACACAAACACGCAGAAGACAGAGACAGCCCATGAGAGTTAGATGCACAGACAGACAGACAGACAGAGCCACAGAAAGGTGGAGGCCAATCAGAGAGAGCAGGGGAGGACTGACACAGATGGAGAGTAGGTGAAATTTTGGTTCAGAAGGATGGGAAGTGGAAAGATCTAGTATGTTCTCCAGGGGAAAAATGGAGGAAAGACCCTAAGCAGGAAGACAAGCAGTACCTTTTTTTTAACGTTGTAATTTTATTACCTGTTAGTGACAAGCAACCTTAGAATTTTGTTTGTTTGTTTTTTAATCCAGTAGAGTTCCTAGCCTGGGCTCAAAACCCAGTTCCCAAATGATCAGAAAATGCTCATGTCTCCTTATTCTTAGGAAAGAGGGAATGTGGGTTTTTGTCCTTGCTGCTTCTCAGTCGCTTTCTCCATCACCAGGCACAGAATTCCAGGCTTTGACTGGCTGATCAGCCATCTCTGCTGTCCTAACCCTCTCCCCTCAGCAGCCCTTCCTGGGTGTGGGTCTACCACCCAGCTGCCAGAGCTGCGGTACACAGGCCCCACGGCGCAAAGCCCCCACCAACTTCCCTGTGGTCCTGATTGATCAGCTCCCCCCAGAGCTGCACCTGTTTGGCATTAATTCTCCATCTGTTTCCTGCTGGCCCTTTGTCCCAGGGGTCACACGGTGGCGTCCCCAGATCCTGCCCTCAGACTTGTTGGGCATGAGCCTTCAGGCTGCCCCCTCCTGGCATGAGGCCCAGAAGGCCTGCAGAGGCTGAGCTCACATCGGTGGTCTGGCAGCGCCATCCCCACTCTCAGGGACCCATTTCCCATTCTCCTGGCACCACACACACTGCTGCCCCCAGGCTTCCCTCATCTGCAGCAGTCAGGTGAGTGAGCTGGAGGGCAGGTAGCCTCTGCTTCCCTGCTGGACACGATGAACCAGGGAGAGAAGGGACAGCCTGGCGTGGCCATTCTCAGCCTGGACGGCACAGTGGAATCACCTGGGGAGCTTTAAAAGTCAGCTGGGCCTGGATCCCATCCCCAGAGATGCTGCTTTAGTTGGCTAGGGTGTGGCCTAGACATCAGGACTTTTAAAAACTCCCAAGGCACCTTCTTATGCATCCAGGGTTAAGACCAGTGTCCTTGAGCCATGGCTGGCTGAGCCAGGAAGAGTCCACCCATACCTCGCTCAACAGAGGCTCAGAGACGTCAGGGCCCTGCCTGGAGTAACACAGCCAGAAGGGCAGAGCTGTGCCTGCCAGAGCCCCTCCATCACCTCCCTGGGGTCCTCACGACTTCCAGCCTTGGGAGTAACCTGTCAGTCTCTGTTTTGGGGTCTGCTCTTGCCCCAGGGAGTTTGGGAGTTGAGCTCTGTATCAACCTGTTACCCACAACATGCTCCTTTGTGACCCTCAGGCTTCTCATCTGTAACCTGGAGATCAGAGGACACACCTCAAAGTCCTGGGGTGACAATGAGTTAATACATGTTTAGGGCTTATCATGGTGCCCAGTACTTAGTAAGCCTTCAGTGAGTGTTATCTGTTAGGATTAGGGTTAGCGTTTTTCCCACACCAAGGAAATCTTTGCAACACCAGCTGGGTGTCCTACAGTTTACCTCAGTTTCCACGGGTTAAAATCTTGGTCTCAAACAAGTGAGGTGGGAGGGAGCTTGCTCCCACCTTCAGATGCCAATGATGAGTTAGTTACCAGCAACTTCTTTCCAACATGGCTACAAATCGGGGGTCCCTGGGACCTCCTCCCTGTTGGATTTGATGATTTACTAGAGTGGCTCACAGAACTCAGGAGACACTTGAGTACCTTTGTGTGTGTGCTCAGTCGCTTCAATCATGTCTGACTCTCTGCGACCCCATGGACTGCAGCCCACCAGTTTCCTCTGTCCATGGGATTCTGCAGGCAAGAGTACTGGAGTGGGTTGCCATGCGTCCTCCAGGGGAATCTTCCTGACTTAGGGATCGAACCAGCGTCTCCTGCATCTCCTTCACTGCACGCAAATTCTTTACTGCCGAGCCACCAGGGAAGGCCCTTAAGCACTTTTACCAGTTTACCAAAGGATATGTTAAGAACACAGATGAATAGCCAGGTGAGGAGATTCACAGTTTGACACCTGGGTACTGAGCACATGGAGTTGGGGGCATCACCCCCAGGTAGATGGATGCACAAGGCAGGGTATGTGAGAAGGGGCACAGAGCATCCATGCCCTCGCTGGACACCACTCTCCCAGCACCTCTGTGTGTTCACCAACCCAGAAGCTCTCCAGACCTCACCCTTTGGGGATTTGGTATGGAGGCTTCATCATGTAGGCGGGATGGAGTTCAACATGCATCACTGTCTGTCTTCTCCTAAGGAGAGGGGCAAGGCTGAAAATTCCAAGCTTCTAACTAAGGTGTGTTCTTTCTGGTGACCCTCCCTCATCAGGGAGCCATTCAGGAGCCCATTGGAACAAAAGAAGCTCCTGTTACCCAGGAAATTACAAAGGTTTCAGGATCTCTGTGTCAGGAACCAGGGGAAGAGACAAAATATTGGAACAAAAGATGTTTCTAGTGCTGTTATCACTTAGGAAATTACAAGTGTCAGGAGCTTGAAACAGAGACTAATATATATACATATATATTTTTTTTCTATTATCTCAGGAGGGAACATGACCCTGCTGACACCTTGGTTTCAGACTTCTGGATTCAAGAACTGTGAGTCCATTTCTGTTGCTGTGAGACACTCAGTTGGTGGTCATTTGTTACAGCAGCCACAGGAAACTATTATAACCTCTTCAGAGCTAAGGGTTGCTGGCTACGGAGTCCCTTCAACATGACAGTTGATCTGCTAGTGACACTTTAGGGAAGTCGAGGGGCAGAGGCTCAGTACTGCCCTGAGGGCTTTTGGGCCTGGGCACCAGAGGTGGTGAGGCGCCCTCTTTACTGTGGAGGACTTGGCCTGCTCCTTACTCTCTTTAGGCCTCAGATCTCCGCTCCACCCGCCTCCCTATTTGTTCTTTGTATCTCTGAGTCTCAGAGAGAAAGACCCATCTCACACCTTAGGTGATCAGTTCCTCTGAATCTAGACCTTCACAAGGCCGATAGCAGCCTCTGGAGTGAAGTGGACCCCTCCAGCCTCGTGGAGGGCAGGGCCTGGGCCGCTGGTGAGAAAGGGATGTGGCTGGGGAGCACGGCGGTGAGTGCGGGAGGGAGGGATGGTGGTCTGGAGCCCCCAGCATGCTCCGCGTCTGCCACTGCCCTCAGACCCTGGAGAACGCTTCATCGTCTCTGCCCTGAGCTGGGCGTGCCCAGGTGAGTAACGGCTGTCAGGGGCTCACAGGCCCCTCCCCTGGCTGATATGACGCCATATCCTCTTCCTGGGTGTTCTGGCGGGCGCGAATTCTACCACTGAACCACCAGTGCCCAACTTCCCAGCGTTTTGTCAGGAGCAGCTCCTTCTATCATTTTGGTCTGTTTTGTTTCTTAGCATTATTCTTGAGTAGATTCTTGGTTGCTCGATCCGTGATGTGGAGGACCATGGGAAGGTTCCCGGCACTCGGCTGGTGAGGGAGGGAAGGAGAGATGGGACAAGCAAAATAAACTCCAAGAAGATTTTTAAAAATTGTACAGTTATCCCTCAGTATTCATGGGGGATTGGTTCCAGGACCCCCTGCAGATATCAAACTCCTCAGATGCTCAAGTCCCTTATATAAAACAGTACTGTATTTGCTCATAACCTACGCACATCCTCCCATGTACTGGGAGGTCATCTCTAGATTCCTTAAAATACCTGATACAGTAGAAATGCCATGTAATAGCTGTCAATACAGTGTGAATGGTATGCAAATAGTTGGTGTGTACAAATTCAAGGTTTGCTTTTGGGAACTTTCTGAAAAATTTTTTTTCAAATATTTTTGATCCGTGGTTGGTCGAATCTGTGGACTCAGAATCCATGCACACAGAGAGCTGATGTAGTAAAATACTTATAACATAAAATTGACCGTTTTAGCCATTTGTTGCTGTTGTTCATTCACAAAGTCATGTCCAGCTCTTTGTGACCCCATGGACTGCAGCACGCCAGGCTTCCCTATCCTTCACCATCTCCTAGAGCTTGCTCAAACTCATGTCCATTGAGTCACTGATGCCACCCAACCATCTCATCCTCTGTCCCCTCCTCCTCCTCCTGCCCTCAATCTTTCCCAGCATCAGGGTCTTTTCCAATGAGTTGGCTCTTTGCTTCAGGTGGCCAAAGTATTGGAGCTTCAACATCAGTCCTCCCAATAAATATTCAGGGTTGATTTGCTTTAGGATTGACTGGTTTGATCTCCTTGCTATTCAAGGGACTCTCAAGAGTCTTCTCCAACACCACAGTTAAAAAGAATCAGTTCTTTGGTGCTCAGCCTTCTTTATGGTCAAACTCTCACACCCATACATGACTGCTGGAAAAACCATAGCTTTGACTATATGGATCTTTGTTGGCAAAGCGAATGACACTTTTAGCCATTTAAAAGTGTGCAATTCAGTGGCATTAAGTGCATTCACAGTATCGTGCAGCCATCACTACTACCTGCTCTAGGACTTTTGGAAACCACAGCCTTAAAACAGTCCCTCCCCCTTTCTCCCCCACCTCCAAACACTGGCTACCACTGTCTGCCTTTTGTCTCCATAGATTTGCTTTAAGTCAAGAAGATTGTTTTGATCTCTGCATTCCATTTAAAATGCAAATCACCACCAGAGTACCACCATCTGCATTTTTAATTTCATTCATTTCAACCAACAGTAGCCCTCCACCCTCCTCCATAATTTATTTATTTATTTTTTAATTTTAATTGGAGGCTAATTACTTTACAATATTGTGGTGGTTTTTGCCATGCATTCACATGAATCAGCCATGGATGTACATGTGTTCCCAATCCTGACCCTCCCTCCCTTCTCCCTCCCCATCCCATCCCTCAGGGTTATCCCAGTGCACCAGCCCTGAGCACCCTGTCTCATGAATCGAACGTGGACTGGCAATCTGTTTCACGTATGATAATATACATGTTTCAATGCTGTTCTCTCAAATCATCCCACCCTCTCCTTCTCCCACAGAGTCCAATAGTCTGTTCTTTACATCTGTGTCTCTTTTGCTGTCTCGCATATAGGGTCATCGTTACCATATTTCTAAATTCCATATATATGCATTAATATACTGTATTGGTGTTTTTCTTTCTGACTCCTCCATAGTTTAGAAATTGTGTTGTGGGGAAAACACTGACCTGGAAGCAGAAGACCTTGGTTGTAGCTCTTTCTGTCAAAGCTTTGTGACCTTGAGAGGGTCCTTGACTCTCTTGGGGCCTCAGCATCCCCAACTTGAGTCACCAGGCTTGGACTCAGCTAACGTTTTCCTAGGCCCTCTGCAGTTCTGATCTTCTAATGCAGTGGTGGAAGTCTGCTACTCGGGCTGTGTGAGAAGGGAATACAGGTGCTGGGTGCTAGGAGGAAGCCGAGAGTGGAGAGGAGGCATTTCTGAGGGCTCCAGACCAGGCCTACCTGGCCCGCCATTCGATCCCAAGCCAGCCCAGTCCACATCAGCTTCCTGGCTTTCCAAATATCCCAGCCACACACTGCAGGTTGGGCTCACCAGGCCCCGTCAGAAGGGGTGAGCCTCCTGGGGGCCTCAAGCAAGAGCATCCTGGGGCAGGCTGAGGCAGGATGGAGCAGGGTGGCAGGGGAGGCCCCAGGGGGATGGGGAGGGCCTGAGGTCAGGGTGGAAAGTGGCTATGGAGCAGGATACAGGGGCCTCATCAAAAGCTCCCTGGGCCCTGCGTGCACCAGTGCTCATGGGAGCTGGTCCCAGGTCTTTCTAGGACCAGGGCTCGGTGCCATCCATGTAAACAGGTGTGTCTGGGGAGGAGATTATAACCAAGGACCTGTAGTCACCTCTCCTGCCCTTCTCTTAAGGAAGGACTCCTTGTCTGTGGGCTCTCGGCCTCCTGGATGTAATTGTGTCTCTTATGTCGTGAAGGGAGAAAGTCTGAGATACACAGTAGGACAAGCTAAAAGAGGCCAGACTGATTTTTTGAGGAAAGATGAGGAAGCCACTGGAGTGGAGGTGGGGAGGCTCGGGGAAGTCAGGGAGGCCCTCCAGGAAGGGGAGGGAAGGGTAAAGGAAGATAGGGTACAGCTTTGGTTTGGGGGGAGCAGGGGAACAGAGGAAGAGAGGTTTGGGCAGTGACTGAAAGTACTGGACTCATGGTGAGAAGTGTTTAGAAGAGATTTAGGGAATGTTTTGTCATGTGATGTGTTGCATAAACACCTCCTCCGTGTCCCCATGAAACCACTACTGACGCTGAATGTTACACTTCAGTGCTTTGGCAGTGAGATTCATGTCTTTTCTTTTTCTTTTTAAATAATGCATTGGCCTAGCTGCCTTTGAATTACTCAGGGCCAGCCATGTTTAGCAGGTTTCATCAGTGTTCCACTAGCTAAATGTTGGGTTCCCTGCTTCGTGGGATACCTTCACCACTTGGTAAGCCCGTGGGCACAGGGAGTGCCGCAGAAACACCTATCGGACTGCAGCTCTGTCCCCCAGCCCCGGGGTCTCCTGGATGGGCGGCCCCATTCAGAGGACAATATTTGAAGTTGAGCCCTGACCCAGTCACCAACAGAGGCCCTTCTCTCACCCTTCCCAGCCCTCATTCTCCCCTGGGATGCCCACTGGCTGGGCTCCTGCCTCTTCTTCCAGCCTCCCTCGAACTCTGTAGAAAGGGGGCATCACCATCCTAGCCCCCTGTGACAGTCACAAGATTCCAGCCACAGAAAGTGCTACCAGGCCCAGTGAGCTAGAAACTCTTGGTACAAAAAGTCTCTCCATAGGGAAGGCTCTGGAAAAAGTACAGTGACCCTGGGAGGGTCTGTGACTCCTTGTCCATTCCTCTAGCTCTGGCCCTCGGTCCGCGGCAGCCTCTTGGAGAGCCCAACAATAGGATGGAGGGAGATGAGGACTCTTCGCCTGGTTCCCAGCCCAGCCTCAGACTCTAGGTACCTTTATCTCCTTCTTCCCCGGTGGCCTCTGACCCATCTGTCACATGGTGGGTGCTGGGGAGGCCAGAGAGAATGGATGCAAAGTGCAAGACTCCACATACACAAGACCCCAACCCTAGTCGGCACTCCCTCCAAGGAGCAGGGCATCCCAATCTAGAGCTCAGGTGCACAAGAAGTATCACTGGCCTTTATCTTCTTTTATCTGTTTGTTTCATTTTTGCCTGTGCTGGGTCTTCGTTGTTATATACAGGCTTTCTCTAGTTGTGGAGAACGGGGGCCACTCTCTAGCTGCTGTGTGCAGGCTTCTCATTGCAGTAGCTTCTCTTGTCATGGAGCACCGGCTCTGGAGCATGTGGGCTCAGTAGTTTGGATGCACAGGCTTAATTGCCCCTCAGCATATAGAATCTTCCCAGACTAGGGATCCAACGCATGTCCCCTGCACTGGCAAGGGGATTCTCAACCACCATGGAAGTCCAGCCTTCATCTTCTTAAATGTAACATTTGAATTTCCAAAGCTCAACATCCCCTTTCCTGGACAGTCAGCTGTGCCTCTGTCCTGCTGTTGTTGTTCAGTCACTAAGTCACGTCCAACTCTTTGTGACCCCATGGACTGCTTCCTTGTCCTGCACTATCTCATGTCCATTGAGTCAGTGATGCCATCCAACCATCTTATCCTCTGTAGAACCCTTCTCCTCCTGCCCTCAATCTTTCCCAGCATCAGGGTCTTTTCCAATGAGTAGGCACTTCACATCAGGAGGCCAAAGTATTGGAGCTTCAGCTTCAACATCAGTCCTTCCAATGAATAGTCAAGGTTAATTTCCTTTAGGGTTGACTGGTTTGATCTCCTTGTAGTCCATGGGACTCTCAAGAGTCATCTCCAGCACTGTAATTCAAAAGCATCAGTTCTTCAGGCTCAGCCTTCTTTATGGTCCAACTCTCACATCTGTACATGACTATTGGAAAAACCATAACTTTGATGATACAGACCTTTGTCAGCAAAGGAATGTCTCTGCTTTTTAATATGTTGTCTAGATTTGTCAGAGACAAACTTTTTCTTCCAAGGAGCAAGCATCTTTTAATTTCATGGCTGCAGTCACCATCCACAGTGATTTTGGAGCCCAAGAAAAGAAAATCTGTCACTGCTTTCATTTTTTCCCCTTCTATTTGCCATGAAGTGATGGGACTGGATGCCATGATCTTAGTTTTTTGAGTTTTAATCCAGCTTTTTCACTCTCTTCTTTCACCCTCATCAAGAGGCTCTTTAGTTCCTCTTCACTTTCTGCCGTGATAGTGGCATCATCTGCATATCTAAGGTTGTTGACATTTCTCCTGGCAGTCTTGATTCCACCTTGTGCTTCATCCAGCATGGCATTTTGCATGATGTACTCTGCATATAAGTTAAATAAGCAATGTTACAATATATAGCCTTGACATACTCCTTTCCCAATTTTGAATCAGCCTGGTATTCCATATCTAGTTCTGTTGCTTCTTGTCCTGCTTACAGGTTTCTCAGGAGATAGGTAAGGTGGTTTGGTATTCCCATCTCTTGAAGAATTTTCCACAGTTTGTTGTGATCCACACAGTCAACACATAGCTCAGTTGGTAAAGAATCTGCCTGCAACGCAGGAGATCCCAGTTCAATTCCTGGGTCGGGAAGATCCGCTGGAGAAGGGAGGGCTACCCACTCCAGTATTCTTGGACTTCCCTTGTGGTTTAGCTGGTAAAGAATCTGCCTGCAATGTGGGAGACTTGGGTTCGATCCCTGGGTTGGGAAGATCCCCTGGAGAAGGGAAAGGCTACCCACTCCAGTATTTTGGCCTGGAGAATTCCATGGACTCTATAGTCCATGGGGTCGCAAAGAGTCGGACATGACTGAGCAACTTTCACTTCACTTCGCTTCACTTCACACTGTCAAAGGCTTTAGCGTAGTTAATGAAGTCAATGAAGCAGGAGTAGATGTTTTTCTGGAATTCTCTTGCTTTTTCTATGATCCAGTGGATGTTGGCAACTTGGTCTCTGGTTCCTCTGCCTTTTCTAAACCCAGCTTGTACATCTGGAAGTTCTTGGTTCACATGCTATTGAAGCCTACCTTGAAGGATTTTGATTATAACTTTCCTAGCTTGGGAAATGAGCACAAATATCTGGTAGTGTGAACATTCTGTAGCATTTTATTTGGGATTGGAATGAAAACTGACTTTTTCCTGTCCTGTGGCCACTGCTGAGTTTTCCAAATTTGCTGACATATCGAGTGCAGCACTTTAACAGCATCATCTTTTAGGATTTGAAATAGCTCAGCTGGAGTTCCATCATCTCCACTACTTGGTTCATAATGATGCTTAGTAAGGCCTACTTGACTTCATACGCCAGGATGTCTGACTCTGTTCTGTGGTCTTGTACAAAGTCAGAGGGGTTGGGGTGTAGGGAGACATCTTGTCTTTGGTCATCCTTCCACCCAGATTACTGCTGAGATGTCCATCTTTTCTGTTCTGTGGCCCAGGATGGTCCTAGACCCACTAGGGAGCTGTTGATGGGGGGGCAGGAAGTGCTGTGGGAAAGGGCCGGGCATCCTCCCCTTCCTCCACTCTACCGTAATCTCTCCAACAGACAGTGCGGTCCAGAGCCCGCTCCCAGCTAGGATGAGGGGGAAGGAAAGGAAGGAGGGAAAACCAGAGGTTAGTATTTCCAAATCACTCCTGTCACAAGCATCTGTGTGTCTGAAAACAAACGTCTCACTGGGCTGTCCTGCCTCCCCAAGTTGGCCTAGGCCACAGGAGGGAGAGAAGACACTTAGAAAGGGCCGAGCTCCTGCTGGGGAGGGAGCAACGAGGAAGCTCCCAGGGAGCTTCAGGATGGCGTACTTTCCATTCATGCTTTGAAGCCAATTAGTGGAGAGAGGTAATGGGACTTCACAGCGGGGCTCCTTGGCCATATGGCTCAGAGCCTCCCTGGGTGCACCCGGCAAGGCATTTGGAAAACTCTGAGAGTGATAGATGTGTTTGGTGACATTCAGGAAATTATGCAGACCTGCTCACTCCTGGGCCTGGGGCCCTGATTCACTAAGGGCATCAGGAGGGCAGGGACTGGGAAAGGGGGGTAAATTTGGATTAGTGATCGCAGCCATGTATCCTGCCAGTCAGCTCTGGACTCAAGGGTCCTTTAAATAAAACAGATGACAGATGTGTTTCTAGAGTTTCTCCCAGCCTGGAGCTGCCTTGCACAGGGAGTTGGGGGAGGATCGGCATTGGACACGGAGTTAGAAGATGCAGAATGGAACCTGCTCTCACATGCCTGCACAGGTCACTTCTTTCTGAACCACTGGTTGCTGATTATGAAATGGGGATGAAACCACCTCTCCCAGCTGTTCAGATTAAATGCGTCCTGGCATGTAAATTTGCCTGACTAGTGCCTGGTGCAGATGTAAAAGCTGAATATATGTTGGCCAGCCACTTTCCTCCTCACTGCCCTGGGCAAAACGAAAAGCATTTTGAAATAGAGACACCAGCAAAAGGCATCAGCAAAAGGAGGAAACAATGACTCACTCACCTCGCAGGGAGGTGTCCTGAAGGAGGCAGCGTTGAGCCTGGAAAACAGGACTTGAGGGTGAAGAGATAGGAGATGGCAAGCCCAGTGTGCAGAGCAGCCAGGAGAAGGCAGGAAACTGATTCAGGAAGTAAGACTCCTCGGGCTTTGTACAAGAGGATGAAATGACAAGTCAGTAGGCGATGGGGGAGCTATGGAAGATTTTCAACAAGATGAAGAGCAGGCTGTGATCTGTGTGCTAGAAGCCCAGATCTAGTGATCCCATGGAGAGAAGACTGGAGGAGATGAGACTGCAGGCAGAAAAATTCAGGGGGAGAGGATGGGGAAGCATAGGAGGGAGGAATCAAAAGATGTTGTGATGATAGAATTAATAGGTCTTGTTAAGCAGTGACCTTGGCAGGTGAGAGTGAAGTGGTGGTAGTCTAGGAGGATACCCAAGCAGCTGGCCAGGAAGTTTACGGGGGCTCGAGGGGTGATATAGATTGGATATAGGAAACAGGGAGCAGGCAGGAGCAAGGTGATGAGTCTGTATTGGAATAAGGTGAGTTTGAGGAGGCAGCGGACCATCCAGACAATTAACCAGCAGGATGTGTGGGTCTGAATCCCAGGGTATTGAAGCTACTCTTTAGAAGTCCCCCCCACCACCAAGTTTGTGCATGCTAAGCCACTGCAGTCGTGTCCGACTATGGACTGTAGGCCACTAGGCTCCACTGTCCGTGGGATTCTCCAGACAAGAATACTGGAGTGAGTTGCCATGCCCTCCTCCAGGGCATTTTCCCAACCCAGGGATCAAACCCTACATTGGTTCGATGTACAACCCCACATCTCTTACGTCTCCTGCATTGGCAGGCAGGTTCTTTACCACTCATGCCACCCACCAAACTTAGGACACCAATAAATGAGCATCCCACTCCTTGATCTTGGCAGTGGAGAGACAGCCCAGGCCAAATGCTGTGTGACCTAACGCAATTCCGTCCCCTCTCCTCCCATGCTGGGTGCTCAGCTAGACGCAGGACAGAGGATCTCTGAAGGGTGGGCTCAGCGATTTCATCCCTTCTGTCCTATCCCAAGGTCTGGGCACTGTGGCTCCGCTCTCCTGGGATGCTGTACCCTCTCCCCACCAGGATTTCTGTGCTGGAAGCAGAGAATGTCCCCTAGGATGGCTGTAGGATGGCTGCCTAGGGTTTGGCCCTCACACATTCTGATTTAAAAAAAAATTTTTTTTTAAGTTTTGCCCTTTCAAATCTCAATTTCCTCCTCATTTCCATTAAACAAAATTTTAAAAAGCTGTTTAAAGATAAATTTAATATTCTTTATCAGATCCAGGCATTAAAAATGGGATTGGATTTTTTATTTCCAATGCTCCCTGCTGGAGAGAGCTATGTAAAGACAGCTCAGGAGGCCCAGACAAGGGGGGTTATTTGGGCTTTCACTGGTGTTACTGAATTAAGCAGGATGTTCTCTGGGAAACAGTGAAGGTCAACATTTGTAATTTGGGATTTCATTGAGGAGAGTACCTGGGAAATTACCACGAACTGGGCAACTGATTCAGAGAATGATTAGATGTTCTAACCACGCACTTCCTCTCTCCTCAGATTTTATAATCCTCATTCAACAACCTCTTACTGAGCATCTCCTCATATGTCAAAGATTGTGTCTTGTGCCAGGCTTTGGAGACACAAGCAGGATCCCATGTGGATGATCCCTAGACCTCAGGGACCTAAGGGTACTGAGTGTAATCCAATCCCTCGGCCCCTAAACCAATCAGGGCAGAGCATAGCCCCAGCCACAGTGATTGGTCCAGAAGAGAGTACTTGACCTTAAGTATTATAATCAAGGTGAACAGGACTTTTGTTCAGTGGTCAAAGTAAGAGGAGCTTTCTTCTGGATGTTTCAGCGGGTAGATGTGAGACCCAATACAATGGGAGTCATTTTGTAATCTTGAAGGATGCTGGGCAGAGAAGGAAACAGTTACAAAGAGGAAAGCAGAGCCCAGTGATGCAAACAGCCAGAGCCAGGACCCTGATCAAACCATAGTTTGATAACTGAAGCCTGACCAATTGCCAGCCTATACATTCCTTCTGTTTAAACCAATCTGTAGAGGAAAGAGTTCTAAGTGAAGTGACCACATAATAGGTGCTTACTATTTACACGAACTAGTCTAATTTAGTCCTCACAGCAACTCTTTAATGCAGAGACTGGCAGCCCCGTTTTACAGATGAAAAGACTAAAGCCAGTGACTAAATGACTTCCTGAGGTCACCCCATTAGTGAGGCAGTTGGTGTTCCTATCTGAGAAGTTGGACTCCAAAATCTATTTTCTGCAAAACAAGATTGACTGCTGTGTTGGCATGGTGGAAATGTCCTCAAATTCTTCTTGTTTATGGATCCTTCTGGGACTGTTTTTCTGGCATTGTTTTTGGAACTAGAGAATGGATCAAGTTTCTTGGCTTGTTTGACAAAACACAAGGGGAAGCAGAGGAGAGGCCTTGAGATATAGCTCCCTGCGTGCGTGCTTGCTAAGTCGCTTCAGTTGTGTTCGACTCTCTCCAGGCTCCTCTGTCCAAGGGATTTTCCAGGCAAGAATACTGGAGTGGGTTGCCATGCCCTCCTCCAGGGGGATCTTCCCGACCCAGGATCCAACCAGTGCCTCTTATGTCTCCTGCTTCAGCAGGCAGGTTCTTCACCATTAGCGCCACCTGGGAAGCCCACAGCCCCCAGACCCTTGCAGATAAGGGAAGGCTTCAGAAAGTGTAGAATTGAAAAGCTAGGACCGTGATTAGCTACATCACTAGAGGCAGGGGATCCAGCTGATGTCTGGGTAGAAAAACAGAAATCAGAGCTTCGTAGATAAAATGTCTATTCCTTATCATGCAGCGAGGCTTTCGGCAATGATGAACCCCCTCATTTTTGCTCACAAAGCAGGCTTGACATTTATATAGATTAATTTCAGCTTGACATTTTGACCAAAGGAGCTATTAGCCCCTCCTCTCCCTGGGGGAAAACAGCCTGTGGGGCCTGACCTGTAGGTGACCCCATCAAGCTGTTCCAGTCCCTTCTCTAGCTCAACATCTGGCTGGATATGGATGGCTTCTCCATGGCTCCCAGGAGTTACAGCCAACGGGAAGCAAGGTCGTTCTTTCCTAGGTTCATTTTTCATGCTGCCTGGTTTTGCTGCAGATGCAATCAAAGCTAAATCTCAATTTGTTGAGCAGGAGGGGCAGCTGGTAGCAGGCCAGCACCTGGACTGTGAGATAAACCTCCCCACAGCCTGTGGAAGCCAAAATCAAGATTTAAAAGGGAAGAACTCGATTTTGTTGACAATTGCTTTACGATTCATTTAGTAAAATTCTTTCCCTCTGTATAGAGCTATGTGCTTTCACTGTGTTGTTCATCAGATCCTCTCTATAGCCCTGCAAGGGGGCAGACTCGGGTTATTATCCTCATTTCACTCAAAGCCCAGAGAGGTCAATTCAGTTGCCCCAAGTCGCACAGCTGGTCGATGCTTTCAGCCCCTGAAAACTAAGTGCTCTTTTTACTATACTACACTACTTCTTTCAGGCAAATCTAGAAGGAAACTTAAAAATTCCGCAGAACTCAAACTTTAACAGTTTGTACCACATGTCCCTTCTACTGCTGACAGATCTGAACATACACCCTCTAGGCCGTCTTGCTGCCCACTCATTCTCCCTGCTGGTGTTCCTCCCTCTGTGTTCTTACTGAGCCCATCTCCTCATACAGCCAGGCAGCATGATGTGGAGCAGAGTTCCTCCACAGGGTACTGCTGGCCTTTGGGACAGTTCTTCATTTTACAGGGCTGTCCTCTAGGACATTAGCTTTCCTGGATCCCGGCTACTAAACTCCAGCAGTTCCTCTCCATTCTTTACCCTCTCTACCTACCAAAACACCCCAGACATTTCCAAATTTCCTGGGGTGGGGGTAGGGACTGGGTGGAGAGGGGGTGTCGTATGACCCCTGATTGGAAACGTGGATTTTGGAATATTAATAGCTGAGGATTCAAACCTTCCCTCTGCTCTTCTTAGCAGAGTGAATTTGGAGGCCTGGCTTCCTGATCTGGAAATTCACCTCGGAGAGTAATCATGAAGATGAAATGAGATAATGGACCAAATGAACAAAGCTCTCTGCCAACATGAGATGTTTTTATTATGGGACATAAAATAACAGTGCAGTCCTGTCCCTTTAAGACTCAGGCTGCCATGTACACAGTAGGTGCAAAGCTAATGTGACCTCCTTCTGCATGCTCAGCACCTACCTCGGCAACCACATCAGTAATAGTCACTAACATTTATTGGCTGCTCTCTGTGTGTAAGGCAGTGAACAAAGTGCTTGACACATTACTCCTTTTAATTCCCACAACAGACTTATGAAGTAAGTACATTACTGTCCCCTTCTTATAAATGAGGGGACTGAAAGCCGTGGAGCAGAGGTTGGCAAACTACGACCAGTGGACCGAATCCGATCAGCCTGTGCCCGTTTTTCTGTAACGCAGACACTTTCATTCATTTATATATCGTCAACAGTTGCTGCTTTATTAATTGCTTACAACAGAGACCGTGTATGGCCTGCAAAGCCTAAAATATTTATAATCATTAGACGATAAACACGTAAAATGTATTTTAAATGGATTATGCCATGTATGTTTATGGTTGGTAAAGTGTACAAACCTGAAATTTACCATCTTAATTATTTTTAAGTGTACTGTTCTGTGGCGTTAAGTACATTCACGATGTTATATATTCACAACCATCCATCTCCAGAACTTTCTTATCTTCTGAAAGTAAGACTCTGCACCCATTAAAAAATAACTCTCCATCCCCCCTCCCCTCAGCCCCTGGAAACTGCCACTTTACTTTCCATCTCTATGACTTTACCTATTCTAGGTACTTCACATAAGTGGAATATAGCATTTATCTTTTTGTGTCTGGCTTCTTTTATTTAGCCTAATGCTTTCAAGCCTCACCCAACTTATAGCATGTATTTGTTTTTGACAAGATAACATACGAATAGAACATAAAGTTCGAAAGGACATAGAGTGAAGAAAAATGTCTCCTATTCCTGTCCCTTCCAGGCCTCAGATCCCCTCCCAGGAGACAGTCAGACAAGTGCTGTAACTGAATTCTTATGCATCTCTTCTGAGAGTCAATGCATATCTAGCAATACATTTATTTTTTTCTTCTTTTTTTTCTAGCAATGCATTTAAATAACATTAGCAAATGTATTTTCACACAAATGTTAGGAAACCAAGCACATCGTTTCTGCAACTCACTGGCATTCTTAACAATAGGTCTTGGAGGTTGTCTTATATTATTAAGGCTGCCTCCTTCTTTTCAACCACTGCATAGAAATTTACTCTGTCAGTATATCTTTCACTATTGAATGTATTACTTATCTGGTCTCTATTAGTGGACATTTAGGGTTTTTTAAAAATCTTTTTCAGTATCAGTGGTGCCACAGTGAATATCTTTGTAATATTTTTTAAGTGAGCTTTCAAATCTAATATACTAGAAGATGGAAGGAAGTATTTTTCCTATCTACCCGATTCTAGCTCTTTTGGGGAAATTTATGCTACCTGGAGAACTATATTTGGCTAGGGGATACAGGAGGGCTTGAATCCTATTGTGTTCTAACTGCTCTCTCACTCTCATATGGCCCCACAAGAGATGTAGAAAAAAGATGAGCATCATTTCTTTCTTGAGGGGTTGAAAGCCAAGGCCATGCTCTCAGGAGGATGCCTAAGAGGGCTCTTGCTTCCACTGTGCCAGGGTTTCTCCACCTCAGCTATGACATTCCAGACTGGGTGGTCCTTTGTTGTGAGACAGTCCAGTGCACTGTAGAGTGCAGTGTAGCAGCATCCCTGGCTCCTACCCACTACATGCCAACAGCACCCTCCCCAGAGTTGTGACAACTCAAAATATCCAGACATGGCCATATGTCCCCTGGTTGAAACCCACTGCTCTAACCCAACACACCCGAGAACTTCACTGCCTTCAACAGGCATGTGGGGCAGGAGATCAAGGCAACAGGATAGGTCTGGCCTAGAATAGGAATGGAAGTGAGATAACCAGGCCAACCAGGGTCAGTCTGTCCTGGGAAGGGAGACCCATGGAGGCAGAGGAACCCTCACAGACCCATGGAGGCAGAGGAACCCTCATGTGCCATGTCCAAGTGCAGCATCTTTTTATGGTAATGACCCTGCCTGCTGGTAAACATGACCTCATGGCACCTTGGAATCCAGTCAACCATATTAGTGACTTCTTGCAGAAAGAGTGGGTTGAGAAGCTGGAATCTTGAAGCTATTATTCTACATATTCATCGAGCAAGCTTTGCTTAGTTTGTCCAGTATCCTGGCTCTATGAGAGCTAGTGAATGTGAAAACCAGATTTTCAAGGTTTTGAACAAAGGAACCCAAAACTCAGAAGGAATCTCTGAGTTTCTCTGGGTGATATTCCTATCCTCCCAAGTCTGTGAGTTACTTGGAGATTGTGTCTTACTTATGAGTGGTCACCACCAGGCCACTGTCCACTTGTGGACTGAATGAAGGAAGTTAAAAGGCACAAATACTCCTCTCCCCAACACACCTGTCCTCTCTCTTCCTCCTGACCTAGTTTGCCCTTCAGGGTCTATAGATCTTTTTCCTGGAGCCTCAGGGGTCTTGCTCAGAGTAATTTTTTCAGATATAATGGACATATAACATTATACTAATTTCTGGTGCATAACATAATGATTCAATATTTGTATATGCTGTGAAATGATCACAGTAAGTCTAATTAACATCTGTCACCATACACAATTACAATTTTTTTCTTATGAGAAATTTTAAGATCTACACTCTTAGTGAATTTCAAATATTCAACACAACATTATTCACTATAGTCACAATACTATACATTATATGCACAGGAATTATTTATTTTGTAACTAAAAGTTTGTACCTTTATACCACTTTCACCATTTCATCCTCTCCCCACCCTCCACTGTTGGTAACCATCAATCTATTCTCTGTATCTATGAGTTTGTTGCTGGTTTTGTTTTGTTTTTAAAATAGATTCCACATATAAGTGAGATTATATGGTATTTGTCTTTGTCTTATTTCACTTAACATAATGACCTCAAAGTTGTCACAAAGGACAAGATTCCATATTTGTGTGTGTATAATGGAATATCTATTTCTGTATCTGTGTGTCATATTTTTTATTCATTCACCCAGCAGTGGACATTTGGTTGTTTCCATATCTTGGCTAATGGAAATAGTGCTACAATGAACATGGAGGTGCAAATATCTTCTTGAATTAGTGTTTTTATTTTCTTCAGACAAGTACCCATAAGTGAGATTGCTGGGTCATATGGTAGTTCTATTTTTCATTTTTCAAGGAAACTCCATACTGTTTTTCACAGTGGCTGCACCAATTTTCATTCCTACCAACAGTGCACAAGGATTCCCTTTTCTCCACATCCTCACCAACAGTTGTTTCTTGTCCTTTCAATATTAGCCATTATAACAGGTATAAGGTGATACTTCACTGTGGTTCTGATGTGCATTTTCCTGATAATTAGTGAAGTTGAACCCCTTTTTCTGTACTTCTTGGCTGTCTGTATTCTTTGGAAAAATATCTACTCAGATCCTCCACCCATTTTTAAAAATTGAGTTGTTTGATATTTTGTTGTTGAGTTGTAGGAGTTCATTATATATTTTGGATATTAACCCTTCTCAGATATACGTTTATTTTCATCCAGTTAGCAGGTTGCCTTTTCATTTTGTTGATTCCATTTTGGCTTCCTTTTCTGTGCAGAAATGTTTTCGTTTAATGTTGTAGTCCCACTTGTTTAGTTTTGTTTTTGTTGTCAAATGAAAAAAAATCATCACCAAGACTGATGTCAAGGAGCTTATCACCTATGTTTTCTTCTAAGAGTTGTATGAATTCAGGCCTTATGTTTAAGGCTTTAACCAACTTTAAGTTTCACTTACAGTATAAGGTAATGGTCCAGTTTCATTCTTTTGCATGTAGCTATCCAGTTTTCTCAGGACCATTTATTGAGAGGCTGTCCTTTTCCCATTATATATTCTTACCCACTTGTCATATATTGATTGGCCACCTATTGGGTTTATTTCTGGGCTTTCTATTCTGTTCCATTATTCATGCGTCTCTTTTTATGCCAATAACATACTGTTTTGATTCCTATAGCTTTTTAATATAGTTTGAAATTAGGGAGCATGATGCCCCAGCTTTGTTGTTCTTTCTCAAGATCGGTTCATCAAGGTCTTTTGTGTTTTCATGCAAATTTTAAGGTTGTGTGTTCTGTTTCTGTGGGAAATGCCATTGGAATTTTGATAGGGATTGCATTGAATCTGTTGATTGGTTTGGGTAGCATGGATATTTTAACAATGTTAATTCTTTCAATCTATAAACATGAAATATCTTTCTACTTACAGGTATCCTCTCTTTTTGAAAGTTTGCTTTGTGCTACTTTGCTTTTACCAAAGACCTACTACATTAGTATGTGTTCTCACTAACTGAAAGAAACCTGAAGAGGATTTTTGCTTTTAT
This sequence comes from Okapia johnstoni, assembly GCA_024291935.2. NCBI lineage: Eukaryota > Metazoa > Chordata > Mammalia > Artiodactyla > Giraffidae > Okapia > Okapia johnstoni. The sequence continues at coordinate 27,228,908 of CM044326.1, forward strand.
AAAAAAGGTGAAAAGTGGAAATAGTGTTCAGTGTTTGTTGTGTAGAAAGCCCTTATAGAGGCAGTGAGAGTGGCAGCACCAATTTCCTGCCCCAGGAACTACACTCAGCATCTGATCATCAAGCTATCATAGCTCTGAATTGTGTCTGTGAGCATCTGTACCTTATCTAAATTCATTTTTTACATCCAAGTGAGATGTGTCCCAAGGTAATTGCTTCTTCTCTTTACACTATTTCAGCTTACAAAAGGTTTCATATGAATACTCTACTTTTGGATAGCAGAGGAAACCTGTATTTGTATCTTCTTCAGTTTCTTTTATTAATGTATTTTAGTTGTCAGTGTACAGGTCTTCCACCTCCTTGGTTAGATTTATTCTTAGGTATTTTTTTGTTTTAGATGCAATTGTAAGTGGGATTGTTTTCTTAATTTCTTCTTCTGGGATCACTCTTACTGAGATGCACTGGGAAGTGTCCCTGGCCTAATCATATATGCCCTGCTATTTGCCAATGTAGCCCCAACCCCTCAGCATCCTTGGACTCACCCTTGAGAAGAGGGGATATGAAAGTTAATAAATCACAAAGACTGCAAAATGGAGCAGCATGATAGTGTGACAGAAAGGAAGAGAGAGGGAAAGAAGGAGCCAGAGAGTTTTAGCACTGACAGAGCCTGCAGACCACCTTAGTTCCTGAGACCATATTATATGAGCCAGAAATCTGGACTTGTGGCATTGCTAGAGGTTTTGGAACTGCTGCTGTATGAGAAACCATCTGGGAGGTAATAAGTGTTAACATTATGGGTAATATTAGCTAACTTCTATGTCATAGCCACTGTTCCAAGATCTTTATATACTTCATCCAGTCTTTACAATCCCCTTGTGAAAACTAGACACTGTTGCTCTCTCATTTTACTGTCGGAGGAATCAAGGCTTAGAGTGGTTAAGTAACTTGCCTGAGGTCACACAGCTAGTAAATTGCAGAGTAAGTATTTGAATCCTGAAAGTTTGAGTCTAGGACCTTGACCCGCATACTCACTGCCTAGCTAACATATTTGACTGCTTTCCTGGTTGATGGAGACAATAGCGTGGAATGTTGGTATGAGTTAGATAAGCTTTGATGAATGCTTACTGTAAACTTAGTCCAACCTCCTACTCAATGCAAACATTGTCTCCACAGTTGGCACCACTAGGTCCTTAGCTGAAGAGCCTTAAGAATGGAGAACTTACCACCTTATTTTCATAAAACTCTAAGGTTATTTATTGCTGTGTAACAAGCCACCCCAAAACTTTGTGGCTAAAAGGACTTATTCTTTCTTTCTATTCTATAGGTTGACTGGTTCTTCTTCATGTAGATGGAGTTGGCTGGGGTCACTCACATGACTGAATTTACCTGGGAACTCAGCTGGAGTGTCTTGGTTCTCTATCATTCATGTTAACTCTTCCTCATGAAGTGTCTCACCTTCCAGAGCCTCTGTATGTGATTCTCTTTCTCTACCTCACAGCATGGCTTGGACTTCCTCAGAGCATGGCAGCTGGGTTCCAAGAGGAACTTGTGACCTCTGCTTGTATCACACTTGCTAATGTTCCATTGGCCAAAGGAAGTCACATGGCCATGCCCAGAGTGGGAGGGGCCACACAAAGCCTGGGACCCTGGGAACAGTGTTTTGTAGGGGTCACCAATGGATTTACCATAGGTGGCCTTTATTAGAATTGCAACAGCAAATGCCGACTCTTCCTCTCTGTCAAAGACAAAGCTGCTGGAGATAGCATTTCCTTCCCACACTTCTCCTGGATCAGGCCATATCTGAGTCCTTTGTCAGCTTGTATTCCCTTAATCAGCCTGAATCAACAGGTAGTACATCACTTACCCGTTTTGCCTTGGATGGTTGGCCTTTACTTTTTCCCGGTTGACTTGTAGGATTTATATATCATTTTGGTATTCAACTGACCTGTTGATACTGGACATCATGCTGGAGGAACTGGCACTCAGACATTAAAGTGAATGTCATAGGACCCCACAGGTTCACCAATAGAGGCCAGTGAGGGTAGGGGACTCCCAGGAGAGGCACCAGCCAATAAATGTAGGGTGGAGGTCATGATGCTATGCTGAGGTCTTCTAATAAAGCTCCTGGTTTGTCATAGTGGCGGAAGAGGAGACAATTGAAATCAACATTGTGATGTGCAACTGAAATGTCTACTGCAGCTCCAGGCAAGGGAGGTCCACATCCTGGGATGGCAATAAAATCTCCTAAGAACTCATGACACATGCTAGCTTCTGCCTCCTTGATGTTACCCCATGACTTGCACAGACCACAACTTTTGAAAGAGGTGGCATGACAAAGATCATAGGAAAAAGAATTAAGTGAAAGATCTGGCATGTAAGGTTTGGCAGCAAATGGAACTGTTTACCCTGCTAGAGGACTAGGCACCTTTCCTCTGAGTAGGGTCCTCTGGGGCAGGGTCTGGGTGGGAGTGATGGAGATGCCTCTTACAAGCACCAGCTTCCAGAAGTTGGACCATTTTTGGAGGCAAGAGAATTTGAACTGGGCATTCACATTTATTTCTGTCTCTTAATGTCTTTCTTCCTGGCTAAATTATTTCTTAGAACCATAGTTATTTCCACTCTTGCCAAAAGGAGCTTTGTCATGTAAATTGGGTGCCTACAATTCAATCTTGTGATGACTCATGTAGGCCTGGGATGGCTCCAGCCTTTAACCCTCTTCTCCCTCAGTGCCTGGTGTCAGGAGGGACCCCCGCAGACCTTCCCCAGGGCCTGAAGGTATTCTCCTCACTGTCACTCTCACCTGTACCCTCGCCTGCTGGCCCTTGTTGCTTTCTGAGTGATAGGGAGGGTTTGGCCCAGATCTTTCTGGTCCTCACCACCCAGGAGATGTTTCTCTAGGTCATGCCCTAGAAAGGTCTCACTTCATTCATTCACTCGTTCGTTCATCCAGTTAATGTATATTTAGTGCTTCTCGTATGCCAGGCCCTTCTCTTCTCACTGAAACCTTACACAGTTCAGGAGCAATAACAATAGTTACTATTATTAGTTCTCATTTATGGATGAGGGGACAGAACCTTGGAAGGGTTAAGTAGCTTGCCTGAGACCACATGGTTAGTGGACAGCATTGCCATACTGGGACCTAGAGTCAGAATCTAGGCAAGCGACTTCCATGTCAAACTTACACCATGGGGCTGTTTGGGGTCTGCCCAGTGCGGCTCCCCAGACCACACACAGAGCAGAAGAAGCCAGATTACAGTGAACACAAAGGGGTTCCTGGAGGTGGTGTGTGGCCTGAGGCCAGGAAGGACCAGGTGGGGAGAGGGCCACTGGCTGCTTGACTGTATATTGGCATTAGATCTTTAGCATCACAAGGCAAAACTCCATTGTGGGGGGCCAGAGTGGTAGGAGAGTCTTTAGTGACCCTGCATGAGGTCTGCTGGTGGGAATTTGGTTCATCATTACTTTTTGAGCTCTTACCATGTGCCAGGCACAAGCCTTGCCCCAGGCATACCACATCACACCAACTGCCACTGTGTGCTCTGCTCTGGCCTGGGTCTCTTGGCTCTACTTTAGTTTTCATAGCTTACATCCCTCTCTCTCTAGATGCCCATCTTTGTGCTAGAGGTTCCAGGACAGGCCGACCAAAAATCCCCAAGCTTCTGGTTCCCTGCAGTCCATACAGCACAGCTCACTCCAGTCAGGGTCTCCCCTTCCCCTTGTTCCCAGACCTGGCCTGGACAGCTTCTGTTCACCAGGGTTTCCCCTAAACTCAGCTGAGCTCCAGCCCATGTGAGTCACAGGTTGGGAATCAGCTGAAGGCTGATCGGTCAGGCTGAGCCCTTAATAATGCATCAAAGCCCTTCTCCCCTGGATGAACCTGCTGAGCCCTCAGGGTACAGGCAGGGAGAAGCCAGATATCACAGAGGGATCAACAGGTCCCCTGCCCCAGGGAGAACAGTGTAGGCTCCTGCAGCCTTTCCCACCCCCAGGTGTGCACGGGGTCCGCAAGGGCTTGGAACCGAAATGTCCTCAGAGTGAGTGAGTGACCCAATAAATTGGTAAACTGAGGCAGGCTTAATGTAACTGCAAAGCCCATACACCCTCCAAAAAAGAACAAAAGAAGTTTAGCTTCTGAATATTTATTTGGAATAACTGTTTATTCTGTCTGTTGCAACCGGAAAACTTAGAAGCCATTTTATTTTCAGCAACCATACAAATGTTGTGTGTTCTCATGCTTCTAGTTTTGTTTTTATTCTGAATCCCCTCTTCAACTCCCAGGGAAGACCACCATAATATCTTCAGTGCTCAGACTAATAAAAGTCAAGCTCCAGCCTGGAGATCCAGTCACAACCACAGGAGCACACAAGGGCAGAGCTGGGAGGGCCTGTGGAAGTGAAGCATCAACCCTACCCGACTCCCACCCTGGAACAGAACAGCCTGGGCCATCCAGGTCCATTCAGACACTCCCTTCTGATTCCATGAGACAAGTCTTGGAGTGGGAATGGGGAGCCTGAGCTAGTGGAAGCTCTGCTCCCCTAGCCCCTGAAGTATCTTCGCTGCAGTGAACACATGCTGTCATGGTGCCCACTCCCCTTCCTTACCTCCGAGAGCCAAGCAATCACCGGGTCCTCCCACCATCTCCAGACTGTCACCCCTTCCTCCTCCCATCATCTTTGCTTCATCCCCCAGTTCCATCTCACTGGCCACAGCAGCCAATTAGAACCTGAGGCTGGCCTTTCCCTTCCCAGAAGGGGTCCAGCAGCTCCCTGTGACCACGTAGCCCAAACCTGTCGGGGCACTCAGGGTCTTTCTTGGCCTTCCCAACCTCCCCATTCCCCTCCCCTCCAGAAACGGAACAGGAGGCCTCTCTCCAGTGGCTCATTTGCCTGCCCACCTCTCTCTCCATCCCGGGGTATCCCAGGGCCTGGCATCTTCATGAAGTCCTTCAACAAAAGTTTGTTCAAAGAGTGAAGGAAAGAGAATTCCCCAGCAGTCCAGTGGTTAGGATTCGGCGCCTTCATTGCAGTGGCCCAGCTCGCAGTAGGCTCAAATAAGAAAGAGCCGAGTGAATGGACTCTGTCCTCTTCCTTTCCTTCTTCCCCTCACCTTCCTGTCATTCTCCTTCATCACTAAGAATCCTAGTCGTGGGTCACACCCTATGATCTGCTCCCCAGGGGCACTTCTGCCAAAGTTTCAGCTGCTTCCTGGTTGATCCTCTCATCTCCAGCCCAGCAGAGCAGAAACTGATCACTTGCAGGTGCTGGTTGAGGGAGGTCATAAATGGAACAGTGGCAAGGTATGTAGAGTTGAACTTTCATTTGCTACCCCACCAAACCTAGAGGATAGTGGCATTCTCCCCACTTTACAGAGGAGAAAACTTAGGTTCAGAGAGATTGGGTGATTTGCCCATAGTCATACAGCAACTTGTTGTTAGAGCCACCACAGGAACAAAAGCCTCTAATGCCAAATCTTTGTACTGTCTCTTTTAGCCAGACACGGGGAGAAGGGTTGCGGGGGGGCGAGGTGGGGTGCTCAGAGACTGCAAAATAGATCTTGGTCTTTGGGTGGGTTTGTGCTGCATTCACTTTGCCAGCCTCTTCTTTCAAAACTGCTGCTTCCCAGGGCTGCTGACCACTGGGAAAGAAGCACAATGTTATCACTGAGTGAGGGGAAAGACAAGCTCAGAACTGGGAAAGGAAACAAAATTCTTAGAGAAGGACAGATAGGAGGTGGCTCCCTCTGACCCGCCTGGAAGTACAAGGAGTGAGCCCCTCTCCCCAACCTGCCACAGGTGCTTCCTCCCCAGCTGCTAGAGCCTCTCCAGTCCCCACCCTTCCCCTTCTCCCCAGAGGCCTTCATCTGCCTGATAAAGGTCCAGCTCTTAGAGGCATTCAAGGCCTTCTCTGATCCCACACGTGACTATAGGTGAGATACATTCTAGATCTATAGCAGTGGCCTTTGGGGCTGAAACCCACACAACACCTGGAACGCCTGCCAGAAGGACTGTGGGATTTACTTGTCCTAACTTGTCTCATCTCTCTGGGAATAGCTGAACCAAAAAAAAGCACAAATTGAGGCTGTCTCCTCACCCTGCTTCCTTTGCTTAGGCTGCCCCAGGGAGAAAGACTCAGCAAGGAAGCCTGGATGGCACTTGTCTCTGTCTCGTCTTGTCTGTATCACTGTCTGGCTGTCTTCCCTTCTTTGGCCTCAGTTTCTCCTGCCAAATAAGAGTTTGATAAGATCATTTCTAAGAGCCCTTTCTCCTCCAAAATGTACAAGTGAGTACACATCTTTCTTTGGGTGGATTGGAATCACTCCTTTCCAACATAAGGCTTCACTTTTTTTTTTTAATTAGAATATAGTTGATTTACAACATTGTGTTAGTTTCAGGTGTACAGCAAAGTGAATCAGTTATACATTTTATATATCTGCTCTTTTTCAGTTTTTTTTCCGATATAGCTTAGATGTCATCTTTGAGGAGCCAGCCCCAGAGGTTTCAATGTAAAAACTTGGCATTGACCATGGATTTTGAATCGCTATGTCCACAGGTCATCAAGTCTTTTCTCTTGCCTTTTGGACTGACAATAGCAAACCTTTCTCTCCAGTTTGCAAATATGGCCATTTCCTGCCTCTCTGTGGGAACCTCTGCTCTGGCCAGATGCATTTTCATTGTCCCCAGCACACCTTTATGATCTCATCTCTGGGATCTTTCTAATTCCTTCCCTTGCCTGTCCAGATCCTCACTGTCCTTCAAAACCTTTTCTGACCATGACCTGCAGGAGTGGGTTGTCTCCTCTCATCTCACATAGTGTTTATTTCTGTTTCATGTCACCCACTCATTTGTTCATTCATGCATCCATTCAAGTTTTTGGATGCCTACAGTGTGCTGGGGATGGTAGGGTACTCAAAACTGAAAAGACAAGGTCATTGTCCTGATGGAGCTTTCCAGCCTAATTGGATTAATGCAGCATGGACACAACTCCAACGCAAAGCTAACTGTAAAAAATGTCCAAGAAAAGTACACATACAGGGTCACTATTGAGAGAGAGAGCTGGGAGAGAGAGGGTATTCTTTCTGGAGACCTAGTAGTTAAGTCAGGCCCTTGGAGGAAGGATATAATTTGGACTTGGAGGGAGGGAGGAAGAAGGCATTCAGGGGAAAGCTGCAGTGAAAGCAAAGGCCTGGAGGTGGGAAAGCCCAGTCTGTGTATGGGGAAAACTGGCCCAATTTAGCAGGGGCCGAGGGGAGACCTAGTGGAGTAGAAAGAGGTAAGGCCACATCAGGAAGAGCCTTGAATGCCAGGCTGAGATTGGAGACATCTCTTGTAGGGTGGAAGGTGCCTTGGGTGGGAGGTAAGTTTACATGCTATAAGGGGTATTCGGGGGATGGATCTTGTACCGGGGATGGATCTTTTACCAGTGATGGGTAGAGGTTAAGAAGCAAGCAACAGCTGGAGGCTGAGAAACAAGCCAGGGAACTGGGTGTATGGCCCTGAGTGCAGGCTTCAGGCTGTTCAAAGGGGCTGAGTTCCAGAGTGGAGCATGGGATGGGGAAAGGGTGCCTTAGAGAATAAAAACACCCTCTCCCTGGACTTCCCTGGTGGTCCAGTGGTAAAGAATTCACTTACCAATGCAGGGGACATGGGTTTGATCCCTGGTCTGGGAAGATCCGGACTAAGCCCAAGAGCTGCTGACTACTGAAGCCCACACGCCCTAGAGTCAGTGCTCTGCAGTGAGAGAAGCCCCTGCAATGAGAAGCCAGAGCACCACAACGAAGAGAAGCCCCGGCTCGCCGCCACTAGAGAAAGCCCTCACAGAGCGGCGAAGACCCAGCACAGACAGAAATTAAAAAATAAATGACTTTAAAACATACCCTCTCCCCATTACCATGGTCGTTTCCCCATCAAGCTCATAACCAGATTTCTAGAAGTGGACGAGTCAGCCTGCCCCCACCTCCTGTCTTTGGCAACAGAAGGAAACTTGAAGACAACTTCACCTAGAACCCTGATCATTTCTGTGAGAAAACTGTTGATTACTTACGTTAACTGCCAAAGCTCACATAACCCTGTGCAACAGAACTGAGGGTAAAACCATCTTTCTTAAGCTCTCGATGCTACAAGTGGCAGCACTCAGCCCTGTCTCAAGCAGTTAAGACTGCACAAACCTGTCTACAGCTTTCCAGATGATAAAGCTGATGAGATTTTTATGATAAAACATGCCTCTCACTGAGCCCTTCTCCTCTCCTGGAAGAGAAGGGAAATGAGGCTTGGCACATCATCATCCCGTCTGGCAGAAGTCACAAGATAAGCAAATAATTATTATTTAAAACCAGAGCATCTTATAATTTATTCATGAATGCCACACATTCTATATTAGATCTTCCACTTCAATTTAGTTGTATTCTTTGAAGCAAATTTATAAGATTTGAATTATTCAGAAACCGCTCTCAGGCTAATAGGAGAAAATACTTCAGCTCCAGAAAGGCTCACACTGCACAAGATGGTAGTGAAGTGTGAGGGCTCTGAAACCAGAACATCCAGGCTCAAATTCTGGCTCCACTACCTCGGGCCAGCTACTCGGCCTCTCTTTGCCTCAATTTCCCCATTGGAAAAGCGAGGATGACAATAAAAGTATGTACTTCATAGAGTTGTTTTCAGGATAAATAATATATGTAAAGGGGTTCCCTGATAGCTCAGCTGGTAAAGAATCCTCCTGCAAGAGACAGGAGACCCCAATTTGATTCCAGGGTTGGGAAGATCTCCTGGAGGAGAGCATGGCAACACACTCCAGTATTCTTGCCTGGAGAATCCCCATGGACAGAGGTGCCTGGTGGGCTACAGTCTATGGGGTCGCAAAGAGTTGGACATGACTGAGCCACTAAGCACAGCACACCACAATATATGTAAAGTACTTTGAATTCTATTAGGTGCTATGTAAGGGTTTGCCACAGTTATTTCAGCATTTTGAATTGTAAATATTCTGTCCTGTCGTCCAGATAGCAAGTATCCCTCAGCTGATAACACAATGAAGAGCTGTAAGTTTCCTTGATTTTCTATCAATTTTGTGAGAAAAAGTACCATCAGAAGATTGATTGAATCAGGTATGAGGAGGAAACCTGGTTTAAGACTGGATGGTTTTGCAAAAATAAGCAAATGGGACCTAATTAAGCTTTTTAAGCAAAAGCTTTTAGCTTTTGCACAAAAAGGAAACCATAAATAAGATGAAAAGACTACCCTCAGAATGGGAGGAAATATTTGCAAACAAAGCAAGTGACAAAAGGTTGACCTCCAGAATGTAAAAACAGCTCAAGGAGCTCAATTTTAAAAAAACAAACAACCCAATCAAAAAATAGTCAGAAGACCTAAATAGACATTTCTCCAAAGAAGACATACAGATAGCCAACAAACACATGAAAAGATGTACAACATCACTAATTGTTAGAGAGATGCAAATCAAAACTACGATGAGATATTACCTCACATGGGTCAGAATGTCCATCATCACAAAATCTACAAACAGTAAATGCTGGAGAGGGTGTGGAGAAAAGGGAACCCTCTTGGTCTGTTGGTGGGAATGTAAATTGATACAGACACTATGATGGAGAACAGTATGGAGGTTCCTTAAAAAACTGAAAATAGAACTACCATGTGACCCAGCAATGCCCCTACTAGGCATATACCCAAAGAAAACCATAAATCAAAAGCACACATGTATCCCAATGTTAATTGCAGCACTATTTACAATAGCCAGGACATGGAAGCCACCTAAATGTCCATCAACAGAGGAATGGATAAAGAAGATGTAGTACATATATACAATGGAATATTACTCAGCCATAAAAAGGAATGGAATTAGGTTATTTGTAGAGATGTGGATGGACCTAGAGACAGTTATACAGAATGAAGTAAGTCAGAAAGAGAAAAACAAACAAATATCATGTGTTGGGACTCCCTGGTGATCCAGTGGCTAAGAATATGCCTTGCAATGCAGGGGATGCAGATTTGATTCCTGGTGGGGGAACTAGGCTCTCACATGCCTCGGAAAAACTAAGCCCCTGCACTACAACTACTCAGCCCATGTGCTCTGGAGTCCACGTGCCACAACTAGAGTCCGTGCACAGACTGCAGTGAAAGACACAACTGAGATCCCTGTGCCACAACAAGAACCCATCTCAAATAAATAAATTAAAAAAAAATTTTAAACCCCACAAATACCATACATTAATGCATACATGTAAAATCTGAAGAAAATTGATATAGATGATCTTATTTCCAAAGCAGAAATAGAGACACAGACATAGAAAACAAACGTTTGAGTACTGAGGGAGAAAGGAGGGATGGGGTGAATAGGGAAACTGGAATTAACATATATACACTATTGGCATTATGTATAAAATAGCTAACTAAAGAGATCCTATCTCACAGAAAACTCTACTCAGTGGTTTACTAAATAGGAAGGAAATGGGAAGGAAATCCAGAAGAGATACGTGTATATGTATAGCTGATTCACTTTGCTGTGTGCAGTAGAAATGAACACAATGTTGTAAAGCAACTATACACCAATAAAAACTAAAAAGAAAAAAAATTTTTAAACTAAGTTAATTGTAAAATTGTGATGTTGCTGTTAGAATTATTATTATAGCTTTCATTTTTGTTCCCTTCACTTTCATCTGTATTAAGGCAGAAAGGAAACTTTTCTATTTAAGAACTGGGTATTTTACATGATAGAAGCAGTACATGCTACTGTAGAAAGTATGGAAAATAAATGAAGTTATTTAAAAAATTTATCATTTACCTCTTAGAGAAAGCCATTCAGTTCAGTTCAGTCACTCAGTTGTGTCCGACTCTTTGTGACCCCATGGACTGCAGCACGCCAGGCCTCCCTGTCCATCACCAATTCCTGGAGTTTATTCAAACTCATGTCCATTGAGTACGTGATGCCATCCAACCGTCTCATCCTCTGTCGTCCCCTTTTCCTTCCACCTTCAATCTTTCCCAGCATCAGGGTCTTTTCAAATGAGTCAGCTCTTCGCAGCAGGTGGCCAAAGTATTGGAGTTTCAGCTTCAACATCAGTCCTTCCAATGAATATTCAGGACTGATTTCCATTATACTCGTTCTTATTTACTCTAAAGTATCTTAATGCTTAAGGTTTTCATATAGATTTTTTCTCTTTTCTGGGGCAAGATCCAAGCTGAAGAGACCTATACATGGAAAAAGTTAATTAAACTTGAGTTTTTCATGTTTAATTTTATTAAGAAAAGGGAATTTTTAAAATATTCAGACTTTATTGCTACTAATACATGAACAAAACAATAAGTTAGCTATGTTTACAATGTCATTTGAGAAGAACTTTCAAATATGTGTAATTCCTAATATGCCACAATATTAAAAATGGCTTTAATTTCATATGTTTTATTTCATGACTGTTATGTAAATCATCAACAGTTTTTGAAATAACTGGCTTTTTAACGACTATAAAAAAAGAGACTGGATGATTTTGGCTTTTGTTTTCTAAAAATTTCTAAGCCCCATTGAAGGTTTTTAATATCCATCTAGCCAAAAGGAACAACAGATGCCGTAAGACAGTGACTTAGACATAAGTTGTTGTTTTAGTCACAAAGTCGTATTTGACTCTTTTGCAACCCCATGGACTGTACCCTGCCCTTGGCTTTTATATATTTATGTGGTGCTGAGCCACCAGGAAGGAGGACCCTGAGTCAGAGTAATTGGCCAGAGACAACCTGGAAACGAATCACATCACCGTAAAACCCGAGACTAAGCCACATAGAAGAGCAATCCTCCTGTGTTCCCTCACTCTACTGCTCTCCGCCAGGCACCCCTTCCCAATAAAGTCTCTTGCTTGGTTAGCACTTTTCTCTTCAGACAATTCATTTTTGAGTGTTAGGCAAGAGCCCACTCTCAGGCCCTGGAAGGGATCCCCCCTCTTCCTGTAACATTTAGAACCTAATTTTCCTCTTGCTTACATGCATGTTTGTGACCATGTGGTTCTTAAAAGTGTTAGTCGCTCAGTCAAGTGTCAGACTCTTTGCGACCCCATGAACTGTAGGCCTCCAGGCTCCTCTGTCCGTGGAATTCTCCAGGCAAGAATACTGGAGTGGGCTGCCATTCCCTTCTCTAGGGGATCTTCCTGACCCGGGGATCGAAACCAAGTCTCCTGCATCAGTGGTACATTCTTTACTGTCCCAAGCCACCTGAGAACATTTCAGTAAAAACGTTTTTATTTCTCACATTATCTACTCTATTCAGATACAACAAAATGCCTAACTTAGATTTTAGGTTAAGACAGAAATCTTTAGTCATTTGTAGTGAGTGTGAATGACAAAGAGATAGGCTATTAACTAGCAAAATCCAACTCTAAAAATACATTTAAGGGCACAGTTCTCTACTAATGACTCCCCCTGACAAAACCATTACTTGGATATCAGTGAATCAACTAAAAATAGAAGTGAGAAAAGTTTGAGCCCTTTTTGCAATGGATGGATGTTTGTGAGGCTACTAAGTGAAAAGGATTCAGAAACAAGGGGGTAGATGGCATGCTAATTTGGGATTGAATGGAGTAATGGGATGATCTTGGAAATACAAGAATCCTGCCTAATGGGACTTGTCTATTTGCAATTCAATAAACCAACATAGTTAAATTCAAAGAGATAAAGGCTGTAAGCACTCAGAACAAAATCATAGAAATAAATTTGGTAAAGATGACCATATGATACCCCCACTGCAGTTGAGATGAGGGTCACTGTTCCACATCTGACATCTTCAACTCTTGAGCCTTGGGGTTGGCATCCCAGGGAACACAGAATCTACTGACTGGAAGCTAAAATCAGTCTTGGAGTGGGTTCAGAGAGACTCGGTTCAGACTTGAGAAGCTATAGCACATGTTTCAAGATCTAAAATATCCCACCACAAGGGCATTTTCAAAGACACTGGTGATTGGGGAAAAAAATACTGTATTAAAAAAAAAATTAAAGGAGGGTGGAACAAATTGAGAGTAGCATTGAAACATATATATTTCCATATGTAAAATAGACAGCTAGTGGGAAGTTGCTGTAGAACACAGGGAATTCAACCTGACGCTCTCTGACAACCTAGAGGGTGGGATGGGGTGGGGGGGTGGGAGGGAAGGTTCAAGAGGGAGGGGACATATGTATACTTATGACTGATTGACGTTGTTGTATGGCAGAAACCAACACAACACTGTAAGGCAATTATCCTCCAATTAAAATTTTTTTATAAATTGAAAGAATGGAAACAATGAAGAAAAAGTGACCTGATGGTAAGGTGCCAGTGACAGGTGTGTTTAAGCCTGTAGTCCCGGGAGCAATTAATAATAGTGCACGCTTTCACTCTCAGAGTCTGGATTTGAGCGATAGATCAGTGTCTGGATTTGAATGGTAAGTCACATGATCATTCTACCAAAGAGAGGAAATTAGCCAGAGGACCCTTCAGCCATTTTCAAATGGTGTAGACACATACCCCAGCCTGGCTGGCTGGCCCCCATAGAAATCTAATATGATCCATAATAAATCTGGACTGCAAACAAAAACAAGAAGAGTCTTTCCTTTGGGCTATAATTTTCTCAACAAACATATCACTCTATATAACTTGGGATACCTTTTAGGAAAATGAATGCAGCATGATTATGAATGCAGTTTGATAAACAATATCTGTTTATCATGAGATCTTGTGGACTTTAGGTATTGAAGACAAGAGACCATGTGTTGGACATTTTCTAAGAGGTTCTTCATAAAATAACTGTGGGGCTCACAGCCCCCAAATTCCTTCTTGTCTGACCAGCAAACCCCCTTCTTTGAGTAAATAGTGTTTCTCTCCTATTATGAATTGAATGGTTGTGTTCCCTTCCTGTCTTCCCTAACCCATTCATAAGTTGAAGCCCTTCAGATCCTTGAAGGTACACCCTCCTACCTCAGGACCTTTGCATATACAGTTCTTTCTTCCAGAAATACCTCTCCTAGAATAGTGAACTTCTGCTCAAGTCTCCTTTGATTGGGATATTGACTACCCATCCCCTCAACACAGATTTCCTACTAATATGCCCTTGTATCTCCTTATACTTTTCCAGTTAAATAAGTTTGACCATGTGATTCATGGCCATCTCCCTCACTAGACTATAAGCTCCACGGCAGCAAGGGCTGGGCTAGTTTTTGTACACTATGGTAACTCCAGCACTTAGCACTGTATTTGGCACAAACTAGACGCTATTTGGGAGCTTTCCGGCTGGCTCTAGTGGTAAAGAACCCACCTGCCAGTGCACGAGATGTAAGAGACACGGGTTTGACCACTGAGTTGGGAAGGTCCCCTGGAGAAGGGAACGGTAACCCACTCCAGTGTTCTTGCCTGGAGAATCCCATGGACAGAGGACCCTGGCCAGACTATAGTCCATAGGGTTGCAAAATGTTGGACATGACTGACATGACTTAGCTTGCATGCAGAAACCAAGTACATAGGCTGTGTGGGCTTGTGTCACCTGTGTACACAGGAAATAGTGTGGAGGGAAAAAGGAGAAACAGAATGACTGCTTCTCCACCTGACCCAAATCTGCTAGGCTTGTTCAGTCTGCTATCACGTGTTGGGTGGTATCAGAAAAAAAGAGTGCTGTTTTCTCTTTGCATGCAAAGGAAGGGTTAAAGAGCAGAAAGTCTGCACCACTCCACTAGGGCAATGTCCCTGAGGCTTTTCGGAGGAAGGCTATGAGTCAGTGCCTCCCTGGCCTGCAATGCTTCCTCTGTAGGTGTATGGAAGGCTGTATTACACACCCTTGCACTCAGCCAGCTAGGCCCTTCTAACTTGAGCTTGTGTCAGTTGCTGCCTTTGGCCTGCAAAAGATGAATTCCTGTTGGCCAGCTCAGAGTGCCTAGCCAAGGCTGAGGCCAAATGCAAAGTCCGAGGAGTGTGAGAATTCCGATGGGGATGTCTGGGTGGGCCCTGGAAATGCAGGGTGGGAGGCACTGGAGAGCTCACCTAACCCAGTTTCTCCCCGGTATGTGTCTTATCATGTTAGTAGTGGGGAACTTGAATCAGAACTCCACCTTCTGCCTCCCAGACCCATGTTTTGCCACACAGCTGCCTGAGAGAACCTGGTATATTGTGGGTCCTTGATAAATAAATGTCTGTGGAATGAACTAAGTCCTAATTCCACAATGACAAACTGAAGTCTGGAGAGGTTCCATGGCTTTTCCAAGGTCTCCTAGCCAGTCCTGGCAGATGCAGAGCCGAAGCCAGGTCTCCTGAATCCAGTCCGGGTAGGGCTACCGGATAAAATATAGGACTCCCACTTAAAACTGAATTTCAGTTAGGCAACAGATAATATTTTAGGACAAATATGTCCCAATTATTTTCATTCAAAAATTATTTATTGTTGATTTGATGTTTGAATCTCACTGGACACCCTGTACTTTCATTTGCTGAATCTGGCCACCCTCTGCCTGGGGTTTGTTCCCCTTCTCCATGAGCTGCTGTGACCTCCTTTTATTGCACCATACTAGGCACTTTGGATGCAAAGAGGAATAAGACAGATCCTCTGCCCTCAAGGAGCTCCAAGTCTAGTGTAAGAAATAAGAATATAAACAGAAACCTCCAAAGCTATGCAAAATCCATTTTTGAGAATTTGGGGGCCCTTGTTGGAATAGGTATAATAATAATAATAATAGTTGCTCAGTCATTTCTGACTCTTTGTAAACAGTCTATAGGATTCTCCAGGCAAGAATACTGGACTGGGTAGCCACTCCCCTCTCCAGGGGATCTTCCCAACCCAGGGATCGAACCTGGATATGCTGCATTGCAGGCAGTTTCTTTACCTTCTGAGCCATCAGGGAAGAGTTATAATTTCCCTGGAAGAAGTATAGCTTTAGAATTTAAAAGAAACCAAGATTCACAGAATAGACTAGGAAGTCCAGAAACAAATCCAAATTTTCATGAGAATATATATTAGGACGTAACAAAATGGCATTTGAAATCCTCAAGGAAAGACAGGCTTATTAAATAAGTTATGGTAGAGCAATGAATTTCCTACCTGGAGAAAAATCGTTAGATCATTACTGCTTTAAACCTCATATCAGAAATTAATTCCAGTTCTTGTAAAGGCTTAGATGTTAATAATAAAAACTATAAACATATTAACAAATGAATAGAAAACAAAAATGTGGTTTTCTATAAACTTCGGGATGATTAAGGACTTTCTAAGCATGAGGCTAAAAGGAAAAAGTGTTACATCACTAAAAATTTTGTTTTTCTCCATTTGTCTTTTTGTCTTTTAATTTGTTTTTCTGATATCTCATAACATGTAGGATTTTTGATTTCTACACAGTGAAATAGATCAAAGTGTTAAAATAATATTTCCACTATATAAAAGTACTTGCCAACTAATGGGAAAAAGACAAGCAAAATAATAAGAAAAATGAGGCAAGGAAATGAAGTGTAATTCAGAAAAGAAGAAATGCAAATGACCAATGAATATGTAAAACAACATTCAATTTCACTAGTCATTTTTTAAAATGCAAACCCAGTGTTAATTTGAGAAAATGGGCCTTCCATACACTACTGAGAATGTAAATTGAACCAACTTTCATAAAGGCCAATTTGGCAATATCTATAAAAGTCTTAAATCTGATCTGTAATTTCTAGTAATTATAAAGAAATACTATTGCATATCAGCCATGACCTAACTAAGTGATACTTGTTACAATGTAGCTGATCACATTTTAAAAACTGAAAACAATATACAGTGGTCCCTCACATCCATGAATGGTTTGTTCCAAGACCCCCACGGATACCAAAATCATGAATGTTCAAGTCCCTTCTATAAAATGAAGTGGTATTTTGATATAACCCACAAATATCCTCTCCTGCATATACTTATTTCTAGATTATAATACCTAATACAATGTAAACGCATGTATCAAATTCAAGTTATGCTTTCTGGAACTTTCTGGAATGTTTTTGAATATTTTTTTGGTCACACCCCACACATGTGGGATCCTTGTTCCCCGACCAGGGATCAAACCCACACCTGCTGCTTTGGAAGCATGGAATTTTAACCACTGGACTACCAGGTAAGTCCATTGAATAATTTGGATCCATGGGTGTAGAATCCATGGATATAGAGTATTGGCTGTTAATGTCCAGCAATAAGGTTTTAGCTGAATTATTAAGTAATATTCTCATTATGAGACAGCATGTGCAGAAGAGCCCCTGCTTGAAGCCATGGATCTTCCTACCCTTAAAGGGCTTATGGTAGTAGTGGTGTTTAGTCGCTAAGTCATGTCCAACTCTTGCGACCCCATGGACTGTAGCCTGCCAGGCTCCTCTGCCCAAGGGATTCTTCAGCCAAGAAGACTGGAGTAGGTTGCCATTTCCTTCTCCAGGGAATCTTCCCAACCCAGGAATCGAACTCAGGTCTCCTATACTGCAGGCAGATTCTTTACTGACTGAACTATGAGGGAAGCCCCTAGGACACCCCAATTTCAACTGCATTCCCCAAGTTTGTAACAAGGTATAAACAAGGTATAAACAAGGTATAAGGTATGCCTTATAGAAATAAGTATTTATTTCATTTTAAACATTAAATGCAAAATTTTCTTTTCTGGAAGATGGAGGCCAGTGAGCTAGAAGTATAATACCTTATAATAGAATGGATCTATAAAAATAGTTACTGCCAAGTGGCTTGAGAACATTTTATTCTCCTAAAAGGATTATATATCCCACACACAAAAATAACATTTCCCTATACCTACCCATAATCTCCTTTGCTTACCCAGGACTTGGAATCATCAAAATTAAACAAACTTTTACCTGAGTTCTTAAAAATCCACAAGTGACTGGCTTGATTCTGTGTTACCTGGGGGTGATCCTGAGTGGGGGTCAGAAAGGAAGGGCCAGGCTCTCAGAGCTGACCTCTCTGGGTTCAAATGGCACAGCCAACATCTCCTATCGAGGCCAACTTAGACAAGTTGCTTACTGTGTCTGAGCCCCCATGTTCTCATCCATGAAACGGGTCTAAATTGCCCAGATTTGTTGAGAGGATTAGAAGAGCAAATCTCCACAGGCAATAGCACCATGCCAGGTTCCATGCTGATTCCAACCCCTGCCTGTGTCAACTTCACCCTCCAATTTTGAGATCCCTCAATTTCATTTACTGACCCGGTGAGGCTAGCCTTCAGATGTGAGTTTCTCTGCTGTCTCTGATATGTCCTTTTCCCAGGGCATCAAGCAAGGCCCACTGGTTAGGAAAAAGGAGACGAAGAGTCTTGTTCCAGAGGCAGAAGCTGTGAGCTCTGACTTTGGGCTTTGACTCCCTCTGTGGCCTGAGGCCAGCCCCTGTCTGATCTGTGCTCTACTTTCTCTGGTCTGAAATGAGACACTTGGACCAGGTATCTCCAAAGCCTTCCCTGTGGTCTTAAGATGAAGCATTCACTTCTCAACTAGAAGACGGTCTGGCAAACGTATGTGAAGTGTAATTCAAATCTAGCAGCTTGTGGACTTCCCTGGTGGTCCAGGGGTTAAGACCCTGTGCTCCCAGTGCAGGGCACCTGGGTTTGACTCCTGGTCAGGGAACTGGATCCCACATGCCGCAACCAAGAGTTTGCATGTTGCAGCTGAAGATCCCGCGTGCCACAGTGAAGACCTGACGCAGCCAAATAAATAAAGCAACAACAACAAATTTAGCAGCTTGGCCGAGGTTGTGAAAGGTCCTTACGTGATTGAAGGGAAGGTGACCAGGCCCTACCTGCTCCGATGTCCCTTCCAAAGGAATGAGGCCTCCGTGCTACCATTTTATGGTGCTCAAAGGGAAAGGCCCTTAGCTGCTGCCTGTCTTTCTCCAGTTTACCTACAACTTCACCTCTATTTTCTTTGCCCAACAATTTGAAGTTTGGGGGTGAGGTGGAGTAGGGGAGGGGGAATAATCTCATGCCATGAAGGGGACCTGCTCCATGGTGACAAGACAGGCTTAAAGGGACCATATCCCTGCTGAGTGATGTGACGGGTTCCTCTGTCCCAGACCTGGCACTGTCGTTTGTGATGATTTGGCCTGGGGAGATGCCAACAGAACATCATGAAGCTTGAGAAGATGCTTTTTTCTCCATGGAAAGCCTAGCCAAAAGCAGCAGTCACACCTGAAAGGACAGGGAGCCGGAGAGGCCTGCAAGTCCCAGAAGGAAAACCGTCTGTGGATGGCGCTGTAAAATGAGGGCTGGATTCAGCTCATAACAGCAACAAAGGCTGGGATTCTTGTGATGACAATGTCAGAGCCCTAAAGGAAAGGATGACTCAGGGGTAGTGGAAAAGCCTCTGGACTTGTTATGTGACCCTGGCCAGTCACTTCCTTTGCTTATTTCTCCATCTGTACAAGCAGAGGATTGGACTAGGTCAAAGATGCCAAATAGGTTTCATCTCATGCAGAATGCTGTGTTAGAAGAGATTCTGAGGTAGACCAGGCTTAAGGGGAAGGTGTGCCGTGATTGATTAGCAATGTCTGCCATGGGCAGGACTTTGGGAACCAGTGGCACATATGCCAACTATTTGTCATTTCTAGATGAGACAATCTTTAAAGTTACTTTCAGTTCTAAATCATGCGGTTAAACCCTGTGATATAAACAGACCTGAACAAAACCTTGTTAAACCAGCATTCTATAACAAATTTGGGTCAGAATAAGTCAATTATCAAATTTTTATGGATTAATCATATAGAAAAATTAGAAGTACTGACTGGCCAACTTGCAACCAAATTCTCACCAGGGTTAATTAATAAATTAGCATCCTATTGACTTGTTTTAAAATTTACCTTTCTATAAGGGCAAGTTTCCCACCTTGTTTGCCTGTTTTGGGTGCCGGAATTTTGACTGCGATTGCCAAATGGGGGTCTGCCTGGTTAAGGCTTCTACCTGCAGTCATACCTGGCAAGCTTCTTTAATTCAAGACTTTATAAAAATGACAAGAAGAATATGTTAGTGGGGGGCAGTTTAAACTCTTACTGCAAAATTTTTTTAAAAGTTTATAATTTCCTATGCAGAACCTTGAGGACAACTGTTTCTGTACCTCAGTTGTAGAGAATAGAATTGATCTAATTCCTGGTTGATGACATTCTCTCATTATTGGTGCTTGCAGGAGCATTGTTATATGTTTGTTTATTTTTTAAATATAATTAGTGTTCTTTTTTTAAGGGAATTTACTCCTCAAAATGAAAGTTAGGACCTTGCCAGCAACATTGACCTATGTACATGGTACTTCTCCACGCCCCAGTCTTTCCATCACATCCACTCCCCCATCCCCCACCCTAGGTGACCAGTTTCCTGAATCTCAGGTTCCTTTGACTTCCTCTTGCTTGTTTGTTTATCTATGTTAAAATACACATAATGTAAAAGTTACCCTCTTAATCACTTCTAAGTGGACAGTTCAGTTGTGTTAAGTATGTTCACATCATTTTGCAATGAATCTCCAGAACACCTTTTATCTTGAAAAATAGAAACTCTGTACTCATTAAACAACAACCCCCCATTCCTTCCTCTCCACAGCCCCAGACAATCACCCTTCTACTTCTGTCTACAAATTTGACTGCCCTAGGTACTGCATTCAAGTGGAATCATATATCTTTGTGATGGCTTAGCACTGTGTCCTCAAGGTTCATCCATGTTATATCATGTGTCATAATTTCTTTCCCTTTTTAAGGCTAAATAATTTTCCATTGTCTGATTATGTCATTTGTTTATTCATTCATCTGCTGATGGACATTTCTTATACCTTTTGGCTGTGAATAATGCTACTCTGAATATGAGGATGCCGATATCTCCTCCCCTTGAATTGTTTTTGCTCTAACTTTATTTTATCTTACATAGTCCTAAAGTATATATACATAATTTATTTGTAGTTGTTTTCCAAATTATATAAAGTATGCCATATATATCTTTGTGGGATTTGCCTTTTTTCAGCTCATATTATATTGCTAAGATTCATGTAAACAACAATGTTTGTAGCTGGTTCATCATTTTGACTATTACTTGACAACACCACAGGATTCAGAGCCTGAAATCTCTTATGCGTTGCTTGCTGGGAGTGTCGATCGATATAACCACTTTGGAAAATAGTTTCTATCTCATAAAGTTGAATATTCCCATGCCTCAAAACCCATCAATGCCACTCTATGTCCTAGAGAAATTCTTGCCCATGTAAAACAGGAGACTTGTAGAAGGAAGATTCCTGACAGTTCTGTTCATGATAGCAAAAACCTACTGCCCATCAACCGAAGAGTCAATGAATAAACTGTGGTTCAGTGTTAACATTTTTCTTTCTCTTTGAGTTCCTGTAGCCATGTGATGCAAGTGGCTGACCTGCGGTTAGCCTGGGGAGAGGGAGGATTCTTGTAGCAACAGAGGCTGTGTCCTGAACGGCCCTAGGGCAACTGTCTCAGCTCTGAGCACGAGTAAAGAGGATGAAGGGCCTCACTGAGCAAATGCCAAAGGGCTCTGGGGGTGTAGATGGGGGAGGTTCACACCTCAAGAAATAGCCATCATCTACATCTATCTTTTCAAATGCTTCTGCCATTGGGCTCCCCTAAAACACTGTAAAGTTTATTGGCGATACCATTTATCAAGTATGTACCATATGCCCAATAATGTACTAAGCTCTTCACTTGTTATTTCATTTAATTCTTAATCTATGAGAGTGACCGGTGGTGACTTCATACATACACCTAATATTCTCACCTCCAGTCACAGGTGAGAGAGCCAAGACTCAGCATAGTCAAGCAACTTCATGAAGGCCACATGGCTGGAGACTGGCTGAGCCAGGATGAAATGCTGGGACTCCTAAGCTGGTGCTCTAGGAAGAAAGAGCAATCTCTGAGGGTGCAGGCCAGCTGCCTGCTGACAAATCTTTCTTTAGATGTTCTAAACACTCAACCCGAGGGACTTCCCTGGTGGTCTAGTAGCTGACACTCTGAACTTCCAGTGTGGGGGGCCTGGGTTCGATCTCTGGTCAGGGAACTAGGTCCCAGATGCCGCACCTAAAAGATCCCACATGCCACAACTAAGACCTGGCACAGCCAAATAAATAAGTAAATAAATTAATTAGTTAAAAAAAAAACAAACCCAACCCTAGATCCACTTTTCATAAAGCGAATAAAATGAGCAGCCTCTTCATTCTAGAGGGGAAAAAAAGTTCACTAAGTTCTAGGGCATCCCATTCCCATCCCACGTAAGGCAAATTCTGGAACAGCTCCCAAACCAAAAGAACCCTTCGCAGTTGTCTCTGTGAGCACAGTACATCTGCAGATGGAATGATTCTCTGAGGTATGCTGAAGGGTCAGGCAACACCCTCAGTCACAGGTCTGGCTTTGAAGGCATCCCTGTGGGAGTCTGCTTGACTTTCCACCAAATTAATTTCTTGTTTGTGGTCAAGGAAGCCCCGAGGAGAAGGGGGCATGGGTGTGCAGAGTTCTGATGTGAAGTCTCTTTCTCTGGGCACAGTTCTCTCCCCTAGTCTCAAGGGACTCAAATCATGTCCCCCAGCTCCCTCTTCCAACCAGATGGTCACCCCTCTGCTCCTCTTCCTTAGACAGCCTAGGGCTGCTGGTGGTCCCTCAGGATCTGTGGCCTCAGGCTTGGCATAGTTTCCTCTCCACAACTCCATCTGTAGGCCCAGAGAATGACTGGCTCTGTCCTAACATGGTACTGCACCCCATTTCCTTTTCCTGACCTTCAGTGATCCCTAGCCAGGTTGTTTATATTCCTGATCTCATCATCATTTCTCACTCTTCCCATAATTAGATTGCTCACTCTAGCCAATTAAAGCACACTGCTCTTCTCAACACTGATAGCTCTAGGTACATGGCTGGTACTCACAAAATGGGGTGTTATGTCAGTTTCATTGATCAGTAGAAGTAATGGCTCAACTGTAAAGAAAACTTGATGGTGCCAGTGTCTCTGAGTTCAAGAGCCTCACTAGACTAAGAACTCTTGAGCTAAAACACACGTGTGCCCCTCCTAGCTTGGCCATGCAGCTTGAGCACTTTCCTGCCTTGTTGATTCAAGTGTAGTTGGGATGATGATAACCATGGCTAGTGATGATTGGGGCTTTCCAGGTGGCATTAGTGGTAAAGAAAGAACCTGCCTGCCAATGCAGGTAGATGTGAGAGACACAGATTAAACCCCTGGGTTGGGAAGATCCCCTGGAGAAGGGCATGGCAACACACTCTAGTATTCTAGCCTGGAGAATCCCATGGACAGAGGAGCCTGGAAGGCTACAGTCCACAGGGTCGCAGACTTGGGCACGACTGAAGTGACTAAGCACCCACCCAGTGATGATTGAGGACTTACCCTGAGTCAGGCAGTGTACTAAAAGTTTTCACATAGACTCTCTCATTTAATCATTTCTATTCTTCAGGTCAAGAAACTGAAGCTTAAAGCTGTTAAGTATTTTACAGCAAGCCATGGCTGAGTCAGGATTCAAACCCAGCAGTCTAACTCCAGGATCCTGTGCCCTTAGTGATTATAATATCCAGAGTCAGCAACACAAAGTTAATGTGCACGTATTTTCAATTATATTTTAAGAGGGTGACTTTGTGTTTGGGGGCATTTCACTTACAAAATCCATTGAGCTAGATATTAACCGAGGATGCATAAAAACTAATGAACTCTGAAAAACATAAAACATGAGCAACATGACATCACTGCAAGAAACATAACAGCAAATTGCTTTCTTGTGAACATAGTTTGCTGACAGACCATAAAGTAATAATCAGCCTGAATTCAGCAGTGCCCTGTTCCCTTGGGACAGAGAGAGAGAGAGAGAGAGAGAGAGAGAGAGAGACACACACACACACACACACACACACACACACACACACACACACACACACACATTGAATGGCTTGTTTGTGCCACTGATAGGAACCCAGGAACTATGCTGCGTTAGCAGATGATGAAGTACTTCAGAAGCAACATAGATCAACTGAAAAAGCAAGTACTGAGAGTCAGAGATCAGAAGTAACATAATATAGCTATCAATTACCAAAATGTCCAGAATGGGAAGGAATGTGGGGAAGACACCAAATATTTATCAGGCTGTGCAAAAAGACAAAAGGGGAGCCCCTGGAAGGATAGTTTTCACAGGAGCCCCATGGGTTGGTGACTTGATCAGGGCCATAGAATCAGGCTTGAACTTGAGTCTATGTCTCCCATCTCTTCCCATTACAAGATGTTTTTTTGCCATTACATCATAACCCAAGATGCAAAATGGAAATGGGACAAGCTCAGCTGGCACAGATAAGAGGTTTGTGCATCTCAGGGGTGTGGGCAAGGACAAATAAGGTACTGAGGAGTAGCTGGTTTGGAAGGGGGTAGCCAAGGCTTTTACACTCACCAGGCTCTCCATACAGGAAACATGGAAGGCAGATGTCAGCTTTAACAGCCCCTGCCCCAACCTTGGCCCCAGTTGCCCAAATCTGGCTTGCTCCCCTGCCCCAAGGTGGTGGTTAAGAGCACTGATGCTGGAGCCACATGGCTTGGATTCAAATTCTAGCTCTTGTTACTTACTAAGTGTGATTTCAGGCCATTTCCCAAACTCCCTGTGCCTCAGTTTCTTCATCTATAATGAGGGAGTAATAGCAGCATCTTTTTGGCAGTGTTTCTGGGAGTATTAAATTAAACACATATTAAGAGCTTAGAACAGTGTGTGGCACCAAATTAGCCCTCTCTCAGGCTTAGCTATTACTATTACTATTATTATCTCTGCTCCTTCCTGAATGCAGACTCTGAGGCTTCCTGCTTTTCCCACTTTTACCCTCACTCCTCTCGGCCCTGTCTCCTGGCTAACTACTGTTCTCTCTCATTCCTCAGCTCACATATCACATGCCCTAGGAAGCCATTCCAGACCTGACTACCTCTGGTCTCACATGAATGCCCAGGCTGGTTGGACATGCCCTGAATCAGACACATGCTCCCAGAGGACCCCAGTTTTCCTTCCATCCTGGCACTGATTACCCTGCCTTGTGATCGTCTCTTTGCCTCAGTTCAGTTCAGTCATTCAGTCGTGTCTGACTCTTTGTGACCCCGTGGACTGCAGTATGCCAGGCTTCCCTGTCCATCACCAACTCCCTGAGCTTACTCAAACTCATGTCTATCAGGTCGGTGATGCCATCCAACCATCTCATCCTCTGCCTTCAATCTTTCCCAGCTTCAGGGTCTTATCCAATGAGTCAGTTCTTTGCATCAGGTGGCCAAAGTATTGGCCAAAGTCTCTTTGCCTGTTACCCTACAAAGCCAATACACATCCTGGGACACAGACTGTGTCTCTGTCCACACCCCTTCCTCACAAATGTTCTTCCTCTGTCCTCCAGCCTGCCCTCTGCCCTGGAGACTGACCTCAAAGGATGGCTTCCATAGGTTTCCTTGCCTTCTGGCTTCTGGTTGGTTTGGGTCAGTTGGGAGAGGCCCCAGCAGGACTGGAGGGTGGGGAGTGAGGTCCTGGCGTTTGCTCCTGACTCCTTCCCTAGGAGATAGACTAAGGCTGGCTACATCCCTCACTGAAGTTCCTAGCCACTCTTCTGGCCCTCTTCATCCTCTTCAAACTATCTTGGGTGAAGGGTCAGCTTGTTTTATCTTATTTTCAATTGAGTGCAGAATGACTTTTTATGAAATAAAATTAAAATGAATTATTCAATATTTAAAAGGTAATTATTTGGAAAAGTAAAACATGATGACTTATGAAATATAAGACCAGATTTTCATGACTAGATTTGAAGTCAAAAGTTATATTCAAAATAAATATAATCAGAAAAAACATAACTGAGGGAAAACAAGAGAATGATAAAAACTAAACATGTTGCTCATTAAAAGTTTGCATATAAGTGTTTAATGTAAAGAATTATGGCTGATTCATGTTGATGTATGGCAGAAACCAACACAATATTGTAAAGCAATTCTCTTTCAGTTAAAAATAAATAACTTAAAATGTTAAAGAGCTGCCACACACATAAATTCTTGCCACTCTACAATGGTGTCTAAACCCCAAATTAGGAAGGATGTAGTATTGCTCATGTCAAGTGCTTTTAGCATACTTTGAAAGAACAATGTGCATATCAGTTTAAAGTTTTTAATGTGACAAACATCTTGCTTTTTGCTTATTAATTTATCTAGTGTAGGTTGGATCAACAGCACTGATACCAATAAGATGTGATGTATATGTAAATAGTTTTAATGTTTTTTAAAAATTACACTTTAGAGTAGAGGAATTAGTCTCAAAAAGGTATGTTGACAGGAATAGAAGAAGGAATTTTAAGCAATTTCAGCAGACTCAGACTATTAGTTTTTTTTTTTTTCAACTTTGACACAAAATGAGGCAAGTGATGCTATGTTTCAAAAGTCATTTCCCATCCTTTATTAATTGCCATCATGAGGGACTTCCCTGGTGGTCCACTGCTTAAGACTCTGCCTTGCAATGAAAGGGACACAGGTTTGATCCCTTGTTGGGGAACTAAGACAACTAAGCCTGTGTGCCATAACTATTGAGCCCACGGGCTAAGATTGTGTGCCACAGCAGAAGATCCTGCGTGCCACAACTTAAGATCCAACACAGCTAAAAATAAAATAAATATTTGAAAAGAATTATTAAAAGATAGCCAACATGAGCAATTTATCTCATAGAGTTACAGTTCTGGATCTATTCATTTCCTACACATGGAGCTTCTTTTGATGAAAAATACAATTGAAAATGCCCTATCAAATTTTTAAAGCATTTGGTGCTAAGTTTTCACAGATATGTATTATCAGGATTTTCACCAGCTTTATGGATAATTGTTAAGTTTTGGAAAATGCTATTCCAATTTGTAGAAACACTGTTCTTTCAAGCTTCTATTCCTTCCTTGCATGAAAGTATGAGAATCATTAGAAATATTCAATGTATCAAACAAAGAAAAGCAGGTCTGGCTCTCCAATGCATAACCTGAAAAAGTTGGGTTCAAATTGGCTTTTTATTTTGCAGAAACAGTAAGAGTTTGATTCTGTAGTTCAAACATTCTTCTAAGTCCTCCACAACTACGCTATTACACAGTACTATTTTGTTAATAGTAATAGACCTTCTCCTAAAATTCTCTGAATCTAAGATTGCCATCTCATTTCTCTCCAGAAATATTTTCTGATACAAGCTCCTAGTAACAGTCTGCCCATGTTTCCTAAACAAGATACTGCTTTGAAGAAATAAGACAGTATTTTGCAGGAAGTTCAGAAAAGGAGAGAGGCAAAGCCACATCATGAACATGTGTCTCTTCCTGGGATGGTTATTATCCCTTCTAGATCTGGAGTCCTAGACCAGAGCCACCACTAGCTGCTACACTGCCCTTGTGCAAATTAGGAAACGGCACAGGCCATGCAGAAAGGAATGGCTACCCTCTCCAGTATGCTTGCCTGGAGAATCCCATGGACAGAGGAGCCTGGAGTGCTACAGCTCATGGGGTCGCAAAGAGCCAGACACAACTGAGTGACTAACACTTTCATAGGCTCTGGAAGGAAGTACCCCTAAGTCCCAGGGTTTGAACCATTGAGTGTGAAGTGACTTTCAACTTCCTAAACCAGGTACCTTGTGCTTGAACAAACGATACAATCTTTTTTAAAATTTTTCATTCGATTAATTAATTAATTTTTTGGGCTACACTTGGTCTTCATTGCTGTGCACGGGCTTTCTCTAGTTCTGGCTCACAGGCTCTGGAGCGCCTGCTCAGTGCTGGTAGCACACCCGCTTATTTGCTCCGTGGCATGTGGGATCTTCCCGGACCAGGGATCGAGCCAGAGTCCCCTGCCTTGGCAGGCAGATTCTTAACCACTGGACCACCAGGGAAGTCCAAAATGTACAAACTTCACACAACTGGTCTACTTTATGTTGAGCAAGCTGGCAGCTTGCTCCATCTTAGAAATGTGACCAATGAAGTATGATTCTCTGAGAAAGCCTAACACAGCTCAGATTTTGTGGAAATGTGATATTTTTGTTTGCAGGGTGATCTTTTTCACACATTTCCTCCTTAGCTTCCTGAATGTGGGAGGAGAGCCCTGACTGGCAGCATTCGAATAGGTGTGTTATAATGCAATTGGGCCACAGAATCTCTGGGGGCAAATGCATCTTGCAGTTCTGGATATAATTGCTTTTCTCCTGAGAGGTCTTTAAAACCCCAAACTGCAGGGTTTGTGACTGAGAGTAGCCTGGGGGAGGGAGGTCAGGGTGGTGTTCTGAACCTGCTCTTTCTGGATGGAGCCAGGCACCTCTCACACAGAGAGGGCACTAACCCCTGGGGTGAGCTGGGCGGGGCGGGGAGGGGGTGTTGCGGTGGGAATGCAGAGAAGGAATAATACAAGGAGTAGGGTGGGGAAACCAGACAGCTTGTCAGTATCTTGTGATTCAGGCCTTCCTGTTGTAGAGAAGTGATTCTGTTTGACATGAATTCCCAGAATGCCTGACACACCCACACGCAAGCGGGCCCAAACCCATCCCAGAGTGCCTGCTGTGAATGAGCCTGGAGTTTGTGCTGCTTCTGCCCTCAGCACTGTTCCCCACTCCCCGCTGAGCAGACTTGCCCGCGTGGGAGTGTGAAGTGGAAGTGGAAGAGCTATGGGTATTGGAAAGTTCGGGTATTTGTACTAAATTGGCTCTAATTCTCAAACCCGAGAGGGAAAGTTGTTTTCAGGGGAGTCAGTTTCCTGTCTTTGCTAGAAGCCTGACACACCTTAACTTCTCTTATTTCTTAATCTGCCAAACAGATGGGTCAACTGTCAGTTTGGAGGTGATGACAGGGATATTTACTCTGTAATCAAACTGAGAGTGGCAAGATGGGGAGGACCTGGGGAAGGTGAATCGGGAAACCCGGGCAAAGATGTTGCACTTCCTTTCCAGAACTGTAGTCACAATGACACCCTTTCACATGGCCACTGGCATCACCACTAGGAAAGTACTACTGCATTTGGAAACTGAAGAAATCTCTGAGACCGTTCACTGTGTCTTTGTTTTAAAGATGAAGACACTGAAGCTCAATGACATTTATAATTGCTGAAAACTACCTGGGAAATGATGAAACCACAGTTAGAACCAGGTCTTATGGCTCTTCCTCCAGTGTGCTTCTACTAAGCTATGGTGTCTCTCAGAGTAGCTTTCTTATCACTTACTCATTTCTTCATCAAATATTTACTGAGTAGTACTATATGCCTGAGTGAGCGCTAGTCGCTTCAGTTGTGTCCAACTCGATGTAACCCTATGGAATGTAGTCCACCAGGCTCCTCTGTCCAATGGGATTCTCCAGGCAAGAATACTGGAGTGGGTTGTCATGCCCTTCTCCAGGGGATCTTCCCAACCCAGGGATCTAAGCTGCATTTCTTATGTCTCCTGCACTGGCTGGCGGGTTCTTTACCACTAGTGCCGCCTGGGAAGCCCCACCATATGACTAACACTGTGGTATATGTGCTAGGATGGGTGAATGACATGTGCTTGGACTATAGCAATGACCAAGACATTCTCCTCATGGACTTTAAGTATACTGAGAAGACATTAAACAAATGATCGTATAAATTAACAGTTACAAGGGTGATAAACACCAAAGAGAATTAGAGGGTACTATCAGAGTTCATGAAAGCAGGACTTACCTAGCCCAGGTGTCAGTGAGAGTAGTTAAATCAGGGAAGGCTTTCCTGAGGGGGTGACATTTAAGCTGAAATTTGAAGGATAAGTAGAAAGGTAGTTAGGTGAAGGATCCAGGAGATGGGAAGAGAAACCTGGGCAGAAAGAAAGACATGTACAAAGATGCTGAGGCAGGACAAAGATGCAACTCTGAAATAACTGAAAACAGATCCATGGCCTAGTACATAAATGATGAGAAGGAAAGGACTGTAAAATGGTTTAGGAAGGTAGGCGTACTCTGACTGCAAGCCATGGACAAGAGTCTGGACTTTATCCTAAAAGTAAAGGGAAACCAGTGAAGGGTTTTAAACCTAGCAGTATTATGATCAGATTTTTTAAAGATAACTAAGAAGACTGCACTGGTGAGGAGCAAAAGTGAATGCAAGGAGGGACTTCCTTGGTGGTCCAGTGGCTAAGACTCTGTGCCCCCAATACAGGGTGTCTGATTCCAGTTCAATCCCTGGTCAGGGAACTGGATTCCACATGCCACAACTAAGAGTTCATATGTTGCAACGAAGAGTTTCATTGCAGCAACTACAGATCCCATATGCTGCAACAAAGATTGAAGAGCCTGTGTGCTGTAACTAAGACTCAGCACAGCCAAATAAATAATTTTTTTTTAAAGTGGAGGCAGGGAGTTATTTAGGAGGCTATTGCAACAGCTCAAGTGAGAGAAGATGGTGGCCTTGGACCAGGGCATGTGTAGTGGATATGGAGAGAAGTGAAGACATTCAAAAGTATTGAGAAAGTACACCCAATGAACTTGATACTAAATGGATATAAAAAATGAGGAAGACGGGAGGAATCAAAAGTCACTCTCAGGTGTTACCATGAAATGGGGGGAGGGATGGTGGTGCATTCATGGAACTAGGGAACACGGCAGGCTCCGGGAAAGACCAAGAGATCGGGTGTGTTAAGTTTGAGGGACCTAGGAGACAAAAGGGAGAAGATACTGAGAAGACAATCAAATATATAAAACTGCAGTGCAGACAAGAGAACTGCCCTGGAAATAGAATTTAGGGACAATGTCATGGAGACTGTAATTGAAGCCATGGAGGAGACCATTTAGGAAGAAAGAAGAGGACAAGAAGAAAAAAGACAAATAAAGGAAACAATCAAAGGGTTTATTCCATTACAAGAAATGACATACGCCTAAGAATATTTAACACCTTTGTTTTTAAGATTCTTGCTGATTATTAAGCTTTTGTTTCTCTGTTTCAAATCCACCC
Source organism: Okapia johnstoni (assembly GCA_024291935.2). Lineage (NCBI taxonomy): Eukaryota > Metazoa > Chordata > Mammalia > Artiodactyla > Giraffidae > Okapia > Okapia johnstoni. The sequence continues at coordinate 27,259,825 of CM044326.1, forward strand.
TTCTATGTATTCTGCTTAGGGCACTGCAACTACAGAATACATTCCTCTTTTGCCTACAGGGTGGTAGGAGTTGCTTGAAGGCATCAGAAAGGCTGGAGAAGGGAGAAGGGATCTGTGCTTTCCTTGCTTCCTGCTCCTGTCAGCATCCCCCTCAGCAAGTCCTTCATCCTGGTGGAGGCAGTTGTCTCGAGGAGCAGCAAGCAGTTCCATATGCAGTACTTACACATTCTCAGACCCAGTCTCATACATCCCCTCAGAGACATCAGCCTCACTGCCCTCAAACCCCAATATCTTCAACACTGTGCTTGCCTGAAGATCATTTTCCCCGAGCCTGGCCTCCTCATCATGTTACTCACGTGTTAGTATCTAAGAATGTGGGAGAAACTTGGTCAAGGCCCTGTACCCTACCTGCAAGGGAGTCTGGACATGTAAGTTCTGACTCCTACAATGAGGAGGTAGGATTCATAATGTGGGAACTGAGAAGTGCAAAAACATGGCTTCTAGCAATCTAAGGCTGGGACAATCCAGCTCCCTTCCAAGCACATGTTTGAAAAAGTTCAGGGCTATCAAAGGAACTGATGGTCTGTTCTAGCCAACACCTGACAGAAGACCTCTGATCATTGCATAGAGCATTTATCAGAGAGGACATGCTATTGTGAATCCTTTTCCTGTCCTTTTGAGATATTTATAAATCTGCTACAAGTCAGGAGTATCTTTTTCAAGAACGTTTTTATCATCAAGAGGGATAGTTCCTTCAGACTTCCCTGGTAGTCCAGTGACTAAGACTCCAAGCTCTCAATGCAGGGGACCCAGTTCCATACCTGGTCAGGGAACTAGACCCCACATGCTTCAAATAAGAGTTTGTGTGCTACCACTAAAATATCCCACATGCTGCAACTAAACATCCTACATATCGCAAGGAAGATTGAAGAACCCATGTGCTGTGACTAAGACCTGGCGCAGTCAAATAAATAAATAAATATTAAAAAAGAATGAAATAAAGAGGATTAGGGTCTCTGTGTTCAAGCTGGATTTAGAAAAGGCAGAGGAACCAGAGATCAAATTGCCAACATCTGCTGGATCATCAAAAAAGCAAGAGAGTTCCTGAAAAATATCTACTCCTGCTTCATTGACTATGCCAAAGCCTTTGACTATGTGGATCACAGCAAACTGCAGAAAATTCTTAAAGAGCTAGGAATACCAGATCACCTGACCTGCCTCCTGAGAAATTTGTATGTAGGTCAAGAAGCAACAGTTAGAACTGTACATGAAACAACAGACTGGTTCCAAATCAGAAAAGGAGTACGGCAAGGCTGTATATTGTCACCCTGCTTATTTAACTTATATACAGAGTACATCATGAGAAATGCTGGGCTGGATGAAGCACAAGCTGGAATCTAGATTGCCGGGAGAAATATCAATAACCTCAGATATGCAGATGACACCACCCTTATGGCAGAAAGTGAAGAAGAACTAAAGAGCTTCTTGATGAAAGTGAAAGAAGAGAGTGAAAAAGTTGGCTTAAAGCTCAACATTCAGAAAACTAAGATCATGGCATCCGGTCCCATCACTTCATGGCAAATAGATGGGGAAACAGTGAGAGACTTTATTTTTGGGGGCTCCAAAATCACTGCAGATGGTGACTGCAGCCATGAAATTAAAAGACGCTTGCTCCTTAGAAGAAAAGCTATGACCAACCTAGACAGCATATTAAAAAGCAGAGACATTACTTTGCCGACAAAGGTCCATCTAGTCAAAGCTATGATTTTTCCAGTAGTCATGTATGGATGTGAGAGTTGGACTATAAAGAAAGCTGATCGCCGAAGAATTGCTGCTTTTGAACTGTGGTGTTGGAGAAGACTCTTGAGAGTCCCTTGGACAGCAAGGAAATCCAACCAATCCATCCTAAAGGAAATGAGTCCTGAATATTCATTGGAAGGACTGATGCTGAAGCTGAAACTCCAATACTTTGGCCACCTCATGCGAAGAACTGACTCATTGGAAGACCCTGATGCTGGGAAAGACTAAGGGCAGGAGGAGAAGAGGACAACAGAGGATGAGATGGTTGGATGGCATCACCGACTCGATGGACATGAGTTTGAGTAAACTCCTGGAGTTGGTGATGGACAGGAAAGCCTGGCATGCTTCAGTCCATGGGGTCGCAAAGAGTTGGACACGACGGAGCGACTTAAGTGAACTGAACTGAGGGTCTCTGTCTCCCAGTCTATATGGAAGGTAGAATCCTAACCTCAGACACAGCTGGGCTAATCACATGTACACTGGTCACTGTTTGTAACTTTTTACTTGAGTCCCCACTCTCTCCGCCTCTCTTCTCCTTCCTTCTTTTAAAATGCCCCATCACCTCTGTACAAATCAGGGCCCTGCATTTCCTGTGCTGTCAGTAGTTACTAAATAAAATCTGTTTTCACCACTTTCACTCATGTCCAGCTGTATTTATCTTTGACAGAACCTTTCCAAATATAAAGAGATGATTGAAAGCATCCATATTTGCATGGATATGGCAAATATCACAGGGGTTTAGTTGTTCTTTTTTAAAATTACTTGCTTCTTGCCAGGAGGGATTAAGGAATCCTCAGTTGAGTCACTCAGTCATGTCCAATTCTTTGCAACCCCATGGACTGTAGCATGCCAGGAATCCTACTGCAAGACATTTTCCAATAAGAATAATAAAATAAGGCTAAAAAGGAAAAGATTTAAAGTACTGAGGGAAAGAGAGTAGTTGGTTAGGGTATAGGCTAAGCTGATATCACAAAGAGACTCCAAAAGATAATGTTTAAACTAGAAATAAGTTTTATTTGTCTCTTACGTAACAATCAGGAGATACCTTCAAGAGCTGGAAGGTCTTGAGTGGAATGTCTCCACTGTCATTACCACGTGGCTCCTGTCCGTCTGTCCAGGTTGGCTGGTCTGGTCTCAGCAACCTCTTCAGTGGGAAGCAGGGAGTAGGGGTAGGGGAGTAGCAGAGTGTCTGTCTTTCGAGGGCAAGACTTGGAAGTGTTGTACATCCTTCGGGGTATACCCCATTGTCCATAACTAGGCTATCTGGCCACACTTACCTGAGAGGAAAGTTGAAAAAGTCCTCTCTACTTAGGTAGCTACTTGTCCAACTTAAATTCTTCTTTTGAAATAAAGAGAACAGGTGGGGTTGGGGTGGACTGGGGTGGGAACCTAACAGTCTATCACAGAGAGAACATGGATATCTGAAATTAAGATATCTGTGAGCATTTTCAACCCTCTATTGTGGGGAGCACGTTCTGCCATGCATGGCAGAAGCTGGCAGTGCCTGAGTAAATGCCACCGGAAGCAGCTTGCGACCAGAAGCGAATGGGGAGTTGTGAATGCAGACACCAGTGCCCTCCCCCATGGCTGGGATAACTTGGAGGCATATTCCATAATGTTCTTGGACTTCCATGGAGGGGAATGAGCTGTAGTTGCCTGCGTGGTAACCTGCTCCCCTTCCCTGTCTGACTGCCCCAGTCCTCTGTCAGTGCTTCCTGGGATCACCTCCAAAATAAACTGCTTGCACTGGAATCTCTGTCTCAGAGTTTACTTCTGGGAGCACCCAACTAAGACCAGCTCTGGACTTCCTGCAAATCCAGAGGGAAACTAAATAATATAACTGCTATATTTAGAAAGTAGAAAACAAATCAGTTCCTCAGTTGAGACAGTCTTTCTTCCTCCCCTACCCCTGCCTCCCTTTCCAAAATAAAGCACTACTTACTGTCCTATTTCCCACTGTCTGGCTTTTGTGCTGTTCATGTTGGTACTGCCTTTAGGCCTGTAAGTTCCTTGACACTTTATTTCCTTTTGAGCTGGCAAAGTGGCTCACAGATAGTTGAGACTAAGTAGGTGTTTGAATTATGAAAATATGAACATTGTCCAACATACATAGAAATGGAGACTCAGTTAGGGGACATGACTGGCCATATGTTCCATGCACAGTGACCAGGGAAGCCAGAATTGGCTCCCAAGTCTCCTGACCACTCCTCTGGTTTTCTACCACAAACACAGCTTCTCCTCCTGGGTTTCATTTCATCATCTGAGTGGAGCCTGAGGCTTTTAGCAGGAGAAGCATGTTTGTCGGTATTAAAAATATACCTGTCTTGAGTGAGCCAGGGCCTCTTCCCCTAGTTCCATTAGATCTGAAGGATTGTGTTTGTTGCTACTTAATTTTTCATATCATGCAAGATGAGACCTAAATGTAGCCAAGGAGAAGACTATAGATTCTAGGCATTTGGGCTATTCAGAGTCATACAATGCATTGATTATGGCAAACCCCAAACACAGAATCAAGTCTGTGTTTCCATAAATTCCTCCTGGAAATAGTAGCACCTTGAAGCCCTGGAGCGTGGGCAGGGCAGAGACTCAATTTAGCCTGCAGTGGCTCTGCAGAGAGTGAAGACCAAAGGCTTCATGAACAGCCCGACAGCAAGTCAGCCAGAGAAGGAGAGGTCTAAGGCTCACAATCTGAAGTCAAAACATCAGAAGCATCACTCCTCTTGGTCTGGGGAGGAGGAATTCATCCAAAGGCAGGTAAAACTTCAAAAATATCAGATGTAATGGTTAATCTGTCTTGGTGCCTAAAGTTTGTCAGCCTCTGAGCTGCCTCTAGGTCAGGTATCTTTTTGTGATGGGAAGAAAAAAAAAATAACAGCCACACATTCACTGGTCCTTTAAATTTCTTTGCAAAATTCGCTCATTTACCTCTCTTCACCTTAAATATCTATAAATCCATTTAAAATTGTTGTTTTATTACATAAATAACATGTTCAATAAAACTATTTCAGAAAATATAAGCAGAAAGAAAACTGAAGCTGCTTGAAAAGTCACCACTGTTAATGTTTAGTATGTCCTTCCAGACATATACACACAACTTGATTTAATGGGTGCATATTTTTTCATTCTGAGGATAGACATAAAGTTTTCTTAGGTTGGCCAAAAAAATTCGCTCAAGTTTCCATACCAGCTTTCCAAAATCTGAACGAAATTTTTGGCCATCCTAATACACCCAGTTCTAATCACTGGGTCCTTCCTTGCATTTTACTATCATAAAGAGAGCTGGGGGACTTCACTGGTGGTCCACTGGTTGAGAGTCCACTTTGCAATGCAGGGGACGTGGGTTTGATCCCTGGTCAGGGAACTATGATCCCATGTGCTGCCGAGCAACTAAGCCCTAGAGCTGCAACAACTGAACCAGGGTGCACTGGAGTCCACAGACCACAACTAGAGACTCCATGCGCCTCGGCGAAAGAGCCCACATGTTGCAATGAAGATCCTGCATGCTGCAACTAAAGACCAAGACACAGCCAAATAAATATTAAAAAACAAATGAATAAAGTAAAAGGAGCTGGGATAAATATTTTAACCAAGTCTTTGTTGTTTCATCAATAAGTAGCTCCTAAAGAGAAGAACGTTCATTTAAAAAATAGAATAGCAATAACAATACTATTGCCACACCTAAGAAACTAAACAATAATTCCATAATATCATCAAATATTAAATGTTCAGACTTCTCCAACTGGCTCATAAATGTTTGATGTTTTTAGTAACCACTTGGGTAACTACATCTTGATTACGTGCCTAAGTAGCTCTTTAGGATAAATGCTTAGATATGAAAAATTACTGGGTCAAAGGTATGTTATACCTAGATCAAGAAAGATATTCTCACTCATTAGCCTTAAACATTCCAAAAGAACACTTTGTAAGAATGTGTCTGGGGATGGAATAAGGAAGGAATCTTTTTATTTGAAGCTTTCATTTGCTGATGACAGAGGCAAGATAATACTCTGAAAGGTTTCTAGGGATTTACTATAATAAACCCCAGGCTGATTTGCCTCCTGCCTCCTTTCATCAGAGTCAGTGGGGTCAGTAGTTCTTCCCATTAGATTAATTAGCTTCTCCAGAGGAGGATGTGCCCCTTCTCAATAGCCAGGTGGTCTTTCCGAAGGAGCTGGAAGTTCTCAGAATCTATCTGTAGAACCCATTCTCTTCCTAACAGGAAGATCTGTATTTCACTCCATTGACATTTCTGTGCCACTCTTCCCTCTCAGTGCTAAGTTATTTGCTGTTTTATATTTATCTAAATTTATATTTAGGGCTTGCCTGGTGGCTCAGATGGTAAAGAATCTGCTTGCAATGTGGGAGACCTGGGTTCGATCCCTGGTTGGAAAGATCCCCTGGAGGAGGGTATGGCAACCCATCTGGAGAATCCCCAAGGACAGAGGGACCTGGTGGGCTACAGTCCATGGGGTCGCAAAGAGTCTGACACAACTTAGTGATTAAGCACAGCACAAATTTATGTTTATAATTTACATAGAAGCTGAAGTGTAGTGGAAACAGCTAGACAGATCTGGATTCAGATTCACTGTGTCACCTTGGGGCTTCCCTGGTGGCTCAGATGGTAAAGAATCTACCTGCAATGCAGGAGACCTGGATTCGATCCCTGGATCAGGAAGACTCCGTAGCGAAGAAAATGGCAACCCACTCCAATATTCTTGCCTGGAGAATTCCATGGACAGAGGAGCCTGGTGGGCTACAGTCCATGGGGTCGCAAAGAATCAGACACCACTGAGTGACTAACACACTTGGGCAAATTACTTTCCTGTTCTAAAATTCAGTTATTTGGAAGCATAATGATAGTTTCCTCAGGCTGCCACAAGGATGAAGTAACTTGGCTATTTCAATAGATATTTGTTTAATGAGTGAATATTTGCTTACTAGATTCTTAGGGGTTTTTGTTTGTTTATTTGTTTTTGGCTAGAAAAAATCTTGTGCTGCTGCTGCTGCTAAGTTGCTTCAGTCGTGTCCGACTCTGTGTGACCCCATGGGCAGCAGCCCACCAGGCTCCTCTGTCCTCGGGATTCTCTAGGCAAGAATACTGGAGTGGGTTGCCATTTCCTTCTCCAATCTCAGTGCACATCCTCTATTTTAGAAACAAGAATACTAAGTTCAGAGAAAATATGACATTTGGTCTTTCAGTCATTCGTTTAATAAACATTTATTAAGCACTGAGTCTATGTCAGGCACCAAATATGCGATAATTAGCAACAGATGGCTGCTGCTTTCAAGGGTAAGGAAGGATAGACAAGTTTTAAAAAGCACTAGACTGAGCTAATACATGGTATTATAGAATTATCTAGCACTGTGTTGCTCAATATGGTAGCCACTAGTTCTGTGTGGCTATTTAAATTGAAGTTAACTTGTAATTCAATTAAATCAAAGTAAATTTCAGTTTCTGAATCACATCAATCATTTTTCAAGTGCCCAATGGCCACATACGGCCAGCGGCTACTGTATTGGACAGTGCAAATACAGAACACTTCCACCACTGCAGAAAGTTCTATGGGATAGTGCTACTTCTGACTTTCTTCCCAGAATAATATTCATATGCATATATACTTCAAATTCATACAATTTCAGGGTGTTTGCACCTTGGTCTGACAGCCTCTTACCATACATGTAAGAGATGGGCATTGGTAACTAAAACTCAAAGAGAGGAGTTTTATTATAAGCCAGAGCCCAAACTTGTGAAAATTTCAGCTTAGAACAGTTTCTGGCTGAGTTGGCTGCAGCAAAATAATGAGTCACTTGTTCACCTCAGCAGGGATGGGCTCCATTTCCTGTGCCTCATGGGGAGCCCTGTGGTTGTCTGGGCTTATGCGGCCACAGGCTGATGTGTGCACACTTCAGACATGGGGAGAGGGAGAGAGGTTCTCACAGCTTCCCTGAGATTTCAGTGAAACTAGATCACTTCTCTCCCAATTTACCTTCAGTCTCTTTAACTGAAGGTATTACGAGGCTTTCGCTTCCAGCAGGTCGTATTCACTCTGTGATCACTTATTGCATGCTTTCTATGTGCCAAGGATTGGGCTGTAGACAGGAAGACGTTTAAGACAAGAAGTTTACAATCTAGTAGAGGAGACAAATGTAGAACCGGCTAGTCATAACCAAAGCAAAACGAATGAAATAAGTACTGGAACAGGCAAGTGTGTTAGTCACTCCATCGTGTCCGACTCTTTGTGACCCCATGGACTAGAGCCCACCAGGCTCTTCTGTCCATGGGATTCTCCAGGCAAGAACACTGGAATGCGTTGCCATTCCCTTTTCCAGGCGACTGGAACAGGCAAGGTACTGTGAAATTGGAGAAAGGGAGAGATTAAATTCAATTCAGGGGACTAGGGAAGGCTTGATAAAGGATAAAGGCATTTGAGAGCAGCCCTACAGATAGTCCCTGGAGAAGGCAATGGCAACCCACTCCAGTATTCTTGCCTGGAGAATCTAATGGACAGAGGAGCCTGCTAGGCTTCAGTCCATGGGGTCACAAAGAGTCGGACATGACTGTGTGATTACCACTTTCTACAGATATGCTTAAAGAGAGTAGCATGGAATATGCTGTCACTGGGAATTACTCCACATTCAAATTCTAGGAGTTTGAAAGTCTTCTGTATGGGTTGTGACTTACCCCACTCTTTCTTTCATGTTGAACTTGCTCTGTCTCCCTGGAGACTTTCATCTTCTTCTCATGGTCCTTCATGCACATCTAGGTGGGACTCCACGGTTAAGAGTTTTCAACCCATTTTTGTCAGCACTACCTTGTCCTCTGTATTTATCTGTCTTGCCTGTTCCCAAACTTGCCTTGTTGTAATCAAGGTCATTTATTCAGAATAAGGTCTCTCACCAACTCGCTACTCTCTCAACATTTCTTTGTGTCTTCCCCAATTCTCTCTCCTGTCCCCAGCCTCTTTGAAGGGGTGATTCTTTTCCACATGTAACTCATCCCATCCTTTCCCTCCTCTTCCAGAATCTAGTTCTACATCTTATCTGCCTCTTATGTCTTCAGGTTTCATTGCTTATAATCGGCTCTCTCCTTAGGGGCAGATCCAGGTGTTGTAGGGCCTGAAGCTTATTCAATCTTGGGAGCTTTCTTCAAGAAAAAGAACACAGAATTACAAATATCAACTTAAAAACAAAAGTTAATATTTATTTAGAAGGGGCCTGTGCCTGTGTAAGGGGCCCTGAAGTTTGAGGGACACAGTAATTCCACTTCTGTTCATACTATAATAAAAACAATGCGTGCATGCTGAATCGCTTCAGTTGTGCCCAACTGTTTGCGACCTTATGGACCATAGCCCACCAGGCTCCTTGGTCCATGGGATTCTCCAAGCAAGAATACTGGAGTGGGTTGCCATGCCCTCCTCCAGGGGATCTTCCCTACCCAGGGATCGAACCCGCATCTCTTATGTCTCTTGCACTGGCAGGCAGGTTCTTTACCACTAGCACCACGTGGGAAGCCCCAAATCAGCTCTAAGATCTAGCAGTTCTACCTCAGATATGTCCCTAGAATCAGTATAGTCTTTTCCATGCCCACTGCCATTTCTGTTTCAGTGCTTCTCATTGTTGACTTGGACCAATCCAAAAGACTCTGTTGTTTGGAGCTGGAGAATGTCTGAGATGGATGTGATTTGACCCATGGAATTAATGGCATGCCAGATATAGATCTGGGTTTCCTGCCTCTTCTTCATGGCTACCTTACAGTTTTAAACCCACTGTGATCTATTTTGTGTACTAATGCCAAATTAATCTTCTGAAAAGTGATGACTCTCATTAAATGAAACTGTAGTCATCCTGGAACAGTATTAGGATTTCAAGATCTGGGCTCAAATAGCATCTCAACTTTATCTTCCTTTTGGTCCCTTCCTGTACTATACAATCAGCTTGTCTCTTGGATGTTCTCTGTGAATGGCTGTACTTTTATTCAAATAATTTCTAGAATTAAATTCTTCCTCCTCTGATATGTCATTTGTTGTTGTTCAGTCGCCCAGTCGTGTCTGACTCTTTGTGACCCCATGGACTACAGCATGCCAGGCTTCCCTGTCCTTCACTATCTCCCAGAATTTGCTCAAACTCATGTCCATTGAGTCAGTGATACCATACATCCATCTCGTCCTCTGTCACCCACTTCTCCTCCTGCTCTCAATCTTTCCCAGCATCAGTGTCTTTTCCAATGAGTCAGTTCTCTGCATCAGGGGGCCAAAGTATTGGAGCTTCAGCTTCTGCATCAGTCCTTCCAATGAATATTTGGAGTTGGTTTCATTTAGGATTGACTGGTTTGATCTCCTTGCTGTCCAAGGAACTCTCAAGAGTCTTCTCCAGCACCACTGTTTGAAAGCATCAATTCTTCAGCACTCAGCCTTCTTCATGGTCCAACTCTCACATCCATACACGACTACTGGAAAAACCATAGCTTTGACTATACAGACCTTTGTTGGAAAAATGATATCTCTGCTTCTTAATACGCTGTCTAGGTTTGTCACAGCTTTTCTTCCAAGATCAACTGTTTTTTAATTTCATGACTACAGTCTCCGTCCACGATGATTTTGGACACCAGGAAAATAAAGTCTGTCCCTGTTTCCATTTTTTCCCCATCTATCTGCCATGAAGTGATGGGACCAGATCCCATGATCTTTGTTTTTTGAATGTTGAGTTTTAAGCCAGTTTTTTCATTCTCCTCTTTCACCGTCATCAAGAGGCTCTTCAGTTTCTCTCCATTTTCCACCATAAGGGTGGTGTCATCTGCATATCTGAGGTTATTGTTATTTCTCCCGGCAATCTTGATTCTAGCTTGAGCTTCATCCAGCCCAGCATTTCTCATGATATACTCTACATATAAGTTAAATAAGCAGTGTGACGATACACAGCCTTGACATACTCTTTTCCTAATTTTGAACCTGTCCGTTGTTCCATGTACAGTTCTAACTGTTGCTTCTTGACCTGCATACAGGTTTCTCAGGAGGCAGGTAAGGTGGTCTGGTATTCCCATCTCTTTAAGAATTTTCCACAGTTTTTATGATCCACACAGTCAAAGGCTTTAGTGTGGTCAATGAAGCAGAAGTAGATGTTCTTCTGGAATTCCCTTGCTTTTTCTATGATCTAGCAGATGTTGTGATATGATGTTGTCTTTATTTATGAGCCTGTAGTAGACACTGTGGTTGACTCTCCAGTATCTGTTTCATCCCAGATGACTGGAAGGCCAGTGAGAGATCCCATCCATTTATAACTTTGATTGGTTTAGGGGTAGACTTGTGATACATTTCTGGCCAGTGACACAGAATAGAAGCCAGTTGGATATATTCTGGGAAAAGTCCCGCATCTTGGAAGGAGACATGGAAGAAATAGTCCTTTCTTATTTGGATATTCTTGTGTCTGGTAACCTGAAAGAACACTTCCAGCCACCTTGCTCTCAGCTTGACAAGGGAAACAGAGTCTGGGCTCTTGATATCTTTGAAGATGCTCAAAAAATGATTGTTAAATTTCACAATCATTTTTTTTCTGGTCTGCTGTGTTCTAAGCCCTAAAAGGGCTAGAAATGTAAGTAGATGTAGTTCCTGATTTCAAGAAGCTTCAAGTCTAGCATTGGAAACAAAACACTGTATCCTGGAGCAAATAACGGAAAACTGTGACTTAAAATGGTTTGACAATAAGGAAATATATTACTTCACATAATAGGAGGTCCAGAATCAGGGCAGACAATAGGATTGGTTAATTAAAGCTCCTTCTGTGATGTCTTGTGACTTCTCTTCTGTATCATTGACCAGAAATGTGTCACAAGCCTGCCCCTAAACCAATCACAGGTAAATGGATATGGTCACTCATTGGTTTTCCAGTCATCTGGGATGGAATGCATATTGCAGAGTCAACTTAATTAGGGCTTCCCTGGTAGCTCAGTGGTAAAGAATCTGCCTGTCAATGCAAGAGACGTGGGTTCGATCCCTGGGTCAAGAAGATCCCCTGGAGGAGGAAATGGCAATCCATTCCAGTATTGTTGCCTGTAAAATCCCATGGACAAAGGAGCCTGTCAGGTTACAGTCCATGGGGATGTGTGTGTGTGTGTGTGTGTGTGTGTGTGTGTGTGTGTGTGTGTGTGTGTGTGTGTATTTCTGAGATATAAAAGTGTTTACAATTTATAAAGCTTTTTATTTTCTCATAGCAATTTAGAGATAAAATAAAGCTTAGATAGATTAAATAACTTATTCAGGGACTTTTATTTCTCAGAGTCATACAAAGTTCTGAACAGTTTGTTCCTCTTTGTCTCAAATCCTTGTCTGTGACTACCATGCTTATTAGGAGTACCAGAGACTGAAGAAAAAAGCAGCAGCAAGCTACCTGTGTGCTTAACCCAGCAATAATGCCAGTGCTAGTTATTTCTGGCTCAGAGTTTGGCACTGGAATCCATTCTTCTTTCTCTCAGTCCCAGTTGATAATTGTGCCCCTAGTTCCAGGGCCAGGAATCCCCATAAATAAAACACTTTATATGCAGAGGCATTTTCCTGAGAAGATGGATCATAGCTTTTATTATATTCTCAGAGTGGTCTGTGAACCACTGGAAGGCTAAGAAACAATATAACATGATACATATTACAGAGGTAAATGAAAATAAAAACTTTAAATATGTTCCCCTTTCAGTGGACTTACTACTGCCTTGTGTGTTTCTGTATTTTTTAAAACTTTTTATTAAATTCCTTTATTTTGTATTGAAGTATAGCTGATTAATGGACTTCCCTGGTGGCTCAGAAGGTAAAGAATTCCCATGCAATGTGGGAGACCCGGGTTTGATTCCTGGGTTGAGAAGATCCCCTGGAGGAGGGCATGGCAACCCACTCCAGTATTCTTGCCTGGAGAATCCCCATGGACAGAGGAGCCTGATAGGCTACAGTCCATGGGGTCGCAAAGAGTCAGACATGATTGAAATGACTAAACACACACACATAGCTGATTAATAATGTTGTGATAATTGTAGGTGGACAGCAAAGGGACTCAGTCAGCCATCATAATACACGTATTGATCCTCCCCCAGACTCCATCCCATCCAGGCTTCCCCATAACATTGAGCAGAGTTCCCTGGGCCACACAGCAGATCCTTGTTGGTTTTAAATATAGCAGTGTATACCTGTCCATCCCAAACTCCCTAATCCTTCCCCTGGGGAACCATAAGTTTGTTTTCTGTGTGTCTGTTTCTGTTCTGTAAATAAGTTTGTATCATGTCATTTTATGTTGTTCTGTATTTCGTTATCTAAAGGACAAGTAGATCAAGGACCACTTGTAGATCATGAAGGAGGAGACATTTAGGCACCGGAGAAGGCTAGGTACCTCTAGTCAAGACCAGTGCAAACAAGAGGGAGAGGACATGTGTATACCTATGGTTGATTCATGTAGATATACAGCAGAAACCAACACAATATCAGAAAACAACTATTCTTCAATTAAAAATAAATTTTTTAAAAAAGTGCAAAAGGAAATGCAGACCAACTTGCTGGAAAATTATTAAGACTTTCAAAATGTCTATAGCACGGCATTAAACCTAACACGAGGCCCTTCTAAGCCAGGAGACTTATGCAACTACAGGTTGCATGCTCATGAAACTGGTCCTGCTTCTAGTGCATATCACTAAACACACTATTAATTACCTGCCCAATTATGTTATAGTCCTTTGGACTACCATGCAGCCCTCCATCCATTTCAGGAGCATTGAGAATATGCCAGGGATTGTGTTAAATGCTGAGGGTTCCAGATAGGAGCATTCATTCAGTAAACTGAGTGTCTATTATAATAAAAGGCCTTGTTCTAGGTCCTGGGACTATGGCTCTGAATAAGACATTCACGTTGAGGAAAACAACGAATAAACAGGAAAAATATCAGCTAGTGATAAGTGTCTAGCAAAAAATTAACATAGGATGGTATGATACAGGGTGACTAGATGGCTATTTTAGATTAGGTGTTCAGGAAGGCCCTGAGCTAAGACTTCACTGAAAATAGGCCAGCCCTGCCTCCATGGGAGGTGGAGAAAGTTATCTTAAGCTCGAGACAGGAAAGAGGGAGAGAAAAATGAATGCCAGAGTGAACAGAGGTAGTGGGTACGGAAAGGATGAAATTGCGAGAGGTGGGAGGGAGCAGCTGGCAGGGACCAAATTACCATCATCGGTAAAACGATTGTTTGAGAGCAAAGGAGTGGGCAGAGTCCGGCGAGAAGGTCCTGACAGGAACTCAGGCTAGATAGAGAAGTGGTGGCTAGGTGACTAGGTGATTAGGATGAAAGTAGCGGAGATGAAGCTAAGTGGGCCGATTTGGGTCCGGAGTGCTGTAGGCAGACTCCGATCTGGGAGGGCCCCGGGCTGGGTCAGGTGAGTGGGTGGCCCGCTCAGAGCCTCGCGGAGCCCCGCCCCCAGGGGCCGGCGCGTGGCCGCTGCCCCGCCGACGTGGCCGGCGCAATAGGCCGGGCACGTGTCTGGTCCCAGGCTGGGGGACAGGGGCGCGCGGGGGTCTCCGGCTCCTTCGGTGATTAGGAGCCGGGCGCCAGCTGGCCAAACCCCTGGCGTCCGCGGGCGCGAGCAGAGCAGATGGGCCGAGAGGAAGGGGGCTGGGTCACAGGGAGGAGGGGGGGCGGCCGGGCGGGCGCGCGCCCCAGCCGCGCGCACGCGCCCGAACGGGGGCGCGCAGGAGCGCCGCGGAGGGGAGGGGAGGGGAGGGGAGGGGACGAATGGGGCAGGGGAGGGGAGGGGAGGAATGGGGGAGGGGAGGGATGGGGGCGGAGTGGGGGCAGCCCTTTCCCAGGCGGTAGCGGGGGTGGTGTCGCTGTTGCCCTTTTAAGCCACGGGGCCGCCGCCTCCTGCCGGTGGAGTCAGTTACAAAGGGAGCAGCCGCCCAGGCCGCCACACCGCCGCTCGTTGAGGCCTCGGCGCCCCTCGCCATTTTCCAGCCCCGATCCGACGCGAGCCGCGGCGGCGAGGAGAGGCGGAGCCGCGAGAGCGCGGCCCGGGCCGGCCCCGCGGGGCGGTCGCGGCCGTGACGGCGGCTCCGGGCCCGGCTCCCCTTCCGCACCCCTCCCGCCGGAGATGAGGGGAAGATGTCCGTATCAGGGCTCAAGGCCGAGCTGAAGTTCCTGGCGTCCATCTTCGACAAGAACCACGAGCGATTCCGCATCGTCAGCTGGAAGCTGGACGAACTGCACTGCCAGTTCCTGGTGCCGCCACCGGCGCCGCCGGGCAGCCCGCACTCCCCGCCGCCGCCGCTCACACTCCACTGCAACATCACGGTGAGGCGCCCGGCCGCAGCCCCTCAGGGCCGGGCCGGGGAGGAAAGGGGCGCCCCGAGTGCTCGGACAAAGGGGAAGCTGCCCCAGAGAGGCCCCTCGGGCCCCTGGGCGGGGCGGGGTGGGTCCGCCCCTTTCCCGGTGAGGGGCCCGGCTGGGGCCCCGCCGGGACTGCGCGCGGCTGGGGTGGGAGGCGGCGGACGGCGCGTTTCTCTGGCTTTCCCGGCGGGGCTGGGTTTGGGGGTGCTGGCCCCTCTCTGCCGCGGTCGCCGCAAGTCGAGGTGGGCGATCGCGGCCGGCCGAGTCCTCGCCGGGTCGCCATGGCCGCCCACAGCCAGGGGCCTGCCCCCGGGGACTGCGGCTCGCGGGTCGGCTGTTGTTTGAGCCCCGGCGGGGCAGACGAAAGGCCCTCAAGTTTGAACGTGTCCTTCTCCAGCCAGGTTTCCCAGGTTCCGTCTATTCCCCCAATTATTTTTTAAGTTTGGGTTTAAGGAGAAACTAACATTGAAAACTGACGCGTTTGTGGGGGAAAAGTTTAGAATGCAGCCTCTGGCGCTGTTTGAATGATCGCCTTCCCGCTGGCCTGGCTCCGCGCTAACGAGTTCCGAAGGCGCGTTGGACCTTGGATGCGGCAGGTGTTCTGCGGGGATGTTTGTGTAGCCCCTCCTGTGGTGAATCGGGTGCAGGGGAAGGGAGATCCATGCCCAAATCTACTGCCTGGAAAGATCGTTTTTACGTCACAAAGTTGGAAAGATCCATTCAAGCTCTCTCATTTGCTTCGTCGGAAAGCTCGTGACAAACCCGTAAAAAAAAAAATGTTAAACAACTTTCCTCATAAAAGTGTATGATGAGGATGTTCATTGTGAAATTGACTTACGGTATCGGTCCAAACTGCAGGATGTGCCTCTTATAACAGGAGTCAAGGTGGTGGTTTCATGTTCCTCTGTAAATATGGTTAAAGCTGACTCGAGCGTCGTTAAACACCCTTTGGTTAAGTTAGTAGGTAGTTAAGTCCTACAGCGTACCCGGTGCTGCGGAGTCTGCAAAGGCCTTGAGGTTATGATAATATTAAAATGGTTTTCAGAATACCGGGGAGCAGGTGTATATTAAAAAAAAAAGTACAATAAAGAGCTGTTCTGAGGGGTTCTCTTATAGGCGCTGGTTTCGCAAAAATGGGTAGAGCAGTCCCTGCTTTCAGAACTCGGGGTTCTTGAGGGAAGAGTTTTACACAACAAACTGTGATCAAGTTCTGTGGTATGCTCATGAAGGCCAAAGAGAGCAATTAACTTTGACTTTGGTTGGGGGCCGGGGGGCGCTTCAGAAAGGGCCTTGAGGAGAGGCGGACTTGTGGAGTTGGGTTTTCACAGGTGAGTCGAATTTTGGAAGGGAGCCAAAGGGCATTTCAGGCAGAGGAAACTCCATCCGGAAAAAGACACCACAGCTTTGAAAATGTGGTTGGCTTAGGAATAGAGACGTTATAATGAGACTTGAGAAGCCCAGGATATAGGCGGGCGAAGAAGATTTTCCAAGAATGGAAAACAGGAAGTAGTAGTGAGCACATAGTAGGTGATAATAAAGAGACTGGCTGATCTGAATGATGATTATTCTGCCACAAGTTGAAGTATGGCCAGGAAAAAGTAGAGCTGGTTTAAATGACAAAAGGAACTTGTAGGCTCCTGGGGAGGCGCAAGGTCAGGTAAATGGGAAGATGTATTTACCATCCGGGACTAGGAGTGGTTCTCTGTAGTGGGTGGCATTAGGAAATGTGTGTGTGGTTTTGGATATTCTAGTGGGGGTGGGATGGTGGTGTTGCTGTGCTGAGCTGGCATTTAAAGTGTCAGGGGTACAGGGATGCCAAGTGTAATATTCAGGCAGTCAGCCAGACAGAATTATCCCACTTCAAGTGCCAGCAGTGCCCTATTGAGAACCATATTGGAGGCTGATGGAGTCAGCTGCACACAAAGATACTGAAGGATGACCTGGATTAGGGAGTGCAGCACGAAGTGAGTTAGAGATGCCTGGCAAAAGGAGGATCTGGTGGGGACTAGGATAATGGTACCATCAATACAAACCACTCAGATTGAGGTGTCAGTGAATTATGACACATTATCAGAAGATAATTATCATGGTAGATGCTGTGTTAATAACGTTATTATGGAGAAACATCAAACATATTCAAGAAGTTCAGTAGCATGGAGAACTTCTGTGTATCCAGCCTCAACAGTGATAAACTTTTGGCCAATCTTATTTCATCTCTGCCCCACTTTGGATTATTTTGAAGCAGATTCCAGACATAGCACTTCATCTGTAAATATTTCGGTGTGTATCTCTAAAAGATAAAAACTGTTTAGGGATGGCTTAGTGTTTAGATAAAATCAATACAGTTTGCTCTTGTCGATACCATTTTCTTAGAGGGGAAGGAGCAAGGAAAGGATGGGGTTGGATTTCAAATGCCAGGACCTGTCTACTGTGTTTGATTTGCTATTATCTAAAAAGTTTTAGCTCTTAAAAATGTACTGTTTGATCTATTTTTTAAAAAAAACTTTTCCTCTTATTCCCAAATATTTATTGAGTTCTTGCCAGGCCCTGTCTTCTCCATGCTTACCAAGAAGCATCCTTAGGTACTTTCTATAATGTTTGAGTGAATAGTACCTCATTAGTTGTTTCTTACACACATGCATATCAATTTGAGTAATCCTCTAAAGATATAGTGCCCCCTTTTTCTTTCAGGCTTCTGAATCAGCAGTTTTCCCCATGTGGAATGTGCCCCTTTCCCCAACTCATTCTGTCTTGACATGTCTGACCATCCCAAGGCTCTCTAGTCATACAGTGTATCTATTTCCCTTCCTGCCTCCTGTAGTCCTTAACTGCTGCTTTGGTTATGTTTTCTTATATTCTGTTATAATACAGTGGTGGGTTTTTTTTAAAGTCTTTTTCATGGTGGCAGGGGAGACTTTTCAGTAGTTATGCTTTTCATCCTCCACTCAGTAAATGCTCAGTAAATATTTGTGTTGTTGGCGATATGGCCACCATTTTAGCTACATTCTCTTTGAACAAAAATCTTAACTACCGTGTAAATTAACTGCCAAGAACTGGTCAAAAGGGCAGAGAAAACATCAAGAAAGTGTCTTGGGCAGTGCATAAATATTTAAAAGGCCACTTAGGGCTTGATAGGGAATCTTCAGTTTGACTTCATATGAAAGTAGTTTAAGAAGTAAAAATACAGACAAAAGAAAGTGTAGATGTTTTTTACTTTTAAGCCAAGGGAGTGTAGCTAAATTTCTTAAATTTGTCCTAATCTTAGATACGAAGGGGAAAGAGGGCTAAATTCAACTTCAAGGAGTCATTTTTTTACTTGTTTTCTGTGAACTCATGATAAAAAAGTCTGTCATGCAGACTTATTTTTTCCATTTTCAGTAAATAGATTAATTGCGAGTCAGAGCTAACATCCAGTTGTTATGATCACACCTAAAAGCAAAGCAGCTCATTTTAATAACCTGTGTAGCTTTATTGGGAGCCAGTATAGGACTTTGTTTTAGTTCTTTTGAAATATTTAGCATAACTTGGCAACTCCATTACTCCTTTTATGGACTTCTTGGCATCTGGGAACTCTTGGTAGAGAATCACTGTTTTAAAGTGAGAAATCCCCCCCGCCAGGATGTAAATTAACTGGTAAACAAATAAAACCTCATAGTACTTTATTATTTGTGTAGCATAAATCATTACTCTTTCTGTATGAGTGGCTATTTGCCAGGCTATTTGTGGTGGAACATTTTTTTGTTTAACTGATTAAATTTCTATTCAGCATTGCCAAAAAGGGTACTCTTCTCCCCAACCCAACAGCAAGATACTAAATTAAAAATGTTAGAGCTCTGAGTTTAGGAGATGGAAAAAAAAATTTTAGTCTTAGTCTTTGGGACCTCAAGCAAACTACTACTTTTACTGTATTTTTCTATGAAATAGATAATACTTTTTGACCCACATGAGAACGTATTTAGGAGAATTCTCTAACAGTGATAATAATCTCTATAAATATAAAAGTGATGATGTCATTAGTGGCTGAATAACACTGGTTTGAAAATACCTTTTAATAGCTTTTCATGGGAAATGAACCAGTGCTGTTAATTTAATTTTTGATGTTTCTTGTCTTTACACTGATAAAAAAAGTAGCCCTGACAATGTTATACAAGAGAAATAACAAAACTTGACTGAAAATCCCAACACCTTTTCTTTGATCTATTCTCCTGGGACAGATTGCTTTTCCAGTTTGAACTCCTGGAGAATCTTTTGGAAGTATCAGAACTGTCATGTTAAGTGCTTAAGTGGTACTTTCACTCCAGAGGAATCATTGTTTCCATTCATTTGACCAGTTTATAATATAGAGTCAAATTCCTAGTTGGTATCTAGTCTCCCTCATCCCCATTTTTATGACCTTCCTTGAAAGGAGCAGATATATGAAGAGGAGATTTAGGTTTCCATTTTGTGAATGGTGTATCCTTTAGTAATTTGAGGTTTTTTTTTTTTTTTTTTTTGGTTAAACTTCCTTAGATCTGGAAAAGGATAGTGTTAGATAAATGTCAGCTAGTTGAGGGGCTGGGAATTGAATTTAAATAGTCCCTGCCAAATAAAGCATTATTGGAGAATCAGAGTGGTAAAGCAGAGGTCCGTTTTTCAAGGCCATTGTGATAGTGTTCTGTGTTCTCTTCCAAAAGATTATTTTGAAAGACAAAGCAGACTCAGAACCAAGGAAACCAGTGGTTTCTGCAGATTCAGTGGTTTGACTCTTTTTCAGCACTTTTGATTTCTCTGCTTCAGTTTGTTTAGAATGAAGTTTTAATTAGCTGTAATTTGCTCCTCAAACAGTTAACATTTTTCAGATCACAGGACTGTGTATGCAGTTTTCTTTTACCAAATATTAGTGTATTTACTCTGCTTCTGTGGGTTCCAGTCATGTTAGATACTTAGTTGTACATTGTTTACTTGTAAAATGATTATCAGGGAACAGTCTCTTTTTTTCTTTTTGGGGGGAGGGGGTAGCTTTTTTTGTGTTGTCAGGTCATTTAGGAGGTTATATGGTACCATATGGTAATTCTGTCAGTTTATTTCGTTCTCCATCCCACATTTATTGAACGGCAAAGTGTGAAAATAATGTGTCCTATAACTGTTCTCCAGAAGTGTTACAGTTGTTAGACCTCTGAACCGTCAAGAAGTATGTGTATCAGTTTTCAAAAAGTTAAGACACAGCCATCTCCAAGGATTTCATATCATTTGGAAAAATACTAGAAACGGAGCATTCTGGCAGGCAGTTTTGCGGGCAGGTGCTTGATAGAGAGCTGCACATTGGTCTTGTAGTACATTTACGTGGAAAATAGATAAAGTTATTTCTGAACAAGGCAAGCTCCTTAAACAATGAGAAGCAAAGAGGTCCGTTTGATTGACCTTGAAATATGTTGTCTTAGATTAGGACAACAACACAACATTTTATAGTGGCAGTGGTGGTGAGCTTCTTTGTAATTTGTCTAATTATGGTAACTTTTAGGGTGGTGGTCACAGACAACTTCATCCTTCAAGCCTTAAAATTACTATAAAACCAATAGTATTAATAAAATTGAGGAAAAACAGGACCCCTGAATAATTAGATGGTTAGATAATTGTCCAAGGTTTTTGTAACTGTGGTGAGAAAGAGCTGTGTTAGAAGCATTTAAACATTTAATGTGGGGAAAGTTGCTTGCACTTGTATTGGGATTTTTCAGCACCATCCATTGTTTAAAAATTGTATATCATGGGCCATTTTAAAGAGAAATAGTAAGGAAACTATCTTTTCAAGATAGAAAGCTTAGTTATTAATCTTGTAAAAATTTAAAAGCTTGAAGTATAAGAGGTTGAAAGCATTAATGCTTACGTTTCTAAGTTTCGGTAATAATTTTAGATGCCTTTCAAAGTATGTGGGTTGTCTTTTAAACATTACACTGAACAAGCCTTGACCATGATGTAGAATTTGTGCTGAAGGTTCAGTTTCCAGAGGTGATGGTAGTGGATATTTTATAATGTGGAAGACAAGACATTTTTATTTAATTAAGAAATCTAGAAACCAGATAAACAAAACTAGAAAAAAAATTGCTTGTAATTCTACCACTCAGAACACACCACTGTCCAAATTTTGGTGTATGTATTGTCAACTAGTCATATTTTTTCTCTTATATTTTTGTAGATTCCCTCTCTTTTAAAAAAATCAGATTATTTTATAATTTGATTTTTTTTTACTCGATAATATTGTAGACCTTTGTAGTAACCATTGCTCTACAATGTCTTCAGTTATTGTGCACTGTCTTATTATATGACTTTAGCATTGAGTTAGTCATGTCCCTACTGTTAGTGGTTTCTGGTTTTTTTCTGTTTTAAATAATGCCATAAACATTACTAGATCATGCTAAATCCTCATGTATATAGGTAATATCCTTTGAAAATTTCCTAGTAGTGATAACTTTCCCTTCTTATTGATGAATTGGTTTTTGGAGATGTTGTAACACGTTATATTGTATAGGAACTTTTTTTTCCCTTCCATGTATCAGCTTTTATTTATCAGATTGGCAATAATGTTAACAAGTGTCAAGTGAAATGGGCATTCTCATAGTCAAGGCAAAAAGTGTAAATATCTGTGACCCTCTAGAAAACAGTTTGGTTTCTTTTAACCCTCTCCATTTAGCAGGATGAATGCTGACTACCCCTGTTGGCCAGCATTGACCTTGTGATGCTAATCTCTGAGAAAAAGGGCTCTAGTCCCAGAGAAGACCCAGATTTGCCTAGTTTAGCTCATCTGACAGCTAATCAGGAATAGGATAGGCTGGTAGAGACCAGTGATCAGGTTTTGGGTCAAGAGAGGAAGGTAGGAAGATGGAAAGGAGATAGGAAAAGTATCCTCAGTGGAACCACATTAATACAGAATGGTAAAAAGATGTTTCTTCCAAGGAAGAAATGCTCAAAGTGAGGGGGGAAAAGGTTGGAGCATGGGGACAGGCAGCAGTTTTAATGAGAAGAGTGGCACAATTTTACATTTTTTGGGGGGTTAAACTCTTGGATATCTGGTCTGTCATTTGCTTCTGCATTCAGTCTATGGTGGTATGTTGTTGTGGTTGAAATAATAAGAAGAAAATCCAGCCTCACGCAGATACTTGATTGGAAAAAGAAATATTTTAATAGGCATTTTAGATAGCTGTAGACATTCTTTTTGGATACTGTACTCAAACTTGGTTTTTCTTGGATTTTGACTGGATCTTTCACCCTTGCATGATATGACATCATGCATTATTATTTGGAAAATATTAGTTCTCTGGAATCTTATAAATGTTAATACATTTCATTATATAACATAACATTATGTCCATTAATATCACCATCACCCTCATCAAAATACTGTTGAGAAGGCTGTCAGGCTCACATGGTGGAAACAGGCTTTGCAAACTTCTAATTTTTGTTTAAAAGCTTGAATTTTGTTATTGGCAATAAATACTGCCTTGGTTTTCCTTGAAATTACAGGTTCTTTTCATTCTTTTTTGAGAAAATATCTATCAGAAACCCAGGTTGGAATAGCCATTGTCAGTCATTCTCTCAAGTGAAAATGGTGTCCTGTGAAAGAGGTTAGTTCAGCTCACAACCCAGACACACAAGTGCTCTTCCATGCCTTCTGTAGGAGTGCTCATGTGTGCCCATTTCATCACTTGCAATATTAGAAAGACATAAGGATTGAGATTTAGTAAAATAAATGCCTCATCACAGACATTCATAAGTGAAATGCCTTTTTCTTCTTTGAAACACCTTTAATGCATAGTGGTGAATACAATGACTTCAAGTATAATTTGCTGTCACTGCCTTTATCTGTGCTAAGGTACCCACCATTGTATTGGCACCATTGGTAAGAATGTTTAATGTGCAAAAGGCAATTAACATCTTAGTATTCCTGTAGAAATAGTTTGGACCTTGGAGGTCAAGGGCCCCACTTAGAGAACTGTTAACATAGTTGCTTAGACCTACTATATATCCTGTCTTCTTTTGTCTAGGATTAGAAAAATATGACATAGGTAGTAACTGATTTCAGTATTTCTTTTCTTTTCTTTTTGTAATATGGTTTTGAGGCGTTTTAGCCCAGAGCACCAATTGATATATTTTCTTTTGCTTATGCAGAACTTTAATCAATGCAATGAAGCTCAAAATGTAGTTTCTTTTTTTAAGGCTAAAGAAAATACAAATCTTAAAACAAAATGGTTTAGATAGTGTATTCTCCAGACTAGGCTGAAGACTTTGAAGAAAATGTAATATTCAGTAAGTAATTCTCACTAAAAATGGGATTAATTTTGAAGACCATCTACGTTTTAGCCTTAAAGAGGTTTGGGACACAGTAAGCGTTTGAGGGATGGGGATACAGAAATAAACCATTGCTGAATGGATATAATGATGTTCTACTTCAATTTTTTTTCTTTAAAGAATATTTGGTAAAATGCTTTAAAAATATTCATATTTTGTGGCTCCAAGTATAGTGAGATTATAATTCTCAAAGCAGTGCTTCTTTAAAACTGTAAAATTGTCATCTTTCTGTGACTAGATCCTAACTGCAGCTAATACTGATAATAATGGCTTTCCCTAATATGTAACAGAAAGCAGTACAAATGAACAGAGTAAATGTTAGTAGGTGGAAATGTGTAATGTTTAATTCGTTAACTTTAAAAAATCAACACGTAATTGTGCTTTAAAAAAGTATATAGAAAGTAATAGCATTTCTTGGTAGTATTCAGTTTGTGTGATGTAATAAAATATTGGAATTTTATGGTGTTTCAATTATTTATTGCTCTGCAACTAGTTTAGCAGCTTAAAACAAACATTATCTCACTATCTCTCATTATCTCATTTTGATTATGGGTCTGAAATCTGTGTGTGACTTACCTGGGTTCCTTGGCTCAGGGTCCCTGACCAGGCATTCAAGGTGTTGGCTGAGACTGTAGTTATCTCAAGGCAGGACAGGACAGTCCTCTCCGCCTCCAAGTTCATTCGTGTACTTGTTGGTTGGATTCATCTCCTCAAACGCTGTTGGTCTGCGGGCCTCAGATTCTAGTTGGCACTTGGTCAGAGGCCTCTTCAGTCCCTTGCCCAGTGGGTTTGGACCTCTCTGTAAGGAACGGTTTTCCATCGGGGGAACAAATGAAAGAGCAGGGGAGGGTAAGCAAGACAGAACTTCCCATCTTTTTGTAACCTAATTTCAGAGGTGACATCTATTAGTTTACTGTATTCTGCTTGTTACAAGTGAATCATTAGGTCTAGGGGGTGAATACCAGGAGGTTAGGATTATTTGGGCCATTTTAGAGGCAGCTTCTTACAGTGTTCAAGAACACAACTGACCTCGATGATTGGGAGCCCACAGACAGTAGCTGTACAAGGAGAATGCGTGTCTCAGAGTCCAGCTCCCATGGCAAGTGAGCACTGTACATAGCCTTAAGATAGCTGTGTTGCTGTTTGTTCTGCCTTTCTAACATTTGCTATATTTAAGAAGTAATCTTGACCTCATTTAAGAAATCTGTCCTTTAGAAACTGCATTCTTGTTTACAATCTAAGAAAGGAAGGGAAATTATTAGGAAAAAGGCAAAAATTAAATGGGATTGCTTTTAGCGGCCAGTTTTCTAATGGAGAAAAACATCTCAAGTTAACTTCTGTAATTACACTACTGAGAAGACAAGGCATACAGTGAGTGGATTTTAAAAATTAGTTTTAGCATTTGTAAGGATTTAAAAACATGTGCCTAGATATGTATTCCTTTACTTTGTTTAAAAAATTGAGTTACATCTCATCTAGATAAAGCCTAGAAATGTAGCTTTATTATACTGAAAGGCAAAAAGTAGTATGGTTTAACTCTATAGACTACTTCAAGGTTGGAAATTTTTGTTTTTGCTTTTAATTTGTTTTTGTTTCTTGAAGGATTTATTATGATTCTAGATTTTAAAGCCCTTAAAAAATGTTAAAGCTGACAAATCCATGCCATGATAGACCTTTCTTTGTAAAGGAAGGAAACCCATCATCCTTGGTACTTGCATAACATTTTTTCTGCTTTTGATGGAACAACTTTTGGAGTATATTCTCTTCTGTTTGTTTTAAATAAGACTGCAAGTCCTTTTTTTAAGGCTTATAAATCATATAACGTGAAGCAGGCAAGATTAAACTATAGAGCTTAATAATTTTTGTTTAGAAAATGAAAAACATGGATTTTTAATAAATTTAAAGACATGGATTTTAATGTGTTACTTTTCTTTCTATGATATGTTTTACTTAAATTTGTGATCATCTTGCCATTTAGTGGTGGGGTTTAGTTGCATATCCAGGTTAGCCTGTATGTAAATGTGTTTAACATCAGTGTCTCCATAACAGGAATCTTATCCATCTTCTTCACCAATATGGTTTGTGGACTCTGATGATCCAAATCTGACATCAGTTCTGGAACGTCTCGAAGACACTAAGAACAACAATTCGGTGAGAAAATAAACCACACTACTTTTTTTTTTTTTTTCTCATGAACATAACAGAATTCAAGTGTTAAGAGGTAATATGATACAAAAGCTTGATTAACGACTATTTGATAACCTAGTCTTTAGCTCCTCTAAGATATTTTTTGTGTCCTTCAAATTCTGTTTAGTACTTGGTTTCTCATTTTTATTGCCCGTAACTATAGTCTTAGTTTAGCTCAGGAATTAGGTTGTCTCTTTCCCATGAATCCTAATCATTAAATTAAGTAAGCATTTTTGATTGGGTCCACTATCCAAGGTAGGAAATAGAAAAAGGGAAAAAGACTGAGGTAGATGTGAGGGGGAAATAATGATAGAATGACCCCAATTGATGTTTCTGTCAAGAGTCTATATAACTCTGCAGTAAAAACCAAAGGTTTATAAATAAAAAAATATTTTTTAATATATAAAGAAATCTGATTTCTTTGATTATAAAACTATTAAGTGACCCTTGTGAAAGAACTAGTGAAATTAAAAACAATAAAAAGAAAATAGAAATCACCCTAATTTTTCTCTACCTGATATAAACATTGTTGACATGATGGCAGTTTTTTTTAATCAGTATTTTTCTTTTGCTTGTAAAATACATGTACTCTTAAACATATGTTTAAATTATTATTAAAGTTATATCATTTGCATTTTTCCATGATATCACAAAGTTCTTATAGAAGAATATCAGTCATTATTTGCAGGTAACTTGATTGTTTACCTTAAATCCAAAGGAGTCAGTTGAAAAAGCAATTTTTAAGATGATTGATTAAAAGTTCTGTTATATAAAAATCAAGTTTTCCTAAATATCAGCTATAATCAGAAAATACAGTGGACAGGTATTTTATTGATAGCCACAATTAAAGAAAAATTAGATACCTAGGAATAAGCTTAGATGTGCAAGTTTTGTATCAAGAAAACTATATACATTTGCTGAGTGGAATGAAAGACTTGACAACTGTGTTCCTAGATGTGCAGACTCCCATATTATAAATATGTCAGTTATCTGTAATTTCATGTGAATTTATAAATTGAATGCAATTCCAGTAAAAATCCCAACAGATTTATTTTTGGAACTTGACAAAATGACTCTAAAGTTTGTTTTGAAGAGTAAATAATAATAATTATCTGACCAGATACTAAATAAAATACCAAGTACTAGCACTAAGCTGGACAGATAAAGGCAGTTAGAAATTTAGAAACCTAATCATGCAATTGAGAATTTAGAATCAGTTAAATTGAACCAAAATACTCAATAAGTAAAGGATAGATTATTTTATGAAGAGTATTGGGAGAACTGACCATTTGAAGAAGTTAAAGACTTACCTCAGATTTTTGTCACAGTAAGTTAGAGGTGGTTTAAACATCTGTTCTTAAAATTAAGATCAGAGGAACTTCAGTGTGAGTATTACAAGAGTTACAACAAAGCCATGAAGATTAGAGGAAAAAATTAAAAGCTAGACAGACATGTGTTCACATCTCCAGCAAGGGAGGGGCAGCAGGACAGGTTATGAGCAATAGACATAGCCCCCTTACCAATGCTTCCCTTTAAGAGGTTGCCTCTAAAGATCTAAAAGTTGTAAGTTTTATAATAGTAGAAATGAGTGGGCTTATTTTTCGATGTCTAAAATATTGCATCAAAAAATGCTCCTAAAGTAAAATGACATAGGATATAAAATTTGGTCCAATTTTATGAACGAGTATTTACATAAAAGAAAAAAGCAAACTCATCCTCTACTCTTTCTTGTGCTCTCTGCCAGTTATTTTATAATCTAGTTTCTTGATCAGATAAGCTATCTTTTCTCACATTTAATTCATTATGATATGGATTCTGCCACCTTTGTTGTACTAAAATTTTTACCTTTAGTTGCCAAATCCAGGACTACTTCTTTAGTCCTAAAGTTTCTGCAGCATTTTGATACTGTTGACTCTTTCCTTTTAAAACAGTCTTTCATTCAACAAACACATATGCTTTACTGTCCACCAATAAAGAGCTGGTTAAAAATAATTGCTGTATAATTTTATGATAGAACATCATGTTGTTGTTAAGAATGCAGCCAGTCTTTCCACAAGAGCACATGCAATGTTCCAAGATGTACTAAAGTGAAAAAACAAGGCAAAGCATATTTTCTATAATCTGGCCCCTTTTGTATGGTGGTTCAGTCACTAAATCGTGTCTGCCTCTTGTGACCCCATGCGCTGTAGTCCACCAGGCTCCTCTCTCCGTGGGATTTCCCAAGCAAGAGTACTGGAGTGGGTTGCCGTTTACTTCAGGGGATCTTCCAGACCCAGGGATCAAACCCAGGTCTCCTGTGCTGCAGGCAGTCTCCTGCATTGAAAGCGGATTCTTTACTGACTGAGCCACCAGGGAAGCACGTATACAGTGTTGTAAAAAATACATAAGTAAATATATATCTGTGTGTACACTGGTTTATGCATACTTTTTTTTAACCTGGGTGGATACAGGAAACTATTAGTAGTAGGACACAGAAGAAAAGTGTTTTTTAAAAACTTGACTGGCTTTTCTGCCAGGCTTTGTGATAAGTGGTCAGTATAAAAGACAAGTCCTATCTCTGTCCTCTGAGGATTTCTGTCAAATCACTCTCTCCTGTTTCTGTCTCTTACTACCTTGCCTTGGTCTTCTCTGAGCTTTTATTCCTTGGTCCACCTCTTTGTTCTCTCTGTGCTTTCTCTGAGTAATCTCTTCTACCCCCAATACTTAAAATTGTGGCCTATATTCCAATGATTCCTAAATTTGTATCTCTAGATAAAATTTTGTCTCCTGAGTTTGACACCCATTATTTGTCTATATATCACATAGATCCAGGAAATCTCACTCAGATGTGCCATGGCTGTTCAAAATGATTACATCTAAAATTTAAGTTCATCTACATCTTAGTACTCCATCACCCCCATCACGTTTCCCCTCAAAAATTTGTCTCTGTGATTGTGAATGGGGCAAAATAAAATAATGAAAGTTGTTACCCATACCTGAATGTGGGAACTATCTAAGAGTTCTTTTTTATACCAGTGTTTCCTGACCCCTGCCTCCTCAACCCCACACTATCTGCAAATTTCTAAGACTTGTTCATCTCCCATCTAAATATTTCTTAAATTCTTGCCCCATGGTCTTAGTTTCTTCTTCTGATCCCTTAAACACCGTTTTAGGGGAGCATGAAGTTGAAATTCCTGGGAGGCGTACTGCCCTGTTTCTTCCTGCCTGGTGCCCCTCTACCACCACGCTGCCATCTCTCCCACAGTGCTCATGGAGCTCTTCCTGTACCAGGGGGTGGAGTGTCCAGGTCTGTCCAGCTCACCCAGCCTCCTGTTTATTATGTAGTGAGCACAGAACAGAGCTTATCAGATGGAGAACAAATCCACGGTGGGGCTTTGCTATTTTTTAAGCTTGAGGATACTTTTGATACTAATTTACTGCTCAGCTTTCCTCATTTTCATTTGCACCATTGTCCACTTTGGAAAGGCTTGTTCTTTGCTTTGTTTAGCCCATTCTAATTCTGTTTCTGTTTTCCCTTGCTACTGCTACTGCTGCTGCTAAGTCGCTTTAGTCGTGTCCGACTCCGTGCGACCCCATAGAAGGCAACCCACCAGGCTCCGCCGTCCCTGGGATTCTCCAGGCAAGAATACTGGAGTGGGTTGCCATTTCCTTCTCCAGTGCATGAAAGGGAAAAGTGAAAGTGAAGTCGCTCAGTCATGTCCGACTCTTAGCGACCCCGTGGACTGTAGCCTACCAGGCTCCTCTGTCCATGGGATTTTCCAGGCAAGAGTACTGGAGTGGGGTGCCATTGCTGTTTTCCCTTAGTCCTTCATAAATCTGCTTCTTTCTCTTCATCTCTTTTCCTGGTTGACAACATCTAGGAAACTGTTCTGACCAATTGAAGTAAGTTGCCTTACTTGCTCCCAGTCAGGTCTACTGATAGTGACCATTCTTCTTAAATCATAATGCTAAACTTATACATTGAAACGGAGAAGGCAGTGGCACCCCACTCCAGTACTCTTGCCTGGAAAATCCCATGGACGGAGGAGCCTGGTAGGCTACAGTCCATGGGGTCGCTAAGAGTCGGACACGACTGAGCGACTTCACTTTCACTTTTCCCTTTCATGCACTGGAGAAAGAAATGGCAACCCACTCCAGTATTCTTGTCTGGAGAATCCCAGGGACGGGGGAGCCTGGTGGGCTGCCGTCTATGGGGTCGCACAGAGTCAGACACGACTGAAGTGACTTAGCAGCAGCAGCAGCAGCATACATTGAAAACAATGTATATTTTTTAAACAATGAAAAATGTATTTGTGGATATAATTTACCTTGCTTAAAGTAAATATGCTCTAAAAATCTGAATTTAAAAGTGGAAAGGGGTTATTCTTTGCAGTTTTCCTAGTGAAGCCTTTTTTTTTTTTTTTTGACAAACACTTAAGAGCCTGTAAGTGTCAACTGTTTTCGCAGAAGATTTCATTTAATCTTTACCCTTATGAGAAGTTTTTAATTTCCTTATTTTCCAGATGAGGAGACTCAGACTCAGGGCATTAGGTACTGTATCCAAGGTTGCCTAGGTTCCAAGGCTCTGTCTTCTAGATCACATTTGCCCCTGTACTTTCAAATGATTGGCTGTGAAATATATAATCTTATAATCCATGTGCAACAACACTGCTTCTGTTTTCTGTAGCCTCGTTAATGTATTAATGTATTCTTGTAAGTTACTAAGAAAAGAAGTTAACAACTGAAAATTAGGCAGTGTTTGGAGCTTCTCTTCCTCTGCCATTTTTTTTCATGTCATTCTACTAGGCAGCCCCTAAAATATTTCTTAAGATTGTTATTTTATCTGTAGGCTGTAACTGAGCAGTAATAAATTTTTTTTTTTCCATTTCCTACTGGATTAGTTAAAATAGTTGTAGCATTATTCATGTCTTCTAAGGGCTCTTTAACATAATGCTTATTTACTAAAATGTGTTTTGTAGCTTCGTCAGCAATTGAAGTGGTTGATATGTGAACTCTGCAGATTATATAACCTTCCTAAGCACCTGGATGTTGAGATGCTAGATCAACCACTACCCACGGGTCAGGTAAAGTAAAAATTCTCAAGTGTTCAAGAGCTAAAATACATTGTCTCATGCACAAATAAAATTATGACGATTTCTCATTATTATACAACTTACTTAGTTTTTATTATACAACTTATTTAGAAGTTAGTTTTTGTCTTCCTGTTGAATTGTTTTGTTTGTTTTAGGTACTAAAAATAACCTTTTCATTCTTGGGAGCTGCTGGTAATATTTACTGTGACAGGCAAACAATTGCCCTTGTCCCCATCACCACCTTTTTGTTGTTAATATTTCTGGTTGCCGTAACTGTTCCTTGCTTCTGCAATTGTTTGCCTTTGTTTATTTACTTACCTTCACCTGAGAATGCCATCTCTCTGCCTTTTTGTGCTTCTGAAGGCCTAACTCAAATGTTATCTCCTCCATGCAGCAGAAGTACCCACTTGCTCACCACCACCTCTAACTTCTCTGGATTTCTGGATTTACCTATTTAGGTATAATTTCTTGACTTGTACTATAATAAAGATTTAACTCTTGTACCACCCACTTACCCACCCACCTCCCCTTCCTAAAACATCTTTATATTTAGTCATATGAATAATCATCATTTATCATTAGGACTTTGTAGTGTAGTTTTCTGTTATATTTCCTTTGTACAAATTTTTGCTGTGCAGTGTCTTCCTTAGTAATAATTCTTAGTTTAAAAAAGTTATGTCCTGTCTCTTTTCTGTGAGATCTCCCCTCTCTTCAGCCTTTGGTTTCTTCTGTACCAGTCTCAGCAGGTTGTTTTCTGGGCTGGCTATTCAGCGGTCATCTTGAAATTTTTCTTGTCTCCTCTACTGGAGTAGTAGATACATTGTTTTCAGATTTCATGTTTCTTTCTTGGCTTACCTCTTTTCATTTCCCTGGAGTAAAATGATTTTAGTCAAGTAAAATCTTAAGAAAACATGAAGAGGTGGTACATTTCTGAGCTCTAACTTCTTAAAAATAATAAAAAAAAATGGCCAGACCATCATAGGTTTGAATCTTGATTCTACTGCTCATTAGTTGTATTACCTAATTAGCTTAGGCTAGTTACCTAGCAATATGTGCATCAGTTTCCCATTTGCAAAATGGGAGAAATGCTAGTAATAACGTCTATTTGGGGGGACATGTAAAGATTAAATAGTTTGTTACATGTAAATCATTTAAGGCAGTGCCTGGTGCGTAATAAATGCCCAATAAATGTTAACTGCTATTACATTCTTCACTGGATTGATAGTTTGGTTGAATGTGTAATTCTTGGTTGAAAAAAATTTTACCTCAGAATTTCAGACTGTGCTGTTGTCTAGTCAGTAGTGGTATGCCATTCTCAGTCTTAGTCATCTCTGCGTGACTTTCAGGAAGCTTTTAGGACTTTGTCCTTCCCTTGGTGTTCTGAAATATCACAGTGGTTTACTGAGTCGTGGTTTGTTTGGTTTTCCATTGTTTTTGAGCACTTCGTGTGGATGGCCTTTGTCAGATTTGGACTCTTGAATCTTTCTCTTTGGGTAGATGTTCTTGTATCTTTTTCCTGTGGCACTTCCTCCTTTCCCTTCTTTCCTTTGTTCCCTTTGGAATACCTACCGGTAGGATTTTCGACTTTATCTTGCTTGAATCTTTGTGTCTCTGTCTTAATTTCAAATTCTGAAACATTTGCCTTTCAATTTTTGAAAATTTTATTTGAACAATCATTACTTTATAAGTTTATTTTGATTATTTATTACTGCTTAACCGGTTACCCCAGAACTTAATGGCTTAAACAACACTTTATTCTATCTCTTAGGATTGTGTGGGCTGGTTAGGCTTAGCTGGACAGTTTTTCTGCTGACCTCACTGTGCAGTCAGATAGTGGCTGGGACTCGTAGTTATTTGGACATATGACTGCACTGGAATGTCCAACATGGCTTCTTCATTCGCATGTCTGATGCCTGCTCTTTCCTCACATGGCCCTTCTTACCACATGGCATCTCATCATTCCAGGTCTCTCATTGCGGCTTCTCTTCCTTTAGAAAGGTAGTCAGAATTCTTATTTTTGGCTTTTAAGAGCACAAAAGTGGAAGCTGTCAGGCTTTTTTTAAAGTTTAGATCTAGAATTGGCACAGTGTCATTTCTACCATGTTTACTGGTTAAAGCAAGTCACAGGGCCAGCCCAAATTGACAGTGGGAGGGGTCCATATAAGGGATGAATGCTGGGAGGTGTGGCTCATTGTGGGTCCTCTCCAAAGATGAACCATAAGTTCTAAAAGCTTGTTCTCTGATTATTCCTTATTCGTAGCATTCTATTTTTGTTTTGTTGATGTAATCATAAGTGTCTTTAAGGAGTTACTTTGATATTCTCCCTCAAGCATCTCTATTTCTCTTTAATAAGTTTAATACTTTTTTTCTAATTTATCTTGGTTTTTTTTTCTTTTTGAAGGCTTTCCTCATATATCTCTTTATTCTGTTGCTTTTTCATATTTTTTCCTTTTTTTTTTCATTCATATTTGAAAGAGGTACTAAAAGGCTGATAAAGAGTCCTTTGTGGTCAAGACTTGCCAACTGACACAGCTTTTTGGAGGAATTTGAGCTGACTTCCATCCCTTATCCTCCACTGCCTGTTTCCTGGTATAATGATGAATGATGGCTGGAACTATTTGGTTTCTCTGGACATGAAACTTTATCTCTTGCTTGAGATAGATATGTATGCCAGAGTTCTGCTTAAGGAGAGCAGTGTGTTTTGGTGGCTGGACAGTCTGTTCTGTAATTGGCTTTTGGTTAATCTGTGTTTTCAATCCTATCCATCACTCCTGCTGTCAAGTGTACCTGGTGTCTGCGTCTAGAGCCTCTCCAGGGTGCTGTGGCACAGATTAGCCTGCTGATTATCCCCTAACCTGTGGCTTGACTTGTTTGCTCCACTTAAATTACCGTTCTTCAGTTCACTGTCATCTTCTAGCATGAGTTGTCTTTTCCGCTGGTTGCCTTCTTCTTCTTCTTTTTTTTTTTATTGCATTGTGTGTTTGTACAATGTTTAACCTTCATGGTATGTCTTCATCATAGTTCTAGTGGAGCCTCAGGAAAGAGATGGGAGAGAAGTATATTCTATGTTCAACTTTGCTTCTTTAGAAAACAGGTTTTTCACTTAACAGTATATCATGGACACGATACATATAGACCTACGTTGTCTTTCATGACCATGCATATATTAGTAATTCCGTATAGGGATATAACTTGTAAATTACATGAGTAAGTTTCCTAATTTTGAATCTTCCTTGCATTCCCATAATAAACATTCAGTACCTACGTAGGTTGGGAGTTGGGGGTAGAACACAATAGATACGATACTTCATATTGGGGTTTTTCTACTTTAAGGAGAGTCTAGTCTCTTTCCTTTTAGGCTCCTCTCGTTCAATTTTGGTATCAGAGTATAAGCAGTCTCATGACTTGGGAAGCTTTGTGTATTTTTTTTTTTTTTTTCTAAGATCTAGAACAGTTGAAATCAGTTTTCAGCTAAGGGGGTAGTTTTGCCTCCCAAGGGACATGTGAAAGTATTTGGAGATACTTTGTATTCTCACGCTGGCAGGGGTGGAGGAGTGTGCTGTTGGCTTTTTGTGGGCAGAGGGGATGTTACTAAACATCCTGCAGTGGCAGGACAGTTCCCCACAGCAGTCATTTGGTTCAAAAATATCAGTAGTTCCAAGGTTGAGAAACCCTGATTTAAACAAACATTTGAGCCCGATCCATTTTTCTTTTCTATGTAGTATTCTACTTAGATTTTCCATTTCTTCAGTCAGTTTTAGTAATTTTAGATTCTAAAAAATTGATAAATTCATCTGTACATTTGAAGTTATTGGAAAGATATGCAAAGTATTCACTTTTTGCATCATCTTCATCTGTGGTTATAATCTTTTCTAAAGTTTTCTTTATCTTGAGGCTTGTCTGTTTTATTATAATGGTCTTTTGAAAGAATTGACCCTTAGTTTTATTTGTTAAATGTTTTTATTTTTTACTCTAGTCCTAATCATTTCTCCTTTTTCTCTTTTAGTTTACTGGATCAATGTGATTTAAATTTTATAATGAAACATGTAAGGGTATTTGTTTTCTTCTACAGTGTTTGACTTTATTGCACAGATCTTAAAATTTACTTATTTTCTAAACAGTTTGTATTTCTTAAGTAGTTTGAGTCCATCTCAGGTTGATATTACTCTTCTTATATTTTACAAGAAAAAGTTTTAAATAATATGTATTGAAAGTATATAAACATAAGTTTAGTATAATAACTAGTTATAGTGAATACCTGGCAACTATTGCCTAGCCACCACTCAGGTAAAGAAATAGAACATTGCTTGCACTGCAGAAACCTTCTTCAGGCTCTTTCCAGATTATCATTCTCCTGTATGTAATCCTCTGCTTACTTTTCTCTAGTTTTATTGCTCATATATCCATCCCGGAACAATATGGTTTAGTGTTGCCTGTTGTGAGCTTCATATTGAGAGTTATGCTATCTGTGTATTCTTTCATGTCCGTCTTTGGCCCAGCATTGTGGGTGTATTCATATATACGGTGTGTAGTTATAGTTCTTTATTATTGCTGTATTTATTCCATTGTTTGAATGTACCGTACATACTTATCCATTTGACTGTTTACTGACTTTTGGTTTGATTCCAGTTTGCTATTCAGAACAGTGCCACAATGATCATTTTTGTCTATAGTACATGGTACACCTGTGCAAGTATGTCTCTGGGCATGTATTTAGGAATTGAATTACAGGGGCATATGAAGGTCAATTTCTTCTTAAATTCAAAAATTATTTAGCAAAAATTTTTAAAGATTCTCAGGCAGCTTTGGGGTTTTTAGTTTTTTACTGTGATCAGAATACGGCCTGTAAAGTTTCAGCTGCATTAGCAGCAGTTGCTTAGACTTAACCATTGATGTCTTTGACTATTGCTGTTTCTTGTACTCCGTGGTTGCCCCTCTCCGAAATATATCTCTGAATAATGTATTCTTTTTTCTAGAAAGGATTTCTGAGAGTGGATATGAGGTGTGTTCCTTGAATACTCATGGTGTGTTTTTATTATTTATTTAATATATTTATTTGACTTTGTGTAAAGTACTCTGCATAAGTGCTGAGGATCCGGTGCTGAATAAACACAGGTATAGTTCGCATCCTGATGCAAGTCAGGGAATTCTAAATTCATAGCTGAGTCTTTTCCAAGTTCTTTACACTTTTTCTTCTGGTATATTTTGTTACAGATGAAAAGTCTGAAACCTGTCTGCGTCTTAGTTCTTTATACTTTTTCTCTCTGAAAGTTGATGTTTTTTTTCCCTTAACTATAAAATATGCGGTTTTACTTTTCAACATTACTTTGGGGCATTCAGAGCTACTTGATATTTTGACATCCTTCTTTAGGTTGGTAACATTTGTCTCTTTCTTTCCCTCATTTTCTGAATGAATATTGGATCTCTATATTCTGTCTCTTTTCCCTTAACTCTCCTCTTGTTTTAATCACCTTCTTCCCACCCCACCCCTATCTCCTTTTTCTCCACATTTTAGGGGAATGTCACAGTTTGGTTGTCTTCTTTAATCAGAAATATTTTGTTCATTCAGGTCCATTGTGCTCTCTGGCCCTTCTACTAAGTTGTTTTTTTTTTTCCCTTTGAAGGGAGATATTTTTGATTTCCTAGAACTCTCTTGTTCTTTTACATAGTAATATTTTTAGATTTTGTGGATGCAGTATCTTCTCAATTATTGCTAAAGATTCCAGTTAGATTTTTTAAAGTATTTGTTTAATTTTTGGTCTTAAGTTGCGGCATGCTGGGTCTTTGTCACAGTTCATGGACTATTTTCTAGTCATGGTGTGTGGGCTCCAAGGATGTAAGGGCTCAGTAGTTGTGGCACACAGGTTTGGTTACCCTGTGGCGTATGGAGTCTTAGTTCCCTGACCAGGGGTCGAACCCATACCCTCTGCATTGGAAGGTGGTTCCTTAACTGCTGGACACCAGGCAAGTCCCTCAATTTAGATTTAAACTGTTTTATTGCTTTCATTGATCATGCTTCAGGTCACTTCTGCTTGTTTAACTTGGTGCCTTTCTTTAAGATTGCTAGTTTCTTCAGATATCTGATGATGCCCGGTTATCTCCTCGTTTATAGATGAGGTATGAGTTGTTATGAGTGTCCTCAGCAGTTGTCAAAGTTTTCTCTGCTGTGACCTCTCCTGGTTTTTCAAACTTGTGCTCTGCCTGTGGTGTGTGAATGGGAGTTGCTGGCAGGTGGCCTTTGCAATTCCTGAGTAAAAGGAAGACAGAAATCTGTTAGGAGAGTTTGCTGCTGCGTTGAGTTACATTAAAAAATTGTTTTTTTCCTCTAGTTCTGACACTGACACTAAGAGGCCAGCAAGGTTGACCTCCTATATGAGCGTGATCCTTACCAGCTGTAGTTGGACAAATAGAGTAAGAATTTCTGGGGAAAAAAATACCAAGTTTTTAAAGTCCTAGAGAACTCTGTGTCCTGGAGAACTGTGCTCTGGGTCCAGGAAGCTTGTCTTTATGAACTCTGATTAAACTAGATATAAAAGCTCTTCGTAAAACCCCATCTGACTCATTGTGAATGAGAGTTAAGCTGTAGCTTATACAGAAATATTCTGTGGTAAATAGCATGTTATAAAAAAAGAAAAATAGCTCTTTGGTGAAATGGTGATTACTTTATAACTTTTAGTTTTGTGCAGTGTCTATGCCTTTATAACACATTTAACCTTTTAAAATGTAAACTGTAGAATTTATGGAAGGATTCAGGTTTTTGAAACCTTAAAAGGTAGATATTATAAGGAACCCTTGGTTTGGGGTATTTTAAGCCAAAAAGAAGCCATTGGCCTTATAGGCATAGCGATATGTATAAAATGTTTTCTTATTTTAAATTAGACTATTTAAAATATTAATTAGAATATGTTTAAAATTTTATTCTGTTTGCTCTATATTTGACTAATTGCCTTTGTTAATTTCTAAGGCATCTGTTAAGTTGAATTTTTCAACATTTTTCTTAAAAAGCTGATAAATATTTGTCAAATCAAAGCAGAATTTAATAGTAAATGTTTCAGCTTTAATAAGCTGTTAGTGGAATTGCAGTGACAAGTAGTTTGTCCCTATAGTCTTCTGGTATGCTGTGTGCTTACTTGTTCTGTGCAGTCCTGGCAAACTCTCTTTTTCTTTTCAGAATGGGACAACAGAAGAGGTGACTTCAGAAGAGGAGGAAGAGGAAGAGATGGCTGAAGTAGGTATTTTATGTAAGAGTAACATTTCATAAATATCTTCATTTTTGGACATTTTAGTAATTTTCTAATCTCCTTTATAAAACCATTATTAATGTGGAATAATGAAAAGCACATTGTATTTGAAGTTTAATACAGTTTCTAAAATCTGGCTTTATCTCTAATTCATCATATGCTTTTTAGCAAATTGCTTATCTGATGTCCTTGGATTTGATTTCATAGAAAATAAGAGCTCTTAACATTTAGTACTAAAATTATATTTGCATTTAATAGTAATCAATACTTAACCTGATTTGGTTTAAGAATATGAACTACTAAGTTTCAAAAGTTTGAATGAAAGGGGAATTTGAGAACATTTAAGGGACTATTCATTAGAAGTAATGAAAACTGTCTCATGTTGAAAACTTTGTGTCAAAGAGGAAATTCCAAAGACACTGAGCTTATATCAGTTTAGTTGCCAGTCATTGATAAAATTTTAGAGGTTTTCAGACTCTGAAGCTTTGCATTTAAATTCAAACTTCATAATGAAGGTCTCTTTCTCTATACTGACCTGATAAAAGGCATTTCAGTTCCACAACCTTGGGTTTAAAACATTTTTCTGTTTTGGGTCTTAGAATTAATTCAGGTTATTATCTCATTTTTCTTGATTTGGAAAAATTTAAATCTAAAATTCACTTCTTAGGATGCCTTATAACTAATGTAGTTGGAGGTTTGTTTTGTGAGTCTGGAAGTAAAAATAATTCTTTTTTGGAAAAAAATAACTTTATTTTTGACTGTGCTGAGTCTTCGTTGCTGTGCCAGTTTTTCTCTAGTTGCAGAGAGCGGGGTCTGTTCTTCCTTGCAGTGCGTGGGCTTCTCATTGCGGTTGCTTCTCTTGTTGCCCAGCACAGACTCTATCTAGGGTGCGGGGGCTTCAGTTGTTGCGGCACGTGTGCTCTAGAGTTGTCATTCCCAGGCTCTAGAGCACAGGCTTAGTAGTTGCGGTGCAGGGGCTTAGTTGCTCTGTGGCACGTGGGATCTTCCTGGACCAGGGATCGAACCCATGTCTTCTGCATTGGCAGGCAGAATCTTTGCCACTGAGCCACCAGGGAAGCCCTAAAATAATTCTTAACATTATCCAATTAGAATGAGTTTTGGAGAGAGAGGAAATTTTTTTTTAATGTTTACATGCAGTTTAACTTTGGAATAAACTGAATTAAAATTTTAAGCCTTTTATTGAGCCCAGTATATAACAAAGTAGACATTGTACTCAAAGAGTCTATGTACTTTTCTTTTTTCCATTCACAAGATAATATGAAGGAAGGACAGCAACATTTGGGGAAACCTGGAAAGGTAGGATAGACTTTGGAGATGTCAGATTAGGATAGGTGAAAAGATATTCTAGGCAACTAAAATAATGTGGTAAAAAGGCCCAGAACAACCCTGGGCATGGTGTTTGAGCACACTGAAGGTTGTCCTTTTGGAAGAAGATTGATGTGTTGGAGTCTTGGAAAGCAAGTTTGTCTAGAAAAAGCAGATGGCTGAGTTTTGAATTAGAGACAATATTTGTTTGTATTTGGTGTGATTGTTGATAAGGCCTTAAGCAGAAAATAGTGTACCATGAATATTGTTTTGTAAAGATGATAATGATATGATGCCTTCTGTGTTGTTTAATACTGAGTGGAGAAATTTTGTGGGTTGGAATATGGCTGAGGTTGAAGTTGGAGGAGGAGATACAGTCCAGCACTCTGAAGAAAACAAGTGTAGATGGTAAATCGTAGCTGAAATGTGCAATCCAGGAGAAATTAGCTCTATGAAGTGTGAAGTCATAGACAAGGTCTAAATAAGAAAGGAATAGGAGTTGAAGAGATGGCAGTCCAAGAAAAAGACCATTGAGTCTGGATGGAAGTGGTCTAAATCAACCTGGTCTGCTGCTGCTGCTAAGTTGCTTCAGTCGTGTCCAACTCTGTGCGACCTCATAGACGGCAGCCCACCAGGCTCCCCCGTCCCTGGGATTCTCCAGGCAAGAACACTGGAGTGGGTTGCCATTTCCTTCTCCAATGCATGAAAGTGAAAAGTGAAAGTGAAGTCGCTCAGTCGTGTCTGACTCTTAGCGACCCCGTGGACTGCAGCCCACCAGGCTCCTCTGTCCATGGGATTTTCCAGGCAAGAGTACTGGAGTGGGGTGCCATTGCCTTCTCCCAACCTGGTCTATAAATCATGAATTAATCTGCTTGATAAAATGAAGATAAAGTATAGACTACTTCTTTAGAGATTTTGATGACTGAAGTAAAGTT
The DNA here is from genome assembly GCA_024291935.2 of Okapia johnstoni. NCBI lineage: Eukaryota > Metazoa > Chordata > Mammalia > Artiodactyla > Giraffidae > Okapia > Okapia johnstoni. The sequence continues at coordinate 27,300,053 of CM044326.1, forward strand.
GGAAGTAAGATAATAGATTTATACAAGTGTATGCAGAATTTTTAAATGTGTAAGAGCAGATGATAAGGGAAAGGAAGGAGAAGAATGATGTGGAGATTAATGATGTTGGCCTAGAGATGGTGTTTGAATTCTTTTTTTTAACTTTTATCCTAATTATAAAAAATCAATATGTGCTCACTACAGAAAACTTGGAAAAGAAGAAAAAGCGCTGATAATAGTATTTCAGTATATGTCCTTTTCTTTTTTTTCTGTGCTTATTTTGACATAATTAACATTCTGTGTATTCAATTTTATATTTTGTGTCTTTTATTTCATTATTGATATAGAAGAAGCCATTATACTGTATTGGCATTTTAACGGTCTTCTGGCATTCCATTGAATTAACTGTTCTGATATATTGCACATGAAAATTTTGTTTTTGTGGTTAGAAAGTTGAAATGGGCAAACAGATTTATGCCTATATCTGTGTTCACATTTTAGACTAGGTACTAAACTAAATCTAATAGATTTTTAGAAGTCAAGTTAAAGTTCTTGGTACCTCATGCTGTACTATTTCAAAAGTTCCTCTTAATAGGAGATTTAAAGCTACTTAAGATGGTTATGGCTTTGTAAAATTATTAAATATGCTTTACTCAGTTTCTAGCTTTAAAATATAGGATATAAAAGGAGAGAACCTTTTAAATTGAATGGTGAAAGCTTTTCTCCCCTCCTCATAGGATACATGTATTTCTCTCTTCTCTGTTCTAGGTCAAGAATAATTTAACTTTTGGAATAAGCTTGAGTAGCTAAATTTTTAATTTTTTTGTAGGATATAGAAGACTTGGATCATTATGAGATGAAGGAAGAAGAGCCTATTAGTGGGAAAAAGTCAGAGGATGAAGGAATTGAAAAAGAAAATTTGGCAATATTAGAGAAAATTAGGAAGACTCAAAGGCAAGACCATCTAAATGTAAGTATTGTATAAATATCTAGAACCTGGACGTTTGTGTTTAAATAATTCCAGCTGACTTTTGAACAGTGCTCGGGTTAGGGATGCTGACCTTGCACAATCAGAAATCCACATGTACCTACAGCCAGCCTTCTATATCCGCAGTTCCACATCCAAGGATTCAACTAACTGCAGATAGTGTAGTATGTATTTATTGAAAAAATCTGCATATAAGTGGATCCATGCAGTTCCAACTTGTTTTGTTCAAGAGTCAGCTGTACAGGAATAATATAAATACAGGGCAATTCAATAAGACACCAACCTCAGCCAGGCCCCTCCATCCCTGCCTTGGTAGTAGATTCAGTCGTATGTTTTATTGCCCTAGTTTTATTTTTCCCCTAACATTTCTCATCTACTGATAGCTCCTTTCTACCCTGTTCATCTGCTTTTCTACTCTGTTCATCTGAAATCAGTTACTATCCAACCTGTTTATCCTGTTTTCTCTCTTTACCCTTTCCCTATGGGATCTGTAAATTTAAATTCAGTCTCTCCTACAAAGTATAATTCAAATTCTCTCTTCTTCATGAAGCTGGCATCTGGTTTGTCCTGCCCTGACAGAACCAAAAGTAACTTTTTTTTTGACTTAACATCTTTTATATGAAGCAGCGTGGTAACAAACACAGCTGTGTGGCTTCAGTTTCCCAACTCTGTATGGTGGACATTATGTACCGTTTAGATGATTTCTGTAAATAATAAATGAGAATGTTGTATATAAAATGTTCAGTGTAGAGAAATATGAAATGAAAGTCCTCCATCTCAACACTTACTGTTTACCTACTGCCTTTCTGTTAAAGCTGTTTATCAACCCCATGAAATCTGAGAACCAGTTCTTTTGTCCTGAGCACCGATTCCCAAACACAGGGAGTGAATTGTTATGCCAGGAGATGAGAAGTGTTGTAAACGGGAAGATTACTCTAATGTCTTCAGTCTTACTTACTGTAGTAATGTAACTGGCAAATCTTTCTTTAGAGAGCAAAGAAATTTAGCCAAGTCTTTACTTTGATTATGAAAAAATAAAAGCTTGTGGTTTTCAAGTTAAAGATATTTATTCTTACTTTCTATATCTTGTGATTGCATCCAGTTTGTGTGTTATAGTCAAACAACTACAAATTATTGAACACTATCACATGACACATACTAAATCCTTTAAACTTTTTATATACCTTTGCATTTAATTTTCATAACCACTGTGTGAAATATTCTTCCTACTCTACAGATGTGAAACTGGAGTTTTAACTCATCAAGTAACGTAGCCAGATTTTCTACCTCACCTTAAAGTGTAGTGCAACTTTTAAGGTGCGGCATTTAAAATTTTACAAGGTCAGGTTTTTTTTTTTTGAAATTCAGAAGACATTCTAAATGTTTTTATCTTATGATAAATAGTTCTATTCATATTCAGTCTTAGGATAAGATACTGGTACCTTTTAATCTTCAGAGAAGTTGGAACACTGAAAAGTACTGAAACCAGTTGTATGTATGTGGACATGTTTCTCTATTTCTTGATCTGTAAACTATAGATTATTAGTATAATAGTCTTGATTATAAGGAAACTGCTTTAGTTAATGTATCATGTTGAAGGTCTTCTAGTATTTTCAAAAATGCATGGAGCCCCTACACATCTATTAAAATGGCCAAAATCTGGAACGCTGACAATACCAAATGGCTGGTGAAGATATGGACAACAGGAAACTTTTCTGATTGCTGATAAGAAAATAGTGTCTGGCAGATTCTTTAAAAACTAAACATATTCTTACCATACAATCTAGCAGTTGAGCTCCTTGGTAGTTGCCCAAATGAACTGAAAAGTTATGTACACACAAAAACCTGCACATAGATGTTTATAGCAGCTTTGTTCATAATTGCCAAAACTTGGAAGCAACCAAGATAATCTTTGGTAGGAAAGCAAATAACCTATAGTACATCTAGGCAATGGAATATTAATCCCTGATAGAAAAAAAGTAATGAGTTGACATGACAGGACATAGGCCTGCAGGAACCTTAAATCCATGGTACCGGTGAAGGAAGCCGATCTGAAAAGGTTGCAGACTGTGTTTCAGTTATATGGCATTCTAGAAAAGGCAAAACTATGGAGACAGTAAAAAGATCCATGGTTGCCAGGGATTGGGGGGTGGGGTGGGATTAGTAGGTGAAGTGCCAAGGACTTTTTGGGCAATGAAAACACTTTGTATGTTACTGTAATGTGTGGATGCATGTCATTATACGTTTGTCCAGATCCATAGAATGTACAGTACCGAAAGTGAACCATAAGATGGTGTAATGATGTGTCCAAATAGGTTTATAAGTTGTAAGAAATATGCCCCTGAAGGATGCTGATAATGAGGGAGACTAATGATTGTGAGGGGCAGTTATATAGGAAATCTCTGTACTGTCCCCTTAATTTTGCTGTGAGCATGAAACTTCCCACCCTAAGTAAAACCACAAAAGAGAAAATAAATTAAAACAAAATTGATGAATTTGAAATAGACTCTCATTAGTTCTAGGCTATTGAAGTGGTCATGGTGATCTGGACATAAATTAGTCTTTTTTTTTTCAGATGACAAATAGTAAATGAATCAGACCTGTTCCAAATTTGTATTCCTGTTGCAACTTTATGATCATTGATTTAATTTTTTTGACTTCTTAAAATGTTAAGTGGTGATCCATTTTTACAGTCTTATTGTGAACATTTATTTCAGGTTCAGATACCTTAAATCTTTAGTTATTTGAATCAATAAATCCTGGTAAACAGCGAGTTTTATGTTTCAGGGTGCAGTGTCTGGGTCTGTACAAGCTTCAGATAGACTTATGAAAGAGCTCAGGGACATATACAGATCACAGAGTTATAAAACAGGTAAGGACCTCTGGATCTCTGCTGTTGTCCTTTATGCCTAAAGTTTTCAGATATAATATAACTTCATTTCTCATAGTATAACTGGACAGAAACAGAAATGTTTATTAACTTTATTTTAGGAATGTGAAATGCAAATGCAAATTTAATTAAGTAACCAAAAGATGTTGGGGATAAAATAGGATGAGTTCACTTTTTGTTTGGATTTTAGAAATTGTCTTTATAGACACATTTTTTGTCTTCTTGTTGATAGGAATTAATTCATAGGATTTTTATCTTCTGGGAAAGGTGCAAGAAGTATCTGATTTAGAAAGTAAATAAGATGAATATGTTTTATTGTACAAAGAACTATTGCCAAGTTAATTTATATTTTTTATTCCTTTTTTTGAAACGAGAAACTCATAAACATAATCAACTGTTAGAGTTAAAATAGGTTTTTTTTTTTTAAATTATAGTATGACTTAAGAGTTCTTTCTTATCCAATAAGACTTAAATATTGTGGAACCTCCATAACTGATGTAAAATTCCCTTGTATTATTGCAGAGCGTCTAACAGTATTGAATAAGGTAAAGAGCCAAACTTTACTTTCTCTGAAAAAAGTAGCATTATAATTCATTCAGAATTTTTCAGAGTGATCAAATCTAAATCATTAGAGCTTACTTAAAAACAATCAGCCTCTCCCGTTTATAGAACAAGATAAGTCAAACTTGTTTCTGAGATTATTACAAGTTTTGGGATCCTAATAGTTCTTCTTATAAGAAGTCTGAAAGTTTGTGTGTAGAAACCTAATAAAGTTAAATATTTGAATACTATTTATACCAAAATGTGAAATCATCACTTGTTTGTTACGGCATTATTTTGTAATAACAAAAAATTAAATTAATAACCAGATATATGGTGAGCTTAATTAAATCATGGCTTATCCATAAAGTAAATTACTATAGAATTATTTAAAAAATTGACAATAAATTTCTATAGACTAAGCTGGAAAAATGCCCCCTGAAAGATTGTAAAACTATATGTAGAGGGATTCTGTTTTTTTTGGGGGGGGGGATTCTGTTTTAATAGAAATGTTTGTATATGCATAGGAGAAAAGTCTTAAGTACATGTGATTTTGCGTAATCTTTTTTTTCCTTTTGCAGTGAATGGTAAACAGTTTCTCAACCCCACAATCCTCTTCATGATGACTTTAGTTATCTATCTATTTAGGGCATAAGATACTCTGTTCCAGCACAAGAATTATTGCATTACAACTTAGTTGTTATGTTTTAATAGCAAAATTTCTTGCTTTTGTTGGCTATATAGTGTGTACATTTACAGCAGAGCAATAGTTATAAGATCAAGTGCAACAGTTACAAGTGAAGAGTAACTAACATGCCCTATATCATTACAGGGATTTACTCAGTGGAACTCATAAATGACAGTTTATATGACTGGCATGTCAAACTGCAGAAGTAAGTGCTTTTCTATGCGAACCCACTCTTTTTAATGGTAGACGACCACAATGAGATTTCCTCCCTGCTTAATTTGGTACCTGTTTACTATGGCTTTACTTGGAACTTTAGATCCTGTTTGTGTAGAAGTAGTTCTTAGGTTGTTAAAATGAGCTGTTTCTTGGGCTTAATAAGTAAAGTGAGAAAGCAGGAGGAGAAAAAGAAGGGCCAGCTGTGGGAGAAAGTGTTTCATGGAGTTAGTGAGACAATTAGGAACTATACAAACAAAAGCGTATGAATAACTTGATGAGTTAGTATCCAGTGTGTACTCGAAGTAAGAAATTTGAGGATCTTTCTATAAACAGTTGTAGACAAATTTAGGTTTTGTTAGTGATTTCACTTGTCCTTGGTAAATTTCTCTCGTTGAACACTTGGTCTAATAATATAGTTTGAGAGAAGCAGATTAAATTTTTGAGTTCTTGAGAAGACTATGTACATATGACCCTTTCCTTTAGGATAACTGCTAACTTTGCATGCCACTTGAGAGAATAGATTTAGAATACTGTGATCTCTTCTTTGGACATTTAATCTCAAGGAATTGGAGACCTATTAATTTGTTTTTCTAGGGACCATAGAACAACTTTAGACTTCCTCTGTTTGGAACTTACCCTAAGGGCTCTGTTTTTAGCTTTTGGAATGGTTCATTTTTGAAGTTAGTGAGGAAAAAAAAATCTGACCTTTTTGTTTGAACTGTTTTTGTTTTGTAATTCTTAGGGTGGATCCTGATAGTCCTTTGCACAGTGATCTTCAGATTTTAAAAGAAAAAGAAGGCATAGAATATATTTTGCTTAACTTCTCGTTTAAGGTAAGAAAAATTGTAAGGGGACTACATATGCTTCTAATGCAACATATATTTGTACAATTGCTTTGGAAAACCATTTGGTATAACTTGGTAAAGTAGAAGATACTTGTACCCTATGGTCCAGGAATTCTTCTCGAAACACAACCTGCAAGAAACAAGTACTTGGATGTGCCAGGAGACCAACACAAGAATGTTCAAAGCAGCGTTGTTTATAATAGGCTCAAATATAAATAACCTAAGTGTCTCCCAGTAAAATTGAGAACTGTGGTATTCATAAAATGGAATAGAGCTATGTACAACAAGATAGAGGAATCTTAAACACAGAGTTGAGCAGAAAGCAGATCCAGAAACATGTTATGTACAGTTTCATTTATACAGAGCTCAAAAATAGGTAAAACTAAATTGTTTAGGGCAGGCATTCTCATTGGAGGCAGGTCTCCCTCTCCTTCCCTGCTCCCCACCCCGCACCCAATGCAGTGAAAATTGGTCCTTGGAGTGAAAAAGGCTTAGATGTTAATATGGTCTGTAGCCAATCAAGGCGCCATAGTATGTATATACATACACAGTATGTCTGAGGTGTTAAAATTTGGTGAGGGAGCAGGACGGAAGAATTAGGGGAAAAAAAAACTCTAAAAAGGCTTGTTAGTGGGACAGAAATGAAAAGGCTGAGAAGCATTAATGGATTCATACTTGGAAATGAAGATGCGAGTACCATACAGTTAAGATAGCAAGTACATCTAGGGAAGAGGGAGGGAGTTGTGAGCTGAAGGGACATCTGGGGGCTTCTTGGATACTGGTTGTAGTCTGTTTCTTGACCAGGGTGGTAGTTTTGTGGATATAGTTTCATGCTAATGTATAACAGTATACCTATATGCTTTTCTAAATTTATATGTTGTATTTAACAACTTTTTTTTTTCAAGTTGCTAAAAAATAAAAGTTAAAGAATGGCAATGGAATCTAGATAAAATGTATTGATTTACTATGGAATATGGATAAGTATAGTGGTTTTAAGCCTTTGTTTAAAAATACTGCGAAGCGTTTCTAAGGGATTATGTTTTAATTATTTGGAGCTTGTTTTTGACTTGTTCTCTGAAATTGAGAAATTGTGTAACAGCTGTCTTGCAGATAAAACATTTTTTTTTTTATTTCAGTTAGACTTCAGTGCATTTTAGTGTGATAGAACGAACAGCAGTCCTCAACTTTTTGGCACCAGGGATGGGTTTCACGGAAGACAGTTTTGCCACAGACTGGGTTGGGAGGTGGTTTGGGGATGATTTAAGTGCGTTACATGTATAGTGTTATTCTATTATTATTACATCAGCTCTGCCTCAGATCATCAGGCATTAGATCTCGGAGGCTGGGGGACCCCTGCTGTAGAAGGCTTGACGTGAGGCATCTAAAATGTAATCCCTGTTCTGTAAGGACCTGTCATCTTTCTGGAGAGAAATCTGTGATGAACACTGTAGGGCTTTGGAGATTATGATGAAGAGTCTGGGAGCTTACCTTTATGTAGTAAAAAGCTAGCAGGGGTTTTTAGGCAGGCGTATGATTGATCTATTAGGCTTTTTGTTGTATTTTTAAAAAACAATTGGTATGCCATTAGCATCAGAGTAGGGTTTGGATAAGATAGAGTAGACTTCTGGGAGACAAGCTGAGGGCACTGATTTTAATCTGGGCGAAAGAGTAATGAAGACTGGTAGTGGTAGGAATAGGTGAAAGTAGATGAATATGGGCTTCCCTGGTGGCTCAGCTGGTAAAGAATCTGCCTGCAGTGTGGGACACCTGGGTTTGATTCCTGGGTTGGGAAGATCTGGAGGAGGGAAAGGCTACCCACTCCAGTATTCTGGCCTGGAGAAGTCCATGGACTGTACATTCCACAGGATTGCAAAGAGTTGGACATGACTGAGTGATTTTCACTGTCATTAGATGAATATGAGATGTCTTGAAGGAAGAAAAGACATGAAAGGATACTTTTACACTTGCAAAAAGGAGTAATTTTTTGAAAGCTGCTTACTTAGTGTTTGTGTGTATATATTCTTGTTTGGGCTTATATCCTCATTTATGATTGAACTTTCTTCAAATAACCCAAATGTCAAATGTCACTATTTTCCCACAGCTTTGTTATTGTAGATATTATTGAGGCTATCAGCTGGGTTACCTTCCTAGAGAGTGAATCTGGCATATATTTACTGATTCATGTGGCGCAAAGAACCAAGGAATGTATCTGTTTTAAAAATGGAAATTTTTATTTTATTTATTTTTGGCCACACTGTGTGGCTTGTGGGATCCCACTTCCCTGACCAGGAATCAAACCTCAGCCCTTGACAGTGAAAGCATGAAGTCCCAACCACTGGACTGCCAGGGAATTTCCCCTATGTCAATTATTTTTAACTTGAAATCTAAATAATTAAATCATATGCCCAACACCAATCTTAAGAAATAGGACTGTATCAATATCTTTGAAGACCAATACGGGCAACTCCCCTCCCATATTCTCCTTTCAGACATATCTTTAAAGGAATATGAAATCTTGACCAGGAAACTGTTTGAGACTTGTGACCTTGTGAAGAGGACCTTAAACTCAGTTGCCAAGTTATAAGTATCTCAATTCATAGATTTTGGAGGATAGCAGATATGACTCAGAAGGATTCACAGAAGGAGCATGAATAGTATTTGAGGCCTTGAATGTCCACGGTGACACCTTGAGGGTCCTGAAGAATAAGAATATGAAACTCGAGATACAGTGGGACACCAGGTTGGGAAGGGGAAAGGGACAAGGAGGGTTGGGCCGTATTAGATTTGTCAGCAGCTTGGTTAGGAAGTGGTGGTCTGGCTTTCCAGGCCATGTGTGAATTTTGGAGTTGAATTCTGAGGTAGTACTTTAAAAAGAGTTTGTTTAGACAAATCTGGGTTCATCTAGAGAATAGTAGCAAGGATTAGAGATTGCTTACCATGTCCTAAGATGGTGGAATTGTAGCTTTGGAGAGGAGAACATGGGGGTTTGTGATAGCTTGTCTTCACCTATTTGAAGGACTGAGTATGTAGAAGTATTAGTCTGATTTTGTTTTTGATGAACACAAGGCATGGCAATAAAATTAAGTCAGACTGTAAAGAGACTCAATATAAGAAAGTGATTTGTAACTATTTAGAGCCATCCAATGATGTAGTCATTCAAAAATAGAATGTTCCTCATCATTAAGAACAGCTTGGAAGGCCTAGATAGTTTATTTGGAAATCAGATAACTGTGTGAGATCGCTGTAAACCCTGATATTCTTAGTTTCTGAGTTAATATACAACAGGAACTTGCATATCTGTATTTTTGTTTTTGTTTTGTATACATGGCATGGCTTGCAGGATTTTAGTTCCCCCGCCAGGGATTGAACCTGGGAGTGAAAAGTGTGGAGTCTTAACTGCTCGGCTGCCTGGGAATTCCCTGTCATATATCTGTTTTAACAGAAACCTTCTTCTCCTGCCCCCAGTGCCTGGACCTACCCTCCCCCACCCCGACACCTTACTTCTGTAAAATTTTGGTTACTGAGTTCCAGGGTACAGAGTTTGTGGAGTAGGATCCCTAGGTTTTGATAGAGTAGTTAATCTGAGGCATTACTTAAAGTGAAGGGAGGCCTTGTTGTCACATAATCAATTCAGAGAGGTTTGTAGTCACTCATATGTAATCACACATTCAACGATCTAAAATACAGGAAAGTAAATCAAGTTGTGCTTTACCAAACTTTGCATCTACGCTTTTTTTTATTAAATTGTAGATAAAAGGTGAGCTGCTTATTCGGAAGTACATTATAGTAAATGTCATTAAGTTGGTTTCTTATGTGGATATATTTCTTCTTTTTCTGCCTTACAGTAGATAGCTAAGATTACCTGTTTTAGCCATCAGAAGTGTGTTTTTTATCTCCCTCTCCTATTAGGATTTACTTTTCATAGTTTATATGTTCCTTAGAGTCTTGCTCAAGGATGGGTAGAGGTAGGGAGTTAAACACTGTATTTTTGTATTCTTAGTAATAAACACTGTTATTTTTCTGTTTCTTAGAAGTAAACATTGTATTTTTGTGTTCTTAGAAATAACTGGATGAAACAAATGTTTGTTTAGCTCCTTTACCTGCAGATTGATTTTTGATTTAAGGGGCATTAGTTGTTGACTAATTCTTTTTTATTTGAACATAGAAATTGGTGGTAATTTCTCTTAGAGTTCCTGACATATCTTCATGGGAGGCAGTATGCTGTTGTCTTGCTCCTTTGTTGTAGTGGATGGGACCTTTTTTGGACTCATCTGACACTGACACTCTGTCAGAGGCCAAGACCTCTGACACTCTGGGGCTACCTCAGCTATAGTCTTTACTTAAGTTCACTGAGAGAAAAAGTTTTGTTCTGGAAACCTCAGTTTCCAGGACTGAAAATTTGAAAGAATTGTGCAGCCTGAGAATTAACTAAGATTCTTTTCTCTTATTTTGCCTTCTTTATATGTTTATCAAGCCTGATCTTTGCCAAAGCAATCATCTATTGACATTTAATGTTGTTATTGCTATTTGGGTTTCAATCTAGTGTCTCATTCTATTTGTCCTTGAACCATCTCTTTTTTCTCATTTCTTTCAGATTTTTAAGAAATTACTCTGGTTTCCCCACCACTATTAGCATGGTGCTTATCATTCCTTTACTCTTCTTTACTACCTTACAATTACAATGCATATCCTTAGCTTGTCAAAGTGTAATATAAATTTGTTAGTGTTTTTCTTTTTCCTTGTCAACATAGAGATCTTAGAACATGTACTCTGTGCTCTTGTTGTCATTCCTTTTAGTTCTATATTTATCTAAACCCTTATACATCATTATTACATAACTCATCAATATTCATTTGGGCCTATGTATGTATTAGCTCTCTTCATGGTCTTTATTTTCCATGTTTCCATCTAGGACCTTCTTCTTGCTTGAAGAATATCCATTTTGTTTCCTTTAGTGTGGATCTGCTTATAGGAAAATATCTTTATTTGGACTTCATTTTTGGAAAGTATTTTCATTGGGTATAGATTTTTAGGTTGGAAATTGCTTTCTTTCATTACCTCAAAGATGTCATTCCTCTATTATAGCTTCCATTGTTACTCTTGAAGTATTTACAGTGGGTAAATCTTATGAAATCTTTAATCATTTTTGGAAAATTCTCAGACGTTATCTCTTCAAATATTACTTCTGTCCCATTCTCTCTTCTTCTAGGACTCTATGTATATGATTAGCCTTTTCAATTTGTTTTCCTACATCCTGCTTATTATCTATCTGTATTTTCCACGTTTTTCTCTCTCTTGGCTTCATTTGGGATGCTTTCTGACTTATTTTTCCAGTATACTAAATTTCTCTTCCAAGTCTCCATGGTAGTTAAACTCATCCATCAAGTTATTAATTTCAGTTATTGTATTTCTGAGCTTCAGAATTTCTATGTAGTTCATTTTTATAATTTTAGTCTTCTGCTAGGGTTTTCAGTCTTGTCTTTTCTTGCACATATTTGGCTTCAGTTCAGTCGATCAATCATGTCCAACTCTTTGCGACACCATGGACTGCAGCACACCAGGCCTCCCTGTCCATCACCAACTCCCAGAGTTTACCCAAACTCATGTCCATTGAGTCGGTGATGCCATCCAACCATCTCATTCTCTGTTGTCCCCTTCTCCTCCCGCCTTCAATCTTTACCAGCATCAGGGTCTTTTCAAATGAATCAGTTCTTTGCATGAGGTGGCCAAAGTATTGGAGTTTCAGCTTCAACATCAGTTCTTCCAGTGAACACTCAGGACTGATCTCCTTTAGGATGGACTGGTTGGATCTCCTTGCTGTCCAAGGGACTCTCAAGAGTCTTCTCCAACACCACAGTTCAAAAGCATCAATTCTTTGGCACTCAGCTTTCTTTGTAGTCCAGCTCTCACATCCATACATGACCACTGGAAAAACCGTAACCTTGAGTAGACGGACCTTTATTGGCAAAGTAATGTCTCTGCTTTTTAATATGCTGTCGAGGTTGGTCATAACTTTCCTTCCAAGGAGTAAGCGTCTTTTAATTTCATGGCTGCAGTCACCATCTGCAGTGGTTTTGGAGCCCAAAAAAATAAAGTCTGACACTGTTTCCACTGTTTCCCCATCTGTTTGCCATGAAGTGATGGGATTGGATGACATGATCTTATTAGTTTTCTGAATGTGGAGCTTTAAGCCAACTTTTTCACTTTCTACTTTCACTTTCATCAAGAGGCTCTTTAATTCTTCTTCACTTCCTGCCATAAGGGTGGTGTCATCTGCACATCTGAGGTTATTGCTATTTCTCCCGGCAATCTTGATTCCAGCTTGTGCTTCATCCAGCCCAGCATTTCTCATGATATAAGTACTCTGCGTATAAGTTAAATAAGCAGGGTGACAATATACAGCCTTGACATACTCCTTTTCCTATTTGGAACCAGTCTGTTGTTCCATGTCCAGTTCTAACTGTTGCTTCCTGACCTGCATACAGATTTCTCAAGAGGCAGGTCAGGTGGTCTGGTAGTCTCATCTCTTTAGAATTTTCTACAGTTTGTGGTGATCCACGCAGTCAAAGGCTTTGGCGTAGTCAGTAAAGCAGGAGTAGATGTTTTTCTCGGAGAAGGCGATGGCACCCCACTCCAGTACTCTTGCCTGGAAAATCCCATGGATGGAGGAGCTGGTAGGCTGCAGCCCATGGGGTTGCGAAGAGTTGGACACGACTGAGCTACTTCGCTTTCACTTTCTTTTATGTATTGGAGAAGGAAATGGCAACCCACTCCAGTGTTCTTGCCTGGAGAATCCCAGGGACGGGGGAGCCTGGTGGGCTGCTGTCTATGGGGTCGCACAGAGTCGGACACGACTGAAGCGATTTAGCAGCAGCAGCAGCAGCAGCAGATGTTTTTCTGGAACTCGCTTGCTTTTTCAATGATCCAGCGGATGTTGGCAATTTGATCTCTGGTTGCTCTGCCTTTTCTAAATCCAGCTTGAACATTTGGAAGTTCTCGGTTCACATATTGTTGAAGCCTGGCTTGGAGAATTTTGAGCATTACTTTGCTAGTGTCTGAGATGAGTGCAACTGTGCAGTAGTGTGAACTTTCTTTGGCATTGCCTTTCTTTGGGATTGGAATGAAAACTGACCTTTTCCAGTCCTGCAGCCAGTGCTGAATTTTCCAAATTTGCTGGCATATTGAGTGCAGCACTTTCACAGCATCATCTTTTAGGATTTGAAATAGCTCAACTGGAATTCCATCACCTCCACTAGCTTTGTTTGTAGTGATGCTTCCTAAGGCCCACTTGACTTCACATTCCAGGATGTCTGGCTGTAGTGAGTGATCACACCATTGTGATCATCTGGGTCGTGAAGATCTTTTTTGTACAGTTCTTCTGTGTATTCTTGCCACCTCTTCTTAATATCTTCTGCTTCTGTTAGGTCCATACCATTTCTGTCCTTTATTGTGCCCATCTTTGTGTGAAGTGTTCCCTTGGTATCTTTAATTTCTTGAAGAGATCTCTAGTCTTTACCATTCTATTGTTTTCCTCTATTTTTTTGCACTGATCACTGAGGAAGACTTTCTTATCTCTCCTTGCTGTTCTTTGTAACTCTGCATTCAAATGGGAATATCTTTCCTTTTCTCCTTTGCTTTTCACTTCTGTTCTTTTCTCAGCTATTTGTAAGGCCTCCTCAGAGAGCCATTTTGCTTGTTTTGCATTTCTTTGTCTTGGGGATGGTCTTGATCCCTGTCTCCTATACAATGTCACGAACCTCCATCCATAGTTTATCAGGCACTCTGTCCATCAGATCTAGTCCCTTAAATCTTAAATTCACTGTATAATCCTAAGGGATTTGATTTAGGTCATACCTGAATGGTCTAGTAGTTTTTCCTACTTTCTTTAGTTTAAGTCTGAATTTAGCAATAAGGAGTTCATCATCTGAGCCACAGTCAGCTCCTGGTCTTATTTTTGCTCATTGTATAGAGCTTCTCCATCTTTGGCTGCAAAGAATATAATCAGTCTGCTTTTGGTGTTGACCATCTGGTGATGTCCATGTGTAGAGTCTTCTCTTGTGTTGTTAGAAGAGGGTGTTTGCTATGACCAGTGCATTCTCTTGGCAAAACTCCGTGAGCCTTTGCCCTGCTTCATTCTGTACTTCAAGGCCAAATTTGCCTGTTACCCCAGATGTTTTTTGATTTCCAACTTTTGCATTCCAGTCCCCTATAATGAAAAGGATATCTTTTTGGGGTGTTAGTTCTAAAAGGTCTTGTAGGTCTTCATAGCGCCGTTCAACTTCAGCTTCTTCAGCATTACTGGTCGGGGCATAGACTTGGATTACTGTGATATTGAATATTCAGTTTAGTTATTTTAAAATCTGTGTCTGATAATGCTTAACTCCTTGTAGTTTTGTCTGTTATTTTCTGATAATGCTGTCTTTAAGTCTCATATGACTGGTTATTTTTGGTGATAGATGTTATATATGAATGATTAGAGAACTAATTTGAAGCCTTGGATGCTAGGCCTCTACACAGAAGATGTACGTTTGCCCATCAGGTACTTGGGCATTGCAGCCCAGGATCCCTGAATCCAAAATGGCAATGAGATGATATAAAGGTGGGCTTTGTCCTCTGCCTGTGTAGTTTGTGGTTTGTCCTTTAGGGTCCCAGGCTAACGTGTGCTATAGCGACTTGTAAGGAGTCTTGTTCTTCTCAGCTTCTTAACCTCTTATCTTCCTCTCCTCCAATTGAAAGAAAATCCAAAGAGGGAAAAAGAGGCTGACTCTGAGGTTCCCTTTTTGTAATCTTAGCTCTGTAGTTATACATTTGTCTACCTTTTCTAGTTCATAGCCAGAGGGTTGATCCAAATTACCTAGTCCATTATTATTGGAATGGTTCCTTTATATAGTTCTCTTGGAAGTGGGAACCTCTTTTCTGTATTTCATAATTTTGCAAATATACTGTTCTGTTTGGGCCTGATCTTCATTTTTATTTGCTTTGGTTTTCATTTTATTTGGGGGGACTATTTTTATGTTTATGACCCTCATTCATCATTAGATAATAAAGGTATGCATTCTGTATAGATTATTTTAAAATCTTATAAATACTACAGTATTAAGGATAGTCTTAAAATTAAACTTGCTTATTTGTTTTTTAGGATAACTTTCCATTTGATCCTCCATTTGTTCGAGTGGTGTTACCTGTTCTCTCAGGAGGGTAAGTTTAAGTGATTATTTTCTTTGATAGTATACATCAGAATCATTTGGAGGGCTAGTCAAATGCCAGGAGGCCTAGAATGCTAAACTTTACCTCAAAGTTTCTGATTCAGTAGGACTTGTTATGGGGCCTGAGAAGTTCTATATCTAAGATAGTCTCAGGTGAAGCTGATGTTCCGGGCTGGGAACCATAATTTAAGCATCACTGGTATAAACCATTATGTTTATAGGGATTTTTAAATGACCTCTATGTGTATATACTTCACCTTAAAAAATCAAATGTTTTTCAAATGTAAGTTGTGATTGAGGGTTTAGAGAAAGTTAGGATTAGATAGTGATTCCCACATGCCCATGATGCGAGGAATAATCATAGGAAATCTCACAGGCCTATTGAGCTGATCACTGATTTTCTAAAGGGGTTGTCTCAGTTTGATAGAATCAAATGGTAATTGCCTGGCATTTTTTATTGAAACTTGTATTTTTTTGTGTGATTAGAAGTCATATGAACGATGGTGAAAAGATCAGAATTTGTACCTAGGTTAGTTGTGGAAGGTTCTGTAGATCCTTAAAGTAAGAGGAGTTAAACTAATTTGAGAATGGTGATATGCTCAGCTGATCAAGTCCACTCTGTGAAACAATCATATTGTGGTAATTAAAATCTAAAAATATCCAGTCCTTTGATCATTTCTATGCTTGATATAGTAATAGTCTCATTTAGATTAAAACAATATGGGTGGCATCATTAAAACAATGATTAAAGAAAATATTTGGAAACTTTTTGCAAATTCAGGATAAATGTATAAAAATATTTTTATCAAATTATTTTGAGATCTGATGTAAACTTCACTAGTATAGATTTTTTTTCACATTCTGTTGTGGAAAAAATTCCCTAGAGTTTATGGTCTTAGTAGTTTACCACCTTGTGGAGATAATTAAATTATAAATAATGCCATTTTCAGTTTTAAAATCTGCTATATAGTTTATCTTCATTGATTACTTTTACCAAATGGGGTTATTTTCCCATTATTCAAATAAATAACTAGAATAATAAGTCAGTTTGTGACTTATCCAAATAAACTTTATATCTTCTAAGAAAATGTTTTTTCCATTATACCAAAAGGCAGCAATAATGAAAGATTGGAAGTATTGAGTATTCAATTGATTTGTCAAGTATTAAGTATGGACTTAAGTTCTCTGACCTTAAAGGAAAAGGAGATTGCTTCTGGCAATAGTGATCTGGGAAGACTTGAACAAGTAGGTGGGATCTCAGCTAGGTCTTGAAGTATTGGGTGGGATTTGGTCAACTTATGGAGGCTGAAGGAAAATTGTCTACATAGGTGAAAAGTAAACAGAATCACACATTTAGGAAAGAGCATGGTGTATTCAGTTTACCAGAACAGTTTGAGCTATAACACATGAGGGGTAGAGTTCCTATAGAAGAATTGTGTTGACAGTAGCTTGTAATTATATAGGAGCATGGATTGCTGAGCAAACTATTACCCATGGATATTTAATTTATTTTTGTTTAACTGGTTCAGAAGTAGGGAAATAACAGTAACAGAATGTCTTAGAAAGCTAAATCTGGTAGAAAAAACTACAGGACAAATTACATTCACAAAGTCTGGAAGAATGCAAGGCTGGTTAAGAGCTGATGCCACTGTTGTAGGGTAAAGTGATAACAGCCTGAGTTGCTACAGTAGTGATGGGAATGGAAAGATGAATGAAGGATGAAGGCTAATTTGAGGCGAAATCAATATGACTTGATCTTCACAGTCAACTATTAAGTAAAAAGTAAGAATTATTGACTGACATGGGGAGAACTAAAAAGTGTGAAGCCTGATAGAACAGCTTGTGATCTCTGACTCAGGCTAATGCTTAATTAAACACTGTGACTCTGGACAGATTATTGAACAGTTTTTGTTCCAAATATTTTTTATCCCATATCTCCTTCCATATCTCCTCCTCATTTGTTTTTTGTCAAAAAAAATTTTAAACATAACAGCTTTATTGTGATACAATTCATAGTGCATAGTGCTTATGCAGATTTTCCCAGTTTTATGTATAACTCATATATATCCCTGGTGGCTCAGATGGTAAAGAATCTGCCTGCAGTGGGAGAGACCTGGGCTTGATCCCTTGGTTGGGAAGATTCCCTGGAGGAGGGCACTGGCAACCCACTCCAGTATTCGTGCTTGGAGAATGCCCATGGACAGATGAGCTTGGTGGCTACAGTCTATGGTGTCGAAAAGAGTTGGACACGACTGAGCGACTTAAGCACAGCACAGCACATACATGTGTAGGGCTTCCCTGGTGGCTTAATGCTATAGAATCTGCCTGCAATGAGGGAGATGTGGGTTTGATCCCTGGGTCGGGACGATCCCCTGGAAGAGGGCATGGCAACCCACTCCAGTATTCTTGCCTGGAGAATTCCCATGGACAGAGGAGCCTGATAGGCTACAGTTTATGGGGTCGCAAAGAGTTGGACATGACTGAAGCGACTTAGTGTGCATGCGTGCATATGTGTGTATTGAATTCTATATTGAGTAGATTTGTGTATGCAACACGGCAGTCAAGGTCCTGTACAGTTCCAACACCACATGGATCGTTTCTGTTGCCCCTTGAAACTATACCCATTTTCCTCTAATGCCCCTCATCCCTTAACTGCTGGTAACCACTCATCTATCCTGCATTCCTAATATTTTGTCATTATAAAAAATGTTACATAAATGAAATCTTAAAAGTTTTGTATTGTAACCTTTGGGGATTAGCTGGTTTTTTGTTTTTTACTTATAATTCCCTGGAGAGTCATCTAAGTGTCTGACTAGTTTGTTCCTTTTTATTGCTAAGTAGTATTTCATGGTGCACAATGTACCACAGTTTGTTTAACCAGTAACCCACTGAAGGACCTCTAGACTGACTTCAGTGTTAAGAGTATTACAGATAAAGCTGCTCTGAATACTTGTATACAGTGTGTGTGTGTGTGTGTGTGTGTGTGTGTGTGTGTGTGTGAATGAATGTGAATGTATTGTCCTTTCTCTGGGATTCATGCCTAGGAATGCAATTGCTAGGTCATAGAATCCCATGGACAGAGGGACCTGGCAGGCTACAGTTCATAGGGTCACCCAGAGTCGGACACGACTGAGCAACATTGCACGCACGCACAGTCATTGCATATTGAGTTTTAAAAGAAACTACCACAGTTTTCCAGAATGGCTTTACCATTTTACATTCCTGTCAAGAATGTGTGAGTGATCCACTTTCTCCATATCCTTGCCAGCATTTGGTGATGTCATTTGTTTTTATTTTAACCATGCTGTTAGCTGTGCAGTGATGTCTCATTGTGGTTTTAGCTTGCATTTCCCTAATGAATATTCCTCAATGTTGAACATCTTTCATGTGCCTATGTGACAACTTTATGTACTCTTCCAAGAGATACTTGTTCATGTCTTTTGCCAGTTTTCTAATTGGATTGTTCTTTTGTTGAATTTTGAAAGTTATTAAGATGCATTCTACACAGTAATCCTTTGGATGTGTGGTTTTTTAGTTTCTTCTAGTATTTAGCTTAATTTTATCTTAACAGAATCTTTTGTAGAACAAAATATTTTAGCTTTGAAGTAAAATTATGCTTTTGCTATCAAGTCTAAGAACTCTTTGCCTAGTCCTAGATCCCAAAGATTTTTCTTCTATTTTTGTTCCTCAAAGTTTTACAGTTTACATTTTACAGGTACGTCTGTGAATCATTTTGAATTAATTTTTGTGTAAGGTTTAGATCATAGATTTTTACCTAATGTCCAATTGCTCTTGTGTGATTTGTTGAAAAAGCTCCATGGCTTTTAAAATATTTCTGTGTGCCAGTGACTCCTGGGCTTGTATCTCACATCCCTGTGTCTTTGGTGTTTCCAATATTCTTCTGCTTTATTGACACCTCTACTCGAATGTCTCTTAAACAGGCACCTCAGGCCTTTAGGACAAAAACTTGAGCCCATCTTTTTTTCAGTCTCCCTTCCCCAGTCTTCCTTATCTCACTTAATGAACCTAGAGTCATTCTTTATATCTCATCTTTTTATCATTTTCCTCTGTTTCTCCACTTTAAAGGGTTTTCAGATCCAATAGTTTCCAGTTTTGTTGCTACCACCATCAGTTCTCACTTGGATCACTTCAGAGAATTTCTGATCAGACTCCTGCTTCTATCTCCTCACTCATAAAGCTCTTTAGAGTGAGCTTTTACAGATTTGTTCTGATTATGTAGCTCCTCTGCTTAAACACATCCTATGCCTTCCCGCTGCTCCTGCAGGTCGATGTCCTTACCATATTCCATACGCTGTCTGTCATCTTGCCCTTGCTTGCCTCTTCAGTCCTCTTGTTTCCACCCACACTTCAATTCCTGCAAGTCTCACCTTGTGTGTCACTCGTAGGTATGTTATTCCTGACCACCAAATTTAAAATAAGGCTTCTGGTTTTTCCTTCTCAGAGAACTTTGGGACCCCTCCCCTACTTTATTGTTCATTTAACATCTAATCTTTACTATATTGCAAACATCATGAAGGCAAGTCATATCAGTTTTCTTCATTGTAATTCTTGTGTCTGCTTCAGTTTTTAGCATGCATACATACTATTACTATATATGCAGTAAATATTTGTGAATGACTGAATGAGACAAGAAAATATAGGAACTTAGCAGTTCAGTTGCTTAGTCGTGTCTGACTCTGTGACCCCATGGACTGCCCCACGCCAGGCTTCCCTGTCCATCACCAACTCCTGGAGCTTGCTCAAACTCATGTCCATCGAGTCGGTGATGCCATCCAACCATCTCATCCTCTGTCGTCCCCTTCTCCTCCTGCCTTCAATCTTCCCCAGCATCAAGGTCTTTTCAGATGAGTCAGTTCTTCGCGTCAGGTGGCCAAAGTATTGGGGTTTCAGCTTCAGCATTAGTCCTTCCAATGAATATTCAGGACTGATTTCCTTTAGGATGGACTGGTTTGATCTCCTTGCCGTCGAAGGGATTCTCAAGAGTCTTCTCCAACACCGCAGTTCAAAAGCATCAATTCTTCGGTGCTCGGCTCTCTTTATAGTCCAACTCTCACATCCATACATGACTACTGGAAAAACCATAGCTTTGACTACATGGAGCTTTGTCCTCAAAGTAATGTCTCTGCTTTTTAATATGCTTTCTAGGTTGGTCATAGCTTTTCTTCCAAGGAGCAAGTATCTTTTAATTTCATGGCTGCAGTCATCATCTGCAGTGATTTTGGAGCCCAAGAAAATAAAGTCTGTCACTGTTTCCACTGTTTCCCCATTCTATTTGCCATGAAGTGATGGGACCGAATGCCATGATCTTAGTTTTCTGAATGTTGAGTTTTAAGCCAACTTTTTCACTCTCCTCTTTCATTTTCATCAAGAGGCTCTTTAGTTCTTCTTCACTTTCTGCCATAAGTGTGGTGTCATCTGCATATCTGAGGTTATTGATATTTCTCCTGGCAATCTTGATTTCAGCTTCATCCAGCCCAGCATTTCTCATGATATAAGTACTCTGCATATAAGGTAAATAAGCGGGGTGACAATATACAGCCTGACATATTCCTTTCCCAATTTGGAACCAGCCTGTTTTTCCATGTCCAGTTCTAACTGTTGCTTCCTGACCTGCATACAGATTTCTCAGGAGGCAGGTAAGATGGTATGGTATTCCCATCTCTTTTAAGTGTTTTTCTTTTTTCTTTTAAGTATTTTTGACAGCTTGTTGTGATCCACACAGTCAAAGGCTTTGGCATAGTCAATAAAGAAGAAGTAGATGTTTGCCTGGAACTCTCTTGCTTTTTTGATGGTGTTCGATGATGTTGGCAATTTGATCTCTGGTTCCTCTGCCTTTTCTAAATCCAGTTTGAACATCTGGAAGTTCAGGGCTCAATGGCACCCCACTCCTGTACTCTTGCCTGGAAAATCCCATGGACGGAGGAGCCTGGGGGGCTGCAGTCCTTGGGGTCGCGAAGAGTCGGACACGACTGAGCGACTTCACTTTCACTTTTCCCTTTCATGCACTGGAGAAGGAAATGGCAACCCACTACAGTATTCTTGCCTGGAGAATCCCAGGGACGGTGGAGCCTGGTGGGCTGCCGTCTATAGGGTCGCACAGAGTCGGACACGACTGAAGCGACTTAGCAGCATGTACTGTTGAAGCCTGGTTTGGAGAATTTTGATCATTACTGTGCTAGCATGTGAGATGAGTGCAATTGTGCGGTAGTTTGAGCATTCTTTGGCATTGCCTTTCTTTGGGATTGGAATGAAAACTGACCTTTTCCAGTCCTGTGGCCATTGCTGAGTTTTCCAAATTTGCTGACATATTGAGTGCAGCACTTTCACAGCATCATCTTTTTGGATTTGAAGTAGCTTAACTGGAATTCCATCACCTCTAGTAGCTTTTTTGAAGTGATGCTTCTTAAGGCCCGCTTGACTTCACATTCCAGGATGTCTGGCTCTAGGTGAGTGATCACACCATTGTGGTTATTTGGGTCATGAAGATCTTTTTTGTGTAGTTTTTCTGTGTTTTCTTGCCACCTCTTCTTAATATCTTCTGCTTTTGTTAGGTCCGTACCTTTTCTATCCTTTATTGTGCCCATCTTTGCATGGAATGTTCTCTTGGTATCTCTCATTTTCCTGAAGAGATCTCTATTCTTTCCCATTCTATTGTTTTCCTCTATTTCTTTGTAGTGATCACTGAGGAAAGCTTTCTTATCTCTCCTTGCTATTCTTTGGAACTCTGCATTCAAATGCATATATCTTTCCTTTTCTCCTTTGCCTTTAGCTTTATTATAGTAAGTTAGCAAGATGTAGGCAAATACAGTAAATAGGCAGTTTAGGGTAATATACAATTTCCAGTCCACTGGTGTTTTATGAGCTACTTTACTGAGCCATCAAAACTTGGCTGTCTTTCTTGCTTAGTCCAGGGTACAGTGTAGTGAGAATCAGAAAGATTATTTGATGGTAATACAATACATTATTAGAGAGCTCTTTGTAAGCAACTGAAGATGCTTTATTGGCTGATATAATAGGAGGTATTGTTTGTGTCCCAGTCATTCACAAAGAGAATACTTCTACTTATATATGACCATGGGTTTTTTGTCTGTATCGAGGAAACATTATTTTAAGAATCTGGTTTTAAATGCCAGAACTTTATTGCTCTTTCAGGGCTCTGTTCTTATCCATGGCCCCTTTCCTTACCTCTACAAAGGGAAAGATCATGACTGTTTTATATGGGCTGATAAACCTGCCTTTTTAAAAAATTTATTTTTAATTGGAGGATAACTGCTTTACAGTGTTGTGTTGGAAGCCTGCCTTGTTTTAAAAAAAATGTGATCATTATCAAGAATTTGACTTAATATAAAATTTTATTTCTCATTTTTTTTTGGATCCTTGTAAGACTCAATGTTGCATGATTAATGGTATTTGCTGTCCATTTAAGTACTGGTATCTGTTGTCCCCTCATAGCAATTAAGTGATCATCCTAGATTGTGGGTGGGGAGGTTAGCTGGCAAACATTCTTGCAAGAACCTCCTAGTAAAACAAAAATTTTATAAAGTGAATGCCCAAAGAGGCTGAACTTAGGATAGTGTTTGCTATATAACTTTGGCAACTGAAAAATGTTGAAAATATTACTGTGCCCATGTATATGGCATTTTATCTGTAAATGACCCTTAGATTATTTTTTTTTCTAGTGTCCTTGTATTGTCTCAGTATTCTGCAGGAGCTCTTTGTTTGGACCCTAAGAGCAATAAGAGCTTAGAACACATACTGATAAAATGATACAATACAAAAGTAGAATTGACTTTTTTTCACTTGTAAATGCTGCTGGTGGTATATATTAAAGAGAAATTTAGTAATTGTATATACTAAGGAAAGTTTATTACGCACTAATATATACTTAGCTCACTTTTTGTATAGGTATTAGAACTACTTCTGTCTTGTGTTGAGACATCAAACACTTTTTTAGTTTTTATGTGCTTGTAGAAAATGTACTTTCTTCTGATCTACAAGTATGAAAGCTTTCCCTTCTCTCCTGACAAGACTCTCCACCCCTAAAATGAAGAGTGGGGTGCTAAAGGGGAAGGTGGTGATTAGATAATTGGTAACTCAGCATTAACTACATATCTCCGTTTCCTAAAACAAGTTTCTCTTTAGCATTTCTGAAGTGTAAGGACCAAGAATGGTGTTAACTTATTAATAGATTACTAGACTTTGAGTGGTTTTGGAGAAATCAAAATCAAATGAGAGCTTGGATCTTGTAATTCTGTTAAATCAGCAAATGCTTATTTAAAGCTGCAAGATTTTTAAATGTGCAAGATACACTTTGAGCCCAGTGGGAGATTCAGAGAATTGTAGACAATTTTCTGAGTTTCAGGAACATAAGAGAATATATACACAGTTTATCTTTTATTAAAAAAAATTGTGGTGTATAGTTGATTTACAGTGTTATGTTACTTTCAGCTGTACAGCAGAGTGAATCAATTAATACATTTACATATATCCACTCTTTTTTAAGATTCTGTTCCCATATAGGTCATTACACAGTATTGAGTAGAGTTCCCTGTGCTCTACAGTAAATTCTCATTAGTTATCCAT
This sequence comes from Okapia johnstoni, assembly GCA_024291935.2. Lineage (NCBI taxonomy): Eukaryota > Metazoa > Chordata > Mammalia > Artiodactyla > Giraffidae > Okapia > Okapia johnstoni. The sequence continues at coordinate 27,324,009 of CM044326.1, forward strand.
TTTATATGTAGTAGTGTGTATGTCAATCCCAATCTCCCAATTTCTTCCTCCCCTACAAAGTGTAAAATCTCATGATTCTCCTTCCTGATTTAATTTTTTTGGAGTTTTTCTCTTCCTATTAAACTTTTGCTTTGAAAGTTCCCAGAAGTTGAGACAAGGAAGTAAGAGAGATGGTGGCCTGAATTCTCCAGAATAGGGGAGAGTTATTGACTAGTTTCTGTTAGTGAGTAATTCCACTGTAACTGTTATTACTAGTGGTCTACAGTAGAAGTTTTTTGATGCCTTACTTCTCTGTTACTTGGTTAGTCAATACAAGGATGCATTTGCTTAGCCAGAATGCAAAATTTACAGGCTCGAATGGTCTTGGCAAGTTTTATGGGGCAGGGGAGGAAAAGCCATTTGGGAGAGTAGGCAGCAGAAGGAATCCCAGGCAAGAGAAAGGCATGGGCAGAGTCCCAGAGGACAAACAAAATTTGTGGTGGACACAGTTTTCACATAGACCTAATCAGTGGTCCTACCTTATGTGTTTTCAAGATTGCTACAGGTTTTCTTCTGTAATTACCATTCCTTTTATTTTTAGGCATGATATTTAATATGTTTTAAAGTTTAACATTAAAGGAGGAGTTACTTTGAGAAAATGTCAAAGGCTGAAGAATCTTGGTCTAAATAATGATTTCTAAGGGAGATCTAAGGGAGGTTTCTAATGAAATCCCCCATAGTTGTCCTTGGTTCAGAGAAGAGTCCTCAGGACTAGAAAGAGAAATAGGGGAGCTCCAGAGAGGCTCCCTGGCCAGAATCATTTGATCTTCACAACAGAATGAGAGATATTTTAACTATAACTGCAGATGTTCATTATTATAGATAGGGTAAAGGCATCACTGCTGTCAGAGGAAAAGCTCTTGGCTATTTAACATGATGGTGGAGAAATCTTAAGATGGGTAGAACAGTTGAAAACCATTTAAGGAAGATTTCTTCTGCCCTCATTCTCTGGAATGTTTAGGGCTAAGTTCTTAGTTTCTGATACCTTAAAAGTTTTTAAGTGTTCTGTTAAGAACCATTATTTAGTTAAAAAAAAAAAAAAAAAAAAGACATTTAGATGATATCAGAATTTTAGAATTACCCATAGTTCTGTAACCCTAAAAACTTATTTTCATTTGCATGGTATCTTTTAATCTTTACTTGTATGCACACTTTCTTAGTAATGATACTTCAAAAACTGAAGAAAGAATACCAAGATCTAGAGATCTATGATTCCTTTTTCTTTTTAAGGTACGTGTTGGGTGGCGGAGCACTGTGCATGGAACTACTCACAAAACAGGTGACTATTTTTCTTATTGTACTCAAGTATTTCAACCTCTGTGGAGTGTTTTAATTATGTAAATTAGATTCTAAATGGACAGAGCTGTTTGTAACAGTACCTACTTTAAATTTTTTTTTTTTTTTTTTTGCTGATAGCACCCATTTTAATAATGAAAGCTATTTAAACCAGTAAAATAACATTGTATTTTGTGCTTAATCTATGCTAGGATGGGCAATAAGAGTGATGTATAATTTGCTCATTTGTTGCACTTACAACATAGGTTTCTTTGTTTTGTGAGATTTTGGAGATGGTCCAACTTTACTCCTTGACTACAAACTTGACATAAATTTGATACCACTAAGTTGTTATATGCCATTTTCTTAAGTTTTCCTGAGTGAGAATCAGGAATACCATGGTGTTTTAGAGAAGTGTTTTCTTCTTTCTATAGGGCTGGAGCAGTGCCTATTCAATAGAATCGGTCATCATGCAAATTAATGCCACCTTAGTTAAAGGCAAAGCCAGAGTGCAGTTTGGAGCAAATAAGGTACTTTTATTAAGAATGTCACATTAACTATGAGATACATTTCCTGTTATGAAGCTTCTACCTGTTCTTTTAGTCTTTGTTATTTCTACTATAATTAAATATGTCTATGTTTTAAAATTTATTATTGGTTTATATATACTAGTGAATAAAAAATTATATGTAGTTGCATGCTTCCCCAAATTGATATCCCATTGTAATAGTTAATTCCTAGTAAGCATGTATGTGCTAGGCTCTAATCTAAACTTTTTATTTGTATTAACTTTCCATCCTCTTAATAACCTAGAAGTAGGTACTACTGTTGTCCTCATTTAGTAGATGAGGAAACTGAAGCACAGAGAAGTTAGGTGACTCATCTAAGGTCACAGGTGGAGAGTGAGGATTGGAACCAGACGTTCTGGCTGTTAGTCTCTGCTCTTAACCACCGTGTTCTATTCTTTATTCACCTACTATATCAGAAATATCTTTCATGTCTAATTATAGTTATCTGTTAACACTTAAGACCAAAACAAACTCTGAAGTTAGTATATTTTGGAAAAGTGTGTGATGGAAATCATCCTGACCTGACATTTTAAAAAAAATTCTGTATGTTCTTAAAATTCCTTGTGAATTTTGTATTAAAAACCTATCCAAATACTACTAAACCTAAGTAAGTATTTATAACTGTATTGCACATCAAATCACGAGCTCACTGGAATCTTAACTCACAGAGGAAGCAGAAAATTGATTCTCCAAGGGGACTAAAGTGGTCTCATGTTAATTGTATCCACAGTTCTCATCAGTAGCAAATGCCAGTACTCTTTATTTATTTTTTTAATAAATTTATTTATTTTAGTTGGGGGCTAATCACTTTACAATATTGTAGTAGCTTTTGCCATACATTGACATGAATCAGCCATGGGTTTACATGTGTTCCCTCTCCTGAACCCCCCTCCCACCTCCCTCCCCATCCCATCCCTCTGGGTCATCCCATTGCTCCAGCCCTGAGCATTTGCCTCATGCATCGATCATGGAATGGTGTTCTGTTTCACAAATGACAATATACATGTTTCAATGCTATTGTCCCAGAACGTCCCACCCTCACCTTCTCCCTCAGAGTCCATAAGACTGTTCTATGCATCTGTGTCTCTTATTCTGTCTCGCATATAGGGTTATCGTTACCATCTTTCAAATTCCATATATATGCATTAGAATACTGTATTGGTGTTTTTCTTTCTGGCTTACTTCACTCTGTATAATGGGCTCCAATTTCATCCATCTCAATAGAACCGATTCAAATGTTTGTTTTTTTTTTTAATGGCTGAGTAATATTCCACTGTGTATATGTACCACAGCTTCCTTATCCATTCATCTGCTGATGGACATCTAGGTTGCTTCCATGTCCTGGCTATTGTAAACAGTGCTGCGATGAACATTGGGGTACACGAGTCTCTTTCAATTCTGGTTTCCTCAGTGTGTATGCCCAGCAGTGGGATTGCTGGGTCATATGGCAGTTCTATTCCCAGTTTTTTAAGGAATCTCCACACTGTTCTCCATAGTGGCTGTACTAGTTTGCATTCCCACGCCAATACTCTTTAGAAGAAAGGATTTCTGAATTAAGACTATAAGATTCTCAGAGATTAAGATCAGTTCAGTTCAGTCACTCAGTCGTGTCCGACTCTTTGTGTCCCCATGGACTGCAGCATGCCAAGCTTCCCTGTCCATCACCAACTCCTGGAGCTTGCTCAGAGTCACGTCCATCAAGTTGGTGATGCCATCCAACCATCTCATCCTCTGTCGTCCCCTTTTCCTCCTGCCTTCAATCTTTCCCAGCATCGGGGTCTTTTCCAATAAGTCAGTTCTTTGCATCAGGTGGCCAAAGTATTGGAGTTTCAGCTTTAGCATTAGTCCTTCCAATGAATATTCAGAACTGATTTCCTTTAGGATGGACTGGTTTGACCTCCTTGCAGTCCAAGGGATTCCCAAGAGTCTTCTCCAACACCACATCAATTCTTAAGTGCTCAGCTTTCTTTATAGTCCAACTCTCACATCCATACATGACTACTGGAAAAACCATAGCTTTGACTAGACAGACCTTTGTTAGCAAAGTAATGTCTCTGCTTTTTAATATGCTGTCTAGGTTGGTCATAGCTTTTCTTCCAAGGAGCAAGTGTCTTTTAATTTCATGGCTGCAGTCATTATCTGCAGTGATTTTGGAGCCCAAGAAAATATAAAGTCTGTCACTGTTTCCACTGTTTCCCCATCTATTTGCCATGAAGTGATGGGACTGGATGCCAAGATCTTCGTTTTTTGAATGTTGAGTTTTAAGCCAGCTTTTTCACTTGACAGTGAAAGATGATAAACACCCAAGTAGACAACCTAACGTACGTGAGAACTGGCAGAAACAATGACTAAGAGACACAGAGTCAGAAAGACTTGAAGTTTTGGAATTAGCAGGTATTAAAATTGTGAGAAAATGAATACTTATGTGTAAAATCTAGTGATCAGAGAAAAGAATCTATAGAAATGAAGAATGTTAAAATGAGAAACTGATTAGATATCAGAAGAGAGAATTATTAGACGAAATAACTCAGAATGTTGCACAGAGGGACCCAGGAATAGATAGGACAGCAGAAGTTAAGAAGTACAGATCAGAACGAGGTCTGAAACATGTCTTATTTGAATCCCAGGAGGAGACAATAAAATCATATTAAAAAGTGAGCAGCAGAAATCAGAAAGTGAAGTTATAAAAGCAAATCCAAATAAATAAGTCATAACAAATATAAATGCACAAAAGTTACCAGTTAGTTTGAATTAAGTGGTCTTTAAGAAGTGTATTTATTTATTTTTATTAACATTTTTTTGAAATACAGTTGATTTATAGTGTTAATTTTTTTCTGTACAGCAAAGTGACTCAGTTATACATTTATGAATATATTCTTTTTAATTTTCTATTATAATTTGTCACAAGAAGTATATTTAACATGTGAGGATACAAAGAGATGGAATTTTTTTAAAGGAAGAAGATAACAGAGATAGACCAGTATTGGCATACCTTGGAGATATTATGGGTTCAGTTCCAGACTACTTCAGTAAAGCCAGTTTCACAATAAAGCAAACCACATGAACTTTTTGGTTTCCTAGTATGTGTTAACAGTTACACTGTACTGCAGTCTCCTAAGTGTGCAATAGCATTATGTCTAAAAAACAATGTACATGCCTTAATTAAAAACTACTACTAAAAAATGCTAACCATCATCTGAGCCTTCAGCTAGTTGTAGCGGTTAACACCAAAAATCCGTGATCCCAGATCATTTTAACAAACATAGTAATGAAAAAGTTGGAAGTATTTCAAATTACCAAAATGTGACACAGACACACAAAGTCAGCCAGTGTTTTTGGGGAAAAATGGAGCCAATAGACTTGCTTGGTGCAGGGCTGTCACAAATCTTCAAACTTAAAAACAGTAACAAAAATGCAGCATCTGCTAGGTGCAGTCAAGTGCAGTGCAGTAAAAAGAGGTTTGCCTGTATACACTGACAAAAAGGTGATTTAGCTGTAGTGTGAACAGTGTGATTTTGGAACAAAGCATTAGTGACTACTTATTGATAAAAGTCTCATTTAACCAGGAGGATATAATTTTTTACTCTAGGTCATGCTATCATTTCTTGAAAAAAGTAGGGGACAGTGACTAATAACAATAGGCTGTACATTAATTTTCTTGTATAATCTTAAGGCTATACAGGGATACTAATAAGAGTAGTTTATTTGAATGGAAGAAGGAAGGTGGGTGAGGGGAGGAACTGGGTGGTTGCAGGCCAGGTAGGAATGAAAGTTGTCGTTTGGAATGTGTTTATATACATTCTTATGCTATGAATTTATTAAAAAATTCTGTGACATAACATAATAGATGTGAACCACGATGGAGAATGCTTATGATAACTCTCCACGATGGAGAATTGGAAGTTAAGATGTAGGCAAGTTGTACTTATGGGGATAAAATTAATAAAATCAATCCTACACTTGGTCCCTCAGAAGACATTCTAAGCTATAGAGGTTAACAAAAGAAGACTCCTTTAGTAGTGTGACTTGGTATCACTTATGGGCATTCTTCAGGTGTTTAACTCAAAATGTTATCCGTATGTGTAGTCCTTAAACCCTAATGTTTCCTTACTTGAAGGCAGTATTTTGTAGTTTCTTTTTTTTTTTATGTAAGTTATGAGGAAGAGTCTTCTGTCAGTGGACATTTATGATTTTATATTTCTAGATACAAATTTTTTTTCTTTTTTGAAGTGTAATAGTTGATTTATAATGTGTTAATTTCTGCTCTACAGCAGTGATTGTTATACATACATATATACACATATATATGTACATGTACATTCTCCTTGCATCCAAACAACATCCTTTAACTTTATTCATAAAGCCTTGTACTTGTACAGTGGCAGGAGGACTTAGAAAATGAACTGTGAATTTTATAGATCTTTATTAGAAAACAATTCTCTTATCCCCTAAAATAGTTGGGAATAATGAAATTGGGAAATTTATTTTTGAAATGTAAATACTTGGTTTCTTGTGTGCTTTTAAGTACAGTGGTGATGCAAATAATCCATCAATTATTTGTAATGATTTTAATCTGCTTATAGTTTTGATATAAAATGTATAATTCTCTTTCAGAATCAGTATAATCTAGCAAGAGCCCAGCAATCCTATAATTCCATTGTACAGATACATGAGAAAAATGGTAGGTTTACTTCAAAAATTATTTATTGCCATATGTAAAATTTTACATAATGTACTGTTTACTTATTTTGTTTTATTCTTCTGTTTTTGTTTTAATTTCTTACAAAGTATGGTTACCAGAGTGAAAAAATTTAACTTGAGGATACACATACTGTGCTTCATTCAAAATCTTTGTATCCTAAATACTTGGCCTGGGAATCTCTGAGTCAAAGATTTTTGAGTAGATTAATGAATGAATCACTTTACTCACTTGAAATATGTGATATTGGGATAGGAACTGAGTTAAAGGCAATTCTGAAGGTGGAGTTCTTGCTGTTAATACTGAGTAAGTGCAGGTCAGGATCATGAACCAGTTGCTGAACCATTTTCAGACCACTTAATGCTTTTTGACAATCGTGCAAATTTATTTAATCAAGTAAAAAAGTTCTAACTTCAGTCTACACTTAAGAATATTTGAATTGTAAATTAAAAAAAAAATTTCAAAACTTTATTGGACTTATTTTAAATTTTTCTTGTATTCACAAGGCATGTTTGGAGTTTTTGTCTCTAATAGTGAGATGACAAAGAAGTAGACTTGGAGTCAGAAGACCTATTACCAGGCGCCATTTGTGTCACTCACTAGCGCTGTGGCCCTGAGCAAGTCCTATTACCTTTCAGCCTTAGTTTTCTCATCTCTAAAATTAATATGATGTCTGTCTTGCCAAACGTGAGGAAGGAAATAAGTTGTGTGTGTGTGCAGCACTTAATAACCAAGTGTGCTGATATTCATGGTAGCTGTGGTAGTGGAATGGATGCATTTTTGTGCAGAGGAGGTTAATTGATAGGAAGTAGTTTTTCTTCAAGAGTATCTACAGTAAAGTGTTCTTTATTTAGTTAGAATGTGGCAGCTTGTGACTTAATATTTGTGTTTTGTGTGTGCTCACTTTCATTTAAGTGATAGAGCAAACTTGTCACTTTTGCAGTGACTGTTTACTTTTGAAAGAATAGTATTCAGAACAGTTTTCAAGCTTCTGAAGAGGGAAATGATAAAATTTGAGGACAAATCTGGGTTTTCATAATAATATTCATCTCTAGCATGCTAAATTAACAGACCCAAAGATGCCTATATGCTCCTTTATTAAGCACGTGGACACTCCACAAGTCTTGGTATATTTATACTGTTGGAAGGGCAGCTTCATACCAAACAATACTTTGTCTCAGTCTCATTTGCCTTTTTAGAGAGAGCTTATCTTTTTTTTGAGCATAGAAACATGTTTTTCTTATCTTTTATTTTTTGTTAAGTTAGACATCATAGTCAGCATTCAATAATGTTTATGGAAAGCACTGAATTTGAGAAAGTGTGGGTGTGTGTATAATCAGCTATGATGAAAGAGCAGTAGATTCAGATTCAGGAGATGGATTCTAATTAACCTGCTGCTGCTAAATGTGATCTTGGGCTTAATCACTTAATCAGGGCACCTGCTGAGATGGCACCCTCACTGGTAAAAAGGACATCACTGCACTGATGACAGTCCAGGTTCCTCGTACTCTAAAATACCAGGATTTTGTTTGGGGACAGTTATTTCTAGTTCAGTTTCCTATGTAAAACTTAGCTTGTTGTCTAATATTCCACACTTTTCTCTTTAGGTAGAAATGCCATTAATACAGAGATCTTACCTTGAAAATTCAAGTACAGTTTATTCATAGAAAATAACTATATTGTGACTATATCAGAATGTTGTGTTTGTTACCAAACCAAGTATAAGCTTAATTTTTACACATAGGTTTAAACAGGGAAATTACAGGTAGAGAAAATTATGGGTAGAGAAAGTGTCTAATCTTGCTAAAATGCCACTTCTAGTGGATTTAAGAATTAAAATATGTTAACTTTTTTTTCCCATTCTTTTTCAGGCTGGTATACCCCTCCAAAGGAAGATGGCTAAATGTGTTGACTTTTGTATGCTTGGACCAGTGTTGCTTTAAAGAAAATCTTTCCAACATGCAGACACAAGCTTTGAGTGCCCCTATAACAGCAGTACCGAAGATGTTAGCTAATAGATATTTTAGTGGATAATCTGTCAACTGATCCAGTATAAGTTACAGCCTTTCAATTTTTCTCATTTTAGGTATCTTGGACTGAGCAGTGGGGCCTTTACTGTATTTTTTCTGATAAATACACATACTGGCCACTCCTTATCATCTCTTTCTTGAAAGGTGAAATGTCTTAAGCAGACAAGTCAGCATCAGGTTATTGAAGTTATGACTTGAGGGCAAGTTTCCCATTTTTGAGCTCATGTGTTATGAGGATTTGCAATATATTGTTCCATTTAAAGCCAATAAAGTTTAATCAATGTTAAATATTGGTTTAGAAAATTTAAGGTGTTCTGAATCACAATAGCTTTTTCAGGTTAAAACTATTTTATGATATTGCCAAAATAATGACAGGAAATGTACTTGTTAAACTGTTAAACCTTTTTTTTTTTTATGGCTATGAAGATCTGAACTGTCTCCCGAAGATTTGCTCTTAAGTGAGTTGAACCTTTTAGGCAGAGCAAAGCAAGGCTGTGTCAATTCAGCTTGTACGTAGTAATTTCCACTGGGGCATCAGAGTCTTGCTGAGCTGAATCTGCTTCTTATTGGTTCAGTATTTCTTATGAAGAGCTTGAAGTATAGAGCTTGAATTATTTAAAATACTAAGTCATTCTACGTTTCCATTTTATTAACGGGATGTTGCAATCAGTTGTAAACTAATAAACTTATAAAGTGATTGGCACAAAGACTCCTTGAACAAAACTGCACCGTTAAGTACAAAAAGTATCTAATTTGGAGACTTAAATTTTTTCTGTAGTCATAATAAAGGCTTTTACATTGAAAGACTAATAGGAATTCTACATATATTAATTCTTTTATAAAATCTAGACTCAAATCAGTGTACTCTCCATTTTATTGCCTTACCTGAATTAGTCCTATTGGGTTTGTAATAGATTTTTTTTTTTTATATACCCAAACTTGATTTAAAAGTAAACTCTAGTTATTAAGCACTTTTAAAAAGAAACCCAGAAGCACATTTTTTCTGCACAGACCAGTTACAAAGTTCAAAAGTGTTTCTTGCGCTTTAAGACTCAGTTTTTAACTTTGTAAACCACATCTGAAAGACTTGGCACTTCTGCATTATTGTGTTTAATTTTTCTCTTTTTTTTCTCCTTTTTTTTCCTCCAATTTTGGTTAAGAGGATAATAGAAAAAGATTTTTTGGCATTCTTGTTCACTTGGTTAATTTGTATACAATTCCTATTGCCAGTTGCTCAGATAACAAGTGACAAGGCAGAATTCTTTAAAGCATTAAAGTTCCTTAAACCTAAGGCTAAATCTTGAATACATTATTGAATTCTTTAATATCCTGATGGCTAGCAGATTGACAGCTGCACATTTGGCATGCTTTGGTTTTTGGTTTTGGGGGGTTTTTTGGACTTTATTTTTCATTGCAGATTTATTTGGCAATGTACAGTAAATTTTGTAAACTTGCATCAAGTTTATGAATAAAGAACCATTTAAAAAATAACTCACTTTCCTTTTGTAACAGATACTCTTTGTTTTGAGTTTCTATAGGCTCTGTTGGATTTCTGGAATAGGATCATATATGGTGGGATGGGGTAAGGAGAGGCTTGAGGCAGATTGATTTCACAAGAGAAAGCTGGAGAACCCAGAATTGGTGTGTATAAACTTGGCATACTCAGGGTTTCCTCAACCTTTTCCCTTGCCCACACTGATTCTTTAATATAAATTCAAGTGCTACTTTCTTCATCGCTTTCCTAATTCCCCAAGTTACAGTAATCTGTTCCCTGTTCAGTGTACCCATAGCCTGTTTACACAATTGTCAGTTTCTCACATACAAGAAGTACAGAGGTAGGAAAACTCCCAGCATAGTACCTCTGCTTCTTTGAGATCTGTGTTGGTTTCATCTTTGGATAGACTTGAATGTGCAGCCACCTTAATCCATCCAGAGGTAGATAATGGCCCTGTGGTCTAGTGTTTCCTTAGGAAGTGAGAAAGTTTTTAGAGGTCCCCCTACCCCCCATTCAAAAAAACGTAACTTTTTCTTGGCCTAGAACTAGAGCATTTGTCTACCCCTAAATTAATGGCTGGTCAAAAGAATGAAACTATCATGATTAGTTTGAACCAGTGGTTTTCAAGGTATAATCTGTTGGAGAACTCTGGAGACTCCTGAAACCCTTTTAGGAGGTTTTTAAGGTCAAAGCAACACTAAACCATTATTTGATATTTTCACTCTCATTCTCTCACAAGTGTACAGTGAGGTTTTCCAGAGGCTACATGATGTGACAGACACGATATTGAACAGACTGAATTCAGAAGCAGATCCAGCTGTCTTCTACTAAGCCAGAAGTTAGAGGTTTATAAGATGTAAAGATGCTACACTATGCGATACTGGGGAATGGGGTGGAGATTTGGTAAGGTTATTTTTTCATAAGTTACTCTGTGACGGACTATTTTAAGTGAGTTAGTATGATAAATATAACCCACGTAAAAGAAGTTCTTTGGCATTGTCAGTATTTAAGAATGTGAAGCAGTCCAGAAGTCAAAATGTTTGAGACCCGCTTTTTTTAGACTTACCACATTTACCAGTCAAGAGCTGGGCACCAGATCAGGGCGTTAGCAAGGAAGCTGCAGGAGGAGTGGGTGTTCACTGGAGAGAGAGCAGTATCTGCTGTGCTTACATTTTTCTGTCTGTGGTTCTCAACTTGAACTTGCATCAGGGGTAAGTTTAAATCACAGTAAAGCTAAAACTCCGACTGCTGGGCCTCAGCCCGCATAGTAAGCCTGGGGTGGGGACCAGAACGCGCCAAACTGAATATTTCCCAGGTGAATCTGATGCTACATGCAGGGAACTAGTGCTATTTGGGGCGTGCTTTCACAGCAATGGTAGGTACTCTGTAGGCCGATTTACACGTTCAGAACTTGAGGGCTACACGGTGTTGAATAAAGGTATTAATTTTCACACTTTGAAAAGCATATACTATCCGTTCAAAAATCAGACTCATGCTGTTAACTGACACTGGTACTGTAAAAACCGATACAACACTCTCTAGTCTGACTCCAAGAATTCATGAATTAGATAAAGACTTGGAAATATGGCTACAAGTGCAGTGAGCGGCACAGAATGAGGTGGATCTGGTTTGACTGCGTGAAGTCTCCGGGAAAGTCCCAGGAGAATTACAGGACGCGAGACTGTGTGTGTGCCGTGCTTAGTCGCTCAGTCCTGTCCGACTCTGCTACCCTGTAGACTATTAAGTCCGCCAAGCTTCCCTTCCAAACACCTGCCTGCCATCCAAGGCCAGCGCCTGAAAGGTTATTAGCCTGGGGTCACGTGGGCTTCCCCGCAGCAGTTCCGCCTCCCCGGATCGGCCGGAAGTGGCGCGCGCGCCTGCTCAGTGAGCCGAGGGCCCTGTCCAAGCCGCTCCCTCCGAGCCGCCGTACTGTTTCCCGGTGGGGTTGGTGAGGCATGGAGCGGGTGGGCGGCGGCGGCGACTGCTGCGGCTCCTCCTCCGCAGACCCGCGGAGCACCTTCGTGCTGAGTAACCTAGCGGAGGTGGTGGAGCGTGTCTTCACCTTCCTGCCCGCTAAGGCGTTGCTGCGGGTGGCCGGGTGAGGGCAGAGGAGGCGGGAAGCTGACCTCGGGACTTGCCTCGGGCTTGCCTGAGCGGGCGGGTGGGCGGATACCGTCGGGACCCAGGGCTGACCCCGGCTCGGGAACCCCTGTTCCCTGGTGGCGCTCCCATACCCCCACATTACCTGTCGTAGTGCTCCCGGGGACCCCTCCCAGAGGAGCCAGTTTCCCCCTAAGGTGTTCCCGCCCCCAGCTCTGCCTCCGAACCGGTGCCAGACGCCTCGCCGTCCCGGGACTCGGGATCCCTTAGCAGTCCACTGCTGTTGAGGTTGTGGGTGGTGGCGAGCGGAGGGAGGTCGGCGCAGAGCTGCGGGAGAAGGGGAAGTGAACGTCCGTTCTCAGTCCTTTGCGCGTGTGCGTCCCCAGCGTGTGCCGCTTATGGAGGGAGTGTGCGCGCAGAGTGTTGCGGACCCATCGGAATGTGACCTGGATCTCCGCGCTCTCGGCGGATCCCTGCCATCTGGCGCAGCATTGCCTGGTCCGCGTGGTAGCCGAAGAGCTTGAGGCAAGTAAGGGGTGTCGCGTACAGTCCTTTGCAAGGTTGGTGGATCAGTCGTTGAGAACTAAATACTTTAAAACAGTTCGTATATGGCCTGACTTCCCTGGTAGCTCAGACGGTAAGTACCGCCTGCAATGCGGGAGACCTGGGTTCGATCCCTGGGTTGGGAAGATCCCTTGGAGGAGGAAATGGCAACTACCCCCTCCAGTTCTTGCCTGGAGAATCCCATGGATAGACTGGCGGGCTACAGTCCATGGGGTGCTACAGTCCATGGGGTCGCAAAGAGTCTTACACGACTGAAGCGACTTAGCACGCACCCACCCATTGTAAGGATGTGCCATGGTTTCTTTGACGATTCTTCACATATTGGGCGTTTTCAGTTCAGTTTGGTCGCCCAGTCGTGTCCGACATTTTGTGACCCGATGGACTGCAGCACTCCAGGCTTCCCTGTCCGTCACCAACTCCCGGAGCTTGCTCAGACTCATGTCCATTGAGTCGGTGATGCCATCCAACCATCTCATCCTCTGTCATCCGGTTCTCCTCTCGCCTTCAATCTTTCCAAGCATCAGGGTCTTTTCCAGTGAGTCAGTTCTTCGCATCAGGTGGTCAAAGTATTGGAGTTTCAGCTTCAACATCATCCTTCCAATGAATATTCAGGACTAATTTCCTTCAGGATTGACTGGTTGGATCTCCTTGGAGTCCAGGGGATTCTCAAGACTCTTCTCCAACACCACAGTTCAAAAGCATTAACTTTTCAGCGCTCAGCTTCGTTTATAGTCCAACTCACATCCATACATGACTACTGGAAAAGCCATAGGTTAGACAGACTTTTGCTAGCAAAGTAATGTCTCTGCTTTTTAATATGCTGTCTAGGTTGGTCATAACTTTTCTTCCAAGGAGCAAGTCTTTTAATTTCATGGCTGCAGTCATCATCTGCAGTGATTTTGGAGTCCAAAAATATGAAGTCTGTCACTGTTTCCATTGTTTCCCCATCTATTTGCCATGAAGTGGTGGTACCAGATGCCATGATCTTCGTTTTCTGAATGTTGCGTTTTAAGTCAACTTTTTCACTCTCCTCGTTCACTTTCATCAAGCGGCTGTTTAGTTCTTCACTTTCTGCCATAAGGGTGGTGTCATCTGCATGTCTGAGGTTATTGATATTTCTCCCGGCAGTCTTGATTCCAGCTTGTGCTTCATCCAGCCCAGCATTTCTCATGATATACTCTGTGTATAAGTTAAATAAGCAGGGTGACAATATACAGCCTTGATGTGCTCCTTTCCCAATTTGGAACCAGTCTGTTGTCCATGTCTAGACTAACTGTTGCTTCTTGACCTGCATACAGATTTCTCAGGAGGCAGGTCAGGTGGTCTGGTATTCCCATCTCTCAGTATTTTCCCCAGTTTGTTGTGATCAACACAGTCAAAGGCTTTGGCATAGTCAGTGAAGCAGGAGTAGATGTTTTTCTGGAACTCTCTTGCTTTTTCGATGATCCAGTGGATGTTAACAATTGGATCTCTGGTTCCTCTGCCTTTTCTAAATCCAGCTTGAACATCTGGAAGTTCACGGTTCACATACTGTTGAAGCCTGGCTTGGAGAATTTTGAGCATTATTTTACTCACGTGTGAGAAGAGTGCAATTGTGTGGTAGTTTGAGCATTCTTTGGCATTGCCTTTCTTTGGGATTGGAATGAAAACTGACCTTTTCCAGTCCTGTGGCCATTGCTGGGTTTTCCAAATTTGCTGGCATATTGAGTGCAGCACTTTCACAGCATCGTCTTTTAGGATTGGGCATTTTATGTGTCCAGATTTTCACTATTATGAAAATGCTGTTTAGAACCTTCCTATTACCTGCTTCCCTTGTCACATGTTTTTGCAGGGATGGGTTCTGAAGGGTCTCTATTGCTTATTGTCACATGAAAATGCCAATAGCTGATACTTAAACCCAAATATTTCGACCCCTAGTCCTGTTTAAAATTATACATTTAATATAATCTAAGTTATTAAAAGCAAAAATGGAAGAATAGAAAAGAAATAAGCCAAAATGCTAGCAAAAGTTTCTTTTGGGGGTAGAAGTGTGTGTGTGTGGTATTTATAAAAACTTCTATTTTTCTTTTCTTCAAATTTTTACCACTGCAGGTACTGTTTTTATTTAACTTTAAAAGTTTATGATTTGTAATGGCTGTTAAAGCTAGGCAGACTTAGGTATGAACCCAGCTTTGACACATATACATCTTTATATGTGTTTATATATATATATATATATATATATATATATATAAAAATAGCTGTGTGACTTTGAAAATGTTACGTAAACTCTCTGAGCCTGTAAAATGAAAACAAAATGATACTGTTTACATTCTTACAGAATTGTTGTAAGGATTAAATAATGAAAAGGTAGCACGTGTAGCTTTACCTTCAGTACCGGGAATATAATATTTTTAATAATTGAAATTTATTACTTTATTAATATCATTACTAAAATTCATATACTAATACCCTGAAAGATATTTATACATTGTAGAAAACTAGTGTGGAGACAAAAATATAATCTTGTCTAAATCATTCATGCTGGGGTTTTTTGTCTTTGCCAAATTATCTAGTAGATATGATACGTTACAGCCATAAAGAAAGTTGATTTAGCTTTTTAACTATAAATATTTTAAAATCCACTAAAAATTTTATAAAACATCTTGTCATTTGGAATGTTTTTAAATGAGGTTCTAGTTGTCTTCTGTTGTGCTTTGGGAGCATTTCATGTTGAGGATTGCCATTGTCACTTATTTAGTGAGACTTGGGAATAAAAATTGCTTCTCAGGGTGTACCAGAATCTGGTCTAGACTTCCAAACTTTAAGAAACCCAAGGCCTAAGCACCAGGGGTTATTCTGCTGATTTATGGCAGAGTCACACCTAAATCTCACATCTCTTAAGTTCTCTCCCCTTTACTCACTACACTGGGCATCACAAACTCAGATGACTCCAGAGTTAGTCAGCTAACTCAGGTGGGTGGGACGACTCAATGTGACATCGTGAAGAGTGGTACGGCTGTGGCAGCCCAGGTAGTGCCTGCCTCTCCTTGGCCTCAGTCAGGGGGAATGGCGTCTAATAAGTGTTGCCAGAATGTCTGCTTTTTCAAAAGAAATCTACATTTTATATAAATATTCTGTGGGAGTTTTAAATGTTGGCAACTAAAATACATTTGTGTTTGTGTGTCTGGTTTTGTTCGTGAAATTATTTAAGTTTTAAGTATAATTGATTTACACCGCGGTTTACACGGCTAAGTTAGTTTCAGATGCACAACATAGTGATACAATATTTCTGTACACTACAAAATGATCATTACATGTCTAGTTATTACCTGTCACCATACAAAGTTACTATAATATCGGTCATATTCCCCATACTGTACATTTCACCCCCAGGACTCATTTATTTTGTAACAGGGAGGTTGTACCTCTTAATCTCCCTTAACTATTTTGCTCATCCCCCAACTTCTCTCCCCAGTGACAACCACCTGTTTATTCTCTGTATCTGTGACTCTGATTTGTTATGTTTGTTCATTTGTTTTGTTTTTTCGATTCCACACATAAGTGAAATCATATATTTGCCTTTCTCTGTCTGACTTATTTTACTTAGCCTAATGCCCTCTAGGTCCATCCACGTTGTCACAAACGGCAAGATTACATATATATATATATTTTAATGACAATAATATTCCATCCTGTAAGCATTGTTGTCTGTTGTTGCTCCGTCACTAAGATGTGTCTGAGTCTCTGTGGCCCCGTGGCCCCGTGGACTGCTGCACACCAGACCCCCCTGTCCTTCACTGTCCCCTGCTGTCTGCTCAGACTCACGCGCACTGAGTCGGTGATGCTGTCTGACCAGCTCAGCCTCTGCTGCCCCCTTGTTTTGCCTTCCGTCTTACCCGGCATCAGGATCCTTTCCGGAGAAGAGGCTCTGCACATCAGGTGACCAAAGTGTTGTAGATTCAGCATCAGTCCTTCTGGTGAATCTTCAGCGTTAATTTCCTTTAGGATTGATTGGTTTGACCTCTGCAGTGCAAGGAACTTGGACTTCTCCAGCACCACAGTTCAAAAGCATTCACTTTTCTGCACTCAGCCGCCTTTATGGTCCAGTCCTCACATCCGTACATGACTACCCGAAAAACCATAGCTTTGACTATACAGATCTTTGTTGGCAAAGTGATGTCTCTGCTTTTTAATACACTGTCTAGGTATAAGTGTACCACATTTTTATCCGTTCATCTATTTGTGAGCACTTAGGTTGCTTCCATATCTTGGCTATTGTAAATAATGCTGCAGTGCATGTATCTTATCAAATTAGTATTTTTTTTTTCCTTCAGAAAAATACTCAGAGGTGGAATTGCTGGTCATATGATAGTTCTGATTTTAGCCTCTAAAATTTGTATGGAAACACGAAAGACCCTGAATAGCCAAAATAACCTTGAGAAGAAAGAGCAAGGCTGGAGGTATCACGTTCCATGATTTTAAACTATATTATAGTAATCAAAACAAGTTTTAGGACTATTTGTTGTGGTTTTGTGAAAATGTCATTGGTATTTTAGTAGGGATTGCATTGAACGTATAGATTACATTGGGGTATATGGTCATTTTCACAATATTCTTCCAGTCGATGACCACAGTATATTGTTCTGCTTGTGTCATCTTCAGTTTCTTTCATCAGTGTCTTAAGATTTCCTGAGTATGGGTCCTTTATCTCTTGGTTATTTTATTCCTAGGTTTTTTTTTTTTTTTTGATGTAGATGGGATTATTTTCTTTATTTCTCTTTCTAATAGTTCATTGTTAGTGTATAGAAACACAACAAATTTCTGTATATTAATTTTGGATCCTGCAACTTTATTGAATTCATTTAACAGCGGTGATAGTTTTTTGGTGGTGTCTTTAGGGTTTTCTATATGTAGTATTGTGTTATCTACAAACAGTGACAGTTTTACTTCTTCCTTTCAAATTTGTATCCTTTTGTTTCTTTTTCTTGTCTGATTGCCATGGCTAGAATTTGCAATACTATGTAGAGAGTAAGTGGCAAGAGTGGGCATCTTTGTCTTTTTCCTTATCTTATGAAATGTTTCCTGTTAGCTTTGCACTATTGGGTATGATTTTAACTGATTTTTGTCCTATATGACCTTTATTATGTAGATATGTGTTCTATCTCCAGTTTGTGCAGTTATTTTCATAAATGGATACTGAATATTGTCAAAACTTTTTCCTCATTTATTGAGATGATCAGGTATTTATTCTTCATTTTGTTAATGTGGTGTATTACATGGACTGATTTGCATATATTGAACTATCCTTGCATCCCTGGGATAAATTCCACTTGATCATGTGCATGACTCTTTTAATGTATTACTGAGTTTGATGTGCTGATTTTTTTTTTTAAGGAGTTTTGAATCTTTGTTCATCACGGATATTGGCTTGTAGTTTTCCTTTTTTGTGGTGTCTTTATCTGGTTTTGGTACAGAGTATATGTCATAAGAATGAGTTTGGAAGCAGTTCTTCCTCTTCATTTTTAGGGAATAATTTGTGTAGGATAGGTGTTAACTCTAACTGTTTGGTATAGAACTCACCTGTGAAGCGCTATGGTCCTGCATTTTTGTCTGTTGGGAGTTTTAAAATTACTGATTCAGTTTCATTGTCAGTAATTGGTTTGTTCTTATTTTCTGTTTCTTTCTGATTCACTCTTGGGAGATTATATGTTGCTAGAAGTTTATCCCTTTCTTCTAGGTGTTTATCTTGTTGGCGTATAATTGTTCACCGTAATCTCTTTGAATCTCTTGTATTTTTTGGGTATCAGTTGTAATATCTCCTTGTTCATTTTGTTTTATTGATTTGGGCTCTCTTTCTTGATGAGTCTGGCTAAAGGTTTTGTCAGTTGTATCTTTTCACAGAACCAGCTCTTAGTGTCTTTGATCTTTTTTATTGTTTTACTGTCTTTATTTCATTTATTTCTGCTCTGAGCTTAATGATTTCTTCTACTAACTTTGGGGTTTTGTGTCCTTTTTCTAGTTCATTTAGGAGTAAGATGTGGTTTTTCTTGTGTTCTGAGGTTGGCTTGCATTGCCACGCACTTGTCTTGTGTTCTGAGGTTGGCTTGCATTGGCACGCACTTGTCTTGTGTTCTGAGGTTGGCTTGCATTGCCACGCACTTGTCTTGTGTTCTGAGGTTGGCTTGCATTGCCACGCACTTGTCTTGTGTTCTGAGGTTGGCTTGCATTGCCACGCACTTGTCTTGTGTTCTGAGGTTGGCTTGCATTGCCACGCACTTGTCTTGTGTTCTGAGGTTGGCTTGCATTGCCACGCACTTGTCTCTCAGAACCATTTTCGCTGCCCCACAGCTTTTAGGTTGCGTTTACATTTTCATTTGTCACCAGGTGTTTGATTTCTTCAGTTGCCCATTGGTTACCTAGTTGCGTATGGTTTGGCTTACCTGTGCTTTGTTGTGGTTTTTTTGTGGTTGATTTCGAGTCTCATAGTGTTGTGTTCAGAAAAGATTCTTGATACGATTTCTGACTTCTTAAATTTATTGAGACTTGTTCTGTGGCCTAACATATTATCCACCCTTGAGAATGTTCCATTTGCACTTGAAAGTAATGTGTATTCTGCTGCTTTTGGATGGAGTGTTCTATAGGTTATACCTGTTGAGTCTGTGTGTCCTAGTGTATCGTGCAA
The DNA here is from genome assembly GCA_024291935.2 of Okapia johnstoni. Taxonomy (NCBI): domain Eukaryota; kingdom Metazoa; phylum Chordata; class Mammalia; order Artiodactyla; family Giraffidae; genus Okapia; species Okapia johnstoni. The sequence goes on from CM044326.1 coordinate 27,343,444, forward strand.
GGCCAGTGTTTGCTGTTGATGCTCTCTCTGGATAATCTGTTCATTGATATAAGCGGGGTGTTCAAGTTCCCCACTATTACTGTGTTACTGGCACCTTCTCCCGCTGTTTTTGTTTTCTTTATGTATTTAGGTGTTCTCTTTTTGGGTGCATATATATTTATAATTGTCATATCTTGTTGGATCAAACTCTTTATCAAAGTACTGCTACCTATCTTGCTTTTCATATCCATTTCCATGGAACACTTCTTTTCCATCCCCTTACTTTCTGTGTGTGTCTTTAGATCTGAAGTGACTTTCTTGTAGGCAGCATATATATGGGTCTTATTTTTTTTACCCATTCGGCCAGTCTGTGTCTTTTGATTGGAGCATTTAGTTCCTTTACATTGAAAGTAATAATAGATTAAGTATGTACTTGTTCCTGTTTACTGTTTTCTGGTTGTTTTTGTAGTTCTTTTTTTCCTTCTTTTGCTTGCTTCCCTTGTGATTTCATGACTATCTTTAGTGTTAAGTTTGGATTCCTTTGTTCTCTGTGTGTGTGTGTGATTATTTTAAGGTGGTGATTCTTAAGTTTGAACACATTCAAACAAACCTGCATCCACCCCCACCTTTTATTGTTTTTGACATCATATTTTCCCTTTTTTTGGTTTCTGTATCACTTAACAACTTTTTGTGGATATTGATGCTTTTACTATACTTTTGTCTTTTAACCTTCCTTCTAGATTTTTATATTTCCAGGTGGGGTGTTTTTCTTTTCTGTTTAGAGAAGTTTCTTAAACATTTCTTGTAAAGTCTACTTAGAGGTGCTGAACTCAGGTTTTGCTTGTCTGAAACTCTTTATTGCTCTTTCAAATCTGAATGATAGCCTTGCTGAATAGACTGTTCCTGATTGTGGGTTTTTTTCCTTTCATCACATTGAACATATTTTGCTGCTCCCTTCTGCCCTGCAGAGTTTCTGCTGAAAAGTCAACTGACTGTGTTATGGGAGTTCCCTTGTACATAACTAGTTGTTTTTCTCTTGATGCTTTTAAGAGTCTTGCTTTATCTTTAAGTTTTGCCTTTCGAATTATAATGTGCCTTGGTGTGGACCTCTTTGAGTTCTTCTTGTTTGGGATCTGTGCTTTCTGGATCTGGATATTCCTTCCCCAGGTTAAGGAAGTTTTTGGCTATTACTCTTCCAGTAACTTCTCTTGTCACTTTCTCTTTCCTCAGCTTCTGGGATTCCTATAATGTGAATGTCAGTACTCTTGATGTTATCCCAGAGGTTTCTTAAACTACTGTCATTTAAGAACTTTTTTGTTTTTCTGTTCAGCTTGAGTTGTTTGTACTATTCTGTTACTTCACTCATCCATTTCTCTGTATTGTCTAATCAACTGTTGATTCCTTCTAGTGTAGCTACATTTATTTCAGCTACTGTATTTCTCAGATCTGTTTGGTTCTTTATAACTCACTGTTAAGCTTCTCACTGTGTTCATCCATTCTTTTCCTGAGTTCATTGGGCATCTTTATGATCATTACCTCGAACTCCATCAGGTAGATTGCTTATCTCATTTCACTTAGCTCTCCCACTGGGATTTTGTTTTGGTCTTTCGTTTGGAACATGCTCCTCTGTCACCTCGTTTTTCCTGATTTTCTGTTTTTATTTCCTTATATCAGGTAGGTCAGTTATGCTTCCTGACCTTGGAGAAGTAGGAGATGTCCTAGGGGGCCCAGAAGCACAGTTCTCTCTGATCACCAGAGCTGTATCCTTTAGGAGTCCCCTTTATGTGGGCTGTGAGGGCTCTTCTCTTGTGGCAGAGCTGACTGCTGTGGGTGTGCTGGTAGGCAGGGCTGGCCCCCAAGCCCCGTTGGCTGCCAGGAGCTCATGTGGAGGCTGCCAGCTGCTGGCGGGTGGGGTTGGGTTCCAGTGAAGTTGGCTTTGTGGCCGAGGGAGGACCAAGGCTGGTGCATAGGTAAGCCCATGGCGCTAATAGGCTAGAGGAAGGACTCCACAGTGGTGCTAGCAGCTCAGGGTCCTCCTGGTAGAACAAGCTCCCCAGAATGGATGCTGCTAGCATCTCTGTCCCTAGGGGGGCGTCCCAGTCGTCTCCTGCTTCTCCGGGAGGCTCTGCAAGATCTGACCAAGGTTCCTTTCGAATGACTGCCTCTGAGTTTGGGCTCAGAGCATGCGAGATTTTGTGTACACGCTTTGTGAGAAGAGTCTCTGTTGCCTCCAGCCCTCCGGCTCTTCTGTACACAAGCCCTCCTGGCCTTCAAAGCCGGACGTTCTGGGGCCTCGTCTTCCTGGTTGTAGGACCCATGGGCTGGGAGTCCAATGTGGGGCTCGGATCCCTTACCCCTTGGGGACAGCCTCTGCAGTTGTGATTATCCTCACATTTGTAGGTTGCCTGTTCAGGGTGTGGGTCTACGCTGTACTGTATCTCCAGTTTCCCCCTTCTGCCTTCTCATGGTGATTCCTGCTGTATGTCTTCAGCTGTGGAAATTTTTTTCCATTAGTCTTGAGGTTGTTCCCATCAGTAGCTCCTCTGTAAATAATTGTACATTTGGAGTGTCTCTGGTAGGATGTGGGCTGAAGGTCTTATTACTGTTATCTTGCCCCCTCCTCCTCATATTATGTTCTTTGAAGATGCTTTGTGGACCACAGAAACTATATCCATAGTTTATTATCCAGCCCTGAGGCCGCTACAGGGTCATCATTGTCTCAGTATCTTTTATGAGTTTGTCTATATGGAATCTACTCCAAAACAACTTAACTTTCCCAGATCAACATTTCTTTTTCATTTAACTCCTATTGAGGCTTTGCTGAATGCTATCTTCTTCCTTCCATTTTGATAGTAAAAATCTTTGAAAGTAACCAGCTTAGGAGGAAAACCATGTACACCCTTTTCATTTAGTTGAGCTGCTTTGCCACTTGTCTGTTATATGTATTTTGGTGGAAAACATGAGTCTGAATAAGCCCAGGTTGTAAGGGCTTACAGCTGTCCCTTGTAAGAGATAAGGCACAAGTAAGAATGACTGGGATGTCAGGGGTGTCACATACGAGGTCAGAGGGCCTTAGGAAGTCTAGGAAAAGGTTTTAGGGAGAGTGTGGCACTTGGCTCTTTCTTAGGAGAAACAATCTTCAGCAAAAGGAAGAAAACTGCAGAAGAATAAATACAGAAGTGAGCTTGTCCAGATAATGGTGAGCAATAGATTCCTGTAGGAAACTAGTTAGCAGGCTGGAAATGAAGGCCTGGATTATTTAATTTGGCAAAGAAAAGAGGAGTGATACCTATTCACATAAAGCCAGTGGAATCTTTTGCTGGTACTTAATGTTTTTGTCTAAGAGCTTAAATTATTGTGAAAATGAACTTCTTCAGTTAGGCTAGAATGAATATGACCTGAAGAAATAATATATGTTCAACAAATGAATGAACTGAAAATGAAAGAGCGTAAGTGAAAAATGAATGAGTAAGTGGACTCAAAACACCAATATTGACCTGAAGAAAGGTAGGGCAGCAGCAGTTTGGGTCAGGGCAGGACTTTTAAAGTTCCACAAAAGCATTTGTAGATTTGTGTGGTCAAATTCTCTTTTTTTGTCTTTTTTCCTTTGCAGAATGTCCATATATTACCACAGACAGTTCTTTACATGGCTGATTCAGAAAATTTCATTAATCTGGAGGAGTGTCGTGGCCATAAGAGAGGTGAGTATAAAGGAAAAAGTTTTGGATTCTTTTGTTTCTTTATGTACCTCTGTTTGGAGATAAGTACTGTTTTTATCCTGAGAGTTACTGACTTTCTGAGGCTGTGGGCCTGCTCCCTGAAGAATGCATGAATATATTGTCTTTGAACTTTTGAGGCACCCTTTGCTTCAGAGATTGCAAACCTTGCAGTCTATAAAGATTCAGAGATTCTATCCAGAGATTCTAAACCTTGTGGTACAATTGACACAAGTTCTTTGGAAAGGTGTTTTCTCATTTTGAAATACTTGCATGTGCAGGCATTTGTTTTTTACTATTAAAACAGAATGTCTATCTTTGGCTATTCAAGCCTTTTATTGTGTTGGATGACTGTTTATCGAAATTCTCTGTCAGTACTGTGCATTCTTCTTGGCTTGCTAAGTGAAGAAGCAGACTATGTCCCATGATGGGCACACTAACCCCCAGAGTTAAGACTTAGTGGATTATCATTGTGTGATTTGATTCCAGATGACTGTGCTGTAGAAAAGTCATGATTTCGTATCAGCTTGACAGAAAGAATAGTAAATCTGAAATTCAGCTGCTACTGCTGATGTCATTGAGGCAAAAGCAGTATGTGAACAAGTGGAAAAGACAAACTGGCAATGCTGAAGGTCAAATTTATAATTTAACATATAAAACGGGCTCATAACAACAACAAAACACTACCTTTGTTTTTAATCAAAGCTTTTAGACGTCCTTGTAATGTGTTCTAGTGTAAAGTGACTTAAACTTTATTTAATATTTGCTTTTATTTTCCTCATCAAATTTGACCTTAAATGGATGATCTGGATAATCTTCTTCTGTATTACTGCAGCCAGGAAAAGAACTAGTATGGAAGCAGCGTTTGCCCTTGAGAAGCTCTTCCCCAAACAATGCCAAGTCCTTGGGATTGTGACCCCAGGAATTGTAGGTGAGAGAATAGCAGCTTGATTTCCTGCCTTTCCTTAATATGGGGTCCTGTGGATTGGTGGGTTATTTGTAGCTTAAAGTAGATTTATGGTTTTGGCCATCCAAAGTACAGTAAGGTTGGCCTTATATACCTTCAAGTTATATTTGACTTACATTCATGTTCTTTAGGTTATTGTGGTTATATTTCAAATCCCAGGGTTGTCCATATAAGCCACATGTATTAATAATTAATATCTTCCCAGTAGCCATTCAGAGGAAGACAAGATCTCATTCCTCCTCTCCACAAAGTAGAAAGTATTCATGAGCACTCTTACTTCTGGCAGTTCAGCCAGAACCGTTTCCAGTGGGTAGAGGTGAGGTTGGCCTGGACGGGAGCTGCCTGCAACCTTCCTCAGACACTGCTCTTTCTCTCACTGGTTGCCACTATTTGAAGCTTATCGCGTGAAGTTTTCTTTTTCTAGGTTTGCTCCTGGTGAATTTTTGCTGCTTTTAGTTATTTTTGACTGTTCTCTAGCTAGTGGGGGAGTGAGAGCCTGTTGAGGCCGTCATGGTGCAGTGGTTCCAATCCCTGGGTGGAAATCCCAGCTGTACCACTCTAGTGTCTGCATGACTTTGAGCGAGTTCACTGACGTCATGGAGCTTCAGTTTCCCCCTCTCTGACATGGGGGTGATTGACAGTACCTTTCGTAGAGAGTTTGAGGAGTCAGTGAGTTGCACACATGCAGTGTTTAGAATAGAGACATGCAGTAAGCAGTGAGTAAGTGCTAGCTATGATCCTTTACTTTGTTGCACTCAGTAGTACTCCATAATTGGCATTTTTAATCTTCACTGAAAGACTTTTGACTGTATATTAAGTCCTGTGCAAGGAAGTACAAAGGATTTCAAGTGCTTATGACGAGTAAGGGTAAATATATGGTTGATGGGGACTGTTTCATCTCTCCTGCAATTAGCTCCTACCCGTATATTATTACATCAACCCCATCATCACAAATTTTGTTTCTCATTGGATTGAAAAAATGATGGCAGTGACTGATTTTCTTTTAGCTCTTAATTTTTCCTTAAATGAGTGATCTAGTTATCCATTATTAGTTATCATCAAATGCTTCTATAGAAACAGCTTTCAGTTCTTATATAATTTTGTTGGGCCTCTCCACCCTGCCCACTGTGACTTCCTCAAGGCATGACCAAGTAGAAACTCTAAAATTTGAGTTGGGGGTCAGGGACAAGAAAGGGCAGGCAGACCTGGGTGACACTCTCGCCTCTGTGACCCCATAGTGAGGGGTGGGCAGTCTACCTGAAGCCTTCCTCTCGTGCCCAGAGCATTGCACATCTTTCTCCCTAAGTTCCCGTGTGATCTTGACATTGGGAGGGAGTATCGTTCCAACTCCCTTTATTTGGGACCTGTCATCTGGTGTCTCCTTGGACCCACTCCTCACCCTGCTCATTGATTCTTGTTCCCCTGCAGCTGAGTGCTTTCTTTGAGCCAATTCCACACATGTCACAGCAACACTTCAGCTGATGTCACACAACACGACAGCTGATTGGATTCCTTTTTCTTAGACTACAGTTAGTGACTATTTCTAAAACAGCCATTGGTGATAAATTTTTTTCAAGCAGAATTGTTGTGAAGTTGTAATTACTACCTCCCCAACTTTTTATTTAGAAAAACTTCAAATCTATAGAAAAGGTGGAATAGTACAGTAAACACCCATATACCTTCATCTAGACCACCATTGTGAAAAACATGTGCTTTTTCTGTGTTTATGAAAACATTTCTTTCTAAACAGTTTGAACGTAAATTGTAGGCATCATGACCTTATACTCCTAAAAATGTGAAAGCTGAGAAACTTTTACTTGGGTAGTGGTCTGTTATCTCATTGATTATGTTAGTAAACTAAGCTGTAGTTACCTAGGTGTGGCTGGGTAATTTACATGAGGTGAAACTTCTGTCTTCGTTGTATTTGTTCACAAGATGGTTTAACTTTTTTCCTAGTGACACCAATAGGATCACGTAGCAATCGACCTCAGGAAATAGAAATTGGAGAATCTGGTTTTGCTCTATTATTTCCTCAAATTGAAGGGATAAAAATAAAGCCCTTTCATTTTATTAAGGATCCAAAGAAATTAACACTAGAGAGGCATCAACTCACTGAAGTAGGTAAGTTGTTACGTTTACCATTAATTGCCCATATTGCTGATTGATTTTGTTTGTTCCCGAGCGAGTCTGAATTAAGTACAAGCTACTGCAGATGTGGACAGTTCAAACTAGTGATTAACAGAGGCTGGTACAATATTTTTGATAGGTCCACTTTTTAAATTATCTTACTTACATTAAAACCCGAGAGAAGCAGAGATGAATTTTCCACAAATACACCATTGATAATACGCTCACTTGTGTTTAATTCTGAGTTTTGAAGAACTTCTTCCTGTCTGAATATTTTCTTATCATTTTGTCCTATTTTGTTTTTTGAAGCCGAAAAGTTTAAGGTGTTATTTCTCTTTTGTGATAGTAATAAGCATTTGTTTAAAAAAAACTAGAAGATACAGGTTAGTTCAATATCGACTAATTAGAAAGAAATGTGTGATGAATTCGGCAAGTTTTAGAAATAGTGTAAGTTAAAGCAAAGTCTATCAGAAAAAGGTTTGCTAGGAAATAGCAGGCAGGAAACCTGGCTGATGTAGACAGGTCATGCATGAGAGCTGATAAAAAGGGCTGGCTCAGTTTCTAAGTTCTAATGAGAAAGCTTAGTTTCATATAGTAAAGCATTAAACTAACTATTCAAGCAAAGCAGTGTTAAGGCCTTTCATCTGCCTCTGAGGTGAACTGATTGGGGTTAACTTGTCAGAGGAACTTGTTTGGCCTTTGACTTGGTGCTTTTGCTGAAGGTCATATGGTTTCTTCTTCTGTGCTGTTTTTTTTTTTTGTCCAGAAGTAAGTATAGTGCCTCCTGGGCATGTTCTCTTCTGTTTTAAAGCAGCCTGGGGATCCATGGTTGAGGTCTTCGTGGTAGCACTGCTTGAAGCTAGAAGCCTACTTTTGTCTATTTACAAGGAAGACTCAAAATCTTGAGTGGGAGTAACCATCTATTTTATGATCAAATAGTTATTAGATTTATTTTAAACCTTGTTTGCATTGTGGCTGTAAGTATAGGAATCAGAAAACTGACAGTAAAAAGAATCCCACATTCTTCTGCTCTGTGAAGTGATTTTATTGGTGTCCTTTCCCTGAACTGTTTGCTGTCAACAGTTTTGACTTATTCCGGGGCATTGTTTTCATCCTATTCATGACCTTCTGGAAACTGAGGCTTTGCCTAGATTGAGATGATAATTTTTATTCGTTCCCATTCTATTTTCTGTACTTCTCAATTTGGACTGTTGCCTTGTATGTGGACAGGAAGATGGAGGCATTTGAGGTGGGCAGGGAGGGAGTGGTTGGAGGCTGTGATGTGGGCATACCTTCTCCACCGAGTCCTAGCTGCAGCTCTGAACCAGGCACCTGGAGCAGCTCGTCAGTCATGTTCTGTGACCATAGAAGGCACCCTGTTCCTGCTAGTGTCCCACAGGCTCAGCACACTTTCTCTAAACGCCAGATAGTGACTGTTTCAGGCTTAGCCAGTCATACAGCCTAGTGGCATCTATTCAACTCTGCCATTGGAACACAGAAGCAGCTGTAGACAGTACACAAAAAATCAGCTTTGTTCTAATAAAACTTTATATGCAAAGGCAGGGGGCCAGATTTGGCGCCTGGGCTGTGTTCTGTCTTCCCCTGCTTTGTAGACTTGGCTGCTCTGAGTAGAAGGTGGTGTGTGGAAAGCCTGTGGTGAGAAACAAAGCCCCCTTAGCCTCCTGCGAGATGGGCAGTGTCTCTGTGGGCAGGGACCTCGCATGAGATACTATAGTCCTTCTAGACCTTGTATATAGGGTGTGTCCCAGCATCCCAGTACATACTACTTTACACACACACACACACACACACACACACACACACACACAATACACACACACACACGGCCACACACCCTGGTTATGTTCTTTTTGAAGAACTTACCAAAATGGCGCGTTTTTTTAAAAGAGGCATGGTGGTGGTGGTTTAGTTGCTAAGTTGTGTCCGACTCTCATGACCCCATGGACTGTAACCTGCCACGCTCCTCGGTCCAAGGGATTTCCCAGGCAAGAATACTGGAGTGGGTTGCCATTTCCTTCTCCAGGGAGTCTTTCCCACCCAGGATCGAACTCCAGTCTCCTGCATTGCAGGCAGATTCCTTACCGATTGAACCACAAGTGAAGCCCTAAAGAGGCACAGGTTGTTCTGAGATCTGTATGGTATCCACCCCGTGTTAAAAAATAGTCTCTGGAATGAAGAAAAAAATATAGATATGCACGTGTAGATGGGCCAGCACTTGATTCTTTCGGAGTGAAAGCAGATACCCATGTTCCGTAAAAGCCAGTGTTGGTTCATTGGCAGCTGTTCGTGTGCAGACCCTGTGCCAGTCCTACATGTGCGGGGCTGTGGAGACGCCTCTTGGGGCTCCTGGTTCAGCAGGCCAGGCCGACTTTGAATGCAGTACACCAATGTGTGAGTGTTACCAAGTAGATGCACAGAAGTGCTGGGAAACATAAGCATGGAACTTAACCCACTCTGGGGTCTTGGGAAGGTGACATTTGGGCAGAGCCCTGAGTAAGAGTGAACTGGAGTGGGCAGGGGTCCCTCACATGTGGAGTCAGGAAGAGGATCGTAGATGTATCTGCCTTATTTCCAGGTTATTGACGAAAATAGATCAAAGGACAGGAAATAGAAAGGGCCTGGCAGCTCACCTTCAGGACTGCTCTGCAGTCACTGGCTCATTTATGAAATATAAGGGATTCCAGTGTGTCTGGAGAATGGTGGGATGGAAGGTGAGGGACTATGGTGTGAGCCAGGAGGCAGGCTGGGGCTGGCTCTGCCTTGTGGGGACACACTAAGGATTTTTACATACATAAGGGCAACGGCAAGCCAGGACTGTAGGCAGAGGAGTGATGCAACCAGCTAAGTCTTCTGAAACTGCCCCTCTGGCTGTGGTATGATCAGTTTGGAGGGACACAAGAGAGGATGCAGGAAGATCAGGGCTGTTGTGGTTGTGACAAGTGGAGTTGTAGAGACATGGATGGATTCATGATGAAGCTTCGAGGTGGAATCAAGAGGTTGAAGTGATGGATTAAAATGTTGGGAATTAAAAAAAAAAAAAAAATGTTGGGAATTGAGAATGAGGATGGTGGCAGTGTTGTCACCTGGGTATCTGCCACCGCAGGTGCGCTGAGGAGTGGAATAGACGGGGACGGAGGTTAGAAGAGTCGGATTACCAGTTCTGGGTTGGAGACGTTGAATCTGAGATGGGAACATTGATTTGACAGTTAATGTGTGGGTCTGAAGCTCAAGAGAATGGTCTCAACCACAGATGGAAATTTGGGAACGCCAGGTTATTTAATGGTGATTGAAGAAAAAGGGACTGGCACAGTAATTGGAGGAGGAGGGGAAGGAGGTTCAGCAGCTGATGTTGCTTATTCATGGTTGACACTGACGTGATGCCAGCATGTCCCTCCCATAGGCAGCCGTTCCCTTCTCCAGGGGATCTTCCCAACCCAGGGATCGAACCCAGGTCTCCCGCGTTGCAGGTGGATTCTTTACCAGCTGAGCCACCAGGGAAGCCCAAGAAGACTGGAGTGGGTAGCCTATCCCTTCTCCAGCGGGTCTTCCTGACCCAGGAATCGAACCGGGGTCTCCTGCACTGCAGGCGGATTCTTTACCAGCTGACCTACCAGGGCATAGTTCCCTGTGCTATACAATAAATCTTTGTTGCTTGTTGTATACCTATTTAAAGTACTTATTGATATTCTACATGCATTTAGATTATATCACTTTCAAATAGTTCATAAAAGAGCTGTCTTCAGAGAGAGGTTTCTCTAAAAAGAATAGAAATCTGAACACACAGACCTAAAGTTTTTTCAGGCAGTCCTGGCCAATCTTTGGGATTGTTCTTCATGGTTGGCTTTCCTGAATCTGATGCTGGTCTTGGTGTCTAGATTTTAGTTTTTTCCTTTTAACCTTCCAGCTTGATCATATCTGTAATGAATTTATATTCTGTCTTATTTGAAAGTGAATTTAAGGCAGCTTACAAAAAAGACATATAGACTCTTCGTGGAGGAATTCTGAGTTGAGGCTCACGTACGGGAGGGGCATAGTGCAGCCAGGGCCATGGGTAGTACATGAGGTGCAGACTGTCAGCATTTGCTAGAGGTGGGGCCCTGGTTTGCCGAGCCAGGACAGGAGAAGTAGAACTCTACCCAGTCTTCTGAGAACTGTGATAAATTCTAGTGGATCCATATGCCCTTATAGTAAATAGGTTGAGTTTTTCAAGCTGTTTCAGACCATGTCACTCAATGAACACCAGTGGCATCACCCCAGCTGTGATTCCTTAAAATAACAGTGGTAGGATCCAGACCAATGAGGTCTGGTCGCTGAGCCCTGTGTGCAGTCTAACTGTTTAGGGATGCCAGAGGAATGGGTGGCCCACGAGCCCTTCCGACACTCAGTCTGCCGTGACTTCCGTCTCACGCTGGATTTCAAGGAACAGTGAACTGGAGATCCCTGGTTGAGTGTGTCACCTGCCCAGCAAACATCAGAACTGGGAAGATGGCTAGCCTGCTTTCTTGAAGCTGAAAGTTCTGAGACACTTGTGTCAAGTAGAGGACCCCCTTGTTTCACCACAGAGGCAGGACTGAAGGCAGGGCCAGGATTTACCTCAGAATGAGCTGGGGGATCATCTCAGGCTCATGTATCTTAGGCCTCTCAACTTTGAGCGGCATGGCATTTGAACCTTCCTTCCGGGACATGATACAGACCTGGCTGCCTTGACAGGCAGCCAGCCTGGGCCATGGTGGACTTGTTCTCGAGGTTGGGTGGAGGGAAATGAGTCTGGTTTCTAGATTAGTGTGTGTTTGCGTGGTCTGCTACAGAACAAGACCCCTGGAGGAAGACGTTGAAAGCACTGGGTATGCGTTGGCTGAATGAGGGTGGTGCCTAGTCGGCAACTGTACAAGTCTAGAGCTTAGCAAACAGTAGGAAGGGGAGAGATTAGGAGAGTCAAGAGATGTGGGTCTAGTCTGCTAAGATGTCCTGGGCCAGTCACTTTCCTGAGATTACCAGCCCTTACTTGTAAAATAAGACTACACTGTTGACCCCACAGGCCTTTTCTGACTCTAAATAGTCATTCTGGGGGGGGGGAAACATTTTCTGAAAATTTGCTGGCCTGGTCTGTGTGGAGAAAAAGATCCCTTTAGTAATAGTTTGGGGTATATGGTGTCTTGAAAGTACTGGCTTTTACTAATACCCTTCTTACTCTCCAAATCAGTGATGTGCTGTGGAGAGAATTGGAAATGGACCAGAGGCAGTCTCCCTAGAGAAGTCATTACTTCGTGTTAGGACTGGGCATTCACCTCCACCCCACCCCACTTTGCTTGAATGAGCTTTACTTTGGGCAGCCTTTACCCTTAACGTCTGTGAAGATGGAAGTCATGTGGCTGAGTCAGGGGATACTCGAATGTGGGTCAGGTGTTTGATGTTTTTCTTTTTCCCGTCCCAGAGCCACCTGTTTGTCAGAGTATGAACAAGGTGCCAGAGGCACATATGCAAGCCTGGGAGCTCGCGGGGGATGTGTCAGCTCTGCCTGCCTCCTGACCAGACTGTGCTGCCCTCTAGTGGTAGCTGCTTGTCATCCCAGAATTATATCCCAGAAGTGCTCCAGAATTGAGTATTTCCCAGCTTTGGAATGAGTTTCCCATAGTCAAGCTACCTTCTCTCTCCTGGAATATGTGGATAAGGCCTGTATTTTAATGGAGTTTTGGTTTCTTAAGGCTGCTGTAACAAATTACACAAACTTCAGCGGCTTAAAGCACCATTTATTCTGTCACAGTACAGAAGGCTGCAGTCAGGGTGTTGGTGGAGCTGCTTCCTCTGGCAGCTCCAGGGGGGGATCTCTTTTCTCTTCCTCCTTCCGGCACTGCTGACATTCCTTACGGTTTCATCATTCCAGTCTCTGCTTCTGAGGTCACATTGCCTCTTCTGTCTGTCTGTCTCTCTAGTAAGGATACTTGTGTAGTATTTAGGGCCTACCTGGACAATCCTGATGATCGCATCTCAAGATCCTTAATCACATCTTCAAAGACCCTTTCCCAAGTTAGGTCACATTCTTTGTTCCCGGGAATGTGGTGGGGAGATACATTCAACCCACTACAGGTGGTTAGTGCCGTCTCATTTTCCCTGAACGTTTACATTCCCACAGCGTCTAACTCTGTTCTGTAAACAGTGTTCCCTCTCATGCCAGGCGGTGGCCTGAGTGGAGATGGCTTGTACCCAGGCGCACCAAGGGGTGCAGCTCAGTTACACAGCTACTTCCTTATTTGTGTTGAATGTTGACTATATTATTTTCACATAGCCATTTAATTTTCTTAATGGTTAAAAATTAGTTACAGCAAAGGTTTTGAGTAATGTTAGAGCTTGCAAAAAAAAAATGGAAGACTTGACAGCTTAAGCACTAAGTTGCACTTAATTAGGCATATAAGACATTAGCAATAACATTTCATTTTGAAAAATAATTCACAATTCCTTTTTAAGGATTTCTTTCAAAGACTCTCTTTTAATTGTCACTCTTCGTTTTTCTGCAGGTCTTTTAGATAACCCTGAGCTTCGTGTGGTCCTTGTATTTGGCTATAACTGCTGTAAGGTGGGAGCCAGTAATTATCTGCAGCGAGTCGTCAGCACTTTCAGTGATATGAATGTCATCTTGGCTGGAGGCCAGGTGGACAACTTGGCATCACTGACTTCTGAAAAGTATGTTTGATGTGCTTTTGACATCTGCATGTGATGGGTTATGTTCGCAGCTTTACATTACTCTGGGTTTTTCAAAAATCATGTTTAAAGGATTGCTAATATTTCATTCCATTTTGCAGTAGACATAGGTTGAAGGGCTTACACAACATAATTCTGCTTATCTTTGAAGAACGAAATTTATATATGTTATCCTTTTAAGAATTTATTCTTAGTTGGACTTACACTCTCCTTAAAATTGACTTTCAACATTGTTTATTGTGTTTCCTTGATGGCTCCATCACTCTGTAACTGCAGCATATCACTTCCTCTCTGGTTCTGTTCTCCTCTAAAGGAATGTGTGGTTCAGTAGCACAGCTTTGTGGTTAAACTTCTTGGAGCCTCTAGTACTCTGCTCAGTACTTTGGATCTTTTAGAGGGAGGGGTAATACTGTTACTTGTGGCAGTTCTTAAATACATTTGGCCACAGAACCTTTTGTACATGAAGCATCTTGCAGGCCTACCAGTATTATTCAGCACACATTTTTAAAAATATTGTATTAGATTTAAAAAAAAAATTTTTATTGGCGTATAGTTGATTTACGATGTTGTATTAGTTTCAGGTATACAGCAAAGAGAATCAGTTATACATATATCCACTCTTTTAAGATTCTTTTCCCATTTAGGCCATTAGAGTATTGAACAGGGTTCCCTGTGCTATATAGTTATCTGTTTTCTATATAGTAGTGTGTATATGTCAATCCCAGCCTCCCAGTTTATACCCCCCACCTTCCCCCTTGATAACCCTGTTTGTTTTCTACATCTCTGACTATTTCTGTTTTGTAAATCAGTTCATTTGTCCCATTTTTTCAGATTCCATGTATAAGCAATATTACTTGGAACACATTTTGGGAAATACTATACTAGATCTTTTGAAAGAGTTTTTCAAGTTAAAAAATGATATATCTTTGATCTTATTATTAAGGCGTCTGTTTTCAAAGATAAAAATACTTGCTCTTCTACCTTGAACCATTACTACTTTTCCATTTTCAATGAAAGTATGTAGTATTTTGAGTTTCAGCTAATTAAGTGGACATAAATACCAGCTGTTTGCAAAAGGAAGAAAATGAAACATTCCCCCCGACCCCAAATATTTGCTGCAAACCTTGTTATTTGTTTCTTTCTATATTCATTTTTAGTATCTGGACCCTAGAGCAGTTGGAGACAGGCTGTTAAGAGATCAGTATCTTTAAGAGCAATTTAAATCATCCCAGTCATAATCTCCCTCCTGGTTGTCAGCACCAACAGGTCAGGGAAAGCAGATCCTAAGTTGAGTTCCCTGGAACTTGAGGAAGAAGGCAGGAAAGCCAAGTGCACTGAACTCTAAGCCCTGGGTTTCATGCATAAGCATACCTGATTCTTGGTAGCTGTCTGGGGGTTACTTCCCCCCTTGCTTAATCTTCCTTATTGTCTTTTACTCTTAAATTATATACGGATAAGGCAATGGTGATTTAACTTACAGTTTATCTTTGAAATGCCAACTCACTCAGACATGTAACATCTGAGATGCTAACCAGTTAGTTTCGCATGGCTGTCTGTATATAATCTACCCTTTATACCTAATATGGGGAAATACACCCTCCAGCAATCATTACCTTTTATGTGACACATTAATGTGGTCTTTACACGGTGTCATTGAGTGAGGGAAGCCATTGAGTGTATCAGTGCTTCATTTTCATGGTGCCCCAATACAAACCCCTCTCCCTCTAAAAAAAGATGACCGATTCTTTTAGGCAGGAGATACCTGTTGCCACTGTACACCGAAGAGGGAATGTAATCAAGTTAAAGGAGCAGCTGCTGCTGCTGCTGCTAAGTCGCTTCAGTCGTGTCCACTCTGTGCGACCCCATAGACGGCAGCCCACCAGGCTCCCCTGTCCCTGGGATTCTCCAGGCAAGAACACTGGAGTGGGTTGCCATTTCCTTCTCCAGTGCATCAAAGTGAAGAGTGAAAGTGAAGTCGCATAGTCGTGTCTGACTCTTCACGACCCCATGGGCTTCAGCCTACCAGGCTTCTCCGTCCATGGGGTTTCCCAGGCAAGAGTACTGGCGTGGGGTGCCAGAAGATGGATTTTGCCCCTCAGAAACTGGTTTTGCCACTGGTTAGCCTTAAGGGACTTAGTGCTTAAGCCTTTTAAGTTTTAGTTTCTTATTAACCCACTGCCTGTTCACAGACTCAGATGCTGCTAAGCCTGATAAAAAAGGTACTTACTTGGTTTCCCCTAGTGGGTGTTCACTATATTACACTTTACAACTTTATTAACACTGTTTATATTTTCTTTAGTAACCATAAAATATTTCATTTAAAAAAAATGCCAGGTAAGTAGAAACAAAAAGAAAATGTATGATTTTTCCCTTCAGATTAAACTAAATTATTGGCTCAAAGCAATAAATAAGACACAGCAATGTAACCTGTTCCTTTATGGACCAAATAGCAGAGAGCTAAAACTTACCCTCCATGATTGAATATTTAACACACCTCTTTTAAAATTTGACAAGCTGAGGTAGGAGATAAAAAGGTACTGAAGATGTAAGTAATACCAAAAGCTTTAGCATTGTATATATGAATAAAGTTGTTAGATTCCTTTTTAAGGAAGCGGGTAAGGTAAGGATGCTCTGTACTCTTCTAAAGCTCAGGCTGGATTTTAGAAATCTTTGTGGAGATGCATTTGCCCCTTTGTACCTATGACTGAAGAAATAGCTGCTTTCTTCTCCATAGGTCCGCCTTCTGTGTTCTTTGATTGTATCCATTTCAGTAGTTTCATTTTTAACCCTTCCTATCTTACCTCCGATCGGGGAGAGAGCACCTCAGACTAACCGTAAATTAAGGCAGCACTTCTCAACCAGTGAGAACTGGGAGGAGCTTTTCTTTCTTCTACACTGTAAATCTGAATTGTGTTTCATGACACGTCACCACTTTTCTAATTCATTTCCTAGGAGGCCCCTGGACATTGATGCCACTGGTGTGGTCGGACTGTCATTTAGTGGACACCAAGTCCAGGGTGCCACAGTGCTGCTCAGTGAGGATGTCACTGACGAGAAGACTGCTGAGGCTGCGATGCAGCGCCTCAAGGCGGCGAACATTCCAGAGCAGAACACCATTGGTTTCATGTTCGCATGCGTCGGCAGGGGCTCTCAGTATTACAGAGCCAAGAAGAATGTGGAGGCTGATGCATTTAGAAAGTTTTTTCCTAGTGTTCCTTTATTTGGCTTCTTTGGAAATGGAGAAATTGGATGTGATCGCATAGTCACTGGGAACTTTATATTGAAGAAATGTAATGAATTTAACTATAATGATCTATTTCACAGCTATACAACAATAATGGCACTGATTCATCTTGGGTCATCTAAATAAAGCCACCTGTAAAGTGGCTTTCACAATATATAACTTGCAGGCTCTGCCTTTTCTGGAAAATGGAAACTTGGGAGGTGTATATTTCAGACAAAAGAAACTTTATATGTATCTGTTTTGTAGCTTTGACACTCTAAAGATTTTTTTGGTAGTTTTTAATGTATTAGATGAAGGACAACTTTGTACACAACGTAATGCGGACTCAGAGTTGAGAGCTTTTGTGAACCAAGTGAACCGATTATGACTGTTGGACCAGTGTGACTGCTGTATGACAGGACTTTAACATAGTCTTCTGCATAGAAAGACTGAAAAAGGATTCATCAATGGAAGGAGAGCTAAGACATTCCATGACTACCTCTGCAGTGTGAGATGATCTTTCAGCAGAATCATGAACATTTTTTTCTTCCTTAATAAAAGAGAAAACTATACAGATGGCTTGATAAATTTTTCTCTGCTTTACAATTTCACCATGTTTTTCAGAAGCTGTAACAAATTACTGACCTTTTACTTATTTGAAAAGTATTAAAGAACTTTTGTTTTAGTACTCTATAAAGTTGCTTAGTCAAATGAATTGCCAAGACTAATCCATATTCTATTATAAGAGAAAACATTTTCCTTTTCCCTCAATAAAGATATTGCAACATGGACAGAGGATCGAGGCTAGAGTCACACTTGGGTGTCAGCTGTTGCCTTTGTGTGCTAGAGTCCTTGAAGAGTAACTGTTGACCTTTAGTCACTCGCTGTGGCCCTCAGGGCATAGTCACCAGCAAATAAACATCAATGTTGAGATCCAAAAAAAAAT
This sequence comes from Okapia johnstoni, assembly GCA_024291935.2. Classification (NCBI taxonomy): domain Eukaryota; kingdom Metazoa; phylum Chordata; class Mammalia; order Artiodactyla; family Giraffidae; genus Okapia; species Okapia johnstoni. The sequence continues at coordinate 27,361,122 of CM044326.1, forward strand.
TGCATCAGAAGAGTCTTTTTTTCACCTACTTCTATATAGCTAGTTGGCAGATCACACAGTTACATCACCTTTCTTTGATTTTATACCAATATCACATACCTTGGAAAGTCAGATAGTTGTGTTGTTAAGTCGCTCAGTTGTGTTCGACTCTATGTAACACCATGGATTGCAGCAAGGCAGACGTCCCTGTAGTTCACCATCTCCTTCATTGCCTTTTAGTGAGTGAGTGAAGGAAACTAATCCTTTAAGAGGAAAACCCAGAATGATGGTATTTGTCAGCTAGCAAATCCTGACACATTTCCAGTAAAAGGATTGTCAAGTTTAAATTTCTAATTACTTGTAAATATATCAAAATGAAATACGTGCAGAGAATACCAGTTTTCTCCTGATATCCATTCTTTCCTGTTCACACAGGTAACACCTTTGGTTTTCAGCTAGGCACATGCACACCAGAATAAAGACTACATTTCCTAGTCTCCCTTGCAAGTATGACTGTTCCAGGCAGTGAAATGTGAGGGAAATGATAATATTTCCTTTAACAGTATGACCGGTTTTGTTTTGTTTTGTTTTCCTGTATTCAGTCCTGCTGCTTAGAAGTGGATATGATAGTGAGCCATCTTAGACTCCACAGCAGAGTCAATGCTGTTTTGTGGAAGAGAATCACACAGAACAGTATCTACACAGCTTTTTGTTGAAGTGCATAACTGATGTGGACTGCCTATCTTTAGACTGTTTTACAAGACAAAATCAGTCTTGCCTAAGCCACTTGTTTTTTTCTCAGGTCTTTGTTATAGGACATCTCTATTACCATATTCTAATACAGTATGACATAAGGTATGGCCCTTTTGTAACAGTCAATGGTTCTAACAGGATAGAAGGAAACTTGCAAGGTAAGTGAAATCAAAATATATGAACATTCACACTTTTCTGTTTTTAATAGTTTGTTAAACCAATTTTTACTCCAAAAGATTTTTTCTGCTTTTTATTTATATGAATGATGAAAATACTTTAAAGTTTCTTTAAATTATGATTATCCTCAATATTAGTTCCTGAAGAAAGTCCAAAGAAAAGTTTGACTGCAATAGAATTTTTAATTTCTGAATATTAGTATTTAGCTGTTTTTGAAAGGTTTGTCCTAAAAGCAAGCATTAAAGGAAAAGCTATTGTTTCAGCTAAAAACATTAAATTCCTAGAATGGCAACTGTTGTATAGTCATTTGTGAAACCAGAAAAATGATCATGTGAAAAAATTGACACAAGCACAAAAAAACTGAAGATGTATCCTTAGTGTCTTCACATACTGAACTGCCTTCTATCAAGTGACAGGGTTGACAGGATTGTTGATTCAATCAAAATGTTTAAAAAATGCTTTCTTATGTGCTTTCAAAGCAGAATCTTTCTGCAGCTACAATTTGCCTTGTTAAAGGCTGCTTTAAGGAGTAAACTCCTGGAAAAGCCAAGTAACAATATAAAGAGGAGGAGGGAAGCTTGGGATTAAGACCTGGAAACAGACAACCCACACATTGTTACAGTTAATAGCCTGTGACCTAGACTAATGAAGGGGTCCAGAAGGCCAGTTCACTGCTGTAATTCTCAACTTTGCTTAAACCTGGACCATTGGTAAATAAAACCCCTTTTCAATCTAGTAAGAGAAGCCAAACAGCAAAGGTTTTGACACTGATTTATACTGCAAATTTAACACAATGAACATGAAAGAATGTAAAATAAACTTTTACAAATCTTATAATTTCCTATGCATTCTACAGAAATTTTTCAGAAAATAATTAAATCTACTTTTGTCATTTTGTGCCCACACAGCCTAACCCATTTAAATACCACCATAAATTCCATTTTAATAAAAACAGAAGACTTAAATCCTCTTGATTTGAAATTGAGATTTAGATGACTGACTTGGTTTTCACTTGCAGAAACAATTTATGAGTCTTGCTTTATGAAAATCCTAAAATAAAACATAGTAAATATTAGTAATAACATCCTTGTTAAATGAACAAAACTAACACCTGTACTATGGAAAAGAGTGTTAGTTACCAGGAAGTCATTTTAGTATTGGCCCATTAATAGAAAAAGTCAAATACTTATATGAGACATGTTATTTTTGTTTTATTTCATTTCTGCACTATGCCATGATGGAGACAGAATAATATATGCTACTATACTGCAGAAAACATTGGCAGAAGCCAATAAACACCATTTAATGTTCTGGAAAATCAAGAGAGTACCAGAAAAACATCTATTCTGCTTTATTGACTATGCCAAAGCCTTTGACTATGTGGATCACAGTAAACTGTGGAAAATTCTAAAAGAGATGGGAATACCAGACCGCCTGACCTGCCTCTTGAGAAACCTGTATGCAGGTCAGGAAGCAACAGTTAGAACTGGACGTGGAACAACAGACTGGTTCCAAACAGGAAAAGGAGTACTTCAAGGCTGTATATTGTCACCCTGCTTATTTAACTTATATGCAGAGTACATCATGAGAAACGCTGGGCTGGAGGAAGCACAAACTGGAATCAAGATTGCCGGGAGAAATATCAATAACCTCAGATATGCAGATGACACCACCCTTATGGCAGAAAGCGAAGAAGAACTAAAGAACCTCTTGACAAAAGTGAAAGGAGAGTGAAAAAGTTGGCTTAAAGCTCAACTTTCAGAAAACTAAGATCATGGCATCCGGTCTCATCACTTCATGGCAGATAGATGGGTAAACAGTGGCAGACTTTATTTTTCTGGGCTCCAAGATCACTGCAGATGGTGACTGCAGCCATGAAATTAAAAGACGCTTACTCCTTGGAAGGAAAGTTATGACCAACCTAGACAGCATATTAAAAAGCAGAGACATTACTTTGCCAACAAAGGTCTGTCTTGTCAAGGCTATGGTTTTTCCAGTGGTCATGTATGGATGTGAGAGTTGGACTATAAAGAAACCTGAGCGCCTAAGAATTGATGCCAATATCCCTGTTGAATACTGATGCAAAATTCTTACAAGGATTAGGAAGCTGAATTCAAGATCACTTTAAAAGTTTTATACATTTTGAATGCATGGGTTATTGCTGCAATGCAAGGATAGTTCAACAGATAAAAATCCAATTGAATACAATTCACCACATTAGCAGAATGAGGGTCCCACGTGGATCATATCATTGATGCTGAAAAAGGATTTGACAAAATTCTTTTTGATTTAAAAAAAAAAACCACCACTCAACACACTAGGAATTGAAAGAAGCTACCTCAACATAATAAAGACCACATATGAAACTCTTGCAGTTAACATACTTAATGGAAGAGACTGAAATCATGAACAAGACAAGGATGCAGCTTTTACTACTCCTATTCAGCACAGTGTTGGAAGTTCAAGGCAGAGTAATTAGTCAAGAAAAAGAATGAAATTAGAAAGAATGAAGTAAAATTATCTCTGCAGAATACATGGCCCTATGTGTAGAAAACAAAAATGATCTCCACACCCCCAAATCTGTTAGCACTAAGAAAAAAATCCAGCAATGTTTAGATACAGAAGCAACACATAAAATCAGTTGCCTTTCTATATATTAATATGAACAACCCCAAAGACTTAATGAAGTCTTAATGAAGAAGTTGATGACTTGTACATTGAAAACCACAAGACATTGCTGAATGACGTTAATGTGAAAGTTGCTCAGTCACGTCTGACTCTTTGCGACCCCATGGACTATACAGTCTACGGAATTCTCCAGGACAGAATACTGGAATGGGTAGCCTTTCCCTACTCTTAAGGGATCTTCCCAACCCAGGGGTAGAACCCAGGTCTCCCACATTGCAGGCAGATTCTTTACCAGCTAAGCTACAAGGGAAGCCCAAGAATACTGGAGTGGGTAGCCTATCCCTTCTCCAACAGATCTTCCCTACCCAGGAATCAAACCAGGGTCTCCTGCACTGCAGACAGATTCTTTACCAACTGAGCTATCAGGGAAGTTGATATTAATGATGTTAAAGATGACACCAATAAGTTGAAAGACATCCCATGTAAACAGACTGGAAGACTTAATATTGGTATGATGTCAGTACTACCCAAAGTGATCTACAGATTCAGTGTAATTCACTTCAAAATCTCAATGACATTCTTTACAGATACAGAAAAATAATTCAAGCAGAATATCTAGGATCCAAATAGCCAAAAATATCTTGAAAAGAAGAAAGCTGAATACCAAAGAATTGATGGTTTCAAACTGTGGTGCTGGAAAAGACTCTTGAGAGTCCCTTGGACAGCAAGGAGATCAAACCAGTCAATCCTAAAGGAAATCAACCCTGAATATTCATTAGAAGGACTGATGCTGAAGCTGAAGCTCCAATACTTCAGCAACCTGATGCAAAGAGCCAACTCAGTGGAAAAGACCCTGATTCTGGGAAAGATTGAGGGCAGAAGGACAAGGGGGTGACAGAGGATGAGATAGTTGGATGGCATCACTGACTCAATGGACATGAGTTTGAGCAAGCTCTGGGAGATAGTGAAGGACAGGGGAAGTCTGGTGCACTGCATTCCATGGAATCGCAGTCAGACATGACTGAGCAACTGAACAACAATAATCTTGAAAAAGATCACAGATGGAAGACTCATACTTCCTGATTTCAAATTTTACTGCAAAGATACAATAATCAAAACAGTGTGATACTGAATAAAAACAGACATATAGACCAGTGGAACAGAATAAAGAATCCAGAAATTCTTACATACATGGTCAGATGATTTGGAGGAAGCACACCAAGACCATTTAACGAGAAAAGGACAGTGTTTTCAACTAATGGTGTTGGGAAAACTGGATACCCACATGCCAAAGAATTAAGTTGGGTTCTTACCTAACACTATATACAAAAATTAGTTCAAATGGACCAAAGACCTAACCATAAGACTTAAAACTCCACTCTTAGGGAAAAAACCAGGGGGAAAGTTTCAGAACACTGGATTTAGGAGTGATTTCTTAGATACGACACCAAAGTCATAGGCATGAAAAGAGACAAAATGAGCTTCAAAAATTAGACATTTGGACTTTCCTGGTAGCACAGTGGGTAAGAATCTGCCTGCCAATGCAGGGAACACAGGTTTGATCCCTGGTCCAGAAAGATTCTACATGGCACAGAGCAACTAAGCCCATGCACCACAACTACTGAGCCTATGTGCCACAACTACTGAAGTCCATGCACCCTAGAGACCACATGCTACCACTACTGAAGCCTGCATACTCCACATCCTTTGCTCTGCAACAAGAGAAGCCACCGCAGTAAGAAGCCCACACACCACAACAAAGAGTAGCCCCTGCTTGCCACAACCAACACAGAGAAAGCCCACACAAAGCAACGAAGACCCAATACAGCCAAAAATAGGTAAAACATTTGTGTATCAAAGGATACTATCAACAGTAAAAAAAAAAAAAAAAAAAGCAGTCCACAGAATGGGAGAAAATATTTGCAGATCACATATCTGATGAGGGATTAATACCCATTAATATATATATATGTGCATATATATATGTATATATATAAAACTCCTAAAATGCAGCAACAGTTATAAAAGACTACCCAATTCAAAACTGGGCAAAGGACTTGAATAGACAGGTATCCAAAGAAGACATAGATGACCAATTAGCACATGAAAAGATGCTCAACATTACCAATCATTTAGGAAATGCAAATCAAAACCACGATGAAATAGCACTTCATACCCATTAGAGTGGCTATTATTATTTTTTTTAAAGTGTTGACAAGGATGTGGAGAAACTAGAGTGCATTGCAAAATATATATATATATATATATATATGAATATAAAGTGGTATAGCTGCTGTAGAAAGCAGTATCATAGTTCCTCAAAAAATTAAATATAGAATTAACATTTGATACTACATCTGGGTATTTATATAAAAGCATAGAAAATGGGCTTGAACAGCTGTTTGCAGATGTATGTTCCTAGAAGCATCATCACAAGAGCCAGAAGGTGAAATGACTCATGTTCATCTGTTGATAAATGAATAAACAAAATGAGGTAAATATATACAATGGAATATCATTCAGTCATAAAAGGAATGAAATTTGGATACATACTATACTGTTGATGAACCTTGAAGACATGGTAAATGAAATAAGCCACACACAAAAGGACAAATGCATGATTCATGTATTTGTATGAAGTACTGAGACTTATATCAAGCATTGAGAATATTCAGATGCTTAGAGAGTAAGTAGAATGTTAGCTACCATGGTCTGAGTAGAGGAGGGAATGAGGAGTTATTGTTTAATGGGTATAGCATTCAGTATAGGATGATGAGAAAGTTCTGGAGATGGACAGTGGTGATGGTTGAACCAATGGGAATATACTTAATGCCATTGAATTGCATGTGTAAAAGGCTAAGAAGTGAAAGAAGCCAATCTGAAAAGGTTACCTACTGTATGACTCCAATTATATGACAGTCCAGAAAAAGCTCAACTATAGAGATAGGAAAGGGATCAGTGGTTACCACTGAGACTAGGAAAGAGTAGATGGAGCACAGGAGATTTTTAGGTGGTGAAATTATTCAATGTGATACTGTAGTGGTGGACACATGAAATCATGCATTTGTTAAAATCTATAAAACTGTAAAAAAAAAGAGGAGCCTTAATGAAAACTATGGACTTCTGTCACCAACTTAACCAAACGCATTCTTTGTATTGCTCCTAATAAGATGAAAACCTCATGATCGGTAAAATCGTGCCCTAAAATTAAAAGCCTTATGCGGGAAAGAAGGTTTGGAATTTTGTAACCTGAGCAGTAACAAAAACAAGAATCCTAAATTTCCACTAGTATCTGCACTGAGAACTAGTCCATCTTCTGTATACTTAAACTTTGGGGTTTGTGCTTCTTCCTTTCAGATACAGACCCTGAAATCAGTTGCTTCTCATAGAAACCATTTTCAGGACTTCCGTGGTAGTCCAGTGGCTAGGACTCTACACTCTCAATGAAGGGGCCTTGGTTTGATCCTTGGTCAGGCAACTAGAACCCACATCCTCAACTAAGGATCCTGCACGCACAACTAAGACCCAGTGCAACCAAATAAATATTTATTTTTAAAAGAAACCTGTTTCATTAACATTAAAAATAGGATCTAAAGGTAGCTCCCAATGACAGGGATAGAGCAGGATAGTTACACAGGTAGCTTTTGACATCCCACTAGGGGGTTACAGATAGAGAAGGAACTTTGGGAGATCATTGTAAGCTAATGATCACTCAAGAAAGCAATCAGACTTGTGAAACAGGCCTGCTTAACAACAAAACCACACAATAAAAGCATAAGATATGGTCCAGGCCAGTAAGTAAAAAAGTGAGGCCTGCTGGTGGAGGTCAGCAGGAGAATGATCCTTACCACAAGCCCCTTAGCACATACCAAAGACAGGAATACATGGGCAAGGTGCCATTCCAAAGTAGAAGACCTCGTCATACTAAAAACTTGAGGCGATTTAACATATTTTGCTCTGTGTTAGTCTACATTACCACCCTTCTGCTGATGTGGATAGCACCATGACAGTCCCAGTTTGACTATACAGGGTCAAAAACTCCTCTGCCTGACTTGAGGAGGAGCTAGTGATGTAAGCTTGACGTCCACTCAAAGAATGAGGAAGAAAGTGGTCTTCTTCCCCTTTCTATTTTCCCTTTGCTTATAAACATGTTGCCCACTTAGTTCTCAGGGCAGAGGTCTCTTGCCTGCCTGCTTGTATCCTTCAAAAGCATCCTAAACTATAAATCCACTTCTTACCTATCCCTTTGTCCCTCACTGAATTCCTTCTGCACCAAGACATAAAAAACCTGTGATTTGCTAAGTCCTGAGATGAGCTGTGCAATTTCACCTTCATCAATCAATGCTTTTTTCCTAATAACCAGGTGAAATGTCTTCATGGTTAACTTGCACCTTGCGGCTTCCTCAGCCAGCTTAATACAGTGAAAGCTACTAAAACAGTAACTCTTTGCCCTTAAAGGATTTTCACTTTTCTTTTAGGGTCTTTATATATTACTAAGAATTTCTCCTGAGCTGTGATAAAATTTGTCTCTAGTTGCTTCAACATATTAGCTTACTGGGAAAAAAAAATCATGTTTGAACCCATGCAACTTTCATACAGGATTGATATCACTCTCCTATTTACCAAGTGCAAATAAGTTAATAATATATGTTACAGAAACACACATACTTTGCAACAGGATGAACTGTGTTTCAAGGTATGATAACTTTCAGTCTTTTATTTAGAGAAGAAAGATTAACTTGATTAATTTATTTTACCTTTTAGTGTTTCACTTTCTGCCTTTGTAACAAAGAAGCAATGATCTGGCTTCACTGTGTTATTTCGTCAATGTTCTCCATGACCTATGGAAAATAAGAATCAAGATGTTTTCTCCATCTCAGTTTTTCTTTATATGCACAACTGTCAACACCTCTTTATTTACACATGTATATCCACCCCTTCTGTTTGTGAAAAGTTGAGGTGAACTAGCCTAGAACATCCAAATGAGCCTCTTAACACACCTCAGAACACAGAAGAGTTGTATCAGCACCTCCATTCAGATCTCACAGAAGTGTCCCTGCCTTTTCTCACTACCTATTTTCTGTTACCTGAAGTTCTAACGAGCTTGGTGAACTTTTAAAAAGATATTACAAATGACAAAGAGGGTAAGAGGGAAAGATTGGTAAAGTGAGTCACTCTAACAGCAATAAAAATGAATAACTGATGGCAGGAAAACAGGAGAAAGTAGCAAAAACAAAACAAACACTGAGATAAAAACAAAACCAAACCGGTGGCTGGTATTTAACATAGGGACAATTCCCTCAAGAGCCAGTGAGCCCTGAGCCTGTTACCCCCATCTGTGGAAGCATAAGTACAGTATGAAAGACTTGGACTTGGGAACTAGATTCACCTGGGTTTAAATCCTGTCTTACCACCTTCTGATGTGTGATCTTGATTTTAACCTCTCTAGACCTCAGTTTTCTTTTTCGTAGAGTGAGAAGAAAGCCACTTGCCTCACAATGGGTTCCATTCAGTTCAGTTTAGTCACTCAGTTGTGTCTGACTCTTTGTGACCCCATGGACTGCAGCATGCAGGCTTCCCTGTCCATCACCAACTCCCAGAGACTGCTCAAACTCATGTCCATCGAGTCGGTGATGCCATCCGACCATCTCATCCTCTGTTGTCCTCTTCTCCTGCCCTTAGTCTTTCCCAGCATCAGGGTCTTTTCCAATGAGTCAGTTCTTTGCATCAGGTGGCCAAAGTATTGGAGTTTAAGCTTCAGCATCAGTCCTTCCCAACGAATATTCAGGACTGATTTCCTTTAGGATGGACTGGTTTGACCTCCTTGCAGTCCAAGGGATTCTCAAGAGTCTTCTCCAACACCACAGTTCAAAAGCATCAATTCTTCTGTGCTCAGCTTTCTTTATAGTCCAACTCCCACATCCATACATGACTACTTGAAATGCCATAGCTTTGACTAGACGGACCTTTGTCGGCAAAGTAATGCCTCTGCTTTTTAATATGCTGTCTAGGTTGGTCATAGCTTTTCTTCCAAGGAGCAAGCGGCTTTTAGTTTCATGGCTGCATCATCTGCAGTGATTTTGGAGCCCAAGAAAATAAAGTCTCTTGGTGTTTCCATTGTTTCTCCATCTGTTTGCCATGAAGTGATGGGACTGGATGCCATGATCTTAGTTTTCTGAATGTTGAGCTTTAAGCCAACTTTTTCACTCTCCTCTTTCACTTTCATCAAGAGGGTCTTTAGTCCCTCTTCACTTTCTGCCATAAGGGTGGTATCATCTGCGTATCTGAGGTTATTGACGTTTGGTATCATCTGCCTATCTGAGGTGATTGATATTTCACAATGGGTATTAAGACTTATTAAGAGTCTCCAAAGTGAAATACCAGCCACAGTGTCTGGCACCTATAGGTACCTGATGTTCACGGTTCCATAGTTACCTTACTTTCTTTTCATTTAAAGACCTGTACTTGAAGAACTAGTGTGTTATTGCCATAGGGATGATACGAAATCACAATCTAAATGGATGCCAGGACTTAAAGCTGTAGGTTTACTTAATGAACAAATTGAAAAAATTGCCTTGGAAGATTTATATTTCAGAGGCATACAAGGTGATATGAATGAATCTATTAGAAGGGAGTGTTAAACTGAATAAAACTTTATGGTATGGTGGCAAGAGGAGTTTCCTGGTGAGAATAGGTCATTAATAAATTTTAAGATAACAACTATCATGCCCTGATTTTCATAACAAATATAAGCTAATAGCATGAAGAAATTCCCAATCCCCACTATCATCTTTGTTTTCATGACACAGATCTTGTCACATGCGGTAAAGGCATTTATTTTGCTTTTCTTAAAGTAATGGCTTTGCAGTTACTGAGACTGTTTGACATTGAAAAAACTAAGTGGCCAGTGAGTTAATTTTGTGAGCTATGCCCAACACCTTATCCAGATTTTTACCCCGGTTGTGATACCCTTTTTTCCTCATTAAAAGAAGGCAGCAATTTAATACCTGAGTTCTGAAACTCTTTTCCCAATTAAACCAGAGTACCTCTGTGTGGAAAGGCTCCAAGGTAGTTTCTATTTTATTACAAACATGTCTTTATAAACTGAAAAGAAGCCAACTTGCCTTTTAGGTGTATGTGGTTTCTAAAAAATAATTTGAGTTTTTACCATCCCATTGAACATTCTGAAAAAAAAATTAAGAGGCAAATCCTTTGAGGAGAGAAACCATTGGTGAATTACAAGCATGGATACTCATGCATTCAAGCGTTAGTGGCAGTCAGCCATTCTCACATTTTTTCCTGTCACATTTGGCCCTATTTGTATTAATCTTCCCCGTTAAAACAATGCACGATAATACATTCAGTTCTCTGAGAATTTCTTCACTGGTTATTTTATCATCAAGCATTTAAAAAATGAATGTAGTTCCAGACATCATTATTACAAATAATAGCAAAAATAAAAAAAACCCATCAAACCATTAAAATACATGACTTCACCCAATTACAAAGTAGAAGAACACACTCAATCTCTTGATAACTCAAATGATAATTTTGAGTATATTAAAATGAATTGTCTGACAGTAACATTTAATAATGGCATCTTAGACTTCCCTGGTTGTACCCTGACTAAGAATCCACCTGCCAATGCAAGGGACAGGGGTTTGATCCCTGGTTGGGGAAGATTTCACATGCCACAGAGTAACCAAGCCCCTGTGCCGTACTGAAGCCTGCAAACCCTAGAGCCTGCGCTCTGCAACAAGAGAAGCCACTGCAATGAGAAGCTTGTGTACTGCAACGAAGAGTAGCCCCAGCTTGCCACAACTAGAGAAAACCTGCATACAGCAACAAGACCCAGTGCAACCCAAATCCAAAAAAAACCCAGCATCTCTTTCTGGCTTTTTACTGTGAAATATACTTAATAAAATTTACCATTTTAACCATTTTCAATATGCCAGCAAATCTGGAAAATTCAGCAGTGGCCACAGGACTGGAAAAGATCAGTGTTCATTCTAATCCCAAAGAAAGGCAATGTCAAAGAATGTTCAAACTACCACACAAGTGCACTCATTTCACACGCTAGCAAAGTAATGCTCAAAATTCTCCAAGCCAGGCTTCAACAGCATGTGAACGAAGAACTTCCAGATGTTCAAGCTGGTTTTAGAAAAGGCAGAGGAACCAGAGATCAAATCGCCAACATCCATTAGATCATCGAAAAAGCAAGAGAGTTCCAGAAGAGCCTCTACTTCTGCTTTATTGACTACGCCAAAGCCTTTGACTGTGTGGATCACAACAAACTGGAAAATTCTTAAAGAGATGGAAATAGCAGACCACCTTACCTGCATCCTGAGAAACCTGTATGCAGGTCAAGAAGCAACAGTTAGAACCGGACATGGAATAACAGATTGGTTCCAAATTGGGAAAGAAATATGTCAAGCCTGTATATTGTCACCCTGCTTATTTAACTTATATGCAGAGTACATCAGGCAAAATGCTGGCCTGGATTAAGCACAAGCTGGAGTCAGGATTGCTGGGAGAAATATCAATAACCTCAGATACACAGATGACAGCACCCTTATGTCAGAAAGTGAAGAGGAACTAAAGAGCCTCTTGATGAAAGTGAAAGAGGAGGGTAAAAAAGTTGGCTTAAAACTCAACATTCAAAATACGAAGATCATGGCATCCAGTCCCATCACTTCATGGCAAATAGATAAGAAACAATGGAAACAGTGACAGACTTTATTTTCTTGGGATCCAGTATCACTGTGGATGGTGATGGCAGCCATAAAATTAAAAGACGCTTGCTCCTGGGAAGAAAAGCTATGATGAACCTACACAGTGTATTAAAAAGCAGAGACATTACTTTGCCAACAAAGGTCCGCCTAGTCAGAGCAATGGTTTTTCCAGTAGTCATGTATGGATATGAGAGTTGGACTATAAAGAAAGCTGAGCGCCAAAGAATTGATGCTTTTGAACTGTGGTGTTGAAAACTCTTGAGAATCCCTTGGACTGCAAGGAGGTCAAACCAGTCTATTTTAAAGGAAATCAGTCCTGAATATTCATTGGGAAGGACTGATGCCGAAGCTGAAACTCCAAAACTGTGGCCACCTGATGTGAAGAACTGACTCATTGGAAAAGACCGTGATGCTGGGAAAGACTGAGGGCAGGAGGAGAAGGTGACAACAGAGGATGAGATGGTTGAATGGCACCACCAACACGATGGACATGAGTTTGAGCAAGCTCTTGGAGTTGGTGAGGGACAGGGAAGTCTGGCATGCTGCAGTCCATGGGGTTGCAAAGAGTCGGACATGACTGAGTGACTGAACTGATGATGATGATGATGCAGTTAGGTTATTTAGAAACAATTTGATTCTTTCAGTTCTTGCTTTTATGGTCTGTTAGGCAGGACTGAAGCAGTACTCAATCTAGGGCTAATTATTCCCCACTACTGAAGAAACAATCTTCTGTGTACACTATTATTCAATGAATAATTAGGATTTTTAGCCTTATTATTGGAAACAGGCACTTTTCCTAGCCTTGTGTGAATAGTGGGTACCTCTAATCCTATCAGGTGATTCTTTCCCTAATATCAAGTATTTTCCTAGTGTACATGTGATTATTACTCAACTGAATACTTGAAAATCTCTGAAGTTCTCTCTCTGTGTGGCTCTCCTCTTTTCCAGTACTCCATTCAGTGAACTATATTGATCAAGCCACATTGACCAACCTGGGTTATCCACCCAACCTTCCCATGCCACAGGCTGGAAACTCTCTCAAGGCAATAATTTGAGGGAATCATTTGTTCATCTCATCTGTTTTCCATCTCTCATGATACTTTGTTCCCTGTTGTCCGATGTCTTGAAAACCATCGCTTAATGTATAATGTACATTTATTAATTGTTTCAAGGAGGAGGTAAATCCAGTCTCTGTTACTCCATCTTGGTCAGAAGCAGAAGTCTCACGATATTTTTAAAACATGAATTGACCCATACATTTCCAAAAGATTTGCTGATAACCTTATAGATAAAAATCCTCCTCCTGTCCATATACCAGCCCACTTCAAATTCCTTCTGTAAAAATCAGTCTGTGAAACATATTATAACTAACATCATAATTTCACATATTGCAATAACATAGTTTTCTTTGGGGAAAAAAGATGACTTGTGTCATGCAGCTAATGAGAAATTCATCTTCAGGTAAAAACCCCATAGAAAAAATTGTTAGGGTCAGCGTTTTTTAGATAGATCCAAATCCCATTAAACAACCAACATCTAACTTAGGGTTTTAAAATATACATTTATTTTGAATTTACTCACTGTGGTGGACACTGGTACTGCTTGTCTCTACCAAGTTGATATCATACTGGACCGAACTGGCCCTCTGAAGATGGCCTTTCCTGACAATAAAGAAAGAAACACACAAATGGAAAATGGGTAAGTGAAAATGCAGAAAGCAAGTTTAAATTTGAATATATGGAGGTTTATTTTCTCTTCTGCAACTATCTGAAACTGCCAGAGCTTCCCTAAAACTATGCCCCATTATTTAACAAATCCACCAGGGCAGGTAGGTCATCTGTAGGGGCTTCAGATGCTGAAGATGCCACTTAGTCTTTTTCCTTTAAGACAGCAGAACTGTGCTATTTTAATGTAGCATTTTTGTGCTCTTCTTAAAGTGGTTAGTTTTCATTATTAGTTGGGATCCTTATGGTGACTCAGACAGTAAAGAATCTGCTTGCAATGCAGGAGACCAGGTTTGATTCCTGAGTCAGGAAGATCCCCTGGAGAAGGGAATGGCAGCCCACTCCAGTATTCTTGCCTGGAGATTTCCATGGACAGAGCAGCCTGGTGGGCTACAGTCCATGGGGTCACAAAGAATCAGACTCTACTGAGTGACTAACACTTTATGTGACATGGGGTGGCTTTACTCAACTATTGAAAAACTCAATTGCACCTTTAAAAAAAATTATTTTTGGCTGCACTGGATCTTCAGTGCTGTGCACAGGCTTTCTCTACTTGAGGCAAGTGGGGGCTATTCTCTAGTTGCGGTGCACAGGCTTCTCATTGTGGTGGCTTCTCTTGTTGTGGAGCACAGGCTCTAGGATGCATGGGCTTCAGTAGTTGTGGTGTGGGGGCTTAGTTGCCCCCCAGCAAGTGCGATCTTCCTGGACCAGGAATTGAGTCCATGTTCCCTGCATTGGCAGGCAGATTCTTAACCACTGGACCACCAGAGAGGTCCCTCATTTGTACTTTTCTAAGGCTACAGTTCATCAATCTTTTTCATCATCTGGTCAATTAATATAGTTTCTAATAATATTCAAATGCTCATGACAGTTTTAAAAACCACTTTTAATATTAAATAAGATATTGGAATGTACACTTGCTTTCGATTTTTTTTCAGTAAGTCAATGCCTAGAGTATTACCTTATATTAATGAAAATTCATTCAAAACCACTTTTTACCATAGCAAAATAAAATATGTTTTCTAAAAATACACTGATTCCTCCTCATGAAACATGACTGATTCTGCCTAGACTTCAGCATATGGGTTATCATTTTGGACCTCGTTCAAATATGACATTAATTCATTATTAAATTTCAAAAGGGCTTCAGCTTAAAGCAATTTGAACCACTGATGGACCTAAAAACTACTACAGTAAAGTGACTTGTTTTAATTCTTGAAAGCACATTTCAGACAGTATGTTTCACCTGGCCAGTATGCAAGAGCCTAAATCTTATGACTAGATTTTATAAGCAATAGCTACTTATGTTTTTTTCAAATTAATTCTACTCTTGATTTTGACAAGACACAAATAATCATGTAGAAATACCTCTACTTGTGTTGTCATTTAAAAATGGAAAAGGTACAGTGTGGAGCATATTATAACCATTTCTGAAAATTATTCAGTGTCATATTATTTTTGTAAGAATCTTAAGGATGCTATTTTTCTCAGTTATTAAATTTGTTCATTTTCCAATTAATATGAAAATGTTTAACATTTATATATGGCAAAAAGTTGCTTTATTTTTCAGTAAAGTACACATATAAAAAGAGTGA
This sequence comes from Okapia johnstoni, assembly GCA_024291935.2. NCBI lineage: Eukaryota > Metazoa > Chordata > Mammalia > Artiodactyla > Giraffidae > Okapia > Okapia johnstoni. The sequence continues at coordinate 27,376,710 of CM044326.1, forward strand.
ATGACAATATTTATGCTTAGAGAGAAATGGAATATTTCCTGCCATATCAGTAAACAAAGGATGTCACAGTCATCAGCCTGCAGCCTGCCCACAGGCCGCTGGTGAGCCCTGAGGGAACTTAGAAAGGAAAGAATACCTACCATCTGATTGCTGCCACTCCCTGTAGTGAGCCCTGAGGAAAACAGGAGGTAAAAACACAGGATACTGGCCCCAAATAATTAAGGTGCATATCAAAGGAATGATTTCAGTGAATCCAGATTCTTGCATCTTCTCATATACAGTTCAGTTCAGTCTCAGTTGTGTCCGACTCTTTGCGACCCCATGACCTGCAACAGGCCAGGCCTCCCTGTCCATCACCAACTCCCTGAGTCCACCCAAACCCATGTCCATTGAGTCGGTGATGCCATCAGGCCATCTCATCCTCCGTTGTCCCCTTCTCCTCCTGCCCTCAATCTTTCCCAGCATCAGGGTCTTTTCAAATGAGTCAACTCTTTGCATCAGGTGGCCAAAGTATTGGAGTTTCAGCTTCAACATCAGTCCTTCCAATGAACATCCAGGACTGATCTCCTCTAGGATGGACTGGTTGGATCTCCTTGTAGTCCAGGAGACTCTCAAGAGTCTTCTCCAACACCACAGTTCAAAAGCATCAATTCTTCAGTGCTCAGCTTTTTTTATAGTCCAACTCTCACATCCATACATGACCACTGGAAAAACCACAGGCTTGACTAGATGGACCTTTGTTGATAAAGTAATGTCTCTGCTTTTTAATATGCTGTCTAGGTTGGTCATAACTTTCCTTCCAAGGAGTAAGCGTCTTTTAATTTCATGGCTGCAATCACCATCTGCAGTAATTTTGGAGCCCCAAAAAAATAAAGTCAGCCACTGTTTCCACTGTTTCCCTATCTATTTGCCATGAAGTGATGGGATTGGATGCCATGATCTTAGTTTTCTGAATGTTGAGTTTTAAGCCAGCTTTTTCACTATCCTCTTTCATTTTCATCAAGAGGCTGTTTAGTTCTTCTTCACTTTCTGCCATAAGGGTGGTGTCATCTGCATATCTGAGGTTATTGACATTTCTGCTAGCAATCTTGATTCCAGCTTGTGCTTCATCCAGCCCAGCATTTCTCATGATGTACTCTGCATATAAGTTAAATAAGCAGGGTGATGATATACAGCCTTGACGTACTCCTTTTCCTATTTGGAACCAGTCTGTTGTTCCATGTCCAGTTCTAACTGTTGCTTCCTGACCTGCATACAGGTTTCTCAAGAGACAGGTCAGATGGTCTGGTATTCCCGTCTCTTTCAGAATTTTCCACAGTTTATTGTGATCCACACAGTCAAAGGCTTTGGCGTAGTCAATAAAGCAGAAATAGATGTTTTTCTGGAACTCTCTTGCTTTTTCGATGATCCAGCAGATGTAGGCAATTTGATCTCTGGTTCCTCTGCCTTTTCTAAAACCAGTTTGAACATCTGGAAGTTCATGGTTCACGTATTGTTGAAGCCTGGCTTGCAGAATTTTGAGCATTACTTTGCTAGCGTGTGAGATGAGTGTAATTGTGCGGTAGTTTGAGCATTCTTTGGCATTGCCTTTCTTTGGGATTGGAATGAAAACTGACCTTTTCCAGTCCTGTGGCCACTGCTGAGTTTTCCAAATTTGCTGACATATTGAGTTCAGCACTTTCACAGCATCATCTTTTAGGATTTGAAATAGCTCAACTGGAATTCCATCACCTCAGAAGAGTGCTAAATTCCTTAACTTACTGTAGCTGGTTTTCTTTAATTAATAATAATTAAAAGATTTAAACATTTTTTGATGTTCTGACTACCTACCCCTCGTTGCAAAACTTCTATCTATCGTAGCTCCCCCCTTGCCTCCTCAGAGCAATTTTCTCAAGGTTACTTGAGATGCTGCCTCCCAGGCTTGAAGTCCTAAAAATTCCTGCCAAAAAGACACATAACTCTCAACTTTTAGGTTGTGAATATTTAAGTGGACACCAGTTTAAAAATCAGTGATATATTCAAGTTTTGGATTTAGACCTCTTGCCTCTGGCTTTCAGTCTTATTCTTGTAGTAGACTCAAGACTTCTCCATCCATACAGCACCAATGGCAAAAAATCTAAGTTAATGGGGAAAAGATTCTCCACAGTCAGGGACATCCAGAGAGATTCACAGAGTTACATGAAGAAGAGAAGAGGGAGGAGTTAGACAGAGGTGACCAGGAGGAGAACAGGGGGAATCAAAAGGGAAGAGAGCAGTCTAGCCAGTAATCAATTCCCTATTTGCTCTCCACAGTCTGGAACACTCAGAGTTCCAGACTCGGAGTTCCATAAAGAGAAAAGGGAGGAAGGAGATAGAGGTGACCAGGAGGAGAGGAGGGGGAGTCAAAAGGAGAGAAACCAATCTAGCCTGTGATCAGTTCCCTAAGTTTTCTCCACAGCCCAGAACACCCAAAGAGATTTACAGAGTTAAGTAGAGAAGAGAAGGGGAAGGGAGGAAATAGAGGTGACCTGGGGGAGAGAAAGAAGAGTCAAAAGGGAGAGAGCAATCAAGCCAGTAATCACACTCCTAAGTAAAAATGGGTACTGAAAATTGGATTCTTAAAGGTATAAAATTGATAACAATTACCAAAAAGCAAAGATTAAAAATCCAGAGTAGAGTTTAGACTCTCAAAAATACAATATTAAAAAAAAAATCACAAAAGTTATATAAAAAATATGAAATTTGCTTTAAAAATAGTCTTTTTTTTTTCAAGGTAATAAGTAGTTTTAAAAATGAAAATTAAAGGATTAATAAAAAAACTTAAAAATTAAAAAATTAAAAAAATTAAAAAATGATAATAGTAAAATATATCTAGGAATTTCTCTGGAGCTGTTGAGAGCAGTGTGTGGTCAGTTCAGTTTCAGACCCTGAGAGATGGGATGGGGAGGGAGGTGGGAGGGAGGGTCAGGATGGGGAACACATGTACACCCGTGGCTGATTCATGTGAATGTATGGCAAAACCACCACAATATTATAAACTAATTAGCCTCCAATTAAAATAAAAAGAAAAAAATAAATAAAAATCAGTGATAGACCCTTACGTGCACAGCACAAGATTAGAAACAGGCTGTTAACATTCCACGTCTTCTCTGCGTGCTTCCCTTTCTCTTCCCACCACAAGTAACCATCATTCTGTATTTTGTGCTAACAAGTCTCTTGAACCAATCATATATATCACCCTAACCAATACATTATTTAGTTTTGTCTGGTTTTAAACTTTTCACGAGTGGGATCATATTGTTACACTTTCTTATGTGACTTGCTTCTTTTACATAAAATTATGTTTCTAAGATTTACCCAGGTACTTGATACAGAGCAGGGTCCTGTGGGGCTCCTGGGCACAAAGCCTTTCTGTGTCCCTCATTTCTTTGATTACAGGAAATAGCCTTTTTTTCAGCCTCTATGACCTTTCCTGAGTTCTAACGGGCAGATTCAAGCAGCTGCTAATTAGGGAAGGGAGGGGATGCTAGACCAGGAAGAAACAAAAAGTCAAGAGAAACAATAGTGCAGCCTTGGGACAAGGTCCTGGTTCCCCATCAATGGAAACACACAACAATATCTTTGAGCTGTTTTGCAGATACTGAAACCCTCTCCAGGTGGGAGGAAATTAGATGGTATGCTATCCACAAGCATGTAGATCCAGACCAGTTGGAACCTGAAGGTTAATGATGCTGATTCCTACTTAGCTTACCACCAGCCCATAAGAAGAATGCCCACAAGCTGATCACACCCTTTTTAAATCATTACTATAAAACTTCTAACTATCCTCTCCAAGCTGGGACACACAGTTTTCGAGGCAAAAGTCCACTGTGTCCTCCTTTGCCTGGTGTAATAAAGCTATCCTTTTCTACCTTACCCAAAACTCTGTCTCCAAGATTGGATTCGGCACCGATGTACAGTGAAGCTGAGCTTTCAGAATCACAATTTGTGTAACTGTAATTGTTTTCTGCTTATATATTACCCTTTAATAGCAATATATCACAACTTGGTGTCCATTGTTTTGTTGATGGGTACTTGGATAACTAATAAATCATTGCTTTTCTTTCACATTCAAAGTCTACTTTAAATAGACTTACTCCAAATATTTAGGTGTTTTTGGCATGATGACTTTAGTGAATGTGGGTCTACCTTACTAGTTTAGAAAAGTCAAGGTAATGATGATGATAGTAACAAAGAGTAAGATCCTTCAAAACTGACATTAATTTAATAACAAATAAATAAAAGATACAACTTAGTAACAATAACTGCATTAGAGAAATAACTCTAAACAGAAAACATGATCTGGAAAAATAATCTAGAGCTAAAGGGCATATTGATTATTTAGTCAAATAATAACCACTATGCATTACTTTTTTCTTTTCAAAAGCATGTTTCTATTTTGGTTACCTGCAGAGGAAGTAGAGGGCTCCAAGGATAAGAGTTCCTAGAAGAACAGTCAATGCCACGAAAGTTGCGAACAGGTCACTTTTAGTTTGGATACTGGAGCTTGGGAGAAAAACCTCTTCACAACGAGCTCCTGTATAATTTTCAATGCATCTATGGAATAAAATGTTAGATACAGAGTTGCATTCTCTGTTCCATTAACTAATATAGGAAGCATAAGTTTTCCAGCTGGTATAAAAATAAAAAGAAGACTAATTTTCAGATTCTGAACATAGACTAGGAATACTTTGCTATAATGCTCACAGAGCTACAGTTATAATAAAACAAATTAGCGTCTGCAGTCTGATCTTTACTATCTTCCTTTTCGAGTTTTCAAATTGCTTAGAAACTCCAGAGAAATTACAGAATATTCAGTCCTTTTATCTTCCATACTTTGAATATGTAAATTGTCTACACTTAAGTTCATCTGAAATTTCTTTTGTTATCTCTGGTGTAGATGTGACTCTAAGTGTATTTTTCCTTGACAATGCTAAATAGTTATTCCAGCCCCATTTATTAAATAATCATTCTCTTCCCTGCTGTTTAACAATGCCTCCTTTAATATATGTCAAGTTTGTATAAGTGACAACAGTTCTTTATTCCTCAGTGATCTATACATCTAATCTTGGGCTTCTGCCTTACTGCTTCAATACTGTTACTTTATGTTTTAGTATCTGGTAGTTCTACTCCTTATATTATTACTTTGCTTTTCTAGAGATTTTGTGATATTTTCATTTGCCAGCCAAATATTTTAAGCCCATTTACTTTCAGCTCTTTAAAACTATGTGACAGAAATCGTAATCTTTGGTAATATCAACCAGTTGCTTTCCCCCTGTTAATATGTTCAAGGATTATAAAACATAAAAAATGATATGAATTAGTGAGTTTGGCACCAGATCAATTTAATTATTTCATATTTGCAGTTAAAATAAATAATAGTATTTTAATATATACTAATGTTTATTTATAAAGCAACCCACAGTTACACAGTAAACTATACTTAGCAAAAATTTTGTGTAAAAACGTATGTGTGTGTATATATTCTTCAAGGTAGCATTACCAAACCCAGAAATATTTGTTCTATTAAATTAATTCTCCTCCCCACCTCTTTCCAGTTTAGGAAGCTATTTATAAATGTTACCTTCTTTTCTCCCATCCTAGACTAACAAGGATGCAGGCCTAGTGAACTAATTACTAACAAAGCTTGGCAACTAATGTGATAGGCTAATAAAGCAGTATACAAATAAATAAGAGAAAAGAATATCAAGTTACAGCACAGGTGTCAGTTTTACTTCACTGAGCATGTGAAAGATGTTTTATGAACCTCAAGTCCTACCTATGGTTAGAAAGTGGTGTTATTGGTTAGAGCTTCCACTAGAGGGGGTGTCAGTTTGACCAACGCAGCAGTTCCCATTCTCTCAAAATTACTGCAAAGATGGAGTTGAGGAGACACAGAGAGGAAGAGAAGGGACAGAATATGAGTGGCAAACTGAAATGGAAGTAAAATACTTTAGAAAGCACAATTACCTAAAGTCTAAATACAGAATATTTATTTTCCCCATAGATCAAGTCACCTGCTTCCTGAGAAATCTGTATGTAGTTCAAGAAGCAACGGTTAGAACTGGACATGGAACAACAGACTGGTTCCAAATTGGGAAAGGAGTACATCAAGGCTGTATACTGTCACCCTGTTTATTTAACTTATATGCAGAGCACATCGTGTGAAATGCCAGGCTGGAGGAAGCACAAGCTGGAATCAAGATTGCCGGGAGAAATATCAATTACCTCAGATACACAGATGACACCACCCTTATGGCAGAAAGTGAAGAAGAACTAAAGAGCCTCTTGATGAAGGTGAAAGAGGAGAGTGAAAAATCTGGCTTAAAACTCAACATTCAAAAAATGAAGATCATGGCATCTGGTCCCATCACTCCATGGCAAATAGATGGAGAAAAAATGGAAACAGTGAGACACTTTATTTTCTTGGGCTCCAAAATCACTGCAGATGGTGACTGTAGTCATGAAATTAAAAGCCGCTTGCTCCTTGGAAGAAAAGCTATGACCAAACTAGACAGCATATTAAAAAGCAGAGACATTACTTTGCTGAAAAAGGTCCACCTAGTCCAAGCTATGGCTTTTCCAGTAGTCATGTATGGATGTGAGAGTTGGACTACAAAGAAAGCTAAACACCGAAGAATTGATGCTTTTGAACTGTGGTGTTGGAGAAGACTCTTCAGAGTCCCTTGGACTGCAAGAAGATCAAACCAGTCAATCCTGAAGGAAATCAGTCCTGGGTGTTCACTGGAAGGACTGATGTTGAAGCTGAAACTCCAATACTTTGGCCACCTCATGCAAAGAGCTGACTCATTTGCAAAGACCCTGATGCTGGGAAAGATTGAGGGCAGGTGGAGAAGGGGACGACAGAGGATGAGATGGTTGGATGGCATCACCAACTCAATGGACATGGGTTTGGGTAAACTCTGGGAATTGGTAATGGACAGGGAGGCCTGGCACGCTACAGTCCATGCGGTCGCAAAGAGTTGGACATGACTGGGCGACTAAACTGAACTGAACTGAATTCTTCTTTGTAAGGAAGATTCGTTTTTAAAAAACTATAAACTCATTACTCAAATTTCTTAAGGCTGGTTCAAGTCTAGGTAAGGTAGAACTTCAAGGAAGATGACAAACTAGCTGAAGTAACTAACTATATGTTAGTTACATAATATGAGTTGGATGGAGTCAAGAGAATGGTATGAATATAAACTGACTGGTCAGATGAGGTTGTAGACCAACAGATAAAAAAAGGCATATAAAGGAAACCAATCAACGCTAGAGTGCTGTCCGTTGTCTTACAGCAGGGCCAAACAAACACATGCTCTTGTGAGAAAATCAAAAGCTGATGGTATCTTTAAATAAAGCAAAGTCAAGAAAAAATACGTCTTTTTGTTATTTAACTAGTCAGATTAGAATTTAGAGAAAAAACAAAGAGAAATTTAAATATTATGTTGTTATCCAAAAAGTAGAAATGACTCACCTAAAAATTAACTTGAAATTTTCAGATATATTTACAAAAAATAAACACAGCCTACCAGTGAGTATGTACAAGGATCCCACTTTTAAAGCTTGAGCTCATTTGTGAAAATGTTATGACCCAGTTATGACACAAATACTAAACTTCAGGCAAAGTCAGCTTCTTTAAGGATAAATAAAGAAGGGTGAATTAGGGCTTCCCTGGTGGCTCAGCTGGTAAAGAATCTGCCTGCAATGCAGGAGACCTGGGTTCGATCCCTGGGTTGGGAAGATCCACTGGGGAAGGGAAAGGCTACCCACTTCAGTATTCTGGCCTGGAGAATTCCATGGACAGAGAAGCCTGGTGGGCTACAGTCCATGGGGTCACAAAGAGTCATACATGACTGAACGACTTTCAAAGAAAAAAAAAGGCAGGGGAGGTGAATTAAGAAGATTTAGACAGATAATGAAATAGTAGTACTGGTTGAAGCAAAATAGAAAGGTGAGGCATTTGTACCACCATTTCCTGTAGAACTAAGTAGCCTTCAGTCTTTATGTAACTTCGTTGCTAATTTATTTTTGGACATCATTTCTGCACAGACTGCCAAGTAGCAAACAGTTGTGCCATCTACCGAGGTAAATACCAAGTACTAGGATCATGGACATTTTCCTGGAACTGAAAGATGAATGCCGGAATAGGTAGTAATGCTTAACCAGGTGAGAAATTTCAAAATCCACAATCCAAGACATATATGTTGGTTTTCTGGCTGAACACCACCAACAATCTCTCCTTAAACCCAGAAGCTATGTTAGTACATTGGACATGAAATAAATTCATTAGATTCAACAGCATTTGAGGGAAGTTGTTAGAACCAAGTTTTTAATCATGTAAATAAACAGCGCCATTTAGCTCTAAGAAAGAGTATTGGACTGTGAGCTAGAAAAAACTGATTTCTTGATCAACTCTTATGACTTGATTGTGTGACCTTCAGCAAGTCACTCAAACTCTCTAAAACTGTAAAATCAAAATAACACTTGCTGTAGCTATTTCATAGGCCTATTGTCAGAATCAAATAAGTAACGTCTAAAAGTGCTTTGAATATGGAAACACATTATACAAGTGAAACTGAAATTAATTATGTTACAAAGGCCATGTTTACATCTCATGTATGACTACGTGGAATAAAATACTTAGGAAAAGTTATAGCCAGAAAAAATTAAATGCTTTTCAGAAATAATAAACAACTTTAGAAGAGTTCACTAACCAAGTAGAGACTCAATGTCAATGCCACTTGACTTGGGCTAATCTATCCTGGAAAGAAAAAGTATAATATTGGCATATGCTAAAATTGACTTCCAAGTTTGATTCCTACTTTATAGCAATCAAAGTTCAATCTGAAACCCATGAAAAGTGGCAAAAGCAAATCCAAAATAAAACTATTCAAGTGTTCAAAAAACATGAACTAATAAGCACATGAGCTTAAATCCCTTTAGCGAAACAGAGCCAGATAACCATACAAAAACATGCCAACATTCTATGGAACTCCTACTATATTTTTATAAGATCAAGAATTTAGGGAAGACTGATTCTTTTATTAGCTAATGGCATAAATGTAATTTCATTAAGCATTAATAGATTCTTAATATTAAGTAAGAGACACTTAGCTAATATTCAACTTTGCAAAAGTTTTGTTTAATAAAATATTTATATGATATTAGCACCCTTAAAAACTAGTAAATATTGCACTTCAAAAGTGTAAAGTATAATCTAAGTCCAATAAAAAAGCAGAATCTATTAGGTTCTTCCGAGGTGGACTATTAACCAGATAATTCATGTGCTGAAATGGACTACAGATTATATCTGTATATAAATGGATGAAATGTTCTCCATAGAGAATAATTAATATTTGTCATGTATGGTAGTATTATTGTGAAAGATTATTTTTTTTGCTTTAGTAAAACACTGTGAAAATTTTAAACATTTTACTTATTGAAACAAGCTAAAGCACCATGAATGAAGGAAGCATGTAAACAAATGGTGAGAGTAAGCAAGAGCAGATTAAAACAGGACCTTCATTACTGAACCCATGCCTTGGCTAGTCTTTTCCAATGAAGACTTTTTGGGAGAGACAGCCATAGAATGCTGCTTGGTTCACCAGAATACTTAGGCAAAATTTTGTGATTAAAAATTTTTTCCTAAATATTGCCTTTCTCTGCATGAGAAAAATTATTATCTCAATTCTTTGCTCACCCTATTCTGCTTTCCTCAAAAAAAAAAAAAAAAATCAGAAAGGAAATCCAAAAATGTTCTTGAAAGACAAGGTATATATATTTTAAAAATGATCAGGGAAGAAAAGTAAAACTATAAGCAGGAAATAAATATATATGTATTTTTGTAGTCTATATTGTTATAATCCTTGGTATAAATATATATATATATATTTGTATATAAAATCAGTATAGGTCAGTTCTTCCTTTAAGAAATAATTTCAGTAAATATAAAACTATATTTAAAATTTATACAAAAACAAATTATATTAATGGACCTCCCAGCTGTAGACATTTTTCACATGTCTTGGTAAACTGAACGGTCAGGGACAACTGGAAAGACTCATCCTCTTAAATCACCACTCAGTTAAACCACAGTTCTAAGTGGACAGTATTCATGCTGGCATCTTACCTTCCCAGGCTTCAGGTCTCAACAACCTTCTAATGCAGAGAAAATCTCATGCCCCAACTTGGAATAAGACAAAGAGAAGCCAGCATCAGCTCACTTCCTGACAAAAGAAGTTAAGTATTAGAGCTGAACAAAAGTCACAGTTTCCAGTTTGCATGGTATTCCTATGTTGAAAATGAAATCTTATTGATGAGAAACTGGGATATTTTTCAGAGGCCTGTCAAAGGAAGTAGTGGATGAAAAAGACACTATCTAAAAGGATGACCGAAATTCAGAAGCAAATACACAATCTGATATAACCTCATAATGCAACAAAGAAGAAAACGAAGTCGCTTTAAAGGAGGATATTCGTTGTCTTTTATTGGCGCTCTGCTTCCTAGAACACCTGAGTCAGTTCTGAAGAACAGTTTCTACTCTTGGACAAGTGATACAAAGCAGTAAGACAAAGGCTGGTGGAAGACATGGAGACCTAGGACAGCAGGTATGTTTGCACTGTTTCAAAACCATATTCTGCCATGTTTGACAAGCAGGTGATCTGGAAAAACATGAGGTTTCAAGAAGATTTATCCTTTTAAGTTTTTGTTCTAAGCATGGGGTCAAGAAAGATGTATCAGTTGTTTCTGCTGAGAATACTAGTGAAAAATAAGGTTACTAAAATGAAAAGTGTCAACAAAATGCACAGCGAAATAAAGCAGTTGTTTCAAGTTTTGCAACTGTTCTTCTATCATCAGCTTCAAGGCTGTGATTTCCTTTCTGTAAAGGTGTTCTAAAGATCATTCTAAATCCTGATGTTTAATAAAGCATGTGGTACACTGCCAAAAGTCAAAGTAAAGAGGACTCCATTCTGATTAATATCACAGTAGCATTTTGAACTTTCTTTCTTTGAAGTATAACCCTCTACTAAATTTACAGATGAAAAACCAGAAGTCTTACCTAAAAAGAGTGCCAAGAACTGGTCTATCATAACTACTGACCTTAAAAAAACTAAAATTTTATGTGATTAATAAAACAATTCATAAAACCAGAAAATTCCTTTTGGAAATTGAGTTTAGTAAAACATACACTGAGGCCCAGCAAAACCGTGGACAGGCACAAATGCAATATACAGTTAAAAGAGGTAACATGTGCAATGCAGAAGTACAATAAATGCTGATTTCCTTACATTTTCTCAATTCTGATTCTCAACGTCAATTATTTTACTTTCAGAAAAAAAGCCTTTCATATAGCAAGACTTTCATGTATTACGTTTGTAGTCCTAAATTGCGTCTCTTAAATAGAATTCAGTCTTTATCACCTTGACAAATGATGATTTTTTACCTAGCCAACACTGGAACTGCTGTAGATAGGGGACAAAGCTTGGCTTCAGAGACTTCCCCAACAATTCAGTGGTTAAGACATCATGTTTCCAATGCAGGGGGTGTGGGGTTCAAACCCTTGTTGGGGAACTCATATCCTACATAGCCAAAAATTTAAAAAAGAAAAAAAAAAAGCTTGGCTTTAGCCAAGGCAGCAGGGTCTCAGGTTCTTTGGTCTGAGCCTGTGGCTCTGTGGGCAGATAATTCTTAGGAATGCCCCTCTGGGAGAATTCTGGTCATCAGGCTCAGGGAGCCAGAGCTTACTGAGTCACTCTGGGAAACTACACCAACAGGTACCTTTTGCCTGATATTTAAAATTCCACCTCCACACTGAGCAATGGTTGGCTCCAAAGTGATCACAAGAAACCTGGAGGAAAGTGAAGCATCAAGGAGAGGCCTCATCCAGCTAGTGATGCAAACACAGGTAAAAACAAATCCTTTCCCCCATCCTTGCTCCACAAACCTAGAAAGTTCTAGTTGGAAGGCTGAAAGGTTAGGGGCTGGCTAACCTTGTGCCTAAGTTGGCCAAGAGGACAAGGGCAGTAAAGGACTTCACCTGGATTGTTCTCAGTGAAAGACTTTGAAATAGACAAGAAAGGTTGGTAGGCGTCCTAACAACCCTCTGGGTTGTCTGATACTATGGGGTCCTGTGCTTTTCATTCTTTGAGCTATTTTACAACTCTGTAAATTCTAGAAAATCTATTATAAATTAATTTTGTCCAGTATAATACAAGAGATTTCCCTGTGGATACTGATTAATATTTATAAATTCACTTCAACATTATAGACTGATCACCTATACTTACATGTGTGTGTTGGTTTTTCTTTGTTTTTGGCCCCACCGTGAGGGCCCTCAGCAGTGAAAACCTGAAGATCTAACCACTAGAAGGCCAGGAAATTCCCATGCATGTGTTGTTTGCACTTGTCTTTGAGTCAGTTGTAAAAACATTTTATTGGTTCCCTTGTTAATGAATGAGTCAAATATGTCTTTGACACATGTTCATATTATATTTGTATGAAAATCATGATTTTCTTTTTTTTTTTTTTTACCAGTTTGAAGGTCGCCCACTGAGATGGATTCATCTGACAAAGCTAGTAAATGGAGCTGCCAGTGAAGTGCACCTCTGAGTAGCTTAAGCCCTGGCATGCCTTTTCCTGGCTCCCAGAGGTGAATCTCAAGCAGCAATAGAATTTAAAATTTTCTGGCTCTCTGTTTCTCTAGCTTTCTTCTCTATCCACTAATTTCATGTTTTAGTTTTTGTTGTTTTTGGTTTTCTTACTACTAATAAGTTATTTTCCCATTAGTAAGAGCAATGGTAAGGAGTTTGGTTTTATAGTTTGACTATCTGATAATCTCTGTAAATGGATGATAGAGATCTATTTATCTAGATGACAGAGAAATTGGTTTATTAGACTCTTATTAAAAATTTCTCTATTTTTTTTAGCTCACATAAATAAAAAATTACATACCCACTGGGGAGGAGAATACCTCTTTGAAATTTGGACAGTGAGATTTTAAGTTTCTGTGTTTACTTGATCTGTGCCAAAGGTATAGATCTGAAGCTATATAAGCCCTCTCTGTGCCTATGTGTCAAACTCAGAAAGGCCTTTACCTTTCACTCTATGTGAAATTTCTTCCTTTTTCCAGAGGACATGAAAAAATGATAGTATAAGGTTTCTTAAGTTAAAGTTCTGATCTGATTGACTTAACAGAGATAAATAAGCTCTTACATAAATTCAACATTCCTAAAATTCTCAGAATAGGAAATTGAACTTCTACTGCTTTATTTTTTTAAATTTTATTGAAATATACTTGATTTACAATGTTGTATTAATTTCTGATATACAGCAAAGTGACTCAGTTATATATATTCTTTTTTATATTCTTCTCCATCATGGTTTATCACAGGTTATTGAATATAATTCCCTGTGCTCTACAGTAGGACTTTGTTGTCTGAACTTCTAATGCTTTAAATGTCCTAAACTTAAATCAAATTCTTCTTACTAAAACTATGAAATATTCTAAGAATCCAAGTTCACATTAATAAGACTAAATCTTTGGTAAACAATACTAGCTTAATAAAACATCTATATCTTTGAATTATCAGTATTAAGTATTACAGAAGCATACATTTTATTCCACTTGGGTTTGTTTTTCCTAAAATTATACAGGGTTACTGATCAAGTTAAGCTAATATTACTCCTACATATTACTAAAAACTATGAAGAATGAACACTGTATTCAGTTAAATTCAATCACTATTCTGACACACATTTATTTCAGCCATAATTACGTTTTATAGTATTTGTTTTTAGTAGATAATTTCCAAGGTAATGTAAAAGCTTAAACTTATATCAAATTGAATTAATGGGTATTATTAGACATAGATAAATTTTAAGTAAGATAGAATGTGTGTGTTAGTACTCAGTCATGTGTGGCTCTTTGTGCCTTCTGGCTACAGCCCTCAGGCTCCTCTGTCCATGGGATTCTCCAGGCAAGAATACTGGAGTGGGCTGCCATTTCTTTTTCCAGGGGATCTTCCCGACCCAGGGATGGAACATGGGTCTTGTGCATTGCAGGCAGATTCTTCACTGTCTGAGTCACCAGGGAAGCCCAAGACAAAATACTGAAATATTAATCACTAAGTATAATTTTAAATTTATATAATTTTGCTTCTTAAGGTTACAGCTCTGGTCATGTTAATGAACATACTCATTTCTTCCACATTAGAAAGTCATGTAAGAGATGTGTGTGGTAGTAGAAAGTTGTAACATGTGAACTCATGACTTTGCACATCTACTAAATTGCTTGTGGATGTGATACAGTTCTAAATTATCCACTACCCTAGTTTTCTCTGTAAAGTACAAGTTAGTTATAGTTACTTGGTTGAAGATTATAATTGATATGAGTTATGAGACTATACTTGGAACAGTTGTGACAGAGAAATACAACTCTGTGTGTGCTTTTCCAAGGGTAGATGTGTCTGGAAGCAGCAGTTTGCAGTAGTTCTCAAGATTTTCAGTCTCCAATCCAAAGGACTCTAGGACTTAGGACTCCAGAGAGCTTTTGTTTATATGGGTTCAGAACTACTGGCATTTACTATATTAGGAAGTAAAATATAAATTTACAAAATACTTATTAATTGGTTCATTTGAAGATAATAATAATAATGAACACAAAGTGTGTTAAAAATTACATCTCGGGATTATAAAAATGGCTTCAATGGGTAAAACTCCTAAAAGAGAACTAAATCAGTTTGTTCTACAATATGAGAAAGAATAGTGAAGAACAGAGCTTAGAAAATACATTTTGTCCCTTTGACTAAAGAGGTATTGACTATTACTTCTCAGGCACCTATCTTAACTAAGTGCCCAGATCTCCTCTGATAACTTTTTTGATTTGGCTTCCCAAAATTGGAAGCTAAATATTGGAAAAATAAAATAAAAAAATCACTATATCCATTATATCCAAAACTCTATTTGAGATTTCCCAGAGGACCCCAGAAAATCACAATTTTTCTTTGTCTTCTATCTTTTAAAAACAGAGATGATAGAAATAACTATTACAGTAAAATAATGAACAAAAATCTATGAAACTTCCTGGAGATCTGTCGGTGCCTTTGCTGCACACGGTGTTTCCTTTTTCCCCTTTGGGCTGTACCACGCAGCATAAGGGATCTTAGTTCTCAAACCCATACCCCCTTCAGTGGAAGCACAGAGTCCTAACCACTGGACCTCCAGGAAATTCCCAGTTCATACAGAGCAAATGCCAATCAAAACTCTTATGAAATAGTTATACACTGTACTTCAACAGAAAATTTTACCCTTATTCACCCTGATATTATTAGCTAGAGAAATAAATTACCCATAGTCATTAAGTAACTGTCATCTATATAGTTTTCTTTTAATGTGATGCTTGGCAGAAAGCACTGCTACAGAACTGTACTTCTGCATTATTTTTTCTACCTACCACCCTATTTTTAACAACTAAGTATGTAAAAGTAAAGAAAAATGTAATTTCTTTCAGAAACACACAACATGCTAAGGGTTAATTTCTGCCACTTGTACACAGTAATACAACAGGAAAATGATTTAAAAAATAATACAAAATGGAATGCCAAGCAATAAAACAACTGTAATTTCCTTTATTTTACAAAGAACTAAATGATAAATTAGTAAAATCCATTTGGATTAGGTCTAACAAATTTAGTGGCAGCTTGGATGAGATATGGGTAAAAGTCTTCCTAATAGCTAGGCAATTGGTACCATGAGATTCAGCTTCTCCTTTCAATTCTCTTTCTGCAGTAAAAGTTAAAATGCCAATATCTTTGGGAAAAGTAATACGTTAAGCTACACTGTCATTTAAATCTCTATGTTTGGGGGAATTTTCAGAAAGAATTTTTAAAACAGAACAGTGGAAAGAATGCATATTATAAAGAAAATAATCACGGCATAAAAAGAGGTAAAAAGATAAAATTTTGCTACTTCACACTTGGCCCCTGATAACAACCACCTTTTTCTTCCACAGAAATTAGAATATGTATTCCTAAGAGAAGTCTTGTGTACACAAGGTGTATATAATAGTAGAAAGGGCTAGTGGCCTGAAATAAGTTACTCAAACTTGGGGCCTCACACCTATCTAAAAAGGGACTTTAGAATGATCCAATGAGATCATGTATTTTAAAGCATTTGGCATATCAGGGCACTCAATAATGTTTGTTTTTGTTGTTCAGTTGCTAAGTCATATCTGACTCTTGGCGACCACATGGACTGCAACACACCAGGCTTCCCTGTCATGCACTATTGCTGGAAGTTTGCTCAAACTCGTGTCCATTGTGTCAGTGATGCCATCCAACCATCTCATCATCTGTTGCCCCCTTCTCCTCCTGTCCTCAATCTTTCCCAGCATCAGAATCTTTTTCAATGAGTTGCAATCCAATAATCCAACAAACTCCAGAATACAAGCTGTGACTTGACTGCTTATTGTTTTCCTAAAGAATGGTGTTATCAGAGAAAGTCTGAGAAGGAAATGAATAAATGGAAAAAACATTAAATGCACTAACCGAAAGCTTGGTATGTGGATTTCTGGAATTTATTTGAAAAACTGGAATAAATTACATAGAGAATCCGAATAACTACAAAATATACTATATACATATGAATCTATGAAGATGTATAATTACTCAATTTTCTGAAATTTCTTTAAGAAGTTTGAGATAGTTACATATACATTTTCTCTAAAAGTGAGTAAAAAGCTGAATAATATGACTGAAAATCTAAACCTTGTGCTACATTTCCTTCCTATTGTATTAACATTCTCAGTTGAAGTTCAAAAACAATAGTATCCTTTTATTTCAGACTATAAATTAACGGTAAATTCTTATAACGACAACGTTAAGTCCATAATAGAAGTGCTGACACCTGAATAATAGCTATGGTTAGGCAGTAATAGCATTAGCCTATTTATATCAGCAAACTCTTTATATTATTCTTTTCTTATCTCCAAATTGAATGGATGTTGACACACACACACACTCCATTTTCTTTGTAGTTGGGCGAACTTTCTCTACGCATATAAAATACAATTATATGTACCTACAGATATATCTTACTTCTCTATTTCCAAGTAATTTATTATGTGGGAAATACAATTTTCTGTTTTAATTAAGTTTATCTGAATATGTAGGTTTATAGTGAGAACACACAATTTTATCTTGGGGCCATTTTATAAGTATTATTTGTCAAGATCAATATAGTTGAAACTTAAATCTGGTTTAAAAGGTTACACTGTATTGAAGAGGTAATATTTCCTGTTCAAATCTTGATTATATAGAATCAGATTTGTAAAATACTGACCAAAAAAAAGTGAACAACAATGATCATAGTTTACCCAACTATGATACATTTCACTTCTGGGTATTATATTAATAGCTTAGATAAGAACTCGATAAAGCTGAATATAAATACATTTTGGGCTTCCCAGGAGGCTCAGTGGTAAAGAATTGCCTGCCAATGCAGGAGATGAAGGTTCGATCCTTGGGTTGGGAAGATCCCCTGGAAGAGAAAATGGCAAACCACTCCAGTATTCTTGCCAGGATAATCCCATGGACAGAGGAGCCTGGAGGGCTACAGTCCATGGGGGTCGCAAAGAGTTGGACACAACTGAGCAACTGAGTATGCACACAAATGCATTTTAATATTTACACTTTTGGGGACTTCCTGTGTCAGTTTTCATTCCAATACCAAAGAAAGGCAATGCCAAAGAATGCTCAAACTACCGCACAATTACACTCATCTCACACGCTAGCAAAGTAATGCTCAAAATTCTCCAAGCCAGGCTTCAGCAATACATGGACCGTGAACTTCCAGACGTTCAAGCTGGTTTTAGAAAAGGCAGAGGAACCAGAGATCAAAGTGCCAACATCCGATGGATCATTGAAAAAGCAAGAGAGTTCCAGAAAAACATCTATTTCTGCTTTATTGACTATGCCAAAGCCTTTGACTGTGTGGATCCCAATAAACTGTGGAAAATTCTGAAAGAGATGGGAATACCAGACCACCTGACCTGTCTCTTGAGAAACCTGTATGCAGGTCAGGAAGCAACAGTTAGAACTGGACATGGAACAACAGACTGGTTCCAAATAGGAAAAGGGGTACGTTAAGGCTGTATATTGTCACCCTGCTTATTTAACTTATATGCAGAGCACATCATGAGAAACGCTGGGCTGGATGAAGCACAAGCTGGAATCAAGATTGCTGGGAGAAATATCAATAACCTCAGATATGCAGATGACACCACCCTTATGGCAGAAAGTGAAGAAGAACTAAAGAGTCTCTTGAAAGTGGAAGAGGAGAGTGAAAAAGTTGGCTTAAAGCTCAACATTCAGAAAACTAAGATCCTGGCATCTGGTCCCATCACTTCATGGCAAATAGATGGGGAAACAGTGGAAACAGTGTCAGACTTTATTTTTGGGGGCTCTAAAATCACTGCAGATGGTGACTGCAGCGATGAAATTAAAAGATGCTCACTCCTTAGAAGGAAAGTTATGACCAACCTAAATAGCATATTTAAAAGCAGAGACATTACTTTGCCAACAAAAGTCCGTCTAGTCAAGGCTATGGTTTTTCCAGTAGTCATGTATGGATGTGAGAGTTGGACGGTGAAGAAAGCTGAGTGCCAAAGAATTGATGCTTTTGAACTGTGGTGCAGGAGAAGACTCTTGAGAGTCCCTTGGACTGCAAGAAGATCCAACCAGTCCATCCTAAAGGAGATCAGTCCTGGGTGTTCATTGGAAGGACTAATGTTGAAGCTGAAACTCCAATACTTTGGCCACATCATGCAAAGAGTTGACTCATTGGAAAAGACCCTGATGCTGGGAGGGATTGGGGGCGGGAGGAGAAGGGGACGACAGAGGATGGGATGGCTGGATGGCATCACCGACTCAACAGACATGAGTTTGAGTGGACTCCGGGAGTTGGTGGTGGACAGGGAGGCCTGGTGTGCTGCGATTCATGGGGTCCCAAAGAGTCGGACACGACTGAGCAACTGAACTGAACTGAACTGTGGTCCAGCAGTTAAAACTCTGTGTGCTCACTGTAGAGGGTATGGGTTCAATCCCTGGTCAGGGAACTAAAATCCTGCATGCCACGTGGCATGGCCAAAAAAAAAATTTTTTAAGACTTTCACGTCAAAGTAAATTTACTAAATTATTCTTTCTTCCTTCACATATTTTTCCTGCTTCCTCTATATGCTCATTCTCAATAATTTTAACTATCTCCTATTAAACAGTTAAAGAATTTTAACTATGTCCTAATAAATAAAACAAAAAGCTCAGTTGAAACAAAACTGCGTATGATAATTGAGGCTTCTTTCTTAGCATTAATAGTAGTTTATAAGTCTTACATCTACTACGTTTCAGACTTTCAGAATTATTTTATTGATAGGTCAATTCGTTTACAATTTTTCCTGAAAAATATTTGTGAGTACAAGTATCTAAAATATTATGTTCTATCTACTATTTCTACTATTTTTCACCTGATAATCTTACAACCTATTCAAAATACATCTATGAGAAAGAACTTTCCTTCAAAAGAGTCCACAGTCTAGAATTGGACAACATGAACCAACTGTTCAGTAGTAAAACAAATTAGTTTCAGAACAATCATAAACTTAAGAGAATGCATCTCAAGGATTTTTTTACCAAGCACATAAGAAACTGTCAGCTTTCCCAAATTATCTAGACTCCAGAGAACAGTAAAAGGGAAAGCAGAGATTAGTGAGAGGAATAGTGGAGGTGTACTGAAAAATTATCAGGTAGACTCAAAATAAATAAAATAGTTTTCTCTGGTGACTGTTTCTTTTAAACTGATGTTAATTAGTATAATCAAATACAGCAAATCAATAGAAAGTATGAGGAAGAGTACACCCAGTATGAAAATCTAGCGTACTTCCAAACAAAATGGCAGTGTTTCAAGGTCATCTCTGGCATCATTTCACCTCATTTTTCAGCTTTGTTGCCACATGGCACCCACCCCCAAAGTCTTGAGTCTTGAAAGGTATTTAGGACATCCTAGTGCTGTGATACCCAGAAAAGATCCCACGTTCCAGACCACTCTCTGCCGCCTCCACCCGTCAGAGACATTTTGCTCAGTTCTGATAAATTGATTTCAAATACTAAGTAATACTAATGACCAAAGTGTAATCCTTGGAGGATCATTTGCATATAACAGAGAGCCTCACAATACATAGAAAATAATCAAGTTATACTAGTCAAGACCTTTATACATTTAGCTAGACTTGGGTAATAATAACTGGCTACATTTATTCCCACTAAGGGCAAGTTGAGCAATTAATCATCTAAAGAATATAGACACTCTCAAGGAAAATTTTCTGGATAAGTAAGGCTCCTCTCAGTTTACATCATTGTTAGAAAAGAAGGACTATTTCACATTCTAATTTGAGAAGTATACATCCTTTGATCCTTACCAATGTTTTACATGTTATGCTTCATCATTTTAATTATGTGTAATTTGGATATGACTTAGCAACTGAACAACAACAACAATTTAGACAATAATGCTCCTTTTCCCTAATAAGACTACAAAACAGGCAGAAACATTGAAATATCCCCTGTCCTCCATTATCCTTTTATCCTCTCACTCCTCCAATTACAAGAAACCTTAGCTAGGCACATGGCTACATGAAATAAACACTGCGCTTCCAACTTCCGCATTCACTGAGGAAAAGCCATGTGACTAGGTTCCAAATAAGAGAGTGTAGGAAAGTGATCGGTACAACTTCCAACTTCAAGAAAATATCCTTAAAAGGAGTAGAAGTGTCTCCTTTTCTTCCTTCCTACTTTCTGAAAAGATGTGATCTACAGATTATAAAATATCTGTGAGAAATGTCAAAAGAAGCTGCGATTGGGCAGACACTACAAAATAAGAGCTTGGGGGACTAAGAAGGAAGCAGATCTCTTTGTGCACCATATGCTTCCTGGAAGATGAAAGGCTTATTTTGACTTGTTTGCAGTGGCCTGTGAAGGAACCAGGAACACAGGAAGGAACATAGGAGACACAGCAACAGAAATGTGCAAGTGTGCCAGAGCACGGAAGAAATACTGAATCTGGGAGCCCGCCTTCTGGAAGGCATCTAGCAAACAAACTTCAGCTGATTATGACGTGATTAGAGAGGCAATGGCAAAAGGGCAAGTAGGGAGCACTGAATATACTCAACTATAGAACGTAGACTAAAACAGATGAGGAAAATGCTGACAAAACACAAGGAAAATGTCATATACTCTGACAAAGTAGAAATCGTACTATTTACAAAAATTGGGACGAGAGTAACAAAGATAGGTGTGGAGTGAGGACTGCAATCTAAAGCATACGTTGGCTGGCAGTCACAGCAAGTATTTAACAATAAAACATCAAGTAGTAGAGAAATATAAGCACACTGAGATTTTTTTTTTAACTGTGGAAACAGTTCAGTTCCGTTCAGTTCAGTCGCTCAGTGGTGTCCGACTCCTTGCGACCCCATGAACCGCAGTACGCCAGGCCTCCCTGTCCATCACCAACTCCCGGAGCCTACCCAGACTCCTGTCCATTGAGTCATTGATGCCATCCAACCATCTCATCCTCTGTCGTCCCCTTCTCCTCCTGCCCCCAATCCTTCCCAGCATCAGGGTCTTTTCAAACGAGTCAGCTCTTCACATCAGGTGGCCAAAGTATTGGAGTTTCAGCTTCAACATCAGTCCTTCCAATGAACACCCAGGCGTGATCTCCTTTAGGATGGACTGGTTGGATCTCCTTGCAGTCCAGGAGACTCTCAAGAGTCTTCTCCAACACCACAGTTCAAAATATCAATTCTTCGGCATTTAGCTTTCTTTATAGTCCAACTCTCACATCCATACATGACTACTGGAAAAACCATAGCCTTGACAAGATGGACCTTTGTCAGCAAAGTAGTGTCTCTGCTTTTTAATATGCTATCTAGGTTGGTCATAGCTTTTCTTCCAAAGAGTAAGCGTCTTTTAATTTCATGGCTGCAGTTACTATCTGCAGTGATTTGGAGCCCAAAGAAATAAATTCTCTGTGTTTCCACTGTTTCCCCATATATTTGCCATGAAGTGATGGGACCGGATGCCATGATCTTAGTTTTCTGAATGTTGAGCTTTAAGCCAACTTTTTCACTTTCATCAAGAGGCTTTTTAGTTCTTTTTCACTTTCTGCCATAAGGGTGGTGTCATCTGCATATCTGAGGTTATTGATATTTCTCCTGGCAATCTTGATTCCAGCTTGTGCTTCATCCAGCCCGGCGTTTCTTATGATGTACTCTGCATATAAGTAAAATAAGCAGGGTGACAATATACAGCCTTGACGTACTCCTTTTCCTATTTGGAACCAGTCTGTTGTTCCACGTCCAGTTCTAACTGTTGCTTCTTGACCTGAATACAGGTTTCTCAGGAGGCAGGTAAGGTAGTCTGCTATTCCCATCTCTTTAAGAATTTTCCACAGTTTGTTGTGATCCACACAAGTCAAAGGCTTTGGCATAATCAATAAAGCAGAAGTAGATGTTTTTCTGGAATTCCCTTGCTTTTTCTATGCTCCAACAGATGTTGGCAATTTGATCTCTGGTTCCTCTGCCTTTTCTAAATCTAGCTTGAACATCTGGAAGTTCACAGTTCACATACTGCTGAAGCCTGGCTTGGAGAATTTTGAGCATTACTTTGCTAGCGTGTGAGATGAGTGCAATTGTGTGGTGGTTTGAACATTCTTTGGCATTGCTCAGACTCATATCCATCCAAAGGTCTCTCAAGAGTCATCTCCTGCACCACAATTTGAAAGCATCAATTCTTTGGCACTCAGCATTCTTTATGTTCCAACATTCATACATGACTGCTGGAAAAACCATAGCTTTGACTATACAGACCTCAGTCAACAAAATGATGCCTCTTCTTTTGTCTAGGATTGCCATAGCTTTTCTTGCAAGGAGCAAGCATCTTTTAATTTCACAGCTGCAGTCACCATTCACAGTGATTTTGGAGCCCAAGAAAATGAAATCTGTCACTGTTTTCACTTTTTCCCAACGTATTTGCCATGAAGTGATTGGACCAGATGCCATGATCTTAAGTTTTTGAATGTTGAGTTTTAAGCCAGGTTTTCACTCTCTTCTTTTACCCTCATCAAGAGGCTCTTTGGTTTCTCTTCACTTTCTGCCATTACAGTGGTATCATCTGCATATATAATATTGTTTATCTTCCATTAGTTTTCCCCATATATTTACTTTTCCATAGTTTGCCATCCTTAAAGTCTAAAATCTCTTCTTGTCTTGTCTCTGTTCTACAAACTTATTGTTTTTCGTTCAGATGTTATAGAAACCCCAAGTTTAAACCTACCCTTTGAGTTACTCATCACCAAATAGTCTCATGTATTTATTCAGAATACATGCATTTGTAAACTTCTGTTTTTCTCTTTCTAATTTTTGTCAGTCTAATTTGCAAGGCCCCAACTAACAAACCTAAGATGGGTAGAGGAAAAAGATTTTTCTCCTCCCTTACTAGGATATATATGTTACAGTAATAGCACTCAGTGTAAAGAAAGTCAACTGGAATCTGACCCTGAGATGACCTAGACACTGAAATTAGCAGACAAGTATTTTAAATCCCAAGGTTTAATGCTCAAGGACATAAAAGAAAATATAATCAATGAAGAAATAAGATAGCTCAGCAGAAAAATAGGAAATATGAAAAAATAATTAACATGGAAATTTTAGAACTCATAAAATAATATATGAAATAAAAAATTGATCGGATGGCCTTAACAGCAGATTGTAAATAATAGGAGGGTCAATGAACTTAAACACAGATCATTACAAACTATCTGTTGAAAATACAGAAAGATTTTTTTTAAAAAAGAAAGAAAAATCCAATGATTTATGGAACGGTATTAAAAGGTCAACATACTTGTAATTGGAAACCCAAAAGGAGAAAAATTAGAGAATGGGGCAGGAAAAGAATATTTAAAGAAATGATGCCCTCAAATTTCCCAACTTTAGTGAAAGATAAATTTGCATATTGAAATGGCATACACCAAGCAAACTTAGGCACATCATAGTTAAATGGCTGGAGGGAAAAAAAGAGAAAATCTTGAAAGGAATCAGAGAGAACAACACAGTACATGTGGGGAAATAGTAATATGAATGATAGCTGACTTTGTATCAGAAGTCATAGAGACCAGAAGATAGCAGAAGAAAATATTTAAAGTGTGAAAAAAAAATTTGAACCCAGAACTCTGTATTTTGCAGAAATACCATTTAAATATGAAGGCAATAACAGCAGCACTACTCATAATAGCCCCCAAATAGGAAAAATCTCAAAGGTTCATTAACCGTAAGTGGAGAAATAAAATGTATATCTACACAATACATTATTTGGTGATAAAAATAAAGTACTGAGACATGCTACAAAACAGATAACTCTACAACATAAAATAACTTAGGCTAAGTCAAAGAAGCCATTCACAAAATAACCCTTATTGTCTCATTCCATTTGTATTAAATATCCAAAATAGGATAATGAGACTGAAGGTAGATTAATGATGTGATGGAGAATAGGGATTAATTACAAATGTTTGTGGTGTACTTCTAAGTGTGATTAAGTCACTCAGTCGTGTCCTACTCTTCGTGACCCCATGGACTGTAGCCCGCCAGGCTCCTCTGTCCATGGAATTCTCCAGGCAAAAATACTGGAGTGGGTTGCCATTCCCTTTTCCAGGGAATCTTCCTGACACAAGGATCGAACCCTGGTCTCCCGCATTGCAGGCAGGTTCACAGATTCTTTACCGTCTGAGCCACCAGGGAAGCTTTTAGGAGAGGATGAAAATGTCCTAAAATTAGATTACAGTGATAGTTGATTGCATAACACTGTGACCATACGAAAAAACATTGAACTATTTACTTTAAATGGGCAAATTATATGATATGCTAATTATATCTCAATAGAGCTGTTAAGAAAAAGACTGAAGGCAATATAAAGACATTTTTAGATACAAGAAAAAAAGACAACTCATGGTCAGCAGCCTGTTTTGTAAGAAAAATAAAAAGGAAGGTCTCCAGGCTCAGGGGAAATAACTAGATGGAGACAAATCTATAGAAAGGAATGATGAGCACTGGAAGCAGTTAAAAAACAGTGTTACTTAAATCTTCATTTAGGAAAATACATATGACTATTTAAATCAAAACCAAAAATACTGTATTGTGGAGCTTACAGACCTATGTAGATACATTACTTAGGATAATGACAGCATAAAAAATAGGGAAACAAGTGGAACAATATGGTTGGCAAGATTTCTGCATCTTATATGAGGTGAAAATTAGTCATGATTCTATTAACTGTGAAGTTAAACCTGTATATATCCTTGGAGCAAAAACTAAAAATATAATACAGAGGTAGTTAAAAGGCTTATAAATTAAAATGAAATTCTGCCTTTATGTTTAGTCATTTTAAACAGTACTAGCCACAAGACTCATATTGTTGGTAGTCATGGGCTAAAGGACACAAAGGGAAAAAAAATACAAGATATGTAATACTTGAAACACACCTCAACTATATTTAGACTGTGTATTAAGTACAAGTAAGTAATACACTTACTGTGTATTAACTAAGATGCTCTACACTACTGATAAATAAATGAAACAAGGTTATATAACAAAAGCTAAATTATAAAGTCTGTGAATCAGAGATGAACAAAGCCAAGGTCCTTTAAAAAATGGAGAATGGCTGCATATATATTAACATATCTAAAGAAAAAGCCTGTCAATCTGAGGAGCTGTTGGTCAGCAAGAGAAACCCAGGGGAAAACAGCATAAGAGGCAAACTTTAGCAGTACTCATCTAAGCACTAATAGAGAAGTTGGGCCAGACTTCAAGTATTACAGTCCTAGGTAAGATTATTCCTCTTATGGAAATGAACGCAACAGGTTAGTGACAAATTCAATTTATATAAGTTTGTTTCCACTCTATATTCCCTAAACAATGTTCTAATTATAAACTTGACTTCCCAGTCTATACAGAGAAAATACCTGACTTACATTAACTCAAGTCTGTGTTAACTACCACTCAAAAATTGATAAACTGGAATGGTTATTTTAGTTATTAGTCTCTACAGGCCCAGTCTGTGTTCATGAGAGATGAGAACCCCCTCCCCCCGCCATGCTATGCATGGGGCTTCCCTGGTGGCTCAGAAGGTAAAGAATCTGCCTGCAATGCTGGGGACCCGGGTTCAATCTCTGGGTCGGTAAGCTCCCCTAGAGAAGGAAATGGCTATCCGCTCCAGTATTCTTGTCTGGGAAATCCCATGGACAGAGCAGCTTGGTGGGCTACCGTCCATAGCGTCACAAAGAGTCAGACGTAACAGAGCGACTAATACACACATACCACACTATGCATAATTAGGTTTGAAAGCATGGAGGCCAAGAGAAGATCTCCAGGTTGTGATAATATGGTTCCATGGTTACAGTGTATTTCATAAGGCTACTTATTTTATGGCCTAGGTGTACAAACTTTACTGAATAGTTCATTTTCTTTTTAATTACAAGAGTTTGAAATTTAAATCTTCATATTATTCAAAAACTTAGTTTTGCTTTTTAACAGATGTGCTTGATTACATAAGACAGTGGAATAAAGATACTGCTGACAAAAGAGAACATTAGTGAAAGGTCAGGAAATCAGATATAGTCCTTGACATAAGCTACCCCTTACATGTAACAGAAAAGAGATTCATTCACAAAACTGGAAGACAGTGCCCAATTCTTGTTTATAATAATTTATTTTTATAGCAACTAGTGAACTGTTTATCTACATAATGATAGTATTAGATCTCAATATTACATTTGTTATTACTACATCTGCTTGTACTATCTTGGTAGAAATCAGATTAAAAAAATGGTTGTATCAGAATAAAGAATGAACAGGTCCTAGATCAAACTCAAATATTCCCAGTGAAATGTGTTATAAGAATTGCATCATAAAGATCTATAAATATAAGATTTACACATTTTTTCTTGATGGCCATAATTAGCTCTATATTTTGAATTTCTACTTAACACATATTGGTTGAGATGCTTTATAAAAAGGATGAGGCAGGTGTAAAACTGAGGAAATTAATTTAATGATATTTTTAAGGCTTCTTTTCATGGCCTTCTCCTCATTTGAGCCCTTCCCATCCTAAGAACATTTTCTGAGATTTTTAGAAGCACTGGTTTGTTATTAACTTAATGAGAGAAGGAAATGTGTCAACTAAAAAAGAAGGGCAAAAAAACAATTCAATACATCTCTGTAGAAAATTACAAATAACTTTTATTTTTAAATCCAATCTATTATAAACATCTTCCTCACAGAATTTATTATATCTTAGCTTTGATTACTTGGTATTAAATATCCCTATTTTTCAGTGATAAGATTTCCAAATTCTTCTCCATCCTGGTTTTCCTCGTCAACATTTTACCAAAAAATTTTTTTTTCTTTTAGCATTTATTATATTCCAGGACTTACACTGGATGGAGGCAATTCAAAGACAAATAAGAGGATGTATTTCCTCCAAGGGGCTTATTACTCTATTAGGGAGCAGCATACAGAAGTCATCTAAGTGACATAAAGAGCTACAAAGATGTCTGAAACATGTCTGAGTATGTGAGCATATAATTACTAGCTGATATTTAGGGCAATCCTCAAATTGATGGCTTAATACAAGAAAAGTGTTTTATTCGGAGGCAGCCCTTCTCCATCACTTAAATCTGCTACCTTGAAAACGTGGCCTCCAAGGTCACTGAGGTAGGAAAGAGATAGGCTGGAGTTTTTCAGGAAATGGTTGTCTGGGGCCAGGTTTGGAAGTGGCCTGAATCCCTTCCCATAACACTCTGTCCCAGAACTCAATCTCATGCATCCAACCTATGGACAGGTGGGGCTGGGAAATGCAGAGGACCCCAAAGGTATTTATTGAACACTAATAGGCTCTGCCACCGACTGTAAAATGGAGGCCAGTTAATTCTACTTGGAAAAGCTTTACAGAAAATATAATGCTTGAATTGGGTACCAGATCACTCTACTTTATCAGTTTTCCACTGTACATGATGAGAAAACCAAGAGAATCAACTGAAAAAATATTACGAACAATGAAAGAATTTAGCAGAATAGCTGGGCCTCCACTGATTCAAAAGATAATTATTGCGCACTTGTTCTATCTAGATTCATAGGAAACATCACTGAATAAAATAAAAATTCTTAAATTTTTAAATTTAAAAAACCGTGGAATTTATAATCGATCTTGAGCAGATAGTAAGTAAGAAATAAAGTAAATAAGTGCTTTCCTGGTGACTCGGTGATAAAGAATCTGCCTGCCGATGCAAGAGACACAGGTTTGATCCCTGATCTGGGAAGATCTCACACGCCATGGAGTAACTAAGCCTGTGTGCCAGAAGTAATCAGCCTGTGCTCTAGAGCCCAGGAGCCGCAACTGCTGAGCTCATGTGCCACAACTAGTGACGTCCACGCACCCTAGAGCCCATGCTCTGCAACGAGAAGCCACTGCAATGAAAAGCCCTTGCACCACAAGTAGAAAGCAGCCTCTGCTCGCCACCACCAGAGAAAAGTCTGTGTAGCAATGAAGATCCAGCATAACCAAAAATAAATAAAAATTATTTTAAAAATAAATAAAAAACCAGATAGCATGTTAGCAGATGATAAGAGATGTGGATAAAGGAAGAGTGGAAATGGGAGAAGAATAGGTTTCATTTTTTAAATAGAGGTCCAGAAGTTGACACTGAAGAGATGAATGATGTGAGGGAGTTAGCCATAAGGATATCCTGAGGAAGAGCATTCTACCGCAGAAGGAAAAACCAGGACATTATCTTAAAGTCAGGAACTTTCTTGGCACTGGGGAACACCAGGGATGCCAGTGTGGCTGAAGTAGACTGAACAATAGGAGAGGAATAGGATATGAGGGTAGAGAAATATGACAGCCATTTAA
The DNA here is from genome assembly GCA_024291935.2 of Okapia johnstoni. Lineage (NCBI taxonomy): Eukaryota > Metazoa > Chordata > Mammalia > Artiodactyla > Giraffidae > Okapia > Okapia johnstoni. The sequence continues at coordinate 27,405,737 of CM044326.1, forward strand.
GCCTGTGGTCTTTATGTGAGTGAAATGGAAAGTCATTGAAGAGTTTTAAATATAGGAGTAACACGATATTTATTAAGTTTATGTGTAAAACTTGATCTATGTTTGCAGCAAAACATAAAATCTATAGAATAAAACAGAGAAATGTGCAAAATTCATATAAAATGTTTTTAAAACACCCCTAAAGGACACAAAAGAGAATTTGAATAAGTAAGAAGATATGTATTATTCTTGGATAAAAAGACTCAGCACTATAAAAAATTTTTTACATGAATGTATCAATTTAATGCAATTAATAAAAAAAAAAACCTGTCCTTATGTGAATGTATCAATTTAATGCAATTACCCCCTCAAAAAAATCCACAGTTTTTCTTTCTGGACAGATAAATTAATTCTAAAATTCATAAGAAAAAATTAAAAAGCAAGGGTGGTTAGCGGTGTGCTGATGCAAAACTTAGACTTACTATATATTAAATCTCACTATAAAGATCCAACAATTAAAAGCAGTTGCTACTGGCACATGAACAGGAGGAAGGAAATGGCAACCCACTCCAGGGTTCTTGCCTGGAGAATCCCAGGGATGGCGGAGCCTGGTGGGCTGCCGTCTATGGGGTCGCACAGAGTCGGACACGACTGAAGCGACTTAGCAGCAGCAGCAGCAGCTACTGGCCAATGGACAGGCCAAAGGAAAATGAGAGAAATTCCAGAAGGAATTCAAATACTTACATTTGAAACTTAGTATGTAACAAAGTTGGCATTTCAAATCAGTAGAGGAATTCAAGCATTTAATACATACTTACTGAGTACCTGTTATGTTTCAGGCACAATTCCAACAGTAAACATGAGTAAAAGTTCTTGTCCTCATGAGGATGACATTCTAATGGGAATTATGACATTAAATCAATAATGTTGAGAGGACTGGGTAGTTATATTGAAGAAGATAAATCTGGACCATATACATATTCTAAATAGAATAAATTTTTAATTTTTAAAAAAGAACCTGAAAAATTTGGGAAAATTCTTTATAACCTTGAAGTAAGAAAGATTTTTCTAAGAAAGATTTTTCTAAGTATGACTCAAATTTGAAGTTTAAGAAAAAAACAAAAGACTGAAAATTTTGACTGCAGACAAATAAAAGAACTACTGTATGGAAAAGTAAACACTGTAGGATGGGTAAGAAGAAACATAATAAACTATAAATAATTATTTTAAATTAATATTATACATAAAAGGCTAACCTCCCCAATATAAGACAAGTTCTAGAAATAAAAAGGATCAATAATCCAATTTTAAAAAATAAGCAAATATGTGAACAAATGTTTATCAAGAAAGATAATTAGTATTTAAGCAATGAAAGATGTCTGACTTTACTAATAATTACGAAAATATAAGTGAAAAGAACACTGAGATACTATGGTTTTAATATATCACATTTGCAAAAATCCAGAAGTTTGACAACTCTGTTGTAATGGAAACAGTTACTCAAATACATTACTGGTGGGAATTCAAAATAGTACTATAATCCCCATAGAGAACTATTTGGTGACACCTATTAAAACCACAAAAGTATGTATGTTCAACCCTGAAATCTTACCTCTAGGAATTTACTTCACAGATAAGTAATTTCATACATGTGCAGATTTATACACACAGTTATACACTTCAGCATTGTGTAAGCAGTAACATCCAATGATGAGCTCAAGGAACTAAAGAATGAAGAGAAAATCAAACCCAAAGAAAGTGCAAAAAAAGAAATAACAAGCAGATATTAGCCATCCCTGCTTGTGCTTAGATTTTCCATAACCTCTTTGGGCTAGAGGAGTTTGTTTCTCCAATTTCATAGATGAGTCAAATGCGACTCAAAGAGGTGAGGCGAACAGTCCGCAAGCGTACAGCTTGTATGGGCAAAGACAGTCTCACAGCTGTAATGAAGTCTAGACCCTGTGTTCTTAAACAAAACTCAACACTGTCTGCTATGAAAATGTGTTGTTACACTGTTATTGTGATTTAGTCAGTAAGTCCTGCCCAATTCTTTTGCGACCCCATGGACTGTATCCCACCGGGCTCCTCTGTCCATGGGATTATATGGACAGGAATATATTCCAGGCCCAGAAAGTTACCTTAAGAAAAAAACTGAGAAGAAAACTCCACTCCATATGTACAAAGCTGCTTATTCACTCCACAAATATTTGTTGACTGTTCACTACATGTCAGGAAACATCCTTCAGTAATTTATAAGAAATAAATGCAGGCACTAACCCAACAGAGGTGACAGGCAAGCGTCCCGTTCCCAGGGCTTCTCCCTAGGTCCTGCCAGAACCAGTAGTCACGTTCAGCCCTCTCCCCAGGGGATGCCCCTTGACTGTCAGGCTCTGCTGGCCAGAGGGGAATGCATTGCCAAGCCTCACAGGTCTGAAACAACAGCAAGGCAGCTGAAGAGACAATAAAGATCCAGGGCAGAGTTAAACAATAAGGTTTATCTCCTACACAAGGCCACTCCTTCAAAATTGGGAGAGAGAGCTATCTTGTCTAATACATAGAAACAAATACAGAGTCAAGCAAATGAGGAAACAGAGGAATATGTTCCAAACGAAAGAATAAGCTGAACTCCAGGAAACAAAAAAAACCTAAGTGAAATGGCGATACGTCATTTACCTACTAAACAGTTAAAAGTGGTAGTCATAGACACCAAACTTGGAAGAAGAAAGGATAAACACAGAGATTACTTCAACAAAGAAATAGAAAATATAAGAAAGTACCAAACAGAAGTCAGAGAGCTGAAGAATACAGTAAATGAACTAAAAAAATACACTAGAGGGGTTCAACAGCAGACTATATGAAGGAGAAATAATCAGTGTTCTAGAGTACAGGGCTGTGGAACTCACCAAAACAGAGCAGGAAAAAAAAAAAGATTTTAAAAAGAGAAGACAGCTTAAAGGACCAATGGGGCAACATCAAATACAATAAAATTTACATTACAGGGGTCTCAGAAGGAGAAGAGCAAGAGAAAATGGGGCAGAAAGCTTATTCAAAGAAACAATGGCTGAAACTTCCCTAACTTAAGGACACAGACATCAATATTCACACATGAATGTCAAATCATTATGCTATACATCTGAAATGAATGGAATGTTGCATGTCAACTATACTTCATTAGAAATGACATCAAGAAGATAAGTTGATTTAAAAAAAAGCATTTATGAGATAACATTAATGGAAAACGTTGACTACTATCTTTGATTTATCCTACATAAGAACAACTGGTCATGAGGCTCAGGCTAAGGGCTGAACTGATGTGAAGTTAATGGGATTTGGGATGGGGACTGAGGTAAATTTATATTTAAAAGTTTCATTGGAAAAAAAAATCAATGAAATAGGAAACAAAAATTCAATTGAGAAAAATCAACAAAGCTTAAAACTGGTGTTGAAAAAAATAATAAATAAGCCTCTAGGAAAAAAAGAAAAAACACAAAACATTTATATCAGAAATTAAAAGGTGACCATCACTATAGATACAGACTTTACAGATGTTTAAAAAGTAGTAAGAGAATAATATTGCACAGGAACCTGGAATGTTAGGTCCATGAATCACGGTAAATTGGATGTGATCAAACAGGAGATGGCAAGAGTGAACATTGACATTTTAGGAATCAGTGAACTAAAATGGATGGGAATGGGTGGATTTAATTCGGATGACCACTATATCTACTACTGTGGGCAAGAATCCCTTAGAAGGAATGGTGAAGCCCTTACAGCCAACAAAAGAGTCTGAAATGCAGTACTTGGTTGCAATCTCAAAAATGACAGAAATGATCTGGATTGGTTTCCAAGGCAAACCATTCAACATCACAGTATTCCAAGTCGATGCCCCAACCACTAATGCTGAAGAAGATGAAGTTGAACGATTCTATGAAGACCTACAAGACCTCCTAGAAATAACACCAAAAAAGATGTCCTTTTCATCATAGAGGACTGGAATGCAAAAGTAGGAAGTCAAGAGATAGCTGGAGTAACAGTCTAGTTTGGCCTTGGAGTACAAAATAAAGCAGGGGAAAGGCTAAGAGAGTTTTGGCAAGAGAATGCATTGACACATTGGTCATAGCAAATGCCCTCGTCCAACAACACAAGAGACAACTCTACACATGGACATCTCCAGATGGTCAATACCCAAATCAGACTGATTACAGTCTTTGCAGCCAAAGATGGAAAAGCTCTATGCAGTCAGCAAAAACAAGACCGGGAGCTGACCGTGGCTCAGATCATGAGCTCTTTATTACAAAATTCATGCTTAAACTGAAGAAAGTAGGGAAAACCACTAGGCCATTCATATGACCTAAATCAAATCTCTTATGATTACATGGTGGAGGTGATGAATAGACTCAAGGGATTAGATCTGGTAGACAGAGTGCCTGAAGAACTATGGACAGAGGTTTGTAACATTGTACAGGAGGTGGTGACCAACACCATCCCCAAGAAAAAGAAATGCAAGGAGGCAAAGTGGTTGTCTGAGGAGGCCTTACAGATAGCTGAGAAAAGAAGAGAAGTGAAAGGTAAAAGAGAAAGGGAAAGATATACCCAGTTGAATGCAGAGTTCCAGAGAACGAAAGGAGAAATAAGAAATCCTTCTTAAGTGAACAATGCAAAGAAACAGAGGAAAACAATAGAATGGGAAAAACTAGAGATCTCTTTAAGAAAATTGGAGATACAAAGGGAACATTTCATGCAAAGAGGGCACAATAAAGGACAAAAATAGCAAGGACTTAACAAAAGCAGAGAGATTAAGAAGAGGTGGCAAGAATACACAGAACTGTACAAAAAAGCTCTTAATGACCCAGACAACCACAATGTTGTGATCACTCACCTAGAGCCAGACATCCTGGAGTATGAGGTCAAGTGGGCCTTAGGAAATGTGGCGATGAACCAAGTTAGTGGAGCTGATGGAATTCCAGCTGAGCTATTTCAAATCCTAAAAGATGATGCTGTTAAAGTGCTGTACTCAATATGCCAGCCCAAACTGGAAAACTCAGCAGTGGTCTAAGGACTGGAAAAGGTCAGCTTTTTTTCCAATACCAAAGAAAGGCAATGTCAAAAGATGTTAAAATTACTGTATAATTGCACTCATTTCATGTGCTAGCAAGATTAGGCTCAAAATCTTTCAGGCTGGCGTCAGCCCTATGTGAACCAAGAACTTCCAGATGTATAAAGTGGATTTAGAAAAGGTAGAGGAACCAGAGATCAAATTTCCAACATCTGTTGGATCATTAAAAAGCAAGGGAACTCCAAAAAAAAAATCTACTTCTGCTTTATTGACTATGCTCAAGCCTTCTACTATATGGATCACAACAAACTATGGAATATTTTTGAAGAAATGGGAATACCAGGCCACCTTACCTGCCTCCTGAGAAATCTGTATGCAGGTCAAGAAGCAATAGTTAGAACTGGACATGGAAAAAAGGACTGGTTCAAAATCGGGAAAGGAGTTTGTCAAGGCTATATATTGTCACCCTGCTTATTTAACTTATATGCAGAGTACATCATGTGTAATGCTGGGCTAGATGACTTCACAAGCTGGAATCAAGATTGCCAGGAGAAATTATCAACAACCTCAGACATGCAGATGATACCACCCTAATGGCAGAAAGTGAAGAGGAACTAAGGAGATGAAGGTGAAAGAGGAGATTGAAAAAGCTGGCTTAAAACTCAACATTCAAAAAACAAAGATCATGGGATCCGATCCCATCACTTCATGGCAAATAGATGGGAAAAAAGTGGAAACTTGTCAGATTTCATTTTCTTGGGCTCCAAAATCACTGCAGATGGTGACTGTAGCCACAAAATTAAAAGGTGCTTGCTCCTTGGAAGAAAAGCTAAGATCAACCTAGACAGTGTATTAAAAAGCAGAGACATCAATTTGCTGACAAAAGTCTATAGTCAAAGGTATGGTTTTTCCAGTAGTCATGTATGGATGTGAGAGTTGGACCATAAAGGAGGCTGAGCACCGGAGAATTGATGCTTTTGAACTGCGGTGTTGGAGAAGACTCTTGAGAGTCCCTTGGGCAGCAACGAGATCAAAGCAGTCCATCCTAAAGGAAATCAACCCTGAATATTCATTGGAAGGACTGATGCTGAAGCTGAAGCTCTGATACTTTGGCCACCTGATGTGAAGAGCTAACTCATTGGAAAAGACCCTGATGCTGGGAAAGATTGAGGGCAAGAGGAAAAGGGCACAACACATACACACTTTTGAATTGTGCTGGAGAAGACTCTTGAGAGTCCTTTGGACTGCAAGGAGTTCACACCAGTCAATCCTAAAAGGAAATCAACCTTGACTATTCACTGGAAGCACTGATGCTGCAGCTGAAGCTCCAATACTTTGGCAACGTGATGCAAAGAGCCAACTCACTGAAAAATCAGACTCAGATGCTGGGAACGACTGAAGGCAAAAGTAGAAGGCAGCAGAGGGTGAAATTGTTAGATAGCATCACTGACTCAGTGGACATGAATTTGAGCAAATTCTGGGAGTTAGTGAAGGACAGAGGAGCCTGGCATTCTACAGTCCATGGGGTCACAACCAGTTGGACAAAACTTAGTGACTGAACAACAACAACAATATACACATTACTATATAGAAAATGCTGTGCAGTGCTTAGTCACTCAGTTGTGTCCAACTGTTTGCAACCCCATGGACTGGAGCCTGCCAGACTCCTCGGTCCATGGGGATTCTCCAGGCAAGAATACTGGAGTGAGTTGCCAAGCCTTCCTCTGGGGGATCTTCCCGACCCAGGGATCGAACCCACGTCTCCTGCATTGCAGGCAGATTCTTTACCAGCTGAGCCACCAGGAAAGCCCAAGAATATTGGAGTAGGTAGTCTATCCCTTCTCCAGGGGATCTTCCCACCCCAGGAATCAAACTGGGATCTCCTGCTCTGCAGGCAGATTCTTTACCAGCTGAGCTACCAGGGAAGCCCATATATAAAATAAATAAATATTAATAATGACCTACAATATAGCACAGGGGCTTCCCAGGTGGCTCAGTGGGTAAAGAATCTGCCTGCAACGCAAGAGATGCAAGAGACTCAGATTTGAACCTTGAGTCAGGAAGATTCTCTGGAGGAGGGCACAGCAACCCACTCCAGTATCCTTGCCTATAGAATCCCACGTACAGAGAGCCTCATGGGCTACAGTCCATAGGGTCACAAAGAGTAGGACACGACTGAAGTAACTGAGCATGCACACAGAGCCCAGTGGAACTCTAATCAGTACCATGTAATGACCCATGTGGGAAATGAGTCTAAAAAAGTGGGGATATATGTATATGTATAACTGATTCACTCTGCTATACAACAGAAAGTAACACAACATTGTAAATTAACTATACTCCAATTAAAAAAAAATAGGGTTTCCCTGGTGGCTCAGTTGGTAAAGAAACCATCCACAGTACAGGAGACCTGGGTTCAATCCCTGGGTCTGGAAGATCCCCTAGAGAAGGAAAAGGCAACCCACTCCAGTATTCTTGCCTAGGGGGTTACAGTCCATGTGGTTGCAAGAGTTAGACATGACTTAGTGATTATACCACCATCAATTAAAAAAATAATAATATTGAGCCACTGGATCAAAAAATAATATATGTGACTCCAAACACATGCACACTGACATATCTGAAGCACAAGTTTCAAAATAATACTTACACTCATTATGTACTATTTATTCTAATATTTTTTCTGTTCTTTTCATTATTTTAAGACATGTCAATGAAAATAAACAGAAAGTAGGATAGAAAAATAAAACTCAATCATTTCAATAAAGACACAAAAGGTGAAGTTAAACTAACTGTGTTTATAGACACACACTGGAAAATTGAAAGAAAAATGTATACTAGTTAAGTACCAAAAAAGGAAGGCTAGTATAACACATTAATGTCAGATAAATAGATTTTAAGACAAAAAATATTATTAGCAATGAAGAAGGTCACTATATCATGATAAAAAAGGACACTTCACCAAAAGACCTGGAAGAGGAAATGGCAACCCACTCTAGTATTCTTGCCTGGAAAATCCCATGGACAGAGGAGTCTGGCAGGCTGCAGTCCATGGGGTCACAAAGAGTTGGACATAACTGAGCATATACACACACACACACATACACACCAGAAGACATAACCATTCTAAATTAATATATGCTTAATAACACTGCCTCAAATACATTCAGCAAAAATTAACAGAACTCATGATATTAAAGATCCAAAATTAGTCAGAAATTTGGACATAATCCTTTAGTTACTGATAAATCATGAAGATAAAAAAATTATTAAGGATATGAGAGATTTGAACAGCACATTATAACAAGCCTGATCTAAAGTGTATACATAAAACTCAACATCTGTCAATTAAAGAATCCACAATCTTCTCTTGTAGACACAGACCATTTAAAATTCTGTACATGAATCAGGCTCCAGAGCAAATCTCAACATTAACGAACTGATATCATGTAGTCCTCAACTTTAAAATAGTAGCTTAAAAAAAGAAAATCACTGTGCTAAATAAGCAAATAAAGAAACTAGATAAGAAAAACCAGAGGATGCTGGTGAAAATCCAAATAATAAGAAGAAAAAAACAGAAAAAAGAAAAAGACCAATGTGTAAGAGTAATTAAATTTGTAAAGCCTACTTGTTTATTGCCATTGTAGTATTTCTAAGTATTTTATTAATTTACTTATATATTTCATGCAAGAAAAATATACTGACCACTGATTGAGAGATGAATCAACAATTATTTAAACTGTCATCTACCATGGGCAAGGCAATTTCCTAGATGGTAAGAATGATGGGGGATATTTATTGTACAATAAAGAAAGTGAGTATATATGTGATACAAAATATAAGGCAATAAATTCCACACATTTCTCTGTACAGATAGGAGGAGATTAATTTTGATTTGTGATGAGGTGAGTGATTAGGGAGGAGGCAACCTTGAAATATAAGTAGGATTTGAATATGCACATGCGTTTGTGCTCGGTCACAAGTCAAGTCCCACTCTTTGCGACCTTATGAACTGTAGTCTGCCAGGCTCCTCTGTCCATGGGACTTCCCAGGCAAGTATACGGGAGTGAGATGCCAACAGACAGGAAGAAAAGGAAGGGTGAGAAAATGCAAAATGTATCTAACTTAAATAGTAAATGGTTCTAGGTAGAACACAGACCAAGGGAGAATAGAAGATCACAAAGGTGGTTTGGTGGCAAACAGTAGATGTCTCTAAAAGCTATGGCAAAAGGTGAAACTTTATTGTGTCTGTGGCAGATGGGTAGGTATGAAGGTTGTCACTGAAGTTTTATTTTAGCAGAAGCAGTGTTGAGAATTGGGGTCCAAGAAAATTGGCCAGGAAACCATTTCTATAGACAAATCAGGGATTAAGAAGGTATGAGCAAACACAATGATTGTAAGAACACAGAGGGCTAGAAAGATGAGAGACCTACAGCAAAGGCAGAATTATGACCTGACAACCAGACAAGGTTGAACCCTTGAAGTTAAAGATGAATCAGTTTTCTCAGTGACAAGGTGGTCGGATTGTCATTAATAGAAATAGAGAATGCAGGAAATAGTATGAGTTGGGATGGGAAATGAGTTTGCCTTTACACATAGACAGTATAGCCTATTGGACTGTATTAGAAACATGGTCCTAAAATTATTAGAAGGCAATTTTTTTTATAAAATATGATTTTAAACTTATCTGCCATTCAGTTTCACTGAACTCTTAGTCACTATATTTCTTCATTTTTCCTCAAGGTCCCTTTTGTTCCTCCTGACCTCACCTTCTTCCAGTATGTTTAACAACTCCAGGGTATATCATGCACACTGTGCAGTGAGTGCTAATCTCAAAGAATCTCCTGCAATCACGCAACATGGTGACCTTGCTTCCTTCCTAACCATTATGAATCGTGGGGCATAGTTCCAACTTCTCCTCAATTACTACCACTATTAAAATCTGAAATTAGGAAGAAACCAGATATATTCTCAAGCCTGGCAGGAGTTCCCAGCAAAGTAGCCCATTCTCTTTCATTAGTCATTCTTTGAAAATAAACTAAAAATGCATCTCTATAAAATACAAAAGCAGAGTGACAACCTAAGTGCTATGGACTAAATGTCTGTGTCCCCCCACAAAATCATATGTTGAGTTTCATAACCCCAATATGACAGTATTAGGAGGCAGAGGCTTTGGGAGGTGATTAAGTCATGAGGATGGAACCCCTCATGAATGGGATTAGTGACCTTATAAAACAGGCTCTAGTGAACTCTCTCTTCCTATCATGTATGGCACAATCTTTCGTATTTTTCTGAGTATGTTTTATAACCCTTTAAAAAGCAAAAAAAAAAAAAAAACTTAAGTCAAGGGTCAAACAAAAACAATCTGGCCTGTGGTTGGTAATTTGCTTTATTTAGAGAAAGGTCCTCCTCATTCTATCATATGTTGTCTCTGCAGTCTGATAGCTGGCTCCTTACCAGCTCTTCCTGACAATAAATCTGCCAGTCAAAAGTTCAGCCCAGGTACATCTGCAAACCAGGAAGCAGCCACTCCCCAGAAACCAACCAGGCTGGCACCCTGATCTCAGACTTCTGGCCTTTAGAACTATGAGAAATAAATTTCTGTTTTTCATAAGCCACTCAGTCTATGGTATTTTGCTATAGTAGCCTGAACTAAAACACTAGATTTCTTCCCATTTCAATGACTCTCCATATTTCAATACTCTTTAACTCTTTCTTTTCGCTTAGTGCAGTATAACAGACAGTTAGTATACAGTCAGTTAATTTTTCATTTTCTCCTTATTTTTCTATTTCCTTAAGTCTCCTCTCCTCCTTTTCTCTAAGGTTTTTCTGAGAATGGAACATGGAAATGTGAATAAAGAATAAGGTCAGTAAAGAAATTTGAGGGGATAATGGAAATATTCCATATTTCGTGGTGGTGGTTTCACAGGTATAAACATTTGTCAAAATTCATCAGTTATGCACGTAAATGAATGTTGTTTATCATACATAAATTATATTTCAGTAAATGGATTTAAAATATAATCTAAAGCATCTGGAGGGTGAGAAATAATTGCTAATTTGTTCCTCTATCCACTTCTTTTTTCACCTAAGAGGAAAAAAATACCTATTTTTAAAAATAGTCAGTCACTATTCCTTCCATGAAAACTTCTAAAAACTTTCTGAGATAATTATAAGGTTATTTCTCTGTCTCTCCTCCTCCACACTAAATCCCAACATCCTTCACTTTTTCTGCGAATTTCACTTTCCTATTCCTTTATTTAATACGGTCTTAAATCTAGACTCTATATCTCTCATTTCAGTTAAATAAAAAAAAAACCAGTAATTGACACACATGCTACAAAATATCTTTGGATGTCAGCTCTGCTAAAATCTATGAACATTACTGGTAGTACTATTGTTGTTAGTTCACATATTAAAAGAGGTTTATTATAATCCCCTTTAATCCTATTCAACCAAACTCACACGAAGTCAGCTATACAAGTACTATTTTCAAGTCTTTTATTAATCACTGGCTATAACTATACTCCCAAAGTGAATCATATTATTTTAAAACAATAATAGCTAAGACACCTTTCTTTTTAAAATTTGCTGCCCCCGTTAGAAAAACTTAACTCTTCATTTTGTTTTTAATATATCAAATGAGGTCTTGGTACCAACACAGTTATCATGTATTTATATATTCTAAATCAAAGAAAAATATCTCATGGTGTGTTTTCTTACATAATGAATTCTCTAGCTGTTTTGCCAGTAATATTAAGTACAGACTGTCTTCCGTAATTTGCTAAAATTGTAGAGAGTTTACCAAAATGGATTATTAAAAAATACTAATAGACTTGAAACTACCACTACAAATTTTCAAAATAAACACTTGAGATGATTTGCCACTTTGCTTGGTTTTTTTAAACCATAATCCTTTTCTATATAAATATGAGGTGTTCCTCACACTTTCATCTCACACTCTTTATTCAATATTTATCACTTCTTAAAGAAGTGAGTATATAATGAAAAATAAAATTACCCTCGCCCCAGTCCATTTTACTCACCTACAAAATGGGCTGGGAATAGTAGGTATCACATAACAAAGTCCTCCATTCAGGCAGAACGACCTGTGACTAGGACCACAGGGCTCTTCGTGATCTAAAACATACAGACAAATAAAAGACAAATTATAGTTTTTCTAATAAAATAAGGAAAAGGACTAAGTATCTTAGATTGAAGTAGTAATTCTAAAAATTAGAATAAAGACTTGTTTCTTAAAATGAAGGACTTAGTCTTATTCCTTATTTGATAAGCAGGGACGTCTATCTCTGAGGGAAAGAAACTAATCTGTCTTAAGGATATGGCCATTAATTACAATGGAGTTAAAAACTCTATTGCAGAAATAGGGACTCTCTATAATATATTAAGGGCTTCCCTGGTGGCTCAGTGGTGAAGAATCCAGCTGCCAATGCAGGAGTCGCGGGTCTGATCCCTGAGCTGGGAAGATCTCCTGGAAAAAAAAAATGTCAGCCCACTCCAGTATTGTTGCCCAAAATTCCACGGACAGACAAGCTGGGTGGGCTACAGTCCATGGGTTCAGGAAAGAGTTGGACACAACTTAGCGACTAAACAATATAATAGATTAAAAGGAGAAGATCAGTATCTTAAAATAAATAGTGGCTTTTCTCATTCAGTACAGCTTTGCTTAGAGTTCTGTCCCAATAGTATATTTAGATTCCTATCTTTCCTTTAAGGTCTCAGATACATTCAAGTCTGAAATTGCTGTGGGAAAAAATTTTTAGATTAACTAAATTCTGATGTTCAAAATCATCTTTAAGTATTTCTATATATGACAATTTTAACATCAAAAAACAAAAATATCTTATTAGATTTTGATTTGCAAGGGGAATTTAGGTAATAGCTGGTAACTATAAAGACATATTTAAAGTCCTCAGTAAAACTGAAAACAGTAATACCATCATATGGGATACAGCAAAAATTTTCGGAGTATTAAGAAAATAAATCTGTGTCTCTCTTCCTTTCTCTCGTCTTTCTCCCTCCTTTCTTCCTTCCTTATCTTTGACCTTTCCATTATGCTTCTTTCTCTGCCTTCCCTCTCTCTCTTGGTACCTATCCCTCCCTTCCAGACTCTACCTCCTCACTCACTCTTAGAAAAAAAATCCCTCCAAAACCATTGGACAGAAAAATTTAGAAATAAACACAGGAGAAGTTATAATGTTATATATATAACATTACATAACATATATAACATTATATATCATGTTATATATATACTATTATAACTTATATAATAAGTTACATATACTATATACTTTAAATATGTCTTTATAGTTACTCATTGAGTTACACTACTATAGACTACTATTTATGATTAGAAAAGTCAATTGCTGAATGATTTATCTTTTGATCCTGAAGGGGGAATTATTTAATACATTTAAAATTCCTGATCGTTTCTGTGCAGAATGTGACGCAGAATCTTATGTGAAGAAGAAAATGGCATTGTTCCAATTTGGCATTTTAAAAAATAGCATACTAATTTTTAAAAAGTTATTTAGCATTTATTTGCCACTAAGATATTAATACCCTTAAGATAAAATTACTATCGAACCAGATGTCTTCACTGTCAGAATTTGAACTTTGCTTTTATTTTAAATTGTTTCACCCTCACATTACAATTATAAAAGTAAATGTAAAGAGGAAAACAGAACTTACAAAGAATTTAAATGGAAAAAAGGAAAGTAAACCAACCAGAACTAATCTTCTAATTTTTTTCTTTTTTACACAATGTTATGCTTCTTTACTAAAGGAAATCAGTCCTGAATATTCATTGGAAGGACTGACGCTGAAGCTGAACTCCAATACTTTGGCCACCTGATGCAAAGAACTGACTCATTGGAAAAGTCCCTGATGCTGGGAAAGATTGAAGGTGGGAGGAGAAGGGGACGACACAGGATGAGATGGTTGGATGGCATCACCACCTCAATGGACATGAGTTTGAGTAAACTTCGGGAGTTGGTGATGGACAGGAAAGCCTGGCATGCTACAGTCCATGGGGTCGCAAAGAGTCGGACACGACTGAGCAACTGAACTGATGCTTCTTTACAACAAAACAACTTTTTTCTTTTTTTCAAAACAACTTTTTATAAGATAATTCTTACAACTTTCCAGGAATAATTTGGCTAACAAATAAAATCCCAGTTGACATTACATTATGTTAGAATCATGGATATCATCACATATGGTTTTCCATTGAGGGTGGAGTGTCAACTTTATCACAGAATGCTTCTTGTAGCTGAAATTAATGTCCTTGTTTCTAATAGGTTCACAACCAGTTATGACTCAACATTTCGGATTTTATCAGTAAGGAGTACTCATCTAACCTGAATCACTATCTCTGAATCTATTTGTATTCTGATTTCATTTACTTATTTGTAAAGTTGATAGCAGATTTAGAGTATATCAGAATTAGTTTGTAAAAAGCAATAAAATGTAGGTCTAAAAGTACAGGTCTAAATAAAATAGTTCCATGTTATAAAGCAAGGTCTTTCAAAACCAAGGTATTTCATATTTCTAGGATAATTTCAGATGGGAAAAATACAGTCTTGTGTTGATATACATTTCTTTTTTGTTTCTATTTCTATGATATAAATTTTTTGACACACATTGACAAAAGTATAAACTTACAAGAAATTACCTGTTGTCATCTTAACTTCTAAATAGTTTCATTCTTGGTCGAAAGTTTAGGGTTGAAAAACAGCACCTAAAATTAATAATTCAGGAAAAATTATCCTCTTTTGATAGCATTACAAAATTTCAAATATCGTAACAATAATATTCTTTTAAATGATGAAAATAATTAAGCATTTATAGGCTAGGGACAAAATTCTTTGATTAGAGCATCTATATTTTTAGATACTTATCATATATCAATAAAAAAATCTGAACAGGTAAAACTAAAAGATCAATAAACAGTATAAATGCACTAGATACAAATCACTGCGTAAGTAATATAATGCAATCTTAAATCTCTCTCTGAAGAAAAGTCTAATGTTTTACTTTTAATGAAAGTGAAAGTCGCTCAGTCATGTCCGACTCTTTGTGACTCCATGGACTATACAGTCCATGCAATTCTCCAGGCGAGATTACTGGAATGGGCCATGTCCTCCACCAGGGGATCTTCCCACCCCTGAGATCAAACCCAGATCTCCCACATTGCAGATGGTATCTTTAGCGGCTGAGCCACAAGGGAAGCCCAAAAATACTGGAGTGGGTAGCCTACCCCTCCTCCAGCAGATCTTCCCGACCCAAGAATGGAACAGGGGTTTCCTGCATTGCAGGCGGATTCTTTACCAAGGGAGCTATCAGGGAAACCCAATAAACATCATTAATTTAGTAGTATACTATATGAGATTCTATATGAAAAATATGAGTCAATAAGTAAAAATGAATGACTTGAAATTGACATTTTAACTTTCTCATAAAGCCTATTTCTAATCTGACTTTTCAAAAGAACAACTTTCAATTTTTCAGTTTATTAAAAATGACCAAAATGTTTGCATTTCTACAGAAACTTTAAAATTTTTATAAAAGTACTTTAAAATTTACTGTAGATTACATATTACATTTACCAATCTACATGCGCCTTTCTTTTGAAAAATGTCTGGCATCTGGCAAAACAAAGGAGTTATGTATGAAATTATCTGCTATAACAGAAACAAAGGAATTCCAAAAGACATTTGAAAAGATGACAGATTTATACTTACATTATGATTATATACTCTCAATTTCATTTTATAAAAGAGATTTACTTACTCCTGACTTAAGGAGAAAGACTTTTGTAACAGAAATCTCAATCAACAACTTCCTATTAACACAGGTGTAATAAGAAAGATCTTCTCTCAAAGTGAGTCACTCTTAAAACAGACAAGCAGTGAGAGAAACAAAGACAGAAATTAAGCCTATTTAATTTGAAATAATCACTGGCTCATTGTATGAGTTTCTTTTTCTAAAGAAACAGGCTTACCTCAATAAAAACTTACATTCATACAAACAATAAATTTTGTTGGATATGAAGCATTTCAAAAGTTTTTGAATAATGCAGTCTGCAGTAGCTGTGCCTTGCCCTTTATAATCCGTCAAAAATCTGATTTATATGGCTGCAGTGCGCAGTGTGGGTGTGGTTGAGAAAGACCAAGGTGTGCACAGAGGTCAGGCACCAGCCAAGGGAACCAGCCCTTTCAGTCCACATATTCAGAGTTACAAATGGAGCAGAATTTTATTTAGAAAAGAAGTTTTTCTAAGCTGCCTTCTCAAATCACTTTCCAATATTTTCAAATGATTAAGTAAACCATATTCCTTTGGCTCCTAACTTATCTTTGTATGGCTAAATAATTCCATCATGTTGTATAACTTTGTGAAGAAAAGGAATTTTAACATGGAGTTAGTGGACAAGTATTCCACAGTTTTTTTTTTTTTTTTTTGTCTGACCCAAACAATTTATTTTTAGCATAAACGTATAACCTCAATATGAGATGTCTGACTAAAGCAAGCACCACCAACAAGACCAAGACGGCATCTCCTCTGCTAAAGTTTAGGTTTTGCCCAGAATTCTTGATACAGGGAATCGCCCATACCAAGAGTCACTGCTCCCACAACTGAGCCTTGGGCTGCCACACGCATGTGGATCAGGTGAACAGATATTTTAGCATTTCCCCTGCTCTTCAATCTATGTAATCCATATGCAACAACTGCTGCAAAACCTGCCATTCCACTGGGGACAAATGGTGCCTCTCTAGCTTTTCAGATAAGTTTAGATCCCTGATCTTCATCATATGAAGAAAGAGAAACATCTGTGTCACTTGACATAGTGATTGAAGAATCTTCAGAGAACTACAAGATGTTTCAGGTTCCTACCGGCTTCTGACCCCACTCCTGCACCTGCCCTCCACGGATTTTTTTTTTTAATTAATTAATTTTAATTGGAGGCTAATTACTTTACAATATTGTGGTGGTTTTTGCCATACATTGACATGAATTAGCCACGGGTGTACATGTGTCCCCCAGTCACAAAGCTCCCTCCCCATCCCATCCCTCTGGGTTGTCCCAGTGCACTGGCTTTGAGTGCCCTGTTTCATGCATTGAACTTGGACTGGGCATCTATCTCACATATAGCAATATACATGTTTCAATGCTCTTCTCTCAAATCATCCCACCCTCACCTTCTCCCACAAAGTCCAAAAGTCTGTTCTTTTCATCTGTGTCTCTTTTGTTGTCTCATATATAGGGTCAGCGTTACCATCTTTCTAAATTCCATATATATGCATTAATATATTGTACTGGTGCTTTTCTTTCTGACTTACTTCACTCTGTATAATAAGCTCCAGTTTCATCCATCTTATTAGAACTGACTCAAATGTGTTCTTTTTATTAGCTAAGTAATATTCCATTTCCATAGGGTTTTTTTTAAAAAAGGAATTTCCTTACAAAATATATAACATTTACATAAACAATGATTTGAAATACAGAGAAAATTTACAGAAGGTAATAGTTACAATACAGCATTCACACAATACCATGTTCAGTTTGAAGTGAATATAAGTACTGAACATGACTAACACTGATGGCAGTATAACCATCTGCAAACTATAACAAAGCTGTAATAAATGTGTTAAGGAAAGTTATAAGGTTTAAAATCATAAATAACTTAATAAAGTAAAGCCTAATTTTGTTTAAAATTGAAGTACAGAGTTCTTTAGCAAGTAACTACCTAAAGTATGCCAACCATTCAGATGGTTTTCTTTTCTAAAACAACTCGGACATGACTACTTGTTTGATGTAAAATGTAGAAACTAGTACATTTGCTCTTTTAAGAAAATACTTAAATAAAGTCATAATCCATATTCTGAGAAAAACTCTTTACATTACTAAATACTATCTCCCACATTCAAAGGTAACTTTTACATACTACAATCTTATACACGTACACACGCAAACATATATATAGACATATGTAAAATTTTGTTAGTTTACAATGTTTGGATTTTAAAATGACATTTTTATGAAAAATCAGTAAATTTGAACTATGGAAATATATTGCTGTCCACTAACATGAAAATGACTACTAAATTCTATGTGAGAGATAATAATCTATGAGTTCATTCAGGATATTCAAGATGCTATTTATTAAGAGACATATCATAGTAGTTGGTTTGGTATTAATAATTTTTCACACAGTACAAATAAATTTAACCTTTGAGGCTACATGATTCTAAAGAAGAAGACTTAACATTTTTCAAGTTAACTTTCACTCTAAATTAAAGCCATAATCTTTAAAAATAATTTGTTCATGCATCTATTGATAAATATGTGGTAAGTGACCTGCTATCATTAACAAATGATAGAAATATAAACAATAGCAAGTAATTACAAAAATGTTTTAGGCTGACAATGCAGTTCAACCTAATATATTTTCACAGACACCTATTTATGTCACTATATTAACACACACAGAAACAAAGCTTAACTATTAAGGAGAATCAGAGAAAGATTCTGAGAGGGAGTTTTATTTGTGCTGAGCCTTGAAGAATGAGTACGAGTTTGTTGTTTTCCGATAGAGGTAACAGCATGTTCAAAGGCACAGAAGAAAGAAAATCCTAATGTATTCAGATAACGGCAGATCGATTACAGGTCATGATGTGTTCAGGGTGTGTATGCAGTTTTATAAGAGGAGAGGATGGTGAGGGAAGGAATGGCAAGAACAAGCCTTGTAAAATAAGCAGGGTTCAGACAGTGGACTTTATCTAAAGGGCAATGGGGCTACTTGGAAAGGTTTTTAGCAAAGAAGTGGCATGACCACACCTACATTTTAGAAAATTCATTTTGATAATGGTGTAGAAAATAGATTGCAATCTTCAGAGGAACTGCTATGAGAGAAAACCATTTGGAGGCCCTTTTAATAATCAAAAATAGTGAAGAAATAAAGTGATGGGAATGAGCATAAAGGAGAGAATTAACAATATACTTAATAGGTACACTCACAGAATGGGAGAGCAGGGTACAAAAAGAAAAATAAAGGCTAACCTTCAAGTACACATTGTGCTGTGCTCAGTCATGTCCCACTCTTTGCAACCCCACGGAATGCAGCCTGACAGGCTCCTCTGTCCATGGGGATTCTCCAGGCAAGAATACTGGAGCGGGTTGCCATGCCCTCCTACAGGCAAGTACCCATTAGGGAAACGTATATGAAAACCACAAAGAGATGGGACCTCCCTGGTGGTCCAGTTGATAAGAATCTGTATTCTAATGCAGTGGACACAGGTTTGATCACCAGTCAGGGAACTAAGATCCCACATGTCAGGAAGCAACTAAGCCTGCATGTGGCAACTACAGAGCCCAGGCATTCCAGAGCCAGCACACGTCCCAGCTAGAGAGAAGCCCCTCTGCTGCGACCAAAGATCCCATATGCCACAACAGCCAAAAATAAATAAATAAAAATATTTCAAAAAATCTACAATGAGGTACCATTTCACACCTTACTAGAATGTCCATAATAAAAATGGCAAACAATAACAAAGAGAAACTAGACCTCTCATACATTGCTAGTGGGACTATAAAACGGCACAGTGTTTTTAGAAAATAATTTGATGGCTTCTTAAAAAGGTAAAATATAAATTTTCCATGTGTGCATACTAAGTTGCTTCAGTCGTGTCCAGTTCTGTACAACCCCATGGCCTGTAGCCCGCCAGGCTCCTCTGCCCATGGGATTCTCCAGGCAAGAATAATGGAGTGGGTTCCCATACCCTCCTCCAGGGAATCTTCCCGACTCAGAGATTGAACCTGCGTCTCTTATGTCTCCTGCATTGGCAGGTAGGTTCTTTAGCACTAGTGCCACCTGGGAAGCCCAAATTTGTCATAAATAAATCCAAGAGGTATGGAAATATGGATCCACACAAAGACAGGACCGTAACATTTAGAACATTATTCATAATGCCCCAAACTAGAAAACTCAAACGTCCATCAACTGATAAACAGATAAACAAAAATACGATACAGCCATACAGTGGAATACTATTCAGCAGTAAAAAGAAATTCTGTTTTGGTACATGAATTTCAAAAACATGCTAAGTGAAAGAAGCCAGTCACAAAAACCATATATTGTATGATTCCATTTATGTGAAATCTTGAGAAAAGGCAAATCAAAAGAGATAGGAATAGATTAACAATTGCTTGGGACTGGGGGTGGGAAAAGGAAATGATACAAATGAACATAAAAGATCTTTTTAGAATGATAAGAATATTCTACAATTGGACTGTTGAGGCAGTTGCAAATTTGATAAGCATAATTGATCAGGCTAAAAAAAAGGTTAAATTTTATGGTATATAAATTATGTTTCAATAAAGCTGTTAAAGGAATACTGAAACAGAGTTCATGTGTAAGAGAATGATTTCTACTTGGACATGTTCAATTTAAAGTGCTACTGGGACATGTAGAAGGAATTGCCTGAAAATATAAATCTTGCATGCAGGATAACAATCAGCTTAGAGACACAGGCAGTTCCTGAGGTCATTTATGTGAACGAACTAGCTAACAGTGCGCATGTGTTGTATGAGACAGACACCATGGACTGATCCCTGGAAAATACCAACATTTAACATTTGTAGAAGGAGCCTGTTAAGAAATTATCAGAGAAACAAGAAAAGAACAAATGTGACGAACAGCAAGCTCTTCTTCCACAATTCAAAATGCTCATCTTCTCTATTTCTAAATTTAGCACTTTGCTGCTGCTGCTGCTAAGTCACTTCAGTCGTGTCTGACTCTGTGCGACCCCACAGACGGAAGCCCACCAGGCTCCCCCGTCCCTGGGATTCTCCAGGCAAGAACACTGGAGTGGGTTGCCATTTCCTTCTCCAATGCATGAAAGTGAAAAGTGAATGTGAAGTCGCTCAGTTGCATGCAACTCTTAGTGACCCCATGGACTACAGCCTACCAGGCTCCTCCATGCATGGGATTTTCCAGGCAAGAGTACTGGAGTAGGGGTGCCATTGCCTTCTCCGATTTAGCACTTTAGTCAACATCTAACCCCCAGCAATGGAAGATGAGGCTTCAGCTGTCTTACACTACCCTCTACCTCTTTGATTTGAATGTTTGATAAGTTACACTGTCTCTATTTCTTTTCTTGGTTATATCTGCAATTTTAAATAATATACTCATATTTCTATGTCCTCATCAATGAACCTCAGTTAATTCACAGACTGGCTTCTTAACTTTACAGCTAACTTTGCTTCCAACTCTTCTCTTCTCTCTTCCTCTCTCTGCCTTGGTCAGTCAGTCAGTTCAGTCACTCAGTTGTGTCCGACTCTTTGTGACCCCATGAACCGCAGCATGCCAGGCCTCCCTGTCCATCACCAACTCCCGGAGTCCACCCAAACCCATGTCCATTGTGTCGGTGATGCCATCCAACCATCTCATCCTCTGTCATCCCCTTCTCCTCCTGCCCTCAATCTTTCCCAGCATCAGGGTCTTTTCCAATGAGTCAGCTCTTCGCATCAGGTGGCCATAGGATTGGAGTTTCAGCTTCAGCATCAGTCCTTCCAATGAATATTCAGGACTCATTTCCTTTAGGATGGACTGGTTGGATCTCCTTGCAGTCCAAGGGACTCTCAAGAGTCTTCTCCAACACCACAGTTCAAAAGCATCAATTCTTCAGCACTCAGCTTTCTTTATAGTCCAACACTCACAATCCATACATGACCACTGGAAAAACCAGCCTTGACTAGATGGACCTTTGTTGACAAAATAATGTCTCTGCTTTTCAATATGCTGTCTAGGTTGGTCACAGCTTTCCTTCCAAGGAGTAACCGTCTTTTAATTTCATGGCTGCAATCACCATCTGCAGTGATTTTGGAGCCCAGAAAAATAAAGTCAGCCTCTGTTTCCACTGTTTCCCCATCTATTTGCCATGAAGTGATAGGACTGGATGTCTGCCTTGGTAGCTATATCTTGACTCCTACATCATGAAGGTTTTTAACATTTACATTCTCATCTGTGACCCTAATGAAGTGTTTCATAACTTGCCTCTAGAAGTAAAAGTTGAAAACCAATAAACTACAGTTTTATCAATATTACTATAAATAGTATTCACAGCAGATCCATGCCATGTGAATATTTCCTTTCTTGTTTCAAGGCCACAATGCTTGGGCTATTCATAAGATAATATTCCCAACAGCAAGACAAACTAGATTCTCTTCAACTCTAGATTGATTAAAATCATGCTGTATTTGAATGTGCATTTTATTTGTACCTTGTTTTTCTTAAACAGCTTGAGAGCTGCCTTCTTTTTGGTGGGTTGGAGGGACAACTGAAGAATACTGTGCTTTATCATAACATCTCAAATATTCAGCTGCTTTTTTTTTTGTAGTGTAGGGATTTATTTATACCAATAGCACATGATCCAGCATAAAATCAAATCTCTTGAAATGTTTACTCTGTGATTTCTTAATTATTCAGGGACAGGGCTACATCATCTAACCTTTTCACATGCCAGGAGTCCAAGGCAGGAATTTCTTAAACCACAGGCATGACGATGTGACTGCAGAGTCTGCACCATGTGCTCTGCTGGTGCTCCGTCCTCAGAGTGATGCTGGGTGTCTTCCAGTGGGTCTTTCAAAAACTGTGCTCTGGAGGTCAGCATCAGTGAAAATGGGGTCTGCACCTGGGAGTCTGACCACGGTCTCCAGGTCCTGGTAATGCCAGTGGTTCTGTCTGGATTATTCTTGGAGACAAAGGACTTCCTGGTTTCCGTCAGCCTCACCAGTGGCTAGGTCCACTGGTGGACTAGGTCCACTTCTCCCTCAACCTGGACTTTATACCATGTTTCAGGATTCACTTTATTCCTGGGCACACACCCCCTGTTTAGCAGAATGGTAATTCCCAGGTCAGCACAGTGAAAGGGAGTGCCAAGGTAGGCACCAGTAAACAAAGGCAGCCAGCAGGCCAGCCTCCCGGGCACGGTCCACCATGGTCCGAGACATCGTGTACAGCAACTTGGAGGTCAAAGTGCCTCTTGACCTTCACTGGCCTGTACTCCAGATGTTTCGGTTCCACTGGATCTGCTGGCAGAGAAATGGACTTGGTAATCACTCTAGGCTCTAGCTCTGCCATCAACTTTAGCTTCCACTTCCGACACTGGACCTGCCATGTCCCTGGGCCAAAGGTAGTAACAGGAACGAGAAGCAGGAACCACTAGAGAAAGGAGCTCTCTTCTGTTCCTGTGGCAGTTGCTTTGGCTTAAGAGCTGCCACACCTGCTGGGCCTAGAGGCCAGTCCTTGGGAAGAACATGCAAACTGGGGTGATTGGTTATGCTTCCCTTTAGGATCCCAGACCTCTGGGTTTCAGTTTGGGGTTGGCTCTGCATTAGCCCAAGGAGGCACAGGAAGTTACTGCGTGTCGACAGTCAAGGGTGTAATCCAGGAGTGCAGGGTGGGGCTGTCATGAGGACAGAATTCTCACCAGAGTAGGCATGCAACCAGGGCCTGATGGCCTGATTCAGAGGCTCAGGCAGCAGTCCCAGAGCAGGAGACATAAGAGACGCGATTCAATCCCTGGGTTAGGAAGAGTCCCTGGAGGAGGAAACAACCCACTATCCGCATTCTTGCCTGGAGAATCCCCATGGCCAGAGGAGCCTGGCAGGCTACAGTCCATGGAGTCATAAAGAGTCGGACACAACTGAGTGACTAACACTTCAATTGCTACAACAGCAAATTTTGAAATCAGGTAGTCTAAGTCCTCCAGGTTTGCTCCCTTTCTAAATTGTTTCAGCTATTCTAGGTCCTCTGCCTTTCTATATAAATTCTAGAATTAGCTTACCAATCACTATTTTTAAAATGCTTTTGGGATACTGATAGTGAATGTGTTTAATCTATAGATCAAGAACTATACACTTAGAACAAACCCTTATATTATTTTGACAAAAGTATGAAGGTAATTCAGTGAGGAAAAGGTAGTCTTTTCAACAAATGGTGCTGGAATATTTGAATATCCATGTACAAAACACAGAATTATACTTTTACCTTGTAGCATACAGAAAAATTAACTCAAAATACATCACAGACCTAAATGTAAGAGCTAAAACTATAAAACTCCTAAAAGAAAATCTTTGTGACTTTGGGTTAGGCAAATATTTCTTAAATATGACAGCAAGAGAACAGTTCATGAAAGAAAACGATGACAAATTAGATGATCAAAATTTAACTTTTTCAATTAAAAAAAAATTAAGAAAATGAAAAGGCAAGCCACAGAATGGAAGAACATATTTACAAATCATATATCTGACTAAAGACTTGTATCCAGACAATATAAAAGACTCTTACAAATGAAAGGACGACAACCCAATTAAAAAATGGGCAATCATTTTTTTTCAACTTAGGCAAACTGAAATTAAAACCTCAACAAGATACTACTACCTATCTACTAGAATAACTACAATAAAAAATACTGACAATATAGTTTTGGCAAGGATGTAGAGAAACTGGAAGCCTCATACAATACTAGGGGAAATGTAAAATGGTATGGCCACTTTGGAAAAGTGTATGTTTACAACACTGTTTATCATATGTTTATGTTCAACATATGTTTATCATAAAGCCCAGCAATCTGTCTCCTAAGAATCTGCCTAAAAGAAATGAAAACATATGTCCACTCAAAAGATTTGTACACAAGTATTCATAGCAGGTTGGTTTTTTTTTTTTAATTTAAACACTTTGGATAAACCAAAAGCTGCATTAAACTATGAATGGAAAGTACCTGAAGAATGAATGCAAAAAAGGAAAATAATTCTAACTGTAAGAAGGAAGTAAGGGCCAAGAAAGTTGTGAATATGGTGGCAAATGTAAATAAACACTATATAAAAAGTGGAAATGTTCTTTGGGTTCAGCTGGTAAAGAATCTGCCTGCAATGCAGGAGACCCTGGTTTGATTCCTGGGTCAGGACGTTCCCCTGGAGAAGGGATAGGCTACCCACTCCAATATTCTTAGGCTACTCACTCCAGTATTGGGCTTCCCTGGTGGCTCAGACAGTAAAGAATCCGCCTGCAATGCAGGAGACCTGGGTTCAATCCCTGAGTTGGAAAGATCCCCTGGAGGAGGGCATGGCAACTCACTCCAGTATTTTTGCCTGGAGAATCCCCATGGACAGAGGGGCCTGGCAGGCTACAGTCCATGGGGTTACAAAGAGTCGGATGCAACTGAGTGACTAAGCACAGCAAAGCAATATGCAGGTAGCATTAAATACCTGAAATCAAAAGCATGAAAGTTAGCAAAGGGTAAATTAAATGTATCCTAAGATCCTTTTATTTTGTAGGATGAGAGCAAAAGTTAGACTTTTGACTTTGGTAAGTGAAATTTTTTCACTTTTCCAAAGTGGCCATACCATTTTACATTTCCATCAGTATTGTATAAGGCTTTCGGTTTCTCTATATCCTTGCTAAAACTATATTGTCAGTATTTTTTATTATAGTTATTCTAGTAGGTAGGTAGTAGTATCTTGTTGAGGTTTTAACTTCAGCTTCCGAAGATATTAGATTTCAGTAAGTGAAGAATACATGTGGTACTTTCTAGGGTAACTACCAGTATAATAGAAACAGTGTTTTAAGTTCAAACTTAAACAAACTAGCCGAGGGGAAAGGTGAAAAAAAAATCCCAAAGAAGGCAAAAAGAGAGAAAATAAAACAGATGTCAGAGACAAACTATGAATCAGATGAGATAGAGTAAACAGGAAGACTTCTCCCATCTCCTCTTAGAAACTCAGCCAATGAAAAAGTCATGAACTCTTTGTTTATTATAGCCTTTCCAATTTGTTTCTCCCTGTACAGAAGTGTTCTCCTTAACTTTGCTGTGTGGGGACTTGCACGTAGATTACCATGCCTGCAGACACTGAACTGAAATTCTCTGCTAATCCCAAATAAACCCAGTTTTTTTAATTGTTGCTGGAAGAATAACTGGAATTTTATTTCTTTTAGGCAAAATGTTTGAACAATGATATAGGTTTGAACTACATAAAAAAACTTGAGCTAGTAAAGATATGTAAAACAGTGCTCCTAACAACTGCTAAATATACTTTTTATTTCAAGCATACACAGATTTATAAAAAAACATATCATTACTGAAAAGCAAGTCTCAGAGATGTTTAAATGACTGAAATCATATGGAGTAAGTTCTCTGACCATAGTGAGAATAAACTAGAAATTTTAAATGGTTCAGTGAAGAAATTAAAAACATATTTTAACTCAAAACAATAAAATAAATGGTAATAGGATCATACATATCAATTTTGGAAATATTATATATTAAAATGTAGATGAAACTAAGCAACATTTAGAGGAAAATTTACAGCCTTAAATGCATATGTTAAGGGGAAAAGAGGCTTACAGATGTTAAGCTAAACATCCAACTAAAAAGAAAAAGAAAATAATTGAAAGAAAGTTTAAAGAAGGAAACAAAGAACGGAAACAACAAAATGAAAAGCAAACATACAATTCAGAGAATCAACAAGGCCAGAAGTTGATCTAATCTTTGAAAAGTTTAGAAAAATTGACTATCATTTATTGAGATTGAGCAAGAAAAAATTTAAAAATTACAGGTCAATATCCTAGATGAAATAGATGCAAAAATCTTCAACACAACACTAGCAAATTCAACCAATTCAACCACTACCAATTCAACAGTATTTTAAAGATCTTAAAGGTCACCATACACCATGATCAAGTGGGATTTATTCCTGGGATGTAAGTGGTTCAACATACACGATTCAATCAATGAGATTCTCTATATTAACAAAAGTGATTAGGGAAAGAGTAAGATAATCAATCAGTTTAGAAATCCCATTAGGAGACTAAAGACAGAGAGGAAATTTTAAGGCAGTTTGGGAGACTGTTGCAAGCTGATGACCACTCAAGAAGAGAATCCAATTACCTAGCAACAATCTACACTACCTTGAAGGAAGACCAGGCGCATCCAAGCACCAAACACAAGCCACAAACCCTGACAGTTAAAATGCAAGACAACAGATATGGGTCTGAATTCTGTTACATCATCAGAGTTAACAGTCTCTGAAGAGTAGCATTTCTGCATGCAACCAGGAAAGAAATACAGGTGAAAAGGGAAAGAAATTAGGTGAAAGGGGACATTATACCAAAACCTAAGATGAATTACTATATTTTAATATGTTTACCACCCTTTTGCTAATGTACATATGATTTAAATAGCACCATGACAGTCTTGGTGTCTCATGGCTATGCAGGGCCAAAGGAGGAACTAATGATGTAAGCCTTGACGTCTGTCCAAGAGTGAGGAAGAAGGTGGTCTCCTCCCCTCCCCACTTTTTCTTTGATTATAAAATGTAGCCCTCTTTGTTCTTGGTGCTGTGCTCCTTTGCCTGCCTCCCTGTATCTCTCACAAGCATCCTATGCTGATAAACTCAGTCTTTTTGCCTGCTGCTGAATTCTTTCCATGATGAGACAAAAGAGCCTGAGCTTCAGTAAGTCCTGACACCAGGTGAGTGGTTTCAATCAAAAGGCAGAAGTTCAAGTCCCTTCCTAAGCCAGGGATTGCAGGTTCAAGCCCAAGTCTGAGTTTTGGCTAGGTTCAAGTCCCACCCAAGAAGGAGTGCAATGTCAAAAGGAAGAATTAAAATCCTACAATCATTTCAACAGTTACAGAAAAAGCACTTGATGAAATGCAACATCCTTTCATGATTAAAAATTCTCTCAACAAGTTAGGTATAGATGCAACATACCTCAGCATAATAAAGGCCTTATATGACAAGGTCACAGCTAGCACCATACCCAACAGTGAAAAGCTTTCAGCTTTTCCTCTAAGATCAGGAAGAAGACAACATAGTAGTGAAAGTCCTAATCAGAACAATTAGATTAAAAAAAGAGGAATAAATAGAATTCCCTCTGTGTGTAGATACATGATATCACATATAGAATGCCCTGAAGACACCACCAAAAAAATGTATAGAATTAATCAATGAATTCAGTAAAATTGAAAGATACAAAATCAATTTACAAAAAAACAGTTGTACTTCTATACACTAACAACAAACTATCTAAAGAGGAATTAAGAAAACAATCTCATTTATAAAAGAATAAAATACTCAGGAACAAATTTAACCAAGGAGGTGAACAAGCTGTACAGTGAAAACCATAAAACACTGAAAAAGAAAATGAAGATGACACAAATAATTAGAAAGATATTCCATGTTCATGGATTGGAAGAATTAATATTGCTATATCTTCATATTACCTAAAAAAAGATATAGGAGAGGATTCTGCAAACCATACATTTGGTAAGGAGTAAATATTTAGAATATATGAGGGACTCAGTTACTCCACAGCAAGAAGACAGATGACCCGATTTTTTAAATGGGCAAAAGGACCTGAATAGATACTTCTCAAAGGAAGACATACAAATGGCCAACGAATATATGGGATGATGCTCAACATCAATGATCAATAGGGAGGTGCAGACTGAAACCACAGTGAGATAATATCAGATTACACATATTGGAATTGCTATTACTAAAAAGACAAAAAACAAAAAACGAATGTTGGTGAGGATGTGAAGAGAAGGGAGCCTTTGTGACAAGAATGTAGACTGGTACAAACGTTACAGAAAGCAGTATGGTGGCTCCTCCAAAGACTGGGATTGGAACTGCCACGTGACCCAGTGGTCCCCTATCTAGGTATACATCCAGAGGAAATGGTGTCAAATCTCAAGGAACTATTTGAACTCCCACATTCACTCCAGCGTTACTCACAACACCCAAGATAGGGAGTCAATCTTTGCATCCATCAACAAATGAATGGTCGGAGTCATTTTGGTGTAGTGTATTTAACAATGAGTTGCTATTCAGCTTTAAAGAAGAAGGAGATTCTGTCATTTGTGATAATGTGGATGAACTTCAAGGACACAGCACTGGGTATAGTGAGCCAGACACACAAGGACAAGAACTACATCATCTTACTTGTATGTGGAATATGGAAAAGTCAAACTCATGGAGGCAGGGAGTGAAACAGTGGTTGCCAGGAGCTGGAGAATTCAGGAAATGGGATGATGTAACTTAAAAAAAAAAACCCAGTGGTTAATTTCCCATCACAAAGTAAGTCAGAAGAAAAATGGTATCTTTCAAGTACTAAAGAAAAAACAAAAATTCTTCTATCCTAGAATTCCATACCTAACAAAAACATACATATACCCATGGCTGATTCATGCTGATGTTTTGCAGAAACCAACACAATTTTGTAAAGCAATTATCCTTCAATTTAAAAAATAAATTAATTAAAAAAATATTCTTCCAAGAATGACACAAAATAGAGACACTTTAAAATGAAAAGTAAGTGTATTTGTGGCTAATAGACCTAGCTTTACAAAAAACAGTGAAGAAATTTCTTCAGGCTAAAGGTAAATGATCCCCAACTGAAGCCTGATTCCACAATGAAGAACATTATGTGGTAAATTCAATATCTTTGTATGATAAAAACTCTCAACAAAGCCGATGTAGATGAAGTGTACCTCAGCATAATAAAGGCTATATATAACAAGCCCTGTCAAAACTCCAATGGTATTTTTTTATAGAAATAGAATCAATAACCCTAAAATTTGTATGGAACCACAAAAGACCCCAAATAGCCAAAGTAACCTTGAGAAGGAAGGACAAGGCTGGAGGCATCACATTCCCCATTTTCAAATTATATTGCAAAGCTATAGCAATCAAAACTGTATAGATAGATCAATGGAACAGAATGGACAGCCCAGAAACAAACTGATGTATATACGGTAAATTAACCTATAACAAAGAAGGCAAGAATCTATGAGGTGACTAGGTATTTTAAAGGGAGAATGAGGGAATACGGAGGGGAAGTGAGTGGAGGCTTAGTAAAGTGAAGGAATTGAAAAATTACAAAAAGCAAGAAGGTGCAAAGGTTTTTCCATGTGAGTCCCATCTGGGTTTATTAACTGGCAGTCATCCAAGGTAAGCTTCCATACTCCCATAGAGACTGGGAGATAGGAACTCGATCTTCAGGTGCTGGCTGAAATAAAAAATAAATTCTTTTGGCAGCCTTGATTTTCCTCAAGCAGGCACTTTAAAGCAGGTGGGGATGGGAGGGTAGGGTCATTCTAGGGATGTGGCTTCAGCTGTTAGAAGACATGCTACTGTTGTGTTCAAGGTTGGGGTCTAGTCAAGAAGACAGTTTAGAGGACCCTGGCTAGAGACTGGTCAAGAAGAAAATCTTTGTTAGCCCCCAAATGTGAATCAGATTCAGATAATAGAATTGATTATTCAAGAATGAATCTAAATTATATCTATGATACTTTGGCTGTCACAGAACTGCTCTGCACCCTCTCAGTCTTTAATGAACAAGAACTGTGGATATGAAAATCAAAGCCAAAAAAAAAAAATGTTCAAATGTGACTGACATTAATATCCATGTGAGTTAATAATAAGAGCTACCATTTACTGTACACTCACAATATGCCAGACAAAATAACAGAAGCCTCATATACATAATACAGTCCTTAACAGTAATCTGGGGACTTGCCTGGTGAGTCAAGGCTAAGACTCCACACTCCCAATGCAGGTGGCTCAGGGAACTAGATCGCACATGCTGCCAACTAAAAATCCACCACATGCCACAACTAAGACCCAGTGCAGCCAAATAAATAAACAAAATTTAAAAACACAGTCTTACAGTGTAGGGATTAGCTTCATTTTACAAAGGAAACTGACACCAAGAGAAGTGAAGTGATTTTCTCAAAGTACAGCTTGTAAGTGGCAGAATTTTTAAAAATTTACCATAGTAAATAGACTGTACATATTTAGTCTCATGAATTTACTTATGAATGGAATATGTAAATATATTCTCAAAATCCCAGATATCGGATAGACAAAATTCTTTTGTATCCCAGGTACTGAATGTATCTGAGATCACTTTTTCTGAAGATAATTGCTTTCAGGGGAAAAAGAGCTGTTTACAGTTAGTCTACTTAGGGACTTCCCTGGTGGTGTAGCGCCTTAACCTTTCCTGGTGATTAAGACTCCACACTCCCAATACAAGGGGCACAGGGTCGATCCCTGGTCAGGTAACTAAGATCCTGAATGTGCCACATAGCACAGCCAAAAAAAAAAAAATACACTTTAAATAGAGATGAAAATTTCATATAAAAACAGGGGTAAGAATTTTGATGTTTATTTCATCTTATACTTAAAGAGATTGGGTTATAATTTCAATTATGTGCTAATTCTTTTTTATAATTAACTTTTCTTGGAGTGTAGTTGATTTCCAACATTGTTAGTTTCAGCTGTACAGCAAAGTGAATCAGTTATACACACACATGCATGCTAAGTCGCTTCAGTGGTGTCCAATTCTTTGGGAGCCTGTGGACTCCAGCCCACCAGGCTACTCTGTCCATGGGTTTCTCCAGGCAAGAATACTGGCATGCATTGCCATGCCCTGCTCTAGGGGATCTTCCTGACCCAGGGATGGAATCCGCGTCTCTGTGTCTCCTGTATTGGTAGGCAGGTTCTTTACCACTAGTGCCACCTGGGAAGCCCATACACATACATATATCTTTTTTTTATTAAAGATTCTGTTCCCATATAGGTCATTATAGAGTATCAACTAGTTCCCTGTGCTATACAGTAGATTATTATTAGTTATTTGTTTCATGTACAGTAGTGTGTATATGTAAATCCCAATTTCCCAATTTATGCCTCCCACCCCCTGACTTCCCCCGTTGGTAACCATAAGTTTGTTTTCTACAACTGTGACTCTATTTCTGTTTTGTAAATAGGCTCAATTGTACCACTCTTTTTGGACTCCATATATAAGTGATATCAATGTGTGTTAATCCTTAGAATGAACAAATCAAGTAGGGATTTGGGCATAATTTTTCTGACAAAGTTGTATCATATATAAACAGACTTCACCTAATGTCTAATTTCCATATGGACAACTGTAAAGGTTATAAAAAATTTAACATTGCTGACAATTTTCCCAAGGCCTTCTTTGAATCCGAATATTGAATTTTTTTAAGAGATGAGTGGTCATCATCATCGAAGTTTCTCTATTTTTCAACTGTTGTGGCCTAAGTCTGCCACATCTTCATTTGCCATTGGTTTCATTTGTGATCTGAGTTCCCCAACATCATTTTCATCATCTCTCCTACATCTTTTCAAGATTCATAATTTTGCCCTAAAATCACCTGTACTGTATTTGTGTTTTCTGGGAGTATTCAACAATCATGAAAAGACTGGCCAACAATGCTCCTAAGCTAGACAAGAATGCATGTATGACGGACAGTCAACTTTATAAGTGGTTTGTTCATTAGTGAATATTATTATACCTTTGACTTCTCTTCGGAATCATAACTGTGGGGACTTAGATAGTAGTCAGATAACTAGGGTATCTGTACTAAGAGAAGACTTGCGCAGTTTGAGCAGACAGTGGCGTAAGATGAGGTCAGAGAGGGAGGCATCCACCTAGCAATGCTGCATCTCAGAGTGAAAGATGGGCACATGTACGTCATATATGATTTAAGAAAAGCCAGAAAACAGGGTAAAAAGTAGATAATCACCCAGCAGACAGACTTTATATGATAGTCATAAAAGCCACCACTCCAACAACAACACATGCTTAAAAATAAGAGTCAATCAAGAAAATCCTCAAAGTTTAAGCTCTGTTTCAAACTCTTTCTACAGAGTGTTCAAATCTTAGTTGAAACAGATCAAAGAGTTTACATTGGTTGCTCAAAAACAGCCTTATAATATACTTAAGAATTTCCCACTTAGATGTTAGCTTGCTAGTCTTACAATATTAGTAGTTTTTTTTGTCAGGCCTGACTCAGGGTACATCAGGAAAGGAAAGCAAAATATTATGTATGAGCCAGCAAGCAAGAAAATCAGTGGAGACCAATACATCTCAATACCTCAAAATCACTTCATGTGTATTTAGACATGGTAATAATAAGACCTCCAGTGTCAGGCCTTTTCAGCTTATTTTAAAAACAATTTTAAAAGCTTTTGTTTTTAGAATTTAATGTATTTCTTAAAACCCCTTCAGATTAAAATAGATTTTAGGAAGTGAAAAAAATGTTTTGGATCACACTTTGTCAACAGGTGAACACAAATTAAAAAGCCAGTTTTTCTTGAAGCCAAATATAATTTTCCTATAAAATACATCCAAAGAAATATGTCTGTTCTCCTTAACTCCATATTTACCTTTGGTTGGTATTCAAGAATTTCCTTTTCATATAAAAAGCTGGCACACATGGCTACTACAACCAATTAATGTTAAGAAAAGCAAAAAACAGAAAAATACAATTGTGAACCTCATATGGTTGAGTCAAAAATTGGAATAAAAATTATTCTGAAATGAAATGTTCTGAAAAACACTTAAAAGGACACTGGAATAAAAAAAAATGCATGCTCTGAAATAAAGCATAGAGAGTAAAACATCATTTTGGAAGCAGTAAACATTTACTAGTAGTCAATGATGCAGAACTTAAAGATTGTTCTATACAAAAGCCAAGACTTAATATTGTATATATTCTACTCCAGTCAGCAATTTCTTCCTGAAGACTTTTATTTGGTGGTAACAATTTTAGCTTTTCTTGCTGCATACCTCAGCATGGGAAACCAATTTCCAAAAGGTGTTCCCTAATTATATTAATGTACAATGCTGAGCTATACCCATATTCTATTTCAAAAAGGAACCAAAGTAGGCTAGGCCACGTATGAAGATGCCTATCCATAGTAACACGTCAATAATGCCATTTATATGTGAATCAGCCTATTGTAAAGCTTTTTTAAAAAATCTTTTTCTCACTTCATATAACTATTTACTAATAAGACTTCATGCTAAAAGTGAACCACTTAACAAAAACTATCTTTGAGGCTGTAGTATAGAAAACAGACATCTATACTGCATCAGCTTAAGATGCTTTGGGTTGTAGGCAACAGTGAACTCAGTTCACAAGAGTATTAACAATATGGATTCACTTCTCTCACAAGACAAAAAACCTTGAACATGGTGATTGCTAAGGGTGGTTTGGATCACAAAAAGCTGTGGAAAATTCTGAAAGAGATGGGACTACCAGACCACCTGACCTGCCTCTTGAGAAACCTGCATGCAGGTCAGGAAGCAACAGTTAGAACTGGACATGGAACAACAGACTGGTTCCAAATAAGAAAAGGAGTACGTCAAGGCTGTATATTGTCACCCTGCTTATTTAACTTATATGCAGAGTACATCATGAGAAATGCTTGGCTGGAAGAAGCACAAGCTGGAATCAAGATTGCCAGGAGAAATATCAATAACCTCAGATATGCAGATGACACCACCCTTATGGCAGAAAGTGAAGAAGAACTAAAGAAGAGCCTCTTGATGAAAGTGAAAGAGGAGAGTGAAAAAGTTGGCTTAAAGCTCAACATTCAGAAAACTAAGATCATGGCATCTGGTCCCATCACTTCATGGCAAATTGATGGGGAAACAGTGGAAACAGTGACAGACTTTATTTTGGGGGGCTCCAAAATCACTGCAGATGGTGATTGCAGCCAGGAAATTAAAAGACACTTACTCCTTGGAAGGAAAGTTATGACCAACCTAGATAGCATATTAAAAAGCAGAGACATTACTTTGTCAACAGAGGTCCGTCTAGTCAAGGCTATGGTTTTTCCAGTGGTCATGTATGGATGTGAGAGTTGGACTATAAAGAAAGCTGAGTGCTGAAGAATTGATGCTTTTGAACTGTGGTGTTGGAGAAGACTCTTGAGAGTCCCTTGGACTGCAAGGAGATCCAACCAGTCCATCCTAAAGGAGATCAGTCCTGGGTGTTCATTGGAAGGACTGATGTTGAAGCTGAAACTCCAATCCTTTGGCCACCTGATGCGAAGAGCTGACTCATTGGAAAAGACCCTGATGCTGGGAAAGATTGAGGGCAGGAGGAAAAGGGGACGACAGAGGATGAGATGGCTGGATGGCATCACCGACTCAATGGACATGAGTTTGGGTAAACTCCGGGAGTTGGTGATGGACAGGGAGGCCTGGCGTGCTGCGATTCATGGGGTCGCAAAGAGTTGGACACGACTAAGCAACTGAACTGAACTGAAGGGTGGTTTACTAATCAATGATGCCATCAATATCTTCAATATTTTTGTTCTACCATCCTGAGTGTGTCTACTTTTTTTTAAGGTAAGAAATGGATTTATTTGGAGAGAAACACACTCCACAGGCAAGAGTGTGGGCCATCTCAGAAGGCAAGAGCAGGCCTGAGTGAGTTTACTTTTTCCATTCAAGTTTGTTGCCTAATGATTTCAAGATGGTCACTGCAGCTCCAAGCATTAACTCCAGCCCTGTCTTATTCTTTTATCAGTGAAGTCCCTCAGAGGGTTTATGGGCTACAATTGTATTACAGGACTATCGTAGCAATAGGGAATACTGTAAAATCAAATATTTAACTTTTCTAATTTTTACAATAGATGTAAGAAATGAATATGGATTGGACAGCCAACAGCGTTTGCAGTCCTCAACTCAATATGCACACACACACACACACTTCTTACATGTGTGTTAAACACAACATACTCATCCTCTCTTCCTGGAAGACAGGCCCCACTCTGTCATCCAGTCATTGCATGATGCAGGATCTCTGGTTGATTTTCTGTCTGCTCTATGAAGACCAAACACAACAAATCTTATCTGACCATTTGTATTGCTAAAAGAGAAGCTGTCTCTAAACAACTCCCCTCACATATATACAAGGATGAAAAAGAAAGAACAAAGTGACCTCAATAAAAATTCCATTGAGAAAGGGACATAATAAGAAGTACACAGTCATCCACAATCAACAATCCATATCATATCTTATTGGACAGAAATCACAGATTCCCCTTCAGGCAATAAATCCCTCAGTCAGTCAATCTGACAGTGCCAATTTAAGTCTCAGGAGGATCTGCTTTGTCATTGTCCTCCACAGCCATATCTAAGGTAGGTTTTGAAGTGGATTACCTTTCCAGGGGATTTACAACTTTTGTAGCCTACTTCATCCTGGCTTGATGTAGGGAGAAAAGGATGAGGATTGCTTGGAAGGTAAAGACAATCACAACTAATTGTCAGCATAGTACTACAGTTCCTTCAAAAACATATCAAGCTTCTGGTCTAATTGCTTCAGATCAATTCCTTGTGTGGGTGAAAGTGAAGTCGCTAAGTCATGTCCGACTCTTTGCGACCCCATGGACTGTGGCCTACCAGGCTCCTCTGTCCATGGGATTTTCCAGGCAAGAATCCTGGAGTGGGTTGCCATTTCCTTCTCCAGGTGATCTTCCCGACCCAGGGATTGAACCCGGGTCACCTGCATTGTAGGCAGACGCATTACTGTCTGAGCCACCAGGGAAGTCCTTGTGTGAGTAATCACAACCAAAAAATTGTTTCTAGAAGTTTCTAGAAATAATCTTTAGGCTTGGAGTCTCTCATCTCTTAGATGCCGACATCTAAACCATCATAAAAGTCAAGGCAATTCTAATGACAAGTCTTAGGTAAGAAGATACTACCCTCAATCCCAAAATTTCAAATTACAAGACTGTCAATTTAGAGTACAAGCTAAAGGCAGATTACCTCCATGGCAAAGCTGTATTTTTCTAGCCTCTCTGCTTTCATGCTGAGAAGCACTAATTTGAGTTCACTCCCTTGTGTAGGATCCTACTGAAAAGCCACAAGAAGTAACCAATATGCACATTATTCCAAATTTTTCCTTTCATTTCTCCTGCAGTCTCAGTTTGCACAGTCAGCCTTCCATGGGACAGCAGGTATAGGTTAATCAAATGCTCTATGACCATGTAACAAGAGTTACAACTTTCCTCTCTTTAATTTTCTCCATAAGTCTGGAGGTAGGCAGTCCAAGACTGGAAGAGCTATTCAACAATGTCCCAGACTCTGTCCAGCCTTCTTCTCCATGGTCCTCAGCTTGTTAAAATCATCTTTTCACTCTCATACCTGTCACCCCATGGCCACAAGATGGCTGCTGTATCTCCAGGCTTCATGTCTACATTTAAGGCACAAAGGAGGGGGAAAGAAGAGAGCACCAGCCACCTCTGTCCTCTTTATCAGGAAAGCAAAGGCAATCCCTGAGCTCAGCAGTCTTCCCTTTACGATCACTGGCAAAGGAGAATGGGACTGTCATGACCAGCTTCAACTATTCAAGGTTTTTTGCTAGGAGCTGGGAACACTGCTGCCCCTAATGAAATGAAGGTAAGCAATAAGGAATGGATAGAAGGGAGATCACTAAGAATATCTACCATACACAGACATTTATAGTTTTAAGAGAATGTTTGAAAAATAAAAAGCAATCTCTATTTGGTGAAATTTGAACAACAGAAGTGAGGGAAGCCCCTCAGGCAGTGCTATAGAAATACATTTTAGGTAAAGAGAGCTCTACTCAGGCAAATGCAGCCTACTTAGGAGTCTGTCCCTGAAATTAACACTGTTTAGTAACTGCTTTCAACAGACTCTTCTCTTTCTTCAATTCTGAACCCACAGATTCTCTAAAATACCCATGTTTATTAACAACTGTTTCTATGGCAGCAGAGCCCCTGGCGGAGGGCACAGGGCTGGAGGCTATTTATAAGTTAAGGACTGACAGTACATGCCAATAGCAGCTATTATTGATGAAATCCTTGAGGAATTTTTGAAATAGATAAATATTATTAAAAAAACACAAAACAAGAAATATTCAAAATATTCATGATGTCTGTTGTTCACCAAGAAACCTTTTGTAATTTGGTTTCCCATCTATATGCACCACCTGGAAGAAAACACACTGATTATTCTGTTACAACTGGTTTTTGTAACAGTTTCATCTCATTATATTTAAATTAATTTGCATTCTGGCTCTACATCTTAAGCTGATGAGGTCGTCAGACTAATCCTCTCTGGGATACTTACTGTCCAGACCAGCTTTCTTAAGACCACAAGACTGAGAGTTAGACCCTGGTAAACTCACTAAGGTTATACCATCCAATCTGGTTTTCTGAATAACAGTAGCACTGAGTATATTGGCAGAAGCAATAAATCAATTTTCATTCCATGTATCAGCTCACAAATGCCACTTTCTTTGATGTAAATTGTGCCACCTATAAATATACTTGTCACAATGTTCAAAGCAAAATAGTTTCCAAGTAACTTTCAAACTGTGCTTCTCTGATAGCTCAGTTGGTAAAGAATCTGCCTGCAATGCAGGAGATCCCCGTACAATTCCTGGGTTGGGAAGATCCCCTGGAGAAGGGATAGGCTACCCAATCCAGTATTCTTGGGCATCTCTTATGGCTCAGCTGGTAAAGAATTCGCAAGCAATGCAGGAGACCTGGGTTTGATCCCTGGGTTGGGAAGATACCCTGAAGAAGGGAAAGGCTACCCACTCCAGTATTCTGGCCTGGAGAATTCCATGGACTGTATAGTCCATGGAGTCACAAAGGGTTGGACATGACTAACAGACTTTCAACTTTCAAATAAAAAATTTTATATACAAAAAGGTAGTGTGGTACAGGGGTTATGAGCATGGGTCCACAGCTAGAAGGCCAGAGTGCAAATTCTAGTTCTCTTAATTAGAATATTCTACCACATTAGAACATTCTACCACAGAATTGAGCAAAAATCTTTGTGCCAAGTTTCCTCATCCATAAGTGAGGTTTGAGGTAGTGGGGACAAAATAATAGTGCCTACTTCAAAGAGTATTGTCTGAATATAAAATTAATTTATATATATAAGGCGCCTGAAATATAAGAAGCACTCAATAAGTGTTAACTGGAAAATCTAATGGTACATGGTTGCATTTTATGCACATGTAAAATGACTTGATAATTAAGATTCACTTTATATGCACAATATGAAATAATGCAAAATTCCCTCCAATTAATAATTCATTAAGAATCACAGTTTCAAAACTGGCTGGTGAGTGATTTATAAACTCTTTTAAGCTACTGCCACAAGGCAATGGCAAACTTTCCATTCTTTGCTGCCAGGAATAGTCTTGAATTATGTATGTCTCCTACAAAAGGCTACAGCTCTATACAGGGATGTGAAGCAGATAAATATCATAGCACTTCCAATCCCCCGACCTCTCCGTATGATCCTGGTCTTCCTAGAGCTTTCCTATGTCAATGTCACCAGAGCCGAGAAACTCTACAGTCAATATCCAAACAGAATTAAGTCTTTGAACACTGTCTCAGAAAACTTTTCCTGAAAGAAGGTGTCAGTCATCCTGGTTACTTTTCACATGCATGTGCCGTTCTCAGACCTGGAGTAATTACTATTCCCTCCCATTTTCCTTAGTATACATAATTGGTCATCTTTAATACATCCCTGCT
The DNA here is from genome assembly GCA_024291935.2 of Okapia johnstoni. Lineage (NCBI taxonomy): Eukaryota > Metazoa > Chordata > Mammalia > Artiodactyla > Giraffidae > Okapia > Okapia johnstoni. The sequence continues at coordinate 27,445,194 of CM044326.1, forward strand.
CATAAAGAATCATTATCCTAATGGCCCTGATTTTCCTTTAACCTGTGTCTACTTTACTACTCAAGTACTTCTTTTATTTCTGTTTTATTTACTCACCTACAACAGCACAATTCTTTTTTCCCTTTTGCCTCTGACCGCCAGGCACATCTCTCAAACTCCCCGAACCATGTTCATCTCACACCCAATTATTCCACTTCTGTCATTATTTACCATCTTGCCCTATCCACCAACTACTAGAGAATCCATTTATTTGAGGAAAAACTCTTTTATCCAAAACTATTTTTCACTTCTGCAATTTACTCTTTAAAAAAAAAATCTGGTTCCCCCTAAGGTCACAAGGTACCTTATAAGTTTCCAATATAACTTATTTAGTCCTTACTTTCTGCTCTTTGAATCAATAGGAAGAAATGAGGAACAAATGCCATCTTCAGATTATCACACTGTGGTCCACTCTTCTTTGAAATCTTCACCTTGTCTCACATTTCACAGAGCTGTTCTCAACAATCCTATCTGAACAAACTCTTCTTGAAATTTATCCTCTCATCCTTCTCTCCAGACTTGATAGAGATCATTCATTAAGAGTCACAATTCAAGTTCTACTAATATTAACATATGTATTTGAAGAGTATTATATGAACCAGAAAACTTAAACATGTTAATGATGATCACACGGTCAACAATGGAACAAATGGAATAAAACACATGACTACACCTGTGCTCATAAAATAACTATACGTTTCCATAATACTCCTAAAGTCAAGTTCTACTAGTTTATATATTCTGTCATTAGAAATATATCATGTCAGCTTCTGCCTTAGACACATATCACCATATGTTTGTCAAAATAAAACCATAACAACATAAAATTAGAAGGCCTTACGATGGATATATAAACTGTTATTGGCAGATGATCAGACTACTTAGAAGACCTTCCAGAAAAAGGATTCTACAACTTCCCAAGGTCAATCATTCTAATCTTAAACATCCTTAATTTCAAAGGCTTTGACTTTTCTTATCTATATTTCTCCTGCTGTTTTTCCTCTATGGAGATGGGAGAAAGACAGGGACCATTCTCAGCCTCTCATCTACTTGAAAAGCAATATCAGCCCTTAGCCTTCACTCTTCTAAACTCAACAACTTGAACTGTTTTCCAGACTCTTGCTCTCCAAGACCTTCTTAACCTTCTTTAATTATATTCATATTATTTTTAAATTACTAAGACTAGACTTGGACTTAACCAGCATAGAAGTTTGCTGTTTTTAATGTTTTATGAATAGTTAACACATACATGAACATGGTTCTATACATACAGGCTTTTCCAACATTAGAATTGAGATCCAAGCTTCTGTAAATTAAAAGTTAAAGAATCCTCCATATTATGGAATCTATTTCTATCGTCTCTTAGTTGAACTAAACCAATAATCTATGGCTATAGTTGACAAATTATGGCTCCACATATTGGCCCCAAAACATTACAATGAATTAACAATTACTTACCTGATTTGTCGTTGGGAGAAAGTTTTTCTCCTAGATTGCAGAGTAGAGAGGAAACCAGCTCTCACTTTATAGTTCACTTCTATTTCTTCTGCTTTGATAGAAATTGTAGCTACCATAAATAAAAACAAAATATTTTATATAGCAATTTTAGTAACACACGGAGAGAAGGAAAATAGCATCTGTTTACACATTTCATAAGCTTTTTCATTTCTTAGGTATACCTTCAGAGAACGTCACAATAAGTAACAGAAACTTTAATATGCTTAATTTCTCCTTCTTCCCCTTTTTTAAGCCCCAGGTAAACTATTTATTGTTAATACTTCTAAATACAAGGCTAGAATTTGGATTAAGAAGGACACAGATTTTATTAAAATATTATTGGGTGGGAGAAAGAAAACCCTTTCAGAGACTTTAGAGGATGGCAAGGCTTCCCTGGTGGCTCAGATGGTAAAGAATCTGCCCACACTGTGGGAGGCCTGGGATCGATCCCTGGGTCAGGAAAATCCCCTAGAAGGAAACGGCAATCCACTCCAGTATTCTTGCCTGGGGAATTCCATGGACAGAGGAGCCTGGTGGACTACAGTCCATAGAGTCACAAAGAGTCAGACACCACTGAGCAACCAACACTTTCACTTTCTTTCAAGGAATTTTATTTCCTTTTCTATAAAAATCACTTTTACGTTATGTCTCCACCTAGAGAAAAATTTACATGCAATATTATGGACAGAGGGTTAATAAGGATGATCATTTCAATAAAGTGGTAACCTTCATGAGAAAGGAGGGGGGAAAGTGATATACAATATGATCTATCTTCCACTTTAAAAGTTCATTTTTCCAAAGAGCTTTATTTCATATGGCACTAAGAAGATCAAGACTCAGAACACCTTAAGTATATAGAAGTGGCATATATAATATAAATTTTTATATCAAGCCAATTCTCAGAATGCATAATTAGTCCATCAGAACTTTTATGGTATTTCTAGACCCACATGCTGAAAACTATAAAACATTGATAAAAGAAATTAAAGATGGTTCAAAGAAATGGAAAGATATTCTGTGCTCTTAGAAGAATTAATATTGTTAAAACAGCCATATTACCCAAAGCAATCTACAAATTTAATGCCTATCAAAATATCCATGAAATTTTTCACAGAACCAGAACAAATAACCCTGAAATTTATAAGGAACCACAAAGATTCAGAACTGCCAAAGCAATCCTGAGGAAAAAAAAGAACAAAAACTGGAAGTATATCCCTCCCAGATTTCAGACTATACTGCAAGGCTATAGCAATCAAAACAGCATAGTATTGGCACAAAAAAAGAGACACATAGATCAATGGAACAGAATAGAGGGTCCAGAAATAAACCCACTAACCTACATAGAATAAATACCTACAACGAAAAAGGCAAGAATATACAATGGAGAAAAGACAGCCTCTTCAACAAGTGGTGCTGGGAAAGCTTATAGCTACATCAAAACAATTAAATGAGAACACTCTCTCTCACACCAAATACAAAAATAAACTCAAAATGCTTTACAGACCTAAATGTAAGACATGACACCATAAAACTCCTAGAAGGAAATATAAGCAAAACATTCTTTGACATAAACTGTAGCAATATATTCTTATCTCAATCTCCCAAGACAAAAGAAATAAAAGCAAAAATAAACAAATGGCACCTAATCAAGCTTAAAAACTTTCGCACAGCAAAGGAAATCATCCACAACATGAAAAGATACCCTATGGAAGGGGAGAAAATATTTGCAAATTGTGCAACTGACAAGGAGTTAATATTCAAAATATACAAACAGCTCATACAACTCAATATCAAAAAAACAGACAATCCAAACAAAAAATTAGCAAAAGACCTAAACAGACATTTTTCCAAAGAAGACATACAGATGGCCAATAGGCACATGAAAAGATGCTCAACAGTGCTAGAGAAATACAAATCAAAGCCAGAGTAAGGTGTCACTTCACATTCGTGGAATGGCTATCATCAAAAAGTCTATAAATAATAAATGCTAGAGAGGGTATGGAAAACTGGAAACACTCATACAATATTGATGGGAATGTACACTGGCACAACCACTATGGAAAACCATACGGCCTTAAAAAAAAAAAAAAAACCCTAAAAACAGATCGACCATATGATCTGGCAATTTCCCTCCTTGGATGAAAAAGGTGAAAGTGAAAGATGCTCAGACATGTCCAACTCTTTGTGACCCCATGAACTGTAGCCCGCCAGGCTCCTCTGTCCATGGGATTCTCCAGGCAAGAATACTGGAGTGGATTGCCATGCCCTCCCTCAGAGGATCTTCCCGACCCAGGGATCAAACCTGCATTGCTTAAGTCTCTCCTGGATTGGCAGGTGGATTCTTTACCAGTAGGGCCACCTGGGAAACTAGTAACAAAAAACAAAAACTCTAATTTGAAAAGATACATGTACCTCAATGTTCATAGAAGCACTATTTATAATAGCCAAGACATGGAAGCAACCTAAATGTCTATCAACAGATGAATGGATAAATAAGTTGTGGAATGTATGTGTGTGCCATGTATACAATGCCATACAAAAAAAAGAACAAAAATGTTGCCGTTTGCAGCAACATGGGTGGACCCGGAGAATATTACGCTTAGTAAAAGAAGTCAGAGAAAGACAAATGCTACGTGGTATCACTTATATGTGGAACCTGAAAAATGATACAAATGAATCTGTATACAAAACAGAAAACAACTCACAGACATAGAAAACAAACTCTTGGTTACCAAAGGGGAGAGGGAGAGGGTAAGGGATAAACTAAGAGTATGAGATTAACGGATACAAACTACTACACATAAAATAGATAAACAAGGATTTACTACATAACGCAGGGAATTAGACCCAATATCAAAATACCCAATATAATTATAACAATGGAATATTTTAACAATTTTATAATAACCTATAACAGGATATAATTTGCAAAAATACCCACTATGCTGTATATACAAAACTAACACAATTTTCTGAATCAACTATATTTCAATTAAAAAAAGTTTATGGTCTTTCTGAGGTCACAAAAATAATGAACATGAAAGGCTTAATAGCTAATTTTTGCAACAAAATATCAAAATTTTATCTACCTTCAAATTTAATCATGCTAGTTTTTTTTTCTGGTTCATTTTTAGTCTGTTGGATAAGTGAAAAATCAAATTTTCTTCTTTACATAAAAATAATCATAGAATCACAAAAATTTAGAGCTAGAGAGACATTGCGAGAATTTCTAGATACATTAAGTTCAGTCCTCTCCAAATCAGAGACATTCATCTAAATGCTTTTGTCAAAGTTAAAGAATGAACTGGAGGGAACTTCCCTGGTGGCCCAGTGTTAAGAATCTGCATGCCAATGCAGCGGACATGGGTCTAATCCCTGGTCCGGGAAGATTCCACATGCCACGAAGCAACTAAGTCCACCGTGGGCCACGGCTACAGAGCCCACACCCTAGAGCCCCATGCTCTGCAGCAGAAGCCACCACAATGAGAAGCCCACACACCGCAAACAGAGAAAGGCTGTTTGCAGCAATGAAGACACAGCGCAGCCAAAAATAAACAGATAAATAAAATCAAAGAAAAAAAGAATGAACTGGAGGTGAACTCTGCAACCCAGAGTGCTTTTCCCACTACATCATGATTCCTCAAACTAACTGAGGCACAATTTTGCATATACATGTGACGCGGCAGGGCTGAACGAGAGGTCTCTGAATCAGACTGTCCAGGTTTGAATTTTGGATTCCTCCACTTACTATTTGGGTGATCTTGAGCAAATTACTAAATCTCACTGTGTCTCAGTTTTCTCAACTGTAAAATGAGATAACAACTACACTTTGCCAATAGGACTATTATGAAAAAATTAATACAATAAAGCTCACAGAATGATGTCTGACACATTGTAAACATTTAATAAATGTCAGTAATCATTAGGAGTCTACTGGAAATAGATGGGGAAACAGTGGCTGACTTTATTTTTGGGGGCTCCAAAATCACTGCAGATGGTGATTGCATCCATGAAATTAAAAGACGCTTACTCCTTGGAAGGAAAGCTATGACCAACCTAGATAGCATATTAAAAAGCAGAGACATTACTTTGCCAACAAAGCTCCATCTAGTCAAGGCTATGGTTTTTCCAGTGGTCATGTATGGATGTGAGAGTTGGACTGTGAAGAATGCTGAGTGCCGAAGAACTGATGCTTTTGAACTGTGGTGTTGGAGAAGACTCTTGAGAGTCCCTTGGACTGCAAGGAGATCCAACCAGTCCATCCTAAAGGAGATCAGCCCTGGGTGTTCATTGGAAGGACTGATGCTGAAGCTGAAACTCCAATACTTTGGCCACCTGATGCAAAGAGCTGACTCACTGGAAAAGACCCTGATGCTGGGAAGGATTGGGGGCAGGAGAAGGGGACGACAGATGAGATGGCTGGATGGCATGACATACTCAATGGACATGAGTTTGGGTAAACGCCTGGAGTTGGTGATGGACAGGGAGGCCTGGCGTGATGCGGTTCATGGGGTTGCAAAGAGTCGGACACAACTGAGCGAATGAACTGAACTGAACTGATAAACATATGGACACGTATTTGCTAGATTTTAAAATAGCCTAAATATACTAGAATTAGAACACTCGATTATTTTTATGTTTTAAAATATATATATAACGACTGGTATTTCATTTGCCATACAAACAGTACCCCCAAAATGGTTTCCTCATGAAGTACATGCAAAATTCCAGATATTAAACATATAACAAAACACATAACTTGAACATAATTTGAACATCATTCGTGATCATTTGAGTCCAGTGGTATTCTCAGAATATAATACCCAGAGGGATATTTGTTTAAAACATACTCTTCTCTGTGTGACAAAATTATTGTCAGTAATGACCATGAAATGAAACAAATAATAATAGCCAGGAATGAAACAGACAGTGAAAATTCTTTTACTCAACTCCACTTAATGTCCATATAAAATAAATATTATAGTACAAAAAATAAAAAAGCAATGGAATTAATGTTTTTAAAAAAGGAAAAACTTAAACCAATATATTTTTTGTGGAAGTACTAAATCATATTATATTTCCTATTCTCTTGATTTCTTCTTCAGTTTTGGAGTAGACAATAATTTAAAAAGAATAAATTTCAGAGTTAAATATATTTTTAATTAAACTATTCAAAAGGATAATTTCATACATTAACTAAAATTTGTACTTACAAGCCAAAAAGATTACACCTCAAAGTTTACATTTTGTTTCACTCTTAAATGTTAAAGACAAATGAAAACTCTTAAGTTGTCACATGGAATGAAAACGCTGAAGTAATCAAGCTGTTTCTTCACGTTACAGTCTCTGTACTATCACTGCAAAAGAATCTACTATTTAAATACAGGGATATGGACCAAAGGGATTGCAGGCATGAACTGCACCTGAAGCCTTGCATTACCCTGAATTTTTATGAATTTATTTGGAAAAATATCTGTAGAGCTGAGTTTAGGTTTATTGCAGGCCAGCTATATAATTGGGAGTTCTCTGATTTAACGTCTCTGTAGAATATAATGTTTATTAAAGGATCAATAATTAAAATGTGCTAATTTGAAGCTTACATTGTTGTGTTCTTCAGTCCCTAAGCCATGTCCAACCTTTGCAACCCCATGAACAGCAGCATGCCAGGCTTCCCTGTCCTTCACTACCTGCCTGAGTTTGCTCAAACTCATGTCCATTGATACCATTCAACCATCTCATTCTCTGTTGCCTCCTTCTCTTGCCCTCAAACTTTCCTAGTATCAGGGCCTTTTCCAGTGAGTTGGCTCTTCGCATCAGATGGCCAAAGTATTGGAGCTTCAGCTTCAGTCCTTCCAATGAATATTCAGGGTTAATTTCCTTTAGGATTGACTGGTTTGATCTCCTTGCTATCCAAGGGATTCTCAAGAGTCCCAGCAACACACTCTCCCAGACTCTCCAGCACCACAGTTAGAAGGCATTAATTCTTCAGCACTCAGCTTTCTTTGTGGTCCAATTCTCACATCTGTACACGACTACTGGAAAAAACATAGTGTGGACTATCCAGACCTTTGTCAGCAAAGTGATGTCTCTGCTTTTTAATACATTGTGTAGGTTTGTCATAGCTTTTCTTCCGAGGAGCAAGTATCGTTTAATTTCATGGCTGTAGTCACCATCTGCTGTGACTCTGGAGCCCAAGAAAAGAAAATCTGTCATTATTTTCATTGTTTCCCCATCTATTTGCCATGAAGTGATGGGACCAGATGCCATGATCTTACGTGTTTTGAATGTTGACTTTTAAGCCAGCTTTTTCACTCTCCTCTTTCACCTTCATCAAGAGGCACTTTAGTTCCTCTTCACTTTCTGCCATTAGAGCAGTATCATCTGAGGTTGTTGATATTTCTGCCTACAGTCTTTATTGCAGCTTGTGATTCATCCAGCCTGGCATTTTGAATGATATGTAGTTAAACAAGCAGGGTGACAATATACAGCCTTGATATACTCCTTTCCCAATTTTGAATCAGTCTGTTGTTCCATGTCTGGTTCTGACTGTTGCTTCTTGACCCTCATACATGTTTCTCAGGAGACAGGTTAAAGTGGTCTGGTACTCCTGTCTCTTCAAGAATTTTCCAGTTTGTTGTGATCCACACAGTCAAAAGCTTTAGCACAGTCAATGGGGTTGATGTTTTTATGGAATTCCCTTGCTTTCTCCATGATCCAATGAATGTTGGCAATTTGATCTCTGCCTTTTCTAAACCCAGTTTTTACATCTGAAAGTTCTCAGTTCATGTACTGCTGAAGCCTAGCTTAAAAGATTTTGAGCACTACCTTGCTAGCATGTGAAATGAGCACAATCGTCCAGTAGTTTGGGACTTCCCTGGTGGCTCAGACAGGAAAAAATCTGCCTGCAATGTGGGAGACCTGGGTTTGATCCCTAGGAAATGGATACCCACTCCAGTATTCTTTCCTGGAGAATTCTATGGACAGAAGAGTCTGGAGGGCTGCAGTCCAAATGGTCACAAAGAGTCGGACACAACTGAATGACTAACACTTTCACTTGAACTTTCTTCGGAATTGGAATGAAAATCAACATTTTCCAGTCCTGTGGCCAGGACTCAGGACTTCAGGACTCAGCAGGAAAAGTTTTCCAAATTTGCTGGCGCATTCAGTACAACTCTTTAATAGCATCATCTTTTAGGATCAGAAATAGCTAAGCTGGAATTCCATCACCTCCATTAGCTTTGTTCATAGTAATGCTTCCTAAGGTCCACTTGACTGCATGCTCCAGAATGTCTGGCACTAGGTGAATGACCATACCAATGTGGTTATCCAAATCATTAAGACCTTTTCTTTACAGACCTTCTGTGTATTCTTGCCACCTCTTTATAATCTCTTCTGCTCCTGTTAGGTCCTTACAGTTTCTATCCTTTATTGTGCCCATCCTTGCATGAAATGGTCCGTGAAACCTCCAATTTTCTTGAAGAGATCTGAACCTTTCCCATTTTACTGTTTTCCTCTATTTGAATTGTTAATCTAAGAAGGCCTTCTTTCTCTTCTTGCTATTCTCTGGAAGTCTGCATTGGGTATATAGTTGTTGTGTTAGTCACTCAGTTGTGTCTGATTCTATGCAATCCCATGGACTGTAGCTTGCCAGGCTCCTCTGTCCATGGAATACTCCAGGCAAGAATACTGGAGTGGGTTGCCATTCCCTACTCCAGGGGATCTTCCTGACCCAGGGACTGAACCTAGCACAGTCAAAAATAAAATAAATTAAATATATATATATATAAAGTAACTATGGAACTTGTTTAGAAATTAGGTTCATAAGACATTTTTCAAGGAAGAATATTTTATCACTGACATTGTTTAGAATTTCTCGTACATAAAAACTGCTGGTAATAAAAATCAGACAGGCTTTTAGTGGGTATATTGTAGTATAAATTCCCTACAGACAATAGAATTTTTTTACCTACACCCCAAGTGATGTTCTCACTGCCCCATTCTTGGCATGCCACCACTCAAGGTAAAATCTGCCCCTTCTGTCCTTGAAAATGGGCTTGCTACATTGTGTATTTAACCTATTTATGAGAAAATATTTTTTAAAAGAATATTAATTGAGGACCTATTCAGTGCACAGTACTGTGCTTTGCTTTATCCACACAGAATATATGCACATGAATTTTGCTAATTACAAGTCAATCACATTTATTCATTAAAGCACTCAGCAGGATTTTGAAAGCTATTTTGTTAGCAGGTATTATGTATACTTAAATTTTTAAATAATTTTCACACAAATTCACATATATTCCATTTTTCAAGCTTTTCGTTGATTCAGATTGGCTTTCTCCCTGTGTGTTCCCAATAAGTGAGGCTGCATCCCAAATCAACATGCAGCAGAGGTATTAAAATATTAACATTACATAAACATTAACAACTTAAAATCTCTTGATATTATTTAAATTTCACAAATCACATGGCATCAGAATTCACACGTTCTACTTTTTCAAGCAACTACCTCAAGAGAACAAAATTTAACTCTAATAACAATCTTTTTCAGACATTCATAGGATCAGTGTAATCTCCAGTCTGCCTTCTCCTAATCTTGCAGCTGCATACATGCACAATTTTTCTGATTATGTGATTCTGGTACTCTTGAAAAGACAGTCTTTTTAAATAAAAGAAAATCTGACTTACCTCAAAAGATATTTTGGTATGGAAGAGCATGGTAATTACAGCCACATTAGAAGCAGATATATCTGGCAAGAAAGTGACACGCAAGCCTTAAAACTACAGTTAATTTCTTCTATTTCTGCTGTATAGGTCCTATTTTCCTTTTGCTGTGGGGTTCCATCACCCACAAAATCCCTTCTCTAGTCACCTATAGTCTACCGGAGCGGACACCTGTCCTATTTATAGCTCCAGTGTTCCTCAACCTCTCCTGTTGATAAGCATCACCTGGGGCAGTTAAAAATAAAAATAACAGGCCACACTTGTGTCCATTCAATTTTAATGGATTTGAGGGGAGCCTCCAGAATCCGATTTTAATCAAGCATTCTCAAGAGATTCCTATAGACATATTAAAGAATAAGCTAAAGAGGCCTGCCAGAGTTCGTCACGATTCCTCCAAATTGATCACCCTCAGGGGCTAATCCTCCTCCAGGTATTAGGACTTAGAAAATTTGAAAATAGAGCAGGAAAAGTTTGGAGAAAGCAGAATAGCATCTTGTCTACACAGCTGATTGAGGTTTTCAACATCCCTAAAGAATTAGAGGGGGATTTTAGTTTGGGTAGGTGATATGAAGTACACAGCACCAGGGTGCAGCATAGAGCTGATAAATTACAGGTGTTAGGGGATTTTTTGACTACACACTACCACATAAAATGGGTGCACCTACATTTTCCATGAACTGAGATTACCAAAAAAAAAAAAAAAAAAAGCAGCACACTTAAAAGATCCAGGTAAAAGATATTAGCATACAATTCCCACAGTTTTCTCTATCTAGAGGGTCTTCAATGACAGCTGTTATAGGAAAAAAGTTCCCTTTAAGTAGTATTACACCTGAATCTAAAACTGGTATTATACTACAATGATTCCAGACAAACCAAAGTAGTGTTCCAATTTTTCTGTCTGAAAGTTTCAAAACACGTGTCCTGCTGTTTTAACTAGCATTGTAACTGGACGCTTTTAATCAAGCCTTTGGAGTTCTACTAAGTGTGTAGAGGGATGGGGGTGGAAAACAACACGAACAAGCTATGCCAAGGCTACTTTTTCTTACACTTTTTCAAGTGTAGTTGAAATGTTGCCACCACCTGTCAGAAAACTACCCACTCCCCATCCCATCCATCCTCCCAACTGTTTCAGACTCATCCCCACTTTCTCTTTTCAAGTCTACATTAAATGGAGAAGAAAAAATCCTCTGGCAACTTAGGTAGCTTCTACAAATACCACCTCCAAGGGCTTTGTGTTCCTCTTAAATTGTTTAGAGTTCGGTTAAAGATGAGGGAGGACCTGAGGAAGGAATTTTACTTATTTCCCAACTTCCCGATCTGGGTATTTCTTTCTCTAAGAAACGTATGATCCAAGCCCCTGGGGCAATTCTGTGACCTGGGTTTTTAAGTCTTTCAACTCCACAATTTCCAACTTTTAGCTAGAAAAGCTGAGGTGGGAAGAAGAAGAGACAGGGATGACTAGACTAAGACATTCCTGCGAATCAAACGGGCCTAACCAAAACAAACCACAAAACCTTTGTAAGAGGTATGAGAACCAGAAATCAAAGCTGTCTGTAGAGCGAGAGCTCATCCTGGAACTTGGTGGTCTAGAAGAGAGGGTTCGCGATCTTTTCAAGTATTTTAGCTGAACTATCGGGACTCTACTGGAAAATGGCTAGATTTTTAGCATGAATTGAGACTACAAGTGACAAAAGCTACTCTGACTCCAGAAGGCACTTAAGTGATTATATACCATTGCTCACAGCAGCCCGTACAGACATGAGAAACAGGGAGGATGTAAGAACTTAAATCTGTAGTCTTCTGGGTGCACCCAGAGTCCTCACCTAAGCCATTTGCCCCACCCGCTAACCAAGAGCCACCGTCCTAAAGCAAGCATGCTCCACGGGGAAGATGTTTTACCTCCAAAGGGTGAGATCTTACTCCTTTTATGTGTAAAACACGATACACGTACGGTACATAAGCAGCTATACGGTATATGAATGGTATCAGAATTTCATGGCGCCGAGGAGGAAGAGATGGATGAGCAAAACGTTTTAAAAGGCTTTTCTTAAGAGAACGATAATGGAAAGAAAAAAAAAAAAAGGTTGAGAAACACTGACCTACAAGGGTCCCGAGGTCAACTATGAAATGAAGGTCCTGACAAGGAATTTTTTTTCCCCAGACAGCAGCCTGAAGGACAGGGGGGTCTCTGATTCTGGTTCGACCTCGGCCAGAAAGGGGTTCATCAAAGCTCAAAGGGCAATCCATGCCCGCCGTTCGCTGCCTCACCGGGTGCCGTGTGTGGATGTAACCAACGGCTGGCAAAGAGCATTGGAAACTGCAAAGCGCTGCACCAAAGCCAGAGAAGGTTTCTATTCTCGGTTGCACGAAATACCGCGAATGGGGCCCCCTCACTTGTTGCTTCCCAGCCCTTCTACCTCAGACCTTCTCTCCACGACCCCCTCCTGATTCCACACGCGCACGCGCAGCCCCCCATACACCCGACACGTCCCCGCGACCCCCTCACCCACGCCACGAAACCTGTGCGCTCCGTTCGGGCCCAGGCGCGGGCCGCGTGCCCAGCCCCCGCCCCCTGCCCGGTTCCCGCCGCCCGCCCGGCCCGCCGAGGCTGCCGTTTCCTAGACAGCCGCGTGGCCGCTCCGCAGCCGCCTGGGCGAGCCGCCGAAAGAGGAGGCGAGGGCGCAGGCGCGGGCCCGGTCCTGCCGCCGGCGCGTGGCCCGCGCGCGCGCCCCCGAGCGCGGTGGGCGGAGGAGCGGAGGGAGCCGCGGGGCCGCGAGGGGGCGGGGGGGCGGAGAGGGGAGCCCCGGGAACGCGAGCCGCGGCCAGCGCCGCTGCAGATCCGAGCGAATCCCCAGCCCCGGCAGCAGGTATGTGTCCCCGCAGCCGGCCGTGGCCGGGGCTTCCCCTGCCACGCTGCTCGGGTCCTGTGGCCGGGGCGGCGGGGGGGGGCGGTCAGGGTTTGCAGGGTACGTGCCTGGGAGGGCTGGGATCTTACCACTGACCTTCATCCCCTCTGGCCAGGGTAGCAAGGCGAGGGTGCCTGGGGCAGCCCAGGGCTTCAGCTCCAGCCTGGAGATCTGCTTCTTGTCACATGCTTCTTATTTATTTTTGCAAACTGCCCTGGTTCGGGTCCAGCTGCAGATGCCTTACCTCCCATTCTTTGCCTCCGTGTGCCATCTTGCATTTATTAATAAAACATGCAAGCTGGGGGTGGGGGAGTATTGCTGCTGGGGGGAATCCCATTGCAGCATAACAAGCGAGCGCCTGTTTTCGGTTTTCGAGTGTGGTATTGAGGTGGAAATCCCACACCCCGGGGATTTGTGGCTTGGTTGGTCGTGACCGCTTCCTAGTGGGCTTCCCCCATTTGTCTGGAGGCGCCACAGCGGCAGAATGGACTGGCAAGAAAGGATGGTGGTTTTTCACTGTCAGGCCAGAATCCCGTTCTAGGGACAGGTGCAAGCTACGGCAGACAGTTCCCCTGCTTGCTAACTTGCCAGGGTGGCTTAAAACCAGAAAATTGTTTCCTTTGATTGCCGAGAGGAGGCCTTGAACAGAATCCCTGAGACTTGCATACTCAAACTCATTAAGGTTTTGCATCTGAGGATGACTAAAGCTTGCCACCTGTTGGAAGTTAGACCCCATGAAATTCCCTGTAATCTAGCCCACCAATCCCTGTTTCAGACACTAATACTGAGATAGCAATAGGCCCATATTGATTCCTAGTGCATTCTTTAATACTGCTTGGCTTTTGTCTCTTTTAAAATAAAACCTGACTATGATTTGATGCCCCATATGTTATAGATTGAAATGAGATGATTTGTTTATATTCCATACACATATAACATCATATCCTGAAGACTAAATTTCTCTTCAGTTACCTATTTCTCCAGCTTTTCACCTTGCTTCAAGAAACAGTTCCAAAAGTGGGACGTATGAAACTGACTACCTTTTTTTTCCCCCCTGAAATGCTATGGTGAAAAAATAGTGAAAGCTAGAAGTATAGAATAAAAATGGTTATCACAAGATATTTGGATATGGCAACAGGACTATAATTGCTTCTAAAATATATAGTAGAGTGCCACATCTCATCATGAGAACACATTTTTTTAATGGTCATATATACCAGATACTGAGTTACAAGCTATTGGTGCATGATCTCATTTAATCTTCATAACAAACCTATTATCTCCATGTTGAACAGGAAGAGGCTAAGACTTAGGTTAGCTAACTTGCCCAAGGTCACACAGTCAGGGACAGGATAAGGATACAAATTCTAGTGCATCTGATTGCTGGGGAAGGAGGGGTTTAGTGTGGGGGGTAGGGGGGTGGGAGTAACGTTGAACCGTTGTACTGCCACTCCATCTACCTTTTCATTAAGATCAAAGCTTATGCATGAGCATACAGACTTGGATCTGATTTTCCATTTCATAGATTCAATTCAACCTTTGTGACTTTCCAGTAATAGAAACTGTTGTTTCAGAATGGATTTGTGTGGAATTTTTTAAGGTGGCACCGAGCCTATAAACATGGGATTTGAGACATGTTTCTTAGACTTGCAGAGAATGCACTTAAGGTTCCAGATTGGGGGTGAATGGAGGCAAGGGATAGGTAGGGAGTTTGGGATGGACATGTGCACACTGCTGTATTTAAAATGGACAACCAACAAGGACTTACTGTATAGCATATGGAACTCTGCTCAATGTTATGTGGCAGCCTGGATGGGAGGGGGTTTAGGGGGAGAATGGATACATGTATGTGTATGGCCGAGTCCCTTCGCTGTTCACCTGAAACTATCACAACATTGTTTGTTAATCGGCTATACCCCAATACAAAATAAAAAAGTTTTCAAAAACAAATTTTTTTAAAGACATGTTTCTGTTCAACTCTCCCAAAACAGTTAAATTCAAAAAGTTGTTTCCCTTCACATTTAAATCTATAAAATGTATATGCATCAGGTAGAATGAATCATTCACATTTTTCATGGTCACATTCCAGTCCTATCTTCTCCCTACACTGCACACCATTTTCTGGTCTCACTGCCAGTCATTAAAACATTAACACACTTGTGTGTAAGTGCCTTAACCAGGTGAAGAAATCTATACAAGCTGTAGACCATAATCCAGTCTCTCTGTGATTGTAGCAGCTCTTCATTTGAAAATCTTGGAATTTGTACATTCAACAATGGATGTAAATTTAATATTTTTATATAAATGCATTATTATAATGCAGGTATTAGATCTTGCTACACATTCCTAACAGTTCTCACTGTAGTTGCATCGATGGGAAATTCATCCAGGGGGGCTACAAAGTTTTATACTCAGGTCACATATTTGAGATGGTGGTGAGAAAAGTATAAGTAAGCATAAGGGATTATTTGAAAATTATATCCCGTGGAAGTTACAGCTTTAATGATAAATTGGTGAATAATATTAGGTCAGAAATAAAAGACTCTCGTAAATTCTATAAGCTCTGTTTTCTTTCTTGGGCAATATGACTGGTTTTAGGACATCATGATGTTACTTTTTTCGTTATACTGTATTCCGTTGATAGTAAAGCAATTTGTTACAACCATTTTGCCTCACAGAAGTCACTTGGTTTTGGAAGCGCACAGCTCCGGTGCTTATGGAAATGATGAGATAGAGCCTTTCTGCCCTGGGGATTTCTAGTTTCTGATCAGATAAACTCAAGTCCTGATGTTACTGAGCAGGAAGTGGAAAGCAAAGAGAGGCATTGCTTGATTCTGGGGAGAAAATGGGTTTTCCAATGGGGAGCACCTCTATCTTCTACAGTCAGTAGTCTCATAATTAAAAAGCATCCAAAAAGTCTACTTTCTTCTGTTCAAGCAGGATTTTATTTACTGCAGGGCTGAGCACCTTTTTTTGGTGCAGTGGTCAATTTGAGGAACATTAAAACGTTTCTGACTACATATTTGTTTTCCTGAAACATATGTTTACACTGGGAAAAACCATATGGGCAACTATGGATGCTTAAGCATTATTATTATTTTTTTATTCCCTTCACCAAGGATTTTTTTTTTCTTTTTTTGGAAGTGGGGAAGCAACTAAAAATTTTCCAAGCTATATAACTAGCATGCATTGCAGTGACTTATTGTAATGCACATTTTAATGTATTGTTGAGTAAGACACTGGGAACTGGCATATTTGTCTTTCCTTGACTGACCTTGTAGGCTACTTACTTGTGAAATGTTTTGTTTTCTTACACTTAACTTAGTATTCTCTAAAATGAGATATTTGTTTCTGTGTCAGCAATCTGGAATCACAAAAGTTCACAGTCAGTTTACTCTGAAATACCCAATTTTCACCAGTCTTCTTTTTCTCTCCTTGGTGGAAGCTGTAGCAAGGGTTTTAATTTTATTTAGAAAGCAGTTCACAACCTGCTAGTTAATTCGTCCCCTTTCCAAACTGAACTGGAGTTCACAAATGCTGGCCAGGTACACCCACCATAGGACTTTCTCCAATAGTCCCGGTCTCTTGAGAGACCTAGACCTTTGGTTGAAATTGTATGCACTCAGTTTCCCCATAAGGAAGCTGTAAGGGTTCCTAAAGTGGGCTCACACCAGTGGGCTTTGGGCACAAGAGAGGATGGAGGCTGCTTATGGGAAACAGCCAGGAAATCAATTCTCCTGTACCAACATTAGTATCTATTGTGATTTATACTTGCAAATATGTATGTGTTGTAAAATGTTCAATCATTACATAAATATAGAAGGTAGAGGTCCATGGTTAGAATCTTTGATAGTCTTATACCTTCATGCTGCTGCTGACCACCATTAATAGTTCGGTATGGATTTCTCTGGATTTTTTAATGCGGATACTAAAATGTTACTGTTTACCAACAATACTATACATAGATGCATACTGCTTTGCAGTTTCTTTTCTTGCACTTGGTAGTATACTTTGAACCTCTAGAAAGCCTTTGAATGGCATACTTCTAGACACGGCCACAATGGGAGCTAGATGAGAGGAGCCCTGTAACCAGGGCTGGAGGAAGGGAACTGATGTGTGCTGTGTCCTGCCATAGGTAGTTTCACATTCATGTCTCCTTTAGCCCTTTGCAAGGACCCTTTGTGGTCAACTGAAGAGTCCAAGGTACCTGACATAAGGAACAGAGGCTGAGGTTCAGGCCCTGGCCCCACCGTGCTCTGGCCTCCCACCCTCCTCTGCCTCTGCCTATCCACACGGGCCCCCTTGCTGTTCCTGCTGCCTCAGAGCCTTAGCGCTAGTGCCTCCCTCTCCTGGACCATGCTTCCTGCAGATTCCTGCATGGTGTGCTCCCTCACCTCCTTTTGGCTCTGCTCAAAGTCTCATCACTCCTTTAAAACTATACACCCTCCCACAGGCATTCCCATCCCTCCGCCTGCTTTGCTTTTATCCACAGCCCCTCCGAACACACTATAAAAATCAGCCCCAGGGAATGAACGCTCCAGAGCACAGGGATTTTGTCTATTTTGTTCACTCCCCTAACCCTGGTGCTGTGGAAAAGAACTGACAAGTCACCGTGGCATCCTTGAGTCTTTCCAGCCTCCCACACTTCTTGTTTTTTTTGTAGCCCTTACAGTTTCCTGTCGTGAGCAGTGAAACCTCTCAAATGCAAAGGCTGTATATGTGTTGGGGGTGGGGCAGAACAACAAGGAAAGGGGAGAATGGGGAGTCTTTGTTGGCAAAAGAGGAACCTCCCAGACAGTCAGCCCTTGGAAAGATGAAAAGAAAGCCTCCTGAGGGCGCCAGTGTATAACAAGGAAGCAAAAATGTATATGGGCGTATGGCTTGGGATGGAAAGGAGACCTGTGTGGGTTCCCTTCTATTTGGAGTGCAGAATGATTTTGAAGACCTCCAAAGAAGGATGCTCTAGATTCCACCAACTTTCCCATGGCCTGAGTCACTAGAAAGGAAAAGGACTCTGTGGACACTCATATAGGCAGGTTAATCATGGCACTACCAGCTTCAGCATCTTTTTTTTTTTTTAAGGTTGAATACCTGTTGGTGTCTTTCCTGCTTAAGCCAGGGTGTGAAAGTTCATTGCCAAAGCATTTATCTCATGAGTCTGAGTTTTGCAGAAAGCATACCCCAACAGCATCCCAGCCTGAGATTGTTTTGGTCCCAGCAGGCTCAGACTCCGAGTTACCTTTCATTCATCTATCGTTTGCAGTAGTTCTTGGGCAGCAGCAAAATGATGGGCATTTGGGACATGAACGTGACACAGAACACTGTGGAACTGAGTACACTGGAATGCCAGAGGGAGGGAATGGCTATGGGATGAAGTCCCGGTGGAGCCTCTCCTCGGCCACAGGGAAGCCTCCTTCTCCTCTCCTCCTCAGAGCCTTTAATTGCTGCCCTAGGCGGTCCGAATTATCTACCAGGAGAGAATTCCCCTCCAAGAAAATGCAGCCTGCCTGAAACTGCTTTTGATTGTAATGGAAACTACTCAGTAGCTAGGACAGGGCCGATAACTCGGGCTCCCACAGCTCATTAAAACAAAGAATTTTAATAAGTATTTCTGCCCTTTGCAGCCCAGGTTTTTGGAAGTGCATGCTGCTATCAGGCAGCTCTTCTCTGAATTTCAGCCTCAAGCCATAACACATGCAGTGCTTTCTGCTACTCTTGGCTTAACTAAGTCTGAGTTACTTTATCCATGATTTTCTGACGGTCCCCCATCCCAGTTACAGAACTGCCATCATGTCCAGCCAATGCCATATAGAAATAAGGTTAAGTAACATTTCTCCCATGATTTCCCTTCAAAAAGTTAAATCTTTGATTTTACCTGAGTTTGATGCGTTTTTTTTTTTTAAAAAAAAAACACAATTTCTGTGACACTTGCTAATTCTCCTTTAACCATGGCTACTGAAATATATTAGTTATACCCTTCAAAACAAAAGAACAAAGTGAAATATATTGTAATGGTGTTCCATCGTTTGGTAGCATAGCTTCAAAAGAAAAGCCTGAATGAGTGTCTTTCGTTTCTCCCTGTCCTTTCATTATCAGTTTCTACCGGGGACTCTGCATTTTCACTCCCCACTTCTTGTCTTACCGGGAACCCCTGTCCCCACCCTTCTACAGAACAGAACTCTTAAAGGTCACCCCTGATTGCCTAATCACAAATCCAATGGCCCTTTCTCAGATTTCGTTCCTGATGGCTCAGCAACATCTGACCCCATTGACTTCCACTCTTTGAACTGCTCCCTGCTGGCAGCGTCTTCCTAACATGTCTGCTCTTTACTCCGCTCTCAACCTTCCTGTTCTATCAAGAGGCAGTCCCGAGAAGAAATTAGAGTGTGGGCTCTGCCCAGGGGCTGAATCCTGGCTCTAGCTCTTTTTAATTATGTGACTTTGCACAGATGATTTAATAACCCCATGCCTCAGTTTCCTCATCAGTCAAATGGGAAGAAGAGTAGCTTTGTCATAGGGCTGTCAGGAAGAAGATGAAATGAGTGTGCCTGGTAAACAGCAAGCACTCAGTAAATGTCACCTTTTATCACTGTAACTTCCTGTTTGGATGCCTTCAGACTTTCTCTTGTAGCTGCGGGATAAAACCGTAACTTTAGCACCTGATTAGTTTGCTCCCTGCCCCGACCCTTTCCGGCGTGTGCCCACTTCCTAACCTTTGCTCTGTTCCTCCTTCCCCGGCCAGAGGAAGGGAAGAGAGCTGAGGGCTGTGCCTGCCGGGAGGCGCTGAGCACAGACCGCCTTGTAAAGACATCCTCCCTTGGGCACTGAGCCTATCTCTCTCAGGCAGATTATAAATTACTTAAGGACACCAGCTGTGATTTATACTCTTAAAAAATATGTGCCTCATCATTTAGCACTATACTTTACACATAGTAGGAATTTAACTCATATCTTTGAACTGCCAGAACATTGTAGGTTTCCTTGGTCCTCCCAAAATCCTTTTTCCTGCTACACTGAAACACCTATTGATCGGTCCTAAAGCCCATGTAAGCTTTATATGGGGAGATTGACTCGACACCACAGGGCGAGTTAATCACCTCAACCTTTTTGGAATGAGGAGGGATATGCAGAAATCATTAAAATAATGGGAGCACAGGGAGTTATTTAATGCTTTTTAAAAGGAGTTTGAAATCCTACCAACCCATGAAGCTGTTAGGATTTTATAAAGTGGAGCTTTTTTCTGTCCTCATGCCATCCATCCCAAGTAAAATGAGCTCTGAGGGTGTAAGTGGCAAATCTTTAGACCTTGTCACAGGCCTGCTCCTGAGCCACTGTGTTCTAGTCCTGCTTTCTTTCCCCTTAGTATGCAGGTGAAGAGGACAGTGAAGTTAAATGAAGATCAGAGGAGGGGCTGCATACTTTAGAAAAAATTAATCCTGTTCCTGACATTCTGTTGGCATGGCAAATACTCCATCAGTTTCTACTGTGTCTCTTAGGTCGTGTATAGTCATAGAGTTGTGCTGCCAGTAGAAGTTTCCCCTCTCTTACCCTGGCAGCCTTACAGACCATGTTCTTTGCATCTTCAAATTCTGTAGCAGGATTTTCCAGCTTCAGCATTATTGACATATGGGGCTGGATAACTTTGTTGTAGGGGAGCTGTCCTGTGCACTGTTTAGTAGCACCCTTGGCCTCTACCTACTAGATGCCAGTTGTGATGACCAAAAAATGTCTCTACATTTTGCCAAATGCCCCCTGGGAATCTTTGGGATCTCCCAATTGAGAACAATTGCTCGATAGAATCAAACATGGAAACTCAGCATCTTACAATTTTGTAAGAATACCAGAATTTGGGCAGTTGAGGGCAATTGAAGATGAAGATTTTAATAGCTGTGAAAGGTGAATTTGTGTTTGAAATTACTAACACAGGGAAAATTTAGTGTCATAAGCAGTTATAGATTTTATCATAAATAAGGAGAAGTAAACAAACAAAGTAGTTATAGAAGTTGAGACTATTTTACCCCTAATGTCCTTGGATCTGAATACAACACCTCATTCTAGGGCTGTTTCAACCATCCTTGGAATATTTTTGTTGGAATTATATTTAAGGCCTTTGGCAGTGAGTATATAATTGTATTTAGGCCTTTGACAATAAGTATATTAAGCCAAAAATAATTAATATTTCTGGAGAAATCCTGGTTAATTACCATTGGAGAAAATTATATTTGACCTAAGGTTGGCTGGCTCTCTTCACCAGAGGCTGCTTCTGACCACAAAAATGCTTGAAAACAGTGCTTGCAGGTGCTTCAGGGGTGAAGGAGGAATGACAAGGCATTTTGGGCTTTGGTGAAGGGCCACAATTGATTGGTACTGTCCATGGCAGTCAGAAAATGTAACTGTTTATGTGTGATTTGAAACCCAACTCCAATTGACAGTCACCATTTTATTCTTTCTAAAGGTGGTAGCTAATTTTCATGTCACGCCCCAAAACTGAAAGTAACAGTAAATATACTGCTTTCTGAAAAACATTAAGGCTCCAGCCTCAGGAGAGACCTGCTTTGGCCAGAGATCACCTTTGGAGTGTTAATTTCCTTTGAAAAGGAAAAGCATACACAGAAGACCCCAAGATGCTCACTACCTGACAGTTGAGAAATGAGCCTTGTGCAATGTTTTGAATCAAGGAAGCCAGTAGACTAACTGATTCCATGGACAACTGTGAGCATCTTCAATGTTCCAGACTTGTGCTGACAACCACCTGTCATGTCAGTGCTATGGGATGAATTGTGTTCCCCCAAAATGCATACGATGAAATCCTAACCCCCAGCGTGGTTGTTTGTGGAGAAAGAATCTTGAGAAAATAAATAAGATTAAGTGAGGTCAATAATTAAAAAAAAACGAACAGATGTATCCCACTGTTCATTGCAGTGCTATTTACATTAGCCAGGACACGGAAGTAACCTTAATGTCCATTGACAGATGACTAAATAGTGTAGATGTGGTACATATATGCAGTGGAATATTATCAGCCATAAAAAAGGAATGAAATTGGGTCATCTGTAGTGATGTGGATGGACCTAGAGTCTGTCATACGGAGTGAAGTAAGTCAGAAAGAGAAAAACAGATATTGTTTATTAGTGCATAGGTATGGAATCTAGAGAGATGGTACTGATGAACCTATCTGCAGGGCAGGAATAGAGATGCAGACGTAGAGAAAGACATGTGGACATGGGGATGGAGGGTGAGATGAATTGGGAGAGTAGGACTGACATACATACACTACCATGTGTAAAATAGGTAGCTAGTGGGAACCTGCTACATAGCACAGGAAACTCAGCTCAGTGCTCTGTGATGACCTAGAGGGGCGGGATGGGGGTGGGAGGGAGGGAGGTTCAAGAGGAAAGGATATATGTATACATATAGCTGATTCACTTCATTGTACAGCAGAAACTAACACAACATTGAAAAGCAATTATACTCCAGTTTAAAAAGAAAAGAGGTCATAAGGATAGGGCCTTAATCTGCTAGGACTATGTCCTTATAAAAAGAGGGAGTTCTCTCTAGCTGTCTCTCTCTCCCTCTCTTTTTCCCCACCCCCAGTGTGAGGACATAGCAGGGAGAAGAGCTCTCACCAGAACTAGACTGGACTGGCACCCTGATCTTGGACTTTTCATCTCCAGAACCGTGAGAAAATAAGTTTGTTATTTAAGCCGTGTAGTCTAAGGAATTCTGTTAAGGTAGTCTAAGTTGACTAGTACACCCAGCATCCTCACTGTACAGATGAGGAGACTGGACCCAGAGAGGTAAATGACTTTCCCAAGGTCAAGGTACTAAGTTAGTGGTAGAACTGGAGCACAAAACAGGTTTCCTGACCCCTAGTCCAATGTCTGGTCCTCTTTCCCCACTGCCTCGGGCCATTGTTGCTTTGTTGTTCAATCGCGCAGTCATGAAGTGTCTGACTCTTCACGACCCTGTGGACTGCAACACACCAGGCTTCCCTGTCTCTAGACGTCTCCTGGAGTTTGCCCAAGTTCATGTCCACTGAATCAGTGATGCCATCCAACCATCCATCCTTATCTCTAGAACCCATCACTCCTCACAGTCCTTGTGCTTGCCCTGTTTAGCTCAGCATTGCTGTGAGGATCAGTGAGATGGTATAAAAAATGACAGTTTAAGTTTCTAAACTACAAAATATTTTACAAATATAAACACCATGCTCAACTCAGATTTTGCCTAGGTAGCAGAAATCTGGGCTTCCTTGGGAGCTCAGCTGGTAAAGAATCTGCCTGCAATGCAGGAGACCCTGGTTCGATTCCTGGGTTGGGAAGATCTCCTGGAGAATGGATAGGCTACCCACTCCAGTATTCTTGGGTTTCCCTGGTGGCTCAGACAGTACAGAATCTGCCTGCATATGGGAGACCTGGGTTCAATCCCTGGGTTGGGAAGATACCCTGGTCATCTGAATTAAACTCACCCATTCCCATCCATTTTAATTCACTGATTCCTAAAATGTTGATATTTAGTCTTGCTGTCTCCTGCTTGACCACATCCAGTTCACCTTAATTCATGGACCTACCGTTCCAGGTTACCATACAATATTGTTCTTCATAGAATCAGACTTTACTTTCACCACTGGACACATCCACAACCGAGTGTCTTTTACATTCTGGCCCAGCCACTTCATTCTTTCTGCAGCTATTTCTCTGCTCTTCCCCAGTAGCATATTGGACACCTACCAACCTGGGGGGCTTATCTTCTGGTGTCATATCTTTTTGCCTTTTCATACAATTCATGGGGTTCTCAGGCAAGAATACTGAGGTGGTTTGCCATTCCTTTCTCCAGTGGACCATGTTTTGTCAGGACTGCCCACTATGACCTGTCCTTCTTGGGTGGCCCTGCGTGGCATGGCTCATAGCTTCGTTGAGTTAGACAAGACTGTGATGCACATGATCATTTTGGTTAGCTTTCTTTGATTGTGGTGAGGTGATTAAGATGGTGGAGTAGAAGGATGTGTGTTTATCTTCTCTTTTACAAAGGTTCAAGAGTCAATTCCTTGGCTGTTTGGCTGAAGTCTGCAGAAGCATCAGAGGCTAGAGAGCCAGGCTCAGAATATAATCAAGGTGGCCAGGCACAGATCAAAGGCACTGGGCGCTCCTGCACTAGTCTGGGCTGATCACTTGTAGTCAACATTCATGCCGTACCCCTGGACTCTCATTCCACCACAGTCATACTTTTGCATTCTTATTAAGGATTCAAAGTCCTTGGATGAGCCTGGGTCACATTTCCATGTTGTAATATATGAGAAGGGTAGGGAGTGAGACTGTATGGCTTCCTCTTGGGCTTCCATAATGGCCAAAGGGGGAGTCTGCCCACCACCCATCTTGTAATTCCTCCAAACAGAGAGGGTGCTACAATGCTACGCAACCAAAAATGACAAATAGTCACCATCCCCCTATTTTATAGAGGGGGAACCCAGAGTTCAGAAGGAGGAGAGAGCTCAATCTATACCACTGAGTGGGTGAAGGGCAGGGGCAGGATTTTATCTTATCCTGATGCCCCCAATCTGCTTGGTCCCGGAGAAGCAGCTCCCCTCAGAGTCTTCCCTATGTTGAGGGAGGGTTGTCTTTGGAGGTAGTCCCTCCTTTTTCCAGCAGTCCATGGGTAATTCCCTGTCTCCCTGTAGGATCTTCCCAACAACTGCTTCCTCTTTGTATACCGTCTTCCTTTCCAAAAGTATGAACAACCTTGCTGACACTTAGGACTCCCATAAGACAATATTGAATGCAATTTTTTTACATGAAAATGCTATGTGGTAAGTACCCTACACTTCTGAAGAGGAATAGCTAGGCAAAACCCCTCAAGATTTATATAAAGGTGGATAAACTTTTCTAGCTGTCATCACCCACCAGCCTGTGTGGAAAAAAAGACTAGACAGGGACTTCCCTTGTGGTCCACTGGTTAAAGATCCCATGCTCCCAGTGCAGGGGTCATAGGTTCAATCCCTGGCCAGGGAACTAAGATCCATATATGACCACGTATGCTGCTGCTGCTGCTAAGTCGCTTCAGACGTGTCCGACTCTGTGCGACCCCATAGACGGCAGCCCACCAGGCTCCGCCATCCCTGGGACTCTCTAGGCAAGAAAACTGGAGTGGGTTGCCATTTCCTCCTCCAATGCATGAAAGTGAAAAGTGAAAGTGAAATCACTCAGTCGTGTCCGACTCTTAGCAACCCCATGGACTGTAGCCTACCAGGCTCCTGGGTCCATGGGATTTTCCAGGCAAGAGTACTGGAGTGGGGTGCCATTGCCTTCTCCATGGCCACGTATAGTGTGGCCAAAAATAAATGAATAAAAATACTCTACAAAATAAAATATATATTAAAAATAAAACATAATTCTCAAAAAAAAAAGACTAGTCAAGAAGATTTGATTCACTGGGCAGTGTTTGAGGGACAGTACAATTGGAGATGGGCGGGGAGAGCCTTGGTTCCTCCCAGCCAAGGGAGAGGGCTCCCATAGCACCCTCACTTTGGTGCCCCTGACTCAAATCCTATGGAGATTCCCATAAGGCCTTTTCAGAAGCCATAACTGCATCCCACGGTATGTTCAGTCTTTGGACACCAACCCAGAGAATGCTGTCAGCCAAGGAAGCTTTACAGTCAAGTGCAAAGGCTTTAGCCCCTTTACTTCAATCCTTGCCAACTCCTCTACCCCTGGCCCACCACTGATCCTGGGAAGTGAGAGCAATGGAAGAAGGGAAGGAGAGAGAAGCAGATTTCATCTCCTTCCCCATTTGCAAGACCTTAAGCTGTGAGTCAGTCTGAGCCATGTGGAGGGAAAGAACTTTGAGCTAAATGTGAGACTGAAGACTTGATTTAGACCAGACAAATTTAAAACAAAAAACAACACCTGAAAATTAGTCTTAATTGCTGAAATTCGGTTCAGTCGCTCAGTCGTGTCCGACTCTTTGCGACCCCATGAATTGCAGCACGCCAGGCCTCTCTGTCCATCACCAACTCCCGGAGTCTACCCAAACCCATGTCCGTCGAGTCACTGATGCCATCCAACCATCTCATCCTCTGTCGTCCCCTTCTCCTCCTGCCTCCAATCCTACCCAGCATCAGGGTCTTTTCCAATGAGTCAACTCTTCGCACGAGGTGGCCAAAGTATTGGAGTTTCAGCTTCAACATTAGTCCTTCCAATGAACACCCAGGATTGATCTCCTTTAAGATGGATTGATTGGATCTCCTTGCAGTCCAAGGGACTCTCAAGAGTCTTCTCCAACACCACAGTTCAAAAGCATTAATTCTGCGGCGCTCAGCCTTCTTCACCGTCCAACTCTCACATCCATACATGACCACTGGAAAAACCATAGCCTTGACTAGGCGGACTTTGCTGAAATTAGGTGGTTCTTGAAAGTGTGAGTAATCAGAAAGCTATGGAGTCTATTTGAAGACAAAAGTTGGGAAGAGATAAGGCTGTTTCTAGTTGTAACCACATTCAGACTGTTGTTACTCTCCTTTTCCAAAGATAGCATTCCAACTTTTGAGAAAATGCATGGGACTAAGGCATAAGGATTTCTAGAGTCTAGCCCCCGCTATTCCACACATTAGGAGGGTAACTCTGGACCAGTCACTTTGTCTTCTGGGTCCTGGCATCCTCTCCCCAAATGATGGGATTGTACTTTGTGATTTAGGTATCCCAGAATAATTTCTCTATTCCTCCGAACCATGCAGTGACTTAAAACAGCAGGACAAAATAATTCACACAGCAAGCTTGCTTTACAAATTGTACTTCAGTTATATTTGTTGGAAGAGTCAAGCATAGATGAATGGCATTTGGCAGGAGAAAACCTTAGTACATCCGAAACCCTTAATTATGCATGATAGGCAGCTCTGTCGCTTGGTCTATATGAAAAGATGCCACATTATCAAATGACACATTGTAGAGATGTGTCAGAGTTTTTGCAACAGCTTGTTCATCGGTAGCATGATTGTCCTGTGTCAGACAGGTAGCATCCATGTTGTCACCCGAGTCTGCATTTGAAAATCTAAGTGCTCCTATATTTAAAGTCCTCTTGTCTGGTTCCTGTGGAGATGAATCCATTGAAATTGATGACACTAAATAGGAAGTTTAGTGATAACATGTTTATTTCCAGAGTTGTATGTAGTTAAATATCACCATACTAGGTATAAGTTTTGTACACAGCTCTTCATGAATTTTATTATATATGTAATATACAAAAATCACACATAAGTAATACATATATTAGAAGCACTTTTCCTGCATAAAGAAAATCATATGTAATCCTCCTACCCTACAAGGCTTCCCTAGTGGCTCAGACTTGCTAAAGAATCTGCCTGCTATGTGGGAAATTGGGTCTAACCCTGCTGGTTCGATCCTTGGATCAGGAAGATCCTCTGGAGGAGGGCATGGCAACCCACTCCAGTATTCTTGCCTGGAGAATCCCATGGACAGAGGAGGCTGGTGGGCTGCAGTCCATGGGGTTGCAAAGAGTCAGACACAACTGAGTAACTAACACTACTCTATAAATAATTACTATTCCCCTTTTGTGCCTGTGCTTTCAGACTTGTTTTGCAAATATACAAATATTAATGATCTTTTTCTTTTTTATTATTTATTTTGGTAGAATACACATAACGTAGAATTTACCATTTTAGGGAACTTCCCTGTCAGTCCAGTGGTTAATACTCTGTACTCCCAATGCAGAGGGTATGGGTTCAATCCCTGGTCAGGAAACTAAGTGCACGCTACTAGCCATGGGCAAAGAAGAAAAAAAGAATTTACCATTTTACCTATTTTGGTAAAATATGCAAAACATAGAATTTACTATTTTGACTGTTTTTAAATATATAGTTTGGTGACATTAAGTACATTCACATTAAGTTCTGGAGATCTGCTGAACGAAATAGAGCCTGTAATTAAGTAAATCCACATTGTTGTACACCATCACCACCATCCATGTCCAGAACTCTCCTCATCTTGAAAAATTGAAGCTCTGTACCTGATAGACACAAGGACTTATTTTTACAGCTGCACAACCCCACTACACACACTTTGTGTTATTGATGTCACAAATTTTCTTTTTATATCTTATCTCATATTTTGAGGCATATATGTTCAGTTTAATAACTTACTGAAAACAACAAGGAGGCCTGTGTAACAAAAGTAGGAAATAAAACTGGAAAAGAGCACTTGCAGGGCCTTGTGGACCATGGTGAGCATTGAATTTCATGCAAAATTTACTGGGACATCTTTGTATAGCTGGGGGTGGAGGAGTAACATGATTTAGTTTGTTTTACTGGGCTGCTTCCTAGAGTTTGACTAGCAGGGGGTAGGAGAGAGCAGATAAGCAGTGGGGAGTTTCTTTCAGGTGAGAGTTGATAATGTCATGGACCAGGTTGCCCTCAGTGGAAGCAGAGGCAAGTGGTTGGATTCTGGATATATGTGGAAGGTAGAACCAATAGGATTTGTTGATGGATTGGATGTGGGGTGAGAGAGAAAGATGAATCAAGGTTGACTTCAAGGTTCTGGGCTTGAGCCACTGAATGAAATTGCCATTTCCTGAAGTGGAGATGGAGGAAAGTGAAAGTTGCTCAGTCGTGTCCGACTCTTTGCAACCTCATAAACTATACAGTCCATGGAATTCTTCAGGCCAGAATACTGGAGTGGGTAGCCTTTCCCTTCTCCAGGGGATCTTCCCAACCCAGGGATCGAACCCAGGTCTCCTGCATTGCAGGTGGATTCTTTACCAGCTGAGCCAGAAGGTAAGCCCAAGAATACTGGAGTGGGTAGCCTATTCCTTCTCCAGCAGATCTTCCCAACCCAGGAATCAAAATGGGGTCTCCTGCATTGCAGGCCGATTCTTTACCAACTGAGCTATCAGGGAAGCACAAGATGGAGGAGGAGGAGATTTTAGGTGGGGTGAAATGAAGAGTTCTGTTTCAGTCATTTTCAGTTTTACAATCTATGAGATGTCTCATTGAAGATGTCAAGTAGGCAGCTGGTTATGCAAGTCTGGAGTTCAAGGGAAAGAATGGGGCCAGAGATAGCATTTTGGAGAAAGCATGTGTGAATGACATTTTTAAGTCGTGAGACTGAGTGAGCTCACCTAGGCCCTGGAAGAGAGGAGAAGTGAGTAAGATAAGAGGTCTGAGTAATGAGCCCTGGGGCATATCAACATTTGGAGGTCAAGAGGAGGTAGAGGACCCGGTGAAGGAAACTGAGAAGGAATATCCATCGAAGGCAGAGATAAAGAGTACAAAATATTTCAAGAAGGAAGAGTGAGTGGTCCATTGTCCGATGTGTCTGAGAAATTGAGTGGTGTATTTAGCAACATGAAGGTCACGCCTCGTACTTGGGATGTGGCTCTCGTCACCAGGTTCTATTAACTGATGATGTCAGGGATTCCTGAATCAGGCAATTCTCCTTCCTTTCAGAGCTTCTGATCCTTAGAGTTCTTCTGCTGCATATTCACATACGTTTTGAAATTGGGGTTATTTTGTCTGTACAAATTCTTCACCAAATCCTGCCTGGGAGGAGAGGAAGACACTTTGCGCCCTCTGACTTTCCTTCCTGAAAGATCTATGCTGTCTTTCTTTCTTTGAAATCTTTAGTTGCACCACACGGCATATGGGATCTTAGTTCCCTCATCAGCGATGGAACCCATGCCCCCTACATTGGCAGCACAGGGTTTTAACCACTCGACCACCAGGGAAGTCCCTTTATGATGTATTCCCTGATAGAAAATCACAGTCCCTGACTGCCTTAACAGCTGTCTGCATGTGTGCTTGCTCAGTCATGTCCGACTCTTTGTGACCCCCATGGACTATATAGCCCACCAGGCTTCTCTGTCCATGGACTATAGCCCACCAGGCTTCTCTTGATTTCTCTGGGAAATCAAGAAATCTGTCTTGATTTCCCAGGCAAGAATACTGGAGTGGGTTGCCATTTCCTACTCCAGGGGATCTTCCTGACCCAGAGGTTGATCCCCTGTCTCCTGCATCTCCAGTATTGGCAGGTGGATTCTTTACTGCTCTGCCACCTGGGAAGGCTTCTTAACAGTTACCACTTATGTAAAGATCTTTATCTTTTAGCTGAATGTTAAACATCTCATCCTCCAGGAGATAATTATCTAATTTTCTAAATCAGTTGATCCCAAAATGAGTATTCTGTCTTCTCTTGGACTCTCCAAGCAAATAGGTGTTTTTTTCCTGCCTCAGAGTGGAGAAGTCTTGTTTTAGTGTGATCTGTTGTTTAGCTCACTAGTTTTCCTTACATTCATCACTCAACAATTAACAAAATTCCAACAACATACTATACTATATGCATTGAGTCTAATTTGAGAAAGAAACTCTTAGAGTTTACCAAGTCCCAAGCAGAAGGAGAAGAACATGAACTTGGGCAAACTTAGGGAGATGGTGAAGGACAGGAAGGCCTGGCGTGCTGCAGTCCATGGGGTCACAAAGAGGCAGACATGGCTTGGTGACTGAACAGCAACAAAGCAGAAGTGATTCCCATGGGCAGAATGGGCAGGAACACCTCAAAGGAAAGCAGGATTGTGAAAAGGTATGGAGGGTAAGAAAATGTCATGCCCTGGGAAAGCAAAGCATTAGCTGGGCCTCAAAAGGTAGAAAGGATTTGAATAGGTAGAGCACAAGACAATCATGCAAGATATTTAACATCACAGTCAAAGTTAGTGCTGATTGTGATTACTGTTTATACAGACAGGTTGGCCCGAAGAGATGGTTTCCTTGTAAGAGATAATTCACACTGAATCATGAACCCATGAAACTCATTCACACTGACCTGTGCTTGAGTGACTGATGGTATAAAGTTTCTAGATTACCTTTCAGAGGGATACTGATGGTCTGTAGTGGTAGTGAGGCACCTTAGAATTTAGAAATAAGATTGCCTTAATTTATGTATTCTTTGCATTCATATGTGAGACACTGAAGAAATATGAGGACAGATAGGTCCCAGTGTTCAAAAGCCTTGAATCCCAGTGTTCAAAAGCCTTGAATGGTGACTGCCAAACCACACCCCCGACAAACTTCAAAAGGTATTCAAACCAAGCCCTGGAACCTGTTACATTTTGGGGGGGGGGGGGGAATGTGATTTGAGGCAGATGTGATTAAGTTAAGATTCTTGAGATGAGATCATTCTGGATTATCATGCACACATGGAGAAGAAGAAGTGGCAGTGTGACCCAGAGGCCAAGATTGGAGTGCTGAGGCCACAAGCCAAGAAACACCTGGAAAGACGAGAAGGTGGAGGAGGCCAGAACCAGAGCTTCCCCCAGAGGGACCACAGCCCTACCAATGCATCAATTTTGGACCTTTGGCCTCAAGAACTGTGAGAGAATACATTTCTACTCTTTAAAAAGAATACCTCCATGTTTTTGATACTTTGTTACAGTAGCTACAGGAAACTTAATGATATTAATTATGGTTATTAACAAATGGTATCTGGCTCCATCACTTCACGGCAAATAGAAGGAGAAAAAGTGGAAGCAGTGACAAATTTTATTTTCTTAGGCTCCAAAATCACTGCGAATGGTGACTGCAGCCATGAAATTAAAAGACACTTGCTCCTTGAAAGAAAAGCTATGACAAACCTAGACAGCATATTAAAAAGCAGAGACATCACTTTGCTAACAAAGGTCCATACTATCAAAGCCATGGTTTTTCCAGTAGTCATGTATGGATGTGAGAATTGGACCATAAAGAAGGCTGAGCGCCAAAGAATTGATGCTTTCAAATTGCAGTGCTAGAGAAGATTCTTGAGATCCCCTTGGACAGCTAGGAGATCAGTTAATCCTAAAGGAAATCAACCCTGAATATTCATTGGAAGGACTGATGCTGAAACTCTAATACTTTGGCCACCTGATGCGAAGAGCCGACTCTTTGGAAAAGACCCTGATGCTGGGAAAGATTGAAGGCAAGAGGAAAAGGGGATGACAGAGGATGAGATGGTTGCATGGCATCACCAACTCAGTGGACATGAATTTAAGCAAACTCTGGGAGATAGTGAAGGACATGGAAGCCTGGTGTGCTGCAGTCTGTGTGGGTTTAGAAGAACCCGGTATTTTAGTGAACGTCACCTGCTTTGTGACATTAGGGAAGCAAGTCCAGAACATAGCTATAATATAGCAAGTTTAAATACAGTTATTGGGACTTCTCTGGTGGTCCAGTGGCTAAAACTCCATGTTCCTAATACAGGGGACCCAAGTTCAATCCCTGGTCAGGAAACTAGATCCCACATCCCACAACTAAAGATCCGTCTAAGACTTAATGCAGCCAAATATATATATATATATATAGTCTCTGATCAGCTTTTGATATGCTGACTCTGGGCCCCTGGTAGTGAACTCTAGCATTTTGGATCCTGAAAGGGAAGTTTTCTCTCTTTCTCACACATGTACCAATGAATACATTTGCAACCTGGTTTTTATTTCTTGGGAGTTTGATTAGCATGGTTTAGCTAATCACGCAAAGGTTGACTCAACCTTGAGATTGACAAAACTAGAGACCACATCCTGACATTTAGTGAGTTTGCCTGCTAAAGCCACATGATCAGACTTTTTTGAGATACAGCCTTGGAGTCTTCCAGATACTATCTACTGTTACTGTTGATCCCTCTACGCCTCCTCAGGGAACATCATGCTTCCCCCTCAATTTAAAATCTGGGAAATGTATTATTCAGCAAACATTTTTTCTTGGTGCTCAAACTTAGGGGTGAAGTAAGGGGCTGCTGAGGCCTGGAGAGCTCATTGATGTATCTTTCAGGAGAATGACTTCAGTTCCCGTGTTAGTTTCCTGGGGATGCTGTACCAGACGCTGAGTGGCTTGAAAGAACAGAGATTTATTCTCTCACAGTTCTGGAGGCTGAAAGTCCAAGATCAAGGAGTCAACAGGGCTGTATTCCCTCCGAAAGCCCCAGTGGTGAATCATCTTTTCCAGTTCTGGTGGACGCAGGTGTTCGTTGGCTTGTGGCCTCATCACACCAGTCTGTGCCTTGGTCTTCACATGGCCTTCTCTGTCTTCTTTTCTTCTGTCTCTCTTAAGGAAACCTGTCATTGGATTTAGGGCCTACCCTACTCTAGTATGTCCTTATTTAATTAATCACAGAGACCTATTTCTAAATAAGGTCACACATGAATTTTGCAAGGGTGCTGGTCCACTGACTATAGCTTCTTAAGTTGGAAAAACTGCAAGGGCTGGAATGAGTCTCAGGTTATGCTAAAATAAATATGAGTCGGGGACTTCCCTGTTGGTCCAGTAGTTCAGACTCTGTGCTGCCAATGCAGGGTTCGATCAGGGTTCAATCCTGGTTGGGGAACTAAGATCCTACATGCCATGTGGAATGAACAAAAGATTTAAAAATTTTTAATAAAAAAATATATCAACTACAGCACAGACTAAGTAGATCTCAGTCTGCAAGTGCGTGGGCTCTGAGATAGCCTGTGTGTGTGTGCTCAATCACGTCTAACTCTGTATGACCCCATGGAATGTAGCTGCCTGGCTCCTCTGTCTATGGAATTTTCCAGGCAAGATTTCTGGAGTGGGTTGCCATTTCCTGTTCTAGGGGATCTTCCCTACCCAGACATGGGATCAAACCCATGTCTCCTGCACTGGCAGGCAATTTCTTTAGTGCTCTGCCATCTGGGAAGCCCATAAGACAGTATGTGTGAATGTTAATCATTCAGTCATGTCCAACTCTTTGCGACCCCATGGACAGTAGCTCGCCAGGCTCCTCTGTCCATGGAATTCTCCAGGCAAGAATACTGGAGTGGGTTGCCATTTCATTCTCCAGTCAGATAGCATAAGGAATCTTAATAATGATCAAGAGACCACACTGGCTGGTGGCAGCAGTGATGTGCAATGTCTCCTGTTAAGATCCCTAAAGGCACCTCTCCAAACAAGGAACCTGCCCATCTGGCTCCCTTTCCCTCCTCTAATTCAGATCACTTCAGCAGTACTGCTCTCTACAGATGGAGCCAGTTCCCGCATCACCTGCTGTTCTCTGTTGGTGTGGACACCTGTCTCCTGGCCCTGGGTCTTCACAGCCTTGTAGCTTTCCATGGACACTCTGGCACTTATTCCAAAGGCTTTTTTTCTCCTGTTGGAATAGGTTTGTCTTCTAAGGGCTGCCCCGCCCACAGTCACTCTAGTTACCCAAGCTATTGCCATCTTGGCATTTGTGCCTGAAGCTCAAAAGTTCGCATGAAGGCATGTCTCCATGACACTCCTGGACTCATGGCACTCTATGAAGAAGTTACTGACCTCATCTTTAGTTAAGTTAACCTGTGGCATACTCCAATGTTGGTTTCTTTATGATTCTTCCCATCTCAGTAAGAGGACGATGGGTTCTAGGCCAGAGTGTTGCATTCTAGCTTCCCAAACTTTTCTTATTCCTCATTCACTCATAAGGAGACCCTGGAAAGCACATTGTGCAAATTAAACCAATGCTATAGGCAAAAAGCTGCCTTGCGCTGTGCCCATGTTCCAGCTGTATTGAAATAAAACATCTGAAACCAGTGCACAGGGAGCAGAATGGCCAGTCTACCAAGTTGCCGCAGGACTAGAGTTCCAATTCCAGGTCATCCACTCACTGACAGTGTGGATCCAGGAAAGGTTTTCAACCTCCTTGAACCCAAGTTCTGTAAATTGTAATTCATCTGTAAATTGGGCCTAAAATTATATACTTTGAAAAATTGTGAACTGTGAAAATTTAGTGAGATGGCGAATGTTAAGTGAAAACTTAGTGTCATGCTGGTTGCGAGTCACCACCCTATAAACCTGCTGCCATGACTGTAGGCAGAATCCACAGCACAGCTGACAAAGAGTGATCATCTGATAGCACCATGCAGATTCAATGAAATTTCCAGTGAACCCATGTGACTGTAATAACACCCCTGCCCCGTAATAACACATCTGCCATGAGTTCGTGTCTTTTCTCTAGATCTTTCCCTGTTTTTCTGCCCTTTTCTCATACCTCAGTGGAAGAATTATTCTTCCTTTTCAAAACTGATAATCTCTGCATTTGTGATTCAGAACTCTATTTACGTAGTCCATCCCTTTATTGGCTGTATCCCCTCAACAAACCCAAGTTGTGCCTTTGCTTAGAAACATCATTCCTTAATTCTGCAGCCCACTCAAGATACATGTGGCCCCTCCTTCCCTTTAGCTGTCAGACTTCTTGAATGCTTCTAAAATTAATTCACAAATGTCTGTTTCACATGACCCCATGCTGCATACAGTGATGGACAGTGGGCATCCATCATGGCTGTCAGTGGAGGACGATACCACCGGGTCTCCTGCAGCTCGGTCTTGAGCAAAATGATGACCAAATCTGAGCAGTTTCTGGTCTGGCCCTTGTCCAACTCTATTCCATCACACAGGGCCCATCAGTCTCTGTCCTCAGATCTCACCAGCTTCATTTCAGTTTCTTGAACAGTCTCAAGTTCTCTCACCTGATTAATCCCTGTGTCTCCTTTAGATTCCAATTAGATTATCTGCTCAGGGAAATCTTCCATGCCCCCTCTTGCACCGTATTTAGGACAGATTTTTTTTCTTTTACATACTCATAGACTCATCATCCCCTTTGTTCAGAACACTTAACTCAGTACCTAATTCTCCATTTATGAGTGTTGTTACCTGGCTTTCTCCACTCTACCCTAAGCTCTAGGGGAGCAAGGGCCATGGCTATTTTTACTTACTTTGTGCACAACTGCTAGTAGTGTCGTCTGGCAGTAGGCCATCAGGAAACAGAGATAGAAGTGTCTTTCAGGAGCTAGTGAGATAGCTAGAAGAAAATAATGTGCCCTAATGCTTTTGCTTCGAGCAGAGTATTCTAATGGAGTTATGCCGTGTATCTTAAGGGGGTACAGAATAGCAGCCATTAGCTCGTAGGGGTGTAGGTACAGGTGTAAAGTAATCCGCAAACACCTTTGAAAAGATGAGTAGACATCCGTTATGCAGATGAGGGGAAAATGGCATTGTGGCAGGGGAAGGACTTATACAAAGAAGTGAAAAGACTTCATGAGTTGAGGGAACTAAGTGACGTTTCTATGACTGGAATGAAGGGAACATGTGGAGAAGTAGTAAGAGGTGAGACTGGACAATTGGGACACAGGTAATGGAGAGCCTTGCCTATTTCCTGTGGAATTTGAACATACATGGAGACAGAGATGATCTCTAAGTAGGAAAATAGCATGACATATTTGCGTTTGAAAAAGATTTATTTTGGCAACTGAAACTCTCAGACACGGCTTGTGAAATTATAAAATAGTAGAACCATATTGGAGAGCTGTTTGACAGTTTCTTACAAAATTTAACATACACCTATCCTATGAACTGGCACTTCTATTCCTATATATTTATCAAAAATTGAAATTATATGTCCAAAAAAGACATACAAAAATGTTCATGACAGCTTTTTCATAAGAGCAAAAACTAGAAACAACTCAATTTTTCGTCAACAGATGAATGGAAAAATAAGTTGTGGTATATCCATACAATTGTGTACTACTCAGCAATATAAAGGACTTCCTCAGTGGCTCAGCAGTAAAGAATCCACCTGCAATGCAGGAGACTCAGGTTCAATCCCTGGGTTGGGAAGATCCCCTAGAGGAGGGCATGGCAACTCACTCCAGTATTCTTGCCTGGAGAATCCCATGGAGAGAGGAGTCTGATGGGCTACAGTTCAGAGCGTTGCAAAGAGTTGGACATGACTGAAGTGACTGAGCACGGATGCACAGCAACATAAAGGAACAAACTAGTGAAAGTGCCATAGCCTGGATGCCTTTCACAGACACTGTGTAACTAAAGAATCCAGACACAAGATAATCCACACCATGTGACTCCATTTACATACAGTTTAAGAACAGGCAAAACTATTCTACGGTAATAGAAATCAGGACATCAACTGCCTCTGGGCATCAGGGGCTTGACTGGAGAGAGTCTTAGGGAACTTTCTGAGGCTATGGAAATGTTCTATTTCTTGGCTGGGGTGGTGGTTATGTGTAAACCCGTCAAACTTTACACTTACAATTTGTGTGTTTTATTGTATGTAAATTATGCATCCATTCTTTTTTAGGTACTAGAGGAAAAAGACCTCTGTGGAAACCGTATGGAGAATGCTCAAAGAGGAATTGAGAATTGACTTGGGGTGATTGTAACAATGCAGTAGAAAAATTTTAGAATGCTAGAATTTAAGCAATGGTTTGGAACAAGAGGGGATGAATTTCTGGATTGTTGAGGTAATAGGATTTTTTCTTCTTCTTCCTCCAACCCCCTCCCCTCTAGCAACCACCTGTTAGTCTCTGTATCAGTGACTGTGTTGTTTAGTTATGTTTGTTCATTTATTTTGTTTTTTTTAGATTCCATATATAAGTGAAATCATACAGTATTGTCTTTCTCTGTCTTTATTATTTCACTTAGCACCTCTTGGTCCAGCCATGTTGTCACAAATGGCAAGATTTCCTTCTTTTTCATGGCTGAGTACTACTCCATTGTGTGTGTATGTGTGTGTCTATATATATGTATATCACATCTTCTTTATCCATTTTTCAATTGATGGCCACTTAGATTGCTTCCATATCTTGACTATTGTTAATAATGCTGTAATTAACATAGGGGTGCATATATCTTTTCATTTTCTTTGTATAAATACCCAGGAGTGGAATTGCTGGATGGTATGGTAGTTCTGTTTTTAATTTTTTGAGGGAGGCCGCTATGTTCCTTTACAGAGTAGCTGCACCAATTTACATTCCCACCAACAGTGCATGAGGGTTCCCTTTCCTCTACATCCTCACCAACACTTGTCATCTCTTGCCTTTTTGATAATGGCCATTCTGACAAGTGTGAGGTGATATCTCATTGTGGTTTTGATTTGCATATCCCTGATGGTTAGTGATGTTGGGCATCTTCTCATGTGTCTATTAACCATCTGTATGTCTGCTTTGGAAAAATGTCTATTAAACTACTCTGTCCATTTTTTAATCAAGTTTTTTGTCTTCTTGATGTTGAGTTGTGTAAGTTCTTTGTGTGTGTCGGATATTAACCCCTTATCAGATATATCATTTGCAAATATCTTCTCCTATTCAGTAGGCAGCCTTTTCATTTTGTTTCACTCTGCAAAAGCTTTTTAGTTTGATGCAATCCCATTTGCTTATTTTTGCTTTTGTTTCTTTTGCCTGAGGAGACATGCAAAAAAGTATTGCTAAGGCTCTTGTTAAAGAGCATATTGCCTATGTTTTCTCCCAGAAGTTTTATGGTTTCAGGCCTTACATGTAAGTCCTTAATCCATTTTGAGTTTATTCTCATACGTGATGTGGGAGAGTAGTCTGATTCTTTTGCTTGTAGTTGCCTCAATTCAGTTCAGTTGCTCAGTCTGTCAGACTCTTTGCAACCCCATGGGCTGCAGCACACCAGGCCTCCCTGTCCATCACCAACTCCTGGAGTTTACTCAAACTCATGTCCATTGAGGTGGTGATGCCTTCCAACCATCTCATCCTCTGTCTAGTTTTCCTTTGTTGAAGAGACTGTCTTTTCTCCATTGAATATTCTTGCCTCCTTTGTCATAGATGGATTGACCATATCAATGTGGGTTTTTTTTCCTGGATTCTCTATTCTGTTTCCTTGATCCATGTGCCTGTTTTTGTGCCAGTACTACTTTTTTTTTTTTTAATTTGGCTGCACCGGGTTTTAGTTACAGAACACAAGATCTTTGTTGTCACGTGCAGGATCTTCAGTTGCGTCACACAGGCTCTTAGCTGCAGCATGTGGGATCTAGTTCCCTAACCAGGGATCAAACCCAGGCCCTCTGCATTGGGAATGCAGAGTTTTAACCACTGGACTACCAGGGAAGTCCCAATACCATACTATTTTGATTACTGTAGATTTATAGTTTGAAATCAGGGAGCAAGATACCTCCAGCTTTGTTTTCTTCCTTAAGACTGTTTAGGCTATTCAGGGACTTTTGTGTTTCTCTACGGATTTTAGAATTATTTGTTCTAGTTTTGTGAAAAATGCCATTGGCATTTTGATAGGGATTGTATTGAATCTGTAAATTGCCTTAGGTTGTATGTTCATTTTAACAATGTTAATTCTTCCAATCCATGAGCACAGTGTATCTTCCCATTTGTTTGCATTATCTTCAGTTTCTTTCATCACGTCATCGTTTTTCTGAGTACAGGTCTTTTATCTCCTTAGTTAGATTTATTATTAGGCATTTTGTTCTTTTTGAAGTGATTTATAAATGGGATTGCTTTCTTAATTTCTCCTCCTAGTTTGCTTTTAGTGTATGAAGAGGAGGTAGTAGGATTGACAGAACTTAAAAAATGAGGAGGAAAGAGTTAAGAAGTCTTTGGATTGTACCCTTTGATAGGTTGATACAGTTGCTGAAAATTTGGAAGCTGGTTTTGAGGGGGGACTTTTGGTGGTGGCTGGTGAGTTGGGTTCCAGAAAGGTGAGCTTGTTGTAACCCTGAGGAATCTCCATGTGCAACAGGCAGAGCTAAAGATGGGTCTGAAGCTAAAGACGGGTCCGCAGAGAGTCCAGAGCTAGAGATAAGAGTGTGGGGTCACCAAGAGGTAGGCATCATTGAAATCATCATGAATGGGAGAGTTTGAGGATTAAGCAGAGACAAGGGCTAAAAACAGAACCTTGGAAACCTTGACATTTAAAGGTCAGTAGAGAACATGGAGCCCATGAAAGAATCTGAGGAGATGTAAAATGTGCTTCGTAGGAGCCAAAGAAGGGGAAAGTGATTCAATAAATAGGGAGGGTCAATGTCAAGTGCTATAGTAGTCAGGTCAGAAAATAACTGCCTGCACACCCCTTCCTCCCTCCCAAACCTTTCAGATCTCATCAACTCCTTTCTCCTGCTGCTGGAATGTTTTTCCTGAAGATGGCCAGAGACCTCCAAGTCTCCAGATCTGGTTGCATCATCATCTCCAGCCTCATCTTCAACCTCCCTGCACATTCGACATCACCAACCATGCCCTCCTCCTTGAAATGCTCTCCCCTATGCCTTTGTGACTCTGCAGGGTTCTTATTACCGTCACATAACCCTATCATGGCTCCTCTTCCTGCTCCTGAACATACTCATTCCCTGAAGTTTTGCTGTCTTTTCTTCCCTTGACATCAAATCAAATCATCTTGTGGTTAGACCTGTGGTAGGTGCTGATGAGACCAGTAAATATAATAGGCCTGGCTTCCCAGGAGTTGACAGCATAGCCACAGAGGAAGAAGAAAATAGATCTCAACAGTATTGTATGCCAGACAGTTATTAGCAGGGTTCTCTGGGAAGGATTGGGGGCAGGAGGAGACAGAGGATGAGATGGCTGGATGGCATCACCGACTCGATGGACACGAGTTTGGGTAAACTCCGGGAGTTGGTGATGGACAGGGAGGTGCTGATTCATGGGGTCACAAAGAGTCGGAAACAACTGAGCGACTGAACTGAGCTGAACTGGGATTGTGGAAGGAACAGCTGAGCCTGAAACAGTAAATAAGAACACATGGAGTCTAGGGAGATAGTGTCTAGGGAGGGATGGGATCCCTGGAAATTTTTGTGGCCGAAGTGTATATAGAAAAGGTGGGGCTGAAGGGTGAGAGAAGGATTCAAAATATAAATGTAGAGGTAAATTGCAAAGTGTCGTGTGTAATTCTTGGGAGTTTGAACATCCTTTTATATATATGTAAGCAGTAGGGAGCAGTAGGAAGCCAGTTGGGGTCTTAAATAGAGGAAAGATGATCACACACAGGCTTCCCAGGTGGCTCAGTGCGTAAAGAATCTGCCTGCAATGCAGCAGACTCAGGAGACATGTGTTCAATCTCTGGGTTGGAAACATCCCCTGGAGGAGGGCATGGCAACCCACTCCAATATTCTTGTCTGGAAAAATCCCATAGACAGAAGAGCCTGGTGGGCTACAGTCCATAGAGTCTCAAAGAGTTAGACATGACTAAAGCAACTTAGCACACACACATGCTTTATCACACAAAAAATTTTGGAACATAACTAGCTGAATGAAGGTTAGAGAGACTGGGAGGAGGCTGGGGGCAGAGGGGCCAATAAGGAAGCTGTTTC
Source organism: Okapia johnstoni (assembly GCA_024291935.2). Lineage (NCBI taxonomy): Eukaryota > Metazoa > Chordata > Mammalia > Artiodactyla > Giraffidae > Okapia > Okapia johnstoni. The sequence continues at coordinate 27,486,472 of CM044326.1, forward strand.
CGTAATCCAGGTGAGAAATGATGAGGATTTGAATTAAGGTAGCAATGAGAATGGGGCTTCCCTAGTGGCTCAGTGGTAAGGACTCTGCCTGCAATTCAGGAGACCCAGGTTTGATCCCTGGGTCTGGAAGATCCCCCGGAGGAGGGCATGGCCACCCACTCTAGTACTCTTGCCTAGAGAATCCCATGGACATAAGAGCCTGGCAGGCTGCAGTCCTTACGGTCACATAGAGTCAGACACGACTGAAGTGACTAAGCAGCAGCAGCAGCAGCACTGAGAATAGGGAAGATGATGAAATTCCAGAGATATTTCTGGTATAGACTTGAATTGGTAAGGCAACTGGTTGGGAGATGCAAAAGGAGAGGTTGAGGATGACTGCACAGTGCTTAAATGGGGAGATTTGGGTCAGTGGTGACTCCATGACCCCAAATTAAAACCACAAGAATGGAAACAGCCTTTGAATGGAAGTACGTTAATGATTAAGATTTAAACATACTTGGGAATTCCCTGGTGGTCCACTAGTTAGGACTCTCTGCTTTCACTGCCAAGGACGCTAGTTCAATCCTCGGTCAGTGAACTAAGATCCCGCAAGCTCCTCAGTGTGGCCAAAAAAAAAAAAAAAAAGATTTAAACATACTAATTTTGAAATTATGCAGTATTTAGTTAGAACTCTGTTTCAACACAGAGACTGTGGCTGAAGCCCTAGGGTTAGATGAGCCTTTTTTGAAAGCCCATGTAGAAGAGATCATGAGTTTGGCAGAGGTGGAACATCAAAGAATATCAGCATTGGGACTTCTCTGGTAGTCCAGTGGCTAAGACTCCATGCTCCCAATGCAAGTTTGAGCCCTGGTCAGGGAACTAGATCCCATATGCTGCAATAAAGATACCATGTGCTGCAACTAAGACCTGGCACAGCCAAATAAATAATAAATATTTTTTTAAATGAATATCATTATTGAAGAGTTGAGAAGAGAAAACCTCAAAGGAAATAAACAGAGAGAGAGGAAAAGGACAAAGAATCCTCAAAACTTAGAGAATAAAGAGTTTTAAGAATCAGAGGGTCATCAACAATATCAAATGTCACAGAAAGGGTTTGGGCTAAAAGTGTTCATCGTGTTTGGTGATTAGGAGATCCCTGACTAACACATCAAGAGCATTTTTATTGGAGGGCAGGGATGGAAACCATAGAGTTGAAGAGAATTTAGGAGAAAAATTAGAAAAAGCGTAGTGTAAAATAATGTCACATTCAGGCATACAGATACTTGGAACATTTCCTTTCCACACAATTTTACTCAGGAAAATTACTTGAGGGTGTAGTCCAGCAAAAAAATGAAAGAAATTCAACAAAGAGGAAACATGGGATCTGAGGGGAAAAAAATAGAGCCAAGTCAGGTTGATGATGGAGCAGATCCATAGAGAAATGTGTCCACAATTGATCATTTAACAGGAAAATTACGGATCTTGACAGTCTTACCATAAGATGAAGAAAACATATAGTTCTACTTTCTATGAGAAAAAGGGCAATGATAGACCTCAGAAATGTAGAGAAAAGCCTGTGGAAGAAGTCTGGGCCAAACATGAAGCAAACTGAAATATAATATGATTTTGAGCAGTTTGATGGCAGATAAGAAAAGAACAATAAACCTATATATTTGAACTTTTTCCATCCAGTCATTTGGCTGGAAGTAGTGTTATAGCCCGTTCTGTCATGATTTATTCACCCTCCCTGATTCTGCAGTGTATGTAATCATAAATATAAATATTGCTTATTGTTCTTCAAGTTTTAGGTTCAATTTATGTGAAGTTTACAAAGCGTGCAAAAATTCATGTAGCTCCAAAGCAGAATCTGAATGATTTAAACCTTGACATATAAAGAAGAACTTGAACAGGTAATCAAAATTTGGAATGTGGAGAAGAGTATTAGTAATAAGATAGCTCCCATTCATTGAGTCTCCACTATGTCCCAGTCACTATCCTAAGCCTGTTAAAGGTTATTGAATTCATGACAAAGCTATGGGTTAGGTGCTATCTTTATATCCGTTTTCCAGATAAGGAAACTGAAGCACAGAGAGGTGAAGTCACCTGCCCAGGGTCACACAGCTAGAAAATGGAAGCGGTGAGATTAGTACTCAGCTGTCTGGCTCCAGAGCCTGTATCTACATATACTCCACTCCACTGTCCTGTCTCCTCAGGTGAGGCAGAGAGAAATGCTCAGATACCAGCAACCTCCTCACACTTCCTGGAAGGGGAGGGGAGGAGAAACGGACCCAAGTCGATGCAGCAGACCGGAAGCTTAAAATACGCATTTTACAGGTCACCTGAGGTGGTTGCCTCAGCAAGTGAGGACTGAGGGGTGGGAGGCTGAGAGGAGAATTTACTGTCATTTTATATACTTAACGAACCATTTGAATTGTTATTACTATATTCATGGATTACTTTCATCATTTAAAAATCTTGCCCTTCTTCCAAGGCCATGTTTAAAAATTTCCTCCCAAAGCTTCCCTAATTCCTTCAGTAAAAAATGGGCTCTCGAATCCTCTGAGCTCCTGCAAGGCCATGTCTCTGTTTCTGCCCTCTTTAGAACCCACTACTTCTGACTTTACGTTGCCTTTGAAAATGCCTTGGGGACAGCATCTTTGTCAGATTTACCTGACTCACCTCCATGGCCTTGGCATCGTGCCCTGCTTATGTGCTCAGTAAATATTGAATGAACTGGATGAGTGGCTTCTGTTAACAGCAGATCATGTCCATTTCCTGCAATTTGGGGAACTCGGAACACATAGCTTGAGTATGTCTACGTGTCAGCCACTGGGGAAGAGGGAGGTGGGGAGAGAGGGAGGAGTGTGGAGTGGCCGCTTTGCCCCATCCTTCTATAAAAACAGAGTCACAAAATGACGACGCTGAAATGAACCTTAGATTGTTACGTCCAACCCCATCATTTTACAGGTGAGGAAACTAAGGTCAGGGAGCAGAAAAGACTTGAAAGCCCACAATGAAATTGGAATAGTTGTACATCAGCTTAGGTTCTTACGCTTTGTTCCTAGTTACCAAAGCAATACATGTTCAATACTTAGATTGGGTTTGGTTTTTTGTAACTCCTATAATCTCTCTGTATTTCTACCTGAACATGGTTTGGAGATTTTATTTATTTATTTTATGGTCTTGCTTTTAGGTGATATTTTAAGCTAGCACAGATTCTTTCTGGATGGCAGTGAATGATGGATGAGTGGATAGATGGATAAATTAGTGACTTTCCCAGGATAACATAGCTGGTCAGTGACAGAGCCGAGACCTAGCAAAGCATCTCGCTGAGGGATGCCAAGCAGCTGAAGTACCTGACACAAAAGCACTTCTGAGTTGCTGTGTCAACTACAGTAGTCCTCTAATTCCCATCAGAGTGTATGGGGATCAGGGTCGGACCCTAATGCACAGGCTCAGAGGTTAAGGTCCAAAGGAGAACGCTCCTTACCCAGGCTGTGATGGCACAGCCCCAGCTAGATTCAGGAATCAGCATTTTGTTGAAGCCACCAGGCCTGGTCTGAAAGAGGGGCCAAGGGAAATGGATCCAAAGGACACTGTTATGCAGGTGGCACCATGTGGTGAAGAGAAACAGGAGGCAGACCCAGATTCCAGTCCTGGCTCAGGCACTAAGTCATTGAGTGACTTTGGGCAGGTCACCGCCTCTTTCTGGGCCTTGGTTTCTTTACCTACAAGGTGAGGTGATTGGACTAGTCCCTGGGTGATGTCCAAGGGCCTTAACCATATGAAAACGCCCCAACACCACAATTGCAAAATGTCTAGTCAGAATCCAGAGAAGGCTGGGATTCCAGCCTCGCATCCACAGAGAAGACCTACCCCTCCCCTCACCCCTTTGTCACCCACGGACTCCATGCCCTCTGACAGCCAGCCAGAGCTTCAGGGTGACAGCCTGAGACAGATAGCCTGCCAGCCCTGGCCAGCTCCCCACTCCAGCTGAGGTAGGAGTGGGCTCAGGAGCGGGCACTCTTCTTCAGGGATGCCTCCCTTTGGACGAGGCACTACTTAGGTGGTAAACAGAGACCCAGGTTCCTTGGTTGGAAACAGGGGTGTGCCTTCCTCCTCCTCCACAAAGATGGGGGTTGGCAGGAGGTCAGTGGTCCTGGGAGCACTGCTGAGTTGGGGAGAGGGGTGAAGAAGCCACCTGGGTGGAGGGGCAGGTGACTGGGTGACCTGTGGTGGCGACGCTATATCCGTGTCCAGTCCCCGAGGGCCGTATTCCCCAGTCTCTTCACAAGTCATCTACCTCCCAAACCTCTCCACCTTCCTATGCCTGTCACCACTTATACTTCATTCACTCAGTAAATATTTCTTGAGCACCTTTTGTTCTGAATGCTGAGGATACAGTGGTAAATGAGAGAGACACAAAACCCCTGCTCTCAAGAGCTTATGTTCTACTGGGGGAGGTACTTGGTAAACAAATACTAATAATATAGTATATTATACACATGGTGAGACATGCTGTGAAAAGAATAAAGCAGGAAGAGGAGATAAGAAATGTGAGCAGAGCATGCAATTTGAATTAAGGTGGTCTGGGAAGACCTTGCTAATAAGGTGACATTTGAGCAAAGACCTGAAGAAGTGAAGGTGCAAGCCCTGGGACATTCCAGGCAGAGAAGAAACATCCCAGGCAGAGAAAAGGCCAAGAACAGAGTGTGCTTGGCATGTCCAGAACACAGTCAGCCAGGCTGGAGAGGTGGAGTCACAGGAGACAGGTGGAAGTTGCAGAGAAGGCAGGAGACAGAGTGTAGCTCCTTGAGGGCCATCACTCAGGGGCCAGGACAGGAAGCCACTGGAGGTGGCGAGCAGCGGGGTGATGTGTCTGACTTGGGTTTTAAAAGGGTTTCTGCTGTGTGAAGGACAGGTGAAGGTGGAAGCAGGGGAACAGGTGAGCTGTCAATTGCAGTAATCCAGCTGAGAGATGACAGAGGCTTGGACTGGAATGGAGAGGTGGTGAGGAGTGTTAAAATTTGAAATGTATTTTGAAGGTAGAACTGACAGATTTGCTGACAGATTGGATATGAGGCATTAAAGGAAGGAATCAGGATGGTTCCAAGACTCTTTGGCCTGAGCAACTGGAAAGATGGGTTTGTTGTTCACAGAGATGGGAAGGGCTGTGATGGGGTAGATGAGACATCTAAGTTAGGTTTTCTGGTTGACAGTTGGATCCATGAGTCTAGAATTAATGGGAACCGTTGAGGTTAAAGATGTATTTGTAAGTCATCAGCAAATAGACTTGCACTGTCAAATATGGTAGCCACTAACCACAAAAGGCTTTTTATATTTAACATGAATTAACATTAAATAGCATTTAAGATTTAGCCCCTTCTGTTACACTAACCACATTGCAAGTGCACAACAGCCAAATGTGAGCAGAGGCTACCATACTGGACAGCACAGATAGGGAACATTTCCACCATCACAGCAAGCTCATTAGACAGTGCTTATGTCTGGATGAGATGCCAGGAGAGTGGATGGAGGAAAATGAGCTTTTATCAGTTGGGTGGATAAAGAGGAGTGGCCTGTATGCTCAGTTGCTAAGTTGTGTCCGACTCTTTGTGACCCCATGGACTGTAGCCCACCAGGCTCAGACTTTGTCCATGGGATTTCCTAGGCAAGAATACTGGAGTGGCCTGTATAGGAGTAGGAAAATCCAGGAGAGGGTGGATTTCTGGATGCCAGTAAAGAAAGTATATTGGAGAAGAGGTCAGATGGTTTTATTAGGCCAGAGAGAGTGAAAATCAAGAATTGTTGGTGGTCCAGTGGTTAAGAATCTGCCTGCCAGTGCAGGGAGGGGTTCCATCCCTGGTCTGGGAGGATCACACATGCCATGGAGCAACTAGAACACGCACGCCACAGCTACTGAAGCCCACGCACTCTGGAGCTCATACTCCACAACAAGAGAAGCCACTGTAATGAGAAGCCCGCAGCATCTAGAGAGTAGCCCTTGCTCACCAAAAGTGGAGAAAGCCCACATGCAGCAACGCAGACCTAGCACAGCCAAAATAAATAAATAATTTTTTTAAATAACCTTAAAAAAATCGACCAGCAGATTTATCAACAAGTAGGTTGTCAGTGACTTCAGGGAGGGCAGTTTTGCAGAGGTGGAGACCAAAGCTTGAGTGAGGTGGTAGATTCCAGAGAGAATGAGGAGAGAGGGATTGGAAATAGCACATGTGCACACCTTTTCAGATGAAGGTGCCATGAAGGAGCAGAGAAATAGCCAGAGGCTTATGATGTTAAGGGAAGTAAAGCTTCCCTGCAGGGGAAATTGAGAAAACCATGCCTTGAGTAAGGAAGAGCTGAGGGGATCTGATCCCCACATGGTAGGATGGTCCCTGGCTAGGATATGGACAGGATGGATGTCTTGTCTGGAGGATGGAGGAAGGGCAGAGTCGGTGGCAAGGCTGCAGATAAGAGAGTGGCTGGGGGATGGGGAGCGTGGGGAGGTTCTCTTGAAAATGCCTCAGTTCCCCCAGGGCAGTTATGAGGAGTTCATCGACTGAGTGTGAACACAGGCATTGGAGGGGTGAGGAGAGAGAAAAGGGCATCAAGTAGTCATCCAGGAAAGCAGGAGAGTGGTGGGATTAGGGGATGGATGTGGGATTGCCGGGCTGCACCGAAGGCTTGCTTTAAGTTTGCGGTCCTGCCAGAGCCAGCTTCCAGAATTTGCCCTGTCTTGCCTCTGTGTATTCACATATGCTACTTTTTCTCTTCGGAGGGTCCTCCTTCCCATTTCTCTAGTCCCTCCTCTGCCCAGCAGATCCGTGATTCTGCAAGGCACAGCTTGAGCATCAACTCCTCTGATACCTCCTTCCCTCCCTTTCTTCTCACTGGTACCCATCCTTCCCCTTAGAACTCTGATGGTGTCACATGATCAGTATTTGCTTACATGGCTATTGCTCTAAGGCAGGGGTCAGCAGGCACTTTTTGCAGAAGGGCAGATAGTGAATATATTAGGTTTTGTAGACTATTCAGTCTCTGCCACACCATTTAGTCTGTACATATTGTAGCACAAAAGCAGTCAGACAATACATAAAAGATGGGGTGTGACTATGTTCCAGTAAAGTGCTGTTTGCTGAAACAGGTGGTGGGCTGGATCTGGCCTCTGGGCCATAGTTTGTCAACTCCTACTCAAGGGAATGGCAGAGATGATGTCTCAGTTGCCGCAGTGGCCCCTGTACCTGGGTACCAGTTAGAGGCTCAGGAAATGTTTGAATGGCCAATAGATGAATGGATGTGCAGGAATAAACATTTAGGCCTGTCCTACTTAGATTACAGAACAATGTTCCCTCAGACATGCAAATTTTAGTCTGTTTGTCAGTGGTCTGTCATTACACAGTCACCCCGTGCCTAGGGAAGGATTATACATGGGAGCATGAGCCCTTGATACCCAGGAAAGATCAGAGATGGCCTTGCCACCCACTGCATCAATGCTAAACTGCCACCCTGGCTAGCCAACCTTGTTCCTACTTGTTCCCAGGTGTACAGACTCCCAGTTCAGAGGGACCAGCCTCTTCACAAACAGGCCCTCCATATTCACCCTCCCTCTGCATAGTTCCTGTGCTCCCCTTCAGCCCAGCATCCCTCAGCCCCTGCAGAGAATGAATAGTCATCAGGTCTCTGTCATATGCAAGAGATAGTGGGAGAATCATAGGCCCTTCCCTGAAGAAGCTTACTCAGTCCAAGCATCCCTTTGGGAGTGCCCTCTGCCTACCCTCACCATACTCATACCTGAGCTCCTCCTTAAAGCTTGCCAGAGCCACCCCTACCCACCTGATTCCCCCTTCTTTTCTATTTTTTTGTCCCGAGGTTTTGCACCACACTGGGCTTCTCTTGAGGGTGGATTCGCATGTAAATATCCTCTCCCCTTCATATTGTCAACCAACAAAGACCAAGGACAGCAGAGTGTGCTTTTGTTTCTTTGAGCTCACAGTGTCTAAGAGAAGTATAAACCACACACACAGTTTAAAAATTTTCTAGTAACACATTAAAAAGTTAGAAACTGGTGTGTATGCGTGTGTGCTCAGTCATGTCCAACTCTTTGCGACCCCATGGACTGTAGCCCACAAACCTCCCCTGTCCATGGAATTTTCCAGGCAAGAATACTGGAGTGGGTTGCCATTTCCTACTCCAGAGGTCTTCCCGATCCAGGGATTGAACCTGCTTCTCCTGTGTCTCCTGCATTGGCAGGCGGATGCTTTACCACTGAGCCACCTGGAAAGCCCTAAAAGAAACAGGTGAGATTAATTTTAACGTATTTTTAATAACAAATATATCTAGAATATTATCATTCTAACATGCAATCAATATAAAATGATTTTATTCATATTATTCATAGGTCTTCAGTGTGTATTTTGCTTGTACAGAACAGCTAGCTCAGTTTGGGCAGCAACACTGCAAGTGCTCAGTAGCCACATGTGACCAGTGGCTCCCACACTGGAGTGTGTAGTTCATGCAGGGAGGCTGGTAGGTGCCTGGGAAGTGGCCGCATTGAGTCTTCCTTGTGAAGTGCTTTCCTCCTACTCTCTAACTGATACCGTTGGATATTGTATTGAGGGCCGTGAAGAGCTTCGGTACCTTAATCCTGTATGTCCCAGCACAGAAAAGAGTTCAGCAAGAGGCACAGTGATAGATAAGAAGTGATTTATTAGAATAGGACGCTTGTGAGCCTTACAAGAAGGCAGACAAGAGCATGCTGCACCCTGAGAACTTACGGGGCTACAGTTTTATAGTAGAAAGAAAAGTGGGGTGGGGGAAGAAGAGCTTCTTTGTCTTTCTTGAGTAGACTCTGTGCTTCCATCATCAGCTCCTCCTCCAGGTTGTGCAGGAGAGTTTTCTTGACCCCACGTGGTCAAGCTAGGTCCACAAATTATTGTTTTTTATGTGTGTAGAGATCATGTCCTAGGGATCATTAACTTAACTGAGCTCACTGGGCAGGATGTGGGTCTCATGACACCTGACCAGAAATTATACCCACGTCCCCTGCATTGCAAGGCAGACTGTTCACCACTGGACCACCAGAGGAGTCCTTAAACTATCTTCGTTGAGAAACATTTGACATATAAATATTGTAGAGAAAACTGAGATTTAAGAGCTTGCTTTTACTCAGATGCTAAGTTACAAAGCTCAAATATGAACCCAGGTCTGGGTCCAAAGCCTGTCCATAAAATAGAATATTTAAGTTGGAAGGTTTATTAGAAAATTATCCAAACCGTTATCACCATGAATATCACTTGTGTTCTCAGCACTTAGCCGCAGTGTCTGGCTTGTCCTAGGAGCTCAGTTATTTCAGTGAGCAAATCTGGTCTCACTTTACAGATGAGAAATTGAGAAATGAGAGGAGACTTGTCCAACTCAATGGAAAGAAGGACATCAGGGACTAGAACCCACATTGCTGATTATCGCTGCACTGCTCTTATTCCATGTCGTTCTGTCACGCGGGTGATCAGCCCCCCAAACCATGGGAGTTTGACATCTGAAGTTCTCTTTGTGTTTGCAGGGACAGATTTTCAGCAGGCATTTCCTTCCCCATGTCCACAGCCTCAGAACTCACCAGAAATCTTCCTTGCAGTTCCCATCTCCTCTTAATTCCACCCTCCAGCAGCTGAGCCTGCTCAGGGACCCAGACTCCAGGTCTCCACGTGAAGCTGCGTAAACCAGCAAAGCTCACTACATGTGGGCACCACCCCCAGCTTTCATCTCGGGTCACACTCGTCGTGACAACTCGAGAGGTTTCCTTGGCTGGAGGGCAGCACGACTCCCGAAGAGGGTCACGCCAGCAGCTGCCTGCTGTGCCTGGATGCCTGCCCTGGAGCCTGATTGGGAGGGAGCCCTCTGGCTTACTGCAGGCCCAGCCAGTTAGCATCCTCCCAGGGACCTCCTAGCAGCCTCCCTCCTGATCAGGTCACAGTAAAGGTCATAGATTGTATTAGAAGCTTAGAACTGAAAGGGAATTTAAATATCATGCACCCTAGTGCTTTTCTAACTGTAATGTCCTACAAGTCTCCTGGGAATCTTGTTAAGATGCAGATTTCTGATTTCATCAGTTGGAACAGATATACCACTGGAAGCTATGTGGGGTGGGGTGGGAAGGGATAGTGGTCACGTGGAAATGCTCTATACTTTAAATTTTTCTTTAAATTTTAAAACTGCTCTAAAAAATAGTCTATTAATTATTTTAACATCCTACTGAGTTCCAAGAGGAGATCATTTGCTGGGTGATTGCTCAGTCGTGTTTCTCCTTAGGCACAAGGATGACCTTGCACATTCACTGCTGATGGCCCCTCCAAGGCTGCCTCCAGCACTGACTTGCTGAAAACTGTTCTCAAGTTTGATGGGTTAACTGAGGAATACGTTTTGAATGCAGAAAGCGTACTCATGGGGCCATCTAAGGGCCCTGCCTCATTTTTCTGCCTTTAGAAAAGCTGCTGAACTAAATCTGGCATATAGGAATGTGCCTGAGAGATTTTTCTTTTATCTTTTTTAAGGATTTAATATAATTTTTATTCTATGTTGGGGTATAGGCTTACAATTGTTGTGTTAGTTTCAGATGTATAGCAGATTGGTTCAGTTATACATATACCTTTATCTGTTCTTTTTCAGGTTCTTTTTTTCCCATATAGGTTATTACAGAATAATACCTCTAACCTATAGTAGAGTTCCCTGTGCTATACAGTAGCTCCTTGTTGGCTATTTATTTTATATATAATAGTGTGTATGTATTAATCCCAACTTCTAATTTATCCTTCTTCCCCCACCTTTCCCCTTTAGTAACTGTAAATTTGTTTTTGAAATCTGTGAGTCTGTTTCTGTTTTGTTAATAAGTTCATCTGTATCATCTTTTTAGATTCCACATATAAGTGATACTGTATGATATTTGTCTTTTGCTGTCTGACTTACTTCACTTTGTATGATAATCTCTAGGTCCATCCGTGTTGCTATAGATGGCATTAGTTCATTCTTTTCTTGACTGAGTAATATTCCACTGTATACATGTACCACATCTTCTTTATCCATTCCTCTGTCAGTGGACATTTAGGTTTTTCCATGTCTTGGCTATTGCAAATAGAGCTGCAGAGAACATTGAGATGCATATATCTTTTCAGATTATGGTTTCCTCCAGATACATGCTCAGGAGTTGGCTTGCTGGATTATTTGGTAGTTACGTTGTTAGTTTTCTGAGGAAACTCCATACGGTTCTCCATAGTGGCAGCACCAACTTACATTCCCAGAAACAGTGTAGGAGGGTTCCCTTTTCTCTACCCCCTCCCCAGCATTTATTGTTTCTAGACATTCCGATGATGGCCATTCCGACCAGGGTGAGGTAATGCCTCATTGCGGTTTTGACTTGCATTTCTCCAATAATTAGTGACGTTGAATATTTTTTCAAGTGCTTTGAGGTTTTTTCCTTTCAGTTTGCTAATATGAACCCTGGCCTTAAGGAGCTTATAGTCTAGAATAATGGTACAGGAGCCTAAACCGCTATAAGACAAAGCAGAAAAGTGGTACATACCCTGAGTGATGTACAATTAAAGTGTCCAGAAGAGAGAAAACAGATGGTTCCCCAACACTGTGTTCAGGTGGAAGCAGTGACACTGGGTTGTAGAAGGTTGGATGAAAGAGATAGTATGGTTGGGACTTGGGGAAGAGGGGAGTCCATGTTCCTGCCGAGACAGTTCCATAAACAGAGGCAGAGGGTGGATAATTGTGTGTCCGGGCACTGGGATCAGTGGTGTCTGGATAAGGTGGCTGGAACACAGCACATAAAGAGGATGAGGAATAGCTTAAAACGTTGAGGTCAGGTGGTAGAGGGTTCTGCATCACAGTCCAAGGAATTGAGACCATGTTCAGTAAGCAGTAAACCATGAAATTAAAACATGCCTGCTCCTTGGAAGAAAAGCTATGACAAACCTAGACAGCATATTAAAAAGCAGAGGCATCACTTTGCCAACAAAGCTCTGTCTAGTCAAAGCTGTGGTTTTTCCAGTCGTCATATACAGATGTAAGAGTTGGACCATAAAGAAGGCTGAGTGCCAAAGAATTAATCCTTTCAAATTGCTCTGGAGAATTCTCTTGAGAGTCCCTTGGACTGCAAGGAGATCCAACCAGTCAATCCTAAAGGAAATAAACCCTGAATATTCACTGGAAGAACCGATGCTGAAGCTGAAGTTCTAATACTTTGGCCATCTGATGCAAAGAGCCAATTCATTGGAAAAGACCCTGATGCTGGAAAAGACTGAAGGTGAAAGGAGAAAACAGCAGCAAAGAATGAGATGGTAATACCACCAACTCAGTGGACATGAATTTGAGCAAACGCCGGTAAATAGTGAAGGAGAGGGAAGCCTGGCATGCTGCAGTCCGTGGGGTCCCAAAGAGTCAGACATGACTGAGCAACTGAACAACGCCAAGTTGGTAAGCAGTGGGGACTGAGCAAACCCCGGCTGTGCTTCAGCAGAGAGTTATGTGGTGGCTGCGTGTAAGATGTGTCAGAGAAGAGAAGCCTGGGGGTAAGGCTCCTCGTCAGGAGACTGCTTTGAGGAAGATTCGAGAACCCAGGCAGTTGGAAGCTGTCTATTCTGCCTCAGAATTCCCACATCCCTTTTCCTGTATCTCTCATACACACTTACCAATTTTTAACCTTATGTACATTTTTTAGTTTAAAGGTAGATTTAGTTCATTATTGATGACAATGAGACAATATGGAAACATGTAAAGTAAACAGTTCCTTGTAGTCCCACCACCCAGAGATAACTACTTTTAACATTGTAGGTCTGTCCTTTCAGATTGTTTTACATATACATCACACTATATGGGCTTTTTGTTGTTGCTGTTGCAGATGTGAACATATTTAAAGCCCACCTTTTCTAATTACCTTGTAGAGAACATCTTTCCTTGTCAAGCAGTATTTCTAGATTTTTGTTGTTGTTTTGGTTGACTTTTGGCTTTGCCTTCCTAGTTTTTAAAATTGTGGTAACATATACATAACATGAAATGTACCGTCACTGACAGTATATTTGCATCATTGTGCAACCATTAATATTATTTAGTTCCAGAACATTTTCATAACCCCAAAAGGAAACCCTGCAACCACTAAGCAGTCATTCCCCATTCCTCTCTCTCCCCAGCCCCCAGCAACCATTAATTTGCTTCCTATCTCTAGAGATTTATCTATTTGAGAAATTTCATGTAAGTGGATCATACAGTATGTGGCCTTTTGTGTCTGGCTTCTTTTACCTAACACAGTGTTTTCAAAGTTCATCGTATCTAGATTATCCTTGTCTCTTTTTTTTTTTTAACAAACAAGCTAAGGAACGAAAATCAGTGAAATGAAACCTCTCCTCGAGAACACCACTTCCTCCCCCTACCTCCCTACCTGTTAATAACTTTGGATGCAGCCATCTGGACCTTTTAGATGAATGGAGGTTGATAGGAACAATCAAGCGATGACTTTTTTCAACATATTCTGCTGTCTCTCTCCTCCCATCACCTGACATGAATGTGGCAAGATGCTTAGCTTTTCTAGTCACTTTCAGGATTTAAAAAAGTGTTAGTTAATGTCCGACTCTTTGCAGCCCCATGGACTGTAACCCACCAGGCTCCTCTGTCCATGGAATTCTCCAGGCAAGAATGCTGGAGTGGGTAGCCATTCCCTTCTCCAGGGGATCTTCCCAACCCAGGGATCAAACCCAGGTCTTCTACATTGCAGAGAATTCTTTACTGTCTAAGCCACCAGGGAAGCCCTTCAGGATTTGGGACAGGCTCATTTTCAGGTGTTAAAATATCCCATGTAAAGGAAAACTTCTGTCCAGTCTACACAACCTGACCTACAGGCCAGCCCTTCTGCTCCTTCCCACACCCAATTCCCTGTATCCACCTGGCCTGATCCAAGGATGCTTTTGTAAGTTCCTTAGAAACCCACCTTCTGTGTTCTGCCCACTCCAACCCTTCTGGTTGCAGTAGGGGAGCTGCATGCACTATTCCACTGGATTTTTGCCAACTTTAGAGGGCTGCCTTCAGTTCCTGCTTTGAACGCTGTGTCCCTGGCACCCCTCTGGTCCTCTTGGATAGAGTCCTATCAAGATGTCCACGGGAGTCCATAAACTATAGACTATAGTCCATAACTATTGCCATATTTGTGATCATCTCACATCCTTTCAGTGGCCTTTCTAGATTTGGGGAAATTCCCATATTGAGTCCGCCCCCCCATGCAAGGCGGCAGCCTCCCTTGCAGCCAGGATACAGCTGTGTGATCTGTCTCTGCCGATTTTCAATCAGGTGGAGCCGAGACCTTGGGAGCTGGGGAGGAGAGGATGTCGGTGTGGTGCAGTGGCATTAGTGATGCTTTTGCTGGAGCAGCACCAGGGTCCAGTCCATATTCCTGACCATAAATGTGTGATACCTGGCTCTCTCACCCACCTGGAATTCAGCATCCTTTAAAAATGCATACTCTGCTTAAGCTATTGAGTTTAATTTTCACTAAGATCCTTGACTGATGCCACACCCCTGCTTAGCTTGGTGGTTAAGGGCAGGTTGCTCCTGCCAATGTTCTTTGTCCTCTCCTGGCCATCTCCCATGTCCCGGTCAGCCTGGGAGTCTGGCATAGGTTTCTCTAGCCTTCTCTCTCACAGGCTGTCAGGAGTAGTAGCTACTACACCAGCTTGACCATCTGTTAGTATATTCCAAATAGATAGTCTGACATCTCTCTTTAGAAAATGTGAGCATTTACTATCTTTATCTTTGACTTTAGGGCATCTGCCAAATTCTGGGACAACAGGAAAAGTCCCATTCCACACCTTGTCACATACATATTTTCTCTGTATATTATGTAAGTGGGATCATCATCTATTTATCATTTGGTAACCTTTTTTATTGTTACATTGCAGGCAACTTTCCATGTTAATGAAAATAGTATACCTTCACCCATTAAAAAAAAAAATCAGCCATATTGTTGAAAGAACTATTTACAAACAATAAAAAGCACCCATTTTAAAAGCACACTTGGAACCATCACCACAATAAAGACTTAGAATATTGCCAGAAGTTCCCTCATGTTCCTTTTCAGTCAGTCCTTCCCAGTCTTCCATTTAACTTCATCCTTTTCAATAGTTGTAGGACAATCCCGTAATACAGAAGTTCCTTAATTTATTTACCTAGTCTCCTGTTGATAGATATTTGCATTGCTTTCAATTTATTATTTTATTGATTTCTTATCAACACATATTTGTGGAGCACCTACTATGTGCTAGATGTGATATTATATAAATTCAAGAAACTTCTATTTCTTGTATACAACAGATGTGTATACATCTGTTATTCTCCTAAAACATATTTTCTAACAGTTGAATTGCTAGGTCAAAGAGTACACAGTAAAATAATTTTGATAAATATTGTCAAATCACCCTTCAGCAAATTTCCAACAATTTTCACTTCCATCAACAATGGCTCAGATAGTAAAGAATCTGCCTGTAATGCAGGAGACCTAGGTTCAATCTCAGGGTTGGGAGGATGCCCTGGAGAAGGAAATGGCAACCCACTCCAGTATTCTTGCCTGGAGAATTCCATGGACAGAGGGGACAGAGGAGCCTGGCAGGCTACAGTCTGTGGGGTCACAAAGAGTTGGACACAACTGAGCAACTAACACACACACATATCTCAATGATGTGCATGAATGGCCATTTTCTCACGCACTCATCAGTACTAGGTATTATAAATCATTCCCAGTCCATTAGGAGAAAAAATGGTTTGAATTTATGTGTCTTTGCTTACTGATAATGGGGACCCACTTTGCATCTGTGACTTTTATTTGGTTTCTGGAAATCACTGCCCCAGGAGCCAAACTCCTGTGACTTCACCACTCAGAGTGAGGTCATGACCGGATTCTCTCCACTGAACTGGAAGGACATCCTGTCCTATTGGAAATGAGACAAAGGTCACCCTTCGATTCCTGGTGGCTCCCTGCTTCCCCTTGAACAGCCACTTCAGATAAAGCCCCTCCAGGTTGGGGTTGGTCCTAGTCTCTTCTGTGATTGGACCTGCCCCTGCAAGTACCCCTGAGGAGGTCCATGTCATTTTGACTTCTAAGCTGGCAGAGAGTGTGGGTGGAAATACATCAGGCTTAACTTAGATATAGTTCCTGGCCAACTAGATAAAAATTACTATCAAAGGATAAGAATTTTAGCAAAGTCACTCTCTTTTTAACAAGTAAGTATATACAAAGAACTGGCTTGTTAGAAAAGAACCTGATGCTGGAAAGATTGACGGCAGGAGGAGAAGGTGATGACAGAGGATGAGATGGTTGAATGGCATCACCGACTCGATGGACATGAGTTTGAGCAAGCTCCGAGAGTTGGTAATGGACAGGGACGCCTGGCGTGCTGCCGTCCGTGGGGTTGCAAAGAGCTGGACACGACTGAGCACCTGAACAGACAAACAAAAATATCGATGCGTGGGGCTTCCCTGGTGGCTCAGACGGTAAGGAATCTGCCAGCAGAGCAGAAGACCCCGGCTCAATCCCTGGGTCAGGAAGATGCCCTGGGGAAGGGAATGGCAACCCACTCCAGTATATCAATATATAAGTTAGTGCCTAAAATATGACTAGAAACTATTAGAAGGTGACAGCGGAATCTCCTGTAATCCCCCCTCTACTGTGGTGCTCCCCCATCCTCATTCCCAGGGAAGTCAGATCTCCTTGGATAGATCACAACTCATAACTCCTGGGATTGGGCGGGAACCCAGGAACTGGTTATGTAGCTAGTTTAGTTGGGAAGGTTAGGGTTTATGGCGCAAGGAAGAAAACAGGATCCTCAGGGCATTAACTGTTCTGAAACAACTCACAGAAATACTGTGACAGGGTAGTTCCTAAGTCAAGTAAGTCTTTCCTTGTGGTGCAAGGATATTTATTGCTATTTTTGGTTTCACCCTTGTCCTCTGTTTTCACTCCAGTGCTCCATGGGGACAAGGGTATAATTAAGCAAGTATTTGGACTTATTTGGTCCACAGACACCCTCAACAGCTTGCAAATGATTAAGACGCTCCCTTAAAACAGAACTTTCAAAGCAATCTTATTTTAACTATTAAAATTTAAGATATATAGTCTTTAGCCCCGTCATCTCGCTTCTGGGAATCTATCCCATACAAATAAAAATACCAGTACATAATGAAATGTATGCAAGATCCTTATTGTAGTATTTTTCACAGGGCCCCAAAACTCTGAAACTGCCTGTCAATAGGGATGTGCATTTTTGCTAAGTCGCTTCAGTCGTGTCCAGCTCTTTGTGACCCTATGGACTATATAGCCTGCCAGGCTTCTCTGTCCATGAGATTCTCTAGCCAAGAATACTGGAGTGGGTTGTCATGCCCTCCTCCTGGGGGTCTTCCCGACCCAGGGATCGAACCCACGTCTCCTGCATGTATATTAAGGGAGGGCAACAGTGAGGCAGGTGAAGTGGGCAAATGAAGGGGAAGCAGGCAAAAAAGAACACATGTGCCACTAAAGATATGAATTTTATGATAAGCAATTTATATAGTTATATATTATACATATATATAATATATAATATATATTACATATAATATATAATATAATTATATAATATATAATATATATATGTAATATATAATATAATTATATAATATGTAATATATAATATATATTACATGTAATATATAATATAATTATATAATATAAAACATAATTGTATTTTATATATAATATATATTATAATATATAATATTATAATATATATTATAATATATATAATGTATAATTATATATAATATATATATTTCGTATATATATATAAAAAATTAGAAAAGTGTAGATCTTGCTCTACTGACCAGAAAGGATTTCCATTATATATTGCTAAGTGATAAAAGCAAATTACAGAGTTGGTTTTATTTTGTTAAACACAAACCCCCCAAAATTAGCTTATATCTGTGAGTATATGCTTACATAATTCTGAGCAAGGATTTCCACACCTGGGTGTTAACATAGGACCTCATCAGAGACGTGGAGGGTTAAAATGGAGGCTGGAGAGAGGTTATCTTTAATATACATATATATAAAGATGTATATGAAAATATACGTCTTTGCTGCATCTGGCCAGTCCTTTAAGGTGGATTGTAAATTTGATTAGAAATGCAAGACTAGATGCCAAGATTGATTCCAAATTAGGTCATGTGGTTATGGGTAACAGTTCAGGCTTACCATATCAGCAAGTGATTAAAAAGACCAAAACCCACGTCTCCTGCATGTATATTAAGGGAGGGCAACAGTGAGAAGCCAGATGTTGGCCATGAATATTGAAAAGAAAATCAGAATAGCAGGTCAGAGGCTCCTAATTGGGCAACTCAGGACTCGGGCTTCTATTGAAGAACGATACACAAAAAGAGAAACCTATAAAAGAAAGGGGAAATAATAAAACCTTTGTATCGTGGTGAAGCATTTTAGAAACAACATGTTTAGTATAAATTTTGGAAAATTTAAGTAAACTTGTGCTTCATTTTAAAATATATACATATGTATCTTTGTATTAGTTTATGTGTTGCAGTGGACATTTATCTATAATGTGTCAGGATCTCTTACCACAGTAATACCACATAACAAACCATTCCCAAAACTTGGTGGGCTTAGAGAAACAAACCTTTCCTAACAGACGGCTGAAGGAAGAAGACTGTACCTGCCAGTGTGAGGAGTCGTTAGTTACCTGATATTTATAAGGAAGTTTACAGCTTTCAAAACACTCCTTTGTAATGTTCCTTCTCACCTCTCTGAATTTTAATTTCTGTCTGTGCATCTGTCTTATCACTAGCCCATGAGTTTTCTGAGTGTCTCTTTTATCTTGATAACCCCAGTCTTTGGTCTACTCCTAGAGGACACCAGGTGCTAACAAATGGCTAAAGAATGATTTTGAAAAAACAAAATTTTATGTAGGTCATGGGTCTGTGGCTCTGCAATTTAGGCTGGGCACAGCTCGGTGACTCTTCTAGACTTGACTGAACTCACGTGTGTGGGGGTGGGCAGCTGCAGGTGGCTATTGGCTATCCTTGGCCGAGGTGACTGGGCATGCTGGCTGTCATGGAAACGTGTAAGAGAGGGCAAGCCCAGTCACATGAATGCTTTCTTGTTTGCTGATGAGGTCATCAGGGTTCTACAGAGAAACAGGAGCAACAGGATATATATGTGTGCATGTGTGTGTTTCTCTGTGTGTGAATAAAGAGATTTATTATAAGGAACTGGCTCACAGGATTATGGAATCTGAGAAGTTCAGACCCAGTAAAGCCAATAGCATAATTTTGAGCCTGAGTCTGAAAACAGAAGGCTGATGCCCCAACTCACAGTCAGTGAGGCAGAGAGAGAGAATTCTTTCTTACTAGCTTTTTATTCTCTTCAGGCCATCTACAAATTGAATGAGGCCCACCCACTCTGGCGAGGGCAGCCTCCTTTACTCAGTCTACCAATTCAGATTTTAATCTCATCCAAAAGTATCCTTTTAGACACACCGAGACACACTGTTTACCCAGAGAGCCCCTTGTGTGTCAAGTTGACACATAAAACTAATCATCACAGTTTCCAGTCTACGTTGACAAAGCAAGCCACATGGCCAGCCCCAGCGACAGGTGAGGGGGTAATGAGAAGCTATGCGACTGTCCTTGTCCATTTGGGCTGCTGTCACAGAATGCCATAGGCTGGGGGCCTTCTTACAGTTCTGGAACCTGGCAAGTCCAGGGTCAAGGTGCTGGCAGACCTGGTGTCTGGTTTGTAGTAGGTGGTGTTCTGGTTGTATTCTCACATGGCTAAGAAGGCATCACTCTTGTGTTTCTTCTTATTAGGCTACTAGTCTCATTTGTGAGGATTCCTTCGCCATGACTAAATTACTTTCCAAAGGCATTACCTCCCAATACCACCAACATATGAGTTTTGAGGGACACATTCGATCTGTAAGAACAACAAAAGGGGCATTAATACAGGGAGAGTGAGAATGGAGTCATTTTTGCATCCTACCCCGGATGTACAAAAAAGTACTACACAAGTATTGAAGAAAGAGGATTTTCCCCCATTTATCAAAGAATAGTCATTTGTCTGGTGCCATGTAGAATTCAATGACGAAGTTAATCATATCCAAGTTCTTAAATCCTTTAGTTAACATCAAAGTGCAGCCAAAGATTTCTTCAGAGATTTGCAAAGTCTTACTCTTAAGATTTGCTTGACTGGAGTGGGGAGAGGGGACGATAGGGTCAGCCACTGCAGCCCTAGCTCATTGTTGTCACTTCTCTAAATCACAGATACTTGAGTTCCCCAGGAACTCTGCAGAATTCTGGAGGGAAAAGGACATCAGGCCTGGGGGTGAGGAATGCCTGCTATGGGACGTCCTTTTCTGCCCAGACTAGCCAGGGGCAAGGAACCACTGGATCCTTTGTTCCAGCAGGGACAACTTAGGGAAGTGCTTGTTAGGAAAAAAAAAATGTTGGGAGCAAGGGAAGGATTAGAATAATGGTCCTCTTGGTTTTCTTCTCGGAACACGAGAGTAATTTCAGGTCTAGTTTTGTGTGATCTCATTTTGTGTGTCCCCTGCTTCATGAGACTGGTAATAATTGAGTGGCTGCATTATTTGGTAAGTGGAGAAGAGCAAACGGTAGAAGTAAGAGGGGTCCACAGGAGACTGGGCCGCATTTAGAAAAGAGAGCCACCGTGGGCTCCCTGCCCGCTTATTTAACTGCTAAGGACTGTGCAGTGGACTGGAGATCAGAGTGAGACAATGCTCGCAGACATGATTGATTTTCTTCATTTTCACTCCTTGTTAACAGAGCAAGGTACAAATGGGTCAAGGTAACAACAAGGTTGACCTTGTGTTGCTGTACACAAACCTTTGTCTTTTAGAGCAAGAAACAGCCTCCTTCTGGGGGTGTGGAACATTGTATCTGTGAAAGGTGCCTGTGCTCAGTGGCTTCTCCCTAGGAGCAGATTCTGCAGCGTGCTTGAGGATGTCAAAACTGAACCCCACACATATGCTCTCTAAATAAAAGCTCCCTGAGGTTTGGTAAGAGCACATCTTTTATCTCTCCTGCCAACCAGTTACCAACACTTGGCCAGTCTTGTTTGGAGACCCAGGAAACTTCCTTCAGCAGAGCCTCAGAACCATCTCAGAAGTGTCCAAACCTAGTCTGGCAGACAAGTGGTTATACACCAGACAGCTCCTTCCTGCTTCTTGCTTGCTAAGAGAACTGAGGTTTGTTTATGGTAACAATATGCCTAGCTCCTAAAGGATGAGTCACGGCTGGTCTAGGATCTCATATCACCCCTTACTCCCTTGGCCATCTGTGTATTGTCCTTGGTTCTTTTGCAGCCATATGACCTAGCTGCCCAAGAGACATTAGATGTTGACTAAAGGCTTTGGAAAGATAGGACCAGCTAAATAAGAGACCAAACTTCATGAGGAGAAAGCCTTTGATTATTTCTTTTTGGTAGGAGCTAGTGTGAGGATGTGCAAGCTGGAGCTGCAGCAGCCATTCTGCAACCACAAGGCAACAAATATGAATAATGCATCACAAGGGGAATGAGGGAATGCCAAGATGCAAAGGGCTTGAGTCCTTGATGATATCATCAAGAGCCTCTGCCTCCAGGCCTCTTGCTGTGTAAGACAATTAAAAGTCTTTACTGCCTAAGTCACTGTTAGTCAGATATTTTATTACTTGCAAATAAAATTATTCCTAACTAATATAGCGGGTCATCTTCAGCCTGGCCAAGATAGGTTTTGCTGACTATTTCACCATACTAGCTTTGTGTGCAAAATACACAGGGATAAAAATCCCTTCTATAAATTACCTCAAGCAGACTTTCTGATACAGAAGATCAGAGTGTGGTCTGTAGATCAGCAAATCATTATTCTCTGGAGTTTTTTCAAAATATAAATTCTCAAGTTCCCACCCCAGACATACTAAATTAGAAACTTCGTGAGTAGGGCTATCAATTTGTATTTATATAAACCTTCGTGGTGATTCTGGTGCAATGGAGAGTTTAAGAACCACTGATATTGAGGCTCAAGTAGAGTGGCTGCATGTCAGAAACACCTGGGGAACTTGAAGAAGATTCTCAAACTCCATCTGCACAGTTCTGATTCAGCATTTCTGCAGGGTAGCCTGTGAATTTATATTTCCCAAAAGGCCCCCCAGGTGATTTGCAGTAAAAGCAGGTTTGGCAACCGATGGAACGCAGATGAAAGCAGATCATGTATGCCATGGGCTGTCACTAGAGTAAGAGATGAGGAATAGACTTAGTCACCTCTGGGGACAGGTGAGCCAAATTACGGATTTTCTCACGTGGTAAGTAAGGGAACTGCTGCTGCTGCTGCTTCTAAGTCACTTCAGTCATGTCCGACTCTGTGCGACCCTATAGATGGCAGCCCACCAGGCTCTCCCATCCCTGGGATTCTCCAGGCAAGAACACTGCAGTGGGTTGCCATTTCCTTCTCCAATGCATGAAAGTGAAAAGTGGAAGTGAAGCCACTCAGTCATGTCCAACTCTGTGTGACCCCATGGACTGCAGCCCACCAGGCTCCTCCATCCATGGGATTTTCCAGGCAAGAGGACTGGAGTGGGTTGCCACTGCCTTCTCCAAGTAAGGGAACTGACTACTTGTTTTTAGAAGCCTTTTTCAGCTCTAAGATTCCTAGGATGCCAACTTGAACTTTGCTGTTCGGGCTGGAACAAGCCAATATGGTTTTGATAAATTACATAGACAGACTCATGAGCAGCAAGTGGACTGGACTGGAATTTCCTAAAGTTTAAAGAGCAGCCTTCCTCCTCACTGCTGCCAGACGAAATAAATCCAAAACAGGTCTCCTCTTCTGCTTTCCCAAGTTATGAGACAGCAAGTTTGCACTGCAGATGTTCATTTATAGAGTGCTAGACTACACCTGCTTCGTGCTAGGCTTGTGCTTTGGGCGTTATTTCATTTGGAAAATAATGTTTTTAAAAAGCATCATCTTAAGGGATCTTGCCTTCTGAACTGTGTTACTTGTTAAGTTTCTAAATTGCTGAAGCAGCCTACTCACTGTCCATCCAAATAGGATTTTAACCCTCTATCCTGCCTCATCTTTGCTTGTACTGGAGATGCCAATCATTTCTTCCCCATCCCCACATCTCCTTCCAGGAACCTGCCATCCCCGTTTCCAAGGAGCCTGCTCCCCTCTCAACCCCTCCTGAGTGAATGTTTAAATCCACAACACTGTGAAAAATAAACCACCACCACAAAACACCTCACTGATCGACTTTGGAAGATTATTTTGAAAACCAATAAATAAAGGAGGGAAAGTTAAGCATTTATCCTTCCTTTTCTATATAAACTATACCTTGAGCTAATCTAATAGTTGACGAGGGGGAGTTTGCCTTCATAGAAGCTGAGAAATGAAGACAGAAAGATGAAATCATATGATCTTTTTGCAAGCCCTAATGAATTAATGTGATCTAGGAAGTGACCATCAATGGCTGTTATGTCACAAAAGAAAAAACGACATTCTGTGTCTCTGAGTGGAAGTCATGATACTGCTTATGAAAGTGAAAAAAAAAAAACAACTGAAGGTGAATCTTATTAAAGCTTATAGACTAATATTTATAGGAAATACAGAGGACAGAGGAACATGTTAAATGAAACCAGAGATATAATCACCATAATCTAGACTATGGGAAACTTCATGAGACAAATGACCCAGTTTTTCCAACAAATCGCATGGGAAAAAATCCAATACTGTAAAGCAATCATCCTTCCATAAAAAATAAATTTCTTAAAATTGCATGGGAAAGAAGTGAGATGGAGGGGAAAACCTACGGATTAATTAAGAATCATATGAACCAGTCGTAATGTGTGGACCTTGTTTGACTCCTGATTCAACAAACCTTAAAAAATTATAGGAAAAATAAGGAAATGTGAATAATTCCTGGATATTTCATAATGTTAAGAAAATATTGTTGATTTAATAGTTGATGATAGTTTTGTGGTTGCATCTTTTAAAGGAAATCCTTATCCTTATGCTAAGAGTTACACATTGAAACATTTACAGATGAATAAAATGACACCCAAAATTTCTTTCGAAATAATCATGAGGAGTGAGAAGGGGCAGTATACAGAGAAAAATGGACGGTCCCTGTGCTGTTAACTGTTGAAGCTGGGTGAAAGATAACTAGAAATTCCCTCTGCAGATCTCTACAGCTCTATATATTTGAAATCTTTCTTTCTAAAATATCAAATTTAAAAAATTTAAATCATTTTTATTTCTATTTTTTAAACGTCTTATATGGGTCATATTAGTATAGTATTTTATGTTTATTATGTATAAATATAGATTTGTCAAGTTTTACTTGTTCATCACTGCTAAGGATACACAAAACTTTGGGGGTTTTGTGTATTTTACACTTGCATGCCCAACTGGACTGGAAGGTCCATGGAAGCAAAGATCTTCCTAGTATATTCTCCAGAGAGTTAATATCTTGAATAGCATGTAAAGGGCTCACCTGCAAATACAACTTGTTAAAACACCATTCCAGAAGGTAGTGTTGCTCACCTGGACTCCTATTTGTGGACACCTCCATCCTGACTTCATTGTCAGTGGAGGATGGACAGTCCACGTGACCAGTCCTACCACTGGGAGGAGTTGGGTTGCTTGAGGCTTTGTAGAAAGAACTGAAAAGATTGAGACTGACTACATCTGTGTTGTGGAATGGAGAACTTGACATATTTACTGTATAGTTAATACTACAAATGCTACAGGAGAGTTTGCATTTTTAAGTTCAGGCCCTCCTTATGAAGGTATAAAGTGAGGTGAAACCCCCAGCAAGGTGTGGCTGCAAAACATCTGTCCAAATTCTCCTTGTTATTGTCTCTGACTCTTGCTCCCATGCTTTGTTTTGCCCCCAAAAACATCTGGTGTGAAAACAGTGGTCCCTATATTAAAGCTCTTCTGGCTTTATTTATTTAGTTATTCTTTTATTTGGCTGCACTGGGTCTTTGTCTCAGCACGTGAACTCTTCATTGTGGCACGCAGGATCTAGTTCTCTGACCAGAGATTGAACCTGGGCCCCCTGCATTGAGAGCTCAGAGTCTTAACTACCAGACCACCAGGGAAATCCCAAAGCTCTCCTGATTTTATGAAGCTCTCCATCTCTCTTATTTCCAGTTGCTCAAAGTTCAGATTTCCCAAGATTTCCTCAATTTCCTTTACCTTGAGCTCTTACTTTTCTTAGTTACACAGAACTTGAAAGCACTTACCCACTTTGCAAATTTACCATCAATTCTCTAATATTTTTCACTCCAGGAACACTTTTTCCCTTGGCACCATGTAACAACTCTGTCCCTTTGTTCCTTGAGACCTGAATTTCAGGATTGCATGGCTAAGTCACTCAGTCAGGTCCGACTCTTTGTGACCCCATGGAGTGTAGCCTGCCGGGCTCCTCTGTCTGTGGAATTCTCCAGGCAAGAATTCTGGAGTGGGTTGCCATGCCCTCCTCCAGGGGATCTTCCTGACCCAGGGATCGAACTGCATCTTTCTCTTACATCTCCTGCATTGGCACGTGGGTTCTTTATCACTCGTGCCACCTGGAAAGAGCTTCAGGATTGGGAGAGGATATTTATCCTGGATTGATGTCTTGTAGGAAAACCAGTTTGCAATTAGAATGTAACTTATGAAAGGATCAGCCCTTTGAGTAACATCCCTTTTAAGTAGTTCAAAATCACCCAAAACCTGGGTCTGTCTCCTTGTCTGTGTACATTCTGTTACTCTTTCCCAGGAGACTTCAAGGTGGTACTATAGCATCTGTTTGTAGAAAAGTATATTCTATTTACCTAATCTAGATTTTAATAGGAAATCTTACACTCAGACATCCAAATGCTTTGGAATGTGCTCAGATTCAACAGACTGTGCAGTTTAAATTTATAAAACAATAGCTCTCTTGATAAAAGCAACAGTAGATGCCAGGCACTATTCCAAGGGTTTTACATGCATTAACTCATTTAGTTAGTTCTGTTATTATTCCCATATTTTATGGGTGGAAAAAATGAGGACAGAGGGCTAGTGAGTGTGAGCCAGGCTCTGACTTTTTGGAGGGACAGCAGTCTTGAAGCAGGATCTTATTTCCCTGCCCAGGGATTGAACTAGCCACTAGTCCACCAGGGGCTAGAGGAGAGAAGCAAAGTTCCCTGGTTCTTACCCCCGTTTGAAAGCAAAAATGTTTCAAGGAGGCAAAAACTGCAAAACAGGTACAAAGTTTATTGTTAGAGACATAGCAGAATGTATGGGAGAACACACAGATAAAGTTTATTTATTTGAGGCAGAAATATACATCAGGAGAGGAGTGTGAGTATCTTGAATGAGGGCTGCAGTAAGAGGTGATTTAAATCCCATATAGAGCAGGAGTCCCCAGCTGTTAGAAATAGGGCCGCGGCAGGAGGTGAGCGGCAGGTGAGCGAGTGGGAAGCTTCATCTGTATTTACAGTCACTCCCCACTGCTCACATTACCGCCTGAGCTCCACCTCCTGTCAGGTCAGCTGTGGCATTAGATTCTCACAGGAGCACAAACCCTGGTGTGAACTGTGCACGTGAGGGATGTAGGTTGTGTGCTTCTTATGTGAATCATCCTGAAACCATTTCCCCCCACCACCCCATGGAAAAACCATCTTCCGTGAAACTGGTCCCTGGTGCCAGAAAGGTTGGGGACCGCTGTTATACAGGACTGTCCTTCCAGGTCTTTGTTTATATTTGGCCAATTATCTTCTCTTTTCACACCTGACTGGTCCTAAGACCCTCTCCAACATGTGTGCACAACTTTTTGCTCAGATGGATCCCACTGCAGAGGCCTATGGGCTGTTCACACTTATTATGGGGTGGTGCCCCCTCCCCTTTTGACCCCCAAGGAGCCTCACTGCACGTGTGCAGACAGGGAAGTTTTCCTTGACCTCAGGAGTGGTCATCTTCTCTCTTTACTTCAGCAGAGCTCAGCTTCCACCACTAGCTTTGTTCTTGGAGTGTCTGGGTGAGAACAAAGCTTCAATTTTACTCCACTTGACACATACCAGCTGTCCAGCCCAGGGGCCCATCTGTCTCATACCTCATGACCACAGGCAGCCTGGCTTTGAGGTGTGTGACCTCTCTCCTGGAGAGACCCGGTTGGAAGAAGAGAGGGAGGCCTGGAAGAGTGGAGAAACAGCCTGCTAGAGAGGGAAATCTCGGGAGAAACAAATATGTGGGAAAGCTCTTGAGATTATTTTAGACAAACCTAATTTTTGAGACTCCTAAAGCTGAAGTATATAGAGTTACCCTGGTTTTTACTTGGCTGTTTACTAGAAAGAGCGGTGGTCCAATCTGGCTCTCTGCCATCTCCGTGTGACACAGAAGAGTCACTTTGCCACTCTGGGCCCATTTCTTCATCTCTAAAATAGAGAGAAATCCTGTCTGTTGTTATCTGCTGTAAGTAATGATTGGAATCTGTTCACTGTTACTTTGAAGGAAAGTCTATCTCAGAGAAAGTTCTAAGGGCTTCCATCTTCAGATGAGCTTAGGAGGACTCTGGTTTGGCATCTGAGTGTAATAAGTTCCTACTATTCAATTATTTATTTGCAGGGTACCACGTTCATATGTTCTGTAGAACTCATGCTTGGAAATGCTGACCTCAGGCTTCAAGACAGCTGAGCCCCACTAGACACCAGGAAAACCCATGGCCCTGGTTGCATCTTTCAACATGACCAATCCACAGTAAGTAGCGTTGAGATCTGCTCTCTGCGGATGCTGAGTTGGTATGTTGGGATCGGGGAAATGGCCAATAGCTCCTTCCCCAGCCCCATAGAGATGGAGGGGCTCCAGGTGGTTTTGTCCTTGAGCCTGACATTAAAATAACTTGTTAAAATCTACTTTTCTCTGAGTTGCCTTACTCATGTCATCTCATTTTTTTAGTTCAAAAAGGCAGAGGAATTCTGCAATCCAAACCTGGGGTGGCAGGGACTTGCCTGGTGGTCCAGTCTTTAAGACTCTGTGGTTCCATCGCAGAGGATGCCGGTTCAACCCCTCGTCAGGGAACTAAGATCCCACATGCCACGCAGTGCAACCAAAAGACAAAACTGGGATTGTAATCCCATTGCTAGTCCAGTGGAATTGCTAACATCCCATTGGCCAAAACAAGTCTCTTGATTGAGCACAGCATTAGAGGTGGGAAGTATACTCTTCCTTTTGATGGGAAGCTGCGGAGTCACATGGCAAAGTGAGGGGTGAAGAAAGGAACCACTGATACATGTTGTCCACCATACTGTTCTTCTTACCCAAGACCAGGGACCAGTCCCAACACCCAGACCTTTACTCCCCCTAAAGGAGGCCTTGCCTCCTGCTGAGAGATGACCACATGAGGAGAGATGGTGCTGGGCCATGGTGCTATGACCATTAGCAGGAGGGGAAAAGAGAGCCAGAAAGTCAGAAAGACAGAAGTAGCTTATCCCATGCTTCTCAGAGCCACATCCTGTTAGTCTCAGAAACTCACCCCAGCCCTCCATGAACATCCCATGGATCAGAAAGCTCCGGTTCAGCAATCCATAGTTTCCAAAAGAAAGGAACAAATTCAGCCCAGTGTCATCTGCTTTTGGGGGAACATCTGGAGGAGCCCCCATGAACAACCACACTTCTGTTCCAATTGTTGAGAAACACAGCAGCTTCACATCCCATGACTGTTCTGTCTAAAGATCTTGAGTCATTTTGTAGATGTCACACCATGATGAGTACTATTATCCGTGCCTTGATAGGGAGCAAAGAGCTAAGATTTAAATAAGGCCCACAAAAGAGAATTGGGGCACTGGAAATTACTGGGTGAATTTGGTAGCTTAGGCCACTAACCCATGGTGCTCAAGAAAAATCCCTCTTTTCCCTCAGTTATCTGTATGATTCAAGCAAAAGAGAAGTAGGCAGATGCAACTCTTGACTTTCTGGCTCGCTGCCCCTGTGTATTATTGGGTAGCTTTCAATAACCAATAATCTTGGTAGTTGGAAAAGCTTAGCATTTAGAACCATCCAGCCCAGTGTAGGGATTTCTGAATCCAGAGCCCCCCCCCCTCCTCTTTCTCGTACCCACGTCAGGTCATAGAGAAGGCATAGCACTTCTCTTTCACCTCGTCATGCCTCTGCTGGGGAAACTGAAGCCCCAGAATGTGGAGGCCCACAGAAGTTAGCACTGGAATCCGCACTTGAGCCCAAGAACAGTTTAACACAGACTGGGCTGTCACCTCAGCCTTACTACTGGCCTCTCAATGTTCCCTTGGGTAGTTAATTCTTACTCCTCCTCACTGTTTGGCCACAGGCATAAGACACAGCCCCTCAGATTCTATGGGATGAGCTAGGCTCAAGGATTTGCTGGGGAGACCAAAGACGGCACCCCAGGAGGTGAAAGCAAAATGATCCAGCTTACCATCTCTTCACAGGGTGGCTGTTGGGGTTGGGAGGAAGAGTTCTTAGTTATCCAACACACCGCGGGATGTGTGATGTCCCCTTTCCTATTGATGTTGTTAGTGACCTCCTGTGGTTCCTGGAGGTCACAGCCACAAATTCCTCCACCAATTGCTAAATACCCTGCTGGGTTGCTTGATAACCTATTACAGGAGGTGGCCCTGCCCCGAGTTGAGATGCTCTGTAATGATAATGGAGTTGTGGGTTATTTGCAGGGCCCTCGGTGAGTCTGACAGTAACCTAGGATGAGACTCACAACCTTTCAGACATTTGATCTAGTGACCCCCGTTTCCTACTCTCAGCCTTGAAAAGGGAGCTGTCACGGGACCAGTTTGAGTAGGAACAGAATGGCACCCAGGACAGCTGGCCCCTCCTGTCCTCATGGCCTGGAAGGCTCACTCGGCCCCTCCAGGTCGGCCCCCCAAGCACCAGGAATAGATCCAGTTGTGAGCAAACACCTCCCTTCTCTATTGTGTACAGATGGTAGGACCATTACAAAGAAACCCGGGAGACAATTTGCAAGAATGTATTACCCCAACATAAAGTCCCGTGACTGAGAAGCCTGAAAGTCTAAGTCCTGGCTTTGCTGGTTGGCAGAGTTTCCATCTGGATCTATGAGCCCCCAAAGCTCATGTTTTCAGATGTGAGCACACTTCTGCTTTTCCCCAGCTGGTGAAGGAGATGGCACGGGTGGTGGGATGGCCAGTGGGGAGGAACGGAACCTCACCCTCCTTTGCCCTCCTCCAGCACAGCAGCGATCCCGTGCCTACTCCCTTGTCCCCTTGGGGAACGGAAGCGTCATTTTGTTCTGGGGGATGACTCTGTCCTGTTGCCGTCCTCCCCCGCTCAGGCCTGCCACAGAAAGAGGACTTTCCGAAGTTGAGATCATCTCCCAACAAGTAGAGGAAGAAACCAAGAGCGTTGCTCCCGCGCAGCTGGTGAACTTTGCCTATCGAGACTTGCCGCTGGCTGCCGTCGACCTCTCCACAGCGGGCTCGCAGCTCCTGTCAAATCTGGACGAAGATTACCAAAGAGAAGGGTAGGTGTGGGGCCTCTGAGTAGCTAAGAAGTCTGTCGCATAAACTCCCCGGGTTTCCATGGGTACCTCCAGGGAGGCAGCCCAGGATGAGAGACGCTAGATAGTCAAGAGACCAGAAGTTCACATCAAGCCACATAGGCCCTTCTCCTCCAACGTGGTTTCCTCCGAAAAAGGCCATGGGCACAGAAAACATCAGTTGCTGCTGGACAACTCGTCAAGTGAACATTTGCTTGGAACTCAGGGAGTTATAGTATTTAAAGGCTGTTAAACTCCCTAAGGGTCCATACAACTCCCAGTCTGGACACCTAAGAATTGGGAAACCCACAGGATAACTGAGTCACCCAGGGGGTCAAAGCCCATAAGGAATGGATTTAGACTGTACTTTCCTTATATCAGGCTTCCCAGGTGGCTCAGTGGTAAAGAATTCGCCTGCCAAGCAGGAAACACAGGTTCGGTCACTGGGTGGGAAAGATGCCCCAGCGAAGGAAATGGCAACCCACTCTGGTATTCTTGTTTGGGAAATCCCATGGACAGAGGAGCCTGGTGGGCTACAGTTCATAGGATCACAAGAGTTGGACACGACTTAGCAACTAAACAGTCTTCTCTCACCAGGGACGGGATCAGGAAGAAAGCATTCTGTGTGCAGGAATGTGCTAAGGGCAGAAGGGAATTTAGCAGCATTCAGCCAGGAGCTTTGCAGCCCTTAGCTGCTCCTTTTCTGGTGGCCTCTGATACAGGGAATGGCCCCTACCTACTTTTATTTAGCTGGTCGATCAGATTGAACACTTTTGTTCAATGTGGGCAGGGAAGACACAGCAGTAACACCCTCAGTTTACATGGGGGAAGCTAAAGGCCAGGAACAGGTCCTGGGGCCACAGGGGGATCCAACTTTCCCCAGCCCCACCATGTGGCTCTTAGATACAGACTTTTAAACATTGGCCCGAGCTTGGGAGCCAGTTGTGGGTCATTCTCCTTCCCCAGGTGCCGCCGGTAAATATTTTGGAACATGCCGACTGCTTTGAATATAAAAACTAAGGGTTGCCAGTTTATTTTAGAAGCAAATGAGAAGTCTTAGCTACAGTTAAATTTGCAGAGCTTGGATTCCCTGCGCTTATTGACGAAGGGGCTCCCGGCCTTCCCGAGGTAAATTGCCTAATAATTGTGAAACCATACACCTTGTGCAAAAACTTCACCCCAGTGACCTTCTCTGAAAATGTTATTTTCTCCAAGGACTGTGCTTAGAGTCAGCAGGACACTGGAAACGGATGGGCAAACGGGTTGGAAATAGTTCGCGGATGCCTTGCGGATGGCGGCTCCATCCTCCTGAGCACGGGCTGCACGCTCTGACCATAGCGTCTTCGGGTCTCCAGGTCCTCGCCTCCGCCAGTGACATTGGCGGTCGAGCCTTCCCTGAGCACCCGGTTCCCGTGTCACTGCCCTCTGGCGGTTGAAATTGATAGTACAACCTGGTACCTTTCCCTCTGCGGTTCTCATGGACTCATTCCCCACCTCACCTGCGCCAGAGTTAGGTTCTTTTCAAGTATACAGTCTGAAGGCAAGAAGAGGGAAGGATTCT
Organism: Okapia johnstoni; assembly: GCA_024291935.2. Classification (NCBI taxonomy): domain Eukaryota; kingdom Metazoa; phylum Chordata; class Mammalia; order Artiodactyla; family Giraffidae; genus Okapia; species Okapia johnstoni. The sequence goes on from CM044326.1 coordinate 27,518,597, forward strand.
CGAGGGTTCTGGTTCCGGACCATGTCCATGGTCTGCACCCTGTGGGCACACGCCCTGCAGTGGTCCAGGCTATGGGGCACCACTCCTTCGCTTGAATTGGAGAAGGCAGGGTCCCCACTTTGTCATTACATTTACTTCTGAATCAGGCTCCTGAAGGCTTCTTCAGAGCAGGGAGAATACAAATAGGATGCCTGCGAGGCAGAGAGGCTCTTGATTTGATTTGAGTCTCCAGGTGCGCCCTGGAACGCTGCTTCTGTTGAGTAAATAGGAAGCAGCCTGGCAGAAGGGATTTGCTTCTCTCCTGGAGTTCTCCTCAGGGGGCTCTGCTGGCAGCCAGAGGGCTTCCTGGAGGAAGGAAGAGCATGTATCGGACACCAGCCAGGACATGAGGAAGCAGAACTAAAGCACACTGTGAAGGGGGGAAGAGCCTCTCTTCACAAGCTTCTTCTTGGCTCTTGCTGCATTTCCTGGGGTTTTCCCAAAATTTCCAACCTGGCCTTTTCTGAAGCGATGCAAAACAACATGATTTCTAGGTCTTTGAAAAGCTGTACTGTAAGTCTTGTCAAATACACCTCTTCCTACTAAGTGAAGTGTTATATATAGCAGTGAATCTTTTCTGTACCAAGTGACGGGAACTCAGAACCCCAACAAGGGGGTGCCCAGTGACCCAGCCACCTTGCCATTCAGTTCTTTTGAACTCAATGGTATTTCAGTGCTTTTAAGTTCCCCAGAATCTGAGAATGTTAGAGCTGGGGTGGGGGGAGGTGGAAATCTTAGGACATATGTAGTCTAAATATTCTAACAGGATGCCAGAGTCCAGGGAGTGGAAGGAACTTGCCCAAGGTCACACAGTGACTGAGACGAGACAAAGATAGAGGCTTGGCTCCTGATCCAGGCTGGCACTACAGGCTTTCGTTTGTCACCTGTCCCTTTACAAAATCATGTTGTAACTATGGTGTTAGTGTACATTGCACACGTGATACCACTGCTCGGCTATACTGTCAAAAGTGTGCAGTCACTGAAATGTGGGTAAACCCCTAGGCAAAGATGGAAAAGGTTCATCTCTGTCAAGCTCCTTGACTTTCCTAACAGCCCTTTGTCCTTCTCACGTATCTGCCTGGTGGAGCTTAAAATGCAGAGCTCTCTGCTGTCCACCCTCTTTGCCTCTATACCCAGACTGTGTGGGGCTCAGGTGAGAAAGTCAGACACCTGGGCAGACTGGCGCTGTCTTAGTTTGGTGGAGCTGCCATAACAAATGGAGAAGGCAATGGCACCCCACTCCAGTACTCTTGCCTGGAAAATCCCACGGACTGAGAAGCCTGGTGGGCTATAGTCCATGGGGTCGCTAAGAGTCGGACACGACTGAGCGACTTCACTTTCACTTTTCCCTTTCATGCACTGGAGAAGGAAATGGCAACCCACTCCAGTATTCTTGCCTGGAGAATCCCAGGGCCGGCGGAGCCTGGTGGGCTGCCGTCTATGGGGTCGCACAGAGTCGGACACGACTGAAGCGACTTAGCAGCAGCGGCGGCGGCAACAGCCATAACAAAGGACCACAGACCAGACAGCTGAAACACAGATATTTATTTTTTCACAGTGCTGGTACTGGGAAGTCCAAGATCCAGGGTCAGTGGCTGGTGAGGGCTCTCTCTTTGGGTTGCAGGCAGCTGCTTTTTCGCTGTGCTCTCAAATGGCCATTCTTTGTTCTGTATGAGTGGAGAGAGTGAGCTCCAGTCTCTTCCTCTTCTTATAAGGGCACTAATCCCATCATGGGGGCCCCTCCCTGACCTCATCTAAACCTAATTGCCTCCCAGAAGCCCCACCTCCAAATACAGTTACAACCTGCAGTGTTGGAGGGCTGGCCAGTGCTTAGGGCTTCAACATTTGAATTGGGGGGTGGGGGTAGGGGAGAAAGACTCATTCAATCTGTAACAGCATTTCCCCAGACTCACGACCTGCAGTCTCAGCTTGTTGCTCAGTTTTGCCTGACAGTCCCCTGTTGTCCTGGTGAGCTTTCACTCCTGGTCCCCAGATGGCTATTTCAGATTGCTTCCATTTCCCCCAGGCCGTCTCTTGCCCCCAGCAGATGACCATCCCCTCCTTCCCTCAGGAAGTAGAAACAGTCACAGATGGACTGCATCCCACCCCCTCTGTCCCTCGCACCCTCCCTTCTAGGGCCCACCTTACCTCCGAGTGCTGATTCCCCTCCCCTCACACCTTTCCATGAGCTTTGCTGCATCAGTTACATCCTCACTGTGACTCATCACACACTCAGGTCTCTCACATCCTCCCCCGACTCCACGTCCCATTTGCTGCTACCATCTCTCTATTCCTGTTTGCAGCCAAACTTCTTAAAACCTTTATCTACACTCACCATGCCCCCTCTGCTCCCTGCCGTTCATTCCTTGGTTTCCTGCAGTCCAGCTTCAGCCCTATCTGCATGGAAACTCTCCTCAAGATCATCAACAGCCTCCATGTTGCCAGGATCTTTTCGTTGTCCTCTGTCCAGCATTTGAGACTGTCAGCCACTCTCCCATCTTGAAACACCATCTCCTGCTGCTCTATAACACTCTCCGGATTTTCTTCCTACCCCTCTTGCTGTCCATTCTAGGCCTTTTAAAACTTGTTCTTTTAAAACTGGTCCTTGAATGTTGCGGTTCTTCATTTTCTGTCTTTGGCCATTTTCACTCTACTAATTCTACCCACTAGGTAATTGCATCCACCCCCATGACTGAAATTAATGTTCTTCAACTTGTAGCTTTCAAAGCCTTGTCTCTAACACAGTTTTCTTCCTTTTTCTCTCTCTCTCTCAAACTCCCGGCTCACATCCAATTATTTCCTGGACATCTTCACAGGATCCCAGATACACCTAGAATCTTAACAAGTGTCTGTGGAATTATCTGTTCTTCTATCTCTTGAGTGGACTGCATATTTGAGAAATGTTTTAGTCTCCACCCAAATCATTACTTAAAATAGCTTTTTTGGTGGAAGCACTTAAATCCAGCCTGAGGAACCACTACCCACCCAGTCGGGACTTCTGGCCATCTCAAACCCAACAAGACCGAAAACTGAACTGTCTTCTCCCAAAAAAGGATTCTGTGTGACCCCAGTCAGTGGCTCTAGACCTACCTGGCTGTCCTCCCCAACCACCACCAGAGTGAGTCACATGTGCACTTTGGCTCATGTACAATGGCCCTCAGCCCCCTTCCTGCCTCGACAGGAGCCAGTGGTTTCCAAGACACCGACACTCCACGAAGCCAGTCAGTCAGGCATAGTCACCATTGGAACCGTGTCCTTCTTCCCTCCCCTGCTCTGACTCCCTCTCGTCCATGTCTACTGCCGACGAAGCCACTGCCACTAACAGTGTACATTGTGGGGGTGCTAGTGCCCAGTTCAGGGCTTCAGAAACCAGAAGGCCACAGGATATCCAAGCAGGGTAGGGATGAAAAGCCTCCCCTCCCCCCTACTCTGTACCAAGCTATCCGTAAGCCCAGACTGCTCTGGTCCTATTTGCTTTTGGCTTTCACTTCTCTTCACCCAGGTCTCCAACTCAGTCCAAGGGGCTGCATTGGCACATCATGCCAACTACACCACCACCATCATCATCCTTTCCCTCCCTGCGTCTTGCCCCCAGCCATGCCCCTCCTCCTTCGATAGTGATAAAACACGAAGCTGCGTGTGTGTCTGCAGGTGTGAACAGACACTTAGACGAGAGGGAGGGGAACAGAGGAGCTGCCTGAGCATCTTCTGAGCCCCAGCTGAGCGGCCACAATGCCCCCACTCCATCAGTACTGGAGCCAGGGCAGCTTTGAGGTTGGTCCAGACCCTTAACAGTAGTGACAAGGACCAGATTCCTTCCGTCCGTCTGCTCTGCTGTCAGCAGTGTTGGCTTCATCCTGATGCTGTAAGGTTCTTATTTTGTGAGAGAGCTGCCATGGTCATCCGGCCACATCACCTTCATACATATCTGGCAAGAGAAAGAATGGCTACCCATCATTCTCTTTTAAGAGCAACAAAGAACTTTCCCAGAATTCTTTAGCTGCTGTCTCCTCATGTCTCATTGGCTAGAATTGGTTCATATGGTAAGGGATATGGGAATCCACAGTCCAATCAGGGCCACCCCTTGAACAGTGTCATTTCCTGAAACATTGATGTCACCCAGTGGGCCAAATGTGGGATGGATATTGGAGAATTGTCCACAATTCCCTAAGGAACCACGGCTGCTAAAGAACCCAAGCCTCCATTCATAGCTTTTGATCCAGAATGAGAACTCTCCTTTTCCATTATAGTCATTGTTGGATTTGGAAAAGATCTAGAGACATGTCTGCCTTCTCGGACTGTTTCTTCAGTAACTTGCTTGACTTGATTATTTCACTTGGAGGCAGTTTGACTTGTGTCCACGATCCCAGTGTTTCCCTTTGTGTTTCCATGTAACCAGAGCCCTGTCTGGGCCTGCTTCCCTCTGGGACATCACCCCATTAAACAGTGGGAACGTGAGATACAGAGCTGCTTCTCAGTCCACCTTTAGAAGAGGGACACTGGGTTTGCAGGCGGCTAACTCATGGCACAGACTGGGAGTTCTACCTTTTCTTAACCAGCTGTATTACACTGAAGGCCTGGTTGGTTTGCAGGGTTTGGGTTAGCTAGACAGGAAGTCACAGAAGACAGAAAATTCAGAGAAGCTCGGAGTCTCCACCCCCAGCAGGCACACAAACCATAGGAAAAATGATGATGACAACATATGTGGGAGGAAGGCAGTGAAAGCAAGGGCTGTCACCCCCTTTTACAGAGGAGACTCTGTGGCCCTGCAGAGAGATTGCGCTCCCCTTCTTTTGGTGAAAAGCGAGTGCAGGGAGTCATGGGAGAGTAGTCAGGATCGTCTTTGTGAAACTATCAAGACAAAGTAAGAAATGCAAAATATTCAGCCTTTTGTTATTATTTATATTTTAGTATTCTACAAGGTCTGACCTGGTTGGCCAGGGCCAGGCCTCCAGATGGGAGAAGCTTGGAGGAAGGCAGGGTGGACAGAAAGGGGCATTGCTTGGAGATGATGCCAATGGCACATTTCTGAAATAATTGCAACTTCACTGTCAGAGGAAGAAAACCTAATAGTTTTTGAGATGTCAGGTTAGGAAAAGAAGACAGGGCCAATGTAGCAACATCTTTAAATAATGACTGAAATAATTTTAGACGTGCCAGCAAACAAAGGCTGGAGGCAGAGAGGGAGGAGGGGAGTTACCCTCTGAGCCATGACCCCAGATGCCTTTCTCTCTGCAGTCTAAGGACCACCCCCTCCAGAAAGTCTTTGTCCCCCACCCACCCAGGCCAGGGTCTCACCTCCATGCACCACAGCCCTTGACCTACTTCTGTCTCAGCACTTGAGACACTGATTTCTGTTCTGCTCTCCAGCCTCCCCCTGGTACTGGATCAAGAGCTCCCTCAGGGCAGAGATCAGATCCTGTGAGCCTTGGAGCACAGAGGGGGTGTTGGTTAAATGCAGGAATGACCTGAGTGAGTAAATGGATGGCTGAGGCTGTGTTAAGATGAAATTGGAAGAGAAGGGGAAGCCCAGTTTATTTGGGGAGAGGTGGCGGCTAGTCCCAGACCTCTGTGCGGTCCAGGAAGAATCACAGGAAGGGACCAGGATTCTCAGGCTTCAGAACTCAAGGCCGTGGTTTGTGACTGGCCCACCTCTGAGCATCCCAGCTAATTCCACAGCCCCTCCACAAAATCATTCTAAGAGAAATAAATCAGACTTGCCTCAGAACCTTGCCCACTTGAGCTAGTACACTCGTAACATCCTTTTAGAAAAAGAAACAGGTTTTCGGGGTTCCGGGTTAAAAGGCAATTCCATCCCTGCCATGACCTTGCAAGTGCGAAGTCTAAAAGTTCTGTATCACGTGGCTTGTAAAGCTTGAGTCATTTTTCCCTCAAGGAAGGAAAAAAGTTAAAAAGAGTTTCCTTAATCCATTGTCTCAATGCCAGTGAGATTTGTCTATAATAAAACTCCGTAATAAAACTCCGTCCCTTCCTTTGACACACTAGCTGTCCCTGGACCCAAGCTGACCTTGTGACCCATGACTCTATTTTTAGTAGTCTCAGGCTTCCATGAGGGTTCTTGATGCCCCAAACAGAGAATAGAGGTTTAATTCAGATCAAAAATTATTTTCTGGTAGGAACAGTTAGCCTGTTTCTTTTAGTCCAAGAACTGCAAAGATTTTATATTTATTAAGAAGGTGGTAAGTTCACAGATATTTCTCAGCAAAATAAACCTCTTTTCCCCACCTCAGTAGGGGCAGGGTGTACAGCCGATGGATACCACTAGGTGGCGGCAGAGTGCCTCCGACCATCTTTGCGGGGTGCCTGTGTGCTGCCCGGAGGCGGAGCGGGGCGAGGGCGGGGTGGGGTGGTGAGGACTTAAACCCAAGTCCAGGTCCCCAAGGAAAGTGAGCCGAATTTATGGAGCTTGGGGGTCCCCCAGTCATCTGTGGAGGCACTTGAGATCTGGACTTTGGCCAAAGAGAAGAGGGAGCTGGATGACCCAGGATTTGCCAAGCCACAGCATAGAACCGCAGAGAGCTGGACAGAGAAGTGGAGGAGGGAGTGCTTGAAAATCGTAGCCCACTTGTTAACCTCCTGGGTAGGAAGCTGACCTCATCCAGGCAGCCCTGCCCGCAAAGCCTGGCAAAAAAAAGACTCTCGGACTTTTGGCCAGTTCCTGAATTAAGGACTCGGGAGGTGAGAGAGTCTTGTGGCCACTTGGTCCAGCAGCACCCCACTCTCTCACTGAGTAGGCTTGAACCTGTGGCAGCCCTTCAGAGGTGTGTGGACAATGCCCCAAGTCCCCCAGGTAGCGGGCCGATGGTGTGTGTTGGTCATTGTGTTCCCAGACAGGGGTTGATGGCTTGTCAAGTGGGGTGACAGCTCCTGGGCTGGGCGCTTGCCACCGCACCCTGCTGTCTTTCTCAGAGCTGGCATTTCCCAGGGTGCAAGATATCTGAGATTCTGGAGCAAGCACATGTCAGACTCTTGTGACCCCAGCTGCACACAGCCCTCCACCCCAAGGTGATGGGGCTAACCTTTAGCTCTGATTGCAGCACTGAAGCTGCTCTAATGGGAGCTTCAGTTTCTTCAGTTCCCCCAAGGGCTGAGAGAATCACCTCTCACCTCCAACCTGAGAGTCCCCGTGACTGCAGCGTGTCGTGTGCTTGCATTTCTGGGTGTGTGTGCTGCTGTGGCTTGCCTCTTGCAACTGGGTACAGGAACAAGGAGGCTGCTTGACAGTGCTTTTCCTGCTGTTCTGGTTCTCCCTGTGAGTGAAAAAGAGGTATAAGTGTGTCCCAGTGTTGGACTGATGGTTCTCCTGAGAGGATGGTTGTCTCTTTGAACAAGTTCTTCATGTGTAAGCTCATTTCCCTCTCCTGCTTTCTCCTCTCCCTTTATGTGTTCAGCTTTTTAGGGTAGTCTAGGACTAAGAGCTCATTGCAGAGTCAGAATTAACTTATAAGGCTGCAGATTCTATATAGGTGAATGCTCTGAGTGCCCTCATGTGCTGAGCACCCAGTACAGTGCCTGACACTTAGCGGGCATGTAATAACTATGTGCAGGATGGAATGGGTGTGGAAACTACCCACATTTAGATGATTAATCACTTTTCTAATGTCCACACACCTAAATCATAATAGATATGAATGGTGTAGTAAGCATTACATTATAGATTTTACGTGTTATTTTTAATATTTTAGTACAACACTCGTGCAATAAAATAGCAGTTTTCCCATTTGGAAGCTTAGGAAACTAAGGCTCAAAGATAACACTCAGAGTTCAGGCAGTGGTGGGGCTGCAGTTAGTACCAAATCCTAGACAGATGGAAAAGTCTGACTTTCCCCACTGTTTGCCAACAGAGAGAAAAAAAATGGAAGGAATTGTCTTCTAAAACTACTGGACAAGTTAACATTTGTATAGTGATCAGAGTGGCATACGTACATAGTAAATGCCTTATAAGTGTTTGTTAAATCAATACAAATAAAACCCAGGGCAATGCCAGAAGTTGGATTTTAAGTCAGCTTCGTGGCTTTCTCTGACAGTAATTTAATCCTCTGGAGTGAATACAGTAAAGAGAAGTGGGGCCACTGGATGGTCTGCTGATGAAACCACCACCAAGTCTGGGGCACCCAAGCCACCGGAGTTCAGCAACACAGAATTAGAGTATCTCAGGGCCTGGGGTGTGGGGGCGGATCCCAGACTGCCCAGTCCCAGGCTTTAAACTTGGATCCCAGGTGTCCTTAGAATATCTAGTAGTGAGATTCAAGGGGTCCATGCACCCCTTGGAATGCTGTGCACACTGTTGTGGTTTTGTGCATTGTTTGGGTTCAGGGCCGAGGTTTTCATGCCTCAGAGAGCTCTGCAAGCCAGAAGGTTCAGTGCTCTGATCGAGCAGAGCCTCCCAAGGCTGGAGTTGAGGTAGGGTGGGGAGACCCAGCGCCCCAGACTTCATTAAGGCCTCAACTTCAACCCCTTTCTTTGGGGACTTGATGGATGAAAATCCCCACACAGTAGGATATTCAGCCATCTGGTCTGGCCACTCACAGAGAAACAGGCTCTTCTGTGATCTTCCACCTCCTCCAGGGACACTGTGACTGTCCACAGCCTGTGAGCACCTGTTCAGATAGCGTGGGGGTCTCCACAATCCCCATACCATAGCCACTGCCCCTCTTCCATCGAGCATCCTCCCAGCTACACCTGCCTGGCAGCCACGCTGTGGATTGCCAGGGTGGGAGAAGCCAGACCCCCCAGGAGCAAACACAGCCCCTGCCATCCTGGCAGTGCACAGCTCTGCTCTGCCTCTCAGAACGGGGCTGTTTCGGTGCCAGGCTTGGGAACACTGCCTGATGGAGCAGTGACCTGGAGCTGCCTCCTTCTGGGCCACTCACGCGGCCTGACCTCATATGAAGGCCTGTCAGAAACTTGCCAGAATTCATTCTCACATTCTAAAAGTTATTCTCTCAAACTTTTATCAAGACATCTAAGTATGTAAAGCAGAAGCAGTAAGGGTACTCACCTCCCCTCCCGCTCCAGGGTTTCTCTGAGGTCTCAGGAGTGACTGGTGGACCCTCATAGTAGGACACATGCCTGCCTGCCAGGAGATGCCATCTGCTTGTTGGTATTTACAGACTTTGGCAGCCCAAGCCGGCCTCCTGGAGCTGTCCCTCGCTGTCACTGCACCAAGATAGGAAGCTGAGAGACGCTTGCCCTCTGGTGGTGTTCCTGGGGATAGCACCACCCTGAAAACCCACTCCAGGGCTCTTGATGGACGGGACTGGATGCTCAAGAGATGGAGGAAAGTATCTTCTCTGATTAAAGAGTCAATGCTGATTTCCCTTTTGGCCCATGCAACTCCTTGAGTCATTATTTAATCACTCAGGGACATAATGAAGCTGGAAAGATTCTATTTTTCTGCTAAGACACAGTCTCCTAGGAATGTCTGAATCATTTGAATCTCAGAGGAGATGTTATCAGCAGCTTGGGATTTCCAAACACTGGGGCAGCCAGGAAGTCTGATGCTTCAGCCAAGCCTCTGTCCTGGAGCCTTGGGGCCCATGGTCCGGCTCTTCACGGAGCTGGAAACCCAGAGCCTGCTTGGACTCTGGCTTCAGCCTTAGTTCTGGGCTAAGGAAGCCCTCGATGCCCCTGAACACACACACACTCAGTCTCAGTGAGAGTCAGCGTGCCTTCTTACTCCACAGGGGGTCTGCCTGCTTTGCCATTTTCTCAGTGCTGGGTCCTGTACCCCAGCCCCAGGGGCTGGCTGGGGACCTGCTTGTCTTTACTGCCTCATCTCTTCTGCACCCAGACTCCCCTGACCATGCCCTGCCCACCTCCTGAGCTGCCCAGTGCCTCTTGCTAAATCCACCACAGTGGTTGTCACCCAGACCACCCAGGACCTCATTGCAATGCAGACACTCATTCCATGGGTATGGGGAGGCCCAAGAGTCTGTGTTTCTAACAAGCCCCAGGTGATGATGCTGCTGGTGGTTCCCAGAGGCCACTGGGCTCCAGGGACCAAAGACAGTGGTTCTCAAGTTCAACTGCTCTTTGTGAAAGTGTTAGTTGCTCAGTTGTGTCTCACTCTTTTTGACCCTGTGGACTGTAGCCCACCAGGTTCCTCTGTCCATGGGATTCTCCAGGCAAGAATACTGAAATGGGTTGCCATTGCCTTCTCCAGGGGATCTTCCAAGGAGATCATAAAAAATACTAAGGCCTGAGTCTCACCCTAGAGGCTGTGGTTTGAATGAGATGGTGTGTGGCCCAGGCACTGGGATGTTTTTAAGCTCTCTTAGTGGTCCTCGGACCGGTCAAGGTTGAGACCCATCGAGCTGGATGCTGTCTGGACTGCAGCCTTCCTGCCCCAGGCAGCCACTCCTCAGCAGCTCCTGCGCACCTGGATTCTGTCCTTTCCTTGTCCCTCCACGCACTGCAGCTGAGTCCACCCCCATGTTTATTGCCCTGGGGTTCACACAGAGCGTGTGTGAATCACATTTCTTGAACTTGTGCAAAAAGAGGGGTTGCAGGAAGTCACCTCCAGATAGACATGGTTGAGGGACTGGTAGCTGAAGGCAGAGCAGGGGCCGGGGGCACCCGGGGGCTGGTGTGGGAGTGGAAGCATAGGACTGAGGCAGTCTTAGGCTCTGTTTTTCAACTGCCTGGGGTTCTTTGGGGCTTCCCAAGGTGGTTCAGATGGTAAAGAATCTGCCTGCAATGCAGAAGACCCAGGTTCAACCCCTGGGTTGGGAAGATCCCCTGGAGAAAGGAATGGCAACCCACTCCAGTATTCTTCCCTGCAGAATTTCTTGGACAGAGGAACCTGGTGGGCTATACAGTCCGTGGGGTCGCAGAGTCGGACATAACTGAGCGACTAACACTTTCACTTGGGGTTCTTTAGGAACTGCGTTGGTTGCCCCAAGGGCTGTGGGAACGCCTGCATCACTCACCCTGTGTGGGTTTGATAAACAGCCCCCAGCCCTAAAGGGGGAGCCCCACCTCCCCCACCCCCAGCCCAGCTCCCGGCTCCTGCCCTTCTGGTATTTCCTCTGCCAGAGATTCCTTGGGAGTCCAATAGAATTTTACCACAAACAGTCCCTGTTTCCTGTACACCACCACCATGCCCTCAGATATGCACGGCCTCACTCCCTCCAGCTCTTGCTCACAATGGCAGTTTCTGGGTGAGGCCTACCCTGACTGCCTCATTTGAAATGCCACCCTTCATGCCCCCATTTTCCTCCACAGAACCCGCCACCTTACAGCACACCATCTAGTTTCCTACCTGTTTTATTTTAATGAATTAATTCTGTTTATTTACGTTTCGGCTGCACTGGGTCTTCATTGCTCCACACAGGCTTTCTCTCGTGGTGGCGAGCAGGAGCTAGTCTCTGGTTCTGGTGCCCAGGCTTCTCACTGCGGAGGCTTCTCTTGTTGCTGAGCATGGGCACTAGAGCACAGGCTCAGTAGTTGTGGCGCGTGGGCTTAGTTGCTCGGCGGCACGTGGGATCCTGCCGGGTCAGGGATCGAAACCGTGTCCCGTGCATTGGCAGGCGGATTCTTAACCACTGAACCACGGGGGAAATTCCTAATTTCCTAGTTTGTTACGTTTATTGTCTGACTCTCACCCACTGGAATGGCAGCCCGAGAGCTGATGCCTGTTTGGGTCACAGTGCCTACCTAGCACCTAGGGTGTCCGGCATGCACTTGACTTCCAAACCTTCCCCAGCCTGGTTTACTGAGTCCTGCCACCTAAGGGATGCCATGGTGTCAAGGCCAGGCCTGCATTGACAGCTTTGAACTACAGGTCCCCACTGAGCAGTGACCGCTTCCCAGTAACCAAACCTGGGTCTGCTTAGGAAGTTTTTTCAACCGCGCAAGAAAATAAAAAGCAACATCTTAACATTTGAAACGCAACATAAATGACTTTTCCCTCCCATGGAGACAGCTCAAGTTTGGAGTCTCCTTTTTAGAGGGAAAGACTGCTACTTGAAGAAGTACCAGAGCTACTTCTCAGGGTAGAAGGCTCGGTCTCTGAGGGGTACACCCCATGCTTTGGGCATGCACAGGCACGGAGGAGAACAGGTGCCCCCCTGCCCCTGTTGGGCGTATGGGCACCTCTTCCTCTGGCGCTCAGCGTGGCAGCAGTTCTGGCAAATGGCCTTGGCAGCTGCCCTTTTTTATTTATCACGTGGAAAGCGCTTGCCTCAGATTTAAGGTGACAGTGAAATGGCATCGGTTTAGGGGCCGCAGACGATTGGACTGGGTTTCATGGAGGAGGTGGAATTGCAGCTGGGTCTCCTCTGGGACCAGGGAGTGAAAGTGCTTGTGGCCTCAGGGAGGAGTGAACAGGAGGGCAGAAGGTGGCAGAAAACTTCCAGAGGAAGTGCTGAGGCGGCTGGAGCTGGGCAAGAACCGGGGTGAGAGGTGCAAAAAGATTAAAATAGGGCCTGTGGAAGGGGGTTAGGAGTGTCATGTTGTGAGAAAAGAAGACATGACACCCTCAGGATGGACCAGGAGGAGAGGAGGTCAGTCGAGTGGTGATCAAAGCTACCTTAAAATTCAGTCTGACTTTTCTGGTGGTCCAGTGGCTGAGACTCTGAGCTCCTGATTCAGGGGGCGCTAGTTCTATCCCTGGTCAGCGAACTAGCTCCAACATGCTACAATGGTGAGTGGTGATCAAAGCTACCTTAAAATTCAGTCTGACTTTTCTGGTGGTCCAGTGGCTGAGACTCTGAGCTCCTGATTCAGGGGGCGCTAGTTCTATCCCTGGTCAGCGAACTAGCTCCAACATGCTACAATGAAGAGTTCACATAGCAAAACTAAAGATCCTACATGCCGCAACTAAGACCTGGTGCAGCAAAATGAACAATTTTTTAAAAATCCAAAGGGATCTTTCATACACACAAAAGCATGCACGGCTGATATCCCTTGTGGGCAGAGCCTCTAGGCTTCTCTGGGCCTCGGCCAGCTAGGGCACGGCTGTCCCTCTGAGCTGACCGCGCTCGTCCTTGTTTGTGGAGAACACAGCCCTCCCAGCGGTATCCCTCTCCTGGTCTTTCCTTTCCTGATGATGGCTTCTCACCTGTTTCCTAGGGTTCCCAGGCATCCCTCAGACTTATCCCAGCCACCCTCACCAGACCCACCTCAGGCCCCCCTGCTCTGAATTTCAGTTCAGTTCAGTCACTCAGTCATATCCGACTCTTTGCTACCCCATGAACCACAGCACGCCAGGCCTCTCTGTCCATTACCAACTCCCTGAGTCCACCCAAACCCATGTCCCTCGAGTCAGTGATGCCATCCATCCATCTCATCCTCTGTCGTCCCTTTCTCCTCCTGCCCCCAATCCTTCCCAGCATCAGGGTCTTTTCCAATGAGTCAACTCTTTGCATGAGGTGGCCAAAGTATTGGAGTTTCAGCTTCACCATCAGACCTTCCAGTGAACACCCAGGACTGATCTCCTTTAGGATGGACTGGTTGGATCTCCTTGCAGTCCAAGGGACTCTCAAGAGTCTTCTCCAACACCACAGTTCAAAAGCATCAATTCTTTGGCGCTCAGCTTTCTTCACCGTCCAACTCTCACATCCATACATGACCACTGGAAAAACCATAGCCTTGACTAGACAGACCTTTGTTGGCAAAGTAATGTCTCTGCTTTTAAATATGTTATCTAGGTTGATCATAACTTTCCTTCTAAGGAGTAAGTGTCTTTTAATTTCATGGCTGCAATCACCATCTGCAGTGATTTTGGAGCCCCCAAAAATAAAGCCTGACACTGTTTCCACTGTTTCCCCATCTATTTGCCATGAAGTGATGAGACCAGATGCCATGATCTTAGTTTTCTGAATGTTGAGCTTTAAGCCAACTTTTTCACTCTCCTCTTCCACTTTCATCAAGAGGCTTTTTAGTTCCTCTTCACTTTCTGCCATAAGGGTGGTGTCATCTGCATATCTAAGGTTATTAATATTTCTCCCGGCAGTCTTGATTCCAGCTTGTACTTCCTCCAGCCTAGCGTTACTCATGATGTACTCTGCATATAAGTTAAATAAGCAGGGTGACAATATACAGCCTTGACATACTCATTTTCCTATTTGGAACCAGTCTGTTGTTCCATGTCCAGTTCTAACTGTTGCTTCCTGACCTGCATACAGGTTTCTCAAGAGACAGGTCAGGTGGTCTGGTATTCCCATCTCTTAAGACTTTTCCATAGTTTATTGTGATCCACACAGTCAAAGGCTTTGGCATAGTCAATAAAGCAGAAATAGATGTTTTTCTGAAACTCTCTTGCTTTTTTGATGATCCAGCGGATGTTGGCAATTTGATCTCTGGTTCCTCTGCCTTTTCTAAAACCAGCTTGAACATCTGAAAGTTCACGGTCCATGTATTGTTGAAGCCTGGCTTGGAGAATTTTCAGCATTACTTTACTAGCGTGTGAGTTGAGTGCAATTGTGCAGTAGTTTGAGCATTCTTTGGCATTGCCTTTCTTTGGGATTGGAATGAAAACTGACCTTTTCCAGTCCTGTGGCCACTGCTGAGTTTTCCATATTTGCTGGCATATTGAGTGCAGCACTTTCACAGCATCATCTTTTAGGATTTGAAATAGCTCAACTGGAATTCCATCACCTCCACTACCTTTGTTCGTAGTGATGCTTTCTAAGGCCCACTTGACTTCACATTCCAGGATGTCTGGCTCTAGGTGAGTGATCACACCATCGTGATTATCTGGGTCATGAAGATCTTTTTTGTACAGTTCTTCTGTGTATTCTTGCCACCTCTTCTTAATATCTTCAGCTTCTGTTAGGTCCCTACCATTTCTGTCCTTTATTGAGCCCTTCTTTTCATGAAATGTTCCCTTGGTATCTCTAATTTTCTTGAAGAGATCTCTAGTCTTTCCCAATCTGTTGTTTTCCTCTATTTCTTTGCACTGATCGCTGAGGAAGGCTTTCTCATCTCTCCTTGGTATTCTTTGGAACTCTGCATTCAGATGGGAATATCTTTCCTTTTCTCCTTTGCTTTTCATTTCTCTTCTTTTCACAGTTATTTGTAAGGCCTCCTCAGACAGCCATTTTGCTGTTTTGCATTTCTTTTCCATGGGGATGGTCTTGATCCCTGACTTCTGTACAATGTCACGAACCTCTGTCCATAGTTCATCAGGCTCTCTATCAGATCTAGTCCCTTAAATCTATTTGTCACTTCCACTGTATACTCATAAGGGATTTGATCTAGGTCATACCTGAATGATCTAGCGGTTTTCCCTACTTTCTTCAATTTAAGTCTGAATTTGGCAATAAGGAGTTCATGACCTGAGCCACAGTCAGCTCCCGGTCTTGTATTTGCTGACTGTATAGAGCTTCTCCATCTTTGGCTGCAAAGAATATAATTAATCTGATTTCGGTGTTGACCATCTGGTGATGTCCATATGTAGAGTCTTCTCTTGTGTTGTTGGAAGAGGGTGTTTGCTATGACCAGTGCGTTCTCTTGGCAAAACTCTATTAGCCTTTGCCCTGATTCATTCTGTACTCCAAGGCCAAATTTGCCTGGTACTCCAGGTGTTTCTTGACTTCCTACTTTTGCATTCCACTCCCCTATAATGAAAAGGACATCTTTTTTGGGTGTTAGATCTAAAAGGTCTTGTAGGTCTTCATGGAACCATTCAACTTCAGCTTCTTCAGTGTTACTGGTTGGGGCATAGGCTTGGATTACCGTTATATTGAATGGTTTGCCTTGGAAACAAAAAGAGATCATTCTGTCATTTTTGAGATTGCATCCAAGTACTGCATTTCAGACTCTTTTGTTGACCATGATGGCTACTCCATTTCTTCTAAGGGATTCCTGCCCACAGTAGTAGATATAATGGTCATCTGAGTTAAATTCACCCATTCCAGTCCATCCTAGTTCGCTGATTCCTAGAATGTCGACGTTCACTCTTGCCATCTCCTGTTTGACCACTTCCAATTTGCCTTGATTCATGGACCTAACATTCCAGGTTCCTATGCAACATTGCTCTTTACAGCGTTGGACCTTGCTTCTATCACCAGTCACATCCACAGCTGGGTATTGTTTTTGCTTTGGCTCCATCCCTTCATTCTTCCCGGAGTTATTTCTCCACTGATCTCCAGTAGCATATTGGGCACCTACCGACCTAGGGAGCTCCTCTTTCAGTGTCCTATCATTTTGCCTTTTCAAACTGTTCATGGGGTTCTCAAGGCAAGAATACTGAAATGGTTTGCCATTCCCTTCTCTAGTGGACCACATTCTGTGAGACCTCTTCACCATGACCCGTCTGTCTTGGGTGGCACCACACGGCATGGCTTAGTTTCATTGAGTTAGACAAGGCTGTGGTCCATGTGATCAGATTGGCTCTAAAGTTAGGGCTGCCAGATTTAGCAAATAAGGTTACAGGGCACCCAGTTGAGTTTGAATTTAGGATAAACAATGAGTTTTGTTTTTTGTTTTTTTAGTGTAAGAGTGCAATGATTGTGCATGCCTGCTTGCTCAGTCGCTTCAGTCATGTCCAAGTCTGCAACCCCATGGACTGTAGCCCACCAGGCTCCTCTGTCCATGGGATTCTCCAGGCAAGAATACTGGAGTAGGTAGCCATGCCCTCCCCCAGGGGGTCTTCCCAACCCAGGGGTTGAACCCGCTTCTGTTACATCTCCTGCTTTAGGCAGGTGGGTTCTTTACCACTAGTGCTACCATGTGGATTCTGAGCCACCTGGGAAGCCCAATGCAGTGATTGGGACATACTTATAGTAGAAAATTGTTGATTGCTTATCCAAGATTTAACTGTTTGTCCTGTATTTTCTCTGGCAACCCTCCTGAGGTCTGCATGGTGTTGGTTTGAGGTTTACCCCACAGCCTATTAGTCGTGGACCACCAATCACTTCTCGACCTTTCTGCTAAGACCCAGGATTATGGTCAGCCCTGGTGAACCTTCAGGAATGTGGAGAAAGGTGGTTCCACAGGGGACTTTGAAACCTGCTTTCAGTCTGGCCTCTACTCACCCTTGTCCCCGTGTCGTCTGCTTGTCCTCAGTGAGAACCTTCCCTTTTACCTGGCAGCTCTCCTCACCCCTCACCCCACCCACACTCTAGGCCGTGGGCTTGAGGTTCACATCAGTCACCCTCTGCCTGTCCAAGGTGCCTGCATACTTCCCCATCACGTGATGGAATTCCCCTATCCCTCTTCCTGGGACCAGCTTCTGAGGCTGGGGATTGAACCCCCAGTTTTTCCCCTGGAGCCAAGGACACTTATCATTCCCATAGGTTTTGGAAAACATCCAAGAAAGATTTGAATATCCCAGGTTTCCTTGAAGAGCCACGAGCTTTGTCCCACCTGCCCACAGCTGGGGCCTCCTTCGAGCCTTCCCTGGATGGATTGTGAAGAAGAAATCTCCTTTTGGAAGCACCCACAGTATTCCTTAGGGGAGAAGGAAGCACCTCAAGGCAGAAGTCCCCTTTGGTCTTCGAGGAAGTGTCCTGGCTGCTATGCAGCAGGCTCCAGCTGGTTGCTCCCTCAGGACAGGAGGGACAGGGGTGACAGCCAAATCTTTGGTCCATCAGATAATTTATCATCATCATTACCACCACCATCATCACCACCATCACCACCATCACCATCATATTCAGCTGCATGGTTCCTTCCAGGTCAGATACATTTTCTCATTTAATTTTCAATGACCCTGGAGGTTAAGGAGTTTTACATATGGGGAAGCAGAGGTCTAGAATGCCTTTGGCATGGTCCTGGGAGACTGAAAGTCAACCAGAAGTGAGAAGGTCCCAGCCACTGTTGTCTCTGGTGCTCCAGGGCACCTAATTCTTCCTCATCAAGGCAGGCAGGCGGGTCCATCCCATAAATAACCTACCAAGGCAGTGAGTTTTGACCTCACCACCCCAAGACCTTCTTAGAGGCACCCCCTTTTCACCAGAATCTTGTGTTCCTGAAGGTAGTGGATCAGGGGTCCTAAGAGACCCACCAGCTCTGAGATTCTCTGCCTTCTCTCCATATCCAGGCCTACTCAGGAAAGATTGCATCCTTCGTGGCCACATGTCTAAGTATGTTCACAAACGTGTAGTCAAGCGTTTCCCAAAAGATGGTCCATGGACCACTAGTCCCTCCAGATGCTACATACAAAAGGGTGCCATGGGACAGTGCACTGGGTAAACACTGATTCTGTAATTCCTTTTGGAGTCCATTGGTATATGATAGCATATTAATGGCACTAAAATGTCCTGCAACGAAAAATAGTCCATTTAACCTTGACGCAAATTTCCCAAAACTTACCCAACCATGGAAACTTTTTATTGAGTAACAACCATTAACGTTCTGTGGAACTAGCGTTCCTTACAGTCTGCTTTGAGAAGCAAAGATCTACTTCAAATCTTTCCTTATATAACTAAAAACAAAAAAAGAAAATTCACTTGTTAATTCACTGAGCACTTGTTAGAGGTGGTCTGAGGGTCTCCTAAATGTAGAACATGTGCTCCATTCTGACACTGCACAGAAGTATAATAATAAAGTGGAACTGTAAAAGTGTTAGTTGTGTCCAACTCTTTGGACCCCATGGACTGTAGCCCGCCAGGCTCCTCTGTCCATGGGGATTCTCCAGGCAAGAATACTGGAGTCGGTTGCCAAGCCCTTCTCCAGGGGATCTTCCTGACCCAGGGATCAAACCTGGGTCTCCTGCATTACAGGCAAATTCTTTACCACTGAGCCGCCAGGGAAGCCCTATAGTAATAAGTGTAATAATAATAATAATTCATGCAGTACTTATCACATGGCCAGCCTCTCCACTAACCTTTGTGATCTTCCGTCTTTACAACAAGCCTATGAGATGTGGTTTTGTTCCCGTTTTAAAGATGAGGAGACTGGAGCACAGGGAGAGACTGTGAGCAGCCTGGGTGAGCCTGTAAACGATGCTGCATCTCTCAGTGAGATGTTTCTGGTCTTTGTCATTCTGCCCAGTGCCCCTTGAAGAAGGCACAGAGCTGGGGAGGTGGGATGTGGTGGGGTCGGGGGGCAGGGTTTGGGAGCAGGGCTATGGCAGGACCTCACCCCCTCTCAGTGCTTCCTACCCCCACTTTTGTCCCCGCAGGTCTACCTGGCTGAAGCCGTGCTGTGGGAAGAGAGCAGCCGTGTGGCAGGTATTTTTGCTCAGTGCGAGTGTCAACAGTTTCCTGGTAGCCTGTGTAATATTGGTGGTGATTCTCCTGACTCTGGAACTTCTAATAGATATAAAGCTTCTCCAGTGTGAGTAGCAAGAGAGATACATATGCAAACACATATGATGTCAATATTCCATGTGCATCCATCAGGGGTCCCCAACCACCAGTGAGATCTGCCCCCAGCCCGACGGCTGTCCCCACCCCCTCACCCCCCCCCGGCCCCAAAGCTCATGGGGGTGACCACGGGGAAGAAAGCATCTGGCAGCCTTTCTCTCTGTCACCCCAGCATCGGTTTGCTCCCCGCTCCCACTCCACCCAATGTGGCCTTTTCACTCCCCCTCCCCAGCATGCCATAATCAGCAACTGATAAGATCCAAAACGTTGGGGACCCCTGTGTGCACCTTTTTTTTTTTATTGTTCCCATTTGGAATTTTCCAGATTGGCATTTTCTGTAGCTTAGAGTTCCCACGTGTGGAGGTGTCTCACTTTGTAGTAACCTGTAATGACAGCAGCCATAGCGATGCTAGGATTCCTTGTATTTTTAACCAGTTGTAAGTTGGCGGGGTTATGTGTCTATAATGTGTTCATTTTCCCCATGCATCTGATCCTAGTAGGAACCCTGGGAGACAGGCAAGAAGGCTATTACCCCTTTCTATGGATATGGAAGTGACGCTTGGGAGAAGTTAGACTTTCCCTTGGTGAGAGGTATTGGAGCTGGGATGTTGAGCCATCATGCCAGTTTTCTCCCTCACCCTGGTCCTGTTGGTGTTTGTCCTACTTTCATGGGAGCCTGACGTACATGGTGGCTGCTGGCTTGTCTGCCACCTCTTCTGTCTTTCCAGGTGTCCCTCGGCAGCACAGCCATCAGAGCAGAGGGTCCTCTTTCTGCCCCCAGCCCCTTGTAGATCCCTGTTTGGTGTACCAGCAGGAAGGGCCAAGGGCCTTGACTCTTGGCTTTGGGTGAGTGAGTGCTCTTTGGTTCCCCAGAGGTCCCCTGGTCAGAGGATGGTTCATTCAAATGCAAATAAAAAAAGAAATGAAATTGTTGGCCCTCTGAGAGATTTCCTTCCCTGCCATTGGCAAAATCCAGGACTATCGATCCGGCCACCTCCAGACCTGTTCTGTCATCTTAGACTTGTTTTCTCAGTTGCCCCCAGGTCCTCTACTGGAGTGTCTGCATTCAGGGTCCATCAAAGCTCCTGCCAGCCTGTTAGCCTTCCCTCCTCTCTGAAAGAGCGGCAGAGAGTACAGAGTTGCTTTTGTCTGATGAGCCTCATTGGCTTTGTACAGCTTGTGGCCCCTTGGTTCTAACCACTGTATCTTCCAGCAGAAAGTAACCAGCGCTGATTTTACACTCAGCCTGTCTTCAATTATACTGTGTTGTCTGTTTTCCCTCCCACTCATCCCTCTGTCTGCTTTTTATGAGATCTGACCATAACAGAGTCTTTCTTTCCCTGTTGTGGGTTATACCCGGGGCCCTTGGCCACTCAGGCATTGGGTAGAACTGAGAACACAGCCGACACTGGAATTTTGCTTAAAATTAAGTATCCAGGAGATTGATTTTGGTGGGAGATTCAATAGCAGCTCATAAAAGGCATCTTAAATTCCATAAAATGCACAGTCAGAGATTTATTGCTCTTCTAAAGCAAACCGTAAAAAAAAAAGCCCAGGAATTCATTTGAGAAATAATGGGGAGAGATTTTATGTTTCCACAATCATGTGGAGGTCCCTTCAGAATCAGGCAAGCCTCAGCCTCCCAGTTCCCACTCATCTTCATGTGACCCACGGTGGGGCAGGCCTTGCCTTCTGAGGCTCGTATTGGCCTCGAACCAGGGGCCCCGAAGTCTCCCACCTGGAACCTGGCATTGCAGCTTTCTGACCCTGGACATGGTCCAGGACTTCGTTTCCACCTGCCCCCCAGGGAAGGCCCATCTCAGAGTTTTGGGGAGGCTGTGGGTTCCTCTCTTTGGGCCAGCCTGCTCCACTGATGGCTTAGGGCATTTTTCCTGGGCCCCCAGGGGAGCTGAGCTACATGCTGAGCAGGCCTGGCCAGAGTGCAGTAGGGAAGCGTGCTCCCAGCAGCATTCCTGCGCCTTGTTTCGGCCCTGCCATGCCACCTGGGATCACCCACTGCTACCACTCTCTCTTTCGGGCTGGCCTCTGAGCGCCATCCCCTTCTGCCCTCTCTCTATCAAAGCCCATTTGCCCTTGTCCTGGGCCCCAGCATCCTACTGTTAGCGTCAGGGCTCCTATACTATGAAAGGGTCTACCCGAGGTGGTGCCTTAGTGCCAAGGACTGTCTGGTGGAAGGTGGGATGGGAGCTTTCAGTGGCTGCTGGCGCTCCCTGCTCACGCTCTGGAGGCGGGAAGCTCTGTCACTTTTGGGAAGCTGACATCCCTACCCCACCCCCAGCTCCCTCTGCCAGTCCCAGCTTCAGTCTTCTCCCCAGAATACTCTGGCTAACACTGCCATCTCAGCCACTCAGAATTTTCAGAATGAGAAGTCAAAGGAAGCTTGCCTTAAATCCCACTCACAGCGCACGGTGCTTTGGGGGTCAGCTGTGGTGGGGATTTCTGAAAGCTCATCTAGATCTGACCAAAGCTGCCTCCCCTGGTCCGAGAGCCCTGGATGTCTCTGTAAGCCCCCTCTGGAAGGCTCCTTTCTGGGCACAAAGCCCACAGCGGCTGGTGGGACCGAGCTGGAACTCTGAGAGGCAGCCTGTGGGGAGATGGAGGCAGCCTCTCAGATAGAAGGAAAAACAGCATCACAGACCCACCCACCTCCCTCCAGCTCCACTGCAGACAGCCCTTAAAGCTCCCTCACGTTCTCTGGCCTGATTGCTTCCCAATCCAAATGCTCACTCTCTGTGCTCCTGGAGGCCCGCCTCCATGCCACGAAGCCCACTCTGCTGATGGACCTCATTCCTTACTCCTAAAATTGACCCCTGTTACTGTGCTTGCAGTTTCCAGTGCATTCCAGTTTGCCGGCGTGATACACTGGATCAGCCTGGTCATCCTCTCGGTGTTCTTCTCAGAGGTTGGTTGAGACTTGGGCCCTGTGACCACTTCTTCAGGGCAACTCCTGTCCCAGGGAGATGAAGCTTTAGTCTCTTGGCCCTCAAGGCTGCAAAGAGGGAGACGCAATATGGGGAGCAAAGTTGTGTGCGGGGCCTTGGCAGGTGGCCCAGACGGTGAGCAGGTGTGGTCCAGGTAAGGGGTGGATGGAGACCTCTGTGATGGTGAGGCTGAGTGGGAGGGGGTTGAGGGAGAGCAGACGGTTCGTGTGGCTGGTGAGGAGCAGACAGAGGCTGGGCCAAAGCCCAAGGGCCTGGAGGTGGGGAGACTGACTGGGACACTGTGGCTGTGGTCCTGGGTGCACAGGGGGCCAAGGCTCCAGAGGCAGAGAGACGGAGTCACGGGCCAGGCAGTGGACTTGACCCAGGTTTTCAGGGGGAACAGGGTCTGGCTAGACTGAGCTGTGACCCTTCTGTGGGAGCAAAGGGGCATGTGTCTGGGGTCAGGGAGCACAGAGTCAGCTGATAAAGCCCCAGCCCATATCTCGGTGTGTGAGACAAGAGGGGAAAAGCACCTAGAAACCCTAGGGCCCTGGGTTTTGATGGGAGCTGGTAGCCCTGAGTACGTCTGAAATGCATGGGAACCAGGTTCTCGGCCCAATTCCCCCGCCTTGACAGGAGTGTGAGTGACCAGTCCTCTCAGCAGCTCCCTGCCTGTCACAGTGACCCCTGCCAGCATTTCAGGGGCATCGACTTGGGGTCTGTTCCCGGCAGGGTCTGCAGGGGAGGCTGAGAAGACTGGGCTTCGTCCTGTGGGTGGCGGGTCTTTATAGAACTAGAGGGTTTTGTGTGGCAGTCCTGTTCTTCCTAACAGAAGATGGGCCCGAGTCAGCTGACTGCTGGCCTGCTCCTCTCTGTGCCCTTACCCTGCACTGCTGCAGGTCCAGATTAGCCCGGGCAGAGTCCCAGTGGGGCGTCTCAATGTGGTCAGGAGGCATGGGGAGGAAGTCAGAAAGGAATACGGTGCAGAGCCTGCTGGGGAGGCATGTAGGCTGTGCACACACACATGCGTGCACACATACACACACAGCTCACACCAGCTTGAAAGCAGAAGGGACTCTGAGTCCCAGAGCACAGCAGGGCCTCAAAGGGAGGAAGGATGCTCTGAGAGAGCAGTGATGTGGGTAGAGGGACAGAGGTAGAGAGTGTTTTGTGATGTGATTGGGGAACCAGAGGAGTCAGGCACCCAGAATCCTCTCGTGTCCAGGGTTCTTGGTGGGCCGGCTCTGACACTGGCTAGTGGCATGCACTCTCTTTCTCACAGGCTCAGGGGAGGCCCAGGCCCGTTAGGCCTGGAGTCCGGAATCCTCAGCCTTGGCATGGGGTGTGCTGGGCTGGGCAGCAGGCATTCCACACCCGGAACATTCTCTTCCCGGGCCTCGGCTCCTGCAGCCCACGAAGTTGGCCAGCGAGCCTGGGCTCAGACTAAGGGGGCAGACCCAATACTGCCCCTCCTGGGAGGTGTCCCCACGAGCTCACCAAGGTCATTGCCCCAGAGATGCTTCAGCCCCCAGATGGTACCTGCTCCCTGGCCTGCTGCCCCTTGGAGGGTCCTTGTCTCCGGCCTAGGGGCCCCCTTGTCTCCGCTCACCGGGGCTCCCTCCCACACATACATGGGCCGTGGCCAGATGTCTGCTTGATGCAAGCCTTGGAAAATGTGCCATGTGTCTGTGACTGCCAACAAAAATGTTTAATCAGTTGCTGCGGTTCTTCCATCTATCCCTCTGCTTTGGTTTTATTGGCTTCACAGAATTTATTACCCAGCGTTAATTTGGCATTCCCTTCCTGTCACTGCTAGAGACGAGCCACCTGAAACAGACAAGCCCCTGTGTAGAGGCATCGTGGCTTCAGACCCTCACCCGCCCCCCCGCCCCGCGCCCCCTCTCCACACCATGGAAGGGGGCTGGGCTTCCCACAGGCTCAGCAGGGAGAGCTGCGGGCCTGGGGGGAGAATGACTGCAACCTTGGAACTTGTCAGAGATGGGGAGGGTGGGGATGGAGCTGTAAGGTGGGAGTAACAGAGGGTAACAGGAATAATAGAGGGATAACAGGAAAGTAACAGGGGAGACCTGCCTTCCCCAGCACAGCCAGCCCCTCATGAAGGGCAGCCCAGTTCGGGAGCCTGGGTGTCCCCGGAGCTCTCAGGAGAACCTAGCATCCAAAGAGGTTAGAGCCATCCCACAGAGCAGGGGGCCCAGCCCCAGGCTGCGGAGGTGCTGACCCAAGCGAGGCCTGTTAGGAACCAGGCTGCATAGCCAAGGATGAGCAGAGGGCAAGGGAGCGAAGCTTCATCTGTGTTCCCATCAATCCCCATGGCTCGGGCTCGCATTAATTACCGCGCGTCCCCCACCCCCTGCCCCATCTGAGGAAAAGTCGTCCTCCACAAAACCAGTCCCTAATGCCAAAAGGCTTGGGGACTGCTGCCGGAGAGGACCCCAACCCCTACTCCCCGGAGGGTTGGAAGTGTGTGAAGGTGTTTGTGCTGCTCATGATGACCAGGGCACCTCTAGGAGGGAGTCGACTGTCCCTCCGCTGTGGAGCAGGCTTGCAGATTTGCCTGCTGAAATGCCAAAAGTGTCCCTTTAAAATCATGCGGACGAGGACTGCAGCCCAGGGTCACATAGCCGGTTTCCACCAAAACGGGGCCCAAGGCTCCGGACTCTTTGTCTGGTCTGTCGCCACTGCATGCCCCTTCCCTGCCCACCCGCCTTGGCCCTGGTGCACGCAGGTGGGGAGCAGACTAAGAATCTGAGGGAAAGGTCTGGGTCAGCAACTGAGAAAAAAAAAGGCCCGACTCTGTGATACCTCTGACCACAGACCCAGCACACCCCCTCACCTAGGGAGAAGCTAACGCCACCCCTTCAGGGCTGGCCCTTGTCCCTCTGGGGAGTGTCCAGGGCCATGGCTGCAGGCCAGGGGTGGGTGTGGTGTCCAGGAAGTTCCCACCCAAAGGGCTGCTGAGGCCAGGCGGCCAGTCACCTAGTCCTGAGCCACGTTCCACCCCACATCTTAGCTGAGCTTTGGGACAGTCCCCGAGTTGGGCAGGACATTTTGTGAGTTAGGAAACCGAGGCTGTGGAGGAGCAGAAAACTGCCAGGCCCTCAGGAAGATGGGCAGCACGGATGCAGGCCTCTGGGTGGGTTTGCAAATGCCAGCCTGTTCTTGCCCATCTCAGAGCTCCGGGGGCTGCTCCAGGGAAGACGCCCCAGAGCACAGAGCTGAGTCTGGAGAAGAGAAGTATGGGGCTGCTTTGGGCTCAGTGTGAAGACATCTATTTTTTTTTAAATTAATTAATTAAATTTAATTGGAGAATAATTACTTTACAATATTGTGATGGTTTTTGCCATACATCAACATGGATCAGCCACAGGTATACATGTGTCCCCCCATCCTGAACCCCCCTTCCACCTCCCTCCCCACCCTATCCCCCTGGGTTGTCCCAGAGCATTGGTTTTGGGTGCCCTGCATGATGAAGCATCGTGCATTGAACTTGCACTGGTCATCTCTTTTACATGTGGTAATTCAGTTTGAGGACATCTATTCAAACAGGCCAAGCTATTCAGCAGCAAGGCAGATGCTTCTCAGTGTAGTGAGAGGAGGCACCCCACACGCAGTCAGGCCAGGCAGGGTCCCTGCAGGGGCACGAGGTGAATGTGGATGCCTGGCCAGCTTCCTGGGCCATGTCAGGCAGGGTCATCCTGCTTCCTCCTGCTTCCATGGGCCCTGCAGCCCTGAGACCGGGCAGAGCCTTCGGAATCCAGATGGACAATTGTACAAACTGTGTTTCCAAACTGCCCTTGGCTGAGACCAGGCCCAGTGGTCACTTGCAACTGGGGAGGCCAGCTGCTTCTCTTCCTGAGACTCCATGAGGCTTGGGGGCCCAGCCAGGCTGGGTCACCCTGCAGCAGGGCCTGAGTGCGGGTCATGGGGTATTTGCCCCGTTCCCTAGCCAGGGTGGAGATGCAGAGAGGCCCAGCTCCTTTGCCTGGAAGAGGGGAAAGCTAGCCCACGGCTGGCCTTGTAGATGGGAGCCTCAAGACAGGGGCAGCAGCTGCTGCTTCTTCCTTCTGTTTATTATTATTAGGATTCTATTGAGGTGAAATTCACAAAACAGAGCCTTTTATTTTTATTGATCGATTGATTTTGGGCTGTGATGTGTCTTTGTTGCTGCACGGAGGCTTTCTTTAATTATGGCAAGGGGGGGCTACTCTTCATTGCTGTGTGCGGGCTTCTCATTGAGGTGGCTCCTCTTGTTGCAGAGCACAGGCTCTAGAATGTGCAGGCTCAGTAGTTGTGGCACAGGGGCTTAGTTGCTCGGAGGCATGTGGGATCATCCCGGATCAGGGCTCGAACCTGTGTCGCCTGCATTGGCAGGCAGATTCTTAACCACTGGACCACCAGGCAAGTCCCAACACAACAGCCTTTTAAAGGTTCAGTGGCATTTAGCACCCAATGTTGTGCAACCATTGCCCCTTCCTAGTTCCAACACAAAGGATACCCTGTCCCCATTGAGTGGCCACTCCCCCATTCCCCCTCTCCCGCAGCCCCTGCCAACCACCAACCTGCTTTCTGATTCTATGAACTTAACTATTCTGGATATTTCATAAAAGTGGAAACATTCAATATATGACTTTTTGCGTCTGGCTCTTTCACGCAACATGTTTTCAAGTTCATTCACATTGTAGTGTGGTTCAGTGCCTCCTTCCTTTTTATGTCTCAGTACTCTTCCATTATATGGATAGACCACACTCGGTCTATCCACCCATCAGTTGATCAAGGTTTCTTTCAACATCAGCTGTTAGGGCAGAGAGAGCAAATCCTTCGGCTTTTGTTTTCTTCAGCCCTTTGGTGGATTGAATAGAAGGAGACTCACTCACATTGGGGATGGTAGTCTGCTTTTACTCAGTCTACCAGTTCAAATGATAATCTCGTCAGAAACACCCTCCCAGACACACCCCAAAATGATGTCTGGCCAGACATCTGTACACCTGCGACCCAGCCAAATTGACCAGTAAAATTAATCTCCCAGTGCCTAATACAGAGCCTGGCACAGAGGTGTGCTAATGTAGCTTCAGTTGTGTCCAACTCTCAAACCCTATGGACTGTAGCCCACCAGGCTGCTCTGTCCATGGGATTCTCCAGGCAAGACTACTGGAGTGGATAGCTATTTCCTTCTCCAGGGGATCTTCCCAACCCAGGGATCAAATCTGCATCTCTCAAGTCTCCTGCATTGGCAGGCAGGTTCTTTACCACTAGTGCCACCTGGGAAGCACAGAGGTGGCACCTGAAAAATGGAAGCTCTCACTTATTCATCCGGCTCCTACTTTCGAGTGACTCTGTGCCAGATGCTGTAGGTGGTGCTGGGCATGAGGATTCTGCCCTGATAATCAAGATGCAGGCCCAGCTCAGGTGTTTACCGGCTACTGGGAAGGAGCCAAGCAGACGTGTATAATGAGAACAAGAAACAGAGCTTAAATCTCCCACTGCAGTCAGTGAGAGATCTCAGAGGGGACGCAAGCTGCTGGTGGATGTGTGAGCTGCCAAGTGGGTGTGGGCATGGAGGGCCTTCAAGCAGTGATCACAGATCGAACAAGGGACTGAGAGCGACCGCAGCATGTCAGGGTGTTGAGTGCGGCAGGGGAGGTGGTGAGAGATGTCCTGGGGACAAGGCTCGGTAACAAGGTCCCCTCCAGGCCTTGCTCAAGAGTAGGGCATCTTGTTCAGGAGTGAGGAGGAGGCTCCAAGTAGGAGAGAGACATGATGAAATTGGCCTTTTAGAGAAATCGCCCGGGCAGGCGGTGAGGAGTGGGTGTTGGAAGTGGGAGGAAGACTGGAATTGGGGGACTATTTGGGAGGTGTGGTTCAGCTTCGGGGTTAAAGGTTTGACCCAGAGCAGTGGAAGCAGGACAGAGGAAGGGACAAGCTGGACGGAGTTGAAGGAGCTAAACTCTGCAGGACGTGGGGACTGGCTACCATGGAGGGGAGCATGTGAGCAAGAGAGGGGGGCAAGCATGACTTCCTGCGGGGAGGGGGACTGGTCTCCTAAGAGAGGGTGAGGAATGCCCTTCACTAAGCCCAGAATCTGCTGCAGGAGGAGGGGGGAGGGGAGGGAGGGAGGGAGGCCTCAGGGTGTCCAGTGGGTTGAAGCCAAGGGTGCAGTCGTCTGGGGACGGGGAAGCATGAGAGGAGAAGAAATGGAGCCCAGGGAAACAATTTGAGGATGGAAATCTGACTGAGAAGATGTAGCCAGGAGGTGGGAGGAGAATCCAGAGGGCGTGCTACCCTGGAAACCAAAGAAGGAAGGAAGGAAACCAACCAAGGAAGCCAGCGGTGCACCCCCCAAGCTGCTGAAGAGTCAGCACTAACCAGATGCGAGCAGTTTTGCTGGGGGCTTGTGGGTTTAGTGGAGACATCTCTTCAGAAACTTGAGAGAAGAGACAGGGGGCTGTGGCTTAAGGGAGACACGGGGCCAGTGAGAGATGTTTCAGGAGCGAGGGAGTAGAGATGTTCATATGCTGAGAGGGAGTTCTAGAACAAACTCTGCTTGTCTTGTGGACTCCAGTCTCTCCTCTTGTCACCCCCGCCCACACCGTGAGCACACAGCCGGGTCATGTCTGCGCTTAATTCACTGCCCTTGGTCACGTGCTCGCCACTACGCTCTATCCTGCCGGCCTTGAACCCATTCTTTTAAGGTAGCTGGGAACCGCCTGCTGAAATGAAACCAGTGCAGCCAGTGTGCCTGTCCGCTACGGTGTCTGGTGCGGGGTCACCTCTGGACCCCTAGGGGGGAGGCTGCCCAGGGAGCAGGCAGATTCCCTTCACCATCCGGATCCCCGCACATTTGGAAGACTTGCGGGTGGAGGAGGCAGGTGGGGCAGCTGCTCACTCTGCTCCTGTTTTATCAACGTCTAACTCCAGGGGGCGCGCTTGTGCTGCCCTGCGGTCACCCCTAAAAGGTTTCTCACCCGATAAACCTTTCTTTTGCAAACAAATTGAAGACTGTTTTCAGCTCCCACAGAGGTCTCGCCCATTTCCTAAGTTCTCCTTGTAGCTGGATCCCGGGCGGTGTGCCTACCTCTTGCTGCTCTAGTTTAAAAGGGGGTTTGCAGGGGAGGGAGCCTGCAGCCATCTTGGTAGCAAAAACTTGCCCAGGGGTAGATAGGCTTCTTGAAGAAGCACCAAGGGTCGCCCCCCAGTGGCCTGGTGCCCACCAGGGGTATTCCTTAGGCCAGGCGGCTCCCCAGAGAGCCCGGGCACTGACCCACTCCTCAAACCCACCAGCTGCAGTGTTGCAGGGGCACAGGCTCAGGGCAAGATGTGTGCTGCTTCCTTCTTCCTGTCTGGTGGGCCCAGCTTTGGGGATGAGTCTGTGGGGAGCAAGGGTGCCAGCCCCCACTCTGCTCACCAGTCAATGAGCCAGGGAATCTCTCTGCCTGGAGAAGGGGTTGTTGTTGTTCAGTCGCTAAGTCATGTCTGACTCTTTGCAGGTGCAAGGGTCGGGTCTTCCCACCCACTGTCCTGCTCCCTGAAGCCTGAGCCCCTTCGCTGGGGAGAAGGGAGAGGCGTCCCTCCTGAGAGCAGAGCTTCCCAAGGGAAAAGATGAGGGCCCTGGGGTAGGAAGGAAGAGGAGCCTGGGAACCAGAAGGTTTACCTGCCCCTCAGCCTCAGCTTCTGTATCTGTAAAATGGCAGAAGAGCTTGGCTTGTAGTAAATAATACATGGTGACATCCTATAGGTTTTGCCAAGCCTATCTTAAGCATCAGAGCAACCTCATCTCTGGAAGGTGAGACTGGAATGAAGGAGACTGAAAACTCTTAGTCCCAGGAGGGACAGAGGCAGCTGGAAGGAGGGTACAGGTCCCTCAGTCCCTCCCTGCCTCAAAGACCTTTGCAACTCTTGGGGGCAGGATTGCAAGGCCAAGGGTCTTGGAGTGGGGGGTGGGTGGCTTTGGCCAGTGTCCCATGGTTAGTAAGGGTTAGTCAGAACTAGAAAGGGGCCCTGACCTTTGACTCCTAATCTAATTCTCTTTCTCCTTGTTGCGTCTGGGCCTGTGGCCTCCCTGGTTTTGCCCAGGGCATTGTCACCTCGTATATCCCTGCCATTCTGTTGGAACCCCAGGGGAGTTTGTTTAAAAGGCAAATTCCTGGGCCCTTCACCCAGAGGTCCTGACATCCTGGATCTCCATGCGAGTCCAGGAATCTTCGTTTTTAACAGAACCCCAGGACTGATGCTGAAATTAAAGCTCCAATACTTTGGCCACCTGATGTAAAGAGCCGACTCGTTGGAAAAGAACCTGATGCTGGGAAAGATTGAGGGCAGGAGGAGGAGGGGGCAACAGAGCATAAGATGGTTAGATAGCATCTTTGACTCACTGGACATAAATCTGAGCAAACTCCGGGAGATAGTGAAGAACAGGGAAGCCTGGCGTGCTGCAGTCCACGGGGTCATAATGAGTCAGACACGACTTAGCAACTGAACAACAAACAACAACCCAGATGTTGCTGAAGCAGGGTGTCCTTGCCAGCACTTTGAGGAACACTAGCTGTCAGTGGTTATCAATAGTTATCAATAGTAAGTCAACCAGGGCGAGACCCATGGTGGGGGCTGTGAGGTGGGAAGGCAGCATGGCTTGAGACCTGCCAAGGATGCTACAGGGGAAAAGCCCCTGGGTGGGGTGTTTCAGAGCTGGGTTCTCATTCCAGCTTTGACCCTGACTCAGAGCCACCAGTTCCAGGCCATTTCCCATCTCCAGCAGGAGGCTGGCCCAGGAGGGGTTTCCCAAGCCCTCTCCATAGCTGCTTTTAGCTGTTCTGTTTCCATGGTCTGGGCTAGAAGGAAAAGGCTCCCTTGGTTGGTGGGGAGGGTGGGGGTCACTGTGGTTGGACCAGCAAGGAAGGAAGGCAGGAGGCAGGTGCTTCTGCTGTTCTGCTTGCCTGCCTGGCACCACTTTGGCCCAGGAGCCCATCAAGCCTCCACCCCTTCCTAGAGCACATAGGCTGCGTGTTTGCTGCCTGCCCTCCCCTCTGCAAGTTCCTGGCTGAGTCTCAGCCTGGCCAGCTCCCTTCCTCCTCCCCCTCCTACCCCCCCACCGCCCACCCCGGGAGTGGGGGGGGGGCACTGACTTTTCAGTAAGTGCTGCTTTGTTTATAAAGAAGCAGGATGATTCCCTTTTAATGAGGTTCTGAGAGTAGTCAAACCAAGAAGGGAAAGTGGAATAGTGGTTTCCAGGGGCTGTGGGAGGTGGGAGACGGGGAAGTAATATGTAATGGGCACAGAGTTTCCGTTTGGGCTGATGAAAAAGTTCTGGAGGTGGATGATGGTGAAGGTTGCACAATAATGTGAATGTACTTTATGCCACAGAGCCTTTTAGAAATAGTTTAAGTGATAAAATATGTGTGTTTGTATGTGTGTGTGTGTGTGTATTTTACCACAATCTCAAAAGGAGCAGCAGAAGGAGAAATCATATTTGGACCAGGCCCTGTGCTCCTCTGTTCTAGCCAGGACTTTTTGCTTTGGGAGCCTCAGAATTGTGTGTTTGGGGTGGATGTGGCTGGTGTATCCTTTCAGAGGAGACAAAGGCTGGGTTTCAAAGTCAGCACAATTCGAGGGAGTGAGCAACAATGGAAGATCCTGGGACAGCGTCTGGTGTTCTCACGCAGCCTGAGTATGCAACGCAGAGTCAGCGACCTCTGGGTCCGAATACTGACTCACTGCCCAACGCCTGAGTGACTTGGGGCAACTTCCTTAACCTCTCTGAGCATCAGCTCCCCATTCTGTAAAATGGGAATCATGTGTGAGGAGGGCCGGCCCAGGATTTGCAACCTACTGATATGTCCCAGATGGCAAATGTTAGTCTCATATGGAACTAGAAGATATGTATCTTCTAACCCATCTCTCGGGCGGAAGAGGAAATGGGCCCAGAGAGGGGATTTGACTTGCCCCTGGCCACACAACCAGCTCTTTACTGAGCTGTGACCTCAAGATACAAGACCTCAACCTAGATCTCTCCGCACCCACTCAGAGCTGCGGTGCAATTAAGTGAGAGGTTGGGAAGCCAGGTGGAAGGGACATCAGGCTGCTGTGTGCCCCTCTGTGTTCTCAAACACAGGCCACCACCAGCATCGCTCCTTCTCACCCCCTCATGGAAATCGGATAGTCCTTCATGAGGAAGACGTAAACTTTAGCAGTCAATCGTTTTTGTGGCCTAAGTATGGGTAGAGATCCCTAGGCTTTCTGCAGCTTTTGCCAGATTCAGATGGCTGACCTTGTATTGGGTTGGCCAAAAAAGTTCAGGTGGGTTTCCTGAACAGACTTTTTGGCCAACCCAATCCTATAGGTGTGTGGGAGAACAGACCCCACCTGGAGGGAATTGCCGTGAACTTCTCATCTTGGTTCAGGGAAGGACCTAAGACAATTATACCAGGGTCATACAAGACCAGGTTCTAAGTATCTTCTTTGGAGAAAAAGGTACTGTTGGTGAGGAAACCACCCCAGAAGGCAGAGGCATTGAAATGAGTTATGGAGGGTTTTAAGGAATCAGTCAGTCATGCATTTATTCATCACTCATATGGGTAATCACTCAGTGTCACTCTTTGCCAGAGACTGGGATAAACGAGAGAAATCAGACAGTGTCTCCTCATCCTTAATTGGGGCATCAGGCAGGCAGTCACCACAAGGTAAGGTGAAGTGCTGGGGGAGGGGACAGCAGCGATGGATGTTTCCAAGGACTACAGGGACACCCGGGAAAGAGGCACCAAGCCTGGAGAGGGTAGAGAAGCTTCATGGAGGTGATGTTTGAGTGGTTGGGAAGATCCCCTGGAGAAGGGAAAGGCTACCCACTCCAGTATTCTGACCTGGAGAATTCCATGGACTGTATAATCCATGGGGTGGCAAAGAGTCAGACACAACTGAGCAACTTTCACTTTCACTTTCAGAAGAAGAAGAAAGCCTTTCCAAGTAGAGAAAGGGTTAGGACACAGGCCAAGATGCTCTAACAAGAAAACCAAAAAACACAGGGGCTTAAACAAGGCAGGATTCATTCCTCTCTTATGGAAGGACAGGTGGGGTCAGCCGTTCAGGCTCACGTGCTGATGTGGGGCTGGTGGGGACCCAGCAGTGCCTCCATCTTGTTGCCCAGCCCTCCCTAATTGAACACACCTCCCCACCACACCTACACGCCCACATTCTAGTCTTTGGGAAGAAAGAAAGAGGAGGAAGAGATTAATCCCTTAAAGCTCACAACTGAGAGGTGGTATACAGAGCTTCTCTGCTCATAAGCCATTGGCCAGAACTTAGTCACTTGGCCACTCCAGATGCAAGGAAGGCTGGGAAATGTAGTCTTTTTCTGGATGGCCATACTGAAATTCCAATTACTGTGTAAGGAGAGAAGAGAGATTGGGGGTCGGGGAGCAGTCTACGGGCAGTCTTTGCCACATGCGAAGACAAGGTAAAGGAGGAAGAATTGCATGTTTGTGGGTTTGCAAGTGCTTTGTGTCATGACAGGAGTGCAAGAGATGACTGGAGAGGGAGGCAGAGTTCTGAGTGTCCATTCCAAGGATTCAGAGTGTATCTGTGTTCAGTGGGAGCAGTGAAGGTGCTGAGCCAGGGGCTGGCACCAATGGTAATGCAGACCTGAGCTGGGGCATTCAAGGCGGGGCTGGGGAGGGCACGTGAACCGAGAGACACTTAAGGGATGGCAAAGACTCTTCCCAAGGAAGCAGAGCCTTGGATTCTCAGCTCTGGAGTCTTTTCTGCTGGTGGAAGCAGGTAGGAAGAGCAATAACCATGCCCTCTTTTCTCACTTTCTCTCCCCAGACTGTTCTTCGGATTGTGGTGCTCGGAATCTGGGATTACATTGAAAACAAGATAGAGGTAAAGACCAGTGTCCCCTGCACCCCCCCCCCCACCCCGAGCCAGCCATCCTGGAAGCTGGAGACTGTCACTGTCCCTTCCATCCCAGGGTGGGAGCCATCAACAAAGGCCAGCTCCCTCCCACCCTGGACACACGAGTCTGTCCAGCTGTGCCTTTGGGTGGGTAGGGAGGGGAGCCAACTGAGAGTTTCCAGCAAAAGAATATGGTCTAAAATATCTCCTTGAAGTTCTACAAAATATAAAAAGTTATTCTTGAATCATTTTGGAAAACTTCTGAAACGTGTTTGAAAACAAATCCACTCTTTAAAATGGCCCTGTGGTCAGAGAACAAAGTGAGGGAACCCTAAAAGTGCTTCTCAGCCTGGATTTCTGCAGAGCAAACCGGTTGCTCACGTAAAAAGGGGGAGGGGTGTGGTGGGTGGAGATGGGGTGCTGGGGAGTCTGGCTGTCCTTTTGAGTTTGGGGCGCACAGGACAAGGCAAGGAGGTCAGTGTCTGCTGCGCACTCCTTCCTCACCCTCCCCCCACCACAACACACACTTTTTAGCCTCTTTGGGTCAAATGCTGGGAGCAGACATAGAGGCCTGGCCTGTGGAAGTCTCAGACCAAGGCCATGCTGGAACAGGCTGATGGCAGGGCAAGGCCCAGAGCTGAAGCTTAAGCGGGGGTCCCCTCTTCTCTGAACTTTGCCTCCAGGTAGAGTTAGAGACTCAGCACCAGCCCTGGATGAAGAAGATGCAGGCTCTGGGCTTCCCAAGGAGAAGGGGCCTTCCTTCAGCCCCTGCTGCCAGTGAGAAGTTCAAAGAGACCAGTGCAGGAACCCTGTGACATGGATGCAAGCCTGTCCCAAGAAAAGACAAGATGCTGGAGGCAGATGCTTGAAAAAGAGGCTTGGAATAGCCCAAAGCAGTCTGAACCAAGGCTGGCGATGGACTGAGGTCACTTAGAGGAGAGACAATGCTCAGGAGCATGTCCAGCAGGGAAAGGCCCCTAAAGACTAGGGAGGATCAGGAGAGGTAGCCAGGGATGGGGGGTGACCTTCAGAGGGGGCTGCAGGGGGTCGTTGGCCAGTGCCAGCTGCCTTGCCTGACCTGGTCACTGGTTCCAGGACATTCAGGAAAGTGGCCCAGGGTGCTGATCTCCACCTCTCCTCACAGGTGTTTGACGGGGCAGTGATCATCCTGTCCTTGGCCCCGATGGTGGCGTCCACTGTGGCCAATGGGCCCCGGAGCCCCTGGGATGCCATCAGCCTCATCATTATGTTCCGGATCTGGCGGGTGAAGAGAGTGATTGATGGTGAGTGACCCAACGGTGGGGAGCTGGAGGCAGGAAGGGCGGCACGGCCTCTGGGGTCTCTCCCTTGTTGGGGCAGCCGTTCCTCAGTTCCCACCCCCACGTTCTACCCTGTGAATACTGTGGGGCTTGACATCTGCTCAGGGAGCCCCTAATCCAGGGTCCTCATCAAACCGGGATGTGATCAGGGAAGGTGCTAGTGGTTCGTCTCATCCATCCTTTCATTTCACAGGTGGGAAGGCTCAGGCCCCGAGGGAGGAGGGTCACACAGCAAAGCAGCCTTGAGCCGCAAGTGGAGGCAGGACCCCCGAGGCCTACCGGTGCTCTTAGCCGTTCAGCCTCCCCCATCCGCACAGGCTCTGCTCTCAGCTCTGTCCCTGAGAACATCCGCTCCCTCCAGGGCATGAACAGCGCCTTCTGGCTCCTCTCTGCCAGCTGTGGACAGCTGGATACCCTCACACCGATGCATCCTGACAGCCCCCGTTGTGAATGCTCTTCCCAGCTGTACCCCTTTGTCCTGACACATCAAGCATTGCTGAGCCACTGGGAGCATCATGATAGGGATGCGCTGTGTGAACAGATGGGGGTTGGTTTGCCACTCCCACCCTGGGTGTGAACTGGCTTCGGCAGTTCCCCGGGGACAGCGGGCCTGCTTGGGGCAGCCTCTGGGGCCTGGAGACAAGTTTCAGGGACTCATGGGCTGTCCTTGAGTTTGAAAGCAAACAGAAAAATTCTGATTCCTCTTGTCTGCATGATTCCTACAGCAGCCAGAGAACATCTGGAGGTTGGAAGGCTGTGGGAGGAAATGAACTTGGAGAATTGAGACAAGGAGAGTTCTAGAACATAGTGGCAAAAGAGGCATGTGACCGAGGTTTCTGAAGGGTCTGGAAGGGCTGGGTTCTGAGAGATGTGAGAAGAGTGTGAAAGGCAGAGGCCAAGGTCAGGTCAAGAGTTGATCCTGAGACTTCCCAAGAGCCAAGAGAACTGCCAGAGGAGGAGTCCATGGGGTTGCCTCTGTCTGGGAACTCTCCAGGTTCTCCAACCCAGAGTCCAAGGTCTCTCCTCTGGGTCTCAATGTGTTTCATTTATAAGTAGGATTGACTGTGAGTAACTAGACTCAGAATAGAAGTGACTTAAAATAGAAGCCTATTC
The DNA here is from genome assembly GCA_024291935.2 of Okapia johnstoni. Lineage (NCBI taxonomy): Eukaryota > Metazoa > Chordata > Mammalia > Artiodactyla > Giraffidae > Okapia > Okapia johnstoni. Next base: position 27,555,188 of record CM044326.1, read on the forward strand.
CTTTCACATGAGAGCCTGCAGGAGGTAGGCGGTCCAGGGTCAATAAGGAGCATCCATAATCATGGTCCCCAGTTCCTCCTATTTTGTTGCTTTGCTGCACATAGCCTACTTTCCAAAGTCACCCCCACGGTCCAAGATGGCTTCTTCCTTGCCTGCTATCACATCCTCATTTCAGCCAATAGGAAGAAGAAAGAAAGGAATAAGATAAAGAGTCAAAAGCAAAGCCCCAGCTGCCTTTTCTTTTTTTATATCTTTACTGAGATACAGTTACATACCATAAGACTCACCCATTTAAAATGCACAACTCAATGGTTTTTAGTACATTCATAGAACTGTGCAAACATCACCAAAATTTAAGTTTGGAGCACTTAAAAAATCACTTCAAAAAGAAACCCATTAGCCTCACTCCCCATTCCCCTCCGGCCTTAAGCAGTTATTAATCTACTTTCCATCTCCATAGATTTGTTTCTTCTGAGCATTTCATTTAAATGAAATCATATGATATGTGGTCTATTGTATCTGCCCTCTTTCACTTAATGTTTTCAAGATCGATCCATGTTGTAGCATGTGTACACGTGTGCTAAGTTGCTTCAGTCATGTCCGACTCTTTTGTGGCCCCACGGACTGTAGCCCACCAGGCTCCTCTGTCCATGGGATTCTCCAGGCAAGAATACTGAAGTAGGTTGCCATTTCCTTCTCCAGGGGATCTTCCTGACCCAGGGATCGAACCCACATCTCTTTTGTTTCCTGCATTGGCAGGTGGGTTCTTTACCACTAGCACCACCAAGCATGCATCAGGACTTCATTCCTTTTTCTTGTGAAATGGTGACTGCAGCCATGAAATTAAAGGACGCTTGCCCCTTGGAAGAAAAGCTATGACCAACCTAGACAGCATATTAAAAAGCAGAAACATTACTTTGCCAACGAAAGTCCATCTAGTCAAAGCTATGGTTTTTCCAGTGGTCATGAATGGATGTGAAAGTTGGACTATAAAGAAAGCTGAGTGCTGAAGAATTGATGCTTCTGAACTGTGGTGTTGGAGAAGACTCTTGAGAGTCCCTTGGACTTCAAGGAGATCCAACCAGTCAATCCTAAAGGAAATCAGTACTGAATATTCATTGGAAGGACTGATGCTGAAGCTGAAACTCCAATACTTTTGCTACCTGATGCTAAGAACTGACTCATTGGAAAAGACCCTGATGCTGGGAAAGATTGAAGGTGGGAGGAGAAGGGGATGACCGAGGATGAGATGGTTGGATGGCATCACTGACTCAATGGACATGAGTTTGTGTAAGCTCCTGGAGTCAGTGATGGACAGGGAAGCCTGGTGTGCTGCAGTCTATGGGGTTGCAAAGAGTCAGACACGACTGAGCCACTGAACTGAACTGAAGTGTTCCATTGCATAGATGTACCACATTTTATTTATCCATCTGTCAGCTGATGGACATTTAGGTTGTTTCCACTTTGGGCTCCTCTGGACACTTATGTTAAAGTTTTTGTGTGGACATATGTTTTCATTTTTCTTAGATTCCTAGGAATGGAATTCCTGGGCTATGTGGTCACTCTTTGTTGAATATTTTGAAGAACTGCTGTTTTTCAGAGCAGCTGCCCCATTTTACATTCCCACCGTCAGTGTGGGAAGGTTCTAATATCTCCACTTCCTCATCAACCCCAGCTGCCTTTTAAGAAAGGCTTCTGGAAGCTGCTTCATGACACCTGCGGTTATATTCCATTGTCCAGGATGTAGTCTCATGGCTGTTCACAGCTGCAAAGGAGACAGGAAAATATAGTCCTCATGCCAGGAAGCCATGCACATAGCCAGAATTACAGAAAATCCCAAGGACAGAGGAGGCTGGTGGGCTGCAGTCCATGGGGTTGTGAAGAGTCAGACACAACTGAGCAACTGAGCACGTGTGCAGAATGTCACTATGGAAAAGGAGGAAAGTGAGTATCTCGGTCACAATGGCTCAGAGTTCTAGCCCTCTTATACTTTCTGGGTGCTGTTGGTACCTAGGTACCACGCCTGCCACTGCACTGCTAGATCTTCTGGGAACCACACCTGGGCCTGAACCTGCTGCTAGCTGGACGCTGGGATCGGCTCCTCCCCGCCCAGCTCTGCCCGTGCCAAGCTCTTCATGGGGCTGTCTCTGTCTTGCAGCCTATGTCCTGCCGGTGAAGGTGGAAATGGAGATGGTCATCCAGCAGTATGAGAAGGCCAAGGCCATCCAAGATGAGCAGCTGGAGAGACTGACGCAGATCTGTCAGGAGCAAGGGGTAACACACGGCCACTCTCAGTTCTGCCCGGGTCCATCCTGGGCTGAGAACACTAAAGCCCCCCAGGGTGTCAGAGCTGCAGGGTCCTGTGGTCAGCGAGCTCCTTTGGCCCCTTCACAGACACATGGGGAGCCCAAGGCCCAGAGTCAGGAGACATGTCTCTAAGGTCACTTGTGCCCAGCCAGGCCTGGACTCAGCCCCAGTTCCCAGGCTAGGCTTCTTTTCGTCTTGCTGTGGTGACCAGTCAGCTCTCCAACCCGAACCGGCTGAGTCACCTTCTCAGTTATCAGGGTCTTCTGGGCACTGTGGTCTCTGAAAGGCGAGGGGAGTTGGATTCTGTGTGCAGAGCTTGCCGGGCATTGCTGTGGGTCAGTTGCCACCCAGGACCCCCCAGACCCACCAGAGAGGCATCAGCAGTGTCCTCCGCCCTCTGGGAACCAAGGAAAAGACTTAGAGACAGGGAGGGGCCCTGTGAGGCTGTGCTGAGGGGGGTGCGTGGGCTGGGGATGGGTAACTGGGCCCAGAAGAGTGTCTGTCTAGGAATCCAGCCTTCACTCAAGGCCCATCTCTCCCCCTCCACCCCCTGTCCTCTGCACGGGTAGTTTGGCCTTCATCCTGATGAGAGAGAGGAAACCTGCAGTGTTAGCAGCAGCCGCAGGGGGATCTCTCAGGTTTGAATTTTATTTTTTAATTTGGCCGTGCCTGGTCTTAATCGTGGCATGTGGGATCTAGTTCCCTGACCAGGAATCGAACCTGGGTACCCTGAATTTGGAGCAGAGTCTTAACCACTGGATCACCAGGGAAGTCCCCAGATTTGAATTTTTGGTGTACCTTTCTTGCCACCATTGGAGGATGGATCGGAGAGGCAGGAGTGGAGATGGGAATGAAGCCTGGAAGAGGCTGTAGAACCACCAAGGGGAGCAGGGTCTGGGGTCAGGGAGACAACGCCTTGAGCCTCATCCAGGACCTGGCCAGAGCGTGGTCAGGCAGCTCCCGGTCTGCAGTCCGATAGGAAAACGAATGCTCTGCTCGGCCACACTTGGCCACAAGAAAGACACAGGCACAGCCCTGCATCTGCTCTTCATAAATGCATGGCCTCCCAGGCCGCAGAGAGCGAGCTGGCCCTGCGAGCCTCACGTTAACAGCCCATGTGCCGCGTGGCCGAGGGGAAGCCCTGGCGGCAACCCACCTCCCCTGCTTTCCACCACGACCCCATCCTGAGCCCCCGGGGACCCCACGTTCCTGCCACGTTCCATCCTGGTTCACATCACCCGCTCCATGTGGCCTCCTTCCCGGGGGTCTGGGCCGGAGGGAGACTCCCTTGGACTCCGCGCAGGAAAGAGCCCATAAATAAAGACAGATTCCCTCTAGGTAGTGACATCTGGAAAAGAGATGAACAGAAACAAACCATTTTAATTTAAAAAACACCTGAAGCCTGTCATCTGAGTTAAGACAGCCAAAAAGGGCCAGACGGGCTGGAATCCCAGGGGGCTGCCAGGAGGGCAGGAGGGGCTGGCCAGAACCGAGGCTGGGTTCTCCGCTCTCCCAGAGCTCGGCCCTGCCCGCTCCACAGCGGGGAGCACACAGACACTTCATTTTCAGCTGGATTGTAAGACCAGCCTTGAGACTTCACTGGGCAACAAATGCCCTTAAAGAAATGTGAGTGCTGGCTCATGGGATGTCAGAAGTGGCCAGATCCTTTGTGAGGAAAGTGCTTGGAATAGTTAAGATGTGACGGACAGACCTGAGTGCAAAGCCAGCTTGGCTACTTGTGGTTTTGAACACCAGTGAGACCTCTGTGGACCTTGGTTTTCCTAATCTGAAAAATGGGGCTAGTGATAAAATCCTGGAAGGATGGCTGTGGGATTGTTTAGCCTAAAGCCCGGCACATGATAAATAGTGACTCTATGAGAACTAACCCCTGTTTCCCCCCACACACCCATTTTGCAGATAAGAAAATTGAGGAGTGGTGACTTGCCCAAGAGCACACAGCTAAGTGAGGGCTTTTAGAGCCAGGAGTAGATCCAGGTGTCTTAACTGAATGCCCTTCTTCCCCAGCCTACCTTGCTTAGGGTCTTGTTCCATGACATTTTTCTACCAAGGTCACTTCTCAGGGCTTGGTGAAAACCTTGATCAGGTTGAGCACCAGGGTGTCTTTAAATCATGGCCTGAGGACACCCCTTCTTTTGCGGGCACAGACCTGGCTCCCCTCAGCTCCCTCAACAGCTTCCAAAGGGTCTCTCACTGCTGCTCCCACCCCCGCCCCCCCCCCCCCCCATCCCAGGTCATTCTGTTCATCTCGGTCTCAAACTCTCTCCCTCTTCTAGCTGGAATTCTTAGGGTTCAATGAAGTAATTTCCAAACTAGATTCATGTACTCTACCTAAGAAACTGAAATTTATCCAAAGTTCCAGTGAAATGTTTGGCATCACTTTGCATTCACCTTGCTCTCTCTCTGGCATGTATTTGCCAGCTTTTATTTTTCAGAACAGTTTTAGACTTATAGGAAAATTATGACAGTAGCACAGAGTTCCCATATGTGCTCTACCCCATTTCCCCATTATTAACATCTTACCTTAACGTCATGCATTTGTCACAATTAATGCACCAACATTGGTACATTATTATCAAGGTCCACACATTATTCAGATTCAGTTTTTATCGAATGTCCTTGAGCTGTTCCAGGATCCAATCCAGGATACCATATGACAATGAGTCATTGTGTCTCCTGGGGCTCCCCTTGGCTCTGAAAGTCCCTCAGACCTCCCTTGTTTGTGAGGGCCTTGACAGTTTGGGAGAGTTGGTCAGGCGTTTTATAGCATGTCTCTCTGTTGGGTTTTGACTCGTGTTTTTCTCATGATTCAATCGGAGTTCCGAGAGTTTGGGAGGGAGACCGCAGAGATACTGTGCCATTCTCATCCCATCATATCAAAGGTAATACTGTCACTCTGACATCACGGTGGGTGTTCACCCTGAGCACCTGGCTGAGGTAGGGTGTGTCAGGTCTCTCACCGGTCAAGTGACTCTTCTTAAAATTCATCTTAGCTTTTTAAGAAAGCTTAAATTGCTTCTTACGGTGACCATGTGGAGACTCTGGGTGACATGGTTTGCTAGCTTCTTACAGGAACAGCTTACATATTTTATCTTCTGTGCCACATGGCAGCCCGTTTCTTACCACGTGGCCACACCCCAGGTGGCCGGGAACCTCCTTGGGGGCCCCTGGATCTGGCAGATGGGGGAATCTGAGGCCAGTGGGGGATGAAGATGGAAGAGGGGCGTCTTATGGCTTATTCTGGTCCTTTCCCCCTGGACCACACTGGCCCTGTGGTCTTCACAGGGAGACAGGATTCAGTGCTGCCCTCAGTCCCACGTCTCTCCTGGCCACCAGGCTTACCTCACCCTTAGCAGATTCCTACGAGGAGCCCAGAGGGGCCAAGCCGGGCGGAGCGATGGGGGTGCACTCTGTTGGTCGGCCTCACCTTCCTCCGGCCCTGGCTTCTGCAGTTTTCCTCCAGATGGCTCATTGCTGTGATGAAAATATGTCCCCTCAGACCCCTGCATTCAACAATCCTTTGGCTGGAAGGTCATTCCCGTTCACTTTTCTTTTGCTCTCTCTGTGGATTCTGCTCTTTGCCTGTATGTCCCCCCAGAATTTTGTTAGGCATCCATCTGTACACCAATGGATTCCAGAGGAGGGGTGCTAGTGACTGTCCTTCAGAGAGATGTGTGCACTTTTTGTCCGTCTCTGTAAATGGCTGCTTCAGAGATCAAAGGCATTTTCGCAGCAGGGGTTAAATCAGTGCAATGGTATATTCTTCCTATTCGTCATATGAACCACCGCTGAGGCTTCAGTGCATCCGTGCCCAGCCCCTTGCTCTAATTCCAAACCATATTTCAAAGTCCCCATTGTACCTGCTCTTTGCTCTCTAAGCCTTGCAACAACTTTTGGCCCCCAATAATACGATCCAACTCAGAGTCCTGTGGAAGTTTGTTTCTCTTCTCTGCTTGGCCCTGTGGGACCAGCTAACTTCTGCTTCCTCAGCACCATCTTACCCTGAGATCACTGGCAAGAGACCCGAGGAGGTGGGGCTCAGTCTAGGATGACTTGGGGCTCAGCCTGCAATGCGGCCAGTGGAACTCAGTGAGCCCCTTAGGACAGCCTCAGACCTGGGGCCAGCGGCAGGCTCCGAAAGAAGAGTCCTGTGTGAGGGTAGCTTGCGGGGTGGGGGGCCATCCTCTCACCCAGGGAGTCAGCAAGAGGAATTCTGACCTCAGCTACATGGATTGCCCCCGTCACCCCTGGACCTCAGGATCCTCATTGGAGAAATGGAGAAAACGAGGCTTATATCACAAGGATGCTGTGAAGTTCAGATTAATTCTAGTAATATAGAAAGTCTGGCCCACTGAAGTCTCTCAGCAAATGTGAGAGATAGAGAAAGAATAAAAACAATACTAAATCATTTGTATAATGGTGACTGTTTACAAATGCACTGCCACATGTTTTAGCTCATCTTGACTTTGATGGTCAGAGTTGGCAGGCTTGATATTATTAATCCTTTTATAGATGGAAGGACTGAGGCTGAGAGAGACTGTGGCTCGCCCAGGGTCTCACTGTTTGTCATGGAAGGAAGGGCTGGGATGGAACTCCAGGTTCTGTGTGCATTTTCCTACACCACAAACAGGGCATCTGTACAAGTCTGTTAGAATGAGTAACACCATCTGCTCCATCACATAGATCCAGACATCCAGTGGCCTAACACGGGAGGAGCGTACTTGTCCTCCTCCCCACCCCCCACGGCAGCCCAGGGTGGTGACATTGAGGGGGGTGGGGGCACAGGGACACTGTGTCACAGTCACTGTGGCCTCCAGGCTCTTCCCATGTCACGGCTCCTGCTTATTCTAAGTGTCTGGAGTTTTCTCCCTTCAGTCAGAGGATAAGAAAGGGAGGGTAGAGAACTGTGCATAGATGATTTTTACTGCCTGGGCTTGAAAGCGGTGACCTTGCTTCTGCCCCTGTTGAATGGTGGACTCAGTTACACATCCATACTAAGGCGCCAGACCCCAACAATGTAGACTGTGAGCCTCCTGAAAACAGTCACCTGCATAGCCGCTTAGTAGGCCCACAATGTTTCCTAACTCCGTTCTCCTCTTCCCAATAGCAAGAGGGACAGTCACAATGATCAGTCCTCCCTGGATGATGCAGGTCCCCCTGGCCTGCCTCCTGAAGAATCAGGGTGACAATCTTGCCCTAAGGGATAGGCATTTCCAGTGGAAGCAGGGGGAAGGGTGCAGAGGCCACGCCCCTGTCTTTTGAGGGCCAGCAGGTTCAGAGCAGCAGGAAAAGGGTTCTCTCCTCATTCTGGGGGTGGCGTTTGTGGCTGGCCCAATCCAGAGAAGCCCCCTCTTTTCTTGTAGAGGCCAAAGCCCCCCAGCTCAGCACAATTGTCTTTGTTACCTGGATTATTCAAGATCTCCAACTGTGAGAAGGAAAGTTGTTTTTTTTTTTTTCCAAACATGGGAAGTGATTTGTAAAACAGCCGATAACTTTAATGACAAGCCTATTTAGCTGATAAAATTAGCCATCAGAGGAATAACTTATGTTATCCTTTTGCCATAATTTAAATTTATGGCCAACTACCAGTCATCTTCACAGTGGATGGAAAGGGGCCAAGGTCGGATTCAGCGTCACCCTGCTCCTAAATCATTAGTTTGCAACTGTCTCCTGAGTTTTATTGTTACCAACAATGGCGAAACTAATGGAAATAAACATTGGATGCCATCCCAATAGCAGATGGGTTTGAAGGCAGGGCAGTCTGTGCAGACAGCCCTAATAGGATGGAAGAAAATTATTGCTATTGCATTAGATACCATCGAGCTTCTGGCCAAAGTGTGCATTGATCAGGCCAAGGCCATGTCAGTTGTACTCCACAAACCAGACCATTAAAGGCAGAGATGCGCTGGGTGTGCCCGCCCTGCCGCCCCGGGGGTCTGGCCCCGCCTGGGTATGCATTAAAAGCACAGCCCAATGGAAGGGGCCTGACTCACTCCAGTAATGCACGCTGAGGGCTTCCCTGTGGATCCCAGCTGATTTGGTCAGGTTATCTGGTTAGAAATACTTAGCTCATGATGTGCATTAAAAAGGGTGGTGACTGCACTTTCATTCTTCCTAAGTCACACGATGGTCCTTTTCTCCCCACTGGACCAGTTTGCTGGTGGGAAGTTTGCTTCAATTTGTCTTCAAAGCCACCATGTGCTTTGTCTCCCAGAGGCCCAGGCCCACATGCTGTGGGTGTTTCTCCTTACCTGCAGTTTGATTGCAGGGCGTCGGGGTTTTTGTATTTGTCCTCCTTGAGATTCTCTGAGTTTATTGAATTTATGGGTTGGCGTTTTTCATTAGATTTGCAAAGGTTTAGGCCGTCATTCCTTCTTCATTTTAATGTTTATTTCTTTGACTGTGCCTGAGCTTAATTGCAGCACATGGGATCTTGAGTTGTGGCATGTGGGCTCTAGTTCCCTGACCAAAGATTGAACCCAGGCCCCCTGTACTGGGAGTGCGGAATCTTAGCCACTGGACCACCAGGGAAGTCCCTCCATGATTTCTTTACTTATTGCTTTTTCTCCTCTGGAACTCTAATCGCATGTTAGACTTTCTGATCGTGTCTCACTTCTTTCTTATACCCTAATCTCTTCCCCCATTCTCTCTCTTTTCTCTTTTTCTGACTGTAAGTCATAATATTTTTTTTATAGATCTATCCTCAGGTTCAACATCCCTGTCTTCTACTGTGTCCAGTCTGCTGTTAGACGCATGCAACTGAGGACTCAATTTCAGATATTGTATATTAAGGTTCTAAAGTTTTCATTTAATTCTTTTTATAGGTTCTGTTTCTCCACTGAAATGTTACATCCATTTTATCCATCTTTCCCCCACCCTTCTCCAACATATTAATCACAGTTGTTTCAAAGCCCTTGTCCGTTAATTCAAATATTTAAATAGGTCAGCTTCTGTGCAGATTCTAAGCAGCTTCTGAACTGGTTTATGATTTGATAATCGATCACTTTTTTCTACTTGTTTGCGTGAATAGTAATTCTTATTGTCTGTGGAATGCATTGTTGATGCATTTTAGGTGTTCTGGATTATGTTATCTTTCTGTAAAGAGTTGGCTCTCTGAAGCTGGGTATTGGCATGAGAGCAGGGGGCTGCCCAGGTGGTTCAGTGGTAAAGAACCTGCCTGCAATGCAGGAGATGCAAGAGACATGGGTTCAAACCCTGGGTCTGGAAGATCCCCTGGAGAAGGGAATGGCAACCCACCCCAGTACTCTTGCCTGGAAAACCCCATGGACAGAGGAGCCTGGTGGGCTGCGGTCCACAGGGGTCGGACACGACTGAGCACACACGGCACGCGGCATAGGAGCACAGGCTGGTCCTGAAGATGCACCAGGAGTTAACTGGCACTTGCAATTTTTCCCTCCCAGTTAGAATCCCAGAACCAGCACGGAGCTTATTATAGACCAGAATTCAGCTGCTCCGTTAGAGTTATTGAACACACAGTGAAAATGAGGCCCAACTAGGAAAAGAGACTTAATCAAAGTCAGAGTGAGGCAGGAGAAGGGGGCAACAGAGGACAAGATGGTTGGATGGCATCACTGACTCAGTGGACATGAGTTTGAGTAAGCTCTGGGAGTTGGTGAAGGACAGGGAAGCCTGGCGTGCAGCAGTCCATGGGATCACCAAGAGTCGGACATGACTGAGCAGCTGAACAACAACAACAACAGAGTGAGGGAGGGGTGATGGGCCATGATCTCGGGCTCCTGCCTCCAGCTCTAGCTGTTTCCCCACATGGGGGCCTCCTGCCCTTTCCTGACCCCTGTTACCATTAAGCTCCTCTTATTCTGTTGGGTTGAGTTACTATCATCCTTCCCATAAGGCTTCAAGTTCCCTGACCAAGGTCTGTGGGACGAGAAGCCAGAGGCATGGCTTCTGGGCCCAGCATTGCTTCTGATACACCACATGGTCTGAGCCTTTACCCAACCCTGTCCCCTGGCACAAACACCTCCTTCCCATCTCAGGGCCTTAGTTTTCCCATCTGACTAGTGGGGCCCTGATATCCTAGGACCCCTTGACAACTCTTCATCAACTGGGGAAGCACACGTGGCCATGTTCAGGAATGGGGATCAGGAGCTAGGCTCTGAGGGTCCCAGCTAGAACATCTGAATAGTCCCCTTGGCTGTCACAGCCAGTGGCCAGAGCTGACAGCCCATGCAGCCCATCTGCAGTGTCTCTTCTGTGAGGGGTCAGTCATTCCTCCTCAGGGCAAGCACTCAGAGCATTCAGCCACCCCACACTCTGGGTAAGCAGCTTGGAATAACCTGTCCCCAAAGCAGGTTGCCCTCTCCCTCATCCGCAGTCTAATCCATGCCCATGCTGACACTTTCACTTCCTAAATAGTTCTCATCTCCTTCTCACTGTTTTTACTCTAGTCCAGATTCTGGTCATCCCTGGCCTGGATGACTCATATTCCCCTGTCTGTCCTGGCTTCCCTCTGTCCAGTTCATTCTCCACCCTGCTTTCAGCACAGTCCTTTCAAAATTCTCAGCTGAATCACCACACCACCACCTCTACCACCCCACCCTTCTGTTCAAAAGATTTCAGTGGTTCACTGTTGCTCTTTAAATAAGGGCCAAAGTCCTTAGCACCTCTTACCATGGCTCCAAGGCTGTGTGCCTGGTGTGGCCCCTGCAGACCTCCTCACTGCCCTGTCCTCCCAGTCTCTGCCTCCTGGACACACCACCTCTACCACAAGTGCCACCCAGAGCTAGACTTTAGGACTTTCCTAAGAGATTTGTTCCTTGTGCAGCAGATATCCCCTATCACTGGAACCAGCCAGGACTGACTTGTAAGCTGGGAGAGGCATTTTCATTCCAGTATACATAAAAGAATTTGAACATCACCCTCACCATGCTTTATCTGACTTCTTAGTGAATGGATAAATAAATGAATCACTAGAACTACCATATACTTGGGGTGCATATTTTTAGCTTAAAACTTATTTCATTGTACATGCCTATGTCTGCATATATGGGTTTGGGGCTGGGCAAGCTCTGGCTTCTGGCTGTCTGGCCTGAATTCCAGTGGGACGCTCATGGACAGCTCTGTATCAATTACAAGTTATCAATAATACATCTGTTCAGAGTGGCCTTGGAGGCCATTAGCTAGGACCGCCGGCCCTGATGAGTGGCCTTGGAGAAAGCAGGCTGGGTATGCCCATGGGAAGTTCAGATCAGGTGGGGCCGGAGGGGCTCCTAGCCCCAGCAGAGCTAAGGAGGGTTGCCTAATGGGTCCTCTGTGATATCTGAGACCTGCTGCGAGAAGGGTGGCTCCAGCCCACTCCCTCTGCACAGACTACCCTGTAACAAGCCAGCCTTGCTTTCTCACTTTCTGAGACCAGTGGCGCCATCTGAGTACTGGGTTGTTAAGATCCAGGTCTGAGCCTAGTCTAAGACCAGAGTTAGCACCCAGTGTGTGATCAGATTGGGCTCTCAGTTCGTTACTTGGGTCAGGGCTCAGTGTGTGACCAGACTTGGGGCTCACTCTGTGAGCAAGATCAGGGCTCAGTGTTGGGGCTCAGGCTTTGTCTCAGCTTTGGGTCAGGATCAGGGCCCAGTTTGTGGCTGGTGTTAGGACTCAGCCTGAGGCCACAGAATTGGGCAAAACTGACTAGTTTCACACATTCATGTATTGATTCACTCAGCAATATTTATTGAGGGCCTTCGGTGTACCAGGCAACAAGACAGACAAGACCCCTGCTCTTGCAGAGACTATCTTCTATACTTTATTCTTGTGTAGATTGTATTCTACATTCCTGCTCTCATGGAGGGCCAGGGTGGCAGTGGTGTGCTGGAGTGCTCACTGGCTCCTGAGGGCCAGTTGTGCACCTTTCTACCCTGTTCTGCAGAGCATCGTGTTGGTAGTTTGGAACTGGCCATGCTGGATGTACCAGAGATTAGCATGCACTGTAGATCAGGCCTCTTTTTATTTTTCTAATACCTGCACACCACTGCAGGTGAGAGAGGAAAACCCATAGACAGTTTTTGAAGAAAATGGTGGAGTGACCACACATGTTTTTCCAATCTCCTTCCCCAAATTCCACTAAGAGGGTGGTAAAGAAAAAAAGAATACACAGATAAGAATTAAGAAATCCTTTGAGTCCTGTCCATCAGGACAGAGAGGAGAGATTTCTGTGGATTTGCGGGAAGTGGAGAATGAGCAAGAAAGCGGTAACTGATCCCGAAGAGGGGAGGATCTATAACTGAGGGAGTGTGTGAAGAGGTGGTTAGTGAAGGAAACGGGCTAATCCCCCCTCAGAACCCTGGAGAGTTTGGAAGGAAGGGGTGAGTGTGAAGCTGACCATAGGGGAGAGGGGTGGGCTAAAAGTCTGTACATGCTATCTGAACCCTCCAGGTCCCCTTGCAAATCCTGCAGTCAGGAGACCACACTTCGCCATCACACAAGAGGCAAGAGTTTCATCCTCTGGAGAAACTGAACCAGAGGGCTCTGTGATGGGCACTAGGTGAGGCACACCCCGGGAATTAGGTACATGTCCTTTCATCTCATGGCTGGACCCTCAGCCCCAATTCCCTGCTCTGCTCTCAGCACGCAGGTGGGCCAGAGGCGTGACCATCAGGCAGGAGGCTGATGAAGTCTACCCAGACCTGAGTGGTCCTAGAGACAAAACCTGTGAACACTGCCGTTGGGAAGTTGTCCCAATGTCAGTTTACTGCCCAGCCACTCTAGTGTTAGTGAATCCTTGAATTGTATTTCACTTTCATCAAAGGAAAAATAGTGAAACATTAAAATACATAAAAAAAACAATCAGAAGGTGCTAAGTGCAATGTAGAGAATTCAAACAGGGTAATGGGATGGATGCCTGGGCTAGGGGTCCGGGAAAGCCTCCAAGGGGGATGCGGGGCAGCATGTGATATGGGACCAGAAGTCACTGGGGAAGTGATCCTGAGACCAACACAGGTTTAGTGTGTTCAAGGAGTTTTGAGAAGGTGTGTGTCCCAGTGAGAGGTAAAGGGAGAAAGAACGAGATGAAGTGGACCAAGTCAACAGAGCTAGAACACGCACCTGCTCTGTAAGTCAAGGGTAAAAAGCTTGGGTTTTCTCCCACCCAAGGGGAGACGTGACAAGGGGGTGACATGATCTGATCTGGGTTTATGAGAACCCCTCTGGCTCCTGTTGGAGGATGGATGGTAGAGGATGTGGGGCTGCAATCATCCAGGTGAGAGCTGGCCGTGGAGGTGGAGAGACTTGGGGTAGCCCTTCCGGAGTTGGACTTGAGGGCAGATTGGATGGCAAGGATAATGAAAAGCGAGGAAGCAAGGGAGGAGATTACATTTTTGGACCCAGCTAAAATGAGATGAAAGCACCTGAGGAGCAGCTGTGAGGACGGAGTGAACAGTCCTGTTTAGACTAGGTTGAGTTTATGATACCTGTGACCCAGTGCTGTGGCTGTCAGGCAGGCAGCTGGAGGTGTGACCTGACATTGCAGGGAGGGGCCAAGGCTGGAGGTTGGAATCATGAGCAAGCAGGTAATCTCCTATGTAGGGAGCGAACCCCCAGCTTCAGGTCTTTGGGGGTTTGACAGGAGGTTGTGGGGTTGTGCAAAAGCGATGCGATGTGTGTTTGGAACAGTAGGTGGCAGTGAAGACTCTTCCTCCTGAGTCCGCAGGCAGGCCGTTCAGAGTCAGACCCAAACTTTGCCTTCACCCAGATGACCCAGAAGGCCCCAGAGTGTGAACAGCCATCTCAGCCACAACCCCAAGAGACATCTGAAAGTCTCTCTAAGGAACTTTCCCCAACAACAAAAAATTAAACCAAAATAAAAATGTATGACGCCTTTTACAAAGCCTTTATGAAGAGCTGTGGGTTGATAACCCCCATTTTACAGAGAAGGAAACCAAGGCCACATGGCAGTAAAGCCACAGGGTTGGGACCAGAGCCCAGTCCTGTCTGACCAGCGCTCGGAACACCTCCGAGAAGAAGGATGTGGGCGTCGCTGGAAGACAAGGGGGTCAGGCACAGCCCAGCGAGCACGTGATGCCACGATGGGCTTCCCTGGCAGGTTACCGCCGGCCCTGGAGGTTGTGGGGTTTCCAGTCCGCCGCTAAACATCGGTGTAGGACACCTGAATAAGGCTCTCATTTCTTGGGTCGCACATTTAGGCAAGTAACTAGAACAGGATTCAAGTCCGATGTTCCCCGACTCCTCCTGCGATGCTCTTCTTTTGCAAACCACCATTGTGTTCCTCTCACAGCCATCTTGTCCTCACTGTGGGGCCAGACGACACAGTATCAGAGATGGGACACGGGAACGTGTTTTATTACTTGGAAAAGCCTCCATAAACGTCAGGGACTCTTGCCATTAGTGTCTTTGGGAGATTTATAAAGGAACGCCCCCTCCAGCCTTTGGAGGCTCAGCACCTTCCTCCCCACTCCCCCAAAAGGAAAGCGCCCAGACGTCTCACAGGGCCCGGGTCTCCGTGCCACCCGCCACCCACTGCCCACCGCCCACTGCCCCTCTCCTTGCAGTTTGAGATCCGGCAGCTGCGGGCGCACCTGGCGCAGCAGGACTTGGACCTGGCGGCGGAGCGCGAGGCGGCGCTTCAGGCCCCGCACGTGCTCAGCCAGCCCGCGCAGCCGCTACAAGGTGGTGGAGGCCGGCAAGTGGGCCGAGGAGACGGCGGCCGAGAGCGTCGTGGAGGAGCTGCAGCCCGCGCAAGGTGAGTCAGCCGGCGCCTCCCCAGCCCCGCAGTGGGGGCTCCCTCCCCGTCCCCGGGCTCTGCGCACAGCGCACAGCGTCAGGGAGCTGGAGCACGTCTCCTGATGGGACTGTGTCCCAATGTCGGCCTACGATTTTGGTGGGGGTGGGGGTGGGGAGGAAACCCTAGTTAAGGTCCCCCCGGGACTGCCTTTCTCAGCCTCAGAGATAGCATTCAGTCAAGCTACTTTGACCTGACTTTGACATGACCTCAGTGGCCTGTAGGCATCTCGCCTGCTTTGAGTGTATTACCTCCCCATTCCTCGCGGCAGCTTGCAGGAGACTTTCCTACTTTATGGGTGAAGTAACTGAGCCCCAGAAAAGTCGTCCAAAGGTGCAGAGCTAGGTTTCCAGCCGGGTGCCTCCAGCTTTCCTGCTGGACTGCCCGCCCCGCCTCCAGGGCCCAGATAGCAAGTCCGGGCCTGGGGCCAGAACAGCCTAACCCTTGAGGATGGTGGTAAATTGATGGGCCGGTGCTGGTGGAGATGGGGGCCTCGGCCGTACCCCAGGGCAGAGTTCTCTAGGGAAAACCAGCTGTGTTGCCTTGCAGTGGGGACTTAACCTTTCCGGGTCTGGGTTTCACTAGCTGTCAAATGGGAACGATGCTGAGCCTCCCTCACAGGTTCGTGTGAGGCCCCAGGAAGCAGGTGTAGGCTTTCAGAATTGCAAAGTAGTCCTGCAAATGTCAGGTGGTGCTATTTTGTGATTGGGGTGGAAATACCCCTACCTGGTGATGCAGCTGTCAGATCTGGCCTTTGTGGGGTTTGAGGAGGCTGTGTTCGGACAGGCTCAGGCCAGGACTTGGCTCCCAGCTCAGGGGGCACAGAGGCCAGCAGGGGAGATCTGCAGCCTTGTTAGAGCCCCCGGGGGAGCCTGGGAGCCTGGACGCAGGTTCCCCTCCCCAGGCACCCTTGCTGCTCTGGTCTGAGTCTGCCTTGCCTTTGACTTGCACCTGAAAATGCTGATGCTAAAATAATGGGTAAGGGATTTCTTCACTTTACTAAGATATTTTTTTAAAATACTGACTTCCCCTAATAATTCAGAATACATTTCTAGGTCCATCTTTTTGACCTAAAGGTAAGGGAACTACCCAAATGCCTCCAAGAGAAAGCTTTTTAAGTGTGATTTCATTCCATCCTCACGCCTCCTTTCTCTCATATGAAGGAAGAAACTCAGACCCAAAGAAGTCAAGAGAACTTCATGGGGTCACATGGAAATAGAGGTGCTGGACTCGGCTAACTGAAGCTTGATCTAGGGCCCTCTTCACTTTGGCGTGCTCTATTCCCCTCGCCAGGGCAGTGACAGCCAGGCAGGGATGGCCAGGGTGGGAGGCAGGAAGCCAGAGCTCCAGACTCTGCCACTCCCCAGCTCTGTGACTTGGGGTCTCAGTGTTCCCTTCTGTAAAGTGGGCTGATAACTCTGGCTCTGTCTGCCTCACAGGAAGTCTGGGAGCTGGTGGATGTGAGAAAGCTCTGTAGGCTACAAGGTGCTGTGAACAGGTTTTGGGGAGTAGGGTGATTGCTATTATGATCTTTTGAGAGACCTTCCAACCTTGGAACTTTAGAAGTTGGGGGCTCAGGACTTCTGAGTCTAGCTCTTCAGCTGGCATGCTAATCCCATCTGGAACCCCTGCCAAGAGGTTTACCTGCCTCTAAGAACAGGTACCCCAAACCTCCCAGGGAAGCCCAGGCCAACCCAACTTCACATGACTCTGCCTGTTAGAAAATACTTCCTCAGACTGAGCCAAGGTCTGCCCTCGGCATCAACCTCTCCCACCTGCACAAAGCTTTTATGTCTCCTAGCTGAGACATCCTTTCGGAATGTCCTCCAGGGACTGTCACCTGCATTCCCACAGCCACTCCTCAGGGGACACAAGCCCTCCAAGTTCTTGCTGTACAGTCCCTCCCTGAGCATTCCAATGTTTCCATCCCTCTCAGAGTGACATCTAGAACTAAGCGCGTTTCTTGGGGGAGCTGCAAGACTAGGGCAGAGTGTTGAGGGGTCACCTCTGTGTTTTTGTTCTGGACCCAAGACCCCTGTGACTGAGCCTTGTGGTGACTGCCTGACCTGAGCTCACAGTTGAGCCAGGTCATGGCTCTGTTGACTCCTGGAACCTCCCCGCAGCCCATCCTTGACTTTCTATATGCCCATGCAGAGTTTGACATTCATTTGTGTTCAGTTGTAGCCTGATTCCTGCCTTTACTCTGGGTTTCCAGGGCTTTGTAGGTCCTACTCACAACTCATCACCAATCCTGCTGGTTTTACTGCCTACATATATTTTGAAACATTCCCACTTTTCATCTGCATTGCTCAGCCTCCCTCTCTCTGGACCTCACCCGCTTCCTTGACCTCAACTTTGCCCCCATGGGTGCCCTCTTCACTCCTTTCCCCCCAACACACACACACACACACACACACACTCGGTGATCTTCCATAAATCTTTCATGTCACTCTCTGACTTAATACCTTGGCCAGTTATTTGCTCAAGCTGCTGAAACAAAGTCCTGCAAACTGGGTGGCTTAACCAACAGAAGTTTCCTGTCTCTGAGTTCTGGAGGCTGGAAGTCTGGGATCAGGGTCTTGGCAGGATTGGCTCCTTCTGAGGTTGCAAGGGAGCATCTGCTGCTGCCTCTCCCCCAGCTCCTGGCACGCTGCTGGTAACCC
The DNA here is from genome assembly GCA_024291935.2 of Okapia johnstoni. NCBI lineage: Eukaryota > Metazoa > Chordata > Mammalia > Artiodactyla > Giraffidae > Okapia > Okapia johnstoni. The sequence continues at coordinate 27,572,945 of CM044326.1, forward strand.
TTGGCGTCCCTTAGCTTGTAGAAGTATCACCCTGACCTCTGCCTTCTCTTCACATGGTGTCCTCCCTGTGTGTGCGTCTGTGTCCGGATTTCGCTTTTTACAAGGACCCTAGTTGTGTTGGGTCTGGGGCCCACCCTACTCCAGTATATGACCTCATCTTAACTAATTCTGTCTACAACAATCTCATTTCCAAATCAGATCACATTCTGAGGTCCTGTGGGTTAGGATTTCAACACATGACATTGGAGGTGGAGGACACGGTGACTCAGCTTGTAACAGGTGGCATATAAGGCCCTTGATGGTCTTTGTCCCAGGCTGCCCCCTCCCACCCCCTGCCGTCTCATCTCCTTCCACTCTGCACTCTGTCTTCACTTTTACTCTGGCTGAGTGAAACATCTCTGCGTTTGGAGAAGTGTTCTGTGGAGTAGTAAGTCCCTGAGGCTTTCCACATGCTGTTCACTGGCAGGACAGGCCTGCCTGCCAAACTTCTTTTCATCCTTCAGACCCGTCTCAGAGTCAGCTCCCGGTCACCACGTCCTTCCCTCAAGACCTTATATGAACTCCCACTTGCCAGGTCGCCCCTGCATTTTATCTTCAGAGCCACACCTGGCCCTCGGCAGCCTCCCCATAGGGTGACCTACATGGAATATAGTCTGCAAGCTCATAACTGATTGAAGAACAGAACAAATCTGTGGACATCGCTTGTTTCATTATGGGTCCTGCAACCCTGGGTCTTCTCTCGGCGCTCAGGGGGGCTTCTGGCAGTAGCCCACTCCAGAAATCCCGCTTGTGGCTTGCAGCTCCCCATGCCAGTGCTTGGGGAATCCAGAATATAAGAATCTTCATTTTGAAAATTCTGGAAGTTGGTGGCAACTTTTGCCCACTTTGTCCTGTTTTCCAAGGATGAGAGGAGCAGGTTTACAGCCTGTCTCAGGGTCTTCCCAGGTGGCGCTAGTGGTAGGTCTCTCAAAAGAACTTGCCTGCCAGTGTAGGAGACTTAAAGAGACACAGGTTCAATCCCTGGGTCAGGAAGATCCCCTGGAGGAGGACATCGCAACCCACTCTGGTATTCTTGCCAGGAGAATTACGTGGAGAGAAGCCTGGTGGACTACAGTCCATAGGGTCGCACAAAGCTGGACACAACTGAAGCAACTTAGGTACAACCGGCCCATCCCAGGACCTTCCTGCTGACGGAACAAAGTGAGGTGGAGGAGCTGCCTCCTTGCCCTGCCCATGGTGGCTGCTCAAGCCCATTTTGAGACTGCAGCTCACCTGCTGCTGGGGCCTGCTCAGCGCTGTTCTGTCTTCTGCAGTGCACACCTTTTTGAACACCTGAGCTCAGGTGAGCACCTCCTGTACAGCCTGTCGTTCTGCAGCACCCCTCTGCCTCTCTCAGCAGGAGACTTACCTCTTGAGATAACAGCCTGGCCGTTACTATCCACCCCCAGCCAATGACCTCCAGATCCCGGACACCTGATGCCACACTTGGATTCACAAGGAGTCAAGATCTGAGGTCACAGAGTCAGCAAACAAGCCAAGCATTTAAAGTAACCGCACACATTCTAGTGTTGTGAAGCCGTGAGTCCCTGCCTCTCCACCCTGTTCCTCCTCTCCCTGCAGTCCCCAGGGTGGGCACCTTCCAGCAGGAAGTGGAGGGAGGCAGAATAAGAAGGGAGAAAGTGATCGGCTACACGTGCCAGCCAGGAGGGTCACAGGTTCTGTGCCAACCCTCCTGGAAACTAGAGGCATGTCTGAATAGGGCACTCAGATCTCCCACAGAGCTGGCAAACGTGCAGCCCTGGGAGCCGCTGCCAGTGCCCTCCCATCTAGCCCTGGAGCCCTATCCTTGCTCTCCTTTGTCTCCTCTGTGACATCCCTGCCTCCCAGCTCTCTAGAGGCACACTCAGCAGAGCACTAGCACATTTCCCAACCTGGCACTTGACTGCCGACCCCTAGAGCCATCAATAACAAAGGCAGTTCCTCTGAGACAGAGAGCAGAAGCCTTGTCGGGCTAGCAAGTGGCATGCCTGATTCACGGCCTCGGATGGGCTGGAGAGTCAGGACACCCCAGCTCATCTCTCTCTGACCAGGACTTGTGTCCAGAGAGGGATTTCCATGATGTTAGAAATCATAGCTAGACAAGCTCGGGGCGCTTTGGGCCACACTGGAGAGGGAGAAAGGGCAGTGTTTGTTGCTCACTATGACCTTCAGGCCAGCGAGGGCCCCGAGGCTCAGTGTGTCACACTAGTACACAGACAATCCGGGGATTAACCTGCAGACATCAGCAATAAGTCTCAGGAGCCTTGGGGGAGGGCTGGCCTCTCTTGGGGTTCGGGGGTGGGGAGGGAGGCAGCAGCAGGGTTGGGAGTGCCAGCCTCAGCCGTGGCAGGAGAAGCGGCTCCTGCAGTCCCCACAATTGCCAGCGGGTCACTGTCAGACTAACGCCAACCAGCTTCTATTTAAACTTGCTACAGCACAAATCATTTTTAAAACCCGGACTGCAAAGTTCCAGGCTTTGGGGCCTGCCAAGTTCACAGTGCCCCTATGTAGTCATTAATACTTCCCTCCCAAATTTATTAGTCTTGAAGCTCGCCCATAACTTATGAATTACAGCCCCTGGTGGGGAGTGCCACAGCTTTTACCATATATCACAGTGAACTTTGGCGTCCACCCCCCCCCCCCCCCCCCCCCGCACTGCACCAGTGCTCAGAGAAACCTCCACGGAGGTGCACCGCATCTCACCTTGGGAGAGGAGAGGCTTGTGTGCTGACCGAGGCAAGTCGGGCTTTCTACCATCACTGGCCTTGTGATGGGGGGCACTGGAGACCCAGGGGAGTCCCCAGAACTGTAGGACTAGAACTGGGGCACCTCACATAAAGCCGAGAGGCAGATACCAGGGTAGGGAGGTGTGGGTGGTTCTGAAAGAAAGATGTGGGATTCAGACTCAGGGCTGGGTCTGAATCTCAACTTGGCCTTGAACATGTTACTTAACCTCTCTGGACTGGCTTCACAGTGGGGTGACCCATGCAGTCACTGAGGGTGTCACACTTGGTTCATTGCTCTGGTGTCACTCTCTTAAAATTCTTAATGTTTTTTCTTTCAGTGATTGATATACTAATTTCAGGTATACCGGTAATTATTTGATACTTGTATATACTGGAGAATCACAGTAAGTCTAGATAGCATCCATCACTATGCATAGTTACAGAATTTTATTTCTTGTGATGAGAACTTTTGAGATTTATTCTCTCATGAATTTTCAAATATGCCATACAGAACTAACTATAGTGACCATATTGTAGCATATCCCTGTGACATTTACTGTATAACCGGAAGTTTGTACCTTTTGAGCCCCTTCACTCACCCATTTCACAACCCCTCCCTTGCTTGCCCAACCCCTGCCTCTGAGAACCACCAATCTGTATCTCTGAGCTCAGGACATTTGTTTTAGGTTTTGTTTTTAGATTCCACATATAAGTAAGATCATACTGTGTCTTTGTCTGACTTACTTCACTTAGGCACAATGCCCTCTGGTCCATCCAGGTTGTTGCAGGTGTCAAGATCTCATCCTTTTTTATGGCTGAATAACATTCTATTGTATGGATGGATGGATGTGTATGTACCACATCTTCCTTATCCATTCATCTGTTCTTGGACACTTAGGTTATTTCCATATCTTGGCTATTATAAATAATGCTGCTATGTACACTGGGATGCATGCATCTTTTCAAATGAGTGTTTTTGTTTTCTTCAGATATATACCCAGAAGTAGAACTTCTGGATAATATGGTAGTTCTTTTTTTTGAGGAAACTCCATACTGTGTTCCAGAGTGGCCATACCAATTTATATTCCCACCAACAGTGTACTGGGGTTCTCTTTTCTCTGCCATCTCACCAACACTTATTAGCTCTGTCCTTGTGATTCCAGCCATTATAACGAGTGTGAGGCGACATCGCCCTGGTTTGCACTTAGTTGCACTCCTGAAGGTGAATGAAGTTGAGCTCCTTTTTGTATACTTCTAGCCTACTCTGTGTCTTCTTCAGGAAAGTGTCTACTCAGATCCAATTTTTAAATTGGATTTTTTTGTTTGCTATCGAGTTGTATGAGTTCTTTATATATTTTGTATATTAATCCTTATCATGTATGATTTGCAAAACTTTTCTTCCATTCAGTAGGTTGCCATTCATTTTGCTGATGGTCTCCTTTGCTGCGCAGAAGCTTTTTAGTTCAGTATCGTCCTACTTGTTTGTTTTTTTGCTTTCACTGCTTTTGTTTTAGTGTCAAATCCAAAGAAATCATTGCCAAGACCAAGGTCAAGTCTAACCTGGGTCTGTCCCTCACCTCCCTGAAACCCTGGCCCATGGTGCTCCCTGCCGGCCCCTAAGTCTCAGGTCATTTCTGTGGCAGCTGCCGCAGCTGCCCAATTACCTACCGCCTATGTTTTCTTCTAGGACTTTTATGGTTTCGGGTTTTACATTCAAGTCTTAATTCATTTTGAGTACACTTTTGTGTATGGTGTAAATTAGGGGTCCGGTCTTCCCAGGACCACTTACTGAAGAGACTTTCCTTTCCTCCTTGTATATTCTTAGCTCCTTTGCTGTAAATTAATTGACCATATACGGGTGAGTTTATTTCTGGGCCTTAATGCTTTTTAAACAAAGGGCCCCACAAATTATGCAGCTGGTCCTGGGTCTGAACTCTAATTGTCCCAACTAGGAGCAGAAGCGCATCCGCACTGAGAAGGACTGAACACTCAGCCACGCGCACTGCCCTCGGCCTGGTACATAGCTGCTGCTCAGCACATAGTAGTGTCCTTTCTCGATGCGGGCTGCTGAGCTGTGGAGCAGCAGCTTGGAGGGTGGCAGTGGGAGCCCTGGCCAGGAATCAGGACCTCTCTCTGGGCTCGGATCTGCACAGGACTTGTGGGTGTGCAGTCCTGACTCCCCCCTCCCACCCCACAGCCTAGCCAGTCCTGCCGCCCAGGGAGGCCCACCTGACTCACTGCACCCTCTTGCTCCACCTCGCTGGGCAGGTTGGGGCTCTGCCCAAGGAGCACACCCACATAATGAGCAATGCCACCACAGCACTCGACCAGCTTTAGGAGGATCAGTCAGGATGGCTGCATGGAGTGCTCACACTCTAGGAAAAAAGGTGCTAGGTGGTTGAGAGCAGCTGCGGCAGCTGCCACAGAAATGACCTGAGACTTAGGGGCCAGCAGGGAGCACCATGGCCCAGGGTTTCAGGGAGGTGAGGGACAGACCCAGGTTAGACTTGACCTTCATCATCTCGGTGAAACATACAGCTCACCAGCATGTAGGTATTTATTATTCCCATTTTACTGAGGAAGCTGAGGCTCAGAGTGGCCAGGGATCTGCCTAAGGCCACAGAGAAGATGTCTGCAGAGCTGGAGTTGGCACCTGGGCTGTTTTGTCCTGGAGCCTGAGTTTGTACCAGCCCTTCTTTCTCACCCCTCCAGGTCAGCTAACCCAGTCCTCCTGTGGGGCAGTTCCTCCCTGGCCTTAGGGCTCCTTAGTGCCAAATCAAAGCAAACCTTGGGGCAGGAGTTCTCTTAGATGGAGGGTGGGCAGCTCCATGTCGGGGCTCACTGATGGCCTCTTCCTGGCCACACGCATCTGTGCCTGCCTCCATTCCCTCCCCCTAGGCTCCCAGACACCAGCAGTCATTAGTCTCTGGGAAGGAAGTACCAGGGACTGAGAGCAAGGCTGTGTGTTGCATGGTGCAGAGAGCGTCTCAGAGGCTGAGGGGAATGGTCCTGGGAGGTCTTGCAGGCCCCAGACCCAGCCTCATTCACTGTCCAGTCATCCGATTTATTGGTGGGTAGTATACATCAAGCCCCGTGCTAAGTGCTGGCAAGACTCTGAGTAAAATGTGGCCTCTGTGTGGGAGGGGACAAAGCCCCAGTCCAAGTGGTCAGTGTGGAAAAAGGGGCCTGCCTGAAGCAGAGAGAGTGGGGTTGGGGGTGGTGATCAACATTGCTGGAAAAGCCTGGGCAAGGCCTTGCTCTGACTGTCTTGAAACTCAATCTGAGGCACCTGTGTGGGTATGGGTTTGGAGCACAGGGAACAAATGCAGACTGGACAGGCCTGCAGTGGCCGCCTGGAGATCTAGGTTCTGTGTCAGGCATGTCCATGGAGTGAGCAATCCCGTTTATTAATCCTGCAGGCATGATGAGAGGCCAAAGGGAAAAGTGTGAGGTCTGACCCAAGGCTGGAAGGCAGAGGGCATCTGGGAGTCCCTCGACTGGTCACAGGTTCGGCAGGAGCTGAATTGCTGGTAATAATGGAGAAGAAGCATGGAGAAATGACCAGGGTCCAAGGGTACCATTCACCAAGGTGGAGGTCGGGGGAGAAACTGAGTTCTCTTTTGGACATGTTGAGTCAGGGGTGGCTGGAGGTCATCCAGGAGAAGTGTCCGGTTGGCCAGACCAGTCAGAAGCTGAGCAATGTCTGGGCTGAAGGTCACCTGGCTCAGGTTACTTTTATCGATGGCTTTGATGAAGATTGAGCATCCTCAATTGAATAGTCAACACTGAGGTACAAGAGAGAATACCTTAGTAGACGGAATCAAGATTCAGAATGCTTTCAGCAGGCTCTGGGCTGAGACCAACAAGCTGACATTTGCCTGAGATGATAAACGTGAAGTCCTCTGTGGAGCTGACATGGCCACGGTGTGGCGAAGGCCTGGCTGGCTTGGCCCCAGCGCCTGCAGAAGAGGCCTGGCCTGGTTATCCGTGTTGGCCACAGACTCATGAGTCAGCGGAGTAGGGTGGTTGCTGAACCTGATTGGAGGATGTTAGGCTGTGTGAGGGGAAAGATCCCAGCAGATCTCTAGGAGGACCCACCTGTTAAGCAAGATGAAAGGAGGTCACTGTGTGAAGTGCCCGATCCGCAGTCTGGAGCTCTGAAGGGCACAGTGACAGTCAGCTCCCTCCTGCCTCCCCTGTCCGTTTTGGTCACATCTGGAGCCCATAGTGACTTGAGAGGCTGGAAAACCAGGGAGGGGTGAAGAATGGACAGGGGTTTCTCAGGAGAAGAGACATTTTGGGAGGCATGTGAGGGCTTTGTAAGTGCTGGAAGGTATGTCGTGTAGTAAGAAGAAGTGGGGTGTGGCCTTGGGGCATGTGGGAACAGGACCTAGATACCTGGATCTGCAAGGCCTCCCATAGCGGGCCCTTCTAAGGAGACGGAGACTGGCTGCCTGAACACGGAGTGGAGGTCCCCAGGAGGCCCTGTGCTCCTTGGAGGTGGAGGGCCAGGCACACTGACCCCGCTGAGCACAGATGAATCTGATTATTAGAGCTGCTCAGCAGAGAGGCAGGAGGCCCCTTCTATGAGGGGCATAGGCCATGGTGGGCAGAGCCCAGGCAGGGGTTGAGAGGATGCTCACACAGGGTGAGGTGGGGGGAGTGCGGTTCTTCGATGGCTCCAGTCCCTTCCCACTCTGCTCTCTTACCTCTTGAACTTCAGGGCTGGCTTAGGAGCCCGGAGCCAGCTAGCCTGGCTGTCACGGTCTCTAAGAGCCCCACCGGCTCCCCCATGGTACAGATGGAAAAACTGAGGCCCAGAGAGGGGATGTGACCTGCCCAGGTTCCCATGGTGGGCCAGTGGCAGTACCAGCACAAGAACCCAGGCTCTGGGTGTTTCTCATTCATCCAGGCCACCTCCTGCACATGCACCCCTTTGGGACTCACGGGTCTGTGGATACTTTAGCTGAGTTTATTGTCCTACCTTCATCGCATGGCCCTCTGCAGCCACACTGCAGGTCCCTCCTGCCACGGCCTCAGGATAAATACCAAGATCAGTGACCAGATCTGGGTGGCCTGGTAGACCTGGTGGCCCTTGCACTGCTTGCCAGGAGCAGTCACACCAGCCTCCTCCCACTTTCTGGGGCAGCCTGCAGGGCTAGACAGCATTTACAACATAAATTATGAAGAGCCACGGAGAAGAGTGTTGCTGTCTGATTCTGAGGGAGCGTTGCTGGTTGATCCTGAAGCAGGGCCTGGAGCCAGCCTGGGGCCCCTCCCTCAGCTCAGGCATTAATGCAGAATACACCTCTGGCCGCAGGCATTTACAGATCAAAAGAGGCCAGAAAAGCTTTTAAGAGCCAGGTTGCTGTGTGTGCTGCCACTGGCCTTCCCGTGTCAGGGCAGACATGCTTCTGCAGCGATCTCAGGTGTGTCAGGAAGGCGGCCACGGAGAGCAGCAGGTTCCATCACCTGCAGACCAAGGCTTCTGGGGTGTAGACCCCCATCCTCCCCTTCAGCCTCATCAGGGCCTGTCTTCCCTCCCCTGGGCATTGCTGTTTCTGTTCTCCCGTCCAGTCTGACACCTTCCCAACCACTCTCCCTGCACCCTTGGGAGTGCCTCACACTTGAGTCTGTTCACACTTTCCTGTGGTTCCTCACTATGCTTGGGGCAAGGCTGAGCTCATTAGGATGGCTCTGGGGTCTCCTGTCATCTGCTGTCTGTTCCACATCCCCCCCTACTCCGCCACCCCGCTCCGTGCTCAGGCCTCTCTGAAGTTCTCACCTCTCCTCTCTCATCCCTTCCCACCCCATCAGAACAACGAACCAATTCTTTGAGACCCTGTTCCCATGCCATCTCCTGTGACCTGGACAGCTTTACACCTTCTCATTAATTATTCATTCAGCAACTCTACTGAGCACCTGCCATGTGCTGGGAACAAGGTAGGGCTAGGGGTGCCCAGCGCCTGTGTCCTTTCCTGGGTCGTGTGGAAGATCGAGGGGGCTGTCGTCCATGATCAGCCTCTGCAGCTGGCTGTGTGCGGCTGAAATGGCACCCTGAGGCTTTTGCGCTGAGAGCATTCCCGGTGACCGTGAGAACCTCAGGTGGATTCAGAGACTCAGGCCATCCAGGCAGGGAAAGCCCCAAGGGACTATTTCTACACTCTTATCTCAGAGAAGGGAAAACTGAAGGCAGAAAAGGAAAGGGCTTCTTCATATCACACAGCGAGCTGGATGCTTCATCAGAACCTTGGTCTCTGATACCCAGCTCAGCACTGGGGCAGATGAGCCATGTGGTCCTCCTGGAGGAACCACGTGGCAGGAAGCTTGTGGGAGACCAGTGCCTCCTCGTGGTGATGGGGGTAGAGGCACTGGGGGGAGGAGCACAAACTGGCCACAGCCCCTCCTCCTGGACTGTCCAGCTTGCCGTCACACTCACCCTTCTCTGTCCTCACCTCCACAGAAGCCACGGTGAAAGATGACATGAACAGCTACATCAGCCAGTACTACAATGGGCCCAGCAGTGGTAAGTCTGTGTTGGTGCTATTCCATGTGTACCAGAACCTCTGTGTGGCCCCATGCCAGAGGTGACCCTGGAAACCCCTAACATCCAGGCCAGGGACAGCTCGACCAGGCTGTCTATCTCCTGGCCCCTGTGAGCCATAACCGCAGGCAGAGTTCCCAGCAAACTCTGGCGCCTGAGCTCGAGTGCTGGGATGGGAGCCTCCAGGATGTGCGCGGGGGACCCTGGGGCGGAAAGGGGCTGGAATCTAATGACCTCAGCGCTTCCCAACCTGAGAACCTTTCAGGATGAGCATGATGGGAGTGAGATAATGCATAATTGGGTGTGAGAAGTAACAGGCACTGGGCATGTCCTTGTTTATGCTTCATTCTTGCACTTCAGAAAGTCTCAGGGGACCTAGTGGTTTTCACTTATGAGAAAGGTTGAGTTTTAAAATAATACTCAGTCCTTCAGGGTCTTGTTTCTCCTTAGCCAGTGTCTTGAGTCTTGTAAGGTTTGGGTTTCACAGCCCTTGAAAAGTGAAAGTGTTAGTTGCTCAGCAGTGTCCAACTCTGCGGCCCCATGGACTGCAGCCCACCAGGATTCTCTGTCCATGGAGTTTTCCAGGCAAGAATATTGGAGTAGGTTGCCATTCCCTTTTCCAGGAGATCTTCCTGACCCAGGGATCGAACCCGGCCTCCTGCATTGCAGGCAGATTCCTTTACTGCTGAGCTCTTAAATCCTTGAAAACTCCATTCTAAGGCTAGAAGGTTATAGTGTGTGTCATGCTGAACACGTCTGAATTTTGTCTTTTCTGCAGTTTAGCCCATTTAAGGCCTCGTTCCCTCCCTTTCTCCTCTTCTGAAGCCTTATCCAACCTGCTGATCTCAAAGACCACCATCTCTAGCCTGAACCTCTCTCCCAGCCCACTCTCCCTACCACTTTAGAGAGAAACCTTGCCCACACTACGCCTACTGTAATCCAGGCCCTTGATACTTCTCACTTAGAGCAAAGACGTTCTGGGATGTCCTCCACCCTCCGCTTACAATGCATCCTGTAGAAATTCATCAGTTTTCTGAGGGCACAGCTCTGGTCATGAGTCTCACACTGGGCCCATTTAAAACTTTGAGTCCTGCTGACCATGACATTCAGATTCCTTGTCATAGCACACTGTGCTGAGTTAGTCAGGATGGGCTCAGTTATGCTGCAGTGACAACAACCCCACATCTGAGTGGTTTAAATAAACCAACAAAGGGCCAGGCCACACTGGCCAGGGGCTCTTTGCCAAGGCTGTTATCTTTACCCTATCTCCCAGCAGACAGAACAGTTGTCATGCCTTCTAGAACAGTGTTGACCGCATGGGCAGAGCACAACTGGCTTATGTAGCTTCTCCAGGAAACACCACCAGTCACTTCCTGCAGGTGACTGGCTGAGGCCTGTCACATGTCTGCACTTGATAGGGAGGCATAATTCTCCCTCAGGGCAGGTGGCAAATATTGGAAACCTGGACCATCTCCTAAGGCCTCTCCCAGCAAAGCCATTCATACTCACCGCACCCCCACCATCTAGCTCCGCCCCCATCAGGGCACAGAGGTGTAGCCAGGGTGGAGTGTGATCCGCACCTCTCCTTCTTTGCAGACAGCGGCGTCCCAGAGGCAGCTGTGTGTGTGGTCACCACGGCCGCCATCGACATCCACCAGCCCAACATCTCCTCTGACCTCTTTTCTGTCGACGTGCCCCTGAAGCTTGGCAGTGATGGCACTGGTGCCAGCGCCAGCTCTGAGAGTGCCACCCGCTCCACGCGCAGCTCCGGCACCCGGGCCCAGAGTGACAGCAGTCAGACACTGGTCTCCTCCACGGACTGCAGCGCCGCCCGCGAGGAGCCATCCTCCGGGCCCAGCCCCTCTGCCCTGCCACTGCCCCCGCAGCCATCTCAGCAGCATACGGCAGAGGCCACAGTCCAGGACCTGTTGTCCCCGCTGTCGGAGGACCCCTGCCCCTCCCAGAGGGCCTTGGACTCCGCCCCCCTTGCCCAGCCCAGCCCAGCGGGCTCGGCCCAGCCCAGCCCTGAGCTGGAGCACAGGGTGAGTCTGTTTAACCAGAAGAACCGGGAGGGCTTCACCGTCTTTCAGATCAAGCCTGTCATCCATTTCCAGCCGGCTGCGCCTGCGCTGGAGGAAAAGTTCAGATCTTTGGAATCCAAAGAGCAGAAGTTGCACAGGGTCCCTGAAGCCTAGAGCCTCCAGGCAGGCTGGGAAGGAGGCGGGGAGACAGCCATCTCGATGCTCCCCCAGGGTCCCGGTGGCCACCAAGGGTCACATGAGGGGCCTGGGAGCCCTCCTGGCTTCCCTCAGGGTGCTGCCTGCCTCCAGGGAGGTAACGCCAGGCCAGGAGGCCACACGCCTCAGACCTCAAAGCCCAGAGCTGGCGACTCCTCTCACCCTGCTCAGGGAAGGGTGGTGCTTGTGGCTGGGGTTTTTTTTTTAAAACCACTTTTACAAAAACCAGCCTGTGGCCCAGCTTCAGCAGGGTAGAGCGTGGGGGCCAGCTCAGCCTCTTCCGTTGCCTTTGTTCCCGACGCCCACCTAGGACCCTTGGGAACAGCACTGTGAGCAGGGGCTCTCCAGCCCCACCCCCAAGCCGTCTTTTCCAGGAATCCCGGGTGGAGCCCACACAATCACACACAGACCACCATCTGAGCCTATCTCATTTGTCTTCATTCTCTCATTTAGGCATGAGCGTTTCTGAGTCTTTTCGAGACAAATCTAGTTTCCACCTTCTTGGGACATAAAGGGATGGGTCTGGAGGAGGGTGGGAGGGTTGTGGAGGGCGGGGGGGGGGGGGGGTGACAGCCATTTTCCAATCTTGGCTTTAATAATAAAAACCACCTGCACTGAGACTTCCAGTTGGCAGAGGTGTTCCTTTGGCTGCTAGTCCAGGTGAGGACCCCAGAGTGGCTTCTCTGGGTTTGGGTTGGCCTTGAAAATGCACCAAGGGAGCCCCCCAACTCCTCTCCGGTATCCCCGATGCCTTTGTAAAGCAGCCCTAGACCCCAGGAGGGAAGTGGTCACACTGCCTGTGTGACTCTGGATTAGTACCTTCCCTTCACTCATCTCCGCACCACAGTGGAGCTCAGAATTCTGTCTTCCTTGCCAACAACTCCCAGACACAGCTTCCTGACCCAGGGCTCCATTCCTCAGGGATCTCAAACTTAGAGGTCCAAAGCTGAGTGAGATGTCTTGCTCACAGCCTGCTGCTCCTCCCGGGTTCCCAGCTGGGGCACCACCATCCACCCGGCCGCGCACGTGAATGCTGGCCCCCTTGTCATTCCCCACGAGCAGTCAGGGGTGCTGGCCACCTGCCCCAGACCCCTCACAGCCTTGCTAAGGCCCAGGCCCAGCCTCTGACTCCCCCCTCAAACTCCGACCAGGGCTGTTAAGCCTGATCAGGGTGTCCCTTGCTGAAGAACCTCCGAGGGGTTTTGTTTATGACTCTGTTTTGTTTTAGATGTCCAGAAGAAAAAGGGAAGAGAATTTTTTTCAGTTCAAGGGCTCCCGTTGCCTCAAATGAATTTCTTGGTGAGGTCACCACTCCTAAGTGGGCTGGTTGCCTACCCCCAGGCCACAAAGAACATTCTCATTCATGGAGAGATCAGCATTTGTCAGAAAAGATGTTAAAGGGAACAGTGTCAAATGAAGCTTGTTTTGGGGTGTAATCTGAGGCATTCCATCACCAGCAACACACTCCCATGACTGAGTACTCTGTAAGGCTTCTAGCCCCTTGGGCTCCTTTAACCCTTCCAGTGGCCCTGTGAGGTGGTATCACTGGGCCCATTTTACAGGTGTAGGACCCAAGGCTCAGAGGTTTAAGAAACTTCCCTGAGGTTACACACTAATAAGGGAGGCACTGAAACTGGACCTCAGATCCACCTGGCAGTGTGCTAGGTGCTGGGTCTCCCAAGTTGTAGAGCTTTTGAAAGCAAAGTGGTCATTCTTGGGTTTGTCACATATAGGCTGGAGGGTATTACATGATTTATAATCTCTAGGGCAGGAGCTGTGGGATCTGTTCTTAGCGGTCTGCATCTGCTGGACTAGAAACAGCTACCCTCCTTGGCCAGGCTCAGCCTGCTGAGCTGTGATGCCCTCTTGGCTGAGTTCCCATCGCCCCAGCTCATGGGCTAGTGCTGGCCACCCAGTCAAGTAAATGAGCCTGTCCTGTGCTGGAGGTGAGACCCCCGTGGCTAGCTGGCTTGGACATTGTCCAAATGTCCAATGTCCAAAGTCCTCTGCTTGGACTTCTACTCCAGACAAAAGGGCTGGGAGGAGAGCAGTAGGGTAAGATGGTAGGCAAGTGGCCCCACTCTCTCCCTGTTTCCCCGCCTAGAAGAGCTCCACTTTTAACAGCTGGTTTCTTAGGGCATTTACAAATTGCTGTGAGGTGAAATTGTGCCTGAGCACTCACCATTGCCTTCCTGCCTGCCCAGGCAGTAACAGTGTTACAGCTGCTGCACAAGCAGATGGAGACTAGATGTGGTCTGACCTCTCCGATGACAGAGTCCACAGTCACCAGGTAGAGGGCGCGCAAGACAGAGGAAGCCACTCACCTGCCTGAGGACAGGCGTGGGATGGAGTCTCACAGCCTGGAGTGCAGGAGGTGGAGAGTAAAAGCTTTGGCTTTCACGGTTCCCCCGGGTGCCATAGCCCAGAGTTATGGCTGGTAGGCAGCTGGGCGCCGGTGGAGATGGAGCCCAAGCCCTCCCTGGGAGGTTTGCAGCTCTGGGAAAGACCTCCTCCTTGCTTGTCGACTCACTCAGGGAACGCACTCTGGGGCTGTCTCAGAAGGAAGGAGGGCCTAGTAGCAGCTGCTGTCTCCTGTAAGCCAACAAGACAGTGGTCACAACAATGGCTCCCACTTACTCACTTGCTGTTGTGCTGGGGGCTCTTTGCGGTCTTCCCTCTCTATCACAGTCTTGCAAAGTGGGTGCTGTCTTCCCTGCTTTACAGAGACATAGGATGATTTATGAAATGACTTGCCCAAGGGCATACAGCTGAACCGGGAGCAGAATTCAAACCCAGGTCTGTTGGGATTAGATGCCGTGCTGGATGTGGTGAGCCAAACTTTGTGGAATTAAATCAGGTGTCATCAGGAGAGCCAGAGAGGGAGCAGTCAGCCTGCATGGCTCCTCAGGCTGGAGGGACCTGCCCACCCTCCCTGCAGAGCCTTGTGGCCCTTCCTGCAGGGCCAGCCTCCTGGCTCCGCCTTGCCACTGAAGCTGGAGAGGAGCCAGTCCTGTGGCCTGGCTGGCACCCTGACGTGCCAAACCTGGCAGCCAAGACAATGCTCAGAGTCAGCAGTGCTGGTGGCCGGCCCCCAAGGCAGTGTGGCCAGGGCCATGCAGGCCTGGCTCACAGTCCACCCAGGACTGAGTAGCTGTAAGGCCTTCCCTGAGTGACACGACCGGCCCCTCTCATCAGCCCTCCAACCCAAACCTTGGTTGTTCAGATCAGGTCACACAGACTGGGGTTTTTCATAGACCCTGTACAATTAATTACAGGCCAGTGGCCTGGGATTCCCTTCAGCATGGTGGCTGTTCACTCTGTCCATGACTGTCAGCTCAGCAACACCTTTCTCACTCCAAGCTCTTGACTGAAGCTCCTGCCCTGGTGCTGCCCCCACATTCCTCTCTGGTGTGATTTCCTCATCTCTAAAGAGACTTAAGAGTGGGGCTATACTGTGAGCTAAGGAGACCCTCAAATAAGATGAGGTCCAAGGAAGCCATCTTAGAAAGAAGCTTCCCAGGTGGCACCAGTGGTAAAGAACCCGCTTGCCAAAGCAGGAGACATAAGAGACGTGGGTTCGATCCCTGGATTGGGAAGATCCCCTGGAGGAGGACATGGCAACCCACTCCAGTATTCTTGCCTGGAGAATTCCATGGATAGGAGCCTGGTGGGCTACAGTCCACAGGGTTGCAAAGGGTCGGACACGACTGAGGTGACTTAGCACATCTTACTAACAAGTTGACAGGACATGTACAGCAGGAGTAACAACTCTCGTCCCCTCCACCCCCACCCACCCCTGTGAGGGCTGCTGGGATAGCTAATGACATAATGGAAGGGAAAGCCCTTTGAGAATGTTTCAAGGGAGACACAAACAGACACCATCCTTATTAATAATGGATGCCTGAGTGTTGTGCTGCCCATCCACGTTCAGCAATTCTGGGGAAGGCTGCCCGGGAGCAGCTCAGTTATTTCACTTGCTGCTGCTGATAGTTTGGTGCGAGAAGAGGGTGGCGGATAGGGGCTGAGAGGACGCGTGCCCCCCCGACTCCCAATACCCACCCAGGCACTGTCTGCTCCTCCTGAGCTCACCCTGCTCATATATCCCCACTGGTTCTCCTATAAATAATGCCCCAGAGTCACCCTGAGTTAAAGCACTGTTGTTCCAGGAGGCACCTTATTTGCCTTCCTCTCCTTTTCCCAGTATAAACCCCAAACCTATATTTCCATGGCATAAACTGAATGATGAATTCATAACTACTCTGGATTTTTTTTCCCCTTTGTTCCAGCACTAAAAAGTTTAGTATTGTCTCTTGGTGAATAGTTAATTTAATTATCCAAAGAAAATGATGGAACATTTGCTGCTAAATTTATTGCAAACTACCAAAGAGACAGCACTGGCATAATTTTATGCAGAGCCCCAGGCTATAGCATAGGGGAGCAGGCTGCCTATTCATCCTGAAACAAGCAAATGAAATTGACTACCCTGGAGATCAATCAGGACATTAAACACTGTGATGAATGTGGCAGAACTCTTCAGTGTCTGAGATTTACAGGGCACCTTTCACCAAGCGCTCTAGGAGCCTCCCCAACATCAATTAGGCCTCATAACTAGGTAGGCTCACCTCCACCTCCACTGCATAAAGAAGAGGCATGGTGTTCTTGGACCTGGGTTTGCTAAATGTCACAAAAGATAGCCAGTGTGCAGACCAGATCCAGTACAAAGCCCCCTGCTTCCCTCAGCAAAGAATGTTTTAGAATGGAGGAATCAGGTTAAAAGGGGACTGAGGGATTGGAGTCCAGACTGTGTCATGTTCTTGGGGCTTCTGTGCCTTGGCCATGCTGGATCTTTCACCTGGGATATGCTTCTTTATTGGTTGATTTTGACTGACCTCGGCTCAGCTGTCTCATCTTGCTCCCCTTCACTGCAGCCGGTCCCAGTCAGGCTGGATTAGGTATGTCCTCTGTGTTCCCAGGGGCTTCCCAGGTGGCACCAGTGGTAAAGAACCCGCCTGCCAATGCAGGAGACATAAGAAACATAGGTTCGATCCCTGGGTTGGGAAGATCCCCTGGGGGAGGGCATGGCAACCCACTCCAGTCCTCTTGCCTGGAGAATCCTGTGGACAGAGGAGCCTGGCAGGCTATAGCTCACAGGGTCACAGAGTCGGACACGACTGAAGCGACTTAGCACACACGCACACTGTTCCCAGAGAGGAACTCGGGTTATGGCACGTGGTTGAGGGTAAACTTCGGCCTAAGGTCGCTAGCTGTGAATCCTTTGGCAAGTGTTTTAAGCTCTGTAAGCTTCAGTTTTCTCATTTGGAGAGTGGAAAATACTACAATACCTCGTGGGGTTATGAAGCTTAAATGAAATAATGTCTGTAAAGTACTCAGCACAGTTCTCAAAAGTGGTTCTTGTCTCCATTTTCCTAAGCTGTTCGATATCTGCCAATACGTTCACACAGGTTAAAGCTTGAAGGTATCTTGGAAGATTACCAAGTGCAATTTGCCATTTTACAGATGAGGAAAATGAAGCCTAAAAGGAGAAGGAATGTGACCAGGGCACCCCTGAGACCATATTAGAACCAGGATGAGAACCCCGGCGTCCTGGTGACCAGCCCACTCAGCGCTCAGCACAGTGCACCATGTGGTCCCCACACTGGGAAGGGAAACAGCCCTCCAAACTGAACATGAGTGCCCAAAACCATGTAACCAGTTGTGGGATGCGGAGATGGGGAAGCCCAGACAGATAAAACCTCACCATGGCCTGACTACTCACCAATCCGGGCACCAAAGGAAGTAAACGCCAGCTTCCTTCCCAATAAATTCCTATTTCCATCACCCATCACTCTTCCATGCTTCTATGACAAGTTTGCTGTTTTGAGGCAATGCAAACCAGAGGTGAGAGTCTAGAGAAGCTGGAAGATGTTGGGGGCAGCCTGGTATGGTGCAAAGGCCAAACTCTTCAGGCCTAGAGTCAGCTCAGGTTTTCTATTTCACCAACTGCCTCTGCTCAGCCCATTTCTTCATCCAGAAAGCAGTCCCCACTTTGTGGACTGTTGTATTAGAGAAGGATAGGTAATGCACCTCGTACGTTCTTAACAAGTAGTATTTGCCAGAATTCTGGTTTGTGTCCAGCTCTACCACCTGCTTTGTGCGCTGGGGCAGATCACCCCTCCTGAGAGCCTGACTTCTTCAGTTTCCTACTCTTCCCACCTCTGAGTGGGTAACTTACATGAGAGTGCTATTATAAACCAAGGACTACCAGCAACTCTTCTTCATGTGGGTGCCCCACAAAATATTTTTAAAACCCTAGGGCTATACAAATTGGAGCAATATATCACCCTAAATGAGCTTTTAACAAGGTTATCAGTCAAGTCTCCTTTCATTCAGCAACAGCTAACCATATCCATCTGTTATAATCAATAGTGTTATCCGGGTTTCCCAGCCTCTTAAGCACACTTTTACATGGATCAAAAACAAAAACCCCTTTCACCCCCGTGAGAGATGGTGTGAAATGCAACCAAACTGACTACCCCTTTCACACCGACAGCACAGACAGCACTTAGGGCTGGGGTTCCATTCAAAGCCTCCCAGCCCAGTACAGACATGCCCGGGCTCTGCCGGCAGCGTGGCTCCCGCACTATCCTGGGGGGACGAGCCCCACTCTTTGCCAGCCTCGCCCATAGCACCGGACCCATTTCCACAGTCTCAGGGGACCCATTCTGTACCCAAAGAGCTTTCAGTCAAACTTATTCAGGGCATAAGGCCAGAGGATTCCTGCAACAGCCTCCTAATCGCTTCCATCTTTTCTTCCTCTCTCCGTCTGTCCTGAACACTCTGCCAGCTTATGTTATTCCTTCCTCAACCCAGGCTAGTATAGTATCTATCTCTCTGTTGCCAGAAGGGTGCTCCCAAAGACCTGTTCAGGTGGCAGGGCCTCGGGACGTCATGCTGCTCTTTGTGGAACATTCTGGATGTACTGACATGGTTAATTCTAACACATAAACAAGGAATAGTAACAACCAACAGACAGAATTTTTAAGTATTCAACACCTGTTCACCCAACAAAAGCTGTGGAGGGCCAGTGGCTGCTGACCTCCTTAGTTAAATATCCATTTGTTACCAATTCATTCACTTTGGAACCTGATTATAGTAGGATCAGATGTAGCAGCAATCGGAGTTTTAGAAAAAAGGATGCAAGAAAGACTTGGATTAGGAAATTCTATTAATGTCCCACACAGCACAGCTGCTGGGTGAGCCGGGGAGCCTAGAAGGGAATATGCCCCGATGTACTACTGAGAGACCAGGGGAAGTGCTGGGTTCTGTACCTTCTCAACTGCCAGAGAGCTGAGACTAGGGCCCTCACTGTCCATAATAAGGAAGTTGTTTATTGTTCAGTCGCTAAGTTGCATCTGACTCTTTGCAAACCCAGACTGTAGCATGCCAGGCTCCTCTGTCCTTCACTTTTTCCCCGAGTTGGCTCAAATTCATGGCCAATGAGTCAGTGATGCTGTCCAACCATCTCTTCCTCTGCCGCCCCCTTCTCCTTTTGCCTTCAGTCTTTCCCAGTGTCTGCTTGACCTAAACGACCTCAAGAACCTATCAGCTCTGCCCTCACATGGCTGCCTTCCTACACACACATTCCTGCCCTCTCAGGGACTTCGTGTTCTGACAAATTAGCCAAATTCCTGGGGGCTGTATGACATCAACCTAAGACCTCAAAGGTCTTAGGGGAGAAAGGCAGGAAGCATACACACAAACCCCAAAGAAAGCTATTCTTAACACCTCTGCCCACACTGCTTCCAGAGCTACAGCTCAATCCTCAAGCCAAGATGTAGGGCCATCATTTGGAACTGACAGCTTGGTTTCCCACAGAACATTAAGTGAAAAAAAGGGCATGTCAAATTGTACCTTCTGGCATAGATGGTAGTTTTTAACAATTTGCCCCAGTCTCACACAAACTGCCTTTTGATGGTAAACTTTGAGTGGGCACTTAGAGGGGCTTTTAAGTTGAACAAATTCCTGCTGGAAAGACAAGCCCAGGATACCAACTCTCTTCCTCCACTAGGATCCTGAGTGATTGCCCTGCCCACCTGGGACCAGGCACCAGTGCCCTTTACCTGAGGGTGCCATGCAGCCACTCCCTGTTCCTCTAGTCGAGGTGAGGCAGAAGCACACACTGCTCTGAAGCCAAACTTCTTGGTTCCAAATCATGGCTCTCGTTTGTAAGCTGTCTGAAATTGGGCAAGTTACATACCCTCTTTTTGCCTCAGCTTCCTCATCTGTAAAACAGGGATAAGAATAGCATCTATCTTACGGGTGTTGTGACTGAAGGGGTTTAGTATGTGACATATACTAAGCGCCATGTGTGTGCTCAGTCGCTATGTTGTGTCCGGCTCTTTGCGACCCCATGGACTGTAGCCGGCCAGGCTCTTCTGTCCATGGGATTCTCCAGGCAAGAATATTGGAGTGGGTTGCCATTCCCTTCTCCAGGGGTTCTTCCCGACCCAGGGATTGAACCCGGGTCTCCTGCATTGGCAGGTAGATTCTTTACCACAGCCACCTGGGAAGCCCCTACTTAATGCTATTATGATGATGAATTGTATCCAGTAAATTAACTGAACAGCTGCTTGAAGCTGGAGCAGGACAGTTGTGACAGGAGGGAGACAAAAGGGAGAAAGACCAAACAGTTCAACCCCGAGGCTAAGAACCACACAAAGATACCCCTTGGGATGGACCTCCTTGAGCTGGCACACCCTGTATACACTGGGTGTACCTCTGCAGCCACCACTTCTGCTTCTCTCCTGTCCCCCCAGTTACGGTATCCCACAGGGATGAAGAATAAATGGAAAAGGCCTCGAGTAAGGTTAGCTTCCTTGGGAAGAGCCGCAAAGACAACAACAAGATACAGGCATTACTTCTGCAAGAGAGATTCAAATTACATGGCCTTAGACAAGTCACTTCAGCTCCTTCACGTCTCTCTGTACAAGGGGGCTGAGACGGACGGTCCCTCAGCTCTGCATCCTAGGGTCCTACAGTTCTAACACCGAGCACTTGGTTGCTCCTCTCACCTCATTACAAGAAGGCAGAAGTGCCAGTGACATTTAACTTCAAAGGGCGTTTCACAGCAAGTGATCATAATGCATCAAGAAAGGGTTCAACTGATCAGCCCCACACTGGCCACACTAAGGGCCCAGCTGGCCCCTCTGCGCCCTCCCTTTGTGTATCACTAGTCACTTCCCATCTCTTCCCTGCTGTCTTTCTTGTCACCAACTATATCTTCTGTAGCTCGACTTAGTGTGGCAGTTCTCTTCATTCAACTTGCCTGCTGACTCCTGGCCTTTCTAGGACCCCAGATCCCTGCCCACGCCTCCTTGCAGTCTTGGCAGACACCTCACCAGCCTCTGTTCCTGGGGCTGTTCTCACACAAGTGCCTGACTGCTGTGGCGCTCTCAGCCTCAGCCCATGCCCCAGGGCAGCATGGGAGAGTGCTAGAGCTCACCGCACATGTGGCCAACGTGCATGCCTGGCTGCTTTCTAAGACAGTCCAAAGGAAGCCGCCAGGAGGGCGAAAGAAGAGCCGGAGCCATCTCTGAGCAAGACTTTAAACACTTACAGTAATATCGAGCTATCTGTTAGCATAAGAGGCCATACTGTCTCAATGCAGCCCCTTCTTCTCCACTTGCCTCTTCTTTATAGACACCAAGAACTGTAAACTGCCAAGACCTTAAAATGAAATGGAAAATGAAATCAACTTAAGTCAACTAAATACATTCAGCAGGTTCACGTTTAAGGCTGGTCCACTTTTGTCACATTAGCTATGATTTTCTAAAGACTGGAATATATTTAAGATAATATTCACACTTTGTGGCCATGCTTTTTTAACTCTAAATTTACCACTCCAATTCCCTTGTCTCAACAACTGGATTATGTTGATTAGACTGGTGGGAACATTCATGTTTATAATTTTGTCTAAAATACAGAGCCATCCGTGAACACCACAGGCAAAGAAAAAATAATAATTTTCATTCCTGTTTTTTCAATTTTCTCTCTTCCTTTACAACGATAGGCATATTTCTGGTAATAGTTTTAAAGCTATGGAAAGGCTTTATTATGTATTTTATTACAGAATTATAAAATTTCAAAAAATAACTGTTTAGAACCACAAATAATTAAGAAATAATAATAATCCCATAAAAAAAGCATTTGGTGTCTGTTAGAAATTTTCCTCAAATTATTAAATGTAGCTCTCCATGCTTTCCAATGATTGTTATATTAGCCATGAATTTCTATGATTTCAGCTGAATATACTTTGATACAATTTTCCTTCTTAAGACATGGTCATGTTTCATTTCTTCTTCAATAGCTCAGTCATTTCAGGAACAACCTGCAAATTAAAAAAAATAATAATAACAATTAAGCAATTTGAGTCTTCATTGTGATAAGGTCACAGCTCCTTAAGGAGTACAAAGAGGCCAAAAGTAACAATGTGAATCACCTGGGAGGTACAGAAGGTACAAAGTGCCCCATCCCTCTGCCTCACCGAGGAACTCCGTGTTTTCCCACAGTCTCTCTTCCCATCCATGGGGAAACTATACCCACCCTGGAAGCTATACCCACCCACCTTTTGCTGGCAGAGCCAAAAGCCCACTCATGGCCTGGAAGCCTTTGTGATACAACCCCAGACCTCAGAAAGGCACCACTGAAAACAGGAAGTCCAATTTCTCTTGTCTGTGTTGAGTAATGTGGGACCTGCACGTTTCATGAAAAATAGGCTAGGGCCCAACTTCTTTTAAATAAAACATCAATTTGGTTTAGAACATAGTTTTTAAAAACCTTACAGAAAGTCCCCCTGCCACACTCCCCTCAAAAGGGTTAAGGGGTCTTTCTCTCTCCATGCTCCATATCATTTTTGTTAGATCAACCTCGGAATTCCCAAGCATACCAAACAATGCCTTCGTTAAGGAAAAAAACAAGCCAACTCAGTTTACTGAGTATCTAATGGCCTCAGCACACTGAAAGATCTGAATTTTTATTTTTTTCTATTTTAGATACTGCAGAGGCAGCTCCCTACTTAATAAGACTAGATGAGAGTGAATTTATGTCTCAAATAAGATAATACATCACAGCACAACTGTATCTACTCATTTATTTAGTATTTCCTCAGGATAAGCACTATGGGAAATAGAGAAGATCAGGCCTGATTCCTGGCCACAAGGAGCGAAGAGACAGAGGCCTAAGAACCACTTGATTAGAAATTTGCTCATCTTATACTATAATGTAAGAGGATGAGAATGGCATTAAAAGCTCCAAATTCAAGCATTCTGAGGTAAGTTGAGTCTGGTATGGACTAGGAAAAATCAGAGCATTTAACATGGAGGAAAAAAAAGATTCTGGGCAAAAAATGAGGAGGCAAACAGATCAACACTGTGGGTTCCAGAGACAGTAAAGGGATTAGAATGACTATAGTGAATGGCTATGTTGGAGAGAGGTGAAAAAGGTTTAAACAGATAGGAGTTATGCCAAGTCTAATCAATGGGGACACAACACTCTCTCCAACAGAGATGGACAACTGGATATCCACATGCAAAAGAATGATGTTCTTCACCTTCACCTCACACCGTACACAAATATTAATTTAAGATGGATCAAAAACCTAGTTAAGCAACATAAAACTCTTAGAAGAAAACGTAGGGGTAAATCATCAAGACCTTGGATTATGACAATAGATTTTTGGATATGACATCTAAACATAAGCAACAAAAAACAGATGAACTGGACTTCATCGAAGCTGAAAACTTCTGCCATCAAAGGATATTATTAAGAAAGTGACAAGACAACTGACAAAATGGGAGAAAATATTTAGGAAACATACTAAGGGTCGGATGAGGGTTTAACATCCAGAAAATAACAACAACAAAAAAACAAACAATTCAATTAAAAAATGGACAAATGATGTGGATAAACATTTCTCTAAAGAAGACATACAAATAGCCAAAGAGCACACACAAAAAAAGCTCAATATGATTTGTCATCCAAAAAAAAAAAAAAAGTCAAAACAACGAGATACCACTTCACAACCATTAGGATGGCTATAATAAAAGATAATAACAAGTGCTAGCAACTGTATGGAGAAATTGGGGCCCTTGTATATTATTTGGTAGGAATGTAAAATGAGTCAGTCACTTTGTAAAATAGTAGGCAGTTCTTCAAAATGTAAAACACAAAGTCATAAAAGTGTACAAGCAATTCCATTCCTAGGTATGTATCCAAAAAAGATGAAACTGCACAAAAACTCATACATGAATGCTCATGGCAGCATTAATTGTAACAGCCAAAAAGTGGAAACAACTCAAAAGTTCATCAATTGATAAATGGATAACAAATTGTGGCATATATATACAATGGCTATTACTTGGCAATAAAAAGGAATAAAATGCTGCTACAACAAT
Source organism: Okapia johnstoni (assembly GCA_024291935.2). Lineage (NCBI taxonomy): Eukaryota > Metazoa > Chordata > Mammalia > Artiodactyla > Giraffidae > Okapia > Okapia johnstoni. The sequence goes on from CM044326.1 coordinate 27,596,943, forward strand.
GAACCTTTAAAACATTATGTTAAGAAGCCACCCAGAAAAGACCATGTATTACATGATTCTATATCCAGGACTGGCAAATCTACAGAGATACAAAGGAGATTAGCTGTTGCCAGAGGCTGGGGAGAATGTGAATAGGGAGTGACTGCTAATAGGTATGGGGTTTCTTCTCAGTGTGATGAAAATGTTCCACAATTAGATAGCAGTGATGGCTGCATAACTCTGTGAATATACTAAAAACAACAAAACTGAACTGTACCTTTTAAAAGCATACATTTTATGATATGTGAATTATAGCTCAGTAAAGTTACTACATGTTAAAAAACTAACAAAACTACCAGTCAGGTGGTTCCCTCTGTCCTACAACTCTAGCTCTGATTATGATATTCACCATTTATTAAGCACCTACTATGTACCTGCATGGAACAAAATAAAAACAGGTAGGCTAATATTTAACACAGACTAAACTAATTACAGTACCATCTCACCTAAATCTCATTACAAGGTAATATTTATATTACTTATTAGAATGCTTGTATTCAGAGAGATTAAGTAAGTTTGCTAAGACAATTTAATTAGTATATGCCCAAGACAGAATATGAAATGAAGCTTGTAATTACTGTACCATGTTACTTCTGTCATATGAAGAAAAAATAAATTTGTTCTAACTCATATGACTGTTGAAGGGTGAATTGAAAAAATAAGTAAAAGAAAATAAAATGTTATGCATATACAGTTTTACTCTAGACATGATGAAATTTGGTGGACACAATATACCTTAGGGAATTATTAGTCCAATAGCTATTTCTATACTTATTATATGTGGTACAGTTTGAAATTTTTAAACAAAAATTTGGTCTAAAAAAGTCCTTTTTACACAGCTATTATTTATGATACTATTTTAAGATCTTAATCCCGAATAGATAATAATTAATTTTCATTCTAATTGGCATAATTGTATTTTTTAAGCTGTTATACCTTAAAATTTTGATTTTTAAAGACAGAAGGTAGCTCCAGTGAGAAGTGTATTCACTATGCCACCCTGTCTGCTCTTACATCAGAATTATTAGGTTGGAGCAAAAGTAATGGCAGTTTTCAACCATGAATTTTAAATTATAACTAGGCTCAAACACATCTTTATTAATCAAAATAGGAACCATTCAATCAACACATTTTTGCCAATGAGAAATAAGTTTGTTTCCTCCTGTAGCATAAAAATACATGCTTCAGGATTTGACAAACTCTTGGAAAGCATTTTCTCCCTCCTGCTGGTTGTTGAAACATTTTCCCTGCAAAAAGTTGTCAAGATGCTTGAAGAAGTGGTAGTCAGTTGGCAAGAGGTCAGGTGAATATGGCAGATGAGGCAAAATTTCATAGCCCAATTTGTTCAACTTTTGAAGCATTGATTGTGCAATGTTTGGTCAGGTGTTGTCATGGAGAAGAACTGGGCCCTTGCTGTTTATCAATGCCAGCTACAGGTGTTGCAGTTTTCGGTACATCTCATCGATTTGGTGAGCATACTTCTCTGATGTAATGTTTTTGCCAGGATTCAGAAAGCTGTAGTGGACTAGATCAGCAGCAGACTACCAGTGACCATGACCTTTTCCTGGTGCAAGTTTGGCTTTGAGAAGTGCTTTGGATCTTCTTCTCTGTTCAACCAGCCATCACCAGTTTTTGTATAAAATCCACTTTTGATTGCATGTCACAATCTGATTGAGATAGTTCACTGCTGTTGCATGGGATAAGAGAAGACAACACTTTGGCATCCTTTTATCGAGTTTCTTCACCTTTGCAATTTGCTTCAAATGCCGAATGACCACAGAATTGTCAACACTGAATTCTTTGGCAACTTCTCATGTAGTTGTAAGAGGATCAGCTTTGGTAACTGCTCTCAGTTGGTCACTGTAAACTTCTGATGACTGGGTCACTGTGTTCCTCATCTTCAAGGGTCCCATCTCCTTTGCAAAATGTCTTGAACCACCACTGCACTGTATGTTCATTAGGAGTTTCTGGGCCAAATGTGTCGTTGATGTTGCAAGTTGTCTCCATTGCTTTACAGCCCATTTTGAACTTGAATAAGAAAACTGCTCAAATTTGCTTTTTATCTAACATCATTTCCCTAGTCTAAAATAAATATAAAATACACAGCAAGTGATATGTCATTAGCAAAAAACATAAAGCGAGAAATATGCATCAAAATGATGTATAACATAACCACATTAAGAATGTATTCCAATATCAAAGGGCAAAGTTCAACAATGCAAAAGTGCAATTACTTCTGCACCAATCTAATACTATAATACTCATCTGTGTTACACTTAATTCTGATTTCAACTGAGAAAACAATTTGATTTCTGTTTAGTTCTGCCTTGGTTGCCAGAATCTGTAAAAGACATGGTCCTATTTACTGCAATTCATCTAAGGTACAAGAGCAGTGGTGAACCGTGCAGCTGTGGTACCCGACGAGCTGGAACGGCAGTAATGAGAAAAGGAACAGAGCGGGAACCTGGGTTAGTTGTGCTAACAACTTGCTCAGCAACTTCACTAAATCATATCTCTCTGAGACATGGACAACTTAAGAACACATCCTGCTTGTTACTCATACAGTAATAAATGAGAGTCCGCACCTCAAGTAGAATTTTTCGTATTTTCTTTACTAGTTTTCCCCAAGACTGCATTTTGAAGGACTGATTAACTTTCTCAGCACTTTGTATTAATCAAAGGGATATATAACTGTGCTTCAGAACTTCTGAGCAGCATGAGATAGACACCGCCTTAGTTCTTGCCAAAGGCAAATAAAAGTTATGTCTTACTCCAGATAGTCTCCCAATAGTCAAATGTGGGCTTCTTAAGGGATAGAAGATTGGAAGATGATACTCCAAGCAAATGGCAGCCCAAAGAAAGCAAGTAGGGCTACACGCCAATCAGACAAAAAGACCGCCAGACAAAAAAGTTAACAAAAGACAAAAATGGACAACATATAACGAAAAAGGGACAATTCATAAGGAGATACAACTTACTAATATATATGCACCTGACACAGGAGCATCAAAATACATAAAACAACTATTGACAGACCTATACAGAAAAAATGGCAGCAACGCGGTAAGAGATTTCACTTACATCACCCAATAGATTTAGAGTCAATAAGGAAAGAGCAGGCTTAAGTGAAACATTAGACCTGATATGATAGAACTGTACAGACCATGCCATCCAGAATACACATTCTTCTCAAGTGCACATGGAAATTTTCTCAAGGACAGACTGTATGCTGGGACACAAAACAAGTCTCGAGACCGATAATGATGGTACGAATCTAGAAATCAACTAAAAGAAAACTGGAAAAACCACAAAAAAAAGAATGAACAATATGTCACTGAACAACTATTGAGCCAATGGAAAAAAGTCAAAGGAGAAATAAAAGAACAAAGCCAAAAATCAGCAGAAGAAGGAAATAATAAAGATCAGAGCAGAAATGAATGAAATAGAGACTAAAAAGATGATAGAGAAGATCAGCAAAACCAAGAGCTAGTGCTTTGAAAAGATAAATAAAATTGACAAACTTTTAGCTAGTCTCACCTAAAAAAGAAAGGCTCTGACAAATAAAACAAAAGAGGATAAATAACAATGGGTACCACAGAAATACAAAGGCTTATAAGAGAAAATTATGAGTAGCTATATTCCAACAAATAGGACAACCTAGAAGAAATGAACAAATTCTTAGAATCACGACTTTTCAAGAGTAAATCATAAAAACACGGAGAAAAGAATAGACCAATCACTAGTACAGAGATTGAATCAAAAAGCTCAAAGTAATCAAAAGCTCCCCAGAAAACAAAAGTTCAGAACCAGATAGCCTCACAAGTGAATTCTACTAAACATTCAAAGATTTAATATCCACCCTTCTCAAACTATTCCAAAAAATTGAAGAGGGAACATTTCCAAACTCATTTTATGAGGCCAACATCATCCTGATACCAAAACCAGGCAAAGACAATGCAAAAAAGAGAGAGAGAAAATTGGAGGCCAATATCTCTGATGAATACAGATGAAAAAATCCTCAACAAAATTATTAGCAAAACAAATCAAATAATACGTTAGAAGGATCACACACCATGATCAAGTAGGACTTATTCCATGAATGCAAGAGTGGTTCAACATCCGTAAATCAGTTAATGTGACACACAACATTAACAAAATGAAGGATAAAAACCATATGCTCATCTCTGTAGATGCAGAAAAAGTACTTGACAAGATTTAACATCCATTTATGATAAAAATTCTCAATAAAGTGGATATGGAAAGAATGTGCTTCAACATGATAAAGGTCATACATATCAAACCCATTAACATCACACTCCGTGGTGAAAAGCTTGGTGAAAGCTATCCTTCTAAAATCAGGAACAAACAAGGATGCCTGTTCTTACCACTCTCTTCAAAATAGTACTGGAAGTCCTAGCCAGAGCAGTTAGGCAAGAAAAAGACATAAAAGGCATCCAAATTGGAAAGGAAGAAGTAAAAATGTCACTAAAAACTTGTGGATGACATAATTTGATACATGGAAAACTCTAAAGATGCCACCAAAAAAGCAATACAGCAAAGTTGCAGGGCACAAAATCAACACATAAAAATCTGTTGCATTTCTACATGCTACCAATGAACCAGCAGAGAGAGAAATTAAGAAAACAATTCTGTTTATAATCACAACAAAAAGAATAAAATGCCCAAGAATATATTTAACCAAGGAAGTGAAAGATCTGTACACTAAAACCTTAAGACATTGTTTTGTTTTCTAAGACATTTGTTGACAGAAGCTGAAGACATAACTAAATGAAGGTATTCCATGCTCATAGATGGGAAAAATTAACATTTTTAAAATGTTGATACTGCCCAAAACAATCTACAGATTCAGTGCAATCCCTATCAAAATCCCAAGGACATTTTTCACAGAAATAGGACAAAAAATTCTATAATTTGCATGGAACCATAAAAAGACCCCCCTCCCCACACACAAAGCCAAAGCAATCCTGAGAAAAAAGAACAAAGCTGAAGGTACCACACTCTGATTTCCAACTATATTACAAAGTCAAAGTAGTCAAAATAGCATGGTACTGGCAGAAAAACAGATACACAAATAAATGGAAAAGAACAGAGAACCCAGAAATAAAATTAATTTACAGTGAAGGGACAAAAACATACAATGGAGAGAGAGCAATTTATTCAATAAATGGTGCTGGGAAAACTGGACAGTCACAAACAAAAAAATGAAACTTGACCATGCCACACACACAAAATCAATTCAAAATGGATCAAAAACTTGAATGTAAGACCTGAAACCACAGAACTCCTAGAAGAAAACACAGGTAGTTTGCTCTCTGACATTAATCTTAGCAACATCTTTCTAGATATGTCAGGCAAACAAAAGCAAAAATACACAAATGGCAAGTTAAAAAGCTTCTGCATGGCAAAGGAAATCATCAACAAAACGGAAAGACGACCTATGAAACAAGAGAAGATGCCTGCAAACCATATATATAATAAGGGGTTAATATCCAAAATACGTAAAGAACTCATATACCTCAATAACAAGACAAACACTCCAATTAAACAATGGGCAGAGCAGGTGAACAAACATTTTTCCAAAGAAGACATAAAGGCAACAGGCACATGAAAAGATGTTCAACATCATTAATTATTAGGGACTTGCAAGTGAAAACCACCATGTGGTAACACCTCATTTCTGTTAGAATGGCTATTATCATAAAGGTAAGAAATAACAAGTGTTGGTGGTGAGGATGTGGAGAAAAGGGACCACTGGTGGACTGTTGGTAGGAATGTAAATTGCCACAGCCACTTTGGAAATCAGTAATGGAGATTCCTCAAAAAATTAAGAATAGAACTACCACATGAACCAGCTATCCCACTCCTCGGTTTTCATCCATAGAATACAAAAATACTAACTTGAAAAGATATAATGGGACTCTTAGGTCCAGTGCAGCACATTTACAATAGCCAAAATATGGAAGCAACTTAAGTGGCCAGCAATGGATGAATGGATAAAGAAGATGTGGTCTCTATGTATACAATGGAATAGAATTTTGCCATTTGTGACAACATGGCTGGACGCTGCTCGTATTATCCTAAGTGAAATAAATCAGAAGGAGAAAGACAATCTCACTCATGTGGAATATAAAAGACACCTCCTCCCAAAACAAGCTAAATGAACACACCAAATAAAAATAAACACATAGAATCAGAGAACAGAGCAGTGGTTACCAGAGCAGAAAGGGCTGGGGGGAGGGTACAGCAATTAAAGGTGATCAACCGTATGATGATTGGGCAAGACTAAATTTTTGGTGGTCAGCACACTGTAGGGTATACAGAAGTAGAAATATAATGTTGTACACATGAAACTTATATAATGTTATAAAGCTACGTTATCTCAGTAAGAAAGTCAGAAAAAGTTTTTAAAGTGTGCTTCTTAAAGCACCAAAAATAGCTTGAGAATCTCAAGTTGGAAATCAGCTTACTGGATGATTTTTGAGGTCCTTTTCCACTTTCAGTGTCCTAGAACTCTCAATATCTCTTTGAGCATGCACACACACGTGTGCATAAACACACATAGCAGACACACACATACTCTCTCATGTTAAACCTAGGAGCTGCCCTTAATGCAAGAGGCACAACTTGTGGGACACTACTGCATCCATCATTGCTACAGAGATGCTCCTGCCTCGAGGCAGGTGTCCACAGTATGAACATCACAAATGTCTGACTGTTTGACACTTCATTTTTTTATCAAGTATGTGGGAAGCAAAATATAGTACACAAGCAGACAGAAAAACATACCTTAAACAAAATTACTTACAAATTTATCAAAATATTCTCTTGAAGAAAAATAAAAGGCAACTACATTCAATGTCTGTTTGCAAACATATCAACAGGAGACATAGCTGTGGTTCAGTAAGTATTTAATTTCATTTTTAAATTTAAAGGTCTTTATCCCTTTATCTGTATCTCACTGGAACTAAATGCTTTCTACTTGAACAAAGGTATTATTACACAGAAATACAAAAATATTTATCTTTTTCATAGTAACTTTTCCTCCCACTGGAATATCTTGGTCAAATGACTGCCACTATAGTCACAGTTCTTACACAGCTGGGCCAGGTCACAGGAGCAGCTAACCTACCTAAACCCTACATTTCAGATACAGAACCCTAGGACCACAGAAGATGGGCTGTATTATTCCCATGCAAGATAGAGGCTCTTCTGGGTTGGGTGTGGGGCGGGGGGTGGTGGGGGGAGGGTTTCCACAGGGAAAAATGCCCTTTGCTGACCCAGGGCAATAGCCCCATTCCAGTCTCGGCACGCAGGCTGGGCCACTACCAAGTAATTGCTGAGCATCTGAAGGGCCCGTTCTTCACTAAGCATGAACATACACTTCAAAATACAGACGTGCTCTCAAAGTACACTCATGAGTTCATCTGGATCATATAAGTGCTAGAGAAGCCATGGCAATGGGCCAATCTATTGCTGGGGGGACCACACCTGGTTCTGTTCTCAGGCTGCAGCCTCTCCATAAAGGCCCACAGCAGCTCATTATAGTTCTATGTGATGGGTTAGTAAACCTAGCGTTAGATGCTACTTTCAGAGCCTCAATTACTGCCTAAGTGATTTCTGCACAAGATAACCTATAAACTTGTAGACAGGCCCTGAGGGACAAAAAGAGGCCAGCCCATGCATAAACTAGGACCTTTAAATGTGGCCAAATGGGAATCAGGTGCTCAACTATATCACTAAAGTAATTCTTTCACTGAGAGGGCAAACATAAGAGTGGTAGTAGGGCAGAAAGAACTCAAAAAAATTAAGAGTGTGAGGAGTTAGAAATAAGTGTTCTTTCCTACAGTTGTCACTGTTAGGAAGGCCTTTGACTCTCAAACACAGCAAGCAGAGCATACCTGTTGAGTTGATAAAGTGGCCTTGAGAGCCCACTCATCCCGTGAAAAGCTATAGCATCACTAGTAAATCTCTGAATGAGGGGTTATGATGGGACTTTCCTTAAGGTATCTGGTAAATATGGTCCTAAGTTATAATTATTTGAGTTATTTCATATTGTGTACTAACTTAGTACATGAGATGCCAAGACTCATATGGATGTTTAAAGACAACATGGACTTCTTAAAGGGAAAGTTATTAATATAATGCTCCATAAAAACATCATATATTAAGCAGAACAACTCTTCACTTTAAGTAGTTCAAAATTGTGTAAATATATTAATATATACATACACAGACAGACACAGATACACATTCACACAATGTCTTCCTATAACAGCTTCCTCCCTGACCAACTCCTGCAGGTTCTTGGATGACAACCTAGATAACAGCTATCACTTTCAAGGCCAACTTACCTTAAATAGATCTGCAACTATTCCATAATCTGCCACTTGAAAAATTGGAGCTTCTGGGTCTTTGTTAATAGCCACAATTGTCTGTGAAATAAAAGCAAAGAGTTTTTTAAGAAAACATACCACACAGACTGATGGTTCTATTCTAACTTCCTTAACAACAAATTTGTATTCTTAAAAATGTCTACCAAATAAGATGAGTTTAATTTGTGCTGGTATTATAAATTTAGAAGTTTCTGGGTAGGAACATAACAAAAAATTATCTCCCATCCCTACCACAGGCCAAGTGCAGTATTTAAAAAAGATTTATATCATTATTTTTTAAAGTTTTGTTTTCACTTATGAAAAAATGTTGTAGATAAGTAACAAATCGGAGAGGATTCTGGGAAGATGGCCAAGTAGGAAACACTGAAAAACTGTCTCCCCATCTACACAACAACTGAACTGGCAGAATCTTTCATATAACCAGTTTGGAATTTTGGAATCTATTAAAGGTTTGCAACAGGGGAAGACTTGAATGGTAAACTGGAGCTCTTAGCAGAATAGTTGCTACTAAATCCCCATCTCTCATTCAGGTGGCAGGCAGCTGTGTACATATTCCTGGAACAGCCTGCATACAGCTTACAGCAGTCAGAGTGGGTAAAAGAAACCTTGTCCTCTAAATATTGGGGATCTGTGCTTTGATCATGGAGTGCTGCATCTGATCACAAAGGCGCAAACAAAGAAGAGGGTGGCTCTTGCTGTTGTACCTCAACCGCTGTTTTCCTCCACCTGTCAAAGTTATTCCCAGGGGATTCAAAAGATCAGTGCTCTTAATTTTTCTCATTTTCCCCCTGTGGGAGCCAGACGTTAATGATTAGGACATTCAAAAGCAAATGAATATCAGAGGAAAACTACAAAGTGACCATACATGCCTAGGGAAAGGCACAGACTCTGAAAAGACTCCAGAAGCCCATAAATTTATATACCTCAGGTTAACACTTGGCACAGAGACAGCATACAATAATCAAAGAGATAAGAACAATAAACAAAAACAGTAACAAAAAACAAAAACACCCAGCATACTCTGGGGAAATAGAAGAATCTACTATATTATTGATTCAAATGTCCAGTTTTCAACAACAAAAAAATCACAAGGCAGAAAAAGAAAAAAGTATGGCCCACTCCAAGGAAAAAAATATAAACAGAAACTGGCATATCTGCTAGACAAAGACTTGAACATAATCGATCTTAAAGATGCTTGAAAAAAAAACTAAAAGATGAGGAGAAGGTCAAAAAAACAATGTGTGAATGCAATGGAAATAGTGATAAACAGAAAACGCAAAAAGAAACCACAAAGAAATTCTGGAGGTGAGAAGTACAAAAAGTGAATGAAAAATTCACTAGAGGGATCCAAAGGCAGATTTGATCAGGCAGGAGAATGAAGCAGCAAATTGGAAGATAGGACAATGGAAATTTTCAAGCTTGAAGAACAGAAAGAAAAAAGATTCAAGAAAAGTAAACATAGCCTAAGGGACCTGTGGACCACCATTAGGAGGACCAGAATATCTTATGATGCTCCCAGAAAGAGAAGACAGAGAAGAGGGCAGAGAGAATATTTAAAGAGATAATGACTGAAAACTCCCCAAATTTGATCAGAGACATGAATAGAAACATCCAAGAAATTCAACAAACTTCAAGTAAGATAAATTCAAAGAGACTCCACACTAAGACACATAATCAAAGTTTCAAAAGCTGAAGATAAAAAGAGAATCTTGAAAACAGAGAGAACAGATTTGCTACACACAAGGGATCCTCAAGACTATCAGCAGATTTTACATTACTAACTTTGGAGGCGAGAAGGCACTGAGCTGATACATTCAAAGTGGTAAAAGAAACAAACTGTCGACCAGTAATCCTATATCCATCAGAACTGTTTCTACAGTGACTTTTGCAGAAACTGAAAAACTCATCCTAAAATTCATATGGACTCTCAAGGAACCTCAAGTGGGACTTATAGACCAATGAAATAGAAGAGGAAGCCCAGAAATAAACCCTCACATATATGGTCAAATGATTTTTGACAAGGGTGTCAAGATCATATAATGGAGAAAGGATAGCCTTTTCAACAAACGGTATTGGGAAAACCAGATATCTACATACAAATGAATGAAGTTGGCCTCTCACCTAACACCATATACAAAAACTAACCCATAACAGATCAAACATTTAAACATTAGACCTAAAATTACAAAACTCTCAGATGAAAAACATACAGCAAAAGCTGCATGATGTTGGTTTTGGCAATGATTTCTTGAATATGACATGAAAGGTATAGGCAACAAAAAAAAAAACAGACAAATTGAACTTCATGGAAATTGAAAAATTTTGTGGCTCTAAAGGCACTATCAACAGAGTAAAAAGGTAACCTAGAGAATGAGAGAAAACACTTGCAAATCATATATCTGATAAAGAATTAATATATGGAATGTATTTTTAAAAAACTACTAAACTCAACAACAAAAAACCAAACTATCCAATTCAAAAATTGGGCAAATGGCTTAAAAAGCCACTTCTCCAAAGAAGATATACAAATGGCCAGTAAGCACATGAAAAAATGCTCAACATCACTGATCACTGAGGAAATTCAAATCAAAACTACAATGAGATACCACCTCAGATCTAATAGGATGGCTACTGTCAAAAAAAAAACCATACCAGTGCTGAAAAGGGTGTGGAAAAACTAAAACCCTTGTGCATTGTTGGTAGGAATGTAAAATGGTAAAACTGCTGTGGAAAACATTATAGTAGTCCCTCAAAATATTAAAAATAGAATTGCCATGTGATCCAGCAATTCCAATTCTGGATATATACCCAAAAGGACTGAAAACAAGGCCTTGAAAACATTTGTACACCCATGTTCATAGCAAAGTATTCAAAAATGCTAAAAATTGGAAGCAATTCAAGAGTCCATCAATAGATGAATGAATAAGCAAAATGTGGTGTGTATGTGTATACACACACACACACACACACACATACATATACACGTATAATGGAATATTATTAGCCTAAAAAGGAAGAAAATTCTGACATCTGCTACAACATAGATGAATCTTGAGGATTATGCTAAGTGAAATAAACCAGTCACAAAGAGACAAATACCAAATGATGATTCCACTTAAAATGTACTTAGAATAGTCAAAATCATGGAAACAAAAAGTAGAATTGTGGTTGTCAGTATATGGACTTTGAGGTGGGAGACCGGGAAAATACCATTTAATGTGTATAGAGTTTCAGTTTTAAAAGATGAAAAGAGTTGTACAGTTGGATAGTGATGATGGGTGCACAGCATTATGAATGTATTTAATACCACTGACAGTGTATACTTGCCCAATTTTACACTTAAAAATGATTAAGATGGTAAACTTTATGTTATGTATATTTTACCATGCAGAAGAATATTTTAATGCAGTATACTGCTGCTGCTGCTGCTAAGTTACTTCAGTCGTGTCCGACTCTGTGCGACTCCATAGACGGCAGCCCACCAGGCTCTGCCGTTCCTGGGATTCTCCAGGCAAGAACACTGGAGTGGGTTGCCATTTCCTTCTCCAATGCATGAAAGTGAAAAGTGAAAGTGAAGTCGCTTAGTCATGTCTGACTCTTCGTGACCCCATGGACTGCAGCCTACCAGGCTCCTCTGTCCATGGGATTTTCCAGGCAAGAGTACTGGAGTGGGTTGCCATTACCTTCTCCGAGAATGCAGTATACTAAAAATGTTGAGTTTTCTGTATATAAATTAATAATCTGACTTAAACCAAACCAACCCAATATAACAGGACATTTTTGTAGGCCATTGAAAAATTTTAGATATGTTGAATAAAAACCACAGATAAAAAGTTAATTCATCCATTTTATATTTGGTGTGCTTTATTCAACAAGACAGAAGTCAACTTTGTCAAACCATGAGATATATATTATTAGAGTCAATTCTCAGCTTATTTCACTTATAAAATGATCAGTATTTTTCTACCTATTAACAATATATATGTTTTAAGCTTGTGACTATAAATGTTAGATTTCAACTTTAAAAAGTAACAAAGCCATATCCTAATTCATAGGCTTTAAAGCTCAAACTGTTTATTCTCTATATACTGCATTCCATTTAGCATTTTAAAATTACTATCCTGGGTCTACTGTGAGAATAGAAAATTTAACTATCTAGTTGGCCTATTAAGTAAAGATGAACATTTAAAACAAAAAAGTTTAAGTCCTTATGTATGCAGCAAATAAATGTAACAAAATACTATGTCTCCTACAAAAACTACCACAAGTTCCTCTTAACTCCCATAAAATCTTTAAATGTAAAAGATTATAATGACAGATCAGTAACAGATTACGGAAAAACTGTCACTAAAAAACGTGTTATGTTTACACAATTACTCTATTAACAACAGATTTCTTTATATTCTACAAATAGTTTGGTATTCTCCACAGATGCTTCTAACACATTGCAATTAAAGTAAAATTAGACTTTTGACTCTAACATGGTGTTATTTTAATTAAAAAATGATAAGTTTTGAATTTTTGGAAGTAAAATTAAGTACTTCCCTGCCTATTACTCCATCTCATGAAAACAGTCAGAACACCTTTTTCAAGTATTTTGATACAGTCTGACTTAAAATATAGTCTACATGATATATGTGTAAATTCCTCTAAAAGGGCCCCGAGGCCTGAATATTCCAGAATATCTGAAATTGGCACACACTGCAGTCCAGGTAACTACTGATCCAGAGAAACATGCCATATATATTAAAGTGTTGTCAAAGACTATAATATAGCATGGTTTCAATATACACCTCAAATCTAGTCACAAGGACAAACATTTTGAATCATAGGCATTGATTTGCATCGTGGTCTTTCTCTTCTGGGAATAAGTAGCCTGCTTCACAGCTACTAGCAGAGATTTATTTAATTAATGATGGTTAATGATTTTCCTGGAGGCCACCTAGTCAAACATCTGACAGTTTAATCATCTGAAAGCTTTTTCATCCCACTATATAAAAGTTATTTTTAAAGAAAGAGCATGTAACTGTGGGCAAAGAACCACTATAGTATTTAAGAAAAAATATTTCAGCCAGTTACAGAATTCTCAGATCGCTCAAAGAATATTCCTGAAATATCAACTAAATAATTATGATAAAATCTTGCTTGCACTCTAGGGCTCTCTTAATATGTCCTTATGAATTCATACTCTTCTTCCTTATGGACATTTTAAAGCACAGACTGTATTCAACCATATTAACAGGCATACAGTTTATATGCAGAGCAGGCTCTGGGAGTTGGTGATGGATAGGGGAGCCTGGCGTGCTGCAGTCTATGGGGTCGCAAAGAGTCTGACACGACTGAGCAACTGAACTGAACTATCATATTTAAACCAATCACTTGATCTATGGCTGTGCCAGGTCTTAGTTGCGGCAGCTGGGCTCTGTAGTTGTGGCACATGGGCTTAGTTGCCCTGCAGCATATGGGATCTTAGTTCCCTGTCTAGGGCTCGAACCCATGTCCCCTGCATTGGAAAGCAAATTCTTAACTACTGGACCACCAGGGAAGTCCCAATCCTCCATTTTAGAACTTAGCCAAAATTACAATCTAAGACTGGTGTGTCTTAGATTGTATGTGTGTGTCTGGTGTGTCTAAATCTGGTGTGTCTTCCACAAAAGAGAGTTATGACAGGGACTATGTCTTTTTCATTTAAGCAACTCCAGCATCTGCACAAAATACATAGACTTAGTAAATATTTGTTGACTGGATGGACAAATTATTGGCTCAAGTTTATTCTTACAGATTGTTCCCCAACACAGGTCTCCTTAATTCAATTATTCCCTTTTTGCTTTGACATATACCATCTAGTCCATTTCTCCTCCAGTCCAGCCCTGCTGGCATGAACAAGAACTTTCACCAAGATCTTCTAGGCAGGCAGAGAGAAAAGCAAAATTCTAGATATGTCTGAACAGGCCCATCTAAAAATATTTTTGAAGGTTGCTGGTGTTTAGTGTTTTTTTTCCCTCTAATGCAGCAATAGCATTTTCCCCATTGGCACCGCTGCTTTCAGAGCTCAGTGAAGAAACCTGCCATCCAACTGTGAAATCTGACTGGTTTGGGGCCAATTCATTTAGAGGTTACAAGGAGGTAGTGCATGCATCTTTTCAAGTTAGAAGTTAAACCTATTAAAAGTTTTATTACCTTTCTATCAAACTTCCATCTGAATGAATAAAAGCAGGAGTGTCAGAGGCATCTCTGACTTCATGAAAGACTAAGTTCATAATTCAAACTGTGCATTGTTATGCATGAATTAATGTGTCATATTCTGAAATATATGTTCAGAGTCATCACACAGGACTTCTAGATAGAGTCCAAGCAGCAAGTTAAAATCAAGTGGCTCCTCTATATGCTGCATTTTTGACAATTACTGAGGTTCTGAGATGCTCCAATCCAAAATGTGTCAGTCACATTTAGTAACAACCCAAGAAGACAGGCCTTGCTGACGTATGACGCTGGGACCGTTAGGGGACTAGGGTGAAACAGAGAACCAGGTATCAGTACATCACAAACTAGATAGCCAGAACCTCATCAAGTTGTTTTCACACCATATTTTCTATCCACAGATTGTCAGAGCTGAAAGAGATCTTCCAACACCTGCATTTGGCAGACAAAGAACTGAGGTACAGACAAGACATGTCAGGTGGTAAGTTGGCAGGGGAGCTGGGATTCAGGTTCACATCTCTTTCCATGATACAGCACTGCCTCTCTTGCCAATGGTACATCTTCAGGCAGGGTACAGCAGTGTATATAGCTTTCAAACCTAACACAAACCTAGATTTGTGTTAATGTGAATGGTTCCACTACACACACTATAACTACATGGAAGCACACCAGTGAAACCTAAATTTTAAAATATGAAAACTTTTCCTCTTAGTATCATCACTGTTGTGTAGTTACCTTGCTGTCTTTCATCCCAGCTAAATGTTGGATGGCTCCAGATATTCCTACAGCAATATAAAGTTCCTGAAACAAAAGAGACCATATCATTAATATGCATTCATATATTACACCTTCCAAAGTACTTGCTATAACCAATCCAAGTCTTATGCCAGAAATATTTAAAATAAAACAGATGCAATATGTATTACTTAAATTATGTCTTCCTCCTTCCCTGATCTCCCTAACCCATAGTCCACACTTACCTCTGAATTCATAAAGTAGTGGTAGAACAATAATATTGGATAATAAGAGTTTTTGAGCATTAACTGTGTGTCGACCACTGTGCTAAGCATTTCACATCAACTGTTTCACTTAATCTCACAATTTCCTGTGAGGCCGTACTTTCTGTCTGTGCTACTCATTTGGATACAGCTCTTCAACTCACCACCCTGCATGGAGCCATTCACAATATACACACATTGCATATTAACATATAAATACATATTAAAGTATACTTTGACTTAGCTATTTGCTTCTCATGGATATTTGTTGAAGTGGTAATCAGAGTATATTTATTAAGCTTCACATTTAGAAAAACCAAATATACAAATCAGTCTCATGGGTCACAGACACACACACACACAATTTCCTTAATTAAAAAATAACAGATTTCTCAAAGGCACAGAATGAACCTCTGTATTTCTAACACCTAATAAACGGGTCCCCGCACTACAGTTTCCAAGTAAATGTTGATGATAGTTGCACCTCTTCCTACCCCTCTGCTTCAACTAATTATAAAGGGAATGATGAATACCTTTATCTAAAAATTAAAACTCACTATCATGGAAAACCGATTTAATAAGTGCTTAATTAAAAATGCTTAGTTGCTCTGTCTACTAGGGATAACTAAAACTTCAGCTGAAAAGCTTTCCCCACACATAAACTGAACAAGCCCTGGCATGGGTAAGGGGTGCTCCTTACCATGTAACCAGACTGACACTACAGTTTTGTCACGACTGACAATACAGTCTCTCTTCATATGAGTAATGTGGAAGGTACTGATGGTGGCTGTCACACAGCTTTATTACAGGGCAAATACTTCAAAGTCAATGACAGTGTCAGGTGGTCCCACTTTGTCTTCTGCATGGCTCGTAATCTAATTCATGAGCACTGGAGCTTTTCTTTAAAAAGCTCTTCAATAGTGGACCTTTCTAAAAAGGCTCCTCAGGATGCTCTAATGTACATAGAGTTGAGGACCAGTAAAACAGATGATCCTCAGCTAGTGAGCAGCTTGAAACCTGTAACTTGACCCAGCACATTGATAGCGTATCTCTGGGTCTTATCTTTAACGGCATAAAGTGCCCACCGCTTCTAGAGCAGTAGGATACCCTTAAGTACTCTGGAAAGGATACAACCTTGCCCCCAATGTGAGTTAAACATCTAAAAATCTACTACAGTGAGCTGGGTTTGCTTTTCAATTCAACCTGCTCATTACTTAATCATCAAAAGCCTGAAAATAGGAAAGAGCACTTAGGCCTAAAGAGACTGTGTCTTAGGGTGGGGAGTACACCACTGCAGAAAGCAAAATGTATGGGTGAGGATAAAAAGCAATCCCATGATTTTATCGTAAACATAATCCAATGCATCACTTATGACCATACACCTTTGGATAATACAATAAGGCCTTGTTATTATACTCTTATCAGACAATGACGCTTGTATGACTAATAAACAAGCACTACTATTTTGAAAAAGCACCAGTATTTTCCATTGAAGATTTTACAGGTAACTTCAATTGATAATTTTAACATCATTCAATTTATTCTGACCAGCATTTCTTTTAAGAGAGAATATTCATTAAATTATTAATCACAGTATACCTACTAAATCCTACATTCAGGAAAAACAGGCCAAAAAGTTCTAATGTAAAGATTTTTAAAGTAAGTTATTTAGACAGACACTGTCTCGCTAACCACACTTCTAAGTATATTCTCAAACCACGTATTGGAAAGGATCGATAGTTCTATAAAGGGGTCTTTCTGACATACATGTCTACATTAAAATTCAGCAAGTCTTAAAAGCCTCTCCATTTGCATTATAAAATGCTAATAAAAATGCTGATTCACTCTGGCACTAAACATCAACATGAATATGGTATAAATGAAATTTACATTAAACCTCCTGAGAAACAAGTACTGTTGGCTTTAACCATAAATGTCAGTAAAGAAATAACAGATTCTGGGCCAAAGGAAACCAAAGGTGGTTCCAGGGTCATTCCCACCTTTCTAAAAAGCATAAATTGTCCAAACAGGTAAATTTTGACCTGTTCCTGACCAACAGGAACTTATTTTACTATTGTGCAAACGTGATTCTCTGGATAAATAAAAAAAGCTTTGAAACAATAGCCCTGAACAAGTCCTTAGATTTTGGCTGCTGTTCTGAGATCTGACAGCTCTCTAAGACAGGAAGACAGGCTTTTTTTCTTCTTCTTTTTCAGAAAACGTGTACAGGCAATAAGACTACAGTCATAGGATGCTTCCTCATGGTTCAGAAAGCATTTCTGTATTTCAATAATAATAATTAGTATGTGCAAAACCCTCCACAGATGCTAATTTATGGAGCACTTTAGACACTGCTTCACAACAAAACAAGGCAATCCCTACCCTGAGGCACTTTCTTTCTAAATTGGATGGTAGGTAAAAAAAATTTGGAGCGAAAATGAGAGGTGATGTTGCAGGGGGGAACAGCAATTAAGGGTTCAAAAAGAGGTGGGATTAAAGAAAGAGACAGAAAAGGAAGGAGGGGTAGCCATGGAGGTAAAGTTCTAGCAGCCTTCACAAAGGGAAAGAAACCTACAAGAGTAGGAAACTAGGACAAAGGACACAGCTGGTAGTGCTCTGGGTTGATCATCCTGCAATTTGAGGATGGAGACAACGGGTGGGAAGAAGTAAAGCCATAGGGTTGGTAAAGAAGGGGCAGCACCTACTTCAAACAAGTTCTGGCAAAGAAAGCACAAATCCCTCTTCTTTGCCAAGACCTAAAAAAGACTACAGCTGTAGCCTCATCCAAAGAACTTAGGAGCAGATGTCTACACTACCTCAGAGTGTGCTCAGATAAACACAGGAAGAGGGCTTGGAAACTGCTGCACCCAGTGTGGTTAACAGAGGTTTGCAAGAGGAGCATATCACTGTGGTTTAGAAGTTTAGAACTTAGGCTCTGGAATCTCACTGTCTATGCTGAAATAAATGCCAGCTCAGCCACCTAACAGACCTTTGACCGTGAGCCAATTATTTAATCTCTCTATGCCTCAGCTTGCTCATCTGAATAACTGAGATTGTAAGGCTTCAATCCTTAGCACAGTATCTTGTTTCCCAAGACACTGGTGTACCACTGAAGAACTGAGATTTATTCAAACACTGGTTTTCTCAGCCCACTCAGTGACTAGTGGACTCCTGGGGTGGTCCCAGGGCTACCATATACAGCCGAGCAGGCTGTATACTGAACAACTCTGGAGGGAGGCATCATTCATATCATAGTTATTATAGATCTGCATTTTTATTACAATAATTTTCCAACAGATGGCAGTAAAGTAACTTGAGAAAGGAGTATTTTTTCCCTTTATTCATACAAAAAAATTGTATGGACTACAAGAAGTACAGGACGGCAAGAATCCCCTGTGGTACACACTTAAGAAGCTCACAGTCAAACAACATAGGTTAAGGTAAATCATAAAAATCCGGGTGACAGAGCTCTGGTCTGTTATGCAACCCCTTACTTTCTGTTCCTGCCAACAAGCGGAATGGCCTTTAGAAGCAGGAAGCAGTTTGGGGGATGATGGTCCTCTGGAGTAATTTCTGTCCTCTGCCAAACAGGAGTCTACTTTTACAGCCTATCCCATCTGTTCCTGCTCCTTAGTCCTTCAAACAAAACAAGCTTTTAGAAGAGGTTTTACTAGTCTGAGCATGATGACAAATCTGTACGTCTGAGAACTGAAAGACTGAAATGAAATCTTAACACTTTTATAGAAATCTAACCAACCTGGGGAATCAACATTGGGGAATGTTGGAATACTCTGGGGAATCAGAGTATTCTCTGATGCATGATTTGGGTTTTGGCTGCTTTCTCCTGAAAGTATTTGCTAATGTCACTCTCCTGCTTCACTCAAATCTTGGGGAGGAAATCTGGAATTCCAAGAGCATGTATTTCTGAATCCTGCTCTCCAGAAGATCCTGGTGGAGAAAAGTGTTTCTTACTTGCATGTTGTGATTTTTGCCTAACATTATTAAATCCAAAAGAGATACACAATATAAAAATATTGTAAGCCACATACTTTAAAATTTTCTATTAGCCTCATTAAAGTGAAATGAAATAGGTGAAACCAATTTTAATAATGTAATCTCAATTAAATCCAGTCACATTTCAAGTGCCCAATATCCACATGTAACTTAATGGTTACAGCCGTGCTAGACAACAAAGATCCAAGATGATTTAAGAACAAGATAAAGAAGGGAATTCCCTGGGGGTACCGTGGTTAGGATTGTACTTTCATGGTCGAGGGACCAGATTCAATCCCTGGTCAGGGAACTAAGATCCCACAAGCCGTGAGGTACTGACAAAACCAACCAACAAACAAAAAAACCAAGGTAAAGAAGAGCCTTCTTGTAAGCTCTGTGAGGTACTGCAGAACATGACAGTAAGACCTCAAGACAGAATGACATTAATATCTTGTGTTAGCTTTGCTTTTATTGGCTCAGAACAAGATCATAAAAGGAAAGTCAGCAGAATGACAAGGCTGAAGATTAAATAAGGGAGCAGTCAATAGAGAAACACATAGATGACTCAAATCCACCAATTTTCAGGTATGGTAGACCATTATAAGAAAACCCAAAGCAGATGAAAATGGCTGGTTTAAAACAGTCAATTTATACTCTGAAACTGATTATCAAATTTTGTCCTCTAGTAAGATACTTTATCTTAAAATTAAAAAAAAAACCCTGAAGACTCTATCCTGAAAGGCTCACACTTCTCAAAAAAGCATAAGGGCACACCCTGGAGATTTTGCACGTTCCAGACTACTGCAATAAAGTGAGCAGTGCAATAAAACAAGTCACAAGAAGTTTTTGGTTTCCTAGTGTATATAAGTTATGTTTACACTACACTGTAGCCTATTAAGTGTGCAACAGCACTATGTCTAAAGAAACAACATATCTACCTACATTTTAAAAATGTTATTTTTAAATTAAATATCTGAAGCTAATAGGATTGTTGGGATTATTAAATAATACAATGTATGTGAAGTGCTCAAAATATGAGCCATTACTATTAATGCTATTATTATTACTGAATGATCACTAAATCTTTAAACCAGAAGGCATTAGACAACCAACTGTCACATAAATCCCACTTTAAACTACTTGAGTAGTTTACTATTGTGATAGTAACTATCACTATCTCAAGAGAAGTTGCTATTTCAGTTCAGTTCAGTTCAGTTCAGTCGCTCAGTCGTGTCCGACTCTTTGCGACCCCATGAACTGCAGCACACCAGGCCTCCCTGTCCATCACCAACTACCGGAGTCCAAATCCATGTCCACTGAGTCGGTGATTCCATCCAATCATCTTATCCTCCGTCATCCCCTTCTCTTCCTGACATCAATCCTTCCCAGCATCAGGGTCTTTTCAAATGAGTCAGATCTTCACATCAGGTGGCCAAAGTATTGGAGTTTCAGCTTCAACATCAGTCCTTCCAATGAACACTCAGGACTGATCTCCTTTAGGATGGATTGGTTGGATCTCCTTGCAGTCCAAGGGACTCTCAAGAGTCTTCTCCAACACCACAGTTCAAAAGCATCAATTCTTCTGCGCTCAGCTTTCTTCATCATCCAACTCTCACATCCATACATGACCACTGGAAAAACCATAGCCTTGACTAGACAGACCTTTGTTGACAAAGTAATGTCTCTGCTTTTTAATATGCTGTCTAGGTTGGTCATAACTTTCCTTCCAAACTTGAAACAATTCTGGGATAATGTATTGGGAAAATTTTTTTACTGATACTGTTAGTGATTTTGGGGGGGAGGGGCACTTAGTATTAGCTGTAAAGTTTGAATTCAGCCCAACTTTCTAGACAGTGCTGGCTGGCCTAGGAAGTTGAGGTGAGTTTCTTCACAAAATTCTAACACAATCTTCATACAGGGATACATAGCCCAGATACAGCTACCAAGACATATCAAATTTGTCATACAAAAAATAATATATCAAGTTGAAATTACATCTTTTTTCCTAGAATTGGAACAGTATTCTGCCTGCAGCAACTTCAGTACTGCTTAAACAAAGTAGAAACGAAAGATTTAAATGTTTACTTTTATGTTTATATAAAAATACGACTATGAGAAGAGTGGTTAAATCTGGAGCTTTCAAAGCAGAAAAACCAAGCCAGTATTTCTTCACCTCTTTAAAAATCAGGTTTAAAATTCCTTTTCTACCAAGTCTCCCTTTCCAGATTGGGGAAGGAACGTAAAAAGCTACATTTATTTGAAGATAAAAAGTTTAAAGACATCATATAAGTAGTTCTATTAAAAACTAGAATTCAGCAATCCTATGTTATGTGCTTAAAAACAATACCTTAAGACTGCCTCAGATGAAACAAATTTTACAGAATGGCACACGCTCTCTCAACATTATTTACTCAGAAGACTACAGAGGCATAACCTTAAACAGCAACTGTTACAACAACTAAAACACAACACACATACCCAGGACAAATGCCAGGTTAGGAGTTAAATGTAATTCATCATAGGAAATAATGAATGTCTCTTTGAGAAGTAGATTAACTGAACTATATTTTCTAATTACTGCAAGTCTCTTGTGCATTAATATTGCTATATTTCATCCTGCTACTCATTTAAAAGGCCAAACTATTTCCTCTTGTTTGCCAAATTGTGTTTAAGTCTCTTCTCTTTTTGGAAGAGGCCCCAAAATGCAAAACACAACTGTGGCTCTTCTCTCAAACAGCTCTCTGCCTGTATTATGAAATTCTCAAACAGGTTTATGCTTAAACTAAGTTTCATATGAATACAGAACTTTATGCATACTCCTGATATGAAGCTGAAGGTACATCTCAACCATCAGATAATGCTCTTATACTAGGACTAACTCAGATTGTATCAGTATTTGAGATGGCATGTTAATCATCACAACTACATGAATTGTCTATAATATGCCAGTAACCATCAGTTCAGTTCAGTTCAGTTCAGTCGCTCAGTCGTGTCCGACTCTTTGCGACCCCATGAACTGCAGCACACCAGGCCTCCCTGTCCATCACCAACTCCCGGAGTCCACCCAAACCCATGTCCATTGAGTCAGTGATGCCTTCCAGCCATCTCATCCTCTGTCGTCCCCTTCTCCTCCTGCCCCCAATCCTTCCCAGCATCAGGGTATTTTCCAATGAGTCAACTCTTCACATGAGGTGGCCAAAGTACTGGAGTTTCAGCTTCAACATCAGTCCTTCCGATGAACACCCAGGACTGATCTCCTTTAGGATGGACTGGTTGGATCTCCTTGCAGTCCAAGGGACTCTCAAGAGTCTTCTCCAACACCATAATTCAAAAGCATCAATTCTTCAGCGCTCAGCTTTCTTCACAGTCCAACTCTCACACCCATACATGACCACTGGAAAAACCATAGCCTTGACTAGACGGACCTTTGTTGGCAAAGTAATGTCTCTGTTTTTAAATATGCTATCTAGGTTGGTCATAACTTTCCTTCCAAGGAGTAAGCGTCTTTTAATTTCATGGCTGCAATCACCATCTGCAGTGACTTTGGAGCCCCCCAAAATAAAGCCTGACACTGTTTCCACTGTTTCCCCATCTGTTTCCCATGAAGTGATGGGATCAGATACCATGATCTTAGTTTTCTGAATGTTGAGCTTTAAGCCAACTTTTTCACTCTCCTCTTTCACATTCATCAAGAGGCTCTTTAGTTCTTCGCTTTCTGCCATAAGGGTGGTGTCATCTGCATATCTGAGGTTATTGGTATTTCTCCCGGCAATCTTGATTCCAGCTTGTGCTTCTCCCAGCCCAGCATTTCTCATGACGTACTCTGCATATAGTTAAATAAGCAGGGTGACAATATACAGCCTTGACGTACTCCTTTTCCTATTTTGGAACCAGTCTGTTGTTCCACGTCCAGTTCTAACTGTTGCTTCCTGACCTGCATACAGGTTTCTCAAGAGGCCGGTCAGGTGGTCTGGTATTCCCATCTCTTTCAGAATTTTCCACAGTTCTCTACTTTATATACATTATCTCACTTAACTATGACAATAACTCTAAGGGGTGGAAATTTTTCTCATTTTATAGAACAGAAAGCACAGGCTCAGGGAGGCTTGATGAGTCATTCAAAATTACACACACCTAGTAAAAGGCAGGATTCTTAAGAAAGTCCTTTGACTTTAAGTTCAGTACTTCTACTACACCACAAATAACTCAATATTGTGACAGTACTATTAATACCCTTTAACTGAAGTCACTAGTTTATTAAAACTCCAGTAAATATATTTATCATGGAGAAAAACCACTAAAACAAGATGAGATGAACACCTAACATAAGGTTATATGTAAAAAAAAGTACCAATTTTAGCTAACATTCGTTTTTACCCCATGTTACTAGATGTATCAGTAGATACCTTACTTCTGAGTTCCTCATCCTGAATTAGGACATAAACTACAGACTTTGATTTATCTAATGACCAGTTAGTTGCACATCAACTGAAATGCCTCTAACACAAATGTTTTCACACAAATGCACTGGCTACAAGGTCATCAAGAAGACAGACTCATGGAAGAGGCAAGACTTGGAAACTATTTCTTGTTTGTTGATGTTTTTGATGTTTAGCTTATGTAACCTATACAGAAAACTAACACTTTGAATAAAAACTTTCACCTGGCTTTCGATGAAGTCAGTATCTGCTTCCAATAACTTTAATGGAAAAGGTCTAGAAACAAAATCAGAAAACTCATTTAAAAGAAATCTCTGTAGGTTTCTCATATGAATAGATATTCCATGGCTCAGTAGATGGGCTTGGTGCTTATTAGGCAGAGAATACATAGCTTGGGTTTTTTAGTCCAAGGTGTTTTAAAATCCTAAATTCATCCACAGATAGGAGTTCCTCCATATTCTTTTTATTGGCCCATCTTTCCCCCCGGAGAAGCCAATTAAATGTCATCTTCACGACCAGTCTAGTTATAATATGACCAAAGCAAGTGGTAATTTATACTTCTAGCATAGGTTTCATTGCCTTTGTGCACTCAGTCACTCAGTCATGTCTAACTCTTTGTGACTCTGGACTATGGCCCATCAGGCTCCTCTGTCCATGGGATTTTCCAGGCCAGAATGCTGCAGTGGGTTGCCATTTCCTCCTCCAGGGGATCTACCTGACCCAGGGATCAAACCTGCGTCTCCCACACTGGTAGGTAGATTCTTTACCACTGAGCTACCTAGAAAGCCCATATTGCTTCATTACGTACCTTATTATTTTTGTTCAAAGTGTAAGTTTAGTAACCCAGTTTCTCAAATACAAAGTTAAAAGATATTTTTTTTAAAGGACAGTACTAACTATCTTGTGATTTAGAATTCAAAAGTTTAAATGTAAACCAAAAAAGGTGAAATTTCAGCTCTTGGTCTTTAAATACTGTTCTTAAATGTAGGTTTTGATTGCATGGGATGCATAGAATCTGACATAAGTTTTTCTTAAGAGAGTATTTTTACAATAAAATATAACTTTTAATACTTAACTATTTTGCACTTAAATGTTTAGCATTTAGGTAATTAGCTTCTACACTAAATGCACAGATTTTCTACTGCGGGAAGACTTTCTTCAAGGACACCTAGAATGACAGAAAGCAGTCAAGTATATATGTGTGTGTGTGTCTGTGTGTCTATATATATATATATATATATATATACATATATATATATATAGGCCATGCCCCACAGCTTGTGAGATTATTTCCCTAACCAGAGATAAAACCTGTGCCCCCTGCAGCAGAAGTGCAGAGTACTAATCACTGGATGACCAGGGAATTCCTAGGTATATTACAAAATTCCTCAGATGATTAAATTATACTGAAATATTTCGGTGTACAACATCAAATTACTTAGATATATAATTCATATATTACAAAGCTTTGCATTTTTAGCAATCAAATAAAAAGTTTAAGTATGAAATTTTTAATCAGTAAGGTTTAACTGATCTAACAGCTAAATTATATATACCTATATAGAATTTTGTAAGAGTAAGGAAACTCTAAGGTTATCTATGCAATTGTTCTTGTTCAGCCACTAATTCACGTCCAAATCTTTGTGACTCCATGGACTGCAGCATACCAAGCTTCCTTGTCTTTTGCCATCTCCCAGAGTTTCCTCAAATTGATGTCCAATGAGTCGGTGATGCCATCCAACCATTTCATCCTCTGTCGCCCCCTTCTCCTGCCCTCAATCTTTCCTAGCATCAGGTTCTTTTCCAGTCAGTCAGCTATTCACATCAGATGGCCAAAGTATTGAAGCTTCAGCTTCAGCATCGGTCCTTCCAATGAATATTCAAGGCTGATTTCCTTTAGGATTGACTGATTTGATCTCCTTGCTGTCCAAGGGACTCTCAAGAGTCTTCTCCAGCACCAAATTTCAAGGCACAATATCTAATTCTATGCACAATATCTATGCATAATCTTTTAATTTCATTGATAAAAAAAAGAGGCCTGAAGAACCAAGCTGGCAATAGAACCTGACTTCAAAGTACTATTCTTTTCACTCACAAAGTTATCTCATTCCCAAAATTACTAAGAATGTCACTGTGCATAGCGTTTCTTGATGATTATTTAATATAAAATTATAAAGATAGTTTCTATGCTAAGAAGCTCATGAAAGCTACACAGTAACTAGAGGAAAAGTTTGGAGGCTCTTCAAAAAGCTAAACAAAGACTTATCATGTGGCCCAGCAATCCCAGGCCTAACTTTACTACCCAAAAGAATTTAATGCAGGAACTTAACAGATAATTATATGTGAACGTTCAAAGCAGCATAATTCACAATAGTCAAAAGGTAAAAACAAAAACAACCAAAGTATCTATCAACAGATAAACAAATAAACCAAACATTCATGGAATATTATTAAAATATTTTTCAGCCATAAAAAGGAATGACGTTCTGACATATGCTACAATTAAGGATTAAATCTGAAAATATGCTAAAAGAAGTAACACACTCACAAAAGGACAAATATTGTATATGATTCACTCTTAAAATATCCAGCATAGCGAACTCATAGAGACATAAAGTAGATTAGGGATTACCTGAGGCTGAGGGTGGAAAAAATGGAGCACTACTGCTTAATGGTTACAGAGTTTCTTTTTGGGGGTGATGAAAAATTTGGAGTATAAACAGAGGTTATGGTTGTACAATATTCTGAATATAATTGACGTCTCTGAATTATACACTTAAATATGGTTGTAAATTTCATTAGATTTTTACCACAATAAAGTCATCAGAAAGTAATTTCCTTGACAGAATCCTTTATACAATTCTCCATCTTCAAAACACTTAATTCTAGAATCCTGTGTTTTAATAACTATCAAAATTCTCCAGGCTAGAATACTGGAGTGGGTAGCCTTTTCCTTCTCCAGGGGATCTTCCCAACCCAGGGATCGAATCCAGGTTTCCTGCATTGCAGGCAGATTCTTTACCAGCTGAGCCATCAGGGAAGCCCATAAATAGTTCCAACACAACATTAAAAAATAACAATATGGGAAACCAGGTAAAAGACTTACGGGAATTCTCTGTACTATTTTTGCCATTTTTCTGTAAATCTAAAAGAATGATCTCTGTTTGTTTCCAAGGCAAACCATTCAATATCACGGTAATTCAAGTCTATGCCCCGACCAGTAACAACAAAGAAGCTGAAGTTGAACAGTTCTATGAAGACCTACAAGACTTCTAGAACTAACACCCAAAAAAGATGTCCTTTCATTATAGGGGACTGGAATGCAAAAGTAGGAAGTCAAGAAACACCTGGAGTAACAGGCAAATTTGGCCTTGGAGTAGAGAGTGAGCAGGGCAAAGGCTAATAAGAGTTCCGCCAAGAGAACGCACTGGTCAGAGCAAACACCCTCTTCCAACAACACAAGAGAAGACTCTACACATGGACATCACCAGATGGTCGACACCGAAATCAGGTTGATCATTTTCTTTGCAGCCAAAGATGGAGAAGCTCTATACAGTCAGCAAAAACAAGACCAGGAGCTGACTGTGGCTCAGATCATGAACTCCTTATTGCCAAATTCAGACTGAAATTGAAGAAACTGCAGAAAACCACTAGACCATTCAGGTATGACCTAGATCAAATCCCTTATGATTGTACAGTAGAAGTGAGAAATAGATTTAAAGGACTAGATCTGATAGACAGAATGCCTGATGAACTATGGATAGAAGTTCATGACATTGTCCAGGAGACAGGAATCAAGACCATCCCCAAGCAAAAGAAATGCAAAAAAGCAAAATGGCTGTCTGAGGAGGCCTTACAAATAGCTGTGAAAAGACGGGAAGCAAAAAGCAAAGGAGAAAAGGAAAGATATACCCATTTGAATGAAGAGTTCCAAAGAATAGCAAGGAGAGATAAGAAAGCCTTCCTCAGCGATCAATGCAAAGAAAGAGAGGAAAACAACAGAATGGGAAAGACTAGAGATCTCTTCAAGAAAATTAGAGATACCAAGGGAACATTTCATGCAAAGATGGGCTCGATAAAGGACAGAAATGGTAGGGACCTAACAGAAGCTGAAGATATTAAGAAGAGGTGGTAAGAATACACAGAAGAACTGTACAAAAAAGATCTTCACGACCCAGATAATCACGATGCTGTGATCACTCACCTAGAGCCAGACATCCCACAATGTGAAGTCAAGTGGGTCTTAGGAAGCATCACTACGAACAAAGCTAGTGGAGGTGATGGAATGCCAGTTGAGCTATTTCAAATCCTGAAATATGATGCTGTGAAAGTGCTGCACTCAATATGCCAGCAAATATGGAAAACTCAGCAGTGGTCACAGGACTGGAAACGGTCAGTTTTCATTCCAATCCCAAAGAAAGGCAATGCCAAAGAATGCTCAAACTACTGCACAATTGCACTCATCTCACACGCTAGTAAAGTAACGCTTAAAATTCTCCAAGCCAGGCTTCAGCAATACGTGAACCAGGAACTTCCAGATATTCAAGCTAGTTTTAGAAAAGGCAGAGGAACCAGAGATCAAATTGCCAACATTCACTGGATCATCGAAAAAGCAAGAGAGTTCCAGAAAAACATCTATTTCTGCTTTACTGACTATGCCAAAGCCTTTGACTGTGTGGATCACAATAAACTGTGGAAAATTCTGAAAGAGATGGGAATACCAGACCAACTGACCTGCCTCTTGAGAAACCAGTATGCAGGTCAAGAAGCAACCGTTAGAACTGGACATGGAACAACAGACTGGCTCCAAAATAGGAAAAGGAGTACGTCAAGGGTGTATATTGTCACCCTGCTTATTTAACTTATATGCAGAGTACATCATGAGAAATGCTGGGCTGGAGGAAGCACAAGCTGGAATCAACATTGCCGGGAGAAATATCAATAACCTCAGCCATGCAGATGACACCACCCTCATGGCAGAAAGTGAAGAAGAAGTAAAGAGCCTCTTGATGCAAGTGAAAGAGGAGAGTGAAAAAGTTGGCTTAAAGCTCAACATTCAGAAAATTAAGATCATGACATATGGTCCCATCACTTCATGGCAGATAGTTGGGGAAACAGTGGAAACAGTGGCTGACTTTATTTTTCTGGGCTCCAAAATCACGCGGATGGTGACTGCAGCCATGAAATTAAAACACGCTTTCTTTATTCCTTGGAAGGAAAGTTATGACCGACCTAGACAGCATATTAAAAAGCAGAGACATTTTTTCCAACAAAGGTCCGTCTAGTCAAGGCTATGGTTTTTCCAGTGGTCATGTATGGATGCAAGAGTTGGACTATAAAGGAAGCTGAGCACTGAAGAATTGATGCTTTTGAACTGTGGTATTGGAGAAGACTCTTGAGAGTCCCTTGGACTGCAAGGAGATCCAACCAATCCATCCTAAAGGAGATCAGTCCTGGGTGTTCATCGGAAGGACTGATGTTGAAGCTGAAACTCCAATCTTTGGCCACCTGATGTGAAGAGCTGACTCATTTGAAGAGACCCTGATGCTGGGAAAGATTGAGGGCAGGAGGAGAAGGGGACGACAGAGGATGAGATGGCTGGATGGCATCACCAACTCAATGGACATGGGTTTGGGTGGACTCCGGGAGTTGGTGATGGACAGGGAGGCCTGGCGTGCTGCGGTTCATGGGGTCACAAAGAGTCGGACATGACTGAGCGACTGAACTGAAAACTGTTCTGAAAAATAGCAACTTGAGTTCTCTATGAAATTCAGCCCAAATTACACAAAAACTACTTGAACCACCTGTTAAAGCTATAAGAATCTGAGCAAAGCTAATAATGTCGAAAAGGGAAGTGCTTATAAGAGAAGAGTAAATTTACTATTCCTTCAACCTTACTAGAGACCATCTAAGTAACTTCACTTAAGGAAATGGAAAACATTCCCCTGCCCCAAATATCATTTCCCAAATTCCTTCTCAGACTAACTTTAGTTAATATTAATATATAAATATATTAAACTAAATTACTAAAATGTTGTTTTATACAAGATCTTAGTACTCATATCTCTGGCTCTAAAATAAACATGAGGATTGAATTACATATGCTAAATGATCAACTATCATTGAATAAACATTTCCTTCTATTACACTGTCTTATTTTCTCTGACATTAGTGTGCATGATTATCTTATCTGAAGCGATACGTGAGGAAAAAAAATAGCTTTTATATGAAAGAACCAAAAATACAGTTAGAATAAGAATAGAAATTTAGGACAGTTTTATTCAAATTGCCACACTAAGATGGCTACAACAAAGATTTGCTGTCTACTCTTACTGATTTTCATGCCAGCTGTTAAATTAGATTGATCATCTACAAGGCACATCAATTTGTATCAGTGGAATCTTTTATAAAAGTTCTAATACTTACATAAAAAATTCAGTAGACTCTCCAAAACTTAAAACATTAATTTCATATATTAAATGGTAATGGATAAGAAAACTTGACTGACACTGGTCCTCTTGAAATAAATATTTAGAGAAAACAGTCTAACAAAAATTAGCTAAGAAAATAAAGCAAAGACACAATTAGAACTCAAAGACACAATTACAACTAACTTTTAGCAAATAAGTTTTTAACTATTGCACAATCAAACTATTTATACATCCAAACCACAGTTTGTTAGTTCTACAACTTCTCCTTTGTCACTTTAAGCTCCACTGTAAGGGCTTTGATCATCCAGGCCATGTAATTACCTTTAAGAAGCATGCTTAGGGTGTTTTCTGTACTACAGGTCCATACAGCATTTCTCTTTGTCCTCTTGGGAATAGAACATCAATTGCTTTCAGCTAAATGCACTCACATATGAATATTTTAGTACAATTTAATGCTTCTATACCAACCCCAAAGGAATAGAGCATCAATTTGTGAACACCATTTTCTTAGAGTTAAAAGCCAAGCTGGATAATGCAGTATGAAAGGGGTTGTCAATCTTTAGCTTTTTAGCAAGTCAGAAAAGCAGTCCATAAATTCAGTCCCAGCTGTGTACAAATAACTCCCATAAAGTCTGTTCGTACACAGACTTTTCAACATCAGTGAATTTTCTTCAAAAGAACTCAGAAAAAATTTCTTGTCTTAGTAAATTCTCCCCAAAACTGATTTATCTAGTAAGTATTCATCAAGAGTTAGAATTATAAATGAACCACTAATCCGTTAGTAAAATACCAAAATACAGACAAAGTAATCTACTTCCAGTAAGTGAAAAAAACACATTTCTCTGGCAGGACATAACAGAAACTCTTTAATGACTGCAGTATCCTTATACGTTTGAATGGTGAGGTAGGTAAAGTCATCAATGGGGCTTCTAAAAGGCAATCCAGAAAAAAAAAAAGTTAAATGAGAACTACTACCAACTATGTCAAGGTTAAAAAAGCCATATTTATTAAATTCTAGTCATAGCATAAATCTGACACTCTATTTAGCTCAACACATGTTAATTAATGCCCTAACAAAATCCAATGAAACTATCAGATAACAGTTAAAGAATTCAATACCTGTTCATGAGTTCAAAACAACAACAAAAAAATCTAACAAACTAGATTTATAATACTAATTCACTATTATAAATAGTGCATTAATTCACAGTACTCATACTATATGCCAGGCACAGTTTTAAGTGTTTGACACAGACTAATCATTAAATCTTCAGAAATACCATATGAAGTACAGACTGTTACCACTGCCATTACACAGCTGAAAAAACAGTAGTACAGAGAAGCTAAGTGATCTGTCCAAGGACACACAGCAAGCAAGTGGTAACACTAAGAACTGAATTCAGGCAACCTGGCTACAAAGTCTGGACTGCTAACCATTTTTAACCAATGATATGACACTGTCTATTGTAGGAAACTGCTTTAGCAGCATTCCTAGTGGTGAAATACCAGAATTCCCATGAAAATAAGAGATGGGGATGTTTATCAATCAACATTCCAAATATGGAGCTTGACAAATTAATTCTAAAACTGTGGGAAATGACAGAGAGTCAATAGCTGAGACAATTCTGGAGAAGAATGGGGGAGATGGGTATTGCCCAAGTAGATAATTTTACAAAGCTCTAGGAGCAGTTTTGGTACAATGATAAATAACTGACAGACAAAACACAGAATCCAAAAAGAGACTTCTGCATATGTGTAAACTTGATATGTAAAAGGTCTGGGGCAGAAGAAAATGTGTAATAAATGATTAGCTACAAGAGGAAAAATTAAATAGTTACTTCATACCAAACAAACAATTAAATCAAGTAGATTAACTGAATGTGAAATATGAAAAGCAAAACTTTAATAAAACTTTTAAGAAAAAAAAATACAGGTTAATATTGTGAGAGCCTTTTAAAAAGACCAAAAAAAGTATATATCAAAAAGGAAAAAACATTCAGCGACAAAATTAAAAGCTTCTGCTTATTAAAAAAAAAATGATTCAAAAAATGAAGAAGACAGTCATAACTGAGAGAAAACATATATAACACACGAAATCAACAAAAGATTAATATTCAGAATACATAAAAGAACTTCCAAAATTGTTAAGAAGATAGGCAATTCTATATAAAAATAGGCAAAAAAGATATGAACAAGAAATTCAGAGGGGGGGGAAGAAACCATGAATGAAAGATTCCTCACTCGTAATCAGGGAAAAACAAATTAAAAAGCACAGTGAGATTTCCTGCCCATCAGACTAGCAAAACTTTAAAAAATTTGTAGCAAAATATACCTAACATAAAATTTACCATTTTAATCAGTGGTAAGTGTTCTGTGGCATTAAGAATGTTTGCCTTATTGTGTAATCACCACCATTACCTATCTTTGGAACTATCATCTACCTCTACAACTGCAAAAGATGTTAAAAAAAAAAATTGAAAATACCAAAATACAGCAAGGATGAGAACAAAGGTAAATTTTATAAACTGTTGGTAAGTGTAAATAACCACTTCGGAAAACAGTATGTCAATATCTGGTAAAGCTAGACATTTATTATATGTAATTAAGCAATTTCACTCTTAGGCATACTTCTCTAGGGAAACACTAACATACAAGGAAACATTCTTTAAGAATTTTCACAGCAACATTACTTGTAATAGCAAGAAATTATAGACCACCTAAGTAAAGCAACATTACTTGTAACAGCAAGAAATTAAAACCACCTAAAGATTATAGACCATTGAAGTATGATATATTTATAAAATAGAATGCCATATATTAATGAAACACAAATGAAAACTGCTACCTTCATTAAATGAATGAATCTCACAAACAAAACTGACTAAAAATAGAATAAAGAACACGTACAGTCAACAAAGTGGGTATAGAGGGAATACACCTTTATAATAGGGCCTCCCTTGTGGCTCAGCTGGTAAAGAATCCACCTGCAATGAGGAAGACCTGGGTTCGATCCCTGGGTTTGGAAGATCCCCTGGAGAAGGGACAGGCTATCCACTCCAGTTTTCTGGCCTGGAGAATTCCATGGACTGTATAGTCCCTGGGGTCCCAAACAGTCAGACACGACTGAGCGACTTTCACTTCACTTCACTTCACCTTCATATAAAGGTTACATATGACAACCCCACAGGTAACATCATACTCAAAAATGAAAAGCTGAAAGTTTTTCTTCTAAGATTAGGGACAAGACAAGGATGTACACTCTCATTACTCTCATTTGACACAGTATTAAAAGTCCACACCAGAGCAATTAGGCAAGAAAAAGAAATAAAAGGCATCCAAAGGCATTCCTTGGAACGGAAGAAGGAAAACTGTCTCTAATTGCAGGCAACATGGTATTATATAGACAAAACCGTAAAGATACCACCAAAAAATTGTTAGTACTAATAAGTGAATTCAGTAAAGCTGCAAGATACAAAATCAACATACAGAAACATTGTGTTTTTATACACTAACAACAAACTATCAGAAAGCAAAATTAAGAAAACTACCCCATTTACAATTGCATCAAAAAGAATAAAATACCTAGGGATGTATTTAACATAAGGAGGTAAAAGACTTGTACATGGAAATCTATGACACTGATGAAAGAAAATGATGAAGACACAAATAAATGGAAAGATACTCTGTGTTCATGAATCCATGAAGAATTAAATCCAAAAGAATTAATATTGTTAAAACATACATACTTCCGAAAGCAATGTACACATTCAATGCAATTTCTGACAAAACTCCAACAGCATTTTTCACAGAAATAAAGCAAACAATCCTAAAATGTATACAGAATCAAAAAAGACCTTGAATAATTAAGGTTATCTTGAAAGAATAAAAAACCTGGAGGCACCATATCAGAAATACATAATAGAATTCAAGGCTATATTATAAAGCTACAGTAATCAAAATAGTATGGTACTAACATAAAAATACAAGAGAACCAAGAAATATACCCATTCACACATGGTCAATTAATATATGACAAAGGAGCCAAGAATATACAATGTGGAAAGGACAATCTCTTCAACAAATGTTGCTTGGAAGATTGGATTTGTTGCTGTTTTCAGTCAATAAGTTGTGTCCAACTCTTTGCGACCCCATGGACTACAGCACGCCAGGCTCCTCAGTCCTTCACTATCTCCCGGAGTTTACTCAATTTCATGTCCACTGAGTAGGTGATGTCATCTAACCACCTCAACCTTTGTCATCCCCTTCTCCTCCTGTCTTCAATCTTTCCCTGGAGTAAGGACTTTTCCTATGAGTCGGCTCTTCATATCAGGTGGCCAAAGTATTGGATGTTGAGCTTCAGCTTCGGCATCAGTCCCTCTAATGGACATTCAGGGTTGACTTCCTTTAGGATTCACTGGTTTGCTCTTCTTGCAGTCCAAAGAACTCTCAAGAGTCTTCTCAAGCATCACAGTTTGAAAGCATCATTTCTTTGGTGCTCAGACTTCTTTGTGGTCCAACTCTCACATCCATACATGACTACTGGAAAAACCATAGCTTTGACTATACAGACCTTTGCTGGCTTAAGTGATGTCTCTGTTTTTTAACATGCTCTCTAGGTCTGTCATGGCTTTTCTTCAAAAAGCAAAAAGGAGCAAGCGTCTTTTAATTTCATGGTTGCGGTCCCCATCCACAGGGATTTTGGAGTCCAAGAAAATAAAATTTGTAACTGCTTCCACTTTTTTCCCTTCTATTTGCCACGAAGTGATGGGACCAGATGCCATGATCTTAGTTTTTTGAATGTTGAGTTTCAAACCAGCCTTTTCACTCTTCTCTTTCATCCTTATCATGAGGCTCTTTAGTTCCTCTTCACTTTATGCCATTACAGAGGTATCATTTGCATATCTGAGGTTGTTGATATTTTCCCCAGTAATCTTGATTCCAGCCTGTGATTCATCCAGCCTGATATTTCGCACGATGTACTCTGCATTAAAGTTAAATAAACAGGGTGACAATACATAGCCTTGATGTACTCCTTTCCCAATTTTGAACCAGCACAGTTCTACCTGTTGCTTTTTGACCTGCATACAGGTTTCTCAGGTGATGGATAAGGCAGTCTGGTACTCCCATCTCTTTAAGAATTTTCCACAGTTTGTTGTGATCCACACATAGGCTTTAGCATAGCCAATGAAGTAGAAGTAGATGTTTTTCTGGAACTTCTTTGCTTTTCTCCATGGTCCGGTGAATGTTGGTAATTTGATCTCTGGTTCTTCTGCCTTTCCTAAACCCAGGTTGTACATCTGGAATTTCTCAGTTCACGAGCTGCTGAAGCCTAGCTTAAAGGATTTTAAGCATAACCTTACTAGCAAGTAAGGAGAAGGAAATGGCAACCCACTCCAGTATTCTTGTCTGGAAAATCCTATGGACAGAGAAATTCAGTGGGCTACAGTCCCTGGGGTTGCAAAAGTTGGACACAACTGAGCACACACTTTTTTTTTTTTAACTAGCATGCAAAATGAGCACACTTGTATGATAGTTTGAATGTTCTTTGGCATTGCCCTTCTTTGGGACTGGAATGAAAACTGACCTTTTCTAATCCTGTGCCCACTGCTGAGTTTTCCAAACTTGCTGACATATTGAGTATAGCACTTTCATAGCATCACCTTTTAGGATCTGAAATAGCTCAACTGGAATTCTATTACCTACGCTAGCTTTGTTCATAGCAATACTTCATAAGATCCACTTGACTTCACACTCCAGGATGTCCAGCCCTAGATGAGTGACCACACCATCTTGGTTATCTGGGTCATTTAGCAACCATATTAATTTTTTTCTTAAGTCTAGCTATCTTTGTTTTCATCCAGTTGTGTTCAAATATAATTGACTATATAAGTTTAAGTTGTACAGTATAATGATTTGACTTATATATATCATGAAATGATTATCACAATAGTTTAGTGAACGTCCATCATCTCATGTAGATATACAATTAAACAGAAAAAAATATTTTAAAAAATAATAAAAATAGACTTAACATGTGACCCAGCAATCCTACTACTGGGCATATATCCAGAGTAAACCAAAATTCAACACACATGCACTCTGATGTTCACTGCAGCACTATTTACAATAGCCAGGACATGGTAGCAACCTATATGTCCATCAACAGAGGAATAGATAAAGAAGATGTAGTACATATATACAGTGGAATGAAGTTGGGTCATTTGTAGAAATGTGGATGGACTTAACGGCTGTCACACACAGTAAAGTAAGTTAGAAAGAAAAAAAAAAGTATCATATATTAACACATATATGTGGAATCTAGAAAAATATAGATGACCATATTTGCAAAGTAGAGACACAGACATGGAGAACAAATACATGGATATCATGCGGGAAAGTGGTGGTAGGAAGGACTGGGAGATTGAGATTGACATATATACACTATTGAAAGTATGTTTAAAATAAATGACTAATGAGAACCTACTATATAGCATGGGGAACTCTACTTGATGTTCTGTGGTTACCTAAATGGGAAGGAAATCCAAAAAAGAGGGGAATATGTGTATACATATTGCTGATTCACTTTGCTGTCCAGTAGAAACTAATACAACATTGTAAAGCAACTATACTCTAATAAAAATTAATAATAAATTAATAAATATTAATTTCAAATGAATAAGCATTTAAAAAATTTCTCAAATGAATAAACATTTTAAAAGTTTCTAAGTTTGTATCTCTAATACAATAAACATCACTGCCTATGAACCAAATAAACAAAAGCTCTTTGAGGGCCCTCAACAAATTTTAAAAGGAGTCTCAAGACAAAAAAGTTGAGAACCATTGTACTACACACATAATGAAACAGGAAAATGTGAAAAATGCAATCAAAGGATATCAACCATGAAATAACCAAGAACTTGGAATTAGTACACAAGGATTTAAAAACAGCTATTACAAAATGGTCAAGGATGTAAAGAAAGATACCTTTAATGTTTGAACAGATAAGAAACCTCAGGAGAGAAATGAAATTATTAAAAGAACCAAATGAAAATCTAGAACTAAAAAACACAAAATAAGAAATTTCCCAGCTGGGTTTAATAGCATATTAGAAATTAAGAAGAGTCAGTAATCTTGAAGGAAATTCAATGAAAATTATTCAATCTGAAGAACAGAGGGAAAAAAAAGATGAAAAGGAATGAACAAAACTTAAATAATCTACAGAAGAATATAAAGATATCTAAAATATGAGCAACTGAAGTCCTAATAAAAGTAAGAGAAAACAAAAGGTGGCTCAGTGTTCTATAAATGTTAAATCAATAGGCCAACCTGGACTGCCACCTGTTTCTGTATATAAAGTTTTAATGGAATACAACTCATTAATTTATTTACAAGTCTATGGCTGCTCCTGCTCTACAACAGAAGAGTTAACTAGTTATGACAGACATTCTATGGCCAATAAAACCAAAAATACTTGCTGTGTGATTTACCGATAGCTTGTTCTCCCTGATGTAGATCTTTTATGTCCTAACTAAATTTTTTGGTCTAGTACTCTATCAATTATTAGGAGAAGGTATAGTACCAAAACCTCCAACTACGATAATAAATTTGTTTATTCCTCACTTTCAGTTCAGTCGCTCAGTCGTGTCTGACTCTTTGCGACCCCATGAACCGCAGTACACCAGGCCTCCCTGTCCATCACTAACTCCCTAAGTCCACCCAAACCCATGTCCATCGAATCAATGATGCCATCCAGCCATCTCATCCTCTGCCGTCCCCTTCTCCTCCTGCCCTCACTCTTTCCCAGCATCAGGGTCTTTTCAAATGAGTCAGCTCTTCGCATCAGGTGGCCAAAGTATTGGAGTTTCAGCTTCAACATCAGTCCTTCCAATGAACACCCAGGACTGATCTCCTTTAGTTGTCAGATTTTGCTTGATGTATTTTGAAATTCTGTTATCGAGCACTTACACATTCATGACTTTTCTGTCTTATTGATAAATTGACCCTTTCATCAATTTATGGCCCTCTTTATGTTTGGCACTACTCACAGTCTTGAAGTTTGCTTTATCTGATATTAATAAAGACAACTCAGATTCCTTATGTTTACTATTAGTATGGTGTATCTTTTTCTGTCTAAATGTATTTCTTACAGGCAGCATACAGTTGAGTCTTGCTTTTTATACATCCAGTGATCTCTGCTTTTTGACTGGAATATTGAGTTCATTTATATTTTTCTCTCACTGCTTTTAAGAATTTCTTTTTATCAGTATTGAAGTGGATACACTTTATTTATGGGTTTTGAATATAATTATATCAACCATAAACACAGATGAAACAACTTTGCTTGTCTGCCAGAAAACAATTCTTGATTATGAGATTTCAGGTCTTCATTCTGTTTTCACTTAAAGTAATAAAAGGTGCTTGCTGATCATTAACTGGAGAAAGCTATAAAGTCAATAAATCTGGAAACTAACATTTATGACACACAGAAGGCCAAGAGGCACAGGAAAAGATGCTCAACATCATTAATTATTAGGGAAATGCACATCGAAACTACAATGAGGTATCCCCTCACACCAGTCAGAATGGCCATCATTAAAAATTCTACAAACAATAAATGGTGGAGAGGGTATTTAAAAAAAGGGAACCCTCCTACACTATTGATGGGAATATAAATTGGTACAACCACTATACATTCTTTAAAACTAGATCTACCACATGATCCAGCAAGCCCACTCCTGGGCATATATCTGGAGGAAACCAACATTCTGAAAGATACAGGCATCCCAATGTTCACTGCAGCACTATTTATAATAGTCAAGACATGGGACCAACCTAATGTCCAACAACAGAGGAATGGATAAAGAAGATGTGGTACATATAAGGAGTGGAATATTGCGTGCATGCTCAGTCATGTCCAATACTCTTGAAACCCCACAGATTGTAGCCCGCCAGGCCTCTATCTGTGGAATTTTCCAGGCAAGAATACTGCAGTGGGTTGGCATTTTCTACTCCAGAGAATCTTCCCAATCCAAGGATTGGACCCGTGTCTCCTGCATCTCTCACTGACCCACCTGGGAAGCCCTACAGTGGAATATTACTCAGTCATTAAAAGGAATGAAATAATACCATTTGCAGCAACATGGATAGATTATCATACTAAGCAAAGTAAGTCAAAAAGAGAAAAACAAGTATCATGTGATATTTCTTATATGTGGAATCTGAAAAATCATACAAATGAACATATCTATGAAACAGAAATGGACTCACAGACATAGAGAACAGATTTGTGGTGCCAAGGGGCAAGGGGTGAGGGAAGGAAAGATTGAGAGTCTGGGGTTAGCAGATGCAAACTTTCATAGGATGGATAAACAACAAAGTCCTATTCTATAGCACAGAGAACTATATTCAATATCCTGTGATAAACTATGATGGAAAAGAATATGAAACAGTCAAGTAAGGCAGACAGAGAAAGACAAATATCATAGGATATAACTTACATTCAGAATCTTTAAAAAAAATACAAAAGTACTTATTTACAAAACAGAAACAGACTCATGGACTTAGAGAGCAAACTTATTGTTTACCAGGGGGAGAGGGTGATGGGGAGGGACAGATTAGAAGTGACACATACACACTGATATATTTAAAACAGATTACCGTGGGATCTACTGTATAGCACAGGGAATTCTGCTCAATACTCTGTAATAACCTTAGTAAGAAAAGACTTTGAAAAAGAAAATAAAAGTTTCAACAGGGAATGCAACAGAGAGATCTGATGTTGGTTAAATTATGCACTCTTTCCAATTAATTGGCTCTCCCTCAAAAGCAAATGTACTAAAATTAAAATGACTTCTTTTTTGAAAAAAAGATTTTTTCTTTTACTCATTCTTTAAGCAATCTGACTATTACATGCCTTGTAGTTTCTTTCCTGTTTCCTATTCTTGGTATTTGTTGAGCATCTGAGATCTGAGTTTTTCTGCTCCAATTACACACATAATAGACCTCCTAAAGTTGTCCCACAGTTCATCAAAGCTTTGTCCGTTTTTTGCTGTGTTTTCAAAATTTTCTTTTTCATCTGGGACATATCTCTGCTGCCATATTTTTAAGTATTCCTGCAGTGTCTAATGGCAGGATATACATTCTCTTCAAGTGCACAAGGTATATTCACCACAATACAGCATTTGTTAGGCCATAAAATAAGACTCAATGAATTTTAAATACTGAAAAATTTATATTGTTAACATTTACATTTAAAAAAACAAAATATAAAATTAATGAAGTAAAGTTCTATCTTAAGTGCAAGGTAAATCCAAAGTAATCAGAAGGAAGGAAATTAAGAGCAAAAATCAATAAAAAGAAAACCATGAGAAAAATTAACAAAGCTAAGAACTGGTTCATTTTTGGTGTAGCTGCTCCAGAAAACAGTTCCTCAAAAGGTTAAACATAAAGTTATCATACGAACCAACAATTCTACTCCTGTGTACATATCCAAGAGAAATGAAAGCATATGTCCACACAAAAACCTGTCTATGAATGTTCCTATCTGCATTAGTCATAACAGCCAAAAAGTAAACAGCCCCAATTTCCGTCAGATGATGAATGGACACATAAAAGGTGGTATATCCATGTAATGGAGTACTATATGACAATAAACAGGAATATTATTAACATGAATAAATGAAAACATTGAAAGACATAAAATGCCCAGAACAGTAAATCTCTACAGACAGAAGGAGCTTCCCCGGTGGCTCAGGCGGGTCACGAATCTGCCTGCAGCGCAGGAGACCCAGGTTTTACCCCTGGGTTGGGCAGATCCCCTGGAGAAGGAAATGGCAACCCACTCCAGCAGTCTTGCCTGGGAAATCCCATGAACAGAGGAGCCTGGTGGGCTACAGTCACAAAGAGTCAAACACAACTGAGCAACTAACACGTTCACTTTCACAAAGACAGAAAGGAGACTGGTAGTTGACTAGGATTGGGGAGCTGGAAAGAAAAGAGGTGTGCAGTTTCTTTTGGAGGTGATGAAAATGTACTAAAACTGACAGGTGATGTTTCTACAATTCTGTAAATAAACTAAAAGTCACTGTATTAAATAGTTAATTACATAAACTGTATGGTAAATGAACTGTATCTCAATAAACTTGTTATTTTAGAAAACCGAATCATTAGAAATGTTTAATATTATAAATTCCTCGCTGGACTGATGTGAGAAAGGGAAACAAAAAAACAGAAGACACAAACCACAAAATTTAGGAGGAGCTATCACACCAGATTTTACAGACAATGAAAGGAAAATGGGGCAAAATTATAAACAACTTTATCCAATACATTTGATAACTTAAGAGAACTGAACCAATTCCTTTAAACACATCACTTAGCAAAACAGACTCAAAATAAAATAGAAAATCTGGATAGCCCTACATCTATTAAAGTAATTGAGTTAACTGTCAAATGCTCCAACAAAGAAAACTCAAAGCTCAGATGGCTTCAGTGTTGAGTCTATCAAACATTTAAGAAAGACACAAACACAAACCAATCTTACACAAACTCATTAGAAAATACACCAGAAGAGAGTATCTTTCAACTCATTTCAGGAAGGCAGCATAATGCCAATACCAAAATTAAACAAATATATTGGGGATGGGGAGGAAACTTACAGATTATTTTGATAAAGACAGACCCCAGACTCCTTAACAAAGCATCAGTCAATGAAAGCCAGCAATATATTAAAAGGGTACTATATCATGATCAAGTAGGATTTATCACAAGCAACTCAAGGTGGTTTAACATTTAAAAATCAAGCAATGTACTATTATGAATACATAAGTCTGTGTATCTGCCTACACATACATACCTACACACACTCCCTAACTTTTTTCACTGAGGTGTCCTGAGACAGCAATATCCGAACAGCAAGAGGCACAATTAATATTCAGATGTCAGCTTCATACTATTCTTCCACTAAAAGGAACCAGGACTCCCTGGAGAAAAGACTGATGCCAGGGCTGGGATAGCAAAGGTACAAAAAGCCTAGAACATCTTATTCTATCAGTAAGTAAGGCCCCAAAGAATGATGGAAACATGTTAAGACACAGAAGCCCCCAGAAGGGCTTCTCACTGGCCAAATGCGGAACAATCTGTACATCAACAAAAATAACAACGACAGATTTTCACCCACTGAACATAATAGGGACAACAAGTCCTATTATAAATAAACATTCAATGTTCGCTTATAAGGAGATGAATGTAGATGAATAAACTGCAAGTTTGAGGAGAACTGGAATATTCACATCAATTTCAAAGTACCTTCTTATAAAAAATTTACTAAAGGGAAAAACAGCTTTACAGCGGAGAAGTTTGACAAATACCACCTTACTCAAACAGTCAAAGTGAAAACCTAATAAGACACAATGAAACTGTGTACCACTTGAGAGGATGAAGTATCACTTTTGTGATATTCCTGTCAAAGATGCATGTATAATCTAAATTGAACAGTGAGGAGACAACAGACAAACCCAAAATAAGGGACATTCTACTCTACAAAATAGCTGTCCTATAATTTTCAAAAGTGTCAAGGTCATGAAAGTCAAAATAAGACAGCAACTGTTTGAGATGGAAGGACACATGACAACCATATGCAACATTTGATTGCAAATCACAATGCTTTGCTATAACATATGGGACATTACTGGGACAACTGGCAAAACCTGAACAGAGTCTGATGATCACATGGTATTAATGTACTAGTGCCAATGTCCTGATTTTAAAAGTTGTATTGTGGTTTTATAGGAGAATGTCCTACATATTTGGAAATGATGAAGAATCATCTCAGCATCTTACTCTCAAAGAGCCCACAAAAATGAAGGTTTTTACTTTGTACTTCAAAGTTTTCTGTAAACTTGAAATCAGCTCAAAAAAGATTTAGAGTCTTAAAAGAAAAATATACACAAACACACATACAAATACACACACACAGACAAATATACACACAGAGAGAGACAGACACACAAAGTCTAACTCAGAGTTAATGAGCCAGAATCTCCAGGGAATACAGGATTCATGTTAAGGAAAGTCTTCAGAGACTTAAATATGTTTTAAATTCCTTATGGAAGATTTTCAGTAATCCTACAGTCATGACAGTAATGCTGAAGACAGCTGGCTGTATGACATTTATTTACAATACAAGTAAGGATGCCACCGGTCGTTCCCTGTCATTCTGCC
Source organism: Okapia johnstoni (assembly GCA_024291935.2). Taxonomy (NCBI): domain Eukaryota; kingdom Metazoa; phylum Chordata; class Mammalia; order Artiodactyla; family Giraffidae; genus Okapia; species Okapia johnstoni. The sequence goes on from CM044326.1 coordinate 27,640,679, forward strand.
ATGCTGCTTAATAACAAGTGTATTGTTCCTGAAAAGTCAATGTAAATAAAAGCCTGTCTCCCACCATACTTTGCTGTAGAAGCATTATTGATTAGAAAGGTTATGGAAATCATCTTTGGTAAATAAATTCAAATCTAAAGATGTTTCTTCATGTAAACTAGGACAAACAAGATTTCCACCAAAAAAAAACCTATCTGCCATTCCTCATTAAATGTTAGGGAAGGTTCAAATTTACCTGCTCAATAAATGTTTTCACAGCCTGACAAATGTGGTATCACAAGCAAACAGGTCACGTGGTTTTTCTGACTTTGTTTACAGTTTTAGTACGTATTTTAGATTCTGAGATCTTATCTGAGTTCAAATAAGCTGAATAACACAAAAAGTATTAACAACCATCAACAATTAGATCTTATAAAAATAAAAATTTCTGCTCTTCAAAAGAAAATGAATAAAGAAGCAATAAAAAGACAAAGAACCCAATTTTAAAATGGGCAGAAGATTGAACTCTCTTCAAAACAAACTTCAAAGACAAGACTTAAGTTTTTTTATTATTCTGAAATTTTAAATGAACATCTGATGAGATATGAGATTTTTTAATGGATATGACTTAATATCTTGCTTGGAAATACATTAAAAGTACATTTAAGAATTCTATCCACTGGAAACTTGTATCATCTAAGAAATGTGAACAATCATTCAACACTGTTAGTAATTCAACTTTGAAACCAATATATCCCCAAGTTTTGAATAGTTTTAGTTGAAGAATAATCTAATATGGATCAGAACGGAATCAGAATTCCTGAATTTATAGAATTTACTGAATTTCATGCAACTAGACATAATACAGAAATAAACTAGGTGTTCAGGAAGACATAGACTACAGCTATCAATTCACAGCTCCTGATTTTGAGAGTCTGTGTTCATTAATATAGATTCATCAGTTTTATAGATAGATTTTATAATACACAGGCATTATGGTAAATAAATGCTAAGGTGAACTTATAAAATCTATATAATAATAAAATGATGCTTCTGTCAATTTCATATTTAGTGTTGTGACATAAATTTGACAAAGTATTCTACCACTTGAAAAACTGAAAAACAATGCTGGATTTAAGAACTGCTATACATTTTACTGAGGCCAAGAAATCCATAGGCCTGTGAGGACACTTCACCATGATAAAGGCTAACTGCTTAGGTACACTGAATAGGTCATCACTTCACTGAGATGATTGTTCCAGAAATACATATAGTTCTTATCCCCACAGAATTTTGCATGGCATATTTTACTGCAATACTTACTGGTGCCACTATTTTTCCTGTCTGTCCAACTTGCAAGTCATTGGGAACAAAGCCAGCATCAACAGCAGCACGAGAGGCACCAACTAAGGAAAAAATAGTTGTCATTTTTTAAAGCTCTATCATTCAATTTGTTGGGGGCATTCACTGATAACGGTTTTTTTTTTTTTTTTACCCTCGCCAATCCTCGCCAGCAGATGCTGCTTTGTCTGCCACCATCCTCATACCACCGGGGCCTCAAGGTGGTACTCCAGGCCCTCACTGCCACTCTCAGAAAGTTTTCCCTCATTTCTCCTTAAAAGCATTCAATTTTGAATCTCATGTCATCAGATAATGTCACTTGTATATTGCTGGTGTCATCTACTAACCAGCAGGTCAATTCCCTTCATTTCTCTAGATTTTTAGCTTCTGGGTCTTTGTTACTCTCTCCAGTACTAGTCTTTTCTTAATTCTTGAAGACTTTGACACCCTGGCTCCTCAATTCTTTGAGCAATTCTCCTCCAGCTATTTTATCCTTCACGCGACCTCAGCCTCACCCATGGTCATATCCTCAACCTGTCCATGACCAATATTATCAACAATCTCGATTTCCAAAGTCCCCCTGTGACCTCCCCATTCCAGCTGACTCCTGTTAGCACCTGACTCCAACAGCCATCTGACCCCACTGAGGTCTACAATTCTTTGCGCTGTCCCTCTCTCCCCTCATGTTCTCTCTTCTTTCTTTACCCAGTTCAGTTTCTATTATCAATGACTCTAAGCACTCCTTTGCATATGCCTTCAATTTCCTTGCCCTCCTCTTATATCATTTTATTTCCAAATGGTGGAAAACCACCATCTCTGGCTACTGACTAGGCAATTTTTCTCCCCTTTCCATACCCGACTGGAGAAAAATGCCAATATTCAGCCATGTTAACTGTTTTGTACTTTAAATAAATAGGCCTTATTTCTCTCACTGTCATATATTGTAATTTTGCATCTTTCCTCTCTCTTCACACTTTCAATATTCTTTTAACATTCTGCTTCCAATTTCACTGAAAAACCTGAAACCTGCTCCAACTAACATGTTCTCCCATCAATTTGCAGCTGTGTTCATATTCTCTCCCACCGGCTCAAGAACATCACTCCAGTAACTCTCATCTCATGTATGATTAACCTCTCCCTCTTAACTGGAGCATTCCCTTCAGCATATAAAGCATGCTATTATCTTCTAATCTTTAAAAAGTTCCTCTGTTGGTCCTGCGCCCCCTCTAGCTACTGTCTATTTCTCTGCTCTACCATATGGTTAAAAGCCTCTAAAGAGTCGTTTGCATTCATTGTCTCCATTGCCAGGCCTCCCAATCTACTTCTAAAAACTTTTTAATTAAAACATGACACACATACAAGAAAAGCACACAAATCACAAATGAACTCAGCTCATGATCATCAGCTGATCATGAAGTGAATACAACCATGTAACTACTTTTAAACACTCCAATCAGGTTTTTGCCCCCACTACCCACTACCACCATTACTAAAACTGCTCAAAGTCACCAATGACCTCTAAGTGGCTGATCAATGAGGCACTTTTCAATCCTCATCTTCCCTGACCTGTGGGCAGCCTTTGACACGGGTGACCACACTTTCCCTTACTGAGACACTCACTTAGATTTCAGAACATCCCGCTCTCTACCCTGGTTTTCCTGCCTTACTTTTCCATTTGTCTTTGGTCTTCATTCTCCTCTTCTCCCCTCCCTCTTAATCTTGCAGCACCTAGGGCTTAGTCCTAGGACTTCTTTTACATCTACACTCTTGGTGAATTCATCCAGTCTCACAGCTTCAAATACCATCTAAATGCAATTGATTCCCAAATTTCTATCTCCAGTCCAAACTTTCAAACTCCACATTTCTACACCAACTGCTTAACTGACAACTCTATTTGGGTGTCTGTTATTAGACATCTCAAAACTTAGTACAGTCATTCCTTGGTATCCACAAGGGATTGGTTTCAGAACCCTTCCAAGGACACCAAAACCCAAGAATGCTCAAATCCCTCATATAAAATGGAACAGTATTTGCATATAACCTACGCACACCCTCTGTATACAGGCATACCTCAGAGATATTGGTGGATCAGTTTCAAACCACCACAATAAAGCAAGTTACGTGGATTATTTTTTGGTTTCCCAGTGCATTCATTGTTGTTTAGTCACTAACTCATGTCTGACTCTTCTTGCGATCCCATGGACTGTAGCCTGCCAGGCTCCTCTGTCCATGGGATTCTCCAGGCAAGAATACTGGAGTGGGTTGCCTGACAGTGATCTTCCTGACCCAGGGATCAAACTCACATCTGCATCTCCTGCATTGGCAGGCAGATTCTTCTACCACTGGGGAGATTCTTCTACCTGGGAAGCCCCTAACATACTATTTTATTATTTACTAATTTACTATGTTTACTGTCTGTGGTAAGCAGAAAAATGGCCCCTCCAAAGATATATTCACTTTCTAGTTTCCAGAACTTGTGGATATTACCTGTGTGGCAGCAGTTATGATACAAAGTTAAGGATCTTGGGAGAAGGCACTTATCCTGGATTATCTAGGTGATTTTTAAATGTCATCACATATATAGGGATGTACAGAGAAACATGATACAGATAAAGAGGAGAAGGTAATACGAAGACAGTGGCAGAACCTGGAGTGATGTGGCTGTAAGTCCAGGAATGCCAAGACAGCCTCTGGTAACTGGAAACATATTCACTCCCCCAGTAGGAGTGTGGCGCTGCCAATACCTTGAGTTCAACGTGCTTCTGGGCTCTAGAACTTTGATTCATTTTGCTCATTTTATTCAATGTTTTTTTGCCTAGCTCCTAAAATAGTGCTTGCCATATAGCAGACACTCAATAAATATTTATTCAGTGAATGAATAAATGAAATATCCTCAGTCAAATACCATCATCTGATTATAAAGAGTCAAGATTACATCTTTATTCAGACAAAACCATAACTGTTTCTATGGGTACATATATTAGGTAATATAAAGCATAAAAGCCAGAAAGTTATACATGAAACTCTCAAAAGGGGGAGAACAAACTAGACATTAAGAATACACTCATTAATAGTTGTATAATTAAAAACTAAAATACTTTTAATGTTGTTTTTTTCAAAAACCATCATTCCATTGTTAATACACTTTTAATAACAAGATCTGTCTTCCCTATAAATTTTTAAAATGTTAAATGTTAATTTCTATTTGTACGAGAGATTTATGTTGGACCAGCAATAAAGAGTAAAACAAGGGCATTCCTGAATCTGAAGTAGGCAATGAAGTTGACATTTCATTTTTTTTAATGGAAAAAAACTACTAAAATTTGGCAAATGGCAAGAGTATCATATAAATAATAAAGAACAAGGACAACCTTTCCTCACTGAAGTCTACACCATTTACATGGAGATTAAGAAAAACTGTCAGACAGAAAAGTTGAAAACCAGAGAAAGCAAAAAACCTGCAGCTTTGAGTGACTTATATACAAATGAAATAATGAAGAAAAAATATTTCCAATGAAATGGGAATATTTTTCTAGTAAGGAAAATAAACTTACCTGCAGCATGTAGTTGATCTGCCAGATCATACAACAACTTAAAGTTCTCTCCACTCTTCAAACCCCGACCTCATTTAAGAAGATGAAAAAAAAAAGAATTAAGCAAATATAAACTCCATTCTGTAAAAATTTTGCACTTCATATACACGAGTGAATCTTCATATTATACAACAGCCATCTCCTCTATAAAGCCTTTCCTAAGTTCTCCAATGATACTCTTGCACTTTTCCAATAAAGCATTCAACACTTCTGTAATTCTGTAATTAACTAACTGGTTAACTACTAGTATAATTAGTCTTTAAAATCAGTCTTCCAAAAAAAAATAAATAAATAAGATCAGTCTTCCCCACTAGAACAAAAACTCTTTAAATACAAGATTTATACCTCTCTTGGTCACTGCTACATTTAGCAATACTTAACTGAACAACTGAAAGAAGACATTCCACTAGACTTTAAACTCCTTAAGAGCAAGAATAATCTGTTTCTTCCTCTTTGTTTCTCCAGCACTTTGCAATGCGCCTGGCAGAGAACATATACCTAATAAACATTTATTTGAAAAAATAAGTGAATAAACTAGTCAGATATACCTTTCTGAAACATAAATTATTTCCTCTTAATGCCACTTGCAATAAGAGGTTGTTTGGAAGCTTAATTATTTCATTTGATGTTTAGTTTGGAAAGATTTTTCAATCATAGCAGTCACTGTTTTAAAAAGTCAGCAGGCTATGAAATATGGATCTTTTTGTTTGTTTCTTGGGGTTTTTTGTTTGTTTTGTTTTTAAATAGAAGCATGATATACAAAAAGAAGCAAGTCTTATGCAATATTAACAGTTTTCATATTAAATGTGAAAAAACTTCAGAAGAGTTATCCATAGAGACTTAGACTGTGCTGCAAGACTTTTAAAATAGAGCAAAGGGCCACACAACACAGCCCTGAGATTCCAACCAGTCCTTTCTTTGCTTCAGAAGTTAACCGTACTCTTCAGAATAACACAGGAGTCAGTCAAAATGACAAAGATACCAAGTTGCAAAGCTATGGAGTTGGGATTTGTACCATGCTCCCCCTGGTGCCAATGAAACAGATTTGCAACAGAAGTCCAAACTATTAAACTCAAGATTTCATTTTCCTAATAGGTAAAATGGGACTAATATTCACAACTTACTTCTTACATTTGAAAAAACACCTGTGCTCCATTAAAATTATGTATTAATAAAAGCAAAGTATTTTAAGTTTACATCATTTTTTAAAATTACAATATTCAACTTACCACCAGACACCACCACTTTGGCACCTGTGAGCTCTGGTCGATCGCTTTTTGTTAATTTCTGGTCAAGCCATTCTGATATTCCCACTGGGGAAGTGCTTGATGCTGCGTATATTGATATATATAACAAAACAAACAGTATGAGTTCAAGTACTATAGTAAAAATAATTTTTTAAGAGAAATACACAAAGAATTAATCACAGGAAATTTAACTTTGTTAGTGTGATTTTTTATTTTTTGCTACTAATGTCATCCTCTCTGATTTTTGGAAAGTCTTAAAGGGACTGGATTCCAGCCTTCACCATATTAGCTATATGACTTTTGAGAAGTCATTTAATTCTGTGAGTCTACCTATAAGACTGAAATAACCCTTTCTCTATGGAGTTTAATAAGATACTGTATATATTAAAGTGTTAACACCTTCCATAAGTTTACTATATTACAGTCGTCCATTATGGAAGCTCTTTTATAATAAACAATCAGAGGAGAGTAAAAAATCCTTACATCAATATAACAAATTAATCTTAACACACCCCACCCCTACCCCTTTGATATATACCAAACTATCACAGTACAAAAAAAATAATATAGACATTTCTTACTTTTGCATAAACTCGGGAATATCATTTATTCAGATGGAGCTCTCAAACATTCTGCATTAGAAATTTAACTAGAAGCAATCTCTTATTCTAATACAATATCTGAACTAAAAATAAGAAACTAAAACAAATACAAACGAACACTCACCCTTTTCTGAACTGGCACTACCTCCACTTGTTGCTGCAGCTTCAAAAGATGTTCCTCGGACAGAAAATATCTTCACTTTCTCATCACACTTCACTGTACATAAAGCATTTCCTGAAATACACATTTATTTTTAAAAACAACCACGAAAGGCAAAAAAATCTCCCAAGTATTCCTTTGAGGTTCAGAATTTACTTCACAAAGATAAGGAAAAAACAACTGTAGACCAGTTAGGTTTTATCTACCTTTACTAAATATAAGAAAAGGACTATAACATTGAAGAAACATATCAGTGGCACTCTATGTAACCTTACATGTCTTTAAAAATAGAACAAGTGCTGACCTGCGTGGAAGAAACAAACTGGAAAAGGCTGTCACACTAATCAGGTACATTCTTCCTAAAAGGTATATAAACAAAAGCTTTCTTCTCCAAAACAACATGATCAGTAACTTAACAACATGAGCTGCAATACTTAATAAAGACAAAGCTACTATGCCTGCTAAGGGAAGAAAATGCGTGAAAACATGGTAGGGACAAAAGGATGGGAAGTGTGATGCACCAAGATTTTAAAAGGATTTGAGACATTTCTTACAGATTAGCAATTACATTAAAAGTGACCTAAACCATGACCAAATACTTCTCTTTAAACACTACTAAAGATGAGAGGTTTGATTTGAGTTCAATCAGAAAGATCAAAGAGTTCATTGCCTTCTCCAGCCCCACCAGAGACCAGTGTGCTTAGCAAAAGATCAATCAACTAAAAAGACACTGAACTGAATTTCTTAATGCAGATAGAAATGAAATAGAAGCAGCAAAGAAGATTGAAATTATTTTTAAAAAAACAGCAAGTTTTCTTTTCCAAGCACCACTAACAAAATATACTGAAAAGAAACCTAATTTTTATTGATCACTGAAAAAATCTCACTCTGTACATGGAACGACCAGGAAGGAAAAAAGTGTGTTTTAAATCTATTAGAGAGAATGTCATATCGCGGTCCTGCAGCAATTCTAACACTAAGATCTAACACCAAGATTTTCTTCACGAACCTTAGGATGATCCATGCTTCAAAATCCTATCTTCAAGATTAATTTCTGCTTTTAGAATTTTCAAAAATTTAACATACTGATTAACTGTTTTCCTTGGGTACTCACCTGCATAAATGGTTCTCACAAATGTGTCAGGTGATTTGATTGCAATGATGTCAGAAATAGGGGCAACATCAAGTTTGGCTGCTATTCTGGGCAAAAGGTTCTAAAAGCAAAATAAGTAGTGAGTTACACACATACATGCTGATGGATGTCTATAAAATATTAGGAATAACATTCTCTAAAAGCAAATTCTGTAGAAACTTTATTTTGACTATTTTATATTTCACATGCATCTTTAGACACACATCAACTTCAAGCACAACTTTTTGGATAGTCTTTGAATATAAGTAAGAGTCGACCATTACTCTAACTACATTAAGAGTTTTATGAGTTTATAGCAATAAACTACCTTAACTCAGTACACTGAATTATGAGATATGATATTGGCTTTAATGATCATCATTTACAAAGTGTGACAGTTATAGATTACTGAATTTAGATAAGATAGAAAAATAATTACAGTAGTAAAATTCTCAAATATTAAAAAAGAACATCCTTATATGTTTACTTAATGTACATGAAAGAAAAAATTCCAAATCAGACATGTTCACCTTTTTAAGAAGCGATGTTGCATTTAAAAAAATAAAAACTAACCGAAGTGTCCATCAATAGGGCTTAGGTTTACAAATTATAGTAAATCCATATAATTTTAAAAATGAGAAAAGTAAAGCACAGCCTCTCTCTCTCTCTCTCTCTCTCTCTCTCTCTATATATATATATATATATATACACACACACATATATATACACACACACATGTACATGCTTTTCTCTGTATATGCATATAACATCTCTGGAATAGATACATGTGGTAACTTTGCTCCTACTAGCAGGGATCACTGGTCAAGCCCCAACAACCCCAGGGCTTAGTTACTTCACCTCACAGTAAGAGGAAGAGAACCTCTATGCTTTTATTCTAAATTTCTTGGGCTCTAAAACAGAATCAGTTAGTGAAGAATGAACATGCATACTTTCTAGATGCAAAGGTTCGCTTAGATGATGACATCATCTAAGTGTAATTTTAAAAGTGAAGTGTTGCTTTTATCACACAAATAGAAAGAGTAAATTCCCCACTGCTTTCTACACAGAGCTTACTCTATGGCATCTCCTAAACTCAGTACATGAAACCAACTCTAGCAGGTGAACTTTCACTGTAACAGCACTCAAGTTCCTCTCCTCATTCCATCCCCAAATCCTCTCTGTTCCTCTAAGAATTCTCTCAGGACTATCCTTCAATCACTCCTTTATTCTGCATCCTCTCACATGCATGTACAATTATTGGCACTAACGTGTATTTTAAAGTTTTAATATACAAATTGCTAAGTCGCGTCAGTCGTGTTCGACTCTGTGCGACCCCATAGACAGCAGCCCACCAGGCTCTCCCGTCCCTGGGATTCTTCAGGCAAGAACACTGGAGTGGGTTGCCATTTCCTTCTCCAATGCATGAAAGTGAAAAGTGAAAGTGAAGTCGCTCAGTTGTGTCTAACTCTTCACGACCCCATGGACTGCAGCCTACCAGACTAGTCCGTCCATGGGATTTTCCAGGCAACAGTACTGGAGTGGGTTGCCATTGCCTTCTCCGAATATACATATTATATAACCTTCAACTAAGTTTATAAGCACTTTGAGAGCAGAGGCTGTGTGTCTCCACTTCTCATGTCTCTACCCTGTATCTAATAAGCAGCTCTATATAAACTGATGCCAACAAGTATTGAAAGCTTGAGTCAAATTTCCTCCTGCTACATCCTTCAATTGTAAAGATTTTCTAATACTCAGTCTATTGTTATCTATGTTATATAGCAATTCCCTTTCAACCATAATAACAGAGCTACTGAAAAGTACCATAGTTTTATAAATCCACAATCAGAAAAAAATTAAGATTTTATAAGAAATAAAGGGCTTGGGAAAATAATTAAAATGCCATTAAACATAGTTCTAACTTGGTAAATAAAAGGTTTAGAAGATACCTGCTTTTAAATCAAACCAAATTTGTCAGCATTTAAAGCCTGCTTCAGTAAGTAACTCTTTCCTTGAGGCACCTTCTTTAACCGTTCAGGAAATACGACTGGAATATTATTACCTGGCTGAGCAGATTCTCACACAAATTTTATGATATTCAGACTACGTTTCTTTCTAAAGTTTTAGGGTTTTTTTAATTCCTTGAAATGTAATACTTTTTGTACTTCCATTAGCCTTTGTTTCATTTTAGCACATCTTGAAAACAAATTTACCACAGCACTTAAGGCACACGTCTCAATGCCCTGAAAGGGTGGATGGTAAACAGATACATCTCAACGCTATCTAAACAGGCTAAACCACACGGTTTCAGGGAAGGAGAGGTAATAACTAACAGTGTTTTTTTGATGCACAAAAAGATGACAGTTTTAAAATTCTAGATTACCAGTATAACGCTGTGGTATCTTAAAAACACAATCGGTGAAGAACTACTATAGAGCAAATTGTTTAGCTTCACCTGATGGACTCTTCCTCATTCCAAATCCATTCAGAAGCTGCAGCACCAGCTATAATACTATTATGTGACCTTTGTTCTCAAAACACCCATATAGCAATCAAAGCCAGAGTATTAAAATCTAGTGGATCAGCTACAACAAATACCCTTTCTTGGTTTAATAATTTTTTAGGTGAAGTATCATCACAGAAACTCAAGACTCACGAAATTGTTTGAATCATCTAACACAGAAACAAAACCCTGAGATGGAAGGGTCCCCAGTGATCCTTTAGTCAATGCTGATCTGCAACATCCCAAAATATAGTAGCTGGAATGTCAAGCCTCTGACTTAACCATTTCCAAGGAAAGTGAAAACTGCTATATAGAAAACCCATTCCATCTTTTAATAGTTCTAATTGGTAGATTGTAGACATCACCTGGCCAAACTGCATCTGGTTACATACCAGAAAACAAATTTCAGGAAAGTAAATAACTCATGCAGACCACTACCCATCTCACAGCACATTCAGACATATCACAATGCATGTGATCAGATTACACTTCTCTTTACCCTAAGGATGTCTTCAACCACTACACAGCCCTTTCCAAATCTCTCAAATAGATAAACTTGGCCTTTCTAAATATCCACCAGTCACCAAAACAAATCCATTTCTGATAGTGGGTTACTAATTCAAATGGCGTTCACACAATGAGACAATTCCACATTGTTATTTAAGAAAAATATGTTTAAAAATAGAGCTTTCCCCATGACAAAATCTGAAAAATCTGGAAGTGGCATTATAAAAAATTATGACAAAGTCTCAAAAGAACAGAGTTGTCTCTATGACCATAGATGAAAGCCTGGAGATAGCATTTTAACAGAAATTATATCAAAATCTTGAAAGAATAAATTTTAGCAAAACTATCACATTAATTCTGAAAGCCAGAATTAGCTATCTAAACAAACTCTGTTGTACATTTTCAGCACCATGAAATCGAACCCTTCCAACTAGTGACATCAGATTCCACACTCTCAATCTTCTCACCTTTCCAAAGGCAGATGCTCCAGCACAGATGTGTGTGTGATTAAACTGCTTCTGAGTTGCCAAAATCAATGGTGTCAGTTCCTCTGAGAATTAAACACATTTGATAAACACATTTCATAATATTTTCAAACTCAGATATTCAAGCATAATTTAGACATTAATTTTCTTCCACCAGAAAAGCTCACCTGGAAGGAGGCCTTTGTACGCATCATGCTGAGCCACCAGAACTTTCGCTACACCTGCAACTTTGCAGAGATCTTGTGCCACCTATAAATAAAAGTTTTTAATTATCCATCTAACAGAAAGATACTAATAGAGCCACCATTACAGATTCAACGGAGTATAAAATCTTAATGGCTACTGTAAAAACTGTTCTTATGAGAAAAAGAGCTACTAGGAATAAAAGAAAATTATTTAACAAAGAAAATCTTAAGCCAATTGATCTTATGGTCTATTGACCCTAAACAAAAATTCTTGCCTTGAAAAAGTACAAATTGATAAACCAAAATCAACTTAGCTATCCACTCAAATGTAATTGTATATTGCGCTCTTCCCTTTTGCTCAATGTAAATATAAGTTCATCATTTTAGAAATGGTTAGGTTCTTTCGTTCATAATAATGACACAGCCAATACATTTCAGACATTTCAGACTTAAGGTTCCTACTAAAGAACAAGACTTAACCACCCTGGTACGCAAGCCACTGCACTTTATCTGACAATAATGATTTCTGCTGATATTAAAATCAGTGATTCTGGGCCATAGAGAACCTTAGAAAACTATATTAACAGTCCACTGTCAACCCCCGAGTTCCTGCCCATCAACATATATTTATCTATAATGAAGCAAAATATTTTCTATTCTAATTCCTCTTTTCTCTTATTTGGAATCAGAATGATGTTCTGAGAAAGCTCTTTGACCACTCAGATTTTCTATATACACAAAGCCATTAGAATTCCTTCTTTTAAATCTCTAAGTACAGCATGACTGGTTTCTGTTTTAGCAGAAACACGGCAATCATATTATGGCCTACCGTCTTCTTGTTTACTTCCACGCTGATTCACTGATGAGGAAACATAAAAGGCTGCACCTTCCACCCACCCTCAATGCAGGGTAAGGTTCCAACAACAGTCACTCAAGAAAGGAGGCCGTGCAAAAGCAACTCTTCTGAATCAAGTATTCACTGGCAGGGGATATTGTACTATCAAATCCATCTCTTACTTCAGGCACGACACAGAAAAGTTACTTGCTGTCTATGATAAACAGCTACAGTATAAAACTGGTATCTGGGTTATTAAGAGAGTCTCTATATACAGGTACTGATTGTTTTTCTTTAAGATTAGAGTGTGACATGATAATAAGACTGTAACTGAAGAAGAGATGATTTGTTTCGATTTTTCTCAAAATACTGTAAATAAAATAACATCAAATATCTTCCAAGTTATATTAGATTAATTAAAATCACAGTAAAAAAAATCAAATCCAGAACTTGTATATCTGAAAGTAGGGCAACCAAAAAGATAGCTTAGCTATCTTTTATAACTATGCAAGAGTTAACAGTTGTTAGCAGGATTTAGGTAAAGAAATCCACATAAGCACACGCCTGCTTGAATACATTATTTTAAGATACCAATTTCATGTAAGAAATCGGCCAAAACAACACTAACTGAACCTGCGTTATATCACATGCTCTGCATCAATACCATCTAATAAAAAATAAATTAAATTGTCTAAAAAGCAACAAGCTCTCTTCTGGATTTCTTCCCCTGAGGTCCAAGCCCCCAACTACACAACTGGCAAATCCTGTATGGTGTGAGAGGCAACTGGTGGCTCAAGGTGGGTAAGCTTAATGAAAGCACGATTTCAACTACACTAAAGCCCAGAGGTACAGACTCTGCAAACCTCATTAGAGTTCCTTTTCAGAGGGTTAGTTTACAAAGCTGTCATTGTCTTACGTCAACAACCAAAGGAAGAACATCTTCTAGTACCAGCTGTAGTTTTGGGAAAGTCCTTGCATTTGAATTCTTAGACCAATTAAAAATTAACACCCCTGATACTTTTTCCAGATTTACCACTTTCAGGAATTAAAAGCAATTAGCAAGTATATTCATCAGTACTAAAAGGGACTGGCTGTTAACCTCTAAGGGGACTCAAACATTCTCTACTTGGTACCTGAGGGCATATGATGGTGCCAGTGGAACTAAATCAAGTGTTTCAGCTTGCTTCAAAAGACAAAATGCCTAGTGAGCAAATCCTTTAGTTTCTTTTTCACACACAGTAATGGTTGTGAAACTGACCATTTAATGAGGTTTAGGGCCCAGTTTGGGTTACAGTCCGCATTATAACTCTCTGTCGCCATCTCTCCCCGTCTCTTGATGGCAATTTTATTTGCTATGGTTGACCTTAGAGATTTCTTACCTTGTCACATTTGGTTCCAGCTACTAAACAGGACACTTCACCTCCAAGACGTTTGGCTGCAGTGATGGTATTTAATGTAATGGGTGCAAGGGTATCATTTGCATGCTCAGCTATCACCAGGGTACTCTGAAAGCGTAGCAATGAGGTCTAAAAAGAGGGGGAAAAAAGGAAAATAATGTTGCGATATATTTTTTTTTGCTCTAATTGGTAAGCGGGTGTGCTCTAAAGAGAAGTGTATGCAATACTCAGTTCTATAAATGTATTTATAAATACTAGATCAATAGCAAAATTGGGCTATTTTTATCTATCACTCTATTACTGATATCCCTGCCTAACAAAAATAGAAAATACAAATTAGTATTCTACTGTTAGAAAAAAATCTTTTTATTATTTCCAAACAACTTTCCCACTAATCTATGTTCAACAAGAAACTGATATATGTATCTGAATTTGAAATCCTTAGAACACATTCTCAAACTAGGTATCAACTATCAATTACATTCACTAACAGCCAATACTACTAAAGAGCACAGTATATCCAGGGATAATGATAATGTAATCAACTACTAAAGTTCTATTGCTTCAGGTAAAACGAATTTAATATCAAAATAACTGATAATGTAAATGTCTTTACAATACAACACTACAGCAATTTTGCTAAAGTTTCAACTGTTTAAATATGTTTTCAAATTCACAAAAGCTTTGGGACTGTATCCTGGAACCAGTTAAAATCCTTCCAGAGGTACTGTGGACTACCGAGAAACCACCATGTAGTTCATGGTCATTTGAAATAATTTCAAACACCAGAAAAACAAAGATGAACAAGAATGGTCCCTGCACTCAAAGTTTTCAAGGGAAATAAGACTTGTTCACACACAATTACAAGACAGAATAGTTTCCAGTTAATGAAGACAGCCAAAATGTTGGCAGCTGCAGATCACAGAGAATCAAGAGGAAGAATGGAAGGAAGTGTAGGTGTTCTGACATGTGAAAGGTAAGGAAGCAACCACAGGCATGAGGAAAGGAGAAGATCTGAGAACTATCCTTGTGGAAAATGGCAATGAGAAAAAGAGGCACTAATGATCACATGTCATGGTTCAGTGGTTTGAATTCAGCAATAATCTTCTGATCTGGAGTTGGAATGAAGAAAGCCTAACATAAAATGTTCCCAGAGCTTGAATTTTATAAGGAGGTTATAAATGAAGGGAAGCCAGGCACAGGACTATAATGCTGGTCACACAACTAAATCAACAGAACACATATTTTTTGTTTACTATATTGTATATATCCTGATAGCTCAGATGGTAAAGAATCTGCCAGCAATGCAGAAGACCTTGGTTCAGTTCCTGGGTTGGGAAGATCCCCTGGAGAAGGGAATGGCAACCCACTCTAGTATTCTTGCCTGGAGAATTCCATGGACCATGGGATCACAAAGAGTTGGGTACTACTGAGCAACTAACACCTTCACTTTGATCTTTTTATTAATACTTAGGCATACCAGTTCAACTAGTTTCCATAACCATTCAGGTTACCAGAAATTTTTTATGATTATAAACAATGCAGAGATGACCCTTCTCTTAGCTCTCTGCATTCTTCCTCAACAGATGAGATATCCTTTTAGTCCAGTAAGACTAAAAGTTCAGATTGGAACTTGGCCAGGTTACTTCAGCTGCTCTGCTTTCATAGATGACTAAGTTAGATTCTGTACAACCTTCAACAAGATAGGGGCCCCTCTTCTTCTAAGCTTCCTACCTCTACAACTGCAACCCATTCCTTCTCGTCAGCCCTCTAAGCCTCCTCGATCCTTGATGAACCAATCCCAGAGCTGTGGGCCATAGATTCCAGGGCAAGCATTTAGGGGTAGAAATGCTTCCAGAGCCACAGAATTAGGATGGGAAGAGAACACTGAAGAATATGCCAGAGGACGGAATTGCTACATTGTTTATTAATGGATGACATTTAGCTTTTTCTTCCTTTTTTTGTTTACTCAAAGGGAGCAAGAAAGGGGCGAGAAAAGGAGACTTCTGTTTTTGCTGAATCAAGTCTCCATTTGTATAGCTTTTACGTTTTTACAATTAAAAAAAAAAACACCTCACAGGAGGTGAGAATTTTTATGGTTAAGGTTAGAAATCTTTATGCACATCTTAAGATTCACTTCTTACAACAAAATCCTAGAAGTAGGAATGTTATGTCAAGAGAGAGGCACACTTTCAAGGCTTTTAACACTGATTGATACAAAATGTTCTCCACAAAAGTTGTAGCAATTCACAATTCCTTGGATGGCATGAAAGTTCTTAGAAGGCAAACACCATGCCTGTTCATTTTTGTATCCCATTGTCTAGAACAATGTTTTTTCCGATATACACCTGTAGAACTACATGGTACTTCTTTTTTAATCAGAAGAGCACACAGAACTGTGTAATTAGGATCCAATGGCATAATTTATGATTCAAATCACATTTAACAAGAATTGCCAGTAACAAACTATTTATTACCAATATATATCAGACACCATATTTTTGATTATGCTTCACATATCATTTACCATAAAATTTATGAGCTTTTCATCACCATTTAAAGAATAAATCCAGGATTTGGTGGCAGAAGGCCCATATTTGCTATAAATTGTAGTTCTAAAATAAGATAAATTGGGTAGTTTCCTAAGGAATTGTCAAGCTTTTCAGAACTTCCAAGGGAACACTACATATTCTTAAAAGGCTATTCAAAAAATTTTTAAAGACTAAACAACAACAAAAGAATATATAAGAAACTACTCAGTCCATCTATCTGACCAGTCTTAACTAAGCACTACATATATCCTAAGACACTTCACATTACTGTACCAACTGACTCCTTTATAGTTTAATACTAAGGTTTCTTTTAATTCACTAAGGTTTCTTCTAATTCAATGTTCTACCTTCTATTCTCACATACCACCTAAACAGAAGCTGCAGAACCTAAACACGGTTATGTAGCTTAATTCAGCAATAATAGCTGTGTGTAGCCTACAGCAGAAGAAATTGGTCTGTGGCCTTTCAAATGTTATTCCTTAAACCAGAGCCCCATTTCTTCATTTTCAAATTGATGGAGACAAATTAAACCGATGGTTTGCAAACTATATTCCATCCAGGGAGGCACTGCTGGAACCACCACACAGAATAAAGTGAGCACCAGGCAGGCAGGGCTGCCAGAATGGTCCCTCACTTTGCTTTAACCAAATTAACCAAACTAACATTATTGAGCCCTCTGAAAAAGAAAGCAAAGCAAAAGTCGCTCAGTCGTGTCTGACTCTTTGCAACCCCATGGGCTACAGCCTGCCAGGCTCCTCTGTCCAAAGAATTCTCCAGGCAAGAATACCAGAGTGGGTAGCTGTTCCCTTCTCCAGGGGATCTTCCCAACCCAGGGATCAAAGCCCTCTACTAAGATTAAATCGTATTTAAAACTCAAAAACTCTTTATGATGTGGTACTATTACTACCTTGAGTTTACATATGAAGGAACTGGAACTTAGTGGCTACAGACCTAAGAAAAGAATCAGGTTAAAGTCCAGGTAGCTGGACTCAGATCTGAGGTTTGTAATTAACAGCTCTCAAAGCATCACCATTTTTAGCTGTTTTATATATGGGTCATTCCTGTAATATTTCACCTAGCAAATATTCTCCTGCTAAAAATAATAGAACTGGTCAAAAAGATGACTTCAAAGGCCTATTTTCCAGCTCTAAAAATCCTACAACACTAAAATCCTATTTTAAATACAAGTGGTGCAGCATATCACAAAAAGATTCAAAAAGTACAGGTCCCATTACTGAAAAGGTTTTTAAATATAAGTTGTTTTATTACCTTGTGATCCACTGCATCTGTAGACTTTAGGGCCCTCTTTTTTTATGAGGAAAAAAAGAAGCCAAATCTTCAACATTTAAAGATAACTGTTGAAATAAGCAATAAGGTAGCTGCTCAGAAAAGAATCGCAATCTCTTCAAAACACTGCTACTTAAATTAATGCAGACTGGTGCCACCATCCATTTTCGGTCAGCAATCTTTGTGTGTGTGCGTGTGTGTGAAAGAAGTTTATTGGGGAGCACTCTTGGCTCCCCAGGAGGCATCAAGGAAATATAACTTGGCAGTGGAAGAAGATGAACTGCAATACTGCAATGCAGCCACTAATAAAGCTCTCAGCTGATCTTACAAGGGAACCCTAGAACTAGGATGACCCATCAAACTTGCCCAGAATTGAAGCAAGGGGGCTGCAGACTTTAGATGTGCTTTTATTTGGGGTGGGGTTTTTTTGGAATAATCAAACTAACATGACTGATGCACTTTTATTTCTGTTTCAGATTCAATCCTGGAAATAATACCATGTTTAAAAGGCAAGATATGTATCATATAAGAGACCTCCCTGGTGGTTCAGCGGTTAAGATTCAGGGGGTGCAGACTGGATTCCTGGTCAGGGGACTAAGATCCCACATGCCTTGAGGCCAAAAAACATAACATAAAACAGAAGCAGTATTGTAACAAATTCAATAAAGACTTTAAAATAGTTTTAAAAATTTCTTTAAAAAAAAAAAGAGCACATACAGTATGTACTGAATTAAAACAAAGGTAAACAGGTGATTTAAGATAGCCAAAACTCAAAAATGAAGTGACCTAACCTAAAGAAAATCCTTTACCCTTACTATTACTTCATCACCCACTAACAACAGTTGTAGTTCACCTTAGTTGACAAGGTAATTTCATAGGTTTCTCCAGCTCCCTAACTAGATTAATTTTCTCCCCCAATACATATTCCCCAAAGACCCTATACACCTTTCATGATCACTCTTAAGATAATGTGTTCAATGTCTGTCTTCCCCAGTCTGTTTGCAAGGCATTGGGCAGGGACTAGGTCTGTCTCACTTTCCATTGTAAACTCAGTATCTATCTTGAGTTCGATACATAGTGGGTATTCTGTGAATGTTTAGTAACTAAGAGAGAAGTTTCCCCCAAAATGATCAAAAAATAAAAAGCAACTATTTTTCTGTCATTGATAACTTAATTATCTAAGTACTTTAATATGTGTGTCTACCAAGAACAGTACACAAACATGCTAAATCACTAGAGATACCCTATCATCCTTTTTTTTTATTTTACTGATTTTTGGCTGCGCTGGGTCTTCGCTGCTGTGTGCGGGCTTTCTCTAGCTGTGACGAGCAGGGGAAACTTTGTTGCAGTGTGCAGGCTTCTCATTGCAGTGGCTTCTCTCCTGGAGCACAGGCTCTAAGGCGCACAGACTCAGCTGCCCTATGGCATACGGGATACTCCCAGACCAGGGACCAAACCAGTGTCCCTTGCATTGGCAGGTGGATTCTTAGCCACTGAACCACCAGGGAAGTCTTCCCACTCCATCATATTTTTAGGGAACTTATCTGAACTTACTGACTAGACTTAGTTCCAAAGTAGTAAAGTGAAGTTTTCTTTTACCACCAGCTGCATAACCTTATTAAGTATGAGACAGTATTCTTTTCAAGGATAGGGCTTAAAGAGATTATCATCTTCTCTCCACCCTTTCAAGGCTGCTGCTAAGTCGCTTCAGTCGTGTCCAACTCTGTGCGACCCCATAGACAGCAGCCCACCAGGCTCCCCCATCCCTGGGATTCTCCAGGCAAGAATACTGGAGTGGGCTGCCATTTCCTTCTCCAACGCATGTAAGTGAAAAGTGAAAGTGAAGTCGCTCAGTAGTGTCCAACTCTCAGCGACCCCATGGACTGCAGCCTACCAGGCTCCTCCATCCATGGGATTTTTCAGGCAAGAGTACTGGAATGGGGTGCCATTGCTTTCAAGGCTAGACTTCTTGAAAACAAAGTCCTTACATACAAACTCTGCTGCCTCATTTCACTCCTTCTGAACCTTTACTTATAGCAATCTGGCTTTCACTTCCACTACAACACTGAATCCAATCTCTTCAAAG
Organism: Okapia johnstoni; assembly: GCA_024291935.2. Lineage (NCBI taxonomy): Eukaryota > Metazoa > Chordata > Mammalia > Artiodactyla > Giraffidae > Okapia > Okapia johnstoni. The sequence goes on from CM044326.1 coordinate 27,660,567, forward strand.
TCACCATCAACATAGCTAAAGTTCAATGAACACATCTTCGTCCTCTTATTCAGCCTTAACAGTTTTGATCCTGCTTGTTTTTCAGTTCTTTCAGGAGCTACCAAGGATTGCTGTTGCTGATAAGCCATGTACAACTCTTTTGCAACCCCATGGACTCTAACCTGTCAGGCTCCTCTGTCCATGGGATTATCCCAGCAAGAATGCTGGAGTGGGTTGCCATTTCCTTCTCCAGGGAATTTTCCCAATCCAGGGATCGAACTCATGTCTCCTGCATTGCAGACAGATTCTTTACTGTTGAGCCTGGGAAGCCCCTTTAACTGTATGTTCTTGTAGTGAACTACAACAGGAGTTGGAAGAAAAAAAAGTTGGGACCCTAACTCCCTACTTTACCCTTACAAACCTACTCAAAACATAAAGTAGTAAGAATAAACATAATCTACCTCCCCCACCACCTTTGAAAACTAAATGGGGTTATGGTAAATGGGCGGAGGTCTTTTTGCTTAACTCAAAAATTAAAAAGCAGGTACACACTTTATATAAAATCTTTCAACTTCTACTGAAAAAGACAAATAATATATAATTAGTTACCCATCACTCTTTTAACGTAACTTTTGTAATTTAAAAATGTATACTACATTTCTGAACTTTAAATTACTTTAACCTCTTTAGTAATAAAATATGGTAGCTTTTAATCATGACTAGAAATGTCATATGACATTGACTATATTATTAAAAATACAGTCAATTTACTTCTCTTTAAAAACAGACAAGACGCTTAAAGTAGACACATTGGCAGCAGCATAATTTTACTGAATTTACCTCATCCAATAAATCTTTCAGTACCACATCAAAGTTGGCTTTGTCTCTTCCTTCAAAAGAAATTTAAATCTGCATGTAAATTACAGAGTTCAATCTCATTCATCAATGATAAACCATGGACTCTGAAAAATGTCATGCTCCTTCATACCAGTTTTATAGCTTCTGTATCATAGTAGATATGCCTTGCTGTCTGGGAATGAATACAGTAATAGGAAGATTCGAATAACCTTGAAAGTGTTGCTATACTCTCTGTGTACAATATCTCTTTGGTATCTCGAAAGTATAAGTCGTTCAGTCGTGTCCAATTCTTTGCAACCCCTATGGACTGTAGCCCACCAGGCTCCTCTGTCCATGGAGTTTCCCAGACAAGAATACTGGAGCAGGTAGCCATGTCCTTTCTCCAGGGGATCTTTCCAACCCAGGGATGGAACCCAGATCTGAATTGCGGGGAGATTCTTTACCAAATGAGCCACCAGGTAAGTCCCTTTGGTATGTTACAGTCAACAAATCAATCTTAAGTGCAAATGAATAAAATAATACTAATAATTCAGATTAATATCCTTGCAAGAATATTAACTACCTATTTTCCTCTTAGTGTGGTCCTCAGCTCTTTGTTTTGGATGGAAAACAATTTCATTAACAGGTAACACTGAGCAGCCCCCTCCAAAGATGAAGGACTTTGCTCAAGGCCACAGATAAGCCAAAATGGAAAAGTAACTTAGATACCAAATGTGAGTCACTTAACTTACATTCTAACAGCTTAAGGTATCTCTTCTCTTTTTTCACTAACTAAGGCAATGGCACCCCACTCCAGTCCTCTTGCCTGGAAAATCCCATTGATGGAGGAGCCTGGCGGGCTGCAGTCCATGGGGTCGCTAAGAGTCGGACACGAATGAGCGACTTCACTTTAACTTTTCACTTTCATGCACTGGAGAAGGAAATGGCAACCCACTCCAGTGTTCTTGCCTGGAGAATCCCAGGGATGGGGGAGCCTGGTGGGCTGCCATCTATGGGGTTGTACAGAGTCGGACACGACTGAAGCGACTTAGCAGCAGCAGCAGCAATAAATAACAAATATAAAATTTACCATCTCAGCCAATTTTAAATATATAGTTTAGTAGTGTTAGCTATATTCACCTTGTCATGTTAACAGCCTAATCTTTTAAATCTTTTAGTAGATTAATTTATTATTAAAAATATGACTTTGTAGAAATGTGTCTTTCTAAATTTATTCAGTTAACTACAGAACAATTTTTTTGAATTTCTAGAGTAAGGAGTCAGATAAGCCATTTTGACTTTAGAGTATCATAAGTATAAGTAAACAGGCCAGATTGAAAGGACTTGGACTTCAGAAATCTGGCATAACTTGAGCACCAAAACGTTTAACAGTAGTAACAGATTATAACCTACTGAATGAAGCACGGTTCCATGAGTTCATAAATAATAATATAAGGCTAACAAATGTAGAAGGAATGGTGGAATTAGAAAAATCACCATTTTACATCACAGTAATCATTTCTCAGGCAAGAAGCATCACCAGATAAGACTAGTGAGTGAAAGGCTGATGACAAACAGAAGAGTTATAGTTTCAATGTATATCCCCATAAATTAGTTAAAAATCACAAAGGGAGGAGTAGTAATTTGACAGTGGAGAAACCTGGTGAATAACACTTTGGCCAAGTAATTAACACCACCAACAATGGAATAAACTAACATTATGAGCCTCCTAGTATGATCCACTGAGAACACAATACCACTTCTGTAATACTCCTGGCAAAAATACATAACCTGAAACTAATCAGAGGAAACACCAGACAAACGTAAATGGGGGACAGTCAACAAAATAGAAGGCCAGGAGCCTTCAAAAATGTCAGTGTCATCAAAGCCAAAGAAAGGCTGAGGAGCTTTCTAACAAAGACTGAAGAGACATGAGAACTAAATGCAAAGCCTGATTCTGGACTATCCTAGACCAGAGTAAGAAATATGCTACAGAAGCAAACTGGTATATATAGAAATGAGTAAACCCCAAGGTCCTACTGCAGAGCATCAGGGAACTATAGTTAACATCCTGAGATAAACCATAATGGTAAAGAATATAAAAAAGAATGTATATATATGTATAACAATCACTTTGCTATATAGCAGAAATTAACATAACACTGTAAATCAACTATACTTCAATTTAAAAAACAATAAAAAAATACTGCTACAAATGATTAACAAGACAACTGGTAATACATGAATAATATCTGTAGACCAGATAATGCATAGTATTGTATCACTGTTAAACTTGCTGCTTTGCCAATTATACTGTGCCAAAGAATTGATGCTTTTGAACTGTGGTGTTGGAGAAGACTCTTGAGAATCCTTTGAAGAGCAAGAAGATCCAACCAGTCCATCCTAAAGGAGATCAGTCCTGAATATTCGTTGGAAGGACTGATGCTGAAGCTGAAACTCCAATACTTTGGCCACCTGATGTGAAGAACTGCCTCACTGGAAAAGACCCTAATGCTGGGAAAGACTGAAGGCATGAGGAGAAGGGGACAACAGAGGATGAGATGGTTGGATGGCATCACTGACTCGATGGACATGAGTTTGAGTAAACTCCGGGAGTTGATGATGGACAGGAGGCCTGGTGTGCTGCAGTCCATGGGGTTGCGAAGAGTCGGACATGACTGAGCAACTGAACTGTGGTTATGAAAGGTGCATACTCCTCGTTTGTAGAAAACACACTAAAAGTTTTAGGAGTAAAGGGCATGTCTGCAATATAATCTCAAATGGTTCAGAAAAATAACAGGATGTATATATGAATAGAAATAAAGCCAATGCGCCAAACTGTTAACAGCTGGTGAAATTCAGCAAAGGGTTTTGAGATTTCCTTGTGCCATTCTTAAAACCTTTCTGAAATTTCTAAATTTTAAAAGCTAAATATGTATGTGTATTTATGTATTCATTCTAGAAGTGTTCCCGCTATTTTCCTATATCTTTGAAATTCAAATCTCTCAGATGTTTCCAATGACTTTAGAGGAGTTACTTAGCATGACTTCAAATTCTGAAAATAAGTCGTAAAGGTCAAAGTCTTTGGCAAACCACAGTAAAGATTTGGAAATACTGTCCATGTATATTGGCAAACTGTGTTTATAGCGATTACTTAATTTAGTCACTCCATTTTTTTTCCTGTTGAAGTCACTCAGTTGTGTCCGACTCTTTGTGACCCTGTGGACTGCAACCCACCAGCTCCATCCATGGGATTCTCCAGGCAAGAATACTGGAGTGGTTGCCATTTCCTTCTCCAGGGGATCTTCCTGATCCAGGGATCGAACCCAGGTCTCCTGCACTGCAGACTCCTTACCAGTCAATAACTATAAAATAACTGAGTCCTAAGTTCCCCCTCCACAACTATTTCTCTTAGGCCAGACTTCTAACTTGTCCACAAAACTACCTTCTCATTACTGTATACATTAAGAGTGTCACTCTGATACCTGGAACTTTTTCCAAATCCATGACTTTAACTTGTTTATGTCTGGATCCGCTGAGGAAAATATCTGGGAGAAAGACTGAAGTCTGACCTGAAAGATGTGGGTTTGAAGTCTGTGTGTATGAGGGGGGGGAGGGGGAATGGAGGGTTGGTGTTTTTTTTTTAATGAAACAAAGAATACACAGAAAAGGACCTACAGATATCTAGAAAGATTGCTATGTGTCAAGGAGAAAGTCCCAGCAGGATATAAGAAAATATACATGCACAAGGAAAACTGTAGAAAAAGTACAAAACGTCCGTAAAGTTTCTTACCCAAGTTTAGCAATCTTGTCACTTAACCTAACTATAAATTAGAAACCTTCAGAATCTACAATATAAAGTGTTACTTGACTTGTAACTGGTCAATCTCCAAATACTATTGTCCCATCAGTTCAATTCAGTCGCTCAATCGTGTCTGACTCTTTGCGACCCCATGAACCGCAGCATGCCAGGCCTCCCTGTCCATCACCAACTCCCGGAATCTACTCAAACACATGTCCATCAAGTCAGTGATACCATACAGCCATCTCATCCTCTGTCGTCCCCTTCTCCTCCTGCCCCCAATCCTTCCCAGCATTAGGGTCTTTTCCAATGAGTCAACTCTTTGCATGAGGTGGCCAAAGTATTGGAGTTTCAGCTTCAACATCAGTCCTTCCGATGAACACCCAGGACTGATCTCCTCTAGGATGGACTCGTTGGATCTCCTGCAGGAGCCTTGCAGGCTCTCAAGAGCCTTCTCCAGCACCACAGTTCAAAAGTATCAATTCTTTGGCGATTAGCTTTCTTCACGTCCAACTCTCACATCCATACATGACCACTGGAAAAACTATAGCCTTGACTAGACGGACCTTTGTTAGCAAAGTAATGTCTCTGCTTTTAAATATGCTATCTAGGTTGGTCATAACTTTCCTTCCAAGGAGTAAGCGTCTTTTAATTTCATGGCTGCAATCACCATCTGCAGTGATTTTGGAGCCCCCCCAAAATAAAGTCAGCCACTGTTTCCACTGTTTCCCCATCTATTTCCCATGAAGTGATGGGACCAGATGCCATGATCTTAGTTTTCTGAATGTTGAGCTTTAAGTCAACTTTTTCACTCTCCTCTTTCACTTTCATCAAGAGGCTCTTTAGTTCTTCTTCGCTTTCTGCCATAAGGGTGGTGTCATCTGCATATCTGAGGTTATTGATATTTCTCCCGGTTATTGATATTTGTCCCATAGCGTTAGACAAAAACGTATTTTCTATCAGTCTTTCTCATAATAGAAAAATGTGGTAAACTCATGAGTTGTAACTAATAAAAGCATCAAAAACAGCGCTACCAACAGTTCCCCAGCTACTTAGCCAACAATCTGCTGGATTAAAAACAGCAAATTGGCCAACGTTGTCAATACAATCACCTAAACTCACCACTGTCCTATTCACCAGAGAGCAGACCAAGTTTCCAAAATCACATCGCCCCTCGCCCCCGGTACTTGACAGTGAGTGGGTTCGAGCAGCCATAGTGCGCCCAGGGAAAATGTTTAATTCTTTCAGAAACGTCACCTTCGAAGCTGAACTCGGGTTTTTAACTTTTCACAAGAAGGCATCCCAGCGGAGACACTTTCCTCCCTCGGGTAAAGATTCCCCGGGGACGCAGATGCTCGCTCCCCGCCAAATGTGGAAAACCTGGCGGCCCAGCAGTGCAAAAAGGAAAGCTGGAGGGCTAGAGAAGGGTTGCGAAGAGGACGCGGAGGAGGGGCAGCGGGAGCGTAGGTTCGGTACTTTGAGCTCTGACCTCGACCCCCAGCTGGCGACCCGGAAGGAGGCAAGGGCAGGCCCCAAAACTTTGAACCCGAACCCCGGTTCAACCTGGGCCTGCCAGCACGAGGGCCAGCTAGGTCTAGGTGTGGCGGTGACCTTCACCCAGGCCTTCACAAGAACAGCAGATTAAGGCCGGACCGTCACCGGGCCTCCCCGCCCGGACTCACCGCCCGCCGGAGCTGCCCAGGAGCCGCGGCTCGGAACATAGTCCCTGCACCGATTCGCCTCACTGCAGCCAAGACTGGACCGAAATGCAACCTCCCCGGGAGTCACCGTAACGCTCGCGAGACGCGGGAACAAGAGCAGGCGCCCCAGGCGAGCGTAGAGAGCGAGAGCTTAAGGTTTCTGCCTGCCGATTGGGCGGTCGCGCAACCAATGGGGAGAGCGGAAAGTTAGGGGCTGGACTTGGAAGTGGGACGAGAGTGGAATTGTGTTAAATAAGAAAAGGCAGGGGCAAAGCGGGGCAAGTGGTGGTGACAGTAGCTCAGACTGCCTGCCAGTTCCAGTGTGCAGCGCTGTTACACTGGACTGATGACGTCACTGTCCTGGCTTCCCAGTCCTCTCGACGAAGTCCACCGCCCAAGCTCTAATTATTCGTCTGCCTGTTCGTTTGTTTACAGATATCAGTGCCAAGACCTGCAATATGCTAAACACATATTTCAGGTCAGTTCAGTTCAGTCGCTCAGTCGTGTCCGACTCTTTGCGACCCCATGAACAGCAGCACGCCAGGCCTCCCTATCCATCACCAACTGCCGGAGTCTACCCTAACCCATGTCCATTGAGTCGGTGATGCCATCCAACCATCTCATCCTCTGTCGTCCCCTTCTCCTCCTGCCTTCAGTCTTTCCCAGCATCAGGGTCTTTTCAAATGAGTCAGCTCTTTGCATCAGGTGGCCAAAGTATTGGAATTTCAGCTTCGACATCAGTCCTTCCAATGAACACCCAGGACGGATCTCCTTTAGGATGGACTGGTTGAATCTCCTTGCAGTCCAAGGAACTCTCAAGAGCCTTCTCCAACACCACAGTTCAGGTCAGGGCAATATAATAAAAGGACGCATGAAAGGTTGACTTCACCAGACTCTGAAGGAAAAACGTATCATTATTATTATGGAAGGAATGATTCCTGGAATTGAAGATGTTTGAGCTGGGTTCTAGAAGGAGGACGAACAGGGAGCCCAAACAGGGAAGGAACAGGACAGGAAGATCCCAGAACAAGGGGCAGGCTGCTGTGTGCTGCCTATAGAAGGAGGCAGATTGGGAAATGTCTTGAATTGTGGTGTAACATGTGGCCCCACCCAAGCCCTCTTCTCTCCCCACTCAGTCCCAACCACACCTTGGCTTCAGTGCCCATGATTGCTAAGTCTCTCCTGACCTTTGGATCCATTTATCCACTTGGCTACTGGGCAGCTCCTCGGGATGTTTCTCAACATCTCAGACCCACACATTTCACAACTGACGGGCATTCCCATCCAGACTTCATTCTCCACCTGTATTCTGTTTCTCAGGCAGAGCTTTCCATCTCCACCCAACAGCTCAAGCCAGAACCTGAGGGTCACGCTTGACTTGTTCTTCCTTCATTTTCTATCCTATCAGTCACTAAATTCTAGTGATTCCACTCCCCAAACAGCTCCCAAATCCACCCAGGGCTCTCTTCTACCCCGTTCTGTGTTTACACTGCTTCAGTTGCTTCTTTACTGTTCTGCCGGTTTCCAGTCTTCTCCGCCCTTCAATCCATCGCGCACTGCAACCATAGGGCTCTTTCAAAAGGACAAAGCGGTGATGGATTCCCCTGCTGAATACACTTCAGTGGCTCCCCGTTGGTTTTAGAATAAAATGCAACCCCCTTAATGCGAGGTATAAACCTTGTGTGAGCTGATCCCTTTTTCTTTCACCCCCTTTCCATCTTGCATGGCCATACAGATCTTCCTTCACATCCTCCAATACCCTATTCCCTTCACCTCCCTACTCTCTTCCTCCTTCTTCTCCTCTTTACTCTTTCAACTGTTTAACATTAATACCTATTCATTCTTGATATTTCAACCTGGACTTTCCTCCCCCACCCCAACCCCCGCCACGAGTAACTCTGAATTAAATCTCTCTTCCACGTGCCCCTATTTTCACCTATACTACTTCCCCTGTGTACGGAGGCAGTTGTCACATGGGTTGTAACAGCCTGGTTACCTGTCTGTCTCACCCATCTGTCTGTAAGACCTGTAAAGGCAGAGTCTGTCCTGCTTGTTTTTATTAATGTGTCTTCACACCTTGCACAGAGCCTGTCTTATAGGAGGCATTCAATCACTATTTGTTGGATGAATCAGCAAATCAATGAGTGGCTTGCTAAAGAGTCTGAACTTTAAGCAGGGGAGTGATACATTCAGAAATTCTTAATTCCCAATTTTGTAACAAACTACCTTTCCAGCCTTGTCAAGACTACCAACAAATCCCACTGGCTCTACCTTCAAAAGATGTACAAATTCCAACAAGTTCCACCAACATGTCTTCATTCTTCCACCACTGCTGCCTTTCCTCAGGCCCCCCTTATCATCTCTCCCCTGGATCATGGCAGGAACCCCCCGACTGGTCTTTCTGTTTATACCTATGCCTCCTGAAGTCTCCTCTCCAAGCAGCAGACTAATCATGTCCTCTGCTCAAAGCCCTCCTCTCCACTGCCCCCTGTCACTATGCTCCCCCACACTCTGCTGCTCCTGGAACACCCCTAGCAGCTCCCATCAATGGCCTTTGCACTCCCCTTGTTCCCTCGGGCTGAAATGCTCCTCCCCGGGGAACACGTGGCTCTGTTTCTCACTTCATTCAGGTCTCTGTTCAACAGCCACATTTTCAGAAAGATTGACCTTGGCTACCCTACAGAGAACAGTCCCCCTCCCTCTGCACTCTCTGCCATCTCCTTTGACTTTCCTTGTTGGCCTTTATCACCATCTAACAGGATACACATTTCTGTTCTTTTGTGTTTCTTGCTAATCTCCTTGCACGGGAATATAAATTCCCTGGAGCAAGAACTTTGAGCCAACAAACATTCACAGGCCCTATGCTTTGCTTGTTCTTGCCTCTGTCTGGACCTAGCAAGACTTCTCCACCTGGCAGATTCCTACGCCACCTTAAACATTCAGCTCACAGGCATTTCTTCTGTAAGGCCTTCCCCAACCCTCCAGGGTGAATGAACCCTTTCCTCCCTTTTACTCTCCTGGTTCTGTGACCATAACTTGAACATCAGTTACATCTACTTAGAACATGTCTGTGCCCACGTGGTGGGCTGGAGCTATGGATCCCCTCTGGGAGTCCGCATGTATAAGGTGCTGTTTAGTACTCCTTGTATCACTGCATTGCCTCCCAACCCAATTTCCCAACTGGACAGACCTATGGAAGTGGAAAGAAGAGGGCAGGGTGCTTTAAGTAAAAACTGAAAGGAATATTTTACTAAAAATGATGTGGAAAAAATTGGCACACAAACCAACCTCCTTCCCTGCCTTCACACCCATGACAAAGCAAAGCACAAAAGAGAAGAGAGGCTTCCCCACCCCCATCCCACCTCCACCCTCACTGGGGCGGCTTTGGCACCACCCAGGCTCCAATGAATCAGCAACAGCTGTGCCCAGCAGAGGCGTGCAATGTCCACAGGGACAAGTTGGTTCCTGGCAGAGCAGAACCAAAACCAAGGAAAAGGCAGAAAACTGTCCAGGTCTGTGATAACTGACCAGAGCTGCTTATGAGCACACAAGAGACATCCCTTGGGACTTTGTGGGGGCGTAGTGACCAGTTCTATGTTCACAAGGCGGTCAGCAACCACCGAAAAACATGTGTACTAAAACATCTATCTCAAAGGACTTCCCCTGTAGATATTTGGGTGTCTGTCTTTTCCCCTCAGTTATGAGCTGCTTTTGTGGCAAGACCAGTCAATGGTTTTTGTTATCTGATTCATGTTTACTGAGTGGTTGTAGAAATGTTTGTCCAAAGAGGAAAGGGAGGAAGGGAAAGGTGAGAAGAGGGAGAAAGGAGTTGCCACAGTCAAACCCTGAAGTCTCCACAGTCAACCTCCAGTCTCTTTGAAGAAACACCTCACCTCACCTCTTTCCTCCCCACAGGCCAGTTTCAGGAGCAACTTCTCTAGGATTCCTGGTGAAAATTTAAAAGAGGAGCGTTAATGGAATGAATTACAGTCCCAGCTGCGGCAGTTCTCTGGGGGCCACACCTGATACTCACTGTCTCCTTCCTCATCAGCCATGCCAAGTTCCTCTACCCTCAGCTGGCACCTCCTATGGGCTTGGTGGTCTGCCTGCTGATCCAAGCCCCTGACCACTGGCCCTTCTTAGCCCAGGGTACTTGTATTTGTCCATTTATTGTCACGACTGGGCAAGAGAGTACTGAGAAGCACCCAAGTGGGTCACTCTTGGCCAGGATGATGACTCTGCTTCTAGCCTGCTGGTCTTTGCCTACAAGGTGCCCAGAAAGCCCAAGTGGCATCTGTAGCTAAATACTTCAATGAAAGTAAATACTCTGGGAAGTAAATACTCTACATACTCTGGACTGTGAGGCCTGGAAGCCCACGCTCCTCAAGAGCTCACAAGAGTGATGGTGAAGTAGGTCCCTCCTGCTTCCACCCCTCGTTTCCTGGACTCACATATTCTCCTTACAGGGGGCACAGCACCATATAAAGGTCTGTGATTCAAGATGCATTTGCAACATTAATACCAGCTATGGAGGCATAAATGGCCAAATAGCAGTACTACTGGGACTACAGCCTGAATCTGATATAAAATCTTTTTCTTCCCTGAGCTAGCCACCTTTTGTCCATCTGACTGAGTTAGTGAGACGTCATTGCTGTAACGGAGCAGTGTGATGTTCTGCAGGGTGTCTAAATGGTCTTGATCTCTTAGGCTGTCTTACTATAGAAGCTGAAAGTTAACATAGCTCTGGAGTAAAGTTATAAATGTATAACATTGATGTTCCATGTGAATGCATACCGTTTCTGATCTACTTTCCTCATAGGCATAGAAAAAAACTCATTCACCAAAGCAATGTCCACATGAAGTGTACCTGAGGCTGTGTTCTTTTGCTCTAGCTAAGATGCCCGAACTGGTATGGTGGCTGCAGGAGGACTACTCCTCGGGTGAGTTTGGGGTGGTCCACTGTCATCCTCTGGGTTTAGTCTGGTGTCTTCAGGGACAATACTGATGAATTGATTGGAAAAATGATGAGAATCCTTTAGAGTCTTGTATGTTGCTTCATTGTATGCTGCCAAGTTTACACAGGTTTTAAATTGCCTCTTAATCACTCCTAGTTTTTTATATTTTTTTCTAGGGCATCAGTAGAGCTTAGCAATTGCCACCCAATGCCATTGTCTCATAGTAACTATTTCCCCTGTTTCTCTCAAATGCCTAGCATATTCCCTTCCACAAGCAAAGCATCCCAATTCACCACCAGTGAAAGCTGTAACAATTGTACCACTACTTTATGCAAAGGGTTGTCTGTATTCCAGCTACTGGCAGTGAGAGGAGCCTCAGAACTGGTCTAGCAAAGAGTAATACAGCTCCAAAACTGCATCTCATCACCTGCTTTCTCAGACCACTCCACTTCCAATAGAAACACATTCCTGTTTCTTTTGGAAGCAGGCTCTGAGACAAGTTTAAAGTACCTGATGACTGCTGGGAGGGGGTGCCCTTAAGATCCACACCTGTGTAAAGGATGAGCCAGAAAGGATGGGACAAGGGAAAAACTGGGCAGACATGCAACCTGAACAACAATCCAGTGGAATGTGAATTATTCTATTATTGAATTAGATGGTACAGCACAGTGTTTATTATGCAATAACACTATTGTCATGCTAAAAGAATACAGTATATATCAACATTAACAGACTAACCACATTACTGTCAACCCACAGGAGAACAATCATCAGAAAAAATAGAAAATTAAAAATGGAATGTATCATCTGCAGTATTTAAAACTGAACAGCTCATTACACCAGAATTTCTTCACAAGTGTAAAGAATGAAAACAAATCTGCAACCAAAGTAAATTTCTGAGTGGCTCATTTGTTAACCAACCACGGAAAACTGTTTTACTGATATTGAAATAATTAAACGTGGCTTGATTGTACCAGCTGACAAAATGTGTCCTAAGAAAATTAGCTTGCTTACTACAGTTAGATTTGGGGGTAGAAGAAATGAGGGCATGAAAGGCAACATCAATAATCAATTAAAAATCAAGGTGAATTATTTCAAGTAGTCTTGCTTAGCTTTGGATGAGTAAACAGGTATCATTAATAATAATGTTCAGTTCGTCTTGTTTACTCAAGGAGTCAGAGCCAAGTTTGAAATGACTGCAGAAGGCCTCTGTGAATAGTTTCAATGAATAGACTGTTTCCTAAGAAGCTGAGAAAACAAATCAGTACAAGCTGAAGTGGAATCTTCTACGATGCATTACAGCTAATGGTGGCAAAAACACGTGTGAAGCAGGAAAAGGCTTAGATGAATTAAAAAACTTATGAAAATATAAGGTGTGTAAAGCCTGTAGTTATTCACTGTATTATTTGTCAGCAAATATTTTGTTGAAAATATTTTGAATCTATCATTTGTCATTGTCTCCATGTCAATGGTGAAATTCATTCACTCTCATGGACTCTTATCAGGTCTGTGATTGTTTACTATTTTTTTATTTTTTAAGTTATGTAAGTGTGATAACACAATTACAGGAGACTTGGAAAATACAGAACAAAGTTACATCTAGTTCCACTATATATTACAATTTTTAAGTAGATAAATTAAGGTTTTTAGTTGGAGTTTCAATGTCAACTGTCAAAAATTAATAGAATGTATAGATAGAAAAGTAATAGGATATAGTAGACCTGAAAAGCACTATGAACCAATTCAACATAATTAAGATTTATACAATTTTCACATAACAGTAAGATACAAATTCTATTCAAGTTCCCATAGACTATAAATTTGGAGACACTGGAACATCAGTTCTGTGAATTTTTTTTTTTGGTCTGAAATAGAAGCTGAATATTCCAACTTGTACTACATAGCAGTTTGACAGTTTAGCAGTGGTAAGGTTTTATTGTGATTTTTAACTCAGAAACTAGATTGAAATTGTACTCAAATGTTTATAACAGCTTATTATCACAGCCCCAAATGAGAAATAACCCAAATGCCTATTAACTGGTGAATTAATTAACAAATCATGGTCTATTGTATTCCACTGTGCTGTGGACTGAATTGTGTTCCCCCAAAATTTATATATTGAAGCCCAGTTTGATAGATTTGAAGTTAGGGCCTTTGAGAGAGAATATGGATCAGAGGAGATCATGGAGGTGGGGAACTGGTTGTGAGATTACAAGATTCCCTCCTTTCTCCCCCATTTGAGGACAGAGAGAGAAGGCAGCTATCTGCCAGCCAGGCTTTGCAGAACCCTACCACAATGGCACCTTAATCTTGGACTTCTGAAACTGTGAGAAAATATATTTCTGTTGTTTAAGACCCTAGTCTGTGTTGTTTTGTTGTGGTAACCCAAGCTAAGTATGATCTATTAGATTCCACTGTAACACAATAAAAAAGAAATACTACTGATACACATAGCAACATGAGTGAATATCAAAAGCATTATGCTAAGAGACAGAAGTCAGAAACAAAAGACGTATGATTCCATTAATATGACAGTCTGTAAAAGGCAAAATTAAAGGAACAAAGAGCAGATAAGTGGTTTCCAAGAGCTGGAATAGAGGGTGGAGACTAAAGGCAAATGGTCATGAGGGAAGTTTTCAGTGAGATGAAAGTGTTCTCTACTTTGATTGTGGTGTGTATGTGTATATATATATACACACACACACACACATATATAATGTGGTATATATATAGTGTCTGTCTATATATAATGTCTGTCTACACTTATCAAAACTCAAAAAACAGAACCTTTAAAATTGGTGAATTTCTTTACATGTGAATTTCACCTCAATAAAGTTGATTAAAACCCATTCACACACACATACAGCAGGTCACCAGATTGAATCCTCTGCTCATACAATTTACAACCACAGTGGTATGGTCACTCACTTAGAGTCAGACATCCTGGAGTGTGAAGTCAAGTGGACCTTAGGAAGCATTATTGCTGACAAAGCTAATGGAGGTGATGGAATTCCAACTGAGCTATTTAAAATACTAAAAGATGATTCTGTTAAAGTGTTGCACTCAATATGTCAGCAAATTTGGAAAACTCAGCAGTGGCCACAGGACTGGAAAAGGTCAGTTTTCATTCCAATCCCAAAGAAGGGCAGCGCAAAAGAATGTTCAAACTACCGGACACTTGTGCTCATTTCCCATGCTAGCAAGGTCATGCTCAAAATCCTTCAAGCTAGGCTTTGGCAATATGTGAACTAAGAACTTCCAGATGGAAGTTCTGGATTTAGAAAAGGCAGAGGAACCAGCAATCAAATTGCCAACATTTGTTGGATCATAGAGAAAGCAAAGGAATTCTAGAAAAACATCTACTTCTGCTTCACTGACTACAAGAAATCCTTTGACTGTGATTGTGTAGATAATAACAAACTGAAAATTCTTCAAAAGATGGGAATACCAGACCACCTTCCTGTCTCCTGAGAAACCTGTATTCAGATCAAGAAGCAACAGTTAGAACTGGACATGGAACAACTGACTGGTTCCAAATTGAGAAAGAAGTATGACAAGGCAGTATATATTGTCACCCTGTTTATTTCACTTATATGCAGAGTATATTGTGTGAAATGCCAGGCTGGATGATTCACAAGGTGGAATCAAGATTGCCAGGAGAAATATCAACAACCTCAGATATGCAGATGATACCACTCTAATGGCAGGACTGAAGCTGAAGCTGAAACTCCAGTATTCTGGTCATCTGATGTGAATAGCTAGCTCAATGGAAATGTCCCTGATTCTGGGAAAGATTGAGGGCAGAAGGAGAAGAGTGTGTCCGAGGATGAGATGCCTGGATGGCATCACCGATGCAATGAATGTGAACTTTGGCAAACTTCAGAAGTTGGTAAGGGACAGAGAGGCCTGGTGTGCTGCAGTCCATGAGTTTGCAAAGAGTTGGACACGACTGGGTGACTGAACAACAACAACAACAGCAGAAAGCAAAGAGGAACTTAAGAGTCTCATGATGAACATGAAAGAGGACAGTAAAAAAATTTGACTTAAAGGTCAACATTCAAAAAACCAAGATCATAGCAACCGGTCCCATCAGTTCATGGTAAATAGAAGGAGAAAAAGTAGAAGCAGTGACATATTTTATTTTCTTGGGCTCTGAAATCACTGTGGATGGTGACAGCAGCCATGAAATTTGAAAATGCTTGCTTCTTGGAAGATAAATTATGACAAACCTAGACAGCATATTAAAAAGCAGAGATATCACTTTGCCAACAAAGGTCCATCAAACCTATGGTTTTTCCAGTAGTCATGTATGGATGTGAGAGTTGGACCATAAAGAAGGTTGAATGCCAAAGAATTGATGCTTTCAAATTGTGGTGCTGGAGAAGACTCTTGAGAGTCTCTTGTACTGCAAGAGATCAAACCAGTCAACCCTAAAGGAAATCAACCTTGAATATTCATTGAAAGGACTGATGCTAAAGCTGAAGTTCCATTACTTTGGCCACCTGATGTGAAGAACCAACTCATTAGAAAAGACCCCAATGCTGGGAAAGATTAAAGGCACGAGGAGAAGAGGGTGGCAGAGGATGAGATGGTTGGATGGCATCACTGACTCAGTGGACATGAACCTGAGCAAACTCCAGGAGATAGTGGAGGACAGGGAAGTCTGGTGTGTTGCATGCAGTCCATGGGATCGGAAAGAGTTGGACACGACTCAGTGGCTAAACAACAACAAAGCTGATTAAAATTCATCTATTCACACATACGGCATGTCACCAGATTGGACTCTCTGCTTATACAATTTACAATCAGGATGTTGATGCCAACGTAAATTGCAGCATTTGTTTTTGTAATCTGACTCACAACCTACATTCAATCCATCAGCAAATTCTTAGGCTTTAGCCTTCTGCTTCCACTCTAGTCTAAGCCATGGTCATCTCATCCTGGGGTTATTGAAGCAGCCTCCTAACTAGTCTCTGGGTCTCTGCCCTTACTTTCATAGGCAGTTCTCAGAACAATTAATGATCCTCTTAAAACATTTCATCACCCCTGTTCAATTGCTTCCATCATGCTGGGGAAACACTCCAAACCTCTGCAGAGCCCTCCTTGATCTGGACTCTGCTTGGCTCTCCAATTTACTGGGTTGGCCAAAAAGTTCCTTTGGTTTTTTTAGTACAAATGAAAGACACATTTTTCATTTTCATCAAGAACTTTATTGAACAACATATTCACCATTTTGTTCTACTCTGCATGTGTGTGTGCTCAGTCATTCAGTTGTGTCTGACTCTCTGTGACCCCATGGACAGAGGAGACGGCCAGACTCCTCTGTCCATGGTATTTCCAGGCAAGAATACTATTTCCTCCTCCAGGGGATCTTCCCAACCCAGGGATCAAACCTCCATCTCTTATGTCTCCTACACTGGCAAGCAGATGCTTTACCACTGTGCCATCTGGGAAGCCCTTTTTTCCACTACCCTCTGTCATTTTTCAGGCAACTTCATAATTCCATCTTCCCAAAGCTTTTTATCTTTTTGAGCAAAGAACTGTTCCTGTGCCTTTAACAGTCTTTCAGGGAATTGAAATTTTTTCCATTAAGAGAATTTTTTAAAGATGGAAATAAATGGACAGCTGAAGGGGCAGTGTCTGGTGTATAAGGTGGATGAATCAGAACTTCCCAGCCAAGTTGTAATGGTTTTTCCCTGGTCATCAAACATGCGGTCTTGCTTATCCTAATGGAAGACTATGCATTTTCTGCTGACTAATTTCAGGTACTTTTTGTCAAGTGATGCCTTCAGTTGGTCTGATAGGGAGCAGTATTGGAAGTAACCCTATGGTTTTCCAGAAGGAGCTCATAACAGAGGACTTCCTTCCAGTCCCACCATATATACAACATCACATTCTTTGGATGAAGACTCGCCTTTGGTATAGTTGATGGTGGTTCATTTCACTTGCCCCATGACCCCTTCTGCTCCACATTACTGTACAGTATCTACTTTTCATCACCCATCACAATTTGTTTTAAAAACAGAATGTTTTGTTATGCTTAAGTAGAAAACTGCATGCAGAAACAGCATCAAGAAGGTTTTTTCGCTTATCTTATGTGGAACCCAAACATCAAAGTGATTAACATAACCAAGCTGGTGCACATGATTGTCAATGCTTGATTTGGATATTTTTTAAATAATTTTATTTATTTGTTTTTGGCTGTGTTGTGTCTCCTTTGCTGCTCTTTTTGTTTGTTTTGATTTTAACAACAGCTTTCTTGAGATATAATTATATACCATTTCATGTATATAAATTTTTTAGCATATTCACGGAGTTGTGCAACCCACAGTTAATTTTAGAATATTTTCATCACTTTCAAAAGAAACCTCATACTCTTAGGCTATCAAATCCCTGTTACCCCATCCCACCAGCCCTGAGAAATGACTGATCCACTTTTTGTGTATGAATTTGCCTATTATGGACACTTTGTATAGATGGAATAATAAAATATGCTGCCTTTTGTGACTGGGTATATAGTTAGGATTAGAATTTGTAACTTTGTTTATCCATTTAAGAAACTGCCACGTTATTTTCCAAAGTGACTACCTCATTTTACGTTCCCACCAGCCGCGTGGTATCGCACTCGGATTTCCGCATCTCTGTTACATTCCGTTATTTGTGGCCTCTGCTGTGTTGCCACAATACAAACATTGCTCTATGCTCCTGGGTCCAGTTTGAGCCATTGGTTGTTATTGACCTTATATTATTGTTTAGTATTTAATATATGTGACACTCACCACCCCAGATGAACTGTAATCTCCTTTATGTCTTGCCATATTCGTAGATCCTTTATCACTTGGTGAAATGCCAGGCATGAAACAGGTGCTCATTAAATATGCATTGATTGTCTGAAGAAATAACAAGAAGTTGGCAGCAATCATGAAAGGAGAAAAAAAAAGAAATAGAAAGAAAAAGGAAAGGAAACAAGTAAGTCAAGGAGATAAAAGGAAGGAAGGAGTTTGGGGTGACAGGGAAGTTAGAACCTAATCGTTTGAATTTTAAATGTTATAATGAAAGGTCAAGCGTCAAAAAGTTCATTCTTTTGATGCTCCTTGAAAAAGCAACTTTCTTGTGGTGAGATTTCCACATGCCAAAGAATGAAGTTAGAGCCCTTCCTCACACCATATGTAAAAATTAACTCAAAATGGGCCATCGAGAGATGGTGTGAGTAAGTTCCTAATGGTTCTGGAAGACCCTGACCAGGCCCTGTAACTGAAGAGTCAAATGGTGGCCAGTTCACCTAGAGTAGTTTGTTGGGAACTGTGAGTGGGGTGAGGTGGTGTTTAGCTAGATGATACAGTTGTCAACTGGACAGTTTTTTTTTTGGTTAGCCCTTAAAAATCAAAGGCTTTAAAAGCTCTCAAGAGTCCCTTGGACGGCAAGGAAATCAAACCTGTCAATCCTAAAGGAAATCAACCCTGAATATTCATCGGAAGGACTGATGCTGAAGCTGAAACGCTAATACTTTGGCCACCTGATGCAAAGAGCTGACTTATTGGAAAAGACGCTGATGCTAGGAAAGATTGAGGGCAGGAGGAAAGGGGGGCAACAGAGGATGAGATGGTTGGACAGCATCACCAACTCAACGGCCATGAGTTTGAGCAGGCTTCGGGAGGTGGTGATGGACAGGGAATCCTGGTGTGCTGCAGTCCCTGGGATCACAAAGAGTCAGACAAGACTTAGCAACTAAACAACAACGACGACAAATAAATCAAAGGAGCACCAACTTATGAACAGCATGGCAAGATATTCACCTCTGAGTATATGAGTAAGGAGTACAAAAGCCATCTCATAAGCCATTTTGGAAAGATTTAGTTGAATCCCAACTCTTATTTTTACTCTGGACTAGAAGGCAAGATGCAAGCATTTCTTCTCTTCTCCAAACATGGAACACTTAAACGGTACCTGACTTATCAGTTCCTCAAACATTTTGGAGGATTAGTCTCTGACACCATATTAATGTAAGGCATTTCAAGGGGCTTTCACTATTATTTTCAATTCTTATTGTTAATTGTCAGCTCTTATAAAGCCTATTTAGTTAAATTATATTATCCTTGAAAGATAAACATTTCATCCATTTATTCTTGGGTTTCAGCAAACTCTCTTTTATGTCTTTAATTCCACTCACAAAAAATATAAATTCTTTGAAAATTAAAATAACCCTAACATTTTTGTATTTCCTAAGAATTAATGTTTCATTTTTCCACATTAATCCTTCTCTTCTTTTCTTGGAGTTGTTTTGGTATTTTTCTAATTTTGTGAATAGCAGGCTTAATTTAAACACACTTAAAATCAATACTTTACTTGTTAATAAATTACAATAGAATTAATATTCTGATGTAAACTTTGACTGTGCTTTGGCTGTCTCCCAGTGGTTCTTACATGTTTTTAATATTGGCATTTTTCTAGATAACGTGCAATTTTATTTGGGGTCAACTGCTTATCCAAATATGATAATAGGTTTTTAAAACATCAAATGATGGTATACTATATTAAATTAAAACCTGTTATTTCCATACAGCAGAAACTAACACAACATTGTAGAACAACTATACTCCAACAAAAAAAATTTTTTAATCTCATCATTTCCTTTTGCTCAAAATTTTAAAGAAATGGACCATCGACATAAATGTAATAGTGAAAACAATGAAACTCTTGGAAAAAAATAAAAAATAAATCTTCATGATCGTGGTTAGGTAAAGCCTTCTTAGATATGACATCAAAAGCGTAAGCAACAAAAGAAAACATTGATAAATTGGACTTCATCAATACTTAAAAGTTTTGTGCTTCAAAGGACACCACCAAGGAACTGAAAAGACTTCCCAGAGAATGGGAGAAATATTTGCAAGTCATATATCTGATAAAGTATTTGCACCCAGAATATATAAAGAACTCTTCCAACTCAAAAAGGCAACTCAATTTTTAAAACAGGCCAAAGATCTGAATAAACTTTTTCCCAAAGAATGTATACAAATGTCTTCAAGTGCCAATAAGCACATGAAAAAACACTCAATATTGGTCATCAAGGAAATGCAAATCCAAACAACAATGAGATACCACTTCAACCACACTAGAATAACTATAATCAAAAAGACAGATAAGAACAAGTGCTGATGAGGGTGTGGGGAAACTGGAAACCTCACACATTGACTGGAGGAACCCTCATAAATGATGCAGCTTGTTTGGTAAACAGTTTGGCAGTTCTTCGAAATGTTTATCATATTGCCATATGACCTAGAAATCTCATTCCTAGGTGTATGCCCAAGAGAAATAAAAACGTATTCACACAAATCTTGTACATAAATGCTCATAGCAACATAATTCGTAAGAGCCCCAAACTGAAAGCAACCAAAATGTCCACCAGCTGATGAATGGATAAATAAAATGTGATCTATCTTAATAGATGATTATTCAGTAATAAAAAGGAATAAAATACTGACACAGTACAGCAAAGATGAACCCTGAAAATATGCTAAGTGAAAGAAACCAGTCACAAAAAACCATGTACTGTATGGTTCTATGTATATAAAATGTCCTGAACAGGGGAATCTATAGAGATAGAAAGCGGGTTAGTGGTTGCCTGTGGCCGAGGGCAAGTGAGGGAAGTGACTGCTAATGGGTATGGAGTTTGGGGAGAGGTCAATGGAAATGTCTCTAAATAAGGGAAGTGATGGTTGTGCAACTCTATGAATGTACTAAAAACATCACACTGTACAATTTGAATATGTAAATTGTACAGTATATAGATTCACACACACACATCATGAGGATATATGGATGAGGGACGTTATGATAAGTCCTCTCATTTATTTTCTGTTAAAAAAAAACATTTAGGAACTTCCCTGGTGGTCCAGAGATGAAGACTTCACCTTCCAATGCAGGGGTGCAGGTTCCATCCCTGGTCGGAGAGTTATAAAACAACCAAATCATAAAATAGGAGCAATACTGTAACAAATTCAAAAGACTTTAAAAATGGTCCCTATAAGGAAAATAAAATTAAAATTAAAAAACAAACATCTGAAAAAAGCCAGTAATTCAATCATCAATGATCACAAGGTCTTGTAGCACCTCGCACACACCAACCTGGACCCACCAGTGTTTCAAGACTCCACGAACAAAAACTGCTGCTTTACACCGTGATTTATTATGCGTAACACCCTTCAGTTCTCTCTGCTCTCCATCTAGATGGCTTTAATTCACTGCTTTCCAGGGCTGCTCCAGAATTTCTGTCCAGGAGTATTCTAGGGGCAGCGGTCTGGTTTAGAAGGAGCAACCCCAGGGATTTGTCTTGAAGCTGCATATGCACAGCAGACCCACTTTTTCACTTAAAATTTAGACATTGATAAGATTGGTACACCCAGAGTACTGCTTTTAGGTGGTCCTCTCCTCTGCTTCAATAGGGACCACATAGAAATGGGTCTGTATTCTTAAAACCTGCTTCGTAGTTTCAAGGCTCAGTTGTGCTTCCAACAAGCAATTATTCTGCACTGATATTCTGCCTTTCTAAATACAGCACATGGAAATGGACCTCCCCTTTTTAGCAGTGTCTGCCAACAAGACTTCTTTCCTGGTGTTAAAAATACATACAGATGATTTTAACTGTGCCACTTTCAGATTCTCCTTTCAGTGTATCTCTTCCTTCCCATGTGTTGTCATTTTTCTATTTGAAAATCATGACCGTGAAACCTCGAACATTTATGGGTTATGCAAACAGCTTCCATCGGTATATTTTTAATAATCACTGCTCTTATTATTACCAGATGTTGAAATCCCAAGTGATAGCACAGTGACAGACTTTAACGGTAAGATTATTTGGGCAAGAGACATGTGATGTTTTTGTTTTCTGAGAGAGAGCAGGTGTCTTGCTTGAATTTGTATCCATTTTCTCCCTCATTTGGCTGAGATGTCTTAGGCAAATTCTTTAATATCACTGATCCTTTGTGTCTTCATTAGTGTGTGTGTGTCTGTGTGTGTGTGTTTGTGTGTGCTCAGTCGTGTATGACTTTTTGCAACTCCATGGACTGTAGCTTACCAGGTTCCTCTGTGCATGGGATTTCCTAGGTAAGAATACTGGAGTGGGTTGCCATTTCCTGCTCCAGGGGAGCTTCCTGCTTCGGGGATCAAACCCGCATCTCTTTTGTCTCCTGCATTGGCAGGTAGATTCTTTACCACTGTGCCGGCCGGGGAAGCCTGTCTTCATTAGTAGAGTGCTGCTAATGCCTTAAAGGATTTTGGTAAGAAATATGTGGGATTTTATGTTATCTATTATTAGATTTTGAATTAGATATTAGTTATCTAATGCTGTGTAACAAATCCCCACCCCACCCCCCACCAAATTTAGCAGCTTGAGATAATTTTATTATCTTACACAGTTTCAGAGGATTAGAAATCCTGGAGAAGTTTAGCTGGGTGGTTCTGGTATAGGATCTCTCACAAGATTTCACTCAAATTATTGGCCAGGGATTCATTCTCTGTAGATTGCATGAGTTTGGAGGATTTGCCTCCAAGTTCACTCATATGGTTATTGGCAGGAGGCTTCCATTTATCACCATGGGTACCTATCCACATGGCTTCTCCCAAAGTCAATGATAAAGAGGATAAGAGAGAGACAAATACAGTGTATACCAAGACATACACTGCGCTCTTACAACCTAAATTCAATGGTGACATACCATCATGACTGCAATATTCTGATCACACTAACCAACCCTGACACAATGTGGGAGAGGACAGCACCAGGGTGAAAAGAACAGGAGGCAGGCATCACTGCAGACCATCATGGAGGCTGGGTACCACCTATGGATGGAGCACCCAGCAGGCACACCTGGACACTAGTAATTCAACAGCCATTTATTGAGCTCTTCTAGGCCCTAGAGGTATAAAATAGACATTGTCCTTGCCCCAAGGACTTTCATTGTAGAGGCTCATAGTAAGTGCTCAAGAAATATATTTTCCCCTCAAGAGAAAGAAAGAAACAAAAACTTCATGAAAGGAGATCTTGATAGTCAGAGGTGCAGCCGCTATCCAAGTAATGCCCTCTAGAGAAAACCACTCCCAAGTATAACTATTATGAGTTGCAGGACTCCACAATTTTTGGTTTAGAGCCTGAGAATTTACATTAAGGATCTGAGCAGAAGTAAAGACAATCATTATAACTGTCTGTGAGAAAAAGGTGTACTAGGCAGATTGATGGTGTCCACAGTCCAGCAAACATGGTCATTTTCCAAAACAATTATTTGCCAAACTAAGTAAGGTTCTAAAACTCTGGACTCCTTATCTCTATGTAAAAGCAACTAAGGTGGGAGGTCTCTTTGGCAATGGTTCATCCACTGTCAATTTTGTTGATGTTTAATGTAATGTATATATAGACACTGTATGTACTATATAATAAGGTGACCTTGAGCTTAATATCTTCTTCTATTAATAGAAGGCACTCTGACCTCCCAGTTTATCCTAATTAGTGAGATGTGACTCTCCTGATATTTTACCTGTGCTAAAATATTCATATTTCAGGCTCTTAGAGGAGACATGTATGATTCACAGGATTAATGGCAAAGGAGTTTACCGCCATTATCAAATTAGCCTTGCATCTCACCAGCCTTCACAAGGCTAAAGTGACGCTTGAGATTTATATATAAATATTGAAGTCTGATTTCAAGTTTAATAAAACATGCATACCTTTCCAATATACCCATGGAAAGAAATGTACACTGGAACTTTTGCTGATGCAGAAGAGCCCGCAGGTGTCTGAGAAACACCAACTAAGTCATTCCCTCTAATGCCCTTGACCAGGCTTTTCAGGTCACCGAAAATTCTGTGGTTCAGAAGCTCTTTGCTGAGCCTGCTGTCCTCTGCCAGGCCTGTGGAGGATTCAGAAGAGGAGACTGATACCATCTCTGAGCTCATAGATTTAATGAAAAACACTTGTCCCAGAGTCTCCTCCTCCACGAGAAATGGCAGGGATTATAGTTGTCTTATTCACAGCTGTATTTTCAGTGCTTATAAAGGAAGTTTCAGGCAATCCCCATTAGGGAATCCCTAGCATGCACATAAGAACTAAAGCATCATGTGGCCCCCAGGAGTCTCTGCACTTAACCACACACACCATGAAACTACAATGAGAACTTTGGGGCCGAGGAGGGGCCAGACCTTCCAAAGTCTCCACATTTTAGATTCATTCCTGTCTCCCTACGTTGCTGCCACGTGCCTGATGTTGGTGCACCATCCTCATTGCCAAGACTCTACTCCAGTGGTTCCCAATCTTCAGCCAAAGAAAAAGTATTTGGCGTTTTGCAGTCAAATGAGAAAAATAAGAATAGTGTAATTAGGTTTTCACAAAGCTCAGTGGGAAGGACCATTTATTCTGAGAATAGGCTTTTCTTTATTGGTGTTAATATGTTACCTCTTTTATAAAATTACAATAGGATACAGTGGAATTTTTTTTTAATAAAAAGGCAACAATATTTTATTCTGGGCACTTACTCAGTATTTCACAGATCCTCAACAAGTTTTGAGGTAGGTTAATATTAGTATTTATTTTACAAACTAAAACTCAGGCAGAGATTATATCACTTGTTGCAAACCATAACAGGAGTCTTACCATAACCGAGAATAACATGGTTTTTCAGATTAATCTGATGTGTGTGAATTTAACAGTGATAGCTTGCAAACAGTCATTAAAAACAAACAAAGCCCAAACCCCACTAGATATTACAGAAATTCTATTTTGGGTATTTTGTAATTCTTAAATCAATCCTACAATGATTATATATGCTTTTGAATAACCTACTTACTCTCATTACAAATCTATTTATGTAAAACTAATCCTTATAACTGAAGAAGGAAATGGCAGCCCACTCCAGTACTCCTGCCTGGAAAATCCTATGGACAGTCGTCTCAGGCTGCTGACCCTCAGCCTCATGCCACAGCATCACCACTTACGGGAAGAGCTCTTAAAAGACCAGTAAATTTGTCCCAGCAGTCTGTTAATTAAAGTTCTTACTACTAGACCAACCACACATACAATACAATTTACATTTTGTTAAAATGACATCCATAGAAGCGAAATATCTAAATATGTACCGTCTGTCCCACCTGATGTGAACCGCCCTCATTGTCACAAGTCTAATTCCCTCGGCCCATTACAATCACTTAAAATTCAGCGCATCCTGACTAGATTCCTGGCCCAGTCCTCTCTAATACCTTGTTTTACTATAAATTTCCTTTTATTTAAACACGTGTCAGTTAGTAATACAGGATTAAGAGTGTTAATTAACAGCTGAGAAATTATAAGGAAAATGTCATTATTGGGTTAGCAAATACAGCATTCAGCAGAGCGAATTTCAAGAGTAAAGATATAGACACTTACGTTACTGGACGGGCTGAATGGCACAGCTCAACACAGTGTGAGTCAAAGAAGCAAGAAGAAAAGAAGGGAGAGGGCCACAAGAAGCTAAGCAGTTTATTCTAGTTTCCCCCAAATTGACTGTGGAAGCAAAAAGTTTCTACATTAAAAAAGTTTATATAAATTATATGAATAGTAATTTTCGTAAAAGTCAAAATGAAAAGTTCTGCATAGGACAAAATATATGCCTAAGCAACATATCATATTTGCACAAGGCCACTGAACGTCATGGGTACTAGTAACAAATTAAAAAGCTTAAGTCTATGGTAGACTGAGCAAAGATTTCAGTTTGGTATTTTATAACCCCAAGACTATAAACTACTCTTACTATATAAAAGCTCTAATGACATAGAGTCTTTTATAGGAACACTTGTGCTTCTGGTTGGCACATTATCTACTCTTTAATATGTGAAAGTGATACAAACAGTTGTGAGAGGTTGTGCAAAACTAGTTTATTTACAAAAATGGCACAAAAGTGAATTCAACAGTCAATGCACATGCACACTTCATTCACATCTTCAGCGACAAAAGGTATTCTGAACACTACAGAACTGAATAAGAATACTAGCTTTAAAAACAGCTGTTAAGCATTAGAGTCACGTAAGTTCCACCAGAATGGGCAAATATTGCCCAAGTAAAATTCTATTGTTAAAGCTGAAACAGATTTAAGGCCATTTAAGTTCAAGCACAGGATACAAATCTTTAGAAGTCCCGTCTATCTGTGTTTGAAATATGTGACCTTTCTTCTAACTTGTGGTCTTAAACTTCTGTTTTACAAAACCCAAAAGGAAAATCCAGAAGAAATCAACAGTAGAGGTTATATGAAATAAGAGTAATATGCAAAGCTATAATTAAAATATATTAAAGAAAGTCAACATTAAAACTGAGAAACTTGTTACTTGTTGGATCCAGCGCTACACTAGGAGTTAAATAATATATACAATTATTTTCAAGTAGATTACTTTATGTTGCTCTAACATGTACTTTTCATCAGTGCACTGTTAAACTAATCAAAAACTCTACACGTGTATTCCCTTACAATAGCAGCACACACTACTGCTACCTGCAAAGCGGTCACTCTCAAATGACTTAATGCGTAAAAGGAAATAAAAAGCAGAGGAATAACATATTAAGGAGAAATAATGGGAATTAGAAGATTCATGCAGTTCAGCTCTTTTTAATCAGCCAGCCAGTTTGCTAGCAACAAGAGATGGTTCCCGATGAGGAAGGTCCTGTGGAGTGGGAATGTGGTCACCAGTGACCTCTGTCTTATCCGGGGTTGCAGTAGGAAGTTGCTTGTACTTCATTTTTGCTTTAGCCATGTTACAATCCCCAGAATCAAAATATTTTTACCCTTTATGCAATAATTTACTTTAAAAATCTGAACCTCTAGGATTTTGTCCCAGATGAGGATACCTTGCTTTTAACTTTTGCTTCTTCAGCTTTCTCTGGACTAATCACTTTATCTTCCATTTCCTTCAGCTCCTCCGGGAGGCTGCCTGGGGGACTTCCGCGCACATACTGCTCCCTCTGGGGACAAGAGGCTGAGAAGAAAAATGTCCCAAAACAGTGGAATTTTTTTAATGCGTCACCTGGCATCATGGAATAGTGGCAGTCCTGTGTGATGTCGCTACTGGTTTTTCCTTGGTTCTTGAATTCCAAATGTTTGAGAACCACTGTCATACAGGAACAGTTCAATCCCTACCTCATCCTTGGGGTCTTCCCTGTTCTTTAGGGCTTCCACTTTTCCTTTCTTTTAAAAAATATCAGTTAGGATATTTTCCCTGTAAAGTCATAATTATATAGGTGCAGGACAATTGGTAAATGTAAAAACTCACAAAGAAGAACATAGTAATCCTCTATAGTCTCACTTCTCAAGAGAAAATAAGTATCATCTAAGAGATGCCCTTCTATTCCACTTTCTGAGTTTATCATTTAACTTTTTAACATTTTGTATAAGTTGAATGGTAATTTCATAATATCCTATCCTCCTCTTCCTATACAATTAAGTGCTGACTTGGTCTAGCTCCTAGGGTAAGCATTTATGTGTATGAGCCACTTAATCCACACAACAACCTTGTAAAGTGGGTACTATTATTATTTCCTCTTTGTAACTGAGGTTCAGAGAGTTTAAGATATACTCCCATTTTACAGAGCTGCTAAGTAGTGGAGTCTTTCTGACCAGGGGAGCCTGGCTCTGGAGTCCAGACTCCAAAATAGTCTGATCCAGCGCATTTCCATCATATGGATTTACCACAGTTTATTTAACCATTCTTTTACTTTTGCTCACTTTCCTTTTTTCCTCCAAGTTTCTGGTATTATAAATAAAGCTTTCATGTACAACCTCATGATTAAGTCTTTGTGTACATTACCCATAAGTATTTCTGTAGAATAATTTCGGGCAGAGGATTTGCTTGATCAAGGAGATTACAGTTGTAAGAGTTTGACAAAATTCACCAACCTGCATCTCAGATTGTTGTGTCTTTTCAGAATGTTGTATCCTTGACACTCCATCTAACAAGCTAAGCAACAAAGAGCCAGTGCAGCCAAAAATAAATTTAAAAAATACTTTTGCTATATGATGCTTTAGTTACTAATATGGTAGTAATCCACAGTGATCCAAGCCCTTGTATAATTCAGTCCCCAAGAATACCTGTGACTTGTTTCTAATGAACAGAATATGGCAAAAGTAAAAGGATCTTGCAGATGTAGTTAAAGTCCCTAATCAATTGATTTTCAGTTAATCAAAATGGAGATCATCCTCGGTGGGCCTTACCTAATTAGGTGAGCCCTTTAAAAGGGCTTGCTGAAGTTAGAGAGACTCAGAGCAGTAGAAACTGTTACTGACTTTTAAGAAGTAAATCATCATGAAATGAAGCTGCAAGTAAATGAATTCCATCACCAATATGGGAGTTCAGAAGTTTATCCTTCCCTGCCACACCTCCGTATGAGAATACAGTCTGGCCATCACCTAGATTTCAGCCCTGTAAGGCCCTGAGCAGAGAACCCAGGTAAGCCACGCCCAGACTTCTGAGTTACAGAAACTCTGCAGTATTAAACAGTTGTTGTCTTAAGCCACTGAGTTGTGTGCTATACAACTAACAAGACTACAAATTTTTCGTGTGTTACTAAGCATGGTTTTTTCTTCTTTCCAGCTCATGTTTCTGCATTCATCATTTTCTTATTTGGGTTCTTAATACTGTTCGTTTTAAAGATATCAACCCCTTTGTCTGTCATAAATAATAAACAGCCATTGCATTTTCATGTGGTCAAATCCATTGGTCTTTCCCTTTGTGGTGCCACTTGGAAAGTCCATCCTCATCCCAAAGTGACAGCATGAGTCACATACATTTTGTCTATTACTTTTGTGGTTTCATCATTACATTTAAATCTTGACTCCATCTGAAGAGGTTTTTGGTAAATGGTGGTACAGAAAAGCACGACTTTCACTGCTTTCAAATGTACAAACAATATCTACTGAATAATCATTTGCTTTTCAACTGAATTTGCATCAGATCAAAACTCTAAATTTGGCCTTTTCCATGTGTTACATTAGGTCTATCCTGTTCTGCTTTAGTAGCGAATTGTTTTCATTATTAGAACTCTATGATGCATTTGAATATAGTAGGAAAAAAAATCACCCTTCTCTTCTTTCATAAACTTTCCTCATGATTCTCAAACATTTCTTCTTTCATTTTATCTTTGGAACTGTTTTCTCAAATTCCATTGGCAATTTAATTGTATCTGTGGCACACTGAGATACATTTATAGATTTATACACATAGAGATTATAGAATCGACTTCCCATATTTCCACACCAGGACATGTTTAGAACTGTGTGTCTTTTTCATGACCTTGTCAAGATAGGTTTAGTCGTGTACACCTTCCACATATCTTGTTGGATTAATGACAGGGTTTTAAATATTTTCATTTAAGATATCCTAACTAGTATATTTCGATCATTGTTTATTTACTAGATTATAGGAAGATTTTTTTAAAACTTTCTTGTGCAACCATAAATCAGTAAGAGTCTGGCAAAAATCAGTGAAAGCATTCTGTGAGAATCAGTTCTTAAACAATTATCAGTACTCCCTTGTGTGATGTATGTACCTATGCTGATTAGTCTAAACCAACAAGAGAATCCCAAATTCCTTGCAGTAATTGGTTCAGGAATGGACAAATCTAAGCTAAGTTGGGCCAGTGAAACAGAAAAGAGGTTTTCCAGGGGCTTGTGAGAAGAAGCTGCCTTGCTTGCTGATGAGAACCCTGGGGAGCCAGCTTCTCCCATTGGTCACAGTCAAGGAGCTGTGTGTGTTTTGGCAGCTGTTGTGTGACCATAAGAAGCACCCTCAGAATGAAGCTGAGTCTGTGGATAGCAGAGCAGAGACCCCGAAAGACTGTGCTGATGACACCTTTGAACCCCTGGATCATCAAACTTGAGCTCTGCCCTGCCTCTGTGCTTGTTCTTTGAGCCAGTTCATTTTCTGTTTGTGCCCCTTTCACCTGGGCCTTTTTTAGCCCAAAGCACCCTGCTGATACATGAGGACCGAGTGAGACAGATGGACAGTTCCCAGCACAGAGTGGCTACTCAGTATATGATTACGCCACCTGCCACCATCCCTGACCCCTAGCCCCGCCAGGCCTTACTTCTGTGTCCAGTGCAGACCTGCATCCAGCCTTCTCTCCACACTTTCTCTCTCCTCACTCACATTCGGAGCTGTCTCACCCTTAAAGACCCTGCTCAAATTCTACCTCCTTCACGAATGCTGTTTAGCTCGTGGGGAATTCTCCTCCATGCTTGGCTTGTCTGAGCCTCATCACACACTGCCTCGTGTGGCTGCCTTTGCCTTCCTGAGTCTGGGTCCATCTCCCCATTTCCCATCTAAAGTAAATCCCTTCAGGGCCTGGACCACCCAGTGTACCTCAGCCTCCTGCACTGGTCTGCCTCCTGCAACCTCTTGCCCCTTGGAATGTTCAGTAAGCACTCGATGTCGAAGTTACTAGCCTTTAAATTTCTTCTCTCTCCTAGTTTTACTATTTGTGGGCACCAAGATTCAGCTGAATGAGATTCCTCCAACAGCAAGAAGGGTGTTATTATTTTGTCCTGAAGGTCTCTACAAGTGTAAGGCATGTCTAAGTGGCTATAAATAATTTATATTGTCCATAACTCAAGTCGATCAAAATAGACCTCATCATAGTGATGCGGCAAAATCTGGTACAAGCTGCTTTTCTGCTGCCTCCAAACCCATTACACACTCGGCGCAGATGAAAATCTGCCTGGATTCCCTCCTGAATCGGATTAATGCCCCATCCTCAATCACATTAATCACAATCTGTCCGGGATTAGACCCTGGATAATCCCATTGGACAAGAGGTGACAACCCAGATTCTATCATCTCATTTATTGTCTATTTTTGGAATTTGCTAGTAACTTTAGCCGCCAGAAGATGTTTTCCGGTGAAAGAGGATTCTCTGGATATTCTTTTGAAAAACTGTCACTTCGTGGGCTTTGAATAGAGCCAAGCACTTGGTGTCAATGATGTCTCCTATTTTGTTTCCAGGTGATGAACAGACAACAAAATCCCCAAGTCCCTAGTCTTTGTTATGAGAAACACACACACATTTAGCTTTTTACAAACCTATGTTGGAAAGAATTAAAGACATCCTTCAAAACCTTTAAAAGATCAGGACAACAACTTTCTGAAGAGACAGACTCATGTTTGAGGATATATGATATTTTCTTTTCTGCTTGTTTTAGTATCATAAGGGTAAGCATCTATGGTTGGTAAAGGGGCTGTAACTGGCCCCCAAAGTCTGAAACTGCCCCCTCCAACACACATCCACACATCTGTACAGGATGGAGGACTTTTACAATATTCCATTTCCTGCTGGCAAGTCAAAGTAAACTCGGATAGCTGATGTTGCTCTTATTTGCATCTAGAAATACTGCTCAAGGGAAATGCTAGGACCAAATGAGTCAGGGCAAACCAGTTTTGGCCCACATTCTCAGACCTCTGGTGCGGGAGCACAGCAGAGAAAGCTATCCCCAGGAAGGATACAATCCAGATAACAGGACTGTTGCCCACAATATTGGTGTCTGTATCTCAAACCAGATGTATTTTTCAATATCTGTAACTTAACTAAGTAAGTTACAAATGAGTGGTATTCTTTTCCTCATTCTTCAGGACTACGAATAGAAATGCTTCCCTTTATCCCATGGAAATGGTTGCCAGGAACTGATCAACAGCCAACTCTCCCCAAACTAGCTTGCTGCCAACCTGCTGTTTCTAGGTTTCTAGGTGGAGAGAGGAGCCGTCCATCCATAGGATCTCTTCCTTCATCCCCCGGCCCCTTACCCTCTCCTGACTCATGTCCTTGTTTCCTCTTGCCTTGCTTGACGCACCCACTCTTTCCGTAGCACACTACGCTCTTGGTATTTTCCATCTGAATCACTCCGGCCAGGCAACAGGATCACGGAGGTTCCTTTTGGCCAAGAGAATCCCTCAGACTCCTCAGTGGAAGTTCGAGGCTATGCACAGTCTGACACGAGCTGCCCTTTCAGTCTTTCACTCACACTGACTCCTCCATGAGAGTCCAGCCACACGGACCTGCCTTAGGTGTCTTTCCTGTCTCCTGTCTCTAGGGCTTTGTTCATGTCACTGTCCTGGTTCATTCTGCCTCTCCCAGCTGCTCACCTTTCCCCCAAATGCACTTGCGTCACTCATCTCCTCTGTCTATCTTTGAGACCATTTCCTCTTCCAAGCAGACTTTCCTGATCCTTTTCTTCCCGGCTATTCATCCTACAGGGCTCAGATAAGATGCCACAGGCTCCAAGAAGTCTCTCCAGCCATCCCATTCTGTGCTCCCTGCCTGGTGCTAGTGTTCCTAGTTTGATAGCTCTCTTCCCAGTGCTGATCGTAAGTCAAAGGTGAGCAAAGTCGGACATGAGGTAAAGTGGCGAGGACAGATTTAAACTAATAATATCTTTTGTACCAGGGAGAAGAGTCTCATGAACTGAACACAACTGCAATTTGTACAGAGGTGACTAGCTATCTTAAAGGGAGAGTGAGGGAGTAAGGAGGGCTCATAAGAGTCAGCAAGGTGAAAAACTGCAAAAGGCTGGAAGCGGGGGGTTGGTCCATGAGAAATCCATTGGGGTTTGCTAATGGGTTCTTTCCAAGGTAGCTTCCTGCCCTGCCATGGAGGCTGGAAGATAAGAGGCTGGCCCTATCTTCAGGTGTTGGTTGGAACATAAAGTAAATTCTTTCAGCAGCCTTGAGTATTTTCAGGTAGACGCTTTAAGCGGAGCTGGGGTGATCCTAGGGATGTGGACTTGAGATGTGAGAAACTATGTTAGTGTTTTGCTCAAATCTACAGGCTAAGACTGAGGTCTATTGAGAAAGGGCTCAGAGGAGCCTGGCTAAAGTTTGGTCAAGGAGAGACTGTGTGTCACCTCCCTTCATCATCCTCTCCTCCTTAGCCTTATTTCAGTGAAGGCACCCTGTCCACCCAAGGCCCCCAGCCTTAGCCTGAACCATTGGGTAAGAGGCCAGCCTTTCTACAAAACCACCCAATCCTGGTTTGGTGATTCTATTCCTTTTGGAGCTCAGTCTTTCCCTGTTTCCTTCTCTCCCTTTCTTTCTCACTTTGCTCAGTATCCTGATCTTGGCAAACGGAGGGATAGTGATAGGATGAAACCACCCTCCAGAAGGTAGACCCTGTGAGGCTGCCGGCTGACAGAAGTCAGCCAGGAATGCCAGTGCCTGGGGCCAGACTGCTCAGAACCACATCCAGGCCACCTTTCCCTTTCTGGAAAGATAGGAAAAACAACTGTCCCTGAAGCTATCAGCATGGGTCTTTTTTATGATCTCCTCCCCTCCTGGGATGTAAGCTTGGCAGGTTATCCCCTGCAGCTACGAGGCTGTGATTTGGAAAGAAACAAAGGCTCCCAGGTAGTTTTGTTTTTAAAGGGCTACTTTTTCTCATCCTTCTATAATGATCGTATTGATCCCCCAAGGACAAGAGTGCTATAGACTGTGGGTTTCTTAACACAGAATGACCTTGTTCACATGTCCACTATAAACAAAGTAACCAACAAGTAAGTTCATCCCATTTGGACAGACTCACATAGCAAAAGTTGATAACTTCATGGACTAGTGGGTTTAAGTCTCAGTCCCACCTCTTACTAGATGTATTAACTCATTTAGGTTATTAATTTATTCATTTCTGAGCTACTGAAAGATGGTAAAAGGCCCTGCCTCAACACCTCAGATGTAGAGTCAGCTTCATGAGATGCACCCGGTGGGGCCCCATCTTTGGTTTCTTGCTTTGACACTGCCATCTTGAAATTCTTACTAATTTTTGAGCAAGGGACACCACATTTCATTTTGCACTGGTATCCACATATTACACAACCCAGCCTCTTCTGGGGGTTGTTGGCAACTTTAAATGAGACCTCTTAAGATGGCTTAGCCCAAGGCCTGGCCAGAAGCAAGTGTTCAGTGAATGTTAGGAAGGGATGGGCCAGCCCTGTGTCACTGGGTGCCTGTTTGCTCAGAGGAAGCTGGTGGGGGTCAGGCAAGAGAGCCTGGGGAGAGAGGATGGGTTTGGATATCAGGAGGCCTGGAATCTGACTCTGATTTGCCAAGTTTCTTGCTCTTCCAGGCCTGAGCTGCTGTCTGAAACATGGTGCCCAACTCCCCCCAAAGTCAAGCTCTCAGAAGCCTATGGTGGTGATGATGTGGGTCCTGAGACCCTTTCTGGCCTCCTCTGTACAGCATCTCCAACTGCCTTTGGAGACAAGAGTATGGGGTGGGAAGGGGATGGAGGCAGGAGCCAGAGGAGAGGACTGGTCCTCAGGTGGGCAAAGAGAAATCCCATCCCAAAGAACTCCAGCAGGAAGGCCCCTGGCCTGGGTCAAGGGACCTGGCTTTCAGCTCCATTTCTGTCACTTACATCCTGGAAGACAGGTCATTGGCCTTCAGTTTCCTCTCTGATACTCACAGTGGGATTAATGCTCACATCACTAGCAACAGCTTCCTTTGTGTTGGGTGGACAATGTGTCTGTGACATGCCCTTTGTGAGTGATTCGGAGGCCATATAGTGTAATGATACTACCAGCAAGTCAGGGGGCAGAGAGTCTGGTTCAAACCCTGGCTCCACTGGCTATGGAATCTGGAACAAATTACCTAATATCTCCAAGCCTCAAGGTCCTCATCTGTGAAACAGGGATAACTTTTTATTTATTTGGCTGCATTGGATCTTAGTTGCAGGATGCAAGATTTTCACTGCATTCTGCAGGATCTTCTGTTGCAGCACACAGACTCTCTAGCTGTGGCATGAGGGCTCAGTAGTTTCAGTGTGTAGACTTAGTTGCTCTGTGGCATGTGGAATCTTAGGTCCCTAACCAGGGATCAAATCCATATCCCCTGCATCGCAAGGTGGATTCTTAATCATTGGACCACCAGGGAAGTCCCAGACACAGGGATAATTTTAACAGTAGTAACTCCTTCCTAGAATTCTTGTAACACTGGCAGTCCTGTGTGTGAAGGTGGCTCCAAGTTAGAGTCCTGTATGTCAGCTATGATGAGGATGATTCTGAACATGAAGGTTAAGCTCCACATTCTTCCTCATATATGTGGTTCCATGATGATGAATAGGAGACAAAACATCTCGCGGCAGGTAAATATCTCCTGAGTGGGTAAGAACAGGAAGGCAGTGAGTGGGGAAGGAAGTGAGTGTGTGTGCACATGCAGGCCTGTAGGAGCTGTGTGTGAGCTCTGTGCTTGAGGAGGAGGAGGCCAGGCAAGGATGACCACCTCTCTGGTCTGCAGTTTTTTCCCTGTCAGACAAAGGCCTGAAAGAGAAAGTCTCCAAAGGGTCTTGCAGCTTTTTGGTTTGTGAGTTCTAGAAGGAAAGAAGGGAGGCTTGACTAAGCAAAACTGTAAGATAATAAAGCTTGCTTTGTGATCTGCTCCCAGGCCCCAGTCCCTCCTGCCTGGTTCCTTCCTGCTCTTTCTTTCAGGTTTTGTTCTCAGGGTGGGAGCTGCTGTCCCTGTATTGTGAGTGACCACCTGTTCTGTGTTTTCTCAAGGATTTCCGTACAGTAAGCCTATCTTTTAGGGGAATTGTGAGTAGAGTTTAAGGCAGCAGTGGTTGGGTGGGGGAGGTCTGGGGAGAAGGAATCCAGAGAGACTTCTCTGTGCTTCCAGAATCTTCCCAGGAGGAGGGTCATTGCCGGGGCTAGTTTATGGAATATATAGAGCTCTGGAGCTCCAGCTGCTATTCCCTGTAAGGGTAGAGAGTGCTCTAAAGCCCAGAAAAGGAGGGCCCCCAGATCTCCTGTGTCCTGTAGTCTGGGACATGGAGAAGGGGACCATGGGAGTATCTGGGAAGCAGACAACCAAGGCAGGGTCAGATCAATGGCCCCTTGTGGCTGTGCCAGGGGAAAAGGATTTTTGCTTCTCTCACTCTTGTGCTGTCTCTCAAGGATGGCTGTGACCCAGGAGACCCACAAGGAGGGGTCTTGAAAACAGTCCTTGATTTTCTAGCTCCAGAGAAGTGAAGCTGGTGACAGATGGAACCACACTCATGTGGATCTTCGACCACAGTGAAGCAGCCAAGCCTATGGAGCCAGGCAGACCCGCTGTGACTGCCAGCTCTGATTTATCCTGTGACCAGAAGCAATCATGTCACCTCCCTAGGTTTCAGTCTCCTTGGGGATTGAAGGAATCTAACACTACCGACCTCATCACGTGCATGTTTGCTAAGTCACTTCGGTCATGTCTGACTCTTTGTGACCCTATGGACTGTAGCCCACCAGGCTCCTCTGTCCATGGGATTCTCCAGGCAAGAATACTGGAGTGGGTTACCATGCCCTCCCCCAGGAGATTTTCCTGACCCAGGGATTGAACTCGCCTCTCTTGTATCCTCCTGCATTAGCAGGCAGGTTCTTTACCACTAGAGCCCCCTGGGAGGCCCACCCACCTCGTCACATTGCTGTAAAGACCTAATAGGTTAATATCGGGGCCTTAGTACATGATGGAGACTGAAAGAATACTGGTTTACGACCTGGCTACCGGACATCCCAGGAGAGATCAACTACTCACCCTCCTGCCCCCTCAACACCCCCCACTCCTTCCCACCCCTGCCCACGGCCCCCACAACACCCCCCTTCCCTAATATGGTCTCAAACAATTGGTTTTTCTGGGTTGTAGGAGGAATTCCTCTTGGCCCAAGAGATTAGCAGTCTAGACTAGGATTCCAGCCCAGAGCCGCCCCCTCCTGGCTGCCTGAGCCATTGAGTTAATTGATTTGCTTGCTGCTAGTTGGGTGCTCAAAGTCTGGCCAGGCCCTGAGCAGTTGGGGAGGGAGGACAACCAGCCAAGAGCATCTTTTTCAGTTCACTACAGAAGGGTGCCTACCACATACCACCTCCCCGTTCTGAGACTGTGCCCAACTACACAGACATCATCTGTACACAAACTCTTCACTCAGACCACACTTTCTGAGCCTCCATCCCCACAGGAGTGACACACAGAACAAGCATACATGGAAATGCATAAAGAAACCATCAGATGACACAAACACGCGGATAGACTTCCCCTCCACACTCAGAGGCAGGCAGGCACCGCGAACAGGTAAGGCACGGTGTACACACAGACTCCCAATGTAAAGCCATAATGATAAGTGTCATATTTACCACGTGTCACACTATGTGTCAGATATTGTTCTAAGCCTTTTCCGGAGAATAATTCTTACCACAACAAAGGTAGATACTCTTTCCCCCTCCCCCATTTTACAGATGAGGAAACTGAAGGTCAGAGAAGTAAAACGACATGCCTGAGGTCGCAGAGTGGCCACGTGCAGACATATCCACCCATACCCTCCCCCTCGTTCCTCAACCCCATTTATTTTCATAGACACGTTATTCAAACGCAGCATTCTCCCCACCCCGACGTGCTCCACATACGCTAAGGGTGAGTGCTGTTTGGGGCGCTAAGTGGCCAAAGACTCAAGAAATGGCATGTGGGCACAGCGGCTGGTAAGCTGTGCTGAAGAACCGGACCGGGAGAAGACCAGACGTTCCAAAGGTAGCAGCGGTAGTTAAAAGTCTTACAAGCCCGACCGGGCTACCACGTGAAGCGCTCAGCACAGCGCTGGCCGGCGGAGGGGCGCTCGCAGGCCGTGCGAGGACCGTCCTCGGGTAGTGAGTTCAGTGTGCGCTGAGGGTCTAGCCCCAGCTCTCCGCAAAGCCTCTCCCTGCGTACTTGACTGCACCCATTTCCCGGCAAGCAGTCCAGAGCGTGAGGCCGACAAGCCTCACGTTTTTAGCAGAAGGGCCGCGGAGCTCCATCGTGCCCTCAGGCCGACGTGGGCCGGATCTGAGATTCCCGTGGAGACATTTTATGCCTGTGAGCCCACCTGCGCCCCACTCAAGCGTACACCAGGTTCTTGGTACACCTTTTAATGGGAAAAGCAACAACAGCCACCCTGGTTGGGTAAGTGTGATTTATAATTCATAGGCCAGTCTTTGAACACTTTCAGACAAAACCCACAGCAATTTCTTTGAAAGAAAGAAATGCCCGGATGTTCAGAAGTCGCAGGTTTTCTAAGGAACGACAAGCCACTGCACAGATAGTAAATCACCCTGCGCACCACATTTGTTTCTAATTATTTGCATTGCAGTTCGTTTGTGAAATAAAACAGAAGAGTTTACAAATATCGTTTATTCTGGAAGTGAGACACACATTCGACCCCAATCTTGTTCCTAGAAGGAGCTGTGCTATTCGAGTGGGGGAAAGAATGAGGGAGTCCGTGTCAAATTACACCCCCGCCCCAAATGCAAGTCAAGGCTGGAGTCTGGATCCGGCGAGGGTCTTCGGTCTCTGCGTTCTGGTGCTACCCACCTAACGTTCCAACTCGGAGAAGTTTTCCGCGGGCGGATGGGTGGGGAACGTCTAAACAGTTTACCCAAACCCTTAACCTCTCTCTCTAGCTTGGACCCTGAGAACAAAGGCGTCTGAGAGAAGAACTCCAGCCGGCTGGACGGTGAAGATCTTGTCCAAACAGACCACCTTCTCCCCAGCTCTCGTCACAAGAGAGTGAATTTTTTGTTGTTGTTGTTAATGAAAAAAGGAGCATTTAAAAGAGACACCTCTGCCCTTTACTCCCCCAGGTATTCATCACACTGCTCGAGCACGCCTGGGGAGACCGCCCTGCAAGTCTAAGAGGAAGCTCAGAGCTGCGGCGGTCGCGGAGACAGCTCAGCAGTGACGCAAGATCCAGACGGGATAGCCCGACCCGGGGCCAGAATGAGGATCCTTGTAGGTTTCCGGGGAGGGGGCCGCGCTCCATTGTTCACTCTGGGCCAATCAGGGTTGGCTTATTTCCTTCCAGCCAATCCCCTGTCACCCCCGCCTGCCATCCAACCCACCCCGCCCATCAGCCCCCAGGTCCCTAACACCTCCCCCGCATCCCCCGCGGTTCTGGGGAAGCTTCGTGACGCCACAGGTCCCGCCCCCAGCTCCGGCCACGGGCGAGTGCGTGCTGACGTCATGCTGCGTGCGGGCCGGTGCGGAATCGCTCCTTCAACTCTGTGGGGCAGGAGGAGTTAGTTAGTAAAGAGCCGAGGCTGGGCGCAAGACCCTCATCCTTCTGCCCCTGGCCGCACGCTTTGCGCACATCTCTTTTCTGCATGGTGGATATTATTTTTCACTATCCTTTTCTGGGTACTATGGGGGATCATTCCAAGAGTAAGTCTTTCTCTGTATATGTGTGGTGTGTGTGCACGCGCTTAATATGCAATATTTCTAATGCAGAAGAATGTTTAGCGGATTCTACAAGTGGCTTCTATTTGACAGGACACTGGAGAGAAAAAATAAAAACGAATACATTTTCCTGCAGGACCGCTTATCCTTTGGAATTCTGTTGTTTTAGTTTATAATTAAACATTCTTTCTCAAGCCTGCTAGGCTGACCTCGGGCTGAGAAATCTGCTTCTGTTTTGCGCTAGGGCAATAGTTTGATTTAGGGATGTAGGGATTTTTTTTGTTTGCTTGCTTGCTTGCCTTTCGGCCTTTCAAATAAGGAATATTTCTCTAGCTTGATCTGGTATGTTTAAGCTAAAAAATGTCAAAGAGGATGAGCAGAGACTCCACTAAAAGCTGATGTGTCTGTGTTGGGATAGGAGGGAGTCGCGGAGAGAGGGAGTGTGCGGACGGAAATGCCGGAACATCACCGTTCAGTATTGATGGGGTGGCGTCCGCAGGGCTTAAATGTCTATTTACCCTTTCTTCTCACTTACATCTTAGCTTTTAGTTACAGGACATATCAATAAAACGCCTGTGTTCAAGGGAATGTAATAGCGTAAAAAAAAAAAAAACTGAGGAGGGGGTGGGGAGAGACGAAAAGCCTTCACAGATTCAGAAGATTGTGTTTTTTCGTTTTTTCGTTTCCAATTATCTGGACCTTTGCAAAGCCCATTTCCTTTTTATCTTGTGGTCCCAATTCTTGAAAGAGAGCGCGAGCAGGTTGGGTTGGGGCTGGAGCGGCCTCGGCCGGGGTCCGGGCAGCCAGGCCTGACGCGGGCTCCGCGCCCTTCCCCGGCAGAGAAGCCCGGGACGGCCATGTGCGTGGGCTGCGGGAGTCAGATCCACGATCAGTTTATCCTGCGGGTGTCGCCAGACCTCGAGTGGCACGCCGCCTGCCTCAAGTGCGCCGAATGCAGCCAGTACCTGGACGAGACGTGCACGTGCTTCGTGAGAGACGGGAAGACCTACTGCAAGCGGGACTACGTCAGGTGAGGCCCGCAAGTGTCCGGGCTGCGCCACTGCCCGCTGGGGCCGGGGCTCGAGAGTGGCAGGCCGCCTGCGTGCCCCCGCCCCGAACGCGTGCCGCCACGCTTCTCCTGGCCTGGGAACCCCCGAGGGCTGGTCCCCGCAACCACCTTTGCGACCACAAAGCCTCCTGGGCGCGCGTGCCCTGGGCGGGTAGCAGCCCGGCGGGCGAGGCCGGCCACAGGCCCTGTGCTGACAACGCCCGTGCCTTGGGGCCCGCAGGCTCTTCGGCATCAAGTGCGCCAAGTGCCAGGTGGGCTTCAGCAGCAGCGATCTGGTGATGCGGGCGCGGGACAGCGTGTACCATATCGAGTGTTTCCGCTGCTCAGTGTGCAGCCGCCAGCTGCTGCCCGGAGACGAATTCTCGCTGCGGGAGCACGAGCTGCTCTGCCGCGCCGACCACGGCCTCCTGCTCGAGCGCGCGGCGGCCGGCAGCCCGCGCAGCCCCGGTCCGCTTCCCGGCGCCCGCGGCCTGCATCTGCCAGGTAAGTAGCTTGCGGCCGGCACTGCGCTGCCCGCTCCGGGGTGCTGTGCACATGTGTGTGTGTGTGTGTGTTCTTAGATGGGTGCTTGTGCTCTGACGAAAAGTTGTCACTTGGGTGTGTTTCCGTTTGCCAGCATTGTGGGGTTTTCTGGGTGAGTGCAGAATTCTGCTAGGAACTCGAGGGAGTGTATGTTCGTGTGTGACCGGGAAAATTGCTTGTGGGTAAACGTGAGCTGGGGTTGTGTGTATGAGTGTTCGGAATTGTGGAGATTTGTGTTTTTAGGAATGTGTGGGACACAGTAGTAGGAGGAGGAGGAAGGTAAATGACAACGGGGCATCTCAAGCGGTGACTCTAAGGACCTTGTACTGGGAATTTCAAGCAGTCTCTGTGTTGCCGGAGAGAAAAGACAGGTTTGCCTGGGGGTATATGTTTAAGGAATACAGTTCCCAGCCTAGAGCTGGGCTCAGCCAAGCAGAAATCCACGGGTACAGC
This sequence comes from Okapia johnstoni, assembly GCA_024291935.2. NCBI lineage: Eukaryota > Metazoa > Chordata > Mammalia > Artiodactyla > Giraffidae > Okapia > Okapia johnstoni. The sequence continues at coordinate 27,702,099 of CM044326.1, forward strand.
TCTCAAGGCTCACCAGCCAACAGAGAGCGAAATGTCTGCGTTTTTCTTTTGAGGCCCAGTCTGATGAACAATGTAGCCAAACGTTTCTTGGTGGGAAAGAAGTGGAAGCACAGTGGATTCAGGGATAATGGCAAACACCCCAGGGAATGATCTGGGTCATAATCAGGAGATGCCCAGAGACTGGTTCTAAGTGTGTGGTTACCCGGTGGGAATGGTGACTCCAGCTGAGCAGTTACCAGCAAGTAGCCACAGACCTGAAACATCAGTCTGCAGACCAGGCTGAGCCTCTGGGTGCTGTGTGCTCGAAGGGATCGAGTTTTCGCTGGTCTTTTTAGTATAGAATGAGGATATTGAGTTAGATTGGCTATTTGTGAATATTTATCCAGACCTAGAAATACCTGGAAGGGGATATAATTTGAAACAGTGTGACTTGTATCCGAGGGTAGGTAGACCTGGTTCAGATGGGGGTGTGATGCCAGTGTTGAGTGAACCCTGGTCTCCCTTTTGTTTGTTGAAGGTTTCCGGCCACCGGAATAGGGCCCTAAGTACCTGACTCTACTCAACCTGGGGTTGAGAGAACCCAAGGCCAAGTGAGGAGAGTGCCAGCGGCTGCGCGCCGGCCAGGAAAACGGCCGCTGGGCAGGGAAACTAGAGCGTTAAGAAAGGAGACCCTGGGGCCGAAATCCAAGGGCTGGCAGAAAGGAACTGTTGCAGGTCTGGGAGACCCACTCCGGACCCCAGGCCAGGTCTTAATGACACACGGTCTGGCCCTGTCCGAGCGGCTCCCGAATCAGGGAGACGGTCTCTTGGGGGACCCCCGGGAGAGGCAGACAAGCCCCCTTGTCCCGTCGCAGAGCGGCGCTCGGGCCCCTTCCCCTTCCAGCGTCCCAGGCGCGCCTCCTTCCTCTTCTGAAACTGCGTCTCTTCTGGAGGGCTTCCCTCCTCCCACGGAGCCCTTGCGGGTATTCCGAGGGTCGGGTAAGCGGAGGAGGCACAGCAGGGTGCGGCCACTCCCGTCCTGCACAGGCCTCGCTCGGAATTCCCAGGCCCTGCTTGCTCTGCGGAGATTGCGGCGGAGAGCTCGGTGAAGGAACTAGGGAAGGGACGAAAGTGCACACCTTTCTCCGGGTAGGGCGAACAGACGGAAAGGGGGACGAGACGACCCAGAAAACGAAATAAACGGAAGAAAAGACAAACGAGATCGGGTCCCGCGGTGCTCGGCCGCCGCGGGGCGGGGCGCAGGGGGAGTGGGTGGCGGCCGCTGGTTCACCTCTCGCTCCCTTGCAGACCCGGGATCCGGCCGGCAGCCCTCGCTGCGCCCGCACGTGCACAAACAGACCGAGAAGACAACGCGCGTGCGAACCGTGCTGAACGAGAAGCAGCTGCACACTCTGCGGACGTGCTACGCCGCCAACCCGCGGCCCGACGCGCTCATGAAGGAGCAGCTGGTGGAGATGACCGGCCTGAGCCCGCGGGTCATCCGCGTCTGGTTCCAGAACAAGCGGTGCAAGGACAAGAAGAAATCCATCCTCATGAAGCAACTGCAGCAGCAGCAGCACAACGACAAGACGGTGAGGGACGGGGAGATGGAGGGTCGGGTCGGATGGAGCCTCGGGTTCGTGCTGCGGCATCTGCACACCCTTTTCTGGGCCGGCTCTCAGGAGATCCAGGGCGGGACTGTTTACTCCAAATAGCGTGTCTTTGTGCTTTCAGAGCGAGGCTTACTTTGGGGTTGGAAGGCACCTTAATTATTGTATCTGAGGTCAGGTCTTCCCCAGCCCCAGCGGTAGACCGGAGTTGGGGTCCGGGGCTCAGTTCGGAGCCCAAGGTAGCCTGGTTTCGAGCTCCAGCAAGTAGGGGTGGGTTGTGTCCGTCTCTCAGCGGGACTCGGTTTGAATACTTTCCCTCTGCAAACCCGGAGAGGGGGTGGGAACGCAGCCCTCGCGTTTTGTTCCCTTGCCATGTTGGCTTCCAGCACTGAGGCTGGCCCGTGATGGCTGTTTTTGGGCCCCGGGTGTCTTCCAGTGGACAAGGCTGGCTCACTCGGCTGCTGCGGACAAGTGCAGGCCTCCCCAAACAGTTTCAGGCTCCAAATCACGTGCAAGGGCCTGGGGTCCCGGTCTCAAAGGTGGCGGGAAACGCAAGACCTAACTCTTCTGCCTCCCCTCTTCTGCTTGTTCCGCAGAGCCTCCAGGGACTGACCGGGACGCCCCTGGTGGCGGGCAGCCCCATCCGCCATGAGAGCGCGGTGCAGGGCAGTGCAGTCGAGGTGCAGACGTACCAGCCGCCGTGGAAAGCGCTCAGCGAGTTCGCCCTCCAGAGTGACCTGGATCAACCCGCCTTCCAGCAGTTGGTGAGGACCTGCTCTACCTGCCCGGACTAAATCCAGTCACTTAGCCAAGGTGGGAAGGGGTGGGGGGCTCTCAAGGGAAGACGGACTGGGAGAAGAAGGAGGTTGGTAGCTGCAACCGCACCCGGCCCATAATTCGCTCTAAACCAGGTCTCCCTGGATTAAAGTACCTGGAGGAGAGGTCGAGGGATTAACCCACCCGTGCCCCTGCCCGCCCTAATACTCCTGCGTGCGCCTGGGGGCCGGGCCGACATCTCCAAGGGCATGCTCTCAGCCGGCGATTTGTCCCAAGGACACCTTAGGGAGCTGGCTGCCCGGGAAAACCAGCTCGGGCACGTCTTCACCCGCTCCTTCCCGGTGTCTCCGCTGCCCCAGGTCTCCTTCTCCGAGTCCGGCTCCCTAGGCAACTCCTCCGGCAGCGACGTGACCTCCCTGTCCTCACAGCTCCCGGACACCCCCAACAGCATGGTGCCGAGTCCCGTGGAGACGTGAGGGGGGACCCTTCCCCGCCAGCCCGCGGACCTCGCATGCTCCCTGCATGAGACTCACCCATGCTCAGGCCATACCAGCTCCGAAAACTCTCTCGCCTTTGTAATTATGATTATTGTTATTTAAAGAGAGAAAGGACTGAGAGAGGAGGTCGGGACAGCCAAAATCGCCGGGACGCAACCTGCTTTCACCAGACTGGAGAGCCCCGCTCCGAGGACTTTTATTTTTACAAAACCAGAATTTGGGTTGACTAGCGTTAGCTCTGCCCTCTCCTCTCCCTCGGTCCGCGGCGCCCCCGTCCACGTACCCACCTGTGCGTGGAGCACGCGCGGGGCAGGTCCCGCGCCCGCCGAGCCCCGCACTCGCCCGTGCAGACCGTGGCTCTTGCCCCGGCCCGGCCCCACCAGGACAGGGGCAATCCAAAGGAACAGACACTCAATCCCCCAAAGCGCATGATTGCCGGAAAAAAAGTAGAAACGAGACTTTCCTTGAAAATGTTTTAAATTATCAGTCGACGGAGGACAGAGTGTGTGAGCCTTTGCCGAACAAAACGTAAGTTATTGTTATTTATTGTGAGGACAGCCAGTTCATAGTGGGACGAATATTTTGATCTTAATAAAAAAGAAATAATAACCCGATGCGACGCTGCTCCTGTGTGCTGTTGGCGCAGCGGGAGGGCTGGACGAAGGCAGGTTGGGGCTTGGAGCTTCTTGCAACGAAAATGACACTCGGCCCAGGGCCCACGGCTCGTACCCGCGCCTCGCGCGCCGCTGGCCCGCGTGCCCCCGCGCCGCCCAGGGGCGGGCCCGGCGGGGATTGGGCGTCGTGAGAGGGGCGGGGCTGGGTCTCAGCGCTCCGTGCGCCCCTTTGCGGCCCCGCCAGGCCCCCGAAGCGCTCGAGCGCCCAGGCCCTCCCGGAAGCCAGCGCGCCCCCTGCTCGTTCCTCATCACTGGCGTTTCGCCGCAGAAGCCCGAGGGGCAGCGGGGTGACTCTGTTTGGGCGGGAAACCTGCGATGGTCCAGTGTCGGCTGTTCCGCTTGCTGGGGCGAGCGGTTCCGTCTCAACCTTGCCTTAGCTCCCGGAGCCGAACCCAACCTGGCGTTCTTCAAGGTCCTCCGACTCTTTTCGGCCCGGTGCACTCCGGCCCTACCTGCGTGCGGTTCTCTTCCCGCGGGTCTGGAGGCCCGAACCCCCACATCCAGAACCCTCGCTCGCCTGCCACCGAGCCACGAGGCCAGCCCGCGGGCCCCGGGGTCGAAAAGGGGGGCCTAGACGGCTCATCCTCGGTGCTGTCCCCAGAGTGGATGCGCGACGTGATCAATCTCGCTGCATTTATTAATTCCCCCGTCTAGACAGAGGAGAAGGCCGGGCGGCGGCTCCTTATCTGAATTTGGCATCACCTGCAAGCGATACACTGAAGGAGCCACAACAAGCCCCCGCTAGGATCCAGGCTGCCAGGGAAAATAAGTCCACCCAGAACCAGTCTGGCGTGTCCTTGGTTTATTTTCTTTCCAGACCCGAAATGCAGGGGGCGGGGGCTGGCTCGGGTGGGAGGGGGCTGGGAATGGCCCCTGGATATGCCGTGCCCAGGTCACTTGGTGTGACATTTCAAACCCCTGCGACTTGTTTTCTTGAAAACTGGCTTTAGTGATCGCAGGAAATAACCGAGAGATACTGAATCTCTAGCAGGCCCCCGGGCAAGCACACACCAAAAAAAAAAAAAAAAAAACCGGGAGGCTCAGGTTTTACCCTTCACAAATATTTAACCCTTTGGCAGCCTGGGATAATTCTTTTCCTAGACCAGCCCTCACTTGGACTCAGCAAGCTGCCAGCCTACCAGTGATGCCACTACTCTTGAAGAATCTCTGGCACTGGGTTTCTGTTTCCTTGTCCCACGAAGTTAAAAGAACCCAAAGGTATATCCTTTATCCAGGAATTGTTTTGAAAGAGGGCAACGCCCTTACTAAGTTGCCATCTTAGCTCAGGTAGGGCCTGGTAAGGAAAAATGTGTCGGAGGGGGCATCTTTGGTCGTTGGATAGAGAAGTCGATGCCTTCTGTTAAAAAGCCATGGGCTGCTTGGATGGCCAGAGGCCACTGTAGGTGTTTCAGCTGAGCTGATGGCGGAGTTCTGAAAGCGAATTTCTCCCCTACTCCCCCATTAGAAACGGGGAGGCTGGCCGCAAAGCTGGCAATTACTGAAAGAAAATGGGAGGAGATGGGAAGATCGGGCCACATTTATATTTTACTTCCTGAAAATCAAGGTGCTAGCACAGACGTTAAAGAGATTATTCTCCTTCTTCAGGATTTAGGAAATGGTGCTGCAAACTTAGAGATAAAGGAAGAGATATTTAGGGTTAATGAGGACCAGCTTTACCTCTCAAGTGCCCAGAAACGGTTTTAATAATCAGGGTTAGAGTCTTTGAGGGTTTGTTCCCTTAACTTAGATTCTTCCTTCCCAAACAGAAATACAGATATTTCCTTTTACCTTCTGGTTGGCTACTGGATAGGGGGACTAAACTTCCAAAAGTCTTACTTTTGAAAACTTTTGATTGATCCAGAATATTGGGTTTTGTCTTTTTAAAAAAGGAAATAACAGGTTCTTGAATTTGAAAAATTTCATTATGGTTGTTAATTAGCTTTGAATTTTTGCTTTTGACAGATTGCAGTATTTTAATGCTACAGATGGAAACATCTGCCTATCTAATTACAGTCACTTCTTCCCTGGCCATCCATAGATCAAAAATCTAATTCCTTTTTGGATATTTATATGAGTGTGTCTCTTTTTGAATATTGGGAAATTATTCTGATCAAAGTAGTTACTGTGTATTTAGGATACCTGTATCTATGTGTTCTTGTTTAGTCGCTAAGTTGCATATGACTCTTTGACCCCATGGACTATATAGCACACCAGGCTCCTCTGTCCATGGGATTCTCCAGGCAAGAATATTGGAGTGGGTCGCCATTTCCTTCTCCAGTGGATCTTTCAGACTCAGGGATCGAACCAAGTCTCCTGCATTGGCAGGCCTATTCTTTACCACTGAGACACCTGGGAAGCCCCGTATCTGTGTGTACTGCTGTGTAAAACATCAGAAGCTCTCGTCCTGTAGTTTGTTGCTAGCCACCCAAAGGGGCATATTGTTTTCCATGTGGGTTTCCAAGGGGCGAGTTTGACTCTAAAGCCTTATTATGATTGTCCCTGGTGAGGTGTCAGATCTATGGTTGGTTAGTTACATTAATATCAATTTTACTGGCTCCCAGGTCATCTTTAAACATCTTCTGTAATACAGTAGGGATTTCCTTGTAAATTAAATTACCTGTAACAATTACAAGTGTATTTTATGCTTACTGAACTTTTAAAGTGAGATACCCCGTTGTGTAGTAAAAAAGTCAGTTCAATAAAAGAGGCCATAGGGTGGGAAATGGGAGTTAGTTCTTTAAGTAGATTCACCTTAGAATAAGATTTTCTCAGCAGATTTATCTAATAATTTGGGGAGCTCTATGTAATTGAAGCAGGAAAGAGATTCCCAGAGATGGAGAAGTTTATGGCTACCCTACCACAAAATTTAATACATATTGAAAGGCTACATAGTTCTGGGAAATTCAGAGTCCCTGTGGCAGTATTCCCAATGAACTTTAATATTTAATGGGTTTTGTAACAGAAATCAGCCTTTCAGTTTTGAATACGAAATAGCTTTAAAGCTTAGTTTTGTCAGAGCTGCAAAGACTAGGTTTAAGTAAGACATTGTCTAAGATTGTTCTCTTGAAAAATGTGAGATTCTGCCACTGCTGTCTGGGGTAGGGCATAGGTTGCCACACATTTAGTCAGCTGTGTTTTCCCATACAAGTATTCACCAAGGAGAGCAAGGGAATTTGCTTGAATAAGCAGCATGCTAGAGATGGAAAACAATGAATGAATAATAAACTATTTGCAGAGGAGTCCCAATGGACTTGTGATAAAAGCAGGAAATTCAGAGAGTTTATTAAGCTGATGTAGGGAAGATTAGAGGCTTTTAAATATGGGTCTGATTGATGTAAAGGTAAACTTTCCTCAAGATACTGGCATTCAGTGCAATAAGGAGGATTGTGTGACCAATTACAGGCTAGCACCTTGTTGATGGAGACTGTGCATGGAAGAGGCTGATAAATGGAGTCAGGCTGAGAGCAGTAATAGGGCACAGAGAAATACTCCATTGGGAACCAGATGTGGAGTGCTGTGGGGGAGTGGTTCAATCTATAAAGCAAGTTTGGCGTCTCGCAGAAATCACGCCAGATTCAGAAAGCTTGGCAAGGACCTCTGGAAGAACTGGCCCAGGTGGCTTTCTTCCTGCGGAAGGAAGGAAGGAAAAATGGTAGAGGAGGCGAGTTCCGGACCTAGGTTCAACCTGGGCCAGGTTCAGGGTTCGAGGCTCACAGCGCCCCCGACTGCCTGGAGCGAGGGAGAGGCTCCGGAACTCGGCAGGAAGCCGCGGCCCCGTGATCTTGCTGGGCTTCGGGAACGACGAGCCGCGTAGAGCTCCGGGCCAGCGAACTGCCGCCGAGAGCGGGAAGTTCGGTTGGGCAACGGCGTTGGGCGTTCAAATGTCGCTGCTCTCGGGCCTCGGGCGGGTTTTTCCTTTTTGGCTCCGTTTCTGGGCTTTAAAGCCCGGGCGCAGTGGTTACCTACGCTCCGGCTGGGCCGTCGCATCGGCAGCTTTACAGGTTGGACCCAGCCGAGGCTTTTCGCTTCAGCCCAGCGGGTCCACCTGTGGCCCCTGAGCCTCGGGGGACCGGGGACCTGGCCCCCGCGCCCAGGAGAACGCCAGTGGGTGGCACTCGTCCCCGTAGATGGGAGCAAGATGTGCCTGCGCTCACCTGCGCGCTGTGCTTTCCCCATCCCGGGAGAGTTTAGAAGTCGTAAAACCCAGGGGAGTTAGAGCTTCAATCACTCTGGCCCTTCGGAGCGCGCAATAATAAAGTAGGGAACTTGAGACCTCCAGAAACCGTGCGGGTCGGGAGTCACCCCTCGAGGAGCCCCCGGGCCAGATCCTCGCAGGTTCCCCAGCCGGGTGGGGCCCGCGTTTGTCTCAATCATACCTCCTCCCCTCCCGGACGGTGGGGGCGCGGGCCAAATGAGACCATTCAATTAAATGTTTAATTGCGAATTCTGGTATGGTTTCTGGAAGGTTAATCACAGCTGTCTCAATTATTTATGGCTTTTTGGCAAATTTCCGACCAGATAAGTATATTTCTATTGTGAAGCGTCTTGCAGGAAATCTTATAAATATTTGATTACTCATTTCAGCTACAAGGATTCTGCATCCACGCCCCAAGATGCGGGGGCAAGCGGAGTTTGGGAACGCCTCCCCTGGATGGGGCGCCCCGGGCGGCGGTGGGTCGCGCAAGAAGCCAGCCGCCGGTACCTGGCTCCCAGGCCCTTTGGGCACGGAGGAGTCCCGGGCCGCCGGCCGGAGGGGAGGTGCGGGCGCAGGGGCTGAGCCCCCTCGGCTTCCCGGTGTGCAGCGCTCCGCCCGGCCGCGGCTTGAGGTGCTTCTGCGCGCGCCGCGGCGGGGGCCCCGGGCCCTGGGTCTGGCGCCCTGGTCCGAGTCTCCGCCAAACCCTGGGAGCCGGCTCCGCTGAAGCGGGAGGGATTTCCCCCGCCCCGAGCCCAGCCGGGCTTCGGCCCCGCAGCCCGAGCGCGCCGGAGACCCCGGGGGCCGGGAGGCAGGAGCATAGAGCGCACAGGGATTGCGTTTGCTTTCTTTCTCTTTCGTTTGAAACTGGACCTCTTTATTTTCTATTTGCAAAGAAGTAAAAACTGCATATACATAACTCGACAGCCTTGGGAAGTTCCAAAAATAAGTGTCCTGAACAGGAGGTAAGTTTGCTTTTAACAATCCGGTGTAACTTCTGTATTTTCCGTCTCCTCCGCCCCCAGTCTTGAATCTTAAACGTATTAATCCCAATCTCCTCTCCGCCCCCGCCATCAGATCTTTTTGTTGCTAATGTTTGATCCTTATCTGACAGAAATAATTCCCAGTGTCACTCAGTGAACGGCTTAGCACTGACCGTCGGCTTAAGGTGGAGAAACGATGAGAACAAGATATGAAAAGGTCAGCACCTCCTGGCAGACTCTTCTCCCTTTCAGCTGTGAGCTGTGCACAGGAGTGAAAACGGCTATTCAGGACCTTTGTGACCATGTGTTTTATTTTTACTTCGGCTTCATTGCAGTTATTTGAGAAAATACTTTAGGGTGGTTCACTGTGTTTGATCTTTTCTGGATCCCTAATTTTTATTTTGGAGAATTTCAGTTCAGCAATCCTATTTCTATAGGAGACTCTCGGTATTGGCCGCTGGGAAAGTTTAGGCAGACAAATGAATACAGTGCTCTAAGTTCATTTCAGATAGCTGCTAGAACATATTATGTAATTAGAATGTAAAACTGTTACAAACATCTTCTACACAAACCTAATAAGGGAAATTTAAAGCAGGTTAACTTTTAGCAAGTCTTTAAGATACTTCCAGAGTTGAAATTAGTTTTTCTTTAAAATCTGCATTGCCTTCACAAGAAAAGTCACCACTGCAAACAGAATAAGTTATTTTATTACAAGAACAAAACAGACTTGCTAACTTTTTGTTTAATTTCACCCATATTACAAATGCAAAGTATACACTATCATAGGATGTAAGTTACCAAACTCCAAACTATTGTGCATAAATGACATACACTTGCAGAATTAGAAAGAACATTAAAGTATCTACAGTCTTTATAAATAGTGTGAAGTATATACTGTATCTACAGAGTATAAACATGTGAAAATGAACTTCTTAAGGAGTAGTTACAATGTTTTGAACAATTTAAAATATTAATGAGGGTACTCAAATACACAACCAACCAAAACCTTTATTTTTTCTCTTTTTTTAAGAAAAACTGTCGAGCTTCTTCCCAGGCCTGCTGAGGAAATCTGTTAGCCAGTTCAAGATAGTCTTGGGAACCAAGGCATTTTCCTGAGGGGAGAAAAAAGAAGAGAACAGTAAACAAGTTAAAGTCTTCAACATTTAAGAAATGAAAATTATTTTGGTATCTGAGTCCAAAATGGAGACATACATTTCAAATAAACCACGATGCAAATTTCAGTAAAGGTAACTCATCTATATCTGTAGTATGAAATATATACTATATATTTTAATTACAATCTATTTCATGCTTCTAAGCTACTCAGACATTAACTTCTAGGTGAAACATTATGAAAAACACTGTATTTGGACTCTGGAGTAAGAAAACAGGGAAAATAAGTATGTGAACATAAAATGACAGTTATGTATTCCATCCTTAAGTCAGCCTGGAAAGGCCATATCTGTACATAAACTTGACGGCTGTTTTCTAAAATAGTCTGTTTGATCTAAAACATGATTTTAGTTTAAACATAACTTTAAAAAATGCTCAAATCTGGCATTCAGTTGCCCAACAAAGCAGAGGGAACTATCAGGAGCTTTACTGGCTACTGAAACAAACAAGTCTCCTGGCCAGCCAGTCATCCAGCAGTGAGGATTTGGAAACCGGAATTCTTCCTTAGCAATAAGAATGTGGTGTGTCAGGAGCTGCTTCACATTTAGAATTTAGAGGTTCACCTGGGCAATGAATTCAAAACATCTTGAAATATTTTATGGGGACATTCTAAGCAATAGGGGAACAGATGTCCAGGTGCAGACTAGCAATTTAGTGTGGCATCATCATTTTTTAAAATCAGGTAAGCATATTATGAGCTGTCACCAGTATAGCGATGACTTTTCTAAGCAAAGCAGAGAACAGTTCCCCATTTGCTGTTTTGAAGATTAATCCCATAGTAATTGGGGAAAGCATGAAAGTCAGAGAAGATGATCCCTTGGAAAAGAGAGGTTGAAACCAAGCAGACAGAGGCAGCCCCTGGGACATGCCTGACAGATAGGCAGCAAATGGTGACTCATCCTTATGTCAGAAGGAAAAGGAAGAAAAAGAATGTCTATACTTCTTACTAGCAAAAAACAAAACAAAAACTGCTGTACAATTAAAAAGAAATACATTAGAAGAAGATTTTTCTAGGCATTTTCAAAATTCAAAATTTAAATCATTGTTTTTAAGATATAGTAACAAATTACGATTACAAATTATGATTTTTTTCCAGCCTCCAACAACTTAAAAGAAAGGCTGTGACTGAGTCAGGGCAAAAGTGAACTTGCACACTAATTCTGACTTAGGCAAATGGTACCAACTATGATGTTGACTTGAATTTCTAAAAAGGGGCATAGTTTTCTGTTTACTTGTGAGTGTCTGAGCCAATAAAACATGACATTTTTTCATGATACTGTTACAGTTGTAGTTATATTCTCATGTATGTGCTTTTCAGCGCCTGTCCATTGTAAAGAACTGTGAGACACACACACACCCCTGCCCAGGGTGACCTCCTCCTCCCCCAAAGTGAGGGCTACCGAGTGGGTGCCCCAGAGGATCTTGCGGGACTAGACCTCTGGCCACTTTAAAGACTATCAAACTAATGGAAGAATTGGGGAAAATTTGGATGAAGGTCTCATTAATCAGAGATGCTGACATGACAGTCAGACAAACAGCAACTTGTACTTCTCAATTACAGTGTGGGTAGCAGAATATTTAAAAAAGTAAAAATGCACTTGAAAATTCTACATCTCAGCTCTCATCACAGGACTCACCTCAGCAGAAGTGCTACAGGGAAAAACATTTTTTTTTGTAAATCTTTTGGCCCCTCAACTGTGCTCTTTCTTCATGTAAAACAATTTTACAATTTTTATTTTCAATAAAAAATTCAAGTGGTTGAATTTTAGGGGAACATATGGGCTACTATCAATGACAATTTTATTCTGAACCAGGGTAGGGAACTAAATGTATGTAATTTCAGCATTTATGTGAGTAATGTAGGCCAATATTAATGATCTGATTGTCTCTTCTATTACAAGGTAGCTCTTTAGTAATTATTCACCATTTATTATAACTTGCTTGAGGGGAGTATAAATTATATAAAGATGTTTTCGTGCTTTTCTTTTACTTCCATGGATTTCTCTGTATATTCTGATACACTCATGTTTGATGACAAAATCAATTTCTTTATTCTCTGAAATATACTTGGTATCTGAACTTCAAATATTTTAGGTGATGTAATAAATTGATTTCTCTAACAGTTGCAAAGCGTGGAGTGAGAAATGTCTAGCTAACAAACACATGACATTTAATTTCAATAGAGACATACCTTTGGGCTGATAAGACTGGTTATCTGCATGACCTGAAGTCTGTGCAAAATCCTGTGTGAAACGAGAAAAGTGTTTTCATATCAGTGCTACGAACAGAGAACTTTGCTGAGAGTGGCTTTAAAAATGCCTCTGAATTCTGAGATAACTATTTTTACCGTGAATACTTTGGAGCCCAAATATAAAAGCTGAAGAAACTGATGTTATGTATTTCAGGTTCTCATATTTAAATCAAATAATGATGACTCAAATCTAAGTATCACCAACGGCCAGGTTGTCGCCTGCTGTGCAAAGTATGACTTTGTTTTATATCTAACAAACTGAATTCTTTAGCCAAATACTGTCTTAAAATATTGACAGACTTTTAACATTAAACAAACCCCACAAGTATAAAAGCCCTTATGTATTCTGTAGCTAAATTTTTTTAATTGAAGTATAACTGACATAAGTATCATATTAGTCTCAGGTGTGAAGCATAGTGATTCCATGTTCATCTACATTTTGAAATGGTCACCATGATATGCCTAGTTATCAGCTGTCACCATACAATGTTATTATATTATTGACTGTATTCCCTATGCCATACCTTAAATTCCTATGACACTGAGTTTATAGCTGGAAGTCTGTACCTCTTAATTCCCTTCACATATTTTGCCCACCTCCCTATCCCACTTTCCAAACCACCTGTGCTCTGTATTTCTGAGTTTGTTTCTGTTTTGCTATGTTTGTTTCGTTTTTTAGATTTCATATATAAGTGAAATCATATGGTAATTGTCTTTCTCTGACTTCTTTCACGTAGTATAATATTCTTTGGGTCCATCCATTCTGTAGCTAGATCTTAACGTCCAGCAATTTTACTTTTCGATGGAACATGGAAAAGGTCATCTATAATACGTGAAATCTCAGGAACCTAGGACAAACTGCTAGCTTTTATTTTTAATATTTTCTAGTGACTACTAATAATTTAACACAGTGAACCTTGAAGAACCATTATATAAACCAAAGTCCAATGTACTTTCATTCTATTGAGCACAATAACTTATAGAAAAAAACCAAACTTGTTTTTAACATCCTATCCCAAATAAGTATTATAAGAAATTTGCATAGTTATTTATAAAATCTGTGCTAAAATATATGGTTAATGTGTTAGATTTATATTAAATTATATTTAATTGTGTATTAACTATAATAGAGAAGAGCCAAATTAGAAGTACTCGGAGATCAACACCAGATGAAAATACTATATATGAGCCTTACTTTAGATTCTGATACCATTTATATTTTTATAAATTGTTTTCCAAGCAGTTGAAAAAATGTAAGGGACTAAGATGGTACAGCTACAAAATTGTCTTTGCTCAATAATCACTGACTTGGTTGAGGCCTCTTTGCTCGGGCCACAAAAAGCTGCATATCATCTCTCTGGAGGTCCCTGTCCCCCTTCCTTTCTAGCCTTACTTTTCTCCACAGCATTTAACACAATCTGACATGCTATTTATTTTGCTCATTTGTTTTTTGTTTGACTCCCCCGACTCTAAATTTCAAGGCAGCAATTTGTATCTGTGTTGTTTGCTACTGTTATTTCCAGTGCCTGGAGCAGTGCCCAGCACACCAGAGGCACTAAAAATTTGCCTGTTGAATGAAAGAATTAATTTTAAGATCATGGTCTTAAAATTCTCTATAACGTATTTCCTGTTTAATCCTAAGGCTGTAAGAATATATGAAGAATCCTATATGTTGATATGATGGTTATATAAAACTTCATTAAGATTTTAATTATTAACTATAAGATTTTTTTGAATACATATACCCTACATACAAATCTGAATATTTTTGAAAAATTTTTTTTGAAACTGGAATTTAGACTCAAAAAGAAACAAACTGAAAACAAAACATTTCTAAGCATAATTGATCTAGTGTGTTTATTAGCTGATCATCTAATAGAGGATAGTTTAAGAAATGTAAACCACTTCTAAGGTGAAGAAAGCTTGGGGGATTCTTTAGCCATCCCAACCAGCTGGGCACTGTTACGCCCTTTCAAAAGTGATACATGTATATTAGCCAGAATAAGGAACAATAACAATACAAAGTTCTGCTTTCTGTTTCATTATTATTATGAACATAAAACACTGTCTGTTAAGCATATGTGCGTCATGGAACAAAAACACACTGGCTTTAGGGTGCAACATTTGAAAAAATAATAGAAGATTTTCAGCAAATAATGTCATTGTGTAATGACAGAGAAGAAATTACAGGATTAGCTACTAGCAAATGCTAAAGACTAACCGAACTGATTCTCTACTGTCAGGTGACTGGTTAATTTTAGATGTGGAAATACTGCTTTGCTACAGTACTGATTCTGATTTGAGTCCTACAGAATTTCACTGGATCAGAAAAATATAAGGCCATAATTAAAAGTTTTAGATTTGAGAAAAAGCAACAAAATGTTTTTTTCTTATACACATACTGACTGTGCGTGTATATACATATGAATATTTGTTTAAAAATTTACAAATAAATTGCAGTTTTAATCTTTCTTCAGCAGTCATTATCTATTCCCTATAAATAGACAAAACACAAGATTAAGTAACAGTTAAAGCCTTAAAGAATTCTTTTAAAAACATTTCTTCACTACAGGCTTAACTGGAAAAATACCTTTTTCTTGAAATCCTCCAAGTAGAAATTATATACAATACTCAAACCCCAGTTTTACTATCTTGACAGTCAAGCACTATTTATAAATAGGTGAAATTTTGGGGTAGTGTGGGTGGCAAGGGTAAACAGCTGGTTCACTTTTATTTTTCAGTCGCATTAGCTTTCACACAGAGTCAGAGAATTCGGCATAAATACAGAAGGTACCTGAATAAACGTGGCCAGTAGAACACAGCTCATCTCTTGCTCCAGAATGATCTTGTTCTGAAGGTTGTCGTAACAAGCAGCGATGAGTGAAGGGAAGAGCACTTTGATCAGCCGTGGGTCACTGAAGTACTGGAAGGGCAGCTGGCAAAGCTTCTGCAGGACTGTGGGGTGGCGGCCGGACTGCACGATGACCTGCGACAGAGGAGGAACCCCAGGTCAGCTGCCATAGAGCCCTGGCCTGCCCCTTGTCCCGCTTCCTCAGCCGGCTGCACCAGTAAGAATCACGGAAAACACACTGAAGAAGTGTAAGGAGGAAGAAAAAAATACTCCTAACTCCGTATCAGAGCTTAATTTAAGTGATATTTGAAAGGAGCAGAAAAGAAAGAAATCTCATTTCCTAACTTAAGGAAAAGATGCCAAAAGTTCTACATCCATTTAAAAATTCTTATAATCCACGAGGAACCATGGATTCATCATGGAGAGAGGATGCCCACGAAATGGATTTAGGATACGCACTACTTTAACACAGTGCCTCACCCTTCACTCTTCCCCTTAAAGCAAAATAGCCATATTCCTTAAAACTTGCCAAGAGCTCACTCAGAAGAAAGATACCCTCTCCTATACCCTCCCACTGCAGTCTTCCCCTGCCCTAGCTCGTGGAATATATTGGACACCGATCAATTTATTCCATACGCAGACAAGCCCCTGGAAAGAAAAAAGGGGTTTGTTAGGGGAACGGGAACAGTTTCAGCCAAAAACAAAAAAAGGCTCCAAAAGTTCCTTCCTCTGATCCATACTGCTTATCTGTGTTTCCATCAGTGCCATTGAGTCTAAAAGGAGAATTGTTTAGATAAACCAGACTGTTGTCCTGAAGCAGTCTAGGTTTACAACTGTGTACATTTTAAGAAATGGGGCAATGCAATTAATGGGCTTGCAGGGAAGCCCTCCGAACGTACTCCCTAGGCCTATATGATAAACCAAGAACCGTCAAAATCAGATCTGTTTCGAGTAACTTTGATTAGACTGTTCTAATATAAAAGAGCTGGGTGACCCGAAGCCCCACTTCTTGGTATAGGAGGAAGCTCACGGAAGGTTAGGAACACTGTAAAATCTAAGGTCAAGACTGTAAATTGTACTTGGAAAAACACAATTTTACAGGTACACACCCAGACAGGACTGCATTCAAATTAAAACCAGAAGGACAGAATGAAACAGCAGAGGCAGGAGAAACATAAATTATAGGGATTTACAAGTTTTCAAAGTACTTTTAACAATACTTTAAGAACACACTCTCAGATGATAATGCAGTTTGGTTTAAGAACAAAATCAACAAAGTAATAGTTCACATATTTTAGTTCAATAGCTAAAATGACATCAAAAACCTTTAGAGAATGTTGATAGGGACTTGTTAATACCTTCAAATCCAGCAGGAATTTTAAAGACTTGCAGTGTGACAATTCAGCACATGGCTATGGGCTGCCATCCCTGACACTGGCTGAGAAAAATGTGCCCCTATCATCCACTTTATTGATAAAGCATTTACTTAAATCTTTATTTTAATTATTAGCTACAAATTTTGTCGCACAGCCAAATGATCATCACTTTAGAATTTATAATGATACCATTATTAGAAGCCTCTTTTCCCCCCTTTGGACAAAAATTAAGAACAAGTTTTTTCTTTGGAACTTCACTGTTAAAATGCTATTACTGGAAGACTCACTAATTGAAAAGATATTAAACTGGACAGTCTGGCTGGCACAGGCACAATGTTAAACTCAAAGACGGCGATTCCTGGTTCCTGGTAAATCAGCACAGAAGATGAGAGCTTAAGCATAACTTATTCCACCTGGACTCCTGACCCTCGCTGGGGGAGGGGGGCCTGTCCCTTGGGGGTGAGTCCCCTCTGGGAACAGAGCTGGCTATGAGTTGCCTGTTGAAAAAGTGAGTTTACAGAGGTCACCAGCAGGGTAGTGAGATGACCTGTCAGAGGCCACTATCTTTCAGTCCCTGACTGCAGAAGACACAAACGGAGGTAGGCAGTTTGGGTGCCTGGGGGTAAGGAGTTCTACCCATAGGACCACCCATGACAGGACTTAGCCAGATTACAGTCAAGGGGTCCGAGAGGGGTGCTGCAAGCTACCCCCCTGGCTTGGCAGTGAGCCAGAGGAGGACATCTAGTTAGCACTGTCCCTCAAACCACATTTCAGATGTTGTGGGGAGACAGCACTAGGAAAGCCTGGAAGGGGCCAACCTGCAGCACGGAGGCTCAGTAGGTGAGATACTCCTGGATAATGCAGGCGGGCTTGGGGCACAGGGGAGCGGCAGTTTGATGTCATGAGCACAGATGAACAGTCAGCTGGATTAGGTCAGGTACTTCCTGTAGAGGCAGGGAAGCAAGGCTGGGGATGCGAACAGCCTGACCTCAGTGCTCAGGGCCTTGGGGACGAGGAGAGAGCTGCCTGAGAGGCTTTTGACAGGTTAGGGGATGAAGGCAGGACTCAGTTTTATTTCATCCAGTCACTCAGTCCCAGGCCTTAGGGAGGAGTCAAATGTCACTTGGGACTGCTTAAGCTGTCCAAAATCAGTAGAAAGTCAATAGGGAGTCATCACAGGACATGAACGTCTTGCTGAATGAAAGAAACATACGTAAGAGAAATCTCCTACCGTATGATGTAAGTCTGTCTCTCTATATGCCTTCCTCATGGAGTTGCAACTAAATCAGTAACTGATCTGTCACCTTTATCTGGACAAAGGCCTAAGGTGGCACCACCCTGAGCCTGGCCAGGCCACCTGCCCTTTCTTTAAGGGCACAGAGGTCAACACAAACATAAAGGGTATTTTCACAGAGCCCCTTTCCAGAGCACTGAACCAAGGAAGGATGTGACCTGCCTGTAGATTTCTTCAGTGGCCACAGTCATCAGACAACAGGTAGGGAGCTGGTGTGGCCTCAGTAGTGATGAGAAACCTCCTCTCAAACGTTTTGTCCATTTTCAGATGCAGACTAGGACTCCAAGGAAACCAAGAGAATTTCCAGCAACTTCAGATCAAAAAGGACTTCCCTGGTGGCTCAGACAGTAAAGCACCTGCCTACAATGAAGGAGACTTGGGTTCAATCCCTGTGTCGGGAAGATCTCCTGGTGAAGGAAATGGCAGCCCACTCCAGTATTCTTGCCTGGAAAATCTCATGGACGGAGGAGCCTGGTAGACTACAGTCCATGGGGTTGCAAAGAGTCAGACATGAATGAGTGACTTCCCTTTCACCTTCAGATCAAAAGCGACTGAAACTGAACTTGCCTCTTGCTCTTGGGTGTGATTCTAAAATATATACTAACTACAGAGCTAGGAGATCTGAGTTCTGGCCTTTACTCTAGTCACCAACTAGTTGTGTGACCTAAGCAAACTATTCAGTTGTTTTGGGTTTTAATTTTTTTTTTTTAAGTATACTTTTCAATGAAGCATAACACCTATCCCCTTTAAGTTAAAAGCCTGATTTTTCACAAAGTTAACATACTTGTGTTAGTGTTACTCGCTCAGTCGTGTCTGACTCTTTGTGACCCCATGGACTAGTTTGCCAGACTCCTCTGCCCATGAAATTTTCCAGGCAAGAATATGGGAGTGGGTAGGTCTTCTCCAGGGGATCTTCCCAACCCAGGGGTCGAACCCACATCTCCTGCATTGCAGGCAGATTCTTTACTGTCTGAGCCACTAGCACTCAAATAAAGAAAAACAATACAACCAAGAGTTCTGGGTCTTTAATATACTCTTTCTCACTGAGAATTAGATTCTCGCATTTTGAATTTAAGACAAGTCACATTGAAACTACTTGACTGTATCAGAACACGAGAGAGCACTTCAAGGCCTTCTTGGACCCATCCTTAGTCATCCTGTGGAGAGAATTCTCCTTTGGGCTTCTAAGCAAAGGCCAGCAGGTGTAGTTCCATGGTCACTGAAGAAAGTCACCTTTTACCTGTATGCCCTGGCACGCACCACCTTTTTTCTTCGCTGGCAAGGGGTTGGGAGAAGGAATAGGGAGAGGGTAAAAGAGAAAGTGGGCGAGAGACCCTCACTTCCTTTTATTTTTGGAACTATCAACAATTCTGGGAAGAAGGAGCTTTAGAAAAAGGAAAGTTTCATGCTGCCAACGTGTGCTACAGCCTTGGAAAGAGGGCCAGGAGGATCTGAATACCGGCACTAAAAAGGCATCTGGGAAAAAAATAAAAGTAAAAGGAATCTGGAGTAGACAAGTGGGACATGTTGATTCTTTCATCTGCTGATCCCTGGGCACCCACTAAGTCTTCTGGCTCCAATCTTTGCACTTCCTACCAAGTGAAGTATAACTGGGTGCCCCAACTGAGGAAGCCAGAAGAGAGCTCTAAATTCAGTGGCCATTTACTGAATGCCTCCCGTGTGCCAAATGCTGAAGGGGACACGGAGAGGAGTCAAGCCTCACCTCTCAGGGAGATGAGGTATGTCCACAAAGGACAATAATACAAAGGAGCCTGGGTCATCAGAGAGGGAAGGATAAGGTACTGGGGGATCCCATAGGAGGGAGATTACTCGAGGGAGAGATTACTCCTTACTAAGGTGTGGAAGTCTGCACCAAGCAGGTGGGTTGGACCTTCAAGGTTAGATCAGATCTGAGCACCTAGGATTGTAGGTGGAGGAATTTCACGTGGAGAGAAGAAACAACCATGATTCAGTGCTAGCCTGTCTCAGTTGCTCAGGCTGCCATCACAGACCACCCTAGACTAGGTGGCTTAAATGACAGAAATTTCTTTTCGCACAGTTCAGAAGCCTGCAAGTCTGAGATCAGAGTGCTGCATGGCTGGGTTCTGGTGGGGGCTCTCTTCCTGGTTTGCACAGTGACACCTCACTGGCCTTTCCTTACTGAGTGTGCGTGAGGCCACCAATCCTATTACATTAGGACCCACCCTTGTGACCTCATCTGACCTTAATTAACTCTTAAAAGTCCTATCTCCAAGGACTGTCACACTGGGGGTTAGGGCTAAACATATGAATTTTGGGGGAATACAATTCAATCCACAGCTCAGGTCCGATTCCTCGTCACCCCTGGCCAGCATGAAGTTTCATTATCAAGCTACCCTCACTAACCAGGTGTATTTTAGAAGTGTCTGGGCCAGTTGTCTCTCAGAGGCCACAAGCATGAATCTGCAGGCTCAAGGGAGCTTGGTGTTAAGTAGCCCTGGCTCTGGTTGGTTAACAGGTTTGAGCCACAGTGTTCTTTCAATGAAACAGAGGCAGATGGCAGCCTTCAGGGTTTACATGAGGATCAAACAAAACAGCGTCTGTGATCACAAAGTAAAAGGCAAGGTTAGTTAGGAGCCTTTGGTTAGCTCACCAGTTCTGCTGCTCTGAGTTTCCTCCTGCCGGATCTGGGGATCTGGCTTCCCTACACTCACAGAACCAGAAGTCCCCTCCCAGTGTGCGAGGCCTAACGAGTGCTTTCTGTCATCCCGCCCCCGCCTCTCTGTAAGGGCTACTCATTAGAACAGGGAACCTGGCAGCAGCGGGCCCTGCTCTGGCTGGGACTCATCAGCAAGCTTCATGCCACCTGGGAAGCCATGCCAAGGCCTCTACCTGGCCCTGCCTCCGCAGGAGAGAGCTGTGCAAACAGGCTGGGGATGCCAGCCAGGATCTTGTGGTGGCAGGGGTAGGAAGTGCATTCTGATAGCTCTGAAAAGAAAATCCTAGCATAAGCGCGATCCAAGAAACACAGGTAAGTGGTACAGAGAAATAGTCTTAAGCTTAGTCTGTGTGTGTGTGTTGGAGCTGTTGTGCCAGACTTGTCAATCTGAAAACAGAGCAGGAAGGGCCAGAGATAATAAGGCTGGTGTTGTGGGCTCCTGATTCAGACTCAGGAGGAGCTTCTCTCCAAGCACTTAAGGAAATCCTTAAGCCCAGGAAGCCTTCCCAGGCAGCATGGCTAGAAACTGCCTCTGCTTTTCAACCCAAAGACAAGGCAGCAGCTCTTATATTGTAAATTGGGTGAGCAGTTTAATTCCTAGTTCCAGAAGGGCAGGAACTTTTTCCTTTACTTTTCTGTCTTCCCCTGCTCTGCTAGAGGGCTGGGCACCTCAGAGTTACTGGAATGAGTGAATCAAAGTGACACAGGGTCCCTAGTTAACACATTCTTCTGTACCTTGCCTTGGGGGAGAATCATACCAAGATCTCTTCTCATGGGGTACAGATGCCATTTTCTGAAGCAGGTCTCCGTTTCACATCGTCTTAGGTCTGCTCAGCTAGTCCTTTGTCATAGATTGAAGGTTTGTGTGCCCCCCTCAATTCTTATGTTGAAATCCTAATCCTCATGTGATGGCATCAGGAGGTGGGGCCTTCAGGAGGTGATTAGATCATGAGGATGGAGCCCGCATGAATGAGATTAATACTTTCATAGAAGAGACCCCAGAGAGCCCTCTAGTCCTCTTTCTGCCTTGTGAGGATATGATGAGAAGCTGGTAGTCTGTAACTTGGAAGAGGGCCCTCCCCAGAACCCTGACCTTGGACTTCCAGCCTCCAGAACAATGAGAAACAAATTCCTATTGTTTTACAAGCTACCCAGTCTGTGGAACTTTGTTACTGCAGCCTGAACTAAGACAACCCTAAAGTACGGATTCTGTAATCATTCGTCTGCTCCCTTAGAAGGAAATTGGGCTTGAGACTCTCAGCATCCCAGGCACAAATGCAGGGCTCCCTGGCCCGGTTATAAGGAGAGGTCTGGAAAAAATCCTCCTCCTTTGTAGGTAGTGGGGTGACACTGGTCTCTTGATTGATGTGAAGGAATCCAAAATCTTCTAGGGCATCACACTGCCAGTTGTTGCTTGTTGTTCAGTCGCTAAGTTGTGTCCGATTCTTTGTGACTCCGTGGACTGCAGCATGCCAGGCCTCCCATCACACTGCTAGAACCTCAGCAACATCCAACGCAGCAGAAGTCTGTCACTGGCGGAGACGGTACTCGGTAGTCTATGAAGCCCCTCTATCTACATCATCTGAGTCTCTCAACATCCTTGAAGGGGGAAGACACAGATGGCTATACTCTTTTATAAGAAGAGCTCTGAAACTCAGAGAGTTTGAGAGACTTGTTATAGGTCCACCAGCCAGTCATTTATGGAGCTGGGCCTGGAGAACTCTTCTGACTCTGAGAGCTCGCTTCTCTCTTGCCTCTCAGGCCCATCCAGTGCTATCACACCCAGGGGGTTGCCCCTTTCTAGGCTGAGGGGCTCTCTGTCACCAAGCCCTGAGCTCGTTCCAATGACTGGCTGCCAGCCAGCTTCTCGCACAACTTTGCCAGCCCAGATGAAGAGGATGATGACATACTGCCATTCTAAACAGACTAAACCAACTGACACACACAGATTAAACCAACACAAAAGGCCTTTCTTCAAAAACCTATATTCTGCTTGCCTAGGTATCAAATAACCAGTTCTTGGCTATGTGCTAGGCTGTGCCAAGGGTTTGTCTCAAACTATTAGACATAAGAACTTGAAAGAGAGGAACGGTTGGTGATGGGGCTAGATTCTCAGGAGTGAACTGTTGGAACATGTGACTTCTAAATGAGGACCCTCTTGTGATGGTGATGTAGTTAGCTGCCTTCTTGGTTTTGTGTGCCTGCAGACCGGCCTTGTTTTTGAAATGACCACTATCACCTATGATATATTTATAATGCTAATCTTTGGTATGACCTGAAGAGTTTTTCCCAACAGTTAAATTTCAGGTAGAAAAAAAAGGAAAGTGGAGGTAAACTACTGGGTAGGTATGCATGTGGTCTAGAAATGCAGTTGGCCTGGGCAGTCTGTGTATTTCACATCTGTTAAATGACAACTGCTGTAGTCACTTCAAAGATCCCAAAGGAGAGTGGCTAGGAAGGCCTCTGGGGACTCTATCATGTTATGTAAATGGAAAACAGCCTGATTCTCCTCACCCAGAAGGCCCCCTTCCTTCAACTGTGACCACCTGGAATGCAGCCAAGAACTAGGAAGCGAGCAAGCAGGCTGCTGAGCAGACAAACCAGTTCATTCATCAAAACTCTACTGAGCATCTACTCTGGCCAAGCACTATGTTAGGCTTGGGGAGCGAGGCAGTGAATGAGTCAGAGATCCCTGCCCTCACAGAGTGCCCAGTCTGTCCATAAAACCCACGTCAATTATTTACAGCTAAGTTCTGCAAGCTCCAACTCAGCCTACCAATTCACATTTCAGAAGCAAGTCTAACAAAAGTGGATTGGAATCAGCAAATTAGGAGACTACTGGAGATGAAAGAAGCACCAGCTGACACTAATAAGTGAGGAGGTGGGAATTAAAATTATTTCAAGAAGAAATAAGAATTGAGAAAGTTGCCTGGAATCATTTAGCATAAATGGTTGGTCTTGAGTGACATTACTGTAGTAACACATATGATAACCCATGACCTTCTCTTAGTACTCTACACTTAAAAAATTTGGTTCACATATGTGATAATGCTCATGTACTTGATACTATAGTAGGTATTCATTTCCTAAGGCATCAAAAATATATATTAAGTATGATTTAAGTTTAAGAAATAAGAGGCTAAAATTTTAAAAATGAACAAAAGTAGTTAATGTTAAATAAATATTGTGTTTTAAAGGTAAGTTTAATCCTCTGCAAAATTCACTTATATGGGAACAGCTCTCTCCCTGACCATACCAAAACCGTAACAATAATAATAGAAATAAACTAGAAAAAGGTTCTGTGGGACAGTTTCTTGGCCCCTTTCTAAATCCATCCATCCAACCATCCCTCCAAGCATCTTAGACACAACCATGGTGTCCTATAGTAAAATCTCCATCTCTCTAGAATGCACCTACATTCAAGGAAACAAAATAGAAAGTGGTCACTTTCTGTCTTATCTACTTATACTCTGTGAATCCTGCTCATTTTGCTAAGATCTAACAGTGATCTTAAATTTCTCCCTTTGCATTTTATTTTTATGTTTTTTCTTTTCCCCTCAGAATGCCCTCTGGCAAGCTGCTAACTGCTTAGGTCACTGGAAGCTCAGTCCCACGTCTGCCATGGACCAGAAGACAGAAACACACACACGGCCTGTCTGGCTCTAGGAGCATAAGCAGTTGTTCAGGCAAAGACAGGCTGTTTTCAACACTCTGAAGGCTGTAAGGGTGTGGGAACAGGGGTTATGTCCTTTTTATTCACTGCTGTGTCCCCAGTGTGTGGCAAAGTGCCTAGTACTGTGCCTGACAAATCACAGGGGCTCTATAACCAGCTGGGGAATGAATGAACGAGGACTGAGCTTTGGTGTCTAAAGCTGACTCTACGGGCCTATCTACACCCACCACCATACCAGAGCCCGGGGCCTACTCTTCCCAGGGCTTTCAAGGTCCTCAGAGTCACTATCTTTGGACTTACAAGAACAGCTGACTGAGGACCTCAGGCAGCACCCCATTGACTCCAACAACCTCTTGGCACAACAGTCTGGAGAGCAGGGGCATGTGGGGCATGGGTAGGGACAGCAAGATGTGTGAACTGGTCTGTCAAGCCCAAGGCCAAACCACCTCCATCAGCCAGGCTGGTAGGGTGAATGGAGTAGGAGGTCAGACAGACATGGACACAAATAGTTAAATCTCACCAAGGATAATTCTTTATGCCTAGGAATTCTTGTTTTGCTTTTTCCCTTTTCTTGTCAGAGACAAGATGTCCTCAACAAAGGGGCAAAAATAGGTGTCTAGACATCTAAATTCATTATAAGAGACAGCTGAGAGGGCCGGTAAATCATTGGAACAAAGAATATTTTTCTAGCAGAGCAGAAACAAAGTAGTTGTTGCATTCCTCCCTCTGAAACTGGTCCTGCTACAATGCTGGAGTGCAGGGGGCAGCAGTCCTAGTGGCCGGGCTGGGGCACAGGCCAAGCCTCTCTGTCCACATTGCTCTTTGACAAGTCTCATCACACCTGACGCCCAAGCCCAGGAGAGGAAAGATATGACAGGAGGGGCCTTGAGGCCAGTGACCTCTATGAATCATACAAAGAAAAAGGTATGTCCCAAACACCCCCCACCCACACAGCTTGTTTCTCTGATCTGATGCCTTGCGGGTAGAGTAGGCTGGGCACTGAAATGGCTTTATTTAAATATCACATGAGAAAAATTCGAAGAGTCTGTCCACATACATAATCAAACCAAATTCGGGGCAGAGAAACACAAAGATTCCCTTGGCTAGCACTGCAAACACATTCCTCTCTTCCCAAACTTGCTTCTGCTGTAAGATAGATTTCGAGGCTGAGATTAAGTGCAGAGATCTTGGCAGACTGTGTGGGAGGCAGGCCCTTGGAGCACTAGCCTTCTTCCTGGTGGTCCCAGGGATTCATTGCTGCCTAGCGCCAGCCGAGGGTTGAGGAGGAAGGAGAGAGAGGGAAGAAGGGAAGGAGGCAGAGAAGCAGACGGGCAGGAGGAGAGGTTAAAGCCAGTATCTAGGGGGTGGGCCTCGCAGAGGCTTTGGAAACCAGGTGATCCTACAGAAACGAGGGCTTTCCTCATGCAGCGAGGGGGGAGTGGCTGTCCTGCAGTGTCCCTCCAGGGAACCTGGGTGACAAGGCCCCTGACGTGTGTCCCCTGCTTCCTATGGGTGACAGGCTGTGTGCTGAGGACTGCTGGCAGAGGGGTGCAAAGAAGGCTTCTGGGCAGGTGCCCCCCTCAGACACCACCCTGCTCCTGGGGGGATAAGCAATGCTACATGACCAGGGACATCAGTTCCCATCCTGGGGCTCCACTGCAGAAGTCCTGAGGCCTGTGTCCCCACTCTCCACATCCTGAGTGAACTTTCAGACACAGCTTGAACATTTCCTCCTCCTGCTAGTAACGGTAGGGGCGCCTCATCATCTCTGAGAGAATAAATCCCTAAGGCCTACCAGCTACACCAGCTGCACCTTGGCCCAGCCAGCTTCTTCACCCTTAACTCGTATTCTCTCCACTACCTCCTAAGCTACAGACAGAAGGAACAGCTTGTCGTTCCCTAAACCTACCAGGCCATCTTACATCTCAGTAAGATCCCCTGGAGAAGGGAACGGCTACCCACTTCAGTATTCTTGCCTGGAGAATCCCACAGAGAGGAGTCTGGTGGGCTATTGTCCATGGGGTCACAAAGAGTTGGACATGACTAAGCACACACATATGCCTTTGCTCATGGTCTTTCCTAGGCCCAGAATGTCTTTCCTAACTCGCTACCTGGTAAGTATCTATTCCGCCTCCAGATAGCAGCTCAAGCGCCACCTCCACTGTGAAATATTTCTAAATGAAGCTCAAGCACCCACCCCGGTTTGCTTATTGATCATCTCTCCCTTTCCTCCCAGAGTGTCAGCAACCTGAGAGCAGGGACTTAGTCCATTTTGTTTCTCTCCGTCTCCTGGGTGGCTAGAACAGTGGCTGGACCATCACAGGCACTTATTAAACGTCTGTGGAGGGAAGCAATGAGCCTCAGCACCGACAGCACGGCTCCTAGGCTCTGGGTTCTACAAGGACAAGATCGGGGCTCTATTCATTTCTGCACCCTCCAGCACTTGGTTTGAGATGGAGCAGGCATTTAGTAAAAGCCAATCACTGAGAGAAGGAATGAATGATGAATGCTCATATGGACACAAAGCTCATGATACTGGCATTTCCCCAAGAATAAGTCACTTCTAGCCTCTGTTCCATGTTAGAGCTTCTTTTTCCTTCTTTCATGTTGTCTATTTTGTGAGAAGAGTTACCTTTTAAATGAAGCATGTTCTAAATTTCCTTCAAACACATCTTGCAGCACAAGAAGGTTGGCCTAGATTTTCTTAAACACTTGGCTAACCCTGAAAGTCATGGATTCTATAATTTTTCCGGGACTATACCTGTAAGTGCTCTTTTCATTTTAATTTATGTTTGAGAAGGAACTTTGTCTAAAGAGCACAGACCATGGAAATGACACAGACCCACTATATTGTCATACATTTGAAGGACCTCTTTATTTTGGATTTTTTTTTTTACTTGAAGTATCTATGTCCCACCTACCACAAGGTAGGGGGTGGGGAGAGGAGGGAGAAGACTGGTCACAAAAAGTCCTAGATCTTGTGTCAGGAGGCCTGGCTCCAGGGACTTGAGCAAGTCCTTCTCTTGTCTGGCAATGAGGAGAGCTGGACTAGATGATCTCTGAAGGCCTGTGAACTTGCAGAAATAATACAATCCTGTGTTACAAGGTTTTACACACATGAGCACCTTTTGGTGATTATACCTGCACAGACACTACATTTAAATATGGCGAAACTAGCTTAGAATATATTTTTTTCTTAAGAATGAATGAAAAGTCTTCAGACAAAATATGCTATCCTCATATTCTCAACTATTCTGATTTTGAACTTGGGTCAAGCCTTCCTTACCACAGAGCCTCTGGGTGGTGTGAGAATAGCAGTTAATAAATGCAGAGCACAGCCTGATAGATTTTCTGATCACATCCCAGCAGCAGCCGAAGAGCATGGATGCATTCCATGGAGCACTTATGGGCTCGCCAGCACCAGTCTATGACAATTTTATTTAATCATAAAAAATATAATAGTAGTCAAATCTTTTTGTAGTTTTAGTTTACTGCTTTCTCAAGTGAAATAAATGGTCTCTCAGATTTCTTTTGCTTTCATCTCTCTGCTCTAAGTACAGTAGGATAAGGTTCCAATTAAGGTCCATTAAATGCTCACATTGATTCATGTGAGGCATTTTCCAGTTTCTTTTCCTAACACCATCTCAGTGCACCTCTGAGTTATTTCTGTGGTGTGTTTTCAGTTTAGCAGTTGCCCATATAGAAGAGAGTTATTTGGGTGTGAGGTCTCCCTTCCTCCTATTTCTGCAGCCCCAAATGGTGAGCAGAGATTCTCTTCTCCTGCCTTCCAGACAAGTGTATGTTTATTACCTGTCAGGTATGCCCGGCTGAACTACGCATGCCCCTTGGGGAGGGGAGCTGGCAGCTGGACAGAGCCAGACTGACCCGGCCAGACCTCCCCTGGCAGCTGTGCTGGGGAAGTGCATCGAGTGGCAGCCCAGAGACCCCTCCAGGAGGACCTCCTCATGCTTCTACATCCTTTGGGTCCACGAAGACACACAGAGTTCAGTTTTCTCAACAGAAGGGGCCACAGGCTCTGACAGACAGCAGAGATGGCTTCTCTAAGGTGGTATCAAGGGTCAGAGCTGACCGAGTGGATACTCCAAGGATCTTCCCATTAAGAGCAGGGAACGAGGAAGGCAGACACTTCAATCATATTGCAATTAACCTTTGTTCAGGCCCGGGGAATGTACTAATTTTACACTATGCTCATGACCTAATTTAATCTGCACAACAACCCTATGAGGTGTTACCAGTGTTCTCTTGATTCAAGGAAACTGGCACCAGGAAGGTAGGGGTTTTGACCACGATCACAGAGCTAGTAAGGGTTATAGCTGTGACCAGAATGTAGGTCACCTGGTTCCAGAGCCCGCAATCCTCTCATCATGCTACAAAAACACTGCCAGTGCCTTAGAGCAGAGACCAGCTCACGGCTACAGAACTCCTACACACTAGGTCCTTTGACGAGATATGCAGACCCAAGGCGCATGATCCCAAAGGAACTACATACACATGAAGAAACTTAAGAAACATATTTTAACCCCGCCCTCCTCCCCCCTCCCACTTGCTGTTAAAATGAATGACACGGGGACTTGGGGGTCTTTAAGTGTACATTTTCCTACAGTGTATGCTTTCAGAGTGGGACACACATATCAAAAAGACTTGCTGTGACAATGCCACCAACTTGACAAGCAAACCTCCAAAGGACATCCCCTCTCATAGCTGAGAGTCAAGTAAACCTGGGGTCTGCGTAATAAAGATGACATTTAAAAAATAATTTATTTGGCTGTGCTGGGTCTTAGTTGCAGCATGCGGGATCTTCATGGCATCTTTAGGTGTGGCATGCCAACTCTTAGTTGCGGCATGTGGGATCTAGTCCCCAGACCAGGGAGTGAACTCGGGGCCCCTGCATTGGGAGCATGGAGTCTTAGCCATTGGACCATCAGGGAAGTTTTGAGGACGACATTTAATCATTACAACAATTTCTTGGCTCTATGTTATAGCTTGGGGGAAGTGACACTCAGGATAACCTGCCCAAGTTTATCACTCAAGTGAGGGAGGGGGGCGGCTAGGACGTGGACTTAAGTCTGCCTCCAAAGTTTTCTCTCACACACTGCTGTTTTCTCAAACACAGGATTTGCCAAACCTTAAACACAGTAGTTTCCTTTGGATCTCAGAACTATTGGCTCCAGAAAAAACAAGACTAAGAAGTTTCTCTTAGAATAAATTCAAATGCAACTAACTTACCATGCCAAAGAAATGGCTCTTAAATTTTTAGCTAAAAGTCAGTTTAGGAGGTTTGGTCATTAAAACAGAAGTCTGTATTCTTTAAAATTTGGGGCCATTTTAACCTTTTCTGCAGTATAATGTCTAGAAGAGATATATTAACATCCAATAATTCATTTAACAAATATTAAGTAATTACTATGTGCCAGGCACTCCTGTAGGCACTGCAGACAAAGACTCTGTTCTCGACATACTAACACTTTAGTAGCATGGGGTGGGAGAGGGGAGACAGACAAAAAAAATAAATGTTGGACTGGGAAATAAGTATATGAATAAAAATACAGCTAGGTAAAGGTGGAAACAGGAACCATGGGGCTGATTTCAGACCCTGTGGTCAGGAAAGGCTGCTCTGATAACATGATAACTGAGAAAAAAGCTCTTGAAAGCCGCCCCCTCCTCTGCCCCCCGCCACTCCCCAGACCATGCTGATTTCTGGGGGAAAAGATTCCCAAGTAGAAAGCAGTAAGAACAAAGTTTTGAGAGGTATGTCTGCAGACCAGTAAGGAGACCAGCGTGGCTGCTAGAACATTTGTGATGACTACATTTAGAAACGAAAATTATTAAATTCAAGCACTTATATTGGCCTGGACATGACTTCTTACTTCATCTTAGACTTATACATTTGTCTTCTGTTAGAGCTGGAAGGGCCCTTGGGAGCACCCAGCCTAACTCTTTTGACAGAAAGGAAAGTGAAGCCTAGAGAAGGGCAGTGACTTGCTCAGGATCACACAGCCGCATAATTATGAGATCTTACCTCCTGACCGCTGTTCCAGTGTTTGTTCTATGATGTCAGGCTTTTACATAAGATCTCCTACGTCAGAAGTGTTTTCTCTGTGATTATGGAAGTCTTTACAGTCTATCTCAGTGATATAAAAAGGTACCCTTTAAGTCTGAACACCAAGGCAGGCCCAGAAAAAGTTAAGTTTTAAGATTGGTCATTAGTTAAACTTTGACAAAATATTCCTTCTGGCCTCATTCTCCACACCAGTAGAAGACTTCCAAGTGAGCCAAGGATGACTGACGGCCGGACATACAGCCCACACCTGGCGGCAGTGTTCCAGCCTCGGACCTTGTTCACAGGACCCGGTTTAGGTACCTGGGATAGGGTGCTGACGGTTCCCTGTTTGGCTTCTTCCCCTTGTGCGTTTTCTGCTGCTCTGCCAGGTCTTGGGATGGATCTCAGAGGATTAACTTCATGTCACTGTGTGGCTAATCCAAGCCCTCACAGTGTCCCTCCTCATGCTCTCAGCCTCGCAGCCAGTGCAGAAGGAGTCTAGTGGGCTGCCAGCCTTGATAGTGGAGTGGAGAGGAAACTATGGTGAGTTTTCAGTTTCAAAGTTTCAATGTTACATTTCATGACAGTTATGTTACTGGAGTGTTCTGAACCTGAGTTCCCCCAAACTGAGAAACTGAGGAGACAGGTGAAAGAAGGATAGTTTGTTTCTGCTGTTCAGTAGCTAAGTCATATCAACTCTTTGAGATCTCATGGACTGCAGCACGCCAGGCTTCCCTGTCCTTCACCATCTCCTGGAGTTTGCTCAAACTCATGTCCATTGAGATGATGCCATCCAATCATCTCATCCTCTGTCACCCCTTTCTCCTCCTGCCTTCAATCTTTTCCAGCATCAGGGTCTTTCCCAACGAGTTGGCTCTTTGCATCAGGTGGCCTAAGTATTAGAGTTTTGGCTTCAGCATCAGTCCTGCTGAATATTCTGGGTTGATTTCCTTTAGGATTGACTGGTTTGATATCCTTGCTGTCCAAGGGATTCTCAAGAGTCTTCTCCAGTACAATTCGAAAGCATCAGTTCTTTCTGATTGAATATTCTGGGTTGATTTCCTTTAGGATTGACTGGTTTGATATCCTTGCTGTCCAAGGGATTCTCAAGAGTCTTCTCCAGTACAATTCGAAAGCATCAGTTCTTCAGTGCTCAGCCTTCTTTATGGTCCAACTCTCACATCTGTACATGACTACTGGAAAAACCACAGCTTTGGCTATATGGATCTTTGTCAGCAAAGTGATGTCTCTGTTTTTTAATACTCTGTCTAGGTTTGTCAGAGCTTTTCTTCCAAGGAGTAACTGTCTTTTATTTTCATGGCTTCAGTCACCGTTATCTGTACAACCACATTTTTTTCAGTTCACCATGCCAGAATTATGAATTCAGCCTACTGCTGACTCAGCTGTATTATTTAGTGCCATGAAGCTGATGATAAAAGGGCCACTGCGACAGCAAGGTCTGCCTTTCTTGAGCATTCACTATGAGTCTGGGCCTGTGTTGTCTCATTTAATTCACTCAGCAACATGGGCAGTAGTGGTATTATGCCCTCCATTTCACAGATGAGGAAACCGAGGCTCACAGTTTAGTAACTTGACCAAACCAAGGTCACAGTGCTAGGAAAGAACAGAATAAGTGATTTCAAAGCCAGCTGTCTTCAGAGCCTGTGCTCTCATCCTCTGTGACGTATGACTTTTACTGCCATCAGACATCAAGTTCAAAACCTGAAGTGCAGACTGACTCAAGATAGGAATCTAATTAAGGTGCCACCTTAACTGCTACATCAACCACAGGCAGGAGGATCCGTGGGAGTACAGTGAGCCATGAATCAGGGCAAGATTCTGTACAAAGGGGGTGGGAAAAATGTTTTTTTCTTAGCTAAGTGTTTCATTTAACTGAGTGCTGACCAGTGCTATACTTGGTCACTGTCAGTCTCGAGTGGTGATGGTGTCCACCTGAAGACTCAGAGGAGGTTCCCTTGGAGAGGCTGCCCATTACTCCAGTTAATTCCCTAGCAATGCAGCCACTCAGCCAAGGAGGAATTTCCTTGTAAACTTCTCAGGTGGTTTTGGAGTAAAAAGGTACTTGCTATGAGTAGGAGGTACTTCAAACTACCCTTGTGTTGGAAAAGCGAGATGGGGACACCAAAGAGATGAGGGGCATAAAGGTATCTTTTGTTTGGATTCTGTGATATTGGTGACTTTTCCGACAAGTAGCCAAAATCGCTAACTGGCAAATTTCTCCATTCTAATACCAGCCAGGTCACTCACCGGAAGCCTCCAAATAAATCTTTAGGCAGAAGTTATTTTTAATTAGGAAGTTTATTTGTTCTACTTTTGGGAACAAACCCCACAGCTTCCTTTGTTGCTGTAAATACTGAGAGTAACTCCAAGATAGTTTTATTGTTGAAGTTCTTAGGCACTTCCTTAGACATGATACATTATTATTTTGTGAAAGGGAACTGTATCTGTCACACAAAGAAAGAAAATACAGAAAGCTGAACGTGTGTGTGACAGCTCAAGAATAAGCTGCCAACGCTGGAAGAACAGAAAGGCCTTGAAGGCTGGAGTTTCCACTCTGAGCCCACCATAGCACACTCTACTCTTAGACCTGGATGAGGCTGGAGGAGTTTACCAAATGGGTGTGACCCAGGACCATCTGCCTTTGAGAAAAACAAGGAGCAAAGCAAGAATGTTTGCGCAGGAATTAGGGCACCTCTGAAAGTTCTAAAAGCTAAAATGGAGCTCTGGGAAACTGCCACTCTTAAAACACAACTCTGTGTCCCTCACGCGCAGGTGGTATACAACTGGGAGACTGCCCCTGTTTCTGTTTGCAGGGAAATGTCTGAGGTGAGTACAACATTTTAGGAACGTCTAGTCAGTTACCTTTTGATGTTCTTATTAAGTCATCAAGCGACAAAAGACTTGGAAACTGCGTGTCACACAGCTTAGGCAGAATCTAGTTTCACAAGCCTCACTGTCCAGCTGACTGGTCAGTTCTGACCACCATCCCCCTCCCCAATCAACGGCCAAGCAGATGATGACACAGTCCGCATGACTCCCTTCAGAGCAGCTGATGGGGGAGGGTGGGCCAGTGGGATCCTTCCTCCTTTCAACTATCACAGGAGACTCCAGCTCTGATAGCGGGAATCTATGGGGTCTTACCAGATGAAAAAGTCAGTCACTAACTAAAATGAATATGCAAAGGTGCTTATTCCCAATACAGTAATATGCAGGCAGTCAAATCATCTGTCATTTGAGTTAATTTAATTATCAGACCACATTTAATTATCCAATATAAAATGTAAATAAAGTGAAGGCCTGACAGCACATACTAATTACATTCATTATAATAATTAAATGGGAAGGAACTTAGAGTCATGAAAGTACTATAAAATACAAGGAAGCTTTTGATTAAAAATTTTTTAATTAGAAACTGCAACCCTACAGGAAACAGATGATTGGTTCTATCAAGGATGGGGCATTGCTTTTATTATCCAGGTTTCTCTTCTAAAGTCATCCTTGGTATCATGGGGCTCAGTCCTTCCAGTTAATAGACTAAATGGTGGCAAATAAAAAGTGCCAATCCTTTATGCAAAGCAGTTTACGTAATAAAACAGCCTTCGGTTGCAGCAGGAGTTCAGGGTCTCCTGTCTTATAAAGACACAAGCTGTTTCCCTGGAAGGAATAAAAGATCCTCTGTGGACAAGCAGGCCTGCAAATTAACATGATTTCTGCCTGATGATACGGAAACATTAAATCAATTGAGCATCGTTATTTCTCCTCTGAAATTTCTCTGATTTAAAGAAAGTGGCATGAGGTTAAATAAATTCACTTTCATAATAACAGAAGTGAGGCGGAAAGGGCATCAGGACTGCCCACCATGAGACTGGGTTCTGGGAATTCTTGCTGGGCAATTCCTTTTCCTTCTCTGAGCCTCAGTTTCTCCAATTCTTTATGTCATTTCAGGGGGCTTATTTCACCTCGCTGAATCCCAATACCTCATCTATCTGTGAGGTAGGAATAATTCTTCTGCTTACAGCCTCAGTGAAGTGCTAATGAGGAAGGTCCAAGAGACAACAGATATGAGGGGCATTATAAAGAATTCTTGGATGGCATCACCAACTCAATGGACATGAGTCTGAGCAAGCTCCGGGAGATGATGAAGGACAGGGAAGCCTGGTGTGCTGCAGTCCATGGGGTTGCAAAGAGTCAGACACGACTGAGCGACTGAACAACAAATAAAGAATTCTATGAATATAAGACGTTATGCTTAGAAACAGCATCTCCTTAAGGTTCAGTGTCTCAGTGGTTGACAATTACTATCATTTCTAGCAATTTCTGATTTCTTCTCTAGTTGATACCTAGCGTTAGTCTCTCAGTCGTGTCTGACTCTTTGCGACCTCATGGACTGTAGCCCGCCAGGCTCTTCTGTCCATGGGATTCTCCAGGCAAGAATGGTGGAGTGAGTTGCCATTCCCTTCTCCAGGGGATCTTCCCAACCCAGGAATCGAACCCAGATCTCCTGCATCATAGGCAGATACTTTACTGTTTCAGCAATTGCGTCATGACTGAACTGACTTCTCTGACCTTCCACCAAATCAGAAGTGGATGTCCAGGTAGGATTCAATCTTTCTGGGAGGCAAGGTGAGGTCTGGCCTTTTTTTTTTTTTTCAACTTTTCTAACTTCTTACTCATAGTGAACTTACTTCTCCACAATTATCTCTAAACCCCACAGCATCTTCTTCCCTGACCGAGAAGCCATAGGGTCTGTGTCTCCTCCTTGCATTGCTTGCTGCTCTCTCTGCCCACTGAATCTGCTGTTTTCTTGTTCCAACATGCCCAGGCATTACTTTGCCATCAGCTCTATGTCAGTTCTAACATGCCATTTCCAAACACCAGTTCCCCCGACCCCAATTCTCATTGACTCTCGTGAGCCCAGAGATACTTAGAGCATGTTTTACCTGCAGGGGAGGAGTAGCAGAAAGATTCTCTGAAACCCCACACAGTTCAGTAAATTCATCACAACAGAGTTGATTTAAGCAAAGAGTTTCAAACCATCCCTAAACATGAGTGCACTGAAGGAACTAAATCTTTTGCTGTAGAATTGTACAGTAAAATATCATCACACACACAAATTACTCACCTCTTTACAAGGGCAGGAGATAGTGTCATGATAAATAGTAAATGACTTAGGTATAAAGCAGGAAACTGTTAGGTAAACCATGGGCTGGCTACATAAGATAAAGTCATGCAGCCATTAAAAGTGATACTCACAAAGAAGGGTTCTGATATAATGTTAAGTGTATAAAGCAGGATGGGACTGTATATACAATATGACCTCAGCTAGGTAAAAATGTTCATAGAGGGACAGAATGTGGGTGAAATGAGTGAAGGTGTCAAAAACGTACAAACTTCCAGTTATAAGATAAATAAGTTCTGGGGATGTAATATATAGCATGGTGACTAAAGTTAACAATACTGTATTGCATATTGGAAAGTTGCAGAGAGTACATCTAAACAGTCTCATCACAATAAAAAAAAATTAACTATGTGAGGTGATGACTGTTAACTAAATGTATTGTGCTAATCATTTTGCAACATAACCACGATCAAGTCTTCACTCTGTACACACTTAAAACCAACCCAATGTTATATGTCAATTATATCTCAACAATATTAACTGCCAAATGTTCACAGAAAAGAGACTGCAAGGAATCTGCCAAAATGGTAACAGTGGCTGTCTCAACAGTGAGATCAGGAATGACTGGGACTCTGCTTCCTTCTTTATGCTTGTTATCTTTTTCATGATGAGTAAGGGACACTTTTGTAACCAAAAGACAAACTTTTGAAGGGAAATGAGATGCAGTTGAGTAGGTCAAATGGATACACACAAAGAAAAGATAACCTAACAGGAGATGTTCCTTTTTGAGTAGCTTGTGAGAGACTCGTGAACCTGTGGGGCCTGGTCTGCGGAAAGGACAGAGCATCTGTCCGGAGGTGCTGGCTGGGGAGAGTGCTGTGTGAGTGCTCCCATGGTGCGAGAGGAGAAAGGTCTGCCCTTCTGGCAACGAGGTCTGTGAAAGGAATTTTTCTATATATGACACTTATTCTGGTAAGGGTCCGCATTTCCTGTATTTTAATCGCAGAAATCTTTCTGGGATGGACTGCATATTCTTTAACCTTCTTAGAGGGAAGGTATACAACATACATTTTTCCCCCATGCTCACTCAGGGTCACCACTGGGGGCATTAACAATCATCTGGGGAAATAAAATACTGGGGTTAGTGGCCCTGTGAACCCCAATGGCTACACGTGCTAAGTTCTTGGGCTTGTCTAGTTTCTTCTGTCCTCTTTCTTCTTATCAGATTGGCCGTCTCATCAGCTCTTAGTGTGTAGGTTCTCACCTTGTGTTTGGCTCTGGCACTGCAACTCTCTCCTGTCCTTCTCCTGCCCTGGTCTAGATTGCTGCAGGCTAATAAACCTAGTAAGCAAATTTATTACAGAGTTGCCTAAAATAAAAAATTAGGAAACTTGGAGTGAGGGTTGTTTGGTGGCCTTTTTCTCGGATCTAATCCACACAATTAGAGTTGCTGAGTAGGAGGCTTTAGATAAATTAGGTTGTCAGGAATTACAATCTGATATGTTATGCTATAACTCTGTTTTTTAAAATAAGGAGAAATAAAGTACTTTATTATTGTTATTTTTAAAATAAAATTTGTAAAACAGATTTCCCGACATTTTAAGGCAACAGAACCCTATTTACAAATGAAATCTTGCTCAGAAACCAAATAAAACAGTTAAAAGCAAAAGTATTCTGGGTAATTCAAGGGGGTAAGGCCCAAGCCCTGCCTTCTCAGGCTCCCCTCCAACACCATCTGGCACCCTCTTAAGCACCTTGGCAGAAGCCAAAGACCAAGAGCAGTTTCATAAAGCAACGGACTCGAGGCTATTTGCAAAGTGATGCAAGTTGAAAAATGTTATCTATTTCATCCAAACAAACAAACAGAATGAATAAAGCATCAGAATCTACATGGTAAGGGAGGAAACACTTCTATGTGGCTTAACAAGAATATTTGATGAAAAATATTTTATTTTTATAGCTCTAAGAGGAGGTCCTCGTGCTGATCTAGGGCTGATCACGTCTTTCTAGAGAGGAGAAGCCAGAGACATATCCCTGGAGCCTGGCTCAAGGGCCTCACACAGAACAGATGGGTTCCAGCAGGCTCGCCTGCCTTTTCTCACTCCAATACCTCACACTCTCAGGGCTGGGGAAGCAGTCTGAGGAACGTTCCTGGGCCCCTTACCTGGTTATCTGGGTGGTTGACAGTGAAGTAGCCCACACAGACGATGACCTCATGAAGGAGGCTTTCACAGGAGACGTGGCTGCAGTGGCCCAGCAGGGAGCTGGCGATGTGCCGGAACGCGAGGGACAAGCCCTCTGCCCCTACGATAGACTGACAAAGACAAGGAGCAGTTAGAACTCCCCAGCCAGGGAGAGCCAGGGCTGCAAATCACAAAGCAAGCCTGGGCCCTGTGCACTTTGTGCCACACTGCCAGGAAACCATAGGAAATTTCGAAAGCACAATGCTTAACAGCTCAGTTCAAGGATTCCTGCTCTAATAAGTGACCGTAATAAATGCAACACTTAACCTGAAAAAAAAAAAAAAAATAGAGCATAGCAGACCAGATGCCTGTACTATGTGCATCAAGATGCTATTCACCTAAAGCATGAGTATTTATCCCATTTTTAATGAGGCATTTTTTTCTCATTGCACAAATAGTCTCACTGTAGAAAACTTGGAAAAATTTAAAGATATTAAAATTCACTTGCAAATCTACCATTTAGCTAACTTCCAATACTTTTTTTTTTTGAAGGAGAAAATATTTCCTCATATACGGGGATTAAAATACAATTCTAATTATTTACTTAAGTTCAAAAACAAAATAGATATAAATAACAACTAGTTATTGTTCAAATAGTTCCACAGCTCCCAAAAGAATGTAAAAAATCCCCAACAAACACCTCCCCCCAAAAAAACAAACAATGAAGCCCCCTCAGTTACGAGGCTTCTGGGATCCTTTCTCAAGACAGGCAAGGGGCTGCCAGTGGTGGGCGACGCGGGAGGAGAGCCTGAGTCTGTCTGTGCAGCCTGAAGCTTCTATTTAATAAACATGTCAAACAGACAGAGCGACAGGAGGGCAAAGGGGAGAGGCGAAGCCCACAGAATACACTCGCAGCCCACACTGGAATGAAGCACCACTGCTGGCCTGTGGGATATGGCAGCGTTTTACTCATCTCTTGATTGGAGGTCTTGGCTGGCTTGAACCAGGTCAGATAGGTTGCAGCTTGGAAGTTTCAATGAATTCACTCTGCCTAACAGTGTTGTGAAACACAGTCTTTTTAATTAATACTGTTGAAACAAAAATTACTGCTAAATTTTAAGAGTGCCTTCTGCCCCAGTTTCATTGCACCGAGACAAAATGTTTTTCAAGCCCCAAAGAGACTTTAGGAGGGCCTTGCTCCTTTAAATCAAGGAGTGACACCTTCTCAGCTCAGCCCTTATTTAATTAGTTGTGTCCAGCTTGCTGTGACCCAGTGCCCTCTGTTTAACCTTTACTGATAAGAGCAGGTCAAGGGGCATGCAAGTTTGAATATAAAAATTAAACCAATTTTTCAAGGAAACCATATTTCCTTTTTAGCCAGAATTAATTGCCAAGTCAGTACATTGATTTGTTTCTTGAGACCACCTTCAATTGTAAAAACTGTCAAAGAGTATGCAATATACAGTATCTGGGAACTCAAGGCCATCTGTGCCAATATGAATTCAGAGTGAAATAAAAGTCTTTGCTGAAGGGAGAAAAATATTTTGACAGCCTTATTAGTATACAATGAAATGGAACCAGTCAAGAAAATATTCTAATGGATAACCTTTTGTTACTGCTATGCAACACGCTGTCACACAAAACAATCACATAGGTTTATGGCTCTGAAGAAAGGCACAGGAACAGTGGGAATGCAGCACTGAAAACGTAACCTTCTGATTCAACACCTGCATGATGGTTTGGGTAAATTCTTCACCCCTTTGGAATCTGAGTCAGTCTACAGGGCCTACTATGTGCTAGCTTTGTTGCTGTTGTTCAGTCGTTAGGTCGTGTCTGACTCTTTGCAACCCCATGGGCTGCAGCACACCAGGCTCCTCTGTCCTTTACCATCTCCTGGAGTTTGCTCAAATTCATGTCCATTGAGTCGGTGATGCTGTCTAACCATCTCATCCTCTGCCACCCCCTTCTTCTCTTGCCTTCAATCTTTAGCAGTATCAGGGTCTCTTCCAATGAACTGGCTCTTTGCATCAGGTGTCCAAAGTATTGAAGCCTCAGCATCAGTCTTTCCAATGAATATTCAGGGTTGATTTCCTTTAGGATTGACTGGTTTAATCTTCTTGCTCCTTGCTAGTCCAAGGGATTCTCAAGAGTCTTCTTCAGCACCACAGTTTGAAAGCATCAATTATTTGGTGCTCAGCCTTCGTCATGGTCCAGTTTTCACATTACTATGCCGACAAAGGTCTGTGTAGACAAAGCTATGGTTTTGCCAGTAGTCCTTTATGGATGTGAGAGCTGGACCATAAAAAAGTCTGAGCGCCGAAGAACTGATGCTTTTGAACTGTGGTGTTGGAGAAGATTCTTGAGAGTCCCTTGGACTGCAAGGAGATCAAATCAGTCAATCCTAAAAGAAATCAACCCTGAATATTCATTGGAAGGACTGATGCTGAAGCTGAAGCTCCAATACTGTGTCCACCTGATGTGAAGGACTGACTCATTGGAAAAGACCCTGATGCTGGGAAAGATTGAAGATGGGAGGAGAAGGGGATGACAGAGAGTGAGATGTTTGGATGGCATCACCGACTCAATGGACATGAGTTTGAGCAAACTCTGGGAGAAGGTGAAGGACAGGGAAGCCTGGCGTGCTGTAGTCCATGGGGTTGCAGAGTCGGACACAACTGAGCAAATGAACAAATCACATCCATACATGACTACTGAAAAAACCATAGCTTTGACTATATGGACCTTTGTCGGCAAAATGATGTCTCTGCTTGTTAATATGCTGTCTAGGTTTGTCATAGCTTTCCTTCCAAGGAGCAAGCTAGCTAGCAGAGTGCTTTTATGTAGTTTCATTTAATCCTTAGGTTGTGAGGTAAGTGTTCTTAATCTCTATTTTAAAAATAAGAAACTGAATTTTAAGGACTAATATGACTTGTCTAAAGTCATACAACTTGGTAGCGTGATGGCTCAAAGTCAGGTCAGTCTGACTCCAGACCCAGAAGTCTTGATGAGGATGTTTCTCTGTAACAGCCCTACAGAGATGCATTGTTGTGACGCACTGGGACTCACCCTGTCGACATGTCTCATGTCTTGTCTAACTTTTCAGAGAGTCAGACCACTGATCTCATTTCAGTTTTCTTCATTAGTTCCTTTGATCCTTCTGGGAAATTCATAAATTGTCTCCCAGATTTTCTCTGAGGTCAGACCCATACTGTATCTAAAATCTCTTTTTCTGTGTTTGTTATACTTGATCTTAGCCAAAAGGCTGAGAAGGGGTCCTGTGCTTATTATAAACACAGTTCCTAAAATCTCACTTTTGACAATAAGTTGTTTTAATGAACTTCTCTGAATATGAGCTTCTCTGACCATATCTATCATAAAAATACTTTTCTCCCAAACTCACCCATCACTTTACAATGCAAATATTGTATATTTGTATCACATTTACTTGAGCACTGCACGCTTGATCAGATGTCTATCTACATCAATGACGTCTGTGTGGAAAGATGTTTTGCTTTAGCATGCTAAACAGACTACAGTGGTTGGTTAAGAAAATGACTATAAATCTTTGCCAGTCCTCTCTTTGAGAGAAGGGACCTATGTCTTCTCTTGAATCTGGAAAGCTGTAACCAATAGAGTATGGCTGATATATAACTATACCACTTCAGAGGCCAGGTCATAAAAAGCCATACAGCTTCTCTCTGGTCCTTGGGGAGCACATGTTTTCCAGAAGTTTCCTCTCAGGATACTCCTACTGAGAACATAGACACAACGATGTTCTGAGAAGCCCAAGTCACACAGAGACGCCATATGTAGAGTCTATGGCCAGCAGTCCTGGTGAACCTGGTCTTTGAGGATTCCTGGGCATAAAATATGAGAGTGAAGGAGCCGCCAGCTAATTTCAGTTCCCAGCTATCTCAGTCAACTTGCTCCTCCTCTCCACACTCCCCACCCTAGGATTCGAGCCCCTCAGCGGAAGCCCTACATCGTGGAGTAGTGACAAGCCACCCCCACTGTTAAAAGCCCTGCTGGAATTGTGAAAACACAGAATCTATGATCAAGATAAAACGGTTGCTGTTTACCCCACTAACTTTGTTTTTCAAATGGATAAAAGTAACTGGTGCAATAAGGTAATCACTGGTAGATGTGTTAAAGGCCCCGAGGCTAACAATTCCAGGCATCTGGGTCCCTGCACATCCTGATGTATGAGAGTAAGAGAAAAACATGTGCTGGACTCTGAGCACCAAAAGGATGGCAGCCAAGAGGAAAGGCCCCTGTAGGCTTTCCTGGCCCATGGTTAAGAGGAAAAGGGAACCTGGAAACAATGTTTGGGGAGAGAATGAGAAACAGTGATGGCAAAATTGAGTAAAATAAAAGAAGACAGGGGAGTCAGGAAAGAGATCAAGAAAAGAAGATACAGCAGGGAAGAATTAAGAGCAATATGGAGTAACAGGAAGCACAGAGGAGAAAGAAGCAAAAGAACGGTTGGGAACCAGCAAAGAAGACATTCCACTCAGGAGGCGGGCGTTTCACTCTAAGAATGGCTGGAACACTCCTGAGTCACCTTGGTATCTTTCCTGCGGTTGGTTGAAGCAAACGTGGTTCAAGTAGGGGGTATATTTTGGGCTCGATGAGGCAAGGAGCTGGAGAGGAGAAATCTTGGTTTTTATCTTAGTTAGGCATGAAGAGCTCCAGAAATAGATTTTTTATTTTTCTCACATTATTGGCCTTTGTGCCTAAAGGCCCCGAGGGAGCGGAGCTGGAAAGAGTTGCATGGTTCTTCTGAGTGAGGCTGCATGGTCTGTGAGCTCACGGAGGTGTGCAGGTGGGCAGGGACCTGGGGCTCCCTGACATGCAGAGTGACTGATGGAATGGCCCACTTAATGAAAATGCTCGCGTATGAAGTGGAGCCCCCTGCAGCAATATAAATCCTGGTCAGAAGACCCATAAAACCAGAAACTGAGGAATACTTTTTATCTGTTATTTGCTTTTCACAATCCCTGGTAACAAAAGAAATCACTCTAGTTGGATCTAGCCGATGGGTAGCCTGTTGGTCTCCATATTCTGAGGACATAAAATGGGCATATCTTGATTTCCAAGCTGTTTCCAGATACAACATAGTGGGGTTGAGTCTTCATAAAACACAAATGTTATGTTCAATCCAGAGGCAAGAGCCACTGGCACTTTCTCTTGTTAAAGGTGCAGCTGTAACCTCTCGGAGCTTTACATATTGTGTAGTTACCACCTCAGGCTAGTTTAAGTGCTTTGAAAACTGAAAAGCATTAATCCCAAGAAAGAGACTTCTGTTCTTGGGAGGGATAAACTAACTCTACAAAGTTGAAAGATACTGAATCCAATGATACAACTGACTCATAATTTCCAGCTGTCAAGGGAACGATGGGAAGACAAGAATTACACATTTGTCACTAGCTACAAAATAGAAGTGTTTCTTCCATTTTGCAATGGC
Source organism: Okapia johnstoni (assembly GCA_024291935.2). Lineage (NCBI taxonomy): Eukaryota > Metazoa > Chordata > Mammalia > Artiodactyla > Giraffidae > Okapia > Okapia johnstoni. The sequence continues at coordinate 27,744,975 of CM044326.1, forward strand.
CAAAGACCACACTTTTCATGCATTTGTATCTCTGTAACCTTTTTCCCTTTGAGCAAAGCAATTCATCTAAATTATGGGTTCATCATCTGCCAAGTTTGTTCCTTTTTTAATGAAATCACTTGACAGTTAATAAACTGAAAGAGAAAGTCTACTCCTTGGGGCTTGCTCTGTTCCAAAGGTTCAGTGTTTTTGAAAATTAAATTTCCTACATGAAAAAAAATCTGTTTCTAAGCTGACAGTCCGATGTTATAGCATAAAGCAATTTTTCTTTCTTTGGCTACAAAAATTTAATTTATAGGGGTTTGCACATTTACTACACATGCACTTTACATTGGACACCAGTCAGTTAAATCATCCACAGAAAGTCATCAATCAAAACAATTTATCTAATTTTGGTTCTGTTTATATAAGAAATCATTACTTTCCTTAATATTTAAATGTTTATAGGATGATAATGGTTTTTCTAAAGAAATCAAGACAGAAGATTTGTAAGTAGCAGAGTGACATAGGCTGGGGTTCATATAACCGTGGGTACCAGTCCTGGCTCAGCTATGTATAACCCTGGGAAATTACTGAACTACTGCCAGCTTTCCCATCTGTAAAATGGGTATAATAATATTTTGGAGGGCAGTCATGAGAATAAATAAGAAAGCATATGCAGAGCACTTAATACAGTTCCTAGAATACAGTAGCTTAACAAATAGCATGTACTGTAATTCCCGTTATTGTAGCTTACTCCTGACACTCCAATCCAGGAGAAGAACCTCTCATCATATCTACATAAAATTATTAACTCTCGGTTGGTTAACCAACTCCTGGTACCTGGAAAGCAGGCAGATCAAGAGCTGCGAAGCTGTTGAAGAAACGCAAACTCTGGATGGCCACTTGGACTGTGTTCTGAGTGTAACTCTCCTTGGGACTGGCAGTGCTGGGGTCCGAGATGGTGCCGTGGAAGAGGACGCAGTAGAGCATGTGCAGAACTCCAGCCAGGTCTGTGGCCTGAAGAGCAGCTGTCAGCCCTGTGGGATCCTGGCGATTATCATCAAATATGCTGTACGACCTGACAAAGAAACATTCAACTCTTTAAGAGAAATCTACTTAAAGGATGTTAGCATTTTTACAGGTCAAATGGAACAAGACAAGTAGACCGTTAAAAGCAAACCATGTGAGTTGTGTAGGGAGGTAACAAGAAACCTCAAGGAATAAAGACAGCCCTCCCCCGCCCTGGTGCACTGTGGCAGGCCCTTTTCTCCAGCTGGGAGGCCAGGCTGCTGCACCAGTGGCAAGGGAGCACTCTGCAGCCAGTGCTGAGGCCGCTATCGCCCCTGGGCCCTTTGCAGTCTGGGCAGCCCCACTGTGTTTAGACTCCAGGTCTGCAGGAACTGGACAGAGTCCATGAGAGCTGCTGAGACCCGGAAGTCAGGAACACCATGGCTTTCTTTCTGGATACACAAGGGGGTCTTCTCAGGGGAAGCAGTTATCAGGAAAGTGTGAGGCCTCAAAAACCCAGTAGTGTGCTGGTATACTGTGACAGGGAGACACTTCAACTGCTTTTGAAGGCACAGTTCTGTCATCAAGGAGCACTGGCAGGACAGGTTGCAGGGGCCAGACTCTTAAGAACAAGCTGGTGCTGGATTAGCTTTGTACAAACCAGCTTAGCAACAATGGCAGGCAGTGCTCTGGATAAGCAAGAAGCAATGGTAGTGGCAAACAATTCCTCAAGTCAATGGGAAGTGTTGTTGTTCAGTCGCCAAGTCGTGCCTGACTCTTTATGATCCCACGGACTGCAGCACACCAGGCCTCCCTGCCCCTCACCATCTCCTGGAGTTTGCCCAAGTTCATGTCCATTGCATTGGTGAGGGTTTGCTAAATGTATCTCACTCTTGAACTCAGGTATACATGAAGTATCTAGTGACCATGAGCCTACAGTTTAATAAGTAAGTGCACCTGGCAAGCATTCATTCACTCTTCTTTTCCCCCTAGAAACTACATCCAGGTTTCTCTCCCCTTCTCACAGCCAACACACTTCAGGTGGGACCGCCTTCCTCTTCACTCTGGCTCAAGGGTGAATAGGTCTAAGGTAAGGGGTACACTTTATTCCTCTGATGGTTCAGCAAGGTTTGGGGATGGCACGTGTCACTGTCAGAGCTAATGGAATGGAGGGAGATTTTTGTGCTGAAATGCCTGGAAAGAAGGCCTCACTTTTTCTCCCCAGGGTTTGAATCGGAGATGGAAGGTTAGTAGCTGCAGCAGCCGTGTGTTCTACCCACTGCACAGATGCTCAGGTCCCTCGGTGCTGTTCCAAGTGGGTCAGTCACCTTCCTTCATGGGATAACATGTCTTTACATTTCACAGGCTGATGTCCTTCCCTACTTTCAACACTAACTCAGGTTCCTCCTGACCTTCCCTTTTCTACTGTTATTGTTCCTTTCAACAGGAATCTAGAAGGGGAGAGAGGCACTGAAGATCTATGCTTATCTCATAAACTTGCCCAGAAGCACAGAAGAGATGCCACTAAGTCATTACAAATTTGAAAGTGCTGGCTGGCAAGTTTCTAGTAGCTCGTCTGGTTTTATAATCCATAACTTATCCCTAAAGCGATTATTTTATTCATTCTGATTTGCTAGTTTCATCAGAGTTTCATTCATGACCATAGTAAGCACTTCCTGAATGTGCACTCTTTCTGGTATTGCTAAGAACGTGGCATGGCACTGACACTTGTTCTCTTCTCAAGAAAGCAGCTCTTAGGAAATACTACCATCTCATCTGCATGGCTGGGCCTGCTAACTACACTCACACCTTTCACCATGCCTCATTCCTAGGTCTTCATAGTTGGTGGCGAAGGTATGGTTCTCCTGATTGCATGCATGACAAACTGAGACCCTCAGAGATTCAGTGAGATGTTTGAGGTCATAAACATTTGTCAGTGGCAAAGGCAGGGGTACCACCAAAAATTCTGACCCTTTAAAGGTGGTGCTTTGTCCAAACACCAAAACATCTAGGCCAAATAGGAGGTGACCTCTTCTTTTATCTCCATGTCTTCTCTTAAATCAAATCTTGGGATAACCTGAACACTGTTAAACAAATTACATAGATTGTAATGTAATTCTGCATCATCACGGAGGGATACTTTCTGTCTTATGTGACTCAATAAAAACAAAAAGTTAAGAAATGTTACTTATTTGCTTAGAGATATATTTGAACCTTAACACAAACTGTTAGCTAATGTCAGTTCAGTTTGCCCTTCCTTCCATTACAGCCCTAAGAGTTAGGGGTCAGACCCTGACTAAAGACTGAGTAGAGATTAATCTCTCCAAGTGGAGATTAATGTGCCTGAGTTTATTATATAGATTTCAAAAAGGAGTCTGTGGTTGTTTAACCAATGCCTGTTAGAACCAATGACAAGTCAGAAGACATTTCTCCCTAAAGTTAATTTCTAATAGGCTTTCAGAAGCTTGGAGCTGAGTGACATCATGGCTGGTGACAAGAGTTTTTCTGCAATTTGCTCTGTGATTCAGCATGGTGACCTCCACTTTATTGTCTGTGCTGTTTTTAAACTGATTATCAGCATATTCAAATGCAGATATTCAGGGATATAGCATTATCATTTAGAACACTTTGTAATAGTTAATTTTTGCAAGCGTTTATGAAATGACAAGACTTCACTGCTACTATTTCTTCAAAAGAATAAATTTTTTAAAAAGGCAACAAGTGAAGATCATAGTTTCTCTCCACTCCTTCCCCACCCCCACCCCCCATTAGGAAAACATTAAACTATAAAACAACATAACTTAGGATCTTTTGCAATATTCTTCTGATGAAATAAAAATGCTGATTCAGAAAAATCAATTAAATTAGCATTCAAGAACTCAGATGTGGAAATGGTTCAAAATGTATATAATATTGCTTTGTGGAAAGGATGATTCATTTCAAAGTGAGACTATAGAATATACAAAGTGGAGGGGAGAGAGAGGGCTTGTTGACTTCATTTGACTTCCACAGGACAAATGTAGACCTGAAAGGACTTTAGAGAATGTTTACTTTTGATTTAGTCTGAAATACAGATAATTTGTCCATGAACAGGCCACTGGCTCCTGTTGGTATTAAATGTCAGCTATAATCACTGTAAGCCTAAATGTTTATAATAAAAAAGTAAAAGGCCTTATTCATATCAGGCACAGGTTATAAAGTTTTCTTTTCAAAACACATGGAAGATATGAAAAATCAGATCTGAAATTTTGTATGTTACACCCTAAGATCATCTCAATTTCACTGGATTTTAAAGTGTTTTTGTTTGGTCTCTAAAATTAGGTATACTCATTTCTGTTCATTAAAAGCTACATTAAATTAGGAAAAACTATAACTGGGCCATCAGTACTCCTGCACAGTTCTTGAAAACCCTACTTTGCCTTAAAGGAGAGTATAGCTAGGCAAAAAAGCAGTAATTTGTGTGGGTATGAATCAAGTACCATCCATTCCATCTTTGATATTTTAAACCACTATGTATTAGGTCCTATTTGGCCCAAAAAGGCAGCTGTGAGAATTGCAGACACTATAACCCCCTCTTCCCCACTTGTTCTTGGCTTCCTGGCTCTCGTATCCCTGGTCCCAGATCTCTGGTTTGGTAACAACCACCCTGATGCCCTTTAGTGCTGGTGATCTTCTAGACAGCTCTCTGAGCTTCTGAGATTTGGCCTTTGCTCCCTTCTTTAGATCTAGAATCCCTGAGGCATCTTGTTAGAACCTCCCATTTTAGTCTCTGAACCCAGAACACTCTGCCCAAAGGTTTGCATAGGGCTTCAGGTGGATGGAGTTAAGTCACTGTCCCGCCCAATGATGAATGTGAACTTCACTGTTCCAGGAGAAGTGAATTATTTCTTAGAGAGGTATTCCAGCTGTAGGATCTTATGTCCTGGGATAGTCTGAGAAAGTGGACCTGTATCCAGGAATATCATCATTCATCAGACTCTGCGGTGAGCAAAAGGGACATGATTATCTGTCATATACTCTTTGCTTAAAAAGCCAAAGTGCTCGTGCTCCAGGAACAATGACCACCTGTGATGCAAAGACAAGGAAGACCAGGCCCTTGCCTTACAGAAGGTTACAGTCTAATAGGGGCCTTTTCATACTATCTCCTATGTCACTCAATATGTCAGCAAATTTGGAAAACTCAGCAGTGGCCAGAGAACTGGAAAAGGTCAGTTTTCATTCCAATCCCAAAGAAGGGCAATGCCAAAGAATGCACAAACTACCATACAACTATGCTCATTGCATATGCTAACAAGGTTATGTTCAAAATACTTCAAGCTAGACTTCAGCAGTATGTGAAGTAAGAACTTCTAGATGTACAAGCCGGGTTTCGGAAAGGTAGAAGAAAGAGAGCAAATTGCTAACATCCTTTGGATCATAGAGAAAGCAAGGGGATTCCAGAAAAACATCTACTTCTGCTTCACTAACTACACAAAAGCCTTTAACTGTGTGGATCACAACAAACTGTGGAAAATTCTTAAAGAGATGGGTACAAGAACATCTTACTTGTCTCCTGTGAAACATGTATGCAGGTCAAGAAGCAACAGTTAGAACCTTATATGGAAGAACTGATTGGTTCAAAATTGGGAAATGAGTATGTCAAGGCTGTATATTGTCACCCTGCTTATTTAACTTATATGAGGAGTACATCATGTGAAATGCCGGGCTGGATGACTCACAAGCTGGAATCAAGATTGCCAGGAGAAATATCAACAAACTCAAATATACAGATGATATCACTCAAATGGCAGAAAGTGAAGAGGAACTAAAAAGCCTCTTGATGAAGGTGAAAGAGAAGAGTGAAAAAGCTGGCTTAAAATACAACATTCAGAAAACTAAGATCATAGCACCCAGTCCCATCACTTCATAGAAAATAGAAGGGGAAACAATGGAAACAGTGACAGATTTTATTTTCTTGAACTCCAAAATCACTGCGGATGGTGACTGAAGCCATGAAATTAAAAGATGCTTGCTTCTTGGAAGGAAAGCTATGACAAATCTAGACAGCATATTAAAAAGCAAAGACATCACTTTGCTGACAAAGGTCCATATAGTCAAAGCTATGGTTTTTCCAGTAGTCATGTACAGATATGAGAGATGGACCATAAAGAAGGCTAAGCACCAAAGAAGTGCTGCTTTTGAATTGTGGTGCTTAAGAAGACTCTTGAGAGTCCCTTGGACAGTATGGAGATCAAACCAATCAATCCTAAAGGAAATCAACCCTGAAAACTCATTGGAAGGACTAATGCTGAAGCTGAAGCTCCAATACTTTGGCCACCTGATGCAACAAGCCCGCCCACTGGAAGAGACCCAGATGCTGGGAAAGATTGAAGGCAAAAGGAGAAGAGAGTGACAGAGGATAAGATGGTAAGATAGAATCACCGACTCAACGGACACGAATTTAAGCAAATTCTGGGAAAGAGTAGAGGACAAGGAAGCCTGGCATGCAGTAGTCCCTGTGGTCTCAAAGAGTTGGACATGACTTAGTGACTGAAGAACAAGTCTAATAAGGGCAGGTATATGCATTAGTTTCCTACCACTGCTGGAATAAATTATCACAAGCTAGTTGTTCAAAGGGCTTCACAGTGGTAAAGAATCCACCTGCCAATACAGGAGATGTGAGTTCGATTCCTGGGTTGGGAAGATCCCATGGAGTAGGAAATGGCAACCCACTACAGCATTTTTGCCTGGACTATTCTGTGGACAGAGGAGCCTGGTGGGCTACAATCCATGGAGTCACAAAGAGCTGGACAAGACTGAGCAACTGAGCAGGTATGTAAGCAAGCAGCTGTTGAAAAACAACACAAATTTATTTTTATTTCTCTTAAAATTCTGGGGGTCAAAAATCCAAAATAAGCCTCACTAGGCTAACATCCAAGTATTACCAAAGCTTTGTTCCTTTTGCAGGCTGTAGGAGAGAATTTTTTCCCTTGCTTTTTACAACTTCTAGAGTATAGTGCATTCCTTGGTTTCTGGCCCTTTCTTCCATTTTCAAAGCCAGCAGCACAGCATCTTCAAATCCCTCTCTTAACACTGACTTTCCTGCTTCCTTCTCTCACTTACAAGGATCTGTATGATTACACTGGGCCCACCTGGGTAATCAAGACTACACTCTCTACCTGAAAATATTTAACTTAATCATTTTTGCAAAATTCCTTCTGCCATGTGAGATAACACATTTATCATTTCTGAGGATTAGGATACAGATACCTTTGGCAGAGCTATTATCTACCCCCATCCCCAATTTTTTTCCATTGTGGTAAAATACACATAAAGTGTACCATCTTAACTGTTTTTAAGTGTACAGTTTAATGGTATTACATACATTCATGTTATACAACCATCACTACCAACCATCTCCATAACTCATTCATTAGTAAAACTGAAACTCTATACTCATTAATTAATAACTCTCCATTCCTTCTCCCCCTGGCATGTACCATTCTACTTTGTGTCCATAATTCTGATCTCTATGTATGTAAGATAAGTGGGATCATTATATACTATTTGTCTTTTTGTGACTGGCTTATTTTACTTAGCATGTCCTCAAGGTTCATCCACACTGTGCATATGGAAGAATTTCCTTCCTTTTTAAGGCTGCACAATATTTCATTATATGTATGCATCATATTTTATCAATCATCCACTTATGGACACCTGGGTTGCTTCCAGTTTAGCTATTGTGAATAATGCTGCTATGAACCTGGATGTATAAACATATCTTCAAAACCCTGTTTTCAATTCTTACGGATATATAAACAGAAGTGGAATTTCTTAATCATATGGTAATTCTACTTTGAATTTTTAAGGAACTGCCATAATATTTTCCACAGCAGCTATACCATTTTACATTCCCACCAATGATGCACAAGGGTTTCAGTTTCTCCATATCCTCACCAAAACTTGGTACTTTTTTTATAGTAGCCATTTCAATGGGTGTGAAGTGATACCTAATCGTAGCTTTGATTTGCATTTCCCTATAAAGATGTTGAGCATCTTTTCATGTGTTTATTGATCAATTTGTACTACTTCTTTGGAGAAATCTCTATTCAAGTTCTCTGCCCATTTTTAAAATGTGGTTATTTTGCTGTTGTTGAGTTTTAGGAGTTTTCCATAGTTCCTGGATATCAGATATCATATAACTGATATACGACTTGCAAATATTTCCCCCCATTCTCTGGATTGCTTCCTTACTCTATTGATATTCTTTTGATGCACAAATCAAAAAATTTTCATGCAATCCAATTTGTCTACTTTTTCTTTTATTGCCTGTGCATCTGGTGTCATATCCAAAGAAACCCTTGCTAAACCCAATGTCAGGAAGTTTTTGCCCTGTCTTTTCTTCAAGGTGTTTATCATTCCATGTCTTACATTTAGGTCTCTGATCCATCTTAAATTAAGATGTTAGGTAAGTGCCCAGCTTCATTGTTTTGCTTATGGATATCCAGTTAAAAGACTGTCCTTTTCTGTTCAATGGTCTTGGAAACTTTGTCAAAAATCATTTGACTATACATGCGAGGGTTTAAGTCTGGGCTCTCTGTCCTATTCCATTGTTACATATGTCTGTGTTCATGCCATTACCACACTATTTTGTTACTGTAGCATTGTAGTAAATTTTGAAATCAGGGAGCGTGAGTCCTCCCACTTTGTTGTTCTTTTTCAAAACTGTTTTGGTTATGTGGAGTCCCTTGAGATTCCATACGAATTTAAGGATGGGCTTTTCTATTTCTGCAAAAGAGAGTCTTTGGGATTTGGATAGAGACTGCAAGTAATCTAGAGACTGCTTTCTGTAGTAACAACATCTTCACAACATTAAGTTTTGTAACCCATGAACATGGGATGTGTTTCCAATTTATTTCTTCTTTAATTTCTTTTGGTAATGTTTTGTACTTTTCATTGCACAAGTCTTTCATCTTCTTGGTTAATTCCTAAGTATTTTATTCTTTTTGATGCTATTATAAATGGAATTGTCATAATTTCCTTTTCAGTGAATTTTCCTATTCACTGTTATAGAAATGCAACTAATTCTTGTGAGCTTTGTATTGTTGTTTATTGAATTCAATTAGTCTTAACAGGTTTTTGTGTGTGTGGAATCTTTAGGGTTTTCTACAGATAAGATCGTATCACCTACAAACAGAAAATTTGTACTCCTTCCCTTCCAGTTTCCATGTCTTTTATTTCTTTTCCTTACCTAATTGCTTTGGCTCAAACTTCCAGTACTATGTTGAATAGATGTGGCAGAAGTGGGCATCCTTGCCTTACCCTGATGTTACAGGAAAAGCTTATATTATGTGGAGATAGTTTCTTTCTATTCCTAGTTTGTTGAGTATTGTTTTCTTTTCATGAAAGAGTGTTGAAATTTATCAAATGTTTTCCTGTATAGATTGAGATGACCATGTTACCCCCGCCTTCAGTCTGTTAATATGATCTATTAAATTGACTGATGTTCATATGTGGAACCATTACTGCACTCTAGGAACAAATCCCACTTTGTCATGGTGTATAATCCTTTAAACATGCTGCTGAGTTTGGTGTGGTAGCATTCTGTTGAGGATTTTTACATCAGTGTTCAAAAGGAATATCCATCTGGAATTTTCTCTTGTGTCTTTGTCTGGTTTTGAAATCAGGATAATGCTGGCTTCATAGAGTAAGTTACAAAGATCTCTACTCTTCAATTTTTTGGAAAATTTTGAGAAGGACTGGTGCTAGTTCTTTAAATGTTTGGTAAAACCCATCACTGAAGCCATCACAGGTCCAGGATTTTCCTTTGGAGACTTCTGATTACTGATTCAATCTCCTTACCAGTTACAAGTCTATTCAGATTTTCTATTTCTTTGTGATTTCATCTTGGTAGGTATCATGCTTCTAGGAATTGATCCATTTCATCTAGATTATTCAGTTTGCTGGTATACATTGTTAATAGAATTCTCTTATAATCCTATTTCTGTAAAATTGGTAGTACATACCATTTTCATTCTCCCCATCCCTGTTTTACTGAAATATAACTGACAAAATTGTTAACATTTACTGTATAAAACATGATGATTTGATATACATATTCATTGTGAAATGATGCCCCATCATCAGGTTAAAACATTTATTACCTCATATAGTTATCTTTTGGGGGGTAGAATGCTTAAAATCTACTCTCATAAATTGCAAATATATAATACTGTACCTATAACTATAAAAAAATGCTTCAAGAATTTGAGTGTCACTCTTGTGCAACTATGGTAATCTTTGTGTCATTCGAATTTTGGTCTGTGTGCTGTCAAACAGAGCACCCAATTTTTATTTCTGATTTTAGTAATTTGAGAATTCTTTTTTTTTAGTTCCTTTAGCTAAAAGTTTATCAATTCTATTGATCTTTGCAAAGAACCAACTTTTGGTTTCACTGATTATCTTTATTGCTATCTATTCTCTACTTCTCTGATGTCTACTATAATTTTAATTTTCTCTTTTCTGCTAGCCTTGGGTTTAGTTTGTTCTTCCTTTTCCAGTTTCTTAAGTTATATAGTTAATTTCTTGATTTGAGATGTTTCTTTAGTGTAAATGTTTACAGCTATACACTTTCCCATTAGCAGTGCTTTTACTGTGTCCTGTGAACTTTAAGATTTTTATTTAATTTTTATTGAAGTATAGTTGATTTATAGTATTATGTAATAAATCAATATCAATTGTATATCAAGTGTACAAGGTAGTGGTTAAAAATTTTTATAGATTATTTTCCATTTAAAGCTATTCTAAAATATTGGCTGTATCCTCTGTGTTGTACAATATATCCTTGTAGTTTATTTTATACACAGTAGTTTGTATGTCTTAATCCCCTATGTCTCTATTGCCCCTCTTTCCTTCCTTCTCTCCACTGGTAATCACAAGTTTGTTCTTTATATACGTGAGTCTGTTTCTGTTTTGTTATATTCTTTCATTTGCTTTACTTTATAGATTTCACATATAAATTCTCCAACTGAAGTTGGTAGCCTTTCCCTTCTCCAGGGGCTCTTCCAAACCCAGGGATAGAACCCAGGTCTCCTGCATCAGAGGTGGATTCTTTACCAGCTGAGCCATAAAGGAAGCCCAAGAATACTGGAGTGGGTAGCCTATCCATTCTCCAGCAGATCTTCCCAAGCTAGGAATTGAACCGGGGTCTCCTGCATTGCAGGCGGGTTCTTTACCAACTGAGCTATCAGGGAAGCCCATATAAGTGGTAATATACAGTATTAGTCTTTCTCAGTGTCACTTATTTCACTAAGCATAATACCTTCCAGGTCCAATCATGTTGTTGGAAACGGCAAATTTCCATTTTTTATGGCCAAGTAGTATTCCATTGTGCATATGTGTAGGTATGCATGTACCTTTCTTCATTCATCTGTTAAGGAACACTTAGGTTGCTTCCATATCTTGGCTACTGAAAGTAAGGATGCTATAAACACTGGGGTGCATGTATCTTTTCAAATTAGTGTTTTTATTTTCTTTGGATTTACACCCAGGAAAAGAATTACTGGATCATACGGCAGTTATACTGTTAGTTTTCTGAGGAACTTCCATACTGTTCTCCACAGTGGTGACACTGATTTACATTATACCAATAGTGTACAAGGGTTTCCTTTTCTCCATATTTTTGCCAATATTTGTTATTTGTGGTCTTTTTGATGATAGCCCATTTTGACAGGTGTGAGGTGATACCTCATTTTTTTAAAATTTTACTGAAGTATAATTGCTTTACAGTGTTGTAATTTCTGCTGTACAGCAAAGTGACTCAATTATATCTGTATATACATATATGTATATATACATACACACATATATTCTTTTCCATTGTGGTTTATCACAGGATATTGCATATAGTTCCTGTACTATACAGTAGGATACTGTTGTTTATCCATTATATATGCTCCCAATCCTTCCCTCCCCGATTCCCTCCACGGAGCAGTCACAAATATGTTCTCTATATCTGTAAGTCTGTTTTTGTTTCATAGGTATATTCATCTGTGTCACATTCTAAATTCCACATATAAGTGATATCATGTGGTATTTGTTTTTCCATTTCTGACTTACTTTGCTCGTATGATCATCTCTAGGTCCATCAATGTTGCTGCAAATGCCGTTATTTCATTCTTTTTAATGGCTGAGTAATATTCCATTGTGTGTGTGTGTGTGTGTGTGTGTGTGTGTGTGTGTGTGTGTGTACACACCACATCTTCTTTATCCACTCATCTGTTGATGGACATTTAGGATGTTTCCATGTCTCGTTTATTGTAAATAGTGCTGCTATGAATATAGGGGTGCATATATCTTTTCAAATGATAGTTCTATCTGGGTACTGTATATGCCCAGAAATGGGACTGCTAGATCATATGGCAACTCTATTTTTAGTTTTTTGAAGAACCTTCATACTATTTTTGTAGTGGCTGTACCAATTTACATTCTCATCAACAGTGTAAGGGGATTCCCATTTCTCCATATCTTCTCCAGCATTTATTATTTATAGAGTTGGCCATTCTGACTGGTGTGAGGTGGTACCTCACTGCAGTTTTGATTTGCGTTTCTCTAATAATTAGTGATGATGAGCATCCTTTCATGTGCCTATTGGCCATCTGTGTGTCTTTAGAGAAATGTCTATTTAGGTCTTCTGCCCATTTTTTGATTGGGTTGTCTTTCTGTTATTGAACTGTAGGAGCTGTTTGCATATTGAGCCCTTGTTGGTCGCATCATTTGCAAATATTTTCTGCCAGTCTGCAGGATGTCTTTTTGTTTTGTTTTATTGCTTCCTTTGCTGTGCAAAAGCTTGTAAGTTTGATTAGGTCCAACCTGTCTATTTTTGCTTTTATTTCTAATGCTTTGGGAGACTGACCTAAGAAAACACTGGTGAGATTTATGTCAGAGACTGTTTTGCTTATGTTCTCTTCTAAGAGTTTTATGGTTTTGTGTCTTATATTTAAGTTCTTATGACATTTTGAGTTTATTTTTGTGTATGGTATGAAGGTGTGCTCTAGCTTCATTTTACCGTGGTTTTGATATGCATTTCTCTGATGATTAGCAATGCTGACAATCTTTTCATGTGCTTGTTAGTCATCTGTATGTCTTCTTTAAGAAGAATGTCCTTTCACGTCTTCTGTCCATTTTTTAATACGGTTTTTTTTTTTTTTTTTTTTTTGACATTTAGTTGTATGAGCTGGTTAGATATTTTGGATATTAACCCCTTATCAGTCGTATGAATTGCAAAACTTTTCTCCCATTCAATAGGTTGTCTTTTCATTTTGACAATGGTTTCCATTGCTGTGCAAAAGCTTTTAAGTTTAATTAGGTCTTATTTGCTTATATTTGTTTTTATTTTCTTTGCCTCAGGAGTCAGATCCCTAATATATTGGAATTATGTCAGAGTATTCTGCTTGTTTCCTTCTAGGAGTTCGATGGTTTTGGGTTTCACATTTAGCACAGGTCTTTAATCCATTTTGAGTTTTTTGCATATTATGTGAAAAAATGCTCTAATTTCATTTTTTAACATGCAGCTGTCCAGTTTTCACACCACTTATTTAAGAGACTGTTTTTTCACCCTTGACTATTCTTGCTTCTTTTATCATAGATTAATTGACCAGAAGTGTGTGGGTTGATTTTTGTTTCATTGAGCTGTGTCTGTTTTTGTAGCAATGACATAATGTTTTGATTACTGTAACTTTGTAGTATAATCTGAAGTTGGGGAGCATAATGTCTCCAGCTCTGTTCTTCTTTCTCAAAATTGTTTTTGGCAATTTGGGGTCTTTTGTGTTTCCATATAAATTTTAAAATTATTTGTTCTAGTTCTGTAAAAAAAATGCCATTGGTATTTTGACAGGGATTACACTGAATCTATAGATTGCCTTATCACTTCAACAATGTTAAATTTTCAAATACATGAATGTGGTATATCTTTTCAGCTTTTTATGTCATCTTTAATTTCTTTCATTAGTTTCTTACAGTTTTTTAAGTACAGGTCTTTTATCTTCTTATTTAGATTTATTTTTAGGTATTTTGTTTTTTGATGTGATTCTAAATTAGATTCCTTAATTTCTCTGATAGTTTGCTTGTATATAGACATGCAATAGATTTCTATATATTAATTTTTTATCCTAAAACTTAACTGAATTCACTGATGAGCTCTAGTAGTTTTTTGGTGGTGTCTTTCAGATTTTCTATGTCTAGTACCATGTCATCTGCAAATAATGACAGTTTTACTTTGTCCTTACCAATATGGATTTCTTCATTTCTTTTTCTTGTCGATTGCTGTGCTGCTGCTGCTGCTGCTAAGTTGCTTCAGTCGTGTCCGACTCTGTGCGACCCTATAGATGGCAGCCCACCAGGCTCCGCCGTCCATGGGATTTTCCAGGCAAGAGTACTGGAGTGGGTTGCCATTGCCTTCTCCAATTGCTGTGCTAGGACTTGCAATACTATGTTGAATAAAAGTGGTGAGAGTGGGCATCCTTGTCTTGATCTTAGGGAAAATGTTTTCAGCTTTTCACTCTTGAATATGATGTTATCTGTTGGCTTGTCATATATGGCTTTTCTAATGCTGAGGTATGTTCCCTGTATATCCACTTTGTGGAGAATTTTTTTTATCATAAATGGAAGTTGAATTTGGTTAAAAGATTTTTTTTGCATCTATTGAGATGATCATATGATATTTATTCCTCAGTTTCTTAATGTGGTATATTACACTGACTGATTTACAGAGATGGAACCATGCTTGCATCCCTGGATAATTTCTACTTTATCATGGTGTATGATCCTATTAATGTATTGTTGGATTTCATTTGCTAATATTTTGAGAGTTTTTGCATCTATGTTCGTAAGTGATACTGGCCTGCATTTGGTGAGGTAGGCCTTATAGAATGAGTTCACAAGCATTCTTTCTTCTGCAATTTTTTTCTTCTGTAAATTTTTGAAAGCTTGAGAAGAATAGATACTAACTCTTCTCTAAATGTTGGGTAGAATTCACTTGTGAAGCCATCTGATCCTGGACTTTTGGGGGAGTTTTTCAAATCACTGATTGAATTTCAGTACTGGTAATTGGTTTGTTCATATTTTCTTGTTCTTTCTGATTCAGTCTTGGAAGATTATACATTTTTAGGAATTTGTCCACTTCTTCTATCCATCTTATTGCCATATAGTTGTTCATAGTACATTCTTACAATCCGTTATATTTCTGTGGTGTCAGTTGTAACTTCCTTTTCATTTCCGATTTTATTGATTTGACCCTTCTCTTTATTTTTTTCTTGACAAATCTTGATAAAAGACTTCAATTTTACCTTTTATCTTCAAAAAACTAGCTCTTGGTATCATTATCTCTTCTGTTTTTTCACCTTGTATTTCGTTTATTTCTGCTCTTTATGGTTTCTTTTCTGTTACTAACTTGGGATCTTGTTTGTTCCTTTTTTAGCTCCTTTAGGTATAACAGTAGGTTGTTTGATATTTTCCTGTCTCCTGAGGTAAGCTTTTATCACTATAAACTTCCCTCTCGGAACTGCTTTTGTTTTATCTCATAGGTTTTGGATTGTTGTTTTTTGTTTTCATTTGTCTCTAACATTTCCTCTTTGATTTTGTCACTGATCCACTGGCAGTTTTGTAGCACACTGTTTGGCCTTACCTGTTTGTAATCTTTGCAGTTTTTTTCTTGTAACTGATTTCTAGTTTCATGGAGTTGTGGTTGGAAAAGATGCTTGATACGATTTCAATTTTCTTAAATTTACTAAGACTTATTTTATGGACTAGCAGGCAATCGATCCTGGAGAAAGTTCCATGTGCACTTTAAAAGAATGTGTACTCTGCTGCTTTTGGATGGACTCTTAAATATATCTATTCAGTCCATATGGTATATGTGTCCCTTAAGGCTAGTGTTTCCTTATTGACTTTTTGGTCTGGATGATCCGTCCATCAATGTAAGTGGGATAGTAAAGTTTCCTACTATTATTGTGGTATTGTCAATTTTTCCCTATATGTCTAATTTTTATTTATTTAAAATTTTTTCGCTGCTCTGGGTCTTCATTGCTGCGCAGGGATTTCTCCGGTTTCTCTCATTGCGGTGCCTTCTTTTTTTCTCGTGGGCTTCAGTAGTTGTGGCACACAGGCTCAGCATTGTGGTTCCTGGGCTTAGTTGCTCATGGAATGTGGGATCTTCTCAGACCAGGGATCGAACCTATGTCCTCTGTCCTGGCAGGTGAATTCTTAATCAATGGACCATCAGGGAAGCACCCCTTTTATGTCTTTTAATATCTGCTTTATGAATTTAGGAGTGACTATGTTTGGTGCATATATACTTACAATTGCTATATCTTCTTGGATTGATCCTTGATCAGTGTAATATTCCTCTGTCTCTTATTACAGTCTGTTTTAAAGTCTATTTTGTTTGATATGAGTATTTCTACCTCATCTATCTTATGATTTCCATTTGCATGGAAGACCTTTATCCAACTTCTCACTTACAGTCTTGTGTATTTTTAGATCTGAAGTGAGTTTCTTGTAAACAGTATATATGTGGGTTTTATTTTTGTATCCATTCAGCCACTCTATTGCCATTTTGTCAGTAGATTTAGGCTCTAAGTTTTGATATGTTGTGTTTTTGTTTTCATTCCTCTCTTAAGTATTTTCAAATCTCCCTTGTGATTTATTCCTTAAACCATTTGTTGTTTATGAGTGTTTTGTTTAATTTCCACAAATATGTGAGTCTTCTAGTTTTATTTCTAGTATCGATTTTTTACTTCATACTGTTATGGTTAGAGAAGAGATTTTGTATGATATCTAGTCTACTGAGACTTAATTAGTGGTCTCACATGTATTCTACCTGGGAAAATGTCACACGTACACTTGAGAAGAATGTGTATTTTGCTTTGGGGTAGAATATTCCGGAGGGGCATTATTCTGCCTACCACAATGGGCCTATTCATTCATAATTCATTTATACAACAAATATTTTGAGGATCTATTTTGTGGCAAGCACTTTTATAGGCACTAGGATTCAGTAGTAAAATCTATGTTCTTTTTCTCATAAACTTTACCTTTTAGTACAGGAGATACAATGAACAAATAAATATAGTATGTCAGGTGTGCTAAGTGCTATAAAGGAGCAGCAGATATGTAGGGAATGAAGATCGTAGGAGTGTGTGTGATGCTGTTTTATACAGGGTGGTTGGAGAAGTCCTTTCTAAAGTGTTGCTTAAACAAAATTCTACAGAAAGTGAAGAAGGAAGCCATGTGGATACCTGGAACAAGGGTGTTTTAGGGAGAGGAGTATTAAGTCCCATGGTGTGGAGCCAGGAGCATGCATGACATATTCAAGAAACAGCAATAAGGCCATTGTGGCTATACCTGGTTGAGCAAGCGGAAGAACAATGGTGGAAGAAGTCAGAGAAGAAACAGGAAGAAGATCAGGTAGGGGCTTGCAGACCATTGTAAAGACATTATAAGGGTTTACCTGCATGAGACAGAAAATCATTGTAAAGTTTTAAGCAGAGGGGTGATGCAGTATGACTTTGGCTTAAAAATAATCACTAGAGCTAATTGGTTGAAGTTTTTAGAAGAGCCAAGGCAGAAGCAGAGAGGCCAACTAGGAGACTGTTTCAATCATCTAAGTGAGAAATCATGGTAGATGAACCAGGATGGTAGCCATGGATGTGCTAAGAAGTGAGTAGATTCTGAAAATCTTCAGAAGGGAAAGGCAAAATGATTTCCTGATAGATTGGACATAAATATGAGAAAAAGAGGAGTGAAAAATGGCTCAGTGATTTTCAGCCTGTCACTGAAAGAATGTGGCAGCTATTTACAGAGACAGGGAAGACAGTGGATAGAGAATGTCTGGGGAGGACAATGAGGAGCTTAGCTGTAAATATGTTAAATTCAAGGTGCCTATTAAACATACAGGATAAAATGAGCTTCCCAAGGGTAGGGAATTCTGTATATCTTATCCCCAAGGCTTAGAATAGTATCTGACATAGAGTAGCCACTCAGTAGATATTTGTTGAATAAATGAATAAATATACAAGTCTGAATTTAGAGGAATGATCTGGGCTTGAGATATTTGGGAGTCATCAGCACACAAATGTTATTTAAAGCCAGCTCATCTGGTGAGTGAACATAAATTTAGCCTGAGAATTGAGCTGTAGGGTGTTCCAACATGTAGAAGTTGGGAAGATGAGAATAAATCAGCAAAGAAAACTGAAAAACAGAAACCAGTGGGGTAGGAGGAAAAGCAAGGAAGTGTGATGTTCTAGAAGCAAAGTGAAGATAGTTTCAAGGAGAAGGAAGTAATAAATAAAAAAGTTTAATTAAAAATGAGGACTAAGAAAGGTAAAATTTATAGAAATGACTATTAAATACTATCTTTAGATTATAAAAACTAACCACATATGTTCAGGATGGGAAGAGGGACAGGGGACTGGAATATAGTTTTCAACAATAAGTGGGAAAAAAAAGACTTAGCATATTCGTTGTATACCTATTCAAATGAAGAAACAGTCCTGTCTGATTACCAACGAATATAATTCAATTTTGACTGAGCTAACAGGAGTACAGTATATGCAACAAGAGAAGTTTAACCTTTTCTACTGCACTGAACAACCACCCTAGAAGTACTGGTTCTAGCACTGGGTGCAGCACCACGTTCAGGACACTGATGTATCACAAAGTTCCCAAGGAAAGTGATTTCTGTGGTAAAAGTATATGAAACAACGTCATCTGAGGAAAATTTGAAGGAATTGGGAAATTTGTTTCAGAACTGGGGGCTATAAAGGTTATCTTCAAAGTGAAGAGGTATTACACTGTTATTTATGATCCCAGAGGAGAGATGTTACCCATAAGTAGATATTAAACTTACAGAAAAATTTCTAACAATTAGAACACTCAAGTGTTCAATGGGCTGTTGATGAGGTATTGCTTTCTTAACTATTCTACAATAAGTAGAGGAACGCATTCACTGAAGTGGCAGAGGGTTGTGGCATCAAAACTCGGCTGGGCATTGGACAGGATGACGTCTAAGATTCTGTTCAGTTCTGGGCTGTTATAACAGATGTGAATCTACTTTGAAAATTATAGTCTCCCCCCTCTCCCACATACTATGTTATGTATATACTACAGGGAGAAAACAACTTGTTTAATGTAGATATAATTTGGAGCCCTGTAGAGGGAATGAGGATGACTTAGTGGAGATATGAGAGCAAGAGAAAACTCGAAGTGGAAAAGATACATGTGTAAGCGCTATGAGATTATCTGGACATGTGGTTAGAGAAGAGGAAAAATATATGGGCAATTAAAGAGTGAGAATATTAGATAGGGGGAGACTGGTTTATACTTGGGAAGAGTTTCATCTGGTTATAAATTTCAATTTCATTCAAAGAGGAACTTTTGAGAAGGAAACCCTTTTGGGAAGAGAAGTGCTGGTCGATGAAAACAGATAGGTAGCCATTCCTGTGGTTTGGGATCAACAAACTAAAACACACTGGAGTAAGAGGAAGACCAGGAGGACACCAACGAGAATGGAAGGTAAAGGGTGAGGCCCTTAAGAAGAAACTCTGGTCTCTGGCAGAGGTCTGAATGGAGGCCCGAGAAAGCTCAAAATAAAATGGTGATGAGCTCAGGACAGTCTGGGGACAACCAAAGATAAATGGAGAAAGGGCAGGGAGGAGCCCATGAGGTGAGAAGGTGGTAGGCTCTGGATGACAGACAACAGCATATGGTCCTAGATCTTGGAACTACATGCTAGGTTGTTGTGCAAGAGTGCTTCTCCGATGGGACAGTTCTGACCTCTCTATCTTCAGTTCATCGTGACTGTCAACACACAAGGGTCCTGTGCTGATTTTGGCTAGTTTAGCTGACATTTTGGGCTTCTCTAATCTTTAGTATTTGGCAGTTAGGCTGAAGGAGCTCTGTCAGAGGCTCTGCTGTGTTGCCAAAAGAAAGCAATTATTTCTTCTGGGTGAGTAGCTGGGAGGGGACAATGTCATATTTGGGTTGCATGGTGTGGTACCCTCCTAACCGATCTTTCCTGCTTCCATTCTCTCCCCTATAATTCATTCTACACAGAGTACAAATCCATTACTTTTAAAGTAATCAGATCATGCTGCTCTCCTGCTTACAATCCTCCAGTGGTTTCCTTCTACACTTGGAATAAAAGCCAAACTTTCACTCTCTGTCCTCATCTCTTGGCCCTTACTCTCTGACTTCACCTCCTAGCACATTCTTGCTCATCACATTCCAGCACACTGCCTTCTCTGCTTCTGGTACACACCCACTTCAGATATTTGGGAGTCATCAACTTCCTGTTCTGCTCAACTGGAATACTCTTCCCTTCAGTCTTTACACAGTTGGCTCCTTCTTAGCTTCAGCATCACCTTCCCAGAGAAGCCTCCCCTGACCACTCTGTCTACCCAAGTCACTCTGCTGTATTACTCTGCTTTATTTTCTCATATCACTATCACTAGCTGAAATTATCTTACTCATTTACTGGTTTGTCATCTTTTTCTCCTGTTAGACTGCAAGCTCCATAGAGTGAGTATTTTGTTCACCACTGGATCCCTAATACCTTGACAAATGTCTGGCACATAGATGGTCAGTAAATAACAATTAATCAAGATTTGCTAAAGCAATGGAAGAGAGAGAGATAGAGACAGAGAGAGGGAGAGAACTGGTTTCAGCAAGGTATACCGAAGGCATGAAGGCCTTGGATGTCTCCTTCTTACCTTAGGGGGAGAAGAGCGTGAGACATGGGCAACTCTTCTTTGTACGTTAAGAATGGGTGCAGGAAATGGAGCCCTGGCATAGGTCCTTAGTACACACTGGTATTTGCTAACGCTGCCAGTCACGGCTATTTCCCAGCTTCTTATTTTGTTTCTAGCTCAGGTGCTAGGTGCCCAAAGGGGAGCTGCTAGGATATTTAGTCTCTCTCCTTAAGGAAATCTTTTCTTTGAAGACATACTCAGGACAAAGATCTAGTGAATTAGACAGATATCAAGTCATAGGTATAAACAGTAGGGGCCATCTCACATTTCTGAAGCAAGTATTTTTTAATTTTTATTTAATTAGATAGGATAGGATCGGATTCTGAAAGACAGAAGTTAAAAATAATAAAGGTTTGGGGTCCTAAAATCTGTTCATATGACTAGAATCATGAGAAGCATAAGGTAAATCAGGAGGGAAAAAAGCCAACTTTGGATGAAAGCCAATGAGCTTAGAATCTGACATATTAAATATCAGTCCCTGGAAGAAATTGCAAGTAGTAATTCCAAGAGGAAATGTCTATCAGGGCCTTGTTTATGAATACAGTTTATGCCTTAATTTTACTTGCTTCTGGCTTAATTTGCTTTTCCCTATTATCTTTTATCGTAATTCTTTCATTTTTTTTTAAAAATAAAAAGACACACATACCCTGTAACCCAACTCAATTCTTTCTGGAACAGGGTGGGGTATAATAAATATATATATAAAAGCTACCTTGGGCAAGAGGTCAGGCTGACAGACATGTTAGTCCCCATCTGCCCCATTCCTTGTCCCACTCTTTGAAGAAGAATTAGCAAATTCATGTTTACAGTGTGAGGAAACAGGCACTGAGAAGCTAAAGAATCCGTCATCTGTCACAGAGCTAAGAGAGCAGGACCAACATTCATATTTCTCTGACTCCCAAACCCATGCTCTTCAACACAACTCTATAAAAGGATTTTCCTCTTGAGATCCTGACCCCAAGAGTCCTAAAAGCAGTGTGGGTTCAGCTGCAAGTGAATCCCAGACAGATTCTGCCATGCTAAGTCTGGTGAGCCTGTATACATACTGACAGACTTCCTTCATCATATCCTATCCCCTCTGGGAGTCGTAACCAGTTAAGGCTGCCCCTAAATGCTGGCCCCGTGGGTCAGGCCCAGACAGCCCCCATTTTCTGGGATAGTGCCCAGCACACAGTAGACATACAGGGTGAATCGCAGCAATGGAGCGATAATCCTTCTGTCCTTACAAGTCAACTATGGCTTTATTACCAGCTGGGACAGATCTCTTAGAAATCTCTCTACTAACATTTGCTTAATTGTGAAAATAGAGACAGTCCAGAGATGCCTGTATTCTTCTCACTTTCCAAACCTGAAGGATAAGGACAGTCACTCTTCCTTGTAAGTCTAGAGGCTGTAATGACCCCCTGGACAGTGTGAGGATTGCTGGGAGATAACTCATGAGGTGCCCTTCCCCTGGGGCATGTAAATGGTGTTCAACAAATGTTATTTCCTTTAGGTCCACTTGCTTAATCCTACTGCATTTACTTCATTTCCCATCTCCCAATACAAACAAGCCTTTTTTTCTGAGGGCAGTGGTTAAAGATACCAAGAGAAGGGTGATAATAGCAAGCATGAGAGTGCAGAGGAAAGAATACAGATGAGAACCGGATACTGGAAAAACACTGATCTCTAGTGTAGGCCGGAATGTGGCAGACTGTATTTTGCAAACATGGCCACAGCAGTATTTCTGGTATCAAACGCTCTTCTAGAACCTTTATATTCCCCACAAAGAGATGAAGTCTATTTCTCTTCCCTTTGAAGCTGGGTGGGACTCTGTCGCTGCTTTGCTGAAGAGAATTCAGTGGTGGGATACTGCATGACCCCTGATCTAGGTCATAAAACATGACATGGTTTCTCCTTGGTCAGGATGCTCCTCCTTCGAACCTGTCACCATGCTGTGAGGAAGCCCAAGTTAGCCTGTGCAGAGAGACCACATGGAAAGGTCCCTAACAAACAGTGAGCATGAGAGTGCAGAGAAGGAAAGGATGCAGATGAGAACAGACATGTGTGAACAAGTACAAAGATGATTCCAACCTCCAGCCTTCAAGTCTTCCAACTGAGGCCCAGACACTGTGAAACAAAGAAAGCCATTCTCCCTGTGTCTGATGGAATTCCTGACACATAGAATCTGTGAGATGAACAGGCTGTTGTCTTACATCAGTTAAGTTTTGAGGTAATCTATTACATAAGCCACAGTAACTGGAACAAGAAGAAAAACAAAGGAGAGTGTATGGTAGGGTGAGACCGGAGAAGACTGGGGTTGGAATAGTCTGAATGTCGCCAAGTTGTAAGCAAGACTAGTACTAGTAAGGCAGATTACAGCTTGATATAAGGAGAGGCTTTTAAAGCATTAAAACTGATCAATGACTGAATAGGCTCCCCCAGTTCCCTGTCAATGAAGATACTCAAATATAAACTGAGGAAGGTTACTGAAGAGGTACAAATCGGAACCAAAGACTGGGTTCAGGTGACTGTAAGGTTCCTTCCAGTCAGTGGAACGTGACAGCAGGTTAGATCTGGGTTACAAGGAAGACAGATGAGACAGAGGTGACATCTGGAGTCTGATGCCTGGGACACCAGTGATACCATACATAAAAAGAGAAACTATGAGTGGATTGACTAGGATTCTTCTTTTCCATTTCTTTTGTCTCTTGCCCAGATGAGTGTTAATGGCCTTTCCCACTTTCTGTAACCTCTCTCACACATTTTCACATGATAACTTCCAAATATGGTCTTTAGTATGTCATTGCCCTAACTAAAGGCTTTTAAAACATATTTACTTATTTACTTGGCAGCATGGGGGATTTTTAGCTGTAGCATGTGAACTCTTGTGTTCTGTTGTTGTGTTAGTCGGTCAGTTGTGTCTGATTCTTTGCGACCCCATGCACTGTAGCCCGCCAGGCTCCTCTATCTGTGGGATTCTCCAAGGCAAGAATACTGGAGTGGGGTTGCCATTCCCTTCTCCAGGGGATCTTCCCAACCCAGGGATCAAACCCAGGTCTCCTACATTGTGGGCAGATTCTTTACCAACTGAGCCATCAGGGAAGTCTTAGTTGTGGCATATGGGATCTATTAATAGTTTCCTGACCAGGGATTAGACTTGGGCCCCCTGCATTGGGAATGTGGAGTCTTAACCACTGGACCACCAGGGAAATCCCCTGATCAAAGGATTTTAATGACACCACTGTCACCACCACATTCAGCAGGTCATTTTATATATCACACAGTATTTTTATATTTATTATCTCACTTGAACATCATAACAGCCTGGGAGGTACTAAAATCACCACTACCTACATCTCAAAATCCAGCTAAAGCACGTACTCTGTTCATTCTTCATATTTTTTTGCTTTGATGTTTTTGCTTATGCTATTTTCTTTATGTTTTTCTCAACTCTAAATGTTCCAAACCTTTTATCTTTCAAGGCCCAGATTAAATTTTAGTTGCTCTAGAAAACAGCTGATTCCTGCAACTAAGAGTGGTCTCTCCCTCCTCTGAACCCTGTCAATGATGACATGATAATCCAGTATTTATCAAGCAATTACTATGTGCCAAGCAGCACGCTGAGTGCTTTCTCTGTGTTATCGTCTATCTTCTGTATTGCTCTCTACCTTATACCACGGATATTTGTATACACCTCTTCTTTACTGGCTTACCGGCTCCTTGAGGATAAGATCAATGTCTGAGTCATTTTTGTTTTCTCCCAAGTCTAGCACGGGGCCTGGCACAGAGCAAGCACTATATAAATATTTGTCTAATGAATGAATGAATAATTCAGGCAGGCAGAGTTAAAGTTTACCTTTGCTCGAACAAATGGTTTTCAAGCACCCTTAAACACTTGAGAAGCACTCATTTATATCCACATAATTAATGGGCTAAATTACAAACCATTCTTATCTTTTTAAGACCCAGGTTTCTAGGGACCTTGGCTAGGATCCATTTTGTCAGTGTCGTTTACAGATGTAGAAGTGGAAAACCACAAATACACATACTAACAGACTTCTTTTTGTGCAAAAATACTGTAGAATTCAGAACAGTCTTTTCCAACCAATCAGAATTAGCTAGTTTATACAAGTTTCTCTCTTTCATCTGTGTCGTCATAAAGATGTAAACTCTTTCACTTTGAATCCCACCACTTCTTGGCCCACCTGCTATACTACTTTGCATAGTTACGAATTTAGAAATGACTGTTGACTAAGTGAAAGAACTGTGTTGGTTGTAACGCGTAATTACTCATTATGGTTCTGATCCCATTAGTTCAGCTAAGGAGCCGGCACCCTAAGGGCGCCGCAGGGAGCCTCAGCCAGTTTTGGTTGTTGAGTCACTGCCCCGAGATTTGAAAACTATCCTTTTTTCTTTACTTCTTGTAGGCCCAAGAATGGAAAACTGACATCAGTAAAGGCTAAACAGGCATTTCAGAAAGTTCTATTACAGATTGTTGAAGTTTGTTGAAGTGATCAAGAATTATAGCTAGTGAAAAATTCCCATATTAAAATTCTGACATATTCCTAATATAAAATCAATCCTTTTCACCTGAAGATTGCAATTTCAATTTTTACTAAAGAAACACAAGTTATTGTCTAAAACCAAGCCTGGTACAAAAATCATCAGTTAGTGCTTCCTTCACCCACACTGAAGCAGAGATTAACAGAGTACATTCTGACACCTAAATTGTCTTTCACAAAACCTAGGAAAAAATTAGAAGATTAAGGGCACAATAGGAGGGGAGTGCAAAAGCAGACCTGCTATAATCACCACCACAAAGGCCGGCCACTGGCAGAGTGCAGAGTGTTTACTCAAAGCCCTGCGCTATCCATCAGCGTCCGTAATTATCTCAGGTCTGCCGGTTCACAAGAGGCAATTTCTGAAGGCGTCTCTGGCTCCCCTTTGTCTCTTAGTCCTGCTGGTCACAAAAGGGCTTTGAGGACAAGCCTTGCTCGACACTCGGGCTCTGGCTGGCTTCTCCACGCAGCCCAAACAGGAATTATGTGAATTACTCCAACAGAACAACCACCACACTACCTTTCTCCCCAGACACGGCTATGACCTTGTGCCGAAACCCTGTTGAAGTGTTTCCAACAGGCCACTGTAGTTGACAATTTAGAAATACAATTTCTATGAAGATACAGGAAGTAGTACAAAATGGTCTGTAACTATTAGAGGTAAACAAATCAGAAGAGATAGGAAAACTCCCTGTATTCCTGTAGCTCGGCAGTGCTCAGGAAATGCTGGAAGACGGAAAGACATAAGGAAGAAAAGCAGTGAGGGATCATTTTTCTCTCTGTCTCAGAAGCAGATTATACTGATACTGCTAAGAATTTCTTAGGTAAATTGAGCCAGGGAACTACCTGGACCTGCTTTCGTAAGAAGGCCTACTAATAGAAATCTGCTGAGTAACTGAGGTTGGGGAAGGAAATTATACTGGGAAAAAATAGATTAAGAATTCTTAAAAACTACTAGAAACATCATTTTGCTGACAAAGGCCCATATAGTCAAAGCTATGGTTTTTCCAGTAGTCATGTATGGATGTGGGAGTTGCACCCTAAAGAAGGTTGAGTGTCAAAGAATTGATGCTTTCAAACTGTGGTGCTGGAGAAGACTCTTGAGAGTCCCTTGGACTGCAAGGAGATCAAGTTAGTCAATCCTACAGGAAATAAACCTGGAATTTCATTGGAAGAACTGGTGCTGAAGCTGAAGCTCCAATACTTTGGCCACCTGATGCGAAGAGCTGATTCACTGGAAAAGACCCTGATGCTGGGAGAGATTAAAGGCAAAAAAAGAAGAGGGTGACAGAGGATGAGATGGTTGGATGGTATCACTGACACAATGGACATGAGTTTGAGCAAATTCAGGGAGATAGTGAAGGACAGGGAAGCCTGGCGTGCTGCAGTTCAAGGGGTTGCTGAGTCAGACATGACTTAGTGACTGAACAACAACAACAACAAACTACTAAGGGTTAATCACTGACTTATTTAAAATCCAGTTGTATATGTACATATAAATAACTATACTTCATTTTATGAGCATACACTGAACACACGTGTGTGTGTATGCATGCTAAGTTGCTTCAGTTGTGTCGGACTCTTTGTGACCCCATGGACTGTAGCCTGCCAAGCTCCTGTGTCCATGGGATCTTCTAGGCAAGAATACTGGAATGGGTTGCCATGCCCTCCCCTTCAGGGGATCTTCCTGACCCAGGGATCGAACCCTCATCTCCTGTGTCTCCTGCACTGGCAGGCAGGTTCTTCACCACTAGTGTCACCTGGGAAGCCCATACACACACAGACACACACACATGGACTATCATTTTATATATAAACTTCATACACACACACACCTACATGCACACACACTCACACTTTGGTCTGCTTGGATAATCTCAGGCATGTCTAGAATCACGGAAAGTGGTGGTGTATATCCTATAATTTGGAGACCATCTCATCTAATGCTCAAAAATTTCATCAGAAACCTGGGAGTCATTCTGGATTCCTCATTTCCTTTTATCCTCCCATATTGTCAAGCTCTATGTCATCTCACTTACATTTATTCTGTGTCCTCACTGTATCTGTTCCTCTCTGTTTTCACTGTCTCCACAGGTCCTCAACATTTAAAAAGCCTATTCCTAAGGCGAGGGTAGAATAGCATTGAAACATGTATATTATCATACATGAAACAGATCGCCAGTCCAGGTTCGATGCATGAGACAGGTGCTCAGGGCTGGTGCACTGGGATGACCCTGAGGGATGGGATGGGGAGGGAGGTGAGAGGGAGGGTCAGGATGGGGAACACATGTACACCCATGGCTGATTCATGTGAATGTAGGGCAAAAACCACTACAATATTGTAAAGTAATTAACATCTAATTAAAATAAATAAATAAAAATAAATAAAAACTAAAAAGCCTACTCCTTCTAGTGGGCTCAAGGCTACTAGACTCAAGCCATTCCAGCCATTTCTATACTTTTCAGGAGTGATCATCCTATACCAGAAATGTGAGGAGCTCACTGAATATCTAATCGCCTGCAACCCTTCACAGTCACCCTATTATAAACCACATCAAACTGAACATAAGACAATGTCTTCTATATCCGTAACTCTTAGTTTGGGCTGTCCCCCAAACAGATCCTGAAACAAAGACATGGTTGTGCGACGTTTACCTGTGAGGGAGTAGAGAAGGAAAAGAGGGCAGGGAGAAAAGTCAATTAAGTATGTGTTAATGAACAGGTTACCACTCTTCAAGGGGCCCCCTGGAGAGATTGTAAGGAACACACTTCAGTATTGTCCCATTGAGGGTTAGTGGAGCTGGGATGTTATCCACCAATTTATTGTTGGAGAGTGACTCCTGGGTGTTAATTCTCCTGTATTTCTAGCAAACAGCTACTTGTCCAGAGAATACCCTCAGGTAGTGAAATACAGGAAGTCACTGGCAGGTGACCGCCTAGAAGGCCTCAGGTATCAATAACACCTGCTATATCATGCAGTACCCTTATGCCCTTTCTCCCAAATGAATTCTTCACTCCACTTGTCTTCTGGATCCTTTACGATTTAGGTCACTGAAGCCCTTCTTGACCTCCTCTGGAAGTGCTTCATTTCCTTTTCTGTGCACCCTCTCTTCTGCTACAGCTATTACATTGTAGCTATTACTTTACAAGTCTGACCCTCTGACAGACTCCCTGAGGAGCTTCAGTACTTAGCTTGGAGTCTGGCCCAGGGCAGATGTTCAGTCAATGTCTACTAGACAAGGACATGTTTGTGTGTGTTAAAGAGAAGAGGATGCTGTCCTCCATATATGTAATTGAGAAAGTCTTCAAAGAAACAAAATGTATCCGCCCATATTCTGAATAATACAAAGGCAAGTGTGTAAGAGGGAACACCAGGGGAGGAACCTTGGGTCCTAATTCAAATTATTTTGGCTCAGCTTCTTTCCCTATGAGTGGCTATGAATAACCTTTAAGCTTCTTTCAAGTCCCACAGATTTCAAGTGACTGAATCCATATGTAAGGGAACGCTGATGCCCACAAACTACACAACAACCATATATGGAGATGTTTATGCGTCTGATATTCATTTGGATTCAAGGGAAGAGTACAGATGACAAAGACTTGAGATGCTGGCAGGTTTATAATGGGGTGTACATGAAAGAGCCAGTGTTGGGTCTTCTGGGTGAGAGGATCCCTCCCAGGGAGTGGCCAGGCTACTTCACAGAAGCGAGTTGGGCAGCATGGCGGCCTCTAAACTGGCAGGTGCCAATGCCCTGGATGGATGGATCCCTGTTACTGTTGCTACTGGAACTTACCCAGGTCACAGACCTACGTACGAATAGCCCCTTCCTGAGTTCTCATCAAATCCCTGGAAGGTAGGCTCTGGATATATTTCTAGAGGGAACAGACTAAGTGTAATAGTGACTAAAGGCCATGCTTGACTTCCTTGACACTCAATCTTAATCTTCCTAGAAATGTGACTGGGGCTGGAGGGACTGGGTAAGAATCAAGAAGAATAGGTGGCTATCAAGGTCCTATGTGGTACAGACCAACAAATGTTGAGGAAGTTAATTTCTGAAAACAAATTCTCTTTTAAAATATTCTGAATAGAGACATTAGCATTGTGGTACACTGAATATGGCTGGATAAGATTTCTTTAAGTAATTAGACTTTATTAGCTTCAAATAGTTTCTTTCTTGATAAATTCCTACACATACATATATATGTATACACACAGATATATATATATATATATGTGGGGCCTCTCTGGTAGCTCAGCTGGAGACTCTGGTTTGATTCCTGGGTAGGGAAGATCCCCTGGAGAAGAGATAGGCTACTCACTCCAGTATTCTTGGGCTTCCCTGGTGGCTCACAGGGTAAAGAATCTGCCTGCAACGCGGGAGACCTGGGTTAGATCACTGGGTTGGGAAGATTCCCCTGGAGGAGGGCATGACAACCTATTCCAGCATTCTTGCTTGGAGAATCCCTATGGACAAAGAGGAGCATGGTGGGCTACAGCCCATGGGGGTCGCAGAGTCAGACACGACTGAGTAACTAAGCACAGCACAGCATATATATATATACACTAAACAGTACTGCATACCAATTATATATAATATTGTAATATTGTATATATATAATATATTATATATTTTTTTATATATTATATATTATATATTGATATCTTGATTATTATGTTATAATTATTTATGATTTATTTATATATATAATTTATATATATATATATTATATATATATATATAAAAATATATGTTATATATAAATATATATATTATATATTATTTAAATATTATTTATATATTATATAATTATATATGATATATAATTATATAATATATAAATAATATTTAAATATATATAATATATATTTATATATAACATATTTTATATATTATATAACATATACATTAGTATAATATAATATAAATATAATATAAATATAATAATATATAAATAACAATAAATATATAAATTATATATATATAAATATATATTTATATATAATAATATATATAAATATATATATATTATTATATATTATATATTATTATATATATAATTATTATATATTATTATATAATATTATTATTATATAATATTATATAATATATATATTATATATATAAATAATATATATATTTATTTATATATAATAATTTATATATAATAAATTATATATATTTATAATATAATAACATATTACATATAATATATATTATATATTACATATATAATAATATACATATATAAGATACATATAATACTATATTACGTATATAATATATAATATATATTACATATATACATAAATATATTACATATAAACATAATATAAATAATACATATATATACATAAATATATTACACATAAATATAATATATATTTATAAATATATATTATATTTATGTGTAATATATTACATATATAATATATTACATATATATTATATAAACAATATATATTATATATATTATATATAATAATATATAAACATAATATAAACATATAATATATATAATATATAAATACATAATATAAACATAATATATAATATATATAATAAACAATATAAACATAATATAATAATATATATATTACATATATAATATATAATATGTATATAACAATATAAATATATAATATATATTATATAATAATATAATTATATTTATATATAATTATAATATAATGATATAATATATTAAATATATTATATAATATATATAATATATATTATATACATTTATAATATGATATAATAATACATATGAAATATATTATATAATATATAATATATATTATATACATTTATAATATAATAATGATATAATATATATGATATTATTATAATTATAATATTATATATAATTGGTATGCAGTGCTGGTTAGATTTTAATTGTAAGAAAATTATTTTACTGAATATCCTCAATATGTCTGAGGGATATGTCATATTCCTGTCAGAAACACTGAGTCACTATTGCAAATGATTCTTAACTTGGTAGGTGGGGAGAGAAAAGAACACGAGGTGGTTTACTGTCTCTTAGAAAATTACTGCTTTTGAGGACAGTCCACAGGATGGGCTGGGGGGTTTAGAGAGCCAACCAGGCTACTAGTAGTTCCTGATACACTGGCTATAATCATGCCCACGGGGTATGAGTGACTTCACGGAGTTATTGTTTTTGGATGGCTCCTCTCTTATTCATAGAGATACGTTGGAAGAAGGAACAAAGGGGAAAATAAAGGACCTAGCAGGCTGTAACTGAAAGCATGTGACGGTCAGGGCACTGTGAGGCTGTGCCATGTTATGCTGAGGATCTGACTTGATTGGTCTAGGCTTTGTTACTGACCTCCTGACTCAAGGAAAATCACTTGATTCCTCTGGATCTCAGTGGAAGAGGGACTGGATGGTCTCTTATAGAAATTATAGACAAGTTCATGACAACAACAAGAAAAATAGGCTCCGATAGGAGCTTGTAGCCAGAGAAAATGAGAAACATTAGACAAGTCTCAGTATGGGAAGCCAATAAGGACAGAGGTAGCACAAAGAGGAAAAGAGGCCAAGATGACCATGTACATCCTTATGAAATGACTCCAGAATGAGCATAGTCCAAGAGATGTTTCAAAAGTTGAGTCCAGACTGACATCAAGTAGAGGCCTTACCTTCCGGTGACAGCAAAGCAAAGCGTGCACATTCCCTGTAAGAGTGCTGCAGCATGCTGCAGAAATGCAGCCATCTTGGGATTCTCATCCACTGGGCCTTGCACGGAGAGGAAGCAGCCACCAAGTTTGTCGATCAGACCAATGTTCACCACGTAGCTAGATGTGGGGACAAATATGTGTTACCAATGTGAAGGTAACATCTTTCCCTTCAAAAAGTGAAAGTGAAAGTTGCTCAGTCGTGTCCGACTCTATGATCCCATGGACGGTAGCCTCCCAGGCTCCTCTGTCCATGGAATTCTCCAG
Source organism: Okapia johnstoni (assembly GCA_024291935.2). NCBI lineage: Eukaryota > Metazoa > Chordata > Mammalia > Artiodactyla > Giraffidae > Okapia > Okapia johnstoni. Next base: position 27,777,254 of record CM044326.1, read on the forward strand.
GCCAGAACACTGGAGTGAGTAGCCGTTCCCTTCTCCAGGCATCTTCCCAACCCAGGGATCAAACCCAGGTCTCTCACATTGCAGGTGGATTCTTTACTGGCTGAGCCACCAGAGAAGCCCTTACCTTCAAAGATAAACCTTAATAAACACAGGCTTAGACGTCTCTAACAAGCAAAGACAACACAGGTTTGAGTACAACATCTTAAGCAACTATTTCCTTAGATTTATTCCTGAATAATCACTTATTTCTATAAATGGTTCTATTTGCTTCTGTTGGCTATTCTAATCTATTTTCTTCGAGAAAGTGATTATCTGATCATTCTCACCAGTCTAGAGTCTAACAATAACCATGATTAATAAGGATCTCTATACTCTTGAAAAGGAATACTTCTTAAAGTACTAGGGAGCTAAATTCACCAGAATGCAAGGATTCAGGATGATGCTACCCAGGCACTCTTGTTATAACCTAAACTTCCAATGCCACTGTAGATTCTCTATTTTTTAAAACCTTATCACCATTAAGAGTATAACAAGCAGCAAGAATCCAATTGCCCTCTGTTATGAAAAGTACCAGTTCTGAGAGTTGACAATATCACTTAAGAAGTTACTCTCATCTTTTCAGTCTGTTAAATGGTTTTCTAGTTTCATTAACGGTTTTCTAGTTTCTAGTTTCATTAACGGTTTTCTAGTTTCATTAACCCAGACCAACAATAGTAGCTCTTAGTCCACAAAGCAGAAATAATCGAAAATATTTGAAGACTATAAGTACCTTGTAGATAATCAGCCTTAGCTTACAGATTTTATACCAATTCAGTGGTACTGCACTGACATATATAAAAAGTGAAGGACTCTGAATTATAGCAGTTCTGAAAATCAACACATACAATCTTTCAGTGATATGTGCAAAGGAACTGATGCTTCTGCTTGTAAGTGCACTAAAATCCCTATCACTATTCATTTACTAATACATTTCTTTTGTAAAAGGAAGGAGAATCTAATGAATAATTCATGTCGGTAGCCTCTTTTAAGCTTACTATTTACAAGGTATAAAATAATGTTCCCTTTCTCTTTTTATGTTAGGAAATGTATTCATCTGGTTACTGAGCATCTCCCAGACCTTGGGCTAATTACCTTGCCCTTCTTAGTCTATTTTTTTTTTTTTTTGATATAACAGTGTTAGTAGAAGGTTCTTGTGATAAGTGACTGATAAGCTAATACATGCAAAGAACTTGACACATTTTATTATTAGTTTTATTGTTACTAGTAGTAATAATGGCAGTATTTTTAAAATAAATGCATGCACACTCACTAGTCATACATACAATGAAAACTAACACAACACAAAATACCATTTCACAAATATTAGACTGATAAAAATCACTAAGTATGTGAACATAAAACACTGATAAGGATATGAAGAAATGGAACTCCTACCCTTTACTAATGGGAAGTGTACTCTGTAAAACTGCCTTTGGAGAACAATTTGATGTTACTCAGTAAAGTTGAACATGGATTTATCATAGGATTCAAAATTCTTACTGTAGGCATATGCACTTCAGAAACTCGCATTTAGGTGCAAAAGAAGTTTCTACAAGGATATTGTATCATCGTTTGAAGTAGTGAAAAAATAGAAACTACTGCCCTCGAACAGGTGTACAAACTGGGAATTTAATTCATTTAAAAAATGTGTAGTGCAGTTAAAATGAATTAATCAGAATTATATGCATCAACATAGATAAATCTCAACATGTTATGTGAAAATAGAAGTTTTTATGTAAATTTTAAATACATACAAAAACAGAAATGTTTATGGATATTCATTATATGAATATATAAAAATATAGATATACACATATACATTACACATACATATACAAAAATAATATAAAAAATGCATGGGAATTATATACACATACTCTTAACTCTCTCTCAAGAGATAAATCACTGTGTAAGGGAAAGGAATGTAGATGGGGAGTTAACTGTACCTGCCACATTTGGTTTCTTACCAATATGAAAAAAGATCTAAGACAATATGGAAAAATGTTATCAGTTGCTGGAAGATGATGTCAAGTTGGTACATAGGTATTGATAATTTGGTAAGGTGTAGATTGATACACTACATACTCATAAAAATTTAAATATTTTTGAAGGGAATAATGACAAACTGAAAGAGCATTTGAAATCTGTAAGATAAGGGTTAATGTTTTATCCCCCAGGTTTATTGAGATACAGTTAATATACACATTGTTTAAGTTTAAGGTATACACTGTGATGATCTGATATGTGTATTGGTTACAAAATGTTACTGTTTTCTAGTTTCACACCACTGATCAGAGAAGATACTTGATATAATTTCTATGTTTTTGGATTGTTGAGACTTCTTTTGTGGCATAACATAGGATTCATCCTTGAAAATGTTCCATGCGTGTTTGACACCAATATATACTTTGCTGCTGTCGGATGGAGTTCTCTATACATGTCTGTTAGGTCCTTTGGCAAGTGCTGTTTAAATCAGTTGTTTCCTTATTGATTTCCTGTCTGGAAGATCTATCTATTATTGTTGGGTGTTTCTTGTTGCTGTTTAGTTGTTAAGTCATGTCTGACTCTTTTGCAGCCTCATGGACTGTAGCCTGCCTGGCTCCCTGTCCATGGGATTTCCCAGGCAAGAATACTGGAGTGGGTTGTCATTTCCTTCTCCAGGAATTTACTGTTGAGAGTGGGGAATTAATGTCCCCACATATTACTGTATTGTTGTTCTCCATTTAGTTCTGTTAGTATCAGTTTTATATATTTAGGGGCTCCAACACTGGATGCACAAATAATTACTTACTGTCGTATCTTTGGTGGATTGACCCCTCTATCATTATACAATGATCTTCTTTGTCTCTTTCAACCATTTTTAGCTTAAAATCTATTTTTGGTGATATAAATATAGCTACCCTTCTTTTCGTCTGATTACCATTTCTTTGAAATACTTACACCCCTTTGCTCTCAGTTCTTGTGTCTTTACAGCTAAAATGAGTCTCTTATAGTCAGCATGTTGTTGGATATTGTTTTTATCCTTCAGCCACTCTGAGTCTTTTGATTGGAAAATTTAACCCATTTACCCTTAAAGTAATTACTGGTCGCTAAAGACTTACTATTGATATTTCACTAATTATTTTCTGTTTTTTAAGCTCCCTTGACCTGTGTTCCCTCTCTTGCTGTCTTCTTTTGTGATTTGATGACTTTTGGGGACAGTATGTTTTGACTTCTTTATACTAAGTGGATCTACTATAGGTTTTTCTTGGGGAAATATATTTATTGCATTCTGTTTTAATTAATTAATTTTAATTGGAGAATAATTACTTTACAATATTGTGGTGGTGTTTTTGCCATACATTGACATGAATCAGCCACGGGTGCACATGTGTACCCCTGTCCTGAACCCTCCTCTGACCTCCCTCCCCACTCCATCCCTCTGGGTTGTCCCAGAGTACTGACTTTGAGTGCCCTGCTTCATGCATTAAACTTGCACTGGTCATCTATTTTACATATAGTAATATACACGTTTCAATGCTATTGTCTCATATCATCCCACCCTCACCTTCTCCCACGTAGTCCAAAAGTCTGTTCTTTACATCTGTGTCTCTTTTGCTGCCTTGAAAGAGACACATGTACTCCAATGTTCACTGCAGCACTGTTTACAATAGCTAGGACATAGAAGCAACCTAGATGTCCATTGGCAGATGAATGGATAAGGAAGTTGTGGTGCATATTACGTTGTTTTAAGTTGATAAGTTTGACAGCATACAGAAAATTTATGCAGTTGTCCCTCAGTATCTGTGGGGGTTTGGTCCCAGGACCTGTTGTGGATACAAAAATTCATATGCTCTGAAAAATACCAGATGCTCAAGTCCCATCATTGGCACTCCATATTCTTGGTTCTGCACCTGCAGACTCAACCAACTACAGATTGTGTAGTACTATAGTATTTATTAAAAAAAAAATACCTTGCACGTAAGTGGACATGCACATTTCAGACCTGTGTTGTTTAAAAGTCAACTGTACTTTTATTTCTCCTTCCTCATATTTCACGTTATTCATGTTACAGTTTACATATTTTTACAGTGTTCATTCAATAACAAATTTCTGTGGTTACGGTTATATCTATTACATTTGATTTTTAACTTTCAAACTAGCTTGTAAGTGAATTTTATGTATCACCATTATAATACCAGAGATCTGATTTTGACTATATGGTTAGCATTACCAGTGAGTATTATACTTCCATATGTTTTAATCTTATTAATTATCACCTTTTTCTTTAAACCTTAATAATGCCCTATAGTATTTCTTATAAGGGAGGTCTAGTGGTGATGAACTACTTCTGCTTTTTTTGTTTGAAAAAGTCTTTATTTCTCCTTCATTCCTGAAGGACAGAATTGCTGAGTACAGCATTCTTGGTTGGCAGTTTTTTCTTCAATATTCTGAAAGGCTGTGCCATAGGCTGGGCTTCTTAATCAGGCTGCTGGCTGTGCTCTGATATTGAGCAAGATTTCTGGCTGGCCTCTCTGGTTGGGAGCAGTCTCCAGTTGTATCTCATAGATGGGTGGGTCTAGAAACTGTCTCTGTGGTTGAGAAGAATTTTTTCTGGGCTCCATTATAGGGTGGGGCTGCAGCCTATGCTCTGTTGTTGAGTGGGACACCATAGCTGGGTTCTGAGGTTTCCCAAGGTTATTGTTCAGTCTTCCTGGTTATGTGGGGTCAGAGGCTGAGCTCAACAGTTGGACACAGCTGCTGGCTTGACTCCCTGCCTGAACAGGGCTGTAGTTCGGACTTTGCAGCTGCCTAGGTTCCATAGCTGACCTTCCTGGATGGTCAGAAATGAAGGCAATGCTGAGCAAGAGGGCATGGATGATGACCTGCTTTCCTGCCCAGGTTCTGTGGTAAAACAAGCTCTATAGCTGGTACAGCCTGGGGACCCTAAGCAGCAGAACTGCCAACTGAATTCCCTGACCAGATGGGGCTACAGCTCAACTTCATATATGGGCAGAGCTGCTGCCTGGGATCTCTGCTTGGGAACCACGGTAGACAGGAGCACAGTCCACCAAGATCTGAGTGCTAAAGCACCACAGTCCCCCTTTCTATTTGGTCCCCAGTGGTCAAGCCCTGCAGATTCCCCCAGTAATCTTTGTTAGGTGAGACCAAAGTGGAAGTGTCCCACAATGCTGGGGGAGCTAGATGTCCATTTGGGATCCTTCTTAGTCCTGGAGAAACCACAGGCTTGGGGGGGGGGAGCCCTGAATATAGCACCGTGCTAGCCTGTGGGAGCACGGTGTGTAGCTGCTCCTCTTACCCTTCTAGTGAGGTACTTCTTGGTCTCTGAAGTCCAGAGCGGGATGCTTCAGTCTTACTGGGAGTGGTCTTGTGGCCAGTGTGTAGCCGCTCCTCTTACCCTTCTAATGTGGTACTTCTTGGTCTCTGAGGTCCAGCGGGAGATGCTTCAGGCTTACCCACTTTCTTCTTTCTGAGTTTTCACAGTGGTTCTTGTCTATGGATAGTTACTATCTGGCCTTCTAGTGAGGCCATCTGTTTGATGGCACAGTATGTTCACAAGCAATGAATGAAGACCTTGTAAATGGAGAATTTACCACAGGGAATCAACACTGATCCTGACAAATAGGAGTATCATCTACAGCACTGGAATCCATTTCATAGTACAAGATGGTTGGCTGTTCTTTAGTATATTCCACCCATATCTCAGAAAAGTTCTGGAGGCCAAAAAAGCCAAGATTAAGGTGCCAGCAGGGTTGGATTCCTCTGAGGCTGCTCTTTTTGGCTTCCAGATGGTTGTCTTCTTGCCACCTCTTCATATGGTTGTTCCTCTATGCAGGTACCTAATTATTTTATTATATACCAAGAGCTTTTACAACTAAAAAGTCAATACCTCCAATAGGACAACGGGCAAAGTACATGAATAGGCAACTCACAAATGACTGTCTGAACCACCAAGGAAGTCCTATTAAAATGGCCAATGAACATTTTAAAATGTGCAGTATCACTACTAATATAAAGAAATGAAATATTTTCACCTCTCAGGCTGGTTAAGACTCAAAAGAATGATGCTATTCAACACTGTCTAGGCTGAAAGTACAAGGACACACTCATATGTAATCTCTATGTAGGACAATTTGGCAATTTGGATCAAAATCCTTAATACACATTCTTATTAATTTGGGGCTTATTAAGCCCCAAATTAGACTTCTAAAAGTTTAATAGAAAACAATAATCAATTATAGGGAAAGATATTCTTTACAGTGTTATCTATAATAGTAAAATACTAGAATAAACCTATTTAAGTAATAGGTCACCCAAAGCAAATCACCTTGGGCTTCCCAGGTGGTGTTAGTGGTAAAGAATTGGCCTGCCAATGCAGGAGACATAAAAGGTGTAGGTTTGATCCCTGGGTTGGGAAGATCCCCTGGAGGAGGGCATGGCAACCTACTCTAGTATTCTTGCCTGGAGAATTCTTACAGACAGAGGGGCGAGGCTACAGTTCATAGGGTCACAAAGAGTTGGACATGACTGAAATGATTTAGCACACACTTACGAAGCAAATCATTGCTACATAATTAAATACTTGTAAAGCCAGTAGAAATTCATTTGCAAGTTTCTGTTGATTTGGAAAAAAAGAAATTAAAAAGTATGATGAAAAAAGTATGTATAAGTACTATAATTTGTTTTCATAAAATAACCACATATACATACACCAAAACCAAAATTAAAACCAGTGATTATCTTTGGGTGGTGGGATTAAAGCCAATGCTTGTATATTAAAAAATGTATTGTGATCTTCTATGTTTTCCAAATTGTAGTAGGAACTCCTACAGTGCAATGGTAAAAATACAAATAATTCAATTAAAAATTGGCAAAGCACCTGAATAGACATTTTCCCAAAGAATAGATACAAATGGCCAGCAGATATAGGAAAAGATGTTCAACATCACTAATCATCAGGGATATACAAATCAAAATCACAATGACATACTACCTGATACCTGTTAGGATGGTTATTATCAAAAACAAACAAAAAAGAAATCCTAAAAACCAGGAAATAATATTGGCAGGATGTAGAGAGAAAAGTGAAACTTTGTACACTGTTGGTGGGAAAGTACAGTACGGCATTCCTCAAAAGACTACAAACAGAAACACCATATGATCTACCAGTTCCACTTCTGGGTATATATCTGAAGGAAATTAATCACTGTCTTAAAGAGATACTTGCACTCTCATGTTCACTGCAGCATTATCCAGAGTAGCTAAGTGTCCATCAACAGATGAATGGATAAAGAAATGTGGTAAAGTGGCATACAGGGCTTTCCAGGTGGCTCGGTGGGCTTCCCTGGTAGCTCAGCTGGTAAAGAATGTGCCTGCAATGCAGGAATATACCCTGGGGGCTACCCACTCCAGTATTCATGGGCCTCCCTGTTGGCTTAGATGATAAAGAATCTGCCTGCCACATGGGAGACCTGGGTTCGATCCCTGGGTTGGAAAGATCCCCTGGAGGAGGGCATGGCAACCCACTGCAGTATTCTTGCCTGGAGAATCTGTTTGGACAAAGGAGCCTGGCAGGCTAGAGTCCATGAGGTCGCAAACAGTTGGACACGACTGAGCGACTAAATACACACACACAGATGGCTCAGTGGTAAGGAATCCGCCTACCAATGCAGGAGATGCAAGAGACATTGGTTTGATCCCTGGGTGAGGAAGATCCCCTGGAGGAGGAAATGGCAACCCATTCCAGTAATTTTGCCTGGAAAATTCCATAGAGTTGGACACAACTGAGCACACTTGCAAAGTGGTGTGTGTTTGTGTGTATGTATATAAAATAAAGCCATAAAAAATAAGGAAATCCTGCAATTTGTAACAATATGGGTTGCCTTTGAAGGCATTATGCTAAGTGAAATAAGTCATATAGTTAAAGGGCAAATACTGTTTGGAACCTGAAAGAGCTGAACTCTCAGAAACAGTGGAATGGTTGCTGCCCAATGCCGGGGGTGGATAGGGGAAATTGGGAGATGTTGGTTAAAGGGTACAAACTTACATTTATAAGATGAGTAAGTTCTAGGAATGCAACATATAGCATGGTGACTAAAAGCTACAGAACCTTACTACATACTTGAAAGTTGCTAAACAGTAGCGCTTAAATGTTTCAATATACACACATACACACAAAAGGTAATTGTGTAAGGTGATGGAGGTGTTAACTAACAGTTACTGTGGTAATCATTTTGCCCTATATATATGTGTAACAAATCATCATGTTGTACATCTTAAACTTACACAATGCTATATATGTCCACCCCTATCTCAGTAGAGCCAGGAAAAAACTGAATTACAGAGCTTCAGGACTGATGCAGTTTCTGGGCAAATTTCAAACCAGCGTTTTTTCACATTGCAATCTGCTTCTATCCTATACACAATACTGCTTTCCTAGAACTATACTAAACACTTGAAACTGCCAATATTTGCATCTTACAAAAAAATTCCAATGTTTTATAGCCAAAAGATATTATTTGGATATTTTGTAAAAGGTTTTTTTAAAATTTGTTTTTGTATCCCAGGACCTTGTAAAGCGTCTGGCATAAAGTGAGTACAAGTGGCCATATTTTGAGGTGATAGATATTTCTGAGGATCCCTTAGGGCTAGAAACTTGACTGAACCATCTAAAATAAGGAGAATAAATACTGTTATTACCTCATCTCAGTTAGACACCCCCTTGCCTCTTCCATGCCAGAAAAGGAGAGAAAAGGGACATACGTCAGAGTGATGTACCCTGTTCCAGCTCTACCTTAGTGGTACAGGCAAGGGAGCAGTGCTAAGAACTGTGTTGAAACTCTTCCCTCACAACTTTACAATGCTATAGATTTATAAACTGACAAAAAAGGTCCAGGTTGTAGCAGAGAGTGGAGTGAGATTTCTTGTCAGTTCGTATTTGAGAAGGTGAGAAAGCATGAAACTATAAACACATGTTCTGTTTGCTTCACTAGGAAGATCTGAGATAAAGTTTGTGGCCCTACACATAGGGATCATCAAGCCAGCTAACAAAGCATTATCTACAAGAAAATAAAATTTACCAAAAATGGTTCAAGCCAGATAAAGAGTGGCATCGTTTTGCTCTGAAGCACTGTAATTGCCTATCATCCTTTCTAAGTTACATGAATTATTTGTTTTGGCAGATCATCACTGTTATTTTTTCCCTCCATTGACCCTTTTTTTTTTAATGAAGGAGCTGGTAACTATAACAATAAGCGTAAAAATGTAGGTCCTTTCTCCTGGAAGGCCCACTGGAATTGCACTGAAGCATTTGACTGGGCCTTCTGCTTCATCGTAGCTGAGGCATGTAGCTGAGTTGTCTGGATGATAAGAATGCAGGGCTGCTGCATCACACAGTAGCCCAAGGGAGGATGCTGGGACTGAACGGCATTTATCAGCAGGGAGGGCCAGGTTCTACAGACCAAAAGGACATGGGGAAATTGAATGAGATCAAGCAACAGAGAGAAAGGCCAGGGAGGGTCAAAGTCAAGTGCTGCATGATAAATGGTTTGTGGACCCAAAGGGCCTGCCTAGTACTCCTGAGCAATAAATATGCTTGGGGAGAGAGGGCAGGCAGCTGCAAGGGACAAGTTAACAAAGTAATCAAGGGTAAGAAAGATCCTGAATGAAACAACTGTTTCCAAGAAAGCACTACAAGAGATCAGAGGAAATTTATGAACTGAGAAAGAAGCGAATGCAGAAGAGGGCATTCTCTTTCTCCTATTAACCTACTATAAGCTTCAAAGAGTAACAAATTGTATGGGTTTTGGGAGTCAGAGATCAGTGCAGATCACAGAGGAGTTTCTGCTAGGTGGGACAGGTAATTGATTAACACCAGATGGAATCCTGCTGGGAAATTAAATGTCCTATCTGACTGCAGATTCACCAGGGAAAAAGAATTTGAATGTCAGAGTAGGAATAAATTTCCTTGGAGAAAAGGTGACCGTGGAAGGAAGCAGGGTTGACCTTGAACAGGTGTTAGAAATTGCCACATTTGTGTAGTGGAAAATAAACAGCTATTGAAAGTCCAGATAGACCTGAGTTCCAGTTTCAATTCTCCTACTTAAATTTTAAACTTATTCATTATATAACCTTGGGCAAAGCACTTAACCCCGCTGAGCAATTTCCTTACCTACAAAGTCTGAACAACAGACTGGTTCCAAATAGGGAAAGGAGTACGTCAAGGCTGTATATTGTCATCCTGCTTATTTAACTTATATGCAGGGTACATCATGAGAAATGCTGGGCTGGATGAAGCGCAAGCTGGAGTCAAGATTGCTGGGACAAATATCAATAACCTCAGATATGCAGATGATACCACACTTATGGCAGAAAGCGAACAGGAACTAAAGAGCCTTTTGATGAAAGTGAAAGAGGAGAGTGAAAAAGTTGGCTTAAAGCTCAACATTCAGAAAACTAAGATCATGGCATCTGGTCCCATCACTTCATGGCAAACAAATGGGGAAACAGTGGAAACAGTGACAGACTTTATTTTGGGGGGCTCCAAAATCACTGCAGATGGTGACTGCAGCCATGAAATTAAAAGACACTTACTCCTTGGAATAAAAGTTATGACCAACCTAGACAGCATATTAAAAAGCGCAGACATTACTTTGTCAACAAAAGTCTGTCTAGTCAAGGCTATGGTTTTTCCAGTAGTCATTTATGGATGTGAGAGTTGGACTATAAAGAAAGCTGAGCGCCGAAGAATTGATGCTTTTGAACTGTGGTGTTGGAGAAGACTCTTGAGAGTCCCTTGGACTGCAAGGAGATCCAACCAGTCCATCCTAAAGGAAATCAGTCCTGAATATTCATTGGAAGGACTGATGCTGAAGTTGAAACTCCAATACTTTGGCCACCTGATGTGAAGAGCTGACTCATTCGAAAAGACCCTGATGCTGGGAAAGATTGAAGGCAGGAGAAGAATGGGATGGCAGAGGATGAGATGGTTGGATGGCATCATTGACTCAATGGACATGATTTTGAGGAAACGCCGGGAGTTGGTGATGGACAGAGAGGCCTGACATGCTGCAGTCCATGGGGTCACAGAGTTGTACACAACTGAGCGACTGAACTGAACTGAACTGAATAAAGTCTCAATTAGAAATCCTACATTTACAGGGCTGCAAAGCCTCTACTACAATAACTTACTCCCCTTCACGGATCACAGCCTCGCGTAACTCAACAAAGCTATAAGCCATGCCTTGCAGGGGCACCAAAGACGGACGGGTCATAGTGGAGTGTGTGCAAGCTAAGTCGCTTCAGTCGTGTCTGATTCTTTGTGATCCTATGGATGGTAGCCCGCCAGGCTCCTCTGTCCATGGGATTCTTGAGGCAAGAATACTGGAGTGTGTTGCCAGGTCCTTCTCCAGGGGCTCTTCCCAACCCAGGGATGAAACCCACATCTCATTATGTCTCCTGCATTGCAGGTGGGTTCTTTACTACTAGTGTCACCAGGGGCAAAACTACAGAGGATCCAGAGGATATCATTGTTCTCTAGAGTTTCTACACTTTCTGCGTGAGTGCTAAGTTGCTTCAGTCATGTCAGACTTTTTGTGACCCTATGGACTGTAGCCTGCCAGGCTCCTTTGTCCGTGGGATTCTCCAGGAAAGAATACTGGAGTTGGTTGCCATGCCTTCTCCAGGAAATCTTCCTAACCCAGGGATTGAACCCTTGTCTCTGGCATCTACAGCACTGGCAGACTGGTTCTTTAATACTAGTGCCACCTGGGAAGCCCCTAAAAGATTCTTCCTTTCCACACCAGGAGTCAAGAGTTCTTTGTCATAGTGGAGAGTTCTGACAAAACGAGGTTACCAACTCAATGCACATGAGTTTGAGCAAACTCTGGGATATAGTGAAGGACAAGGAAGCCTGCCATACTGCAGTCCATGGGGTTGCAAAGAGTCAGACACAATTTAGCAACTAAACAACAACACATTACTAATAATGGGTGCTACAATTAATGATAGCTATTACGAGTACTTAAAATCTGAACCAAATTTATAAGCAGAGATGACCTGAGATAGGGGAATTCTTAAAATTCTTTGAGTTGGAAAGAGTTGACAGCAAAAACAGTTACAAAAAGCTTGGAAACTACCTATTCTAATATTGAATATTAAATATCAAGAATGACAGATGAGCTTTAACTATACCGCTTTTCATTAATAGGATTTTCTTTCTCTCTACAAAATGTGGTATATTTTCTATCAGGAATTTGTGGATGGTATGAGAACAACTACCATCACATGGGCCCTGAGACTTAAAATTATTTTAAAATAATTTTTTTAAACAAGTTTTAAGAAATCTAGAAATTTACCTGATGAGGTCCTGAACTCGACTGTTAAAAGCATCACCTTGTGAGGGTTTGTTTTTCATTTCCTGTGTTGATATTTTTGGTGTAGTTGGCTGGCTGTTTCCATCTGGTCGATTGGCAATCAGGCAGCCAAAAACCGCAGCACTGACTTTGAGAAGTCCAGTTGTCAAGCCTTCAAAAACTTGCTTATTTGTATTTCTTCCCAAAATAGCATTATTTTCATCTGGAACATAAACCTAGATGGAAAAAATACAGTATTGTATTTCAATAAAACCACCAAAAATGAACAGAGATGATACAGAAAATTTCTGGAATCATAAATAATTTTGAAATTCTAGAAGTACTATTTGAATGTTTGAGTACTGGTTCTAAGGTCAGACTGTCAGTTCAAATCTCAATTTTGCCCCTAGTATAGCTAGGTGTCCTTGGGCAGGTTGCTACTTCCAATTTTCAATTTTCTCATAAAACAGGGATAATGACATTACCGATAACATAGGGTTCTTGTGAGGACTAAATGAGCTAATAACATAAAATGCTTAACTCATCCTAAGCATATAATAAGCACTCAATAAATATTACTTATTCAACTGAATAAAGTATTAAAAAGTTGTATAAACTAAGAAAACAAACCAACTGGTTAATTGATAGCACTGTTACGGGAAGCACAATGACTGAAACCACCCATCCTGGTCAGGCACCAAAGTAACCATGTGTGTGAATTATTTTACAACAGGAGGTCCTGGTAAGGAGCATGGAATTAATAAGCCAGCACTAACCAGAACAGTTCAGGAAAGGTCAAAAAGAGACACCACGTGTCCAACCACCTCCCAGAACCCTTCTTGCTGGGATCCATCTTGGCCGAACAATGCATGTGTCACCAGGAAGGACTCTGAGTCAGAATGACTGGCCAAAGACAACCCAGAGACTAATCCCATCACCATAAAACCCAAGACTGCGAGCCACATGGCAGAGCAGTCCTCCTGGGCTCCCTTACCCTACTGCTCTCCACCGGGTGTCCCTTCCCAATAGAGTCTCTCGTTTTGTCAGCACATGTCTCCTTGGACAGTTCATTTCTGAGTGTTAGACAAGAGCTCACTCTTGGGCCCTGGAAGGTGTCCCCCTTCCCAAAACAGCACTGCTTCTTGTCAAAGTAGATTTTTAAAACATCTAATCTAAATTCCTCTATGAGGAAAACTTTTGCATTTCTTATTACAAAATGGTAAAATATAATAGTGTTTCTCCTAATACACAGGGTTATATTGAGCTGTTTACTTATAGCTTACAGGAAGTAATATGGCTATTAAAAGTTGGACAAGGAGTCAGAACTTGGGCTTGGGTTCCAGCCCAGCTATATGATCTTAGACATGTTCCTTAACCTTTCTGTGTCTCAGTTTCCTCAGCTGTTAAATGAAGATGATCACAGTACCCAACGAATCAACATATGTAAAGCCTTAGCACAATGTCTGGCTCATAGGTAAGTCCCACAGAAGTGCCATCTGCTACATCCAAAAAGAAGTAGCAACTGCTACTCTTACTATGATTCCTACTATTACCAGGAGTAAATACAACTGGGTATGAACAGCAGCTCTCACAGAGAAGGATGACTGGAAGCACAGTGGCTAGATATGTAATCACCAGGTTGGGAACTCTGTGCCTTGGCGTGTGATATTGGCTACTTAAGGGTTCACTCTTCCAAGGAGCAGAGGCCCCTGAAGACCTTGCTACCAAGAAAGGGTCAGAGACAACAGGCCAGAGATGGGGAGCAAGAAAGTTTAAATGTGGAATCAGATAGCTTTGTGTTCAAGTTCCAGTTCCTCCTCTATCATGTCACATGACTTTAGGTAAATACTTCACATTTACAACTCAGCCAATTACCATAAAGGCACAACTTTCCTTTTCTTTTACAAACCACAGAAAGAATACGAGAAACACATTTCTGGGTAATGTCAGGGTTCTTCATATATCACAAATTTTCATATTCCTTTCATTTCAAAAAATTTGTACTGATACTAAATATTTCAAATAAAACACTATACACGTGCTCTTAGCAATCTTTCCCTTTTCTAGAGGCATTTTTACCCAGTAATCAGATCTTTTCAAAATATAGTTGAGAATCATGAAGATATTAAAGACTTCTGAGATACCAAAATTAATGTCATTTATTTAATCACCTGCTCATCTAATATGTGAATATCCATATGTCCACAGTCAAAGAAACAGAGATTCTCTGCTTACTGTAAGGTCATTTAGATCCTGCAGACTCTGATTTTATAAATAAGTGTAGCAAGCTGTGGTTTACTGGTTTATAGCAGAACAGAAAGAACAATATGAAAGAGAAGTGGTGGCCATTTTAGAGGGAGCAAAGTGAAAGTGAAAGCCACTCAGTCGTGTCTGACTCTGCAACTCCATGGACTATACAGTCCATGCAATTCTCCATGCCGAAATACTGGAGTGGGTAGCCTTTCCCTTCTCCAGGGGATCTTCCCAACCCAGGGATAGAACCCAGCTCTCCTGCATTGCAGGCGGATTCTTCACCAGCTGAGCCATAAGGGAAGCCCAAGAATACTGGATATGGGTAGCCTATCCCTTCTCCAATGGATCTTCCTGACCCAGGAATTGAACCGGGGTCTCCTGCATTGCAGGCAGATTCTTTACCAACTGAGCTACCAGGGAAGCAAAACATGACACTAATTCTTGAAGCACAAGATAAAAAACAGATATAAGAACACTAAAGGCTCTGCAATCTGAGACTCATTGCTTTTATTGGACTCATTTTTTTGCACTGAAATTATTATTTACTATAAAACAGTATAACTGTTTATGCTCAAAATGACAACCTTAAGGTATTCAAAAAAAGGCTAAATTATGAGTCACAACTTATTTGGGGGGGAGGTGCAGAGAAAAAATGATGAAAACTAACATTTTTTAGGGTTTTCTTCTATGCCAAGTACTTAAGCATTTTCCTTATACCATCACATTTAATTTTTGCAGATTAACATCTCAAAGGTCAGAGACAGCAGTCAACACACATCCAAGTTTCACAGCTATAGTTAGAGACCTGGGATTGGAACCTGAGTTTGTTAGACTCTAAAGCCACGTCCTTTCTCTCACCCCACACCAACTTCCCACTGACCATCTCTTTTTCCGAGAATTCTGGAGAAACTCTCTCTAGTGGGAGGAGGTTAAAAACTGATCATGGGTCAAACACTGCCTTTCTGATGTCTTTTCCATTAAAAGTTCTTAATTAATAAGAACTTTACTCATGACCAAAGAGCATGAAAATATTTTATTTAAAGATTGTTGGAATAACTATGAATGAAATATACTAGGCCTCTCATTCAGAAACCATAAATGTGGTGCAGGGACCAAATGTCACTTCTTCATCAGTCCCCTAAAATAAGCTCAATCAAGGTCAAGTAAATCAGATATATGTTTCCACTATTTTTATATTCTTTGTCCACAGCTGACAACTTTTGATTTTTCTATTCCATTGGGGATTTCTGCTTAATTTTAGAAACACATTTTACCAGTTTCTTATAAAGTAAACAGAAATGGAAAAACCTCTCTAACAATCTGCCAATTATATGAAGAACCCTTGTGGCCTGCAGGAGCCAAGGAGCTCTCCTCCTTGTTAGGAGCCAAGTCTCCCTTGTTAGGCTCGTCATGGTGAACCCTGGGACCAGGGACCTGAGTCCAAAGGCCCTTATTGTACTGAACAGTGTTCTATTTTTCTCACCCTGATTTCTTATTTTCCAACAGTCTAAGCCCCTCACCTCATCAGATTTCCCCCCCAAATCTGTTTTTCTCTCTAATTTCCTCATTTAACATTGATCCTTTCACTGTTGAGAATAGTTTTCTTTTGCTGTAACCTTTGGTGAAGACTTTGTCTCATCAGGACATCATTTTACTCAAATGGTCACAGAAGCTTTCCCCATCCTTCTATATAGATTTTTCTTCTGCTGGTTTAAAATCATTTTACTGCAATGTTTCATCTAAGAAAGAATTTCAAAACTGCCCGAATTAAGGTATGAAAGGGCTTATCTTCAGTTAGACAAAAGGTTCTTTCTAGTCTTCAAGAATGCGCCTTGATAAAGAGAAACTTTAAGGAGAAGGTATCTGCACTGTAAAGGAGATTCTATTCAGAGCAGTACTCTGGACTGCTGTCTTTTGTCTCGCTGGGTATCACCGTTACTTGCCAGAGGTAAAGTAACTCATTAGCGGCCTGCTCTTCTGGGACACTTAGTAGATGAAATGCATATCTAGAGTTCTGATATATGCTTACACATTAACACTTGAGTTTGAACTTCCTTCTAACACTCTGCTGGGCCAAGACCACTGCAAGTTCAGGGGCCTGTCCTTTAGGAACGGTGTTCTAGCAACATCCTCCCCTCCCTCTGCCCACTATCTATTGCACACCTGGTTTACCTGAGTCTGGAACACATTCCATCCTGGGGTGGGTGGTCTGTGGAGGGCAGGGGAAGGTTACCTTCCCAGCATGCAGCCCTGCGTGTGACTTTACCACCTGCCGGTATGTGCCAGGCTTGGCCTGGGAAAAATCAGAGCTATGTAGCTCTTGGCTCCTCTCAATCTGTCACTTCTGAGGTACAAATCTAAAAGCCACAGTTTCTCTTCAATGGATGCAAGGTATTTCCTTTAGTATATTTCTTTAGGATACACTGGTGTGGTCATTATCTTACTTGCACAGTAGCAGCAAACTATAAGTTGATTTCATGTACATACGCTTATTAAATTTCTCCTTACTCTCAAAAAATATTTGGCCCTCTCAAAATCTGCAGATACTTCATATAGTTTTAGATTTAGAAAGAACTTAGAATCAGGTTTTTTCATTTTATATTTAAGGAAATCATGGTCCAGGGGAGAATGAGACTTTCCTGAAAAGAAAGAAATCATCAGGGCTGGAATAAGTACTGTCCTCAAAACCTACTCCAAGGAGAAACCCAATATCTATAGGGCCAAGCCCTGAAGCAAAGTGTTTTAGCAAAATTAAATTAAAAGTCACTATCACTTTTAAAAGACGAGCTCATGTTCTTTTTTTCCCCCAATACCTCCTACCACATTTCAAAAACTTCCTACATTCTTTTTTGCAACCCAGAAAGATGCTTTTATTAGTAGTATAAATCTATCCTGTAATTTGATTCCATGAGAGACAAAATTAACTTGGTAATCAGTGGTAAAACTATCCAACTAATTTTCAGTATTGTGAAGTTGGGTTTAAGTATTTTTAAGTTGTACAGTGTGTTCACAATGGTTGGAATATGAATTAAACTCACTAAGAACCAACAGGAGATTGTTTAGAAAGCTCCTACCAAGTCAGAGTATAAGAAAAAAAAAAAGGCAAAAAAATGTGGAAGGGCTCCAGCATCAGACACAGGTTTCTACATTGTTGGCACCATTTTACTTCCTTAGCTAAACTGTCTTCAGACATACAACAGTCTTTGCACCACTGATATTTTATAAAACATCTATGCTCATGTTATAAAAATAGAAGTCATGAAAGATATTTACCCAATGATTTACTTGGCTTGAAAGCATGAAAAGAAATTACATAGGAATGGCTAATAGTTTTTCAATGTTATTTTTTTTTTAATTCCACAAACAATATTAAGACAGTATTAGAGGATGTTGTATTTTATCCCAAATACATTTGTGTTTTTAATACATTTATGCCTTTCAGACTGTTTATATATTTTATGCAGTCAAAATCTTACATAAAATAATTTCAGCAAACTCTATAGTGCATGCCTTAGTGGTCTTGATGGTTGGAAATTTGTTACTAATGTTGAATCATATCATACTTCTGCTCAGAAGATTCCTTGACTTCTTATCTTCTGCAAAGTTAACGTCCAAAAATGCATAAAGGCCAAAGAGCTCCTTCCTGATCTACTCCTTCAGTCATCTTTCTAAATTCATGCACTCCACTCTGCTGGCTCTTGCCCTGTTATCTCTTCTGCCTGAATACTCTTCTACCAGGCATCCTCATGACTCATTCCCCCTCTTCCGCTAGTTCTCTGTTCAAATGCCACCTTATCCATAAGCCTTCCCAGACTACCTCTTTAAAAGTTACAGCCTTCTCCCGCAAACCCAATTTCCTTTCCTGTTTACTCAAACTTTATTTTTCTCCCACTGCAATGGTTACCTTCTAAACTTTATGTGTTGATATTTCCTCTCTCCCCAAGCTAGAATATAAGCTCCACGAAAGCAAGATTTTATTTTGTTCACTGCTCTGTTCTTGGCGCCTAAAGCAACTTCCTGGGCTTCTCTGGTGTCTCAGATGGTAAAGCGTCTGCTTGCAATGTGGGAGACTCGGGTTTGATCCCTGGGTCAGGAAGATCCCCTGGAGGAGGGCATGGCAACCCACTCCAGTACTCTTGCCTGGAAAATTCCACGGACGGAGGAGCCTGGCAGGCTACAGTCCATGGAGTCGCAAAGAGTCAGACAGGACTGAGCGACCTCACTTTCTTTCTGTTCCTGGCACCTAAAACAACACTGGTTATGTGTACGTGTGCTTAGTTGCTTAGCTATGTCTGACTCTTTGTGACCCTATGGACTATAGCCTACCAGGCTCCTCTGTCCATGGGATTTCCCAGGCAAGAATACTGGAATGGGTTGCCATTTCCTTCTCCAGAGGATCTTCTCTATCCAGGGGTTGAACCTGCATCTCCTGCATTGGCAGGCAGATTGTTTACCCACTGAGTCACTTGGGAAGCCTGCTGGCTATGTAGAAGGTGTTAGAAAAATATCTTGTTGAATGCACTTAGACACTGATTTTCAATTAAAAAGATATTATTGTAATTTATTCACAAGTTAAAAATAAAGCCAGCACTTAAAAAACAAAAATGTACAGTATGCAGTCACCCTGGATGAATCTGTAAAGTGAGCAGAAGGCAGAAAGGAATTTGCCCATTACCCCCTTCTCCATGCAGTCTTCTACTTCTTCACCTCTTACTCCTGCTTCAGTTGCTGCACTCTATGGGGTATGTCTTCTATTTCCCCCACCTGCCAACATAAGTCATGTGCCTCACTGCAGTCTCCAAATACCCTGTGCACATTCTGCTTTACTGCAGCACTGACAGCAGTGCATTTTAAATGTCTCTTATCTATCTTTTCTGGGCTTTCCTGGTGACTTATCGCTGAAGAATTCACCTGCTAATGCAGGAGACCTGGGTTTGATCCCCTAGAGAAGAAAATGGCAACCCACTCCAGTATTTTTGCCTGGGAAATCCCATGGACAGAGGAGCCTGGAGGGCTACAGTCCATGGGTTGCAAACAGTCGGACACGACTTAGTAACTAACAACAATAACAATCTGTCTTTTTTACTGGACTGTAAGGTATTTGTCTCTGCAATTAAGGTTCCTGCTATCTACCTTGTGCTTTTAAATGTCTGTGGAATGAATAATATTGTAAAGTAATTAGCCTCCAATTAAAATAAATAAATTTAAAAAATATAAAAAACAAAGCCTAGGAAACAAAAGATAATAATAAAAATAAATGTTTGTGGAATGAAAGAATGAGTAAGTTCTAGAAGTATTTACAAAGCAGTACTGATGTGTTGAGATTACTGTGTTGAGAGCTAGGAGGCTAGGGTCTTATTCTACGTTAGCCATTGTTACCAACATGACCTGTGTGTCTCCAATCTTTATGCATAAAATAAGGGCATTTGGCTTTAAAATTTGCTGAGTCTGTTGGAAGTAAGATGATGAGAGGTACTTTAATTCATTAAATGTTCACAGCAACCCTCAAATATATCTATTATTATCCTTATTGTGCAAGTAAGAAAACAGAGGCTCAGAAAGGTAAAACAACTTGAACAAGCTTGTGAAGTCAATAAATGATAACACAGCTTCTTAAATTCAGAATGCCTGATTTCATGTGTAGTGATTTATCCCAACATCACTGTATCTTTCCTAGTAGGAGGATGGAGTGGTTAATCTCTAAGGCCTCTTTTTATTCTCAGAGTCTATGATTCTGTAGGTCTAATTTATGATCATGAAATTATTCAAATCAAGCCATCTATGTGGAATACAAATAGTGGGTTTCCATGCCCTCCTCCAGGGGATCTTACAGACCCAGGGATCGAACCTGCAACTCATGTCTCCTACATTGGTAGGAGGGTTCTTTATCACTAGTGCCACCTGGGAAGCCCCTCTTATTCTACATATCCATTACTAAAACCTACCAATTCTAAGGGCTTCCCCAATTTCTCAGCGGTAAAGAATCTGCCTGTGATGCAGACGATGCAAGAGATGTGGGTTCGATCCCTGGGTTGGGAAGATCCTCTAGAGGAGGGCATGGCAACCCATTCCAGTACTCTTGCTTGGAGAATACCATGGACAGAGGTGTCTGGCAGGCTACAGTCCATAGTGTCGCGAAGAGTCAGTCAGGACTGAAGTAACTGAGCAGATACACACACCCCAATTCTACATCCTGACTATTTCTTGACTCCATTTTGATGGCCATACTTATACTAGTCCAAGTCACCATAATATTTCTTACAGACTACTCTGATAATCTAATTGGTTTCTCTGCATTCATATTTGTTCCCCCAAAATCCATTTCTGATCGTATCTGACATCCTTCCAGAGTGTACATTTATGACTAAAGTCAGAAACTTAACTGAACCTACAAAGTCCAGCTCTGGCCTTAATCTACCTCATTTGCCCAAATTGATTCCCTTCACTTCTTGCTCACGAGGATCTAGCCTCAATGGCCTTCCTTTGGTTCCCTGAATTCCGCAAGCTCTTTTCCACCTTAGGGCTCTCTCAGGAGCTATTCTCTCTGCCTAGATTATCCTTTCACCTCCCTTTTTGCCTAGCTAACAGGCAAAAACTAAAGCTTCAGGATTTTAATATAAATGTCACTTCTTCTGGGAGGCCTTTCTTGACCCTCCTAAGCTGGTCAGTTCCCATTTATGCTTTCCTAGTAGTACCTTGTACACATTCTTCCAGCATGTGTCACAACAGTCATCATGTAATCAATCACATGAAGACTACTTCCCATACCTGGTAAAACAGAAGCTCTGTGAAGACTGGGACAAATGTGCTTCATACACTGTTCTACCTCTTGTAATTAACATTCAGTTCCTCATATATGTACTTAACAAGTATTTTTAAAAGACTACAAAATTCTTTGAAAATGGTACTATTGTTTATCCCCATATTTTAGGTGAGAAAATTGAGTTTTAGAGAAGCGAAGAAATTGGTTCAAAATTAGAAGTTAGCTAATTATGGAGTTAGAATTTGTATCCAGGTAGTCTGATTTCAGAGCCTGGGCTATATCACCTACTAAGGTATATGAGACAATTATCAGGAGGCATCTACTCTTTTAATCCATTTTTACGTCTTTTAAAAAGTTGTGGCAAAATACACATAAAATTTACCCTCTTCACCATGTTTAAGTGCACAGTTCAGTGGTGGTAAATACATTCACACTGCTAGGCAACTATCAACACCATCCCTCCCCTTAAATCTTTTCATCTTGTAAAACTGAAACTCTATACCCACGAAATAATAACTCTCCATTCTTTCCTTCCCAGGGCCTCTGCAAACCAACATTCAACGTTCTTTATAATTTCGACTATGCTAAGTACCTCATATAAGTGGAATCACATAGTATTATGTCTTTGTGTGACTGGCTTCTTTCACTTAGCATAATATCCTCAGAGTTCATGCATGCTGAAGTGCATGGCAGAATTTCCTTCTAAACTTTTGAAGGATGAATAACTTCCCTGTATGGATATACCACAACTTTATTTATCCACTCATTCATTGATGAGCATTCCAGTTTGTTTCCACATTTTATCTACTGTGAATAATGCTGCTATGAACATGGGTGTATAAATACCTTTATAAGATTCTGATTGCAAATCTTCTTAGTATATACTCAGAAGTGAAATTACTGGGCCATATGGTAATTTTATTTTTAGTTTTTTCAGGAATTAGTTCCTTTAGACAACTTTAAAGATAGCACCATTTTCTACAATGGTTGTAACCATTTTACATTCCCACCAGCAGTGCACAGGGTTCCAATTTCTCCATATCTTCACCAAACCATTTTTTTTTTTAATCTTTTTGCCAATGGGCATCCTTATGAATGAATGTGAGGTAGTATTTCATTTCCCTAATGATTAATGATGTTGAGTATCTTTTCATGTGCTTATTGGTCATTCACATATCTTCTTTGGAGAAATGTCCAAGTCTTCTGACAATATTTTAATTGGGCTTTATTTTGGTGCTGTTGTTACTGAGTCGTAGGAGTTTCCTATATAGTCTAGATATTAATCCCTTATCAGATAAATGATTTGCAAATATTTTCTCCTAGTCTGAAGGCTGCCTTTTTACTATATTCATAGTGTCTTTTGATGCACAACTTAAAAAAAAATCATTCAGTCCAATATGTCTATTTTCTTTTGTTACTGTGCCTTTTGTGTCATACACAAGAAATCACTGCCAAATCCAACATCATGAAACCCTTGCCCTATGTTTTTCCACAGGTTTTTATTATTTTAGCTCTTATATTTCGTTCCTTGATTCATTTTGTCTTAGAATCTGCCTGACAATGCAGGAGACATAGGAGATGCAGGTTTGATCCCAGAGTCAGGAAGATCCCCTGGAGAAGAAAATGGCAACCCACTCCAGTATTCTTGGCTGGAAAATCCCATGGACAGAGGTGCCTGGAGAGATACAGTCCTTGGGCTGGCAAGAGTCGGACGTGACTGAAAACGCACACACATGCACACTATTGGGTTACTGTAGCTTTCCAGTTAAATTTGCTTGTTGACTCTGTATCCTGCCACTTTGCTGAATTCATTTACTAGTTCTAACAGTTTTTTCTTTTGTGTGGAATCTTGAAGATTTTCTACATATAAGATCATGTTAGGAAAAAACAATGGTCATTTCTTTCTTTTCAGTTGGCATGACTTTTATTTCTGTTTCTTGCCTAACTCCTCTGGCTAGAACTTCAGTACTATGTTGAGTTGAAGCAGTGAGTATGGACACTGCCTGTTCTTGATCTTAGGGGAAAAGCTTTTAGCCTTTCACCAATGAGTATATTGTTTGCTATAGATTTTCATATATGAATTTTATTATGTGAAGACAGTTTCCTTCAGTTTCTAGTTTATACTGTGTTGTGTTTTTTTTTTTTTGACACAAAATGGTGCTGTATTTTGTCAAATGCTTTTCTGTAGCAATTGAGATTATCATGTGTATTTTGTTCCTTCATTCTGTTAACGTGGTGTAATACACTGATTCATTTTTGTATGCTGAACCAAGCTTGAGTTCCAGGAATAAACTGCACTTGGTAGTGGTGTATAATCCCCTTAATATGCTGCTGAATTTGGTTTGGTAGTATTTTCTTGAGGATTTTTACATCAATGTTCACAAGGGATACTGGTCTGCAGTTTTACTCTTTTGTAGTGTCCTGACTGGCTTTCAAATCAAGGTATGCTGACCTCATAGAATAAGTTAGGAAATGTTCCCTTTTCTTCATTTTTTTTTTTTAAAGTTTAAGAAGTACAGATAGTAGTTCTTTAAATGTTTGCTAGAATTTGCCAGTGAAGCCATCAGGTACAGGGCTTTTCTTTGTTGTAAGAGTTTAAATTGCAGATTCCATCTCCTTAGTTATAGGTTATTCAGATTTTCTATTTCTCCATGATTTAGTCTTGGTAGATTTTGTGCTTCTAGGAATTTGTCCATTTCATGTAGGTTATCCAAGTTTTTGGTGTGCAACCGTTCACTGTACTTTCTTACAACCCTTTTCATTTCCAGAGAATTGGTAGTAATGGCCTCACTTTCACTTCTGATTTTAGTAATTTCAGTCTTCTACTTCTTCTCCTTAAAAAAAATTTGTCCACATAACTAAAAGTTTATTAACTGTCAATCTTTTCAAAAAAAATCAACTTTTGGCTTCATTATTTTCTGTGTTGTCTTTCCAGTCTTTATTTAGCTTTTTTCTTCTCTTTGAGTTTAGTTTGTTGTTCTTTTTCTGTTTCTTTAAGTTGTAAAGTATGTAGTTGATTTGAGATATTTCTTATGTTTTAATACAAGCCTTTATAGCTGTAAAACTCCTTAGCACCACTTCTGCTGGTTCTCTTAAGTTTGGTACTTTTTTCAATTTAGCTATTATGAATGGCGCTGCAGTGAACATGAGAGTGCAGACATCTCTTCGAGATACTTATTTTAGTATCTGGATACATACCTAGAAGTAGGATTTCTAAATCATAAGAATTAAGTATTTTGCAGTCATTTAATTTCTAGTGGACATTTAAAGGACTTTCTGGAATACAGCCTAGTAAATGGCAAGAGACCAACACAGCCTAAATAAAAGTCAAACAGAACAGAAGAGTATTTCACTTGCTGTGATGGAAGTGTCAGGAGTAAAAAGAGTAAGAGGTACAATGAGGAGAATAAATGTGCATCATAAACGGAATGTTGGGTTTATACATACCTGCATATTTAACTAGGTCCTATGATGATTTATAAGGCAGCATGGAGCAGCAAGGCAAGATGTTGAAAGAATGTTGGCCTATGAAGCTCAAAGAAATATGGCTGGGTGAATTGGCATGAGCTTTTTTAACTCTTTAATATAAAATAATTACAGATTAATTGGAAACTGAAAATGAAAGTATAGAGTAGTTCAATATACATGTCCCAGTTTCCTCCAATGGTAACATTTTATAACTACTGTTGTTGCTTAGTCACTAAGTCACGTCTGACTCTTTGTGACTCCATGGACTGCAACATGCCAGGCTTCTCTGTCCTTCACTGTCTCTTGGAGTTTGCTCAAATTCACGTCCATTGAGTTGGTGACGCTATCTAACTATCTCATCCTCTGCCATCTCCTTCTCTTTTTGCCTTTAATCTTTCCCAGCATCAGTGTCTTTTCCAATGAGTTGGCTCTTCACATCAGGTGGCCAAAGTATTGGAGCTTCAGTTTCAGCATCAGTCCTTTCAATGAATATTCAAGGTTGATTTCCTTTAGGATTCACTGGTTTGATCTCCTTGCAGTCCAAGGGACTCTCAAAAGTCTTCTCCAGCACCATAGTTCGAAAGCATCATTTCTTCAGTGCTCAGCCTTCTTTATGATCCAACTCTCACATCCACACATGACTCCTGGAAAAACCATAGCTTTGACTATATGAACGTTTGTCAGCAGAGTGATGTCTGCTTTTTAATATGCTGTCTAGGTTTTTTCATAGCTTTCCTTTGAAACAGCAAGTGTCTTTTAATTTTGTGGCTGCAGTCACTGTCCACACTGGAGCTGTCTCTTCTCATTTCAGGTATATATTCTTCTGGCTCTTGGTTGGATGACTAATTTTTTAAATTATATATCTTTGATGTCTTGGGTATTACATTTTAAGATTCGGATCTTATTTAAATCGTGCATTTTAATGGCCTTTTCTGAGCATGAGTTGGTATGGGGTCGAGGGTACCACCCTGTTACTGTCAGGTGGGGACAGAAGTGCAGGTTCCCTGGTGGCCCTTCATTGACACCCTCGGTGGAGAATGATGGCCCATGATTGTTGGGTGAGAACAGGAGTTCAGGCTCCTCGCTTAGTTCTCCACTGATACCCCACTGGCTTGCTGTTTTGGGGAGGGAGAGGTAAATGTTACTGCTCCCCATATGGCCTCCACAGGAAGGTTACCACTGGAAGGTGTAAGGGTGGTGGGACTTGTTACTAGAGGAAGGTGGTAAGTCCTGGCATCCTATTTGGCCCTTTCTGATCCCACTCTGGTGAGACAGAGAAAGAGGGAGTCTCACTATTTCTGGGTGAGGTGAAAATTCAAGCTCTCAGCATGGTCTGTACTGACCATGGTGGGAGGCTGTGTGGCCTCTAAGTCATGTCCAACTCTTTGTGACCCCATGGATTGTAGCCTACCAGACTTCTCTGCCCATGGGATTTCCCAGGCAAGAATACTGGAGTGTGCTGCCATTTCCTTCTCCATGAGATCTTTTTGACCCAGGCATTGAACCTGTGTCTCCTGCTTGGCAGGTGGATTCTTTACCACCGAGGCACCTGGGAAGCTCCCTGGTGGGAAGAGAGGGGCTAACTACTGCTAACTACTGGGATGTGAAAACAAATACCCAATTTGCACACACATGGGTATACAAATTGGGTGTTTGTATACCCACATACTGGCACATAATCAAAACACTATATGTGGTAATAATTGGTATTATGCAGCTAGTATATAAGCTGAAATATTTACTTCAGAGTTGTTTATTTTTTACGTAGAGTTGTTAGTCTAAGATATGAAATATATGTAGGAAATCTGTGTCTTACTTCCGATACTTTGGCTCTCGACTTTTTAAAATTTGACTTTCAAATGACTTACATTTCTGTATATTATATATTTAAACCCCTAAGTCTCCTTTCCTCTACCAAATGCAGACTTATACTTTACCAAACAGCCATGTCAAGTTTTCTCTATGGGGTGCTGCTTGCCAACAAGCAAGCAAAGCCATCCATCATTGCCTGCAAAGTAGCATTATTGGTCAGTTATCTGAGCAGTGTATTGCATTTCCTTATTTTATAAACATGAATGGAAAGTGAGGGATATGATTCTAGGTGATGATTAAAATCCCAGTTTTCCACTCAGCCTTCTCTGAAACCACCATGGTAGAAGGGCACAGCCTGAGTCCTTAACCCCTTCTTAAGGCCTCTGATTCTTCCAGAGGGTAATATCCACTATCGTTGCTGCTGCTAAGTCGCTTCAGTCGTGTCCAACTCTGTGCGATCCCATAGACGGCAGCCCACCAGGCTCCCCTGTCCCTGGGATTCTCCAGGCAAGAACACTGGAGTGGGCTGCCATTTCCTTCTCCAATGCATGAAAGTGAAGAGTGAAAGTGAAGTCGCACTGTCACTATGCAGGGATTTTTCTTACAGTGGTAACAGAAGTAGCGAAAGAGGCAGCACGGAGCATAATAGCAGTTAACATGAGCACTTAACAGCGTGAGATACCAACGCTTAATGGCTTCACTCAGTTCATCTCCCTTAACCCAGATGGTATCCCCACACAGCAGCATTGCTACTCCTGTTTTCAGACAAGAAAGCTAGGGTTTAGAGAGATAGTATTATGGTGGAGTCAAGATTTCAATCCAGGCAGTCTCACTGCTAAGCCTGAGCCTTAAACTACTTTACAATACTGTAGTGAGGATTAATTAAGTTGACATGTGAAAGTGTTTGAAAATTAGAAAGCACTAAACAAGTGTGAGGAAATTTTTATTACCACTTTTCAGAGTACTCTGATAAGTGACCACTATTAGATAAATGAAAATTCAGGCTTCATCCAATGCTAATGAATCATTTAAACACTGTCTCCCATTATAGCAGCTACCCAAAAGACAATGTTTCATATTCTGCAAAAGGTGCAAAGCACCTCTTAATGAAAGTTTTAAAGGTAGAACTTTAGGGAAATACATGTATAGACTATTTTCCCACAGGTATTTTTACATTTTGCACATATAGAAATGGTAGCTGAGTTTTGGGTTAATCTCTTTAGATAGGTTTAAATAAAAGATGTGAGGAGAGAGATGTTACAGATAATCACTGAGCCTTGTTACCTACTTTATAGGAAGGAGATTAAGTTCTGGAGGAATCCCTTTGGTTATAGAAATATTTGTATGTAGCTCATGAAGAAGACAAATTCATGCGAAAAAGGAAATGTTTGTCATTCACATTTCAACTATATTTGAAATGACATAATTCTCTTAAGGATATGAGTTTATGATACTTTCTTTCGTTCATTTATCAAATATTTTCCCAATACTATGTCCTAGAACTCTATGATAAGCTCAATGGGTGAAAATAAAGACAGCCTTGCTTTCAAAGGCTCATAGTTAAGTAAAGAATAATTAGAATTCCATGCGATAAGTACAACCCCAGAAGTAATCTCCATGAGGACTGGCGCAAGGAACACCACGAGAAGGAGGTAACTCCTGAGCTGAGTCTCACTGAAGAGAAGAGCTTAGTGCAAAGAGCTTGGTGGGGGGGTGGGGGGGGGGCAGTAGAATACACAAAAGAATGTGGCGTGGAAGAAGGCCTGGAAGAGTGCAGACACTCAGGGAGCTGCACGTTGCTGGGTATAGCCAGAGCAGCAGGAAATGAGACTACAGGGTCACTTGCCTGGTATGCTTCATTAAGGACTTTGGCTCTTAATCTTGAAGGTGATGGGTGAGCCAAAGAAGGATTCATTTTAGACACAAGACTCTTGTCATAATGTGGCGTTATGGTAGAGATTAAAATTGAAGGCAGGGAAGAAGACTACCATATTGCTACAAATGAGAGATGATGGGGGCTACAGAATAACCTGATTAATTGCATATTTGGTGAATGGGGAGGAAGAGGAGTAAAGGGGAAGTATGGTTTTAAAACATTCCCTAGGTTTTGGGCACAGATGGTAGTGTTATTTAGCAGGATGGTAAAGGGGGGAGGACAGGTCCGGTTTTTGGCATGCTAAATTTCAGGAGGGCTTCCCTGGTGGCTCAGAGGTAAAGAATCCACCTGCAATGCAGGAGACACAGGTTCAATCCCTGGGTTGGGAAGATCCTCTGGAGGAGGGCATGGCAACCCATTCTAGTATTCTTGCCTGGAGAATCCCATGGACAGAGAAGCCTGGAGGGCTACAGTCCACAGGGTCACAAAGAGTCAGACATGACTTAGCGACTAAACAACGATAGTAATACAATAAAGCCGATGATGCTGGCATTTTACAAATGATAGCTTAACATTTGGCAACTTGGTCAAAAACACATGCAGGGATGAAACACAGAAAAATATGTAAATACCAGTCTCAGGATGGGTAATCTGGTCCAACAAAGAAGCCACATATTCCCAAGTTAATTATAGGCGACAACAGGTAGTTTTCACAATTATGTCATTTGTTTTTCTAAAAATACCTATCAAACATCTATCAAACCGTATGTGAAATGCACAATTAAAAAAAAAGGTTTTGGCCTTCCTCTTTCACAGCATTCATTTGGGAAAGAAATCCCCGCTGACATTTCTCACTGCACACAGTAAACCTCAACGGGAGGGACAGTAAGTGTGATTTGACAAAAGTCTTCTAGACAGTCTGACCTGCATGCCCACACCTTAGATGAGACTTCCTCCAGGAAGGCAAGTCAGTTCAAATCAGTCAGTGTTTGTCAAAGTGCCTCAGTGTGCCCAACACAAAGTGTGGAGGCAAAAGCAACGGGTACTAGGAGAGCTCCCTCCACTAACTTTGTATGTGACCTTGCATGAGTTAATTAACCTTTTAAAGTCTGTTCCCTCACCTGCAACTTGAAAGGGCTGGCTGTATGAGAGAATCCTTAAAGATCTTTATAGTTCTTGATATTTTATGATTTGTTGACAAGCAGGTCTAAGGATGCTGAATTGGACATTCTTTTCTCTATACCTGGTGATTTTCAAGAGCCTATTCAAGTGTTCCTTCCAAGCCTCCTGCGCCGTTCCCACTTGCCTAAGTCCTACTTAGGTTCAGCTTCCAACAACACTTCCTCAGTGAGGCCTTCTCCAACTTTCCTCTTAGGAAGGAGTCTCTCCTTCCTCTGAAGCCTCAGAACATCCAGTTCTTTGCTCTGCTTATGGCACTCTTTGCTTTGGCATTCGTGTCTCATTTTACAAGACCAGAGGATGGCAAACTGTTTCTATAAAGGACTAGAGAGCAAATATTTTATGCTTTGCAGTCATATCGTATCCATCAAAACTACTCAGCTCTACCATTGTGGGGAGAAAACAGTCATATGCAACAAATGAGTGTGGCTGTATTTCAATAAAACTTTTTTACAAACATGTGATGGTTTGGCCTGTAAGTCCTAGCTTGTTGACCTTTGCATTACGACTATGATTTCTTGAAAGCAAGCTCCACACCATACTGTCTCTGATTTCCTGTGATGACTAGTATAACACATTTTTGCCTAAAGAAGGCACACAAGTAAATGGAATAAATTACGTATGCTTAAAACAGAAGGAGAGAAAATCAATAGCCATTTCCTCTATGTTATTCACATCAACAAAAAAAAGAGAAAATGGATATAAAAGCATATAAAGATGGTGTAGTCCTTAGCCCCCTAGCTTTTTCACCCTTCAGTAATGTAATCAGTGTCTTTACACTGCTGCCTCTTAAACACTACTTCTCCCCTTCTAAATCTAGGGCAAAAAGTTAAATTTCCCTCAGCTTACAGTGCCAAAAGCCAAAGACCCTTCTGTATGGAAACAAAGGCACAAACAAAGAAACAAATTTTTATTTTGAAACATGTCAGGCTGTTAGAAAAGCCAAAGAATATTAAACAATGAGCTATACTCTTTACCTAGATTCATCAGCTGATAGCATTTAGCTACATCTTCAAAAGCACATTTAAAAAATAAATTTTACTATAAACTTTACTATTTTAAGTGTATCTTTCAGTAAGTTTTCACAGATGTATGTACCTGTGTAAGACCATCACGATAGAGAACATTTTCAACAGCCCCCAAAGTTCCCTGTGCTCCTCTGAAGTCAGTGTCCTTCAACACCTTCAGCATTCCAGGCGACCTGCTGATCTATTTTGTGTGTCATGGATTATTCTGTATTTTCTACAACTTCAAATAAGTGGAATCATACAGTAGGTAGACTTTCGAATCTGGCTTTTTTTTTCTGAATAATTCATTCATTCTGTTCAGTGTATCATCAGTCCATTCCTTTTTATTGCTAGATATTATTCCATTGTATGGATATACCACAATATGTTTATCATTATCACCTGTTGGTGGATATGTGTGTTGTTTAAGGATTTTAGTTATTTATGAATAAAGCTGCTAATGTCATTCCTGTACAAGCTGTTTTTGTGAAGAAATGTTTTCATTTTTCTTGGGTAAAACGCAAGGAGTGACATTGCTGGTATGTGGGGCTTCCCAGGTGGTGCTAGTGGTAAAGAACCTGTCTGCCAATGAGGAGACATAAGAGACATGGGTTTGATCCCTGGGTTGGGAAGATCCCTTGAAGGAGGTCATGGCAATCCACTCCAGGATTCTTGGCCTGGAGAATCCTGTGGACAGAGAAGCCTGGCGGGCTACAGTCTGTAGGTCATAAACAGTCGGACACGACTGAAGTGACTTAGCATGCACGCATAGGGCTAGTATATGTTTGTGAGAAACTGCTAAACTTCAACCACACTTTTAAAAGCAACAGGATTTGTTCAATTATATTGTCAAGACTCAAGAGAAAGCAAGTTATCATTCAAGAAACAAAACTACATACTTAAGTGTGGTCAACTTTAAGACTCTCATTTGCTGCAGTCAGAGGTGTTAATGAGATCTAATATTACTGCTTTTTTCTCTCTGAACAGACTGCTTTCACAGGTGAGAATGAACTAAGCAAAAGCAGAGGCCAAACATAAAGAATGCTTTTAGTCTATTTCCAACATCTCATAAAACCCCAAGAGGACTGGGAAAGGGCAGAGAAACAGGAACTTAGCTGTGTGTATGGCCATTTTAATGTCTAGTATTCCTGTTCTCTTTCACTTACTAGAAGAGCCAGAAGGCCTTCTGCTTGATGCCCTACTGTGTCTAACGACAAACATGAAGATGTAGGGATGTAAGCTTCAAGAAGACAGGAAGAGAGACTGAATTATTATAGGGTGCTGAGAAAGGCCCAAACAGTTTCTCTGTATTCACTCTTCTATTTATAATTTCTGCTCACCCCCTACACCTGACCCACTGGCTGTCTCTTTTTCCCTCCATTCTATATCCCCTTCCCTAGATCTCCTGTTTCTGTTTCCTTCTCTTCTTGGGCCCCACTTGCCTTCCTTTTAGATTCTTCCATTTTCTCTCGCCTTTCTGTTTTCTGAGTATGTGCACATATGTGCATGTGTATAGTTCTCACCTTTGCTAGGTTTATCCCAGGCTTCTCTTCCTCCTCACAAACAAAAACTACCAAGACTGTATCTAGACTTGATGTTCTTGCTTCGTCACAAGTCCTGTCCAACTCTTTTGTGACCCCATGGACTGTAGCCTGCCAGGCTTCTCTGTCCATGGGATTTCCCAGGCAAAACTACTGGAGTAGGTTGCCATTTCCTTCTCCAGGGGATCTTCCCAATCCAGGGATCCAATCTATGTCTCCTGCATTGGCAGGCGGATTCTTTACCACTAAGCCACCTGAGAAGCCCATCTAGACTTGACAGATGCAAAGAAACAAAACTGTTCCCTTGCAATTGTTGGTGATGGTCTCTGTGCTTTTCACCTGCAGTAGTTTTCTCCCTGCAGCTAGAACGTTCTATTATAGGACACCTACAATACTACAGGTTCCAGTCTGAGCACTGAGATTACCCATTTTCCTGACTCGTTATGCTAGATGACAACACAGTGTGTTCAAGTTGGCACAAAGTGTACACTGAATAGCTGTCACCCTGTTTAAGGAATTTTCAAAGCACAAGTTAAATAGATGTTTTAAAAATTTCTCTCCAGGCATTTAAAAACATGTTTCAACTCTATTGTTGTTGTTCAGTCGCTCAGTCATGTCCAACTCTTTGAGACCCTCTGCAGCATGCCAGGTTTCCCTGTCCTTCACCATCTCCCAGAGATTGCTCAAATGTCCATTGAGTCGGTGATGCCATCCAACCATCTCATCCTCTGTTGTCCCCTTCTCCTCCTGCCTTCAATCTTTCCCAACATCAGGGTTTTTCCCAATTAGTTGGCTCTTCCCATCAGGTGGCCAAAGTATAGAAGCTTCAGTTTCAGCATCAGTCCTTCCAATGAATATTCAGGACTGATTTCCTTTAGGATTGACTGGTTTGATCTCCTGGCCATCCAAGGACTCTCAAGAGTATTTTCCAACACTACAGTTCAAAAGCATCAATGCACTGGCACTCAGCCTTCTTTATGGTCCAACTCTCAGATCCATAGATGACAACTGGAAAAACCAGAGCTTTGATTATATGGACCTTTGTCAGCAAAGTCATGTCTCTGCTTTTTTAACATGCTGTCTAGGTAGGTCATAGTTTTTCTTCCAAGAAGGAAGCATCTTTTAATTTCATGACTGCAGTCACCATCTGCAGTGATTTTGGAGCCCAAGAAAATAAAGTCTGTCTCTGTTTCCCCATCTATTTGCCATGGAGTGATGGGACCAGATGCCATGATCTTCATTTTTTGAAAGTGGAGTTTTAAGCTAGCTTTTTCCCTTTTCTCTTTCACCTTTAACAAGAGGCTCTTTAGTTACTCTTCGCTTTCCACCATAAGCGTGGTGTTACCTGCATATCTGAGGTTATTGATGTTTCTCCCGGCAATCTGATTCCAGCTTGTGCTTCATCCAGCCTGACATTTCTCATGATGTACTCTGCACATAAGTTAAATAAGCAGGGTGACAATATACAGCCTTGATGTACTCCTTCCCCAATTTGGAACCAGTCTGTTGTTCCATGTCTGGTTCTAACTGTTGCTTCTTGACCTGCATACAGGTTTTGCAGGAGGCAGGTAAGGTGGTCGGGTATTCCCATCTCTAAGAATTTTCCAGTTTGTTGTGATTCACACAGTCAATGGAATTAGTGCAGTCAACGAAGCAGAAGTAGATGTTTTATCTGGAACTCTTGCTTTTTCAATGATCCAGTGGATGCTGGCAATTTGATCTCTGGTTCCTCTGCCTTTT
Source organism: Okapia johnstoni (assembly GCA_024291935.2). Taxonomy (NCBI): domain Eukaryota; kingdom Metazoa; phylum Chordata; class Mammalia; order Artiodactyla; family Giraffidae; genus Okapia; species Okapia johnstoni. The sequence continues at coordinate 27,811,285 of CM044326.1, forward strand.
CTAAATCCTGCTTGAACATCTGGAAGTTGTTGGTTCACGTACTACTGAGCCTCGCTTGGAGAATTTTGAGCATTACTTTGCTAGCATGTGAAAAAAGTGCAATGGTGTGGTAGTTTGAACATTCTTTGGCATTGCTTTTCTTTGAGACTGGAATGAGAACTGACCTTTTCCAGTCCTGTGGCCACTGCTGAGTTTTTCAAATTTTCTGGCATGTTCGGTGCAGCACTCTCACAGCATCATCTTTTAGGATTTGAAATAGCTTCATTCCTTCCTAAAGATGGTCATTTTCCTTGGGTGTCATTTCAGCTTGAAGAACTTTACCATTTCTAGTAGTACAACCTTTTGTCATCTAGTTGTCTAGGGCATATATTTTAAAACGTCAACTGTATTTATTTCACCTTTATTCCTGAAGCATTTTTGTGTGTGCTGGATATAGAAATTATGAATTGAATTTTTCCTTTTTAATTTTTAGCATTTTAAAAATGCTCACTGTCTTCTGGCCTCTGATGAGACAGATGTCAAGCATTACCCGAATCATTATTTGTCTGTATGCAACATGGCACCTTTCAACATTTTCTCTTTTTATTATACTTGTTTTTTGCAGTTTGACATGATTATCTTTGTATTTATCCTTTTGGGGGGTTGGTGAACTTATTATTGAATCTGTATATTTATGACTTTCATCAAATTTGGAAAAAACTTAGATATTATTCTTTCAAAAATATTTTAATGCTTCATTCTTTGTTCTTCTGGATATCCAATAGACATATTACACCGTTTAATACTGTCCCACAATTTCCTAAGGTTCTGTTCCTTTCTGTTTGCTTTTGTTCTCTCAATCTCTCCACCACACACACTGATCAGACTGGTTAATTCCTATTCATATAACTTTTAAGTTCAATAATCTTTCCTCTGTTACTTCCACTCTATTAGGTCCACCAGTGAACTGCTTTTTTTTTTAATTTATACTTATTTTGTAAATAATTTTACACCTCTCCCAGCTTTCCCTGATGTTAACACCCTACATAATTACAGCACAATTACTAAAAGCAGAAAATTAACTTTGATATAAAACAATGAGCTAATCTACAGGCCTCATTAGAATTTGCCCAGTTTTTCTCACTAAAGTCTTTTTTTTGGCTTCATGATCCAATCCAGAATCCGACATTGAATTTAGTTGTCACATCTCTCTAGTCTCTGAATTCTTCAGTCTTTGCACTTTATCAGCTATCTTGTAGACCATCTTCAATTTGGAACTGTTTGATATTTTCTCATATTTAGATGATATATTTGGCAAAAGTATCACAGAATGACAGTGTGAGCTTCTAAGAATATAATATTAGAGGGTAAATGATGTTGATATATTGTTTTTAGTGATGCTAGTTTTGATAACACAGTTAAGGTAGTATCTGCCAAGTTTCTTCATGGCAAATTTTCTATTTTCCTTCTCTGTAATTCAAAGTTATTCTGAAACTTCAAAAATATCCTTTTTCTAATTATACTTTTACTCACTAATTTTTGCATCCATTGATGATTCTCTCCTGCAATAAGTATTACTGTGGTGTTTGTCTCATGTTATTTTTCTATTTTTCATCATTATCATTTATTAATTCATTCAGTGAATTTTTGACTTCAGTTATTATATTTTTCAGTTTAATTTTTAAAAAAGAAGCAGGCATATTACTTTGCTGGACTCAACTGCAAAACTTTATTCATGGATAGCAGCTGAAATCTCAGTTCAGTTTGTCTTTAGCTGAAGTACTTGGAGTATCCCACAAACATATGGTACCAGGGTCATTCAGATATTTATAAATAATTTAGGGGATCCTCCTTTCTGGCTATCTCCTTTTTAAATGTCATCCTTACATTCTCACAGTTACCTTTGCCCCAAATTCTGTCTTCTGGTTCTTCAGGCCAGAAAGACTGTGGATTTTCTATGGTAGTTTAAGCCGTCCCATGTGGTATTGCCCTCAGGCTAAAAGCCATAAAACCAACCAGGAAACGTACTCAATGCTGTTCCCTTCTTCCAAGTGTCTATTCCGATCAGAATCTGTCTGCTTTTGATAAGCCTCTAGCACCTTCAGGTAGGTTTTTTTCATACTTTATACCTCCTGTCATCTGCAGAAGGGTCACTCTGGTAGAAGCTTATCCAATAATATTGGAAGCAAAACTGGATCATTTGTATGATACTGATTCTTTCAAGCATGTTAAGACTTGCTTTATGGCCTAGTGCATAGTCAATTCTTATAAATTTCCCATGTGTACTTATAAAAAATTTATATTCTCTAATGTTTCACATACGGTTCTATGTGTATCAACTTTGCTAATTGCTTTATTCAGTTTGGTACATATTTAACCGTTCTGTTTGCTTTACCCACCATCTGAGAGCAGTGTGATAAAATCTCCACTATGATGCTGGATGTGTTCCATAATTAAAGACAAGGAGGTCTAGACCAGACTAGTCCATGACAGTTCTGGCTCCTTGGTACAGAGAAGAGAATGTGGTGAATGGCCAATTCCAGGCCTTTGCTGCTATAATGAAAATAAAACAGGAATCCGCGTGGCTCTGCACCAGACTCAGTGAAAAACAATCCCCTTGCTGTAAGGTTGCACTTATATTTTCTTTGTTAGTAGACAGGGCTTTCTCGTCATCTTCTGCGGTGCTCACCAACAGTTTCTTTGATCCAACAGTATCATACCAATTATTTAAGGTTTGTACATCACATTTCAATTAACAGTTTCTTTGGCTCCAGAAAACATATACACACAATTTATAAGAGTATTCTTTAAATATTCCATGAGGAGCAGGTCACTATGAATTAAAAATAAGAATGCTAATAAAATATTGAATGCCTTTTTAAAGTGCAATGAAGCATCAAGAAATTATAAATATTTTAATTAAATGCTTCTTCAGTATATATTACCCAGGTGAAAATACTAAATATGTATAAAATTAAAGTCACAAAAATATTACTTTATCTCATTTGTCAACTCAATAAAGTGAGGACACATCAATTTAGGTTATAGGAAGGGAATGTCCTGGACAAGAACTCAGGAGACTTGCATTCAGGTCATAATTCTATCACCAGGTAGTTGTATGATCTCTTTGCCATACTTCAATTTACCAATCTGTAATATGGACTATGTAGAATTTGTCCACATTAAAAGTCAATCAATCTGTTTTCATAGTACTCAGTAGTACTCGTACTTGTCTTTTTTTAGTGGTAACAAACATGTATCTAGATTTATCATCTACCAATTTCAAGTATATTTCATAGTCTATCTACATGCACATCATTGTAAATCAGATCTCTAGAACTTTTTCATCTTGCATAACTGAAACGCAATACTCACTGAACAGCAACTTTCCATTTGCCCTCATCCTAGCTCTCAACTTTCAGTTTAGTGAGTCTGACTACTTTAGATATCTCATATAAGTGAAATCATACAGTATTTGCCCTTCTGTGACTGGCTTATTTCACAAGCTTTATCCATGTTGTCACATATGGAATGATTTCTTTTTCATGGCTGAATGATATTCCAGTGTATGCACATACATTTTTCTTTATTCAACTGTCAATGGACATTTCAGTTCTCTCCCCCTCTTAGTTGTTGTGAACAATGGTACAGTGAACAAGAGAGTGCAGGGATCTCAGAGGTTCAGATGTCAATTCTTTTTGGATAAATTCCAAGAAGTAATCCCATATGGTAGCTCTATTTTTAATTTCTTGGGGAACTGTCATTATTGTTTTCCAAAGTAGGTGCACCACTTCACATTTCTACCAGGAAACAAGAGTTCCCATTTCTCCAAACTCTTGCCAATACTTGTTACTCTCTGTGTTTCTGATTTTTATATTTATGTATTTAGGACATTAACCCTTCATCAGATATATAATTTTCAAATATTTTCTCCCCTTCTGCAGTTTGCCTTTTCATTTTGTTGACTGTTTTCTTTGCTGTACAGAAGCCTTTTAGTTTAATGTAGTGCCACCTGTTTATTTTTGCTTTTGTTGTGCTTTCTCGTATCACATCAAAAAAAAAAAATCACTGCCGGGAGCAATGTCAAAGAGCTTTACTCTTACGTTTCTTCTAGGAGCTTTATGGGTTCAGGTTTTATATTTAAGTTTTAAGTCCATTTGCAGTTAATTTTTGTGTATGGTGTAAGATAAGAGTCCAACTTCATTATTTTGCATGTGGATAGCCACCATTTCCCAACAGTGTTTACTGAAGATTATCCAACAGTATTTATTAAAGAGACCACCTTTTCCTTTGTATATTTTTTATGTCTTGTCAAATCTTAGTTGGCTGTATATTTGTGGGTTTACTTCCAAGCTCTCTATTCTGTTCTGTTTTTGTCTATGTGTCTGTTTTTATGACAGTTTGTTCTAATCTTTAATTATTTCCTTTTTCTGCTAACTCTGGGCTTAAGTTTTTTTTTTCTCTAGTTTCTTGAGGTATAAAGTTAAATTGATTGAGATCTTTTCTCCTTTTTAATTCAGGTATTTATTGCTATGAACTTCCCTTTCAGCACTGCTTTTACAGCACTCCATAAGTTTTTGTATGCCATATTTTAATTTGTCTTAGAGATACTATTTAGTTTCTCTTCTAATTTCTTCTTTCATCCATTGTTTTTCCATCAAGTTGTTTAATCTCCACATATTTGTGAATTTTCTAGTTTTCCTTCTGCTATTAACTTCTATTTTCATTCCATTGTGGTCAGAAAATACACCTGTCATCTTAAATTTGTTTACTTGTTTTGTGACCTAATGTGTGATCCATCCTGAAGAATGTTCCATGTGTGCTTGAGAAAATGTGTATTCTGCTGGTGGGTGGAGTATTTTATATATGTGTATTAGGTCCATGCAGCCTATAACATTATTCAAATCCTCTGTTTACTTAATGATTTGCTTTCTAGATGTTTATGCATTATTGAAAGTGGGGTATTGAAATCTACTTTAACTGAGCTATTGTCATCTTTTTCCTTCAGTTCCTCAATACTTGCTTCTTATATTTGAGTGCTCTGATGGGTGCATGTGTATTTACAATTGTTACACCTTCCTTAAAAATTGACCTTTTATTACTATAATGTCCTTCTTTATCTCTTCTGAGAGTTTTTGACTTTTAAGTCTATTTTGTCTGATATAGGGATGGCTACCTCTGTTCTCTTGTCGTTACCATTTGCATGAATTATCGTTTTCAATTCTTTCACTTTCAGCTTATGCGTGTCCTTAAATTTAAAGTAAGTCTGTTGTTGACAAAAGATAGTCGGATCTTGTGTTTTTATCCATTCAGCCAGTGTGTATCTTTTTATTAGAGAGTAAACCACTTACATTTAAAGGAATTACTGATAGAGAAGGAATACCTATTGCCATTTTGTTAATTATTTTATGTCTTATACAGTTATTTTGTCCCTCATTTCTCTTCTGCCATCTTCCTTTGTAGTAACATGCTTTGATTTCTTTCTCATTTTCTTCTGAGTATCTTCTATAGGTATTTTTCCTTGTGGTTGCCATTTATAATAATCTATTTCAACCTGATAACTTAATATCAATCACATACTAATATGCTATACTTTTACTTCTCTCCCCTCAATATTTTGTTATTCATGTCACAAAGTATATATTTTAAATCATGTATCCATTAACATACTTTTATACTTATGGCTATTTTAACAGTTTGGTCTTTTATTTTCTATGTCAGCATTAACACTGATTTAACCCCCCATTACAGTATTACAGCATCCAGTATTTGTCTTTATATTTACATTCATCAGTGAGCTTTATACTTTCATATGCTTTCATGTTGCTATTTAGTGTCTTTTTTTTTTCTCCTACTTTATGGACTCCTTTTAGAATTTTTTGTCAAGTAGGTCTAGTATTGGTGATGAATTTCCTTAGCTTTTGTTTATCTGGGAAAGTTTTTATTTCTCTTTCATTTTTTGAAGGATAGTTTTGCTGGATGTAGTGTTCTTGGTTGGCATTTTTTTCTTTTATCATTTTGATTATAACATCCCATTCCATTCTGGCCTGTAGGTTTTCTAGTATGAAATACACTGATTGTTTTATGAGAGTTCTTCTGCATGTGATAAGTTGATTTCCTTTTGCTGCACTCAAAATTCTATCTTTGACTTCTGATACTTGATTATAGTGTGTCTATGTGAGATTTCTTTGGGTTCACTAAAGTTAGGACCTGTTGGACTTGTTGAAATTGGATTCCCTTTCCTTCACTAGATTGGGAAATTTTAGGTCATTATTTATTTAAATAAGTTTTCTGCCCCATTTTCTCTTTGTCTCTCTCTCTTTCCTTTTGTGACCACCATAATATACTTATTGGTCTACTTTACAGTACAGCATAAGTCCCTTAGGCTTTTTTTCATTCTTTTTTATTTTTATTCCTGATTGGATAATTTCAAATTACCTATCTTTTAGTTCAATGATTCTTTCTTCTGTTTGATCAAGGCTGATCTTGAATTCCTCTAGTTTTTTCAGTTCAATAACTTATTCTTTAGCTCCAAGATTTCTATTTGGTTCTTTTTATATTTTCTATCTCTTTTTAATTTTCATTTTGTTCATATATCATTTTTCTGAGTTCACAGAACATCTCTAGAATAATTATTTTGAATATTTGTCATGTGATTCATATACCTGCTTCTTTAGGGTTGGTTCTTGAAGATTTATCTTGTTCTTTGTAGGGGCCATGCTTCCCTTTTTCTTTGTGTGTCTTGTAACTTTGTGTTGGAATCTGCACATTTGAAAAAAGAGGTATCACTTTTAGACTGTACATACTGGCTTTGTAAAGGGGAAGACACCAATTCCTTTGACTAGGGAGTCAGAGGTTCTATGAAGCATTTTTACAGAGAACAGGACTTCTCTGGGCCTGCATGTGCAATTTCTCAATTAGAAGCCTGGCTGGTTTCTTTCTCAGGAGATCGTAATCTCTTGCTCCCTCTGGTGTCTGTCTGTAGCACTGCAAGTTCTCTGATTCTCAGCAGCAAGCTGCCCTGCTTTCTGCTGTTCTCAAGGGCTGCCAGGCATCCAAAGTATGCCAGCTTCCTGGCAGTGCCATGAGTCAGGTGAGGCAGATACAAGTCCCTTGGGCAGCCCTCCAAGAAGCAGGAATGCTGGATTCACACTCAACTCCTCTCCCTTTAAAGCAGAGAACCATGAGCTGGGTACTTCCAATGCCAAGCTGGGCCAACTCAAGAGAGGAGAGATTGTGAGTAAAGCAAAATAGTTTTTCTTACTCACATCAGTGTGGTTGTTCCTGGCCTTGAGATCACCTTGGGTATTGTAATATCTAAACTGTTTTCCGGAGTTCTCATAATGGTATTTTTTTAAATTAATTTATTTTTTATTGAAGGATAATTGCTTTACAGAATTTTGTTGTTTTCTGTCAAACCTCAACATGAATCAGTCATAGGTATACATATATCCACTCCCTTTTGAACCTCCCTCCCATCTCCCTCCCAATCCCACCCCTCTAGGTTGATACAGAGCCCCTATTTGAGTTTCCTGAGCCATACAGCAAATTTCTGTTGGCTATATATTTTACATATGGTAATGTAAGTTTCCATACTATTCTTTCCATACATCTTACCCTCTCCTCCCCTCTCCCCACGTCCATAAGTCTATTCTCTATGTCCGTTTCTCCATTGCTGCCCTGTCAGTACCATTTTTATAGATTCCATATATATATATGCATTAGAATGTGATATTTATCTTTCTCTTTCTGAATTACTTCACTCTGTATAATAGGTTCTAGGTTTATCTACCTTATTAGAACTGACTCAGATGCATTCCTTTTTATGGCTGAGTAATATTCTATTGTGTATATGTACCACAACTTCTTTATCCATTCATCTGTTGATGGACATCTAGGTTGCTTCCTTGCTTTAGCTATTGTAAATAGTGCTGCAATGAACAATGGGATACGTGTCTTTTTCAATTTTGGTTTCCTCAGGGTATATGCCTAGGAGTGGGATTGCTGGGTCATATGGTGGTTTTATTCCTAGTTTCTTAAGGAATTTCCATACCATCTTCCATAGTGGCTGTATCAATTTACATTCCCAGCAACAGTGCAAGAGTGTTCCCTTTTCTCCACACACTCTCTGGCATATACTGTTTGTAGACTTTTTGATGATGGTCATTCTGACTGGTGTGAGGTGATATTTCATTGTAGTTTTGATTTGCATTTCTCTAATAATGAATGATGTTGAGCATCCTTTCATGTGTTTTTTAGTCATCTGTATGTCTTCTTTGGAGAAATGTCTGTTTAGGTCTTTTTCCCACTTTTTGATTGGGTTGTTTGCTTTTCTGGTATTGAGTTGCATGAGCTACTTGTATATTTTGGAAATTAATCCTTTGTCAGTTGTTTCATTTGCTATTATTTTCTCCCATTCTGAGGGTTGTCTTTTCACCTTGCTTTTGGTTTCCTTTGCTGTGCAAAAGCTTTTAAGTTTAATCAGGTCTCAGTTGTTTATTTTGTTTTTATTTCCTTTACTCTAGGAGGTGGGTCACAGAGGATCTTGCTTTGATTTATGCCATCGAGTTCATAATGGTATTTTGGTTTGATATAGTTGCTAAGTGTTTCTTTGGGAATGAGAACTGGGACTATCTATTTTGCTAGTTTGCTCTTTTTCACTGGTCTTTTTATTGCCTTCTAATGTTCATGTCTAGTCTCCTCAGGAGATATTTTGAAGGTAGAGGCCTACTTTCCTGTGCACTGTAATGATTCAGGCACAGAGAAGATTCTTAACACTCAGTTATTGAAATCTGCTTTAACATAGTTTAAAGTTTTTATACTTTTTGAAGATAATGCCTATCTAAATGTACTGTTTTTACAGGGCTCCAAATAAATTCCTCAAGACCTTATCCTAAAAATCCTACTTTGAATCTATACTGTAAGAAAAAGCACATACTTTTTCAGTGCCACCCATGCTAATTTAGCTTTTGTAAAAATCATAATCTAGCTTGGAGTATAGAATGAAGCAGGGCAAAGGCTAATAGAGTTTTTCCACGAGAATGCACTGGTAATAGCAAACACCCTATTCCAACAACACAAGAGAAGACTCTACACGTGGACATCACCAGATGGTCAACACCGAAATCAGACTGATTATATTCTTTGCAGCCAAAGATGGAGAAGCTCTATACAGTCAGCAAAAACAAGACCGGGAGCAGACTGTGGCTCAGATCATGAACTGCTTATTGCCAAATTCAGATTTAAATTGAAGAAAGCAGGGAAAACCACTAGTCCATTCAGGTGTGAACTAGATCAAATCCCTTATGAGATGCAATACAAGAGTGCTAAAACAAACTCCAAACAGCTAGGTTAGGGTAAAAAAGCCTTCTAAACCATCTCAGTTTGCTGAAGAAAGGCTGAACTTCCCTATAATCAGTTGTCATATAAATTCTACCAGATCTTAATTAATTAACTTCTTTTATGCTTCTTTTGGAAAATGTGTGATGACAGTTTCCTACCCTTTGCTGAAAGGGTACTTACAAGTTAGTGATCCATATTTCAGTTACATGTACATCAAAACAAGTTAGCAATAAACATGTAAATGACCAAGTGATTTCCAGAAGTGTAAAAATTACCACCACCACCTCTACCTCTCCAACTTAGATAACATACCCACCTCTTTCAATTATCACAAACTCCATCACAGCAGTATTAGAACTGACAGAGAATAAAAAGCCAAAAAGAACAGTAAAGACCAGGAAGTGCCACGTTTAAGGGAAGGAGGGATAAAATGTGTTTGACAAACTAATGTCCCAGGATTCAAGTTCTAAACTGAACAAAATAAACAGAATGTGGTGAAATTCATTGGTTGGGAGATTAAAAGCTTTCCGAGTGTTAAGAAATCTTGAGGTCACAAGTAAGGGAATATTTTTCAAAGGAAACTGGGGCTTTCAAAGTAGAGGGAAAGGATCAAGCTACTTGCAAACTCCTGGCACATGGTAGGCACTTAATAAATGAAAGCTATTATGAGGAGTTAAGGTCTAGCTTTGTAATGTCCCAGTCAGAGGCTACCGACCTCCTTTCTCTGTGCTTCACCATACTTCATACAGGCTGACATCACACCATTTTTATGTGCAACCTACATATCTGCTCCTACTCCAAAGCAGGAATTTCCTGAATGGTTAGGATCATACCCTACACTTCTCCGCAACTGGAAATAGTATGCACTTATAATTATTAAGTGAGAGAATAAACAAACTACCTTATATGGTAAGAACAGGTTTTGATCAGAAAAGAATGAAGAGCTAGGATGGACGATCTTGTCTGTGAGGCTTCTTGCTCATTCCTTCATATTTCAAACACCATTCCCTTTTATTACTTGTTCTGTTCAAAGTACATTTATGTATCTTCTTCCATTACCAATATAAAATAGGTTTCACACAGTACATTCTTCCAGATAATGCGGCATGGAATAGTTGGAGAGCATGGGGTTCGTTTTTTTTTCCACTTCTTATTTTGAAATAATTTAAAATTGGTAATGGAAGCATAGAAATTATATACTTTGAACAGGGTAAAGTGGCAAAAGAGAATGGCTTTGAAATGTGAAGGGATAAGCAAGAAGACTTAAAAACAGGATATGTTATAAAAATAGTAGAGTTCCCTTCACCCATATCCCTACTGCTAACATCTTGAAAAACCACTGTATAATTACAGAAAGCAAGACATCAACATTGAGCCAATAAAATTAACTATTCTACAGACCTTATTTGAAGTTTCACGTTTTCTCACAAACATCCTTTTTCTGGTCTAGGATCCCATGTTACATTTCATTGTCAGATCTTCTTAGATTCCTCCAATCTGTGACAGTTCTTCAACTTTTCTGTCTTTCATGACATTGACACTTATGAAAAGTATGAGTCAATTTTTGTGTAGAATGCCCCTCGATTGGGGTTTGACAGACCTAGCTTGGGCTCTTGACTCCACGACTATCCATGTAGCCTTGGGCAAGTCAACCTTTCTCAGACTCAAGTTTCTTCACCTGTAAAGCAGTATACTAACACCAACTTTCTGTTTTAAAAGTGAAATGAGGCAATATACATTAAAATGCCTGGGACATAAGGTCATACAACAAATGCTAAGTCTTTCTCCTTGTCCCTGGCTTTCAAATATTTCTGATAGAAATCTTTGCTACAAGTCATTACCTGTATTTCAATGCCTTATTTTACAGATAAACCATATATAACGTAGCCCTCAAGTGATGACTCAGTGTCATCTATAAAGAACCCTTACTGCACTGTATTGTTCTAGGTCTGTGTTTTCGTCCTTTCTCACTGCTGTTCCTTCTCTTTGTCAGTATACCTATATGTAAGAGCCTCATCATTCCCTGTCTGATTTTCAGCTTGAAACATATGGGAATCCATTTGTTTACTTATATATTCATCAACAATGTACTGAAGCTACTGTGTCAGGCCCTGTTTTAGGATCTTGGAGAAAGTGATATGAATCACTGCCTGTTCTCACTGATTTTATGGCTAGTTGGGGAAATGGACAAGTAAGCAGTTAATTATGATTCAACATGATTAATCCTATGAATGACCTAATGTATAGGAGCATATTAGAAGAACACCTAACCTGGACTTGGGGAGAGGGTCAGGCTGCGGAAGGTTTCATGAAAGTGCCATTGTGTCTTAGTAAAGGTCTCAGGATGTAGAAATTAACCAGATGGAGAAGGAAAGAGAGCAAAAGGCTCACAGTTTAGGGAAAAGCTATTAGAACTACGTGCTGAGTAAAATAAATCGGTTCTGAAAAATAAATCTCCTGTGTTATAAACTTGCAGCTTGAGAGTGATTTTGTGCCAATACCTCAGGGGCTCAGAAACTTCACCAGGAAACTTCTGGCCCCAGGGCTGTGTTCTGGAGGCTGCAGTTGACAGACCTAAACCTTTGGATATTATACTGAGCTTACCTCTTTCAACATCTGTGAACTGAAGTAAAATTTAAGGCTACAATTGGCTGCTTGTTCCTATTTCAAAAGTATAACAAGTTTGCCCCTTTGTGACAGAGGAGTTTCTTGCTTCAAAAAAATACATCAAGGGCCCTCAAAAAGTCCGTCTTAAATTGACCTTTTTTTAAAAAATCCAATTTCTTTAATATCTTCTCCCACCATTCACCCTGCCTCATCACTGAGGCATTACTTCCCTTTATGTTTCTTACCAAAATTAAACATAAACTGACCCTTTAAACTGAGCTGGCAAGAGAGGTTATGAGACTTTCTTCCCTTGTACAGCACTAATTCCTATGACCTCAGAGATACGGCTTTGAGCCTAACTCATTCCAAAGTCCCAGTCTAACCACGGAAATTTGTGATCTCAGCAAGTGCTATACAAGTACATTATCCATCAAATACTGGGACTTAGGAGAATGCATTATAAGATTTTCAAATGAAGAGGTTTTTCTGCCAGTTCCTATTTTACTCTCCCAACCATCTTCACTTTTTTTTCAATCTGGATAATAAATAAGATGGCTTCTTTTAGTTTTATCTATAGGGGATATTTTTCAAATCTTAACCGCTTCTAATTCAAAGCAATAGTATTACATACCGTCAACTGGTGTATGAGGAGGTCCATTAAGAAGGTAATCTTGTTACTAAACAGAACATCAGTGCAGTTTTCTGAACAGTTATTGCAGGTGAGGTTGTAAACATTGATTGCATTGCAAAGAGACCTAACAGAAGGAGAAAAACACCATTTATAAAACTTGTGCAGTTCTTCTCTAAACAACGTGAAATACACAAAATGAATGGTATAAAAGCAGCAGGCATGGGATAGAAATCACTTAAAAAACCAAGCCAAATATTACTAGGTGCAAGGTCCATCAGCTAGATATAAAGCTTTTAATTTTTATCCATAGCCTAGTGCTCATTAGAAACTAATTCTTGCCTCTTATTAATGCAGCAGCAGGCAATGGAAATGTACTTACCAGTCTACTGACAATGTCTTAATAATCTAAGATTAGATGTTACCCAGGAATTTTGGGATCTAGAATTTTTGAATAGTACCCAGAAAAAAGAGTGTCCCAAAGCTCCTGTTGCCAGGTCTCCTGGTTGACAAGAGCAGATGATGGCAGAAAGGAGCACACATGAAGAGAAACTACAGGTTTTCCCTTGTGAGACAAGAACTGCAGGGGTCTGGGGAGTGAGCACCACACCTGCTCAGAGATTGTACGGACAGACCCAGAGGGCCTCAGCAGGGGAGGACCGAAAGAGTAAAACAGTCTTGGGTCAAACCCATCAAGGAACTGTGTTTTTTTTTTTCCTTGGGATTAAAAAATTATATCCCATTTTTCAAAGAAACTTTTGGAGCAACAAACTCAATGGGCATTCTTGTGAGTGCTTTGAAAACTGTAATTAACCTGCACTGCCTGAGTGATCAATGTTGATTCTGGCCTCACTAAATCCCCTGCTTAAGTCCTATGTACAAATGTTTTGATTTAGTCCCTTACAACCAATCCTCTAAAACAATAATTCTTAAAGTGTGAACCATGGACCAGTAGCATCAGTATCACCTGGGAAGTTTCAGAAATGCAAATTCTCAGACTTCACCCCAGATCTACTAAACACTAGAAACTTTGGGGGTGGAGTCCAGCAATTTGTGTTTTAACAAATTTCACTTTTTTTGAACAAAATTCCAGACCACTGCTCTGGAATAGGGGCTCTAGAGTTTGACAGAGCACTAGCATCACTTGTGTATCTTTAAAGATACAGACTTGTCTGAATTCCTCCCCTGGAGATGCTAGTGGGAGTGGGAGGGCCCTAGACATTCTGCATGTTTCAAAAGCTGTGTGAGCAATTCTGATGTACAGGCAGAGTTGAGAAGCATGGGTCTAAGAATCAACATGTAAGTATTCATTTGTTCAACAAATATGTAATTCCCTATGATTTTCCAGGCATTGTGCTAGGCAGACAAGACAGACAAGCTCTCTGTTCTCATGGAGCTGATGCTCTAGTGGGAGAAAGATGGTAAAGACAGCCCCTGTGGTAATCATCTGTTTGTCTGATATAGTGGTACTTGCTTCAACATAATTGACAGGTTCCTGAAACTTGAGCATTAGAGTATGTTGGTTAAGAGGAGAGACACTGGAATAAGATACTAGGTTAGAAACCTAGTTCTGTTATTTGAGGTTTTAGCAAGTTACTCATTTATACCTTAGCATCCAATTTCTTATCTGTAAAACTGAGATAGTAATACCTAAGCTTCACATGGTCATTATCAGAATTAAATGAAATAATAGATGCAAAGTACTTAGGATGGTGCCTGGCAAATGGTTAAATAATTCATAATGACAGGCTTCATTAGAGTTATTAATATTATTATCCTTGTTATGAATAAGTCACAATTAAAACATTTAAAAATCAAATCAAATTAAAGCATGCTATGAAAGCTGTAATTTCCAGAATAATAAAGCACCATGCTTCGTAAATTTTTACACGGTATACTGGCATGAACAATGAAAGGACTCTAAGTTGAAGGGAGCAGGAGGAGGCTCAGCTCCAGCCTGACTTAATCCCTGAGGACTGTACAGGAAATCGTGGCCTTTGTGTAACTCATTTATGACACATCAGTCGGAGGTTCTACCAGACAAATTCACCACAAATGCAATTCAGCACTATTTCATTTATTAGCTAACATATTTAGATTTGGCAAGAGCGCTTTTCTTTTCAGTTAAAAAAATAACATATATTTGTGATTATAAAAATAATTTTAAAGATAAATGCAATAACTGTGAGAAAGAGAGCACAAATAAACAGTAAAAAACTATGAAGAGGTGATTTGGTACTTGTACTTCCAGTCTTCTCATCTTAGAAATATTCACTTCGTTAATATGTATAAAATGAATATTTCTCCTTGACATTTAATATTCTTCCATAACACTGGTCTTCAATTTTTTTAAAAAGCAGCTTTCTTACTTTCTTACTCGGAAGCTTAAAAGCTAACGAAATCTTTTTCGGAAGCTTAAACCAAACAACAGATAAAATCAGAGTCGCTCTGACTGAAGTAGAAGTAGACCCAGAGTCCTACTCTGTTCTCCTCTCAAAGAGCCTTGAAATGCTCCTCAGAGACCTGGGGGTGTGTTCCCTTGGAATACAGTAAAAACTTCTGAGCTTCAATACTAATAAAATTTAACTTGGTAAGTTTCTGACTAGGAGTGATGACCTTAGTAACACACACCAAGAAGTATGGTGAAAAGTACCTCCCCCTTACTTATGTCCTTCAGTCCCTCAATTTCCTACCTTAAAAATCACCATGGTTACTAGTGCACATATCCTTTCAGTAGTCTGTGCATATGCAAGAGTTTTCCTCCTACACAAATGGTATCATACAAGATTTGGAGGGTGAAGTGAGCCAAGGCCATCTTTCCCTGGGGTTGGCTGTTGCTGTCATCAAGCAAGGTTTGGAAATGTGAGGCTTCCTGCAGTAGACTCAGGTTCCCTTTTCCAGATTCTGTGTGTCAAGAACCAGTGGGATAACTTGTACTATTTGATTTGATTTCCTAATCTCTGATCTGCAGCTTCCAGTACCCATTGTGGTTTCCTGAGTGTGAGAGAAAGCTGGGTGTGGCATTAGCTTCTTCCTTCCTTCCTTTTTTGGCCTCAGAGGGAGCAGTGCCCCCAGTGGATATGTTTGGTATTGTTCTGGAGTCAATAAAGAGGTCTGCAACCTTTTCCAACAAATTTGTAAGCATCCAATTTCTTATTTTAAATTCCTTTCCTGATTAAACTACTTAAACTAAGAAATACTGTAGCTTTTAAAAGAAGGAACAGGATCATCCAATGTATGTAAAATTTTACATTAATCAATTCCTTACTATTGTATCCAATTTTCAACATAATGAAACAACACTTTTAATATTCAGAGTTCTTAGTTATAAGCCAGGGGAAGAAAGCTCTGCTTGATTTAAACAGGAAGGAAATTAACCGACAAGCTTTGGGTATATCATAGGATTTAGAAAACACAGGCATCAAAGTTATACTGCATGGACCAATATCCAAATCACATACCATGAACCCGATCTGCTAAAGCAAAACTGCTGCTGCTAAGTTGTTTCAGTTGTGTCCAACTCTGTGCGACCCCATAGACGGCAGCCCAACAGGCTCCACCATCCCTGGGATTCTCCAGGCAAGAACACTGGAGTGGGTTGCCATTTCCTTCTCCAATGCATGAAAGTGAAAAGTGAAGTGAAGGTGCTCAGTCGTGTCTGACTCAGTGACCCCATGGACTGAAGCCTACCAGGCTCCTCTGTCCACGGGATTTTCCAGGCAAGAGTACTGGAGTGGGGTGCCATTGCCTTCTCCAGCTAAAACAAAATAAAACAAAACAAAACAAACTCTGGGCACCATATGTCACAGCTTGAACTCACACTATGACCTTGGACAACAGATGCAGCTGCCTGCAATTGTCAAAGGAATAGAGTTTGGGATGTCCTTGCTTCTTACTTTATTAGCCTCAGAGTAAAAGTCTGGAGTGGGTATTCTGGGTTGTGAAGCCTAGGTCACAAGTTTATATCCTAGACACAAAGAGTACTGGGAAGCGGACACCTAGTATGCTCATGCATATAGAGGGAGGGTCACACCGTGTGCCTGGGAACTCCATAAATACAGAGGTGCTCAACTGTACAACCAACGTTCACAACAGCTGCACTGAAAAAATCCTTCTGCTTCCTGAGAATAAATTTTCAGTAATGATAATTTGGTCCAAAAGATATGAAGATTTACTTTAAAATTTTTGATAGACTTTGCAAAATTCAAATTGCCCTCCAAAAGAAGAGTATTTTAAATCAATTTATACTCCCAGAAAAAGTTCATCCAAGTTTTCACTAACATCAGATACTTTCATTTTTAAAATCTGTTACTGATCTGACAGCTAAAAATGTTAAAGGTTGCATTTCTTTAATTGCTAGTGTGATTAAGAACTTTTCACTTCATGTGCTTATTGGCAATGTATATTTATATTTTCTTTAATTATCACTGTGAACCTTTTACCCATTTTTCTATTCAGGGGGGTTGTCTTTTTCTTATTGATTTATAAGGCCCTTAACCAATAACAAAGGTATTAACCTTTTAATTTGTTTATTGGCTGCAATAGGTCTTAGTTACAGTATGCGGGATCTTTGTGGTGGTGCACAGACCCTCAAGCTGTGGTGTGTGGACTCTGAAGTGTGAGGGGTCAGTAGAGGCTACACTCGGGCTTAGTATTTGCAGTGCACTGGCATGGCATGTGAGGTCTTAGCTCCCGACGAGAGAGTGAACCCATGTCCCCTGCACTGCAAGGCAGATTCTTAACCACTGGACCACCAGGGAAGTCCTGATATGAACCTTTTATCATCATATACAGCAAATACATTTTCCTGTCTGTTGCTTATCTAAATTTTTTGCTTTTTGTCATAAAGAATGGCTTCATTTTTATTTGATAAAAGCTGTCAAACTTTCCCTTTAGTATATCTGGATATTGTGTCAGACTTAGAAGAGCCTTCCTATTTCAGCATGATAAAAATATTCTTTAAAATTTACTTCCGGTATTTTCATAGATTTTACATTTAAATATAAGATATGAAACTGATTGTGGGGTAAGGTATGAGGTAAGTAGCCATTTACACTTATCTTTTTGTTAATTATTCTTATTTTCTATTTAAAAATTTTTATTGAAGATTTTTCTCTTTTTCTTAATGATTTATAAGGATTCTCTCATTTTATATATATATATATATATATATATATATATATATATATACAAAACAAAGGGTTAATGCATAGTGTTAATAACTTTTCAGTTTATCTACTGCCAATAATTTTGCTCATTATTTTTAAGACATTTTTTATATACTGAAGCTAAACAATTTCCTGTAGTCAAACAATTCTTTGTGATTTATTTTCTCTTCCTGTCCCTTTTTCCTTTAAAAAGTTACCCTTTACCATGAGAAGAGGTAACTACATGTTTGTATCTAGCCATTTGTATTTATTTAATCATCACTGTGTGTGGTAATGTTATGGTTTTATAATTTACTATCAAATCATTTAAAATTTATTTTGATGTGTGGCATGAAGCAGAAGCCTAAATTTCCTCCCCTACCCAAGAAATTCTTGAATAATTCACCTTTTCTCTACTGGTTTGAAATGCCAGCTTTACTATAACTATATACACAGGATGTGTTTCCTGGTTTTCTAGTCTAGTTGATAATTTATATAAGTTCTGTAATATATAAAGCCAATAACACACTGCTTTATGTAATGCAGCTGTACAGTGGGACTAATATATATACAACTGTAGATCTCTCAAAGTTTCAAAAATGAGGGTAGTATATTTAGAATGACATGTGGAATTTATAGTTCTATTATTGTATCCTCTTTTCCCTTTGATTTTGATCTATAATTTTTATGATCTTGATTTCTAATCTCTTTTTTTTCTTAGTCAATGAAAACCCTACAACTTATCTAAACTCTTCTGTGGAATATCACAGGGCATAAGTAAATCTACACATGAAAAGGCAAACAGCACAGGGTGTGGGATTATTGCCCTAATGCCCTCTGTGCTTTACATTAAAGAAAATGCATTTACTAGTAAAGTGTGGAATGTTAGATCTATATAGTCTTATGCTTACAAAACTTCCACAAAGAAACTGGTTTCTGATGAGAAAAAATGGGGGAGGGGAGTATAAAAAAATCCCAGGGGTCAGAAAAAACTTGTCCACTCAGTAGAACTTGTTTGAAAGACAACCTCTATTTGAAGAGCACCTGTCTTAGAACGATCACTTCTTTGAACCCAGCTTGGGTGGTCTGCCCAAGCAGCTTTCCTTGTAATTTAAAACTCAAATGACTGGAAGCACTTTTTAACATCAAACAGAAAGCCCCAGATTTTAAAAGTATCTTCTGAGAAGACAGTAAAATCTTACTGTCCATTCCATCAAAAGTACACTGTGGTTGGGGGTGGAGATAAAGGCTTTCTGCCCCAGATAATCATGAATACATGAGTGAATCTTGTATCAGTAGGTCTTCTCACTGAAAACGTTTTCTCTGAAAAACAGAGGACAGAAAAGGCATCACGAAGGTGGGTTTTTGGTTTTATTTTAATCTAAGAAGAACACCAACTGAATACAAGCGTAGTATACCTCAGACATTAAGATTAGTATCTAAGATGTTATGAAATAGTTAAATAGAAAAGCCCCAGAGAGTTGCAGCTGAAGAGGATTTGATAATACAACTTAGGAAGTATGTAAGTTTATATCCTTATGCGGTTCATAGTGACTAAGGCTTTTCTGAAAACACTGTTCACAAATCCATTATCTGATACCAGTGTCAAGGAAGCAGACATTTAAAAACAACTGCCATTGGCAGTTTAAAACCAGAGCCCTTATAAATTATAATTTGCCAAATGCCTTTGGTTTGCATTAAGCATTTATTCATAATAGATGGCATATCACTTATTACACGGAGGTGAGTGAAGGCTTTATGTTCCTGCGGAGCAAAATCCTCTGCCAAGTAATGGAGTCACAATACAGCTGCAAAGAGAAACTGGAAATTTTTGCAAATTATTGCTTCAGCCCTCATGGAAGGAAAGAATTGGCTTGATGTGAATAAGTGTAGGAAAGGGATAGAATATTAAAAATCACAGAGGATGGTTAGCAAATGATATTGTTTAAGGAAAGGTTATCTGGACTGAACCAGAAAACACAGACCTGGAGTAATACCAGTTTTCTAGGGAGGGGTGAAATGAATATTAAAACTAGAGTTCCCCAACATATTATAATTTACCAAGTACATTTTGTTTGCATTAAGCATCAAATAAATGGTATACAGCTTATACTCACCATTTTCAAATTATGCTTTGTCATTATAAAGCTCCAAACTAAAACAACTTGTTTAGATACTATCAAAAAGAATTATCTGAAACTAGGGAGATGCAACTGCAGCTAGAATTCCTACATGCTAACTGCACCCACCAAGCAAGTGGCTGCTCACACAATGGGGCCTGTGATGTAGGTAGGCCTGGCCCTGTAGGACTGGCCCATGTGAAAGCTGCATGTGCCAGTTCTGAAGGCTAAAAACAGACGAGTGTCAAAGCACTGAAAACTCTATTATAAAACTACTCTGAGTTACTTCTAGTTCAGGTCCTTGCCCGATTCATCCTTTTTGGAGTCCTCACAGCATGCACGGATAAGGCAATGGTATCCCACTCCAGTACTCTTGACTGGGGAACCCCATGGACGGAGGAGCCTGGTAGGCTGCAGTCCATGGCGTCATGAAGAGTCGGACACGACTGAGCGACTTCACTTTCACTTTTCACTTTCATGCATTGGAGAAGGAAACGGCAACCCACTCCAGTGTTCTTGCCTGGAGAATCCCAGGGACGGCGGAGCCTGGTGGGCTGCCGTCTATGGGGTCGCACAGAGTTGGACACGACTGAAGCAACTTAGCAGCAGCAGCACAGCATGCAGCACAGAGCTGGCTGGGCACAGGGATGTCTAAATGAAGGGACAACTGTCTTCCTTGTTTCAAGCAGAACATACAAGAATGTATAACGGAGGAACATACCAATACATTCATTAGCCACATTTTCTACCTTTAAACAATCATTAGAATGAAGAGGGGTGGGAGCCCCATCCCACTAGCTAAAAGTATCTCGTAA
This sequence comes from Okapia johnstoni, assembly GCA_024291935.2. Classification (NCBI taxonomy): domain Eukaryota; kingdom Metazoa; phylum Chordata; class Mammalia; order Artiodactyla; family Giraffidae; genus Okapia; species Okapia johnstoni. The sequence goes on from CM044326.1 coordinate 27,831,923, forward strand.
TTTTGTACTGATATTTCAGGACTAAAAGGGATTTTTCCTTCAAACTCTTCCACATAACAGCTCTCTTTCCTCTCTTTGACACTGAGAATAACAAAATTCAAATGCTGAACTAGTACAATTAGATAAGCAAGTCTTGGTTAATAAGAGAATGCCTTCTCCAGGCTTCCCTGGTGGCTCAGTGGTAAAGAGTTGGCCTGCCAAAGCAGAAGACATGGGTTTGATTCCTGGTCCAGGAAGATCCCAATTGCTGTGGAACAACAAAGCCTGTGGGCCACAACTACTAAGCCTGTGCTCTAGAGCCCGGGAACGGCATCTACTGAAGCCTGCCCGCCCTAGAGCCTGTGCTTTGCGAGGAGAGAAGCCCCTGATCTCTGCAACAAGAGAAAGCCAGCCAGCATCACAGACCCAGTGTCAAAAATTAAAATAAATAAAACTTTAAAAAAAGAAGAAAATGTTTTTTTGGCAAGAAATCTGGGGACAGAAGAATGATGCAGAAAATTTAACAATAAACAGATGATTCAGTTTTGATATTTTTGTGACCACAGAGAAGGTAGATTCGTGACAGAATTTGGAGGTATTTTTGCAGTGGACATTGGAATCAGTGTGAGCTGCAGATGAAGAGGAAAACTTTTCCCCACTGGCACTGTGATGATTAGCATAAATTCACAAGGCCTTCTCCACCTCTGACTCCCTCCTTTCTGACGCTAGAACACTTAGGGTGGGTGAGGATAGCCGAGGAGCCAACATCCAGGAACTGGAAATAAAAGACAGCTCAAGGTTGGGATAGAAAAGGGATGCTAATAGTGCTATCAGATCAACCAATCTTTGCTATGCGGATGTAAATTGTGTGCATTCTACATCTCAGTTTGCATCAAAACTCAGTGTAACAATTACAAATGATTGCTACACTGCATATCATATTCTACAATGTAACATTTTAAAAACACTAAAATTAATTTTTTAATTCGGTGATTTTCCTAAGTATAATGATCCCTCAGAGCAGGAGAAAGAAATCTTCAACCATATGGGTTATTCCAAAGGTTCTTGTTTAGCTGGTGAGTTTGGTACAATTAGAATAAGCAATTTAATTATTCCACAGAGACATACTCTTATTTTAAATGAGAAATCACATATATTTTAAGCACAACCTAATTAGACTTTCTGTGTTTCCTAAAATTAACCTCCCACTGAGAAGGTGTTTTGTTGCAAAGATTACAATAATACATTTAAAAATTAGGATGAGCATAAAATTAGAACATTAATTTGAAGTCTAGTGTTAAACTCTGTCTTGTCTAATAACAAGACAGGTATGATTAGCTAGTCTTTAGATATGTTCTTAAGTAGGATCTGGTTATATAATTTTAAAGTCACAATTAAACACATAGGCTCTGAAGACCCCAGGTGGCTTGCAGTGTTAAACAGCAGATTAAAGTCGACACAACTAATTTCTTTACTTTAATCTTATTAGTGGTATAACAGCTGTCAACTGTAACCATTTCTGTGCCGCCTTTTGAGACAAACAAAATGCCTCAATATGTCAAATGGAGAAGAATATTTATCAATCACTATGGCAACCCACTCCAGTATTCTTGCTGGGAAAATCCCACGGACAGAGGACTGCAGCCTCATGGGCTACAGTCTGTAGGGTCACAAAGAGTTGGACACGACTGAGCACACAACACACACATACACACACACACACACGGCTAATTAGCTTTCAAAATAACTTTTTAAACTTTCATTATCTTGAGGAAAGTTATTTACTTTTAGTAAACTTTCATCTAAAAATAGCTATATAGAATTATATTACAATAATCCTGCCTAGAATTAAGGAATTGTTTATTAACAATGGATTGTATTCTAAACTTCACCCACACCAGCAAATAACATTTTATTAATACTTAATGAGAAGCTGTAATGTAGCAGACACACAAGGTGGTACATGGTTTCCACCTCTACATCTATATCTGGTATTGATGGGAAATAAGTCTTATGATGAATTTATATTTACCACCTGATTTAAATCATGAAAAGGGTATTTAAGGTAACACGGAAATGTTGTACTGCTTTTGTAGACTTCATTGCTAGATCTTCTCCGAACATTTTGTCTCATACATACAAATAGTTACAAGTGGTTTTGGTTTATCTTTCTGAACTTCTGTTAGATCATTCCTATTGCCCCCTTTGGCTCTTAACCAGACTGAAAACCTCTCTCTTTGGTGATACCATGTAGTCAATAAGATAGAGAAGGAGGAATACCAGAACAGAATGCTCAGTCCTAGCTGCCAATGTGATAAGAGATGATAAGTCAGTGTTTTTAAGCCTTAGTTTCTTCAATTTATATAATGTGATAAATTGATGAACATGTGTCAAAGACTCTGTTAAATAAATGTAATATATTTATTAATATAAAGTAGCTTTATTACTCTTATATTTCTGACAATGCCAAGTGTTTTGCAGGGACTCACAACAACTTCTTTGTAAAGGTTTTCTCTCTCTCTCATTCATCCTTCACCCACAATACTAAACAAAGTGCTAACCACATGGCAATAAAAGTATATATTAAATGAGTGAATTCCTCTTTGGGTAAAACAGCATAAGCAGTGAGGGCTTAAATTAAGGTAACAAAAAGATGAGACAATAATAGAAAGATGGGGAATGAAAAAGATACTAACCTTCTTCAAAATGTGAAAAAAAGGAATAAATATCTTTCACTTTTCCCTGAATTAGTCATTTTGTCCAATTCACTCAACCTTAATTATTTTTTATATTGTATTTACAGTGTCTTAATAATATCAAAATGTTTACAGCTTCCCAAGTATATCCTGTTATTTCAGGTCTCCATGTTCTTGCACATGCTGTGCTCTCTGCTGAGGAAGACTTGTTAATTTGACAAACTTGGAATCTATCTTTTAAAACCTATAGGAAAGACTCTGTCTTTCTCTGTCTTCCTAATGACACCATCCTTTTCGTTGTCTCTGCGCTTGGTGCATACTTGTACAGATATACTTAGCAGCAAATTACCTCTTGCCTTGTTTAGTTCACTTTTTAATGAATGAGCCTGCTGTTGGTTATGGACACAGTTTTATTTCCACAACTCTACTGCTCAGCAGACAACCAATGGTACCAGTCCCCCAGGAGCGTGTGGGAATGTGTAATAACACATTTGGTTGTCACCAAGACTGGGGGCAGAGGTATTTAATGGGTCAAGGGATGTTACATACCATGCAGTGTGCAGGGCATTGTGACCCAGTGCCACTAGCATCCCACGCTAGAGTGTGACAATTCACAAAGCCCTTTCATATATATTAGCATTTCACCTTCACAACAACCCTGTGAGATAGAAATCTTTTCCCCTTCCCCAGATGAAAAATCCTACAGCACAATAAGGTCTTAAAGACAGGTCTCACATTAAACACTGGCAACAATGGTATTTGAACTCTAATGCTCTGATTCTAAATCCCAGCTGAGTTTTAATTCATTAGTGCATTATAGGCCCTTTTCTCTAATTCTAAATACAGATTCTGGTTTGAGCCCTAGAACTAATCAAATGAGAAAGTGAATATGTTTATTATTGTTGTTGTTGTTCAGTCGCTAAGTCATGTTTGCCTCTTTGCAACCCCATGGACTGCAGCACACCAGGCTTCCTTGTCCTTCACCATCTCCTGGAACTTGCTCAAACCCATGTCCATTGAGTTGATGATGCCATCTAATTATCTCATTTTTGGCTATCCCCTGCTCCTCTTGCCATCAATCTTTCTCAGCATCAGGGTCTTTTCCAATGAGTCACTCTTTGAATCAGGTGGCCAAAGTATTGGAGCTTCAGGTTCAGCATTAGTCCTTCCAATTAATATTCATGATTGACTGGCTGGATCTCCCTGCTGTCCAAGGGACTCTCAAGAGTCTTCTCCAACATCACAGTCCAAAAGCATCAATTCTTCAGCGCTCTGCCTTTTTTATAGTCCAACTCTCACATCCATACATGACTACTGGAAAAACCATAGCTTTGATTATATGGATCTTTGTCAGCAAAGTGATGTCTCTACTTTTTACAACACTGTCTAGGTTTGTCATAGCTTTTCTTCCAAGCAAGAAGCATCTTTTAATTTCCTAGCTGCAGTCACCATCCATAGTGATTTTGGAGTCCAAAAAAATAAAATCTGTCCCTCTTTCCACTATTCCCCCATCTATTTGCCATGAAGTGATGTAACCAGATGCCATGATATTTGTTTTTTGAATGCTGAGTTTTAAGCCAGCTTTTTCACTCTCCTCTTTCACTTTCATCAAGAGGTTCTTTAGTTCCTCTTCGTTTTATGCCATTAGAGTAGTATCCTCTGCATATCTGAGGTTGTTGGTATTTCTCCCAGCAATCTTGATTCCAGCTTGTGAGTCATTAAGCCCAGCACTTCACATGATGCACTCTGCATAGAAGTTAAATAAGTAGGGTGACAATACACAGCCTTGTCGTACTCCTTTCCCTATCTGGAACCAGTCCATTGTTCCATGTCTGGTTCTAACTGTTGCTTCTTGACCTGCCTACATATTTCTCAGGAGACAGGTAAGGAAGTCTGGCATTTCCATCGCTTTAAGAATTTTCCACAGTTTGTAGTGATCTACATAGTCAAAAGCGTTAGCAGAGTCAATGAAGCAGAGGTAGATGGTTTTTTGGAATTCTCTTGCTTTTTCTATGATCCATCGGATATTGGCAATTTGATCTCTGGTTCCTCTGCCTTTTCTAAATCCAGCTTGTACATCTGGAAGTTCTCGGTTCACGTACTGTTGAAGCCTAGCTTGAATGAGTTTGAGCATTATCTTGCTAGCACATGAAATGAGCAAAAGTGCATGGTAGTTTGAACACAGAAGTAAATTTTAGTTTAAAATACATTATGTGTTAGACTGTGTACATATTTGTAAAATATGACATTGTAATTTTCATCCTATGTAGGTGTTTCTCAAGAATCCAAGTCTCAGAAGGTGACAAGAGAAAAGAGGTTACGGAGTTAGCAAAGACCTACATAGTTCACAATTCTGAAAGTGCTACAGAGTGTTTTCAGCAAGACTGCTGTGTTACACTGTCTAGAACCCCAAAGGACTTGGCCACAAATGCTACATCAATTGTTTAGGTCATTGACATTTTCCTCACAGAAATACACTGCTGATTTTATGAAGGAAATTAAAAGAAAAGAGGATTCACTTAACAGAAATTAGCTTTACAATCATTTTTGCTGGAATGCATAAATTTGAAAAATGGAGAGAGATTTGTATTTATGTTAACTCAAATGTCAATGCTGAGAAATATTTATATGAATTTTGATTTTCAGTAAGGCAATAACCTGATCTCTGAATCAATAGCTAGGCTTGATGAAAATGATTCCCTGGAGAAGGCATTAGTATAAAGGAAACAGCAAGAAAGTTAGAGCCTCAAATAAGTTGTTAGTAATGTCCCAGGAAGTGATCTAACAGTGATAGTCCAAGTTAAAGATTTCCTTAAGTAAACAGGTAACCAAAAATATTCAACCAATGAACTATTACTTGAGAACTTTCTACATGGAAAGAAAACTCCTTAATGTAGACTGGTTAAGAAAAAATGTTTAAAATTGCAAATTTTATCAGAAAACATGAATCCAGAATGTACTAGTGTAATTCTGGTAACACAACCAACCCAGCTAGAATGAAGTTTTGCATTTCTTACTGGGAAAGACAGAGGTGGGAACAGGATAAGGCAAGGCTCTGAAACTTGCATCAGGTATATGACTATGTCATGCTTTGGGATAGATATTTAGTAATATGGAGATACTATGGCTTTCCTTGAGAAGAACGAAAATGCAATTTCAAAAAAGCTTAGACTGAAATAAGTCAATGCTTTTCTTCCTTCTTTTAAGTACTATAAAAATGACAACAAAAAATCATTTGTCTTTTACAAATGTTTTTTCTTTCTCCTAGCAGTTGAAACTGCACTACTGAGTCTTAAAACAAAGGCAAATTACTCAGTTCTTAAAAATATCATAAAGCTTTATTTTGTAGTATAGGATTAACATTGTGAGCTGCATCAGGCTGTCAGGATTTGAGTGGGGAGCTGGTGGGAGTAACTGCTCTTGCAATATTCCCACCTTCTAAACATCTTAATCTCAACTTCAAAATAGGCAACCGGTTCTAATTTCAGAAGACAACCAGTGAAATGATTAAGTTCATCATGAACAAACTTATTTTATATTAAAAAGTTGGACTATGGTCCATTATGGTCAAATCGGAGAAAACAGAGGCTAAGAAAATATATTTTTTAGTTTTTATGAAAATAAGACAATGTTACTGGGATTCAAACTAAGTCCTAATTATAAGGTTAATAATGAGGAAACCAATCTGTGTGACCCAAGGGCCACCAAGAAAGTTAACATTTGAGGACTATAAAGAACATGAGTAGTATTGTTACTTGTTCTTATAGAATTCATGTATTTTATTAAAGAACAATATGTTGTCTAATCTTTGATCCTGAAAGTAGGATCTGCACTCTAGAGTACATTACGTTAGTATCCAGGGACAGAACATTTAATGTATTTAATTCTCTATACAAGTTCTCCAAACAAAGGTTAGGAGAAAAAAGAAAGTTCAGTCAGTCTGAGCTTGTAGAAACATTTAATGTTCATAAAGAATGATACCCTAGAGAACTTGCAGAATGTGCTTTCTCTCTTTATTTCTACTTTAAATTTGGGCATTCATTTATTCTTTCTTGATATGGAAGAATGTAGAAAAATAGCTATGAGGTCGCAAGGAAGGCTCTATTACATAGTCCAATATTTTCAACTCAATCTGGAGTTTAAAAAAATCTTTTAATATTTGTATTTAAAAGTATCAGAATCTAGGTTGAAGAGACAGAAATTCACTCAAAATATTTCAAGTAAAAAGAGGCATTTACTGTAAGGCTGTTGGGAACGTTCATGTAAATCCAGGAGAAAATGATCCCCCAGCCTTCAGGAGGGCAGGGGCAGTGCCAGCTCTGGGGCCTGGGCCTCCTCTCATTTCCAGCCCCCTCATCTCTCATGAAGCTCTGGTCTCCTCCTTCCCCCCCCCCCCAACTGGCCTCCATTAGTCCTGCTAAACTTGGAGTGAACACAGCCCTGTAATGACCATCCCAGAAGTTACTCTGCATGATTTTTCAAATTTAAACACACACACACACACACACACACACACACACACACACACACACACACACACACACACACAATGGGTTGGAGTTTTACCATTTTCCAACTGCAAATTCCTGAGAGACAATCTTGACTGGCCCAGTTTAACTTTTTGGGCTGACTGGCTGCTTTTGAGTCAAATGTTCAGTCTTGGTTTAACCAGCTGTGGTCATTGAGAGAAACATCCCATGGCATAAAATACAGCTGCTTAGAAGAGGCATAGGTGTAAAGCCTAGAACATGTAATACCAAAACACCCAGAAAAAGGGAGGACACAACAAACAGCAATGGAGTTGAGGTGAATATGACAAGCCAAGAAAAGAGATAAATGGTAACATGGAAGGAAACTCATGGCGAAAACAGGATTAACAGAGTTTAGACTGTGTTGCAAACTGAAGAGAAAAGCAAAGATCCAACAGTAGATGAGCTCCAAAGAAAAGAGACAAGGCAATCAAGCAAGAGACGGGAATAAGCAGCAAGCTATACGCCAGGCGCATGAAGCCATGCATCGGAGGAGACTAAGTTTGCAGACATTAGATATGTAGCAAAGCATTCCTTTTATGAAGAGCTTATGTATACCACCAGATGGCTGTTTCACAAAGGTAACACAGGCAGGCTAGTATTAGTGATACTTGAGTTTAACCCATTTCATTTTCCATTACTATAAGTTCTCTAAGGACAAGGTCTATTTCTAATGCCTCCTAGATGTGGCAATCTCATTCCTAGGTCCATATGTACATACAACTGTTCCCAAAAAGGGAATCCCTAGAGAACTGTTTCCCTGGGTATCAGAATCGGAAGCCCAAAGTCATTTACCTGCTTCTGGCATCCACCAGGATACCCCTTTTCCACTATAAATGAACTGCATCAGATGCTACCCTGTGAGTATCACAAGACCAAGAGAAAGAAACAGAAGCCTCTAGGGATGAAACCTCAAGAATCATGGGAGAGTAATTCTGAACATTGTGTCATCCGGAAAGAATACACACTCTCTGAGAAAGAGTATCGTGGCTCTGTCTCAGGTTGTAGTCATGTCCCAAACATGATTGCTCTCAACCCTCATGCTAGCAATGGCCACATATCTGGCTGCTGGTGACTGTGAGGAGTAAACAAGGGAAACCATGCTAAGCATCGGCACCGTGACTGGCACTGAGGGTGCTCTCAATAAATGTTACGTTCTGGCTCCTCACCAACTTCAAAGAATCAAGTAAATGCAGTATTGCCAAGTAGACAAACTGCACAAGTTTATTTTTATCTTACTTTGGATAATAAATTTGTGATCTTCCTTGTCAGCCAAGCTCTAACTCACATCATTCTAAATTTATTTACTTTTACTGTATTCAGTGACTATTGTTTTACCTGAGACTGATTTATGGATAGATAAATGTATATACTCTAAATAAGAAAAAAGGGAACTTAATTAATTTGTTTGACATGGATAGATGGGTATACTTTATAAAGGCCACAGCAGTGGGAAGAATTTATTTTTCACCATAGATTAAAATGGGGGTGCTCTGATTTTAAAACTGTGATAAGGACAAAAACCAAGAATACAGTTCTAGCATTCCCTTTGACCTTCTAAGTAAAGCAGTTACAGATATAAGATGCACAGAAATTTAAAGATGGAATAAAAAAATATTGCCTTAAGTCTAGCTAACAGACTGGTCTAAATCAGGCCCTTATTCATCTAGGACTGAGATGTAATCATATTTTAAGTCCACAGAGTCAAGTATTTGATGTAATGTGTTCTTTTACTGCTTTACTTCCATGTCTCAGAAAAGGAATTCATTCATATATGGAAATGATACTTATTAAGACATCATATGATTGACAAATGATGCATTTACTATGGTCTCTGATCCCAAAGAATTACAGTCCCTTTGAGGAAAAGATAACACAACAAGTAGAATACCTGGGAACATTAATACAGGGCTAAACTGGACTGTTCTCTAGCCCGTTTGATATTTCTTCAGTGATTTAGATAAAGATACATATCTTTTACACATCAACTTCAGATGTGACACAGTGTTAAAGAAAAAAACAACTAAGTAAGCGACCAAATCAGGATCCAAAAAGAATCTTGACAGGCTGGGCCAAAATTAACCAGGATGAAGTCTGGACTTAGGGTGGAAAAAACAAACGCCCAAGTAAAATGAATAGACCATAGATTCTTAGAACCCAAAGTGACACAGACACAGGGATTTAAAGCTCAGTAGTTAAGTAGGGTAACGTGTAGTCAAAACAATAACATCTGTAAAAATAAAAGAAGAAGAAAAGAAATCCAACCCATTGATATTAACTAAGTGCTTTCTTTGTGCAGGGCACTTAATAAACACATGTACTTGCAGCAGCTAATAAGTCTTAACCTGCATAGTAGTATTACCATTTAATTAAGGCTCTGTTATAACACTTTGGCCCATGATATCATAGCTACCAAGTAAAAAGCAGAGACTTAAGCTCAGATCTGACTCCAGAGTCTGTCTATTCTTCATTATACCATGCAATGCTTCACTGATAACACTATTTCCATATAAAAATTCTGTCCAGAGGGACAATGGAGGAAGAGAAGCAAGGTTGATGGAGAAGAAACAGGGGCTAATTAGTTCTGTAGTAGGACAACCCAGAGTAGCTTGGAGACTAGAAAAGTTAAGTAGAATAACTTAACTATTTGGCCCCTTTATTGTCCACGACTATCGGTCAAGGACTAAGAATTCCAAGAAAGTAAAAGGCAACCTAGGAAAGACAGCCCAGTGATGATTTTTGGTGGCTCAAAAGATCTGCTGGCTTCTTTATGAAATATGAACATTTACTGCTGTTTGAAAAGAGTCTGATACTGAAGCTGAAGCTCCAATACTTTGGCCACCTGATGTGAAGAGCTGACTCACTGAAAAAGACCCTGATGCTGGGAAAGACTGAAGGCAGAAGAAGAGGACAGCAGAGGATGAGACAATTGGATGGCATCACTGACTCAATGGACATGAGTTTGAGCAAGCTCAAGGAGATAGTGAAGGACAGCGAAGACTGGTGTGCTGCAGTCCATGGGGTCACAAAGAGTTGGACACAACTTAGTGACCAAACAACAACAGTTGGGCCTGGAGATGTGGAATGCTGTAAGTGTCAACTCTATGTAAATATACTACAAATACGCAACACAAAGTTTAGGCCACAACCTTAGTCACAGCAGATCCATCTTCTTATTTACATAATACGGGGCATTCTTTATATCCAAAGAAAATGACAAACTGCCATTTATTTTCAAATATTAAGGGCTACGTTTAGAGACAAATTAGTACACATAGAATGGATAAATGACAGAGTCCTAATAGCACAGGGAACTACAGTCAATATCTTGTGATAAAACCATAATGAAAAATAATATACAAAAGAGTGTCTATATATATATATATATATATAAGAGAATCACTTTGGTGTACAGCAGAGATTAACACAACACTGTAAATAAACTATACTTCTACTTAAGAAAGAGCTATGTTAAACAACTGTTATTAGCTTAAACCAAAGAAAAGCTTAGAATATGTCATTCATTATTTTGTATTTGTTTTCTCCAATTAAAATTAGGAAGAAGAATAACATGAGTCATTCCAAAAGTAGATACAACATGAAATGAAAACTGCCTTGTTTCAGGGTGACCTTTCTTGGCAATGAAAGCAATTTTACTGGAGCACATGTGTTAAAAAGGTTGATTTAAGAATACCACATCCTGGCCAATTCCTTTAAATAATGTGTGTGTGTGTGTGTGTGTGTGTGTGTGTGTGTGTGTGTGTGTGTGTGTGTAATTTAAATATAACAGTGTTGTGTTAGTTTCAGGTGTACAGTATAGTGATGTAGTTTTATTTATATATCTGCATCTCAATAAATCTCTCTATATATCTTCTTTTTCAGATTCTTTTCCCTTATAGGTTATAATGAAATACTGAGTATAGGTCCCTGTGCTATACCGTAGGTCCCTGATGGATATATATTTGATATAAACTAGTGTGTACATGCTAATCCCAATCTCCTAGTTTATCCCTCCCCTACTCTTTCCCCCTTTGGGAACCATCTGTTTTCTGTGTCTGTGGGCCTATTTCTGTTTTGTTAAATATGTGCATTTGTATCTTTTTTTATCTTGGATTTCACATATAAGTGATATAATATGATAACTGTCTGACTTACTTCACTTAATAGGATAATCTCTAAGTTCATCCATGTTGCTGCAAATGGCATTATTGCATTCTTTTTTATGGAACATTCAGTTCAGTTCAGTCACTCAGTTGTGTCAGACTCTGTGACCCCATGAACTGCAGTACGCCAGGTTTCCCTGTCCATCACCAATTCTTGGAGCCTACTCAAACTCATGTCCATCGCGTCGGTGATGCCATCCAACCATCTCAACCTCTGTCGTCCCCTTCTCCTCCCACCTTCAATCTTTCTTCTCAGTCCAACTCTCACATCCATACATGACTACTGGAAAAACCATAGCTTTGATAGTTAGACCTTTGCCAACAAAGGTCCATCTCGTCAAAGCTATGGTTTTTCTAGTAATGTATGGATGTGAGAGTTGGACTATAATGAAAGCTGAGTGCCGAAGAATTGATGCTTTTGAACTGTGGTGTTGGAGGAGACTCTTGAGGGTCCCTTGGACTGTAAGGAGATCCAACCAGTCTATCCTAAAGGAAATCAGTCCGGAATAGTCATTGGAAGGACTGATGCTGAAGCTGAAGCTCCAATACTTTGGCCACCTGATGCGAAGAACCGATTCATTGGAAAAGACCCTGATGCTGAGAAACATTGAGGGCGGGGCGAGAAGGGGACGACAGAGGATGAGATGGTTGGATGGCATCACCGATGCGATGGACATGAGTTTAAGCAGGCTCCAGGAGTTGGTGATGGACAGGTAAGCCTGGCGTGCTGTAGTCCATGGAGTCACAAAGATTCAGATACAACTGAGCGACTGAATGGAACTGAATATTCCATTGTACATGACAAACACACAGGTAACTAACATCACACTCGATGGTGAAGAGCTGAAAGCATTTCCTCTAAGAGCAGACAAGACAAGGAGGCTCACTCTCACTACTTTTATTCAACATAGTTTTGGAAGTTCTAGCCACAGCAACCAGAGAGGAAAAAGAAATATAAAAATCCACACTGGAACAGAAAAATAAAACTGTCAGTGTCTGCATATGACATGATATGATATGTAGAAAATCCTAAAGATGCCACCAGAAAACTACTAGAACTCATCAATGAACTTGGTAAAGTTGCAGAATACAAAATTAATACATAAAAATCTGTTGTATTTCTATACACTAACAATGAAAGATCAGAAAGAAGAATTAAAAAAATAATTCCATTTACCAGCGCATCAAAAAGAATAAAATATCTACGAATAAACCTAGCAAAGGAAGCAAAGGCCGAGACAACTAAGATGCAGATGAAAGCATCTGAAGATGACACAAACAAATGGAAAGATATACCATGTTCTTAGATTGGAAGACCAAATATTGTTAAAATGACTCTAGTACTCAAGGCAAAATACAGATTCAATGCGATCCCTATCAAATTACCAATGGCATTTTTCACAGAACTAGAAAAAAAATTGTAAAATCTATATGGAAACACAAAAGGTTCTGAATAGTCAAAGCAATCTTGAGAAAGAAAAACAGAGCTGGAGGAATCAGACTTCTTGACTTCAGACGATACTACCAAGTTTCACACTAATCAAAACAGTATGGGGGACTTCCCTGGCGGTCCAGTGGTTAAGATTTCGCCTTCCAATGCAGGGGGTGAGGGTTCGATCCCTGGCAGGGAGTTAAACCCCACATGCCTCGGGGCCAAAAAACTAAAACATAAAACAGAAGCAATCTTGTAACAGATTCAATAAAGACTTTAAAAATGGTCCACATCAAAAAACATCTAAAAAAAAAAAAAAAAAAAACAGTATGGTGCTGGCACAGAGACAGAAATATAGATCAATAGAACAGGACAGAAAGCCCAGAAGCAAACCCATGCACCTAAGATCAATTAATCTATGAGAAAAGAGACAAGAATATCCAATGAAGAAAAGACAGTCTCTTCAATAACTGGTACTGGGAAAACTGGACGGATACATGTGAAATAATGAAATTAGAACATTCTCTTAATACCATACACAAAAATAAACTCAAAATGGATTAAAGACTTAAATGTAAGACTGGATAATATAAAATTCCTAGAGGAAAATACAGGCAGAACACTCTTTGACATATATTGCAGAAGTATCTTTTTGGATCCATCTCCTAGAGTAATGCAAATAAAAACAAAAATAAACAAGTGGGACCTAATCAATAATTTGAAAAGGATCCAAGCAGGTTTATGAGCTTTCTCTGGTTCTAAAAAAGAAAAGCAACACAGTGAAGATTCAGAAAGATTTCAAAAATTAAAATTTTCAGAAGTGGGTAGAATCCTCAGTTTCACATTTTAAAAATCTGCTGAAAGCAAAATATTCACTCAGAGGGAGTTACCTAACAATTACAGGACAACTGCTGAGGTACTATGTGGAGTAAAAAGGGAGATGGGCAAAATGGTGAGGAAAGAGGATAAGGGAGTTCCTTTATCCACTTACAGATCTCTGGGCTGCAGGAGGAGTGAAACATTGGGTTTGCAGTCATAGGGGGTCTACATGGGAACTGTCTAGATGGTCCACAGGATAAATGTTACTAGACAGTGACTGAACTTTCTCAAAGCCTCTTCTGTTTATCACTGAGAAAAATGAACTAATGCAGGATAGTTAAGACAAAACCAACAACAGTTGCTCTAGGTAAGAGCCATGGAATGCTACAGGAGGCAGAAAACAAGATGTGCTAATAAGGTGGCAGAAAGCCCATGATGTTGAGGGCTGGGAGCTCAAGAGGGATAGAAGGGGGATGTGGGCAAGTTGAGAGTAAAGGGAGTACCCAGCAACTATGCAAGTCCCAAGGCCAGAAAGCTGCTAGAAGGAATATGAAAAGGAATACTTTTCAAATTAAATCACTGACTGATGCCCAACAGCATGCTTTGAGTCTACATTCAAATCTAACAAAATTGTGATATTTCTTTTTCCTGTCTCCAATTAAGTAGCATAATACTCTTAGCCTTAATCTGTTCACCCTAAGAAGGGAGGCTAGGTTAGAAAGTAGAGTCATGATCTTGAGCTGTGCTAAGGACAGGAAAATCTTCGAGTCAGTGCTAGATGCCCACAGCCTTTTAAGCTGGTCTCACTCAGTAAGCAGTACCTGATTGAAAATACAAATCTATTAGCCTAAGATGAGAGGAAGAAACAAACTCTCGGTCCTGGCACTTCGGTAGCTGGTGGCCATCAGAGAAGCATTGATCTGGACTCTCAGGGTTCCATGGCTCCTTTCCAAAGCATGTGCACTAATTCTTGGTTAGGTCTTTTTAGGAAGTGTGGAAAAAACCTCTTCTGTTCTCTAAACAAGAGGCATAGATAAGCACCAGAACATGCCCTTTGCCACAACGACAAAGGCAGCTTTTGGGGACAGGCATTTAATCTAGGTTACCATCAAGGGACCTCAGTGTCACACATGTTGAAGCCTACTGAAAAACATAGAAAACAACAACAATAAAACAAAAAAGAAAGATAACAAATGCTGCCAAGTGCATTTAAGATGAACAATATGAATTAACAGTTATGAAAAGCACTGTCCCAAAGAATCAAATACCATTTCCTTTCTTATCTCAAACATTGTGTTTGATTCTTTCCTTCCTCTCTCCCTGCCAATCAACACACAGTGAGTGATGACAACATGTCAAGTAACACACTGTCAACAAAGTCCACTATGATAGGGAATAGCAACTCTTTTGGGACAGAACATCTATATGTATGCTATAAGTACCCTATGGGAGAGTTTTCTGCTCCAAAGAAAGATATTCTGATTTACAGGGTACTTACACCTTCTTTCATTCATCTCTACTTTGTCAGTAAAGTAAAAGAACCCAAACTAACTCAGTGTCAAAGTGTGTACAAAGAAATATCTCACATCAAATTGATAACACTGTCTTAAACCAGGCAAGACTGCTATTTTAAAAACTGTCACCTAACATTTATAAAACACTTTAAGGTTTACAAGCTTCCCTGGTGGCTCAGATGGTAAAGAATCTGCCTGCAGTGTGGGAGACCCGGGTTCGATCCCTGGGTTGGGAAGATCACCTGGAGAAGGAATGGCTGCTCACTCTAGCATTCTGGCCTGGAGAATTCCATGGACAAAGAAGCCTGGTGGCTACTGGCTCACAACGAGTTGGACAGACTGAGCGACTTTCACTTTCATTTTTAAGGTTCACAAAGAACTCTCACGTACATTATCACTTCAGTCGATCCCCATGCTGTGAGGTGAAAATGATTACCCCTGTTTGACCAAATGAAGAAACAGATGCAATAAGATTAAGGCACTTGTCCCAATTCTCCCAGCTAGTAACTGACAGAGGTAAAACTGGAACCCAGATTGGTTTGACTCCAAAGCTGGTGCTATTTCTAATTTACCAAATGTCTCTCAGAAAAAAAAGATAACATACTCAAGGAATTTTTTTTTTCCTGTTGTATCCAGAGGACAAATGAAGCACTCACTTTAGTTGAGCTAATTAAATATTTAAAAGTTTCTCAGTGACATAAGTGAACTTTTATCAAAACTTTTTATTTAAACTCTACAAATGTCTCCACAAAATATCCAAAAAGTTTGCATGTTACAACTCAGGGATACAATATTTCTGAAATAATGCTGTCTGCTACTACATCCTAGGTGGCCAGGGACCAGAGGGTAACTTAAAATAATAAGAAAGTAGACCTTGTGTCTAAAGGGGGTACATGATCCTTAGGATAGAGCAATTTATAGTTAAAGACCAAATGACAGTTCAGTTCCCAACCATTTGGCTGGGACTCTAGACTAGGGCAGTCTTGGCCCCAGACTGCTCTTCCTGTATGTTAGGGACTTTTTCAAATTTCACAGCTCAGTCCTTTGTTAATGTACTTACTTACCTTTTTTTGGTATGCAACACAAAAGTTAGTTTTCTCTTATTAGTATTCATTTCTGTTCAAATTTTGTTAAGTGGTTAGAACTCCTCACACGTTCATCAGGTCTTCCTGATTTGGGGTTAGGAAAGGTCACAGACCAAAGGAATTTCCTTCATAAGGCTTTTTAGGCTCAATTTGAGTTTTGTAAGTGAAATCAAGCACCTCTGTTTTTCTCCCTAATGGGGAGTGTAAGCTCTTGCTATTCAAACCTGCACACACATACAATTTTCTTGTGGTTCCCCCATATGGAAACCATAGGCAGAAATGACTCACAAATGAAACGTGAAAGACAGATTAAAAAACTATACTTACTTAGGAGGAATTCGTGAAACAGTGTTCACATTTGTGACTGGGACCACGACTTGAAGAATGTGTTCAAGGGCTGTTAATCCACCAGCGGCTTGAAATGCAATCTGATCTGCTACATTCTAAATAGAAATACAAAGAGAAATTAGCCCAATTTCCCAGACATAAAATTATAACCAAATGAAATAGTTAGTTGTAGCATGAAATATTCTGTTGGTTCAATTATTCTATAAACACTTATTGAATGCTTACTCAGTGCTAGGAATTACAGGTCAAAAGTGGTGAACAAAAAAGATCATGGTTGCTGTCCCCTATGAAGCTTAAAATTTAGTGGATGAGACCAACATTAATCAAATACATACAGCAATTTCCACTATAACAAGTACTCTGAAGAAGAAGGAAAGATGCGCTATGAGAACAGTGGGGAAACCAACTCTATATTGGGGAAAGGGTCAGCGCAGGCTTTCTGGGAAAGTTGAGGTTTTGAGACAGGCAAAAGGAAAGGGAAAGGGATGAAGCACTCCAAGCATAGGAAAAAATCATTTTATAGAAAACTTTTTAACAATACTTTAAAAAATTGGATCTTTTTGTAATATTAATTACCACCTAACAAGATAAATTGACTTCCACAAAGATTTCCTTTGCTAGAACTTTTCTCTTTAGTAATACAAGATAATTTAATACCTAAGCAGTTAGCTGCATCCTTTTTTTTTTTTTAAAGCCACTTCAGCTATTTTAGGGAGAATATTAAGTAACCATTTTAGAACTCAACCTATGATTTTTTTTCTAGACAATTTCTGAATTATATACAGTTCTTGTGGAAAGGATATCTAAGTTCTTTGCCGAGGAAGGCAAGAGTTTTTAAACATACGCAGAATCACTGTGTCAAATATGTGAAAAATAGGATGGCAACCTGCTGTGGGCTGAATCGTGTCCCCACCCTCTGCTGAGTTCTAACGGTGAAGTCCCAACCCAGAGGACCTCAGGATGTAAAAGTGTTGGAGGATAAGAAATTTAAAGAGGTAACTTAAATTATAATGAGGCTAGTAGGATGGGGCGGTAACCCAGTACGACTGGTGAACTTGTCAGAGGAGAAGAGACACCAGGGACGCACAAAGAAAAAGGCTGTGTGGGGACACAGCAAGAAGGTATGTCTTACAAACCAAGGAGAGAGGCCTCAGGAAAAACCAAACCTGCCAACACCTTGACCTTGGACTTCAGCCTCCAGAACTGTGAGGAAAGAAAGTTCTTCTATTATATTTAAGCCACCCAGTCTGTGGTACTTAGTCATGGCAGTCCTAGCAAACTAATATTCAACGTCTCTATTATACCACCACCTTGCATTTGTTTTAATAGTATTCTCACAGTTATCAAGCCTTGAAATGTCTTTGAAATACTGAGGGACTTTTGGCGGGAGGAGGTGGCAGGGGGTACTTGGCAGAGAGATATGACTTATTCACAAGCTCTGCCGAACATGTTTGCCTGATTCTTCTGATACTCAAAGCAAAATGCTCTGCCTGCTTTATGTGGACTAGCAATGATTGGTTCCAGAACATGTCTGGAGTTTGACAGTATAGTATCTTAATCATTTATTTATTCCTTCTTGGTACACAATAAAATACAATATAAGACTATAAGAAGTTCATCATGAATCCCAGATAATCACTTATAAGTTCCAGATAAGACTTTAACCTTAATTTTTAAGATTAACAATTAACAATTTATGTTACTAATGAAAAAATGTTTCCTTGCAATAGAACAATCAGAAAACTGAAAAACTAGGTGCTCAGTAATTTATTTAAAACCATAATGCTGTGACCGTTCTTTCTTCTTATGCTGGGATGTCAATACAAATAGAAAATAGTAATAATTTTGAATTAGTACATCACATACACAAACTGCACTAATCAAACCATATAGCTACATCATAACTATATGGCAAATTGAACACACTGTGTAACAATTACAAAATTAAAAAATAAAGCTCTAAAACATGGCATAGTATCCCTGATACCCATCCTACTCATTCTCTCTCCCTCTCTGCCAGATGTAAAGGCTATCCTGATTTCTGAAATCATAGAGTCCTTTTGTCTCCTATTCAGTTCTATAAAAACAGACTCACACTCCACATATTCTACAATATTTAACTTTTCTTGCTCGACTTTTTTTTTTAATTGGAGTGTAACTGCTTAACGATGCTGTGTTGGTTTCTGCAGTACTACATAGTGAATCAGCTATGTATCCTTCCTCTTGATCCGCCCTCCCACACAGCCCCTGTTCCATCCCTCTAGGTCATCCCAGAGAATCGAGCTGAGCTCCTGTGCTAGGCAGCGGGTTCTCACTGGCTAGCTATTTTACACAAGATAGTGTATGTATGTCCACACTATTCTCTCAGTTTGTCCCAGTCTCCTTCCCCCATGATTTATGTGAACAGAGCACAAGTTTGTTCTCTATGTCTGCATCTCTATTCCTGCCCTGTGGCAATGAATACTGGGGTACATGTGACTTTTTGAATTCTGGCTTTCTCAGGGTATATGCCCAGTAGTGGGATTTCTGGGTTATTTGGTAGTTTTATTCCTAGTTTGTTAAGGAATCTCCATACTATTCTCCATATTGGCTGTACCAATTTACATTTCTTCCAACAGTGCAGTAGGGTTCCCTTTTTCCCATATCCTTTCCAGTATGTGTTTGTAGATTTTTTTGATGGTGACCATTCTGACTGGTATGAGGTGATACCTCACTGAAGTTTTGGTGTGCATTTCTCTAATAATGTTGCTCTATTATTCCCACACTCCTTGGCTAAATTAATCAATTTCATTGCCTGTAGCAGTATTTAGTTCATATTCCTTGCTGTATAGTATTCCCTTGTCTAATTATATACCTCAACTTATTTAAATGTTTCAGTGTTTCACTGTTGATTGACATTTGTGTTGTTTCCACTTTGAAACTCTGGACAATGCTGCTTTCAACATTTCTGTACATGTGTCTGGGCACACGTGACATGTAGTTGTGTTGAGTATATGCTTAAGGGTAGAACTACTGGGTCACAGTGCATGCACAGGTCCAGTGTTATCAGTTATGGCTCAACAACTTTCTAAAATATTCAGAACAATTCCTGTACACACTGCAGTGCAGTGATGATTTCAGTTATTCTAAATTCACATCAAAACTTGGCTTTACCAGGTTTTTTTTTTTTAAATCCTTTAGTCATTTCAATGGGTGTATATTGGCATTTGAGTGAGGTTTTTGTTTGTCTTCCCCTAATAATAATGAGGTTGAACACCTTTTGTTTACTGGTTTTGTTTTTTTTTAAATTTTGAAGATCACTTTACAATAGGGTGAGGGCTCAGATCATAAGGATATCATTCAATTAAATTTGATGAGTGCTTATCAAGTTCTGAACATTTCCATTACCCTAGAAATTTCCCTCATGCCCTTTTCACAGTCAATCCTTACTCCCTGAAGTAACCACTGATTTGATTAATGGTACCATAGGTTATCTTTCTCTACTGAAGAATGTCATATAAAGGAGATCATATAGTACATACAAATATTTAAATAGGTAGTGATAAGTTATCCTACAAGCAGTTTATCAGAGCTAGGCCTAGGGTAGCCTGGGCAGCCTAGGGCAGCATCTGAAGCCTGGTGAAAATGGCAGAGGGACTCTGGGTTATAAGAGGGAAGTAAACATGTACATTCATCTCCTTTCTTCTATACTCAAGTAGGAATTATAGATAAAATATTTAATAATATTTAAAAAATAACCACATTAAAAGTAAGGGAAACATCGCTGTAAAACAGGGATGGAAGAGCTGATAATAATGCTTCCCTGGTGGTCCAGTGGTTAAGAATTTGCCTTGCAATGCAAGGGACACAGGTTCTATTCCTGGTCTGGGAAGACCCCACATGCTGCAGAACAACCAAGCCCGTTGCCACAACTACTGAACCGGCACTCTGGAGCCCGCGAGTTGCAACTACTAAAGCCCTTGCACCCTAGAAGCCGTGCTCCACAACAAGAGAGCCCACCACAATGAGAAGCCCGTGCACCGCAACTAGAGAGTAGCCCACGCTCTCCACAACTAGAGAAAGCTCATGTGCAGCACTAAAGGCCCACCACAGCCAATACATAAATAAGGAATTCTTAAAAAAAACACAGAGCAACAGGCCAACTTCCAGCAGACTCTTAAAAGAACATCGGCCTTTCTAGACTCTTCCCCAGCTTTCACAGTGATTCAGGCTCAAGTTCCGAGTACTCCTCTCCTGTTACAGCTCTTCACTCTTGCCACTTCTGTCCACGCCTACTCTTACCATGTCAGTTCAGGCTCTCCTGGTCTCTTGCTGGAAGCCCTGCAGCAATCTCCTAATTAGTATCTCCGGATCCAGGCTCACAGCAGCCCCATTCTCTAGGGCTGTGCTTCCCAAACCCTCTAACACAAGTCAGATGTTTTGTTTGTTTCTTTGTTTTTAAGATTTTCACTCCACTGTGACCAATACTTTTGTGAAATATTATACAAATGAGGGAATATACTAAGTTTGAGCCCACATTTTAAAGTATTGGATGAAAGTCATGAAATTTCTCTTGATTTGTAAACTTATCTCACCATGTTCTAGCGACAATAGCCTGTGGACTCCCTTTTGAGTAGTCCTGCTCTGGATGCCTTTATATGCAATAAAGATAATATTATCAAGAGTAAACGTGATCACACTACTCTGGGGGTAGAACATGTGAACGATTTCTTCCTCACCGTGTACTGAATGAGGCCCAAATTCTTTCACACAGGTCTTCAGAATCTTCCTTGCCACACTCCTGCCTCTCTCTCACCCGAATTCCCCATATGGCCCATGCTCTTCCACACCTCTGTGCTTTGGGGTATACCATTCTTCTCAGAAGGGACGATCCTCTAGTTTTTCTTCTTTGTATCCTGCTAAACTTAGAGCTTCTTGCAGTTGGGGATTATATCTGTTTTATCATCACATCCCCAGCACTTAGCAGAGGAGGGTGTACTCAGCAAATGCTTCATCAGTGGTTGCTGAATGACAGTTGTAAAAAAGAAAACTCACAAAGGTATTTTAACACAATTTTAACTGTGAAAACACAGGCAGTCAATTGCTCTAGTATGAGCCCAGGATAAAATTCCCATTCCTGTTATTGCATGTAGCCAAATGGAGTAGTTTTTCACCAGGATGGAAATGACCAAACAATGAAATTCAGGTTTTCAAGACTGAAAGACATGCTCACTTTGAGACTCCTCAACAGCCGTTAAGGAAATACATTCTCCACTCATACTCTGTTTCAATATAAAGCCTCTATATTTTGATACTTCTCAACTTAAAAACAAAGTATATCATACTTTAAGCCAAGCAGATGCACCGATCGATGCAATCTGTCCACAGAGAAACAAAACAGCACTGCCGCTGTTCTTGCAGACCTTTCCGCGACGGGGGGAACTGGGTCAGCACCGCAAAGGTGAGGGGGAAAAGGACTGAGGGAAAGCAGACCACCTTAATGTACACGTCTGTGCCTTAAAAACAAAACAAAATAAACTCAAAGCCTTTCATGCAATGCCAACAACATGGACGTGACCTCTTGAAAAACTTAAGACATGGGCTCTAATAGACATTAAGCAGGAAAAAATAAGCTGATTTCAGGAACATAAAGGACACTGAAAGCCAAAGTTTTTACTAAAGTATTATTGAAAATTGAAGTTCTAATTTGTCATTTGCAACTTTTCAAGGAAATAAAGCAAAAAAGCAAAACCAACTGTGGAAAAAAAAAAAATTCTCACAAGTTTCTCCCCAGAGTCAAGGGCAGTTCTGGTTATATACACTTTTGGATTACAGATCTAACAAGCCACTTTGGATTCTCTTCCACAGAGCATGGCTAAACGGAAATAATGGTCAGTGTCCTAACTTCTCCCTCATGCCCCACACCAACTCCTATTCATGCCATCATCTCTGCTCTTCCCAGGGCTCCATTTCTCTTTTTGCAAGCTCAAGAGTGGCAGCTGACTTATCTCTGCAGCCCCAGTGCTGGCATAGAAAACGAACGGTAAATGCTTGATGGGTGAGTAGCTGAACAAAAGGATGAATAAACAGAAAGCCTTCTCTCAAAGAGCAAAACTGTCCTGTGAGATATGACAGTTTAACACAACATAGGGGCCTGTGAGCACAACAAGGAGGAACATCTCCCAGTGGATCTCACTGCCTAACGCAGTGCAGATGAACAGCTCTCCCTCTCTCTGTACATAAGGCAGACGAGGCAATTCTCTGATAGCCTATGACAGAAAGGGAAAAAGCACACTGGCTCAATGATGACTTCCCCAAATGTTAAAACCAAGGGGGGAAAACATCTTCTTAAGCATATGGTGTTAAACACTCTATGCAAATGAAAAATGAAGATCACTTTCACACAATAATTCAGGTAGACTAAAGGATGCAGAGAGCCTTCCTCTTCCTCTCCATTCCCACCACATCAGCTCCTTGTGCCAATCACGCAGTACTTCCTATACACTGCTCTCTTTATATTCCTGGATGCCACAATGAGGCTGGATGCTCCTCAAATACACAGTTAAATTCTTGTTCCTATGCCTCTCAGTGTCTAGAAAAAAGCAGATATACTAAAAATGGGGACGAGATGGTTGGATGGCATCACCGACTCAATGGACATGAGTTTGAGCAAGCTCCGAGAGACAGTGAAAGATAGGGAAGCCTGGAATGCTGTGGTCCACGGGGGTCACAAAGAGTCACGCACAACTGAGTGACTGAACAACAACAAATTCTCTCTAGCCATCCTGTCCCCTTCTCAGCTTGTAATGTTCAAACAGCAATCTCTCAATCCTTTAAGACGCAGATCAAATCATTCATAACATTTTCCCAAATCCCCTCAACTAAAGTCAAAGGTTTTTGTCTTTGTATTTCTCTTATGGCCCTTCTCACATTTGATGTTATCCCAGAGTTTTCTGTGTTCATGCACTACATGAAGCCTAAGCTCTCCTCCCTCTGCGTTCTCAGTCAGGGTCAAACTCAGGATGCACATACTACAGACACCAAGTCTGTTAACTGATCGCAAACATCTCATCTAGAAAGGTGAACTAGGTTATTTTTCTTTTTTTTTGCCATCCCTTTTCCAAATACTCTACATTCAGATAGAAATTATGAAATCAGAACTTTCATAAAGAACTTCATCATTCTGATTTGAACAAGGAAAAAAAAATGCCTCTAAAGTGGAAACCTGTGGCTTTACTTGTGTATTCAATACCTGACATAACACCTTAATAGCTCTGCCTTCCTTTGCTCCCTCCCACTGTGAGACTGACAACTGACTAATAGGCTTACAGGCTCCATTCTAATAACCCAGCTTAGCTAAAGGCCAACAAAAAAATGACAGCTTCAATCTGAATTACATGGCCTAGGAATCCATTCAATTATTGACTAGAGTAACTGTTATTACCTCTCCCAATTAAAGGAGAGGCAGCTGTTAATCTTTGGTGGCCTGCAAAGGCTGGTGGCCTTTGTACTTGACTTCTCTATAGACAGTAATTACGTTCTTTGTGATCAGAGAGGAAGGCCTTCCTAGCCTTTTAGACAGAGGCAGCAGATGGGGAAAACTGTTTTCATGTTCATTAGCAGGATAGGCTAGATTTGTTTGGAGCATCTGGTGGTACCTTAAGACCTGTTTAGAGACAATACAAGTAGGTTTTGGCAGTCCACAAATTCAGAACTTAGCAGCCCAATTAATAGAAACAAAAAGATTCTGGGGTGAATTTTTTTATGGTTGCTTTCCCATATGGAAAAGTTTACTAACACTTAAAGGACATCATCTCTACTCAACTACGATTTTCACTGGTTATTGTCAGCTTAAAAGAAGCAAGCATAATGAACTGAGACTCCTTCTACTGTGTATGATTTTTCTCTCCTAAGCCTTCTAATGTTGGCTTCTTCATATTCCTATATCTACATAAAGGTTTGGCTCAGCTTTTCAGCTATAGACACTCACACCTGAAAGAATCAGTTTCTGGGATTAAGATTATCACAAGGAAATTGTAAATTTGTGGGACTGTGGTGCCAAAAAGTGGTGTAAAATCATAAGCCACAGTTTGAAGGTCTGGGTAATAAGGTAAGTGGTGCTGAAAGAGGCTGGAAAAGCTTTCTCAAGATGAGACGAACCATTCCTTTGTGATGCTAATCGGAACATGGACCCTTTGGAAGGCTCTCCCTGAGGGAGCTGAACTGTGCCATGTTTGACCTGTTTGGACTACGTGAGGCGAGGGCAGGGTGAGTGAGGGGGGGTGGAGCGGGAATGGAAGGATGGAAGCAGAACACAAGGCCTGAGGTCTCGTTCCTTCTCTTTAAACTGTTGTGAGACAGATGACCAAAGATTAGTCTATAGAGTTTATGACTGCGATCCAACAAAACTCACAATGAAGTTATTTTGATCTTCCCTCAACTTCACGCTCCACAAAGCTGCCATGTGGCAGGCACTGGGTCAGGCCCAGCACTCACAGCCACAGTGAGAGACAGACCTAACATAGACCAATGCAGCGCTGTGAAGTAAGCGCTATGAGGAGGGGATGTACAAAAAGCTGTATGCACACAGAGGACAAGGTCTTCAAGACACAACGGGGGTCAACGTGAACAGTTTTTTGAGTTATCATGCTATCAAACTAAAAGACAAAGGACTCGGTCGAGGACCTATATCAGAGGTTCCTTGTGCAACTCCTTTATTCTTCCACCATTCCCAACTTCCAGGCTACCCAGTGCTTTATGGGAGAATTTGAAGAGTCCGACTACAGCAGTTCCTTGTTTTCCTTGTTTCTGCATCTAATCCATTCTAGATGCTTTAAAGTTGGGAAGCAAAAGAAACTCAGGACCATGAGACCAAGGAGAATCTGTTTGGGACAAGTGAGTGATACAGACAAGAGCCAGTAACAAGGACAAACTTCCTCAGCCCAGCAGCTCCCAAGGAGCAGGACCTTGAGAGCTCAGAGGCTCTTGTTCACTGAGATGGCAGGGAAATGGAGACGAGTGTTCCCAGAGGCCTCTATTCTCACTCCACGGTAACACTTGCACTTCCTGACTGATTTTTCTATTAAAATTTAATTGTAAACTAGATCATAGTGTTTATCTACTTAATCACAAGGTAGACTGTGAGCTCTTTGACAGTCGGGATGTTTATACAGGGTCTAGAAAAAGTAGGTTTTCAATAAATAGCTGCTGAGTACAAAAGTACAGTCTAGTTTCTGGGCTTCAACGTCAGAAATTCTCTTAAGAGGAAAGAAAACTCATGAATCCACAATGACAAAAGAAAAAGGCTTAGAAACATTCATGTGCCTGGCAAAGGCAAGGCAAGGATACAGGTAAGCTAGAAACCATGGTTGATAAGGCAAGGCCAGCCCTGGGGTTAGGCCTGCCTGAAGGGGACAGGTCCAGAGAGGAAAAGCCAGGAATGTGAAGGGCAATGGCAAGGCCTTTGTTGACATCTTTGCTGATGTCCTGTCTTACCTGGCATTCATCCCCTCCCCCCAGTTCTCAAGGAAAGTAATGACCCAGGCCCTTTATGTCCTAAAGAAGGGAGGGGGAGAGCAATTTTCTCAAAGTGCCAACGTGGAGGGCTGAAAGTGACAAATTCAAGGGCTTACCATGTGGCAGGCGGTAGGCTGTTATCTTATCTAAGCCCTCAAAACATCCCTGTATAATGCGATGATGATGAGGTCTGAATCATCATCCCATTAATGAAATAGAGGAGTCAGTTACTTGCTTAAATTTTTACACCTAGCAAGTGGCAGAGCCAGGGATCAAGAGAGGTTTATCTGACTTCCAAGGGCACAATGTATCTACATCAAGAAAGCTGTGGGAAAATCTAGTGTGTGGCTATAGGAATGCACTGGACTTTTGGCACACTTAGCACTAAACATCCCAGTTCTGTAACATCTTGGACTTGATGCTATTTTAAAATTTCAAAGAACATTTTATTTTGAAACAGTTTTAGATTAAAGAGTTACAAGGACAGTAGAGAGTTCCTATATACTTTAGTTGAGCCGTCCCTCATATTAATATCATGGCACACTTATCAAAACTAAGAAATTACACTATACTATTAATTAAACTACAACCTCATTTGGATTTCCACTAGTTTTTCTACTGATGCCCTTTTCCTGTTCCAGGATCAAATCTGGAAACCCACGTTGCATTGAGCTCCATATTACTGTGAAGACATGGTGAAGTTACTTTTAGCATTACAGAGGGAATCCTGAGCTCTTATATTAGCATTCACTAGCAACTAAAAAAAAATTTTTTTTTAATTCTTGAAATAATCCAGACTCAGAGAATGTAAAGGAATGCCAAGTTTGACTATCACAAGTAAATAAAAAAGGAAATGAGAGCTAACCAGATTCTGAGGGACTGAAATACGAGTAGTACTTTATCTGGTGGCGAAGTTCTTGAGACTGTCAGGAAATGGGAAGAAATGTGCACGCAGCAGGAGGGCAGCAGGTCCTCGGTGAGGAGGAAGGGAATGTGGGACCAGGGTTAGAAGAGACCCCAGGTGGCCCAGGATGGGCTCCCCCTGCAGCTCCAGTCCCAACTGGCCTTCAGGACTTTTTATAGCAGAGGGCCGGCTTTCAAAACCCTTCCCTTTCTGATTATCAGTGAAATCCAGCAAAGACTTCCAACTGGAGCATGATACTGCTTCAGAGTCTTCAAAGCATGCCTTCTCTACCTGTGCCCAGGATAGGATATTTATTGTAAGATTTTTTCCCCAAGAAGTAGCGAGGTTAAAAATCTTACAGACAGAAAACAACAAAATTCTGTAAAACAATTATTCTTCAATTAAAAAAAACAACACACACACACAACCTTGCGATAGGGCAGTAGGAAAGTCAGGTACAGTTGATTTTAGAAATGATCCTGCTAGGAAGCACTGTGTCTGCTTAATTTAGTCCGAAGGAAATGAAAGGGGGGAAATAGCTAGTGATCACAGGCAATCCATTTCCCAGATGGATTATATGGAGTCTGCACTCTGGTTCAGCCCCTCCTGGTTCTCTAGCATCTAAAGTATAGAGGGAAAATAGAGGAGATAAAATCACTGCTAAATCTGTTACTAAAGAGACTATCCAATACAAAACTGGCAAGGAAGAAGGCAAAAATGAGCAGCTTTTCAGATTTTGGACTTCAAGAAGACTGTATTAATTTATACTTTAGTTAGCTTCCCTGGTAGCTCAGCTGGTAAAGAATCTGCCTGCAATGCAGGAGACCCCAGTTCGATTTCTGGGTCAGGAAGATCTGCTGGCGAAGGGACAGGCTACCCATTCCAGTTTTGTGGGCTTCGCTGGTGGCTCAGCTGGTACAGAATCTGCCTGCAATGTGGGAGACCTGGGTTTGATCCCTGGGTTGGGAAGATCCCCTGGAGAAGGGAATGGCTACCCACTCCAGTATTCTGGCCTGGAATTCCATGGACCAGTCCATGGGGTTGCAAAGAGTTGGACATGACTAAGCAACTTTCACTTTTTCTTTTCATACTTTAGTTAGATGAAATGAAAACTGCTTTACTACACAGAGCTTCTGTTCCCTATTAAGATGTTGCAAACAAGATGTTCTTATGTAGAGAACAGTGTGAAAGACTTTTTCAGAGTATCTGGTCTTCTTGATTTTGCTAAAGCAAGTATGATCATGTTTACTGAAAGGTTCATGCTGCCCCCACTGAATTGTTACACTAGAGATGCTCTGAGCTACCTCTTTTAGCTAGCGTGAATAAGATAGACCTTTTCTAAAGGTGAACTAAGATGTTTAAAAGTCTGCTTATTTAAGGCAAACAAAACTCAGAGGATTCATTAAGTCTGGAGAATACCAGAACATTACAGAATCTTATTTCTTTATAAAAAGGCATATATGTATCTCTTTTTACAAGGAATACTCAATTTCATCTAAAGAGAAATTTGGTGATCAACTTATATTTACACAGCCTTTAGTCTGAGGTGTGTTTTAGTTTTAAGTCAGCATGCAAGTCCATGTCCTCCCATTATGGAGAAGTAAAGTCATCAGTTAAAAAAGAAATGTAAAGATCCTAAAACGGGTCCATACTTTCGGAGACATTCATGTGTAAACATTAAAAGGTGTACAACCTAGGAGGCCTTTTCAGCAGGGACAGGGAGAGGGCTTTGAGAAAGATGGGCAGAAATGATATTTCAGACTGTGAGTTCCTTGTGGCACAAATAGTGTGTGTTTTCTTGTTTTTAAGGAACTAGGGCTTCTCTAGTGGCTCAGTTGGTAAAGAATCTGCTTACAATGCAGGAGACTGGGGTTCGATCCCTGAGTCAGGAAGATCCCCTGGAGAAGGAAATGGCAACCCATTCTAGCACTCTTGCCTGGGGAATTCCATGAACAGAGGAGTTGGGCAGGCTACAGTCCATGGGGTCACAAAGAGGTGGGACATGACTGTGCTGCTAACTTGTAAAGAACAGAGGTTATTCGTTCAGAGTTTGCTACAACAGATAGTCAACCGCAAACACTGGCACTTGGCAGAGACTCAAAGTCAGACAGAGGGAGGGGAAAGCTTTATAAAGAAGGAAAGAGATGGCTTCAAGTATGTAGTCTTTGGAGGCTGTTGGCATGGGGAAGCCAGGGGGCATCTTATTGGTGGCTTGAGGAGCACACTCATCTTTGTCTGGCTGGTCTTGAGCAAGAAGCAGGATCAAAAAGCTGGCAGTCACTGATCAACTTCTGACCATTCTGGGTTGACTGCTTCAGAAGCTGCAGGTCACTGCTACCGATGGGCTGGCTATTGTCTATTTATATATGCAGTTTCTCAGACAACTTGAACATTTATGTAGAAAATCCAGATGAGTGTACAAAAAAGTGCTAAAAAAATAATAAGCGAGTTTAACAAGGCTTCGATATAAGGTCACTGCAAAAATTTAATTCTATAGGCAAAGCCATAGAGATAAAAGTAGGTTAATGGTTGCCAGGGGCTGGGGGAGGGGAAAATGGGGTATGGGAGTGATGATGTTATGGAATTAGACAGTTGTGATGACTGTACAACCTTGTTAACATACTAAAACCCACTGAACTGTATACTTTAAAAGGGTGAATTTTATGGTATGTGAATTAGATGCAAACCATGTCATATTTACCATTTAGAAACATAAGCATGGCCTATGGATTAATGCTGTTGTGGTTTGAATCCCAGTTCTTTCACTTATTAGGCATAACATCAGACAACTTACTTATCCTCTCCATACCTCTGTGTTCTTACAAACGAGGCCACATAATTCCCATCTTGAAAGGTTATTAAGAGAATTAAATAAATTGATCTGCACAAACATTAGTAATTGTCATCATCTTCTTTATGTTATCCCTGCTTCTTAAGCTAAGCACAAGCTGGAATCAAGACTGCCGGGAGAAACATCAATAACCTCAGATATGCAGATGACACCACCCTTATGGCAGAAAGTGAAGAAGAGTAAAGAGTCTCTTGATAAAAGTGGAAGAGGAGAGAGAAAAAGTTGGCTTAAAGCTCAACATTCAGAAAACTAATATCATGGCATCTGGTCCCATCACTTCATGGGAAACAGATGGGGAAACAGTGGCTGACTATTTTTTTGGGCTCCAAAATCACTGCAGATGGTGATTGCAGCCATGAAATTAAAAGATGCTCATTCCTTGGAAGGAAAGTTATGACCAACCTAGACAGCATATTTAAAAGCAGACACATTACTTTGCTAACAAAGGTCCGTCTAGTCAAGGCTATGGTTTTTCCAGTGGTCAGGTATGGATGTGAGAGTTGGACTATAAAGAAAGCTGAGTGCCGAAGAATTGATGCTTTTGAACTGTGGTGTTGGAGAAGACTCTTGAGAGTCCCTTGGACTGCAAGGAGATCCAATCAGTCCATCCTAAAGGAGATCAGTCCTGGGTGTTCACTGGAAGGACTGATGTTGAAGCTGAAACTCCAATACTTTGGCCACCTGATGCAAAGAGCTGACTCATTTGAAAAGACCCTGATGCTGGGAAAGATTGAGGGCAGGAGGAGAAGGGGACAACAGAGGATGAGATGGTTGGATGGCATCACCGACTCAATGGACATGGGTTTGGGTGGACTCCGGGAGGTGGTGATGGACAGGGAGGCCTGGCGTGCTGCAGTTCACAGAGTTGCAAAGAGTTGGACACGACTGAGCAACTGAACTGAACTGAACTGAACGTCATCAAGCAAATATTAGTTCCTACCTGCTGAGGGTTTATGCTTTTTCCAGCCTTCACATTTCACTCCCAGTTCATTCAGTGCTAATACCCATAACATGTACGTGTGTGTGTGCTCAGTTGTGTCTGACTCTTTGCAACCCCATGGACTGTAGCCCACCAAGCTCTTCTGTCCATGGCATTTCCAAGGCAAGAATACTGGAGTGCATTGCCATATCCTTAATCCAGGGGATCTTCCCGACCCAGGGATCAAACCAGTGTCTCTTGAGTCTCCTGCATTGGCAGGGAAATTATTTACCACAGAGCCACTTGGGAAACCCCAGTACCCACAATAGCAGACCTTTAAAGTTCTTAAGAGGACATATTCTAGAGTCTTTCCGGTATCTCAAAATTTCAGTAACGTATGATTTCTCTCATAAATATCTTTATTTTATCTGAGTCTACCTTCTCACTCCATTAGTCTCAGCTTTAATATTATTTCCTCGAAAGAGCCTCAAGGCTGTTGTGTTCTGTAGTTATTTCCACAAACAACTCTGTACTTCCTTAATATGTCCTAAAAAAACTCATCACACTCTTTTATAATAATTAACTGTTCAACTGCTTATACAGGCAGGGCCTGTATTTGTCTTTAATTACTGTTATTTTCCTTGTGCTTGGTTTTAAAGCGTGTACACACGCGCAACAGGCACTCTCCTAAGTGCTGCCTTGCAAGCAGTGTCTCATATAATGAGGTTGATACAATTACCATCCCTATTTACATGGAGAAAGGAAAGCTCAGAGAAGATAGGTAACTAGTTTAAGATTATATAATTAGTAAGGGCTGATCTAGGACTCACATTCAGGTAGGCCTTATTTTAGAATCTTGAGCTTTAACCATCACACCATATTACTTCTCTGCATACTGTGCACTGAAAAACAAAACTGTTTCACTGAACTAAGATGTCTGTAAGGTGAGTGCAATGATCCAGATTAGTGCCAGGAGGTTTCCCTAGACAAGAAGATAGCATTATAGACATAATAAACTATACACTTCCAGATAAGGAATGGCTCTATATTGTTCTTGAGAATAAGGTTACTGAAGCTTTGAAAAAGAGCCATTACTCAAGAAGCTAAAATTAAACGGTAAGAGGCAGAAAAGAACTATAGAAACTAAGAATTTTGGATTAAGAGGGAACTTGAAAATGTTCCCTTATTTAAGGTGCCATTTTGGGTAGTCTGGCAAATGTTATGTGCTTTATAACTTTACTAGGTTTTTATGGTATATTTTACAATTTATTTTTTGGGGTCCATATATGAACAAGCTTGTTATATCAATTCGACAAACAATCTATCTGGTACCCAGAATATATAAGGAACTGTAGTTGGTGCTTTAGAAGACCAAATTGAAGGATAGCAAAGAATCAGACTTAAGGATAACTAATGTCTGTACTTTGGATTTGTATTCAAGAAGTAAATGATGTAAATTATATGTAGGCTTTTTTAAGATAAAAATATTCTCCAGCTTCGTTCCATCTTAGTTGAAATAAAACTGGGATATATAAATGAAAGCAAACACAAGTCATTGTTGCAATTCAAGAGGACACCAATCTTCCCCTCTGAGTAGACTGACTTTGTGAGGTAATTCCCAGAACTCTTTCCTGGTATTACCAAATCTGCCAAATTGGCCACTTCTGTAAAGTAGGCTATTTGGCCCTGACAAGCATTTCTTGAAGGTCCAGGCATCTGCTTGCCTTAAGGCAAGGAATGGATGAGAAGACAAGCCAACAAACCATTCATTTTATTTGAATAAGCATTTATTGCCTGCCAGCTATCTGCATGTTTGCTAAATGGCAGAAATATAGAAGCACAGAGGATCAGGACCTATCTTCAAGGACCTCATAGTCTACTGGGAAAGACTCAAAAACAGATGAACGCAATGTAGGGTGGTGAGTCTTGTGTATGATGCAGGTATGGGGCTTCCCTGGTGGCTCAGTGGTAAAGGATCTGCCTGCCAATTCAGGAGACGCGGGTTCCATCCCTGGGTTGGGAAGATTCCCTGGAGAAGGAA
This sequence comes from Okapia johnstoni, assembly GCA_024291935.2. Classification (NCBI taxonomy): domain Eukaryota; kingdom Metazoa; phylum Chordata; class Mammalia; order Artiodactyla; family Giraffidae; genus Okapia; species Okapia johnstoni. Next base: position 27,864,698 of record CM044326.1, read on the forward strand.
ATAGCAATCCACTCCAATATTCTTGCCTGGGAAATTCCACAGACAGTGGAGCCTGGCGGGCTATAGTCAATGAGGTCGCAAAGAGCCAGACACAACTTAGCTACTAAACAGTATGATGGAGGTACAGGGTACACCTTGGGCTTACATAGTTAAGTACATAACCTGCTTGGGTGAAGATCAGAATGGCAGGGAGGAGATACTAGAGGTGAACCTCAAAAGAAGACACCCAGGTAGAAGTATTTGATTACAGGGTGGGGGTGGATATGTGGATATATGTGTGTATATGTATGTGTGTGGTTGAGGGAGGCAAATGCACTGAATGGGAGACAGTGAGGTGTTCTAGGGGATGAGGTGTATGGAAATTAGAGGGTATAAGGCCTACTCAAGGGATAATAAACTGCTGAAAACGGTTAAGAGTGTGATGTGATGGGGAAATGTTGAGAGATGATGTCAGAGGTATAGGAAGAGAACGAACTTTTCAGGGGACCTTGTATTCAAAGACAAAGAATCTAAATTTTATTCTAAAGATACAGAGAGCTGCCAAAAGGTTTTATAGCAGAGTGACAGACACACTTCCCCCCCGCCCCCCGCCCCCCACTTTTGAAAGCACATGCTAGAATCTATATCGTGGATAGACTGGAGTGGGTTAAGACAAAAACAAAAAAAAGCAGGAGAAATGATTCGGGACTCAACAGCATCAGTGACAATTCAAATAGAGAGGTACAATGGCTGGCTAAAACCTATATTTACAAGTAAAAGCAACAACAGCCTTGGCTACTGATTGGAAGTGGGAGAAAGAAGAATCAATTTACCAATCATCTTCTACCTATGAAGCAGAAAGGATATAAACTGGTCTAGCACAGGATCAGACTCTGCTCCATGAAAAAGCTTAGAGTCCATCAGTTGAGTAAAGGAGGCATAAAAAGAATGTAATGATTTTCAAGGTAATGAATACGTGGCAGTCACAGGACACAGGGTTCATGCATGGCAGGAGAGGGAGAGGTCTCACGTCTCCTTTTCATAATGCCAAGTGAAAAACACTTTTAAACACCATTTAAACTTTTAATACATAGTCCTGCTAAATGGAACATTGGCTTCAACTGGGTATTTGTACGGAGGACTGAAAGCTGGACAGATTTTTTTTTTAATGCATTTATCATTAATCAGCTATCTTTGTTCAATAATATTAATTCCATACAAAAGAAAAAGGAGTAAAATATGAAGGAGGAGGGGAAGGAGGAAATGAAAATATATTGTTTTTTCTAGGAAAGGCAATTTTTCTTCCAACAGATATCATATACTGGTTGCCATGCCTCTGAACAAAAAAGCCTACTTTTCTTTTTCCTTAATTTGAACTTATAAGGATTCCTGTGGCATCATCATATAGGTGCCAATTTAGAACAGTTTGAACATAGAACAGTTCAAAGAAGAGACGAGAATGTAAGATTTTTGTATGATCTTGTGTTAATATTTTCTAAGCCCTAGTAAGTAAGTATATCTATAAGCTCAGAAAGCAGTGTATGTTTAACCTTTGTAAGCTACTGGATACTCACAGACATGATTGTGTCTTCTCAAAATGTGCACTATATCAAGTAAATCTGTTTCTGTCAAGTCACCTTTTCTCTAGTCTGCTGAGAAATACACTTATCATATATCAGATGGCCTCTGAGTAGCACTGCCTAACAGTCAGTAGACTGCATCAGATACGCACTTATGTCATCCTGCTTTTTTCTTCAAGAATAGTACAACTTGAGACGAAGAACTAGGGCTATTTAAAGTAAAATGGCAGGTCTAAACCATTAAGTACATACATGGTCTGAATATATTTACATGAAAATACGAGTGTTACGTCAGGTATACTTACTTATATATTACAAGCTGTACTTTAAAAATTAATTTTTATACTCCTAATACTTAACACAGTGCCTAGAACTGAGTAGGTACTTAAATAAATGTACATTCCCGGGTTGATACTAACAAAACACCTCCCAATTTACAAAGGAACAAATCAAAAGACTGTGTTCTCTAAACAAATGAAATACCAAAATGCCCAGGCAGCATGAGAATCACATTCTATACAGATCGCTATGTCCAATAAACATTACAGCAGAACTTAAATTTGCACTATAGAGTATATATATATACAATGTATTACTCTTTATCAGAAATGTAACTTTGAAAAGGCAGAGGCAGAGATCCAGCAATGCCAGGGGTTGCTACGGATTGACAGGTTCTAGGCAATTCTACATTCCCATCTTTTACTCCTCCAGCTCTGGGTGGCGTGGAGGTAGACAGGAGTAGCTTCCTCAAGTCATAACTCTCTGGGTGCCATCACCCTCTTCTTTTGCTCCTCCAATCTGTCCAATAATTTTTATGATGAAATCTTTTTAAAAGACATTTCTTTTTGAAATACCTAGAGTAGTTACTATTTTCTTAGCTGCAGCGTACTTTCTTGCTGCCCACTGTTGCTTGACATTTTCATTCATTTATTCAACAAACATTTAGCAAGCAACCATTATGTTCTTACATTAGGTGCTGGGGACAGGTAAAACAGACATGCCCATCCTTTAATGAAGCTTACAGTCTAGCATTCTAGTGGTATAATCAGCTTCTATTAAAAAATATGTAAGGATTATAAACTCAGTGAAAGTAAGATCATAAAGTACTACTTAATTCTTACTGGTGAATGCTTTACTCAAAATTAAATTTATTGCTTTAAGTAAACCAAAATATAAAAGTAACTTTACCAATTGAAGTGATAAGAGAAGTCAACCCTTCATAAATATACTTTAGTAATCCATTCCTGTTCCTAATGTTACAATGAGGAACAAGAATATACATGTGATACAACTTATGCAAAGTGTATACAAAGGATACAAAAAAGGTACACAAAGCATATACAAAGACATGAAAGAAGTAGCATAGACTCATAGTGGATTTTACCTAAATCATCATTTAAATTAGATAAAGAATTTATTAAATTTGTTTCTATGGTACTTGAGACACAGATAGCAGACAAGTCCAAAAAGTCCTGTATCAAATGGAGTCAGCAACCTAATGTGTTTCCCGGACACTAGGCTACCAATTTGTTTATCAGTGATCTTGACTATAAGGCTGTTAATGTATTATTCATAAGTACATTATGCATTTAACTGCTTCTCTGCAGAGATTTTAATTCAGAAATGCTCTGTGCTAGCAAGAACTTAGTGCAAATGACACAAATAAAAAGATCACTTCATGTGTTTCTGACAAGTGATTTACATAACACTTCTATTAATCAAAACAGACTATTAATATACAACATAGCTTATCATCCACATCAGTTCAGTTCAGTCACTGTGTTGTGTCTGACTCGTGTCTAACTCTATGTGACCCCATGGACGGCAGCGCGCCAGGATTCCTTGTCCTTCACCAACTCCCGGAGCTTACTCACACTCCTGTCCATTGAGTCGGTAATGCCATCCAATCATCTCAACCTCTGTCGTCCCCTTCTCTTCTCGCCTTCAATCTTTCCCAGCATCAGGGTCTTTTCAAATGAGTCAGTTCTTTGCATCAGGTGGCCAAAGTACTGGAGTTTCAGCTTCAGCATCAGTCCTTCCAATGAATATTCAGGACTGATCTCCTTTAGGATGGACTGGTTGGATCTCCTTGCAGTCCAAGGGACTCTCAAGAGTATTCTCCAACACCATAGTTCAAAAGCATCAATTCTAAAAAAAGCTCAGCCTTTATTATTGTCCAGCTCCTGGTTTTGTTTTTACTGACCATATAGAGCTTCTCCATCTTTGGCTGCAAAGAATATAATCAATCTGGTTTCAGTGTTGATCATCTGGTGATGTCCATGTGTACTGTATTTTCTTGTGCTGTTGGGAGGGTGTTTGCTACGACCAGTGCGTTCTCTTGGCAAAATTCTGTTAGCCTTTGACCTGCTTCATTTTGTACTCCAAGGCCAAATTTGCCTGTTACTCCAGCTATCTCTTGACTTCCTACTTTTGCATTCCAGTCCCCTATAATGAAAATGACAACTTTTTTGGGTGTTAGTTCTAGAAGGTCTTGTAGGTCTTCATAGAATTGTTCAACTTCAGCTTCTTCAGCATTACTGGTTGGGCATAGACTTGGATTACTGTGATATTGAGTGGTTTGCCTTGGAAATGAACAGAAATTATTCTGCAGTGACCACCCCACAAGAGACTGACCCAGACTTCCTGTGAGTGTCCAGGAGTCTCCAGTGGAAGTGTGGGTCGGCAGTGGCCTGCTGCAGGGTTGGGGGCACTGAGCTTACCAGTGTGTGCATGGGACCTTTTGAAGGAGGTCCCCATTATCTTCATTATCTCCACCATAGTTTGGCCTCAGGTCAAACAACAGGGAGGGAACACAGCCCTGCCCATCAACAGAAAATTGGATTAAAGATTGGCTGAGCATGGCCCTGCCAATTAGAACAAGACCCAGTTTTCCCCTCAGTCAGTCTCTCCCATCAGGAAGCTTCCATAAGCCTCTTATCCTTCTCCATCAGAGGGCAGACAGAATGAAAACTACAATCACAGAAAACTAACCAATCTGATCATATGGACCACAGCCTTGTCTAACTCAATGAAACTATGAGCCATGCCATGTAGGGCCACCCAAGACTGACGGGTCATGGTGGAGAGTTCTGACAAAACATGTCCACTGGAGAAGGGAATGGCAAACCACTTCAGTATTCTTGCCATGAGAACCCCATGAACAGCATGAAAAAGCAAAAACTTAGGACACTGAAAGATGAACACCCCAGCTTGGTAGGTGCCCAATATGCTACTGGAGAAGAGTGGAGAAATAACTCTAGAAAGAGTGAAGAGACGGAGCCAAAGCAAAAACAATACCCATCTGTGGATGTGACTGGTGATGGAAGTAAAGTCCAATGCTGTACACAGCAATATTGCATAGGAACCTGGAATGTTAGGTCCATGAATCAAGGCAAATTGGAAGTGGTCAAACAGGAGATGGCAAGAGTGAACATTGACATTTTAGGAATCAGCAAACTAAAATGGACTGGAATGGGTGAATTTAACTCAGATGACCATTATATCTACTACTGTGGCCAAGAACCCCTTAGAAGAAATGGAGTAGCCATAAGAGTCCAAAATGGAGTACTGGAATCATCCAAATGGGGTTTTCTATCCTGAAAATTTCAACATGCTTTATGACTGACTTTAATTTTCTTATAATTGTCTAAATCTATGATAAAGAACAACTTAGGCCAAGTAGTATGAATTGAATACACATAACCCAAACTATAAGAGATACATTCACCCAGTATGACTTATTCCAACTTCAACTGGGTGGAGAGATATCTATTTAATCACTATACACTGATTCGCTGGTACTGAGTCAGTTAAATATGATTTTAACTCTGTCAATAAAGCAACAGTCGCTCCTCAAGACGTATGCTCATTTTTAGGTTTTATTACTTGAAAGGAAAGAATAAGATGATAATATTCAAATTACTAAATCTGGAGTTCATTTAAACTAATAGCTTGCAGTAAGGTGTGAAAACCTGGAATAGAGAAATAGATGGTTGAAATACACACAATGACAGTGTGAACCTTTGATCATTATATTAAGATAGGAAATTTCAAGTGTAAATGTTAACAAAATGCTAAGGGGGATGGGGAGATTAGAGAGTGATGGTTAAAGTTTCCTTCCAGGGTGACGAAAATGTTCTCAAGATTATACTCAACTCTGCAAATACATAAAACAGTCAATTATATTGTTAAAAGGGTGAATTCCATGCACTGTGAATTGTATCTTAATAAAGCTGTTTAAAATGATAACAAAATGGTCTAATTAAAAACCACAAAATTTACTGAAATACTGGGTTTGAAATATTTACAGCAATTGCAGAATAGACAGATTAGCTTAATTCTCACACAGAATTGTCTTTACTAAGAGTAGCACATTTCTTTAAGTAAACATGGTATATAAAATTCAAATTAGAACACTTACAGCAGTATTTTCTGCTTTACAAAAGATTCAGACTCAGTTGACAGGGCTGGAGAAAGTCTTAATTAATAGATCAGAAATATATATATTTGTACAATAAATGAGGAAAACTTAGAATCAGACAAAAGTTTGATCCTAAGTTCTGGGATGGACAGACATGTTTCTCTCTCAATCTCTTTCTCTCTCTCTCTTTCTCACAGAAGCCAGAATTTCTGAGTTACTGGTTTTCAGGATGTTCACTGATTACCCTTTATGAGAATCTGATAGAACCAACTAATAATCAACAAAGAGATTAAGAGTCTCCGTGCTTCAGAAAACATAAACAACCATACACAACTGTATTTCATGGGAATTAAACTACAGTTCTGATCAAGGGCAGAAAGAGAGGAGGGCGTCAGAGGATGAGATGGCTGGATGGCATCACTGACGCAATGAACATGAACTTGGGCAAACTCTGGGAGATGGTGAGGGACAGGCAGGCCTGGCATGCTGCAGTCCGTGCAGCCGAAAAGAGTCGGAAACTACTGGGCGACTGAACAACAGCAACAACAGAACAAACTACAGTTAGTCATCTTATTCATCAATTCAATAAACATTTTTGTTTCACTTAAGGCTTGTGTTTCCTTATTAATCTGGGGGTACGCGCCCAATGACAGTACTGAGGTGGGAAGTATACTATGTTAGGAATACAAACAAATCACTGTAATTTCACAGTTAATGCTATAACAGACGTATAATCAGAGGGTTTTGAGAACACAGAAGAGAAATTGCTACTCATTTTTTTAAAAGAAAGCACATGCTTTATACATGAAAAATAACATTTACAGCATGTTGCCATGTACTATGGAAAAGATGATGTACTTGCCACTTTAGTGTCTTAGTGAAAAAAAAAGTACATAAATCAACTATCAAAAATCCCAACTGTTGTGTGTGATCAGGGTAAAATAAATAAGCTTTTCTACCTTAGCTACCTCCTGCTGCTGCTGCTAAGTAGCTTCAGTCGTGTCCGACTCTGTACGACCCCATAGACGGCAGCCCACCAGGCTCCGCCGTCCCCAGGATTCTCCAGGCAAGAATACTGGAGTGGGTTGCCATTGCCTTCTCCTACATGCCATCAACTCCTGACTCTCATAAGACTAAAATGACTGTCACGACTTAAATAAGACTCTTATACAACTATGGTTTGGAGTTCCTTCAAAACATCAACACAATTAGCTTTACACAAGCTTTTCTTACGTTAATGGCCCAAATATTCAAACAGAAACTTTATTTACTTTACCAGCAAATATGTAAAATTTTCATAGCTTTTCAAGAAAACATGAAGTAACATACTCCTATAAAATGCTTTGTTGTTAAAGTAAAAAAAAAAAAATCCACAAAATTCAGATACACAAAATGACTGCTCATGTAACATGTGTGTGCTGTGTGTATAGACTGCTCATCTACCTTATGGAAGATACAGAGCCATGGTAGAGACCTTGAAAAGACAAGTGTGAGAGGAGATAAAAGAACAAGCAGCTGTCAATACAAGCCAAGGCAAAAATTGATACTTGTCCTAAGAGAGGTGCAGACAAAGTGGTTTAGAGTTCAAAGAAGAGGGAGATCATTTCTCCTTGGGAAGATATTTTCACTTGGATTACTAGGCTTTTATGAATGGTTCCATTAGAAACAAGACCACCATATATCTAAGTGAATATTTTAAAATATTTTCACTTATTATTGTTTACATCCTATTGCATAGTTATTTTTGCCTCCATACTATTTTTATGATACTCAGGAATAGGAAACGAGGACAGTCCCACATTCCGCTGAGAAATGTTCATTCTGTACTTTGGGGGATATTTAAGACAAGTTTTAACAGTTTCTGGAGATTTTTTTCATTCATTCAGAGACTTACCAATACATGACAGTGTGATCTCTGGAATGAAACAAGAACTGCAACCAAATTTTGAAAGTTCTCAGGAATAAACATGAATGTTTCTGCAAACTATAGGTTTACATGAAGGGAAGATCTTCTGAGACCTGGACTATTCAAATAATGCATCAAAGGACCCTTAATTTATGAAAAATTGAATATAATTACTGGTACATATTAATACTAAGCTAATACATGACTGCAAAATAGAATTTACTTTTTTGGTAAAGTTACATTTTCTATGTATACCTAAAATATAGGCATCCTTTAACAGATGCCTATTTTAATTAAATGTAACTAAAATAGTTAAATAGTTTAAAAAGCAAACTGATGCATTTTTACAATTTCTAGGCTCACCATTTTTATGTACCACATGCCTTCTCCCTGAACTCACCGTCTTCTGCTGAAGTATCTTTTAACTGTTCTTTTAGTGAAAGCCTGTACTACTTCTATTTATTTGCCTTTGAATGTCTGAAAATGTCTTCAATTTGCCTATATCCTTGAATCATGTTTCACTGGACATAAAATTCTGGGTTGATATTACATATCTTGAAGACACCATTCTGTTGACTTTTGTCATGTCTCATGGCTGACAAGAAGTTTCAGTCTAACTGTACTTTTCAGATAATCTGTCTCTATTCTGGTAGTTGTACATATTTTCTTCTTCTCTTTAACCATCTAGCGTCTCCCTACAATGTGAATTCATGCCTTTCTTCCATTCCTAAAAATTCTCAGGTGTTGAATGACAAGTATTAACTCTATTTTTCTCATTATTTTTTTCCTTCCAGAACTCCAAATAGATGCTATGGAAACCCCTCAGTCTACAATCATGATTCTTAATCATTCCTTCATCCCTTTTGTTTTTCTTCTGTGTTTGGGCTATGTTACTTGCTACCACCTCCCAAGTTACTGATTAACTCTTTCCATGTTTAACTGCAGTTAATATTTTATTCTATTAAGTTATATTCTTCTTTTCAGAGTTATATTATTTTCCTTTATTTCTTTTAGTTCTTTTTCATGTTACCTACTATTTCACTTCTGCTTATTTTTTCATACTTTCCTATTGATTTTAAACGGGTACTTTCATTTACCTCCTTGAGCATACTAAATATATTTCTTTAAAAATTTCTTTCAGAGAGGTCTGTAAAATTAGTTTCATCTGTTATAAACTCTTGCTCCATTAAAAAGTCTGTTTCACAGCCATCTTTCCTAATATTTTATTTACTCATGTCTGTAATTATGATTTGTAGATACATTTTAAGCATAGGAGCTTTGTTTTATTCTGTCTAACCCTTCATGCTCCCTTATCTAGTTTCATAGTTGTTTCCCCTGGGCATCCAGGGTTCCAAGGTCACTTAAATGGCAATTCAGAGGTTGGAACTCCAGTAATGATCCTGGAGATACTGCACACTTGGTTACTGAGCAGGCAGGTGGCTTGGTTTTGAGGCTGTGTGTTCTCTTCCTTCCAGTGGTCAGCAGCACTTTTTCTTCAACCACCTTTCAGGAGTGGAAAGCTCTGTCCTCAGGCTATGAACCTGACTTTGAATGGGGTGTTTACCTCCTTTCAGTCCACAGGAGCCCACCTTCTGGTCACCAGGGTCTCTAGACTGAGAATGGTGACTTCTGCCTTTTTTAATACTCTGGTTTCTAGGCATTCCATTTCTGGTCCACAGAAATCCCAATTTTGCTTTCAACCTGGTTACATCCTCTTAGTTTTAAAACACCTTTTATTACTGTTATGCAGAGGTGCCAGTATATCAACTTATTATGCCAACATTTTCCAACTTTTCCCTGACTATCTGAAAAACCTGCCTTTCCTCTTGGCTTATATGATTCTTCAGTCTTCGGATTTTCTCCATCACCTTCTCAACATTTCTCTTCATTGTCGAAGGTTTGTCTTCCTTTGCTTCAATCAGGGATTAGTAACGTTTTCTCAACAGATCAGATAGTAATATTTTAAGTTTTGCAGGTCAACAGGCAAAAATAAGACTATTATATAAAATATTGTTTAGTTGCGAAGTTGTGTCCAATTCTTTTGCAACTCCTTGTACTGTAACCCACCAGGATTCTCTGTCCATGGGATTTCCCAGGCAAGACTATTGGAATAGGTTGCCATTTCCTTCTCCAGGGGATCTTCCCCACACAGGGATTGAACCCGCATCTCCTGTTTAGACAGGTAGATTCTTTACCACTAAGCCACCAGGAAAGCCCACATATAATGCAATCAGAGTGAAGTGAAGTCACTCAGTTGTGTCCGACTCTTTGCGACCCCACCGACTGTAGCCTACCATGGTCCTCCGTCTATGGGATTTTTCAGGCAAGAGTACTGGACTGGGTTGCCATTTCCTTCTGCAGAGGATCTTCCCGACCCAGGGATTGAACCTGGGTCTCCCGCATTGTAGGCAAGCACTTTACCATCTGAGCCACCAGGGAAATCCATAAAATGCAATCATAAATAAATGCAAAAAGCCTTCGCAGTTTGTGGGCCATAAAAAACTGGCAGTGGGCCAGCTTTGGTCCATGGGCATTAGTCTGCCAAACTCTGCAGTAAATATTATTTTTTCAGGTTTTTCTCTTCCACTCTATCTTTCATTACGTCACAGATTATCATCTATTTCTACTATTTCTTTCACTGTATCCAGAGCTGATGATCCTAAATCTCTATCTTTAGCCTAGATGCCTCTTTTAAGCTCTTTGTGTTTATAGTTAACTTCACAGTAGATTTCAACACGTGGATGTACCACAAGCATGAGTACATATCCAAGATGGAATCTGTTCTTGTTAGTCTCATAAACTTGATACTAAAAGGCAGAATCATCCACTTCACCTTAAGCTTCTCCTTTCCATACTCCTCATAGCCAATGTTGATTTTATCTCTTGAATACTTTCCAAATGCATTTATTTCTCATTTCTACATATGTCAACCTACTTTAATCTGCTACCACCTCACTTAAAGATACATATCAACTTGCTTTATTCAATACATGGTAGTGATTAATAGCATGGACCCAGGCAGTAATTTATTTGTTTTCAACTCCTGGTTCACCACTTATTTACTGTGGGACCTTGGAAAAGTGCCTCAGGTTCCTCATTTATAAAATAGGGATAATAAATAGGACTGCTGTGAGGATTACATGTGTTACTATACTGGTTTTGTTGTTGTTCAGTTGCTAAGTTGTGTCTGACTCTTTCACAACCCATGGAGTGTAGCCCTCCAGGCTCCTCTGTCCATTGGATTTCCGAGGCAAGAATATTGGAGTGGGTTGCCATTTCCTTCTCCAGGGGATCTTCTCGACCCAGGGATTGAAACTGTGTCTCCTATAATGGCAGGCAGATTCTTTACCACTGAGCCACCAGGGAAGAATAGTATATGCGTACCTGGCACAAATTAAGTATTATTAGTCTGCGTTTATTTAATCGTGTTGTCCAGAGATGTCTTCTTCTACATTCCCAGTTTCCTTTGCTCTGAGTAAAGGAAGCCGTCAGCACCACACAGAGAGCTTGTGGTCCACCTACCAATCTTTAGTGAAGTCAATAAACTGGATGTCTGGATGGTGTCCATGTGCTTTTCCTCAGCCGATTCCTTGTCTCTTTGGCAACACAGCATGGTAGAGAAACACAGATGATCAAAAGCATCCCCTAGCAAGAATAAACATCTTCTCTAAGATGGAGTAGACAGAACATAAGTTTTCTCCCACTTGCCAGCCCCATGGTACCCTTGGTTTCCTTATCCTCATTCCAACTCTTACTGACCCATCAGCTTTGGTCGAACTACTGTAAGAGGATGAGAAATGAAATGAAAAAGATTTTTTGGAAACCAGGATGCAGTCTACAAATACAAGCATTACTACTATTAATATGTGATTAGAGAGATGGTACATTCTGAGATCCCACTACCTTCTGACTATGCTTGCTGAAAACTTTCTAATTCATATTCTACATTTCTATAATGTACTATGAAGCAATCAGAGGAAAAATTACATTTAAATTCTCTTTAAATGATGTAACAATTTTCTTGAAATCCTAGAACGCTTGGCTTGAGTCACATAATAACTTAAAACTCCCCTTGCCATGACTGTACAACCCTTTCAGCAGGGAAGTAGTGTCCACAGTATGGTTCCAGAGACATGCTAACTGAGTTTCAATCAACCTAATGAGTTCCACCCCAAACCAGTTGTGCTACTTTCAGATATCTGTAGGAGTCCAAGACTGGAGAGCTGGATAAACCCTCAAGACTACTGTTTCAACCCAAAACCTATGGGACACTGTAAAAGCAATGCTAAGGGGAAGGTTCATAGCAATACAGGCGTACCTCAAGAAACAAGAAAAAACTCAAATAAATAAACTAACTCTACACCTAAAGCAACTAGAGAAAGAAGAAATGAAGAACCCCAGGGTTAGTAGAAGGAAAGAAGTCTTAAAAATTAGGGCAGAAATAAATGCAAAAGAAACAAAAGAGACCATAGCAAAAATCAACAAAACTAAAAGCTGGTTTTTCGAGAAGATAAACAAAATTGACAAGCCATTAGCCAGACTCATCAAGAAACAAAGGGAGAAGAATCAGATCAACAAAATTAGAAATGAAAATGGAGAGATCACAACAGACTACACAGAAATACAAAGGATCATAAGAGACTACTACCAACAGCTATATGCCAATAAAATGGACAACTTGGAAGAAATGGACAAATTCTTGGAAAAGTATAACTTTCCAAAATTGAACCAGGAAGAAATAGAAGATCTTAACAGACCCATCACAAGCACGGAAATCGAAACTGTAATCAGAAATCTTCCAGCAAACAAAAGCCCAGGACCAGACGGCTTCACAGCGGAATTCTACCAAAAATTTAGAGAAGAGCTAACACCTATCCTACTCAAACTCTTCCAGAGAATTGCAGAAGATGGTAAACTTCCCAACTCATTCTATGAGGCCACCATCACCCTAATTCCAAAACCAGACAAAGATGTCACAAAAAAAGAAAACTACAGGCCAATATCACTGATGAACATAGATGCAAAAATCCTTAATAAAATTCTAGCAAACAGAATCCAACATCATATTAAAAAGATCATACATCATGACCAAGTGGGCTTTATCCCAGGAATGCAAGGTTTCTTTAACATCTGCAAATCAATCAATGTAATTCACCACATTAACAAATTGAAAGATAAGAACAATATGATTATCTCAATAGATGCAGAAAAAGCCTTTGACAAAATTCAACATCCATTTATGATAAAAAACTCTCCAGAAAGCAGGAATAGAAGGGACATACCTCAACATAATAAAAGCTATATATGACAAACCCACAGCAAACATTATCCTCAATGGTGAAAAACTGAAAGCATTTCCCCTAAAGTCAGGAACAAGGCAAGGATGCCCACTTTCACCACTACTATTCAACATAGTTTTGGAAGTTTTGGCCACAGCAATCAGAGCGGAAAAAGAAATAAAAGGAATACAGATAGGAAAAGAAGAAGTAAAAACTCTCACTGTTTGCAGATGACATGATCCTCTACATAGAAAACCCTAAAGATTCTACCAGAAAACTACTAGAGCTCATCAATGAATATAGTAAAGTGGCAGGATACAAAATTAACACACAGAAATCCCTTGCATTCCTATACACCAATAATGAGAAAACAGAAAGAGAAATTAAGGAAACAATACCATTCACCATTGCAACAAAAAGAATAAAATACTTAGGAATATTTCTACCTAAAGAAACAAAAGACTTATATATAGAAAACTATAAAACACTGATGAAAGAAATCAAAGAGGACACAAACAGATGGAGAAATATACCGTGTTCATGGATTGGAAAGAATTAATATAGTGAAAATGAGTATACTACCCAAAGCAATCTATAGATTCAATGCAATCCCTATCAAGCTACCAATGGTATTTTTCACAGAACTAGAACAAATCATTTCACAATTTGTATGGAAGTATAAGAAACCTCGAATAGCCAAAGCAATCTTGAGAAAGAAGAATGGAACTGGAGGAATCAACCTGCCTGACTTCAAGCTCTACTACAAAGCCACAGTCATCAAGACAGTGTGGTACTGGCACAAGGATAGAAATATAGATCAATGGAACAAAATAGAAAGCCCAGAGATAAACCCACGCACCTATGGGCACCTTATCTTCGACAAAGGAGGCAAGAGTATACAATGGAGAAAAGACAATCTCTTTAACAAGTGGTGCTGGGAAAACTGGTCAACCACTTGTAAAAGAATGAAACTAGAACACTTCCTAACACCATACACAAAAAATAAACTCAAAATGGATTAAAGATCTAAATGTAAGACCAGAAAACTATAAAACTCCTAGAGGAAAAACATAGGCAAAACACTCTCCGACATAAATCACAGCAGGATCCTCCATGACCCACCCCCTAGAATATTGGAAATAAAAGCAAAAATAAACAAATGGGACCTAATTAAAATTAAAAGCTTTTGCACAACAAAGGAAACTATGAGCAAGGTGAAAAGACAGCCTTCAGAATGGGAGAAAAAATAATAGCAAACGAAGCAACAGACAAACAATTAATCTCAAAAATATACAAGCAACTCCTGCAGCTGAATTCCAGAAAAATAAACGACCCAATCAAAAAAATGGGCCAAAGAACTAAACAGACATTTCTCCAAAGAAGACATACAGATGGCTAACAAACACATGAAAAGATGCTCAACATCACTCATTATTAGAGAAATGCAAATCAAAACCACAATGAGGTACCATTACACACCAGTCAGAATGGCCGCTATCCAAAAGTCTACAAGCAATAAACGCTGGAGAGGGTGTGGAGAAAAGGGAACCCTCTTACACTGTTGGTGGGAATGCAAACTAGTACAGCCACTATGGAGAACAGTGTGGAGATTCCTTAAAAAACTGGGAATAGAACTGTCATATGACCCAGCAATCCCACTGCTAGGCATATATACTGAGGAAACCAGAATTGAAAGAGATGCGTGTACCCCAATGTTCATCGCAGCACTGTTTACAATAGCCAGGACATGGAAGCAACCTAGATGTCCATCGGCAGACGAATGGATAAGGAAGCTGTGGTACATATACACAATGGAATATTACTCAGCCATTAAAAAGAATACATTTGAATCGGTTCTATTGAGATGGATGAAACTGGAGCCCATTATACAGAGTGAAGTGAGCCAGAAAGAAAAGCACCAATACAGTATACTAATGCATGTATATGGAATTTGAAAGATGGTAATGGTAACCCTATATGTGAGACAGAATAAGAGACACAGATGCATAGAACAGTCCTGTGGACTCTGAGGGAGAAGGTGAGGGTTGGACGTTCTGGGACAATAACATTGAAACATGTATATTGTCATATGTGAAGCAGAACACCATTCCATATTCTATGCATGGGACGGATGCTCAGGGATGGAGCGTTGGGATGACACAGAGGGATGGGAGGGGGAGGGAGGTGGGAGGAGGGTTTGGGAGGGGGAGCACATGTGAATCCATGGCTGATTCATGTCGATGTATGGCAAAAACTACTACAATATTGTAAAGTAATTAGCCCCCAACTAAAATAAAGAAAAAAAAAAAAAAAAAAAAAAGACTACTGTTTCATAGGCAAGGAAACTGAGGCTAAGAGGTTTTGTCATTCCCTAGCACAAATATCCGGGAATGACACATCTGGAGCAAGAAGCTGAGGCTTGTCATTTCTGTGGCACTGCTTTCCCTCATCACAGAGATGATTACACTGGCAGTATATGACTAATACTCAAGCTCCACTGGGATGATTTTTCCCATCACTTCTTTTCCTTTTTATTTACCATATTTTTCTCTTTTAAATCTGCAGTCTAATGGTGACTTTCCATTCCTCGATTTATCTAATACTCATTTGTTTTTTCATTAAGTATCTGAGGGCCTATACTCCTCACTGTATTCTTGAAAGCATCGAGGATAGCATCAATTAATCATAGGTTTTCTAAAGGAAATGCATCTTGAATGTGATCCTAAAGAAAACAACAGGCCTAGATAAGCAGAGGAAATGAGGGCCTACTGCAGAAGCAAGGAAATGCAGGACGGAAAAGACGGTGCAGGCTCAACACAGAGGATGCTGTTCTGTTTAACAAGGGATGAAGGCCTTCAAGAAGGGGGAAGAAAAGAACCAGTGAGGGGGACCATGAATGCTAGAGTTCTAAAGCAGAAATATGACATCCTAAATTAAATAATTCAACATTTACTGAGCACCTACTGTATGCCAAACACTTTATTTTTCTCTAGTGGCACACTGGTAAATAAAATAGCCCTTACTTTTTAGAAGTTTTCGGTTTTAGCAGGGAAGACAGACAAGGAAACAGGTAATCATATTACGAGGCGGAAATGACAAACTATACTATGCAGCTCTGAAAAACTCGGTAAGGGTTTGAAAGCTGAACAACGGACTGGGATAAGGTCCCTGAAAGTGGAGATCACTGAAGTTACTTTTGAAGAATGAGTAGGAGATGGCTTCAGGAAATAGGTATTTCAGAGGAAGCAGCAGCATGCAGTCAGTTGGGAATGCAGTGTTAAAAATTCAGTATGTCAGTATTTATACACATGTGTATGATCTCTGCACATATCCCAAGCAACATTAAAGTCATTATACACCTCCATTCTTGTTCAATAAAAGACTGAGCAAATTCCTAACATTGAGAAACGGGCTTTAATTGACTGTAACAGTTGACATGACCACAGTGCAAGCAAAAGGCCACTTCTCCTTTCTAAAACCTCCTCCTCTGTCTACTTGTCAGCACATTTTTCTGATGTAACTTGGAGATGACAGGAAAAAAGTATTACCACAGGAAACGCATTCTACATGTGACTTTCCACATTTCACTTTTGGACGAGTGTCATTAACCAAAATAGTAATCTTATAATTTCTAATACTGGAATGGCTTCTTCTCTTCCTTTAGCCATCATCTGTAAAGCACTTTTTTTTGGAAAAAGACTATTTCAGCCCAATATATGGCAAGTAGTATAAGAAATGCTGTGCTATTCATCTTCTTATGCTGCAGTTGGTCACTCCAGTGAGCAGGCTTGACAGTTTGCAGATGAAAATGTAAACACTGAGCTCAACTCAGTTATGTTGAGGCCAACCATTTCTGACAGTCTCTACAATGTGATAAACACCGTCTGTCTACAGTTCCTCTGTATTTGAAAGTTACGACAAACATTTTGTTGAAATGTAAACAACTGACTTCATGACTGGTGAAGCAGTGGCCTGCAAATTTATCTAAAATCAAGAAAACAAAGATCTTGTTTGACACTGGATAAACCATTAGTGGTCACCAAGGGAGCAGCTTTGGGAGGTCATAAGTGTTGTCATCAGTCTTAAAAAAATATGCACCGAAGGTATTGTCACAACTTACTTGAGGCAAGAACAAGAATAAGTAATATGAGAGACAAAAGAACTACAAACCAGTAGAAAAAGGGTAAATTTTTCTTGTACTCTAAAGGACAGTTTTAACCAGTAGAAAAAGGGTGAAATTGTCTCTTTAAAGGATAGTTTTTAATTGGAGCCAAATTTTAAAATCTATTTAATTTCTGTTTTTTCAATAACTTTAAGGAGAAGAGTATGGAATAAAATTTGTAACTATAATTTTCAATAAAATGGTATGAATCTCATTCTTTCATTTCTTCAGTCCTATGGGAGATAATTGTTATGACTTCTCTGTAGAGCTTTTCTGAAAAGTTATGCAAGTCTGGCCCAGTTCTCCAGAAGACTTCAAGTTATCTTCCAATTAAGATAGCACTGCAAACCAAATTCTACTATTTTATAATTATATACTATAAGGTTATAGTAAATAATATTTACGGCTGTAAGATTAAAATATTGCCAACTGAATTTTTATGACAGCCTATTGCTGTTCAGTCGCTCAGTCATGTCTGGCTCTTTGTGACCCCATGGACTGCAGCACGCCAGACTTCCCTGTCCTTCACCATCTCCTGGAACTTGCTCAAACTCATGTCCATTGAGTCGGTGATGTCATCTAACCATCTCGTCTTCTGTCGTCCCCTTCTCCTCCTGCCTTCAATCTTTCTCGGCATCAGGGTCTTTTCCAATGAGTCAGTTCCTCGCATCAGGTGGCCAAAGGATTGGAGCTTCAGCTTCAGCATCAGTCCTTCCAATTAATATTCAAGACTGATTTCCTTTAGGATTGACTGGTTTGATCTCCTTGCAGTCCAAGGGACTCTCAAGAGTCTTCTCCGACACCTCAATTCAAAAGCATCAATTCTTTGGCACTCATATTTCTTTATAGTCCAGCTCTCACTTCCATACATGACTACTGGAAAAACCATAGCTCTGACTAGACAGATCTCTGTTGGCAAAGTAATGAATATGCTTTTTAATACGCTGTCTAGGCTTGTCATAGCTTTTCTTAAAAGGGGAAAACGTCTTTTAATTTCATGGCTGCAGTCACAATGCAGCGATTTTGGAGCCCAAGAAAAAGAAGTCTGTCATTATTCCCATTGTTTCCCTATCTACTTGCCATGAGGTGATGGGACCAGATGCCATGATCTTCCTTTTTTGAATGTTGAGTTTTAAGCCAGCTTTTTACTCTCCTCTTTCACTTTCATCAAGCGGCTCCTTAGTTCTTCTTCACTTTCTGCCATAAGGGTGATGTCATCTGCATATCTGAGGTTATTGATATTTCTCCTGGCAAAGGTTATATAAGGTTGTTGCGAAAGTAACTGAGGTTTTACACTGTTGAAATTTGCCATTTGATATTGGAATACATTCCTAAATAAATGTGGTGATACATCATTTTATTTTATTTTTTTTTATCCATCATTTTAACATGCATTTCTCACTTTGCTTTTTGCTAATGACTTGTTACTTGTGGTTTATTTTGTATTTACTTTAGACTAGGGAAATAATGTTAGACAAAAAGAAAATTCAAGTAATTTTCTTATTTGAGTTAAAAATGGGTTATAAATCAGTGAATACAACTTGCAATATCAACAATGCATTTGGCCCAGGAACTGCTAATGAACGTATAGTGCAGCGGTGGTTCAAGAAGTTTTGCAAAGGAAATGAGAGGTTTGAAGATGAGGAGCAATAGTGGCTGGCCATTGGGAGTTGACAATGACCAATTGAGAGTAATCATCAAAGCTGATCCTCTTGTAACTACACGAGAATTTGCTGAAGAACTCAATGTCGACCATTCTATGGTCATTCAGCACTTGAAGCAAACTGGGAAGGTAAAAAACCTCAGTAAGTGGGTGTCTCATGAGCCAAATGAAAAAAAAAATCATCATTTCAAAGTGTCATCTTCTCTTATTCTATGCAACAACAACAAACCATTTCTCAACTGGATTGTCATGTGCAACAAAAAGTGGATTGTATATGACAACTGGCGATGACCAGCTTGGTGGTTGGACGAAGAAGAAGCTCCAAAGCACTTCCCAAGGCCAAACCTGCACCACAAAAAGAGCCATGGTCACTGTTTGGTGGTCTGCTGCTGATCCAATCCACTAGAGCTTTCTGAATCCTATCAAAATCATTACATCTGAGAAGTATGCTCAGCAAATAGATGAGCTGCACTGAAAACTGCAACACCTGCAGCTGGCATTGATCAACAGAAAGGGCCCAATTCTTCTCCATGACAGTGCCTGGCCACACATTGCACAATCCATGCTTCAAAAGTTGAACGAATTGGGCTATGAAGTTTTGCCTCATCCATCATATTCACCTGACCTCTCACCAACTGAGAGCATCTTGAGCATATCACTTCTTCAAGCATCTTGACAACAACTTTTTGCAGGGAAAACACTTCCACAACGAGCAGGAGGCAGAAAATGCTTTCCAAGAGTTCCATGCTTTCCATGGTTTCACAAAGAGTTGGACACGATTGAGTGACTTTCACTTTCACGTTCACGGTCTGAAAATGCAATTACGCTTCCACCACTAATAGGTTCTAACATGTCTGAAGTATATATAATTGGCTTTTTTAAAAAATCAGAATTTCAGTTCCATATCTAGTAAATCTATCCTGAGTCAGGAAGATCCCCTGGAGGAGGACATGGCAACCCACTCCAGTATTCTTGCCTAGAGAATCCCATGGACAGAGGAGCTTGGCAGGCTACAGTCCATAGCCTCTCAAAGAGTTGGACATGATGAAAGTGACTTAGCACACAGGTACACATCCTGGAATATTAGCCCAAGTCCACAATGGCATATGTACAGGGATGTACTCTGAAGCACTATTTGAAAAAGCAAAATCCCCCTCAAATCCAAACAAAAGTCTATCAATAGGGAAATGGTTAAATAAGTTAATGGTACAACTATTCCATGGAATACTATTCAGTCTTTAAAAAGAATTTCCAGGGTAAAGTAAAAGAGAAATTTCCTTTACATGGAATTCCCTTTTGGATGGTTTAATTTTTCTAAAGCCATGTGTTGCCATTTTTTTCAATTGAAAAACAAGCCCAGCTAATTAAAATGGTGAGAATCAGGTAGATGATGTGCTCACATGGAATAATATTGATAATATGCTACTATCTGAAAAGAAAGGACCAACAATACATATAGCTTGATTTTTTAACTAGAAAAAATGTGTATGCATGTATATGCATAAAAATATGAAGTGATCAAAAATATGGAAGGATATTTTCCAAACTTTTAGCAGCTGTTAAATCTGAGAAGAGAGATGAGGAGGGAAGAAGGAAGGAGCTTTCACTTATTCTGCTCCTATGCTAATTTTGTTTTTAACAATGACCATGTTATAGACGTAAAGATTATTTTTCTTTCCAAAAGGCTTTGTGAACCTAAAGATCTCCCAAACAGATGATTAACCAACTAAATTACAGTACTCTCATATGATAGAAAATTGTGCGGTTCTTAAAAAGCATGTTCATAAGAAATAATAAGAAAATGTTTAAGTGTTACACTTTTTCTACAATACATATTACTTTAATAGAATAAAACTAAAATGTTTTACTTCAAAATTATAATAAAATACGTGTATCTTTATTTGAAACATTGGCAGTTCACTCCTAAAAGTCTTAAGTGGAAAGAGCTGTTGTAATCAACCTTTTACTTTCTGAGGACAATTCTGTATCCATCCCATACCATTAGCAGAGGAAAATCAATGCAACCAACTCATACATATCAGACTTGTATGGATTTTCTACTTCTCCCTTTCCCCTGACATGATGGTATGTTTTTGTTCTCTTTAGGGAAATTCAATTAACAATATTGGCTTCTTCCTCAGTCAGTGATGGACACCACTGAGATTCTCTTCACCACCAAAAGACATGTAAGATGGGCTTACTGATTCCCTGACTTACAAGTTAACAGGAGAATTACTGCCCACTCCTATAAATGACTCTATATGCTTCTTGTCATAAACACAGTGACAGCTCCTGACATTAATCTTTCATGACCTTATTGATTAGGACACTTAGAAATAATGAGACTTCACTAGTGGCAGAGTAATGCTTGGAAAAAGAAAAAACTACTCCAGAGAGGACTTGCCTATTAACACTGTGAAATTTATCTTCTCATTGCCCTTTTCTTATTACAGACCTTCACCTAGAAACATATGATGAAAAGTTAATAATCAATTTTGTGGTTCATGTGCTTTTTCTTAATACTTGTTGGTAACATATTTTAAATTAACAAAATAAATAGATAAAAACAATTTTTGATCACTGTCTCCCTATCCTATGAGATCAGGACATTCCTAAACAAGGGGAACACTGGGGTTTTTCTGAGAGCAATTACAGGATACAAGCTATTGACGGAAATTCTGAATATTATAGAAGGGAGAAGCTCTAATAGTGTTTCACTCATTTGAGTATTTTCTGCTTACATGATTTACATATATGTGTTTGAAGCAAAATGTCAGATAATTTTAGAGCTGGACAGAACCCTAGAGATCTAATTCAGTCTACTTCTCATTTGACAAAGAAATTGTCACCTAGGGAAGTGACTTGCCTAGGGTTATACCCAAACAGAGCTAGGATTAGAATCCAGAACTCATCTGATGAGATGTTTTATAATTTTTCATAAAGCGAGAGGAGTAGGAAAGCTTATCTGGTTAAAGAAAAAAGAATTTCTGCTTATTTTCACCTATATATTAACTTTTTGAGTATTTAGGACAGTGTTAGAAAACACAACCATGTTTTATTTAAAATATGGGCCTGCACTATGGAGAACAGTGTGGAGATTCCTTAAAAAACTGGAAATAGAACTGCCGTATGACCCAGCAATTCCACTGCTGGGCATACACACCAAGGAAACCAGAAGTGAAAGAGACACGTGTACCCCAATGTTCATCGCAGCACTGTTTACAATAGCCAGGACACGGAAGCAACCTAGATGTCCATCAGCAGATGAATGGATAAGGAAGCTGTGGTACATATACACAATGGAATATTACTCAGCCATTAAAAATAATACATTTGAATCAGTTCCACTGAGATGGATGAAACTGGAGCCCATTATACAGAGTGAAGTAAGCCAGAAAGAAAAACACCAATATAGTATACTAATGTATATATATGGAATTTGAAAGATGGTAACAATAACCCTATATGTGAGACAGAAAAAGAGACAGATGCATAGAACAGTCTTATGGACTCTGTGGGAGAAGGTGAGGGTGGGACGATCTGAGAGAATAGCATTGAAACATGTATATTATCATATGTGAAACAGAACGACAGTCCAGGTTCAATGCATGAGACAAGTGCTCAGGGCTGGTGCAATGGGATGACCCAGAGGGATGGGATGGGGAGGGAGGTGGGAGGGGGGTTCAGGATGGGGAACACACGTAAACCCATGGCTGATTCATGTCAATGTACGGCAAAAACCACTACAATATTGTAAAGTAATTAGCCTCCAACTAAAATAAATAAATTAATAATAAAAAAAAGTAAATGTATTATTTAAAAAATATATATATGGGCCTGTAGACGAGAATCATATCTCTTGCAGGGTACCTGTCATGTTACAAGTGCTCAGTAAAAACAGGTATACCCCTGAACAACGTTTCTATGGATAACATTCTCCTAGTACAATGTCTCTTGGTTTTTAAAATCCAAACTGTATAGAACAAACTTATCTTTAATTACCAGCTTTTCAGTTGATGCATACACAAAAAAATTTATATATACCCCAAACTGAGTACATTTTAAATACAATGATATGCAAGTTGAATTACACTCCAAACAGAACTCATAAAATGTCAGAGCACATATACATATTTCAAAAAATTCACTGACTGAAAACAAAGGGAATACGTAACATGCTATTGGATGCAAAACAAAATATTAACAATCATATTAATTGTTATGATGTTTTGGACATTTTACATCGTGAGTGTCTATCATTTATATATGCATTTTACTGTGTTTTACAGTTTAAGTATAGTTTAAGGAATTGGGAGTTTAAAATATGATTTTTTTCCCCCTCTTTGAAAGTAATGGGAAACAGACTTGCAGTTACTATTCTCACAAAAAATGGATTCATTTCAGGATGGCAAGAGAGAACTTTCAGTGTAGACAGTGTGCTTGCAATTGCTGGGCATAGCACTGTACTTTGCACTATGGACAGAAGGAAATGAACTACTGCTAATTCCTGCCATTGTTGAAATCTGAGAACTAGAGGTATCTCCTGCTACTCTTACTGGAATGAATTCTTGATAGTGCCTTTGTTTCTTACCACTTTAGACTCTGATGCGAAATCTGGCATGTGTGCTTCTAACTGGAAGAACTTAGATCATATGCCTGTGCCAAGCTGTCAGAGAGGCTGGAAAGATAATTTTCTAATTTCTATTTTGGGAAGGCTTGTACTCATAAGGTAGCCATGAAAACTAAGACCTCAGTCATGATTTTGAATTATGACACTATATCTACAAACAACCAGAGAAAAAACAGATAATCTGAACTTGACAAAAAAATAAAATTTTATGCTTCAAAGGACACCAATAACAAAATGAAAAGACAACGTAAAGAATGGGAGAAATTATAATACTTGTAAGTCCTATTACTGATAAGGGATTTAGATTCAGAGGATTTAGATCCAGAATATATAAAGGACACTTACAATTCAACAATAATAAATAACCCAGCTTAGAAATGGACAAAGGATTTGAACAGACATTTCTTCAGAGAATATATATATGAACAGCCAATACATACACACACATTTGATACTATTACTTATGAGAGAAATGCAAACTAAAATCACAAAATTCCACTCCACACTCCCTAGGATATCTACATTTGTCTGTGTATCTATCTACTGACAGAAATTAACAAGGATGTGGAGAAACTGGACTCTTCGTATGTTGCTAGTGGGAATGTAAAGTGGTACAGACAATTTGGAAAAGTTTGCCAGTTTCTGGCAGTGAGAAGCCTACCCCAAGGAAGAGTAGCCCCCACTCTTTGCAACCAGAGAAAACCCACATACAGCTACGAAGATGCAGCGCAGCCCAAAATAAATAAATAAAATTTTTAAAAATTAAAAAGTAAATGCTTCATTTACTTTTTTTCATATAAAAAAGTGCATAAACTATAACGCGTGACAACTCCACAAAGTGGATGTACTTTTTGCCTCCATTCATTATAATGTCCTGATTAAGTGACGATTTAAAAGACTTCATGCTGGTTACCATCATGTCCTCAGGATCCAAAGTGTTTAGTACACAGCTGAAAGTTCATTAATGTTTGTTAAATAAATAATCAATGAACTGCTCCATAGTATTCTATTATACAACAAAGCTGCAACTTGTTCATTCTACTATTGCCGTTCCCCTATTGATGACATGTAAGCTATTTTCAGGCTTTTGCTATTAAAATGAGTATGCAACACACATCCCTGTATAGATCTTACTGCACCCAGGTACAGGAGTTTCTCCAAAGTATGAAACTACAAATAGAATCCTGGGGGGTCAAATGGGCCATGCAAAACTTCTCCTTTACCAGACCTCGCCAAACTGCTCTACAAAGTAGTGTATCAATTAATACTCCACCAGTAGTGTATGAGGGATTTCTTTCACCATATGCTTTCAAACACATAGTATTTTCCATTTTCAGTTTTTACCAGCCTGGGAGTAAAATGGTAACTTGTTTAAATTTACAGAAATCTGATTATTAATGACATTGAGCATCTTTCCAAATATTTAATGGCCATCTGGATTTCTTTTATTTTTAATGACTCACTCAGTTTCTTAATGGGTTGACCTTTTCCTACTGATTTGTAGGAAAACTAATACATTCTTCTAGTCCAATTTCTGATTATATGTGTTGCAAATATCTTTTCAGTCATACCATATAACTTTGTTTATCAAAGCTATTATTTGAAGAACTTTGTTTTTCACATCAGTGTGGTCAATCATATTATTTAGTTATACACACTTTTGAGATACTAAATTATTTTTGAACTAATCCCATGGAGATATACTATATTTTTTCTAAATTAAAAAGTTCTGTTTTTGTACATACAGGACTTTAACTTACCCTAGAATTAATTTTCACACAATTTTCAAATTTGTGAGATAGTGGTCTTATTCCATCACTTAACTCACTTACACATACATCCACTCATTGATTAATATGGAAAAATAATTGTTCCAGTCCCATTTACTGAAGGGTCCATTTGATCTCTACTACTGAATATGCAATTTATGTCAAAGTACCAAGATTCCCTCTATATATGTATGTATATGTGTACATCTACGTGTTATACACACATACACACTCTTATATATGTAAAATAGTTTCTGAGCTAATATTTTCTACTATGTATTTATACCAACATCACACATTTACTACACCTTATAAAAAGACTCATTAGAAAAGACCCTGATGCTGGGAAAGATAGAAGGCAGGAGGAGAAGGGGATGACAGAGGACGAGATGGGTGGATGGCATGACTGACTCAATGGATATGAGTTTGTGCAAGCTCTGGGAGATGGTGAAGGACAGGGAAGCCTGGCGTGCTGAGTCCATGGGGTGTCAAAGAGTCGGACATGACTGAGAGACTGAACAACAACAACAATAAAAACCCTCATAAATTCTATGCTTTTTTCCCCTCAGTGACTATCTTTTCAAAAGTTGTCAGTTTTATTAGATATAATCGACACACAACATTGTACACATTTATGGTATTCAGTTTAATCAAACAACATGTTGATTTAATATACATATATTTTATGAAAGGATTATCACAATAAGGGTAATTAACACCTCCATTATCTCACATACTTACCATTATGTGTATGTATGTGCGGGCCAATTGGGGGCCTTTAAGACCTAATCTCTTAGTAACTTTTAAATATATAATACAGTATAGTTAACTTCAGCCACTACACTGTATATTAGATCCCAGAACTTATTCCTCTTATGACTTGAAGTTTATACTCTTTGACCAACAGCTTCCCATTTACCTTAACCCCCAGGCCCTGGCAAACACCATTCTACTCCCTGGTTCTATAAATTTGATGTTTAGATTCCACATACATGAGACCACACAGTATTTGTTGTTCTCTCTCTGACTTATTGCACACAGAATGTCCTCTATACATGCTGTTACAAATGCAAGGATTTCCTTTTATCCTAGGTTGAATAATATTCTTTGCATATTTCCACACCACATTTTCTTTATCCACTAATCTGCTAATGGATGTTTAGGTTGTTTCCATGACTCTGTGGATCACAACAAACTGTGGAAAATTCTTCAAGAAATGGGAATACTAGACCACCTTATTTGTCTCCTGAGAAACCTGTGTGCAGGTCAAGCAGCAACAGTTAGAACTGGACATGGAACAACAGACTGGTTAAGAACTGGGAAAGGAGTATGTCAAGGCTGTATATTGCCACCCTATTTAACTTTTGTGCAGAGTACATCATGCAAGATGCTGGGCTGGATGAATCACAAGCTGGAATCAAGACTGCCAGGAGAAATATCAACAACCTCAGATACACAGATAATACCAGAAAGTGAAGAAATGGCAGAAAGTGAAGAGGAACTAAAGAGCCTCTTGATGAGGGTGAAAGAGGAGGATGAAAAAGCTGGTTTAAAACTCAACATTCAAAAAACTAAGATCATGGCATCCGGTTCCTTCACTTCATGGCAAACAGATGGGGAAAAAAGTGAAAATAGTGACAAATTTCATTTTCTTGGGCTTCAAAATTACTGCAGAAGGTGACTGCAGTCATTAAATTAAAACACGCTTTCTCTTTGAAAGGAAAGTTCTCACAAACCTAGACAGCGTATTAAAAAAACAAAGACATCACTTTGTTGACAAAGGTCTGTATAGTCAAAGCTATGGTTTTTCCAGCAATCATGTATGGATGTTTGAGAGTTGTACCACGAAGAAAACTGAGCACCAAGAATTGATGCCTTCAAACTGTGGTGGTGAAGAAGACTCTTGAGAGTCCCTTGGACTGCAAGGAGATCAAACCAGATAATCCTAAAGGAAATCAATCCTGAATATTAATTAGAAGGACTGATGCTAAAGCTGAAGCTCCAAAACTCTGCCCACCTGATGCGAAGAGCCAACACACTGGAAAAGACTGTGATGCTGGGAAAGACTGAAGGCAAAAGGAGAAGAGGGTGACAGAGGATGAAATGGTTAGATAGCATCACCAACTCAATGACATAATTCTGAGCAAACTCTGGGAGATTGTGAAGGACAGGGAAGCCTGGCATGCTGCAGTTCATTGGGTCGCAGAGTCAGACATGACTTAGCAACTGAACAACAACAAGTGTCTTAGCTATTGCGGATAAAACTACAATATACACAGGAGTGCAGGTATCTCTTTAAGAGAGTGGCTTCAGTTCCTTTGACTATATGCTCATAAGTGGGACTGCTAGATCATATGGTAGCTTTATTTTTAATTTTTCAAGGAATCTCCATACTGCTTCCCATAATATCCATACCTATCTATACCAATATATATTATTAATAGTGTATAAGGTTCTATTTTCCACATCTTTGCCAACCTTTGGTAATTGCTATCTTTTTGATAACAGCCATTTTAACAGACTGAGCAGGTATCTCATTGTGAGTCTGATTATATTTTCCTGATGATGATGATGATGATGTATCTTTTCAAGAACCTGTTGGCCGTTTTCATGTGCTCTTAAAAATATCAATTTTAGGTACATTTTCCCATTTTTAAATCAGATTATTATTACTATTGTTTGCTATTGAGTGGCAGGAGTTTCTTGTATTTTTTGGATATTAACCCCTAATTGGATATATGGTTTGCAAACATTTTCTACCATTTCATAAGTTGCCTTTTCATTTTGTTGCTTGTTTCTTTTGCTACGTAGAAGCCTTTTAAGTTGGATATAGTCTGACTTGTTTATTTTTGCTTTTGTTGCTTGTAATTTTGGTCATATCCAAAAAAACCATGACCAAGACCAATGTCAAGGAACTTTTCCTTGTTGTTTTCTCCTGGAAGTTTTACATCTTCAGGCCTCACATTTAAGTCTTCACTCCACTTTGAGTTAATTCTTTTGAATGTGACTATCTAATTTCTCCAGTACTGCTTTTTGAAGAGACTATCTTTATCCCTGCTGACTATTCTTTGCCCCCTTGTCAAATATTAGCTGACTCTGTATGTGTTACTTTCAGGCTCTCTATTTTATTCTACTTGTTTGTGTGTTTGTTTTTATGCCAGCAGTAAACTGTTTTTGCGACTTCACTTTCCCTTTTCCCTTTCATGCACTGGAGAAGGAAATGGCAACCCACTCCAGTATTCTTGCCTGGAGAATCCCAGGGATGGCGGAGCCGGGTGGGCTGCCGTCTATGGGGTTGCACCGAGTCGGACACAACTGAAGTGACTTAGCAGCAGCAGCAAACTATTTTTGATTACTATAGCTTTACATAGGGATTGCATTGAATCTATAGATGGTTTTGGTTAGTATGGATTTTTTTTTTTTTTTGGCTGCACTGGGTCTTCATTGTGGCACACAAGCTCTTCATTCTGTCACATGGAATTTTCTCTAATTGTGGTGAGCGGGCTTCTTGTTATGGTGGCTTCTCCTATTGAGGAGCATGGGCTCTAGGGTGCCTGGGCTTCAGTAGTTGTGGCGCACAAGCTCAGTTGCCCTGTGTATGTGAGATCTTAGTTCCTGGCTGCTGCTGCTGCTAAGTCGCTTCAGTCGTGTCCGACTCTGTGCGACCCCATAGACGGCAGCCCACCAGGCTCTGCCATCCCTGGGATTCTCCAGGCAAGAACACTGGAGTGGGTTGCCATTTCCTTCTCCAATGCATGAAAGTGAAAAGTGAAAGTGAAGTCGCTCAGTCATGTCCGACTCTTTGCGACCCCACAGACTGTAGCCTATCAGGCTCCTCTGTCCATGGGATTATCCAGGCAAGAGTACTGGAGTGGGTTGCCATTGCCTTCTCCCTTAGTTCCTGGACCAGGGATCAAACCTGTGTCCCCTACATTGGCAGGTGGAATCTTAACCACTGAACCAGCAAGGAAGTACCACAAGGACATTTTTTACAATATTAATTTTTCTAATCCATGAACATGAGACCTTTTTTCCTCATTTATTTGTGCCTTCTTCAATTTCTTTTATCAGTTTCTTATAGTTTTAGTATACAGATCTTTTCACTTTCTTGGTTAACTTTATTCCTAAGTCTTTTATTGTTTTTCATGCTATTGTAAATAGGATTCCTTTATATCTTTTTCAAATACTTCCTTGTTAGTGTATAGAAAAACTGCAGATCTTTGCATATTCATCTTGTATTCTCCAACTTTAGTGATTTTGTTTGTTAGTTCTAACAGCTTTTCTTGCAGTCTTGGTATTTTCTATATATGAGATTGTATCTTCTGCCAACAGAGACAATTTTACTTCTTCCTTTATGATCTGAATTCATTTTTACTTCTTTTTCTTGCCTAATTTATTTGGTTACGACTTTCAGCACTATGTTGGAAAAAAGTGATGACGGTAAGCAGTCTTGTCTTATTCCATATCTTAGAGGGAAAGCTTTCAATCTTGCAGCCAGCATATACTGTGGTCTTTTTTTTTTTTATCCACTCAGCCACTCTATGCCTTCTGATTGATAATCTGTTTACATTTAAAGTAATTCTTGATGGGTAAGGACTTGTTAAAGTCATTTTACTGTATTCAGGCTACTTTGTAGTTCCTTTATCTTTTCTTCCTCTTTTGGTATGTACCATTTTGGGGGTTTTGCATCTTGGTTACCATGAAATTTATGTAAAACAACTTATAATAGTCTCTTATCACAGATTATTGTAGTTACTTCTGATACTTTTGTCCTTTAACTTTTATACAAGACTTAAGTGATTAACATTCATTACATTATTACATGGTTTTGTATTTTCATGTCACTAATTAGCATTCTTTCATTTCAGCTTTAAAAAACTCCTTGCATGACTTCTAATAAGGAAGGGATAATATGATGAACTCCCTCAGGTTTTATTTGGGAAAGTCTTTATCTCACCTTCATTTCAGAAGGACAGCTTTGCTGGGTACAGTATTCTTGTTTGGCAGTAATGCACTGATGGCCTTATTGTTGGGGGTGGGGAACAGTCTTTTGTATATGAAGATCTTTTTTCTCCTTCAGTTGCCTTAAAATTTTTCTTTTTCTTTGACTTTAAACAGTTGTATTATATTTTGTGTCTTTAAGATTATTTGGGATTGCAATTTTGGGGCACCTGTGAGTTACATGAATTTGGATACACAAAACTCTTTCCAAATTCCCATAACTGTGAAGTTCTCAGGCATTATTTCTTTAAATAAACTTCCCCAAGAGACCCTTTCTTCTCCTACTTGTACTTCAATAAAGCAGACTATTTTTCTTAATGGTAGACCATGGTTCTTGTTAGGTTTTCTTTACTCCTTTTCATTCTTTCTCAGGTTAAATTTTAGGTCTCCATCTCTTTGGAGTCAGTTGCTGGAAAATTGCGTTCATTCGGTTGTATCATATTTCCTTCATGTCTTGCATTACTGTATTATCATTTAAAGATACCATCACAGTAAAGAAGTCTGGCTTTGGGGGAAAAATTAACTTGGTCAGTTTTGTTAGTGATTCTAAGGTTTCTCAGAACTTTTCTATGAATATACTTGCTCCACACTTTTGATTCCTCTTGCGAGGGAACTGTTAAAGATTATATGCCTTCTCTTGATCCTGCAAAGCCAGTCCATGTGCTGACAGCCTCCCTTTTGCTCTCCCTTGCTGTTCAATCACTCAGTCGACCCTTTGCGACCCCAGAGACCACAGCATGCCAGGTTCCCTGTCCTTCACCAACTCCTGGAGCTTGCTCAAACTCAAGTTTATTGAGTCAGTGATGCCATCTGACCATCTTCTCCTCTGTCATCCTCTTCTCCTCCTGCCTTCAATCTTTCCCAGCATCAGGGTCTTTTCTAATGAGTTGGCTCTTCGCATCAAGTGGCCAAAGTATTGGAGCTTCAGCTTCATCATCAGTCCTTCCAATGCTTTCCTTAGGGTGGTGCTGAATGTTCACATTTGGGTGATTTCTCTCAGTTCCTCAGAGTTGAGTTAGCTTTCTGTGATGCTCATTAGCCACCTGCAGAGGTTTCCTCTTGTTGCTCTCAGGGCCATGCACTGGGAGCTGGCCAGGGGATATGGGTGTGTGTGGATACGATAATGGAGTACTCAGGCATGTTCAGACATGTTAGCAACATATTTCACCAGATATCAACCAATCAAAAGGAAGAAATGACTTCAAACAATCCACATGGCCATACTAGTGCACATCAGGTAGTTATCAGCACTGCTTTTTCTTGTTATATTGAGCTGGCCATGACTCCAGGAGAGTGAATCAATGTTTCATTATTAGATATGATGTTCTTTGGTAGTTTTTTGGTAACCATACTAAACTAGACTCTTCTTAAATTAAATCCTTAAAATTGTTAACAGCTAGGAATAAGTGTTTAATTTTAATTTATGCCTTTTCTGTTTCTATTGATAGTTTTTCTCCTTTAATATTTAAAATGATGGTTTATATTAATTTAGATGCTATATTTTAATACTTGTAATAAATAACACTTGATTATGTTGCTACTAAATTTTAATTCTCAAAAAAGAGATATGTAATCCTACTCATATTTTTCAAAGGAAGAAAATGAAGTTTCCTACAAAGGTTAATAATCTGGCTAAGCTCACAGAGCTACTATTTACATGGCTGATTTGTGATTTGAATTCAGGCTTATAACTACAAAGCCTGTGGTCTTAATAGCTGCATTATATTGTATCAACATCTACTGAATGCCTAATTATTGCCGTGAGTTTAACATATATTATTTCAGTGAATAGCCACACAATCCTCTGGGACATGTCAACATCATACATTTGACTGATAAGGAAGACTGAAGCCCAGATAGATTAATTAATCTGTCTAGGTAAATAGGCAGCAGGTTCTAGGTCCATGCTTTCAACACCGCTCTCATCTGCTTCCTTAGTATCTGCCCACAGATGGTGCAATTTTCACCAACAACACATGTAACTTTCAACAATCGTTTATTTCTCCACAGTTCCTAAGGATGGGATAGAGGACAACCTAGACGATTTAATTTATTACAAGGCCGAGTTTCTCCAAATGTTCATTTAAGAATTTCTAATGTCAGAAAAATAGTGAGTTTTCAGGGACATGCAGGGGAAGGGGTAGTATACCCTTAGTACCAGCAGGAAACATCTTCATGAGAATTTTATTACAAAAATTTAAAAACTTGCATTCTTTCCCATGATCTCATCTTTGCTTATTTTAACTAGAAAACAATGTTTTATATTACATACTATGAGGAGGAAAATAGTTTTCTTCTTGTCTTACTTACATACAAGGTATTTGCCATGGAGTCTATTAACGTAAAAAAAAAATGAGCTGAACTGAAGACAGTGAGAATCAAGGTCCTTATACGGGCAATTTCTCGTTTTTTAGTGTCACTATTTCCGAGAACCCAGACTTATACAAATGTAGTTAAAAACAGTAAGTGTTTACTCACTGCATCCAACAATCAATCACTAAGGTGAGCCCAAGAGCAGAACATTGCCAGAGAGGTAGCATGATGGAATACTGTTGGGATGCTATAGGCAGAAACTTCAAAAAGCACATCTTACTGAGAGGTAAAATCACTCATATCATTTGCTGGACTGAAAGGGTTTCTTATACAGTGTTATCTATCTCCTTAAATCATAACAACAATGTACTCAATAAGAACTTTGCTAGTGAAGAAAGAACTCTAATAATTTGTTCTTAATATTAGCAGCAGCACTGTCATTTTTAGCAACATAAATATAGATTAAATAACTCATGGTCCTACTTCCGGCTCTCAAACATTATTTTTTATGACATTTCTTGCCTAATGTACTAACTGACATGCCTTGGTGAGATATTATCAATTATTTGTCACATGATCTTTTGCACAAAATCCTGAGTGTAAAAGAATTTTTAATGATTTTTGGGCCTCTAATATTTGTATAAAACTGACATTCCAGGGAAGGGTACTTTCGTATCTAATACCTTTGAGAAGCCTCCCTTAGCCAAGGAAAGGTGGGTAATGACAGTATACTGGCATTTACCTAGCTAGATAAGTAGCGAACTTGGTTTTGATTTCTCATGCTTAGCTCTCCTTAAAAAAAAAAACATATTCTATCTAATTCTAAGCTGTTTTTGTGGTTTAGTCACTAAGTTGCATCCTACTACTTGTGACCCCGTGGACTGTAGCCCGTCAGGCTCCTCTTTCCATGGGATTTCCCAGGCAAGAATACTGGCATGGGTTGCCATTTCCTTTTCCAGGGGAATCTCCCCACCCAGGGATTGAACTTGAGTCTCCTGCATTGGTAGGGATATTTTCTACCACTGAGCCACCAGGGAAGCCCCTAGTTCAAAGACGAAATAACAAACAACCACCAAAAATGTGCAGTTGGGTATAAACAGCTCTAATGTTCTATAGTTCTGGTCAATGAACTAAATACTTTTCTGAATAAGGACTTTCACTGATCCATCAGCAACGGCATTCTCTTTTAAAACTAAATCCTCTATGTGTGATATTTTTCTAAGTGGAAGGGGACACACAGTTTCGTATATTTGCGACATAGCTTGCTATGAAACAGGTTGATCCTCAGTTATACAACTAGCTAACTTAAGTATAACAGACATTTCCCAAAATGCTGATGTTATAGACATTACTTTAACATCTTTCCAGTCTGTAATTTATTTTAAAAGTATGATTTAAAATGACACTAGAAGGACTATCTCATTCCAAAATGAGAAACTAGCAATTAAGATAAACTCTCTTGTTGAAAACGACAAAAAAGCTGAATAAAACATTTTTTAAAATTATTCCACACAAATTAAAGCTACCAGAAAGAGAATTACAAGTTGCTGCTGCTGCTAAGTCGCTTCAGTCATGTCCAACTCTGTGCGACCCCATAGATAGCACCCCACCAGGCTCTGCCGTCCCTGGGATTCTCCAGGCTAGAATACTGGAGTGGGTTGCCATTTCCTTCTCCAGTGCATGCAAGTGAAAAGTGAAGTGAAGTCGCTCAGTCGTGTCCAACTCGTAGCGACCCCATGAACTGTAGCCTACCAGGCTCTTCCGTCCATGGGATTTTCCAGGCAAGAGTTGAATATCCAGGAAAAGGTAAAAACCAAGAGAAGAAGCACAGCCCTCAAGGCTGCTTTTGCTGATCCAGGAGAAACATTTACAAAATGACACAAGTTAACCATTCCACCCAAGACTGAAAAGATTCACCCTCATAATAGGCCTGAAATGGAAGTTAGCCAGCCAATCCATATACTTGCAGCTTGTTAGGACACCCCAAGAGGTCTAGGGAACCTTCGGCCTTGAATTTGAAATAAGATGTTCTGGAAACATTAATATACTTAGCACCTACAAAAAAATCGATAAAAATATTTCCAGAGGAAGGCCCCATTAGATTAGGTTTTCAATTATTTTTAAAATTGTTCCACTACAATGACCATAAAACAAATGTAAATAAATTTTAAAAGACTTAAATTATACAAAGTATATTCTCTAACCACAAAAGAATGAAATCAGAAATCAGTAACAGAAGAAAGTCTGAAGGACTCACAGATATGTGGAAATTAAACAATACATAGTGTACAATGAATGGGTCAAAGAAGATATCACAAGGGAAATCAGAAAATGTTTTGAAATAAATGAAAATGAATATAATATAAATTATGAAATTCACTGAAAGCAATGTTTAAGAGAAAAATTTACAGATGTAAATATCTGCTTTAAAAATAGCAAAGATCTCAAATCTATAATTTAACTCTAAACTTTAAGGAACTAGAAGAAGAAAAGCAAACTAACCTCAAAGCTAATAACCCTAAACTAAAGGAAATAAAGATTAGAGTAGACAAAATAGAGAACAGAAAAACAAGAGAAAAATCAACATCAGTTCTTCGAAAAGATCAACAAGATTGACAAACTTTTAACTAATGATAAAAGAGAAGACTCAAATAACTAAAATCAGAAATGAAAGTGGGGATATTACTACTGACCTTATAGATATAAAAGGATTATGAGAGCATACTATGATCAATTATATGCCAACAAGTTAGATAACCCAGATGAAATGAACAAATTCCTAGAAATATGTAAACTACTAAAACTAACTTAAGAAGAAATAGAAAATTGAAATATATTTGTAACAAATAAAGAGATTGAATCAGTAATCAAATATCTCTCAACAAAGAAAAACTCAGAACCAGATGGTTTCACTGGTCAATTCTACCAAACATTTAAAGAAGAATTAACACTAGTCCTTCTCAAATTATTCCAAAAAACAGAAGTAGGGAACACTTCCTACCTCATTCTATGAAGCTGGTATCACCCTGATAGCACAGCTAGACAAAGATATCAGAAGAAATTCCAGACTAGTATGCTATGACTATAGATGCAAAAGTTCTCCACAATTACACTTATCAGTATGTAATGAAAAATTAATAGGTGAAAAAGGAACTAAGACATAAAAAGAATGTATAAAAGCATATAATTAAGATATGAGATATTGAGATTATCAAATAGACTGTAAAATGATTATCTTCTGTGTATAAATAAAAAATAAGCTCGAAAATATCTGCAAAGAACATGGAATTATAAAAAAGCCATAGAAGATATGAAAAAGAGTAAACAGGCTTTCTAGACATGGAAAATAAAATACTGTGGTTAAAATTAAGAATTTAATGGATAGTTTTACTGTGTATCAGAGACAACTGGGGAGAGAATAAATGACAACAAAAAATAGAAGAAAAATGCGTATTTATAAAACTTTGATTTATGATAGATGAAGCACCAAAGAATAACAGGGGAAAACTAGTCTTTTCAATAAACGGTGCTCAAAAAATTAAGCACCCAGATGGAAAAGAATGAAATTAAGCTTCACAATAAGCCAGAAAATTAATTCCCAATGGATAATAAACTAAAAGTAAAAGCAAAACTATAAAACTTCTAGAAGAAAATATAAAAAAGACTTCTTGACTCAGGAATGGGGCAATCGTCTATAAAGATAAGCAAAAACTATTAACCATAAAATACTGATAACTGTCTCCATATTAAAACCAAGAAGTACTATATGATATCACTTATACTTAGAATCTAAAATACAACAAACAAGTGCACATAATAAAAAAGAAATAGACACAGATACAGAGAACAAATCAGTGTTACAGAGGAGAGGCGGGGGCGGGGCAAATATTTTGGTAGGGTAGTAAGAGGTACCAACTATAATGCATAAAATAAGTTACAAGGATACATTGTACAATACAGGAAATAAAGCCAATACTATAAACTGAGTAAAATCTTTAAAAATTGTGCATCACTATATTGTACAGTTGTAACTTATATAATGTTATAAATATATAAACTATACTTTAATTTTAAAAAAGAACTTCTGTTCATCAAAAAAACCAAAAGAGAGTAAAATGACAGCTGAGTAATAGAAATGTATATATTTAATACACTTGAACAACTGAGGACTGGTAACCAGAACATAAAAAAAAAAATTAGTAGAATTAGGAGACAAATGGGCAAAAGATTTGAACAGGCATGTCACAAAAAAAATTCAAATGGCCAAGCAGTACAAATAGGTACCCAAACCTATCTGCAAACAGAGATGCACATTAAACTACAGCAAGTAGTACTACTACATACCCACAAGATTAGCAAAAATTAAAAAGTCTGACAATATCAAGTGTTAGAGAAAGAGAAAGGACTTTCATACTTTGCTGGCAGTAGAGTAGCTTGTTATGATTTTGGAAACAATACAACATTATCAAGAAAAATTCGAGATATACATACCATATGACCCAGGAATTCTACTCCCTAGGGAAATTCTTGCACATGAGTTCAACGATACATGTTTAGAAGCACTTATTTCATCAAAACAACCCAATCTCTTAGTGGTGAAATGGATAAATGTTATTGTGGTAAATTTATATAATGACACAATATATAGCAATGGGAAAAACCCCTTACAACAACATAAATTCGTAAATACATAATCTTGATAGAAGCAAAACATAAAATTACAGAGGAGAGCATTCCATTTATATAATGTTCAAAACTAGACATGTTTAAACTAACATACATTATTTAAGAATGGGCCTTTAGGGGACAAAATCATAAAGTAAAAAAAAAAGTAGTTTCCAAAAAGCCAAAGTAATAATTTATCCAAATATTAAGAGAAATGTATGATTGGCAAAATAAATGTAGGTGGGTTGGAGGCTTCTGAGATGCTGACAATGATGCTTCTCAAGGAGTAGTCACCAGGTTTTTTGCTGTTATAATTATTCATTTTTCTGTGCAAGTCTGTTTTACATAAATTTCTATGTTATATTACATAAGAGGTTCTTAAAAAGAATTTAACAGTAGTCCACAAAGAGTTAATTTGCATAATCATAATAGAAAATATCACTAGTTGTATAAAAATGTTGCTATAAACTAGCAGTGCAAATATTCATAACTGAATTTTTATAACAAACTTATCTGCTTTTAAAAGAGGACTTTTCATAAGGAAACCACAGTAAGTGATTTCAGACGAGATGACTAAAGTAGTGTGCTTTTATAAAGGCAAGCCTCATCATCTGGAATATAATATACACTATTTTGCAGTCATGATCACCTATTTTTTTTTCTTTTCCTGAGAGATAGTTAACATAAAACACAGAGATTTAAGTATTTGGTTTGATGAATTTTGGCAATTGGACATACATATAAACCACACCTAAAACAAAATATATAAACACTTCTTCCCTTTCCTTCATTGTTTCTTTTTAAAAAAATACAAACCATGTATATATTAAAGATCAGTATGATTCTTAAAATAACAATTCCATTTAGTTGACTAAAACAAGCTAGTTGAAGAAGGTATGAGAAACATTTTCATTTTACTTTGGGCCATATGATATACTTGATACCTTCTGACAAAATATGGGTGTCATACAAGTTATACACAGTTATTAGGCAGCTGCTATGAGGAAACAACTCCATAAATTAAGAACACTGTAGATGAGGGGATCAAAATAAGAGGATCCCACAATTGAATGTTTTCCAGTTTCTCACAACTGAAGAGTTCCAGCTGAAAATAAGAGAAGTAAAACCTAACACAACCATGAGGTTTGGACAAGAGGCAGTGCCCAGCAGGACCTGAACACAATTTCTGAACACAAATTAGGCTGAAAAAGCTCCTAGGGATTAGTGGTTTATCTTCTCTGAGTCTAGGCATGTATGAAATAGCCACAAACCTCAGTTGGTGAAAAGCAGGAAAGAAGAGGATGGGGTGAGGTAGAGTTTCTACCTTTCTATCTTCTACAGTTTTTTGTTGGTGGAATTTTGCAGGATAAACTTCAAAAGCACCAAAGCATGGCAGAGTGTGCTATAGGTATCACAAAGTCAATTGTGATTTGACATCTCTTGATTCAGTTAAATTATGAATGTTGTCAGCTATGTGGTTTACTTATTGAGGTTGAAGAGACTCACAGCTGAATCCCTATTTAAATTTGGCAGGATTCTAAAAAAGTCAGGAAAGGCAACTGGACAAAATCCATGTCCAATCCATCTGCTTAAACTGTTTACTTATAGTAACAGCATACAAATGTCTCATGTTACTGATAAACCACAGAAAGCTTGTGGGATGCTGTTACTATCCAAACTTAAATGTAATGTTCCGTGTGGCAGAGTACTGAGAAAGTCGATGCAATTACTAATCACGTTTACTTAGAACAAATTTAACACAATGGCAAGAATGAGGAGAGTGCCTTTGCATATATAAGAATGTTTTAAAAACTTATTTGAAATAATTAAACATTTGTGAAACAAAAGTGTCTTTGAAGCAATTTAACTTGAACTTTTAGTGTAATTTTTATTGTGAAACATAACAAACATAAAGAAAGCCAGAAAAAAAACAACACCACATAACGCAATTTAAAGATAATTTGAGCATAACATCACCATCTGGTCAAGAAAAAAGAATACTAGAAGCACTCTGGAAACCCCTTCGGTAAATCTCCCTGATCATACCAGGCACCCTCCTCTCTGGATAATCATTATCCTGATTTTTATGAGAAATAGTTCCCGTATCTTCTTTATAGTTTTACCACCTAGGTATACATTAAATGGAGAAGGCAATGGGACCCCACTCCAGTACTCTTGCCTGGAAAATCCCATGGATGGAGGAGCCTGTTAGGCTATAGTCCACGGGGTCGCCAAGAGTCAGACGACTGAGTGACTTCATTTTCACTTTTCCCTTTCATGCACTGGAGAAGGAAATGGCAACCCACTCCAGTATTCTTGCCTGGAGAATCCCAGGGATGGCGGAGCCTGGTGGGCTGCCGTCTATGGGGTCGCACAGAGTCAGACACGACTGAAGCGACTTAGTAGCAGCATACATTCCAAAACAGTAAGGTTAGCTTTGTCTGTTCTTGAAGTTATATAACTGGAACTGCAATAGTTTATAAATATATTTTGGTAAACTGTTTCACTTACTGCACATTGTGAGACATATCCATGTTGCTACCATAATTTATATATTCAGCTGTTGAAGGATATTTGGGTTATCTTCCATGTTTAGTAATTATAAACAATGCCAACTTTGAATTTTTGTGCACATGTCTCCTTGTGCATATATGCATTAGTTTCTCTCAGATATAGATCTGGAAGTAAAATATGATATGCATGCCTTCAACTTAAGTTGATCCTGGGCATGTATCTGGAGAAAACCATGATTTGAAAAGATACACACACCACATCAAGGCTCACTGCAGCACTATTTACAGTAGCCAGGACATAGAAGCAACCTAAATATCCATTGAAGGATGAATGGATAAAGATATGGTATATATATACAACAGAGTATTCTTCAGCCATGAATAAGAATAATGCCATTTGCAGCAACACAAATGAACCTACTGATTGTTGTACGGAGTGAAATAAGTCAGACAGAGAAGGACAAATATCCTAAGACATCACTTAAGTGGAATCTAAAAAAAATGGTACAAATGAACTTATTTACAAAACAGAAATAGAGTTACAGATGTTGAAAACAAATCTAAGGTAACCAAGCGGGAAAAGAGGAGGAGGGATAAATTGGGAGATTGGGATTGACATATACACACTACTATGCATAAAATAGGTAACTAACAAGAACCTATTGTATTGCACAGGGAACTCTATTCAATACTGTGTAATGACCTACATAGGAAAAGAGTGGATATATGTATACATATAACCAATTCACTTTGCTGTATACCTGAAACTAATACGATGTTGTATATGAACCACACTTCAATATAAATTAAAAAAATAAAATGGTAGCACTAACTTATCACAAACAGTGTATAAGCATTCCCATTGCTCTAAATCTTTGCTGATATTTGATATTTTCCATGTTTAATTTTTTGCCATTCTGATAGGTGACTCACAGTATGACACCAAATTTTTAATTTAGATTTTCATGATTATTAAAGAGATTGACTATCTTTGCATTTATTTATTGGCTATTTAAATTCTCCTTTTGGAATGCCATTCTCTTGACCACTTTCCTATTGGGTTGTTGTTGGGGTTTTTCTTTCCTCATTAATTTGTAGGAATTCCTTATATGCTCTGGACATCCTTCTTTGTGAGTTGTACATACAAATGTCTTCTCTCATTCTGTTTCTTTTTTATTCTTTTCTTTCCCTGGAGTCTCTTGATGAATAAAAGTTCCTATTTTAATGCAAATTTATCAACACCTTCCTTTATGGTTAATGTCTTTTTTGTACTTTTCTCATCTAGGCAAAACCCCAAAGTCAAGAAGACATTCTTCTGTTATTTCCTAATTTTTTTTTTCATTTACATTTAGGTCTAGAATTAATTTTTTGTTTATGATGTGAGTTAAAGTCAAGTTTCAGTTTTTAAAAATAAGGATCTTCAACCACCATAGCATCATTTACAAAATAGACCATACTTTCTCCTAATGCTTCACCCCACCTCCTTTTTCCATATACACGTAACAAGTCCCTCACATGCCATGCATCAAGCATATACATTAGAATAGGACTGCTTATACTTTTCTTTTTCTCCGTCTTTGCTCCAACAGCACACTATCTTAATTTCTGCATCTTTAAATAAGAGATATGAGAAAATATACTCTATGAAATGATAGATTTACTTTTACATACTTAATTCTTTTGATGACATCATAATACAATTGATTTTTATATACTCTCCTTGTATCTAGTGGCTTTGTTAAACTTGTTCAATAGTTTATGATATCAGATAGGCTTTTTTTTGGGCAGATACAATTTGTTAGATTAGGAAATTCCATTTTGTTCCTGGTTTACCATCATGAATTCCTTTTGTGATGAATTTATCAAATGCTTTTTAACTGCATCTTTTGAGATGATCTTTTTCTTCTATTAATATAAGCTATGAGTGATTTTCCAACAATAATCTAAACTTGCGTATCTTGAATCAATCTAACTTTGTTGTTATATATTATTCGTTTAACACATTGCATGATTTGGTTTGCCAAAATTTGCTTAGGAAATTTGAATTCAAGTTCATGAAGGAGATTGGCTTGCACTATGATTTTCTTCAATTTTACTATGATGTTTGTGAACTGTGGATTTCTTTTTAATTTACCCTGCTTGAATTTTATTTGGTTTCATGAATCTGTGGATTGATCTATAAGTTTTAGAAACTTCTAAATGATAATGACTTCAAAAAATGTTTCTACTCCTCTCCTTCTGAATAACTATACATATATTACGCATTTTCACTATATATTATATGCCTCTTACACTCCTTGTATTTTCCATATCTTCTCTCCATGCTTCAGTCAGGATTCTTTCCTATGACCTATCTTACAGTACACAAATTCTCTCTCCAGTTGTTTTATTCTGTTATTTCATCTACAGTTTTTGTAATTTTAATTACAAAAACATTCAGTTCTCAAATTTCTATTTTCTTTCAAATGCGCTACTTTTTTAAAAAAATGAATACTTATATCCTTGAACACAGTAAGCATAGTTCTGGAGTCCCTATCTGCTTGTTTCTATTGATTTTTATCCCTGCTGTGTTGTCTTTTATATGCTTAATTATCTTTCTCTGTCAGAAAATAATATTTTAAAATCACTTTATTGAAATAATTTGAGGCTTAGGTTGATTATTATAATATCTTCCTTCAGAGTAGATTTTCTATTTGCTTTGGTTAGGTACCTGCAGGTATTAGCAATTCCAGATCACTTTCCCGTTTTTTTTTTTTTTTTTTCCCCCAATGTTCAGGATTTTCCCAGCCACCCAGATGGGTTTGACCTTTAGCTGTAGTCTGTGCAGTGACTGGCACACTTTCTGTTTACCCTCTCTCTTAGTTCAATCCTTTAAAGTCTCAACCCAAAACATGGACTTTTTGCCACTGCGTTAGCACTGACAGTCCTAGACGCTAATGTTTTTCCTCCACCAGTTATGCAATATTATTAAAAGTACTACTCAGCTTCTCATCCACCTTTTTTGGATCACCAACTATACCCAGCCCCAAAATGCCATGTTCCTAGATCTTGGACTAGTAATTCTTTACTAGTCTATTAGCATTTTGGAACCAGCTTATAGTTTGTTTAGCTTTATTAAGTGTCATCAGTGAGAGGACTATTCTGAATTACCTCCTGTGTCACTATTGTTAGGTCCATAACTGTAGATATTTTCAATCTTGTCTTTTATTTCCTAACATATAAAACACACAGTTTTATGATCTATGACTGGTATTTACAAAGTCTTGCAGTTCTACTTTCTGCTTGAGCTTACTCATAATGACTTATCTACTTTTGTGGTTGTATTTTGACTGTGGCCACTTGTTCTCATAAAATGACTTCACAGAAATGCCTTGAGGCCTAGGATAAAGGTGTCTTCTTCCAATTAGGATTTGCATTTCTTTCTGCCACGTTCCTAGGGGATGCTACTAATCAATCGGGGGCTACTTTAAACTCAATTCAACATCTAAAATAATATGGGTGATGTGGATTTGGACTGCAAATCTACTCCAGGGCTGGATTATGGTTATACCTTCTGTACTATGCTGAGGCACTTTCTTTGCAGTCTCTGAGGGCAGGTGAGACAGTTCATGATTATGTCAGGGTGTAGGCTATGGTGGCTTTAATCCTTGTGAAGAGAAAATCTCCTATTAGATTACATACTTTAAGCAGAGGTTTGTGGCGCAGTTTGTTAAAAAGCAGAATACACACAACAAAGCTTACAAATGTTTTATTTCTGAATGGAATCAGAGAACCTAAGAAGCCAGAAGGAACATGAGTACAGTAAGTAC
The DNA here is from genome assembly GCA_024291935.2 of Okapia johnstoni. Classification (NCBI taxonomy): domain Eukaryota; kingdom Metazoa; phylum Chordata; class Mammalia; order Artiodactyla; family Giraffidae; genus Okapia; species Okapia johnstoni. Next base: position 27,908,387 of record CM044326.1, read on the forward strand.
TAAAATACCCAGATCTCCTTAGTCTCCAAATCTCTTTTGTGACAGGAGGACTTTTGTGCTTCACACTTTTAACCTGTTAGCCCTAAAACAGTTCTCAGAGCTTCAGAAAAATTATCTAAGGAAAACTATGCCGAACCAGTAACAGAAAGCATTAGTGTGCTGAGGTCTAAACTAAGAGGACAAAGACCTCAAGATTAATCTCTCACCATTCCTCAGTGAGTGCTTGCCCAAGTTCCACCAGTCCCACCCCTGTCACTTCTAGACTGTCTTCAAATTCTTCACTGGGTACTTGGCTTTGGCGCTAATGATTTTGTTACTCCAGGCAGTTTTCCAAACAAAAAGGAATGGTTATTTATAATTCCTAGACTGAAATCATAAATACCATCAGCTGAATTACACTGAAATGTCAGTATAACTCTATGAACAGGATTTCACATAAAGTGTGTCTGTCTTGGCAAAGTAAAAAGGATTTTACTTCTAAAAGTTGCAAAAAGATCTTATTGTAGGTAAGTTTAGACTCTTAGGTGGTCCTGCAGTGTATACTCTGAGGACAGTTTTACAGCAAGGTTCCTGACACAGACCATTTAGACTGGGAGCCAGACAACATTTTTCTCCCTCAAATTATAAGGAATCAGTGGTATTCCGGTAAATTGCCCCTTTGTGAATGAAATAACTTTAGATTTTCATACTGAATACCTTTCTTACACAGATCGTTTTACTTTTTACTCAAAAATTCTGTGACTACTTCAATCTAAAACAATACTCGTAAGATAAAGTTTACATGGTAGTATCTTCAAGCAATGCCTTTTATTTCAAAGTATGCTTTTTTAAAAACAAAAAGAAAATAATCAGTATCTGCTAATTTTAAAATAATTAGAGATTTCCCCAAGGTATATAAATCCTCTAAACATTCCATCCAGTACATGCTTAACAACTACCAGTTTCTGAACTCTCTCATACTTTGAAAAGGACATGTTATACAAAAGAACTGACTCCATGTGGCTCTGTGGTCATGTCACAGTGAGTATGCTGCTTTCAGTTCCTAAAGAGGATTGCTGTTTGATGCCAAAATGCAGCTGAGCACTGTCTTGTAAAGTTGGTTATTCATATGACTGAAAATCCAGTAATTCTGCCCCTGAGGCATATTGCCTAGAATAGAGCAAGCTCTCAAAGTATAGCCCTTGGACCAGCAGCATCAATGTCACTTGGGAACTTACTGGAAATACAAATTCTTGGGACCCACTCCAGATCTACTGAATCAGAAATCCAAGGTGTTTTAACAAGTCCTCTAGGTGATTCTGATGCAGACTAAAGTCTGAGGCTCCTTCCCTGCTTCAGAGAAATTGTTCTTGAATTGTTCTAATACAGAAATTGTTTGAGCAGCATTGCCCCTTACCTCTCTCCCTCTCTCCAATCACCCCCGTCTACACACACACATCCAATCCTGAAAATGAACACCTATTGTCAGGAGAATGATATAAAAAATTGTAGTACTAACACAATGTAGTACTCACTACACAATAGAGAAAATAAATGAAAAATAGCTACATTTATAAGCTTAAATAAAACTTAGAGCCATAATTTTGATTGAAAAAAATCAGGAAGTCTGCAGTATAATATTTTATAAAGGCCAAATACAAGCAAAACAAAATATTAATTAAATAGAAATTTATGTGATAAATCAAAAACACTATTTTTATAAAACAAAGAAAGGATACCCCTTTAATTCCATACAGTATTTCCTGAAAGGGAGCAGAGGCAGGGGGATAGGGTGAGGAAGGAATCCAGTGGGAACTATAAATAATAAATATACTGGGATCAACTTAGTTCTTGGGTTGGTCATGAGATCATAACCCATTGCATGTATGTAATTTTTATTACTACATTCTTTCATATATATAAAATATTACACAATACAGTTTAAACCTAGAAAACAAAAACTGCAGCTAATAAAGATGAACATTACCTTAAACAAAAAAATTAGAAACCACCTAAGTGATATAAATTGTATAAATTGTGATATGTCCATTCAGTTAAAAAGAATTTACAAGACATGATAAAATATTTACAATAAAATTAGCAAGATAAAATACTGTAAAAATATACAGCAAAATATTAGAAAAAACACAATAAAATGTCAACAGTGGATATTACAGGGAGTTTTATTTCTTTTTTGTTCCTTTAAAATTTTCTATAGTGAATAATAAATACTTTTAAAACCATTAAGGGTTTTTTAAACTGTCACTGAAACATTTAAAGACTGTAAGTCATTAAAGAAAACTATCAAATCTTCTATTGGAAACAGGAAGGAAACTGGTATTTTGTGAAAATCTGTGATTTATGAGCTTTATAATTTAAAGTCTTATATTTTCTGCCATAAAACTGTATATCTTTATTACTGATTCTATTTAAAATAGAATGTCATGTTAGGAAAAATATGACTGAGAAAACCACAAGGTAACAAATGTATTTTTACCATAGAAGACTTCAGTTAAGACAACTAAAAACAATTTCAATATCATTAAGAACAAAAAGAAAAATATCCACCAATGGTTGACCGGCTTTTGGAAACACCAGAGAAACACATATACTTAAGAGTTTGCCTTGTAGTTCCGTGGCCCGTCATAACAAGAAAGAAACATAAAGATTATGGCCAGAGGCCAGAGATGAGTTACATACCTCTTTTTCCAATATTCTAGCGACCTCACCAAGGGTCCGATCTAAAGCAGAAACCTTATTGCTCGCCCATGAGCCACTGTCTTGTACTTGTAGTTGTTTCAGAAGATCTTTGGCTAACCGCTGAAGCCTTGGGTACAAAATAAAAGAGAAGAATGACATGAATGAATTAGACTACAATATTTCATTTTCCAGAACACTTTTAAACAAAAGTTACTTTCATTATTATATTAGAAACTGCTTCATAGAGTACCTAAGGAAAAGAAAAACCAATCACTCCTAAGGCTGGTATTACTCTATATTCACAAACACCAACCTAGTCTTTGTGACACGAAACAGACCTGGAGGACAGTACTGTCCACCAACAGGCTCAGCTGGAGCAGTTGCTGCCATCAGTTTCTGTGTTACTCTTACCCTAGAACGGACCTGATGATGGGGAAAGGTCAGAGTATGACGGCAGAGAAAATGAGGAGAGGAGCCTGAGCAGGTTTTCATATTTTGATACAAATCTTTAAGGTAATTATAAGCACTGTAAATTCTCAGTATGTCAAATTCCCCATGTTCCAGTTTATAAGCAATTTGGGGACTTCCTGTCACTGCTGATGTCATTTAGACAACAGAGCATTTGCTTTTATTTGCTTTTCAACAAGAATAACACATAACACACACCTGGGGCTTCCCAGGTGGCTCTAGTGGTAAAGACTCCACCTGCCAATGCAGGAGACATAAGAGATGTGGATTCGATCCTGGGATGGGAAGACCCCCTGGAGGAGGGCATGGCAATCCGTTCCAGTATTTTTGCCTGGAAAACTCCATGGACAGAGGAGCCTGGTGGGCTACAGTCCATGGGGTCGCAAAGAGTTAGACACGACTGAAGTGACTTAGCACGCACAAAATAACACATATTTCATAGGATTCTTTAGTAAGGGGACTGCATTAATATTTCTTTGAAGCTCTTACTTCTTCTGTTTCACAGACCTGATTCTTTGAGCAATCTTCTTCTCCTATCCTGTTATTCGTCAGAGCATCCTACCAACAGACACTCACCAGACAGCATCCTAGATCTCTCCACTTTCCCCCATATGCCATTTCCCCTCCCATACAAAAGATTGGTATGATATGGCTTCAGCATGTTGCTAATAAGTTTGTCCAAGTCTGCTCACGCTTGCACTCTTCCACGAAGATGTCTTCATATATCGCTTCATCTCCTCATAATTCCACTCTTTCCCTTCTCCCCCTTGCTTTCATAGAAGAAGATTTTACACTTCATAAGGAAAATGGAAGCTACTGGAACAAGGAAATCTTACTTTCTGCCAAAAATCTATAAGCATGTGAGCATTTCCCCCATACTCTCCTTTATTTCTCCTATTACAATCAAGGAAGACTGATTCCTCCCATGTAGGGCTAATCTTACCACACTGGCTCTACATGCATGAGGTCTTTCTGGATCTAAATCCTGCTTTCCCTGCTTCACTGTCTTTGCAAATGCTCTTTTATTCATTCCTTCTGAAACATTTCCCCCACCTCCAGATTATCTAGAAAAATTCTACTCTTCCCTAAGTTCCTAGCTCAAACACTGCTTTCTCTGATCTATTCCTTCAAGTAACTATCACAAGTCTCTCTCATGCAGAGACTGAAAACAGGATTTTTGGTAATGATGGGACTGTTCCATAACTATTATGTACAACCTGGTGGCTGCTGGCCAAATGTACCTATTGTGCACTTGAAAGACAGTTAGTATGGCTGCAGAACTTTTAAAAAAAAATTGACCATTTTATTTCATTTATTTTTGGTAGTACAGTGTCTTCCTTGCTGCGTGTAGGCTTCCCCTAGTGGCAGCAAGCGGGGGCTACTCTCTAGTTGCGGTGCCAACGCTTCTTCTTGTGGCGGCTTCTCTTGCTTCTAAACAGGGTCTCTAGGACTTCAAATAGATGCAGCACGCAGGTTCAGCAGTTGTGGCTCATGGGCCCTAGAGTGAAGGGGCTTCAGTATGAAGAACTAATTTAACTTAATTTTAATAATTAAAACAGTCATATGTGGCTAGAAGCTATCATACTGAACAGTGCAGAAGCACAATATTAACTTTACGAGAGAGGGCTGTTGTCGGACCATTCACCATCTTATCCATAGCACCGTTACATAAGTACAGTCTAGAAGTACTGATGTATGGTCTAAGAAGAAATTTCTTCTTTATACTAATCTTAATAATATCCATAACCTCATATGTTACAAAATACTTTCATGTACATGATCTTATTTGTCCTCTGAAAAACATTATCCATCCCTGTTTGAATGCTGGCTTAGGAAGACGAGGTGACTTTCCCAAGGCTTCTTGGCTAGTAAATGCACTATTGGAACTAGGAACCTATGCCTTTCATCTTCAGACTTCACGCTTTGTCTCCACACCATATTAGTCAATTCAATAAGAAAATTTTATTCACAAATGAATAATAACCTAGAACACAATTTCATCTATTTATGTAAAAATCTTTAATTCCTCAAAGGATACAATAGCAACCGCAGTTCAAAAAGGCACTTGTGAACTCCAGTTTAAATCTAAGCCATCCATATGGAGTTTACTTTGATAAGTCACAGAATGAATACAAACTCTAAAATCAGAAATACCTATGCTTAAATCCTGGCTTTATGTAAACAGTGGGGAGGTTGTTTAAATACTCAATCTCAATTTCTTCAACTTAAAGTGGAGATTATATATACATATATTTTTTTCTTTAGAGCTTCTGCAGATTAGAGATAACTAATGTAGTGTACCTAACACCATTCACTAAAGTAGACATTGAATAAATAATAAATAATCAACTATTATTACTACTTACTGACAGAAAGTCTCAATCTAACATTTTGAGAAAATAAAAAATACAAAAATAGACTAAGAGCAACATAGTCCTTTTCCTTCTAATCGAATGTGGGCTAGAGTCCCATCCGATTAAAGTAACTGACCTTATCATGTGGACGAATATTGGCAGCAAACTCCATTGTGTGACAGATAAGTAGCCACTTCAGCTCTTGGCTGAATAAAGCCTGCACACCATGTAACTAAATATCCAGCCATAGCAACACATGCATATGAATCTAGTAGTACTCTTACCGAGAACGCTCACATTCCACTGAAAACCAGGGGTATTGAGGGAGGCACAAGGACCATTTTAATCCACAGAATACAAGAGGCTTATATTTCACCCTGAGGTAAATCAAATCTGGGACTCATATGAACCTACCCTTCAAGGAAGAATGCCAAATGAAGGGGATGCTGTGGTAACATGAGCTAAACCTCTGCTTCATTCCTGGCCTCCACAGAAGTACCACAAATAACATAGCTCCTCTCAAGAAAAAAAGCATTAGATTTTGATTCATACTATAAATAATGACTGAATGTCACAGGACTCAAGTCCTGAAAGTTATAGTTTCCTTACAGGGCAAGAACAGGAGCTGTTTAGAGGGTGCAGTTTTTTAATACAGAAATTGCTATTTGTATAAATTCTGGCAGATAATTTTTCTAGCATGAAAAGAAAAACTAAAGGCTTCGTAATTCCTAGCCCAGAACATGAGAAGTGTCTGACAGGTAAATGGCTTTGTGGAGAATTTTTTTAAGGTCAGATATTGTCTTCTCAAAATTTGAACACATTTTAACAATTCTCAGTTCAAATCTGTTACTGGTGAATGTGAAACGTAACGGCTCCTCTGTAAGGAGCCTTAACTTTTATCACAGTAAAGTTTTGGAAGGTTCATTAGGATCATTGGGAAGATTTTTAAGTGTAAGAAGGGAAACTGGGTCCATGTTAGGAAATAACATTGTTCTTTAGTGTGATAGGCAGGAAGACATAAATATATTAACTTCCATTTTTTCTTTTAAACCTTCTCTATTTGAGAGGTACACAGTCTAAATTTAAGCCTACAGGTTCCCCTTTCATTCTTAAATTATATGCCTAAGCCTGTATTTCTACATTAAGAGTTTAAGAAATCCTCATATAAAATGAAAAAAGCCAGTGTGCATATATTGCCTCCCATACAGAACATCTTTCATTGTTGCCTCCAGCATCCTTTCTTGTGGATAAAAAACCCATCTACCCTTTCAGGGAATTATGTCATCCTCACACTTAATACTAGATGTGCTCAATGCTATCAAGGAGCTGCTGTTCCCAGGCCCTCACCCTTAGTGGAAAGATCTAGAAAATGTGTGTACATTATTTTATATAAATATAAAATATATATAATTATATATACACAAAGATGATGCTTGAGCAACAGGGCTTTGAACTGTATACGTCCATTTGTACAGATTTTTTACACTATGTGTGTACCACAGGATTCATGGTTGGTTGAATTGGTGAATGTAAAACCTCGGAGGGGAAGGGTTGACTGTAAAAGTTATAGGCAGATTTTTGACTGCTCAGAGGGTCAGTACCTCTAAACCTCACTCCGCACTGTTCCAAGGTCATGTGTGTGTGTGTGTATCCCTACACTTTACATCTATATTTATTTCTTCATATATGTTGGAAAATACAAGTTAAAACTGATATCTACAATTCCAATTCATCACTGCAGGATTTTCTATTCTCCTTGAGTATATTTTTTAACTCTCTTCTCTTAACAGTGAGCAATCTGTCTTCCAACGTCCTTAATATATTTACTTATGTGAGCGACCCCCCAACATATCACCCATCTTGTTTATTTACACTATTAGCTACCTGCTTGGCTCTGACTCCCCACACTGGGCTCTTCTGCTCTTCTCACCCGTGCATGGGTTTCACAGCCTTTACAAGGCTCCCCTGACAGACTGGGCAAGGATGACACTCCACAGATATGCCCTCCTCACTTGGCTCTGATTCCCCAGACCAGGCCGTGGTGTCCTACCCCACACGGAAGCTCCTGTACGCTGCTTGGCTCTGAACCTTCACACCTGGCCACCCCTCCTTAGTCCACTCAGGCTCTGACAGCCACCATTCTGCCCCCGCTGCATCCAGTCGTCCAGCCAATGCAGATGGCTATTTGGTGGTGCTCTCTCATCTAACAGCCATAGGACTGAATTTTTCTGGAAGGGGGAAGGGAAACTGGAGAAAGTCATTTTCATTTATTAAACAGAATAATTTTATAAGGAGACATGTCTTTTCATCTCCTTTTTGGTTACCTATTTCAATCAGTTACAATAATTAAGCTTTTTGAGAAAAAGGATGACTCTAAAGTTTTAGATGACTTAATATAAGGATGGACCTGCCATTTCTTAAGATAAACAAAAATAGAAGAGGTAAGTTTTAGAAACAAATTTCAGGAGTTTACCTTGACACATGTTCACCTGAGGCATTCAAGTGAACAGAGAGACATGCAAGTGGAAATGCTAACATGAAAGCTGGGTATTGTATTCTGGAGTTCTGGGGACAGGTCTGGATTGGAGACATGAATTTAAAGTCCATCCAGATACTAGTTGTTTAAAGTCATGAAAATAAATGAGACTACCAAGAGAGTAATTCTCTACCTGAACTCTCAGGACAAAGGCGTGCTAATGTCAGAGCTCAAAGGGACAAGAAACAATCAGGCAACAGGTAATGAAGAAGAGCAGTTAGTCAAGTAAGAGGAAAATCCAGAGAAAGTTGTAGAACAGACTATTACATTTAAGGGCCCCCCTTGAAGTATATCTTGCTAGCCATGACTTAATAGTCTCCTCATAGAGTGACTAAGGACTTGACAAAATGACTTGCCTTGGCCAATGAGACATCAGCAAATGTGACACAAGCAGAGGCCTGATCTGGTCTGATATCCCCTATCACTGATGAACACTATGCAAAAACACTGATGCAAAAACCCTCAACAGAACAAGCCGAACAAATTCAACAGTATATTAAAAGGATTATTCACCATGACCAAGTGATCCGTCATCATCCAGGAGGCTGACCCAAGCTTCATAGGGGAATGGCAGTCATAGGGGAACAAGAAAGCAAAGCTGCGAGCAAAAGCTTCAAGACTTCTGAAGCTAAGGCTCAGAAGTCACATACTGCTTCTGCAGTAGACTGGGCATCAGAACAAGTCAAAAGGTCAAATTTAAGAGTAAGGTTAATGGAGTCCACCCCTTGATGGAGAGGTGGCAAAGTTATATTGCAAAGGGCCATGCCTTCAGGAATGGCTCAGCAACTTCTGGCCATCTCTGCCAACGCTATTCTGTGTCATATATTAAATTTCCTCAAATTTTGGATCCATTTCTAGATTGTTTTTAAAAACCTATTCCATTAATTTGTATTACTATTCACATGCCAATGCAAAACTATTTTAACCATGTTAGCTGAATCCTATTTCACTTTCCCTCTTGAAAAAATTTTTTCCTGGAAATTTTATTTTTCTATATGTTCTTTAAAATGCTTCTATCTCTAGCTTAAAGAAGGTTGTTATTTTATTGAAATCACATATTTGTAGGAGAATTTAAAGAGAATTTACTATACTTTGTCTTCTATCCAAGAGTACAATTTGTTTTTTAACTTTTATGAGTCATTTTTTTATATCCCTTATTAGCATTTTGAGCTTTTATTTTTGTAGAGCCTTCATATTTCTTGTTTATTCTTCAAAGTTTACTTTTCCATTGCCATTATAAATGATATTTATATTTTCTGATTATCAAAAAGAAAAGCTACTACTTTTGTATCCTAGATATGCTGCTGCATAACCTTAAGCAGGTTACTTACTCTATTTAGGGCTTAGTCTCCTCGTGAAATTCATTGTGTTGATGTGATTAATAAATGAGTCAACACATGTAAAGAGCCTGGCATAAGGTAAAGGTTCAGTAAACATCACCTATTATTAACAGTGTCACATAAATTTGGAAATTAGCCATCTTACTGAATTGATTCTCTTGTTTTGACTAGTTCTTCACCTGATTCTCTTGGGTTTTCTAGATATACAGTGTGATCATAATCTTGACAATTTCGTTAACGTCTTTAATATTTTATACTTCTATTTTTCTTTTAAAATAACAATGGCTAATAGCTCCAAAACAGCAATAAAGTATTACCTGATGAGTGCTTTATTTCTGACAGGGAAGAATATTTCTACTACAAATGTAAATAACAGCTACATTAAAATGCTATTGCATATCGATACCAACAACTGCTAATAGATACGCCTTCATCTGCGGCATGTAAGTTGTTTCTTGAGTTTTTCACTATTGAAAGTAACATAAAAATAGTTATCTTTGTATATAAATATTTGCACACATTTTTCATTATTTCACTGGGCAGTATGAAGTCTAAAGTGGATGTCCAAAGTAGCGGGGGGATAAATTAGATGAGCTTGGGACTAGCCAACTATATAAAATAAACAACAAAGTCCTACTGTACAGCACAGGGAACTATATTCAGTATCTTTTAATAAACTACAATGGAAAATAATCTGAAAAGAATATATGTATAACTGGATTACTTTGCTGTATATCAGAAACTAACATGACATTGTAAATCAACTATAATTAAAAAATAAAACTTTAAGTACTAGAACTTAATGGTGTACATATAATGAATAAAAGATCTTAAAAGTAAAAGAAAACCAAAGTGGACATCCTAAGCTCCAGATTCACATGGCCTTTCAGTAAGACTACACCAATCTGCACCCCCAACAGCAGTATTACATGAGTACCCTTCTCTCGCTGCACCGCTACTGGCAGTCTATTTGAGACAAACAAAATGACGATGTTTTTGTTCCCTTAGTTAGTACACTAGTAATTACACTTGCACCCAACGGTGGAGTCTAATATATGTCAAGTGGCCCCTGCAACAATCCTGAACGAGATCTCCTCAGAGTTAAGAATCAGTACAGCCTTGGCGGAACTCGCTTTGTTCAAATAGGGTTTCTCTACCTCAGCACTACTGATGTTTTGATGTTTTGAATGAAATACTCCTTTGCTGTGGAGGACTATCTCATACACTGAGAACAGTGTAACAGCACCCCTGGCCTCTACTCACTTGATGGCAGCTGCACCCGTTTTTCCAACTTGTGATAACCAAAACATCATCATATATCCCCAGATACAGACAAATGACCTCTGGCAAAGTCACCCCAGTTGGATATACGGTGTTAGAAGAATAAAGTCCTAGGCGTTGCATACAAAAGCCTATGGCCACAAGCGAACGATAATGGTTCAGGCAAACTTCTGTTAATAGGCAGAGACTAAGGAGACAAATACATAAAATGCAGGCTAAAATACTCACTTTGCTTTATAGGGTGAGTCCGAACCAGAATTTTTTGCTTCCAGTAAACTCTCATATTCCTTGGCCCTGGAGAGAAAAGAGTTTTATCACTGTTAGCTATTTTGTTGTTAATTTTTATACCAAAATAAAACTTTGGCTATGTTTTTCCGCTCCCAGTATTAAGAATATTACTATGCTGATTTTTAACAATTCCATTTCTGACACTGCTTCTTTATACTACTATAAATGCAATCCAAAAAGATTGAAAAATACATACTTCCTCACAGGACAGAAAATCATACAAACATTTCTGAGTTAGGGACTTGGTACAGAATGGTACTTATTTTTCAAAAATATCAAAATCATAATTAAATTTGAAACCATATTAAGTTTCTACAAAGTGGTTGAGATGGCTGCATATCAATGTACCTCAAGAGGTATTCAAGGCAAAATTACTGTTATTGTTGTTGTTCAGATGCTAAGTCATGTCCAACTCTTTGTGACCCCATGGACTGCAGCACGCAAGACTTCCTTGTCCTTCACCATCTCCCAGAGTTTGCGAAAACACATGTCCATTGAGTTGGTGATGCCATCCAACTGTCTCATCCTCTGATGCCCCCTTCTTCTGCCCTCAAACTTTCCCAGCATGAAGGTCTTTTCCAAAGAGTTGGCTCTTTGCATCAGGTGGCCAAAGTATTGGAGCTTCAGCATCAGTCCTTCCAATGAATATTTAGGGTTGATTTCCTTCAAGATTGACTGGTTTGATCTCCTTGAAGTTCAGGGGACTCTCAACAGTCTTCTCTAACACCACAATTTGAAAGCATCAATTCTTCTGTGCTCAGCCTTCTTTGTGGTCCAACTTTCACATCCATACATGACTACTGGAAAAACCGTAGCTTTGACTATATGCACCTTTGTTGGCACAGTGACGTCTCTGATTGTTAATACGCCATCTAGGTTTGATATAGTTTTTCTACCAAGGAGCAAGTGTCTTTTCATTCTGAGGCTGCAGTCACTATCCACAATGATTTTGGAGCCCAAGAAAATAAAATCTGCCACTCTTTCCATTGTTTCCCTATCTATTTGCCATGAAGTGATGGGACTGGATGCCATGATCTTTGTTTTTTGAATGTTGAGTTTTAAGCCAGCTTTTTCACTCTCCTCTTTCATCTTCATCAAGAGGCTCTTTAGCTCCTCTTTGCTTTCTGCCCTTAGGGTAGTATCACCTGTGTATCTGAGGTTGTAGGCATTTCTCCTGGCAATCTTGATTCTAGCTTGTGATTCATCTAGTCCGGCATTTTGCATATGTCTGCATGAAGTTAAATAAGCAGGGTGACAATATGCAGCCTTGATGTACTCCCTTCCCAATTGTGAATCTGTTTGTTGTTCCAGGTCCTGTTCTAACTGTTGCTTCTGGACCTGCATACAGGTTTCTCAGGAGATAGGTAAGACAGGTATTCCCATCTCTTTCAGAATTTTCCAGTTTGCTGTGATCCACACAGTCAAAGGCTTTAGAGGGTCAGTGAAGCAGAAGTAGATGTGTTTTTTGAGTTCCCTTGCTTTTTCTATGATCCAATAGATGTTGGCAATTTGATGTCTGGTTCCTCTGCCTTTTCTAAATCCAGCTTGTACATCTGGAATTTCTTGATTCATGTACTGTTGAAGCTTAGCCAGAAGGATTCTGAGCATTACCTTACTAGCATGTGAGGTAAGTGCAATTGTGTGGTAGTTTGAACATTCTTTGGCATTGCCTTTCTTTGGGATTGGAATGAAAACTGACTTTTTCCAGTCCTGCAGCCACTGCTGAGTTTTCTAAGTTTGCTGACATATTGAGTGCAGCACTTTCACAGTACCATCTTTTAGGATTTTAAATAACTCAGCTGGAATTCTATCACCTCCACTAGCTTTGTTCATAGTAATGCTTCCTGAGACCCACTTGACTTCACACTCCAGGATGTCTGGCTCTAGGTGAGTGACCACACCATCATGGTGATCTGGGTCATTAAGTTCTTTTCTGTACAGTTCTTCTGTGTAAACAATAGTCATTAAAGTCTAGAAATAATTTTAAAAGGCAATGGAAATGATGACCAGATACTCAAAGATTTGTTTTGTTCTGCTTTTGTTGTTTATAGTGAATAAATGCCAAAAGTTTGCAAAAATCTAATAACACTTCTCTGTCATTGTTCAACTAAGCTCCAGCTTGCGTGTTCTAGCACTTAAGAGCCATCAACAGGTCAACAATCAGCAAATGTCACTTCTACAATATATTAACAAAGATTTAATTTTTCAATTTCTCTTTTCAGAGGTCAAAATTTAAATTCTGACCATTCATCCAACGGGTTCTAGTCTCTAATTAGTGACTGGTGAAAGAACTAATCACAATCTACACCAATCCAGACAGCAATGACTGGTGAAAAAAAATTAAAACTGCTTCACAAAAACCTGAAAGATGCAAATTACAACAGGCCTAATGAGAGAAAAAATCAATCTACTATAGGTTATGCTTGGGAATGAAGAAATAACTAAATTAGAATTAAACATTAAATTAAATATGTTTCAACCTACATGTGCACATTGAAAGTGAAAGTGTTAATCACTCAGTCATGTCCAACTCTTTGCAACCCCATGTACTATAGTCTGCCAGGCTCCTCTGCACACAGGATTTCCCAGGCAAGAATACTGGAGTGGGTTGCCATTCCCTTCTCCAGGTGATCTTCCCGATGCAGGGATTGAACCAGGTCTTCTGCATTGCAGGCAGATTCTCTATCATGTGCTCACTGAAAGTGAGTGTTAGTCAGTCGGTCATGTCCGACTCTGCAACCCCGTGGACTGTAGCCCACCAGGCGCCTCTGTCCATGGGAATCTCCAGGCAAGAATACTGGAGTGGGCTGCCATTCTCTTCTCCAGGGGACCTTCCCAATCCAGGGATCGAACTCAAGTCTCCTGCATTGCTGGCAGATTCTTTACCGCCTGAGCCAGGGAAGCTCTCAATGTGCTCATTGCTCTCAGCATATCAAAATGGGGAAATATCCACACTGTACTTGCAACTGTGACCTCATATGAAGGTGGGAACAATTACAGTTATGTAGGGTTCAATGTAGGAGAAGGCAATGGCACCCCACTCCAGTACTCTTGCCTGGAAAATCCCATGGACGGAGGAGCCTGGTAGGTGCAGACCATGAGGTCGCTAAGAGTCGGAAACGACTGAGCGCCTTCACTTTCACTTTTCACTTTCATGCATTGGAGAAGGAAACGGCAACCCACTCCAGTGTTCTTGCCTGGAGAATCCCAGGGACGGTGGAGCCTGGTGGGCTGCCGTCTGCGGGGTCGCACAGAGTCGGACACGACTGAAGCGATTTAGCAGCAGCAGCAGCAGCAGGGTTCAATGCATTCCAAGCACACGTGCCAGGAGCTATACACTCACTGTCTTGTGCAGTCTTAAAAAATATGTCTTTTCCTCATTTTACAAAAAAGAAATTGAGGCTTAAGAAGAAGATGTCTATTATATCAAAGCATTTCTTCATCTGAGGCTTCAAGTGGGAAAGACTGAATGCATTCTCCCATTCATCCACACTTAACTAGAAAATTATAATACTATCCAAAGATATCCTAACTCTACCTGAAATGGTAGCTAAGCACTTTTTCCTAACTCGAATCTTGTCTTGATTCACTTTTAACAATTAAATACTTATTTCCAGAGTTCATACTCTGTATAAACTAAACTAGAATATGGGGGATAATAAGAGTTATATATAGCAGGGATGAGGTATATACATAGTGGAGCTATTCAAGATATTTATTCTCCACAAGGAAGAGGAAGATACAGCATTAAAAGACACATAATTCTGCAAAGCTGAGTAGGTAACAGATGCGAACTGTCACACAAGTGCTCATTACCACCTAAGATGCTAGGGGGAGTTTCCTCAAGGAAATGGAAAGTGTACCTGATTGAAAGATAGGCAGCATCTGAATACACAAAAAGAAAATGCCATTAACAGGAGAGAGAAGTGAGCAAATAATGCAGACACAGAGGGAAACACAAGTTATGCTGAGGGAACTGTGCAGAGATCCCTTTGGCTGGAGCAAAAGATTAAAATATGGGAATGATGAGAGATAGGACTGAATACTCTATTATAATTAAATTCCGATTATTTACTTTTTAGATAATGACTCACTTTATTCATATTTGAAATTCATTAGTGCCATGTTGTACACTACATTTCCTCACTTTTACTCTCCTTGTTATCATGATTATCTTTTTTCTCAGCCATAATGTGGGATATTTATTTACTCCATTTTTTTTGGCTAGCCTTTTCATAGGCTCTTTTGTTACCAATATGCTCAAAGAATTAGATCTTATCAACTTCTATTTAATTTGTTTTTATCTTTATAAAGATATAGTACATTATAAGTGCCATATGTGTATTTGTTAAGTAAAAATAAATAAACCCATACCATTTTCCAGAAAGGAGATATGAATATTGTTCTAACCCTTGTTTAGATCATTTCTATTTCAACTGATAAAATAACTTAAGGTTAAAATTTCATTCTGAGTAATTTTTTGACTATATCTCTATAAGTTTCATTTTCTCACTGTCACAAATTTCAAATAGTTTATTTCCATTTTTTCTTCCTCCAAAATAAAACCTCGTTACATCAAATATTTTCTGCCCCACCCCTACGCTTTGGTTCCAAAATGTTCATTTTTTGTCTTGACAATTTTTTCATTTTGGGGTCAGCTTTATTGAGGTATAATTTAATACAATAAATACTTGAAGTTTTAAATCTACATTTTGATGAGTTTTCACAATTGGGCCTACCAATGTAAATGAAACCACAATCATGATATAAAGCATTTCTACCACCCACAAAGTTTTCTCATGGTTTTTTTTTTTTTTGCAATAACTCTCTTTCCCCTTCCCTTACCCTTTGTTCCTAGCAACCAGCTGTCTACTTTCTACCCCTAAAGCTTTCTGAATATCAAATCATACATACTCTCTTGCGTCTGAATTAATTCATTTAGAATAAATCTCTTGAGAGTCTTTCATAATGTTGAATATATTATTAGTTTATTCCTTTTCACTGCTTTACAGTGTTCCATTCTTTGGATGCCATTAATTTGTTTATCCACTACCAGTTGGATATTTTACTTTCCAATCTGGGGCTACTAACTACTATGAACATTTGTAGACAAATCACTGCATGGATAAATGTCTTGATTTCTCTTAGATAAATACAGAAGTGGGACTGCTGAGCTATATGACAAGCACCTGCTTAACCTTAAATTACCAAAATGTTTATCAAATGGGTCATTCCAATTTGTACTTCTACCAACAAAATATAGAGTTTCAGTTGCTTTAATCTCCAACTATTACTGGTGAGCGGCCTATTTCTCCCCTCAATTCTGTCAGTTTTCCCTTCATGTATTTTGTGGCTTTCTCACATGCATATATGTTTGAAATTGTTATATATTTTTGATGGATTCATTCTTTCATCACTATAAAATGTCCTTCTTTCCTTATTGTACAATTTTGCTCTTAAAGTATACGTTGTATTATATTAATATAGTTTAGCTACATTATCTTGCAGAGGTTATTCTTCTCATGAAGTATCTGTTTCTTTCGTTTCATATTAAGCCACCTGGGTTCTTATATATCAAGTGAGTCCCTTATAAATAGCATATAGCTGAATCATTAAAAAAAAAAAATTCATTCTGCCAACCTGTATCTTTCACTGGAGTCTTTGAAGTGAAAGTGTGAGTCACTCAGTCATGTCTGACTCTTTGTGACCCCATGGACTGCAGCCTGCCAGGCTCCTCTGTCCATGCGATTTCCCAGGAAAGAACACTGGAGTGTGTTGCCATTCCCTTATTTAGGGAATCTTCCTGACCCAGGGATCAAACTCAAGTTTGCTGCATCGCAAACAGATTCTTTACTGTCTGAGCCACCAGGGAAGCACTGGAGTCTTTAACGCACCTATATTTAACATAATTACTGATAAGGACAGATTTGCTTCTGCCATTTTGCTATTTCATGTATGCTATCTTTTGTCCCCCATTTCCTTCATTACTGCTTGATCTTGTGTTAAATGTATCATCTTCATTCTCCTCTCATTTCTTCACACACACATGCATACGTATATATTTGTTTAGTTATTTATTTTCTTAGTAGGTGACCTGAATTATAATTAACATCTTATTTCATAACAATCTAGCTAGAATTAATATCAGCTTAGTTTCAGTAGTATACAGAAGTGTTCCTATGTAGCATTTGCCTTCCCAGGTGGCTCAGTAGTAAAGAAGATGCCTGCCAAGCAGAAGATGTGGGTTCAATCCCTGGGTCGTGAAGATCCCTTGGGGAAGGAAATCATAATCCACTCCAGTATACTTGCCTGGGAAATCCAATGGACAGAGGAGCCTGATGCAGTACAGTCCATGGGGTCGCAGAAGAGTCAGTCACGACTTAGCGACTAAACAACAATATAGCACTTATCCTTTACGCTATAATTATAAATCACAGCTTTACACAGTGCGTTCCCATAAACATAAGTTTATAGTTATTGTTTTGTGCAGTTCACTTTTAATTCAAATGGGAAAAATGAGTTGCAAAAATACTACATTTACACTGACTTATATAGTTATTCCTATAGTGTTTTTTTTATTTCTTTGCATGTATTCATGTTACTACTTTTTTTTGTTTTTTTTTATCTCAGACTGAAGATTTCCTTTAGAGCGTCTTGAAGTACAGGTCTACAAGAGACAAACACTTAGCTTTTGTTTATCACAAAATGTATGAATTTCTGCTTAATTTTTGAAATTTTGCCAAGTATAGAATTCTTGGTTGACAATTTGTTTTCTTCTACCAGGAAGCTGAATGTGTTAATCCTACTAGCTTCTGACCTCCATATTTTACTATAAGAAATAAGCTGCTATTATACTGCAGATATTTTATATATGAAGAGTTGTTTCTCTTTTAGTGCTTTTAAGATTTTCTTTGTCATTATCTTCCAATGTTTGATTATGTGTCATAACATGGATCTCTGCATTTCTTCTACTTTTGAGTTTGTTGAACTTCCTAGATCTGCAGATTCATACACTTCATTAAATTTGGAAAACTTTCAGATATATTTCTTCAAATGTCCTCTGCCCTTTGCTCTCTCTACTCCCCTTCTGGGATGTCACTTATATTTATGTTGGTATGCTGGATAGTGTCCCACAGGTCTCTGACTTTTACCCATTCTTTTTTCTTTCTCTTCTATAGAAAGGATAATCTCAATGGACATTCTTCAAGGTCACCAGTTCTTTCTTCTACCTGCTCAAATAATCTGATGAACCCTTCAAGTAATTTTTCACTTCAATTTTTGTACTTTACAGCTACAAAATTTATTAGTTCCTTAAAAAAAATTTTTATCTCATTATTAACCTTTTCCAGTTGGTTAGATATCATTCACATGGTTTCCTTCAGCTCCGTGATTACATTTTAAATTTTTAAAGTCTTTGTCTAGGAAGGCCAATGTCTGGGCTTTCCCGGAGACACTTTCTATTAATTTCCCTCCCCCAAAGTATGGGCGAATTTTCTTTTTCTTTGCATGCCTTGCAACTTTTCCTTAAGTACACACTCTTATATTTAAAAGGGATAACCAACAAAGACCTACTGTATAGCACATGGAACTCTCCTCAATGTTACATGCCAGTCTGGATGGAAGGCGGGTTTGAGGGAGAATGTATATATGTATATGTATGGCTGAGTCCTTTCACTGTTCACCTGAAACTACCACCACATTGTTAACTGGCTATACCCCAATACAAAATAAAATGCTTAAAGTTCCAAAAAAAAGATCAATGCCATATTAAAAGAGCATATATTTTAAGCATTATAATGTAGCAACTCTAGAAATCAGATTCTCTTTCCTCTCAGGGTTTGTTTTTGCTGTTGTACATTTGTTTAGTGACTTTTCTGAACTAATATTCTAAAGTTTATATTCTTTGTCATTATGATCCCTGAAGTCTTGGTTCCATTATTTTAGGAAGCAGCTAGTGATCCAAGAGATTTCTTTGAACATCATAAATAATAACAACAAAAGTCCCAATCTAGTATTTGCAGGTAAGCCGTGTGACTGTGTTGGGGCAAGCCAACAAGACACAGTCAAGCAGATTACAACACTGTCTTAGCCCTCACTTCCTGCTTGTATAAAAGCCTGATGATCAGGTAGGGAAAAGACTCCAGGGTTGTCCTGGGTCTTTTCTAATCATGTACCCATCCCTGGGCATACATGTGGCCTTCTAGATTTCTCAGAGTATGTGGGAGATTTTCAAAGCCCTTGTTTCCCAAAGCATCTCAATCCTCAACCTTTCCCTGCAAGTTTTTATTAGTCAATTATTTATACTAGTTGTATATCCTTGCACTTGTGTGCTGTGCTTAGTTGCTCAGTCATGTCCAACTCTTCACGACCCCATGGACTGTAGCCTGCCAGGCTCCTCTGTCCATGGGGATTCTCCTGGCAAGAATACTGGAGTGGGTTGCCATGCCCTCCTTGCACCAGGTATCATCAATTAATATATTTGCCTTCAAATTGTTTTTGACAATTACCTGCAGGTAGCCTCCTCAGCTCAGGGAGAATTCTGAGTTAGGCAAAAGAAGGACAAACTCTTAAAACTAACCTTTCAGAGAACCATCAGACAGGTCAAAACAGTTATGGTTCTTTGAATACAAGATCTGTTCTTCTCCAGTATTAGGTACCTGTAACAGGGATGCAGCTTCTGCTGAGTTGGGAAGTTGAGATACGATCAGGGTAAGTTAAAATGCCACTACCCTCTTTTATGGGCTTCCCTGGTGGCTCAGACAGTAAAGAATCTGACTGCAATGCAGGAGACTTGGGTTTGATCCCTGGGTCAGGAAGATCCCCTGGAGAAGGGAATGGCAACCCATTCCATTACTATTGCTTAGAGAATTCCATGGACAGAGGAGCCTGGCAGGCTACAGTCCATGGGGTTGCAAAGAGTTGGACATGGCTGAGTGACTTTCACTTTCACCCTCTTTTAAAAAATTGAATTATAGTTAATCTATAATTTTGCACAGCAAAGTGCCTCAGTGATACATATAAATGGATTTTTTCTTTTTCAGATTATTTTACATTATTGGTTATTACAAGATATTGAGTACAGTTCCCTGTGCTATACAGTAGATCCTTGTAGTTTATTTTATATATAATAGTATGTAAACGTTAATCTCAAACTACTAATCTATCCTCCTCACAACTATCCCACTTGAAAACCATAAGTTTCTTTTCTATGTCTGTGAGTTCCTTTCTGTTTCACAAATAAGTTCATTTGTATCATTTTTTTAGACCCTACATATAAGTGATACAGGAGATTTGTCTTTCTCTGACTTACATCACTCACTTAGTATGATGATCTCTAGGTCCATCTGTGTTGCTGAAAATGGCGTTATTTCATTCATTCTTTTTTTAACTGAAGTATAATTGCTTTCCAATGTTGTGTTAGTCTCTGCTGTACAATGAAGTGAATCAGCTATCTGTATACATATATACCGTCCCTTTTGATCTTCCTTCCCTCACATTCCACCATCTAGGTCATCACAGAACACCAACCTGTGGTGTTCTATACATCATGTTCCCACTACCTACGCATTTTACACATGGTGGTGTATTTATGTCAAACTCAATCTCTCAATTCATCCCACTCTCTCCCTCCCCCACTGTGTTCACATGTTCGTTCTCTACATCTGCATTTCTATTCTGCCCTGCAAATAGGTTCTTCAGTACCATTTTTCTAGACTCCACATGTATGTGTTACCATATGGTATTTGTTTTTTTCTCTAACTTATTTCACTTTGTATGATATATTCTAGGTCCATCCACATCTCTACAAATGACCCAATTTCATTCTTTTTATGGTTGATTAAAATTCCATTATATATATGTACCACATCTTTTTTATCCATTCATCTGTCAACGGAAATTTAGGTTGTTTCCATATCCTGGCTATTGTAAACAGTGCTTCAGTGAACCCTGGGGTACATGCGTCTCTTTCAATTATGGCTTTCTCAGGGTATATGCCCAACAGTGGGATTGGTAGTGGGTCATATGGTAGTTCTATTTTTAGTTTTTTTAAGGAAACTACATTACTGTTCGGGAGAAGGAAATGGCAACCCACTCCAGTATTCTTGCCTAGAGAATCCCGTGGACAGAGGAGCCTGAAGGGCTGCTGTCCATAGGGTCTCACAGAGTCAGACATGACTGAAGCGACTTAGCATGCACGCATGCATTGGAGGAGGAAATGGCAACCCACTCCAGTATTCTTGCCTGGAGAATTCCAGGGACAGAGGAGCCTGGTGGGCTGCCGTCTACGGGGTTGCACAGAGTCGGACATGACTGAAGTGACTTAGCAGCAGCAGCACATTACTGTCTTCCATAGTGGCATATCAATTTACATTCCCACCAACAGTGCAAGAGGGTATCCTTTTCTCTGCACCCTGTCTAGCATTTATCGTTTGTAGATATTTTGATGATGGCCATTCTGATTGGTGTGAGGTGACACCTCATTGTAGGTTTGATTTGCATTTCTCTTAATAATTAGTAATGTTGAGCATCTTTTTCATGTGTGTCTTGGCCACCTGTAAGTCTTCTTTGATAAAATGTCTAGTTAGGTCTTGATACTGAGCTGCATGAGCTGTTTGTATACTTTGGAGATTAATCTTTTGTCTACTGCTTTGTTTGCAAATATTTTCTCCCATTCTGTGGACTGTCTTCCTCTTGTTTATGCTTTCCTTTGCTGTGAAAAAACTTTTAAGTAGGTCCCGTTTATGTCAAAAAGTGTTTTTCCTATGTTTTTTTCTAAGAGTTTTATAGTTTCAGGTCCTACATTTAGGTCTTTTATCCATTTTGAATTTAATTTTGTGTATAGTGTTAGGGAGTGTTTTAACTTCATTCTTTTACATATCGTTGTTTAGCTTTCCAAGAAACATTTATTGAAGAGGCTGTCTTTTCTCCACTGTATATTCTTGCCTCATTTGTCATAGATTAGGTGACCACAGGTGCATGAGATTGTCTCTGGACTTTTCTCTCCTGCATCATTGACCTTATTTTTGTTTTTGTGCCAGTACCATATTGTCTTGATAACTGTAGCTATGTAGTATAGTCTGAAGGAGCCTGATTCTTACAGCTCCATTTTTCTTTTTCAAGATTGCTTTGTCTATTCAGGGTCTTTTGTATCAAAATGCAAATTTAAAAATTTTGATTCTAGTTCTGTGAAAAATGTTACTGGTAATTTGATAAGAACTGCACTGAATTTGTAGATTGCCTTGGGAAGCACAGTCATTTTGACAATATTGACTCTTCCAATCCAAGAACATGGTATATCTTTCCATCTGTTTGTGTCATCTTTGATTTCTTTCATCAGTGCCTTACGCTTTTCAGAGTATAGGTCTTTTGTCTCCAAGGTATTATTTTTATTCCAAGGTATTATTTTTGATGCAATGATAAATGGGATTGTTTCTTTAATTTCTCTTTCTGATTCTTCATTGTCAGCGGATGGAAAAGCAGTAGATTTCCGTGTATTAACTGTGTATGCTGCAACTTTATCAAATTCACTGATGGACTCTAGTAGTTTTCTGGTAGCATCTTTCTCTATGTATACTATGATGTCATCTTCAAATATTGACAGTTTTACTTCTTTTCCAGCTTGGATTCCTTTTTCTTCTCTGACTGCTATAGCTAGGGATTCCAAAACTATGCTGAATGAAAATGACAAGAATGGACATCCTTGTCTTGTTCCTGATATTAGAGGAAACGCTTTCAGATTTTCACCATTGAGTATGATGTTAGCTATGGGTTCGTCATATGTGGCCTTTATTATGTTGAGGTAGGTTTCCTCTATGCCCACTTTCTGAAGAGCATTTTTTTTTATCATAAATGGATGCTGAATTTTAGCAAAAGCTTTTTCTGCATCTACTGAGATGATCATAATGGTTTCTACTCTTCAATTTGTTAATATGTTGTATCACACTGATTGATTTAGGGATACTAAAAAATCCTTAAATCCGTGGGATTAAACCCACTTGATCTCCTTTTACTGTATTGTTGGATTTAGCTTGCTAGAATTTTGTTGAGGATTTTTGCATCTATGTTCATCAGTGGTATTGGCCTATTATTTTATTTCGGTCTCATATTGGTAACAGGGTGATGATGGGAAGGCAGACATTTTTAAGAAGAACAAAATGCTTTGGCATATTTGAAAACAGTTCCTTATTCCCTGCTGGAAGCAAAAGCATTTTGCTGTGATACTCACTTTGAGAACCCGGTCAAGCTCTTAGAGGTGAAGTACACAGAAGTGTGGGGATCTCGTGTAGTTCTGACTCCCATACTTGTCCACCTTGAACATCTGGAGATTCATCAATTATAGTTCAGGTTTTCCTACCCCAGTACTGATTTCCACAGAGGTTTCTGCTCTGGTTAAGTTGTGATTTTCTCTATTTGCTTATCTATCAAATTTGGAAGGCTGCATCCTACACTGTTACTTCACGTATCTTATGGATCTAAGAAGAGTTGCTGATTTTTCACTTTTTTCACATTTTTACCTGTGGTTAGGATGGAATGAGTGATGATTTCCAAGCTTCCTATGTGCAGGACTAGAAATCAGAAGTATAAAGGAATAATGTATGCAACTTTGTGATGATAAATTCAACAACTGAGATGAAGTGGACAAACTACTTGAAAGACAAAATACCAAAACTGAAGAAGAAATACAAAATACGACTTCACTGATGAATTATATACATAATTTAAATAAGCAACTAATTCTAATCCTATAGAAACTCCTGCAAACACAGACAGTTTTCAACCCACTTAAGCAAGCCAACATTCTCTTGATTACAAAACCCAAACAAAGATATTTTAACTACAGATCAACATACATCAAAAGCATAAATGCACCAATCTTTTATAAACAGTTACCAAACTTAATCCAACAATATACAAAAAAATTATATATAATGAGAAAATGGGGTTTATTCAAAGAGTATAAGGTTGACTTAACACTCAAAAGTCAGTATAGAGTTATATACCCTACATGGGAATAGGACACAAATTATATTTCACTAAAGCTGTCATAACAAGTCAACGTAACGCACCAAATTGATAAAATGAAAAAGTGCATTTCAATAGATGTAGAAAAGGCATTTGAGAATATGGTATATCAAGCTAAGAAAAAAACACTCAGGAAGTTAAGAATAGAATAAAGCTCCCTCCACCTGAGAAATGACATCTACAGAAATTGTAAGGTATGATGTTATAGTCAATATAACTTAATAGTGAAAAACCTACTGCTTTCTCCCTAAGATCAGCACCAAAGCTTCTGTTTCATATTTTGTAGAAGGTGAGACACAGAGCAATAGACAATAGAAAAAAATAAACAGTATACTAAGTAGAAAAAAACAAATAAAACTGATTTTATTCTGATATGTTTATGTACATAAAGAAATCTTATAAATTTATAAAACTATTAGAGTTCATAAGTCTATTTGGAAAGGTCCCAATATCTAGTGGATATACAAATAGTAATTCTGTCTATATGCTAACAACAAAAAATATTACAAATACAATTTTCAATAGCAACAAAAACTTAAAATATTAGGGATAAATTTAATGAAGTATTTGTAAAGCATTTAAACTGAAAATTACAAAAAACTACTAGAGAAATTAAATAAGCTCTAAACAAATGCAGATCCATATCTTATCATGAATTGGAAGATACAAAATTATCAGGATATCCTTTCTTCCTAAGCTTATCTACAGATCGGTGCAATGCCAATCAAAATCCCAAGAGACTTTTTAATTTTAGATACTAAAAAATAATCTTAATATTTTTGTGAAAATGTAAGACATTGGAAAAACCAAAACTTCAAAAAGAAAACAAAGTTGATGGTATTTAGTCAATCGGTAAAGATAACCCTGTAGGCAAGACATCAAAAGGGACACAGATAAATAGAACAGTATTATGGACTCTATGGGAGAGGGCAAGGGCAGGATAATATGGGAGAATGGCATTGAAGCATGTAAATTATCATATGTGAAACGAATCGCCAGTTCAGGTTCAATGCATGATACAGGGTGCTCGAGGCTGGTGCACTGGGATGACCCGGAGGGATGGGATGGGGAGGGAGGTGGATGAGGGGTTCTGGAAGGGGAAAACATGTACACCCATGGTGGATTCATGTCAATGTATAGCAAAACAAATACAATATTGTAAAGTTAAAAAATAGAAGATAAACTAATTAAAAAAAAAAAAGTCGAAGATTTCTATTGCTTTAAGACCTACTACAAAGCTACTGTAATCAAGACAGTGTGAAAAGGAACACACCAGAAGTAGATTCAGACTTCATGGGCTGATTTATATTTTTTATTAGGTGTCAAAATAGAAAAACAGGGTAGAATAGGAGAGTCCAGAAATAGACTCACTGACGTAGGGGAGATTTTTTTTTTAACGAAAGTATTAAAACAATATAATGGGAAAGGAAATCTTTTCAGTGAATAGTGTTGGAACAACTGGCTGGCTCTACAGAAAAATAAACTTGGACCTATTCTTCATATCATACCCACTAATTTGTTTGAGCTGGATCATAAATCTAAATGCCAAAACTAAAATTACAAGGCTTCTAGAAAAAAATACGAAAGTTTTTTAACCTTTCATCAGACAAAATCCTCTTAGAACCCAGAAAGCACAAGACCTAAAAAGAACATATTGATAAAATAGACATCAACACGATTAAAAATACTTTTGCTTATCAACAGCTATTGTTAACAAAATGTATAGGCAAGCTCCATATTCAGAAAAAAATTCACATAACACATAACTGGCAAAGAACATGTAGCTAGAATATATAAACAACTCAAAGATAAAATGACAAACAACTCAACTTTTAAAATGGGCAAAAACCTTCAACAGACACGTCATAAGGGAAGATATGAATGGTGAAAAATCACATGTAAAGATACTCAATACATATTAATCACTAAGGAAGTGCAAATTAGAATCACGAGATACAACTATGCTCACACTGGAATTAAGGTTAAAATTTTAAAAATTAAAAATACCAAGTATTGACAAATGTTGAGCTACTGGGACTCCCCAAGGCTGCTGATGGAAGTGTAAAATAGTACCACCACTGTGAAAAACAGTGTGGAATTTCAGTTTTAAGTATTTATCCAAGAGAAATGAGAACGTAAATACACCTAAAGACTTGATAGAAGTTTAATTTACAAATGCCAAGTAAGTGGAAACCCAAATGTCTATTAACAGATGAACAGATAAAGATTTATGGAATATGCACACAATGCTATGTTCAGCAATGAAAAAAAACAAACTACACATGTGTCACAACACAGATATATCTCAAAAATGGCATACAGTGGACCCTTGAACAACATGGCATCGAACTACATGGGTCTACTTATACTTGGATTGCTTTTAATAGTAAACACCACACAATCCCCAGTTGGTTAAACCCGTGGAGGTGGAACCATAGAGGAACTGCAGATATGGAGCACCAACTGTAAGTTATGTATGAATTTTTTGACTGAATGGAGAGTCAGTGCTCCTAACGCTCTCACTGTTCAAGGATCAACTGTACTTAGTAAGAGAAGTCAGCCACAAAGGCTTCATTTGTATGTGTTTCTAGAACAGGAAAAATTAACCTATGATGATAGAAAGCAGGTCAGTGGTTACCAAGAGCCAAGGGTGGTGAAAGACTGACTGGAGAGAGACACAAAGACACTGTGAAACAATGCAAAGGCTCTTATGGATTATACATGAGTATGTAGGTTTGACAAAACTCAACAACCTGTATATTAGAGATCTCTACATTCATTTATGTAAATCATACTGCAATGAAAAAAGTCTATTGATATAGGTATGTAAGCATAAAAAGGATACATATATGCCAAAGAATTAGCAGCATCAGAATTATAGGATTTTTCCTATGACTTAAAGATTTCCTTTAATAACCCAGCATTACTATATACGTATCAGGGCCTGAAGGACAGCCTCACTGAAAAGGTTAACATTTGAGCAAAGACCTGAAGGAGGTAACAGTGCTAAGCTCTGTGGATATATGTGGGAGAGCTGTCCAGAAAGAGGAAAACTGGAGTGTAAAAGCCCTGAGGCTTTGAGAAGAGAAGTGACATGATCTGACATGTTAACAGGTTCACTTTGGCCAGCACGTTTAGAATAGACTGTGAGAAGCCAAGGATAGGAACAAAGAGACTAGTCAGGGAAGTACTGAAATAATCCAGGTGAGATATGATGGAGGCTTGATTGAGGGGGGAGGTAGTCATGTTAGAGAAAGACAGTCTCTGAATGTATTTTATAGCAAAGCTAATATGATTTGCAGTTAGGCTAGATGAGACGTGGGAGAAAGAAAAAGGTCAAGGACAATTTCAAGAGTTTTGGCATACACAACTAGAATAGAGTACCTGGTTATTAATATAGAGAAAATTAGAAGGGAGAGGTTTTGGAGAGGCAGATGCAGAGAAGAAAGCAGGAACTTGTTTTGGACACACTAAATTTGAGTACAACTGAAGAGATATAAAACTAGTAGTCATCAACAGGTGGAGACTATTTAAAGACAAATACCTGGTGAACTAACCAAAGGAATGTGTACATAGAGGAAAAAAAGAAAGGTCCAAAGGATGGACTCAATACCATTTCTGGAGGTCAGCAAGTTCTCAGCATAAACTAGAAACGAAGGTCAGTAATACCCTAAAGTATACACGGCAAAACTCTTCTTAGAAAAGTCAAGGAACTACAAAAAACAACAACAACAACCAAAAAAGCCTTTTCTATTCTTTGCCTGAATGAGTACTCTCAAGTTTCCACTGATTATGTAAGATGAAATGGACATCTTCTTTAACTGCAATCTGAAATTGGAAACTATAGAGAGAGAATACCTGTTCACCATTATTCTAGACTTGTATAATTCCATAAGTCAAGCTTCTCTTTTTCTAACCATTTAGGAATAAAGGTGCAACAACATATTCAGACAACCTTTCTTCATATAGCAAAGAATTATTTCCTAAGGAGGAGCTACACTTGTGTCCTGGAACAAGACTCATCAGTCATCAGATGATGCTCAGGGCTTGTGAGGTAATGATGTACTACACAGCTGTCTGATCCTCAGATGTCACTTTGGTGGGGGATGATAAACTACAGGTCTGACAACTCACTTTCCATTTCGAGATATTTCTTGAACTTTCTCTTGTTGTGACAGGCAACCAAATTGATTAAACCTAGTCATGGGATTTGACACTACAGCCAGCAGACTTCTATTTGTTGATTGCTATTGATTTTCTTTGATACTTCATTTAAAAATCAATAGTTGGAAAGAAAAATAGGCTTGGTTTACACATACTTAAACATACTATTGTATGCTGAAGGAGGCACAAGTTTGGCAGGGCTTTGGCATCCAATTATAAGAAGAGCTCTTAACAGGTGAAAGCAAGGGCTTTAGATCGATATTCAGTTTTCTTTCTCAATCAAAGAAAGTGGCTATAAATTAGGCTCATCAGTATTATTTTCAAGGCTTTCTTGAAGCAAACAAGTTTAAACTTTTGGGGAGGGGCAGAGCCTTCCTTGGATTTACATTACAAATGATACACCACTAAAATTTTTTCTTTGTTTTTAAGCACATTTATAGTACCTGAGGGCTTCCCTGGTGGCTTGGCCAGTAAAGAATTTGCCTGCAATGCAGGAGACCCGGGTTTGATCCCAAGGAAATGGCTACCCACTCCCATATTCTTGCCTGGAGAATTCCATGGACAGAGGAGTCTGGTGAGCTACAGTCCAAGAGGTCACAAAGACTCAGACATGACTGAGAGACTAACAATTTCACTTTTTTCTTTTCATGGTACCTGAAGTTCATCCGCGCTTTTATCTTTTTGGCTTTCTTTTTATTTTTCTGCCGCTCTTCTCCATCTTTCAAAGGCTCTGGTGGAGCTGTACTTTCAACCACAATGTCAATAACATATTTCTTTAAGGAAAGGTGCTCCTGCAAGATAAATAAATGAAATAATAATTAAAAACAACATAACATTGCTACAGACTACAGTGAATATAAAAGAATACACAGATGAAAGTAAAAGTAATCTCTATGAAACACTGGCTTCAAAAATTGCTTTGGTAAACACAGAAGAAATCATTTTACTTGAGACTTTCATTGACCTGTCAAACTTTACTGCACATCTATTGAGCTAAATGCTAAGGATACAGGGACATACTCAAGTGCCCTGCAACTCCACACTGTAGTGGGAGAGGTAAAATACCATACCCAAATCTATAAAACCCATCTTGGTACTACAGGAGCTCAAAAGGGGAAACAAGACCACTTGGGGTGATGAGGAAAGATTTTAAGAAGGAAGCACCATGTCTGCTATCCCTTGAAGGATGGATTGAATTTGGACATATGGATATTGGGTATGTGTGTGTTTGTTTGGGCTGGTAGTTGCGAAAGGTGGCAGGAAGGAGAAAGGAGAATGGCATCCTAGAAAATAGGCAGAGGTGAAAAAGCAGAATGTGGCTAGTGGCAACAGAAATTTGGTCTGGCTGAAGCACAGAGAGTTTAGCCCCACTTCCCTCCTTAGCCATCTTGGATTTTACGGCACCTCATTATGATTTCTCCTGCATGTACACAACTCCCTTGTCCCTCTGTTCTTCTTTCATACCTGCATGGAAAAATCTCAACCCTAAATCCAACTCTTTCTCTACTTTGTACCCATAACTGAGCAGATTAATATGGCTATAATTACAAACTATGGTGACAAGATCTTACTTTAAATTTATGACATTACACCTCAAATGGACTCTAGAATTGCCAGGCAATTGAGCAACCTTAGTCTAGTTTGTCTACATTCTTCTTCCAAGAAATTATTTTAGACCCTCTCCTTAAATTTCCAACACCATTAGAACTGTAGATCACTTCTTCCTCCCGGACACACTTTCTTCACTCAGTCAGTTCAGTCGCTCACTCATGTCTGACTCTCTGCGACCCCATGAACCGCAGCACGCCAGGCCTCCCTATCCATCACCAACTCCCGGAGTTCACCCAAACTCATGTCCATTGAGTCGGTGATGCCATCCAACCATCTCATCCTCTGTCGTCCCCTTCTCCTCCTGCCTTCAATCTTTCCCAGCATCAGGGTTTTTTCAAATGAGTCAGCTCTTCACATCAGATGGCCAAAGTATTGGAGTTTCAGCTTCAGCATCAGTCCTTCCAATGAACAACCAGGTCTGATCTCCTTTAGGATGGACTGGTTGGATCTCCTTGTAGTCCAAGGGACTCTCAAGAGTCTTCTCCAACACCACAGTTCAAAACCATCAATTCTTCTGCACTCAGCTTTCTTTACAGTCCAACTCTTACATCCATACATGACTACTGGAAAAACCATAGCCTTTACTAGATGGACCTTTGTTGGCAAAGTAATGTCTCTGCTTTTTAATATGCTGTCTAGGTTGCTCATAACTTTCCTTCCAAGGAGTAAGCGTCTTTTTATTTCATGGCTGCAGTCACCATCTGCAGTGATTTTGGAGCCCCAAAAAATAAAGTCAGCCACTGTTTCCCCATCTATTTGCCATGACACAACGGGACTGGATGCCATGATCTTAGTTTTCTGAACGCTGAGCTTTAAGCCAACTTTTTCACTCTCCTCTTTCACCTTCAAGAGGCTCTTTAGTTCTTCACTTTCTACCATAAGGGTGGTGTCATCTGCATATCTGAGGTTATTGATATTTCTCCCAGCAATCTTGATTCCAGCTTGTGCTTCCTCCAGCCCAGTGTTTCTCATGATGTACTCTGCATATAAGTTAAATAAGCAGGGTGACAATATACAGCCTTGACATACTCCTTTTCATATCTGGAGCCAGTCTGTTGTTCCATGTCCAGTTCTAACTTTCTTCACTAGGTTTCTAGATATTACACTCTCCTCCTAACTCCAGCTGTACCTTCTAAGTCTTCTTTGCTGGATCCTTTTCCTCTTCTTGACTGATAAATGTTAAACACCTCAAACTTAGAACTTCCTTCTTCTCTATTCAAACTTATTTATCAAGTGCAGTGACTTGAAATATCATTCACAGAGGCAATTCCCAAATTTTTATCTCTAATCCAGATCTCTCCCCTGAACTCTATTTCTATATCAAACTATCTACTGAAAATCTCCACTTAAGTGGAGTATTTCCAACACAGGCATTTCCAAAATAATACTCTACAACATAGCTTTTATGCTCCTGCTGCTGCTGCTGCTATGTCGCTTCAGTCGTGTCCGACTCTGTGTGACCCCATAGACGGCAGCCCACAAGGCTCCCCCGTCCCTGGGATTCTCCAGGCAAGAACACTGGAGTGGGTTGCCATTTCCTTCTCCAATGTATCAAAGTGAAAAGTCAAAGTGAAGTCGCTCAGTTGTGTCCGACTCTTAGCGACCCCATGGACTGCGGCCCATTAGGCTCCTCCGTCCATGGGATTTTCCAGGCAAGAGTACTGGAGTGGGGTGCCATTGCCTTCTCCGCTTATGCTCCTAATATACATTAAAAATTGACCTTAGAGTGTTCAGTAAGTGGTGCCACTATTTGTATAACTGTTCACATCTAATACATCAGTAAATCCTATCAGCTCTACTTTCAAATATACCCATATTAATCTCAATCCAATCACTTCTCTCCACCACCATCACTTATCTAAGGCCTCATAGCTTTCATTTGCATTATGAAATAGCTTCTTAAGTATTTTTCCAGCTTCTATGGTCTCAAAACCTTTTCTTTACAAAATCAGCAATTTTTAAAAATATAAATCACATCATATCATTCCTCTTATCAAAATCTTGCATTCTCATCACACTCAGGGTAAAATCCCAAGTCCTTGCCATGGTCTACTAAGCCCCACATCATCAACCTCTCTGACCTCATCTTACATTACTCTCTCCTTTGTTCACTCCACAATGGATGGAGTGGGTATATTTAAAAGTAGAACTGATAGGGTTTACTGATATATTAGATTGAGCAGTTGTGCAAAGTTACTGAACACTCTAACAGCAAATTTTATGTATACAAGGAGCATAAGAGTTTTGTTGTAGAATGTTATTTTGGAAATGTTTATGGTGGAAACACAAGTGGAGAGTTCCAGGAGACAGTATGATATAGGAGTGTAATTCAGGATGATGTTGTTCTTCACATTCATCAGGAACGTTACTGCCTCAAGATTCTTGTTTCCTTAGCCAAGAATATTCTTCTCCACGTACTTGCATGGTCTCAGCTAAAATGAACATCCAACCTTACATAACACCTTCTATTATTTGCCATCTTCTTATTTTTCTTCATAGAACATGTATGTCATCAGTGCCTGATACCAATATTCATTTATAATCTCCTGCACTAGAATGTAAGTTTCATGAGGGCACTGACTTTGTTTTGTTCGGTGATGGTTCAGGGTCTGGTACTGTGCCTGGCAGACAGTAAGCACTCAATAAGTATAGGTTAAATGAATGATGAAAAGAAGGTAACAAGATCTAATATAATATCTGTGGTCAAATGAACGAAGGTGGTCAAAACATACAAACTTTCAGTTATAAGATTAAGTAAATCTTCGGAATATAATGTACCACATAGTGACTATAGTTAGCAATACTGTATTGTATATTTGAAAGTTGCTAAGAGAGTAGATCTTAAAAGTTCTCATTACAAGAAAAAAATTGTAACTATGAGTGGTCACAGACTGTAACTAAACTATGGTAATCATTTCACTACATACAGAGAGAGAGAGAGAGAGAGAGAGAGAGAGAGAGAGAAAATCAAACATTATGTTGCATACCTAAGACTAACACAAATGTTCTATGTCAATTATACCTTGATTAAAAAAGGACAAAAGTAGTATTATGAAGGTTTATTATACAATGTACATTGAGGTAAGTCCTTTACAGATGATCATTGATTTAGTCCTTTGAATTATACTAAAAGGTATAAATTGTTATTACTTTCATTTTAACTATTAGGAAACAGACACAGAATCAAATAACTTTCCTTAAGTTAGAAAGTCAAGATCATGACCATTAGCAGTTTTGCAGATAGTAGTGACAGAGCCTAATTTAAATCCAGACAACATGATTATGGAGTCTATATTTTTGGCTAGTACTTTAGAGATATGCTTAGAAGCCATAGAGTTGTGCTTATTATGAAACTTCTATGCTTAGTAAGGTCAGAGGGAAAAAACCAAATCCTGTATATTTTCCCTTATATATGGAATCCCCCAAATAAAGCAAACAAATGGATATAACAAAACAGAAGCACTTGTAGTCACAGAGAACAAACCAGTGGTTATCACTGGGGAGAGGGGTAAGAGAGGAGCCAGATAATGGAAGAGGATTAACGGCACAAACTACTGATTATTAAATAGGGTCAAGGATGCAGTGTACAAGACAGGTTATATAATTAGTGCTTGACAATAACTTTAAATGGAATATAATCTATAAAAACACTGTATCACGGTGTTGAACAACTGAAACTAATATAACACTGTAAATCAACCATACTTCAACAGAAAAAGAAACTTTTCAAATCATAAGCTTACCAAAACAGTAAAACAAAATCCCTCCAACCAAAGGTGGAAAATATTCTCAAAAGTGGAAGTAATTATTTTCATTGATAAATTAGGCCTGTTGTATACAACATCTTTATACTTTGGCACTAAACAAAGGCAATTACTTAAGTGATAAGTATATATAATATACATATACATGCAACTTGAAAAAATAACCTAGGTCTCAAGTCAAATGAAAGCAATCACATAAATAAATAAAGAAAACTTCCTTAACATATATTCTAAAGATACATAACACAAAGCAAGTCATGTAAAACCACCATCCAAGTTATCATTTATTAAATACTTGCTGTGATCAGCAAAGGGCTCAAGTCTTCACAACCCCATAGAAAGGTGGGAAAATATTTATATTTTACAGATGTTTAACAAAGGCTCAGAAAGGTTCAATATTATGTTCACGATCATAAAACTCAAGTTCAAAAGGGCTTCCCAGGTGGCGCTAGTGGTAAAAGAACTCGTCTGCCAATGCAGGAGACATAAGAGGCGTGGGTTTCATCCCTGGGTTGGGAGGATCCCCTGGAGGAGGGCATGGCAACACACTCCAGTATTCTTGCCTGAAGAATCCTATGGACAGGGGAGCCTGGCAGGTTACAGTTCATAGCATTGCAAAGAGTCAGACATGACTGAAGCAACTTAGCATGCACACACGCAAGAACAAGCTTTTTTCCTACTGCACATTCCCTCCCTCTAACACTGCTCAAGTGCACTGAATCTCTGACATCTAATTTCTATCACTGCACTAAGGAAAAGGAGTATTTTAAATGACATTTTTAATTTTGTGAAATGCTTAATGATACTATTTTCAGTTGCATACAAATGCTATTTACATATCTATTGGAATCCATTAACAGCCTAAAATGCAGACATTACATAGAAAAATTTGGATTCTACCCAGAACTAACAAAAACTGTATCTTTTTAAAAGACGTTACAATCACACACAAAGCATGCATCATGCACTCTCATTAACGTTAACTTTTTAAAACAATCTCAAAACTAAAACCAAATAAGGATATATTTCTATTTGTTTGACTTTATTTTTTCTTAATACAAATCAACACATTAATTATAAAAAATAAACAAGAGTGAAGTAAGTCAGAAAGAGAAATGGTGATACAGTATATTAACGCATATATATGGAATTTAGAAAGACAATAACGACAACCCTATATGCAAGAGAGCAAAAGAGACATAGATGTAAAGAACAGACTTTTGGAATATGGGAGAAGGTGAGAGTGGGGTGATTTGAGAGAATAGCATTGAAACGTGCATATTATCACATGTAAAACAGATGACCAGTGCAAGTTCGATGCATGAAGCAGGGCGCTCAAAGCCAGTACTCTGGGACAACCCAGAGGGATGGGGTGGGGAGAGAGGTAGGAGGGGGGTTCAGGATGGGGGGACATATGTACACCCATGGCTGATTCATATGGGTGTATGGCAAAACCCACCACAATACTGTAATCAGCCTCCAATTAAAATTAATTAATTAATTTAAAAAATACAAGTCAACATGTTAATTATAAAAAATATAAATAAAATTAAGAAATAAAAATCTCCTATAATTTTAACACCTAAAAATAACTGAGTATATCATCCAGACATTTTTCTTCACATACATTTTTATTAAAATGTACAGACGTTTTATAATATTTTACAATCCATTTTTTAAATTTAATATTGCTAATATATTCATTCCATGAAATAATGTTCTACAACATAATCTACTGATTATTTACAGTATACCTAATTTTACTAAATGCTTTTTTGTTAAACATTTGAATTTATATTTTCAATATGATAACTACTAGGGAAACAAATATAGCTAAACTTTAGGGACGTCCTCGGTGGTCCAGTGCTTAAGAATCCACCTTGCGATAGAGGGGACACGGGTGTGACCCTGGCTGGGAAAGAGCCCACATGCTGTGGGGCAACTGAGCCCTCACACAGCAGCTGGAGAGCCCACGTGCCACAACCACTGAGCCCCCATGTGCCACAACGAAGACCTGATGCGGCCAAATAAACAAGCATTAAAACAATTTAAATTACTCCCTTCTGATCAAAGCTTAGGACTGAAATTTCTGGGCTACAGATTACACATATTTTTAAGGCTTTTCATATGTATTCCAAAACAACCAAAATGGGAATAAGTCCCCAAAAGTGGTTTGCCAGTACCTAGTGTTTCTGTTTTGTTTCGTTTTGTAAATCGGTCAGTTTGTTAGCTGAAAAACTGATATTAGTATGCTTAGCCATTTGTTTGTATTTTGTCTTCTGTGACTTAAAATACATCTCTAATTTTCTATAGATACGCTTCAAGGTTTCACAGATTTGCTTCTAGAGGGTTGCATTATGTTTTCACTTTCTGTAAGAAAGAGACTGCCTTCTGATGATGCACTGTTGGATGTGACACAGGATAATTAATTGTTATTTTTCCATTAAAACCGTGAAGACTATACAGGAAGGTTTTGAAGTGGTTTCTAAACAGGGAGAACATGTACAAAGGAGGTTTTCAACACTGAGAAGTGGTTTAGAAAATTATAATACATTTCTACTTGTGAAGTATTAGCCATTAAAACACTTATAATGAGGATTCTGAGAAGATGAAGGCAGTGGTAATAAAGCTATGGATTCTCTTTGAATCACCATATAAAACAGAAAGAGCAACTGGACAGTCAAAACAAAACCCATAGAAAATATTTACAACAAGTAAGTGACAAGGTATCCCCATAGCCTCTAAGCAGGAGTGGGTGAGGACAAACTACCAACAGATCAGCAGGGTTTCAGTGTCTCTGAAGGAGAAATCGGAGGAAAACAGTCAGAGTGAATAATGAACCTGAGAACAGAACTCTAAAAAGGAAATCATTTTTCACTGCAGAGTTCAACAGGCCAATCTGAGAACAGCATCTAAAACTGAGACAGGTTTGACCACTGAAATGGCAGGTGAGTTTAAAGGTGCCTGCTTTAAGAAGGTCAGAACAGTCTGTGAAGGCTAAGCCCTGCTCATTCACTCAGTCCTGTCCAACTCTTTGTGACCCCATGGACTGCAGTCCAGCAGGCTCCTCTGTCAATGGGGATTCTCCAGGCATGAATACTAGAGTGGGTTGCCACGCCCTCCTCCTGGGGATCTTCCCAAGCCAGGGATCGAACCAGCATCTCTTATGTCTCCTGCATTGGCAGGTGGGTTCTTTACCACCAGGGCCACCTGGGAAGCCCAGGCTAAGCCCTATGACCTCTCAAAACTGAGCCACAAAGAAAACTGCTAAAGAAGGAATTTAATTAAGCAAACTAGGGATAACAGAAACAAAGGGAGGAAATGCCTGGATACAAACAGAACAGGTAAACAGAACTAGGAAATTTTAGAAAGCAAGTCACTGTATTTTTTACAAAAACAATAGAAGGAGCTCTAAGAAGTTAAAATAGGTACCCTGAATCACAACTCATTATAAAGGTCTTATAAAACAAATTCCACATAAAAATAACCAATACAAAGGTATCAAGATCAAATGACAAAATTATTAAAAGAAAAACAAATAAGTAGAATAGCATCACTACAAACAATGAAAACACCCCCCCCCAAAAAAACATACACAGAAAAGATGAAAATGTAACCTTGTATTTCAAAATAAGCTAAAACAAATATGGAAAATGTTCAAACACACACCGCCATCTCAGAGACTCAGAATTTAGGCTACAAAACTCAGTGAAGATGGCAAAAGAAAATAAATCATTTACGAAATGAAGATAAAATAGAAGACAAAAGAGTGGATAAACACAACAAATAACTGCTCAGACAACTAAAAAGACAAAAGGAGAAAAATACTTAAAACAAAAGAGATAAAAATGATTTGAGAGTAAGTGGAGATACAGAAGACAGGCAAAGATACAACAAACAGGAGCACTTGACAAAGAAAACCAAAAAACAAGGGAACAAATAAAATGTTAAAAACTATAATATAATTCAAGAAAACTTTCCTAAAAAAGAATATAACTGAATGTTGAAAGAGTACACCACAAATCTGAAAATACTGACCCAGAGTGGCTAACATAAAGACATATAACATTACAATTTCTAAAAACAAAATCTATACAAAAATTAGATTATCATCAGGGCTTTTGACAGCAATATTTTAAGCCAGAACAAAATGAAGTATAGTAGTCTCCTCTTATCCTTGGTTTCACTTTCTGTGGTTTTAATTACCTGTGGTCAACCTTGGTCTAAAAATATTAAATGGAAAATATTTCTGGAAAATTCCAGAAATAAACTCTTAAGTTTTAAATTGGATATACTGTTCTGGGAAGTGTGATGAAACCATACACTACCCTACTACATGGCCTGGATGTAAATCTTTCCCTTCCAGTGTTTCCATGCTGTATATGCTACTCACCCATTAGCCACATAGGTTATCACATGGTTTGTAGTATGGCAGTGCTTGTATTCAAGTAATCTTATTTTATCTAAAAATGATTCCTAAGCATAAGAATAGTGATACTGGCAATTTCAATATACTCTAACTTGCCTAATTTATGAATTAAACTTTACCCTATTTATGCATAGGAAAAAGACAATACAGCTGACCTTTATAAAATACGGGAGTTAGTGATGCTGATCCCCACACAGTCAGAAATCTACACATAATCTTACAGTTGGCCTTTCATGTTCACAGATGCAACCAGCCACAATCATGTAGTACTATATTTATTGAAAAGAATCCATGTATAAATGGACTCACATAATTAAAATCTGTGTTGTTCAAGGATTAACTGTATATATATAGTATTCAGTACTATTCATGGTTTCAGACATCCACTGGGACTGCGGTCTTGGAATATATCCTCCAAGGTTGAGAGGTGACTACTATAAATTTATTTAGAATTGTCAAAGGAAGAAATGTGAACGAAGGATTTTATACCCAATAAAACCAGCTTTCAAGTATAGAAAGCACAGATAGATTGTTATTAACATTAAAAAAAAAAAACCTAAAGAGAATATTAGTTTCATAAGACCTTCCTGAAGAATCTACTATAGAACAAGCCTCAGAAAATCAACATGACTATAGAGACAGAGACATGAGGACTAGTGGTAAATATTTCATATATTCTTACAAAACTAAGACTAAACTAGTGATTAAAAGCCAAGGAAATAGTTGTAAAATGGCTGAATGTCAGACTTTTCATAGAATTACTAATAAAAAAGATGAGAATGGGGAAACATGAAAAGAATTTTAACCTGTTCTCAGAAGTTAACATTGGCAGTAGGATTATTAGTAATATTATTCTAAGATTGCTGTGTACATAATGTCGGATGAAGTAAAGGAGATTATGAGCATTTCTCCTGAGAAACCAGTATGCAGGTCAAGAAGCAACAGTTAGAACCGGACATGGAACAACGGACTGGTTCAAAATTGGGAAAGGAGTATGTTAAGGCTGTATATTGTCACCTCTGTTTATTTAACTTATATGCAGGGTACATCATGCGAAATGTCGGACTGGATGAAGCACAAGCTGGAATTAAGATTGCTAGGAGAAATATCAACAACCTCATATATACAAATGATACCACCCTCATGGCAGAAAGTGAAGAGGAACTAAAGAGCCTCTTGATAAAGGTGAAAGAGAGTGAAAAGGCCAGCTTAAAACTCAACATTCAAAAAACTATGATCATGGCACCCAGTCCCATCACTTCATGGCAAACAAAAGGGGGCAAAGTGGAAAACAATGACACATTTTCTCTTCTCGGGCTCCAAAATGTATGTTATATAAACATATGTATGTATGTATATCTGGAGGAGGGCATGGCAACCCACTCCAGTATTCTTGCCTGGAGAATCCCATAGACAGAGGAGCCTCACAGGCTATACAGTCCACAGGGTCACAAAGAGTCAGACATGACTGAAGTAACTTAGTACACACTCACGCATGCATGCATGTGTGGGTGTGTTTGTGTATAACATACTCACACACATCACATATATTTTATGCTCTTGTAATATCACTTCACAGTAAAAGTAATCAAGATGTCTTAATGAAACAGCTAAGTATAAACTAAACGTCTTGCCATATCAAGTAGCAAGGTAACTAACAAATTCTACAGGCTTATGTCAAAAGAACTTGAGAGCAAACTCTAAGAGGCTCCCACTGACCAACAGCATAATTTGAGCTTTAAGAAAAAGAAAATTTTTCAATGAAGGAAAGCTATCAATAATTTCAGAGTTTATAATGATATATACATTTTAAAATAACTAATTCTGGACACATTTGGAGGATAATAGGAAACTCATTATACTGGAAACAGGTAAAAATAAAAAAAAATTAACCTGCTAATCAGTAACTAAATAGTAGATGAAGGAAAGAATATCTTTATAAATGTATTCCAAATAATAAGTGAAAGTGAAATGTAGAATTGGAATAGCTCCATATTGACGAATTAATGGATTTAGGTATCCATTAATCAAAAGCTAATATGTCAGTACCACAAAAAGAAAGTCTATGAGACATTATGCTCATCCTGATGAAAGAACTCACACCAAATACAGTTTTTCCAAACGGGCTAAATGCCTAGTTTGATCAAGTCTCTAGATTTGCCTGCCCGTGAGCAGGCGATAGAGAGTATAGAGGAATTACTATACACTGCACAGTAACAAAGTTTTAGCAAGTATAATTTTTCCGCTAGGGACGAAATTTCCCAATTCTTCTTTGTATTTAAGGTTTTTTTTTTTTTATATGGACCATTTTTAAAGTCTTTTATTGAATTTGTCACAACATTGTTTCTATGTTTCGGTTTTCTGGCCACGAGGCCTGTGGGTTCTTAGCTCCCTGACTAGGGACCAAACCTGCACCCCTGCCTTGGAAGGCAGCGTCTCACCCACTGACCACCAGGGAAGGCCCGCCCGTTCTTCTTACAGCTAGTGGCAGCCATGTGACTGAATCCTCAGCAACGGACCCTGAACACACGTTTAACGCTTGAAGACCCATTCACTTTCTTCTCCAACTGGAACACAAAAGTGCCTGTAACATAGCTCTTAATATTAGAACTGTATTAGGGGACGATAGCAACAGAAGGTAACTCTCTGAAAAAACCACATGGCATAAAGCCACCCTGACCACTTGGAACTGCTCACCTCAGGACTCTATTGTGAGGAATAAAGATCTATGTTTAAAAAAAATCATTGTATTTTTGTCACTATTACAGCAGGTTAGTCTTTTGTCTTCCCAATTAATGCAATTATGTACAAAAATTTATACCAATTATATGTGTATATCTTTGCATTTTTATATGTGTATTCATTTGTACATAAAATGACTGTAAGAAAATAAGGCAAAATACTAAAACCTATCACTAGATGATTGATGCATTTTTAATTTTCTCATTTATAGTAAACGTGTAATCATTTTAAAATAGCTCTTATGAGATGATATTTAGAGCTGATGTCAAAATAGTATTTGGGCAAAGTGATTGGAAAAGTTCAATAAGGCAGGATGCATCGTGAGTTTATCAGTATTAGGGGCTGAGCGATGAGTACACAGAGGTTTGTCATCTTATTCTGTCTATAATTATAAATGTTTTCAATTCTTCATCAGTTTAGAAAATTCTCCATCAGTTTAGAAAATCTTGTAAGGAAAAATAATTTACACACATCAATTTTAAAATTTTATGTTTGGCTTGCCAAAAGTAGTAAATGAAATCACAATATTCTTATCTCTCAAGCATCCAAGAACTAGTCTCATAATGAAATTTACATGTTTGTGCACTACTCAATTGCTGAAGAGAGTGGACTCCCAGTTTGACATCTATTTTAATGACAGAAGGCGACAATATTATGCAAAAACATAATCCTTGATGACATCCTTTTTCAAAATCCCAAGGAACTGGCTAAGATAAGACAAATACAGCAATTTCATCTCCTTTTACCTGAAACATTGCTTGCTTAAAGTTATCTATAGTTCTGGTCATCCAAAAATTGAGCTTTTAAGAGACTGATATTCCTGCCTCCATTCTAATATGAACAACCAGTTTCACAGTCCAGTCTACTTAATATTTAATAAAATGCTCAGTAAAAAAATAAACTTCAAATAAGTTACTTCCACAAAATTACCATAAGGAAATATAAAGGTACAACAATATTTCTCTATACACATATTCATTGCAGTGAGATTTACAACAAAATGTCAGCAGTAGGGAACTGATTACCTAAATTATGGCACATGCATTAATATGGTACTAGAAAGGTTAGATTAGTTTTAAGCACTAGTAATGGTAAATAAAAATTCAAATTTTAATCCTTGTAATGCAGTTTATATATAAGTAAGTGCTTAAGATATTCACAGGTAAAGAGAAGAAAATTAGATCAACATATTAACAGTAGGCAAACCTCAGTTTTTCTTAAATTTTCCACAACTGATGTATATTAATATTTTAATCACTGTAAAATTAATGCTAATAAGGAAATGTAAGGAAAATGCAAGTTATTTAAAGAGGATTGATTTGTATAAGGTTACAGTTTCTACAGGTTCATTTGTACTACAGAAAGAATAGATATAACTATGTAAAAATACACTCATTTTTTGGTATCTACTCACAGTCCCAATTATTACGCCACAGGCACAAGGAATAGCAAAGTATACACTTTGGGATGCAGTGTGTCTCAAGTGTGTCTATGACTCATTTCCAAAATATGAATTATCAGGACCAAAAATCATCTGAAGGCCTCTGCATAGCCTTCTTTCTTATAAGAATTAAAAAAAACACAACTTCTACCCTTATGGAATCCTGCTCAGTGCAAGCACTACTCTACTACTAACAAGTCAGAAATGAGTGTTCATTGGCCATTCTATTTGACACTGCTAATTCTCCATATGCATAGTAAGAGACACTGTTTTTCCTTAGGAATAGAAAAGCAAATTGGTGCCGTGGAAACAGCACTAAACTGTGAATTAAGAGAACTATAGCAGGATAAATTCTACCACTCATGGCTAAGACACTTCTCTGAGTCTCAGTTTCCTCACTAGTAAAATAAAAGCATTAGACAAAAATTCTAAAGCCCCCCATTTTCTAACATTCTAAAAATCAATGTATATGTATAGTTGATTCACTTTGTTGTACAGCAGAAACACAACACTGTAAAACAATTACACTTCAATTAAAAAAAAATAAAATAAAATAAATCAATGTCTCAAGTCCAAAATCTAATTAAGTATGGCTAACTCCACACACACACACACACACACACACACACACACATTTAAATCTAGTTTTAAAGTCATAATTGTGACTTCTTATTTAAACAACATTACTGTAATATGAAACATTAGCAATGTATATAAGGAAACTAATATCTATACAGATGATCTCATCAAAGTTTATACCCTTCTTATTGTTTTAATTACCTTTTATGGCATACTAGACCAAAGCACTGGCCTTTCTAACATAATTTACTATATTCAATGAAATAATTCATAATGAAGTTTATAACCTTGATATTCTATCAGACTCCTCCTAAAGGTTCTTTATTTTTCAAAAGAGACAGGAAAAAATTAAGCTATAGATAGGTTCATGATCTTTGGGAAACAATGTCAAAGTTCTAAAGATAGTTGATGAGCAAGAAAATATAAATGACAC
The DNA here is from genome assembly GCA_024291935.2 of Okapia johnstoni. Taxonomy (NCBI): domain Eukaryota; kingdom Metazoa; phylum Chordata; class Mammalia; order Artiodactyla; family Giraffidae; genus Okapia; species Okapia johnstoni. Next base: position 27,951,519 of record CM044326.1, read on the forward strand.
ACATAGGATTTTATGAAAGTATAATTTTTAGAGCTCTCTCCAGTGTTACACCTCACAATAAATACACTTCATAAAATATGCTACATTGAAGAAAACAACCTGCTTCCCATTATTTAAAAATACCGTAATACAGAACTGAGAATTTTTAAGGATATTACTCTTTCTAGATCAAAAGATTTAAATATGTCTTCTCTGAATAAAAAGAACCACAGTTTCATTACAGTAATACAGAAGTATTTTTACTTGAAAATCAAAACTGTTTCTTTATAGAAATCCAATGTCATGCTCAAAAGGCATATTTCTCTGGAGCCAAAAGTTTACTTTCAAGAGCAGGATGGGAATAAAAAAGAGAGCAGGTGGATGCCAAGTTACAAATCTAAATAGATGAGAAATTAATGCAAGGGTTTTCAACATTTTGTTTGGAAAAACATTTTTCTCTCAACCTCATCCTGTGCTTTGTCAACTTTGTAATCTAAAATCCAATGATACTAATCAATTGCAGAAACAAATAATGTTTTCTCTTAAATTCTTAAAATATTATGAGGCACTCCACTCTTTTAAGCCTGCCTGGGACAACAACAAGTAAGATAAATACGAGGCACTTCACAATATTTCCTCACTGTCTTCTACAAAAACTGGGCAACTGTGCGGGCCCAGAAGGTAGGAACTTGGTTTCTTGCTTCTTTAGAGAATGACGGTAAGAAAAATGAGAGGTGAAGAGCAGATGGCAGACGGGGGAAATACAGGTGCTTGGGAAGGGAAGAGGAAGGAGGAGAATCCGGAGAAAAAGGAGAAGCCGATGAAAGAAGGCAAGAAACAAAAACACACTCAACTACAAACAACATGGCATTTTTAGACAGCACTTCACCATGTATCTTGAATATCACCCTAACCGACATAGTATATCGAAAATAATAAATGACAGGTTAGCTCATTAACATTTAATCTGAAAGTGAAAAAGTGAAAGCGTCAGTCACTCAGTTGTGTCCAACTCCTTGCAACCCTGTGGACCCGTAGCCAGCCAGACTCCTCTGTCCATGGGATTCTCTAGGCAAGAATACTGGAGAGGGTTGCCATTCCCTTCTCCAGGGGATCTTCTCGAGCTAAGGGCTGAACAAGGGTCTTCTGCATTTTACACAGCTTCTTCACTGTCTGAGCCATCAGGGAAGCCCATCATTTAGTTTATTAACATTTAATTCAATACGAAATGTGCCAAGGGCTTATGCTAACAGCTTAGTTAAAGGGCCAGAGTTTTACTATGAGTAAGACTGAAAGAATCTATAGAAAACTATTATTTTGGCTGATATAACTCTTCCATAAAGCCATTCCAGCAGGTTATCCCCCAGAAAGATTTCAGAGGAAAGCTGATTTATAATTACTGACCTGTTGGATGGCACTAGCCATATCAAAGTATGTATAATTATCATCCAAACACAGTTCAAAAGTGAAAGCACCATATACAAGAATTAGTTCACTCATATTTAAATAAGTGTGTTTAGAGATTCATGAAACTATGAAATTTATCAGAGATAAAATAAAATGAAGAGATAGGCTCAAGTGACATTTATCTCTGCTTCCCTGGCACCTGGACTAGTGCAGAGTGTACAAGCAGGTGCTGAAGAAATGCTTTAAAAAAAGTTTGAGAGTTCCATTATATTTAAATAAAATTTTAAATTTAGTCAAACAGTAAATTTAAGAAAATCTAAAATGTAATGCCTTTTTAAAAAAAATATAAATAATGCCCTTGTGGCAGCACCATTTTAAAAAATTATACACATTCAACAATGACAACCTATAAAACTTGATAGGCTATTTTAATAATACAAGATTCAACTCTTCCCAGGTCCCTTTCTACAGGGGTAGGATACACTTATGTTTTTATCTATTACAATCTATGTATTATATTGTTTGAAGTGACGGATAAGAAAACTGAAACTAATGAAATACTGTGAAACAGACACCATGTAAAAGAGAAAAGGCCATCTTGTGATAGAATGATAGTCCACCATCTGTCCCCCTGCCACTCAGTGACAATTACAAATACTCCATCAGTTTTCTGGTAGGTGGAGATGATAAATGAGGTAAAGACTTCTTTTTCAGATTCTGATGTTCCTTTCTGATCTAATCTGAGGTTTAACAGATGACTCAAAGAAAAGCCCCGAGTTCAACAAGCTTATTAATTTATCATGCTGTGAAGATGGGGAGAAGTCTGAGCTCAATACTACAGCAGGGAATGGTTCAGTTGTATTGAACCAAGGCTTATCACGAAAGATGTCTTTGCAGAATTCTAAGGTTTCATATACAGCAAGTTAGATTAGTATCAAGCCTCATCCTTAGAAATCATTTAAATAATATTCTAGTAACAATATTACCATCGAACACAAATAATATCACCCTTTCAATACAAAATCAGAGACAATGTTCATAGCGTCAGACCTCCCAGTTGAGTGGTTTTCACAGCCTGGGGTGACAAGGGCTTAAGAGAGTAGGCAGCCTCATATCATAGTCAACGGCACCAGAATAAACATTCCCTTTATGTCTATTAACTTTTAAATGTTTAACAAAAGGATGCATGCAAAATATAAATATTTGGTTAAAGTAAAAAGATAGAAAAGAACTATTACTTTAACACTGCATAAGAAAGCAAGCTGGAATGGCTATGCTAATATTACACAAGGTAACAAAGAGTATTATTAGAAATAAAAGTCATTTGATAATAAAAAGGGGTCAATTAATCAAGCGGACATAACAATGATTAACATTTATGAACCTAATAACAAAGCTTTGAACTATATGAAGCAAAAACTGATTGAACTGCCAAAGGAATGGAAAAAGTAACAATTAAAATAAAAGATTTCATATCCCTCTCTCAAAAATTGACAGAAGTAGGCAGAAAATCAGGAAAGATATAGCAGATGAAGCAACTTTTTGAGGTGACTATTATGTTTACTATTTTGATCATGGGTTATGAATATGCCAAAATTTATTGAACTGTAAACTTAAAGTTAGTGCATTTTAAAGTGTAACAGTTATACCTCAAAGTGCCTTAAAACAGCAGGAAGTTTCCAATTTGTATTAATCTATAATATCGAATAGAAAAGAGTTAAGTCCAAAGAAATTACATACAGCATGGTACTTTTTTATAGAGCCAAAAACCACTAAAATAAAAGCATATTTTTTTAGTAATAGATCTAGATGCAAAATAAAACTATAAAGGGGAGGGAAGAGGAAGAATATACAAGGACATATCAAAAATCTAACCAAAACTAGGCTTGCCATAATAATATGATACAAGAAAAAAAAATCTAGGAAGCATTACATAAGAAATAGAGATGTTTGATATTCTTTAAAGGTATAATTGATCAGTAAGATGAAAAATGTATAAATAATTATGACCATGATAGTAAACTCCAGGATACATATATTGCAAAAATTGACTTTAAGAATACAAGGAAGCATGAATAAATAATAATAGCATACTGGCAGTCTTCATTTTTAAGAAAAGGGTATGAATGAGCACAAAAACAGGTTTAAAAAAGGAATATTTGCATAATAATGACCAAATGTGATATATATATACACAAAGAGAAAAAATGTTATTAAAATTTTACAATGTATGAAGATATAAAGAAAATCAATAAATTTCCCAAAGTAGAACCTATATAAGCCATAATCTATGACCATAATGAAATAAATGTTGAAATTAAAAACAAAAAGTAGTGCTCATTTTTGGCATCATAGTCCCTATGCAAAATATCTAACAGTCATATTCATGAATCACTTCACACTTTTAAATATACACAAGCATTCATACAAAAGACATTATTACCACTCTGATTTGTAACCTTGGAAATACCTTTGTTTAAAAGAAGAACTGAAATTCAAAATACCTGTAAAATTCAGTAATTATTTAGAAACAAAATAAGCCCAGCAAGAAAGCTTAAGGTTTAAACAAAGAAAACTATGTACTTTACTAAATGATCAGTTCAGTCTCTCAGTCGTGTCCGACTTTTTGCGACCTCGTGGACTGCAGCACGCTAGGCTTCTCTGTCCATCACCAACTCCCAGAGCTTGCTCAAACTCATGTCCATTGAGTCAGTGATGCCATCTAACCATCTCATCCTCTGGCATCCCTTTCTCCTGCCTTCAATCTTTCCCAGCATCAGGGTCTTTTCCAATGAGTCAGTTCTTTGCATGAGGTGGCCAAAGTATTAAATGCTATATACATACAAATATAATAGATGAATAGACAAACATGTGGCTGGATGGAAAGAAAGAATTTTTAAAAGTATTGAGTTTGTTACAATATTGTTTCTGTTTTATGTTTTGGTTTTTTGGCTGTGAGGCATGTGGGATTCTAGCTCCATGACCAGAGATCCAACCTATCCCCCTTTGCATTGGAAAGGGAAATTTTAACCACTGCACCACAAGGGAATTTCCTAGAAAGAATATTTAAAAGATGTCTACTCTTACCTTGATGCAATCTTAATCAAACCACAAACAAGATGTTCTTAACAAGTTAACAGCAAAGGTTATGTAGAAATTGAAAAGCAGAGGGAAAACCAAGGCAATTTTTGAAAAAAGAATAATGAAGAACTAACTGATCACAGTAAGAGGAGAAGCAAAAGACAGCAAATGCTATCTACTCAATTCTTTGGAGAAAATAATTATAAAACTGCAAATCTCTACCCAGTCAAAATTAAACAAAGACTTCAAATAAAGATTATTTCTATTTTATGCAACCTATCCTGGACTACAAAAAAAAGAAATAGGATAAACTAGCCAGTTTGTATTATGAAGCTAATATAATCTTGAGAAAGGAAAATCTAAATTAAATATCTGCAAAACAAATTCAATTATATATCTTTAAATCAAGACCAAGTAAGCTTAATATTAGAAAAGTCATTACTGTAATATATCACATCAAAAAAATTAAAGGAAAATGTGACCTTTCCAAAAGATCAAGAAAAAAATTCAATAAAAATTAATACCTACTTATTTTTTAATATCTTACAAAACCAAGGAACTTCTTTACCTTGATTAGAGCCATTTATGAAAACTTATAAATTGTTTCTTTTAAAAAAACCTCCAAATCAGAAAATAAACAGAATTTTTTTTAAAAAGTCTTAATTTTATTCAGCATAAAATGCCAAGTCACTGAACTAGTTACTGGCATAAATCTAAGGTTACTTTGTACCCCAAATCTTATAGTATGGTTAGAATAGATAACACCCTAGCAAAAGTCAATTATACATGCTTTAATTCATTTGTTCTACAATACCAAAAGAGCTAAAAAGCCAACCTGAAATTAAGAATACATCACCTACCTGACCAAATCTCAAAGTGGCACTAAATGGAATCCAGTATTTTGCTTTTTATAATGGCATCAAAGGTTATTGCAACAATTTAAAAGAATAAAGAACTAAGGATGTAACTTGCCAAAATACCCAACTTCAGTATCGTGGTCTTTTATGCTTGCAGACACATTCATTTATCTAATTTTAATCCTGAACCAAAAGAACAAAAATGTGTCCAGAGCAACATGGACACATCTCTGTTGTTCTATTTCTTCTTTAATTTTTAAAAATGCTTTTCCTTTTATCAAAGTTACCCAATACACATAATTAACACAGTCAATAGTTCAAAGAAACTAATTTCCTACTGGTCTCCCCACTTCTTTCTCAAATCCAGAGGCAATGATTTTAGCTCATTAGTTTATCTTTTTTCTTTTATACTAATATATTCTGTGTTGCTATTTCTACATTTTTCAATTTTAGGATTAGCTATTGACTTCATTGTGGAACATGAGGATTTAAGCCCTATTCCTGAACCTGGAACTATCACCACACTTTGAATCTCATGTTTTCCCCTATAATTCCAAATACAAAGAAAAAAAAGAAGTGTTATTACCTAATTATCTAGGAAGCAGGAATATGAGGTTTACTACATTACTTTCTGATGCTAAAATACTTCATGACTTAAAAAAATATATTTGTTTGAGAGAGAGGACTAAATTACAGGACTGTGAAAATTCTGTTTTATAGCTTTGTGATTTTCCTGATACTGCAGATGTGCCTACTCTTCCAAATGCAAGATAAGCCAAGTTGACAGAATAATTATTACTAAAACGCAGTAACTTTGATCAGAGATAGATAGGCATTCCCTGCTCCTCTATAAATAACTACTTTGGAACTAAAACATTGGCCACAGAATTTCAGATAAAGAACCTAATTAGGTGTTGATTAAAATAAAAGCTTTCCCCAAATGCCCTTAGTTCTTAGGTGGTAGAAGCCAGTAGGCATGCCATGGGCCAGAATGGAGGCTATGGTAAAGTCTCAGAGAAATGAAGGCAGAGAGCCCTCAGGGGTGGCCTGATGAGCAAGAGATAAATAAATGGCTCATGCTCCACTAGAACACTGTCCAAGTGGAAAGAAAAAATTAGGAATTCACTAGCTACCCTTTAGGATCGGTGGCCATGAGTACACTAAGTAACCAGGTAAAGTAGGAACTCATACTGGAAATCAGAAAAGAGAAGATACTATGTAGTAAGATCCCAACTTTTCCTCCTAACATGGGGTTACATAAGCCATCCTCTTACTCTGATAGACACAGATGCCATTTTAAGGGGACAAGCAAGAGGATGGGGACTGAGGATTGTTGTAAAAGAGGCTGGGTACTAACTATGGGAACTATTTAAATTACTGGATCAAACTAAGATTTAAACAAGTTGATTGTCTACTTAAAATTTCTTCCTTGAATCAATGAAGAAGACTGAATCAGCTATAGATAGCTATGTATTCCCTGCACATATAAGGTATAATGGAGTGAATTTACTACCATAAGAATTCTAAAAGTTAGAGGAAATACACACATTAACAATCAGCTATATGTATGTGTGAATTATATACATAAACAACTATAAAAAAATTCCCATACTATTAAAGAGAAAATGAAAGCAATGGAAACTATGACCTGTAAGAAACAGTAGATGCTTTTCACATCATTTCTCAAACATAATTGTACTTATTGAGGTATAGGGGGACCATGAAGGTCCTTCCTAAATGAGTTGTAGGTTTTTTTATTTGACTTGATATGCTGTTGAAGGGCAGATGTTTTCCTAAACATGATTATAAAAAGAGGTAATAGCAAATACTTGTGCTTTGTAGAAACACAAGTATTTACTATTATTTCTCAGACTGCCATCAATTCTGGGAGACATCTACTACATCTTCCACATCAATCACGGGCACATTGGAGCCAAAGAGACTGGCTTATATTCCATTAAATACAATGGTATCTTTCTATTTTCACTACCTAAAATGTTTATTCAATCACCTATCTAGTATAGTTTACCAAGAAGAAATATTAATTTAGGAATTGTAAAATCACACTTGATTGTAAACATCCAATAAATTATAATTAAGATCCTTCATAAAAGTTCTTTTCATATTTTCCATTAATTAAATGAAAATAAACTATTATTATCTCTCTATGTGAATACACAAGTTGACAAACAAGTGTAATTTAGTATGCTTTTAAAGCCAAGGAGTCTCACAAACACAGAAATACATAAATTAAAAAAAGTTTTAAAATCTTTTTAATTTCACTCTCTTTACAGAATTAAATGTACTTTATATAAGTCCTGCAAAAACCACTATCATCTTCTTCAGAGAATGTGAAAACAGGACTACAAAAGAAATCAGAGTTTTATGAAAACTAATACTTTACTATTTCTCTAGTATTGTGTTAAAAAATTAAATTTTGGAATATATTTAAACTACTACCAGTTTCTTTGTCCTTTAGAAATCATGTTCTTTAAACATTTGGATTCTAAGATGATGAAAGAGAAAAAATTGAACATATAGTAGCTTTTTTTGTGAAGTCTCAAGAAACACAAGAAAAATTTCCTGGTCAAATTACAATAAAAACCCAAAACATTAAGCCTTTCTTGCTGGGCAGCTACCTATTATGTTTAACAGGCTTAAAACAAAATGTGTCAGAGATCAAGAGTAAGTTATCTGATATGTCAAGTGCATAAGGTCAAAGGTCCAATTTTATTAGGTCAGAGGTGGTATAAATAAAATCTTATATGTCAAAGAAGAAGGGTCACAGATAAGGTATATATAATATAAAGACATCACAGATGACAAGTAATAACTTTAAGTAGAACAAGTATGTTTACTATAGTTAGCCTCACTGATTAAAAATGAAATGTGTGTTTAAGTATAAAATGGCCTTTATATATCATGTAACTCATATGCACACTTGGTTTGAGGGAAAAGGGGCTATTACCAAAAATAACTACATGAATGAAGTGAAAACTTAAAGAAAATTTAATACTTCTAAACTGAAACAGTACACAAAATGAATATATCAATCAAACCTCAAACCACAACAGCTACACATCAAACTATGCTTTAGTAGCTACAAAAGTTATATAATACTATACATTTTTCTTCCAAAGTAAATGCATGAATTAAATATCCCTTCCTTCTCTATTTTTCTCAATGAGATAAAAACACACAAAATTTAGATTTCAGTTTACATAGTAGCAGTGCTGCACAAAATTTTCGAATAGTTTTTGGAAAATTAAATAGAATATTTAGCTTTTTTATTAAGAGAACTTAATTACAAATAATTTTTATAAGTGGAAGATTTTCTTTCAAAGAGACTAAGTAAATTCTAATTAATGGGGCTTCCCTGGTGGCTCAGTGTTGAAGAATCTACCTGCCAATGCAGGAGATATGGATTCAATCCATCGCCCGGGAAGATCCCACATGGCACGGAGCAACTTAGCCCATGTGCCACAACTAATGAGCCTGTGCTCTACAGTCCAGAAGCTGCAACAAGAGAAGCCACTGCAATGAGAAGCCTGCAATGACAGGTAGCCCTCGCTCACTGCAACTACAGAAAAGCCCATGCAGCAAAGAAGACCCAGCAGAACCAAAAAAAAAAAAAAAAATTAATTAACGAAAACAATTTAGGATTTTTTTAAAGTGGAACACATATTCACATGACTCTAGTTATCAACAGCAAAGTTAAGTAGAGAATGGGGACAACCACATGAATGATTCAAGTAAAAAAATTCATTAATACTCAAAATACTCAATTTGAGTAAAAGGTAAAAAATTATTTTTGGTTAACTAAACAGATGATTAGTTTCTTTTTTTATTTCACCTTTATTATTTGGTACTTGAAGCCATTCTGTATAACCTTACAGTTCAACTTATTTCAATAAGTTTTTCTTACATGCCTTACTATGCGACAAGCATTATGTCAAAGGATATACAGAAATTAAACATTTAAAGACTTCCAATTTCAGCCACAGTGAACTGGCTTATACTGGACTAACCTTCCAACTCCAAAAGTTGCAAAAAATATACAAAAGATCTACTTGAAGTCATTAAAAACAGCCAACAAAGCCAGAACTTGAGACCATGATCCCTGAAAAGAAGGGAAGCACAGGAGGTAAGCTTCACATTCACTCCGGATTTTGCCCTAAGTGTTTATGCCCATTTTTGGCATGAGAGAACAGTGAAAGCTGAAAGTGGCAGTCTTACTGAGCTGAGGAGACAGAATTTGGTTTAGAGCTGTCAAAATAGTTGGGAACTCAAGGGGCAAAAATCCTTAGAAGGAATAATCAAATTAACTGTGTGTCATTTCTCCTCAAACATTGGTCATATCAGAAACTTAGAAACCAGCAGCTCTGTTCCTCCTACCTAGGTAAGATTTTTTAAGAACCAACCAAAAGGGACTTCCCTGGCGGTCCAAAGGTTGAAGAGTCCAACTTCCAATGCCGGGGAGACAGCTTCAGTCCCTGGTCCGTTGGGGAACTGCTGGGGACTACCCAGGCCTGTCCCACAACTGCTCAGCCCATGCACCACAACTAGAGAGCCTGTGTGCTGCAACCACTGAGTCTGCAGGCTCTAGAGCCCACGTGCCACCACTAGAGAGAAGCCCATGCACAACAGCAAAGGATCCCACCAGCCGATATGAAGATCCGGCCCGCCACAATTGAGACCCAGACACAGCCAAATATATATTTAAAAAAAAAACCCACAAAATTATTCCTGCTTCCTGACAGTATCCAATCCAGAGCAAAGTCTCATGTCTTTGAATACTCTCTTCTATCCATATTACCTAAGCAAAAACCCAATTCCTATAATAAGTCCATTCCAACACCTTATTGAGAAACTCTACAACTTCCCACAGAGTGCACTTTCTCTTTTTGTAACAAATCAATAAACCCAATTCTACTCAACTGTAGATGTGATCCTGAAGGTCTCTGTCTGGAAGGCACTGACAAAAAGCTAAGAAAGAGAATGATCTATAGCTTCACATAAACACTAGGGATCGATCTCAGACTTAAGGATAAGTTAAAGAAGCCCAAGCACAAAAGTTATATACTGTATGATATCATTTATATGAAGTTCAAGAACAGGTAAGACTATCTGATGGTAGTCAGAGACTAGTTACCTTTGGGGTGGGGGGGCACGACTGAGACAGGGGAAGAAGGAGCCCTCCATGATTCAAGAAACAATTTATGTGCTGACATGAGTGAAACAAATGTAAAAATTCATTGAGTTATATACTTTAAATCTGTGTGTTCTATTAATATATACCATAATTTTAAAAAAAGTTTAACACATATTTTCACTTTTTTAAGTTAAGCACCTACACACAAGTACTGCCCTTACAGAACCATAATAACCTTTCCTGGATATCTTAAGAGATACCTGAAAAACATGAATTTCTCATCTTTGGGTACCTTGAGAAATTTGCTTAGTACATACAGAACCAACAAATTAAGAGATTAGTAGTATCATCCATATCTCAATAACAGTCGAATTAAAACATTTATAAAAACACTTGTACAAATCTAAATTCCATGTTAACAGTAATTATAGGTAGATAAATAATGCATTTCCAAGATAATCACAGAGATACATCAAACATAAATAGACTCATGTAAATGAACCAAAGTAAAGCTTACCACTTCTTCATCTGAAAGTTCACGCCCTTGGATGCTGCTATTTTCTCTCACAGCTTGCTGGTGTTTTTTTCCTTTAATGTGACTAAAAAAACACCTCTGAAGGCATGTCATCAAAGCCAACCTTAACAGGATATCAATTTCTTCTAAGTATACAGGTGCAAGTCTCAGCACTGAAAAATGTTGCTTTACTTTTGTGGTCCTAATATCCCAAAATATTGACCTAGGTATCATTAGGCTAAAATATCATTAGTATCATTAGGTAAACATCCATTTGCACAGCAACTGCATGCTTTGGTCCTTTGCATTGCTACTCCTAAACGCTGATACTGTTTCTATACTATCTACACTTACTTAGCATAAAAATCATTAAAGAAATTCATGGTACTCAGCACATGCCTTGCATGACTTTTAAGATTGGAGAATATATATCCATAGTTTAATAAACTTTAGTAATAAATTGTAACGTCTCATCACAACACTGATACTGACAACCTACCATGACATTGCAGAGAGAACACTGCTTCTTTCTTTCATAAGGGGTTAATTTGGGGGCATAATCAGTATTTGCATGTCGTCCACTGCTTAACTCAGCAGCTTTTTCTTTTCTTTGTTCAATCTGTTCCATGTGTCTTCTAATGCTTTCATCATGCTGTAAAGGAAATCAAAGTGTAAAAATATAGAAATTTATTCATTACACTGAGAACTCGAAAAAGCAGTATTTCTATTAAACTTACTAAAATAATAGAATGTCTTAATTCAATATTGGACGCTGATGATAAGAATTTAAATAAAGCCCTTTATCATCCCCTACATGCATAGTAACATTTTCTAAAGTGTACTCCATGGAATTACACTGTGGGTTATTAATGAGCATTTTGCAGAAGACCTTCTGTGGTCAAATAACTTTGGAAAATAGTAAGTTAAAGCTACTTACTGGCTCTAGGCTTGTCACTCTGCGCTGATGTAATAAACCTAGCTTATACTTAGCAACATTTTGCACACCTTTTTGACGATAACATACATGAGAAGCACTTCGTGGAACATACTATGGGAAATGTTGCCCCACCATAAAGACCAAGCTTATCCTCAGCAGAAAAGGCCCATCATGACACAGACCTCTACCCACAACATCTCCAATAACTTCCCAGAAAACAAAAAATAAACCCCAAAACACTATCTCAGACTTTTGACTTCGTGGTCATATCATTTTACATGGCTGGGTGCCATTCCACCCATCTACTTATTCAACTCAGCTTTCTTTCAAGATTCAGCTCAGAAATTATCCTCTAAAATTATTTACCTGACTTCTGAAACCCTTCATGTTAGCTTATGTGTTTTCCTCCTCTTATTTTCATGACACTCCATGATTACCTTTATCCATATAGAAGTTATCTGCTTAGCATCCGAATCTCACACTACATTATGAGTTTCTTGAAACTTAGAACCGTGTCTTACTCATCTCTGTATCCCCACGCCCACCACCAGATTCAATAAGTATTTGCTGCATTAGATTTAAATCAGTGATAAAAGTTCTAGGACAATACAAACAGTAATACAGGATCCTCTACTCTATGGAATTTACTACCCTTGTGAAACTCCAACATGTAAATTATGACATAATGTAAAATATTCACACTGCTAGAATCTACCAATGGCAAAGACTTTCTAGAAAATCATCATCTTATCTTTCTAGAAAATCATCAGCTTATCATCATCTCCCAAGCTATAGCTTGAATAATCATATTAAGGCAATTCATAAGCATTGAAATAACATTTTATTTCTAAATTATTAGGTCTATAAATATTTAAAGTTTAATAGTAATGTCCTCGAGTCATTAACAAATTACTTAGCAAAATCAAGAAATGCTAAAATTCTTCACATTTTTCCCTCAATGGCTTTATCTTATTAAAATAATTTGTTTTCAGATAGTTGAGTTGGAAATGATCATAGACAAACTACATAACTCCAAAAATTAGTAACACAAATTAATTCAATTTTTATACAATTAAAAAGACAAAATATTAATCTCATGCTACATTAAAACAGCTCTAAAATTTCAAAGTAAAATATATAATATTCCTACCTTGAGTTGTATTTTTTTCTGTAGCTCTTCCATAGCTTCTTGTTGAGCAGCTGTGAGTGCTGCCAACCGTTCCTCCCTGTCTCTGTAAGAAGACAGTAAAAATTATAAACTCAATGCTTACAGTAACAAATTTCATGAGGTTAAAAAGATACAATTAGGACACATAGGCGTATGTATTTAAGAGCTTTTAAAATTATTTTTTCAGAGTGCCTACTAAGTCTTGGATATATTATTGCACATTAAACATTTGGGAAGCAACAGACATTGTTAGTTATACAAATATTAGATTGATGAAAAAGTAATTGTGGCTTTGGAACGTCAATTTTAAATAATTATAACTAGGCTCAAACACATCTTTATTAATCAAAATATGAACCATTAAAATCAACACATTTTTGCCAATGAGAAACAAGTTTGTTTATTCCTATAGTGCAAAAATCTGTGCTTTGGGATTCGATGAACTCCTGGAGAGCATTTTCTGCATTCTCTGTTTGTGGAAATGTTTACCCTGCAAAAAGTTGTTGAGATGTTTGAAGAAGTGGTAGTCAGTTGACAAGAGGTCAGGGGAATATGGTAGATGAGGCAAAACTTCGTAGCCCAATTCGTTCAACTTTTGAAGCTTTGGTTGTGTGACATGCAGTCAAGGTATCGTCGTGGAGAAGAATTGGGCCCTTTCTGTTGACCAGTGCCAGCTGCAGGCATTGCAGTCTTCAGTCATCTCATCAATGTGCTGAGCATACTGCTCAGATGTAATGGTTTCACTGGGATTCAGAAAGCTGTAGTGGATCAGACCGCCAACAAACCACCAAATAGTGACCATGACCTTTTTTGGTGCAAGTTTGGCTTTGGGAAGTGCTCTGGAGCTTCTTCTCAGTCCAACCACTGAGCTGGTCATTGCCTATCATTGAATAAAATCCCTTTTCACTGCACATCACAATTCGATCAAGAAATGGTTTGCTGCTGTTATGCAGAATAAGACAAGATGACACTTCAAAACAACATTTTTTTTTTTTGACTTTTGGTCACCTCATGAGGCACCCATTTATTGAGCTTTTTCACCTTTCCAATTTGCTTCAAATGCCACATGACCATAGAATGGTTAACGTTACATTCTTCAGCAACTTCTCGTGTAGTTTTAAGAGGATCAGCTTCAACAATGGCTCTCAACTGGGCATCGTCAACTTCCAATAGCTGGCCACTACACTCCTCATCTTCAAGGCTCTCATCTCCATTGCAAAACTTCTTGAACCAGCACTGCACTGTACATTTGTTAAGCAGTTTCTGGGACAAATGTGTTGATGTTGCAAGTTGTCTCCACTGCTTTACAATCTATTTTATATTTATTTTAGACCATAGAAATGATGTTAGACAAAAAGTAAATTCAAGCAATTTTTTTATTCAAGTGCAAAATAAACAGCAAGTAACAAGTCATTAGCAAAAAACATAAAGTGAGAAATGTGCATTAAAATGATGTATAACATAACCACATTTAAGAATGTATTCCAATATCAAAGGGCAAAGTTCAACAATGCAAAACTGCAATTACTTTTGCACCAACCTAATAGGTTTCTGGACCCAGGAATGAGTTTAAATACTAGCTCTGGAACAGTGAAAGTGAAAGTCGCTCAGTCGTGTCAGAGACCCCAGTTTGATTCCTGGGTCGGGAAGGTCTTGGAGAAGGGATCAGTAACCCTGGATGGACTGTACAGTCCATGATAGCTCAGTCGGTAAAGAACATTGAAAATATACATTTATCTCTTTTCCTTTATAAAAATCTATCAATTATGAAAGGGATAGAAAAAGCTAATATTCCCCATAACAAAACTACCTTAGCCAGGTGATCAAGACTAACAAAATCAGTGAAAACTCAAGGTGATATCATGAACTTTTGACATTTGAAAAATGATAATTCACATTCACCACTGTGGTCTTCCTCCCCAAAACCATAACCTCAATATAACCATGAGAAAAACAGCAGACAAATCCTAATTGAGGAAAAGTCTACAAAATACCTGACCACTATTCAGAACTGTCAAGGTCATCAAAACCATGGAAAGCCTGAGAAACTGCTACAATTCAGAAGAACCTGAAGAGAAATGACAATTAAATAACTGAAGAAATAGTGGCCAAATACTTTCAAAATTTGATGAAAACACTAACGTATAGAGTAGGATAATCATGAAGAAAAACAATCTAGACAAATCATAATTAAACTGGTGAAAAACAAAGTAAAAAAGAAATTGAAAACAAAACAAAAAACCCCCTCACCATATACAGTGGCAAAACAGTATGATTAATGGCCAAATTTTCATCAAAAACAACAAAAGTAAGAATATTCAAAGTACTGAACGATTTAGCCAGTGCAATATGGCAAGAAAAAAAGAAATTAAAGGCATCCGTATTACAAAGCAAGAAGTAAAGCAAGGGCTATTTGCAGATGACATGAGCCTTTATGAAAATGTCCTAAAGAACAAGAACAGCAAAAAAGATAACACTAACAGGAAAACGCTCATAGGAAAGTTGGGCAAGATCATTAAAACACTGTAAAATAAGATAAATAAAAAATTGACTGTATTTCTATACAACAGCAAAAATACTACCAAAAATGAAATAAAGAAAATAATTCCACTTTCAATGACCTCAAAAAGAGTACTTAATAAATTTAACAAATGAACCAAATTTAAGAAATGAATTAAATGAATTAGAAGATCTATTTTCTAAAAACTATAAAATATTGTTGAGAGAAATTAAAGCAGATACAGAGACATATACCATATTCATATATCATACTACACAATATTATAAAGGTAGCAATTCTCACCACAACAATCTATAGATTCAAGGCAGTTGCTATAAAAAAAGCTTGGAAGCTTTTTATTTTTAAGAAAATGGTGAACATACCCTAAAAAATTATTTGGAAAGCAATTTTGAAAGAGGACAACAACACTGGAGTACTTATATTACTTGTTTTCAAAACTTGCTATAAAGTTACAGTAGTTAAAACAGTGTGGTGCTAAAGTAAGAAGAGACATCAAAAGAAAAGGATATCAAAAGAAAAGGACAGAGTCCAGAAATAAATTGTCACATCTGTCATTAATTGATCATGAACAGGTAGCAAGGCAGTTCAATGGTTCAAAGCTAGACTCTTCAACAAATGCTGCTATGATAAATGCGTATCATATGCAAATGAATAAATTTAGATTTTTCTTTTCATACTATATCTAAAAGTTACCTTAAAAGGATATAAAACCTAAATGTGTATCAAACTGAAAACCATAACATTTTGAAGAATATCTTATCACACGGGATATTAAAAAATTTCATAAGCAAAATCAAAAAGCAGAAATTAATTTGGCCAACTAAACGCTCTGTCTTTGGTCTTTGAATCTTTTTTTAATTAATTTATTTTAACTGGAGGATAATTTCTTTACAATACTGTGGTGGTTGCTGTCACATTGACGTGAATCACCCATGGGTGCTCGTGTCTCCCCATCTTGAATTCCCCTCCCACCCGCTACCCCCCACCCACCCAATCCCTCCTGGTTGTCCCAGAGCACAAGCTTTGAGTATCCTGGTCTTTGAATCTTAAACAACAGATTTTAAAAAGAAGGAATGGCTAAGTGTCATTTATTATAATGAGAAAGACAACATACTAACTGGATTACTTCCACCAAAGGACCACGCTGTAGCTCCTGTGACCTAGCCTTTGATGTCTGACCAAGTCCAAACCTGGTCCTCTAACTTCCTGTCACTTTTCCTCCCAATATTTAAGTTAGCTAGTATCAAATTCTATTTCTTACAACTGAAAATATCTTGAAACATCAAGTTTTCCATCCAACAGAAATGTTCAAAAGGTTTCCATTTTAAGTAGAGTGTCTTAATTCCTGGAAATCAAAATTCAGTAAAACATTTCTGTATATGTGACTATTTCTAAAAAATCTACATGATAGTAAATAGCTTCAAAATTTGATCTGAATATGCACTCGCTACAAAATGTTCATCAGGACCAAAAATCGAGATAGCAAATGAAGTACCTAGCTCTCTCCCGGGCTGCATCTTCACGGGCTTTTTCCTTTTCTTGCCTCTGTTGTTCAATTCGGGCTTCTTGTTCTTTCCTCTTCATTAACAATTCTTCTACACGGGCCTGCCGTTCTGCTTCTAGAGCTCTCTTACGTTCCTAGTATCAAAAATGTTTTAAAAGATGTTAGAATTATGTGTAAGATGAAGATGATTAAAGGTGACATAGCTTGGACCACAGACTTATATATTCAAGGCAGACAAATACCTGACTTGTCATTATGTTTCTCAGAATTTAAACAAAAATCAAGTATCAATAATATCTGGCTTTCACATGTCATTTATTAGTGCTACAAATAATTATAAGAATAAATGCTATTTTAAGCACTGAAACATGCATATTACCATGTGTAAAACAGAAGTCCAGTGTAAGTTCGATGCATGAAGCACAGCACTCACAGACAGGGCTCTGAGACGACCCAGAGGGATGGGGTGGGGAGGGGGGTGGGGGATTCAGGATGCAGGGACTCGTGTGCACCCATGGCTGATTCATGTCAATGTATGGCAAAAACCATCACAATATTGTAATCATCCTCCAATTAAAATAAATCAATAAAAAAAAGAATAAATGTTATTTTAGTAGATATTATGTCATTCATATTCTGTGAGAATCTGGTAAATATTTTATGTTTAATCACTTCTAAACCCTTGTGTTTAGATGGTTGTAGAAATAACAGAATATGCTGAAGAAAGCATAATTAACAGAATTCATTTCTGAACTAAGCTTTCTTCTTAACTGAAGAAAGCTTGTAGCCAGGCTTCACACACACACACACACACACACACACACACACACACACACACACACACACACACACACACACACACACACACAGGCACAAGTTTGTGGCCAGGAGAAAGAGGCATTATAATATAGCATAGTGGATAAGAGAGTGGACACTGCATTAGATTCTCTAATTTTGTTTCCTGATTCCATTATTTACTGTCGGGTGACTCTGGTCTAGTTACATAATATATGTGAATTAGTTTTCTAGAAGACAAAAAATAACAATAGTACTTTCAAGGATACTGTAAAGAACGTATGAGATAATACATGAAAAGCAGTTACCACAGGGGTCGGCATATACTAAATTCTCAGTAATTATTTATTATAATCATGATTAAGGTAGAAGATACTTCATTAAAACACTGTGATATACTTGCTGTATATATTTTTGCCTACTAGGGGTAGGCAAAATTTTCACCATATTACTAGATATACTAATGTATGTCTCTCAATTCATCCCCATTCTCTAGGTAGCTTACACAACATCTCCCTGGCTGCACCTCTTTATGATAAATAGAACACACTGATCTAGGCTCTAGAAACTACTACTTCGATAACTTTGAGCAAGTCATTTTACCTTAAAGAGACACACCATTTGTTGTGAGATTTAAATTATTAATATAGGTAAGTACTTTGCAGAGTGTTTAGTACATAGTAAAGTGTTCAGTAAATGACTGCAGATAAAGCAGTTTCTGTCTCAAGAACACTGAGGAGAGAAGCAAATATTTCTAATAATTAACTAAACTCACAAAGGTAACTTTATCTCTACAAGAAGTTGCATGTGTGCAGGGGAAAAAAACCTTTTTAAAGTAGTACCACCAAAGGGTACCTAATTCTTTTCTTCTTTCTTTTTTCTTTTCGGAGAAGGGACTGGGAACTAGAGGAACTGCACTGATTTCAGAAGAGTGTATCTGACAGACTGCAGACTGTTCAAGGTATCCAATTCGACTTTAAACAGTCATTACTTTCTGAAATATTATTCATGGATGAAGGTTACAGCTACCTCTCACTTCTAAGTTAAGTATAATATGTAGCAACTTGTTTAGCTATTTATTATCTGACAAACTGAAGAGTAAAAACAATCAAGTCCACTACAGAAAACTTTCTCCAATAAAAAACATAGACGAAAGTGTTCTCTTAATCAAACTTCAGTGTATCTGGAAACACAATGCCGCGCTAACATGTAAAAAGACAGAGCTTAAGCGTAATTAAACCAGAACTTTTAATGTCATATTTTATAAAAACAAAATCTTATGAATATAATTTTAAAAATTATAAGTTGGTCTTATAAATTAAATATACTAATATATAAAACAGTTACTTTATGTGTATATGCAATGTACCTAAGTTGTATGCATAAATATTAATACAATGTCAACTTGTTGAATGTTTTTATGGATATAAGAAATACTCCAACATTGTGCTAACAGAAATAACTGAACTTCAAAAAAATCCAATCCTCTAATTTCGGTTTTTAATAAGTAGAAAAGAAAATTGGTAATTGTATAACCAATGAGTAAAACTAGTAAATTCAGCTAGTATTTTCCTTTCTAAAATATAAGTTTCCTAAAGATAGGAAACTCTGCACTCCGTAAAAGCATCTTGTACAGAGCAGGAGTTTGATAAATACCTATTAAACAAATGAAGCGTAAGTTTTAAAATAATATTCATCATAAATCTGTAAGCTTACAAATATCTAGTATAAACCTACAGCAACTGAACTCGAAAGACATCTACCTCTCAAGCCTTCTGAAACCTCTCATATTCCCATGTACTTTGCTTCACAGTCAAGGATATGTTTACGGTGGACAAAGAAAGGATTTTGTAACCCTGCCCTTTATGCCTGCATACCACAAGATTATGGCAAGAGGACAAGGCAGACTATCTAAGGAAATTGGGCTTAAAACTAATCTATCAATAATTTATATAACAAAAATGGCAAATTAAGAATATATGATGGTAGCATTAACTTAGTATTTCACTTGCAAAAAACTCAAGAATCACAACTGCCTTTAACAATTAATTTTGGGAGTTTTTCAAGAGTAAAAGTAAAGCAGATGGGGGCCTCTCTGAATTCTTCATGGAGTTAGTATCTTACTATTACTGTATTTATATGTTTGGCTTTAGTGCCTAGCACATCTAGTAATGACTATAGATTTTAAATTATATATATATGTATATAAAACCAAAAAATTTTCTACTCTCAGTATATAGATTAAACTTATGTATATAGGTTTTAAATTTTCCATTGAACATTAAATTCATAAGAAATTTCAACATTTTTAAAAAGAAAATTCTGAGTAATCAAAAAATGTGTTAGTGACTGTGAAAAAATCCCTTACTACTTTCAGAAAAGACCTGCTTTGCTTTAAGCCTTAATAAGTGTTCCAAATTATGAAATAAGAGTAATTTTTAAACAGAAAATAATTGCTGTATTTTCAAATCTGCAAAATAAATATAGAAAAAGTAACCAAAGAAGTCTATTCAAAAATATACAGTATTACTCATATATTTTCCCCCAAAATCCACCTAAGAAGTCACCTCTTCCAGAGAACTTTCCCTGACATTCCCCTCTCACCAACAGAGCTCCTTATTCCCTATTCTGTGATACCGCTATAGCCTATACAGGTTTCTATTACATTTTCATACTGTGTTCTATTACTTACCATTAAGGCAAAGATCATTATTTATTTATTTCTGAATTACTAATGCATAATGGTTATTAAAAAGTAACACATAATTTTCAAAATGATTATTTGTATAAAATGGTCCCACTGCAGAAAGAAAAACAGCAATAAAGCTGAAGAGATGGCCCAAATTAAAAATTCAAATATCCCATTTCATTTACTCATCTAAGAGTATTAGCTAATGGACAACTTTAACTTTTAAATGATAAAAATGAAATTTTTTACTGTCCCTTTGATAGGAAAAGCTAAATTTTCCCTAACAGTAACATCCTGTATTTTTAAACATAAGTTAGCTTGGCACTCAAGATTAAAATAAGACCCTGAACTCAAATCGAACAGAGATTGGGTGAATATGGGACTGCTTGCTAGTACACAAAAAGAGCATGAAGTAACCAATAAACTTGAAAGCTGTATTGATATTTTAATCTTCTAAAATTACCAGTGAGATAGAGAAGCATAAAATATTAATAACATCCCTAATTTTTAACACAGTAACAAAGCTCTTCATGATCAAGTCTATAACTCTACATGCTGTACTCGCTCATATCTCCTTCTGCATGGAAGCCTATTTCCACCATTTGCAACTATCTCATTACTCAAATCTTGGTTAAGGCATCATCTCCTCCAGAAAGCTTTTTCCTGACTTTCTCATGTCTCAATTTCAGTAATGCATTCTCCTTTGTGCTTCCAAAATGCTTTTTATTGTTACACTTATCCTAATGGGTTAAGATTTATTTACATATACGTCTCTGCATTGTGATCAAAGACATATTTTTTTCATGTCCTTAAGCAAAGCTAATGGCAACCCACTCCGGTATTCTTGCCGCTATAGCCTATACAGGTTTCTATTATATTTTCATACTGTGTTCTATTACTTACCATTAAGGCAAAGATCATTATTTATTTATTTCTGAATTACTAATGCATAATGGTTATTAAAAAGTAACACATAATTTTCAAAATGATTATTTGTATAAAATGGTCCCACTGCAGAAAGAAAAACAGCAATAAAGCTGAAGAGATGGCCCAAATTAAAAATTCAAATATCCCATTTCATTTACTCATCTAAGAGTACGGAGGAGCCTGGCGGGCTACAGTCCATTGGGTTGCAAAGAGTTGAACACAACTAAGTGACTAACACACACACAAGCAAAGCTCAGCATATGGATAACAGCAATAATTCAATAAATGATCACTGAATAAATAAACAAATAAATATTAGTCATAATAGATAAACTACGTGTCTGCGTTCATATTTGATCTTGAGGAAGATCTAAAATAGTTAAAAAACATCACTTATGTTTATGTGTTAACCTTTCTTCCCATTATGAAAATGGTAGCTGACTCACGGTATGCTACAGAGGTTTAAGTACCTGATGATACTGCCCAATATATGACAGGTGCTCCTTGTTATAAGCATAAAAATTGCCCAGTTCTTTAAGGCTATATACACAGGTTCAAGCACAATCCATTTTTAATAAACAAAAGGAACACATTCTTTCCCAATCTAATTAGAAAAGTATAGATAATAATCTGTCCAGAGCAATTTAGCTCTTCATCTGGTTGAGACTCAAGATTCAAATTGACAAAGACACTGATAACGTTATCTGAAGAAGTACACACTGCCTTTGCAATCAGACCTCCTGATTTCAAACCATGCTGGAGTAAACCAAACACCCTTGGGAATAGAGTCTAGGACTGACTTCTTTTTCTATGCCCAGGGCCTAGGAAATGGACAGTGCTCACAAATGCCTGCTGAATAAAATTCTACCTGAACAGCTTCATCACGTGCTTGCTTCTCTTCCTGTCTTCTCTGACGCTCTTCCTGTAACTCATTAAGCCTCTGCTCATATTCCTTCAATTTTGATAAAACATCATGGCGTTTGTTCTGGGCTTCGAGGGTATTTATAAAAGCAATTTCATTTACCTTCAACAACAACAACAACAAAACACAGAAAGTGAGTTTCAAATTAGGCTCATTCTAAGGCATATCAGACACATCAGATTCTTAACACATCATGTTAAGAAATTTAACAGTCTTTATTTAATAATATAAACCAGTTGTATAAGGCATAGAACAAAATATGACTTAGTCTTTTATTTCAATATTTATCCCCAAAATGGATAATAATCCAATGTATATAACAAATCCATAGGTCATAGTAAGAAGTGAAACAGAGTAAATAAAGGCCTGCCATTGAAATTTTTTACTGAAATACAATTGATTTACAATGTTGTTTTCTGGTATACAGCAAAGTGATTCAGTTATACATACATATATGTATTCTTTTTCATATTTGTTTCCATTGTGGTTTTAACAAAATATTGAATTTAATTCCCTGTGTTATACAATATGACCTTGTTATTCATCCATTCTATATATAATAGTTTGCATCTGCTGCTGCTGCTGCTGCTGCTAAGTCACTTCAGTCGTGGCTGACTCTGTGCGACCCCATAGACGGAAGCCCACCAGGCTCCCCCGTCCCTGGGATTCTCCAGGCAAGAACACTGGAGTGGGTTGCCATTTCCTTCTCCAATGCATGAAAGTGAAAAGGGAAAGTGAAGTCGCTCAGAAGTGTCCGACTCTCAGCGACCCCATGGACTGAAGCCTACCAGGCTCCTCCGTCCATGGGATTTTCCAGGCAAGAGTACTGGAGTGGGGTGCCAGTGCCTTCTCCGAGTTTGCATCTACTATAGGGCTAATAGTTATTATGCTGCTGCTAGGTCGCTTCAGTCGTGTCCGACTCTGTGTGACCCCATAGACGGCAGCCCACTACCCCCAAATTCCCAATCCAATCCTCCCCTGTGCCCTCTCCCCTTGGCAACCACAAGTCTATTCTCTATGTCTGTGAGTCTATTTCTGTTTTGCAGATAGGTTCCTTTGTGTCATATTTTAGATTCCACATACAAGTGATATCATAAGGCATTTGTCTTGCCTCACTCTATATGACAGTCTCTAGGTCCAACTACATTTCCACAAATGACCCAATTTCATTCTCTTTTGTAGCTGAGTAATATTCCATTGAATGTAGGTACCACATCTTCTTTATCCATTCATCAGTAGATGGAAATTAAGGTTCCCTCCATGTCCTGACTACTGTAAATAGCACTGCAATGAACACTGGGATGCATGTATCTTTCTGAATTATGGTTTTCTCAGGGTATAGGCCCAGTAGTGGTATTGCTGAGTCATAGGGTAGTTCTACCTTTAGATTTTTAAGGAACTTCCATACTGTTCTCCTGGAGAAGGCAATGGCAACCCACTCCAGTATTCTTGCCTGGAGAATCCCAGGGACGGGGGAGCCTGGTGGGCTGCCGTCTATGGGGTCGCACAGTCGGACACGACTGAAGCGACTTAGCAGCAGCAGCAGCAGCATACTGTTCTCCACCATGGCTGTATCAATTTACATTCCCACCAATAGTTCAAAATGGTTCCTTTTTCTTCACCCTCTCTCCATCATTATTTGAAGCATTTTTGATGATGTGAAGTGATCATTTTTGATCATTGGATCATTTCTGATCCATGTGAAGTGATATCTCACTGTAGTTTTGATCTGAATTTCTCTAATTATTAGTGATGCTGAACATCATTTCATGTGCTTTTTGGCCATTTGTCTGTCTTCTTTGGTGAAATGTCTATTTAGGTCTTATGCCCATTTTTTGACTGGGTTGTTTGTTTTTCTTTTTTTTTTGGTATTGAGCTGCATGAGCTGTTTGTATATTTTGGAGATTAATTCCTTGTCAATTGCTTTGTTTGCAAATATCTTCTCCCATTCTGAGAGCTGACTTTTCATCTTGTTTATGGTTTCCTCTGCTGTGCAAAAGCTTTTAATTGGGTCCCTTTGTTTCTTTTTGTTTTTATTTTCATTACTCATGGAGGTGGGTCAAAAAGATGAGTGTTCTTCCTGTTTTCCTCTAAAAGTTGTATAGTGTCCAATCTTACATTTAGGTCTTTAATCCATTTTGACTTTGGTGTTAGGGAGCATTCTAATTTCATTGTTTTACATGTAGCTGTCCAGTTTTCCCAGCACCACTTATTAAAGAGACTGTCTTTTCTCTATTGTATATTCTTGCCTCTTCCATAGATTAGGTGACCATAGATGCGTGGGTTTATCTCTGGTCTTTCTACCCTGTTCCATTGATCTACATTTCTGGTTCTGTGCCAGTACCATACTCTTAGTTACTGTACAAATCAATTTTCTTCAACATACACCAAATGAGTTATAATTAGGTACAAAGTACTGAACTACAATATACTTCATCCTCAACTTTACATATATTGATTCTTAACAGTCAAGTTTTGCTATAGAGTACAGTTTTTATGAATACAGTACAGCTAATGATAAAAAGCTGGAAAAACGTCAGTTGGGATCAAACTCCTCATTCTTGAAAGCCAGAAGGATAGCATGCTATTGTGAAAAAGGCAGAGTGAAACAGGGAATTAAACACTGGAGCTGCTCTCTCTGACAGAAGTATAGACTCCAGGAATCCATGCTAAATGAAATAAAACCTATCACTAGATACGTTTCAAACTAAAACAAGTGTCAAACTCATGGAAGTGTGAATGAAACTATAAAAAAGATTTCCCAATCTTCATGCCATATAGCCACTTTCATAAGTAAATTAACAACATAATCATTTCTCAAACTAGACTGAAAGTATAAGACAAACAGGTACACTCAAGGAAAATTAATCATACTGTATCAAGGGTCATATGTTAAGTATAACCAAGATGAAAGAAAAAGAAATGGGACCTTAATGCTCCAAACAAAAGACATAAAATAAAGTTCAGAGGAAAGAATGTGCAAAAGTAGAATTAGAAAATCCAATCTGTAATGCTGGATTGGTCCAAAGTTTTAGTTACACAAGTTGAATATGTTTGGCCATATAACATACAGCATAGTGATAACAGTTAACAATACTATAACATATACTTGGAATTTGCTTAGAAGATAGATCTGAAATCTTAACATACACACATACAGTAACTAAGAAGTAACAGATGTTTTAATTAGCTGGATTGTAATGATTATATCAAAATATATGTGTATATCAAAATATCAAGTTGTATACCTTAATATATATAATTTTGATAGTCAGTGATAGCTCAATAAAACCATAAGTAAGTAAATAAATAAGACATTTCCTGAAAATTACTGAAATAAAACATAAGCAAAGAAAAAGCAGAACATTTCTTAGGCAAATTTTGTAATGTAAGAGAAGTCAACATGCACTTGGATTTAAAGGTACAAAAAAGATGATGCAATGATATAATGATAAAATAAAGGAAGACAAGTGAGTTAAGGAAACTTAGGACAAAGGTAACACGATCATAGAATTAACTCAGTTCATTAAGCATGAAAACTGAACAAAGATGGTAAAAAAATCAAATCACTAATGGAGGAAAGGCTTGTTACAATCACAGTTACTGTGAACTTTAAAATAGAAAATTTATGTATAAGTAATAACTTTTGAACATGGAGAACAAGTTAAAATGACCTAATATAAAAATAATATCTATATTAAGAAAGTCAAAAGAAAATATTCCAATATATTGGGTTGGCCAAAAGGTTCATTTGTTTTTTTTCATATGATGGCTCTAGTAGTGCTTAGTTGTCTTTAACTTCATTTGAAACAATTTTGTTAGATTATATTGTGACAGCTGTCATATCAATGTGTATTTAAAAAAAACAAAATTGATGAATTTTGACAGAGCCATTTTAATGTTGAAGATGGAAGAAAAAAGCAACATCTTCAGCATATTATTATTATTTCAAGAAAGGTAAAAAAGCAACTGAACCACAAAAAATGATTTGTCCAGTGCATGGAGAAAGTGATGTGACAAAACAAACATGAAGAAGGAGCCGCTCTGATATATGTGGAACCAAATTTCCTGATCATAAGAATCATGTGGAAGGCTTACTACAAACAATAAAGCTCCTCGGAGGTCACTCTAGCATTGCTGAAAAAAACCTGCAAAGCTTGGAAATCTCTCTTCTTAACAACTCAGATGACTGTTATAATCAGGCAAGACTGGGAAATATTGGCATGTGAAAAAAACCAAAGGTTGGAGGAGGTTTTGTTTCATATATTAAAATGTCTGGGGATGAAAAAAACTGGTAATGTTTCACACAAACTGTTAAGATATTTACGTAATTACACTAAAAACAATTCATTCATAAAATATTTAAATGAATGAGAACAAGAAAAAACTAGATTGTCTATTTTTATTTTCTTTGTATATGTAATACATTTCAAAATAGGATTTCAGAGATTATCGAGGAGAAAGCAATGAAAATTAAGAGAACCAATAGGACAGATATTGGTAGTAGGGTTTTAAAGAAGTACTTCATATTAGCAAAAATTTTAGTATACACTCATCTCAGTTAACTGGAATTATTAAGAATTTTTTAAACTGCAAATGGTAGCTGATATCTTTACGTAAACACAACCAGCAGTTGATCGTTTATCTTGATGGAAATTACTTAAAACTATAGCTTGGGTTATTATGTTTACAGGAGTCACTTTGGTTTGCTGCATGCTAAGTCACTTTAACTTATATGCAGAGTACATCATGAGAAATGCTGGGCTGGAAGAAACACAAGCTGGAATCAAGATTGCAGGGAGAAATATCAATAACCTCAGATATGCGGATGACACCACCCTTATGGCAGAAAGTGAAGAAGAACTAAAGAGCCTCTTGATGAAGGTGAAAGAGGAGAGTGAAAAAGTTGGCTTAAAGCTCAACGTTCAGAAAACTAATCATGGCATCTGGTCCCATCACTTCATGGGAAATAGATGGGGAAACAGTGGAAACAGTGTCAGACTTTATTTTTTTGGGCTCCAGAATCACTGCTGATGGTGATTGCAGCCATGAAATTAAAAGACGCTTACTCCTTGGAAGGAAGGTTATGGCCAACCTAGATAGCATATTTAGAAGCAGAGACATTACTTTGCCAACAAAAGTCCATCTAGTCAAGGCTATGGTTTTTCCAGTGGTCATGTATGGATGTGAGAGTTGGACGGTGAAGAAAGCTGAGCGCCAAAGAATTGATGCTTTTGAACTGTGGTGTTGGAGAAGACTCTTGAGAGTCCCTTGGACTGCAAGGAGATCCAATCAAACCATCCTAAAAGAGATCAATCCTGGGTGTTCATTGGAAGGTCTGATGTTGAGGCTGAATCTCCAATACTTTGGCCACCTCATGAGAAGAGTTGACTCATTGGAAAAGACCCTAATGCTGGGTAGGATTGGGGGTAGGAGGAGAAGGGGACAACAGAGGATGAGATGGTTGGATGGCATCACCGACTCGATGGACATGGGTTTGGGTAGACTCTGGGAGTTGGTGATGGACAGAGAGGCCTGGGGTGCTGCAATTCATGGGGTCGCAAAGAGTCAGACACGACTGAGCAACTGAACTGAACTGAACTGAAGTCGCTTCAGTCATGTCTGACTCTTTGCAACTCTATGGACTGTACCCTACCAGGCTCCTCTGTCCATAGGATTCTCCAGGCAAGAATACTAGAGTGGGTTGCCATGCCCTCCTCCAGGGGATCTTCCCAACCTCTGGCTTAATGAGATTATAATGAAAATAAATATATTAAGCAATTAGGCAAATCAAAATTCATACAAGTCATTTGAAAAAAAAGACCACAAAATGAGAATACTAAACCAATAATAAGAACAGTGGTAAAAGCACAGGCGTTGGAACCACAAACACCAGGATTTTAATTCTGGCTGTGACCATCAACAATCTGCTTTCAGATTGCTCCTTCTAAAATATAAAAATAATACATAGTTCAGAACTTCTACTTCCAGCTATAATGGAGTAAGAGGGTCCAGATGTACCTTCCCACCTTAACTAAAAAATTACATGAAAATATATAAATTACATGAATAATGTAATACACCAAATAGCAAAAGGACAAAGGAGAAATCCACATTATTCTTGCAACAGATGCAGAAAAAGTGCTTGACAAATACAGTATCCTTCATGAAAAAGCACTCAACAAACTAGGAAAATCAAAACCCCTCACAAATACTGATCCAACAATTCTTAAAATTTTAGCAAACCAAGGTCTCCAAAATATAAAAATGTTTTTATATCATGACCATGCGAGGTTTATCCTAGCACTACACACTTTGGTATTTGAAAATCAAGTACTGAAATTCACCATTTTAAGATCTTATAAAAACATAATATTATCTCAATAAATGCAGAAGAAGCAAGTAACCAAATTCAAACTCCATGGTAAAAAAAAATTTAGTAACTAGGAATAGAAAGAAAGTTCCTTAATCTAATAAAGAACATCTCTGAAAGATCCATAGCTAATATTATACTTAATGGTGAAAGACTGAATGCTTTCTTCCTAAAACTGGAAACATGGCAATGATGTTAGCTGTCATCACAACTAGTCAATATTGTCCTAAAATAGCAAAAATATTTTTAGAAGAAAATACAACTTAAGGACTTAATACTTCCTGATTGCATGACTTATAAAGGTAGAATAAAAAAGTGTTATTGGTCTAAAAATAGGTATAAAGATAAATGTAACAGAACAGAAAATCAGAAACAAACCCACACATATATGGCCAACTGCTTTTCAACAAGTGTCTAAGGCAATTCATTATATAAAAGATGGCCTCTATGACAATGATAATGGAACATTAGATATCCGTATAAAAAAAATGAACCTCAACCTTACTTTACACCATATACGCAATTTAACTCAAAATGGAACAGATTCATCATAAAATTTAAAACGTCCAGAGAAAACTTATGGGAAAATCTTAGTGATCTTAAATTTATGTAATGATTTTTTTAAAAGGGCACAAAAAACACAAAGTATAGGAAAAAAAAGTCAATATATTGGACCTTTGCAATTTTTAAAGCTTCAAAAGACACTTTTAAAAAAATGAGAAGGTTATGCATAGACTGAGAGAAAACATTTGCAAAACACAGATGTTAGTATCTAAAATATACAAAATCTTTTAAGAAATCCTGCTATTTGCTACTATACAAGTGGATCACTTATATTTGGAATATAAAAGAAAAAGTCAAACTCATCAAAACATATTTTTCTTTCTGTAGCTGATTTCTTTTTTGCTATTTAGATATAATTTCTATGGACTTACAAAGCTGAAATGACTTGGGTCTCATTAACATGATGAACGAATGATAAATCTATTAAGATGATGGGGGGCATCATTGTTTTACTGTGTATGTATATTAACAGATGAACGAATGGAATATTGTGGGGGGTTATGTGTGTGTATAATGGAACATTACTCAACCAAAAAAAGAATGAAATTCTGACATTTACAGTAACGTGGACGAACCTAAAGAATATTATGTTCAGTGACGTAAGTCAGACAAAGAAAGACAAATACTGTATGATATCACTTATACATGGTATCTAAAAAATAATACAAATGAATATATATGCAAAACAGATGCAGAAAGCAAACTAGTGGTAACCAAAGAGAAGGCGGGGGCAAACTGGGGGTGCAGAATTAATACATACAAATTACCATGTATAAAATAGATAAGCAAAAATTATATGTTGCTATTATAGGGAATCACAGTCATTATCATACAATAACTAACAATGGAGTATCATCTGTAAAAACACTTAATCACTATATTGCATACATGAAACTAATATAATATTCTAAATCCACTATACTTCAATTTTTAAAAAAACTCAAAGAAAGAGACAGTAGAAAAGTATTTGCCAGGGGCCAGAAGGAGACAGACAGAAATAGGAAGAGATTGGTAAAAGGATACAAACTTTCAGTTATAAATAAATAAGACCTGAGCATCTAATGTATAATATGGTAACTATAGTTGATAACACTGTATTGTATAATTAAAACATGATATGGGAAAACTTAGATGTTCACATACACACACAAAAGATAACTATGTGAGGTGATGAATATGTTAATTAACTCAATGAGAGGAATCCTCTCACAATGTATGTGTGTATCAAATCATCACGTAAGTATCTATTTCATTTGTTAATTATACCTCAAAAAAGCTAAAAAAAAAAAACCTGTTTGAATAGCAATAAAACTATCTAACTTTCAAAAATCAACAGATACCTGAATAAACACTGCACCAAATAAGAGCTTCAGATAGAAAAAATACACACATAAAAAGATGTTCAAAAAGCAAATTAAAACCACATAAGAACTATATATACAGACTAATATGAAATGGTTATAATTACAGTGCGTAACCATGTCAAGTATTGGTGAGAATGTGGCTAACTAGAACACTCATGTACTACTGGTAAGAGTATATAAACTGTTTCTTTAAAAGTTAAACTTCTCATAAGATTCCGCCAATTCACTCTTGGGTATTCACCGGAGAAAATAAAAGCACACATCTGCACAAAGGCTTGTACATGAATTTACACAGCAGCTATATCTGTAATAGCCAAACACTGTAATCAAAACAAATGTCCATCAACAAGTGACTGGATTAACAAACTATGGTATTTCTACACAATGATATACTTCTCAGCAATGCAACGGAAATGATATACACAACATGGATGAAATTCAAACTAACTATGCTGAGTGAAAGACGCCAGAGGAAAGAGTACCTACTCTATGATTCCATTCATATAAAATTCTGGAAAATGCTAACATCCATAGTGACAAAAAGCAGATTAGCAATTGCATGGTAAAAGAGTTGGAGGAAGGAATGAATTACAAAGAGGTATGAAGAAACTTTTGAGGTGAAGGAACTGTTTGTTATTTTCATTGTACTGATGGTTTCAGGAATACGTATGTCAAAAATCATCAAACCGATGCTTCACACATGTGGTATCTATTGTCTGTAAATCATACTTCAATAAAGCTATAAAAAGAATATATATCTCATAGGATTATTTTAAGAATAAAATATTGTACATAATAAGTTTCAAATGAGCCTGGAAAAATGCTGTTATTCTGGTACCGAATACACGATAAATATTAACTTCTCATGTAACAATTGAAAAAGTACTTGAGTAACTAATTCAATGTTCAAAACACCTGAGCATACCTTAGCTTCTTCTTCTTGCGCTTTTTTAACAATTGCTTGTAATTGCACCTCTCGTTTGAATTCAGCATGAAGTAATTTCTCTTCCATCATCCTACGTCGTTGGTCTAATAACCCTTCTTTCCACTTCCGGACTTCTTTCTCCTATAGGCAATGAATTACCACATTATTAATTTCAGTATACACAGTCATTTGACAAGAAGTACAAACAGGTAAAATTGTCTGGAGATTATAGTATATAGTGAGAAAATAAACTATATAATTTTGTTTGCATTAAAAACACAGTAAGAAGGGAAAGTATAATTGTGTTAGAACATTTTTCTGAAGCTTAAAATGAAAAAATATATTAACTCTTGTAGAACCCCATTACAAGGAGACTGTTTTTCATACTTGATTTATCCAAACTAAATGATTAAAATAAAAATAATTAAATTCTTAAGATTCAGGTAAAGAGAAAAGTTACAGATTTTTCCTTTCCCAACAACTTTTCTACTGCATTAAGGAGAATCTTATGTCATCTCATTTTACAGTCAAACTGTTTGATCTAATTATCTCTTCCAATTTTAAAACATACAAAAGGAATGAAAATACTTTTAACCTATGCATATTAGTCCTCCTTTCTAGGACCACAAGGTAAACAAAAGAGTTTACCTATACTACAAGGGAGGGCTTCCCTCATAGCTCAGTCGGTAAAGAATCTGCCTGCAATGCAGGAGATTCGGGTTCCATTCCTGGGTTGGGAAGATCCCCTGGAGAAGGAAATGGCAACCCACTCCAGTATTCTTGCCTGGAGAATCTCATGAACAGAGGAACCTGGCAGGCTACAGTCCATGGGGTCGCGAGAGTCGGGCATGACTGAGTGACTAACATACTACAGGGGCCACACGACTTCTGTTGTGCTGTGTCAAGTATCTGTAGTACACAGACTCCAAGATGGCTCCAAATGATCCCAGTCACCTGGTATTCAGACCTTTGCCTATTTCCCTCCTACATTCTATCAGGACTGTGACCAATCTGTTGTTGTTCAGTCACTAAATCGTGTTCGACTCTTTGCAACCCCATGCACTATAGCATGCCAGACTCCTCTGTCTTCCACTATCTCCCAGAGTTTGCTCAAATTCATGCCTACTGAGTTGGTGATACTATCTAACCACCTCATCCTCTGCTGTCCTCTTCTTTTGCTTTCAATCTTTCCCAACATCAGGGTCTTTTCCAGTAAGTTGGCTCTTTGCATCAGGTGGCCAAAGTACTGCAGCTTCAGCTTCAGCATCAGTCCTTCCAATGAATATTCAGGACTGACTTCCTTTAGGTCCAAGGGACTCTCGAGAGTCTTCTCCAGCACCACAATTCCAAAGCATCAATTCTTGGTGCTCAGCCTTGTTTATGGTTCCAAATCTCACATCCATACACAACCACTGGAAAAAATCATAGCTTTGACTATATGGGACCTCTGTCAGCAAAGTGATGTCTCTGCTTTTTAATACACTGTCAAGGTTTGTCATAACTTTCCTTCCAAGGAGCAATATAATTCAGCAAAAGTGATAGTACATCACTTCTAAGATTAGGTTATAAAAAGACAATGCAGCTTCCATTTTGGCAGCTCACTTATTTATTCTCTCTTTTCCTCTCTCAGACTATTCTGTGGCAATGGTAGCAGCCATGTCATGAGAACACTGGGCTGTGGAAAGACCCACATGGCAAGAAATGGAGGTCCACAACCAACAGCTGAAGAGGACTCCAGGCCTGCCAAAGCCACATGAGGGAATCTGAAAGTGGATCTTTCAGCTCCAAACGACTGCTGCCTGAGCCAACACACTGACTGCAACCTCACGAGAGACTCTGAACAAACAAACAAAAATCACAACATAAGCCACTTCCAGTTTCCACGCCCAAGAAATTGTGAGCTAATAAACGTGTGTTGTTTTAAACTGCTGAGTCTTGAGGTCCTTTGTTACACAGCCCACATAACTAACCCAGTACTCACATCTGCCATGTGTAATTAACAATAAGGATGACCATATACATACAGAACAACAGTCACCCAAGTACCACGCTACAGTTTTACATACTTGCTACATTCATCAACATAACTGGTTAACAGTTATAAATGCCATTTTATGGATAAGGAAATTAAAAGGTAATCATTAAGTAATTTGCCAAGGGCACCCACCACATGCTATCATATGGTTAAAATCAGGATTTCACCAGACTGGCTATCTCTCGAGTCCATGTTCTTTCCACTACACCACACTGACCAAAAGTTCCACTGCTCTAAATACTCCAACGTTTTTTAGAAAGGTACAGGTAATTTTCAGTAGATAGAAATGCTTTTATTTTCCAGTGAATTTATTTTTACTGTTGTTCTTTTAGCTTCTCTGAAACCAGAAAAAGTCAATGTGAAGATAAGTCCAGCAATTTAAGGCAATCATAATTCTCTAAAAATTAAAAACTCACCCTTTCTAACAATTTCTGAAGCTTTAACGTTTTCTGTTCACGTAACTTTTCCCTTAGCTGCTGTGCTTTCATTTGTTTTTCCTCATGTTTCTTCTTAGATTCTGCAATTGTTCTATTAATACAAACAAATCGACAAGACACACAAATGTTTACATGATAAAGCCAAAAATATCTTTAGTCTTCAAAGTTCTTAAAATAAATATAAACAATATACAAAACTAATTTGGCCTAACATTTCAGGAAAACATTATCACTTTTCAAAAGATCTGAAATTGTCCTGAATAATGTACCTTAAAATAGTATCAGTACGTAATGACTCCATTTAATAATTAAGAATGGCTAGCTCCCTTCCTGTGAAACATTTCAAATTAATTTTCAAAGGCCAGACCTTTTACGAGATGGTGAGGAAAGTTTCTCATGCATATGAATTCCATGTCCTGGAGGCCTAGCAGGTTCTTCCTCTACAATATCCCCCCAGGATGTATTTTGGCGCCAAGATTCACGAGCTATTTTCAGAAAAAAGAAAACCACTGTTACTGTTTAACCACATAATTCTATAAAATCAACTTTTGAGAACTGACTTTTAAAAGGCATCCTACTCTAAATTATTCATTTTACACAAAAACCACACGTATTAATATAATCTATTTTGTACCGCTCTACCTATACATACAACACACACACACACAAACATGCACACATAAATTACCTTCATAATCTGCAAGGACATCATTCCAGTTCATACCACAGAAAGATACACTGCCACTGCCCATGCTGGCCTAAAATGTAATAAGAAAAATTGAAAAATAGTTGAACCAATTATAAACTATGTATGAAATTTTCCTATCTATTGCTCATATATTTCATTTAGCAAACAGTCCAACACCAACATTAACAGCAGAAATGAATGAAGTAATTTTAAAAGAAAAGTATTGGCCTTAAACTATTACTACATAAAACTCTGAAATATTCAGAGTATACATCAGAAGAGCTCAAAAGTACTTGTTGGGCATTAAAATTTAACAGAAAAATACTTGAAAGACTCACGGTTACTTTCATTCTTTAAGAAATCCCTCTCATCAACATATATATCATGAGCGCTCAGTGACAGCAAGGCAATGTATAATTTGCTTTTTATCAGTAGAATAGAAAAAGATTCTTCTTCAATCTATACACTTATAATCTGAGAAATGTTATGTATTTACTTACTCTGAGATTCAATTTCTTCATTTGTAAAATGAGAAACCAACTTCCAGCTTGTCAATTGCATCATATATAAAAAAACACTTGGTAAAGTGCTTTAAAAAAGACTTCCTATTGTTTATTGTATGTTTCAATCACCCAGAGAATAAAAATGCTAAAAGCTCACAGAAAAATCACTGTCGTTGTCAGTTTCAATGTTGATATCGTTGTTTTCTTCAGCTTCAATTTCTCTAGTTAACTGTTCCTCTTCAGCAATAGCGCTGGCAATGGCTTCTTCATTGGCCTTTTCTAGGCGATCTGCTAGCTCTTCTTTTTTAGCAAGAACTTCTGCCATAGACTATAAAGTTAAAAACAAACAATAAGAAGAATCATCAGTAGACTGGAAAGTCAAGTAATCATTCCTCTCTTTATGTTCTAATCATATACTCAACATATACATAAAAATAGCACTGATAAAGAATTATAAAACTTGGGGTCCAGCTCTTTGACTCAGAAATTTCTTAAAAGCAAGAGACTATTCTGTATTCCATAAAATGATACAATAATCCATGACTTACTTTCTTACCAGACAGCTGTGTATGACAAACTGTGAAGTTACATAAATAAGAGGTATTGTTATTAAGGATAAAGTGTGAATTTCATTCAAGCATCAAAATTCAAAACAGTTACAGACCAAATATCTTACAAACAAAAGAAAAACACTATTCTTAGAAAGGAACATAAACAAATAATGCTGTAATGGTGTTATTAATATTTTTTGAACATATATACCTAATTTAAAATTATGCATTAGAAGTATGTAATACAACTAATATGTACCAGAATTAATTGATAAATCCCTATAATAAGCTAAACATGTATACTATAAATGCTAAGGCAAACACTGAAATAACAGAGATTTATGACTACTAAGCCAATAAGTGAGACTAATTTAAAAATATAATTAATTAAAAAGAGGGGAGAAAAATAGGAAAAGCGGGATAAAGAATAGATGAGTCAAAGAGAAAAACAGTAAGATGGTAGAGTTAAAAGAATCATACTCCTAGTCACAATAAACAGAAATAGTCTAAACACCTCAACTAGTAGACTCAAATCTGGATAAAAGCAAGACCCCAAACCACATGATGCACATAAGAAACCTAATTTAAATATGAGACTATAAAAAGATTACAAATAAAAGAGCTACCATACTAACACTAATCAAAAGAAAGCTAAATTATTAATATCAGACACAGTAGGTTTCAGAACAAAAAATATGACAAGCAATAAAGCAAGTCATTTCATAATGATAAAACAGTTAATTTATGAAGAAGACAAGACAATCCTAAAGGTTTGTGAATTTAAGAACAGACCTTCAAAACAAAGGAAGCAAAAACTGACAGAACTGCAAAACAAAATAAAACTAATGGGAATGTAAAATGGTACAGCCACTTTGGAAAACTGTCTGATAGTTTCACACAAAGGTTAAAAATAAAGTTACCACGTGTTAGTCGCTCAGCTGTGTCCAACTCTTTGCGACCCCATGGACTGTAGCCCACAAGGCTCTTCTGTCCATGGAACTGTGCAGGCAAGAACACGGGAGTGGGTCCCCGCTCCCTTCTCCAGGGGAATCTTCCCACGTATCAAACCCAGTTCGCCTGCATTGCAGGCAGATTCTTTCCCATCTGAGCCACCAGGGAGGCCCATATGAAAGTTACCATATGACCCCAAAATTCCAATCTTAGATATACACCCAGGAGAAATGAAACCACACGTTCACACAAAAACTTGTACACAAATACCTAAAGTAGCATTATTCACAAATGCCAAAAAGTGGAGAAAACCTAATGTTCATAAACTAATGAATGGATAAAATATGGTACAGTTTACATTTTTCAAACAATGGAATATTATTTGGCCATAAAAAGAAATGAAATACTGGTACAGGCTAAAACAGATGAACCTTGAAAATAATATGCTTAGTGAAAGGAACCATTCACAAAGACCACATATTGTGTTCCACTTCTATAAAATGTCCAGAACAGGCAAATCTATATGAGAGAAAATACAGAGGAGTGGTTGTACACAGCTGGGAGGGTGGGGAAAAAGGGAGGCCTGCTCATGGACACTGGGTTTTTTCTGAAGTGATCAAGTGTTCTAAAACTAATCATGGTCATGTTTGCACAACTCTGTGACATATTAAAAAAAAAACACTGAACTGTACACTTTAAATGGATAAACTGTATATTATGCAAGTTATATCTCAATAAAGTTGGTTTTAAAAAGGTAGTCCCATAGATACATGCAGAGATTTCAATACCTCTCTCTCAACTGATAGAATAGGTACAAAAAATTGTCAAAGGAGACCTGAACGACATTATCAACAAAACTGACCCAGATATTTTCTCAAGAGAAATGAAAACATATGTTCAAAACAAAAACAAATGTTCATGGTGCCTTTATTCATAACAGAGAAACTGGAAACAAACATCTGTCAACAACTGAATGGATGAACGTATTGAGCCACATGCATATGACAGAGTACTCCTAAAGACAATTGAAAAAGAAGGAACTGTTAATATACACAGTGATACGAATGAATCTCAAAATAATTATGCTAAGTGAAAGAGGCTAAACATTACATACTTTACATTAATTATATTATTCCATATACAGAGAATTCTGAAAATGCTAATTGGTTATGTAGTGGCAGCAGAATAGTGATAACCTGGGAAGGGGAAACAGGGAAGATCAGAAAGAAGGATGACAGAAGAAAATGTAAAACTTTTGGAGGCAATCGATACTTTCATTATCTTGATTGTAGTGATGATTTCATAGGTATAAACACATGTCAAAATACATCAATGTATATACTTTAGATATGTGAAGGTTATTGAAAATCAATAACACCTCAATAAAGGTATTAAAAATGCAAGTGCTTGAGCTTCAGCTTATTACTGAATTGGTCTGGAGCCTAAACATCGGTAGCTTCTTTAAAGCCACCCCTCCCAACTTCATCTACCCTGTTGATGTTCTGCTCCCTCAAAACACACAAGACTGTCCCTGGGGAAGAGAACGGGATGAGGGAGTTTAGATGAGAAATCATTTCTTTGCATCATAAGCTTTTTCTCTATAAACGCTAGAATATTACAGAAACTAACTTCTTAAGGTGCCACACCAGCATCACAAATAACAATGATTAGAAAAGCTATTCAAGTTGAACAGATTTAACTTTGTAGAAAGTATGTTCTCATGTGAGCTTATTTCCTTCCTAATCTTATCTTCTCCAGAAAACATTTCTATTTTGTCTCTTAAGACCTGAAAATATTTTAACATAGTAACACAGCTTATGGATGAAATGATTTAATTATCCACATACAACTTCTACTATTTTCCACACTGTGAAATTCAAACAAATATCTGTATACATCATCATTCCTAAATTTCTAAATTTTCATTAAAATTTGGAATTTCAGTAAATCTAAAAAAAAATAATCCAGGGTAGCTAGGATTTATATCAGCACATTTTTACAATGCTGGCAAAAGTGGACCTTAAACATAAAGGTTTTCACAGTCATTTTTTGCTTAGCTTTCTGTTAAATAAGAGAACTGCAGATTTTTTTACTCTAACCATCTGTGAGACAATATTATATAGAGGGAAAAAAGGAAAAAGTTTTCTTAATATAACCACAGTTCTCTATAATCCTTCACTTAGAATCTCAACAATGAGGTGCTTATCTAGAGCAACCCACAGAAGTATCACTGCCAAGACAAATTAAAAATATAAAATGTTTTTCAAAACCTTGGTTTAGTTAAAACTCCTCTAAAACTTCTAAGAATATACTAATATTCATATGTGAAGCAGAACTTATTTTCTTTCAAGTATGTCATTGTCACTCTCAAAATAACCAAGGGCTTTCAATATTCCACCACAAGTTAATTTTACCTATATGATCAAAATAAAAATGATGAGAGAAGAATTTTTTAAAAATTATTTTATGTTTACTTAGGTATAGCATGTTTTTCCTCTTCTGAAATTTGATTCTCACAGAATCAATTCACAAAATAAATAATTTAATGTCTACGAAATTTAATATGATATCTATGAAAAGAAAACATAAATATAACCAATTTCTACCCCATACATTAAACTCACTTATATGACAGTAATTACATTTAACTTTTAAAAAATTTACACTAAGAGACGTAAGTTAAAACAAAATTACCCTTATTTCTTTACAAAGGAATCTAAATATTAATTTGTTTTTCTTATTACTATAATTCTTATTTTTCCTTAAACAACTCATATCAAGTTTCATCTATGTCTAATCTAACTCTAAGATATATAATTTGGCCAAATCCTGGTGGCTCAGTGGTAAAGAAGCCACCTCGATGCAGGAGACACAGGTTTGATCCCTGGGTCGGGAAGATTCCTTGGAGGAGGGCATGGCAACCAACTCCAGTAGTCTTTCCAAGAAAATCTCATGGACAGAGGAGCCTGGCTGGCGACCATGGGGCCACAAGATTCAGGCACAACTATAGCTACTGAGCACGCACATACGCACCATCTGCTGACGTCATCTCTTAGCATCATAAAGCACTAAGTTTAAAAAGAAATTATGGTATATGGTGGCCATTTAAAAATGAAAATTAGAATGACTTTTCTCAACAGCTTTTTATATGGAGCTACTCCTTTTGAAAATTACTTTTGTAAAATGCCAGCATGACCTATTCTGAGCTATCCTCAGGCCAAGTTATCTTACTACTTCAGTGGAAAAGAGAAAGACATGAGCAGAATTAACTATTCATCCAAAAACATAATCCTATAAATAATTTCAAGTCAATGCATTTTTAAAGATTCAGCAATAGGGATGACAAATTTCATCTTAAAGACCAATTCCAAATGATAACTATCTGAAGTATTCTGTTAAGAAAATTTTAAAACTAAGTTCATTAAGCACCATTTCCCAACAGACTGGTAGATGTTGCATAGAAGACATTAATGTTATAGTTTCTTAATGCTAAAGAATATTTGACCAAATCATACAAAAACTAAATGATTTTGAGCAAGTTACTTGACTCTCACAGTCTCATTTCCACCCTCTACAAAATAAGAAGAATCTTAACTACACCCAAAGTTTGCTATAAGAATAACATGTTAACATAAAATAACATATAAAATGCTATGTGTAAAAGTGCTCTGCAAAGCGTAGAGAAATGCACAATACAATTTTTCATTATTAGAATTTTTGCCTCTTTAATATATCTACTCAGAATTCTGAGAAGTTGTTCTTACCAAGTTAGCAGCACTCACATTTGAAATATCTGAAGGATCCATTTCACTTTCTATTCTTGCTTTTTCTGCTGAAAATTTGTCTTCACTTGCTTGCAAAGAAGGTGTGTCAGTTTGCTGAATAACTGAAACACACTCTGTATCAATGTGAACAGCAGGTATTTCAGAAGTTTGAACAGAATTGTCCGGTAATAAACTACTCCCAGAGTTCTTGACATCATCCAGTGCACTCACTGTGAACTAAAAAAACATTGTAGAATGAATCAGGGGTAACAAAAAATACTCACCAACTATTTCACTCTAGAAAAGCTGATTCTGCTTAACCCAGCAACTATGAAGCAGCAGGTGGCTGGCTAACAGACCAATCACTCATTATTTTGGTACATTTCAAGTGTTAGAAAAGAAACGTTAAGCAGCCACAAATTTTATTTACATATATACTATGTTTAAGGACACTCAAGTGCTTTAAGAAATTAAGCAATATATGTTGCAATTACGTTTTATTTTATTAGGCTGATTCCTGATGGCTATACTATATGCTTCACAAAAGAAATCTAGTCACAAGTATAATAAATATTATGCTTTATGTTCAAATAACTAAAGGTATTTACATAGTTTTTATGAAAACTAATATCAAATGAAGGCACTTCTCACCAAATATGTACTTTAAAGGCATTTTACTCAAAACACGGAACTCACTCTCTTTAGATAACATTAACACAACCTCAAAGCATCTTTCATGAAGACTCACATGGTACATAATACCAAATCTTAGATCTAAAAGAGAAGTACACCATAAAAAGTAGAGCATATGTCAGCAAGCAATCTCCTTAAGCAATTCATATTCTTTAAACTTCAATAGTCTCTCCATTCCCCTTTAAGAATATTTAACACAAAAGCAACAGAAATGTGAAAAACATACAGAACAAATACAACTTTTGCTTAGGTCAAATACATTACATCTTTTAAAAATTTGAGTTTAGTGAACAGAAACAGGACTTTATTTTCACTTTCTAACAGAGTACAGAAATAACGGCATTATGCTTTTTAGTACTCAGAGAAATGAACTCCAAAGAGAAGAACGAAAATCTAAAGTTGTGAATTTAAAACTCACTCACACCACTACTTAAATAAACATCAGGTAAACACTGCAGTGGCCATAAAAACCCCAGTTTGATATAGTATTTATGTAAATATTAAACTTGGCCAAGTCTTATAAACTACTTTAAAAATTCTACTATTGGTTATAACTTTAAAGTGTCCCAAAGTGTTCATTTTAGCATACGCATTATTCAAATAGCATCACAATGTTTATATTGCCCTCAACATTATCCATACATCAGTCATCATAGTTTATAATCTTCTTGGTAATATTTATATTAGCATTACTGATCTTTACAATATAGTCAATCCTGTTTACTAAAAAACCAGTATCAACTTAAACAGAATCAAAGCTAAACTATAAAGTAATGGTGAAAATATATGAATATGCTAATTCCATTTTCAGAATGAGAGTAGAGAAAACACAGCTATTAATATTAGCTTGGCCACCATAAGCAGTGAACTTTTATACTGAAATAATTCAGCCATAATTATTCATAAGCTCTATGTATAGACTATTTCTAAAATCTCAAAATCATATAAGCTTATTCTTTACACAAAATTAGCACATTTTTTATAATGCTAAATTTTATAGCTAAAATATGTTAGCAAAAATGCTAAATGTTGGTTAAGTGATGTAAAATGTGATTTCTTCATCAAACTTACCTACATTTAAGTTTCTTAAAGTTTTACCCAACAGCCATGTACTGATAAACTTACTATGTGCCTATGACTCTGTTCCATATTATGGGAAATTAAAAGGCAATAAGGGCTTCCCTGGTGGCTCAGACGGTAAAGAATCCACCTGCAAGGCATGAGACCTGGGTTTGATCCCATGGTTGGGAAGATAACTTGGAGAAGGGAATGGTTACCCACTCCAGTATTCTTGCCTGGAGGATCCCATAGACAGAGGAGCCTGGCAGGCTACAGTCCATGGGGTGGCAAAGAGTGGGACACGACTGAGTGACTTTCACTTTCACACTTTCATAAGATACTACCCACAAGGAGTTTTCAATCTCATGTAGGCATAAAACATATACACATTAAACAGTTATAAAACATTAAGAATAATGCAGGATTAAGAGCTATTATTATCATTAAGAAAAAAAAAATGGGAGTCTAAAAAAAAAATATTCCACAGGTAAAAGAAAAGAATTTTAAAAAGTTACTATTCTGGACTGAGAAATACTACAGTTATTTTACAACTTTTTTACTTAGTCTCTGTACCCATATCAAACAATCGCTTATATTTCACTAATGATTTTGCAGAAAACTATACTAAGTGAACATAAATCTTTCTGTAAACAAATATCTTTCAAAAATGCATTGCTTAAAAAAATTAAAAAAAAATAAAAATAAAAAAAATAAAAAACAAAGCAAAACAAAAATGCATTGCTTAACCAAACAAGTAAAATAAACTTCAAATGGACTAAAAGAAGAAGTACTGGGAATATTAATCTTAAGGAATTATTTTAAATATTAGCAAATCACTCTATACTTGGACTGTAGAAAACAAAAGTAGAGCAAATGAAAAATGATTCTTACTTTCATCACTTTAAACAACACTACAAATGAAGCAGGAGGACCTCACTTTAACCAAGTAATCAAAGCCAACAAACATGGGCAAATTGCTATGATATGTCTTTAGATGTGAGGTTGATAATCGCTTTATTTTTGTCTAAAATGCATAAGCTACAGTGAATAATGAATAAAGAAGCTGAAGAACATTGGACCAAAAAAATCTGCAATGTATTCTTCAAAAAAATTAATGTCATGAAAAATAAAGACAGGGTGAGTAACTGATGCTGGTCAAAGATATTAAAGAAACAAAGTCAAACACAATGTATGATTCTAAACTGCATCATGGATCAGGGAAAAAATTTCTGTGAAGAAATTATTGGGGCAACTGGAATTTTTGAAAATCAGACTATAAGTTTAGATAACAATATTATATAAATGTCAAATTCCCTGAATTTTATTATTATAGTGTGGTTATGGAAAAGAGTTTTCTGTTCTTTGGAGATACATGCTATAGAATTTAAAGGTGAATGGCTGTGATGTTTGTACATTACTTTCAAATGTAACATGTAAATAAAAAGAGAAAAGAAACTGTGGCAAAACGTTAATCTGTGAATCTATGGAAAGGGTACCGGAGGGTTCATTATTCTATTCTTGCAACTTTTCTAGATCTGAAATTTTTCACAATAAAAGTAAAACAATGAAGTAGAAAAATTAAGACATTCTTACATATATATATATCTCCCATATAAAAAGCAGTAAAAGGACTTTCAGAATGTACTACCTGGGTTCTCTCTGCAAGAGGATGATCACATGAGTGTATTGGGTCCTTGGGCCGAGATTCTATAGTATTAGAAGGTTCACCTGCAACAAATTCACTTTTCTGTATGCTTTCATCAGGCAAAAGATGTACATTTTCTTTATCACTGTCATCCTTTGATCTTAATGCTTCTGTTTGTAATGAAGCTTTTGGCATCACTGCTGTTGATCGTGAACGAACAGGCCTTCCTCTCTGAACAGTTTCCCATCCTTCAGCATCTTTCCGTTCTATGCAGTTGAAGGAAGAGAATAAATCAAGAATTATTTAGAAGATATAAATTTTCAAAAACCTGTAATATAAAAATATTTTACAATCTAATTCTCATTGACTATAACTAAGCTATAAACATGACACTAATTACTATGCAAAGTCTATTCACGTGTGTGTGTATGTTTGTGTGTATTATCGAATTCCTACAACCACACAGGCTAGGTATAATTATCCCTATTTACAAA
Organism: Okapia johnstoni; assembly: GCA_024291935.2. Classification (NCBI taxonomy): domain Eukaryota; kingdom Metazoa; phylum Chordata; class Mammalia; order Artiodactyla; family Giraffidae; genus Okapia; species Okapia johnstoni. The sequence goes on from CM044326.1 coordinate 27,996,018, forward strand.
TGATAAAACTGAGATTAAGACTGACCTAAGGCCTCACAGTCAGAAAGTAATAACATTTACATAATGTATACCATTACTGGTAGGGGCATAGACTTGGATTACTGTGATACTGAATGGTTTGCCTTGGAAACGAAGAGAGATCATTCTGTTGTTTTTGAGACTGCATCCAAGTACTGCATTTTGGACACTTTTGTTGACTATGATGGCTACTCCATTTCTTCTAAGGGATTCTTGGCCACAGTAGTAGATATAATGGTCATCTGAGTTAAATTCACCCATTCCAGTCCATCTTAGTTCAGTGATTCCTAAAATGTCAATGTTCACTCTTGCCATCATCTCCTGTTTGACCACTTCCGATTTGCCTTGATTCATGGACCTAACAGTCCAGGTTTCTATGCAATATCGCTGTTTACAGCATCGGACTTAATTTACATCACCAGTCACATCCACAATTGGGTATCGTTTTTGCTTTGGTTCTGTCTCTTCACTCTTTCTGGAGTTATTTCTCCACTGATCTCCAGTAGCATATTGGGTACCTACTGACCTGGGGAGCTCATCTTTCAGTGTGCTATCTGTTTGCCTTTTCATGCTGTTCATGGGGTTCTCAAGGCAAGAATACTGAAGTGGTTTGCCATTCGCTTCTCCAGTGGACCACGTTTTGTCAGAACTCTCCACCATGACCTGTCTATCTTGGGCGGCCCTACAAGGCATGGTTCATAGTTTCACTGAGTTAGACAAGGCTGTGGTCCATGTGATCAGTTTGGTTAGTTTCCCGTGGTAGAAAGCGAAGAATTAAAGAGCCTCTTAAAAGTGAAAGAAGAGAGTGAAAAAGTTGGCTTAAAACTCAACATTTAGAAAACTAAGATTATGGCATCTGGTCCCATCACTTTATGGCAAATAGATGGGGAAACAATGGAAACAGTGAGAGACTTTATTTTCTTGGGCTAAAAAAAAAATCACTGCAGATGGTGACTGCAGCCATGAAATTAAAAAGCACTTGCTCCTTGGAAGAAAAGCTATGACCAACCTAGACAGCATATTAAAAAGCAGAGACATTACTTTGCCAGCAAAGGTCCACCTAGTCAAAGCTATGGTTTTTCCAGTAGTCATGTATGGATATGAGAGTTGGACTATAAAGAAATCTGCTGCTGCTGCTGCTGCTGCTGCGAAGTCACTTCAGTCATGTCCAACTCTCTGCGACCCCACAGACGGCAGCACACCAGGCTCCCCCGTCCCTGGGATTCTCCAGGCAAGAACACTGGAGTGGGTTGCCATTTCCTTCTCCAATGCATGAAAGGGAAAAGTGAAAGTAAAGTCACTCAGTTGTGTCCAACTCTCCGTGACCCCATGAACTGCAGCCTACCAGGCTCCTCCGTCCACAGAATTTTCCAGGTAAGAGTACTGGAGTGAGTTGCCATGGCCTTCTCCAAAGAAAGCTGAGCGCTGAAGAATTGATGCATTTGAATGGCGGCGTTGGAGAAGACTCTTGAGAGTCTCTTGGACTGCAAGGAGATCCAACCAGTTCATCCTAAAGGAAATCAGTCCTGAATATTCATTGGAAGGACTGATGCTGAAGCTGAAACTCCAAAACTCTGGCCACCTGATGCGAAGAACTGACTCACTGGAAAAGACCCTGATGCTGGGAAAGATTGAAGGTGGGAGGAGAAGGGGACAACAGAGGATGAGACGGTTGGATGGCATCACTGACTCAATAGACATGAGTTTGAGCAAGCTCTGGGAGTTGGTGATGGACAGGGAAGCCTGGCGTGCTGCAGTCCATGGGGTCGCAAAGAGTCAGACACAACTGAGCGACTGAACTGAACTGAATGTATACTATGTGCTACCACTGTTATAAGTGCCTTAGATATAACTCTTTTAATCTTTCCCTAAAATCAGTACTATCATTCCCATATTACCAATAAGGAAACTGAGACAAAAGGTAAAGCCAAGATGCAAGTCCAGGCAAATTGGTTCTGATGTCAGTGGTCTAATGGCTATGTAAAAACTGCCTCTCCATCTTTCAGAATCCAAACATAGGCCTAGCTCCAAAGTCCAAGTACTTTTCCCCTTAGTACCAAAAGTACACACTGACTTAGCAAAAATGGAAAAAAAACTATTTTAATGATCATAAGATTATAGAATGTTAACTGAATGAACACTCGAGGATCTAGTTCAGTATTTTACCATATACATTAAAAAATGAGGGCCTATGTCCAAAGACACAGAGCAAAACAGCCTAAAATAAATATGAATCTTCTACTATGTTTCAAAATGTCACAACCTGAGGTATACACATATACAGTTAATAGCCATAATTTTTAAAAGTTTATAGGCTAAAATGTAGTGTGTCAAAATTAATATGAAGATATCTAGTTCTGGCCAAGATGGAGTAGCCTCACTTGCATTTCCAGGTCCTCCTTCTTACAGCTAAGAACTCTGGAAAAACACACAAAATAAGCACAGGAAGATTTTAAAAGACAGAAAGAGATAGGTGGACTGCCTAGTGACCCTGGGAGTTAAAAGCAGCATAGCAATGAGTTCTCTGTGTTTCCTAATTGCTTCCTATATATGACAGGACGGTACAAAAGCCTCCAACCCAGAAAGAACAAATGAACAGACAAAACAGGCATCAGCAAAACTTGTTTTGCCAAGCTGAAAGGCAGAAGAAACGATGACCTCAGAAAATACTCAGTTTGGCAATCCTCCTGCTATTCAGCCAACCATCAGCGGAAAACGTGCACCTCACGGTTTCAGCAGGGGTAAGTAGAGAGTTGAACTTCCACTGCCCACGTGGTAAACAGATGGTCCAACTCCCTCACCAAAACAGTGTCAGCAAAGTTGAACAGTGAGCTGAGTTTCTACCTCCAAATGACGTTGAACAAGGCAGGAGGAACCGGAGTTAGTCAGTCTACTTTTCCCTACCCCTAGTGTCAGCGGGAAGCTGAACTTCCATACACACTGAGCAGCAGTGAGACTTAATGAGGCAGTGAGAGTCAGAACTGGTAGACGCTGATCTGCCCTACCCACACTGTCGTAAGGGTCCAATGCTGGGCACAGCCTCTACCTTCATCAAACATCAAAGACACACAGAATGAGTCAAAATTCTGATCTCCCCCACCCCCAGTGTTAGCAGGTCCCATATAGAAAGCTGAGCTTTCACCCTCACCAACATCATTGCCATAGAATACAGTAGTAGAAGACACACTACTCAGCACACGGATCCCATTTCACCTGTGATAATGCCAGCAGGACCCATCAGAAAGCTAAGATTCGACTCCACCTTACACAGATAAGCCAGGAGTCAGTCCTCCCTTCACTCTGCCCCTCCCCTGTGTCAGTGGGGGGACAGAAAAGAACTGAGCTACCTCCAATAGCAGCCAAGGAAGTAGTGAAAGTTAGTCTCCAATTTTGCTGAAAAGGAATCATAGGGAATATCCTAAACGGAGCACAAAGGACCTGTGTGCCAACAACAAAAGAGGTAACATTTGTGTCAGTGGAGTCCCAGAAAGAGAGGAGAGAGAGTATAGGACTTAAAAAGTATTTAAAGAAAAAACAAATAAAAACTTTCCAAACTTACTTAAAGATATAAAAGTAAAGGAACTAAAAAGACATAAAGCTAAAAGAACTAAGAAATCCAAAGAAAGTGATGCTAAAACACATCATAGTGAAACCTATGAAAACAAAGAAAAATTCTTTTTTTTTTAATTTTTAATAAATTTATTTATTTTAGTTGGGGGCTAATTACTTTACAATATTGTAGTGGTTTTTGCCATACATTGACATGAATCAGCCCTGGGTTTACATGTGTTCCCCATCCTGAACCCCCCTCCCACCTCCCTCCCTATCCCATCCCTCTGGGTCATCCCATTGCCCCAGCCCTGAGCATTTGTCTCATGCATTGAACCTGGAATGATGTTCTGTTTCACATATGATAATATACATGTTTCAATGCTATTGTCCCAGAATGTCCCACCCTCACCTTCTCCCTCAGAGTCCATAAGACTGTTCTATGCATCTGTGTCTCTTATTTTGTCTCGCATATAGGGTTTAAGAAAAATTCTTAAAAGAAGTCATGGTGGGGGGACAAGAAGCCATAGGGAAAAGATAAATTATCTATAGCAGAACATCAGTTTTAATGAGAACAAATTTCTCTTCTGAAAACACTGAAGGCCCAGAGGAAGTGGCACAACTTTCAAGGACTGAAAGAATTGTCAATCGCAAATTCTATAATCAGTGAAACTATGCTTCAGGAATGAAGAATAAATAAGGCATTCTCAGATGAAAAGAAAACTAAGCAAATGTGTCACTAGCAAACCAGCCCTTAAAGGATGACCAAAGGAAATTCCCTAAAGAGAAACTAAATAAGTTTTTAAAAAAAGAACATGGACCAAATTCTCCAACCAAAAGACTCAGAGTGGCAGACTAGATAATAAAACAAAAGCATACAGTTATAACTGGAAATGGAACAACAGATTGGTTCCAAATAGGAAAAGGAGTACATCAAGGCTGTATATAGTCACCCTGCTTATTTAACTTATGTGCAGAGCACATCATGAGAAATGCTAGGCTGGAAGAAGCACAAGCTGGAATCAAGATCACAGGGGGAAATATCAATAACCTCAGATATGCAGATGACACCACCCTTATGGCAGATAGTGAAGAAGAACTAAAGAGCCTCTTGATGAACGTGAAAGAGGAGAGTGAAAAAGTTGGGTTAAAGCTCAACTTTTAGAAAACCAAGATCAGAAAAATAAGATCATGGCATCCAGTCCCACCACTTCATGGCAAATAGATGGGGAAACAGTGGAAACAGTGGCTGACTATTTGGGGGGCCTCCAAAATCACTGTAGATGGTGACTGCAGCCATGAAATTAAAAGACACTTACTCCTTGGAAGGAAAGTTATGACCAACCTAGACAGCATATTAAAAAGCAGAGACATTACTTTGCCAACAAAGGTCCATCTAGTCAAAGCTATGGTTTTTCCTTTAGTCATATATGGATGTGAGAGTTGGATTATAAAGAAAGCTGAATGTCGAGGAATTGATGCTTTTAAACTGTGGTGTTGGAGAAGACTCTTGAGAGTCCCTTGGACTGAAAGGAGATCAAACTAGTCAATCCTAGAGGAAATCAATCCTGAAGATTCACTGGAAGGATCGATGCTGAAGCTGAAGCTCCAATACTTTGGCCACCTGATGCAAAGAGCTGACTCATTAGAAAAGACCGTGATGTTGGGAAAGACTGAAGGCAGGAGGAGAAGGGGATGACCGAGGATGAGATGGTTGGATGGCATCACTGACTCAATGGACATGAGTTTGAGCAAGCTCCGTGAGATGGTGAAGGACAGGGAAGCCTGGTGTGCTACAGTCCATGGGGTCACAAAGAGTCAGACACGACCGAGCAACTGAACAACAATAGGCCGTGCCATTACATGATTCACTACATGGAAGATATTATATTTCAAGGGAAAAAAATACTTACAAAACGCTCCTTCTTGTGACTAGTATATTAACTTATTATCTTATTTTTTAAATATTGCAACTATGTTACTACATTTATATTATACTTTAAAATAAGGACTAGAAGGAACCTGGAATCTTTTATCTGAAAAATCTGCATTTTGAAATCTGCAAGGGGAAAGCATGCTTAAATTTTTTGTTGTTTTCTTAAACTTTTTACTATTTATCCATTATTTTATTATTTATTATATTTATACATTTTATTATGAAGATTTTCAAATACAGTACACAGAAAATAATATTATGAACTCCCTGCTCTAATCATTCAGCTTCAATAATTATCAACATTCTGCTGCTCTTATTTCATTTCTTCTTCCCTACTGTTTTTTCTGAAATATTTTTTAAAATTTTATTTATTTTTGGCAGTGCTAGGTCTTCGTTGCTCGGAAGGCTTTTCTCCAATTGCAGAGCGCAGAGGTTATTCTCTAGTTGAGTACATGGGTTTCTCACTGGTGTGGCTTCTCTTGCTGTCTAGCATGAGCACTAGGGTGTCGGAGTCTCAGTAGCTGTTACTCATGGGTTCAGTAGTTGTGGCTTCCGGTCTCTAGAGCACAGGCTCCGTAGTTGTGGCACATGGGCTTAGTTGCTCCACAGCACGTGGGACCATCCCAAACCAGGGATCAAACCTGTGTCTCTTGCTTTGGAAGGCAGATTTTTTTTACCACAGAGCCACCAGGGAAGCCCTGTAATATTTTAAAACAAATCCTAGAAACATCACTTCTCCTGGAAATATTCAGTATGTGTCCTTTTTTTTTCAATATATTTTTTTAAAACATCAGATTTTTTTTTCTTTCTGGCATTGCTGGCTCTTTGTGCTGGGCAGGCTTTTCTCTAGTTGTGGTGAGCAGCTACTCTTTAGTTGTGGTGCACAGGGTTCTCATTGCAGTGGCTTCTCTTGTGGAGCACAAGAGAAGGGTGTATGTGGTTTCAATAGCTGAGGCACATGGGTTCAGTAGTTGTAGCTCATGGGCTCTGGATCACAGGCTCAACAGTTGTGACACAGAGGCTTAGCTGCTCTGCAGCATGTGGGATCTTCCCTGATCAGGGATCAAAACCTATGTCTCCTAGATTGGCAGGCAGAACTTTTACCACTGAGCCACCAGGGAAACCCAATATGTGTCTTTAAAAGATAGAATTTTAAAAATATAACAACATTATTAACATAACGAACAAAATTACTAATAATATCTTAAATCATATACCGTCCAGTTGTATTCAATTTTCACCCATGTTTAACTCTTTAAAAATTGATTTATCTCTGTTCTATACTTTAAGCATATATACATGCATATATAAAGAAAAATTATAAAATCAACCTCATAAAACCCAAATATACAAAAAGAAAAAAAACAACTAAATTATGAAATTAAGTTTAACAAAAGATTTTTGATTCCAGATAATTTAACTGGCTCACCCTTAGGAATACTATGATTATTACTTTATAAAGAAAAACAGCCCTTTTTGAAAGCTGCTTTATAGAAAAAAGTACTGCTTAAAACTTGGACCTAATCCATTAACCAATAAGATGGCCAATACAAACATTATCACACAATTTTTTAAAAAAAAATAAATAAATGAAACAAATGAAGCAATTCCGAAGAAGGTGTATCAAAACAGAAACTGTAACACAGGTCTACCAAACACTAAGAAATTAGTTGTGGACAAATCACATTTTTAATGAAAACTTCAGTAAAAACTAGATCAAAAAATCATGCCCATAAATAAGGATACTTCTTAAAAACAGTAAATCATTATTTAAACTATCAGAGAACTTCTAAATACTTAAAGTAATTTTAGAGATGTGCCCAAAGCTCAAAACTATATTTCACACCACCGTTTTTACACTCCAGAATTTTCACAAATGTCATTAATAAAGGAGTATCAAATTCAAGTCAATACAACCAATAATATAAAAAGCACTGGGATAATCCTAACCTAACTGTTATTTGTTATCATTTTTATTTATCACTATATTTAATTCACTAATATTTTGTTCAATGTTCAAGATAAAATGTTGCTTTATTGTAATATCCTTTTAGGTTTTGATATTAAGGTTATAAAATGATCTCTCTTTTATTCTGAGGAAGAGTTTCTTGAAGATTGAAGCTATCTTTACCTAAAATCTTTGGAAGACTTCACAGGTGAAGCCATCGTGACCTGGAATTTTCTTTATGAAAAAATGTTTCATTATTAACCCACATTCTCTTTTATACTTATAAGTTCCTTCAAGTTTTTCTAATTCTTGTTATGCAATTTTTGTTACATTTTTCAAGTTATTTGTCAATTTCTTCTAAGTTTCTAAATTTAGTGTATAATATTGGTCATAATTTTACTATTTGTGGGATCTCTATCAATGCCCTTGTTTCGTTCCCGGGCTCGGCCTTGTCTCCTCTTTTTCTTGCTATTACTAGAAATCTGTTAATTTTATTAGTCTATTTGAATAACTACATTTGGGCTTTGTTAATTTCACTGTGTTCTCACCTATAAACCTTTTCCTTCCATGTTCCTTAGGTCTAACTTGTTCTTTTCTAGTTTCTTGAGATGGACATAATGTGGATCATAGGTTTTTCTCCTTTCTAGTTGGTATAATTGAGGCTAGAAATTTTCCTCAAAGCATAGCTTTAACCAGACCCAAAGATTTTTAAATGTTCATTTTCTTTAAACTGACATTTTCTAATTTCATCGTGACTTCTTCCCTGACTCGTAGGCTTTTCAGAAATATATTCCAAAGTTATAAAAATTTGAGAATTGCACAGCTATCTTTTTATAATTAATTTCTAACTTCATTCCACTGTGTTCAGACAGAATGAGGTCAATCATCTAACAGCTGTTGAAACATTTAATGGCTCAGCATGAGTCAATTTTGGTAAATGTTCCATGTGTGCTTGAATATGTATTTCAATTTACAGTTACAGCCGTAAGAAAGTAAGTAGCCTGTATTAAAATTAATCTTCCTGTCAAACACAACTACAAGAGCTAGACAAAATATATAAATGAATTGTTTAAAGGCACTGGAAAGCAACCAATATAGGCAAGATTCGAGGAATTACAATTCCTGAGAAAAGAGGAAACAATATGAGATCCACATTCACCCTAGAATTTTCCCTGAAGACAGCTGGAATTCACAGTGCAGGCAAAGTGACTCCTTGTAGAAACCGCCAGTCCTATCTAGCTCAGAATCTAAAGCAACTGGGACTTCAAGGAAAAATAATCATGGAGAGCAGGGAACTGAAGAAGAGTAAGCCAAAAAAAATCTGCATTCAATCTTCCCTTAAGAAGTCTGACAACTGCTAAGCTTTGCATATACAAGGCAAGCTCCAAGAAATCTAGAAGCAAACAGCAGCTGGGGTGCTAACGAGCTAAGCAGATACTGTAGCGACTGTCCAGCGCTGAGGAAGCAAAAGCTGGAACTCAGGAATGAAGTGGTCTTGGCAAACACCCCAGGTTTTCAGTTAAGACCCCAAAAGAAACAAGAAAAAACTAACACATATCAACTTTAATAAAACCTCAAGACAAACCCTGACAGGATTAAGGTGCTCTGTTTGTCCTCTTCTTGCCATAAAAAAATACATTTTTAGAAAAAGCCCCTGTAACTTCTACTACACAATGTTAAACATTTAATTAAATATGTGGCATACTAATAAAATAACTGAATAATAAATGAACAACAAAAAACTGAAAACTCCCCCAAAATGTTTTTCAAAGTAACAAATCCATGTATAGTTCAGACATTTTACTTCTCAGACACAAAATTTCTAAATAGCTGTTATTAATATATCCAAGAAAATACGGATTAGACATACAGAACAGAGGATTAGTGCAATAACTAAAATACATATCAATAAAAAGTTTCCAGATTGAAGCATCAGAATGGAAAAGAGAAAGCATTATTTGTCAGACGTATCAATTACATAAAGTTAACTAATCAAGTTGTTTGGATATTTTTATATTTACTGATCTTTATCTATATGTACTATCAGTTGAGATAGTTATGTTAAAATCCCCCAGTATAAATACAGACTTTTTTCAATTTTTCCTTTCAGTCCTGCCTGGTTTTCTTTATATGCTTTAAAGATATGTATATATATATGTGTATGTCTAGAGCAATTTAAAATTACTCTACCTTTCTGATGAGATGACCCTTTAGTACTTAAAAAAAAAAACCTCTTTAAAATGCTTCCTTTCTACTCCATTTTGTCTGGCTATTCTAAAAATACTAGTTTTGATTTGAATAGGATATGTATAGAATATCTTTCATCTTTCCCTTTTTCTTTTGACTTTTCCATGTCTTCATATTGAAGGTATATCTCTTGTAAGTAGATATTTTTATTTTTAAAATGTAGTATTTTAAAATATATTAAATATTATTAAAGTATTTAAAATATTTTAATATTTTGTATTTATAATATATATAAATATATATATTGTTTAAAATATTATAAAAATATTTAAAATATAGTAGTACTTTTTAAATGTAGTAGATATTTTATTTTTAATATGGCTTTATAATCTTTGTTTTTAAAATTTAGTATTTAGACCATTTATACTTAATGTAGGGACTGATACAACTGCATTTACTTCTACTACACTACAATTTGCTTTTTATTTGTCTTATCTGTTTTGTGTTTCTTTTTTCATCTTCTCTAGTTTTCTTTCAGATTAATCAAAAGGATTATTAGTTGAACATTCTTTTATTCTTCTTTTTTGCTATCTTGAGTTTATAACACATCCTTGACTTATATCTAATACAAATTATTTTGTAACTTCCTAGATAATGCTAGAACCTAGATACTATAAACTCCATTTTTCTGCTCTTATCTTTTGAATTATTGTCATAAATTTTCATTCTACATACACGTCAAGCTCCACAAGACATTATTCCATACAGTCAATACACATTTAAAGTTATCTACATGTTTACTCCTTCCAGTGTTCTTCATTCCTTCATGTATTTCTAGGTTTCTATCTGGGATCATTTACGTGCCACCTGAAGAACTCGGCAGCATTTCTTTTAGTGTAAGTCTGCTAATTACATATTCTCTGATTTTTTATTTATCTAGAATTACCTTTATTTCACCTTCATTTTGAAGGTTATTTTTGCTGGATGTAGAATTCTATCTTGCCAGTTATTTTCTTTCAGCACCTTAAAGATCTCATTCCACTCTCATCTGGCTTTTATCTGCTATGAGTTTACTGTTGCTCCTTTGAAAAGTCTTTTTTTTTTAACTCTGATTATTTGCAAAGATTTTCTAGTATTTTTTTAGCATTTTAATATATTGCATCTAGATGAGGTTTATTTTGTATTTTTCCTACTTGGAGATTTACAGCATTTCTTGAATATAAGATTTTATGTCTTTTGCAGTTTGGGAAAATCTTCAGTGATTATTACCTCGTCAAATGTTGTTTTTGCACAATTCACTCCACCCCTTCAGACTCCATTTACATGTGTGCCTCTTATGCTCTTCTCTGCATTCTATTTCTTTTCTCTTCATGATTTAACCTTAGCATTTTCTACTGACTTAGAATTAATGCAATACCAACTCTCTTAAATTTTTAAATCTCTTCTTAACATGTGCAACCACATTAGTTGCTTTAAGTAGTTCATTTATCTTTCTGGATTCCTCTCTTATAGAGCACTGTGACCATAAAAAAATCTGGATTGGCTGCTCCCTAGACATGCACACAGCAAACATCCTGGGATCACCACCACAGAATTATTAACTTTGCCTCTTCTCTGTGCTGGCTTCCCGCTAATAGTGACAGTGTCGATGAAGTTAAAAAAAAAATGTTAAGACCTTGCATGTTTGAAAATGTCTTTAATCTACTCTCACATCTAATGGATAATTTGTCTGGACATAGGATTTTAGCCTGGAGAATCTCAGGGACGGGGGAGCCTGGTGGGCTGCTGTCTATGGGGTTGCACAGAGTCAGACACGACTGAAGTGACTTAGCAGCGGCAGCAAGATTTTAGCTTTGAAATTATCTTCCTTCAGAATTTTGAAGACATTGTTCAATTTTCTTGTGGCTTCTAGTAATTCCGCAAAAGTTGCTTTTTTTTGATTGATAAAGAATCAATTCTGATTCTTGGTCATTTGTATATAAACTGATTCTTTCCTGTTTTTAGAGCCTCTCATCATCTGTATTACTCATAAATTTCCCAACAAATTTTGATGTTGCTCTACTTTCATCCATTATACTGGACATTTAATGGATGGCCCTTATGGTTAAAAGTTTATTATCTTCATGTTAAACAAAAGTTTCTTTAATTATTTCGTGACTTCTTCCTTTATCTTTCTATAACTCATATTATTCAAACAGGAATAGTCTCATTAACTATTTTTATATAAGAAGACTAAAACTTAACATCTTAAAATACTGATCATCTTATTTCCATGAAAGTCTTTGAGTCAGGAATCTGAAGAGTGCTCAGTTTTTGTGGGGGAGGTATAGGACGGTACTCTTCCCATCTCCACATGGTGTCAGCTAGGGTGATTCAACTGAAATCAGAGAGTTCATGATAGCCTCACCACATTCCTAAAGTTTTGATACTAGTTACTGACTGAGATAGTTCTTCTCCTGGCCACTTTCTCTTCATATGGTCTCTCATTATTCAGTAGCCTATCTTGGGCTTCTTTACAGGGCAGCTGGCTTCTAACAAGGAGAAAATTGACGCTTCAAGGACTCTTTACCAGCTAGGCTGGGAATTTACTAAATGTCACTCTAGATACATATCAAGTCACAGGACCAAGCAAAGACTTACGGGGAGAAAAACAGACTCTACTCACTGACAGTGGGAGTGCACGCACGCACCTGGATGAGAGAAACTGTCCAGACCCACTTTCACAACAAGCTACCACAATTCACAACCCAGCTTCAAACTGCCAGTCTTCCAAGACTACCAGACATTCATCCAATTACAGAATCAGCCTAAAAGACCAGTATCTCATGATCTATACCAGATCTGGATGAGTTCCTCAGGTGTGGGTTCTCTTGATCTGGAAACCTCATAGTTCAGTAAGAGGAGAGGGTTTGAAGTGGAAGAAAGATTGAGGCGTCTTAACATTATGAACAGTCTTTCACTTAACTTCTTTATTTTCAATACAATACTCCCATCTTTCAATGTGGCTGGTATCCCTTGGGTCAAATACTATCTTTTGTACCTTCTCAAGAGAATGAACCTCCAATATTTTGTGGGGTGAGTGAGACACATCTACTCTCACCTTACTATTCAGAGTAATGAAGAATTGAGGAAGATTCAAGATTCTTCTTCACTTATAATCCCTATCTATACTCTCACTTCCAAAGATACCTGCTGACACCAATTTTTGATCTTTTGGAAGTTATGTGGAGCAAATTGGATTGCTTGACATTGACAGTTTTGCCCACTCTTGGAGCTGAGGATTCAGCTAGCTTACTCAAATGTCACCACTGGTCTTTCTACTTTCCAACTTTCTAAATTTTGCTCATATCATCTCTTCTCCCGTCTCTTTTTCTTTAAGTCCTTCCATATCATTTCAGTTGAGTTTGGGGAAAGAGTAACGTAACTGTTTGTGCTCACTTTATCATCTTTAACAAAAACCAATTTTATAGCATATTATTAAAAACTTGAGTATTATAGCTACTGCAGTTATAAATTAAACTTAAGTTATACACCATAATTCAGTGCACAGTTCAGTCGCTCAGTCGTGTCCAACTCTTTGCAACCCCATGAACTGCAGGACCACCAGGCTTCCCTGTCCATCACCAACTCCTGGAGCTTGCTCACAGTGAACAATAGTGCATCAAAACCCCGAAATGGAAAACTAAAGTGGTCAAAAACAAAATTCCCTGGTACATTAGCAATATTATTTTTCAGTCTAGTCATAATTAAGATCAATCATTTCACTTTAACCAAACGGGTCACACTCATAAATACTGTATCTTTCAAGATACACACACTAAGCTTTATGATTATACATTTTCCTACCTTTTCCTAAGAAAGAACTCATGCCTACTCTCAATTTTCTACTTTCTCAATAGAGAAAGCATGGGCAATATATTCTATAAAAGTAAGGCACCTATTTAAAACAAGTCAATACATTTTACTGAGACCAAAATGGAAAAAACAACACAATATCAGTAATGAAGATGTTGCATTACCTTTGTTATAGCCAATAAATCATTTATGAACCAAAAAACTCCAAACAGATCTTTCATCAAAGAGAAAAGAAAGCAGTATTCTCAAGTTGTCTCTAACTCATAATACAAATTCATCATTTCTTACTATCACTCTAAAATCCAAGTCTCTAAAAATGTATTAAAAAAAAGTCTACCCTGGGGCTCCCCTGCTGGTCCAGTGGTTAAGAATACACCTTGCAATACAGGGGCCACTGGTTCAATCCCTGGTCCAGAAAGATTCCACATGCTGTGAAGCAGTTAAGCCCATGTGCCACAACTACTGAGCACATGGGTCACAACTACTGAAGCCTGTGCACCCTAGCGCCTGTGCTCTGCAACAAGGGAAGTCACCACAATGAAGAGTAGCCCCCCCAACTGGCCACAACTAGAGAAAGCCCACACACAGCAATGAAGACCTAATGTAGCTGAAAATTTAAAAAATCCACTCTGGATTTATGTAGAAAACCCCTATGGAATAAATAAAGGTGGGTCTTTAGAATAATGGCCCTTCTATTTATTTTTGACCTTTATTTATTCTGATGGTATGGAAAACAGATACATGAGCAAAGATAAACAGGATATTATTTCAGTATTTAAAATATTAATGAAATGCATTTAAATAGTATTTAAGTATTAATGAAGTAATGGCATGATATTTTAAAGCAGAGGATGAACTACTGTATTTCTTTTCTACTTTAAGTCAAAAAAGTTATAAAGGATCTTAATAAATGAATTGATAAAAGACATCATTCTCAAACTTGAGACTAGAATGATCTTCCTAAGTTTTCAGATAGTTTTTAAGATTAATTTATGATTTTAACTAAGGCAAATTAACATCACAGAAATGATGCACCCAGATAAATATATAATGCTACTATGACCAATTTCAAATAAAATAAATAGATCCACATAAATCCACCTGTCTACTGCATAAAAAGGTTGATTCAAAACCACTTGCCATTTCTGCGGGAAGGCTTCTGCACTGCCATTGGTGGGCAAGGCTTGGGCAGGTGCTACATCTGAAGAAGCAGTAGAGCCTGTATGATGAGCCTTTACCTTGTCAGCCCAGCTGACACCTGTGGGAGCCAGACGCGGAGCTGCCACTGTGCCAGATGAACCCCTATGGAGAAAATGACTGAATTTAACAAATCAAATATACATTAAAATCTTAAATATATACTTAATATATTTAAATTTTAAATGAATTATATATGTGTGAATGCATATCCACACATATAGGATAACATACTATCATAGCAACTTAAGGCAAATATATCCATAAATATCCTGGACTAATACTTCATTAGCCCAGCATAACATACAGTATGGGAACAAACATAACATAAAAGCTGTCACTAGTTCAGTTTAAAAGAAAATCTCAGTGAAGTGGAGAATCTTAAAAAATATGCACATATACCTGCACATATACCCTTAACTTTTTATTTTCATTTAAAACTCTTATTTATTAATAATATAAATGTCCATTAATTTGACCATATATCAACACAGGCACTATTAAAACAGGGTTTTTCACGTGTATTATTTCTTACATGAACCTCAAGTATGATGCCTCATTGACAATGTCTAATTTTGGGTTTTTTGAAATGGAGTGATAATTTAGTGACACCTATTAAATAATCTAAGTACACACTTCTCAACTCTAATAATCTCTCCAAGCTTTTATAGTTGTCCTGTCTACTCATTTGACAGCAAAACTTTAACAGTTCACTTTATCAAAGCTTCCCAAAATTTCATCTTAGTTTTCACAGAAACAATGACTCATTTCACACTCATATTTTAGTGGTTTACTTAATATTTAAGTTATGAGTTAAAATACAGACAAATAAACAAGTGTGGTGACTAACTGCAGAGTCTAAAGCATTTAACTCAACCAGTAAGAAGAGAAGTGAGTATATATACTAAAGTCAGCCTATAAACCACAGTTTTTCAGCATGCTTTATTATCATTTTATGATGATAATAAAGGGTGTCAATTAATTCAATGATACAACACATGAAGATCAATATGAGAGCTTTATTATGCATGCATTAAAGACTTTCAATGTTAAAATAATCCATGCACCATAGAAGACTCTGCACTACAGACCAATGGAATGCATTATAGGGGAATTTCTCTTAAAATGGTGCTTGAATATACAAACATTTGCTTTTATTTGTTTATATATCTTTCCCCAACTCCACTAAAGTTCAATTATTATAAGGCTCCAAAGTCCATCAACCCTCACCTAGGGCAATACTATCTAATAATCTCATTTAAAGCAAAAAGTTGATTCTACCGAACAACACTTAATGAGCTCTTACCAAGGGCTGAATACAATGCTAGGTGCTTGGGATACAGAAAATATGACAAACATCTTGCCTTAGAGAAGGTCATAGTGTAAGAACAAAAAATAAACATTGAAATTTTTAACACACTAAAAATCTAATAATATACATGTATGCAAGGCCCTGCAGTAACAGGAGATGAAACTGACAATGGACATGGAGACAGGAGCAATGAGAAGCCATGAAGAAAGGGTAAGTTTTAACAGAACAAAGATAACTGACCAAGCAAACTACTTACTGACCCTCACACTACAAATGTTAAGACTCACTCTAAAGAACTAGAGTCCAAATAGATATTTATCTTTAAAAGCGAGTTTTGCTATGGAAATTTAAGGAAAACAACAGTGATAACTTCCACAAACAACATCATAGCTGCCAGAGGTATCAACAGCATTTCGGGCAAACATGGGCTAACTTAAAAGGCAAAGATGGAGAATGAGAAGTCCAGGGGGGCTTTGAAAAGCTCTAGTACATTCCTGGAAATCAAGAAGACCACACACACACGCTGGGTTGTGTGCAGACTCAGGAAAGGTCTGGAACAGCTCTAATCTCTCACCTATGACTGCCCTTGAGGCTCTGAGGAAGCAGGAATTGAGAGCAAAGTTAGAATTGTAAACTCCAGAGCACTGAAGACATGCGGATCACACATAAAACTAGAAAAGAGCTAGGAGATTTATTGGTTCAAGGCATTTAAGGAAATCTCTGTCAAATCATTAGCTGACAACTAAGATAACTAAGTAGAGACTTCAGTGACAAAGAAGAGAGACTTCAGAAGACTAGTTCAAGAAAGTCACTAAACAAATAAATAGTAGCAAAACCACCACCACTAAACAGTGACAACAAATCCTAGAAAGTGTAGCAATCTGATATCCACAGCTATCACACTATACTATTTAAAATATTCAATTTTTAACAAAAGCCATAAGACACGCAAAGAAACAGGAAAGTATAGCCTACTCAGACACACAAAAGAAAAGCAACCAAGTCCTGAAGGAAGCTTGAACATTGGACTTACTAGATAAAGACTTTAAATCAGCTATTATAAATGTTATAAATATATTATAAATATAGAATATTTAAGAACAAAACACAACCATGTCTAAAAGTAAAGTATGAGAAAAATGTTTCACCAAATACAAGATATTAATAAAAATTAAATCAAATATGAAAAATAATCACAAAGACTTTTCCGGTGATCTAGTGGCTAAGATTCTGTGCTCCCAATTCACGGGGCTCAGGTTCGATCCCTGGTCAAGGAAGTAGACTCCAAACGCCACAACTAAAGATCTCACACGCCACAATGAAGACTGAAGATGCCACATGCTGCAACTAAGACCTGTTGCAGTCAAATAAATAAACAAATAAATGCTTTAAAAGAATTACATAGGTCTTCTGGAGTTGAAAAGTACGATAGTGAAAATGAAAAATTCACCAGAGGGGCTCAACAGCAGAACTGAGCTTGCAAAATAAAGAATTAGCAAATTTGAAAAGAGGTAAATTGAGACTATCTAACCCAAAGAAAAATGAATGCAGAAATTTGAACAGAGTCTCAAAGGCTGTAGAACACCATCATGGTAACACAGTCCCAGTATGAGTGGGATTTCCAGAGGAAAGGAGAGAGGAAAAAGGGACAGAAAGGGTATCTGTAGAAATAATGGACAAAAACTTACCAAATTTGATGAAAAACATTTATCTCCAAATTCAAAAAAGCTCTACAAACTCCACACCTAAATACATCATAATCAAACTATTGAAAACCAAAGACAAAGAGAGAATCTTGAGAGCACCAAGAGAGAACTGAGGTATCTCATGAAAGAATAACACCTTATATCTCATCAGAAGCCATGGAAGCCAGAAGGCAGTGAGAGGACACAGTCAAAGTGCTAAAACAGAAAAACTCTCTATCAAGAATTCTATGTACAGCAAAACTATCCTTCAAAAAACTGAAAGATAAATTAAGATATTCTCAGATAAACAAAACCTGAGAAAAACTGCTACCAGCAGACCTGCCTAATAAGATATATTAAAGACAGCTCCAGTTGAATGATAGGCCACTAGACAGTAACCAGGATCCACATGAAGAGATAAAGAGAACCACCAAAAGTAAATAACCACGTAGGTAAATACAAAAGACAACACACACTTATTTCTTCTTATAACTCTTTTCTTCTCAACTGCACAAAATAGTAATTATAAAACTGTTAATAAAATTATAATGTATAAAGATATATTACTGTCCATATGACATATAACATAGTTTATGATACATTTAGGTCATCTGTTGTGAAACTGACAATTCACGCTACTAATCATTTAGCATGAAATATGTTTTTGAGTTTTAACTTTGGGATCCTATGTTTGAATGTAAAATACTTCCTAAAAGTTAAAACTTTACTCTCTTGGATTTTAACTTTTTATTCAACCATAAACAAAAACATATACAAGGACATATTTATAGTGAAATGCAAGTTTTATAATACAAATATATTAGCCACAAAAAATTTATTTACTATAATGTAAGCCTTAGTAGCCTTTTTTGAGCTCATCTCACCCAAAATTTAAGCTTCTTCGAGCATTTGATGTTACATTTATTCTATCTGTTGACGGACTTGGAATCACATGACGTCCTGGGGACATCTTCTTTACTTCCCATGCCAATGAAGTTGGTCTGCCAATTCAAGACACACAGAAGATTAAAAGAGAAAAGAGCCAGCGGCAGTGGTGGTGGTGGTAGCGTAATCTAATCTTTTCTCTTTGTTGTTAAGTTTATGAAAACATTAGCAGATCACAATATTTCCTTGGTACACTGTCTATCAGAAAGTTTTTTTACCATATTACCAATAAATAATTCCAGATGATGCACAGTCCAGGATTTTCCATCCACTACAGCAGGTTATGGGGTTACAAAGACACGACATAAACTACTTATATTTTAAAAGCTTCCATACATCCAGCTAAAAACACATTAAAAAGGCAATGGTACTAATTTTGGCTACTTGTATCCAGTGTTGTTGGAGAGCTAAGAGTGTAGAGCAGAGGTCAAGACAGAAAGACAGTGCTGAGGGTTAAACTGGAGAACACACATTCACCCTCTACCTCACCCACAAGAGCAACATCATAAACATTTCACTGTTCTTTACTATAAAAGCTAACTATTCCTCCTTCTTCACTGGCCCCACACCAATCAGCTGATAGGATGCACAATCTCTACTTGAAAAAAATTTCCCCAAGCAATATCTTCTCTACCCTATGCCCTCAATCAGACCTCCATTAACTCTCCAAATCTCCTAGCCTCTTACTCTTCATTCAATCTAGTGACTGTGATTTTTTTCTCTCGTTAAAAAATGATACTAATTACTAGAAAAGAAGAAAATTCATATAGATGTTTATCCAAATAAAATCTAAAGCTTTTGATAATTTATTGCCAAATCATACGGGTAAAATAAATTTTGATGCATGATATGATGAATGAAAGATGGATAATGCCACCTACAGGAAATTAAAGGTTGCTTTTTATATCTGTGAGCTGCCTCAAGAGGCAAAGAAGAGAAATGCTGGGAAGTACTTAAGGTAAAAAAAGTTGCCTCGGGGATTTCTCTGGTGGTCCAGTGGTTAAGAATCCAACTTACAATGCAGAGGACATGGGTTCCATCCCTCGTCAGAGAATTAAGATCTCACATGCCTTGGAGCAACTAAGCCCGTGTACAACTGGAGAGCTTGTATGTCACAACTACTGAAGCTCGCACGCTCTGGGGCCTACAGCTTGCAACTGGAGAGTCTATGTGCCACAATGAAAGATCCTGCTTGCTGCAACTAAGACCCAACGCGGCCAAATAAACAAAATGTATTTTTTAAAAGTGTTGCCTCAGGTATATTTTTGAACCATGATGCCTGGATAGGCATAGCTGTTAAGCTTGGAGTTGGCCTCAGAATCTTTCTCAATACAATCTTCAACATAGCCAGTGCTAGCCTGGAGTTTGCAAGCAAGACAAAAAACCTAGTTAGCTTCTTTTTTTTTTTTTTTTTTTAATTTTAGTTGGGGGCTAATTACTTTACAATATTGTAGTAGTTTTTGCCATACATTTACATGAATCAGCCATGGGTTCACATGTGCTCCCCCTCCCGAACCCTCCTCCCACCTCCCTCCCCTTCCCAACCCTCTGTGTCATCCCAATGCTCCATCCCTGAGCATCCGTCCCATGCATAGAACATGGAATGGTGTTCCGCTTCACATATGACAATATACATGTTTCAATGTTATTGTCCCAGAACGTCCCACCCTCACCTTCTCCCTCAGAGTCCACAGGACTGTTCTATGCATCTGTGTCTCTTATTCTGTCTCACATATAGGATTACCATTACCATCTTTCAAATTCCATATACATGCATTAGTATACTGTATTGGTGCTTTTCTTCCTGGCTCACTTCACTCTGTATAATGGGCTCCAGTTTCATCCATCTCAATAGAACCGATTCAAATGTATTTTTTTTAATGGCTGAGTAATATTCCATTGTTAGCTTCTATAATGCATTGACAGTTACATTACAGACCCTTTTTGGATACAAGGAACAGAAACTTCATTAAGCTAAATAAAAAAGAAAATAAAGATTTATTGCAAGGATATAAACTTACAAGGATAAGGACATCCTCAAGGTGGCTCATGAGGATTAGGTCTGGAAGAGGCAGGCTTTAAAGCAACACTCTCAAACTCTGAAAGACCAGATGATTTCCCTCATTTCTGCCCTCTCTGTACATCTATTCTGTTTTTTTTGAACCTCATTTTCTCTGCTTATCTTTTCAAGGGCAATACAGTCACCAGTTCCAAATCAGCATGATGATCTGGTTCAACCCCACTAAAGAATGTATCCTCCACTCCCACCCGATCTAATCACCTATTACCAAGGGGTAAGGGTGAAACTGCTTATTGCAAAGACAACTAGTTTCCTTGAATTTGGTTTCCTGGGAACCAAGACTTCCTGGATTTGTCCCTTGGGATTCCTTCACTCTCTTGGTTTCCCCCTGGGGTTGACAGACTAGGACAGGATAAAAGATGCCTTCTCAACAGGATGGTTCCACTCACTGAGATTGAATCAAGGTTAAATCCAAGGAAAAGCAGCAGCCTAGGCCTGTTTTCTCTGGGTAAAAGGGCATCACTGTAGCTTCATGTGAACTAACCCACTTCACAAAAGCTCAGGCTTCCCTTATAAGTCTAAACTAAATAGCAAATTGTTCTTTGCCTGTGCACATAACCAAAACGATACTAAATACAGTTGGATTACCTGTCTCTGGAATATCTCTCGGCTCTCCTTACTGCTTTTCCTCAAGCCTGAGTAGCCAGCGTCTAATCTATAAACTATACTGCTGAATCTCAACCTTCCCACACTACAGTCAGAAAGATCTTTAAAAAAAATACATAAAAAAACAAGTCTGATATGTAATTTCCTTACTTAAAAACCTTTATGGCTCAAAATAAACACTGAAGTTTTTATCACGTCTACAAAGTCCTACATAATCTGGTCTCAGCCTGCCTCTCTAGGTTCATCTCATGCTACTCTTTCCCTGTTTTATTCACTCCAACCCTGCTAAACTCTGAACTCCTGGACTATTCTGTGCTCTCCTGCACCTCCAGGATAGCCTATACTGTCACCTCTACCTGGGATTATACTTTTCTTCTCTCCTTGTCAAGCTAACTGCTTCTTGGTATTTCTGCCTCACTGAAATATAAGCTCCTTGGGGAAATCCTCCTGGGCTTAACAAACTGGTTGAAGGTACCTTTTCTTATACTCCCAAAGTATAGCATGTTTCTTTGGGATGACTCTTTGTACACTGATAAGTATTTAACCTCAGTGTTTCCTGTCAATGCACTGTGCACTTCATGAGGGCAGGACTGTGTCTGTTTTCCTAATCACAACAGTCCCAGAGCCTGGCATACAGCACTCAGATGTAGTGTGCTGATTCCAAATGAAGGTTTCTAAAATAGCTCTGATCTTTCATTATTCCCCTAATCTAATCAATTTTCCTCACTGCCTACTACTTTAGAAGAAATACTATATTTTTCCCTACTTTACTGTCACTTCATATGCACTCTGAACTTCTATAAGCTGTCCTTATTCCCTTCATCTGAAAGGTCAACTTTATCAAAATCCATCACATTTTTTAAACACTTCTACAACCTCCTCAAAATCTTTCCTGATCTATTCCCCAAAGGAGATATGACTCTGTCCTCTGAAGATCTGTAATACTGACAATTTTTTCATAGTAATCCGTTCGATTTTACCCCACCCTTAGACTACAAATTCATGAAAGTAGTAAGTGTATCTTACTCAGATAAAAAGTGCCTTGCACTAGCAGGTACCCAATAAAATACTTGTTACTGAACTTGAGAAATGCAGCTCCCAACTTTTAGATTTAGACAAGTTTCCAGTTAAGCTGAGGTCAAGTTCATTGTCAATTTTAATAAATGCTTTAGAATCTGCCAGCTGCTATAAATATAAAGACCAGAATTCATTACCTGCTTTGAGCATCTGTCTTCTCTAGTTTTTCCTGAAGTTGAATCCAGTCAATCAATGCTTTGAAATCTCTTACATAGTTATCCAGCATCATCAGCACCTCCTAATTCAAAACAAACAACAAACATTAGATTCCATTCTGAAACTAAAGAGCTTCAAGAAAAAAAATTTTAGAGTAAAGGACTTAGGAATTAATAATGTTTACACTAATAATCCTCACTAAGGAAGCAGCAAAACCTACTGATATCTGGAGGGTGGGGTGTTATTTCCATTCTGTTTGGTAACAAATTAGTGAAGCTCACAGTCTAAAGACCAAGAGATGGTATTGATACTCCTTCTCAAGACTTTCTCAACTGAATATTCTTTCAATCTTTTTATTGCTATATTTAATAAACAGAAAAGTACATGAAACATAAACGTACTGATAAATTATTTCAAAGTAAGGACTCATACAACCACCATCCAAGACAAAAAATTTAACACTATCAGTCTCTAATAAAAGTTCCCTGATGTCCCGCTCCAAATCACTGTTCCAAAGTAACCACTGCTTTGACTTCTAATAGTTTTATTTTGCCTGATTTTGAAATTCATAAAATGAACTCATAGACTATGTATTATTTTGTGGTTTCTTTCATACATTTGGTATCAGGTTCATCCACATTGCAGAATGTACCTGCCATTCACTTACTGTCATATTCCAAGGTCACTATACAACCATATTCTATTAACATTTATTTACCCAATTTACAGTTTATCAAAATTTATTGGTTGGTATTTATTTTAATATTTATTTACCTAATATTTACACAATCTAATGTTGATGCACATTGAAGTAATTTCCAAATTTGAGATATTACAAGTTATATGCTATTACTCATGTACATGTTCACTGTACATATGTATTATTTCTGTTGAGTGTATGATCAAGAGTGTAATTGCTAAGTCACAGAGTAAGCCTATGTTCCACTTGCATATATAGTAACAAACTGTTTTCCAAAGTGGTTGTCACACCCAGCAGTAGTCTTTGTGAACACTACTTGCTGCACACCCTCATCTATACCTGGAATTGTCCATTTTCGGTCTTTTTTTGTTTTTAACCTGAGCCATTCTGGCTGATGGGGCTGTAATGGTTTCATTTTGGTTTCAGTATGTGTTTCTCTGATTACTAATGATTCTCAGCACATTTTCATATGCTTATTGGCCAACCTCTTTTTGTAAAGTGCTTATTCAAGACTCATCCCATTTTTCTAGTGTCTTTCTCTTTCTGATGTGCAGAAGAACTTCTTTTGGATATGTGCCTATTGTCAACTATATGTGCAGCACATATAAGCTTGCCTTTTCACTCTCCTAATGGAATGGAATCTTTTGATGAACAGAAATTCCAAATTTTAAAGTGGTCTAATTTATGACTGTTTTACCTAAAGACTGATACTATTTGTGTCATTTTAAGTATTCTTTTCCTATCACAAGGTCAGGAAGATTTCTCCAAAATTATCTTTTAAAGGATAGGTCTGTTTCTAGAGTATCTCTTCTGTTACACTGGTCTATTCTTATACCAGTAGTAAATTATCATACATTGCTACAGCTCTAAAATAAATCTCAAAACTCAGTAAATTTTCCAACTTTATCTTTGACCTTAAAGTATCTAGGCTAATTTCAGCCCTTTTTGCATTTCCATACAAATTTTAGAATCAGCTTATCAACTTCTCAAGGGTAAAAAAATTAGAATTTTAATTGCATTTGCATTGATTCTATAGATGAACTGAAAGAAAACTGATATTCTTATAACATTGTTCTTCTAGTCTGAACAGACCTATAGCTCCATATATTTATCTTACTCAGTGTGTCTCAATAATATACTATATTTTTCTGTGTAGAGGTCTTACATATCTTTTGTTAGACTCAACCCCAAGAATAAATGGTAGTTGCTTTAAATTTTTTTCAGTTAATGTTGATTTTCCTGGATCTCGTAAGTTGTGTTTATGTGTGTGTATATATATACATAAATATGTGATCTGTGAATAATGACATACTTATTTTTCTCCATAAGTCTCATACCTTTTATGTCTTATTCTCTTATTCCTGTGCTGGCACAAGGTTGAAAAGAGATAAAGACAGTGGTCTATCTTGTCTCATTCACAATTTCAGAAGGAAAGCTCTCAACATCTCACCATTAAGCATGATGTTTACACTAGAATTTTTGGAAGATTCCTTACATCACTAAGGATGTTCCCTTTTATTCTCAGTTTATTAGTTTTATCACGAATGGGTGCTGAATTTCACAAAATATTTTTCCAAACTCACTGACATGATCATATGATTTTTCATCTTCACTCATCTAATCTGGTAAATAACATTAATTTCATATTCAGATGTTAAAGGAACATTGCAGGACTGCAAGGAATCTAACTTGATTGTGATGTACTGTCCAATTTTCAAATCGTCAGATTCAGTACATCGTTATCTGGTTTAGGACTTAAGCCTCTGTACTTCAGAGTGGCCTATATTTTCCTTTCTCATAAGAGTTTTGGTTATCAAGGTTATGCTGAAAGGAATTCTCTATTTTTCTATGTTCTAGAACAACTTGCATAATACAGGCTTTTTTTTCCCTCAAATTTTTATTGAGATATAATTCACAGACTATAAAATTCACCATTTTAAATTATGCAATGCAGAGCTGTGCACCATATATACACAGAATTATGCAACCAATTCCAAAACATTTTCATCATCCCCCAAAAGAAACTTTAGCAGTCACTTCCCATTTTCCCTTCTCCCCAGCTTTTGGAAACCACTGATCAACCTTCGATATCTATGGAATGGCCTGTTCTGGACATTTCATATAAACAGAATCATATAATATGTGGTCTTTTGAGGCAGCTTCTTTTAGTTAGCATAATGTTTTCATGAGAAATGCTGGGTTGGATGAAGCACAAGCTGGAAGATTAACCAGGAGAAGTATCAATAACCTCAGATATGCAGATGACACCACTCTTATGGCAGAAAGTGAAGAAGAACTAAAGAGCCTCTTGATGAACGTGAAAGAGGAGAGTGAAAAAGTTGGCTTAAAGCTCAACATTCAGAAAACTAAGATCATGGCATCCAGTCCTATCACTTCATGGCAAATAGATGGGGAAACAGTGGCTGACTTTATTTTTGGGGGCTCCAAAGTCGCTGCAGATGGTGACTGCAGCCGTGAAATTAAAAGACGCTTACTCCTTGAAAGGAAGGTTATGACCAACCTAGATAGCATATTTAAAAGCAGAGACATTACTTTGCCAACAAAGGTCCATCTAGTTAAGGCTATGGTTTTTCCAGTGGTCATGTATGGATGTGAGAGTTGGACAGTGAAGAAAGCTGAGCACCGAAAAGTTGATGCTTTTGAACTGTGGTGTTGGAGAAGACTCTTGAGAGTCCCTTGGACTGCAAGGAGATCCAACCAGTCCATCCTAAAGGAGATCAGTCCTGGGTGTTCATTGGAAGGACTGATGTTGAAGCTGAAACTCCAATACTTTGGCCACCTGATGCGAAGAGCTGACTCACTGGAAAAGACCCTGATGCTGGGAAGGATTGGGGGCCGGAGGAGAAGGGGACGATAGAGGATAAGATGGCTGGATGGCATCACCAACTCGATGGAATGGGTTTGGGTAAACTCTGGGAGTTGGTGACGGACAGGGAGGCCTGGCGTGCTGTGATTCATGGGGTCGCAAAGAGTCGGACACGACTGAGCGACTGAACTGAACTGAACTGATGGTAACTCTAACATTTAACATTAACAAAATTTTTTCCACAGTTCAGTCGCTCAGTCACGTCGAACTCTTTGCGACCCCATGAATCGCAGCACGCCAGGCCACCCTGTCCATCACCAACTCCCAGAGTTTACCCAAACTCATGTCCATCGAGTCGGTGATGCCATCCAGACATCTCATCCTCTGTTGTCCGCTTCTCCCCCTGCCCCCAATTCTTCCCAGCATCGGGGTCTTTTCCAATGAGTCAACTCTCATTGGAAATTACTTTCTAATTTCTTTTCTTGATTAACCATAGCAGCAGCTTCTGACTTTGATGATGATGTCTGATGTATGACAGTTCTATTTTACTAATTTCTGCTCTTTATCATTTTCTTCCTTCTGATGCTTTTGGGTTTAGTTTACTTTTTCCCCTAACTTCTTGAGCTGAATATTTCGATCACTGGCTTTCAGCCTTTATTTTATTCCAGAAATTATATGCATTTTAGCACTATAAAGTTTCCTTCAGATATGACTTAGGCTCCATCTCACGTATGTTATTTTTGTTATTCAGTTCAAAATATTTCCTAATTTCTACCATAATTTGTCCTCTGACCAATAAATTACTCATAGATTATTATTGCTGAGGCTTCCCCCTAAGGATTTCTATCTTTTCCTGGATCATGCTCCTATTATTCTTCTGCTTAAGAATTCTTCACTCTTCCTAAGCTGTCTGTAGATTTATTATTTATCACCTAGCTCTTCCAGTTATCCTCAGAGATGTGAAAAGTCCCTCTACCCAAACATTTTTACCAGTGTATGATAAAAGAAATACAGGGTATTTGATAAAAAAAAAAATACAGGGTATGCTCAACCAATTTATATATGAAATAAATCCACCATAGACAAAAGAAGTCAAAAAATATATAAATCTGCATTGTTCAATATGGTAATCACTTGCCACACATGGTTTTCAAGTACATGAAAGGTAGCTAGTCTGAACTTAGACTCTGATCAAAAAGAAAGAATGTAAAATATCTTAATAATAATGATCATAGTAAAAAATAATAATATTCATACTCATTACATGTTGAAATAATTTTTGATGTATTGGGTTAAATTTAAAATATTACATAAGTTACGTTCATGTTTCTTTTTGCCTTTTAATGTAACAACTAAGAAATTTAGAAGTACATATGTGGCTCATGTTATATTTCTATTGGGCAGCACGGACAGGCTATAGTAATGTGGCAAATCTAAAAAGATGAGATATTTTAAAATGATAAGTTTCTGATTCTACCCTTGGATCCAGTAACTAACTATACAAGAAAAATATTAGGCAGAGGTTGGTCTTAACAACACATGACACATATAAAAAAGACTGTAATTTTACTTGACACTAAGCTCAAGTTGAGTAAATAGTTTGCTGAGCCAGAGGAAAAACTGAATATGGCCTCATACTTCAATAATACAATTATAATAGCCACTATGAAAAGGCTGGGGGTCTGATCAGCATAAGGTAAAATGAGACCACTTCCTCTGTAGGTTTTCTGTCTGTATGAAACACTTTTTTACTGCTAACCAGAATATCCCCTCTATTTCCAGTTTGGGGAATTGGGTTTTTGCACAGACATGAAAGGAGAAGATCCTCCTGCTCTCTGCTACTTGGCAACTAAGCACAGTAATACGACTGGGACTTAACCCATCAGACTCACTTGCGTGGGACTCTGAATCTTAAGCAAGCAAGGCAAAGATAAAGAGGGAATGGTGGTATTTTAGAAAAAACAGCAGTACATCCTAGCCAGATGTTTCTCTGCAAAGCCTCCTTGGTTTCTGCCTATTTTCTAACCCTGATTCATGGGTTTTAGTATCAAATCTGGGACCTATCCTCTCAAAGAATTAATTTTTCTATTTAATCAGCTAGAGTCTAATTCTGTTGCTAGCTACTTGCTAGCCACTAAGCCATGGTAAGCACAATTTAAGGAGGATAGATACATAAAGTAGAACACAATAAACCAAGTGTGATAATAAGGAAGACTTTTAACATCACATCATACTAGGAACTACAGTAAGAACTGGATGACTAGGCTTAAAAAGACTAACGGGATGGTATGATAGACATTTTCACATAAGAGTGCTTGTCATAAAAGGAATTATATTATTTCCACATAAATACAAGTTATAGAACAAAGAATGCTCAGTGAGAGTGACCGATTTTCACCTGCCAGAGCTGTCTCAAAAAGAGAATTAGTTACCAGAGGGAATATGGTCATGGGTAACTGTATAATGGGTAGGCGGATTAGACAATTTTACTAACAGTTCTAAGATTCTATGAGTTACTCACCAAATCACATTGTTAGAAACCCACTATGTGTCAAACACTGAATCAATGAAATTCAAACCACAAGAGAGAAGCATTCAGTGATCTGAAACATCGACAGCATGCTAGCAAATGCTGCTCTTTAGCCTGAGTGAATTAAACAGAAAATTATTCCCTCAGATGTCCAATGTAACATTTATCAGTGGTACTTTCTGACGGAAATTAATTATAATTTACAATCCCTCTTAAAGCAAATTTCTACCCTCTCCATCTTGTTTAGAAATTTTTATTCTAAAGAATGGGCTGAATAAGTAAAACTATTAGTGACAAAAGATGTTAAATAATGAGTAAATTTCAGAGAATTATCTAATGAGTGAAGAAGTCACATAGTCTATAGTTAGTCACTTCATCTTCAAGATAACACTGAGTTTAGTGATCTGGCAGTGACAGCACAGAACCCAAGCCCCTCTGCATTGACTCCTGGCCAACTGCTCTTTCTGCTATGTCATACCTCCAAGACGTTCTATACCAGCAGCAAGAAAAATAAAAGGAAGAAAAGATAGGAATGAAAAAAGTTAGTAGCAAATCCATTATCAAGGGTATGCTTCCCTCCAGTGTTCTTCATCAACATTTTTTACATTTACTACTAAACTGAAGCTTTCTGAAGTGAAATTCAAAAAATAATAATAATAATGGTTAGTCTTTTAAATAATCTTTAATTCTGCTAACATATATGTGAAATCATCAGTTTAAAAAGAAATATATTTGGAAAAGTAAGTGTCTAAAATTTTACCAGCATTTCTAAGGCAAATGATACAAAGCTGAATATATCAAAGGCCATTATAATTATGCATGATGTAAAATCAGTTTTCATAATATGATGGATTACCTGCATTCTGTTTATCAAATACAGCATTTGCACTAAGCCTCCAATAACAAAATACATTTCAAACTGACTGGATTTCACAGGAATCACTTCTAATTCAGTTTATCTGCACTCTAATTTTCCTCTTTAGAAAATCCAAAATCACATCACTGTGAAACTACATTCTACTCATTTCGCAAAGACTTTTTTCTTAGCACTGACTAGTTTTACATGCGAGTGGCAATGAAAATTTTACACAAGAAAGATTTAAAAGTATAAGCCACTAAGATCCACTCCATGTCTGACAAAATGGAATTGATGTCAAGTTTAGCTGTGTGCAGACATTGCTTAATTGGCCATAGTTGCCATTTAAATGCATAAGACAAAGAACTTTAAAGTGTATTCACTTTACCAGTATCATACTATTCTCATCTTACTATAAAAACATGCCA
The DNA here is from genome assembly GCA_024291935.2 of Okapia johnstoni. Lineage (NCBI taxonomy): Eukaryota > Metazoa > Chordata > Mammalia > Artiodactyla > Giraffidae > Okapia > Okapia johnstoni. The sequence goes on from CM044326.1 coordinate 28,025,910, forward strand.
GCATCACTTTACTATAAAAGGCAACTTTCCAATTATCCCAGAAGATGATATCAGAAAATGACAGCCAGGTATAAAAAGAGTTATTTGTTTTATAAATAAATTACTTTTCCATAACAAAGTATTGGACTCATGGTTTAGTATCAGTGGGCCTCAAAGACCTCAAAAACACTTTTCACTTACAAATTTTTTTTTAAACATACAGGTACACTTTGGAAACCAGACCCAAGACTAATAATAAATATATGCCAAGTTATTCATAAATGAAATATAGTACCAACCTCACTTTAGTCATAAAAGTTATATTCTACTTTAAAAGACTCTCCTGACATAGAAGTACTGTTTATTTTCTTTCTAAGGTAGTCTTATTGCCAAATCACTGGTAATGAAAGTTTTCTATGATCAGGAAAAGGAAAATTTTTTAAATGTAGTTGACCTCCTTTTTTCAATTCTACTAATACAATTCAAATTCTTTAATTAAATTCATTAACTTAAGTGACGTACTTTAGGGCACAGAAAGATTTAATTCAGAATAATTTCCTTTAAAAGTTTTCTACTGATTTCCCTTTTCACTGAAGGAAAAAAAGAAGAAGAAGAAGAAGAAGAAGAAGAAGAAGAAACCCCTCCAAAAGGCAAGAGTTTAAGCAGCTATACTTCTAATACAAGTTGGCACAGAGAAAGTACATTTGGTGGCTTAAACAACCTATTTTAAGGAATGTTTAGCTCACCGTTATCAGAAATGATCAGAGTGGTACCATGCAGCTGTAACCTGAGTCATGTTTTACGAACAAGGGAATACAAACAAGACAAGCAGCTGGAGCAGCCTCACAGTCACTGATGCACATCTTTCTCCTTACAGCTATGAAGGCTATTTTGTTAAGCAGGATGAAACAGAACAAAAGTGGCTCTGAAAGTAATGTTATAGGCATTCAGATAACTACATATAGATGTACAGCTAAAATTACCAATTAGTTTACCAATTGGCTGCAACGGATTCGATTGGTTTGTAACTAATTCTAGTTACTGGCGCACAGCAGGATGGTTGGCGCCATCCCTTTGTCCTCCTGACACACAATACTAGGTGCACAGACCCTTGGGCCCAGACATCAATTCAGCCCTCCAGCTCAGCTGCAGGAATGAGTCCAGTTGTGCACCTCTCTGATGATGAAGAAGTGGAAATAACCATCACATGAGAAGTCAGTGATGAAGGGACTCTTATGAAAAGAAAATGCTTTACAAAAAGTGAATAAAGTTTTAAAAAGCGTTATTTTTTTTAAAACTGCTAATCTAATGTTGAAAAAAGAAATCGTCTGAAAGCAAAATGGCAAGTAAACCACTTTCAAAACTAATAATAGTATTCAGCCAGTCATCTTCATTACTTTATCATTCACCCCTTTCAAATATCTCCCATTAATTCTCAATATAAGCAAGCTGGAAAAAGAATACATACATAATATATTCAACAAATAAAAGCATACCAAATGAAAATCTGCTAATGAAAAGCATTCTCCTATAATTTAATCCTTACCAGGATCTTTTTGGATAAATAAAATTTGCAGTTGCCTGCGTAGTGATACAAATATGTTGCTTCAGTGGCTAACTAATTTTTAATCTCAACTCATTTGGAAGTTGCTGGACTAGATGCTCTTATGCTATTTCCTATTATGAAAACCGAGAGACCTACTGTGACTCAGCATAAGTAGACAAAAATGCTCAAAAAAATTATTATAATGCTCAAAACCAACATTGTTGTTCCTGTTCAGTCGGGTCTGACTCTTTGCAACCCCATGGATGGCAACACACGGGCTTCCGTGTCCTTCACTATCTCGCTGAGTTTGCTCAAACTCATGTCCACCGAGTTGACGATGTCATCCAACCATCTTCTTCTCTGTTGTCCCCTTCTCCTACTGCCTTCAACTTTTCCCAACATCAGGGTCTTTTCCAGTGAGTTGGCTCTTCACATCAGGTGGCCAAAGTATTGGAGCTTCAGCATCAGCATCAGTCCTTGCAATGAATATTCAGGGTTGATTTCCTTTAGGATTGAATGGTTTGATCATGCAGTCCAAGGGACTCTCAAGAGTCTTCTCCAACACCACAGTTTAAGAGCATCAATTCTTCAGTGCTCAGCTTTCTTCACAGTCCAAATCTCACATCCATACATGACCACTGGAAAAACCATAGCTTTGACTAGATGGACCTTTGTTGGCAAAATAATGTCTCTGCTTTTTAATATGCTATCTAGGTTGGTCATAACTTTCCTTCCAAGGAGTAAGTGTCTTTTAATTTCATGGCTGTAATCACCATCAGCAGTGATTTTGGAGCCCCCAAAAATAAAGTCTGACACTGTTTCCACTGTTTCCCCATCTATTTGCCATGAAGTGATGGGACTGGATGCCATGATCTTAGTTTTCTGAATGTTGAGCTTTAAGCCAACTTTTTCACTTTCCTCTTTCACTTTCATCAAGAGGCTTTTTAGTTCCTCTTCACTTTCTGCCATAAGGGTGGTGTCATCTGCTTATCTGAGGTTATTGATATTTCTCCTGGCAATCTTGATTCAAGCTTGTGCTTCAACCAGCCCAGCGTTTCTCATGATGTACTCTGCATATAAGTTAAATAAGCAGGGTGACAATATACAGCCTTGATGTACTCCTTTTCCTATTTGGAACCAGTCTGTTGTTCCATGTCCAGTTCTTACTGCTGCTTCCTGACCTGCATACAGGTTTCTCAAGAGACAGGTCAGGTGGTCTGGTATTCCCATCTCTTTCAGAATTTTCCACAGTTTATTGTGATCCACACAGTCAAAGGTTTTGGCATAGTCAATAAAGCAGAAATAGATGTTTTTCTGGAACTCTCTTGCTTTTTCAATGATCCAGCAGATGTTGGCAATTTGATATCTGGTTCCTCTGCCTTTTCTAAAACCAGCTTGAACATCTGGAAGTTCACGGTTCACATATTGCTGAAGCCTGGCTTGGAGAATTTTCAGCATTACTTTACTAGCATGTGAGATGAGTGCAATTGTGAGGTAGTTTGAGCATTCTTTGGCATTGCCTTTTTTTGGGATTGGAATGAAAACTGACCTTTTCCAGTCCTGTGGCCACTGCTGAGTTTTCCAAATTTAATGGCATATCGAGTGCAGCACTTTCACAGCATCACCTTTGAGGATTTGAAATAGCTCAACTGGAATTCCATCATCTCCACTAGCTTTGTTTGTAGTGATGCTTTCTAAGGCCCACTTGATTTCACATTCCAGGATGTCTGGCTCTAGGTGAGTGATCACACCATTGTGATTATCTGGGTCGTGAAGATCTCTTTTATACAGTTCTTCTGTGTATTCTTGCCATCTCTTAGTATCTTCTGCTTCTGTTAGGTCCTTAGGTCCATACTATTTCTGTCCTTTATCAAGCCCATCTTTGCATGAAATGTTCCCTTGGTATCTCTAATTTTCTTGAAGAGATCTCTAGTCTTTCCCATTCTGTTGTTTTCCTCTATTTCTTTGCTCTGATCGCTGAGGAAGGCTTTCTTATCTCTCCTTGCTATTCTTTGGAACTCTGCATTCAAATGGGTATATCTCTCCTTTTCTCCTTTGCTTTTCACTTCTCTTCTTTTCACAGCTATTTGTAAGGCCTCCTCAGACAGCCATTTTGCTTTTTTGCATTTCTTTTCAATGGGGATGGTCTTGATCCCTGTCTCTTGTACAATGTCATGAACCTCCGTCCATAGTTCATCAGGCACTCTATCAGATCTAGTCCCTTAAATCTATTTGTCACTTCCACTGTATAATCATAAGGGATTTCATTTAGGTCATACCTGAATGGTCTAGTGGTTTTCCCTACTTTCTTCAATTTCAGTCTGAATTTGGCAATAAGGAGTTCAGGAGTTCATGATCTGAGCCACAGTCAGCTCCCGGTCTTGTATTTGCTGACTGTATAGAGCTTCTACATCTTTGGCTGCAAAGAATATAATCAATCTGATTTCGGTGTTGACCATCTGGTGATGCCCATGTGTAGAGTCTTCTCTTGTGTTGCTGGAAGAGGGTGTTTGACCCGTGCGTTCTCTTGGCAAAACTCTATTAGCCTTTGATCTGCTTCATTCTGTACTCCAGGTGTTTCTTGACTTCCTACTTTTGCATTCCAGTCCCCTATAATGAAAAGGACATCTTTTTTGGGTTAGTTCTAAAAGGTCTTGCAGGTCTTCACAGAACCATTCAACTTCAGCGTCTTCAGTGTTACTGGGTGGGGCATAGGCTTGGATTACCATGACACTGAATGGTTTGCCTTGGAAACTAACAGATTATTCTGTTGTTTTTGAGATTGCATCCAAGTACTGCATTTCAGACTCTTTTGTTGACCATGATGGCTACTCCATTTCTTCTAAGGGATTCCTGCCCACAGTCGTAGATATAATGGTCATCTGAGTTAAATTCACCGTTTCCAGTCCATCTTAGTTCGCTGATTCCTAGAATGTCGACGCTCACTCTTGCTATCTCCTGTTTGACCACTTCCAATTTGCCTTGATTCATGGACCTCACATTCCAGGTTCCTATGCAATATTGCTCTTTACAGCATTGGACCTTGCTTCTATCACCAGTCACATCCACAATTGGGTATTGTTTTTTCTTTGGCTCCATCCCTTCATACTTTCTGGAGTTATTTCTCCACTGATCTCCAGTAGCATATTGGGCACCTACCGACCTGGGGAGTTCCTCTTTCAGTGTACTATCATTTTGCCTGTTCATACTGTTCATGGGGTTCTCAAGGCAAGAATACTGAAGTGGTTTGCCATTCTCTTCTCCAGTGGACCATATTCTGTCAGACTTCTCCACCATGACCCGTCTGTCGTGGGTGGTCCCAAATGGCATGGCTTAGTTTTATTGAGAGATCAAGGACATTAAAAAAACAAGCTAATAATTTAGAGTATGTAAATAATAACTTTAAAAATATAAACATCAATTTCTATCTATAGAGAATCCACTTTACCCACTCCTATCTTGTCCAAAGGAAATTTGCAAATACCTAACTTCTTTACTTTCTCCACATCTATCAGACTAAATAGCTATTTCCTTCCCCATGAAACTTCAGTTCCATGGTCCACTACTCCAACTATTCTCTTAACCTCTTCAAATCTTTACTTCACTGAAATTCCACTGAATCTGCCTAAAAAATACCAACCCATGATGAATTCATCTACCCGCCATCTTTGGGCATTTTCAGCAAGTGACTGAATGCTAGTAAGTATTCAGTCAGGGTAGAGGGGAATCACATAACTGTGCAGACCTGTCTTCACCCCAACAATGTATGTAGTCTCATTGCTTCACACAGACATTTAACATCTATTTACAGAGGATTTACTGTGTTCCAGCTCCAGTTTCAAGAACTGACGACAGAGTGGTGAATGAGACGGTGTGGTTTCTGTCTTCTGGGAGCTTAATGTCTAGTAAGGGAGACAGATAGAAAACAACAAAATAAACAATTACGTAGGTAACGTACGCTATGAGCGTGCAGTCGGGCCATACGTGCCCAAGTAGAACCCACGGATATCCAGGGCTGAACGTATTGCATCGTTTTAAAAAAGGGGTTTGAGCATCCGTGGATACTGGTATCCACATGGCAAGGGTAGGAGAGGTGTCTTGGAACCAATATCATGCAGATACTAAGGGTGAACTCTACATTAGCAGGGAACCTGATTTAGTCTGAAACATATGATAAGCTCCCCTGAGAAAGTGACACTTAAATTGAAACCTATATTAGGAATGGGAGTTAGGTAAAAGGGATGGACGAGGTGAAGAGGTGCTGGGCAAGAAGAGTGAAGATGAGTGTCTCAGCAAAAGAATCAGAATGCGGAAAGGTCTGAAGACTTGCGAGTACCTGGCATGTTTGAGTAATCAAAAGAAGGCTGGTTTAAATGAGGCAGAAGGGAGGAGAGAAAGTGGTGTGAAATGAGGTTTACCCAAATCAACTCACTCAAGATTTGAAGGTCATGCTGGAGATTTTAATGCACAGAGCAAAGGGAAACTTTTGAGGAGCTATAATCAAAGAAATCAGAGCTCATATTTGTTTTTTTTTCTAAGTATCAGTTTGCCTATTGTATAGAGAACAGATTGGAAGGATGCAGGGAGTCCTGCTAAAAGATTTCAAATGTGATCCAGGGATTTTACTAAAACTGAACATACAGGAAAGAGAAGAATTTCCAGTCTCAACTGTGACCTTCAAGTTTGCTGGGCAACCCTGTGGCTTCCGAAAGTCTGCCCTTTCATTCTCCATCACAGTTATTTCAGATCTTTCCACCCTCTTCCAACTTCCAACCCCAAACCTCCTACTTCTTGAAAATATAAAAGGGCAAAGAACTCCTCAGATGGAATTTCAAATTCTTATCACAAGTTTCCACCTTGATCCCATCTGTTCTTATCCCTCTTGAATGCCAAGCTTTCTCTCATCTGCAGTCATTCTTAACCTATGTGCCACTCCCACTACTTCCATGGCCTCTGGGACATTTCTATTCTCCTATATTCTTCCTGCTTCTACAGTGGTTCCTCTCTGCCCTGGATCTATACTCCCCTATCTCCATCTGTGACTTCTCCTTTCATCTAACTATAAAATTTATTTACTTTTTATTGTATGTTATACTTTTCTAAGCATTTTCTCACATCTCATTTTGATCCTGACTTAACTTGTTGAAATGAGAAGTCTCAATTATTGAGATATAAACATAGAATACTTTTATCTTTTTCCACACATAACTAGCTACTCAGTTGAATCCTAAACCTGCTGAGTATGCTCAGTGAAATCCAAAATTTTTCAGTCGCATTCAATTACCAAAGTTTGATTTTTAAATCCTATCTTCAGACAACCTGCCTATTGTTGTCCGACAACCTAGCACAAGTGAGAATTAGATGGCCTTTAGCAGATACCTGTGGTGGGGAAGAACGTGGCTTATTTTCACGGAGTCTTTCCTCTCTTCCTCCTCTGTACTCCTTAACACTATCCTACATTCACAAACTTATGCCCCTGCCATAAGTGGCAGTTGTGGGAACAGAGCAATACTCCACTTATAGAGCTTACCAGATATTAGTGATGGATCTTCAGTCAGTCCTTCTCCAGGGACTAAGATGATGCTGACCAACAACAGTCAAGTGTTGCCAGGCAGAGATGCGTCCCTAATCCTTCTCTGGATCAATGTGAAGTGAGCAGTCCCTACTGATCTCTGCAGCACATGCTAATTTCTGCACAGGGAGCATTCGTGGTTCTCTAGGCAGCGGTCAGGTTCACCCTGGCCCCCTCTGCCTCAACTCCATCAGACTTCGGTATATTCTACTGACACCTAACGAAGTGTCCTCACAGGAAGTCCCTATTACTCCATCATCTTCACCAATGTCTAAAATCCTTCCCTCACAGAAATCATGAGATGCACTGGGGGTCCTCTTTACTCAATCAGTGACAAGTCCCATCCTATCTCCTTCCAAAGAAAGCTTACTACCCTGAAGTCCCTCAAAGCGCAGCTGGCATGAGCTACTCCAGCAAGCTTGTTATGCTATGAAATCTCTAAGGGAGATGCAGATACCACTCTCTATATTCCACAGGGTCCCCAGCATCCTAGAGCCACACATCCAGTTCCCCTCAGGTTGAAATGGAAAACAAGGAGTGGAGACTACATCCCAAAAATATGATTTTCCTTAAAAATATTTTTTTTAAACATAAAAAAAGTTTTACATGCTGATAGTAACAATATTAATTGTGACAACCAAAGCATAAACTTGGATGATTTCATTTTGAAACCTGTTTCTGTTGAGTCACATTTTTAAGTTAGTCTAAAACATATTTTGGCTGTTTCCAATTTTACAGGAAACACAGCTGTTGTTTCAACATATAACTTTGCTTTGACTCTTCATATATTTCAAAGGTTAAATAACGAATTCCAGGATTTTTAACTATGTTCACTGTAGAAACAGAAGCTGCCTCTGTAATCTTTCTATGAAGATGTATCATCCTGATTTTTCTCAAAATAACTTTATTCAGTATAAATACAGCATATAGTTTGCATCTACTAAAAGGCCAGGCTTTCTAGTGAATTTTCAGAGACAGTTACGCTGTGTGTCTGTTTAACATCCTATTACAAACACAAAGTTATCTAAAATTAGAAAACACACCTTACAACGACATCCCAATCCCACCCAGAGTTGTTTACAGTTAGCCATCAAGCTCACTTTCCCCTCACCAAAGTTGATGAGGAGAGTGATAAGTATCTCAATAGAAAAGAGGCAATGTCCAATTAAAGACATTAAACATGAAACCAAAGAATGTGAAAATCTCACTAATGCCACCTACAGTACCAATGGAGAATGCGGCCAAGAGGGGTCCTTTAATAAATGATGTGTGTGTGTGTGTGTACCTATCCTCTAATTTCTCGCCTAGGACTATGTATCAAGACAATTCTCTACCAAATCTTGCACATAATATAAAAGTACACAATTAGGTAACACAAACAACAGCAAGGGTAATCTTAAAAAATCAAAACAAAGAAAAATCTGATGCATTCACAGAAGCCGACAGTAGAATAGTGGCTGCAAGTGATAGGGGAAGTAGGGAGATGCTGGTAAAGGGTACAGACGTTCAGTTTTAAGATGAGTAAGTTCTGAGGATCTAGTGTATAGCATGGAGACTATAGTTAATACTGAAGGACTGTATACAGAGGTAAATAATCAAGTTAGATATAGCAAAAACTGGCGAATCTGACTTCAAATGGATTACAAAAACTTAAAGCAAACCTTACCTTACATTCCACCACACTCTGATCTGATTCACAAGTCACATAGATTTCATCTACTGCCCGGCGAAGATTGTCAAAAAGGAATGCCCAGTATCGAGCTCTTAGATCAACTTTCCGAGGGTGTCTTGTTTTAGTGGGACTTTTATCAAAGTGTTTATCTCCAGTCGTAGATGATGTCATTTTACAGTCTACTGTAGTGTTCTGATGAAATAAAACATGGAAAAAAAATTTTTTTGATGCCTCCAGGAACTAAATTTTTGTATAAATCACATTTTTCAACATAAATACTTAAAAACATGATGTCCTTCTTTTCACCTTACATCACACTGAATTCACCAAAACAAAGCTGCTCATTTTAAATAAAACCAGCAAGTTTGTAATATCAATTACATGTCTCATTGAAAATTAGGATGATTTTAATGATGAATAGAATCTTGGTTGAAAAGGAGCACTAAAAGGGCTCCTGGCTTACTAAAATACATGTATGGCACATTTAAATACATTAACAAGTAATAGATACCCATTTCATCGTTGTGAAATTGCTGACATACATTCTTTTCATTTAGAAATGACATGTTCTCTACTTATATTCAGTTACTTAACTTTATCTTAAACGATTTTTCCACTAAAAGTAAAAATCAATATATAAACACAAAACAATTTACTAGAAAAGAATATTGATGAATAACACCAAGCATCAGCTGCAGAGCAGATTCACCAAATAAAGTAACTACAGCATCCATATGACCCAGTCTTTCCTCAGTGGCACAGGCAGACTTTGGAAATCCAAGATTATATTATATACTTTTATAGACTACCAAAGAATCATTCCACCACAAACATGAGTGTGTAGTTTACAGGAAGACTTGAACCTTCTCACTAGAAGTACAAACGAGTTGCTTATCTCTCTGTGGCTACTTAAACTGATAAGTAAATAAATACTTGTACCACAGTTAGAACAGCAAACAATCCCAAGTTTCTTTGGGTTTTCCTATATGTGTATAAGCCATTTCTATTAGCTTGTTTGTTTTCCCTTCTTCATATAAGAGTCCCAGAGTGAAGAACACCCAAAATAGAAGTGAATAGGCTTCAGTTTTTATGCTCTGGCTTTCAATGTAACAGTGGTTTCTATACTTCAAAACTCTTTTATAGCCAGCCTTTGGCTTATACAGAATCTTCATTACCAAAAGGCAAGCAAACAAAACATTTACACACACAAAGACACACACACACACTTAAGAGGCTGAGATGGAGCTGCTCATCCTCCTTCCACAGTTCCTCATCCAGACGAAGGCCGTCAGACCCAGCAAATAAAAATTAGTAAATATTTTATCTGACAGTCCTAATCCAGGCCCAAATTCTCAACACTCAAGCAATAAAATTTAAAGTAATCATCAACAACCCACAAAACCTTTGCCTAACGGCTCTCCAAGTACTTTCCAACTCTAGTAGTGATGATTTAATTATGATGGCAAATATCCCCTTATACAAATTTTGAAGTATGTATTATTAGCTGTACTTTACAGCTTAGAAAACTGAGATTTAGAGGCTGGTTTGTCCAAGATCACAGAGACCATCTTCCAGTTAGAGCTGTGCAATTACACCACTGACTTACTGTTACACTGCACCCCAAGGCCCTGTGCTAAAAGCCCTTTACCAGATATTCCAGACCACCTCATTTCTCTCCCGATATTCCACACAAACTTAAAACTCACTTGAATTTTCCTGAATTATACCTCCCTCACAAACTTTTTCAAGAATAATCAGCGAAGCACTAGTAGCTTCCTGTGAATTCAGACACTAATCATATGAAATTCTCAAAAATATTCTAACTCATCTTCACCCATTTATGTATTTACCCTATCATGTATCCATATGTATATTATTCAAATACTTTAATCAACCTTTCTTAAAATGCATAATAGGCAAAAATGCTTTCAGGTTAAGATGTTTCTATTCTCTGTGATTGCTCTATGTAAGACTTCTATTAAGAAAGACTCTAGAAAGGAATAAATTACATCTAGGTAATTCCATCTGAAGGGCAATGTACTATGCAAATCTGACATTTAAGTTTGACAAAAATAGCAATACTTTATATTTGTACATTTATTTTATTTTATGAAGGGCTTTTTTTAATTGCAGGATAATTGCTTTACGCTTTCCCTGGTGGCTCAGTGGTAAAGAATCAGTTTCGATCCCTGGGTCGGGAAGATCCCCTGCAGAAGGAAATGGCAACCTGCTCCAGTGTTTCTGCCTAAGAAATCCCGTGAATAGTGAAGCCTGGAAGGGCTACAGTCCATGGGGTCGTAAAGCAACTTAGCAACTAAACAACAATTGCTTTACAGTGCTGTGTTGGTTTCTGGTTATAACAATGTGAATCAGCTATAAGTATACATATACGCCCTTCCTGCTGAGGCTCCCTCCGGCTCCCTACCCCACCCCTCTAGGTCATCACAGAGCACCAAGCTCAGCTTCCTGTGCTGCCCAGCTGCTTCCCGCGAGCTGGCTACTTTACACATCGTAGTGTACATATGTCAATGCTACTCTCTCAATTTGTCCCACCCTCTTGAAAACATATCATTTAATATTCAAAACAAAGTATTAATATAAAGACAGGACAAATATCATTATCCCTATTTTGTACATGATAAAACTAAGGCTTAGTAAGATTCAATTTGTTGACCCAGTCAAAAGGCTGAATGACAGAACTGGGACCAGAACCTAGACTTCCAACTTCTGCTTCACTGTTCACAGAGCATTTCACAAAGCACCTAGCCCACAGTAAGTACCCATATAATGTTAGCTATGATTAGAGAGGGAAAGATAAAGAGGAAAAGAAATATGCTCAAAGGAAAATGTAAATAAACTAATGGCAAAACTGCCAAACTTGTGAAGAAAGGTAGAAGAGACATGTCAAATTGTCTGATAAGTCTGCATAAACTTTCAAAATATAGGGTTCTTTACCAACCACTGATAAAAATAATAGCAGTGATAATTATAATTGCAGCAGCACTTAACATTCATGGCATGCTTGCTATGTGCCAGGCACTGTGTTAAGTGCTTTCCATATAGCTATATTTCATTTAATCTTTGAAGTAATTTCTATCATAGTTACTATTTTTTATTTGCTTATTTATTGGCTGTGCTGGGTCTTCATTGCTGCGTGGGCTTTTCTCTAGTTGTGACAAGTAGAGGTTACTCTCTAGTTGCAGTGTGCTGGCTTCTCACTGCGGTGGCTTCTCTTGCTCTAGGAACGTGAGGTTCAGCAGCTGCAGCATACGAGCTCAGGAGTTGCAGCTCCCAGGCTCTGGGTACAGTCTCAATAGTTGTCGTGCACCAGCTTGGTTGCCCCAAGATATGTGGGACCTTTCCGGACCAGGGATTGAACCCCTCTCTCCTGCCTTGGCAGGCAGATTCTTTACCACTGAGCCACCAGGGAAGCCCATCATAGTTACAACTATTAGCTCCATTTTTTACAGGAGAAAACTCAGGTGTAGCTAAATTAAGTGATAAACCCAAAGTCTCACACTAAGAGACAAAGCCAAGATTCAAAATTAGGTAACTATTTCATTGCCAACATCCCCTGGATCATCGAAAAAGCAACAGTGTTCCAGAAAATCATCTACTTATGCTTTGTTGAAAAACATCTACTTTCCGCTTTGACATGCCAAAGCCTTTGACTGTGTGGATCACAACAAACTGTGGAAAATTCTTAAAGAGATGGGAATACCAGACCACTTGACCTGCCTCCTGAGAAATCTGTATGCAGGTCAGGAAGCAACAGTTAGAACCGGACATGAACAACAGACTGCTTCCAAATCAGGAAAGGAGTACGTCAAGGCTGTGTATTATCACCCTGCTTATTTAACTTTTATGCAGAGTACATCATGCAAAATGCTGGGCTGGATGAAGCACAAGCTAGAATCAAGATTGCCAAGAGAAATATCAATAACTTCAGATACGCAGATGACATCACCCTTATGGCAGAAAGTGAAGAAGAACTAAAGAGCCTCTTGATGAAAGTGAAAAAGCAAAGTGAAAAAGTTGGCTTAAACTCAACATTCAGAAAACTAAGATCATGGCATCTGGTCCCATCACTTTATGGCAAACAGATGCGGAAACAATGGAAACAGTGAGAGACTTTATTGTTTTGGGCTCCGAAATTACTGCAGATAGTGACTGCAGCCATGAAATTAAAAGATGCTTGCTCCTCGGAAGAAAAGCTATGACAATCCTAGACAGCATATTAAAAAGCAGAGACATTACTTTACCAACAAAGATCTGTCTAGTCAAAGCTATGGTTTTTCCAGTAGTCACGTATGGATGTGAGAGCTGGACTATAAAGAAAGCTGAGCGCCGAAGAATTGGTACTTTTGAACTGTGGTGTTGGAGAAGACTCTTGAGAGTCCCTTGGACTGCAAGGAGATCCAACCAGTCCATCCTAAAGGAAATCAGTCCTGAATATTCATTGGAAGGACTGATGCTGAAGCTGAAGCTCCAATACTTTGGCCACCTGATGCAAAGAACCAACTCATCTGAAAAGACCCTGATGCTGGGAAAGATTGAAGGTGGGAGGAGAAGGGGATGACAGAGGATGAGATGGATGGATGGCATCACCGATGTGACGGACTTGAGTTTGAGTAGGCTCCGGGAGTTGGTGATGGACAGGACAGGACAGGGAAGCCTGGCGTGCTGTAGTCCATGGAGCCGCAAAGAGTTGGACACGACTGAGTGACTGAACTGATCTCATTGCTATGGCTTACTGCGCCTGTTTCCAAGACATGCAGCAGAAGACAAAGCGATCTAAACTTTTGGAAAAAGCTAAACACAACTGAACTTCATGTTTTAAATAAAATTCAAAATAACAAATGCTATATACTAATTTAATCAATCACTTTTGAGAGAAAACAAGGAAGAAAGAAAGAAAAAGAGAGGGAAAGGGGAAAGAGAAAACTGAGATTTCTCACTTCCCTCTCTTCAAACTCTTGTCAACTCCCCCTGATAATCTGACAAAACCTATGGACCTAAACATCTGGCAACAACTGATCTTTTTACTGTCTCCATATTTAGTCTTTTCCAAAACGTCTTAAGATTGGAATCAGACAGTATGTAACCTTTTCAGATTGGCTTCTTTTACTTAATAATATACAATTAATTTCCTCATGGCCTGATAGATCATTTCTTTCTAGAGCTTAATAATACTCCATTGTCTAGATGTACCACAGTTTATTTATCCATTCATCTACTGAACAACATCTTAGTTGCTTCCAAGTGTTGCCAATTATAAAGAAGTCTGCTATAAATCCATGTACATGTTTTGGTGTAGATGTAAGTTTTCAACTCATCTTCATCTATACCAAGGGCATGACTGTTGAATCACAAGGTAAGAGAATATTCACTTTTGTAAGAAACTGCCAAACTGTATTCCCAAGTGGCTGAATTCTCACTCTGAATTCCCACCAGTGTTAAATGAGAGTTTCTGTGGCTCTTCATCCTCACAAGCAATTGGAGTTGTCACAGTTCCCAATTTTGGTCATTCTAATAGGTGCGTGATGGTAGCTCATTGTTTTAATTTGCATTTCCCTGACAGCATATGATGTGGCATACCTTTTCATATGCTATCTGTACATCTTCTTTGGTGAGCTGGTTGTTAAGGTCTTCAGCTCATTTTTCAATCAGATTCTTTTTTTTTTGCCAAATAAATAAATATTTTAATTTTTTATTATTAGTATTTTTTTTTGTTCCTTACTGTTGAGTTTTAAGAGTTCTTTGTATATTTTGGATAACAGTTACCTCATGTTACCGGATGTTATTGGACATCTTTTACCAGATGTCTTTTTCCAAACATATTCTCCCAAGTCTGTGACTTGTCTTCTCATTCTTTTGACATTGTCTTTTGCAGAAGTTTTTAATTTTAATGAAATCCAGCTTATCAATGATTTATTTCAAGAATCGTGCCTTTGTTACTGTACCTAAAGTCATTACCATACCCAAGGTCTTTTAGGTTTTCTCCAAAGTTATCAGCTAGGAGTTCTACACTTCTACATTTAAGGTCAATGGTTCATTTTGAGTTAATTTTTTGTGAAGAATGTAAGGTCTGTGTCTGGATTCTTTTTTTTTTTTCATATAGATGTCCAGTTGTTCCAGCACTATTTGTTGAAAAGACGATTTTTGCACCACTGTATTGGCTTTGCTCCTTTGTCAAAGGTCAGTTGACTATTATGTGGGTCCATTGCTGGGCTTTCTATTCTGTTCCACATATCTGTTTGTCTTTTCTTCTGCCAATATCACACTGCCTTGATTACTGTAGCCTTATAGTAAGTCTTGTAGTTGGTTGGTGCCAGTCTTCCAAATTTGTTTTTCTCCTTCAATACTGTGTTGCCTATTCTGTGTCTTTTGCTTTGCCATATACACATTAGAAGTTTATTGATATCTATTAAATAACTTGCTGGGATTATATTGACCATATTCTTCAAAATGGAAAGAAATTATATCCTGACAATTATATCAAGACACTGAGTCTTTCTATTCATGAACATGGAACATCTCTCCATTTATTTAGCACTTTAATTTCACTCATCAAAGTTTTATCATTTTCCTCATATTAATCTTCTATATATTCTGTTAAATTTATACTTACCTATTTAATTTTGAGGAGTGCTGATATAAAGCGGTACTATGTATTTAATTTCAAATACTCATTGGTGGTACACAAGAAAGCAACTGACTTTTGTATGTTAATCTTGTATCTTGCAACCTTCTATACTCAATTACTAGTTATAGGAGTTTTTTGGTTGATTCTTTCAGATTTCTTACATAGATGATCATCTATGAACAAAGATAGTTTTATTTCTTCTGTCCCAATCTGTTTACCTTGTATTCCCTTTTCTTGTATTACTGCATGAACTAGAACTTCTATCCAGAGAAGGAAATGGCAACCCACTCCAGTATTCTTGCCTGGAGAATCCTGTGGACAGAGAAGCCTGGTGGGCTGCTGTCCACAGGGTCGCACAGAGTTAGACGCGACTGAAGCGACTTAGCATGCATGCATGCATTGGAGAAGGAAATGGCAACCCACTCCAGTATTCTTGCCTGGAGAATCCCAGGGACAGGGGAGCCTGATGGGCTGTCATCTATGGGGTCGCACAGAGTCAGACACGACTGAAGCAACTCAGCAGCAGCAGAACTTCTATCACAATGTTGAAAAGCAATGCCTCATAACTGACTTTAATGGGAAAGCTTCTAGTTTCTTCCATTAGTATCATGTTAGCTGTAGGGTTTTGTTTTTTTAATTAAGTTGAGAAAGTTCCCCTCTAGTCCTAGTCTGTTAAAAAGATTTTTATCATATTTTATAGTTGGAGAATTTAGTCAAATTTTTTTCCTGCATCTGTTGATACAATAACAGGATTTTTCTTTTTTAGCCTGTTGCTGTGATGAATTCCATTGATTCATTTTCAAATGATGAACCAATCTTGCACATCTGGGATAAATCCCACTTGCTCATGCTGTCATTCGTTTTAAATATTGTGGGATGTGACTTGCTAACATTTTGTTGAGGATTTTTACATGTATGTTCATGAGAGTCACTGGTCTGCAGTTTTCTTATAGTGTCTTTGTCTGGTTTTGGTGTTAGAGTAATGTCAGCCTCATAAAATGAGTTAGGGAGTATTCCCTCTGCTTCTGCCCTCTAAAATGGATTATAGAGAATTTATACAATTTCTTCCTAAAATGCTTGGTAGAATTCAACAATGAATCCATCTCGGCCTGGTACTTTCTGTTTTGGAAGGTTATTAATTATTGACTTAATCTCTTTAACAGATTTAGATTTATTCACAATGTCTATTTCATCTTGAGTGAGTTTTCACAGATTATGTCTTTCAAGCATTCAGTTCATTTAGTCCTGGTAATGTGACAAAGGGTTCTTCATAGTATTCTTTTACTATCCCCTTTTAATGCCCACGGGATCTGGACAGAAATGAATAACTAGGGACATGAAATAGGACTTTGGGACAGAATTAGCCATATAGGGAGAGTGGTCATAAAGGTCAAAAGAGCCTATTCAGCATAATTGATACTTTTCTCCAGCTACATTCAAATGCATGAGTGCAGAGCAGAATAGGTATAAAGGTGGCTATAATGAGGACAGCTCTGTCAAACATGAACTACTAAGGGACAGGGTAGCCAGACAGTTGGTAGAATATGCAAGAACATAATTATGACAGACAAACCACAGAATCTCAGGTGGATTTCCAAGAAAATGTGGTCATATGAAGTATTCAGTTCAGTTCAGTTCACTCACTCAGTCGAGTCCAACTCTTTTGCGACCCCAGGGACCGCAATACGCCAGGCCTCTCTGTCCATCACCAACTCTCAGAGCTTACTCAAACTCATTTCCATTCCATCAGTGATGCCATCCAGCCATCTCATCCTCTGTCGTCCCCTTCTCCTCCTGCCTTCAATCTTTCCCAGCATCAGGGTCGTTTCCAATGAGTCAGTTCTTCACATCAGGTGGCCAAAGTATTGGAGTTTCAGCTTCAGCATCAGTCCTTCCAATTAATATTCAGGACTGATCTCCTTTAGGATGGACTGGTTGGATCTCCTTGCAGTCCAAGGGGACTCTCAAGAGTCTTCTCCAACACCACAGTTCAAAAGCATCAATTCTTTGGCACTCAGCTTTCTTTATAGTCCAACTCTCACATCCACACATGACTACTGGAAAAACCATAGCTTTGAAGGCAAAGTAATGTCTCTGATTTTAATATGCTGTCTAGGATTGTCATAGCTTTTCTTCCAAAGAGTAAGCATCTTTTAATTTTGTGGCTGAAGTCGCCATCTGCAGTGATTTGGGAGCCCAAAACAATAAAGTCTCTCACTGCTTCCACTGTTTCCCCATCAATTTGTCAGGAAGTGATGGGACCGGAGGCCATGATCGTCATTTTCTGAATGTTGAGTTTTAAGCCAACATTTTCACTCTCCTCTTTCACTTTCATCGAGAGGCTCTTTAGTTCTTCTTCTGCCATAAAGGTGGTGTCATCTGCATATCTGAGGTTATTGATATTTCTCCTGGCAATCTTGATTCCAGCTTACGCTTCATCCACCCCGGCATTTCACATGATGTACTCTGCATGTAAGTCAGATAAGCAGGGTGACAATATACAGCCTTGACATACTCCTTTCCCGATTTGGAACCAGTCTGTTGTTTCATGTCCAGTTCTAACTCTTGCTTCTTGACCTGCATACAGATTTCTCAAAATGCAGGTCAGGTGGTCTGGTATTCCCATTTCTTTCAGAATTTTCCACAGTTTGTTGTGATCCACACAGTCAAAGGCTTTGGCATAGTCAATAAAGCAAAAGTAGATGTTTTTCTGAAACACTTGCTTTTTTGATGATCCAATGGATGTTGGCAATTTGATCTCTGGTTCCTTTGCCTTTTCTAAATCCAGCTTGAACATCTGGAAGTTCATGGTTCACGTACTGTTGAAGCCTGGCTTGGAGAATGTTGAGCATTACTTTGTTAGCGTGTGAGATGAGTGCAACTGTGCAGTAGTTTCAATGTTCTTTGGCATTGCCTTTCTTTGGGATTGGAATGAAAACTGACCTTTTCCAGTCCTTGGCCACTGCTGAGTTTTCCAGATTTGCTGGCATATTGAGTGCAGCACTTTCACAGCATCATCTTTCAGGATTTGAAATAGCTCAACTGGAATTCCATCACCTCCACTAGCTTTGTTTGTAGTGATGCTTCCTAAGGCCCAGTTGATTTCGCATTTCAGGATATTTGGCTCTAGGTGAATGATCATATCATCGTGGTTATCTGGGTCATGAAGATCTTTTCTGTATAGTTCTTCTGTGTATTCTTGCCACCTCTTCTTAATACCTCCTGCTTCTGTTAGGTCCCTACCATTTCTGTCCTTTATTGTGCCCATCTTTGCATGAAATGTTCCCTAATTTTATTTAAATTAATCTCTAATTTTCTTGAAGAGATCTCTAGTCTTTCCCATTCTATTGTTTTCCTTATATGGAAAACATTATATTGTCTTCCTTATATGGAGTGTAAGGGATAATGAAAGGGTAGTAGCATCAGTAAATTACAGATTGCATGGAATCTATAGACTGCAAAGAATAATTACTCACGTGATCAGAGAGAAAAAGGAAGAAAGAAAGATGACAGGTAGAAGAGTGATGGCTGAGATTGAGACCCTAGAAGCAGTCACTGCTAGTGAGAATAAGGCAAGACCACAGGAAAGAGCGGAAGACAAAACCAGTGGAGGAAAGAGATGTAAGAAATTTAGAGGATAGCAAGTGGTAGAGAGCGCACACTGAGTGTGAAAATTACACCTTCAAGGAATAAGGAGAAGTGACCTGGAATTCTGTTTAAGTGCTGCAACGAGAAGGGGAAGCAGGTGCTATAGCCTGATGGCATGTGCTTCAAATTTGAGCAGCTTCAGGAGATGGGAGAAAGACTGCCTGAAATACCAGTGAGGAAGAAGCAGGAAACATAACCTACCTCTAGGACCGGAGGTAGGAGTGCTGTGAGGGTGACATGGGAGGGAAACAACTACTCCTTAAAACAACTGTGGCAGCAGCAGTATCCCCAAAGGTGAGTTAGCATTTAGCTAGAACAAGAAGGTGAAGGGAATGTTCAGAGAAAAGAGGAACAAAGAAAATTTTGCTGATGATAAACCTACTTCTAGAGGGCAAAGTGGTAGAATTTCATGAGTAATGCAGAGATATTTCCCTGCTAACTACTCTGAAACTGAGCATCTTTTCATAGGTTTACAAGCTATTCAAGTTTCCCCCATTTTTATTGGGTTATTTGTCCTTTTACTGATGAATTTTAGCTTTCATAACATCTTAATATATAGTATCTTCTCCCAGTCAGGCTCATCTTAAGTTTTTCAGTATATAAATTTTAATATATCCATCAATTATGCTTTTGTCTTATCTAATAAAGCTTCTTGTAATTCAATGTTATAAATATATCCTTCCAGATAATTTAAATTTTTTATTTTCTCATTTGTTCTTTAGCCCATCAATAATTTATTTTTTATATTATATGAAAAAAATCTTATATTTTATTTGTAATTTAACTGCATTACAGTCAGAGAACAGGCTATGTCTGGATTCTATACTCTTGTCTGACTTCTATTTACTGAGACTTCTTTATAACCTAGGAAGTGATCCATTTTTGCATATGCTCTGTGTACACTATTTGAGTGCCAATGAATATACAGACATACACATACATGTATGTATTTATATGAGCTCAAGCATAATTGTATCTTAATTCTATATTCTTGCCATTTTTTCTGCTTGATCTATCAGTTTCTGAGTTAAACAAAGACTCTTTCTTAAAGACAAGGATTTTATCACACTAACTTCCCTCCAAACTCCTACAAACTATCTTCTACGTCTTAATATTGTTTAAGATTGTAGCTCCACCTTTCTAAATTTAACTGTGTGAGTGTTTTTTAAAAATATCAATAGTTAATGAGATTTACTGACATATTTTACAGCTACCTTGTTATCTAGCTCCCTCCTCCAGGTTACCTTTTCTTCCTTGCTGAAGTATATCTTTCATAGTCCTTTCATTAACAGTCTCTAAGTGGCAAACCCTTAGCTTTTGTACA
Organism: Okapia johnstoni; assembly: GCA_024291935.2. Lineage (NCBI taxonomy): Eukaryota > Metazoa > Chordata > Mammalia > Artiodactyla > Giraffidae > Okapia > Okapia johnstoni. The sequence goes on from CM044326.1 coordinate 28,046,297, forward strand.
TCTAAAAATGGCTTTATTTCACTCTTGCACGTGAATTATCATTTGAATGGGCACAGAATTCTCGATTAAAAGTTACTTCACCTTGTAACTGCAGATGTTGCTCCACTCTTCTTTTGTTCATAACAAGGGTTATTGTTATTCCTCTGTGGTTTTGTTTACTTTATGGGGTTTTAAGAGTTTTATCCTTAACTCTTAACATTTTGCGAGTTCTCTAGAATGCGCATGCATGCTAAGTTGCTCAGTCATGTTTGACTCTATGCAACTCTTTCTGTCCATGAGATTCTCTAGGCAAGTATACTGGAGTGGGTTCTTTACCACAGCCCTTCTCTACAATGTATCTAAGTATAAATATATTTTTACTTAGCCTGCTCAGCTCTACAGTTACCCTCTTGAGAACTTAAAAGTAAGGAAAATGTCAACAGTATCTTCTCCAAATATCGCATGCCCACTATTCATCCTCTATTTCAAAAGTCCTAGAAGGCATATGTTAGAATTTCTCAATCAATTTCTCTTACCTATTTTCCATCTCTTCAGTTCTCTGAGATATAGTCTAAATCCTCGTAAGTAATATCTTTCAATACACAAATTTTCTCTTTAATCTCTTTTTTCAATATATCATTTATTCTTACTAATTGTAGGTTTTAAAATTTTCACTGACATTTTCATTTCTAAGATGTTCACTTTTATCTATAAATGTTCAAAATTAACATCCATCTTTTATTTCAGAATTTTCCTTTTTTTAATTTCATCTTTCCTTTGAGGAATTTAAACTCATTTATTTGAAAATCCTCTTTCAAAAAAATGACCTTTGGGGCCTTCCCTGACGGCTCAGTAGTAAAGAATCCACCTGGCAATGCAGGAGACATGGGTTCAATCCCTGTTCGGGGAAGATCCATGTGCCTTGGAGCAACTAAGCCCGGGTGCCACACAGGCTTATATACTTAGCCTATGCTCCAGAGCCCAAAGCTACTGAAGCCCGTGTGCTCTAGGGCCTGTGCTCTGTAACAAGAGAAGCCAGTGCAATAGGAAGCCCCCACGCCACAACTAGAGAGCAGCCCCCACAGCAGTGAAGACGCAGCACAGCCAAAATAAATGAATAAGTAAGACTGTTAAAAAGCGGCCTTTCTTCATTAACTCACCTCTCATCTGTGGAATGTGTTGTTTATGGCTTACATTTTTTTCCTCGTGTGCTTTGTTATTTTATTTTGCAACCTGATTTTGCATTTGTTTCTTGTACTTTAGTTTTTCACTTTGCTCACACTCACTACATGTGCACTAGTTTTATGGTTGCCATCATCTGGCCCACCATGGTCCCACTTTCAGAGGTCTTTTATTGAGGACTTAAAGCTCTCACCCTTCAAGAATATAGCAGACTTAGTCACGAGCCAGAGGGCCACTCTCTTTTATTGCTTCAGATGTCAATTATCACAGGCCACAACCCCAGGCAGATTGTAGCATTCTCTGTCTCCTAGTGCAGAACATTGCACAAATCTAAAGTTTTATACCATGAGTCTGGATCTGTTTTCTTACTACAGTCAGGGTGTTTCAGCCTTCCTTATCCCATAGGACTTGTCTAGTTAAGTGTGTGTCCCCAACTCCATTTACCTGTGAATATTTTTGTTTGTTTTACTCCTGGTCCACTGGGATTTTTATTTTTGAAAATCCTTTGTCTCTTTAATTAAAAAAAAAAATACTGTATGGCAGAAACCAACTCAATATGGTAAAGTAAATTTAAAAATAAATTTAAAAAAAAAAGAAAAAGACCTTGTGGAAATTAGCTGCTGAATATTACACACTAAAAAAAAATTTTATCATTTATGACTCTTGTGTGTGAGAAGGGGAGAATATTTTATGGACTCACAGTGCCACCTTGATTATAAGTCCGTGTTTGCCTTATGCATAGTTTTTGGTTTACATAATACACATTGGTATATTTGATAACATCAAACTAAAATTGTATGAAAAGGTCAGAGAAAATACTTACAGATTACAAAGCTAACTATAAATATGCAAAAACATTTTTAAAAATAAGGTAGGCTTGTGTTCTAAGATTCTAGTAGAATAATTTGAAAAATTTTAGATTCAATACATCTTGATTATCCTACAATTGAAAGATATCATTATACTGAGAAAACAGATTATAGAAGAACTCACAAACACGGAATGTGCCACAGAGGAGTTAAGAGTGTAAAATGTAGAAACTGATGGAATGGGTTCAAATCTTGGCTATGTTACATACTAGTAAGTTACATAAACTCTCTCTACCTCAGTTTCCTCATTTGTGAATGAAGATAATAATAATGTCTATAACATAGAAGGGTTGTTATAAGAAGCAAATTAATCTATGTAAAGTATTTAGTACAAATTAAGACACATAACATGCTATACACATTCGTTAAATAAAAGTTGTTACATTAAATTTTTATATGAAGATAAAACATAATATCCAAATCCTGAAAAAGTAGATTTATAACTGAAATTAAAAACAAAAAAATAAAGTGATATATGCTGTACCTGTTTTGCTGTTTTATGAGTGCCTTGAATTGTCCTCTTTGATTTTCCACCAGTTTGACATTTAGATTTTCCTTAAGGCAAAAATAGATAAATATATAGATCAACAAATAGATAAGATAAAACTGAACTATGCAAATCTTCCAGGCATACTAACACCTAATCCCCTTCCACAGACCACAGACTAAACTATACATGCTGGAAACAGTGGCAGACTTTATTTTTTGGGGCTCCAAAATCACTGCAGATGGTGACTGCAGCCATGAAATTAAAAGACACTTACTCCTTGGAAGGAAAGTTATGAACAATCTAGAAAGCATATTAAAAAGCAGAGATGACTTTGCCAACAAAGGTCCGTATAGTCAAAGCTATGGTTTTTCCAGTGGTCATGTATGGATGTGAGAGTTGGACTATAAAGAAAGCTAAGTGCCGAAGAACTGATGCTTTTGAACTGCGGTTTTGGAGAAGACTCTTGAGAGTCCCTTGGACTGCAAGGAGATCCAACCAGTCTATCCTAAAGAGGATCAGTCCTGGGTGTTCATTGGAAGGACTGATGTTGAAGCTGAAACTCCAATACTTTGGCCACCTGATGTAAAGAACTGACTCATTGGAAAAGACCCTGATGCTGGGAAAGATTGCAGGCAGTAGAAGGGGAGAACAGAGGATGAGATGGTTGGATGGCATCATCGACTCAGTGGACACAAGTTTCAGTAAACTCCGGGAGCTGGCGATGGACAGGGAGGCCTGACGTGCTGCAGTCCATGGAGTCGCAAAGGGTCAGACACAACTGAGCGACTGAACTGAACTGGCCAACATGGACTACAGATATAATAAGAAACAAATTTCCAAGGTACCAGAGACTGTTTTAATTGACTGGCTTTCTTAGAACAGGAAAAAATCAGATAGTCTGGCAATTTAAAAACAAAGTCAAATGAGTGATACCCTTCAACTTACATACAACTGTTTTGAAAATACTTTTTGAATTCAAATTTTATTTTGACAATAAAATTAATACATTTTTTACCATTTAAAAACTCAGTATTTCCTGGTCACTATGCTTGACCCCCCAAATTGTATGTAATTATTTTATACAGTTAGGTTAATCACGTTCCCATTATGGCTTGCAACTGTAATTATCTACTTTTTTGTCTGGGTATTGATTTTGAAAACTGATAAATATCTTTAATTATTGTGATTATGTAAGTATTACTCACTTAATACCATTGTATAATGATAGGTAAATGGAAAAATAATAGAATTCTTTATCACCAAAACTACCATTTAATAGAAAAACCTGTAATCACTTTTCAAAATCCAGATGCATACCAGATTATCTTGGAATTTTTTGAAAAATACAAATGTCCAGGTATTGTTTTTCCTCCACCAGAGCTCCAGATGCATTTCTAATGAGCAGCCATGTTTAAAAACAACTGGACTATATGAGGACATTTTACTTTTATCTAGTTTGTTTCACTTTTTCTATTTCATATTCAGTGCTCCCATTTCATTTAGTTTACGTTTTCCAATTTCTCCATCTCTTTTTATTTTATGTTCTTTCTGAAGCCTTTATCAAGTATAGTAGAAAAGCTCCTATATAAATAATATGCATAATGTATTTTAGAAAACTTAGGAATTTTTGCCTAACAAAAAATTTGTGACATTTTGATTCCACTTGTTTTTGCTATTCAGTCGCTCATTCGTGTCCGACTCTTTCAGACCCCACGGACTGCAGCACGCCAGGCTTCCCTGCCCTTCAACATCTCCAGGAGTTTGCGCAAACTCACGTCCATTGAGTTGGTGATGCCATCCAACCATCTCATCCTTGTTGTCTTCTTCTCCTGCTGCGTTCAATCTTTCCAGCATCAGGGTCTTTTCTAATAAATCAGCTCTTCACATCAGGTGGCCAAAGTATTAGAGCTTCAGCTTCAGCGTCAGTCCTTCCAATGAACAGTCAGGACTGACTTCCTTTAGGATTAACTAGTTCGATCTCCTTGCAGTTCAAGGGATTCTCCAGAGTCTTCTACAACATCACAGTTAGAAAACATCAATTCTTCAGCCCTCAGCCTTCTTTATGGTCCAACTCTCACATATGTACATGACTACTAGGAAAACCACAGCCTTGACTAGACGGACCTTTGCTGGCAAAATGATGTCTCTGCTTTTTAATATGCTGTCTAGGTTTGTCATGGCCTTCTTCCAAAGAGGAAGCGTCTTTTAATTTCATGGCTGCAGTCATCCACAGTGATCTGTAGAGCCCAAGAAAATAAAGTCTGTCATTGTTTCCAATGTTTCTCAATTTATTTGCCATGAAGTGAGGGAACCAGATGCCATGATCTTAGTTTTTTGAATGCTGAGTTTTAAGCCAGCTTTTTCACTCTCCTTTTTCACCTTCATCACTTGTTTGACTTAGTATAAATAGAATGTTAGATTTCTAATTTAAAAATTAGATATGCAACAAGCAACAAAGGTTTACTATATAGCACAGGGCTTCCTTAGTGGCTCAGACAGTAAAGAATCTGCCTGTAACGCAGGAGACCCCGGTTCGATCCCTGGGTCAGGAAGTTACCCTGGAGAAGGAAATGCCAACCCACTCCAATATTCTTGCCTGGAGAATTCCATGGACAGAGGAGCCTGGTGGGCTACAGTCCATGGGGTTGCAAAGAGTCAGACATGACTCAGTGACTTTCAATTTCACAGGGAACTATATTCTGTATCTTGTAACTTATAATGGAAAATAATTTCAGAAATAATATATGTGTATATGTATAACTGAATCACACACAAAAAAAGAATTCTACTTTTTGAAATTTAGTAATATTTACCTTTTTGTCAGTTTTTCTAAGTGTTCTATGGATATCTAACTACAACGTATGAGATACTAAATTTTAAAGGTATCTGTAGAGGATATAAGATTAATATAAATTAATAAAAATAGAAATCATTATAAAGTATTAATGACATCATTTAAGATGCTCCTGTTCTTATTTTTTTTTGTATTTGATAAAATATTCTCAGAGAAATGTTAATATGTCTCACTATGATTATATATATATTTATCTTTTCCCTTGTATTTTTTCTGATTTTTGCTTTATGTATCTTGTTTCTGATGGTTTATGACATCTATCTGCTTTGTGGATTGTACCTCTTATCATTAAAAATATTCATCCTTGTTTCATTTAAAAATAAAAATTAAAAAATAAAAACTCAGTATTTTCTGTTTTAATTTATCTGACTTATGAAATATAGTTTCATTTTGAAAAGGGAGATTCTCGGTTCTTTTGTATTTCTGCAGTTAGACAGAGCTTTCTCACTTGCTCTTCTTTTTTAAGAAAGACATTACTGTTTTATAATCATTCTATTCTTGAGAGCTATTCTAAAACAGGAGTAAAATTCTGTAATGTACAACAGAATAACTTTCCTTTCTGCAAAATAATTTTGAGCCAGGAGAACTGAAACAGTAAGAACGAAGTGAACCATAACACCTACTAACACTTTATCTGCACATCAGTGGGCCTGGCTCACTGTTCTACCAGGGTTAGAGGCAGAGAACTCTTTACTCGCTACACAGCTGTTTATTCATCCTTTCATCATAGAGAAGAATGTACCAGAAGGCTTTTTAGAATATCCAGTAGAATAATCAGCTTAAAACAAGTACCAAAGGAAACAGGAATAAAACAAAGAACAGAAGAAAACTTTTTAAAATCGAATTATTAGCCTCAGAAATATCTGCACACAGCCATAAAAGAATGAGCTATTTTTTAAAAAGCAAAAATAAAGATTATTCTGTAAGTGGCAACACTTTAACAATATAAAATAATCCTTATTAAAAAGTATGATGTTAACCTTCTTCCCTTGTCATCATTATTCAGAAAGTTCTAGTTCTCTATGCTCTATTTTCATTATTTTGCAGTAAGCATAAATGAAGCTTTAAAACTGTACCGGCCAATTTTTTATATACTTACATGCATTACCAGGATATACATAGATACACTGATATAGGATTCATTATTATATTCTCTTTCCTTTTATTTTTTTTGAGTAGAAGCAATTTTAATAATAACACCTTCAGATTACTTTGAGAAAATAAAATTTCATAAAATCCACAGAGCAACCATAAGACATTTTTAGGTTTCATGCTACTTTTGTACTAAATAACATTGCCGTATTTTTCAATCAAAGACATGAAGTAATAGTAAGCTCCAGAGGAAGATTTTAGCTAGTACGGAGCTAAACTTACAAAGAAAAATTTAACTTCCCTTATAAATTTAATAGTTTTTGTGATTCAAAATAACCGCTCTCTAAAAATATCTAGGAAGACTGACAATGAGAAGCTACTACGGAAGGATTGGTCCAAGCAGATATTTTAAAATACCACAATGCCTATATAATTAAAATAGTGTGGCACTCACACATGAATTAGATAAACTAGTAGAAAAGAATGTAAGTACACATGAAAATTCAATCTACAATAGAGGTGGCATCTCAAGTAACTAGGGCAAAGACAGACTTTACAGTAAGTGATCCTGGGACAACTTGTTACCCATACTGAAAAAGATAAAATTAGATCCATATATATAAGAATAAACTGCAAATGTATCAAAGTTATAAATGTACAAAGATAAAATAAATATAAAAATAAGATTTTAAATAAAATTTAAGTTTGAAAATTTAGGTAAAATTAAAGTGTAAAAAATGCAAACTTAAAATAAATAAAGAATTTAAACTTAGGTGAATTCTTGTATAGCTTGAAACATCCCACCAAGTAAGGATATTCTCAGAGAGTAAGAATATGGCAAGAAGAAACGAGCCAGCTTAACAGATCTTCAACTAGACAAACCTAGAAAAAATTTAACCCTCAAAACAAGTGATGGATTATAACTCATTAACTAAGAAGCCATGAGTCCATAAAAGCTTTCTAAAATACATAAAAATGCTTTTTAAATACAAAGGGGGATAGGGAAAGCTTTTCCTTTTAATAAACAGTAAAGGAACAATGGGAGTAGCACATCACCACTTTGCAACCACCAGAACAGCAACTTATTAAATTTAGAATTATCAAAGGAAGCTAAAAGTAGTGGGTAGACTATTTCAAGAGAAACAGGGTATTTACATATTCTAAAACTATCTTACCACAAATTACTAACTACAAATGAAGTAATTTGTTACTTAACAGCAGAGAAACTTGGGCAAAACAACCTTAACCAAGTGACTAAAGCTGACATCACTAGCAACAAGATAAACCAACATCATGTGCTCCTATGATGCAATGAAAAGAATACAATGAAATTTTTGTAGCTGTTGTTGTTGTTCAGTTGTTCCCTTGTGTCAGACTCTTTGCAACCCCATGGACTGCAGCACTCCAGGTTTCTCTGTTCTTCACCATCTCCCAGAGTTTCCCTCCTAAAATACATAACTAAATCTAACCAGGTGGAAAAAAAAAATCATACAAATCCAAGGCTGCCTACCCTACAAGCCTTCAGAAAATTTCAAAGTGAGGTCTACTTTGTTTGGCACACTCCAACATCCTGTTTCCTGAGTCCCCTATTCAATCTTATAGATCTCCAGGATCTAGGCGATGCTCACACTGTTAGCCATTGAAGTGAACAGACTGAAGAGAGAAGACACTTTTTCTAGTTCAAATAATAATGAGAACTAAAAGAAATACGTTTTATTTTCTAAATCATTACATCAAATTCTATCTAATCACAGTAAATACAATGAATTTTTTAAACCTATACTTATAAGAAGGATTTAATAAAAGAAAAAAATCTAAATCTCTTATAACTTTAAAAAAAAAACTAATCTGCTGGACTTCGCTGGTGGTGCAGTGGTGAAGAATCCACCTTGCAGTGCAGAGGATGCAGGTTCCAGCCTTGGTCCGAGAAGTCTTACAAGACTCCATATGCTGCAGACCAACCAAGCCCACACGCCACAATTACTGAGTCCACACGCTCTGGAGCTCACGCGCTGTAACATCTCTCGTGACGCAATTAAGATCCTGTGTGCCGCAACTAAGACCCGGTGCAGCCAAGTAAATAAATGAATATTTTTAAAGAAAACTCATCTGCCAGTCATAACTACACACCCAATTGCATCTCTATATGACACTGAAACTATGTCATTTACATTTGCATATTAGGTAAGATTTAAAAAGCAGTTAAAAATTATTTCTTATTTCATACATACTAATTGCCCACGACTTCTAACTGTAAACAGTTTTCAGTCTGCCTACTGTTCAAGACTAAATATATCTTCTAATTTACAACAAAAATGAAACTTTGTAAAATACATACCATCATCATCTTTGTTTTCTAGTGGAACACTCCAAGCTATTAGGTTTCTTGCTGTACGACCTTCCTCTGCAACTATTCTCCTTACTTTGTCATGACTATTGGAGCGCTGGAATGAAGCCTATGCACAGATAAGAGGACATGCATTAGTTTGTTAGTCAACATTCAAAATATAGTTGGCAAACAAATTCATCATTACTCTTCTTTTCTCAGAAAGAAAACAGTTAAAACTAATTTGGGATCAGAAAGGTGCTTAAACAGAAATAAGAGTAAGTCACAGATCTTTTTTAGTTATAAAATTTTACAACAAGACTGAATTTTACAACTTTAAAAATAAATCATTTTAAGAATAAATTCAACCTAAGATTTTAAAAAGTGTCCTAAGGAGCACAAACACTGCTGTGTACCCATTTCAGCACCACTCCTCATTATGTATCAACAGGTTAAGGTGAGACATAGTTTTTACAAACATGCTACATATTTCCTTTGAAAGCTCTCCATAATATAAAATGTGTTTCAAGATGCCTATTTTTTCCATATGGATAATCCTAAACTAAATCTTCACTCAGTTATAAATTTCCACTGCATAATTTTAACTCTAAGTTATTGAAAATCTAAACAATAATTCTTATAAACTTACAAATTTAAGTTGAAAAATTTAAAACTCTGCCCTCCTGCACACAATGGTGTGTGTGTGTGTGTTCTTGCTTTCTCTAGTCCCAAACAGCTGAAAGCAACACTAGCCTACAGGTTCAGCCACACCAAGATCCTGGGCAAATGGAATCCAAGTACTATAACAGAAAGCAAATTACCTTCCCACAAATGAACACTATACCAAAATAGTCCACTTTGCTAAGCCAAGAGTCTATGAAAATAAAAGAACTCTAAAGCATCCCTATGAGCATAAGGATGCAGCCTCCTTGCCCAACCCTAACTCCATGTGGGCAATCTACCGCCTTCTGAAGAGCGTTCCCTACTAGGTCCAGCCCAAAATCTTAGTCCAACATTAATGGTGTGTTCATCTTCTCTTCTGGTTCTTGCCAATCTAAACTCTTAGCATCCTTGGAATCCTTAGGCAACAACACAGTTACTGGGCAATTACTACATGCAAAGCACTGTATAAGACACTGCTGCTGCTGCTAAGTCTCTTCAGTTGTGTCCGACTCTGTGCGACCCCATGGACTGCAGCCTACCAGGCTCCTCCGTCCATGGGATTTTCCAGGCAAGAGTACTGGAGTGGGTTGCCATTGCCTTCTCTGGTATAAGACACTGAAAAGAATACAAAAATATATGGTAGTATGATGACAGAGGATGAGATGGCTGGATGGCATCACAGACACAATGGACATGAGTTTGAGTAAACCCTGGGAGTTGGTGATGGACAGGGAGGCCTGGCGTGCTGCAGTCCATGGGGTCGCAAAGAGTCAGCCACAACTGAGTGACTGAACTGAACTGAACCGATGCTGTGCTGTGCTTAGTCTCTCAGTGGTGTCCGACTCTTTGCGAACCCATGGACTATAGCCCACCAGGATTCTCTGTTCATGGGAATTCTCCAGACAAGAATACTGGAGTGGGTTGCCCTTTCCTTCTCCAGGGGATCGTGCCAACTCAGGAATCAAACCAGGGTCTCCTGCACCGCAGGTGGATTCTTTACCAGCGGAGCTACCAGGGAAGCCCATATGGTAGTATACTTGTCTTCAAAGAATTACAGTCCAAATTAAAGAACCAAACCCATAACAGCAAAAAATAACATGGATTAATCAGTATGGTATCTAGTCTCCAGAGATGCCCCACTTCCCCTCAATAAACTACTCCTCCTGATGTTCCTATCTTTGCATAATCCCCTCCCCTATAACCTGGCTCTGTGACCTGCTTTTTTGACCTATAAAATGTGGTGGAAGTGACAAAGCTAATTTCTGAAAACAGGTCATAAGAAGCTTTGCCGTCTCTACCTGGGTCTCTTGGAATGCTCCCTCTTGGGATACTCACTCTAGAAATCTAGTCATCAAGCTATGAGAAGCCAAAGTTACCAGGAGAGACACCACATAAGGGTGGCACTCTGGCTGATGGCCCCAAATGAACTCCCAGCCGACAGACAACACCCTCTGAGCCATCCTGGACATCCCAGCCCAGTCAAGCCCCAGATGACTGCGGCATCCCAGCACTCCAGGCACCCCTGGGCAGAAAAACCACCTAGCCAACCCACAGAATCATGACAGATAACAGGAACTACATATATGCACACTAATCCACAATATACACATCTGTATTTCTGTATTTATCTGTATAGAGATATTGAAACTGAAAGATATTGAACCTCTCATTTCAATCCTACACCACAAGTTCATTTTAGCCTTCCCCTTTCCTTATTTGTAATTTATTTCTCCATTAGTAAGAAACCCAGCTCTTATCATCTGAAATATATTTACTTATCTGTTCAATTTTTATATATATATATATATATATAGTTTCAAACAAAGGCAGCGGGGGGGTGGGAACTCCCTGGCAGTCCAGTCCAGTGGTAAGGACTCTGTGCTTCCACTGCCGAGGGGGGTGGTTTAGTCACTAAGTCGTGTCTGACTCTTGCAAACTCATGGACTGTAGCCTGTCATGCTCCTCTGTCCATGGGATTTTCCAGGCCAGAACCCTGGAGTGGGTAGCCCTCTACTTCTCTAGAGGATCTTCCTGACCCAGGGATCAAACCCAGGTCTCCTGCACTGCAGGCAGATTTTTTACCAACTGAGATACCAGGGAATACCCTTCACTGCCAAGAGCCTGGGTTTAATCGCTGGTCAGGGAACTAAGATCCCACAAGCTTCGCTGTGCAGTCAAAAAATAAAAATAAAAAAAGGTTTCATAACTGCTAACCTATATCTCTGTGAGAAACTCATTTATTAGGAAAATTATATTTCTATACAGGTTTAGCTTTAGCCTCACAGGATCCAAAGTACTGGATTTTGTGTTTTCCTTAATTACTTAAATTAGTTGTTCCCTTCATTAAATTGTTATTTTCCTTAATTACTTAAATTGGTTCTTCTCATCCTCACCCTTTCAGTGTGGTTACATTACATACTTACATTACTCTTTATGTTTTGGGTTCTCCTCACCTACTGGTTGATTTTAATTGCTTGCTTATTTGGGCAATACGTGAAAGAAATGCAACAAACTATTCTCAAACAAAGGAACTTATTAATGAGAAGTATGACTTTGAAAATTCGGAAAGGAGTACATCAAGGCTTTACTGTCACCCTGCTTATTTAACTTACATGCAGAGTACAACATGCAAAATGCCAGGCTGGATGAAGCCCAAGCCAGAATTAAGACTGCCAGAAGAAATATCAACAACCTCAGATATGCAGATAACACCACCATTACGGCAGAAAGCAAAGAGGAACCAAAGCGCCTCTTGATGAAGGTGAAAGAGGAGAGTGAAAAAGTTGGCTTAAAACTCAACATTCAAAAAACTAAGATCATGGTATCTGGTCCCATCACTTCATGGCAAACAGATAGGGAAACAAGGGAAACAGTGACAGACTTTATTTTTCTTGGGCTCCAAAATCACTGCAGATGGTGACTGTAGCCAGGCAATTAAAAGATGCTTGCTCCTTGGAAGAAAAGCTATCATCAACCTAGACAGCATGTTAAAAAGCAGAGACATCACTTTGCGGACAAAAGTCCGTATAGTCAAAGCTATTGTTTTTCCAGTAGTTATGTATGGATGTGAGAGTTGGACCCGAAAGATGGCTGAGCATCAAAGAATTGATGTTTCTGAATTGTGATGTTGGAGAAGACTCTTGAGAGTCCCTTGGACTGAAAGGAGATCAAACCAGTCCATCCTAAAGGAAATCAGTCCTGGATATTCATTGGAAGGACTGATGCTGAAGCTGAAGCTCCAGTACTTTGGCCACCTGATGGGAAGAGCCGACTTCTTGGAAAAGACTCTGAGACTGGGAGAGATCAAAGGCAAGAGGAGAAGGGGAAGACAGAGGATGAGATGGCTGGATGGCATCACTGATTCTATGGACATGAGTTTGAGCAAGCTCTAGGAGATGGTGAAGGACAGGGAAACCTGGTGTGCTGCAGTCCATTAGGTCGCAAAGAGCCAGACACAACTGAGCAACTGACCAATAGAAATGCCTTTGAGAGAAGAAAAAAGTCACTATATACTAGGGCAGGGGCTCACAAGCAACTTCTACAATAAACAGTTTACATTTCAGAATAAGCTGTCATCATGATACCTTTTGCCCTTAAGTAAGTACTTCAATGTGTATTTCATATATCTAAAAGATACTCCCTCATATAACTATACTATGACTATCAAATCAGAAAATTATCACTGATCCAAATTATCTAAATTACAGTAATTATTTAAATTTCACCAACTGTTCCACTAATGCTTTTGATAGTATAAAGCTGACAAGAGATATAAGCTCAATTATTTCAGGAACTCTACAAACTCCAAGCAAGACAAATACAAATTCAAAGAAAACCATGCTGAGACTGACCACAGAAAAACTGATGATAACCTGAAACACAGGGAAAATTTTAAAAGCATACACAAGAGGGGGGAAAAGTTCACCTTTAAAGAAGCAACAGCACAATAAGATGGACAGCTCTGCATTGTCCAGACAGTGATAAAATAAATAATCTATAACAAATAAATCAGTCACTTATTACTACCTATTCAGTAGAATAGTAGGGTCAAAATCTTGACTTGAGAGTTCAAGAGAATGCTGAGTAAGAAAACTGAGACAGTAAGTATTAAAAAAAAAACTTTGCGTATTGTAATAAAGGTGAACCGAGAAAGAAGAAAGCAGAAATGAACAGAGAAGGTTTTTCAAATGAGTGCCAGTGTATTTTTATGCTGATGGGGATGATCCACAGAAAGTGAAACTGCATATATAGGGAAAAAGGGAATAATCAAAGAAGACAAATCTGTGAGTAACAGGAACTGAATTTCAGAATACACAAATGGAACAACTAGCTCAAACTATTAGGAAAACAAAGACTGTTCTCTCCAACTCTAATACTGTATTATCAAGTTAACCCAAATTTTCCTCTCCAGAACTTAACTTTTGATATTTTTAAAATAAACACCTGTGTCCATATTTCTTCATTACTCCGACCTTACCCTGGATATACGCATGACGTCTACTTACATGACTCATAAGCTTTCACTGAAACTCATTAGTTCGTGAACAATGTTCCAGCTCCATTCTGTGCAAAACACTTGAATCATCGCTTTTCTATTCCCATATTTTCCAATCAATGTAACATCATAAAATCACTTCCTTTGCTTAAAGACATCTCCCAATGATTATTAGCTTTATATAACTTAGGTTGGCATTTATCATTTAGATTATCTAAGCATTGTTTTAACCAAGAAGTATCACTATTCTTTTCAGGCCAGATGACTATATGTCAATAGGTCACCTACTTTTCATCTCTTTTTCAGGTAATTCTCTTACGCAATCAAAGAAAATTGTATAGGTAAGTATACATAGATATATATCAGATCATAAAATTTACTATCATATTCTTTATAACTCGAGTCTTCATAAAATAGTGAGTTTCTCAGAACTAAAATGACCACAAGACAGCAACGTTGTAGCACCAGAAAACCTGAAATCTAGTATTTTCTTATTATATAAACATTTCAGTTCTACTACAAATTATGAGGTTAGTTCTTTCATACTTAGTACACATACACACATTCAAAGAAAAAACACCAGCTCAGGACTATCATCATTCTTAATTCCAATACTTTATAAAGAAAAACATTATAACACTCATCTTACTACAACACATGATTGAAAACCACTTTTCAGTTTAAAGGACAGCTGCCTTCTGCAACATAAGCTGTACGAACTCTTTTCATCAAAAACTCATATATTCTGATCAATTTTAGAATCCTATTCTTATAAAACAAAAATCTCAGTAGTAACAATATAATTTTAAACATTTTAATTTAAGCATCAGGGTTTGAAATGCAATAAATAAGTCCAAGATACTCCATAATATTCCAGATGTCTATTTCAAACAGTATTTTCATATAGGTTCTTTTCTTCCAAGAGATTTAAACAAAATATATGTATTTTCATCCAAAGTCACAGTATGCCACCTAGTGCCATAAGGAGATTTTACAGAGGCTTGTTCAAATACTAAATGTTTCAATAAAAAGTATACACATCAGTCTTGAAGTCAAGTTTTTAAGTTTGACTCTTACAGTATCAGTTCAGTTCAGTCGCTCAGTCATGTCTGACTCTTTGCGACCCCATCTTACAGTATATTACCTAAGAAAGCAAGTGTTCAGAATGTTTACCAAGAAATGCATATACCTCTTAGCAAGACTGATGAAGCAAAGAAAAGAAACAAGGCAAAAATTATCAATACCAAGAACAAAAAGGAACATTACTAAGATTCTAGAGCCTCTAGACATCAGAAAGATAAAAGGATGTTATAAATAACATATGAATTTGAAAATTTTGATGAAATGCACAAATTCCTTGAAAAACACGATTTAACCAAATCTTGGCATAAAATCTTGGGGCTTCCTCCGTAGCTCAGTCGGTAAAGCATCTGCCTGCAATGCAGGAGATCTGGGTTCAATTACTGGGTCGGGAAGATCCCCTGGAGAAGGAAATGGCAACCCACTCCAGTATTCTTGCCTGAGAATCCCACGGACAGAGGTGCCTGGCGGGTTGCAGTTCGTGGGATCTCAAGAGTCGGACATGACTTAGTGCTATCTTTCTTTCTTTGGCACAAAAGGAAATGGAAAAATCTGAGTATTTACTAAAGAAATTTAACATTTTTAAATACTAAAGAAATATTTACTGAAGAAATTCCATAAAAGAAAATCCAGGCTTAAATGGGTTTCACTGGTGAATTCACTTAATCACTGAAGGAGAAATTATACTAAATTCTTTCAGAGAAAAAAGTGAAGTCACTCAGTCGTGTCCAACTCTTTGTGATCCCATTTACTGTAGCCCACCAGGCTCCTCAGTCCATGGAATTTTCCAGGCAAGAGTTCTGGAGTGGGTTGCCATCTCCTTCTCCAGGGGATCTTCCTAACGCAGGGATCAAACCCAGGTCTCCTGCATTGCAGGCAGACGCTTTACCGTCTGAGCCACCAGGGAAGTCCTCAGAGAAAAAAATGAAGGATCAAATCTCAAGTCACAGAGTCACTCATGACCCTAAATATTAGAACCTAAGAGGATAAGAAAAGTAAATAACCAGTTCAAACTCCTTCAAAAGTAACAATGTGAACATTACATATACCTACACATACATACACACACACATACACACCCCAGCAAACTGAATCCATTTAAAACATCACAACCAAGATGATTTTATTTCAGGAGGCAAGGCTGGTTTAACATTTTTAAATCAATGAATACAATTCATCATATTAACTAAATAAGGCAGAAGAGTTTGATGTTCTTTTCAACAGATGAAAAAAGATGTGATAAACCCAGATACCCATCTATGATAAAAATTCTTCACAAACTTCAGCAAATATCATATTAAATGATACAATCTTGAAAGAGACAGGATGCCTACAATCACAACTTCCATCATCATGATACTGAAGTTCCTAGTCCACGTAATAAGGTGAGAAAAAGAATGAGAGGGAAATTATAAGGTGAATCTAGAATAGCTTGTTAGACTAGAAAGTACAGAAGGACTCAAAGAATAATAGAATCATATGAAAAGATACAAGAGCCAGTGTGAAGGAACTTCCACCAGCTAAGTCAAGGACAATGTGAGCATCAAAATAAATGGTAGTAGTAGATTGTAATATTAAATAAAATAAAAAATCCAAGAAGCCTGAAAGACAGGCAGACAGATAGATAGGCATGTAGATAACTAATAATTATTATCATCAGTGAATGCTAAAACTAGTGGGTAGATGGTTTGATGAGTTGCAGGATACTTACCTAGCATCAGAGTCGCTCCCAACAAATAACATACTACTTTCAAAAGACAAAGCAAACTTCAAAGAGAAAAACCTGACAATACCCTATATTAACCAAGTGATCAGAGTCCACATGACCAACAGCAGGACAAACTGACATCATATGCTTCCTGATGTGATATACTGAGAAGGATACAACACCATTCATGTGATATTCTGCCAGAAACACAAAATCTGAGTCTATAAGAAGAAAATATGACCCAAATCAAGTGACATTCTTTAAAACAGACCTGAAAGAACTGCTCTGTGTGAGTGATTTGACTCACCTCTTGGTGTGCCCCTCCTCACAGGCAGGACAGCCACACCCTTTCTCTCTGGGTGCGCCCCTGCCTTGCTTCCATCTGAAATAAACTGTTTCTCTGTGTGCTCTCCCATTTGCTGTGCTACGTCTCTAATAATAAACTCTGTACCTATTTTTATATAGCTTTTACCTTCTTGAGAAGTTCATTTTCATCGGGCGCAAGAGCCAGAGCAACTTTGCTTCTAGCCACTAGCCCTATGGGTGGTCTAGCAGATACAATTCCTGGTTTTCACCCAGGCTGTTGTTACTGTTCAGTTGCTAAGTCGTATCCGACTCTCTGTGACCCCATGTATCGCAGCATGCCACGCTTCCCTGTCCTTCACTGTCTCCCAGAGTTTGCTCAAACTCATGTCCACTGAGTTCACCCAGGCTACCCAGGTTCAATTCCTGGGCAGAGAACTAAGATCTCTTCACACCACTGCTCACTGCTCTCTCCTCAAGATCAAAATATTCTTAAGTGGTTCATGGAAGAGTAATATGCATGTATTTATGAAAAAGTGTAACGAGTTAGTCACTCAGTTGTGTCTGACTCTTTGCAACCCCATAGGCTGTAGCCCGTCAAGCTCCTCTACCCATGGAATTCTCCAGACAAAAGTACTAGAGTGGGAAGCCATTCCCTTCTCCAGGAGATATGCCTGATGCAGGGACGTGTCTACAAATAAATGTACATGTGTGTAGCTACGTATGTATATGTCTGTATGTATATGTGATTTTCCTTTTCGGCCATACCATGCAGCATGTGGGATCCTAGTTGCCCAAGCAGGGATGGAACCTAGACCCCTTGCAGTAGAAGCACAGAGTCCTAACCATGTTAGCACCAGGGAATTCCCTATATGTGATTTTATATGTGTGTGTATGTATGTATGTTTTATACACACACACACACACACACACGTCAAATAAAAGAGAATATGAGAAAGGAAAAGAGAAAATTAGCAATTGGTAAAGTTAGTGAAAGAATATCAGAGAATTCTCTGTACTCTTCTTGCAACCTTTCTTAAATCTGAAATGACAGGAAAATAAAAGGTCCTAAAAATAATGATAATAAAGGATGATATTTTCATGATCTTCAGGTACAGAAAGAAGTCTTAATCAGGATACAAAAAAGCACTAATCATACCGGAAAAAAATGATGAACTTCACTGGAATTAAGAACACATTCTATTAAAAAGACATCATTAAAAGAATGAAAAAGCAAGCCACAAAGAAGATATATGCATAAAAGTAACAAAGGTTTTATACCCAGAATAAAGAACTCTTTAAATCAATCAGAAAAAGAAAGATAACCCAACAAGAAAATGAAAATTGAACAGGCATTCACAAAAGACATATAAATAACCAATTATCATATGAAAAGGTACTCAAAAGTAAGCACTGAAAATATTTTAAAATTTTTAAATAAATGACAATACCATGTGATGGCAAGGACTTGGGGCAACTGCTTGCACTGCTGACAGAAAGTTAAACTAATACACAACCACTTAAGAAATTGGCATTATCTAAAAGCAGAAACCAGCCTCTGTTTACCTCTCTAGCCTCATCTTCCATTACTCTTCCTGTCTGCCATGCTCCAACTCCACTGACATTTAATCAGTTCCCTATAGCCACCAGCCTCCCTCCTAATTCAGGGCATTTACATAAGATTTTCTCTTCTATTTAACATGTTTCGCCACTCTACAATGTACATTTATTGGCTTCTTCCCCAGCACTTACTGCCTACATCTTTTCTAATAGTTCAGTTTTTATTGGGGTGCCACGTGGTTCTATGAAGACCCACAAGACCTTTTAGAACTAACACCAAAAAAAACATGTCCTTTTCATCAGAGGGGATTGGAATGCTAAAGTAGGAAGTTGAGCAATACCTGGAGTAATAGGCAAGTTTGGCCTTGGAGTACAAAAGAAAGCAGGGCAAAGGCTAACAGAGTTATGCCAAGACAACACGTTGGTCAGAGCAAACACCTTCTTCCAACAATACAAGAAATGACTCTCCACATGAACACCGCCGGATGGTCGACACCAAAAAATCAGACTGATTATAGTCTATGCAGCCAAAGATGGAGAAGCTCTATACAGTCAGCAAAATCAGGACGCGGGACTGACTATGGCTCAGATCATGCGCTACTTATTGCAAAATTCAGACTTAAAGTGAAGAAAGTGGGGAAAATCACTAGGCCATTCAGGTATGACCTAAATCAAATCTTTTATGGTTATATAGTGGAAGTGACAAATAGATTAAAGGGATTAGATTTGAGAGACACAGTGCATGAAGAACTACGGATGGAGATACATAACACTGTACAGGAGAAGGTGACCAAAACCATGCCAAAGAAAAGGAAATGCAAGAAGGCAAAATGGCTGTCTGAGGAGCCCTTACAAATATAGCTGAAAGAAGAAGAGAATCAAAAGGCAAAGGAGAAAGAGAAAGATATACTCCACTGAACGCAGAGTTCCAGAGAATAGCAAGGAGAGAGAACAAAGTCTTCTGACGTGAACAATGCAAAGAATTAGAGGAAAACAACAGAATGGGAAAGACTAGAAACCTCTTCAAGAAAACTGGAGATATCAAGGGAATATTTCATGCAAAGATGGGCACAATAAAGGACAGAAATGGTAAAGACCTAACAGAAGTGGAAGAGATCACAAGAGATGGCAAGAATACCCAGAAGAACTGTATAAAAAAGGTCTTAACAATCAGATAACCACAATGGTAGGGTCACCCACCCAGAACCAGACATCCTGGAGTGTGAAGTCAAGTGGGCCTTAGGAAGCAATGCTGCCAATAAAGATAGTGGAGGTGATGGAATTTCAGCAGAGCTATTTAAAATCCTATAAGATGATGTTATTAAAGTGCTGCATTCGATATGTCAGCAAGTTTGGAAAATCCAGCAGTGGCCACAAGACAGGAAAAGGTCAGTCTTCATCCTAATTCCCAAGAAGGGCAGTACTAAAGAATGTTCAAACTACCAGACAATTGCACTCATCTCCCAAGCTAGTAATGTTATGCTCAAAATCCTTCAAGTGAGGCTTCAGCATTATGTGAAACTGAAAACTTCCAGATCTTCAAGCTGGATTAGAAAAGACAGAGGAACCAGAGATCAGACTGTCAACAATTGCTGGATCATAGAGAAAGCAAGAGAATTCCAGAAAAATATATACCTCTGTTTCATTGACTATTCTAAAGCCTTTGACTGTGTGGATCATAATAAACTGTGGGAAACTCAGAGAGGTGGGAATACCAGACCATCCTAACTGTCTTCTGAGAAACCTGTACACAGGTCAAGAAGCAACAGTTAGAACCTTACATAGAACAACTGACAGGTTCAAAATTTAGAAAGGAATACAACAAGGCTGTTTATCGTCACCCTGTTTATCTAACTTATACACAGAGCTCATCATACAAAATGCCGGGCTACATAAGTTACAAGCTGCAATCAAGATTTCCGGGAAAAATATCAACCACCTCAGATATGCAGATGATACCACTTTAATGGCAGAAAGCAGAGAGGAACTAAACAGCCTCTTGATGAAAATGGAAAAGAAGAGTGAAAAAGCTGGCTTAAAACTCAATATTAAAAAACTAAGATCATGGCATCCAGTCCCCTCACTTCATGGCAAATAGATGGGGGAAAGGTGGAAGCAGTGCCAGATTTCTTCTTCTTGGGCTCTAAAATCACTGTGGATGGTGACTGCAGCCATGAAATTAGAAGACAAATACTTCTTGCAAGAAAGCTGTGACAAACCCAGACAGTGTATTAAAAAGCAAAGACATCACTTTGCCGACAAAGGTCTGTATAGTCAAGGCTATGGTCTTTCCAGTAATCATATACAGATGTGAGAGCTGGACCATAAAGAGGGCAGAGGGCTGAAGAATTGATGCTTTCAAGCTGTGGTGCTGGAGAAGACTCTTGAGAGTCCCTTGGACTGAAAGGCAATCAAACCAGTCAATATTTAAGGAAATCAACCCTGAATACTCATTAGAACTGATGCTGAAGCTGAAGCTCCAATACTTTGGCCATCTGATGTGAAGAGCCGACTCGTTGGAAGAGACCTTGATGCTGGGAAAGATTGAGGGCAGGAGAAGAAGGGGGAGACAAGAGGATGAGATGGTTGGATGGCATCACCAATTCAATGGACATGAACTTGGACAAACTTTGGGAGAAGGTGAGGGACAGGGAAGTCTGGCGTGCTACAGCCCATGGGGTTGAAAAGAGTCAGACGCAACTTGGTGACCGAAAACAACAACCTTCCCATCAGGAAGCTAACACAAGCTCTTAGCCTCATCCACCAGAGGGCAGACAGAAGATGCAAGAAGAACTACAATCCCACAGCAGCTAGAACAAAAACAACATTACAGAAAGTTAATCAGGATGAAAAAGCAGAGAGTATGTCCCAGATGAAGGGATAAGATAAAACCCCAGAAAAACAACTAAATGAAGTGGAGATAGGCAACCTTCTAGGAAAAGAATTCAAAATAATGATAGTGAAGATGATCCAGGATATCGGAAACAGAATGGAGATGTAAGAAATATTTACCAAATACCTAGAAGAACTAAATAACATACAACCAGATACAAACAACACTAGAAGGAATTAACAGCAGAATAACTGAGGCAGAAGAACGGATAAGGGACCTGAGGACAGAATGGTGGAAATCAGTGCCACAGAATAGAATATCAAAAAAAGAATGAAAACAAAAACCCGAAGACACCCGAAGAGACCTCTGAGACAACGTTAAAGGTACCAACATTCACATTATAGGGGTCCCAGAAGGAGAAGAGAGGAGAAAGGACCTGAGAAAATATTTGCAGATAAAATAGCTGAAAACTTCTGTAACATGGGAAAGGAAATAGTCAACCAAGTCCAGGAAGCACAGAGTCCCAGGCAGGATAAACCCAAGGAGGAACACAACAAGACACACAGTAATCAAACTGACAAAAATTAAAGACAAAGGTAAAATATTAAAAGCAAAAAGGGAAAAATGACAAATAACATACAAGGGAATTCCCATCAGGTTATCAGCTGTTTTCTCAACAGAAACTTTACAAGCCAGAAGGGAATGGCACAATATATTTAAAGTGATGAAAGGGAAGAACCTACAACCAAGAATACTTGACCCAGTAAGACTCTGTTTAGACTGATGGAGAAATCAAAAGCCTTCCAGACAAGCAAAAGTTCTGAATTCAGCACCACCAAATCAGCTTTATGACAAATGCTAAAGGAATCTCTCTAGGCATAAAGTTCCTTCTTTAGGCAGAAAACACAAGAGAAGGAAAAGACCTACACAAAATAAACCCAAAACAATTAAGAAAATGGTAATAAGATCATACATATGGATAATTACCTTTAATGTAAACAGATTAAATGCACCAACCAAAAAACATAGACTGGCTGGGTGAATAAAAACATGTGCATGTATGCACTTCCATTTACCACATCACTCTACCTAACCCCTCAAATTGTATGTAATTATTTTATATTGCTAGGTCAATCATGTTTCTGTTGTAATTACATCATGTAATTACAATCATGTTTCATTTGTAATTACAAATGTAATTATCTTTTATTTTTTGTCTGGCTATTGACTGTGAAAATTGTTTTTAAAAAAAGTTTTACTACTGTGATTATATAACTATTACTCACTTAGTACCATTGTATCATGATTGGTCAACAGAAAATAATAGAATTCTATATCACTAAAGCTACCATTTAATAGAAAAACTTCTAATCACTTTTTAAAATCAAGATACATACCAGAATTACCTTGGAATTTTTTGAAAAATACAAATGCCCAGGTATTGCTTTGTTTCTACAAAGCTCCAGAGCAACCATATTTAAAAACTGGACTATATGATGATCTTTTACTTTTGTCTAGTTTGTTTCTTTTTTTCTATTTCATATTCAGTGCTCCCATTTCATTTAGTTTATGTTTTCCAATTTCTCTCTTTTTTTCATGTTCCTTCTCAAGCCTTTATCAAGCATAGCAGAAAGCCTTTATACATATATACATAAATACTATATGTAATATATATATTTTAGAAAACTTATGAATTTTTGCCTAGCTAAAAAATTTATGACACTTTGATTCTACCTGTTTGACACAGAATGAACAGGATGCTAGATATCTAATTAAAAAAACAGATACACAACAAAGGTTAACTATATAGCAAAGGAAACTATAGCCAGTATCTTGCAATACCCTATAATCAAAAATAACTTGAAAAATAATACATATATCTGTATAACAGAATCACCTTGCTGTGTACCTGAAACATTGTAAGTCAACTATACTCCAATAAAATGTATATATTAAGAAAAAAAAGCATCTGCATTCTGAACCACATAAACATTGCATAGAGGTAAAGAATCCACCTGCCAACCCAGGTAACATAATGAGATGCAGGTTTGATCCCTGGGTCGGGGAGATCCCCTGAGGGAGGGCATGGGAATCCATTCTAGTATTCTTGCCTGGAAAAATTTCATGGACAGAGGAGCCTGGCAGGGTGCAGTCCATAGGATCATAAAGAGTAAGACACGACTAATTGACTTAGCAAGCATGAAACATTGTATACAATATTAAAACAAAATAAATCAAAAAGAAAAAGAAATATCAAAAAATCAAAAAGAGGGGCTTCCCTGGTGGCAAGTGGTAAAGAATCCGCCTGCCAATGCAGGAGACACGGGTTCGATCCCTGATCCAGGAAAATCCCACATGCTGTGGAGCAACGAAGCCCCTGTGCCACAACTACTGAAGTCCATGCATCCTAGAGCCTGAGCTCCACAACAAGAGAAGCCACTGCAATGAGAGGCCTGTGCACCGCGCTAGAGAGCAGCCCCCACTTTCCACAACTAGAGAAAAGCCCGGGCAGCAATGAAGACACAGCACAGCCACAAATAAATAAATCAAATAACTTTTTGAAAGACTAAAAAGAGGCTGAAAACAGTAGAATAAATTTTTTCAGAATACTGAGAGAAAATTTTCTCAATCTAGACTTCTACATTCAGCAACACCATCTCTGAAAATCGGGGCAGGAAAAAAGATTTAGACAAACAAAAACAGAGCTGAGGACTGAACGGCCCTCACTGTAAGAAATTCTCAGAATATGAAAGGCAGAAGAAAAACGATCCCAAATAACAGATTTAAAAAATTTAAAACTCAGAACTTATTATTTATGTCTTTACGATATAAAAGAAACGAGTGTGGAATGGGGCAGGAGGAGATACGAAAGGAAAATATAAGTAGATATAATCCTACATTTATACCCAAAATAGGAGGCTCCTGTCCTAAGTCTTACACTTTCTAAGATTACATCTATCAAAAACCCAAAACATCAAAAATGTCAAAACAAAAAGATAGCAAGTAACTAATTGAGTATACAGGAATTAATAGAGAGGGATTCACACACTGAACTGAGGCCTCCCCACCCTAAGAGCAAACAATGAGGAAGAGAAGGAAGAAGGTAAAGCACAGTCTCTGTGCTGGGAAACCAAGATAAAAATATCTAATTTTACTTAAAAATGGCCACCTCCCATTTCCCAAAGAAGTCTATAGGCACCTGGATTATCCCATAAACCATATTTCCTCCTCCTCCTGGGTTCGAGTGAGATAGTTTGAGAAGATACTTAGAACTGCCTGTAAATCTTGAGCTTAAAAAGTTGAATATGGGGAAGGTGAACTCATCTGCCCAGGGTTTCTGGGGAGTTTCACCACATTAGTGCCCATCTAAGATTCAGAGACCATCCTGGCCCAACTTCCACCCTGCCAACCCCAAGGAGAGCATTTCTCCTTTAAGAGCTGGCTGAGCCCTGGGTAGGAAAGTAGGTCAAGTTGCTGACATAAACTCATTTATAACTTTTTAAGATTAAGACATTAAGAAAAAAGCTAACTTCCATCTGTATTCTTGCCATAGGTCATACAAATGTTAAGAGTGAGAGTCTATGGTCTAGGGTTGAACAGTACACTCACTGTCAGTTACCTTAACTGCTGTGCTTTATAACACGTGTTCCATAGAGTATCTTGTAGGTAACAAATATTACATCAAAAAGGATGATGAATGAAAAACAGAAGGAAGGAAGGGAGGTAGAAGGAAGCTAAAAAAACTAAGGTTAATGCTTAAGGTAGATTGATCACTTACCATCACTTTTTAATTCCTTTCTATGTCAAGAAGCTCATTTACCACACAAACCCATGGAGTATGATTCCTATAATAAAAAAAAATATAGTACATACTATTAGCCATAACACTGTCATAAAATCCTATTTGTGTCTAAAAAAATAAAAATTTCATTCCCATTAAGTTTCTCATTATATTCAACAACAAAACCATTACTCCTTTATATTTCATTTGTTTATACTATAGCAGGTTTTATGCTGAACAATACCTCAATGCTCTCCAAAAATAATTACATGGAAGAGAAAAAGTATTAATTACATAAATGGTCTCTGATATTCTAATCTGGAGGCTTCAAACTTTTTTTACTATAATCTATAAACACATACTTTATATTGAAACAAACTTGCATGAAGTAACATTTACCTCTATTGTGAGAGATGTACTCTAACATTTCCTACTCTATTACATTATTTAAATATTGTTTTCACTGAATAATGACCCACTAATGAATTCCAACTCAATATATAAAACACCGTGTAACCTCTCCTTAGGAACTTTCAACAACTGAGATTTGATCAGAATATCTTAATTACAGATTACCTAAGGGTCTACACAGAACAGATCCTACTTTTCAGGGAACCTATTTAATGGTGGTCAAACCTTTATTCAAAGAAATCCAAAGCTAGGAAACTAGATTGAAAAAAACAAGAGGACAGAAAAACTGCAAGAAACAGTAGCTTAATCCTGTAAGAAAAGCTGCTGATCAAAGAAAAATAAGCAGCAATTGGAACCCAACTTTCTGGTACGACAGCCTTGGTTACTTATCTTCACCAAGTAAATCCACTCTCTTTAAAATGCAGCACTTCAAATGAAAACATATGTTCACACAAAAATCTACATACAACTATTCATAGCAATGTTATTCCTAATAGCCAAAAAGTGGAAACAACCCAAATGTCCAAAAACTGATGGATAAATAAAATGTGCTATATCCCTACAAGGAAATCTTATTCAGTCATTAAAAAAAGAATCAAGTGCTTGTACATGCTACAATATAAATGAATCTTGAAAACAAGATGCCAAATGAAAGAAGCCAGTCATAAAAGACCACATATTAGATAATGCCACTTATATGTAAAGTCCAAAATGGGCAAATCCACAGAATCAGAAAAACAGATTATTGCTTGCCTAGGGCTAAAGAGTTAGAGGAAAATGGGAGTTACTGCTAATGAGTACAGCATTTCTTTTGGGGATGATGAAAATGTTCTAAAATTCAATGTGGTGGTGATTGCACAATTCTGTGAATATACTGAAAACCACTTTTTAACTGGGTGATTTGTTGGTATATGGATTGTATCTCAATAAAAATGTTACATTTTAAAAAATACACCACCTCTGTTCACAACTCTCCAATGCCTCTACGTCTCATGCAGAGTAAAAGCCAAAGTTCCCACAGCGGCCTACTCCACTCTAAACTTCCTAACTCCTCATACATCTCTGACCACATCTCCTACTCCTCTGGTGTTCTTTCCAGCTCAGCGACGTGGCCTCTTTAGGTTTCCCAACATGCCAGACACACTCCTGCCTCAGGGCTTTACACTTTAAAGTCCTCATCTGGAATGCTCAAGACTGACTCCATCTTTGCCCACGTGTCACTTTCTCAGTGAGGGCTACCGAAGCACTCTTTTTTAAAATTGCAATCTGTTTATCCTGATTCCCACCACTGGCACTCCCTATCCCACTTCTTCTCTAGAGCATTCATTACTTTATACTATTTAGCTTACTTGGTGTACTGTCCATCTCTCCCCGCAAGAAAGTTAGCTGCATGATGATCTTTGGTTTGGGGTTACTGCTATAGCCTCAGAATACAGAACAGTGCCTGGTATCTGAGAGGCATTCATTAAATACTTGTTTACTAACGAATGAAGCCCATGTTAAAGAATCTTTGCTCAAAATGTTCCTCTCTTCTCACCCTATACATACTCAAAGCCTGCCAATTCAGCAAGACCAACTCAAGTCATCTTTCATGAAGCCCATTTTGATATCCTCAGCTGACAGAGATCTTCATCTGAATTCCCAGATTATTTGACCTGTAACCATCACTTCTGAAAAGTAGTGAGAAGTGTGATACAGTAGAAAAAGTGTACACAAGCACTGGAGTCAACCAAATCACTGATCATGTGACTATGAGAAGTCATTCAACCTCTTCAAATATCGGTATTCTAACCCATAAAAATGACGGCTAGATTGCTTACCCAAGAGAATTTTTTCCACACAAAGACCTATGCATAAATATTCAAAGGGGATTTACTCATAATTTCTCCAAAGTGAAAACAACCCAAATATCAAAAAGAAAAGAAGATAATCCAATCTTGGTACATCTACACAGTAGAACAGAGAGCAATACAAAGGAATGAATATACAATAAAATAGATATCTCAGTCTGCTCAGACAAAGAAGCTGGATGTAAAAGAATACATTCTGAATGATTCCATTTATATCAAGTTTTAGAACATGCAAAACTAATCCCAGGTGGAAATATCAAAAGACAGTTGCCTTAGTTGGAGGGGAAGGACTGGAAAGAAGTACAAGGGAACTTTCTGGGAACATGGATTGTGGCAGCGGTTCATGACTATGTATAACTGTGTTCTTACTCACTGA
Source organism: Okapia johnstoni (assembly GCA_024291935.2). NCBI lineage: Eukaryota > Metazoa > Chordata > Mammalia > Artiodactyla > Giraffidae > Okapia > Okapia johnstoni. The sequence goes on from CM044326.1 coordinate 28,074,149, forward strand.
ACTGCCCACTTTTAAAAAGTGGGCATACTTTTTGTAAATTATACCTCAATAAAATTGATTAAAGGACACACAGTTTAGGGGGGAGAAAATGAAGGCTATCCTTAATTTATAAGGTTGTTAGGAGGATTAGATGAGAAACACTTCTACTGAAATCAGCACGACACAGTGAGAAAGACAGCACAATAATATGGGACTGAATCACAATTTAGCAAATTATTTTAGCTACTAATTACATAATCTTCTGCACAAGTCATGAATCCCTCAGAACTTTAGTTTTCTCTTGAGTAAAGAGAATAGTATCTACTTTACAGTTAAATGGTAGCGCTCTAGAGTTTCTACTAGTTAACACAATATTGGTTACATAACAAGTCCCCAAATGGTTTTTTAAATAAGACATAAAGACCAGCACATAATAGATGCTCAACTGGTGTTATATTCTTTTCCCCATTTCCTTTGGATGACAATTTTCTCCTCTATTACATTTTAGAATCCTGAAAGACAAGATCAGCATTTCAGTGATCTTCCCTTTTCCTCTATTTAAGATAGTATCTTAAAAATGCTAGGCAATGAACAAAGATTTTTAAGGAAAGGAAGGAAGTAGGCTGGCTTGTTGATTAAGCAGGATTATCTCTTTTGACCTCTTTTTCTTTTGGTCATTCCAGAATCAACTAGTGAACTTTCCAGTAAAGACAGCTGTAGGCTAGATACCAACAACTTTTTAAGGGAGACACAAATTTATGTATTAATATTATATGATCCATATGCACTGGAAAACAGATTGGAAATAGACAAGAAGCAATGTGGAGCCTGGTGGAAAGACTCTTACATAATAAACGCTATAAAGAAAGATCCACACAGTAAAGAAGGAAAGCAAAGAGAAGTGATCAGGTGGGAACCCACACCTGCAGGAGGGGACACAGAAGTAGGGGAATTACTTGGGTTTGGAGATCCTCTTTGGAAAGAGAGGGGTTTGAACCACATATTGGGCACCCCAGGTCTGAGACCAGAAGACAAATCTCCTTCGCTGGTGTGCAGACCAGTGGGATTGGCAGGGGAGCTGTGAGAAACTTGAATTCCACTCATTAAGGGCAGCCATACACTTGCTTCCTTGGTTCCAAAACAAGGCAGAGGAAGCAGACTGACACTGCCTGCGACTCTAGCTGGTTTCCACGACCACCCCAGTGCACATCCTGGCCCATCTTGCTCCACCACACAGCTCCCCACTGGGGTGAAGGTCGACACCGTCAAGGGGAAGGGCACAGGTAGGGGAATGGTGCTGATTCAGACCCAGCTCTGCATCTGAATAAGGCAAGGGCAGCTATTACTGGCACTCCCAGAGGCAGCAGATGCAGAGCAGTGTGAACTCTGATGTGCCAGGACAGTCCCAGCGCATGCCCCAACCCACACTGAGTGGCTGCTCCCACCCCTCTTGCCCCAGTGTACTCCCTTCTGGGAAATGATGCCAATGCTGAGAGAGGAGAGGGCATACACTAAAAGGGAATGGAACCAGTTTGGACCCACCCTCAAGGCTGCTGCTCCAGCACCTTGGTGTGTCCTCTACTGAGCACAAAAGTCCTGGCTCACACACCTGCTTCTGACTCTTGCTCCTCCTTCTACAGCCCCACCTCCCACCACAGTGACAGCTGCCAGCAAATCTGGAGTAAGATGTGACTCGTGCTCATTTCAGAGCCAGCCCTCCCACCAAAGCCGATAGGCTCACACAGACTGTATAAGGACACACCCACAAAAGGATACCCCTTTAAGATCACCACAGTTAACAGTTTCACCTAATTTTACAAAGACAGAGCAAGTTGAGCAAAATGAGAAGACAGAGGCATTTATTTCAAGTGAAAGAAAAAGAAAAAAACAAAAAAATATAAACAATTCATCAGGAAAAGAGATCAAAACAGGAATAAGAATGCTAACTAAATTAGGGAAAAGAATAGATGAACACAGAGAGGGTTTTAACAAGGAACTAGAAAACAAAAAAAGAACCAGTTAGATCTGAATAATGCAATAAATGAAATTTAAAAAAAAAAAAAACTAGAAGAAAGTTAAGAGCAGACTAGGTGATACAGAAGATTTCACAAGTTATCTGGAAGACAGAAAAACGGAAATCACCCAACCACAACAGTAAGAAAAAAAATTTACGTCAAAACAGTTTAAGCAACATCTAAGACAACATCAAGCATACTGAGATTTGCATTACAGGGGTCCCAGAGGGAGAAGAAAGAAGGAAAACGTTCAAAAGTGTATTTGATAAAATTATGGCTGAAAACTTTCCAAACCTGAAGAAGGAAACAGATAATCAGATACAGGAAGCACAGAGGATCCCAAACAAGATGAACCCAAACAGACTCATACCAAAACATATCGTAATTAAAGTGGCAAAACTTAAAGAGAGAATTCTACAGGCAACAAGAGAAAAAGAGAGTCATCTACAAGGGAACACCCATATGGCTTCTGTAAAAAACCTGCAGGCCAGACAGGAATGGCAGGAAATATTCAAAATGCTGAAAGAGAAAAACTAGGATACTCTCTACCCAGCAAAATTATGAGTCAGAACTGAGAGAGAGATAAACAACTTCTCAGACAAGCAAAAAGTAAGAGTTCACTCTAAACCAATCCTAAAAGAATGTTATAAGGTCTTCCCTAAGTGGAAAAGAAAAGACTACAAAAAGAAGTAAGAATTTATATTAAAGGAAAATTCCACTATTATAGTAAGTAACCATTTAGCCCTTACTATTAAGGGCTGTGGTATGATAAATACACAGCAAAGGCTGGGGATCAACCATTTAAATAACTCAGCATAAAAATAAAAAGATAAAAATTGTAAGATCAACTATAACTACAATGAACAGTTAACGGATACATGTGAAGATGTAAAATATAATGTAAAGAATACAAAATATAGGGGGTGAGAAAAATGCAGATCTTTTAGACTATGTTTTGATTTAAATGACTACCAGTTTAAAACAAGTAGCTATACATCAACGCATCCTTTTCAAGTGCACAAGGAATGTTCCTCAGAATAGAGCATATGCTAGGCCACAAAACAAGTCTAAACAAATTAAAGAACGTTTATATCAAGCAATTTCCAACCACAATGGTATGAAAAGATAATCAATTACAGGAAGAAAAATGAGAAAAACACAGACACGGGGGACCAAGCAGTACACTAATAAAAACAACAAGGGATTAATGAACAAATCAAAAAGGATACCAAAAATTATCTTCAGACAAATGAAAATAAAAACACAACTCTCCAAAACCTGTGTGATGCAGCAAAAGCAAAGCTAAGAGGGAAGTTTACAGCAATATGAGCCTATGTCAGGAAATAAAAAAAATCCCAAATAATCCAATCTAGCATCCAAAGTAATTAGGAAAAAAAAAGAACAAAAAGCTCAAAGTGAGCAGAAGGAAGGAAATAATAAAGACCACAGAGGAAATAAATAAAATAGAAACCAAAATATAGAAAAGATCAATTTAATCAACACCTGGTTTTCTGAAATGACAAAATTTAAAGCCTTTAGCCAGGCTCATCAAGAAAAAAAGAAAGTGAATCCAAATAAGCAAAATGAGAAATTAAGAGAAGAAACTACATCTAATATCATGGAGATACAAAAAAAAAATCATAAGAGAATACTATAAAGTCATATGAGACTATGGCAACAAACTGGACAACACAGAAGAAATGGACAAATTTCTAGAAACATACAAACTTCTAAGACAGAATCAAGAAGAAATAGACAACCTGAACAGACCAATCACTAGCAGTGAGATTGGATTAGTAATCAAAAAACTGACAGCAAACAAACAAAAGTTCAGGAACTGATGGCTTCATAGTGGAATTCTACCAAACACATGAAGAACTAATACTTATCCTTCTCAAACTATTTCAAAAAGTTGAAGAGGAGTAAATACTCCCAAATTCATCTGACAATGCCACCACCATCATACTGATACCAAAAAGAAACACAGATACTCCAAAAAAAGAAAATCATAGGGCAACATCTCTGATGAATATATATGTAAAAATCCTCAACATAATACTAGCAAACTGATTTCAACAATATATAAAAAGATCACACACATGATCAAGCAGGGGTTTTTCAAGGGATACAAGGATGACTCAATATCTGTAATCAATGTAATACACAACATTAACAAAAGGAAGAATAAAAATTACATAATCATAGATGCAGAAAAAATATCTGATAAAATTCAATATCATTCATGACAAAAACTTTCATCAAAGTTGGTACAGAAGGAACACACTTGAATATAACAATGGCTATTTATGACAAATCCACAGCTAACATCATACTCAATGGTGAAAAGCTAGAAGTTCTTCCTCTGGGATCAGGAACAAGACAAGGATTTCCACTTTTACAACTTCCCTTTAACATAGTATTGCAAATCCTACACATAGCAATTGGACAATAAAAAGAAAGAGGACACCCAAATTGGAAGGAAATTAAGTAAAACTGTCCCTATTTGCAAATGACATGATGCTGTATACAAAAAACCCTAAGGTCCCAACCAAAAAACTATTATAACTGATAAGAAAGTTTAGTAAAGTTACAGGAGACAAGGCTAATACACAGAAATATGCTGCTTTTCTACACACTAATAATGAATTATCAGAAAGAAAAAAAAAAAAAAATCCCATTTAAAATCACATCAAAAAAAAAAAAAAAATCTAGGAATAAACTTAACCCAGGAGGTAAAAGACCTACACTCTGAAAACTATAAGACACTGATGAAGGAAATTGAAAATGATACAAAGAAATGGAAAGATGTCCCATGTTTATGGACTGGAAGAATTCATATTGTTAATATTACCCAAAGCAATCTACAGATTTATGCAATCCCTGTCAAAATACTCACGACGTGTTCACACAGAACTAGACCAATAATCCTAAAAATCATTTAGAATCACAAAGGAAACTGAATAGCCAAAGCAATCTTTAGAAAAAAGAACAAATCTAGACTCACACTCCCTGACTTCAGACTACACTACAAAACTACAAAAACCGAAACAATATACTAACGGCACAGAAGCAGACACATGTATCAGCGGAATGGAAGAGGGAGCCCAGAAAAAACACTCCTGCACTTATGGTCAGTTAATTTACAACAGAAGAGGAAGGAATATACAACAGGAATAAAGACAGTCTTTAATAACTGGTGATGGGAAAACTGGACAGCTTACATGTAAAAGAATAAATTGGGACATTTTCTCACTCCAAATATAAAAATAAACCCAAATGGATTAAAGACCTAAATGTAAGACCAGAAACCATAAAATTCCTAGAAGAAAACGCAGGCAGAACACTCTTTGATATAAATTGCTGCAACATATTTTTGGATCTGTCTCCTAAGACAAAGGAAACAAATGTAAAAATAAGCAAATGGGACCTAATTAAACTTACTTGGGTGAACTATAATTTGTAGATTAATAAATACATTGAGACATGTGTAGCACAAATTTAAATACCACAAAGGATTTCTGAGGAGCCATCCATTTGAATAAATAATCAACAGAGTGAGCAAGCACAGGAGTGACACCAAGAGCCCGTGTCAGGTTAAATGTCACCACTGTGTCAGGTTAAAACTGTTATATTAGGGCTTCCCTGGTGGCTCAGTCACGGAGAATCCACCTGCCACTGAAAGAGACATGGGTTTGCTCCCTGATCCGAGAGGATCCCACATGCCTCGGAGCAACTAAGCTTGTGTGCCAAAACTATTGAGCCTGTGTTCTAGAGCCTGGGAACCACACCTACTGAGCCCACGTGCACCACAACAACTGAAACCCGTGCACCCTAGAGCCCATGCTCCACAACAAGACAAGCCACCACAATGAGAAGTACACACATCGCAACTAGAGAGTAGCCCCAACTCGCCACAACTGGAGAAAAGCCTGCACAGCAATGAAGACCCAGCTTAGCCAAAAAAATAAAATTTTTAAAAATGTTTTAAAGGCTATGTTATCATTTCTCTCAAAAAGACACATAAATGGCTAGTAAGAGCATCAAAAGATGTTAAAAAGTATTAGTCATTTAGTTCAGTTCAGTCGCTCAGTCATGTCCGACTCTCTGCAACCCCATGAACCGCAGCATGCCAGGCCTTCCTGTCCATCACCAACTCCTGGAGTCTACTCAAACCCATTGAGTTGGTGATGCCATCCAACCATCTCATCCTCTGTCTTCCCCTTTTCCTCCTGCCCTCAATCTTTCCCAGCATCAGGGTCTTTTCAAATGAGTCAGCTCTTCGCATCAGGTGTTCAGAGTATTGGAGTTTCAGCTTCAACATCAGTCCTTCCAATGAACACCCACAACTGATCTCCTTTAGGATGGACTAGTTGGATCTTCTTGCAGTCCAAGGACTCTCAAGAGTCTTCTCCAACACCATAGTTCAAAAGCAGCAATTCTTTGGCGCTCAGCTTTCTTTATAATCCTACTCTCACATCCATACATGACCACTGGAAAAACCATAGCCATGACTAGATGGACCTTTGTTGGCAAAGTAATGTCTCTGCTTTTTAATATGCTGTCTAGGTTGGTCATAACTTTCCTTCCAAGGAGTAAGCCTCTTTTAATTTCATGGCTGCAATCACCATCTGCAGTGATTTTGGAGCCCCCCAAAATAAAAGTCAGCCACTGTTTCCACTGTTTCCCCATCTATTTGCCATGAAGTGATGGGACCGGATGCCATGATCTTAGTTTTCTGAATGTGAGCTTTAAGCCAACTTTTTCACTCTCCTCTTTCACTTTCATCAGAGGCTCTTTAGTTCTTCTTCACTTTCTGCCATAAGGGGGTGTCATCTGCATATCTGAGGTTGTTAGTGAAATACAAATCACAACCTAACAACTACACTGAGATACCTCTTCACAAATACCAGGATGGCTATAATCAAAAATCAAAAATCCAAAAGACAAACAAAACCAGCGTTATAGATGATGTGAAAAATTGGAACCCACCATACACTGCTGATTGTGAATGCAATATGGTGCAGCTGGTTCTGTAAACAGTCTGGCAATTCCTAGAGTGGTTAGATACAGAGTTGCAGTAAAATCCAGCAATTCCATTCTTAGATATATATCCAAGGGAAATGAAAACAGGTCCACAAAAAGCTTATACACAAATAGTCATAGAAGCATTGTCTATAGTATTCAGAAGCTAAAACAATCCAAATGTCTATCAACTGATGAATGGGTAAAAAAAAATGTGGTACCCACACAACAGAATTATTATTCATTCATAAAAGAACTGAAGCTCTTGGAAAAGTCTACCAAGACAGGGAAAACATCAATGCCTGCCAAGGATTGAGGGGGGAAGGAGGAACAGGCAGAGAAAAGAGAATCTTTAGGTCTGTGAAAGTGCTCTGTATAACACTATCATGATGGATACATGTCATTATGTGTATGTGTGTATATGCTCACTCAGTCGTGTCCAACTCTTTGCGACTATATGAACCGTAGCCTGTCACACTTCTCCGTCCATGGGATTTCCTGTTAAGAATACTGGAGTGGGTTGCTGTTTCCTCTTCTAGGCGATCTTCCTGACCCAGGGATCAAACTTGCATTTCCTGCATTGGCAGACAAGAGTCTTTACTACTGAGCCACCCGAGAAGTCCTCACATGCCATTACACGTTTGTCCTAACCCATAAAATGTACACCAAGAGTAAAGAGTAATGTAAACTACGGACTTTAGGTCACAATAATTTGCCAGTGTAGGTTCATCAATCGTAATGAATGTACCATTCTGGCAAGGGATGTTGATAATGGCGAGGCTATAAATGAGTAGAGACAGGGAGCACATGGGAAGTCTCTGTATTTTCCTAATTTTGCTGCAATTCTAAAACTGCTCTAAGAAAAGGTTTCTATTTAAAAAAAAAAAAAAAAAGGATGGGGAGGGTTCTTATAGTGCTGCAGGAAGATCCTGAACTCAACTCCTATGTATACAACAAATCTAAAACTATATATGAATCATTTCCTTGGAAAGGGACATAAATACTTGGTAAAAAGAACTTTCACAATAAAGGGAAGAACATCAATACAGATATGAGAGGCAGAGGATGAGAGAGGCAGAGATAAGTTTCACCAAGGAAAACCCCAATACTAGCTGTGTCAATTCACAATCAGGAGGGACCAAAAGGTACTGATCTTTTCTCTGAAAAGTGAGGGATCTGAGCTCCACATCAAGCACTCCAACCCCTAGACCCTGCACAGGAGAGATGAGCCCCCAAAACAACTGTCTTTAAATAACAATAGAAAATATGTCCAGGAAACCTACAGAACTTCTGAGAATGGACAAGCACTCTTAAAAACTCACAGGAAGATTTACTCAACCCAGGAATCAGCACAAAAACACCTGATTAAAAAGTGCATAGACCATAAGTGATGAGGACCCACTTTCTAATCTTGAAGCATCTGCCAGAGACCATAAGCCAATTAGAACACTCCCCAGGGACTGAGCCATTGGCAGGAGCCTTTTCTTTTTTATTGAAGTAACCTTGGCTTATACCGTTCCATAATTTCACATGCACAACATATTTCTACTTCTGTATACCCAACAGTGTGTTCACCAAAAATTTAGACTCCATCTGTCAACACAGTTAACCACCTTTACCCATTTTACCCTACTCCCCTCCTGTCCCTTCTCCTCTGGTAACCATTATTCTGTTCTCTGTATCCACATGCTTTCTTTTGGTTTGGGTTGTTCACTTATTTTTTGTTTTTATATTTCACATAAGTGAAATCTTACAGTATTTATCTTTCTCCACACGACTTACTTCACTAAGCATAGTACACTCAAGCTCTATCCATGTTCTTGCAAATGGCAAGATTTCATCTTTTTATGGCTGAGTAGTATTTCATCATGTGTATATACAAAAAAATATATATACAAATATATATATCACATCTTCTTTATCCAGTCATCTATTGATAAGCACTTAGATTGTTTCCACATCTTGGTGATTATAAATAATGTTGCGATGAACATGGGGGCACAGATATCTTTTCAGATTAGTGTTTTCATATTCCTTAAATAAATACCAGAAAGTGGGATAGCTGGATCACATGGTAGATCTGATATTCCTAATTTTTAATAATGTCTATAATGTCTTCTAAAATGGCTGCACCAATTTATAGTCCTACCAACAGTGCATAAGGTTTCCCTTTTCTCCATATCTTCACCAACATTTGTTATTTCTTGGCTTTCCAATAACGGCCATTCTAACTGCCATGGAGATATCTCATTATAGCTTAGATTTGCATTTCCCTATTAATTAATGATGTTGAACACCTTTTCATGTGCCTATTGTCATTTGTATGTCTTCACTGGAAAAATATCTATTCAGATCATCTGCCCACTTTTCAATGGATTGTTTCTTTTTGTTGCTGTTGAGCTGTATTAGTTCTTTATACATTTTGGATATTAACCCCTTATAAGATACATCATTTGCAAATACCCTCTTCCATTCAATAGGTTGTCTTTGTTTTGCTGATGGTTTCCTTTACCACACATAAGTTTTTTAATTTAATGTAGTCCCATTTGTTTACTTTTGTTTTTGTTTCCCCTTGCCTTAAGAAACTAATCTAGAAAGATATTGCTAAGACTGATGTCAAGGAACATACTACCTACAGTTTCTTCTAGGAGTTTTATGGTTTCAGGTCTTACATTTAAATCATTAATTCTTTTTGAGTTGATTTTTGTGTACAGTGTGAGATAGTGGTCTAGTTTCTTTTTTTTGCACCTTGCTGTCAAGTTTTCCTAGGACCATCTGTTGAAGAAGCCATCCTTCCTCCACAGTATAAGCTTTGTTCCTCTGTCATAAATCAGTAGTCCATATATGAGTGGGTTTATTTCTCAAATCTCTTCTACTGGTAAGTGTATCTATTTTTCTGCCAATGCCATGCTGTATTGCTTACTATGGCTTTTCAAAATAGTTTTCAAGCAGGGAGTGTGATACCTCCAGTTTTGTTCTTTTTTCTCAGATGCTTTGGCTATTCAGTATCTTGTGCCTACATATAAATTTTAATATTATATAAATTTCATAATTTTTGGCTTTATTTCTCTGAAAAATATCCCTGGAATGTTGACAGGATTGCACTGAATCTGTAGATTGCATTAGGTAATATGGCCTTTTTAACAATATTAATTCTTCCAATCCATAAGCATGGAATATCTATTTATTTGTGTCTTCTTCAATTTCTTTCAACAATGTCTTATATTTTTGAGTTTAAAGGTCTTTCAAATCCTTACTTTTATTCCTATTTTATTATTTTATTGCAATTTAAATAGGATTCTTTTCCTAATTTCTATTTCTGCTAGCACATTGTTAGCATACAGAAATACAACAGATTTCTGCATTTTTATTTTGTATCCTGCAACTATATTGTACTTATTATTTCTTTTCTTTCTTTTTTGGCTGATCAGCATGTGGAATCTTAGTTCCTCAACCAGGGGTCAACCTGTGTCCCCTGCAGTGGAAGTGTGGAGTCCTAACAAGTGGTCTTTCAGGGAATTCCCCTGTATTTATTTCTAATAGTTTTGTGGTGGCATCCTTAGGGTTTTCTATTTATAAAATCATGTTATCCACAAATAGTGATGAATTTACATCTTCTTTCCAATTTTGATGTCTTCTACTTCCTTTTCCTGCCTGAGTGTTCTGGCTAGGACTTCCAATACTATGTTGAATAAGAGTGGCAAGAGTTGGCATCTTTGTCTTGCCCCAATTTTAGAGAGATAGCTTTAAGTTTTTCACCATTAAGTATGATGTTAGCTGAAGGTCTGTTCACATATGGCCTTTATTATATTGAGGTATATTTCTCTTAAACGCACTGTGTCGAGAGTGTTTATCATAAATGAGTGTTAAATGTTGTCACATGCTTTTTTCTGTATTTACTGAGATAATCATATGATTTTCAGCCTTCATTTTGTTAAAGTGGCATATCACATTTACTGATTTGTAGATGCAAATTTTTTTTTAAAAAACCACTGAAATGTACACTTTAACGGTTGAATTTTCTATGCGAAATATCTCAATAAAGCTGCTTTTTAAAAAAAGGACTTAGAACTTCCAAAATTTCAGTTACTACTTTCATACTTGTCCTAACTACCATCTGTACTATTATCTACATAACATTTCTCTATGAAAAGAACTACATTTTTACTTAAATTTTATAAGGAAACATAGTACCACCATAAATGAAAAATCAGCTAGTATGGCAAAAACCACTACAATATTGTAAAGTAATTAGCCTCCAACTAAAATAAATAAATTAATTTAAAAAATGAATATGGCAAAATATTGGGAGTGCTACTCAAATTAAATTTGAGAACTCCAGGCTACAGGAAAACAATGGCCAAGCAGAAAATAGAGCACAAAAAAAAAAAAGTTAGTAAGCAGGGAATGAACACTAGGACTAACTAGGCCCAAGGGTTCTGAACAGGTTGCTACCTGTGATGAACTGAAGTCCCACTTGTCCTACCCTGCCCTGCAGGCCCAGAATGTAGAGACACCTGAGAGTCCTAGAGATAAAAAAGTGAAGATTGGCTCAAGTGCCAGGAAAGGCCTCTGTCCTCTCTGAGTTCAGGAACACAGGTTCTGAAAAGGCAAGAATCAAACGGCAGGCCCAAAATCGGAAGAAGCCTGCTATTAGCACGAACTCTAAAAAATATAGGCCCAACTACCTGAAGTAACGACAATACATCCATCTATGAACTGTCCAGTGTTTGTCAGTAAATTCTAGAAAAGTCAGGGTTTCAATCAGTTACCCTCCAATGTTCATAAACTTTATCACTCATGTTTTTGCCTTTTCTGAAATAAAAGAAAATCTTGAGTATTTACTTTCTGAGACTGGAACTTAAACAATGCTCATGTCAGCACACTCAAAACTACTGGTAATTTTTCAAATTTGCCAAATGGAAAATAAGTGTGTAACAGTAAAGTAAATATTTTGAAAAACAATACAGACATTTTATAATTCCAAGTTGTTTAATGAGGTTTTCAATTCCGATCACTACTATATTTATTACCATGAATACATCAACTAAGAGGTATTTCAAGCTGGTTTTAGAAAAGGCAGAGGAACCAGAGATCAAATTGCCAACATCTGCTGGGTCATCAAAAAAGCAAGAGAGTTCCAGAAAAACATCTATTTCTGCTTTATTGACTATGCCAAAGCCTTTGACTGTGTGGATCACAATAAACTGTGGAAAATTCTGAAAGAGATGGGAATACCAGACCACCTGACCTGTGTCCTGAGAAATCTGTATGCAGGTCAAGAAGCAACAGTAAGAACTGGACATGGAACAACAGACTGGTTCCAAATTGGGAAAGGAGTACATCAAGGCTGTGTGTTGTCACCCTGCTTATTTAACTTCTATGCAGAGTACATCGTGAGAAACACTGAGCTGGATGAAGCAGAAGCTGGAATCAAGACTGCCGAGAGAAATATCAATAACCTCAGATGTGCAGATGACACCACCCTTATGGCAGAAAGTGAAGAAGAACTAAAGAGCCTCTTGATGAAAGTGAAAGAGGAGAGTGAAAAAGTTGGCTTAAAACTCAACATTCAAAAAACTAAGATCATGGCATCCGGCCCCATCACTCCATGGCAAATAGATGGGGAAATAGTGGCTGACTTTATTTTCTTGGGCTCCAAAATCACTGCAGATGGTGATTGCAGCCATGAAATTAAAAGAGGCTTACTCCTTGGAAGGAAAGTTATGACCAACCTAGACAGCATATTAAAAAGCAGAGACATTACTTTGCCAACAAAGGTCTGTCTAGTCAAAGCTATGGTTTTTCCAGTGGTCATGTATGGATGTGAGAGTTGGAAGGTGAAGAAAGCTGAGTGCCGCAGAATTGATGGTTTTGAACTGTGGTGTTGGAGAAGACTCTTGAGAGTCTCTTGGACTGCAAGGAGATCCAACCAGTCCATCCTAAAGATCAGTCCTGGGTGTTCATTGAAAGGATTGATGTTGAAGCTGAAACTCCAATACTTTGGCCACCTGAGTCAGCAAAGAGCTGACTCATTTGAAAAGACCCTGATGCTGAGAAAGATTGAGGACAGGAAGAGAAGGTGAAGACAGAGGATGAGATGGTTGGATGGCATCACCGACTCAATGGACATGAGTTTGGGTTGGCTCGGGGAGTTGGTGATGCACAGGGAGGCCTGGCGTGCTGAGTTCATGGGGTCGCAAAGAGTTGGACATGACTGAGCAACTGAACTGAACTGAGCTGAAGAGGTATTTATTTTCTCCCATAAACCCATGCCCCTTTGAAAATATCAAAATTACCTCTTTTTTCCAACAACATTAAAAGCGGGCTTGACACAGAGAAATCTTTACAAATGAAATATGATGTCTAAGATTTGCTTCCGAAAGAATGGGAAGCGACAGCTTTTGTGGGGCAAGGCTGTCCGTGCGTAGGTAATTGCTGAAATAGACTGGTACATAGATATTAATTTTTCTATCCTCCCCACTTCGCGTATGTTTTTAAAATATATAATAAACTTACTTTAGGAAGTTATCATTAAAATGTAGAAATTATTTTAGCAAAGTTTCATGAAATCTTTAGTGTTTCATGTCACAGAGCAAAAAAATACTTCCTTCTAATATTTTTTAAGGATGTCTCCACCAAAAGACTATAGATCTTTCTCTTTATATTCCGTACGACCTACCGCCAAAGCCAGACACACGTTTGTAAAAAAGGTTACCGTCCCAGCATAAAACTAGAAACAGATTTTTACTAGTGACTTGTTTTGTTATACAAGCCATTGGCTGTTTTCATTTCTACAATTTCAGAAATGCTGATTTCACAAAGGATATTAGCCTGCACCATTAAAGAGAATCCCATTTATCTTCCCATTAAATACCACTACCATTTTCTAAGTGTTTAAAGAATGTTCCTATATGATTTCCCAAAGAATTTTTGCTTCTTCTTTAAACTAGGTTGGGTTGCGATTGGGTGTGAAGGTGAAAGAAGACAATGTCAATCCCCTTCATATAATGGTTAAATGAAGGAAATAGTGAAGTCAGTATCAAATCAACATTTTAGAGATTCTTAAATATCCATGAAGCTGAAAGAATGATTTTGAAGTCTAAGCTTAAAACACTAGATCCTCTGGCGCTCAATCAGCCAATTTTTCATAACTATATCTATATAGCAACATGATTATGCTTCCATACATATCCACCAGGTAAACTGACCTAAACCACCAGGGTTCAGAGAATGAAAAAAAATTGCAGCTCAAGGGAGTGGGGAGAAAGAAAGAAAAGGAAAAAGCATATGCTGAGTGCTTAATATGGGCCAGAAGCAGTTCTAAAGCTTTAGACACCTCATTTACTTGCTATCAACAAACTTGTGAGATGGACAATAATATCCATATTTTACAGATGAGGTAACCAAGGCTCAGAAAAATTTGTTTCAAAGGACACATAGGAGAGCTGAGATTCAAACTCAGATCAGTTTGCCTTCAAAGACATTAAGCCACACTTCTTTTCCAAATCATAATAAAAAATGACTCTGTAATTAATATTAATTCCTTAGTGGATGTTATTCAAATCACTTCAATATTCAGCATAAATCAATCTGCCACCAACACATTTTGAGGAAAAGTCGTATTTAACAACAACGACAAAAAAAAAAAAAAAAAATTACAAGGACCAGAGCATCAATATGAACCAGAGTGGGACATTGGTCACAATACCACCCTTAGGTTTGAAAAGCTTAATTCCAGATGAACCATTTACCAGCGACTGACCTGGGGCAAGGAATGACCTCAGTTTCCCCACTGGTAAAATGTACAACGCTTATCCCAACCTTCCACCTCGGATCGTTGACGCTGATGGGAACGAAATTGCTAACGCTGGTGAAAGTCAACATGTGCTTATATATAAGGAATCACTCTATTCAATATGATATTATACTGAAGAGCTATTTTCATGTTAGAATAACTTGGCACAAATAGAACGAGGAATACAGTTCACCAACAACAGGAAGAAGCTGCTCTCAGGCGGGCGGGTCCCATCTCAGCGGGAGCCACCTGACAGCAGCAGGTGCTGCTTGGAGGACCAGTTTTCTGTCTGCTTTCAAACAATCCCGTCCCTCACTGGCTGGGGAGGGAAGGCGCGAATGAAGGGTGGGAAAGGAGCACCAAAAGAGGCAGAAGGCTAGGTTCTACTACACGCAGGTGCCAGGCCCTGGTTAAACTCTTTACCCCTCCAGGCCTCAATTTACACATCTGTAAGATGCAGAGACCTTTCCCGCCCTGCTTCCCGGGCAGAGCTAATACCCGAGTCAACGTGCAGGAAAAGCGTGGTAAACCCTGCTGAGAATGACACGGTGACGATCACCTGTCAACTAAAAGGCTGGGAGGACGGCTCCTCCGCTATGCACTAGTAGTTTGGACATTCCGAAAGCCTCGACCCGCGGCCGCCCCGGGCCGCCCCTCTGATGGAGTAAGGCAGCCCCCCGCCCACCTCTCGGCCCGCGGGGTGCGCGGAGTCCCCTGTCGCTTACACCCCCAGATGAGTCCGCAGGGCAGGCCCAGAGCCTGCCCGCCCCCGTCCCCAGGCCTCCTCGGAGGACCCCACCGCCCTCCCGGGCTGCCGGGGCTCCCCTCCCCCAGCAGTGTTCCCTGCCCCTCTCCGCTCGCACACCCAGGTGAGGGGAGGGGGTGAAAGGGCGTACCCCGCCGCCATTTTGTCCCCTTGGCCCCCTCTACACCTTCCGCCGACCCGCACCCCAGCCCAAGATCTACCGGCTCTGCGTAACGCGCGCCCCTCGCGGACACTCACCCCTGGCCGCCCTGCGCAGTTTGGGGCGGCTCCGAGCGTCCCGCCGGGAAAGGGGCGGGGCGGGGCGATTGCGGAGGGGCGGGGCGGCTGGCAGGCGCACCACGTGACTCCCAGCTGCGGCCGCGCCCCTCCGTGTTCCACTCGCCGGCAACCCGCGCGCAAGCGCAGCCAGGTTCCCGCCGACGGGCCGCCGGGGTGGGAGGGCGTGGGTTTCCTTCGTGACCCGGGCGCGGCTGCTTCTCGGGTCTGTTCCCTTCCCCAGGCTGTGCTTGCATCCCGCTTTTGGACACACA
Source organism: Okapia johnstoni (assembly GCA_024291935.2). Classification (NCBI taxonomy): domain Eukaryota; kingdom Metazoa; phylum Chordata; class Mammalia; order Artiodactyla; family Giraffidae; genus Okapia; species Okapia johnstoni. Next base: position 28,090,259 of record CM044326.1, read on the forward strand.
GTTGTTTGTCTCACGAAATCGGTCCCTCCCTTCCCTCTGCTTCCTTTATCACCATACTCTGTCCCATAGATAAAGAACCTGGAAGTCAGCCTCAGAAATCTCTAACTCTGAAATTGCTTCAGAAAAGTAGCAGTCCTAAGCCAAACACAGCTTACCCTCTGTCGCAAAGCTTTATTCGGCACCGCCCGTGTGCCAGACTTGAAAGGATCAAAGTACGAAGACCTAACAATTGTGTTTGCTGTACTTCAAAGACAAACATACGAATTAAGTAATTCAACGATGTCAGAACCATTCAGACCTTAATTATTACATAAATATTACCCCAGTCACTTCTCAGCCGGCTGAGAAGCTCATTCTTTGTTACCCATAGTATGCAGGAAGTTGTGGAATCCAATGGAGTTTACCTCGCAGCTAGACTGTAAGTGCTGTGAGGGCAGGAACCATACATACTGTTGGTGGTTCTGGCCGTTCCCACCTCCTGCCTTCTTAGAAAACTTGCTGTTTCATTTAGCAAGTGTTTTTTTGAGCACCTACTGTATGTCAGATGCTATTCTAGATGCTTGGAGTTAATAAGTAAACAAAATAGATAAAACTCCGTGCCTTCCTAGAGCAGGGTAGAGATGATAATTAAATGAGTAGGGTAAAGAGATCACATATTGCAGTTTCATGAAAGGTGGTTAGGCCTTGTTCCTCATATCATTGTCCCCTTTCTCCTCTCCCTCTTATTTCCATAAGCATCTAAACGACCATTCCCATCTTGAAATCTCTCACCCAACCCACCAAACCCCACTGAACTGAACTGCACAGCAAGCAATAAAGACTCTGACTTTGGGGTCAGGTCATGTAAGTGTGTGACCTTGGGAAAATTACGAAACACTCTAACCTTCATTTTTTCTCATCTGTAAAATGTAGTTTTAAGATACACCTGAATGGGTTTTTGTGAGTCTTAATCAATTTTTAGAAAGCACTTAAAATAGTTTAGTGTACAGTTAGAGCTCAAATCTTACCAGTGACTGTTAGGATTTTTTTCATTTAGCCTTAAAACAAATATGAGGTACTATCAAATAGAGGGTTCCCTGGTCACTCAGATGGTAAAGAATCTGCTTGCAGTGCAGGAGACCTGGGTTCAGTCCCGGGTCAAGAAGATCCCCTGGAGAAGGGAATGGCTACCCACTCCAGGATTCTTGTCTGGAGAATTTCATGGACAGAGAGGAGCCTGGTGAGCTATAGTCCATGGGGTTGCAAAGAGTCAGACACAACTGAGTGACTAACACTTTAACTTTCACTTTTTTCTATCATATAGGGCTTCCCAGGTGACACTGGTAGTAAAGAACTTGCCTGCCAATGTAGGAGACGTGGGTTTGATCCTTGGTTCAGGAAGATCTCCTGGAGAAGAAGATGGCAACCCACTCCAGCATTCTTGCCTGGAGAATCCCACGGACAGAGAAGCTTGGCAGGCTATAGTTCATGGGGTTGCAAAGAGTCAAACATGACTGAAGTGACTTAGCACACACGCATGTACTATCATACAACTGTCCCTTTTCCTTTAGCCGCCTGTCTTCCCCCACGTCTTGACTTCTGACATGCTGGTCCCTCCAGTATACTCTTGCTCTTCTTTTCCACCTAGCAAACTCCCTCTCAACTCTGGGACCTCAGATAACCCTTCCTGCACACCTGCAGCAAGCTTGGCTGCTCTCTCCACTGAGCTCCAAAGCATTTTGTACAAACTCTGATAGAGCCCCTTGAAAACAAGGAACAAGGACTCACTCAGTAAAAAGTAAAATTTACCGAAAGACTGGAACTGAATGGCAGAGGACTTCAAAACCAGCCACTCTTGCTTCTCTCAGGTGAATCCCCTGGCTTCACTGCTTCTTTCTGCTGTCTGCAGTGGGAGAGGAGAAGCCAATCTCTTTGCTTTCCCTCGAGTATCATCTCCAGTGGTTAACACAACATCTCTGTGGCTCCAACTCCAACTGGGAACCTCCTGCCATGGCTCTAGATTCTGCCTGACAGCCTTAGCTTTCAGGTTCTGATAACATCACATCTTTCCATTGTTTACCAGGAGTTGAATTTGCTCACCTGTTTCACTTGAATGCCATTATCACCTCCAACAAGTGGAAAATAAAATTCTAGTAATCCAGGGCAAGCAATGGTACTATAATTGCTTAAATTAGTATCTGTGGTTGCTTGTAAGAAAATGCCAGATGAAGGTAAGGAAGTAAGAAAATTTGGAGCTACTGTACTTCACTATGTGTTAGTCATGACAATTACAAGGACTAGAGAGTAGGCTGACAACTTCACAAGCATTAGGCAGCTTAGAGAGGGAAAATATTAAATTCAGAGCTTTAAACTCTCAGCTCAGTGTGTGATCAGAGAACCAGAAAGCTTCTTCAGTGGCGTGAAGAATCTCTTGTTTCTTACCACTTAAAGACAGACCATGGTTGAGGATCAGAACCAAATATATTTGTTCAAGTTGCTAAAATGTGATGACATTGAATTCACAACCTAAGTCACTGCCTTACAGTTAGGACATCAACTGGAAACTAGCATGGTCCTGTGACTTAAGATGGGGACATTTGAGGTGACTTCCACCTAGCCCCGTAAATACCCCCAAGCCCCATCTCCTTTATTTAGAAAACTGACCTTCCCCTGTTGAAAGAATATATATGCAGCAGTTGCCTTGCAAAGAGATATCTATTCTTCCCCAAATCCTTTCCCCCTACTACCTCCAAACCCACTTCTGAAGTTAAATCCAGGGAACCATGAGAGAATTATAAGATATATTCCAGATAATAAACAGATAAATGAACTTATACACCCAAACAATTACGGTATCTTTTGTATTTACATTGGCAGTAGCCTGGAAAACTGTATCAGAGTAGATTCTAAGGGTATTACATAAGCAAGGCTGGAATATAATATGTCAGATTAAACACAGGTGTCCTTCTGCTCTTAATGTTCTAAAGGGAGCATCTCTAGCAGCCTGCCTGATCTGGTTGACTGAAACCAGGATTCAGTAGTGGCCTACGTTCAATGAAACTAAGTGGTCAGAATTTCACTCAAATAATGGGGAGAAGGACAGCTTCCCTGGTAGCTCAGCATAAAGAATCTTCCTGTAATACAGGAAGAGCAAGTTTGATCCCTGAGTCGGGAAGATCCCCTGAAGGAGGACATGGCAGCCCACTCCAGTATTCTTGCTGGGAAAACCCATGGACAGAGAAGCCCGATGGGTCCACAGGGTCACAAAGAGTTGAACTCAACTGAATTGACTGAGCACGCACAATGGGGAGGAAGAAATGTGAAGATTCATACAAAAAGTCAAGCAACAAGGTCACACATAAAAAGTCAAGGTGATGGGAATGTTATTAGCATAAATTCACATGGGAAAGTTTATTATGTGTAACCTGCTCACCCTTCTCCTGACTATATTTTGTAGAAGGGGTCAGAGGGCACTAAGACACTGAGAAAACATTAGTGAGAGAAACATAGGCCTCCTTGGAAGCTCTGCAATGCCTCTCCTCCTTGGACCAAGGATGATTGAAATGGGTTTCCTGGTTTCAGTGGGAATGTTGCCAGAGTGGCAGGGGCCATGTGCCAATAATAAACCATAGAGACAAGAAGCCACAGTTACCATGATGGACCTTAATGGACAGTAGGAGCACAGTGGCAGTCGGAATGTTTTGATCCTCAGGGAACTGTGGGGATACCAACTTGATGACAGGGTCCCCAGGACTGAAATATTAACGGATGGGTAGCCTACTAAAGTTTTACTTGATATACACAACCGGGAAAACTAACGTTCTGGTACAGAGAAACCTCACTTGAATTGTCACAGAAGGAAGTCTTGGCCTCTAATTCAGTTCCTGGTTATAGCATATACCCAGGGTCCAGTGATTAAAGGAGAAACTGGGTCCTCTTGAGGAAGGACACTGCAACATTGTCACAACAGTATACCATAAATCTTTCCCTAAGACTTTCCCCAGAGGACCTGTGGCTTTTAAAAGAATGAGCATGCACTGAGGGCAGGGACATATCCAGACTTTGAAGGATTATTAGACACTGATGTGAATTTATGCTAATCCTTGGGGACCCCTGGATAGATTGAGGGCTTCAGGTAATCAGATAATAAGCTTATATCCAAGTCAATCACACAGAGGGCTCAGAGAGTTCTGTAAACCCATGCTGAGTTACTTTTCCAGGTCCTAAATGCATGTTTAGACTAGGTAGGTGTGGCAACTGGCAGATTTCCTGCACTAGCTTCCTGACCCATGCAGAAAGGACTGTTATGGTAGGCAGAGCCAAGTGGTCCTGGAACTGCGCTTCTCTGACAAAATGGTAAAGTGAAACTGAAAGTGTAAGTCACTCGGTCATTTCCAAGTCTTTACGACCACATGGACTATACTCTCCATTGAATTCTCCAAGCCAAATGCAGTATCACAGCCCTCTGGGAATTGCAGGGATCGGTGCCACCATCAAAGATTTGATAGATGCAGAAGTGATGAGTCTCATCTCACCTCCATTTAATTCCTGCTTTTGACAGTGGCAAAACTAGACAGAAATTCAGATTATCCAAGCTTCTACTCAGGAGATTTTGAAACATTGTTTATATATACCACATCTTCATCTGTTCTTTTGTGAATGGACATTTGGGTTGCTTCCATGTCCTGGAGAAGGAAATGGCAATCCACTCCAGTGTTGTTGCCTGGAGAATCCCAGGGACAGAGGAGCCTGGTGGGCTGCCGTCTCTGGGGTTGCACAGAGTCGGACACGTCTGAAGTGACTTAGCAGCCGCAGCAGCATGTCTTGGCTGTTGTAAACAGTGTTGCAACGGACATTGGCATGCATGTACCCTTTGGATCATGTTTTTCTCCAGATGTATGACCAGGAGTGAGATTGCAGGGTTATATAGTAGCTCTATTTTTAGCTTTTTAAGGAGCTTCCATACTGTTCTCTCATGGTTGTACCAAGTTACATTCCTGCCAACAGTGTAAGAGGGTTCCCTTCTCCTCCACACCCTCTCCAGCATTTGTTGTTTGTGGGTTTTTTAATGATATTCATTGTGGCTGGTGTGAGGTGATATCTCACTGTAGTTTTGATTTACATCAAACTATTGTTAATAGCTAAACATAAATCATGATTCCTTGTTCACAGATACATTCTTAGTACCTAAAACAGTGTTAAATGTGTGATAGGTGCTTAATAAATATTTGTCAAGTCAAAAAAAACCAAAAAACAAAACGAGGCAGCAACTCCACTTGCACCTTTTGATCCAGATACGGCATCTTTGCTGAAACTCATCAGCCTAGTCCTGCCCGTGTCGTATGCAGCTGTTCCTGCCCATGTCTTGTACAGCTGTTGATGTGGCAAATCATTTTCCCCTCAAATCAATTAGCAAAGAAAATCAAAGCAACACATTTTCATATCTCAGAAACAGTAACTGACTTTTACACTTTTACTTCAGGTCCATGTCAATTCTCAAATACTGTCACAGTGTAGCCCACATAGACCTCGACCATCTGGACATCCCATAGAACATTCATCTGATCCAGACACTAATAGCATCTGTTGACTGACTCGGTGAACAGGAAGTAGCAAATATTCTCGGTAAGATAAATGAATGCCAGAGACACACAACTTCTGTGAAAGGAGTATTGCACTATTCCTGTACGCAGTGGTTCTCAACCAGAGACAATTTTGTCCCCTAATGAACATTGAGCAGACAATATCTGGAGACATTTTTGGTTGTCACAGCTGTAGGGAAGGGAGTTAGTGGCTACTGGCATCTTGTGGGCAGAGGCCCAAGGATGCTGCTAAACATCCTGAAATGTACAGGGCACCTCCTCACAATCAAGAACTAACAAGCTCAAAATGTCAAGATGAAAAGGTCAAGAATCCCTGCATTAAAGCTAAAGAGAGGTTTCTGTATCCTATGCATCCAAACACTAAGAAAGAGGCACGATCATGGTGGGCCCATTTGGATTTTGGAGGCAACATACACCACATCTGGATATATTTCTCTGAGCCATTTACTGAGAAACTTGTGTTCCAAGAAAATAAAAAGGCTCTGCAGCAGGTCCAGGCTCTGCCAATCAAGTTTAATAATCCAGAAGATCTAAGTGTCGGTGACAGGTGAGGATGCTGTATGGACCCTTGCCCAAATCCCGATAAGAGATTCAAAGCACAGGACCTCAAGTTTTTTACATTATACCATGATCTCTTAGGCTAAAAGAGCAGCAGATTCTGGTAGACTGGATTGTGATGACGTAAAGACTGATGTTCTCTTATCTGCCAGTCTTGAAGTGCCATGACATGAGACATGTGCCTGTGTGCTAAGTCTCTTCAGTCATATCCAACTCTTTGTGACACACGGACTATAGCCCGCCAGGTTCCTCTGTCCATTAGATTCTCCAGGCAAGAACACTGGAGTGGGTTGCTATGCCTCCACCAGGAGATCTTCCTGACCCAGGGATCGAATCCAAGTCTCCTAAATCTCCTGCAATGGTAGGTGGGTTCTTTAACTTTAGCACCACCTGGGAAGCCCAATATTAGACATACATACCAACATACCATCATTAATTAAAAATAGCATAGAAAGATTACCCTTGATTGGGTCAGGAGGACACCAGTAAGTGGCACAGGCAGATGGCATGGACTCTAGGGCCTCATGAGGAGTTCTCTATAACCATCACTTAGAGAAAAACAAAGCAGAATAAAATAAAACTTGGGCCTAATTTAAAGGTGGGCCTGCACAATACGTTGGCATCAGCTGGAAGTGGATTGTCATTATATTACCCAGGAGCAGTTCTGAAAGAAAATGTGAAAATCAACTCTCCCAGTGGGGAGAGTTTTGGGCAGTACATGTGGATGTCCACTTAGCCTAGAAGGATCATGGTCTGAGGTACAGATCTACTCTGGCTCATAGGTAGTAACTAACATTTGCCTATTGCTCCGAGACTTGTAAAGAACAATATTGGAATATTGGTAACAAGGAAATCTATGGAAGAGGAATATGAATACCATGAGTAACCATGTGTGCATGCTCAGTTGTGTCTGACTCTTAGCAGTCCCATGGACTGTAGCCCACCAGGCTCCTCTATCCAAGGCAATTTTTAGGCAAGAATACTGGAGCAGGTCACCATTTCCTTCTCCAGGGATTCTTCCTGGCCCAAGGATCAAACCCTTGTCTCTGTGTCTCCTGTGTCTCCTACATTGGCAGGCAGGTTCTTCACCAGCTGAGCTACTAATGGATCTCTCAAAACTGGCCAACAGTATTTTTGGGGCTTTCCTAGTGTCTCAGTGGGCTTCCCTGGTGGCTCAGTCAGTAAGGAATCTGCCTGCAATGCAGGAGACCCAGGTTCAATCCCGTGGTTGAGAAGATCCCCTAGAGAGGGAAATGGCAACCCACTCCAGTGTTCTTGCCCATAGAATCCCATGGACAGGGGAGTCTTGTGGACTACAGTCCATGGGATTGCAAAGAGTTGGACTGAAGTGATTTAGCATGCATGCATGAAGATTTTTGCTTCTCATTTGAAAGCTTACCCAAAGGCATCCACTGAAGAGAAAGTATTTCTACCATAAGATTCAGCAATCCCACTCCTGGTCAAATATCCAGAAAAGATGAAAACTCTAATTGGAAAAGATGAACATGCACCCCAATGTTCATAGCAGCACTATTTATAGAAGCCAAGACATGGAGGCAAACTAAATGTCCATCATCAGATGAACAGATAAAGAAGATGTGTGTGTGTATACAATGAAATATTACTCAGCCATGAAAAGAATGAAATATTGCCATTTGCAGGAACATGGATGAACCTAGAGATTATCATACTCAGTGAAGTAAGTCAGGCAGAGAAAGTCAAATATCATATGATATCACTGAAATGTGGAATCTAAAAAATAATACAAATGAATTTATTTACAAAATAGAAATAGACCCACAGACATAGAAAACAAAGTTATGGTTACCAAAGGGGAAAGGAAAGTTGTTGTTCAGTCACTCAGTCATGTCTGACTCTTTGTGACCGCATGAATGGCAGTATGCCAGGCTTCCCTGTCCTTCACCATCTCCCGGAGTTTGCTCAAACTCATGTCCATTGAGTTGGTGATGCCATCCAAACATCTCATCCTCTGTCGTCCCCTTCTCCTCCTGCCCTCAATCTTTCCCAGTATCAGAGTCTTTTCCAATGAGTCAGCTCTTTGCATCAGGTGGCCAAAGTATTGGAGCTTCAGCTTCAGCATTAGTCCTTCCAATGAATATTCAGGGTTGGTTTCCTATAGGATTGACTGGTTTGATCTTCTTGCTGTCCAAGGGACTCTAAAGAGTCCTCTTCAACACCACAGTTTGAAAGCATTGATTTTTAGGTCCTCAGCCTCACCCATCAGCAGAAAATAGAAACAGAATAGGGAAGGGTAAATTAGGAACTTGGGATTGGCAGATACAAACTTCCATATATAAAGTTGATGAAAGAAAGAAGAAAAACAAGGATTTACTGTCATATAATAATCTATAATGGAAAAGAACCTGAAAAATAAGGAAAATATACATAACTGAATCACTTTGCTGTACATCCGAAACTAACACATTGTTGTAAATCAGCTATACTTCAGTCAGTTAATTAATTTTTAAAAACAGAGAAAGCTCTTAATAATCAGGGAGAAGACCCATTCTGTGCATGTTTGTTGGCTCCATTATTCAGTCTCCCAGTCTTTGTTCACCAGGCTTGTGTACTAGTAGCCATGGCAATAGGGATAAGGGCTCCACACTGTGGACTTTCCTCCCCAAGGCAGAGAGCTCAGACTGCAAGAGAAGAAGCCAATATTGAACTCTTGTTATGGCATTTTTCCTCAGGGTGCTGAGGTCATGCTGATTACATTAGACATCTTCCATCAAAATGGGGCAGCGATTTATTCTCACTTAAATAGATACTTCTTTCCTTATCCAAAATGGTTCTGCCAGCAACAAGATCTGTGGAGTTATGGAATGTGATGTTTCCAAGACTCATTATCATGATATCCTATACAAGATTGCTTCTCACCAAGGATCTCATTTGAAAGCAAGAGACATTGGCTCAGACTCTTGTTTTTCACTAATATTACCACGTGCCCCATCATCTGAGAACATCTAATCCAACAGATTGATGGAATGACCTACTGAAGTCATAATTACAGCACTGCGTTTGTGCTAAGTAGCTTCAGTCATGTCCAACCTTGTGACCCTATGGACTGTAGCCCACCAGGCTCCTCTGTCCATGGGATTTTCCAGGCAAGAATACTGGAGTGGGTTGCCATGCCCCCCTACAGAGGATCTTTCTGACCCAGGGATTGAACCTGTGTCTCTTACATCTACCTGCATTAGCAGGCGGGTTCTTCACCACTAGCACCGCTTGGGAAGCACCAATTACAGCACTACTTGTGGGACAAACCTGTGAGATCCAGTGCTACCAGGATATTCTGAGCCAGTGACCAACAGATGGTGCTGTTTCTCTTACAGTCACAATACCCAGGTTCTGGAAACTATTACACCTAAGGAGCCGCTGACAAAATTTAGTTTCCCTTCTCCCCAGTCATAAATTCCTCTTTTTCTTATTGGTCTTGATTCCTGTCTTAGTTTATGTTCATGTCCTAAGACAGGACCTTGGGTCCAGGCAATTTGTCTGGAAGATTACTCCAATGAGCACAAGTGATGGAGGGAGGAAAATGAGTCAGAGAAAGAAGAAAAGACAATAAGGTGTGTGAGGATGAGCAAGTAATCACTCATGGGAAACCGAAGCTCATTATCACCAAGAAACCTCTGAAAAACAGTATGGAATAAGCTTCAGAATTGTCCTTTTGGAGGACAGGAAGGTAGGTCATATACCTGCCAACTCCAATTAAAGGACATTAACTCTGTCACGTTTCTGGGCTTTCCTTTGGCAGAGTGTGAGAGAACCCAGAGGGAGATACTAGAGAAGTGGGGGAAAGCTTTCACTGTGCAGGCAGCCTCTACGGCAGTTGCAGGTGACTCAGATGGGCCAAAGGGATATGAAGAGAAGCATCTACCTCATCTGCTATATCCTCAAGGGAGGCACACTCTCATGATGGGACACAATGATGGTCCAATTGAATGAGAAATTGAAACTGCCACCTGACAATTTTGGGGTCCTCATGCCACTAATCTAATAGCCAGAGGAGAGGTTACAATACTGGATGGAGGGGTCTGTCCCAATTAACAATAGGGACAGAGAGGATTCTATCTGGTACCCAGGAGGAATCACTGGGGCATCCCTTGTTTTTCCATCTCCAGTACAAAAGATTAAAGAAAGAGCCTGAAAAAAGCAAGACCGCTAAAGATTTGAATCCTTCAGGAATGAAGGTTGGGGTCACTACCCAGGTAAAGGGCCACAACCAGCTAAAGCATAGACAAAGAACAATAGAAGCACAGAATGAATAGTGAAAGAAGGAAGTCATAAATATCACCTCTAACCTTATGACCAGTTATAGAGATGATTAACAGTTATGCATATTTTGTTAAGTAAAGTCTGATACTGTAAAGAACAATATCGCATAGGAACCTGGAATGTTAGGTCCGTGAATCAGGGAAATTGGATGTGGTCAAGCAGGAGATGGAAGTGAACATCGACTTCTTAGTAATCGGTGAACTAAAATGGACTGAGATGGGTGAATTTAATTCAGATGGCCATTATATCTACTACTGTGGGCAACAATTTCTTAGAAGAAATGGAGTAGCCCTCAAAGTCAACAAGAGTTTGAAATGCAGTACTACAGCATGATCTCAGTTCATTTCTGAAGCAAACCATTCAACATCACAGTAATCCAACTCTATGCCACAACCACTGATGTCGAAGGCAGTGACCTTGAAGGGTTCTATGAAGACTTACAACACCTTCTAGAACTAATGCCAAAAAAAGATGTCATTTTCATCATAAGTGATTGGAATGCAAAAGAAGGAAGTCAAGAGATACCTGGAGTAACAGGCAAGTTTGGCCTTGGAGTACAAAATGAAGCAGGGCAAAGAGTTTTGTCAAGAGAACATGCTGGTCATAGAAAATACCCTCTTCCAATCACACAAGAGATGACTCTACACATGGACATCACTATATGGTCAATAACAAAATCAGATTGATTATATTCTTTGCAGCCAAAGATGGAGAAGCTCTATACAGTCAGCAAAAACAAGACTTGGCGCTGACTGTGATCATGAGTTCCATATTGCAAAATTCAGGCTTAAATTGAAGAAAGTAGGGAAAACCACTAGGCCATTCAGATACGACCTAAGTCAAATCCCTTATGAGTACACAGTGGAGGTGACAAATAGATTCAAAGGATTAGACCTGGTAGACAGAGTGCCAGAAGAACTATGGATGGAGGTTCATAACATTGTATAGGAGGCAGTAACCAAAGCCATTCCAAAGGAAAAAAAAATGCAAGAGGACAAAGTGGCTGTCTGAGGAAGCTTTACACATAGCCAAGGAAAGAAGAGAAGCAAAAGGCAAGGGAGAAAGGGAAAGACATACCCAACTGAATGCAGAATTTCAGAGAATAGCAAGGAGAGATAAGAAGGTGTTCTTCAATGAAAAATGCAAAGAAATAGAAGAAAACAATAGAATGGGAAAGTCTAGAGATCTCTTTGAGAAAATTGGAGATATCAAGGGAACATTTCATGCAAGGATGGGCATGATGAAGGACAAAAAAGGTAAGGACTTAACAGAAGCAGAAGATATTAAGAAGAGGTGGCAAGAAGACACAAGAACTGTGTCTTACAAAAAAGATCTTAATGATCTCAATAACCACCACGATGTGGTCACTCACCTAAAGCTGGACATCCTGGAGTGTGAAGTTAGTGGGTCTTAGGAAGCATTACTACAAACAAAGCTAGTGGAGATGACGGAATTCTAGCTGAGCTATTTAAAATTCTAAAAGATGATGCTATGAAAGTGCTGCACTCAATATGTCAGCAAATTTGGAAAACTCAGCAGTGGCCACAGGCCTAGAAAAGGTCAGTTTTCATTCCAGTTCTAAAAAAGGGCAATGCCAAAGAATGTTCAAACTACTGTACAATTGCACTCACTTCACCTGCTACTAAGATTATGTTGAAAATCTTTCAAGTTAGGCTTCAGCAGTACATGAGCTGAGAAATTTCAAATGTACAAGGTGGGTTTAGAAAAGGTAGAGGAACCAGAGATCAAATTGCCAACATCTGTTGAATCATGGAGAAAGCAAGGGAGTTCTAGAAAAACATCTACTTCTGCTTCATTGACTACACTAAACCTTTGACTATGTGGATTACAACAAACTGTGGAAAATTCTTAAAGAGACAGGAGTATTAGACCACCTTACCTGTCTCCTGAGAAACCAGTATGTGGGTCAAGAAGCAACAATTACAACTGGACATAGAATGACTAACTGGTTCAAAATTGGGAAAGGAGTACAAGGCTGAATATTGTTTCCCTGCTTATTTAACATCTATGCAGAGTACATCATGTGAAATACCAGGCTGGATGAATAACAAGCTGGAATCAAGATTGCTGGGGGAAATATCAATAACCTCTAGAAAATATCAGATGATACCACAGATATGTAAATGACACCACTCTAATGGCAGAAAAAGAAGAGGAACTAAAGAGTCTCTTGATGAGGGTAAAAGAGGAGAGTGAAAAAGCTGGCTTAAAACCAAACATTAAGAAAACTAAGATCATAGCATCTGGTCCTATCACTTCATGGCAAGTATAAGGGACAAAAGTGGAAGCAGTGACAGATTTTCCTTTCTGGGGCTTCAAAATCATTGCAGACTGTGACTGCAGCCATGACATTAAAAGACGCTTGCTCCTTGGAAGCAAAGTTATGACAAACCTAGATAACATATTAAAAAGCAGAAACATCACTTTGCTGACAAAGGTCCGTTAGTCAAAGCTATGGTTTTTCCAGTAGTCATTCATGTACAGATGCGGGAGTTGGACCATAAAGAAGGCCGAGTGCAGAAGAAGTGATGCTTTTGGATTGTGGTGCTAGAGAAGACTCTTGAGAGTCCCTTTGACTGCATAGAGATGAAATTAGTCAATCCTATAGGAAATCAACCCTGAATATTCATTGGAAGGACTGATGCTGAAGATGAAGTTCCTATACTTTGGCCACCTGATGTAAAGAGCTGACTCCCTGGAAAAGACCCTGATGTGGGGAAAGACTGAAGGCAAAAGAAGAGGATGGCAGAGAATGAGGTGGTTAGATAGCATCACTGACTCAATAGACATGAATTTGAGCAAATACCAGGATATGGTAGAGGACAGGGAAGCCTGGCATGCTACAGTTCATGAGGTTGCAAAGAGTCAGGCACAACTTAGTAACTGAACAACAACAAAATGTGATTTGTCTAGTGAGTTACCTAAACCCTCATCTCTGGGGATCCTGAGCTCCTGATTATCATGCCATTATCAGGTCATGGTTGCTGAATTTTTCCACTTACATTTAAAACTGACCATGGAATATCAAGAGGTTCCTTACTGGATCACCCAAGTGCCAAACATTCCTGCTTGCTCCATACATAGCGACAGGTCCACCTCCTCATGATTATCAAAGTCGTTTTCCCCCACAAGGTAGTAGCTCCTTTTCACTGGCACAAAGACCCCAAAGTGGCAAGGTGGCAGTCATAGTACTAAGTTAAATAGGATTCTTTGTTCCCTGGTGGAAGTGTACTCTTTCTGGAATCTAAGATCTACAGAAGCACAGGACCTAGACATTGTGCGGCCAGGAAGAAAAAATTCTTCAAGTGAGTTTTTGGGAGTGATGGTGAGTGGGCTGTCCTACTTCCACTCTTTGATCCTCAGACTCATGTATTGTACATTGTGTGAATACAGTACCGTACAATGACTGTTGGTTTAAGGTAAAAAAGGATAGAGACCTGTCCTCACAAATGTCTTCATAGACAAATGTTCATTCCTTACCAAGGCACAATAGCATAGTAACTGCAGGTGATTTTCAAGGTTAAAATAGAGTGTAACTCTCTGCTCAAATAAAATTCTATGCTACCCATATGGCTCTATTCTAGAACCCAAGTGGTCCTCACTATGACTCTCTTACCAGATTTGCTAGGATAAATATGGGGTTAATTCTAAATAAATATAGATTTATGAAATCAATAAACAGAAATTTATGATTTCTAAAGGTCCTATGGGATTCTTCTTACCTTTTTATAAGATTAAGATATAATAATTAAATGAGAACACCTGTATCATTTTATCAAAAATGAAAAATTAAAGGAAATCAATCACCTTCAGATATTCTACAAATTTAAAGAGCACTGTATGCCTAAGAAAGATGAAATATTGAGATTTTAACATTATGAAATGCTATCTTTACCTTTATTAAAGCCTTTCATCATCAAGACTACCTTGTCTGATATTAGTATAACAACATCAGGGTTCTTTTGATTACTGGTTGCAGATATATATTTTTCTATTCATTTATTTTCAGCATCATTGTGTTTTTATACTCAAGGTGTATTTATTGAAAGCAGCAAATATTTGAAGTTTTACATTCAGTCTTAAATTTTTTGCTTTTCTAATTGGAGTATTTATTCCATTTATATTTGATACAGTGACTGAGAGAATTGGGCTTAAACCAACTATCTTACAGTTCCTTTTCAACTTGTCCGGTACATTCTATGTTCCTTTTCTCTCTTTCCTTGCCTTTTTAAAATTAAAATATTTCTTTTTATTATTTTATTTTTTCCTCTATTAGCTTGCTTGCTAGTTGTGCATTCTTTTACTGATTTTTAGTGTAATAAAACAGATTATAACATGCATCCTTGACTTATGGAAACGTCTCTAATATAAATTAGCACTTGCACCATCTCTTGAACAATGCAAGGATTTTAGAAACCTTTGGTTACAGTTACTACCCACCACATACCTTACTGCTGCTGTTGCCATATATTACAATTCTTTCCACATATTAAGCTCTATATTGGACATGAGTTATGATATTGCTCTTATTATTATTTCATAAATCAATATTCCTGAAATGGAATGTGGATACTTGCTGAGGATTTTTAAGGGGTCTCTAGACCTTGTAGGTCATTCTGGGCTATGCTCCTTAGCTTTATTGAGCTATTTTATTGATAATAGCAGCTTCCTTTTTAATCCTATTTTTGCATAAGATGTATCTGCCTTTAAAAGTGTATATAATGCATACAGAAAACCTCTGTAAAGTTCAACACCAATATTTATAGTAGTCATTTATAAGAATGGGATTTCTAGGCTTTCCTGGTGATCCAGTGGTTAAGAACCTGCCTTGTAATGCAGGCGACACAGTTCGATCTCTGGTGTGGGAGGATCCCATATGCTGCAGAACAACTAAGCCTGTGTGCCACAGCTACTGAGCCCAAGCTCTAGAGTCCGAGAGACACAACTAATGAGCCCATGTGCCCCAACTACTGAAGCCCCTGTACCCTAGAGCCTGTGCTCCATGACAAGAAAAGCCACCGAAATGAGAAGCCCGAACAGCTCAACTAGAGAGTAGCCCCCACTCAGTGCAACTAGAGAAAGCCTGTGTGTAACAACAAAGACCCAGCACAACCAAAAACAAAAAATATATTTTTTAAAAGAATAGGGTTTCTGATCATTTTTTTCTCTTTGTTTATTTGTGCATACTGATTTTCCTAAAATAAATAAGTATGCATGCCATACTTGCGTAATTCCTTTGTTTCTGTACTACACTGTAGGACAAATCTTTTTTTTTTTTTTTTAACAGCAATCAACCTCAAAAGTGTCCAGAAAATGAACCAAGGGAAAAAAAAAAAGAGGCACAAATTTCTCACAAGTGCCCAAACAGCATCTTGTACGGAGTTGCAATCATAGGAACATTTTTCTCTTTGTCAGTGGATCTGACAACACGTAAGTCTTGAATGCCTGATGTGCTTACAAAGCAATCCTGTGTTTTGTTCCCATAAACATTCCAAAACTTACAGGTTCGGGAAGTGGCGTCTTTCAAAGAAGTCATTCTGTTTGGGGTTTCCTCTCACAAAACCATCTTCAAAGCTAGTTTCGTAATGCCAAAAGAAAATCTATTTCATGATAATTTGTAAGAAAATCTTAGTACACAATCTTCCTCCTCTTTTTACTCCTTCTTTCACTGCCTTCTTTAACCAACTTTCATCCCTTCCTGCTTTGTATTCTTGATGTTTACTGCTGATGTGTTTGACTAACACTTCAAGGACTAATTGATGAGAACTTGAGGGAAAGAGTGTGGGAGAGGGTTCTGAGGCTTAATAAAGCGTGGGACGTTGGGAGAGGGGGCTAAGAGAGGACTGGACAGTTTGTGTGTGAGGCCCAAAGGTAAGGTGACATAATTTGTCAACTCATTTTGGGATATTTTTGAGTGTGAAAGTGGACACGATTAATAATTATGCCAGGTCACCCAGGAGGTATGGTCACCCTACGTGTGCAGGGAGTAAGTCAGGGAAGGCACTCTAATATCTGTCCACTTAGGCTGCCTTTAGGGCCAGAGATGGGTGTGACTGCCGTAGGGCCATAAATGTGAATTGCCGGATGTAGAGGATGGCTTCAATTTGAGGATGGAGCTATCATTAACATTTGATCATTGGGACAGATCCTTGTTTAATTGAGGGAAATCACATTCAATAAGAAACAGATAAATTGAATTTGTTGCAATTATGTCTAACAGGTTATTACAATTTTATGACTACTTAAACCCTGATCCTGGGAAATATTGAAGGCAAAAGGAGAAGGGGATGGCAGAGGATGAGATGGTTAGATGGCATCGCCGACTCAATGGACATGAGTTTGAGCAAACTCCAGGAGATGGTGGACAGAGGGGCCTGGTGTGCTACAGTCCAAGAGGTCGCAAAGATTCAAATGTCACTCAGCAACTGAAACAAAACACACACTTTAGATAATCCTTAGAAATGAAAGTATGTTCTAGGTATTATAACACACCCACCCACCCACATATTTTCTGTCATCTTCTAAGATTCCATTGTAACCCTGGAATTTCCACATCTTCTCTTCTCAAAAGACTAATAAAAGATTAAACAACCAACAAAATACCTCTAATTGTGTGACCATGCAGTATAAGTTGCTCCTTCATTCACTGTCCTGTAGTCTACTCCTTTGTCTTGTGTTTTCCAACTTTGGAAAAGCTACAAACTCATTCCATTTGTTAGCCTTTCCATGTAAGTTGTTTATTGCGCCAAATCTCACTCATTTTCATGGAAATAGGCCTGTAACGCTGTGTCTGTACCATGTATATTAAGTATTGCTTTGCTTTTTAAGCCACTTATCATTGAAACACACATTTTAACAAACTCAAAATCTACACATTCTTTCTCTTAATAGTTTCAAAGTTAATTCTGCTATCTACAGTACATACTTCTAAAAGAATGCCAGTAGAGCAGAATTCATTTATTCCACAAAAATTTATTGAATTTCTCTTATTAGTAAGGGCACTGGTGAAGTACAGGTGAAATTACATAGTTCCTGACCTCAAGACTCTCAAAGTCTTGTAGTAATACCAACAAATAGCTACAGTTGTTTTTGTTTAGTCGTGTCTGACAGTAGACTGTGCTAAATGCTATAGCAGAGGAACATACAAGCTCAATAATGAAATAAAGAGGCCTGAGAGAACAGCAATTTCGCTTGGTAGGAAGTTAGAAAAGGCCTCTTTTAGGAAGCACTCCTAGACCCAGGATCTAGAAGGTGGGATAGAAATTTTCTAGGGGAAAGGAAAGGAAAATTAAACCAACTTGAGCCCCTTCAGGGAGCCAGACACCTTACATAAAGTATTTAATAAGCTACTCTCATAAGACTTACTAGCCAGTTTTTTATTACTACATTTTTTTTTACAGAATTTTAATAAGATTAAGTCATTTGTTCAAGATAACAAAGTGGGTGAGCTATGGAGACTGATTCAAGCACTGTGCTTCTGATTCCAAAATTGTCTGTCCTCTTTCCTTGGCACCATACTGCTTCCCAAAAGAGTATAAGGGTATATGATTAGTAGTTTTATATTCTGTATGATGCCATCTACATAAAGTTCAAGAACAGGCAAAACTTACCTGTGATTACAGAGGTCAGAATAGTAACTATGTTTGGCAGAGGTGATATTTGGGGAATAGGACGGAGACTTATGGGGTGCTGGGCAGGTTTTGCAGGTTTCTATATGTATAGATTCATTGAGCTGTACATGCAAGATTTGTGCACTTTGTTGTATATAAATTATACCTCAAAAATACAAATAAAAACATATTTGCAGGACTTCCCTGGTAGTCCAGTGGTTAAGAATCCACCTTGTAATGCAGAGGATTCGGGCTTGATCCCTGATCAGGGAACTAAGATCCCACATGCATCAGGGCAACTAAGCCCGCGAGCTGAGACTACTGAGCCCACACACTGCAATGAAAATATTTTGCATGACACAGTAAAGATCACATGTGCCACAACTAAGACCCAATGCAGCCAAATAAATAAATTAAAAAAAAAACATATTTGCTATGTACTATGGCTTTTATAGGGCAAGAACGTTGACTTCTGGATTCTCATAATGCCTTTTTTATTGATAGCCTGCTTATTTTAGATATTTATTTTTCACTAAATAAAATGGATTAATTACAAGTTATGAAAATGGATCAGTTTTGCCTCTCTTAAACGTAGGTCTTTAATCTGCTTCCTAATAATCCTAACTGCCAAGATCATAAAACTGTGTATTTTAAGAGATGAAGAGCTGCTATGAGACTTCTACAAGAGCTGCCACCTGGATTTTTTTGAGGCTTTGATGAAAGCAAAACTATAGCCCTCCTCTCCAGAAATCTACTGTGCACAAAATTTTGCATGGGATTTTGTGATTATCATACCACTTGGGATCCACCTAACAGGCAAATATCTCAAATTAAGATTCTCTGAGCTAACCTAATCATTTTCCTACAGATGAAAAAAATAAGGGCCAAAGAAGGAAAGAGATCTGTTTAGGGGCTGAAGGAAGATAAAACCCAGACCTTCTGATGCTGTTCACATTTATGCTGTTCAGTCTATCTCCTCTTTAAATATCATTAGATTTCTTTTGCCTCAAAGCCTCCATCTGGGGAGACCTTGGGTTCAGAAGAACTTCCATAATATCTTGTATCCTACATTTTGTAATTGGAATCACATCAGGAGCTGGCCAAATTTTACCTTGTACTTATCGGAGAACAACATGTGCAAAGCTGAGTTGAGGACATTAGTCTTTTTTTTTCCATGTACTGCCTCAAAGCCCAGAATTAAAGCTAAAATTAAAATGTAATAAAAGTTTTTTCTTTTCTTTCTTCAAAATTGTTTTAGAGAAATCAATCTGAGGTGTTCCCTCTATTCACATTCTGAAACTTAAAACTGTATTCTATGTTGAACTTTATAACACTAGAAAGATCCCATTGAACTCTTCGTTCTGTACACTTTCCAGAAGTCTCTGATTAAAAACAATTAAATTCCAACCTGACTCAAGAAATTTGTCTGATTTGTGCCCATTCAGTTTGGAACAGAATTCTTGGCACCCAATCCACATAGAGACTGTGAGAAGTGAAAGAGGACCCAGAAAGCCTTTTCTTCTGTGTGAAAAGGCCAGATCCTAACTGGAGCAATTGAGGAGAGAAAGCTCAAGTTGCAGCCTACGAATTTCTTTTTAGTTTAGTGTACTTAGGATAAGGGGCAGAAATCACAGAGCCTTCTAGGTAGACATAGGATAAAAACCACCTCCACATGCATTCTGTCTGCAAAGAATTTCCTAGGTACTTACTAAACCGTTCCTTCTGCACAACCATCTTTTGCTTTTCTCCCCACATAATGTAAGCTTACATTTATTGAACACTTTACCATACATGCCAGCTACTGTTATAAATGCATATTATTTAATTTAATCTTCATAATAAACTTCTATAGTAGTCTTATTATTTTGCCCATTTTATAAATGAGTCAAGAGGTTTTTAGAGGCCAAGTAACAAAAAATTTATTACGGTGTCATTATTTGAGGGCTTCCCAGGCAGCGCTAGTGGTAAATAACCTGCCTGCCAATGCAGGAGACGGAAGAGATGTGGTTTACATCCCTGGGTTGGGAAGATCCCCTGAAGGAGGGCATGGCAACCCACTCCAGTACTCTTGCCTGGAGAATCCCATGGACAGAGGAGTCTGGCGGGCTACCAGTAGGGTTGCAAAGAGGTGGACATCACTGCAGTGACTTAGCAGGCAAGCAGGTCATTATTTACTATTGTTCAGCTTTTCTTGTGACACATGATTATAAATCCTCAGTTTAGGCAGATTTTGACTGTCCTAAGAATTCTAGAATTCTATTGTAAATTTAGAATATGTTAAATTTGAATTTTCTCATTTATTTAAAAAAAGTTTAATTTTTAGTTGAGTATTATAATGCAAATCAAGAAAAGAGTTAGCTAAAACATCTTTTTACTCTAATTGCCTCGTGAATTTGTTTAAGGTGGGTATTCTGAGCACTTGTCAAAATAATTTTCTTCTTTTTTATATGACCTTTTCTACTGGTCAAGTACAAAAAAATTATTCTTTCCTTTATTATGCATTTCTTTAAATAAATCATAATATTAATCTTCCAACCAACCTTTGAATAATAAACCACTTTCACACAGAAATGATGTTAAGTAGGCTTTCTTTCTGTTGAAAGTCTCAAAAATAAATTATAGCTAATACTTTAAGAAAACGTTATAACTTCGTTTCCTAAGATAGTGAATGTGTACCATAAGCCTTAAAACAGACACCCATGTGCTTGTACCTTGACTATATAAGTTCAGTTCAGTCGCTCAGTCGTGTCTGACTCTGTGTGACTCCATGGACTGCAGCACGCCAGGCCTCCCTGTCCATCATCAACTCATGGAGTTTACTCAAACTCATGTCCATTGAGTCAGGGACGCCATCCAACCATCTCATCCTCTGTCGACCCCTTCTCCTCTGGCCTTCAGTCTTTCCCAGCATCAGGGTCTTTTCCAATGAGTCAGTTCTTCACATCATGTGGCCAAAGTATTGGAGCTTCAGCTTCAACATCAGTCCTTCCAATGAATATTCAGGACTGATTTCCTTTAGGATGGACTGGTTGGATCTCCTTGCAGTCCATGGGGACTCTCAAGAGTCTTCTCCAACACCACAGTTCAAAAGCATCAATTCTTTGGCACTCAGCTTTCTTTATAGTCCAACTCTCGCATCCATACATGACTACTGGAAAAACCATAGCTTTGACTAGATGGACCTTTGTTGGCAAAGTAATGTCTCTGTTTTTCAATATGCTGTCTAGGTTGGTCATAACTTTTCTTCCAAGAAGCAAGTGTCTTTTAATTTCATGGCTGCAATAACCATCTGCAGTGATTTTGGAGCCCCCCAAAATAAAATCTGTCACTATTTCCTCTGTTTCTGCATCTATTTGCCATGAAGTGATGGGACCAGATGCCGTGATCTTAGTTTTCCGACTGTTGAGTTTTAAGCCAACTTTTTCATTCTCCTCTTCCACTTTCATCAAGAGACTCTTTAGTTCTTCACTTTCTGCCATAAGGGTGGTGTCATCTGCATATCTGAGGTTATTGATAGTTCTCCCAGCAATCTTGGTTCCAGCTTGTGCTTCATCCAGCCCAGCATTTCTCATGGTGTACTCTGCATATAAGTTAAATAAGCAGGATGACAATATACAGCCTTGACGTACTCCTTTCCCTATTTGGAACCAGTCTGTTGTTCCATGTCCAGTTATAACTATATAAAAGGTGTCAATATTTCTTGAATGCCTGGATGGTAAGTCTCATCCTGAGTGCCAGCTCTCCAGGCGGGTGGCAGGGAATGTTTGGGACTCAGTTGTGAGAAGGAGCTTCAGGCCTCCTGCAGAGCAATATTAAGTGGGCCAAGTATATGCTAGTCTTAAAGAATAATTTATGTCTTAAACATAATTTACTGAATTATACATTTCACTTAGGGACAGTGGTAAAGAATCCGCATGCCAAAGCAGGAGGCGCAGGTTCCAACCCTGGGGATGATCCCTTGGAGAAGGGCGTGGCAACTTACTCCAGTATTCCTGCCTGGAAAAATCCCATGGACAGAGGAGCCTGGCAGGCTACAGTCCATGGGGTCGCAAAGAGTAGGAAGCAACTTAGCGACTAAACAACATCAAACTTTGCGAAGGTCCCAGAACTTGTAAATCGCGAAATTGAGCATCAGATACAAAACATCTGGCTTCAGTATCCGGGTTCGTTCGTTCTGCTCTGGTCAAATAAGTAAGTAGAGATACATTAAAGACTTGGAAATACAAAGATTTTCCTAGATACTGTATTATTTTCATCCAAATCTCCAGCTTTTCTCATTGATGGAAGCAGGGTCGGTTGCATGGAGTAGACCGGGAGCTTCGGGCAGGACAGAGGCTGACTGACAAGAGACAGGGCGAGGGTGGGGTAAGGGCGTGTCTTCTGGAGGTTGTCCTGGCGCAAGGAAAGGCTCCCCCGGGGGTCTCCCCTCCCGGCCGCGACCGTCAGCCTCCGGGAACCTCTGGGCCCGCGGCAGATCGCCACATCGCCGCGGCCCGCCCCCAGCGCCGTGTGACCCAATCAACGGGGTGGCCTGGCGCCCCGCCCCCCCCAACGGGGCTATATAGGCCTCGGCCTGGCTAGTTTCAACGTCGCAGTTGTGGCTCGGGCCTCGCCAATATATCCCTGTAGTAACTAAGGCCACGGCCCTCTCCGCCTTCCGTCCCCACCTCCGTACGTACGCAGCGCCGCCTCTCTGCAGCGGCCATCCGAGCGCCGCCGCTGGCGTGGGCCCCCGCCTGCTCCCCTCCTCGCCTCTCAGTGTGTCCGCGGCTGGCCGGCGCAATGCAGCTGGGCCCGAGGCCCGCCACGCTGGGGCTGCTGCTGCTGTGCGCCGCGGCAGCCGGCGCCGGGGAAGCCGAGGAGCTGCACTACAGGCAGGGCGAGCACCGCGCCGACTACGACCGCGAGGCGCTGCTGGGAGGCCAGGTGAGGCGGCCAGACCGGGGGCTGGGAGGGCCGGGCCTCGCAGCGCGGTTGCCGCGGGCTTTGTCCCCGCGGGACAAAGGGGGCGGCCGGGCGAGGCCTGGTCGGGACGCCGCTCACTCTCCGATGGACCCCGGGGTCTGTAAGCTCGTGAAAATAGTGCGGCCCAAGAGCAGGATCCCTTCTCTCTCTACAAGGGGCAGGATCACTGGGGGGATCATTGGGGGCAGGGCCCTTGGAGAGCAGATATGGGTCACCCCAAAAGCCCTCTGCAAGGGAGGTTTCTAATAGCTCTGTTTTTCTCCACCATTATGCCCTCCTGATAGTAATGCTTGATCCCCCCTGTATATCGCTTACCTCCCAAAGGAAGAAGTCGATGAATATGTTAAACTCTCCCCCGAAGAGCAACACAAAAGACTGAAGTCAATCATAAAGAAAATTGACTTGGATTCAGATGGCTTTCTCACCGAAAGTAAGGACGTCCTACACAACTAACAATGGAGACATCCCTTTGTAGGAGACAAATACAAACATTTAAGCAGGGTGTCTGTTGAGTATAGATGGCTAGTGTTGCAATCGATTAGAGATGCTATGTGAGAGGGGGGAAAGGACATGGTGAGTAGGTTTTATACCTCGAAATCTTTAGACATAGGATACCAAGTAAAGCTCAGTGCTTTCTCCAGTAATACATAAGCATCATTGACCCTACACGGTGTGTGCAGGTCATACCTAGAGCAATTGCCCGACTCCTCACATGACTTTTTATCAGTGTCAACAATGTGATTCATTTTGGAGAAACATGCTAAAACCTTAAGGCATTAAGTTTATTGCTCTTTTGATAAATGCTTCATTAGAATCTTAAGAACTTGCTTCTTTTTATAAGCAAGTAGAAAAGGACCTGTTGTGTACGAATTGTGTTTATGACAGGTTATTATAACTCGGTAGGAACCATAGAATCATTATATCCACCTCTTTTTGTAGGGGTGAGGAAACTGAAACCCAGAGGCATAAGTACCTTGCTCAAATGAATGGCAAAGCCAGGATTAGAATCTATATCTCCTGCCCTTAATTCAGTCTTTAATATCCTTCACTTAAAAAAAAAAAATCTGAGTGATCGTAGATAGGTTCTAGAGTCAGGAATGAAATGCACAGATTATTAAAAGAATATTCAAAATAAATAGCTGTGCACCTGCCTCTCCCCATTGCTTAATTCATTTGAAGAACCCTATCAACTTTTCCAAATTGATCCTCAACAAAAATTCAGGAGCTGTTTTGCTATAACTCTCATTTAAATGCTGCTCAAAAAAAAAAAAAAAATGCTGCTCAACATCTGAGAAATGAAGTTGCTTGAGAGAATTACAAGCTGATTGGTAAATTCAAGATATGTTGTCAATGAAGTGCCCTCAGGTGTGGTCACCAATATTAAGGTTTTGCTCCTTCTACGTGAACAACAAAGCCTCTAGACTAATTATCCGATAAGAATAGGTCCATCTTTGGATACATTAGAGAGTGCACAGAATGATTGGGAAAATTTGGTGGCATTTGCCTGTAAGGGCCTATATATGTTCAAATATTTAATAGTAAGCTTTTAAAAAATTAAAATTAAAAGGAACTTAGTCCAAATCTTCATTTAATAGATGAGAAAACAAAACCTTGAGAGGGTAAACTTACCTCTAACAGCAGAACTGAAGTGTGAAGCCCTGGTTCTGGCCTCTGTTCCATTCTGTATCCTGTTATGCCTGGATGATCATTCGGCTTGAGGACTCCTCAGGAAGTTTTGCTTATTTGCACGTTAAGGGCCAGAACTGGACTCGGGTTCTTGAGAGACAGAAAAGTTCAATGGAAGGAGTTTGGGCTTTGAAGCCAAACATGGGGTTTGAATCTGGACTCTGCTACTTAGCAGTTATGAGTCCTCAATTTCTAATGTCAATTTCCTGAACTGTAAAGCAATGATTATAATTGCCTTGTTTTGAGGATTAGGGACAGCATCCATAGAGGACTTGGTATAAAGTAATTGTTCCATGGTTACCATAATTATTCTATCCCAATTTAAAGTTTCAGGAGAGACAAAGTATCTTTACTTTTCTCTATTCACCTGACCTCCCCCAAACTAACAGAGGAGTACCATTCTTTAAACTAAATGGTGTATTATCTTTAAACCAAATGGGTACTCTTGTTATCCTTACAAATATGCACGTTTTTCTCCCCTCATCCCCTTTTTTCTATAATGCATATACTAAATATCTCTATAGATATTTAAAAGTATTTTAAGATAGGTTTTTAAAAGTTGATTTGAAAGTGGACATTTGAGATTTAGAAACTTTTCCTCTATATTTTCAGATACCCAGTTAAGACAGATAGCTATTACAAGACAGGCATAAATCGTATTTGCTACCCATAACTTTGTTAAAATTTCCTCCAGATGATTTATGACATAGCTAGTGGTGATATACTGTAACAATGTTTCTCAAACTTCAGTCACTTGAGTGCATTTTTCAGAATTTAGATCATACTATTATTTCCTTAATATAGTCTTGATTCAACTCAATGTAAAATGTATTTTAAACTTTATATTACTTTTGTAAATGAACACTTTTTTCTAATACGTATTAAAATAAGTGGGTAGCTATTTAAATATTTGTGCTTCCTGAGAGATCTGTGATAATTAGCAAAGTAAAAGTTGCTCAGTCGTGTCCAACTCTTTGTGACCCTGTGAACTGTACAGTCCATGGAACTCTCCAGGCCAGAATACTGGAGTGGGTAGCCTTTTCCCTCTTCAGGGGATCTTCCCAACCCAGGGATCAAACCCAGGTCTCCTGCGTTGCAGGTGGATTCTTTACTAGCTGAGCCACAAGGGAAGCCCAAGAATACTGGAGTGGGTAGCCTATCCCTTCTCTAGTAGATCTTCCCAACCCAGGAGTCAAACCAGGGCCTCCTGCATTGCAGACAGATTCTTTACCAACTGAGCCATCAGGAAAGCCCAATTAGCAAAAGTTATCTGCAGTTTTTTGGATAATATGTTTTAAACGTCAAGTGCTTTCTCGGCCAATTGGTAGTTTATTTAATAAATACTTGTTGAGCCCAGTGCTTTCTAGTCATTTGGAGTATCTCAGTGAACAAAATATACCAAAACTCTCCGTACTCAAGGGCTTACATTCTGGGTAGATCACAGATAACATTCTTAGATTCCAAACAGCTCTCCTTGCCTGCTACTCCTATTTTTATGAACGCAGCTAAACCAGCTCTCACTCAAATATCTATAAACACTAAAGTTTTTTTTTCTTTTAAAGAATGTTTAGAAATCCTCACTTCTCTTAAGTATCAGAATTACTGTCACATTCATTGTGTTCTGGGAAATTCTCATAGGTGAACTCAGTTCATGGATTCAGATGTCTTTTAAACATTATGCTATGCAAGAAGCAAAACAACAATTTATTGAGTATGATAAAAACAGTGATGGTAGTGTGTCATGGGATGAATACAACATTCAGATGTATGATCGGGTGATCGACTTTGATGAGAACACTGCTCTGGATGATGCAGAAGAGGAGTCTTTTAGGCAGGTAAGTATGTGTGCACAAGCTTTTTCTTTTGATCATATCAGTTCAGTTTCCTGCATGAGTGAGCTCAAGAAGCCTGAGGTCATCGACTGGATTGCCTTGTTCTCTAGGCAATCACCTGTTCCACCTCAGTGGTCATTTTGATGTTTCCTTTCTAGCCAGATTTAGGATTCTTATTCTGGACTACCTCAGTTATCCCTGCATCCTTTTCTTAGCTGCATCATTTGTTCTCATTTCCTGGGCTGCTTTTTTACTGTATTTTGAATATGTTTCAAAATATTTTATTTTATTGTGTTATTGAATGGTTGGTTTTGTATCATATTTATTAGGAAGATTATAGAGCCCTATTCCCATTTTTAAGTACCTAGTTTTATATAAAATAACTAAACATTTTTTAAATTGTGGTAAGATACACATAAAATTTACCATTTTACTATTTTTAAGTGTGCAGTTCCATATTTTTTTATTATATTCATACTGTTAGGCAACCAATCTCCAGAATTTATTTCATCTTGCAAAACTGAAACTCTAAACCCATTAAAGTGTTAGTCACTTGGTCATGTCTGACTCTTTGCAACCCCATGGACTGTAGGCTGCCAGCCTCCTCTGTCCATGGGATCCTCCAGGCAAGAATACTGGAGTGGGTTGCCATTTCCTTCTCTCAGGCATCTTCTGACCCAGGGATCGAACCCCTGTCTCTTATGTCTTCTGTATTGGCAGACTGGTTCTTTACCACTAATGCCACCTTCAAAGCCTGTACTCTGTACAGTACTGTACAGTAAGGTATACAAAAGCATAAGCACTGGAAGAGGATGCATGCATGTGACAATGGACGCCAGACATGTGAACTAACTTAAGTAATTGGACATGAAAACACACGTTCATGTCTTTGAAAGTTTGCAACTTAAAGGTTCATATGAATGAGACTTACTGTATTCTAGGTACCTCATATAAGTGGAATCATACAGTATATTTTTTGTGATTAGCTTATTTCACTTAGCAGTCTCAGGATTTGTCCAGGTCATAGTATGTGTCAAAATTTCCTTTTAAAGACAATGATATTCCATTATATGTATATATCACATTTTGTTATCCATCCATCAATCAATGGTGAGTTAAGTTGCTTCATCTTTTTGGCTATTGTGAGTAATGTTGCTATGAACATGGATATACAAATATCTCTTTGAGATCCTGCCTTTAATTCTTTTGGGTGTACATCCAGAAGTGGAATTGCTAGTTCATGTATAGTAATTCTGTTTTTAAATTTCTGAGGAACTGCAACACTGTCTTCCATAGTGGCTGCACCATTTAAAAACTTATTTTTAAAGATTCAGTATCACTGTGAGTTGTGTTGTGTCTCATGGTTTAATTTGTTGAAATAATACTTCTTAAGCAGAGTTGAGGAAGATGTATTTAGGACTTAATAAGAACTTTTAAAGACTTTACTTAGTAGTTAGTAGGAACTCTGTAAGACAAATTACTATAAGCCTTAGAAATCGATATTGTGAATACTTTGTATTTCAGAGGTAATTTTATAGACTTTTTTTAAAAAGAGGTTTTTGTATGTGGAAAAAACTTTTTGCAAAGGTTGTGTCCCAAAATATTAGTCAAGGGTGCTTTGAAAACTTTTGAGCTTCCTCTGTTGGTATCTACAATTGAGTTTTTACTGTGGCTATATTGTAGCATTGTATATGCTATTTATTTTAGAACCACATTGGCCACTTGAACTCTGTAGGTCATCACTAACTCAAAATTGGTTGTTTCTCTGCTAAGGATTGTCGACTAAAAAGCACAACTTGAGAGTTGTGTGTTAAGTTTTATTTGAGGCAATAGGAGGACTGCAGCCCGGGAGACAACACCTCAGATAGCTCTGAGAAACTGCTTCAAAGATGTAGAGGGGAAGGAAAGGACAGTATATATGTGATTTTGGTAAAGGGGGAGTACATACAGTCAAGCACATTTATTTTTTAGAAAGCTTCTGCTGGTCTTATGAAGCTTCTGCTAGTCATGAGAAACAGTTGTCAACCATGAAGGATTTTAGTGCTTTTCTAGAGATGAGGAGATGCAAGAATTAGGCTCATAAAATTATCTCCTGAGAATATCTAACTATCTGAAGACCTGTCCTGCCAGTTTTCCCAGAACTCAGAGTGCCTGGTTTCTGCTGTCTGTCCTGAGCTCCTTCAGAGGGTGTTGGAGGCCAGAAGCTACAGCAGCACATGATTTAATTCTTGTAGAGGTAGATGGCAAGCACCCATGGCAAGTGCCGATTTGTGGTTGACATGATTATGCATATGCTATGCCTCTACCACCAGTATGGAGGTTAAGGGCTCCAGCTTTGGGGTCAGCCAGCTTGGCTTTACATTCAGCACAGGCTTCCCCAGTGGCTCGTCAGCTAAAGAATCCACTTGCAATTCAGGAGCTGGAGGGGATGCGAGTTCAATCCCTGGGTTGGGAAGATCCCCTGGAGGAGAAAATGGAAACCCACTCCAGTATTCTTGCCAGGAAAATCCTATGGACTGGCGGGCTACAGTCCAAAGGGTCGCAAAGCATCAAAAAGGACTGAGCACGCACACAATACCACATGACAGTGTTGAGCCTTTAGGTTAAATTAAGCCTCCTATGCCTCAGTTTGCTCATGTCTAAAAATGGGGATGATAATAGTATGGAGAAATAGTAACAAATAGTAGCAGTTGAACTGGTAAATCCTATGTTAATTTGAAAGAAAATTGTTGAAGAAAATGTGTGATTCACATGTTTGTCTTTAATACATATATACAATCAGCTTTTGGAAGTTGTTTAAGCATTTGTTAACTGTATCAGCTTTAGAATAGATAAAATTTAATATATAGGGGAAATATCCTCTTTTTCTCCTTATTTGGGTCTTCATCTTACAGCAGACTGAAAAGAGTGTAAATCAGTCTTTTCACTACTTAGTGCTAAAAAGAAGACAAATGGTGATAATGAGATCTAGAATTTGTCTGTCTGCTAGTTATTCTCCTTTACTGTAGGAATTAACTCATCTTAAAAGCATCGTTCACATTCCAAGATTTTTTCTAAAACCAAACCATGGTATGACATTATGACTTCTTTACCAGGGAATAATACTAACGTTAAATACAGTATTTTAAAATCTTACCAGAAGAGATTCTGTGTTTCTTTTTTTCACTCAAAAGATTTAATTATTATCCCATGAAAAAGTAGGAAAATTGTGTAGCTTTTTAAAATCTATATTCTTTGGAGGGTGGAGGGTGGAGGGTGGAATGTAATAATACATGATGGTATTGAGAAGAAAATCTTCACTTTGAAGAAATACATGACTTGTTACATAAACTGTATATGAGCAATGTTTTTTTTTAAAGATGTCTGATTTTAATGCTGTGTTTCCCACCCAGGTACTCAGGACATGTTGATTATAAGACTGTACTTTTAAAGAATAAATTAGATGGACCTTACAGCCTAAAGCAATTAATGGGTCCCTGAAATGAACACTTCTCAATGAGAGTTCTATTGGTCCTATTGCTTATTCTTCAACAACATAGGAATATGTCTCTACAAGAAATTCTATTTATAATACTTTGTTAGAATTTTATATATATATATATATATATATTTACATACATAACCCACTAAAAGTAGATGTGGGATGTAAAAATAAACCCAGACACAACTGCATGATTCTACAAAATAAAAAAAGAGTGAAGAATGCATCGATCTTGATCAAAGTTACAGCCTAAGCATTGTACCATAAAATAATCATAAAAAGTAATTGGATATCCAAATAAAATGTTTCTGTATGGAAGCCTATTAAAAAACAAAAATCAATTTGATAGCTGAATTATATGTTACTTTTAATGTTTTCATATAGAGAATAGAGATAAGCTGGAATAATGACCCTCTCAGGCTGTGAGATGCCGGAACAAAGTATTTCTTTATGACCTGATGAACAAGTATAGTCAGCACTTTTAAGCAGGATAATTAAAGTTTGAGGACCTACCTGGCAAAAGCTCAATTCCTCTAACTTCTAAAGCCAGCTGCTGAATGTGCCTGTATAAGCAGGATTTATTTGTGTAAGATATAATCATGCATGTGGCTAATCAGAATTTTAAGACCTAGACTTTTGTTCTGTTATCACAGGTTATATATTTCCTCATGTAAAATCTTTAGTCTACCAAAAGATGGCAGTTTTGTTCTTCACAGGTTTCTGTTACAATGTAAAAATAAATGACTATGGTAGTTGCTATCTTTTTACTACCGGGCATAGTACTCTCTATGCACTAGAACACAAGGGTTTTATACGAAAAAAAGTGTTGAGGTTTTATGAAACTGACACTCCTTTGTGGCCATCTGTTAGAAATTTCCCCCTTTGGAAAAAGTCTTTTGGTGTATTAGCTTCTTAATATGAGTCTCTAATAAATTGTGTTCTTTAAATGACCATGAATAAAACTTTTAAAAATCACATTATTTTTTAAAAACCTGAGAAATGTAAATGAGAAAAGTACTTTTTTTTTTTTTTTTTTAAGAAATCTCAGCTGTTGAAAGAGATCCTTTCTTTCCATAGGCAAATTTGGCCACATTCAGCTCCCTCTGCTGAAACATGGACCTTTTTGCTCCAGATTGAAGGGTTCTTTCATAAGGAAATCTAAGCACTTTGGTATTTTGAATAGTGATTTATTCAAAAAACTCGATTGACTCAGCTAAGTACCTCAAGTTCTTGTTTTTCTCCTTTTCCCCATGTTAAACCTGAACATAACATGTAAGTTTTTTAGTCTAGTTATTTAAAATTATGAAACATTAAGTTAAAAGCAGCTATTTGGAAACATTTTTTTTTCCTCTGTCGTGATTGGGTGAATATAACTGGCTAGCGGAATCTGCGTGTTTAAAAGACAAATTCCTTGGGGAAAGAAGTGAGCTTCTCCACTGTAAATCAGTCATCGTAAAAGAACTTAGTGTTTCAGTAAATGACTGCTATCTAACCTCTAGTATTCTAAAAAATTGAAAAGAGCATTTCTTTTCAACCGTGAAACACATAAATTGAAAACTTCTAAAATATTTGAAATTGTGCTTTCTAAAAAATGTGCAGTTTAATACACATCAGTTTATAAAAAGGAAAATTATTCCTAGAAATTTCTCAAAATAAAATGTATGCAGGATTAGCAGTATGCCACTATTGGCTTCCAAGGCTCTTAATTACAGAATTACCTTTGAGAAAATTGATTAAAAGCAGCTTTTTCCCTAATAGTCGCTACTGCTTGGTTTCCTACCAGAGTGCACTTGAGGGGAAAGGAAAGGAAGATGGGCATGACAAAGTAGGAAATGTTATGATTATTTAACTCAACCCCAAGATAGGGGTTTTTCAACTTTTGATGTATTTATCTGGACATACAGAATTAACACTATAAAGAGCCTACAAAGAGTAGACTTCCAAATATTATTTACCAAAAGTATTCTCATAAGAGGAGCATTTTTTGAAACCTGTTACAGTGTTTTTGAAAGGTCATTTTGAAGACCAGAAACAGAAATAGGCATACCAAGAACTAATACATAGTCTAAATTCATTGCTTTGGGGGCATTCAAAAAATTACTGCGATTGTTAAAGAAGATAGTGTGTAGTATTGTAGAAAGAACCGGAAGGATCCAAGTTCAATATATTTTAGCTGTTTTCCTGGCATCCCTTTCAATAAATCATTTTAATCTCAGTTTTTCTATCAATAATAGTAACGTAACATTCATTGAATACCTAATATGTTTTCTAGTTGCTTGATAGGAATTCTCATCCCAGTTGCTTAATAGAGAATTTTTCTTATTTATTATGAATTGTTCAGTTTATTTAAACTAAAACAAAACAAAAAAACAGTTGACTGATTTCTCTCTCTTCCCTACCAGCCACTTCTGGCAGCCACCAGTCTGCTCTGTCTGTGAACTTGGTTTTAGGGGGATTTTTTTGTTTGTTTTTAGATTCTACATATGAGAGGTCATACAGTATTTGTCTTTCTCTGACTTATTTCATATAGCATAATGCCCTTGAGGTATATCCATGTTGTCTCAAATGGCAAGATTTTATTCTTTATGGCTGAGTAATATTGTACTATATATATATAGTGGAATATATTATATAATTTCTATATATAATTTCTTTATCCATTTATCCATCACTGGATATAGGTTGTTTCCATGTGTTGGCTACTGTAAGTAATGCTGCAGTGAACACAGAGGCTTGTATATCTTTTTGAGTTAGTATTTTTATTTTCTTTAGATAAATACCCAGAAGTGGAATTGCTGGACTGTCTTGTTGTATAGCATCCAGGTGTCAGGTGTACCTCACTGTGGTTTTGATTTGCATTTCCCTGATGATTTATGATGCTGAGCATCTTTTCATGTGCCTGTTGGCCATCTGTATGTATTCAGAAAACATCTATTCAGACCTGCCCATTTTTTTAGTTGGACTGTTTATTTGTCTATTGAGTTGTACGAGTTCTCTATATATTTTGGATATTAGCCCCTTATCAGATAGATGATTTGCAAATATTTTCTCCTGTTCAGTAGCTTTCATTTTGTTGATCATCTCTTTGGCTGCGCAGAAGCCTTTTAGTTTGAGGTAGTCTCACTGGTTTATTTTTGCTTCTGTTGTTTTTGGTGTCAAATTATCCCAATTATACAGTTGAGGAGCCCAAAGAGGTTAAGCAGTTTGCCCTAAGTAACAAGTTAGTAAGTGGTGTTGCTGGAATTCAGATCTGAGTCTCCCTCTGTCACTGTACTGCTTCCAGTAAATGCTTGTTATTTGCCCAACTTACCATCAAAGGGATGATGTGAAGCTAAAATGTGATAATGGATGTAAATGTACTTTAGAGTTCACATAGCTTGTATTTTTCAAAGTATTTTTAATGACATTATGGGATGAATGAGAAAACCTTTAAATTGTTCAATATTTAATTTTCAAAGCTTCATTTAAAGGACAAGAAGCGATTTGAAAAAGCTAACCAGGATTCAGGCCCTGGTTTGAACCTTGAAGAGTTTATTGCTTTTGAGCATCCTGAAGAAGTTGATTATATGACGGTAAGGAAGAAAAAATTTCAAGATAACTATTGAATAGCCAAAACTTTAAAACTTACTTTTACACAGTAATGAAAATAAATTATATAGAAAACAGAATTTTAGGAGACGATCTAAACTTTTCCTTGCTTCAGAAAAGGAGTGGGAAGAAGGAGGTTTTCTGGTGGAGTGGGGGTGTGTACAGAGCAGGAGAAGGTAAGGAATGAGGTTTTCTTTAATCTCTGAAATATGTATGTGTGTCCATCTTTCCCTGGCTCTTTCAAAACTGGGTTATCTTCAGTGCCTTCCTTGTCCTTTTATAGCTTTCAAACTTTTCTCAGGTGTTTCAATATCAGTAACACTAGAACTTCCTGTTTAGTTTACAAGGTTACTTGTGAAAACTTTTGGTCTGGGAACACTATCACATTTAGATTCCTT
Organism: Okapia johnstoni; assembly: GCA_024291935.2. Taxonomy (NCBI): domain Eukaryota; kingdom Metazoa; phylum Chordata; class Mammalia; order Artiodactyla; family Giraffidae; genus Okapia; species Okapia johnstoni. The sequence continues at coordinate 28,124,279 of CM044326.1, forward strand.
TTCATAGAGTGTGGGGGTGGGATGAGGTAGGGGGATGCAACTGCTAATGACTAATAATGTTTTTGCAACTTTAGGCATAATGAGTCCTCTCATCCTTTTAGTACTTAAACGAAGTACCAGCTCTTCAAAATTTTGTTGAACTCTAGGTATAATTCAACACTGATTAAGTCCCTGCTATGACTTGGTAAACTTCTTGAGAGCAGAAACTATCATATTGGAGAGTAAACATTAACATAAGAAATGACTTTTAAACAATAGACTAAACATTTACATTGAGGTCTGTTGCCTGGCATCAGCCCCCAGCTGTGTGGCTTGGTTCCCTGGACATTTCAGGGAGGGAAGATGTAGCATTTTGCTTAATGGGTCATGGTTAGATGCTGCTGCCTTGATAGCAGGACTGCAGATACATTTTTCTCTCTAGCTCAGTGGCAAGACACCACCACAGTGCCATTTCTCTTGCCATTTTGAGGCTTTGGATTTCTTGCTTTCCACAAAGTACATGACCTAGTTTGAGAACACTGCTGAGCACAATTTGTTTAAGTGCCAGAATTAAGTGGAGATAAGCTAATTGAGCCCTAGCATGGTAGGCAGAGGATGTTGGATCTTGATTATCTGGGGAATAAGGAACAGTTGAAGACTGAGGAGGGAAATGACCAGTGATAGTAATGAAATAATTTAGGCATTATGTGTATGGCCCTGGAATATAAGGTGGCAATGGAATGAAATGATGAATGACCAACATTTTGAAGAAAGCGTAGACAGGAATGTTGACTGATGTAGCATGGGAGGGGAAGAGGGCGAGAATCAGAAATGACTCTGAGGTTGGAAGCTTGAGTAACAATGATACAAAAGCAGTACTATTGCAGACTGGGATATGTCAGGATGGGAAAGGATGGTCTTTGTGCTGAGTTGGAGTGGATAGCAGCACACAAGATGGGTGATCCTAAGGTGGTGTCTCATTCAGAGCAGCTTCATTGATTTCTGTTTACCTTAATTGTCTTTGTGGGTCCCTTTTTCTTTTTTCCCCTTTGAGGGTATATAGGATGGGAAAGGGCAAGATAGAAGATCAACTAAATGATTCTACTTTGAATTAAAAGTTGGAATTTAAAAATATTTTCATTCACATAATTTTAAAAATTATTTTAACCAAGGCAGCATTCTTGAAATAAGTCTGTTGTTTCCCAAGAGGATTACTTGGATGGAGGAATAATCATTTTGATCAGTGATTCTTTTATTGGATCACAGACTCTTTTAAAAAAAAATATATGAGGCAAGCTGTGTACCCGGCCCCAGAAAAGTCTTGACATGTCCATGTTCATACACATAAGATACTGGGTTATAATTTCAAGAGATTCTCAGATCCTCTCTCCAAAACTAATCTTTGGGTCTCCAGGTTAACATCCCCTGGTTTCTATATCGAAAATCTGTTACCTTTGATTTAAAAAAAAAAAAAAACCAACAACTTTTACTTAAGGGTTGTTTCATACAAATGTAGATAAAGCCCCTCGATTTGACTACAATAAGAGACTTTTGAAAATAGATTTCACTGTAGTTGTGGTGCTAGAATTCAGGCTGAAAAAGTATTCAGGCAGCAGCAGGTAATGAGGAAGTGAGAACAGTAGATGTTACCTCTGAGAGGAAAAGAAAGACCAGGATGGTAGTTAAAGAGTGCAGCGGAGTCATGGGAACTTGAATGTTTTTAAAGGCATAGAAGAAGGAGCTAGTGGAAAAGGTTGGAGAGGCTGGAGTTAAGAGGAAAAGAAAGCACTCAGGAAGTGGGGAAGTACAGGATCTAGGAAGACAATTGAGGGCTTCATCCTAGAGAAGAGGGGCAGAGCTTTAACTGCTGAGATCAAAGAGAAGGATGAGAGGAACAGACATCAAAATAGAGGTGGTTAAAGGTGAGGATGCAGTGCTGGGAAACAAGGAAGGATTGCAGAAGACCTCTACCGTGCTTAGAAAAACAGGAAGTCTTTGCCAAGAGCATGTTGGAGAGAGTTGGGATAAGGCTTAGAGAAAATAGAGATGTCAAAAAACAGCCATAGAGTGTTAGGGAAGCGGAGGCAGAGATAGACTTCCAAGCTGCAGTGAGAGCGCACAGAAGTGGTAAAAAATAAATTTATAAGGATTAGGTTTCTATTTTTGTATCTTCCTCTGATTCTGGAATAAAGGAGAACGTGATGTGGGTCTGATGCATAGGGTGAGGATTGGCATAATAAGAAAAGGGTCCAAGGGGATACAGGAATGTAATAAGGGAAGCACTGAAGCATGTCATCTTGGGAAAGTATAACTAGAAAGGGTGTGATCTTTGGGTCAGAAGGGATTAGTTGGTAAGGAGCCTTAAAAAGAGTCAGGAACCAATTTGGGGGCAGTCTAGGGTGGATAAGGGTAGATGGGTGGAAGAGGAAGCAAGGAAGTTGAAGTTTTATAGGTGACTGCAGGCAACAGTTGTATGCAGAGACATCTGAGATGAGGGTTCTTTTGGCTTGTTAATGGATTGGCAGAAAAGTGAAATTAAAGAAGACAAAGGTAGTATAAGATATATCGTTCTTCAGAAGGAGGTAATGTGCAGAAAATAGAAGTGTGAGTTTATTGCCAAGGTTTTCAGGAGGGTGAGGTAGAGTGCTCAATAATAGAAGCTTAAGAATGTTAAATTCTAAGCTATTAATATTTGGGGTTTTATTCCTGCTTCTAAATTCCAGTGTTTAGAAAGATTGTGTGGCAAGTATAGACAAAATAATTATTCCTAAAGAATAATTAGGTTAATTATTTCTATAGTAGGACTAATTAATTATAGTAGAAATAATTCAATAATTAATTCTATAGTAGAATTGATTCAGATGGTGATGGGATTGAAGCTTTTGTGACAGACTTTTTTTCTTTTTTTTTGGTGAACATACATGAAATAGGAATTTGTCATTCAAGAAGCTTTAGAAGAACATGACAAAAATGGTGATGGATTTGTTAGTTTGGAAGAATTTCTTGGTGACTACAGGCGGGACCCAAGTAAGTAGACTGGGGATGTGTGGAAGGAAGGGGGAAAAAAGGAAGAAATTGAAAGGTAGTCTTGCTCATTGAGAGCTCTGTTTGACAAAGGAAAATGGAAGGAGAACTGGGCCTAATACCTCCTTGTTCTGCCAAGTTCAATAAAATACTAGGGAAACAAAGGGACTTAAAGTTTATCTGAGAATGCTGTTTTGCTCACTTTTAGTTCCACATGTACAGCCAAGCATTTTTCTTCCTTTTCAAACAAATACTATGTAATTATCAATTCAGATGGGTGCGGAAGTAAAGGTTGATGTTTTTAAACATACTCCTGTACCTTTGCATGTAGATCTTAGAAGAAAAAAATATATAAAATCCTATAAATACTGGAGTAAGACTGTGGAAAGTGGCTTACTGAGTGTTTGAAATTTAAGGAGTTTGTACATGCAGCTTTTTGTATAAGCAGCTGTCTTTTTAAGAATTTTTGCTTAGGAGCGTCACTTACTGTGAATGTCACTTTAAAATTACCTGTGGCATTACTTTATAAGAACACATAGGAAGATTTAGTCACATGATATTCATAAAAGCATTACCCAGTTCAAACTTGGGCAAACAATATCAGAACAAGTAGCAGCAGTTAGCAAAATTACTAGTTTGTGATAATATGCAGCACGTTTTTAATTTTTTTTTCTCCATAAGATTTTTACATAGACTTTCATGTTTTTGGTTTTTTTTTCACTTTTTCAGTTGAGTTTTATCCCGGAACAGTTTTATAACAAAGCTGATTTTTTTTTCTTCTTTTTGGCCACACCACACAGCATGTGGGATCCTAGTTCCCCCACCAGTGTCTGCAGTAGAAGCACAGAGGCCCAACCCCTGGACTGCCAGGGAGGTCCCTGTGCAACAGTTTTACATGTGTCCCCTCCCTTTTGAGCCTCCGTCTCATCTCCCTCCCTAGCCCACCCCTCTATGCCAACAATTTCAAAACTCTGAGTATCACTTTTGAAAATTACTACAGAGTTTGCACTTATTTCAGCCCTTTTCAGTTAAGTGCTTTGTTTCTTTGGGCCTCCTTTATGTGGTAAGCTTTAAATTCATTTCCTCCATCTGGGGCTATATCAGACTCTTTTGGATACATGTGATATTCCTATGCATGCATGTTTATGCTCTTTTTTAATATTAATATATTAATAGCTGCAAATGAAGATCCAGAGTGGATACTTGTTGAGAAAGACAGATTCATGAATGATTATGACAAAGATGCTGATGGCAGACTTGATCCGCAAGAGCTGTTGTCCTGGGTTGTACCCAATAACCAGGGTATTGCACAAGAAGAGGTAAGTATTACAGAATGATTCTCTCATCCCCAAATTGGTGCTATTGGTAGTAAAGGAAATTCAGAATCTTAAGCCAAAGAAGGAAGTAGTGGAGTTATTTAGGATCAATGCATTGCTATTTCTTGATTTAAATCTATGATCTGTTTTAGACTGTCAAAGAGACAAGAAGTTAAGATGGTATTATGTATGAATTCAATAGTACAATAGAATAATAAAAGTTTGTATTTACCTCTGGGGCTCAAAATGGGTTATACTAATTTTCCTTGACTTTGAGATATCCTGAATTGGATTTGAGTTGGGAGGAGACAGAACCCAGCAGAAATTAAGAAAGGAGGTAATGAGAAATGCTGTAGACAGACCCAGTCATGATAGTTAATTCTTCTAAATACTTAGACAATAATGAGTACACTTGGTATACCTGAATGATTTTGACAAATCAGATCCCATTAAAATGTGAACATCTTGCTGAAAAATACTTATTACGCTTGACACCTTTCTGTTTTATTTTAAAGGCTCTTCATCTAATTGATGAAATGGATTTGAATAGTGACCGAAGGCTGTCTGAAGAAGAGATTCTGGAGAACCAGGACTTGTTTCTTACAAGTGAAGCCACAGATTACGGCAGACAGCTTCATGATGAATATTTTTATCATGATGAGCTTTGATCCCCGGGTGTATCTGAGTAGAGCACTGGCTCCTTTTATAGTTTGTTACCAGCTTTACTTTTGTGATAAAATGTTGATGTTATATTTTACACTCTTAAGTCTTACCAGAGTCAAAATTATCTTAATGTACATTATAGTTTTGGCCTTTTAGGAGAAAAGAAAAACAAAAGCCTGATATTTATTTCCAAATGCATTGAAGAAATGAAACAGTGTTGTGCCATATGACAAAAAAGTCTTTGCTAAATATTCCATCTGTTTAGTACTGTATTGTGAAACATTTGAGTTCTGTTTCCATACTTGAAAAAAAAACGGAGGATTTCAGAGATGGCTGAACAATATTATTTAAGTAGTATGTGACTAAGCTATCAGTTTTTGTTTTAAGTAGGTTTAACTTGGGAACTGACAGAAGGACATTGTTTTTAGATTTAGCATTTTGTTTTAAAACCTTTAAAGGAACCTTAGAAGGACTTATACCTCACATATTAATGGTGAGAAGTTCTGCTTAATTTTAAAATGGTTTCTATAAAGGGTTTTATTGTATGAAATAGAACTTTATATTTTTGCATATGTATAGATAGTAATTATATTTAATGTGTAACTATAGCATTACGGTGTGTGGAATTTGACTTTGTCCAAAACTCTTTTCTTTTCTTTTTTTTGACTGATTAAAAATGAAATGTCCTATCTTTTTATATGTTTCCTTGATTTTCTTTGACCTTCAGGTAAACCTTGAATTCAGCAAAAGTTTTGTTGTATTATACATTACCTCACCTCATTCATTCCTGTATTTGAGAAGTAAATGTTCTCAAAACTTTGTAAATTATATTCTTGCTGCATATTCTTATTTTGGTTTTTTTTTTTGGATAAAAGAATCATATTGTAATTGAATGTACACCTGACACACTTCAGCTGCTAGTGTAGGAAATGTGGTCTTGCTCTTTCAGGCTGGAAACAATCATAAGGATCGCATGGGTTGAAATTACCAGTAGAGCCTGAGATCAATCATACTGAAATTAAAATCACACTTGATAGGCATTTGTCCACACCTATGTGGTCAGTTTTAACCTTATTCAGGAAGTTAGCTTGTTACTTTTGTGGGGAGTAAGAAAAGTGAGGAGGTGAGAAATTAATTTTTTTCCTAGCTGTAACTCACAGATAGTTTCTCTTTCTGTTTCCTTAAATTACCTGTATTTGCGGGTGAAGAGGTCAGCTATGCATTCGGTTCATCTTTTTCCAATCTGAAGTTGTCTCTTTTGTAGTACGCACAGCATTGGGAGGCTCAGCTAGCCTTTATGAGTGTTAGAGAAAACCTGAAACTCTTTTCTGATAGAATTAACTGTGTCTGCTTACCTCTCTATTGCTCCCATTTTTGCTGATGTGAGTTGTGAATGCAGATTATAGACTCTCACACTTGAATGATAGCTTGCTTACTCTGGTGACTAAAGTACATGGTTTTCATTTTAACTTAAAATACTTGTCTGGTTCTTTAAGAATTAAAAGATACACAATTATCACTCATCGGCCATTTGTCAACCTTACTGAAATCGGGATATTTGGAATAACTAGTTTGATTAGCGTGCTTATCATTTGTTTTTCTTACTAGACTCTCCAAAATCTATACCAGAATTGTTAGAGGATCAGATACAGCTTTTATTTTAATCTGATGAGTTAAGAGTTAGCATTCTACATTCAGCCTTGATTTCACATGGATATAAGAATTTTGGTGACATTATTAGTGGTCATCCATATCTGTACTTCTTTAATCCCTGGCATAAAGAAATTATACTTTCTAGCCCCCATGTAGGTGAACAAGGGCTGATTCTAACCAGTTAAATATGAGTGGAAGTAGTATACGTCACTCCCAAAGCAGACCAGTGACAAACCTTTGCCATGCCTTTGCCCTGGTGTTGTAGAGGACGCCTCACTTGAAATGGTGAAGCCACAAGATCAAAGTAGTCTTTTTAAAGGTTTCTTGTGTTTTGGCTGCGCTGGGTCTTCATTGCCGTGCACAGGCTTTCTCTAGTTGTGGCAAGCTGGGCGCTACTCATCCTTGCCGTGTGTGGGCTTCTCTTGCAGGGGCTTCTCTCGTTGCAGAGCATGGGCTCTAGAGTGCAGGCTCAGTAGTTATGTCGCACGGCTTACTTGCATGTGAAATCTTCCCGGACCAGGGATTGAACCCATGTCCCCTTCATTGGCAGGTGGATTTTTTATGGAAAGTCCCGAAGTAGTCTTGATTACTAAGTGACCCCAGGAAGGTCAGGTGGACCCTCAGTGGACTTTGCATGATCAAAAAATAAGACTTTTATTATGTTAAGCTGCTAAGATTTTGGTAAGAGCACAGCCTATCCTTACTAAGCGAAGATTTAGTATTAAATAATTGGCTTTTATAAGCATACAGAGAACAAGACTCTGCTTTGAACAGAGTTTCTATAATTCAGAATAGAAAAGTTTATTTCTTTTGCTAATTAAAAATAGAAAAGTTTATTTTTAATGCTTTCATTTGGATTTAAATTTTAAACAAGCCTCTTTAAAAATAAAGCTTTTATTTTGATTTTAATAGAATTAGGATAATTTGAATTTATTCTTATAGAATGAGACTTTATGAATTATTAGCTGATTCTGGCTGAAGGACTTAATAACTTCCTCCACCCCAGCCCCTGGCAAACCTAAAATTACTGTCTCATTAGTTTTGCCTTTTCCAGAACATCATGTATTTGGAATTATTGCAGTATATGTCCTTTTTAGGTTCCTTTGCAGTTTTAAATTTATGCATTAAATTATGCATTTCTCTCTCAGGTGTTTGTGTTACTGTATTTCCTTTTAAGTGAGAAATTTCTTCTTAAAAAAAAACTGTAAGATCTTTTCAAGTTTAAAAATCTATTTGGGAAAGCAAATTAGAGTTAAGTTTTTGAAACAAGTGTAACAACCAATATGCTTCATTTCAACGTTGAGTTTTTGTCAAATATTTGGCCAGATTTTCTGGCTGCTATGAAATTTTTTACAACTGGTATTAGTGAGTAGCTCAGCTACTTAAGGGCATCCAGGACAGCTACTAAAATGTCTCAGTTTTATTTGAAAAAAAAAAAAGGACTCAATTCAAGTACAAAGGAAAATGCACTTTTACAGTGCGTGTTCACCATATCTTAATTGCAGATTTATTGCAACCTGGAGTTCACCATATCTTTATTGCAAATTAACCAAAGACAGCTCATGAGCTACAGAAAGTAAATTTAAATTCTTGAAATTTTAAAAATGGTTAAAGGGATTTAAAAAATTCACATAGCCTTTAATCTTGGTTTTGTGAAAAAACAAGATTAAACAAAAAACACCCTAGTTTTGTTTTCCGTTCTACAAAGTTATTTTTCTTCTCTTCTGAGGCCAGTTTCCAAAGAACAGAAGACATCACTCTTCTGCTCTGTGGTCCCATTAATAATGGCTGGTAACACAGGTAAAGAGACCATCCCATTACAAGAACACACTGAAAGCATGAACAAAGGTGGGTTTTCTTTGTGCCGGCTGCTGGCCTGTCTGAATTGATGCTTTGTTGTTCCATCTAACAACAAATGACCTCATGCAAGTGACTGATTTTGTTAGCATACTCTAAAAAAAAAAGTCTTGATTACCTTTAATTGTGATCTTGCATTCGTGGTGATAAGGAAAGGGAAGTTGGGCTAAGCTAAGGCTGAGCTGTGACGAGCTGTTTACTATTTCACTTCACCATCCTACAGCAATTAGTCCTCCAGCTGTGCTCCTTCTGCCCTTCCACTCTTTATACCCCAACACCTCAGCAAAACTAACTCCCCAACAACCCACCAAAGCAAAGCAACAGAAGCTGAGAGCCTAGAGAAGGGAAGTTGAGGGTAATTTGTATTAATGCCACTCTCCTGCTCAATTTAAAAACATGATAAACATTTATAAAATTTCCTGTATGACAAAGAGAAAAAGTATAATAGTTTATCTACAAATCAATGTGATTTAGATAAATCGCTTTATCTAAAAATCCTTGCATAAAGTTAAAGGAATGAAATATAAGTGTCTTGAGGACTACTCCTGTATCTTTATCCTTGTGTTTCCAGTGGCCACTATGTGATTAGCACATAGTAGATATTTACTGAATGAATTTACTAATGGCACAAGATGAGAGAAAGCTGACATAACATCAGTTTGTCTCAATGACTAATTTTTTTTAATGTCTCTTAGCCTGTTCTTGTCTTGCAGTCCATTTAAAAAAGACTTTTCCGCCTTTGGATGTTTAAATATATTTATGTTTAAGTATCTTTGAGATTATTTTGTTGGTTCTAGGTGTTGTCCCATTTGTCAGTCCACTGACTCGTCTTCGTTATGGTTTGCAAATTTTGACTGAATTCACATTTAGTGAGAGCTGTTTGCATGGAGAGACTTGCATATCCAAGGTTGTGGAAGTCTTCGTTAGGCCTTGTGAGTTTTATCAGTTCTAGACAGGTTTCTGTGTTAAATTTCTTAGCCTAAAAGTTTTTATACTTCACAGTAGTATGAATTTGGACTCCCTATGTATCTGCATGAGCACAGTTTTGATGACTAGTTTCTCATCTCTGGTGGCTCATATGGTGAAGAATCTGCCTGCAAAGCGGGAGACCTGGGTTTGATATCTAGGTCAGGAAGATCCCCTGGAGAAGGGAATGGCCACCCACTCCAGTGTTCCTGCCTGGAGAATCCCATGGACAGAGGAGCCTGCCAGGCTATAGTCCGTGGGGTTGCAAAGAGTCAGACATGACTGAGCAACTAACACTTTCTCATCGATGACAGTTGGCAGATATTGTTCCTTTTTAGACCAGTGAGTGGGGTTTTTCTAGTCTTCATCTCAGAGAGAGCCTCCTCCTGGTCCTGGCCAGCTCCCCACTGTAGAAGCATCACCTCCTTTCTTTTTCTTTGGCATTAAGACCTCAGCCCCAGTGGTTAAGTTCACATTCAGGGGCCCTATCTGATCCCCCTGTGAGCTATCACGCCCTTGTTCATTCCTTCTTTGTTTTTATTCCTTCTTTATTTCTAGCACCTGGAGGTTTCTTTCTTGCTCTTACACTCCGATCTATAATCTTCAATGTTTTGGATTGTATTTTGTCTAGCATTTAAGTGAGTTTGGAGCAGGATTTCAGTCAGCTATGATGACTAAGAAGCCTTACTGTTAATTTACATTGATAGAGAGCTGGATTTTTTTATGTGACCATAAGCTAGTAGCATAAAATTGTGCAAAATATATAATGCAATCTTAAATGCTTTAAAAATAAATGCAATATGCAGATTGTGAGAAAAGTTCTACTGCTAGTTAGATCTCATTTGCCTTGTTTCTTAGACTTAGCCATGGTCAGAGCAAATCAGGGGCCAGCTGAGTCAACTAAATGACTAAACTGGAATTCTTAAAATTGCTTGAAAGAAGAAGAATGGGGACACATCAAAGGGATGCTGGAATCAGTTTGTAGGGGTTCCCACTGGCCAAATATGGTATAATTTAAGCATCAAAATAAATCATGATAATAGATTATAAGCTTTTGAATAAAATAAAAATCCAAGTCCATGGTGAAATGAAGAATTAAAAAATAGATGAGTGAGAAAAGAACACTCTTCCATATAGTGGAATGCCAACTTATAAATGTAGAATAAATGCTGGAGTTAAAAAAAATCAAGGGATGCCAGAACTAATGGGTGAAAATTTGATGAAAAACATATTTACAATTTCAAAGTATCTTCCCACAAATTACTTTTCTCATTATAAAGAGAAAAATAGTAGCTTTATAGCTGAGAAACCTGACAGACAAACCATAACCAAGTAGTCCAAGTTAATATCACCAATACAGGAACTAACCAACATTGTGTGTTTCTGATAGGGTCATTGAGAAGGACACACCATCAGTTCTGCGGTATTCCTGAAAAACTCCAGCTGAGCCTTGAATAACATGGGCTTGAATTATGGGGTCCATTTATACATGGAGCTTTTTTCAGTAGTAAACTCTACAGCATTGCATGATCCACCATTGGTTGAATCTGTAGATGTAGAGCAGCGGCAGATCGAGAGGGTCATGTGAAAATTATTCTCAAATTTTCCACCGTGCAGAGACTTGGCACCCTTACTCCCCAGTGTTGTTCAAGGGTCAACACCACATAGTCTGAATTTAACCACAAAGAAACCTCACAGACACAAAGTGAGGGACATCCTACAATACATTTGACCTATATTCTTCAAAAGTGGCAATGTCAAGAAAAGCCAAAAAAGGCCAAGGAGCTCTTCTAGTTTAAAAGAGACCAAGAAACTATGACATCTAGACATAGCGTGTGATCCTGGACTGGGTCCTAGAGAAAGGAAAAATTGGTATAAAGGATGTTAATGGAGTAACCCTGACTTTTGAAAATGCACTGTAGTTAATATTATTGTATCAATGATAAATGTTGTTACTTTTGACAACTGAACAGTGGTTATGAGAATGTCCTTGTTCTTACATGCTGAAGTATTTTTTTTTGAAGTATTTTTAGAAGAGAAAGGAGTACGATGGCTGCAACTAACTTTCAAGTAGTTCAGGAAAAACAAAAATGTCTGTGTTTGTGCACTGGAGAAGGAGGGAGGGGAAAGACAGACTAATACACAAATGGGGCAAAATATAAGCAGTTGATTAAGTCAAAGTTATAGTTTCAAACTTAAGTTTCAAAAATACATGAAAATTTAAGAATTAGCCCTCCCCCTAAAATACATTCTAACAGTAGGATTGATTATACACCATTCAGCAAGATTGTTTCTGCAGATGGATTTAATTAGGAGGTAATGGCAGGAAATGTGTAGGTTATTTCAGAGTTTACTGGGTAACGCCATGAAACGTATAAGCTTGGCAGGTTGACTTTAAGACGATCATTTTGGTTCCAGGGATAAGATGATCTGAAATAAGCGTGTGTAGCCAAAGTGCCGAGCCACCAAAGTTTGTCTCTGCCTTTTTGAGTCCTAACCCCCATCCAGTCCTCCTCCAGACGTTCAGTATTCTGATGACCCTGCTTGTTCTCAGTCTCGTGTTTCCTACTACTTCCCTTCTTTATAAATTTCCATACCCAACAATACTATCATACCTGTTGGTTTCTGTCCCTACCATCGTGAGAGCTTTTTAAACAGAAAAAAAAAAAAATTCTCTTTTAATTGTATTTGTATCCCATGAAGTTACATTATAACTGAATAGGCTGGCAAAAGAGAAAGGATCCAGGAAAACTTTGGCATGGGGTGACTGTATTCAAAACCACACGAGGGAGTTGAGTTCACCAACAACAGGGAAGGAAGGGGCTTCCCTGGTGGCTCAGCTGGTAAAGAATCTGCCTGCAATGCAGGAAACCTGGGCTTGATCCCTGGGGTGGGGAAGATCCCCTGGAGGATGGCGTGGCAGCCCACTCCAATATTCTTGCCTGGAGAATCCCACGGACAGAGGAGCCTGGTGAGCGACAGTCCATGGGGTCACAAAGAGTCGGACACGACTGAGCTACTAAGCACAGCACAGGGATGGGGACAGGACAGTATCCCAGGCAAACAGGATACAGGAGAGGAAACATCTATTTCTGATGACAGAAACCTTGAATCCAAACCACTGCTTGCTCCTACCAGAGAAACTGGGTCCCCATCCCTGCTTGCTCGCCTGGGCTGGCATTCCTACGGCAGTACAGTCCACACAGAAGCCCGACTATGGAATTCACATAAAGTTTCTTGAGCACATGTCTCCTGACTTCAGCCTCCTGAAAAATGCTTTTTTTCCTTTTGGTTTTCATGAAACCATGCTCTTCTAATTTTTCTCCTTCCCATTTGATCTCTGCTTCTCAGACTCTTTTATGGGCTTTTCTTCCACCCTCTGGGGTTTTATCCATGGCTTTTTCTCTTTCCACACTTTACCTAAATTATTTCCACTACCCCCATAGCTTGGAGAATTTCTCTAAGCTGAGACTCCAAAGTCCACAATTCAGTGTTGAAGGAGCCTGCACATCAACTTTTGGTATATACGAATACTTGAGCTTTTCACGAGAAGTCCCTGAAAATGGGCACATTTTCTCATCCAGGAGAACTGTTTGCTTTGTGGGCCAGCAGTAAGAGGCCATGGGTTAAAGCCTGTGGTGTTTGCAATGGAGAGAATGAAAGAGGTTGAACAGGAGCTGGTCTCCCATATGAAGGAAAGCATGAAATGGGGGCAGCCCTTGGAATGTCCATTTAAGAACCCATATGGGTATAGCAGTCAAGCAGTGTAGCACTGACATAAGAGAAAAGAACTGAGAGTCCAGAAATTAATCTGTGGTAATAGACAAGGGTGCCAAGACAGTTTAGTGGGGAAAGAACAGTCTCTTCAACAAATGGTGCAGGGACAACTGGATAGCCAAATGCAAAAGAATGAAATTGGACCCCTTCCTCAAACCATATACGAAAATCAACTCAAAATGGAACATAGGCCTAAATATGAGCTGAAGCTATAAAACTCTTGAAGAAATTGTATAAGTAAATCTTTGTGACCATGATCAAAAGAAAAAAATAAACTGAATTTCATCAAAATTTAAAACTTTTGTGCTTTAAAGATAACATTAAGAAAGTGAAAAGATACTCCACAGAATAAGAGAAAATATTTGCAAATCATACCTGATAAACAACTTATATCTAGGATATATAAAGGACTCTTACCGCTCACTTTTAAAAATAAAAAATAAAGTAGCTCAACAAATTATCCAATTAAAATATGGACAAATTATCCAAATAAACATTTATTCCAGGTATATATACAAATGACCAATAAGAGCATGAAAAGATGCTCAACATCACTCATCATTGTGTGCTTAGTCACTCAGTCTGACTCTTCGCAACCCCATGAACTATGGTAGACTGTAGCCCGCCAGGCTCTTCTGTCCTTGAGATTTTCCCGGCAAGAACACTGGAGTGGGTTGCCATGCCCTCCTCCAAGGGATCTTCTCAACCCAGGGATCGAACCCAGGTCTCCTGCATTGCAGGCAGATTCTTTATCGTCTGAGCCACCAGGGAAGCCCTCACTAATCATTAGGGAAATGCAAATCACAACCACAATGACATAACACATCATATATACTTGGTATGTATATAATCAAAAAGGCAGATAACAAGCATTCATGTAGAAGTGGAGAAATTAGAAACTTTATATATTGCCAGTGGGAATGTAAAATTATGGAGCTGTTTTGGAAAACATCCTGGCAGTTCCTTAAAAGTTAAACAGAAAATTACCACATGACCCAGCAATTCCACTCCTAAGTATTGGGTCGGCCAAAAAGTGTGTTTGGGCTTTTCCGAACATCTTACAGAAAAACTGGAACATGCTTTTTGGCCAACCCACTATATACCCAGAGGAGATGAAAACATACACACACAAAAACTGTACAAAAATGTTCATAGCAGCACTATCCATAATAGTCAAAAGCATGAAATCAATCCAAATGTGTACCAACTGATGCATAGATAAATCAAAGGTGGTATATTCATATAAAGGAATGTTATTTGGCTATGGAAGGGAACGAAGTACTGATACAAACTACAACATGGATGACCCTCTATATCATCTGCTAAGTGAAAGAAGTCAGTCATAAGAACCACATGAGCTACATGACTCCAAAATCTTGAGAGACAGAAAGTAGATTAGCGGTCACCTAGGTCTGGATATAGGGGTATGAATAGTGACTGCTAATGAGTCCCTGGTGGTCCAGTGGCTAGGACCCCATACTCCCAATGCAGGAGGCCTGGGTTCAATCCCTGGTCAAGGAACTAGATCCCACATGCTGGAACTAAGAGTTCTCATGCCACAACTAAAGACCCTGAGTGCCATAACTAAGACCCACTGCAGCCAAATAAATAAATTAAAATGTTTTAAAAAGAAAAAATCAAACTCATATACGGGTTTACACCAGAAGTCCCACAGCAGACTTCCCTGATGGGTCACTGTGAGCCACAGAATCAGGATAACCACCTGAGAGAAGAGAGACTCCTCACTACAGACTGTCATCTTTCCCCACTGCCTGCCACCCCACCCCTCCTCCCAGACTCCAGCACCAGAAAGGAGCAGAGGACAGCAGAGATACCAATTACTTCACCCCACTGAAACCCTCTGAACTCAGGGCTGGAGGGGGGACACCCTGGGGGCACTTTGTGAACATGTAAAGTGCAAGGTCAGGGGGCCCAGGCGCCCTGCCATTTGGGGGGCAATCTTGTACAAGAAATAATTGTACTTTGTTCCATCTGGTTTTAGACTGTCCCAGTGGACATTCATGTAGGTGAAACTTCTGCTTATGATCATCTGAGCCTAGAATCAAACTCCACTTTGCAAATCAAAGGAAGCTAGGCTTCCTTTTATTTAGAACTTTTCCAAGAGTTGTTCACCATTGCAGAAAAACAGGTCCCAAATGACATTCCCACTAGTGGTATGTTCGTGCATACATGTGTTGTCACTTTAGTCGTGTCCGACTCTCTGCAACCCCATGGACTGTAGCCATGACTCTCCTCCAGTGAATCTTCCCTACCCAGGGATCGAACCCACATCTCTTGTGTCTCCTGCTTGTGTCTCCTGCATTGGCAGGCGGGTTCTTTACTGCTAGCGCTACCTGAGTCCCTGATAAAAACCTTGGTATCCTGCTTTTGTATCTAAGCTCATTCACAGTGCAAACATCTGACAGCAGTACTTCCAGATGTCTTCTGGGATAGTCATTCCCAAGTATTTACATGTTAAGATAATACCCTTCCCAAATTCATACACTGAAGTCCTAACCCCTCAGCACCTCAGGATGTGATTGTATTTAGAGACAGCACCTTTAAAGAATTCATTATCACTAAATGAGGTCACAAGGGTGGGGCGTTAATCCCATAGGATTGGCGTCCATATGCAAAGAAGAAGAGACCCCAGGGGTCCAAGTGCACAGAGGAAAGGCCTCGTGAGGACAAAGAGAGAAGGCAGCTGTCTATAAGCCAAGGAGAGAAGCCTCTCCAGAAATAAACCTGGTAGACACCTTGACCTTGGACTTCCAGTCTCCAGAAGTGTGAAAAAGTAAATGTCTATTGTTGAAGCCACACAGTCTGTGGTTATGGCAGCCTTAGCAGCCTAGTATACAGTCTCCCGAGCTTCCCAGGTGGCACTGGTGGTAAAGAACCTGTCTGCCAATGCAGGAGACACAGGAGATGTGGGTTTCATCCCTGGGTCAGGAAGATCCCCTGGAGAAGGACATGGCAATCCAGCTAAGGAGTCTTGCCTGGAGAATCCTACAGACAGAGGAGACTGGCGGGCTGCAGTCCATAGGGTTGCAACTTAGCACACACGCACTCACATACCCCTCACCCACACACACATGAGCTGTGACTGCATGTACAGAGACGTGCCAACACTGTTGGCAACTCGGTGAGGCAGGGAATAAGTACACTCACCTCTCTCCTTCTGCTGTTGCCTCCCGTTGGCTTAATGCCGCAGGAAGCCCAGGTGATGCAGTCTGTGGAGGTTGCCTCCCTGGGCCCAGAGCAGGCCGTAGGGACATGGAGAATATACGGAGGGAGGGGACAATCAGTATATAATGATTTTTAAAAATTTTATATGTAAGTTATATTACATATGAGTTTTATTTCAAGATAGTAAAGCAGCTGTTAACAACATTATTATTATTACAGGGAGCATAGGGTCTGTTTAGGATTGAAAACCACTGCCAACAGCCACCAGTGCCTCTAGGGAGGCAGGGAAACAGGCTTTGACTAGACACTAGTTTAAAAATGAAAAAGACTATGTCTTAAATACTGTGTCTTATACTGTGAAGTGGGGGAGTTGTAACCACAAAAATGACAGGCAAGTTTAGGAATCTGACCAAGATACCCTTGCGTGCATGCTCAGTCACTTCAGTCATTTCCAACTCTTTACAACTCTGTGGACTGCAGCCCACCAGGCTCCTCTGTCCATGGGTTTCTCCAGGCAAGAATACTGGAGTGGGTTGCCATGCCCTCCTCCAGGGGATCTTCCTGACCCAGGGATGAAACCCACATCTCCTGTGTCTCCTGCATTGCAGGTAGATCCTTTATTCCCCACAAGGGAAGCCCCAAGATATCTTTAAGGAATCCAATTCCCAGTGGGAAAGATGGGTATAATTAACCCAAACACAGTTGAGGGACAATTATTTTCTTAATATATAAATTATATCAAATTGCTTGTATAATTTTTTAAAAAGCAATAAAACAGTCTCTCTGGACTCAGTAACATTATATTTAATATCATTAAATCATGTATAATTATAGTTTGGAGGATAAGATAGTGTGCCTTATCTAACTCAATTTTAGCAGACTGAAAAAATGAGACTTTTTCTGATCATGGAAGTAAATACAAAGATGCAAAATGGATGAAGTAGTCCTGCCAATAAACTCATCTCTGGTTACAACCCAGGAGCCAGCCCTCTGACTTCTCAATGCTCAGTGTTGCCTTCTGTTTGCTAAAGCCCTTCCTCCGCTTGCTCTTCACCTAAATAACCCACAACAAATGATGGTGTTTCCTGGTCTGTTCCTCATCCAAACTGCGAGCTCCCTGAGGCAGGGACTGTGATATGAACTGCTTTATACGTCCTTCGGTTTCTGGTGGACAGTTTCAGTTTCCGGTTGGTTGTTTGATTCATTTTCCAATTGGTAGGGGTTGAACCAGTAGTTTTCAAACTTTCACCTGGAGAGTTTTTCAGAAACACTGTTGTTTGGCCCCCTCCCCTAGAGATTCTGACCCAATTGGTCTCCAGACACCCAAGTGACTCTTAATATGTAGCTGGGTCTAGTTCAGGGTTTCTGCACCTTGGCACTGTTGACTTTGGGGACTGAATTATTCTTTGTTGGGGGCAGGGAAGAGCTGTGCATAGCAGGATGTTTAACAGCATCATCAGCTTCTACTCATCAGATGCCAGTAGCACCCTCCCTTCGGTTGTAACAGATAAAAAACAGCCAAAAGTCCCCCGAGGGCAAACTCACCCCATGTAGAAACACTGGTCTAGTTGCTCTAGATATCACTTTAACAGTCTAGTTTTGAAAGCCCATAATTTTGTTTTCTCTGGTCTGTTCTGACAGGAAGCTGCCTCACTGTGTCTGGGAAAAGCACTAAGCTGGTGTCAGAAGGAGGACCTGAGTTTCAGCCACTTAACCTCAGTGCAATCTGGGCGGCTCTCTTTGCTCCCGGTCTGGTTCCTCATCAGAGGACTATGGAAGAGTTCAAAGGAGTGGGTCTTTATATTTCCTTCCAGCTCTGAGTCTTGGTCCTTGCCTGCTTTACCTAGCAACCGGTTAGAACTAGAGTGTGTTTGCTATTTAATACATTCATTGAAAAGAATTTTATATTTCCCATTTAATTAAGAAAAAGTAGATGAAATTGCCTTATGGCTATGACTCTGATTTCCCACTCCAGCTCCTGTAGCCACCTCCCAGGAGGGAGATGAAAAGTAAGGCATGACATTGTTTTCATTCCTAAGTTACATAACCAATTTCAGGGTGGAATATGATTTAAACAGACAGGAAGAAACACTGCCTTTTTACGAGAGGAATTTAAAAGTGGAGATGATGGATTTAACAATTTAACTTTCAAAGACAAAAAATGTCTGTAGGAAATTTGGAAGGTGGATGTTATTTTTTTCTTTAATGTAATGTTTGTATTAAATGAATTTAAATGAAGTATTTCCAGTTTGGGGTGTGTGATTTCAAATGAATCTGTGATAATTTAAGGAGGCCCTGTATAACTACCTGTAAAAGAGGCAGAGTAGACTGGAGGAAGGTGGGGTAAAGCAGGCTCCATGGAGCCTTCCCCATGCTCTAAAGTCAAAAACTTTGTAGAGTCCAATCCAGCGGCTTCTCACCCCTTCATTACTACTGCCTTAATTAGTGTAATTGACTCTTATTCTTTGCATCCATCTTTTGACTTCCCCTTCCCCCACCCACCACCCCCTTCTCCATCATCTCTTCTCTACAAGGTGACCGTAGAATACAATTGGCCCCACTGCCCACTGCCACTTGGAAAAAAGTGTTTGTCTACCAGTGGTCTTAGTTGCCGCATTCAGGGTCTTCGATCTTTGTTGCAGCCTGTGGGATCTTTAACTGCAGCATGTGGGATCTAGTTCTCTGATCAGGGATGGAACCCAGGCCCCCTGAATTGGGAGTGTGGAGTCTTAGCCACTGGATCACCAGGGAGGTCCCTGCTTTGCCATTTTACTCAGAATGAAAACCGAATAGCTACAGGATTCTGCCCCCGCTCTTTTCCCTTATTCACTCCTCTCCCTCCACATTGAACACCATTATAATTCCTAAATAGAGCAGGCACTTGGCATGTTCCTGCCTCAGGACTCTTGCACTCACTCTTCCTTCTCCCAAGGATGCTCTTCCCCCAGAGAGCCATAGGGTGCCTCCTTTACTTCCTTCAGGTCTTGGTAAAAGGTCACCTGGGTAATACAGCCATCACGACCACCTTATTTAATACTGCAACCTGCCACCTACATACTGACTCCTCATTCCTTAGGCTCTGCTCTTCTTTTGTTCCCATAGTACTACCATCACCTTCAAACACACTAGATAATTCACTTACAACATCTATTCTCTTGTCTATTTCCCTCCACCAGAATGTAAACTCCACGAGGGCAGAGCTCTATGTTTCCTTCTCTCATGTTTTCCAAGTACCTAGAATAATGCATGAACATAATACTTACTCCAGAAACCATTTAAATGAATAGATGAGTGACGAACTATGAAGCCTGAGCTTGGGCAAGTTGCTTAGCTTCTCTGAGTCTCTGTCTCCTTACTTTAATATGGAGGTGATGAGTTGCTATATTTACCTAATAGAGTCATTGTGTGAATCAAATGAGTTCTTACCTGAAGAGACGTAGCACAGTGCCTGGCATACTGAAAGGTCTCAGTTAGCCGTTTTTATTGCTATTATTAAACTGTTTCCCAGAATTGGGGCGCAACATCTGCTGAGTGAATGAATGTGCTCCTGGCTGCATGACTAAAAAGCAATGCATCTGAGGCAGGAGCTGGACAGTGAAGCTGGGCAAGCTGGAGCTGGAGCAGGTCAGGTGTGGGAAACCCACCTTGAAGGTAGCCCAGGGCCGCCCTGGTACCCCCTCCCCTAAGAGGTGTGTGGACCTGATGTGTGGCTCCTAGGGAAAGATCTGTGTTAGGGGAGTGTGTAGAGAATGCTCATAAGTAAGATGAAAAGGGAAGGAGTGCAGAAGTGGGGAGATCAAGTAGGAGGGGGTTGACTCATCTCGGGAGTAATGAGCCCTTGGGTAAGACAACTGTGGTTGGAACAGATGGTGGAGACATTTTGGAGACAGAATCGACTCCTTCAAAGTAGGCTCAGAAAGGCAATCTGCTTTTTACACTCTGTCAGGTAGCAGAAATATGATGAACATGAATGATGCGATTCTTACCTACCATTAATTCCTAAATAGACGTTGATTTTTTATTAACAGGCTCTGGGGCCTATTATTCAACAGAGAAGCAGACTGTTTTCCTCATGGGGAATGTTTAGACTAGAAAAAAAGGAAATTCTTTCCTTGCTAAGTAATAATAGAGAGATGAAGCAGGCATGGCCAAAACACAATGTGAAGGAAAGCTCTGGAACCCGCTGTCATGAAACAGTTCTTGTCAAGCCTCAGTGAGTACAGAGGCAGTTTCTCTTAGAAGTTAAAACAGGAAATACCTTGTGATTAAAGCTCCTTTAATTTTTGATAGCTGCTACTGGTTTGAGAACTTTGGCATTTCAAAATCTCAATAAAGTGCTTTTTTTTGAAGCAACAGAAGGGCAAACCTTTGATAAGGCTGCAAGGTGAGATGAATTCCACAACTGAAGTTAAGATGCCAGAGATAAAGGCTCCTTTTATACATATATTGGCCACCAATTGACAGTTCCTGCCCTTTAAACTTAATTGCCAGGGCTCTCTCTCAGACTAGAAGGTTTCACAGTCTGTTGTCAGTCTTTGATGCTCAGGTGGTGTTAAATATTTTAGAAACCAACAACAACCCCCACCCCAACCCCCCAGACTCTAACACCTCTTTGCCCGAATGACACCCCAGCCTCCTACTTTGTTCCCCCCACCCCCACCCCACTCAGCTTCTCTTTCTTCCTCGCATCTTCTAGGATTGCAAAGTCAGGTTGCCGTTGTTGTTATTTAAGTGTTTCTCATCTCTTAGGAGCCGCATCTCCTGGAGTGGAACTGCAACCTGTCATCTATGTACTGACTCCTCATTCCCTAAGCTCCAATATTCTTTTGTTCCCATAGCTCATTGCTGGAATAGGCCCAAAAGTCTTCTCAGAATTTTGAAATTGCCCTTGTTCAGATCCCTAGGACAGTCTGCAGGGACTTTAGGCCTACACAGGAGTGTTATTCAAATGCTTGTTGAAGGCTGTTCTCTTGATCACTGCCATCTCCAAGACAAAATGACTGTTTTCTTGCCAATTTTTCCTCAAGGGCCAAATCTGGGTCCAGAGGAGCAGTTTCCTTTGGTCTCTGAAATGAAGTGGTCCGCAAAGCAAGGCTAATGTGTCTGCCCCCAGCCCTGTGAGACTCTTTGTGGGGGCGATGCCATGGGCGGAGAGGCGGTGCCTGGGGAAGGAACCGGGGTAACGCCATGGGCGGAGAGGCGGTGCCTGGGGAAGGAACCGGGGTAAACTCAGGCACCTGTGGAGTGTGTGGGTCTCACTGCACCCTTTTCTACTGGGCACTTAGAAACACTTCCATTCCTTGAAACCTTTCTGTCTTTCTTCATTTCATCCAGCGGTTCTCAGAGAGTAGTTCTGAAACCAGTAGCATCAGCATCACCTGGGAATAGGTTAGACAGGCAGATTCTCAGGCCCCACCCCAATCTTCTGATTCAGAAACTCAGAAGTCTTTGTTTTACCAAGCCCTCCAGGTAATTCTAGAGGTCAAGTGGGAGAACCATCTATCTGGCCTGCTGTTCTATGGGTGTGGGTCCTCAGATTGCTTTGCTAACAGTTTAGAAAGCCTGCTGTGTATTTCTATGCATCTGAAGTCACCTCATGGACCCTGACAACAAGAACCTCCATGGCAGGAGGGAAGGAGGGCAGTGAGTGTTGCGAAATAACTGGGGGGGAAATCTCAGACAGGCTCCGGTCTGCTTGGAATCTTCACACCTTTAAAAAGGGAGAGCGCGCTCAACAACTGGGAAGGGGAAAAATATCCATTAAAGAGAAAAACAACTGCTATTTTGAATCAGTAGCAGAGCCAGTTGAAGTGATAGCCATAAAACATTTTTACTTCTGACCAGAGAATCCCTTTAGGGCAGGTAATGATCTGTTAAATATCAAAGGAGCAGACCGAGGACCCGAGAACATTTAATAGGGAGAAGAGGTGAGGTGGGGGTGGCAGGGAGGAGGATGTGGGCTCTGCCTTCAACAGACCACAGCCCAGACTGTGGGGAAGAAGACCAGAATCAGGACCAATGCAGAGAACCACAGACAGGCATGTGCATCTGTGGGGCGGGGCGGGGTGGGCTCCTTTGGATCATTAGAGCTGCCCAACAATGGTGCATCATCTTAGGGGTAAAAGGGAGCCCCCCTGACTCTGGGACCATGTAAGTCTGGGCCGCACTGTGACAGAAACACCGTAACAAAGGGTATACTTGTATCATGTAAGAAGCTGATCTAGGGTCAATGTTCTGCAGATCTTTTAAAAAAATCAGAACTCTTTCTTTAAGCGAGATAGTCCACCACGATACTTATAAAACAGATCAAAGAGGGGCCTCTTCGGTGATCCTGGGGACATGTCCTCTTTGGAATATCCTAGGTGAGTACCAAGGGCTTCCCAGGTGGTGCTAGTGGTAAAGAACTTGTCTGCCAATGCTGGAGATGTAAGAGACGTGGATTGGATCCCCTGGGTCAGGAAGATCCCCTGGAGAAGAGAATGGCAATCTGCTCCAGTGTTCTTGCCTGGAGAATCCTATGGACAGAAGAGCCTGAGGGGCTACAGTCCATAGGGACACACAGAGTTGGACACTACTGAAGCGACTTAGCATGGCATAGCCCAGGTGAGTACCAAAATCCCTTTCCATATGAGCTCCTCTGATTCTGTGGTTCTTTGACCTCTTTTCAAACCAGAACATCTCTCTCTTCTCCCCAGGCTTCTCTGGAGTTGCCTACAAGCTTCCTGGGATATGTGCTACTAAACTATCAATAGTTACAGAAGATGAGAAAAACCTAAGAATGCATGCAGTCACACGCCTCACATGCCCCTCCCAGGGATGCACACAGTGAGGGCTTCCCATCCTGAGGCCAGGTGAGGGCAGGGGCCCCGATCTGAGCTCGCCTGAGAAGGACGTGCCTGTCTTTAGCCACCTCCAGTGTAGACAGGGATAAAGGGCAGGCAGCCTGAAGTCTGAACCAACAGGTAGACCTGAACAGAATGGGTTTTCCAAGCTGTGAGAGTCCCATCTTGAATCTGGCTCAGAATGCTCTCTGAGCCTGCCCTGGTGGGGGGTTTCAGAAGTGAAGAGGGGGGTTTCCTTAACTCTGAAGGGGCCAAATGTGAGATGAACCTGGGACCCGCTGTGAGGGGGCTGGGAGCCAGGCCCTCCCTTTTCTGTCCAACATTGCTGGCTCTCTGAGTCTTGTTTTTTTTTTCCAACAGAAACAGAGTTTTTGTCATAAAATTCTTGGACCACTTGACTTTCTGGATTATAACATCTCCCGCCCGCTCCCTCCCCCCCACAACAGTGATGATAGCTTTAGTCTCTCTCATAAACGTCTAATGGAAACTTTTTCCTTCAGAATAGCAACAGAAAGAAAACATCAAGGCGATTTCATTATGGGGCAACTTCTTCTCTGGTTAGTGAGAGGCAGGGCAGTGACCTGGAGCTGATTTTGTTCATTTAAAAGGAGAGACAATTGTTCATGCAACAAACATTTCCTAAAGCCATGGAGCAGCTGGGTTTCTGCTGGGCATTGGGGATATTTGCAGTTTCAGTTCTGAAGGAGCCGTGAGGTCGGGGGATAAACATGGGAAAATCACAGTCCAGGATCCATGCATTGATGGCAATTTGTATACACAAGCTGAGTAAAAAAGGGATGAAAAGTCTTTCTAAAAGCCTTGTAAGCAGAGAATAGAGAATGTGTAAGCAGCATGAAGTCAGGGTATTGAAACTGAGAAGCTGATTGACCTCTCTATCTAAAATTTTATTTCCTTTTCTGTCCTCTCTGACGTCAGTCTTGTGCTCACTGAACACTAATCAGCCACAGTCAGATGACTAAAACTGCTGTTGTAGGTAACCTCGATAACCTACAAACTTAGGTTGTTTCTCCAGGGCAAGATGAGCTAACAGACCCTGGAGCCGTGCACCACCTGGCCAGAGAATCGTCCACCAGAGACATCCTGACTCCTGAAACCACGATTAAGAAATGTCACAAGACCATGAGTAACCCCAGCTTCTTTGATCTTCTGCTTTAAAAAGCCTCTAACTCAAAAACCAAGTGTGAGTGGGTCTGAGGCTTGTTTCCCAACTCCCTCACTTGGCACTCTGCAATAAAGCCTCACTTTGCTGCCAACACCCACTATCAGAGTTGGACTTTCTGTGCTGTGGACACACATGAGCCCTTTTGCTTGGTTACAGAAGTATGGACCTGTTCTCCTGGGTGAAGATGAGCAGGAGAGGTGCTGTGGAGAAAGGGGCAGCAGATGGCCTGGTAAGCTGGGCAAGGTAAGATCTGATGGGCACTGTCTGCTCAACTGGGGAGTTGAGACTTTATTCTAAGAGCCAGGAGTAGCCGTTGATGGGTTCCAAGCAGAAGAAGGTCCTGACCACATCTGTACTTTACAAAGACTCCTCTGTGAAGTGATACAACATCTGGGATTTGCATCCAGATAACCCTCGACCAAAGCTTTCTAGGTAGTGCTAATGGTAAAGAACCTGCCTGCCAGTGCAGGAGACATAAGAGACACTGGTTCAATCTCTGAGTTGGGAAGATCCTCTGAATAGGAAATGGCAACCCACTCCAGTACTCTTGCCTGGAGAATCCCATGGACAGAGAAGCCTGGTGGGCTACAGTCCAGAGAGTCACAAAGAGTTGGACACGACTGAAGCAACTTGGCATGCATGCAACCTTAGACCAAAAGACAAAAAGCAATTAGTTGGTGGACTTTGTATTGGAAACAGCCCATATATCTATCAAAAGGCTGGTTGAATAAAAAAAGTATCAGGCAGCTGTAGCTGGGAATGAGAAATTTCTCCACTTATATTCTGAGTAAAAAGGGAATGTGTATATAATACTTATTTAAGAAAGGCAGGGATCAAATATATAAGCATACAGATGTATCTACTTGTATTTAAAATAAACAATGGAGTGACAAACCTATGAGAAGTGGTTACTGATGGGGTGAGGGGCCATACAGAGGGGAGGGATGGAGATAAAAGCTGAATTTATTTGAATAAACGTTGTTTTGTATATTTGACTTTGGAACCAAGTAAATATTTCATGTAAAGCACAAAATTAAATTTAAAAAAGGAATTTCTAAGAGTAAAGAAATGAAATGGAACAAATGAACATGAGTGTGCATGCGGTCAGTGGGGTAAGCAGGCAGGCGAGCCATTCAAACACAGTGATTTGACTGTATATCCACAGAGAGAAAAGGAAAGATACACCCATCTGAATGCAGAGTTCCAAAGAACAGCAAGGAGAGATAAGAAAGGCTTCCTCAGTGATCAACGCAAAGAAATAGAGGAAAACAGTAGAATGGGAAACATGAGATCTCTTCAAGAAAATTAGAGATACCAAGGGAACATTTCATGCAAAGATGGGCTCGATAAAGGACAGAAATGCTATGGCCCTAACAGAAGCAGAAGATTTTAAGAAGAGGTGGCAAAAATACACAGAACTGTACAAAAAAGATCTTCATGACCCAGATAATCACGATGGTGTGATCACTCCCCTAGAGCCAGACCTCCTGGAATGTGAAGTTAAGTGGGCCTTAGGAAGCAGCACTACAAACAAAGCTAGGGGAGGTGATGGAATTCCAGTTGAGCTATTTCAACTCCTAAAAGATGATGCTGTGAAAGTGCTGCACTCAATATGCCAGCAAATTTGGAAAACTCAGCAGTGGTCACAGGACTGGAAACAAGTTTTCCTTCCAATCCCAAAGAAAGGCAATGCCAAAGAATGCTCAAACTACCACACAGTTGCACTCATCTCATATGCTAGCAAAGTAATGCTTAAAATTCTCCAAGCCAGGCTTCAATAGTATGTGAACCATGAACCTCCAGGTGTTCAAGCTGGATTTAGAAAAGGTAGAGAAACCAGAGATCAAATTGCCAACATTCGTTGGATCATCAAAGAAGCAAGAGAGTTCCAGAGAAACATCTACTTCTGCTTTATTGACTATGCCAAAGCCTTTGACTGTGTGGATCACAATAAACTGTAGAAAATTCTGAAAGAGATGGGAATACCAGACCACCTGACCTGCCTCCTGAGAAATCTGTATGCATGTCAAAAAGCAACAGTTAGAAACGGACGTGGAACAACAGGTTGGTTCCAAATCAGGAAAGGAATATGTTAAGGCTGTATATTGTCACCCTGCTTATTTAACTTATATGCAGAGTACATCATGAGAAACACTGGGCTGGATGAAGCACAAGCTGGAATCAAGATTGCTGGGAGAAATAGCAATAACCTCAGATAAGCAGATGACACCACCCTTATGGCAGAAAGTGAAGAACTAAATAGCCTCTTGATGAATGAGAAAGAGAAGAGTGAAAAAATTGGCTTAAAATTCAACATTCAGAAAACTAAGATCATGGCATCCAGTTCCATCACTTCATGACAAATAGATGGGGAAACAATGGAAACAGTGACAGACTTTATTCTTTTGAGCTCCAAAATCACTGCAGATGTTGAGTGCAGCCATGAAATTAAAAGACGCTTGCTCCTTGGAAAAAAAAGCTATGACCAACCTAGACAGCGTATTAAAATGCAGAGACATTACTTTGCCAACAAAGTCCATCTAGTCAAAGCTATGGTTTTGCCAGTGGTCATGTATAGATGTGAGAGTTGGAGTATAAAGAAAGCTGAGTGCCAAATAATTGATGCTTTTGAACTGTGGTGTTGGAGAAGATTCTTGAGAGTCTCTTGGACTGCAAGGAGATCCAACCAGTCCATCCTAAAGGAAATCAGTCCTGAATATTCACTGGAAGGACTGATGCTGAAGCTGAAACTCCAATACTTTGGCCACCTGATGCGGAGAACTGACTCAATGGAAAAGACCCTGATGCTGGGGAAGGTTGAAGGCAGGAGGAGAAGGGGACAACAGAGGATGAGATGGTTGGAGGCATCACTGACTCAATGGAGATGAGTTTGAACAAGTTCCGGGAGTTGGTGATGGGTAGCGAAGCCTGGAGAGCTACAGTCCATGGGGTTGCAAAAAGTCGGACATGACTGAGCAACTGAACTGAACTATACAGAGATAGAACTTAAGGACAAAAAGA
Source organism: Okapia johnstoni (assembly GCA_024291935.2). NCBI lineage: Eukaryota > Metazoa > Chordata > Mammalia > Artiodactyla > Giraffidae > Okapia > Okapia johnstoni. The sequence goes on from CM044326.1 coordinate 28,151,746, forward strand.
ACTGCAAACACACAATCTTGTTTTTCAGCAATCATTTGGCTGGTGTGATACCATGCAGGGCCCAGGGGGACTCCTGGGCACAAAGCCTTTCTGTGTCCCATATTTCTTTGATGATAAGAGCCAGACATCATTCAGCTTCCATGACCTTCCCTGAATCCAATGGGCAGATTCAAGCAGTTGTTAATTAGGGAAGGGAGGGGAGGGGAAACCAAGGAGAAACAGTCAAGAGCAGCCTTGGGGTAAGGTCCTGTTTCTTCATCCAAGGATACATACAACAATATCTTTGCACATAGCTCAGTTGGTTAACAATCTGCCTGCAATGCAGGAGACCCCGGTTTGATCCCTGGGTCAGGAAGATCCCCTGGAGAAGGAAATGGCAACCCACTCCAGTATTCTGGCCTGGAGAATCCCATGGGCAAACGAGCCTATCAGGCTACAATCCATGTGTTCATAAGAGTGGGACATGATGTAACGACTAAACCACACATTTGGCAGAGACTGAAACCACCTCCATGTGGGAGAAGTTAATGGCTAACAATGGTAAGCTGACCACAAGCATGTAGATCCCAGACCTGAAGGTTGGACCTGAAGGTTGATGATGCTGACTCCTACTTACCTCGCCACCCACCCATCAGAAGAATGCCCATGAGCTGAACATGCTCACTTTGGAAAATCAATATAAAACTTCCCACTATCTTCCCCAAGTTGGTATATATAGTTTTGAGGGTGTTAGCCTCCAGACTGGTTCCAAATCGGGAAAGAAGTACGTCAAGGCTGTATATTGTCACCCTGCTTATTTAACTTATATGCAGAGTACATCATGAGAAACACTGGGCTGGAAGAAACGCAATCTGGAATCAAGAGTGCTGGGAGAAATATCAATAACCTCAGATAAGCAGATGACACCACCCTTACGGCAGAAAGTGAAGAAGAACTAAAGAGCCGCTTAATGAACACGAAAGAGGAGAGTGAAAAATTTGCTTAAAACTCAACATTCAAAACTAAGATCATGGCATCTGGTCCCATAACTTCATGGCAAATGAATGGGGAAACAGTGGAAACAGTGACCGACTTTAATTTGGGGGGCTCCAAAATCACTGCAGATGGTGACTGCAGCCATGAAATAAAGACGCTTACTCCTTGGAAGAAAGTTATGACCAACCTAGACAGCATATTAAAAAGCAGAGATACTACTTTGCCAACAAAGGTCTGTCTAGTCAAGGTTATGGTTTTTCCAGTAGTCATGTATGGATGTGAGAGCTGGACTATAAAGAAAGCTGAGCACCAAAGAATTGATGCTTTTGAACTGCAGTGTTGGAGAAGACTCTTGAGAGTCCCTTGGACTTCAAGAAGATCCAACCAGTCCATCCTAAGGGAGATCAATCCTGAGTGTTCATTGGAAGGACTGATGTTGAAGCTGAAACCAACCTAGACAGCATATTAAAAAGCAGAGACATTACTTTGCCAACAAAGGTCCATTTAGTCAAAGCTATGGTTTTGTCAGTAGTCATGTATGAATGTGAGAGTTGGACTGTGAAGAAGGCTGAGCGCCGAAGAATTGATTCTTTTGAACTGTGGTGTTGGAGAAGACTCTTGAGAGTCCCTTGGACGGCAAGGAGATCCAACCAGTCCATCCTAAAGGAAATCAGTCCTGAATATTCATTGGAAGGACTGATGCTGAAGCTGAAACTCCAATACTTTGGCCACCTGATGTGAAGAGCTGACTCATTGAAAAAGACCCTGATGCTGCGGAAGATTGAAGGCGAGAGGAGAAGGGGACAACAGAGGATGAGATGGTTGGGTGGCATCACCGACTCAATGGACAGGAGTTTGAATAAGCTCTGGGAGTTGGTGATGGACAGGGAAGCCTGGCGTGCTGTAGTCCACTGGGTCACAAAGAGTCAGACATGACTGAGCGACGGGACTGAACTGAACTGAACTGAGCCTGCTGTGGCCCCCTTTGCCTGGCAAAGCAATAAAGCTATCCTTTTCTACTTCACCCAAAACTCTGTCTCTGAGATTTGATTTGGCAATAATGTACAGAGAAGGTGAGTTTTCGGCGTCAGGTGGGAGAATTGGTACTGGTATTCTGAGACTGTAGTGTGTTCAATGCGGGATGAAGCCAATGAGAGATTATGTGAAATTCTATATTGTGTGGTGTCTTTGAGAAATGAGACTCTTAGCATGGAAGAAAGGAGATGCAGGTGGAAGCAATATGAAGTTATGCAAAAACCCCATAGTGCTGAATTTGATTTGAAAGTATCAGTATGAGCTTACATGTTTTATCTTTAAGACTAACAGAAAACATGTTCTCTAGCTCTGACCTCTGAAAAGACCTAGGAATAGTAATCCAGTATCAGCAAGCACCCCCAGTGTGCCCAGAATGTAGTCTTAAAATTTCATTTCCCAATGAAAGATTAGGGCTCCGTGAAGAAATGGTTGATTCCAGGGCTGGGACAGGAAATAGTCATGAGGAGATGGTCACAGCAGGTGGGAAGCAAGCCCTCAGAGACTCCTAGGAGAGTGTAAGGGTTATCCTCAGGACTCAGGAGTCAACTTGAAGAGCCTCCTTTTGGCCAAAGATGGACACTTTTAGCATCAATAAAGGTAAAACTGCAATGGATTGAATACTTCAAATAGGTTTAATTCCAAGAGTTCATAATGATATTGAAACAAATCTAATCGCTCACCTTTGGAGTATGCTTACAAGCAAACTCATTATTTTGAAAATTGACAAAGATGTTAAATTAACTTTGAGCATTTATCTGTGCTTCCTACACAAACTGCACTACTGCATAATGAAATAATAGGTGAGAGGCAGTTTCCCTTTTTTAATATTATTTATTTACATATATTTGGTTGCACTGGGTCTTCGTCGCAGTGCGCAAGCTTTTTCTAGCCAGAGCTGCTTTTTGTTGCGGTGTGTGGGCTCCTCATTGCCGTGGTTTCTCCTGTTGCAGAGCATGGGCTCTAGGTGGGTGGGCTTCAGTAAGTGCAGCAGGCGGGCTCCGTGGCATGTGGAATCTTCCCAGACCAGGGATCAAACCCATGTTCCCAGCATTGGCAGGCAGATTCTTATCCACTGTACTACCAGGGAAGTCTAGGAAGTTTCTCTTTATAGAAGTAATTCAGTTCATAAATGAAAAAGGAATGATATAATTGGAATGTCACCATTTGGCAACTCCCAATTAATTAATGGATAGTGACACTGGGTTAGCAACATCTGCCAACATCACAAATAAAGACAATCAGATATTGCATGGCTTCCGTGAAGTATTCTTGCCAAAAAACTCAACCTAAATCTAGATTCAAGTAGCAACTATAGGAAACACATGGGATCTAAGAAAATATTAAAAGACACCATGGAGATGCAATCAGTAAAATCTGTGTTGTGGAAACCTCTATAGGATAAATGATCTGGTTTCTTAAACCAATAAACTGCAGAAAAAGTGAGGAGGAAACTGATATTGAAAAGAAACTTAAAAGACATATTACTAATTACGATATGCAGGACTTATTTATATCAAGATTCAAACTGAAAAAAATGAGATAAAAATTTTGTAACATTTAAAACAACATTAAAACAAATTTGAACACTGGCTGGATATTTGATATTAAAATTATTATTGTTTTTAAGTGTGATGTTATTGTGGTTGTGTTTTTTTCCTAAGTCCTTATCTTTTAGAAATATATACAGAAATAGTTATTATGAAATGATGTGTCTGTTTTCTTCCAGACTTCTCTGGTGGTCCAGTGGTTAAGACTGCCCACTCCCAGTGCAGGAGGCCTAGGTTCGATCCATAGTCAGGAAACTAGGTCTGCCTGCCACAACTAAGACCCAGAGCACCCAAAACAAAATCCCTGAACTCTGTGCTGGAACATGGAACCATGAAAAGGGCTCCCTTTTTCCTACCCCCCACCCCCAGCTTTGTCCCACATTGCCAGGAATCTTGTGCACACGTGTGTGCACATCCCAGCTCACATATCCAAGCTCCATCCATACCCTCTGCCAAAGCTGCCCCTTGCTTGGTCATCCTCTGGGCCTATGGCTGCACACACTAACAGTTCAGTTTGCCCTTAGGGGGACAGAGTTGTGAGGAAGAGGCCCTTGCAAGTTTAGGGGCTATGTGGGCATGCTGTTCCAGAGTCTTGGGGACCTGAAATTTGTTCTAGAAGATATGTACAGCTCTGTGTGATTATGTGTCCTTGGTCCCGTTGACTTCTTATGCTGTGGAGAATCATATGGTTGAGGGAGGGCCATGGGGGGCTCAGGGTCAGTGGGTCCTTAGGGTAATGCCAGCAACTGCTGGTGGGAGGATGGGAGTTTTATCTCAGGTGAAGCAAAATTGAGAGGTTCCTGGTGTTTCCAAAACCCAAAATTAAATGCGTGATTTTCATGTAAGAGATGATGGGAAGAGGATAATATTCTTGGCCCCCAGCCCTAACCCCACAGCAAGATGACTTGTGGGATCTTAGTTCCCTGACCAGGGATCACACCCAGGCCCTGGCAGTGAAAACACCGAGTCCTAACCACTGAGCCACCAAGGAATTCCCTGGAAGTCATCTTAAAGGGCCTGATTTATTGTTTAAGGATTTAAAATCTAACTGTTTGGAGTAACATTATAAATAACACAATCATTTTGGTTCAATTTGAGGGGAAAATATAAGATCAATTATACATATCTTACCTTCTAAAAAGAAGTCACAGCCCTTATTGAAACTGAATTCATATTGTGCCTCCAAAATGAAACTGGCATGCTTTCCAAGACCGAACATCAGGGGATGTTGCCCCCCAAGACTTACTGGTATGGCTGGCCAAGGTCTCTCAGTCTGATTTGAACAATCTTTGCTTCTCAGCCTCCTAAAACTCTACCCTCAGTACTTGTTGCTTTGGCATTAGTGGCATTGTTGTCAAACAATAATCAGCATCCAGCCTTCAAAGAACAATGAAATTTGTGTGGGTCTGAAGAACTGCAATTTGAGGGACTTCCCTGGTGGTCTAGTGGCTAAGACTCTGTGTTCTCAAGGCAGGGGCCCTGGGTTCGATCCCTGGTCAGGGTACTAGATCTCACATTTGCTACTTACCAAAAAAAAAAAAAAAAAAAACTCTGCATGCCACAATAAAGATCTAAGATCCTGTGTGCTGCAAATAAGACCTGGCACAGACAAATAAATAAATAATGTGTTTTTTTTTAAATAAAAGAATTGCAATTTGAGAGACAAAGATTTGAGTAGAATGGAAAGAGGGTTCCAGGGAAGAAAAAGAGTCAGGGTTTTATAAAGGCAAAGACCACAGGTTGTTCAAATGGTCTGGCAGGAATTATGATGGACTCTGACACAGGAAAGGAAATATTTCTCCTTGAGGAAAAAGCTGTCATGAGTTATTTAGGGTAAGGGTCCAAACGGTATCTTTACTGTCTGGAACACTGGGCAGATATTCTGGATGCCTGAGTTGAGACAATAACTGGTCAAAGTTCAGATTCCATCTGGGCTGAGGTGAGCATAAATCACACTCACTCAGTGTCTCCTGGCTCCATTTTAGAGAGCTCTCTTAGCGATACTGACTCCATTTTAATTTTCCTTTCACAGTGCACACCAGGTTCTTAAAGCATCGTGCAACTTGTTCTAGGAAAGGAAACTTTTCAAACCCTTACACCTTAGCGAGAACAAGTGCATCAGCTCTTTTCACAGGATGGACCAGTGCAGCCAGAGAGTCCCTGGTGCCATATGGAAGGGTGAAGAATGAGCACAGGACTTTAGGAATGGTACTTCCTAACTTCCACCCAAGTTTGTCTTCTTTATAATTGGCTGAGGGCTCCTATATGTGATACAGAATAGATCACAGACAACAAAGGTCAGTAGTTTTTCAGGGCTCTGTAGGAAAAGCAGTGCTTTTGAGGCTTGTGTCCTTGGAATCCTGGCTGATTTTGGAGCTGGATGTAAGGAAAAAAATCCCAGCAGGCTTCCAGTTGGCCAGTGCGCTGCCAGGGCCCTGCCCTCACAGCCACAGCAGCCTGAGCACTGAGCTGTCAGGCAATCAAGGCCTTAGAGGTAGGCCAGGACAGATTGCCCAGCCTCTATTCTCTAAGTTTTGGTTCAACTCTAATAGACCTCTGACCACCCTTCCGGCCTCTAGGGGGCGCATTTCTCAGTCTCATGGTCTTTTTAGGGTGCAATTTCTTGACCTTGACCACAAGTTCCTAGGAATTTTCTGAATGGGTGGGTGATAAACCAAATGCCACTCTTCTGTTGACTGAAACCTTTGGAAGACCTTGGCCCCAGAGCTGAAGCAGACGGACTTGACTTCGGGCTTGGAGACTGGAGCTTGCAGGGTTTTTCATCAGTTTTGCCCTTAGCTGTGGGCAGGGAGATTGAGTTACTTAGCCTCATGGTCCATTATCATCTTTGAGTAAATCCTCTTCCTTCATTTTGAATTAATGAATTTCCTCTTATCCCATTGTTGTTCAGTTGTTGTGTCCAACTCCTTGAGACCCCATGGACTGCAGCACACCAGGCTTCCTTGTCCTTCACTATCTCCCAGAGCTTGCTCAAACTCATGTCCATTGAGTCAGTGATGCCATCCAACCATCTCATCCTCTGTCACCCTCTTCTTCTGCCCTCAATCTTTCCCAGCCTCAGGGTCTTTCCCAATGAGTTGGCTCTTCACATCAGGTGGCCAAAGTTTTGGGCTTCAGCTTCAGCATCAGTCCTTCAGTGAATATTCAGAGTTGATTTCCTTTAGGACTGACTGGTTTGATATCCTGGCTGTCTTATCCCATAGTTCCCTCCTGTTCTCCTATCCACTATAGGTAAGCACTCTAATGTCCTTAATGCACATCTTTTTATTTGCATGTGTTCTTGCATGTGTTTTGTGTGAGTATATTTTTTTAACTCAGAAAATAATTTATTTTTCTTAAGTGTAAGGGGAAACTTAGAAGCATTAGTACATTATCAGGACTTTAATCCAAATGTTGAATAAGCATATCATTCCAAATTCAGGGCCTGGGCAATATGAAAATGAAAAATACTTTGAGGGATAAAAACATATTGTGAATAACACATGAATTTACATTTCCACTTAGGTGTACTATTCCAAAATTGATAGAATTTTGGTCCATTTGAACTAGTACAGAATTATTGAGAGTAACCACTGAAATACCTTTCAACTATAAGAAGTATGGAAAATTGCAAAATAAAAATAATTTAACATAAGAGAACTATTATATGATCATTCTGGTCTACAAAATGAGCGTCCAAATTTTGGTTGAGAAATGTTACCCTAGTATCCTAAAAATAAGCAGAGTCTTTGAAATCTTTTACCCATTGATATCAGATAGTTGTGTTCCTTTTATTAATATCAGAGGCAATAGTACAATGCTAAAAATAAGCATGCACCTATACTTGTATTAGAATGTACGGAAATGGTATTCTGTTATAAAATCTCATCTGCCTTCCTGCTTTTTTCACTGAACGCTTTGATTTTAAGATCCACGTTGCTGAGTCTGCCTGCAGTGCGTCGGCCACGTGTTCCTCGTTCATGCTCCGCTAGAGGACTCTCAGGCTGCCCCTCCCTCCTCCATCACGGGCACAGGGACAGAATTTCTGGGTCATAGGACTGAGATGGAGGTTTAAGTCTGGAAATCTACAAGCACTCAAGTGCCAAAACCCCTCCCCTGTGCCTGGAGGAGACGTTTTGGAAGTCTGGAGAGTCACGACGCCTCCCATCCTCCCTACAGCACTAGGCTGAACTCCTAAAACTACAGGATTTGGGGTAGGAATGTCAGAGTTGAGGAGCAGCCATTCTCCCCCTCTCTGCTCTCGGAGACGACATCATGGGGTCCAGTTGAGAGGCTCAGCATCAGCAAAGAATTTGCTGGCAAGCCCTGACTGCTGAGTTGGCCCCGCCTGCACAGCTCAGGATAGGGGGACAGCCAGCCCTCACCCCAAGGCTGGGAAGTGACTGTGGCCAGGTCTCCACAGGCAGAAGACTTGAGCAGGGACACTCTGGGGTCAGGCGGCTCCCTCGCACCTGCCCCTGCCCCCAGGCAATCCTTTGGGGGGCAGCTTCACTAACTGTTGGACTGAAGTCAAGAGCCTCAGGCTTCTCACACTAAAAAAAATTCAGAAACACTCCGATTGACTCTGACACAAAGCTCTTTCAGCCTAAGATGGGGCCAAGGGGGCTCTTGCTGATTTCCACTGCCCCACACTGCCAGCCTTCAGGGGGCGCTGTTCCTCCAACATCAGAGATTCTGAGCAAGAAACAAGGGCAGCTCCCGAGTGACAGCTCAGTGGTGCCTCACGGGGATGGTAAAGACCCTGCCGACAAAGGCTTGGGGAGAATGAAGGCAAACTGGATGGGGCAGAAACATGGCAACTCCTTTGGGCGTGTACCTGGGCTTCCTCCTGCCTTGCTCCAATAGCACCACCTGCTCCTCCTTGCTCCACGAGACCCTCCAAAATGCAGACCAAGAGAGGCTGAGCCCTCCCTCCACACTGCCTGGGCCTGCACTTTTGTTTCCTGCCTCCTCACCTCCTAGCAGGAGAGCAGAGGCCTTCCCTGATAGGACCTGAGGATGGCCTTCTCCAGAAAGACACAGCCACAACTTCTGTGAATGACAGACACACAGTGACCGGTGGAAGGACAGTGTGGGGGAGGACTTTTCTTTGCCCTCCGGACCTTTGTCCCATGGGCATCACTCTCAGTTAAGGAGAGCCTGGGGCAAAGCCAGTGAGACTGGGGGTGGGAGAGTGGGCAGGCGAGTAGAAGTCCATGGCATGTAAGGGCAACCTGGGGCAGGGGTGAGTGACAGACTCGTAGGAAATAAGCATGGTCCCTGCCTGGAGAAAGGGCACTCACTATGGGGATAACACCCATTCATGCCACAACTATTCTCTGAGCCTCTCTTATATGTCAGGCCCTGGGCTAGTTGCAGCAAGAGCTGTGTGGTTCCAATGGTCTGGAGCCGATATTGGAGAGCAGAGACAAACAGTATACTTATGCGTGTGTGCATAGTTATGTCCTACTCTTTGCAACCCCATTTACTGTAGCCCGCCAGGCTTCTCTGTCCATGGAATTTCCCAGGAAAGAATACTGGAGTGGGTTGCCATTTCCTCCTCCAGGGGATCTTACTGATCCAGGGATCGAACTTGCGTCTCTTCCGTCTCCTGCATTGGCAGGCAGATTCTTTACCGCTGAGACACCTAGGAAGCTCAAGTAAGCAAATACGTAATTCTAAATAGCAATATGAACAATGAGGGAAATTGGGAGGGTGCTGAGACAGAGAATAATGGGGAGGAGGGAGACATGCTGATCAGGAAAGGAGGCACACAGGCTGAAGCAGGGATCATGGAGGTTTATCCCTGCCCAGCATCCCTTTCCCTCTTCTCCTACAGCCCTCTCGGTTCCCTCCTCTACTCTTACCCACAAGGCTCTGGGAGAGGACATGTGACCCATTTCCAGCCAATCAGGGCAGCGCATCCCACACTGGCCACAGTGATTGGTTCATAGATGGGCACATGACCCCAGTCAGGCAAAGGAAAGTCAGGCTGGAAGTTTGACTGGACTGTTGGTAAGAAGCTATCTCTTTTTTGTTTGAGGATATTAAAACACGGATGTAAGCCTTGAACAGCCATGAGTGGCCGCATGAAGAGTGTGCCTGAAAACACAGCCAACCTTAAGGAAAGCAGAGACGAAAATTTCTCCAGAGAGATCTTTCGATCAAGCACTAAGGCCATTTTTGGAATCTGCAGGAGGGAAGGGGAAAAGAAACATCAGCGTCTTCATCAGAAGTCTCTTGTCTTCACCTTTGGACATCAGTCAAAACTCTGTGAGAGCAGAAAAGCCCCATCTTTAACATCTTGTTACATGAGTATTGTTGGCTGATTCCTATAAATAAGGAAAACAAAGCTCAGGGAGGTTGAGTAACTTCCCAAGAACACAGAGCTAAACTCATGCCCCAGTTTACCTGGCTTCAAATCTTCCTCCCTCTTTCTACTATCCCAATCTAAGGGGTGTTATGGCTGGGCAGGCAGATGGCCCCTAGCGTTGGGCAGCTTGAGCTGGGATTCAGGGCCATAACTCCAGCTCTGGCAGGCTGTGGGCAGGGTGGTCCCACATCCAGAGTGACATTTATCTGGAAAGCTCATCTCAGGGTCTAGGCTTAACAGTCATGCATCAAGTGCCCAATGTGCTTCATCCAGATACAAAACTGACAACCAGCCAGAGCTGATGATACTTGCGGCTGGATGCCTTCTTGTCCTCCTTTCCCGAGTCAGGACTGACCCCTGGGATGGGGTGAGGCTGAGGCTGGCCAGCAGGGAACCCCAGCTGTTAGGAGTAGAAAAAGGCAGTGTCAGGAGCCAGACCCGTACACCTTTCTCCCACATCCATCCCATCCCGGACCAGGGCCAGCCTCCTCATGTCTCTCTGGAGTCCTCACCTGCCCCTCTGCCTCCAGCCTCACCCCTCACCCCTATCCCCCAGAGCTGCCACTGTTTGCCTGATCATTCATGTCTTGCTGCCAAACAAATGTCCAAAAACATGTTTTGTAACAGCAACCTTTATCTACAGGGGATCGTTGAAACTTCTGGGCCTGGCATTTACAGTGGTTCAAAATGTGGCCTTCCTAAACTATTTTTAGCTTTGTTTCTCCTTCTTTCAGATGAGTATCCTGCATGTGTGTCAAACTGTGTGTGCCACACATTGGCTCAGGCAATTTCTTCCATCCCTGCTGCCCCTCTCCATTGTTAATAAGGCAGTTCATTCGTTCAGTCCATCCACCTTTTGTTCAACAGATGTTCCAGGCATCTCGCTCTGCACCCATTCCAGGCAGCTTCGCAGACCACATCTCTGACACCTCACCCCTGTTTCTTCCCCTGCTGCACTCAACTGCAAACCTTTCAAGGGCAGGGGCTGTGTCTTGCCTCTTTTGCAGTCCCATAGTGTCCTGCCTGTGGCAGGGGTTAATGAGTGTATACCATTTGAATGGGACAAACACAGGCTCTTGTGGGAAAGCACTAAAAACACCGGCTTGAGAGGCTAGAGATTAGTCTCAGCTCTGCCACTTACTAGTGTGGCTCATGGAGAACTACTGTCCTTCTCTGGACCTCAGGATGCTCACCTGTAAAATGGGACTACCATCCTGTCCTGGGCACCTTGCTGGGCTGGAGTGGGTGGGAGACTGTGCAGGTGTGGCTGTTACTACAATGGTGTCTCCCATAGGCAGGGTGTGTGTTGACAGTGGAGGGAGATGACTATGTTTCTTGGAGCCCTTTGGCCATGAGAGCTGAGTTGTGCAAAGACAGCAGGAGGACACTCTCAGGACCCTCAGACACCAGCCCAGGGGTTTCAGCAGGGGAAATGGCCAGCAACCTGCTACATGTGTCTTTCTGAAGCTGGATGTGATGCTCCAATGCTCCAGGGCGTTCTGCCAGTATCCAGGGAGGTAGGGGCTGGCAGGAGCTGTTCTCCAGCCCCAGGCTGTCTGTGAAGGGTCCGTGGGCATGGCGTCACTTGGCTCATTTGCAGTCCCATGGTCCTCAAGGCTCCAGACTGCCTCCAGTAACTTTCAGGGGGGCGGTGTGTGTAAAGGAAAGTGGAGTTTGAGTCAGAGCATTTGATCATCACAGGCTATCTGAGTGGCGAGGGACAGCTGAGCCCTCGGAGTCAGCAGCCTCACTGTCCAGAGGGGAAGCCGAGGCTCACACTGGAGAAGGGACAGGCCGAGGTCACTTTTATAGTCCAGGGGTGGGTTTTGGAGATTGAAGCCCAGCTCTGTCACTTATTCCTGTAAGAGCTGGAGCAAATTATGACCCTAAGTCTCAGTTTCTGTAAATGTTAATGTGTGTGTGTTAGTTGCTTAGTTGTGTCCAACTCTTTGTGATTCCGTGGACTGTAGCCCACCAGGCTCCTCTGTCCATGGGATTCTCCAGGCAAGAATACTGGAGTGGACTGCTATTCCCTTCTCCAGGAAATCTTTCCGACTCAGGGATAGAACCCAGGTCTCCTGCATTATAGGCAGATTCTTTACGGTCTCAGCCACCGGGGAAGCTCGTAAATGTTAATAGGAGTTTTCAATTCTAATATGGTACACCTGTGAGGATTGGAGGGCATGGTGTGTATAAGGTGCCAGAGGCAGCTCAGGCATGTCTCCAACCCCCTGGCCCAGGGTCATAGGGATGTTCCCTCCTGGACATCCTGAGTTGCTCAGGGGAAATTCCGCCCTGTTTCTCAGGTGACAAAGCTGTCAAAGGCTTTTGGAGCCAGGGCAGGAGGAGGCAAGTCTAAGATTGTGCCAGTCAGGAGACTGATTCTGAGGAAGTGAGAAGCTTGGGGCCTGGGCCAGCCTTCCCACCCTTTCCTTTTCTTCATTTGCTCATTCATTCCTCAGACATGGATTGAGTGTCTGCTCAGCAATGGATTCTGTCTGGCAGCTGCTCCATCGGGGAGGAAGAAGACCAACTGCTCCCCGTCTGAAACCCTCATGGTCCAGTGGGGAGAGAGACAAAGCAAGGAGATACCACAAGCGTGGGAATTGCTGTGAGAGTCTGCCCGGGGTAGGGGACACGGAAGAAGTGGAGCTGCAGAAAGCTCGCACTTTCTTTATTCTCATTTTAATTGCAGAGCAAGTTTGCATGGTTGAGATCAAGCTGTATAATTTTATAACCTGCTATTTTCATTTGGCATTAGTCATAAATGTTTTCTCCATGTGATTATTAAACTCTAAATATTTTCAATGGCTGCAGCATATTTTCAGCAGAGCAACACCATAATTTAATTAGGCTTAGACATGTAGATTGGGGGATTTTTTTCCCCCTATGATACATAATACTTTTACAAACATCTTTGTACATAAATTGTTTCCCATGTTTCTTGTTATTTCCCCAGGGTAGATTTCTGGTCATGGAATTCCTGGACACAGTGTATCAAATTTTAAAAATTCCTCAGTGATTCCTTGGTATCTACTGCCAAGTGTCTTTCTGAATTGGTTTTTCGGGGGCACCCCAGAGTGGCTGCTGTAGCACTGGCCGGATTTAAGTCTGTGTAGAGGTAGGAGGTTATAGTAGAAAGATAAGTTGGGGATGGGGATTTGAATATACAGACTTGGGATTCCAGTCCCAAACCCTTTACTTCCTCATCCTGTACAGTTCTCCTGTGACAGGGGCAATGACGCTCTCCTTGAGTTGTTTTCTGAGGACGAGAGATGGTAGACCTGAAGCACACAGCTTGGTGTCTGACACACAGTAGGAGCACAGTAATGGTGACTACCACAGATGACAGACAGCATCTGGTCGGGACTGGGAGGAATTCATGCCCTCTGGAAACAGAGGCTGCAGGGTGAGGCCTCAGCTCCAGCTTCCACCAACCCAGGCACAAGTCCTCTTACACTGGCCAAGCCAGAGGTCCCAGCAGCCCTGCAGGCAACAGGGCAGAAGGAAGGAGCCAGAGAATGTGAACAAAAGGCTCTGGGGGCAAACAGGGGGAGGAAGTGATTCCCATGCAGACTGAGGAGGGGAGTGGGAAGGAGAGGAAGCGGGAAGGGGGTAGAGGTCTAGGGGCCACGGGAAAAGGCAGGACCAAGGGGATGAGAGCCAAAGGGAAGGGCTGGTTCTATACTGGAAAGTAAGGTGAATCCAGGTACTAACCAGGTCTCCCGAAGCTGTCCCAAGGCCAGGGGTGGGCACTAGGGGCTCTGACAGGCTGCCCACACCTGGTTCCGTGACTAGCTCACTGGACAAGAACTTGACCCTTTGCCAGCACTGGCAGGCCCACCTGCAGATGTCTCTTGGGTCCTTCTATTTCTGACATCCTCTGGGCAGGTAACTCCCTGGAGAGATGAATGACTCCCCATTTGGTCCTCTAAGTTTAAATATCTACCAGACAATTTCTCTGCTGCAAACAGGAGACAGACCACTCTGGGTCTCTTGTACCAATGGGAAGACTTTTCTGGAGGATTGTTGGAAAGGGGAAGTGCAGAGCTCAGAGGAAAAGCACTTGCTCAGAGAGAGTGACCACAGAGCAGAGTGGACAGGGAAGCCCTGAGGCAGGCTGGAGAATTAGAAAATGGTGCCTACTTTGGTGGGTGAAGTCCCATGTCATACTGCTTGGCTAGAGAAGCAAGCTCTGGTTTTCAACCCTCATTCATCCTCTTGGCTGGACCTTCTTATGGGGCAGTTTGCATTCTGCACAAGCAGACCCTGAGGCAGAGTTTGGAGTACATGATGTTTATTAGAGATCCACATCTGTTGAAAGGAAGGGGGAGAAATCAGGACTGGGCAGAGGAGAGTCAAACTGTGTTTCAGGCTCAGTCAAGCTCAGCAAACCCAGCACCAGGTCATCAGAGTTGTCCCAGCATCAGATCTCAATGGAGGGGCCTTTATCCTTTTGCCTCCAATAGTCACACCAGGAAAGGTGTGACCTCAGGTAAGGTGGCCCCCTGCAACTGAGAAGAAAGGAATTGACAGCTGGAGACTCTGTGCTGGGTACTCTCCCTGCAGCGGTGCAGCAGGTCCTTTGGAAGGGGACCTGGGCTTCATGTCTTTCACGTCTTAAGCAGTGAACAACCTACTCAACTGTACATGGCAGCCCTGTGGGAGAGAAATTTTAGAGGTCACAAACCTGTGCCTTCTCTAGATGCTTTGAAAAGTGTGGATGAGGAAAAATAAAAACAAGTGACAGATCATTGTCTTTGTACTAAGGGAGTCCCATCAGGAGAGTCACATCCTCTGAGCATGATGGTTCCTGATTTTATGGCCTGGCAGTTTCGAAATGTCCGGGTTGTTGTATCTCACCACTTCCTCCCCTTCCCCTGCACTAGCTCCTGGGTCTTATAATATGCTTTCTTCTGGGAAAGGGTGTCAGATTATTGTTCTATTTGTCTCCTTTTCCACTTTCTGTGTGATTTGGCCACAAGTTCTTGACTTTTGGTAGTGAGAAGGCAGCCCTAGAAAGAGGCATGATCTTCATGGGAAGAAGGGAGATGGAACCCTCTGGCTCCAAGATCTTCAGTGGTCCTTCAGTGCTCCTAGTTTGAAGTCCAAACCCTCAGCCTGGCATACAACACCTGCATGAGCTGCCCTGCCTCTTCCCAGCCTGGCACACAGCACCACTGAATGAATGGAAGTGTTTATTGTCATTAATAGTGATGATGATGATAATAATAATAAAAGAATTCATGTTTCCCTAGGCTCCTCCAAACCGCAGCCATCCATCATTCAGGGCTAAGATTAGCAATGACCTAAAACTTCTCAGCTCACCTATTCATACAAAATCATGACTCCTTAAAAGTCTACTCCAACCTTTTTTGGGAGACAAAGGTAAAGAGCAGTGAGTTAAGAGCAAAACTTCAGAGATTTCCCTGGCTGTCCAGTAGTTAAAACTTCGCCTTCCAGCATAGAGGGTGCAGGTTCCATTACTAGTGGGGAAGCTAAGATCCCACATGCCTTGAGGCCAAAAAACCAGAACATAAAACACAAAACAATATTGTAACAAATTCAATAAAGACTTAAAAAGAGCGAAACTTTGGACTCGCCATTGAAAGCAACCACGGATCCTCGGAGAAACCTTGATTCTAGAGCTAGGGGCAGGTAAGTAAGAAGTACTCAAAAACAGATAGTGTCATATGAAAAGGAAACAGAAACTCCTCTAATCTAGGACAGTCTGACCATCAACATAAATAACAGCAATAACAGATTATAACCTATTGAAGTAGAAATTCCTGAGTCTTCATTCATATAAATGAATGAATAGATAAATGAGGAAAAGGGAACACTTCTGTTCAGTAGGATGCCAACTAATAAACCTAGATGTAGTCAGAAAATCGTCAATGGATGTCAAAACAAGCGGGCGAAGATGTGATGAGGAACAGATGCATATATTTACATAGCCTCAAAATTTTTCCTATAAGATACTTATTAAACGTGGAAGGAAAAACTGGTGGATACCACCTAAATCAAGTGACCAAAGTTAACGTCACCAACAATGGAACAAGTTGACCTCATGTGCCTCCTGATATGATGCACTGAGAAGAAAACAAAAGTACTTATGTGGTGTTCCTGTCATACAAAGTATGTGATCTGAACGTAATCATGAGGGAAGAACCAGATGCAAACCCAAATGGAGAGACATTCTACAAAATGAGCAGCCTGCCATTTTCCAAAGTATCAGTGTCATGAATATCAAGGGAAGATAGAGGAACTGTCAGAGATGGAAGGAGACCAGGAGGGAAAAATAGACTTAAGGGACATTATAACTGATGGAATTAAAGGTGACTGAGGAGTGGGACGAGAAAAGAACATTGTATCAATGTTCAGTTTCTTGGTTTTGACACTTATGCTGTGGTTATCTAAGAGAATGTCCTTGTTCGCAGGAAATACTGAAGAATTTAGGGGTAAAGGGTTCCATGTCTCTAGCTTACTCAGATAATATCTACTTCATTACTAAGCATATGTAATTAGTAGGCCTATGTAGTACATGGAGAGATATAATAATAAAGTAACTGTGGTAAAAATTTAAATAATCTGCTGAATCTGGGGAAAGAGGATGAGAGGTTCCTTGTACTCTTTACTTTTTAAACTATATCAAAATAAAATGTAAAAATTAAAAAAATATGAGAACACATGTCTTTCACAGATATCCGGAAAGGGGTGCTGATGAGGACAGGGCTTGGGAAGACACTAGAGAGCTGGGCACTGGCTCCCCAAGAATGTGGGGTCTCACCGTCTGATGAGAGTCTACTGTCATGTCCCTCCACACTGCCCAGGCCACCAGCCACTCCTGGGATCTGTTCTGCTGTTTGAAGTCCTGGAAGTAGGTCTTCTCCAGCTACTCCCTGAGAGGACAGCACCTTAGCAGCAACACTGCCAGGTCTGAAATGCTGTCATCACGGTGGGCTCACAGGCCACTGTGCATGGGAGCTGAGCTAGACGACTTTTCATGTTCTTAAGTACTGGGCTAGGCATGTTAGAAACATCTTATATAAATTTTAGAGCAACCCTGTTAAATACATAGGCTCATCGTCCCCTTGTTCCAGACGAGGAACTTTCTCAGTGAGGTGAGGCTAGAGCCAGGATTCAAATCCTGCTCTTTGGTCTGCAAGTCTAGTGCTCTCCCCACCTCCCACCTGCCAGCTGGACGTGCCCAGTCCCCTTCTGCTTCCGCATGCTGGTAAACGCTCTCTCCTTTGCTGCATCCGTGCTCCCTTCCCCATTTGTCAACTTAGTGATTTTCTGGCCCAGACAAGACTGAAGTCAAGGTCTCCTGCCTTTGAATGCCAGGATCTCAGTAATAATTAAACACCAGCTGGGCCAAAATCAAGCTTTGCCTTATTGTGAGCAAAGATACTTTCTGACCAAATGAAGACCAGTCCAACTGGGGAGAGGATTTTGAAAAACTGCTGATGCTCTTTTTTGAGACAGCTGCTGTTATGAAAAACACAAACCAAAACAGGCTAGAAAGGACCGGAGCAGGAACCAGGGGTGGGAGGTGGTTATACCCTGCCTTCTCTGTTATTAAAAAGAATCTGATCAGTGGTTCTGTCCCGCCAGGCCTCAGTTTCTTCACCTGTAAAATGGAGCAGTAAGGGAATGAGAGGAGTTCCCTTCCAAGCGTGTGCGTCTGACTCACAGACTGTGACTAGAAACTGTGACAGATTCCCTGCCCCTGCCCAGTCAGTAGGTCTAAGCTGAGATCTGGCCTTATGTCTTTTAACCAAGTCCCACAGGTCTTCTGATAGGCCCCCTTCCCGCCATTTGAGACCCTTGAGAGGGTCTCTTCGGGTCCTTCCACCTCTGCATTCCTCCGCCCTCTGCCTGGTGAGCTGGCTGTGGTGATTCTCAGCCTTCACCGAAGGAGCCCTTCCCCCACGTCTGCAGGGCTGGGTGGGGGGTCCTGGTGACCCTGCTGGCCACCCGCTGGCCACTTAGCACTTCTGTGATGTTTTCTAAGCCTTCCGGCCAGCAACACCCAGCTTCTGAAGAGTGACGATGACTGGAAACTCAGAGTCACACCCTGGTGGCTGCAAATTAGTAAATCTGAAAGCTCCTTGTCAACTCGCACTGACAAGTTAGCTGAACTCTCTGAACCTCAGCTTCCATATCTGCTGGATGACATGAGACCTCAGGCATGTGTGCTTAGCACATGCGTCTGTGCGCTGAGACCTCAGCAGGCCTTCACTGTCATTCTGCAAACTCCTTGTTGACTGATCGCACCAGCGAGCTCCTTCTGGCTACTCAGGCCCCAGCTCCTCTCCTGTGGGAGGACTCCCCTCTCTCCTGCACTCACGGCTGTCCTGCAGTCAGGACATTTCCCTACCTGGGCTGCCTCCCCCATCAGACAGGCAGGAGCGCTGCCTTGTTTGCTTCCATGTCCCCAGATAAGAAGGCTCAGGAAATGCCGGTGGGTGCTCTGCAGCCGGGCTTGTTCCATTCTGGGGCAGGGTAGCTGCGGTTGAGTGTGGGAGTCCCAGCCTGGTGGACATGTGCCTCTGGCCAACTGGAGAAGCCTGACCCATTTCCCCCAGGGACAGTGGGCCATGGTGCTTGGGTACAGGAACATTCTTATTCAACCATGGGGTAGATGGGGTGAGCAGGCACCCCACAGCCATGCCAGCATCATGGCAGTGTGCTCTGCTTCTCCAGGAAGGAAAGATACGTGTGTCACCTGGCCTGCCTGGACAATGGCAGATATTATCAAGACAACAATGAGAAAAGTGAACGTGAAAGTGTTAGTCGCTCACCATGTCTGGCTCTGCGACCCCGTGGGCTGTACACCATCAGATTCTTCTGTCCATGGGATTCTCCAGACAAGAATACTGGAGCAGGTTACCATTTCTCTCTCCAGGGGATCTTCCTGACCCAGAGATAGAATCCAGGTCTCCTGAATTGCAGGCAGAGAGAGGCAAGACAAATGCCCCCTGGACCACTGGTGATGCTATTTCTGAATAAAATTTCATGGTAAGGGCCTTCTGAATGCCAAATGTCACCAAGGAGCTTTGAGATGCTCCTTTCTACAATGCCTTCCCTTTTCTAGAAGGCTCCAACCTATTGCTCAAGATTCTTCCTGTTTGAGATAAGGTTGAAGGGTAGGCTGGGGTCAGATCATGCAGGATCTACAGACCATGTAAGGCCAATGACTATTATTCAAAGAGCATTGAGAAATCATAGCTAAGGTGACAATGGAAAGTACATGATCTAATTTGGTCTGAAAATGTCATCCTGATGTGTGGAGAATAGGTGGTAGTAAGCAGGGTTTGCTACAGAGATGTACATCTTGAAACCCTTTATAATACTGTCTTTGGCTTTCTGTTTTTAAGTGAAGCCTGATGGGACAATGAAGCATGGATTCAGGGCTTGGAGCCTCAGCTCATGCATGGTCCTGTCTCCTACCACCTCCCCTGATGGGTTCTCAGGTTTCCCCTCCCCACTCCTGCCTACCCACCACTGCTACCCTCTGCCCCCGGCAAGGCCCTGGCATAGGTGTGGGGAGGCTCAGTGTTGCCTGGCAGCATTTCAGGATGGGGCATGGCAGTAGTTGTCCCCACACTGAGCTGACAGCACCGTGGCACGTTCAGCAGGTGACTCAGGTCTCCTGCTCACTCCTGACCCACGTACCTAGGGCATCCTGGTATGAGCTTGCAATAGTCTTGGGGATCACACTCCACCGTGAGAAAGGGAGATGCCTGGCTTAACTTCCCTGCCCTCAGCTGGAGAATGCAGTCTGGTGACTGGCAGGAGGGGAAACCCAGCAGCTGGTGGGTTTCCTCCAAAATTAGTCAAGAGACGGAGGGCGCTTGTCCCTCAAGTGTTCCCATGCCCAAAGGGGTGCAACATTAAATAGCAAATGAAGCAAGCTGACAGAACATGGGAAAGGGAAAGACTATATTTTAGAACCTTTAATGGCAATTTTTCCCTTGCCTTGTTAATAAGAGGCCCCACACTTTCATTTTGCATCGATGCTGCAAATGACAGCTGGTCCTGGCAGAGAGCTATTAGTGAGATCAAGCATGTAAAAATGCATGCGGGCCCTGCAGGCAGTAATACTCCCTTGTTGCTGGCTTGTATTATTGTTTTTGTTGTTTATTTGGCTCAAGAGGATGGATGAACTGGCTTCAGGAGGCAAACCTCTCCAAGGGGCTGGCTGTGGCAATGTTTTAATAACTGATTTTGCATTTGGTTCTCAATCCACGGACCTATTACTTCTTGAATTTGAGTTCTTCAAGGAGATGTTTTCAAATGTCATGCAAAACAGGATGGGGCTCAGCCTTCATGGGGGGACTCCCTCTTTAAATAGGAGCAAAGTCTGGCTCCAAGCACAGCTGCCTGGACCTCAAGGTGAATGGTGTTTTGATGCAACTGTGCTTATGATTTTCAGGACTGGATTCCCTTCCCCAGGGACACTGGTGATGAAGGGAGGCCTGAGAGCAGTTCCTTTTTTTCTGAGAGGTGCTCAGATGTCTCCATCCTTCTCCTCTGTCTCCCTAATGTCCCACCAGCCCATCTCTTCCTCCTGGCCTGCCCACCTAGGGCTCAGCCCTCTCTCAGAGTTATTATAACACCCTCTTCTGGTCTCACCCTCTCCCAACCACTTCCCATGTGGAGAGATCTTTCTAGAACCCATATGTGGGCCCTCCAGGGCAGAGACCAGGTCTTTGTCCTCTCTGAGCCGCAGTCCCAGCAGGGCTTGCCAGGAATTGGTACCCAGCAGTGTTCGTGGACCGGGTGGACAGAGGGCTATGGTGGTCATGGTGGTTGGCTCTCAACATCCCCATCACCCCAATCAAGACATCCCCTTCCTGAGGCCAGTGATGGCCATACCTGAGCATGTGATTCTGTCTCATTCTGGCCAATGAGACATGCAGGGAGGTCTCCCCAGAGCCTGGGCAGGGAGGACTCTGAAGAAAATGAGACAGAAGGCGAGGAATCCCTTTTCTTCCTCTGTGGCTGTGTGTGCAGTCGTAGACCAGAGCCGTTGGAGCTGGAGAAGGGAGACAGTTCAGTTCAGTTGCTCAGTTGTGTCCGACTTTTTGAGGCACAGTAAGTAAAGGGAGACCGTAAATGAGAAGAGTCACAGAGAAACTGAGCCGGGACCCTAATGAATTTCACCCAGGCCATGCTGCCTCCAGACCCCTTGTATGGATGATAACACATGTCCTCCATATCAAACCCTCTGGTTTTATGTTCTTTGGGGCCAAAGCATCCTTTAGGCGGTGCAAATAACAAAGGGAAATTGGACGATGATCATGCACCAGGGCAGGACTCTCACCCGATAGCGCCATCAGCCCCAACACCATCCCTGGACTCACCTTTTCCAGTTTTGGATCAGAGTGAGAGGTTCTGGAGGCAGAATTGGAGAAAGGAAGGATGAAACTCACTGTTAAGAGAGGTTGTTGGTGACAGACACAAGGGAATATTAAGACGTGGGCTTTGGCATCGGAAAACCTGAGTATGAAGCCCAGCACTCCACTTACCAACTGTGAGGTGTTGAATGAATCAGATAAACTCTTTCTCCTCTCTTTTTTGATTTTTTGGCCATACCCTGCTGATTTTAGTTTCCTGACCGAGGATCAAACCCATGCCTCCCATGTTGGAAGGGGGAGGCTTAACCACTGGACCATCAGGCAAGTTCCAAGTCACATAAATTCTTTAATCTTTGGTTTGCTCCTCTGTGAGGTGAGGATGATGATAAGGGAGGACTAAATGAGGTGGTCCTGAGTAAAAGGCTTAATGATGCCTCCAGGACTCAGCAAGTGTGAACTAAAGCAGAGTTGGCAGTTGGCCACTGAGGTGGCCACGCCTCAGTGGGGAGTTGAGGTGGGAGGAGGAAGGCCTCTCTCCAGCAGAGCACTTTAGAGTCTCTTTAGAATCCTCCTATTACTTCCTTCCCTAATTGCTACAGCCCACAACCAGCATGGCCATCCTTCTGGGGCTGTCCTGGCTGGACCAGGGCAGCCGGGAAAGGAAGGCCTTATGTGTGGTAGCTTTGCAGCGGGCCTTGGGGGATGGGAGGATTTGTGCAGGGAAGGAAGATGAAGAAAGGCATGTCAGGAGGGAGGCTGGGGAGCAGAGGGAGGCAAAGATGTAGAGGTAGGAGGAGAGAGGGGACATTTGGGGGGAAGGAAGAGGGCTATTTTGAGCAGAAATTTATGAGGGGTGATGGGAGGAGCCCCTGGAGAGGCAGGGGAGAGAGCCTGACTTGAAGTTTCCTGCTAATAAGAGGATGTGTGTGTGCTCAGTGGCTAAGTCGTGTTTGACTCTTTGAGACCCCAGGGACAGTAGCCCACCAGGCTCCTCTGCCCACTGGTCTTTTCAGACAAGGATAATGGAGCAGGTTGCCATTTCCTCCCCCAGGGGAATAAGAGCCTGTCATTAACTGAGGGTTTCTTGTCTTTCTCCAGAACTAGAAGCATCACTCCATTTGGTAGATGGAAAACCTGAGGCCAGGGAGGCTGAGTCAGGGCTATCAGAGGTGATGATGCCACTGGGATGAGGTTCAGCCTCAGCCTTTGGCCTTTGGCATTCAAGGTGATGTCTTCAGCTGTCTTCAGCTGCAAGCAACAGAAAATCCAACTGGGATGCTTTCAATGCTGGAGATGTTTATTAGCTAGATCCTAAGGATTCTGGGCTTCCCTTGTGGTTCAACTGGTAAAGAATCTGCCTGCAATGAGGGATATTTGGGTTCAACCCCTGGGTTAGGAAGATCTCCTGCAGGAGAGCCTGGGAATCCACTCCAGTATTCTTGGCTGGAGAATCCCCATGGACAGAGGAGCCTGGCGGCTATGGTTCATGGGGTTGCAAAGAGTAGGACACAACTGAGCGACTAACACACACACAAGGATTCTGGAGGTAGGGGGCTACCACCATAGCCCCACTGCTCTGCAGCTCTCCCCAACGAATTCTCTCTTGGGTGGTTATTTCAGAGGCGTGGGTGTGCCCCATCTCTAAATAGCTGGCACTTGGGAGATTAGCCCTCTCCTGCAGCAGCTCTCATGTGTCTAATCACCACAGTCAGTGGTAAGGGAGGCATTGCTGAGGGTGGTGATTTGTGGACGATCCTGATTCATCCCTTCTTGCCAACCCACCCTGGGCTCCGGCCCCCCCCCCGTCGGCATCTGCTGAGCAGGCAGGCCCTGGCTCCCCAGGTGTCTGGGGCTCCAACCCAAGGCTCTTCCCAAGGTAATACCGGACAAAGAGAGAGTGTCGCAGCATCTGCCCTACCAAAAGCAGAAATTCCAGTAATGTTCTCAACACTGTGTCTTTTCCAAAGATTAGGGGTGGCCAACGGGGAAACCGAGGCTCAGAGAGCTGGAGGGTGGATTAAAGTTCTTCTGAAGGGTAGGGCCCAGACAGAACAAAAACAAGGGATGCCACTTGGATTTTCAAACTCCCCTATTTATCGTCTGTAATCCTGTTTCTCTCGGTCCAACAACATTCTTCCAGCCTGAAGACCCCATCTTCAGAGGGAACTTCTTGCCCCAGAGCGGGTCTAATCTGGAGACCTGAGGAAGAGGCAGGCTCCATGAGGCTGTTCTCCATTGGCCTAGTTACCTGCTCCCCCCAACTTCTGTGCTCTCACCGCCCCCCCACCCCACCCCTCAAGCCCACAGCCATGTCTGCTCCCAGACTGTGATCTCCTCAAGGGCAGGACGTGGACTGGGGTATGGGGCACCCAGGGTTTGATGATGTTCTCGGTTGTGTGAGCCCCTCCCTTCCTGAAGTGGTTTGCTGGTGAGGGGTGGAGAGTCTGGCCTCTCTTGGATCTGGTCCGGGGTGGGGCTGGGGTGGTGGGTGACAGCACCTGGGTTCCTGCCCTCCTTGCCCACAACTGCAGTGGGCCTCGGGCTCTCTGAGCTTGTGGCTCAGAGAACATTCCCCGCTAGAACATCAGAAGGGGGCAAGTGGAGGCGCGTAGCAGGGTGACAGGTGGCAGGCGGGGCGGCACAGGGGAGCACGGGCGGCTCCACTTCCTGTGGGGCGCCGGCCCTGGAGCCTGCCCCGGGGAGGTTGCACAAACCTTCCTGCGGAGGCCCCGGGGACCGCCTCTCCTGCTGGCCACTGCCTCTGCTGACCGGGGACTGCCCTCCTTGCTCTCAGTCCTGCAGCCTGGACTGAGTCCTCCATCTCCGCGGGGCTGGCAAGGGGCCGGGTCGGACCTTGGGGTCCTTCCTCCCATCACTGGGCACCAGTCCTTCCTCATTTTGCCGCTGATTCTAGCCCCAAACAAAACAGGTTGAGCCCTTTTCCTCCCTCCGCAGTCTCTGGCTTACGGCTGCCTTCAGAGGCGCTGCAGACGGCGCCGCCGGCCAGGGAGGGGGGCCTCGGGCCAGCCCTGCCGGGACTGGGACGGTGCGCCTGGCTCCTGGCCCTCGTTCAGCCCTGACCGTGGCGGGAGAGTGAGTTTTGCTGTGGCGGTTGCCTGAGGATGATGCCTCAGCTTCAGTTCAAAGATGCCTTTTGGGTGAGTGAAGACGGCTGTGGGTTTGAGCAAGCGGAGTGTGCCTGGGGAGGCCAGCTCAGCTGACATTTCCTCAGGGCAGTGGGTTGGGGATGTGACTCCCAGAGAGGGGTTTTCTCATAAAAATGATGGCTGATTTTTGATCCTTTATCATCGCAGGGTGAGGGGTGTGACCTGGGCTGTTTCTGAGTTGGAAGAGGACAATGGGGGTCCTCGGTCTGGGGTACTGATTCCTCTGCAAACTTCAACAAGCAAGGGATGGATATTCTCTGGTATCCCAGGGCAGATCTTTCCTCTGGGAGACCTCTCTCCACAGCAGGAAACTTTTAGGAGCATCTGATATTGCTGGGAACTGGATGAGGACTTGTGAGGTGAAGGAGGGAGGGTCACAGGTCTGGGGACCAGATAAACTTGAATTTGGATCTTGGTTCTGCTATTTAGAGGCTGGACGAGTCATTTTACCTCTCTGAGCTTCATTTCTGTCCCTCCCCCCACCCCATCTATATGGTAGAGATAATTAACAAACACACTAACTGAATGAGAGGGCTAAACATCCTTCCAAGGGGATCTAATGTAACAAAATCCCCCACACCTCTCTGGAGCACCAGATGGGAATCTCTTGCTCTTACCCAATCCCTCTTCACCCGTCTTCCTTGCAGACCTTAGGGGTCCTTCAGGGAGGCAACAGGGCTGGGCAATTCCTTGTTCACTTTCTTAAATTCAGCACACGTGTAAATCAAATCTTTTCCTTGTGAAATTCCAGCGCCTAGCTGGCTCGTAGGGGCGAAATTGCTGGGCCCAGGCCACACAGCCTGCAAGCCCCATTTGGACCCCACCGCCCTTTTCCCCGCTGTCTCTCAGCCTACCCCCCTGCTTCTCAAGCACTGGCTGTTCCCAGTGGCTCCCAGGAAAAAGCTGAGACCTCTCTGGTTAGAGCTGGGGAACGTGGCTGTCCTGAGGGCACCCCCTCCAGCCCTGCAGAGGACACTGGCTCTTTGCTCAATCGGCCCAGACTCAGCCGACAGTCTGTCCTCCCTGGGCCCTTTCCTGAGGCCTCCAGCCAGGAGGACGAGAGCTAACGAGCCAGGTCTTCCTTCCCATCCGGGCCATGCTCTCCTTGGGGCCCGTGGCCAGAGTCTGAGTGGCTCGCTTCCCGCCTGCTCTGACTGCACAGTAGGCAGAGGGCTGTCTCCCTGGGCCTCCATCTCCCCATCTCTACAGAGAGGGGCTGGGACCAGCCCAGAGAAGCCAAGGGAAGCAGACCTGCCTCAGCCCCTTCCAAGCACCAGGCTGGCAGTTGGGACCCATGCAAGGGGTGGGGGGCTACAGTCAGCAGGGGATGCACAGACTGGACAGTGAGTCACTACATCATTGCTCTGACCTGAAGTGCAAAGCTGGGGAAAGGTTAGGGCTTCCCTGGTGGCTCAGATGGTAAAGAGTCTGCCTGCAATGCAGAAGACCCGGGTTTGATCCCAGGGTTGGTAAGATCCCCTGGAGAAAGAATTGCCAACCTACTCCAGTGTTCTTGCCTGGAGAATCCCATGGACATTGGAGCCTGGTGGGCTACAGCCTGTAGGGTCACAAAAGAGTCGGACGTGACTGAGAAACCCACACTTCCACTTGAAAATCCAGGTGTTTAGCAGCCCGTGGTGGGCCAAGCACACCCTGGCTGTATTTTAGTTCCAGGACATCTGGTCCAGCCCAGAGCCTTTGGTTCCACCTTCCCTAGGACAGAGCTGGCCCAAGGCAGGATCTGGGCAGGAAGGGGGGAGGTGGTACAGGAGGGAGCAGGGTGTGGTGGCAGCATTCTACCTGTGGCAGCTTCCTGTGCGGCATCCCGCCCACATTCTGTGCTCGCCCCACCTCTGAGTCACCCACAAATTCTCCTCTCCTCTGCTGCTGGCTCCGAGGGCCTGCGGTAGGGGTGCCGCTTCCCTAGGGAGGGCCAGAGCAGGGAGGGAAAGGCCAATGCCCCTGGGCTCTGAATCCTAACACGTGTCCCAGACGCCCAGCCTGGCCCAGCCCACAAGGACAACTAACCTGAGCACTAAAGATGTGCCGGGTGCTGTCCTCAGGACTATGCATCTATTGACTCATTTAAACCCAGAAAGTGGATGCTATTGTGATTCCTATTGTTCACAAGAGGAGGCCGAGGCACAGAGAGCCTCAGTCACTTGCCCAAGGTCACACAGCTGGGTGAAACCTGGACAGGTTGGCCCCAGTGTCTGCTCTCACTCAGGTGCTTCATTACCCCTTTAGCCATAGCGCCCATCACTGGATCTTTGGGCCACGTTGGTGAAGGAGGGAAAAACTCAGTCCTTCCTACCTCCCAGAGAAATCAGATCAGATGGGCTCCACAGAAGTCTTCTGAACCCCAATTTATAGACAAAAAGGTAAAATGGAAAAGACACAGTGATCCAAACGCCGTGCGGGAGTTAGGGACAGGGCTCAGCCAGCCCCTCCCTCTGGTGTTCCCCCACCCCATGCCCAGGCAATGCCATTAACCACAGCTTGGGAGCACACTGCCTGCAGATGGCTGGTCTGTACTGGAAGGAAGTTAGAGCTAGAAGGATCGTGTCTAATACCTCAGCCCTCCCCTTACCTGGCAGCCTCAACCATCCAAAACACAGGTGAGAGCCAGCCTTGTTCACGACAGCACTTCATTATGAGCAGGGAAACAAAAATGGTTCTGAGGTTCTAAGAGTTTGCATTAAAGCTTGCATACTTTACTAATTCGAGATGCCCTATAGCTTTCAGTTAGGGCCCATGAACTCTGATTTTACCCACAGTTTTAACAAGCTTGGTCATGTGGTTTTGTTGACCTATAGATACAGCAAATAGTAGGGATCTACATGGAATCTGATTGATTAAATATTAGTGGGCCTGACCTGTTAGACATGTTAGGGATGACAGAGGATGAGATGATTGGATGACATCACCGACTTGATAGACATGAGTTTGAGTAAGCTTTGGGAGTTGGTGATGGACAGGGAAGCCTGGCGTGCTGCAGTCCATGGGGTCACAAGGAGTCAGACACAACTGAGTGACTGAACTGATACTGACCTGTTAGAGACAGTTTCACAGATAGCTGGTAGTCTGATAGTAAGAGAGGAGACAAAAACTTATAAAAAGCAGACACAGTGGTTAGAAGACTCTGACCAGTCCTGTCCCTCAGTAGGCCTATATTTGCAATCTTGTCAGTGTGACCACGCAGTATTTATTTATAGCTTACTCATATCTGCAGCCTAATGTTCAGATACAGGCTGCTGTGGGAGTGAAGCTTGGGTGGGCTAGCCCCAGGGGAGGGAAGGGATCATTTGATTTCTGTTAATACACACACAGTGATAAAGAAGATCACAGTTTGGCAGGAAGTTTGTGACTGAGCCTCAGAGCAGGGGGCTGTCAGAGAGAAAGCTGAGGATAAGAGTACCAGATGCCCTAGCTGACAGGGCTTTAGAGCTCATGGAACCTGACTCAGCACCAGGTCAGAGGGGCAGAGAATCCCAGAGAATGCAGGATTACCACTCCCTTCCCCAGTATATACAGCTTTCCTTGCAGGATCTCTGCTCCCAGCAGCAGCCAGAGTGTATTGCAAGAAACACCTGTCTGCATCCTCAGCATAGGGCTGGTGAGTGGGGTATGTGTTTGGTCAATGTTAATAGAATAAGTGGATGAACAGTAGGGCCTCCACGGTCCTACTGCCTTCCTGAACCCATCGTCTCCTTCATTTTGCTTTAGTTACATTCAACAGGTATTTGTTGAGAAGCGTTCTCTACTAGGTAGTCTAAGCTGGGTCCTCCGATCTTCACCCCCCATCCAAACAGCTGAATGAGACTGTCAGATTGCCTTGCCCTAGAAGAAGTCAGGATCGACTTCTTCTGGAGTCTAGAGTTCTCTGATAATAGACCGGGCATAGGGAGCGACCAGAGGACTGCTCTGAGCTGCACTTTTCTCTCCTGCCCTTTCATTGCCTCCCAGACCTGTACATCCAACCGCCTTTGCAAAGAAGTCATGGGATATTGTTTTAAGAAGGAAAATCTAGTTCTGGACCAGGTTTTATTAAGACCCACATCCTGTCTTTTTTTGGGGTTGTTAAAAGGAAAAGTAATGGCCACATATACTCCCTCTCATGCCTTGCTCTTCCCTCCCCACCATCATGGCTTTGGGCGGAAACCATTGAAGGGGACCAAGAGACCAGGCCTGAACTTTTCCCTCTGACTTGAGGTTACACTTCTCCCCTTTGAGGCTGGGCTCCAGCTTCATTTGGAAACTTCTGTGCTAAGCAAGGAGGCTCTGAGCTCCGCAACAGAGGACAGAGGAGGTACCACTTCCTTCGGTGGGGGAATTGACTCACCAAGGATGCGCGGGCTGGGGCCAGAGGCGAGGACTGAGGCCCCACATGTCTGATCAGCTACGGTGGCCTCTTCCCCTCTCCGGTTCTGAGACTCTGAGGTTCCCTACTGAGGAGGAGAGTGTGGGGGAACACCCCTCTTCTTGACATAATTTTATCTTGAACATGTGTGGGCCTGGGTGTCATTTCCTTATCTTCAAAACACCATTGTTAGTGACTGCACAGTCCTCCACTTTGTGGATTTGGTGGACATGCTGTGAATCCCATGGACAGAGGAGCCTACAGTCCACAGGGTCACAAAGAGTCAGACATGACTAAGTGACTTAGCACACACACACATGATTTATTTATACAGTCCCCTGTTGTTGGACATTTAGATTCAGTTCAGTTCAGTTGCTCAGTCAAGTCCGACTCTTTGTGACCCCGTGGACTGCAGCACACCAGGATTCCCTGTCCTTCACCAACTCCAGGAACTTGCTCAAATTCACATCCACTGAGTCAGTGATGCCTCCAATCATCTCCTCCTCTGTCGTTTCCTCCTCCTGCTTTCAATCTTTCCCAGCATCAGGGTCTTTTCCAGTGAGTCAGTTCTTCACATCAGGTGGCCAAAGTATTAGAGCTTCAGCATCAGTCCTTCCAATGAATATTCAGGACTGATTTCCTTTAGGATCGACTGGTTTGATCTCCTTGCAGTCCAAGGGACTCTCTAGAGTCTTCTTCAACACCACAGTTCAAAAGCGTCAATTCTTTGGCGCTCAGCTTTCTTTATGGTCCAACTCTCGCATCTATACATGACCACTGGAAAAACTGTAGCTTTGACTATACAGATCTTTGTCTGCAAAGTAATTTCTCTGCTTTTTAATATGCCGTCTTAAAAAAAGCAGAGATTACTGCCAACGATTTAGCATTCTGGGTCGATCTTTATGTATCAAGATTTTGCACTTGACGACCACTTCTTGCATAGATTCCCACATGAGACATTTCTGGGTGAGAGGGTGTGGCCAGTTCTCCGGCATTTGGCGCTAGCTGCCACTTTGGGACTGCTCATAGTCCTCTGGCTGGGCAGGAAACTTTTCATCCAGGAAAGAGGGATTAGAGTAGCCTGGAAGGGGCTCTGCTGGGAATCAAAGCCCACTCAGGCTTCGTGGATGGACTTGCAGCAGGGCAGGGCCCTGTGGCCTTGAAGGCCGAGGAAGCCAGTGGCTGAGGAGGGTGTCCTCCTGAGCAGGAGGGGATGGTAGAAGCAGGAGGTGGGAGATGGAGGCCCCTGGCTGGCCTTCCTTTGCCGCCACCTACTGCCCTTCCTGGGCCTCCCTGGTCATGGCTGTCAGAAAGGATGAGAATGGATGAGAACGGACTCTTTCTGTGCTGGTCGCAGAGCTCTTTGAGGTGTGGTGTTCTGTGTAAAAAGCACAGAGCCAAGCCGTGTGTCTTGTGTGCAAGCCATTGTGAAAAGTGGTGGAAATAAGCATTAGTGTTGGTATAGGCTTGTATTAGGTTTCCCTGATGGCTCAGATGGTAAAGAATTTGCTTGTAACGGAGGAGACCTGGGTTTGATCCCTGAGTCGGGAAGATCCCCTGGAGAAGGGAATGGCTACCCACTCCAGTATTCCTGCCTGGAGAATCCCATGGACAGATGAACCTGGCCGGCTACAGTCCAGGGGCTTGCAAAGAGTCAAATACTGAAGTGATTTAGCACGCATGCACGGGCTCGTATTAACAACGAGAATCTCTGGAAAGACACACAGAGAGCTAATTAAAGTGATGGCCTTTTGGGGGAAGTGAAAGAAGAAAGATTGATGGGTTTCGGGGCTGGGTGGCATTGAGTATTCTCACTATGTACTTTTCTATAGCGTTTGATTGTTGAACCATGTAAATATATTACCCAGTGAAAATTAAATTACACAATTAAAAATGAAAGAGAAGATGTTTATTTCCTGTGCTGTGAAAATTCTTTTTTCTCTGAGTCCCAGATACTTACATCATTCTCAGAGGAGAGGCGGCTGTGCCTGGTTGTTGTTCAGCATCCCTTATGCACCAGGCCCTGTGACACGTGTGTCCCCAAATCCACCTTGCAGGGAAGGACTTGCCTATGTCCTCCCATGTCCAGAATGGAGACACGGGGAAGTCAAGGGCTGAGTTCATGGTCATACATCCAAGGCAGAGCAGGGACACCCCTTAGCTCTGTCAGACCCCATTGCATTCTGCCCCTGAACCCAAGGAGACTGGTGAGTTCTTGGTTCAATTATAATTCCTAAAGGATGAAAGAGTGGCTCCCTATTTGGTAACATTGGTTTCCATGGTTTTGGAAGTAAGGTGATTTCTCTTGCCATAATTTTCTACAAATGATCACAGATTACATATGCCATTAAAAGGAAAATGTTTAAAAAACAAAACTAAGCAATTCCTGTTTTCAAGCCGAGATGGTGTTTTTAGGCGACATTTGTGGTTCAGTAGCATGAACTCTTCCACATACTCTGTGCACACTTTGTGGTGTGTGTGCCCCCAGGGACCCAAGAACTTGGTTCCTCCACACCCACTCCATAGGACGTGGTTGACTGTCTGATGGCACTAGGTGACTGCAGAGGTTCATGGTTGCGTTTGCCCTGCTTTTGCGATGCCTGCAGGTGTTCCCCTGTAGGGTTTCCTGGCTGCTGTGTCCTGGGTCAAGAACATAACCCACACCTTCGATTTTATTCTTGGTGGAAAACAAGATCTGCTTCTCAAGATCCTCCTTGTCGTCCAGTTCCTGGAAACTCAGGGACTTTGGCTGGCTTCTCCTGGGACCTCCTCACAGCTGGGGTTGCTAGCCCCTGGGATGGAGAGGGAGGGCCTTTCTTGGGCTTGGAAAGGTTGTGGGGGGAACTTGAGAGGTGGTGGGAGGGCAAAGGAAGCTCCAGGTGGAAGGACTGGCATGGGCAAAGGTGTGGGAGGGGGAGGGGGTGCGGTGGGTTTGTAAGACGGTTTTCTGGCCCAGAGGACTGTGTAGGGTGACTGTAGGAAGGGAAGACCCCGACTGGGCTTTAAAAGGTCTTGACCAGCCTTGAGTGGAGGCAGAGAGCCTTTCTTCCTTTCTTCACCCTCTCCAGTAGCGGATGTAAAAAGAGGCTTGGAGGCTGTGGGCTGTGGTTAGGATGCCTGCCTGCCTCAGCTAGAGCCTGTCTGACGCTGCAAACGACACGATGGAGGGAACTAGTTGCGGAAATTGAAACTGCCTCACTTCTAGCAAGAGAGAGTGGTACCCGGTGTCCTGGGGGCTGCCCGTGCTGGCTGGGGCATCCTGCTGGACTAGCTCCGGAAGGCCCCTCCCTCACGGGCTTAGTCACTCTCTGTGCTCCAGGCTCAGAAGGGGGACAGGCCTCTTTGAAGCTTCCCCCCTCACTTGCTGAAGGGGAACTTGGAGAATCCTTTCTCCTTTCTGAAGTTCAGTTTCCTCATCTATAGGATATTAGAGAGATTCTCAACTGAGATAAAAGCTTTGAGGATGGAGACGCTAAGCACGGTCCTCAAGGGACCACGTGCTGCTGCTCAGCATTGGGGGCTAGTAGACCAGGAAGAGATCCTAAGGGAACCTGACTTATAATTGGATAGGCACCTACAGCATGAGCCTCATATGTGGATCTTCCTCATCTCAGGATGCCTGCCCAGCTCTGTTCACCATTGGATACTAAATTCCACCATTTGACAGTCATTCCTATGGCTTCAGATGACAAGATGCAATAGCCCCAAGAAGCTGGTATTCTTATTCCTGCTTTAGAGAGAGAAAACCATGGCTTATAGAGGGGATGTGGGCCTGGGGGTGCCACCCAGATGGACTTTGGGGCTGCTGGGCTAGACTTGGCTGCTACCTTCCCCAGCCAGGTCAGAGCACCCTTGACATGAGCAAGAGCGTGTGGTGGTTTGCTGAGACCTGGCACCCTGAGCAATGCATAACAGGAGCAGGCCGGTGAGTGACAGGCCCTTACCCTGGTGTTGACAGGCCACCCACTATTGGGCAACAGGAAGTATCTGCTGATGCTCCAGAGACAAGCAGCCAGGGTGGGGATGGGGCAGCCAGATGGGATCAGGGTTCCCAACTGCGGAAATAGAAAAGCAGAAGCTGAGCCATACTGGAGAGAAAAAGAAGGGACGATGGGCTGAGTCAGGAGGGTGCTTGACCTATTCAGGGGACAAGGAGGCCTATGCTGCTGGGGGAGAGTGATGGAGGTGAAGAATGGTTGGAGATAAGATCAGAAATGTGACAGGGGTCACGAATCCCAATGCCCAGTTGCAGCCCCAGGTCAATTACATACAAATTTCAGGGTGGAGGAGCAGTAGCTTTCGAAGTTCTCCACTGGTGTTGAGAACTGTGGTTTTTCTGCTGCATGGCCATTGCTGACAATGAACATGTATCTGGCTTTTACCATTTACGTGACCTCATTTGACTCACTTGTGAATTAGTAGAGGATAGAGGGAATTTTTTTTAACCTTATACAATTACTTTTTTGTGGCCAATGTCAGTATACCTAACAGAAAATTTACCATTTTAATCATTTTTAAGTGTGCAATTAAGTGACATCTGTACGCTCATAATGTTCTACCAACCATCACCACCAACTCCAAAACTTTTTCATCATTTCAGACAGAAATTCTATACCCCTTAAATAATAACTCCTTATCTCACTCCTTTCATCTCCTACTCTACTTTGTGTCTCTATGAATTTGCCATACTAGGGACCACATATAAGTAGAGTCAGGCAGTATTTGTCCTGTTTCATTTAGCATAGCGTCTTTAAGGTTCATCCATGTTTTAGCATGTATCAGAACTTCTCTCCCTTTAATGGCTGAAAAATATTCCATTTTACATGCATACCTCATTTTGTTTATCGATTGATCTGTTATTGGGCACTTGGGTTTTTATCTCATTTTGTATATTATGAAAAATGTCACTATGAACATGGATGTACAAATACTGGTTTGAATTCCTGCTTTCAGTTCTTTTGGGTATAAAACTAGGAATGGAGTTGCTGGATCATAGGTAATCCTATGTTTAACATGCTGAGTAACTGCTAAACTATCAATATTTTCCTCAGAAGCTGCTCCATTTACATTCCATCAACAATGCACAAGGGTTCCAATTTCTCCACATATTCACCAGGGCTTGTTATTTTCTGTGTCTTTTTCCCAATCATAGGCATCCTAGTAGGCATGAAGTGGTATTTCATTTTTTGTTTTTTTAACTTTGGCTCTTTTTACTTATTTATTTGTCTATCTATGCGATGTGTGTGATCTTAGTCCCCTGACCAGGGATCAAACCTGGGCCTGCTGCAGTGGAAGTGTAGACCCTTAACCAGGGGACAGATAGGGAAGCCCTTCACTGGTGTTTTGATTTGTATTTCCCAGTGACTAGTGATGTTGAGCATATTTTTATATATTTATTGTTTGTTTATTTATTTGTTTATCTTCCTTAGAGAAATGTCTATTCAAGTCCTTTGCCTGCTTTTGAATTGGGTTATCTTTTTGTTGTTCAGTTTTAAAAGTTCTTTATATAGTCTGGGTAGTAATTATTTTTAATATGATTTGCAAATATTTCTCCCAATTTGTGGATTGTCTTTTCATTCTCTTGATACTGTCTTTTAATGAAAAAAAGTTTTTTGTTTTGATAAAGTCTAACTAATTTATTTTTTCTTTTATTGACTGTTCTCTTGGTATCATATGCAAGAAATCACTGTTAAATCCAGTGTCTTAAGACTTTTCCCCTATTTTCTGGTCAGAGTTTTATGGTTTTAGCTCTTACATTTAGGTCATTTACCCATTTTAAGTTAGTTTTTGTATATGGTGTTAAGTAAGAGTTCAACTTCATGCCTTTGCATGTGAATATCCATTTCCTCATCACCTTTTGTTGAAAAGATGGTCTTTTCCACATTGAATGGTCTTATCCTTGTTGAAACCCAGTTGACCATGTATGTGAATGCTTATCTTCAGCTTTCTATTTCATTCCATTGGTCTATAAGTCCGTCCTTGTGACAAAACCACACTATTTTAATTGCGATAGCTTTGTAGTGAGTTTTGAAATTAGGAAGTGTGAGTCTTCCAACTTTGTTCTTTTTTTCAAAGTTGTTGGCTATTAAGGTCCTGTGTTGAGGTGTTTTTTTTAATTTTTAATAAAAAAATAAAGTACAGCTGATTTACAATGTTGCATTAGTTTTAAGTATACAGAAAAGTGGTTCAGTTACACATATTTTATAGATGTGTGTGTGTATATATATACATTCTTTTCAGATTCTTTTCCCTTATAGATTATATAAAATATTGAGTGTAGTTCCCTGTAATATACAGTAGCCCCTTGTTGGTTTATCTATTTTATATATAGCAGTATCCCTGGTGGCTCAGATGGTAAAGAATCTACCTGCAAAGTGGGAGACCCAGGTTCGATCCCTAGGTCCAAAAGATCCCCTGGAGGAGGGCACGGCAACCGACTCCAGTATTCTGCCTGGAGAATCCCATGGACAGAGGAGCCTGGCGGGCTGCAGTCCATGGGGTCACGAAGAGTTGGACACGACTGAGCCACTAACAGTTTCACTTTTGCGGCTTCCCTGGTAGCCCAGCTGGTAAAGAATCCACCTGTGATGCAGGAGACCCCGGTTCAATTCCTGGGTCAGAAAGATTCCCTGGAGAAGGGATAGGCTACCCTCTCCAGTATTCTAGTATAAATCTGCATCTCTATTCCTGCCCTGTAAATAGGTTCATCAGCACTACAGGGGCTTCCCAAGTGGCCTGGGAAAGCCCAGTGGTAAAGAACCCCCTCTGCCAAAGCAGGAGACACAAGAGACGTACGTTTGATCCCTGAGTCAGGAAGATCCCCTGGAGGATGTCAGGGCAACCCACTCCAGTATTCTTGCCTGGAGAATCCCATGGACAGAGAAGCCTGGTGGGCTACAGTCCATGGGGTCACAGAGAGTCAGACATGACTGAGTGACTTAGCACAGCACACAGGTATCTGCTAATCCCAAACTCCTAACGTATCCCTCCCTCCTTTTCCCCTTAGGTAACCATAGTTTGTTTTCTGCCTGTGGATCTAGTTCTGTTTTATAAATAAGTTCTTTTTTTTTTTAGATTCAATATTTCAGTGATGTCATATGATATTTGTCTTTCTCTGTCTGGCTTATTTCACTTAGTATGATAATCTCTAGGCCCATCCATGTTGCTACAAACGGCATGATTTCATTTTTATGGCTGAGTAGTGTTTCATTGAATATATGTACCATATCTTCTTTATCCATTCATCTGTTGATGAACATTTAAGTTGCTTCCATGTCTTGGCTATTGTAAACAGTATTGGAATGAACAATGGGATGAAAGTATATTTTTGAATTATGGTTTTCTCTGCATATATACCCAGGAATGGGATTGCAGGATCATATTGTAGCTCGATTTTTAGTTTGTTAAGGAACTTCCATACTGTTCTCCATAGTAGCTGTACCAGTTTACATTCCCACCAACCGTGTTGGAGGGTTCCTTTTTCTCTACACTCAAGTGTTTTTATAGGTGAGGAAACTGAGGTTTGAATATTCCTTAGGTGGCGCTAGTGGTAAAGAATCTGCCTGCCATTGCAGGAGACACAAGAGATTTGAGAGACTCGAGTTCAATCTCTGGGTCAGGAAAATCCCTTAGAGGAGGGCCTGGCAACCCAGTCTAGTATTCTTGCCTGAAGAATCCCCATGGACAGAAGAGCCCTGGTAGACTATGGTCCATGGGGTCGCAGAGAGCTGGACGTGACTGAAGTGACTTAGCACACACACGTGAGGTTGCCACCAGTCTATGACAACCCACCTCTAACTCTCCCAAGCCTGGACATATGTGGAGAGACACCATCCTTTGAGAGAATCCCCTTGGGATGGTGGGCTCCTCCTTAGAGCTGTCCTACCTTTGGCCCCCTGGGAAGGCCCATGACTTCTGAGCTTCCCCACCAGCTTTCATTCTTTAAGGACAATTGTCCCATATGCTGGAGTCACCTACTTCTTCAGCGGACTATGAGAAGGCCTTGAGGGAACTGATGTTGACCTTGGCCTTGGCCTGCTTAGACCTGAGAGGCCTTTGAAAATCAGGATTTCTGATCCTCAACTTCCCAACTGGCAGCCACTGAAGCAAAACAAGTCTCCTTCTTTGTCACCTCTTGAATGTTTTTCTTTCATTTGGACCAGCTCTGAGACCACTCTCCCAGGCTGGGGACCCCAGACTGCAGGTGGTAGGAAGGTCCAGTAGGTCAGCTTGGGTCAGTCCATGCAAACAGGGTGAGGTGATAGTCAGGGGATCAACAGAAAAATCTGGATCATGGAGCTGTCGTGAATACTGAAATTGTGGGGCATGAAGGTCTGCGCAGCATGAGGGTCTACACTACTGGAAGGCAGCACAGTAGTAGGTGCTGAGCTGGTGTCTGCAGTTGTTCTCACTCTGACCCAGATGAGGATGGAAATTGATGCTGGAACCAAAGGAACAGTGTGGCTGATTCCAGGGCCAGGGGAAGACCAGCAGCTAAAACTAGGCCTCAGGTCAGGGCAGGAGCTGCTGTGAGGTAGCTGGAATTTTATTTTAGTAGGCAGATCACCCCTAAGCCTAGAAGGACTGCAGATTCGATGAGAGGAGGAGTTTACACTCCAGGATCCAATGGTCTTTGTTTGAGTCCTACCAACATGTTTGGTGCAATGCAGGAGACACAGGAGACAGAGGTTCAATCCCTGGGTCAGGAAGATCCCTTGGAGGAGGAAATGGCAACCCATTCTGGTATTCTTGCTGGGAGAATCCCATGGACAAAGAAGCCTGGTGGACTAGAAGCTCTAGTCCTTGGGGTCGCAAAGAGTCAAACATAACTGAGCGACTAAACACACGTCAACAACGTGTGGGTGCAAGTGAATGCTGAGAGGGAGAGTTAAGCAGTGATGGTCCCAGAGAGAACAGGCTTCCCTCAGGCGGCCCCACAGCCCCAGGACCCCAGAGGTGACATCTTGCTCACTTAAAGATGTATTTTCCCTCAATGCTGCTCTATGCCTGATACATGCTGGCTGTGTTGGACAGGGTAAAGCAATTTCCCAGTCTCTAACACAGAACCCAAAGATGGTGGAGGGCGCCAT
Source organism: Okapia johnstoni (assembly GCA_024291935.2). Lineage (NCBI taxonomy): Eukaryota > Metazoa > Chordata > Mammalia > Artiodactyla > Giraffidae > Okapia > Okapia johnstoni. The sequence continues at coordinate 28,189,658 of CM044326.1, forward strand.
CTTTCTCTCATACTGCCTTTAGAACCCAACGCCCTGCTTGGATTCCATTGCACTCATGGTTGAGTCCCTCCACAATCCCGGTTTCTGGCTCCCTGTCTGTATTAAATCTGTCACTGTGGTTAAAAGACAGAGATGTGGTAAAATGAATGTTAATGGCCTAATAAAGGCAAGAGCCCCACATGCAGACCCCCAGCAGGTACAGGGGACCCAGAAAGGCCCTGGGCTTGGAGGGTGTTGCAACCAGAGCCCAAGGGTCAGCTCTGAGGTCCAGAACCTGCCAAGGGCAGCAGAGGAGGCTGAGGGGCCTTCTGCAGGGGCTGCCAGGGGTCTATTCCTGCCTTTGGGGAGAGGTGTGAGGAGTGGGCCCATCTCCGTCTTGAGTAAGTCTCGAGCCCAGAGGAAGCTGCCAGTTCTCACCCTGCAGCAGTTTACACCACCAAGCAAGACACCCCGCCTTGGCCCTGTGAGTGTCAGAGTCCAAGTGTTCATTCCGCTTTACGGATGAAAAACCTGAGGCTGAGAGACTGGAAGCAACCAATCGAGATAAGCGTCACAGCTAGGATTCAAACCCAGCTCTCCTTTTTTACTTCCTTTCTTGGTTTATTTTCACTTAATACACACTAATCACCATGGCCACCCTTTTCCAGGAGCTCATTAAGTCTCAGGATGACCTCTGTTGGGCTCCTACATTTATTATTTCATTTAGTCCTCAGGGCCCCTGGGAGGTGGGCAGTGTGTTCACAGTCATTTTATAGAGGAAGGAATCTGTGTACGGGAGGTTAAGTAACTTGCCCAAGTTCACATTGTCTGTAGGCATGGGCTTTGCCAGGACCAGAACCCAGTGCCTGGACTCTTTGCACGCTCCCTGCCTGAACTTCTTCTTGATAAGGAGGTGTACCCATGGGCCATCCCCTGGCAGGTAGAGGTGGTGTGGAAGGGGTGATGCTTGGGGAAAGGGACAAGTGGAAACAGAGCCTTGGCTATCAGTGCCAGCCCCCAGTTCCTGGCTGGTCACTCACAAGCTGGAACCCATGCAGCAAGGAGCCGTGGGGCTGGCTATGCACAGGGTGTGGTCAGTGCCTGTCCTTGTATGGGTCAGAGTCTCCTCCGGGACTTAGTGTCTGGGGTGGCTCAGTAACCTCCATCCACCTTCCCCACCTGCCCTCAGCCCTGGCCCCTGACATCTGCCTCCTGCCCCACTGCAGAGGAACTGTGTGACCTGGACCAGTCACTCACCTTTCATGAGTGCGTGTGTGCTTATCTCCTTCAGTCTTGTCTGACTCTTTGCAACCCCATGGAGCCCGTCAGGCTCCTCTGCCCATGGGGATTCTCCAGGCAAGAATACAGGAGTGCGTTGCCATGCCCTCCTCCAGGGGATCTTCCCAACCCAGGGATCGAACCCATGGCCTCCTGCATTGCAGGCAGATGCTGAGCCTCAGTTGTCACCTGTGACATGGGGCAATTAGGGTACAGTCCTGACACTGCAGGCTTCTCTGAGAATTAGAGGCATAGAGGACACGGGCTTCTACTGGTGCACATGCCACCCACCCTGCTCCCTTCTCCTGACCTTGGAACCTGGCCCTGGTTCCCGTTACCTCCTGGGAGGGTCCCACCACTGGCTCTGCCTGACTCGGGGCTCTCCCCTAGCTGGTCTCAGGCCACTTCTTCAGACACCTGCTCTGGCCCTTCAGCCCCCTCGCTGCTCACAGCTCTGAGCATCAGGCTTCCAGTCTCCTGAACCCGAGGGGCTCACTGCCACCTCCAGGCCTCTGCCCAGACTTGTGTTCCCTCCCTGCCCTGCCCCTTGTGCTAACTTCTGCACATTTTAGTTTCTTAACACAGGAGGAAGAGGTGGGGGATTGAGCTGGGCCTTTAAGAGTGGAGGGGAAGTGAGCAGTTCTTCACAGGATGGGGGAGGGGAGTGCGGTAGAGGAGGCCTTTCCTTCCTGATGTTGGAGGAGGCCTACTTGAAAGAACAAAGTTACAAAGTCGGAAGCCAGCACACCCACACAATTGGTGTTGGAGTCGGGACAAGTTATATAACCTCTCTTGTCCTCAAATCCTCCTGGGGTCTGTATTACTGAGATAAGAGGCCCCAGGTTGGCACAGTAGGTCCCTTTCTGGTACTTGTGCTATTCCCCGGCCTCCAAACTCTGCCATGTGGGATTCCTAGGAGCCCCTGAATGTTCACAGGGTTCTAACAGCTCCCCCTCCTCCCCACCCAAGGCTGCAGGAAACAATCAGCGCCAGGTCTCCAGGTTCCCCAAAGCTTTCGGCCTAGCTGGGCCCCAGGTCAAGGGCCTGAACATCTCAGGGACCATGCAACAGGGCTGCTTGGGTGAGGAGGCCTCAGCCCAGGGCTCAGTGGAGATCTAGAGCCCTCTGGAAACTCATTTCTAATCCCAAGCCCCAGATTAGCTCATTTAACCATGTTCAATGTGCTTTTGTTCCTTAAGAGTCTATCTGCTTTCTTGGCTCTCTCCTTTTGACACCTATCCTGAGCTATCTTAGAAAAGCCATAAATCACCCCACATTTGCCTGCTTACAGATGGGCCCCTCCAATCTTTAAGTCAGGGGACACCTAGACTCAAAACACCTAGTTGGACACATCTTCTGAGGCTTGAATCCTCTCTGCAGAATCCCTAACCTGCTTACCAGATCCTAGCTACGGGGCACTCTCTACCCAGCAAAGCAACTTACCTGTTCTCCACATTTGGGGCCACTTGGGCTCTTGGAAAGTCATTCTTTGTACTGATCTGGAGTTGGCCTCCCTGTCTACTTCCCTGTGAGTCCTGGCTGAGCCTCTGGGGACACCAAACACAGATGCTCCCTCTTCTGCTGAAGGCCCCACAAAGGCCTGCAAATGATTCCTTATTGGCTCCTCAAGGACTGAGGCCTGGGGCCCTCTCTGTACCCAACCCTCCTCCTGGGATTCTCTGGGTAAACATCCAGCTTGCTCACTGAAGTCTCTGGTTTATCCATCCATCTATCCACCAGTTCATTCATCTATCTACCCATTCATCCATCCATCAAACCCATTCATCCAAGCCATACCTGAGTATCTGTTCTTTGCCTTCTCTCAGTTTAGCAACCAATAATGGTGGAGACGAGACCTACTGTGGGGTACTAGCTGTGGGGCAGTGGAAAGATCCTGGCTGCTATTCATTGACTTATCTTCTCTGAGACTCAGTTTCTTTATCTGTACAATGGGGATAGTAACATGTTGTACGAAGTAGAGGAGATGGGTCTGTCTGGCTTATTTAAAGGTGCTGGACCAATACAGTATACTAATGCATGTATATGGAATTTGAAAGATGGTAATGGTAACCCTATTTGTGAGACAGAATAAGAGACACAGATGCATAGAACAGTCCTGTGGACTCTGAGGGAGAAGGTGAGGGTGGGACGTTCTGGGACAATAACATTGAAACATGTATATTGTCATATGTGAAGCGGAACACCATTCCATGTTCTATGCATGGGACGGATGCTCGGGGATGGAGCGTTGGGATGGCCCGGAGGGATGGGATGGGGAGGGAGGTGGGAGGAGGGTTCGGGAGGGGGAGCACGTGTGAACCCATGGCTGATTCATGTCAATGTATGGAAAAAACTACTACAATATTGTAAAGTAATTAGCCCCCAACTAAAATAAATAAAAAAATATATGTATAAAAAATAAAAAGGTACACAGCAAAAGGTAAAAAAAAAATAATAAAAAAAATAAAAAAAAAAAAAAAAATAAAGGTGCTGGGTAACTAGTCATTGGGTTGCAAACAAATGGTCTGGTCTTCTCCTTGGGGCGACTCAGGAGCCAGCTGTCATAAAGGCACGTCCACTTGAGGGCCTCCCTATGTCCTCAGGCTTTGTCCAGTTTATTTGCTGAGCATTGCTGTACTGCCCTGGACACTGGGACCCAGGAGGCAAACAGACTCACATTCTGCCTTCTCCAGAGGTCAGTGCTCACTTCCTCAGGTGTTCTGACAATCCCAATGGTTTTGCTTCTCAGCCCACAGCAGACAAGCAACAGTGGACTGCTGCTGCTGCTGCTAAGTCGCTTCAGTCGTGTCCGACTCTGTGCGACCCCATAAATGGCAGCCCACCAGGCTCCGCCGTCCCTGGGATTCTCCAGGCAAGAACACTGGAGTGGGTTGCCATTTCCTTCTCCAATGCACAAAAGTGAAAAGTGAAAGTGAAGTTGCTCAGTCATGTCCGACTCTTCACAACCCCATGGACTGCAGCCTACCAGGCTCCTGCGTCCATGGGATTTTCCAGAGTACTGGAGTGGGTTGCCATTGCCTTCTCCACAACAGTGGACTAGTTGCTAGTAAACTAGCTATGGTAGGTGCGTTGGCCACAGAAGTCCCTTCTGTTAAACTGCGGTGAAATTAGAGGGTGAAGTCACCTGAGTACCATGCAGCCTATGACCATATTCAAAATTGCTGTCCTTGGCTTCTGGGGCTTCCTGAGTTAAAAGAAGTGAGTCCAGTTTCCTTGTTCTGTCTCTTCTTCCACCAGTAAAAGATGATTTAAAAAAAGTTAGATAAAATATATAAAGAGCCTAGCAACCCAAGAGCACGTCAGTCATTAGAAAGGTTTCTGACAAGAATGGTAAGCATTTTACAAAATGGTCTCTGAACTTGGTAAGGCTCAAGCAGGAAACTTAAATTTTTTCCTTCCGCCTTCCAAAGCCACTGGTAGCTCTCCCTTCCTCACTCCTTGGCATGTGTTAGAGTGTGTCCAGTCCTGTTCAGGTCTAACTCCCTCCAGTTCAACCTCATATCAAAACCTCACTTTCTTGTTCACTTGAAGGCTCCCCAGTCTACCCCTACTTTGCCTGTGATTGGAAGCCTATGATGGGCACAGAGCGCAGGGTCGGTCTCTGTCACCCCCAGTGCTTACTGCTTCTGGTGTCTCTGTAGACAGCGTGGGTGTGGGGTCGGAAGGTCTAAAGGGGTGAAGGGTTTTATTTCCCTGGTGCAGCAGGTGACTGATGACCACAGGTCAGCTCTTCCTCTCCTGGCTACTTTCGCAGGTCCTTTGGTGACCTCGTCCCCTGGTTATCCCACTATCTTCCCTGCAGCTGTCCATGTCTGATCCCTCCCAACTGTACCCCTCCATCTACTCCACACAGCTTTTTTCAGGGGCTCCTCCTTTGCTACCAGGCATCTCTCACCTGCCGAGACTTACAGGCGGCTCTTCCCTGCCACCTTCCCAGTCTCCACTTGGTTCCCAGGAGATGTATGGGTGTCAGTCCCCAACCGCTCCCTTCCAGGCCTCACATGCCCTCAGACTCCCCTTGGGCAGCTCCAGCCCACCCCTGACATCAGACATTTTCAGGTAAGATTCAGTCATTGCCACGGTTTCCAAAAGCCAACAGACTCACAGCAGCCTCCAGGCTGGAAGGACAGTTGAAGGTCACCTCCTCTCCCCAAACCCATAACACAGTCAGGTGGCCCCAGAAAGGACAAGGGCTTCACCAAGACTACCCAGCTTATTCCTGGCAGATCAGACTTGTGGCCAAATCCCAGGCTGCTCCCTCTAAGGTGAGAGGCTTAGCTCTCCTCTGAGATACTTTATATTCTGGAATTTCATGTAAGGGAACATTTGAAAAAGCTTCTGCAGCCTTTTAAGTGGACCCTCTGGTGGGGAAGGGTGTATAACTCAGTAGAGTGATAACTCGGTGTTTTCCAGCCTTGAGCAGCTGGGTTGTCTGGTGAGAGACAGCCAGAAGGGGCTAGTGAGAGCCGGGTGGGGCCAGGGCAAGGCATGGGGAGCTACTCTTGCTTAACAGCCACTGAGTTCGCGGCTTTGCAGAGAGGTGAGGGGATGAGCTGAGATCTGGCCTGGGAGAGCCAGGCTAAAAACCTGGCTATTTCCCAAGGACTTCTGAGCAGGTTAGGTAACCTCTCTGGGTTCCATTTTTCTCATCTGTAAAATGGGGGTAATAATCCTCAGCCCCGTTTCCGGCTCAGGGCAACCTCTGATCTTGTGTTTCCTCATCTCATCTGTGTACATTGTTTCACTGGCGTCTTAGGTCAACTGTAGGTGGACAGAACCATTAGGCCTCTTGTTACAGGGAAGGAAGTAGAAGCTGAGAGAGCCCAGGACCATAGCGTAGGGTATGAACCCATATATGGTCTGCTAAACTCTGTCCAGTCTCTCAGGCCAGGCCTGGGCCCCCTCCCTAAACTCAGCAGCCAGTCTGCCCTGAGGAGGCTGTGCCCTCGGGGGGTGGGCTGTCCGGGGCCAGGAGAGGTTGTCCTCTGCATGTACTTCCTCGATGAGGAAACCCAGTCCTGAGAAGGGAAGTGGCCTGCTTGGGGCTCTGGTCTCTGTGGCCCAGCCAATGCAGCCACCAAGAATGGTACGGGTGGGACAAGGAGGAAGTGGCAGTGGGTACAAAGGCTCCCTCTGTACCTGTGCAGTGGGGACATGGCAGGGCTGGGGCTGGCTTGCCGGCCTGGACTGTGCTCACAACCAGGGCCATCCAGCCAAGGGAGCAGGTGCTATCCCTGAGCAGAGACCAGAGCCCCGAGCATGCAGGCCTCTTGCATGCCACCTTCAGGTGGAGGCAGGAATACTCTTCCTCTGGCCGGAGCAGCCCAGAACACCTTCTCCTGTAGCCCCGATCTGACCAGTGCGGGGCGAGGGAGGCCAAGAATGGCCACACAGCATGGATGGCAAGGCCTGGGGTCCCACATCCGGCTTGGGGGAGGTCTCCCCAGGAGGGGGCTGCATCTGTCTGCCACCTGGCACCCTGCCCTCGGGTGGATCGCCCTAGGTGCCACAAGGTGAGGGTGAGGCCTCTGGCTGTTTGCTGGCTCCCCGCTCATGTCTGCAGAGCCAGCTGGCCCTTCTCCAGGGCAGCGTTCCTCTGACCCAGCCTGGGCAGTGAGCTGGCTTCCGAGAATCCGTGGTAACTGAATGACAGACGGAAACACTGCTTTGGTTTGAGGCAGAAGGAGTCTGAGTAATCATCTTGAGAAGTTTTTTTTGTTTTTTGTTTTGATGTTTCAAAATGTAACAGAGTTGCTGGACTATCAATGTCTGAACTGAACTGAATGTCTGATGTAGGTTGGGGGACAAACTGCATGTGTGCTCAGTCACTTCAGTCATGTCCAGCTCTTTGAGACCCTATGGACCGTCAGCCCGCTAGGCTCCTTTGCCCATGGGTTTCTCCAGGCAAGAACACTGGAGAGGGTAGCCATGCCCTCCTCCAGGGGATCTTCCCAACCCAGGGATCAAACCTGCGTCTCTCATGTCTCCTGCATTGGCAGGTGGGTTCTTTACCACTAGTGTCACCTGGGAAGCCTGGGAACAAGCTGACCTGCGTTCATATCCTAGATTCTGATCTTTACCAGCTGAGGAAACTTGGGCAGTCACTTACCCTCTTTTCCTCCTCATCACCGTCCTTAACTCCCTGGGTGTGTGGCGTTTTTCAATAAGAAGACAGCTGTGATATTCCTGGTATTGTGTGTGGCTGGTGGACTCCATAAACGGCTGTTTCACCGAGGGCAAGGCCACAGGCAGGTCTCAGGTGACAGGCTGCAGGGGGACCCACGGAGGTGGGAGGCCCTGCCTTCTCATAGCTTCCACACCGTGGAAATGTCCACCTGAGCCTGTAAACAAGGGATTGAGAGGGAACCCAGGATACCTGCAGGCTGTGGCTAGTTAGGTGCCGGGAGGAAAGGCCAGGGTGGGTCCCTGGAGGGCGGTGAGCCTGCAGGACTGATCGATTAACTGATTGAATGATTAGCTAGTTCATTTCCTCAGCAGCTTCCTGAGCCCCACTCTGCCCCTCCCTGAGCCCTGAGTCAGAAGCCCTGGAGGAGGCGGCTGAGGTGGCGTGGCGGAGGGGGTACAGCCCCCAGGGAGTCCAGCACTTCCTTGGAGCAACCTACTCTCTGGTGACGGTGGCTCACCCGGCCGAAGCCCCACCTGCTCTGAGTCAGGGCTGGGCCAGATTCTAGAGCCTGCAGAACTCTGGGGACTTGAGCTCCAAGGACCCCGCCTGCAGGGCCCCTCTGCCTGCCTCCTTCTCCAGAATGGCCAATGTAGGTTTGGTTTTGCTTCTTTTTCCACTCTGGGGGTCTCTGTAATGACAGTGGGGTTCCTCTGGGGAGTGGGGGCTGGGTGTGGGGCTGGGAGGAAAGAGCAGAGAGTCTGCTGCGGGGCTGGGCTCGGTCAGCCCTCCCCTCCCCAAGAGGCATGGTGGGGTAACAACAGGGTCTCAAGTCCAAGTCCTTGTCTCGCTCTGCCTATGGGATCTCAGGCACATCTTCCCCTTCTCTAGGCCGCAGTTTCCCCAAGGATTGAGGGGCACTGGACAAGATACTTCCTAGTTCTGGTGGTCTGTGGTGTCCAGCTTAGAGTGACCCCTCAGGGGGAGAGGGCAGGGGAAGGGAAGGAGCAGAAAGGACCCATCTTCCTCCCTGGCCGCCACTGGCTTTTGTCCTGGGGGTCCGGAGGGGCAGGGGGGGAAGCTGGGGCAGGAAGCTGTGGTCTGTTGTCTGGTTAGTAGCAAGTGGCCCACGAAAGCTACAGAAATGGAGCCTGGGGCAGCCACACCAGCCTAGACGCTGGGGCAGGCAGGCCTGTGGGGGTTGGGTGATGACCACTCTGCCTGGGGTCCTGAGTAGCCAGCCAAGACCCAGGCCCCCTGCTTGTCAGTGTGTAGGCAGCTGAGCCTGGTCTTGAGAACTTCTAGGGCTGCTTATGGAGGAGGCATGCGCTTGGGATCCTAACCATCCTGTGGGCCGGCAGATTCCACCGTTCTGAGTTGACTGAGGTGGGCTGGGCCCGGTATGGGGCCAGCTGGTACAATTTGTGGCCTCTCTGCCTTTCTCTACTGTGTCTGATTCTCCTTAGACCTTGAAAAACTACACCTTCTCTTCCCAGTGCGTGCTAAGTGGCTTCAGTCATGTCCGACTCTTTGCAACCCCATGGGCTCTAGCCTGCCAGATTCTTCTGTCCCTGGGATCCTCCAGGCAAGAATACTGGAGTCAGTTGCCATTTCTTCCTCCAGGGGATCTTCCCAACCCAGGGATTGAACTCATGTCTCTTATGTCTCCTGCACTGGCAGGCGGGTTCTTTACCAGTAGTACCCCCTGGGAAGCCCAGAACCCGGCTCAAATACCTCTTCCTGAAGGAAGCTCTCCTTGATTTAGACTTCTCCCCCCCTCTTCCCACCCACCCACAACACAGCATTTGAGGGGAGGCATGGGGCAGCATGGCCAGCTCTTGACTCAATTGTGTGCGGCTTTGGGAAACACCTGCCGATTCACTAAGCTCTGAGACGGGGCTGTGGAGTGTGCATCAGGGAAGCGGGGGCTCCCTTCCTCCCACCTCTGAGGCTCGTGATGGGGGATGGTCTGTGGAAATGGAAAACAGCCTCTCAGGGCTGGCCCCAGTTGCCTGGCCGAGCACCCTGGTGGGTTGGGGTCCTTCCTCAAGAATAGATAGGAAAAAAAAAATGGATGGGAGCCAGGCTGAGAGGCACAGAAGCCCTGCTCTCAGCACTGTGAGAGCCGGATCCTGACCCTCGACGTTCACCCCACCCAATGGGTGCAGGAGGATCCCCTGAGCCCACAGGATGAGCCCGGCATGGCGTCCGGCACACAGTGGATTGTCAGGGAATAGCAATTGCTGTTCTTTGCAGAGGCTGCAGAGGGTAGGACTGAAGGGTGTGGGCCCGAGCCAGACAGCCTGGGTTCGATGCCAGGCCTGCCGCTTTCAGACAGCATCACCCTGGGTACACTTCACCCATCTGTGCCTCAGTTTTCTCACTTGGGCACCTGAGATAAGAGGGTTCTTAAGGTGACAGGGGTGAACGGTGCCAGGCACCCCCTAAAGCTGTCATCACAGGGCTTTGTGGTGGGGGCCCTTCCCCAAGCCGTCTTAGGTTAGAGCATCCTGACTGTGAGCTCTGATTCCTGCAGGGCTCACCTCCACCTGATGCCTCCACAGACGGGGTGGGGGGGACCCTCCGTGCAGCCACGTGCTGAACCCCAAGAGCTTGTCCTCAGATAGGGGAGATGGAGGCTGACAGTGAAGCCAGGTCCCGGCGGCAGTCAGCGGGGTCCTCGCCAGGCTGCACACAGGGTTCCCCAGCGGTGGCCCTCAAGCGCCCCTCTGTCCTGTGTCCCAGTGCAGGGACTTCACCGCCCACACGGGCTACGAGGTGTTGCTGCAGCGGCTGCTGGATGGCAGGAAGATGTGCAAAGACGTGGAGGAGCTGCTGAGACAGAGGTGAGAGCTGGGAGGGGAGGGAGGTGTCCAAGCCTCCAGGCCAGCCTGGCTGCTGGCAGGGCACCCCCGCCCTAAGAAGTCAGGAGTGCGATTCCCCTGTTTTGCCCAGCCTGGGCCTTCCCCCAAGTGGGCAAATAATCTGATGTCCCATCAGATGTGCTTGAATTCAGCCAATGTTTATTTAGAGGAAGGGCTGGAGGCTTAACCGTCTCAAGGAGGTGTCCGCAGGGCCAGAGTTTTGCGCGGGCAGACCCTGCCGCCCGGCTGCGCCCATCTGAGGGTGAGCCTCGGGTGGCAGCTGTGGACAAGACCAGTGCCCGGGGGTTGTCGTTGCAGGGCCCAGGCGGAGGAGCGGTACGGAAAGGAGCTGGTGCAGATCGCCCGCAAGGCAGGCGGCCAGACGGAGATCAAGTAAGTACGCCCTGCCTGCTTCCCCAGGCACTTTCTGGGCCTTCCGACAGGGTTCAGGGCTTCCCGGGGTGGGCTGGATGGTGGGCAGCTTTCTTGGGTGCTGGGCACTCTGGACAAGGTCAGGTTCTTTGTGGGGGAGAAAAGCCTACAGTCTGAGCACCCAGGAGACTCCCTGGGCAAGGGGCACAGTCCACGCTCCCTGGCGGTCTCCATCCAAGTCCTGAGAGCCCCAGCGAGGGGTGGACAGGACCCCACTGGCTGCTGCATCCCCTGCAGCATTGGCTCGGCTCGGGCTTCCAGGGGGGACGTGTGGCCCAGTGGTGGGGGTGCCAGCTCCTCACCCGTTGGCCGTGTGACCTTGAAGGGGGGGGTTGGTCACTGATACTCGATGTTTCCATTTCCTCCTCAGTGAGGGGATGACAGTGTAGCCTTCCTCAGAGGGTGAGGTGAGTCCAGGGCTGCCTGGGCCTGGCTGGGAGGGCAGTTGCTGCTGGGAAGCCCCCGGGCCAGCGCCTCTGCATGCAGACTGTGAGAGGGACGCAGGTGCAGAAAGAGTTTCAATTTGAGGGCAACGAAGGAGACCGTTCTAGCAATGGCGAGGAAGGGTGGACTCTCCCTGCTGGGTGAGGACTGAGTCAGGCCGAGGGACAGATAGGACTCCGAGTCCTGGAAGGGCTCAGCTGACTCCTCCTCCTCCTACCCAGGAGCCCAGAGACCTGACCCAGCCTGCAGTTGCCATAGCAACCCCTGCCCGCACCCCTGCCCCCGTTCCCCATGGGGGTCTGGCTGTGCTCAAGGAAAATGGCCCCAGAGCCTGTCAGCTGCAAAGCCTGGCACCCAGTCCCCTCGTTTGAGATGAATAAACAACACTCTCCAGGTCTCCTAAAGACACAGGTGACCCTGCTTCCAACCTGGAGCCAGAGAAGACTCAGGGAGGGCTAGAGGAAGGTTGAAGAATGATATGAGCCAGGAGATATGGATGCTCAATGCCAAGGGTCCTGCCTTGGACCAGAAAGCGTGAACGCAACGCCAGGAGTAGGAATGTAGGCGCTCTAATCCGCACTTGGCCTTTATGAGCTGTGTGACTGTGGGCAAGTCGCTTAACCTCTCTGAGTTTGGTTCTTATCTGTCCGCTCCAGTGGACTGTTGAGCAGGTAAAAATGGCAGGACTGAGGCTGAGTACAGGCTGGGTACAGAGGAGGGCGTTCCTTATCAGGACACAGTAAGGAAAATGAACGGGGACCTTCTTTGTATTCCCAGGCAGGGGTGGAATCAAGGGAGCATGATCCAGGAGTCCCCACCCACCTCCTGACCTCCCAGCATTGCTGGAAAAGGAGAACTTTCCCAGCAAGAGACAAGCCTTCCTGGGGAATGTGGAGGGGGTGCTCCAGGCAGGGCCACAGTGGGAGGTCAGGCTGGAGGCAGAAAGTGTGAGGCACACTCAGGGGGCTGTGAGTCACAGGGGACTTAAAACAGGGAAGGAGAAACCACCAATGAAGAGAATAAAGTGGAAATGGAGCTGGGTGGGCAGTGAGAAGGGTGGAGAGGTGCACAGTGTCTGGCCCTATCTTTAGAACCATGAAGTGGCCAGGGCGAGGCTCTGGGTGGCCCTGATTCCTTATGTGGTTGTAGGAGGCCAAGTGGAACAAGGTCTGCCCTACCCTAAATGGTGTGTGACCCTGGAGAGGTCACTCCCCCCCTCTGAGTCCTGCATCCTCAGCCGTGAAAAGTCACACTCGTGAGTTCCTCTGGGCAGTCACAATGTCAAGCAGAGAGTCCTAAGCCACGGTGATACTTGAGAAACATTGAGGGTCATTACGATCTCATGGGCCCTTCCATGAGTCATAAATTGGGGTCACCTGGCTTAGTTTAGGGCTGAGGAGACTGCCTGGCCCAGCTAGACCATTTACTCTGAGGCCCAGCCCTTCTCTGACCCAGCGAGCTGGAGGTTGGGGTCCCTGGAGGTTGAACCTCCCTCTGAGGTGAGAGCACCAGGGTGGAGCCCCAGGCCAGGGCCGGGAGCTCAGAGTCAGGGTCCACCTTGCTACCTACCACTTAAGAGCTAGAGTGTGGGCTGGCAGGGCCAGGCCCCAGGGCTCAGCCTCCCCAGCAGCAGGAGAGGCAGAAACAAAACCCACAGGGGCCTCACCACCCCGCCGCATAGGTTCCAGAGCAGGCTGGGAGCAGTGTGTGTGAGAACCAGCCCTGTCCCAAGTTCCCCAATGAGCTGGAGCGGCCAGAGGAGAGGTCAGAGCGGAGGGCACCTCCTGGGTGAGGGCCGTGGACAAAAGCTGGAGGTTTCTCAGGGCACATTTAGAGCCAGAGAAGCAGGAGGCAGGGGTTGAACTATCCCAGCCCACCTGCTGCTTCCCTTAGGGCCCTGCCCCTTGCAGCTCCCAGCTCAGCTGATGATGCAGCAAGGGTGCTTAATAAGTGTTGGTCCATAAGGTGTGTCCTAAGGCTGGTGAGACCATGAAGTCATTGCTTTTTTTAACTATGGGTCAAGCATCCATCATCCATCTAAGTGTGTGCCATGCCCCAAGCTGTGTTGGGGGTATGGAGACTCAAAGGTTTTAAAATAAAGGGCCCCACTGTCCTGAATCTGGGATCTAGCCTACTGGGGGGTGACCTCACTCTCATCCCTGGTCTTTTATATCAGAACCTTCCTCCAGGGCCTTCTCATGCCCTACCTCCTCCAGGAAGCTCTCCCAGACACTCTGGCCTTGCCTGCCTGTCAGTTTTTTGGCTTAGACCAGGTCGCCCTGTTCTACACCAACCTGGAGGGGCTCTCTGTGCATAGGGTGAGTGGCAACCATGACAACATGGGTCGCTTCCTTGTTGCCATGGAGACTTGCGAGCTTGTGTGTGAGGTTGGCACCTGGCAAAGCTGGCTTGGCTATTCCACGTGGGGGCTGGAAGCTCATCCTCCAGGGCCCATCCGCCACTCGGGGAGTGGGGAGCCCCGTGCCTCCTCATGGCCAAGCCCCCTGTCTCCCATGGGATGCTCATTCTCAGCCCCTGAGAGGACGAGTGGAGAGGGCTGAGGGTGCATAGACTGAATGGGGTGGAGGAGGAGGAGGACCAAAGCCAAGGGCTTCTGTGACCCCAGAAATAGCCAAGCAAGAGCTGAGAGGGTGGAGCCGTCCAGATTCCCCCAACCCTGGTGCCTGAAGACAGCATTTCTGTGTCATCCCCTGACCTCAGACTGGCCAGAGGGCCTGAGATTCAGCCACATACATTGAGACGAGGTTATTCTAGCCTTTAGGTGATTTTAGTGCTCACCTCATTCACACATGAACTCAGCAAGAATCTGCTGGGCAGTGGCAATGCGGGACACACAAATAAGACCTGGTCCCCAGCTCAGGCAATCCTCACAAGCTCTTTCAATGCATTTTAAAGAAGCACTAGGTGGGTGCAGGAGGCTTATCAGTATTGCCTAAACCACACATCCAAGCCTGCAGAAAGCTCACCTTGACTCTCCTTCCAACCTTGGGGCCTTTGCTCTGTCTGATGCCCTCATATCTCCCCTGTGAATTCTGCCTGAAATACCACCTCCCCCAGAAAGCTGTCATCTCCCCCTCTTGCTCATCCTGCCCCGGCTAGGGTGCTGAATGCCACACAAGCCGTGGAAGCTGCACAGGGTAGGGGTTCAGGAAATGAAGGGGAATCGAGGCAGGGCTGGGGTCAGTTTTCTGTGAGTCCCTTTGTATTGGGTTGGCCAAAAATTTCTTTTGGGTTTTTCCATGTTATGAAATAACCAGCTGAGTTTTTTTGCCAACCCAATAGTACCTGTGAGCAAGGACGGCCCCCACTTGAATCCTTAAATGCTCACGTCCCTGCTTCACCCCCAGTTGTCAAGCCTAAGACACTGCTTTCCTGTCAGAGGGTTTTTTTTTTTTTTTCCATCATCTGTCTTCCTCTGAGCTCAGAGAATGAAGGTATCACTGAAGATACTGCAGTGAGAGAGGGGGGCCCCTGTTCTTATCAGGGCTCCTCCTCCTCTAAGGAGGTCAGCTCACTCGGGCCCAGCCTCCAGCAGGGGTGTGGGGCAGTGAGAGGAGCCCTCTCCTGTGAGCTGGGAGGCAGGAGCCTCGTGGCAGGCAGGAGGGCAGGGGTGAGGATGGCAAAGCAGGGGTCGCGAGATGGTGTGGGTCACATGGTAGTACAGAAGGAGATGCTTACACTGGAAATGCAAACTGTCTGAAACAGAATTCTAGGCTGAGTGTCCTGAGAGCCAGATTGGAAAGGGCAATGGGATGAGTTACATAGGAGGACAGTGGGGACTGACAACAGAGGGCAGAGGCCTGCGAGGGGTTTCCATCCCTGACACGTGGTGGAGACACAGTAGAGCAGTTGTTGTTGTTCAGTTGCTCAGTCGTGTTCGACTCTTTGTGACCCCGTGGCCTGCAGCATGCCAGGCATCCCTGTCCTTCACCATCTCCCGGAGTTTGCTCAAACTCATGTCCACTGAAGCAGTGATGCCATCCAACCATCTCATCCTCTGTCGTCCCCTTCTCCTACTGCCCTCAATCTTTCCCAGCATCAGGGTCTTTTCTAATGAGTCATCTCTTTGCATCAGGTGGCCAAAGTATTGGATCTTCGGCATCAGTCCTTCCAATGAATGTTCAGGGTTGATTTCCTTGCAGAACAATGGACTCTCAAGAGCCTTCTTCAGCACCACATTTTGAAAGTCTCTGGGAAATCTTGATGATTTCCCTGAGTGGTTTGGAGTTGAGAAAGGCCTTGGGGTTTATTGAGTATTGAGTTTAATGCATTGGGCTGTGATCCTGGGGACAATGGGGGAGGAGAACCAAGTGTTACCCTTGTTCAATAGGCTCTTATTTCAGTGCAGTGATAGACAATGTATCACCCTAAGATGACAATAGAAACAAGTGCTCAGAAGAGACAGAAGGGAGAGCCAGGCAAAGATGCTATACATAGGGAATTAGCATGTGCAAAGGCCCTGGGGCAAGAGGGAACATGGTATATAGGAGCAACTGGTGAGTGGCCAAGTGACTGTGGGCAAAAAACAAGGATAAGAGATGAGAAGTGAAGTTGGAGGGATGGAGGTGATGGGGCAGGGACTAGGGTGGTGGCAGTGAGAGGTGGATGGATAGACTTGGGAGGTGAATGAAAGAAGGTAATGTAGGGGGAGGTGTGCATGACCTGGTGGGTAGTGGTACCTTTGCTGAGAAGGGAGCCCTGTAGGAGGAGCAGGTTTGTAGGGTGCAGAGCCCAGTTTTGGACACTCTGAGGTGTCTGTGAGATGTGAAGTCCAAAGGGAGGTGAGGACCAGTAGGTTGCAGTCCCTGGCCTCTGGGAGGGGTCTGGGCAGGATGTAGTCATGTTGGGGGTGAGGGATGGGGTGTAGAGAGGTGGCTGTGCTGGGCCTAGAGAGGTTCTAACCATAAATGGGGAGACTGAGGCAGGAGATGAGTGTGCGAGAAGGAGGTGTAACTGCTGGCAAAGTATAAGTTCTGTCAGAGTCCTGATCTCTCCACCCCCTACCAAGGCAGGTGGGGTCACCATGCCATCACCCCTTCCTTCCTCTGAAAGAAGCAGAAGGTTACACCTCTTGCCAGTTGTGCAGCCACGGTCCGTTTCTTCACCTCTCTGATCTTTGTTTTTCTCATCTGTGAAATGGGGCTAATGATGGTGCCCTCCCTGCCTGGCAGAGTTGTGAGCGTTAAATAATGAGGCCAGCAGCACCTGGAAGCTTGTTGAAACAGTGTGCTGGGCCCTACCTCTGAGCTTCGGCTCCCGGAGGACAGCAGTGGAGCCTGAGAAGCATCCCAGGTGATGCTGCTGCTGTAATGGCCAGTTTCCCAAGTGTCCCCATAGGAGGAGGGAGCCCCTTGTGAAGCCTTCCTTGCAAGGATGGTGAGGAGATGCTGGCGGGTGAAGGCTTCACATGTGGTGCTAGTGGTAAAGAACCCGCCTGTTAATGCAGGAGACGAAAGAGAACGCGAGTTTGATCCAGGAAGTGAATTGCAATTTGATCCAGGAAGATCCCGTGGAGGAGGGCATGGCAATCCAGTCCAGGATTCTTGCCTGGAGAATCCCGTGGACAGAGGAGACTGGCGGGCTACAGTCCATAGGGTTGAAAAGAGTCATACACGACTGAAGCGACATAGCACGCACGCTCACAGGCACGCAGGCGGTTGGGCAGGGCTGTATCGCTGGGTGTCATGTGGTCATACGGCCACCAGGGGGCAGGCACGCTGCTCTGCACAGGGATGCAGCCAGTGACAGGACGCCTCAACTGGCAAGCTTTGGCGCGCGCGCGTGTGCACGCGTGTGTGTGTGTCACTCAGTCATGTCTGACTCTTTGTGACCCCATGGACCTGTCAGTCTCTTCTGTCCATGGAATTCTCCAGGCAAGAATACTGGAGTGAGTTGCCATTCCCTTCTCCAGGGGATCTTCCTGACCCAGAGGTAGAGCCCAGGTCTCCTGAATTGCAGGCAGACTCTTGACCCTCTGAGCCACCATCAGCCTCACTGGCTGTGGCTCCTCAGGTGGCCTGCTGAGCAAGGAGCGGCAGTGTATTTTTGCCTCCTTTGGTAAGGAGCCATAGTCAGAGGCAGAGAATTTTACCCTTGAGAGTAGACAAGCCTCACTTCAGAGCCAGTCTGCAACCTCCACACACCGTCTCTGTGCACCTGGAGACTTGGCACCCATCAGCCCACAGGGCTGTAGGGGGTGACAGGAAGGGAGCCCAATCTGTGGGGGCTGCTTCAAGGGGAGGTCTCCAACATGAAGACGAATTCAATGGGCATTTCTGATAAGAGGGGTGTGTGTGGTAGGCTCTTAGGTGGGGCATTTGGGAGGTACAGTTCAGGTCAGGTTCAGAGGCCTGGGGGACCCCCAAGACTGGTCACGGTATGCAGATGTGGGATCAGGGGAGAGGGGCACAATGACAGCAACCCTTGCAAAACATCTACTTTGCACGAGGTCTTAAGAGACCTTTATACATATAAATTCATTTAATCCTCACAACCATTTTGCTTGTGATATCATTATCTCCATTTTACAGAAGGGAAAACTGAGGCATAGAGAGGCTAGGCCATTTGTCTAAGGTCATACAGAGTGTGTGGCACAGCTTGGAATGAACCCAGGCATCTGGCTCCAAGGTCTGCTTCTAATGCACATGGGAGTCGAGGGCAGGAAGCTCTAGCCAGGTTCCTTACCTGGGATTCCAAGTCACCTCCCTCCTCTGCCAGGAGGGGGAGCTCGCCCCTCAGAGAGGCCCCTGCTGGAGAACGGATGTGTTGGGAGAGGCACTTTTCCATCAGTCCTATTCTGACCAAGGTGCCCCTTACCTATCAGTAGCAGACAGGACTGGGTCCTGAGTGAGCTCCGATTCAGACCTCACCTCTGTTCGTCGCTCTGGGTGACAGCACCCTTGGCAGGACTGCCAGATAGGATATACACTGTCCCATTAAGCTTCAGAGAACAAATATTTTTAAAATGTAAGTATGTTCTAAATATTACATGGGGCATGTTTATATTCAAAAAGCTTTTATTGTCTATCTGAAATTTGAACTTAACTGGGTGTCCTGTATTTTTATTTACGCCACCTGGCAACTCTACCCTCGGGCATCACCCTCCACACCTTCCATGCTTACCCAGCTCCTTCCCTTTGCTTCTTCCTTGGTGTCCTCCCAGGAGTGAGCAGCTCCTGCATGTCTGCTTCAGACTGATACCTCCTGACACCTCCTACTGTGTTTTCTCAAGCACCCCAAGCTCAGTGCACTCTGAAGTAACTCCCCATATCCTCTCCTGGGCCCTCTCAGAGGTGTCACCACCATCCACTCAGCCACCAAGCCAGAGACCAGGGAGCCCCTCAGCTTCTCACTTTACTCAACTGTACATCCCATTCTTCCTGCCCGAAGGCCCCTACATCTCTCCCCTTCAGCACCTCTGCCCTGCTTGTCACCCATCTTGCCCTATAGCCACCCTTCATCTCCCTCCAAGACGTCCTCAGGCCTCCTGCCAGGTCTGAACCCCACCCTCTCCTGCTTCAGTTCATCTGGGAGAGGACTATGGAGGAGGGGCTACCGAGAGAAAGGGAGGGCCTGAAGATGTGCAGAAGCCAAGAGCATTGGGGGTGGGGGGGCGGTGTTGATTGCTTTGTAATTTCCAAAGAGAGTGCTTTGCATTCCAGAAATCCCAGTTTGAGTTCTAAGTCAGTGGTCATGGGCTGAGTGATGGTCCCTTGGGTCTAGGTCAGCGTGTATGAGTGACCCAGGGCCCTCCCACCAAAATAAAAGTCCCCGGGCCCAGCCAGGACTTCAGGTCCCCCTTCACTGTCCTCCTACCAACCCTGGTCTTTCTGTTTTGCAGCTCCTTGAGGGCCTCCTTTGACTCTCTGAAGCAGCGTAAGTCCCGCCTGTTCCCCACCCTGGGCTGCAGGGGAACAGGACCTTCTGGGAACACCAGATCCCCACCGATGGAGAAGGGTGGATTCTGGTTGGGAACTGAGGCTGGTGGAGGACTTGGGGGTGACAGAGACCAGTTGTGGGGTTGGGGCTGGGCTGGTCCAGGCAGGGGCGAGTGTGTCACTGGTTGGGGCCCATCAGGTCTGATGCCAGGGACCAATGTCCTTACTCTGCCCCCAGAAATGGAGAATGTGGGCAGCTCCCACATCCAGCTGGCCCTGGCCCTGCGTGAGGAGCTGCGGAGCCTGGAGGAGTTTCGTGAGAGGCAGAAGGAGCAGAGGAAGAAGGTAAGGCGGGTGCTGGGGATGGGCCTGGTGGGAGACTGCGGTGGTAGTGGGGGCTGGACTCTCATGATGGAGGGCAGGGCAGCACCCCAGGCTTGGGGGTGGTGGTGATCTGGAGGAGAGAAGAGTGTGGACAGAGGCCTGGCACTGGAACCAGGGCCCAGCTCTCCAGCCTGAAGGCCCCTCTGAGGCTCTTCCTACTGAGGTGTCTCATGCCAAGAGCAAAGGGCATGGGCCTTTTCGATCATCCTGTTATAGCAGGCTATGGAGGGTACTCGACAACTTGGGAGTATCCAAAGGAGGAAAGCTAAGTTAGGGAGTCACCAGAAACTGTGCTTATCTGGGAGAAAGGAAGACGTGGGGGCTCAGTCACTGCAGCCACTCTGCAGGGCTGCCTGAGGCTGAGGTGGACAGAGCTTGTGGGGAATGGGAGGTGTTGAGCTTGCCCTAGCATCCCAAGGTATTCTTCACCCATCTGTAGGGGATGGCTGTCCCTCAATGCATGGAAAGGAAGTGAGGTCCCCATTGTGGGAGGTATGTAAACAGAGACTGGAGGCGACTTGTCAGAGAAGCTGCAGAGCTTGAATGAGAGGTGGGGTTGGTACCCTCTGTCCCCCAGGGCCCCCTCCCAAGCCTGAGACTCTCTGATTGGCTGAGTATGTGGCCCTCTGGGAAGGCAGGTGTGGACACATGATCAGCCTCCTGGGGCCTCAGTGATGAGGATGGAACTTGGACAGGGTGGGAGAGGTCAGCACGCAGAAACACTTCTTGCTTGGAGAGGGAGCATCTTTGTACACTGTCCAAAGAACTGAAAATGGAAATGGAAACTTTTCAATTTCCCCACACAACTGACCTGTGAAGGGGAAAAAAAGCAACAGTTCATGGCTGGGGCCAGGCTGGGGCTGGGTGTCCTGGCCAAGCCACTTACCCGCTCAGTGCCTCAGTTTCCCTCTTGCAGGATGGGACACTTATGTCCACCTCCCAAGCTTCAGGGACCCAACTGAGAACCAGGCCCCCTCTCAGTCTTCACAGGCAAGGTGCCGGCTCCGATGAGTGGCTCTGACCACAGAAATTTCACTGAGGCTTTCGGGATTCTAAATTTGGATTCCTGAGCAGACAATGGGCCCTCAAAGCCCACCCCACATGTCAGCCCAGCCTTGAGATGCTGGAGCAGGTGACCTCTCTGAGCTGGGACTTGCCTGCAGAGCACCTGTGAGGCCCTGGGATGGCTATTTCGAGCTTTCCTGTGGCCGGTGAGGCTGTGATGTCTGCAAAAGCTATTTTGGACAGAGTGACACCTTCTACAGTGTGGCTGGGGTCCCATGAGTGTGACTGCTATGCGTGGTTACAGAGGCTTGTGAGTGAAGGACAGTGTGTGTGCACGCACATGTGTGTGTGTAGGCTGGGTATTCTCTGGCTAGAGACCAAGTCCTGGCTGGGGTGGGGGTCTGCAGGGATTGGATACCTGGGGTGCATCCATGCCCTGGGCTCCTCTAGCCTTCTGTTGGGAGCAGCAGTTGTGAGAGAGCAGGGTGAAGGAGGGGGAGGGCATCTTGTCACTGCCCCATCAGAGCCAGGAGGGGAGGCTGGGCCTCCTCCCAGGGACACCCCGTCCTCTTGGCCTAGGGGAGCGTCCTGAGGCTACAGCCCCATGCTCAGAGCCTCATGTCCCCTGCAGTACGAGGCTGTCATGGACCGTGTCCAGAAGAGCAAGCTGTCGCTCCACAAGAAGACCATGGAGGTGAGCCTGGAGGGGCAGCCGGGTTTGGGGTGTGGATCCCAGGAGCCCTGGGGCGGGGCTGGCCTCACGCCTCCATCCAGCAAAGGGCACAGTGGCCTGTAAGGTTCCTAGAGTTGCACTGGCTGCCAGGGTGCAGTGCAGATCAGCCCGGGGGGGCTCTGCCCCCTACCCTTGTTGGGGGGTGGTGTGCTCCTGACTGATGGGTAAGCAACCAGTCTCAGGACAGTGGTCCACAGGGTCACACACACTGTCAGCTGGGGATTCCATGGGTGGAGGGAGAAGGGACTCCTGAGCTGTCTGAAAGGACTGCGTGCACAGGGCCTGGCATCGTGATGACACATAGCATTTCCTGAGCCCTGCAGGTGGTCTGACGTGGCCACACCTCTGAAGAGGTGGGGGCATGGACCAGGCTACATTGTCTCCAGTGGGGAGAGGGGCCTGGGAACAAGACTCCCTTCTCCACCTCCATTCCAGACCCCAAGATCTCTGTCCCTGGTGTGGAGGCCCCCTTTCCATCTACAGCCCCTGACAGGGAGAAGGGAGGTCGGGCGTAGCAGCTTCACCCTGGGGCCCCCAAGTCACGCCCCTCCACACCCCCCAGTCCAAGAAGACATATGAGCAGAAGTGCCGGGATGCAGATGATGCTGAACAGGCCTTTGAGCGCATTAGCACCAACGGTCAACAGAAGCAGGTGGAGAAGGTGCGTGGAGTCACTGAGTCTGGGTGATCTCACGGGGCTGGGGCAGGGCGGGAAGGGGTGCCGCAGACACCCCCAGGCAAGGTTTCCTAGAATCTCAGGGTCTAGATAGACAGTTTGATCCTCTTTGCCGTCTGCAGGCTGCACCCAACGACCCAGTCCTCAGAGCAGGCCCACTGCAGCCCAGGCCCAGAGCTCACAGGGCAGTGAGAGCAGACGCTAACCCTCACCCAACCCTTCAGAGAAGGGCTCAGTAGGCCCATGTCCCAGAGAGGAAACAGACCCAGAGATGGTGAGTGATTTGTCCCAGGTCTCAGAGCCAGGCAGGAACAGAGAAAGGACCCCAAATCCAGGTTGGCCAGAACCCAAGGTCTTGACTACTCCAGCCTCTTGGCCAGGGTGGGAATGTCAAAGCTCCCAGGACCCAAGAACACATTTGGCCCATTGCACAGACAGGAAAGCTGAGGCCCAGAGAGAGCAGGGGCCTGCAGGTGAGTTGGTGGCAGCAAGTCAGGGACAGAGCCCAAGCCACAACCAGCAGGTCCAGCAGTGGCTGTAGAGCCCCAGGGCCTGGGCCCTGGTCTACATTTCTTCCTCTAGGTCTCCAGGTCTAGTTTTCACATGTATCTGCATGACCAGGTTTCTGTTTTATTCCTATTTTATTGGAAACAGCCTGTGGTCCTTTGTGGGGTGAGGCTGGAGTTAATGATGGAGCTTGCCCACAACTGGTTCTGGAGTGTCCCCCTCAGGGTTAGTGTCTGCTCTCCCTGACCTGTGAGAGGTGGCCAGGGAGGGTGTGACAGAGGCCCTTCAGGGTGGCCCAGGGAGGCCAGGAGTCCAAGGTCTGGGCTGGGAGGTGCTCGGGGCTGGGAGATGCCTCAGTGCTGCTTTCCTTGTCTCCTCAGAGCCAGAACAAAGCCAAGCAGTGCAAGGACTCAGCCATGGAGGCAGGTACGCGGCTAGCCCACCTCCTCAGCTCAGGGGGTGGGGCAGCCTGGACATCTTTCCCCCCATAGCACACTTCCTTCACCCTTGGGACATAGTCCCACACTCCTCACTCTTGCTTCCTTATGCAAGTAAAACGAAAAATTTGTTTTCTCGCATTTGCAAAGACTGTTCTTGGTGCTTTGCATGTTTTAACCAATGCTCACAACAATCCTGTGAAGTATTCACTATTACTATCCTTGTTTCTTAACAAGTAAGGAAACTGGCACAGAGAGGTTATTTAACTTGCCTGGGGTCACACAGCCAATAAGTGGTGGTAACTATACTTGAATGCAAGCCAGCTGGCTCCAGGGCTCAGGACTTTCACAGCCACTGATCAAGGGAGACAGGCCCACTCATTGCACATACACTTCTCTCTCTCTCATATACACTGAGACACATTACAGCCTTCTCTGGGCATCTGCCTCCTCTATCCTCCTCCTGGTGCCAGAAGATCCCAACACCCCTCATCTCTGCTGACACAACTCTGCCACACCACCTGTCCCAACACCCAGGTGCTCCCTTGGCTGGGGGGCACAGAGCTCACAGTCCAAGCCCAATGGCTTCCCAGCCCACCAGCTCCCAAAGCTCCCCCTCACCCTCCTCCAGGGCCGCCCCCTCTGAGCCTCAACTTCTCATCTAGAAGGTAGGATGGTGAGAGGGCGAGACTGGTGCCCCAGCCCGAGGCAGCGAGACTCTGACCCTTAGGCTCCGCCGTTCCAGCCCTCCAGCAGCCAGGGCAGGTCTCTCCAGGGAGGAGGAGGGTACTCTGGGCAGGGCCATAGGGGTGGGCTGGCCTCCATGAGGACCCCCTGCACTTCCAGAGCGGGTGTACAGGCAGAACATGGGTAGGGGGCAGAGTCCCACAGGCAGCTCAACTTCCCAGAAGCCTCAAGGGCTGGCACAGAGGTGGGGGTGGGGACCCCCAGCCTTTAGGCTTCCTTTAGGCTTGGTTTCAGCAGACCGGGTCTGGCTGGTCAACTCCAGCTGAGCTGTGGGTGGGGCTCGGCCTGGCCCAGCCCTACAGTGACCCGTCTCTCCCCAGGCCTTCCAGGTGCAGGAGTTTGACCGGCTGACCATCCTCCGCAACTCCCTGTGGGTGCACTGCAACCAGCTCTCCATGCAGTGTGTCAAGGATGATGAGGTGGGGCCTGAGGGCAGGGAGTGGGGGGGGGAGTCGTGAGGGGAGGGCAGCCTCCGAGCGACAGCGCAGCCAGGTCCACCTGAGCCTGTGAGCAGGCCTAGTCCTCTGTGACCTGAGCCCTGGCCTCAGGGTCTCCGACCCAAGTGCCGAGCCTCTGACCCAGGCCCCAGCGACAGGGAGCTCAGTACTGTGCAGGCCACCGCCTCTCAACCTGGAAGATGTGCTTTGCAGTTACCCTGACGTCTGCCCTGTCTGTTCCCCCCTGCTCCAAGGCCTCAGCTCTTCTATGAGAGCCCCGGAGCTCTGTTGCCTCTGCTGGGAAGAGAAGGGGAGGGGAGGCGGACACAGCCCCTCAGAGGTTTGCAGAGAGGCTGGGAGAACTTGGGGTTGCCCTGCTCCAGGCCTGGTGCTTGCAGGAGCTGAGGGTCAGTCCTTTTTCTGTCCCCAGACATCTCCAGGGTGTCCTGGCTCCCCCCAATCCTTACTGAGTTCTATGTGCCGGGTGGGCCCCCCTCAGCAGAGAGGGGTGGCCACCTCCCCACCAGGGGCCTTGATCTCTGCTGATGCAGCCCTCGCTGTCTCTCTCTCAGCCCTGACTCCCTGATCCCACCACTGTTACCTGCCTAATCCCTTCTGCCCTTAGGTGTGGAGTTTTGGGGGCTTTCCCCCCAAATGACTTGAGCCCACCCGGTGGCCTCATTGTAGCAGAGGAGGGAATATGGGTTCTGAATCCTCTCATACCGGATCCAAAGCCCAGCGCACTGACTTCAATTCCTGCTTTGTGACCTTGGGCAAGTCACTCTCCAGAGCTTCCTCATCTATAAATGAGGAAGTCCTGTCTCCCACAGAAGATGAAGAGGAATGCAAAGGATGCAAAGAAATGTGCACACACAAGGTGTTCAGGAAACAGAAGAAGCTGGCAGCCAGGGCTCTAGCCCCTCAGGCAGGCCTGGGGCAGTTATACCTCAAGGCCCCTGCTCAGGGTTCAGACCCAAAGAGGGGGCAGGCTTGACAATGTGAGCATGGAGATGAAGCCTGGCCCCTCAGCCTCTGCTCCTTCCTACCTCCAGCTCTACGAAGAGGTGCGGGTGATGCTGGAAGGCTGCAGCGTGGACGCTGACATTGACGGCTTCATCCAGGCCAAGCGCACGGGCTCTGAGCCCCCAGGTGAGGCCCGCCTGCGGGCAACACGGCCGCTGGGTCCAGGTCCACCTTCCCTGGAAGGCCTGGCCTGGGTTCTCTGAGCCTCAACTGCCAGGACAGAAGCAGGGTGGCTCACGGGTCCCTTCTGGGTGCCAGGCCCGGGGGAAGGTCAGGGACAGAGCAGTCCCCTGGCTGGGTCCTTGGTGTGCTGCCTCCTCGAGAGAGAGGATGGGCAGGGCCTAGGAGCACTGTAACACTCAAGGGGAGACGGGGCAGGGAGAGGCAGGAGCCTCCTCAGAGCCCCCACTCCACTCCACGGTTTGGCATCGCTCAATCTTGTGTCTAGAATGTTTGGTCTTGGTGGTATCCACAGTGGGATCTCTCAGGGAAGTGAGAGGGGAGCCCCTCCTCAAGCGCCAGGGCAGGCCAGGGCCAGGATGGGAAGGTGGGGCCCCAGTCTGGGTCTCCAGAGGGGGAGAGGGTGGGGTGTCAAAGGGCACAGGTCCCGCCTGCCCTGCCCTCATCACCCTGGGCCTCTCACACTGTCACCTGCAGCGCCGGTGCCTTACCAGAACTACTACGATCGGGAGGTGGCCCCGTTGTCCAGCAGCCCTGGCGTCCAGCCGTCCTGTGGTATGATAAAGAGGTGAGCGCCTGCTGGACACCAGCTGGCTGGGACACACAGCCAGGAAGGTGGGGGTGGACGAGTAGCAACAGCTTCTTCTCATGTAAGCTCTCAGCACCTCTGCTTCAGGGCACCCACATGGGCCTACATACTAGGTACCCCAGGGTCTGCCTCTTGCTTCTTGCAAATTTTTTCTTTTATTCAACACACTTGCATGACTCTAGCTCAGTCCAGGAATGAACCAAGTACAGAGGATTGGATGAATCAGCCCAACACCTCCTCCTGGATGACCACTTTGTGTGGTCGGGAGCGGCGGGGCTGGCCAGGCTAGTTAAGGTCCCAGCAGGGCGTGAGTGGGCTGAGCTCTAGAGGATAGCTCCTTTGCCTGTGGGGGAGGTTGGAGAGGGGTCTGGCCAGTGGGGGGCCCAGGCCCTGGAGCACAGAGGTGTCAGAGCTGCCTGTTTGGCCCTGCAGGGAGCAGGTACTGAGAAGACGTCTACAGAGTAAGGGACTGGGAGAGTGCTGCTGGGAAGAGCCACTGGGACCACCCTTCGAAGAACCCTCATGCCCAGGGGCACCCCATAAGTCACATCTGTGCCTGGAAGCTAGGGCCGACCTTGCGGGCTCCCTGCCTCATCTACTCCCCCCACCCCGACTCACCTGTCCTTCCTGCCTCCAGGTTTTCTGGGCTGCTGCACGGAAGTCCCAAGACCACACTGTCAGCAGCTTCTGCGGGTAATTGGGGGTGACAACTGTCACCTTGGTTGGGGGGAGGAAGAGGAGAGGATGCCTACTTGGCACAGATGGGCCCTCCGACAGCTGGGAGGTTGGGGGATGGGAAGAAGCTGAGCAAGTATGGGGACGCTGGGAGTCAGGGGGGCCTCCGGGGAATACTGATTTTTCCAAGGGGCGGGCGCCAGGCCTCACTTTGCACTCAGCCTCCACAGAGACCCTCACTCCTACCCCTGACCGGAATGAGGGTGTCTACGCTGCCATTGCTGTGCCAGAGGCGCCAGGGCCCCCCACCATGCCAGGCCAGGACTACAGGGCGCTCTATGACTACACAGCCCAGGTGAGGCCCCCTGCCCTCCCCTCCTTCTTGGGTGGACACCAGCATGCCCAAGGGTGTGCTCACATGTGGGCACATGCACTCTGAGGGTGATGGGGTGGGTGCCCTTAGAATAGCACCTGGCATACAGGAGGGGCCTGGTGCACACCTGCTGAATGAAAGCTGATGAACGGCACCAGGCCCTGGGTCACGCAGTGTCCAGGCAGGTGTGGGCACTGCTTGGGCTATGCATATGTGCAGCCGGCTGGTGGAGCTGGAGCTACCTGAAGAAGTGGTCTGAGGGGCAGGCTCTGCATCCGTGGGTTAAGGCCTTGTTTCCCATGACCATAGGTGCCCAGAACAAGTCATGGTTGGAACTAGGTCCTCAGCTGTGCATGGTTGATTTTCTGAAGCCCACAAGGGGAGGACGAGTTAAAGGAGCCACAGGACAGCTATGCCCAGATCCCCAGAGACTCTAATTTGTCCCTGCTTTGAGGCGAGGGGTACAGAGCTGGACCCCAGATCCACTGGGACTGAGGCATCTCCTTGGGGCTTGGATGGCCACACTGACTCCCAAAGCCTGTCCCCTGGGGAGGGAGGCACAGCCCAAGAGAATGACGGTGTGCTTGCAAGACAAAGGCTGGTGGGCATGGGGAATAGCAAACACCTCTGCCCCCGACTTGCTAGCTTGCTGTGTCTCAGGCAGGGAGTGGGAGAAGAGTAGCTTGGAGGAAAAGCCAGGAAAGAAGCCCCAGGTTGTGACAAACTGAGGGGACAAGAGGCTGGTCTCCCAAGGCTGCCCTAGCCCAGAGTAGCCTTCTCTTGCAGCCCCAGGAGGCCAGCATGTCTCAGCTGACAGCACAGCTGCGAGACACTTACTGCCTGGGGTGGGGGGTGGGGGGGTCCCCTGACCAGAGGCCCTCCCAGCAGGCCCCTTCAGCCGCATGTATTTTCATTCTCTTGCCCAGAACTCCGACGAGCTGAACATCTCTGCAGGGGACATCCTGGAGGTCATCCTGGAAGGGGAGGACGGCTGGTGGACGGTACAGCGGAATGGGCAGCGTGGCTTTGTCCCTGGCTCCTACCTGGAGAAGATTTAAGGAAGAGACAGTAGCCCCTACCTGGACCTGTCCTGCCCGTGGGGCCAGCCATGCCCCCACCACTGACTTGGCCTTGCGGGGGTGCCTCAGACAGAGCCTGCCCTCAGGGAAGGTGCCAGCTGCTCCCCAGCAGTCTTTCCCACAGGGAATAAAGGAGCATTCTTTTTCCTCCTGGCATCTGTGTCCAAGTGCTCCACTGGGAGGAGGCAAAGGAGGGGAGGAGTCCAGGAAAGCAGAGCTTCCCACCTGCAGTGTCCTCACTGAGGCCCCAGGGGGGGTCTGTGCTGGGTCTGCTGGGGATGGGGAGGTACCCTAGCGAGGGTCCCTGCCAGGGAGACACACTCACAGCCGCCAGGGGGAGAAGGCCACAGGAGTCAGGGAGGGTGGGGAAGGGGTCAGGGAGGGATCAGGGAGAAGCCCACAAGGGCCAGGATAGGGGAGAGCAGGCTTCTGAGGGACAGAGGGACTAGAGCAGGGCAGCAGCAGACAGGAGCCCAGGCAGGGAAGAGCACTGGGACGGGCAGGTGTGTGAGCACAGGGAGGAGGGAACACCTGGAACATTCTGGGGATGAGCAAGCTTAGCTCCAGGCAAGAAGCAGGTGACAGTCTGCCAAGGCAGAGGGGCCGTGGTACAGTCTGGTAAGGGGGGCCTGCAGGCCTCTGGGTCAGGGTGCGGGTGACACTGTCTCCTGACCCAACTGTATGCTGCTCCTTTTCAAACATGGCAGATCCCACCAGGCAGGGGCCCCAAGTCTACACAGGCCCACCCTGCACAGAGGTGGCCAAGCTCCTCTTCTGTGCTTCATGCTCTCAGGACATTCTCTTTTTGGCCCCAGAAACATAACTTCTACCACTGCCCCAGGCCTGCCAAAGCCCTGCTCCAGCCACACCACACCTAAGGCCCTGGGAGTGAATGTGGAGGAAAGCCAGTGCTAACCGGCAGCCAGAAGCATTGCCCAGGTCAGCCAGATATGAGACCTGTCAAAAGTAATTCAATCAAGCAAGGTATCTTAATGACTTCTCTGTGAATGACACTGTATTTGAAAATGAGAGGGGATGCGGTTGGTAAGATAAAGGGGTGGTGTCAAAGAGCTTGCTCACCCCAGAAGCTGCACAGAGATACTATCAACCCTCTGATACAAGGCAGACAGTAAGTAGGGTAAGAGTGGGACCAGGAGGCCATATGCAAGCTGGCCAACACAAAGATGATGGTGGCTTGTCCAGGAAGTGGCAACTGAACTGGAGAGCAACTCTGGAAGAATTAGGAAAATATATCAGCAGCCCTTGGAAACTTAGAGGATGTGAGGCAGGAATAGGAAGAGTGGAAAGAAAGGAGATGAGATTTCCCTCCTCAGGTGCAGTAGAAGGTAGAGACGGGGTAGCAGCAGGGACAAAGTCTGAACAAAGGCCCAGAAGAGGCAGGACAGCCAAGCAGACTGACCACTGGCATCAGGTCATACAGGAGCAGCCAAGAGGAAAGAAAAGAGAAAGCTCTAGGTTTCAGTGCTTTACTTATTCCTTGAAAATACCTTGTCATCTAGATTGAGCATTCCATTCAACTGCAAAGATCTTTTTTAAAAACCACTGGCCTAGATATTTATCATCAGCTCTGACAGGTGCCGCAGTGTCTACAGCGCTGGAGGGTGATGGGTAACGAGTGTCGGGTAATAGAGCCCGTCCTCTAGTCATTTTGGCAGCCATGGAATAGAACTGAGAGCAACTCTTGGGTCACAATTTACAGCAGGGAGAAAGAAACCCACAAATGAATTGAGATCAGATTCACTGCCTCTACAGCATTCTCTGTTCTCTGTGCACCAGGTCACAACCTCAGCTGGACAGACAGCCATCCCAGGAGAGGAGATGGTGACAGATAAAGAGGGAGTTGGCGTGTGGGTAATGGGGTGTATAAATAACTGTACCCTTCTTGTTGACAGAGGGCTACTCACAGGAAAAATGGAGCAGAACAGATATGAAAAGCATGGCCTCTGAAGTCAGAGCATCAGGATCTGAAATCGAGGCTCATGCTTCCTTGTGTGGTCTTAGGCAAGGTACAATTTCTCTGGATCTCAGTACCATTATCAGCAAGATGGGTGCAATAAGCTCCTGTGTAAATTTCTATCTTCGGCAATTTCAAAATTAGACATTAAAAGTGCTAATGAAAAGCAAGTGGGCACCCCATCCTCAGCACCAAGCCCACAGGGATGTGGCTTTCAAACTGTGCTCAACGAAGCCCTATCAGGGGCCAAAGGGAGGGGAAGGCGAGCCCTACTCCACTTCGAGCTCTACTTGTAGAGTCTACCTATTGGACCAGTGGTGGTTCTCATCCTTGGCTGCTCCGTAGAATCACCTAACGAGGTTTTTGTTTGTTTGTTTGTTTGTTCTAATGTTGATGCTCTGGTCCCACCTCAGTCAAACTGAATCCAATTCTCTGCCAGCTCAGCTTGAGCATAAATATTTCAAACATTCTCCTGGTGATTCTGATATGCAGCCAGGGTTGAGAACTTTTCCAATGGGAACTTCAGCTGCAAAAAGAAAGTTTGAAAACCAACTTCTTATGGCATCATAGTGACTGATTTTAGATACTGAGTGTCCACTCTGACTACTATGGTGCTGAGGATACAAAGATAAACAGGTCTCTTTTCTATGCTATTATAACTTTCATATCCATTTTGCTTTCAGTGGATAAAGTCAAGAGACATGACCAGTGTATGAGTCAACAACCCCCACGACTAGCCATACACTCAACACTGTCCAAAAAGGTATTCAGGAGGTAAACTTAGGATATTTCTGCAAGGTCCTGCACAATACCCTCAGGAAATCTCAGGGACACTGAGACACACAGGACACACAAATTATTTTCAAGAAATGCAAGCATATAAGATCAAGTACTCAAAGAGCAGGGACTCCTACCCACCAACAATAACCAGTTAGGAAATATATCAGGCACATAATCCTGTTACCACAACAGCAATACACACTGAGTTTCACAGAAAAGTTTCCCAAATAAACTTAACTGTTTATTAAGATCCATAAGAAAACCAAAAAACCCAAAACAACCAATCCAACTGGGCAGATGATACAAACTGGAAATCCAGGAGACACAAATGGCTGGAACAGCTTTGAAAGTATCCTAAGCCTAGCTAAGAGTCATAGACAAACATCTTTTCATCTACTGATGGGAAGGAAAGATACAGGCTGACCCAGAGTGTCAAAAACAGATTAACGTGGCAGAGTAGGAGGGTGGGGAACTCATCTCTCCCAACAAGCACATCAAAACTACATCACATGTGGAACAATGCTCACTGAAAACCAGCTGGAGACAGGCAAAAGACTCCTGCACAACTACGGCTGTAAGAAAGTCACAGAGAATCAGGCAGGAAGAGAGGAGCAATGATCAGGCCGGGACTCGTGCCCTAGGAGGGGACTCACAAGAGCCCGGAGAGAGATCCTCCCTGTGGAGTGAGTGGTTCCAGCCACATACTGGGTGCCCCAGGAAGACATGAGGAAGATGAGATCCCCTGGCTGGTCGGAGGGCCGATGGTACAAACAGAACGGCTGTGGGAAGCCTGGACTCCACTCGGGGAGCAGCACAGGCTTGCTTATCCCTGGAAGCAGGGCAGAGAAGGCAGACTCAAAACTACAAAGGTCTCTGACTAGTTTCCTACCACTGCCCTGGTATGCACCCTAGCCTGAGCTTAACAACAGCTCTGACCTCACTTGTTCCACAAAGCAGCTCCACACCCAGGCGAGGGCTGTCCTAGCCAAGAGGAAAGCTCGGCCAAGAGGCACAGAGGTAGCCCAGATCCAGAGCAGTGTCTCAGTGGGGAGGGGAGAGCTGTGATGCGCTGACCCAGGTGGTCCCTCACAACCTGTCTGCTGACTGTGCCCAGACCTCCACAGCCCAGGCCCGACCCACGCCAAGCCCGCACACAGGTCCTGCTTGCTCTGTGTTGATGCCACGCCAGGGTAAGCATGGCAGCAGCTAAGTGGAGAGATAAAGGAGGCTCAGACCTGGAGTAGTGTCTGAACAGGGCGGGGGCAGCCATTACTACTGCTCACACAGGCAGCACATCAGAAGCTCTCTCGATCTCTGACCGGCCAGACTGCCGCAGCCTACTCTGAGCACCACCACCAATCTCTCTTGCTCCAGCACTGCTCCTCTCTGGGGTGAGGGTGCCAGTGATGGGGGCAGAGAGCACACACTTAAAGGGAACAGAGCTAGCATGGACCTGACCCCTCAGAACTTCTGCCCCAGCAACCTGAGACCTAGTCCTGGCCCCAATAGCACAGTGACAGCCACTGAAAATAAGGGAAGTCACCTCACACCTGGACTCCACTCATGGGGAACAAGCACAGACTTGCTTACCTCTGAAACAGTGCAGAGAGGGCAGACTGAAACTACAAAGGTCTCTGACCAGTTTCCTACCACCACCCTGGTGGCTGTGGTCCTAGCCCCTCTCTCTGCAGCCCCACCTTCTAACCAGGTGCTGGCTGCCAGCACACCCTGGAGAAAGATGTGATTTGTGTTCATGTCAGATTCCACCCCCCACCAAGGTCACTGGGTGCATGCAGACTGTGTAGAGTGGCTCCTACACAAGGATACCCCTTTTCAAGACTGCAATAGGTAACTGTTTCACCTAATTTCATAGAGACAGAGAAAGGTAAGTAAAAGGAGAAGACAGGAGGGGGTTGTTTGAACTGGAAAAGCAAGGGAAAACCTCTGAGAAAACACCTAATGAAACAGAAATAAACAATTTGCCAGATAAAGAGTTCAAAGCACTAATAATAAGAATGTTAACTGAATTAGGGAAAAGAATAAACAGTAAGAATTTTAAAAGGAACTAGAAAATATTTTAAAAATCAATCAGAACTGAAGAATGCCATAACAGAAATGAATAACAGAGAAGGAATAAACAGAAGACTAGGTGATAAAGAAGAATGCAAAAGTGATCTGAAAGACAAGAATAATGGAAATCACCCAATCAGAACAGCAAGAAGAAAAATAAAAATAGAGAACCGTTTAAGGCATCTCTGAGACAATATCAAGTGTACCAACATTCACATAATAGGGGTCCCAGAAGGAGAAGAGAGAGAGAGAGAAGGGTCAAAAAGGTATCTGATGATACTATGAATGAAAACTTTCCAAACCTGAAGAAGGAAACAGATATCCACATACAGGAAGCACAGAGGGTCCTGAACAAGATGAATCCAAACAGATCATACCATAACTAAAGTGGCAAAAGTTAAAGAGAGAATTCTAAAGGCAACAGGAGAAAAATAAAGAGTCATATACAAGGAAACCCCAATAAGTGCTGAAAAGGGGGAAACCTGCAACCAAGGATACACTCATTACCCAGCAAGATAATAATTTAGAGTTGAAGGAGAGATGAAGAATTTGCTAGACAAGCAAACCTGAAGAGTTCATGAATACAAAACCAACCCTAAAAGAAATGTTAAATGGTCTTCCTTAAGTGGAAAGGAAAAGGCTAAAACAAGAAGTATCTATAGGAAAGGAGAAATCCAACTAATAAAAGCAAATATATAGTAAAGGCTGAGGATCAACCACTTAAATAAGCTAGTACAGAGATTAAAAACAAAAAAAAATTTGTAAAAGCAACTATAACTACAACAATCAGTAAAGGGATAAATGACAAAGATGCAAAGTTAAGACATCAAAAACATAAAATGTGGAGAAGGGGAGTAAAAAATGTATACCTGCTGGAATGTGTTTGAACTTAAATGACTACCTGTTGGAAACAGGAAGATATAGTTATAGGTTAGCATATATAAACCCCATGGTAATCACAAATCAAAAACCTACAATAGACACAAAAACTAGAGAGAAAGAGATACAAAAGAAAGTCAGTGAATCACAAGGGAGGAGACTAAAAGAACATTGAAAAGCTACAAAAATAAGTAACAAAATGGCAATAAGTACATACCTACCAATAGTCACATTCAACGTCGGACTAAATGCTCCAATCAAAATACATAGGGTGGCTGACTGGATGAAAATACAAACCCCATCTATATGCTGCTTACAAGAGACTCATTTCAGAGCTAAAGATGCCCACAGTCTGAAAGTGAGGAAATAGAAAAAGATATTTCATGCAAATGGAAATGATAAGAAAGCAGAGGTAGTAATACTCACATCAGACAAACAGACTTTAAAACAAAGTTTGTAACAAAAAACAAAGAAGGACATTATATAATGATAATGGGATCAATACAGGAAGAGAATATAACACTCATTAACATACATATAGCTATTATAGGAGCACCTAAATACATAAAGCAAATATTAACAGACATAAAGGGAGAAGTAAGCAATAATACAATAACAGAGGGAACTTTAAGACCCCACTGACATCAGTGGAGGTCATCAGACAGAAAATCAGTAAGGAGAGTAGTCTTAGATAACATAATAGAACAGACGGACTTAATAGATAGCTTCAAGACACTACATTCCAAAAAAGTAGAATACATTCTTTTCAAGTGCACATGGAACGTTCTCCAGGATAGATCACAAAACAAATTTCAACAAATTTAAGAGGACAGAAATTACAACAAGCGTTTTTCCCAACCCTAACAGTCTGAAACTAGAAATCAATTTGGGGAAAAAAATAGGAAAAGCACAAACACATGGAGACTAAGCAACATGCTAATGGGTCAAAGAAGAAATCAAAGAGAAAATCAGAAAATATTTTGAGACAAATGAAAATGGAAACACAACTTTCCAAAATCTATGGGACACAGCAAAACCAGTTCTAAGAGGGAAGTTAATCGTGTTACAGGCCTTCCTTAAGAAACAAGCAAAATCTTGTTTCCAACCTAACCAATCATTCAAATAAATTAGAAGAAAAAGAACAAAAAAACCCCAAAGTCAGCAGCAGGAAGGACATGCAATAAGGATCAGAGAGGAAGTAAATTAAGAGACTAAAACCTAACGAACAGTAAAACATCAAAAAGATCAATGAAACCAAGAGATGGTTTTTTAAAAAAGAAACAAAATTGAAAAACCTTTAGTCAGACTCATCGAGAAAAACAAGAGAACTCAAATAAACAAAATAAGAAATTAGAAATAACCAATATCAGAGATACAAAAACTCATAAGAGAACACTATTAAATTATATGCCAACGAATTGGAAAACCTAGAAGAAATGGACAACTTTCTAGAAACATACAATCTTCTAATATCCGAAGCATCTACAAGGCTGTAGGGAAATGCAGAATTTCATATACAGCTGAGTTCAGTTCAGTTCAGTCGCTCAGTGGTGTCCAACTCTTTGTGACCCCATGGACTGCAGCACACCAGGCCTCCCTGTCCATCACCAACACATGGAGTTTACTCAAACTCATGTCCATTGAGTCAGTGATGCCATCCAGCCATCTCATTCTCGGTCATTCCCTTCTCCTCCCACCTTCAATCTTTCCCAACATCAGGGTCTTTTCCAATGAGTCAATTCTTTGCATCAAGTGGCCAAAGTATTGGAGTTTCTGCTTCAGCATCAGTCCTTCCAATGAATATTCAGGACTGATTTCCTTTAGAATGGACTAGTTGGATCTCCTTGCAGTCCAAGGGATTCTCAAGATTCTTCTCCAAAACCACAGTTCAAAAGCATCGATTCTTCAGTACTCAGCTTTCTTTGTAGTCCAACTCTCACATCCATACATGACTACTGGAAAAAACACAGCTTTGACTAGACGGACCTTTGTTGGCAAAGTAATGTCTCTGCTTTCTAATATGCTGTCTACATTGGTCATAACTTTTCTTCCAAGGAGCGTCTTTTAATTTCATGGTGGCAGTCACCATCTGCAGTGATTTTGGAGTCCAAAAAAATAAAGACTGGCACTGTTTTCACTGTTTCCCCATCTAATGGGAATATAAATTGGTATAGCTTTTCTGGAGGGTAACTGGATATATCTATTAGACTGGTGCAAAAGTAACTGTGGTTTTGCATTGTTGAACTTCACTGTTTGATACTGGAACACATTCTTAAATAAATGTGTTTATGCATCATTTTCTGCACATTTCTCACTTTATTTTTTTGCTAATGACTTTTTTTTTTAATTATTTATTTATTGGCTGCTCCATGCAACATGTGGGATCTTAGTTTCCTGACCAGGGATCGATCCTGCGGCCCTGGCATTGGAAGCACAGAGTCTTAATCACTGGACCACCAGGGAAGTCCCATGCTAATGACTTATTATTTGCCGTTTATTTTATATTTATTTTAGCCTAGAGAAATGTTAGAAAAAAAGCAAATTTGAGCAATCTTTTTATTTGAGTTCAAAATGAGTCGTAAAGCAGCAGAGGCAACTCACAACATCAACAACGCATTTGGCTCAGGAACTGCTAACAAACGTACAGTGCAGTAGTGATTCAAGAAGTTTTGCAAGAGAGATGAGAGGCTTGAAACTGAAGAGTGCAGCGGCTGGCCCTTGGAAGTTGATGATCAACTGAGAGCAATCACTAGAGCGGATCCTCTTACAACTACACAAGAAGTTACTGAAGAATTCAACATTGACCATTAAAAAGTCATTTGGCATTTGCAGCAAATTGGAAAGGTGAAAATGCTTGATAAGTGGGTGCCTCATGAGCTGACTGCAAATCAAAAAGATTATTGTTTTGAAGCGTCGTCTTCTCTTATTATACACAACAAACCACTTCTCAATTGGACTGTGACATGCGATGAAAAGTGGATTTTATACAACTGGCAACAACCAGCTCAGTGGATGGATTGAGAAGCAGCTCCCAAGCACTTCCCAAAGCCAAACTTGTACCAAAAAAGGTCATGGTCACTGTCTGATGGTCTGCTGCCTGTCTGATCCACTACAGCTTTCTGAATTCCAGTGAAACCATTACATCTGAGAAGTAAGCTCAGCACATGGATGAGATGCACCAAAAACTGCAATGCCTGCAGCCAACATTAGTCAACAAAATGGGCCCAATTCTCCATGAACATGCCAGACTGCACATCTTACAACCAATGCTTCAAAAGTTGAACGAATTGGGCTATGAAGCTTTACCTCATCTGCCATATTCACTTGGCCTCTCGCCAACTGACTACCACTTCTTCAAACATCGCAACAACTTTTTGCAGGGAAAATGCTTCCGCAACTAGCAGGAGGCAGAAAATGCTAAGAGTTCGTCAAATCCTCAAGCATGGATTTTTACACCATAGGCATAAACAAACTTATTTCTCATTGGCAAAAATGTACTCATTGTAATGGTTTCTATTTTGACTAATAAAAATGTGTTTGAGGCTAGTTATGATTTAAAATTCATGGTCTGAAACCACAATTACTTTTTCGTCAATCTATTAAAAGTTCAAAGTGAACCACTACTAAGAACCTATCCTCGAGTCCATGTAAAAATGTAGAACATGGGGTAACGAAAGTGCTTTAGCACTAGACAGAGGCGGTAGCTGCACAATACTGTGAACATACTAAATGTCACTGAACTGTTCCTTTTAAAATGTTAATTTTATGCTGTGTGAATTTTACCTCAATAATTTTTTTTTTTAATTAAAAAAATTCTAAATGCCTGACAGTATGTGTAGGAAAGTGTTCACTGCAGTGAGGCTGGAATCAAGTGTCTGTCCACTGTACATTGGTTAATCATAGTATTACCATATCCATGCAGCTAACAAAAAGCAAAGACATTCTACAGTCCGATACAGGTTAAGAGTACACATTTTGTTGTGAAGAAAAAAAGAGGACCTATAGAATAGAATTCAAGAGGACCTACAGAATAGAATTCAAGAGGAACTACAAAACAGAATTCACATAACAGCAAAAAGTAAACCTACAAACCATGATCAAGTCTGTTTTTGTATATGTAAATTCTAGAAGGATACACAGAAGGCAATGGCAACCCACTCCAGTACTCTTTCGCCTGGAAAATCCCATGGACGGAGGAGCCTGGTAGGCTGCAGTCTGTGGGGTCGCTAAGAGTCTGACATGACTAAGTGACTTCACTTTCACTTTTCCCTTTCATGCATTGGAGAAGGAAATGGCAACCCACTCCAGTGTTCTTGCCTGGAGAATCTCAGGGACGGAGGAGCCTGGTGGGCTGCAGTCTGTGGGGTCGCTAAGAGTCTGACATGACTAAGTGACTTCACTTTCACTTTTCACTTTCATGCATTGGAGAAGGAAATGGCAACCCACTCCAGTGTTCTTGCCTGGAGAATCTCAGGGACGGAGGAGCCTGGTGGGCTGCCGTCTATGGGGTCACACAGAGTCGGACACGACTGAAGCGACTTAGCAGCAGCAGCAGCAGCAGGATACACACCACTGCTAAACTTGCTTACCTGAAGACACTTTTTCCTTACAGATGTCTGTATGGTTTACATTTTTTAAAGCACTATTACTTCTGTTAAAAAAAATTAGAAACAAGTTTTAAAAGGTAGTAAGATAGCTCTGATAGAATGAGAAGCAAAGTCACCCCAACAGCAATGAGCACAGTTAGCACCAGGGACCAAGGTTCCTTAGAGAAACAATGATTCCAGGGCCGGGGTGAGGTGGGTGTAAGATGAATCCGGAACATCTTATGTCAGAAATTACAGAAGTGTTAAAAAAAAAAAAAGTCAGGATGTATGAGACAATTTGAAGGGGCTCCCACTGATCACATCTGGAACTATTTGAGATCCAAAAACAAGAACCAAAGGACAATAATGAATTATAGACCACTGGAAAAAAGGAGAATCCATCAGTTCGTACGGAATATAAATAAGATATGTAAAAATAAACAATTGGGAGAGAAGGGAGTGCAGACTGGTAAATGAGGAAGGAGTGCTGAATTGGAAAATCAGTACTTCACAACCATCATAGGAAAGACTGAATCAGGTCAGAGTCTGCCCTATTTGCTAAATTGAGGGAGAAGTTTGGTGAAGAGCAGGATTGTTACATGTCTTAAGAGTGTATCTCCAGAGACTGCTTGAATTGAACCGGGATAAAACAGTAACTATACCGTGGAGAAAGTGGAAAACATCCTGACCGGGTGCGCTAGATATTAATTTGTTGCCTCTTAGCTCCAAACTTGCCTTCCTTCCCCGCCACACTAAAGCTGGAACTCTGGTAACTACATTTCTCTTTGCCAGCTGGCTAACAGGGGCCTCTGAAGAGGATGACAAGGCTGGAAGAGACCATTTGTGTCTTAGTCTGGCCTGGATCCCAGCAGCATCCTCCACGGTGACTGTTCTCTGCTCCCAGGGGCAGCGGGCACCTCCAGGGAGTCGATTCTGCAGCACAGGGCTGGCAGCACGTTCCTGTTGGAGGTCTGCCTCTCAGGCTTACAGGGCTCTCCTCTGAGGTTCTAAGTTCCTTCCTTGTCTTCTCTTCCCTTGATCCTCGGGGTAGTAGCTGTTTTCTAGGCAGATGCTTTGGAGCGCTTTTCTCCCTTACAGTAGTTAATGACTTCTTACTCAGTTAACAATCATATTAAAATTTTCCTATTAACTTTTTACCTTTCACTAGACCCTAAATGATACACTAGGTGATCAAAATTAAGATCACTGAGGGACAGATGACACTGTGTTTCCTGAGAGGATATATGACACAGTGTTCTAGGCACCTAGAATGCAAAACAATCTCATCAAATCAACAGGAAACATCAGATAAACCCATAATGAGCAGCATCATTTTTTTTTTTTTTTGAGCAGCATCATTTTAAAGGAGAAACTGTAATCTTCCAAAACGTCAATGTCTTAAGTGACAAAACCATGGAAATGCTCCAGGTTAGAGACCAAAGAGACATGAAAACTCCCTGTAATACATGATCCAAGAACTGGGTGGGGGTAGGGCTCTACAAAGGACATTAAGAGATCAGAATTCGAACAATATTTTAAACTACTCTATCAGTGTTAACTGTACTGAATTTGATCACTGCACTGGGATTGTTGCAGAGTATCTTTACTCCTAGGAAATACCCACTGTTAAGTATTAGAACAAAAGGACCAAGATGCAAAGGGAGAGCACATGCAAGAAGACAAGTGACAAATCAAGCGGCATAAATGTTACTCAGTGGATCTAAGCCAAGGGTATTTGGGCCTCATATGTACAATGTTTATTCCTGCAACTCTGTAAGTCTGCAATCATTGGATTGGCCAAAAGGTTTCCTGTAAAATCTTAGGAAAAACTTGAACAAACTTTGTGGCCAACCCAATATTTCCAAATAAAATTAATTTATTTTAAAAAAGAAAATGACTACAGCAGTAATTCTCAACCTTCACTGCACCCTGGACACCGCAAGCCACCTCAGGTCTGGGATTCCATGCATCTGTATTCTTAAAGTTCCCCCGGTGATTCCAACATGCAAACAAGGGTGGGAAACGCTGGTCCAGTGGGAGAGCTCACTTATTAAATTCAGGCATAAAAAGTGGCTCTTTTGCACTCTAGAGAATAAGCCCTGGGGAACAGGTCTCAGGGTAATGCAAACTCCTAGTTTCAGTTCCATGTGGTATGGCAGAGACCCTGGAGATATTAAGTAGGTAGGTGGTGGTGGTGGTGGTGGTGGTTTAGTCGCTAAGTCGTGTCCGACTCTTGCGACCCCATGGACAGTAGCCTGCCAGGCTCATCTGTCGATGGGATTCTCCAAGACAAGAATACGGGAGTGGGTTGCCATTCCCTTCTCCAGGGTATCTTCCCAATCCAGGAATCGAACCCGGGTCTCCTGCATTGCAGGCAGATTCTTTACCGAGCTACCAGGGAAGCCCAAGTAGGTAGGTAGTAAGTGGAATTCATATGGACCTGGTCAACATGGAGAGATTTAAGATCCAGAGCTTCCCA
Organism: Okapia johnstoni; assembly: GCA_024291935.2. Lineage (NCBI taxonomy): Eukaryota > Metazoa > Chordata > Mammalia > Artiodactyla > Giraffidae > Okapia > Okapia johnstoni. Next base: position 28,230,312 of record CM044326.1, read on the forward strand.
AAGGAATAAGGCATTTCCCTGACTATGTCAGGAATTAAGCACGACTTAGAGCTGACAGGAACTAGAATGGTCTAACTGGACCCAGAGCTACCATCTCCCCTTGTCTTTTTGGCTCCACTGCTAGCATGATGGGTTTGGGTCTGGCTGACAGAGCACAGGAGAGGATGTTGCTCTCTCACCACGCAAGCTGGGGAATGAGTGAAAGGGATGGTGTGGAATTAGTTTCTTGGGCAGGTTCAAGGAGTGGGTTACTAATTGGCCTATTTTCCCAAAGCATTTTCCTACTCTGGAGGCTCATCTAGGTAGGTCTCACAGAAAGAGCTGAGGGCAACCAGCATTCCAGTCCAGCTCCTTCTCACCTCAGCTCCAACCTGTGACAGAGCAGCCACAGAATGGTACATATGGAAAACTGGGAGCAAGGATGGGGAGACATGGCGGGGGATGGGGAAGGTGCTAGTCAAAGGCCCAAAGACAAGCAAAACATTCCTGTCCAACGTCAACAGACAGGAACAAGAGATAGGTTCGGTCAACAGAACATAGCCAATCTCCTACTCAGTTCAGTCGCTCAGTGGTGTCTGACTCTTTGCAACCCCATGGACCGCAGCATGCCAGGCTTCCCTGTCCTTCACCAACTCCTGGAGCTTGCTCAAACTGATGTCCATTGAGTCGGTGATGCCATCCAACCATCTCATCCTCTGTCATCCCCTTCTCCTTCTGCCTTCAATCTTTCCCAGCATCAGGGTCTATTCCAATGAGTCAGTTCTTCACATCAGGTGGCCAAAGTATTGGAGTTTCAGCATCAGTCCTTCCAATGAATATTCAGGACTGATTTCCTTTAGGATGGACTGGTTGGATCTCCTTGTAGTCCAAGGGACTCTCAAGTCTTCTCCAACACCACAGTTCAAAAACATCAATTCTTTGGTGCTCAGCTTTCTTTATAGTCCAACTCTCACATCCATACATGACTACTGGAAAAAACCGTAGCTTTCACTAGACAGATCTTTGTCGGCAAAATAATGTCTCTGCTTTTTAATATGCTGTCTAGGTTGGTCATAGCTTTTCTTCCAAGGAGCAAGCATCTTTTAATTTCATGGCTGCAATCACCATCTGCAGTGATTCTGGAGCCCAAGAAAATAAAGTCTGTCACTGTTTCCATTGTTTCTCCATCTATTTGCCATGAAGTGATGGGACCAGATGCCATAGTCTTACTTTTCTGAATGTTGAGCTTTAAGCCAACTTTTTCACTCTCCTCTTTCACTTTCATCAAGAGGCTCTTTAGTTCCTCTTCACTTTCTGCCAAAAGGGTGGTGTCACAATCTCCTACAGTTCTCTAAAAGCAGCCATGTTTTGGTTAACCTGCACTTTGTGAACAGAAATTAGTCTCTACTCTCCTTTCTCACATCATCTCCATTTTCAGGCAGGACAGACCTGCGTAGTGCTTAGGCACCTCAAAATTGATGGATCCAAAACTGTACAAGAACTCATGTCCCTAGATATGATCCTTACTGCTCCCAATCCCTGCAACTAATTCTGTTTTCCCAGTCGACTGAGCCAGAAACCTGGGACTCATCCTCAAATCCTTCCATCCTTCTCCTTTCTCTCCATCCAATCAATGATCAAATTCCACTATTCTCCCCTACTACAAACTCCTCCTGAGACCACCTTCACCAACAGAGCCCCATTCCAAAGAGTTCTTGAGTTCTCTCCTAAACTACCATAGCCATCCCTCACTGAAGCCTGCACGGCCCCTCTAGCCCATTCCCACGGCCGCAGGGAGGCCACGACAGGTCTACTGCACCACTACCATGTTCACACATGGCTGCTTCCACCTTCAAGTAAAATCTGACCTCCAAAGGATGTCAAGGAAGACCTAGAAGACCTAGGCTCTGCCACACTTTTTTCCCCAAGCATTGTTATTTCAAGCCCTAGGCACAAAGAGTTCCTCGTAGCTGCCTACATACTCCATCCCATTTCACACTAGTGTGTACCCTCTTCTACAAAGTCTACCTAGCCTCTGGGCTTGGGCCTCTCCTCCAGGAATTGCCTCTGACCTCTCCAGGCATCTCCTTCCGGCTCCCATTTTTTTTTTATCACTACAATCACTGCACTGTATGGGAATTATCTGCTTTTGTAAATTCTCTGATACTAGCACTCCACATTCCTTGAAGAAGAGGACAGCGCCATCACTGTATCCCCAGTGCCATGCATACAGTAGGTGCTCCATATCTGCAGGATGTACTGGACTGAAAAGCATTTGTAGCTTTGTGAATACCAAGCCTTTCGAATTTTGCAACAGATATAACTGAACCACATGCAAATCATAATGAACTACAGATAGCACCAACATTTAAAACATTATACTGCTGCTCTGGAATTGAAGTGTCTCCAAATAATTAAAAACTACATGTTGAGGGGGTGATACACAGTTTATTGAATTAGATTTTTCTATTTACAACTGAGATCACATCTACATACTATTTTGCTAGTCTACATGGGTACATTATTTCTAACGAGTTTAGACTTACGATGAATGGGCTCAATCATACCAAAAGACACGCACACACTCACACTAATTGTTTTAAAACAGTAGTGCATACATTATACTCCTCCTATAAAGCCAGCTTTGATTAAAAACCGCTAGTTTCAAAGATCAGTCTGATTTTGAAGATGAACCAAGATACACGAGGTATGATTCTATAATCTATCTTAGCCATTTTGTACAGTTGCTATCTTACTGGACTATAGTATATATTTTTAAAAAGGACACTGATGAGGGGCACCATCTGGTATTAACTTTAACCAGACAGCTGACTGCCTCCTCCTCCTTCCAAAAACCTTTGGCCAAGAGTTCTCCACTGTGAAGACTGAAAGGACCCGGTGATACTACAGCAGCAGTCCCATTATGCTTGGAGGTGACAGAAGCAGGGCCACGTCAACCTTTAATTCTACCACACTAAGCAACTCACAAACGGTTCTGCGATTAGAACATTTACCGCCGTACTCAAAACACTTACGGACATGGAGAGTCAGCTAGAACAGAGGGAAAAAAAAAAGTCATAGGTGGGTAGGTAAGAAGGGAGACAAATGAAGAGTCAAGCTGCTCTGTCCAACACCTGTGTACGTGTGCTTTAACTAAATGAACTCAGGAGGCCAATAGCAGTGGACCTGCTCAATTCACCTTCCAAATCAGAACAAGACTAAAAAGCTCAGACTTGAGTTTTCTACTATGCATAGGTTCCGCCGGTGATGAGGAGCTCATAAGCAGGATCTCTACTCCTTCTGCACAACACGATGCAGGCACACAGCATGCCCAGCAGCTGTAGGAAGAAAACAATGGGGAAAAAAGGCTGAAAATCCTCTTATATCAAGTGTGTTATTTCTTTGTTGGCAATGGAACTGTTTCACAGTTCCAAGATCTCAAATCATCAAAAAAATCACGAACAGTAAGCAATTTCTAATGAACACATTATCCTTTTAGGAACTAAGAACCCAGTTTTAGTGTCCCTGCCGCACATCTAAGAATAATCCCTGAAGCGAGCAGAGTATCCAGGCTCTCCTAGTGCCATTCCCATCTTGATCCAGACCAAGGCTGTACAAAAGTGAACTTTCTGCAATGATGGTACCAGTCCTCAACTGAGCTGTCAGATATGGTAGCCACTAGCCACATGAGGTTCCTGATCACTTGAAATGGAGCTAGTGCAACTAAGGAGTTGCATTTTTTATGTTATTAATTTAAATTCAGATGTATGTGGCTAGTGGTTACCATACTAGACAGCAGAGGTCTAGGGAGTGGAATGATCAAGACTACATATGACAAAATCTAACATTGGTCTTTCACACCTCTGGATTTTGGGAAGACAGGCTTTATGACAATCCACAGAGAATGAAAAGCCCAATATATGAGTAGCCCCAAAGCCCTATGCAGGGGGAACCAATCCTGATGTCAAAAAGTGTGGTTGGAAGGGTTTTGCTTCACAATTATTTATTTTTTAAACCCAGGATGGCTCTGTGGTATTATATACATATTGCTTTTTAAAGGTCATTTTCTTCATCATTTTAATAGGCCTAATCCTCTTGTGGTAGCAAACTGGAATAGTAATAGTCATGCCATGTTATTTTGGATAAGTGAGAGGATTAAGTTGGATTAAAGAGAAACGAGTCTAGAATTTCTGACCTGCCTTCTTACAAAATATAAACAGTTATTAAAGAGCTAAATAAATTAATGTGCTGTTCTAACTTTTCAACGAAAGTGAAAGGTCTCAGTTATTTGATTTTAAAAGGCAGGGCCCTTTGTACATATAGGGGTCAATCTAATTTCAACAGAATGAACCCGATCTATAACTAGACGCTCAAAGTCTAAAGTGGAAGATTACTAATGAGACACACGTACAGAGACAAGGATGTCCTCAGTCTGAATTCTCCATGATGAAGTCACACACTCCAACTTCTCCCCTTATTTAGCCTCTGTTCTACCCATTTGGGATATATACTTCCTGCTTGAATTCATCCGTTTCATTATATCAGCATTTGCTGAGTGCTTACTAGTGCAAAGTACCTTAAAGACATTTTAAAAGTAGATATTGTTGAAGTTCACTATATATCTTAAGCCAATTCTAGACATGTTTAGTATCTAATTCCTAAAAAAACACATTTCCATTCACTGTACATCAAAACATTTTTAGAATAGCTATAAAATCAAACACAATTATGTTCCCAAGCAATGTTAAATTGAGCAATAAAAACACTAAGCTCTGAAATTATTGATTTGGTTGGGGAAAAGATCTCTTCCCATCCTCACCTCCTCACATTCCTTTCACTGGCTAACTTCTACTGGAGTCAGCCCTCTCAAAATGGGGTCTGAAATAAGTATCCTTTTTTTCCTGAATTTAATTTAATCAACCTGTACTGATTTAAAAACAACTCAGTAAGCTTGATAAAATCCTACTCATGCCTGGAAATGAGTCTGTTTAATAACACTAAATACTCCAATAAAAATTTAAAAAAAAATTAAGTGCTACACAATAACTTCTTATAGTGCAAACCCCATCACTAAGTTTTACAGATTCATTTCCATAGCTTTGCTACATTAAAATCTCACTGATTACTGAAATTCAACAACAGATTTAAAAATATCACAAATGTTTTAGTTCCAGTGTGATTTCTTACAATGAAACTTATCCCTACAATATTCAAGTCATGAGAAGTAATCTGCACCTAGTCCAAATATAACACCCAGCCAACAGCAACAACGATTACTAAATACATAAGCAAATGATTAAAAAAACTGACTGCCAAGGATTAAAATGCTCTATGATACACAATTATAGATGGCATTATGGGAAAGTAGGTATTTTATACAAAGTAATTGAAACTGGACATTGGAAACACTCTTTTCTGAGAAATATTTAGAAACACCTATCAAAAAGTCATTCCTATTCTCTGACCCCTCAACTTAAAGGCTACAATTTTTTTGCTATAGATTTTGCACATACATACAGAGGGTATTCACTACTTGCATTTCGGTAATAGCAACACTTCCATAAGTGCCCATTAATGCAAATAAATTATGAAGTAGGTAAAAAAAATAGAATACTTATAGGTAGCCATGGTAGCATATTAATTTGTCTTTAAGAAGATACAAAAGGTTACATATATTATTCCACTTATATAGTATTTTTAGAACGATGGAGTTTTAGGAATGGAGGATGGATTAGTGGTTGCCAGGGTATGGGGGAGGAGGCATGGGAGGGAGGTGGGTGCAATTATAAAAGAGTACCAGGTGTGACTCTCATAGTGTTGTAACTGTTCAGTATCTTGACTGTGGTGGTGGTGGATACAGGAACCAAACAGGTCATAAAATTTTACAGAAATGGATACACATATGAAAATGAGAAATCTAAATAAACCCAGTGGATTGTATCAATGCCAATGTCCTGGTTGTGACATATAACAGTTTTGCAAAATGTTAACCACTGAGGGAAACTGTGCAAGGCACTCAAAGATTCTGTCTGCACTGTTTCTCAAAATGGAGGTTTCATACAATTATCTTAAGAAAAAAAGGAGAAAATTGCATACTGTAAGCGTCTATTTGTATAAAAAATATTTATGTGCTAGTCTAACCACAAACTACTTTTGGAAGAATATACAGGAAACTGGGAACAGTGGTTGCCTCTACAAGGAGGGACTTGAGAACTGGGGTCAAGACTTGAGCAGGAGTTTCACCTCTTATAAAATATGTATCATTTGAAGAAAAATTTATCAAGTGGGCTTTTCAATTAAGGAATTTTCAAAAAGTTAACAATTAAGATTAATTTTCCCCAAATTAAAAAAAAAAAAAACTTAGCTACTCAGGAATTAGCTTCCCAAGCTTTGGTTTTAAGTAAGGAAGAATTACTTGAAATATTTTTTTCAAAAGATGGCCAGAATTAAGCCACTCAATTTTAACTATCTAAAGGGCCCAATCCAAAGTGCTATTTACATATGTATTTTAACTCATTTTAATGAATTAAAATAGAAATCAGAAGAAGCAGGAAGGAAATAGCAGTCTGAACCTCCTTCACACTTGGCATACAGACCAGAAAAAAGCAACATGGCCTTGGGAAGCGGTTCTCTATAAAATTTTATTCTTGATCATTCCATCTTAAGGATGTGCCAGCGTTGTGAGACTCCAAGGACTGATAATTTCCATTTTTTCCCATACTGCCTTTGTAGAGAGCTTTACCTGTAGCTGATACTTAAAAGGGCTTGCCAAATCAAAAATCTAGATTTTAGTATTATGACCAGACTGTTGAAATATAAAATTTATAGCTGATCATTTGTACATTTAAGAGGATGGTTACTATCAAAGAAGTGAAATATCTTGCTGATTAATAAGCAAACAGTATAAGGAGTGTAGCAAAATCTTTAAAATCTCATTGTCTTTTAGCAAAAAATCCTGTTGTAACAATTAACTAGCACTTTTCAGGTTTTTCTTTCTTGATCATTTTGGTCCTACCCAAACCTAGACCACTTAACAAGACTAGAACAAGGGTGGGCCAATGTTTCATAAAAGGCAATTATAGTAAATATTTTAGGCTGTGTGAACCAAGACAAAACTGGTCTCTGTGGCAACTACTCAACTCTGTCACCATAACACAAAAGCAGTCGTGGACAATACATAAAATGAGTGGGGCTCACATCAAAAGAGGTGGTGGGCTAGACTGGCCCACGATACTCAAACAAGAGCCTTTTATTGGTAAATTATGCTTATGAGAAAATTTTATCTTAAATTCACCTTTGTGTCTTAGAACATTGATGAAGTGTAGCTTAACAGTACCACAAATCATACTCAAAATCAGAGACAGCACATAGTTTTAATACTCACACAACACTACCAAAAATCATCTTTCTTTACCATTAAATAAAACTGAGTTTCCTGCAATAGCTCTTAGAGCTTCCCCACTTTAGAACCTGAAGAAAAATGCTAACAATTTTTCAATGCTATTACACTGTGTATTCCATCCAGCTTAAAGTGTTAATTTGCTGTCAGATTTCATAACAGAATTTAGGAATTTAATCTTTTGAGAATGTTAATTCTTCAATTTGTAATCAGAGGCAGCGCACACAGGGAGACAAGGTTCAAGATTTAGTGATGGTCGTAAGTCATGCTATCCCTGCTCCTCCTCAATGTCAAGGTCTTCAAAACTAAGGGAACAGGGACTGGAGAATCTCCAAGCATCCTTCTAGCTCTTTCTCTATCAGGGTAAGTATAAAAGCTCACTGCTCTTTGAGCTGTTTCTGCCTTCACCTAGGTTTTCCATATCCTGGGCACCAATCTACATCAGATTCTGAATATCAAAAGTTTAAACATTTATAGGTACTCACACATATTAGAAAATCCTTTTACTGCAAATGGATGTTTTTTCTCTTAAAACTAAAATTTTTAAAATTTTCAAAACCACTATGTTTCAAGTTTGCAAAAGTTCTCAATCTCTGATTTAGTTTTGCTGAATTGAAACATCAAAGCTTTATCAGATATTATTTAAGCCATGGTGATTTAAGTATAAAATGGTATGAGAAGGCATATTTAAGAGACTGGTTAGAATGTTTATTAGTCCCCACTGAAAAATATTTAATGAAGAAATAAGCTGGTTAATAAGCTCAAGTAGATGACGGACATATCTAAATGTTGATTTTCATTAGCATTCTATATACATGTTGCATACTTCATGATCATAAGCATCATACACTTCTTAAGCTTTTCTGCTGCATGCTAATATATGCAGCTTTATTACCACACATAAAATCATTAAAAATGCACAGATCAGGATTTCACTTGGGTAAAGACACCACCTTCATGTTTCGTTATTTTTAGCTAAATGACAGTGTTTACACAAAGAAAATATGAAATACATCCCTGCTGATCTACAGATTACTGCTACGCTGAGCCACAGAGTAAAGGCTTAGAAGGGCAGAGACCATAGCAAATAGAGCTAGGCTTTTTAATCAATCATTTCAGAGCTGTTTGAATACCAGCAAAGTAAACAATCACCTTACTGCCATTTTAAAAGGCACTTCCTACTAAATACACTAGTTTCTGTTCAAATATACAGAGAGCAGACATGCCAAGCAACTTACATATAAATTAGCAATTACATTGGTTTATCTGGCAATTAAATAATATAAAAACTTTAACACATTATTGCCTGGGGGATTTTTGCAGAAACTAATGCCTGTGGTGTTAATATGTCTCTGGTCAATAATGTACTGGAATAGATTCTCTGGACCTGAAGCATGTTTCAAGAATATACTAAAAGAACAATAAAGAACACTCTGAGAACTAGATCTGATGCAAAGGATTTTCAATCATTTTCAAATAGTTGTAATGTTCCTCTAAAAGAATCTCTAAGATCAAATATATATACCTGAGAAACTAGGAATGTAGGTAGTTTAACTGGGCAGAAAAATAGTTATCTTCCTTATTTGTTTTTTAGGTGGGTATGAGATTGAAGATTGAAGGCAGGAGGAGAAGGGGATAACACAGGATGAGATGGTCAGATGGCATCACTGACTTGATGGACATGAATTTGAGCAAGCTCCGAGAGTTGCTGATGAAATGGAGGCCTGGAGTGCTGCAGTCTATGGGGTCACAAAGAGTCGGACATGACTGAGCGACTGAACTGAACTGAATTGATGAGGTATAAAGGATATATGTGGGTTTGTTTGTTTGTTTTTGATAAAGTGAGAGGTAATTAAAACACTTACCAGCTACTTTGTACAAGCTATTAATAAGGGGGGGAGGAAAGACTGTTTTCACTGGTAGCAGCTAAGACAAGTCCCTTCAGCTACCAAAAACACACGGTACATTTCCAGATATGCCAAGTGGTATGACAGACTTCTTGATGCCAATCTGTCTAAAAAAACTAAATCCACAAATACTAGGGCGGTTAAACCTCAGTATTTACTTAACAGTCTTTTCTGTAAAGTGATAAAGTTGCTCCTATTAGTGTAAGAGACTACTGTAGTGCCAGTTCTTGATGTGTGTATATTAACATATAAATCCCTTGGAGACAGGAAAGCAAGAAATGGAAAGAGAAACAAAAAAATTAAAATAAAGCTTTCCATCTCCAAGCTAAAATAAAGCAGTTTGATTTTTTTAACAATTGTGTGAAGTTCTACTAAAGCACCTCCCAAGAGTACATTATGATAACAGTCTGTATTTTGAACAGGTCACTCACTAATCAAGTCAAGAAAATAAAAGAAGTCCCCCATCCATGGTTTCCCCGTCCAGATCTCTGGTTTCTGGGACCATTCTGGGTCTATGTCTGGAGACAGGAAATAGATGTTCAAAACGGGTGTCTGTACCTCAATCACTTCCAAGTTATCCATATACACAAAGCTTTGAAGGAGACGCGTGCACCCCAATGTTCATCACAGCACTGTTTACAATAGCCAGGACATGGAAGCAACCTAGATGGCCATCAGCAGATGAATGGATAAGGAAGCTGTGGTACATATACACAATGGAATATTACTCAGCCATTAAAAAAAATACATTTGAATCGGTTCTATTGAGATGGATGAAACTGGAGCCCATTATACAGAGTGAAGTAAGCCAGAAAGAAAAACACCAATACAGTATACTAATGCATATATATGGAATTTGAAAGATGGTAACGATAACCCTATATGCGAGACAGAATAAGAGACACAGATGCATAGACCAGTCTTATGGACTCTGAGGGAGAAGGTGAGGGTGGGACGTTCTGGGACAATTGCATTGAAACATGTATATTATCATATGTGAAACAGAACACCATTCCATGTTCGATGCATGAGCCAAGTTATCCATATACACAAAGCTTAACTGTACTTGGTGGTTAAAAACCATTCAGTGTTGACACTGGAGAATCAGTGCACTCTGATAACTCCTTGGCTAGCTGTGCTTACCTGAATAGCTGCAAATGCCAATGCTGCCCAGATAACATGCATCATGATTTCTTGTAGCTTCTTCACAACTAGAGCCTCACACCCCTGAAACACCCAAAGTCATCTTCATTAGTCTTTTTTTAAAAAGGGAAAAGCTGCAGGCACACATTACTACTCACTGGTAGAAATGGAAATGCCAAACTACAAGACAGAAAAAGACAATGCATTTGAAAATAACTTATATTAAAATTAAATGACATTAAAGACAAGTAAAAAGAAGGCAGAAAAGTTCTAGGTAGAGATAATTCACCAAGAAAACAGCTACCAGGCTAGATTCAAGTGCTAGTCAAGAAAGTGAACTTACCTCAGCATAGAGATCAGAGGGGTGGGCCAGACTGCCGTTACAGCTGCTGGCTGTCTCTTTGCAACAACTAAGAGGGACGCTCTGGTTTTTGGTTTCTTTGAACCAGTCTGTATTTTCCCAGTCTGAATAGTTGTGAATTCCACAACAGTGCAGCTAACAGAGAAGAGAACAGAGACATCAGTCCTCATAGAACACATGGCCCTGTGTTGAACTTCAGAGTTCTGTGCACTGCAGAACTTTAAGCTACTTTAGACCAGTGATGTCCAATAGAACTTTCTGCAATGACAGAAATGTTGTAGGTCTGTAAGCTCAGTATGGTAGCAATTAGCCACACGGAACTACTGAGCACTCACAATGTGGCTAGTGTTGACTGAGGAAGTGAATTTTTAACTTTAATTTAAATAGCTACATATAATTAGTGGTTCTAGACCTTCTGTTTGAAAAATCATATTGCCAACAAGGGGTAGTTTATAGCTAAGAAAAAAATCTTTAATTTTGCCTGTTAAACATCTGATTCTGAATTAAATATATCTAAAGACAAAGTATTTAAAATCTTTTGTCTGAAATGTCTGGGATTTACTCTTAAGTTATAACTAGCAAAAGACATGTGGGAGTAATAGATGAAATAAGATTGGCAAAAAGCAGATAAATTTTGAGGTGAGTCTATGGATACAAAGATCTACTAGATGATTCTACCTTTAGGTATGTTTCAAATTGTCTACAATAATTTTCTTTTTTTACGGTTTTGTCTGTTATCTTTGCCTGTCTTGTCTTCTAAAGGTATGTGAAAGACTTCGCACCTCCTCTAAAGTTCATTTGGGCTCTCAACTTTCCTGTGACATAAACCTCTCACCCATTATCACCCCTTTAGCTAATTAGTTTTTGGGGGGAAGGGCAGATGCTTCTTATCTGGCTATGCTAGGAAATGGTGGAAAAAACTTTTCAAGGGTGAAGGTAAAAATACTGGACTCATTATGCAGCTAACCATGGCTATAAAGGTACACTGCTAATTTACACAGTAACAGAGATAAGTTTAATGTTGACTCAATAGCCATTGGTTCTCAAAAACAAATCAGCTTCAAGAGAACTCACCTGTCTCTGAACATAGTCAATGGCCCGGCTAGCAGCATCAGGGTTGGTTCCATTGTAGGTCTTGTATACCTTCTGAATGCTGCGATCAACTTCATCTTCCACCTGAATCAAAACAAAGAATCCAGTCCCTCAAAAATGCTGGTGAAAGTAACATTAGTCAAGGCTCCAGCTAAATGCCTAAATAGCATGTATGTAAAGTTGTGAGATATCGCTATGAATTTCTTGTAAGAAAAAAAGTTCTCTCCCTGCCTGCCTTCAGGTAGACTCTGGTAAAATGTCAGACATATTACATTAGATTAAAAGCAATCAAAGAGACGATTGTGTGTAAGATGGCAGGCTACCTATTTATGAAAGAGGGAGAAAGCAGTTGAGCCTTGTGATAGGTGTCCTAAATTATAAATATATCACCTCCTTTTTCAAATGGAGGTCTTAGAAGACCTACTCATTTTCCTTTCCTAAAGGAGGTAAAAATCAAACATCTTAAAAAGCACCCACAGGATACTTTGGGGACAAATACCAATATTACATTTTACTTATTTAATATTTATTTATAGACTTGGACAAATACACAAAAGAAATCAATAGATTAAAAAAAAAAAACCGATCAGGAAATCAACTCTTCAAAATATATCACTGCCAACAGAGTGGCAACTAAACTGCTATTTAATTAAGTTTGCTTGTACCAGATTCTCCTTACCCTTCTAAGATGATGAGACCTATTTGGTAATTTTATAAGTCACGTGGTTAAGATCATAAAATTGATAACCAGACTGTAGGCAGGGGCACGATCCACCGCATTCTTTTTTTTAGCATAGCTGTCTGGTACCTTATACAGCAATGGTTAAATAGTAAATCAGCCTATCATGTCTTTGACTCCAAACCATAAGTTACAATGAGAATAACCCCGGGTGTGCTCAGAGAATAACCTTACAATGCCTTTGTATTGGTTCTATGTTGTTGTTGCTTAGTCGCTAAGTTGTGTCCAACTCTTTTGCTAATGCATGGACTGCAGCCCACCAGGCTCCTCTGTCCATGGGATTTTCCAAGCAAGAAATGGAGGGGGTTGCCATTTCCTTCTCCAGGGGATCTTCCCCACGCAGAGATCTAACCTATGCCTCCTGCATTGGCAGATGAGTTCTTTACCCCTGAGCCACCAAGGAAGCCCGTAAGAGCTCTATAGTTATACCCAAATTAATTAATTTAAAGCAGCCTATTTAGCCTTAAATGCTGCTGTAGGTGGAAGGCAAAAGTGGGCAAAATAGAAAGGAAAGGAGCAAGAAAAGAAGAAATGACCAGAAAAGAGGAAAGAAGGACAAGAAGGGAGTGGCTGGCAATAGTTGTCTTGGTGATTGAGTTGGCAGGGCTCCTCGTTCCTCAGGAACAAGTTGTAGGGTTGCAACTCCCAGTATGATGCATTTGAACTGTGGTGTTGGGAGAAGCTTGAGAGTCCCTTGGACAGCAAGGAGATCAAATCAGTCAATCATAAAGGCAATCAACCCTGAATATTCATTGGAAGGACTGATGCTGAAGCTCCAATACTTTGGCCACCTGACTCGAAGAGCTGACTCATCGGAAAAGACCCTGATGCTGGGAAACACTGGAGGCAACAGGAGAAGGGGATGACAGAGGATGAGATGGTTAGATGGCATCACCAATTCAATGGACATGAGTCTGAGCAAACTCTGGGATAATGAAGGACAGGGAACCTGGCATGCTACAGTCCATGGGCTCGCAAAGAGGTGAACACAACTGAGCAACTGAAAACCAACTCCCAGTAACCTTTTTCTATGTCTAGGACCAAGGCATTTTTTTTAAGAGGCAATGGAAAATGAAATCTTTAATTCTTCTAAAATAGAAATCTGGGAATCTATGCAGGGAATCTATGGACTAAGGAAATTTGAACAAATTTCTCAGCTGACCAATTATTCATTTGTAGATCATTCTACAGTCAAGGAGATGCTCGTTCCTTGGAAGGAAAGCTATGACAAACCTATGACAAAGACTGAGGTGGCACTAGTGATAAAGAACCCACCTGCCAATGTAGGAGACATAAGAGACATGGGCTTGATCCCTGGGTCGGGAAGATCCCTTGGAGGAGGGCACAGCAATCCACTCCAGTACTCTTGCCTGGAGAATCCCATGGATAGAGGAGCCTGGTGGGCTATAGTCCATGGGGTCACAAAGAGTCGGACACGACTGAGTGACTAACACTTTCACTTTCACATGACAAACCTAGACAGTATACCAAAAAGCATCACTTTGTTGACAGAGGTCTGCACAGTCAAAAGCTATGGTTTTTCAGTAGTCATGTACGGATGTGAAAGCAGGACCATAAAGAAGGCTGAGTGCCAAAGAATCGATGCTTTCGAACTGTGGTGCTGGAGAAGACTCTTGAAAGTCCCTTGAATTCCAAGGAGATCAACCCATTTAATCTTAAAGAAAATCAACCCTGAATATTAATTGGAAGGACTGATGCTGAAGCTCTAATACTTTGGCCACCTGATATGAAGAGTCAACTCAATGGAAAAGAGCCGGATACTGGGAAAGACTTCAGTTAAAAGGAGAAAGGGGCAGCAGAGGATGAGATGGTTAGATAGCACCACTGACTCAATGGACAAGAATTTGAGCAAACTCTGGGAGATAGTGAAGGATGGGGGAGCTGGGCGTGCTACAATCCATGGGGTTGCAAAGAGCTGGAATGACTAGCAACTGAACAACAACTAGAGTCATTTAAAGAAAACTATCTACAAACTAGGGGTTTCCCTCGTAGCTCAGTTGGGAAAGAATCTGCCCACAATGCAGGAGACCGGGGTTCAATTCCTGGGTCAGGAAGATCCCTTGGAGAAGGAAATGGCAACCCACTCCAGTATTCTTGCCTGGAGAATTCCATGGGCAGAGGAGCCTGGTGGGCTACAATTTCATGGGGTTGCAAGTTGGATATGACTTAGCAACTAAACCAGCACCACCTACAACTAGGACAGCAGTAGAGTAAACTTTGTTATATTAAATAAGACAAGAAATCCTGACACATAATTTCTAATTACCTTTATATTTTTCAAGTTGTGGCTAAACTGAAGGCAAAGGAAAATGTTTACTCTGAAAATGAGTTTGTTCTATTTCACTCAAAACACGTAAACCACCTTTTAAAACATATAAATTACAGTAGACAACATACCTTTGCTCTGTAAACATATCCCAAAACCACAACAACAACTTCTGTGACAAAAACCAAGAGTAGGATGATGACAAACTGTAAGGAAAATGTAAGGAAACATTGTCAAAAATTAAATACAAATGAAAAAAATAGCTCTAAATACTCTCTGGATAAAAAGCAATTATCTGAGATAACTGCTACAAGTTTAAAACAAGTGCTAATTCTATTCCAATTATAAAGAGAGCCAGAGAGAATACGGAGTTTCATGCTCAAGTCAAGCAAGTAACACAAATGAATATTCCCACATAGTATGACGACACATATGGTCAGGGAAGAGCTAACTTACCGTGGCAAGTCCACAGCGGCTTTCCCGGATTGTGGCACAGCAACCAATTAGCCCAATAATGAAGAGCAGGGCCCCGACAGCTATGATCACCACAGCAGGGATGAGAGTGTACACATCTTCAAAGAAGTGGTCATAGTCGTCGTAAGTGATGAAGACATAGGCTCCGACGTAGCATAAAATGCCAGTGGCTCCCTGTAGAAAACAAGGTCAGAGCACTGGTAAAATTCTCCAACCCCTGCTGGTCAACATTCCCACTATTTCTTGGCACGTTAGAACTCAATGAGATTTTCCATCACTTTTAAATCTATTTGTAGACTTTTTTCAGTGAAGCTGAAAATTATTCATTAGTAAGAACATTTCTTTACTAAAGTTGAAAAGTCTTCCAAATTCCATCTACTCTTTGGTAATTCTGGCTCATCTAGGACCGAGAAACCATTAATCCCGTATATAATACGATGACAAGAATGAACACACACACACACACCCCAAAGGCCTTCAGCAGTCAATTACATGTTCAATACAGATCAGCACAGAGGTGAGGGCTGCCCCCCTCAAGTAGGGAAATCAGGACACGTGGCAGAGTCAGGATTTGAACCCAGGTAATCGGACTCTAGAATCTGCATTTATACTCTGATCTCTTGCCTTGGGGAAAGAAAATACAATAGTAACTAATATACCCACTTCTAAAAAATTTGCTGTCCTAGTTGAGACTGTGAAATGGTAAAGCTAGAGGGCTGAATGACTAAAGAACTTTGCAAATCCTTTGTGTGTGTTAGTCATTTCTGACTCTGCGACACCATAGATTATAGCCTGCCAGGCTCCACTGTCCATGGGATTCTCCAGGCAAGAATATTGGAGTGGGTTGCCATTTCCTTCTCCAGGGCATCTTCTTGACCCAGTGACTGAACCCGGGGTCTCCTGCATTGCAGGCAGATTCTTCACTATCTGAGCCACCAGGGAAGCCCCCTGCAAACTCTTTAAGTCTATTTATGCTTTAGAATTGTGTTTCTTGAACTACATGAATAGGAATCACCTGAAGATCTTATTAAACTGCAGACTGATCAGTAGGTCTGGGGATAGGACCTGAGATTCTGCATTTCCAATAAGCTCCCAGCAAACACTGCTGATTTTTGAACTACACTTTGAGGTACAAAGTTTTAGAGCACCTACAGGGAAAGTGAATGCAGAAAGTCATGGAACAGCTGCCGCTGCAGACACTATGCTCCACCTACAGAGTTTTATTAATACATACATTCTTCTCTCATCATTGTCAATTTTGCCAGCACAATGCTGACAGCCCAGTGTTGCCTGCTTTTATGTGAATGAGCAAATACAGCGTGAGGCAAAGTGTTAAAACATCGGTTTAATGAATTATCATTTATAGAGCACTTTGCTGCTGCTGCTAAGTCTCTTCAGTCGTGTCCAACTCTGTGCGACCCCATAGACAGCAGCCCTCCAGGCTCCCCCGTCCCTGGGATTCTCCAGGCAAGAACACTGGAGTGGGTTGCCACTTCCTTCTCCAACGCATGAAAGTGAAAAGTGAAAGCAAGGATGCTCAGTCGTGTCCGACTCTTAGCTACCCCATGGACCGCAGCCTACCAGGCTCCTCCGTCCATGGGATTTTCCAGGCAAGAATACTGGAGTGGGGTGCCATTGCCTTCTCCGAGAGCACTTAGAGGCTTTGAGGCTTTCATATAAAAAGAATTATTTCCCCATTCTTTAAAACTAACACATACATCATTAATTTTCAAACTACAAAAGAGCCTCCACAATGATATTGGAAATATCATTAATTCCTCTCAACCTGGAAGCAGTTTAAGTCTGTGGGACTCTGTAAACTTGGGCATCATCAGTATATTTTCATACACTAGGCCAGTAGAATCACTCAGATCTGGAAGGAAAAGACTCCATTTATAAAAAGTTGAGAAAGTAACTTGACTTAAAAAAAAATAAGAACATGGACTTTTTAAGAGATTTCAACTAGAATAATGGAGCCAATTTTAAAAAACCATATTCTTTTCAAACTCTCCTCTGGCTTTCAGGAGGCCCCACTGCTTGCTCTCTCATTCTCTTTAGGGACTCTCCTTTACCAGATAAATGTTAGTGATCCCCAGGGTTCTACCTTCGGCCCTATTTAGTTCTCATTTTGTAGGCTCTCCTTGGGCTAGCCTAGCTATGGCTTCACTAGTCACTGCAGCTCTCCACCTAAACCATCAACTCAGAACTACACATCCCCACCTGGAAGCCCCACAGACG
This sequence comes from Okapia johnstoni, assembly GCA_024291935.2. Taxonomy (NCBI): domain Eukaryota; kingdom Metazoa; phylum Chordata; class Mammalia; order Artiodactyla; family Giraffidae; genus Okapia; species Okapia johnstoni. Next base: position 28,247,931 of record CM044326.1, read on the forward strand.
CCCTGCCTCAGCCTACCTCAAACCCTTGCTGCCTTCCTGCTCACTCCATTAAATCTGCCCTCATATTTCGTATTTCAGAGCAAACGGCACCAGTTACTTTTCCCAGTTAAACGCCTGAGAGTTACTTTATACTCTTTCTGTGACCTACCTCTATATCCCATCAATCTCCAAACTCCTTCCGGTTTACTTTTTTATTTTTTAATAATTTTATTTATGGCTGTGCTGGGCCTTCATTGCTGTGCAGGTTTTCCTCTAACTGTCGCGAGTGGAGGCTACTCTTTGTTGTGGAGCACGGGCTCCCAGGCTCAGCAGTCGTGGTACATGGGGTTAGTTACTCCGCAGCATGTGGGATCGTCCTGTATCAGGGATCGAATGTGTGTCTCCCAAGTTGGCAGGCTGACTCTTTACCACTGAGCCACCAGGGAAGCCCCAGATTTACTTTCAAACCACCACTTGAATATTGTTAACTTCTTTTTAACTCTCTGCAGTGCTTTGTCATAATCCAGGCCTTACCACTGTTCACTCTAAACCTTACTTGCTGACCCTCCCTCTGTCCCTTAATAATATGTTCTTTATATGATCAGTTATTTCTGTTAAAAATATAAACCAGAACAAGGCATCAGCATGTTTAAAATCAGGATGAGGCAAGTAAAGCCTCTGATAAACTAAGCTGCTTCTTCCCGCTTTTCAGGCTCGGACTCCACACCCCCTCATGCACCCTGAACAACTGAAAGCTGTTGTCCCAAATGTCCTGTGTATTCTCTCACTTCTTTACCTCTGCTGCTCTCTTTGGAATGCTCTCTTCATCTGCTTAGGAACTCCTTGTCACCCATTAAGATGCAGTTTAAATATCACCTCTTCTGAAGCCATTCTTGACCGTTTCAGACTAGATTAGGTGCCCTTGGTCACAAACCATCCCCTACATAGCTCTAACGGCATTTATCACAAGTGTTGAAATTATAACTATATACATTTCTGCATGCCTTTAGGGCACAAACTTTGCCTGTCAGTCTTTCAGCCCTGAACCACCATCCGGCACCTAGAACAGCTCTTGGCACTTGGTAGATACTTGTCAAAATTCATTGAGAACACTTCATCTCATCCCTTCCCTTGAAACTGCCCTTCCAGCTCAATCATAAATCTTTGGTTTGAATTTGCTTTGTTTCTCTTCAGTTCAATCTTACAGATTTTAGTTCACTGTTCGAACAAGATTTAGTAACTTAATCCAGCTTACTTAATTCTTAATGGCCATCAGATCTGGAATACATTAGTTTATAAATGGTTTACTTACAGCAACTGAACCTGTTCAAAGACCCTCAGTTCAGTGACATACTTACTTTGGGGACATATTATGGGATGATGGAAGACATGAGAGAAAAGAAGAGAAACAGTTTAACAATCTGGGTGCATTAACCACAGAAGTATATGGAATACTTAACACTCATACCAAAAACTACTTTTTCTTGCCTACTTATGTGTGATATGCAAAAACACACACATATGTCCACACAAACATTTTGTTACAGTAAACACTTTTAGTTCCCTAACTGAATTAGAAGAAATTCTATATATGAAGCAATCAAATTTTATCCAGTCTGTCTTCACTAGTCATCTCTCGTTTCTTTGGATTCTTAGCTTTTCTTACTCTAACAGGCAATCTTCGTTTCTTACAAGGCTTGAATTAAAATAAATTCCATCTTTGAGCTGCTAGTAAATGTAATTAAAGGCTACATAAATTTGATTGAAAATAAAACTGGAAGATATATGTACTCAACAGTTTGAAATACAGGACACTGAAGAACTATTTCCATTTTAGATATGAAATGATGAGTCTGAGATCCCTACAAGGCCCACCCTTGGTGCTGCCTGGGAGTGGGCCAAGTGAAACACTTCCAGTGCAGCCATCCTCCACCCAGACAGAAAACGAATGTAATGGAAGGAGGAGATGCCATTTGTAAAGCTGCCTGTTCCTTTTCTAATAGATTTGAGGGAAGTTTTTTTTCCCAGGCTGCAAACTAGTCAACATCTAAATCACACAGTGCAGTTGAGAACATAATGCTTCTATTTTGACAACATACAGGGGAAGAAGCATAATCGCTGCACATATCAAGCAAAAACTGCAGTGATTGCTGATAACGAAACTACATAAATCAAATAACTCATAAATAGAGGATGTCCCCTAAATTTTCTTCTCTTAATGACATATATGTGTGTGTGTGTAGTCGCTTCAGTCATGTCTGACTCTTTGCAACCATGTGGACTGTAGCCCGCCAGGCTCCTCTGTCCATGGGATTCTTCAGGCAAGAATACTGGAGTGGGTTGCCATGCCCTCCTCTAGGGGATCTTCCCAACCCAGGAATCGAACCCATATCTCTTATGTCTCCTGCATTGGTAGGCAGGTTTGAAGCCCAACAACATGAATATATGGTGCTTAATGGAAGTTGTATAATAAATAACTTATGAAATGACATCAGTTACTCTGAAAACACAGAGAAGGTGTCCTAACAACAGCTGAAGACCTAAAAACAGCAATACACAACTAAAAACAGCAATACACAACTGCTTTAACGGCATCCAACCATCCAAATGACAAACATAGGTGGGACACATATAGTAAATATAAGGAAGGTTATAAGTAATTCCTAACTAGGGACTTGCAGTCATGAAGATTTTTAACATAGGAGCTGTGGCTATTAGAAAGGCTAAGAGGTGAGCAGGGTTAAATCCTTCTTCTGAAGGGTCATGCTCGGATTGAGATCTATCAAAGGCTCTGGGCTTTGCCAACAAAGCAGCTGCAGAGGGGATGAAATGTAGAACTTTGAAGCAGCTGAACTGCTTTAGTCACCACTGAGAAAATCTGAGCCTATAAGGAGGATTTGTGGAGGACAGTATACTAAAAATATTCATCCTTTTTACAAAGAAGTGAAGGGAAATTTAAGGGAAAGGCTGAGAGCTGAAACAATTGAAAAAAAAAAAAAGAATTTTCTGAAAACTGTTCTTCCTTATCCTTTTTTAAAATCTGTACCAGGTCTTTAGTTGCAGCATGCAAACTCTTTAGTTGTGGCATGTGGGATCTAGTTCCCTGATCAGGATAGAACCCTGTTCCCCCGGCTGCACTGGGAGCATGGAGTTTAAGCCACTGGACCACCAGGGAAGTCCCTCTTCTTTACCCTTTAATACACTCATGTTCTAAACTGTCACGAAATTTTAAAACCTTAGGAAAGCCAGTGCTTTTGCACAACACCAAGCTATTCCTACAAAAATAAAGCTACCTGTTAGAAAATTTTAGAAGTATGAGTTCCAGAAGTATGACACTTCACTTTATCCTTTCACCCTTTCACTCCCTACATACAAATGTAAAGCCCTTTTAAAGTAAGAAATTTCATTGTTATGTAAGATTGATTTTTCTATAATTTAGAAACCAGTGTTTTGGTTTTAGCAACTAGTTGTTTTGTTTCTGTACTTTTCAAATCTTCTGAGAGAGATGATGAAATACTGAAACCCACAAAACTCCTAAATTCTTTACTTTCCTAAGAAGAAGAAATAGGAAATGAAAGGGAGCACATCAAGCACAGTGAGCTTGCCACTGGAATGTGGCAGCATTAAAATCAAACAGACTATTCCACAATAGGAGATGAAACAGCTCAGCTGTGAAAGTGTATCTATATGGAAATTTAGAAATGTGAAGGGAGAAGCATCCCACAGAGCATTTGGGTGAAGATAAAGCAAAGAAGAAGAGAAGCGATTTTCCTGCAGGACAGGGTAAAGATGAGGGGGCCATCTGAAGTCATTCAGCTAAAAGCAGGGTCTGACAAATTCTTCTCACCTACGAGAACTACTTCTTCTGTGTGATTTTTGCCTCCAACAATCAACTGGTAAAGCAGAAGCGATTGGAATGTTGGGAGAAAAAAATAGAAAGACTTGGAAAAAACCCCTGTGTACTTCAGACTTTGTAAGAATGCAGATTTCAAAAAACAGAGAGGGAAAAAACAGCAGCAGAAATTCATCTTATGTATCTATTTTTAAACATTTAACTCAGAGCTTTCTGTATGGTCACAAGAGTCTCTCATGAACCTATCTCCCTTCTCTCCTACAAGGAATCCATTGGTAATTCTATACAGCACATTTAATGCATATATATGGAATACAGAAAAATGGCACTGATGAACCTATCTGCAGGTCAGGAAGAGAGACGCAGATGTAGAGAACAGACTTGTAGACACATTAGGGGAAGAGGGTGGGGTGAACTGAGAGAGGAGCACTGACATATATACACTATCATGTGTAAAACAGATTGCTAGTGGGAAGTTGCCATATAACACAGGGAGCTCAGCCCAGTGCTCCATGACAACCTAGAGGGGTCAGACTGGGGGTTGGGAGAGAGGCTTCAGAGGGAGGGGATATACCTATACTTAGAGTTGATTCACGTTGAGGTACAGCAGAAACCAACACAATGCTAAGTCACCTCAGTCGTGTCCGACTCTGTGCGATCCCACAGATGGCAGCCCAGCAGGCTCCGCCATCCCTGGGATTCTCCAGGCAAGAACACTGGAGTGGGTTGCCATTTCCTTCTCCAATGAATGAAAGTGAAAAGTGAGAGTGAAGTCGCCCAGTCATGTCCGACTCTTGGCGACCCCATGGACTGCAGCCTACCAGGCTCCTCCATCCATGGGATTTTCCAGGCAAGAGTACTGGAGTGGGGTGCTATTGCCTTCTCCGAACCAACACAATATTGTAAAGCAATTATCTTCCAAGTTAAAAAAGTTATCTATTTGGCTGTGCCAAGTCATAGTTGCAGCACATGGAATCTTTGATCTTCATTTCAGCATGCTGGATCTTTAGTGACAGCATAAGAAATCTTTAGCTGTGGCATGTGGAATCTAGTTCCCTGACCAGGGATTGAACTGGGCCCCCAGCATTGGGAGTGCAGAGTCTTAACCACTGGTAGGTCCCTATACAGTGCATATCTGAAAGTTTCCCCAAACTCCACCCTCAAGCCATAGATTTCTTAAAATCACCTTAAATCTTTCAGCAGTCTACTACTTACATAACATTCTCTAGTCAAACATATTTGTTTCAGTTCTGACTTACTCTGATGAAATACTTCGTATCATTAAACAAAATTACTCTTTTACCAAGTCCAATGCTGCATATTTCTCTTATCACTCAAGAAAAAAAAAGACTTTACTGTACCAAAGATTTCAAATCCTCTTAACAGAAATTAAAGCTATTTTAACCAAGAATTTAGGAAGCTATTAAACATATCATTTTCTCCATAACAAATTGGTCAATAATAAAGACAAGCAGCAGTCAAAGATATGTAAGGATACAGAGAGAAGAGCCCTCAGGAGTATATGAATCTTTATGGAACAGAATCTGGCAACACATCATTAGCCTCAGCATTTATGCTTTTGCACCTATTAACTGTACTTCTAGGAGTCTATTCTTAAGAAAGGAGGTCAGATGGAAACAAAAGATTTGTACAAGGTGCGTTCATCAAAATGTTACAATAACAAAATTATAATAGCAAAAACAAAAGATGTTAAAGTTTGACAGAAAACAGCAAAAGTCTGTAAAGCAATTATCCTTCAATAAAAAAATTAATTAATTAAAAAATAAATAAATAAAAATAAAAAAGGAATACTATACACACACACAAAAGAAAAAACCCAAGCATCCAGAGGTATATTTGCATTATAGTCCTTAACTATGTTGAAGCATAATTTAGTAACACGCTTGTGGTATGTTAGGGAAAAAAACACTTATGCATGGATATTTATAAGCACCAAAATGTTAATACTGGTTGTCTCTTGGTGGTGAAATTATGGTAATACTAAAATATTTTTTAGTGTCTTCTTTAAAAAGGAAATACATATTTGCAGAATCATGAAATTCAATATTTAAAATTGTATCTGAAATTGAGACTTTGTTGTTCTTTAACAAACGAATTCTTAAATCTGTCCTTAACCAAAACATAAAATAGGAATCTCTTCAATCCCAAATGTTTTAGGCACCTCTGCCAATCTTGCCTGTTTATGACTTCTCTTGGGTCTGTCTGGCTTTGACTCATCTTTAGATGTTTTCTGACTACTTAACACAATTCTGATCATTTCGGTACACATCTTTCCCCCCCATAAATATCACCAATCAAGGAGACAAGTAAAACAAAACCCTACTTCGAGGTGTAAAATTTTGACAATAAGCCACTTCTTCCTTCATTATCAATATCACTATCATTATTGCCATTATTCTTAAAGAAAGTATATTTTAATCCTTTAAACCAATATTACTCTGAAGATATTCCAAAGGTCATGTTCCTCACTTCTGTCCTATTTTCACTTTTTCTGTATTTGACTTTTTATAATCATTGTTTATCTAGCTTCACAAAATTTTTCTATTTAATCCAATTTCTATCTCTCAGTTGAAAAACCCAAAACATTCAGGCGGCAATGAAACTGGAGATCTGCAACTGCCACAGTCAAACTAGTGTAACAGCATGGAAATTAGACATTTTCAGATTGCAAGGCTCCAGGGGTCATCTGAAAGAGTATTTTCAGAGTATTTAAATACACATTTTTCTTTGAGACTCTCTATCCCCATACCCTACTCTAACTGTAAAGAGTCAGTTATTACTACTGGAGCCTGAGGTGTTTCAGCTTCATAACAGGCGAGTCTGCCTTTGCTTGGGTTATGTGTTTAATCAGTAGCAACAACAATGTAAAATACAGTATGTCAGCATTTACTATAGATTTCCTTTTAGTAAGCCAAAAACAAATACATCAATGCAAATAATTTTTCTCAGCTACTGGCTCTACCACTATGAAAGAGGGGAAGGGAGGAAAGAGATGACATTTTTAAAGGAAGACTTGAGACTGCCCATGTGAAAGGGGGAGGGAGAGGAGCAGCTAGAAATTAAATTCAATAGAACATTAAATGATTTTGCCTGTCTGTCTGACCCCTCTTCCCATAAGCTGTTAGAAAGCAGGAACTATACCTTTTGCATTTCTCAAACAGGTAAAGCACAGATATTCAACAAGTATTTACTGAGTGAATGAGTCTTAAGGTATACTTGTTTGATGGAAGTATAAATTTTATGGAATAAATTTTTTGCAAAATTCCTAATGTTGGATCTTATGGAATAAAATTCATTAAAATATTTCAAAACATGGTAAATACCTTAAAAAGGTAATAAACAACCTATTTTTTAAATTGCCAATTAAAGAGAGTCCTACATTCCCATTGCTTTGAGTTCTTTTAGTTAATAACTCACAGCCACAAGGTACTTGGTCCAGTGGACAGATGATTGAGAATGCAGTAAGACTGGAAGTAATTCATTTTCTTAAATGTCAAAGACAAGAAATAAGTCTCCTGTTATATACCATAACTTGCTTTTCTTCTAGTAAACTGAGAAACAACTATGAAAAAAGAAATCTGTTAGCTGAGGGTGTGCTCCAATGACATATTCTTTGTCGGAGCAGTCCCTCGTGAAGATGGGAATACAAGAGGTAGAGAAACAAATTCCAGGATGTTAGATGAAGGATCCAGTTTTAAAGTATCATATTCTCAACTCGAATGTGCAAGATGTGCTAGAAAATACAAAATATGTATATGGAGATGTGTGACAAGCAGTTTTTCTTCATTTATAATGAAATATATCATTATAAATTTTTATCTTTTAAACAAAAGCATGAAGGTATAGCTAAAACTTCTTTTGGTAATTTCAACACATCAAATTTGCCTTAGGGTCTGTAGGCGGTTCCTTGTCTTAAATGTCCTCCATTTCCTCCAAATCACCCCAACATCTGTTCCTTCACATATTCCAGATTAAATTTCACCTCCTTGGAGAAGACTTCTTTGTCAACCTAAAGCAGCCACCTAATCACTCTATCACATCATTGTCTTAATTCTCTGCATAACATATCACTACCTGTTATTTTTCTTGCTTATTTTTAACTGTCTGTCCTGTAAAGCTCTGTAAGAACAGAGATCTTCACTCTTCCACCACTTTATCAGTAATATAAGCAAAAAGTGGGTGCTTAAACATTTGTGTAGTACCTGCTTAACAAAGCACATTTCCTTAATTTTATGTATTCACAGAGGGAAATGCAACATGAAACTTTTTTAAGATAAGACAAAGTTCAAAGCTTAAATAAGGCTTTTAAATAGGATTTGTATTTCCCATGAATAAATGATTAGTGAAGCTGCCACATTCTAAAGTTGTTTCCAAAAGCCTTTAAAAGGTGTTTAACCTTCTGGTATTTCCTACTCCACAGCCGTTTTTAGCGTTACTATGGCCTTTCATACTGATGAAAAACAACACCCTAAGCAGATGTGCCAGACTAGAAATTATGCAAGCATGGACAAAGCTTTCTTTTACAGTCTCTATAATACCTAAGATATGTGTGAGCAAAATAAACACTGGCCAATTGACTCTTCTTCTAGGGTAGAAAAAGTAAAGGTAATTTGTATACCATGGGACTTTATTAAGTACTCAATTAACTGAACAGAATAAAACCTGAAATTATCAAGTAATGATTTAAACTTTTTTAGATGAGGCCTCCCAGGTCAGGTCAAATGACCCACTGAATTAAGGCTCTTGTCTGACCTTGGAGCAAAAGTGCAGTTTAGAGAAGAGGTTAATGACTGTTTATTCTAATAGCCTTCAAAATTTAGTGACTAAACACTTTTGTCTTCCAAAAATCATCATGGGTCTAGCACTAATAAACTTACATTTAAAGCTATGCCACTCTGTAAAAAACAAAGAGATCCAAGTCGTAGATCCCTTCACTTGTCCAAAATTACCTTTCATGCTACAAGCCCTAATATTTTGAAATTTGGTGATTAGCTCTCAATTTCCATTAAGACAAGCTTAAGGACTTTAGAAACCACTGTTTCCCCTTTGTCCGTGCCTTTCCACAGTAATTTTCTTAGACTGTACTGTCCAAAATAATCTACACCAAGTCAACACTAACAACATGGGCTGATGCCGACTGTAAGCGTTTCAAGTACATATCTATTTCCACATCACAACTCACTGAACAAACTGCCAACTGAACCAGGATATCAAGATATTAAGAAGCAGAGTTTAAATATGTTGCCAAAGCAATTAAACTTCAACACTTATCAACAATCAGCTGATAGTAAAGAGCCAATGCAACAGTTAAAAAAAAAATCTTTGCTAACATTGACCAGTGGTGGTGGTGTCACTAAGTTGTGTCGGACTCTTGCAACCCCATGGATTGTAGTCTGCCAGGCTTCTCTGACCATGGGATTCTCCAGGCAAGAATACTGAAAGTGGGTTGCCAGTTCCTTCCCCAGGGGATCTTCCCGACCCAGGAATCGAACCTGGGTCTCCTGCATTGCAGGCAGATTCTTTACCAACTGAGCTATGAGGGAAACGCTGCCCAGGGGAACCCAGATAAATGTTAGAGATGCTCTATGTAGGGAATGCTTATTCTTACACTTATACATTAAGGTATTAAAAGGTGGAACAGACCACTATAAATGAATACACTTATTAGAACTGAAGAATGCAATATAAAAAACCAGGAAGAACAGATTAACATGTTTTATGTACTTCCTCATAATGACCTAATTTTTTAAACTGACAAGTTAAATAGTCTAGTTTAAATGCTGGCGGAAGTTCTAAACAAGGTTAAAATCGCAGATTAAAATCGTGTTTTGGAGCAAGTGAGTCTAACACTGCATAAAGAGCTCCTTCCCCTTTGCAAATCTTTTGAAATCACACTTTGCTCTCACACCACAGGCTCTAGAGTACAGGACACCCTGGGTTTGAAGGCTGGCTCTGCCCCACCTTGGGTGTGCCACTTTAAGTAAACTTTAATGTCCTCATCTGTAAAAGCAGCATAATATTCCCTGCCAAATGAGGCTGTTATGAGGATATTCCATTAAAGTGCTTAGCACAGTGCCTGGGTATAAAAAGCACTCAAATTTAGTTATGATTACCAACATCATCAGATTCCAACAGTTGGTCCCTAAACTACTAATTCTGTGGGAGACACATCTAATATTGCTTCCTTCTTAGTTATGTTACATGAATCCTGCTCTGTGCCACATTTTTTCCCCTACATGTCTGCTTAACTTCCTCATCACAGCTCACCTCACAAACATTTTACTATTCTACTAACCTAGATAAAGGGTGTTTAACCTCAGCCTTGGCAAGAACCCACCATGAAAAGCACAACCAAGGTTCAACATAACCTTCTTCACTAAGTGCCAATAATAGTACATATACTTACATAATTTCTAAAGATGAATGAATCTTTGAATAAACTGCAATTTTAAATAAAAATTTAATTATTTAAAGAAAATGATTCCTGTATTTCCAGTATTTTGTTTAACAATTCCAGTCCCTGAACTTGAAAAGCCTAGAAGTCACCTGATAGTACAGATTCTTCTTCAAAATCAAACTGTATGCCCATAAAAATAATAAGGGACTGTAAAGGATACAAAGCTAAGTCTACACTTAAGAATCTTCTTATCTAAAAGTGTTTCTCATCTGGCGATACTAGGAGATTCTTTTATCTTTTGAAAAGGTTTCTAAGTCATACTAAAGTATAAGAAACACTGCTCTAAACGGAATAGAAGAAATCATGGAATCCTGATGTCACGTGGGTGATCCTGAACAGTACTCTCAGTCAGGATTCTTTCCATCACACCATACCCTGAAAGACTCTAGGGCAAAAGATGTGTGTGGTAAGTGCCCTGTGATGTGCAATTATTCTTTTATGCTACAACAGTCAGGATATGAAAAGTTTCATCCTTTTCAGGGGGAGGAGGGAACCGCGTTGTAAGAAGGAAAGGATTCTTTCCCATTTAGGTATGTTTGTGGGAAAGAGGTGAATGGAGACATACAAAAGGATGGGAAGTGGAAATGTTCAAGAAGTGTCCTGGAAACTGGGGACAGAGAAGTTGTGTCCAGGTGTTTAAGAAATTGGTTTAAGAACATGGTCAATCGTGAAGAAGGGAAAGATGATTTGAAGACTTTGGTTGCAATACAAGGAGGGTGTTGAACTTTATTCTACTGCTGAAGCTTTGGGGGAGGGGTGTGTGTTTATTTTTTAAATGAAGTAAAGTGATGTGAAGGAAGAAAAGGTTAATAAGATTTATCCGGGTGCAAGGTCCAGATGAACTAGAGGGTGGAGAGGCTGATAGGAATAACACAGGTTATTACAAAAGTCCCTGACGAGATAAGGACCTGATGTAAGATGAAGTGCTTTATAAAGGGCGCTTTCTTTGGGGGCGTGTCCAAAAAAATTCATAAACCACCTTTTATTGAAAGTGAACTCATCGCTTTCTAGATCTTGTGACACCCGAGTCATATTTAACCAAGGTTTATAATCTCAGCCTACCCACCCCCATGACAAAACAAATAAGATTGATTTTCCTGGTCACAGGATTATTTAGCTTCTCAAGTTGAAACCTTTCCGTTTTCTGGGCTGGTAACCAGTCGACCAGTTCTCCACACACAAAGAGCTCTAAGGCAAAATTCCTCATGCCTGAGTCGGAAGTGTCCCCGCACTTCTGCACCGTTTGCTCGCTCGCCTCGGGGCTGCCAGTGGAGCCGCGGGGGCGCCGGGCCCTGACAAAGAAAGCGGAGCCCGACCCTTTGGGGAATATCCTATTTCGAGCCTGATGTCCTGAAACAATCTGCAATGAGAGCTCACCGTCCAGCAGGCTGCTCCGGGGGGAAGTCGGGGGAGGTGGGGGTGGGCTCTCAGCGCCGGGCTCCTGGCACAGAGCCCGCCGGCCGAGGCGTCGGGCCCGAGACGGAGGCCGCCAGAAGCCCCCGAGGGCTTCTCCTCACCGCCCTCTACACCCCGAGTCTTCGTCACGGCCGCGGAGGAACCAAAGCGAAGCGGCCTCCGAGGCCAGGCCCTCCCGGGTCTCCGCCGCAGGGTCCCGTCTCTCCCCCACCTTCTCAGCGCCAGCCGCGACCCAGCCTGGGTCCCCACCGGCGCTTCAGCCGAGGCCTCTTCGGGCCGCACAGCCAGCCCCCCTCGCCCTTTCCCGCCCGCTGGCCACGCTCACCCAGAAGATGAGGTTGAGAAACACCAGCACGGTCTTGGAGGAGGTGATGCCACATTGGCCCATGGTGCCGGCGGTCGGCTGCGGCCCTGCTCGGCGAGCGGGACGCGCTCACCGAGCGAGGTGGCAATGGCGACGGCGCCTCCCCACAGGGAACTGCACGGCCTCCGAGGCGTTCACCGCAGCCCCCGGCGCTGTCGCGCACCCGAGCCCCAGCAAGCACCTCGCTCCTACGCGCAGCCGCCGCAGTCTCCGCAGGGCCCCCGCGCCGCTCCCTAGCAACCGAGTCCCGCCCCGGGATAGGCAGCTTCAACCAATCACTCCTGTGGTGGCTACAGCGAGGCCACACCTCTTAAAGGAGACGAAAGCTCAGCGCCCTTTCTTGGCCTCTGGCCGCCCTTGGGATGCAGATGGTTTACTAGGGAAGTTCCAGAGGACCAAACCCAATCCCTTCCTATTGAGCTACGTTTGCTATGCCAGGCTTATAGGTGATTTAGAGCCCGAAGAACGCCATCTTTCTACCTAGTTCGTTCTCCTAAATCAGAGACACTAATTATCTCCCGCTCCACACTGAGATTTTCCTGACAAACTAACACCTAAGCATTGTCTGGGAGCAGTGCAGTGAACATCAACAAATAATTATGGAGAACTTATTGTGTCAAGCCCTAGGCTAGCTCTCAGAAGAGTCATCGGAAAGGAGAAAAGGCTGGGATGGGGCTGGCAAGGTGGAGACATTTTCGTGTAGGTGTGTGGTTGGGGACAAGGTAACACATCGAGTCTATTCCTGGGTAGGCCCCTTTGGAACAAGATTTAGCAGAATTACATAAACATTGTTTTATATCGCAACGTTTCACACTCTTTCCCCAATCTGGGATTGATCATAGTAATTAACAATTGTTGAGAGCTTACCCCATGCCAGGCTTTTTATGACCATTTGCTCAATTAATTTCCATCACAACCTTTAGGTGGAAGGTATTATGGTTATCTGGAGAAGGAAATGGCAACCCACTCCAGTATTCTTGCCTGGAGAATCCCAGGGACTGAGGAGCCTGGTGGGCTGCCGTCTATGGGGTCACGCAGAGTTGGACATGACTGAAGCGGCTTAGAAAGATTAACAAATTTACCCAGAGCCACACAGAGAGTAGGTGGTGTAGGGCAGAAACCACATTCTCAGCCACACACAAAACTGTTTATTGTCTTACCTGCCATTACAACCCTGCACGCCCTCCTTAAAGATGCCCATTTGTTTGTCCTTAATCAACTCGTTCTCCTACAGTCTCCCTAGCTAATCACCTTCTCCAGGTACTCTCAGCAATATCTTTTCATCTCAGCCTCCTATTGATTAGCACCAAGCAGCAGCAGCCAGCTATTCATTCATTAAACCTTTTGCAAGTACCACCTCTGTGCCTCACAGTTCTAGGTGGTGAGTATTAACAGTGAGCAAGACAAATTCTTGCCCCCGTGGAGCTCACATTCTGGTAGAGGAGGTAGACCTTAAACAAGTAGGCAGGTAGGTTTATGACATGATATTGCGTAGTGATAGAAAATAATTCAGAGAGTAGCACTGACATATATACTCTACCGTGTGTAAAATAGTTAGCTAATGGGAGGCAGCTGTTTAGCACAGGGAGCTCAGCTCTGGTGCTCTGTGATGACCTAGAGGGGTGTGATGTGGGTGGGTGTGAGGGAGGCTCAAGAGGGAGAGGATATATATAGCTGATTCATGTTGTTGTACAGTAGAAACCAACACAACACCGTAAAGCAACTATAGCCCAATAAAAAATAAAAAATAAAATAAATATTTTTAAAAAGAGAAGAATTCAGAGAAAAGGCATAGAGAGTGATGAGAGATACCTTCCCAGTTACCTGCTGGGGGGAGATCATGATGATAGTCCCTACCTTGTGAGAATTAAGCGAGTTAAGACACATAGAGCTGTCAGCACCCAAGGGCTTCATAAGCATTGGTGGTGGTCATCTCACAAGGCCTCTCACCAGTATTTGATTCCACTGACTTCTCTTCATTTAGATATCTCTCCTCCTGTAGCTTCCAGAATACCCTCTTCTCTCTTTTTTTGGCTGCACCCCGTGGCATGTGGGACTTAGTTTCCTGACCAGGGATCCAGCCCGTGCCCCCTGCAATGAAAGTGTGGAGTCTTAACCACTTGTGCATGCGTGCTAAGTCGCTTCAGTTGTATCTGACTCTTTTCAACCCTATGAGCTGTAGCCTGTCAGGCTCCTCTGTCCATGGGATTCTCCAGGCAAGAATACTAGAGTGGGTTGCCATGTCCTCCTCCAGGGGATTTTCCCAACCCAGGGATCGAACCCAAGTCTCGTATGTCTCCTGCATTGGCAAGTGGGTTCTTTACCACTAGTACCACCTGGGAAGCCCACTTTCACATTTACTGCAGCATTATTTACAATAGACAAGAAGTGGAAACAACTTGAATCCATCAGTAGACTTACCTCTGGACCACTAGAGAATTCTCCACCCCCTTCCCACTTAGTTCTCCACCTCCTCTCCAGCTGCTCTTCTTCCTGGGCCCCCTTGGATGATGGTGTTTCCCAGGACTTTGACTTAGGCTCTCAGATTTTTCTCACCTGACCTGAGCCATCTGACCCAGTGCCCTGGGTTCAGTTACCACCCAAATGCATAGCTCTCCTGAATCTAGAGTTTCCTCCTAGATCTTTCAGTTTCCTATCCATGTACCCGACAGCCTGCTGCATGGCTCAGGTATATTCTTTAACCCATTCAGCACATATCTACTAGTTTCCTGCTCTGTGCCTGACCCTGTGTCAAGTGCTGGAGGTACAGTAGTGAAGTGGTTAGACCTGGGCGAAGACCTTAGGGAGCTCACAATCCAGAAGGCAGGTCCAGTGCTAATCACGCTATGACTGACTTATTGCAGCTGGGATGCATGCATGCTCAGTTGCTTCAGTTGTGTCCAACTCTTTGCAAACCCATGGACTGTAGCCCACCAGGCTCCTCTGTCCATGGGATTTCCCAGGCAAGAATACTGAAGTGGGTAGCCATGCCCTCCTCTAGGGGATGTTCTTGAACCAGGGATCGAATCTACATCTCCTGTGTGCAATTTAGAAGTTCAGGGTGCTATGAGAGTGTGTAATGGGGACCTGACCTTGTCTGGTGGTGACATATATTCTCCGGACTCCTTGTGTCCCGAACTGAACTCACTGTTTCCCTGAACCTGCCCCTCCTCTGCCTGTGTTTCTTAGATCAGTGAACAGCACACCTATCAGCTTACCCAGGCCAAGTCCTGGACATCATGACTCCCACTCTCCCTCACTGACCACTTCCACCCAGTGGGAGAATCTTTCCTTCTGGAAAACCAGCCTTCTGGATAGCTCCTGGCATCCTAAATTCTGACTGCCCTATGCTCAAGCAGGCTGATTTTATCCCCTGATAAAGTAGAAAAAGAGCAAATGAGGGGCTCAGGTTCATCCCCAGAAATGCAGGCCCACTGTGTGTCCCCCTGAACCTGACTGTGGCCCGTCTATTTAGGGGGTGATGGGAGGCTGGGGCACGCATGTCTTCTCTTACTGACTCTCAGCTGATAACTTTCCCCAATAAACCCTGTTTCTTAATCTATATCACGTGAAGTAAAATGCACTCTGATTCACCACAAAATGGCTATGTTTTACCAAAAAAGGAAAAGATATATTTATTTTTTGCACTGTGGAAGCTGTGTCTGCTTCTAGTGATAAGCGTCTTTATTAGACCAGCTGTACAGCCGCATTTGGGACATAGGAGAAAGAAATGTAGATATAGATACATAGGGCCTCCCAGGCGGCGCTAGTGGTAAAGAACCTGCCTGCCAATGCAGGAGATACAAGAGACTTGGGTTCGATCCCTGGGTTAGGAAGATCCCCTGGAGGAGAACTTGGCAACCCACTCCAGTATTCTTGCCTGGAGAATCCCATGGACAGAGGAGCTTGGCGGGCTACAGTCCGTAGGGTCGCAAAGAGTCGGATACAACTGAGCAACTTCAGGTAGATATATAGATAGAGACCAATAATATTTGCTTGTAGCAAACATTTGTGCTTTTTTTAGTTTTCCCACACTTGAACCCTTTATCTATTTGGAAGGATCCCCATTCAAGAATCTTGACTGATAGGATTACCATTAAAAAAATTTAGAAAATTTCATAAAGTAGAAGGAAGACAAAAACTCATTGCTCTACAACCAGAACAAAATAAATTATGAGTAATTTCTTCCAGTCTTTTACTACATACATATGTTGACATAATTGCAATTATTTAACTACATAAAAATTTATATACTCTAAGCTAATTTTAAAATTGTGTTATTTCAAAGATGATATATATTCAATGCAGAAAATTTGAGAATACAAAAGAAAACATACAAAAAACCCAAAAGTTACAATTCTGAGATAACTACTGTTAATAATTTGGTATATTTCCTTAAAAATTTTTCTCTACATTTTTACATTTTACATAGCTGAGAATACACTAAGGATTCCAACTGTTTTATGCATAGATAACTGAGACAATTTAACATTTCCTAGATGAAAGATTATATGAAGAGAAGCAAGGGGATAGATGTGGATAATACTTGCCATTCATGTGATGTGTTACTCAATACCAATTAGAGAGCCTTAATGGATTCAGAGATTTAAAGATGCAGAAAATCATTATGCAAGTTTCTTGGCAGTGAAGTTGCACATTATGCTGCCCTTCACAACTCTGCTTCTACTGACAAAAATACAGGAGGCTTTTTGTTCAGCTGGTTTCCTGGCACCGTGTTCCAAGCTCTTAAAAAGTTTGTCCATTATGGGCAAGTGCTGAAACACAATAGGAATCATTATTGTTTTCAGTGTCATCAAACATGGCAAAGATACCACATGAATTGTGGGATGAATTATGGAGCCTGAGAAACACTTTTCCAGGAACTGAGAGAGGAGTGGAACAGAAGAGAAACAGCTGACAAGCTGATTCAGTGAAGTGACAAGAAACATATATCCTGGGACCGCACTGCTCAGACTGACTCTTGGTTCTTACCCCTCGGTCATTATGTGACCTTGGAGAAGTTACTTTAAACTCCCTGGGTCTGTTTCCTCATCTGTAAAATGAGGAGTGATATATGCCGATATTTTCATTCAGATTTTTGCAGTCTCTTCAAAAGAGGGTGAGGTGAGTGTTAAGAATAACACCTATTTCATAGAGCACTATTTAACTGGAGAGAATTGAATACATGAGTAAGTGAAGTGCTCAGCTCTACTACTGAGCAGCAGGGTCCACATGTGACACAGAATTCGACTGGATCACGGCATTTGAGAAGCCTTGTAAGTTCTTTATATCACGTTTCCTTTTCCTAAATAATCTCATTTTTATTAAAATTTTTACTGAATGAAAACATGCTTTCAGAAAAATGCACAAAGCCCAGCTTGATTTTAAGAGAGTGAACACACTTGTGAAATCACCACCCAGGTCAAGAAATAGAGGATGACCAGCATCAGAAATCTTCTCTCATAGCCCTTCTTGGTCAGTATCTCCTAATATCATGACTTCTAACACCATAGATTAGTTTTGTCTGTTTTTTAACTTTTTATAAATGAAATCATATGATATGTACTCTTCTGAGTTTAGCTTCCTTCACTCCATGTTATGTTTATGGGATTCATCCATGTTGCTGCAAGTAGCAGTAGTTTATTCATTCTCATCGCTGAATACATTCAGTTGTATGATTATGTCAAGGTGAAACAATGCATTCTTTTGTTGAAGAAAATTTGGGTTGTCTCCAGTTTTTAGGTTATTGAGACTGATATTTCTGTGAATATTCTTGAATCTTCCAATCCATGAATACGGTGTTTCCCTCCCTTCCTTTATTTAGGTCTTTCATTCATTTCGCTCAGTAATGTGTGTAGTCTTATATACTTTTCATTAGATTTGTTCCTAGGTATTTGTTGCCTTTTTGATGTCCGTGTGAATTGTCTTATTTTTGAATTTCATAAATTGTAGCTGGTTAGTAGAAGTACTGGTAACTGATACTGGTTAGTAGAAGTATTGGTAGTTGCATAAAGACAATGTTTCCAGCAACATTGCTAAATTTAACGAATAAATTAACTGATTGTTTTTCTCTATCATTTGTTTCCCTGTTTCATTCATTATTGGTCTTGGTATTTCCTTCCTTCTACTTCACTTGAGCTCAGTTTTCTATTCTTTCTCTAGCTTCTTATTCTTTGAGGGATGGGGATCCTCTTCTGTTCCCATTGTCTGCTCTCCCATTCTGGATCAACCGAGTTTGTGAAAAACTGTGTCCTGGATCATCACCGGTTTTCCCCGTCCACCCTTGTTCCCACCTCAGTGCTTTACCTTGAGACTCTTCACCTTCAGGAGGCTAAGTGCTAGCCTCAGGCTCCCCTACTTTCTTTCCTTTTGTTATTTTGGGATTGCAACCTCATTTAGTTGCAGAAAGGTAGATGCAAGAAGGACAGGAATTTAAGAACAGTGGGCTGGATATCTAAAAAAAAAAAAAAAAAAAACTATCCCATTTACAGCTATCCCATTTACAGCCCAGGGGCAGCTGCCCAATTTTCTAGTTGTTAGATAGCTTGGATCTCTGGACTGCAAGAGAATTAAGTGTATTTCTATCCTTATTTACGCGAATGGATTGCTTTGTTTCCTAGTTGAAGCACAGGCAAGCAATTGTTTTGCCTTTCAGATGCTAGTATTCCCCTGTCTGTCTTTGATTTTCAAAATGCTAGTAATTGATTGTCTGTCCTTTCTAAAATGCAACTCTGACCATGCCTTACCTTCACTTAAAGGATTTTAACAATTCTCATTGTCTACTGAATAGAGACTGAAGTCCCAGCTTGGCTGAATGACTCTTTGTAACAAAGCCACTGGCTGAGGCTCAGGACACACTGAGCTACTTAACAGTTTTCAAAAACGGCCTTGTCCTCACTCCCCTCCCGGCCTTTGAATATGTTACACATGTGGACTGGAATGCCCACTCTCATCCAGCTTTACCTTGAAGGACTGTTTACCCTTCAAAATTCAGCTCAGGCAACCCCTCCAAAAAGTCTTTCTGATCTACCCCCTCAAGCTGGGGTAAATCCTCTTCCCTGAATGCTGACAACTCCCTCTCCCCCTATGCATTCTTCCATCAAACTGTTACTGAACACATGTCTGGCTACTTGCTGCTCATAAGCCAACGAAGAGGCCAGGTTGGTGGAAAGGAAAGCTTGCTTTATTTTGGAGGTTGGCAACCTTGGGGGTGGAGGGGGGCCAACAGCTGTACAGAGGCTGATTCCCTCTGCCCACCCACCGATCGAGAATCGGGGAGCAAGAGCTTTTACAGAGAGGGGGAGGGAGGGGGCTACATGCAGAAACAGCATAGTCAGCTCTGACAGTCATTTTGAAATTGGTCACTGCTGGTCTGACCAGTGTCATCTTGATTGTTTTAAGTACAGTTAATCTTCAGTTCCAGGGCTGGTTTGTTTCCACTTCCTTGAGACCAATTCTTGGACTTCTGGCAGCTTGTGTCATGGCTACAGTTGGTCATCATGTTAACTTCTCTACCTGGTAGCGGTTTCAGTATCTATAAGACAGTTTACAGGACATGGCTCAGAATATTTTCTGTAGCCCTTGAAAAGGAACTGAAGGTCCTTGGCTATTAATGACTACATTATTATTATTTTGTCTCCTTTAACTGTTTTCCTTTGTTTCTGCATTTTCTCGCTTCTCTGATTAAACTTATTCTTTGGCTAAAGTTTTTTTCACAGACAAAAGGCAGATAGAGGACATAGGGGCAAGGACAATAGGGTCCTTTGTTGCTGTTTACTCACTAAGCCCTGGCTGACTCTTCGCGACCCCATGGACTACAGCCCGCCGGGCTCCTCTGTCCATGAGATCTCCCAGGCAAGAATACTGGCGTGGGTTGCCATTTCCTTTTCCAGGGGATCTTCCCAACCCAGGGATTGAACCTGTGTCTCCTGTCCTGGCAGGCAGATTCTTTACCACTGAGCCACCAGGGAAGCCTCAGTAGGGTCCTGTTCCATTTCAAAACCACTGCCACAGTGGCTCCTGCTAGACTGTGCTATAAGCCCCTGTTTCTTATGCGTCTCTTTATCCCATGACCTAGGGAGGACCTTAGTAAGTCTGTAGGTTGAACAGTGTGGCTCCTGCTGGGCTAGCAGCTCCTACCATATGCGATTCTGGTGGTATTAAGGCCGCCACACAAATGAAGATACTGGTACACTGAGAAGTCAAGGACAGCCCCATTTACTCTCATAAAACCTACTGACCCCTGCCAGGTGTGCCCTGGTGTGTGCATGCAGACAAAAATAGACAAGTATTGCCTGCTATGCCTCACACTGCAGGAAAATTGCTCTTTTCCATCATTTGGGTCCAGCTTTGTCAACACCCCCAATCTGTTGCACGGAGGGTAGAAGAGAGAGTAAAGAACCAGTGTGAAAGCTATTCATTTCTAATACCAGGGTGGAGAGAGCGCTGCTCCAGTCAGTGGAAGGAGCCTGGTCTTGGGGTCAAATAGCTTAGAGTGAAATCCTGGCTCTGCATCTACTATATCATCTTAAGAACAGGGGATTTTTGAGGCAGTGAAACTACTGTGTATAATACTATAATGGTGGATATATGCCATTATATACTTGCCAAAATCCACAAAATGTACAGCCCCAAAAGTGAACCCTGATGTAAACTATGGACTTTGGTTGCAAACAAAACAATTGTATCACTTTATGATATGCAATGATTGCCAGGACAATTAAGTGAAAAAAGCAATACAGAACAATACATATAGTATGCTACCTTGGCCTAAGGAAGAGAGTTGGGGAGTAAGAAGTATACATTCACATTTGCTTATATCTGCATAAAGAAAGCTGAAAAAGATATACCAGAAATTACAAAAGTGGTTACCCCTGAGGCTAAGGAGTTGGGTGTATGGGGACAGGGGTGGAAGCACGACTTCCCAATGTATGCCTTTTTGTTTTGATTTGTGAACCATACGAAGGTATTACCCATTAAACTTGCTTAAAAACTAATTAATTCTATAACGTCTGAAATGCATGGTACAAAAGCCCACTTACAAGACTCAGAAGTGAAAGTGTGCTAATGTATCATACAGAAAAATAACCTGGACCCAGTAGTACTAGGAATCATGTGATAGGGAAACTTATGGGACAGTGGATTATCTCTTACTCGTGCTTCTGCCTTTCTGCCAGGGAGCTTTGCACTTGCTTCTGTCTGGCTTCTTCTCCATCACTTAGACTCCCCACCTATTCAAGCACCAGCACCAGCGCTGGACTCAGTCTAGCTTTGCTCAAAACTGGATTGGGGGTTACTCAGCACACACATGGCTGCCTGAGCCTCCTCTCCCTGTTCAGTAGGGGCTGTGGTTAGAGACAAGTTTCAAAGAAGAGGGATTTGGGCAGGACTGCAGTGATAGGCTTGCTTGGTATGGCTGTTGGCTGATGACTCAGAGATTAAAGAGCCAACCTTCAGTGGGTTGTCCTAGACATGGAGGGGCAGATGATGACTCTACGGCGCCTGGAGAAGAAAGGCAGAGAGACAGACTTGAGAGGCTAGGCGCTTCTGCCCACTTCCTGTGTGACCCGGGCAAGTCCCTTCTGTCTGGGCTTCAGCTTCTCATTTATGGGGCAAGGGGATTGGGCTAGATGATGCTCTGAGGCCCCTTTGGTCTCAAAAGGGGAAACAAGCAAAGGGTGGTGAAAAGAGCCTTGAACCGGGAGTGAGGAGACCTGGTCTCCAGTGCTTCTTCCCCCATAGCCTTGCATTTGGGCCTTCATCAGGCCATGTGATGTCCATGAACCTCTACTAAAAAATGAGGATAACACTCTGCAGACTGCTGTGAGTTAAATAAACTAAGCATGAAACTGCCTTGTCAACTGTCCTGTCGGTGTAGGTATAAGGAGTGATTATAAAGGCTACCACCTCTATAAAATAGAGGTACGACCCAGTCCTTGGCCTTCTGTCAGGATGACTATGGGGGCAAAGGAGACAGTTCAGGAACTGGTGCAGTGGCTGAGCTCTGGACTGGGACACAATGGCTGGGCTCTATTACCTGCCAACTGTGTGACGGTGACCAAGGGTCCTTCCTCTCTGGGCGTCCATTTTTCATCTGTGGACCAGGAATGATAGTGTCTGCCTGAGAGGTGGTAGTGAGGAAAGATGAAAGCATGAGCCTGAGGGGTGTTGTGTGGACTGTGGTGTGCTTTTTTTGGTGAGAGGAATGATTAATGGGACTGTTGCCTGGTCCCCCAGCTCCTGAAGGAAGCTATTCTGTGATGTTAATTAAGCTCACTTACAGGCCTCCTCCAAAGCCCTGGGAGGCAGCCCAGCGATGCATTTACATGGTCATAAATGTTTCTGTAAAACTTATAAAAGTAAAATGTTTCAGTTAAGACCACCATCTCTTCCACTGTAAGGTCTCTGTCATACTTCCACTCATGTTGGATGATGTTGTATGGCCATTGCCATCTTTGGGATCTGGTTAAGGGGAAGCTGAGTCTGAGATACATTTATTTGACTTAGTGGATATATCTGTGTAGTTTATAGTCACTTCTGTATATTGCTAGTCATTCTGGCAATAATTCTTCTAACCACCAATACCCACCACGTGGACTCACTAGTTATCAGGACATGAAGATGCAGCCCAGAGGCCATACTGAAACATGGATATGTCAACACCCAACCCTGGCAGGTTGTGGAGGAGGAACAAAGTGTGAAGGGTACAGAGCCAGAAGCTAGTTTGGGGAAAATTCTTCCACTACCAGAGAATAGATTCATTTCTCATGGGTGCCCAGTCAAAATGGAAATCCCTCTTGTTGAAGAATATACTCAGTAATGCCACATATACAATTTTAAATGTACCATACATTTTGTTTCTCTTTAATGGGATTCATGCAGAATAAAATGTATCAGAAGTCAATTGTTTATAGGACTTGAGCACTATAGCAGTCCTACAAACAAGGGGTACTTCTGTATGTGAAGTTGCATGTTTTAGTCATCCCAATATATGGAATTGCATTTTGGGCTGACTAATGTATCATGTAACTAATGCACTGTGTCCTGATGAAGCCTGGAAGTTCCAGATGAAATGGCACACAAAATTGCTACCAATACAACAAGACAGCCTAGAGAAACGAGGATTGTAATGACAAAACTCCTACACATACTCATCAATAAGTACAGTGTATGTAGCATAAGAGAAATTTCATTACACAATTGTGAAGCTCATAGCGATGCAGTAGCAATTTGAGAATGCATCTGAATTGCTCTGGGTAATGAGCCATTAGTTTAGAGTTTTTAAGATGGGTCCTTACCCTGAAAGCTTACAGCTCGTGTATAAAAGAAGTGGGATAGAAGTTTCCTCCAATTTAAAAACAATCCTAAAAATTTACAACTTTACCAACAAGATGTGAAACTGAAAGAAACCTCCCTAAACTATTAATAATAAAATCACAAATTGGCTACCACACCAGGGGAGACACTGAATTATCTTTCTGTTCTCCTTATAGGAAATGCCATACACTATACTTCATAGTATTGTCATATGAAGAGGCCATCGAAAGGTATGTAGCCAAAAGTCAAGGAAAACAAGGTATTAAAAGATGTGCTAGATACATTAAAAATATAGCATATTAAAAATATTATGCTGTGGGGGCGGATTTTGTGATATTTGTAATAGGTCAGCTTTTCTTGTCTGTAGGTTGTTTTGATTTCTTTTCTCATTCTAAGTGACTATTCATGTTTGTCCCTGATTTTGTACTTATAATTTGTAGTAGTTTTCCTTTTAGAAGGCCTCCAATTGTATAAGCTTTGTTGTTATTCAGTCGCTCAGTCATGTCCCACTCTTTGTGACCACATGGATTGCAGCCTGCCAGGCTTCCCTGTCTTCCACTATCTCCTGGAGTTTGTTCAAGTTCATGTTCTTTAGTTGGTGATGCTATCCAACCATCTCAACCTCTGCTGTGCTCTTTTCCTTGTGCCTTCAATCTTTCCCACCATGGGGGTCTTTTACAATGAGTCAGCTCTTTGCATCAGGTGGCCAAAATATTGGAGTTTCAGCTTCAGCATCAGTCCTTCCAGTGAATATTCAGGGTTGATTTCCTTTAGGATTGATTTGTTTGATCTCCTTGCAGTCCAAGGGACTCTCAAGAGCCTTCTCCAGCATCACAGTTGGAAAGCATCAATTATTCTGTGCTCAGCCTTCTTTATGGTTCAATTTTCACGTCTATCCCCAACTACTGGAAAAACCGTAGCTTTGACCAGACAAAGCTTTGTCGGCAAAGTGGTGTCTCTGCTTTTTAATATTCTGCCTAGGTCTGTCACGGCTTTTCTTCCAATGAGCAGGTGTCTTTTAATTTCGTGGTTGCAGTCACCGTCCACAGTGATTTCAGAACCCAAGCAAGCAAAATCTGCCACTGTTTCCACATTTCCCCATCTATTTGCCATGAAGTGATGGGACTGGATGCCAGGATCTTAATTTTTTGAATACTGAGTTTCAAGCCAGCTTTTTCACTCTCCTCTTTCACCTTCATCAAAAGGTTCTTTAGTTCCTCTTCACTTTCTTCCATGAGAGTGGTATCATCTGCATATCTGAGGCTATATAAGCTTAGGACCTCACAAAACTTGGATATGCTGTGGCCTGGGGGGCTGCACTGACTCACATTCCCTCCTCCCCGCTCTCTCCAGCCACTTTGGACTCCATCTGAGCCATCCCCAGCCCCGCTCCGGGGACAGCAGGCAGCAGCAGCAGCAGGCACCTCTCAGGAGGAACAGGCCTGGCCCGGGGAGCTCCCACCCTCCCACACACTCCTGTGTTCAGCTTCCTAACACAGGCCTCACTGCTCTCATACCTTCTCGGACTCCTCAGCACCTTCAGGACAAGATGGTCTGACATTCAAGCCCTTCTTGGTCTGGTTTTATTTTACATCAAAAAATGTTAAAGATCACATTTCCTTCCAGAACGAAGCTGATAAATACAAAAGCAATTTTGTATCTGGTCACCACAGTAAATTATTTCATGTAGTTTTTTCTTTCCTTTATTTATTCTTCTGTTTATTCTCTAGGAATTTCTAGGAAGACAAGCATGTCATCTGCAAATAGCCATGTGGTCTATTCCTTGTCAATATTTATATTTCTGTACCAGTCAGAGGCTTTGTTTGCAAACAGCAAAAACCAACTCTACTTTAACACTGGAAAACTATTGGAAGAGCCACACTCTGGGAAGCCAACATAACCAACCAAGTCCTACTAGAATTCAGACTTCTTTCCATAATGAAGTGTAAAAAAAAAAAAAAATCCAGCCTGGCAAACTGAAAATATCTTCACTCTCTTATCAGTTACTCTAAACAACTCCAAGTTCTGGGCAAGGTCCATTCCTTCTCTAATTCTTTCCCAATCCTATCTCAATACTCTGCAAACAATATATACAAGTGTGGATTAAAGGGAAATACAAGAGAAATTCATTAAAGTATATAAATATATAGATGGCAGAGCAGGGAAGGAAACATAGGTAGAGAATACAGGGCTCTGTGTCTTGACTCGGGTGTATAACCTCCTTCCTCTACCATTTATTGCATGATGACTTTGCCTTTGCCAAAGGCAAAAAAAAATCCCTCATCCAGCAGGGATTGTAGGCCATGTGTCAGAGTGGCCTAGGCCATCATTCCTGAGGGGTCTGGGCCCTAGTGATCTTGCCTAACATCTTTGTTGTAATCTTGCTTCCATATTGGAAGCTACTCATGGCAGTACTAGCAGGCAGAGCAGAGGGTTCTCTGAGAGTCAACCTCATTTCTTCATGTACTATTGTAATAACCTCCCCATTACCGTTTAATACCCATTAGTACTCTCAATAAGTGCTGTCCAGTAGAACTTTCTGCAATGATGGACATGTTCCACATCTTCTCTGAGTAAAATGGTAGCCAATAGCCATATGTTATAGCCAGGTGGCTCAGTAGTAAGGAATCTGCCTTCTAATTCAGGAGTTACACAGGAGATGTGGGTTCAGTCCCTAGGTCGGAAAGATCCCCTGGAAGAGGGCACAGCAGGCCACTCCAGCATTCTTGCCTGGAGAATCCCATGGACCGAGGAACCTGGATGGCTACAGTCCCTGGGGCCGCAAAGAGTCTGACATGACTGAGCAACACACACATAGCCATGTATGGATACTGACCACTTGAAATGTGGCTAGTGTGACTGAATAAACTGAATTTCTAATTTAGATTAAATTAAATTTAAATATAATAGCCACAGGTGGCTAGTAGCTACAGTATTGGACAGCATACTTGTAAATCAATCATTCCAGCTGACACCATGATCTCCCTTGGGCCTGTTCATCCACTGGCATGAGAGCCCATAATGGCTGGCTGACAGTATTAACTTCCTTTTCAGTGAAACTATTGTGTGTCTCCAGATAGAAGCTGTCCTCCCATGCATATCAAAACCTCTAAACCAGCAGGTGTAGAGATGTGGAAACAAAAAGCAAAGTTTCTGAAAGGGGATTATTTGGTGGAGTGGTGACACCTGCCATTCCCACATTCATGCTTTTGTTCCAGGATTGCTGTAAACCGATCACTATAAGTTGGTTGCTGGTTGAGCTCATATACCACATCCTAGAGGACAGTAACCCAAACTCACAGGGTGTTGTCTACCAGGGTGCTGTGACTGATCCTTTGACTGTCTGCTCTAGTCTTCTCTCGGGCCAGCTCTCCTGTGTATGATAAGACCTGTGAATCCCATGACCATTGGCCCATTGCTTCATTCTTTGGCTGTACAGTGAGTTTTTAGGCAGAAGCAGTATTGTATGGGTTGTTCTGACGGTATTTATGAAGTCCACTGATGTCAGTCCTGATGAAAGCATGAAGGAAAGAAAATATCTATTCAACTCCAATATCCATATTTATTCCAACGAGGACAAATCCCTGTTCCTCCATGATGGAAGGAGTCCAATATAACTGACTCGCTATCATTGAGTTAACTGTTCCTCTCCACTGTAGTATGATATCAGATTTGCAGAATTGGTCTCTGCTGCTGGAAGTTAGACCCTTGTCAGCAGCAGTGGCTGCTTCAGCTTTGGAATGGCTGTTAAGTCCTTACTCCACCAGGTGGTCTCTGCTCCTGCCTCCAAAACCACTTTATTCCTGAGCAGGCCCAGGACTAGCTGGGGAAAGAAGCTGATAGACGTCAGCTCACCCACTGGGTGGGTGACCATGTCCACCTGGTTATTGAGAACTTCCTTCACACTGAGGGCATTTTGGAGAGTATCTACATGAGACACAGTAGGCTCTGTCTCTGGGTCACTTCTGACAGCTCTATCCACATTATCTTCCCCAGACCACATGGTCACCAATTTCCACTCTTGTTCCTTCCAAGCCCCTGATCAGACCATTAACTACTGCTCACAAACCAATGTAGATCTGTATCTCAGGCCATCTTGCCTTCAAGGAGAGTGATCAGTAAGATACAGTGTTTTAAATTTTGCCCTTGATAAGATTTCTCTTCCCCATCTTCTTCTGGGGCCACCTCTGGATGGGACAGCAGGACCACAGGAGTCCACTTCCAGTGGACAAACTGTGTGTAAACCCTGCTTGGTTCTTTTCCTCCCCTGTCAACTGGCTGTATGAAATACTCCAAGAAATTATAGACATAAGGAGTGATGGGAGGGCAGTACCACAGTATATGAGATGTCCCCACAGCTGGGTTTGTGTGACAGGCCACTCATACGCTCAAGTGAACACACACAGTGCCTCCGATTGTAACACTCCTTCCGGGCAGTTTGTGCCTAAGCCTTCTCATTCTTTGTGCATCTAAAGTCTTGTAATTATAATTCCAGTGTTTATTTTGTGTATCAGATTTTGGTATGCCAGCTTTGCCAAAGAGTCTCTTTCCATCTTTATGTTCTACATATTAAGTAAAAATACCAGTCCTCGAAATTTTGTCAGACTCTACTTTTTTTTGATTATGCAATTTTGATTTAATGTTAAAAATTCAATCAATATAACTCACTACATTTATGGAACAAACAAGAAAAATTATACAATCATCTCAAGAGCTGTAGAAAGATCATTCGGTAATATTCAGCATCCATGGCAGGCAGGCCTTGAATCCAGCCCCAGCAGGGCCTTCCTTCTGCCTCTGAGGGCTACTGTGAATTATTTATTTATTTTTATTGGAGGATAATTGCTTTATAATATTGTGTTGGTTTCTGCCATACATCAACATGAATCAGACACGGGTACACATATGTCACCTCCCTCCTGAACCACTCCTCCCATCTCCTCCCCATCACACCCCTCTAGGTTGTCACAGAGCACTGGGTTGAGCTCTCGGTGACACACAGCAAATTTCCACTTTTTATCTGTTTTACACATGGTAGTGTATACGTTTCTATGTATTCTCTTGATTCGTCCCACCATCTCCTTCCCCCACCGTGTCTGTTCTCTATGTCTGCATCTCTATCGCTGCCCTACAAATAGGTTCATCAGTACCACTGTCAGATTCTATTTTGAAATCATTCAGGTATTTATGTATTTCGGTGATTAGATCCTGAACAATCTTTTCACTTTCTTCTATAGTTATTGGACCACTCGTTTTCTACCACTTATTGAGTCAACTTAGGTAATTTATGTATTTCTAGTAGTGTTTCCATTTTACCCATAATAGCTTTCTAATTTACCTGTTTTCAAAAAAATTTTCACATTGTATTATACATGTCATTTGTGTAAAATCTGTATAATCTTCTCTCTATCATTCCCTTTGCCATTTCTAAGGATACTTTTTCATGATTTGTCTCTTTTCTTCATAGTCATCCTAGCAGTCTGATCAGATCTTAATTTTATCAATTCTGTTTGATTTTTCTGTCATTAATTTTTTACACTTTCTTTATTCCTCTCTCTTACTTTCCTGAGAGTATTTTATTATACCTTTCCAGCTTCTTGAATTGACTATTCAGGATATTCTAAAAAACCATCCCAACAGTTATCTGCTTGCCTCTAAGCTCCACAGAGAAACCTCTCTTTTGGTCACCGCCCTACCCTCAGCACCTAGAGCTGTGCTGGCCTATAGCAGGCACTCGGAATATCTTTGTGGAGTGAATGAGACATCGACTTTACACAAAAAAGTTTAAGACTATGACACTGCTCTGAGGAGATCTTCAGTCAGGGTATTTAGGTTTTGGTGTGAAATATTGTTAGCCCTTTGAGGCATTTTGTCATCAGATTTTTAAAATTTTTCAGTTTAACTTGAGCTAGTTAGAGGAATCACCGACTCAATGCACATGAGTTTGCGTAAACTCCAGGAGCTGGTGATGGACAGGGAGGCCTGGTGTGCTGCAGTCCATGGGGCCGCAAAGAGTTGGACACGACTGAGACACTGAACTGAAGTGAGAACTGAGTTAGAGGAATATTTGAAAATTTCCAAGTGGTTAGACTTGATGTGAAGACCTTATCTTTTTGTTGTTAACTTCTAGATTTATTACGTTATGAGCAGAGAATGTGGCTCATCTGATTTCTCCTTTTTGGTTTCTGATATTTTTGTGGCCTGTGTGTTACGTGGTGAATTTTTGTTATTGTTCTATAAGGATCTGAAAATAAAACAGATAGTTTACCTTTGGGCTACACATGAAGCTTGTTAAATTTGATATTCAAACCTTCTCTTTACTCAATTTGATTTTAGATTATGATAAACCCTTCCACCGTGCCTATGGTTTGGTTGAAGTCCTTTTATATCACATCTTCCTGGCAGACTATATTTTTATTTGAAAAAATTTGTATTCTTTATCTTGCTTAATGTGTCTTGTCCTGAATTCTACTTTGTCTGATATGAACATATCCTACATTGCTTTGTCAGCTTTTGCCTGGACCATCTTTGCCAGACCTTTCATGCTAATCTTTGTTATTTTGTTATAAGTGAGCATTTTGTAACTGACTGGTCTATAACTGGATATGTGTGTATGAGTGTGTATAAGAATATGTGTGTGTGTGCCCAATAAAGAGATTAAAGTGTAAGTCACAGTTGTACTGTAACAATAAAATGTTTGGTCTTCCTGCCATTCAATTTCATGTTTTCTGTTAACTATTCTTTCTCAATATTTTCTTTTTTCCCTTTTCTGAATTTTGTTGAGTTGACAAAGCATTGACTGTTACTTGTTTTTCCTCTTGTGTTTTTAACTTCCTCTATCATATCCTTATTATTATTAGTTGTTGTTCAGTCACTAAGTTGTGTCCGACTCTTTGCAATGCCATGGACTGCAGCACGCCAGGCTTCCCTGTCCTTCACTATCTCCTGGAGTTTTCTCAAATTCACGTCCATTGAGTTGGTGATGCCATCCAACCATCTCATCCTCTGTCCCCCTCTTCTCCTGACCTCAATCTTTCCCAGAATCAGGGTCTTTTCCAGTGTGTCAGCTCTTCGCATCAGTTGTCCAAAGTATTGGAGCTTCAACATCAGTCCTTCCAATGAATATTCAGGGTTGATTTCCTTTAGGACTGACTGTTTTCATCTCCTTGCTGTCTAAGGCTTCTCCAGCACCACAATTCGAAAGCATCAGTTCTTTGGCACTCAGCCATATTATTAGTGCTTATCTTTAGATTACTAGCAAATGTATTTCAGTGTATCATTTCCTATTTACATTAAGAATTGAACAGAATATGGTTTATCCACTGAATAAGACAAGTCTTTTATAAGAGATGTATACCCAGCTTAAACTGGCTTAAGAAAGATTTTCATAACTGAGGAGCCCAGATGTCCAGACTAAGTTTAGATGCCAGCTTCTCAGAGAGCTGTCTAGAATACTAACTGCTGGCATCTGGCAGGCTGGTGGAAAATTGAACTTTGATGGTGAGATAAGGGTAGCTTTCAGTGGACATTCAGCTTGTTACCAGGCAACCTGAGCTTCTATAGTCATTTGCTGGAGAATTCCCCACTCCCCTTCACGTGCTTATTATTTTCTATTCCCTGGAATCATTTAATGAGCATTGAGAATGTCCATTCCTTCAGCTTTGTAGAACTCCCCTCTGAAGTCTGTTTTAGGGGTTAGCTCTTTAACAACTTTCTCTATTTCTTTTATTAGATTTATCCATTTAGACTTTTTCTCTCTTCTGGGGTCAGTTTTAATAAATAATGTATTCCTATAAAATCAATATTTCAACTAGATATTTCAAAGTTATTTGCATAGAGTTATGCAGAGAAACCTCTTATAATTTTGAAATTCCCTCAGTTTCAAAGGTTGTTCCCACTTCCTTCTTGTCTTGGATGTGTGTGTTTTCTCATGCATAATCGTCTCTCTTATTGTCTGACTGACAGATGGAAGAAGTGCTCAGAGCAACCTGGGAGCTCACTTGCTGAAGATGACAGTGCTTCTTTCTTCCTAGGTCTTGGGAAAACTGTGGGCAGCAAAATCCCCATCTCACTCTACCCCTCCCAGTTGGACTTCACATGAGCAAAAACTAAACTATTGGGCTAAGCACCTGATATTTTTGGAATTTACCCATTACAGCACCTTAGCTAATATACAGAGTTTCTTCTATTATTTTTACAATTTCATTGTTACAATTAAGATCCATTTGGAGTTTTAGGAGAGGAAGTAACATGGAAAGCTATCCATTTTTTTTTTTTTTTTTTAAGATACATGGTGAGTTATACCAAAACCCTTTAATAAATGGTATTTTCCTCTCTGATTTAAAATACCATCTTTACCTTAAACTAAATTCTCCTATCACTTCTGTCCTTTTTTTGAAGTCTTAATTTTTCTTTAATTAGTCTGCTGAAAAGCCAGGACCAACTGCTGTTGGTCTTGATTGTTCTTTATCAAGTTTTTGATGAGATGTACTGTGCTTTTTCAAATATAAATGCAAGTCTTTCCTTACTTAAGTAAAGTTTTCCCCTTTCTTGAGCTCTTTGCTCTCTCTCGCCACATCCCTTTTTGCATTTTCAGCATTCTCATTTTGGATACTTCTAAAGTGACCTTCTGGAGAAGGCAATGGCAACTCACTCCAGTACTCTTGCCTGGAAAATCCAATGGACGGAGGAGCCTGGTAGGCTGCAGTCCATGGGGTCGTGAAGAGTAGGACACAACTGAGAGACTTCACTTTCACTTTTCACTTCCATGCATTGGAGAAGGAAATGGCAACCCACTCCAGTGTTCTTGTCTGGAGAATCCCAGGGATGGGGGAGCCTGGTGGGCTGCTGTCTATGGGGTCACACAGAGTCGGACACGACTGAAGTGACTTAACAGCAGCAGCAGCAGCAAAATGACCTTCAGAGCTACTATCTATTATAAACAATTGTAGTTGAAGATTTTTGTTTATGAACTGTTTATTTCATCAATGTATTGGAGTATAGGGCTTCCCTTGTGGCTCAGCTGGTAAAGAATCTGCCTGCAATGCAGGAGACCTGGGTTCGATCCCTGGGTTGGGAAAATTCCCTGGAGAAGGGAACAGCTACCCACTCCAGTATTCTGGCCTGGAGAATTCCATGGACTGTATAATCCATGGGGTCACAAAGAGTCAGACATGACTGAGCGACTTTCACTTCACTTCAAAGTGACCTTCATTTTGCAATCATGTTAGTAATTTCTGAATCCTCTTTCTCTTTCTTAATAGCCTGCTCCAGTTTTATCTATGTGAAATCCTTCGAATCTCTCAAAAAATGTGGCTCAGAAGTTTTCCAAAATTTTTTTTTTTAATTTTATTTATTTGGTTACACTGGATCTTTCTTGCTGCACACAGGCTTTCTCTAGTTGTGAACAGTGGGGGCTATTCTTTGTTGGGGTGCACGGCCTTCTTGTGGTGGCTTCTCTTGTTGCAGAGCACAGGCTCCAGGCACACGGGCTTTAGTAGTTGTAGCATGCAGGCTCAGTAGTTGTGGCTCACTGGCCCTAGAGAAAGCAGGCTTCTGTAGTTGTGGCACACGGCTGAGTTGCTCTGCAGCACGTGGGATCTTCCCAGACAAGGGATCAAATCCCCATCCTCTCCATTGGCAGGTGGATTCTTATCCACTGTACCACCAGGGAAGTTCCAAATTTATCTCTTATTTACTGAACTCACTCCTTTCCACTGGAGGCCTGTTCTGATTTTGTGCCTTTGTCTCCTCTTCTGAGCATCTCTTTCTCCTCTTGTTCTTTATTATTATAGCTAATGTTTTGATTTCTCCTATTTATAATTGAAAGTCTAGATCTTTACTTTCCAAGTATTCTACTTCACACTACCTCCATGGGATATTAAAAGCGATCATGAGAAAAAAGTTCAGTGGTAGAGTAAGTGTGATAGATGAGTTGAAATATTTTTTTAAAGCTACTGACAAAATAACACCAAATAATGGTGAGGACATGGAGCCCCAGAAACTCCTATACATTTCAGGGGGAGTGTAAGCTGGTACTCTGTAAAGCAGTTCAGAGGTTTACATGCATCTCAAAATTCCACTTCTAGGTAAAACCATCCAGGAAAAAGGTGAAACATGTTCACACAGAGTCTAGTACAGAGAAGTATTCATAGCAGCTTTGTTCAAGCAAAAATCAGAAAACTCTAAATATTTACCAACAGGAAAATAGATAAACACATTGTAATAAATATGTATCTTACCATGGAATACTCCTTAACCATTAAAAGTAATGAACCACAGACACATGCAATAATGTGGGTGGATATTACAGATAATACATGGAGTGAAAGAAACCAGACACAAAGGAGCATGTATCGTGTAAGAATCCATAAACATGAAGCTTCAGAATAGGCAAAACTAATCTATTATTATAAATCAGTTGCCCCTGGGGTGGGGGTAGAGGTGATGGGCCAGGGGAATGAGGGGACTTCCTGGGGTGATGAAAATGTTCAGTGTCGTACAAATGATACGACTGTGGGTTATGTGGGTGTGATCTTTTGTCAAAATTCACGAGACTGCACATAGTAAGTGCGCTGAATGTAAAACAGAATAAAAGTGACTGCAACACCTCTCAGAACCTTTGATGCCTAAGACCTGCGATGCATATCAAGAGGAGGATGTGGCACACAAGGTTTCCTGGCCTCATTTGAGCCTTGCTGGGGAGGTATGGGCAGGAAGGGCTCCCTTCCAAGCACAGAAACTGGGAGCAAAAGGCCATGTGGGGGCAGGAGCCACAGGATCACTTGTGCCTGGCATCCCGGGTCTCACGGAGTACTGCCCACACCACGAGGTTGGGGCAGGGGCAGGACAGGTCTCTGTGGCCTGTTC
This sequence comes from Okapia johnstoni, assembly GCA_024291935.2. Taxonomy (NCBI): domain Eukaryota; kingdom Metazoa; phylum Chordata; class Mammalia; order Artiodactyla; family Giraffidae; genus Okapia; species Okapia johnstoni. The sequence goes on from CM044326.1 coordinate 28,282,206, forward strand.
CAGAGGAGTCCAGGCAACTCTCCCTGCTCCCCACCCACCCAGTCCTACAGCTTCTGCCAGTGGGGCCTCAGGTGTCCACAAGGGGACTAGGCTGTAATAGCCAATAGCAGTAGAGAAGTTTCTGGCGTGGCAGGAGCTGCCACCGCTACCAAGGTCCCCCCATGCTTTCCTCTGTGGTAATTGTGGGGCCCTATCCCCTCTGTCCCATGTGAGCCTCCCACACCCCTCACTGACTCAGCATGCAGTCCTAACTGGCAAAGGCTGGGCATCCAGCTCCCAGGGCCTCCTCCTGCCCCTCTGTTCAGCCATGCCACCCGGAAGCTCTCTGGTGGGAAAACTGGTCCCCAGTCTGGGTGGGTCATGGGCTGTGCTGCACCAGTGGGCTTCTCGTTTTGCTTGTTCTCATCTACTTCTCAGCTTCTAGAAAGCCTGTGGAATGACTAGTTTGTCAACAGTACATTTACTGTTTTCTAACACGGCTATACCAGCTTCCTAGGTAGCCCAAGTGGTAAAGAACTCACCTGCCAATGCAGGAGATGTAACAGACACAAGTTCAACCCCTGGGTCAGAAAGATCCTCTGGAGAAGGGCATGGCAACCACTCCAATATTCTAGCCTGGAAAATCCCATAGACAGAAGAGCCTGGAGGGCTATGAAAAAGACAGACATGACTGAAACGACTTAGCATGCACGCACACAATACTGCTATAGAGGCGTTCTCATTTTTCTCTTTCTTCTGTCAATGCAAAAGGGACAGAGCAGGCACTTTATGAATGAACCAGGCTGTGTGTGTGTGTGTGGGGTGTGCGCGCGCACGCGTGTGTGAATGTCCATTCAGCCTGAGCCCAGGCAAAGAGAAGGGGCTGGAGGAGAGGCTGGGGAGATGGCCTGGCAGGCAGCGGACAGCCAGCCCCATGAAAGGTCCTTGCTGGGCATGTGAATGACATTGCTGTGTGGCGGGGCTGACAGGTACTCCACGAGAGATAAGGAAATAAGTCTGCATCTCCCCTGGGCCCTGATACCATCAGCGGTGAAGAGGCCTGTCTGATTTCATTAGAAATCTTCCATTCCAGGGGCTTAGAGCTCAGCCTCCGGACTCACAGGTGTGGGAGGACAGTGGGCCACGGCAAGGGCATTTTGCTTTTAATTGTGGTCATCAATCTGGTGCTAACAGCTGGTCTGTCCTGCAGGAGAAGGAGGCGGGTGACAGGAAACCATAAATTGGGACCCAGTTGGCTCTGCTGCTTTGTTTTCTAGGAATTAGGGAGCGAGAGGGGAAACCTTCCTAATCTCACTTTCACGGTCCCCTTTCCTGGCCTCACTGGGAAGGATCTCAGTTGGCTTTCTCCTTGGATTTGGGGGGAGTTTCCTGGAGCCTGTTAATGACTAGCTCCCCAGCCACGTTCCTCATATTTTCCTAGGGACAGGGCCATAGTGGTGTGCAGTGGTACCTTGCCGAAGGCCTGGCTTTGCCCCAAAGTCAAGGTGTGTCCCAGTGAGAAAGGTGGAGTGGGATTACTTACCAGCGCCCAGATAAGGATCTGGGGCAGCCCAGTGAGGAGCAGGATGGAGTGGGGAGAGGCCCAGGTAGAGGGGACAGAGCTAGAGGGAAGGCCAGTGTGACCACAAAATGGGAAGGTGGGCCAGACAGCGTACATGTGTGCACACGTGTGTGCATATGTGTGTGACAGCATACGTGTATGCACACATGTGTATGTGTGATGGGAAGGGCGGGTAGGAGAATTTGCCAAATTCTATCCTGTCTCCATCCATCCACAACCCTAAGCTGTCCCTCCTGAAGGAATGACTCTGGCAGGCCCTGGAGGTGATTTAGAGGCCTGGGTCCACCCTGGGAGCTTGCTAGCATCAGACAAGTACCCAGTGGCAGGTGGGCCAGAAGGGGCATAGAGCAGGTGGGGAGAGGCCCCATGGGGTCAGAGAGGAGGCAGGCAGACTGAGGCCTGGAAGGGTGAATGGAATCCTGACAGGCAGAGACAGGGTGGTGAGTGAACAGGGAAGGTGTGTGCTTCTGGGGCTCCTGGCCAACCAATGGCTGAAGGGTCTGCTGAAGGGTAAGGACCTACTGAGAAAAGAGGGTCCACTGGCAGCGGACTTGATTCCTGGGTGGCAGGCCTGGGGTCCAGTTTCTGGGGTTAGAGGCTGCACCTGTGAGGACACCGTTTGGAAGGTGGCTCTGTGTCCTCAGACCCCCTCAGCCTGAAGGGAGCCAAGAGCAAGCCCGGGGAAGCCGCAGTCACACTGTGTGCTGGGGCTCCAGACACCCTCGCAGCCCTGGGGGCAGGGGCGGACATGGAGTCACTGAGGTTTGGAGAGGAAGAGCGACTTGTCCAGGGTTACATGGAGCAAAGTGTGTTTGAACCCAGGCCCTTCTTGCTATACTGGAGGGGGGCCTTCAAGTGGGAAGCCCAGCCCGGCTCACCTCCTCCCACCAGCAAGAAGGGCCTGGGCACGGAAGCAGGAGGGAATGAGATGCCCGCGTCAGCCCTGGTGCCCCTGGAGAATGATGTTTGGTGCTGGGAAGCTCTTTTGCTTCCTCAAAGGAAAACCTAGACTGTGGTCACCTATTAGGGATACTTTGGGGTAGAGAGTCAGTAAGGCCCCATTTGAACGTGGAGCACACCTATCCAGGGCAGGTCGGGCTCAGTGTGGGGAGATGCTGGTCGCTCTTCCACTTCCGGAGCTTAGTGACCTTGGGCAAGTCATGGCTCCTCTCCGTGGCTTTCTCACTGGCGAAATGGGGGTAAGAACAGGATCCACCTGGCAGAGTTACACTGAAGAGGAAATGTGTATGTGTGCAGGCAAAGCACGTGTAATGGTATCTGGCTAAAGGAAGCTGCTAGCTGCAAGCCGTTGCTGCTGTTGCCACCTTGCAGACCCATTTGGAGGAAGAACAACCATTCAGTAGCTAGGGAGTTTGTCCAAAAGGGCAGGTGTCACCCCTCCATCCTCCTCATCTGCTCCCTCCCAGGGTTTCCTCAGGACACCTGACCAAGCCAGGAAATGCTGACTCTACTTCTTAAACATTTCATGATCTAGCCCTGCTCTTCCATTTTCATGGCAATGAGTTGAGCTGAGGGTCTCCCAGCCTCCCTCACCTGGTTCTCCCCGCCCATAGGCTTTCCCTCTGAACCCTTCTCTACTGCAGCAGACAGAAAGAGGGGTGTTCTCCAGCACGAATCTGAGCCTCTGAGAGCCTCCTGGGGCTCTCGTGTGTGCAGACATTCCTTTGTCTGGAATGCTCTTCACCATGCTTTGTCCACCTGGCGTACTTCTATTTATCCTTCAAAACACAATGCTGACACACCTCCTCTTGAAGGCTTCTAGACTGCCCTTCCTCCTCAAGTCTGAGACAATGTGCCTAGTGTTTAATACTGCCTTCAATGCTGTGTGACCTCTATGCCAGTTTATATTTTACAATTGTGCAAACTCCTTTGGACCTATTTCCACCCTCACTGCTAATCCAGGGTCTGGCTTGTGTCAGTTTTAGTTGACCCAAACTGAATTTGTTATTAAGGATTCTCTGGTCCATAGATGTTACTATACCAGGGCCATGCTGTGTGGCCTTGGGCATGACCCTTCCCTCTCTGGGCTGTAGTTCAGCATCTCTATAATGAGGAAGCTGCCAGGGTCTCTGGGCTGTTCTGAGTTTCTGGAACTTCCCATGTCTGCCTGCCTACTCTATGGGTGAATAAAAATTTGGCGGGGGGTAGGAGGGTGGTTCTTGGTGCCTCACAGACCACCTGCCTCTCCTTTTAGCAATGTTGTCCCCTTAGAACCAGGTGACTGGTATTATTGGGAAACAAAAGGACTTTTGCAGAAGTTAATATTTCTTTCTTTTCCCCAAAGACATGGATAAACCTCATTAAGCCAAGACAAGGGAACTAGGTCGTGCCCCGATGATGCCAAGCAGAGGCTTGTGAGTGAAGCAGGCTATTAAATTTCAGATATAAAAAATAATCTGCTCCTTGCACCTGCCTGATTACTTTATTAGCACAAAAGATAAACTTAAACCTCAGACTTATGACAAAAAGAAGTAAGTCTGCACTCTCCTAATTAAACCAAGAGAAGCCAGCCTGATCCAAGGACACCCAGCCCACTCAATTAATTAACATTTATTACAATCAGAAAACAATCTAATTCAATTAAAATGTTTCCACAAAAGTGGTTTAATGACTTTCCCCAAAATAAAGTACATTCGACCAGAGCATTTATTATGCCAAGGCCCAGTTGTCGGTGGTTAGGGGAGCCGGGATGACAGCCCTGATGTGGCTCTGTGGAAAAGCACGGATGGGACAGGCAGGGCCCAGGAGGGTCTGTGCTGAGCCCCTTGTCAGGGGAGAGGGGATGCTTTCTGCCTCCGATGTCCTGTGTCACCTTGAACAGGTAGGACACGTTCAGAGAAAGAACAGTTAGCAGGGCTTTCTGAAACTTAGCCAGGAGATATTTGGAAAGCTAGAGAAACTGCTGTTTGAAAGCTGTGAACAGTTTTCTGACTCTCATGAGGCAGAGATTTGAATTCACAGTACCTTTGTTCAGCAAAAATCCCTTGATAGGTCCTGAGTAATAAAAACAGAAAGCAAATAGTTGGAGTTCCTTCTTTTGAGCTAACGAACTAGTATGAGCACATGCTATTGCCAGGCACTGGGCTAAACACCTTTGATGGATTTTAATCCTCACAATGACCCTGCAAGTTGGCACTCTCCATTGAAACCAAGGCTCTGAGTGTGCCTGAAGACCATAGTTAACTAGAGGTGAAGTGTGGATTCAAACCCAGGCAGCCAGACTCAGGGCAGAGAGGCCTCTGGCAAGCTCCAAATAACTGTGGGACCCTGGGGAGAGGGAGGCCTCTGCCATCAGAATTGGGTGGGGCCCCAGAGTCTGTCCTTTTGAAAAGCCCCCTGGAGACTCTGGTGCTCTGGTCTTGGAGATCTGCAGTCTCTACATGGCTCCTGGGGTCACGATTGGCCTAACACCCCTGCTCAGCTGTGGCCTTAGGAAAAGGACAGGATGAATTAAGCCCCTTCCCCTCAAATTCAGTTGCACCTTTGTCTGAACCTCATACACTGTCATCAGCACTTGAGTACAAGCTTTAAAAAGAGCTTTGTTAACCTGATAGGCAGAAAATGGGAAGCCAACAATAGGATTCAAACTAAAAAAGAAAAAGGCAGAGGAAGCACCACTTGCAGGATACACAGCAAACGTCAGTATGGGTCTCTTCTGTATGGTGACCCGGTGGGTCAATTTTATCTTCCAGATTTTCTACTGTAAATGTACATCATTTTTATAATCAGAAAAAGCTATTAAAAGGGTTTTTAGGTTCTTTTCTCTTGTTTCTAGAAAGGTTAAGCATTTGGATTCTTCTGTGACTTGTCTGTTCTCATCTCTCCATTGGCATTTTATGTTCTTAGTGGTTTGTATGAGCTCTTTGTAACAGGATTTTAACCCTATGTCCATTATATTTGTTGAAATGGTTTTTCTGGCAGTTATTTACCTTTCAGTTTTGTTTCTAATGTTTTCAGTGGATGAAGGTTTATCATCTTTATGTAGTCAAACCTATTGATCTTTCCCTTTCAGATGCCTTCTATTGCTTTTTAAGTTAGAAAGTCCTCTATCAACAAGAGATAAAACAGGTATTGACTTAGCTTTCTTTCTAGTTCTTAGAATTTCTTTTCATTTTTCCTTTCCTTTGCGCCATGTAGCTCTTTGATCTGCTTGGGTTTATTTGGGTTTACAGTGTGCAGATTAATTATTTCCTAAAGGGCTAACTGATTCACATCTTATTGGATAAGACTTTCTTTCCCTCCCATATAGTAATGTCTAACTTATCCTATATTACATTTTTTATAGATAATAAGCTTTGTTTTCAAGTTACCTATTCTGTTATACTGACCTGTTTTTTTCTTGTATCTCTATTACACTGTTTTATTGATTATAGCTTTTTCATTTACTTAAACAGCCTCTCAGTTTCAACAATTCCTGGGTTTCTTTCACATATTTGTTCTTCCAAGTGACTCAGAACCATTCTGTAAAGGTCAGAAAGAAAAACAACAACAACCCATTGAGATTTAAAATTCAATGAAATATTTGAGAAGATAACATGGTCCTGCTACCCAACCTGGGGGTTCATCTCTGTGTCTGCGCAACTTCTATTATAGTTCTTGAGAGAGCTTTGTAGTTTCTCACATCTCACTGTTTAACCATCCCTACAAGTATGTGGCTAGATGTCCCGAGAAGCAGAAATAATGATAAGAATAATATATTTACATATAGGTACATTATATAATGGGTTTCCCTGGTGGCTCAGCAGTAAGAATCTGCCTGCCAATGTCTTCCAGTGCAGGAGATGCAGGTTTGATCCCTGCATTGAGAAGATTCCCCGCAGAAGGAAAAGGCAACCCACTCCAGAATTCTTGCCTGGAAAATGCCATGGAAAGAGGAGCCTGCTAGGCTATAGTCCATGGGGTCTTAGAGTTGGACATGACTTAGCAACTAAACAACAACAATGTTATATAACACTATCATTTTTAGTGAGAGAAGCTGCCTTTTGAGAAGTGCTATGATTGTGATGTCTATTGGGTCAGTCTTCAGTGGGAAAAGCAATTTGCAGAGTATTGTACAGGTGTATGTGTATGGTTTGTGTATATTTGCACAAAGATCTGGCAAAGGGTTGAGCACTTTACAATCTAGATAACATGACAGGGAGGGAAATGGAGAGGGTGGACGAATGGAAGGTAGATTCCCTCCATCCCTACACCCCCAGCCCACACGCATGAAAAAGAAGAAAAAGGAGGAGAAAGTTGCCAAATTGCCTCTATGTTACCTCTATGGTGACTGGTGGTCACCCAGTTACCCTTTTCATCCCAGAAGCTGTCCTAGAAGGTGCCCATGGTAGCACCTGCTGGCTGGGTGAAGCTGGGCTTTATTGATTTGGCAGGTATTGCCCCTCTCCACCTGTGGAGTGGGGGGAGGCAAGTCTGCTCTGGGCCCTCTTGAGTGGGAGGCCTCAGAAGGTGGCCAGTGTTCCTTCTCCTCAGCTGACACCCGTTCCTGGCCAGCCCCTTCTGGAAGGAGCTGGGATCTGACTGCTCAGTTTGGCGGGCCCCTCTGGACTTGATTCCTCCCCCATTCCCCACTTTGCTTGTTTCAGGAAGCCTTCCTAGGCTGCCCCAGTCTGTCACAGTTGGAATGAAAGACTGTAGGACTCAGACTTTTCCCTTGGCACAGAAACAGGCTAGGACTTGTGATGTGGTGGGCAAGAGAACTGGCTTCTGAGGGAGCCAGGTTGGGCTCGAATCTCAGCCCTAATACTTTCTGGCTGTGCTTGTTGTTGTTCAGTCGCTAAGTCGTGTCTAACTCTTTGTGACCCCATAGACTGCAGCACAGCAGGCCTTCCTGTCCCTCACCATCTCCTGGAGTTTGCTCAAGTTCATGTTCATTGTATCAGTGATGCTATCCAACCATCTCATCCTTTGCTGCCCTCTTCTCCTTTCCCAGCATCAGGGTCTTTTCCAATGAGTCAGCTGTTGGCATCCAGCTGGGCAGCCTTGGACAAATTTCTCACCCACTCTGATTGAAGATTTCTTCATGTGCAGTGGGGGTCAGAGGACTGGAGTGAGGATTAGAAGTGGGGAAACCTGGCCCAGGACCTCAGGCAGGCTCTGCAGGGACAGTGCTGTCCTTGCCCCTCCTGCTGGTCTCACTCAGACTCTGAGGAGACGGATGAGAGGAGCAGGTGGAGTGAGGAGCAGGACACACACCCTAGGCTGAGTGCCGAATCTGAGAGCAGGCAGCTGATTTCAGATGCATGAGAGAACATTTCCATTGGGAGTCACCCCAAAAGCTTCTTGGCTGAATGGAGGCCTGAAGAACGGGGAGGTAAGGACAGGAACAGTGTGGGCAGGGAAATCTCCAGTGTGTTTGAGCAGCAAAGAGACCAGCCTAGCAGGTTGTGGAGGTCTGGTTAGCAAAAAGCGTGACCAGGGGGTGGGACTTGGGCTCTGCAGTTGGGTTGTTTTCTCTGGGCATCAGGAGGCCACTGACAATTCTGAGGGATTGAAGGGGGTGAGGGAGGAAGGCCATGAGTTCTGAGAGCTGGGAGGAAGAGCCAGACTGTCTTGAGGACAGATCCTAGTTCCCTCACTAGGGATTTGGGGTTAATAAAACCTCTCTGGCTTGTCTTCTTGTGGGTAAAATGGGATAATTCTAGAACCTACTTTATAGGGTTGTTGTGAAGATAAAACTAAGCTAGTTCAATCCCAAGAAGCTCTTTCTTAATCTCTTTGGAGCTCCTAGAAAAAAGCGCTGACAAGGCACACAGATCTGTGTTCAAATCCTGATTAGTTCAGTGAAAATGGGCAAAATGGTGCCATCTCCTTGGATGGCAGTGGGGATGAAGCTTGCTCCCACTGACATTAGCCCAGGGCTCTCTGAGCAGCAGCCAGGCTAGCTGCCCAGAGTGTGTGGGAAAGGTGCAGGGTCAGGAGTTTGAGGAGAAAGAAGTCAGTGGGGGAAGCTGGGCTGCTCAGAGCCTGAGCAGGGAGGCCTGCAGAGCCCGACACCCACAGTGGGCTCTGTCCTCAGCATCGGGGGGCATGAGTGGCCTGGGCAGGGAAGGCCAGGGCAGCAGGACTGGGGTGGTTTCGGGTGTGCCCCTGGGTGTGTGGTGGAGTGCGGTGCAGGGAGAAGAGGCACTTGCAGGGAGAGGAAGAACAGATGATGAGCCACAGGCTTGCAGGTTTTCACTCTGCCCAACTTCCGACCCCTGGTTCCAGGATTCCAGCCCAAGTGTGAGGTGATGGCTCCAGAGAGCAAGAGCTCTGTGGCCCCCCTGACAGAAATTCGGCACCCCTCTATTCCTGGGACCACAGGTCCCCTTCACCGAGCACATTCTCCAGCACCCAGGAGCCCTGCTTAGATTCTCCAGCTGGGACTGGTGACCAGTAAGGTTCAGCCTTTTGGTTGCTTCCGTGTACCTTCAGAGGGTAAGGGAGCAGTTAGTTGGGATATGTGTGTGTGGAAAGTTACCTAACATCTCCGGGGGGTCAGGAGCTGTGCCCAGGCAGCCTGTTTCCACTCAGAGGTTTGCACATTTGAGAGAACTGGATCTTGGCAACCAAGATCCCCCTCTCTCCGCCCTGTCTGCAATTCAGTTTTTAAGTTTCAGCTGTGAGTCACCAACTGCAGCCCTTGGCTCCTGAGGCACTAATGAAGTCCCTTCCCTTGTAGAGCATGGGCTCGCTTACAGAGAAGCATAATTTGCCGAGCCTTGGAGAACAGCAGAGAGCTCACGGAGGGCACACCCTGCACCAGGCACCCAGAGAGCATCTCGTACCAGTGAATCCCAGGTAGGAAAGAACTCGAGATTCTCTGTGACCTGAGTTGAAAGAAGTCAGTTCCCAGGCATGTGGAAGCCAGAGAAAAAGTGAAAGTGGAAGTGTTAGTCGCTCACTTGTGTCTGACACTGTGTGACCCTATGGACTGTAGCCCACCAGTCTCCTCTGTCCATGGGATTCTCCAGGCAAGAATCCTGGAGTGGGTTACCATGCCCTCCTCCAGGGGATCTTCCTGACCTAGGTGATGGGGTCTCCTGCATTGCAGGCAGATTCTTTACCTTCTGAGCCACCAGGGAAGCCAGAGGCCCCACTCAAATGTCAGTGGTCCCTCACCTCTGGACAATACAGAATCAAAGGGAAGAGTGGTCTTCCTGAGGGCCCACTGACAAAATTCTTAGGAATGGATCCCATGCTGGGCAAGGTGGTGAAGGGGTAACAGGATGTCTCTCCAGTCATAGCAAAGGTCAGAGGGATCCCATTTGTGGCCTTGCTCCACTCGCTTTGGAGCCTGGCTTGGGCAACCCTAAACCCTCATCATCCAGGCCTGTATCCTTCAGGGGCCCCAGTTGGCCCCTCACCAGCAGAGCACTGGACAGCCACCTAAGCCTACTGTGTTCCCTCTCTGTGATGTTGAGACCTCTCAGCTCCTGCTGTCTCTTTCTTTGCTTCTCTCCCTCCAGAATTCAGTTCACAACAAGGAAGGTTAGTTCCCTGGGCTCCTCTCCAGAAGCTGAGCCTATGTCCCAGGGAGTTGTCTCTCAGCTTTATCCTGTTGACCCTTCCTCCCAGGCCCAGGCAACAGAGAGAGCTCTGAGGCCCACATCAGTACAGTTTTTATCTCCTCAGCAATATATAATTTTGAGTCTGGCAATCACTTTTCTGGACTATCCCTTAAATATTATGTCTGAAAGTTCTAGAGTGCTTGCTGGTAGAGAGAAGCAGAAACACAGGGCTGAAAACAGTGTCCATGGTAAAGGGTCTAGAGCTCTAAAATCTGGTCTAAATTTAGAGTCTACATGTTTGCATTTTCATCCATTCTACTCCAATGACGTGGCAGCTGTCACTGCCTCTGCCCACTGCGGACTCGTCCTGCCTGAGCCAGGTGGCTTCCTCTGTCTGCTACACAAGCGTCTGCTCATTAGCTTGTCTGCCTTTGTGAGCACACGGTGTGTGACCGTGTACATTTAGGAACAGGCAAAGGATGTGAATTCTGTACAAGGTCCTGCTCTGCTCATATTGTCTGCAGAGCTCTGAGATGGCCACTGAGAGGCTCAGCCACAACCAGCTAACCAAACCGTTTAAACAAACCCAGGACCTTTTAAACAAACCCAGGGTGTCAGAGGATGAGATAGCTGGATGGCATTACCGATGCAATAGACATGAACTTGGGCAAACTTTGGGAGATGGCGAGGGACAGAGAGGCCTGGCTTCTGCAGTCCATGGGGTCCTGAAGAGTCGGACACCACTGGGCGACTAACAGGACCTCTATATGGCAATTAGAGGGCAATCTCACACAGCAAACCTGCAGCCCTCTGAGCTCTGGGGGCAAGCTGAAGGCCTTCACTTGCCCTTCTATGCCTGGTTTTCTCAGTTCAGGGAGGGAATGAATTGAAAACAAGTCCAGGTTAGCAGGGAGGAACATCTGAGAAGGCATACCTCCTGGGAGTTAAGATGTAACCAGGTCCGCGGCAAGTCAGTGTGGAGAGAAGCTGAAAGGACGAGAGCTTGTCTGTTTTTACTGGATATGAAAATGAATTTATTTACATAGTAACATGATGCCACAGAGAACACAGCAAAGTACCACAGCAAACCAAAGGGCGGCGCCACCTGGCGACAGAGGGGACCTTTTGTCGGTAGGTTTCTACAACTCTAAAGAGAGGTGAGGCTCCAGGAAAGAACAAAAGAAACAAGATTTTCAAAAAGCGAGCATGGGCCGAGCCAGTGGGGAATGAAAGGGAGAGCGGAATGAGGACTGCCATGATTCAAATTACTGAGAAGGACAACATCTTGCTTCTGCCCTCATCTCATACCAAAATGCCTGGCATATCAACAGAAAAAGCCCATCCCGGTGTGTTCGCATGTAACACCCTTTAAAACTGCTGAGGGAAGGGATAACCAAGTAGTTATTTGGAGCAAGTTTCCTGAAGCAGTGTGGTTTATCTTTCAAAAATGCTACCCTGAAGCCATAGGGCTGGTTCAACATTCAAGTTATCGGGAGCGCAGACACACACACACTTTCCACACACTACACGGGCAAAGTGGATTTTCCATAATATAATATTTGTAGCAAAATATATGACTCTGTACTTCTGCTAGGTTAAAAAATGTCCGATCTCTTTTGACTCCCTGAAACTTTCTTGATTTAAAAAATAAAAGTGGAGGCAAATGGATGGGAAAAAGTGAGAAGGTGGAATAAATGCTCTGGCGTGGGAAACACCTGGCGGGATGTCCCGGAGGCAAGCCCCTGCAGCCCGCCCAGGGAAAAGGGGAAAAGCTTCTGCAGTGGCTGATGAAAAAATCTACTCTAATTTCAAACAGCTGCGGAGAGAGGGTGTTTAACAGCTGTATAGCACCTTGTACTTTCTGGGCACTTATAAATATTTAATGGTGGTGATGATGAGTGGTGAACACCTCGGTTTATAAAAAATACTACATTTTAAAAAAGAAATTTCCCAAGAGTTTTTTTTTTTTTTTAAACAAACCTATTGAAACTACCACATCTCTTAAAAAAAAATCCTCAGCTTTCAGTATTACAGGGATATGATGTTCCCAAGCTGAAGTTTGGGCAATTGTCACAATCATGTCAATGGGAGAGGGGATAGTTCCTTCTCCTGAAATGCTGGGGAATTTATAATCTGCCCCAGGTTTTCATTAGCATCATCTTCCCCCTCCCCAATACACAAAATGGACTTGTTTTTTAAAAAATAGGTGCTTTTTTGAGGATGGTTTACTTGATCAGCGGAATACCTGGATGTGGAATGCATGTGAATTCTCTTCCCGTGGCGTCTGTCGTAACTCAGCCTCATCACCTAAAAATCATCAGGACAAAGAGGCTTGGTTTCTTTGGTATAATCCCTATCTAGAATCTTGCATGGCACCACTCGTGGCTTCCCTAACGGCATCACTTTTGGTACACGGAATCCCCACGTTTGGCGCTGCCATCAGCACAGGCTGTGGTGCACACTTGAGCAAAAGTGGCACTTGGATTTGTCTTGGCACAGCACTTGGGGCCTTTGAGAATATGGGCTTCAATGAGGTAAAACTAACCACTTGCTTTCATGGGCAGCCATCCTGTTCACTCATTAGGCTGAACCAGAATTTTTACTCCGTGTCAACTAGTAAGGGGAATAAAAAACATGTCCGAGTTAGACCAGGAAGTTGTTACTCCCTGCCCATCCCAAATATGTTCATACTTTATTTATACATCTAGAATCATTTGGAATACAGCACAGTATCCTAAGCCCATCCCAATTTCTGGAACTAACCCATATTTTTTTCAGATCACTGCTGGTAACATCTCAGAGAAGGCAATGGCAACCCACTCCAGTACTCTTGCCTGGAAAATCCCAGGGACGGTGGAACCTGGTGGGCTGCTGTCTATGGGGTCGCACAGAGTCGGACACGACTGAAGTGACTTAGCAGCAGCAGCAGCAGCTGGTAACATCTAGGGAAAACTCCTATCAGCAAAACTAAGTCAGGTAATTTCCTAGCACCAAAGTATTCTTAATTCAAATGTGGGAAGTGGAGTGCAATCCTTCTATGCCCTACTGTTTAGTAGGCCCCAGAGATCTTTCATGGGTATTTTATAACGCTAGAGACTTTAAAATACAATTTTAGGTAGTCTAACTCCTAGGATTATCATTAATATTTTCAGAGGCTCAGATCTCTTGATTTAGAGTTTTCTAAGTTCACAAACTTGGACTGAGTTTGGAAGCACAACTGGCCCCGAATGACTGAAAGGCTACTCAGACTCTTAAAATTCTAACCAACCGATTTTACTTTCGGCCCCTTCAACATCAGTAGATTAGGGAATGTGAGTGCTGTGCTCTCCTGTATATCTCACCCAGTTTATCTTCTGAGTGCAAAACTTAAAACCCACTGCCATACTCCTGGCTTCCAATTCTGACTTAGCCTACGGGTTGGTGGATGTCCTTCACCATTCTTTTGTTGTTGACGCCATGGGTTGCAACTGCTCTTTCTACCATCTTGCTGTTATTCTTGATGAATTAGCTCCTTGGCATCATGCTAGTGCCCCAAGGGCTCTCCTCAGGCGAGCAAGGGAGCCCTTTCACAGCCCCCCTCCTTCCCATGGAACATCTAATTCCTTTCCTCCCAGACAAGGTTAGCACGCTAACAAGGCACTCTGCTGTACATTCAGTCTTGGTCTTGGCTACTCCAGCCATTGTCCTGTTTCTCTAGTACCTAAAAGTGTACGAGAGATTATTCTTGCTCGTGTGGCTTAAGGAAAAGTTCCAATAGTGGCTTAATTGTTCAAATTTTCAATATACATGGAAGAATCTATAGTACAGACTTCAAAAGAAGAGAAAAAATCCAATCCGTATTGAAGACAATAACTTGATGTTACTTGAGAAAACTTAAAGTGCTATACTAGTCACAATCCATAACTCATATATATATATATATAAAATATGTATAAATATGTATGTCTGTGTCTGAGGGTAGGATTTCTCTGCAGCTGATGAATGAATTCAAAGTTTCTGCTACAATTAAAATGGAAATGCAAAATATTTATGTTAATATGAGATTGAATTTCATCATTTTGGAAAAATATTTGGAGGACCATCTGACTATACCTCTTGCCTAGAAATAGGGTTATCTTGCCTATTCTGTTCTCACCTGTAACACCTTCGTCCTTCCCCACCTTACGTTCTTCGGCCCTCACTCAGAGAACTATCAATCTAGCCACCCATCTCGGAGCAGCCTGAGTCCCTTGGTGACTAGCTGGCATTCATCTTTTGCCCTTTCCGACTATGAAAACAGTACTAAACACATCTAATGTGAAAAGGTGCTCGGTTTGCCAGTGCTATAAGATAATGGTAGTGGAGGGTGTCCGTGCTTATAATACTATCGAGTTAAAATGAAGACTGGATCCAAGTCAAAACAGAAACAGGAGAAAAAAGGAGGGTGGTGGTGGTGAAGGATGCCTAGAAAACAAACAAAGGGACCAGGAAACATTCTTCATTAAATATGAAACTGCATTAAATAGTCAACATTCAAACTCACACTGGGAAGGCAGCATGAGAGTGACATTGAGAAAGCGTCTCAATGTGCAAACCAGGGAGAGCAGGCTGCTCAGGGGGCGTGCTGGCTGACAGGGTCAGTGGTCTGTGCGCTGCCACTTCAGTGTATAACTGGGCAGGGGGTTATGTGCATGTGGGTTAGCTAAGGTCAACCTAATAAAGCCTGCTAGGCAAAGTGAGGCCAGGTTGCAGGACACCGAGAGAGAGCGGACTGCTGGCCTGCAGCGGTGCGCCCATCCTGTGGCCATTCCTAGGGGTCAGAGCCCTGCACTCTGGCCAGAGGAGACAAGACTCTGTGTGGGCCAACCAGCTCTCTTCCCTGGAAGTCCTGAACTGCTGGCCGGGAGGACAGGGGCATCCTCCAGATGGGCCTCACGGGTCCCATTCTCTTAAGAAAAAAGAAAGAAGCAAAGAAGAGCACAATAAAATACATTCTTCTCCTTTCTTGATTCTCTTTGATATAGGTGAATCACATGAAAGGTGGTTAACAATGTTAAAAGTTTAGGAATTACCAAAAGGCCACTAACGTGCTATCTAAGTAATACTGCACAATCAGGCTTGGCTTTAACAAGCTCTGCACCAGCTGATGCGGGGCTCAGGGCTGTCTTGCCACCAGGCAGAGGATGTGTCTATCAACCCTGCCACAGGTTGCTCCCCCAGAGGCCTGGTCTCTACTTCCAGCGGGCATGTGCACACACACGGGTATACATGTGTACACACACTCACACTGTCTGAGTGACTCTTGGGATTTCAAAGTTGAAGTAAACAGAACAGATACTCACAGTTTTGAATAAAACACACACACACACACACACACACACACACACACACACACACACACACACTGGGTGGAAGGGACACTGGTCTCTCAGCGCAAATATGTGCCAAGGGAAGAAGGGGAGGGTTTCTGTGGATATTGCTTCAGGTGAAGTTGCAACATAAACACTGTATATACAGCTAAAAAAAAATACATACAAAAATTGCACATGTATCCATAGGAGGGGAGCACAGACCCCATGCAGGGTGAATGGCTCTCGGCCACCCCCTCAGCAATCCAGACTCCCTGTGAGCTGCCCGCAGTGCTGTTTCTGAGTCCCCGGGAGCAATGTGCCCGTGCAGCCAGGAGGCAGTCTCTCCAGACAATGTGGGCATTGCGAGGAGGAGGTCAGCGGTCTCATCAGTGGCCTTCTCCCCTTCCTCTGCCTTCTGGCCATCCTAATAGCCAGCCACACCGTGCCCTTGAGGGAGATGTTGTGGCTCAACAGACAGCCATTTCCATGCAGAGCTGTTGTCTACAAAATTTGGTAGACTAGTTAACACTGGCTGCTGATAGAAGGAGGCTGGCCAATTATGGCTGAGGGGAAAACTGTGATCTGGGTACTGGCAGCCCTGGCTGCCAACGCTGACAGCTCTGACAGTAATCAAAGAACGGTCCTTTAAACTCTGTTCCCCTGATGGCCCCTAGAGAACTGCACGGGCAGGAACCCCATCTCCTTGTGTCCTGCCAGTTATCTGTAAGATCTGAACTGCACTCTGCCCTGCTGGGGCACTGGTGACACCACCTTGGGTCAGCTCTGTCATGGGCTGATAAACCCAAACTTCACTGGCAAGTGGGCACAGAACCGAGGTGAAAGAGATTCAGGCAGTGGCAGCACGGGGGGAGACTTAGGGCCCTCCTCCATACAGTGCACACACTTACTGACAATGGAAACCAAATGGGTGCATGACCCTAAGGATGGATTCTCTCCTTGTCCTTCTACCGTCTGTTGGAACAAAGGATGTAATTCCTGGAACCAAAACTGGGCTGATGCTAAGGATGGCAGTTCTGCCTGGTAAGAGAGCCAATTATTGATCCTTTAAAGGAAAAGAGTCTGTTGTGAAAGCTTAGTAGATGATGGTAAGTACTGGTTAAATCTGTCTATTGCTAGTGAGAATAAATACATGGTGTTAAAAAGACAGGTGATACTTAGAGTTCCGGAGGAACTTGACCCAGCTTATGGGTCAAACCAGAGGAGCTGTCACTTCAAGGATGCATCTTCATATTTCCTGCACTTGGGGATAGTTAGGGCAGAAGGTGTTCCCATGAATGGCAGCTACACATTTGTGCGGCTGACTTTCCCTAATGTTAAGATGGACTCAGTGTCTCACTGGACTTGGATGGGGATGGAAGACTTGTCTCTCCTCTTTCCTTGAATTCTGTATGAGTACCAGGAAGGGGAAGTGTGTGGGCAACTTGAAGAAGGTGACACATGAAGTAAGAGCAGGGACCGGGACACGTTAACGGGGCTGCAGGATTTTCACAACACAGCTGAGAGAGTCCGGAGTGGCAAAAGCTAGATACTGAGCACAAAGCCAGTCCTCCAGGCTGATGCCACCCTCCCGGTCCAGGGACTTCTCGGCAAACTTGATCATGAGCAGTGTGCGCTTGATGTCCAGCCAGTTCTGGAGCAGGGTGTTTCTGTGAGCAGGGCTGGGGGAGGCAGTGAAAGTCTGGAAGAGGTCTTCCCGGGGGCCCCAGAGCAGACACTGGAGGATGCCTTTGGCATCTGAAATGAGGATCCGCTCAGAAGGGTTGGGATTTAGGAGGCAGCTGGCCAGCTGCTGCAGGCCCCGGGAATAGGGAGAGCGGAGGGGGATGCGGGGCAGGTCGGCCCGAGTGTACTCCTTCTCCTTCAGCTCTGGGTTCTCATCGAAAGGGTTGGGAAGGTGCAGCATCTCATAGATGAGGATGCCTGTCTGGAACTCATCACACTTTTTATATTGCGTGGCTGTGATGATCTCTGGGGCAAGGCGGGACTGGTCCCGGAGGATCTCAGGGTCTACCAGATGGCTCTTCTGCTTGGCCTGAGAGAAGTTGCTGACGATGAGCCTTGTGGGACAGGACGGGGTGGGGCCAGGCTCCACGGGCCCCAGGCCCTGGGCAGGCCCCCCGGGCTGGTAGTGGACGAGCAGCAGGTTCTCCAGACGCAGATCGCAGTGGGTGACATGGTAGGGTTTGAGGTGCTCCAGGCCTGAGCACAGCTGCAGAAGCAGCAGACACACTTGCCTTTCGTATGCATCCGGGCTTTTCCCATGCTGTGCCAGGGAGTCTCGCACAAAGTCGGCCACTGTGAGACAGGGAACCTCTCTGGTGATGACCACAACGTGGCTTCTCTGCTTCCTGCTAATGACTGCCTGGTTTTCTTTGTGGGACGACTCTGCTTTGGAGCCCAAGTCTGGGCTCTTCCCATCAGCTTCTCCTTTCACCTCTTCCGTTGCTTCCATGTCATCCTCTTCCTTTTCAGGGGCATCAGGATCCTCCCAGGGAAGCAGGCGCTTAGGAACTTCGGCAAGGAAGTGACCACAGTCCTGCTGGATGTTAAAATGGATAGCCAGACTCTGCCGGACAGCCAAGCTGTGATAATATTGCTGTGATTCTTTAGCTTTGCTCTTACAGATCTGAAGGAAGAAAGCAAAGAACACAATTTAAAATGCACACTATCCTAACAAGGCTATGATTTGTAAAGAGGGGTTAACTAGAAGGTGACTGGTAGGAGTCTGGAATAGTGAGAGCAACAGTGTTGCAATGAAGATACAGCATTAGAGTTGAGTCTTCAGAAAGGGTTTTGGTGACCCTGTGTTGAGTGACAGAAACAGTGTCTTCATGCTTATCCCATCATGTGTATTATCTCTAGTCCTTATGTGTGCGTGTGTACTAAGTCACTTCAGTTGTGTCCGACTCTTTGCGACCCTATGGACTGTAGCCCACCAGGCTCCTCTGTTCATGGGATTCTCCAGGAAAGAATACTGGAGTGGGTTGCCATGCCCTCCTCTAGGGAATCTTCCCTACCCAGGGATCAAACTTGCCTCTCCTGCGGCTACTGCATTGCAGGTGGAGTCTTCAGCGCTGAGCCATCAGGGAAGCCCTCTAGTCCTTACACTAACTCTTTGAAGTAGGCTGTGCGTGTGTGCATGGTCAGTCACTCAGTTGTATCCAACTCTTTGCAACTCCATGGACTGTAGCCTACCAGGCTCCTCTGTCTATGGAATTCTCCAGGCAAGGATACTGGAGTGGGTTGCCATTTCCTTCTCCAGGGGATCTTCCCAACGCAGGGATCAAAACTGCATCTCCTGCATTGCAGGCAGATTCTTTACTGCAGAGCCATCTGGGAAGCCCAAGGTAGGCTGAGGACCTAAGAATTTAAAAAACAAAAACAGAAAACACAAACCCAGGGCCACTAGTTTGCAAACCTAAGTCTGTCCGACACCAAAGCTTCCTCCTTCCACTCTATCTTGCCCCTCATCTAGAAAACTGAAAAACAAAAAGCCATTTTCCATTTACACTTTCTTTCTGTGGAGTTTTATAGCCTAGACTTACACAGCATCTCAATAAATAGCTCATAACATAGGCCAGAATGCCTTATATCACTGGTCAGGAGATTGACATAGAATTGGCCAGGTAAACTGCGGGTCTTGCTAACTTTTCAGTGAATGTCATTGTGATGGTCACAACTCAAGCACTCATGGGTCACTGGCAGAGTAAAGAAGAAAGTTTGAGAGAATCGTTGGTCTCCTCTAGTCAGAGCAAAACCAGCATTTCAATGGCAGAAGTCTGAGTTTTACATTTTCTCTCTCTCTCTTTTTTTTGAACAATCTGTACCCAGCTTTTATTACTTAACAACACGTCTTGAAACTGTTCCATAGATAGCATACTATTAATAGTTCTTTTTTATAGCTACATACATTCCAGTGCATGGACATACAAGAAGAGTTCAGTTACCCCTCTCTCCTGGAAGACATTCAAGTCCTTTCCAGCTACAGACAGTGTTGCAGTGAAAAGCCTTATACATCCCCATATTGCTTGTGTATGAGGATACCTGTAGGATAAGTTTCCAGAAGTGGAAGCGCTGAGTCAAAGGGGATCTGTGTTTAGATGTTTGATAAATGTTACCAAATTGCCTCTATCAAGTTGAGTCAGGTTACACATCAGCCAGTGGTGTAGGGGGGTGGCGGTGGGTGGGGGGTGTTTGTTCTCTTCCCATTCTTGCCAGCCTACCATGTTTACAAGCTTGATCTCTGCTAATCTGATAAGTGAAGAAAAGTATCTTTGGAGATACCATTTTTAATGAGTTATTGAGCACCTCTTCACCTCTTTAAGAGTTCACTGTAATTTCCCCCTTTTCATTACCATTAACTATTTCTTCATGAAGTGAAGTGAAGTGAAAGTCGCTCAGTCGTGTCTGACTCTTTGGGACCCCATGGACTATACAGTCCATGGAATTCTCTGGGCCAGAATACTGGATTAGGTAGCCTTTCCCTTCTCCAGGGGATCTTCCCAACCCAGGGGTCGAACCCAGGTCTCCTGCATTGCAGGCCAATTCTTTATCAGCTGAGCCACAAGGGAAGCCCAAGAATACTGGAGTGGGTAGCCTATCCCTTCTCCAGCAGATCTTCCCACCCCAGGAATTGAACTGGGGTCTCCTGCATTGCAGGCAGATTCTTTATCAACTGAGCTATGAGGGAAGATCCATATTTCTTCATGTCCTTTGTTTATTTTCCTCCATTTGAGTCACTGGTGGTTCATTTCATTTAAAAAAAATTAGAGTATAATTGTTTTACAATGGTATATTAATTTTTGCTGTACAATGAAGTGAATCAGCTATATATACACATACGTCCTCTCCCTTTTGGACCTCCCTCCCCCCAGTCTCTCTATCCTACCCTTCTAGATCATCATAGAGCACTGAGCTGAGCTCCCTGTGCTTTATAGCAGCTTCCCACTAGCTATTTGTTTTACACACAGTAGTGTATATTATTGGACTTCCCTCATGGCTCAGATAGTAAAGAAACTGCCTGCAATGCAGGACACCTAGGTTCGATCCCTGGGTTGGGAATATCCCCTGGAGAAGGGAATGGCTGCCCACTCCAGTATTCTTGTCTGGAAAATTCCATGAACAGAGGACCCTGGTGGGTTACAGCCCATGGGGTTGCAAAGAGTCGAACATGACAGAAAGTATATTATACGTCAATCTTAACTCCCAATTTGTCCCACCTGTCCCTTCCCCATCTGTGTCTACATGTCTGTTCTCTATATCTGTATCTCTATTCCTGCCCTGAAAATAGTTTCATCTATATCATTTTTCTATTGTTTCTCAGGTGGCTCAGTGGTAAAGAATCCACCTGCAATTCAGGAGATGTGGGTTTCTTCCCTGGGTCGGGAAAATCCCCTGGAGAAAGAAATGGCAATCTACCTCAGTATTCTTGCCTGGGAAATCCCATGGATAGAAGAGCCTGGCAGGCTACAGCAAACGGGGTCACAAAAGAGTTGGACATGACTTAGTGACTAAACAACAATATCATTTTTCTAGATTCCACATATATGTGTTAATATATAATATTTGTTTTTTTCTTTCTGATTTCTTCACTCTGTATAACAGACTCTAGGTCCCAATGACCCAATTCTGTTCCTTTTTATGGCTGAGTAATATTCCATTGTAGAATTGTACTACATCTTCTTTATCCATTCATCTATCATTGGACATTTAGTTTGTTTCCATGTCCTGGCTATTGTAAACAGTGCTGCAACACTATGTACACTGAACACTGGGATAGATTAAAGAAATCTACAAACAATAAATGCTAGAGAGGATGTGAAGAAAAGAGAACCCTCTTCCACTGTTGGTGGGAATGTAAACTGATACAGTCACTGTGGAGAACAGTAGGAAGGTTCTTTAAAAAACTAAAAATAGAACTACCATATGACCCAGCAATTACACTACAGAGCATATACCGAGACAACCATGCTTCAAAATGACACGTGTACATTTTCTTTTAATAGGCCAATATTCAAGCAATAAGGCCTCTCAAAAAGAATCTTATTAAGTGGTTATGGATCAAGGAAGAGTTTTTTGAACAAAAACATTAGCCAAGAGTTCTACATCCTAAAACAACTATTGTATTTCTAGTTTTAAAGGGTTGGAAAAGCAATAAATAAATAAAAAATCACCCCACCCCCCCAAAAGGATTATCCTCATGACACGACATGAGAAGCTGACAACGGAAGGCTGTCTTCAACATTATTCATAGATTGTAACAGTCTGGTCTGGACAGCTCCTCCACGACCCTGGGAACCAAGAACAAACTTGCCACTTTTCCTCCTTGGCGGGAGCACGCAGCTGCACCTCACAGACACCAAAGCCTCCCAGCAACGGGTGCTCTGCAGTGTCTACAATTTGCTCATTTATTATGGTGACACGGAAAAGCAAATTTTTCCTGCCCTGAAAATAGTTTCATCTATATCATTTTTCTATTGTTTCTCAGGTGGCTCAGTGGTAAAGAATCCACCTGCAATTCAGGAGAAGTGGGTTTCATCCCTGGGTCAGGAAAATCCCCTGGAGAAAGAAAGCCTTCTCTATTTACAAAGAAAAATGTACATTTTCTTAGGAGGATGCTGATGGATCCTCGGTTCTGGGAAGCAGCAGGCTCTGATTTCCATGAAAATAGATGCTTTAAAAAAGGAGCCGTGGCAAAGGAGTATCCTTTGCAAAGGAACATTCCTCTCTCTTTTATTGTATTTATACATATTTATTACAGTGGTCAATGACACACACACACACACACACACACGCACACATGAGAGAGAGATGTGAAAAAAAGGTTCGTTTTCTACCACAAACTTCATCAGTTTTTGGCATTTCTTCTTTATGCAAACTTCTGGTCTTGAAATAGAGATATCCCCAGGCTGAGTTCAAGTTCCAACATATATCTTTCAGAAAGCATTATCTTTGGAAAGCTTTCCAAGTCTCAGCACATGCAATATAATATATAATCCTGTATGTTCATCAGTCACAACATGAATTCTTTCTGTACTGTACTGTTGGCAATATTTCATATTTATATGCCACTAGGTATTTAAAAATCTTATACTAGTCATCATTTAGTTGTATGGGAGTTAGATCTAGGACATGACACATTCCAGTTTTAATAATTTGCTCAATATCACACTGCCCGCTAGAATGGAAGTTCAAAGGTCCCAACTCCTCAGCCTTTGAAAAGCCAGTCAAATACAACTGAGTTTGGCTGAATGAGACTAGAGTTAAACTCTGTCACTCTATAGAAGGGAAACTTGCCAAGCATTTGAAAGGCCTAGCATTTAGCCTCACTACCAGCTTTGTAACCTTGGTCATTTCTCTTAATTTCTCTGGGTCCCAGTCTTTCTAAGTAAAGGAGACAATATAAAGAATATGAAACCTACTTCACAGGGCAGTTGTGAGAATCAAATGAGATCAAGTGTGTACAGCATAATTGTAAACTACTGCTGCTGTGCTGTCCTGTGCTTAGTCGCTCAGTTGTGTCTGACTCTTTGCGACCCCATGGACTGTAGTCCACCAGGCTCCTCCGTCTATGGGGATTCTCCAGGCAAGAATACTAGAGTGGGTTGTCATGCCCTCCTCCAGGGGATCTTTCCAACCCAGGGATCAAACCAAGGTCTCCCTCATTGCAGGCGGATTCTTTACTGTCCAAGTCACCAGGGAAACCCCTGTAAACTACTAAGCTGTACAAATGTAACATTCATAATGACTAAAACAATGACAACTTGTAAATGTTAAAAAGTGATGCATTATAGAATCCTCACATTTTTTCAAACAGAGAGCAAGACAGATAATTTCATCTTTCTTTGGGGTCTGAGAGCTACACGCCCCAGCAGTGAGGCTCTCTGATGACAGGTTTAGCAGAGGGTGGCTAAACAGGGACCATTAAGGTTTCCCACCTCCATGCCAGGTCAGCCCTGACCAACAAGTTGAGATCAGTAGTATGTTCTGATTTAAGATGGCTCAGTCTAAGACTAAGGAAGAGAACTGTTTAGCCAAACTGTAGTTTTCACTGTGCCAAGTTGCACAGAAAAAAACTTGCTACCTCGTGGCTTGCCGTTAAAAGCAGAGAAGATATTCTAATTGTTACTTCTATTCTAACTGTATCTATACACACTCCACACACACCCCCACACACAATTTTAGAAGCTATCTCAGAGTTTTGTGAGTAGATAAGAACATGGATACTACAATAAGAATTTATGTTTGGCTTCACAGATCAACTTGAGATAAAGGTTCAAAGTGATTTATGAAGAAGAAATGATAAATTGTTCAGTCACTTTAGATGCTCTGAAGGAAAATAGTCTGCTTAGAGAGCCAAGTGAGGAGCTGACGCTTCCTTATCTCTTCATCTTATAATATGGAGACAGGCTGAAGAATAACTGGTCACTTGAGTTGTAAGGGCAAAGGAAAAACGGAGAATACTGGAGTATGAAAGAAGAAAACAAAATACTAGTGCTTTTAATTAGCTCATGACTAAGAAAACAGTTACAACCAAAACACAGATCTATGGAGATTTCCATAACAGGATTTTTCATATGATGAGTATCTCATAAATCTTTATTATGGAGGTTGCGATGATGTTAATTTAGGTAGGAGTGTTATATTATTCTATTCACCACAAAGTAGCCATTTTTCAAATATTAATAACTTGAATCCTTTGGTTTAAAAAACACCTCAGAATGACTTGGCTTCAGATGATGAATTTCTAGTTCAACAGTCATTTCAGAAAACAAGCCACTCTTTCCAGAACAAATGGAGAGGGGTCTTCCTGCTGCTTGTTGTCTTTTCCTTCTTCTCTTACTCAGTATTTTCTCTAGCAGAGATCAAAGTAACTTCTTGGCCTCCCATTTTCATTTACCTTTCTTGAAAGGAATTCACATTCCTTCCTTACAGAGGGTAGCTGGCTTCAACTGAAAGATTCCTCTCCCCAAGAAGAATGATTTCCATAGGACTCCTCGGCTCCATAAAATTCTGAAATAGGAACAAAACTGGAGCTGGAATGGTCCCATATATTCATGTATGATTCCCTTTTGTAATGGGAGAGAAATCATCTCATATTTGTTATTACTATGTATGGGAAAACCTATTTAAAATGCTGCCGATTTTGGCAGACTGTATTGCGTACATTTTCTGAATGGGAAGAAAAGCCCTAGGAGAGCCTGAGCCATGGTGACACTAGAGGGAGCTGCGACATCAAGATCCACGAGTCACCTGCATGGAAACTGCAGCAAGAGAACAAAAAACCAGCCTGGAGAAGGCTGAATCTCAAAACACACTACAGGTTCTCTTTATGGACACGTTCTTGGTTCTATGGAAGTGGCAATGCCTAGTTCATGTAGAGGGAAGGCTTCGTGTGGGGAGCACAAGCAGGAGGGGACGCCCATCCTGGGCACACTGACCTTTGCCTGCTTGCCCTCTCACAAGCTATTTCTCCCAAAGAAAGCCAGAAGAACATCAAAAAGGAGAGCCAGTCAGCTGATAGTTCCACACCCACCAATGTGGACAATACACTGTCACAAAAAAGAGGCTAGGGGGAAACAACGTGCTTGTCTGAGTTAATCAAGACGAGTGAGAACAGAGAAGGAGAGGAGAAATACTGATTCCCGTCAATTGAGCATTCAAACAAGTATATGACAGCTCCTCAAGGACTTCCTGTCTGGAGAACATGGCATCCTGAAGCACCAGGCCAGAGCCCCCAGATACAGTGGGAACTCCTTAACCAAAGACAAATCACTTGTTGGAAAATGGGGGGAAAATGCTTCCAGAATCAGAGTCAAGTTAATCTCTTCTGAGACCTTCTTAGACCTGAGTCAAAGCCCATAACCCTCACACAAGCCTGATCTTGGTGGGGAAACAGGGCTGACAATGGATTCCCCACACACAACCTGGGAAGTTTAATTCCAAACATTCATTTCAACGCAGGAGCTCATTTTCTGTGTTGCTCCTGGCAACTACTCTGCATACCGTTGAGGCAAACTTGCCATTATAGAGCATTTATGTTTGTTATAATAATCTTAATCTAGCTAGATAGCTAACTTTGAAAAAGTAGACTGTGGGGGGCTTTGACTGCAAAGCCTCACTAAAAGCAGCTGGGACAAAGAAGACAAGGTTATGTGCCTAATGCTACTGACACTGTCAGAATGCCCATGATGCCCGAGACCTGTAATGAAGGTGTACACTTTCCACCCTTTCAGTACTGGGGAGTGGAAGAGATATTCAGTTTAAGGCAATGAAGTAGGAAGGTGGGGTGGGGGGAAGGTGGACATTTGGCAAAACTGGATGGCTGTGGAATAAATCAGTTGTTGAATGGGGAGTGGTATTATCAGTTCTCACTTACTTGACCCCTCCTCCCAAAGGCTCCCTGAAATGCTGGTGTTTGAGGGGTCTGCTGTCTTTTCTCATTGACACTCTCCCTTCAGGAAGCTCATGGCTTCAACCATTGTGATATACTGCTGACTTTCACATCCACATTTGTGATCCAAACTTATCTTTGAGCTTCAGACTTATCTATACAAGGGCCTACTTGATTTCTCTCCATATATGTCCCATCCTATAGATATGTGCCTTAAACTCAACATAACCAAACCTGAACTTTTTCCCACCCAATTTCCTGTTCTAGTATGCCCGCTTTTGGTGAATGGCCCTGTTATCTGCCCCAGCATCTAGATGAGTTATCAAGTTCACTCTGGGTTTCTCCTCCATCCTCATTTCCTGCATCTCGTTAATTATCAGCTTCGACTGATTTTGTTCCCATATGCTTTCAAATTCTCTTTTCTCCATCTCTATGGCTACCATTATCACTTGCTGGTCTGCTACCAAAGATTTCCAGCTGGTCTCCCCGACTCTCATGTGATTTCCCTCAAATATACCTTTTACATAGCCACAAGAGCCACCTTTCAAAAAAAATCGAATAAACTTCCTAGGGGTTCCCCATTATCTCCAGAGGATAAAGTCCTGGCCTGGCTTCCCTTACTAGGCTTATTTCTCCCGTCTCCTACTTTCGCCACACTGAACTCCCTGCAGCCAGCGTCCTAATCCTACCCTCCAGGGGTTCTCTCTGAGTGAGGCTCCTCTTCTCCCCTCATCTGCTGAGGGATTCCCACTTATTTTTTTCTTTAAAATCCTCACGTGTGTCATGTGTGTGAAAGACAGAAAGTGCTAAATGCCCTAAATCTCCTTTCTGTGTTTAGCTACATCTCATGTACATGTCTCTATTATTACAGCTGTCACAGTTTTTGTCTGTCTTAAGAGCAGATATTTGTACCTTTAGGGCCCAGCACGGAGCCAGGCACCTAGTGCATGCTCAGTGTGGCTACACAAATACTGAGAACGCTGACATCTGACCTGCTGTAACCATAAGGCTTATTTACTCAGAACAGCTAGAATATATGATTAGCTCTTATGAAACAGATGGAAGCTGGCAAGCTGATGGGGAGGGGGCAAGGGCAGACAAATCTGGGTAATAAATGCTCGTGACCTGACTACACAAATGAGTCATATCTGAACAATGGGGGCTGGTCTGCTGAGTCCAGGCTGCCCTGGAGGCTCAGGGGTTTTGTGCTGTACAAACCCACACAAAACAACACTGCTCTTTGTCATTCCATTCAATTTTCTCTTTTCTCCAAAGGAAGCAATAAGTATAAAATACAGGACTCTTCAAAAATATTCTACATTAGCTTTTATTTCTCTATCATGGGCCCAGTTGGCCTAGTGTGCCTTCAGCCGACTTCCACTTTATCAGCAGGGATTCCCATTTCCAGCTTGCTCTGTGCACTTTACAGGACCTCAGTGAACCTTAAGTGAGATGATGTTGTGGGGAATGAATAGCAGAGGGACAAAAATGAGAAATGCTGACGATTGCACACATACTATACCATCTGTGCTATTCTGTCACATTATCCCAAAGCACAACAGCATATGCGAAATGGCGAAGAATGAAAAGTGGCAAATTCTAAATTGATATTCATTATTTGGTACGACTTCACTCTGAGAATACAGGCTGATCACTGATAGATTTCAATTCTTTGATCTGTCCAAAAGGAGTACTGCCTTACTTGCTGCTACAGAGCTAAGACCATACATACTCAATGCTGTTACAATCATATTCAAAATGGATTAAGTATTTACTATATAAATACTGTCTGGGCCCCCAGGAATCAGAATTCCACGCTGTAGAAATCTGCTATGAGACCTGTCAGGTAGGCCAGGTATTTTACAGCTTGACTTGCTGTAAAAATGTTCACATGCTCCCCCCCAATATTTGGGAGTCTAGAAAAGAAATTCAAGAAGGCAACTGTATAAGATTTCACTATTTTATTTGTGATTTGTACTCACTGAACTCTTTTTATGCTCCCACTCAGCATATGGAGCAAAAGAAATTCATGTGTGTTTCTTAGCCAGTAATTTAGGCTGACCAGGTGACACCCAGTAAGATCACACTAAAGAAACTGAGGCACAAACCAGTTGAACAACTTGCTGAGGGCTCAGATTAGGAATTCTATTAGTTTGAATCCCAATTTATAATTGTTAGCTGTGTCCTCTCACTTTATTAATTAAAGCTGTGGCTCTTTTCCCACTAGACAGTTCATTTTGATTCTTGGTTTACATGAGTACCCCAAACCTCTCCTTTTGAAACCAATTTCCAGTAGAGACTTTAGGGCACTTCTGTATGCATTCAGCAGTGAAATATAGTGGACACTGACCTGGGGTGGCTATGAGTCTGTAGAGCTGGCTGCTGATCAGTCGCTTTCTGGAAAGGTCCAACGCTGGGCACATTTGTGTTGCATTATGAAAATGAAAATGGTTTCCTCTCTGTAGTTGGTTCCTTGTCACTAAGCCAGCAATTAACTGCTTGATCCTATAGTCTGAACTAGTTGTAAATTCCTACCAATCCCAGTTATTCCTATTAATGCTTTTTCATTTACTGTCTTGCTTTCTCAGCAACCACCCAAATGAGATCAACAGAGACTCCAGAGTCAAAACGCAATAAAAGATGTTGGTCTCCACAGTTTACCTCTACTTTATTACAAGCTTTTAACAAGATTCTTGGCATAGCTGGACGGAAAGGAGCTGCTCCACTGCTGTAATCGGGTAGTAAGCCCCTTCCTTGAGCTTTGTGTGCTCTCTCTGTGAGAACGGAGACCAGGACTACTTTAAAAGAAGAAGATACCTACTACCACAGAGTTGGAAGTGCTGCAAAAATAAGTCAGAAATGTATACTTTTGCTTACAAAAGATTTTCATTGCCTTCCTCAAAGTAATTTGATCAATTTCTCATATGGTCTCACAGAGCAGCACTTGTTATAAAATGATCTTATAACAACAGTGACAAAAGAATGTCCCATGGACACTGAGCCATAATTTTACCAACTGTCCACCCCGCTTCTAGGCAAAAAGCTGTCATTTGTCCACTCAAGGATAACACTGAGGAACAGCAGGGCCAGTCCACTGACTCAGGTATGATCTAATAGAACAAGTTCCATGTAGGAATGAAGAGGCAGCCTGCCATAAAAGTTGATGACAATATGCAAAAGTAATTGTTCCTCTCTGTTCTCAGGTTCTTCCTGTTTGGAATGATGAAGGCCTGCCCTTTGAAAGTTGATGAGTGTATTTTGAAGATTACGTGTTTGTTCAGTGGCTACTTAGATCCTTTGAAAGGTGGCAAAAGTAAGGTGGATTTTATTTAGAACAGGGAAGTTAAGGGCTGGAGGCCAGCCAACACGCAGCTACAGAGACAGACGGTCCAATCTACTGCATGGTGGCTCACCAAATGGTGATGAGGGGATAAAAGGAGACATGAATGACACAAACAGGAGCTGAAGGTTAAATACTGTCTAGGAATAAATGTGGTCTTTTCTTCACCAAAACTCTTAAAAATGCACTGTGCTCGCTGCCTCCTCTGCCTCCCTGTTCCACACTTCCCTAACTCACTGCATTTGATATTCACTTCCACTGCTACCAAGACTGTATTTTTTTTTGGGCGGGGGGGGGGGGGGGGTGGGGGGGGAAGTTTACCAGAGATTCAACTCCTGCCTTCTTATATTGCTCAAACCTTCCTGAATCTTCAACTCTGATCTGTGGTTTCTTGTCCTTTGCTATATCCCTTTCAAATTCTCCTGCTTTAGGTCAATTAGCTGTGTGGGCCTTTTCCCAATATGCAGACTCTACCACTACAATATCATACATTCCCAGTTTGAACTAAATCAAGTTGATGAGAGCATTAGGTAACCTTGACCTCTCTTCTGAGTACCAAACTCATGTTTTTATCTGGCTACACATGTTCTCTTGACTTGGCTGTCCCATGGGCACACTACACAGAGAGCTCATCTTTCTGGATTTTCTGATTCATATTTCAGTTAATGGCATCACCATCCTCCTGGGGTTGCTCCTTCATGAAATCTTAGCATCAGTGCCCTCATCCTACATCCAGGCACTCACCAGAGATGGTCGACTGCCTGTTTCAGCTCCTTCACTACCTGTCCCTTTTTTTTGATGGTCTTATTGCAAGATCTCATCATTACTTACCTGGACTGTTGCAATAGCATAATGACTGACTTCCCTGCTTCCAGTGCTTCTGAACTTTTCCACCACAGTTTATTTTTAAAACCATTAATCTCTAAAATCATTAATCTTATGTTATCTCTCTGTTTAAAAATCCTTAATGGTTTCCCACAAAACACGAAATAAAGCCTAACCTCTCAAGCTCATCAATCAAAGCCTCTAAATTTGGGCCCAAATCTTCCCAGCTCCATTTTCCACTATTCTCTCCACATACTGTATTTACCCTTAACAATAATGTGAAGTAGACACTAGAGGCCCTTTTTTTATTGGCCGTGAGATTTAACAGTGTTAAAATGACTTCTTTCATCTATTAATCTTTATCTTTACACCTTCACACCACTCTTAACCTTTACTATAATGTCTTATTTAAAAGTTACTTATGCCTTTGTCTTTTCCACTGGAATACATGCTCTTTGAGGGCAAGGCTTTTGCTTTATTCAAATGTATTTCTATAAATGCATGCAGGTATTACAATTACAATGTTTTATACAGTCAATGTTTGCTGAAAGGTCAAGAAATATTTATTGAATGCCCACTATGTATGCAACATTATATTAGTATATAATGCTGTCTAATGCTAAGGATATTAGATTAATAATATAATAAAGACATATGGATTAGCAAGCCATGTTCCCTGTCGCAGGGAAGCTCAAGTATAACAGTGGGGAGGGGAGGCATGTTACTTTAATTGGGTAATGGTAGTGTTCTTTAAGAAATTTAAGATTCTTTAAGAAAATATAGGAGTTTTCTGGGCTTCCCTGGTGGCTCAGATGGTAAAGAATCTGCAATGTAGGAGATGCAGGTTTGATCCCTGGATTGGGAAGATCCCCTGGAGAAAGGAATGGTTACCCACTCCAGTATTCTTGCCTGGAGAATTCCATGGACAGGGGAGCCTGGTGAGTTACAGTCAATGGGGTGGCAAAGAGCAGGACATGACTGAGTGAAGAGTTTTCTAGGTACATGAGAAGAGAGAGGTGGAATGAGTAGCTACCATTTACTGGATGCTTACTTTGTGTCAAATGATGCTCTGAGTACTATATACATCTTTAGGTACAACTGACTCTTGTGAGTTTTCACAATGGCTTTAGGAAGAATGCAGTATTTTCTCCATTTTACAAATAAAGACAATGGGCTTAGAAAAGGCAAGTAACTGGGCCAAGGTAACACAGCTCACAAGATAGCTAAAGCACAAATTTAAACACAAGTCTTTCTGACAACAATCTAAATTCTTAACCGCTATATCAACAGTCCTGAAATTTTGTGAAGGAACCACCTGAAGGTGTTTGCTAACAGTGTAGCTACCCAGGCCTCACTTCTAGAAATGCTGATTCCGTAGGTGTGAGATGGGATCTAGATAAGCACATTTTTAATGAGGATCCCACAGGTGATTCTGAAATAGGTTACCTGTACAGACAATGCTTTTCCCAGAAAAGCAGTCCAAAGAGGGGAACTGGTGAGGGCAAAGCTGGGTAGCATGAAGCAGGAGCTATTTATAATTTGTGTTCAGAGGATGGGACTACAGAGATAATAAGTAAGGACACCTGTGCCTTCAAGAAGCTCACTATCAAATAATCCATAATCTTCAATTCCTTACTTTTTTCACTAAAAAGACATTATGACATCTTTTTTAAACAAAATAAAAACTGTCCATAATCATTACTACTCTGACACAGAAATCATTTGTATATTACCATTTTGTAGGTCAGTTCTTTTTTTAAGTTATGGTTACAGTATTTGGTATTCTGCTGTTTTAATGTGACACTTAATCAATGTAAAAAATGTTTTCCATGATTTTAAATAATCTTCATAATAACATTTTTAAGGGCTGAAAACATTCCTTTGGGCTAATACACCATAATTTATTACATTGTTTCCTAATATCAGGCGCTTAGTTTGTTTCCAATTTTTGGCAGTACTAAAATTCTGAAGGATTGTTACACTTAGTAGCTTTCTCTCATAATTTTAAGGAAAGATGTTTATGACTTTGAAGGAATGAGAAAGAAAATATCTAGGTGCAAAGCCTATTAAAATATGCTCAGGCTAGTGCCTAATATTAATGAAGAATAATAGTGAATGACCAAAAGAATGTTGAGAATTTTCCATTATTGTTAACAATATTAATGCATTATTTTATTATATGTTATATATACTTCATAATTTACAAAAACAGTTTCACTACATAAACACATATACATATAACAATCTCACGAGGTAGTTAGGGCAGTGAAAATCAAGGGAGGTTATATGACTTGCTTGAGTATACACAATGACAGATAGAGAATTTGGACTCACATTAGCTGACTACTTTCCTTTATTCTATGTTGTAATGTCTTTTAGTTTAAGACCAAGGAAAATCATAAAGATAGTCACATTGAATGAAAAACAGAATAAAGCTATGAACTGAATCATGTCTTCTCAAGACTCACATGTTAAAGCCCCAACACCCAATGTGACATACTCTCTCCCCCACCCTCCCAAGTGCAGACATAAGGACACAGCAAGAAGCCAGGAAGAGAATCTTCCTTTCCAGTCTCCCAAACTAGGAGAAAATATATCCAGTCTATGGTATTTTGTTATGGTGGCCCGAGCAGACTAAGATTTTGCTGCTGAGAAGTAGGGTACTGCTGTAAGCAGTATCCCAAAACGCAGAAGTGGCTTTGGAATTGGGTAGAAGCTGAAAGAGTTTTAAAAGTCATGATAGAAAAAGCTTAGAAACTTTTGAGCAGACTGTTGCTAGAAATATGGACATTAAGGGTGATTCTGGTGAGGTCTCAGAAATGAGGAACATTTACTAGAAACTAGGAAAAAAGGTGAGATTTCTTAAAAAATGGCAAGGAACTTGGCTAAACTCTGTTCCAGCATTTTGTTAAGGCAGAACTTGTGAGCAATGAAATTGGATATTTAGCTGAGAGACAAAGTGTTAAAGGAACAACTTGCTCCCTTTTGACTGCTTATAGTGAAGTGCAGAGGGAGAAAGAGTTGAAGAAGGAATTGTTAAGCAACAAGGAACCAGAACTTGAAGATTTAGAAAACTCTCAGCCTACCCACACCACAAAAAATGACAAAACTTGTTCTAAAGAGCATACTAAGGGTGTAGCAGAACAGCCATTTGATAAGGAGACAAGACTGTGACTCGTGGACTTAATCAGCCATCTCAGCAGAAGCCAGAAATAGAGATGGGGTTACACCAGCAAAGGCACTGTCAGTTTGAACTAAAGGGACAGAGAAAGCTGGGGAAATGAAGGAAGGCTAATGGATTCTCCACGAGTGGATCATAGAGCTATTTAGCTGTGAAGGTGCACTGTTCTTTAAGAAGAGGGAAGAATGACGCTGAAAAGGTGTTTCAGGGATCATCGCAGGGCTGCTACTCCCACCACAGGCCCAGAAGCAAGGCTGTTTCCTCCTTGGTTTCGAAGGGCTGGGCTGCCTTTCCAGATTGGGAAGGCCAGGACAAACTCGCCCAGTGCCTCAGGGGCAGGCTGCCCTGGCAGTCATGTGGGCGGGTCCTTACAAAGACCCAAAGGATCAGGGTGCCCAGCAGAGACATGGGTGATTCTGTCACCCAGGTGGGCCTGGAAGGCAGAGTACTGAGTCCAAGAGGATTGTTCTGGAGCTTTAATATCTAATGGAATTTGTCTTGCAAGATTTTGGACTTGCTGGAACCCATCATCCCCTCCTTCCTTCTGAATTCTCCCTTTTAGAATGGGACAGTCTATCCCATGCTTGCCCACCACTGTATTTTGGGAGCATATAACTTGATTAGTTTCATAGGTTTATAGTTGGGGAGGCAATTTGCCTCAGGATTTATCAGACCTTGAGTTTTACACATATCTGATTTCTATGATATTTAGATGAGACTTTGGACTTTAGAGTTGATGTTAGAATGAGTTACCTATGGAGCTGTTAGGATGGCTTGAACATATGTTGCTTGTGATAAGAACATAAATTTTGGGGGGGGGGGTCAGGGGCAGAATGCTATGGACTGAATCATGAACCCTCAAATTCATATGTTGATGTGTTAACCTCCAGTGTTAACTATACTTGGAGATAGGACCTATAAAGAGGTAATTAGGGTTAACTGAGAATAAAAGGGTGGGGCCTTGATATGGATTAGTGTCCTTATAAGAAGAGACACAGGTGGTCCTAGTGGTAAAGAACCTGTCTACCAATGCAGGAGACATAGGAGATGCGGATTCGATCCCTGGTTGGGAAGATCCCTTGGAGGACACAGCAGGAGAGTCCCATGGACAGAGGAGACTGGCGGGCTACAGTCCACAGGGTTGCACAGAGTTGGACACGACTGAAGCGACTTAGCACACACAAGAAGAGACACTAAAGAGCTCCAACCTGAGCCATGTGAGGAGTTAGAAAGAAGGCAGCCATCTGCAAGGCAGAAAGAGAGCCCTCACTAGGAACTAAATCAGTTGGAACCTTGATCTTGGACTTCCCAGCATTCAGAACTGTGAGAAAATAAATTTATGTTGTTTAAGTCATACATTCTTAGTATTTTGTTATGGTTCAGTTCAGTTCAGTTCAGTCGCTCAGTCGTGTCCGACTGTTTGCAACCCCATGAATCACAGCACGCCAGGTCTCCCTGTCCATCACCAACTCCCGGAGTTTACCCAAACTCATGTCCATCGAGTCGGTGATGCCATCCAACCATCTCATCCTCTGTCATCCCCTTCTCCTCCTGCCCCCACTCCTTCCCAGCATCAGGGTCTTTTCCAATGAGTCAACTCTTCGCATGAGGTGGCCAAAGTATTGGAGTTTCAGCTTCAACATCAGTTCTTCCAATGAACACCCAGGACTGATCTCCTTTAGGGTGGATTGGTTGGATCTCCTTGCAGTCCAAGGGACTCTCAAGAGTCTTCTCAAACACTACAGTTCAAAAGCATCAATTCTTCGGCGCTCAGCTTTCTTCACGGTCCAACTCTCACATCCATACATGACCACTGGAAAAACCATAGCCTTGACTAGACGGACCTTTGTTGGCAAAGTAATGCCTCTGCTTTTAAATATGCTATCTAGGTTGGTCATAACCTTCCTTCCAAGGAGTAAGCGTCTTTTAATTTCATGGCTGCAGTCACCATCAGCAGTGATTTTGGAGCCCAAACAAATAAAGTCTGACACTGTTTCCACTGTTTCCCTATCTATTTCCCATGAAGTGATGGGACCAGATGCCATGATCTTAGTTTTCTGAACGTTGAGCTTTAAGTCAACTTTTTCACTCTCCTCTTTCACTTTCATCAAGAGGCTCTTTAGTTCTTCTTCACTTTCTGCCATAAGGGTGGTGTCGTCTGCATATCTGAGGTTATTGATATTTCTCCTGGCAATCTTGATTCCAGCTTGTGCTTCCTCTAGCCCAGCATTTCTCATGATGTACTCTGCATATAAGTTAAATAAGCAGGGTGACAATATACAGCCTTGACGGACTCCTTTTCCTATTTGGAACCAGTCTGTTGTTCCATGTCCTGTTCTAACTGTTGCTTTCTGACCTGCATACAGGTTTCTCAAGAGACAGGTCATATGGTCTGGTATTCCCATCTTTTGAAGAATTTTCCACAGTTTACTGTGATCCACACAGTCAAAGGCTTTGGCATAGTCAATAAAGCAGAAATGTTTTTCTGGAACGCTCTTGCTTTTTTGATGATCCAGAGGATGTTGGCAATTTGATCTCTGGTTCCTCTGCCTTTTCTAAAACCAGCTTGAACATCTGGAAGTTCATGGTTCATGTATTGCTGAAGCCTGGCTTGGAGAATTTTGAGCATTACTTTACTAGCATGTGAGATGAGTGCAATTGTGTGGTAGTTTGAGCATTCTTTGGCATTGCCTTTCTTTGGGATTAGAATGAAAACTGATCTTTTCCAGTCCTGTGGCCACTGCTGAGTTTTCCAGATTTGCTGGCATATCGAGTGCAGCACTTTCACAGCATCATCTTTGAGGATTTGAAATAGCTCAACTGGAATTCCATCACCTCCACTAGCTTTGTTCATAGTGATGCTTTCTAAGGCCCACTTTACTCCACATTCCAGGAGGTCTGGCTCTAGGTGAGTGATCACACCATCGTGATTATCTGGGTCATGAAGATCTTTTTTGTACAGTTCTTCTGTGTATTCTTGCCACCTCTTCTTAATATCTTCTGCTTCTCTTAGGTCCATACCATTTCTGTCCTTTATCGAGCCCATCTTTGCATGAAATGTTCCCTTGGTATCTCTAATTTTCTTGAAGAGATCTCTAGTCTTTCCCATTCTGTTGTTTTCCTCTATTTCTTTGTGTTGATTGCTGAGGAAGGCTTTCTTATCTCTCCTTGCTATTCTTTGGAACTCTGCATTCATATGGGAATATCTTTCCTTTTCTCCTTTGCTTTTCGCTTCTCTTCTTGTCCCAGATATTTGTAAGGCCTCCTCAGACAGCCATTTGCTTTGTTATGGTAGCCTGAGCATAAGGCTCAGGGTAAGACAACACCCAAAGTTAAGATGTTAATACTCTGTCACCACAGTGGATTTGGTATTTAAGGAGCAGTGGTATTTAAGGAGCAGTATCCTTTGACTTTCAAATTATTAAATTCTAGCATCAACTTCCTTTTGTAACATTTTAAAAGAACTTTTAGTCTCTTTAACAGACATAGAGAACAGACTTGTGGTTGTGGGGTGTGTGTGTAGGGGTGGAGTGAGGGAGGGATAGACTGGGGGTTTGGGGTTAGTAGATGCAAAGTATTACGTATGGAATGGATGGACAACAAGGTTCTACTATATAGCACAGGGAACTATATTCAACATCCTGGGATAAACCATGGTGGAAAACAATATTAAGAAATGTATATATACGTATAACTGAGTCATCTTGCTGTATAGCAGGAATTAACACTTTGGGCAATGGCACCCCACTCCAGTATTCTTGCCTGGAAAATCCCATGGACGGAGGAGCCTGGTAGGCTGCAGCCCATGGGGTCGCGAAGAGTCAGACAGGACTGAGCGACTTCACTTTCACTTTTCACTTTCCTGCATTGGAGGAGGAAATGGCAACCCACTCCAGTGTTCTTGCCTGGAGAATCCCAGGGACGGAGGAGCCTGGTGGGCTGCTGTCTATGGGGTCGCACAGAGTCAGACACGACTGAAGCAACTTAGCAGCAGCAAATCAACTATACATCAATTAAAAAAGAGAAAGAGAGAGAGTTATACCTGCCTGGTCACTCTTAAATTTCATTAGTATGGAAAGGGATAATTTTAAGACGGCGAACAGTAAAAAGTTGTTTGTATGAGCCAACCGCTAGTCTTTTTTGATTATTTCTGCAACACTAGGGCTCACAGTATCCTAGTAGCTTATTCCTTTAAGGTTGTACTGTCAACTGGGTACTTCTAGAAATGCCTAGAGGGTCTTCAAATAGACATTTATATTCACCATTTAGTGTAAAACATCCTTTCCCAAACCTGCCAACAACTCTCAGTATATAACCACTTGCCACCTGTTCTTTGGAGATTGCTTTTGCATCATTACAAGCAAAGAAATCAATACCAGGCCATTGATTTGGGAAAGAGACAAGATTGCACAGCAATAATACATAAAGTTAGTCAAGCCCTACTTCTCAGTTGTTTTGAAAGAACAGATAGCTCAATGTTTCTTTCTGAAATAGTCATTCATCCTGCATTGGCGATCCTGTAGTAATACAGGCCTGAGATAGATGAGGTCCCATAATTCCAACTAGTGTAACGGCTCTTGAACACTACACAGAATCTCAACATGCCTTTTTAGACTCAACAGTAATGTATTAACTTGAATCTAGATTCTCTCTCTGCAGTTTACCCCTCAGTTTAATTTAAGAAGTGTGGGCTGGGGCACAAGGTCACTCTGAGTACCACCAGAGAGTGAAGTGGCTTAGGTGCTGCAAATGCAGAGAGCAGTCAGCTGAAGGTCTGGTCCAAATATATGTTCTGTCTTGAAAGACAGGTAAGGCCAATCATTTACTTTATCCATTAATTTACTAAGATAGCATCTGGTCTATGTAGCCAAATTAACATGTACAAGTCATTTAGATATGTTAATTAGTTTTGAACCAGTGAATAGAATCTGGAAAAAGGGACTATGCAAAGGGTGAACCAACGTTATATTTACATAGAGATTTATGTTTTTAGAAACTCTTTCACATGCATTATCTCACTTGATCCTAATCTCAATCCCACAAAGTAGATGGGTCATCATTGTTGTAAACATCTGAAAGAGGAGGAAATTGAGGCTCAAAAGATTGTTGCTGTCTTAGCAATACAGTGAAGAAGCTAAGGGATAGTGAAACAAAGGAATACCAATCACTAGGCATTTTGTTCTCTTGCAGCCAAACAGCCCCATAAGATGGGTACAAATATTATTCCTTTCTAAAGCTGAGGAAACTGACACTCAGAGGAGTAACTTGTGACAGAGCTAAGTGGAACAGTTAGGATTTGAACCTAGATCTTTGGGATTTCAGAGTCCATGCTTCATTTATTACATTGATGAAGCCTATGGCTTACTGTTACAGTGAATGTAATTGCTCAAGAATTCTTGATGCTAAGAGTTTTAGCCTTCTTAAATAAGTGGGCTGTCTGGAATGGGTGATACACATTTAAGAAATTGATGTGACATAACAGAAAAAGTGTAGGCTATGGGACCAGAGAGATCTGTTTAAATCCTAGCTTTACTAATTGCTAGCTGTGTGACCCTAAGCTTTATTCTCACCTGTCAAATGGATAAATAGATCTTAACCCCATGAACTTAATGTGAAGATTAAATCATATAACACGAAAAAGTTCCTTGTACATCAACAAATATTGATTACCTTCCTCTATAAAAACATGTCTCTCGGAAGCAGAGGAGTTGGAAAGCAGAGATAGACAAGGGTCTCTTATTTGCTAGGGAATAAAGACAGAAACATGGAGAGTGAAAGGCACATAATAGACCTCATTTGTACAGGAAATCTTTGCAAACAATCCCACTCAAGTATTACCTATTTTAAGAAGAATTTTTTAGCATCAAGAGTCTGGGTTAAGGTCCTTCTAAGCTCCCACAGAATTCTGTTAACTTCTACCTTAGCATTCAGTATACTATGCTATAAATCTGTCTCTTTATAAATCTGTTTTCTCTCTAGATAATAAGTTAAGCCTCTTCTATTACAATATCAGGTGTAAGGCAGATACTTAATAAGTTTTTGCTGAATGGAGAAAAGAAGGGGGAAAAAACAGACCCATTTCAATAACAGTGTGTTGGAGAAGATTAGAATCAGATTTACAATATTTTCTTACCTTGACTGCATAGTTATTAAGTGGATCTTTTGCGTACGAAGCTGTATAGTAAACTGCATCACCGGCCTCACAGCATGGCTTGTCACTGGTCAGCCTGAAGTCTGACCAGCTGTCTACCCCAAAACGGAGTTGGTCTTTCTGCCCAGCCATGAAGAGGTCTTCACATTTAACAGCCAGTTTCTTCAAGGCATCTGTATGAAGGCTTCGGATTTTACCCACCACTTCTTCACGATTCTCAAGTCCTCGATAAAGTGCTTGTCTCTGTGGCTTCTGGATACTCCGGGTCTGTCTACCAGAGGGACCCCGCCGGCTGGACAGGGACTCTGTGCTGTTGGAAAACCTATCTTTAATACTGAGAGTGGTTAGGCTGGAGATGCTGTTTGCTGCTGAGGGCACATGTCTCTCCTTGTGCAAAGGTCTCTCCAAGGAGTCATAAGACTCAGCGTCCAGTCCCTTGAGTTCATAGCTGACCGAGGAGCCAGCACTGCTGGCATCCCAGCTGGGGTCGATATCGTAGGTGGGATTAGCCATGACACAAAGGGTAGTTTCCAGGGACTTTTGGAGGTCTTTGGAGAGTGGCTCTGTATTGGCTCTTATGATCATTTTCTTTGGCAGTGGGGGTGGTGTTGGTTGCAAAGCATTAGGTGCTTCTTGGTCTGTTTTACCGCCAAAGGCGATGGCATCATCCAAAGCTCCCTTAGGCTGCCGTGGATGCTTGGGAGGTATCATGGCTGCTCTAGATTGTCCTGGATTGTTTAAAAAAAAAAGAATAATTAAATAAAATTTTTGTTCTGGTTACATAATTGAAACTTAAGCAGAAATAAACGTAGTAGCCATAAGAATAGAAGAAGTCAACACCTTTATTCAAAAACGGTAAAAGAAAACAAAGAACAAATAGCTAAATTTAAAGGTAGAATTCAAGACCTAGTGGGAGCAACAAATGTGAACAATGTCTCAGTATTTCCTTGCCATAGGAACAGGGCGATGGCTTTGTTTTCAAGAAGGAATCCAGATTCTCCACTCCTGGCC
Organism: Okapia johnstoni; assembly: GCA_024291935.2. Classification (NCBI taxonomy): domain Eukaryota; kingdom Metazoa; phylum Chordata; class Mammalia; order Artiodactyla; family Giraffidae; genus Okapia; species Okapia johnstoni. The sequence continues at coordinate 28,322,532 of CM044326.1, forward strand.
CCAAGAGTACTGTATTCACCACACTAGAGTACTAAGGAGTGACAGACACTCAAATAACTGTACTATGACAGAAGAGAAATGATAACATTTGCAGGTTAAAAACAAATACTTGGGAGCATTACTAAAAACAATCGTATTAGCAAATGAGACTGCTAGATTGGTGCTCAGACGATACTATTCTATTCTTTTAACTTTGTTCCAAAGTTACATTGTATTGTATACAACACTTGTCATTCTCCATCCAAAACAAACACAATTTCATAAAACATGCTATTTCATTTTCCTACAGAGATGGATTCTAGCACCACTTAAACTGGTCTATGTATAAAGATCTCTGAGATTGTTGTAAGGGAAACCATGTGTATGAGCAGGCAACTGCTGTTTCAAACATCACCCACAAACTTTTACATGATTCTGTTTTATTTGGAGGGGAATATAAACTGTGATTTGAGAGATGCTACATTTGAACTTCTCTGACAACAAGCTCCAGTTACAGAACCAGTCACCTTTGTTTCCTTTCCAGAATTTATGCTTGGAAGATAAAACACGCATGCATGAATCAGTGATACCTTCAGGCCTTATAATGGAGATAGGGCATTATTTTTTTTAAAGACTGAGAAATATACCATGAAGTTTTAATAAAAGTTATTAAAATTAGTAATGTTATTAAAATGAAATAGTCACTCAATATTTCAGAGTTAAAGCATAATGCTTTATTGTGGGTGGAATTACATCCTCTCCCCCAAAATATACTTATGGTACTTCTAAATTGACCTTATTCAAAAACAGAGTCTTTGTAGAGGTAATCAAGTTAAGGTAATCAAGCATCCAATGACTTCTTAATGAAGTCATTAAGGTAGGCCTCAATCCAATATGGCTGGTGTCCTTGTAAGAAGGGGTAAATGTCATATGAAGACACAGGGAGAACACCATGCCATCACAGAGGCATTGCTTGGAGTAATGCAGTTGCAAGCCAGGGATGCTAAGGATTGATGGCCACCACCAGATGCTAAGAAGAAATAAGGGAGGATTCTACCCGGAATCTCGGAGGGAACATGGCCTTGGTAACACCTTAATTTCAGCCCCAAGCTGCCAGAACTAGAGGAGAATAAATTTCTCTTGTTTTAAGCCCCCAGTTTGTGGTACTTTATTAGAGCAGGCCTAGGAAACTATGCTCTTACTAATGATCAGACTGAACAGAAGGCATTGGATGGTCTTGAGGATGATAATGAATAAGGATGGTGGTTTGTTTTTATTAAAAATCATGTCCTTGTAGCAATGCCAAGGGGAAGCACCAATATCAACTGCGATTATAATAACAATATACTCCATTTCCCATGCATGCAATCTGCTTCAAGAACACTTAAAGAGTTTATATAAACTATGACAATACATAAGCAAACCTAAGAACCCTCTTTCCCCACAAATGGCATGTAGCAATATTCTTTTACAAAGAACAGAGCTACATTACATATAAATAAAAAATATGTATATATAGACAGCACAAGACAGAGAGAGAGAAGGAGTGTGAGAATGCTAAGCTCTAAGAGGGGCAAGACATTTGTTTTATTCATTGTTGTACCCTCTTTGTTAAGAAACAGGGCCTAATTATGATAAATGCTTAATAAATATTTCTTGAATGACTAAAGGAATAAATATTTAGGGCTAAAAGAGAAAAACAGGCAAAACTGTATAGGTACCTATATCAAGTAAAGATATTGAATTAGAAATTTATGAAATTCCCACAAAGAAAAGTCTAGGACCATATCGGCTTCACTGATGAATTCTACCAAATGTTTAAAGAAGTATTAAAACCAATCTTTCATTAACTCTTCCAGTAAATAGAAGCAGAAGGAATACTTACCAACTTGAAATCTATGATAAGCCAATATTACCTATACAACAAAATAAGAGAAAGAAACTAATACACTAATATCCCTTATTACTAGACACAGAAATCCTCACAAAATACTAGCAAACTAAATCAAGCAACATATAAAAAGGATAAGACACCACCACATTTTTGGATTTATCCCAGAAATGCAAGGTTGGTTTAATATCTAAAAACCAATCCATGTCATATATAATGTAAATAAAAAATAAAGAGAGGAGGAAAAAACCTTACATGGTCAGCTCAATGGAAGAAGAAAAAGAATTTCATAAAATCCAATATTTATCAAGATAAAAACACTGAACAAGCTGGAAAAAGAAGGGCTCATCCTCGTTCTGATACAGGACGCCTACGAAAAACCAAGAGCTAAATCATACTTAATGGCAAAAGCCTAGGTTTTCCCCTACTAAGGTCAGAAACAAAACAAAGATCCCCATTCTTGTTTCTTCTATTCTACATTGTACTGGAGAACCTAGACAGGGAAATTATGAAAAAAAGAAATAAAAATATCCAGATTGGAAAAGAAATAAAACTATCTCTATTCACAGACGACATAATCTTGTACACAGGAAAGCCTAAAGAGTCCACAAAAAAAAAGAGAACTAATATACCAATTTAGCAAGATTGCAGGACTTATGATCAATATAAGAACTCAACTGTATTTCCATACACTAGCAATGAATAACCCCAAAGTTAAATGAAGAAAACAACTGCATTTATAATATCATCAAAAAATATTTAGAAAAACATTTAGCAAAGTCAGTGTAAGACTTGTACACTAAAACTACTTGGGCACTAAAAACTTTGATGAAAGACATCAATGATCTAAATAAATAAAAAGAAATTTTATGTTCATGGATCAGACTATATATTCAGATGGACATATTCCTCAAATTTTTCCTCTGAAAATTTAATGTCATCCACATCAAAACCCCAGCTAGCTTTCTGGCAGAAATTGACAGAAGGATCCTAAAATTCATATGGAAACACAAAAGATCTAGAGGAGGCCCTCTCCCCACCCAAATCTTGAAAAACAGAACAAAGAACTTACATTTCCCAACTTCAAAACGTACTTCACAACTACAACAACCAAAAACTATGGGGCCAGCATAAGAATAGAAATACAGATGGATGGAATAGAATTGAGAGTCCAGAAATAAACTCTTATATTTACGGTTAACTGGTTTTCAACAAGGATGCCAAGACAATTCAGTAGGGAAAGAGAGGCTTTTCAACAAATGGTGCTGGGACAACTTGGTATCCACATGCAAAAGAATGAAGTTGAACCCCTACATTATAGTATACACAAAATTAACTCAAAATATATGAAAGATCTAAATGTTAAAAACTAAATCTATCAAACTCCTAGAAGAAAACAGGAGTAAAGTTTTTCGACCATGGGCTATGCAATTATTTCTTAAATAAAATACCTGAAGCATAAGTAACCAAAAATAAATAAATTGGAATTCATAAAAATGAAAAACTTTTGTGCTTCAAAGGTCAATTTCAAAAAAGTGAAAACATAACCCTTAGAATAGGAGAGAACATGAGCAAATCATATATCCAAAAGAGATCTGTATCCAGAATTTATAAATACCTCTAACAATGAAAAGATAAATAACCCATTAAAAGTGGTCAAAGTGGGACTCCCTGGTGGGCCAGTGGTTGAGAATCTGCCTTGCAATGAAAGGGATGTGAGTTCAATTCCTGGTTGGGGAACTAAGATCCCACATGCCACGGAGCAACTAAGCCTATGCATTTCAACAGACGATCCCACAAGATGCAACTAAGACTGAAGGCAGCCAAATAAATAAATATGTTTTTAAAAAAGCAGGCAAAGGATCTGCATAGACATTACTCCAAAGAAGATATACAAAAAGCCAAAAAGCTATTTGATAAATATAAAGTATAAAGATGAGTATAAAGATGCTCAGCATTTCTCACTAGGTAAATGCAAACCAAAACCACAAGACACCACTTTATAGCCACTAAGCTAGCTTTAATAAAATAGATGAACAAGTATCAGTAAAGATATGGAGAAATTCAAACCTTCATACACTGCTAGTGGGAATCTAAATGGTGCAACCATGAAACCGGTTTGTTAGTTATTCAGAAAGTAAAACAGTTACACATGATCCAGCATTTCTAATCCTAGGGATATATCTGAGAGAAATGAAAACATATGTCCACACAAGAACTTGTACTCAAATGTTCATGGCAACATTTGTGTACAAGAGCCCAAAAATGGAAACAACTCAGATGTGCATCAACTGATGAATAGATAAACAAAATGTAGCATAGCCACACAACATAATGTTCAGTTCAGTTCAGTCACTCAGTCGTGTCTGACTCTTTGAGACCCCATGGATTGCAGCACGCCAGGCTTCCCTGTCCATCACCAACTTCCACAGCTTGCTTAAACTCATGTCCATTGAGTTGGTGATGCCATCCAACCATCTCATCCTCTGTCATCCCCTTTCCTCCTGCCTTCAATCTTTCCCAGCATCAGGGTCTTTTCAAGTGAGTTAGTTCTTCACATCAGGTGGCCAAAGTATTGGAGTTTCAGCTTCAGCATCAGTCCTTCCAATGAACGTTCAGGACTGATTTCCTTAAGGATTGACTGGTTTGATCTCCTTGCAGTCCAAGGGACTCTTAAGAGTCTTCTCCAACACCACAGTTCAAAAGCATCAATTCTTTGGCACTCAGCTTTCTTTATAGTCCAACCCTCACATCCATACATGAATACTGGAAAACCATAGCTTTGACTAGATGGACCTTTGTTGGCAAAGTAATGTCTCTGCTTTTTAAAATGCTGTCTATGTTGGTCATAGTTTTTCTTCCAAGGAGCAAGCATCTTTTAATTTCATGGCTGCAGTCACCACCTGCAGTGATTTTGGAGCCCAAGAAAATAGTCTGTCACTGTTTCCATTGTTTCCAAAGATATTTACCATGAAGTGATGGGATTGGATGCCATGATCTTAGTTTTTTGAATGTTGAGTTTTAAGCCAGCTTTTTCACTCTCCTCTTTCACCTTCATCAAGAGGCTCTTCAGTTCCTCTTCACTTTCTGCCATAAGGGTGGTGTCATCTGCGTATCTGAAATTATTGATATTTCTCCCGGCAATCTTGATTCCAGCTTGTGCTTCATATTATTCAGCCATAAAAGAAATTAAGCCCTGAAGTGTGCTACAATCTGTATGAACCTTGGAAACATTATGCTAAGTGAGAGAACCCAGTAATAAAAGACCATATATCATTGAAATATTTAGAAACACATAAATCCCTAGAGATAGAAAGTAAATTAATGGTTGCCACAGCCAGGGGAAAGGGAGAATGGTAGCAACTGTTAATGGCTTTCTGTTTGGAGTAGGCTTCCCTGGTGGCTCCGTGATAAAGAATCCACCTGCCAAAGTAGGAGGGGCAGGTTCAATCCCTGGGTTGGGAAGATCCCCTGGAGAAGGGTATGGGTAACCCACTATAGCGTTCTTGCTTGGGAAATCCAATAGACAGAGCAACCTGGAAGGGTACAGTGCACGGGGTTGCAAAAGAGTTGAGCAACACTTAGCGGCTAACCAGCAACAACAATTGTGTTTGGGGTGATGAAAATGTTTTGGAATTAGACTGGTAGTGGTCATAAAATTCTATTAATAAACTAAAACTCATTGAACTGCACACTCAAAAAGGGTGAATTTTATGGTATATAAATTGTATCTAAATATTAAAGCAAATCAACAATTTAGTCTTAGAAACCATCATAAATTCAGTTTTCAGTCATATCTTTTCATTATTCTGTGCTCTTAACATCACAAAGGATGTAGGGGCTTGGCATTTATTGAACTCTTCCTGTGATGGTGAGGCCTCCCTCCTGGTGCTGTCCCAGCCCTATTTTGCCTCAGCTAATGTGTGAAGTCAGAACCATAGTTTATTCACAAGATGACAGAAATAGGCTTTGTAACAAACCTTCATTTTCCATTTGCTGACTCATAAGATGCAGAAGGTTAGAAGCGGTGAACTGCACCAGCAGCTTATCTTCCTGACGGGACTGCTGTGGCAGTCTTCTGAAACCACTGTCTCCAGTTTTTCCTCCCTCACCACACTAACCATTAGAGACTTTATTCAAACACCAGATCTGATCATGGCACTCCTGTTCTTGAGAATTTGGACTTGATCCCGAGGATGGAGTTTTGTTGCTTCAGCACAGAAAAAAAGCCTCTTATGACCCAGCCCTGGTTGTTCTGTTTCTCTCACAGCATTTTCCCGTGTGTCCTAAATCAGAGCTACCAAATTGCTTGTGGTTTCTCCAGCACTCTTGGCTACTTCATGCTCTGTGTCTGTTCTCTTGTTGACTCTCTTCCAGGAACGGTTTCTCTCTCCACTCATCTTTAAACGTTCTGCCTCTGAGGAATGTTTCTTACTCCACTTCAAAATTGCAAAATTGACCTCTCCTTCCTGGGGACCTCAGATGTATCATGTGGACATTTCTGTCTTAAGCACTTAGAATACTTGACTTGTGTCCCTATATGAATTCCCCATGGGTGTAATCATTGAGGGCAGACACTTGGCTCATTTATATGCCCAGGACAAAGCAAAGAGTCTGGCTGAGGGGGGAATGGAAGGAATGAATTAATAATGAACAAAAAACAAAACCTAGAAACATGAACCTATTCTCACTCCTTCCCATGAGAAGCTTTACAGGATGGGCATTTTCCTTCCATTTTTTCCTAAATAACAACAAACAAACACTCATGAAAACAGAAGGAATGAAAGATTCCAAAAGTGCTTTCTTTTTCCTTTTCTTTTAAATGACCTCAGAACTGACAGGTGAGACAAGGTCTAACACCATCAGCAGCTCTTTCACACTTATCGGAGGAGGTGCAAGAGGGCTGCTGATCATGCCACTTCCCAACACCTTCAGAATAAAGTCCTAACTCTTCAGGAAGTTGAGCAAGGCTATCAGTCTTATCTGTCACTATTTCTCATCAACCCTCTCACAAGAATCACTCGATTCCTATTCTTTTAATAGGTTCCCTGTTTTTACTTTTATATCTCTGCCTTAGTAAAGGTGTTCTTCCATCCTAAAGTGAAAGTGAAAGTGTTAGTCACTCAGTCGTGTCTGACTCTTTGTGACCCCATGGACTGTAGCCCACCAGGCTTCTCTGTCTATGGAGATTCTCCAGGCAGAATACTGGAGTAAGTTGCCATGCCCTCCTCCAGAGGATCTTCCGAACCAGGGTCTCCTGCATTGCAGGCAGATTCTTTACAATTTGAGCCACCAGGGAGCCCCATCTCTACTGCAGCCATCCCTCCTCTCTACTCCCCACCCACAAGTTGGGAGCCATCACTTCTTCCTCTGTGTTCTCTTACCACTTTTCACTTTATGGTAGCATTTTAGGCTTCTTACATCGTGTGTATTTTTTTTTTTTTAACATTCCCTTGGAACCTCTGGCGTGGTGTGAGACACGCAGCAGGTGTGCAGGAAACAGCTGCCAGACTGAAAGACAGTGTCAGCAGAGTTGGTCATCATTCCAAAATGAAAATGGACAGCCAAGGCAGCAAGGGAATAAAGATAATTAACAGTGGCTTCTCTTTCCAAACAGTGGGACATGATCTCCTGGGAGCTAAGATTTCCACGTGGGAATCAGAAACGTTTGCATTCCAAATGAAATCGTGAACATTTTACAGCCCATGCAAGGTCAAGGCACTTGCCCAAGTCTGAAAGTGTCCTAAGTTTTTTTTTTCTTCTGAGAAGAACAAATTCTCCTAACTGAATTCCAATCATTTGGGTCAATGTTTTAAAAGCTTGGTATCTTAGCTGTTTTTATTTTAAACTTTTAATCCTGTACATTCTTCTCAAGCCTCTGGGACCAGACACTAAGCTCAGCTTTCAGCAGGCTTGATATAACATCACATACTCTACATTTTTGTGGCATGCCAGCTCTCTAAACAGAAAAAAAAAAAAAAATAGAATGTGTTCTAAATCTTGCCTTGCTATAGACTAAAATGTTCTTTTGGACAAATATGTTTGACTAAACCATGCTCAGTCCCTACTTTCCTTTCTTTTTGAGTTTCTAAACTCTATCTTTATACTTTTTCTTCCCTTAAAAGTGTCTTCAGACTGACAAATAAGGCCTTATATCACTTTTTAAAAAGCAAATGATGAAAGATGGATTAAAAAGCAATAATTTAGTGACACTACTTCAAAGAAGCAAAAAAGATGTTTAAAACTCCTCAGGAAGGAAAATAATTGATATGGGCTCTAAAAACTTACACGATTGGCTTAACAATAGAAAAGAAATAAGAAAACTATTATCTCTAAACATCAACATTTAAAAAATGATTATACAGTGAAAAACTCAAAATAATAATTACATCTATAGAGATCTACTGGAAGGCACCATCATTTGAGGAGACACTTGGGAAAAATCACAACAAGTGTTTGCTTAAAACCTGACAATCACTATCATCTTAGGGTGCAAGGGATTAAAGGCACTTAAGAATGAACCATTTAGACAGAGACAGTGTGTTTATGAGTATAATTAGCTCCTTATCCCAGTAAGACAGGAATGTCATGGTCTCCTGGTCAGTCTCCCTGCCTCCAGTCATCCTGTAGGTAGCTTCCAGAATAATCTTTAAGAAATCCTGATCACGCGGCTCTCCATTTCCTACCGGAAAAGATACACTCATTGCGATACATACATACCATTTATGATTTGGCCTTGCTTTTCCACTCTGCCCCATTTTGCCAACTCTGCCTCCTTCACTCTGCACTTTATCTACCTTTAATTAAGTACTTGTAGTTAACCAAACATTCATTTTTCTATCAAGCTTCAGGCCTTTGTGCATACTCTTCCTTCTACGTGGAATGTTCTCCCTTGTTGTTAGTCTGAAAATAGCTACTCTTTTGAGCTTAAAACTAGTGACCTTCTCTGAGACCCTCCCAGGCAGGGGCTTTCATTGACCCTTTAAATACGCACTAGTATTCCCAGTGCCTCGCCTGGTTCCCAGGAGACAGCTGGCACTCAACAAAGGAAAGTGTTAAAGCCAAAATAAGTGTAATTTATTTTTCTACTTAAACTGTAATTTCAGTCTTCATCCTGAATCTTTTCCCAGGGCTCATGACAAACAACACAGATGAGAACAGGAAGGGAGACGACAACAGAAGAGACGGTCATCACTAAACTGGGAAAGATGCACTGGAAATAGATGCCACACACACACTGGGCACCAGCCTTGTCAGATGAGTGGCCTCTCCTTGACTGGCTCCAGCACTCACTGTATCACGCCCTGGCAGTAGGCCTCAGCAGCTTAGGAGGAAGGGTTCTAAGCTACCTGGGCATTACCACTGTGCTAGGTTCCAGCACAGTTAAAGGTAGGCAGCAACTGGCAAACCACAGGGGACATCAACTTCACGCCAAATGATAAAACAGAGCTTCAAGATCAAGCTTAGGCTTAGCTTCAAATAAAGAGATGCATGGACCACTTTAAAAGAATGTCAGTGGTGCAGCAGCTGACAGAATCAGTTTTTTAAAGCTTGCATTAGTGAGAACCTCTCCAAGAGCAAGAGATTATTTATTTGGGGGTAAGTTATCTACGTAATTTAAATATTTTACTCTGCCAACAAATTCCAGTACACATGGGAAACTATTTTTAAATTGTGAATGCAGCCAACTTAAAAGATAGGAACACAGCCTATGGTTTCTTTTTAAATAGTGATAATTACATTTTTAGGAAGTACAACAAATGCACAAACAAATGTTCAAAGCTGTCACTCTCACTTTTTAAAAAATATCCATATAATCTAAAAATGTGCAATTCTTTAATCTTTGGTTCAAATAATTAACTTTGTATTATGTGGCATAATGTCTGGCCCACAGAATTATTTGTTATGCCTCAATAATTATTAGTTGAGTAAATGAATGAATGGTAATATATTCTTCAGAATGATTTTTTTTAAAGCTGCCATTTATGATGACATTACTCCATAATTACAACATCAAGTGGAGTAGGAAATGGCAACCCACCCCAGTATTCTTGCCTGGAAAATTCCATGAACAGAGGAGCCTGGTGGGCTATAGTCCACGAAGTCACAGAATCAGACACAACTGAGCTACTGAGCAGGCATGCATGCACAACAAGGCTGGCAACATAATGACATTCCTTTAAGTACAACTAACCTTTAAAATTTCACACTGATGGTCAATACATTGCCAAAGGAATTTTTGGGGATAGAAGCCTCTTAAGTGTTTTCTTTCAATGTTTGAATGGTGCAGCCTTAAGGAGATGTTCTAGGTAAGTCAGATGAGGAATGTGAACAGTTTCACATGGAAAGGAAACTGAGGTATGGAAGTGAAAGTCGCTCAGTCATGTCCAACTCTTTTCGACCCCATGGACTATACAGTCCATGGAATTCTCCAGACCAGAGTACTGGAGTGGGTAGTCTTTCCCTTCTCCAGGGGATATTCCCAACCCAAGGATCAAACCCAGGTCTCCTGCATTACAGGCAGATTCTTTACCAGCTGAGCCACAAGGGAAGCCCAAGAATACAGGAGTGGGTTGCCTATCCCTTCTCCAGCGGATCTGAACCAGGGTCTCCAGCATTGCAGATGGATTCTTAACCAGCTAAGCTATCGGGGAAGCCCCAAACTGAGGTATGGCTTTCATAATTCCTTAACTGGGAAACCCCTGATTGAGTCTCATTTTAGAAAAAAGAGCTAGCTGATAAATGGAACATATAAACTAGGACTTGAAATTTTCCTATATGAACTTTTCTCAGGAGAGCTCAATTTCCGTAAACTGAATCTTACAAAGTCAAACGCTAAGTCATTTTCGACACATTCATTCAAATGTTTTCTTGGCACCTTCTGTGTGTTTTAGATAATGTGTTAGGTTGTAGGCACAAAGAAGGAGGACCAGGCCAAAATTCTGTCCAGTAAAGGGAGACTGGGAAGATCGTTCTAAAAAAGTAGTCTAGAGTACTTAGTTACAAAGTGAGTGAAGGAGAGCTAAAGTCACCAACTAATTTACAGCAGAGTAGAAGTCATTACAAGCTCCTGATTTTAGTGGGCTGATAAAGAAGCCAGGTGTGCCACATAAAAATATAGTGATAATTCTTCTAGACACTCTGAGATAGACATAAGAAACATGGGGGAAATGCTGAAGGTCTGATTAAAAAAACTTTCTATCACTTCTTCAGGAAATCAGTTTGATGGCAGATACCCTGCTAAATCCAGCATGGGGTATTAAAGTGTTAATAGATCAGAGTGTGTTCAGTGATCTCATGTCACCATCACCCACAGGAAAACTATCACTCTGCAAGGGGCAATATGTCGAGTGCATAAAAGCCAATCATGATTTTTGTGCCTGCAGAACACAATACAAATTCACCAAATAACAAATTCTTTAAATCAGTGCTGTCTAGTTGAACTTCCTGTGATGATAAAAATGTTCTGTATCCACATGCTGAATACAGTAACTACTAGCCACATGTGGCTATTGAGCACTGGAAATGTTGTTAGTGAGACTGAGGAACTGAATTTTTATCTACATTTTAATGAATTTAATTTTAAATAGCCATCTGTGGCTAGGGGCTACCATACTGTACAGTAAAGCTCTAAAATCTAATAATTAACACAGTTATAAACAAAAAAGTTTGCTTTATTTATGTTAAGGAGAAAAAAGGCAGCTGAACTAACCCTGGAGAAGGATCTCTGAGATAAAAAAAAAATGAATGGTTTGCATAAGTCAGTAGCTTTTTGTAGGAATGTGTGAAGCACAACAGCTCTTGTTATACCACCATGGAGAAAGGCAGCTGTCCCAAGGGTGGAGGTCTAGGGTGAGATTCTGAAGTAGGGTAATCAGGGCCTGGGCTTCCGAGGTGACTCAGTGGTAAAGAATCTGCCTGCCAATGCAGGAGACACGGGTTCAATCCCTGAGTCAGGAAGATACCCTGGAGAAGGAAACGGCAACTTATTCCAGTATTCTTGTCTGGGAAATCCCATGGACAGGGGAGCATGGTGGGCTACAGTCCATGGAATCACAAAAGAGTTGGACATGACTTAGTGACTAAACATCTACAACGACAATCAAGGCCTATTCCAGTCTAGTTGTTTTTTTTGTTGTTGTTGCTGTTTTTTGACTTATTAGTCATGTCCCTTTTGTATTTTTTAAGCTTTTTATTTTGAGTATAGCAAAGGGGCTCACCCATACATATACATGTATCCATTCTCCCCCAAACTCCCCTCCCATCCAGGCTGCCAAATAACACTGAGTAGAGTCCATGTGTTATATAGTAGGTCCTTGTTCATCACCCACTTTAAATACAGCATGTGTACATGTTGATTCCAGACTCCCAAATTACCCTTTCCCCCATCCATCCCCACCCTCTGGCAACCTTAAGCTCATTCTCTAACTCTGTGAGTCCGTTTCTGTTTTGTAAATAAGTTCATTTGTATCATTTCTTTTTAGATTCCACATATAAGGGATGTCATACTCTTGCCTGGAAAATCCCATGGATGGAGGAGCCTGGTAGGCTGCAGTCCATGGGGTCGCTAAGAGTCGGACACGACTGAGCGACTTCACTTTCACTTTTCCCTTTCATGCACTGGATAAGGAAATGGCAACCCACTCCAGTGTTCTTGCCTGGAGAATCCCAGGGACGGCGGAGCCTGCTGGGCTGCCCTGCTGGGCTGCCATCTATGGGGTCGCGCAGAGTCAGACATGACTGAGGTGACTTAGCAGTAGCAGTAGCATACGATATTTTTCCTTCTCTGTTTGCCATGTCCCTCTGTTTTGCCATAACTAGCAGACCTTGGGGCACTGGGTCAGTCACAGTATGTTGCTACTATCTGTCATGTCTCCTCTGGTCCCTGCTGGCCACCTTGAGGGTCCTGTCTCCTCATTATGTTTTACTCCCTCAGTCATCAGTTACACAGGCAGCCCACAGTTTTTTTGGACTCACATATTGTTGCTCTGTTTATTCAACATTTCTAATAAACATTTAAAATTATTTCTACTTTATTCTACATTTTCTGGCTAGCACATCAAACATATTGACAAATGAAAGCAGCAGTATATTTTGGGGTAGAAATAAAGGAACTTGACAATTATTAAGCTCTTCTATGAACCAAGCACTTCTTTTGCCATCAGCCCTACAAAGCAGATGATACTAATTCTCTCATGTCAGATGAGGAAATTGAAGCTCAAGGATGGTAAATAACTGACCCACAGTCATGCAGGCAGGAAGTGATACAGCTATCATAAGAACCCAAACTTGTCTGATCCCCCCAAACCTATGCTTTTTCCTACTAAGGAAAAAAAAACACTGCTTCCTAAGCCTACTTTTAATGATGCAGTTTTCAGAAATAAATTCCACAGCAAAACATTATGGTAATCCTTAACTTCCCTCTGTCAGTTTCTTACATCAGATCATATGTTTTCTGACTCATTTTTTTTTTTAAAACAAGACTAAGAAAGAAGAAAAAAATGAGAAAGAAAGAATGCTTTTGTGGAATGATTCCAGAATATTTTAAAGGATGTGAAGCTATACACTAAGAGGTTTTGTTTCCTTTTGGTCTTAAAACACATAAGTTCTTTTTTTTTTTTTTTAAAGCTACCAAGGCATTAAATCCTAAAAATTACTCCAAGGGATAGTTTAAAACTTCATGCAAATGATTTATTGAAAATATTAAAAAAGGTAAGTTCCAGATGCCACCTAAAATACTGTTTCATTAGGAAAACTAGCAATAGCAACACAACAACAACAAAACCCCTACCAGTTTGTAGAACTGATGGAGCCAACTCTATCTATTATTCAGTTATTATTGTACTTACATAGTAAAACCATGTACCATATCTTATGGAGTCAAGCATCGCCACTTAAGAACTTAAGGAAGGCTAGGCAACATTTTATAAGCATTACATACTTTTAAAAGTAAAGCAACAGGTAGAAAGAAAGTTATTTTTCTGACGGGGCATCTGTAACTTAGTATTTTTGTACTCTAGTCAAGCCTTTTACAAAAAATATCTTAAAGTTTGTCTCTCAAAGTAGATGACTTAAAAATGGAAATATTTGCAGACTTTCAGTATCTTTCAAGAATTTAGTGTTTATAGTCATTTTAGTCTAGTAATATAGACAAACTGGGTTCCAATCTTGATTCAGTCCTTACTGGTTCTGTGACCTTGGGTAATGTACTCTGATGTACTTTCTTCATCTGAAAACCGGAGATAGTAATTCCCAAGGTTGTTGTGAGGATTAAATGACTTAATATATGTTAGGCACTTGGCATATTCATGAAAGTAATGCTCTATTTTTCTAAAAATCTATATAACTGAGAAGATAATAAGATAAAATAGTTAACTTTAACTGATGTGGGTTAATGGATATTTTTAAAGAAAAGATTCCATATGATAACATACAATCAGTAAAAGTTTGCATATATTTAATGAGGATATCATGAAAGAAATTTTGGTGCAGTAAGAATGTCTGAAATGTAATTCCTGATATATATGCTGAGGGCATAAAGTAAATAAAAAATAAAATTCTCATTTTATAATATGTTTAATAAAATGTAAAAGAATGGAAAAAAGTTCAATAAGCTCTGTGAATATAAAATCTATTCCTACTAGAAGATGGTATCCAAGATGGTTGCTTGGGTAAACTGCAAAAGTGTACTCTCCCCCAACCACAAATCACAGAACACTTTGGGAACTTAGAATGAAGTCTTCTCCTTATGGAATGTGTTTTCAGCTGCATGTGGGTTTTTATGATTGAGTTTTCCAAAAGGCCACAGTAGAGCATTTCTCCTAGTTTTATCTAACCTTTCGGTCTTCTTAAGATGCCCTTATTTCCAAGTACACAAGCTGATCTTAGAACGATTTTTCCTTACAAGAACCTGCTAGAGAAAAAAGACAAAGAGAGGAGGTGAGAAACTAGATAGCAGAATTGGCCAGTAGCCCGTAAGAATCTTACTAGTGCCATGCATGTGGCAGTCAAGCTCATGCTACTCAGCTCTCTCCTGACTTCATGGGAGAAGAGTACTAAGAAACCCTTGTCCAGCCCCAAGCTTTGCTTTTCAGAAGGAAGGAAACTCTGTGACACTCAAGGAAGGGAGAGAGTGTGATCAGAAGTCACTGGGCACTCAAGAAAGAAGAGTGAAGATGATTTCAAAGTGGAAGAATGTTTGCATTAACAGGTACATCAACCCTCTTTGTAGTGTAGGATTCTCCTTCACTGCATCTCTGAAAGATGATCCCTCAGGCTCTGCCTAAACACCTCCAATAATTGAGATCTTACCTCTTTTGAGTCCACTAGCACCAAGCCAGAAATCTGGGATATATTATAGATGCTTTATATCATTCACATCCAGGAAACTACCAAGGTATTTTACCTCTCAAATATCTCTTAAATCTGTCCACTGTTCCCCTTCTCATTATCTTAGTTGAGGCCTTTCTTTCTTATCCCTTTCTGTGGTCCTGCAATAGTACCCAACTACCAAATTTTCTGCTACCAAATAATTCACCTCTAATCCATCCTCACATGGCAGAACTGCAGTGGATGTTCTAAAACACAAGTCTAGTCATGTCATTCCTCTGCTTAAAACCTTTTAATAATTCAATACCACAAACAGCCAAAAACCAAAAAACTAAGGTTTTAGCCTGAAACGCATGACCTTGTCTAATTCTCCAGTGCACACTTCAGCTACACTAAATGGCTGTGATGTCCACATGTTCCAAGCTGTTTCATATCTCCTTGCTTTTTGCTCATGTTGCTGCCTCCGGTTGGAACACTCTTCTTTCCCTCTGTCAATCAGCTCAATAAGGAAGTATCTCCAGGAAGGCATCTTTTAACACCCTCTCCAATGTAATATAAAAAATATTCTGTGTGTATTATCTATCACTGCACTTATCCTATTATACTGAAGTCATTAACTAGTCTCTTTCCCGCCAGGTCAGTCTCTCAAGGCAGGGACCATGTTAGACTCTTAGTGCATGACACAGAACTCATGGTAATGTGTTTAATACATGCCTAGTACATATGAAATACATGACTTTTTCTGATGTAAGTTAAAATTTATAACTCCAATTTCCAACTTTGACACCATGAAACAATAAAAACCATCTCGCTAGGGAAACAATCGCATTTGGTTAATACATAAAAAGGCAAAGTTTAAATACTACTTGTATGACATTTGCACTTACCTAAATTGCTGTATGTTGCACTACAGGGATTCAGGTCCATAGGATCTGAAATGTCTTCTTTTTCCTCTTCTCTTTCCAGTTCAGGTAGGTGCAATGCTGGTGTGACTGAAGTGCAGGCCCCGCCATCTTGCTTCACAACAACAGTTCTTGGATCCCGAGGAGAAAAATCCTCTGTCACTTCGTGGGTCACGTGACTGAAACAGATTAGACCACCATCACACTGGCTTCAAAGGTCTCTACTAAGATTTAGATTTATGGAAGGCACATACTTGCCATAAATGTAAATAACTGGCCCTATAGTCATAGCAATGGGTTATAAGCCTCAACATACTTGTCTGAAGATAAGGCAGCCTTTTACGCAGGCTGATATGTCTGTCTATCCTGATTTATACTAACTGAGAATTCAGTTTGGTGGGGGAGGTATAGTAGGCTCAGAGGGAAGTTTGAGAATAATAGATAAGGAAGGGAACTTTTTGTAGGTAGGAGGTTAGCGATAATGGGGATAGAGGGAAATGAATGCTTAGCTAGTTGAAGACAAATATACTCAAGTATTTAAGAAAGTATTTAACATATTTACTATGTTTACCATACTATAGTATAGTCATTCCTTGGTATTTTCAGGGGACGGGTTCTAGGACTCTCCACAGGATACCAAAACCTACAGATGCTCAAGTCCTTTATATAACATGGCTGCAGTATTTGTATTACATATAAATACACCATTCCATATATGTTAAATCACCCCTAGATTACTTCTAATACCCCATACAATGTAAATATGATGCAAATAGCTGTAAGGACAATGCAAATACTATGTAAATAGTTACCAGTGCATGGCAAATTCAATTTTTGATTTTTGGAAATTTCTGGATTTTTTTCCCTGTAATATTTTCAAACCCATAGTTGGTTAAATCCACAAATATGGAACACACAAATTAATAGGGTGGACTGTGCTATAATACTATAACAAATATGAAATACTTTATAGTATTTATTTTATTCTACACTACAGTATTTATGAAACCATTTAGTAAAGGATCAGAAATAAAGCTGAGATTTAAACAAGAAAGTTAAGCAATTATATTCTGTAAACTGAGGCCAGGAAGTCTTTTTGCCAGGAGGACACTGATGCATCAACCTTTGCCTGTATGCATGCAGCAGGCAAGGTAAATGGAAAAGAAAGGTCTGTACTCTAGCTAGTCTTGTCTATTAACATGAATCTGAAGCATCCCACTGGCCACATACTAGAGGATGGTCATCCATAATGCTTTTTGTTTCTCCAATCTTGTTTCTCTGCTGCTTGCTCATTTGCTTATAGCTAGCTCTTCCAGTCTTCCCCACATCCTAGCCTATCTGAACTGTCAACTCTGTTGCTAAAAAGTACAAGTGGATGGAATGCTTATTAAATGCTGGTAGAGAAAACTGCCCTAGTTAGAAAAACTCATTGGGCTGGTCAATGAAATAAATTCAAAATCACGCACATTTAACAGTTTCTGGTTCTACTAGAAGTATTCCTAGACTGTCACACACTCCCCAGCTTTTCTTCCTGTTTTTTTCTTTTAAATGGGCAAAGAGAAAGAAGGAAAGGACACATTTTATACACTGTTATATGTTACTTCTGGAATTTCAAATGGCAGTGAGTCATGGTGACATTTACAAGTTTCTTTTAAAGAGGTACTTGGTTTGATCATGTGTCATCAGAACATATATCACCTGTGGACTTGAAGGAATAGATCTGAAGGAAGAGCACTTTCTTATCAATCTTTCATTATGGAAATTATGCATGTGCAGGAAAATAAGCCTTTAAGTCTACCAGATAAAGTGTGTGTTAGTCACTCAGTCATGTCTGACTCTTTGCAACCTCATGGACTGCAGCCCGCCAGGCTCCGCTGTTCAGTGATTTTCCCGGCAAGAATTCTGAAGTGAGTTGCCATTTCCTTTTCCAAGGAAGTCTGCTGGATATACAACTTCAAAAGCACTCTTCCAAAGCTGACAGAGACAGAGGTCTCTCTATCCTGTGAGTAAGCAATGAGTGGGATGTATCATCATGGGATCTGGCTCCTG
Organism: Okapia johnstoni; assembly: GCA_024291935.2. NCBI lineage: Eukaryota > Metazoa > Chordata > Mammalia > Artiodactyla > Giraffidae > Okapia > Okapia johnstoni. Next base: position 28,340,682 of record CM044326.1, read on the forward strand.
GGGATGGGGTGAGGTGGGAAGGCTTTGGTTCACTAGCAGTCAACAGGAGGGTTCATGTAAAGAGGAGCTCAAATGGTAAAGCATGCTGCCTCTGATTAACCTACTGGGCTGCCATAGGTTATCAACCCCAAACAAAGCTAGTATGGAGCATAATATGGAGCGTCATAAAATCAAGATAGCAAGGGGGCTCTACTTCCACACATTAGTGAAGAAAAGCAAAGTGACACTTCTGAGTCACTCTCAGATGTCACTTGGTGGTGGTGGTTTAGTTGCTAAGTCGTGTCCAACTCCTGTGACCCCATGGACTGTAGCCTGTCAGGCTCCTCTGTCCATGGTAATCTCCAGGCAAGAAACCTTGAATGGGTTGCCATTTCCTTCTCCAGATATCACTTAGTATCAAGATTGTAGGTCACTGAGTAGTTATCAACACGCTTCAGGAGGGGGAAAACGATCTTCACTGGGCAACAGTTACTATAAGCCATTTTTAATCTCAAAGCAATAAAATGATTAAAATATATCATTCCCCTTTGACAAGAAAAACATTAAACCTCCAGACACTCTCTTCTTACTCTAGAGTCAACTTGAGAGCTTTCTAGAAAGGTGTCTTTAGGTTCCTAATCTCTGCAGCCTTCTCTTGCCTTTTTTCTTTCTTTCCCCAATCTCTCTTTTCCATTTGTCAAAAATGAAAAAGAAGAAGCTCTCTTTTCCATTTGTCAAGAATGACTGGTGAAGCCAGTTAAAAAGCCATGACTCCACCCTCACTTGTCTATTTTCCTCCCAGGGAACAGGCTATTTCTATTAAGCCTATTGTAAAAACTACAAGAGTCACTGCTATTAACCCATGAGGAATTCCCTGGGCCTGTTCCCACATACATGAAACATGGCTCTGTACTCAAAAGGGGTTCTCAAAACACAATACTAAAAATGCTAAAATACTAAAGATGCTAGAAAGCAAGAAATATTAAAGACTCACCCACTGTACTCACTCATACAACTCCCCATTAAAGGAAATTCTACAGGGCCTTCTTCAGTCTGTTAATCATGTTCTGAAGCTCTGATGAACCATAGCTCCCACTGAGTTCTGGAGGACTACAAGTTGGGCAAGATATAAGAGGCTCGAATTCTGCACCTTAATACAATCCATTGCACTTTGACCTTTACCTTAGGGGTTTGGTCTGGGAAATGAGTCAAATTACCTTCGGGAAGCTAAGCAAAGTGAAAGCTAGTTTTATTAACTCTTTGAGAACCTGAGCAGCACAACCTATATTCTACACAAAGGTCAGTTTTCACAAGCACATTTTAAATAAGTGCACTGGTATATTAAATCACCAATTAAATCAACTGTCAGCTATAAAGAATTATGCAAAGGAGCTGGTGAGAGTTAAATCACATAGATTTACAAATGGATGCTAAGACATTTAATCTACATCCACAGTGACAGCAGTGTCTAAGAAGAAGAATTCTAAAAATGCATCAATGATATGTCATGTCTTGATGCTTGAGGGGAGGACGGCTCTTTATATGATGAAAATGGTAAAAGAGAGAGAAAAGGGGAAAGGGAGAGTGTTGAGAGTTCAAGCTTAGATGTGATAACATGCTGTGACTAAAAAATGAAAAAGAATCAAGAACAGCATCAGAGGAGGTGACTCAGTCACTATGTACGTGCACATGTGCTAAGTCACTTCATTCGTGTTCGACTCTATGACTCTATGGACTGTAGCCCGCCAGTCTCCTCTATCCACGGGATTTTCCAGGCATGAATCCTGGAGTCAGTCACTATGTATAAACAGACAAATTGTTCAGCAAGAAAAAAGGAAGTAAAATTTCATACTTAACTTATCTTAGGCATATTAATGTTATAAGGGAATATAATTTTTGACCATTGATTTTTTTTTAATGTTTCATATCTAGATATAAAATCAGAAAACCCTTGTAAATAGTAATATGATGCTTTTCAAATACAGGTTTTTTTCTCCTAACAAAGTGGTTCACCACGGACATTTCATTGGGAAATGTTCAATGTAATGGAGAAAATACCAGAATAGGAATCAGAGACCCCAGGTTCTGTTTCCCTATTACTTTGATCTTTTGTATAAACTAGATGATAACATCAGGAGGGAGACAAAGAAAAAAATGAAAATTTCCCCCATTCCATCCATGAGATAGATGGTAAAAAAATTCTTTAAAATGAAATTACAAGAAATCTGCTAAGATTTCTAATACAGTATATCTTAGTGTGTCTTGAAAGTAGCAAGTAATGATGAAGGTAACTAGATTTTTTTCAGGGTAAGTACAAGTTGATATTCATTATTATAAAACAGAAATATTAACTAATCAATGGCCCACAGAGAGGAAGTTAAGGCTTTTCTATTCCTGCTATTTAAATTCCTGTTGAAAATCCCTAGTTCTGTAATGCAATAGAAGGTATCTGCAATAACTGTGGTGTTGACATCTAGATCCTTTATCATCAGGCTGGGTCAAACCCTGACTTTGCCTGCTCTTTTACTGGACGCTCAGCATTTGTTTTGCTTTCAGAATGGAAGATAACACACATTTCCTTGTACCTCAAACTCTGACCAACTTTTCAATAATGACTAGTTTTCAATTGAGATTTGGTAATGTCTGTATATTGTCACCTTGTTTATTTAACTTATATGTAGAGTACATCATGTGAAATGCTGGGCTGGATGACTCACAAGCTGAAATCAAGATTGCCAGAAGAAATATCAACAACCTCAGATACGCAGATGATACTACTCTCATGGCAGAAAGTAAAGAGGAACTAAAGAGTCTCTTGATGAGGGTGAAAGACGAGAGTGAAAAAACTGGCTTAAAACTCAACATACTAACTAAGATCATGGCATCTAGTCCCAATACTTCATGGCAAATAGATGGGGAAAAAGTAGAAGGAGTGACAGATTTAATTTTCTTGGGCTCCAAAATTACTGCAGCCATGAAATTAAAAGACGCTTGCTCCTTGGAAGAAAAGCTATGACAAGCCTACATAGCGTATTAAAAAGCAGAGACATCACTTTGCCGACAAAGATCCATCTAGTCAAAGCTATGGTTTTTCCAATAGTCATGTACAAATGTGAGAGTTGGACCATAAAGAAGACTGAGGGCTGAAGAACTGATGCTTCTGAATTGTGGTGCTGGAGAAAACTCCTGAGAGTCCCTTGGATAGCAAGGAGATCAAACCAGTCAATCCTAAAGGAAATCAACCCTGAATATTCATTGCAAGGACTGATGCTGAAGCTGTAGCTCCAATACTTTGGCCACCTGGTGTGAAGAACCGACTCATTGGAAAAGACTCTGATGCTGGGAAAGATTGAAGACAGAAGGAGAAGAGAGTAGCAGAGGATGAGATGGTTAGATAGCATCACCGACTCAATGGACATGAATTTGAGCAAACTCTGGGAGACAGTGAAGGACAGGGAAGCCTGGCGTGCTGCAGTCCATGGGGTTGTAGAGTCTGACAGGACTGAGCTCCTGAACAGCAATAACAATGTCTGACCTGACTCTTAAAAAAATCATGTTGCAATCTCCACAAAGACACATCTCATTTTCTGAATGTGGAGGATGAACTTCAAGTGTTCAAAGGAAATGGTAACATTGTTACAGATTTATCTGTAATACAAATGAATCCCTTGGTAAGGGATTCATCAGTCTGCAATATTCATACATAATTCAAAGCTGCAGAAGCAATCTCCTGCGGGAAGCTCACTTGGCTTACCCAGGTGGTAGGATTAATCATTACACCATCAGATGAAATAATCCTTTTTTTTTTTTCCGGCAAGTTTGTTCAAGACAGATTTTTGTAGAAATTCTGTTAATGTCTGAATGTACTTTTTAAAAAGGCAAATCAAATGGCACATTAGAACAGATTAAAGGCCTTTATGTATCCAAGTATTTCCACGATTTCAGTTCAACTTTATCTTCAAATTCAACTACCTTCATTCAGCTTCAGAAGGGACAGTAAATGAAATCAGACTTCTGTAGAGACCACCTGCCTTTTGGGGCAAATGGTATCCTTGATTCCCATTTGCCAGCTCTCTTCAGTAGCTGCATCTGTCTTTAGTTGCCCAAGACAGCCAGTAAGGAAATGTGTGATTTTTACAACCTCTTTTTACCCCTACAAATCAGATCAAAGCACATCAGAAACAGCATTTCGTAGTTTTATTACTGGTTTCCAAAGCTGCTTATTTCTGGAGTTGCTGGGGATGATGGACCTTTGCAGAAATGGGATGTGAATCAACATGAGGAGGAAAGTTCAAAGTTATTGAATCCCATACTGTTTATCTACTGAAAGAGGGGGAGAAACTCCATTTCTTCCTGTTTTTCTACCTCTGGGACCCCCCACCAATATGACATTTCTCAATCCTATCTTAGTTTTCAGGTCATCAACTTGATTTTGCTACACTTCCCAATTACTGGCATTCTCAGGTAGAAAAGTGTTGTGTCCACTGATCACTATCTTAGTGTCTCCAATTTTCCACTAAGCCTTCTGTAGTCTTTAACTGAAAAACTTCAAACTTCTTATCTTGAACTGAGATTAACCTTTAACTGAGAGCTGATGAATTCTTGCTAATACGTCCAACCTAGTCTGGTCAGATGAAGGTATGAGGTATTCTTGGTATAAGGTATGAGGTATTCCTGGTGTGAATAAAGTGGCTAGGTATTGGAATGAGGAAGATTGGCAGCCATGTGCAAGGTCTTAAATAGACTCTAATTTCCAGACACTGCAGTTTCACCTTTCTTTTCTTTAACAAATGTGAATAGCAAATTAAAAGTGTCTTCAAGGCACCAGACTGTAAGACAGCAAAATAGATAAGAACATAGGCCACAGTACATCACTGTCACCTTCATAATACTAAGGAAAATTACAGTTTTAAAATCCTATGAAATACCAAGTCAGAATGGCACCTGTACAAATTAACAAAAAAGATAAATTAATCTCGGAAAAGCACAATAAAATAGGGCTGCCTTTCTCAACAACAGAGGTGTGATAGGAGCTTCGCAGCATCACCATTTGGCCTTAGCTCACTTCTAAAGAAGGGGGTTGGATACTGATGTTTGTTCCCTGGGGAGGCAAGGTATTAGAAGAAAATATCCACAGGCCCCTCACCAGGACTAACCTAAGGAGGATATGGAACAGTCATCTTTGGGTCCTTGACTTTTTCCACATGCCCAGGAGCAATGGAGAAGCAAGTCACTGTACCTTTTCCCAATTTCCTCCTATCTCCCTCAACTGCCCATTTGCCCTTTGAGTCAGAGGAGTGAGATGATTATGTACCCTACACTCTCCAGAACACAGCTGGCTCACTAACAGGATGGATGTTGGGAGGGAAAGGGAACCAGCACTTCTCAGGCCCCACTCCTACGCTACCCAGCACAAGCTGCACACTTTTCGGTTTGACTCACAAGAACACCTCAAGAGGTAAAAGTGATTATTTCTCACTTTACACATAGGGAAACTGAGATTGAAAAAAGTGAAACGAACTGTCTTAGGGTAGGGTAGAGAGTTGGACATGACTTAGCGACTTAACAACAACACCAAAACCGTTATGTGTGCACTCAGGTGACAGAGTCAGGATCTGAATTCGATACTATGCAACTCTAACGTGTTCTTGCTACCACACTGGTACTATTAGGTAACCCTGGTACACTGTGAAGATTCAACAATAAATGCTTGATTATGAAGAGATAAAACAGTTTTGAAGAGAAAGAAGCTATCATTGAAACGTAGGGTGTTAATGATTACAGCTGCGTTCTTTTGAAACATTCTAAACAAAGTTATTATTTACATGGCAAAAGGATTTTTTTAAATGGGAGCTGTTCTATTGTGTGAAAGACTGTGTTTATAGATATTTGGCTTCCTAATATTAACCCCTACCACTAACGTCTACGCCTGCTGACTGCTAGATACTGTGGGCTTAAAATATGTATCTCCTACAGTAATCCTCTGAGTAAGAGTTGTTATTCCCATAACAGCGAATTATAAGAGCAGCCAAAACTTACATGGTACTTACTATGTCCCTGTTCTAAGCCATGTTTCTCAAAGTGGCACTGTTGACGTTCTGTCCAAATAGTTCTTTGTAGTGGAGGGCTGTCCTGTGCATAGTAGGGTCACACTAACATCTCTTACCCTCTCTCTACCCCATAGGTACTGGAATCACTCTCTGCTTCCCCAGTTGTGACAACCAAATAGTCTCCAGATACTGTCAAATGTACTCTGGGGATATAAAAATCCCTTCCCTCCTTTCTAACACTTAACATCAATCCTTTTAAGTCATACAGGTGACTATTTCTGTTTTACAAATGAAGCCAAGAGTGATTAAGTTATCTGCCTCAGGTAACACAGCTAGCACCTGGGGGAGCTGAGGTTCAAACCTGACACTTCAGCTCTAGTCTGTGCTCTGAACAGATTCTGCCTCTCAGTTTATGGATGAGGAAACTAAGAAGCAGAGCTCAAGTAACTTGTCCCAGATCCAGATGACAGAGCTAATAAGTGGTGAAAAATGGAAGTGAAAGTCACTCAGTTGTGTCTGATTCTTTGTGACCCCATGGACTGTAGCCCGCCAGGCTCCTCTGTCCACGGGGATTCTCCAGGCAAGAATACTGGAGTGGGTTGCCCTTTCCTTCTCCAGAGGATCTTCGCGACCCAGGGATGGAACCCACATCTCCAGTGGGTTCTTTACCACTGAGCCACCAGGGAATAAGTGGTGAAAGCAGGATTCAAATCCAGGTTTGAGTGACTTCAAAGCCTATATTCTAACATACTATGCCGATTATTATTAACATGTCTAAGAATTGCTTGTTAAAGATGCAGATTTTCGGCCCCCCACCACGAGGGACTGATTTTACAGCTCAGGGGTTTGACCCAGAAATCTGCATTTATACAAACACCCCACTTGATTCTGATGCAGTTGGTCCTAGGGCCACAGTTTGGGAAGCTGTATTTCATTGCCTCCCTCTCTGCAGAGAGGAGCAGGAAATTAAGTATAAAGGGACTAAAATGTAAGAAGTAAGGAGAAAAATTTTTAGTAAAGGAGCATCATTGCTCAGAAGTGATATGGCTGAACAGGGGAAATAAAATAATTTAAGTAGTCACAGGTGAGAGATTCATAACAGGCTATTAAAAAAGGGAGGGAATGCTTTGGGACCAAGCCTTACCTTCTGAGGTTTATTCTTAGAGTACAATTATACAAACTTGCAACATGTTAGGAAATGCCTAGTACGACATTTCTGATTTTGATTAGAAGGCCTGGTTGGCTGTAGACCACTCTGAAAACAAGAAATGGCATCTGTGACACCAGCAGTAAGTCAAGTCTCCCAACATGCAGCACTATCTCAGTTCTTCACATTAACAGAGGTCAGAGGTGAACACAAAAGCTGAAAAAGCTGCTCCACAGCACCTGTCCCTTCTACCCACCCTGCAGGGGACCCTTCTTAAAATCTCTCTTTCATTCTGCTATTCCTCTCTTCTACAATCAGCCATAGGTCCTGTGGTCAGGGTGTTGAGGTCAGGTCTGGACCACCTGTAGGACTTCAAAGCCCTTCACTATGAGGTTGCAACATATGTTTTCATCTTTATTTCAAACTTTCTGAGACCCAGTCCTTCAACTTCAGACAATGCATTGACATCATACATTGGACACACCATATTCTTTATCTCTGTGTACCTGCTTTCCCCTCTTAGAGCTGCCTCCCTTCTGCTTTCCATCTATTCCAAACTCAGCCAGTCATTGACACTATTCAAATCTCAATTACCTATGATGCCTTATTGTCCATGAGGACTCTTCCTTCCCTGAACACCCATGGCAGATGTTGTAAACTGTTTGTATCTCCTCCAAATTCATATGTGGAAACCCTAAACCTTGGTGTGGCTGCAGTTGGAGATAAGGGCCTCTAAGGAAATAATTAATATTAAATGAGGTCATAAGGACAGGGCACTCTAACCCTGTTAGAGAGGATTTGTGTCCTTTTAAGAAGAGGCACCAGAGAGTTTGGTTTCTCTCTCTGTACCTATTAAGGAGGAAAGGGAGGACACAATAAGAAAGTGGTCATCAAGTCAGAAAAAGAGCCCTCACCAGAAACCAAATTGGCTGGAACCTTAATCTTGGACTTCTAGCCTCCAGAACTGTGAGAAAATAAATCTTTGCTGTTTAAGTCAAGTGTCTGTGGGGTGTTGTTATGGAGCCCAAGCTAAGGCAGCAAGGACTGAAGATCCCAGATAGCACTCAGTAAATGGGTGTTGAATAAACCCAATCAGGTGGGATCTAGGCAGCAAGGCACTAGAGAATTGCACCAGGATCTATATCCACAGGGCTCCCAGCAAAATTTCTGCCCATATCACTATAGAGGACGGGACTAAGACAGGTTCCAGTGAGAAGCATCCAAAGGGAGGGGGTTCCTCTTCACAGTTAGGAAGGCAGAGGAAGGAGCATCTTCCCTGGTGCAGAGTGGAGCTTCTCCATGCACCAGCAGCACGAAAAGGCCAGTGGCTGATTCCTGATGCTGTTTCACTCCATGATAACTAGGAGTTGCCGTGGGGAGCTGATCAGCGTGCTCCACTATCATCACTTTGCAGGCAAGCCCTTCATCCTGCTACTAACAAATCACCATTATAGAGGCACCATATGAGGATAAACTGCTTGTCCTGGAATTAAACCTTTAAATATCACCTGATGACTCTAATCAATACTCGACTGCAGTTACATTAAGTAATCATTGACTGAAAACCGGCCTAGAGGTCTGAATAAAGGCCGAGAAATTAGAAACTCAGATTTAATTTCAGCTCTGCCACCAGTACTAGTCTGTCCCTGTCTCCCATTATTCATCTATAAAATGGGTGTAGTGACATTTACAGGAGTGTATATTAACTAGGAAATTCACATGAAGTGCTTTGAAGAGAGTGAACAACTGTGCCAATGTTGAGTACTTCAAGACTGCTTGAAGTCAATGCATCAGTACACCTCACTGTGGCCCTTAGTGGTCACAGACATGCCTTCCTGTACTCAGGCTGACTTTATAAAGGATATGATAGACTCCAACAAACTCAATAATCACCCAAAGAGTGCAGCAAAAAGTACTCAGAGGCCAAAAATCTCTGACGTCAGAGTCTGGCTCTGCCACCTACTTGCAGAGTGGTCCTGGGACTATCAGTGAGCCTCTCTGTTTTCAGTTTCCTATAAAATAGGAAGAATGAATTGTCAGAGATACTGGGACAACTGAGATAACATGAATGAAAATTGAGAATTATATAATAAGATACTGGTATTTGACTTCAGATTCATTAGGCGAACAAGGAAACAAAGCTGACCTGACAAACAGGGAAATTCTCAGTTTGATTCTTTACCTTGGACTACATTTATTATGAGACTCAAAACAAGTCAATTTAATTCTCTGGATTTTTAATCACCTCCCCAAAGGGAAAGGAACATCAAGGTCTCTGAAGACTACCCCACAACCATCCTGTATCATTCTTTGATTACAATAAAATGAGATATTCATCCATTTTCTCTAAAAGAGGATTACTGAAAAATTCAATAGTAAGAACTTTACGAACTCATCTAAACTTCAGGAACAATAGGTCAGCAAATGCAGATGTGATTTTTATAAATGCTGATAGTCCAGAAGTTTCTTTAGAGCAAAGAACATGATCAGGAGAACAAGTAACTACTTCCAGCTTCTGTCTCCAGTTTTTTTCTTTATGAGAAATAGGAACTTTGCCTTGAAGGCCAGTTTGATCCTAAGCAGGAAAAGATGACTTTGACAAGTTCTCTTAGCAAAGAGTAGAGATACTGCAAATTAAGATATAACTAGAACACACCTGAAACTAATATAACGTAAATCAACTATTCTTCAATTAAAAAAAAAGTGTTTAAAAAATTTGTTTTAAAAGATTGTCCATATCAAAAGAGAGAGAGAGAGATAACTGGAGCATAAACATTAAAAAAAAAAATTCAAGCTTCTAGCTGAACTTTCCAGAGAAGGACATCACATTGTATCATAATCTAGGAAGTATTTGAACTTCTCTGTCCATACTCCATGTGCATACACACATGTATATTAAGAGACTCAGACCCTGGTTACTTTAGTGAGCAGCAAACATGTCTAGTGTTTGGCCAGAATGGCCAACAGGCCACCAGCATGCCTGATGACTACAGACAAATCAGATATTATAGTTCAGTCCAGAGGTCAGAAAACTTCGCTATGAAGGGTCAAATAGTAAATAGTTTAGGCTTTACAGTTCATGTGTGCCTTTTGCAACTATTCAACCCTGCTTTTGGAGAAGGAAATGGTAACCCACTCTAGTATTCTTGCCTAGAGAATTCCATGAACAAAGGAGCCTGGCAAGCTACAGTTCATGGGGTCGCAAAGAGTTGGACATGACTGAGTGACTAACACACACACATACACACACACATACACACACACAACCCTGCTATTATGGTACAAAAGCAGCTGTAGATATGTAAAAAAATGAGCATGGCTGTTTTTCAATCAAACTTCATTCACAGAAACAGGTGAAAGGTTGGATGTGGCCCACAGTTCATAGTTTGCCAATTCCTGATCTATACTCCTGAGCCTTGGAGTGGATTAGAGGGGCTCTAAGGATTGACTCCTGCATTATTGAGGAATATAGCTGAATTCTAAGGACTCTAAGAAGGTCAGAAAGGTCTTGGAAGGGTATAAGAAGGTGTATATAGATGACTAGCATTCCTAGGAGAGCAAAGGTGTGCCAAACCTAATCTGCCTGTCCAAAACAGAAGCTGCTGCAGAATCCCAGCAATATGAAACAGAGCTGGATTCCTGAACTGGTTCTTGGAGTCCTAGAGAAACTGGACTTACATGGTATCCAAGAGTACATGGTAGGGGTGTTTGCTAATTAGGAACATGACGTTCAGGGCTGGTGGAGCTGGAAAGGTTAGTCAAATAGGGAAGAGTCAATTTTGACTCTTCTATGCTAGATTTGTTTCTTTGACTTTAACCCTTGTTTTTTCCTTTTTTTCCACTTTTGTTATTATAATCATACATAATGGCCTGCTTCAGAGAACCTGTCTGACCCTTAAACTAAAGTGTCTTTTTTAGCTTACAGGGAGATCATTTGACCCTGGCTTCCTGCAAATGACTGTAATAAACTAACACATCCCCCTGCCTAAGGTTTGCCATTCTAGGAGATATCTGCAAGAATCAAATGGTCTTTTTACTTTGTTTCCTTATCTCCCCCCATCTCTGATGCATAAAAGAACCTGGTATCCAGACCCCGACAAGATGGTTATTTTGTGACATTAGTCTGTCATCTTCTCGGTCAGCCAGCTTTCCAAATAAAGTTGTATTCCTTTCCTCAACACCTCGTTTCTTGGATTCACTGGCCCCATGTGCAACAAGCAGAGCAAGCTTGAGCTCAGTAACAAAAGTTCAAGAGGCCATTTCAGGGGGCAAATGATATTCTTAACTTCAGTTGAGAGTGTTATAGTTATTTTAGGCAAGTTACAGTTATTTTCTCAGTCGTTGATTGTTTTTCTAATTGATTAGAAAGAAAAATTTTAAGCTAATTTTTGTTTCTTTCATGGGCTGAGCAGCACAGTATGGACTCTTAGCAGCACAGAATCTTAGTTCCCCAACCAGGGATTGAACCTGTGCTCTGTGCAGTAGGGGACTTTTCAGGTGGAACAGTGGTAAAGAATCTGCCTGCCAAGCAAGAGATGCAGGTTTGATCCCTGGGTTGGGAAGATCCCCTGAAGAAGGGAATGGCTACCCACTCCAGTATTCTTGCCTGGGAAATTTCATGGACAGAGGAGCTCAGTGGGCTAAAGTCTGTGGGGTCGCAGAGTTGGACGTGACTTAGCAACTAAACAACAGCAACAAACAACCCCTGCAATGGAAGCACAGTCTTAACAACTGATCCACCAAGGAAGACCCTTGAGCTAAATTTTTAAGAACATGTATGTGACTGGCAATAGATACTGTCTACCAATCATGGAATAAATAATTTTAGTCAATAATCAAGAACTTATCACCAGTTTATGGAAAAGACTACTAAAAGGGGATATCTTGGGAGGAAGTAAATTGAATCCAGAAGGGAAGAATGAAATAAAGATGGAAGAGTTTTTTTTTTTTTTTAAGTGATAAACATGTGAATAAATCTAAAATAAAAAAAGATGATGTGATGTGATGGGGTGTGACTTAGGGTGGGGGAAGTTTCTTACGATTGAGTAGCCAGTGAAGAATTTTCTGAAGGAGTGACATTTAAATTGAGAGCTGAATGACAAGGAGCCAGCCATGCCAAGATCTGAAAGAAGCATACCAAACAGAGTGAACAGCTGATAAAAAAAGGGATTAGGCTTGGCATGTTTGAAGAACAGAAAGGAAACTCCTATTGGGAAAAGTTCATGAGCAATGTAGTGAGTAAGAGACAGGTTATACCAGTAGTTAGAGGTCAGATTATGTAGGGATTTCTTTCACTGTGTTCAAACAATGCGATTTGCATTTCAAAAAATATACACTATGGAATATTATTCAGCCATAAAAAGGAATGCATTTGAGTCAGTACTAATGAGATGAATAAACCTAGAGACTATTATATAGAGTGAAATAAGTCAGGAAGAGAAAGATAAATATCATATATTAATGCATATACCTGGAATCTAGAAAGATGGTAATGCTTAAAGCTCAATGTTCAGAAAACTAAGATCATGGCATCTGGTCCCATCACTTCATGGGAAATAGATGGGGAAACAGTGGGAACAGTGTCAGACTTTATTTTTTTGGGCTCCAAAATCACTGTTGATGGTGATTTCAGCCATGAAATTAAAAGACATTTACTCCTTGGAAGGAAGGTTATGACCAACCTAGATAGCATATTTAAAAGCAGAGACATTATTTTGCCAACAAAGGTCCGTCTAGTCAAGGCTATGGTTTTTCCAGTGGTCATGTATGGATGCGAGAGTTGGACGGTGAAGAAAGCTGAGTGCCGCAGAATTGATGCTTTTGAACTGTGGTGTTGGAGAAGACTCTTGAGAGTCCCTTGGACTGCAAGGAGATCCAACCAGTCCATCCAAAAGGAGATCAGTCCTGGGTGTTCATTGGAAGGACTGATGTTGAAGCTGAAACTCCAATACTTTGGCCACCTCATGCGAAGAGTTGACTCATTGGAAAAGACCTTAATGCTGGGAAGGATTGGGGGCAGGAGGAGAAGAGGACGATAGAGGATGAGATGGTTGGATGGCATCACCGACTCAATGGACACGGGTTTGGGTAAACTCCGGGAGTTGGTGATGGACAGGGAGGCCTGGCGTTCTGCGGTTCATGGGGTCACAAAGAGTCGGACACGACTGAGCGACTGAACTGAGCTGAACTGAACTGAACCTATTTGCAGGGCAGCAATGGAGATAAAGACACAGGGAACAGTCTTGTGCACACAGTGGGGTAAGGAGAGGGTGGGACAACTTGAGAGAGTAGCACTGATACATATACATTACTATATGTAAAACAGATAAACAGTGGGAATTCGCTGTATGATGCAGGGAGCTCAAACTCTGTGCTCTGTGACAACCTAAAGGGTGAGATAGGGTGGGAGTCAGGAGGGACGGGACATATGTATACCTGTGACTGATTCATGTTGATAAATCACAGAAACCAACATAATATTGTAAAACAATTATCCTCCAATAAATACATTTTTAAAAAGGACCAAAAAAAAAAAAGAATACATGGCTGTTCAAGAGAAATTAGATTAAAAGGGTCAAGAGATTAGGCAGGTAGATCAATTAAGAAAACACTTTAGTAGGCCAGGTGAGAGAAAATGGTGGCTTGGACCAGCATGGCAGAAGCAGAGATGGAGAGAAGTAAATAGATTTGTGATATGTTTTGGAGGTTGAGTCAACAACACTTGGTGATATTTTGGATGTAGGGGATGAGGGGAAGAGAAGAATCAAAGATGACTCCTAGTTTTCTAATCTGGCAACTAGCTGGATGGTGGGACCATTTAGCAAGGCAAGGCTTGGGGTAGAATAGATTTGTAGGGAAAAATCAAGAGTTCTGTTTTGGACACATTTCATTTGAGATGTCCAGTTGTTTAAGTGGCGATATCAAATGGACAGCTGTAGGTTGGGAAAATCCCCTGGAGAAGTGAAAGGCTACCCACTCCAGTAATCTGGCCTGGAAAATTCCACGAGCTGTAATAGTGCATGGAGTCACAAAGAGTCAGACACAACTGAGTGACTTTCACTTTCATGTGAATCATAGGGGAAGAGATCAGAAATGAAGATATAAATGTAGGTGTCAAAAGAATATACATAATATTTAAAATCTTGATACCAGATGATGTTTAGCTAGGGGTTAGCCATTAAAGTTTAAGGAATTCTTTTGGCACATGGTTACAAGGGGAAAAAAAAAAACCTTTATCTTTCAGAGATACATACTGAAATACTTACAAATGAAATGATGCCTGGTATTTACTTCAAAATAATGGGGGGAATGGGATGAGGTCTGGGTGAAACAAGATTGGCTGTAAACTGATAACTCTTGAAGTGTGGTTTTAGGGAAAGTGGTGGTTCATTTTATGAATCTATCTACCTTTGTATATGTTTAGAATTTTCTTTCACAAAACGTTTAAAATAAAATAAAGGGAATTCCCTGGTGGTTCAGGGACTGGTTAGGACTCGTGCGGTCACTGCCGAGGGCCTGGGTTCAACTTTGGTTGGGGAACTAAGATCCCACAGGTTGTGCAGTGTGGACAAAGAAACCAAGCAAGCAAGCAAGCAAGCAAGAAACCGAAATAAACTATTTTATTTATGGTCTCCATTAAAAGTGGTAGAAGCAGAGATGGAGAGATGTAAATCAATTTGGGATTAAAAGTGGTCCTCCATTAAAGGTGGTACTGAGGTAAGTATTTCACAGTCAACATTTTAAACAAGATGCTCAGAAAGCAAGCCAGAATAACCAGAGGTACATGAGGAAGAGGTTAAGTAAGATTAATCAGGTAGACAGAGGTCACATACGTAGGGCCTTCAGTGTGGGGATATGACTGGGCTTACATTTAAGAAAGAGCACTTGGCTAGTCTAAGAATAGAATGCTGGAGAAAAACATTAAGCAAAAATTGTCTTAAATTCTGATATCCTAAGCATGATTTGTAAAGAAGTCATCTGATATTGTAGGTATTGTACGATACTTTACAGATACCTATTTAGTCCTCATGATGTCTCTTTAAGGTAGGTATTATCATCACTATGGTACATGCTGGGGAACTTCAGCTCAGAGAGGTGAAGTCAAAAGTCATGCAATTACAAGTGGCACAGTTCGAATTCAAATCTTTGTCTGACTTCAGTGATTCATTTTGCTCACTACACAATATTATGGACATGCTAGGAGTTGCATGAGAGATGGTAGGTAACCAAAGAGTTGCAGAGATGGTAGGTAAACTAGTGCTTCTAAAAACTATAATGGAGAAATTCCCACCTGGTCACAGACCTGACTAACCACTAAATTAATTTCTCTTGATCCAGACTAGCTGGCTAGAAATGATGACTATGGATACATTCTTGAGCCAAAATTTGACTGGGATTGCTGTCACCAACATCTTCTACTTACGATTTATCTTTAATACTACTGCCAGAAGAGTTTTTAGATCACACTACTTTCCTCCTTGAAAGCTGTTTCTGCTACAAAATCTATAACAGAAAGGCCAAACATTTCAATGTAGTATGCAAGGCTCTTCACAGTCTTTCTTAGCAGTTCTCAAACTTTTGGTTCTCTTAAAAATTATTGAGAACTGTAAGGGCTTTTTGTTTATGTGGATTATAGCTATTGACATTTATTTTATTAGAAATTAAAACTGAAAAATTAAAAAATGATTAATTCATTTAAAAACAGTAAACCTTTAAATGTTAACCAAAATATTATTTTTTTCCAAACCTCTTTAATATTAAGGCTTTATAGAAGACTGCTGAATTCTCATATATGCCTCTGCATTCAACCTGCTCTGATATGTTGCTCTGGTTAAAGTATATGAAAAATATCTGGTCACATCCATGTATGTAGGTGGTAAGGGAGTATTAATAGTCATCTAGATAATCTTGGATATTCTTCTCTGGTACTATACCAGATCTTGGTTAAGTGGTAGTTTCTTGAAAGTTACTTGCAATATGGAATCTCAAACCATATCAATGAACTTCTTGTACTCAGTTACATTAAATTCATTGGTTTAACTTGCAGTTTTAATGGATCTTTTACTCATGCATAATTCTGTAACATCCTAAATGGGGTCATTTGGAAGTAATTGGTTCACTGAGTTATGTGGATCTTCCAAATGTTGACACATTTCATTATATAGTTAAAAAAATCTTTTTTGCTAATGCCACCAGCAATCTCATCAGAAAAAAAATGTTTAAGTATTATGAGGCTGTCATGGTAGCAGATACAAGTTTTCAAAAATTCTTATTTTTGTGTGAAAGCATGAATTTTATCATGGATAAGAAATACTGTCAGTTGTTTTCCTTCAAGTAATAGGCTCACTATGCTCATTCTTAAGAAAATATCTGCCAAACACCCAATTCTGAATAACCACAGCTGGTCTGCCACTTGTTCTTTTAAGATGGTCCATGAAAAAGAGGCTAATTCAGCTTTGTAATTCAAATTTTGAAACTTCAACTATTTAGCAAGTGGTTTTCCTTGAGACAACCATACTTTGGTATGCAGCGTAAGTACCTTCTGTGTACTTTTCATTTTATCACACAGAATTTTTTAACAGATACATACTAAAGGGTTGAGATTTAATATGATGTACTACTTCATCAAGGACATTCTCAAGTAAAACTGATGCTTGTTTTTCTAAACCTACTGGTACCATATGTGCCATGGTTTTGATTTTCACAGGTGTAAATAGTTTTCACCCACTATTGCTTTTGCATCTTCAGTGCAAATGTCAACATACTGAAAAAGACAAATAATGTCTTGGTATTATTATGAAAATGGTGACTTTTTCATGGTCACTCTTTGACCTTGCATGCACCACATCTGAAGAACCACTGCTTTATTCATTATTCTTTTCCAGTCACCTGTCCTGCTTCTGTTTGTCATCATCATCTCTGTGACTTTGCATATATTGTTCCTTTGCCTACAGTGTCTTTGTCAGCCAGCTGGCAAAATCTCATTTGTCATTTAATATCTGGTTTGTATTTCATTTCTGAGAAGCTGACTTCATGTCTTTAAAGCTGATTTAATCACTTGTTTTTTTGTGCTTCTGTGCCATTCTGAGCATACATTGTTTAAGCATTTATCACATTGAGGGCAGAGGGTCTAGTAACATTTTTAAGCACCTACTACGTGCCAGACCCTGTGCTAAGTCTTCTACATGTTTCTATTATATCCCCAAATTAATTACAGACTGAAGGTCCAGATAGACAGCTGAAGCTGAAGTCAAACCTACGCCCACTATTTCAGCAGTGTGGTAATCTTTACCCCTGTTTATCCCTATGGCACATAGACAGCACAGTTAAGACATTCAATTTATGTCACTTGAACAGTCAAATAAATGAACTTAGTAAAAATCTCAACTCATAATGCAAGGCTCTACAAAGTCTCTCATCTTTCAGAGCCTAGGGTTTGGCCTTCGGTACAGTATTTTTCATTCTTTATGTACCATTTAGATTTGGAATCTTCATTTACTTATAGAAAAACTTGCATTTTCATTTCTTCCAGCAATGTGTTCCCAGCCGTGGGATGGTAATTTAATGATCACATTGCCATCAAGCTGGAAACACAAATGTTGACATTTGACGGTAATGTTTTTCCTCTCAAAGTTGCTTCAAGTAAATACTAATGGTGTATCCAAGTAAATGAAATAATTATTGACAAAGCAAATGGTGTATATTTTTCAACATGAGTGTTCAAGTTTTAAACTCTCCAAAAAGTTTTTTTTAAAAAAACCTATTTAACACTAATACCTCTCTTTCTATTTAGTCTGGACATTATGAAATGTGAAAATTCCACTGTGCCTCTAAGAAAAGCTTAATGCCTCAAAATTCCTTTATTTAAACTATAGTACATATCTTGAAAATGGGGAGAAGACCAGTGGTTCTCAAAATATGGCCCCAGGATTAGCATCATCATCATCACTTGGGAATTTGTTAGAAGGACCCAACTCAGACCTATCAAATCAAAAAACTCTGGGGGCCTGGTCCAGCAATTTGTGTTTCAATAGTCCTCCAGTTATTGAGATGCATGGTTAAATCTGACAACCAGTGGGGTAAATGCACTGCATCTTTTGGATAAATGGATGCTACCTATAAAGAAATAATACATTGTAGAAATTACGATTGGCCTATATGCAAGCAAACCTTTGACAATATAAGCTGTTTAGCAAGAAGTCTGCCATGCCAAGGGTCCAGGCTACCCTCACACCCACATACAGTGGTAGGCAACCAAAGTAGAGAATCTCATTCCACTGAACAGAAGCAAAATTATTCCTTGACTCTGCCTCCCAGAATGTGGATAAACACACCATAATCATACTTAATGAGGAGTAAAGCCATTTATTGATTTGCCTGAACCATCTGCCATTCTGTCACAGGTAACTACAGCCATGTACTGTTTAAACTGCTTCTTTTCTAAATAAAACAGCAACCTGCAGTACATGTGGTTTATTACTACTGGAGTACAATATTCTATCATCTACTTCCAGCTACCAATGACAAGACTATTCTTCCCAGGGATGTATTACCACTATTCTACTTGCTTCATTATTACATGGATTTAAGGAAAATAGTAACTTCTTAGCATTTTGACAACTAGTTGCAGGTATGTATAAAAAGCTTATTTTAGCAAAGAATATATATAAAATTTCCTGGCATTTTGCTAGAAGAAATGAAGGCATTGAGGGGTTATTTTTATTTACATTTTTCTAAAGAAAAGCTGTTGAGAGACTCTGTCCTAAACCAGAGTTTTCTGTCTTTGCTGGGAGAAGGCCAGACCTGGGAAAGAAGGCTCAGTATAAATCAAGAGGCAGAGAGACACAGAATCAGATGAATGGAATACTCAGGGCGTATCTTTGTAAGAGTAAAAAGGGCAGGGGATGCAAGGAAATCATCCCATTTGTTACAAACCTGGATAACAGTTCCTTGTTCTTATTGGAAGTACATTAAGTTTGCTTAAAATACAAATGAGAAAGAAAAAACCTTACACTTCCTAAACATAAATGTTTATGTAAGTGATTACAAGTGAAAGTATAAAAATTTTGTTTGATTCTATATACATTAACAATGTAACATTATAGGAAGAATAAAAGTTGTAGAGTGAGACAGATCAGGGTTTGAATTCTGGCTCTGACAATTACTAGCTGTGTGAATCTGGCCATTTCTTAATTTCTCTGATTTTCAGTTTATAGGGCTATTACAAGGATTTGATATAAATATTTGGCATATGACTTATAAAAGGTAGGTGATCAACAGGTATTCAAGTATTAAAGTAAACTGATGCTTAGAGAACTGGTGTGAGTGTGCAGTTTGCCTAGTTGGATTGAGAGTTATACCACTTGGTCTCAATCTCAATAACTAACTTCTCTTATTTCACCTACATGTTAAAAAACTATAAACTGCTTGCCGTTTCCCCAACCTTTCCGCAACACATGAAATAGGACAGAAAGAGATAGAAGTAAAAACAACAAATATTCTCCTAAAAAATAATCCATATAGACTTAACACCTTAGTGAAAGCCAAAAAAAAATTGCTTAAAGAGTTTGATTTCACTTACAGTGAAGTAAAGAATGGTATCACCATTTATTCATTTGATCTTGTTTCTTCCTCATACTACCATAGCATTTCAAAGTAACATATTATTTACTGATAGTAAAGTGTTACAAATTTGTTTTTCTATGTTAAAGTTCCTCTGCATTTACCAGAATGCAGCAGGCTACTTTAGCTAACGATCCAGGGCCATAGAACTTGTCCAATGCAATATGATCATTTTAATAATATTCTACTCTTGGAATGCAGTTATAAAGATAGATGATGGCCACTGAGTGCTATTTACAAAACAAAAATGGCTCTCATACAATCTTAAAGATGCAAAAAACTCAGCAACTGAAAATATGTTTTAAAAAATTCCTATATTCCACAAGTCGATTTAACATACCTGAGAATTCTCTTAGGAATCTGCGATGGAGATGAATGACTCCTTTTCTTCTTCTCTGAGTCCTGTAGAGACCCCTCCTCTGCTCCACCCTTCTCTGTGACTGCTGACTGCTCTGCCCTGGCTTTGCCCTGGTCCATGCTGAGCTGGCCTTGGGCAGGGTCACACCTGTACATGAAGACAATGGCTGGCTTCTCGCTGGATTCTCCTTTTGCCTCTGTGAACCAGTGATGGCGCTGAACTGGAGGAGGTGGCAGCATGTGGATGACTGTGCCATCCAGGCCCACCAGTTTGCCTTTTTCCCGGTCTTTCTCTTTGTCGTCCTCCTCGTCTGTTTTCCGACGGCGGAAGAAACTTTTAAATGAGATCCAGCGTTTAGGTTTTGCGTCCGCTGCCCGCCTGCTCCCTTCAGAGTGCAAAACTGATTCAGCTTCAGTTGACCTGGTCGGGCTGGTTGGCTTGGTCCAGTTGGTGAAATGCCTCTGCAAAAGGTTACTTGCATGGTAAGGGGAGGAAGTCGAGCGTGGTGGGGGAAACGGGGCTGGTGGCTCGCTTTGGGGGTTTGTCACTGATTTGGAGGGAGGGGTGGTGACTGGCTTTGTGAGCGGATCTTTCTGTGCTTTGGTGGTAGGACTTTCTGTGGTCTGAGGTGCTTCAGCCTCAGCGCTGGGCTGGGACGTGAAGAGAGATTTGGGGCGCACTGGTGTACTCTTGGGTGTAGTTTTAGCAGCACCGGCATCAGGAGGAACTGCATAAAGTTCTTCCACACTGCAAGCTTTAGGGCCAGACTGGGGCATTTCTGGAGGAGACTGCGGGGGCTGGATAGAAGCCACAATCTGAGAAAGCACAGTGCTTGCTTTCTCTCGGGTGCTACTGCCACTGCCCACCACCTGAGGCTCCTGAGTGCTTTCTGTTTTGGCCACAGGTTCTTGAGTGGTTCTCTGGAGCTTTGTTGGGGAGCTGTGGCTGGAACTGTAACTTCTCTGTGGTGAAGACTGACTTCTGTTAAGACAGCTGTTAAACTCCTGAACCTTCTGAGCCACTGAACCCCTTTTACGTTCTGTGCTGTTTGAAAACCCTTTAGCTTGGGGACATTCAGTGGGTTTGCTGGTAGTGTTATCAGACGCTTTGCTTTCAGTCTCTATTTCTTCGTAAGTGTGGCTTATTACGCTTGTGGTTTTCTCCTTCACTGAAAGTTCTCCACTGGTTCCGAGAAAACTCTTGTAAATGGCTAGATTGTCATATGCATTTGGATTGATTACAATGGGAACTTTGATAGCATTTTTGGAACTCCGAGCGTAAGTTGGCTCATCATGAATGATAATTGGAAAAGGTGGCATACCGGCATTGTTATAACTGTTAAATTTTATTTCAGACAAATTGGGTGATTTCACAGGGATGGTTTTGGAGGAAACATTTGTAGCTGTGGGTGAAGTAGGTGCTGATTTGTGACAGATTTTCCTTGGAGGGACATTCGGTCCAGTCCCACTGCTGATTAATTCCACCTTAGGTATCTTCTGTCGTGGACTGGTGCTGGAAGTCCATACTTCCTGGTAGCGGATGGCACTGGATTTTTGGAAATGGGCACTTATGTGTCCTGATGTCAATGCAGGTGATGTCACCGGAGAGTTTGGAGTAGAAGATGAGCTTTTAGTCTTGGGACTATTAGCATGGCCCTCAAGGTGCTCACTGGCCATGGCTGCTGACACATCCACGACGGTATACGGCTTGCACAAAGGCTGTTCCAGATTCACAACTCGGTAGGGCTTTGCTTGCTCTTCCACAGGAACAAGGTTTATGGTTACCGCTTGCCCAGCAATATCTGTAGAGGCTTTACTTTCTGGCTTCTCAGTTTGTACAGCAATCTTGCCATCCTTCTCTTCTAATCGGAGAGCAAGGACTGCTTTGTGTGTCTCTGGAACTTTTACTGAGCTTTTAGAGGCTTGTGAGGAGTCCTTCTCCTGATCATTACCAGAGAGGCTTTCATAACTGGGCTCACTTTCCTTCACGTCCTTAGAATCTCCCGGGTTACCAGGAGCAGGTCCCCCATTACAGATCTTCTGGGATAAACTGCTGGCTGTCTCAGAATGTGATTCTTCCGTTAGAGAGGAGCCTGGGGATGTGGAGTCAGATGACGCCATGCTCTGAGTGCTTCCTGGCCCATAGGAGACCACAGAATTCTCTTCATAACCATTCAGGATTTCATCATAACTGTCATCATAGTCTACAGCACAGATTCTTTGCAGAGATTTATTTCGCAGGGGGACGGTATTCCATTTTTTGTCCACAAAGAATCGCACAGGAGACAAAGTGTTTGCTCGAAAGTTGGCAAAGCGAGGTTGCCCTCTCATGCGAATCTCCATGGCCAGCAGTTCCTCATCACTTTCATCCCAGCTCTCATGCTCCTCCTCCATGTTACTCAAAAGCACATCTTCCTCACTCTCTTCGCCACTAGAAAATTCTGGGTAACAGAATCGACCCCCTTCATTACTGATCACTTCTGTGCTCCCACTCAGAATAACATGCTTGCCCTGAGTATCCTTCATCCCGCCCATCATGCAACTTGGTGGAAGCTTTCTTTCCAGGGATCGTTTATAGCAATCATTTATTCTTCCTAAGAATGTCTCTCTGGAGTTAGTCTCATTTTCTTTTATTTGAGGGGTGGTATCCAAGCCTGCTATCTCCTTTAACACCTCAGTTAGTCCATTATTGTTATTTGAAATCTTCTTTGCACTATCATTATTCCCATAAGGCTTAGAGACATGGCTAAATCCTTCAACATCATCTTCATTATTATTATTAAGTGGTTTCTGATTCAAGGCCATCCTGTTTCGGTTCCATCCTACGACGACAGGTTTATTCTCACAGTGTTCTTGTATACTAAGCTCACCACACACGCTTAGCCCATCTGCCACCATCATAGTGGGCTTCACAGCGATAGTGGGTTTTTTAGCCACAGGAGGCCGGAAGTTTCCAGTGTTCCTGATTCGGTGGTTGTTACTGTGGTTGGCATTCGTTTTATTGCCATGGGTGATGGGTGCCTTCTCAGGGTCTGGGGGCAGCTGGTGTAAACTTTTAGGTTTAAAGCAGTTCTTGCATTCACCAGGTTTCCAAACGTGTTCAGTAAAGGTATTACAAGCAGACATTTTTAAAAATAGAACTTCACAGACAATGCTCTCCTTTCAGTGCATGGCAAAACTTTCATCTGTTAGTTTTCACCTCCCCTGTGTTCCTTAGCAGCTCCTGTAAGTGTGATCAACCTAATGGTGGAAGGGGGAGAGAAGAAGAAAATCTGAATGGAAAAGGTACTATGAGGTTTATTATGATGAATGATTAGAAAATATTGGCTCCAGTTTTCCTTAAATCAAAAGACTGAGAAATAAACTAATTTGGGCACTTTATGAACTTTCTTTAGTTAATTACCATTTTGAAATGCTAGTTTTTAAACCATAATTTTATGCATTCTCATTGAACCAAGTATATATAATATTTCACTTGATGTCTCTGTGACAGTGATACCGTGAGCTTCCCTTCCTGGAAATGAAACCATTCTTTCTGTTATTCTCCAACCTAAAACTTCTTAGTCCATTGTGGGTTCCTCTTCTTCTTCCTACCCTTTACTTTTGGATACCTCATGGACTCCTCAAACACAATGCATCCAGGACTAATCTTTTGGCCACCTCTTTTCTCAGCTGTTCAGATGCTTTTATACTCTAACCAGCCCTCCTCTACCCTCCAGGCCACCTTCTTCCTCTGTCTTTATCCTAATTCAGCTACTGTCACTATCAGCTACCTAGATAGCTAAGCTTCAACCCTCAGATCATTCTTGACACCTCTCCCCTCACTTCTAACTGCACATCCTAAATCCTTTTGTAAATTAGCCTTGCCAACTTTATCTATTACATTTCACTGGAACTCCTTTCCATTACCAAACATGGCTGGTAGTTCAGATGCTCACCATCTTTTGCCTAGATTCCTGCAATAGGTTGTTAACTGATCTCCATGCCAGTAGCCTCACCCCATCCCAATCTAACCTCTCTACCTTTGTAACTCAAACTGTGGTCCTTAGTAGAGCAGTATCAGCCTAATCTTGAAGGCTGTTAGAAATGTAGTATCTAAAGTCCAATCCCAGTCCTGCATCAGAATTTGCATTTAGTGAATTCTCAGGTGACTCCACCATTCTCTACTACTATCAGATTTTTTTTCTATAATGCTAATATGATCACCATATTACCTAGCTTAACTATTCTGTGGTTCAATATTACCTGATGCATTGGCTCCAAAATGTCAGATAGGGGTTTCTAGATGGGTAAGAACCACCTGGGGAAATACCCAAAGTCAGTCTCTTAGGGAAGAGTCCAGGAATCTGATCTTTAAACAAGTTCTCCAGGTAATTCTATGTACACTGAGGTGTTGGAACCTCTGAGTTACAGGATGAAATACAAGCCTCTTAGGTTTTCAGGATATAGTCCTTGCCTCCCTTCTAGCCTTATGTCTTAAAAATCAGCTAGTCTTTTCAAACTCTAAATCCCACTGGGCTACTCATTTCTCCTTGGTACCATCAAAGTCACTTAGACATATCTCCATGAACAAGCACTTTCACTTTTAATTGTCTGTTCTCTCACTAGTTTTTGAACTTTTTAAAGCCTGGGCTATATCTTATTCATTTCTATATGTCTAATGTAAGGAGTTGGATGGGCTTCCCTGGTGGCTCAGTGGTAAAGAATCTGCCTGCCAATACAGGAGACACAGGTTTGATCCCTGGGTCAGGAAGATCCCCTGGAGAAGAAATGGCAACCCACTCCAGTATTCTTCCTGGGAAATTCCATGGACAAAGGAGCCTAGTGGGCTACATTCCGTGGGGTCGCAGAGAGTTAAGACATGACTTAGTAACTAAACAACAATAGCAAGGAGCTGGATAAACACTGGTTGATTAAATGTGCTAGTTTTGAGGCTTATCTTAAAAAAAAAAATCTTGTGTCTTTCTCTCTTGTCTCTCTCTTTGGCACAGTGCTACAGACCTTCCCACTACAGTCTTACATTTCCACTTTGGATATTATAATAAAGCTGGCAGTGGGCATGTACATGTAAGAACTATTTTAATAGCTGGAAAGTTTAACCTCATTCATGGACAGTGACAGTGACCAGTATCTTTGGTTTGTCAGAAACACAGCCTTTCATCAAGTTTCAGCACATTTATAAGAAAGGACAGAACATTTTCTTTAGCTAATATACACAAAGCTACATCCCTTGTAAACAACACTCACAGAGCACTCTGCCTCAGTGGAAGAAATGCAGACAAAGATCAAAGAATGCCACACAGAGAGTCCAATGACTTGGCCAAAATCTAAGTTCATTCTTTGCTGGAGATTATGGAATGTCTTTTTTCAATAAAATTAAAATATATTTTTCAAGTGTTTGAAAGTATTTATTTACTCTTTCAAATTTTCTAAAAGTTTTGTCCTTTAGTTGATAAAACCATTTCTTGCTATTCTTAGACTGAAACATTTTGAGCAAGGGGAAGAATGGCATAAAGTTAGGCTGAAAAAGAGAGCAGGGTCCAGATCACGTGGGGCCTTTTATAGCCTTTTAAAGATTATAGAGTTTCCTAAAGGCAGTGGGAACCCACCAAAGGGTTTTAAACAGGGAAACAAGATGACATAATCTGCATTTAAAAAAGACAGCTTTGACCAAAAAACCTGAAATACTTAGGTATAAGTCCAATATAGTATGTGCAAAATCTATATGCAAAAAACTAAAAGATTGATTAAAGAGATCAAAGACCTAAATAAATAGAGAAATATATCAAGTTCTCTCACTGTTGTTAAGATGTCAATTCTCCCCATGTTGCTTTGCAGATTCAGCGTAATTCCAACCAATATGTGAGAGGATTTTTTTGTAGAAATCATCAATTGATTCTAAAATGTATATAGGAAGTCCAAGAAACTAAAATAGCTAGAAATGATTTCAGAAAAGAACAAAGTTGGAGGACTCATATTATCAGATTTCAAGACTTTTAAGCTATAGTAATCCTGACAAGGTAGAACTGGCAAAAGGATAGAAATATGTATAGATGAGAGAAATGGGATAAACAAATTACAACCCATAGGGCAAATCTAGTCTATTGCATGTTTTTGTATGTTCATAAGCCAAAGATGTTTTTAAATTTTTTAAATGGTTGAAAAAAATTAAAAAGCATCAAAATTATATGAAATTCAGATTTCGGTGCCCATAGATGAAGTTTTATTGGCACATAGCCAGGTCCAATTGTTTGCATATTGTCTACCCTTATGGCAGAAAGTGAAGAGAAACTAAAGAGCCTCTTGATGAAAGTGAAAGAGGAGAGTGAAAAAGCTGGCTTAAAACTCAACATTCAAAAAAACGAAGATCATGGCATGTCCCATCACTTCATGGCAAATAGATGGGGAAACAATGGAAACAGTGACAGACTTTATTTTCTTGGGCTTAAAAATCACTGCAGATAGTGATTGCAGCCTTGAAATTAAAAGACCTTTGCTCCTTGGAAGAAAAGCTATGACCAACCTAGATAGCATATTAAAAAGCAGAGACATTACTTTGCTGACAAATGTCCGTCTAGTCAAAGCTATGGTTTTTCCAGTAGTCATGTATGATGTGAGACCTTGACCATAAAGAAAGTTGAGCACCGAGGAATTGGTGCTTTTGAACTGTGGCATTGGAGAAGACTCTTGAGAGTCCCTTGGACTACAAGGAGATCAAATCAATCAATCCTAAAGGAAATCAGTCCTGAATATTCATTGGAAGGACTGATGCTGAAGCTTCAATATTTGGCCACCTAATGTGAAGAACTGACTCATTGGAAAAGACCCTGATGCTGGGAAAGATTGAAGGCAGGAGCAGAAGGGGACGACAGAGGATGAGATGGTTGGATGGCATCACCGACTTGATGGCCATGAGTTTGAACAAGCTGTAGGAGTTGGTGATGGATAGGGAAGCCTGGTGTGCTTCAGTCCATGGGGTCGCAAAGAGTCAGACACGACTGAGTAACTGAACTGAACTGAACTGATGGTGGCTTTTGTGCTACAATGGAGAACTGAATATTTATGACAGACTATGTAGCACCCTCGTCACTTTGCAGTGCTTTTCAGCACTCCACAAATTTCATTTCCACTGCCACATGAATCACTTGTATGAAAAGACATTTTCAAAGATAAAAATATGTGAGATTTCATTACAGATATGCATCAATAAATATTTGTAATCAACTTTGATGACAGGAAACACCAATTTTGAAACTGAATGAAGCAAAATTAATCACTGTTGATCTTAGCACAAACTATTTATCCCTCTCCTAAAAAAGAATTCCATTCTTCTTATTAAGTAGTGCTGTCTCACAAAAAAAAAAAATCCTCAATTTTTACATTTTGAAATTTGTAATGAAAATTCATGGAAATGTATTTTCTTGTTATACAAGTACCTACATAATAATATCTTGGTTTCTGCTTTTTCACCTGCAAAACCTAAAATATTTATGACTTGGTTCTTTAAAGGAAAAGGTTGCTGATTCTGGATATAGATCAAAACAGACATAGAAGAGAACTGAGACCAGAAATAGATCCACACAAATATAGTTAATTGATTTTTGATAAAAATGAAAAGGATATCTTTCAACAAATGTGCTAGAAAAACTGGACATCCATAGGCAAAAAAGTGAACCTTAATCCACAGTCACACCTCATACACAAAAATGAATTCAAAAGGGATCAGAGATCTAAGTATAAAATGTAAAGCTACAGAATTTTGAAAGCAAATATAGGAAAAATTCTTAGCAACTTTTGAATAAGAGTTCTTAGATACAACACTAAATGCATGATCCATAGTGAAAAAACTGATAATTTAGTCTTTACTAAAATTGTTCTGACAAAGATACCGATAAGAGAATGAAAAGACAAGCCATAGATAAGAAATTTTTTGCAATGTTCATATTTAACAAAGGACTTTGTATCCAGAATATACAAGGAACTTTCAAAAATTCAAGAAAACAAAATCCAATAAAAATAAATGCAAAAGATTTGAGCAGATACTCCACCAAAGGTAAATGGATTGCATATAAATGTGAGAAAGATGTTAAATATCATTAGTCATACAGAAATACAAATTAAAACTACAGTAAGTGCTGCCATACATCTATTGGAATAATTAAAATAAATTAAAACCAAAAACTGGGTTTGAGGAGGATGTGATATGGAGCAATTGAGATTCTTACCCAGTGCTAGTGGGAATGCTAATAGTTCAGTCACTTCAGAAAACAGTTTGGCAGTTTCTTATAAAGTTAAACACAAACTTTCCAGGTAACCCAGTGATTACATTCCCAGGTATGAAAACTTGTGTCTACACTAAACACTGTATGCAAAGGTTGACAGGTTATAACTGAAAACAATCCAGATATTGTATAGTGGTGGTTATATGCTTGCATGCATTTGTCACAACTCATAGAACTGTATACTTTAAAAACAGACATTTTACTATACATAAATCAAACCTCAATAAATCTGACTTAAAAAAATAAAAGACAGTTCTGGCTGCTGTACAGAGAATGGACTGGGGGAGGACAGTACAGGAGGTCAGGAGACTATTTAAAGGGCAGTTGTGGGCAAAATAAGATATGCCAAGGATCTGTATGAGGATGTGGCTTCAGGGAAAGTGGATAAAGGTATATGATGAAACCCTGGATTTTAGACATCAAGGTTTTAGGTTTATGTATTCAAGTGATTTGTGGGGCCATATATTGAGACTGATGATTTTGGAGGAGGTAGAACTTTTGGAGGGAAGATTACGAGTCCATATTTTGTTAGCCTGAATACTGCAGAGCAAGTAGTTGAATTTATAAGTCTGGGACACAAGGGAATTCTGCTGTCTTGTCTGTTTGGGAACTACTAGCACAGGAATAGCTAGGCCAAAAAGAAAACAGAGTGAGCTTGGAAGGTAGCCTTGGTGGGTGAACCAGGGAGAAGAGGATAACCCCCAAAATAAACTCAAAAATAACAGCCCTAAGTGTAATGATATAGAAGCCAGATGAGATTTCATTGTGTGTACTTCAAATGCTGCTGAGAGGTAAGAGAGAATGAGAACTTGAATGTGCCTACTGGACTTGGCATTGTGAGCTCACTGGTGAGCTCAGCCCAGATTATTCTGGTGCAGTGGGAGGGATGGAAAGCAGACTGCGGTGTCAAAGAGGGATGAGAGAGAGTAATTTTAGATAACTTTTTGGCAAAATTTAA
This sequence comes from Okapia johnstoni, assembly GCA_024291935.2. Lineage (NCBI taxonomy): Eukaryota > Metazoa > Chordata > Mammalia > Artiodactyla > Giraffidae > Okapia > Okapia johnstoni. The sequence goes on from CM044326.1 coordinate 28,370,076, forward strand.
GTGGGAGGTAGAAGAAAGAAAGAGCTGGGAGTATGGGGGAGGGGGTCTCAAAAGGATTTCCTTATTTTAAGATGGCAAAAACTAGATCATATTGACTACAAATACTGGAAACAGACACAGGGGAGTGTGAGAGGCTGAAAAGAGAAAAAAAAAAGTGGTAGATATTAATAATTACAAACCTTAGAATGTTAAAATTGAGCAGGCCCTTAGTTCAATTCTTCTGTTTTATTGACAAGGGAAACTGAAGCCCAGAAAAGGCCACATAAATGAATGAGAAAGACTGAGAACAGCAACTCAAGGCTATAGCTACCTATAGGATGTTCTGTTTTTAAATTACTTTTTTCTTTTATTATATAAGATATTTGTTCTTTTCTTATGTATGCTCACTGTGAAAACTCAGAAAAGCATAAAGAAAATGAAATCATGCATAATCTTATTATTCAGAAGTGGCTTCTATTAGCAGTTTGTGGAAGTTCCTTTCAGTTACCAAGAATCTTTAAAAAAAAAAAATTCTTGTCTACTTAGCCTGTGTGGTACTGATGACAAAGAATAAGGAATCCCAGCCTAATATCTTGTTAACCAAGTTAAACCCACTGATGAAAGAGAAGGATTAAATTTTCTCTTTGTAAGTAGTAGAGTATATTTTCTTTTTCCAAGGCTGGTAGACAGATAGTAAAAATAATTCTCCATTTTGAGTGCACATAAGTTAATTCAGTCAAGAGATGCTGCTGAGTTGATTAGCAGCTATCACATTATCAACAGGATAGACAAATGAGATTCACCAGGAACACAATCAGCTTATGTCAGTGCTGTGTGCAATAGAAACCCATCAATAAAACTGAAGCCTTGGATTTGACATTCTTTTATAAGTAATGTGTACATCTGTATTCAATCTTATAAAACCAAGAGATGAACAGAGCAAACACCTTTAGCAAGCACCAGATGGAGCTGCTGTCTAAGTCACAAAGCCTTAACTATAAGGGTTTCATTTTTCAACACTAATTATGTTTGGAGACAAAGATGTGCACTTAAAGACACTGTCAAAACTATTTTAACTTACAACAGGCTCTTAGAAAGAGAAGCTACACCAGTTGTAGCTCTATCCAAAGAGCAGTCCTTGGGCTTTACTGCTTTTGTGAAATAACTTCAATGGCAATCAATAACTAGCAGCTTTGTCTGCTCAACACTGACACCTCCAAAATGGGAAACTCGAGCCATCAAAGTCATGCTTGAGAAATAAAAAATGTGTCTCCTGAGGCACTTAAGTAAGAATATATGACAGTCTACCCTGGTGTCTTCTATTTATTTGCCAAAACAGGTCAGCTATGGAGCATCAAATGGAACATTGGATAAGGAAAAACTCATTGGCCTCCACATCCCTTAAAATCTCAAAGCAAATCCTGCAGATGAAATGCTCAATGAGAAAGTGTAATGGCTGAAGTTGCCCCTAGGAGCTAGCCAGGATTCCATAATCTAAGATCTGATTTCATATTTGACAGTTTTCAAGGCCAAAACCCTTCGGGCTATAGATGAAGCTGTTCACGGGTAGCTTATTTCACTTCTAGTCATGACAGCTTTTAAAGAATCTATTACTGTTTTTTACTCTCTCTACTGCTATACAGTCAATGACATAATTAGTTTGCTTCTAGTCCAACAGTTTCAAGCTGATTTGATACAAGACAGCCAAATCCACACAGGATCTCAAACTTGGAATAGATAGGCCCACAGAAAGAGCCAGAGCTCCTCAAGCTAGATGCAATTTCCAAGTCAGTGAAGAAGGTGAGAGTGTGCTGGTGGTATATTAAATACCATAAGCAGAGTATTTCCTAAAGGCATCCAAGGAGAATCTGTTAATAAATGAGGATGGAGAATGGACTGCTCAGCTCCTTCCCCAATCCTGTGACTCCCAGAGCCCATTATCTCTCTTCATAAAATCTGTCATACTGTCAAAGGAGCAGAATCAAGAATTCTCACTGTTTTACATGGGCTTTTAAGGATACTGTTCACTGAGAAACTATTGCTTATATGTCATCCAACACATTAGTGTAGTCCAGCTCCAGGCTACTAAAGTAAAATTTACAAGCCAAGATTCTCATTAGGCTTTTGTAATGGAATGAGTGGGTCACTTAAATAAAAAAAGAAAGGAACATGTGACAAGTATCCCCACGTCACTGTTTCCAACCTTTCCTCCTTCCACAGTGAAAAATGCTGACCGATATCTCAACCAGCTGCCAAACCCTTCAGTATATGACTACAAGGGTGGGGAGAGGAAGTGAAAGCAAAGCTGCAGGAAAAGGCTTTGTAGGAGATAAAATACAGCTTGAATTTGGCACATAAATGGAAATTCCATGAATAAAAGGAACCTTCTTAATTTGAGATTTGACCAAAGAGGGGAAAAAAAAAATCACAGTTCTTTGCTAATGATAAGAATAGGCAAGATCTTAAGACTCAAGGTTCTTCTGTCTAAAGAAGAAACCAAGGTAAGACCTACTTAATTTAGAAAACTTAACCAAAAAGCTCTGCTGAAAGGAGGAAGACCATCCACTTCCAGTTGTTCTAACCACATGTTTTTTCTAACAATTTACTATTCCTGTCACATGGTAGTCATCTAAGGATAAGAATTGTGCAACAGCAGATGTGTCGCTGTAAAGAGGCACTGCTAAGGTCCTGACACATTTTTTCAGTTCAAACTCTTTGATGAACCATTAAATAATAATAATAATAATTATTATTATTATTATAAATTAGGTAACAGCTAGTTATAAGATTATAATTTCCAAAATGTTCACTGAACCCACTTCAGACCCCTATGTAAGAAGGTAGGCATCATAGAGCAGGTCAAAATGTTATCTAGTAACAGTCAAGGACTCCATAGTATTTTTCAGTTTTACTCTACTCACAAATGATTCCCTCTGCTTGGAATGTATATTCTCTAATGCTGTTCCATTTGGCAACAGCCTGTTTACCCTTCAAGACCCAGTTCAAAATTTACCTGTGATGAAGCTTTACCTAACTCCCTAAATACCTTTATTGTAAGACCATGTTATATTATATAGGTCCCCAGAAGGCAGGGCTGTGTCTTTTTCATCTCTAGATCTCTTAGATTGCTTGGAATATAGCAGATAGTAAATAAGTGCTTCCTGAATAAAAGCAATTTTAGCCAGCCTTTATTACTAATGCCAGGCACGATTTAAAGCTCTTTACCTATGAAAATTCTTAATTCTCATAAAACTCTATGACGTGCATAGCCCCACTTCACTGATAAAAAAACTGAGACTTGTCCAGGGTCACATAGCTAACATGGCAGAGCCAGAATGGATGAATGCATGCACATATAAATGGTAGAGCTCAGCTACCTATGATATCTGGAGGCTGCTTTAAATGTAAGCATGGTGGTGCCTGAAACACAGTTCACTCAGCAACAGCAGCACTGCTTATCATAGTGGAATTCCATCTTGAGCAAAGCAGTATTAGAAGTAGGCACACCCCCACCATCCCCAGCTCACTCCTGAGATTGCAGGGTCCACGTACTCACTGCAGAGCAAGTTAGAAGTAAAACTAAGAGCCAAATAGCTACCTGGGCTGCCCCAAAGATGGTGCAGTTTTTTTTTCTTTTTCTTTTTTCTTTTTGTACTTCAGAGTATTGGAGTGAATATTCTGAGGCAAATTAAGTATGCTCTTTCATCTAGACCAGCCTGAGTCAGGAACCATCCTTATTTGGAAGGGCCTATGAAGTGGCTGATTGAGAGCAATTGGTGATATGCTGTTAGAAGCACCTTACTGTATTCTTCTCCAAGGATGTCAACTGTCAAATGAAGAAAGCTAGACTGTAGACTAATTGAGATGTGAAAAGATAGGTGATCTCTGGTTTGAAAGAAGGGAATAAGAAAGAGGGAAAATGAGGAAGTCAAAGAGTCAAAGGTAAGAGAAAGAAGAAAAGGAGGGGAGAAAGAGGTTGGGAAGGAAAGAGAACCAAGAAGGAGCCAATTATTTTGAGAGAAATCCCACTTGAATGCTTACAGCAACATAATCAGGGGAAGTGATAATGTCCTTTCTTATCATGTTTCACCATTTCTGGAGGCTTTATTCTTTATTGTCTTGCATGACTTGGTAGGAAGCATTATTTTTCCAGTCAAACTAAAATTTACCTTCCCAGTTACAGAGCAGAGTAACAGTACATTCCGTAAGACATTTATAACTTGAAATTCTAAAGAGAAAAAGTACATCTAAATTAATGAAAGTCTGAGTCATACAATACTTTAAAGAAATATAAATTTATTGCTTTCAAAGAGTTATCATAGAGATATCATAATAAATTAGCTTAACAGTCTTTCCTGTTAGAAGTATTTGGAGGATTATTCTAATAAATATATAAGAAACCAGTCAATCCTAAGGAAAATCAACCCTGAATACTCATTGGAAGGACTGATGCTGAAGCTGAAGCTCCACCTGATGCAAACAGCTGACTCACTGGAAAAGACTCTGATGCTGGGAAAGATTGAAGGCAGAAGAAGAGGGTGACAGAGGATGAGATGGTTGGATGGTATCACTGATTAAATGGACATGAACTTGGGCAAACTCCAGGAGATGGTGAGGGACAGGGAGGCCTGGTGTGCTGCAGTCCATGGGGTCGCAGAGTCAGACACAACAGCGACTGAACAACAACCACATAAATAAATAATGGCTTAAAATACATTAAGAGTATCAACCTGGGATCCAGAATGTATTTTCAAGGGTCTATGAGTACTCCCAAAACAGCCCCTCTGTTGAACTGAAACCAAAGTTTACAATCTAAAGTAAACATAGGATGGAACACTACAATGGCCACTTATTAACTAAGCACAGCATCATGATTTGTAACAGTATTACAAATACACATATATGTTTTTCTAACCTGAGCTAGTATCGAGCACACTACTTTAATTGTTAGAAATAATGAGAAAAGAAGAGGTTTACTTAATATGTCAATGACACAGTTCCACTAAGTAAAGACCAAAATGACATCATGGTGCAGTCACTGTACATTGTACCAGTCCTGAATTTTCAATATTCTGGAAAGAAGAGAGTGTGGTAGAAGAAGAGAGCCAATGGTAATGAAAGCTGCCAAAAAAACCAGTGGGGTTTGCAGGCAGTTCCGTATTCACATTGTGAGCAGCAATTGTTTCACCACAATATCATCTATTGTATAAAAATAGTGTTGTTAATTTGAATTTCATTAGTTTTACAGGCTTTTTTCTTGGGGTACTTCACTTTTAAATTTGTTTTAGTTTATAGCTACATAAGAAATATAAGCATAAAGAATTTATGCCTAATTTTATATTTGTTCATATTTAAGTAAAATTATAATAATAATGTACATCAATACTAAAAGATCAAAGCTTTAAAATCAGTTAAAAGGAGCCTATAAATTACTGAAGTTTGAAAAGCAGTGCTTAAAAACAATATTCTCTTATGTCAGGTAATCATTCCCTTCCTGATCTCATTTACATTATTAATTTGCTAAGCATCTGTTTAAGGAGTATAATAATCACCGACCCCATAGAATTGTTCTTAAAATGAATTAAGTTACATATACAAGGATTGTACTGAATCTATAGATGGCTTTGGGTAGTAAGGACATTTTAACAATATTAATTCTTCTAATCCACAAACACAGAATATCTTTCCATTTGTGTCTTCTTCAATTTCTTTCAACAAAATATTGTTTTCATTGTACAGATCTTTCACTTCCTTGGTTAAAATTACTCCTAAGTATTTTATTACCTTCGATACCATCATAAATGGGATTGTTTTATTTTTCAGATATTTCATCGTTAGTGTGTAGAAACACAACTGATTTCAAATAACAATTTAATCTCTTACCTTCTGATTCAATGTAGTCCCTGTTAAAATTCTAATGGCATTTTTTTTCACAGAAATAAAAAAAAATGATCCCTAAAATTTGTATGGAAACACAAAAGACCCTGAATAGCCAAAGCAATCCTGAGAAAGAAAAAGGCAGAGGCATCATGTGTTTTGATTTCAAAGTATACTGCAAAGCTATAGTAGCTAAAACAGTAAAAACAGACATATAGACAAATGGAACAGAGAGCCCTGAAATAAGCCCAGGAATATATTGCCAATTAGTTTATGACAAAGGAGCCAAGAATAATACAACAGAGGAAGGACAGTCTTGTCAATAGATACTGCTGGGAAAACTGGACAGCCACATGCCAAAGAATGAAACTGGACTCCATCTTAGACCACACACAAAAATCAATTCAAAATGGATTGAAGACTTGAACATAAGACCAGAAACTGTTAAACCTCTGTAAGAAAACACAGAGAAAAAGCTCTTTGACACTGGTCTTGGGAACAGTTTTTTGGATATGACATCAAAGATACAAGCAACAAAAGCAAAAATTGACAAGTGGAACTACATCACACAAACAAGCTTCTGTAGAGCAAAAGAAACAATCAATAAAATGAAAAAAGAAGCTACAGAATGGGAGAAAATATATGCAAACAATATACTGAATAAGGGGTTAATGCATGTGTGTGTGCTAGGTCGCTTCAGTCATGTCCAACTCTTTGTGACCCTGTGGACTGTAGCCTGTTAGGCTTCTCTGTCTAAGGGATTCTCCAGGCAAGAATACCGGAGTGGGTTGCCATGCCCTCCTCCAGAGGATCTTCCTGACCCAGGGGTCAAACCCACATCTCCTGTGTCTACTGCATTGGTTCTTTACCCAGTTTACCCACTTTACCAGGTGGGTTCTTTACCACTAGCGCCATCTGGGAAGTCCAAGGGATTAATATCTAAATATATAAAGAACTCATGCAACTCAATAACAGAAGATAAAAAATATGATGTGAAAATAGGCAGAAGAACTGAACAGACATTTTTCCAAGAAGACATTCAAATGACCAACCAGTATATGAAAAGATGCTTAACATCACTAGTCATCAGGAAATGCAAATCAAAACCACAGTGAGATATCATCTCACATCTGTTATGGCTATCATTAAGAAGACAAGAGATAAAAGTATTGATGAGGATGTGGAAAAAAGGGAATTCCTGTGCACCACTGATGGGAATGTAAGTGGTTATGCAGCTATGCAAAATAGTATGGAGGTTCCTCAAAATTAAAAAAATTGGATTGCAAATATGATCCAGCAATTCCACTTCTTGGGTATACATCCAAAGGAAATGAAAACAATTTACTGAAAAGATACCTGTACTCTCACATTTACTGCAGCATTATTTACAATAGACAAGAAATGGAAGCAACTTACGAGACCATCAGTGGATGCATAGCCAAAGAAGATGTATATATAGACAACATATTACTCAGCTATGAGAAGGAAGGAATCCTGCCATTTGCGACAACATGGATAGCCCTCGAGGGTGTTATGCTAAGTGAGATAAGTCAGACAGGAAGGACAAGTACTATATCACTTACAATCTAAAAAAAACCCCCCAAACCCAATCTCATAGAAACGGAGTAAAATGGTGGTTTGTGCTCCTATTTAGTCACTAAGTCGTGTCTGACTCTTTTGTGACCCCATGGACTATAACCTGCCAGGCTCCTCTGTCCATAGGATTTTCCAGGTGAGAATACTGGAGTGGGTTGCCATTTCCTTCTCCAGCTCCAGGGGATCTTCCTAACCCAGGGGTTGAACTTGCATCTCCTGCATGGCAGGTGGATTTTTGTTTTTTTTAACCGCTGAGCTAGCTGGGAAGCCCAAATGGTGGTTATCAGGGACTGAAGGATAGGAGAATTGGGAGATGTAGTTATACTTAGAAGATGAGTAAGTTTTGGGGGTCTAATTAAGAGCATAGTGATTATAGTCAACAATACTGTATTACATACTTCACAGTTGCTAAGAGACTAGGTCTTAAATGTTCTACCACAAAAAAGAAATGATAATTATATGATGTGATAGTGGGGTGAGCTAATTCTATGGTATGCTATGGTGGTAATCATATTGTAATATATAAATGTATTAAATCAACACACTGCATACCTTAAACTTACACAATGTTAAATGTCAACTGTGTCTCAAAAAAGATAAAATATATAAAGTATCTAACAGAGACTGATAAATAATAAGCACTTAATAAATATTAGTTCTTTCTTCCTTTATTAAATCTCTATATCCAATGGAGGATAGGAAGGGAAATAACCTCTTTCATGCCTTCTACACGTATTTGGACTGCATCTTGACATTCCAGGTGGAAACACTGGTAACTAGACTGGGAGGCTTCAATTATGGATGCTTTAATTGAAAGTCTTGGCTATTTTGTAAACCTATCTATCATGTATTGTTTCTACAAGGAAAATGCACTTCAAGTTCTGAATCAACTGATTTGCAAAGAAACTTTAGCATCCTATTTTGGACCTGTGTTTTCCATTATTTTCAAGAGATGCTCTCAGATTTTATCAGGAAGGAGTTGCCGAGCAATAGAGTAATACAATATTACTATGCTTTAAGAATTCAGGTGGGTATGGAAAGGATATACTGATAAGAGGCAAGGTTGGAGGAAATGTGGTTGGTTCAACTTTCATAATACCATACCAAGTAAGGCTCCAAACTAATGCGGGCAGTTAGAATTAATGGGCAGGGGCTAATTTGAGAGGCCAAATAAACAGTACATATCAGCTAGCAGGACATTAGGAGAGAGGGACAGTGACTTAAGATGACCCTGGGGTCTCCCTAGATGAAGACCCAGGATGACTTTCCCAGAGGCATACTGAGAAGTATAGACAGTGAAGTTAGCAAAAATTGTACTACTTCAACTGTGGAAAATGGGAAAACTGATGTTTGAATGAAAATAACAGCCTAAGGCCAAGTAGTCCATATCTAAAATTTTTTCCATTAAAAAATACTTTAATTGCTGTTTTCTTATATAAACCTTACTCTAAATGTTGAGTGCAAACGGTTTAGTGAGAGTAATACAAAAGATTCAGGATGCTGACATGGATGTGGGAAGGAAAGAGAAAGGCAAAGTGACAATTTTCTGGTTGCCTTTATTTTACCATAGATAAAAGGCAGAAAAATAAAACTTGGGCTGAGGAAGTGAAGTGATGGGACCAGGGATGGATCATGAAGAACGTCAACTGTGGTCAGAGGATTCACATCATCCAGGTGGGCACGAACATATGCCAACAGGTTTCCTCCAGGGCTGGTCTCAAGAAAACAACAAAAGCTTGGACTCTAGGGTGTTTGTTAGATGTTAATATATATATTTAGAGGATCACAATCAGAAAGAAGAAAAGCTAAACTGCTCTCAAGAGTATTCTAGGTCTTTAATCTCCTTATCAGTGAACATACATGCCTGTGGTGTGTAACATTGGCCCACTACAGATAGCCAATGCTTCTCTGGATGTAAAGTGACAAGTAGGATGCCAGCCATTCCTAAACAGGTATTTGGCCCCTGGTCCTTGTGGTTGCCTGAGTATTGGGTAGCATTTCCATTCCTATCATAACAATCTACCAATCAACTGAACTCTCAGAGGTGCAAATGAACAAAGCTAAAGGCCATTACTAATTAGATATAAATTTATACAAGTTGTCGAACTCCCTAGGCCTCCTGGCCTTTATCCTTTTTTTTTTTTTAATGAAAAATAACTTAATTCCTTATATTATGAAAGCAATCAGAAAATACAGATACGCAAACAAACAAAACCCCAAACCAAAAATCTTACTATATACCCTTCCAAGTCTTTTTTCTGTACACAGATCACTTGTACACACACTGATACACAGACACATTCAACACAATGAACATGATGTTTGATAACATGAATATCTTTAAATTGTTTCCAAAATTTACTATCAATTCAAAATTATATAAATGCAAGTTTTCATTAAAGTGCCAATTTAAATCATTAAATTTTTTTTTTTTTGACATGCTGCACAGCTTGTGGGATCTTAGTTCCTTGACCAGGGATTGAACCCCTGGGCCCACAGCAGTGACAGCACCTAAGTCCTAGCCGCTGGACCACCAGTAAATTCCCCATTCAAACAAAATTAATGACTTGTAGTCAGAGTCCTTGAAAGTGAAAGTGAAAGTCGCTCAGCCATGTCCGACTCTTTGCAACCTCATAGACTATACAGTACATGGAATACTCTAGGCTAGAATCCTGGAGTGAATAGCCTTTTCCTTCTCTAGGGGATCTTCCCAACCCAGGGATTGAACCCAGGTCTCACGCATTGCAGGTGGATTCTTTATCAGTCCTTCAACAACTCAAACAATTAAAAATATTTCTCATGTATAATAAGAAACAACTCTTTTCTATGGACATAGTTAATCTGGCAAGATTACCTATTCAGGGCATAGTTGAAAACCAAACAAAGTAGGAAAGAGCCTTCAGGTTTCACTTCTAGACTCTTCTGTTTGCACACAAACTTAACTTGATCAACTCAAGCCAGTATTTTTGTACAGAAATAATAATAAATGCTCTACTTATGAGTGGTGAAGTGTAACTATCTCTCTCTTGTTGCCCTTGATTTGTACACTCCCTATCCATTTTACTATGAATTCACTGAGATAACAATGTTAATTTATTTGAATGGAGATATGCGTACTCCACTGCACTTTCAAAAAGATGCCCCTTCCATTATCACTCTTTACAAAAGACTTTCTTTTTAATCATCTCTTCTGTAACCTTGTCTACTCCCAAACATATAAGAGTGTGGTATCTTCCCAGAATCTCCACTTCTTATTCCTGTGCTCTGAAGTTTCAGACTTCAGCTTCCAACTATCTGTTAGACCACTCTAAACAAAACTAGTTGTCTTTCCTCCAAAATATGCTCCATCTTTTTCTGAGCACTATAACAATGGTATCACAACTTTGGTAGGCATTTACGCTAGGTCAACTTGACCCCTCTCCTGGTCCTTCTCATATGATATACAATCAATGCCAGGTTAAGTCCTGGATTTTATTCCTCTTTGAAGTACTGAGATAGTATTCTGTTGTTTCCTAACTCCTCTAAAAAACAAATCTTTACCACTTTACCGATTTCTTCATAAAATCATGACTGGTTCTCAGATGTCTATACAATCTGTTTGAACTCTTTAGAGTACAATGCTCTTCTGTGGTCAGATACTGTCTTATCCTTTAAAAAAATCATCTTCTACATGTCTACCATATAACAACTGTTCAAAAATTCTACAAAACTTTTGATACTTCAGTCAAATGCCAACTCCCCTGTGAAGTTGTGGATCATCCTCTTAGAATTAACTGTTTCCTCTTCAAATTTCCCATTCTATGGTATTTATGACTGTTTGAATACAACTTTCTCTCTCTCTCACTCACTACACTTAGCTCCTTGAAGACAGGAGACATTTCTTACATAGTTTTGGTACTTTATATTTCTTGAACAGATGAATAAATGATGCTTTATTATCTGGTTTCAAAGATCAAGATAACTTATAAGGGGACAGAAGAATTCAGACAGAAGTGGCAAGTGACAAGTGATTACTGACAGCAAAGGGGGAGGAAAAAAAATAACTCCCCCTCAAACTTAAGAACTCAAACAGCATTTCAGTGTGGGGCAAACAAGCCCCTATATCGCTTAACAGCATCACCATATTTTCCAGAATAGCACTGTGATTGACACTGATACTAATTATAACAAGATATCAAGAAAATATTAAACTATGTTTGGTATCCTATATTTAAAAAGGGAGGAAAACAGCAGAAGTTTAAAATATATTTTAGAAAGATTTTTATACAAATGGTTTTATTATTTACAAGTTTATTTATTCAGTTATAAAATAAATACCTATTATAGCAAACTTGGAGAATAAGCAAAGATAGAAGAAAGGAAAAGCACCTCAAATCTTAGTATTTTCATTGTTGTTCAGTTGCTCAGTCATGTCAGATTCTTTGTGACCCCATGAACTGCAGCATGCCAGGCTTCTCTGTTCTTCACCATCTCCTGGAGCTTGCTCAAACTCATGTCCATTGAGTCGCTGATGCCATCCAACCATCTCATCCTCTGTCATCCCCTTCTTCTCCTGTCCTCAATCTTTTCCAGCATCAGGGTCTTTTCCAATGAGTTAGTTTTTAACATCAGGTGGGTCACAGTATTGGAGCTTCAGATTCAGCATTAGTCTTTCCAGTGAATATTCAGGGTTGATTTCCTTTAGGATTTACTGGTTTGATCTCCTTGCAGTCCAAACGTAGGTCACATAAGCACCAAATGATAATTGTAACTAAAAGCCCTTTAATGTTTAAAGAGCTCAAACTCACAGTTATTCAGAAAAACTTGGCCAACAAGAACTCATTATTTTTCTAGGACATAGAGAGCTTAGGTTTTATTGAATCACTACATAGTTATTCATCTAATGCTTTTGTTTTAATATGTAACTGAAGAATAACAAACAAAGCTAGTGGAGGTGATGGCATTCCAGTTGAGCTATTTCAAATCCTCAAAGATGATGCTGTGAAAGTGCTGCACTCGATATGCCAGCAAATCTGGAAAACTCAGCAGTGGCCACAGGACTGGAAAAGGTCACTTTTCATTCCAATCCCAAAGAAAGGCAATGCCAAAGAATGCTCAAACTACCGCACAATTGCACTCATCTCACATGCTAGTAAAGTAATGCTCAAAATTCTCCAAGCCAGGCTTCAGCAATACATGAACTGTGAACTTCCAGATGTTCAAGCTGGTTTTAGAAAAGGCAGAGGAACCAGAGATCAAATTGTCAACATCCACTGGATTATCGAAAAAGCAAGAGCATTCTAGGAAAACATCTATTTCTGCTTTATTGACTATGCCAAAGCCTTTGACTCTGTGGATCACAATAAACTGTGGAAAATTCTGAAAGAGATGGGAATACCAGACCATCTGACTTGTCTCTTGAGAAACCTGTATGCAGGTCAGGAAGCAACAGTTAGAACAGGACATGGAACAACAGACTGGTTCCAAATAGGAAAAGGAGTACGTCAAGGCTGTATATTGTCATCCTGCTTATTTAACTTATATGCAGAGTACATCATGAGAAATGCTGGGCTGGAGGAAGCACAAGCTGCAATCAAGATTGCCGGGAGAAATATCAATAACCTCAGATATGCAGATGACACCACCCTTATGGCAGAAAGTGAAGAAGAACTAAAGAGCCTCTTGATGAAAGTGCAAGAGGAGAGTGAAAAAGTTGGCTTAAAGCTCAATGTTCAGAAAACTAAGATCATGGCATCTGGTCCCATCACTTCATGGGAAATAGATGGGGAAACAGTGGAAACAGTGTCAGACTTTATTTTTTTGGGTCCAAAATCACTGCTGATGGTGACTGCAGCCATGAAATTAAAAGACGCTTACTCCTTGGAAGGAAGGTTATGACCAACCTAGATAGCATATTTAAAAGCAGAGACATTACTTTGCCAACAAAGGTCTGTCTAGTCAAGGCTATGGTTTTTCCAGTGGTCATGTATGGATGCGAGAGTTGGACGGTGAAGAAAGCTGAGTGCCGAAGGATTGATGCTTTTGAACTGTGGTGTGGGAGAAGACTCTTGAGAGTCCCTTGGACTACAAAGAGATCCAACCAGTCCATCCTAAAGGAGATCAGTTCTGGGTATTCATTGGAAGGACTGATGTTGAAGCTGAAACTCCAATACTTTGGCCACCTCATGCGAAGAGTTGACTCACTGGAAAAGACCCTAATGCTGAGAAGGATTGGGGGCAGGAGGAGAAGGGGACGACAGAGGATGAGATGGTTGGATGGCATCACTGACTTGATGGACATGGGTTTGGGTAGACTCTGGGAGTTGGTGATGGACAGGGAGGCCTGGCGTGCTGCGATTCATGGGGTCGCAAAGAGTCGGACACGACTGAGCGACTGAACTGAACTGAACTGAAGAATAATGGGATGGGGAAGGGATGAGGAAATGGGGAACAACAACATTAAAAAAGGGGGATAAAGTGGAGGATGAGAGAGAGAGAGAAAGAGAACCCCAAATAAAGAAAAGGTGGGAGGGGGCTTCCTGGTGGCTGAGAGGTAAAGAATCCACCTGCGAATGCAAGAGACACAGGTTCCATCTCTGATCTGGGAAGGTCTCATGTGCCTCGAAGCAACCAAGCCTGTGTGCCATAACTATTCAGCCTGTGCTCTAGAGCCTGGGAGCCACAGTTACTGACTGAGCCAATGTGCCACAACTACTGAAGCCCACACTCTAGAGCCTGTGCTTCACAACAAGAGAAGCCACCACAATGAGAAGCCTGAACACTGCAACTAGAGAGTGGCTCCGGCTCTCAGCAACTAGAGAAAAGCCTGTGCAGCAATGAGGACCAAGTGCAGCCAAAAATAAACAAACAAAAAAAAGAAAGGTGGGAGGACAATCAAGAAAACTGCATGCCTGGAAGACCAAAAAACAGAGAGAAAGCAATAAATGAGCAGACACATTCAGAAAAAGAACAGATAGCTCTTCTTGAATTTCCCTTCTCTTGACCTCCTTTGTTCTAATTGACTTCAGGCTGATATGTGTGCCCTAAGATGCCTGCTGAATTCCAATGAAGTCTTCCTACACATATACTTTATACTAACACAATCCAGTTAAAAGGACTTTAATTGGTGTGCACCATTCCCTACAATTTCAACATTTTAAAAATGAATAGCCTCACTAAGTACCAGATGGTGACATGCACTAATTCATCAGGCCTATTCGATGAATGAGCATATTAAAATGAATGCACCTATTAGACATGTGTTGCTGATGCTCCATCCGGAGGATGCTTCCCCTTAAATGAGTACACACGGAAGGGGCAGATTTACTGTGCAATACCCACAAGCGTCTCCTACAATTATTTGCAGCAGCAATACCATGATTCTTGCAATTCCCTCTAGATCACTTGATATTTCATGCTAAGCAGCCTATGAGCCCTGCTATTCCTCTATAAACTATTTGACCTCTGTAGACAAGAGTCAGCTAAATATTGGATCTACCATTTTTCTACTGAAGAGAAAATTTTATAAGCTTATCAGTGTCATTTGTTAAGTGGACGAACAGGTGAGACATAGATCAAATGAAGCTCCTGAGCTAATTACCTTTTCCCCCAATTTATCTGTGTGGTAGTGAAAAATGTAGCATTGCTAGGTCAGGGAATAAAACAGTGCAAACAAAAATCCTACATGACATTCCCATGCTCCGGTTTTCGGTAAATATTGTTAGCATTGGAGAGAAAGATATAATCTATTGAGAGGTCTCAAAGTATGATTTGGTAAAATTTTTGTTAGAGAAACAACTCCTAAAAGCTATTTGTTTTCTTAATTCTTCTTACTCATCACTCTTTCCTTTTATATTATCTTGGATCACCACAATTCCAGATATATTCTAGTGGTAGCAAATACCCAAAATCTTTCTAGATTTAGAGACAGAGAGTAGTTTCTGATTTGCTGATGGCACTAAAACCTGAGAGGCTTATCAGGTAAGGAAGCAGCAAAGCAAAGAAAAAACCTAGACTTTGAAGAAGAAGGGGGTACTGTGACACACGTATGTCATGTGGTACACAGCAAGCACTGACAAATGTTAGTTCCCTCCCCAAATAATAACAAAGAGCAGGGAGAATTTTGGTTTGCTCATTAAAAAATCAACATGAAGGGAAACCTAAATGAAGAGAAGTCTAAATATGAATACATTTATGGAATTTTGAGATTATGGTAGACAATGTGATCTTAGGGCATACCTTTAAAATTAAACACAATATACTTTACCTTATAAATAAGCCTAGAAGACAGAATTTGGGGAAATCTGTATTTGTTTATGGTAAGGGTATGTTTAGGGCAAGGTAATTGCTTAAAATCAGAATATTACCCCCAAGAATTCATGGGGAAGGTAAACCAATAATAGAAACAACAAAATTTATAAGTAATAGACTACAAAAACCTTCCTGATGGCAAAGACCATTTAAATTTTATTCCTTTCCCTGGGCTCTTGCCTAAAAGTGAGAAGTAGAAATAATTAATTATTCAAGCAGAATTTAATTAATTTAGACATAATTAAGAGTCCAAAATAACATGAACATTTTTATCAAGAGGTTCCTGTGCAATGATTCAGTAAGTAAAATATTTTCTATTATTTTAATTAATAATTTTGGTAATTTCTATTAGTTTTCAAATTTTGGTTCTACTTTTTCCCCCCTTGAATAGGAGAATATTTTGGCAGAGTGTTCAGCAGATAAATAAGTTCTTAAGAGAACTTAAGAGTCTTGTGTTCTGAGACAAGACAAAACTGAAGAAGACATGATATTAAAACCAATCATAATTCCTAGTCCAAATACTTAGGAAATATGTTAGAAAAATCAGAACTCTGCCTAAATGGAGAGAAAGCAATGATTTATACCAACCTAGGTAGAAACTAAGATGACTTTTGGACAACTCCAAAAGTCTATTGTTAAATTATGAAGAGCACAATTACCCCATAAATCAAATCCAAGCAAAAAGGCAGAAAACACAATGCTTCTTGAACATAGAGGTATGAATAGCTTAGTGTGAAACTACATGATAAAGGGCACAGCATCCACTTTCATTTTACCTACCTCTAACTAGAAGACTGCATTAATATTTTTTATTTTCTTTTCTTGTCTGATTTTATTTATTTTTTAATTGAAGGATAATTGCTTTACAGAATTTTGTTGTTTACTCTATACCTATGACTGCATTAATATTAAAGCTTAACTTGATTTGGAACAAAATCAGGTCTAAAGTAAATACCGAGTGTGACAAAATAAGTCAGATACATAAAGGGAGCTGGTGTGGTTTCAGCGGTGGTGGTGGTTTAGTGGCTGAGTTCTGTCTGACTCTCGCAACCCCACAGGCTGTAGCCCTCTGGCTCCACTGTCCATGGGATTTTCCAAGAATACTGGAGTAGATTGCCATTTTCTTCTCCAGGGGATCTTCGTGGGCCAGGGATTGAACCTAGGTCTCCTGCAGTAAAGGTGGTCTTCTGCATTGC
The DNA here is from genome assembly GCA_024291935.2 of Okapia johnstoni. NCBI lineage: Eukaryota > Metazoa > Chordata > Mammalia > Artiodactyla > Giraffidae > Okapia > Okapia johnstoni. The sequence goes on from CM044326.1 coordinate 28,387,013, forward strand.
AGGCAGATTCTTTACTGACTGAGCCACCAGGGACCAAGTCTGACATCTAATACTGGGTTGGGGATTCTACTCCTGCTTCTGTCTTTAAGATAAAACTCTGAAGTATCATTTATGCCTCTGGCTACATGGCAATCAGAGATCAAATTGCCAACATTCGTTGGATCACAGAAAAAGCAAGAGAATTACAGAAAAACATCTACTTCTGCTTCACTGCCTACACTAAAGCCTTTGACTGTGTGGATCACAATGAACTGTGGAAAATTCTTAAAGAGGTGGGAACACCAGACCACCTGAGAAATCTGTATGCAGGTCAAGAAGCAACAGTTAGAACCAGACATGGAATAACGGACTGGTTCCAAATTGGTAAAGGAGTATGTCAAGGCTGTATATTTGCATATAAGTTAAATAAGCAGGGTGATATATGCAGAGTACATCATGAGAAATGCCAGGCTGGATGAATCACAAGCTGGAATCAAGATGGCTGAAAGAAATATTAACAGCCTCAGATATGCAGATGATACCACTCTAATGGCAGAAAGTGAAAAGGAACTAAAGAGCCTTTTGATGAAGGTGAAAGAGGAGAGAGAAAAAGCTGGCTTAAAACTCAACATTCAAAAAACTAAGATCATGGCATCTGGTCCCATTACTTCATGGCAGATAGATGGGGAAAAAGTGGAAACAGTGACAGATTTTATTTTCTTGGGCTCCAAAATTACTGTGGACAGTGACTGCAGCTATGAAATTAAAAGACACTTGCTCCTTGGAAGAAAAGTTATGAAAAACCTAGATAGCACTTTAAAAAGCAGAGACATCACTTTGCCAACAAAGATCCATATGGTTTTTCCAGTAGTCATGTACAGATGTGACAGTTGGACCACAAAGAAGGCTGAGAGCCAAAGAATTGATGCTTTTGAACTGTGGTGTTAGAGAAGACTCTTGAGAATCCCTTGGACTGCAAGGAGATCAAACCAGTCAATCCTAAAGGAAATCAACCCTGAATATTCATTGGAAGGACTGATGCTGAAGCTGAAGCTTCAATACTTTGGCCACCTGATGCAAAGAGCTGACTCATTTCTTTACCACCTGATGCTGGTAAAGACTAAAGGTAGAAGGAGAAGTGAGCAACAGAGGATGAGATGGTTGATGGCATCACAGACTCAATGGACATGAGTTTGAGCAAGCTCCAGGAGATGGTGAAGGACAGGGAAGCCTGACGTGCTGCTGTCTGTGGAGTCACAAAGAGTCGGACACGACTTAGTGACTGAACAACAAACAATATGGCAAGCTACCTCCAAGGTGCCTCAAATTCCTTGGAGACGTGCTATCAGTATATCAGTGTAAAAACAGACTGAATTAGCTTTTCCCAATGATAAACCCCAAAACAATGAAAAGACAATATTCAGAATGTTAGTTTATCTGTTGTCTTTTAATTGGCTGATCAGTAGATCTGAAATGAGCAGACTCTCAAATAAATGAAGAAACAAAATACTTCTACATCCTGAATGTGCTTTTTGAATCATGAGGGGACTTTCAAATTGTAAAATGTGAAGCTACTATGTCATATTCACAGTTAGATAAAGCTTGTTTTTTTACAGTGGGCTTCTTAAACTTTATGTGCTTTCAAAGAACTGGTGTGTCTTATAAAATTCAGATTCTGATTTAGTAGGCTTGGAGACACAGACCATTCTTTGAATAGCAGGTTTTAGAGTAATACAAAATATGGGGATGATAGAAACCTGGGAAAAATAGTACATGAGAAAATAATTTATGCTGCTCCTTGGATATGTAGCTAAGGTAGAATATTATGATGAAGTTTTATTCCAGACCTATATAACATAGTCTATAGAATTAAAATCAAGAGCACAACTCAGAAAAGCCAACATAAGTTTGAAGAAGAAAATCAGAGGATTGACACTACCCATCTTTAACACTAACTATAAAGCTACTAACTGTAAAGGCATCAAAGAATTGATGCCTTCGAGCTATGGTGCTGGAAAAGACTCTTGAGAGTCCCTTGGACAGCAACGAGATCAAACCAGTCAATCCTAAAGGAAATCTGCCCTGAATACTCATTGGAAGGACTGATGCTGAAGCTGAAACTCCAGTAATTTGGTTATCTGTTGTGAACAGTTGACTCATTGGAAAAGTTTCTGATGCTGGGAAAGATTGAGGGCAGAAGAAGAGGGCATCAGAGGATGAGATGGCTGGATGGCATCACCGATGCAATGGACATGAACTTGGGCAGACTTCGGGAGATAGTGAGGGACAGAGAGGCCTGGTGTGCTGTAGTCCACGGGGTAGCAAAGAGTCAGACACAACTGGGCAACTGAACAACAACAACAACAACATAAAGCTACAATAACCAAGACAGTGTGGTACTGGTAAAAGAACAAATGAATCCGTGGAACACAAGAGAGAGTCCAGAAATAGATCCATAAAAATATAGTAAATCAGCCTTTGACAAAGAAGCAAATATAATTTAATGGAGAAAATACAGTCATTTCCACAAATGATACTGGAACAACTAGAAATCCATATGAACGAAAAGGAAGGAAGGAAGAAAGAAAGGGAGGGAGGGTGGGGATCTGGACAAAGATAACACAGGCAAAATCTTGATGACCTTGGGTTTAGTAATGACTTTTTAAGATACTACACCACAGGCACGATCCAGGAAAGGAAGAATTGATAAATTGGAATTCATTATATTAAAAACATTTGTTCAGTGAAAAACAATGTCAAGAGAATGAAAAAATGAGCCACATAATGGAAGAAAACATTTGCAAAAGATAGAACTGAAAAAGAACTGCTATCCAAAGAACTCTTGAAATACAACAGTAAGAAAAACAACTCAACTAAAAAATGGAGAGATACATGTCACCAAAGAAGATATACAGATAACAAATAAGTATGTGAAAAGATGCTCAGAATCATATGTTGAGCAATCATCCTTCTTGATGTTTACCCCAAAGAGTTGAAAATTTACATCCAACAAAACATGCACACAAGTGTTTATCATGGCTTTATTCATAACTGTTAACACTTGAAAGCAATCAAGATGTTTTTCAGTAGGTGAATGGATAAACTGTGGTACATTGATAAAATGGAGTATTATTCCAAGATAAAAATGAGCTGTCAAGCCATGAAGATAATGTAACAATCTTAAATACACGTTATTAAGTGAAAAAAGTCAATCTGAAAATATATCATACTGGTATATGATTCCAACCAGTATATGATATTCTGGAAAAGGCAAAACTATGGAGACAGTAAAAAGATTAGTGGTTGCCAGGGGTTTTGGGGGAGAGAAGTATGAACAGGTGGAGCACAGGGAAATTTCAGGGCAGTGAAACTGTTCTGTTTAATGGTAGATTGTCAAAATCTATAGAATGCACAATACAAAGGATGAATCCTAATGTAAACACTGGGCTTTGGCTGATAATGATGTATCAGTATTGGTTCATTGATTGTAATGAACACACCACATTAGTGGTGGGGGAGGATGTGTTCATATATAGAGAGCAGGTATTTGTGAGCTCTCTTTGCTTTCTGTGCAATTTTGCCAGAAACCAAAAATTGCTCTTAAAAAGGTTTTTTAATTAAAAAAAAAAAATCAAGGGCATACATATCTCTAATGCTTAAAAAAAAGACTTAATTAAAGGTTAACTATACGCATGGAAATTTTCCACAACTAAATTAGCATAGCAGTAAAATAATTTGAGTTTATATAAGATAGCACATACTTTTTTTTTTTTTAGTTTAAAAATTTTAAATAAGACTTTGTTTTCCAAAAGGGTGTTGTTTGATTGACTGGCTAGGCAGAAGGGAGTCCTTCCTTCAACAACAGGGGTCCATAACAGAGAGACCCAGAGCAGTGCAGTGGGTGATAGAGGAGAATGTGGAGGGATGACAGAGGGTTTCTGACAAGGAGTACTATGTTCTCCATTTCCAGTTATGCTTTCTGTTTTCCTTTCAGGACTCTCACAGTGCTCCCCCTCGGCCCAGGCTCAGAGCAGGCCTGCCTGGGACCAGGCTGGGCTGCAAATGGATCTGTGCTACTCTGAAATGAGGGGCAAGGCACTGAGCGCAATTCTGTCCCATGAGACCTTCTAGCCAGAGTCAGTGAGAAAAAGGCAAAACTTGAGGCAAACTCTTCTATGACTCTGCCCACCAACTGCAATCTACTGTTTTTTATCCTTTAGTGCCTATTTGCTGGGCTACCACTAATACTATATATGTCATATCCCTAATTCATACAATAACCTTGAGGGGCAGCAATGACCATTTTAATAAATGAAGTGAGGGATTGAAGAGATTAAGTTCCTTGCTCAGTGCTGCATAGCTCTTTAGTAGTAAGCTGAGAAATGAACCCAGTCCTGACTCACATCAAAGTCCCATATGATTCTATTAAATCGTGCTGTTTCTATATTCCTTGATAACCAATGAAACACTTTTCTACTTTTTGATTCCAGCATATCCCATTCCACTCTGTACTTGGCCACTCCCTTAGCTAGAGCCACCAGCAGCTCTGGGAAAATGATATCCCCCTTCTCAGTATTGTTTCCATGGGATTGGCCAGACCAGTAGCTTCTCCTCAAGGTGAAGATTATCAGTCATTGTTAACTACTGTGTTCATCCTTCCTTCCTGCTTTATTAGTTTAACTGCTTACGTTAACTAGGAGATCTATGAGTCACAGGTAATAGTACAGAAGAAAAGCATCATCCTTCCTGTCCAAGGAGAAAAGCTAGAAAAAATGGCTCAAAAATCAAAGTGCTATTTAGAACAACAAAAATCAAATAAAACAATAAAAAATGATGGATTATGGAACAGTTGAAGTCTAATGTGTGAAATGTGTGAAAATATTTGGTTTTGAAAAGACAGAAACATCTAACTGTGAGAATTAACCTATTGATGAAAAACTGAAGTGATGGCCTAAAAAACCGACTCATAAGCAATTATCAAATAAGACATGTCCTTTACCTCCTCCATTGCTACTTCACATAGCAGTTATAAAACAAAGTTTCTGTAAAGGGTTCCTTTTAATTGTTACTCATTTTCAAAATACTATCTCCTCTCTATTGCTACTATTGTTGAAAATAAGAGTTAGGTGTCTACCTACTAGCAGGTAAATTTACAGTACAGATTCAACTACTTAAATTGCAGTCAGTTTTTTAAAAGAAAAACTGTATTGTATGACAACCCTTTTATCTTTTTTAATATTTAAAAATTTATTTGTGACATATATATGAGATGATACAGAAAGTTCAAGACTTCCATAAACCCTCAAACATTGAGTCTAAACACTAGCAAAGAGATTTTTCAAAAGTACCCAATAAAAGCCAAACATCTGCATCTATTTTATCCTTAGCATATTTCTTTATCCTTTAGGAAAAGATGCATTCCCCCCCAACCCCGTTTTTTTACCGGAAACTATCAAACAAGCTAACAGATGGCAAGGGCATTGAATCAAGTCTAATTTGGGTTGAATTCAAGTTTGATTATCTAGAGACATGGAAGCAATTTACCTATATTAGCATCAAATGCCTAATACTGATAAAAATGTTATGGGTGTATGATCCAGTAGAAAGTCTTCTGTATTGGGACTTAAAAGATACTCCCTCCCCCCATACCTCGCAGGCTAACTAGTTATAAAACTGCAGCAAAGTCACATATTACTTCTGCCTCAGGATCCTGTATCCACCCAAAGAGATGACAATAACTAGTCCTGCTTCCTGTGAGATACTGAGAGGACAAAGTGGAATTATTTGAAAAATTTTTTCTTCACTGGGTGTGGTAGGCAGAATAATGGCCTTGCCAAGATACCCATCAGCGTAATCTCCAGAACCTGTGAAAATGTTACCTTATATAGCAAAAGGGTCTATGTAGATATGATAACATCAGGATCTTGAGAAGAGATTATTCAGGATGTCTGGGTGAGCCTAAAGTAATGACAAGGGTTCCTAAAAGTGTGAAGGAGATGGCCATTCTGACTGATGTGAAAGTCTACAGACAATAAATGCTGGAGAGGGTATGGAAAAAAGGGAACCCCTCCTGCAGCCTGCACTGTTGGTAGGAATACAAATTGATATAGCCTTTATAGAGAACAGTATGGAGATTCCTTAAAAAAACTAGGAATAAAACTACTATATGACCTAGCAATCCCTCTACTGGACATATACCCTGAGGAAACCATAATTGAAAAAGACACATGTATCCCAATGCTCACAGAGGCACTAGGTCATGGAAGCAACCTAGACAGCCATCAACAGATGAATGGATAAAGAGGTTGTGGTACATATACACAGTGGAATATTACTCAGCTATAAAAAGGAATGCATTTGAGTCAGTTCCAATGAGGTGGATGAAGCCAGAGCCTATTATACAGAGGGAAGTAAGTCAGAAAGAGAAAGACAAATATCACATATTCATGCATACATATGGAATCTAGTACTAGAAAGATAGTACTAATGACTACTTGCAGGGCAGTAAAGGAGACAGACATAAAGAACAGATTTTTGGACACAGTTCTGGGGAAGGAGAGGGTGGGATGATTCGAGAGAATAGCATTGAAACATATACATTACCAAATGTAAAACAGATAGCCAATGAGAATTTGCTGTATGACACAGAGAATCCAAAGTGGATGCTCTGTGACAACCTAGAGGGATGGGATGGGGAGGGAGGTGGGAGGGAGAGGACATTTGTGTACCTATGGCTGATTCATGTTGATGTATGGCAGAAACCATCACAACATTATAAAATAATTATTCTCTAATTAAAAATACAAAGTTTATCAAGAAAAAAAAAGTGAAGGAGAGAGGTAGAAGGGTTAGATTAGATGATATGGTAAGACAAAGACTTGACCATCCACTGGTGGCTTTGAAGAAGGAAATGGGCTATAAGGCAAGGAATGCAGGCAGCCTTTATTTGTAGTGATGTGGATGGATCTAGAGTCTGTCATACAGAGTGAAATCAGAAAGAGAAAAACAAATGTCATAGATTAAAGCATATGTATGAAATCTAGAAAGATGGTATAGATGAGCCTGTTTGCAGGGCAGGAATAGAGATGCAGATGTAGAGAACAGACATGTGGACACAGAGAGGGAAGGGGAGTGGTGGGATGAATTGGGAGAAAAGGATTGATATATATATATATATATACACTCACACTCTGTGACCCTATGGACTGTAGCCCACCAGGCTCCTCTGTCCATGGGATTCTCCAGGCAAGGATAGTGGAGTGGGTTCTTACGCCCTCCTCCAGGGGATCTTCCCAACCCAGGGACTGAACCCATGTCTCTTATGTCTCCTACACTGGCAGGCAGGTTCTTTACCACTAGTGCCACTATGTGTAAACAGACAGCTAGTGAGAAGTTGCTGAGTAACACAGGGAGCTCAGCTTGGTGCTCTGTAGGTCGGATGGGGGGGAAGGAGGGAGGTTCAAGAGGGAGGGGATATATGTATACATATAACTGACTCACTTTGTTGTACAGTAGTAACTAACACAACACTGTAAAGCAATTATACCAAAAAAAAAAAAAGAAAGCTGGAAAAGGTAGAGAACTCTCCTTCAAAAGGAATGCAACCCTGACAAAAACATGATTCTAAACCATTGAGACTAATTTTAGACCTCTGATCTCCAGAACTGTTAAGATAATAAATTATTGTTGTTGCATAGTTGCTCAGTCATGTCCGACTTTTTGTAACCCCATGGACTGTAGCCCACCAGGCTCCTCAGTCCATGGAATTCTCCAGGAAAGAATACTGGAGTGGCTTGCTATTTCCTTCTCCAGGGGATCTTCCCAACCCGGGGATCGAACTTGGGTCTCCCGAATTGCAGGCAGATTCTTTACTGTCTGAGCCACCATAAACTAGTGTTGTTTTAAACCAATAAGCCCACTGCAGTTTCTTAGAGCAGTAATAGAAAACTAATGCATTGAGATCAATCTCAGCTCTGACAATTAACCTAGCTATGTGTTCTTGGGTCAGTTTTTTTATGTTTCTGAACTTTAATTTCCCCTGGAAACTGAGGATTAAAATCAGCTACTATTAGATGCAACAGATATCATATAGGATAAGTGCTGGGTGTTATTCAGTGATTTTTTAAAAAATATTTCTATTTGTTTACTACTGCTTATATTACACTAAGGCAATATAATACAATTATTTTTACAAAATCTATTCAATACATGCAACTGATAGTTTCTATAGCTATACACAAGAAATGAGCATTAAAGCTTCTATCATTATATAGATGTCATTGGTTTGTTCTCACAGACTGTAAGGTTGGCTCCTCTGTCCATGGGATTTTCTAGGCAAGAGTACTGGAGTGGGTTGCCATTTCCTTCTCCAGGGGATCTTCCTGACCCAGGGATCGAACCTGGGTCTCCCGCATTGTAGGCAGATGCTTTTACCGTCTGAGCCACCAGGGAAGTAAAGAAGAAATATGTGTATAATTTGTTTTAAACCCAGTTTATACATCCAGTATAAAGTCATGACTCAGCATTGATTTTTATCTTTAGTTTTTTTTTTTTATATCCTTCAGGCAAAGGTGCTTTACATACCAGAAAATTTTTGATGACAAAAGATAAGAAAATTAAAGATAGAAAGACAGATTACCATAGTCTCACCTTTTAATTTTACTAAGAAACAGAAATTCACAAGGAAGTTAATGGATTTGGTTTGTTATCAACACTCAGCCAGTTCATGTCAGAGATAGATTTCCTCCTGGGTTTTCTACCTGCAGACTTGTGCTATTCTGTTACAGTAGGGATTAACAAACTATGGCCCATGGGTCAAATCTGGTCTGCCACCTGTTTTTTGTAAATAAAATTTTATTGGAACATAGGCACACCCTTCATTAACATATTGTCTGCAATTGTTTTTCTGATACCAAGGCAGAGCTGAGCAGTTGCAATGGAGACTATGTGGGTGGCAAAGCTTAACTTTGACCTGAACCTTATACATTGAATTGCCGATCCCTGTATTACAGTGCATTGCTTCTCAAGGCATGGAAACTTAATTCAATAAAATGTTTCAAAACAATAGATTTTAACAATGAACCTGCAGCAAAGTTTTAAGAATATTACACAAATAAAGAAATACTATGGCTTAATGTACCATGCAACGTTAAATATGGATGAAATTCTGGGCAGTGCAGGTACTATGGCTCCAGTAAGATACCATGGGGGTAAATTCAACTTTGGCTAAATGATGTTGATTTAGTAACAGCAAAAACATTCATCTCAGCATACGAATGTCAAGCAAAATAATGTAATAACTTGCCATTGCCAAAAATCACTATTTACTAGGAATTATTATAAACATATTTGATCATAATTTATCTTAAACACTGATAATTATCAAAAAATAACCATCCATAAAGCATTTATTCATTAATAATTATTGAGTACCTCATCCTAGTGGGTGTAAACACCTTTTATAAGTGGGAGCAAACACCTTTTTCTCATGTATTCTTATGACTGAATAAGGCGAAAGCAAGTAATAAGTATTCGGTGTGAAGAAATAACAGGAACCAAAACACATAATCACTGAATTTTCAAAATAAACATATGAACAAAGAATTCTTATTTCCATTTTTACGACTGAAGAAACAGGCTGGAAGAAAGGGAACATCCCTCCAAGGTTACATCATTAGAGCTATTAGGTGGCTGAACTGGAACTTCAGCCCAGGCTTTTCAGTCTCTAAGATTCCCCATTCATTACTTCTCCTACTTTTAATAATATCTTTAGATTCAATGATCTCCTGAATATTTGGTACAGAAATGTGGGTCTCAGATGACTACTTGTTCAAGTACTTTGGATTCAAATCTCCTTTTGAGAAAATTAAAAATTGGCCTTGCCTTTAGTTACTTGCCATGGGGAAGTGATATAGCCCTAAGTTTGGGCAGAAAGATAAATCAGGCTCCTAAATTAAAAAAAAATAAATTTCAATTATAATTTCATCATGTAAAATATGTTGATTTCACTTGGACTCAAAATACAGGATACAAGCATATCTAAGACCCTTGAAAGAATCTGGTAAAATTTATTTATTCCCAAATCTAAAAATCTGCTACTCTTTGGCAGAAGCCAAACTAGGGGTATTTTCATTATCTGGTCCCTTCTCTAAACTCTATACTTGTCTATAGATCGTCTACAAGCAACAAACTAGGGCAATGTTATCCACAAAGTCCTGGGAAATGGTCTTCAATGAATTTGGACTTAATATTATGCATCTGGCTTTTTATAAAAGGCAATATGAGAAACATCTAATCCAAGAACATTTCTAGCTCTTTTCAAAACCCCATTGAGTTATTTGTGTTGTTTATTATACCCAACATCCCATACATAGGACCCATGTAGTATGTCCTAGAGGTTAGTGCAAGCAGAAATAATCTTTTTTGTCTATCAACTGAGAACTTTTTAAAGAAACACATAAGCTATGAGTCTAAAAAAAAGGAAATTATTTTGTCAGATAAAGTAAATTTTGAGAGATCACAATTCCCTAAGCTGAATGTATTTCCAAAGCAATATGTTTGCAATCAGAAAAGACTGAAATCCAATCAACTGGAATCCTTCATTAAATGGAATGATGCTCTACCACTGCTTTCGAAAGTGGAAAATAAATAACAAGATATGCATAAGTCAGACTCTGGGGGACCTAAGATAAAGTTAAAAATGATCCCTGCTTCTACCGGCTTCAAAATTAGCCTATTTTTTAGGGGAGTTGAAGCATGCAGATAAAATGACAAAATACAGAAACATAGAAAATGAGAAGTAGCGTCCCAAGATTTATAGACAAAGAATTCTGGGAATTCAGAGAAATGAAATATTGCCCATATATTTAGAATGTCTGAGTTTTTATTCTTTACTGAATGTTCCTGCTTCCATCTAGAATTATTATCTCCACTTAAAGAACTTTCTTTAGCAGGTCTCTTATCTAAAAAATGTATTCTTCTTTCACTCTTATTAAATTGATGTATAATTTACATAATGCTAGTTTCAAGTGTACAGTGTAATTTGATATTTCAATAAAGTATATAATTGCAAAATGATCACCACAATAAGTTCATCCTTCATTCTTGAATAATATTTTTGCTAGGTATAGAATTCTAGGTTGACTGTTCATTTTTTTCCAGATGCTATCCTACTCTTTCTGTCCTCAATGATTTCTGATGAGAAGCCATATGTTAGCCAACAGAACTTTGAGGCTTTGTTCATTTCCCCTATAAGCTTTCTTTTTTTTTTATTCTCAGATAATTAATATTGATCGATTTGAGATCACTTACTCTTTCCTCTGTCATGTCCACTCAACTGCTTTTCATTTCCAGAACTTCCACTTGGTCTTTTTTTTGTTTCTGTTTTACTGCCAACCTCTGTTGAGATTTTCATGCACTGAAAGCATATTTTGTTTCACTTCATTGATAAAAATTATAATAGCTGTCTTTAAACCCTTGTATACAAATTCCAACACTTGGTTCCTCTTGATGTTGGAAACAACAAATCATCTTTTCAACTGAGAATGTATTTTATTTTCTTGGTACTTTGTATGTTGTGTTCGTACATGAGCTTCCCTGGTGGCTCAGACAGTAAAGAATCCCCCTGCAATGTAGGAGACCCGGTTCAATCCCTGGGTTGGAAAGATCCTCTGGAGAAGGGAATGGCAACTCACTCCAGTATTCTTGCCTGGAGAATTCCATGGACACAGGAGCCTGGTGGGCTACAGTCCATGGGGTCACAAGGACACGACTGAGCAACTAACACACATCAAGTTTGTTATTTTTCTCTAGTATTTCTTTGTTTTAGGGATTTAAAAAAATTTTGTGGGGGGTTAATCTCTAACTGTAAACATTTCTTCTAGTGTAGGAGATCTTTTTGTTTTAGTTGGGCTGTGTGCTGTGTACTAAGTTGCTTAAGTTATGTCTGACTCTTAGCAACACTATGGACTGTAGCCTTCCAGGCTCCCCTGTCCATGGGGATTCTATAGGCAAGAATACTGGAGTGGATTGCCATGCTCTCCTCCAGGGGACCTTCCTGACCCAGGGATTGAACCTGCATCTCTTAGGTCTCCTGCACTGGCAAGTGGGTTCTTTACCACTAGCACCACTTGGGAATCCCTTAGTTGGGCTGGGCTGAGTCTATTCTAGGCATGTATGGTTCAGGGGTCAATCAGAGAAGTAAGCAGACAAAAATCTGGAGACCCATCTGGCTCTTGACCTTGCAAACCACTCTCTCTTTAGTATTCTCAGTTTCCCATTTTCTCTTTTCTGGTGCACCAGACCATAAAGGATTCAGGTCTTTCTCTGTCTGCATCATTGCCATCCATTTTGCACTGCACAGACTGCATTTAGTCCCTACCTGAAAGGGACTTAGTTGTACAGCTCCTTGTCTCTCTTCTCCAAGTGAGTATGGGTTATTTCTGAGGGTAGAATGGAGAAAGAAGTATAGGACAGGTAAGAAAGCCTAGATGGGAAAGATGAACTGAGATGGGAAATAATGATGAAATGTTAAGTTAGGATTAAATCATGTAAGTTGTCGAATGCTAGCTATGGCTAGGAGTATAGCCAATAAAATATACATTTTAGGCAGAAGGATAATACACTCATATCTATATTTTAATTCAAGATTAATCTATCTGTACTGTTTAAAATTAACTGCAATGATGGGAGGTAGGGAGAGTAGTAAGGAAGCAGTTCTAGTAGTGCAGGTGGAAGGTAATGAGGTTTTAACTTGGCTACTGGCAGGAATAGAAAGCAAAGAATATAAATGAAATGACTTAGCAAATTACTTATTGATGACCCAAAATTCATCAATAATATGGATTATCACAAAAGATTAAATTTTCCTGTTATTAGGCAGTAGATGCCCCTTTCATTATTTATTTAATAGTGAGGACTATTATAAAAGCAAATCAATGTAAAATTACTCCTTAGATGTATGAGTCTGGTTCATAGGGTAGCAACAGATAATTACAGACTGTAGTATATTTCAGATACCATATAGTAGATTATCATTCTATCAAGATATAACTACATGGTAGGAGATAAAAATCAAACATTTCCCATATCCACATACCAGTAGCATGTAAAATCGCCATTAATGCAAGCCTAGTTATGGGGCTGTCCATACTAAAGTCTCATCAATACTTCTATAACCAAAGAGTCTGAGTTGAAGACTGGAAAAGAATTAAAACCTCTTTTTGATTGATATACTGTAAAAATGAAATTGACTTTCAAGCCATCACTACCAAAAAGAATAAAATTCCAACTAAAACAATACATAGCACTTAGAAGATACTCCATCTTCAAAGCATTTTATCCTCATTAACTAATTAAGAGTCTCAATTCAGTGGGTCTAATATAGATTTATACTCTAATGATATATATTAAAGTTCATTTATTAGTAAGTAGTACTTTAATGTCGTTATAATTGTTACTTAATTTTGACTTCTGTGAAAATACTTTATATATATATTGAGTATAGAATATACAGACATCAACATCCCCTCCCTCTTCTACAAGACTTAACACATTTATAAATGCTAGCAATTTAAGAATCACAGAAGCAAAATACAGTTGGGCTTTTTTAAAACAAAAGGTGAGAGGGAAAAGAAGAAAAGATAGCCATGGTTAGTTTAGTAGGAAAAAGGGGAAAAGTTGTGCTCTTTAGAGAAAAGAAAATTCTTCATGAGAAATTTGGTAAAAGATGACAAAGATCTTAGTAAAATTTGCTTGGTTTTGGAGAGTTGATGAACAAAAATTTACTCTGCATTGAGATGTTTGATTCAAAGATGACAATTTTTACTCAAAGCTTCAAGGCAGCAGAACAAATGTAATGTCTTTGAATCTTGTTATTTATTACCACTTAGAATGTGTTCCTTGAATAAGGAATACTTCCCTTTTATTAATTTATGACTAGAGTTGATAAGTGTTAGATATAAGAAATTTATCTGAGACATCTCAGCAAAAATAATTATGGTGTTGTCAATAGGCTAGGTTACCTCACTAAAATTCCTAGAAATTCAAATTAAACATTAAGAAATCAATAAATCATCTATTGCATTGCTCTAGAATGTAAAAACAAAAAACAAAACCAACTTAGCTGTTGGTTAGACTGTGGAGTATTCTACACACTATCTAAGTGTTAGTGTAAGTGTTAGTTGCTCAGTCGTGCCCAACTCTTTGCGACCCCATAGACTTCAGCCCACCAGGCTCCTCTGTCCATGAGATTTTTCAGGCAAGGATACTGGAGTGGTTGCCATTTCCTTCTCCAGGGCATCTTCCCAACCCAGGGATCGAACCCGGGTCTCCTGCACTGCAGGTAAATTCTTTACTGACTGAGCTACAAAAGAAGCCACATTATCTAAGGAGAGTACAAAAAATGTACAAGTTTAAGGACTTCACTGGTGGAACAAGTGGCTAAGACTCCATGCTTCCTTTGCAGGGGGCATGGGTTTGATCCCTGATGGGAGAACTAAGATTACACATGCCCTGGGGCATGGGCCTCCCAAACTCTCCCCAAAAGTAGAGGTCTTTTCAAGGGGGGTGAAAAGGCATACATAAAACATCCACAAATATACAAAGAAATAAAGATAAAAACAAATGAGCACATTAAATCCTTACATGTGTTTTGATCTTGCAATTTCTAAGAATTTATCTACAGGAAGGCAATGCTATGCTCAATTATTAATTTGCATGCACATTAATTTCTACAGGATGTTCAGTACAGTGTTATTTCTGATCGGGAAATGAGAGACAACTTAAATATCCCATAATATTGGAGGTTAGTAACTTAAGATAGCATAGCAATATGATAGAATGTTATACAGTTAATGAAATAGAGATGGTTACTTAAAGACATTGAAAAGTATCTATAAAACATAACTAGTTTTAAAAAGAGTACTACATACAGGATAATTCCAGTTTTGTTAAAAACAATGCATATAAATCTAACAAAAAGATTGAAAGACTAATTATACAAAATGTCAAATGAAAATGTATATATTCCAAATTTTCTACTACAAGACTACAAGTGTATTTCACTCAACATCACTTTCATAAAAGAATTACATCGAGTTACTAAAAAAAGTCTCATATGCCCTTTACCCACATGCAATGTACTCTAGATATTCTTGCTCTGATGGCTCTATATAAACCTTCTGCTCTGTCACTGCAGCTCTGAATGATTCCAACAAAGATAATTCTGAATGTCTATCACATGGTCAGTCACCTGGGAGGGATTACATCAAATTGTTATGAGTTTGGGGACCCAAATTAGCACCCTCTATTGCAGACTAATACTAAAGTAGGACTACGTGTGTCCTAGACAAGATTTGTTCTCCAGAGGTGAGAGGCTAGTGCATTAACCAGGTTTTATATTAAATGTCTTCATCATTTGTGAGCAGCCAGATGGTTGGTAATATGTGTAGATATTTTGAAACATAGGCTGGCTGATTTCAATTAGCTTTGAAGTGAAACAAATGACAGCACAGATCTAAACCCAGGGGTATTGAGAGAATATTTTCTTTCAGATGAATACCCCAACCTAGAGTTCCCAATTATATAACATAGCTAATGGGTTATCCTGGAACATGTGCTGTTAGAAAGAATCTGTGTTATGAAGCACCTAACTGGGCAAATATTTCATGCCCAGGATAAGGAAACCAGCTAATGTGAATGAGCAAAGGGAATCAAAACGAAGAAAAAAAAAACACCCCAGTATAGCCTACATGCTTTTGTTGCAGACTAAGGTTAGTGAGGAAATTTGGCAGCAAATAAAAATACTTCTATGGTAAGCTGAAGTAGTTTTGGGCCAAATCAAAGGCCCTGCCTAAAAAGATTAGTAACTGAACAAATGTTGGCTTTTCCAGGCTTAGTATGCAACGCCAATTTTATGTCATTTTCTTCAAGATGCCAGCTGTGTTGTTCCTGATGATTCTCCTCGCTATCATACTGAGGAAAAGGACATAGAAGAGTCCTTGAGAATGCCACCATGTGGGCATAGCTTGGCTTTAAAAATTCAGACAAGTCAGGAGAGAATGGAATTAGTTCTCTTATTCAAAATAGGTTGAGAATCTAAAATTTTATTTCTTCTCTGAATCATAGGGATCTAATGGTCATTCAGAAAAGTGGTTTGACTCCAAGTCTCCCAAAGAAATCAAATGAGTTATCTTTTAAAAAACATAGAGCAAAACAGAAACAAAAATTTTTTAAAACATAATTTTAACCTTTAATTTTCCTTAACAGAAAACAGTTCAGGTTTTTTCCCCCCTCCTTGTTAGCTACATTGCTAATGAAATCCCGGATGTAAAGAAAATTATTGTTTTGTTGCTTAGTCGTGTCCAACTCTTTGTGACCTCACCAACTGCAGTCTGCCCAGCTCTGCTGGCCATGGAATTCTCCAGGCAAGAATACTGGAGTAGGTTACCATTTCCTTCTCCAGGGGAAAATTAAATGGCTCTCAATGCTTTTCTCATCCCCTTCAGTGACTGGGATGCTTATATGAACTGCTAAATGCCCACCATACCATAGGTACTATACTAGGTACTTCATTTACATTATTGCTTATCACTAACCATGACAATGACCTTATGTAGGTAAGTATTTTCATTTTACAGACTAATGAAGTGAGAGTCGAAGGTATTAAGTAAACTGACCAAGGTCACACAGTCCAGATCCCACTCCAAGACCCATGCCCTCTTCATATAACCATAATTAAATGGAAAGATCTTTGTTAGTTGACTCCTCTCAGTGATTCATTTTTTTTTACAAGAAGAAATA
The DNA here is from genome assembly GCA_024291935.2 of Okapia johnstoni. Classification (NCBI taxonomy): domain Eukaryota; kingdom Metazoa; phylum Chordata; class Mammalia; order Artiodactyla; family Giraffidae; genus Okapia; species Okapia johnstoni. The sequence continues at coordinate 28,403,792 of CM044326.1, forward strand.
ACAAAAGACCACTATGGCCTGAGACAAAGCATGGACTTTCCATTAAAAAGGGACATATCTTCCAGATGCAGTTGTTTTTCTCATAGGATCATTAAGCATTCTGAAATAGCTTGAAATGGTCAAATAAACAACAAACAGCTTATCTTTTTTTTTTTTTAATGCTTTAATTTTTTTTCTTTTGGCAGCACCACATAGCATGTGTGGATCTTAGTTCCCTGACCAGGGATTGAACCCATCTCCCCTGTAGGGGCAGCACGGAGTCTTAACCACTGGACCACCAAAGAAGTCCCCCAAACAGCTAGATCTCATAGGCCAAAAGGAGGCAAACACAGTAAGACAATAGGAGCTACAAGGTAGTAAAAATAATTGTTTAGATTCCTCCTTCCCTGGTGGCTCAGTGATATAGAATCCACCTGCCAATGCAGGAGACATGGGTTTGATCCCTGGGTTGGGAAGATCCCCTGGAGAAGGAAATGGCAACCCACTCTAGTAGTCTTGCCTAGGAAATCCCATGGACAGAGCAGCCTGGCAGGCTATAGTCCATGGGGTCACAAAAGAGTTGGACATGACTTAGTGACTAAACAACCGTATCTCAAAATATGGTCCAGTAACCTGCAGCACTGGTATCACTTGCTGGCTTGTTGAGGTTTCCCAGGTAACACTAGTGGTAAAGAACCTGCCTGCCAATACAGGGGATGTAAGAAACTCAGGTTCGATACCTGGGTTGGGAAGATTCCCTGGAGGAAGGCATGGCAACCTACTCCAGTAGTCTTGCCTGGAGAATCCCATGAACAGAGGAGCCTGGCAGGTTATAGTCCATAGGACTGCACAGAGTTGGACATGACTGAAGCAACTTAGCATGCATGCATGCATGTTGGCTTGTTAGAAATGCAGACTCTCAGGCCCCACTCCAGACCTCCTAAGTCAGTGTTTTAAAAGGTTAGAATGTTCATGAAAGCTTGAGAAGCAATTATCTTAATTATGATTAATCCAATAATGACTAAATTATATTCAAAGCTAAAGAGGTAGAAATTAGCCTAGGGCCAACAATACTTTCTGAAAAAATAAGTATCTTTATGCATTTCTATCATGTGACTGATTTTGTAAATTGTGAACAGTAGCTTTTGCTTCACTTGCTAAGAGCACTTTTGCAGCAAATTTTAAAGTCATTATTTCACTCTTTGTTTCCTACCTCGTAAGAGCTTAGTTTCACCTCTCACTTTTTACCCACTCATCTTAGCAAACATCCAAATCTAAACAATAGCACATGCCTAGTCAAGATTTTACCTTAAAGTGATAAGGGCCAAAGAGCCACGATATGACCTGCAGGAATGAAATGCATTTATAAGCAATAGCTAGAGCCTGTCATAATTTAGACCCCACTGATATTTCCTCTCTTGAAGCAGATGATGCTGACAAGCAGACATTCAGGTTCAAACTCCCAGGGTCTAAGCCATGGGCTGCCGTCCTCACCTAAATTCAAGGTTTTCCTTGATTTAACTATAGTAGCAAGCAACCTGCATATTATCTTACAAAATGCAATTTTCTCTTTAAATAGTGGTCCCTAATACCACTGCTAACTGAAAGGATTTATGAGTTCATTTGTCAAGACAAAAGATCTCATAAAAATAAACTTTTTTTTTACACATCTAGCAGCAACCCAAACGAATAAGATTAGTGGGAAGAGTAAAATGCATCTGATTACAGAGATAACACAATTAAACCCATTAAAGAACTGACTGATCATAAAATAAAATTACCAATGTCCTGTTACAGAAACAAAAACATGAAATTACTGATGGATCCTTCTCTTCACTGAAAACAGGAGATCTGTCACATAGTTAAAAACAACCTGCTTCAAGTAACTGACCAGACCACAATGTGTTAAAGGGGAAAACAATAGCCTCACTTGAGAGATTTTGAAAATTTTTTAATTTATAATTGTTATGTTTATAAAGTACTCACATGGGACAACAAGAAAGACTGCCTCTGAGTCAAAAAATCCATGGCTTTGAGTATAATTTAAGGGAATTCTCTTAAACCAACATTCTTACTTTTTATCAGGGTTATTCTTTATTAAGCATCAAAATAAAAAATATCTCAGTCAAAATCCTCAAAAAGCTTAAAAATTAGATGGAATATTGTTTTTTTCTACTTTAACTTCAAGAATCTCTCTAATTGAAGAAAAATAAATCCAGTCAGAGATACCAAGACATTATGTTATTTCTGATTCCAGATTCTTCTACTTTATAATCTCATAAATCTAACATTCTTATCAGTTCAGTTCAGTTCAGTCGCTCAGTCGTGTCCAACTCTTTGCGACCCCATGAATTGCAGCACGCCATATCCTATAACAAAAAAGACTGAAAAAAGACTGCATCACCCAGATAATACCATAAAACCAAGAAAATATTAGTAATAAATTCAATGTTCAAATTATAATAAAATTTTCATAATTGGCCAGTGTCACTAATACAGCATTCTTTTGTCTGATGATACCTTCCATCTTTGGTGCTTTTCTCCTTTAACAGGATTGTTGGTTTTGCTTAAAACAGGACTGATTTGTCTCTGACTTATCAGATGGTTAAAGTCTGTCTAATTTGAGTAAGCTCTTAAAAAAACACTGCTTTAGAAAGGTCAATTAGTTCTAAACAAATGTGTTCAGTTCAGTAAGCATCTCCTATAGAGACAGGTCCTAAATGGATAAGCCAATATTTCCTGTTGTGCTCTAGTGTATAAAGGGGCAAAGGAAGCTGTAAGTGAATGCACACATTACCAGCTGGAGTCTCCAGAGTTTATAATTTCCGCCAACACTTACAGGAGATTTACACTGAGCTGCTACACCAGCATTTTCTAGGCTTTTGCTGAATTATGCCATTCGTAGGGAGAGGGGTGTCTAAAAACACATCAAATCCATCATGAAATCTGGATGTTTTTTCCTCCACAATGATTTCTGGTCTCTCCCACCTATTTCCACTTCTGCAGTTGGACCTTTCATGTTTACAATGTTCTGGCATTCTCCCAGCTGCTGTCTTTGCCTCCAGGCCTTCTCACTCCATCTATATATGTATACTCATTAAAATAATATTCTTCAATTAATTTCATCATGTAACCTGTCTCTTCAAAAAATTACCATGACTTCCTGTTTCTCAGTGTTATCAAAGCCAAATTTCTTAATCTGGGTTTCAAAACTCTCCATACTTCAGATTGATTACTATCTCCTCTTTACCGATGAAGCACTTTGAGTCCTTGACCAGGGTCACACAGTTAGTAGAGGAGCTGGGATTTCAGCCCAGGCAATCTGGTTTCAAAGTTTATGTTCTCAAGCATTATATTATACTACATGACCCCTGTTAAGAGCTTGGTGTGTGGAGTTACCTTGCAATTGCATTTATGGATTGCTGGATATCCTCCCCAACTACATTATTCTCAGAGACAGTCCACTTCTTTGATATGTTCACACAAAGCCTACACATAGTAGACAACTTAATGTTTCATTGACTGGTGTTACACTACGATGATTGTTCAGATCTTTGAATGTATCAGGTGGTTAAAACGGTTTTTGTCTATTCATATCCTCATCTGCTGTAGCTTGTGCATTTCCTTGTCTAACAATAGGGTGGTATTAGATATTCCTAAATGGTATTGTGGTTCAGAAACATGCAATGGTGGAATCTCAGCAGAGATTCACACACACACACACACACACACACACACAAAATCAAATAGTGAACAGAAGACTACTCTTAATGGCAATCCTAGAAATAAAGCAAGTAGGAAGGCTACACCAAGCATGATGGCATGTAATCTCCAGCACTTGCAATTCTTAAACTCAAAATAACTTTTAATACACTCAGCTTTCTATATATGATGAAGCCAACAAAGTAAATAAAGGGGGAGCCCCTTGCTAGAAGGCACTGTGATGTACATTTCATGAGAGAAGGCAGCTCTAGTCATAGTCTTGTTAAATTCTAGGCAAAGTTTGTGTAAATTAAATACTCAAGCTTAGCCCTGTGCTCTGAGTATTTGATCAATCCTGAACTATGAAACAAAAAGAGAAATCAATACTTTCCCTTAATTCTGTCAAGTTTGTGGTAACTGGAAATAAAATATATGGGTGATATTATGCATGCAGAAAGACCATTATCCTGAACAGGACAGTCTCTTTCCTCTTCTCTTTTCCTCTGGAGTTTTTCCACCATTACATTACCAGTTAAATTTACCTGAGATGTTTCAAAAGAAATCTGAAATATTATCATTTACAGATCTACAGAGATTAACCACATACACATATGATGACACAGTTGCCAATACAAAGAATTAGGCATCCACATGTTATTTCGTTAACAAAAACCCATTGTTCTAAAGATTTTGGAACGAACAAGGTTATGTCCCAAGTTCAAGATAAACCAATACTCCTATTTTTAAAATAAGACAGTGAATAACTTTGAAACTAGATCCAAAATAATAAGCTACTCCAGAGGATGGTAAGGAAGCTAAAAGCCAAGATGCTACCTATTTTCTCTATTATTTTTCTAAGTAGTCCAAATGCAAGCTTGGAGGAAAGTGCAAAGCCCAAAGTAAATCTGTCTAATTAAAAGATAGCTGGAGGAAGTTCTGCATAAATATTTTTTGGATGCAGAAAAAGAACTATTGTGAGAAAAATCTCACTCTTCATAAGTCAAGAGGAAAACCGAGGATAACTCAGAATAGTTAGAATTAACAATACCAGCTATCACTGTCAAGAAATTTTATTATTTCCTTTAAGCACCACATCCACCTTATTAAAGTATTACCATTCCAGTCCTATAGATAAGGAAATTGAAACTCTGAGAGATTAAGTAATTTGGTTCATACACCTAGACTGTGGCATACCTGGACTATGGACGCAGATCTAAGTCTAAAGTCTATGTTTCTTTCTATTTGACTATACTTCAGAAGTTCTCAACCTTCAGTGCCTGCCACAATAGTCTGGGATATTTGTCAAAATACAGATGCATGCGTTACATCCTCATAGTTTCTAAACCAGCAGGTCTGAGATGGCACCAAAATATTTTTACTTTTTTTAAAAAGGTAGCACAGGTGTTTCTGATGCACATCGAAAGACTAGACTGGGAAAAAAACCCAAGGCAATCTAAAAGTAAATTCTTTGTCATTCTGTAATACCTGCTTTTCAACAAATTAACCTTTCTAATCATACATTTTGTAGGCATCCATTAAGTCATCCTGTTTTCTATTAAATGCTATCCCTAAGCAAATAAGGAGGTTGGAGTAGTATAATTGATACAGAGGCCCATTTACTATAGGAGGAACATCAAATAGGCATTGACCATTTTCCATCAATAATCTAAAAAATGAACAACATAGACACAGTAGAGGTAGAAGTTAGAGAAATATTGTTCTAATATCTTAATATAGCACACATTTTGGATTAGACAGAAAATGATAAAACCTTACAAAATAAACAAAAAATAACAGTTTTATTGTGGGCTTAATCTTCAGATTTAGGCCATACCTGAATGGCCTATGGCTTTCCCTACTTTCTTCAATTGAAGCCTCAATTTTTCAATAAGGAGCTCATGATCTGAGCCACAGTCAGCTCCAGGTTTTGTTTTGCTGACTGTATAGAGTGTCTCCATCTTCAGCTACAAAGAAGACCAAAACCAGCCCAAAGAAAAAGAAATGTAAGAAGGCAAAGTGGTTGGCTGAGGAGGCTTTACAAATACTGAGAAAAGAAGAGAAGGGAAAAGCAAAAGAGAAAGGGAAAAATATACCTAGTTGAATGCAGATTCCAGAGAACAACAAGAAGAGCTAAGAAAGGCTTCTTAAGTGAACAATGCAAAAAAATACAGGAAAACAATAGAATGGGAAAGACTAGAGATCTCTTCAAGAAAATTGGAGATACTAGGGGAACATTTCATGCAAAGATGGGCACAATAAAGGACAGAAATGGCAAGGACCTAACAGAAGCAGAAGAGATTAAAAAGAAGTGGCAAGAACACACAGAAAAACTATACAAAAAAGGTCTTAAAAACTCAGATAACAGCAATGGTATAGTCACCCACCTAGAGCCAGACATCCTGGGAGTATAAAGTCAAGTGGGCCTTAAGAAGCATTACTATGAATAAACCTAGTGGAAGTGATGGAATTCCAGCTGAGCTATTTCAAGTCCTAAAAGATGATTTGTGAAGGTGCTGCACTCAATACACCAGCAAATTTGGAGAACTCAGCAATGGCCACAGGACTGGAAAAGGTCGGTTTTCATTCCAATCCCGAAGAAAGGAATGCCAAAGAATGTTCGAACTACTGTACAACTGTGCTCATTTCACTTGGTAGCAAGATAATGCTTAAAATCCTTCAAGCTAGGCTTCAGCAGTACATGAACTGAGAAATTCCAGATGTACAAGCTGGATTTAGAAAAGGCAGATGAACCAGAGATCAAATTGCCAACAACTGTTGGATCATGGAAAGAGCAAGGGTATTCCAGAAAAACATCTACTTCTGTTTCACTGACTACACTAAAGCCTTTGACTGTGTGGATCACAACAAATTGTGGAAAATTCTTAAAAAGATGGGTATAACAGACCACCTTACCTGTCTCCTCAGAAATCTGTATGCAGGTCAAGAAGCAACAGTTAGAATCGGATATGGAAAAATGGACTGGTTCCAAATTGGGAAAGGAGTACGTCAAAGCTGTATATTGTTACCCTGCTTATTTAACTTATACACAGAGTGCATGTGTGCTAAGTCACTTCAGTAGTGTCTGACTCTTTGCCACCCTATGGACTATAGCCCGTTAGGCTCCTCTGTCCATGGGGTTCTCCAGGCAAGAATACTGGAGTGGGTTGCCATGCTCTCCTCCAGGGGATCTTCCCAACCCAGAGATCAAACTTGTGTCTCTTACAAATCCTGTAAAACCTGAGTCCTTTACCACTAGCGCCAAAGTACATCACGTGAAATGCCAGCCTGGATGAATCACAAGCTGGAATCAAGATTGCTGGGAGAAATATCAACAACCTTAGATATGCAGATGATACTACTCTAATGGCAGAATGTGAAGAGAAACTAAAGAACCTGATAAAGGTGAAAGAGGAGAGTGAAAAAGCTGCCTTAAAATTCAATATTCACCAGAATTGAAAGAGACACGTGTACCCCAATGTTCATTGCAGCACTGTTTGTAACAGCCAGGACATGGAAGCAGCCTAGATGCCCATCAGCAGACGAATGGATAAGGAAGCTGTGGTACATATACACAATGGAATATTACTCAGCCATTAAAAAGAATACATTCGAATCAGTTCTAATGAGGTGGATGAAACTGGAGCCTATTATACAGAGTGAAGTAAGCCAGAAAGAAAAACACCAATACAGTATACTAACACATATATATGGAATTTAGTAAATTGGTAAAGATAACCCTGTATGCAAGACAGCAAAAGAGACACAGATATATAGAACAGTATTAAGGACTCTATGGGAGAGGGCGAGGGCGGGATGATATGGGAGAATGGCATTGAAGCATGTAAATTATCATATGTGAAACGAATCACCAGACCAGTTTCGATGCATGAAACAGGGTGCTCGGGGTTGGTGCACCGGGATGACCCGGAGGAATGGGATAGAGAGGGAGGTGGGAGGTGGGTTCTGGAAGGGGAATATATGTACACCCATGGTGGATTCATGTCAATGTATGGCAAAACAAATACAATATTGTAAAGTTAAAAAATAGATAAACTAATTTAGAATAAAAAATAGAAGGAAAAAAAAAAAACTTCAACATTCAAAAAACAAAGATCATGGCATCCGGTCCCATCATTTCATGGCAAAGAGATGGTGGAAAAGTGGAAACAGTGGCAGATTTTTTTTCCCTTGGGCTCCAAAATCACTGTGGACAGTGACTGCAGCCATGAAATTAAAAGACGCTTGCTCCTTGAAAGAAAAGTTATGACAAACCTAGACAGTGTATTTAAAAGCAGAGACATCACTTTGTCAACAAAGGTCCATCCAGTCAAAGCCATGGTTTTTCCAGTAGTCATGTATGGATGTGAGAATTGTACCATAAAGAAGGCTGAATGCTGAAATATTGATGCTTTCTAATTGTGGTCCTGAAGAAGACTCTTGAGAGTCCCTTGGACTGCAAGGAGATCAAACCAGTCAATCCTAAAGGAAACCAACCCTGAATATTCACTGGAAGGACTGATGCTGAAGTTGAAGCTCTAATACTCTGGCTACCTGAAGTGAAGAACCAACTCATTGAAAAAGACCCTGATGCTAGGAAAGATTGAGGGCAGGAGGAAAAGGGGGTGACAGAAGATGAGATGGTTGGATGGCATCACGGACTCCATGGACATGAGGTTTGAGCAAACTCTAAGAGATAGTGAAAGACAGGGGAGCCTGGTGTGCTGCAGTCCACGGGGTTGCAAAGAGTTGGACATGACTTAGCAACTGAACAACAACAACAATCTTCAGAAGCTTACAATTTGTAGAAATGAGATTTAAGTCCTTTGTTTTGGCCCCTCCACATGACATGGGGGATCTTAGTCCCTAATCAGGTATCAAACCCACAGCCTCTACATTGGAAGCAGAGTCTTAAGTGCTGGACTGTCAGGGAAGTCCCTAGATTTAAATAGTTTAGATACAACCATCTCCAAAATGTCTTCTGTAGAGCATAAGTAAGAAAAAAATCCCACAGGTTAATATTTTTTCTGGTAAATGCAGATTTCTCTTAAGAAAATAGGCTAATATTTTACATACATCATTATTTTATCCATTCATTTTTACTTACACAAGACACTTACTACCTCTAATTTTTTGCCAGTTGCATTCTAATCTTGCTTTTATCATTTTGAACTTGTACTTCTAACTAGATTCAAAAAATATAGGGTGGTTACCAGGTCTGTTCTGTATCCACAGGTTCTCACAGGACTTGAGTTCATAATAAGGTCATGTTAGATAACCTGCTTTGGCCTTTAACTTTTCCAGAACTTCTGGTGCAGGACTTCAGTGAATAAAGTTTGACCTGTAAGACCCTCACAACATGCTTGATCCATATTCCTCATTAGATAGATGAAGACACTAAGACGCAGAGAGAAAGAAGTAGATTAAAATATCATGTATCTGGCCAAAGCTGCTGCTTTTTTGCAGTCTAGCACCAAACTTGAGAAGTGGGTACATCTCAGGCAATGCTGCACTATGAATTTTATGGGCCCAGAACACTTTATCTTCATGGCCCTTCCTCCATAAAAAAATGAAAAATTATATTTATCTCCCTTTTGGTATGAAGACAAATATATTAATGTGTGTGTGTTCAGTCACTGTCATGCGTGACTCTTTGCAACCCCATGGACTCCAGCATACCAGCCTTCCTTGTCCTTCACTACCTCCCAGAGTTTGCTCAAATTCACGTTCATTGGGTTGGTGTTGCTATCTAACCATCTGATCTTCTGCCGCTCCCTTCTCCTTTTGCCTTCAATCTTTGCCAGCAACAGGGTCTTAAAACATTTTGTTCATTTGTTCCTTTGGATTTCAAAAGACTTCAAAACATTTTCATGAGCCCCTCCCTACAGGTACTGAGGGTCCTAGGCACTAAAGGATAAGATGGCTGTGGTTTTAGATGACCCATTTGACAGTCAAAACCAGCTTTACTCTTCTCCAGGAGACATGGAGGGCACTGCCAGAGGGCACTATCTGCCAGAGGGCACTATCCATGTGGCTTCTCTATCACTTAGGATGTTCTGCCAGAGGGCACTATCCAGATGACCCATTTGACAGTCAAAACCAGCTTTACTCTTCTCCAGGAGACATGGTTCTGCCAGAGGGCACTATCCATGTGGCTTCTCTATCACTTAGGATGTACTGGCTATAGAAAGCTCAGCCTTTTATCAGACTATTCCAGTGACTCTCATTCCAGCAGCTCTCCAGAACCTACTTCCTCATTTTAAACCAGCCCAGTCCCCTACAAAAACATTCTGAGAGAGTTTGCAGTATTCAGTAGAGATCAGCTGCCAAGCCTCTGGGAATGGAAACAATCTCCAAAGTCCCAAATGTATTTGAAAGGAATATTAGACAGATCACTTCATTGGGATTTATGGCCTTTCCCAGGATGGCTACTTATCACCCATAGAGACATCCTTACTCTAAGAACAGGTACGAGGATTTTCTGGACTAGATATGATTTTGTTTCCAGTATATTCACTATGTAAAAAGGCTATATCATTCATAAAATGGAAGAAGTTGTAACTCTACTGTAATCAGGGAAAGTCAAAGACTATCACATCTCCCAATATTAATTCACTTTATGAAAACTGCCATTTTAAATGGAATTTATCATTCCCATAGCACCTGCTCTGATTGATTTTACTTTAGGGTCCTCAGGTATGAGGCTCAACTCAAGTGCTATCCTCTCCAGTAACTCAACATTGATCACTTCTCTCATGATCAGAGGTATTTGACTCCTGACCACTTTTGTCACATATGTTATTTTCTATAGCTATTTCTGATTTTTTAATTCAATGTATAATATAATATTTTCTGACTACTATATGCTAGGTATGACATGGTGTATACAAAGAGCAGTAAAATAAGACACTACTCTCAAAGAGCTAATTTCAAGCAAGGGGCAGAATAATATATAATATATTAATATTTAAAACAGGGCAAACATAAGTGCCACTATAGTGTATTTATTGGATGAAGGAAGTACTTATCATGTAGGTGATAGCACTTGAGATGGGTGTTAATGAGGAAAGATGACACAGAATTGGAAATAAGGTAGAAAAGAAACAGCACAGCAAAAACACAGAAATAGCAAAGTGTCAAATATATTCATAAAACAAGAAGTATAATTTGGTTTACAACATGTAATACTACTGAGAAGTGAAAAGCAAAATGATGGGCAAAATATAAACATCTAAAAGGCGTTCTAACATCTGGGACCTCATTTTGTATTTTGTTTGTATTCTTATAGCCCAGCCTAGTTCTGGCCATTAATAACATTCAGCAATTGACTGAAGCTGTTAGAAAAAGCATTCAACAGTGTACATATTAATAAGGCACCTGTTCAAAGGCATATAGTAATTACATATAATAATAATTACAGTAAATATATAATGACATAAGGCACTTGGGGAAAAAGTGCCCACAAATTCAGTATAAAATAGTTGTAGTTAACAAAGAATAGATTTGGGGAAAATCATTTTAACCTTTCTTATAAATTTGATATTTTGAAATATTCCAATACCCATCACAAATTTCATGACATTTGTTCCACCAAAGCTCAGAAATAAAGTATGTGCACTTCAATAAAAAAGAATTCCAGTCATTTAGACTACTAAGTCTACTTTTCATCAAGTCTTCCAAGATAGGTGCTAATTCAGTTTAATAAAGGAAAACTGCAATGGCTTCCTAAGTAAAGGGAGGCAGCTAAAACTAAAGGCCAAGTTTTACTGAGAACAATTTGCAACTGCATAATTAAGCTAACAAAGGGAATTAAAAACGGCATCTTCAGTTTGAGAAACTGTCCAAATTAAACTAAAATTCAGAATTTTCTTGCAGTAACGAAAGTTTTAGAGCATAATTTTATTTTCTGATGTGGATAAAATATTGGAATTAAAATATACAAATAGATTCAAAATTTCAGAAATAAATGGAAGTTAACTATTTGAACAATTTAATTACTTTACATGAAAAATTTGAATGCATGCAGATACAATGTAACAGATGTTCAATTTAACAATATATTTTAAAAGCTAAATGTATAATAAAACAATTGTTACAGTCATTTTCTCTCACCATTAATCTACTCCCTTCTAAGGTATCAATGAATAATGTCTTCCTACACACATGTATAAATTCACTTTCTTACAAGCATCTCTGCCTGTGTTTAAATTGATATACTATGTAATTTGAACAAAAACAGATATTTTCTCTAACAACCATTATGACTCAAAACTATTGTAAATGCTTCTTCAAGAGTGGCCCACTCTCACCTGGTATGTTTGCTCAAAATGTAGATCTTTACTCCAACAATTCTTGGATCTCACCAAGATGCAAAATCATTGCTCTTTTGTTGTAATGAGTATTCTTACTCCTCTCTTACTCAGAATAAATTCCATGAACAATTATGTTTTCAACTTTGCAACACTCTCTAGTCCTTTCTTTCCTCTTTCAACTCTCTTAGCCTGAGTAGATGACTACTAGAGAAAAGCCACACAACTTTGCTGACTGCTTTCACTTAAAATGTATTACTGTATTACTACAAGTCTCAAATGGGACTTAACACTGTCAGAAACAGAATCCAAATCAGTTCTTTCTATATACCTACTTTGCCACTTTGAGGTAACTATTTCACAATTTTCTTGTCTCCTCAAATCTCTGACATCCCTTTCCCAAGTCCCTTACCACTGATGACCTTGCCTCATACTTGAGGGGAGAATGAAAGTGAAAGTGAAGTTGCTCAGTCATGTCTGACTCTTTGCAACCCCATGGACTGTAGCCTACCAGGTTCCTCCGTCCATGGGATTTTCCAGGCAAGAATACTGGAGTGGGTTGCCATTTCCTTCTCTAGGAGATCTTCCCAACCCAGGGATTGAACCTGAGTCTCCCGCATTGTAGACAGTTGCTTTACCATCTGAGCCACCAAGGAAGTCACTTGAGGAGGAAAATAGATCCAAATAGATGAATTTTATCTCATCTTCCCATTAATTCTACCAATCTGACTTCACATACATTACCTTCACTGCTCTAACAATGGAAAAAGGATTTGTGTCCCTCTTTAAAGCCAACCCTTTCACTTGTGGTCAGAATCTCACCCACTTGTGACTTCTCAAGGATTGTTACTGCAATATCTTTTCTCTTCTCAATGTCATCAGTTTCTTCAGTCCAGATAATTCCCACTGACATATGGATGTGCCTCAATCCTACTCATTTTATTTTTACATTTTTATTTATTTATTTTGGCTGCACTTGGTTTTTGTTGCTGCATGTCGACTTTTCTCTAGTTGCGGCAATGGGGGCTACTCTCTAGTTGCAGTGTACACTGGCTTCTCATGGTGGTGGCTTCTCTTGTTGTGGAGCATGAACTCTGGGGTGCTCTGACTTCAGTAGCTGTGGCATGTGGGCTTAGTCGCCCCGCGGCACGTGAGATTGTCCCACACCAGGAATTGAACCGGTGTCCTCTGAATTGCAAGGGGGATTCTAAACCACTGGACCAGGGAAGTCCAATGCCATTCATTTGAAAAAACAACCTTCCCTATATTTATGTCTCCCTCTAGGTACTGCAGCACTCCTGTATTACCTTCCACAACAAAACTCCACAAAAAGAGTACCCTTTTCATACAAATTAAATTTTTTTTAATTCTAGTTCTGTGAAAAAAATGCCATTGGTAATTTGACAGAGATTGCACTGAATCTGAAGACTGCCTTGAGTAGTACAGTCATTTTACCAACATTGATTCTTCTAATTCAAGAACACAGTATATCTTTCCATCTGTTTGTGTTGTCTTCAATTTCTTTTACCAGTGTCATAGTTTTCAGAGTACAAGTCTTTTGCCTCCTTAGGTAGGTTTATTACTAGGTATTTTATTCTCTTTAATGTGATGGTAAATGGGATTGTTTCTTTAATTTCTCTATTTTTTTTTTGTTGTTAGTGTACAAAAATGCAAAAGATTTCTGTGTATTAGTTTTGTACCCTGCAACTTTACCAAATTAATTTATGAGCTCTATAGTTTTCTGATGGCATCATTAGGCTTTTCTATATATAATATCATGTCATCTGTAAGCAGTGACAGTTTTCTTTTCCAATCTGGATTCCTTTTCTTTTTCTTCTCTGATTGCTGTGGCTAGGACTTCTGATACTATGTTGAATAAAAGTGGTGAAAGTGGGCATATCCTTGTCTTGTTTCTGATCTTAGAGGAACTAGTTTCAGCTTTTCACCATAGAGTACGATGTTAGCTCTAGGTTTGTCATTATGGCCTTACACTGAGGTAGGTTCCCTCTCTGCCCACTTTCTGGAGAGTTTCTATCATAAACGGATGTTGAACTTTATCAAAAGCTTTTTCTACATCTCCTGAGATGATCACATGGCTTTTATTCTTTAATTTCTTAATGTGGTGTATCACACTGATTGATTTGTGGATAATGAAAAAGTCATTGCATCATTTAGATAAATCCCACTTGATCATGGTGTCTGATCCTTTTAGTAATTTTAAAATTTGTATGGAATCACAAAAGACTCTGAATAGCCAAAGCAATGTTGAGAAAGAAAAATGGATCTGGAGGAATCAGACACCCTGACTTCAGACTATATGACAAAGCTATAGAAATCAAAACAGTATAGCACTGGCCAAAAAACAGACATATAAATCAATAAAACAGGATATAAAGACCAGAAATAAAGCTACACAACTGTGGTCAATTAATCTACAACAAAGGAGGCAAGAATATACAATGGAGAAAAGACAGTTTCTTTAATAAGTGGTGCTGGGAAAACTAGACAGCCACATGTAAAAGAATGAAATTAGAATATTCTCTAACACCATATACAAAAATAAATTCAGAATGGATTAAAGACCTAAATATAAGACTAGATACTATAAAACTCTCAGAGGAATACACAGGCTGAACACTCTTTGACACAAATCACAGCAATATCTTTTTGGATCTACCTCCTAGAGTAATGGAAATACAAATAAATGAATGGGACCTAATTAAACTTAAAACCTTTGCACAACAAAGGAAACTATATACAATGGGAGAAATACTTGCAAAGAGTGCAACTGACAAGGGATTAATTTCCAAAATATACAAAAAACACATACAGCTCAATATCATAAAACAAACAACCCAATCAAAAAATAAGCATAAGATCTAACTAGACCTTTCTCTAAAGAAGACACACAGATGGCCAAGAGACACATGAAAAGGTGATCAATAATGCTAATTATTAGAGAAATGCAAATCAAAACTACAATGAAGATCATCTCATACCAGTCAGAGAGGCCATCATTAAAAAGTCCACAAACAATAAATGCTGGAAAATGTGTGGAATAAGAAATATTTCTACACTGTTGGTAAGAATGTAAATTGGTAGAGTCACTATGGAGAACACTATGGAGGTTCCTTAAAGAGCTAAAAATAGAGTTATATGATCCAGGATCCTACTTCTAGGCATATATCCAGAGAAAACTCAAATTTAAAGAGATACATGCACCCCAATGTTCACTGCAGGACTACTTGCAACAGCCAAGACATGGAAGCAACCTAAATGTCCATTGACAGATGAATAAAGAAGATACATATGCATATATATAATGGAATATTACTCAGTTATAAAAATGATGAAGTAATGTCATTTGCAGCAACATGGGTAGACCTTGCAATTACCAAACTAAGTGAAGGAAGTCACTCTTTACACTGTTGTTAGTCAATGCTTTAAAATCTTTGGTGAGATCCTCAGCTTTCATGAACAAAACCTAACTCCTTTCTTAAGATATTCAAAACTTTTCATGATTTCAACTCATCTTACCTTTTCAGTCCCATCTCTCAGTGCATTTCCTTCAACTATCCTTTAATCATGTAAGACTGCATGCCCCAGACATGACTGGATTGACCTACCTCTAAACTTTGGCTCATGCTATTCCTTCACGCTAGGAACAATCATGGAATACACAGAACATTGCACTGGGATCAGGAAACTTGGGTAGGAGTTCCAACCCTGTCATGTGTCCTCCTTGAGTTCATATTGATAGGTAAAATAAAGACAAAGTGCCAGCCTCAGGATTAAATAAGAATGCATTTCAGAGTTTTTTAATGAATTCTAAACGGTACACAAAATATTGCCAAATTCTTCTAGATAATGACTCTACAATTTTACAAACCCACAATTACTAAGAGAATATCCTTTTCTCCACATACCTGCCACCACTGGACATACCAATTAAAAAAAACAACACAAACTTCTACCAATTCAGTAGATTAAAACAATTTTATTATCTTTAAAACTTGCATTTCCCTGATTATTAGATTGAACATCTTTTCCAATGTTTATTAGGTATTTTCTTTTCTTTTAATTCCCTGATCATATTCTTTGCCCATTTTTCTATTTCCTCCTCCCTTTTTTGTATTATGAATATATTACTGTGCTCTTTTATCCATTTGAAATATTTTTTTAAGTCTGGCACTTACCTTCTTAATTTGTTTAAAGGTTCTTTCATCATAGAGAAGTTTTTATTTTGCTATATCTAAGTGAGCCATCTATTTTTTTAAAATGGTTTTTGATCTTGATAGCTGATTTTAAGGCCTTCCCTACCTCATGGTCACAAACACTTTCTTCTAGCATTTGAAAAGTATTTCTTATATTTAGATTTTTATTACATTTAATCCTTGTTTTTGTGAATGGTGTGAAAATTTTCATATATCTTTCTAACTGCACACCCTTTATTGAATAGTCCACTCTTTATACACTGATTTAAAGTATCACATTTATTCTACATTTAAATTGGGAGATACACAGATACCTGAGACAGATATGGGTCTGTCTCAGAATCTTTACTCTGTTATTGATGTAGTTATCTTTCCCTATGCCAAAACCACACTTCTGCATTTTACTGAATGCTTTTTGGGGGTGCTACTGAGACGACTGCATAGTTTTCTCCTCTAATAACTAAGTTATACAGATAGATTTTACAGTGTTGATCCATCTTTGCATTCTTAGTGTAAGTACTAAGTAAACAATTCAGCATTTTAATATCTTATTTATGATTTTTTTAGTCCTAGAACTCTAGAAATAAGATAGACCTGTAGTTTTTCCTTCCTCTCACCACCTCCCCTGCCCGCTGACTTCTTGCTCTCTCTCTTTCTTTTTTCTGTGTCCTCCCTGTTTTGTTTGGGTATTAGTGTCACATGATCATCATGAAACCAATTGGGCAGTGTCCTATCTTTTTATACATCATGCAAGATTACATAGGAAGTCTTTAAAAGTTTCCTAGAACTCACCTGTAAAACTTTGGCCGTTATAAGGACAAATCTTTAAATTTTTTTTCAATTCCTTCTCATAATTATTAGTTAACTCAAGGTTTTTACCATTTCATGTGATAGTTTGAATAAGTCATATCTCTGAAAAATTACCCACTGAATCTTGGCTTTCACATTTTATTCATACACATTTATACAGAGTTCTTACCACTTTACAAATCTCTATATTTTTAATTGTGCTTATTTTTAAATTTCTAATATTGATTAGTATCTTTTCTTTTCCAGACTTATGAAGATTAATCTATGTTATTGATGTTTTAATCAATCAATAACATGCTGATTTCTGATTTCACCCTTATTAATCTGGACCTTTATATTCTTTGAATTATTTTACCATTTCTCTTTTAATCTTTAAGTAAATTATTTAATTCATTAATTTAATTTATGCAAATGACTTTAATTTTTATGGAATGAAACATGCATGCATAAAAAGTTTAGTAATACAAAAGTATAAAATAGGAAACAACAAACCAACCAATATCCCATTACTCAGAAAGGGAAAGTGCTAACATTAATTGAATGTTATTCCACACATCTCTCTAAGCATTTATGGAGATGAATGGATGACTCTACGCCTCCCTATTTATCCTTTTTCTTCCCAATTTTATGGTCTTTCTTTTTAAACTGTTTTTAACTTCAAAAAGCTTTGAAATTTACAGAAAACAGCAAAATTCTGTAAAGCAATTATCCTTCAATAAAAAACAAATTAATTTTTAAAAAGGGGAAGATTCTAAAATTTTTTTTCTTTTTTAATAAATGTAATATCATCTTGCATGTCTCTGAGAATATATTTATTCTAAAGTTCTGTTTTGCTCTATTAACTCTGATTCCTTGGGTATTAGGTCTTCCATTTTATAGTTTGGAACCTTCCGTCATGGTATTAGTTTTTTTAAATATTTTGTGATATTGAGTTGTGGGATCATCTTCATTTAGGCTTTAGAGATATCTTGTTAGTCTGTGACTGATGTGATTACAGAAGCATTTTTTAAGGGGAAAGGCAAAATATTTCTCTGGGTAGTGAACATGGATATTTAATAATATTTGGGGGGGCTACCTATCCTTTCTGGATATTGACAACATTGGGGAATTCCTTTGGCTTTTTAAAAATATTTTATTTCTTTATTTGCCTGTATTGGGTCTTAGATGTGACACACAGGATCTTCATTGCATCATGCTGGCTCTTTCACTGCAGTGCATGGACTCTGTAGTTGTGGCATATGTGCTGCAGAGCTGGTGGGTTTCAGTAATTGTGGTGTGCGGGCTTAGCTGCTCGTAGAATGTGGGATCTTAGTTCCTGGACCAGGTATCAAAGCAGCATCCCCTGCACTGCAAGGTGGATTCTTAACCATTGGACCACCAGGGAAGTCCCTGCTTTGGCTTTTAAAGCACCCACATTGTCTGGTTTTGCACCATACACACCAAGGAGAAATAAAGTTGGGGATAGGTAGATATGTTTGCTTGTCCAGCAAGCTAGATGTAACACAGCCTTATAATCACATATCTTTTACAGTATTCCACTTTTCTGTGTGTTTCCTCATTTGCATTCCCATTCCATTTTCAAGGTTTTTTCATGGGTTTTTGCCAATTTTGCTTTTGGTTTTCCTTACACAGTTGTGTTTGATCGGTACTGTGTATATTTTGGAGGAGGAAGGAGGGAAAACTATTAGGAATAAAAAGTATCAAAGGGAGCCTTTAGTATGTTCTCAGTGTACCACCATGCATTGGAAGTTTTGAACAGATATGTTTTGGCATAGATAAATGGACAATGTTGTACATACTTTTAAAGGAAAATGTTTTTTCATATATTTTCTCTTCTACTGAAGTATGGTCTCGTAACAGTAAGCACAGGGCATTATCCAGTGTTTTCTAACCCCTGATGCACATTATTAATCTGGGGGAGCTGTTCAAACACATTAAAATCTAACAACAGAAATGCCATTTTAACTGGGTTAGGGTCAGAACCATTGGTATGGTGGGAAAACTACAGGGTTTAGGATTAGATGAATCTGAGTTCAAATTATCACTTACTGTGGTCTGTAACTTTAGGCAAGAAACAAATTTTTGAGCCTTAGTTTCCCATCTATAAATTGAATTTACAAGATTATGGTAAAGATTAGAGATAATATAAGAAGAGAGACTAGCAACATGCAAGACAAATAGCAAATGACTAATAAATGTATTTATGCTCTTCTAAATATATTTATAAGTAAGCAGACAAAACCCCATGGTATTAGAAAAGACAGCAAGTAAAATAGATATCCCTTCATATGCTAAAATCTTACAAATGACAAATTTAATACCAAAAGTCACAAAATTGTTCATAGGAGTTTACGATCATTTCCAGATATTCCAAACTAAGACTGTGGGATTTCCAGAGTGTTCCTACCACATTTTATTGTACCCCTGGGTTCTTTTAATGTTCTTATTTCAATGCATTTCTTTTCAAAGGATAACTCTCTAAGCTATTACAAGGTTTCTGAGCCATTCTTCATTCCTACATTTCAATATCTGAGAGTAAAAACAGCAGCTTATAATAGTGGCAACCTGGTTATATGTTTCTGTCTGTCCTCATTTAAGTATTTTGTGAGAAACAGACGAGTACTTTGAAATTGCAGGCAATGGGCAGAAAAACTAGAAAGCTGTGGCACCCACAAATTAAACCAACTTTAGTGTCTCTAATGCATGAAACAATCCAACCCAAATTACAGCAAGCAGCTGGAGACAACTCCATTTTCAGACATATTAGCCAAACACAGGGATGTCCATTTGCTGACAAGTAAATGTGTGTATTTCTATGATTTGTATCATTCAGAAGCACAAGTATGCCACTTGGCATAATGTACCTAATTAATAAGTAATATTAACTGAATTCTTTAAAAAGTGTTAACTTATGCCCAATTATAGCTATGATTATTCACATATCAACAATAAAGGAAGATTATTTTTTCCTTGTTCTGTAAAATGTTTAAATGTCCAGAAGTTATTAATGCTCATACACATTACATAATAGGACTTAATTTCTCAAATCTTTACTGTAAAATTAGACCCACATCAATACTAATAGTCAGTTTGACAATAACATCTTAAATTATCTGACACTGATTTTCAAAAACAAATTCTATGGTCAAGAAACATATGGGAAAGTGTTCAATGTTATTAGTCACCAGTGAAAAGTAAATTAAAATTTCAATAAAATACCGTCACAAGCTCACTGGAATGGCAAAAGTGATACAGTGTAATAACACCAAATGCTGGAGAGAATGTAGAATAACTGGAACTCTAGTATCTTATTTTTGCTTAGTTGTGCCATGCAGGATCTTTAGTTGCATCATGTAAACTCTTAGTTGTGGCATGTGGGATCTAGTTCCATGACCAGGGATTGAACCTGGGCCCCCTGCATTGAGGGTGTGGAGTCTTAGGCACTGGACAACCAGGGAAGTCCTGGGAACTTTAATATCTTAACAGTGGGAGTGAAGACACGGTAAATGACACGTAAATCACAGACAAGATCTTACAGGTAGAATATCCTAAAGAATAGACACACACACACAACTATGAGAACAAATAAAACAATTTGGCAGTTTCAAGATACAAGATCTATACAAAAAAATCACTTGTATTTCTAACACTAAAAATGAGCATGAAAATGAGATCAAGAAAACAATTCCATTTACAATAGAATGAAAAAGAATAAAACAGGAAGAAACTTAATCAAGGAAGTGCAAGATTGTGCACTAAAAACTACAAAACATTAATGAAAGAAATTAAAGGAAACCTAAATAAATAAAAAAGCATTCCATGTTCATGGACTACAAAACTTAATATTGTTAAGATATCAGTATTCCCAAAGTTGATCTTGTGATTCAATGCAATCCCCATCAAAACCTGTTTCCATTATTTAGAAATTGACAAGTTAATCATAAAATTCATGTGGAATCTCAAGAGACCCTGAATAACCAAGACACTCAGATGGAAATAAATTGAAAGATTCACACTTCCCCAGTTCAAAACTTATTACAAAGCTACAGTAATCAACATAGTGTGGTACTGGCATAAGAACAGACAAATGGAACAGGATTGGGAGTTCAGAAATAAACCCACACATTGGTAGTCAACTGAGTTTTGACAAGTGTGCCAAGATCATTCAATGGGCTAAATAATAGTTTCTTTAACAAACAGTGCTGGTAAAACTAATATCAACATGTAAAAGAATGAAGTTGGACCCCTACCTCACATCATATACAGAAATTAATTCAAAATGGATCAAAAATCTAAATGCAAGCACTAAAACTATAAAGCTTTTAGAAGAAAACACAGGGGAAAGTCTCATTATTTCGACTTTGACAATGGATACTTAGATATGATACCAAAAAGTGTAAGAAATAAAAGAAAAAATGTTTAAATCTTTGGGGCATCAAAAGATACTATCACGAAAATGAAAAAAACTACAGAATGGGAGAAAATATTTACAAGTCACATATCTAATAAAAGATTTGTATTTAGGATATATAAAGAACTCTCACAACACAATAACAAAAAGAAAAGCAACCCAATTAAAAAATGAGCAAAGGACTTAAATACATTTCTCCAAAAATGATATAGAAATGGCCAACAAGTAAACAAAAAGATACTCAGCATCATTAGTCATAAATAAAATGCAAATCAAAACCATGAGATACCACTTCAATCCACTAGCATGGCCATAATCATAAAGACACAAACAAAATCCCAACAACCAAGAATTGGTGAACATATGGATCTTGTAAATTTCTGACAGGAATGTAAAATGGTACAGCCACTATGGAAAACAGTGTGGTGGTTCCTCAAAATTTAAACATAGAATTACCATACTACCCAGAAATTCTACTGCTGGGTATATACCCCAGAGAACTGAGAAAAGGGACTCAAACAAATATGAATGTTGTATTTGAATGTGAATGTTCACAGCAACATTATATTCAATAGCCAAAATGAGGAGCAACTCAAGTGTCCACTGATGAATGAACAAACAAAATGCAGTGTGCATATACATACATATACACACACACACACACACACACACACACACACACACACATATATATATATGCATGCTAAGTCACTTCAGTCATGTCTGACTCTTTGCAACGCTATGGACTGTAGCCTACCAGGCTTCTCTGTCCATGGGAATTCTCCAGGCAATAATATTGGAGTGAGTTGCCATTTCCTTCTCCACAGTATCTTCCTGACCCAGGGATCGGACCTGAGTCTCTTATTTCTCCTGCATTGACAGGTGGGTTCTTTACCACTAGCATCACCTGGGAAGCCCCAGAACATAATGTATAACAGAATATACAGTTCAGTTCAGTCGCTCAGCCATGCCTGACTCTTTGCGACCCCAAGAACTGCAGCATGCCAGGCCTCCCTGTCCATCACCAACTCCCAGAGTTTACCCAACTCATGTCCACTGAGTCAGTGATGCCATCTAACCATCTCATCCTCTGTCATCCCTTTCTCCTCCTGCCTTCAATCTTTTCCAACATCAGGGTCTTTTCAAATGAGTCAGCTCTTCTTCAGGTGGCCAAAATATTGGAGTTTCAGCTTTAACATCAGTCCTTCCAATGAACACCAAGGACTGATTTCCATTAGGATGGATTGGTTGGATCTCCTTGCAGTCCAAGGGACTCTCGAGTCTTCTCCAACACCACAGTTTTAAAGCATCAATTCTTCTGCACTCAGCTTTCTTTATAGTCCAACTCCCACATCCATACATGACTACTGGAAAAACCATAGCCTTGACTAGACGGACCTTTGTTGACAAAATAATGTCTTTGTCTTTGTCAATTCCATTACTTTGTCAATGGAATATTATTAAGCCATAAAAATGAATGAAGCATTGATACATGCCACAAATATAGTTGAAATTAACAATCATTATGATAAGTAAAAGAAGTCACATACAAAAGATCACATATATTAGTACATTCATATGAAATATCAAGAATAGTTAAAACCATACAGAGAGAAAGCAGATTAGGAGTTGACAGGGCCTGGGCGAAGAGAGGGAATAAAGAATGACTGCTTAATGGATAAGGGATTTCCTTTTGGGTTGATGAAAATGTTTTGAAACTTGACAGAGGTGGTGGTTATACAACCTTGTGCATGTACTAAATGCTATTAAACTATGACTTTAAAATGGTTAATTTTGTGTCAATTTCACCTCAATAAAAATAAATATATGAATAAGAAAAAAATTCTGATGCCTCTTATTAGCAGTTATTAAGACCACTCTGGGTCTTGCCTAAAGAGGACACACACAGTAAAAAAAGATTTAGAAATTACAAGAAGAAATTGATTATAGTTGCATTACAAAAAATTATCTTTTATTTCACTTGGGGAAATACCAGAGCAAATAACTTGAGGGATAAATAACCAGTAATCATATAAACATTGTTCTGTTTAGTTTTCTATATAATTACTCTTAACAGAACTTCTGGTTGGCCATACACATTTTTCTTGCTCAAGTATTCCCTCGTCAATGAGTCCTATTCTTACCAACATATTTAAAATTTTCATGACATGTCTACTACTTCCAATCTGACTATCATACTATACTTTTGTCCATAAAACATTAACTCCTACTTAACACCTAATAATGTGTAATGCAACTTACTAATTAGGTTCACTGTTGATGTTTATTTCCCTCTGCTAGAATATATGTTCCATGAAGATGGGCATTTTTGTCTGTTTTATTCCTGAATGAATTCTCAGTGCTTAGAACCATGCTCAGCACACTGTGATTACTAAATAAATATTTGTTGAGAGAATGAAGTGAATTAGCAAGACTAGAGAAACTGAAAGCCAAGTGTCTAGGGAGGGAGAAGAGGGAAAAGACAATAAAAATCATGTCATGCATCAGGTATCAGAACCTGTAGGCAAGTGCATGTTGTAGGAATAAAAATAGCAGATTGGTTGAACATATTAATAACTGAGGATCCAGAGACTCATACTATTCAAAATGTTCATAATATTCAAAATTACCTGGCATATAAAGAACCCCACAGGAAAAGACGATCAACAGATGCCAGTGTCAAGATGACATAGATGTTAAAGTTACCTGACAAAGACATTTAATTACCCATTAAAAAATTCTTGTGAAATACATACAACAGTAAAAACACTTGAATCAAATGGAAAGTTAGAAAGTCGCAGAAAAGAGATAGAAGATACGAAGAAAAACTAAATGGAAATTTTGGAATTGAAAAATACAACATTTTAAATGGAAAACTCCATTGGGAAGGCTCAATGGCTGATGATAAAGGAAAAAGTCAGTGAATTTAAGGATAGTTAATTCTGAATGACAGAAATAAATTTGAGCTAACAAAAAAGAAAAAGAAGACAGCTTCAGAGACCAAAAATAACCAAAGGCCTATCATCAATGTTACTGGAGGCCCAGAAGGAAACAGAATAGAGCATGGTGCTACAGGAGTTCCCTGTGATAACCTAGAGGGGTGGGATAGGGTGGGAGTTGGGAGGGAGGCTCAGGAGGGAGGGGACATGTGTATACTTATGGCTGATTCACATTGTCGTATGGCAATGTGAAACCAAAACAACATTGTAAAACAATCATCCTCCATTTAAAAATTAAAACAAATTTTTGAATTGTAAAAAATTAAAAAAGAATATGGTGCTAAAAATACAGGAGAAGAAATAATGTCTGAAAATTTCTCAAGTTTGGCAAAAGATACAAAACTGCAGATTTAAAAAGCCCAGTGAACTTAGTAAAAGATAAGCACAAAGATATCTAAACCCAGGATATCATAATCACACTTGATGAAAACTAAGAAACAAAAGTAGAAACTAGCCAAAGAAACACAATACTTTTAGGGAATCAACCGGAATGACTAAAGATTTCTCACCAGAAACAGTAGAGAATAGTAACAGGAAGTAACACATTATTTTTAAAGCCTTGAAAGAACTGAACTATCAACTAAGGATTCTACATTCAACAAAAATGTCCTTCAGGTATAAAGGTCAGATATAGATGCTTTAGATGAAGGAGAACAAGAGAAAAAGTTGCCAGCAGACATGCTATAAAATAATTGCTTTTTCTGTTGTTCAGAGAGAAGCTATCAGTAGGAAGTTTGGAAGAATAGGAATAAAGAATGAGGAAGAGAAACTGTAAGTATCTGGATAAACATAACAGGCTATTCTTTCCTCTTGAATTCCTTATGTTTGACATCTGAAAGCAAAAAATTATATGGTCTGATAGAGTTTTCAATGCATGTAGTGTAATATATAAGAAACATAACCTAAAGGGGGCAAAGATGAAGTCATTTTTATGGTGATAAGATTTCTACATTTTACTTGAAATAGTAAAAATACTGATTCTTAGTAGATTGTACAAGGTTTAGTATGTACATTGTAATCCTTAGAGTGTCTACAAAGGCATATAGAGCAAAACACATAATAGGTAAGTTAAGCAGAATAACAGAAAATGTTGAAATTAGTCAGGAAAGAGAAAACAGTATTAAAAAAACAGAGAGAACAGACAGAAAATAAATAGTACACCTAAATTCAAATATGTCAATTAGGACTTCCCTAGCTAGGCTTCAACAGTAGTGAAACAAGAACTTCCAGATGTACAAGATGGATTTAGAAAAGGCAGAGGAACCAGAGATCAAATTGCCAACATCCATTGGATCAAAGAAAAAGCAAGCGAATTCCAGAAAAACATCTAATTCTGCTTCATTGACTATGCTAAAGCCTTTGACTGTGTGGATCACAATAAACTGGAAAATTCTGAAAGACGGGAATATCAAACTACCTTACCTGCCTCCTGAGAAATCTGTATGCAGGTCAAGAAGCAACAGAACTGGACATGGAAAAACAGACTGGTTCAAAATTGGAAAAGGAGTATGTCAAGGTTGTATATTGCCATCCTGCTTATTTAACTTATACACAGAGTAAGTACAGCATGCAAAATGCTGGGCTGGATGAAGCACAAGCTGGAATCAAGATTGCTGGGAGAAATATCAACAACCTCAAATATGCAGATGACACTACCCTTATGGCAGAAAGAGAGGAGGAACTAAGGAGCCACTTGACGAAGGTGAAAGAGGTAAGTTAAAAAGTTGTCTTAAAACTTAACATTCAAGAAACGAAGATCATGGTATCCAGTCCCATCACTTCAAGGCAAATAGACTGGGTAATAATGGAAACAGTGACAGACTTTATTTTCTTGGGCTCCAAAATCACTGCGGAGGGTGACTGCAACCACGAAATTAAAAGACGCTTGCTCCTGGGAAGAAAAGCTATGACAAACCTAGATAGCGTATTAAAAAGCAGAGACATCACTTTGCCGACAAAGGTCCGTCTAGTCAAAGCTATGGTTTTTCCACTAGTCATGTATGGATGTAAAAGTTGGACCATAAAGGAGGCTGAGAGACTAGGAATTGATGCTTTTGAAGTGTGGTGTTGAAGAAGACTCTTGAGAGTCCCTTGGACTGCAAGGAGATCAAATCAGTCAATCCTAAAGGAAATCAACCTTGAATAGTCATTGGAAAGACTGATGCTGAAGTTAAAATGCCAATACTTTGTCCACCTGATGGGAAGAGCTGACTCATTGGAAAAGACCCTGATACTGGGAAAGATTAGGGCAGGAGGAGAAGGGGGGCGACAGAGGAAAGATGGTTGGATGGCATCACAAACTCAATGGACATGAGTATGAGCAAACTCTGGGAGATAGTGAAGGATAAGGAAGCCTGGCATGATTGCAGTCCATGGGGTCACAGAGTCAGACATGACTGACTAAACAATAACAAGAGCAACAAGAAGGACTTTTCTGGTGGTACAGTGGTTAAAAATCCACCTGCCAATGCAGGGGACACAGGTTTGATTCCTAGTTGGGAAGATTCCACATGCTGTGGAGCAACTAATCCCATACACCACAACTACTGAGCCTGTGCTCGAGAGCCTGTGCTCTGCAACAACAGAAGCTGCCACAGTGAGAAGCCCATGCACAGCAACTAGACAGTAGTCCCCACTCACTGCAACTAGAGAAAGCCCATACACAGTAACCAAGACTCAGTGCAGCCAAAAACAATAAAATAAAAATATGTCAATTACATTAAATGCAAATAGTATACACATTAAAGAGATTATCAAAGTGGATCTGGAAAATCATGACTCAGTTATTTGGTTTTTACAAGAAACATACTTCAAATATAATTATATAGGTAGATTAAACTTTTATTTTTTTTTAAGATAGATAGACATGAAGCCACTAATAAACATAAAGCTGGAGTGGTTATATTATCAAGACTTCAGGGTAAAGAAAATTAATAGGAATGAAGAGTAACCTTATATACTAAAAAACGTCAATTCTCCAAGAAGACATAGCAATTTTAAACGTGTATGCACCTAACAAGAGAGATTCAAAATGCATGAAGCAAAAACTAACAGATCTGAAAGGAGACACAAACAGATAAATTACAATTACATTTGGTAATCTCAGCATTTCTCTCTCAGTAAACAACAGTGGACAAACAGCAATGACACAGAAGAGCTAAACAAGGCCATCAACCAATTGAATCTAACTGACACTTATAGATATTTATCCAACAAAGGCAGCATATACATTCTGCTCAATTTTATATGAAACATTTACCAAGATATACCATATCCTAGGTCATGAAAGAAATATTAAGAAATTTAAAAGAATAGAAAAAAAAAAAGAATAGAAATCAAGAATGTTCCCTGCCCATAAAAAATATAAATTAAAAACAGAAGGATAATAGGAAAATATCCAAATACCTGGAAACTGTCTAAACAATCTATGATTCAAAGAGGAAGATGCAGAGGAAATTAGAAAATATTTTGGGGGACACTTCCCTGGTGGTCCAGAGGTTAAGATTCTGTGTTTTCACTGTAGGGGGCATGGGTTCAACCCCTGGTCAGGGAACTAAGATCCCACACTGTAAACAATGCAGCCAATATGTGTGTGTGTGTGTACATATATATATATACATACATACACAGAAAGAGAGAGAGAGAGACTAATACACTCCTAATTAAATCTTTGCAAATATCTTTTCTCCTTAAATTTTACAGGTGTATATGTACATATTTTTAAAAAATTGATATATATTGCTAAAATGCCCTCAGAAAGATCTTTAAATTTTGACTCAAAATTTACTTCCTCTGAAAAACTTTCCCTGATTAGCCCTTTCCCACTGCTCCATCTGTGCAACTATTTGGCCTCATTAAATTACTATTATATTTATTGGACCATATAAGCAATTACTGTTTTAATAAGACATTAGGCATCTAGGCTATCTGGTAACAAAGCACAGGATATCTTAGAGGAAATCTAAGTGAGGAAATAATAAACTTATGGGCTATGAAATGGGTAGGAAAATTGACATAGAAAGATGAGTTATTAGGATTAATTGGGTAACACCCCATTTTCCATGAATGAAGCATATTCTAATCATTTTTAGGTTTTCCTATTGTTCTGGTTGTGTGCCTCATAAGAGGCAGTGGCTTCTGGTAGAGTTTGCATTGTCTGTATTATCTTTGGAATTAGTGAAAAAAAAAAGTTCAAGCTCTGAAAAATTGTATCAAATTGTCTGTATCTTCAAAATTCATATATGCCCTCTCCAGACTTCTATCATGCCTCCCTTATAAGGCATGAAATTGAAGGCTAACTGATGTCGTGTGACAGAAAAGTGTAATAATTCAGAAACACTGGCTGTTGTGTTTTATTCCACTTGTGAAATGAAATCACATACATTAAAATAAGAATAAAGTCTCAAATTGTGCATTTTTTGGCATCTGACATTACTCACAAACAATTAGCTAGCACTAATTAGGTCCAATATTGTGAATGTTTCATTAAGAAAAAATTAGTTAGCTCTGTTAATTTTGAATGTCACAGGAAAATCCAGCCTCAAGCACTCTGATTGTTACTATTTGTTTTTAGGAATCATTTGCTGAGAATTGCTTCCCTTAGTTTTATTTCTATGCCTTAATTATACGATCTTAAAACATGGCAGCCCCTTGTATTATACATTTCCTGCAAATATTAAGCAAATATGCTAAAGCAGGAGCATATTTTATATAACCACATGTCAGACTAAATGTGAGCCAAGAAAAAGAATGAATGCAACTCATATCTGATTTATATTCGGCAAATACAGAGATATCATAAGCTCTTGGTTTAAATGCCTACATGGTATTTCCATGGCAACTGCATAAACATTTTCCCCATAACCCACAGCAAACTTCATTCTTTATATCCCATTATTTATTTTTTCCACTCTCAGGGGAAAGCCTAATTTATTCCCTAGGAAAAATCAATCAATGATTTTCTTAATCAGTGGCATTTGAAGAGTAGGTGGCACAGTTCTTTTTATGGAAAAGCAATTTCCACCAACGCCCTTGTTATGTGACAGAGACTAGGGGAGAATAAAAGTAGTACTTGCTTTCAGGAAAGTGTGAGTACAAGTTGCAGTCTTCAAAGAGAGATGAGAATGTGCATTAGAAAATCCACAAAAGGTTGGCCAAAGTGATCACATGCAACTCCCACTTCCCTTTTGTTTGTGCGTGGAGTATCACAGAGACTACTTTACGTAAAAAAAAAAAAAAAAAAAAAAAAAAAAGGCGTTCTTTCATTTCTACAGAGTTTTGGCAGTCTTTAAAAAATTCCATTGCTGCTTTCCTTGTGTGATAGACATTGTACAGAAGTAGAGGTAAGAGAAAGACTACCCACTTAAAAGTGATCAAATGACAGTTCAAAGGAAGAATAAAGAGAAAAACCACGTCAGGTTCCTTCACTTTGCCTGTTCTTTCAGCTTGAGGTAATTATCCCTTATTGGATTTTAGCTATCAAATGAACAGTTTCCCAAAGTGCTCAAAAGGAGTGGATCAACTAACATTCTTCAGTATACTTAGCACTCAGTGGGTTAGCAAAGGAAGCCCATTCAGGATGAGTGTACATATTAGCCAGTCCCTTCCTCTGAGCTTCCCTGGCACCACTATAATAGCACTTATCATGTTCTGTTATTGTTTATACATGGGTCCCTCAAAGGGTCTTTATAATACCCCTCCAATCTAACACAGTTAGATTGCTCTGTGAATAGTAGCATGCTTAATAAGCTAGGGGGTTAAATGAATATTTAGCTGTAACATATACACATTTCCTACAATACATAATGCTTCTCACTCAAAAGACTGAACTGTCTTCCAATTATTCCTTCTACCATTTTGATGTTTCTATTCTCATGGGAGTTTTATTACGTCACTTCTATACAGTGAATCTCTTACCATCTCCTCTCTTTCATTTATCTTTAAGGCCTATGTTGAGTTATGAGGCAAGGGCTTTTGGGTTTTTTTTTGGCTTTGTTTCTATTGTTCCAGTATCATTTGTTGGAAAGATTAATCTTTCTTCATTGGACTGCTTCTGCATCTTATAAAAAATCAATTGCTCATACACACACACACATACACACACAAAGCATCTATGTCTTGTTTCCTTTTAAACATTCCCCATATGAAACTTACCTGTACTCTAGCACTAGTTATACAATGGCTCATTATTTAACATCAGAGAGTTCTAAAGTACCAGAATGTTTCATGTTTTCCTTCCTCTATACGTCAAACCAACAGAAGGAAACAAAAGCTGGGCCTGACTCCAAGAAGAATGACTTTCTTAGGGAATGAGTGTTTCCTTTCATTTCTACAATTTGGTATTTTTAGATAAGCCCTCCTGTGATCATGTGCAAGAATTGTTAATCTTCAAAATGTACAAGCTGGAATGATAAAAACTAATCCCCCCCGCCCCCCACCATTATTCTGTTGCTACTGCATGGGGACCATTGCTGCTGCTGCTAAGTCGCTTCAGTTGTGTCCGACTCTGTGCGACCCCATAGACGGCAGCCCACCAGGCTCCGCTGTCCCTGGGATTCTCCAGGCAAGAATACTGGAGTTGGTTGCCATTTCCTTCTCCAGTGCAAGAAAGGGAAAAGTGAAAGTGAAGTCACTCAGTCGTGTCTGACTCATAGCGACTCCATGGATTGCAGCCTACCAGGCTCCTCTGTCCATGGGATTTTCCAGGCAAGACCAGAATTAAAATACCAGTGAGGTTAGGACTAACTGGCTTGCCTAGTACAAGCATTTGTGCAGATTTCTAGTTTCTCACCCTTATGAGAAGGTGAGTAACAGAAACAAGGAGACACTTGGTATTTTTCATGCTCTTCAATTGCCACAGATATTTAGTAGTATTCTAGCGGATTGTCATTAACTTAAAACATTTACTGCTAATTACACTTGGTACAAGGAATCAAAGGGTAAAAAATGTGTTCACAACACCCACAGCAATCCTCTCTTTCAAATAAGATTTCTATCTCTTCCTCTGTCATCCCTTATGCCACGGCCAAGTCCTTGGTGAAAGGACGTCTAAGCTCTTTTAGAAGTTCAGATAAACATCCTCTTTCTGGATCGTCTTATCATGGCATTTTCAGAGACTAACTCTTCCCACACATCATGACTGACTTCTTACTACCTAGTATTGTTGTCTTGCCAACAATACATGTGTGAAGGGAGACTTTCTACCACATGGTATAGTCATTTCTTGGTCATCTGACTCTACTACAGAGCATTTCTGCTACAATGATCTCAGTAGTAAAGAATTAAAAGAGCTAATGTGAGAGACGTAAGCCCACAGAAATAACTGTTTTCCCAACAAAAGTTTTTTAAAATACATTTGAAAACCTATAGAATGAAAGAATTACATTCTTCCAAAACACAATGCAGAATTAACAAGAAGACAGTGGTATTTTAGGTATCAAGAACAGAACACAGGAGGACAAAGTCATAACACAACAGCAAATCCCCATTATTTTTTTTAAAGTGAAAGAAGGTTTATTTAAAGAAACACACTCCATAGACAGAGTGTGGGCCATCTTGGAAGGAAGGAGAGGCATGAGAAATCTATACTATTGACTACAATATGTTGCCTACTCATCTGTGCTGTTTTATTTTGAGTTCATATGAAAAAATGCATTTAAATGAATATCACACATCATGAAAGATGGAAAAAGTACATCTCGTAAGTATATCATTATTTACACTTCATATTGTTTACGGGTACAAACATAAGAATATATATTCACCAACCTCAGCATTTTCTCTGGAAAACGATGACAGGAATGAGATTGGAGAAAGATACAAAGAGGATTTCAATTGTTTCTGAACTGCTTTATTTCTTTTAACAAAAATGGGAAAATATTAGCATTCAATTAATTCTTGGTGGTAAGATAATAATGTTTTTAATATTATTCTGAATTTTTCTGAATTCTTAGACTTTTTAATAATAAAAAATTTTAAGAGCAATGGAAATAATACCTAATTACATTTTAGCTTGAAAGTAAAGCGGATTTCTAAACAAAGAAAACACGAGGAAGAACCTTCTTTTGTGGAATAGAGTAATATCTGACCAAAATGCATTTTGAACTACATAGTTTGAAAGAATACTTCAAGCGATACTGTAATTTCTGAGAAATACTGGGTAAATAGATTTGTCTTCAAGAGCTTCCATTTAATTATATGTAAAGTAAGGATGTCAAAATAAAATATCTTGGATAACCTCTCCAACTTTAAAAGTCTTTGTCTTTTTTTCTTCTAAAGGAGGTAAGTATATCTCTGCACATGTTATTCCTTTTGCCTAGAATAGGAATACTCTTTTCCTCTAGCTTGTTCCCTGGCAGTAAAATCCTATTAACCAGTAACATTCAGCAGTAGGATTCATTTGTGCTTTGGGAAGTCTTTCCTCACCCTTCCCAAACAGAAAAAGCACTGTCACAGCTCTGTCCTCATATTCCCATTAATCTCTTCAACACTGCTACTTACATGTTTGTCTGCTCTGTTAGAGAGACAGATGCCGGCACCTGCATCTACTCTTCTTTGTATCCCCCGTACCCTCCATAGTGACATGTTTACAGCCAAGAGAGATAATATACACAAACCACTTAAACAATGTTAGCACAAAGTAAGTTAAAACTTTTATCTATTACAAATATTATTTTCCCCAAGTAAATGTGTGATGAAATGAATGAATGAATGGAGTCAGTGTGTAAAACGGCATGAAGTTACTCCATCAGTCAGATATGTTGATTGCCCCACTATAAGGTAGGGGTATAACCCAGATGATCGCTTAATATTCTTTCCAAAAGAATCCACAGGATCATTTTGAGTTTTATGCCCTTTAGTTTAGAAAACAAGGATAACATAACTTTTCTGGTTCTTCTTTTACTTTTCCTCGTATTATTGGAAGCTTGGATCAACAGCTTTTTACAAAGGACATGAAACACTCTTCATAAGCAAAATCTCAGAAACATAAGATACACTAAACCTTGGACTGAAAACTATTACAAAAACTATTACATGTATTATCATATACATGTTTGGATAATATGCACTTAGCTGTAACAGTTGATTCAACCCTTGTTCTCAAATAAGGCTGTTTATAGTTCCTATGGTGGAAGAGGGATAGTATGATAACATGGAGGGGAGAGAGAACTTGGTAAAAAATAGCCAGCAATCCCTCCTAGGAACCCAAGGAAGCAGAAGAGTAGATCTCAGCACCCCTAGTACTTTCTTGGATCAATCTCCCTAGATGTGGCTCATGAAACAGTTGTTAACTGGAAGATTCTTTGAATCAATGGGATTGTCCTGGAAGTCCACCAGCCAGCCATAAGACCTAGAAATGCCCTTGGCAATATTAAAGTCAAGGCAGACAACTAACACCAGATGGGATGGGGAGGTTGGGGGGAGGGTAGATTTGGAGCTCAAAGCTGCACCCTCTGAGCTTCTAACCAGGTTCTAGTGTAGCTCACCCTAGTCATTTCATTAATCCACGAGTAGCATGACCTTGCATTTTACAGGACTGAATATTCTGCACCATACTTATTAATTAAAATAGGGTTATTTTTTTAACTTTTTATTTTGAAACAGAAGAGTTACCAGAAGTTGCAAAGATAGTACAGAGAAGCCCCACTTACCCTTGAAAGTTTGCCCCAATAGTCACATCTTGTATGAATATAATACAACATCAAAACCAGGAAAGTGACATGGGTACAATGTATGTGTATTCAATGTCATTTCATGACACATGTAGATTACTCTAACTATCACCACAATCAAGATACAAACTATTCCATCACTGCAAAGATATCCCTTGGTGCTATCTCTTAATAGTCATACCCACCCACCTACCACTCAACCTTTCCAAATCCCTGGCAACAACTGTCTGTTCTCCATCATCATAACTGTGTCATTTTGAGAATGTCATATAAATGGAATCACACATTATGTGGCCTTTTGAGACTGGCTTTTTTCATCCAGCATAATGTCCTTGAGATCCATCCAAGCTGTGATATATATCAGTAGATCATTCACTTTTATTGCTGATATTGTACTCCATAGTACAGATGTACCACAGTTTGTTTAGCCATTTACCTATTGTAGGACATGTTGGTTGGAACAATACGTGGCTATTACAAATAAAGCTGGTATGAACAATAACGTACATGTTTTTGAGTGAACGTAAGTTCTCATTTTACTGGATTTAATGCCCAACAGTGGGATTGCTGGGTCATATGGTAGGTGTACATTTAGTTTTAAAAGAAACTATCAAATTATTTTCCAGTGTCTGTTCCATTTTATATTCCTACCAGCAATATATGAAAGATCTAGTATTCTTGCCTGGAGAATCCCAGGGATGGGGAAGCCTGGTGGGCTGCCATCTATGGGGTTGCACAGAGTCAGACACGACTGAAGCGACTTAGCAGCAGCAGCAGCAGCAGCAGTTTCTTTGTATCCTCATCAGTATTAAGCATTGTTACTATTTTTTATTTTGGCTATTCTAACAGGTATACAGTGATAACTCATCATGGCATTAATTTTCATTTCCCTAATAGCAAGTGATGTTGAATGTCTTTTCAATGCGCTTATCTGCCAATGCTATTAAGAGTATATCCTCTTTGGTGAAATAGATCTTCATGTCTTTTGCCCATTTTTGAATTGATTGTTTTAACTGTTGAGTTTTGAGGGTCCTTAAGTATTCTACATATGACTCTTTTGTCTTCTCATCCTTCTAACGAGGTCTTCTACAGAGCAAGAGTTTTAAATTTTGATTAAGTCTGACTTACCCATTTTCCTTTTATGGTTGTGCTTTGCTGTCCTAACTATTCGTCACTAACCTCCAGATCCTGAAGATTTTCTCACAGGGAGCCCATCCTGGTGCTCTGTGATGACCCAGAAGGGTGTGATAGAGGAGGAGAGGGATAAACTCAAGAGGGAGGTGATATATGCATAATTATAGCTGATTTGTGTTGTCTTATGGCAGAAACCAACACAACATTGTAAAGCAATTTTCCCCCAATTAAAAACAAATACACAAAAAAAGATTTTCTCCTACATAAAACTAAAAAGTTTTATAGTTTTACATTTAAATCTATGATTCACTTTGAGTTAATTTTTCTATAAAGTGAGAATTTAGGCCAAGAATTTAGGTGAGAATTAGGCTTTTTTTTCTTTTCTATGAATATTCAATTGTGCTCAGTTGCTCAGTCATGTCCAAATCTTTGCAGCCCCATGGATTGTAGCCCACAAGGCTCCTCTGCCTATGGAATTTTCCAGGCAAGAATAATGGACTGCGGTGCCATTTCCTACTAAAGGAGATCTTTCTGACCCAGGGATGAACCTGCCTCTCTTGTGTCTCCCATATAAGTCAGCCGGATTCTTTACCACTAGCGCCATGTTGCTCCTGTACTATTTGATAAAAAGACAGTCCACTCTCCATTGAATTGCCTTTATACTCTCATTAAAAAAACAAAAAAAAATCAGCCAGCTATACTTGTGTGGAGCTATTTCTGGGTTATTTATTCTGTTACTGATTTATCTGTCTATCCTACTACTAATACCAGTCTTGAGTACTGTGGCCATATAAGTTTTGCAATTGGATAGAGTGGTTCCTTCCATTTTCCTTCATTTTCAAAGTCATTTTAGCTGTTCAAATTTCTTTGCCTTTCCACATAAATTTTAAAAATCTTGCCAGGATTTTAGGAGTTGACTTAAGCCTATACATCAGTTTAGGGAGAACTTATATCTTTAATATATTGAATCTTGATACGTTTTATCATCTTAAACTTTGATAATAGGTTAAAGCTGCTACTGCTGCAAAGTTGCTTCAGTCGTGTCCGACTCTGTGCGACCCCATAGATGGCAGCCCACCAGGCTCCGCCGTCCCTGGCATTCTCCAGGCAAGAATACTGGAGTGGGTTGCCGTTTCCTTCTCCAGTGCATGAAAGGGAAAAGTGAAAGTGAAGTCGCTCAGTCATCCGACTCTTAGCGACCCCATGGACTGTAGCCTACCAGGCTCCTCCGTCCATGGGATTTTCCAGGCAAGAGTACTGGAGTGGGGTGCCGTTGCCTTCTCCAAATAGGTTAAAGAGAAAGTGCTCAATCCTGTCTGACTCTTTGCAACCCCATGGACTATACAGTCCATGGAATTCTCCAGGCCAGAATACTGGAGTGAGTAAGAATACTTAAGGACCCTCAGAACTCAACAGTTAAAACAATCAATTCAAAAATGACCAAAAGACATGAAGGACTATTTCACCTTTCCCTTCTCCAGGGCATATTCCCAACCGAGGGATTGAACCCTGGTCTCCTGCATTGCAGGAGGATTCTTTACCAGCTGAGCCACAAGGGAAGCGCTAGAATACTGCAGTGGGTAGCCTATTCCTTCTCCAGCAGATCTTCCCATCCCAGGAATCGAACCGGGATCTCCTGCATTGCAGATGGATTCTTTACCAACTGAGCTATCAGGGAAGTTTTCTACAATTAGAATAAGAACTACCTATTTGAAAAAGATTATATATGAATTTAATAGAAAATGTATGCTACTACTATATTGAAATAGATAACCAACAAGGATGTACTATAGCACAGGAAACTCTGATCAATATTCTGTAATAACATAAATGGGAAAATAACCTGAAAAAGAATAGATACATGTATATGTGTAACTGAATCACTTTGCTATACACCTGAAACTATATTGTTAATCAACTATGCTCCAATATAAAATAAAAATTCAAGATGAACCGGTCTCCAAATTCACTACTATTTTTGTTTTTAGTAACATTATCAGTTACTGAGACTGAAAAACAATGAAAAATTTTCTTAGGATAAAGAGAAAGGTAGATAAGACTTTAAAGGAGGACAGCTGAGTAAACAGGCCAGTTTTGCATTTTTTCCTCACCTATGTTTCCCTTCTCTGTCCTCTGTCTCTATCTCAGATAAATGTGGGTCTAATGATATCATCTTCAAGTATCTTTTCTATTAAACAATAACTACTACTTTAAGAACATAATCAGAACAATGAGAAATTACCGACAAAATAAAATTGATGTTGCAAAAGAAAAATAGTATCTTAAGGGAACATAATTTCACAAAACTGAAATGAGAATGCTGCTAATAATAAGATCTCTCCTTATCCTCCACTGGGTAAATAAAAATTTTGACAAGTTGAAGTTTTGAAGTATTGAATGTTTATAAACTAGAATAAACTCCTGGTTAAGAGTTCAGGTTATGGAGCTGACTCTACCTTGAATTAGCAACTTGATGCAGGGCAATTTAAATAACTTCCTTGAGAATGTGTTTCCTCATATGTAAGATGGAGATATTTAATAATATGACCTATGTCAAATAGAGTGGTGAAGCCTCAGATAATGCATATTAAACACTAATCCTAATGCTTCACATATGGTAATCACCCAGTACACATTAATTACTACTATGTTAAATTCCTATTTGACTGGGCAAATTATACATAGGCTTCCGTCCATAAGGACAGTTTTCCTAAATGGAGCCTATTAAGCTTTATGAGTTTAAGATTCTTTATAGATACATTATTTGCAATGGTCTTACCATCTGCAAGAATATACTCTATTCCCAAGAATCATAATTTTAAGCTAATGAACTTAGATAAAACTGGGTGCTTGATTAAACTTTAACATAGCTAGAACATTATCTTTTAAATTTTAGCCTATTCAGGGTGGCCATGATAGTGTTTGTACAGTTAGAAATGTGAATTTCTAATTTAGAAATTCTGTCAGTTGCACAGTCAGAAGCCTGATTCCATTCCCTCATCAAAAGCCACAGTAGATTTGGGATTCTGGAGGCACTCAGCTTAGATGGGACCAGAAAAAATAAGTAATATGCAATTCAGGTAGTCTCGTGCATGTGAATTACATGACTTCTGAACTGGACTTGATGGGAGAATGAAGGCAATTTTTTTATTTTATAGAGAGGTCAAGTTCTAATTTAATTTGATCCTTGTTAATATTATGACCCTAAAAAACAAATTTGGTAGTGAAAAAAGTGGAAATTAATGATTAGAAAAAGCCACTCCCTGTGGATTTCAATGACCCTATCCATGGTTACCACAGGAGGCAGTGACAGCATATGGAAATTCCTAACTATGCCATAAGTAGAAGTTTAACCAATAATTGGATAATTAAAAAGAAAAAAAAACAATGTTAATGTATTTCCTATCCAGGTTAATGTTAGCACAGGGAACATTCCTTATAAACTACTTATCCTGGGTTACACTTACCAATTTAAATCATTTTCCTGAAATAATAGGTCCTACATTCCTTAGAATCATTAGGACTAGTCATTGATTAGGACTGTATTTGATTTTTCACATGTTCTGATTTCATAGCAAGGACCTAGTTTTACTCAACTGCATTCATTCACTACCAAGACACAATGACTCAAGTAAACAAACGGTTATCCCTCAAAACCAAATTAATAGACTTTTCCAGTGAACAAAAGTTCTAATTGTTCACTAGGATGCCATTAAAAGTTGCAAACATTTGAGTTTTTACAAAACATGTCTTGAAACAATTTTGGCCTAAGATCAAGGAGATTTGAGAAGACTTACAAAGAATTTTAAGTCTTTCTATAATTGCTTTCCACTCTACTTAAAATGTAACAATCACTGTGATTTCACAATAAGAAATAATTTTATAATTTTTTCAAATTTCTCTCTCTTTTTCCATTTTGGATCCTTGTGTCTTTTTTTTTTTATGACAGAAGACTTAAAACCTGTTGTCTTTTATAACCCTAAATTCCTAAGAAGGAGGGGGAGAGGATAAAATAAAGATTAAATTAAAATAAGATGTCAGATATGAAAGGAAAAAGATCAAGAGACCAGATGTCACACAACAAAACTAAAAAAACAATATGAAATAGAGTTCAGAAAACAAGATTATAAAACATTTTCACATGTGATAGAATACTACCATTTATGTTGCCTGGGTTGTTTTTATGAAAGGAAAAAATATTTGGCAAAGGACAGACATGTAAGTATACAATACTATGCCATATTCTTACTCAAATAAGTTTATCTGTTTCTTTGTTAAGAAGTTGATAACCTGGGGGAAAAAACAACAATTCTTTTGGCTAATATCAGGGTCAAGCATTAAAAGAGAAAATAAAATCCTAACTATGCTAAGTAAGGTATAAAATTATCAGCTATCTGCACCTTGGTATTTGTTAAGGTAAATATTTAAAGTTAAAAAGAAATCCTTTCAAGTGATCTAAAGTTCTTGGTGGAAACATGATATGAGAATTCTGGTTACCATTTAAATTTGAAGTACTTCATCCATTTCGGTGACAAAGGTGGTTTTAGCAGTTATAATTACATTCCTTTAAATTTCAAAGTGCTTTGGGTCCTTCCAAGATGAATGAATGTCCTTTCTTCCTTGCCTCTCATTCCTTATTTTCTGAAGATAGTGGTGTTTACTGCAAGAGAATAGCACAAAATAGAGCCAAACTGGAGAGGTAAACTAGTTTTAAATATATTGGACATTTTCTTTCATTTAGGATATTCTTAATTTTACCCTTACTCAATAGTTAAAATTGGACTTACTTTTTTAAGAAGTAAATTCCTTACTTAGGAAGAGACATGGATAGAATCTTACACACTCAAGAACTATCCATGACATACTTAAGAATCAAGCAACTTATATGAACCAAACTAGTACCGACGCATTTGAGGCTTTCTAAGACTTCATTTGATTGTCTTCATATATTTCTATTTCTGGCTACAAACAAAAGAATATGAAACATAAAATTCTACATCACCTTCATAAAAATTCAATTCTAAGTGACAATATCCAACTTTGATACAGCCTCTGTCAAATATGAAAGTATTTATCTCCAATTACAAAAATTTCTCTAGCCACTTTGCAGTTTTACTTTGCTGCTGCTAATTCACTTCAGTTGTCTCCGACTCTGTGCGACCCCATAGACGGCAGCCCACCAGGCTCGCCCATCCCTGGGATTCTCCAGGCAAGAACACTGGAGTGGGTTGCCATTTCCTTCTCCAGCAGTGTTACTTTAGGTTTAAGTATAAAATATATTTATAATTTGGCATACAAAATATCACTTAAGATTAAAATAATAAATTCCTATCTATTTCTGACTCTTGAGCACCAATTACATGCATGTTTATACAGGCCCAACCTCTCATTTGCTTCTTCTGTAACACTAAATACAAGGAAAATAACTAGAAGAGTTAATAAAGAAAGATAATGTGATAACTTTTAAATGATTCCAGATTGTGCTTACATATTGTAGAATTGAACCTTTCAATAGATTTTAAGACAACAAAAGCATATTTTAAAAAGGACACTTTCGTGCAACATCGAACAATATCTAACTCTGACATGGCTGGATTATTCATGATGAAATCAATATCCAATATTCTTACAGTGTTTATATCCATCACTCTAAGTGGTGTATAACAATGATGAGTGTCATGTAGGAGAAATATTACCAAGGAATATATATATATATCACTAAAGTCATGTCCGACTCTCCACAGCCCCATGGACTGCAAGATGCCAGCCTCCTCTTTCACTATTTCCCAGAGTTTGCTCAAAGCCCAGTATCACATAAACAGTGGAAAAATCAGTTATTCTTCTTTCCACTATGAGTTTTTAAAGAAGAAACATGCAATCAATGCCTATTTTATTTTGAAATTTGAATATGAAAAGAAATTGAACTTCAGCTCAGTTCAGTTCAGTCGCTCAGTCATGTCCGACTCTTTGCGACCCCAAGAATTGCAGCACACCAGGCCTCTCTGTCCATCACCAACTCCCGGAGTCTACCCAAACCCATGTCCATCGAGTCAGCGATGCCATCCAACCATCTCATCCTCTGTCGTCCCCTTCTCCTCCTGCCCCAATCCTACCCAGCATTAGGGTCTTTTCCAATGAGTCAACTCTTCGCATGTGGTGGCCAAAGTATTGGAGTTTCAGCTTCAACATCAGTCCTTCCAATGAACACCCAGGACTGATCTCTTTTAGGATGGACTGACTGGATCTCCTTGCAGTCCAAGGGACTCTCAAGAGTCTTCTCCAATACCACAGTTCAAAAGCATCAATTCTACGGTGCTCAGCTTTCTTCACTGTCCAACTCTCACATCCATACATGACCACTGGAAAAACCATAGCCTTGACTAGACAGACCTTTGTTGGCAAAGTCATGTCTCTGCTTTTAAATATGCTATCTAGATTGGCCATAACCTTCCTTCCAAGGAGTAAGTGTCTTTTAATTTCATGGCTGCAATCACCATCTGCAGTGATTCTGGAGCCCAAAAAAATAAAGTCTGACACTGTTTCCACTGTTTCCCCATCTATTTCCCATGAAGTGATGGGACCAGATGCCATGATCTTAGTTTTCTGAACGTTGAGCTTTAAGCCAACTTTTTCACTCTCCTCTTTCACCTTCATCAAGAGGCTCTTTAGTTCTTCTTCACTTTCTGCCATAAGGGTGGTGTCATCTGCATATCTGAGGTTATTGATATTTCTCCTGGCAATCTTGATTCCAGCTTGTGTTTCTTCCAGCCCAGCGTTTCTCATGATGTACTCTGCATATAAGTTAAATAAGGAGGGTGACAATATACAGCCTTGACGTACTCCTTTCCCTATTTGGAACCAGTCTGTTGTTCCATGTCCAGTTCTAACTGTTGCTTCCTGACCTGCATACAGGTTTCTCAAGAGACAGGTCAGATGGTCTGGGATGCCCATCTCTTTCAGAATTTTCCACAGTTTATTGTGATCCACAGAGTCAAAGGCTTTGGCATAGTCAATAAAGCAGAAATAGATGTTTTTCTGGAACTCTCTTGCTTTTTCGATGATCCAGCAGATGTTGGCAATTTGATCTCTGGTTCCTCTGCCTTTTCTAAAATCAGCTTGAACATCTGGAAGTTCACGGTTCATGTATTGCTGAAGCCTGGCTTGGAGAATTTTGAGCATTGCTTTACTAGCATGTGAGATGAGTGCAATTGTGCGGTAGTTTG
The DNA here is from genome assembly GCA_024291935.2 of Okapia johnstoni. Classification (NCBI taxonomy): domain Eukaryota; kingdom Metazoa; phylum Chordata; class Mammalia; order Artiodactyla; family Giraffidae; genus Okapia; species Okapia johnstoni. The sequence continues at coordinate 28,446,241 of CM044326.1, forward strand.
AGCATTCTTTGGCATTGCCTTTCTTTGGGATTGGAACGAAAACTGACCTTTTCCAGTCCTGTGGCCACTGTTGAGTTTTCCAAATTTGCTGGCATATCGAGTGCAGCACTTTCACAGCATCACCTTTGAGGATTTGAAATAGCTCAACTGGAATTCCTTCTCCTCCATTAGCTTTGTTTGTAGTGATGCTTTCTAAGGTCCACTTGAATTCACATTCCAGGAGGTCTGGCTCTAGGTGAGTGGTCACACCATCGTGATTATCTGGGTCATGAAGATCTTTTTTGTACAGTTCTTCTGTGTATTCTTGCCATCTCTTCTTAATATCTTCTGCTTCTCTTAGGTCCATACCATTTCTGTCCTTTTTCGAGCCTATCGTTGCATGAAATGTTCCTTTGGTATCTCTAATTTTCTTGAAGAGATCTCTAGTCTTTCCCAATCTGTTGTTTTCCTCTATTTCTTTGCACTGATCGCTGAGGAAGGCGTTCTTTTCTCTCCTTGCTATTCTTTGGAACTCTGCATTCAGATGGGAATATCTTTCCTTTTCTCCTTTGCTTTTCGCTTCTCTTCTCTTCCCAACTATCTGTAAGGCCTCCTCAGACAGCCATTTTGCTTTTTTGCATTTCTTTTCCATGGGAATTTTCTTGATCCCTGTCTCCTGTACAATGTCACGAACCTCTGTCCATAGTTCATCAGGCACTCTGTCTATCAGGTCTAGTCCCTTAAATCTATTTGTCACTTCCACTGTATACTCATAAGGGATTTGATCTAGGTCATACCTGAATGGAGTAGTGGTTTTCCCTACTTTCTTCAATTTAAGTCTGAATTTGGCAATAAGCAGTTCATGATCTGAGCCACAGTCTGCTCCCGGTCTTGTTTTTGCTGACTGTATAGAGCTTCTTCATCTTTGGTTGCAAAGAATATAATCAATCTGATTTCAGTGTTGACCATCTGGTGATGTCCACGTGTAGAGTCTTCTCTTGTGTTGTTGGAATAGGGTGTTTGCTATTACCAGTGCGTTCTCATGGCAAAACTCTATTAGTCTTTGCCCTGCTTCATTCTGTACTCCAAGGCCAAACTTGCTTGTTACGCCAGGTGTTTCTTGACTTCCTACTTTTGCATTCCAGTCCCCTATAATGAAAAGGACATCTTTTTTGGGTGTTCGTTCTAGAAGGTCTTGTAGGTCTTCATAGCACTGTTCAACTTCAGCTTCTTCGGCATTACTGGTCGGGGCATAGACTTGGATTACTGTGATATTGAATGGTTTGCCTTGGAAACGAACAGAGATCATTCTATCGTTTTTGAGATTGCATCCCAGTACTTACAGATATACACATAGTGATAACCTAGAAAAGTACTTTGTGAGAAAGAAGTTAAGTGATTTCCCATGGTAAGTGTTGGTTAGTGACAAAACTGAAATGAGAACCTACATTGCCTTACTCTTTCCTAATGCAGTGATCTATTATCCTCTTATAATCTACCCTGCATTCCTTGAAATAGTCTTTTTATGAATGCTTTATTCTGATGTGTTTGGTAGAACTCAAACTCCAAATTTGAAATATCCCCTCAACAACTTCTCATGTCTGCTATTACCTTCCACTAGGCCCTATGGAGTCTCCTCCACTTGTGAACTTAAGTAATCAGCCAAAGATTTGAAAGGAAAAACATGCAAATTTTGAGGCTGCCTACTCTGTGCCTCTCTCACTTCTAGGGATGTTCACCACTGAATTCCAGAACAACTGGTATGACTTGAATAGGGTTGTACATTAGATGGTAGTAACCAATCAACCAATTGTAGGTTGTAGGTTAAATGGTAGTAACCAACCAACCAACTGAATTCCTGATTGTGATTATTTTATCCTGATTATGTAGCAGAATGTCTTTGTAGGAAATGCACTCTAGAGTATTCAGTGGTGATGCAGTGTAATGTCAGCAACTTACTCTCAAGTGATTCAGGAAAAATCATCTGTACATTCTTACAATTTGCATATAAGTTTGATATTATTATAATATAAAAAGAAAAAATTAATACATCAGTACATCAGTCACATTTCCAAAATGTCTTCTTTGGAAGTCTGATACAGCTCAACCCTTAAAGAAAAAGTAGCTCTATGTAGTGAAATAAATTTGGGTAAAGTTACTCATAGTCTTTCTTGGTGATTCACTATACACGTTAGCCTATGAGATATTCCTACAAATCACACCTTAGGCATACTTTCATTTATTCATCCTTTCAACCACATAAATTATACTTAAGGTCTACTATATGAAAGGAAATGTTCTAAGTAGTAGACATAGACAGATAATAGGGAAGGCAAGATCTCTCCTCTCAGAGAGCCAACATTTTAATACAGAAAGAGACAAGTCAGTAAATGAACAAACTAATTTCAGATGGTGATAAGTACACAGAAGAAAATAAAACTGGGTATTAGAGGCTGGGAAGGTGGAGGTGCTGTTTGAGACAGTGTATAAAGGAGGCCCTCAGGAGAGATGATGTTCAGGTTGAAATGAGCCAGACATGGAAAAATTTAGCGGGCGAATTTTCCAGACAAAGGAAGACATACATGTTGTAAGATAGGGATAAGCTTATAATGCTCATGGGAAAAAGTTTCTAAATTATCAAAATAACGAAATAGGAATTTTTCAGAAAAATCTCTTACGTACATATCCCTCAAAATACATGTGAAAATTGGCCAGATTTTAAAACTATTGACTCCTATGTAACAACAACAATAAAATAACAATTACTAAAAATTCTTAACCAATTTTTTTTTAACTAGCTACATGAATTCTCTTTGGATGACAATTTTCTATTACTTCAAAGCTTCTTTCAGAACCAATCCTTATTTTATAACTGAGCGAAAAGGTTATTCTCTCTGCATGTAAAATGAAATAAATTGCCTGCTTTCCCCTCCCCTGGATGATGTACCAGAGTGTTGGGAAAACATCATGAAGACATGTAGACATGAAAAGTATTCCCTGAATGTACATGGAGCTGTTACTCACTGAGGCATGGAGCTATGTCACTCACTGAGGCAACAGCGGCATATACGTAAATTCTCTTCTAGAACTTTGACAGCACTGGATTTTGCACATTGCTAAAGAACAACTTCAATTATAAACCTTAATGAAGGAAAATATTCTTAATCATTCACAGGAATCCCTGGTGGCTCAGACGTAAAGAATCTGTCTGCAATGCAGGAGACCCAGGTTCAATCCCTGAGGCCGGAAGATCCCCTGGAGAAGGAAATGGCTACCCACTCTGGTATTCTTGCCTGAAGAATCCCATGGACAGAGAAGCCTGGCAGGGTACAGTCCATAGGGTAGCAAAGAGTCAGACACAACTGAGCGACTGTCACTTTTGCTTTCAATCATTCAAGGGATAATTGTATATATAAAACCGAACAAAATCATACAGTGCATCTATCAATACTGTTGTACATATTAGAAAACTCTGAGTATTCTAAGAGGGGACTGGACCAGCATGCTAAGCTACATTAGGCGGAAAAAAGAGATTATGCTTTAAAATGTATTTTGTGTTCTAACTGGCTAACAGGGATATGTAGAAAGACAATACAGAAGCAAAGGTACTGAAGAGAAAAGTATATTCTCAAAACTATGAATTAACAAGAAAAATCCCTAGATCTTGAGTAGGGAAAACCACTAGACCATTCAGGTATGACCTAAATCAAATCCCTAATGATTATACAGTGGAAGTGAGAAATAGATTTAAGGGACTAGATCTGATAGACAGAGTGCCTGATGAACTATGGATGGAGTTCGTGACATTGTACAGGAGACAGGGAGCAAGACCATCCCCAAGAAAAAGAAATGCAAAAAAGCAAAATGGCTGCCTGAGGAGGCCTTACAAATAGCTGTGAAAAGAAGAGACGCCAAAAGCAAAGGAGAAAAGGAAAGATATACCCATTTGAATGCAGAGTTCCAAAGAATAGCAAGGAGAGATAAGAAAGCCTTCCTCAGTGATCAGTGCAAAGAAATAGAGGAAAACAATAGAATTGGAAAGACTAGAGATCTCTTCAAGAAAATTAGAGATACCAAGGGAACATATCATGCAAAGATGGGCTCGACAAAGGACAGAAATGGTATGGACCTAAGAGAAGCAGAAGATATTAAGAAGAGATGGCAAGAATACACAGAAGAACTGTACAAAAAAGATCTTCACAACCCAGATAATCACAATGGTGTGATCACTCACCTAGAGCCAGACATCCTGGAATACAAAGTCAAGTGGGCCTTAGAAAGCATCACTACGAACAAAGCTAGTGGAGGAGATGGAATTCCAGTTGAGCTATTTAAAATCCTAAAAGATGATGCTGTGAAAGTGCTGCACTCAATATGCCAGCAAATATGGAAAACTCAGCAGTGGCCACAGGACTGGAAAAGGTCAGTTTTCATTCCAATCCCAAAGAAAGACAATGCCAAAGAATGCTCAGACTACCACACAATTGCACTCATCACACACGCTAGCAAAGTAATGTTCAAAATTCTCCAAGCCAGGCTTCAACAGTACATGAACTGTGGACTTCCAGATGTTCAAGTTGGATTTAGATAAGGCAGAGATGGGAATACCAGACCACCTGACCTGACTCTTGAGAAATCTGTTTGCAAGTCAGGAAGCAACAGTTAGAACTGGACATGGAACAACAGACTGGTTTCAAATAGGAAAAGGAGTACGTCAAGGCTGTATATCATCACCCTGCTTATTTAACTTATATGCAGAGTACAGCATGAGAAATGCTGGCCTGGATGATGCACAAGCTGGAATAAAGATTGCTGGGAGAAATATCAGTAACCTCAGATATGCAGATGACACCACCCTTATGGCAGAAAGTGAAGAAGAACTAAAGAGCCTTTTGATGAAAGTGAAAGAGGAGAGTGAAAAAGTTGGCTTAAAGCTCAACGTTCAGAAAACTAAGATCATGGCATCCAGTCCCATCACTTCATGGCAAATAGACAGGGAAACAGTGGAAACAGTGGCTGACTTTATTTTCGTGGGCTCCAAAATCACTGCAGATGGTGATTGCAGCCATGAAATTAAAAGACGCTTACTCCTGGGAAGGAAAGTTATGACCAACCTATACAGCATGTTAGAAAGCAGAGACATCACTTTGCCAACAAAGGTCCATTTAGTCAAGGCTATGGTTTTTCCAGTGGTCATGTAGGGATGTGAGAGTTGGAGTATAAAGAAAGCTGAGTGCCAAAGAATTGATGCTTTTGAACTGTGGTGTTGGAGAAGACTCTTGAGAGTCTCTTGGACTGCAAGGAGATCCAACTAGTCCATCCTAAAGGAAATCAGTCCTGAATATTCATTGGAAGGACTGATGTTGAAGCTGAAATTCCAGTACTTTGGCCACCTAATGTGAAGAGCTGACTCATTTGAAAAGACCCTGATGTTAGGAAAGATTGAAGGCAGGAGGAGAAGGGGACAACAGAGAATGAGATGGTTGGATGGCATCACCGACTCAATGGACATGAGTTTGAGTAAACTCTGGGAGCTGCTGATGGACAGGGAAGCCTGGCGTGCTGCAGTCCATGGGGTCACAAAGAGTCAGACACGACTGAGGGACAGAACTTAACTGACAGTGGGGACAGCATGAAGTAAAAAATGACATAATGCTGGCGGACCTTTTGTTTATGAGTACAGGGCAACTTCATCACTAAATTACTAAATTCAGGTTACATATGTGCTAATTTTGAAACATTAGTAAGGTAGGCATATTGAAACAAAATAAGAAGGAAGGAATTTAATTTTGCATAATTTAAAAGAGAAAAGGTTCCAGTTTGAGAGTAAGATAACTTAGGCATTAGCCCAAATTCTCCATTAACTAAGGAACCAATGGTATAATCTTTGACAGCATATTAAAAAATCTATCAAAGCCCTATAGGCTCAGTACTGTGCCATCTTATTTACTTTGCTCTTCAACAGTAGAGAATGTTTAAGTAAAAGTATTAGTAAGAATTAAAACATAACAGTCCAACAGCTTACAGTCCTACAGTCCTACAGCTTACCTGGGAGCTTTTTAATTGTATAGCACAGCGACTGTCAAACTATGACTCAGGGGCCAAGTCTGACCAGCCACCTGTTTATGCATGACCTGCAAGGTAAGAATGTAGTTTTTACATTTTAAAATAGTTGGGAAAAAGATCAAAAGAATAAAAATGTTTTGAGGTGTAAAAATTATATGAAATTCAAATTTCATTTTCTATAGATAAAGTTTTATCAGAACACTACCAGTACATTTAAAAACATATCATCTATGGCTGCTTTTGTACTGCAAAGGCAGAGCTGAATTTGTGCAACAAGGATTGTATGGCCCACAAAGTCTAAAACGTACACTATCTGGCCCTTCCCAGATACCATTTGCCAGTTCCTGATATAAAGTACACGATTATGCTCTAAAATGATAGGATTTACATTCGAAAATACTAGATCAAATGGTTCATTTTAGTCCTTATCTCCCAGTATAATAGTCTTTCATGTTTCTAGTGAAATATTAATTAATAACCTTATAATTAAAATGACTATGCCATAATATTGAGAGAATTTTGTATACCTGAAAATCCACTTTCTTGATTTATGAAATTTATTAGGCATGATAAATCATTTTCTTTGGGTCAGCTTCTGATTTAAAGTGTGCAATGGAATCTCTGAATTGAAAAATAATTAATATTTTCAACAGTTGATACAATATCACTTATAACAATACTGAGAAGAAAGTGGATAAATGGTTAAGTTATATAAAAAATAATAATTGCTTGAGAGCTTCAGAATTTTGTAAACTGTTTTAGCATTAAAACTAATTCTAGAATGATTCAACTTCTGCTTTTCAGGCCTTGAGTAGGTAAACAGTCCAGAATAATCCTCCCACTGAAAACAACTAGAACACCATATAAAGTACAGGAGGGGACTATTTTCAGACACAGGCATTGCAGGACTATGGTCCTTGAGAAAAGGGAAGTAAAGAAGGCAAGCCCTACCATCATCCAAGGCTCTCAGCCAGGAAGCAACTCCAGTACAGCAGAAAGAACCAAAATAGAGCCTAGCAACCTTATTGACTTGAGGAGACAGAGAAAAAAGTTCCAGGAGGTCAAGGAAGCTAGAATTTATGGGGTAAAGTTCTAGAGAGCAGGGAAAGAGTTCCAGTAATTTAAATGAAGGTTCCCTTGAATATTTAGCTGTATAAAAACCTGTACATGAGAAGGATAAAATTTCTTGAGACCAGTCAAGAAGAACTTCTAAGGAAAAAAAAGCTACCAGGGAGTTCTAAAACAAAGAATTCTCAGAGCTGACACAGGGCCAAAATTTCAACAAGTTTCCCTCCAGCAAGAGGGGATGAACCTCACTGAATATGCCAGCCTATTAAAAATGACCCCAGAAGGCCCACATACAGAAGCAGGGGGGAAAGAAGTCCTAGAATAAAAATTACTCTACACCCTCCTGAAAGAAGCTTGGAAGAAAAAAAAAAAAAAAAAGAAGCTTGGAAGCCTAGAAAGATCAAATGAATAAGCAATTTAAAATGCCTACTAGGAAAAAATCTAATACACTTTAAAGGAATACCACAAAAATAAAATACTCAACCTGTAAAATTCACAAATATATGACATTCAATTAGAAATTACTGGACACAAAAAGAAGTAGGAGAATGTGGCCCATAACCAGAAAAATACCTGTCAATACAGACAGACCAGAAATGACAGACATGATAGAATTAATAGGTAAAGACATTTTTAAAGGGCATTATAAGTATGCTGCATATAAATGAAAATAGGAACATAGTGAAGAGAGAAATGAAGTATTTTAAAAATATTTTTAAAAATACCCAAAGAGAACTTCTAGAGATTATATATATGAAAATTTCACTGGATAAGATAAGCACTCACGGCAGAAAAAAAGAAATCAGTGAACTCAAAGAGCAATATAATCTATCCAAAATGAAGTTCAGAGAATAAAAGATGACTGTGAGACAAAGGAAGAATACTGTTTTAAATGTATTATATTATTTTTTAAAAAGTGGTATAAAATTATTTGATAGTAGGATGGAATAATAGGCATATTATAAATCTTAGAGCAACTACTAAAATAAGTAAATAAAAGAAGAAAAAATAAACCACTAGAGAAAATTAAGTGGAATCCAAAAGTATAATTAATTCAAAAAACTGTTATTAGAAAACAAATGGCAAGATGGTAGATTTAAGCCTGACCACATTAATAAATACATTAAATGTAAATTATCTAAATACTCCAATAAAAAGACATTAAAAAAGCAAGACCAAATATACACTGCGAGTCTCACACTAAAATAAAGAAATAGTTTAAAAATAATAGGATAGAAAATACACCATGCAAACCAAAATCTTAAGAAATAGCCACATTTATATCAGAGAAGATAGAAGACAAAACAAAAACAGCATCAGAGATAATGAGAGATATCTCATAATGATTAAGGGATCACTTCACTTGGAAGATAGAATAATTCTAAATGTGTATGTACATAATATCAAACTTATAGACCTGAGGGGAGAAACAAACAAGTACCCAGAACAGTTGGAGACATCAATACTCCTCCTTCAGTACCTGAAAAGAACAGGTACACTGAAAGCCCAGCAAAGACTTGAGCTGCACTCTCAACTGAACTGATGTTCACAGAACCATGAACATCATGATTTATGATCATCATGATTTATTTTGAGAATGTGGCCCATAACCAGAAAAACACCCGTCAACACAGACAGACCAGAAATGACAGACATGATAGAATTAACAGGTAAAGACATTTTTAAAGGGCATTATAAGTATGCTTCATATAAATGAAAATAGGAACATAGTGAAGAGAGAAATGAAGTATTTTAAAAAATACTTTTAAAAATAATAAAAACAACAAAATAAAAACTTTTATACTGCCCTTGAAACATTTACCAAGATAGCCCACTGCTGAACCAGGAGTAAGTCTTAACAAATTAAAAAAAAAAAAGAAACTATACATAGTACATTCCCTTATCACAGTGGAATTAAATGAGAAATGAAAACCAAAAATGAAGAACAAAGCAGGAACACTTACAATATCTGATTTCTAGAGTTAACACCCACATAGTTTGGTATAGAGTTTGGTACATTGCAGCGATCCACATAGTTTGGTAAAAGCCTAATGATAAATATAGAAAACTGGAACTGAACAGAAAATCCAAAAATAGACTATAAAATACTCGGTCAATTAATTTTTAAAAGTGCCATGGCAACTCAATGCAGGAAGAAAAACTTTCAACAAATATTGCTGAAACAACTGGATATCCATATGGAATACAAATGAATTTTTCTTCTGTGTGACAAGATTTTGTATATGTAAAAAGACTAAACGAAAATACATCGTAAACCTAAGAATAGAATATAAAGCTACAAAGCTTCAAGAAAAAAACAGGGAAAATTTTTTTTACTACTTTAGGATAGGCAAAAATTCAAAAGCATGAACCATATAAAAAAAGAAATACGGAAATAGTAAACCATACTTTACTTCACCTCATAAACCATACTCTATCAAAATTAAAAACTTCTGCTGTTTTAAAAACATCATTAGAAAAACTAAGTGGTCAGTAATTACATTAAATGATAAAAACCACAAGATACCAATTCACACTCATTAAATGGCTAAATTTAGAAAAGACTGACAATTCTAAATACCGGTGAGGACATAGAGCTGTGATGCCTAAATAATGGTGAAGATGTAGAGCTGCATTCATGCACTCTCTAATACAATAGCCACATGTAGTCATTTAAATTTCAATTGATAAACTGAATAAAATTAAAAAAAATTAACTTCCTGAAATGTACTAGCCATATTTTACCTGCTCAACAACCACATGTGGCTAGTGGTTACCGTACTGGACAGTGCTGGTATAAAACATTTTCATTATTTCAGAAAGTTCTACAGGATAAAATTAATTTAAAACATCTGAAATGTTCAGACATTACTTGCAGGTATGTAAAATTTTACCATCACTTTAAAAAAGCTTGACACCTTCTTTCAAAGTTGAACAAAACTTACCATATAACCCAACAACTGTCCTCTTAGATACCTACCCAGCAGGGTTAGTATCATTAAAGACCTAGTGGGGAGCTGGAACTTCCACTCCCACTAAACATAACTGCAGTCTTCTCCCAAATGTCAACGGAGGGTAAGGGGTATCCTGCACTTACATTTCTAGCTGGCAATACCCTGTCAGGGTAGTATCAAAAGAGGCCTGCTCAACTGAAATAAAGTGTAAAGTCTCATGACATAAAACCCAAAATGTCCAGGTTTTAACTGAAAACCACTCAATGAGACTAACATACTGGGAAGAAATGAAAAACAGAGAGTCTAAGAAACAGAAGGTCTTAGCAAAGAAATACAAAGAATAAAATTATTATAAAAAATGGAAGATACAAAGAATAAAATTACAGAACTGAAATTACAATAATTGAAATTAAAAATCCAATAGATGGGCTACTAAACAAGAGAATGGAGAGGATAGAAGAAAAAAAGTCAGTAACTAAAAGATAAAACAATTGTAAAGTAATTAGCCTCCAATTAAAATAAATAAATTTTAAAAGAAGATAAAACAATAGAAGTTACCCATCCTAAATAACATAAAGGACATAGACTGAATGCAAATGAACAGAGCCTCAGAGAACCATGAAATTACACCAAAAGTTCAAACATTCAAGTTGTCACAATCTCGGAAGTGAGGAGAAAAAGAGCAGGCCTGAAAAAATATTTGAAAAAATATGGTTGAAAAATTTTCCCCAAATTGGCAAAAGACATAAACCTATAGATTCAAGAAGCTGAACAAACTTCAAACAGCATAAACCCAGAGAAATCCACACCAAGACATACCATAGTCAAACTTCTGAAAACTAAACACAATAAAAAAAAATCTTAAAAGCAGCAAAAGAGAAAAGATCCTTTACCTACAGGGAAAAACCAATTTGACTATCGGTGGATTCTCATAAGAAGCCATAGAGGCCAAAAGGAACTGGCACAATTTTTTTCAAGAGCTGAAGGAAAAAGAACTGTCAACCCAGAATTTTTCCTTCAGAAAAACATCATTGAAGAATGAAGAGAAAAGATATTCTTAGGTAAAGGAAAGCTAAGAGAATTTATCGCTAGCCGACCTGTCCTAAAAGAATGGATAAAGAAAGTTCTCTAAATTGAAAGGAAATGAAAAAAGATGACATCTTGGAACATCAGGAAGAAGGCCAAAAAAGTAAACCTATGGATACATATAATAATAGTTCTTCTTCTCTTGTATTCCAAATTGTGTCTGATTGCTTAGACAAAGATTATAATATTGTCTAATATGGTTCACAATGTATTAAAGAAAATATTTAAAACAAGTAGATATAAAATTATGTACACATGCATATAATATATACCTATAAATAATACAACTACATATGAAAATATTAAGTCAATTAAATGAGGGAGGGTAAAGGGACTGAAGGAAGTTAAGGATTCTACACTTTGCTTGCAGTACTAAAATGTAGCAGCGCTAGTAGTAGTATGGTACAGGAGACTGTGGTATGTTATAATTACACAATGTAATATCTAGAGCAATGATGAAAAAGTTATACAAAGAAATACATTTTAAAAAACTAGAATGAATCAACATGGAATTCTAAAAAGTATTCAACTAATGCACAGAAAAACAGGAAAAGGAAAAGAAAAATGGAAAAGAAGAAACAAACGGAATACAAAAAATTAAATGTCAGATTTAGGTCGTAACATATCAATAATTACCTTAATTAGCAACAGACTCAAACTGGAAGCAACTAAAATGTCCTACAATGGATGGTTAAACAAATTGTGGTACATCAATACTATGAAATATTGCTGCTGCTGCTAAGTCACTTCAGTCATGTCCGACTCTATGCGACCCCATAGACAGCAGCCCACCAGGCTCTCCCGTCCCTGGGATTCTCCAGGCAAGAATACTGGAGTGGGTTGCCATTTCCTTCTCCAATGCATGAAAGTGAAAAGTGAAAGTGAAATTGCTCAGTCGTGTCTCACTCCTAGCAACTTCCCAATTCATCCCACTCTCTCCTTCCCCCACTGTGTCTACAAGCCTGTTTTCGATGATGGTGTTTCTATTCTTGCCTTGCAAATAGGGTCATCAGTAACATTTTTCTAGATTACACATATATATGTTAATATATAATTTTTCTCTTTCTGACTTAATTCACTCTGCAGAACAATCTCTAGATTCATGCACCTCAAAAGAACAGACTCAGATTTGTTCCTTTTTGTGGATTAGTAATATTTCATTGTATATAGGTACCACAGTTTCCTTGTATGTTCATCTGTTGACAGACATCTAGGTTACTTCCATGTATATGAAATTCTTGAAATGACAAAATCATAGAGATGGATAAAAGATTAGTGGTTGCAAGGAGTGAAGGGTAGTTGAGAGGAGGATGTGCGTGTGTGTGTGTGTGTGTGTGTGTGTGTGTGTGTGTGTGTGTGTGACTATATAGGGGCAGAAGGAGGGAAGTTTTTCTGGTAAAATTGCAGTCTCAGTTATATGAATCTACATATGTGATAAAATGCCAAAGAACTATTACTCATTTTATTCCAATATCAGTTTCTTGATTTTGGTATTATTATTCTACAGTTACATTAGATGTAACTAATAGAAACTGAGTGAATGGTAAAGAGGTTATCTCCACATGGTACTATCTTTGCAACTTCCTGTGAATTTGTAATTATTTCAGAGTATAAAGCAAACCAACATTGTAGATACGTAAAGAGTTCATTATCAGGGTTTCTAGGCTTCCCAGATGGCACAGTGGTAAAGAATCCTCCTGTCAAGTGGGAGATGCAGGTTCTATTTCTGGGTTGGGAAGACCGCCGGATAAGGAAATGGCCACCAACTCCAGTACTCTTGCCTGGAAAATTTCATGGACAGAGGAGCCTGACAGGCTACAGCCCATGGGGTCGCAAAGAGTTGGACACGACTTAGTAACTAAACAACAGCAGCAGCATCAGGCTTTCTATAATACATGTAAGTAAAAATTTTTCCCTTTCTCTTAAAAAAAAAAGCCACAACATCCTTATATAATAAGGTAAAACCTGGAAACAACTCAAATGTTCATTAATAGATGAATGACTAAACAAATGGTTATGTCATTGGACAATAGAATACTACTTAGCAACTAAAAAAGAATAAACCACTTATATACAAAACATGGATGAATCTCAAAAATATTAAGCTGAGGGAAAGAAGCCACACACAAAAGAGTTCACTGTGAATAGTTCCATTTATGCAACATTCTGGAATAGGCAAAACTAAAGTAGTAAAGTACATATGGATCAGTAGTTGTCAGGGGTTTAAATGTAGGTAGAGGCTTTGAACAAAAAGGAACAGTCTGAGGATTTTCTGGGATAATGGGTTTACCTGTAACCAGTTTGTAGTAGTAGTTTACATGAATCTGTACATGTGTTAAAGCTCACGGAACTAATTTTTAAAAAGTCAATTTTACTGCATGTAAAAATTTAAAACAACAATAATAAAAACCATCATCTCCCATCACAGCTTTTCAAATCCCATCTTCAATAACTGATAGATCAGAAAAAGAGTACAGCTGAATCTTGAACAATGTGGGTTTGAATGGTATGGGTGCAGTTACATGCAGATATCTTTCAATACTAAATTCAGTACTCAATATTTCTCAGTACCACACCATAGTTGGTTGAATCTCTATTTGTGGAGGAACTGGAAATGCAGAGGGAAGACTATACATGATACCTGGATCAACCCCATTATTCAAGGGTCAGCTATATTCAGCTCCTACTACTGTCACTACCTAGCTGGTGTGAGTAATTTACCTTTTAACCCTTGGTTTCTCTTTGAAAAATGAAATAGTTAAATGATCTCCAAAGCTTACTCCTATTCTAAAATCTATTCCTATTTCATGCTCCTGTTAAACTTGTTTTATCTCGGAATTAATAAGGAACACAAAATATATCCATGCACTCAAGTGGATTCTATAATCCTACTTCAGACAGTGTGGGCTGGCTTTCAATATTCTCTACTATTGGTGTTATTTCTGTGATCTTTTTAAGGGCTGTTAATGTCTAACTTCAGAGAAGGAAATGGCAATCTACTCCAATATTCTTGCCTGGAGAATCCTATGGACAAAGGAGCCTGGTGGGCTACTGTTCATGGGGTCACAAAGAGTCAGACACGACTGAGTGACTGAGCACAATGTCTAATCTTAGTTATTAGCTTTGAGTAGATGACCTTTAGATAGGACTCTCCCCTATTAGTAATAACCAGGCCTCAGACTATACGGACTATATAAGATTTGTGCTCCCTTTATCACATCAGCCCTTCTCTATAGTTTACTTTTAAAGTCTGTGAACCAGCATTTATGCTAGCAAAATGACACCTGCTATTTTTAATTTTATAAGACATATGGTATTGGCATTACTGGAGAAGAGAAAGCAAGCCATTTTAAATGGTTTTACTCAATATAATAATGTGCTTTTTTTTGTTTATCCTGTATGGAAAATCCAGAGTTCCCAAAGTCTTTTACTCCTTCTTATCTCCTGTAGAAGACCTGCAGACTAGCAAGTTTTGTATTGAAATGCTCTGTTCCCATACAAGAATTAGCAAAGCCAGCAAGGGGACTCACATAATTTTAATTCCAAATTTAGTGTTCATAGAAAACCTTGGTTGCAATCCCAAATGGCCTTTGGTTTAATTCTTTTTTTGTTGTTGTTGAGATGGAATTTTATAAAAGAAATAAGACGAGAGAACAAATGATTATTTATTTCAACAACAGTTACATCCCACAAATAATTTTTGAGTACTTAGAAAAATCATCCAATCTTCTCATTTTGAGAAATAAGAAAAATAAAAGTGTCACACATATATGCCAACAAGTATTCAATTGACTATACTTGCTTGATTAATACTATTTTTCCCTAATAAATCCAAATAACCAGGCAACTACAGATGAACTGATAATGCAAATATAGGCCAGCAGATTCTGTAACTCTCCTTTATCACCTACATTTCTTTAAAAAAAATGAATCAATTCATTTACTTCTTTAAGATATATACTAAAATATAAAATAAGTCCTGAGGTACATATAACTGTTAAACAGCAGTTCATTTGGAAAAGGAAAGCTAATTAATATTTCCTTATAATTCCACTGCTATGTTAACCTTTAAGGAAGATGCAAATTTTACTTTATTGAATTTCCTCAGTTTTGAGATCACACATGTAAATACACACACACACACAAATCAATATCTCTGTATTTCCCTCACTGTCATCCTCAGATTTACTAAAGATGACATTGAAAAGGATCTAAGAGTTCCTCAAATTTCCATACATCTATAAGAACTTATCTCATTCTCAGAAAGTACCCTGATACAGAAACTAAACACCATAGAAGAAAGCAAATCTATATTGATATTGAATCAGTATTGTGGCAGAACGCTTTTTTAGTGCTACCAAATTTCTAAACAAGGCTGAAAAAAAAGTGTTTCAATAATCTCCTTATGGGTGTGCTAAGTCACTTCAGTCATGTCTGACTTTTTGCAGACTGCAGCCCACCAGACTCCTCTGTCCATGGGATTCTCTAGGCAAGAATACTAGAGAGGGCTGCCATGCCCTCCTCCAGGGGATCTTCCTGACCAAGGGATCCAGTCCATGACTCCTGCAGCTCCTCCACTGCAGACAGATTCTTTACCACCAAGCCACTGGGGAGCCCAATTTTCTTATAGAAGTAGTTTAAGAAATTAAAAAGCTTAATGGAGTAAACCCATGTCTTCTCAATCATTCCTGTACTGAGAGAATGTTTTAAAATGAATGAAGCACCAGACTGGAAGCTTGGCTCTTTAACCCTAGTGCCAAACAAAGGAAACTGACAAATTACAGGAAAAAAAAAAGTCCAATCACTTAAAAATATTCTAAGCCCTCAGCTAAACATAACTTTATTATGACCACTAAATCATAGCTGGCCAATGAGAAGCTAACTGTAGTCCTTAAAACTTACTGTAGTTTGGGTAAACAAGACAGAGTCATATTATAATAGGTACAATTCAATAAAAAACTGTTTATGTCAGATGTTTAAAGTTTCTAGGAGACTAATTCTAGAGATATCTCAAAAACTAAATATCAACTACTCTGAAGTGGTCTTTTCATTTTTTTTCCTTTAAAGAACCTTAAAAGCATTGGCTGAAAAATACCCTTGCACATGTTTTGAGGTCAGACACAAAACTGAGAATTTAAGTTTTCCTCAAATGCCATTTCCCTGAATACCGCGGATCTGATGGTATTAGAATGGGAGTTAGCTAAAAGGTGGAGCTCCATAGGAAAGGGCATGTGGGAGAAACGTCAGCTCGCAGGACAAGAGAATCTTTAAAATTAAAGACTCCTAAGGAAAAAAAGATTTCAAGAAGAACATTTTCTTTTCTAATTTAAGCAAAATCTTATTTAATGTTGCTTTAAATTTTGTTGTGCATCTATTACATCCTTTATTGTTTTCGTCATTTGATAAAACATATGGAAGATCCTCCTTCCATTTATTAGTTCTATAAAATACAATTAAAAACTTTAATATAGAATAAAAAAAGATTTTATTAATGACCAAATTTTCATATCCACAGAGAAAGCACCATCACACCGTGTAATCTAGAAAATTACCTCCTTTTAAAGGAAGGACAATTGGGGGACCAGAACTGTAAAAGAATAACGACTAACATCCATAAACTAGTTTTAATATAATTTTCTTTCCAATTAAAATATATATATTGTTTGCAGAAAGCTACCAAAGTAAAGGAATCTACTGATCTGTACAGCGAGATCACTGTCATGGGTACAGTTAATGCTTCCAAAACTACCAAGTGGAAATAGGAAAGAAAACTGAGCTCACATCACTAAAGGCAATGAAATAATGAAATA
Source organism: Okapia johnstoni (assembly GCA_024291935.2). Taxonomy (NCBI): domain Eukaryota; kingdom Metazoa; phylum Chordata; class Mammalia; order Artiodactyla; family Giraffidae; genus Okapia; species Okapia johnstoni. The sequence continues at coordinate 28,463,204 of CM044326.1, forward strand.
ATTCTCAGTAAAATTTAGCTTCCCAAACATATTTATCTGTTCATTTGCCTTATATCCTTTTGAATTAACTGTCTTAAGTTTTCCTTAGGTAATTTATGATTTATTTTTTACATTTTACATTTAAAGTCGCCTAGTCGTGTCTGACTTTTTGTGACCCCATGGACTACAGTCCGTGGAATTCTCCAGGCCAGAGTACTGGAGTGGGTAGCCTATCCCTTCTCCAGGGGATCTTCCCAACCCAGGAATCGAACTGGGGTCTCCCATATTGCAGGAGGATTCTTTACCAACTGAGCTATCAAGGAGGCCAAAAATCTGACACTTGTAGTTTATTTCCTCCTGCTGCTTAAGAGAGAAATAAAAAATGTCTGACACTTGCAGCCTATTTCCTCCATTTGGAGACCCCTAGCCTTCCTACCTGTTATCCTCTCGTTCCCCCCTTTTCTTTTAGGAGAATTAAGTACTTGATTATGAAGTACTGTTTCTCTATGAATTACTTCATTGTGGATAAAGCAATTCAAATAGTACACTACTGATAAACACAAAAATATTAAAAGTCCATTACACCCACTCCTCATCCAGGAGAAAATGAAAACAAAGATTAAATCAACGCAGATCTGAGTTTTTGCCATTCCCTTCCCTCTTTGTTTCTGCTGTTTATACTGCTTATAGTCATTACTACATTTATACTGGGAAACGTTTGTTTTTCCTGCTTGGATTTATTTCATAAACCACTAAATTCTCACTTTCTCCTGCAGTAAGACTTTATCACAAAGATATAATTAATCCCACTAAAGCAAGAAAAAAAAGAAAACTCTAGGTTTAGTCAATCATTTAGTTTAGGCTCAGCTACGTGACTCTAGACCAATTCAACTGCTCTTTTGTACAATAATGGTGATGCTAGGTAATCCACAAGATTGTGGTGAAGCTTGTGTGAGATTAAGGTAGGTGAAAGAGTTTTGGACGTTTAAAGTGTCATACAAATGTAAGGGTCTCAGTCTTTACATCTGTCATATGGGAGGATTCAGTTCGATGATCTCTAAAGATGTCTCATCTCTAAAACTGCATTAATATTTACATATGAAGCAATTAAAAAATCTATTTACTCTTGGGATAATTTCATAGTTGTAAGAGACTTAGGGAACAATTAACTCAACCCTCTCATCTCACAAAACAAGTCCAAAAGTAGACTAAGAGACTGGTAGATAACACAAGTCAGTAGGAAAGTTGGGAGCAGGAAGGACACAGACCTGACTCTTACTTCAAAATCCCTTCTATCGTGTGATGCTGTTCACTGTTTTGTGAATTTAAACTGTCTTCACCAGTTTAGACAACTACCTTTACAAACTGAAGCCCTGGTGGCTCAGATGGTAAAGAGTCTGCCTGCGGTGCGGGAGACCCGGGTTCGATCCCTGGGTCAGGAAGATCCCCTGGAGAAGGAAATGGCAACCCACTCCAGTATTCTTGCCTGGAAAATCCCATGGATGGAGGAGCCTGACAGGCTACAGTCCATGGGGTCACAAAGAGTCGGACACGACTGAGTGACTTCACTTCACTTCACTTTACAACCTGGAATGGAAAATTAAAATGGAAAGCTTATTAAGAAAATGTAAATATTACTTTGGTGAAGATGACTTAACTGTTAACAGTCCAATTAAGAATGTTTACAAATGACACTTATTTTTTTTTGGCCAGGAGAAATATCAATAACCTCAGATATGCAGATGACACCACTCTTATGGGAGAAAGCGAAGAGGAACTAAAGAGCCTCTTGAAGAAAGTGAGAAGAGAATGAAAAATCTGGCTTAAAACTCAACATTCAAAAAACAAAAATCATGGCATCTGTTCTCATCACTTCATGGCAAAGAGATGGGGAAACAATGGAAACAGCTAGAGACCTTATTTTCTTGGGCTCCAAAATCACTGTAGATAGTGACTGCAGCCATGAAGTTAAAAGATGCTTGCTCCTTGGAAGAAAAGCTATGACCAACCTGGACAGCTTATTAAAAAGCAGAGACATTACTTTGCCGACAAAGGTCTATATAGTCAAAGCTACAGTTTTTGCAGTAGTCATGTGTGGATGTGAGAGCTAGATGATAAAGAAAGTTGAGCACTGAAGAATTGATGCTTTTAAATTGTGGTGTTGGAGAAGACTCTTGAGAGTTTGATCAAGGAGATCAAACCAGTCCATACTAAAGGAAATCAGTCCTGAATATTCATTGGAAGGACTGATGTCGAAGCTGAAATTCCAATACTTTGGCCACCTGATGCAAAGAGCTGACTCATTAGAAAAGACCCTGATGCTGGGAAAGATTATAGGCAGGAGAAGGAGACAACAGAGGATGAGATCGTTGGATAGCATCACCGACTCGATGGACATGAGTTTCAGCAAGGTCCAGGAACTGGTGACGGACAGGGAACCCTGGTGTGCTGCAGTCCATGAGGTGCAAAGAGTCAGACATGACTGAGTGACTGAACTGAACTGAACTGAACTGACAAATGACACAAATCGCAAAAGGAGCTTAGATCAAACTGTCCAGCTATTCACTTGATTTGTGTGACATTCAATTTTAAGTCCATAGGTATGATGTAAACCCTACCTAACCTTTCACAATAAAGAGTTTCAATTCTGCTTTTGTTACTTACTAGCTATGTGATTCAGGGCAATTTATTTCTCTGAGCTTCAGCCTCTTCCTTTTTCTTTAAAACAGAGATAATACCAAGTATGTTACCTGGCTATTCTGAATTAGCTCATGTCAAATGATCTAGCTCATGTGAAGACCCTATATCAGTACCTGGCACATAGTAAGTGCTGTACAAATATTATTTTCCTTCTCTAATTTCCTAAACTTTAGGGGAATAGAGAATGTTTCCTCTCCTTTTACTTTATCAGAAATATTTATTGAATTAAATATATGGGGTCCTGGTCCCTCCACTTCAGTTACAAGCAGTTGTACAACTAAACCTAAATAAAATGAGCAGCAGTGTGACAAATGGAAGGCAAATGGGGTTTGGAGTCAACAAATCTGAGTTTGAATTCCAGTCTGACTACCTACTAGCTTTTTACCTTGAGCAACTTACCAGACCCTCAAGCTTCTTATCTGGAAATGTGACTTTTATCTAGCTTTTTATCATTCTGTTGTTCATATTCACAGATATGACAAATACCTAGAAAGGGGCATGTCTTATTAATCTCTGTCTCTTCCATACTAAGGCAGAGTTCAAAATTATAAGATCTGCTGCTAGAATAAGGCAAGAGACTGAAAAGAGAGAGAGACTCAAGATTAGAATAAATGTGTTACATTAAGAAAAGAAAAAGTACAAACCCAAATTAACTGGCACCAGCTCTAGGCATTATGTCATTGCTTCCTTTTCTTTCCTTAGGAATGGGCCTCAAGTATTCTTTTCCTACAGGGTGATGCAACGTGGGAAATGTGTGTTAGTGAAGGTCATTTGACTCATACTTTAAAATTGAGCATTTTAAAATTTACCATAAGGCAGTGCTTACCACAATACTCATTCTATTTAATGGACTTTTTTTAATAGATAAAATATCCAAGAGGTGTTTTACTTTAGAAAATACTATAGGTTTAAACAGCATGGGCAGATTCTTTACTGTCTGAGCCACTTGAGAAGCCCTTAAAAAAGTAACCTTACCTCAAACATTACTTTCAATGAATAACAATACTTTGTTAAAGAGGACTTAACTAGTCAGAATAGGATTGCACAAAGCATTATGCAGAGATGCTTCTAGAGCTATATGTCTTAATCTTTTGAGTGAAGGGTGAGTGGTGAGGTATTATACACAACCATGAGAATCTGATGAAAGCTACGAATTGCATGCCCAGAAAATGGCACATACATGCATCATATTTTACATATAATTTTAGTTGAGTCATGAAACCAAGTAATTATCCTGTAGATCTCTAAAATCTGTTAGTAGATGCTAAGCAACCTCTGTTTTTGAATTTTTCAAAATAATGGACTTAAAGGATTTTACAACCTTAAGCAATTTAGCAGTCATCTAATGCAAACTGCTAATACTAATAAGGAAATAGAGCCCCAGAAAAATAAAAAGAACTAGGTAAAGCCGTGTTGCACTTAGGAACAATGACATGTCCAACTACCATACTAATCTACATCAGACTGACAAGGCAGAATTTAGTATAAATCAGTGCCTTGGGTCAGAATAATTATCACAATGGAACTAGAATAGGAGACTTTCAAATGGTCTTTTGGCCTAAACACATAATAGATCATCATTGACGGTTAAGAAAATGAAATTTGGAGTTACATGACACGTGAAAAAGTTAACAAAGGCACTAAATCTTTCTTATTCTCAGGTTCTTCAAAACAAAATGGAAAAACAATAAAACCTACCCTTGTAGGATTATTTGAAGGATAAAATCCGATAACATGTATTAAGTATTTAACACAGTGCCTAGGTATATATATCCCCTGGAGGAGGAAATGACAACCTACTCCAGTATTCTTGCCTGAAAAATCCCATGGACAGAGGAGCCTGGCATTATAGTTGGGCTACAGACCATGGGGTTGCAAAGAGTTGGATACGACTGAGCACAGCACAGCAGCAGAAGCAAGGTACACAGTAAGTGCTCATGAAATGATATGAATTTTAAAATATTTCTTGTCAAGTCATGGAATTGGGTACAATATAAAATAAAATCTTAAAGTAAACGAGATGCTTTCCAGCTAAATAAAATAACTAGCAAACATTTACAAAGTATCTATACTATATTATTCAAGGTTTTACTAAGGATACAAAAGGATAAAGCTGTCCTCCTGTGTTCTCTTTTCAAGCAAAGACACAGAGCTTTTCCCTGCTCAGTTTCTGCCTTGGGTTTCTCTTTCCTTTTTCCCTTTCTTGTTTAGTTGCTCAGTTGTTCCGACTCTTTGCAACCCTTTGGATTGTAGCCCGCCAGGCTCCTCTGTCCATGGGATTTTCCAGGCAAAAATACTGGAGTGGGTTGCCATTTTCTTCTCCATTTCTTTCCCCTTAGGGCTCAGCTTTTTGCCTACTTCATATCTACCCACATTCTCTGTGCTCCAACCAGGACTGAAAGGATCCCCACATGAATATCTCTAATCCTAACCTTTCATCTGACCATCAGATGCCTATATTCTGCTTTCTATATGCTTCCACTTGAAAGTACTATAGGTACAATACATCAAAAACTTTTCCTAACATCTATTCCTTCTTTAAATTCCCTGCTATGGTTATTAACAGCACCACAGCCACTTAGACACTCAAATCAAACTCTGACAGTAATCTCACATTTCACCAATTACTTTAAATGTCTGATTCATTTCTACTCTAAACACTTTTCATGTCTATGTCCTCAACTTCACCTCTATTAATGGTATCCAAATCCAGGGCATTGTCTCTCAATATGACTGAATCAGTAATCTATCTGGTTTACTCTCTTCTATGCATGCACTCTTACCCTCTCTCAAAGTCATTTACCATACTCCCATCAAAATGATCTCTCTAAAATGAAAATCCTGCCACACCATGAGTATGTCAAACTCTTCAAAAGCTATTATTCACAGGATAAGGATAAAATCCAAGTTCAACCACAAAACAAATGCCCACGTATGACACATAAAGCCCTCCATGACTTGGCTCATGCCTGTCTCTTCATCTTCATTTCCTATCTCCCACTTCATCACACTACAGCCATACTGAACTACTTGTCAAACTTCATGCTGTTCTCTTAGCCAATATAAACTTATGTTCCTTCCACGAATAGGAAATTCTTACTTGTTCTTCCAGATTCAGGTCCAGGATCACCTTCTCTGAGCAGCCTCCAGAGTACACTTTCCTACCCCACTAAGCTCACACATCATCACAACAAGCACTCAGGAGATTTTTGTTAAACTGAACTGAAACTAAGCAAACTAACAACAAACAGCAAATAATTTATACATACAAAGCCAGTGAGAAGGGCAACTAGATAGATTTCAGTGCTTCTTTAGAAAAAAGTCTTGATCTGGGGATACAAGGAGATTGTTCACAGATTGTTGAAGAAAAGAAATTAAAGTATTTGAGTGAATAAAATAGAGATGGAAATGGACACATTTAGAGGAGACACATGTAAGAAAAGACTAGAGGATAATAAACAGCTAATATAAACTCACGAATGTAGCCATCAATACAAAATGATTTAGAGACACAACCAATACATCACCAAAGATTTTTAAACAGTTTTCTCTGGAACTACATGATTTAATGGCCATTTAAAGATACTACCCTGTACATCAATTAGGGAGATATTGAGAAAGATATTTTCATCTTTTAGTTAATCTCTTGCATTTTTATGAGTCTGAGAAGGTACTCCCACTTAGTTACCATGTACTGAAGAACTCTACATAAAACCCTGAAATTACAACATATCTCTGTATAGCACAATAGTTCACTGAAATTGGAACAAGGTAACACAGACTTTCTTTCAGTTAGTTCAAGGGCTAGTCAATCTCCTTAAATAATCATTAATATTGGAACACTAGGTTGCTCCAAATCACCAGTGGAAAATGAAAATATAGAAAACTCATCAATTCGCAGAGGAATTCAACTGTAAATACCCTGCTTTCTGAATGCAGAATTCAAGAATATCAATCCTGAAACTTAAGTACACTAGTTATAATACAGAAGAACAGATGTATGAGGTAGACTCATATAAAGAGTAAAAACTAAGGTTATCTACCAAGAATAAGAAGAGAAAGAAATGCTGTTATTTCTGAACTGTACTTCACGACACAAAATCTACTGCTTGCAGTAAAAACAGGTAAGACTCACCCTAATACAATAACTAGAAAAACCACACAACAGTCAGAAGAGGATCACATTAGAAGAATAAATAGAACAAGTAAACCAGCCACCCTAAACTGAAGCATCTCAAAGTGGACATCTGATTGGTTATTTTATATACTTGACAGTATATCTGTATAAGGTAATAACAACCCCGGGCACATCTTCTATACCAAGAGGAAAGGTGATTAGAAAACAGATTTATGTAAACAAGCACAGAAGTACTTTGGAGCTTAAAATTCATTTGCATGGAGTTGTATGTTTTCTTGTCCTTGACTGTAAATGCAAATTCTCTGCTTTCAGCTTTGCAGACAATTTAAAAAAAGAGACACAAAGGTGAATGTGAATTTGTAACATAACACTGATGTTATATCAGCAGCTATGGATGCTTCTCACTCTCACATCATACCTGTCATTTTAAAACACCCTTACTGATATGAACTAACATTCATGAATGAAAGGTTAAAAAATTCTTTTGGGCTGTTGTATTCAAGCAAATTGACAGATATGAATGCACAAACACTTGTCTTGGATTATGAAATCCCCACACACACGAATACCACTGTAAAAATAAATTTCTCTAAGAGAATAGGGACTGAAAATGCTGCTGGTTTGCTAAAGAGAAAGCATCACTATAAAAGAAACTGGCAGCCTACCAATATGATGTTGACAAACATGTTATGCCCAAGTGTGCTGTAGATGATCATTTAGATTCTGTCAGTCAGTGTCACCCATGTTTCTGCAATATTCCATTTTATGAAAACCTATTGGCTGACAGAATATGGAATCATCCATCTGCAAAAGCAAACTGTTTTTGTCTAATACGGACTTATTATTTTAACAAGAAAAGAGGATATATATTTCTTGGGATCATAATCTCAAGCACAAATTGGGACTAATATCTGAACTGTACACATGCAAGGATTATTCATAAAAGAGTAGCAGATTTCCACACACACAGTTGATTCTTGCTACATGCAGTAGTTATATTCTATAAAGTTTTTGCAAACACTGAACTGGTGAATGCTATACTTTCATCGCTTCTAGGAAATGGAAAACAGGGTTAAGTTTCTACAAGCCTCTGCTTACAACATTTTATCAACCTATCAACATTTAACTTCTTTTAATGTGTATGTCTGTTTAGAGATACTTTATTTAATATATACTGTTGATTCATTAAAATCGAACTCACAGCCAAGAGTGTAGCTCATGACTGAACAAAGCTTATCTAACACACATATTTTCACCATTAGTAACATCACAACCTTCTTGTGCTTAGGCACACTACACAGTACTTCCACACAAAACCCAGAGGCCAGGTTAATCAGTGAAATCACCCACCAAGAAAGCATTAAAAATGTGAAAAACATGGCACAAAGGAGATGGCAAAAAAAATGCTTCTTTCTGGTATGAGAGTTGAAATAAGAGGGCAAGATGTCAACCTCAGCTGAGAATGTAAACATTAGACATTTCAATTTTTTTTGCCACTCTGCCTACGTCTGCAAATGGTTGTGAAGGCAGCACAAATATTGATTTGGGAGTTTAAATAAATCTTAGCAAGTAGATGAATTTTAAAATATGGAATCCATGAATAATGAGGATCAAATGTGGATATAGATCTACATATATGTGTGTGTAAACATACACACATATGAACATGTGACAAATGACATATGTGGCAGAAAAGACAAGTTATGGGACTCTCTGGTTTGAAACTTTCCTAAGGTCCAGGCCTATATTTCCTTTGGGCCCCCTGGATACCTCCACCTAAACGTTCTATCAGCACTTCAGACTTCAAAGACCAAGCTCATCCTCTGCACTTTGCTTGGAAGTCACCTTCTGCTATATTACTTCTCCAATAGTGGCACCATCTTATCTCCTCAAGTCATGATGACTTTGACTCTCTTTACCACATCCTATCCAGGGAGCAAATCATGCTAATTCTTCCTCTGAAATACCTTGTAAAGTTATCTTCCCTGCCCAAGTCCACTACAATTATCACTAAATGCCTTTCTATCATTTGTTGTGTTTAGTTGCTCAGCTGTATCTGACTCCGTGTGACCCCATGAACTGTAGCCTGCCAGGCTCCTCTGTCCATGGGATTCTCCAAGGAAGAATACTGGAGTGGGTTCCCATATATTCCTCCAGGGAGTCTTCCCAACCCAGGGATCGAACCCAGGTCTTCCTCATTGCAGATGGATTCTTTACTGTCTGAGTCACCAGGGAAGCCCTTTCTATCATTTGGACCATTGGTAAGTTTACTGTCTCCTCTATTTTCTACCCCAGAATCACAGGTGATATTACTGTCAGTGTTATTTTTCCAAACCTAATTATACTCTTCATTTCCCTGTACCTGTAAGATAAGCTTGAGAATTCTTGGTATGGTAGGTATGGTTTTTTATGACTTGGCACCAAATCATCTTTTTAGACTCACATACTGACACTCTTCTCTAATAAACTCTATATTCTAGCCATATCAATTATTTCCCATTATTTGACTGTATCATAAAGGCCCTTTATAATGCTCTAAATTTTACTAGCAATCCTCTTTCTTCCATTTTAGAATTGCCCTTAAGTTTCCTGCTGATGTTACTTCCTATGTGAAGTCTCTCCTGATAAGCCTCTCCCTCCACCTCAGGCCAAGTTAGTCAGTCTTGTCTGTGCTTCTACAGTATTTTCACATACTTTTGTTACAGAATTCCTTCAGTTCTAATTATTAACAGAGAAAGTGTGAGAATTTACAAGGTTAGTCAAATATTGACGACTATTATAGCTGGGTGGTAATGGGAATTCATTGTATCACTGTGTACTGTAGTGTACGTGTTAAACAACCATTAAAGGAAAGTTAAAAAATAAAATGTGAGGGTTGGGGAGAGGAGGAGGGAAGAGAGAGAGAAGAAGAGGAAAGGGAGGGAGGGAAGGAGTGAATTTGTTTGTAAGTGAATAGAAATTAAAAGACACTTGCTCCTTGGACAGAAAGCTATGACAAGCCTAGATAGCATATTAAAAACCAGAGACATCACCTTCTGACAAAGGTCCATACGTTGAAAGGTATGGTTTTTCCAGTAGTCATGTAAAGATGTGAGAGTTGGACCATAAAGAAGGCTGAGTGCCCAAGAACTGATGCTTTCGAACTGTGAGGCTAGAGAAGATTCTTGAGAGCCCCTTGGTCTGCAAAGAGGTCAATCCCAAAGGAAATCAATGCTGAATATTCATTGGAAGGATGATTCTGAAGCTGAAGCTCCAATCCTTTGGCCACCTGATGTGAAGAGCCGACTCAATGGAAAAGACCCTGATGCTGGGAAAGATGGAAGGCAAAAGGAGAAGGGGCAGCAGAGGATGAGATGTTTAGATAGCAGCACCAACTCAATGGGCATGAATCTGAGCAAATTCCAGGAGATAGTGAAGGACTGAGGAGCCTGGCATGCCACCATCTATGGGATCACAAAGAGTTGGACATGACTTAGGGACTGAACAATTGAAAACTTGACTTATGTGTGACTTAAACAAATAGAGCACTGATTTTTCCCCCACATAAGAAGTCTAGAAATAGGTAGTCAAAGGTTGGTACAGAGGCTCAAGATGTTCATCAAAGACCAAGGCTCTGAGATGGCACTTCCTACAGTGGAACAGGCGACTTTCACTTAGGGTTTTTTTCCTGCTCCTTGATGCCAATGGCTTGTGAATAGCATCCATCTAAGCAAGAAACTAGTAGGTTGCCATGGAAACAACTGTGTCAGAGGCAGCCTGAGTCTGTGAGGGACAGTCTGGGTTTCCTGGACTCTGTTTTTTTTCTGGTAAAGGAATTTTGAGGACTAATCAGCTCTTGTAGGTCTAAAACCATGGCCCATGGGCCAATAACATTTAGGGATGTGGTTATAAAGTTCTTTCCTCATGAGTGGGAATTTGACCCTCTTCAGAAGAAACCATACCAAGATTGGCTGATGGAGAACTATAGTAACTTGGCCTCACTGGGCCATTCCATTTCTAAACCAGACGTAATTGTGTTACTGGAGCAAGGAAAAGACCCCTCGATGGTTATGGGGGAAGAAACAAGAAGCTGGAATACAGATTTGGATTCAAGTTATAAAATAATCAATGACAGAAAAACATTTGTATCTGGGAAACATTCATCTCTTTTTCTGCATCAGAGAATTCATAGTGGTGAGAAAGCCTATGAAGAACGTGGAAAGGCCTTTTGTTGTGTGCACCTTAAACCTTGCTCAACACGTAAGAGTTCTTACTGGAGCAGACAGCCAGGACTCCAAGATGGCGTCAGTTGTACCACTAAAGGAGAAGAAACTCCTAGATGTCAAATTAAGGGAGCTGCCAAGCTGGATAGTAATGCAAGATTTTATCCCTAAAGGCATTGCTGGAATATTTCAAAGAGGTTATTACCGGTATTACAACAAGTATTTCAACATGAAGAATGGGAGTGTCACTGGCCTTTCTATGGTGCTGGCAGCTTATGTGCTTTTCAACTGTGGCTGTTCTTACAAGGCTCTTAAACAAAAGCAACCAAGAGAGTTCCACCGAAGAAGGCACACTGCATTCCTGACCATGATACCTGCTGGGCACCCCGAATCCTTTCATAGACTAATGGAGAAATAACACCCAATAAAAGATAACTGGTTAAAAAAAAATCTCTTAGCAACTTCCAAATCAAGTAATATTACTGAATCACCATTCTGTATATTACATCCCCATGAGTTATTTATTTTATAACTGGAAATCTGTAGCTTTTGACTTCCTTTACACATTTCACCCACTGCCTCTGGCTACCATCAATCTCCTCTCTGTATCTATGGCTTTGGTTTCATCTTTTTGTTTTTGAATTTTTTTTCAAATTTCACATGTAAGTGAGATCATACAGTATTGGTATTTGTCTTTGTCTGACTTCACTTACTATAATGCCCTGAAGATCCAACCATATTGTTACAAATGACAGGATTTCCTTCTTTCCGTTATGAATAATATTTAATTGGATACATGCCACTTTTTAAAAAAAATCTCTTGATCTCTTGTTTCCATTACAAGAGTCTTGGCTGTTGTAAGTGATGTTGCATTGACCATTGGGATGCAGATATATATTCAAAATAGTGATTTTGTTTCCTTTGGATAAACACCAAGAAGTGGAACTGCTGGGTTATATGATAGTTCCAGTTTTAATTTTTTGAGGAATCGCCATACTGTTTTCCATAATAACTACCTAGTTGAAATTTCCTCCAGCAGTGCATAATGGATACCTTTTCTCAATGTTCTTGCCAACACTTGCTATTTCTTGGTTTTTGGTAATGGCTACCTGGTACTCTTGCCTGGAGAATCCCATGGATGGAGGAGCCTGGTAGGCTGCAGTCCATGGGGTCGCTACAAGTCGGACATGACTGAGTGACTTCACTTTCACTTTTCACTTTCATGCACTGGAGAAGGAAATGGCAACCCACTCCAGTGTTCTTGCCTGGATAATCCCAGGGACGGGGTAGCCTGGTGGGCTGCCGTCTATGAGGTCACATAGAGTCGGACACCACTGAAGCGACTTTGCAGCAGCAGCAGCAACAGGTATGGGTGATGTTTTACTATGGTTTTAGTTTGCATTTCCCTGATGATTAGTGATGTTGAGCACCTTTCCCTGTACTTGGCCATTCAAATATCTTCTTTGGAAAAATGTCTAATCAGATCTTCTCCCCATTTTCTGATTGGGTTGTCTGTTCGCTTTTCTATTAAGTTGTATAACGGTTTTTAAAAATATGTATTATGGATTATAAACTAACTATACTCCAATATAAAAAAAAAGACCAAGGCTCTTTCCTTTCGCTCCATTAATTGTGTTGATTTGTTGCTTCAAAGTTGTTTGCTGTACATGTAGGTATTACCTCTGCATTCAAGGCAAGAAAAAGGACAGTGTCAGTCACACCTTAACCTCTTTAACAGGAAAAACAAATGCTTTTTTCAGTGCCCTAAGCAAACTCAGCTTATATCATATTCTCCATGGCTGGTGGGTCATCCAACAGTGTCTTAATACCCTGATCTCCTTGAGGGTAGAGATTATTTTTGTACTTTAGCAACCAATCCAGTACCTGGCACATAGATAGGTTCTTTGTATCTAACGAACGAATGAGTCTAATAAAGGAAACAGTGGCAAGTATCATAACACAAACTCTGCTTTCCTAATTTTCTTTTTTTGTTAAGTAATATAATAAAAAGTGTTCTAAAAATAACCAGTGCTATACCAAAAAGGGATTATTAGTATTACAGTAGCTTGACATCAATAATCATGAAATATTTTACAATTATTGCTTTCTCCATAGGGAACCAAACAGGATTAACAAGGAGTCAAGAAGAGAACCAAATTTCTGTACAAGCAAAACATTCAATCATGATGAACCTCAGCTTACCTAAAAAATAATGTTTATTTCCCAGGGCTGTTCTGAGGACAAAGTAAATATAAATAATATGAATGTACACTAAAATATATAAAACACTATAAACATATGCATTATAAAAGTGGTTCTGGAAAGTCTTGAGAGGAAACTTACAATTCTTATGTAATATATGCAGAGTGATATACCATCTGGCACACCAATAGTATCGATTAAAAATTAAACACTATCAATATCTAGTATGGATATTGGGCATTAGTCCAAGGGTAGATGAGATTCTGGACTTGGCTCTGCTTCTTTCATGACTATAGGGAAGTAAACTAATAACTGTACTTTACATTTATACCTATTAAAGAAAGAAGGCTTTATACAAATAAAATGCGTGTCTCAAAGCAATTCTATAGTACACACAAAGCAGGATATGAAAAACAAAATAAACTAGTTAACAAGAACAGATGACATCAAATCCCAATGCATCAATTAATAATTACTACCAACAAATGAATAGTAGTAAAGTAGGCCAAGGTCCTAAAGCACTTCTAAGTCAAGTCAAGTGAGACATAAAACAGTAGAAGCATTGAATATTAATTTTCCTCTGGCTTTAATAACCCCGATTGAGCTTATAAAGAATACCCCTCAAGGTGACCTTATAACTCATACACACAGGCAACATTGGTGGTAAGAACTATTTCTAATAAATTATAACCTCAATGGCCTGTTTGCCAGGTTTTTATTAAGCTGTATATTTCCTCATATAAAAGAACATTACATTATAATAAGCATTGCATAAACATAACAAAAAAACAGTGGTCAGTATTGAAGAAGAGAAAAATGACAGTTCTAAGTCAATAAAGTCTCCTTGGACTATTATAGTAAGAACTGTTGCATCTTCACTTTTATTGGATTTGGAGACAACAGCTACTTTGAAGAAAAATACAATCTTCTGACAAGTCTGTTTAATTAACTCTCATTTTTCAAACATTCAAATACCTTAAGCTTATTATTAAAGGCTTACCATTTCCTGATTCATTTAAGCAGAAACTATTCTCTGTGTAGGTTACCAAGGAATTATTTAATACTGAAAACTGACTCATCTTAATACCAAAAAAAAAAAAAAACCTGCATCAAGATTGTAGGCCACTAAATTCCAGGACAGCACTGCATAAAGCATCATTAGGTCATAAACAGAGCTGAAAAATTTCAACAGTGGGTCAGAATTCTTACTGTACAGTTATGTCTACAGGAGGAACATCTATTTTAATAAGAAACCAAATGTTACAACAGTGAGAATGAGCTTATGTTTTACATTCCCTCAGTTTCAACAACTTTGATTCTTATTTTTAAACAGGGAGAAACACAATGTTTCTCTCTTGTTTTATCTGCAAAAATACCTTTATCAGCTAAAACTTCAACAGTGAATATTTCTCCAATAAGAATTTTGAAGTACTTGATATAAACAATAAATTATGTGTCAATGTTTGTACAAATAAGAGTTATAAGTGATACATTTTCCATGAGGAACTATTTAAAATATCTAACTTTACAGATAGAGGAGGAAATATATTAACTTAAAGATTCATTGCTTTTTTTTAAAATACTATTTTCTCTTAAAAAAGAGGATATTATATTTAATAAAAGGTTCAATACAGTGGAAAGATACACTTATGAATGTTAAACACCTATTGACAGATCATCAAACTATATGAAGAAAAAAATGACAAAATCGAAAGGTGAAATAGACAATTATATAATAATAGTTGGAAATTTCAATATCCCACTCACAATAATGGACAGGAGCAACCAGACAGAAGGTAAGTAAGGAAATAGAAGATTTAACACAATAAACCAACTACATCTCACAGACAAATACCAAATGCTCTAACCAACGATAACAGGATATACAAACATATTCTTCTCAAGTGTATATTGGACATTTTCCAGAACAGACCATACTTTAGGCCACAAGTGAAGTTAAAAACCAACAACAAAAGTAAAACTGGAAAATCCACAAATTTGTGGAAATTAAACAACACACACTTCAACAACCAATGGATCAAAGAAAAAAAGTCACATGGAAAATAAGAATACCCTTAGAGATGAGTGAAAATGAAAGCACAGCATATCCAAACTCAGAATGCAGAGAAATTTTATAGCTATAAATGCTTACACTGAAAAACAGAAAAGATCTCAAATTAACAACTTAACTTCATAACTTAACTAAAAAAAAAAAAGAACTACAACTAAATCTAGCAGAAGGAAGGAAATAATAAAGGTTAGAGCAGAGATAAATGAAGCAGAGAAAAAAAAGAAAAATCAATGAACCCAAAAGCTAGTTCTTTAAAAAGATCAACAAAACAGACAAACATTTAGCTAGATGAGCAAAGAAAAAAAGAGAGAAGACTCAAATTACTAAAATCAGAAACGGAAGTGGGGACACTGTAGTTAGTCATCAGTCATGTCTGACTCTTTGGGACCTCATGGACTGTAGCCTACAAGGCTCCTTTGTCCATGGGATTTTCCAGACAAGAATACTGGAGTGGGTTTCCATTTCCTTCTCCAGGGGATCTTCCTGACCCAGGAATTGAACCGATATCTCCTGTGTCTCCTGCATTGAAGGTGGCTTCTTTATCTGCTGAGCCATGGGGTGGGAGGTGGAAGTAGGAACATTAGTACCAATTCTACAGAAGTAAAAGGGATTATAAAAAAGTACTGTGAACAAATTAGATAACATACCTGAAATGGACAAATTCCTAGAAACACAAAACCTACCAAGACTGAATCACAAAGAAATAGAAAATATGAGTAGACCTACAGTAAAGAAATTGAATCAGTAATTTAAAATTTCTCCCCAAAGAAAGGCGTTATGCCTGATGGCTTCCCCAGTGAAATCAACCAAACATTTAAATAAGAACTAATACTAGTCCTTTTCAAACTTTTCCCAAAAATCAAAGTAGAGGGAATACTTACTAACTTCATCTATGAAGGCAGCAGTACCATAATACCAAAGCCAGACAAAGACACTACAAAAAAGAAAATGACAAACCAATCTCTCTTTTTTTTTTTTTCAGCTCTTCCAGTTTATTGCTACCAACCCATCTCCCTCCACCCTCATGCACACGTGCTCAGTCATGTAACCCCACGGACTGCAGCCCACCAGGCTCCTCTGTTCATGGACTTTCCCAGGCAAGAATACTGGAGTGGGTTGCCATTTCCTTCTCCAACCAATCTCTCTTAAAAGAACACTGAAACAAAAATCCTCCACAAAATAGCAAACCAAATTCATATTAATCAGATGATACATCTTGACCAAGTTAGATTTATTCCTAGAACACAAGGACCATTCAACATATGACAAGTGATTGATGTGGATTCTTTACCTGCTGAGCCATGGGGTGGGAGGCTCATTAATCGAATGAAGGGAAAAAAAAAATATGATCTTAATCAATGCAGAAAAAGGAGTTGACAAAATTCAACATTCTTTCTTGATAAAAACACTCAACAAATTAAAAACAGAAGGAAATTAATCTCAACATAACAAAAGCTATATACAAAAAAACCTCACAGGGAACAACATACTAAATGGTGAAATACTGAAAGTTTTTCCTCTAAGATCAGGAATAAATGAAGGATGTCAGCTTTTTCCACTTCTATTCAACACAGTACTTTAAGTTCTACTTAGAGTAATTTAGGCAAGAGAAAGAAATAAAAGGCAACACATTAAAAAAAAGTCAATTGTATTTCTATAAACTAACAATGGACAATATGAAAAGAAAAAAACAGAACCAATTCCATTTATGGTACTATCAAAAGGAATAAAATAGGAATTAACCAAAGAGATGAAACACCTGTACACCGAAAACTACAAAAAAAAATCACTGAATGAAAATAAGGAATAACTCAATAAATGGAAACACATCCCATCTTAATGGGTTGGAAAAGTTAGTTAAGATGTCCATTCTACCCAAAGCAATCTATAGATTCAGGGCAATCTCTATCAATATTTCAAATAATATTTTTGCAGAAATAGAAAAAGTCATCCTAAAATTCATACAAGATCTCAAGGGACTCTGAAGAGTCAAAACAATCTTGAATAAAGAAGAACAAAGCTAGAGAACTTATACATCGTGGTTTTAAAATTTATGACAGTGCTAGTATGGCACTAGCATTAAAAAAGACAAAAAGACCAATGGAACACAATAAATATAAACCTTTGTATAAATGGTCAAACAATTTTTGACAAGGGTGCCAAGACTATTCAATGGGGAAGCAACAGTCTTTTCAACAAATGATGCTGGTAAAACTGGATATCTACCATGCAAAACAATGATATTCAACCCTTACCTAACACCATTTACAAAAATTAACTCAAAATGGACCAAAGATCTAAATGTAAAACCTAAAACTATAAAACTCATAGAAGAAAAGATAGGGCAGAGGCTTCGCAGCATTGGATCTTGCAGTGATTTCTTGATATAACAACAAAGGCATAGGCAACCAAAGGAAAAATAAACAAATTGGACTTTGTGAAAATTTTTAAATTTTGTGCATCAAAACACTACCCACAGGGTTAAAAGACAACCCTCTGAGTGGGAGAAGGTATCTGCATATGTGCATATCATGTACTTGATAAAGGACTAATCTCCAGAATATATAGAAAACTCTCAAAACTCAACAACAAAACCAAACAACTCGGTTCAAAAATGGGCTAAGAACTTGAATACATTTCTCCAAAGGTATATAAATGGCCACTACACACATGAGAAATCAAACACCACTGCTTATTTAGGAAATGAAAATCAATAAAAAATACAATGAGACACCACCTCACATTCATTAGGATGGTTGCTATTGAAAAAACAAATAGGAAGTAACAAGTGCTGGTGAGGATATGGTGCAAATAGAACCCTTGGCACTACTGGTAGGAACTGAAAATGATATGAGCTGCTGTGGAAAACAGTATGGTTCCATAAAAATTAAAATAGAATATTACCCAGCAATTCCTCTTCTGGGTACATACCCCCAAAAATGGAAAGCAAGGTCTTGAGAAGATATTTGTATACTCACTCATAGCAACACTACTAATAATAGAAAAAAATGAGAAGGCAATCTAAGCGTCCACTGACAGGTGAATGCATAAATAAAATGAGGTATATACATACAATGGAATATCATTCATTCTTTAAAAGGAAGGGTATTCTGCAACATGTTACAACATGAGTAAATCTTGAAGAGATTCCTCTAAGTAAATTAAGCCAGTTACAAAAAGACAAATACTGTATGATTCCAGTTATACAGAACTGGAAAGCAATGGAAAGATGGTTGCCAGAGGCCGGGTGAGGGAAGGTGAATGGGGAGTTATTATTTACTGGGTAAAGAGTCTCAGCTTTACAAAATGGAAAGAGTTACAGAGATGGATGATGGTGCTGGTTCATCAATATTATGAATGTACTTAATACTAACTGTATACATAAGATGGTTAAGATGGTATATTTTATGCTAAATGTATTTTAGCACAATAAAAACATGGAAAAAATTAAAAGGAGGGTGAGGGTTGGGGAGAGGGAAGTGTAAATGACCCATTGGGAAACAAGGAAAATATAAATGTCATTGGAAGAAGAAAATATAAAAAGAGGAAGGAAGGAAGGAAGAAAGGAAGGAATGCAGGGAGGGAAAGAGAGGAAGAGAAGGAGGAATGGATCTACATACACACACACTTTTAACTTTGGCCTAAAGTACTAGGTACCGCGCACTCAGGTACTGCCATAGAGAGAATGCGCCAGGAGACCAATCATAGTCATATTCTGACACCAAAGATCAAAATTCCAGCCCAGTCTAAAATGGACAAAATTGGACTTAATCAGAAGTAATCAGCTGTAAAAAACGCAGATTTGAAAGGTCTAGACTATGTTCCACTGTCATTACCAGTTAGGATATCAAATTGAATTTGAAAGAGTTTAGTATGACTTGTGTCTCTTAAAATTCTCAGGATACACACAGAATGTGGATGCTCCTTGGAGTATCTGACTTGATGGATGTTATGGAGAAGTACTTCTGCCATTCATAGGAAAAAAGCACATATTTCACACAAGCACTTAAAATCAACATTTTCCACTGCTTCAAATGGTAAGTGAAGTAAAAATTCTAATTTCAAACTCACTCTAAGCTGCAATAAAAAATATATGCTCTTATAAACTTCTGTTAGCCACATAGCAAAGGAATGTGTTACTAACATCTGTGAATGCTATGTCCCCAAAGCATTTGTCACTTCAGCTAACATAACAGCTCATTCTCCTTGGAGGAAATCAATCACTCTGTCAATAGTCCCGGTCAAGCATGTGAAAATATTTCTCATAGGGGATTCCCTTAGTACAATGTCTCAGCAACTCTTTAAAATCTGTAGGCACATGAAATCTGAGGATTGGATGAAAATAAAGAAGAAATATATTACGTTTTTACCTCAAAAGTCTCAGTGATACTGCTTCACATTTTCCTATATTTCAGCTCCTATAGGAAAAAATTTTCCTATATTTCAGCTCCTACAGGAAATTATTACATGAAATTACTGTCATTTCCTATAACCAAGATATTTGTTTACCTGGATGGACTGACTGCAGAGAGATTTCAGATCTTACAAGCTCAGATATACCAATCTTCTCATAATATTGACTTTGAGTTGGGCTGGGGTGGATGGCTTGAGGAAAAAGAAAACCAGTTGCAAAGAAGGAATTCTGCTATAAATAGGTAGAATTTTCTATTTTCCTGGCAGCCACAGGGATATAACAATGTAAAAAAAAAAAAATCTATGAGGTGGAAAGGATTTCTCCTATGACCTAAGAAAGTAAACTAGGTAATATACCATGTCAATCACTTTCTAGTTTGCCACCAGCCACTGGCAGCATCATAGACTTAGTAACAGAAGTTTTTAAGTGGTAATAGATTTTAAAAGTCTCTTTTAAAATGGGCAGTGAGAACTGCAGCTATGCTGCATGCTACATTTTTAAAAAATTGTGGCAAAGAAAATGAAATTGATCTTGCTATTTAACGATTAGGTTTTTTTCCCTCTGTGTAATTTCAATTCAAGATTAACATGAGTACCTTTCATTTGTATCACATCCCAAATTCTCTACTGAGTAGAAAACAAGAACTGAATAATATGGGAAAGACATTTCTTTTTTCTCAATGAGAAATTAATGCCAGTCTTTTCCAATCTTTTTAGATTATTCAACATTCATTTCACAGCAACTAGTTATCAAGCCTACTATATTCCAGGTACTTCAATCATCCAAAGAACATAAGCACTACAGTTTGCAATTTTAAGGTACTATTAAACACATGGTCTCCAAGGAGGCAGTTATTTTTATTGTTTTAGGTTTTCAATTTAAAGTTTTTAGGAAAACTCAGCCACTCAGTAACAACTGTACTGCTGTCAGAGATTCTAGCTATCTAGAAATTATCTAGCTAATTTTAAACTAGACAAATATGGAACAAAGATGTATTGTTGGTTTACTTGTGATTACATATTGAATTAGCAACATAAGAGAGAACGAACATTTTCAGCAATTTTGGGGGAAAAAAAATCACAGTTTTTCAGAATTTCTATTTCTGTATTTCCATTTCTTCTCCCCATTAATTTATCCCATCACTACAAATTTCTATTTTATTCAATAGGCTATCATTTGATAAGGATTATTATTTTGATGTTCATTGTGTTCCAAGATCAGCCAGCAAGTGCCATTTGAAGGTGATTTCTGTATCCTTTAGTTACAACCCCTTACTCTGTGAGCAATTCCTTACTTTCTGGTACAGGATGATGTGTCCAGCATATCTTGTTATATGTTCTTTCTCTACAGTAGCCCTAGAATCAGCCATTTCTTCAAGAAGCCCTAGCACAAACACCTACCTTCCCAGGTCCTGTCTCATGACTCCCAGACTGAATTATTCAGGAAGAAAAGGACAGCAATAAGAAAGCCAAAGGGCTATTTTGTTTAGAATGAGTGACTTGCACCGATTCCCTCTGTAGCTGGATAGGTCTGTTTCCCCAGGGGCCTCATCTGCCTTGAATAGCAAGGCTGACTACATGCTCGGTTTAAGAAATAGAGGACTCCTGTTAATAGGCAAACTTCCCCCAGCACACAATTACAACAGTAAGGAAACACTTGCTCTGGGAGTAGAACATACTGGGTTCATTGTATTCCCTGGAAAGTTGCCTCGTCCTTTTTCTTTCTTTTTAAATACATTGTTTATTTTAGGACAGCTTTAGATATATAGAGAAGTTGTGAAGACAGTGGAGTTCTCATGTGTCCTGCATGCAGTTTCCCTTATTAATATCCTATATTACTAAGGGACACTTGTCAAACTTAGCAAACCAATATAAATATTATTAACTAAAGTCCATACTTTATTCAGATATTCTCTATTAACTAAAGTCCTTACTTTATTCAGATATTCTCAGTTTTCCTGCTATCCATTTTCTGTTTCAGGATCCCATCCAAGACATCATATTACATTTAAGTAGTTATGACTCCTTAGGCTACTCTTGGTTGTGACAACTTCTCAAACCTGTCTTGTCTTTGATGACTGTATTAGTTTCCTGTGACTGCTATAACAAATTAACACAAACTTAACTTCTTAAAATAAGAGAAATTTGTTCTCTTATAGTTTTACAGGCCATAAGCCCTAAATGGCAACCCACTCCAGTATTCTTGCCTAGAGAATCCCATGGACAGAAGAGCCTGGTGAGGTAGCGTCCATGGACTTGTAAAAGAGTCAGGTATAACTGAGCAACTTAACAAATTCTGAAATCAAGGTCTCAGCAGGGCCAAACTCTCTGAAGGCCTTCAGGAAAAATCATTACATGCTCCTTCTACCTTCTGGTGGCTTAAAGCCATCCCCCAGTCTGTGGTTGACTCACATAAAGTCTCTGCCTCTTTATTGTCTGGTCTATGTGTGTCTTTTCCTCTGTGTCTTATTAGGACACGTCATTTGATTTATAATCCACCCAGATAATCTGGGATGATCTCATCTCAAAATCCTTACTTAAATACATCTGCAAAGACTCTTTTACCAAATAAAATCACACTCACAGGTTCTGGAACTTAGGACATGGACACATCTTTTGAGGAGCATCACCATTCAACCTCCTACAATGAACTCTACAGTTTTGAGGATCATTTGTCAGATATTCTGTGTGACTTGATTTCTCACGGTTAGACTGGGATAAAGTATTTGAGAGAGGAAAACCAAAGTGTCACTTGTATGATACCCTATCAGGGGTATATACTATCAACATGACTTATCATTGTTGATGTTAACCATGATCAGTTATGTTTTGTCATTACAGTTTGGCATTACAGTTTGTCAGGTTTTGGCACTATAATGTCACCCTTTTCATGCTGTGCTCTTTGGAGAAAAGTTACTACAAGCAGCTGAACTTAAGCAGTGGGGAGTTACGTCCCACTTCACTGAGGGTGGGAAGGCTAAACAAATTATTTAGAATTCTTCTATGGGGGATTGTCTAGTTTTCTTCAAGGTCAATGTTAACCATTTGCTTATATTACTATGGAGGCACTGATATTTACTTTACACTTGGGGTTTTAACCTAATACTACTTTATTTTGTTGCTCAAACTGTTAAAGCTTTGGTCATTGAAAGATCTTTCAGTTGGCTCTTTTGTCCCTTTGGTACACTCCTGCTATTATTATTATAATTATTATTATTATTTTGCCACTGCAACATGCTCTAGACTCATCCTGTGTATTTCCTACCCCAATGGGAGAATCAACCACGTCTCCAAAAAGCCCTGATTCCTCTTAATGGAGAATGGTATTAGAAACCAAAATCTGCGCACTAAGTGTGGTCATTGCTACTGGGGTTTCATTGCTTCTAGGCCCTCTCAGCTGACAGAGCAATTAGATATAGATCTACGTCTATCTATGGTGGTGGTTTAGTCACTAAGTTGTGTCCGACTCTTGCGACCCCATGGACTGTAGCCTGCCAGGCTCCTCTGTCCGTGGGATTTTCCAAGCAAGAATATTGGAGTGGATTGCCATTTCCTTCTCCAGGGGATCTTCCCGACCCAGGAATCGAACCCGGGTCTCCTGCATTGCAGGCAGATTCTTTACCAACTGAGCTATGAGGGAAGCCCCACATCTATCCATAGATGTATACATATATAAATACCTACAGGCATACCTCAGAGACATTGTAGGTTCAGTTCCAGATCACTACAAGAAAGCAAATATTGCAACAAAATCACAAATTTTTTTTTGTTTTCTAGTGCACTTAAAAGTTATGCTTACACTACCTTGTAGTCTATTAAGTGCACAAAAGTATCATATCTAAAAAATAATGTACATACCTTAATTTTAAAAAATACTTTTACTGCTAAAAAATGCTACCATCATCTGGGCCTTCAGAGAGTCTTTTTTCTGGTATAAGATTTGAAATACATCAAGAATTACCGTAATGTATTAATAACACAGAGACACAAAATGAGCAAACAGTGTTGGAAAGTGGTACCTACAGACTTGCTTTATGCAAGGTTGCCACAAATCTTCAATTCGTAAAAAATGCAATATCTGTGAAATGCAATAAAACAAGGTATGCCTATATAACCATTTCTATATGTAACCATCTGTATCTATGTTAAGTTAAACATGAACTCATAATCCATTACCACATGGATGGTTCTAGCCTCTTCTCCTTGTTTACCTGTACACTATGACAGTGAGAAACCTGACTTCCAACACATGTATGTCAGTTTCAGAATTCTTACTCCATATCCCGCCTTCTGTGTAATAGAACTTTATCAATTAAAGTACAGTGCTTATGTATATAGTTCTTTTTGTGTTTTAGTCTTAAAGGTTCCACTCATTTCCAAAGTTACATAGGGTAGCACTTTATTCTACACTCTTCAGTAATATTGTTTCATTTATTTGCAATTTTGTCACATTTTATTTTTAATCTTGGAATCCTTGAGGTTTTAAGTGAGTTTTTAAATTTTTGTATATGCTAAGGTCCACTCTTTCTGTTGTAAAGTTCTATAGATTTTGGCAAATGCTTAATGTCTTATATTCATCCTTAGAATATCATACAAAATAGTTTTAGCACCCTAAAAAAGCCCCTGTGCTTCATTTTCCCACAACTGCCTGCTCCCCCAGGCTTCTGGCAACTACTGATGTTTTCACTCACTCTTTTTTTTTTTTCACTTTTTTCTAGAATGCTATATAACTAAACTCACACAGGACGTGGCATTTTCAGCTTTTATAACTGAGCAATATGCATTTAAGATTTATCTATGCCTTTTCATGGCCTAATACCTTTATTCTTTTTATCACTGAATAACATTCCATTGTATGGGTGTTTATCCATTCACCTCCTGAAGGACATCTTGGTTGCTTCCCGTTTGGGGAGATTATGAATAAAGCTGCTGTAAATGTTTGTGTACAGGTTTGGTGGATATAAGTTTTCAAATTAGTTGGGTAAATATCTGGGAGCGTGCTTGCTGATTTGGATGGTAAGCCACTCTTAGTTTTGTAAGAAAATGTCAAACTGTTTTCCAAAGTAACTGTATCATTTTGCATTCCCACTAGCAATGAATGAAGTTCTTAACCCTCCACATCCTTGCCATAATCTGGTTTTGCCAGTGTTTTGGATTTTAGCCATTCTAACAGATATGTAATGTAATAATATGTAATGATATGATATGATATATAATGAAATCTCAGTATTGTTTCAACTTGCAATTCCCTAATGACATGATGCGGGACATCTTATATGCTTATTTGCCACCTGTATATCTTCTTTGATGAAGCATCTCTTCAAAATGTTTGCTCATTTTTAAATAAAGTTGACTATTTTCTTACTGTTGAGTTTTAAGACTTCTTTATATATTTTGGATACAAATTCTGTATCGGATGTGTTTTGCAAATATTTTCTCCCCATCACTGGCTTATCTTTTCATTTGCTTCATTCATGTCTTTCATTGAACAGTTCCCTATTTTAAATATACCCCTATCTACTTTTTTCTTGCATGAATTGTATTAGTGCTGCTGCTGCTGCTGCTGAGTCGCTTCAGTCGTGTCCGACTCTGCGTGACCCCATAGATGGCAGCCTAACAGGTTCCTCTGTCCCTGGGATTCTCCAGGCAAGAACACTGGAGTGGGTTGCCATTTCCTTCTCCAATTCATGAAAGTGAAAAGTGAAAGAGAAGTCGCTCAGTTGTGTCAGACTCTTCGTGACCCCATGGACTGCAACCTCCCAGGCTCCTCTCTCCATGGGATTTCCCAGGCAAGAGTACTGGAGTGGGTTGCCATTGCCTTCTCCAGAATTGTATTGTATTACTAATGTGTTTTAAAACACACTGCCAAACCCAAGGTCATACGGATTTTCTCATATATATTCTTTAATTACTGTTATAGTTTTTCATTTTACATTTAGGTCTATGATACATTCTGAGTTAATTATTGTGTGAATTGTAAGGTCTGTGTCTGAGTTCACTTCTTTTTCATCAGTTAGTTCAGTTCAGTTGCTCAGTCGTGTCCGACACTTTGCGACCCCATGAATTGCAGCACGCCAGGCCTCCCTGTCCATCACCAACTCCCAGAGTCTACTCAAACCCATGTCCATCGAGTCGGTGATGCCATCCAACCATCTCATCCTCTGTCGTCCCCTTCTCCTCCTGCCCCCAATCCTTCCCAGAATTAAGGTCTTTTCCAATGAGTCAACTCTTCTCATGAAGTGGCCAAAGTATTGGAGTTTCAGCTTCAACATGAGTCCTTCCAATGAACACCCAGGAC
Organism: Okapia johnstoni; assembly: GCA_024291935.2. Lineage (NCBI taxonomy): Eukaryota > Metazoa > Chordata > Mammalia > Artiodactyla > Giraffidae > Okapia > Okapia johnstoni. The sequence goes on from CM044326.1 coordinate 28,489,207, forward strand.
TGATCTCCTTTAGGATGGACTGGTTGGATCTCCTTGCAGTCCGAGGGACTCTCAAGAGTCTTCTCCAACACTACAGTTCAAAAGCATCAATTCTTCGGCGGTCAGCTTTCTTCACCATCCAACTCTCACATCCATACATGACCACTGGAAAAACCATAGCCTTGACTAGACAGACCTTTGTTGGCAAAGTAATGTCTCTGCTTTTAAATATGCTATCTAGGTTGGTCATAACCTTCCTTCCAAGGAGTAAGCGTCTTTTAATTTCATGGCTGCAGTCACCATCAGCAGTAATTTTGGAGCCCAAAAAGATAAAGTCTGACACTGTTTCCACTGTTTCCCCATCTATTTCCCATGAAGTGATGGGACCAGATGCCATGATCTTAGTTTTCTGAACGTTGAGCTTTAAGCCAACTTTTTCACTCTCCTCTTTCACTTTCATCATGAGGCTCTTTAGTTCTTCACTTTCTGCCATAAGGGTGGTGTCATCTGCATATCTGAGGTTATTGATATTTCTCCCGGCAATCTTGATTCCAGCTTGTGTTTCTTCCATATCCAATTGTTCCAGCACCATTTATTGACGAGACTATCTTTCTCCACTGAATTGTGTTTGCTTTCATGGCAAAAATCAGTTGACTTGTGTGGATATATTTTTTATTTCCTTTCTGTTTTATTATTCTGTATGTCTACTCTTTTGCCCATACCATTGTCTTGATTACTGTAGCCTTACATTAAATCCTGAAATCAGCTAGTGTGAGTACTCCAACTTTGTTCATTTTCAGTTCTGTGTTGGCTATACTAGGTCTTCTGTTTTCCATTAAAACTTTAGAATTAGTATGTTGATATCTACAAGATAGCTTGGTAGGGTTTTGATTGGGGTCACATATTTATAGATCAACTGTAAAAAAAATTGTCATTTAACAATATTGAACCTTCCAATCCGTGAACACAGACTATTTCTCCATTTATTTAGATCTTCAACTTGCTTTTCTAAAAAAATTAATGGTGTATAGTTTTCTGTTTGTATTTTCTTAATTACATATGAGAATCTCATTTCAGGGGAGTCTATTATAAATGGTATTTTCTGAGATTAAAAAGTTGAGAATAGTCATATAAATGACTTAATTTACTTATACTTGGGGGTTTCTTATTTGCACATGTGTATAATTCCTGTGCTCATTAATCTAAAGGGTTACTGTAAAGAAGAAATTACAATATATGGAAAAACTGTATGCAAACTAGAAATCAGTAAACAAGTATAAGTTCATTAAGTCCATCATTCTTTTCATAAGGATGAAGATACTAAACTCCAGAGAAATTAAATCACTTTACAAAATTTCATTTGGGGGATGAAACTATTTAGAGTGCACATAGCAGAATTGAAGGATGTTAAATAAACAAAACTGGCTGGAGGGGAAGATTTGTAAAGAGGGTAGGAAAGGTGGTTAGAACCAGATTTGTACCCAATTACATATATGTGAGGGGCCACTAAAAGATAAAGAAATTGATAATTAATGTAAGGTTTTCTGGAAATTAATATGACTGATAGGGCAGTATAAAATGGAAAATGGAAGGACTCAGAACTGTGTAACAGATGAGGTTCTTTGTAAGAATTTTAGAACATGAAAGAGACTTAGAAATTTTTATATACACTGTAGGCTATTCTCACCAGCAAACATATACACACCAGTGTAATAGATGAGTAAAACACATGACACCATCTGCTTTGCTCTAATTGTAACTAAAGGTAACACGTGCACTGTTGCTCAGTCATAGTCTCTTTCTGGTCCTGAACTGCTCTGGAGTATTTTTAAGAAAAGTGAAGAAGGAATAACTAGTCAGGCAGAGTTTAAAGGCATAAGTGATGGCATCAATAAGACCTCTTAAATACTTCAAAAATCTAAACCCTCCCTTGGAGTTAACTATGGAAATTCTGAGGACATCTTTTATCCTTTTCTCTTACATCATTTGCATTGTTTTTCAGAAATTAGTTGGCTCTATCTGAACATTCTATCTCCTGGGTAAGGCAACTAGAAGAAAGCTGACAGTAGACCCCGAATACTTTCTTACGCCATTCAGAACTGAAGTGCACCCGGATTCAGAAAAAGAACAGTTATGATCATTTAAAATCCCAGGAAATGGCTGTGTGATAGAATTTGGCATTTACATTTCGAACTGCTTAATCACTCTTTTTTATAGACTAGCTGAAGGTTATTTTGTCTCTCTGGCATTTTCTTATGTCTTAGCTGACTTCCTCTGTCATCCAAGGCTCAGTTTCAAGGGTGAAATACATTATGATAATCACAGTCAACCAAAAGCAACCCAATTTCAAACTCTATAACTTCATACTTTTCCCATCAATTTCACTTCAGTTAAAAGGCCAGTTAAAGGAAGAATGTGTGAATAAATCTGAGTTTACAAGTTCTATTGCCACTATTACCTCGCACAATAAGGCTTTTTAGTCAATTCACCACTGTCACACTATATTATACACTATAAAGATGGCATGTACATAACCATCTTCAGAAATTAAATGACTCCACTTTAGAAAGATGAACTTTCTGAAGTAAAGGTTCCACATGCTTTACCTAAATAAATTATTGTCCATATTCCATCATGAATAGTTCCATTACTTCATGTTTCTTCAATTACTTGTCTCCCTAAGCCAATGAAGAACAATAAAAATATATATATAAACTATTTTAAAGTATCAAACCACTACTAACCTTCATGCATTTTTCAACAAGACCTTAAGGATGGAAACCACGATTATAAGCCAAGCTAAGTCCCAGGTCTGATGCTTACAGTACCTGACATTAAGCACATCACCGCTTATTTGGGCCTTGGCTTCTTTGTGTGCAATATGAAGGGACTGGACACAATGACTGGTAAATTTTCTTAAATATCAATAATCTAAACTTTTTAACTTCTATTGCTGATATTTTTACAAAGAATGCAGGGTCCTTTTGAAAACATTACTGGAATAAATGATCTAACAGAATCACAGTAAATCACAAAGTTAAGAGTAGTATAAGCAGTTGATAGATATAAATATTTGGATTAATAAAATGTGAGAATCCTAACACAAGCTTTCCTTTAGATTCGGTATTAACAAGATTTCCTTTGTCTTGGTTCAAAAACAACAATCGTTCTGTAAAACCTCTCTTGCTTGGAATAGAGATGCAGACACAGAAATGGACTTGTAGACACAGTGGGGGAAGGAGAAGGTGGAATGAATTGACAGAGTAGCAACTGACATATATACACTACCACGTGTAAAATAGATGCTAGTGGGAAAGTGAAAGCGAAAGTCAGACTCTTTCTGACCCCATGGACTATAGCCTGCCATCCATGGAATTCTCCAGGCAAGAATATTTTTCTCCAGGGCACCTTCCCAACCCAGGGACCAAACCCAGGTCTCGATTCTTTACCATATGAGCCACCAGGGAAGCCCAAGTATATTGACGTGGGTAGCCTAGCCCATCCCATCTCCATAGGATCTTCCCGACCCAGGAAAAGAACCACGACCTCCTGCATTGCAGGCAATTCTTTACCAGCTGAGCTACCAGGGAGGCCAGCTAGTGGGAAGCTGCTGTATAACATAGGGAGCTTAGTGTAGTGCTCTGTGACAATATAGAGTGGGATGGAAGGGGTGGGAGGGAGGTTCAAAAGGGAGAGGATATATGTATATATATGTATACTTATAGCTGATTGATACTGTTGCACAGCAGAAACTAACACAACACTGTAAAGCAATTATCTTCCAGTTTAAAAAAAAAATCACTGCCACAGAGCAGGAGCTGGGGGAGGGGAGGGTGGGAGGCAGAACTTTGTACATAATGTCAGGATTTGCCCTGTTCTTAACATGGTCAGGGCTCATACAGGATCCTGGGTCCACAGTCTGTAGCTCAAAAGTCCGCTGAACACATGTGAAAATATAAAAGCTATCTGATCTAGTGAATATTACGTGTAGATTCCAAATCGACTCAAACCAAGAATCAGATAATTAGTTAAATCTGAATTACCACTAAATCCTTTTTTTCTTTGAAGCAAACCATGTACCAGGTTTTGGATCCCAACTGTGTTGGTTAAGTCAAATTGCATTCTATTAACCCATATGAGTATATTTCTGTAAGTATAGTTATGCTGAAATAAAGTTTTAAAAAGCAAAAGAAAAAAAACGTTCATTGTAACCCATGTGGGGAAATAAATTTACTCCTACTCTGCTGGTGGGAGTATAAGTAGACCAAAAAACAAAACAAACAAACAAAACTCTGCTGCTTGAGTAGGTATTATACTAATTACCTCTCCAGGTTCTCACTGCACACAATTTCCCGTCTATCAAGGCATTTTAACAAAACTAGGAGCTCCTTCCTCAAGATGGATAATTTGGAGGAGTCTAGCAAACAGTCACAAAACACTGAAGAAAAGAACCTTGCTCTCTTGATTCCACTTTGAAATTTTGTGTATATAAGGATGAACTATTTATCCATTTCTAAACTCTGAAGGGGGAAGACTGAGTCTTCTTGGTTACAGCTCTCATAATACTTAGCAAGTGTTAGGAAAATAGTAGCTGCTTAATAAATGTTGAATATGGAACAATAAAAAGTTAAAAGTTTAAGAATTAACACTGCACAGCTTTTAACTTCTCAGGTATACTATTGGGTATTTAGCATAATTAATGTTAAAAAGTAACTATTTTAATATAAGCTTTCATCTGAAAAACAGTTTGAAGTAATGGAGAGTACAGGTATAATCAGACACACCTGTGTGACAACGTCTTTGCACCTCCATGTCCTCATTCTAAAACTGGAACCAACCTAGTTTACAAGATTGCTGTAAAGATTAAAGATTACATATACAAACTATCCATTAGCCCAAGCCTCACAGTAGGTGTTCAATAAATACACGGCAATATTTTGTGACTTATTCCTCAACATAATTTCAGGCTTTGAAGATAAAACCTTTTTCTTCCTGCTTCATTTTCAACACACCCCTCATTTGTGTTTAAATCCTTTCTTAAAAATTTCAAGTATGTATGCTTTTTATCAAATATTAGCTTCATTACAAAGTTCTATTAAGAGGAATACCTTTATTACTTTAACAATAGAGAAGAAAATCCGTTTTGATATTTCACTGCTTTTCTGAAGTCCTAAAACAGTAATAATGTTTATGACACTGAACACTGAGGTTTACGAAGCAGTAAATAGCTTTTGTGGCTGATTAAGCATCTCTGTTTCACCTCACATACTCTGGTACCATAGACATTACCCCTTAATTAAATGCCTGTTTATGTTACACAGGACCTTTTCTGATCATATACAACTCAACAAATATTAGAATGAGAGAGAAGAAAAAAAAAAAGCTAAATTACTGGAGGAGATGCTATTAATACTGAAACTTCTGCTCAAAGTCCAGTCAATGAGATGATATCATATAAAAGTTTTACTGTTTAAAAGTCAAAACCAAAAAATCATCCAAAAAAAGCTATACTTTAGAAAGATATCAATTCCGTTTGAAATGTCTGAGATTAGGGGTACTAGTAAAAACACAAACATCATGTAAGAGGAGGAGAATGCTTCTTTCCCAATTTTTGCTAGAAATAAAAGTAATTAGCTATAAAGTCATTTTATAATTTTCATTGGATATTAATATTTTAGCACTTGAGTGGCAAAAGACCAGAAAGGTGCAAGTTTGTGTCATTACCAAGGTGAATGTGTATTCTCTGATCTGTGGGGGGTTTTATCCTAAAGTAAGATAAAGGAAAAGTTAAAGAGAAATCCCTGACAAATTATCTATCCTCAGGGCTGTACAGTTCATAGGAAGTCCAGCTGCCACCACTACTTTTGATGCTCCTAATTCAGGCAACAGCTGGTAAATCCGTACCTCTGCACAGACAGGAGGAATGACATGTTAAGGCTGCCACAAGTTATAATTCATGATAGAAAAGGAGTTTTTCAGCAAGGGAAACAAATAAACAAACAACTCCTTCATACACACACCTTTTCAGTTCTAGAAAAACAACAGTCTACATGCCTGGTGTGGCAAAATTTTGGATACACTGTATTTATGAAACTGAGCAACTGATTGAAAATGACGATGATATGCAAATATAATGGTATAATGTAGTGAAAGAGGTGATCATATATCAGATAAATCATCACCTATACTAGTTTCTATCACTCAGATGTTCTCTGTCTCCACTCCCCATTTAACCTACCAAAACAAGTTTGGATAAAGAGTTTTTTCTGATCTGTAAGCGAAACACCAAACTATTTCGTACGTTCTCCCTTGCATTTGTATAGTTTGCCTTTGCCATAAATACTTATCAACATGTTTTATTTGCAATCACCTTTATTATTTACACTAATGGGAAGTGGAAAGTTAGTCACTCAGTTGTGTCTGATTCTTTGCAACCCCGTGGACTGTAGCCCGCTAGGCTCCTCTGTCCATGGGATTCTCCAGGCAAGAATAATGGAGTGGGTAGCCAGTTCCTTCTCCAAATGGGAAGTGGATAGAGTAGTAAATAATCTAAAACACTCAAAAATAAAAATTTTATAAATTCACATAAGATGATAAAAGAATTTTAAAGCCATGATGCAAGAGGAATTGGGGCTATTCTTCCTGGAGAAAAATTACTTACAGAGGACATGATGGCTGTCTTCAGATACATGAGTTGTCACATCACAAAGACTGCTAAGAATGCTGGTGGATGGTAACTGAGGCAGGTTTCAGTTCACTGTATAAAAGACAATCTCTTGTATATGGGTAGGAAAGAACACTCAGAAACTGAATGATATTGAATAGAGAGGTGGTTGGTCTAAAACTAAATGACCCCTAAAGCGTCTTTCAACCCTTGAGTCCATGATTTTGCAATATATGTTTCAATCATGATCAAATCTGAATGTCTGACAGCAGTTCACGAAATCACACAAAGTTCTAACTGTACTGGGGGTCACGGTAGTGAGAAACAGAATGCAGGCTGAGTTATTCCTTGTAATGTCTCTAGCTTGTTCACAGTACCCATTTAAGTAGAGCTTATATTACTCTGAACCAAGCAAACAACTGCTAACTTTCTTTATGAGTTTCTTACCAAAACATGAAAAACAGAATAAACCAAAAGTAAAAAATTGGAGAGAAAAATGGGTCAGGCTGTACAAGAGTTGAAAAAGAACCTCAAGTTCCGACAAGAGCCATATTTAAGGAATTGATCATGAAGTCCAGACACAATGCAAGTGAAATGAGTAGTTTGTACAGAAGGAATGAAGGTTTCTAGAAGGGTGGATGCAGAATAAAGAAAGGAACTATAATAATTTATATATTATAATTATAATATATAAAAATTATAATTTTATAATATAAAAATTATAATAATGCAACTATATGCTCTCCACCTTGCTCAATTCTACAAGTTTGTGCAAAAGGCAGAGTAAGTGAAACATATAACAAAGGAATCTGACATAGAGCTGGGTGGAGATATCCTGAGAAAGTGTTGAGATTGGAAGGCTGAGATCTAAGTCACAAATGTTTCAGATAAGAGAATGACACGTGTGACCCTAAGATGAAAGGGAGCAAAGTATATTTAAAGAATGAAAACAAGTGAGGCTAGAGAAGTAGGTTTGCAGGAACCAGTCTATACAGTACATTACAGGAGACGTTAGGATTTACTTCGTAGCCTAGATCATTAGGAAATCAGGAAAGGAGTTTTAAGCACATGGCCACAATGATCAGATATGGAGTCTGAAAAAAATCACTGGATACTGGGCAAAGAATGTTATTTTACAAATTACCAAAGTTGATCTGAGAGAACATTGAAATAGGTTATGATGATGGTAGTCTAGAACAAACAAAGTGGTGGTAATGACGATGGAAAGTAGATGAATTCAAGAGTTATTTCAAGTACATATAACAGCCAGTAATGTGATAACAGAGGTTGAATACATGGATTTTTGAGAGGGATGGGAGAGAATTAGAGAATGTCTTCTAAAACATCAGCTCTGAGTCTTAAAGAACTAAAGGCATTAAAGATAATGAGAATTCCCAGTTGAATGAATGTTCTGAGATAAAGACAAAGAAAACTAAAGACAGAACTAGTCACACATGTAGGATGAAGTCAGTGGGTGGTGTGTCCTTTGGGGGTGGTTTGTGTTTGGGGTCACTGCCATAAGATGAAAATGGACAGCCAGGCAAAGTCAGATCCCAAAGGGCTTTCAAGGGGAAAAAAAATTTGAAATTTACCCTAGAGACTGTACAAATGATTTTATTGAAGATAGAAATAAGATTTTATATGCCTTTTGGAAAGACTCCTCTGCCAGTGGTATGGGGAGAAATTGTTACTGAACCCAAGTCCATGTGTCCAATGCACAGCGAAGCCAAACAATACCAAAACATCAGTTTGGAGCAGAGAAGAGTTAACTGCAGAGCCACGCAAGGAGATGGGTGGCTCTTGCCTTAAAAAACTCCGGAACTTCCTGAAAGGTTTCCACAAAGTCCTTTTATAGGAAAGGTAAGGGAGGGGTGTGGTTAGTTGTTGCAAACTTCTTGGTGTCAGAGCCTTTGTTCTTGAGGTCAGGTCATAATGTTCCTGTTAAGCTCCACCCAAACAAATGTTGTTTTCTGTTCTGACAAGAAAGGGCAAGGTAGCAAACACCAATCATGTTAATTCTCAACTTAAAACAATTACCCTTCTTTGTGAATATCCCCAACCACAGAGGTGGACCTGAAGTAATGACATGCAATGTCCTTGCAACTTACATCTGACTTCTGGCCACCTCTTAGGGGTAGACAACTGATCTAAGCTATACCAATTTTTGAAACTTGAATGGAAAGAGTGAAGCTGGTTGAAGCTGTTACCTAAATGGCACTGTCCATATGGCAGTTGCTGAGGCCGCCATGGAACTGCCTGTGACCCATAGAGACTGCTGCTGCCATTAAGTCACACAAGTGGGGGTAGGGGGAGGTTTGCTGATGCTCCAAGGCCTGGGCCCAGCCAGTGGGCAGCCTTGGTGCCCACAGAGCTCTCAGCCTTCCCTGGACCCCTGGTTCACTCACCAGCCCTGAGGAGAAGGCCGAGATCCAGCTCTTACCACACTCTACTGGGAGGATCACCAGATCCTGGCTGTTAGAGCAGGACCTCTAGCCACCCCACTAAGGGTCTCAGGCTAATGGTCACACACGAAGGGATGCAGCCTGGCCCGCCCCGTTACAACCTGGGAGGGCACTGCAGGGACCTGGACTGCAGCCAAGCTGAGGTTTGCACTGTCCACTAGCATATGTCTGGCGTGTGGGTGGGTGGAGGCCAGCATCTCTGGTCCCAGAATGGGGCACTGAACGTTCTCTGTACTAGGGTGAAGGGGCCATGGGTGTGTGTGTGTGTGTGTGTGTGTGTGTGTGTGTGTGTGTGTGTCAAATCTTGGATTCTAGTGGGGCAGCCCCAGCTGGCCCACCTGTTCAAATGGGCATGCAGCCAACCCTCAGGGATGGCTTGGTAGGAATTGGCAGGCCAGAAGTGCAGGGAGCTTCATTATCACCTACAGGGCCATTTTCTCTACTCCCTGACCTCAGGAGGGCAAATGCTGGTGCTTCTTGGCCTCCCTCTCCCTCTCAGTGGTACCCCCATAGCAGCTTTCCTGACTCTAACTGGACAAAGCTCACCCACTGGGCCACATCCATCCCTACTGCAAAGTGAACTGGAGACAAGGCAAGTAGGTATGACAGGTCATAATGACCTGTGTGACAGAAATTTATGAGGTTCAGAACTAGTAGAGGAGCAAAGGAATTTAAAAAATGGGACAAAAAATATTTAAAAGGTAAGAAAACAGTCTGTGGTTACCAAATGGGTACAGAGAGTTAGAGAAAAGGAAGACACTAGGACTATCCTTGTTTCTGTCTTGGAACTAGGTAAACTGTGAAGCCATTTGCAGATACAAAGAACAGAATTAAGATAAATTAAAGTGACAATGAGTAACTGTGACCAAGTAAATAACAAATATTACTATATTTTGTCTTTTATCATAGTTACTGGTATAATTATCCTATTCTACATACCATTATTAAATTTGGGTTCAGTGGGAACAGGGATGATGTCAATAGAACTCCTCTCTTTTCACCCCATATATGGGGGCTTACATGTCCTCAACAAATATGCCTTGAATAAATAATAATTTTGTCAACCAAGTTGATATGTGAATCGGGTAAGACTGTGTGCTTAGCTGTAGCAATTACAGGTAAACCAAATGACAACAGGGTAAACACATAGGAGTTTATTTTCTTTCAGGTAACAAGTAGTCTGGAGCTGGACAGACCAGGGATGGTTCAACCTTAAGTCAGCCATGACATCACTGAACAAGATTCCTTCTCCTTCTATTGTATTCCCTAGCATTTGCTTTCATGTTCATGCTCAACACCCAGGCATCGGTTCCATTTTCCTGACAGGAAGCAGGCTGAAGGGCCCAAAGATATCTCCCTTCAGGTTCTGAGCTTCAGTTTTGCAAAGAAAGTCCTTCCCAGGATATTTGTACTTATATCTCCCTGTCCAGCGCTGCATCACATGGCCAAACCTGGCTGAAAGATGTCTAAAGGAGAAGGAAGGGAGGGAGAAGGTAGTTGGAAACATATATTTAATGAGCCAATCTAAATTTGCCATGGTAGAATTCATACTTATTTTATCAAAGGTTTTAAGGATGAAAAAAAGATAAAGAGAAAACCAGAGTCAGGAAAAAAAATATTACGAGAAAAGTAAGATAGCACCCCAAACCTGGTTTCTAACATCAGTCTCCAATTAAAGGAAGCATGCCTCCTTGGAAAAATGGCTGATTCTAAGTCTGTGACAGAAAATACATAAGAATGCCTGAAACATCTTGTAGTGTCATAAAGTAAGGAAGTGCTTAGAAAATAAACAAAACTGTGTTAATGGGGCTATGTCCAAGGGGCACAAAAGAGGCAATTGAAAGCCAGTTTAATGGTTCAAAGCTTGAACAATTTGGGCAATAAAATAAAGTAGTATTAGATTAAAACCCAAAGCATAAAATACACCTCCATGAGTTCATACTCATGATTGAATATATAAACAAATGGAGGAAAAAAGAAATCTTCTGTGCAGAAGAATTCCAAGTAATTTATGTAGATACTCTTCCCTCAAGGAAGTAAAGCATAACTCTGACTCTAAGCATAGGTTGTGCACAGAGACTTCCTTGTAAAAAGCAGTATATGGAAAGGAGAGGGGCAAAATAACTTTACTGTGGAGAAACCTGACAAACACTACTTCAGCCAGGTGATCAAGGGTAATATCAACAGTGATGAGTTACATCGATAGTATGCACTTTTGATACGATGTGACAAGAACGGCACTTTATCTCTGTGGTCTCCTCCCAAAAACCCATACTGCAGTAAGACCATGAGAAAAACCTCAGATAAATCCCAATTGAGGGACATTCTACAAAATACTAGTATACCTCAGAACTATCAAGAACATCGAAAATGAAGTCTGAGAAACTGTCTGCAGCAGATGGTCTAAAGAGACGTGAAAACTAAACCTAGTGTGGCACCCTGGATGGGCTCCGGGAACCGAAAAAGTATATTAGGTAAAAATTAAGAAAACTTGACTAAACACCAGGTAGCTAATAATAATGTATCAATACTGGTTTGTTAATTGTAACGAATGTCCCATACTATTGTAAGATGTTAATAGGGGAAAGTGCATGTGTGTGTGTGTGTGTGTTTTGGTGGTGGAGGGTAGGGTACATGGAAACTCTATGCCATTTTCTCAATTTTTCAGTAAAGCTAATGCTTCTCTTAAAATTCTTCTGTTAAAAAAATGGTACGTGTAATACCACCACAGTATTAACACTTCAAGATATATTTTACCAGTTTTGTTTTCCTCTATGAACATGTGTATTCACACATCCAATAGGTTTATGGCTTTTCTTTTTATTTTAATTAAATGATAAATACACTAATGTCTACTCATACTCCTTCATCAGTCATGTCCTTATCATACATAGCCATCCTTAGATCTTAGCTCAAAAGTTATATTATCTGGGAGATCCTTCTTGGTTCCCAGACCTGGTTAAGTCCCTCTGACAGGCATGGACTTGGCTTTCCATACTGCTTTTTCCTAGTGCATATTACATTCATAATCAAATAATCAATTGAGAAATTAATCATTATTAATGTCTGTCTTCCCTCTAAAATGTAAGTTTCATGTATTATTCATCACAATTTCCCCAACATGGTGCCTTGGGCACAGCAGGCATTCAATGAAGAGTGACTAAATAAATGAAAGAACAGTACATGTACACAGAGAAGTAACTATTAAAGTCATGTGAACAGATGTGGAAAAATGTTCAAGACACCTTAGTAAAAAAGAAAGATGCACAACAATGTTCACAGGAAATTTTTATTTTTAATAGTAATAACTAAAGCTTACTCGATGCACATAAAAAAATAAACAGAAAACTTTGGGCGAGAAATTTAAGTATACTTTCAATTTCTAATGTATATAACTATCATGTTTCAATTTTTAATAAGTATGCATATTTTTGTAAGTAGAAAAACAAAGATAAAATGCATTCATTATTGAGAAGTTGGAAAATAAAGACAAGCTCTTTTTTAAGAACATATACCTCTTGTCAATCTCATTATACCAAACACAACCACTGTTAACATTTGTACCTTACATACTTATTTTTGTTTCCTATGGAATGGGCAATTTTATATTTTGAGTTCTAGGTCTCATTTCATCCACATAATCACCCACTCAGGTAGAGAGCCCCTAGCCACAGAAGAAATGGCACAAAAGGTTAAATATGAACATGTGGTACTAAGGCTGGTTAAACACTGTCAGAGGAATGGTGTCTCCTGACAGTCATGCACTCCTTACTAGCCTTAACAATTTAACAATAAATAGTCAAAGCTGAAATTTCATGTGTACGGTGTAACAGATTTTATTTTCTTGGCCTCCAATATCACTGCATACAGTGACTACAGCCATGAAATTAAAAGGCTCTTTATCCTTGGAAAGAAAGCTATGACAAATCTAGATGGCCTATTAAAAAGCAGACATCACTTTGCCAACAAAGGTCTGATAAGTCAAAGCTATGGTTTTTCTAGTTGTCATGTATGTATGTAAGAGTTGGACCATAAAGAAGACTGAGCGCCAAAGAATTGATGCTTTCTAATGGTGGTGCTGGAAAAGACTCCTCAGAGTCCCTTGGACTTCAAGATCAAACCAGTCAATCCTAAGGAAATAAACCTGAATATTCATTGGAAGGACTAACGCTGAAGCTGAAGCTGTAATACTTGACACCTGATGCGTAGAGCCAACTCATTGGAAAAGATCCTGATGTTGGGAAAGACTGAAGGCAAAAGGAGAAGGGGGCAGCAGGGGACAAGACAGTTAGATAGCATCACCAACTCAATGGACATGAATTTGAGCAAACTCTGGGAGATAGTGCATTGACAGGGGAGCCTGGCATGATGCAGTCCATGGGGTCACAAAGAATCATACATGACTTAGCAACTAAACAACAACAACTGTGCAACAACTGAATTTGAATTTAACAGCTATCTCTACATGTACGTGTGTGTGTGTGTGTGTGTGTTAAGTTGCTTCAGTTGTGTTGGTTCTTTGCAACCCTATGGACTGTAGCCCATTAGGCTCCTTTGTTCATGAGATTTCCATAGCAAGAATACTGGAGTAGGTGGCCATGTCATCCTCTAGGGGATATTCCCATCCCAGGAACTGAACCCACATCATTTTATGTCTCCTGTATTAGCAGATGGGTTCTTTACCACTAGCGCCACTTGGGAAGCCTTAACAGCTCTACAAGTTTAAATTAATCACTTTATTATGTTTCAAATGTCATACATATAAACAAATATTTATTGTGGCCCTAAGAAGACATCAGTAGTAATTTTAAAAACTGGGTTAACTAGTGAGGCATGTGACAACTTGGATATAACCTCAGGGGAATTAGGCTGGGTGAAAAAAGTCAATCTCAAAGGTTATATACTATATGCCATTTACATAAAATTCTTGAAATGACAAAATTTCAGAGGGGGGCAGCAGATTAGTGCTGTCCCAGGACAAGGGATGGAGGAGAGGATTGGATGTGGCTATAAAGTGGTAGTATGAGAGAGCTCTTTGTGCTTATGGAACAGTTCTATATTGAGGCTACAGTGGTAGTTAGACAAAGCTACACAAGACAAAATTGCACAGAACCGGACACACACACAGAGAAATGAGTGTAAAACTGATGAAATCTCAATAAAGTTTATGGATTGTATGGATATCAATTTTCCCTGGTTTTGCTCTAGTACTATAGTTTTGTAGGAAGTTACCATTGGGGAAAATTAGGTGAAGAATACACAAGAACTCTGTACTACTTTGACAACTTGTGAAAGCTTACCAATTTGAAATGAAAAGTTTTTTAAATGGGCCAAAAAAAAAAAAAGGTTGATAAATGATACCAAAAAAGAACACCAAACCCTCATTTGCCCTTACCAGAAACCCTTTGTATCTGCCTTTTAGGAATATTCAATACACAGAGCAATAACTGGACTGGAAGAATTACGACATTGCAGAGCTGTGCAACAAGAGAATGGGATCTCAAGCAGGCAGGGAGTTCCTCATTGGAGGTATTTCAACAGAGAGAGGATGATTTTCTAAGGGATATGGTAAGAATAACTCATATTAGTTTTTAAGTGGGGTTTCCCTGGTGGCTCAGACAGTAAAGAATCTGCTGCAATGCAAAAGACTAGAGTTTGAGTCCTGCATTGGGAAGATTACCTGGAGAAGGAAATGGCAACCCACTCTGGTATTCTTGCCTGGAGAATTCCATGGACAGAGAAGCCTGAGGGTTATAGTCCATGGGGTCATAAACAGTTGGACATGACTGAGTGACAAATACAAACACAAATATCTACTCTAAGCCACCGTTTACAGATTTGACTAACATATGGGATAGGTAACACAAATCTCACTCCCTCTCTTCCCAGCGTGTGATATCAGACATTATGAGATCATACCACTCCTTTCCAAATGTCCCCTGGAAGCCTCCTAATTGTTAACCCTGCTTATTTAACTTATATGCAGAGTACATCATGTG
Organism: Okapia johnstoni; assembly: GCA_024291935.2. Classification (NCBI taxonomy): domain Eukaryota; kingdom Metazoa; phylum Chordata; class Mammalia; order Artiodactyla; family Giraffidae; genus Okapia; species Okapia johnstoni. The sequence goes on from CM044326.1 coordinate 28,504,311, forward strand.
AAATGCTGGGCTGGATGAAGCACAAGGTGGAATCAAGATTGCAGGGAGAAATATCAATAACCTCAGATATGTAGATGACACCACTTTTATGGCAGAAGGTGAAGAAGAACTAAAGTGCCTCTTGATGAAAGTGAAAGAGGAGAGTGAAAAAGCTTCAAATTCAGCATTCAAAAAGCTAAGATCATGGCATCCAGTTCCATCACTTCATGACAAATAGATGGGGAAACAATGGAAACAGTGACAGACTTTTTTTCTTGGGCTCAAGAATCACTGCAGATGGTGACTGCAACCATGAAATTAAAAGATGTTTGCTCCTTGGAAGAAAAGCTATGACCAATCTAGACAGCATATTAAAAAGCAGACATTACTTTGCCAACAAAGGTCCATCTAATCAAAGCTATCATTTTTCCAGTAGTCATGTATGGATGTGAGAGTTGGTCCATAAAGAAAGCTGAGTGCTTAAGAATTAATGCTTTTGAACTGTGGTGTTGGAGAAGACTCTTGAGAGCCCCTTGGACTGCAAGGAGATCAAACCAGTCAATCCTGAAGGAAATCAGTCCTAAATATTCATTGGAAGGACTGATGCTGGAGCTGAAGCTCTAATACTTTGGCCACCTGATGCAAAGAACTGACCCACTGGAAAAGACCTTGATGCTGGGAAAGACTGAAAGCAGGGGGAGAAGGGGATGACAGAGGATGAGACAGTTGGATGGCATCACTGACTCAATGGACATGAGTTTGAGTAAGCTCCGGGAGCTGGTGATTGACAGGGAAGCCTGGTGTGCTGCAGTCCGTGGGGTCGCAAAGAGTTGGACACGACTGAGTGATGGAACTAAACTGACCACTCCTTTCCAAATGTCCCCTGGAAGCCTCCTAATTGTTAACCGATACTCTGGGTAGTCATTACCAGTTAGTCAGAGCTGATACCTCCTAACAATGCAGTCCATATTCTATAAAATCTTTAATAATGGCAAAACTATAAATTTTAATTCAAAATAAAGCTTTGCCAAACCTTCTGCTAGAACTGAGAAGACTAATAGCCTGATAGGTTCTAGAGAAGACCGTTTCCAGCTGCAACAGTAATCATAATCACTATGATTATGCTTTGAAATTTAATAGCCTCTCTGATCTAATGACCTAATAGTAATAGTACTTTATCATTGCAAATAAATTAGTCTTACCTTTCAAACTCTTCTTACGGAAAAGGTGAGAAATTATTCTTGGCCTATAACAGGTGAAATTTTAGCACATGCAAAGTGAGCAATAGTTTGCCCCAAACACAGTTAACAACAAACAAAAAAAGTATACCCAAGTACCACTTGAGTATAAAGCTCAAGACTTTGAATCTTTTGAGCATTCTAAAAACACTTCAATTTGAAACAGAGTATAAAAAAGAAAATCTCAAATAGGAAAACCAAGTTTATACTTAGTAACTAAAACTATTGTCTTTGACAATTGAAGAGTTAATATTAATAACTAACTTTGAAAGATTCTAAATTAAAGAAAGCAAAGGGAATCAAACTTGGCTGTCACTGCTAGATAGGAAAACTTTGTTGAATACCTAGAGCTTAGGAGCAGCTCAAAGGAAAAGTACACTTCAGCTAATAAACAGACCTAAAGCACAGAGATAAAAGGTTCTTTGAAGAGTTTCATTGTTTCTTAAGATGTTTTAAGGAATAAGAAAGGGTAAAACCAAACAGTTCAGCTAGCTGAGAAATAAAAATATCAGATGTGTACCTCCTGCAGACCTCTGTTTTCTAATATGGTCCATCATCAAATCCTCTCAAATAGCTGTTCTACCCCACGAGACTATCTGTCCTAACATTTTAGGCCTGCTAACACCAAATTTACAGATGTACCCAATTAGAGCCAAGCAAACTGATTGCCATTTTTAGCAGTATCACTAGAGATGGTGCTTTATACTTTCTTTTTTCATTTTTTTAATTTGCAAAATAGGAAGTTGCTCACAATAGAAAGCATCTTTAAATGGTCAACTACAAAGCAAGGCCAAAATATGAGGTTTTATTATGATAACCAAAATGTATCTTTGTAACAAAAATATTGTCGTGTTTTACGATATATTTTTATTTTTCTCTTAGTAATTGTCACTGAGATTGCTGACACATGATATAAAAACAAGAAAAGCCTTAGAAAGATTCTCCGAGGTAAGAATGGTTGCCTCCTTCAGTCAGCAGTGACTTCTGACTTCCTGATCTTAGTCTCTCCTTAATTCCCTACTGTCATCTCAACCAAGAGAAATCATTTGGTACAAAATTTGGTAATAAACTGTCTACTCCTACCATATTGTAATTATTTGTATATGTAACTTTCCCTTCTATTGTCCTTATTTAGAATAAAACACTTTATCTCATACATTTTCTATCCCTAGTGTTGAGCATGATGCTTGCACATAGCAGGCCTTGGGGAAATGTTTACCAAACATTTAATAATCATGGCAAAACCCTCCACTGTTTACTAGAATTTTATTTTCCAGGTTTTTCTAGACTAAATAAAACAGAACAGCAACATCCAACAACTTGTGCTTTGCCTCTGCAGGTCATTATTTTTCACATCCAGTAGACTAGCTAGTTGAGTCTCATATTTCTTTGTGTCAAAATTTAAGACTTCAGAGGCAGACAATGACCTCCTCGAGGGCAGGAATCACATCTTATTTATGTCTATACTCCTAGTACCTGGCTATGGAATATGAGCTCAATAAATGTTTGCTGAGTAAAGGCATTATTAAACTGATCCACAGTGTATTTTCCATACTGGCTAAAAATAATTTCTAATATTGTACCCATAACCCATGTAGAAGAATCTCAAAATATTTGTCCCATTAGAGTTTACAAGGCAATTTGGTGCAAAGCAGTAATATACTAAACTGAATTCAGTTCCTAAGTTCTATGTAGAATAAAATCTGAATATGAAAAAAAAGAGGAAAAATTACCCCAGCTAGAATACATTCGGGAAACCCTTGCCTTAGTGTGACCACAGCAAGCAGGTGAAGCTGAGTTGTCATGTGCTTTTATATTGAGAGGATAAATGAGCAGTGACAGGGCCACAGAAGAGCCAGAAGCAGTTAAACTCCTTATAAACTCTACATTCTCTGGGCTAATTAAAGTTCTCAAGCGGAAATACCACTTTTCTATTTTGGAAGTGATTTTAAAAAGATGTTCGTGAGGTCTTTAGATCTATTTTCCTTCAACAATATACAGATGAAATTTTCTTGGCTTATAAGTTAAAGACGATTTTCCTAATTGGGATCTGGAAATCCACCTGCATCTTTCTCATTGCTTTTTTAAAATCTCTCTCCCTTTTAGTGACCAAGATTCTTTTGATATGAATATAATCAACATAAATGTTAAGTTACTTGAAGCTGAGGTCATTATGAAGAATGGATTAAGATTTAAAAATAGGTACAAATAGAAGATAATAGTATAAATAGGATAGAGAACTGGAGATAACTAATTTTTCCAAAATAAACTATAACCATAGACTACATCTAACTTCTATAGTTTAGAAATCTAATACTATACAGTTAGAAATTTGTCTATTAAATGTTCTAAATTTTAGAGAGAAATATGATCTCAAAATATTCTCCACAGACTATAAGAGATAAAATCTTCCTATTTGCTAAGCCATTTCAGTCGTCTATCTAAGCATCCTTCTCCTGTTTCCCTGCCCTACTCCCACCCAGATTCATCTTTGGATTTTAGAAACTGATATAATGAACTTCATCATTAGTAGTCTATTAACTTTGATAAAGGGACTCTAAAATATTGATAACAAACACTTTCAACTATTCTATTGTGATAAAAAACTACAATACTCTGGGTCTTACTTTTGGTCTTGACGATCTTTCAAACAGATGAGTAAACACAGAACTTTTAAATTAAGAGAAGTAAAAGGAAGGACACAAAGTATTTCCAATAAAAACATAAATGTCAGAACCATTTCAAAGCAAAGTTATACCCACTTCATTAGAATGAAAATTAATCTACATTTCCTCCTGGTATAAATGAAACACAGGGCTAGAAAGCTTTGTTTTAAGACTCCTTCTATCTTTATTTCAATTTGTACTTTCCATCTGATGACATCATTGTCTGAATACAGGGAATTTCCCTCATCATAGAAATTTCCTGGTGGCACTCTAGAAGGAAAAAAATCATTCTTGGCTCCCAATCCAACTGCCTAGTAATGGTAGAAAGATAACTCCCTAAGACAGTGAGATGGTTCTGAAACTGATATCTCATTTACCTCAAAATATAGAATCATTCACAGTCTATATTCTTGATATTATTCTGTTTAGGAAGCAGCTTGTCATTTGGGATGTGTTTAAAAATTATCAGTGACAAATGAGTTCTTGATAGAGGTAGATAGAAGAAACACTACTTCATGTACACTATATTTTGAAAATTCTCAGAAATTGTTTAGTAAGCAAAATAATCCCAATGGCTGCTACAATTATTTACCTCAAGTAAATGTATTTAACAACAAACTACATCCAAGAATGCTTTTCACAATAATAATGATATTCAACTATCAATTAAAGTAAACTTTCTAAACATGCAATAAAAATCCAAATACTTCTGATAGGGCTCACTGTTTTCTACAGAAATTAATGATATCATTAAGGCCAAAAATAAGCAACCAAATTTTAGAAATAAGAACCAAAGATTTTTATACTAAAAAGTATTACCAAATGATTATCAACACAGTGGTGAATAGCTTAATGATTTTGTAGTAGCTATAAAATCAAATAGTTGGATGTTAAACTATTCCCTGTATTCATAAGATTACTATTTAAAATTACGTAAATCAATGTTGGGAAAAGGGTACATCTAAATTGAAACCAGTCAGTTAAATAAAGAAATAACCCAGTGAATCATTATAAATTCCTATGCCAATAAGATAAAAACTCAAACTTGGCTCTAATGTACTCAAAACATGTCTGTATTTCTTTTACACTCACAGTCTTTGTAAATAAGAGGCAGATAATTATTAAACAAGTTCCCTTTTATAACTTATATAAATATGTTTAACAACTGACCAATTTTAAACATAAGTGGAACATTATGTCAATAACTACAAAATACACTGAGGCCATAATTAAATATGCTTATTTAACAATAAAAAATTAAATATCAATTATGATTGAATTCTTTTATGTTAATCCTGAAAAACTAAACCACTATATCAACTTTAATAAAATACACTAGATATTCCTTTTGATATAATCAGAATCATTAAAAAGAATATGTTTTAAGTGGGAAAAACATAATGTTACTACAAAAGTCAAAGGTTAAAATGATTATAATTAAGGAAGATATTTATACTCTGAAGATTTAAGAATTAATTGACACACCTATGAACAATTAATCATCAACAAAAGAGGCAAGAATATACAGTGGGGCAAAGACAAAGACAACCTCTTTAGCAAGTGGTACTGGGAAAGTTGAACAGGTACATGTAAACCAATGAAGCTAGGACACATCCTCACACCATACACAAAAATAGAGTCAAAATGTTTAAAGACATAAATATAAGACCATATGTAACTCCTAGATGAAAATATAGGTAAAACCAGTGTTTTCTTAGGTCTGCCAAGGCAACAGGTATAAAAGCAAAAATAAACAAATGGGACCTAATCAAACTTAGAAGCTTTTGCACAGCAAAGGAAACCATAAACAAAATGAAAAGACAACCTACAGATTAGGAGAAAATATCTGCAAAGGATGTAGCAGACAGGGGCTAAATTTCCAAAATATACAAACAGCTCCTACAGTTCAATAACAACCCCTCCAAAACAAACAAACAACCCAGTTGAAAAATAGACAGAAGTCCCAAGTAGGCATTTCTCCAAAAAGGACATACAGATGGCCAATAGGCACATGGAAAGATGCTCATTGTCACTAATTATTAGAGAAATGCAAATCAAAACAACAATGGGGTACTACCTCACACCAGTCAGAATGGCCATCATTAAAAAGTCTACAAATAATAAATGCTAGAGAAGATATAGAGAAAAGGGAACCCTCTAACACTGCTGGTGGGAATGTAAATTGGTGTAGCCACTCTGGAAACCAGTATGTAGAGATTCCGCAAAAACCTAAAAGCAGAGTTGCCATATGATCCAACAATTCCACTCTTAGACATATATCCAGAGAAAACTCTAATTTGAAAAGATACATGCACCTCTATGTTCACAGTAGCACTATTTACAATAGCCAAGACATGGAAAAAACCTAAACGTCCACTGATAGATAAATGGATAAAGAAGATGTGGTACATATATACAATGGAATATTACTCAGCCATTAAAAATAACAAAACACGCCATTTGCAGCAACATAGATGCAACTAGAGATTATCATACTAAGTAAAGTAAGTTAAAAAAAAAAAGACAAATACCATGTAATATCACTTACAAGGGGAATATAAAATACAACACAAACATATCTACCAACAAAAATAGACTCTCACATACAGAGGACAGACTTGTGGTTGCCAAGGAGGAGAGAGGTGGGGAAGGAAAGGACTAGGGGTTGATTAGCAGATGCAAACTATTATATATAGGATGGATAAACAACAAAGTCCTACTGTATATTCAGAATTGATGACAAGTCATACTGGAAAAGAATACAAAAAAGAACATATGGGTATATATATGTATTACTGAATTACTCTATTATAGAACAGAAATTTGAACTTTGTAAATCAACTATATTTCAATAAAATCTAAAAAAAAAAAAATTAATTGATAAACATGTTATGGAAAAAGAAAGAAATGGCAACCCGCTCCAGTACTCTTGCCTGGAAAATCCCATGGACAGAGGAGCCTGGTAGGCTACAGTCCATGGGGTCGCAAAGAGTTGGACATACTGAGCGACTTCTCTTTCTTTTCTTTCTGGGAAAAGGAGAGAGCCCTCCAACAGTTCACAGTGACTTCAAGGACATTTTAATACCATAACAGCTTCTTGACAACCACTACCCTGCAGTCCAGTGGAAATGACTCTAGTTTAATAATGGAAGTTTCACTTTCCAATAACAGAAGATCAGTTTACAAAAAACCATATGGATTTTAATCCATAATGATAGGCCCATTATTACAAACATATTTTAAAAATCTTTCCAAGTATGATCCCAAGCTTTCTCTTCAATGAAAAAAAGTGTACAAACCTTATACAATGTTTAAAAAGTTTCTAGCACAGAGAACTTGCAGGGTATCTGGCACAATTACATGTTTTAAATATAATACAAAACTGCACATTAAACATCTTTAAAAAGAATGAAGAAAAGCAACACCTGGGTTAAAGATCTAACATCATGTAGACCAAATTTAGTAACTGACATTCTTTTGTACAGTATTCTGTACAAAAACTTTCTAACACTGTAACAAAACCATCAAAGGTTCTAGTCAATACAGGAGCCAAATTAAAAACATAAATAAAGAAAACAGAACAAATAATATTTACTGGCTACCTATTACCACACTAGGCACAAAGCTAGCAACATATGACAACAAATCTATATTATAGTTTTACTGATGAGGAAACTAAGGCTCTGAGAGCTATTCAGTGGCAAAGCTGGGATTCATGGGGGTCTGAATGACGACAGACTATTTTCTTTCCACAGTACCGCACAAAATTCATAGAAAAGTAATTAAGAAATTCAGAAAGCATAAACTAGGCAAGATAGGTGTTTCTGAAGCAAAGGAGTTATTCTCACTTAAACATTTAGGGAACAAGAAGAATACCAGTTTTAGGTCATTGGAAAACTTAACCAAAAAACCAACATGTCCATTAGACAAAAAAAAAAGTCAGACATAGCAAAATATTTACCATCAAGTTGCTTAATAGGTATACAAAGATCTAGGAGGTATAGGAAGTTTTCCAGACTACAAAAACAGTAGTTCATAGATTAAATTTCTTCATATCTAAAATGTAAGAAGAAAAAAAATCATATTTATTTTTTATTAAAGTATAGCCAACAGGCCATGAAGTAATTTTGCTATTTTTAAAACAAGTGCCATTACATATTTGCAATTTACTAGTGATTTCAAACAAAAATACAAAGCAAAACAAAATTTTATCATGGCCACTGTGCTCCTTGCATCATCTGGAGAGGTACTTGCTCCTCAGATCAAAAAGCCAAAATCTCCATTTTCCAGGTAATGTTAGAAGACTAAACATTACCAATCAGAGCAAGGGATAAAAGCAACAAAGCAAGGTCTACTATTTTCCTGCAATAGAAAACTCAAGTTATGCTTCCAGATAATGAAAGTTTTATTGATTTATCATTTAAGAACTCAACCATGCAACTAGAGACTGTCATACTAAGAGAAGTCAGAAAGGGAAAGACAAGTACCATATGATATTATTTATACGTGGAATCTAAAATATGACATGAATGAACCCATCTACGAAACAGAAACAGATTCGTGGACATAGAGAACAGACCAGGGGTTGCCAAGGGGAAGGGGGGTGAGTGAGGGATAGAGTAGGAGGTTAAGGCTAGCAGATGTAAGCTATTACATATAGAATGGATAAACAACAAGGTCCTACTGTACAGCACAGAGAACTATATTCAATATCCTGTGATAAAACTTATGGAACCATAATGGAACCATAATGGAAAAGAATATAAAAACAGAATGTGTATATATATATATATATATGTATGTATAAACGGAATCACTTTGCTATACAGCAGAAATTAACACAACACTGTAAATCAACTATACTTCAATTAAAAAAAAACCTCAAAAAACTCAATTAGATTGAATTCCAGTCTTTTTTTTCTCTCTTCCAATCAGCATGTTCTAGATCAGTACAATTCTTACCTAGTACAGGGTAAATTGGCTTTCAACTGTTCTAATATTTGATATAATCAAGCAAATCAGAAAGGTAAGTCAGAGGAGAAAACTCACAGTGCATTCTAACGATCTGTATAAACAATTTTCAGGAAATCAGCAACACAACTCACACTCATTAGCTAGGATGACCTAGATGTGACCATCCTGTTGATTGACACTGCAGTTTTTTGTCACTGTGTTATTCTGCATCAGTGATGATGTAAAAACAGCAGAACATGTAAGTAAAAATGTACCGCAGCCATACCAAAGTTATAAAAAATGTAATAAAGCAGTCTTCTAAGAGTTTACTTCACAAAGGAAAACAAGGATGACAGAGAAAATGCTGACTACAGTCTGCCCAGGCTTGAAAAAAGTTGCAATTTCCTTCCTCAATCAATTTCACTAGTCAGTTAACTAACATCCTGGTTCTAATTTAAGGGCTGGGCCTGCTCACTGTCTGAATCACCAGACAGAAGGGAATGGCGAACACTAAAAGGAAAGAAATACAATTCAAAATTTTAAATGTGTATCATACTTTTAAATGTGTGTAATCAGGGAAAAAACACAGTAAAAACAAAAGTTGCTTTAAATTTTTTTTCTCTGATTTTGAAAGTAATAGTGGGGCTTCCCTGGTGTCTGTGTACATGTGTGTGCTCAGTTGTGTCCAACTTTTTGCAACCTGTGGGCTATAGCCCACCAGTCTCCTCTGTTCATGGGATTCTCCAGGCACGAATACTGGAGTGGGCTGCCATTTCCTCCTCCAGAGGATCTCCCCAACCCAGAGATTGAACCCGAGTCTCTTCTGTCTCCTGCACTGGCAGGAGGATTCTTTGAAAATCCGCCTGCCAGTGCAGGAGATACAGGTTTGATCCCCAATCTGGGAAGATCCCACACGCTGCAGAGCAACTAAGCCCATGTTCTAGAGCCCAGGAGCCACAGCTACTGAAGCGCACTTGCCTAGAGCCCTTGTTACACAGCAAGAGAAGCCACCGCAATGAGAAGCCTGGAAACCACAGCGAGAGAGTAGCCCCCACTCTCTGCAGCTAAAGAAAAGTCTGAGCAGCAATGAAGACCTAGCACAACCAAAAAATATATAAATAAAATTAAAAACAAATAAATAAAATAGTTACAGAAAATTTGAAAAGCACAGATGTGTATAAAGAAAAAGTCATCAGCAACTCCATCAGAGATAATTAAATATATATTAATATATCAACACGTACACAGTTATTTTTTCAAAAAGGTGTTTGTGGCTGTACATTACAAATTCAGAATCAAACCTCTTCTCATCATTGGTCCAGACTACTATCATCTGTTGTCCAGGTTATTACAATAGCCTCTTAACTTCATCTTCCCAATACTGCTTCTCTCCAGTCTATTCTACACAAAACAGCCAAAATGATTTAAAAGTCAATCAAATTTCATTTCTCTGCTCAAAATCCTACAATGACTTCTCATCTTATAATCATAAAGGCCAAAGTGGTTATAATGACCTATAAGATAACTCTAAGGCCCTCCATTTTCACCCCCAGTCTCTACTTCTCTTACCTTATTTCCTACACACTTTATCCCTTGGTTTATCTGACTCAGGGCTTCCCTTGTGGCTCAGCTGGTAAAGAATCTGCCTGCAATGCAGGAGACCTGGGTTCGATCCCTGGGTTGGGAAGATCCCCTGAAGAAGGGAACTACTACCCACTCCAGTATTCTGGCCTGGAATTTTATGGACTATATAGTCCATGGGGTTGCACAGAGTCAAACATAACTGAGCGACTTTCACTTCCACTTTATCTGACTCAGCTATTGACCTCCAAGCTCTTGTTGGAACACATACATATCTCTGCCTGAAGTCTTTGGACCTGCAGTTCCCTTCATCAAGAATATTTCCCCTCTGGCCCCCCGCCCCAGATAAAACATTGCTTTATCTCTCCTTAGCTTTCTTCAGGTGTCTATTCAAATGTCACTTTTCAGAGGGGCTTCCCTGGTGGCTCAGTGGTAAAGAATTGCCTGCCACTGTAGGAGACATGGGTTCAATCCTAGGTCCAGGAAGATCCCACATACCTCAGAGAACTAAGCCTGAGCACCACAACTACTGAAGCCCACGCACCCTAGAGTCCCTGGGCTCCACAAGAAAAGTAACTGCAATGAGAAGCCTGAGCAACGAAACTAGAGAGGGGCCCCTGCTCGCTGCAAATAATGAAAAGCCCAAGCAGCAATGAAGATTGAGCACAGCCAAAACTAAAACAAATAAAAATTTTTTAAATGTCATTTTTCAGAGACTTCCCTGACTCACCATATATAAAGGTAAGTTTCTTTTTCCCTGGTATTTCCTATTTACCTTTACCCTGTTGTATGTTTCTCCAAAGCACTATCACCAACTGACAAATTTTTTGTTTATGGTTCTGTCTCTCCTGACTAAACTGCAAATTCTATGAAGGCAAAGAAAGAATCTGTTTTGTGACACACACACCCCTGCCCCGCCCTCCACACACAGACACACACACACGGGACTCTACCTCTAAATTCTAAAACAATGTCTGGACTGTCACTATTTTTGAGTGAATGGCTGAATAACTGCATGAGCAACTGGGATCAGACTATACCTAAAATTTACACTCAGCCTTTATCATTCACTATTATTATCTGGTAAAGCATTCCTAATTTTCACATAGCATCCCATTATAGATATAGGCCACAGTATACTCAATTTTCTACTTTGAATATTTAGGTTGTTTCTAGATTTTGTTGTTCTAAATTTATAATATCATAAATATCTTTGTATACACTTTTACATCCTCATATATACCAAATATCCTTGAATATATACCTTATTGCACAGCTTTGGTAGTTTTTCTAGGATAAAGTATTTTAAATAAAATTGTTGGATCAAAAAGCAAATATATCATGAATGCTTTTAACACATTTTATAAACTATAAACATCAATAGGTGAGTGTAAGTAAGATGGATACATAGCATGCATGGATGAGAGTATGCACATGATAGAGTACAACAATCAGAAGTAAGGAATCAGACTTACATACAGCACAAGGACAGATCATTTAAACGAAAGGCTGAATTTTTTAAAAAAAATATATAAAAAGTTTAAACTTTGAAAAAAGAAGAAAAAAGAAAGAAAACAATAAAATGAGATGTATAGCCCAATGCCATTTATAAAAATTATAAATTTATACACAGAAAACACTATGTATTTTATAAAGATATAGAAACATCTAAAGATGTATGCTAACTTCCTTAGAGTGGGTGCTTATGAAAGGAAGCTAAATGAGTAAAGACAGGGAAATGAGTGGGGTAAAGACAACAAAATAACCAATCAAGATACAGGTCTACCCCTTGGGATGCCAGCGTGAGAAGCATTAATCTTCTCCTAAAGGTTGGGAAAGAGACAGAGGAGTAAAGGAAATCCAAATAAATTCAACTGGGCCAGTATAATCATAAGAGTTCCATGTAAACAAAAACTGTTCTAAGTACGATTATACAAAATTAACATCATTTATTTTAAAAGGAGCCAAGAATATTTCACATATTTGAGAAAAAATTCAGTAAATATTGAGTTTTTAAAAAATCAAGAAAGTAAAATCATTAGGATTATAGTCAATAATCTAAAGTAACTATATGATCAAACTGAGAATTTGATGATTTGTCTGAAATTACTAGGTCTATAACATCCCAAGATTAATCTGAGTACAATACTGGCCATAAAAGACCTGAAGATAACATTCCAAACACTATAAATCCAGCACAGGGAATCTACACAAACTCAATTTTTAATTTACACATTTGTTATAGAAATCATGTTACAAAGTATTTACCATAGACCAAGCCCTGTGAATGAAATAACTTCTAAAACCATGGCATCACATAAACTTTAGAAAATACAGTAGGAAAAAGTCACTTCTCAGTACCTCTTTATTGGTATAGCACCAATATAAACACAGCCTTAAATAGAAGGGGTAGGGAGAAAAAATCTGAAGCACATTTCATCTTTGAAATGAACAAAGAGGAGGAAACTATTTTAGCATTTCATGCAATGGAATTGAGCAAGAACTTTTAAAAAATCACTTTCCTTAGCATATTGGTCTATTCTTATTAAATTACAACTGAATCTGCCAATGATGCTTTACAATATAATAGATTCTTCAGGAAGTAAATAAATAAAAATCTGGATTGGAAGTGCAACTATATAGCTCTCTGGAACCTATAATAAATGATCTTGGGGGAAGAGGAATATCATCATTTTTCAAATGTACAAAACAATACAAGTTCAAGCTTTTTTCTGCTACTGAACTCAAACTATACACCAAAGGATGCAAAATGAGCAACAATAATCAAATCAACAGTGACAGGTTAGCATGCACCATTAACACAGCAGACAATGGGAATAGCCTTCTCTAAAGACTGCAGTCCTGTGTAATGCAGATTTAATTTAGGTCACAGAAAATTCTACGAAGATCTGACAGCTTCTGCTTTGACTAGGTGAAACTTGCTGCATATATCAGCATAAATAATTAGGTTCAACCGTTCATTCACCAAGCAAAATAAAGTAACTTTCCTCTAGCTGGGGGAGGAAGCTATAGCTTTACCTCTACCTTGAATTGTAGGGATCTTCTGATTTATCCTAGAAACAGTGTTCTCTTTTAGAACTGATGATTATAGTTGTGTTGTTTGGTCACTAAGTCGTGTCCAACTCTTGCTACATCATGGACTATATCTCACCAGGCTTCTCTATCCATGAGATTTCCCAAGCAAGAAAACTGAAGTGGGATGCCATTCCTTCTCCAGGGTATCTTTCTGACCCAGGGATCAAACCCCCATCTCCTGCAATGGAAGGTGGATTCTTTTCCACTGAGACCGGGGAAGCCCATAGTAAAGGAAACCCACAACTTAAACAGAATCCCCAAAGGGACTTTCACTGCAGGGGGTGCTGATTTTATCCAAGGTCAGGGAACTAAGATCCTACATTCTGCATTAAAAAACAAACAAAAAAGAGTCTCCAGAAAGAAATCTATAAAAGGTAGGATCTCCAATTAGCAGCTCACTTTAAATAATTAAGTCTTTCTGGCTTCTGTTGAGTATCTGTAACAGGGTAGCTGTGGAACATGATACCAATTACCTAATGTCATTTGTGTTTGAATTCTAAAAGACTCCCACACACATACACCGAAAAAAAAAAAAAGGTTTTTAGATTCAAGTCAGTAAACCTCTTGAGCGTTGAAAAATTTAATGCACAGGTCAGTACTGTCTGTTTATATTAATACAGGAAACCAATATAAAATTATAACTTAACAAATTATTTAACATTAAATGACTCTTTAATTAAAGAAATATTCTTTCCTACAGTAAAAATAAAATCCTATAAATTGCAAAGACAATGCTGAGTATTGAAATAAACAAGTTGATGAAATAGGTGTAATATACATAGTGTTGTTAACGTGAAATTTTAGAACTTGTAAAAATCCCATAAAATATGATACACAAATACTTAGTAAACTATAAAAACATGCTTAGATTTGAAAACTACCAAATTCATAAAACTGATTACTTCTGAGACAGGGAGAGGGATGAGACTGGGAGGGATTCACAGGAGTTTCAATTACCATGATTCTATAATCTGCATATTTGTAGGCTAAAATGCTAACAACTTACTTGGCAGGCAATATTTTATTTGCCATGGGTATACAATAATGGTAGACCCATGACATTATGAATTTGTCAAAACCCATGAAGGTGTACAACATAAAGAGTAAATCCTAATGCAAACTTTAGGCTTTAGTTTATAATAATCTATCAACATTGGTTCATTAACTGTAACAAATGTACCACTCACTATTCTGTTTCAACCTTAAATTAGTGTACTGTAATTCTATCTCAGCACTAATTACTCAGAGTTAGTCTGGAATGCACAAACCAAAGGGCATTATCCCAAATAAGACTGTACTTACTTTAGATGCCAACCACTCTTCAGGGATCTCCAGGCTATCTGCATTTCTAATCAACTTGTCAAATACTCAGAGATTCCTATGATTGCCTCAGTTTGATAACTTGCTAAGACAACTGATATAACTCAGGAAAGCATTATACTTATTATTATAGTTTTATTATAAATAATACACACAGGGCAAGCTCTGAGATGGCCTGAATGAAGGGCTTCTAAGTCCTCTCCCTGTGAGGCAGGGTGCATCATCCTCCCAACACATCACTGTCTTCACCAATCAAGAATCTCCACTGAGCTTTGGTGTCACTTCAGTCTCTCAGCTGTCTGACTCTTTGCAACCCCATGCACTACAGCACGCCGGGTTTCCCTGTCTTTCACCAACTCCTGGAGCTGGCTCAAACTCATGCCCATTGAGTCGGTGATGGCATCCAACCATCTCATCCTCTGTCATCCCCTTCTCCTGCCTTCAGTATTTCCCAGCATTAAGGTCTTTTCCATTGAGTCGGTTCTTAACATCAGGAGGCCAAAGTACTGGAGTTTCAGCTTCAGCATCAGTCCTTCCAATGAATACTCAGGATTGATTTTCTTTAAGATGGACTGATTGGATCTCCTTGCAGCCCAAGGGACTCTAAAGAGTCTTCTCCAACACCACAGATCAAAAGCTTCAATTCTTCAGCGCTCAGCTTTCTTTATGGTCCAACTCTCACATCCTTACATGACTACTGGAAAAACCATAGCTTTTAACCAGATGGACCTTTGTCAGCAAAGTAATGTCTCTGCTTTTTAATATGCTATCTAGGTTGGTCATAGCTTTTCTTCCAAGGAGCAAACATCTTTTAATTTAATGGCTGCAGTCATCATCTGCAGTGATTTTGGAGTCCCCCCAAAATAAAGTCTATCACTATTTCCACTGTTTCCCCATCTATTTGCCATGAAGTGATAGGACTGGATGCCATGATCTTAGTTTTTTGAATGTTGAGTTTTAAGCCAACTTTTTCACTCTCTTTAACTTTCATCAAGAGGTTTTTTAGTTACTCTTGCTTTCTGCCATAAGAATGGTATCATCTGCATATCTGAGGTTATTGATAGTTCTCCTGGCAATCTTGATACCAGCTTGTGGTTCATCCAGCCCAGCGTTTCTCATGATGTACTTCGCATATAAGTTAAATAAGCAAGATGACAATATACAGCCTTAATGTACTCTTTTCCCAATTTGGAAACAGTCCATTGTTTCATGTCCAGATCTAACTGTTGCTTCTTGACCTGCATACAGATTTCTCAGGAGGCAGGTAAGGTGGTCTGGTATTCCCATCTCTTGAAGACTTTTCCAAAGTTTGTTGTGATCCACACAGTCAAAGGCTTTGGCACAGTCAATAAAGCAGAAGTAGATATTTTTCTGGAATTCTCTTGCTTTTTCTATGATCCAACAGATGTTGGCAATTTGATCTTCTGGTTCTTCTTTCTAAATCCAGCTTGAACATCTGGAAGTTCTTGGTTCATGTATTGTTGAAACCTGGCTTGCAGAATTTTGAGCATTACTTTGCTAGTGTGTGAGATGAGTGCAGTTTTGTGGTACTTTGAACATTCTTTGATATTCTTTCTTTGGGACTGGAATGAAAACCGACTTCTTCCAGTCCTGTGGCCACTGCTGAGTTTTCCAAATTTGCTGGCATATTGAGTGCAGCACTTTCACAGCGTCATCTTTTAGGATTTGAAATAGCTCAACTGGAATTCCATCACCTCCCCTAACTTTGTTTGTATTGATGCTTCCTAAAGCCCATTTGACTTTGCATTCCAGGATGTCTGGCTCTAATTGAGTGATCACACCATGGTAGTTATCTGAGTCATGAAGATCTTTTTTGTACAGTTCTTCTGTGTATTCCTGCCACTTCTTCTTAACACTTCTGCTTCTGTTAGGTCCATACCATTTCTCTCCTTTATAGTGCCCATCTTGGTGTCAGACTGGCCCAAAGTCCCAACGCTCTAATTATGTGGTTGATGTTTCTGGTGAGCAGGCCCCATCCTAAAGTCACTGAGAGGTACACCATGAACTGTCATATTAACATAACAAAAGCACATCTTACTCACTTAAAAACTAAGATAATACCCTCACTATGGGAGAATCTTCTCTTAATTTTTTAATAAAATATGAAAGCAGAGTTCAATGACACATACTTTTAGCTTCATAAGAGGCCAGTGGTATAATAGGAATGAAAGAAAGGGAGTATTATTAGAGGACAACTTTCAAGGGGAGTACGCTTCACAACTAGCTCAGATTGGAAATCATATCAAATAAGAGTTATCAAAAAGAATCAAAAGAAACCAATGTCACATTTGCCAACATTGAGGCTTATGTCAATATAAAGCCCAGAACTGGCATATTGTTAATATAAAATCAATTTAAATACATTTTTAAATGGATACATTGGTTACAGCACATAACAATGGTTAAGGTCTATACTGATCAAATGGAATCCATACTGAATGAATTAAGAGTAGAAGAATGAACTGGAAACGAAACCAAGTTGTAGTCTTTATAAAACCTGCTCCTTTCCACAGAGTTAAATGAAGGAGCAAAGACTCAAAAACTATGCCACAAACCAAAGTGCTGAGGGTTAAAAATTATATTTTATAGAATTGTCTCTTTCTTCGCCAACATCAATAAATAAGTTACTAAATCTACCTTTTTGGCAGAATAAAGTCATTTCAATAGAACTAAAAGTGCTACAGTTTCAATGTCAACTCTTCTGAAAATAAATGTTGCTGCCATGCCTCAGAATCCAAATTGCACCAGCAGGTCATTACTCTGTTCTATTCTGTTGACACATTTTAACTCATTTTATAAACCAAGAATTTGTTTCCGTTCTAAATCCTAGGGAAAAAAAATGTTTATGGGAAGGCAATTTCATTTTGCTAGGTTGACAGTGACAGTCCCTTGGGGGAGAGGCTAACTCAAGCAGGACTGAAGCAGCTGTTAGGAGCCAATTTTCCTACCTGTTAATTGCTTTTGTGACTAGGCTGACCAGCTCAGACACCCACCTGACAAGCAGTAGATAAATCGAAATAGTCATATCTCAGAGTTTGAAAATTAGAAGGCTTTCTCCTTTCCTCTGAAAGAATTTAACTAGGGAACAGAACAGCAAAGGAAAAGAAAAACATCAAATGTACAGAAACATTAATTGCAAAAAAACACTAATTGCAAAAATAATTAGCACCTTCCTGATTACCAAAAAAAAAAAAGAGGAAAAAGTTTAAAAAAAAATTTATAAATAGCCAAATAAAAAGCATTCATTTGGTCACTCAACAAATATTTACTGGAATAATTACTATGGCAGACACTGTTCTAGGTGCTGGGGATACAGCATTAAACAAAACAGAGTATCTATGCCCCCATCAGGGTAGATACACAAGAAATAAATATTAACTAGTCATTAGGTGCTAAGAAGAAAATAAAGCCATTTAATAGTGTTAGAGAAACACTAATTTTCAGTGAGTTCTTAAGGAAAACTTCTTTGAGGAAGTAACATTTAAGCTGAGACTTAAATGACAAGAAAGATAAAGCCACGCAAGTCTGGAGGAAAACCATTCCCCATAGTGGGATAACAGAAGTCCCTGAAGCTAGACTGACTTTATAGAACAGAAAAGAAGGTTGGTGTGACTAGAGTTTCATGAATAGGGTTAAGAATGGCAGCAGATAAGGTCTCCTCAAAATGCCACAGTCATTTCAAAGTCATCAGTTGGGAAGATAAAAATAAAACTGTGACCAATGAGCTATTCATAGGAATTCTCTTTTGGGCTAGTAATGACCACCCAGAAACTTTCAATACAAAAAGAAGAGAAACATGAGTTAAGGAATGTCCCAAAGGCAAAGGTTTCTCAATCAGAAAGGATCAACATCAGAGTCCTAGCTGAATCAGTGTTTCAGTCATGGTAAGAGCAATAAGGCTCCAAGTAAGATTAATATCTAGTGCTGGCATGTTAACACGTAGAACTCATAAATGAACTCTTGACAGAAATTAATGTTTCTGGACATGCTTTTCCTAATCCCTGCCAGATCTACTTATTTCAGACAGTTCAGAGAACTTTTTAAAATTTAAATATAAACAATGGATACAATAAAACATAACTCACCTAAAATAGAAATTTTAGAGAAATTTGCCATGGGTAATGCTCTTTCTAGAATCACAAATTAGGATTTTAAAAACAAAAACATTTCATAAGTAATTAAATCAATTGTTTTCCTTCTATAGAAAGCACAGATATAAGTTTACAAAGCATCTATAATATTAAACAATGCTATGTCTTAAAAATAAAATACATCTATTAAAATAGAACTCATCTTATTTGAAGGAAAAACTATATTTTCCAGCATTGAAGGATTCCCAGATAACACTGCACTGTTGTATAACGCCAACAAGACTTTTTGTAATGATGCTATAATGTAAAAATTGCCAAATTATGCTTACTGCTATTGAATAGGCACATCTCTCTATAAAAGCATTTTGGTAAGGCTCTATTCATTTTGAGAAACAAGAATAGAAACATAACGGAGATCCAAAGCTTGCTTTAGATGATGTGTGTGGCAACGTGTCTTCACTAAGCCACATGCTAGTAAAAAAAAAAAGAACACCGGCATCAGAGACTGGAATCCCACCTCTAACACTAAACTGAACCTCAGTTTTTTATCAGTAAAATGAGAATATCACCTACTTTCACAAGATTTAAAGGAAGATTAAATGAAATGTAACAAGCGAAGATTAAAGGAATCCAGTCTTACAGGGTAATCACAATATCCATTAAACGAATAGGGGCAAGCACATGTTAAAAAAAGAGAGAGAGAGAGAGAAAGATTATTATAAAGTATAGGTTGTAAGTGATGAATACAATGTAAATAGTACTCCTCCAGATGAATATACAGGGCAAACTCATGTGTTTTACCTATAAAGAAATAGAAGCTCAGGGAGTTTGAATGACCAGCCCAAAGTTAAAAAGCAGGCAGAAAAGGGGCTAAAATCTTGCTTAACTACTAAAGGTGGCACATGTTTTATAGAGCACTTTCACAAACCAGATCGCACTGATCTTCACTATGAGGTAGTTAATCTGGCTCATGAGAAAATCCAAGGCACCAAAGTCAGCCAGTGAGTTAGTGATAGAATCATGTGTAAAACCTGGGACCCTGAATACTGCTTCTCTTAAAACAGAGACTGAGTGTTTCTTACTCATAACTTGATTAACAGAAAAAACTATGTCTTAGCAAGCAATCACACTGTCGTATTCAGTTAATAATTATGTTTAAAGTCATACTACAAAGACATAAATGTTTCCATTCTGCACTTAACAGAATCAGCTTCTTAACATTAAAATACTCAAATCAAAGACAAGTTTTTTGACATATTTCCCAAACTAAAATCTCAGTAGATATTGGTCTACTGCAAAGTAGCAAGAATTATTTTTATTCTGTTTGTTCATAGATTATTTAAATAAGACAGCTGGGTTAGTGAGTTGCTGAATGTTTTATCATAATCAAACAGTACATTGTTTCTATCATTAATGACTCCAATACTCACATTCTTAAAAATTACTTAAGCAATCCTATAAATTGTTCTTTATTTTATGTAAGATTTTGTAGTTAACCCTTAGGTCAATCAACTCTTGTACTTAAAGATGATTCACATCTGCAAAATAATCATGTTACAAATATTGCATTATTATGCAGCTGAAGGGACAGACAGGCGGGGAAACTGATTAAAAGGGCTCAATGGAGATGAGCCAATTGAAAATACAGCATCTAAATAACAGTCACATTTACATGTTTCTCAACATTGTTAAAAATATGTAAATCTGCTTGATATTCCAAATTCTTGCTTTTAAAAGGATCAAGCTTTGAAGGAAGATTTCTAGGTTTAAAAGAGGACATGGCACAGCAATGGAGGAGGTCAGAGCTCAGTTATCATGACGTTTTTCAGATCACTTGTGCAAATAAGAACATGTTAGCTAGGTTCCAAATAGGTTTCTGCTCAAAAACACTTTCAAAGATGTGAAAATAGAGGCCCATGTGCATAAAAGTAATTTCTGAGTTTTGCAACTAATAACTGGCAATACAGCTTTTTGGATGAGTGAAAGAAGAGAATCATTAAATTAATATACAAATGAGCAGCAATCACTCACACTATTTTCCCATGAATGAGAGAAGAATACATAATTTGGGTGGGGATCAGCACTTGAAATAGTTATGGCCAGAGACTACCATCAAATTAACTGCTTAGCTCAGTTCATAACATTTCACTTGGGCCCATCAAGGACTGTCATCCAAAAGGCACAGCCTGAATGTAGAAGAGTAAGCTTTCTGATAAACTGACACTGCGCTTACACCCTAAGGTAAGTTGCTTGTCTGTCTTCTGAGCATTTTTAAAACTACATTTGATAATAATACAATTTTGAATCCCCTTTACCTAGTGCTAATTTTATAGTATACTTTTTAGATAGACAAACCATTAAGTAAATGTGTTAGAGATTCAATTGAAAAAACAAGGCCCCAGCTTGTGAAAAAGCAACAGTACAGATAATACTGATTCCCATAGCTTTCTTAGCCAGAGACATAGCTAGGAATCGTGATCACACGATTCAGAAAGATCACGCTGAAGCATCTTATGGATTAATACAGATAAATTCTGTACAGTCCATTTTGTTCTGCATTAAAATTATCTAAAATTGATCATTTGAAATTGACTATTATACAGTACGATCAATTATTGAAATAGTCCATTTCTCAATCACCTTCATTATGCAGTTTACTGCAAACACAGTCCTCTAGAGCAATTCACAAAGTGTTCCACTAATTACAGTCTTCATTCAGCACACATTTATTAAGCACTTGTGTACTACACACTATTAGTACAGGAAATAGCATGCTGAATCAAATTAGATCCTGCCTTTAGAAGCAGAGGGCATGGCTTACAGAAAAGCAAATATTACATAATGCAACAAGTGCTATAAAAGTAATGTGTACAAATCGCAACAGAAATATAGAAGGGGAAGGACTTAATTCTTCCTCGGGAAGTGAAGAAAGGCTTGTCAGACTGTATTTTAACAGAGACTTACAGGATGAGCAGGGACTTCCCAGGTGGCGCTAGTGGTAAAGAACTCGCCTGCCAATGAAGGAGACATAAGAGATGTGGGTTTGATCCTAGGGTTGGGAAGATCCCCTGGAGGAGAGCATGGCAACCCACTCTAGTATTCTTGCCTGGAGAATCCCATGGAGAGGAGCCTGGTGGGCTACAGTCCTTTGGGTCGCAAAGAGCCGGACACAACTGAAGTGACTCAGCATAGGAGTTTGGTAAATATACTAGAGATTGTTCATGAGGAAAGGGAAGTAGGACAGACCTATAGCATATGCAAAGTTGCATAAGTAGAAAAGAGGACTTGTTTGTCAGGGCAACAACAGAGCTCACTAACAGTAAAAGTAAGCCACAACCAGAACAGGGCACAAAGGATCTTCAACAATGTTGAAGCCATGTTAGGAGTTTAGCCTTTATCTCAATAAAAGTGTGAAGCACTAAAAAGTTTCAAGCAGGGATGTGATAATGATTTTGGTTTTAAAGAAATCCTCTGGACATACAACAAAAGGAAGGAATAAACTTGGAGGCAATCAAGTCTAGTAGATTTATTAAAAGATCATTAAACTCACTACTGCCTTTAGATCAAGGCAATAGGATTTGGCCCTCATGTGGCCACACACATCTCTCTCCATGTAATGAGCAGAGAAAAGGGCCAGAAGGAAGTGTCATCTTACTGGGTCTCACCCTAACAGACTACTTTCTACTGACCTGGAATCCCAGAACTCCTAGCCCAAATGGCAGAGTCCATTTCCAGGACAGGTCCTCATGTAGCTATGTGCAACCCTAAACTAAGCACTAAGTTGCTTCAGTTGTGTCTGATTCTTTGTGACCCCATGGACTGCAGCCCGCCAGGCTCCTCTGTTCATGGGAATCTCCAGGTAAGAATACTGGAGAGGGTTGCTGTGTCCTCCTCCAGGGGATCTTCCCAACCCAGGGATCGAACCAGTGTCTCTTATGTCTCTTACACTGGGTTCTTCATCACTAGAGCCACCTGGGAAGCTCATCCTAAGTCTGAAAGGTAGCCAAAGGGCAATTGCTATGGGAAGATGGGGGCTGTAGAGAAAGCTTAGACTTTATCACAATTTTGGTAAATACACATGTATGTATATTGATATATATCTATGTATATATATTTATAATATTAAACATAAATAAACATTTAAGAAATATTTTATATGGTAAAGTATATATTATAATATATAAACTATAAGCATATATAATATATACAATATTTAACAATATTGTATATATTATATGTAATATGGCAAATTTGCAATTTCATACCATACTTGTGTATCAATGGATATTTGTGCCTAGAAACCTAAGTTTTTTTATGATATATACTCCTGACCTGAAATTTTAAATTTTTTAATGTTTTAGAGAAGATCTGAAGTAATTCTTTGACAGAAAAAAAATACGTCCCCCTTAAGATAGACATACTAAAGTCAGGATCAACTTACTAGAAAAGTCAAAACAATGTGAAGATAGATGAGCCAACCACATATTGGGTAAGAAGCTAGTGAAAAAAAAGAAAAATCATTTAGTGAAGGATCAATGTGTGGCTAAAGGCAGATATTTTTTATCCACAAATGAGCTACTGTGTTGCACAGCTCTTCTCCTTATTGAACAGAGATGCATGGCCCTCACATTAAATAAAGAATTCAGTGAGCGAAACACTAGCAAGCATCTGTTGGCTAATGACAAAGAAAACCATAGACCTTTTCAGGCCAATTTCCATCCAGCTGTAAGCATGGAAGCAGCAAACACACATATTTCTTTCCAATACCAACCCCACTGGACAGCTACATGTAAAAGAATGAAATCAGAACATTTCCTAACATCATATACAAAAATAAATTCAAAATGGATTAAAGGCCTAAATATAAGGCCAGGAACTATAAAGCTCTTAGAAAAAAACATAGGCAGAACACTGTTTGACATAAATTGCAGCAAGATCCTCTTTGACCCACCTCCTAGAGTAATGGAAATAAGAACAAAAATAAACAAATGGGACCTAATTAAACTTAAAAGCTTTTCCATAGCAAAGGAAACTATAAACAAGATGAAAAGACAACCCTTAGAATGGGAGAAAATAATTGCAAATGAAGCAACTGACACAGGATTAATCTCTAAAATATACAAGGAGCTCAATATCAGAAAAACAAATGACTCAATCAAAAAATGAGCAGAAGACCTAAACAGACATTTCCCCAAAGATATACAGATGCCCAACAGGCATATGAAAAGATGCTTAACATCACTCATTATTAGAGAAATGCAAATCAAAACACACTGGTCAGAATGGCCATCATCAAAAAATCTACAAAAAATACATACTGAAAAGGATGTGGAGAAAAGGGAACCCTCTTGCACTGCTGGTGGGAATGTAAATTGATACAGCCACTGTGGAGAATAGTATGGAGATTCCTTAAAATAAATAGGAATAAAACTATCATATGACCCAGCAATTCCAGAGTATACTGGGCATATACCCTGAGAAAACCAGAACTGAAAAAGACACAGGTACCCCAATGTTCATTGCAGCACTATTTACAATAGCTAGGACATGGAAGCAACCTAGATGTCCATCGACAGATGAACAGATTAAATGGAATATTACTTGGCCATTAAATGGAATTAATTTGAGTCAGTTCTAATGAGGTGGATGAACCTAAAACGTGTAGCATAGAGTGAAATAAATCAGAAAGAGATAAACCAAGTTCTGTATATTAATGCATATATATGGAATCTAGAAAAATAGTACTGATGAACCGTTTTCAGGGCAGGAATAGAGATGCAGACATAGAAAAGGGACTTGTGGACACAGCAGGGGAAGGAGAGGGTGGGATGAATTGAGAGTAGCACTGAAACATATATATTACCATATATAAAATAGAAAGCTAGCAGGAAGTTGCTATATAACACAGGGAGCTCAACCTGGTGCTCTGTGACAACCTAAAGGGATAGGATAGGGATGAGAGGGAAGTTCAAAAGGGAGGGGATACATGTATACTTATAGCTGATTCATGCTGATGTTTGGCAGAAAGCAAGAGAATATTGCAAAGCAATTATCCTTCAATTAAAAATAAATGTGCATAATTAAAAAAATAAACACATTTTTAAAAATCAGCCCCAAATAACTATGAAAAAGAAGCTTCTCAGCTTTCATGTCATCTTGCGTCAAAGGCATTCCAAATACTAAACAAGACACTTAGATAAAGTTAACTCTAAACAAGCAGATATCAAAATATAAAACTTCATTTTATTCTCATTCTACCTTTCTCTGTATCCATATCCACGGTAAAGAGAATTGGCCTATAGAAAACATTAATTAAGACTGTAAACTAGGCAAAGTTTGTCTTCTGAAGCCATCACTTGCATTATAAGTTACTTTTTTTCTGTCTCTATTTCACTTTTTCTATTTTACTTTTTCTTCCTCTCTAACATTTTTCATATTTTCTTGGATCTCTGCTGTAACCGTCTCTCTGAGGTATGCTTTGGCCTCCCTTGCTCTGGTGTTGAATTTATTTTACCTATATTTTTCTCAGTGTCAGATGCCCTGATAAAGAACAACACCTACAAACATCTATAACTCCTTTCCTTTTGCCTCACCTTCTGTCCAAGACTAATGCATTCATGTAACCCCAAGATCATACCCTTTCTTGCTTTCTCAGAAATCTTTAAAATTTCGTAGTATTCAATTTTCTCTCTTCACTTTCTTAGTGTCTTTCCCTCATTACAAAAACACATTTAAGTCTCTTCCTAAAAAACAATAAAACCTTTAGCTTAAAAGGTAAATAAAGCTACTATATGGAACTTACCCTATGGTGTCCTCCCTTTAGTCTTTGCCCTCAAGCAAATTCACTCCCTGGTCCAGAGCAATATGTCTTCTGCTGACACTATTATATTAATCCCAGAGTTCTTAACCTAGGGCTGTAGGGTCTGTGGATAGAATTCAGAAGACTCAAGAACTTGGGTGGCAAAATGAATCACTTCTTTATTTTCTACAACCTCTAAAATTACTAATATATACTGTATTTACAAATATACTAAATTACTGTGAGCCTTCCACTATAAAATCCCATGAACAGAGAAGCTGTCCATACTGTAGGCTACAGTCCATGGGGTTGCAAAGAGTCGAACACCATTGAGTGACTTCACTTCACTTCAACTATATCTTGTGTAGTATGTTAAACAAGCACATATTACTCTACACAATTCATTTGGTAATGGCTGCTATTGTTGTTGTTTAGTTGCTAAGTTGTGTCCGACTCTTTTGCGACCCCGTGACCTGTAGCCTGCCAGGTCGTCTGTCCGTGGGATTTCCCAGGCCAAGAATACTGGAGTGATTAGCCATCCGCTTCTCCAAGGATCTTCCCAATCCAGAGGTCAAACTCACATCTCCTGCGTTGGCAGACGGGTTCATTACCATTAAACCACCAGGGAAGCTCTTGGTAATATGTTCATATAATTGCTTTCCTTTGTAATCCTACATATTTTATTTTATCCATCTGTGGCAAACTGTATTTCCCGAATGTACTACAAAAATATCTCGCATTTCACACGCTTTTCTATGATGTAAACATGCCATTTCCCTATAAAGAAGTAGAGCCTGGGACTTCCCTGGCTGCACAGTGATTAAGATTCCTTGCTTCCACTGCACAGGGCACAGATTCAATCCCTGGTTGGGGAACTAAGATTCCCCATGCTGTGCAGTGCAGCCAAAAAAAAAAAATTTTTTTTTTTAAATAAAATGAAGATGTAGAGCCTAATTCCCTTCTCCTTAAATCCAAGGTGGCACTTAACTTGCTTGCAACCAACAGAGTGTGGTGGAAATGACATTGAGAGGCTTCTAAGGCTAGGTGAGGAAAAGTAACGCCGGTTCTGGGTTACGTTTCGGGTGGTTGGCTAAACAGTGAGTTACCAGAACAGAATTCGGTACCTGCAACTAGACTGTTGACATACAAAAACATAAAATATGTGATACTGGCTTTGAGTTTTGGTGGTAGACACAACCTGGCAGGGCCCTAAGAATCTCATTAGCTAAAGCTTGATGAGCCTTGAGGAGGCTATTAGAGAAGCCTTAAAGGAGAGTCAATAAAATGCTCTCAGAAGCCAGAGGAAAGAAGAGAGATCCTTGTTACAAAGTGGCAGAAAATTTAGCAAAACTGTTGGCTGTGCTAAGTTAAAAAGCAGAAAATGTTGGTAACCAACTGTTCTTCTAGCTAAGGTAATTTCCAAGCAGGAAGTTCAAAATGTCAACTGGTTTCTTTTATATGTACACACAGTAGAAGGTATAGTTAGAAAGATGAGCTAAAGAAAGTATTCTGTTTTCAGGCAGAATTTAAGGAAATATAAAGGACCCAGCAAATTGCTGGATTCAAAAGTAAAATTATTTTCATCTACAGTCTCACCCAGCAGAGAATGTTCAAAGTAAGAAAAGGTCTGAAGACAAAGGTCTAACAGGTTCCTGGGAGGAAAATCTGGTCTCCAGGAAGAGAGGAAGCCAAGGATGTTACTGAAAAATCCTTTGTTAACACCTGATTTCTCCTTGATCTCCTTCCCAGTGCCTTTTTCTGTACTTGTCCACTAAAACTAGATATGCCCAAGGGTTTTGTCCTCAATGTCTTCAACTACTTCTGAAAATTTATTAATCCCCAAATCTCTCTCTCTCTCAAGCCCCCACCTCTCTCCAAGAACTAGACAGATTTGTACATCTCTACCTAAATATCTCAGAGAAACCTCAAACTAAACTATTTCAACATCTTACCCATCCCTACCCCACAAGTTCTTCCTATACCTGGACCTGCACTGGGAATAAAAAGCACTACCACCTAGTAAACCGCCCAGCATAGGAGTCACCCCTGACCTCTTCCTCTCCTTCACCCTGCCTCCGTCCTCCCACTAGCAACAGCTGAAAATATCGGTTTTCAAGTTCTACAGATTCTACCTGCTAAACTCTAAAGTCTATCCCTCTTCAGTTACATCCCGTCTGGCCTACCTTTCAAACAGTATCTCCATATCAATATATCTTCCACACTCTGCTGAAAATCATCTCTTTAAAATAAAACAATCCTTCAAAGACCCCTATCAAAACCTTTTCACATAGCTTACAAGTAAGTGTCTTTTGGTCTAGTTCTCCCCTACAATATGCCTCACATACCATTTATTTCAACGATGCAAAATAAAGACCCACCATGATTATGAGTACATACCTCTCCCCATACGGTGCAACCCCTGTTATGAATTCTAAGTACTTCACTATGTGTTAATTGAATTCAATAATTATAGAGCACCTACTTCATGGCAAATTTGGCAGGACCTATGCCAGGGCTAGGCATACAAAAACAAATAACAGGTCCTGCCTCTCCCCTGGAAGCACAGAGAAAGAAGGAAAATAAGTACAACACAGGAATTTATAATGGAAGATAGCATGATGTAGTAGACTAACCATTTGGAGTGGGCAGAGAGGTAGAGCAGGCAGTAAGAAAAACAACAGGAAAAATTTAGCATATTCTCCTGGAGCAACAAATCCCTTTGATGTAAGTAACTTAAAACATTTTAATATTAATATACTCATTGTAAGCATAATACAAATTACATGAGAGATACAATTAAATACTTTAAAATTCACGGGCCATTTTGGGTAAGAATGACTATCCAGAGTTAGAATTTAAAGCAATATTACTAAGCAGAAGGATAGCCACGTTAAGTCAGAGACCTTCTTAGAACTGAGCAACTCATCACACCACCTAAAGGACATTTTGGCTCTGTCGATCCAAAAAGCCAACCAGAGTTGGCTGGGCAAAAATTCAGTGAAACGTGACTGGATGGTCAAAAAGATTGTTACAATCAGCCTATACCTCTACACAGCCTCTTTAGAGGGCTTCAGATATAGCAAGAAGGTTTGCAGACAACTGAGGAATCCTGATTGAAGGCAGGAGGAGAAGGGGACAACAGAGAATGAGATGGTTGGATGGCATCGCTGACTCGATGGACATGAGTTTGAGCAAGCTCCGAGAGTTGGTGATTGACAGGGAGGCCTGGTGTGCGGCAGTCCATGGGGTCACGAAGAGTCAGACATGACTGAGTGACTGAACTGAACTGAACTGAGGAATCCTGAACCTACTAACCTACTTGGTCAGATTAAAGTTATCTGTAATTATGCAAAAGAAGCCTCAGAAAACCAAGAAAAGTTTATACTCGCTCCAACTCCTGCTGAGATGCTGAGTCAGCAAAATCGCTGATACTCTTTCAGGAGATCAGCCCTTAGGGAAGTTACACAGGAAAAAATGGAGAAACCTATGAAAAACACCTGGGATGACAAGAACCCATTTTGAATTGTTATGTGTGGGTGGTTTTGGCCTGAGGCAAGAGGCAGCCCACCAAAGCCATGGGATAACAAAACAGAAGAACTCCTGAAGTTCAATTTTTGCTTTTCTTGGGTCCCAACACCTATGTGCACACAACCTGGTCCCATCTGTGGTACAACCTCTGGTCTCCAGTCCTCAGAAAAGTAGAAGCTGAGAAAAATAGCTGGATACACACTAATCTCCCCTGGATGTTTCTTCACATCACCCTCTCCTCCTACACAAACCTCTTCCTCAAGAGAGAAGGGTAAAGAAGTGAGCCAAAGTTATACTATATATGGTGTTAGGAGTGACTGACCCCAGCTCTCTCATGCCTGGGGTCTCTCTAACTCCTGCCCTGATATCATCGGGACGTAAACCTGATGCTCTCCTACATAAGCATTATCTGACAGCGTAAAATATCAAGTACCAAAGAGTAAATGTCTGTTCGAGGTACCATTACAAAATACCATAGACATGATGACTTCAACAGAAATACTTTCTTACAGTTCTGGAGGCTGGAGGTCTGTAACTAGGGTGCCAGCAGGGTCAGGCTCTGGTGAGATCTCTCATTATGGCTTGCAGATAGCAGCAAGTCTTATAAAAGCACTAACCTCACTGGAGCAAGGCCCCACCTTCATGACCTCATCTAACTTTACTATCTTCCAAAGGTCCCATCTCCACATACCACACATTGGGGGTTAGGGCTTCAACATACAGATTTGGAGCAGGCAGAATGATATACAAATATTCAGTCCATAACATTCTTTTTTTTAAAGGGGGAAATTTGATCCTAACATCATACCATATGAAAAATCAATGGCAAGAATTTAAACATCAAAAACAACTTTAAAAAACTTAGTGGAAAAGATGACTATCGTTTGACATCAGTAAGGAAAGATTTCACTATATTAAGAACCGCTGTTCATCAAAAGATACCTTTAAGAAAGTAAAAATACAACTTATAAACTAGCATACAGTATTCACAATACACACAACTTATAATGCACTATTATCAACAACACATTAAGCATTAGCATACACATACAAACACATTCGGAATATCGCCATAAAAAATGAGCAAGAGACAATAAAGAGGCATTTCACAGTAAACACAAACATATAACCAAGACATGTACAAAAAACTGTTCATCACAAAGGATTACAGATTTTCAAAGCAAGGCCCTGTGTCACAAAAAACAGTGAAAAGCTTTGAAATGGACTTAAAACAAACAGATAATTAAAAAAAAAAACCTAGTGAGTGTTCTCTTGAACTCACATATTCATTACCTCTTTCTTTCATTGCCTTTGAGAAATTTTTCAATTTGATAAAATGTAGAAAATTGATGATAATGTGAACTATCCTTGTGTACAACAGAGCAAATTAGTTGTTTCCAGTGGATTACAATTGATAATTGCCCAGGAGATAGACCAATTTTTGCATCTATTTGAAAATTTTATTTCAGCATTCCTTTACTACATATAAATGAGTAGTTCTTCAAATTTCCCTTTGAACTGATTTAAACTTCTTACCAGTTTCCTCATTAGTGAGTTAAATAAACTACTTGACAAGTGCTGATTTTATATCTGTAGAGAGTCACAATTATACCTCCTTTTAAAAATCCTTTGTGACCTCAATTAAAATTCAACATCAACCACTATGATTCAAAAAAAAAGAAAAAAACCGTCCAGCAAATGAGGAACAGAAAGGGCTATTCAATCCAAGGATAATGTCATGATGAATGACTGACAATTTTCTCCCTAAAATCAGGAACAAGCCAAGGATGTCTACTCTCATCACTTGAATTAAAAGTTGTACGGGAGGTTCTGGCGTGTAAAATAAGGCAAAGGAAAACTGACAGAATGAGAGGAAGAAATAAAACTGTCTTTGATTATATACCTATCACAATTAGATAGTAAAGCCTGGAAAAACTTAAGAAAAAAAAGCTCCTTAACAAAGGCCAACATACAAAATTAAATTCTATTTTTATATGCTAGTGATGAAGATGGAGAAGGCAATGGCACCCCACTCCAGTACTCTTGCCTGGAAAATCCCATGGATGGAGGAGCCTGGTAGGCTACATTCCATGGGGTAGCTAAGAGTCGGATACGACTGAGCAACTTCACTTTCACTTTTCCCTTTCATGCACTGGAGAAGGAAATGGCAACCCACTCCAGTGTTCTTGCCTGGAGAATCCCAGGGACGGCGGAGCCTGGTGGGCTGCCGTCTATGGGGTCGCACAGAGTCGAACACGACTGACGCAACTTAGCATAAGCAGTGATGAATAACTCGAAACAAAACATTTAAAATGTCACTACAATAACAAAAAAATCAAAACAGAAGACTTATACACTGAAAACTAAAAATAATACATAGCTCTTGAGAAATTAAAGATGATCTAAATAAGTGGAGTGAGATATCATGTTTATAAAGTGTTAAGATGTCTACTCACTTCAATTTGATCTGTGGAATAAATAGTGTGAAGCAAAATCTATACATGTTTTTTTCAGAAAATGAAAAGCTGATCTTAAAACCTAAATTTCAGTGGATTTTAACATTTAAAGGAAAAACAAAGAGCCTAGAAGAGCCAAAACAAATTTTTAAGAAAAACAAAATTAGATAACTTACTGTACTTGACTTCAAAACTTAAAAACCTACTGTGGGAGGGAGGTGGGAGGAGGGTTCGGGAGGGGGAGCACATGTGAACCCATGGCTGATTCATGTCAATGTATGGCAAAAACTACTACAATATTGTAAAGTAATTAGCCCCCAACTAAAATAAATAAATTTATTTTTTAAAAAATAAAATAAAATAAAAAGCAAAAAAAAAAAAAAACTACTGTAATCAAAATAGCATGTTATCAACTAAAAGAAAAAAAATGCATCAATGGAACGGACATATACATGTATAGTCAACCGATTATTGATGACAACAAAGTCATCAAGGCAAATCAATGAGGAAAAAGTCTCTTTAACAAATGGTACTGGGAAAACTGGTAATTCACATGCAAAAGAATGAAGGTAAACCCTAAACTAATACTAAATACAAACATTAACCTAAAATGGATCAAACATCAAATTTTAAGACCTGAAAAATATGCCTAAAAGTAAGACGTTTCTCTTAGGCGAAAACAGAGCAAAAGCTTCACAACATTGGATTTGGCAATGATTTCTTGAATATGACACCAAAGGTGCAGGTAATAAAAGATAAAACAGACAAACTGGACTCCATGAAAAGTTTTAAATTTTGTTCATACAAAGACACTATTCACAGAATAAAAAGATAAGCCATAGAATGGAAGAAAATATTTGCAAATCACATATACGATGAGAGAATAATATTCAAAATATATAGAGAACTCTTAAAACTCAACAACAAAAAAACAAACAACCCTACTCAAAAACGGGCAAAGGACTTACACTGACATTTCCCTAAGAAGCTTTATGAATGGTCAATAAGCACAGGAAAAGATGCTCAGTATCACTAATAATTCAGTTCAGCTCAGTTGCTCAGTCGTGTCCAACTTTTTGTGACCCCATGAACTGCAGTACGCCAGGCCTCCCTGTCCATCACCAACTCCCTGAGTCTACCCAAACTCATGTCCATTGAGTCAGTGATGACATCCAACCATCTCATCCTCTGACATCCCCTTCTCCTCCTGTTCTCAATCTTTCCCAGCATCAGGGTCTTTTCAAATGAGTCAGCTCTTCACATCAGGTGGTCAAAGTATTGGAGTTTCAGCCTCAACATCAGTCCTTCCAATGAACACCCAGGACTGATCTCCTTTAGGATGGACTGGTTAGATCTTCTTGCAGTCCAAGGGACTCTCACGAGTCTTCTACAACACCACAGTTCAAAAGCATCAATTTTTCAGCACTCAGCTTTCTTTATAGTCTCACATCGATACATGACTACTGGAAAAACCATAGCTTTGACTAGACGGACCTTTGTTGGCAAAGTAATGTCTCTGCTTTTTAATATATTGTTTAGGTTGGTCATAACCTTCCTTCCAAGGAGTAAGCGTCCTTTAATTTCATGGCTGCAATCCATCTGCAGTGATTTTGGAGCCCAGAAAAATAAAGTCAACCACTGTTTCCACTGTTTTCCCACCTATTTACCATGAAGTGATAGGACCGGATGCCATGATCTTAGTTTTCTGAATGTTGAGCTTTAAGCCAACTTTTTTACTCTTCTCTTTCATTTTCATCAAAAGGCTCTTTAGTTCTTCTTCACTTTCTGCCATAAGGGTGGTGTCATCTGCATATTTGAGGTTATTGATATTTCTCCCGGCAATCTTGATTCCAGCTTGTGCTTCATCCAGCCCAGCATTTCTCATGATGTACTCTGCATATAAGTTAAATAAGCAGGGTGACAATATATACAGCCTTGATGTACTCCTTTTCCTATTTGGAACCGGTCTGTTGTTCCATGTCCAGTTCTAACTGTTGCTTCCTGACCTGCATACAGGTTTCTCAAGAGACAGGTCAAGTGGTCTGGTATTCCCATCTCTTTCAGAATTTTCCACAGTTTATTGTGATCCACAGAGTCAAAGGCTTTGGCATAGTCAATAAAGCAGAAATAGATGTTTTTCTGGAACTCTCTTGCTTTTTCGATGATCCAGTCACTAGAGAGATGCAAATCCAAACCACAAGATACCATCTCATACCCAACAGAATAGCTACTATGAAAAAAAAACAGCAAACAATTTTAGGCAAAATGTGGAGAAACTGGAACCTCTGTGCATTGTTCAGGGGAATCTCAAATGGTATTTCTGCTGTGGAAAACAATATGGTGATTCCTCAAAAATGAAAAAAACATAGAATTACCATATGATCCAGCAATTCCACTTCTGAATATAAACCCAAAAGAACTGAAAGCAGGGTCACAAAGAGATATTGGTACACCAAAGTTCACAGGAGCATTTTTCATAATAGCAAAAACATGGAAGCAACCCAAGTATTTATTAACAGATGAATGGATAAGCAAAATATGATATATATATATATATATATAAATAACAGGTATTATTCAGCTTTATAAAGGAAGCAAAAATACACTGCAACATGGATAAAACTCGAGGACATTATGCTAAGTGAAATAAGCCAGTCACGAAAAGACAAATTACTGTATGATTCCACTTACATGAGGTACTTTGAGTAGTCAGAATCATAAAGACAGAAAGCATTATCTTGGTTGCCTGGGACTGGAGGGAAAGGAAAATGGGGATTTGTTGTTTATTGTCTACAGAGTTTGCTTCACAAGATGAAAAGAGTTATGGGGGGACTCCCCTGGTGGTCCAGAAGTTGGGAATTCACCTTGCAATGCAGGGGACATAGGTTCGATCCCTGGTCGGGGAACCAAGATCCCACATTCCACGGAGCAACTAAGCCCAAGGGCACTGCAACTACTAAGCCTGTGAACTACAACTAGAGAGTCTGCAACTAAGATGCAAGATAGCCAAATAAACTAATTAATTTTTAAAAATTAAAAAAAAAAAGCATTATGGGGATAGATGGTGGTGATTGCTGCACAACACGAAGCATTTAAAACCACTGAATTGTATACTTAAAAATGGTTAAGATGATAAATTTTATGTTATGTATATTGAACCACAAATTTTTTAAGACACTAAAAAGAGATAATGGGAGGAAAGAACTTTGTGATGGTGAAAACAGATGATTCTTTAAAAAAAAAAAAGTGACAGAAATCAGAATAGTGGTTCACTGTGGTGAGGGAAAAGAATATCAAGGAAGGAGCCTGAAGAAACTGAAGCAGTAATAAAAAATATTCTAAATTTTCATAGGGGTATGGATTATACAGGTATATGCATTTGTCAAAACTCACTGAACTATATATTTAAGATCTGTATGTTTTATTGTAAAACTGAAAATTATACCTAAGTTTTAAATGTTTTTTAAAAGATCACAATTAATTCTATTTTAGATCATTCAGCTAGCAAAATTTTAAATCCTAAAAACACCAAGTATTGTAGAGACCGTAAAACAACAGGATCTGTTACACACTGATGATAGAAGGATAAAATGGGGCAATCACGTTGGAAATAAATTTTGGATTATCCCTTTAACATTCAGTACCATATAACCCAGCAACTCCATTCATAATTATATAGTGCAGGAGAATCTCTTGCAAATGAACTATTATAAGAGTCATGTATAGGAATGTTTCTTGCATCAGTGTTCAAATTAGCCAACACCTGAAGACTGAAATTTTTATCACTCAATCCCAGAAATAAATCATGTGATAACTAAGGTTATCAGGTTCATACATTAAAGATGTCTTTATGTTTTAAAGACAATTCAGTTTAAGTATGTATATATTATCACTTTGTTCAATGTGTGTG
This sequence comes from Okapia johnstoni, assembly GCA_024291935.2. Lineage (NCBI taxonomy): Eukaryota > Metazoa > Chordata > Mammalia > Artiodactyla > Giraffidae > Okapia > Okapia johnstoni. The sequence continues at coordinate 28,539,949 of CM044326.1, forward strand.
TGTACAGTATAAATCCAAAGTTAAGGCACAGAATTAAGGTACTATAATGATTTTTTAGCATATTAAAAAGCAGAGACATCACTCAGTCGATAAAGGTCCTTTGAGTCAAAGCTATGGCTTTTCCAATAGTCATGTACAGATGTGAGAGTTGGACTATAAAGAAGGCTGAGCTCTAAAGAACTGATGCTTTTCAACTGTGCTGTTGGATAAGACTCTTGAGAGTCCGTTGGATTGCAAGGAGATCAGACTAGTCAATTCTAAAGGAAATCAACCCTGAATATTCACTGGAAGGACTGATACTGAAGATGCCACTCCAATACTTTCACCACCTGATGCAAAGAGCTGACTCATTGGAAAAGACCCTGATGATGGGAAAGGTTGAAGGCAAAAGGAGAAGGGGGCAGCAGAGGATGAGATGGTTGGATGTCATCACAAACTCAATGGACATGAGTTTGAGCAAGCTCCGGGAGATAGTGAAGAACAGGGAAGCCTGGCATACTGCAGTCCATGGGATTGCAAAGAGTCAGGTACAACTGAGTGATTGAACAACAACAATGATTTTTTTTTTTTTATTTTAAAAGGTAGAATTTATTCTTTCAACATGGCTTTTATGGAAGTAAAGACCAGAACTTATCTAAATGCTGGTTACATCATTAACACTATATTCATACACAAAATATCCTGCAGCTGTGAACACAAATGAAGTAGATCTAAGTATACAGAAAGATTTCCAAGATATGGAAATAAGTTGAAAAATCAAGAAGTAGAACAGTACATTTTCACAGATTAAAATGAATTCCATAAGATATTTTAAATTTTATATATATATTTGCAAAAACAATTTGAAAGCTAATAAACTACTAATGGTACTTTCTTCTGAAGAAAGGGACAGGGGATCTAAGGTGAAAGGAAGACTTACTTTTCACTGTAAATAGTTTGGTACTACATGAATTTCTGACCATGTACCTGTTTTTCAATTTACTTGGAGGGAAGGGAAAAAGAAGCTCTCAAAATACTTTATGTTCTGGCAAGCAACCTAAAAACATTCATGCCTCACAGGAGGGGAAGAGCCAAAATTATCTTGAATAAGAACAAAATAGGAGAATTCAAAATAGGAGCATTGTGAATTCAATACTAAAAAATCTACAGTAATCAGACAGTGTGGTACTAGCACAAGAGAAGATGTATAAATCAATGGAATTGATTTGAAATTCCAGAAATAGCTTCCCAGGTGACACTAGTGATAAAGAATATGCCTGCTAATGAAGGAGACACAAGAGACGCAGGTTTGACCCCTAGGTCCAGAAGATCCCTAGGTCCAGAAGATCCCCTGAAGTTGGAAATGGCAACCTGCTCCAGTATGCTTGCCCGAAAAAATTCCATGGACAGAGGAGTCAGGTGGCCTACATTCCATGGGATTGCAAAGAGTCAGACATGACTGAACATGAGCACGATATTCATTAAGGGCACCAAGCTAATTCAATGGCCTAGGACAACTGGGTATCTGAATGCAAAAGAATGAAGGTGAGCCTCCACTTCACATCACTTAAAAAATTAACTCAATATAAAACACAGATCTAAATTTAAGACCTAAAACAGTAAAACTCATATTTGAAAGAAAATACAAATTATCTCCATTACCATGGATTTCTTAGATAAAACACAAAAATCATAATCAATAAAAGAAACAGATAAAAATAAAATCTTTGTGCTTCAAAGAACAATACTGAGAAAGTGAAATGACAACTCATAGAAGGGGAGAAAATATTGCAAATCATATATTTCATAAGTGACTTTATCCAGGATATATAAAGAACTCTTACAATCAAAGAATAACCTAATTTTTAAATGGGCAAAGGATTTGCATAGTCCTGTCTCAGAAAAATATATACAAATGGCCATTAAGCACATGAAAAGATATTCAGCATCATTAGCCATTAGGGAAATACAAATCAAAACCACAACGAGTGGTTTACAACCATTAGAATAGCTGCAATTAAAAAAAAAAGACGACAATAACAAACGTTGGTGATGATATGGCAAAACAAATCATACACTGCTGGTGGGAATGTAAAATGATACGGTCTCCTTGGAAAACTATTTGGCAGTTCCTCAAAATACTAGACATGGATTTACCAAATGACCCAACAATTCCACTCCTAGGTATATAACTGAGAGAAATGAAAACATGTGCACACAAAAACTTATACACAACTGTTCATAGCAAAATATTCATAATAACCAAAATGTAGAAACAATCTAGATGTTCACCAACTGATGAACAGATAAGCAAAATATGGTATATACATATTGCAGAGTATAGCTCTTGACCAAGAAATCCACCTGTGACTTTTCCAACCCAGCCAAAAATTACTACAAAGGCCCCAGCAGACCTCACATGGGAAACCTGCCCTTCTCTCACCAGATCTGGCGCACATCCAACTCACTGCAGTCTCTGAAGAAAGTTGCAGTCAAGGATGCAGGCCCCCAGGTTGACCATGCTCTTTAGCATAGCTGCATCCCTAGCCCAGGTACATTCTTCCAGAAGTTTCTTTAATCTGTGGCCTGCAGCTGAGGTCTTTCCTCAGGTGTCTCTTCTGCGATCTTCTCATTAGGAAAGAAACATTAGAGACACTTTTTCTCTATTCTGACTCAATACTCTTCCACTCTAGTCCTTCCATCTCAGCCTCCAAATAGCCCTGGGCCCATAAAACCGCAAGAACCTTTTGTTTAGCGCTCCCTCAGCTGTGAGAGGACTCCCCCCACCCGCCGCTCCCCCACCCGCATACTGATTGATTCTCCTGAGTGAGAGGACCTGTACTTTCTCAGGTGTAGCCTCTTGCTTATACTATCTCAGCAAGAGAATAAAGTCTAGACCGTCACTTTCATTTTGGAACGTTGTTTTTAGCCAGCTACTCTTGATACTTGGAATCTTAGTACTACCCCTACCCTCAACCCCATCTCTCCTTCTGTCTCTCTCTCTCAAGTCAGCTAAATCCCTGACACATACAATAGAATATTATTCGGCCATAAAAAGTAAAGAAGTACTGGTTCATGATGAATGAACCATGGATGAACCTTGAAAACTTTATGCTAGATGAAAGAAGTAAGTCACAAAAGACTACACACTGTACAATTTCATTTGTACGAAATGTCCAGAAAAGGCAGTGCTACAAAGAGAAAGTAGATTAGTAGCTGCCTGGGATTGAGTAGAGGGAGGAATGAGAAGTGACTGCTAATGAGTACTGATTTCTCTTTGGAGTAATGACCATATTCTAAAATTAGACTGAGATGATAGTTGCATAACTCTGTAAATTTAATTAAAAAGCCACCAAATTTAAATAAACAAGTGAATTTTATGATACGTAAATTATGTCTCAATAAAGCTGTTTTTTTTTAAATGTTAGTTCCCAACATTCTTAGAGAACTAGTGAAATGAAAAATGGATAAAAGCAGACTATGCTGCTTTGTAAAGAAGTTTGTAAAATATCCTTTAAACAATGTAAAGGTACTGAAGGATTGTCAATCACGGACTAACATGATGATATTTATCTTTTAGAAAAAGCACCCTTCTAAGTGTGACAAGAATGGCTTAGGGCAGAGCTGGATTCAAGGTGGAAAGACCAGATGACAGACTTATAATGGTATATTCTAAAAAATCAAAAGATGAAGAAGATTTGAGCCAAGACACATAAGAAAAGGAAAAGGGCTATGATACTATCGTTGGAGTAGAACACCAGCCACAGAAATCAACCACTAACATACTAAAGGATATATCCCTATTTTACAAGGCCCCCCAAACAGTGGGAACTAAAGAAAATAATCATCTCCAAGAGAACAGAGTTGTATAAAACTCTTACTAACAGAACTATTAAAACAGTTACTGCATATTATAATCTATGACTTAACTAATTAAAGGTTTGCATTTAAGAATAGCAGATTATAATGCCAATATCTTTCTCAAGTGTGTGTCAGAGAACAGCTGTGTGAACTCCATCTTTGAGTAAGAAAAACAAAGTAAAAATTCACTCAAAACTATTTTAATCACTAGAACCAGCTCCATTCATTTCAATCAAATGTCCTACAGATTAAAAGTGAGCATGCTATATATGTAGCTTTATAATAAATAGTATTTGCTTCCTATTAAAAGTCAGAGGAAAAGACATTAAATTTTTAAAGCCTTAAATTTTTCAGAAACAATTATTTCTCATTATAAATACATTTTAAAAGACAAGTGCATTCATAAAATATCTTACCTTGGGTTTTCAGAAAAATCCACAGAAAAATATTTATAGCATAAGTTCCAGTTTAGGCAGACACCTGAATTAAAAAAAGGAAAACGATACGGTCAATATGACTAAATCTGTGTAGGGAACTTAATTTTTTCAAGAGGAGAAACCTAACTTGACCGTCCAAATTTTATGTTCAAGCTGTTCTTTAGAAACCTGTAGACTGTCAAGGATATTAATTCTGCTAAATTTTCTATTATCTATAATTATTTAACATTTTGACAACTCTTGAAATAAAAAAAAGAGTATCAAAACATATATTAAGAAGGGGTGAGGGGAATCAATTCAAGAGGAATATTTTTCTTTTATCTGCTCAAGTTTTCAAAAGAAAAGCATTTTCTAAAAGTCTGCACTCCCTATAAAATCACCATTATGACCTCCTATCCTCACAAAAATGACAGTACTCAGAATATCTGGAAATAAAAAAGTAAACCAACAGTATGTGTTTATAAAACTTAAGTAAAATGGAAAAGTATATGAAACAAATGGCTAATAAACTATGAAAACTCATCTATATTGGCCAAGGAAATCAAATTGAGACATCATCTTTCATCAATAAAATTAGAGTTGTTTTTAAAATAAGATGTTAGTTATTAGTGCTGTTTCAATTATCCTCCTTCCGAGACTCACAGTAGAATTGCACTTCACTGCCCTGTTTCATCTCTGGGGTATGTGACTTGCTTTAGCCACTAAAATGTACATAGACATGATACGAGATACTATCAAGCATAAGTTTCAGGAACCAGTACACAATTGGAAGACCTACCCAAGTAACAAGATGGAGCTCTGATTAGGATGGTTCACTAAATGACTCCAAAGAGAGAAAGAGAAGACACTCTGTTGATATGTGTTAGACACGTAGCACGAGCAAAAAATAAGCTTTGTTGTATTAAACCACTGAGATCTGGGGGACTGTTTCTATAGCATAATCTACCACTATACTGACAGCCACTAATGATAATGTAATATAATTACATAATTATAATAATATAATGATGCAATATAATGGGCATCTTTGCACACTGTTTGCAGCAGTGTAAATAGGTAAAATCTTCCCTGGAAAGCAATTTTGCAATGCACAAGAGCCTTAGAAAGTTAAAACCATTTGGTCTGTTAACTTTTTCTTTTAGAACTCTGTCCTAAATAATAAAAAATCCAAACAAATATTTATATCATAGCACATTTATGACTGTAAAAGAACTGGAAACAAACTAAATGATCAAATGATTGTTTAATAAGTTAGAATAAGCAATCATTAAAATTATGCATCATAAATGCTTAATTTCTAGTAGAGGAAACTGTGTGAACTTTATTATCTGTTCAATTTTTCTGTATATGCAATTCTAGAACACACACAACTAATCCATAGTGACAGAAAGCAGACCAGTTGTTACAGTAGCCAATGTTGTTGAAAGAACTAACTACAAAGGCATTTAAGAGAAACATTGATGGCAATGTTCTGTTTTCATTGTCGTGGTGACCATAGGGATATATACATTAGTTAATACTCATCAAAGTATACTGCACATTAATTATATCTTACTAAGGTTGATTTTTAAAATAAAATTTTAAAATGCTTAATGACAGGAAAATGTTCATCTACTGAGTAATTTGAATTATGTAAATGTATACATGTGCACAGAAAAAGACTAGAATTATGACGTCAGTAGTACTTTACATAAAGATTATAAGTAATTCAAGTTTTTCCATATATTTTGTACTTTCAAAATGCTCCGAGTAAGTATGTACTTTTATGTTTATGTTAATGGCATTTTATGGAGAACCAAAGTCTGAAACCTAGAATCAGTTTGAGGTTTTATTAATTTATCCATTCAGTATTGATTGCATGCTTCCATGTACAAACAGCAGTCTATGTGGCTAGAGTTATGCTTCTGAACTTGGGAGCTGTTTTCCCAAGGTTCAGTTAGATGTGCCAATGAAAGTACAAGCATCAACAATCTGCAAGCCACATCTGTTTATCACCTTTACACCAGCAAATGACAGTTAGGTCATGACTATTTTTAAGAATTGTATGCATTAATGATTATTTATTTACCTAGTCCTTCTGAAAATAAGCTTAAAACTTCCATAATATTTAATATTGACATGTATTGCTTTGAATTTATGTATTTTTAATTATGTTTATGAATAGTATAATGATTATATACATTGATAAATATTCATTAAATTTCTATTATTTAATCATTTATTTAAACAATTAAAAGCTTTTACAAATATAAAAATCACTACAGTGCTTAAAATTATAACATTAATAGTAGAAAAATATAAATGAAACACAGAAAGAGATAAATGTGACAATGAAGATAGCATTAAACAAAAAAGAACCAAGAGTATTAGGTTAATCAAATAGAAACATACAATGATATAACTTATAAGCTATAATCAATAGGGAAGGATATAATAGGAAATATTTGTCATAGAGCATGGCAATTCAAGATAGTGGGGACAGGAGTTAAACACGAAAAAGTGTACTACCTTCTCATGTCAGAAAAATCTAAGATACCTACTCTATTACAGGGAATACATATGAAGCAAAAAACTGGGGCAAACATAAAAGAGAATCTGATTCAAAAATGATTTTAAACCAATGGGCACAGGGATTAAATCATTATGTTTAGTTACAATTGTATAATATATTGCTTTCTCAAGTTTGATGTCTGGACTTAAACTTTATATCCAAAAAATACTAAACTGTTCATAGTTTAAAATAAAATACAAATACTACATTATTTATACTAATAATGATTAAGAAGTGCTAGAGCAATGTGTGTTTATCAAGATACAGCTATTAAATATCAGAATAAAATAGTCTTAGATATCAAGGATATAATGCAAGAAATATCTGGGCATTAATCAAAAAATGAGTAAAATATCTGAGACATAGGGAGCTTTCAAGGCACTTAGAAATGAAGGATATAATCTGAAACACAAAATTATCAAGATGCAAGAAAATGAATAAGCAATTTTCAATGAGTACTGGCTTCCTGATCTTTAGATAATATGTTATAACTGTGTGTGTGTGTGTGTGTGTGTGTGTGTGTGTGTTAGTCGCTCAGTCACGTACGACTCTATGCGACCCCATGGACTATAGCCCACAAGGCTCCTCTGTCCATGGAATTCTCCAGGCAAGAATACTGGAGTGGGTTGCCATTCCCTATTCCTGGGGATCTTCCCGACCCAGGAATCGAACCTGAGTCTCTTGCATTGGAGGTGGACTCTACTGTTTGAGCCACTAGGGAAGCCCAAAATTATAAGTATTCAATAAAAATACAGGCAAATGGAAAAACCCTATCACCAAGCTGATCTTGGTTTGTAAATTTTAGAAATCTTAAGTAATAATTGCCCCAGTTAACAAAATCAAGGGCTAAACTATGGCCTGGCGGCCAAATCCAGTCCATTCCTATTTTTGTCTGGCCCCTGACAATGATTTTTACATTTTCAAGTCAGTTTAAAAAAAAAAAGGAATATGCAATGGAGACAGTATGTAGCCATAAAACCCAAAATATTTACTATCTCACCCTTTACAGAAAAAATTTTGCTAACCTCTGAACAATTCATAACCAGTAAAACAGTTCACAGTGGCAGCTCTAATCCAAATTCCAAAGTGTGCCATGGTGTCACAGTATATTACGACTAGAAGGAAGCCCTAACATCATCTTTCCTCCCCATCATGTTACAAAGGAAATTCCAGTCTTTCTGGCCTACCATCTCCTAAACTCAAGCACTTTACATCCCATCACAACATTGGCTCTCTTTTCTTCTGTGGAGTAATTTGAAAATAAAAGAGAGGTATAGTAGAGTAAATATGCTTTCCTCCAACTTTCCACTGAGCTCTTCTAACAGTCAAATTGACCAAAATGAGCTACTGATAACCATAATTGACCAGCTCAGCATCAAGGGTCATTTCTATTTTCTCAGCTTCATCTCCTCCTACTATATTCACATATCCTCCATACCAAGCAAATAAATCTACTTAACATTCCTGAAAAAGTATCTTGTTCTTTTTGTCCTGAGGACCTTGGCTATTTCCTTCCTGTGGACAAATCCTCCCTTCTCCACCTATCCAAATTCCTACCATCTTTCATGGTTCAATTCAACATTCATGACACTTCCAAAAAGTTTATAATTCTATAGAAAACATAGGTTAGGTTCATACAAAAAAGTAAAAAATAAATATCCCCAAAGGTGTAACAAACAAAATGTTATAGAAATTTCAAAGAATAAAATGTCAAGGGAAATGTTAGGTAAGGTTTTGGGAAGGCCTTTGAATAAGACGTTAAAGGACATAGACAAGAAAGGAGGGCATTAAAGGAAGTAGAAATGGAATGACCAAAGGTACAAAAGGAGCAATTTGTTATGGCAAAGATTCTCACCATTTTTTTGTTTCCCTAGATATGGTTCTAGCCAAGGGATGGCATATACAATGTTCTTAATTTCTAAAGAAACTGAGCTCCCCCCAAAATGAAATAAGTTACAAAAAATCACAGATGTAATATGCTGGTTGAGGTAATCAGTATTCAAAAAGTAGACAGTCTATACCTTCTTAAAGTTTTCCATTAGCCTTTGTAAACAACAACAAAAAATACAACATACCGCTAAACTAAATATAAATTCTGTGCATTTAAGGTTGAATCTGTCATTTTCATAACATTAAGCATACCAAAAGAACTGAAAGTTTTTACTTTTTAATTATTTTAGCTTCCTTTCTACAGTAATTTTATTCCATGGGTAGCAAATTTTGCTATTCAGCTCACTCCATACCTAGGGCCTAGTAGATGTTATCTATATACTTTTTGAATTGATATTGGAATATAATACACATTTCACTGAAAATACTTGTTCTAATTATTCAGAGTAATAGAAAGCGGAGAGAAAATAAGTAACATTGATTGAGAACGCTGCAAAAATTAAGCCATAAATAAACTATTACTTCAAAATCTTCCTTGAAGTAAATAATCTATTAATATTTACCAGTATCTCAAACCTTTATTGTAGCCTTTGTTATAACGTTACACACACATATCATCAAGACAGTCATTTTTGCTAAATATAGCTTAAGGGAGAAAAATCACGTAATTTGATACCCAGAAAAATGCCAGTAGTTCACGTTTGTATTCTTCACAATTCCTAGCACATAGTGGTGCTTTCAAATCATTCATTGAGTTGAACAGTCATAGAGCAAATGTTTATTCTGCTGTCCATATAAGTTCATTATATTTCATAGGTATGAGTCATCAGCTCTGACAATAAAAGCAGAACTTACACCACTACAAATCCTTGACATATTTCAAGAGCTCTCAGAAACATGAAGAGATATCCATGGATATATTCCCTAAATTATACAAGTATAAGAAGATACACCCATTCACTGTTGTAGATTTGCTATATTTAGATGGCTCTTGAATTATTCAAGCATATACCAATACAGCATTGAAGGGGTCCACATACTTGCTCCTGACAGTCTGGAAACAAAAGCTCCTATTCAGATAAAAGATGACAGGCAACAGGAATCTGACAGGCCAGTAATTTACTTCCTTTTCTGCACACTGGAATTTGTAGGCCTCCACAGTCATCAAGCAAAATTAGTTTCATGATGTCAGCCAAAAAGCCTCATGGGCAATAGTTTTATGTCATTAAAAAAATCACCATCTTCAATCTGACTGAATTTGTGTTTGCTCATTAGAAGCCTCTCAGTGAATCAGCAGAGAAGTTTTTTCATTGTACTCTTGCTCTATCAATGCTTGCTGTAGCCCTGAACTGTAACAAATTCCTAATCTCCCTTCTTTCCCTACACCTAAAATAACTTAGATATAGTTGAAGAAGCTAAATATCAAACAGTCTAGTAGTTCTTTACCAATAAAGGTTGCAATTTCAAAGATACAAATGTGGTATACAAATATTTAACAAACTTAAGAATCAAGGGTCAAATAGAGACATCTTCATCTTCCATCTCTTGTACTCTTAAAGTCTGAATCTACCACGCTCTCTCACACTCTGCCTTTGTAAGTGCTATTTTCTCCTTAGCTTGGTTAGAATCTCCTCCTTGAATCTGACTTTGGCAAATTTTTAGTCACCATAGAAGTCTTCACTACTTTCCCCAAAAAAGACTCAAGCAATCCTTCCCCTATGTACTGTCTATACATATTTTCAATACATACATCTCAAATTGGGTATTAACTGTTAGTCTATAGTCAGAGAATGAACACACCTTGGCAGAGCTAATATTCAGCTGGTTTGCACCACTACAGCCTTAAGGGTTGTGCTGAAATACTTCTGTAATATGGTCTGGCAAACAGTCACTGCCCTAAATGTCACCAACTCGAAGATAACTGCTGATGGCCTAGTCTCCCTACTATCATCACCATCACCACCACTCTAACTCAGCAACAGAAGCAGCAAAGCCTGATACACTGTAAAGAACGGAGGGGTCCTTCAAGACCCTGAGTCTAGTGCTGTGGCCATCTTGATTGGCTGATGCCTGTGTTGTAGTATACTCTCATCACTCCTGCTTCCTTGTACAAAGCTTTGTACCCAAAGCATACAGTAGACCTTTAACGAGCTGTTAATTCTTTATTAAAACAATAAATTAATTAATAATCAGCTCTACTCAACGACCTAAGACCAATGGGTATGTCATCAAACTTATGCAGACAGTAATCAGATTGGCAAGAAAAATCCAGGTCCTTAAGTATAAGATAGGAAAATTTGTCAAGTCTGCCTATTTTCTATGCTTGCTTTCAGCCACTGATAAAAATAAATGCTTAATTTGACAACGTGGGAAAAATTCTTCAATGTAATACTTTATGGTGCATACGATTCAAGGTTGTGGTTTTTTTTTACATTATTAAACAAAGTTCTTATAAAATGATACTCTATAAAAATACCACAAACAGTGATCACTGAATTCTAATCAGTATCTTGAACAGGAAGATAGGTATCACTAAGGAAGAACACAAGTAATTAATTCAAATGGAGAGAAAAAAGCAAGAATAAGAAAAGTCAGTTAATTATGAATCACATGTCTAATTACAGACTTTGCCGGGGGCTTCAAATACTTCTAATTAGTTTTACTTGGTATATTAATTATAAACAGAACACCATGAGAGAATTTTCTAATCACAGGAATTCACTGAGCATGTAAAATCAAGTTTTAAGTTATCTTTCTAATTTAATAATTAAATATTCAATAATATATGATAATTATTTTGAAAATCATCAATAAAAAAATATACATCACATTAAAGTCAAGTAACTCAGAACACTATTAAGGTAGTAACAGAATCTTTAAAAAATCCACAAGGGAGATGTATAGCTGAAAGAAGGATGAATATGTAACTGTAATAAGAAATTTGAACTTTAAATACTGATACACCAATCATTTTAGGCCACTTACTTTCTAGTATCAAAATCATCTTTCAGTCATACTATATGGAATTTCAGAGAGCTATAAAATTTAAGTATTAAACATAATAGTGGAGAGAAGAACAATAACCACATTTTCTAAAAGAGAAGCTTAATTATCTAATTTCTACATTGTCCTATTAATCTAATGTCAATTTTTAGTAAAACAATGCTGTTCTACATACACAGCTGCTAATGAAAAGTTCTAGAAGGTAACAAAATCTCAAACAAGAAGCATCATGTAATATTTAGAACAAATCAAGGAAGACCAGCCTGACATTCAATTATTAAACACAGAAACAAGGAAAGAGAAAACAAATACTAATTTTAATTTAATAAAAGCTTTTGAAGTCTTACTAATCCTTATTTGAAACAACCATGTAAATTATCTTGGATATTAGCACAACCATATGAACTCAAACAGCAAATATACACAATGAATAGATTAAGTAATAGTAACTGTAGCTACCAAGGCAATGGCACCCCACTCCAGTACTCTTGCCTGTAAAATCCCATGGACGGAGGAGCCTGGTAGGCTACAGTCCATGGGGTCGCTAAGAGTCGGACGCGACTGAGCGACTTCACTTTCCCTTTTCACTTTCATGCATTGGAGAAGGAAATGGCAACCCACTCCAGTATTCTTGCCTGGAGAATCCCAGGGACGGTGGAGCCTGGTGGGCTCCTGTCTATGGGGTCGCACAGAGTCGGACACGACTGAAGCGACTTAGCAGCAGCAGCAGCATAAATAATATATGAGACAGAATGCAATGTGATTTACATAGATTGTTAATTTTCACAACCACCTTGCAAGGCAGATAATCATCCCTACTTTACTAATGATGATTTCTCTGCTAGAAACAATCTTGCCAAGGTCAGCTAGTAAGTAGCAGAGTAAAGATTCAAACCACTATTCCACAGGCCCTGTACTGGCTGCTATACCCCACTGCCTGACCAGATGCACTCAATGAATTAAAGTAAATCAACTTAGCACTTAAGTCCCATGGTATATTAGCTCTCCTAAATGGATGAAGTCAAGACTATGGACCACTATCCCAATAGACGCGACCATCAAAATATCTAAGGAAAATAATATAAGTTTGTAATTATATTTCCAACCCTGATTTAGAAAATCAACAGTGTTTCCAGTCAGTTTAAGGGTTGTCACAAAATTCTGTTTTCATTAAACTCACTCACTTTGATATAAATAAATAAATTAATAAACATGAATTTTTAAAAAACTTACAAACATTTAGATGCAGACATAGCAGAATACTGAAGGGGGAAAAATCAAGTAAGAGAATATAATTTTTATACCTTTAGAATCTTCTGTCAAGAAATTCTAGGACTTCCCTGGTGGTCCAGTGGTTAAGAATCTACCTGCCAATGAGGGAGACACAGGTTTGATTCTTGATCTGGGAAGATTCCACATGCCATGGAACAACTGAGCCCGTTTACCACAACTACTGAGCCTGCACTCTAGTGCTGCAACTACTGAGCCTGCACACCCTAGAGACTGTGCTCCGCAGCAAGAGAAGCCACCTCAATGAGAAGCCCTCACACCACAACTGGAGAGTAGCCTTTGCTCGCTGCAACTAGAGAAAGTCCTCCAGTACAGCCAAAAATAAAATAAATATTTCAAAAGGCAGCTATTTTGCATATCCCTCTTCCCAAAAAATGACCCTAAATAAATTGATATGTATAAAGTTACTGCATACCTAACAAACGCACATAACAAAAGTCTGATGAACAGTAAATGGTTTTGTTAAATGAAGATGAAAAGTGAAAATGGGGCAGAAAAAGCAAACTAAGGGAAAAGAGCTGACTTGTCTCCCAAGGCCCTTCTCACATAAACAGTTCAGTTGCTCCTTTGTGTCCAACTCTTTGCAGCCCCATGGACTGCGGCACTCCAGGCTTCCCTGTCCATCACCAACTCCTGCAGCTTGCTCAAACTCATGTCCATTGAGTCAGTGATGCCATCCAACCATCTCATCTTCTGTCATCCCCTTCTCCTTCTGCCTTCATTCAATCTTTCCCAGCATCGGGGTCTTTTCCAATGAGTCAGCTCTTCGCATCAGGTGGCCAAAGTATTGGAGCTTCACCTTCAGCATCAGTCCTTCCAATGAATATTCAGGACTGATTCCCTGTAGGATTGACTGGTTTGATCTCCTTGCAGGTACATAAACAGTACCTGCTGGTAAAGTTCTTTATTAAAGAACACACTACCTCAGAATACTACTTCCCTGAGAGAAATCTCCCCATACTGTGCCCTAAGAAGTATCACCTGTCTCCTTACATCCAAATGCCACCTTCCCTTATCCTGAACAGCCCCCCTTTGGAAATATTTTCAATCCCTCTACATTCCAGAGCATACTCTTGAGGACCAACTTTTCTGTTTCTATTGGTTTTGTGAATTGAACATACTGTTTAATCAGCAAAATGAAAAATGTTAAGACTTGTTTTGATACAGAAGAACTCTGGTGCAACGAGGATACCTTATAGTACAATGCAATTTGAATTTTCTGAAAAGCATAGGGATCCTTCACAGAGACAAAGCCATCTGAAAAGTATTTTTCAAAAATCTTTGTTACACAAGTTACTTTCCTACCTTTTCATTTTAAAGAAATCACACCTTTAACAAAAACTGTATTATTTACTACTCTTTCATCTTGTTTGTGAATACCTAGAATAATCTCCCACATCTTATTTATCACCTGCTGATTCAAAAATCATCTTAGAGCCCAATTTCTTTACTTAACCTAATAAAACCTGCTGAGTTTACACACAGAAAGACTGCACGTGGTATACTTTTCCTAGCACACCATTGCCTATAGTTGGACACTCTTGAGACCAAGGGTGACCTCCTCTCCCCACTACACCAGACAGCTAGCCTATAACTTGAATATGCTACTATTTTACATATGAGTTTGAGAAGAAAATTTGCTTACCTGTCTTATTTCCTAAAACTATATAAGATATTTACTCTTTGGAAGGAAAGTTATGACCAACCTAGATAGCATATTAAAAAGCAGAGACATTACTTTGCCAACAAAGGTCCATCTAGTCAAGGCTATGGTTTTTCCAGCAGTCATGTATGGATGTGAGAGTTGGACTATAAAGAAAGCTGAGCACAGAAGAATTGATGCTTTTGAACTATGGTGTTGGAGAAGACTCTTAAGAATCCTTTGGACTGCAAGGAGATCAAACCTATCCATCCTAAAGGAGATCAGTCCTGGGTGTTCATTGGAAGCTGAAACTCCAATACTTTGGCCACCTGATGCGAAGAGCTGACTCATTTGAAAAGACCCTGATGCTGGGAAAGATTGACGGCAGGAGGAGAAGGGGACGACAGAGGATGAGATGGTTGGATGGCATCACCAACTCAGTGGACATGGGTTTGGGTAGACTCTGGCAGTTGATGATGGACAGGGAGGCCTGGTGTGCTGCAGTTCATGGGGTCGCAAAGAGTCAGACACGACTGAGTGAATGAACTGAAGGATTGTACTGATTTGTTATAACAACACTATGCATATATTTCAGAAAAATCAAGCAAAAATTAGTAGATCCTATTACACTTTCAAAAAGATCAGCCACATAACAGTTTTAAGAAGTATCTCATTTCTTTAGCAAACTACAAAAGGTGATTTCCCTTTCTTTGATATGCACAGACAGTGCAAATTATAATCAAAGGCTAAATGAAATGGTTCTAAATGAAATTCTTGCTTCTTCCATAGAGTACAAAATCCAGGAATCTTGCTATTTCAAGCTATTATTTACCTTACAAACCACATTTAATTAGAGTTTAGTATATAGGGCTTAATTATAGTATGTTATTTGTTGCATTTTAAAGTTATTAGAAAATAACAAAATCTTTCCCTCTGCTGACATTCTAAACTAAATTTTTAACTCCACTGTGCATAAAAATTTGTAACAATAACCTTTTATGTCTTAGTGGGTTTTGGGCTGCTAATACCATTGCATACCTATTTGTTGAAATAAATCCTTGAAAAGATCGCACTGCCAATTCTTCTTGGCCCTAGAAAAGAGACATGTCAAAAACTCAACTAGAAAGCAAATAAATCAAGAAACATTTGAAATGTTGTTAAACGATCCTGAAGACCAAATCTGGGTCAAACTACAAAAAGATCCTGGATCTCTGCTACCAAGGAGAATTCTGTTAATTCATTCACATACCAGTCATAGAAAAGAGGTCATCAACATGTCCTTAGCCAAGCAAAACATATTTGCTGAGATGGACTGTGTGCAAGTCGAAGGATTTTGCTTTCCTCCCTTCATCTTTCATTGATCTTCAAGAAACAACTGTAGGCCAGCTGAGACTGTCTTTTGTTGACCTGTTTCTAAAGGGGTATAACTGCTTAACCAGGCCTTTCCCAAAAGTACTGCAGCCCTCTCCAGTGAGTTACAAGTTATATTAGCAATGAATTAACTGTTCAGTTAGAAAACAGGAAAGAAGGAAAAGGCAGCCTGTAATACTGCTGAGAATCTGAGGTAATACACACATTTTCCCCAAAGAAATAAAAGTAGCTGAGTATCCACGTATTTCAAAGGAGACCTCAAAGATCTAGGGGCATCCACAATAAGGCCTTCCCACAAGTAACAAAACTATCTATCAATCCTTCTGACAGTTCCCGGAATCAGCATTCTCCATGGACTTCAAAGTCGCAAGAGAATGGGAGTCATACCTGAAGAGCGCAATGAAGAATAAAATGTAAAAGACTTCAAGTATTAAGATAAGGAGAAATTAAAGAAACTATCTAGAAATACATATATATCCCAAGATGTACATAACTTGATAACAATAGCAGTTATCAAACAACTTCACATAGACAATTCTGTATCCTCTGGGAAGAATGGCAGATGAGAGAAGCTATTTCCTGACTGAACACACTAGGCCACAGTTCCCCACACGAAACACATGCAGATAAAGGGGTTACCTGTAAATATTCTGGACTATATGTCTAGAATGCCAACCCAAGGGCCCATTCAACTCTAGACACACTAGCGGGGACCTCTGAGAGAGTTGGTTAGGTCTAGAACCTTCATAAAAGATTTAACTGGGTTTGAAACAGGGTATTAGAAACTCTTAGAAAGGGGAAAGGTTTCCATTTACCTCAGCCCACACGCAGGAGACATCAAAACAGAATGTTGGTCACAACAAGGCAGGGCCTCTTTTAACCAACCATATGCAGATCTGTGCAAAATGCTAGCTTTCAATCCTCAGAACTACCACCCATCCAAAAACAAAACAAACAAAAATAACCACCAGACTTTTCTTCCTCTACAATGACTCAATGAGTTTCTTTGATTGTGTATTTTATTTATGAGTTTGCTTGTTTAGGCTGTGCTAGGTGGCACGTGGGATCTTCCATCTTTCTGCAGCATGCAGGATATCTAGTTGCATCATGAGAACTCTTAATTGTAGCACGTGGGATCTAGTTCCCTGACCAGGGATTGAACCTGGGCCCCCTGCATTGGGAGCATGGAGTCTTAGTCACTGGGCCATCAGGGAAGTCCCTCAGTGAATTTCTTTATTCCATTTCCTTGCCTGGCAAGTGAATAAACTCAGCTTTTATTTTGTTTGGTTTTATTTTTTAGCCCCAGTGGCCTTTGCTTTATTCTTTGACACTCTGACTTTTCAAGGGTAGGTATTCCCTTTCCTCCAGCAAAAGCAAATCAGAACTGGCCTGGGAGTTAGTGCTGGTCAATGGCAGTGTCTGCCAAGCCATCAGAAATACAGGCTGGGAAAGCTCATCAACCATCTGACTGATGGTTGCATCATGCCACTGGTGTACCTGAATTCTGCCAGTCAATTAGAATCACCACTTCAGCAACACAGTAATCCTGTGAGTACTAAATGATAGTGCTGATAAGAGTTTAGGAGTTAGAACATAATTGATTTTTAAAGACAAATTTCCTTTATGTCCTTGTTCTGTTTGTAATGTGTTGATACATAGTACAGATGTCAAACAGATAAGAGAAAATTCTTTTCTTTATGATTTTACACATTTGGCTGTGCTGGGTCTTTGCTGCTACACAGGTTTTTCTCTAGTTATGGCAAGCGGGGGCTACTCTCTAGTTGCAGTGCTTGAGCTTCTCATTGCAGTGGCTTCCTTGCTGTGAAGCATGGACTCTAGGGTGTGCACATGATGAAAAATCATGTTTTAAGGAGATTAAGGGAAGGAGAGGATAAGTTGGGCGATTCAGAATGACATATACTTACTACTATATATAAAATAGATAATTAATAAGGACTTACTGTATAGCACAGGGAATGCTACTGAATACTCTGTAATGACCTATATGAGGAAAGAATCTAAAGAGTAGATATATCTATATGTATTAATATGACTGATTCACTTTGCTGTATACCTGAAACTAATATAACACTGTAAATCAACTATACTCCAATCAAAGTTTTTTAAAAATGAAGATTAATAACATAGCAAAACAATCTGGGACTACAGTTGGGAGATAATGGGAAAAAGCAGACCAACTCAACATGAGATGCTAACTGGTCCATACAGAATGAGACAATGGTTGATAGAACAGTAAAGAAGAACTGAACCTGACATTACCAAGAAACTTCATCTTTCTACTACAAATTTAGTTCATCCTGGGAATAAGATAGATGCAAGTTATTATTTTCTTCATTTGTCTGATAGAAGAAGGCGAACTTTAAGAGTTCACTTGTGAGGTCCTAAGATCTTCATTTTCTAACAAGGTTACAGAGTGCCTGAAATTCAACCACCAGCAAATCATCCTTTCCAATTACAACATCCTATAGCCCTGGCATTTTCTGCCAAAATACCCTAGATGGAATAACTTCAGAATCACTCAGTTAGCCATCATTGATGGCAATTAGCTTGCTTGCCTGCTTTCTTCATAAGCACCCACCTCTATCCCCACCTCTACCTACATAAAAAGAATCAGGGCAAAAACAAGGGTCCAAGAACCTAATTTTAACTGACCTGGATGTGAGACCAAAAGAGATTAGATGCTTTGCCAAAATTAGTACTGAAACCAGAATCGGAGCCAAGAATTTTAAACTACTAATCTCAGAGCTTTAAGATAACCTTCATATTTTCTCTACCCTTGGATACAATAAAACATCTAAAAAAATTTTTAAATTTCCTAACGTAATAACAACAGAATAAAAACCAAATAAACAAACAGAGTTTTCAAACTAGACTCCACCCTCCTTTGTTGTTGTTGTTTTAACACATTAGTGGGTAAGAGTGGTAATACACACAGCTAATAAATCAAAGAAGATATTAATCTAAGCTTCCTTCAAGGACTCCTTGCCACAGTCAAAGCAAAGTTCTGACACTACTGTCTAGGAAACAAGGCCCTTAATATTTGAAGCCCAACAATCTTTTTCAATCTCATTCTTTACCACACTATTTTCCACTTCCTCATTTACCACCATACCTACTGAATGAATACAGATTCCCAGTGTTCAATTATTCTCATACCTCCATCAGTTCAGTTCAGTTCAGTCGCTCAGTCATGTCTAACTCTTTGCAACCCCATGCACGGACTGCAGCATGTCATACTTCCCTGACCATCACCAACTCCCAGAGCTAGCTCAAACTCATGTCCATTGAATAGGTGATGTCATCCAACCATCTCATCCTCTGTCATCCCCTTCTCCTCCTAGCTTCAGTCTTTCCGACCATCAGGGTCTTTTCTAATGAGTCAGCTCTTCCCATCAGGTGGCCAAAGTACTGGAGCTTCAGCTTCAGCATCAGTCCTTCCAATGAATATCCAGGACTGATTTCCTTTAGGATGGACTGGTTGGATCTCCTTGCAGTCCAAGGGACTCTCAAGAGTCTTTTCCAACACCACAATTCAAAAGCATCAATTCTTTGGCACTCAGCTTTCTTCATGGTCCAACTCTCACATCCATACATGACTGCTGGAAAAACCATAGCTTTGACTAGACAGACCTTTGTCAGCAAAGTAACGTCTCTGCTTTTTAATATGCTGTCTAGGGTTACATAGCTTTGCTTCCAAGGAGCAGGCGTCTTTTAATTTCATAGCCACAATCACTATCTGCAGTGATTTTGGAGCCCAAGAAAATAAAGTCTCTCACCATTTCCATTGTTTCCCCATCTATTGGCCATGAAGTGATGGAACCAGATGCCATGATCTTAGTTTTTTGAATGTTGAGTTTTAAGCCAGCTTTTTCACTCTCCTCTTTCACCTTCATCAAGAAGCTCTTTAGTTCCTCTTCGCTTTCTGCCATGAGGGTGGTAACATCTGCATATCTGAGGCTATTGATATTTCTCCCAGCAATCTTAATTCCACCTTGTGTTTCATCAAGCCCGGCATTTCGCATGACGTACTCTGCATAGAAGTTAAATAAGCAGGGTGACAATATACAGCCTTGACTCACTCTTTTCCCAATTTGGAACCTGTCCATTATTCCCTGCCCGGTTCCAACTGTTGCTTCTTAACCTGCATACAGATTTCTCAGGAGGCAGGTAAGGTTATTCTGGTATTCTCATCTCTTTAAGAATTTTCCAGTTTGTTGTGATCCACACAGTCAAAGGCTTTCACATAGTCAACAAAGCAGAAATAGATGTTTTTCTGGAAATCTCTTGCTTTTTCGATACTCCAACAGATGTTGGCAATTTGATCTCTGGTTCCTCTGCCTTTTCTAAATCAGCTTGAACATCTGGAAATTCTCAGTTCACATACCATTGAAGCCTAGCTTGGAGAATTTTGAGCATTACTTTGCTAGTATGTGAGATGAATGCAATTTTGTGGTACTGAAATCTTGCAGTAGTTTGAACATTCTTTGGCATTGCCTTTCTTTGGGATTGGAAGGAAAACTGACCTTTTCCAGTCCTGTGGTCAATGATGAATTTTCCAAACTTGCTGGCATATTGAGTGAAGCACTTTCACAGCATCATCTTTTAGGATATGAAACAGCTCAGCTGGAATTCCATCACCTCTACTAGCTTTGTTTGTAGTGATGCTTCCTAAGGGCCACTTGACGTCACACTCTAGGATGTGTGTCTCTAGGTGAGTGATCACACCATCATGGTTATCTGGGTCAGTAAGGTCTTTTTTGTATAGATCTTCTGTGTCTTCTTGTCACGTCTTCTTAATATCTTCTGCTTCTGTTAGGTCCATACCATTTCTGTCCTTAATTGTTCCCATATTTTCATGAGATGTTCCCTTGGTATCTTTAATTTTCTTGAAGAGATCTCTAGTCTTTCCCATTCTATTGTTTTCCTGTATTTCTTTGCATTGATCACTGAGGAAGGCTTTCTTATCTCCCCTTGCTATTCTTTGGAATTCTGCATTCAGATGGATATATCTTTCCTTTTCTCCTTTGCTTTTCACTTCTCTTCTTTTCTCAGCTATTTGTAAGGCCTCCTCAGACAACCATTTTGCCTTTTTGCATTTTTTTTCTTGGGGATGATTTCAATCACCGCCTCCTATACAATGTTATGAACCTCTGTCCATAGTTCTTCAGGCACTCTATCAGATCTAATCCCTTGAATCTATTTGTCACTTCCACTGTATAATCGTAAGGGATTTGATTTAGGTCATACCTGGATGGTCTAGTGGTTTTCCCTACTTTCTTCAATTTAAGTCTGAATTTGGCAATAAGGAGTTCATGATCTGAGCCACAGCCAGCTCCTGGTCTTGTTTTTGCTGACTGTATAGAGCTTCTCCATCTTTTGCTCCAAAGAATATAATCAATCTGATTTTGGTATTGACCATTTGGTGACGTCCATGTGTAGAGTCGTCTCTTGTGTTGTTGGAAGAGGGTGTTTGCTATGACCAGTGTGTTCTCCTGGCAAGACTCTGTTAACCTTTGCCCTGCTTCATTTTGTACTTCACGCCTACATGCCTGAGGGCATTCTACTTTTCTTCATAAAACACTTTTCCCCTGCCAGCGTGGCTACATTGAGCTCATGCTCTCTCTTAGAAATAATTTCTTGACATCCCTCATCCTGGACCTTGAAACACATTCCTCCCCTAACCCACACCAAGTCTGAATTAGGCTTGCTCCTTTATGTGCATCTCTACCAAATTTCTTAAAAGGTATTTCAATTCTCAAACTAGTTAATTAGTTTAGCACATTATTTTAATAGGTACTAAAATAATTATTAATTCCAAGTTTTTTGTTCTTTCTGCAGAACAGGATTCAATCCACCCCATTACGATGCACAGCTGAGGTTTTTTCCCCTTTTTGTATTTTGGTTTGTTATCTAAGAATCCTCAGGGTATTTCCTATTAACTTGACAGGTTTAAACACATGTAGAATGTGGTAATTAGACTCTTAAAAGAGAATCCAACTGAAATTAAATACACATAGAAGCTTTCCCATATAAGGCTTGATGGGTCAATCTGACCAAAAACTGAACCTTTTATGAATATTCATAATTCTGCTATAAAAAGAACTTCACTTAAAATATTCTTTGTATCTATTTGGAAAATGCATTCCTACAATAGCTTCCGAATGATCAAAAAGTTGAAGTATGAAACCAGTTTGTAAATAGAGAGTGACACCCACACTACAGTAGGAAATATCTGCCTTTGAAATAAACATCAGAGTTAAAACTCGCATCATCCAATTCCATGTTTCCTTGATGCTTTTAGAAAGGATAACTGTTAAAAGATACATCAAAATCTGATAACCATGCTCTTCAGAACCCTGTTCAATCCCTTTCCTACTAGGGATTCAGACTAGGGCTGCATGACATTCCAAAGTCAACAGTGTAAAACAGAAAGCTTCAAACAAAACACCATCCAAAACTACACCCAGCTATAGGCTGACACTGGTAACAAACCCCAAGTCTGTCACAACCCCATATTCAAAATAGTTTTTATAATAATGCTAGGTGGAGGGCTTTTACCAAATCAACGGTTCTAATAAAAGCACAAAATGTGATCTAAGAGAAAATACTCATGCGAGTGTCGCTTTTCTTTTCAGAATGACTTTGGTCAATCTATTTAACCTATTCTGTCCACTTGTCTGCATGCTCAGTCACAAAGTCACGTCCAACTCTTGCAAACCTATGGACTGCAGCCTGCCGGGTTCCTCTGTCCATGGGATTTTCTAGGCAAGAATAGAGGAGTGGGTTGCCATTTCCTCCTCCAGGGATCTTTCTGACTCAGGGATTGAACCTGTCTCCTGCACCTCCTGCATTGGCAGGCAGATTCTTTACCACTGAACCACACGGGAAGCCCATATGCTATCTACTTATTAAGGTCTAAATGTAGCTGTTGTAAAATTACTATTATCAAACATTTTCTAAGCCATTTGGTACACCTTAAGTCCATTACTCTTGTTCTAAAACAGAATTACTACTCACTGAAGGGAACATATTTAGAATTAAACATTGTAAAATACAGATCAAAAATAAA
Organism: Okapia johnstoni; assembly: GCA_024291935.2. Taxonomy (NCBI): domain Eukaryota; kingdom Metazoa; phylum Chordata; class Mammalia; order Artiodactyla; family Giraffidae; genus Okapia; species Okapia johnstoni. The sequence goes on from CM044326.1 coordinate 28,563,063, forward strand.
AATATTAGTCAGCTTGAATCAGAAGGTTAAATTCTAACAAAATGATAAAGATATGTCAGTGGAAAAAAAAAAAAAGATGTCAGTGAACTCATTCTAATTGTAATAAGATGGGATTTCCTTTATTTACCTCAGGGGGAAATGGGATGTAGCAAATAAATTAGGTACTCTAAAGATCAAAGTAAAAGAAAATACAACCTAACTAGACTTGAAATTGCATTCTGAAGAAAAAAAAAAAACCCAACCTCATAAAGTATTATATTTTTGTCCTCTCCTTCACTATTCCCTGCTGCCAGCTGCCTGTTTTAGAAGTTCTCATGCAGAGAAAATAGCAACAATGTCATTTTCCTTCCAAATGCAATCAGGTTTTGGCAAACTTAAGTCAGTATGTCAGTTAAAAATAGAAACTCAACCCAAAGCATGTTTGGCAAATATCTACTTAAGTATTGAGTAGTTCTCCTCTCTTGAATGGTATTGAATTTTCCATTTATCATTTTTAAATAAAACTAAAAATCTGCACATGTAGCTGAACAAGTAATAGCTTCCAAATTAATAATACATTATGCAAGATTCTTTTATAAGCATTCACTGAGAACAAAATTATGCCATTTTGGAAAGAGAATTCCTGTGAGACTGGTCCTCAGTAGCTATGATATTTCAAAACACTGCTTTTATTTCTATATAAACACTATTGTGACTCCTTTATAAGTTGGCAGCCAACTTTGCCAAAAGCTTAAACAAACTGTTTTCATCAAATAAATATCTTCATTGGACCCTCCACCAGATTCATTCAGAGTATTAAAACAGGCCTACATAAATAAAGTTTTATTGAAAGTTATGTGTCGCCATGGCTACTTGTGATCTATAGAGTTGAACAGAGACATGAATTGTGACAGAGATCATATGGCCCACAAAACCTAATATATTTACTCTCTAGCCCTTTGCAGAAAAAAAATTACCTCTACCAGAGCTTTTTTGAAATAAACTGAATAAAATTATCTCACCATTATCTCTACAATTTACTTGTCTATGAGATGAAAGCAACACTGTACTTATAGGACGTCTTAAATACAACTGACTCTTTAATATTTATACTGTGTGGAAACTCATTTGTATAAGATACTGTTCTGAAATACTGAACCAAAGCAGAGTTGACTCAGCAACTCACATGAAGCTAAAATCTTCCCAGACTCAAAAGGTAAAACACAAAATGTCTACACCCAGCACCACCCTAATTACTATTACTCAGCATTAAGTATGGTATTGTCATAGGAAATTCAATAATGACAGAAGCCAATTTGTATGCCATTGTTTCTGTTAAAGGATTTTCAAGCGAAAAAAAATGGCTATATGTAGTTAAAACAAATACATTTTAAAGTTTTGCAAACAGAATAATTGGTGTTAAATTTTCAATGATATTGTCTCACTGTAAAGCCATTTTTAAGTTTTCAAGTGAAAAACCCAAGAGCTAAATCCCAGATTAAAATGTCAGATACTTAGATATTCAATAAATATCTGGTGAACAAAGAGAAAGTTATGTGAAGCTCAGGCTATTGCCTTCACTGCCATTATTTTGTATGTTTCAATTTTCACTCTCCTCAGTTAAGGATCCAGACCTAGCAAAGAGGTCTTTTCTAATCCAGCCCTGACACTCCCCAAGACCACTGTCATAGGAAGGCTATCTGAGACTGGCTACTGATACTGCCTCAGTCTGCAGAGGAGATGGACCAAAACAAACAAACAAACAAACAAAAACACCAAAAAACCCACATCACATTGTATGAAAACTATTCACAGAAAACCCTGAGGCCTGAAAAACACATCATTTTTTCCTAGTGATAGAAGAGGCATTCAGATGCTATGTGGGCCTCTGGTCTCACCAAACTGCCTTCTGAAGTCTAAGTCCAGTGAGTAATAAACAGCATTTAGAATTTTCAAAAGACTGGGCTTAGAGCAATATATATAAATAAGGAAGGAGCCTAGGTCTTGAAATGAGTCAGAAAGACCCACCAGTTTCATGACTCTAGCAACTATTTCCTATGTGATGCAAGCTACTTAACCTCTCTGAGCCTCCATCTCTGCATGAGGATAACGATGGTGCTACTGTCATGGGATTATTATGATGATTAAAGGAGATATCATAGGAGGGCCTAACTCCTGGAATGTAAAAAATAATACACAATAGCAGCTAAACATATATAGGACCATAGGTCAGGCATATATTCCTCAGAAAACCCATTAGGTAGGTATTATCATTAAAACTTGCTCAAGGTCACAAAATGAGCAAGGGCCAGAGCCAGATGTCGGGCCAGGAAGTATGGCTTCAGCGTCCATGCTCTTAACTACCTCATTATATTGCAGCTATTATTAGAATGAGCATCCCAGATATTCTTAAGGATGGTTCTACGTAAAACAAAGTGCTTGAAACCCTTCTATATCAACATTTGAATTATAATAGATATTTAGTTTGGGAACAATCCTGCTCTGTTGCTAAAATGCTGTTGGTAGCGCAAAGCTAATACTATGGTCACACCTCAGTTTCAGTATCTGTGTAGGAAACGTAACTTCAGTCAGAGGGGAAAAACGTTCCAAAACCACAAAACATTTAGGCTGGCTTTGAGAGAACAGAAAAGGCAAAAACCAAACACCTCCTCTCCAAGAAAACACCTCAACAAGGATTTGAATGTCACCACAAAAATTAAAGATTCAGTGCTAGAAGGGTCCTCAGTTTAATTCTTATACTACAAAGTGGAAACCAAAGCTAAGAGAGAAGCATAGCTTTCCTCATGTCTATAGTTAGTCATCCTTCGTGTTGGACCATCAGCAGGACCACTTTTCCACTATACTGCTTTGTCTAGATTCCTACTGAACTCAGTGCCTAATTAATGTAATACCTCAACTGAAAAGTAATGTCGTTTGTTGCACAATATAAAGATACTGGAAATCAGTGGTGGGGAAAGAGTCTTTTACCAACAATGTTTAAAGAATCCTACCTGAACAAGACATAGTCAACTTGTTGACTCTGAACAAACTGCAGACACATAAATTAGTAAACATTCCTAATGTACTTCTAAATTGTTGCTATGTTCTCAACATAAGCTAAGCCTCCAACAAAAATTATCTTCTTCTTTTTAGTAGTTCTGACGAGAAAACTGCCATTAAGTCCTGATGATATTCCTTGTAATCTAGTCTACAAAGACATTGACCCCTTAAATTAATAAATTATATTTTAAAAAATTCTTTCTTCTTGAAACCAAACACACATCAATACTTTTTTTTGTTTTTAAATTAATTTTTATTGGAATATAGTCATTTTACAAAGTCGTGTTAGTTTCTGCTGTACAACAAAGTGAATTGGCCATATGTATACATATGTCCTCTCTTCCTTGGATTTCGTTCCCATTTAGGTCACCAAGAGCACTAAGTAGAGTTCCCTGTGCTATACAGTAGTTTCTCATTAATTTTCTATTTTATACATAGTATCAATAGTGTACATATGTCAATTCCATTCTCCTAATTCATCCCACTGGCCCTTCTTCTGCTTGCTGTCTATATGTCTGTGTCTCTATTTCTGCTATGCAAATAAGATCATCTATGGCATTTTTCTAGATTCCATATCTATATGTATTCTTTTTTCTCTTTCTTACTTCACACTGTATGACAGTCCCTGCGTACATCAATGCTTTTAAAATAAAATGATCATATACTTTACCATCCTCTCAGATAACTGGATATTCATTGTTCAGGTGTAAATACACTTAGCTTGCTCCGAAAACAATTTTGTAAGGTAGAAACTCCCTCATGATAAGCTATACATACTTGTCTTCAAACATACCTTACCTTTGGTTTCACACAAAACAGATGACTTCATTGTTCAAATTCAAAACAACAACATAAGGGAAGTGATTTTATTACTGTTAGTAGCTGAAGTTTTCAACTCCTCTTATGCCACCTCTGACTAATGTCAATGCCTGTGGTCTCCTTCTTTAGCAGAACTGAAACTTACAGTTCAAATAGGGAGCTAACTCTCCAGTGACATACTCTAGCAGCAAAACTTACGATGAAATAACTAAGGCAAAAAAAAAGACACTATCCAAAAAGATGTCTTTCAAAAATTACTTGGAGAGTCTTATGGGAATCCTTGAAAATCAAAAAACAATTAACTTCACTGGGAAAAAAAGGAAAAATTCAACTAGTAGTGATTAAGAGAAAGGGACAAACTACACATTCCAAAGGAACAACTATGAGATTTGGGGCAAGATTCAAAGATGAGGAGTTGATGGATCAAAAGTGATCTCAGTATTTTGGTGCCAGAACAGCTATGTAGACAAGCACTTCTCTGACAAATCCAGAAGCCAGAAAATAGCTTGTTGATGAGAAAGGGAGGTAAGGTCAGTTTATCCTCTGGAAGTGAATGTTAGTAAGTGGGTATATTTCATACATCTTAAGTATATGCAGTTGGAGATAAGTAAATTGAAGATGCATAATTTGAGCCTCTTGCTGAGGTTTAAACACATGAAAATGTTAAATAAGGAAGGTGGGCCTCCTGAGTAAAAGCTAAAGCCTCAGAGTGACGGATATGACACCCTAACATACAGCTAATGAAATTTACTTCTGAATCCTTAAGTGTATTACAAGTGCCTCTTCATATAGTTGCAGTAATCAGTGCTTACCTCCTTGCCCCCTGTTTAAAACAAATTCCAAATAAAAGACATAAGCTTCACATTGGGATCTCATTTCTAGAAAGATATAATTTAGTACTATGGCAACAAACTCCAGAATGTTTATCTGAATTTCCTCTCCCCGAATCAAAGAATGTTTGCAATTTGCCTTCTCTGAACCATATCTACATTAAACCCCCACTTAGCTCATATATCTTTATCTCGACACATCTTATATTGATCACTTTTCTCTTTTAAAAAAGATTTATGTTATTTATTTATCATTTACTGATTTTTAGCTGCACTGGGTCTTTGTTGCTGCATGCGGGCTTTCTCTAGTTGTGGCAAACAGGGGCTACTCTAGTTGGGGAATGCAGGCTTCTCATTGTGGTGGCATCTCTTGTTGTGGAGCACAGACTCTAGGCACACAGGCTTCAGTAGTTGCAGCACACAGGCTCAGCAGTTGCAGCTCACAGTCTCTACAGTGCTGGCTCAGTAATTGTGGTGCATTGGCTTAGTTGCTCTAGTGCATGTGGGAATCTTCCTGGACCAGGGATCAAACGCATGTCCCCTGCATTGGCAGGTGGATTCTTAACCACCAGACCACCAGCAAGCCCTCACTTTTTGTTAAATACACATAATATTTCTATTTCCACATTCTCCTTTTCACTGATATTATTTTCACCCTCTGTTCTAGATCTATATTGAAGTTTTAATTCTGAATCTCCAAGTTAAAATGTGACACTATCAAAAAAGAAAAAAATTCTCCATCAGACAAAATAACTGCCTCCTAAGTATTTCAATATGAAAAGTGCTTTAATGATGTTTTCTGCTTCCTATCTTTTATAATTGATCCACAATATCAACTTAACCTTCTTCACACTTTCTTTCCACCCATTTACTTTCTTTTACCTACTATTTTTATTTAGGCATACCATTTATAAGCTTCTATAGGAGAAATTTTGACCCTCATTTTTAAGATTCAACTTTCTACCTCTGGAGGAAAAAAAATAATTTGTGGACTGAATCAACTCCGCCTCACTAAATAGCTGTGCACTCTTAAGACAAACTGTTTAACCTTTTTGAGACCCCATTTTCTTATTTGTGAATGGGGAATAATGCCACTCATCACACAGGGATGTTTTTCATATTAAAGAAAAAGAAATGTAGCAAATCTAGGATGATAAGTGGTAAACAACATTTAATAAACTGGTACTTATACATAAAAAATGTGTTATTATCAAAGTAATTATCTCATAGGCCATTACAGAAATGTGGTACCAAAAGCACTGGATGTACTTCCTAATTCTGGCCTCAATTCAGGGACAAAATACAAATCACATTACTGCAATTTTAATGGAGAAGCCATCAAGTGGAGTGTGTAATGGAAAAATGGGCTATGACATTTGGGCAGAAAGGAGCTGGAACACAGGACCAGAAAAGCCAACTCTCAGGGTTTACTGTGTTCTAAAATCCCTGTATGTATCGATACACCCTTGAGGGCAGTACAAGCTTGACTGTAAAAGCAAGGCTACAGTACATGTCAAGCAGAGAGCTGCTACATTTCATTTAGTCTCCCAATTTCAAGCAGAAATGATTAGTGCAAGTGTGCATTTCACTGCTGATTTGAAACATGGAACAACAACCACAGTGATGATGTTGATAGATATTAATTTTGCAATTAATATTTGAGACATACTCCATACCAGTATGCACACTATGCTAAGTGTTTTCTATTCATCATTAACTCTCACAACAATCCTATGAGGTTGGATACTTTTATTCTATTTGACAAACAAAACTAACCAAAAAACCCTGAAGCCTAGCAGGGCTGAAAATCAGACCCAGGTAACAGTGAAAATTTTGAACATCCAGTAATATAAGTTATGTGCTGACAGTAAGATACTAATATTTCAGCAGTCTGAGCTATTTGGGTATCTGTGTGGGAAGCAGAGCATCACATTCACTCAACTGTATAAGCAATAGCACGAGGGAGGTAGAAAAAGGGTTACATCCCAGAGTAGCAATTCTGGAACTTTCAAATATTAAAAATCATGACACTGTCAAATTGAGCATGGCCTCCTGTGGGGATAATTAGAGCTCTCTAGATCAAAGGTTGTGTTTTCCACCTTACACATGCTGATGGACGAGGACATTAGAAGCTGATGCTATGTGCCATCATTTGCTCAAGACACCACCATGGACCCCACACACCTCCACACACCTCCTGAATGAGATTCTCAGAACATCAGCTGCACCTCTGTGCCTTCTCACCCTTTTCAGGAAAGTACATTAGAATGAAAATGAGTAAAATAGGTATGAATTTTTCTCAGCATCAGAAAAGCAAATATTAAAGTTTATTGAACATTGGCGCTATATACCAGGCTAAGTTCTAAGCCCTTTGCCTATATTAATCCTCAAATGACATTATGCATTAGGTATTATTTTATTTCCATTTTACAGATAAGGTAACTGAGACACAAAATAAGTAATTTGCTAAAGATTACACATAAGAGAAATGACAGTGCAAGATTCCAATAAGGAGGTCTGGTTCCAGATCCTAGTTTTTAAACACAAAAATAAACTGCTTCTCAGTTTTGCTGGGACATGACCAAGTGGACAGGTATGCTGGGTAATTCCAGAAACGCTGCACAACCAAGTTGATGGTGCAATCGAAAAAATAATTCTGTCTCTGTGGATACATCTAAAAGGCTAGCTCCCTAAAGTCTTCCACCAGGAATTTAGTTTAATGTCACAGGGACCTTGGATTCCAAGCCCAAGGGCCCAGGAGAAAACTTCATTTAGAAACTCTCCCCTTATTCTTAGATAAGCTGAGTGATAGGAATTTTCTTAGTAGCCCAGCAAATGACATTGGTTATGAGGCAGCCCAGCCCTATCATGCTATTGCTGGACCATAAGGAATGAACAAAGCTTCACAAAAAGAACAGGAACACAATCCCTTGCTCTGAAAAGCTCTATGCATTAAAGAGTCACTCAGTCTTCTGGGTAGGGTTGTTCACATACTATCCAGGCAGTATTCTAAGTGCTGGAATACACCTGTGAACAAGAGGTCCCACAATCATGGAGCTCATTTTCTAGTGTCACTGAAATATGGGTCTATATGGACCTATAAAGGTCAACTTCAAATACAAGAGGAAAAGGTGCTGACACCATCCTAAATTCTCGATGGAAAAAAAGACATGAGGAAAAGATGTAAGGGGGCACTATTTACTCTAAATGGCAGGAATGCTGGAATCTTTGCAACTACAACTTAAGAATACCAGATCAAACTACTGCACTACTGCCAAAGCTGACGCCAACTTGAAATGAAAGCAATGTAGTTGGATGGCACTGTTTCTGCCTCAGGCTAGGAAAACAGTACCCACCTACAAGTTCCTAAAGAGAGAAAAGGAAAGGACAAAGACACAGAAGCTTGGGTTGTTTATCTCTTTTTAGAACCTACTCCCAAAATAGAAAAAGGAAATCACTAGCAAAGAATCCCAAGTTCTGCCATATCTTGACAATGTTAGTATCAGTGTTCAAACTAATACAAGGAAAAAGGACAATAAATGACATCAAAGAAATTATAATGGAAGAAGAGGTCTTTTTCCAACAGCAGGTGGAAGCTGGGGCCAGATATGGTTCATAGTCCTTTGTTCAAACAGAGCAGATCATACACAAGAAATCTAAAGAGGGAGGAAGAATACCACACACGCACTAAAAACTGGTTATTCACCTACAGGTTCTCCTTAAGTAAGAGTGCCAGAGGTGAGACATGACGAAGCATTAGATACTTTAATCTCCAGGCCCACAGACTATCTCAATCTCAGAATGGCCAAACTGATACCAATCACAAAATTCTGGTACAGCATATACCTCTACAATTGTACTTGCCATGCAACAGACATTCTCTCACTCTTGTATTTTCCTGTGGGCACGGAGATACAGGAAGGCCAAGATGGCATTTCATTCATTTTGTATCCCAGCATCTAGCATCAGCCCCATTACAAAGCAGGCACTCAAACACTTGGAAACTTTAGTTTTAGATTGCTAAAACCAGCAATCATCCTTAATATACAAATAATTAAAATAGGAACTACTGGTGGGAGACACACCAAAAACTACTAATCATGACTGTTCATTTTGAATGGTTTGGCCAAAGTTTACCTAAGTAAAACTAACATAGGTAATAAGTTAGATAATGCTAATCTACATGAAAAAACAGAAGCGATATTTATAAAAGAAAGTTAAGCATAGTAGGAGAGCAAAACAACTCAAATTTCTGATAATTTACTAAAAAGCTTAAATGCTCAGCATGATAGATGTATTAATACCAATTCAATTCAAGGCCAATCTCCGCAGCCTTAACTGCCCGGTTATTTTCAACTCATGGCTCAAAGACTGACAGGCTTCATATATGTGGCATTTATGCACTCATTCACTCATTCATACATCTTTGTGTTTTATCATGCTAGACATACTGGGAGGTGCAGGGGATTTAACACTAAACAGGAAAATACAGGGCTCATACCTTCATGGATGGGCTTTCTGGTCACATTCATCAATGAAGATGTGTATAGCTTAGATATAAGCTGCTTTTATCCATCCTGTCTCACTGCAGAAAAACTGTAATCTTTTTTGTTCTTTTCAACTCGGTGTGGGAACTCAGTGATGCAAGTGTAACTCAATTTCAATGACATTAAATCATGTACCTAAAATAGTATGACACAATCCAGGCATTTTTTAAAAGAAGTTGAAATAATCCAACTATGGATTAACCAATTTTTGCTTCCTCTCACAATTCTGATTTTTTAAAAAAATTTAGTGTGTTCTGCATACCTAGAAAACAAAAATAGAGAAATATAATGGTTTTCACCATTTGCAGATTAAAAGCTCTAAGCTTGTGCATAATGGGTCTATTCCAAGAGCACTATTTTTAATTTTTAAAAAAATGTAATAAACTACCACTCAATGCTAAGGAATACTGTGTAGCAGTTAAAGAATAACTCAAAACTGTATGTACTGAAATGAAAAAGATATTCCATATTGACATAGAGGACAGAACGCAGAACAATGTATGCAATATGTTAAAAATATAGAGGCAAAATAAAACTGCACACACACACATAATAAAAGATCTGGATATCAAACATTGCAGTGGTTACCCCTAGGTGGCAAATAAAGAAAGGGAGAGATATGCAGGAGGAATCTGGCTTGTTTTTCTATATATTGCTGCATCACTTAATTTCTTCTGAGATATTATTCATCTACTGTTTAATTTTTAAAAATTTCTAAACTGTCTCTAAAACCAGATAAACATCCAATATTAGGTATTTGGTCCTTAACGTTCCTACAGAAAGAAGCCATCTTGTTTGAATAGTCAGAATAAATAACATAGCATTTTTAATATAATTTTTATTTTATGTTGGAATACAGTTGATTTTACAATGCTGTATTAGTTTCAGGTGTTCAGTAAAGCAATTTAGTTGTACATATACATATATTTTATTCTTTTCCCATACAAGTTATTACAGAATATTGAGTCGAGTTCCCTGTGCTATATAGTAGGTTCCTGTTGATTATTTTATATACAGTAGTGTGTATGTTAATCCTGCCCTCCTAATTTATCCCTCCCCTCACTTTTCCTCTTTGGCAACCATAAGGTTGTTTTCTATGTCTGTGCATCTGTTTCTGTTTTGTAAATAAGTTCACTTGTATCTCCTTTAGATTTCACATATAAGTGATATTATATGATACCTTGAGTTACTTCACTTAGCATGATAATCTCTAGTTCTATCCATGTTGCTGCAAATGGCATTATTTCATTCTTCTTTATGACTGAGTAATATTCCATTGTATATGTGTACTGCATCTTTATCCATTCATCGGTTGATAGACATTTAGGTTGCTTCCATGTCTTAGCTATTGTAAAGAGCATTACAATGAACACTGGGGTGCATGTATCTTTTCAAAGTATGGTTTTCTACACATATATACCCAGGAGTGGGATTGTTGGATCATATGGTAGCTCTGTTTTCAGTTTTTTAAGGAACCTCCATACTGTTCTCTGTAGTGGCTGTACCAATTTACATTGCCACCAATAGTGTAGGAAGGTTCCCTTTTCTACACACACCCTCTCCAGCCTTTATTGTTTGTAGACTTTTTAAAGATAACCATTCTGACTGGTGTGAAGTGATGCTTCATTGTAGATTTGATTTGTATTTCTTTACAAATTAGCAATGTTGAACATCTTTTCATGTGCTTTTTGGCCATCTGCATGTCTTCTTTGGAGAAATGTGAAATAACATTTAGACCCAACAAAACACTTACATTATATAACAAGTGGCAAGAACTTGGAAAAATTAAACTCTAAAAGGAGTAGATCAGAGAAAGAAATCCTATTCTATTTTCAAAATATTTGATGTATTTCAAACTATTCTAAGGTACTGGAACCAGGTTGTGCTTAGTCATTCAGTCATGTCCAACTCTTTGCAACCCCATGGACTGTAGCCTGCCAGGCTCCTTTGTCCATGGGGATTCTCCAGACAAGAATACTGGAGTGGGTCACCATGCCCTCCTCCAGGAGATCTTTCCAACCCAGGGACTGAACACAAGTCTCCCCACATTGCAGGCATATTCTTTACCATCAGAGCCACCAGGAAAGTCCATGAATACTGGAGTTGGTAGCCTATCCCTTCTCCAGGGGATCTTCCCAACCCAGGAATTGAACCGGAGTCTCATGCATTGCAGGTGGATTTATCACCAACTGAGGTACCAGGGAAGCCCAGAGCTAGGTTAGACACTATAAAAACTGCTTTCATATATAACCTGTAATTCATTTATTATAAATGTGCTTTACAGATTAACAATTCACAATATCCTCAAACTGCAAACTACTGTCTCCAAAACAATCACCTTATAAAAATGAGCACCTCTTTTTTTCTTCCCTAGAGAAAAGTTTTGCTATATATACATACCATTTCTTTTCCTCTGAACAGTTCAATCTGCTGTCAGTTCAAGCAGGGGTTCAAGTGTAGCGCTAAACCCTAAGAATATATTGTCTTCTTACTCTTTCAACATCTTCTCAGAAATGATATCTAAGGACCAGAAATGGAAATATCACCATGAGAGTCAATCTGCTCTAGTCATAAAATAACTGTTACGGGTTTGAAAAGAACTAGTTCATGAAACTAAAATCATTTTCCTTTTCTGCTTCTTTAAAAACTCAATGCAGAAGTTGTAGCTAATGGCTCAACTACATTCCCAAATCAGCTAGGAATATATTTTTTTTTATTTTTCACAGACTATTATTCATTTGAACTTCCATCAGTCAGACACTAACATCAAAGAACCAAAACTTAATGCAGAGCATATTGTCAAATGCATAAGCTATAATTTGGTATATATTAAATGCGCCAGTTTACTGTTATTGGGAGCTTTTGCTGATCTAGATTGGAATTTTTAAGGGCCTAATTAAAAAAAAAAAACTATTCAGGACTACAGATTACAACAGATTCAGATAACAACAAGCAGTCATGAAATGAACTTCTTATTTTAACCAATTATTATTAATATTTTCTAAGCTAAGAATGAGCAGATGCAAGATACATAAGAAATGAAATTAAAGAAAAAGGACAAGATTTCAACCCTCTTTCCCATGTGCCAGAGCACAGTACCAAAGAGTAAAATCTAGAATGGAATAGAAATAAGCAGAGAATTTTGCATATCAGAATTGCTTTAAAAATGCACTTCTAGCCATTAGAGGGAAAAGATCAACAAGGGAAGAGAAGGAGCAAGTATCTCTTCCCTGCCATGTACTGAGGCAAATCATTTCATTTAATCAACAGATCACTCATTTTTCATTTGGCCAAGTGGTCTACACTATCATTGTACATACCTTTTAATAATACCTACTGTATTTCTTCTCACTAAAACTTTTAAATATTTACCATCATGTGAAGAAAAATGGGAAAAAAAATCAAGTATGATTGGGTTATCTTTCTGTTCCAAATATCCAAAGATACTCGAAGGTTTGAGGTGAAGGTAGAAGTAGGGGAATATAATAAAAACAGAAAAGTATGTCAACTCCTTTCAGACAGTATTGTTTAGTTCATGGTGTCCTAGTACACTGCCAACATTCAATTTCTCCCTAAAGTTCCTCACTTACACACAGGAAACAACAAGGCGTATGTCACACTACACATGCTATCTCACATGCAGCTTGCGTACTTCATTCATAATAGAAAAAAATGAATATACCCTAAAAATGAGAAATATCTCTAAAAATGGGGAAACGTACCCTAAAAATGGGAAATATCCAAATTTTCAATTGCTACAGATGACCGAGTAAGAGTACAGTTACAGAAAGTTATTTATATATTGCTACTTTGCTTCCAAAACAATTTTGGCATCCAATGAACTTGCATTTGTGTCTCGATCAGGATGAGCTTTAAGATTGGGTACAATAAAAAGTCATGTCTATCTCACAATAACAACAAAATTTCTAACTGCATATATACTATTAACAGATGTAAAGATGCTTAAGTGCTAGACCTTTTTTTTTTTTTGGATGTGCTGGGTCTTCGTTGCTGTGTGGGCTTTTCTCTAGCTGTGGCAAGAGGGAGCTACTCTCTAGTTGCAGTGTGTGGGCTTCTCACTGCAGTGGATTCTCTTGTTGCAGAGCACGGGCTCTAGGCGTGCGGACTTCAGTAGCTGCAGCTCCCAGGCTCTAGACAACAGACTCAGTAACGTGGTGCCTGGGCTTAGTTGCTTCACAGAATGTGGGATCTTCGCAGACCAGGGATCAAACCTGTGTCTCCTGCACTGGCAAGTAGATTCTTTACCCCTGAGCCACAAGGGAAGCCCTAGATTTTAGACATATATCTAATATTTAAGATAAAATCTGATAAAATATTAATGGTAAGGAAAAATACAACAGGCAATCCTATCTATGGTTTGTACAAGGCAAATATTATTATACTTCTCACATTCCAGTAAATACCTTAAATAAGAAGAAATAATACAAACCAAGTCCAGTAGCTTCTACTTGTAGGACTCTCAGTTTAGAAAGTTCTTGTACATATATTCAACTTTTGAATTCAATATTTGGTGTATTTATTCAATATTGATTTATAAATGAATAAGGTATATCCCTTCAGGCTTCCTTCATCCAACTTGATAATAAAAGTCAGATTGAGAAAAAAGAGCAGGATTATCTCCATTTTACAGAACAAAATAAAAGCTTATAGATGTTAAGGAATTTTTTTCCCATGATCACAAATTAAAAGCAAAGCATTTTTAATATTCTACTTTATACATTCAATTTTTACCACTAACCTCCTGATCATGCCACACCTTTCTTATCATGTCACAAATTCATTTAAGAAAGAAGAGAATGATTTTAATTGCTACTGTTCCTTAAAAGTAATGATAAGGATTATGATAAATGTGTATATGTGTGTATGTACATAGATAAATGTTACATGTGCATATGTAATACATACATGTGTATATGTCTTTGTTACTGATTTCATAAAGGTTTTCTGTACATGACTAATAAAAATTTATTTCTCCTCAGGTCTTAAACTCTTAAAAACTCTTTGTTATCCAAAATCCTTAGTAGGAATTGATTTTAATGACTATCTGAGAAATACTATCAAGTATTATACCTAGCAAACCTTTGGATGACTACAAATTGAACATTATTGTGCAACATGAGGGCTTCCCAGGTGGCACTAGTGGTAAACAGCCAGCCTAACAATGCAGGAGACTTAAGAGACACAGGTTTGATCCCTGGGTTGGGAAGATCCCCTGGAAGTGGGCACAGAGACTCATCCCAGTATTCTTGCCAGGAGAATCCCATGGAGAGAAAAGCCTGGTGGGCTAGTCAACAGGGTCACAAAGAGTCAGACACAACTGAAGCAACTTAGCATGGGTAACGTGAAGATCCATAAATACAAGAATGTGTAATTTCACTGAGGCAAAGTTTTAAAATTTCATGAGACACCAAAATGAGTGCTCAACATCCACAGTGCAACCTTGCTTTGCTGCTTTCTTCTCTTTAACCCCCTTGCAGAGGACCTGGAAAGTGCTATTTTATCACCTCTTATGGAGAAAATTACATGCTCTAGGACTGTGCTAATACCAGCCACATGTGGCTACAGAGCACTTGAAACATGGCTAGTCTGAACTGATGTGCCGTAAGTGGAAAATATAAACTGGAATTTGAAGGCTTAGTAAGAAAAACAAGACTAAAACAGCACAAAAATTTTTTATATTGAAGACTTACGGACATGGGGAGAGGGGAGGAGAGGGTGAGATGTATGGAGAGAGTACATTATCTATTTTACATTACCATGTGTAAAATAGATAGCCAACGGGAATTTGCTGTATGGCTCAGGAAACTCAAACAGGGGCTCTGTATCAACCTAGAGAGGTGGGATGGGAAGGGAGATGGGAGGCAGGTTCAAAAGGGAGGGGATATATGTATACCTATGGCTAATTCATGTTGAGGTTTGACAAAATTCTATAAAACAATTATCCTTCAATTAAAAAAATAAATTTTAAACATATAAAATTCAAAAAAATTTTATACTGAGTATATGTTGCAATGATATCTTACTTATACTAGGTTAAATAAAACATATCATTTAAATTAATTTCACCTATCTTCTTTGTGGGCTTCCTGGGTAACTCAAATGGTAAAAGAATCTGCCTGCAATGTGAGATACCTGTGTTTGATCCTTGAGTTGGGAAGATCCCCTGGGGAAGGGTATGGCAACCCACTCCAGTATTCTTGTCTGGAGAATTCCATGGTCAGAGGAGCCTTGCAGGCTACAGTCCATGGGGCTGTAGAGTCAGACACAAATAAGCGACTAACACACATACACACACACACACACACACATCTTCTTTGTACTTCCAAAAATGTGGCTAATATATTTGAAATTATATATGTAGCATACATCATTTCTATTGGACAACATATTTTAACATATGCCCAAGAGATGTGAGACATATTTTTTTAGACTATCAATAGCCTTTCAACTAATATATTCTGTATCATTGCTAGTTCTCTATCTATCAGACAGTAAACATGGAGTAAGAAAGAAGTAGGATTTTCTGATATGGGAAAATGTTATCAGAAAAAAAAGGATATAAAATTATAAAAAGCAGAGATGCTTCAAACATGCTTGTAAAGTTATTCAAATTTAGTTTAGCAATATGAAAAAGAGAAATACACCAATTCCTCTAAATGAAAAGAACCTCCTATAGAGCATGAATGTACTGTCTCCTCAGCCAGTCTTAGCCCTGCATGCTTCTCACAGCATGACCAGCTTACTGCACTGACTAATCTGATACATTAACAATATCTCTACAATATACAGTATGTCAATTAGGTATGTTGAAAAGTAATACATGCACAACAAAGGAGGTGGGGTGAGGCAACAAATTATTAGTACCAGTTGTCCCCGGATGGTAGAATAACAGATTTCCTCTTTTTCACGTATTCTATATTTTTCCATTTTTTTCTACATTGACAGGGTTGAAGGTGAAGGTGTAGGAAGATCCTAAACTCCCCTCCTCTGAAGAACACAACAAATCTACAGCTACATATGGAATAATTCCAACAGAAAGGGACCTAAAAACTGGATAAACAGAACCTCCTCAACAAAGGATAAAAGAACAGCAAGAGATTGTGAAGATAAATAGAGACACAATCTCACCAAGGAAAAAACCCACACCCCAGACTCAGTGATTCACAATTGGGAGGGATCATCAAGGAACAAATCATTTCCCTCAGGAGCAAGAGATTCAAGTTCCATATCAAGCAAACCAACTACTAGGTCCTGCAAAGGAGAGACAAGCCCTCAAAAGACCTAGTTTTGAAAATCAACAGAGAATATGCCCAGGAAAACTACAGAACAGAAAACATAGTCTTAAACAGCTCATGCATAAATTCACTAGACCAGAAAACCCGTGCAAAACAAATAGACTATAAAGTCCATGGGCCATAGGTGAGGGAGATACATTTATTAATCTTGAACTCCTAGAAGAAGAGAGAAAGAAAAGGCCCCAAAAAATTATTTGAAGAAAGAGTGACTGAAAATATCCCTAATCTAAGGAAAGAAATAGACATTCAGGTTCAGCAAGGCCAGAGAGCAGAAAATAAGCTCAAGTCAAAGAGACACACATAAAGACACATTACAATTAAAATGGTAAAAGTCAAGGATAGAGAGAGAATCCTACAAGCAGCAAGAGAAAAAAAACGTTATATATGAGGGAAATGACATAAGGTTTTTAGCAGATTTTTCAGTAAAAACTTCCTTCAACCAGAAAGACGTAGTATGACATATTCAAAATGCTGAAAAGGAAAAATTTCCAACCAAAATTGTCTACCCAATAAGGTTATTATTCAGAATTGAAGGAGAGATCAAGGGTTTCCTAGATAAGCAAAAGCTAAAGGAATCATCATCACTAAACTAGCCCTAAAAGAAATATTTAAAAGACTTCTTTAAGCTGAAAAGAATTGGCAATAAACAATAATGAGAAAACACATGAAAGTAAAAATCTCACTGGAAAAGGCAAATAAATAATAAAAATGGTGAATCGATTACTTATAAAGCAAGCATGAAAGTTAAAAGACAAGTAGCAAGAGTAACTAAAACTCACAATCTTAATTAAGGTATGTACAAAATAAGATATAAAATGTATCATCAAGAGTATAAAACATCAGAGGGAAGGGGTATAAAGATAAACTGGAACAAATTCCAAAGCCTTGTTAAAACTGGCTGCTACTTACATAGGATGTCATATGTGAAACTTACAGCAACCACAAGGAAAAAACATATAGTACACACACAAAAGAACATGAAAAAGGAGTAATATAACACTACAGAAAACCACCAAAACACAAAAGAAGACAGAAGAGAAGAAAGGAACTAAGAAGAACTACAAAAACAACTACAGAACATTTAACAAAATGGCAATAAGTACATACCCATCAATAATTACTTTAAAAGTAAATGGACTAAATTTGTCAATCAAAAGACAAAGAGTGGTTGAATGGATGAAAAAACAAGACCCATCTATATGTAGCCTACAAGAGTCACTTCAGAAGAAAAGACACATAGAGACTGAAAGTGAAGGGTTGAAAAAGATATTCCTTGGCTAATAGGCATGAAAAGAAAGCTGGAGTAGCTATACTTGCTGACAAAATAGATTTTAAAACTAAGATTTCAATAAAAGACAAAGAACATTACATAATAATGATGGGGTTAATTGAGCAAGAAGATACAACATTTATAAATATATATGCACCTAACACATTAGCACCATGATATATATAAAGCAAATATTAATGAACTTAGAGAGAAACTGAAGGCAATATAATTATACTAGAGAACTTAGCACTCTACTTACATCACTGCATAGACCATCC
Organism: Okapia johnstoni; assembly: GCA_024291935.2. Lineage (NCBI taxonomy): Eukaryota > Metazoa > Chordata > Mammalia > Artiodactyla > Giraffidae > Okapia > Okapia johnstoni. The sequence continues at coordinate 28,581,162 of CM044326.1, forward strand.
AGACAGAAAATCAATAAGAATGCAATGAAACTAAATGATATATTAAACCAGATGTACTTAATGGATGTAGAACACTGCATCCAAAAGCAGAATACAAATTCTCAAAAGCACATGGGAACACTCTCCAGGACAGATCACATATCAGGTCACAAACCAAATCTCACTAAATTCAAGAAGACTAAATCATGTCAAGCACCTTCTCTGATTACAGTACTATGAAACTAGAACACAATCACAAGAAAAAAAAAAAGGGGGAAAAACACAAAAACATGGAGATTAAACAACTCACTACTGAACAACCAATGGGTCATCAAAGGTATCAAAGAAGAAATTAAAAAAATACCTAGAGATAAATGAAAACAGAAACCTGACATATCAAAATCTATGGGATGCAGCAAAAGCAGTTCTAAGAGAAAAGTTCATAGTAATACAGACCTACCTCAAGAAACAAATCAACAACAAAATAAATAAACAATCTAACTTGACACTTAAAGGAACCAGAAAAAGAACAAATGAAGCTCAAAATCAGTGGAAGGAATGAAATAATAAAGATCAGTTTAGAAATAAATGAAATAGAATTTATAAAATTTTTAAATATCAATGAAACTAAAAACTGGTTCTTAGAAAAGATAAGCAAAATCAACAAACCTTTTGCAAGACTAACCAAGAACTCAAGAGAGAATTCAAATTAAATCAGAGACATAAGAGAAGTTACAGCTGATACCACAAAATACAAAGGATTCTAAAAGACTACTATGAACAATGTCCACAAATTGGACAACTAGAAGACATGATAAATTCCTAGAAACATAATCTCCCAAGCATGAATCATAAAGAATTATAAAATCTGAATGGATCAGTTACTAACAAGGAGATTGTAACAGTAATCAAAAATCTCCCAACCAACATAAATTGAGGACCAAGCAGCTTCACTGGTGAACTCTACAAAACATTCAAAGACCACCCTTCCCAAACTCTACCCAAACAAAACTGAATAGGAGGAAAACCTTCCAAACTTACTTTACAAAGCCAGCATTACTATGATACCAAAACCAAAGACAACAACAATATAAAAAAAGAAAGAAAAAAAAAAAGAAAATTAAAGGCCAATATCCTTGATGAACATAGATGCAAAATATGCAACAAAATACTAGCAAACTGAATCCAATAATACATTAAAAGGATCCTATACTATGGTCAAGTGGCATTTAGTCTAGGGATGCAAAGATGCTTGGACATTTACAAAGTCAATCAACATGATACATTAACAAAATGAACGATAAAGATCATATGATCATCTCCATAGATCTATCCATGATTAAAAAAAACTCTCAACATACAGGGAATTTGCTTCCACACAACAAAGGCCATATATGACAAACCCACGGCTAACATCCTACTCAATGGTGAAAAGATGAAAGCTTCTCCTCCAAGGTCAGGAACAAGACAAGGATGCCTACTCTTGCCACTTTTATTCAACATAGTATTGGAAGTTTTTCTTATTCAGTCACTCAATCGTGTCTGACTCTTTGCAACCCTGTGGACTGCAGCATGCCAGGCTTCCCTGTCCTTCACCATCTCCCGGAGTTTGCTCAAACTCATGTTCATTGAGTCAGCGATGCCATCCAATCATCTCATCCTCTGTCGTCCCCTTTTCCTCCTGCCCTCAATCTTCCCCAGCATCAGAGTCTTTTCCAAGGAGTCAGCTCTTTGCATCAGGTGGCCAAAGTCCTAGCCATAGCCATTAGGCAAGAAAAAGAAATAAAAAGTGGAAGTTCTAGCCATAGCAATTAGGCAAGAAAAAAGAAATAAAAATCATCCAAAGTAGAAAGGAAGAAGTAAAACTATCACTATTTGGTAGATGACATGATACTATATACAAAAAACACTAAAGACTCCACTTAAAAATATGTAGAACTAATGAATAAGTTTCTGTAAAGTGAAAGGATACAAGATCAATATACAGAAATCTGTGACATTTCTATACACTAATAACAAATCATAAGAAAGAAAAATGAAGGAAATAATCTCATTTACAACTGAATCAAAAAGAATAAAATACCCAGAAATAAATTTAACAAGGAGGTGAAACACCTGTACAATGAAAAATATAAGACATAGAGAAAGAAACTGAAGAAGACACACACACACACAAAAGGAAAGGCATTCTGTATTCATAGATTTAAAGAACAGATGTTGTTAAAATGTTCTTTTTAATCCTCCAAAGCAATCTACAAATTCAAAACAATACCTATCAAAATTTCAACAGCACATTTCAGTGAACTAAAGCAAATAATTTTAAAATTTGTATGGAAATACAAAAAAATCACAAATAGTCAAATAACACTGAGAAAAAAACAAAGCTGGAAATCTCAGGCTCCTTGATTTTAAACTATGTTGCAAGGCTTTAGTAATCAAAACAGTATGGTACTGGCACAAAAATGGACACAGATCAACAGAACAGAATTGAGAAACCAGAAATAAACTCACACATAGGGAAATTAATTTATGATAAGGGAGTAAAGAACATACAGTTGAGAAAGGATAGTCTCTTCAATAAACAGTACTGGGAAAACTGAACAGTCACATGCAAAAGAATGAATCAAGACCACTATCTTACACCAGATGCAAAAATTAACTCAAAATAGGATTAAAGATTTGAATGTAAGACCTGAAACCATAAAATTCCTAGAAGAAAACAAAAGCAGCAACTTCATTGATAACAGTCTTAGCAATATTTTATATGTTCTGACTCCAAAGGCAAAGGAAACAAAAGAAAAAATAAACAAATGGGAATTCAACCTAAAAAAGCTTCTGCTTTTAGGAAACCATCATCAAAACAAAAAGGAAACTTACTGAATGGGGAAAGATATTTGCAAATCACATACCCAAAAAGAGGTTAATATCCAAAATATATATAAAGAACTCACATGAGAACAACAACAAACCAGTAAAAGCCTGATTTAAAAATGGGAGGAAGATCTGAATACATTTTTCCAAAGAAGACATACAGATGGCCAATAGGCACACAAAAAGATGTTCAACATCACTGTGAGGAAAATGCAAATCAAAAACCACAATGAGATATTATTTCATACCTGTTAAAATGGCTATCATTGAAAAGACAAGAATCAACAAATGTTGGACAGGATGTAGAGAAAAGGGAATCCTTGTACAATGCTAGTGGGACTGTAAATTGGTGGAGCCACTATGGAAAACATTATGGAGATTTCTGGAAAAAAAAAAAAACTTAATAATACTACCGTATGACCCAGCTATTTCCCTCCTGACAGACATAAAAATACTAATTGAAAAGATATATATATACACAGCCATGTACTGCTATACTACAGTATACTTCACTGCTGTACTATTCACAGTAGCCAATATATGGAAACAACTGTCCACTGATGAATGAACAAAGAAGATACTGCATAAATATATATAAAATGGACTATTAACTCACCATGAAAAAAAAAATGGAATCTTGCCATTTGTGACAACACGGATAGACCACAAAGGTATTATACCAAGTGAAATAAGTTAGACGAAATAAGAAAAATACTATATGATTTCACTCATATGTGGAATCTAAGAAAACAAAAAAATGAACAAACAAAATAAAACAAAACAAATTCAAAAATACAGAGAACAGAGGGGAAAGGGGTTAAGGGGTGGGTAAAGGAATGGGGTGAAGGGAGTCAACTGTATGGTGCCGTACAGTAGGATTGAGTTTCCTAATCAGAGAGCTAGTTCATAAAAACCCAGACCACACAGTCCGATAGGAGATAAGAGAAGAGAGGATTAACATTCATGCAGCTTTTTTTTTTTTTGCCTTTTAGAAAGATTATAAAACACACCCTCTTCTAGATGAGCTTAATTTTAATAGACTTTTGGAATGCAAAACTGACAACAGAACTACAAGGTGCATTTATAATAGGATTCAAATTTTATTTGCATGTTTAATAAACATATACATGTGAAACAAAATCTAAGTCAATAATTAAAGTTCAACTCTCTAAATTAGGAGCTACCATATTTATAAATTATTTCTAGACTGCTGATAGTATAATTTACATATTCACTGATGATATCATTCTACAAGCTACATATGTAAGGAAAGGGGTATATAAGAAACAATGTAAACTTTGTCTTATTCTATACAGAAGAAAAAGATTGCCAAACTACAGGATCCTCTTCTCTCATTATTATTAACTTCCTCATTGAATCTGGAAACCAACAACCTCTTTTAACTTCAGGTCAGGACCAGAGCTGAATTAAGAAATGGCAGTCCATCTGAAGTATTTAGTTGTGAGGTTTAACATTGTGAATGCAGCCAGTCCTCAAAGGCAAATGCTGAAAAACAGTCAAGGGATATTGCTGCAAAAACAATTTTTCAAGTCAAAGAGAGAAACTGACATCAGGAAAATACATTTTATTGCTTCTCCAATGCCTTAAATCTTTCACACAAACTCCCACAATTACTCCTACTTCATACCCAAATAAAATCTATAAAAATTGTTTCACACCTGGGAAGAAGACAGTTTCTCAGCATTTAAAATATTCAACTCATTATTTCAAAATATTTAAGAGGTGCATCACGGCATCTTGTCTTGTAATAACAAAAGTAACTCAATCTCTTACGAAAATTATTGGCGGGGATGTGGGGGGGAATCTAATTCTAAACTATGAAAAGTGCTCCTATCATATAAAGGATTTACAAGAGAACTGTTTTCCTGCTTCTCTACCATGAAGGCAGACACAGGGGATTAAGAGGAAAACTTGTTTCAACTGTAAGAAAAGAAGTAGTCTACTGAGTATGGATGAACCTAAAAATACACTCTAAAGCTAAAATCTTCCATTAATTTTTAAATGTTATATATCTACCATTCTTTATTTTATTCAACAACACAAGACACTTACTACACCCATGCATTATTTTAAACGTTCAATTATTAGCTCATGAACTCTCTGAGGTAGGTACTATCAATATTCCAATTTCACAGATGAGAACACTCAGGCAGAGAGAGTAATTTTCCCAAGGTGATTCAGTCTCAGGGAGTCTGGGTCCAGAATCCATGTTCTTAACCACAATGCAATGTTGACTCTTAAAAAGTAAGATGCTCATGAAAGCCCAGTGTTGTATAGTAAAATAGTTAATAAAAATCTCCTAAGCAAATTAAGAGAGGAAAAATAGAGATAGCAAAAAGTAGAAAACCTATCATTCATAGTTTCAACACATTGCTATAAGTTTATTTTCCATCAGTCTTCTTTTCTTGTTCACAGAGTTTTTTTTTTTTTATTTTCCCTTTAGCTATCACTCAGCAAACATGATTTTCTAGAAAATGCAAAATTTTAAAATATTAGTCTCTCAACATTTTTAGAATAACAGTTAAAGTTAATTGAACACTGTATATCAAACATATGCTTGCTACATATTGTTATCTCATCTCACAATTCCATCAAGTAGTTATATGTATTATTCCCATTTTACGATGAGGAAACTGAAGCACAGTTAAACCAACCTAAGATCCCATGGATAGTAATCAGTTGAGCCAAGATTCAAATTCAGGCAGTCTGATTCCTGAATAGAATTCTTGACTACTCATGGAGGACAGGATTATGAATTACTTGAAAGATAAGGATCATGTTTTTAAGAGTAGTATTGTTTGTTTGAAAGTGAAAGTGTTAGTCAATCAGTCATGTCATGACTCTTAGTGACCCCATGGACTGTAGTCTGCCAGGCTCCTCTGTCCATGGAATCTCCAGGCAAGAATACTGGAGTGAGTTGTCATTTCCTTCTCCAGGGGGTTTTCCCAACGCAGGGATTGAACCTGAGTCTCCCACATTGCAGGCAGATTCTTCCTCATCTGAGCCATGCCCTCCTCCAGGGGATCTTCCCTACCCAGGGATGGAACCCTGGTCTCCTGCATTGCAGGCATATTCTTTATTATCTGAGCCAGCAGGGAAGTCCATTGTTTGTTTGGCTGAGGCTAAAATGAGAATGTTAACATACAGTTATTTTACTTTGCCCTACGTCTGAATTACACAAAGTTTTTAATATCTAAAGGCTTCTTGAGCAAGCTAAATAACTCTTCATGTCTTAATGTAAGAGTCAAGTATTTTATGTAATTCCTCCATTCAACAACCATCTGAGTATCCATTTCATGCTAGGCACTGTGCTAATAACACACAGTCTTTGCACTCAAGGTAGAGTTTCTTTTCATTCAGCATATGAATACAACAAAACTTGCCACAATTAATAAATACAACATACTGTACATACAAATGGTTAACAGTGCTTTGCCAACCATTCAGTGGCAGAATTGAGAATGAAATCCTGTGATCTTTTTGCCCCTTATGCTTATAAAGTAGATATACCCCTCATTTCTCTTACAATTCCTAGAGAGTGATTGACAAACTACTACTCAGTAAGTACATCTGCCTATCTCATGCCGTATCACCTTTTAATGGCTGGCAATGAAAGCCTATCCATTTTTAGTGCAACAGACCTAAAATTAAAATATTTTACTAAAACCTTGGTTTACTAAGTTACACATTTAAATTACTTTTAAAGTTCCATGACTGCATTGGGATTTAATAAAATGACAAATGTGAGTGTCTAAGAAATACCTGGAGTAACAGGCAAATTTGGCCTTGGAGTACAGAATGAAGCAAGGCAAAGGCTGATAGAGTTCTGCCAAGAGAATGCACTGATCATAGCAAACACCCTCTTCCAACAACGCAAGAGAAGACCCTGCACATGGACATCACCAGATGGTCAATACCGAAATCAGATTGATTATATTCTTTGCAGCAAAAGATGGAGAAGCCCTATACACTCAGCAAAAACAAGACCTGGAGTTGACCGTGGCGCAGATCATGAACTCCTTATTGCCAAATTCAGACTTAAACAGAAGGAAGTAGGGAAAACCACTAGACCATTCAGGTATGACCTAAATCAAATCCCTTGCGATTATACAGTAGAAGTGACAAATAGATTCAAGAGATTAGATCTGACAGAGTGCCTGAAGAACTACGGAGAGGTTCGTGACATTGTACAGGAGGCAGTGAACAAGACCATCCCCAAGAAAAAGAAATGTAAAAAGGCAAAATGGTTGTCTGAGAAGGCCTTACAAATAGCTGAGAAAAGAAGAGAAGTGAAAGGCAAAGCAGAAAAGGAAAGATATTCCCATCTGAATGCAGAGTTCCAAAGAATAGCAAGGAGAGATAAGAAAGCCTTCCTCAGTGATCAGTGCAAAGAAATACAGGAAAACAATAGAATGGGAAAGACTAGAGATCTCTTCAAGAAAATTAGAGATACCAAGGGAACATTTCATGCAAAGATGGGCACATTAAAGGACAGAAATTATATGGACCTAACAGAAGCAGAAGATATTAAGAAGACGAGGCAAGAAGACACAGAAGATTTATACAAAAAAGATCTTCACGACCCAGACTATCACGATGGTGTGATCACTCACCTAGAGCCACACATCCTAGAGTGTGACATCAAGTGGCCCTTAGGAAGCATCACTACAAACAAAGCTAGTGGAGGTGATGGAATTCTAGCTGAGCTATTTCAAATCCTAAAAGATGATGCTGTGAAAGTGCTTCACTCAATATGCCAGCAAATTTAGAAAACTCAGCAGTGGCCACAGGACTGGAAAAGGTCAGTTTTCCTTCCAATCCCAAAGAAAGGCAATGCCAAAGAATGTTCAAACTACCACAAAATTGCACTCATCTCACATGTTAGCAAAGTAATGCTCAAAATTCTCCAAGCCAGGCTACAACAGTACGTGAACTGTGAACTTCCAGATGTTCAAGCTGGATTTAGACAAGGCAGAGGAACCAGAAATCAAATTGCCAACATCTGTTGAATCACTGAAAAAGCAAGAGAGTTCCAGAAAAACATCTACTTCTGCTTCACTGACTACGCTAAAGCCTTTTGTGACTGTGTGACAGTGTGAATCACAACAAGCTGTGGAAAATTCTTCAAGAGATGGGAATATCAGACCACCTGACCTGCCTCCTGAGAAATCTGTATGCAGGTCAAGAAGCAACTGGACATGTCCAGTGGATATGTCCAAGTGGTTCCAAATTGGGAAAGGAGTATGTCAAAGCTGTATATTGTCACCCTGCTTATTTAACTTATAGGCAGAGTACATCATGAGAAATGCTTGGCTGGATGAAGCACAAGCTGGAATCAAGATTGCTTGGAGAAATATCAATAACCTCAGATATGCAGATGACACCACCCTTATGGCAGAAAGTGAAGAACTAAAAAACCTCCTAATGAAAGTGAAAGAGGAGAGTGGAAAAGTTGGCTTAAAACTCAACATTCCGAAAACTAAGATCATGGCATCCAGTCCCATCACTTCATGGCAAAGAGATGGGGAAACAATGGAAACAGTGGCAGAATTTATTTTCTTGGGCTCCAAAATCACTGCAGATGGTGACTGCAGCCATGAAATTAAAAGACGCTTGCTTCTTGGAAGAAAAGTTATGACCAACCTAGACAGCATATTAAAAAGCAGAGACATTACTTTGCCAACAAAGGTCCATCTAGTCAAAGCTATGGTTTTTCCAGTAGTCATATATGAATGTTGAGTTGGACTATAAAGAAAGCTGAGCGCCAAAGAATTGATGCTTTTGAACTGTGGTATTGAAGAAGATTCTTGAGAGCCCCTTGGCCAGCATGGAGATCCAACCAGTCCATCCTAAAGGAAATCAGTCCTGAATATTCATTGGAAGGACTGATGCTGAAGCTGAAACTCCAATACTTTGGCCACCTGATGTGAAGAACCGACTCATTGCAAAAGACCCTGATGCAGGAAAAGATTAAAGGAGGGAGGACAAGGGGATGACAGAGGATGAGATGGTTGGATAGCATCACCAACTCAATGGACATGAGTTTGAGTAATCTCCATGAGTTGGTGATGGACAGGGAGGCTTAGCGTGCTGCAGTCCATGGGGTCACAAAGAGTAGGCCATGACTGAGCAATTAAACTGAACTGAAGACTATCCATGAAAGAAGCAGTGAAAAGTGTCACAGGTTCACAGAAGATGAAGGCCACTTCTCCTTGATTTTACACTGAACAAATTTTTAAACAATCTGAAGTCTAATCCCATTGATTCTGAAAAGGTGGTAGAGAGATAAAAGTTAAAAAGTCAAGTGTAACAGAAACTCTCCTAACCAGTTCACCAGTTTAATTGATAGCAATGACTAAAGGCACAGTTACTAACTTGAGGCCTTATAATGGCAGGGGACCAAGAGCAGAAGCAACTTAAGAAACCAAGATCAACATACAGAAGAGATTCTCCTTTTTGATAATTGCTAGTGTGTGCATGAAACCTTGACAAGTTTCTTCTCTGATACATATTTATATCACTGTTTATATGTAGCTGGCACAGGCTTGAGTTCATTTTTTCTGATGCCTATGTCCTCTAACAAGCTTTTTTAATATGTATTTGAACCATTATCTGGTATTTGCCTTCCACTGCTACTTTCTTTTTCAGTCTGTAATTTGTCTCATCCTAGATTATAAATTTATGGCTCAATGCTAACTCCTGAAACAGCTCAGTGTCTTGCAAATAATAGGTACTGAAAAAGTGTTTATTAGTAATAGGTATGAAATCCATCCTAGAGCCCCATCCCAATCCTTATCATTTTACAGAACTGTTCCTCCTCATCTCTCTGACTGGGATGCCCTGGGGTCAGTCCTTGAACCTCTTTTCTAGCTACACTCAACTCCTCAGGTGATCTCACCTATACTGATATTTCTAAACGTATACAACGTGGATCATCATCCTCCTCTGAACTACAGATTCATTTGTTCAGTTGCTGCCTTGACATCTCAATTAGCATGTCTATTAGACAACTCAAAAATGTAGCCAGTCTGGAATGGAACTCTTGAATTCTACCCAGAAACCTGCTCTGCTCATAGTCTTCCGTCTCTGAAAATGACAACTCCACCCTTCCTGTTGATTAAACCAAAAGCTTTAGAGTCATCCTTGATGTCTCTCTTTTCACATTCCACATTCATCAGCAAACCCTGTTGGGTCAAAACATACCTAGTTAGAGTCAGAGATATATTTTACACACAGAAATAAACAGAGATATGTGTGGATACACAGATTAGTAAGCATACATATATTTCCTAGCTCTGTCCACAGAGAGCATCTAGCAGAAGTGATATCCCACTAACAATAAGCACACCTAGCATCCAGATCTTGTCCTCAAAATACCATTCTCCAATAAAAGGAATCAGAGTTTTGTGAAAAGAAATGAGTCTAGGGCTGAGGCAGGAAAAAATACAAGATAAGCCTGAAACATCTAGGAGTGCCAGAGAATAAAGAAGTGTAACATGTACACACACAAAGGACAGGAGCATATCAAAAGGACACAGAAGTCAACCTAAAAGAGCTTCCAATGGGTAAAGCTGGAATAATTTGGGCAACAAAAGAAATAATGATACCAACTGAATTATAACCCTAAGAATAAAGTATACATGAATTAGAACTGATATGATTAGATAAATAGAAAGATAGAGAAGGAACAAACGTTCCTTACAGAAGAATTCTAATTAGCAATTGCAGTAAGAATGAGGGAAAATAAACAGTACATTTAGAACATCATAGCAATAATTACTACAGGCAAGATTACTGGTGAATGCTAAAAGTAGCAGAAACAGGATACTGGCAAAGGCTCAAAGTATCTCCCTCAAAATATTTACCAATTACTGTGGTGGTTTTAATATATGTCCATAAATTCTTTGATACATCTTCCTCCAGGAAGTGGAGTTTAATTCCCCTCCCCTTGAGTGTGCACTGAATTTAATGACTTGCTTCTAATGACCAGTGTATGGAAGGGGAAAAGAAATGACTTTCTAATGGAAAAATCTGGCAGAAACTACCTTACCAAAGTGATTGCCCAGTGATGCCATGTTGATAAGAAGGCATAATAACAAGGGAACTTCACTCTGTGGTGTTCTTCTTCAAAACTCTGTAACTAATCATGAGAAGATATCAGAAAATCTAAATTGAGGAACATCCTATAAAAATATTTGACCAATACTCTTTAAAAGTATCAAGGTCATAAAAGGTAAGGGAAGACCAAGAAACTCATGCATTAGAAGAGACAAAGGAGACTCGACAACTAAAAGCAGTGTAGTATCCTGGTTTGGATAATGCAATGGAAAAAGGATATTAGTGGAAAAACTGGTGAAACACAAAGTCTGCAGCTTGGCAGAAGCATTGTACCAATATTAATTTCTTAGCTTGACAAATGTACTGTGGTTATGTAAGATGTCAATATTAGGAGGAAAAGGGTGAAGGGTATATGGCAATGATTCTTAATAGAAGCAATTTTGCCCCACAGGGGGCATTTGGCAATGTCCAAAGATATTTTTGATTGTTACAACAGGGGGATGGTACTGCCACCTATGGACAGAGGGCCAGGGATGCTGTCTAACATCCTATATAGCATAGGACAACCCCCACAACAAAGGTTTATTTAGTCCAAAATGTCAATAATGCTGAGACATTAGGGAACTCTATGCATTATCTATGCAACTCCTCTATAAATCTAAAATTATTTCAAAATAAAAAGTTAAAATATATCCAAATCCAATCATTTCTTATCAATTTTCTAATCTAAGACACCACTAACTCTCAAGTAGATTTTTAAAGAGAGCCTCCTAACTGATCTTCTTGCTTTTACTCTTCACTTCTTTAGACTGCTTTTAACACATGGCTGGAGTGGAGTTTTTAAAGCATAAATCTGACCATGTCATTTTGCTTAAAAACCTGTAATTGTTTTTATCTCAAAAAGTAAACACCCAAGCTCTTCCAATGTTCTACAGGCTCTAAGTAATCTGGATCCAGTTATTTCTTGAATTAAACCACTTTCTACTCTTCTATACTATTCACTGGCTACTCTTCTATTCACTCCAGTCCAGGCACACTGGCCTCCTAGTGTTCTGAGAATACATGAAGTACACTTCTGCCTCAGAGCCAATGCAAAAACTGTTTCTTCCACCTAATGTGCCCCCTTACCTCCTTCTTAAATCCTTTGCTTACTCCTCACCAAGTCCTTCCCAGACATCCTTTTTAAAAGTGCACATACCCATTGGCATACCTGTCCTGCTTGCCTGTTCTATTTTTCTCTATAGCACTTATCTATCACCTTCTAATACTGTATAACAACAAGTTACTTATTTTGTTTAATGTCTGTCTTACACTCTCTCCAGAATGCAAAAGCCATCAGGGCATGGATTTTTGTCTGTTTGGTTCACTACTATAACCTCAGCAGCTAGAACAATGTTCAGCACACTTAACGCTAAACAAACATTGGATAAATGAATGATACACCTTTGAAGTCCTAAATTTAATATCCCGTTGTTGCTCTACCACTTTGCATCATTACTGCATTTTCTCTCTTACTCCTCACTAGAGAGGACTACGGTTTGGAGAACAAAGAATAGGCTTTGGATCTCAGTTCTATCACTTGAGAGTGTGTCTCTAGACATGTAATTTAACCTTTTAAATCCTCAGTTTCTTAATTCTAGAGGAATGACAAAGGGATGGATGCTAAGGTTAATAACACTTTTGTTAGAATTAGAAATAAGGCATGAAAGTATATAACACATAGTAGTAGGTAAGCCATAAACAAAAGCTAATATTTTTGCTCCCTCCTCACTAGCTCTTTGGCTTCACACTGACCTCTAGCTCCCAGTTTCTCCCAATTGAATCACCTCTTCTATGATTTCTGCTCATGATCCAACCTGGACTCCACAGTTTACTCCAGTCACAGCCTTTTAACATCATTAATTCGCTCAGCCAACTGCCCTTCAGGTATCTCTACCAAGCAGGCATCTGCACAAAGCTGTGCATAACAGCCTGGGCTCTCGACCTGAATTACCAGGGTTTGAACCCCAGTTGTTATCTTACAATCAAGGAGAATAACAGTACCTACCTTTAGAGCTCTTGTGAGTTTCTTCAGTTATACCCAGAGTGATCAGTGCTGGAGAAAAATCAATCCATGCAAACTGGTATCCCTACAAATCCGAGGTCTATAACCTCAAATGGGTCCTCTGTGCTGCCTAACAATTCTTTTTCATTATCCTAGTCATGTGTCTATTTCTCTCCCATTCCCTAAAGCTATTATATATTGACATGTTCTTTTTTTAAGAACCCCTATTTTATCATGCTCCCCCTCATTCTAAGCAGGTACTCAAAAATGTTAGAAGACACATCAACTCATTCTCCCTCCTGTCCCCACCATTTAGAAACTTATTTACACTCCCTCCAATTTCATCTCTTTTCTTCATGCTCAATGAAAAAGGAAAATCAAGGTCAACCTCTCTACCTATGCTTTGGATCCCATCCCTTATTTTTGCTTCCCAATGCCTGGCACCATCAATCACCTCTGCCCCCCATCTATCTCCTCCCCCCACTTCAATTTCTCCTCTCCATTGGTTCATTACAAGCCCAAATAAATATGCCCCAAATCCTCTTATTTTTAAAAAGGGGGGAGAGACAGTAAACTTTTCTAAAATCCTCTGCATCTCCTTCACCTATACTATTTGTTCAGTCCATTGTTGAAAACACTGTATCTCTCACAATTAGCTACATTTCTAGTTGTCATTGGCTCTTCAATCCCCTCACCCAAAAAGTATTACAATGTAGCTACCTGCTCCAACTGAAGTAACAAATGACTTAATCATCAAGACAGGGGCTTTTTATTCAATTTTTATCTTACTTGGCCTTTGCATGGTGAGATACAGCATTCTCCACTCCTAGTCCTTGAAATGCTCTTCTCCCTCAGCTTCCGTGACAAACCTCTCATAGTTTCCTTTTTCAACTTTGGTCTATCTGGCACAGATGGTTGGCTTCTCTTAGTTGTCCGCCCCATTCAGTAGCTCACAACAGAAACGTGGGAATCATGTTAAACCGTCAATCTTGCTCAACTCTATAATCTGATTATTTACCCTATCCTGTTGATAATACTTCCTAAACCTCTTACACATCCACCCCTCTTCTATCTCTCTCATCATTTCTCACCAGGAATGGCTTCCTAACTGGTTCTGCTTCTAGTTTTGCCCTTCTCTAATCCAGCATTCACCTCACTGCCCAGAACACAAATATGATTCTATCACAGCATAATTCCCTGACTCCCTCCCCCCACTCCCCGCCCCACTAAATCCTCACAGCCTTAAGGATAAAGTTAAAGCCCCTTAGCTTGGTTCATAAGGCATTCAGCGATTTGACTTCTTAACACTTCTTCATCCCCTGTTCTAAACTCTGTTGTCCACATATGCCTACTGAATACTTGAACAAGACTAGACCCAGCTGAGATATGGTGTAAGTGTAAAATACATACCAGATTCTGAAGACTTAGATTCTGAAGTTTGAAAAAGAGAATGTCAAATATCTCAATAAAACTTTTTATATTGATTACAGATTGAAATATTTTAGATGTATCAAATTAAATAAAATATATTATTAAGATTAATTTCACCTTTTACTTTTTAATGGGGTTAATGGAAAAATTTTAAGTACATATATGAATTACATTTGTGACTAACATTATTATATTTTTACAGAACAGCACTGGTCTAGAATGTCCTTTCTCTTTTTCTGAACCTAGTTAACCCCTGTCTATTTCTGAAGATTAGCTGAGGTAACCCACTAAGATGCATTTCAGGGCACTCCTCTCCCAAGATTCCCAAGCACCCATCCTCCTCTGTGCTTCTATCCACAGGAATTCATTTACACCTGTTATATATCACTCCACATTATAATTATTGGTTATCAGCTATCTTCTTCTGCTGAACTATATGCGACTTGCAAAAAGGCATATCATTCTACATATACTCAGGGATTTCCACCATGCCTACCACTTAAAAGGCACTCAAAGTATTTGCTGAACAAATGTGAACTATCTATTCCTGGCCTGAAAGTTACTAGAATTTCTCCAAGGAACACAAATCAGCAAAGAAAGAACCTAGATTTTTTCCAAGAGCTCCAGTAATGAAAGGATCAGAATGATGCTAGGAAGCAGGAATTACAGTAAAGAGAACAGTAATAAGAAAATAAGGTTCATCATACACACCTCTTACAGTGAAAACAGGAATCTGCAGCAGTGATATGGAGCCTTGAACTCAACTTGGCATGCCAGGGGCCACAGTTTGGTTCCTAAATTACTCAAATAACCCATCCAACAAAAGAGTATGATTTGGCAGGTTTCAACACAAACAGCTAGAGCCCAGCACCTGTTCCACTTAAACAGAACATCATTACAGTTAAAAACAACAACAAATCTCTCTCATGAAGCAAATGCTAATCTCATGATGCTTCACCATGGAGCAATTTAGAAGAGTTATTATATGAAATGTGCCAAAGCATGAATTTATGGCTAATGCTTATTTGGCAAATATGGTTGGCACTGCTAGATGTTGAAAAACATGTATGCAAATAAACAAATAAAAGTTTTTAAGCTCTCAGACTTAAATATTTACACTATCATAAATGTACAAAGATAAATGTTTATATGAGAACACATATAACATTCCAGGAACATATTTTTAAACATGATTGTCAGGAACAGTTACGAAGTGGCATTATTTCTTTATGGGCCTCATGGTAGACTCTTAAAAATAAATTTTGACTGAATGTTAACGGGGTGCAAAAATTACGGAGGAGGTTTCTCTGTACTATCATTGGGTAAAATGAATAGTCACAGTATCATAATAGTTCAAAGCAATCTTATCTTTTCCTTTCACCAAAATACTTTTCTTCCCATCCTGGAGCACAGCCAAACATAAATGTCAAACCCTAAATGGAGGGTCAGAGGTGAAGAAGAGGACCACACATCAAAAAGGCTTAAAGAAAATACTTTGACATTTTTCCCACATTAATATAGTCATATTAGAGTCTCCAAAAATACAGACATGATAAAATATTTCCCCCTCTTCCCCTCTGACAGTTACGGAAAGATGTTTGTTTTTTCACATAGTTTTTGAGTTGGTCATAGCCAAAACACATAGTAATCGTATGAATTCTGCTTCCATCGTTAACTGTTAATCTCTGGGCAGAGGGTACAACTCCCATCTCTGAAGCAAAGAAAATATACCATACATGCCATTATAGTTTACTAAACGAGTCACCAAAGAGAAGCAGGCACTTCAGAAAGTAATTAAGGTAGTCAGTGAACTGAGCTATCTAGAAGTGCTCTGAGATTACAGGAGAAGCTATCATGAAGCAAGTATTCAAGATTGCTCATAGAAAGTTTTACCCCTGTGGGTAATTCATGGTTTTCACTTCTACACTGCAGACAGCAATATGGGTTCTCCGACTATACACATTACCACATCATTCCATTTATCAAGAAAAAAAAGAAAAGACATTGTGGCTGAACAAGTTAAGAGGTAGGCCCCAACACAGAATCCTCAAGGCAATCCCAATTCAGGTGAACAGCTGATGACATACACCATACAATGACCAAAAATCAGACTTTCATATATAATCTTACTATATTTAACAGACACAGAAAAAAATGTATTGAGTTTTCTATAACAAGGCCAATAGAAATGAAATCATAGTTTTCCTTTAGCTCTCCTCACTATCCCCTCAAGGCCAGCCTTCCAGTAACTCCACTTCATAGCTCTCCGATTCCTAAACGGGGATCTTAAAAACACAACAGACTGCAAAAAAGTAACATTTAATGATGGGAGGGCTCCTCTTTCCTGTTGCTCTCAGCAGTCTTTCATGTAGTCAAAGGACGAAAAAAAAAAGAACTCAAGCCCTCAGACGGATGGTGCAGGCGACTGGGAGAGGGTAGAAAAGGGGCTCAGACGGCAAGTCCTCACCGCGGGAGGAAAGTAAAGTTGCAAGAATGGACGAATCAAAGGGCAAAGGAGATACAAGACACCTCACGAACCACTCAAAACCCCCAAATAACCGAGCAAACCCGCACAAACCGCAGAGCGAAGTGAACAGGCAAAGAGCCACGGGGTTTCGCCCTGGCGCTGTTGGCCAGGCTGCACCGGATCCTCGGGGTTGGAGGTGGATGGGGATGTCCGTGCAGACTTCGCAGGAGCGAGAGGCGTCCTTCCTGCCCTAGCCTCACCGCGTCCACCTCCTCCAGGCTTCACTTTCCCCAGCAGCCTTCCAGCTGCGCCCGGGGGCGTCCCCCGCCGCCAGGTCCCAACTTTCCCTCCTCTGGGGGGCGCCGAGCCACCGGGGCCGCCGCCACCGCAGCCACCGAGGGAGGGGGCGGGAGCGGGGGCGGCAGGGGGCGCGCGGCGCCAGCGGGCCCGGGGGACGGCGGGGCGCGGGGGTGGCCGTGGCCGAAGAGCCGGCGCGGGGCCAGAGACACAAGCCGCCTCAAGCCCCCCGCGGCGGCGCCACCCAGACCCTGCGCCGCCCCGCCCGGATTCCCCCCAGGTCATCCCCCTTACCCGTCGGCGACCCTAGTCCCACAAGCCGGCTTGAGAGGACGGAAGAGATCGGAGGGGACGCGGACAACCCTGCCCCCGTTACCTGAGGGGCTCACACGCCGCCGCGGTGACCACCTTCGCCGACCGTCCTGTACCCTTCCTGGTGACCGCCGACGCCGCCGCCGAGCAACTGACACTGACTAACAACAACTAACTAACTACTCGCCGCCGCCGAGTCCCACCGCGCGCTCCCGGCCGCCTGCAGCCCGCCCGGCCCACCAGCCAGCCCGCCTCCTCCTAGCCTCGCGCGCCGCCTCACCGCGCGCGCACTCCCGCCGCGCTCCTTGAGCGAACACGCGCGCGCGCGCACACGGGCCCTCTCCCAGTCCCTCCTCAGCACCGCAGGAGGAGTCACTGTGAAGCCCCACCTCTCGCGTTCCTACCTCCCGGGAAAGAGATCTAGAGCACGTCTGATTGGCAGAGGGGGCGTGGCCAAAGGAAGAGGGAGGGACAACCAGGACCTTCGGCGGGCGTGAAGGGAAATTTCAGTTCAATTACGTTTAAGCGGAAAAGGGGAACGACGTATTGGCTCATTTGGTGCCTCAGCCCTCTACGTCAGCTTACCGTCGAATACAGAATATGTGTCTTCAAGGACTCAAGCACATAGTAATCACCAATTTAAGCCCAATCCTTTCTGCAGGCCTTAATTTTAAAAACTACATCTCCCAGAAACCTTCGCGAAAATAAGTCCCACCTTACGTAATCACGTAGTCCTTCGCCGCCTTTGAACAAAGGGAATTGTCCTGTGTGCCAGGGACTTTCTTTAGGCCTCGGGCCCCTGTCTACCCCTATCGTCAGCAGGTCAGTAAGCAAGGCGAGCTTGGGGGTGGCCACAGTGGAGGTACCCTTCACCCCTTGAAGATCACCCCTCTTTTGCTGTTATAGTTTGAGGCCGACTGAATGGGGGCGCCTCACTTCCGTTTGGGGGAGGGGAGGAAGGCCATCCTGGGGGAGGGGGAACATAACTCACTTCCTGTGGGGGTAGGGTGATAGGTTGGGGTGTCCAACCCATTTCCCGTGCCGGCGAGGGCTTAAAAAGGTGATGCTTGGTGCCATATGCACAGATGGTATCTTAAAGCTTTGGGATTGTGTCTTATGTGAAAAAATCAGGTTATTCCACGAAGTTGTGCTGACCATCAGCCTCCAGTCAGAATTTATGTGAGTTTTGATCCCATGTGTAAGGTGAAAATTTTCTCCCCAATCTTCAAAGAATTCGAAACCTCCTGTTAAAATATTCTACCCATCTGTTCAAGATGACATATTTTCTGGTGTGACTCATGAATTGCCCACCCTGCTCCCCAACTCAAGTCCAACCTTGACTTAGAGTGGTATAGCGGTATTCTTTGCCTTGACATGCCACAGGAACTCTGTGTCTATTCTTAAAGAGGTTGTTTATTACAGGACTCGATATTTTACGTAAACTATGAAGCATTTTCACCTTATGAGAGTGAAAGTATACCCAATTAACAGGTTACCTTAACTGATGTGATTGGTGTCTTAAATCCTTAGACCTGTTGCTTTTAGGGTACAGGTTCTGCCCTGTGCCTGAAAACAACTTCCTCAGCTTTAAAAATTGATTTAATTAAATTACAAAGGGAGAAAATGTACTACAGTGCGACTTTCACAGAGGTTACATGTAAGTTACATATAAGAATTTTTAAAGCTGAGGAAGTTGTTTTCAGGCAGAGGACAGAACCCGTAAAGAGACGTGGGTCCCATCTCTGAGTCAGGAAGATACCCTGGAGGAGGAAATGGCAACCCACTCCAGTATTCTTGCCTGGGAAATCCCATGGATAGAGAAGTCTGGGCAGGCCAGAGTCCATAGGGTCGCAGCGAGTCCAGCACACCTGAGCGATTGAGCATGCACATGCATGCACACGCACCCAGCACCAATTTAAAAATGGTGTCTACACTTTGTGGTTTTAAGGCATGGTGCAGGGATCCTGAAATTCAGCTCAGATTGTAAATAAGGGGGAAATTTGGCTCATGAAGGACAAAAAATATGTACCAGAACGTTCAATTTTCCTATATTCTCAATGTTTTGTAAGAAACTACATGAAACACTTAACAGTCTGATTTCTTGGCTTTTGCAGAAAGCCAAGTACTTGGCTAAGTATCACAATACTTAGTAGGTGGTGAGGATACTGAAAGGGTCAATCTATTTGGTGATTATGAAATCTCAACAGCTTTAGTAATTTTAGAATACCTATCAAGTGAACTGTAATGTCTTTCAAGAATATTGAAAAGAATAAGGCTTTTGTATTTTTTTCCTTTAGGGTTCTCACCTAATCTACCCTCAGATTTGCAATTGTTTTAATTCTAGTTCTTTTCGAAAGCTGGTTTGTTTAGAGTTTATTAGAAAATGTGATTTACACTGAAATGTTTAAACAACTGTAAAACTTAAGTGTCACAGTAAGGAAAAAGATATATTTTGACCTTTTATAGACATAAAGACAAAAAAGCTAAGACCCTAAAGTCAGTGAGTTATCTTTTCAAGGACTACAGAGTTTCTGCAAAAGCTGAAAAGACAGGACACATTTATGTCTGTGTTACTATTAATAAAAAGTTAGGAACATGTAGACTGCCTCAAGCAAGTATTAATTAATTGATTAGAAAAACATGTTCATTATCTCCTGTTAGTGTACTATAGAAGAAAATATTATATGAGCCTCCTGACAAACTATTAAACTACAGCATTAAGAACTATTGAAGTGAGTAAAGCTTGTGGAATTAGATGAAATAGAGAAAAGGTAAGTTAAAATATTGATTGAAATACAGTAGTAGTGCCTTTAGGAAACTATCTTTGGAAAGCAAAGGAGTTTTTAAAATTGGTCTTTATACCACTCCATGGAAGAAATGCAGTATAATAGAAATAAGAAAAATTGTTGCAGCTGAGAGACTTGAGCAACTTGAAGAATCGTCTGTTCAGAAGAAAGCAATTTATAAAGCACATATCTGAAAGAAGATGTTTTGTGATAAGTGGCAGTTATTCATTGGTTCCATCAAAAAAGAAATATTAGAAAACCTTGTGAAAAATAGAGGGAAGTTCATGGAACCTGCTTTTATTCTCTTTAAAAGTGTTTTTGTAGAGCAGCTTGCTGTCTTCCAAAGGCTTTTTTTTTCCTTCTTCTTACAACTCTGTTGCAGTTTTCTTTGCATGTTCTAATAGAAACATATCAAAATTAGAAAAATAAAGACTTTTGTAAGTGTACTCTGTTGCTTCTTTAAGTAAATGGATTTCATTCCATTACTTGCCATTTAAAAAAAAGAGATTGTCCATTTTTTCATAATATTTAGATTAGATAACCATTTTCTTTTTCAAAAAGCAGTCATTAGATATACTGCTCACAGCAGTTTGAAATAAAACAGTAGGTCAAAATTCTGGATTCTGTCTCACTAAAGTTTGATTATCCAGAAAGTGCTAGATGCTGTCTCTAATGCAAAAGGATCTTTTCATTCTTTTGTCTGCCTTTCTTTGTAAAATCATGTTCTTGTTTTAAAACTATTGCTTTTTTGTATATTTGTTGTTTTGATAGTTGCTTATTTTTGCCATTGAGTTGAAAGAGACTATGCTAACAGCGTGAATGGTTCTTAAACCTGCTGTTCTGCTGTCATCTCAGGGCCATCAAGAGTATGCAAATGAGAATACCCCTTACATGACCTTTCATTATTTCAAGAAAAGTTTATTGAGTGCTTACTATGTAATAGTCTCTGTTTTAGGAACTTGAAATACATCAGTGAATACAGATAAATATCCATATTCTCTTGGAGTATACTCCAAATCAAAACTGGAATTTTGCTCCCTTGATATTCCTAAGTAAGCTCTGTAGTGTGATCATTGTTCAAACTGAATCAAGAAACAACCCTAAACTTGATCTCTTTTGGTCTTGATCTCTAAGCATTCTAAACCCAGTTTTTAATATTTCAGTCAAATTTTTCTCCAGACCATTAAAGTCCCTGTGTTAAATATTCAACCCTTTTCATCGGTGCATGCATCACAGCGCTACCATTCTAACCTCCTTTGTGTGGTACAAACAAAAGTGAAGAGTGGGGAAAATAGGGGATCAGACTGGCCTGGGTTCAAACTGATGTCTACATTTTACTAGCTGAGCTTCTTACTAGCTTGGTAACCTTGAAAAATTTATTTGAGCTCTCTGAGCCTCACTTACCATAAACCTAAATGGGGTTATTTGATGGATCAAGTATATTTTATGTAAATCACCTGGCAGAATGCCTGTTGTTAGGAGCTTAAGAAAACAGTGAAAGTGTTTGTCGCCCAGTCATGTCTAACTCTTGTCACCCCATATACTGTAGCCCACCAGGCTTCTCTGTCCATGGAATTCTCCAGGCAAGAATACTGAAGTGGGTAGCCATTCCCTTCTCCAGAGAATCTTCCTGACCCAGGGATTGAACCCAGGTCACCTGCATTGCAAAGTCTTTATGTCTGAGCCACCAGACATAGGAAGCCATTAGGAGCTTAATGAATGCTATTATTTTACCCCCCAGTTTGCTTCGTTATTCTGGCTATTGGAATATGTATGCCTGCATGACTATTGTAAGCCTTACATATTCCCAGAAGTATAGGGATGCAGCCCTAGGATTATTCAAATTCAGCCTTTCCCAATCTAAGTAATCTAAGCATGCCCATTTAGCTGTCAAGATTTTACTTTTTGTTCCTTGCAGAAGAAATCACTAATTTCCATGATTATTTTAGATAATAAGCATAATAGAAGAGTTTCTAGAAAAAGTTAAAGAATCACTAAAGTAATTTGAATTGTTAAAGGAAGACTTTTTGAATCAGTCTTCTAAATCTGTTTAAATATTAAGCCTAACATTCAGGAATCTTCTCTTGTTACCCATCTACACATTCCCAACTAAATTGGTCTCTGGGGGAAAAAAAAAATGTATCCTGTACCCAACCTTTTCTATCTTGGTTCATGCTATTCATTCTCTGTGTCAAACACTTTGTCTTTTCCTAGGAAAATTCTTATCTATCTATCAGAATGCCACCTTCTTTGTGGCCCTTTCTCAAATACCACCTTCAGCTTCAAAAATTATTTTCTGATGTCTATCCTCTAGTACTTCCATTCTTCCAACCATATGTGCTGTGTCTGTTGACCCTCCAGAGCATTTTGTACTTTTCTTGTGTCATTTAAAATCCAGTACTACTGATATTGTTGTTGTGTATTTCTGTTGTTGTTATTGTCATACGTAGAGTTCATGAACTGTCATAAAAGTTTGCAGACTACACGATATTACTGTCTGTGTCTGCTGTCCTACCTGGCCATTCACATCATAAGTATTCAGTAAATATTTGTGGAGTTGAATTGGCAGTTGGGGTAGATGAAACTGATCAATAACTTTTGGGGTAGATGAAACTGATTAATAACTTTTGTCCACTACTTATACCCAATGTTTAAACACAGTGACCCATGTCCAGTAGACAATCAAAGATCTGATGAATGAAGGGGTGACTCAGTCATCATTCTCTCATTTTAAAGCATAAGGTATCAATATAGAACATATATTAAATGCCTGCTATATGATGAGACCTATGAGAATTCAATTTAATTCAAAAGAACCTACCCTCAATTTAATTGGGAAGAACTAAGTTGTAATTAATATGTACAGATTCTGAAGACTGAAGGTATTTCAGTGAAGGTGGGCTGGGGAGTCATTGTAGAGTTGCTTGCATTTCGAGATATATCCCAGGCTGTCTAAACTCAGAAACAGAATAGATTTAGATATCAAGAGATACTTACCTTGCAATTCCACTCCTAGTTATATACCCAAGAGAATTAGGAATGGGTTCACATCTTTTCCCCAGATGTTCCTAGCAGCATTTATTGTAAGAGCCAAAATATAGAAACAAAACCAAATGTTTATCAATTGATTAATAAATAAACAAAATGCAGTATAGTCATACAAGGGAATGGAGAAGGCAATGGCAACCCACTCCAGTACTCTTGCCTGGAAAATCCCATGGACAGAGGAGCCTGGTAGGCTGCCATCTATGGGGTCGCACGGAGTCGGACATGACTGAAGTGACTTAGCAGCAGCAGCAGCATACAAGGGAATATTATTCATCAATGAAAAGGAATAGAGCATTGGTACATTCTATAAAATGGATGAATCTTGAAAATATTACAGTAAAGGGAAAGAAGCTACGCACAAAAAGCCACATATGATTCCATTTATATGCAATGTCTAGAACAAGCAAAACCATAGAAACAGAAAGTTAATATATTAGTGTGCCAGGAACTGGGGGCTGTGGATGGAGAATGACTGCTAATGTGTATGGAGTTTCTTTGAGGGAATGATGAAAATGTTCTGTGATGGTTGCACAACATAACCATGATACTAAAATACCTTGTTTACGAATATATTGGGCCAGCCTGAAAGTTGGTTCAGATTTTCCAGTAAGATGATACAGAAAAACCAGAATGAGCTTTTTTGGCAAATCCAGTACTAAACTACTGAATTGTATACTGAAGGGGTGAATTTTATGGTATGTGAGTTATACCTTTAAAAAGAGGGATATACCTAAACTTGAAGAATCTGGATTTTTGGATGGGGCGAGAACAAGGAAGTAGTAGTGAAAGTTGCTCAGTTGTGTCCAACTCTTTGCAACCCCTCTCTCCATGGAATTCTCCAAGCAAGAATACTGGAGTGGGTAGCCATTCCCTTCTCTAGGGGGTCTTCCCAACCCAGGGATTGAACCTGGTTCTCCTGCATTGCAGTCAGATTCTTTACTTTCTGAGTCACTAGGGTTGTAAGGATGTGATAATTCTCATATTCTAGAGGGAAATGAAGTGTCTAGGTGCAGATCGGGTGAGGATGGATAGGTTTCTGGCTATCATGTTTCTTATGAAGCAGGCAGTGAGGTGAATGGTTAGACTAGAAGGGTGTTGACAAGGGAGAACAGCATTTTAGGAACTTGAAGGAAGCTTCAGATTTTTTTCTTGACAGGGTCAAGGATGTGGTATGTGGTCATCCTGGTTTCAGTGTGAAGGTCAGCTTAGTTCAGAGGTTGAAAGTATCATAGGAAGTCTGATAGCAATCAACAATGAAGTTACTGGAGAAGATGGGAGAACAGAGACTAGACAGAAATATTAGAATTTGAATCTAAAACTATCCCCATATGATGAAAAATAGTTAAATCATAGTGGAAAGGAACCAAGGGCAATGATTTGGAGAAGTTAGTACATATGAAGGTATTCATTTAAAGAAATGCTTGAGTACCTTTTATGTGCCAGGCACTATTAAATAAAACCATAGTTGTTTTCTTTGTTTGAATTATTTTTTTAGAATAAGATCTTATGAGTGAAATTGTTCATTTTAAGAGTATGGGTATTTTATAGTTCTTGATACAATAGGCTGTATTATTTCTCTAAAAGGTTATACTAATTTTTGATGTCACCAGTAATATACAAGTGTGTTGTCTTAACCACAATTTCACCAGCAAAAATTCTTGGCTAATTGGTTAGGCATAAAATTATTCTTCTCTTTGATTATTGCTTCCATTATGGTGTTTCTGTATCATGGAATTGGCATCTGTGGGAGCATGAAGGAATTCAAAGCCTTTATATTTGCTCCCTCATCTGGAATAGCTTCCTTAAAGAATATGGATTTTTAAGGACCCTAGGAATCAAACCAGCCCCTAGTTTGAATCAGCTCAAAACTACTGTTATTCAGTGGTGTTCTGCTTATTTCTTAAATGGTATTCACATTTAAACTATATTTAGCCATAATTCCAATTCCCATTCAACTAACTTAATTCTCATAATTTGGTGTTTTAGGTATTAACTAACTACATGTTGCCTATGAGAAGATAGAGGCTAGTTCACTTGCCTAGGGTCACTTGACCTATAAGTGAAAGAGACAGGATTTGAATGCAGCCAGTTATTATTCTCAAACTCTGTGATCTCTTAGACTTACAACTAAAACTTACTGGGGGCTAAGAGAAACTGGAAGTGAAATTTGAAAGGGAACTTGGCCAATCAGGCACGCACTTACGTATGTATGTAATGAAGCAGTTAGCAGAAAAGGTTTTTTCATTTTATTTTTTTATTGGCCCTCAAAGAGGCCCACAGAGTAACTTTTTAATTAATAACTGCAAAACTGATAACAAGGTTAGTGAGATACTCAGAAGCATAGTACATGATAGCAAAGGAAGAGAGATTTTTTTCATTTTTATTCAGTATAGTATGCTCACTAGACAGATTTAGAATCAGGAATATAAAATGAGATGCCATGTTCAAATGCTCAGTTTTAATCAGATAAAATACCCCAACATATAGATAAGGCAATTAAGGCCCAGAATTACATACCAAATAAAGTGATAACAATGGACCCTAGAACATCAGCCTCCTGCTTCCTAGTACACTTTGCTAGATTGACTGAACCAAGTAGAAGCAACAATCTATGTGGTTGTTTTGTAATTTATAATTTTTATAATTTAATATGGCTATCCTTAAGAGAGATCATTTCTCTGTGTATTTTAAAACAATAATAATAAAGATCCACACACCAAATTACTAAATATTTAGTGATAGATTAGAATAAGAAGTGATACTAAAGATCAGGTTGAACGCTAGTATATCAGATAGTCTATCTGTAAGCTATACCTTAACAGTATTTATCTGTATCCCAGATGAGTATTTGTAATTTTCAACAAAGCGCAGCCCTTTTCTTCTATCCCTACTCCTTTAAGTGAAACTAATACCCCTGCTGCCCCCAAAATAGTATCCAGATACTCCACTTTCATTTCTTAGCCTCAAAATTGATATCTCCTTTCTCATTCCATCTCCACACTTCCTTCATTCCTGTACTTCATAACTTTAATTCCTATTCTCTTAACACAAACCTTTCATTTTTATTGCCAGTGATACCACAGTTACTTCAGCTCTTTGGAAAAGCAATATAGCTGTTGTGTCAGCAATAATAATATGTTCACAGTCTTGAGTCAAATTTCCACTGATAGGATTTTATTCTGAGAAAATACTTCAAATAAATAAAATAGTGAAAGGGACAAAATGACACTGATATCTATACTGTTTTTAAAAACTGGAAACCTTCTAGATATCCAAAAATAGAATAATGGTTAAGCAAATTATTACCTATTCATTCAATAGGCTGTTAGACATTAATTTTTCACAATAGCTTCTTTTAAATATATTTAAAGATTCTCTTAAGAATGTTTATGCCAAAATGAAAAAAAGGAGAAATCAAGAAAAAATCACGTATTTCTGAAGCATTTGTATTTTCTGTGTCATAATAACTGATATTCATTGAGCATATACTGGTGTCAGGCACAATACTAAAGCAATATTACGGAAGTGTTGAGTAGTTAGTAAGAAACCTGCTCTAAAGTCAAATCCTAGCTCCATCACTTACTAGTATGTGATCTTAAAAAAGAAACTGGAGATAGTAACTATATCTACATTAAGTTATTAAATCTGTATAAAGTGTCTGGCACATTGCATACCCTCATTAAAGTGTTTTTGTTAGGAGACATTTTACAGACATTTAATCTTCACATCCTCACAACATTTATGAGATGGTGTTATTTTCATTTACATAAGAGAAAATTGAAACTGAGAATGTTTAAATACTTTGGTCAAATAACTTGACAAGGTCACACAGCTAATAAGCAGTAGATTTTTGATTGAGAGCCCATGCTATGACTTCTGCTCCTTGCGCTGAGGTTCTAGGTTGCTGCAGACTAATGCTTTTGCTGAGAACAACATTAGAGGACAAATTTTTAAGAAAAGAATAATGAAAACATCAGAGACCTACTGAGGCAGCCATCAAAATCATGGAGCCAAGGGAACTTCAAAGAAGCATGCTTATGTTCTGTGCTTCTCTTTTCCTGTTCAAGAATTTGCTTAATGTATAGTACAGAACAAGAACCTATGAAACTGAGCAGAGGATTTCTGCTATAAGCAGAGAAGCCAGTATTCTCATGGGGCTGAGTACTAAACATTGGAGTTTAGTGATCCCCATTGGCCAGGACTGAGAGGTCAAGATCCTAGTAGGGAAGAGAAGCATCTAGAAGTGATTTTGCTGAAGAGCAGAAGCTAAGCAAGCTAACCCCTAAAAAGACAGAGTGAATTTTTTTTCATCTGATGATGTTGACAAGCAAGCATTAAAATTCTGGTCCCTCCAAGGAAGAAGGGACCTGTAAAACAGCCCAGGCTCTCAAATATTACTCCCTAGATGACTACACCCTCTATACATAATACACTTGAGTACAAGAATAACTAGAAATAAGGAAGAATATTTCATAATTATAGAAGAGTCATTCTTCTAGGGAAAATGTGAGAATATAAATCTGTATATATCTAATTCTAGTAATATAGCTTCAAAAAATATTTTTTCAAGTTCACATGGGGCTTTTAACAAAATAAATCTTATGCTAGACCATAAAGCAAGTCTTAACAAATCTCATCCAGACTGTTACCTGAACATAGTTCGATTAAGAAATGGATTATAAAATAGTAGCTAGCAAACTCCCCCCAAAATACATTTCTGAATGACCCACTAGATCAAAAAATAAAACACAATTAGAACATTTTTGCAACAGAATAGTAATGAAAATACAATATATCAAAATATATGTGAATCAGCCAAAGCTATACTTGATGGGAAAATTTATAGCCCTATATGCCTATATTAGAAGAAAGTCAAAAACTAGTGATCTAAATATCATTTTCAGGAAATCCAGTAAAGAACAGCAAATTAAACCCAAAGTAAGTAGAAGAAGGAAATTATTAAAAAGTAGCAATTAATTAAACAGAAAACAAGGACACAATAGGAAATATCTGCAAAGCCACGAGGTCGGTCTTTGAAAAGGTCAGTAAAATGTATAGACCTCTAGCAATACCGATCAAGAAAAGTACACACTCAATCTTAAACTCTTGATCTTTTTCCTAATTCTACACCTCCAGTA
The DNA here is from genome assembly GCA_024291935.2 of Okapia johnstoni. Lineage (NCBI taxonomy): Eukaryota > Metazoa > Chordata > Mammalia > Artiodactyla > Giraffidae > Okapia > Okapia johnstoni. The sequence goes on from CM044326.1 coordinate 28,609,614, forward strand.
TTCCTGTTTCTATAAATCTCATCTCTGTATATATCTACTGATAGCTCAGTTGGACATCTTGGTATTATTCTTGAGAGCTCTCACTACCACACACACACACCATGGAGACCACTACAAAACTCTCTAACTCGACCTCCCAAATGTATCAGATCCACTCTGTGTGCTACATCTGCACTGCCATATCCTGTTTCAAGCCACCATCAGGCTATGGTAGACTGTAGCAGTAACTTCCTGGATTCATTCTTACTATTTGTCAGTCCATTCTTTACATAGAAGTTAGAATCATCCTTTAAAAAGCATAAATATCATATCATGCTGCTCCTTGGAATTCCTAAAAGCCTTACTCTTAAAATGGTGAAAACCCACATGTTTAAAATAACCCCACATCTGTGCAGGATGTAGTCCCTGCTTGCTCATCCTTGCTGCTCTCTCCTGATCGCTTTACTCCAGCCCCCTCTAGCCTTCTTTCACTTCTTCCAAAGCACCAAGTTCTCAGTCAAGTCCTAGTTCCTCAGCATGGAATGTACCTACTTAACATTCAGTTCTCACTTTACTTCTTCAGAGTGGTCCTCTGTCTAAGTGACATCTCCCACTGTTTTTCTATCGTATTCTGTTCTTTTCCTTCCTAGAAGCTTTCACAATTTAAAATTGTATTCATTGGTATATGTGCTTAATCTTTCACCTCACACCATAATTTTCATGAAACCAGACACTGTTCACTCTTGTAGTCCTGGTGTCTTAACTAAGTGCCTGGTATATATTACACATTTGGTAAATACAAGATGAATGAGAAAAGATAGCATGCCACCTTAGGTAAACTCTATAGGTCAGGAACCGTTTCATAGGTGTGCCCTGTACCCTAGGAGCATGGAGGGATTATTTATTTTCTCTGGTTTAATCCTTTATTTCTTTAGAATTACTCTCTGAGAAAGGCACCATGTAATCATTGTAATGCCTGGAGACAGTTTCTGATGATCAGCCTGTCCTATCAGTGATGAATGTTTTATGTGCTAAGCTAAACTGGCAGTTGTGGGCAGATTTCATTTAAGCCCCTACAGAGGAATACACCTGCCTGCATTTCTTAGGTCAGAGCTCTTGGAAACTATAGGCAGAGTGTTCTCAGTGGCAGTCTTGGCTAAGCAACTTGTCTTCTTTTCTACAATTCCTTTTTTTTTTTTTTTTAAACATTAGGGCCCTACAGAGGAAAGGTGGTCTAATTGCATTTGCTTACTGCAGAGATTGACAGCATTGTTTCTATAAAGGTTATTAGCTATTTTAGGCATGTAAGTATGCCATAATGCTACCACAGTAAGTATATGACATGCCTTTTAATCACAATAAAGCAAAAATGATCACATTTCACAATACGAATGTCTTCATACGTGTTTTATAAGATACACAGAGCTATTGTGATTTGCTGTTACAAAGTATTCTACATTTTCTTAGCTTGCGTTTTTTTCCTTCATCTTAGACCTAATTTTTAATTAAAATTTTAATTGTTTTAAGCTAATTTCAGTAAAATGAGATGCTTAATTGTGTGTTTGATATAAAATTGTAAGTCCAACAATTGTTTTTTCTCTTTTTTTTAATATATTTATTTTTAAGAAGTCCAACAATTTGAAAGAGCTTTTGGCCACTAGAATTTCTTGAAACACTTGAAAAAAATGTTTGCTAGCAATTTTAGGCATAAATTTCATTTCAAAAGAAAATGTTTATATACCTGAAACTGACTCAACACTGTAAGTCAACTATAGTTTTTTTTTAAAAATGTGTCAGGGACTTTTATTTCTTAATGTATAGTAAATGAAGTATTCTTATTTATTTCTAAAGTCTTGGTACCATACTTAGAATTCTCACATAAACTGAAAAAAACATGATGAATGTTTCTTATGCATTTTGGTAGTTTCAGGACGGTGATGGGGAAAGGGAGTAAAACAAGAAGAATGAGAATTCTGAGTGCCTGGTTTCTCACATCATCATATTATTGCTATTATTAATTCTGCCTTTAACAGAATTATTAATTCTTAATGCAATTTTTAAAAGCTTCACCTAGTTATTGATATTTGTGGATTTACTAGACATTCATAGCTGTTCTAAGGTCAATGAAATTGGGAGTTTATAAATCATAAGAATGTATGACTGACAGGTATGACTAAGTAAGTTTCTGAATTTCATTATCCTCTGGCTGCTATTGCAGGTTCTTTCTTGAGTTTTTGAAATGTAAATCACTGATTCTAGAGTTAGTGAAAGAGTATAAGGAATATTGAAATTCTTTCTGTAGTACTATAGCAGTGTACAAATATGGTGCATTATGGGTATAGAAGGGGTGAGGAGCCTTTAAGTACAGGGAACTCTGCCATATGTGAAACAGTCTTCTCCAGCTAATTGCCAATTTAGAGACTATATTAAATAAATGTAATAGGGTAGTTTTTATGTTTATTTCTTGAAAGGGGAAAGAGCAGCTTTATTTTGCCAGAAAGACAGTGTCAGCTCTAGCCATTAATTTCCTGGCAAAACAAACTACTTGCAGAATTCTAATTGGCCGATTTCTTCTCCCCCATGTTTAATTAAAATCTTTCTCTAGCAATACATGATACTGAAAATAGTGTATAGATTCCGTTACTGTACCAAGAAAGACTTGGGTCAACTATATCTTTCTAGCTGTCAGCCTTTACTAATTATTTATCTTCTCTTACTTGTTTAGCAGTCTTGTCTGAAAGCATTCTCAGTGGTAAAGAGTAGGGTAGATATACTGTTTACAGTCTTTATCTTCTGTCTGTGTCACCATCCATAGAGTTGTATTACATTCTGCAGAGTTTAATGTTTACTTGGATAAGTAAAACCTTATCACATTAGAAATTACAACTCAATTTCTGTTTGTAGCTTAATTTGATCATGTAGTAAAAATAATTCTGGTGCCTAGGATTGGAATTGATCTCTGTTTGCACCTTCCCTTAGAGTGATGCCCTATAGATAAATATTGCACTCCAGGGGTGCTAGATTGAAGTCTAAGGATGAATTGGAATAACTGCATCCTTGTTTTTAAACATTAGAAAATCTTTCACCAATGGTGAAACAGTAGTCATTTTTACATATCAAGAACAATATCCTGTTAGCTTACAATTGATCATCATCTAGTAGGAAGCTTGAGTTCAAAGATTTCAAATTCAGAACACTATTTTTCAAATAGGTTAAGTGTATTTAAGTTCAGTAGTGCGGCATTTTATGAACTGTTCTAGAAAGCAGTGAATACAGTGTAATGATTGAGCTTTTTTCCTCCTGACTATTAAATTGGTAACTAAATTGTTCTCTTTTTTTCAAACTGTGCCCTCTTAGCAGGTAGGGAAGGTATGTTTAACCTGGTGGGTCCAACTCTTGCCTGGGTTACATGTTTATCGTTTCAATACTTAATAAATACACATAATAAGAAATAAATTGTAGCTGTAGCTCTGAACTTACTTTGCTGTGACCTGTAATAGTCTGTTTACACTCTGCTGTCTTTGTCTTTCAAGCAAATCACATCACCCCAAGCTTAGAACCTACTTTACTACAATGTGTCAGTAGTGTTGACATGTTTGAGGAGCCTAGAAAGAAGAAAAAATTTAACTGGCATCGTGGGATCTCAGTTGGTTTAACAGTTTCTCCTGCCTTCTTACTTGGTAATGCATGTATAAAACTGGTGAATGGCATTTGCTCTCAAGAGGTTTTGAGGTTGATTACAACAGAAATACATTGCGGGAAAGAACATAGATACTGTAATTTAAAGGGTTATAGGAGAGACTAGAAATTACTCTGATAACATGTTAATTTCAAGACCTCAAGCATGTATTTAAATACGATACAATCGAAAACAATCTTCCTAGTTCAAAAATTAATAGAAAGCTCCATCATAAGTAGTTATGTATATTGAGCATTAAATCTTATGATACTAATTTATTTCATCTCCTTTCTTTAAAACTGTGTGTGTTTCCTGGACATAGGCTATTTGATCTACAAGAATACCTCAGAGATGCTGTAGGTTTGGTTCTAGACCAGTGCAGTATTATGATAATTGCAACAAAGCAAGGCACACAGATTTTTCTGTTTCCCAGTGCATATAAAAGTTATATTTATTCTGTACTGTAGTCTGTTGACTAAAGTGTGCAGTCAGTTCAGTTCAGTGTCTCAGTCATGTCCGACTCTTTGCGACCCCATGAACCACAGCATGCCAGGCCTCCCTGTCTATCACCAACTCCCAGAATTTACCCAAACTCATGTCCTTTGAGTCAGTGATGCCATCTAACCATCTCATCCTTTGTCATCCCCTTCTCCTCCTCTCCTCAATCTTTCCCAGCATCAGGGTCTTTTCAAATGAGTCAGCTCTTTGCATCAAGTGGCCAAAGTATTGGAGTTTCAGCTTCAACATCAGTCCTTCCAATGAACACCCAGGACTGATCTCCTTTAGGATGGACTGGTTCGATCTCCTTGCAGTCCAAGGGACTCTCAAAGAGTCTTCTTCCAACACCACAGTTCAAAAGCATCAACTTCTTCTGCGCTCAGCTTTCTTCACTGTCCAACTCTCACATCCATACATGACTACTGGAAAAACCATAGCCTTGACTAGATGGACCTTTGTTGACAAAGTGTGCAATAATATTATCTAAAAAATAATAATACCTTAATTTTAAAATACTGCTTAAAAATGCCAACTATCATCTGAACCTTCAGCAAGTTATAATCTTTTTTGCAACAGTAACATTGGAGATCACAGATCACCATAACAGATATAATAATAATGGAAAATCTTTAAATATTGCAAGAATTACCAGAATGTGACCCAGAGACACAAAATGAGCAAATGCTGTTGGGAAAATGGCACTGGTAGACTTGCTTGACACAAGGTCAAACCACCAATTTGTAAAAAAAACAAAGTATCGGCAAATTGCAATAAAGCAAAGTACAATAAAACAAAGTATGCCTGTACTTAAAGAGAAAAGAAGGTCAGGACTGCATTTTTTTAACTGAGCATTTGTTATCTATATGTTAGTCTTAATTGGCAAGTCAGCTGAATCTTATTCCCTCAAGGGATAAATTTGTAAAATGTTTCATGTGAGAACAAATAGAAGGTGCCAAAGATAAGAATTCAACATAGAGAAGACTTTAGTTTTTTTAATATATTCTTTTTAGTTATACTTTTTGTGTGCTAGTTCATTTAAACATATCAAGATTCCTTTTTCTGATTCCCAAACTAGTTTAAAGGTGGTCGTTCACTATTATGGGACCAAGTTGTATTGTTTATTCTAATAATAAAATAACATATCTACTACAAGACATTCAGACTTTGAGCATACAGACAAACATAACTTCTATGCTTTAAACAGAGAATTTTAAAAAGAAAAAAGTAAAAATCACCCAAAGACAGGTGGGGTCGCCTCTTGAGAATGATTTTATACAAGGAATGATATGTATGATTAAATTTGTATTTTAGAATGATCACTGGCAGCTGTATGGAAACAGATTGGAGGCAGGAACAACAGGCAGGAGGTTGTTAAGAGTACTCAGGCCAAGAAAAATAAAGGCTTTCACTGAGACAGTAATCATGGTAACATAGAAGAGGAGACAGGATCAACTGGGTTTTGGTAAGGGATTGAACATGGAGAGAAGGGCAAGGGAAATGCTGGAAAGGACACCCAGGTTTTTGGGCTGAGTGACGAGTAGAGCACCCTCAACTGACATAGAGAACATAGGAGATGGAATAGACTTGGAGGAAAAGATTATGGATTCAGTTTTATATGTGTAAAGTGTGAGTTGCCTCTGGCACACCAAAGGAAGATAATCTTCTTTGCCATATAAGATACAGGCCTGAAATTTTAGAGTTGGTTGTAGATGTTATCAGTATAAGCGGTTTTTAAAACACTGGGACTGAAAGAGATCACTAGGAAAACATACAGAGTGAGAGAGAAAGGGGCCAATGTCTGAAGAAATGGCTAAAGAGACGGGGAAATAAAACAAGAGAGGTAAACAGGAAACAATGGAAGAAGAGTCATTTACAGTATCAAATGCCAGTTAGCAACAAAATAGATTAACAGTTAAAAAGTGTTCGTTGAAATTAGCAATTAGAGATAACTGCGTATCAGAGAATAGTCAGTAGAGTAAGTTAGGGATAGAAACCAGATTACTGTGTATTTCAGATTGAGTGGTTAGTGGCAGAATAATCTTTGTAGTTTGGTTATGAAGAAAAGGTAAATGAATGGGCAGTTGCTTAGAAGGGAAGATAGGAATTAATGAAGGGTTCTATTATGAGTTTTGTTTTCTTCTTAAAAATAGAGTATATTTATACCTGATGGAAAAAAGAACAGTCATTGTTGTAAAAGAGGTTAAAATGATGGTAAGAGAACTGAAATACTTGAAGAAGCTAGAAGGATATCCAGAGCATGGTGTCTTCCATGGAGAAGACACTTACATAGAAAATTTACAACTCAAAGTTGTGCCAAGTGTTAGATGACTAAAAAGAGAAGGCCGGGAGTTCCAGAGGAGTTGAGAAAAGTTTCATAGTTTGACTCAAATGCTGAACTCATTGCATATCTTCCATTTAGTTTTCTACTTTATAAATCGGTGCATCATTTAGAAGTATATAGTATAAGCCTTCAGTTCATTATTGCTGATTGAGAATCTCTAGTTGTGTATAAGATTTCCCTGGTTCAGTCTGATAGTTGACCTTCACTGTCTTCAGGCATTTAATCTATCCATGTTTCTGTGTTAGCTCCATAAAATCATCAATTTCATGGCATCATTTCTCTTGCAAAGCACAGCCATGCAAGACTTTCTCAGATTACAATAATTACTAAGCTTTCCTTCTCATTATTACTTAACATCCTCTCTCAGAAATTCCCCAGAATCATTAAATAAATACATTTTATCTTTGCATAATTCATGTTGCAGATAACCTATCTGTAGATAATCTTGAGTCTGTCTTTTACACAGCATGCAGTATCTTAGTTTCCCGACCAGGGATCAAACCCATAGCCCATGCAATGGAAGTGGAGTCAACCACTGGGCTGCCACGGAGGTCCTTGATTATTGTTCTAATATGTGCAATAAAGGACAACACAGTAAGAATATGAGGCTATAATAGTGAAAGAGGAACTCCCCAGGTCAGTAGGTGCCCAATATGCTACTGGAGATCAGTGGAGAAATAACTCCAGAAAGAATGAAGGGATGGAGCCAAAGCAAAAACAATACCCAATTGTGGATGTGACTGGTGAAAGAAGCAAGGTCCAATGCTGTAAAGAGCAATGTTGCATAGGAACCTGGAATGTTAGGTCCATGAATCAAGGCAAATTGGAAGTGGTCAAACAGGAGATGGCAAGAGTGAACATCAACATTCTAGGAATCAGCGAACTAAGATGGACTGGAATGGGTGAATTTAACTCAGGTGACCATTATATCAACTACTGTGGGCAGGAATCCCTTAGAAAAAATGGAGTAGCCATCATGGTCAACAAGAGTCCGAAAGGCAGTACTTGGATGCAATCTCAAAAACGACAGAATAGGTATGACCTAAATCAAATCCCTTATGATTATACAGTGGAAGTGAGAAATAGATTTAAGGGACTAGATCTGATAGACAGAATGCCTGATGAACTATGGATGGAGGTTCGTGACATTGTACAGGAGACAGGGATCAAGACCATCCCCATGGAAAAGAAATGCAAAAAAAGCAAAATCGCTGTCTGAGGAAGCCTTACAGATAGCTATGAAAAGAAGAGAAGTGAAAAGCAAAGGAGAAAAGGAAAGATATACCCATTTGAATGCAGACTTCCAAAGAATAGCAAGGAGAGATAAGAAAGCCTTCCTCAGCAATCAATGCAAAGAAATAGAGGAAAACAACAGAATGGGAAAGACTAGAGATCTCTTCAAGAAAATTAGAGATACCAAGGGAACATTTCATGCAAAGATGGGCTCGATAAAGGACAGAAATGGTATGGACCTAAGAGAAGGAGAAGATATTAAGAAGAGGTGGCAAGAATACACAGAAGAACTGTGCAAAAAAGATCTTCATGACCCAGATAATCACGATGGTGTGATCACTCACCTAGAGCCAGACATCCTGGAATGTGAACTCAAGTGGGCCTTAGAAACATCACTATGAACAAAGCTAATGGAGGTGATGGAATTCCAGTTGAGCTGTTTCAAATCCTAAAAGATGATGCTCTTAAAAGTGCTGCACTCAGTATGCCAGCAAATTTGGAAAACTCAGCAGTGGCCACAAGACTAGAAAAGGTCAGTTTTCATTCCAATCCCAAAGAAAGGCAATGCCAAAGAATGCTCAAACTACCGCACAATTGCACTCATCTAACGTTAGTAAAGTAATGCTCAAAATTCTCCAAGCCAAGCTTCAGCAATACATGAACCGTGAACTTCCAGATGTTCAAGCTGGTTTTAGAAAAGGCAGAGGAACCAGAGATCAAATTGCCAACATCCGCTGGATCATCGAAAAAGCAAGAGAGTTCCAGGAAAACATCTATTTCTGCTTTATTGACTATGCCAAAGCCTTTGACTCTGTGGATCACAATAAACTGGAAAATTCTGAAAAAGATGGGAATACCAGACCACCTGACCTGTCTCTTGAGAAACCTGTATGCAGGTCAGGAAGCAACAGTTAGAACTGGACATGGAACAACAGACTGGTTCCAAATAGGACAAGGAGTACGTCAAGGCTGTATATTGTCACCCTGCTTATTTAACTTATATGCAGAGTACATCATGAGAAATGCTGGGCTGGAGGAAGCACAAGCTGGAATTAAGATTGCCAGGAGAAGTATCAATAACCTCAGATACGCCGATGACACCACCCTTATGGCAGAAAGTGAAGAGGAACTAAAGAGCCTCTTGATGAAAGTGAAAGAGAAGAGTGAAAAAGCTGGCTTAAAGCTCAACATTCAGAAAACAAAGATCATGGCATCCAGTCCCATCACTTCATGGCAAATAGATGGGGAAACAGTGAAAACAGTGGCAGACTTGTATTTTTGGGGGCTCCAAAATCACTGCAGATGGTGTTTGCAGCCATGAAATTAAAAGATGCTTACTCCTTGGAAGAAAAGTTATGACCAACCTAGATAGCATATTAAAAAGCAGAGACATTACTTTGCTGACAAAGCTCCGTCTAGTCCAAGCTCTGTTTTTTACTGTAGTCATGTATGGATGTGAGAGTTGGACTGTGAAGAAAGCTGAGCACCAAAGAATTGATGCTTTTAAACTGTGGTGTTGGAAGAAGACTCTTGAGAGTCTCTTGGACTGCAAGGAGATCCAACCAGTCCATCCTAAAGGAGATCATTCCTGGGTGTTCATTGGAAGGACTGATGTTGAAGCTGAAACTCCACTACTTGGGCCACCTCATGCGAAGAGTTGACTCATTGGAAAAGACCCTGATGCTGGCAAAGATTGAGGAGAGGAGGTGAAGGGGACGACAGAGGATGAGATGGCTGGATGGCATCACCGACTCAATGGACATGAGTTTGGGTAAATTCCGGGAGTTGTTGATGGACAGGGAGGTCTGGTGTGCTGCGATTCATGGGGTCGCAAAGAGTCGGACATAACCGAGCGACTGAACTGAACTCAATAGTGAAAGAGCAACCATTGATATGAAATGATTATATAGGCAAAGTGTTAGTGTTTGGCTTTTTAAGCAGAAGACCTGATTAGTATGAGTACTACTAGAAATCTTGAGTGTGAGAAAAATCTCATTCTGGTTTTACATTTATCATCTAAACTTTGACACTATAGAGGCTTTTCAATGCCTTAAAATATACAATTCTATGAATTAATTGTCCAGTTGGTTCTTTGAGGTTAGGAAGTACTTTTATGTTTGTTCATGAAGTCTGGTATGCTTTAGGCCTAACAGTGCTTTCATATATTCATCTTTATTCCAAATGGACAGATCAAAATAGTCACCACTGACTCAACTAATTTTTTTATCTAAGAAATACACTTCTCATCTTCCTAGTTTAAACATTTGATGGTAAACACTGCAAATCCAAGTGAGTTAGGTATCTTTCATGAGGAACTCTGATATGCTAATATGTTAAGCATTGAGAGATATCTTTTTCTGCTCTCATGAGCACACAGATGTGGCCAGCTATACACTGTAAATATTGATGTCATTTAAAATTCATATTTTGAGTAAAAAAAGTTGGGTTATATACTTAAGTTGATGCATAACATTAGAATACTTTGGTTGAAAGAATAAAGTTCAACAGAGGTGCAGTGAAAGAGGTAAATGAAAGGAATGTGGACAAGTAAAAATAGAGATTTCTAGAATTTTTAGAGCTAAAAAGAATCTAAACAGTCATTAGATAAGCCTTGGAATAACTGCGTGCGTTTGTGTTCAATTGCTCCAGTCATGTCCCCACGGACTGTAGCCCGCCAGGCTCCTCAGTCCGTGAGATTCTCCAGGCAAGAATACTGGAATGGGTTGACATGCCCTTTTCCAAGGGATCTTCCTGATCCAGGAATCAAACCTGCGTCTCCTGCACTGGAAGTGAATTCTTTACCAACTGAGCCACCATGGAATAACTGAGGGGATGTGATTTAGAAAAGGGAGCACACTTGTTCTGTATATTCCTCAAAGAGTAGAATGAAAATCTAAGGATGGACACTTCTTGGGGACAAGTTTGGAGTTCATTATTAAGAAAAACTTTCTAGTGGTCAGACTATTCAGAAATCGAGTTGACATCACCAAGAGATATACTCAGGTTGGGAGCCAAGCCTTGGATGTGTGGTTGGATCCAGGGACCTTAATGAGATTTTCCAGTCCTTGAATTCTTACCTAAACCAGTGACCAGTGTTTCTCTTTTCTTTTAACTTTTTTTAACTGTAGTATATATAGTAAGTGCACAAATCTTAAATGTACAAGTCAGTGAATGTTTATGTGTGTATGCACCTGTGAATATTTCCAACACTTCAGGAGGCTCTTTAGTCAGTACCTTCTCTCTCCCGTTATAGATAACCACAACTATTCTGATTTCTACCACCAAAGAATAGTTCTCCCTATACTTAAACTTTACATAAATAGATTCACAGAATATTTACTTTTGTGGGTCTGGCTTCTTTTGCTCATCATTATATCTATGAGGTTCATCCATGGTACATGCAGCAGTAGTTCAGTCTGTGTAGTATTCCACTGATGTCACTGTAGGACTATATTAGAATGTAACCAAGCCACTGTTGATGGACATGTTGATGTCCAATCCACTATTGATGGATTGGTTGCACTTTGAGATTGTTAATAATGGTGCTATGAACAGTCTTTATGTGTCATTTGGTAGACATCTGCACTCATGTTTAGGATATGTTGCTAGGAATGGATTGCTGGTTCATAGAATGGGTTTATTTTAACAGTTATTGCCAAGGAGTTTTCCAAAGTGACTGTGCACCCTTAAGCTCCCACTAGCAACATGACAAGAATTTCAGTTCCTACTCCTCCTTGCCAACACTGTATTGTCAGTATTTTTTATTTTAGTCATTAAGTGCGTTGTAGTATTTCTTTTTCTATGATTATTGATCATTTGGGTTGTCTCTTTTAGAAAGTGCTTTTTTTTAATTTTTAGCCTTTTTTTTAATTGAGTCATTTGTCTTTATCTTGCTGATTTGTTCTTTACACATTCTGAATATGAGTCTTTAGGAAATTGTGTGTGTTACAAATATAATTTCCTAGTCTGTGGCCTACTTTTTAACTTACGGACTTTGATGAATAGACCTTCTTAATTTTAGTTCAGTTTATCATTTTTCTCTTTTGTGTAGTGTTTTTTGTTTCTTCTTCAAGAAGACTTTGCCTATCCCAAGGTCATAAAGATATTTAGACTAATAATTCTTGAATTGTATACTCAATTAGACAATATTTAACTTTCATTTGTTCATATTCCCCCCAAAACGAAATGTATAGAGTTGTACTATATTCTCCTGTAATTTAACTAAGCTTTCAGCATTAGTGTAAGTAAGTAGATAATTATGATGGTATTAAATCTGAAATTTACTATCAGGATATTTGGTTATTGCTATGGTAACAAAACTATCACAAAAATCTCAGTGGGATTTTTCCTCAGTCATGATACTTGTCCAAAGTATGTGGGGCAGGGGAGTTGGGGATGGGGCAGCTATACTGTTTTTATACACCTCGGCATCTGGGTTGATGTAAACTCTAGTACAATGTATACTTGCATGATCACTATAGTAGGGGGAGGGCGATATGGAATATTGAATATTCGTTGGAAGGACTGATGCTGAAACTGGAGCTCCAATACTTTGGCCACCTGATGCGAAGAGCCAGTTCACTGGAAAAGACCCTGATGCTGGGAAAGACTGAGGGCAACAGGAGAAGGGGGCGACAGAGGATAAGATGGTTGGATGGCATCACTGCTCAGGAAGATAGTGAAGGACAATGAAGCCTGATGTGCTGCAGTTCATGGGGTAGCAGAGAGTCGGACATGACTTGGTGACTGAACAATAGCACCAGTAACATGGAAATTTGCTTTTGGGCTCAAACTTTCTGCCCAGAAGTATCATGTGCCACTATGAGGTGACCCTTTGAGATCCCATCAGCCTTACCTAATTTCAGAGGTCATGGCAAAGTATAATCTTACTATGTTCCCCAAAAGGAGAACGAAAAATGCTTGTAAATGGCCGTAATATTGACTCTCACAGTTAACTTGGGCACATTACTTAACCTTTCTATGTATCAGTTTGTTCACTGTAAAATTGAAGCTAAGGATAGTATCTATGTCATGTGATAGTTGTGAGGATTAACTGGGGTAATAACTCTTAGAATATTGCGTGATACTTAGTAAACACTGAGTATATGTTTGCTAGTATTACTGCTGTCATTATTGGGGTTTTTTTAATTATTTTATTTATTTATTTTTGGCTCTGCTGGGTCTTCATTGCTGCCCAGGCTTTTCTCTAGTTGCAGTGCACAGGGGCTACTTTGTTGCAGTGTGCGGGCTTCTCATTGTGGTGGGCTTCTCATTGCATGGAGATCTCACTGCAGACTTCTCTAGTTGCAGAGCACGAGCTCCAGGGTACACCTGCTTCAGTACTAGCAGTTCCCAGGTTCTAGAGCACAGGCTCAATAGTCATTTTCACGGGCTTAGTTGCTCTGCAGCGTGTGGGAACTTCCTGGACCAGGGATCAAACCCATGTCTCCTGCACTGGCAGGCAGACTCTTTACTGCTGAGCCACCTGGGAAGCCCTGTCATTATTGTTATTAGGCTCTTACTATGGGATGGATACCACACATGGATGTGTGCTAAGTTGCTTTAGTCATGTCCAACTCTGTGCGACCCTATGAACTGTAGCCTACCAGGCTCCTTTGTCCATGGGATTCTCCCAGCAGGAGTACTGAAGTGGGTTGCCATTTCCTTCTCCAGGGGATCTTCCCGACCCAGGGATTGAACCTATGTTTCTTATGTCTCCTGGATTGGCAGGCAGGTTCTTTACCACTAGCACCACCTGGGACACCATACTGCCTGCCTTACATAGATTGATTCTTCAGATAACTCCCATTATAGCTACTATTACTATCCTCATTTACAGATGAGACAACTTAGGTTCAGAGATATTAACTAACTTACCCAGGTTCCAGAACTAAAAAGGTGGGATTTGAATTTAGGCAGTCTGATTTCAGAGACTGCAATATTAACCATGACTCCCTCCCAGAGAGCAAGTAAATATTAACAGAAGAATTCAGAAGTGCATCCTTTGCTTAGAGAACTCTTGTTTGTTTGTATACATGTATATTCATGGTTATGAGTTTACATTGAACTTTCAATATATTTCTATTTTCTGTTAGTTTGTAAAATTGTTTCTAGTTCATGTCATTTAATTAAAGGTACTGTTTCATGATGTTCTGTTCATGGTCTGACATCTAGACAGATTTGGAATTGATCTTGCCCTTAAGATGAAGAAACTTAGGCCAGAATGGTTTAGTGATCTCAGAAGACACAGCTAGCTGGTGACATGCCTGAACTCAGAATCAGACTTCCTGACTTCAGTTCAGAGTTCTTCCTGGTGCTTCAGATTACCTCCTTGCATTTTGTGTAAATTGATATAGCACATAATCCTTTATCAAACACCTGAGGTGCTTTGGTTCTTCCTCCCCCCAAATTTATGTGAATTTGTTGTAGAAAACAGAGATTATGCTTCTCTCCTCATAGCTCACATTGGTACATCTTGATTTTAAGTTACTAATTTTGTCTTTTAAATATTCTAATGTTACTAAACACCAAGAGTCAAATTAGGTATTTGGAAAGGCTTTGTAATAAGAATAAATGCCTCCAGAGAAAATGCTTCCATGGAAAAACATTGTAATGATGATCTTTTTCATGTCAGCCAGATTTGGAGTCAAATTTCTGAAGGGAAAGGGATGACAGTGGAATTAGAAATGAATCAAGTATACCATACTTGAGGTATATCTCAAGATACACTAGCAAGAAATAAAATGACTGTTTACTCATAAACAACTTGTTAGTTTTCCTACCAGTGACATTATAATGTACATTTGTCAACCTCACATGTATTGTAGTTTTCAGAATTAAATCTTTTAAGGAAATGCCAAGCCATATTAAGTTGGTGGTCATGGTTTATTTTCCCATTATTAAATGAAACTTTTGTATGGTAATTGCAGTGTACTATCATGTAATTTTATCTGAAAGATTAACAAGATATAAATTGAGTTAACTGTATAGTTCTAGCCAAAAATAGGATTTACTCATTCTGTTGCTGTATAGTAGAGAAGGAGTAGAAAGTCACAGCACTTCTGTTTCTCTCAATACCAGAAGTTGTCAGGTATCTGTCAGGAAGATGAACCTAACCTGTACTATGAGGTAATGCACTCATAGGGAAATACACTATTGTTTTGAAGAGAACATGATGCTTTTTCCTGGTCTCCTTCAGTTTTAAACATTCATTCCTGCATTAAGGTAAACATTGTTTTATAAAATTGAATGCAGAATTTAAATGAGTTTTTTAATATAAAATGCAGTTTATAAACTGTGCTCTCACACTCTTCTTGGTAGACATTTTTACTCTTCTCTGCCCTGAAGCACTCATTCTCATTTGAGAGAAAGAATGAATATATCACTAGAAATTATCTCTAAGGCTCCCTTCAGCAATAAGCTGGTATATTTTCTGGAGAACACAATGCGAAGAGTCTGGTAAAAGGGAATTTTAGTTCATTGTATAGTGAAGAATTTTTTATAAATATACTACATTTATAAATACATTTATAAATATACTTTCTCTTTATAAAATGTATTCACAAAAAGAAAGTATATTGCATGTGAAATTGAAATTTAAGTTTAAAAGGTCTGATTTTTCATGGTACTTTCTTTTAAATAACACAACCATATTACTGAATATTGGGGAGTGAAAACAAAGATTGAAAAGTAATTACTCATAATGTCACCATCCTAATATTATTACTCTGAGCACTGAGTATATTTCCTTCCAATCTTTTTTCTTATGTATCTGTTCTTTTGATATAACTATAACCTGTGTAATATACTTTCTCATAAATATTTCATAATTAGGATATATCATAATTAGCAAAAATAGCTTTTAAATTTTATTATTTGCAGATAACATAAAGAAACATTTATTTGATACACACAATATCTTTTTGAGTTAAATAAGGAAGATATTATTAGCACCCTTTTACATATGAGAGTATTGCAAGCAGAAATCACATAATGCCTCTGCTTGGTCCTGTAGTGGATTTCTGTTCTCCGCAGAAGTACTTGCTAACACAGACGGGTGAATGTGTTTAATGTAGTTCAGTTCAGTTCAGTCACTCAGTCATGTCTAACTCTGTGACCTCATGGACTGCAGCACACCAGGCCTCCCTGTCCCTCACCAACTCCTGGAGTTTACTCAAACTCATGTCCATTGAGTTGGTGATGCCATCCAACCATCTCATCCTCTGTCGTCCCCTTCACCTCCTGCTTTCAATCTTTCCCAGCATCACGGTCTTTTCCGGTGAGTCAGTTCTTTGCATCAGGTGGCCAAAGTATTGGAGTTTTAGATTCAACATCAGTCCTTCCAATGAACACTCAGGACTGATCTCCTTTCGGATGGACAGGTTGGATCTCCTTGCAGTCCAAGGGACTCCCAAGAGTCTTCTTCCAATACCACTGTTCAAAAGCATCAATACTTCAGCGCTCAGCTTTCTTTACAGTCCAGCTCTCACATCCATACATGACTACTGGAAAAACCATAGCTTTGACTAGACGGACCTTTGTTGGCAAAGTAATGTCTCTGCTTTTTAATATGCTATCTAGGTTGGTCATAACTTTTCTTCCAAGAAGTAAGTATCTTTTAATTTCATGGCTGCAATCACCATCTGCAGTGATTTTGGAGCCCCAAAATATAAAGTCTGCCACTGTTTCCACTGTTTCCCTATCTTATTTGCCATGAAGTGATGGGACCAGATGCCATGATCTTTGTTTTCTGAATGTTGAGCTTTAAGCCAACTTCTTCACTCTCCTCTTTCACCTTCATCAAGAGGCTCTTTAGTTCTTCTTCTCTTTCTGCCATAAGGGTGGTGTCATCTGCTTATCTGAGATTATTGATATTTCTCCCAGCAATCTTGATTCCAGCTTGTGCTTCCTCCAGCCCAGCGTTTCTCATGATGTACTCTGCATATAAGTTAAATAAGCAGAGTGACAATATACAGCCTTGACATACTCCTTTTCCTGTTTGGGACCAGTCTGTTGTTCCATGTCCAGTTCTAACTGTGGCTTCCTGACCTGCATAAAGATTTCTCAAGAGGCAAGTCAGGTGGTCTGGTATTCCCATCTCTTTCAGAATTTTCCACAGTTTATTGTGATCCACACAGTCAAAAGCTTTGGCATAGTCAATAAAACAGAAATAGATGTTTTTCTGGAACTCTGTTGCTTTTTCGATGATCGAGCGGATGTTGGCTATTTGATCTCTGGTTAATGTAGAAAGAAGAGCAAAACAAATTCTTATTCCCTGGACACAGTCCTGCCTTACTGGACTAAGCGAGCCTTGAACAGCAACAGGCAACTCTGGAAATACAAATTTTGTCAGATTTTAGTAAATACACACTCACTCAGACACTAAGAATCTGGAGTTGATTTGATTAGTCTGGTTACCCCTCAGAGTTACACCACTGCTAATAGGTTTTAAACTTGTTTTTGTTTCACCTGGAAACAAGGGAAACAAAAGCAGTAGCTTGTAAATGGAAAAGATAACATCTAAGCACTTGATTGGTAGCCTGAGAGCCTGGAGGCTCAGTGTATGAAGGGTGGAAACCTTTTCATATTGGGTAGAGTATTTTCAAATTAGGTGAAGTATTTAAAGGAAAAATGTTCTTGGGAAACTGCTCTTCTAGAGCTTTAAATGTGTCCTTTGAATTCTGTGGCTATTTGATTTACTTTCTGAAGTCCTGAGCATTATCAACTTTAGGACTCAGAAGCAAAACATAGCTTAATATTTCAGAGTTTTAAGTTTTCTCTCTTTCATTTAAACTGTTCTGTTAAACTGCAATTATGCCTTTTGTTTTCTAGGGAAAACTGTGAATTTCAAAAGGAAAACATAGCAAAATCTGAGTTTTAAATATTCTCTTTCAGTTAATCTGTCCTGTTAAACTGCAGTTGTGACTATGTGTTTTGTGAGGAAAACTGTGAATTTTATTTTATTGTTCAAAGTGGTGAAGACCATTAACTGCTTTGACTCACGGCAGCTCATGGATTTTTTGTTATTTTTGTCTTCACTTTTTGACTAAAGAAAACTTCCCTACTGCCTAAAGCTTCTGTTTTTTCTTTTAGGAGTTCTTCCTAGAAAGAAAATTTAATTTGTATTAGATTAAACCGATTAAAATGAAGTTGATTCAAATGAACACTTTGATGGAATGTATTTCCTCCTATTATACTATAGTTTTTATACGTGATCTCTGACTTTCCTTTCATCTTTTACTTTTAGTATTCATCAGCTTTAAAAGAGTAAAAGGTTTGGAATTATTGACTGTAACAGAAAAGAGCATTCTTTCCATCTCTTCTTTGCAGTGTTGTTTCACAGCTGCACATTAGAGCTGAAGAAGCAGTGGAAAACATAACAAAATAAAGAAGCAATGTTCTTTGGACCAGTAAGGACCCTTACCCTAGAACTGTTAACTGCTGAGTTTTTGTTTGGGTCAGTAGATACTGAGGGCTTTTGTTGCTTCTTCTTTCTCATGTATAGCTTTCCTCAGACGCCAGGCTTGAATAATTTTGTTTTAGAGCTAGAAAGGAATACTATCTGTCTCCTTCATATGAGTCTGGATTCCAAACATGTAAGTACCCCAAGCTGAGTGTTCTCTCTCAGGTTTTACTCAGTAGTTTCTGTTTCCTTCAGATCTCAATTTTCAATGAGTTCATTATGATTATTAGTGGTTATCTTAGCTGGTCACCCCATCCATTCAATTCATCTATATTTCTTCCCTGTTTTGTCATACATTTAAATAAATAAATAACTTTACACACATCAGCTTCTACAGCCTTTGCATTTACCATTTGCCCTTCTGTGCCTCACTAGATTACAAACTGTGAAAGGACAAGAATTTCTCCTTGATCTTATTTAACTCTGTGTCTTTGGCAAATAACACAGTGACATATAATAAACTGTGAAAAACATTGCTTTTCAGCTTTTTTTAAACTCATTTCCCTCTTGATAAACATAAAATTCCTCTAATCTGATACACCCTCTATGAGAATCACTAAGAAGTGAGTGAAAATACATACATCATATGGCTTCCTGGATGGAGCATGCCTGTCCTGGCAGTCCCCTCCCCTACCCACGTCCCTCTCACCCCTACTCAACCTCACACACAGCTTGTGCTTTCCAGAGTACCCCAGTGTCCCAGGATATTGTTTGGGAAAGTACACTAAGGAAGTAGTGCCAAGTTTTTTTGGGTTACTTTAACTCTTAGTTCCAGCACTGGTCCAGAAGTTTCTTACTTGGGCAGCTGTCTCTTTGTTTACTAATAATAAAAGCAGTGCTTGAATAGACTGTATAGGAAGGGCAACTTGGGACCATTAGGCACCAGGAAAAAAACCAAATACGTGGACTATGGCCTCGAAAGGCAACACCCTCCTTGTAAAATGACAGATTTGCTTTGTCAAAGGAAAATTTTTTTTTATTTTCTCTATATTATCAATGTGCTTTAACCTGTGATACAATACACTATGTCTAGATGTTTCAGGTTGTTTTCTTTTCACATCATATTTTGTGTCCTAATGGTAATACATCTACAGCGAGATTCCATTGAGGGGACAAAAAATACATGTACAGGGATCAGACTATCTAGAAAGAAATCTAAACCATGCCCGGTTTCTTTTGATGATCTAGTGCTTATATTTTTTAGAAAATACCTAACTCAAAAGTCTGCAAAACTTTTGCTTCAAAAAATCATAAACAACAATAGAAAATTTATGTGTGTTTCTAACCCTGGCCTCTTCTTCCCACTTATCATTGTTGTCTGAGAACAGTGTCTCTAGACCAAGGAGAACAACAGACTGTAAAATTCTGTAAAGCATATCTACACACCACTTGACACCAGGCACCATCTTAGTTATACAGTAAAGATACTCAACAAATGTTTACTGTTGAAATATGAATTCTACAAGCATTTACCTTAAAAAGAGGCTGGATTATTTCCTTTATGGCCCCCCCAAATTAATATATTGTTAGTATGTGTGCTCTGCTCAGTCGTGTCTGATTCTTTGTGACCCCATGGACTGTAGCCCACCAGGCTCCCCTGTCTATGGGATTCTCCAGGCAAGAATACCGGAGTGGGTTGCCAATTCCTCCTCCAGGGGATCTTCTGACCCAGGGATCAAACCCACATCTCCTGTATCTCCTACATGGCAGGCAGATTCTTTACTACTGAGCCATTGGAAAAGCCATCCTTTATCACTAAATAGGTTATAAAACTACAGCTGAAATATATGCAAGGCACAGTAGATAGATTCTATTCCTAATTTTTTTCCAGTTATTTTGAACTGAGAAATTGACTCTACCTTCAGTATATATCAAGAATCCGACCACTTCTCATCACCTCCACTATCATCACTGTGATCCAATCCACCATTTTTTAGATGGATTATTGCAATAGATTCCTAAGTGATCACCTTACTTCTATCCTTGATCTTCTTCAACTTTCATTCTGTTCTCAAAACTGCAGCCATGGTAATCTTATAAAAATGGTTGATTCCATCCCTTATATGCTCAGAACTTTTTAGTGTCTTCACCATCTCAAAGTAAATACCTGTCTTGACTATGAATTACAAAGCTGTATATGGTCTGATCCCCTATAGCAGTCAGCCTCATCTACAGTTTTTGCCCCTAGTTCAGTCCAGCCAGATTTGCTGCCTCCTTCAGTCATACCAAGTGTACACCTTTACATGTATTCCTCCTGCCTGGACCACTCTGTCCTCACACACATACATAGCTCTCTCCTTCCTCTCCTTTAGGTCTTTCCCCTGAGATTACCTCAGTGAAGACTTTTCCTGGCCTCTATTTAAAATTCCAGAATCTTCTTCCCTTGAACTCTTCCTGGCCTCTTTTTTTGCTCTCTTTTTTTTACTTTGTACTTATCACTATGTAACATTTTTCATTTTACTTTATCTTGTTTTTTGTCTGTGTTTCACTATACTAAGCTCTGTAAGGGTGGGAATTTTTGCCTATTTTGCCTGCTGCTGTATCCCCAGCACATATAAAGTGCCTAGAATGTTAGATACAAAAAAACTTGTTCAATGAATGAATACTTGCTAAGTGAATAGTTTCTCTATTATTTAGTTCCTAGCCTACTACATTTTTAAAAAAATGAATGATAATCATAAGAGCCTGGACTCAAGATTCTAGCAGTAGAGAGCCACATTTTCTGCCCACTCCATCCAATACCCAGCCAAACACACACCTGTATGTACTTATTAGGTATTTAACAACCCTAAGCCTCAAACTCTAATTATATCCCCCAACCTACCCACCCCCCAAAAGTAAGTATTTAATTACTCCCAAATTACCTGACCTTATCTTTTGCCCCCTCATCTCCCACATCAAAACCTACAGTGAGAGAGTTCTTAACTGAATTTCACTTGACTAAACCCCAGTTAACTGCCTGGTGGGATTAGCCAGTGTTCTTATCCCCTCTGTAAAACATATTGATTAATGCCTACAGCCCGCTGAGTGTTCTTAGCTAAATGTTCACAGCTGGCAGATAGTTCTGTAGTAAGCCTTCATTCTTTCACTTGCCCCAGCTAAACTAACTGTGTGCATATAAAAATCAGTTGTATTTATTCCTCAACCTCAGGGCTATCTTACAATAAACTGTATAATTAATTTTTAAATTAATGAACATTATCTTTTAGAGCAGTTTTAGGATCACAGCAAAATTAAGCAGAAAGTACAGAGTTCCCATATACTCCGTGTCCCCATATGTGTACAACTTCCCCCACTCTCAACATCCCCTATCAGAGTGGTACCTGTGTTACAGTCAATAACATTCAGTAACAGCCAGTTACAGTCAATAACAGCCTGCATTGACACATAATCATTACCCAACTCCATAGTTTAGGTTTCACTAATGGTGTTGTACCTTCTGTGGGATTTGACAAATGTATGACATACATCTATCATTCTAATATGTAGAATAGTTTCACAGCCCTAAAAATCCTCTGTGTCCTGCTTTTTCACTCCTTCCTCCCCCAACCCCTCCCAACCACTGATCCTTTTTACTGTCTCCATTGTTTTACCTTATCCAGAATGTAGTGTGATTGAACTTATACACTATGTAGCCTTTTCATATTGATTTTGTATTATGCATTTAAGTTTTCTCCATGTCCTTCCTTGGCTTAGTAACATTTCTTTTTGCCACTGAATAATATTCCATTATCTAGGTGTACCACAGTTTGTTTATTAGCCCATCTACTGAAGGATATCTTGGTGGTGTCCTGTTTATCAGCCCACCTACTGAAGGATATCTTGGTGGCATCCAAATTTTGACATTATAAATAAAGCTGCTATAAACATTCACATGCAGGTTTTTTGTATGGAATAAGTTTTTAACTCCTTTAGGTAAATACCAAGGAACACAGTTGCCAGTAAGAGTATGAGTAGTTTTGTAAAAAACTACCAAATGGTTTTCCAAAGTGGCTGTACCATTTTGCATTCATTTCCACCAGCAATGAATTAGAGCTCCTGTTGTTCCATATCCTGGCCAGTATCTGGTGTTTGAGAGTGTTTCGGATATAACCTGTTCTAAAGATGTGTAGTGGTATCTCATTTTCATTTTCAATTCCCTACTGACATATGATATTAAATATCTTTTCGTATGCTACTTGCCATCTGTACATAGGCACTGGTGAGGAGTCTGTTCAGGTCTTTTGTTTATATTTTACTTGGGGTGCTCCTTTCCTTATTGTTGAGTTTTAAGAGTTCTTTGTATATTTTGGATAAATTTCTTTATCAGATGTATCTTCTGCAAATAGACTTCCTGAAGTCTATGGCTTGCCTTATTTTTTTGACATTGTCTTTCACGGAGCATTTTATAGTTTTGCATTTTGCATTTAGGTTTATGATTCATTTTAAGTTAATACTTGTGAAGGGTATAAGGTCTGTGTCAAGTTTTTTTGTTGTTGTTTTGTGGGGGGAGGTTTGTATATGGATGTCCTTTGTTCCAGCACCATTTGTTGAAAATACTATCTTTATTTCATTGTTTTGCCTTTGCTCTTTTGTCAGAGATTAGTTGGCTATATTTATATACATTTATTTCTATCTAGGATTTCTATTCTGTTTCAGTAATTTGTCTTTTCTTTCACCAGTACACACTGTCTTGATTATTGTGGCTTAATAGGAAGTCTTGAAGTTGAGTGGTGTCAGTCCTTCAACTTTGTTGTTCTCCTTCAATATTGACTTGGCTATTCTGTCTTTTGCCTCTCCATATAAACTTTAGAATCATTTTATTTATATTCACAAAATTACTTGCTGGGATTTGTATTAGGATTGAGTTGAATCTGTAGCTCAAGCTGGGAAGAACTGACATCTTTACAATTTTGAGTCTTCCTATCATGAACATGGAATATTTTTCCATTTATTTAGTCCTTCTTTGAGGAGAGTGAAAAAGTTGGCTTAAAGCTCATTGTTCAGAAAACTAAGATCATGGCATCCAGTCCCATCAAGAATAACATGGCAAAGGAACTGAGAGTGTTGGCAAAAAAAAAAAAAATTGAAGTGAAGCTATAGAATCTAAGCTACACAGAGTAGGGAAAATTAAGAGTCAACAAATAGAAGTTTGTGAGTTTAAAGATCAGTTGTAGCAGAATGGGGCTTCCCAGGTGGCGAAGTGGCAAAAAGTCCTCCTGCCATCCCTGGGTTAGGAAGATCCCCTGGAGAAGGAAATGGCTCCCCACTCCAGTATTCTTGCCTGGAGAATTCCACGGACAGAGGAGCCTGGCGGGCTACAGTCCATGACATCACACAGAGTCGGACCCAATTGAGCGTGCACACGCACACATGCACATAATAGAACTAATATGACAGGAGGTAATGATCAGAGACTGGTATAGCCAAGTAACATGACTTGTGAAGGACCTGGACATTTTACATAAGGGTTGTAGTATGGGGAAATGAGGGCAGAATCCCACCTCTCGACTCAGATGTGTGTACAGTTGCGGCTGGTGTGGTAGGGAAGGAATATGATGTGACTCCATGAGAGGGCTTGATGAAGCGGGATTAACATATGTGAAGTAGAGAAAGGGCACTTGCAAAGAGCCAACTCCGGAAAACAAGTACAAATTATCCTTCCAGCATTGTCCAGCATATTCAGAATAATGTAGTCTCATTGGTGAGATCATTCTTTTGTTGGGAAAGGCTACTATTAGTAGAAAAAGCTTAGTTGAAGAACATTTCTTAAACTCTACCTGAGTTCCTTTATTCTGGCCCTATATTGACCAAAGACATGTTCTGAGTATGATTAGTGGCTTAATGTAATTTGTGTTACAGTTTGTAATTGCTATTAAAATATCTTAAATTGGCACTCTGTTTTATACATCAGGATTTTTTTTCAGTGAGTATTAGTACTAGAAGGGATTTTTTCATTTCCAAAGCCACAAAGTGTCAGCCCCAAGGTAATGCTATTTTTGAAGCCTCCAGGTGGAATCCTTCTGTGGGTGAATCCCTTCTGCAAGAAAACATCTGCATGATATACTTGTTTCTGTAAAATGAAGTGGAAAACCAAACTTGTATATTGCCTTGCCTTTGTGCGTATTTCTCTTCTTTCCCCTTCCAGAGCAGTATTCACTACACAGCTTAAGTGCTTTGCATAGAATTTCCGAGTTCAGTGTGACCCCTGTACTGGGACGTTATCAGGCACAGATGCTACACTGAAGGGCTTTTGGCCATCATTGGCTTGGTAACTGATTCAGTTTGAATCACCCCCTCATGGACCATATAAAAGCAGATTCTTACAGGATGTCAGCCAATTCTCGGGAATCATTTTATTTTCCAACTTACTGGACTAGTTTAGAGGCCTTTGAGTTTCACTGGACTTTTTCCTCATTTCCTTCTTTTGTTGATTTTGGCCCCTTAACCTTCCTCCCACTTTATTACTCATTTCTTAGGGACCTGACTATTCAGTAACACGAGAGAAACTATATCTGAAACCATATGGGTCGAGTAAAACACACTTAAGAGGGAGGAAAAAAACAACAACAACAAGAAATGTGTGTTCTCTGAACTTCCTTTGTTTATATGGTCTGTTTATGTGTTGTTAAGGTTGTGTTGTCCAGCTGCCTCCCCATATTTCAGAAATGACCAAAGATATCTGGGAAACATTCTAAGAGGATCACGTTGGCATAGTGAATGAAAAGACACCTTGGGGACTTGCCTGGCAGTCTGGTGATTAAGACAATGCAGGGGATGTGGGTTTGACCCCTGGTCAGGGAGCTAGGATCCCAAACGCCTCACAACTGAAAAACCAAACCGAAACATAAAACAGAAGCAATAGTGTAACAAATTCAATAATGGCTTTAAAAATGATACACATTAAAAAAAAAAAAAGACACTTCATTTGTCCCCCCACCAGATAATATATCTTATTCTTAGGTTTAGATGGGATGTCAGGAGCTTCAAATCCTAAATCTTGAGGCTCTTGAGAAGTCCTTTACTTCTAAGGAGACTTTTAGAAAGAAGCCAGTTAAATGAATTCTTTTGAGGTTTGTGGATATATACCTGGTTATTTGAATGTTTGTTTGTGGTTTATAATTAGGCTATATGGCATCTAATTGATTAATTTTCTTTTGGTGAAATGAATATTGGTATAAGGTGATGTTAGCAGCCCTTAAAGCCTGGATTCTCATCTAGTCTGAGCATAATGTGAATTAAAACATAAGCGCACTTGTGTCAAGATTATCCTAGAATGAATGGAACTGTGCACTATTTGTTAGAGCCCCTTGTAAGCCCCTTCTCTTGAAGGAATTGAAACACATTCGCAAGATCCCTGCACATGGAACAAACTCCTTACTCTGTGGTTGAGTGGGAAGTTCCTCTCTGCCTTCCATGCTCTACCCACACTATAATGAGTGGTGAATATACAGAGATGCATTTTTTCACATTAAGCTATTTATGGAGTTTGGTCTGCTAAGTAACAAAGAAATGAAAACAAGAAAATAAGTAAGAATAAGAAATAAATCATCAGTGTTATCATTTTGGAAGTAAATTATTATATTGAACTTCAGAATATGGCATCGGTGTCATCAGCATTTTCTTCATGTTGCCACCTCAGTGGGATGAATCCTAGCTCTGCTTGGGCTCGGTGCTTTCCTTATAATTGCTGTTTCACTAGGTCTCCTTAGCAGTAGCACCTGACAGAACTGCTGAGGGAGCTCCTGAGTGAGTGTTCATAATCGGCTTCTCAATTCTCCCAGTTGATTAAGGCACTTTTTTTTCTTGAGTGGTTTGCAGTTCCACTTAAGTGGCTGATGTTTGGGGTCACTGTTGAATGTTTTGTTTGAATATCACTTTCACGGTGAATGGGAGGCTTCTGCTTTTAGCTCTGTGGGGTGAAGCCCTTGGTGCTAAGCCTTGAAAGGGAAAAATCTTTCTTTGTAGCGATATGCTAAATGAAATTACTCTCTTTGTCACTTTGTCCTTTTATCCTTTCAGTCCGATAACCTCAAATTCTTGTGATTTATTTGCTTCTTCTGTTAAGCTTACTTATTTCCTGTGCCCAGGTGCATGCTATTTCCACTGCTGGTCATCATGGTGATGTGGAGCATATTTCTGACCTGGAACTGTGGTTTCTTTAATTTTGAACCACATCAGTATACCTTCCATCCTCCACTTCCTTTGCATTATTTCCTTTTGGAAGGCTCAGTTTGTCACCATTTAATCTAAGGATGATTCATCTGGGACTGAGAACTCATAATGTTGTGCTAACAATACCTTTCTTTGTATAATAATACTCAAAGCACTTACCATCTTAGCCTTTCTCTATTTATGAAGCACTTTCAGTTTAATCCTTCACAATAACTCTGTGGGTTAAGTCAGCAATTTGGTCTGTGTCTAAGATGGTGAAATTGTGTCTCAGAGAGGTTGAATAGCTTGCTCAGGGTTGCAGTGCTTTTGAGTTTACTCTGCTTAACAATTTTTACAGCAAATACAGAATAGTTTTGAAGATATTCTGAATGAACAAAAAGGAATTTTCCAAACTGTGTCTTGATTGTTAAAATCTGATTTTACCCTGGTCAGTTGATAAGACCAGGGTTAAAATCCCATTAACCATAAAGTTTAAATTGATGTGTCCAAGTCAAGAAAATATTTAGGTCAGTTTCTGTTCTGCTGCTGATG
Organism: Okapia johnstoni; assembly: GCA_024291935.2. Lineage (NCBI taxonomy): Eukaryota > Metazoa > Chordata > Mammalia > Artiodactyla > Giraffidae > Okapia > Okapia johnstoni. Next base: position 28,636,491 of record CM044326.1, read on the forward strand.
TGATAGAGGTTAAGGAAGGCTGGCTCTTAAATATGTGCAACTTGAACTGGAAATAATTAAGCCATTATTATTATTATTTTAATTCTCTCTTCCTTCCAGAGAGATGGAAACCTTGATGACTAGTTCCACTCTGCCTCCCCTTTTTGCAGATGAAGATGGCTCCAAGGAGAGTAATGATCTGGCTTCAACTGGGTAAGCAGCTGCTTTGGGACACTGGGCCTCTGCCTAGCTTCAAAACAGATTCTGATAACATATAAGATGCTACAGAGGTCATTTTGTATCATAAAAATAGAAGGTACGTTTGTTATGCTTTGCAGACAGAATGGGAGCTGTTGTAAACTGCTTTGATATCTGCTTTCAGCCATCGTTTTCAATGCTGGTTCCTGTGAACTGGAACAGTAGTACTGTGGGATCTAAGAAACGACTCCTGGCTACATGATCACCATTAAGGAAATACCTGCCACACAGCTAGCTGCGAAAAGCAAATTCATTTTCTGTCTGAATTGCCACAAATATTAGAATTTTTCCCCCAAACATCAGATTTTTTTAAGATCAGATTTTTAGTTATGGTTCTTTATTCAGGATGCCTAGAAGCTGTAGCTTACTTCTCTTCCTCCCAGAACACCACCCCCAATACCCCAGCTCCTTTCTTTGGTATTTTCGGGCACATATATGAAGAAATACAGAAAAGGGCTAATAGCAATAGTCCCTCTTCCATTGACGATTTCTGTTCCACTTAAATGTTTATCTTTTCTATTTAGACATTATTTGCCAAGGAAGAAATGTATTCACTAATAGATTGAAGTGCTAGCTAATCCCTAAGATGAATTATTTTAATATCCCTTAGAGCTCTTTAAAAATAGACTACTCTTTATAATTCTGTTTCGTTCCCTGACATTCTTTACTCATTAATATCTGCCATCTGACTTTATTCAGATGAAACTGTTCTCCAAGACTTTTCTAAAAGCTGCCTACTTTCTGAATCCAGTTTGTACAGTAAAAACGTTCTGAGTGTCTGCTGTGTGTGCCAGGCACCATTCTAGGTGCTAAATATTAAGCAGAATAACCAAAACATACAAAAATTACAAAAATTCTAACCCCTGTTCTACTGGGGAAGTCAGACAATAGAAAGTATAAAGAAGTAAGATGCATAATATATTGATAAGAACTATGGATTAAAAAATAAAGTCGGGAAGTGGAAGAGGAAGGGCTTGTTGTGCCGTTTTAGATAAGATGGCCCAGAAAGGCTTTACAAATGACTCAAATAAAAACCTGAAGAAAGTAAAGTAACTACCTGCATTATGGGCAAAGATTATTCTAGGCAGAGGGAAGTAGTGAGTGGGAAAGCCTTGAGGTAAGTGTGTTTCTTCCTTTCAGAAATAGCTGAGAGGCCAGTGTGACTGGAGCAGAGTATACCAGGGGGAAGAGTAATAGGTTTCATCTGTGTGTTTCTCAGATTTTAATGCACTTATGAATTGCCTAGACATCTTATTAAAATGCAAATGCTGAGTCAGAAAGTCTGAGTTGAGACCAGAGATTCTATATCCTATTAAGTTCCCAGATGATACCAGGACCACTGGTGTGAGGCCGGTACTTTGAATAGCAAGGAACTAGATCCTGTAGGACCCTATGGGTCAAAGTAATCACATTAACTGTCCCTCTGAGTGAGGTGCAAAAGTGTGAGGAGGTTTTGCGCAAAAAGATGTGATCTGACATTTTTAAATAGTATCCCTGTAGCTGATATATAGAGAAAAGAGTGGAGGGAGCAGGGACTGAAGCAGGAGGCCAGTTTGGGTTCTAAAATAACTCAAGAGATGACTCAAAGGACTTCACTAGTGACAACAGTATATTTGGCTGAGTAGTAGGGGAAAAAACCTCATTAGAGTGGGTTTCAAGGATTATAGGATTGGGGAGTGGTGAAAAGTATAGAATTCTAGATATATTTTGAAGATAGCCAAACAGGATTTGCCTGAAAGACCAGATGAGATGTGAGAAACGAGAAAAAAGCAGTCAAAGACAAGCTCCAAAATTTTGGCTTAAGCAACCTGAAGGGATGGAATTGCCATTACGTTAGATGGCACACACTGAGCAAGTGGAGGAGGGAATGTTAGGAGATCAGTTTTGGAGATTTTAAAATTGAGATGCTTCTTCTTAGATATCCAAGCAGAGATGTCAGATAGGCAGCTTGACACAGAGCTCTGAAGTTACAGACTATCTAGACTGAAAAAAGAAACTTGGGAGTTGATCAGCATATTACAGCTGACACTTAAGGCCATGAAACTGGTTGAGATCATCGGACGAGTGAGCACTGTGTAGGGAGAAAAGAGAAGAGACCTGACACTTGAACTTGGGGATATTCAGCATTTGCAAGTCAGGGAGAAGAGGAAGAGTCAGCAAAGAAGACTCAAGGGGGTACCTAAAAAGGTATCAGAAAAACCAGGGATGTTCAGGGTCCTGGGAAGCAGGTAAAAAACGTACTTCAAGGGAAAGGAAGAGATGAACTGTGTCGAATACTTCTGGAAGATCAGGTAAGATGAGGTCTGAGAAATGACATTGGATTTAGCATGGAGGTCATTGGTGATCTTGACAAGAGTTGTAAGCACTTACTTCCTTTGGGTTGGTTTTAAGATAGAATGAAGGGAGACAAATTAAAGTCAATAACTATAAACAGTTCTTACCAATACAAACAACTAAAATCAGTAAGTGCCCCTCATCCATGGTTTCACTTTCCATGTCTTATGTTACCTACCACGATCAGCCACAGTTGGAAAATACTAAATGGAAAATTTTAGAAATAAACAGTTCATAAGTTTTAAAGTGCCCACTATTCTGAATAGTATGATAAAATCTCACAGTGTCCCACCTGTGTCATGCCTGGGACGTGAATCATCACTTTGTCCGGTGTATCACACCTGTTAGTCACTTGGTGGTTGCCTCTGTTATCAGATTGACTGTCACAGTATCTCAGTGCTTGTGTTCAAGTAACATTTATTTTACTTAATAATGGCTCCAAAGAGCAAAAGTAGTGGTGCTGTCAATTCAGATATGCCAAAGAGAAGCCATAATGTGCTTTCTTTAAGTAAAAAGGTGAGAGTTCTTGACTTAATAAGGAAAGAAAAAAAACAATAATAAATATGCTGAGGTTATTGAGATCTGTGTTAAGAATGAATCTTCTGTGAAATTGTGAAGAGGGAAAAAGAAATTTGTGCCATTTTTGCTATCAAGTATCAAACTGCAAGAGTTGTGGCCACAGTGCATGATAAGTGCTTAGTTAAGAAAGGCATTGAATTTCTGGGTGGAAGGCATGAACAGAAAACAGGGCTCAGTACTGTCTGCTTATCCACTGGGGGTCTTGGAACATCTCACCCCTGGGTCAGGGGCTTCTGTATAAACAGTTCCATAAAGGAAGGGAGAAGAATGAAGTGGAATCAAAGTTTTGGTTTTTTCCCAGATAAGACTAATAATACCATATTTGTTTGCTGATTAGGCTGATCTAGTAAAGAGGAAAGAATTGGTGATGCCAGAGAGGGCAGAATTGCTGAAAACCTGGTTTTGAGTAGGCCAGTGGGTGTGGGATACAGAGCACAGATGGAAGGGTTGTTGGCTTTAGCTAAGAGCTTGGACAGTTCATTCATTGGAACTAAAGAGCCTTTTTTTTTTTTTTCCAGTCTGTATTCAATTTGTCATCTAAGCATTTGACACTTTTGACCACTCCCTCTGACTCCTGTTCATTTCAGGCAAGGCACTCATGGGATGGGAACTTGTTCCCAAACCTAGTTTTCATATTTTACTAAAATAAGAATGTGCAAGAGTTAGTAACTTAAAATCTGATGGCACAGTTAAAATGAAGAATGACAGTGAAAGAAAAAGACATTGTACGATATCCAAAATGATTGAAATATTTGGAAAACAAAGCTGCCAAGATCAAACTGAATCTCTGATGGCAACTCTCTTTCAGAGAACATGATTAGCATTGAGTTAATAACTTCTTATTTACCATTTTTCAAAGAACCTCAAAAATGTAGAAACCTCCTAGTTTAAATCTTCTATTTTTTCTGGAAAAGATCAGAAAAATAAAATTTCTTCCCTTTCCAGGACAGTCTGCATCTGCTTTCATTCATTTCTCAGCCCACTGTAATCTGGTTTTTATTCCCATAACTCCACTAAAACTGTACTCCCTTCAAGTACAGGGACTACAGTTGAGCTCCTTCAGATCTTCAAGTTTAGCTGATACTTTGTAGCCTGTCTTATGTGACATCTGCAACTTTTTGCTTGTGTAAAACCCCTTCTCAAAAGTCTTCTCACCTTGGCCTCTGTAACAGTTTTCTCTCCTATCTCTTAGATCTCTTCATACCTTCCTTAGTCTTTCTCAGCTCCTGTAACACTTGATCTTAAAATATTGTTCCAGCAGAGTTCTATTGTGGCTTTTCTTCTCAGTGTCTTTTTGGAGAAATACCTAACACTTCCCATTATTTCCATGAACTGATGCCTCCCGAAACATCTCCTGCCTTTTCTTCACTTCTGTTCTCTCAGGACATGTGTCCAGTTGTATACAGGACAGCTCCACTTAATTGTGCCAGGAATTATGTTTCAAACTTATCATTTTCTCATCTGTCTTAACTCATCTGTCTTAACGTGTCTTACACACTTGTGTACACACACACTCTCCAGTTGTTAACTTGATTAACATTATCACCCAATCTAGAAACCTCAGAATTACCTTTGATTCTTCTTTTTCCCCTCACTGTTTATATTCATTCTATCATTTTGCCTCCTAATTATCCCTTAGCTTTCTCTCCCCTGTTCTCTCACTTGCCCTGGTCTCTCACTTAGCCTTTTGCAGTAGCCTCCTGAAAAGTTTCCCTTTCTCCTATTATACCCTGTTCTTTCTACCTGTAATAATATTGTTTACCTAGGGCTTCTCTGGTAACTCAGATGGTAAAGCATTCGCCTGCAATGCAGGGACCCAGGTTAGATCCCTGGGTCAGGAAGATCCCCTGGAGAAGGAAATGGCTACCCATTCCAGTATTCTTGCCTGGAGAATTCCATGGACAGAGGAGCCTGGTGGGCTATAGTCAACATTTACATGTTTACAATCCATTGTTTACCTAATGAATGCCTATTCATCTTTTAAGTCCTTCTCTGTAAAATCTTTCTTAACATTCTCTCCATATATATAAAAGTCCTCATCCCCTCTACTGTACCTTTGTGGAACATTTTATAGACCTCTGTTTCACTACTTGTAAGTATTTTCTGTAACCCTATAAAGTACACATTCTTCCAGAATAATGACTGAATATTGCTCTCTTATACATCTTCCTCCACCTTCCCCACTACCTGCCCCAAACCCCAAACTCCCTAGTAAATGGTGTTACCTTTATTTCCATTCCTTTATCTAAATGTTTAGTTAGGGTGTAACTCCATCTGAGATCCAAGCATCATCTGTACCTTGTATCCACTTTTCAGAAAGATGAGGTTTGCTGACTCATCTGGAACAGAATGGTAGGAACAGAAAGTGTATATCTCTGATTTATTAATGTTTATACCTGAATTTCTGAACTTGATAATATTGTTCTTAGACGATCTCGTTGTCAACAAACACTATAATCCTACAGAAGGAATAGCCTATGGAATGTATTGTAAGAGAAATTTCTTGTGCCCTTCAAGAACTCTCTCTTTTGTGATAGGGGGGCAAACTGCCTCTACAACTCCCATTCCTATCCTTTTACATTAATAGTATTTTCCTTTTATCACATTGGAGGTACATGAAAAGTAGCACATTAAAGTCAGCTGCATGCTCAGAAGAGAGAGGTAATTTGTGGGGGAAAGATTATAGTTGTTTTTAGTAGGAGACTTCTTCTTGGAACTGAGCTAGTCCAATCAAGCATTGAAACCTTTTTAAAAGTGCTCTATAATTGCTATGGAGATATGGTTTATTTACATTTATACAGAATAAGGTGGGGAATTAATTCAAGGGCTGGCATGTGATTTTGCTGGCGGTGAAATGTATCTTGAACCTTGATAAGTAGGAGGTTTTGATGCTGCTGATACTAAACTTCTCCACTCTACTGATGATTCTGCAGGTTAACCCACCCAGAGGTTCCATATAGTAGTGGAACCACATCATCTACCAATAATCCAGAATTTGTAGAGGATCTCTCCCAAGGTCAGCTGCTTCAGAATGAATCTTCAAATACAGCAGAAGGCAATGAACAGAGGCATGAAGATGAGGTGAGCTGAAGCATCTCCTCTTGTTACTGGTCTCTGAGGCTTCTACAGAAGCAGTCAGCAAGGGAGTTGATTGAGGAGTTCATCCTCTGGCCTTCCATTCTGCAGAATATTCTGTTTTATATTTCTTGTTTTACATAGAACCATATTAATGTTTTTAATGATACAGAGACAAGTAGAAGGCAATGGCACCCCACTCCAGTACTCTTGCCTGGAAAATCCCATGGACGGAGGAGCCTGGTAGGCTGCCATCTATGGGGTCACAGAGTCGGACATGACTGAGGTGACTTAGCAGTAGCAGTAGCAGACTCTTCTTTAGTAGCAGACTTTTCTTTCTGCCAAGAAAATTTATACCTGCATCAGATTAGATGCTCAAATGCTTATTGAATGAGTTGAATGATTAAATTAAAAAGTAATTAATGAGGAGTCTACATGCCCTTACTCAAGACCATGTACTGCTCACCTGCAGCATATGTGCCTAAAGGGTCCACACAACTTGCCAGGTCATTCCCTCTCCCATAGAAGGCATCTTTTTCTATTTCACACAAGGGTGGTCATGCCCTTGTTGGACTTCCAGTGTTCCTCACAAATGACTGATTACATTGTCTGCGTTTTAAGGTACTTTTTTTTAAGCCATAGAAGAGTACCACCATTGATTTTTGTCTTTATTCTCATTTTGAAAAACCTGATTCTTTTTATGTTGGCATTCTTAAAGATTATGATGAATGCTTGTGTGTGTTGTGTATCAGTCACTCAGTCATGTCCAACTCTTTGCAACCCCAGGGACTGCAGCTCCCCAGACTCCTCTGTCCATGGGATTTTTCAAGCAAGAATACTGGAGTGGGTCACCATTTCCTACCCCAGGGAATTTTCCTGACCCATGGATCAAACCCGGGTCTCTTGTATCTCCTACAGGTTGGCAGGCAGATTCTTTACCACTGTGCCACCTAAGAGGCCTCATGATGAATGCTTAAAGCTTCTTAAACATCTTAAATCCTTAGCAGCTTTAATGTTAAACGTTACTAGGGTTACAAAATAACAACAACAACAAAAAAAAAACTATTACCAAATATACCATTTGCCCAGTGCTGAATTATTGTACCATTGTATATATATTTGAAGGAGTACAGTATGGTAATTGATATTTAGATATTTTCATCTCATTTTGATTATCTTTCTTTCCTCTGAAATAAAAATGCTTGTATCCATAAACCTTTATTAACTGATAGGTTATATGTATTTGTAAAATTATGAAGCAAAAGTACCTTGTATCTTGTTTAAAAGGACAAAGAAAAAAGCTGTGGTAAACATCAGTGGTGCTTCAGTCCTTTAAACTTTGTGGGGGGGTGAGTGGTGATTTCATCTTTTGATATAATAACATATAAAAACCTCTGATTTATAAAATAAACATCTTAAGAAATAAATCAAGCCGAAGAACTAGTCTTCATTCTGGATATATTATAGTTGCTAAATTTTTCTAAGTCTTATATATTAATTTTAAATTCTATAGTGCTACCTGCTGTGGGAAATAAACTGATCTTTGAATGATATCAGTGAGAAAGACCCTCATAATGATTTTAATTCCAGTGCTACAGCTTGTCTCTTCTTTTGTTGTCACAAGTGCATGTGACAGCATCTTGTTCTGATCTACTATAGCATTGTCGGCTGCCCTGGCACAGTGCTGTGTATGTTCTGCCTTTCTCATCTAGATATTCCCCTGGCAGGAGTCAGGCTTTGTTAAGTGCATATGAAGGCCAGAGCTTATTTATGTGATTGTGGTAGGGGTACCTTACCCTTTTGTTTTGTTTTTTAATATTCACTTTTTGGGGGGTTTTTTGGCTGTGCTGGGTCTTCACTGCTATGCTCAGGCTTTTCTCTAGTTGGCAGAGAGCAGGGGCTACTCTCTAGTTGCAACTCATGGGCTTTTCTTTGCAGTGGCTTCTCTTGTTGCAAGCACAGGCTCGGGGTACACAGGCTTCAGTAGTTGCAGCACATGGTCTCAGTAGTTGCAGCTCACAAGTTCCAGAACACAGGCTCAGTAGCTGTGGCGCATGGGCTGATCTTCCCAGACGAGAGATCAAACCGGTGTCCCCTATGTTGCAAGGCGAATTCTTAACTACTGGGTCACCAGGAAAGCCCCAGTACTCCTTATTCTTATCTGTTGGGATTAGCACTAAAATGGCCCCTTAGTGAAACAGTGTGTAGCGTGGTACATAAAAAGGTCTGCAGGTAAACCATCTGGAGTCCCTTCCTGCAGACTGCATTGCAGCCTTTTGTTCCTATAACAGATTTGGAGAGCTTTGACTCTGCAGGGCCTTAATGGTGGGAAAATGCACTTCTTAATCCTGTTTTGTCAGTGTTCATTGTTGCATTATTGGGAAAATTTTTGTTGTTTTAATTTGGTTTAGGGTTTTTTTATTTTGACTTGTTTTGCAGCAAAGAAGTAAACGAGGAGGTTGGTCCAAAGGAAGAAAGAGAAAGAAACCTCTTCGAGACAGCAATGCACCCAAATCCCCTCTTACAGGATATGTTCGGTTCATGAACGAGCGTCGAGAACAGCTTCGAGCAAAGAGACCAGAAGTCCCATTTCCAGAAATTACGAGGATGTTAGGCAATGAATGGAGTAAACTTCCTCCGGAGGAAAAACAGGTAATTGTTCCTATTCCTGATCCTTTGCTTGGTTTTGATTCTGTCTCAAAAATAATTTTTGTCAGAAAAGCAAAGAGAATGGACTCTTGATTCTTCACTGATACCTAGGAGATACCTAGGAGACCAAAATAGCAGGGTCCTTCCTAGTTCTTTTCTTTAGCATAGTAGTTTTTATACTCTTTCAGGGTCTGCTGCAGGCATGTGAGCAACCTCAGCCAAAGCAGCTCCACTTTTATTTGCTTTATACACTGAGTTCATAGAAAACTTCTGTAAAAAGTAGTTCAATATTAAGAAATCTATCAACATTATTTATCCTGCTGAGTTAAATGAAAAGTTATGAGTTAAATGAGAATTTTGATAAAGTTCTGTTCACATAAGAATTTTCTTTAAGAAAAAGATTTAACTGCTTTAACAAATTTTTTTAATTGGAGTTCTGGTAAATTTAACCTACTATGGAAAATAAAGCAAGAACTATTTGAATTCTCTTCCCTCCAAGACAGAAATTAACCCTATTGCCAAACGGAAACAAATCCATCTGTTAAAGAGATTTGAGAGGAATTAAGGACAAGATAGCCACAAACTGACTGAAATGCCACAAAAGTAGTGTGATGGTAATGATGTTGGAGTGGTTTGGGGTTAAAAGTTCCCAGCATTCTCAGCATCTGAAGTATATCTATAATTCTTTTTATGTCCTACACTCCTTAAAAAGGATTCCAAACAAATTAAACCAAATTGAAAAACACTCTTGGGAATTAACTGAATTCAAAAAAATTTCAAAGAGATCAGATTGAGTTGCAACTTGAAGCTCTGTGTTTGGTAGCAAGCTAATAGAAAACAGTGTATATCACCATTGTTTTAGCTGTTATGTATAAAGGGCTAGACAGAGATCGTGAGCTGTACATAGTAATTACTCTTTTCTCTTTTTTAATTTTTTTATTTCACAATTAATACATGCTCATTGTTTAAAATTTTTCAGATAATACAGTGATAACTAGTTAGGGCAAGTATTTGTTCTTAAATTTTTATTTGAAAATATTTTTTCAAATGTACAAAAGTTACAGGCATAGAATAGTACAAGCAAAGAATGCCCAAATACCCTTACTCAGATTCATGTATTATTAACACAACAGACTCTCCTGGGCAAGATTGGGCATGTGCTCTTTCTTTCTCTCTGTCTCTCACACTCACTGACACACAAAAACACACACAATTTTTTTCTGAATTTTTTTAATGTAAGTTACATACATCCTAGCCCCTTACCCGTGAATATTTCAGTGTGAATTTCCTTGACACAGTCTCTCATGTAACCACAGTTAGCAACCTCATAATTTTATATGAACACAATACTTCTATCTAACTTACCATCTATATATTCCAGTTCTGTCAGCTGACCTAACATCACTCCTCTGTAACATTTCCCCCTCCAGTTCAGATTCCAGCCTATGGCTCAGGTTCTGTGTTTAGCAGTCAAATCTCTAGATTCCTTTAAACCAGGATATTTCCACAACCTTTCTTTGTCTTTTATGACATTGATATTTTTTTAAGAAGACCATCTCTCTCGCTTCCTCCCCCTCCTTTTTGTTTACTCTTAACACAACATTTCTCATTTTATATTTGTCTGCTGTTTCCTCATGATTAGATTGAGGTCATGCATTCTTGGTCAGAAAACTGCATAGATGGTGTTGGCCCTTGTCACGGTATCGCGTATGCAGGCACACAATGTCATTTATTTCTCATTGGTAATGTTAATTTTGCTCACTCAGTAAAGTTTTTCACTCTCCCTTATAATTAAGAAGCAGTCTGTGCAGAGACATTTTAAGAACATGCAAATAGTCTGTTCCATTTCAGAATTTTCCCTAGATTTAGCAATCATTAATAACTTCTCCTTGGTCTAATCTTTACCATGATGATTGCAAAATGATGATTTTCCAACTCTAGCACTCACTTCACATGTGCTGGTTGACCTTTGGCATTCTAAGCAAGAGCCCTCTTCCTCTCTCCATTTACATATTTGTTTATTATTTATTTACTATGGTATAGGCATATGAATCTCTCTTTTCCCAATGGTTTATAAATTATTACTAAGTAAATTTGATACTTAAATTGTCCCAGATTTGGCTAGGGTGTCCTCTATATCTGGCTTTTGTGTGGGACAAGGCTTTTAACATAATTTCTGACTCTAGTTTGTGTTCATTTAGAAGCCGTGTTTTTATACTCTATTTCTTAAACCTAATTGATGAATAAAAAGTACAAGGCATTAAACAAAATTATCCTAGTAGATCAATGAGCTTTGTTTAAATAATTAATAGCACAAGACATGTAGATACAGGCTCTCTCATAGTAGTCCATTTTAGGTCCATAGGATGAGGTCATTCTTTTTTTATGTTCTTTGTGTCTCCTCTCTCCTGGCTCTTAAAAGGCGAATTGATGTATGAGATCATCCCCTCAGAATGGGTTGGGGATAAAGAAACAGGGTAATATTCCATCCTCTCCCCTGGGAAGATTTAAGTGTGCCTATGTGGTGTGTTGAGGACTCTAGTGGCCATGTGTACTTCTATCTATAGGATTAGAGGAAGAACCATAATCTTCTCGTGAATTTTTTATGACAATGACCTCAATAGAACTTGTCGTCAGTAAGTTAAAAAAGGCAATAGTCTAAAAAGTCAAAATCGCCTTTTTCTTTTATAATTGAGAGATTTTTTTTTTCACATGGCTTTTTTTTTTAATGCTCAAAGCTTATCCCACTTTTACTTTTCTTTCCATGTTCTAATTATCTTTTGTTTTCTTCAAAGAGTTCTTTGGTATTGTACCTCAGTAAGATCTATTTCTTGAAAATAATTCCACATTTCTTTCCTAGCGCTACCTTGATGAGGCAGACAGAGATAAGGAGCGTTACATGAAGGAACTGGAGCAGTATCAGAAGACTGAGGCCTACAAGGTTTTCAGCAGGAAAACCCAGGACCGTCAGAAAGGCAAATCTCATAGGCAAGGTATCAGAACCAGAATCAAATATATTTGTAGTTTGTTTTGCATGATGGAGTGTCATAAAGCCTACTATTAGAGCAATAAAGATAAAAGATACGTTTGTATCATTTCTCTATTATACTACATTCACTTAAAGCATCATTTCCAACATTTATTAAAATCACACTGCTCTCATTTGTGTTCTTGCCTGGAGAATCCCAGGGACGGGGGAGCCTGGTGGGCTGCCGTCTATGGTGTCGCACAGAATCGGACACGACTGAAGTGACTTAGCAGCAGCAGCAGCAGCTCTCATTTAGAAATATCAGTTGGGTTTCCATATCCAGGATCAACAGTTTGACTTATACTCCAAGAGCCCTTTTAGTTGCCTGTGCTTTTTCTTCTATTTCCACTTTAGGCATTTCTCTAATGCAGAAGACCCAGGTTTGATCCCTGGGTCGGGAAAGTCCCCTGGAGAAGGTAATGGCAACCCACTCCAGTATTCTTGCCTAGAGAATCCCATGGACAGAGGAGCCTGGCAAGCTACAGTCCATGGGGTTGCAAAGAGTTGGACACGACTGAGCAACTAACACTTTCACTAACACCTCTAAGCCTTTCATGTGATCATTTCTCCCAGCTTCCAGTGATAAATCTTTTTAATTCACTCATTCGTGTTTGCATGTATTCAAAAAATGTGTTGAACACCTCCTATTACATATCAGGATCTCACCTAGGCATTAAGGATGCAAAGGTAAACAAGATACAGAAGATCCTGGTCTTCATGGATCTTTTGTTTTCTGTAAAATTGTTCATCACACTGTTAAAGTATTGCTAACGTTCCCGTTTTTCAGGGAACTCTGCCAAAGAAAGAAGCCCCACTCATAACAGCCTGTCATTCCTTAGCTGTTGCGTCTTCTCCACATTTGGGCATCTTGCCTGCTAAACTGTAATGTTGTGCAAGCAGCCTTTGGCATGTGTTTACTGTCCACTCTCCCACCCTCTTCTCCTTAAAGGTGAGGACTGTGTCTGCTGTTTCTCTTCCATCTAATTGCATAACCTATAAGACGGGGTTCCCTTTAACTCTTGCTAACTGATTAATAGAGCTATTAGAGAAAATATGATATGTTTTGAGAACCCACATATACCAGCAGTTTCTGTATTTTGGCATAGTCATTTCCTTAAGTTTTTTTTAATTTTGTTTTGTTTTTCAGCTTAATGTTCTCGTTCTTTCATATTTTTAGATGCAGCCCGACAGGCCACTCATGATCATGAGGTAATTAACTTTCTGTCTGCATTGTGTGTGTGTGTACATGTGATATATGTATATAATGATGGTGCTGTTTGAAATGCTATTGGACTGTTTTTTAATGAATGGCAGAGTATTTTCTATCCTGCAGTTAGGATTGATTTAGTTGCCTTTAGCTTAAGGATTCTTAGCATATGGCAGACACTTATGTCATGAGTCTGTTCTTGAACTAAAGCCCCTAACTCAAGTCCTTTCTTGTGGTCCAAGAATTTTACTGGCTTTAAATGCTGAAGATGGCTGGAATCCGGAGTGATGTATAGAAATGGGGACCAACTAAAAGCTATAACTTGACCATAGTTTATCATCACCAGATACTATATTCTGACTCTCAAAAAGATGTTATTTAGGAAATCCAGCATTTAGTTAAAATGCACTATTCAACTTACAGCATCTGCAGAGCACAAGTGACAGTATCTTGATTCCTATGCCTCCTTTCTTCCCTGGCACATATTTGTTTACTGGTCTTTTCCCCTCCATTTGGTTCAGTTCAGCAGTAGGATTTTGATCTGTGTTCCCGTATAGGATTGAGGCCTCTGTGTGTTGGCTGTATTGCATAGAGAGCTTTAAATATATATTTAGCCTATGGTTAATATATGATTGTACGAAAATGTGTGGTATTTTTGTGCATGAAAATGTTCAGTGACTCGTCATTGCTTACACCAAATCACATTCAAACTCAGCAACGAGGGTTTTCTGTAATTAAGTGCCAATTTCCCTTTCCAAATAGCCTAACTCCTATATATGTCTCTTTTGTTAAAGCTTTTTATTTTGTATTGGGGCATAGCTGAATAACAATGTTGTGATAGTTTCAGGTGAACACCGAAGGAGACTCAGCCATACATATACATGTGTCCATTCTCCCCCAAACACCCCTCCCCTCCAGGCTGCCACCCACTGAGCAGCGTTCCATGTGCCATATAGTACTTCCTTGTTGGTTATCCATTTTAAATATGGCAGTATGTACATGTCCATTCCAAACTCCCAAACTGTCCATATATATCTTATGTACTTAAAAAATACTGACTGTCCTCTAAGTGCCCCATCCTTTCCTGCCTCATGCCTGTGCTCATATTCTTCCTTTCATGAGAATATTTTCTTTCCCTCACTCATTTTTTTATCACCCTCTCATATCATCCAATTTTGCCTCTGAATTCTAGTCATCCATCAAACCCTCTTTCAAGTTCCATTTTCTCCTTCAAGCTTTTCCTGTTTCCTCCAACTTCCTTTAAACCTCACTGTTCTCTATATGTCTTTTATGCACTTAGCTGGTCTGGCTAAGGTGCCAGAGTTACTCAAGTGCTTCTGTCATTAACACTCTTGGATTATAATCTCTTTGAAGGCATGTGTGGTCTAGTTTCCATTCTGTACCCCTCCACATACCATCTAGCATTATGCTCTTGTATGGAGGAGTTCTTCCACAAATACTCATTTGTTTTTATACAAAACCCATTTGTTGAAATAACAGTGGAAACTTACACAAAAAGAATTTTCTAATGCACTCTTTTGCATGCACTGGGGTTTTCACTAAATCTAGGAAATCATTTCTTCAAAATAATAACTTACTTATCGTGGAGTTGTAGTTCTTATGCCTAATTTGGTATTGGTTACCTTCAAAATATAGAGAAAACTTTTAGATTCACAAGTCAAATAGATTTATCACCATCCATGAGTTATAAAGTGAGAAGCATGGTAAATATGAACATTTTATTTTTCATATAAATCCTATATAAATGTAGTTATATATGACATCTCGGTGTTCCAGTTAGAATGAAATATTTTTTACTTGAGAAACTGTATGTACACTATATGTTTTAAATCATAATTGAATTGTGTTCAATTGTGTTCATAATTGAATTTCTATACTGCCAGATACTTGTATAATTACTTATTGCCCACCAATATCATGAATTTTCTAAACTTCTTTTTTTCCCTATCAAGCATCTTTTATAGCTTCTGTATCCTTAATAGTTACAAAAGAGAGTATGGACAGTAAAATCTTAGATCTCACATTTTCTAGTCAATGACTGACTTACTCCTTTCATCAATACAGATAATTGCTGGCCAAACCATATGTGGCATTTTTTGCCTCTAATAAAGTTAATAGTTGCAATCAGAAAAGATGTAGTAGACTTAGTCAGTCTTAGAAGCTGCTGCTGCTGATTTGAGAAATTAAGCATTTTAATAAAATATGTTATTTTAGTATGATAGGAATTTCTACAGTATATGAAAAGAAATAAGTCTCTTTGTGATTTTCCTGTTTCAGAATTAGACACATGTGAAACCAAAGAAAAGGAGGGAGTAGGTGGAAAGCCAGCAGTAGTTGCTCAATATGTATACACTAGGCTTTATAAACCTGTCTGTTGTATGCCCAGGTCAGGATAAAGCTCTGTTAGTAAGGTTGTTGACTCAATTAATGTCACTCACTTTATCAGTTTTTTTTTTTCATTGAATAATATGTTACTAAACTAGGTAATTTCAAAACAGTTGCAATTTAAAAAACTGGTTTGACAGTTTTTAAACACAGCCACACATAACCTCTTAGTATAATAAAAGTTAAGAAAAATAAGAATGCACTACAAGTGGAAAAAAAAAAAAAGCCACAGAAGCCCCATGGAAAGGAGCAACTGAATTAGACCTTAAAGATGACTTAGGTTTTGTGGGGGCATTTCAGATATATACATATATATCTTTGGGTAAAGTGGCCTGATCTGAGTTATGAGGAAGTTAATAAAAGAGCAAGTATCTTGCAACGTGCCTGAAACATCACACTTCTAAATACATGCTTATTTCCTTTTTCTTATCCTATTAGAAATAAAATGGCAAATGCCATAAAACAGTTTTCCAGCTCACATCAAAATTACTAAGACCTCAGAAATCCTCTCACCTAACCCCCTCATTTTGCCAGTGAGGAAAATAACTTGCCTAAGACAGGAGAGAATGTCCCACAATCAGTTACTGAACTGGTTAGAGGCAGAATTGTGACTGAAACCCAGGTGTCTGTAGCCCAGGCTTATTAAGGTCTCTTGGCAGTGCCCGCCACACTATATGGAATAAACAGTGTTGCAAGTTAAAATGGGCCTGGCTGCCTGTGGTGTCAGCAAAATTTGTTACCACTTGAGACAGAAATGATTTGATTTGTATATATGTAGTAAAGAAACCTATTGTATTCCTTAATGGAACTTAGATTCCTAAGACATTGTTACCAAGGTAGATACTGGGGAGCCCTGTTAGAGCTCAAGAAATGCTGACCTGAAAGCCATTCAAGCCATTCTGCATAGCAGTGGGGCACTTCAGCCTGGTGCACAATATTGAGAGCATTCCTTAAAGTAAAGGGCACTTGAGAGAAGCATATCACTCCATGAGATTCTGGCCCTGAGCCTAGATCACAGCAAAATAGTTTCAGTTCAAAAGGCCTCTGTTCTCTTACCCTCCACTCAGTACATAGAATGAAAACCAACATGAAGAGTATTCTTGCTCCTCTCAAATCAGAAGCCAGGAGTCAGCTAGTGTTACTCTCAAGAAAGTGTCTAAATCTCATGTGGGGACTAAGATAGAAACAATAATTTTGTTTCTCCTTTAATTTATGAAAAATGACAAAATGACACTCAACCTGAACAAATTAGACCCTTTCAATGACGAGGTAATGAAATCCTTATGATTTTAATCCCTTGAGTGATCCTTGGAGCAGCTTAAGTATATCTGAGCCCCCAAGAGGATCCTCTCCAATGCCGAGTAATGTACTCAGTAATGGAAGAGTGCTGATGGTTTTTATGATGACTCTTCAGTTAAGCAGAATTTCTCTCTTGGCCTTTCAGAGACTGAACAGTTTCATTTAATTGCTGTGGTGTTTCTTATTTTGTACTCTTAAGAATCTGTACCAAGAGGCAGTGTGTTAATGCACTTATGTGGTGCTATCCTCTGCCCTTATGTAGTTAGCTTGGCCTGGACTGCTCTGGCAAGGAAGAAAACAGAATTACCTGTCTGAGCAGAATCTAAGTCTTGGAGAGGGCTCTTGGTACTATGGTAACGGGAGCCAGGCATCCCCACCGACCCGTCTGACTGGCAGATATTCAGACCTATAGCTAAGTAAATTGATCCTATATAAGCCAGTACAGTTAAGTAAGAGACTGAGCAGGATGGGATGGTAAAATTAAAAGCCTTTATCTAAAGGCATTTGTGGACTTATATCTGTTATGTCTTGTACAGTAACAGAGTTAAAGCATATGGTAAGCCAGCAGAGTTGAGAGAAAGCCACTGTGAAATATATCTAAGATCCCTTCTGAAACCAGCCTTTCTTACCCATACATTAATTCTCTTTGAAATCCACCAAGAACTGGCTAGAGGCAGAGCTCTGCCTGTTGAAACTGGGGCCTTCAGTGATAATTCTGTTGTCTGTTTTTAAATCATTCTGGAAAATTTCACTTTCTTTCTTTAAGAGGTAAAAAGGTAAAAATTAAGTGCTCTGAAAGTTTCTTCAAGTAAATACATAGTTTTTCAGACTTCCATTCTAGATGTCTCTCTTAATAAGCTGCCCTTGGCAGTCAGTTCACACAGCGCAACCCTCCATAACAAGGCAGGCACCAATATGAAAACAGGAGCTTGGCTGTCAGAATTCCCTCATAGGCTGTTAACTGCTTAGCCTTTCTGCTGGGCACCAAATCATATTTGTGTTCAAAGATAAAAGACTAGTGGTGGCTAGAGTAGGAAATATACATTCTATCTCTGGCACTAAATGTGTTTTTATAGGAATGACTTCTAGACTTTTTAAACTGTTCTTTATGTTATAAAAGTTTTGAAATCCTCAGATTTCACTAGCAATTTCTTCAGTACTCATTTCCCACTGTTTTCTTTACCATCTTAAATTATACAAGATTTTAAATACTGCCAAGACACTTATAATTTATATTCTTAATGCTTTCAACTTTAAATTCATTGTAGAAATTGCTGCTAAAGCATTTTGAAATATTGACTTTATTCACAAGGATCATTGTGGAATATGTTTTGCAGTGGTTTTGTGAGACTTTTATTTTTAATGGCTTATTGGTGAATTAATTTTAGGTTTATTATTTTTTCTCTCACATAATCCTTGGCATTCTCATATTCAGAGCCTAGTTATTACTGACTTTTTGGTTTTGTTTTTCCTGTGTCCGAAGAAAGTCTGAAAGATCTCCATTATAGGCTGCCCTTGTAAATAAGGAGAAGTAAAAGTAGACGTCCTAATGGAATACCATTATTATTGCTTGTGGCTAGCAGATCTCTGCTTAAAATTCTTATTGTCCACTCTGAAAAGTTAGATTGCCTCATCCTATCTCAGAGAGCACTTTATATGCATAACCAACAGAAGCAACAGAAAAATCACCCAGAAATTCTCTTTCTCTGTACCTACCTCTTAGATGAAAAGTTATGACTGACCTAGAATTGTGGTGTTGGAGAAGACTCCTGAGAGTGCCTTGGACAGCAAGGAGATCCAACCAGTCCATCCTAAAGGAAATCAGTCCTGAGTATTCATTAGAAGGACTGATGCTGAAGCTCCCATGCTTTGGCCACCTGATGCAAAGAACTGACTCATTTGAAAAGCCCCTGATGCTGGGAAAGATTGAAGGTGGGAGGAGAAGGGGACGACAGAGGATGAGATGGTTGGATGGCATCACCAACTCAGTGGACATGAGTTTGAGCAAGCTCCGGGAGCTGGTGATGGACAGGGAGGCCTAGCGTGCTGCAGTCCATGGCGTTGCAAAGAGTCAGACATGACTGAGCGACTGAACTGAACTGACTGATACCTACCTCAGTCACTTTCTCCATTGTATACTGTTGACTATTCAGAGCACAGAGCTAAGAAATGGTTTCCAACATCTCCATTAGGGAAATTTATGTAGGTTTGTTTTAAGGTTTCTCATTGCACAGCAGTTGTCACCTGAGAGATCTGAATACTTAACATGCTTGAGCTCTGTGAAAGTTTGGTTCCAAAGAAAAGGTGAATACATTCTCTTCACAGCCTCACCTAGACTGACTGCTGCTCATCTTACTATTTCTTTAAGGAAAACATGACCATTGTGCCTTCAGGCACTACTATTTAATCTAGTTTAAGAATTAACTGTTTTGTTATTCTTGATTCACAGAAAGAAGCAGAAGTAAAGGAACGGTCTGTTTTTGACATCCCTGTATTTACAGAGGAATTCCTGAACCACAGCAAAGGTGATTTCCACAGGATCATTTTGCGTTCCTCACGTCTGTGACAGGGGATTTAGTTGTCAGGAGAAATTAATTGCTCAAAAGCAATGGTAGTGATATTCCTGACCCTGGGACTGGTCTAGAAGAAGAAAACTGCTTCTATTTCACTCTCTATTAAAAATAGTTACTCAGAGACCAGTGGAGGAAAGCTCAGCCAGTGTTGTCAGAGCAGCTTTAGTGTCTGAATCAGAGGAAATAAATATACATCACTAATTCAGTTGCTTTCAGGCTGTTAGCCAAGAACGCTTTGTACAAATGAAAGCTTGCATGAATGTCCAAAATATAAAATAAATAAGAGCAAAGCAGACCCCACTGCAATAAAGCTTTGGACCCACAGCTGTGCTTGCCCAGTCTCCCAGGATCCCCCTGTGAAACCCCTCAGGCTTCTCATAGCACAGCTTTAAACAAACCAAACAAACAAACACTGGGAATTGCAGCTGTTCCTTGCAATCTTAAGTGTAAGAATATGACCAGCTTTAAGAATTAAAATAACTCTGAGCCAGGCATTTTATTGCTGCAATTGCTATCTGAAAGGCCATAATGAGACTAGGGACAGGAGGAGGGGTAGCTAATTAGAGACAGCTAAGCAGAACTTCTAGAAAAGTCTCTGGGACTCCTCAGAGATACTGTGTTACCTGTGTTTTGTGGGGCTTGCATCCTCAGCTCGGGAGGCAGAGCTCCGTCAGCTTCGCAAATCCAACATGGAATTTGAGGAGAGGAACGTGGCCCTGCAAAAGCACATGGAGAGCATGCGCACAGCGGTGGAGAAGCTGGAGGTGGACGTGATCCAGGAGCGCAGCCGCAACACAGTCTTACAGCAGCACTTGGAGACCCTGCGGCAGGTGCTGACCAGCAGCTTCGCCAGCATGCCCTTGCCTGGTAACATCATCGCCACCTGAGTCGTGTAAAGCGGTGGGGGTTGGGGAGGTGCTGCATATGTTGGCGTTGGTGTGGTGAGGCTGAAGTCTCTCTTCAAGGGGAAGACCAATAAACAACGAGGTTGTTTCCTCAGAGTTTTCTGTAGGTCATGTAATAGAATCTCAGTATTGGTTAAAATCTGGAGGAGGGCATGGCAACCCACTCCAGTACTCTTGCCTGGAGAATCCCCACAGAAAGAGGAACCTGGTCGGCTCTAGTCCATGCAGTCACAAAGAGTCAGACACGACTGAGCCACTAACCACAGCACAGCACATTGGTTAAAATCATCCAAAATTTCAGACTCTCTGCTTAGTTAAATTTTTCTTCAATTTTATTTTAACATAATCTACTTTCTATTAAGCTTAATTTGATTTTCAGAATAGTGGAAACTGTGTAACAAATCCTCAGTGGAGTGCTTTTCTTTTCTTTAAATTGTGCTATAATTGACGTATAACACTGTGTTAATTTCCAGTGTACAACATAATGATTCTATATCTGTATACACTGTGAAATGATAACCGCAAGTCTAGTTACCGTGTGCCACCACGCGTGCATGCACGCCAAATCACTTCAGTCATGTCCTACTCTTTGCAACCCTATGGGCTATAGCCCTCCAAGCTCCTCTGTCCGTGGGATTTCTCAGACAAGAATGCTGGAATGGGTTGCCGTGCTCTCCTGCAGGGGATCTTCACAACCCAGGGATTGAACTCTTACCTCTCCTGCATCGGTAGGTGGGTTCTTTACCGCTAGTGCTACCTGGGAAGCTTGTACCACTATACAAAATTACAAACAAATTTTTCTTCTTGTGATGAGAACTTTTAAGATATACTTTCTTGGCAGCTTTCAAATATGTAGTACAATACTGTTGACTACAGTCACCATACTGCACACTCCACCCCCATGACTTAATTTATTTCATAACTGGACATTTTTATTTCTTGATCCCCTCTCCCACGTCACCTGTTCCCCCAGAGCACTTTTCTGATATAAACGTTCTGACTTTGTGATACTGTCTTAATGGGAAGGAAAAGAAAGACTAGTATTTCTTATATATGTTTTCATGTTGAAAATAGTCACAGCAGATCTAAGAGAGTCTTTAACCTCTTTTTTGCAACTACTCCTATATGCTGTGCAGCAGTAATAGTCCATCTGTCTATTTAGAGTATGTGGATTAATTTCATTTCTTTGAGGTCTAAAAGTCTCTCCTCTGAAATTAAAATCTTCTCTGTGGAGCAGACCCCATTAGAGTCATTTCTTTTGCTGTGGAATCACTGATCTGTGTTACTGGTGAACTGAATGGAGAAGCTTTTCTTACTTTCTCTTATCTCACTTCAGGAAGTGGAGAGACACCTACAGTGGACACTATCGACTCCTATATGAACAGACTGCACAGTATTATTTTAGCTAATCCCCAAGACAATGAAAACTTCATAGCTACAGTTCGAGAAGTTGTGAACAGGCTTGATCGTTAGGGAATGGTGAGTGCTCACTGACTTGATTTGTACATGCCAGCACATCATCAAAACTAAGATGGCATTAAACTTTATCAATACTACTAAAATCGTGGAATGACATTGAATAAGTGAGTTGGAGGCTTAAGATTCCTGTTGCATGGTTGCTAAATGTAAATAGTGTTGGAAAACTGAATCAAGATAGTTTTTCCTCATGCATGCCTCCATGTGGCTTAATAGAAAGAACATGATTTTTGTGGTTGGATCTCAATTCTAGCTTTGTCACTTATTAAGTTGTATTTTTAGGTATTAGCTTCCCAAAGGGTTTTGAAGGTTAAGTGAGAAATTTAAAGGAAATAACCCCCAAACAACACATTGGACAAAATAAGTATCACTTAATTGTTAAGCTTCCTTTTCCCTGTAAATTTAAGGACAATACACAATAGTCAGTTGAAACATTGTATGTGTACAAGCCTATGTAAGTAAGCTTTTCATTCACCACTCAATATCAGAGTAACAGTTGTGTGTTAAATGTTAATGTGGACTAAACTTACAGTGAAACAGTTAATGCCTTGATTGAATATATTAAATATATAAACTCTCAATAAGTGAAAGGAGAGAAATGAGAAAATAAACTTTTTAAAAATACATTCAACAAATGACTTGTAATATGTGTTACATCCTTTTAGAAGAGAAAAAGTACATTTCCAAAGGGGGTCTGCCTTTATGAACTTTTTGGTACTAATGGTCAGACATTAGTATCATTTCTTAAATGGAGCTGGTATTTTTTCACTCAGATTCCTAGAGATAGAGTACCCTTTAGTCTGTCATTCCACAGTTGACAGCCCTTTGGTCTGTCAATTAAATTGTTCCATCCCTGCAGACATATGAACTATGTGGAAATCTTAGGGTTGGACCATACAGTGAATGGCCATATATGGATACTAAAATAAAAGTGGATGGCAGGATACACTCCTTAGCAAGGCTGGTCATGGATTTATATCTTTATTTATTTGTCTTGCAGGTAAATGAGCATACTCATATACATGTTCATATTCTAACATGGTCTGGACCTTGAGCAACATGTGCAAGAATGAATAAAACCTATAATTCTTTATCTAACAAGGTTGTGTCTGCCTGCAGAGACAAAGGCAATCGTCTCTATGCTTCTTGGCCATGGGCTCCAGTAGTAACTATACAGGGCGATTCATCATACTTTAGCATTAGTTGTGCTCTGATGGGGGAAAGGATTACTGTCCTTCTAGAGAGTAGCCAGATGGAACGGACCATACTTCTAAGAGATGACTGGACTCCCTACAGAATAAAGAAATGGCATTACTGCTGCTGTTTATGAAGGGAACAGCTTGTAAATCTAGGCCTGGGATTTTCAGGAGCTCATCACCCTTCTCATTTTCACACAGTGTTTTCAATTAGCATTCTGGTAGGCTTGAAAAGAAAGAGCTGGGAGAAACAGTGTGGAGGACTGTAGAAGAACATGGTTACTGATAACATGGTGTCTCCTCACATAGGTATAGGCCAGTTGTTATGAGTTTTGAGCCAAAAATGGTTTTCCATTTTAAGCATTTGGCCAGTAAGACTGTCCTAAAGCTTTACCCATCTTAAGGCTATAAACTGTCATATCTGCTTTCTGAGGTGTTTTTGAAAACCTAGAACGTTATCATTATCCTTGATTTCAACCTACAAATATTTTGCCCTTAAAGAGTAGCTGAAAATGTGAACTGTTTTGTTACTACAGATTCTTACAATCTAGCCATGTAAACATAACTAAGAATGGTTAGTTCTCCACACCCTCTGAAACTGTCAAATGAAACAGTTATAAAGACTGTGATTAATTCTAGCTTGGCCTCATTATACAAATATGTACAGACAACTAGGCCTGATGTCCCCAGCATTCATGGTACAATTAATTACTCTGACATGGACTTGGCAAAGTTTTCTTCCTTTGTCAGGAGCCAGTGAGTGAAAGGAAGCGAATGGTCTGTGGTTTTAGAGGAGCATGTTAGAGCTGGAAGGGGCCTTTAGAAATCCCATCATTGTACATCCGAAGACACTGAGTCCCAGAGAGGTGAGATGTCTTGCCTAAAAATACCTAAGTAGGCAAGTGCAGATTCTACAACTAGAACACACGTATCTAAATGCAATTGAGTTTCTAGAACATTGATACAAGGAGGTAGGGATGGGTGTCAAGGGAGAGCACTAAAAAATCTTAGAATGAAAGCAGTAAGATAAATGGGGGGTAATTAGGGAAAAATGACAATCCAGCAATTATAATGTAAAATTTTGTTCAGCTATTTTATAATTATTTTTTATAGATATGCAATGGAAGAATTACCCCAGATGTCATCTTTCTTTGTGTCTAACTTATACTTAGAAAAAGTGGAGCTGGGAGGAAGCCATGGGGGTGATTTCACATGGAGAGGTGACTACTGTATATATCAAAAGCCATATGTTGCTTGATTTCAGTTGAACAAAATGATAAATAGTTACCTGTTTGAGGATTGGAAAGAAAACAACTTTTTTATGTGATTGCATTTTTATCGATGTAAGAATTTATTCATCTTATGCACACAGTACTTCCCTACA
The DNA here is from genome assembly GCA_024291935.2 of Okapia johnstoni. Classification (NCBI taxonomy): domain Eukaryota; kingdom Metazoa; phylum Chordata; class Mammalia; order Artiodactyla; family Giraffidae; genus Okapia; species Okapia johnstoni. Next base: position 28,660,839 of record CM044326.1, read on the forward strand.
CATGCAGGGAGCCTTAGATTTATATTTGAAGAAAGTTGGTTTGATTGACCAGGACCAAAGTACTCATTTTTCATCATCTAATTTGTCCCTAATATTTGGTTTTCTATGTTTGGCTGGCAATTTTCCAACCTCCCCATTGTGGCTGAACTGTAACAGGGCCACGTTTGTCATTGAAATGTCTAAAATGCCTCAGTGAGGTTGGCTGCTTGCAGCTTTATGAGCTCCTTGGTTTACATACACCCTGCTACTCACCTTAACCCTTTTGAAAATAGAGCATCGCAGTATTTTCACCCAAGAAGGCAGAGAGGGCATACAGATTATTCTGCTTGTGAAAGAGCCGTCATGTGAGGGAGCAGCAAAAGGAACACGTGTGTGAACTTCCTATGGAATTGTCCTTGTGAGGCTTTGACCGTGTGCACGTCGTCAGTCTCCTGTCACCTCTACTTCTGTTCAAGTGGGTCTGCATATATTCTGCTGACTAGATACCCCTGAGACAGGCACCTTCTGCAGCAGAAAGGAAGCCTTCTCATTGTTCTGCTTCATTCGGATTGGACTCTTTTATCAGTGGCTCTGTGGTTTTTATCAGTGGTTTTCCTACCTAGCTGTCACTTTTCTTTTTTTTTAATGCTTTTGGGGTTAATTTTTTTTTATATTTTCTTCACCCCACCAAGTTAGATGTCTCCATTTTCTGACCTCTGGGCTTTGTTGCTCAGCAGGGCTCTGAAGGAGAGTTTCTCTCATTGGACGGGCCCAATCTTCTCCCATCATGGTCCTGCTGTGACTCCAAAGAAAGGAGCTTCTTGTTGACAGTGTCCTGTGGAGCGAGGCTGTGTCTCATACCCCACACAGCGCTCAGTGGGTGCCAGCCCTTGCAGTGGAGGCTTTGTGATGGCTGCCCTGAAGGAGAGCACTCTTTCCTCCCTGCTTGGTACTGCCTGCTGTTTTCTAAGCATCGCTCCTGCACGTACCCTGCGTCCTGGCCCCAGCAAGGCTCTTCTGTTCCCATCTGTTGGCAGTGACTTGTGGAATATTTTTGCTGAGGGAAAGGTCATTGGTAAACAGGACAGAACGAGAAAAGTAGTTTCTCACTTGGTATTGAAAAAGATCCTAAAGTTTCTTATAAGCGAAAACTGAAGAAATCCCTGTGTGCTTGAGGTATACCGAGTCATGGATACGGATGGCGGAAATGTCATCAGAATACTGCCAGCTGACAGAAGAGAACACAGAGGAATTCTCCACCCTTTGTCTTCTCTAATCATAATTGCAGAGTCTGTGTCAAAGGGACAGGCTTTCCTTCCTTCTCCCCTCTTGTGATTTAAAAAAAAAAAAAAAAAAAAAACAGCAAAAGGGAAGAGAGGTTTCTGATTTTCACCTCAGGGTTTGGTTTTGTTGTGTTGTGTGTTGATGCTGTGGAGCACAAGGCTAGCAGTTGCAGCTGAGATCTTTGGAACCAAAGCAAGGCACGCTGAGCCCACTGTCCAGGCACCATGCCACCAAGGGCAGGTGGAAGTGTGGCCCCCTCACAGTATGCTCACAGGCCGGGGTGCAAGCCAGACACCCCCATCATGTTGCTGCACCCTCCCGTCTTCTCAGCATCTCCTCCCCTGATTTCTTTCTTAACCCAAAGGAAACAAAACAACAGCAAAAAAACAACCTTGTTAAAAGTTCTTACATGAACACACATCAAATTTTCATGTAATGAAGCCCATACATGTACCACCTTGGCTGTCGTTTAGAATAGGAGCCCATCATTATCTCTGTAAACTTGCCAACTCATCTGCTCTTCTGTGTTTTCCTGCTCTCACTGGCCATTCCTGGCTCTTCTCTCAGATACCCTGCCTGCTCAGTCCAAGCTGGAATGCATTGTCTGTGGCAGAAGGACAGCCAAGCCAGTTCTGGAGTTTGTGTCTGCCTTCTGCCAAATACTTTGTCTCCTTTCTTCCTCCTCATATTTCTGTCTGTCTCGCCTTTGTGTTAGTTTTGCACAGCATTATTAGCAGTGCTGTGCACCAGGAAAGGCTGTAGTAGGTCCAGAGCTCATCCTTCTCCTTAGTCTGGATAGATACCTGACACTGACTTGAGAGACAGCCATATTCGGGAATGCATGAGATCTTAAGAAAGCTGGCAGTTTGAAAGCATTGCATAAAATAGCAACCTGCTTCTGACATGCTGGCCCTCCCAGCAGCTACACCTGACTCACTGGTGGCTGGAATTCAACTGCCACAAAACAAGAAGGTTCCGTGAAGCAGGTATGCCTTGCCTGCTGTCTCCTCTGTGCCCAGCCAGGAAGGTAGTAAGTGAGCTCAGAGGCTAACACGATACCTAATTCACATTTCCCAGTAAACTTGTAGATATTATTGCACTAATATGTTCTTCTCAAGAAATAAGTTGTTGCCTATTCAGTGTTACAGATTTCTTTTTATTAAAACACAAAGAGCAGCTGAGGAAAATGAGACAGATTCTGACAGAATGAAACTTTAGGGAAAAAATGTGTACGTGTGTTTGAAACTGTTGAAATGCCAAGTTTTCTGTACAAGTGTTTTTGTAATTAAACTTTTAGATTTTGTTTTTTGAAGAAGTCGATATGCTTGCTTGATGTTTGCCTCATTAAAAACTTTTCTATGTTGAATCCACTCAATTCGGTTTTACCTGCATTGCCTTCTTATCTTAAAGACTTTGTCAACTCTACATTAATCATTGTCTGTTACACTTGTAAAATGGTAACATTCATTTTACTAATTGCTTATTCAAAATGTGTCTTAGCCTGTTTGAGTGTTCAGTTCTCTTCATGTATGCTATAAGAATACAATGAATTGTAATTCATTTTAATGTAGCAGTAGTATTTTGGAGGCAACTTGAAAGAAGTCTCATGTTCTTAAAGTCAGTGACTTCAGCCCCCTTGATAGGAGGCCTAAAGACAGTCTTCCTTTTGACTGAAGACATAAATTTTCCTTAAATACTTGCTTTTAAAAGTAACCACTACTTCATTAGTCAAAATCTGTTTTAAAGGAAATTTGTTGCCTACTTCCAGCATGGTTTTAAAATTCTAGGGGTGAGCTCTCCTGGCTTCCAAAGCCTGCTGCCCTCCGAGTAAGCTAGTTATGTCTCTTTGGGCAAGACTTGCTTTGTTCCCAGTTTCCTCATCTGACATGCCTCAGCTCTCTTACACTTGTCAAAAAGACAGAATTGGGTGACCAATTGATTGTACTTTGGAGGCTATGAAGAATCTTAAGTGAATGCCAGGAATTATTGAGGCAACTCAGGGTCAGACTTGACTACATTTAACAGAAACTCAAATCAGCAAAAGCTTAAATAAGACACATCTCTCTTACAAAAAGTATTCCAAAGGTAGGCAATCCAAGACCAGTATAGGGGCTCCTGTCTGTACCACAAGAATGTTCCTTTCTCAAGGTCACTTCATGGTCAAAAACAGCCACTTGACCATCAGCCATCATTTGAAATTCCTGGCAACTTAAAGGAAGAAAAAGGGCAAGGACAAAATGGGCAAACTCAGCTGAGTCAGCATCCTTTAAAGAGTCTTCCTGGAAACCACACAACACTTCCAGAACACAGTCATGTGACAACAGCTAGCTATGGAGGCCAAGGAATGTCATCTTTCCTCGGACATTACTGCCTCCATTAATATACAGGTTTTAGTCAGTAAGGAAGGAGAAAATAAATACCAAGTAGGCAACTGAGTTAATTACATGACTCATATGTGACTGTATGTACGTATAGGCCAGCCCAGACTTAAGGCCAGCCCTGCTCTGCTAGTGAGCAAGATGCATTATCCTGTCTTTGCATCTTGGCTATCATGAATGACCATGTACTTCCTTGGTGCTTCCCCCCACTTAAACAGCCAAAAAGCTGACAACCAACTTCAACCAGAGTTAGCATTTTCCTGTTGCCACCTTAGTTCATCCCTTACCTCTCAACAGCTGGTGGCCAGTCTTGTCTGGTAAAAGTCAACATAAACAGGAGGCAGTATTTCCTCCAGTTGTTTGTTCCCTTTCTCTTAACTGCTCAGCATCTGCTGGATTAAAACAACAACAGGATAATCTTTCTCTGCAGGTGGGGAGATTGAAGTATTGCTTGGCAGAAAAGCACATAGCTACTTCCTGCCCTCTAAATTTCCTGCCTTGCAACCGAGGGTTCCAAGTCAAGGACCTTGTCTTTGTTGTATTCATTTACATGTTAACACATAGCCAGTGCTTAGCAATATATTTTACGATATCTATAGAAATAAACACTAGCTCATACCCTAGCTCACAAAAAAAGATGAGGATTGAGAATTTAAAAGATCAAGTGAAAATGTTAATTTACTTCCTCTTACCCAGAAACCATTTCAGTTTAGTGTTGGGGGAATGTGGTCCATAGGGAGGATCATCTGCCAGAAGCATAAATGTAAGTCCTCTTAGCATAGAAAAATGCAGAAAGGAGGAGGAGCTGTGAGATAAGGATGGCATTGGGAAACTAAGAGCAGGGTCGATGCAAATTGCCCAGATACAAGAATTTTTGTAAACCACTTGCAACTACTGGGATGGAAAGAAAATACCTTAGATGTTTAGATAAGAATATATAAGACAGTGGGTGTAGAAGTAGCCTTTTGTCTGAGTCTCGAACACCAGAGCCAGTTCTTTATTTCTGTGTTTTCCATTTCATGTCAGTTCACTATTTGGAACTACAAAAGTATTTATAAAATATGTTTCTGCCCTTGGCATGAGAATCCAGTGGGAAGAACAGATAGCTGCATGAATAGTTCTAACACAGGGGAGCCTGTAATTAAGAGTTTCAATGGTGGTAAATACTTTTTGGAGAGTGAATTGCTTGAATCTCACCTGACAAGCTGATTTTTCCATAATTGCAAGAGTTTGCAATGGGAAATAAATCTGAGTCTTGAGGGGATCAGCATCTTAACTAATAAGGGCTTTATCTGAAATGTAAATGAAATACAAAGTCTATACTGATAATCATCGAAGTTTTCTAACAGCAGTTGAGGTAACTGGAAGGTAAAACTAGTTGGATTATTGTAATTTAGACAATAATACTTCTTCAAAGTATGCTTTTGACTCATTAACAGGTCATTAAATCAATAAGTTGATCAAAACCTTTTTTCATTAAATCGAAGAGTACACTGCATATAGTAAGGGTAAATATTATTTTGTGAAACTTGTTTCCACTTTAGAGCAGACACATCTGATGGGTTACAATGTGAAATGTATTTCTTACTGTGGGGTCACAGTAAAGATAGTCAATGATTGTTTCATTACCTCTAAAATCAGATTGAACTGCTGGGTTCGAGTTTGGGCTCCGTTTTTCTGCTTGTGTGACCTAAGGTGAGTTGCTTAAACCGGTCTGTGGCTCAGTCTGTAACACAGGGATATTTATACTTTCTATTGTGTACAGTTTGGGGGTGGGGTGGTTTTGCTTTGTTGGTTTGGTTTTGGTTTTTTTTGGCTGCACTGGACCTCCATTGAAGCACATGGTCTCTTCATTGTGGTGCATGAGGTTTCTCTAGTTTTGCGTGCACTGGCTTCTCTTGCTACAGTGCATAGGCCTTAGAGTGTGCAGGCTCTCTAGTTGAAGCGTGGGGGCTTAGTTGCCCTGCAGCATATGGCATCTTAGTTCCCTGACCAGGGATCAAAACCTGCATCCCCTGCTTTGGAAGATGTATTCTTAACCACTGGACCACCAAGGAAGTCCCTATAGTGTACAGTTTTTGTGTGGATTAATCCATGTAAAATATTTAGTACCTGTCATAGAACAGACACCTAAATTTAGCTATTATTATTTATGAAAGACTCAAGGGGAAAGAAAAATTAGACACATACTATAAGTCAAGCACTCTGATCTAGTTTTTATATAAATTATATATATATATATATATATATATATAACTTAATTCATTCTTTGGGGTCGCAAGGAGTCAGACATGACCAAGCACACACACACATTTAATTTGAACCACAACTTCATAGAGTAAGACTGTTATACCCATTTTCCAGGTAAGTAAATTAAGGCTCAAAGCTGATAAGCAATTTGCAGGTGTTACAACTGGGAAGAGGCAAAGAATGGATTTATACCCAGATCATTCTGACTCCACATTCCACTGTAGCCATACTATCTTAGAGATATTTAATGAGACTGATGAGACAGAGAGGTAGAGGGGCTTTGAAGTTGGTAGGCAATAATGAGATTATATAGCATACAAATAATACCTTGTAAAATGTGATAAAAATTTAAATTGTATCATAAGTATAACATGAAGTGTTCTATGAAAGTAAGTGACAATATCTGATTCTATTTTTAAAGGCTCACCCTGGCTGCCATGAAGGGAATTATGAGGAGGCAAGAGAGAAATCAAAAAGGTCAGTTAAAAGGTTGGCCCAGGGATCCAGCTTAGCCTAGCATGGAGGCAGTAGGGACTGCTGCTGCTGAATTCTGAATTTATTTTGGAAGTATAATGAACAGAAGTTGCTGAGGGGCTTCATGTGAAGAATGAAGGAAAAAGAATCAAGAATGACCCCTAGACTTCTGAAGGGTTTGAGCAACCAGTTAGTAGACAGGTGCCACTGTCTGAGATGGCCTAGAGTTAAGGGTGAAGCATCATGGAGGAAAAGAGTAAGAAGTCTGTTTGGACTTGCTAAATTTGAGATTCAGCCACCAGATCAACCCCTGGGCAAGACACATCTCTCTGCTATTTATTAAAAAGATTCCTTTCAGCTCTTAAAAGTCTATGATTCCGTGAGATTCTAACTTCAGGTCAGGGCTGCTAACATTCCATCCTTGGTGCCTGCGCACACACACATAGATCCGGTTACTCAAGCTGTTCGCTGAACTATGAAATTAAGGAATGGTCTCCTTTTTAATTTTTCAAGCTCCTTAGGAAAAGAATTTTTTAAGCCATCCATCTGCATTTGTTTAAGATTGGCATAAAGCAGCTGAATGTTCTAGGATATGAAAATCATACCATAACCTGATGGTTAGAAAATCCTGGGCAAGTAATAGAAAGCGTCTGCTTGAAAGAGACTGTATGAAAATGTATTTGGCCTCAGTCAAAGAAGGGAAATATGAGAAGACATCAGTGATACAGCCAAAAGTTTTATGGACTCAGCAAATGGGTTCCTACTAGGGGTGCTTCTCCTATCTTCAAGGACAGAAATTAACCAAAGGCAGCTGGGTCCAGGCAGTAACTGTAAGATGATAACCTATTTTTCTTGGGGCTGGTGAATTTTTCAAGTGGACTTACATGTATCAAAAGAAGTTCCTTCTGCTCAATGTTATGTAGCAGGCTGGATAGAAGGGGAGCTTGGGGGAGAATGGATACATGTATATATATGGCTGAGTCCCTTTGCTGTCTACCTGAAACTATCACAATGTTATTGATACTGCAATATAATATAAAAGGCTTTTTTAAAAGAAGTTCTTGTTTTGAAGTACAGACTAACGTGTTCATTATGGATTTTACTCATCCCTAAGGAGAATGCGTATTTTACATACATTCATTCAAACATTTTCAAGCAAGTACTTACTACGTGTTTGGGGTATAAAGTTGAGGACATCTCTTGCCTCAAGTAGTTCACAATATAACACAAAAGAAACACAGGATCTGATAAATTAGTAAATGTGCTGTGCTTAGTCGCTCAGTCGTGTCTGATTCTTTGTGACCCCCATGGACTGCAGCCCACCAGGCTCCTTTGTCCACGGGGATTCTCCAGGCAAAAATACTGGAATGGATTGCCATGCTCTCCTCCAGGGGATCTTCCCAAGCCAGGGATTGAACCCACATCTCCCACATTGCAGACAGATTCTTTACTCACTAGGCCACCAAGGAAGCCCAAGGATACTGGAGTGGTAGCCTATCCCTTCTCCAGGGGATCTTCCCGACCCAGGAATTGAACTGGGGTCTCCTGCATTACAGGCAGATTCTTTACCAGCTGAGCTACCAGGGAAGCCCAAATTATCAAACAGCTGTAAGCAAAGTGTTCCCAAAAATACAAAGGAAGGATTCAGTGGTTGTGCTTGGGAGAGGCCAAAAGAGGGTTTTACCGGGGTAACATTTTGAGGTAGGCCTTAAAAAAAATAGCTCTTTAAGAGAAGCTAAAAATAGATCTGGAGATATGGGTGTGTTTTTGGTATACTCCAGTGATTCAGCAGGATTGGAACACGTGTTATATCCAGAGTATTGATTAAAAAAATGAAGATAGGAAGGTTTTTTTAATATGGGCTATAAATGGGCCTTGAGTGCCATATGAAGGAATTTAGCTTTTACGTTGCAGCCCGGGGGAAGGCATTAAGGCTGTTTCTGCAATGTAGAGATGTGAGATGAAGAAAAACTAGACCAGAGGTTCTTAACATTTTTCTGTCATGAACACTTTTGGCAGTCTGGTGAAGTCTGTGAAACCTTCTCAAAATAATGTTTTCACGTGCAGAAAATAAAGTGCATGGCTTTACCAAGAGGAAAATAACTATACTGAAAAATAGCTATCAAAATATTAATATTATTATTAAATAATATATGAAAAAGTTAATAGGAATATCTGTGTTGACTACTAAAGGATTAAATAACAATTTAGCAACAGCTCTAATAACTACCATTTTAAAGTAGTATTGATCATAAATGATATTTCAACATTTGCAACAGCAGTAATGTGATATAAAAATATCTGTGATTCTGTTGGTGCCAAAGTCATAGGTCCTGCCAGTACTACTGGGGCTTGTGCCAACATGTATAATCAAAGAAAGTGCAAATTTCCAGTTAGAAGTTTCTGAAAATCAAGATGTAATTTTTTTCCCCATCCATGCTTGCAGTTCTGAGTCCTTGCCAGATTCCTGAATTCAAGACAGTATGGAGACAGACTGGTTACAAGACTGTCAAAAAACTCAGGTCAAAGACTTCCCTGGCAGCTCAATGGTAAAGAATCCGCCTGCCAATGCAAAAGACATGGGTTCAATCCTTGATCTGGAAAGATCCCACATGCTGCGGAGTAACGAAGCCAGTGCACCACAACTATTGAGCCTGTGCTCTAGAGCCTGCGTGCCACAGCTACTGAAGCCAGAGTGCCCTAGATCCCGCCATGCTCTGCGACCAGAGAAGCCTCCACAGTGAGAAGCCCACGCACAGCAACTAGAGAATAGCCCCTGCTCGCCATAACTAGAGAAAAAGCTTGAGCAGCAATGAAGACTCAGCACAGCAAAAAATAAAGAAGTAAATAAAATTCTAAAGGAAAAAAAAACTCAGGTTGAGAAGCAAGAAGAGCCCGTATTGGGGGTGGTAAAGGAGCAGATTGGAGAAACATTTGGGAATTGGAGTTAGTTTCTGCCAATCCACAATGAGGAATCCTCTCAAGGAGGAATTTGGGGGTAACATGTGGTCTGACCAGGCAGATTCACCAGGAAGGAAACATAAATCCTTTAAGCAGTTGTCCCTATTACAGTTGAGTTTCATTCATTTGTTCAACTGATATTGATAACCCTCTGTGGCAGACTTGAGGAATACAGCCATACAGACACAGTTCTTGCTTTCATGGAGATTTCTGTCTGGTGGAAGAAATGCGATGAACAAAGCTAAACAAATAGGCTATTACTATTTGGGATCAAATGCATGAAGAGTGGTGGGACATGAGAGCATCTGGGCAGGGAAGAGGGGCCAAGGCCTCTCCAAGGAAGTGACACTTAAGATGAGACTTGAAAAACCAGTAGGATATAGGTAGAGTCAGGAAGAAAACATGATGGGCAGCCTTCTGTGTGTTTTAGAGGAACTCATTGAGAATCAAGGGAGTGGGGCAGAGAGAACCAGGGGAAGAGTAGTAAGAGGCAGAGAGGAGCTAGACCGCATGAGGTCTTGTCAACCCACGGAAGGATCTTGGGTACAAAGTGCAGGGGAAATCCACTGAAACTTTCAAAAAGGGAAATGATATAATCCAGCGTGTGGTTTTCGACGATTCTCCTGGCTGCTCTCTGAAGAGCGGGTTGTGGAAAGCAAGCACTGAATAGGGACGTCAGCTGTGGCTGTGAAAGATGGCAGGAGCTCCGACAGAGGCTGAGGCAGAGAAGACGGGAGAAGAGGGTGGAACAAAGCTATTTAAACAGGAAGAGCGATGGGCTAGCGGTGAGGAGGGAGGGAGAGAGAGCAGCTGTGCATGAATCTCGAGCTTAAAACCATTTATTGAGATGGATGGCCTGGAGCAGGAGCAGACAAAGGCAGGTGGGAGTGGCTAGAAGTCAGAGATCCTTGTGGGCATCTTCATTTGAGATGCAAGAGAGTAGGTATTAAGTAAGCATCTATACTGACAATTCTAATGCTTAAAAGATAGGTCTGGACTTGGGATGACACTTACTAAAGACCCCCAAGGAGGCTTTTTGTGTTAACCTTTTCCTTGCTGATCCTGGCGCTGCTCTGCAGGCAAACATCCCACCAACCTCTACCATCCTGGCTAAAAATGTCACTGTTGGATCCTTGGCCCTATTACCAACTTTTGTCCTTGTCTTTGACACCAGAAATAGCATCTGGACCCAGCTGCAACTTTTCTATTGGCCTAAATCAGGCAGTATTTCTAAAGATGTTCAGAGCATTTAACTCACATAGGTTTTTTGCATATTTCTGCAGGAGGAGCTTTGTATCTGTAAACTCGGAAAGTGTTAGTCACTCATTTTTGTCCCACTCTTTGAGACCTCATGGACTGTGCCCACCAGGCTCCTCTATCCACGGAATGTTTCAGGCAAGAATACTGGAGTGGGTAGCCATTCCCTTCTCAGAGGGATCTTCCCAACCCAGGGATCAAACCTGGGTCTCTTGCTTTGAAGGCAGATTCTTTACTGTCTGATCATTTAACTTGCATAGGTTTCTTGCGTGGGATTTCCACAAGGGGAGCTTTGCATCTGTAAAATGAAGTGAAAGTGAAAGTCGCTCAGTCGTGTCCGACTCTTTGTGACCCCAGAAACTATACAGTCCATGGAATTCTCCAGGCCAGAATACTGGCGTGGGTAGCCGTTCCCTTCTCCAGGGGATCTTCCCAACCCAGGGATTGAACCCAGGTCTCCCTCATTGCAGGTGGATTCTTTACCAGCTGAGCCACAAGGGAAGCCCAAAAACACTGGAGTGAGTAGCCAATCCCTTCACCAGGAGATCTTCCCAACCCAGGAATTGAACTAGGGTCTCCTGCCTTGCAGGCAGATTCTTCACCAACTGAGCTATCAGGGAAGCTTGCATCTGTAAAGAATATGTTAAACATCTAGTGGCTTGCCGTGAAATAATATTTGTTTATTGTGGCTGATTTTGTAGCAAATATGATTGGGATATTTATTCATTTCTTAGAACTGGATGAAAATAACAGGACAGATCAAATGAACTGCAGCAACTAAACATGCTAACAACATGGGAGAAAGGGCTATAGATTATAGAAAATTGTAAATTGTGATCATGAAAAGAAGGAGCTTCACTGTAGCTTGAAAACCTGACCCATAGCTAAATGGGGCCAAGATTAATCATGTCTTGATCTTACATATAAGCCAAAAGATCTTTTCTAAAGATCATGCCTGTTAAAGCAGTAAAGACTTTTCTGCGGGTTATACCATAATGAGCTCCAGGCATTTAATGAGAGAGACAAGTGCTATTGTTAAAAGTGGTAACCTTCAGCATCTAATGTGAAAATGAAACAGGGCTGCTTGCTCTGCCAAATGAGGAATTGCTCTCCAATTCAGTCCACGAGATGAAGAGGACTCACAATCTTAGATGCTCTGATGCAGGCAAATTTAAATCTTATGGGAAAGGGGGAAAGGCTTTGTTTGTTTGGTTTTGTTTTTATAATTAGGTAAAAGATTTTACCTGCAAGGAGCAAGTCGCTGACTCCAGGCTGCAGGCCCAGAAGCTTCTAAAGGCAGTAAAATAAAACCAGCACCAAGGAACAAACCGGCCTAAGGGTCTCGATACAGTTTCCCAAAAACCTCTGGAAGAATAGACAGCATTTTGAGGAGAGGAGACTTGGCTTCCATCTCCGTTACAATAGCTGTCTCAGATGAGGGTAACTGCCTGGCCAAAAAAAAGAAAGAAAGTGTCATCTCACCCTGAACCCCCAGAAATCTCCTGTCTAAGAATTTATGTTAAGCTGGATCCTCTCCTACATTGCTATGCAGTAGGAAGTGCCAGGACGTGAGCCTGACCCACTTCCCCCCTCAGTGAGGCCCTCACTGACTGTCCCCACAACAGACAGGATGCTACCTCACGTCCTGGAGCTCACTGCGGATTCCTGCCCCACTTGCTGCGTTCTGGCTTCCTCTTGCAATTCCCAAGAGACAGAGGGCGGCAGGGGCAGGAAGGGAAGGAACAGAGGCTGAAAACCTTTAGATGCCTGAGCCCCCAGCTGCTTTGCCTTTGTGGGTCAGCTTTTCTGGGCAGGAAGAGGGCGGGGGTAGGGAGATCCTCTCAGCTGCTTCCAAACGACCCTTTCTTAAAACTACCGCAGCACAAAACAAGCCAGGTCATTGTGTTCCTGGATATAAATATTGATTCTTGGTGGTGTTAACATTCTGTTCATAAAAAGGATGTAACATATTTCTCCCACACAGTATTAGACTGATGTGCTATTTGGCCAAGAGAAGTACAGATTACTGGCTTCTTCAGGGGAAATGTGGACATTTAAATGCATGCAGCTTTCGGAAGTCTAGGGAGCCGTCTTGGAATAGAAACCAGGTCCCTTTCCTGCCTCTAGCCCTTCCCTCTTCCGTCCAGTTTCTCCTTTCCGGACTCCATGTTGCATACCGCATTGGCATTTCCAATCGCTTGTAACTTAGGAAGATACTTTCTTAGAATTACATCGTTTCTCAAGAACCTGGAAATGTAGGCACTTGCTCTCTTTGGGAGGAAGCCGTGGAAGGTCAAGGCCAAACATTTTTTGCTTTCTTCCCCTCAGGGGAAAGATCTGGGTGGTCCCCGCTCCTCTGTTTTCTTTTTCACCCCACGTGGGAGGGCAGGGCAAAGGCTTCAGACCAGAGGTGGTCCCTCGGAACATTCCACCCAGGCCTGACCAAGCCCCAGATTCAGAGGCGCTGGCCGCCTTGGCAAGACAAATTCCGCGCATTCCACAAGTGCTCTTGAGGGGGAAATAGCGCTAATGAGAAAGTAGAGTTCTGGATGTGTGTGCATGCTCACTCGGTGCCAGCGCGTCTCACAGACAGATCCCCGGCCAGCAGTATTTCGTAAGAGTGGTGGAGCCGGGTTCCAGATGCGGGAGCCGCAGTGACACATGTGCTGTCAGGAGAGCCAGCGCCCTCTGCTGTCCCGGCCCGGAAGCACCACGACGGTGGGGAAGAACCCAGGGCCTCCGGAAAGCTGGCGGCGATCAGAACCCACCGCGGATCCCGGCGGGTGCGGAGGCCGCTGGCAGCTCCTCGCCGTCCAAACGCTGGGTCTGCGAGGGGCTGCACTCCCTCCGTCGAGCTGGCCTTCTTTACGTTTGGGGGTTGAGAAAGAGCCAAAAATGGAGAGGATTTATAATAATAAAACCCCAGGCTCCGGCAGCATCCGCTGGTCCCATCCCTGAGAAGGTGAGGAACAGCGGGGCCGGCTCCTGTCCCTGAACCTGGCCGGCAGGTCCAGGCTAGGCCAGATCAAGAGCGCGGCCGGCCCATGAGGAGACCTCCCCGCTGCAGAGCAGCCCTGCGGCCACTCCCTCGCCTAGGAATGCGGCTTCTGGAGGCCTTGCTGGCTCCGAGGCTGCCAGCCGAGGGGAAGTTGTTACTGCTCCCACTCAGGCATGCTGGCATCTCCTAGGGGCTGGCACCTCCGAGAGACTGGCTCAGCTTACAAGCTAAGAGCGAGCTGCCTCCCCCTCTGCTCCACCGCTTGCCAAGACAGCGGCTCAGCAGCGGCCCAGGGTCAGGCTTGCTGCTACAGTGTGTGTGTGTGTGTGTGTGTGTGTGTGTGTGTGTGTGTGTGTGTGTGTGTGATGGTGAAAGATAGGGTGGAGATACTGCTGCAGTGTGTGTGCACACGCATGTGTGTGCGTGTGTGTGTGTGTGTGTGTGTGTGTGTGTGTGTGTGTGTGTGTGATGGTGAAAGATAGGGTGGAGATACTCAGGTGGGGGTCAGAGGGAGGCTGGCAAATGGCACTGCTTGAACAACTTTGAAGTTTTGCAAAAAGGCACAAAACAATCACTTATTGTTTTTTGGCAGGTTTTTAAATTTCTTTTTTTTTTTTTTTGGTAAACGGATCTCCTCCCTGTTGGGAGAAGAAAAACCCAACCACCAAACAAACCCCTCACAACAATGCCCTTCTCTCTCTGGGAGCAATTTCCAGACTGCACAGCAGTCCTGACAAGGTCAACAAGCTGGAGCGGTAAGGGAAGATCTTTATCTATGTCGGAAATAGGAAAATCATTTGACTGATAAAAGGAAATACAATAAATAGCATCTAAATTCCTGGCTGCATTCCCTGGGGCCCCTCCTCTGCTGGAGAAAGTGAGCAGGGCAGGATACACGTGCTGCTACAGCAGGTTTAAAAATAGCATGCAGCACACAGCCCTTTCTTACCTTCCAGAAAGACTTCATTACCGGATCCTCAGCCCCAAGCCTGCAGAGCTGCTGCTGGCGCTTTCTTCTCCCCGCATTGGGTTTTTCTCTTTTGGAAACGTTAAGGCAATGCCTGTGATACATTTTACTCATGGGCCAGCTCCTGCTCAGCTAGTTTCAATCTGGGCACGTCTCAAGCTCACGTTGAAAGTCCATTGTACTTAATGGGGTGTTAACTCTGTTTATTCTCTGGGACTTGGGCAGTAATTTTACACTCTGCAAAACTAGCAACTTGAACTTGAAGTGGTGTGCCTCTCTCCCCATCCCCACCCCGTGGGTCTCAGTCCCCACGCATCTCTGGTCCTGTTTCCCACCTTCCCTCAGCTCAGGTGGCCATACATGACCTGGATGGAGCCAGGAAACCTGGGTTCACACCCACTGCAGCCACCCTTTAGCACTGGTCTCTTGAATCGCTTGGAGACTCAGTTTTCTCATCTGTAAAATGGGGACTTTAATCAGCTGCCGACATACTACAGTTCCAAAGTGTATAAACATTTGGAGGTAGGGGTACCACAAAGACCCCCATTCTGTTATTCCCAACCAGGCCACTTCTATATCACCTTGCAACATCTCCAGACCATCTCTCCACTAAAACTCAGGGTGGTTCACGGTGAAGCCTGCGGATAGGACTGGGTCTTCACTGTGCTACTCTGACTTTCTGATTCCATTCTTCCTTCTACCTCTCCTAGCGGGCACTCTACTCTCAGGCAGCAGCTTTCTTCTGTCTCCTTTTATTCATTCACAGTGCCTGGCCCTAAAAGATGTGAATAAACAAAAGATGAGGTGGTCCCTTCTAGCTCTGAGTTTCTGGGTTTAGATCAAAATAACTGAAGCACATGCAGTTTCTAACAAACCAACATTCTGTATGAGCTATGCCTTAAATTATTCCCACTTGATCTGAAAACTGGATTCTTAGGGACCTTCCAGAATCGCCACTGCTTAGATGCCATCTGGACCTTGGTCCTCTCTCTCCAGGAGGCAGGCTATCCCTGCTGCATGTCAACAGCTCAGATCTGAATCTCCAGGCCCCTCCTTGTCGGAGTTCCTGATCTCTATTTCCAGCTCCCTCAGGCCTTCTCCATCTGGCATTCTGTAGGATCTTCAAGCTCAATTTGTCCAAAATTAAATAGTCTCCGCAAACCCACATTTTCTCCTGCACCTGCCAACTCAGTTAAGAACTCCACTGCCCACTCAAGCTAGAAAGCCTGTCATTATCCATCCCTCTTCCTCATTCTTTACTTTGCTCCCTCGCTGTCCCCCTACATCCCTTCATTCACAGGAACCCCCCCCATTCAGCCATGGAACCTCCTATGCAGTGGTCCTTCACCATCCCCAGGCCAAGTTTCTGTAAGGTACTCAGCGTTCAGCTCTCTTCTGAGCTCCCTCAATAGCTCATTGTTTTGTTTTTCTTCTTGATTAATTATTAATAATTCTACAGTAGCTCTTCACTGGCCTTAGTCCCTCCTGCTGCCCATCTGTCCCCTCCCCAGCAGACCCCCTTCTGTCCTGCCCACCACCATAAGAACAACCTTTCTAAAATGCAAGTCTAATCTTGCAAATATCAAATATTGTAAATTATCATTTTGGTAGTGGCTTTTATTTTATTATCTCATTTAAGCCTTGCAATAATTCCATATGATAAGCATTATCATTGACCTGTTATATGTGAAACTGAGACTTGCTGGGTTAAAGGATGCAAGGTCACACAGCTGTCATACCTTGCAAACCAGGATTTGGTCTGTCTTATATTGCAAAATCCGTGTTGAAAGCATATAAGGTAGTAGCCTGGCACACAGCAGGTAAACCAATGTATTTTCCCTCCCATTTTTCCTTTTTACAGACTTCAGTCTCTTTAGCAAGGTGTGGAGGTCTATTCTGTCATGGCCAGCTTATTTTTCTAAGGCATTCCCTGTCACTCCCTGTGATCCACCATTACCACCTCCATCAGGCCAGATCCGGCCACTTATTGGTCCCCAAAATCTCTCTGTTCTTTCTGAACTCTGTCCCTTTGAAATTTTTCCCGCAGCTTGGCAAACCTTTTCTTCCTCTGTTTTCCTCATCTGTAAGGATCAGGTCAGCTAGAGCCCACTCTGCGATGCTTTTTCTGATCCCCAGACACAGAATCTGTGGCTCCAACATTCGTCTTGCTAATACTGCTTGCTGTGAGCACTTTGTTTGTATGCTGATCACATTAGAGTGTGGTTATTTGGGCCTGTCTCTTCCCATCTTTGTATCCCTGTGCCTGGCACTGTGCCTAGGACAGAGTGGGCACTCACAGCAAGTGAGTGAATTTAGTTCCATCCCTCATCCTTCCCTATGACTAACGCTTAATTTCGGCTGTTTTGCAAAGGTGAGAACATTCCCAAAGAATGGTTTGCGTCACCTCTGTTCCGTCTGACTCCGACGCCCATCTCCTCACTGATCGGCTCTTGTGAGGTCATCAGAGACCCCCACGTCACCAGGTCCCCAAACACTTTCTCGTCTTGTCCTCCCAAGCTCTCAGTAGCATTGGACACAGATGCCACTCCCCTCTTCAGTCACCCTCTCCTCCTGGCTTCTGGGCATCACAGTCTGCTGTTCTCTTCCTGCCTCTCCAGGCTCTCTCCAGCTGACCTCCAGAATAGAACCACCTCAGCACTCTGTCCTAAGCTGTGTTCTCTTCTCTCCCAACGTTCCTTTCCCAAATGGGCTTGCCTCTCCCCAGAATGAAAAATACTATCTCCATCTTCAGCTCTGAGCTCCAGAGTCAAATATTCAATAACCTCAGTGATTTAACTGAACCACTTAGAGGATTCTTAGGTATCTCAGACTCTCAGTTTTATCCCCCAAACCTTTCCTCCCTTACTTGGTCCCACCCCTTTCAGTGAAAGGCATAATCATGGGTCCTCTTCCTGGGATCTTGGGAGTTACTTGTCTAGGAAGATGTCTTGGAAGAGGGATCCAGTTTCAGGAGGTCTGAATATTATGCTTACCTACCTCTGACTTCGGAAAAACACCAGATTCTTTAACCTGGTATTCCGTGCCCAGCATCATGTGAGTACCACACCCTACCCAGAATTTTCAGCCCCATCTTTTATCCTGCCCCTTAGATCAGAAATACCCTTCTGCAGAAAAAGTTTCCTGACCTCTTGCTATGGTCTGAATGCTTGTTATATGCTGAAATCCCAACCCCCAATGTGATGGTATTTGAAAGTAAGGCCATTGGGAGGTGATTAGGTGTGAGGGAGGAGTCCTCAAGGATGGGGTCAGTGTCCTTATAAAAGGGATTCCAGAGAGCCAGAGTTGTCTTGCCCTTTCACTGTGTGAGGACACAGCAAGAAGACACCACCTATGAACAGGAAGTAGGCCCTCACCTGTCACTGAACCCATCCTTTCCTTAATCTTGGGCTTCCCAGCCTTGAGAATAAACTTCTACAAGCCACTCAGTCTCTGGTATTTTGCTGCAGCAGCCAGAACAGACTGAGATGAATCAAGCCATCCCCTGTCCTTTAAATACCCCTTGCAAATGTGCACCTTTGCACTTATTGCTCTCTGTTCCTTTCCATCTAAATCCTCTGCCTTCAGGCCTTTCCAATCCAGCATCTTCTAGAATCTTCCGTGTTTGCTCCACCCAATAATGTCTCATCCTTCTCAAACCCCTCTAGTAACACAGGAAGTTGGTAAACTTAGCGCCCAAAGCCTCACACTGACTATTAGCTTTCCTGATGCTTGTGTCATGTGTCCTTTCCAGATTGGGTGAAAGGTGAGGACTGGTGAGGTGTCTTGTTCATTGTGTGCCGCAGGGCCCAGCACACTGCCCGGCAACATTACAAGTGGCTAGAACATAGGTGCTGAAACCCTCCTTGCGTGGTCTCATCTATCCTAACATTCCCCTGTCTAAGTGTGATACAGAGCTATCCATTTTATTTGCTTAGGTATTCTCTATTTAAAAGTTGCAAATTGTATCCAGCTCCCTCCAGCTTATCTCCATGAGGTGCTGAGGACAGGCAGAGATGGATAAATTGCAAGAACAGCTTTAGGAGACTGCCTGGGCTTTTGCAGCAGCAAAATGAAAAAGGCCCCGGGCTCCAATCTCAGCTCAGCCACTGACCATCAGGTTTTGCTGTCTCACCTCTCTTTCCTCAGTTTAATCATCTGTAAAATTGCTGAGCGATCATTGGGTATCTGCTTGAGAAAGAAGTCCCCAAAATCCTTTCTAATTCGTCAACCTAAAAATCCCGTTTTTCCTAAAAGCCTTTATTGTGGTGAGTGTTCCCAAGCTCACCTCCCAGGAGAGGCAGGGGTGCCCACCCGAGCCCCCTGCCTGGGGGACCAGCCCCCTTAAGGCTCTGTCCTCATTCTACTGAGTTACACAACAACTCTGAGAGAGAGGTGTTTTTAGGCTCCATTTAGCATACTAGGAAATGAGACCCAGAGAAGGTTTGCCCGAGCCCAGCCAGCATGTCGCAGGACTCCAGGGGTGTCACTCACTCCACAACCTGTGTCCACGGTGTTTTCCAGGAGTGTTATCCATCAGTGATTCTCAGACTTCAACGTTTGAATCACCCAGGGATCTTGTGAAAACAGATTTTGATCCCATCACTCTGAGGGGAGGCCCCAGATTCTGTGTTTCTAACAAGCTCCCAGGTGATATGCCTGCTGCCTCATCTCTGAACCCCGCTGTGAATCACCAGGTAGTATACAACCTGCGCAGCTGTACCTGGCAGCCCTGCCGAAATACAGCTCAAAATCAGCAGAGCCGGTACTTCATTTTAGGTCTTTTGGCTCAAAGTCCAGGGCAGTCTGTGAGCCAGGACTTGGTGAAAAGCCCCTCTTCTCTGGGCCCAGGGGTCTCTGGAGAACTAGAGAAAGCTTGACAAGGAAAGACTTACTAAAGAGGACCTCATTCCTGCCATGCCAGTCAGGAGTCCTTGGCCAGGGCCCCTTGGAGCTGGCACAGGTAGATGTGTGCAGAGGTGGGGGCCCTGTGGGGACAAGGAGCAGCCAAGGGGCTGCATGCCTGGCCTCATGGGGATGTGGGGCCAGGAGGAATGAGGACCGGCAGCCGGACTCCCAGTCTGCAGCCCCCCCAGGCGGTGATGAGCAGAGCGTTCTCCGTGCAGGTGCTGAGAAGTGGGGATGATGCTCGCAAGCAGAGAGAGGCGCTGAGCTGCAGCCTGGGAAGCCCGCCTTCCCGGGATCCTCCCCACCGCAGCTGAGCTGGCTCAGGGCCTGTTTCCATTTGCTGGGGAACAGCTGGACATGTTACAGGGAACCCTGTGCACATGGGGGCTCCTTCTTGCCTCTCTGGGGTAATTGCCTGAGAGGCACAGGTGCTGCCTGGGTCCGGAGTCTCAGCTGGGGCCACCATCATGACATAATATCCTGGGGTGGGCATTGTAAACTCTAGAGAGCTGTGCAAATGCCAGAAGTGCTGGGGTGGAAGGTGGGTCTGCAGTGAGGCGCAGTGGGGGAGAACCTAAGAGGAGTAAGGGTGAAAGAAGGGTTTCTAAGGAGAAACCAGGGAGGCCCTGGGGAAAACCAGCAGGAGAGAGCTCGGTGAACAGACAAACAGAGGAGAGGACAGAGGGAGCAGCCAATTTGCAGGTGGGGCGAGTGCGTACTAAGTTGCTTCAGTCGTGTCTGACACTTTGTGACTCTATGGACCGTAGCCCACCAGGCTCCTCTGTCCATGGGGATTCTCCAGGAAAGAATACTGAAGTGGGTTGCCATAACCTACTCCAGGGGATCTTCCCGACCCAGGGATCGAACCTGCATCTCTTATGTCTCCTGCACTAGCAGACGGGTTTTCTTTACCACTAGCGCCACCTGGGAAGCCCCTTGCAGGTGGGGGCCTGGGGCTGAACACTGCCCTGCCACTCACCAGCTTCAGGCATATATCTGCAGTTCTGGGAGCTTCCTTTGCCTCGTGTGTACATGGGGACAGTGAAGCCACAGAGACTGGGACATGTCTCAGGTTATTGGGGGTGTACGTGTTCATAGCACAGTATACGTGGGTTGATGCCAAGACTTGGGTCATGTGCGGCAGCTTGCTGAGCACTGAGTAGGGGCTGTGAGCCCTGCTTGGCCTAGAGTCCTGCACTGGCCTTGGACAAATGCCTTTCGCTTTCAGGGCCTTGGTTCCCCACGTGCTTAGTGGGGAGGGGTAGGTGTGAATGGCCCGCAAGTATCCTTCTAGCCCTGGCCTGGGCTCCAGATGGCCTGCACGTTCTAGCCAGCAAGGCCTGAGTTGGGCATCTATTCTGAGGCTTTGTCCTCTTCAATAAGGCTAAGCTGGCAGAGGTTTCCAGGACCGAGGTGAAGGGCCTCAGCCTCCACTGGGACTGAATCCTGAAACCAGTGACCATTCAGAACCATCTCTCCTCCAGGCAGGGGCCCAGGGCTACCCGGTCACCAGATACTGGGCTAGATGGAGCAAGAGCCTGGCAGGGTCATGTCTGGGCAGCCTGGTGAGTCCTGTGGGCATGGTCTCAAGGCTCCACTTCACCGTCTCGGCTCCCAGGTCCACAGGTGGGCCAACCAGGGAGACACAGTGGCTTTGCATCCAACTCAGAGCAGTCACGCTGGAGAAAAAAGGATTAAGGACAGAAAAGAGGTTGATGTGGTCTGCCAGGCTGATTGGGATAGAAGGAATGTCCATGGAGAACACAGATGGGGATGTGGGAAATAAAACTCACCGGCCCAAACCCAGAGAATGGACTTAGAGGCATGAGGTGCAGCGGGAAGCGAGGCTTTAAGGACAGTGTTTCAACATGGGGTGTCTGATGGGCAGGCACACCCAAAGTCATTACAATGGGTTCTTCATCCTCTCGGCACGCAAGTCCCTCCCCAGCTCCTCATTGGCTGAGTACAAAGGGTTAACAATCTTCCCTAATGTCACCTGGATTTATTCTTCTCCTAGCACACTTCTTCCCATTCTTATGTCTTGAATTCACCAATAGAATGAGTCCCTGCCAAAATCCTAGGCATTCCACTCTCCTTTTGTCTGGATTTTCCCACACAAGTACCCTAATTGCTATTATATCAGCAGGCTGTCCCTCTAGGCTAGCTGTCCTTGAAAATGGACCACTTTAAGTTTTTATTTCTTACAGGGAGACCAAGGCACAGAGACTGAACTTGCTCCAGGTTTCATGGGAGCAGGTACCAGATCTGTAACCAGCACTGTGTCTTCTCTCGGCCACTTAATCTCTTCTAGAACAGGCCATACAGATGCTATTTCAGACTACAGTTGTTTCCATCTTCTGATTCTGACTCTCTCCCAGGACAGCCCTTCTGAAATTGAAAGCCAGTGCACCTGTGCCCCAGAGTCAGCCGGCTGCTGGGAGAAACATCCTGTTTCTTCAACCATGTTGTTCCCCACAAGGGTTGCTAGATTTGGGGGGGGGGGAATATTGCTTAAATAATACAGGACATCCAGTTAAATTTAAATCTCAGATAAACAACGAATAAGTTTTTAGTGTAAGTACATCCTATGCAATGTTGAGGACAAGCTTATACTAAAACTATCTTGTTACTCTGAGACTCAAATTTAACTGAGTGTCTTGTATCTAGAAACCCTACCTACACACTTCCCAGGCCATCCTGGCCAACGCTCTCTGGGGAGGTGCTGGTGAAGGTTCAAGAACATCAAGGGTCTCGCTTTTGCTCAGAGGGTGGCTTTATTGGGCAGCCTCTAACCACTCTGCCCTGCCTCCGCCCTCACTGCCAGCAGGCTCCCCTCCCGTCAGCCTGTGTGTGGTTTGTGTTGGAGGAGGGAGTGTCGTTCTCTGTCACAATCGTGTTTATTGTCTCAGCACTCGGCTCAGGCTCCAGGCGTGCGCCTGCCCTCTTGATCCCCTGCTCGTGCTATTCATGACCACAGCTCAGCCACTTTGCCTTTGGTTGCTGGGCACCTAGAACACAATTCATTCAGGAGTCAAAGGGGGAGTTCTGGGAAGGGAGCCAAGGATTTGAGAAGGACCTCCGTGCCCGGCCTGCCTCCCTAAGGCTGGCGTCACACCTGTGGAATGGGTGTGCTCGGCTCCATGCCGCAAGCGGGGGCTCCCAGATTCTCACAGCCCTGCTCTGCTGAAGAAGGAAGCGACCGAAAATCCCAACCTTGATCCCAAAGGGTGTATGTTAAGTGCCCACTTTCTGCCAGC
Source organism: Okapia johnstoni (assembly GCA_024291935.2). Classification (NCBI taxonomy): domain Eukaryota; kingdom Metazoa; phylum Chordata; class Mammalia; order Artiodactyla; family Giraffidae; genus Okapia; species Okapia johnstoni. The sequence goes on from CM044326.1 coordinate 28,683,549, forward strand.
AGAAGGTTCAGTCAGCACCTCCATCCCCTCCAGGGCTACAGAGGGGACGGGACAGGCCAGTAAGGCCCCTCTGCAAGGACAGAGGTGGACTGAACACACACATCACACACAACTCCCAGAAGCCAGTCATATGACAGACGTCTCCCAGATTCTTCCTCCGCTGGGCCTGTGTTCCCTCAAAGCCCACTGGGTAAAGGATCTTTATGAAAGTGATTTAGCAGGAAATTCTTGAGGAGAAACGCAGAGCAGAGGAATGGGGAAGTGGGACAGGGAAGCAAAGAGAAAGAAGCCGAACAAGAGTATCAGTTTAGGGGAAGTTGCACAGAGGGTGACTTTGGTCCATTCCCATGGGACAACCCCAGAGTTGTCCCAGTCAGGGGCAAAGAGAGCTAGGGTATTGATACTTCTGCATGGCCAGTCCTTAGGGGACATAAATTTCCAGCCACTTCCTGTTCGGGGTGGTTACAGGCAGAGTGTATTTTCTGTTGGGCAATCCTCCAACAGAGAGAGGGTGTGAAGGCCCAGGGGTGGGCGAAGGCAGGGGAAATGTGGAGGGAAGGTTGGGGCGGGTGCAGGAGGGTCACGCGGGTGTAGGGGGTATAGGTCAGGAAAACGGGGGAGGGGAAGGTTAGGGAGGGCTTCCCTTTGGACAGCCCACTCAAAGCTCACCTCCCAGTCTGCTTCCCTCGGAAAAAACCTACTCTAACATCTTGAGTAACCGTCAGCACTCTGGCCCCACCCCTGGAATTCTCCAGTTCCAGAGCTATCACCATAATAACAATAGTCCCATTGTGCACACTTCCTGACTAATCCCTTCCTTGTGGCCTGGAGGAGAGAGGGGCAGACCCAGGGACTGAAGGCCCGTCTTAGGCCAAGAATTAAGGCTGAGCTGTCTCCTGAGGTCACGTGCGGGAAAGACCCTGGCTCGCAGGCCAGGCCCTGCCATGCCACCCACTCTAACACAGTTGATTTCCAGGTTCTGCTCCATCACAGCCAAGGTCTACTTCTGACTGCGTGTGTTAGTTGCTCAGTCACGTCCAACTCTGCAACCCCAAGGACTCTGGCCCACCATGCTCCTCTGTCCATGGGTTTCTCCAGGCAAGAATAATGGAGTGGGTAGCCATTCTCTTCTCTAGTGGATCTTCCCGACCCAGGGATCTAACCCCAGGCTTCCTGCATTGCAGGCAGATCCTTTACTGTCTGAGCCACCAGCGTTCCAACTAGAGCTGCAGAAACCTAAGGGGACTCCCTGAGCATGCACAGTGCCCAAGATCCCATGCTAGGCCCTTGCATTCCTCGTTTCATTTTCTCTCATGTCCAGTCCCACAATGTAGCTATTAGAGTCCATTATTCAGATAAGGAACCCAAAAGGTCACAGAGATTCAGCGGCTGATCGATCGGAATGTGCAGGATTGCTGAGTGATTATGTCATGTCTAAATCCAGGCTCCTGGACCCCACAGCTGGACATCAGTTGCATCTCCAAGGTCCTGTCTCCAGGAATCCACACTGGAGTCAGTAAGAGGTGGAGTGGCCAAGCTCAGGCTGGAAGGGCCAGGCCTCGTGTGTGCCTTGGCACCAGCAAAGCAGGGCATGCCCCAGACGAGAAGTTTTGGAGAAATGATTCATTTTTGAAAAATCATTATAGAGTCATATTGGAAGAACTCAGGCCATGGCAGGACTTCTTACTCTAATTTTGTGATTTAGGGTTAGCTTTATTTTAATTTGTAATTTGTAAGTGGAGGGGGGCACACATTTTATTCTTTTCTAGGCTCAGGTCCCATAAATAAAGGTCTTCATCTGACCCTGCACAGGTCTGGAGAAGACTCTTGAGAGTCCCTTGGGCAGCAACGAGATCAAACCAGTCAGTCCTAAAGGAAATCAACCCTGCATATTCATTGGAAGGACTGATGCTGAAGCTCCAATACTCTGGCCACCTGATGTGAAGGGCTCAGTCACTGGAAAAGACCCTGATGCTAGGAAAGATTGAGGGCAGGAGAAGAAGGGGATGACAGAGGATGAGATGGTTGGATGGTATCATTGACTCAATGGACGTGAGTTTGAGCAGGGCGTGAGCAGGTCCTGCAGGGAGGAGCTGCTTCCTTGTCTCTATGGCCCCTGTGTTAACTTACCAAAGATGAACTGTGCACCTTCCGCCCGCCAGGCCCTATGCACCACACCATGCAGGGGATACAGTTGTTTCTACTTCCTTACCTGGTGCTCTTGGAGACAACTACACACACTTGATGTGCTTTGTAGACTGTAAAATGCTGTGCACTCACTTCCCAGTTCCATAGGCCTCCCTCCTCTCCTCTTCTTCCAACAGGAAGCCACTCCAGGACCAGACAGGATCACAGGATCACTCTGCTTTTGAACACACAAGACCCCCTCCTGTGGCTGCTGATGCCCTCTGCTGAGTGTGACAGAGGTTTACTCAAGCTCTCTGGTGAGGCACCTAGCCCAGGCCCACATACACGGCAGCCACTCAGGAAATGTTGGTTCAAGTTTTCAGAATTGAATTGACCTCAGTCATTCCAGAGCCATAGGACGTCATGTTTTTCTAGGAGGGGGGAGGGGAGTTCCCTGGCTGGATTCTGATTGGCTTCTTCTTGCTTCTTTCTTGAGTGCGTGTTCCATACCTGCTCCCATCACCCCCTTCCCACCTGGTTCCCTTGCTCCCCTTTCTGGCCCCGAGTCAGTGTCCTTTCTGGTAGACCGTGGTTCCACCAGCTTCTCCTTCTTGCCCGAGACTCCATCCCCTTGTATCACCCACAAGGGGACAGAACATGCACTTTGGAATCTAGGCCCCTTCACTTACTATCTGGGCAAGTCAGACAAGCAGTTTCCCTCCCCAAATCTCGGTTTCCCTATCTGTAAGATAGGGAGAATGGGTTGTTGGGATTATTTGAACAGAATAACATATGCAAGTTGCCTGGCACATAATTAAAGTTAAAATATCTTTCCCCTTAGGACCTCTCTGGTGATCCAGTGGTTAAGAATCTGCCTTCCAATGCAGGAGACATGGTCCAGATCCCTGATCGGAAAACTAAGATCCAAAGTGCCTAGCAGCAACTAAGCCCATACACCACAACTACTGAGCCCGTGTGCCAAGAGCCTGTGCTCCACAACAAGAGAGGCCACCACAGTGAGAAGCCCCCATACCACAACAAAGAGTAGCCCCCACTCGCTGCAACTAGAGAAAGCCTGCATGCACATGGCAGTGAAGACCCAGAGCAGCCAAAAATGATAAATAAATAAATAAAATACTTTAAAAATAAATAAATAAAAATATCTCTCCCCTTAACAAAATCTTGTTACTTCTTCCCTTTCTTCTATTTGTTTTAGTAATGCTTATTAAGCACTTGCTTTCTACTGGAGACAATGGAAGGAAGACATAGTGCCCAGTGCATGCATGCTCAGTCAAGTCTGATTCTTCACGACCCCACGGACGATAACCCGCCAGGCTCATCTGTGTGTAGAATTTCCCAGGCAAGAATACTGAAGTGGATTGCCATGGCCTCCTCCAGGGATCTTCCTGACCCAGGGTTCGAACCTGCATCTCCTGCGTCTCCTGCATTGGCAGGTGGATTCTTTAACATTGAGCCACCTAGGAAGCCCAGGGAAGACATAGTACCTGCCCTTAAGAATTGTAGAAGGGGTGAGAGAAAAATGAACAGAACCACATGCTCTGAATAGAGAGGAGGGTCCTTAGGCAGCTCTGAAAGTCTTCCTGAGGAGGTGAGGCCCGGAGAGTCATGGATAGTCAGGAATCTCTAGATAAGCATGTGCTGGTAGCCAGGGAAGGTTTCCAAGTCAGCCAAGGAGGCTCAAGATTCAGGACATCTTCCAAGATTCTGTATCAATTCTGAGTCATAATTTTGTATTATTTTTCTTTCAGAGCTCCCAAATTATATAAGGTTCAGGCCTGCTTAAATGTGCCTTGATCTGTTGGAAAGCCTGATCTGCCTTTCTGGGCACTCTCTGCCAGATTTTCCATCATCCTCACCTTCTCTGCTTCCAGCACTCTTAGGGTGTTGCTCCCTCAGCCCTAGTCCCTGGCAGGGCATCTCTGGGTGAACAGGGCAGGGCTTCTGCTTCCTGACTGGGTGAGGCTCTGTGACATCCAGTGGACTGTGGTGAGTTCCCTGAGAGTGAGGGTTCTTCCCCTTGCACCCTGAAAGCATTGCACATGGTAGGTCTCAGGGAGCTCCCATGCCTATGGCCTCCCTGGACTGAGAGGCAGGCTGGACATGAGTTGGCCTAGCTGCCAAGAATGACTGAAACCTAGTGGTAGGCCTGAGCAGAGCTTCTTTTTGACAGAGATGCACCCTCCTTCCCAGGCTTCCCATATGGCGCTAGTGGTAAAAAAACCCGCCTGCCAATGCAGGAGATGCAGGAGATGTGGGTTCAATCCCTAGATCAGGAAGATCCACTGGAGGAGGGAATGACAACCCACTCTGGTATTCTTGCCTGGAGAATCCCATGGACAGAGGAGCCTTGCGGGTTAAAGTCCATAGGATCGCAAAGAGTTGGACACGACTGAAGCCACTTAGCACGCATCCTCTTACCAGGTCGCTGTGTCAGTGGAAAGGCTGGATAGAATGGCAGGAAAAACCTTTTACATTCTGGTGGCTGGGATGAAAGAGAAACCTTTAAACCATTTGGACCTATAAAGTGAAGCTTAAATGCGTGGGGGTGGGGGATGGTGAATATAGTGAAGACGTACTCAGCTAACAGCTTCCATATCAATTATGAATCTCTTCCAGTTCCTAACCTGATCTCCCAGGATTGACTTACCTGGTTGCCCTAGCTGGCTGGGGGAGGCCCAAGGCCCCAGCAACATGCTTGACCCTACCAGGTCCCGGGGCTCTGGGTAGGGTTCAAGTGTTAGATGGGCCCAGGGCAGGATCGCCACCTCCAGTAGCTGCCAGCATTCATCCAGCCTTATAAGTGCAGAGCCAGAGCAGACTGGGTCATCATGATCTGGTGGGCATCCCTGCCCCAGGGGCCATCCCAGGAACCTCCCAGGAACAGTGACACACAGATGAAGTCACAGCCCTGGGGGCCATTAAAGGCAAGTCCCCGAGCTTTCAGCTAATTACATAGGGCAGAAATGCACAGAAGCTGTCCATCCACTTGTTAAAACCCGGCACAGTCCTTACTCACTTGCTTCCTTCCTTCCTGAATAATTGAATAATTCACTCAAAAGGCCATTAGGGCCCCTACCTCTTTCCTGATACTTGTTGAAGGCAGCAGGGGGGTTGGGGTGAAGCAACCTTGAGTTGGCCAAGTGAAGTGGCAGCCAACTGGGGTGAAGCAACCTTGAGTTGGCCAAGTGAAGTGACAGCCAACTGGGGTCAGGAGACTGGCTATACACAGAGGGACTGAGCAATAGGTTAACATATTGAGGGTAGTGGGAAGCAGATTTCTTGCTGTTGGAGAAGGAAGTTGCAAATATGAAAAGGGAAGAAGCTAGAATGACTCCGGTGGTGAATTAGAAATAGAGATATTGATATGACTTACAGTTTTCAATATATGGATACAGAAATAAATATAAATGTAAGTACCCACATACAAATATTCTCCAGCTCTGGCCACTGACAGGGCCTGGAAACAGCAACCCCCCCCCCAACCAAGAGCAATGAGCAAACCTGGAACCCAGATATGTTTCCAAATGCCATTCTCCACTAAAAGAAACCGGGGCTCCTTGGAGAAATGGCTGCTCCCAAGGGTGAGGCAGGGGAGGTAGTTTAACAGTTGAAACATCTTACAGTTTCAGTTGGAAAGTACTCAAAGAATGATGGGGACGTGTCAAAAGGAAATGAGATAATGTCCAGAATATAAAAAGAACTCTTACACTCAACAACAAAACAAACAATCCAATTAAAATACAGGCAAAAACCTGAATAGACATTGCTCCAAAGAAGATACGCAAATGTCCAACAGGGACCTGAAAAGATGCTCAGTGTCACTAATCATTAGGGAAACGCAAATCAAAACTACAATGAGATACTGTCCCACTGGGATTAGGATGGCTACTATGAAAAAACAAAAATAGCGAGTATTGGCAAGAATGTAAAGAAATTGGAACACTTTTGGACTGTCCGTGTAGCTGTTATGGAACACAGCATGGTGATTCCTCAAAAAATTGAAAATAGAGTTACCATATGATCCAGAAATCTCACTTCTGGTATGTACTCAAAAGCATTGAAAGAAGGGGACTCAAAGAAATGTTTGTACACTCACTTTCATAGCAACATTATTCACAATCACCAAAAGGTGAAAGCAACTCAAACGTCCCATTGATGAGTGGATGGATAAACAAAATGTGGTCATACATATGGTGGGGTATTATTTATCCTTAAAAAGGAAGGAAACTCTGACACATGCTATAACATGGATGGACCTTAAAGACATGGTGTTAAGTGAAATAAGTCAGTCATAAAAAGACAAATACTGTATTATTTCATCTATAAGAGGTGCCTAAAGTAGTCAGAGTCAAAGAATGGTGGTTTCCAGGGGCTGGGATAGTGGGAAAAAGGGAGTTTTGTTTAATGAGGACAGAGTTTCAATTTTATAAGATGGAGTTTGGGGGACTTCCCTGGTGGTCCAGTGGCTAAGAATCTGCCTGCCAATGCAGGGGACATGGGTTCAATCCCTGGTCCAGGAACTAAGATTCCAAATGCTGCAGGTCAACTAAGCCGATGAACCACAACTACTGAGCCCATGCTCTAGAGCCTGTGAGCTGCAGCTACTGAGGCCATGAGCCCTAGAGCCTGTGCTTCACAATAAGAGAACCCACCACGATGAGAAGTCCGCGCATCACAACTAGAGTAAGCTCATGCACAGTGACATAGAGCCCGTGCACCCCAACAAAGACCCAGTGCAGGCCAAAAATAAATAATTTTTTTAAAAAGAACAGCAATTAAAAAAAAAAAAAGAGTTCTGGAGATGAGTGGTGATGGTAGTGGCACAACAATGCAAATGCCCTAAATACCAATGAATTTTACACTGAAATATCTAAGAGGATACATTTTATTTTATCATTTTATTTTATGTGTATTTTACCACAATTTTAAAAAAATTTTTGAAAGAATTTTAAAGGACACAGAAATCAATTTGAAGCACTCCAAATTCCCAGATCTGGGACAATTTGAGCATCAAAATAAATACCAATACAGTACATCAGACTGTATTCATGTAAAGAAATAAATCAGTAAACAAATGGGGAGAAGAGAAACCTCCTCCTTAGAGCAGAATGCCAACTAATAAATGTAGAGGGAATAATGGAATTAGAAAAACCAGATTTTGCAGCCATTGTAGAAACATTTGATGTGGACAAGACTGATCCATGAATGTTAAATTTATCAGGTGACATTATCATGAGGAATGGAATATTTACATAATCTCAAACCCTCTCTCCACAAAATATGTACTTGTTGTTCTTATTAATTAATTTAACAGTGGAGAAGCCTCTTAGATGCCATATTAACCAAGTGTTAAAAGTTAATGTTCCCAGTAATGGGACAAATTGACCAGGTGCCACTCATCAGGATACAGAGGGAAGAACACAGCATCACTTCTGTGACATTCCTGCCAAAGGTGAATAATATCAGATAAACTCACATTGAGAGACATGCTACAGAATAACCAGACTGTAATCTTCACAAGTGTCAAAGTCATGAAAGTAAAGATTGAGGGGCTGTCTCAGACTGAAAGAGGCGAAAGATACTTGATAACAAAATGCAATATGTGATCATGGACTGGACCTTTTTGATATAAAGGACAGTATTTGGATAATTGTTGAAGCTGAATCTGTAGATTAGTTGGTAGTATTATAGCATCCTGACTTCCCTGGTTGTAATGTGGTTTTGTGAGAAAAATAAGCTTTGTTTTTCTTTCTTCCTTTCCTTCCTTCCTTCTTTCCCTCCACCCTCCTTCCCTCCCTCCTTTCTTTTCTCTCTCTCCTTCCTTCCCTCCCTCCCTCCTTTCTTTCTTCCTCTCTTTCTTTTTACCAATGCATCTACTCTGTGACCCACTTGTGAAAACATACTCAACCAGATTACAGTAAATCCCCTACATACAAACAAGTTCCTTTCCAAGAACATATTCATTAAGTCCAATTTGTTCCTAAGTCCAGCAAAGCTGGCCTAGGTACTCAACTAACACAATCAGCTATATGCCACTATACTATAATGGGGTTGTAATACTTTTCACACAAATAATACATAAAAAGCAAACAAACACAAAAATATAGAAAATATGTTTAATCTTATACTACAGTATGTTGAAAAGTACAGTAGTACAATACAGCAGCTGGCATGCAGGGTCTGGAATCAAGTGTACAGGCAAGAAGAGTTCCTGGCAAGAGGAGAAGAGGAGGTGGGAGACGGTAGAGTACTACTGTCCTCTATCCAGTTGTTGTTTAGACGCTAAGTTGCAGCTGACTCTTGCCACCCCATGGACTGTAGCCCACCAGGCTCCTCTGTCCATGGGGTTTTCCAGGCAAGAATACTGAAGTGAGTTGCCATTTCCTTCTCCAGGGGATCTTCTGAGACCAGGGATTGAACCCTTGACTCCTGCATGGGCAGGTGGATTCTTTACTACTGGGCCACCAAGGAAGTCCACTCTATTCAGTACTGTACAGTAAAGTACACAAAAGCACTACCACTTTAGAGGATGCCTGCACATGACAACGTACACCAGACTTGTGAACTAACTTACATGACTGGACATGCAAACACTCAATGACATCTTTGAAAGTTTGCAACTTGAAGGTTCGTATGTAGGGGACGTACTGGAAGTGCTTATGTCTACCAAATATTGCTCTATATGTTTTACGTGTAGAACAATATTTAAGTAGTTTGTTTGTAATGGATCCTAATTAGAAATTACTTGTATAAGTCTAATCAGGGTGCCGTAACAGAATACTGTGGACTGGGTGACTTTAACAACAGTCCTGGAGGCTGAAGTCCAAGATCAAGGTACCAGTGAGGTTGGTTTCTGATGAGACCTCTCTCTTCAGCTTACAGACTGCCACCTTCTTGTTTTCACCTGGCCTTTCCTTTCCACTTCTTCTCCCTCTTCTTATAAGGACACCAGTCCTGTTGGATTAGGGCCCCACTGTGGTGATCTCTTTTAACCCTAATAACCTCCTTAATGGCCCAATTTCCAAATACAGTCACGTTGGTAGTTAGGAATTCAATTCATGAATTTTGGCAGGACACAATTCATTCCATAACAGTACCCAAATGCCCGTTAACAGTGGAATGCATAAATAGCAGCATATTTATTCAGTGGAATACTGCATGGCAATGAGAATGAACTACTAATACACACAACGACATGGATGAATTTCACAGACATAACATTAAGCAAACATTTCAGACAGAAAAGGATACATACTGTATGCTTTCATGTATATGAAAGTCAAAACAGGCAAAGCTAATCTATGATAAAGTTGTTTGAATAATAGGAGTGGTAGGTTTGCCTAAAAAAAACATGAAGTGACTCCTGGGGTACCAAAATGTTCTGGGCCTCAGGCTGAGTAGTGATTACACAGCTGTTTACATATGTAAAAATCAATGAATCTGAAACCATAGAAGCAACCCAAGTGTCCATTGACTGACGAATGAATAAGCAAACCACGGTTACACTTATGCAGCAGTTTTATTTCACCTTAAAAATGAAGGAAATTCTGCAGTGTGCTACAACACGGATGAAATTTGAGGACATGCTAAGTGAAAAAAAAGGACAAGTACTGTATGATCCCACTTCTATGAAGTACCTAGAGTAGTCAAAAGCATAGAGATGGAAAGTAGATGGTGGTTGCCAGGGGCTGGGAGGACAGGGAAATGGGGAGTTATTGTTTAACGCATGCAGAGTTTCAGTTATACCTGATGAAAGAGTTATGGAGATGGGTGGTAGTGATGGTTATACAGCATTACGAATGTATTTAATACCACAGAACTATATGCTTAAAATGCTTAATATAGTAATTTTTATGTATTTTATCACAATGAAAAAAATTGGAGAAAAAAGATCAGTCAGGCTGTAACATAAGATGTGTGCAGTTTACTATATAAAGATCATATCTCTTACTTAAAAAACTAAAAAAATATGGAGGGTAATGAGCTGAAATATGGTGAGAATGTATGGAATGGAGAGAAAATAGGGGGAGGGCATGGGAAAAGGTTGCAAAGAGACAGACCCTGGTTCTAGGCCCTTGTAGAGTTTGGATTTTTTTCCTTAAAAGGAGTTTAGATTTTCCCCCAAGAATAAGAAGCCATCAGAAAAGGTCTAAGCAGGAAGTGACATGATCATGCTGTATTTTAAAGACCTTTCTGGCTGCAAAGGGCTCAGCAGACTTGACAGGCAGGAGTGGAGACAGGAAGATCCATCCACATTGGTTCCTGTGGTCCCAGAAGGGATGACAGAGGCTTGGCCCAGGCAGGTTCCCAGAATCATGAGAGTTGTTGCTGAATCGTTAGTGGGATGAGAGAGAGGCAGGAGTCCCAGAGATGCCCAGGCCTTTGCCTCAGGTGACTGGGTGGGCTATGATTCATTGTTTAGGATTAGGAGAGGTTTAGGGCACAGGGGAAAAGGATGTGAGTTCAGTCATGATGTGCTGAGTTTGAGGTACCCATAGAACACCCAGGAGGCGGTGAGAAATAACAGTTTGGAGCACACAAAGAGACCTGGCTTGAATACTAATTCTAGGGGCAGGTACACAAGTGAGGAAAGTGGTTGTGAGTGGAATAAAGTGGTGGAGACTATGGGAAAATGGGGAAAGCGGTGTTTTTGGTGAAGGAGGAAGCTGCCAGCCAGAGCTCATGTAGAATAAAGGTCCAGCAGTGCAGACCTACCAAGTGTTCAAGAAAAAGTGGGAATCAGGGTTTCGAATATGAAATCTGCAGATTAAAACAATATTTTAAATTGAAGTATACATACAGAAAAGTGCATGAATTCTTAAGTGTACATAATTGAATAATTGAAAAATTATTGTAAAGTGAATTCACTCATGCAAATCTGTTGATTTTCAAATATTTAACAGCTAATTGAAACTTTTTAAAAGATACCACAGCAAGGACTTCCCTGGTGGTCCAGTGGTTAAGACTCTTCTCTTACACTGCAGGGGGTGGGGGTTCGATCCCTGGTCAGGGAAGTTCCACATGCCATGCAGTGTGGCCAAAAAGAAAAGAAAGATACTGTAGGCAAACAGAACATATCTGCATGAGCCTGGGGCTACCATTTTGGAAAATGAGGTGGAGGTTTCAGAAGGAATATGTAGCTGGTCTGTGGAGTCAAGGTTGTGGAAGAAACTGAGAAACTGAAAGTGGAGATCTAGAGGAGAGAGAGCTGGGAGGGGGTTTGGGGAATGCTGGGTCTCATTTAAAGATGTGAAGATAAGAGGAAGCCCCAAGGCCCTTGGGTTGCATGAGGTGACCAGCCGTGGCTTAGAGATCTGGACCATCCAGAATGGGGCTTCAGAGAAGAGGTGGTTTCACACATAGATGGGGAAAGCCTAAAGTGTCATGGTCACTTAGGACCCCCTAGACACTACGGCAGAGTCTAAACGCTGCTTAGGAAAACAGATTAGAGAAATTCATGGTTCTCTGATTTCATTTTCTCTTTTGATGAAAAATAGATGACTTTTACATGGGGGCAGAACAAACAGAAGCTTGAGTATGGACACAGCTGCATCATCGATGATGTGACTTTTCCCAGCTCTTTCACTTACCATCCCTCCACTCATGACTCATTGTGGGGCCAACACTCAACTCCTTCCCCAAAGTCACTCACCATCCAGGGAGGGAGACGGATGAGAAAAAAAACAACCCTGTGACCAGGGAGGAATGGGGCCCAAGAAGGCACAGATCTCAGTTTGAGGCTTTGTGAGGAAGTGAATACCAGGCTAAGCATCAAACAGTGTCTTTAGAGGAAGAAGATGAACAGGATGCGGGCATCCTAGGAAGAGGGGACAGTGTGAGCGAAGGCTCAGAGGTGTGAAACAGCTTGGTTGTGTGGAAAACCACAAGAGTCTATAAAGGTTGTGAGTAAGGCTCTGAGTAAAGGGAACTAAGGCAGGGCGTTGGGAGGAGCACTGCTGTGGGCCTGAGGCTGTCTCCCACAGCCCATCAAGAAGGGCCATTTCACTTTCCCACACCTCCTAGTCCTTTATCCCCTCCTCTCCACTCAAGCCAGTCTTTAGGCTGCAATTGCCTTCCCCATTGTCACCCTTTACCTCCATCCTAGAAAACTATGTTCCTTGAAGGCCTGGTCCAGGCCACTCACCTGTCTGAATCCCCCCGAGGGCCCTGTATCCTTCCTCCCACCTTACCCAGCCCATCACTGAAGAGCTAATCATGGCTCACCCCGGGCCTCTGTTGCTAGGGTTCTAACCCTGTAGAGTGTCCGTCTTCCCCTCTGACCATGGCACACGCAGACATTTTCACATCCTAGCATGGTGCTAGGTCCATAGCAGAGTTTTTTTTTCCCCTGCTATATAGGCTTTCTTTTTTAAAAAAAATTTATTTATTATAATTGGAGGATAATTACTTGACCATATTGTGATGGTTTTTGCCATACATCAACCATAGCAGATATTTAAGAGCTTGTTGAACGAGTTGCCAGAGAATCCAGCCCTTTGAGTGAAATGACACCCAGTGTCCACTATTTGAAGAGAGTGCTGAGAATATTGCTTCACAAACTTGGCAGTTGGAAGAATTATATGGCAGCATTTTTTAAAAGCATAAAACACTGCAGAACGTGCTCCCTTAGGGGAAGGACCCCAGGGACATCAAGAAGATTGTGTCTAATTTGAACACAATTTCCCTCTTGCTGTTGATGTCTTGTGTTGTGCCGTGAAAAGGCTGCAATCCTGCACCTTTGGGCAGGCGCACTCAGCTGGGGAGAGCACCAGGGTAGCTCTTTGGGGAAGGGCATTTGGAGGCCTTGGGACTGTACCTCAAGGATCAAGTAGGCGCTAGGCCCAGACTTCCCTCCACACCAGACTTCTGGAGGAGGGAGTCACACACACCTTGACTGGGGCATCATCACCTGGTCAGGCTGTGTGGACAGACTCACTGAGTGGATAATTTAGCCTGTCCGAGACCTCAGTTTCTGCATCTGTGAAATAGGACTAATCCCTTCCTACTAGAGCTGTTACAAACAGTGAGATATTGAACATAGAACACTGAGCATGCTGTCTGGCACTGGCTGATGATTAACAGATACTTCCCTCACCCACCCTCACAAACTCAGGGAAATGGTGAAGGACAGGGAAGCCTGGCATGCTGCAGTCCATGGGGTCACAAAGAGTTGGAAGTGACTGAACAATGAGTCAGTCATTGAGTGACTAAACAACAAATGAGTGATTGAACAGCAACAAGTCTCACAAACTTAGTCTGGACCTGGCCTCTGGAATCATAGCTTTCTAAGGATCACAGGCTGAGTAGCTGTGAGTTTGCACTGATATCTAGAGTTTTTCCTTTAGGAGGGCCTCTTGGTGCCAGAAAAGTCTTTTTCTTCCTAAGGAAGGGAGTTCAAATGCTGGAAGCAAGCTGGGGAGACTATTGGCTCAGGACCTTCCACAGGTGAGCATGTGTGATCACCTCTGATTATGCCACCCCATACCCACCCTCTCAAAAGCACCAGTAGCTCCCTGGCCATTTTTGCTATTGTTCAGTCATGTCTGACTCTTTGTGACCGCATGGACTGCAGCACGCCAGGCTTCTCTGTCCTCCACTGTCTCCAAGTTGACTCAAATTCATGTCCATTGAGTCAGTGATGCCGTCCTACCATCTCATCCTCTGCTGCCCCATTCTCCTTTTGCCTTCAATCTTTCCGAGTATCAGGGTCTTTTCTAATGAGCTGGCTCGTCTCATCAGGTGGCCAAAGGACTGGACCTTCAACTTCAGCATCAGTCCTTCCAAAGTATATTCAGGATTGATTTCCTTTAGGAGTGACTGGTTTGATCTCCTTGCAGATCTCCCTGGCCTTTACCCATGGGATAAGATCTCACCTCATCAGCCAGGTTTTCAAGGCCCTTGGTGATATAACCACAATCTGCCTTCATCATTCATACCATGAACATGCCCAGGTCCCCAGCTCTGGGTCTGCACTAAGGCTGTAACCTGGGCCTGAAACACCTTTCCTCCCTCTTAGCTGATCGCTATTAGCCATCCACCTTCTAGTTTGGGGATTTCCCTGGTGGCTCAGACAGTAAAGCATCTGCCTGCAGTGCAGGAGACCCAGGTTCAATCCCTGGGTCAGGAAGATCCCCTGGAGAAGGAAATGGCAACTCCTCCAGTATTCTTGCCTGGAAAATTCCATGGACTGAGGAGCCTGGTAGGCTACAGTCCATGGGGTCGCAAAGAGTCAGACACGACTGAGCGACTTCACTTTCACTTTTCTAGTTAAAGGCCATCTGGGCCTCTGCTGGAACATACTTTTCAGTTGTTGGTGTCTGTATTTCAGCTTCCCCTCAAGGCCCTCTGCATCTGTGGCAAGGACACACTTCAGAACCCCACTTAGGGCCTGCACAGTGCCATGCTCAATCCCTCTTTACAGAGGATGAGGGGCAGAGCTTCTAAACCTAAGCCTGGCCCGAATTGGAACGTACAGGGGAGCTGAGGAATAGAAAGGTGGGAACCCACTCCTCCCGTGGGCTCTCTGAGGGGATTCGGGGGTCCTGCTAGGGGGATGTTCTGTTTTCTTCACTGACACAAAGGCACATGGCAGTTGCTTGCATCTCTCTTTGGCCGGCCGCTCTAAGTACGCAAAGATAACTTGTCTATTTCTCATCTGCTGCCACACTTGGATGACCTCCTCTAGCACTGCACCAAAAAGCAGCAGTTTGCAAAGCGCCCCAGAGATGCTGCAGGCAGTCTCCAGGTCCCCAGCCCTGTGTCTGGAAACCAGCCTTAGATCACAGGCAGTGGAGCCAGCCAAAGGCAAATGGGTTCATGCCTTGCTCTTTCTGGTCTAGGCTCTCCATTATAAAGAAGAAAGATGCAAGTGATCAGCGAAGATTTCTGGTGGAGGAATCCACAAGATCCCACTGAAGGAAGAAAATGACCCAGGACAGGAACAGGCATGGGACTGGCACATGAGTGAGTGTATCTCTGTCTCATGTACAGCTGGTGCCCAGGAAGTAGGGAGCCAGGCTTGGGCGAAAATGGCCTGGAGACTCCACCACCTCTGATGCCAGTTGGTGTCTGTCGCAAAAGCAGAACGAGGGCCATTATTCCCATTGTACAGAGAAGAAAACTAAGGCTTAGATAAGTCAAGATCACACAACTCAGCCAATTAGGGTTGGCAGAGCCAGGTCTTTGGATTTCAAGGCCAGAGCCCTTTCATTATACCAGGCTGCTTCTCACAGAAGGCCAGTTTGGTGGTGATAACGGGGAGACGTGCTCTTTGTTTGATGTTGGTGAGTGTGATATTGTGATTTATAACAAGTAATGTATATTTAATCTTTGTCCTGTTCCTGGCACAGAGTTCTCCAATCCTTGGAATTTCCTAGGATGAGAGGAATACAGGTGTTTTTTGTTATGTTATTGAAATGACTTTAGGAAAGTGCCTGGGATCACTGAAGGATGGGGGTTGGTCACCAAAAGAAGCAAACACGTGTAACTAGAGAGTTGGACATTTCAGTCCCATTCTCCACCCCTATTGCCCTCTCCTATACCCGACCTCCAGAGAGAGGAAAGAGGCTACAGATTAGTTCAATCACCAATGGCTAGAGATTTAACCAACTGGGCCTATGTCATGAAATCTCCATAAAAACCCAAAAGGACTGAATTTAGGGAGCTTCTGTACGGCGGACATGTAGAGAGAGTGGATATGCATGGGGGAGAGCAGCCCTCACAGGGCATGCTAGTTCTGTGCCCTCCCCCATATCACCTTACCCTTTCTATCTCTTCCATCTGGCTGTTCCTGAGTTAAATCTTTTCATTATAAACCAATAATCTAATTAGTAAATGTTTTGGGGGCTTCCCTGGTGGCTCAGTAGGTAAAGAATCTGCCTGCAATGTAGGAGACACAAGAGACTCAGGATCAATCCCTGGCTCGGGAAGATCCCCTGGAGGAGGGTATTCACTCCAGTATTCTTGCCTGGAGAATACCACGGACAGAGGAGCCCAGTGGGCTACAGTCCATGGGATTGCAAAGAGTCTGCCATGACTTAGGAACTGGACAACACAAATGTTTTTTGAGTTCTGTAAGCTGCTCTAGAAAATAAATCAAACCAAGGAGGGGGCATTGGAATCTCCTCCAGTCTGTAGTCAGCAGGTCAGAAGCACTGAACTTGAGATTGGGTGGTGGGAGCGGTCTTGTAGGCCTCAGCCTCTAACCCCTGGGGATCTGATGTTATCTCCAGGAGATAGTGTCAGAACTGAGCTGAATTATGGATGGCCCAGCTGGTGTCACAGAATTGCTTGGTGTGAGGAAAAAAACCCACATGTTAGTAGAATTGGGAGCAGAATTGAACAACTGGAACTCTTACACATAGCTGGTAGGAATGTAAACTAGTACAGTAGCACTTTACAAAAGTGTTCAACAGCATCTGCTAAAGCTGAACATGTGCATACCTGATAGCAACTCTGCCCCTATGTTCCAAACACATTCTAGGTACTAGAATGTTCACTAGCCATAAAGCAAAAAGCAACCCGGAAATTCCCAAATGCCCATTAACAATATAATGGATAAAAATATTCTAACATATTTATACAGTGCAATTCTAAACAGCAATCAGTTCAGTTCAGTTCAGTTCAGTCGCTCAGTCATGTCCGACTCTTTGTGACCCCATGAACCACAGCATGCCAGGCCTCCCTGTCCATCACCAACTCCTGGAGTTTACTCAAACTCATGTCCATCGAGTCAGTGATGCCATCCAACCGTCTCATCTTCTGTCATCCCCTTCTCTTCATGCCTTCAATCTTTCCCAGCATCAGGGTCTTTTCAAATGAGTCAGTTCTTTGCATCAGGTGGCCAAAGTATTGGAGTTTCAACTTCAGTGTTAGTCTTTCCAATGAATATTCGGATTCATTTCCTTTAGGATGGACTGGTTGGATCTCCTTGCTGTCCAAGGGACTCTCAAGAGTCTTCTCCAACACCTCAGTTCAAAAGCATCAATTCTTTGGCACTCGGCTTTCTTTATAGTCCAGCTCTCACATCCATACATGACCACTGGAAAAACTATAGCTTTGACTAAAATAGATATGGTTATGGGTATTCAACCTCCTGGACCATTCTCTGCTAAAATGAACAAGGGCTCCTTGGCAGATGGCTGATTCCTGGGCAAGTACATGCTGAGTCTGAAAGTGAGGAAGTGCTCAGAGAAACATGAGGAAATGTCAAAGGGACACAGGCGCCAGTTTGAAGGGACTCCCAGCAGCCAAATCTGGGACCATGGAAGCTTCAAAATAAATAGTGATAAGAAAGGATTACGACCCAGTGAATAAAATAAGAATTCATGAGTTGGTACAAATATAATGTAGTGAATATAGATAAATACATGGAGGGGGAAGCTCTACCTTATAATAGCACTTGAACTAATAAATAAAGAGGAAATTATGGGATTAGAAAATCACATTTAGTCATCATCATAGTAATAATTGATTCAGGCAAGAATTATCAATGCACACTAAAATTAGTGAATGAAAAGTTTGATACAGGGATCTGTATCTGAACATCTATGAAGATGTTCATAGTCTTCAGGTGATTCTCCCCAAAATACTTGTTAAATACAATCGGAAAAGTCATAATTCTATGGCAGTAGACCTTCCCTTAACCAGCGACCCAAGTTGGTATCACTAGGAACAGAACAAACAGACAACAGGTACCTCCTGAGATGATGTGCCAAGAAGAACATAATGTCACTTCTATGACAATCTTGCCAAAAATTAATAACCTG
This sequence comes from Okapia johnstoni, assembly GCA_024291935.2. Taxonomy (NCBI): domain Eukaryota; kingdom Metazoa; phylum Chordata; class Mammalia; order Artiodactyla; family Giraffidae; genus Okapia; species Okapia johnstoni. Next base: position 28,701,464 of record CM044326.1, read on the forward strand.
AATCTAATCATGAGGAAACACCAGACAAGCCCAAAGTGAAGAACATTCATTAAAATAACCAGCCTGTACTCTTCAGAAATGTCAAGCTCATCAAAGACAAAGAAAGCCTGAGGAATTATTCCAACTCAAATGAGCCTAAAAAGACATGACAGCTTAATGCAACTTGTGATCTTGGATCCAATCCTGGATCAGAAAAAAAATTTTTTTTTTAATAAAAGACCTTATTGGGACAAATAGCAAAATTTTAATAAGAAGGTCTATAGATTAGGTAATATTCTATTAATGTTAATATTCCAATTTTGATAGCAGAAACAAGAAAATATCCTTGTTCTTGGGAACTATGCACTGAACTATTGGGAGGTAATATTCATAGCAGGCTTAACCAAAAGCTAGGAACAACCCTAATGTCCATCAACAATGAGTAAACTTTGGTACTTTGATACAATGAAATATTACTGAGCCAGATAAAACAATGAATTGCTGATACATGCAACTACATGGATGAATCTCAAAATGATTAGGCAGGCTACTCTCAAATGGCTCAGAAAAAAACCATAAATGTGTATTAGTGCGTGCATGCTCAGTGCCTTCAGTGGTGTCCGACTCTTTGCAAACCTTTGGACTGTAGCCCACCAGGCTCCTCTGTCCATGGGATTCTCCAGACAAGAGCAGGTTCTCCAGACAACTGGAGCAGGTTGCCATGCCCTCCTCCAGGGTATCATCCCGACCCAGGGATCGAACACACATCTCCCGTGTCTCCTATAATGCAGGTGAATTCTTTACTGCTGAGCCACAGGGAAGCCCATATTTGTGTATACTTGTATATATATTGCAATTATAGTAATATGTATATATACATACAAAGAGAATGGTGGGATAAACGTAAATGTTAATTGTTAAAGAATTTGGGTGAAGGATAAATGGGAGTTCTTTGGCTTGGTCTTACAACTTTGCTGTACATTCACAATTATTTCAAATAAGGATTTAACTGACTAAATGCTATTTGGCATGCTTATATTATTATTTACATATTTATTTATTGAGATAAAATCTCTATACAGCCTTAAGGGTACCATTGCACCTTGACAGTTGTCCACATACATACACCCACCACCCCAATCAAGATACAGAATGCTTCTGTCACATCACTCCAGAAAGTTCTCTCATGCTTCCTTCCTGTCACCCCCTCTTCCACCCTGAGGTGACCAGTCTTCTGATTTCTATCACCAAACCCATTATGGCTTTTCATATCAATAGAATCATGCAGTATGTCCTCATTGGTTCCTGGCTGCTTTCAAACTCAGTGTAATGACTAAGATTCATCCATGTGCTTACATGCATCAGCAGTTCATTCCTTAAGACAGCTGAGTAGTATCCCACTGTACCAATCAATGTACCATGGTCTATCCAATGTTGATGGACTTTGGGGTTGTTCCTAGTTTGGGGTTATTTCATTCATTATTATGAATGAACCTGCTATGGATCTTCCTGTACAAGTCTTTGTGTGGACCTATGTTTTCATGGTACTGCCTGCCTCCCTCTGTGGATACCAACACTGTCTTGCCCTCACACACATACATGGGTAGAAACATAACCTTGGGCTTTTAAGAACACCAGAAAAGATTACTGATCCAAATCATCTCTCTTTCTCTCTCTTTTAAAAATTATCTCTTTTGAGAATGCCTAAATTTCCATCAGTTGCTGTCTCTTCCTTTGAGGCTACTCTAGCTCCTGCTGGTCTGAAATTTTATTGGAAGAGAGTTTGCTAAACATTTTTATTCTGACCAGGAAGGCCTCTGCATAGGGCTAAGGAAAGTGGGTGAAGGGAAGGAAGAGAAGCATCCCCCATGTCACCATTTTCTGGGAAGTGTGTATTTTCAGTGTATGTGTTACTCCTGGACTATGTCTTCCTAGCAGTTCCTATCAGATACCTATCCCTAGGCTAAACCATCAGGTCAGTTTATGAACTTGGCATCCCAGACCGGTCCCTCCCCAGACAGCCATCCTGGAAGGAGGGAAACACACCATTGTGGAATCTCCATATTCCTGACTGCAAAGGTCCCTGGAGGCCTGGGTGCAGGGGGCAGGGGTGGGTAACGGGGAGTGAGGGATGTGTGTGCTGGTGAGAGGGAGCCTGCAGCCACATGCAGGGATGCAACCGCTGGTCCTCATGGGAGCAAGCCTCTCTGCATCAGTGGAGTAAGCCAATTTGTGCCCCCACCGCCTTCCCCCCAGGAAGGATTCAGTGGGCTTTGTGTAAGGGGATTAAGGCTTTAGCCTGCTCAGCAGGGAGAAGGGCTCTTGGCTCCAAGGTCTGTGGCTGTGTGGCCATGCCACCCTGTGTCCACGAGGCCTTGAGGGCTGCTGTAGGCCCTGACTCCAGGGCAGCAGGAGCTTCAGCTAGAAATAGGAGCTGCAGCCCACAGCCTCCCTAGGGAGGTGAGTCCGTGTGCTCTGCACCTGTGTCCTATGAAAGTCTCAAGAAGGAGACTTTCAGGGGTTGGGGGAGGGGGGGCGGGCAGAGACGGGCAGAAAGACATGCCCTGGAAAGATCTGAGCCCAGGTAGGAGTGATGCTGGCAGAACTTCTCTGTGTCTGCTGGGCCTGGGCTGGGTGCTGAAGCACATACCTTCTGCTTAGATTCAGACCTGAACTTGGAGTTTGAAGGCTGGAGCCTGAACCTCAGGCTTCCCTCACCAACTCTGTGAAATGGGAGAGTCTGGTGTCCCCTGTGGTCAAATGGGAATGACTGTCCTCCATGACAGGATGGCTCAGGAGTGAGAACGCTGTCCACTTGAGGGACTTTGGCTGGGACTCTGCTACTCAGAAGGCTGCTTGTGAATGTTCTTTGGAGGGCCAGGGGCGACCCGGGCAGTGACAAGTGACAGGGGGTGGCAGAGGTGGCGGGCAGGACTGGGGGCTCTGTCTCTGCTTGGGAAGAGAGATGCCCCCACACCCTCTGCTCACTCAACCCCATCCCCAGGGGACATGTCCTACAGGTCAGCTGACTTCCTGTCCCCTTTCACTTCCCCCTCCACTTAACAGAAGCCCCGCCAGAGGCCAGGCCCTGGGAGAAAAGCTGGGGGCAGGGGCAGAAGAAGACGGGGACAAACCAGTCCACACCCCACTGCTCTGCCCGCCACCCAGCGTGCCCTGTGCTTCACAGGGCCTGCCAGAATCTCCTCAAGGCCTTGGGCTCAGAACCTTGGAGCCAGGACTCCCAACTCCATCTCGGTGTGGCTGACCTGGGAAAGCCTCGGTCTCTTCATCTACACACCAGGATGTGGACGGGGAGGCCTAGATTAAATGCCCATGCAGGGCACTCCTGATAGAATCCCTCAGGCAGACCCCTCTATTCTCCCTTCTTAGCCGATTACCCTGCCAGCTTCTAGCATCAAACTCTGAGCATTCAGGAAGGGCTTTAGAAAGCAGCTGATGTGCTGCACCCATTCTTCAGATGGGAACAGTGAGGCCCAGAGAGGGATGGGGCTTGCCCCATCCAGTGAGTCAGCACCAGGCTGACTCCATCTCCTGGTACCCAGTCTGTTCTCTTGACCCCTGACTCATAGTGGGAAGCAGAGCATTTTCTGGGTCCGAGCAGGGGGCAGGGAGGCAGTGACTCCTCCCTCAGTGGTGGTGGTGAGGGTGGGAGGGTGGGCAGGCTAGTCCAGACAGATTCAGCGGGAATCTACTCTGGCCGTAGCTGCCTTCTGTTGGGCTGCCTCAGGCTGGGCCCAGGGCCTCAAGGTCCTAGGGACATTTCTTTCTGTTTATTTTCTGCCTGGCTTCTGCACGCATTGCGGTTTCCTCTTGGAAGGGCTGCAGTGGGAACTGTGGGGCCCGCTCTGGGGGGCTGGGCTGCATCTGTGGGAAAGTTTGGGTTCTGTGGATGGCTTGCAGCCTGCTGCCAGGACCCTAGTCCCTGAATTCCCACCTCCAGTCCCTATGCTGAATTCCTATGCTGTGGGCAGTGGGCTCAGCTCCTCCACCTAGGCCAGTTTAGAGGGAGTGGAGGGCCAGATCCTCTGTGTGTGAGCCAGAGGGATCTTCTAGTCCACACTCCTCTCCTTCTATTTCACAGATGAGGGAACCAAGGGCAGTGATGGGCAGGAACCCGTCCAAGGCCCCTCCTAGTCCAGGGCAGAGCTGGGGCGCGAACGGGGCTGCCTGGTTCCCAGCTCAGGGAGCCTTCTACGGGGTCTGAAATCCCCTCATCCCTCTGGGCTTTGCTGGAGTGGGGTGGACACCCAGTAATGTCTGAAGCCCTGAGTTTCCCATGACATCTCTCTGGAAGGGGCCTGGCCCTCCTTCCCCACGGTACCCTGGCCACGGCCCAGACTCTGGGCAGAAGGAAGTTGGGAGGGGGCCGCCCCTGCTCTTGTTCTCTCTGGGGTCCCTGGGAACCTGACCCACCACTGAGAGGGCTGTGTTCTGGCCTGGGAACCAACCCTCGGATTTGAATTCCAACTCCCCTCTCCCCTGCCCATTGGCTTAGCAACTCTAGCAAATTGTCCCAACCCCCTGCGCCTCAGTTTCCTTGTGTGTAAAGTGGACTTGTGACAGCCGCCGCCTTACGAGGCTAACAACAGGAGCAGAAGTACTATGCGAACTGTAAGATGCTCGGAACACGCAGGGGAGTTGAGGCCAACAGCCAAGGACCTGCTCCAGGCAGCAGCTGGGAACGGCCAAGGTCTCGTCTTGCCCAGACAGGCCTGCGGCGGGGCCCTGGTGAAGGTGCTAAGCTGGAGAATGGCTGCCCTCTCCAGGGAGTGTGCAGGCCTTGGGAAGGGAGCAGGATGGCCTGGCGAGTGGCCCCACTTTGCAAGGGTGGGGGCCACCCGATTCCTGCCCTCAGGGAGCCAGGTGCTCTGTGGGGGGAGCTGATAATTGAGCCATCTCTCAGGGAGCCGACCCTGATTTTTATTAATCTGCAGGACAAAGCAAGCAGAGCTGTCCTGCTGAGGAGACTGTGAGAAGGCGACGAGATGAAGGGGAAGTCATTTATCTTGCCAGCCTCCTCTGCTTGGGGGACTTTCCTGGCGTGTGACAGAAGAAATGGAAGCCAACATCGGAACCTTGGGCAGAGGGCTCTGTGGCTCCTCTCCCTCACATGTCTTTGCCCCTTGTCCCCCAGCCACCTGCTTCTTTAATCCATTTAATGCCTCTTCTTGCTTTTTTTTTTTTTAATACTTTTCTTCAGCTCAGGCCCCCCGGGGCCTCCCTGACAGATGAGAAACTCCCAGGGTCCCAGTCGCCACAGCCTTGGGCTTGGCGGTTCCCAGAGCTGGCTGGGCTGTTCCCCAGGAGAGGACATGGCTTCAAGGTCAGGCAGATGCTGGCTGACCTTGAAAGCTTCCCCTGCCTCCCCCTGATGTGCCCCCACTCTCCAAGCTCAGTGAGCTCCAGCACATTAAAAAGCTGTTAAAAGTGCCCATCTGGTTCGCTGCCTGCACGGGCGGCTGGGCGATCGATGGCCGGGATGAGCCGGCAAGGGTCTGCCTTGGGGACCTGGCCCACGGGGCTGCCTGGCAGCCTCCATTCACCCACTCTCACTAGAGGGAGGGCAGGCAGTAGGAAGAAGGCAAACTAATCAGGGTGGGGATGCCGTGAGCTGTACTTTATGTGTATGTGAAAGGCGCCCCCTGGAGTTGTGCTGTGATCAGGCTTAACAAGTACCCTGTGCCAGGCATTAGCCTAAGTGCTTTAAATAGATGAATTCATTTATCTTCCCAGCAATCCGCTGATGGGAGGCTATTATTAATTCCATTTTGCAGCTGGGAAAATGGGGCTCAGAGAGGTTAAGTAATTTACTCAGGGCCACACAGCTGGTAAGTGACCAAGCTGGGGTGGGAAGCCAGAACATCTGGCTCCAGAACTCGCTGCAGCATCTGATGTTGGCTGGGCTGCTCCAGGGGAGGCAACAAGACCATACTCCCTGACACTCTCGCAGATTTTTTTTTTTTTTTTTTTTGGCAGTGCTGGGTCTTAGCTGCGGCATGGGGAATCTTAAGTATTGGCACGTGAACTGTTGTTTGTGGCATGCTGGATCTAGATCCCTGACCAGGGATCAAACCCGGGCTCCCTGCAGTGGGAGCGCAGAGTCTCAGCCACTGGGCCACCAGGGGATTCCCCCTCATAGCAATCTTGAGAGAGAAGTATGACCATGCTCATATTATAAATAGAAGACTGGGGGCCCAGGAATGCTTAGACACTTCTCCAGGGTCACACAGCTAGTAAGCAGATGGGGGACAACCCAAGAACCCACTGGTTTCAGACTTACCTGCAGGGTGATGTCCACTTCCCACTCTGCACACGCTGTCTTGCCTGGGCTGCAGGTAGCAGCCTCCTCTGGGCTGTAGCTGCCCTCTCTGGATTACTAGGGTAGCCTGAGCCGGGCCTCCAAATTCCAGGGCTGTGCGGCCACAAACAAGCCCTTTCCTTCCCTGGGTCTGCGTTTCCTGGGGCCAGGGGTCAGATAATCAGAAGGCCCGAGGGGGCGGGGGTAGTATGAGGAGTATGCAGCATAGAGTGATATGCTGGGCTTTGAGCCCTTCGTTAAATTCCAAACAAACCTAGCTGCAGCCTTCCACAGTGGGCTTCACCGGCCTCCAGAGCCTTTTGTCTGCCAGCTAATGGTTTTTAGTACTCCTGCAGGGCCTGGTAACAGCCAAGCCCTCGAGGGCTTGCACCTAGCCCCTCCTAGGCTGAGGAAGGCTCCCTGGGAGGCACCAAACTTTCTCTGCCACCCCAGCTGACCAGGCCCCCCTGAGGACATATCACAAGCAGAGCTGGGGGGAGGGAAAGGTTGAGAGGGGGCCCCAGGGGAAATGAGGGATCACGCCACAACTCCCATTCTGCTCCCAGCTGGCTGCCACATGTGGCTGTGAGGAGCCCACAATTCCATCACTGGTGGAAATCTTCACATTAACCCATGAAGGCGCACCTTCCAATGACAATTTTAATGCCAAGGTCTAATGATATCTCTGGATCACCTTTCCCACCTCACTACCTCCCATTCATCCCCAGTTAGCTCTGTCCCAGCCACACTGACCTCCCTACTGTCTTCATGTACATCAGGCCCACTGCCACCTCAGGGCCTTTGCACAGATAACTATTCCTCTGCCACCCCCTTCCCCATGGTCTTCATGGTTGGTTCACTTCTTAAGCTGCTTCAGGTCTGTTCTTGATTTCTACCTTCTTACCAAGGCCTGCCCTGACCACTTGACTTCAAACTGCCTCCTCCCAGCCCTTCCCACCCTCCTGACCCTGCTCTGTTGCATTCCACAGATTTATCACCTTCTGACACTTTGTAATTAACTTATTTATATTGTTTTCCTCTTTCTCCTCCATTAAAATATAAGCTCCAAAAAGGTAGGGACTTTTGTTTGTCTTGATCAACATCAAATCCCTCCCCAGCATTTAGTATCTAAATACAGTGTAGGCGCTTAATGAACATTTGTGGAACAAATGAATGGATGAGTGTGTAGGTTACAGTACATCCCAAAGCAGGGTAACCATGTCTTCAATTGTTTGGGGACCAGGAAACGAAGTCTTCCAACACTTAGGTTGGAGCCTCACCTCTGTCCTGTCGGCTGTATAATCTTGAGCATGTGCCTTGACTCAGGGAGCCTCAGCTTACTAAGTGTCGATGGCTTCCAGGAGGGGCCTGGCAGCCGGCACACCCGTAGTCACCCCCTGCTGCTCTCCGTCCCAGGCAGCCCCCCACATCCATTGTGACATCAATGCTAGACAGATCATCTGACTTCCCTGGGGCTCACTTTCTCCACTTCTAAGATGGAAGATGATGAAGACTGAGGTCTGTGAGCAGGTGCCATTGAGCCTGGGATTTGGTGAGCTTTCTGCAAAGCTTCACTCTATTCAGTTGTTGCTAGGTCAATGGATTGGAATGGCCTTCACCATGGAGCACTGGGCCATCAGACGTCCCTCCCTAGTGCGGGGGGACCACCAGAGTAGAGGACAACAGAGTCAGCAGGGACTTTGGAGGTCAATGGGGTGGCTGCTGACCCTGCAGAGGAACAGGAGCTTGTCCAAGGCTGTGAAGACTCGGACTTGGCCCTTCCCTGAGCACCTATAGGTTTCACCTCATGGGTCTTTGGGTGTCAGGCAGCCCTGGCCATCCTGTCCAAGGCTTGCCAAGGGTTGGGATACACATGATTTCAGGTGTGTGTGCATCCTCTTCCTACATCTTCTCCCCATAAGCTGAGGGTGTGGGGGGTGGGGTAGGAGGCAGAGCCTGGGTAGAGAACTAAGCTCCTAGTTCTAAATACTCTTGGGCTCTAGAATCCCTCTGATGAAAGCTATGACCTTCTCCTGAAATAGAGGCACATTTTCACATTCAGAAGATAAACTACTGTCCCCGTAAATGAGAATTTAGTCATCATCCGGTGGGGTTGCCCCCATGGTGGGGTTGGCCGTGGTCCCTGTTACTGGATTCCATGTGTCCATGCCATCCAGCTGCATTATCAGATCTGTAGCACCAGCATCTCACGTAAAATGAGGATGGTCACTGCCATGATATCGGCCTGGAGTCCATCTTCACCAGCAGAGCCCTGGAGGGCAGCACACAGCATCCTGGACATGCACGATCAGATTAGGGTGGGGGAGATGGGGCGGGTGGTGAGAGCCGACCCCAGCCCTGCCTCTCTCAGGACTCCCTTGGGGCTCAGGCATGTGGGGCTGCTGAGAAAGACTCAGATGACAAGACAGGCTGGAGGAAGCGGAAAGAGTGCAATTTAAGAGAGGATTCTCTAGGTCTTAGGTCTGGTCCTTGAAAGGAAGACAGGAAAAGGATCACTAACCCATTTCACAGATAAAAAAATTGAGGCTCAAAGTAGACACCAAGCATGCAGATCAAGAAAAGGAAAAACCAGGATTTGAATCTGCTCTGACTGCCTCTAGAGTCCATGTCTTAGCCCAATGGAAGGAACAGTCTCAACAATTTAACTTGACATCGAGCAGCTCCTATGTATAGAATCCTGTGTCAGACAACTTGGGAGGACATGGATCCAAGGGGAGCACAGAACCCATTAGAAACATCCAGGGAAGTAATAATAACAATAATAATAATAACAACCAAGGAATAATGATAGCTAACATTTTGGGAGCTATTATGCTAGGGGCCAGCATTAAGCCAAACGATTTTTATGAAGTATGTCATTTAAGCTCTTGGATACTTCGAGGTGTAAGTAGCACTGTGTCTGTTATTCTTGTTTGCTTTTGGGACCCAGAAGTGTGTACTCATTATTGAGGCAAGAGCCTCAGCGAGGTTAGGCAGCTTGCCTTTGACAAAGGTGATATCTTGCTGAGGCTCTGTTTCTCACTACCTAGATGTTGTCTGGAGCTCCGTGGACCTGGGCAGGTGTCACCTAAACACCTGGCTCAAGTTGGCTGGAGCAGGATGAAGTAGAAAGGTTATGGGTAGGCATCACTCCTGTGTTGTTCTAGAGGAATTGTATTCCATGTCCCCTCTCTGAGCCTCATTTTTCCCTTCTTTGGATCCTCTGACCTCTGATGTCCTTGAGTCTGTGACCTGAGCCGTTCTCCCGTTCCAGATGCTTTGAGGCTCGGCGAAGGGTTAGGGTCTCTGTGAGAGCAAAGAGTGACTTGATGGACGAGAGACCGGCTGCCAGGGCTGGGGCGGGGTGATGGGGGGTGGGGAGAGAGCTCGGGCAAGAGCACAGGAGGAAATACCCTGGGGGGAGCACACCTTCCTGTGCTTGGGGAGTTTGGAGGGAGAAGGGCCAGGTCTCCTCCCAGCCCTACTCTCAACAAGCCCCAGGCCACCTTACCACCCCTGTGTCCCCCCAAAAGGCTAATTTAATATCGAATCAACCAAGACAGCAAAGAAAACAATGATAGAAGAGGGGCCAGCATCCAGCCACACTGCTCTTCTTTCGGGACTTGAGTCTCTCCTTGGTGAAAAGAGGGAGTGTTCCTTCAGTCATCTGAGGGTATTCATGCCCGGCTGGCTCTGAATCTGGAGAGGTGAAGGTAGTCCCTCTGTTCCCTACCCCAGGCCTGTGACTGGTGTTGTCCCCTCCCCTCCCCTCCCCTTCCCTCCCCTTCTCCGCCTCCCCTCCCCCACCCCACTCTTTTCACAGCCCCCAGCGTGCTGTGCAGTTATTAGTTTAGGTTCGTTTAGAGTCGGCTTAGCAACCCCACACCCCTGGAACCTAGAAGCTTAAAGCACAAGATGTCTGGCAAATGGAAATTCAATTGCTTTAATATAGAGACTATTTTGCTGCAGTCGAACTGGAGCCTCTTATTAAGAATCTGATGGAATTTCTAAACAGAGAGAGAGGCCCCAAGGAGGGGGCATCGCCCATCACACACCAACATTGCTCTTGACATATTTATGGCTCCAATAAAATCTCCCATCTGGTATATTTTAAAATAAAATTGAAAATTTATCACTATCCCTGAGTTGGTTTGTCGTTCTCCCCAGGAGGAGATAGCCAGCCTGAGATTACCACAGCGGCGGTGGATCGGCGGCAGGCGGGCAGAGAGGTTACCGGGCTCTGATTTAAATTTCAATACTTTCCCCATTACAGCTGTCTGGGCTGGGAAAATTACTAGAGGGAAGCAGGCCTTGTTCTTCTCCTGTTTCTCTGGATGGCTACTCAGCTCTCCCCCCCAGGGCCCACAGGTTTGGTTTGTTCTCTCTCCGGGTTTGCAAGATCTGGGCAAACCTGGGAGACATGTGAGAACCCCTGGTTTTCTGGGATGATAGTTCTCCAGGCCTGGGAATAAGCATTGTCCCTATTCAATCCTCTGGAGCCCAGGGGACATCTTTGGAAACTGCCAGATGGTTGAAAAGAACCTCTGTTTATTAGGGCTCAGAGATCAAGATCAGGGCTTAGACTCAAGTGGGGATCAAGGTTCAGTTTATAACCAGCATTAAGGTTCATCTAAAACTAAGATCAGAACTTAAACTTATGTCAGGATCAAGGCTTGGGCAATAAGCGAGTTCAGGGCTCAGGCGGGGATCAAGGTTCAGTCTATTAACAAAGACACGGCTCAGATTTCCTCTTTATAGAAGTCAGTTCATATCTCTGAGCTTTAATTTCTTTTTCAGTCAAATGGAGAGATAAGAATTGCCCTGCCTTCTTCCAGAGGCTACCTAGAGGAACAAGTAAAACAAGAATATCTTTCATTTCTGTAACATTTCATAGTCTATAAAAATGCTGGTACATACTTCATATCTTTGGTCCTTACAATAATCCCTACTTTAAAGACAAGAATATAGGCTGAGAGAAGTTAAGAAGCTTATCCAAGGTCACACAGCCTGTAAACACAGGCAGGAAAGAGGGACTGGATCCAGCTTTTCCAGACTCCAACTGGTTCCTAGCACACAGAAACACAAAGAGGTAGTGACAAGAAGCATTTGTCTCCCCAGTACTCATTTCCCCTTTTTGCTGTAGTAACAACATGCTTATTTTCTTCTGGGGGCCGATGTACCTATCTAAAAGACTAAATGTCCCAGCTTTACTTGCAGTCAGAAGTGATCAATGAGATATGAGGAATGAGAACTGCTGAGTGGGACTCCTGGGAAAGTCCCGTAATCGAGACATGGATAAAGAGTATGCAGATTCCTCTCTTCCCTCCTCCTTGCTTCCTGCCTGGAATGCATACACAAGGGAGACCAGCAGCCATGTTGGACCATGAGGCGACACAGAAGATAGAGAGCAGTGCTGAGGAAGAAACCAAAAAAGAGAAGGAGCCTGGGACACTGATGACATGGTGGAGCCACCACACCAACCCTGGACTGCCAGCCTCCAGTTATGGAGCAGTAAAAGACACAACTAATTTATTTAGGCCATTATGCTTGAGTCTCTGTTACGGGCAGGCAAATGTAACTTTCAACTGATTCAAATGTGTTACCCTGAAAGAGTATGGTCAGGTACACTTGAGAAATACCATGCTAAACAGAGACTTTCTTGTATAACTTCCCAGAGTCTTTAAATCCTGCCTAGTTGGTTTCCCAAGCTTGCTTTTCACGGATCTCTTTTCTGGTGCCACACTGTGTGTCTGGGTGCTGGGAGACCCTTCCTGATATCTGACGGGGACTGGAAAATGCATCATCCAGTGCTCTCATTGTTAAAACAAATGAAGCCACTGGCCCCTTCTGACACTTTCTTCAGCTTCAGCTAGCATTCTGATTTTGGCTTCTCAGTGTTTAAGGAAGGTAGGGTCAAGTGTGTGTGCGTGCTCAGTCGTTTCTGACTCTTTACGACCCTATGGACTGTAGCCCGCCAATCTCCTCTGTCTATGGGGTTATCCCTGCAAGAATACTGGAGTGGGTTGCCATTTCCTTCTCCAGGGGATCTTCCCAACCCAGAGACTGAACCCGTGTCTCCAGCAGCTCCTGCATTGACAGGCAGATTCTTTACCACTAGCGCCACCTGGGAAGCCCATAGGGCCATGCAGGGGAGGACTAATTTGGGGGACAAAGCTAGCAGAGCCGTCTGGAGCAAGGTCTCCTTGCGGCAGCTGGAGCCTTCAGGGACTGGGGCTTGCCTCACAGATGAGGGGCCCGTTACAGGGAGAAGAGGACCCTGGGCACCCCTTACATCTTACATAGGGCACGGGTAGTCTGTCCCTCTCCCCACCCCAAGGCAAAGAGGGACATAGAGAGCATGGAGCATGGGAGGGACTCATCCCAGCCACAGAAACAGTGACTGATGCCCTCTGCCCAACCTATCGCCAGCCCTTCAGATTTCCAGAAAGCTCTGGCTGAGTCATATACTTTGCTGCCATAGCTGCATCTCACTCCTCTGTGGGGGTCCCACTGCAGGCTGCAAGATCTTGACACGCCCTTTCAGTGCCATTTTAAGAGACTCATAACACAATAACAGTAATAGAAGCACCCGCTGCCTGGCTTGGTAATTACTGCTCTCCTTGTTGGAGAACTGTTTACTGCTTTGCAAAGGGTGAGGTCTCCCACTACTTTTGAAATAAGTGTCCTCCTTGGAGAGCACAGCCACAGCTGGGGCAGTTCATCAACAGCCTGTGCCAAGGAGAGAGAGGTGTGGAGCCCTAGTGTGGCAGCCCAGGTGGAGGAAACTGGTTGTGTGGGGGGTGGAGGTGGGATGGGGGATGCAGCCAGAATCCCAGGTCAAGAATGCCTAAGGACTCGTGGTCCCCCTTCCTTTGTTCTGCTGTGGCCAAGTCAAGCCCATTCCCCAGACCTTAGTCTCTCTGTCTGTGCAATGGGGGCAAGAGATCAGGCCTCTGAGAACTTTTCCAGGGCCAGATTTCTGAAGTTCTGCCTTTTAAAGGAGATTGAAGGGAATTGAGGGCAGAAGAGAAAGACACCTAGTTCCCTCTCTTGCTAGCAAACTCCTGAAGAGCAGGAACCATGCCTGTTTCCTCTCTTTAGCTCAGAACCTGACTCTGGCGTGGTGAGGTAGAAGAACCCATCCTAGCCAGAGGTGTGGATGGTTCTAGGGGAGGGCAGAGTGGTTGGGAAGAGAGTGGTGTGTGGAAAAAAAATGGAAGCCCGGGGCTCCTTCTGAAGAAAATCCAGTATCAAAACTTTAACAAGAGCCCCATAAACCAAGAAATGAATCTTGGACTCAGGAGGTGAAGGATCATCTAAATGGCAAATTCCCCTGTGCCTGCAAGGGCCTTGTTTACAGAATAAAGAACTGAGAGTGCAGGTGGTCCCACACAGAAAACTGGAAGCTTTTCTGTTTCAACTCCCCAAAGATTCATCTGCAATGCAGATGAAGCATCTTAGAAACAAGGATGAAAACAGGGTTTGATTTTCACAAAGGCCAATTCAGAGGCACACTTCCTGTCCAGCCCAGCACACCAGCATCTGTGTGTGAGATAACCATCCCCTGCTGGCTGGGAGCCTGCCCAGGTCCTGCCAAGGTCAGGTGGGTCTACACCCACGCCTACATGTAAGCTTACACACACATACACTTTCTCATTTACTCGGGATCTACAGCAGACTCATTTTGGATTCGGTCTTTACGTAAGGTCTATCCTCTGCCCAGATCTGGATCTAGAAAATTCATTTACTCTGCAGTTGTTGAGTAAGAAGTAAGAGCCAGGAGTTGGGAATACCATGATGAATAAGATGCAGCTCCTCAAGGAACTCACAGGTCAGGCAGAGAGATAAAGAGACCAACACTTTAGAGAAGAGAGCACCACGGGAGCATAGTAGATGGGCATCTAGTACAAGCTTCAGAGGTCAGGCTTCCCAAAAGTACAAGCTTCCCAAAAGAGGTGACATCTTTAAGCAGCACTAACCAATGATAGCCACTGGCCACATGTGGCCTATTTCATTAACTTAAGGTTCATGCCTGTGAGCACAGTCATGTCTGACTCTTCTCAACCTCATGGATTGTAGCCTGCTAGGCTCCTCGGTCCATGGAATTTTCCAGGCAAGAATACTGGAGTGGGTTGTCATTTCCTACTCCAGGGGATCTTCCTGACCCAGGGATCAAAACTGCATCTCTTTTGTCTCCTGCGTTGGCAAGCAGATTTTTTTACTGCTGCACCAGCTGGGAAGTCCTAACTGAAAGTAAATACAATTTAAAAACGTTTTTTCCTTAGCACTGGCCATGTTCAAGTGGCTACCATGTTGGACAGTGCAGAGACAGGATATTTCCATCCTCACAGAAAGTTCTGTTGGACAGCACTGTGAGAATAAACAGATCTTTCCCAGGTTAGAGCCATGGGGAGAGATTCCAATTCCAGGGAGCAGCTTTGTAAAGGCCTGGAAGCATAACGCAGTGGGTCTAGGGGACTGGCTCCCCAAGCACAGATGTGAGGAGGGGCGTGGGTGGCGATGGCTGAAGCTAGAGAGGAGGGAAGAATTCACACAGCTGCTGAAGCCTGCATGTTTTGGCAAGGGCCTGGGATTTGGTCCTGAATGTTTGGGAAGCCTTGGAAGAGTTTTCAGTGGGGAGTAGCAAGGTCAGCTTTTCATGTTGGAAGAGCTTGCCTGGGGAGTGGACTGGAGGGGAGCAAACTTGGAGGCCAGAAACACTCGGGGAGGAAGCAGGTACCAGCATTCAGAGCCCCGTGGAGAGGAGTCACTGGCTTGGGAGTTAAGCTGAGAGGACCGGGAGTTGGATTGGCTGTGGGTCCCAGGGAGAGGGGCTTCTGGCTTGAGTGACAGGTATCTGGGCTGCCCTTTGTGGGGGAGAAGGGAATCTGGGGGAAACCAGCTTGGGCTGTACAGAGTGTAAGTGTAAGGGGAGGTGGAGATTCTGTACCTGGTAGGTAGGTGAGGCCACCTGGTCCTCTGGGGGAAGGCTGGAGCTGGATATAAAGGGAGTGGTCATCAGCAAAAAGACATGAATGCAGGTCCTGTTGGGGAGCTGAGTTCCCAGGAGCATCCTCAGAAGATGATGTTGGAACTCCCCCTGGAAAACATGGGCGAATTGGTGGCCAAGAGAAGAGAAGGAGCCGGAGAACCAGGAAAGAACAAGGGAGACCAGATGCCCCTTTGGAGGCAAATGTGTAGCAGTAGCTCCATCCACAGGATGTGGGAGCTATAGCTGCCAGTCTAGGTGGGGTTCCTGGAGAAGATAGGGCAGTAGCTGGACACCGAGAAGACCAGGCTCAAAGAGGAAGGGAACTCATGACAGCAATGACAGAGAGGCGATGGGGCAGCTTGTATTTTATGAAGATGGCCACACAATCTCCCCCACCCCACAGGCTCCTCTGCAATGTGACCTGGCCACCTGTTCCTGAGGTCAGGGGTCTGTGTCCCTCCTCTTAAACCTAGGCAGGCTGGTGACTGCTCTGACCAATAGAGTACAGCAGAAGTGACACTCTGGGACTTCTGAGGGCGGGTTAAGATGCAATACAGCTGCCACTGTGCTTGCTGGGACATTGACTATTGGAGCTCCAAGCTATCATATCAGAAGTCTTACTGGGATTGAGGCCACCGTGCTATGAAGATGCTCAGGCCATGTGAATGGGCCCCATGTGGATGCGCCCCATGTGGGTGTTGCGATCAATAGCCTCAGCCTAGTTCCCAGCCCAGTCAGTATCGATTGTCAGACATGTGAGTTGCTGAGCCTCTGGATGATTCCAGACGCTAGATATTGTCACCCCCAGCCACTGAGGCCCCAGACTACTCAGACCAGATACAAGGTATCCCTTCCCTACCCGGTCTGAATGCCTGACCTACAGAATCCTTGAACATAATGAAATAGTCAATGGTTTACACCACTACACCTTGGGGTGGTTTGTTATGCAATAGTAGTAGTAACAGGAACAGACAGGAAGCAAACAGGCCAGGATGTGGAGGCGTGGCAGGGACAGGGGGAGTTGAATAGACTGGAAGGTGGGCTGGGGCCTCCAATCTGGGGGAGGGGCATGCTTTACCCTGCAGGCAGGTTAGGGAGAGGAGGCGGGGTAGGGTGAGCAGGGGGCTGAAGCTGTGGAAGTTGGAGTTTGGAGACCAGACGTGAATGTCAGAGATAGTTCTGGCCTGGGAGGTTACCCTAATGGTGGCATCAGAGAGGTCCTGGTAGGAGCAACAGTGAGAGATGGGGAGGGCTTTGGAGTCTCACAGTTTTATGTTTAGTTCCCAGTGCTCTCACTAACCAGCTCTCTCTGAGCCTCAGTTTATTGATCTGGAAAATGCGAGTATAAATTCCTCCGTGGCACAGAGTAAAATGCAATGTAAATGTGACTTCCCTTCCTTTTATCAATTTTTCTCCATTTATTTCTTATCTTAACAAGGAATGTTCACATGTGTAAGCCCTGGTGGCTCAGTAGTAAAGAATCTGCCTGCAATGCAGGAGACATGGGTTTGACCTCTGGGTACAGAAAATCCCCTGGAGAAGGAAGGAAATGGGAACCCACTCTGGTATTCCTGCCTGGGAAATCCCATGGACAAAGGAGCTTGGCGGGCTACTAAGTCCATGGGGTTGCAAAGAGTCAGACACAACTGGGTGACTAAACAACAAAACCAGCAAATTTTAACAAGGAATGTTCACATGTGTACAGACTCAGCTGTTGATAAACACATTTAAGGGCAAGGTTGTTTGCCTCATTTTATAAACGCAGAACATGAAGCCCCTTTTTGGGGCTGAGAGTATCCCAAAGCCTCAGAAGTCGGGAGCCTTCAGCTTGTACTTTTCCTGCAACTGTTTCTCCCCTGGTGAGAGTCAGGGAGGAGGCGAGGGCAGGCTGGTGCCCCAGCAGGTCCCAGGGGCCCTGGGCAAGGCTGCCAGTGCTGTATTATGTATTCCTGCCCAGCCCTGCTCCAGCCCCAGCCTTGGTGACTGCTTGAACTCTGGAGTCCCAGACAAACTGTAGCCCCAAGAATGAAAGCAAGTGCGAGGAGATTACAAATGCGGCAGGCCCAGCCCTCCCCACACAAATGCCTGCCTCCGGGTGGGCTGGGGTCAGAGCAGCCACCGAGGAACCTCCACCAGGAGCCTCCACACACACCTGGGCCTCCTGGGGTCCTTGCTGCCTGGGCAACCCTTACCCCCAAGCCCTGGATGTGCCACCTGGACCCCAGCTCCTCTCTTCCTGCCACCCTCCTTGGCATCTGGTTTCGTCTCTGAATGCCTTGCTGTTGTCCCTAGCAACTGAGCTCCTGGTCCCATTCCGGTCCTCCTTCCTCACCTCTTTTCCTCCTCCTCTTTCTGCTTCCCCATTTCCATCCTTCTTCCCTCCCCCAACCTGTGGGGACACTGCCAAGGGCTGGAAGGCTCCCCTCAAATCCCGGGCCAGCTGAGCAATGCAGCCAAGCCCCCTGGCCTTTCTGGGTTGCTAACTGACAGATGATCACAGTCAGTACTCTCCGCCTGCTTGAGGGACTGGGTACTGAGACCCCAGGAGCCAGGGGATGTCCTGAGAAGACCCTCAGGCAGAACTCTCAGGGCACCTCAGGCACAGAGCTAACAATTATACAGAAGAGAGTAGACTTAGGAGCCAAAGAGATTTTCTCCCTCTTAGAGCTGTTTGAGGTGGTGAGCTTTCCAGAGCTGGGGGCATGCAAGAAGAGGTTTCTCCCAAGATGATGGTGATGATATGGTGTAGGGCAGTGAGGGTCCAGTAACACTGACTTGGGCTGGCCTGAGAAGGAAGTCAGTGAGGTCCTGGCCCCTATCACCTCTCACTGTCTTTTTTATCCTCAATGTCTTTCCACCGACCCCTGAAATCTCACAACCCTTTAGTAACAGGCCCACTCCCCTAGTCCGGCCTTCCGAGAGGCTCCACCTCTCTCAGCTGAGCCCTAGGGAGTAAGGACAGTACCAAAGTGAGGTTCTTGGGTGTATTATCCACCCACAGGCAAGCCCAGTGCTCAGCACAGCTGTTTCAGAGTGAATACACACAGTGCGCAGACAGTGTGCACACAACCACCCCCACCCTCAGAGTCCCCAAATGTCCAGCCTCCCTTCCAGACTCCCCTGTTCATACTCATGGTTGACTTTAGGCCCGGTCCCTTATCACCTCCCCAGTGTCCTGTTCTAGCCTGTTTAACCTGGGCTCCAGCCCTGCCAAATTTGCCACCTACTCAGGCTCTTCTTACTCTTCTCTCCCTGCCTGGAGGTGCTCTCATCTGCCTTTTACTCCAATTCTGCTCAGAGGTTGTCTCTTTCAGGAAGCCTGCCCTGATAGCCCAGACTTAACTTAATTCCTCTGCTAGGCTCCCGAGCCTTGTACTTGGCTATCTTACAGCTCTTTACCCCACTGAGTGGTCACCATCTTTCTCCTGAGTGCTCCTACCTCTCTCAGGGCCTTGGTTCCCCTCATCTGTAATGTGAGCAGGACAGGCCGGTGGTCTTGGAGGATCCTTTTGACTGGTGAGGGTGTGTAAGTCAGGGCTGTTAGAACAAGAGAGAAAATAGTCTGGGTCATCTTTGTCCTCCTCTCCCGTCACTGTGTCCCCTCTGAGTTTCAGGCCCTGGGTGTGAGGGCCAAATCCTCTCTGTGTGGTCCTGGGTTGGTCCTGACCTTTTCTGAGGCCTCAGTTCCTCATCTGCTAAATGGGGAGAATAATCACAAAGACCTGCCTCTTCAGGCTGCCATGAGGCCTGGGGTGCGGCTAGCCGACCAGACTTCTCCATCAACATCAGCCAGAACCCAGGCTGCCAAAGGGAAGGGCTCTGGCTTGGCTGCCTCCCACTTCTGGACGGCCCAGCCCTTGGGCTCAGGGGTCCTTGGGGCTCTGCTGCCCCCCAGTGGCCAGCAGCCCCTGGGCACGTGGAACCAGTGAGTTTCTGGCTAATACAATTGGCCTCCCACCCAACCCAAGAAGGAGGGAGACAGGACCTAAGGCCCAGAAGGTGGAAGGGTCTTGTTGGAGGGGTCACTCAGCAAGTCAAGGCAGTGTCCAGATCAGAACCTGGGCCTCCTGGCTCCCAGCACTTCCAAGTCCAGAGTGGGGCTTGTCCTCTTGTGTCAGGCTGACCAGAGACGGAGCTGCCATCTCACCGACTCAATCTGCCTCAACTGGGGACCCCCAGGTGTGGTGGGCCCTGCCCTCTGAGAAGGATTCCTCATACTTACCCAGGGGTCATCCCTGACTGGGAGGGGCTATATGACGGGCAGGGGTCTATCTTAATCCCCTCCCTCTTGATTAATCAAATACTTAAAATAATGGCCTCGGTCATGATTGATGGACAGAGCATAGCTAATTACCCTGGAGATTAAAATGACTGTTTCTGTTTAAAAAGGCTGCAAATGAGTTAATTATTTCCTTTGCTCACCTCTCTAACCTCGTTACACTTCTAAATGAATAGCAATATTGATCTTGGAACTGATTTTGGTGTTACACCGCCCGAGCGGGTTTAATTAGGGTTTGAAAACGCTGCAGTGCCTCCTCCTTCTGACCGAGGAAATTAGCCTTGGGTTTTACTTACATTTCACAGCCTTGTCCTCGCAGACAGCAGGGCTAGAACACGGGCAGCCATGCCTGATGCCCGCCAGCTCCAGCCCTGTCTGGCTCCCAGCTCCCTCCCCACCCAGAACAGCAGTGCTGACCATCCCTTGCCTCTCACCTCTCGGAATATGCAGCAGGAAACTCACTGGGGCCAGCTAGTTTAGCCTCTTCTTTCTGGTCACAGTGAGGGTTTGTGGGCTCAGATATGACAGGGGAAAAGCCCAACATCGCATGGCAATGCAGGGGCAGGTCTGGGACCAGAAACTGTCACAGATTCCTAGTCCTAGACCTTGACAGCTCCCTGATTAAATAAATATTTCTTCTCCAGATATCTAAGGAGCCACTTGGTCCTCCACCTCCCTGCCTCGCGGCTCCCTCCTGCCGCTCCACTCCTAGGGCTGCGTGGAACAAAGGCTGCCAGCCTGTATAAACGGCTCCCTCCTGCCGCTCCACTCCTAGGGCTGCATGGAACCAAGGCTGCCAGCCTGTATAAAGGTGGGAAACAATAGGAGGAACAGGAGACAAGGTGCCCTACCCTGGTTGGTTACTACAGGCGCGACAGCCAGGAGGCTGGTGGGGAAAGGCAATGCTCCATTCAAGCCAAGGGGGCATTAGGAGCCTGGCATCCATACCTGATCCACCCAGAGAAATCCAGGAGCCAGGTCACAAGCCCAGCCTTATCAAACACAAAAAGGGAAGTGTATTTGGGAATGAGAGACTCCTGACTGAATCTGACCCCCGTCACATACTGAGTTCCAACCCTTGGAGCCCCGAGCTTGTAAACAGACTGTGCCTCGACCCTGGTCACCTATAAAGCCACCACCTTGGTCACTAACTGAGCCCTGACCCTCCTCACGCATTAAGCCCAAACCCTGGTCACACACTAAGCCCCAAATCTGGTCACACTGAGCTGGACTCTGAAAACATACTCAGCCATGAACCTCCTCACAGACGGAGCCTCCCACCTGGAGCTCCAATTCTGGTAACAAATGGAACCTCCACCCTCCTCAAATGTGGAGCCCTGACACTGGTGACACACTGAGCCCCCCGCCCCCTCACATGGAGTCCTGACCGTGGTTACACACCGATCCCTAAACTGGTCACATGTAGAGCCTGACCATGGAAACATACTGAGCCCCAACCTTCCTCACACAGGGAGCCCAGATTCTCCTCATACACAAAGCCTGGACCCTCATCACAGGCTGAGCCCAGATCCTCCCCACACAAGGAGCTGTGATCCTGGTCACACACTGAGCCCTGACCCTCCTCACAGGGTGACCCCTGAGCCTCCTCACAGTCAGAGCCTCAGCCCTCCTCATACCCAGAGTCATACATGGAGGCCTGACCTTGTCACACATGAAGCCCTGACCCTGGTGACACAGTAGGCCTGGACCTTCACACAAGGAGCTGTGACCCTGGTCATATGCAGATCCTGGTTGGTCTGAGCAAGCAAGTTTACTGGCCTTTTCTTGTTCTTGTTGCCCCTTCTGTCCCCAAGGATGGGGGCGAAGGAGAGGGAGTTCACTACTCCAAAAATGGTGAGCCTATAGTAATGAAAGCAAAATAAATCAGATCCATTGTGCAGGCCCAGGAAAGCTCAGCTTTGTTAGGGTTCACAGCTTATGTGTGAATACCGGAAAATTTTGGTGGGACAGCTAAAGAAGTTGAAAGACCCAAAGTCACCTTCAAGGAGCCACTAGCAGCATTCTCACAGGAACCACTGTGCTATCAGGAGCCTCAGAGGTCCCTTGAACTCTCCAGTTGCCACAGGACTCTCTGGGTCCTGAGGAACAGAGTGGCCTTTGAAAGGAATTTCTTATTGTCCCAGCTGTGCTGCCATTTTCCATCTCACTATGTCCTGTGGCCCACTCAGCTCAACTTGGTCCACATCCCATAGATGGAACATTATGTTCCATTGGTGCATCCAGTGTGGTTGATGGATCCTTGACTCTAGAATCTGACTGCCTGGAATTCAAATCCCGGGGCTGCTCATCCCAGCTGTGTAGTTAGAGGCAAGTTACCTCATCTCTCTGGGCCTCAGTCTCCTCATCTGTAAAATGGAGATGATAATAGCACTTACCCCCAACACTTTCGCCACCTGATAGGAAGAGGTGACTCATTGGAAAAAACCCTGATGCTGGGAAAGATTGAGGGGCAGGAGGAGAAGGGGATGACAGAGGACAAGATGGTTGGATGGCATCACTGACTCAATGGACATGAGTCTGAGCAAGCTCCAGGAGATGGTGAAGGACAGGGAACCATGGCATGCTGCAGTCCACGGGGTCGCAAAGAGTCGGACACAGCTGAGCAACTGAACAACACCTAGGGTAAGGGTTCTAAGGATTAACATGAATTAATTCCTGTTAAGTGCTTGGTGCCTGGCAGTAGGTAGGCGCTATATTTGGTTGGTTGTTGTGCCCATTTTGCCTGTTGGTGCATACTTGGCTGACACTGTGACAAGATCACAACACTTGAGGGAAGCCTGTATTCAGGCCCTGAGGGATCATCACAGCTCAGTGACAACTGGTGTTTACTCTGTCCTGGGCACGGGTGACACAGGGAGTAAGATGTCATAATCCCTCTCTCTGGGGGCTCCACTGCCTGGGCAGAAACCATCCTAACACATGTGTGTGGGCTACATTGGGGGAAAGAGGGCCAGGTAAACTTATTGGGGGATTGGTGGATGTTTGTAACAAATACCATTTATTGAGCAACTATTGTGTACCAGGAGCTGTTCTGGGACTTTACAGACACTGTCTCATATCAGCCTCATAAGAGGATCATATATAACTATATAACACTTATCATCCCCATCTTATAGATAACTCTGAGGCTCCAAAAGGACGGGACTGGAGGAACCTGAGGCTTTTCTGCACTAGAGGAAAGTGTGAGTAGAGGTGTGACCGAGCTCTGGGGACCCGAGGTCCGAGGGTACTGCCTGGCTGAGGGGCCCAAGAGGTGTCATAAGCAAGGGCCTTGAAGGCCAGGTTGAGGAACTCTGTTCAGTAAACACTCTGGATTGAACGGAGCAGTGCTCCAGCATAGGAGAGCAGGGGGAGAACCACCCGACCCCCAACACCCAGATCTGAACACCACACTTCCCAGAGAGTTCTGTGGTGGGCATGTGCCCAGGTGAGTACAAGCACAGCAGTGATGGTTCGAGGCGAGGTCGTCTCACTGGAAAAGACCCTGATGCTGGGAAAGATTGAAGGCACGAGGAGAAGGGGACAATGGAGGACAAGATGGTTGGATGACATCACCGACTCAATGGATACGAATTTGATCAAGCTCTGGGAGATGGTGAAGGACAGGGAAGCTCGGTGTGCTGCAGTCCATAACGTCGCAAAGAGTCGGACACGACTGGGCGATTGAATAACAACTGCCCCCTTCAGGGTTCACATTTCCAGTTCCCAACCCCATAGACCCAGGCAGGCTACATAGGGCTCAGGACAGAGCGCACAGCTGGCTGGGAGGCTCAGCCCTGGCTCCGTGAAGGTGAGCAGGGTTGGCAGAGGGGGTGGAAGGGAGGTGCTGCTGGGATGGAACTGAGTGACAGCTTCCTAGGAAAGGAGAGCTGAAGGCTGGGCCGTGGGGCCTAGAGGCCTAGGAGGGCAGTGGCCTATGGAGCTGGGAGCCTCCCACTCAACTCTCTACCCTGGTCCGGTGGAGTCTCCTCCCTTACTGTGGACCCCAAACAGCTCCACCTCAGACTGGGAGGAGAGGCTGGAGGCTGCCTGGTAGACCTTGGGAGCATGGGGCACCTGTCCCTTCTCCCCTGAACTTACCCTCCGCCCACCCCACCGCCACACAATTAGCTGCTCTTGTCTCTAATTGATTCCTCTGGTACACATAGGACAATTAGAATTTAAATTGCCTCTTACAAAGGTCACAAAAACATGATCAAAGAGAAATCTATCAGAGGGGCTGCGTGGCCCCTCCTTCTTGGCCTCCTAGAGCTGTTGGGGTGGAGGCCAGCCACCTGCCAGGGGCCCTGATGTCACCTCAAATCATTCCCAAAGCATCTAGGCCCCTGCTCTGTGAAAGCAAGGAGGGCAAGTCCCCTGCCTCATTTCTGCTCCTTCCTGCAGCCCCCATCCCCTGCTGTGTGACCTTAAGTAAGCTACTCACTCCTGCAAATCTCAGTGGCTTCATCTGTGAAATGGAGCCAGTACAGTTTGCTTCCCAACCATGGGAGGTTCCTCATGAAAAACACCAGGCCTCCCCCCAGCTGTGGACTCCTTGCTTCTCTGATCCCATTTGTTCCTCTGCCTCTTCCAGGAGGCTGACTGTGGGTGCTCATCCTCTGGCTCCTCCAGCCCGACTGTGGCCCAGGCCTGGCTCTGCTCCTCAGGCTGCCCTGGGAGTGGAGGTCACCTGCTTCACTGGAGCCCAGGACGGGACTCTGCCCACACTTTCCTTTGGCTCCCTCAGCAGCTTACCCAGGGTTGGGCACATGGGGAAACAGTCTACCTGACAGACGGGGAAGTGGCTGAAAGAGAGCCCAGGTACCCTACCTTCAGGGGGCTCAGCCTCTGTTGGGACAGGCAGCAAGCCTGGGCAGCAGATGTGACCAGCCTGCACTGGTGTCAGATCTGAGGAGGATTGCTGCGGGCCTCAACTTCCCATCCATGAGACAGGCACGGGGCTGTAAGGTCTCTGATGGCCCTGCTGACTCAAGTTCTTGGGTTGACTTGGGATTGCGGGGGTCGGGGCCCAGGGCCAGAGAAAGCTGGACGGAGTGGCCTTGGCAGTATCAGGAAGTCATGTCAGGCCACCCCAGTCATCTATATCAGCCTTGACAAGCCAAGCTTCTGGGCTTGGTGGGAGGGTGGACAACAAGAGGCCAGCAGGGGCTCGGCTTCCTGGAAAAAGGCCCTGACCTAACCCAGCCAGGTCTAAGAGGAGAACTGGTAGCCACCACAGCCCTAGCCCTTCCCTGTTTCTTCCACCCAAGCTGGGAGGGCTGCCCCTAGAAAGCAAGCAGCAGAGCCCATCCTGCCAGACTGGCTCCAGGAGGAAAGTAGGGCTGAGGCATGGCAGCTTCCCCTGGCCTGGTCTCCCTCCACTGAGAGGCAGCCCACCCAGCGGCTCCGTGAGACATAGAAGGGAGCGATATTCACTGAGCACCCACAATCAGACAACCCTGGGCTGAAAACGCTGCAGAATTGAAGCTTTTAAACTATGGTTCTGGAGAAGACTCCTGAGAGTCCCTTGGACAGCAAGGAGATCAAACTAATCAATCCTCAAGGAAATCAGTCTATCACTGGAAGGACTGATGCTAAAGCTGAAGCTCCAATACTTTGGCCACCTGATGCAAAGAACTGACTCATTGGAAAAACCCTGATGATGGGAAAAATGGAGGGCAGGAGAAGGGGGGTGACAGAGGATGAGACGGTTGGATGGCATCATCAGCTCAATGGACATGCATTTGAGCAAACTCTGGGATACAGTGAAGGACAGGGAAACCTGATGTGCTGCAGCCCATGGGATTGCGAAGAGTCAGACATGACTTAGCGACTAAACAACAACAACCTTACAGAATCCTCCAGCAATCCTATATATCACCATTTCACAAGTGAGAAAACAGGCTCAGAGAGGTCAAGCACCTTGCCCAAGGTCACATAGCAAGGAACTGACAGGGCTGGGATTTAAACTCAGGCTTGCTTGCTTTCAATGCAGAAGGTCTGCATGGCCCAGCCCTGTGGCTGGTACTGGCTGTAAGGCATCTCATTCATCTGGGATTCAGACCAGCAGTAGGAGCACCAGAGGATGTTCTGTGGCTCCTTGGGGTGAGCAGGGAACCCCGTAGGGAGTCTGTGTGGACTCAGGGGAGAGGAGCAAGGTATCAGTATTCCTGTTTTCTCTGGGGTGGCTCCCAAGGTCAGGAGACATCATCACACCTCATTTAGAAGCAGGCACAGAGCCACAAAGCACAGAGATTACCCAGGTAATCCAGCCTGATTACCAGACCCGGAGGAACTTCATTTGGATGCTAAAGGAGGCAGACCTGGGACCCAGGCCTGCAGTGCAGTCAATGAATGCCCTGCCCACTGACCTGGTGTGGGCAGGAGATGCCCCCTAGGAGGCCCCTATTAAAATGAAGAGGCATAGGCAGGCAAGGGGGTGGGGGTGGGGGCAGGGCACACAGGGGCCCACTGAGTATCCTCAGAGCAGGTGGATTCAGGGACAGGGACTTGGCAGAACCTTCCATCTGTACCCCTGTACCCCCTGGAGACCCTCAGTCTTGTTCACTAGCAGGAGGGACTTGTCTAAGTGTGGCGCGGGAGGCTGAGGGTGCCCAGAGAGAGGATGGAGGGGCTGCTGCCGTCTGCAGCACCCTTGCTGTAAGGGTTTCTTGCTCTGACCCTGGGTCTGGCCAGGGCTGGAGGTGGGAATAGGCATTCAGTCAGTGCCTGAAACATAAGAAGGTCTCTCTGGGGCCATAAATCCCATGAGCCCAGGCAAGCAGGCCCACAAAGCTGTTGTGACAGCAGTGGTTAAATTAAGTGGCTGTCACAGAGCAGGGCGGGGCTGGTTTCCTAAAAGGGGATTTATGGCCTCCCTGCCTCATTTGCTGCCCAGTCAGCCTGGGCCCCCCCACTACCTGCCTGTCTGACAGAGGCCCGTTCTCAGAGCCCAGGAGCTCCCGCCACATGGGGGAGCCAGCACGGACTGCCATGCAATCTGGGGCCTCTACGGTTAGGGCTCTGGGACCACACCACTGCCTGCCTTGTCCTCAGAAAAGGGGCCCAAGGCCCTGAGAGGGCGTGAGGTCATGTGAGTCCTGGCCCAGACTCTGACTATCAGAGGACAAACCCACACTTCCTCCCTCAGGATTCAGCTCAGCCCTGCTGCCTCTGAGACTTTGCTGGCTGTAGCTGAGCCCCTTACCTTGCTCCTGCCACCTGCCTTGTTCACTGATCTTCTCCCATGCCACTCCCTTCCAGGTCCTTCTCCTGGAGGACTTTTATCTCCTGGAGTCTTTTATCAGTGAAGACAGAGCAGGAGCAGTGGGCGGGCCGTGCCTTGCCTCCTTCTCACATACACATGCCTGTACACACACACACGTGTCAATGTGTGTGTTGAGTAGCAACATAAATGTGCCAACAGTTCAACTCATTGTAGGAAAAATACTGTGCTTGGACCATTCCATCTGTAGAATCCCCTGACCTGGACTTTGTCAGATGCTGACAAGGGGAACAAATAGAACATCAATGATAACAATAAAGAAACAATACACAAAACATAAAACATACAGGCCTGGAGTCCCAAAGCATCCTCTGACCAACCTGTTCCTTGGAGTTGTCTGACCTTAGGACCACACCCCCCCGCCCCCAGTTGCACAAGCGATCTCAGCCAATGAGGATCCAGAAGGGCTGACACGCCCCTCCTGGACACCACCTTGGGTTCACAACTAGTCTGTGGACAAGCCAGAGAGCCAGACCCATCTCATCTCCTGGTGCTCATTCCAGGGACCCTCCTAAGTCACATTTGTCATTGAAGAAGTGAATTGTGGATGGCCGATGACCAAGCCTCAAATAATAAAATCAAACCCAGTTCATTGATGTCCCTGAGCAAAAGCATGTGGTAAGAGGGAACTGCCACCCTTCTCAGGAGGGTCGTCTGCTTGGGCCACACCTGCAGGGCAACTGCAGGGTCCCAGTCAGCACCTGGGAACGTCCATCAGGACCAGCCCAATCCCCCTCTGCTCTAAAAGGGCTCCTACTGCCTTGACTTTGAGGCCTTGGTGGTGGGAGGGCACGGGTTGGGTTGTCAGGTTTTTAGCTGGATTCTCTCCTGAAGCCCTAGGATGTCAGGAAGGCCAGGAGGGGGTCCCTCTCCTCAGCTTGGCCCCAGGACCCCAGGCCAAAGTTCCAGCCAGCCTTTCCGAATCTTTTCCCTCCACTCCTCATGTGAGCAAGTTTAAGGATTGAAGGTGTCATTTGTAACCTGAACTTTCCCACCTGCTAGCTTTGGCTCAAGCTGTTACCTCCTCCTGGAGGAGCCTCACACTCCATCTCCACCTTTTCTGATCCTCTCCAGCCCCCAAGGACCACATCTGCACCCTGGAGAGGGTCTGGATTCAGAGATCCCGGGTTTTCTCTTCAGTTGAAAGAAGGTTGGTCTGAGATGAGTACAAATGAGATGAGAAGATCCATCTGCCTGGCTGGATCCTCACTGGTCTGTGAAGTGGAAATAACAGCCCTGCTCATCTCCCTGCCCCACCATCCCCTATGCCTGCCCCTGCCCACTGTGGTTCTCGGGCCTTGAAAAGAGGAATCAGCATAGGAGGGCAGGGCAGCCTGGAGCAGAGGGGTGAATTGGAAGGGGAGAGGCTGTTGAGTCAGGACCAGCTGGGGAGCAAACCAGAGGAGGCAGAGTGAAACGGGCTCTCTCGGCCTTAAGGTTCATGAATGGGGAGGGGTTTGTAAGCAAAAGCGAGGAGGTGCAGGCTCTGCAGTTTGTACCTGAAGGGCACCCGGGGCTGCATGCATATGTGATGTGCGTGGTGTGTCTGCGTGTGTGCAAAGAGCCTGTGCTGCTGCTCTATGTGTCACATGCATATATGAGCATGCACGTGTGCCATGTGCATCTCTGTGTATCTGTGTGAGCCTGTACGTGTGTCTATATGCATGTGGCATGTTTGTGTGGTCCTTGGGCCTGGACTGCATCCCAGGGGTCCCATCCTGAGCTGTCAGGGGTTCCATCCCCTTTCCTCCACCTGCTCCTTTAGGTTCTAAGACTTTGTAAGGTTCATCGCTGGCACTGGTACACCTGCAGGTACCCGCAGTCTAAGGAGGGAAAAGAGCCAGACCCTGACTTTGAGGGTCTCCCTGTCTTGGGGGTGGGAGGCCAGCAGATACTACATACTCATTCATACACTCAAGCACGAGCTGGGGTCCAGTGGGGGTCTTGGGCAAGGGGCAGGTTCAGCCCTTGGGGCATGAGACCACAGGCCAGAGTGTGCTAGGAACCTCCATTCAGATCAGGGGGCCAGGCAGAGGTGGAGGTCCTGGGCCCAGGACTGAGGCAGGGCAGACCTGGGCAGATGCAGAGAGAAGGGAGATGGAGGAGCTCTGAGGAGAGAGCAGAGGAATGGGGGTGTGGGAGGTGGGGGTAGAGATGCTGGAAGGGCCCTGGGGCAGTGGAGCCGGGGAGGAGGGGCTGCTGCTGGCCGGCCAAGTTGGCTGACCTGGACATCAAAGCCCAGAGTGTGTTCTGAGGATGCTGGTCGCTCCCTCCCACAGAGAGACAGATGTCCCTTTGATGGTAAGAAGAAAGGATGTTGTACAGAGAGGGTGGAGGAGGGGGACAGGGGAGAAAGAGTCTTCTCCTTGTGGTCACATCTCCTCCCTGTGGCCACCCAGGGAATGGGAGAGACCACATGGTGTCCCATCCTCCACCTCCATTGCCCTGGGAAGCCAGCCCACCACTGGGGTCTTCATCTGTGCAAGGAATGGGCAGGGTCTGATAATGAGTTGTTGTTGTTGCTGTTGTTGTTTTTCAGTTGCTAAGTTGTGTCTGACTCTTTGTGATCCCATGGACTGCAGCATACCAAGCTTCCCTGTCCTTCACTATCTCCCTGAGTTTGCTCAAACTCATGTCCATTGAGTCAGTGATGCCATCCAACCAAATAATGAGTTGACCACCGGCTGCTTCCTGGCAACTTAAGTCCCCTGAAGGGCTGAGTGGGAGTGGGCCAGTCCTGCAACGGAGGGACAGCTGTGTCCTGCGGGAGAAGGGCAGGCTCTGTGCCCACTGGCCACTTCACACCCTCCCTGCAGCCACCTTGGTTAGGCATCTCACCTGGGCCAAAGTGTGTGTGCGCACATGTCTATCAGCCATGAGAGGCTCTGTGCTGTGTGCAGGGCCTGCCCCTCCAGCCCCGGCTGGCCCTCTCATTCCAGCAAGAGCTAGGCATGCTCCCTTTACAGTCCCTGGACATCTCTGAGTCCCACCTCTGCTCTTGGCTCACCGTTTCCTAGCCTGGCATACTGTCTGCACCACCGTTAGTTCATAGGATGCCTTTGTAAGAAATAGCAGCAGGCTCCCTTCCTCCAGATGCTTTCTTGCCATCTGTTGGAACATTGTCATACTAAAGATACACATCTATGATGGACTGGAGCTGCGAGGTGAGGACCCTGAACCCTCCCTGCCCTCCTCTTGGTGGCCCCAATCCACTATGTTCCTCCATGAGCCCCGGGGCCGGCAGAGCTTGTGGTGTGGTCTTGATGAGAGCAGTGGTGGCCTTGGGTATCCCTTCTGAGAGCCAGGTTTGGGGAATTCCTCCTGAGAGAGCCAGCCTTCTCCCCTCCACTGTCACATCCCAGAGAGGGCACACTTTGGGGGGCAGCCCCATCTCTACCAGTGCCTGATGGGCCCTGCGTTACAGGCGGCAAATGTATCACAGCTGGATCCAGGGTAGATTTCAGTCCAAGTGGGGAGCATATCCTCTTGGCCAGCATCTATCTGAATGAGAGGGCTTGGTTCGTGGTCCCAGCTCTGGGACCATCAGGAAACATCTTCAATGTAGCAACTGGTTCTGAAGAACCCATGGCTTCTCCATGTGTGCTCAGTCATGTCTGACTCTTTGCAACCCTATGGGCTGCAACATGCCAGGTTTCTCTGGCCATGGGATTTCCCAGGCAAGAAGACTGTAGCTGGTTGCCATTTCCTTCTCCGGGGATCTTCCCAACCCAGGGGTCAAATCCACGTCTCCTGCATCTCCTGCATTGACAGGTGGATTCTTTACCACAGGGCTACCATGGGTTCTCTATGACCTCCTTAAGCCAGGTTCTTTGGAAAGGCCCCTTTAATATGGAACACCAGCTCCCCCAATCACCCCACCCCACCAGTCTGTGGGTGTTTGCTGGTCACCACAAAGGGAATAACTTTCCTCTGCTCAGGCAGGACCGTAAGCTTGGACAGATTCTGGGTTTTCTCACCTGTACTCCCACTCCTGTTACATTCTTTGCTCAACACCATAGCCTACAACCCCCTAACTTCCCACCGAGGGGATGCCCACCACACCCTTCTGCCCACACCTCCCATGGGAAGGCACATCCTGTGCCCAGGGCCTGGTCCTTATTGGTGCCAAGGTGCTACTGGGTAGGTTTGTAGGGACCTACAGACCTCTTAACCCCAGCTGTGCCCAGCCCTGATACCGGCTCCTGGGACTCCCGGCTTTGTGCCATTAGCGCCTCCAGCCTCTGCCCACAGCCTCTCCCCTCCATGCTCATAAGGCTGAGCCATTCCAAAGACCCCTGGCTGCCCTCCCTCTTCCTCTTAGAAACAGATGCTTGCAGACTGCAGCGTCCACACCTGCTAACCAGATATTCCTGGACCCCCTGGGGCAGAAATGCAGCAGTGCCTCTGCTGTTCATATCCAGGGAAGTTCGCACCATCTACCACTTAGGCCCAGGCTCCGTCAGCAACCTGGTGGAAAAACCCTGTCAGCCCCAACGGACTTGGCTCTGACCCCTTGAGAAGGAAAATGGGAAATAAAATGGAGGTGGGGGAGATACGGGAAAACAAATTTCCAAGACTTGTATGTGACGGTGACATCCCAACAGCCACTGTTGACGTGGAAAAATAAAAGTTGCTGGCTTGTTTTTTTGCCCTCTCTTTTTAAATGATTTGACGTTTTATTCCCCACCACCCCACCATCAAACTCTCTATTCTCTGCTAATGGCAGAATAATAAAAAATTATACCTCATAGAGTGTGAGTGAGAGGCCAAGACGGGAGCCCAGGAGAGGGAGGAAGGAGAGGAAGAAAAAGGTTATTATAAATGTGTCAGCCTTGTTTATGGCCCTTTATCAGGGAGGGAGAGACACCGTCAGCGCACACTTTAAAGCGGCCTGCCAGCTTGGTTGGGGACTGTAAATAATTTTTATTTTCAGCTGCATTTAGATATTTTAAAATATACACCCGCCAGCCAGCCATTGTGGGGAGCCAGCCGTGCTGCTGGGGAGAAGCGGGGTGGGGGTGGCTTGCCTTTCAGTCCCTTTGATGGGCCTGTGCTTGACAATTAGGGCTTTCAGCAGCAGTGTTCCCTGATAAGGGTTCCCTTCCCAAGGAGCCAGCAGAGATAGTGAGGCCAGCCTCGGTGGCTGCCAAACTCCCCAGCTGGCTGGCTGGGGCCCATGTGACGGAGCAGGACTGGGGAAGCTCGCTCAGCCAGCCGGTGTCCTTCCCAAAAAGGTCAGCAAAGGCACAGGCTGCCCGGGTCAGCGCCCCATGCTCCAGGCACCGCTGGACACCCCATCTACATTGCAGGCTTGAGACCATGTAGCTTCAGCCCTTCAGGTTTCATTCATGCTGTTGTTCACTGGTCAATATTTATTGAGCACCCACTGTATGCCAGGATCATAAGGGTTCAAGGGCAGGGGAACTTAAAGACCATTTCATCTAATTAGTCTTCTTATCCCTCCTACTAGGTGGCCTCCCAGGAGCAGTCCATCATGACCTCTCATGCTAGCCCACTGCATTCTGGGCTTGAAATGGGCTGTCCCAAGGCGATGTGGTCCAGGGAGTGAGAACACACACTCCATAACTGAGTCTTGGCTGAGATCTTGGGCAGATGACTTCCAAGGGCTGAGCCTCCATTTCTCCTCCTGCAAAATGGGGATAACAGTGATACCAACCTCATATGGTTATGGAGATGAGGAGCATAAAGGCTTTGCTGTCTGACACACAGGGAGCACACTCTAAAATAAATAATGTCTCTCCTCACTGGTTCTGCGTATTCAATCCCACCAATAACCCCTAAATGTCTAAGGTGCTAGCACAGAGCCCAGGATTAAGGGGAAGCTGCAAAGAGCTGAGCTCTGTTTTCCAGAATCTCATGGGCCAGGCCAGAAAGAGGGCGTGTGTGTGTGAGGAAGGCTCATCAGGACAGGCTCTGGCAGAAGGGTCCTAAAAGGAGGAATAAGATTGAAGTGAGGAGGAATAGGGAAGAGCCTGGCCTGGTTGGAGAGGAAGGGATGGTCAATGCACTGATGGCCTGATGTCCTCCCCAGGCTCGTTCTCAGGAATTCCCAGGTGGCGCTAGTGGTAAAGAAACTGCCTGCCAATGCAGGAGACTTGAGAGACACACGTTCAATCCTTGGGTAGGGAAGATCCCCTGGAGGAGGGCATGGCCACCCACTCCGTATTCTTGCCTGGAAAAATTCCATACAGAGGAGTCTGGTGGGCTACATTCCATGGGGTTGCAGAGTCAGACACAAGTGAAGTGACCACACGCACACAGGCTGCTTCCTAAACCAGCTCTGAGAGGGGATTTGGCACACATACCCCACGATAGTTGTGTCCCAGGTATGTGGCCGGCACATTACTGTCCCCTGTGTCTTAGGGCTTCTAACTTCGGTGCCCACTGAACTCCACTTCTCTCTGGTGGATGTGGGAGACACCTTCCATGCCCTTTGTGTCCCTCTAGACCCTTGGGGCTGGGCAGGCTCAGAGAACCAAATCCCCTAGGTCTCTGACTGTTAGTCACAGGAGAGCAAGCCTCTTAAGCCCTCCCAGTTAAGTTCCTTCTGCTGGCTGGAAGGACAGGTGACACCAGATCAAACGGCAACTGGATGCTTAGCCCTGAGTATGGATTTAAATAAGAGGGTGGAGCTGGGCAGGAGCAGACCCAGGTTTGTACTAGACCTGGCATGAGGTCTGTGGGTTGAGAGGAAACCATGAAGCATGAGACAGGGATAGACAGAGGGATAGGATGGAGAGGGAGCAGACAGGGGCTCTATACTTGCCTCTTACCTCTTGTCATCCCTTCACGCAACCTTTACATGTCATAAAAACACTACTGCCTGCTCTGAGGCTAGGGCTTAAAGCACTAAGAGCCCCAGAGGGAGAAAGATGTGTAAACAGGCAAGGACAAACCAGCGTATGAAATGGTGGTCTATGGTGGTGCAAAGCTGGAGAGAGGAGGTGGGCATCTAGGAAGGAGCAGGAGAGATTGAGTGGGCTTCAGAAGTAGACGCAGGAGTTTTCCAAGCAGATTAGGTGGTGAGGACGCTGCATGTAGAGGGTACAGCATGAACAAAGGCCTGAAAGCATATATTGCAGCCACGTGGGTCACTGGGAAAAGTACAAAGTAATTATGAATGCCTGGGTTTATGTTTCCCAAAAGTGTCCTGAAGAATATTAGTCCTGGGAGACTTTGATCAATGTTACTTGAAACAAGAGTTCCCCTGGTGGGTTATATTTGGGAAATGTTAGACTAAACAATGAAGAGCACAGGGTATAAGATCGATACACAAAATCAATTGTAGTCCTATACATAGCAGTGAAAAATGAAATTAAGGAAGCAGTTACATTTACAACAGCATCAAAAAGAATAATATACTTAGGAATAAATTTAACCAAGGAGGTATGAGATTTGTACCCTCGAAACTACAAAATTTTTCTGAAAGAAATTAAAGACTGAAGTAAACAGGAAGACATCCAATGTTCATGGATTGGAAGCCTTAATATTATTAAGGTTGCAGTACTCCTTAAATTGATGTATAGATTCAATAAATCCATATCAAAATCTCAGTTGGCTTTTTTTTTTCCTGCAGGAATTGCATCAACTGATCCTAAAATTTACATGAAAATGCAAGGGACTGCTGGTGGGAATACAAAATAGTACAGCCACTTTGAAAGACAATTTGGCAATTTCTTACAAAACTAAACATATTCTTACCATAAGATTCAGCAGCTATGTTCCTTGGTATTTACCCTGAGGAGTTGAAAATTTATATCCACATGGAAACTTTCACACTAAGGTTTATATCAGCTTTATTCATAATTGCCAAAAGTTGTAATACCCAAGATGTTATTCAGTAGGTAAATGGATAAACAAACCTTGGTATATTTAGATAATGGAATATTATTCAAGGCTGAAAAGAAATGAGCTATCAAGCTATGAAAAGACATGCAAGAAATTAAAATAAGTATTACTGAGTGAAAGAAGCCAATCTAAAAAAGCTACATACTGTATAACTCAAATTATATGACAATTGTTGTTGTTCAGTCGCCCAGTTATGTCCGACTCTTTGTTACTTCATGGACTGCAGCATGCCAGGCCTCTCTGTCCCTCACCATCTCCCTAAATTTGCCCAAGTTCATGTCCATTGCATCAGTGATGCCATCCAGCCATCTCATCCTCCGACGCCCTCTTCTCCTTCTACCCTCAATCTTTCCCAGTATCAGGGACTTTTCCAATGAGTCAGTCCTAATATGGCAATTAGGAAAAGGCAAAAATATGGAGACAACAGGGCTTCCCTGGTGGCTCAGATGGTAAAGAATCTGCCTGCAACATGAGAGACCTGGGTTTTATCCCTGGGTTGGGAAGATTCCCTGGAGGAGGGCATGGCAACCCATTCCAGTATTCTTGCCTAGAGAATCCCCATGAACAGAGGAGCCTGGCAGGCTACAGTCCATGGGGTCACCAAGTTCAGACTGAATGACTAAGCACATGGAGACAACAACAAAAAATATCACTGAATTTTAGCAGTTGGAGGGAGGGAGGGATGAGTAGGTGAAGCACAAAGGATTTTAGAGTAGTGAACTACTCTGTACAGTGTTATAATGGTGGATACAGGTCATTATACATTTATCTAAACCTATAGAATGTAAAACACCAAGAGCAAATCCTAATGTAAACTGTGGACTCTGATTGATAATGATGTATCAGTGTAGGCTCCTCAGTTGTAGCAAATGTACCTCTCTGGTGTGAGATGTTGATCACAGGGCGGGGGTGGGGGGGGAGTGGTGATGAAGGCAGGGATTATAGGGGAAATTTCTATTTTGCTGTGAATCTAAAACTGCTCTAAAAATTTTCTATTTAAATATGTCTATTTTCAAAATGCAAGGGACCTATAATAGCCAAAATAATCTTGAAAAAGAACAAAGTTGGCAGACTCATACATCCCAATTTCAAAATTCACTGTAAAGCTAGAGTAATCAATACATTGTGGTACTGGCATAAGAACAGACGTATAGATTAATGGAATAGAAATGAGAGTTCAAAAATAAAGCCTCACATTTATAGTCAATAGATTTTCAACAAAGGAACCAAGACAACTCAATGGGGGAAATAATAGTTTTTTCAACAAATGATGCGGGGACAACTGAATAGCCATACACAAAAGAATGAAGTTGAACCCCTTCCTCGCACTATACATAAAAAATTACTCAATACAGATTAAAGACCTAAATATAAGGCTTGAGATTGGGAAAGGCTAGGCTGCTGGGACTAGAGGCAGGGGAGTGGGATTACCACCTAGTCAGGTCCTGTTATAGAAATCTTAGAAGACTTCTTAGTCTAAAGAAGTCTTAGAAGTCCAAAGAAGTCTTAGAAGACTCAGAAGTCTTCTACAATAATCATTATTATTTATTTTGCCGTAAAATTCAGAGGTTGACAAATGTCAGTAACAGACTTTATAGTGAATCCACAGAAACTAGAAGAGTCTGTAAAGATTTGCCACCTCTCTTCCAATTTATCTGCTTTGATAGTTGGTGGGAGTAGACATTGGTACAACCTTTTGGAGGACAACTTTGCAGTTAATAATGCCCTTCCTGAAAAATGTGAGAGCCCTACCACCCTTTGGCATTTGCAGAAAATACCAGAAAATGGAGCAGAGAGAAAGAGGTACAAAGGCGTCATCACAGAATTGCTTGTAACAGCCTCTTTGTTAGACCAATTACAAAAATGGTCCCAATTCCCCATACTTTCCTGTATCCTTTTCCAATGTCCCTTTGCAGCTCTTTCCAGCAAGAGATGAAATTGATTTCTCAACCCCTTGAATCCAGTTTGGCCTCTGACTAGATTTGGCCAACGGAATATGGTGGAAGTGACCACGTGCCAGTTCCCAGTGGCGGCCTCAGGAGCCCTTGTAAGCTCCCACTTGTTCTCTTGGACACCTGCTACCAACATGAGGACAAGTCTAGCCGAGTTTGCTGAAGGATGAGAGACCACAGGGAAGAGAAGAAAATCATCTCAGGCGAGGCCATCCTGGACCAGCCAGCCCCCGGGTGACCCTCCAGCTGACTGCAGATGCCCGAGTGGACTCAGGAATCAGCCTAGCCTGGCCCAGACCAGGGCTGCCCAGCTGACTCAGACTCATGAGCACAGCTTTGGGGTTGTCAGGTGGCCATTATTTATAGTACTAAAAAACGGATTCAGCCCCGAACTGGAGGCCACCCAGATGCCCACTGATGCGAGGCTAAAAGTATAAATGGTGGTTCGGCCGTACAATGGGACACTCTGTGGCCATTAAGAAATGAGGCCGATCCATACATACTGACCTGGATGATGTCCATGATATATTGGTGAGGAAACAAAGCAAGTGACTGGTCAATATTTATGCCACGACCCCATTTTTGTCTTTGTTTTTTTTTTAAGTCTGTGTGTAAAATACATAGAATAGATTCACCTAGGGAAAAATCAGCAGTGGTACACAGCAAACTATTCATAAAGGTTGCCTCTAAGGGAGACAGGGAGGAGTTTTATATTTTCGTTTTCTTTGTTACATTTTTTTTTAAGTGAAGATTACTTGAGAGAAAAAAACACACACACCAAAAGCTGGTGTTTTCAGTGACTGAGTTTGTTGAAATTGAGGCCCAGCTGTTTGTTGAAATTGAGGGTTCTCCAGCTTCTCCTCTTCTGCCCTGACCCAAGTCCACCCCCTCCTCCAGCAAACTCACACCCCTGCATATCGCTCCATCACTCGATCACTCAACCCTCACCCCCTTAGGTATTTACCTTCAGATAAGAGAGCAGGAAGATCCTCAGGGGATTCAGTCCTGCCTTTGTGATACAAAGGGAAACTTGGTACCACAGAGGTGGCTGGGACACAGAGGAGGCCTCCGAGGCAACAGCTGAGCTGAGGGAAGACACAGGTGTCCTGAGGGCCCGTCCACCTCAAGGAGCCTGGAGCCAGCCCCAGCCCAGCCCAGACCTCTGCTGGGTCCCAGTTCCCTCAGACAGAGCCTCGAGGATCAGGGACAAGCTTTGTCCTTCTTGGGAGATGGAGGAGGGGCTGGAGGTTGGGGGGAAAGGGACAGAACCCAAGAGAAGGAGGGATGGGTGGGGGTGGGCATGAGTGCCAGCCGCAGCCCGGAGCCTCCAGCAGGCAGCAGCCAGATAATAAGCAAGAATAATAGAGGAAGGAGAGCGAAATGTCACATAGACTCTGGTGCCATTAGCCACCAGAGAAGGGAAATATCACATAATTAGGCCGGGCCTTTGTTTGCTTTTGTACAGGGGAAATATGAGGGGGCCCTGGTTATTGTGGGGGGCACTGTGCCTCTGGGAATGGATCTGTTTACCTGGGGTGCGGGTTGGGGCAAGGGGAAGTGGATTCTGGGACCCTCGGGTTTCCCACTCCCTGGTCCCTGAGCCTGACATGCTCAGGGGGTATTTGGACGGGGACCAGGGAAAGGATGGGACTGGTTCCACCTCGAAACTGAGACGTGGCGCTCAGAGGCTTCCTTGCTAAACTGTGTTTGCTGCTGTTTGTTTATATTTCTCTCGTTATTACCCAAGTCACAGAAACACCCGGGTAATAGCTGCAAAATTACACACTCGCAGCTAATTCGAGTACGACTCTTGGCATAGCAGCCACGTTTTAAGGAGAAATAAACAAGGCTTGAAATAAAAGTCGGCAGGAATACAAATCTGCAGCGACGAGGCCCACCCCCCCCCCCCATGCAACAACTAGCACATACAGCCCTCTCTCCGCACGTGCACACGCCTCTAGCCAGGCCCAAGGACCCACAGGCCAGCCTTCCCCATTCCCTTCAGGACGACTTGAAGGGGCTCTTATCACTGCTCCCCCCACTCCAGTCCAGGTTAGGCCAGGTCCTTCGTTCTTCAGACCCAGGCTCCTCCTCTGCCTGACTCCCTTCATTTGAGGGTGCCCACTCTCCTGCTTCCCTGGCTAAGGAGGTTCTAACCACCTGCTCACCATTTACTCATCTAACACGTGTTTCTTGAGCATATACTTGTGCCAGGCATGGATGGTGCTCTAGTAGTGAGAAAATACAGACACAGTGTATGAGACTGATATTAGACAACTAAATGCTTAAATAAGTGCATAATAACAGGCTGGGACAACTGCTCTAAAGGAAAAGCACAGTGTGCAATGGGAGTGGAGAAGAGAGACTTGCTTCAGATTGTGGGTTCACAAAGGGCTTCTTTTAGGGAAAAAGAAAGGCCTGTTTGATTTGAGGCCCAGAAGTGAGAATTTTCTGAGTGCTGAGGGGGAGGACAGCATTCCAGGTGGAGGGAACAGCATGGGCAAAGGCTCTGAGGCAGGAAGCCAGTGTGGCTGGTGAGCAGGGAGCTGGGGGGATGTAATGTGAACTGGCCTGGACATAGGTGCCACAGGCCACCTTAGGGAGTTGGAAAGGGTTATAAGGCTCTAAGGAAAGAGGAATTGATCTTACAATCTTGAAATATCTCCCTGCTTGGCTAGGGTGGGAGAGTCAGGTGGAGGGGTGGTTGTAGACTTCCTAGTAAGAGATGATTATGGCTTGAGAAGGGGCTGTGGCAATAAGAACTAAGAGGGAAGAAGGGGTTAAGGGGATCCCAAAGGCAGACAGCACTTGGGTTTCCAGGGGAAGGGAGAAGGAGTCAAAGGGAGCTGGTGGATGGGGTTCATTTCCCAAAATGGGGAGTCTGCAGGAAGCATGGGTCTGGGACGTGTGCCTGGGGTGCACAGAGATAACACTCAAGACCACTGGGGAGACAAGGTTGTCCATGGAGAGAGAACAATGAGGAGAGAAGGTGTGTGCACACACGTGTGACTCAACTCGGACTCTGGCAGACTGCCCCTCCCCCCATCACTAACAACAAGAATAAAAGTTCCAGCCACAATTTGTGGAGAGAATTAAACAAGAAGGAGTCTCATCCCAGCTGCATCAGAGGCAGCCCCACCTTACCCTCTACCTCCCTGAGGATCTGCTCCAACCAAGTGTCTGTGAGCTGGGAAATTTGTTGGGAGAGGGAGTGTAGGAACCGGGAGAACCCATGGAGCTCGGCCCAGAGATGAGAGAGGTGACAGGTGGGAGCAGGAGGGGAGAGAGGGAGAGGATGGTTGGCTGGGGTGGGCGAGGAGGACAGAAAAGACAGAAGGCAGGCAGGGACGGGGCCGGGCAGCAAGGGGGCCTCTATCTCTGCCAGGCAGGCCCAGGCTGCAGGAACTAATTAGCGCAAAACGATGTCCTAAGTAGGCACTCTGACTCCGGCTCACACCCACACGCTCACACCATGGAGTGTAAGCGAGTGAGCGTATGACAGTGCCGGAGGCAATGTCACCAGGCCCCTCCCCTCCCCGTCCCCCTCTTCCTGAGAAACCTGGGGGGCAGGGCAGGGAACCCAAGCTGGGAGGTGGGAGACCCTGGTTTGCCAGAGTCCCCGACCCTGTCTGGCCCCTGGCCTCCCTGGGAGGAGTTGATGGAGGTCCTGTCTGGCCATTGAAGCCTCAGACCATCCTGGGCCCAACCCCAGCCTCCTGGGACTCCAAGTTCTACTGTCCCTCACTGCTTGTCCGTGTGTGTGTGTATGTGTGTGTGTGGTCCACATATTCTGCTTGTCCCCATGTGTCCTTACAAAACATGCTTGCGCACCTGTGTGCACATGCATGTGTATGTCCAGGTGCATCAGTGTGAGGAAAGGGAGGGGATCCCAGCTAAACTGGTGAGTGGCAGATTGCTGAAGCCTGACTCAGCAACCCTCCGCAGGGAATTCTCCTCCACCCCTCTGCCAGGCCCTCGGGCCCTCCTCGGGCCCTCGGTCCCTGAGCTCCTGCAGCAGGAATTGTACTCACTGCACCCCTGGGGGATTCTCTGGGGCCTCGGACTGACTGAGAACTGCCCTGGAAGTGGCGGGAACTCTCCTTGTTTTTGTCAGGCTGGCAGGCTCTGCTGGGGCAGAGGCCTGAGGGTCTAGGATCTGCTGTGTGGAGGCAGCTGGCCTGAGGCTGCCGAGGGAGCTCTGTGCTTCAGCAACACCTAGTTGGACTCAGGGGACACTGGACAAGGTCTGTCTCTAGCCTCCTTGACTCTGGGCAGAACTCTGGGAAGGAGAGGCTATAGCCAAGTAACCCCCCCCCCCCATAGCCAAGGATACAAGGGTAAAGGAGGTTTTGCCATACATTGTTGAACGAAGTTTGGCTTACAGGCCATAAATTGTCTAGGTTTGAGGTCCATCCTTGCCACTGATGTGCCTTGTGACACTGGACAACATCCTCCTCTCGGGCCTCAGTTTGTGCATCCGTAAAATCAGTAGGGGTGGATGCTAGAGGACTGGATGGCCCCTGAGGGCCTGTTCAGCTCCAATGCTTTATTGCATGATTGAGGCAAGCAACTCTTGGCCACTGAGGACCAGCTCAGCGACGTGAGTTGGGGGCAGGAAGTCCAGAGAGCACAGTCCCAGGATGCTTTCGGTCACAAGGGTGCTTGTACCACCCTGCATTGCTCACATCTACAGAGAGCGTCTCCCTAAACATTCAGTCTCACTTAAGAATTTCATCCTCACCTGAGCTCTGTGCCTTCTGGAACTGACTGGCTCACAGGGTGACAGAAGCTGCATGATTGCAAGCCCAGAGCTGATGGAGAAGCCCATGTGACAACTGGTACTCCCCTTGCCCCCAGCCAACTGCCCCTAGGGAGGTCCATGTTTGTACCTTCCTATCTTCTCTACTGGGCTTCCCTGGTGGCTCAGATGGTAAAGAATCCACCTGCAGTGCAGGAGACCCAAGTTCGATCCCTAGGTCGGGAAGATACCCTGGAGAAGGGAATGACTACACTCTCCAGTATTCTTGCCTGGAGAATTCTAAGGATAGAGGAGCCCAGAGAGCTATAGTCCATGGGGTCCCAAAGAGTTGGACACGATTGAGCAATTATCACTTTCATCTTCTTTACTGCGTCTATTCAGGACTAGGGAGATAATGGCCCGAGGAGCAGCTTAACATTTTAATTTATTATTTTGAAAAAAAAACAAACAGTTAATAAAAAAGTAAAAGTAGGGTAAAAACCTTCCCTCCCTCTTGCTGCTCTGCAGGCCTGGCTTTTAGTTTCCCGTGGGTCCTTTCAGGGTTTCATTTACTTTCAGAAGCAAATACAAACACAAGCATCTTCTGAACGGATGACTAAGAGATCCGGGGGCTTTCACGGAGTGCCAAGAGCTGGGCCTCCCATCCCTGACTGGCCTCAGACCCAAGGATGCGACCATCCCAGAATGATAATCAATCGGACACTTTCAAATATTTATGAAACACTGATGGATTTTCTCAGTCTGGAGTTGTAGCTTTCATGGAATTGGGCTTTATTAGCCAGAAAGTCAATATTTTCCCTGGGCCACGGCCCAGCTGCATGTGTTCCTGTCGTGCTCCTGGTCCTGCGGGCCTGGCTGCTTCTGCCGTGTCAGCTTCTTGCCAGCGGCTCTCAATTTCCCTGCCACTGAGAGCTGGTAGGGAAGGACATACAAAGGCTAGACCTCAGGGATGAGCCTCTGTGCAGAGACTTACTCTGGGGCTTGTGCTGGGCAAGTCATTTTCCCTCCCTGAGCCTCAGTTACCCTATTTTTCTGTGACTCTGAGGTCAAAACCAGGGGCAGCAGAGAGAGCTAATGAGCTTGACTGTGATGAGTGGGTGGGGGAGCAGGACTGCTGGGGTGCCAGAGTGGAGCCAGGTAGGGGGCCATCTGGTGCCAGGGAAGCTAAGGCAGGGCCTTCTTACCCTGCCCAGCCTTTTGAAGTGTGTGTGTGTGTGTGTGTGTGTGTGTGTGTGC
Organism: Okapia johnstoni; assembly: GCA_024291935.2. Lineage (NCBI taxonomy): Eukaryota > Metazoa > Chordata > Mammalia > Artiodactyla > Giraffidae > Okapia > Okapia johnstoni. Next base: position 28,744,134 of record CM044326.1, read on the forward strand.
ATTTTAATTTTACAGTCTTGTGTTAGTCGCTCAGTCATGTCCGACTTTTTTCAACCCCATGGATTGTAGCCCACCAGGCTCCTCTGTCTATGAAATTTTTTACGTAAGAATACAGGAGGGGTAGCCATTCTTTTCTCCAGGGGACCTTCCTGACCTAGGGATCAAACCTGGGTTTCCCACACTGTAGGCAGGTTCTTTAGCATTACCGACAGATTCTTTACTTTCTGAGCCACCAGGGGAGCTGAAAGGGTTAGTGGCTCAGTCGTGTCCGACTCTTTGTGACCCCATGGGCTGCAGCCCACCAGGTTCCTCTGTCCATGGAATTCTCCAGGCAAGAATACTAGAGTGGGTTGCCATGCCCTCCTCCAGGGAATCTTCCTGACCCAAGGATCAAACCCAAGTCTCCTATATTACAGGCAGATTCTTTACCATCTGAGCCACCCCAGATGCTCTTACGATCTTAAAAATATTTAAACATATATTCTAGTAATAGGAATACATGAATACCTTTTTACCACAAAAACTCAGTGTACAAGCATATCACACAGGAGGCTTCTTTCCCTACAGAGCATCCTCCACTGTTTACCATTGTTAACAGTTTGATATGTAGCTTGCTGACCTTCCCTTTTTACACACAAAATACCTACATGTGCACAGATAAGAGGCTGTTTTACAACATAACTAGGATCCTACTAGATACATCTTGTCCTGGAATTTACTTTCTTCCCCCATAAGCTTGGGAGATCTCAACTGCTTCCAGGTATTCCTTACAAAGGATGGGTCTTAGCTGGCCTAACCACTCCCCTATATATGGGCATTCAGGTTGTTTCTGGTTTTTCACTGTTACAAAGAGGGATGCTGGGCATATCCTTGATGATCCTGCTCTCTTGGCCTAGTTGAGACCTCCTCTCAGTCCCGAGGTACATGGGGCCCACTCAGCCAAAGGAAAAGTCTGATCCATGATGGCCCCTGAGTAGGAAGGGCCGAAGGCATGCTCCCTCTGGGAGAAGCTGAATTCTGAGCCCGAACACAGATGCCTGTAGGATGGCATTTCAGCAGTGAGATGGCAGTGGTGGGGTTAAGAATACTGCCTGTTACAGAATGCCACATCTCTTACTACCCATCCTCTCTGGTTCTCACCCAAGACAGTCCCAGAAGGGGGAACATGAAGACGCTCTGGGAGGAGGCTGGAGTGGAGAGGTCACTGGTGGCTGCAAAGCAAAATGCTCAGAAGGGAGCTTGGGCTTGACCAGGACTTGATGAGACCACCATTCATGGTCACAAGCCAGGGTACGGAGCTGGGAGTTTACTTTCTCTGAATGTTTGCTGTATGCGAGGCTCTGTGCTAGGAAATGTGGATGCTTGTTGCTGTTCAGTCACTAAGTCGTGTCTGACTGTTTGCGACCCCATGAACTGTAGCACACCAGGCTTCCCTGTCCTTCACTATCTCCCAGAGTTTGCTCACACTCATGTCCATTGAATCAGTGATGCCATCCAACCATCTCACCCTCTGTCCCCCACTCCTCCTCCTGTCCTCACTCTTTCCCAGCATCAGGGTTTATTTTACTTCAGTCCTGTGTGGTAGTGGTGATTTCATTTACAAACACAGATATTGCAGCTGAGGTCAGGTGGCTTGCCCCAGGCCACACAGCCACTTTCCCTGACTGCACAGCCCAAGTCCATCCATCTTCCCTGGCTGCCTCCCTTTGGCCTTTGGGCTCCCCCACCAGATGATGCTAGGTCTGGAGCCCCACAGGTCTCCGGCCACCTGGCCCTTGCAGGTAAGTGGTCAGTGGTGACAGATGGACTAGGGCCTCTCCTGGGAAGAGCAGGGTCGCCACAGGGCTCGTATAACCTGCCTGAACTCATTGCATTGTGGCATCACGTGGTTGGGAAGCAGGCTCTAGAATCTGCACAGGCATTGTGGGAGTCAGGCAGAGCTCAGGTTTGCTCAGGCTGTGGGTCCGAGGCTAGGTTTGGGGTCAAGGGCAAACAGCATGGCTGGAGATTTGTTGGCTGGGGATGAAAAGCTAGGGCCTTCCTTACTTGTCCTTTCATATCTCTGTGTTAAGGCAGGACTTAGAGATTTCTTCAGATTCTCAGAAGTATCTGTGGTTCCCAAAGAGGTTCCAACTTCATGGATTAAGACGCAGTCTCCAGAGAGCACCTGGGGCAGAGGAAGGAGTCTGGGAATCCTAGTTAGGACCCCATCTCTACCCTGACTCTCAGCATCCCCATCTGTCTTACCCTGGGCTAGACCTGAGCATCCCTAAAGGCCTTCCTGGCACCTCTAGCTGGACTCCCCTCTCCATCCCAGAAAAAGCAAAGCATTCTGGGAGGTTTAAGTAGGGATGGTCTTTGAGAATCCCTAGGCTCCAGGGGGTGAAGAACTGGAGAACTGGCTCATGCCTTGGGGAGCAGGAGGTGAGGAGACAAGTAAGAGAATACAAGGATAAATTTCTCTATTTTTTTTTTACCTCCAATGGAACTGGGCAGGGAGGGAGGGTCCAACATGAAGAACTGGGAATCTGTGTGTTGAGTGCTGGAAAAGCTCTTCAGGCTGAGGGGTCCAGTTGCCTCTGTAGCCCAGATGATACAGGTGCCCAACTCTGTGCCTGTCCACAGTGGGATGTGCCCTGGTGGGAACAGAGAAGGAGAGCCCTGCCATTCCCCCTCAGAGAGCTGTTACCAGGCCTGGTAGATAAGTTGCAGCCAGAGCCACAGAGTTTGGACTCTGTGGCTTCAGGGGTTCTGGAAGCAGCCCAAGGCCTAGATCCATCAATGAATGAGGCCCTGACATTGGCAGATGGCTTTAGCATCACACAAGCAGGACAGACTTCCTGGAGGAGAAGGGAGACTGCATTGAGCAGGTCTCCTAAGTGTGTGTGCTGGAGCCAGACACACCTGGGTAACCCTCTCACCTCATTATTTATTGGATGTATAACCATGAACAACTGACTTTGCCTTCCTGTGCCATAGTACCCTCATCTCTGAAATGGGAATAATAATAAATTCTAACCCAGAGAGTTGTTGTGAGGATCCCAATTTCTTATACTGATGCCTGACACAAAGCAATCGCTCAACAAAGATAAGTCATTTTTGTGATTATTTTCATCAATATGATTAGAGGATAGCTGGGCTGTCAGATCCTGTTGCCTCTGCCCACTTTTCCAGGGCTGGAGGATGGGCCTCCCAGGCTGGCTTGGATCCCCAGAGAAAGCCCCTCTGCAGCTGCTGAGTGTCGTTGTCTATAAGCCTGACACTGGTTCCAGCCCAACCCTCCAAGAAACCTTCACAAAGAATGTTTAGGGACCCTGAAACAGCTCTAGGTTGTTCACAAAGAATAAGTCAGGGAAAGGTAAGCAAATCTTTTTTCCTGACAGGACACTAGGACACAGGGTGCCTATAGGTGCCTACAAAGCTCTGCACCTGATGTTGGTGAGGCCAAGATGGTACCCTGAGGCTGGAATACAGGGCATGGTCTACAACTGACTGATCAGTCAACCCTGACAGCTCCTGGATTACTGACTCATGGATTGCTGTCAAGACTCTTTTGGGTACAAGTAACATTAACTCAGCTTTCCCGGTGGCTTAGCGGTTGAGAATCTACCTGGCAATGCAAGAGACATGAATTCCATCCTGGGGTCAGGAATATCCTTGGGAGAAGGAAATGGCAACCCATTCCAGTATTCTTGCTTGGGAAATCCCATGGACAGAGGAGCCTGACAGGCTGTAGTCCATGGGGTTGCAAAAGAGTTGAACATGACTTAGAGACTAAACAAAAACAACATTAACTCAATTCCAACTGGTTAAGCAAAAGAAAACAAAAGAAAGAGAAGGAATTTATTGGCTAATATAACTGAGAAATCCAGGGGTGTGGACTTCAGGCATAGCTGGATCCAGAAGCTCAAATACTATCATGAGAAAATTGTCTCTCTCTCCTTGGTGTTGGCTTAAACTGGCCCTCTTGCTTTTAGGGCCCCTGGAAGCTCCAGTGTGATAGATACCCTGCCAGCTCTAAGTTCAGGAGAATCAGAGTTTCTTCCTATCAGTTTCAATTAAAGTCTAGAATGCAGCCTTACTGGTTTAACTTGAGTCATGTGCCCAAGGCTGAACCAATCTCAGTGATCAGAAGCATGTGGCCCTCTCATTGGCCACACAAAGGTGACATGCGCAACTGGGGCTGGGGAAGGGTCAGCCTTACTCTAAGGATTGAGAGTAGGAAGGGGGATGTTCCTCCAGGGGAAATCAGAGACCGTTTCTAGAAGACATGTGGGGTACTGGGTATGATTCCAACCAGGAAACTAGCACTTTCTATGGATAAGTCTGTTTTTGCCAACCTGACATACGAGGAGCTGGAAACTGGGGAGGGGGAGGTTTGTGAAGACTTACTGAGACTATGGATGTAAATTTCCTCACCTCTATGAGCTTAGGAAGAACTTGGGCAGGATTTGAACCCAGGCCTACTGATTCCTGGGTACTTGGTGGGGAAGCCATGACACCCAGTGACTACAGAGCCCTGAGTCACCTGGCCTCTGAAAAACAAAGACGTGCGCTTCATAGAGCAAAACATACTGCAGAGGCCATCTGGATAAGGAAAGGGGAGGCACTGCTATTTAGCTCTGATAGAAAGTGGGCGGGACGACCCTGGACTTCCTTTCCACAAATGCTAATGGAGCCTTGGCCCTTTAAAGCTAAGGAGGCTTCGGGGTAGGGCGTAATTACAGACACAAGAAACCTCCATTTTAAGGCAGTCCCTCATCAACTGTAGGCTGTTCATCCCATCCTGAGGCTAGAACTGCTGAGTCTGCCCTCCACCTCAGACCAGCTCAGCACTTTGCCTGCTCACTCGGGCCCCAGGGCTACCCAGACCAGGGTGGAGGCTGGAGCTCAGACCTGCAGCTCTCAGCCCTCCCTAGACATTGTGCTGCCCAGGCCATTGCCGTGGGGTGGATGCTGCCAGCTTTGCCTGGGGCCTGGTAGAGCTCAGCCTCCTCCTCATGGGACTGCTGCCCCAGGGCAGGGCCAACAACTGCCAAGCACTCAAAAGGAGCCAGACCCTGGATTAAGCGCTTTTACTCATTTAATCCTCAGCAACCCATGAGAAGGATATGGTTTATCACCATAAGCTTCCTCCTTGTTTTAGGACCAAGGAGCCTGAGATCTAGAGAGGTTAAAAACTTGCTCAAGGAGGTACATCCAGCAAACAGCAGTGGGATTTAAACCTCAAAGACCTGGGTTCCCTAGGTTATACTGTTTCCCCGCCTCTTTCTGTACCATCTGTACAATGAGCACACAATCACATGTGTCCCATGCTGCCAGAGGTATAGGGAAGAACAAACCAGATTTTAATTTATTTATTGTATTACCATTTTTTTAATTGGAGTATAATTGGTCTTCTCTGGTGGCTCAAACGATAAAGAATCTGCCTGCAATGTGGAATACCTGCGTTCGTTCGATCCCTGGGTTGGAAAGATCCCCTGGAGAAGGGAATGGCTACCCACTCCAGTATTCTGCCCTGGAGAATTCCATGGTGCCTGGTGGGTTACAGTCCATGGGGTCACAAAGAGTCAGATACAATTGAGGGATTCACTTCACTTTTCGTAATTGCTTCACAGTGTTTTATTAATTTCTGCTGTACAATGTAGTGAATCAGCTATATGTATACATACATCCCCTCCCTTTTGGACCTTCCATTCCCCCCATCCCATCGCTCTAGGTCATCACAGAGCACTGGGCTGAGCTCCCTGTGCTATACAGCTGCTTCCCACTAGCTATCTATTTTACATACAGTATGTGTCAATCCCAGTCTCCCAATTCATCCTACCTACCCCTCCCCACCATGTCCACATGTACATTCTCTATGTCTGTGTCTCTGTTTCTACCCTGCAAATAGGTTAATCTGTACCATCTTTCTAGATTCCACATATATGGATTAATATATGACTTTGTCTTTCTTTCTGACTTAACTTCAGTCTGTATAATAGGCTCTGGTTCCAGCCTCATCTCTCCAAATGACCCAATTTCATTCCCTTATATGGCTGAGTAATATTCCATTGTATATATGTACCACATCTTCTTTATCCATTCATCTGCCATTGTACATTTAGGTTGTATCCATGTCCTGATTATTAAATAGTGCTGCAAAGAATATTGGGGTACATGTGTCATTTTGAATTATAGTTTTCTCAGGGTATATGCCCAGTAATGGGATTGCTGGGTCATATGGTAGTTCTATTTTTTTTTTTTAAAGGAATCTCCATACTGTTCTCCACAGTGGCTGTATGAATTTACATTCCCACCAGGAGTGCAAGAGGGTTTCCTTCCCCCCACAGCCTCTCCAGCATTTATTGTTTGTAGGTTTTTTTGATGATTTCCATTCTGACCGGTGTGATGTTATACCTAATTATAGTTTTGATTTGCATTTCTCTAATAATTAGTGATGTTCAGCATCTTTTCAAGTGCGTGTTTGACATACAAGCAAGATCTTAGAAGACAGAGCTTGAGAAGCACCCTCCTAAGACAGATCTTTGTCCTCACTACCAAGGCAGAAGAGGGGGAGCTGGGTGGGGGAGCAAGCGGCTGCAGCCCCAGGACAACTGCATGAAAGGAATGTGTGGAGGAAGATGGCGTCAGCTGTGTCTACCACTGTGAAAAGGAAGCGCCAGGAGAGGAGGGTCAGGATAAGGCTTTAGGGGTGGAGACTGGGGCCTTAGCTGAGCAGTGAATGTGGGTGGAGGGCAGCTGGCCAGGCCTCAGGGAACTGGCCCACACAAACCACTTGTGGAGGATTTTATCGGCAAGTGGAGAAAGGAAGAAGGAGGATGGGAACAGAGCTAGGAGAGGGCTTTTGATGCAGAGGAAACAGGGCATGCCTGGGTCAGAGCCAGGGCATTGGAAGGGAGACAACCACCTCATCTCCCAGTTCCAGAGTCCCCTGCAGGGCTGGTGTCATTCCCGTTCTACAGAGGAGGAAACAGAGGCTCAGAGAAGCAAGGCCACCGATGTATCTCCCAGCTGGGGTGTTGGGACTGGAGTTGGGACTGCATACCTACTCGCTAGGGCTTGGAATGCATAGATGGATGTCTTGTTTTTGTACATTGTCATACTGTTTTCCAGAGCTTGCACATCAAGCCCACCTTTGGAGGTCTCAGGGGCTCCCAGGACAGGAGGGAAGACCTCCTGGGGGAGGGGATCATCACAGCCTCACATGTGAACAGCATTCTCTCCCACGCTGCTGCTGCTGCTAAGTCGCTTCAGTCGTGTCCGACTCTGTGCGACCCCATAGACGGCAGCCCACCAGGCTCCCCCGTCCCTGGGATTCTCCAGGCAAGAAGACTGGAGTGGGTCGCCATTTCCTTCTCCAAGGCATGAAAGTGAAAAGGGAAAGTGAAGTCACTCAGTCATGGTCGACTCTCAGCGACCTCATGGACTGCAGCCTACCAGGCTCCTCCATCCACGGGATTCTCCAGGCAAGAGTACTAGAGTGGGCAAGGAAACCAGAATTGAAAGAGACACGTGTACCCCAATGTTCATTGCAGCACTGTTTACAATAGCCAGGACATGGAAGCAACCTAGATGTCTATCATCAGATGAATGGATAAGGAAGCTGTGGAACATATACACAATGGAATATTACTCAGCCATTAAAAAGAATACATTTGAATCAGTTCTATTGAGATGGATGAAACTGGAGCCCATTATACAGAGTGAAGTAAGCCAGAAAGAAAAACACCAATACAGTATACTAATGCATATATATGGAATTTGAAAGATGGTAACGATAACCCTATATGTGAGACAGAATAAGAGACACAGATGCATAGAACAATCTTATGGACTCTGTGGGAGAAGGTGAGGGTGGGACGCTCTGAGAGAATAGCATTGAAACATGTATATTATCATACGTGAAACAGAACACCATTCCAGGTTCGGTGCATCAGACAAGTGGTCAGGGCTGGGGCAATGGGATGACCCAGAGGGATGGAATGGGGAGAGAGGTGGGAGGGGGTTTCAGGATGGGGAACACATGTAAACCCATGGCTGATTCACGTCAATGTATGGCAAAAACCACTACAATATTGTAAAGTAATTAGCCCCCAACTAAAATAAATAAATTAATAAAATAAATAAATAAATTAAAAAAACACATTTAATCGTCTTAAAAAAAAAAGAGAGTACTGGAGTGGGGTGCCATTGCCTTCTCCATTCTCTCCCATAGCCCCTGCCTTTCCCCAGAGGAAGAGCCAGGTCCAGGTTCAGGAACTTTCAGTCACTGCTGTCTTCAAGATGACAAACTGCTTCTTGAGGTGGTGAACTTCCATTCCTCAGGGTGCGCAAGCCAGATCTAGATGCTGTCTGGGCCTGGGCTATTATGGTTGAGATTGCTGCCCTGCATTAAGCTATCCTGGCCCACTTCCAATGTCCTTCCCTTCTCTTATTTAGGGAAGTCCCATACCTGATGGTGGAGTTTCTGGCAGGCCAGATGACAGAAGTGTGGCTGTTGATGGGCCTTCCCAGAGCCCCTCCAGCCTCACTGTAGAGGGAGCTGCCTCCTCCGTTTCTGTGTGTGCTTGTCTCTGGCTCAAGGGTCCCCGGACACAGCCTGGGCAGATCCCCATAGAAACAACTAATACACCTGTAGGTGCCCAGGGCAGCAATCCAGAGCAAGAGACGGAAAAGCCAGGGCTGGGCGGCTGGGGCACTGAGCCGGCCTCCCCCATTTGTGCCCCGCAGCAGAGCCACGTGAGTTCATTTGTGAGCTGCCTCATGTAGAGTGGGTCTCCCTGGGAAGCCACTAATCCCATCTCACGCCTCCTGTCTCCTGGGGGGCAGTTTCCGGAGGATCAGCGCTCCCCGCAGGAGACATGTGGGGCGCTTCCTGACTTCACTGAGGTTTCTGATTCCAGGCCCTGAGCGGCTGTGCGACTTTCCTTCCAAGTCCTCGGTTCCACAGATGCCAGCTTGCAGGGCCAACTGGTGGTTACCCGGCAACGCAACAAATATTTGGGCCAGCCAGGCTGGTCCGTGCCCCCCATCCTGGGTTTACAGAGACCTTAGAAGGCAGGCAACCCCATGGGCTTTGCCTATTTTTTAAAATATCTGGGCACCAAGTAAAAATAACTCTGCTTGGCAAAGCCCTTTCTGCTGACCCCTTCTCCAGGGATTTCCATTTGGGGACCTGGGCGAGTTAGGTGGGGGGACTGGCAGAGATAAGGAAGGGATTGGTGAGAAGGCAGCAGGCAGCCATGGAGAGAGGAAGCCAGGGCTTTGGGGCTGAGAAGCCCTGGTTTAAACCTGGCTCTGGAAATGTTGGCAGGTAGGAAAGAGTGGACCCCTCCCCTTCAGATCTGCTCTGCTCCAGAGAGCTACCCGTCTCAGTCCCTGGCCTACAGCACCCTCACCTGATCTGACCTGACTCAACCTGGCTCCACCCAGTGGGTCTATGCTGCATCCCCCTCAGGCACCCCATCTCTCTCTGGGATGTCTCATTAGTCCTCTTGGCCCCTCCCATTCAGCCTCCACCCAAGAGGCAGAGATTTGCCTAAAATAATCATCTGATTCCTTCATTAGGTCCTGCTGAGAACCTCTCCCAAGAGCCCCTTGGCTGGTACCCAGGCCCTGCCTGGTTCCCTTGCCTCCTCTTCCCTCCCCTGCAAACCTTCGGCTCTGGCCATTTGCCATTGCCTAAAACCAGGCTTCCTTGGGCCTTCAGACCCTGGCTGGGGCTGGTCTCGGGCACCACCACACCCACCCTTCCCCAGCCTCCGGGTGTCTGCCTTCTTGAGGATGTACAGACTGGATGAGCTCCTCTGGCATTCCTGGTCCGACACCTGTCAGTACACTCTGAGCAGAGTGGGTCTTTACTGACCCATACATACTACACCACCTCTGTGCCCTGACCATACCCCCCCAGCCCCCACCGCCCAGCCCTGGTGCCGTCCACCCTGCCTGGGGCAGGGACTCAGTTGAACCAAGGCAGGGTCCCTGGAGCAGGCCCCTGTGGGCCCATAAAGTGCATTTGTGCCCTAAAAAGAGACTTCCTTCCTCTGGTGCACACAACCCCACATGGAGCTGCTGGGCTCAATGAGTGGAACACAGGCTGGACTTCAGTCCTTCTTCCTCCCCACCCAGGCACTGTGACCCCGAACTCGATTTTGTCTAGGCCAACGCCCCCAGGGCTGGCACTGCCCCCAGCATAGCACTCAGAGGAAGCAGGCTGAGTTAAACTGGAGTGGGCCTTGTCCTTCCCAGGGGGCCCCGGGTCTCCAGGCCTCTGTCCTGGGCTGGTCACGGCTCCCATAGTTGGGTTATATTCTCTTCTCCATCATGCGTGCTTTCTGCTGTGTCTGCTGCAGTGAGGCTCTCCCCTCGGTGGGGCTCCCGACCCGGCATCTGGCCAGCATCTGCCTGGCACTCTGGCCATTTGTGTAGATGCTCATTCTCATATATCGAATCTACGGCATTCTTCTTCTTGTTGATATTGTACAAACAGAAACCACAGTTGTAACTGACAGTCTGGGTATCCAGGATACGAAGGGCACTGGGAATGTGAAGCTAGAGCGCAGGGCAGGCAGAGGCTGCTCTGAGGCAGAGGGGCCTGCAGAGGGGCTGGGGCTCCCTCAGGCTCCCCCATCCCCATTTTTCCCTGTGACAGGCTGCACTTCCTTCCGGGCATTTTCTGAGGACAGTCGGTGACTCTGGCTCATCTCTCTCTTGTGTGAGGAGCAGGTACCTCGCCCACTGGGTCCAGGAAGAGAGATAACAAGCCCCCCACTCACCCCCTCACACATCTGACGGGGAGTAGGACAACCCCGCCATGGCTCCCGCCACACCAGAGAGAAAGCCCACGTCTCCACGTGACCTACATGGGCTTACTGATTCAGCCCCATTCCCTCTCTGACCTCACATCTTCCTCTCTCCCCCTCAACTCACTCTGCCTCCACTGTGCTGGGTCCTTTGATGCCCCTCCCCCTTGCCAGACACACTCCCACCTCAGGGCCTTTGCACTTACTGTTGCCTGGATCTCATAGTCTCCTAGCTCAGGAGCCACACAACTCACTCCCCCACCTCCTTTGCCTCTCTATTCAAGGGCCACCTTCTCAGCAAGGCCTTCCCTGAGCACTTGTTTAAACCACAACCCCTCCCCAGAACCCCCAAGTTCCTGCTTATTTTTTCCATAGCACTTATCATCATCGAAAATACAATTTATTTTGCTTTCTTATTTTGTTGGGTGTCAGTCTCCCCTCTTGGAGAAGGAAATGGAAACCCACTCCAGTATTCTTGCCTGGAGAATTCCATGGACACAGGAGCCTGGTGTGCTGCAGTCATGGAATCACAGTCAGACACAACTGAGCGACTAAGACTATATTAGTCTCCCCTCTAGAATGTAAACCCCAAAAGGTCAGTCACTTTCCACCGCTCCATCCCCGGTGCCTATCAGAGGGTAATTAGCATGAATGAGAGTTTGTAGAATGAACAAAAGAGTGAACAGACAACAACAGCAATAAGGGGCAGCAGCTGCCTTGGGTGGGCAACCTCTTGGGCTGACCTTTCGCATCCATTCTCTCCTTGAATTCTCCCAGCACCCCTCTACCTCCTAAGTGAGAGAACTGAGTCTCAGGAGGTTAAGACTCCCCTGAGGTCACTCAGACAGTAGGTGATCAGGCCAGGTTAAGGTGGACCCTGCAGGCCAGCGTGTGCCCACAGTGTGGCCACTACAGCAAGTAGGGGGCTGCCCCACACCTGCCATCTGGAAGCTCACTTGACTTTGGCCTTGGAATCCCAATGTCCCTGCAGACTCTGACATATCCAGCATTCTCAGGGCCAGAGCCTTGGGCTGGGGAGGAGGGGTAGGGGAGAGGGTGTGTGAGCATCCATCTTCTGTCCCTGCAGCCTGTGGTGTAGACCCCTTCTTTCTGCCTGCTGCAAGGTCCCATCATGGTCTCAGGCCATTGGACATCCTCCCATGGCTGGCCCACATCAATGTTCCCCCTTGCAGCTTCCCACGAGCACTGAAAAGGCACAGCTTTTAATCTCCCTTCTGCCCCGCTTGCCTCCCGCCGGTCATTTCAGCGGCACATGAAATATATTCCAACTCAACCTCTTTCTAAATCTACTTGTCGCTCTCTCTTCTCGTATTAGCACCCTCCACTCCTCCAGCCCCTCGTTCTCTGCCATCCTCTGCCATTGCCTCCTCCAGCAAAGCCCCCAGGGAATGCTGTATATGAAATTATTTTGTGAAATCCAATAAAAATTTTAATCAGGTCAACATCATTACAGGAAAAGGAAATGATGGATCTTCCTTCCCTGGTACAGAAAAAATGAAGAGAAAAAAAATATCCACCAAGCCACCCATACACCAGTGCCTGCCCTTGTGTGTACTTGCAACCATGTGTGTGCACCCCCACTGAAGAACGTGGTACCCTGTGCTTGCACACATGTGTGCATTCTCACGAAGCTTGTGTGCATCATTGGCAAGTCATTGGCACCCTCTAGGCCTCAGTTTTGCCATCTGTACAATGGGGCCTTGATTACTGAACTCAAATCCCTACCAGCTGTGGAACTCTGTAATCTGGTCCCTGCTCACAGCTACGCCCATGGTCACACCACAGTGCTGAGAGATGCCATCTCAGAGCGCAGAGCATTGAGTTGAATACCCCAGCCTCCAGCTCCAGGCCCACTCCTAACATTTGTGGGGTCTGGGGCAGTGGTGAAAATGGAAGCCCAGGTACCATATGTCTAGATCTTTACATTATAAATCAAGCTAACTCTTAAATAAAACATGTTTTAGGCTCCTACCTTGACAAGTACACCTTTAGGGAACCTGAAAGGCCAGGTTCAAATATAGAATTCTTGGCAGGAGCTGGCCCCCAGCCTCCAGCCCTGGCATGTACCTCACTCTGCCCTCTGTCCCTGGCTCACATATGTGGGGACAGACACCCCAGGCTGCAAGGCCTAGCTCTATCTGCACCCGATTCCCTGAACACAGCCCCCTGGACTTTCCTCAGGCCTTAAGCATGACCGTCAGTGGCATGGTGCCCTCTTAGAAGGTGGGGGTCCAGGGAAGAAGCCCCTTATGATAGAAAGTTCAGGCCAGAGCCTTCTAAGGTGCACGGCTCACAGCAGGAGCCCCTCTTACCTGGGTTTAGGGTGATGCTGACCTACCTCCCTGCCATGAGGAAGAATATGTTAGGGGAAGAACACTGATTGAAACTGCCCACCCTGGCCAGACACCATAGCAACTATTTGCATGAGTTGTTTTACAACAGGAGGTCCTGGTAAGGAACACGGAAATGATAAGCCTCCACCAACCAGAAGAGTTCGGGAAAGGTCAAAAGGAGACACCATATGTCCAACCACCTCCCAGAATCCTTCTCTCTGGCATCCATCTTGGCTGAACAAGGCGTGCACCACCAGGAAGGACTCTGAGTCAGAATGATTGGCTAAGGACAACCTGGAAACTAGTCCCATCACCATAAAACCCGAGACTGCAAGCCATGTGACAGAGCTGTTCTCCTGGGTTCCCTTACCCTGCTGCTCTCCGCTCGGGTGCCCTTTCCCAATAAAATCTCTTGCTTTGTCAGCACGTGTCTCCTCGGACAATTCATTTCTGAGTGTTAGACAAGAGCCCAGTTTCGGGCCCTGGAAGGGGTCCCCCTTCCTGCAACAAATGGACAGAGAAGCAGGAGTCACTCCTTGCACCATGACAAGGCCTATGGCTTCAGCTGACAGTCCACCCTCAAGCCCCTTTCCCCACGCTTCCCTCTGGGGCTGGTCCACAGCATCTAAGGGGTGCTTGCCAAGGAGGCCCCAGGCACACAGATATGCCCCAGAGTGGGTGGGAATGTTCTCTGCACCTGCCCCATGAGTGTGGTGAGCTTCCTCACTCAGGGATGTGGGTGGGGACACGGATGGGGAGGGACACCAGGCTGGGGGCACTCACCCTGGGGAGAGGTCAGGCTTTCTGAGCGGCTGGTCAGAGCAGACGCACATGTGGGAGGAGCCCTGGGGGGAGGCACTTTCAGAGCCCTGTTCCAAGGATGCCGCAAGCCGCCAGAAACTCTCAGTGTCTGTGAGTCTGGAAGACAAGTCCATTAACCCACTGGTGCCCATGGTCCCACTGCAAGGAGGGGAGTCTGGATTCATTTTCCCTCACCCATAAAACAGGGAAGTGACACTGGCCACTCTGGGGTTCCTGGAATAATTACAGGGGGCTGCGTCTCTGATGGGGATAGGGTAGGAACAAAGGAGACCCCCTCCCCCTCCACCATTCTCTCTCTCCCTTCTCCAGCCCTGCCCCCAGCAGAATCCGGGAAGCTGCTCTGCCCTTCTGACATTTACAGACGATTGTCCCTCCTCTCCTTCCTGCTGACATCTGAGCCTCCACCTGGGCCAGCAAGCTGGGTTGGGGGCAGGGCTGGGAGGGAAGCTGCTTAGCCTCTCCTCAGGGGTTCCCAGGGACAAGAGTTTAGACCCCAGCCCTCCCCCAGGCCGATGGTGAGAGCCAGCCAGAAAGACTGGGCAGAGGCTCCCCCTCCACGGAGGCTCTCTTCTCACCCATGGCCTCTCTTCTCGCAGATCTCCTCCTAGTGTCCCAGGCAGGAGGCACTGACCCTTGCAGACCCACCAGAATTTCTCTCGCTTCTTGCTGGATGTTTATTCTGTAATTAGAGGCCTAGGATTGCTCAATACGCTGCCCACCTGCCCCTCTTCCTTGGCCTTCCCCGGCCTGGCCCTGTGCAGGGGTGAGAGGTGGATAATATTCCAGCTCCTTATCTTCACAGGCCTCCCAGGTGGCGCTAGTGGTAAAGAACCCGCCTGTCAATGCAGATGTGAGAGATGCGAGTTCGACCCCTGTATCAGGAAGATTTCCTGGAGAAAGGCATGGCAACCCACTCCAATATTCTTGCCTGGAGACTCCCATGGACAGAGGAGCTTGGCGGGCTACAGACCATGGGATCACACAGAGTCGGACACGACTGAAGCGACTTAGCACGCGCACCCTCACAATCAGACATCACTGCAGCGTGCTTCATGCAGTCCCTGTCAAGTCCCTGGGTCCCCAGGCAGACTAGACTCCCCGATGCCCACATCAGTCCCCCACATTGGCACTGATCTCCTTCTCTGTTCCATCCCACTGCCCTTCTCTCTCTCCTCCCTTCCTGGGATCAGCTTGGACTCAAATGCCTGTTCAGTGACTGCTTCTGGGTAAACTAGCCTATGACTGTCAGTCATGGATGCAGTGAGTGCCAGCTGGGACTGAATCCCCAGGGGAGAAAGGACAAAAGCAAAGCTCATGTTCTGATCTTACTCCTTACTTCAGGGCTCCCCATTTCCCCCAGGAGACAGTCTGTATTCCTGGGCAGGGGCTCCTCTGGCTTCCACCTCCTCCTTGGCCACATCAGTGGGCTCTCGAGGCTTCCAGTCTCCCCCTCGGTTCCCCACTAGGCTGTGAGTCCTGGGAGGGCAGGGACTGGGACCTGGCACCAGTGTGGCACCCAGAAGATGCTCAGGACCAGCTCTTGAGGGAGTGAGGGTGCTGGCCGTGCTCAGGACAAGGGCTTAGTCAGTTCCTGGAGGATCCGGCTGGGATGGAAGGAACGCCTTCCCCACTACCAGCCCAAGGAAGCTGCTTCCTGCAGGCTGCCATGAGAACATGTGAATCATGGAAACAATGATGTCTGGCTTACCGTGATTATTGGAGCATTCGCACAATTCTTCCTTTGCAAATTCGGGGAAGAAGCCTTTGTGCCAGAAGGAAGCCGCCTAGCTCCATAACGAGGCAGTCTTGGGGTCTGTCAGGTCATACCCTCCAAGTGGCAGGAGCCTTGGGAAGTGGATTCAGGTGTGGAGGAGATGGGGAGCAGGCTGAGAGGGAAAGCATGTGGCCTGAAGGAGCTGCTAGGTGAGCAGGAAGAGCAGGAAGAGGCCAGGGCCGGGGGGCCAGGGCCAGTCACCATGCAGCCGCCACAACTGAGTATGTGATTGTTTTCAGGTATAGAAGTGAAGATGCCAGGTATGTCCTATTATTAAGTCTGGTGTGACCCCGGGTTAAGGTCTTGATCACTCGAATACTAGGGGACTGAATGAAATGCCTGGGCTTCCCAGGGGACGCTGGTGGTAAAGAACCCACCTGTCAGTGCAGGAGACACAGGAGATACGGTTCAGATCCTGGGTCTGGGAGATTCCCTGGAGGAGGACATGGCAACCCACTCCAGTTTTCTTGCCTGGAAAATTCTGTGGACAGAGGAGCCTGGTAGGCCACAGTCCACGGGTCACAGAGAGTTGGACACGACTTAGCGACTGAGCACACAATAAAATACCATTTTGAAAGGGGCACAAAGTTTGAACTGTGGCTTCAGATCCTAACTCTGCTACTTACTGGCTTGTGACCTTGGCCTTAGTTTTCTCATCTGTAAAATGGGACTAGTGAACATTCCATTCTCCTTTCCATGGCTGGTGAAAGGATAAGAGTCCTTGTTTGATTCGACAAAGTTTACTGAGCCCTTTCTAGGAAATGAAGATACAATAGTGAACAAAATGCAAAAATCTCTGCCTTGGGAATTTCCTAACAGTCTGGTGGTTAAGGCTCTGAGCCTCAGCTTCAGGGGCATGGGTTCTATCCCTGATCAGAGGACTAAGAAAAAAATGTCCCTTCCTTCATGAAGTTTGTGCTCTGAAGGGGGAGAGGCAGGAAAGGAGGGAACACAATTGATAAACAAGATAAATAAGAAAAAGAGACAGTCTGTGAGATACTGATAAATGCTAAGGAGAAAAATATATCAGGGAAACAGAACAGAAAGTATCAGTGGCTGTGTGGGTGGTATGCCTGCAATTGTGGGGTAGCCGGGAAGGACCATGCTGAGAAGGCAACACTGGAGCAAGATCTGAAGGAGGTAAGGGAGGCGGTCAGATAGATTCTGGGAAAAGTAAATCAGACCTAGGGAAGAGTAAGCGCTCAGGCTCTCAGGTGGTCATGTGGCCTAGGAGTCTGGGATGGAGGGAGCTGTTGGAGGGCCGGTTGGAGAAGTCATGAGGGATCACATCGTCATGGGAGGGTCAGGGTGGTCTGTGTGTGAGCTAGAAAAGAATTTCCAGACACAGAGTATTGCAGAGAGGAGTGAGTTAAGAACAAAGAGCAAAGATAACATGGCCGCTGCAAGCACAGTGGGCTGACAGCCCAACAGACCCAGGAGAGCCTACGGTTAGAACAGCAGGCCAGCTCAAGGGAGAGCCAACCCCTTTCGTGGGTCAGTGGCCAATTTTTACAGTCTCAAGACAAAGAACATTCCTGCTGGAAAGGTGGCATCAGGTGATTGGTTAGGATGGGTACATGTGTGCTTGGTTGCTCAGTATGATCAGAGCTACTGGACAGCAATCCCCTGGACTGGAGCCCACCAGGCTCCTTTGTCCATGGGATTTCCCAGGCAAGAACGCTGGAGTGGGTTGCCATTTCCTCCTCCAGGGGGGTCTTCCTTACTCAGGGATCGAACCCACATCTCCTGTGCCTCCTGCATTGACAGGTGGATTCTTTACCACTGAGCCACCTGGGAAGCCCTAAGGTGTGTATTTTTACCCAATATGGGGTCAGAGAGCTGGCCAGTAAGGATCAGGGGGGCTCTTGGCAATGGTTACTACAGGGCTCAGTCAGTTCCATAGACAACCTTGGTTTTGGCTCCAGGTCTGTAGCCTTGGTACAGGCCTCGAACCTGTGACCTTGGTATGGGACTCCACGGTAGGGACTTTGGGTTTTGTTTGGGTAAAGTGGAAGGCTCCAGTGAGAGGAATGACAGGACCTGACATGTGTTTTAACAAATCCTGTTGTTGTGGGTGGGTCCCCTGGCTGCTGAGGGCAAAGGAGGCAGGAGTAGAAGCAGGGATTCCATCAGGAGACTGTTGAAGTAGTCTTGGTCAGGGGTTCGGGCCTGATGAACCCATGCAGAGGGACCTGGTGATGACTGGTGGAAGGGAGAGGATTTTATGTCACATAGGGCATGTCATTGTGTCATCAAATTGTCACTGGATAAGAAGGCTATTCTACTTTCCATTAGTTTCAAAAGCCTTCTGGAAACACTGAGAAAACCTTCAGGTGGTACTGATATGCCTTCAACACCTCTAACTTTCGTCAGTCTCCTTCTTTTAAGCCCAAAATGACAGGCCTCAGATTCAAGGACTCCTGGTTTTTATGTCTAGCTTTTTTTTTTTTTTTTTTTTATCATTTTCATGGCATTTGGTTTTACACTTACCTGCTGTTTATAAAAACTGAGACTGAATTTTCTCTTAAGTTACTAACAGAAAGGTTTCTTTTAAAATAAACTTATCCAAGTAAAATATAAGTTGGCCTAAAGAATATGAGGACAATAGCACAGATAGTACAAAAGTTCAGCAAAACTTGTATGGTGAGCCTGAATGGCTGCAGCTGGGGAACCTCAGAGCTGAGGTAAAGAGCTGGTTTCCAGCCGTGAACTGATGTGCTAAGGTCCTGGGGTTCTGAGCAAAGCTTTGTACTTCCTGGTGTCTCCCAGACCTCTCCTGCCCCCCAAATCCCAACAGTGCGTCCACTGACCAGCCCTGCCCTCTCAGCTCTTCTTCTACCATATTCTGGTCGGGAAAGTGGAGCAAGGCCATGAGTTAAGAGCTGAGAGACAGGGTGCCACACGGGGCAGGGCTGGGTCAGGAAACAGGGGCGAAATCCTTCCATTGTCCCTTGGCACCCCCCTCCAAGGAGGAGTCCAGAGAGACTGAGGAGAAGGCATTGGTGTGAGCCTCACTGGCCCTAAGGGAGGAGGTTGGGGAAGACTTTAATCACCATGCCTGTCACGCCCCCGAGCCAGTCGCCAACTCTCGCCTGTCCCCAGGGAGCTGAACCATCGTCACATTTTCTTAGCCTTCTCTTCAATCTCAACTTGCCCTTTCTCCACACGCGGCCTGTAGATCATCCTTAAAGGTTGGCAGCAATGGATTGGAGAGAGGAAGGAAGGGAGCGGCCTGTGGGGACGCCCCCAGGAAGGAGGTTTATTTTGGCCCCAATGCAGCTGTCTTGTGGCTCCAATAAAGAAGGATGGGTCTGCACCATCATACACTCAGCCTTGGGGCTTGCTGAAACCCACTCACCCTGCCCAGAAAAGGTATGGTCCAGGCCAGGCCAGCTTAGTGGGGGACTGGTCATTTCAAGCAGTGTCATAGTCACATCTGACCGCACAGCCCACTCATCCATTCTGCACGCTGTGCCCGCTGGGCTCCCATTCTGCTCACAGATTTACTTCATATCCAGCATTCTGAGCACCTCCTATGCTCTGAGCAAGATTCTGGGTGCTTCCATAGATAGCATCCTTTCCGAAAGCTCTTCTAGGATTTCAAGGCTGTTTTGGCATCTCCGTTGGGGTTTTGGCTAGAGAAGCTCAAAGTGGCCTGGCCAGACACCTCTGCCCACCTACCCTTGCTGCCCCAGCTGCTATTCCTGGGCCCAGCCCCCAGCCGCCCTCGTGGGCAAAACTGTGTTCAGGCTCTTGTCCTGGGTCCCCTGACTGAGTCTACCAAGGATGTCTACATCCAAGCAGGACCAGAGGACACACCCAGCCTGTCCATCCATCGTTATTGGGCGCGTAAGCCTCCCGGTCACCTGCCCAGGTCCATTCCCTTTGGCTCTTCTCCACCTGGGTGAGCTCCCTCCACACCTTTCCCTCCAGCCAGGACCCATTCTAGCCCTGGCTCTGCCACTGATTCACTACATTAATTGAGGGTGTGGAGGTGGACATTGGACAGACATGCCAGCCTAGAAACCCCAGGGCTGGCTTTACTGGCCTCACCCACCTTGCTCCTTCATCTAAACTCTCCCCTGGCCTCAGTAGCCCCACCTCTCTAAACCCTCCCCTTATGCTTCATCAGTTCGTAACACTCCCTGTTACTCCGGAGCTGGGGCCATTTCAGCTGGCTCGGTCCCAGATGGCTCCCTGCAGAGCTTCTTATCCAGCTTTTCAGGAGGAGAAAAAGGTCCCTTCATGGACCCAGAGCTAGATTTAGGAGCCTGGGTTGGTGGGGAGCAGAGGGTCAGAGAAGCTGTCCTGCCAGCCGTGCCCCCTTCTCTCTTAAGGAGCTGGGTCCTTGGGTTGCCAGTTTCTTCTGAGGCCCGACGGAAGGTCCTCACAGCCCCTAAGGCCTCTGCCTCTGGGACAGCTGGGAGACAGTCTGTCCAGTTTCTGGGGTTCTTTGGAGCAGCCCTGCCTGGATAACAGGGATGGCAAGAAGAACTCCCAGGGCCTTCCTAAGGAATGAGGGCACCAAGGACCTAAGATCAAAGGCCAGGAGGGTAGGCAGTGGGATGTAGGCTGGGGGTGGGGAGACAACTCAGCCAGCCCAGCTGAAGGAAGTCTGGGAGCTGAGCTATGAGCAGGAGCAGAGCTTTACCAGAATGTTCCAGATCCACAGGGTCAAGGATCCAGACATTCACAAAAGGGTGTAAGGACACACAAAGGAAATAGGTCCCGGCCATGGTCCATCTGGAGGAAAACCCTGGGATGGCACATGTGTGCGCTTGAGTGCTAAGTCACTTCAGTCGTGTTTGACTCTTGGTGACTCTATAGATTGTAGCCCACCAGGCTCCTCTGGCCATGGGTTTCTCCAGGCAAGAACACTGGAGTGGGTTGCCATGCCGTCCTCCAGGGTATCTTCCCAACCCAGGGGTCGAACCCACACCTCTTACATGTCCTGCATTGGCAAGTGGTTTCTTTACCACTAGCGCCACATGGGAAGCCTAGCATGAACCAGGGCAAATTACCTCAGACAAATTCTGCCACTTAGGGCAGGGTGATGGCGGGGAGATAGACACAGGAAGCTCCTTAATCCAACTCAGTTATGAGCTCTTCCAACAAGCCACTTCTAAAGGACCCATGTTCTTCTAGACTTTCATTCCAAGCATCTTTGCAACACTCAAATTGGAAGAATCTAAGATATATGACAATTCTAAGGAGTGAAAGTTTCCAAGAACAGATTCCAAGAGTCCAGGGTGTGGTGTCTCCCTACTTTGGAGGCCTCATTGACCCTTCCTCCCTGACATGTGTCTGGGAACCATTCTCCCGGGCTCAAGTGAGAGGATGGGGTGTTACCACAGATGCTTCTGGTGCTGGCTTTGAACTCCCAACACCTCTGAAGACCAAGCACTGATTAGTTTGGACAATACAGCCTCTGCTTTCTCAGGCACAGGGCCACTGAGTTGGGCCTGGCCTGCTGGAGACGTGGCATGGGCTGTTCTTTCTAAGGGAAACTATGTCAGCGGTGTAATTGCCATGGGGAATGAGGAGAGGCTCCACTGAGCAAGTGACGAGTCTCTTCCTGCCTGCTGACGGGGAAGGGGCAGGAGAGAGAGGGGCTTGGCTCTAGGGAGCACCTACTTCCTGCTGGCTGGGCCTGGGGCTCTCCACCCCTCTGGGGAGACAGGGCAGACTCTGGTTTAGCTCTCTTTTCTCCACCCACCAGGAGACCCCCAGGTCTTGGAGTAGTAGCTGCTAAGGGTACAGTGAGAGGAGGCAGCAAAGGATGGAGTTGTGGCTGGAGTCTGCCTTCTCTTGCCTAGTAACACTCCTCCACCTCCCTTACCTGCCTGGACTCCCAAGGTCCATTTCCCCAGGGTCTGACCCCTCTCTTTTCCCAGATAATCTCTAAAGGAGGGAAGATGTATTTATTACCCAATATTCCTCCCTGAGGTTTTTCTCCCACAGCTCCCCTTGCTTGAGTAAGCTCAAGATGTCCTCAAAGCAGGAATCCCATCTTCCCTTTCTCATAGCATTTTTTTTTTTTTGGCCATGCTGCATGTTACGTGAGATCTTAGTTCCCCGACCAGGGATCAAACCCGTGTCCCCTGCATTGGAAGCACAGAGCTTTAGCCACTGGACTGCCAGGAAAGTCCCTCTCATAGCATTTTAACAGGCCACAGGGTGTGACTGTCCATGGCTGCACCATCTAGCCCAGGAGCCATCAGCAATACGTGGTCACTTCACCCTTGAGATGCAGCTGGTCTAAACTGAGCTGGGCTGCAAGTAAAAACTACATATCAGATTTCAGAAACTTGGAACCATAAAAGAATGTAAAATAGCTCAATAATTTGTAATACTGATTGCATGTTGAGATGATAATACTTTAGACACATTGGGTTAAATATATTCTAAAATTCATTTCACCCAATTCTTGTTCTTTAATGTGGCTACTAGAAATTTTAAATTTCATATGTGCCTTGACTACGGCTCGTGTTATATGTCTGTTGGCCAATGCCGGTCCAAGGACAGGTATCTGGACATCCCTGAACACAGAGTAGTCTGTGCAAGAGGAATGGGGACTCCAAGGTGTTGAGTGTGTAAGGCCCAGAAGGAGTTTCAACCTCTCACCTAACAGCAAACTCTGGGCTTGTGGAGCAGCTGTTTCGGCAGGTATGGGGTCTGCTCAGGAGGGGCCCAGAGGTCCTGCCGTTGCTGGTGATGAGTCTGTGCTCCTCAAGGAAGTTCTTAACAGCCAGGTCCCAATATCAACACCCTTAGTGCTTAAGGCTCTGGAGCGAGTGTTGTGGGTTCAAATCCTACATCTGCCACGAATTAGCTGCTGACACTGGTGCTCTGTGCCTAGAGTTCCTCAACTTAAAATGAGGGCTGGGTTTCTTTTTCATTAATTTTTATTGAAGTATAATATAGGCAGAAGGAGAAGAGGGTGGCAGAGGATGAGACGGTTAGGTAACATCACCGACTCAATGGACATGAACTTTGGGAGATAGTGAGGGATAGGGAGGCCTGGCGTGTTGCAGTCCATGGGGTCACAGAGTCAGACACGACTTAGCAACCAAACAACAACATAGTTGATTAACAATGTTGTGTTCGTTTCAGGTGTACAGAAAAGTTAATCAGTTATACATATACATATATCCAACCTTTCTTAAGATTCTTTTCCCATGTGGGTCATTACATAGTATTGGTTAGAGTTCCTTGCGCTATATAGGAGGTTCTTATTATCATGGGCGGAGAAGGCAATGGCACCCCACTCCAGGACTCTTGCCTGGAAAATCCCATGGACGGAGGAGCCTGGTAGGCTGCAGTCCATGGGGTCGCTATGAGTCGGACACGATTGAGCGACTTCACTTTCACTTTTCCCATTCATGCACTGGAGAAGGCAATGGCAACCCACTCCAGTATTCTTGCCTGGAGAATCCCAAGGATGGCGGAGCCTGGTGGGCTGCCGTCTATGGGGTCGCACAGAGTCGGACACGATTGAAGCAACTTAGCAGTAGCAGTATTATCATGGGACTGTTTTGAGGATGAAATGGGCTAACGCACATAAAGATGTCAGGATAGTATCCAGCACATAGTAGGTGCTCAGCACACAGCAGCCAAGGGTGTCAGAGCCCAGGTCTGGGTCATTCAGAGGACAGAGGAGACTGGAGACAGGCGGCTGGGGCAGGCCAAGCTTGAGGCCCAGTTCTGCTGTGGCCTCCCTGTCCTCAGTCTCCCTGCTGTCAGATGAGGGTAGCCAGGACCCTGATGGCCCAGGGTGGTGACAGAGGGCAGTGTTACGCACTCCCTTGCCCTTCAGATGTCCCACCATCTCTCCCGGAAAGCATGTGGGAAGGCTGCCGAGCGGCTGGGGAAGGTGACCTTGAGGCCTGGCAGGGTGGGAGCAGGCCAGGTTGGTAAGGGGCTCACAGCTGGAGGACTCAGGAGCCTCAACTCCACCAGCCCCTCGGAAAGCCCGGTCTTAGCACCGCTGGAAATTCTTAAGCTGGGATTTCAGTTTAATTACATATTGATTAAATGGAACAAAGGCGCAGAGGCTCCAGGGACCAGGCTCAGTGAGTGCCTGATGGAATTTCAATCTTGCTCTGTTCCTGCCTCCCACTCTCTTGGAGGCTCAGAGCGCTCTCAGCTGAGGAGGCCTGGCCTTACATGAGCTCTGCGGGCATCAAAGATCTTGTCATGACAGAGGGCAGCAGGTGGCCCTCAGCTACCGAGCACTTCCCCGCCCTAGCTCCCAGCACTCCCAAGTACCTACCACCCCCGAACCCAATCAGGTCCCGAGAAGTCCTGTCCAAGGTCCAATCAGGTCCCATGGTGACATGCAGACCCACTCTGCAGCCAGGCTCACCACAGCTCCTCACTGAGAGGTGCCCAAAGATAGTCCTATTCAAGAACCACTCTCTACAATTAGAAGTCCTGTCCAAGGTCACGCCCAAGATTGGAGGAGGCAGATCTAGCATTTGAACCTGGGTCTTTCCCTGGAAGGTCCTGGTGACACCCATGCAGACCTTGACACTCTTCCCCATTCTTGCCCTGCCAGACATAGAAATATTTTCTTTTTAAAAAATATCACTCAGAGTACAAAGTCAAGAAGAGGGGGAAGAGTGAAATCAGAGAACCCAGCTGGGAGGAACAGGCTGTTTAGGGAGGCAATGAACTTCCCATCAGCGTAGTGAGTGAGCAGGAGCTGGACTGCCATCTGTCGAGGGCAAGAGTTGGGCATGATGATACCTCTTAGTTCTTGTCTGCTTATAAGATTTGACAGTTCTGCAGATGGCCTCCTACTTCCTGCTTCCCCGAGAATTACAAGAGCCTTGGCGTGAGTAAAATTCCCAGACTTAGGAGCAGCCCAGTTACTCAAGGGACTCCTAACCTGCCCTTCCTCTCCCACTTCCCTGCTTTATTTTCCTCCATGGAACTTATCACCCATAAATATGTGGAGTATTTTCCTTATTTACCTAGTTCATTATCTGTTTCTCCCATAGAACTTCATGCTATCCAATCTGGTGGCCACTGGCCACATGTGGCTATTTGATCACTTGAGATGCAGAGTCTAAATTGAGATATGTTATCAGTATAAAATACAGACCAGAAGTTGAAAGCTTAGTATGAAAAAGAATGTAGAGTATCTAATCAATTAAAAAAATATTGATTTCATATTGAAATGATAACATTATGGATGTTGGTGTTGTTTAGTGACTAAATCATGTCCCAACTCTTTTGTGACCCTATGGACTGTAGCCCACCAGGCTCCTCTGTCCATGGGATTCTCCAGGCAAGAATATGGGAGTGGGTTGCCATTTCCTTCTCCAAGGGATCTTCCCAATCCAGGACTCGAATCTGAGTCACCTGCATTGCAGGCAGGTTCTTTACCACTGAACCATCAGGGAAGTCCAATATTATGGATGTATTTGCTTAAATAACTATATTATTAAAATAAATTTCACCTGTTTCATTTTTCTTTTTAAAATGCAGCTACTAAAAGGTTTTACTTACTCATGTGACACACATTATTTTTCTACTAGACAGAATTATACCAGACCAAGGACTGGCAAACTATGGCCCATGGGCCAAATTCAGCCAGTAACCTGTCTTTGTGTAGCTCATGAGCCAAGAATGTTACATTCTTAAAGGATTGTAAGAAAGCAAACAAAGACAAATATGCAACAGAGGCTGTATGTGGCCCACAAAGCATAAAATATTTACTTCTAGCCATTTACAGAAAATGTTTACACTAGACTATAAGATTGACAAAGGCAGGAACTTCTGTCAGCTTTGTTCTTCACTGTGTGCCCAGTGCCTACAATAGGAGCACTGCCTGGCACACGGTGGGTGTTCAATAAGCATTTGATGAATGAATGAATGGATGAATGAATGAATGAATCAATATGTTGCCAAACCTTACACGACTGCCTTTTGTTCCTACCCTGGATGCTGCTCGCCAACTGGCCTGGCTGCCCCCAAGGGCAGAGATGTGCCTTTTTCTATATAACCCACTACCCAGCTAAACATGGGGCCGTAGGTTGGGGGTGAGGGCAGGAAAGATATGTGCAGAGTAGCGCGCTGCTTTGTCCCACCCTTGTAGAGGTCAACACCAGCCTGTCCACTCCTGCTGCCAAGAGCTTTGAGGGTGGGAGAGGTGGATGAGACTCACCCACCCCTTAAATCAAAAGTCCAGATTCCTCTACGGGACAAGCTCTCGCAGGAGAGAGGGGATCAGTCTTGGCCTGGGGCGGCTGGGGTTGGGGTTATGCCTTCTTCAGGGTTCGGTTCTTCTCCAAGGAGCCTGTCAGTGGCAGGCAAGGTGACCCAGAGCCCACAGAAGTAGGCCCAGCAGAAATGAGGTTCTGCCCACCCCAGGCAGGATGCTGTGGCTTTGATAGATTAGAAACCAGAACCTGGCCATGAAAGGACTTTCATGCTTTAGACAAAACTGGGTTTGGGTGGATTTGTTTTTGGTTCCTTTGTGCTTACCTTTTATATCCCTTATGATAAAATTGCTCCTGACCATCTCCACCCACTCAGCACGTGCAGTGAGAAAGGGGCGAGGATGTTGGTGGCTCTCCTTACCCATATATAACCCAGAGAGAAAAAAGAAAGTAGTGTGTGGCCCTTGATGAGGCAGCAGAGAGAGTGACCTGACGTCCCCAGGAGATGCTCAAACCATTCCTCAGAGCGGATAGGGTCGCTTGTGCGGGAAATAGCACTGTTTCATGGAAAATGCAGACTTTGAAATCAGACCCACTCCCCAGCAGGGCATTGCTTCATTTTCCTGGGCCTCGGTCTCCCACTCTGTAGACTGGCTGATGGGGCGGGTTGCTGTGAGCACCAGAGTAGGGGTTGAGCAGAGTGTCTGGCATACAGAAGGCCCTCAGTGAACACTAGTCATAATTGATCCTCCTCATTTAGGAGACAATTCCATCACCAGGAGCCCAAGAAGGGAGCAGTTTAGACCACTCCTACCTGTATGATGTGGCCAAGAAGGCCTCTGGCCCGGAGAGGCCCTAGTGCAGCTCATGTTGGAGCCGGGGGAGAGGAGGGGGTCACTAACTACCAGAGTGAGAACCAGTCTCCAGGCTGCAGGCCTCCCGCCCCCACCCTCTCTCCCACCCACCACCTTTATCCAGGCTCAGAGCTCCTGGGATGTGGCAGCAAGAACTTGGCAGCTTCTGGCTTTCATTCCTTCTCTCCCTCCTTCCTTTATTTGTTGTTACACGGGCTGTAATTAAGGGAGAAAAATCTGTGAAAATTAAATGATTCTGAAGGGGCCGAATAGAGACTGGCAGGGGTGAGGGGTGGGGGGAAGGAATTGGAGGAAGGTTGTGCCCTTCCTGCTTCTTGAACACCCTTTGGAGAAAGGATGGTGGAGGAAGTACTGGGAGCCCCCCTTGTTGCCTCTTCTGGAAACCCAACTGAAGGTGTACACAGCCCTGGGCCAGACAGAGCTGGACTAGGCCTTACTCAAGAGGATGGTAGCCTGGCAGAGGAGATAGACACCTACATAGATAACCACACTGCAGATGACAGCCAGAGCCTGGGCCCTAGTCCAGACCTCTCTTCTCTTCTTGACTTGCCGAGGAACAAGCCCTCTAGGACAATGGGACTCATAGGGAAAGTGGGGCTCCTTTTAAATTTGTCCAAAATGTAACCTCCCTTTTGGGTGGTTCCTTTAGGTGGCCTCAGAGAGAGACTACCCAATGCAGCCTGGGGTGGGGATGGTCAGGTAAGACTTCCTGGAGGCAGTAACATTGGCACAGGACTTTGAGGGCTGCTCAGGAGTTTAGCGCCCTGCTGCAGGGCTAGGGGGAAAGTAGAGTTGAATTTTTAGTCGGAGGGAGCAGCCTGTGTGAAGGCTGGTAACAGGTTGGCGCCAAGTGTGTGAAGGGAATAAGGGATGTGTCCCAGTTGTGTGTGAGCACATGCTTCCTTTGTGGCTCAGACAGTAAAGTATCTGCCTGCAATGCAGCAGTCTAGGGTTTGATTCCTGGGTTGGGAAGATCCCCTGGAGAAGGCGATGACTACCCACTCCAGTATTCTTGCCCAGAGAATCCCATGAACAGAGGAGCGTGGCAGGCTACAGTTCATGGGGACGCAAAGAGTGAGACACAACTGAGTGACTCATACACACACACACACACACACGAATCAGGGCTGGAGGCAGGCAGGGTGGTCAGGCAGCCTCAAACGCTGTCCTCAGGAGCTTGAGCATCTTGGTCTGTGGATGACAGAAGTCATCTGAGGGGGCATCTATGCCTCAATTTACAGGTGAAGGTCGTGACTGAAGCGCTGAGATGTGAAGACCTTGCCCAATGTCCCCAAACTGTGATCTGGGCCTGAAGGGCAGGCGCCGACCTCTGCTTGCCTCTGATAACAGTGTTAATGATTCTAATTCACTTTAGTCCATTAACGACTCTTTATTGAGCAGAAGCAGGCGCCAGGAGTGTGCGGGTGTGAGCTGCCATGTGGGCCTCAGAGCCCTGCTCTCAGAGAAGACAGCCACGTGAGCCTCCCTAGACAGCCATCTAGAAGGCCAAGAAGTCTCCTCCTGCCCCCTGTCACCACCCTGGGGCTGCAATGATCCTCCTGGCCAATGAAGCCCCCATTCAGGGAATGGATGGTAAACAAGGAGGCAGGCTATCACTGTAATAGCTTGTGACGTAGCCTCAGCCTGCTCCTTCTTAGGCACCAACCTAGATCTTAAGGATGAGGTTGGGGTGTGTGGTAGGACTGGCCCAGATGAGGCAAGGGTTTTTTCCCACCTGACGGAAGGGTACAGAAGCAGCCACAGCAGCACCCAGAGGAAGAAGGGAGTCATCCTGGCCCAAGAATGAGTCCCCTGGCCAGCTGCCCTCTTCAGCTCCCAGTGTGCGCTGGCGAAGGGAAAGTGGGGATATTGGTGGGCTCCCTGAAAGAGGTCTATGAACTCAGGCTGATGGTAGGGTCCTAAAGCACAAGAGGACCCTACCCTTCAGCTCAGCCTGCAATAGGAATGAATCGTGCATATGCATTAGATCTCATGATTATGCATGATAGGAAGAAGCCTAAATGCTTCCAGGGACTGGTTCAGCTAGGTTTGGGACAAGGCAGAGGTCTCTGGCTTCCACCATCCCTGTAGAACTAGGACCGTGGTGTATGTGGCTGACAGCTGTCAGAGCACCTGGAGCAAGAACCCCAGTTGCTATCTTGGCTCTACTCCTGTCTTTCCCTATGACACAGAGCAAATCATTGCCCTGCCTTAGACCTCAGCTAACCCATCTGCAGAATGGGCACACATGCTAAGTAGCTTCAGTCATGTCTGACTCTTTGTAACCCTATGGACCTTAGCCCACCAAGCTCCTCTGCCCATGGGATTTTCCAGGCAAGAATACTGGAGTGGGTTGCCATTTCCTCCACAAGGGGATCTTCCTGACCCAGGGATCGAACCGTCTCCTGCATTGGCAGGCGAGTTCTTTGCCACTAGCACCACCTGGGAAGCCCTGCAGAATGGGAATATGTCTCAATTCAAATACCTCCAGGGGTTGTGCTGAAGGTCAAATCCAAGGAATAGCTGTCATGTGGATTGGATTCCCTTGGAAGTTTAAGAAGGGTCTTAAGAGTCAGATGTTGCTCAAGACTCTCAGTCAAGGTCCCAGAGAAGCAGTGTTGCATATTAATTCCTTTCACAGACTCAAAAACTGTGGCCCAGAAAAGTGGAGAGACTTGACCAAGATTACACTAGTAGGTTTCTAAGCCCTGTGGCCTTGCCCTAGTCAACTTTAGGACCCTGCACAGGGCTGTTCTCCCCAGCCTAGGCACTTATGCTGTTTCCTGTCACCCCATCAGGGCTTTCTGAGCCATTTGTTTTTATTGTCTGTATGTTGGGTGGCCTGCAAGAGGGGCCGGCGTCTGCCTGTGAGTATAAAACTGACAAGAGCCGCTGGCGGAGTGTGGAAACTGTCAGCAGAGCAGCCGCCTGTGAAATTAACATGATATCGAAAGTGTCAATGTTTATTTACTGGAAATATCTGGACAGGATGCAAAGCAGGCCTGCAGCTGCTGCCTCAAGGGTGAGGATGAGGGTCACTCGGCCTGTCCCTTCTCGCCAGCTACCAGGCCCTGCTGGCACAATCAGCTGACTCCCTGGTTGAAACTCCCATCCTCTTCTTGACTTGCTGAGGAGCACGCTCTCAGGGAGATGGTGTGGCTTCATTTAAGGTTATCCAAAGTGATCTCCCTCCTGTCCCAGGATTCCAGAGATGGTGTGTCTTAGATTTGGTGAATGAGAGTGGGTCCTTGTTCCCACAGCAGCCCGCCCCAAGCCCCAGCTGATTGGGCCAGATGGAGGTCACCTGACTAAAATGTGGCCAATCACAGTGTGTCTCATGGGAATTTGAAATTGGGGCACAGAGATTAGGTTAGCTGCAGGGAACTGAGACTGGAGATTGTGTTGGCTCCAGACAGGGGCTACCATCTCGGGGTGAGTGGTCAAGCTCAGCTAAGAGCACGCTGATAAGTGAGGGGAAAGCTTGGTTACCAGGCTGATTTCCACACCCTCCCCCCACCATGATGACATGTCAGGAGCATGGATAGGTGGTAAATTACCATTCAGCCCAGTGTTCCCAACCTGACTGGTGAAAAGAATCAGCAGAGCACCATCCCAGACATTTGGATTCAGTACGGCTGGACTGGGCCTGGGAATCAGAATTCTGACTTTGTCTTATCTGGAGGATGACTTGGGAATTGATGATTTAAGCCATGCAGGGTAAACCTCTCACCTGGTCTAAAATGAGACCAAAGTAGAGGGATAGATGACACCACGGTGTGGACCCGCCCTGGGAAGTCTTGTAAGTGGAGGTCTGCACCCTGGCTGCACATGAGAATCACCTAGGGAACTTGAGAATCCTATTACTCAGGCAGCACTCAGACCAACGAAGTCAGGATCTCTGAGAGTAGGAAGTTTGGGGTTTTTTTAGTATTTACTTATTTATTTGGCTTGGCTGCACTGAGTCTTAGTTCTGGCTCATGGGATTTTCACTTCCGCATGCAGTCTTCTCTCCAGCTGGACGTGGGCTCCAGAGCACGTGGATTTAGTTGCCCCCACAGTATGTGGGATCTTAGCTCCCCAACCAGGGATTGAACACGTATCTCCTGCATTGGAAGGCAAATTCCTAACCACTGGATCGCCAAGGAAGTCCATGGGAGTGGGAGTTAAATAGCAGTTTAGTTGCTTTTAGTTTTTAAATGTCCCCTGGTGATTTCAGTGTGCAGCCAGGGTTGAGAACCACACTGATCTAGAGAAAGTCACCGTTTCACTGCACTCACACTCCTACTTACAGACCCTACCCCACCTATAGCCTAAAAGAGGTGGCCTTCCATATCTTCTGGCCCTGCCTTAGCTGATTGGACCAAGGGTGGACACCACATGTAATCCTGGCCCATCATAGTTTCCCTTGGGAATTCAGAATTGAACACAAAGGCTGAGTGAGTGGCTGTGGAGAGCTGAGGTGGCCCTCTTAAGGGAGCTGTGCTGTCAGACACCCCCTGGTTGGCCAGCAGAGCAAGAAGCAGGTGACTTGAGCCACTGTGCAGCCTGAGGCTGAGCCAAGAGGAGAGAGAAGTGGTTTCCTGTGATGAATTTCCCTTACAGCAACTCCCTTGTGGCAATCCTGATAGCAACCCCCGTGTTAAAGAACATCTTTAAACGGACTTCTGTTAGTTGCCCTCAAATTATTTTGGATACCCCAGCCCAAGAGCCCTCCACCCCCATGCGGCCTCCATGGATCCACCCTGGAGGCCCAGGGAAGGGCAGCAGCTGGCGCCTACAGGGCATATGCCACAAGCAGTTACTTTCTGCAGGTTTTGTCTCCAAGCTTCCAGTACCCCTATAAAGTGGGAATGATTATCACCGATCTAAGGGGAAGTGCGGTGTTGTGCCCCAGGCTGCCTGACTGATTAGTGTGGAGAGGAGACATAAAACTGGGTGTGCCCAACCACTTCCTATGCATCCTGCTGGAAGCCAGTTATGCAGAGCAGGGCAGAGTGGAGGTCTTGCTGCAATAGGGGGTGGGGGTCTGCTGCTTGCCCTCCCCCAGAGCGGGGACAGAGCATGAGTGGAGGGGGGCTGACCATTTGAAAATAATCCCACTAGGGCTCAGGCTCTGAGTTACTGTGGGAGACCCGAGGCCCAGGGACGCACACAGGACACTCACGGTACCTGGGAGCTGTGAGTATTCTCATCACCACTGTCACTGTTGTCATACAGGCGGCAGAGTGCTTTGTGAACCAGCTCACTCCTACCCCACCCCATGTGAGTCCTCATAACGCCTGGTCCTTGTGTGTATTCTTTGAGTGATTGGCTGACTGGAGTCTGCTCCCCCATCAGATTCTAAGCAGGGCAGGAACCTTCCTCCGGACATTCCTGGTGCCTAGCCCAGTCCCTGGTGAGAGGCGGTGCTCAGTGAATACGCTGAGAATGAAGAAGGGAGAGAGTGCTCAACAGCAAGAATTATGACTCCATTTTCTAGATGGGGTGTGTGAAACCCAGAGAGGGGAAACCAAGTGGTCCGGATCAGACAGGAAGCAATGGATGGCTAAGCTGGGCGAGGACCTGAGCCAGAGCAGGGAGGGAGGCCCAAGAAAACACAGCAGAAGTGAGATTTCAGGATGGCTGTAGGCATGGACAATCCTGCACAAATGAGTGTGTGACAGATGCCAAGCAGGGCCCCACGGGACTCCTGGGCACGGAGACCTTTTTGTCCCCCATTCCTTGTAGGCAAGACTCCAGCAGCTTCCATGACCTTCTCTGAGTTCCAAAGGGAAGAGCAGTTGCTAATCAAGTGAGGAGCAGCAACGAAACCACCTGAAGCAGAGGCTCATCAACATCAGGTGATGGACCATCTAGGACCCTTGTTGTTGTTGTTCAGTTGCTCAGTCATGTCCAACTGTTTGTGACCCCATGGACTGCAGCACGCCAGGCTTCCCTGTCCTTCACCATCTCCCTGAGTTTGCTCAAACTCATGTCCAATGAGTCAGTGATGCCTTCCCACCCCTTCCAGCAGGTGGAACGAGCAGCTCTCTTGGCAGCTCTCTCCAAGGCTGAGAACCACAGGCTCGACCCAGAGTGAACAGGAGGTGGGCCACAAGCTGGAGAAGGTGAAAGGCCTGCAGAACCTCACTACAAGGCCCATTAGAAAACGTGCTTGTTTTTTTTTTTTTTTTAATGTGGACCATTTTTAAAGTCTTTATTGAATTTGTTACAATATTGCTTCTGTTTTTTAATGCTTTTTGGTTTTTTGGCTGCATGTGATATCTAAGCTCCCCAACCAGGGATCAAACCCACAAACTCTGCATTGGAAGGTGAAGTCTTAATCACTGGACCACCAGGGAAGTACCTATCCTTGTTTTTAATGCTCCTAAACAGAGAGAAAGAGGGAGAGAGTTGAGCTTGTCTATACAACAGGGAAAGACAACTATGATTGGTTGTCACCATGGGCTCTTAATTTCTATTCTGATGAAACAAGTCTCCCTCTTGGGCAGGGCACCTGGTATTGGAACTATGATTGGTTGTCACCATGGGCTCTTAATTTCTATCCTGATGGAACAAGTCTCCCTCTTGCGCAGGGCACCTGGTATTGGAATGGGTCTGGCTGTGTGTCAGGGACAAGCACTGCATAGCTCACTACCTGTGAGTCTCCTGGTCCACGGCCCCATGCTTGTTCTGAATGTCCTGAATGAAGGCTGGGGGCTGGAAGCTGAGTTGAGAAGGTGCCGATATATATAACGGGGAGTCCATAAGAATAATAACAGTAGAAGCAAACACTGATTGGTCACTTGCTCTGTGCCAGACACCATTTGAAGTGTTTTGCAGGCATGATCTAATTTAATCCTCACAAGTTACATGGGCAACGTGCCCAAGGCACACAGCTGGTATGTGGCAGAGCCAAGATTTAGACCCAGGTCATCTGGCTCCAGATCTCACTCTCTTAACAACCTACACTTGCCACTGTGACCAGCCTTCACCTCTTGGTATGCTTTGTGTTTCAATGTGATTCAAATATTCAAGGTATGATTTTGCCTAATCCCAGTGCTGGCAGGCCCTAGGCCAGGGGATTGATTCAGAATTGAGGATTCAGCAATGGTGATGAGGAAAGGACTGTTTGGGGAAGTGACCTATACCATGAGCTGAAGGTTGCCAGGAAAAAAAAAAGTGAGCATTTGTGTGTGTGTGTGTGTGTGTGTGTGTGCGCGCGCGCGCGCGAGCGTGCGTGGGCAGGCACATACATGATAGGGGAAGGGTGGGGGGATAGGGAATTTAAGTATAGGGAAGAACATTTGGGGAGGCCTGGAGGGGAAGGAACTTGGGCATTTCAGGAAAAGGAAGTCAGTGCAAGCTCTTAGGAATCCTCTGGAGCGAGGAAACCATACTGGGTCCTAAAAGCTCCCCCAGAGTCTTTGAGCCAGGTCCCTTCACAAATCTCCCGGGCTGAGTCCCACAAGGCACTTCTGGCCAGGATGCTAACTTGCCGCTCCCATCCAGGTGGACGAGCACCACTGCGATTTATCTTGGGCTCAGTATCTGGGTGCCTCTGAGGAACCCCTACCATTCCTGCACTCAGCCTAGTCGTGCCTTCTAACCCTGTGACGAAGAGGGCCGAGCACAAGGGTCCGAAGTCGGGGGTGGGGATAAAGGGAGGGTCCCTCGGCCAAGCTCCTCGCGGCCGGCCCCTCCCAGTCCTAAGCTTGTCGCCTAGGAGACAGCTCCCGGTGCGCTCTCATTGGCCGGCCCGGCTCCGAGGGTGGGAGCGAGGCTCTGGGCTGCTTTCCTCACGTGCACGTGCGTGCGCGGGCTCACGTGTGTGTGCAGGGTGCGGGAGCCTTGAGCACCGAGCGGGTCTGGGCGCCCTGTAACCCCAGGAAGGAGGGAAGCGGCGGGAGGGGGGCGTGGACCCTTGGGAGTACCCAGATGGTCAGAGCTTGTTTGGTGGAGGCTCAGCCAGGGTGCAGCTTGAGCTGCGGGAGGGGGCTGTCCTGTAGATCCGTGCTTTCGTGTGAGTGCTCGGGTGAGAGGAGCCAGTGTGGTACACCAGTGTGAACAGCTATTATCTGTACCAGAGTGTACACTGAGGGTGTCAGCTCGCTTCAGGGGAAAGGCTTGTGTGTGGACACATAAATTGCTGCCTGTGTAGGAGAATGTGTGGGTCTGTATAAATGTGGGCTCTGCTGTGTGCACGTGTGCCCACTGGAGTGTGTGTGTGTGTGCACGTGTGCAGCAGAGAAGTGTGCATCTCCCATACCTATAATCTTTCCTCCATAGGCTCTGAGATGTGTCGTGTCAGTCATGCTCAAGCGCCCACCATAGCTCTGCATTGCCCCATGGCACCCTACAGAACACCCACCTCACTTCCCCAACCCCTCACACTCAAGTCTGCCCTCCTTCCCCCAGGAACACGGAAAGTCACCAGGAGCAGGGGTTCTGTCCCTGGTGCAGGGAAGCCTTCAAGGGCAGGTGTGAAGCGTTGAAAGCAGATTTTCCTAAAACTAAGCCAGGGGACCTGGAGCTGAGGGCCTTGGGACTCTCGAAAAGCTGGGACCTACCTTTTCTCTCCCGTTTGCTCTCTTTATAGGAATGGTAACCTTCCCTTACGTCCCCACTGCCTGTGGGACTCCGGACTCCACAGCTGTGGGGTGTTTACAGGTGTTATTCCCTCAGCCACCTCGCCGCCCCATCCTCCCCTGCCTGTCAGTGTGTTTGGGAAACTTTCTTTTTTGGGGAGGAGGGTTGGGGGCCAGCTAGGACCTGGGAGCCCATCATGGCCTCTTCAGCCCTCTACCTCACCTCAGAACAACCTCCCATCTAGCCCACCCTTCCAGCAGTCCTTTCTACCTCTGGGCAACTGCAGGAGCCCATCAACCTTGCCGTATCCCTGTCCCTTCCAGCTGCCCCACAGGACAAAGGAAACAGCTGTTCTCCTGGCTCCTGGACAGCCAGGTGCCAGCCAGTGGCCGACAAGGCAGCCCTGCCCGGCACTTCAGGTGGCAGAGACTTCCACCAGTCTTATTTCTATGGTCCAACTGGACTCTCTGGCAGAGGGTCTTGTCCCACTCCTCCTGGGCTGTCCTGCCTAGATGAGCTCTGGGGGCCCACCTGGTCCAACCCTAGCTGTGCAGAGAAAGGAAGGTGATGCAGAGGGACAGGGGCGCACCTAAAGTGTCAAGAGACTGGCAGGCTCCCCAAGGAGGACATAGGCACTTGGGAGGATTGGCCCAGGGACCAGTGCAAGGTCACACCAAGCAGTGTCTTCCCCTCCTGGTGCTGGGCACTGGACAGAGCTCAGCAGACAGACACATGGAAAGCCTCACTCTGACCCGGCTCCATGCTGCCCGGGGCAGCTGCACACCCCTTCCCAGCTGGGGCTGCTCCCTGTGCCCTTGGCGTGACCTGAAAGAGGCTCCAGAGCTGGCAGGCGATGGAAGGGATGAGGGCTTACTGTGCCTGTGTCTCTCCTCTTTACGACGCTGTATTTTTTAACGAGCTATATAAATCTCTGCTGGTTAGAGGGCAAAGTTAGGGCTTCCAGCTGCCCCCCTCCTCTCGGGCTGGGTGCCCCCTCCGGCCAGCCTGACCTTGTGCTTCCCATGGGAAAGCTTTCTGGATGCTACAGTGGTTGCCACCCCCCAGTTCAGCTGAGTCAGAGCTGGTGTTACTACTGACTCATTTTGTGACCTTGGACCTGTCACTCCCCATCTCTGAACCTCAGTTTGCCCATCTGCAAAATGGGAGCACACACTGCACCTTGTGAGATGCCACATCTTAGCTGTGCAACTCTGCACAATGGTTAAACCTCTCTGAGACTCGTGTTTCTCGTCATCAAACAGGGAGACAGTCATGCTGATCACTGCTCTGGGCTCAGCTCTGGACACTGGGAGTAGAGGACCATTGAGAGGGTCAGCAGTCCTCTTGCCTGCCTGGCTTTCTCTTTTCTCTGCTTCCAGCTTTATCTCCAGCTTCTTCTCCTCCTCTATTTCCGCGGGGCATCCTGTCACTCCATCCCCAGAATTGGCTGTCTCCATGGCGGTGTGTCTCAGCCCAGACTGGGAGTGAGGGGGTAGGGACAGGGTGGAGCTAGTGGGAGGCGCAGGGACAGCCATGCTCTGTTCCTGCTGGGGTCACGTCCAGGGCATGACTTGGCACGGGGGGTTGGGGTGTGAAGGAACTGGGAGAGGAGGGGGCTGGGGCTGAGACCCTGGGGCACCCCTCAGTCTCTGTGGCCCTCAAGTCCGCAGCCTAGCCTTCCCAGACCCAGAAATCACCTGGCCTGGGCTGGAGTATAGAATGAGCCATAATAGGTTTATGAGGAGGCTGTAAATCCCTTTACAGGCTAAGCAATCTGTCCCCTGAGGCAGTCAGAGCCAGGGCTTAGATACATGGCCACAGATCTCAGACCCCTGCCCGGTAGTCCCCAGTTGCCTGGCAGGTACCAAGGCCAAATTGCTGGGTCCTTAGAACAGGCTGCTGGGCCTTGTGTATCATGCTCTTATCTCAGGAGCCCATAGAGATGTCTGGTCAACTGGGAGCCAGGAGGCAGAACTGACCAGCAGAAGCTTTGATTGTGACCCCCACCCACATACTCACCCAACTGTGCCAAAGCACACTCTCCATCACCAAATCATTCCCATCCCACAAAGGAAAGGGGCTGAAGGAAGCAATGGGACTGTACCCACTTCACAGATGAGAAGACTGAGTCTAGAGTGGCTCAAAGTAGAGCCCAGTTTGGTGCTTTCTTTTGCCATGAAGTACTTGTGCCCTGAGTACAAATCCTGGCTTTGTCACCTACCTGGTGGTAAACCCCAGGACCACTTCTCCTCCCTGAGCTTCAGTGTTCTCATCCAAAAGGCAGCACATGGGAACATCCTTGTGAAAGGATAAAATAAGAAATGTGGGTAAAGTGTCTGACCTGGTGCCTGGCACAGGCCTTGAGAAACAACAGCTCTTACTATTATTGCTGTATTACTCCTGGTGTCCCCGCCACCTGCTTCTGTTTGAAAGGACACTGCACCAGGGCCAGCAAAGTTAGGCTCAAGTCTTGGCTCTTACTTACCAGCTGAAGATCCATCTATAGGTCTGTCACCATCATTCTCTAAGTCCCCACCATCACTCTCTAAACTGCTCAGTTGCTTCAGTCGTATCTGACTCTTTGCAATCCTGTGGACTATATAGCACGCCAGGCTCCTCTGTCCATGGGATTCTCCATGCAAGAACACTGGAGTGGGTTGCCATGCCCTCCTCCAGGAGATCTTCCCCATCCAGCAATCAAACCTGCGTCTCCTGTGTCTCCTGCCTTGCAGGCAGATTCTTTACTGCTGAGCTACCAGGGAAGCCCCTAAGTCCCCTGCTCCTGGGTAAACTTGTAGAGACACCTGTGCGCCAGTGAGTGCTTCCTGAAAGGGAAAAGGCACCTTTTTACATGGAGCTTCCTCCGGAGGATGACTTCCATCGGTGGCTGCATCGACCCTCGCATTCAGCATGCCCTTTCACCATGCGACTTTGCAGCGCCTCCCACCCAGAGCTGGGTCTGACCTCCTACCCCTGAATCTAGGTGGGCCTTGCCTTAACCAATGTAAGGAGTAAATGTGAAGCTGTGGGACTTCTGGCCTAGGCCTCAAGAGACCTGGCATCTTCCATTTAGCCCTCCTGGAGCACTGAGCTACCATAAGGAAGTCCGGTTAGCCTACTGGAGAGACAGTGTGGAAAGAGAGAAGCCTGCCAGCTTCCGGTTCTCCCAGCCTCCCCAGCTGAGACAACAGACATGGCCAGAAACCACCCTGGATCTTTCAGCCCCAGTCGGGGTTCCCTAACTAACACCAGGCAGAGCAGAGATGAGCGGTCCTGACCAAGCCTGCCCAGCTTATGAAGCTGGGAACAAACGAATGGTTGCTTAGTTTTGGAGAGCAACAACAGATAACTGATATAGTCCTTTAGTGCTTTCTGTACCGTCTTTACCCAGACTCGGTCTGGATGAGGTGGAGCTCCCTGGCATCAGTTGATTGGATAGGAGATAAACACCTGACTCAGAGGCAGCTGATACATTGGCTGGCTGGTGACCAATCAGAATTTTTTCCTCTGGAGGCTGTGAATGAAGAGATCAGAGATCCTAGCAAGGAAGATTATGAAGGCAGCTGAAGCTGGATTTTGGAATGGGAGCTGAGGATGACTTTCAGCCCTGTGCAGGCTATCATGTCATCAGAGGACACCAAATAGGGGAGAGCTGCAGGAAAGCGGATAGACCGTGGAACCAGGTTCTGTGAAGCCCCAAATAAATTACTTCACTCCAGTTGGTCTGCTCTGACCTTGCTCCTGGGACCTCACGCCGCATGACTTCAGGCCCTGGGTTCAAGGTTCAAGGTCCCCTGGGACTCTTTAATAGCTGCCCAGGGTCTATACTGCTCCTCTGGCCATGCTTTTTCTATCCTGGGCAGTCAGGGGTGAGAGCTTAGAATCTGCTACCACCCTCCCCACACGGGGCCCTAAGCCTCCAGTGGCAAATCAGAGGATATGACCAGGTTTGGTTTCTACCCCAAACCCACTGGAGTTCCAGGTCTTTGGGCTCCCAATCATGTTTCCCACACAGTAGTTCAACCACCACTTCTCTGCCTGTCCATAATGAAATCATGCTGATAAAAGTGGTCACTATTGTACACCACACAGGTGCCACACCTGAGATGGTGTTTGAACCAAGGTCTGCCTGACTCCAAAGTCCATGCCCCAAACACCACTCTGCTGTGTGACTCTAGGCAGTTTATTTTCCATCTCTGAGGGGTACACCGGAGTTGGGGTGGGGAGGGGGCATAGCGTTTGCTGCTCCCTCTAATACTCACCCTGCTCAATGCTATCCTTGGCCCAGTCCACTTGCTTGTCCAAGGGGAGGTTCCCAGTCTTACCACCCCTTCTCTTTATGGTATGCTGTCTCTTGCTAGAGGCTGTCTCTGGTCTTGGTCTTCTGGGAAGCAGGCTAAACTCTCAGGATTTAGTATCCTGCCTTTTTCCCAGTAGCTTGGACCCAGGGTGAAACGTGAGCAGAGCAGCGAGTGTCCCATAGGACTTGATGAGAAAGGACACTCTGAGCTCACAGCCCCACTGGGTCTGAGGCAGACTGGGGCCATGCAGTGAGTGGTATCCATTCCTACTCTTTCTCTTTCTCTGTCGGAGGCTGTCAGGTCGTGGAGAAAGTAACCCTTCCAGCCTGACATCCCATGCTATTCCACCTTAGATCTCAGGATTTTCAGCAGTTGAGTTCAATCTTCTTTAGGTGAAGGTCCCAAGGTTAGGAAAGGGCCACACTAAAACCTAGGCTGCTGAGCTCCCAGCGTGGACTTTTCCCAGTGTCCAGGTTCCTTTGCTTGGGCCAACCCAGTCCCCTAACTCAGGGTGCTCACATTCCCCTGAACTGACTCTCTCCCCATCTAAAAACCACCTCACAATTTTCCCATGTCCTGAGTTTCCTCAGGGATCCTTCCCAATAGCCAAGAAGACATTGGTCCTGCTCTTACCAGAACCTTGTGAGGCCCCAGGGATCCCGGAACCCCAGATGGGTTAACTAACAATCCCCTGGCTGCCTTCTGTGTGAGGACAGTGTCTGTTAGTGCATCAGGGTTGGGGTGACGGAGAGCCTGCACTCTTGTCTCTCTCTGGAGATGGATAGGGCTCCTGGGTTCTTGAGCCTCATGTGAGACCACTGGCCTCTTGTTGCATACACACTGCCCACCTTGTTCAATGACTCCTCTCCCTCCCCTTGGCCTCCCCAAAGTTGTGTCCTGCCAGATGGGGGTCCCCAGGCCTGGTCCTGAGAAGCCCTGAGCCAGGCTTAGAAGTCTGCAGCTCTAGAACTTCCAGCACTGGTCCTGTTACTGAGAAGCTGTGTGACTTTGGCTAAGCTCCCACCTTCTCTGGTCCTGGCTCATCAGCAGAGTTGGACTCAACAGTAATGATCATCCTTACCGTTGGCAGTGGGTTTACTGAGTGCCAGGCACTACATAGATGGCGCTAGTGGTAAAGAACCAACCAGCCAATGCAGGAGATGCAGGAGACCCAGGTTCAATCCCTGGGTTAGGAAAATCCCCTGGAGGAGGGCATGGCAACCCACTCCAGTATTCTTGCCTGGAGAATCCCCATGGACAGAGGAGCCTGGCAGGCTAGAGTCCATGGGGTCCCAAAGAGTTGGACATGACTGAAGCGACCTACCACGGCACAGGCACTACATCACTCAACAAATATACCTGTGCTCCCTCATTTCACCTCCTAACAACCTGCATAAGATTGTCTTTATGCTACAGGTGAGAAGACCAAGAGGCTCAGAGGGGTTAAGAAACAATCCAAACAGCTAGTAAGTGCTAGAATAGGACCTCAAACTCAGACCTGACCTCAAACCTCAGAGTCTTATCATCACTAGTCTAGGCTGCCCCAGGTACCCCAAGGACCAGCCACCTTTTCTGTACCAACATCCTAGGATCCTATATAGAGAGAGGATCCTATTTCTTCTCAGGGATAAAACTACAGTTCAGAGGGCTTGAGGCTTCCCCAGAGCCAGGGACAGTCTAGGGTGGTGGTTGGGAGATGTGGACAAATGTACAAAGACCGCACCAGCTGGGAGCCTGGAGCAGAATCAGCTCTTGGGAATGTCTGTAAATTGAATGAATGAGTGACCGAGTGTTGACTCCTTGCCAGACTCTGCTTACCCTGCCATCCCACCAGAGGCTTGGTTTAGAAGTTGCTAGGCATGCCGTTGGGCTTCCCTGGTGGCTCAGGTGATAAAGAATCTGCCCAAAATGCAGGAGACCTGGGTTCAATCTCTGGGTTAGGAAGATGCCCTGGAGAAGGGAATGGCTACCCACTCCAGTATTCTTGCCTGGAGAATTCCATGGACAGAGGATCCTGGCGGGCCCCAGTCCATGGGGTCGTAAAGAGTGGGACACAGCTGAGCAACTTTCACCTTCACTTTCACTAGGCATGCTGCTACCTAGTTTATGCCAGCTTGGGTGGGGGATGTGAACTCCAGGAGGAGCTCTGACTGGAGGGGCTGCATTCTAGAAGTTTCTTGTTGTCGAAGGCTGACTTGTCTATTGCTTCTCCTCACCCCCAAGTTCAGCTAAGCTTGTGCCTATGGGTTCCTGTATTGCTGGATTCTCCCCTAGTCCAAGGATTAGTGGGCAGCAGGGTCACCCTGGGCCTACTGTGGGGCGGAATCCAAGGAGTACCTGAGGAGAAAGGGGAAACTTGGAGGGGCGAAGGCAATCATCTCCGAACCTGGGGCTCCTCCCTGTCCAACAGAGGTGGGGGGTGAGCACGTGGTCTGCAGGAGGAGCTACTGCCCCAGCTTCTCAAGCCCATGGATTCCGGGAAAGTTACAAGGTGACCTGCCTGGCTCTTGGCACTTCTGTCTTCCAGAACATCCCTTTCCAGAGTTGAATTTGGAGCACCTCAGTTTGGTATGAATGAACAGGGCACTTCTGACTCTCCAGCTCACATGCAGGTGGATCCCAATCCCAAACTGGGCACCCTTCAAAGCCCAGGTTACCCTCAGAGTAAGGCCTGATGGAAGATGAGGCAAGACTTGGGTGGTGACCTGGGTCTGGGCAGTCCTCAGGACAGCCCCAGAACTGCCCTCCCCCGCCTCAAAGACTGGGTGCTCTACACAGGAAGTGGCATACAGCAGGCATTTGATAAATGCTTATGGAAAGAAGGCTTGGAAAGAGATGGTGTTCCCAGTCTCTGGATAGGCCCAGGTGAGCTGCAAGGGGCTTTTGCCTGGGGGGACCCAACACCAGCGTAGGTGGAAGTGATGATGCTCATGGGCTTAGGACTCCCCCGAGGGTCTAGAGCCCCAGCCACCCAGGCAAAGCTTGTGGTCACCTCTGGGCAGCTGTCCTGAGCAAAGCCTCTGGAAGTCCATGGAGGTGGCCCACCCCTGGCATGCCCCCAACCCTGACCCCATGGAGATCGTTTAGGAGCCCTGCCCCCCACAGTGAGATAATAATGACCATAATGAGAACAGTCACCCACACATGTGCACAGCGCTTTACAGGTTACAAAGTGTTTCACATACATCATCTCATCAATTCCTCACAACAGCCCTGTGAGGTAGGCAGGGCGGGGAGTAGCGTT
The DNA here is from genome assembly GCA_024291935.2 of Okapia johnstoni. Taxonomy (NCBI): domain Eukaryota; kingdom Metazoa; phylum Chordata; class Mammalia; order Artiodactyla; family Giraffidae; genus Okapia; species Okapia johnstoni. Next base: position 28,787,046 of record CM044326.1, read on the forward strand.
TCCATTTATACAGATGTGGAGGCTGAGGCCCAGAGAGGGTTGATGACCTGTTTGAGGCCACACAGCAAGTTGGCACCAGAGCTGGGACCAGAGTTAGGCCTCAGCGCCTGGCTCTCTCCACTGACTGTGCTGTCCTCCAGAGGACCCCAGCCCCTGTCCAGAGTCTCAGCCACACCCGAGCCAGGTCCCCCTGCCCCCTGGCAGTAGGGCTGCCTGGCAGCTCAGCAGACAGGCCCTCATCCCCACTGGGCAGCCCTGTCCCCTCCACCCGCTCTCTGAAAACAGCCAGCCCAGAGCTGGGCCCAGACCCACCACCCAACCTGCTCCTGGTGACCACCCTGGCAGGGTGGGCGGGCAGGCAGGTGGGGCTGGAACCTCCTTCCCTGTTTTCCTGAGTGATCCCTCCCCACAGGGGAAGAGAAGAGAAAGGAGGAAGAGGAGGAGGAGGAAGAGAAAAAACAAGAAACTGAGGTGGAAGAGGGCCCTGGAGCAATCAGGACGTCAAAAGTTTGCATTCCAACTAGCTATAGGAAATAGCTTTTTTTTTCTCTCTTTTTATTATTTCAAGTTTTCATAAAAATCCATAATTATTGAAACCCAAGTTACAGAGGAAGTTCGTAACTTTTTTATTGAACTATTGACTGTGCCGTTGCATGTTGGTTGGTCTGCTTCCGACTCCAGTCTGTCAACGAGTGCCCCTGTGTAGGTGGGGTCCCCAGGCCTGGACTTCTGAGGTCCTGGTAGGAAGAGGGCAGGCGGTGAGGGCTGGCGGGGGCAGCAGGGGACGGGGTGGGAGGGAGAAAAAGTGTGTGTGCAGAGGGGTCGGGAGGAGGTGGGAAGGGCTGGGGAGCCAGCGGAGGGTGGCCAGGCCCCTCCCCCTGCCCGGCGTGCCCGGGGGTTCCTGCCCCCCGCCCCGTCCTCATATCATCTTCATGTTGAACTTGCGAGGCGCGTCGGCGGAGCTGATGCCTGCGTCCGACTTGCGGGGCACATACTCAATCTCGATGTTGTGCTTTGTGTTGCCCTTGCCCCGGCTCCAGAGAAACAGCAGCACCAGACAGAAGAGGACGACACCCAGGAAAGAGATGAAGCCCATGGTGGTGGCGATGATGAGGGTCTTGATGTCGAAGGGGAAAGGCACGGTGGCGCGGGTGCTGTTGGCCTCTCCCTCGCCCGGCTGGTTGGAGATGAAGGCGAAGGTCTTGTTGGGCTGATGGGGCCAATCCGGCGAGTAGCTGCGCACATGCAGGTGGGCAGGCATGGAGTCGTTGCCGCCCGCGTTGGCAGCGATGCACAGGTACGTTCCGTTGTCCTGTACCTGGGCGTAGCGCACCTCCAGCGTGCCGTCGGGGAAGACCGTGAGCCGCCCGTTGCTCTTGGCCGAGACCAGGTGCTTGCGCGGCGAGAGCCAGAGGATGGCGGGCGGCGGGTCGCCATCCGCCCGGCATACGAACTGCACCGTGTGGCCCTCGTCCACGAACACCTGCTGGGCCTTGCGGTCCCGGATGCGGGCGCGGCGGCAGGTGAAGTAATTGGGCAAGAGAACGTCAGGGAAGTCCTTGAACTCCTTGCCCTGGACGAATTCGGGCGTGGCACACGTGGGCTGCTGCCGGTTGAAGTTGAGCCGCCAGCGGCGCCGGAACACCCACAGGAGCCGGCAGTCGCAGGCCAGCGGGTTGGAGTCCAGGATGAGGGTCTCCAGGTTGCCCACCGAGTGGAAAGCCGACTCCTCAAGCGTGGTCAGCTGGTTGCCGGAGACGTTGAGCACGCGCAGGTAGTTGAGGCCGCGGAAGGCGTAGGGCTCCACCACGGCCAGCTGCCCACCCACCAGCTGGATCTCCTGTAGCCTGAGCAGCTCATGCAACATGGAGCCCTCGATGGTGCTGATGGGGTTGTAGGAGAGGTTGAGGAAGCGGAGATAGACCAGGTGGCGCACGGCCAGGTAGGGCACAGCGGTCAGGTTGCAGTGCGTGATGGACAGGGACGTCAGGTTGAGGCCGTAGAGACAGTTGGGAGTCATGGTGTCCAGGTAGGGCCAGTGTGAGATCTCCAAGACCTTGAGCCGGTACAGCCTCTTGAAGGAATAGTCCCGGATGGCATTGATGTTGAGGTGCCGCAGCCGCAGGACGATGAGACCGTGCAAGTGGGACAGCGCCTCGGTGGGGATGGAGGTCAGATTGCATTTCTCCAGCGTCAGCTGCTCCAGGCTATTGAGGCCGCTGAAGGCTCGGTGGGAGATGTAGACGAGGTCGTTGTCACCAACCTCCAGTGACTTGAGGTTGTACAGGTCCTGGAACATGTAGTCCAGCAGGATGACGATCTTGTTCTCGCTGATGTCCAGCTTGGTCAGGTTACTGAGGCCGGTGAAGACGCCCAGGGGGATGAGCTTCAGGCGGTTGCTGCGGAGCCCCAGCGTCCTGAGGTTGAAAAGGTTGTTGAAGGCACCGGGCTCCACGGCGCTCACGATGTTCTCGTTGAGCTCCAGCTCCTCCAGGTGCGGGAAGCTGGCAAACTCGTCCTGGTTGAGCGTTTTGATGCGGTTTTTGCCCAGGTCCAGCAGGCGGGTCTCGGTGGGGATGCCTTCCGGCACCGCCACAAAGCGCTTCCGGTGGCAGAGGACCGCGCGGTCCTGGGCGGAACACTCACAGCGGGGCGGGCAGCCGGTGGCCGAGCCTGACAGCACCGATCCCAGCACCAGCAGGAGGATGGGCTGCCAGCAGGCCAGGAGGGGGCTAGGCATGCTCCTCGCGCCCCCCGCCAGCATCCTCTCGCTCACCTGCGGCCAGGAGCAAGCACAGGACAGAGGAAGTGGTTAGAGGACAGTGTTCGTTGGTCCCCCGCCCGGAGCCCTGTGTGCCCCGTCACGATGTCCCTGACCCAGAGAGAGAGGCAGGGGTCCAGAGTGGCATATGACACCTGTCGGGATTGTCAACACAGTGAGGTCCAGATACCCAGGCCGGAGGAACTCCTGCCACCGCATGCTGTTTCCTCCTTGCGCCTTACCCTGCCTAGAGCCCTTCTAAGGGACTGTCCCACATCCCTGGGATCCAGTGGCTTCTTGGAAGGGGGGAGATCACTTCTGGTGATCCTGGAATTGGCACCCTAGGCTGTATCCACCTCCTTTTCATTTTACATTTATAGGCAGTGGGACTCCCAGCATGCATCCCACCCCCCACCTGGTACCCTGAGCTTCAGCTTCCCCTGGTGCTCATCAGGGATAAAGCCAGACCTGCTGAGCTGCCCTCAGGGCTCACAGAGGGGATCAAAGGGGCTCAAAGGCTGAGGCCTCTAGGAATGGCCAAGAGAGCAGCACATCTGGGCCCCAGTTGGGAAAGGGCTTTTAAGGCTACTTGGGTCCACCCTCTCGGCCTTCAGCCTGAGCATTCCCAGGCACAGAGACCATGGCCCCCTCCCTATCAACAATGTGCTGAGCCCGAAGCCAAGGACCCTGGGTAACCAGCATACCCAGTGGTTCCTGCCGGTGTCTGTGAATCTGCTCGCCATGGGGTTTCTGGATCAGTGGAGGGTACCCGCTTCCAGAAAGCCAGGACCCAGCCCTGAGGCCTCGCCATGGAACCTCTGCAACTCTCACAGTCCTCCAGGTCCCCACGGTGACCCACTCAGGCTCCTGAGCTTAGGCTCCTGCTCTTCTTTCCTCCGGGAATGCCCCTCCCTCACGTGTGGAAACCCCATTTTCAAGGCCTAACTCAGAGTCCACTGCTCTGAGAAGCTTTTTCTGATGCCCAGTTGGAATTATACTTCCCTCCAAAGAAGAGCATCCCCCCCCCCCCCACCAACCAGGCTTCATCTGTCTGTCTCTCCAGGTTCCAATCACTGTCTTCTGAGTACCAGGGTCCTGTCTGATGGGGGAGCAGTCAGACCCCACAGCCCAGGATGGCACAGGCAGCCCCACATTGTAGCACTGGGGATGGGAGGCTTCTTACAGTTGGGTCCTGAGGAATGTGCAGGACTTGGGTGGTGGTGACTAGGGAGATCCGCCTGAGGACAGGCTGCAGGTGGTGTGAGTGAGGGGTGTGCGCGAACTCACCCCCGCCCCCAACAATTACTCTGTCCTCGTGGGTTCAGAGGCCACTTGCTCCCACTTCTGCCCAGAACGCTCTCCCCTCCTCTATCTCTGTTCCACCCCATGGGAAATTGGCCCAGCAGAGTACTTAGGGGGTTGGGAGGACTAGGCTGGACTCCCTGAACAATAGAGATTTAACCAGATGGTCTCTGGGGTCCGAGCTGAAGCCCTTTTGTTCGTGAGGTGAAGATCCATCCCAGCCAGCCTGGCACCCTTGGGGCTCTGCTGCCATCCACATAGCCCACACCCATGGCCCCAAAGGGGCCTCAGTGCAGGAAGGGGATGCTCAGGCGGGGAGGATCCCATCATCCTGCCCCAGCTCAGGGCCTTCTCTCGTCCCTCCAAGCTCCTCCTCACACCTGCCCACAGCCTCCACTTCTAAAGCTACAGGTTTTGTCACCCACACTTCAACCCTTAAGGCAACTGGGGCTTGGAGAGCTTGCGGCTGCCCAGGGACACCCAACCAGTCGAGGAGGTAGATTGGGGACCAGGGCTCTGGTCTGTCAGACTTCAATGACACCACCCACTTCCCAGTGCTCCAGGGTCTCCCAGGACTGACAGGCACTCCCTGGTTGTTGATCGACTAATCAACTGATTAACCAGAGAGGGTTCCTAGTGTCACCGACATGTTATGAAATCTGCAAAGTTTTGTTATTCTCAAGGGCTTTGTCCACCGCCCCCGCTTCCTTCATCCCCTCTCATTCTCCCTCTGGAGTTTTCTGTGGTTTGGCCTCCCCCACCCACTCCCATCAGGCCATTTGCCACAGTCACACACGCTCCAATGACCCACCAGAAAAGCAAACATCCTGACAGACGATCAATAAGTAATTGGGACGGCAGCTGGGGCTGGCGTGGTGTGAGCCTGGGGACCAGGAGAGGTAAATAGGACTTTTAGCACCCGGCTCAGGCTGGGCTGGTGGGTGGGGTAGGGGCTGCTGGAGAGGATGCCAAAGAATGAGAGTTGGGGCAGTGAGTGCACAGGGTACGTTGAGATGTTGGTAAGACTGTCATGCAGACAAGAATCTGGCATTGAAGACCCCACCACCTTGTCTCAACCTACCCATCTCCCTCCTCTCCTGCCATTCCCCTCAGTGAAGTCACCCAGGCATCCAGCCTTATCCTGTGCATCCCTGCCTCTAAGCCAGCTCCTTTTGGAGATCTGTCCCAGCCTCACTGCCCCAGCAGCCTTTGTGACATCCACCCCCAAAGGCCACCTCCTCCATGAAGCCATCCTTGATCTACTCAATCAGAAATCATCTCTTGCCCACAACTCTGAAGCACCTTACATTTATTAGTAATGACATTATGTAACTGGTGTATAACACATCTCATTCTAAAAATGATTTGAGCCAATGGCCAGCAAAATGATGTTACAAGATATAAGAAGATAAAGTTAAAGGAGACAAGCCAGTCAAGAAAGAATGCCACAAAATCCTGTGTAATGATGAAAGATTGGAGCTTCCTAGTGACCTGGGCAAAGAGGGAAATATGCTCCAAAGCTTCAGCACTTGGTACCTCTCCTGTGTCTTATGTTTAATCCTGGGTCAAACCCTCATGGCGGTTTACCTCACCTGCTAGACAGTGAAGTGCCCGTGGGCAGATGGTGTGCCTGCAGCCTCAGGTCAAGGTGTGGCACAGAAAAGATTCCACTGAATGTTCTCTGGAAGGAATTGTGTGTGCATGAGAGAGTTTCTGCAGGGGTTGAAGTCACTCTGATGAGGCTGACACTGGAGCGGGTCCACCTAGCAAAGAGACACCTGTGGGATTCAAATAAGCTGATAAAAAGCTGGTCAGCATGCCTGGGTGGCATGCCTGGCAGTTACACCCACAAAGGAATGGACAGTTCCAGAAAGACACATCCTCCGAATTGCCTCTTCCCTCACCTTTTATGTGCTACTGTCCTGGAAGATGGGGACATTGAGGCCTAGAGGGGCTAAGAAGGCTTCGCATGCTGGCACAGCACACTGGGCCTGGTCTCCCCGTCTAACACCCCCGCGGGGTCTCTGTCATCAAGGGATGCTGGCAGGCTGGTGTCTGAGGGGGTCACCAAACCTGCTGAGTGAGCAACACGCTGCTCCCACCTGCCCTGGCACCATCAATCCTGCTGGTTACTCCTGCAGCGGCCCAGGAGAAGTGTTTTATACATTTTAATCAGTGTTTTATTTTGGATCCTTGCCCCCTGAAGGGCTTCCCACAAGGGCAAGAGTTTAAAAATTGGCCCAATAAATACAAAGGAAATGAACATGGAAGGCTGGCAGGTGGGCAGGCAGAGGAGAGCCCACAGTAGCCTATCTGTGTCCTCCCAACCCCAGAGCGGTGGGGGCGGCCGCGCCATCAGACCTGTGCTGCAGAGGGCCGCCTGCCATTTACATCAGGGGCAGATGTTGTCCGGCTCTCTTGCTCCCCACACCAGCCACTCCACTGAGTGCCCTGGAGGACTCCTCCCCTCTCTGCCCTTTCCCCAGCAGTGCAGTATGGGGGTGGGGGTGGGGTGAGGGGTGGATGCTGGGGTTCCCTCACAGAAGTTGGATCTTCTCCAGCTAGCAAGTCAACAACATCTTCAAACCCATGTAGGGAATGAAGAGCAGTAGGGGCTCAGACCCCGAATTGCAGCTCTATAGGGGCTGGAAGGATCTATTTGAGGGTGGCATCCCTAGCTGGGGCCTCCCACTGAGGCTGTCCCCCTGGGGCTCCCTGCTAGCTCAGCTGGTAAAGAATCCACCTGCAGTGCAGGAGACCCCAGTTTGATTCCTGGGTAGGGAAGATCCCCTGGAGGAGGGCATAGCAACCCATTCTAGTATTCTTGCCTGGAGAATCTGCATGGACAAAGGAGACTGGCGGGCTATAGTCCATGGGGTCGCAAAGAGTCGGACACGACTAAGCGACTAAGCACACATCCTGGGGCTCAGGGTTGGAGGGAGCAGCTGGTGGAGACTGAAGAGGCATGGGATGACCCTTGGGTGGACTTGGAAAACCCCTGAGGGACATCAGGGGTCATTCTGTCTCCTAAGGCAGCATCTGAGGCCCCTGGGGGTGTGGGCATGCCACCACCACACACCCAGCCTGACCCACGGAAACTGATCAGACATTTGCACTTAGGGAAGGGGTGGGACTAGCAGCTGCAGGCCACCTGCTACAGGCGAGGTTTTAGGCTTTATCCACACTGTCTTAGAAACCCTCACCCAGCGTTCAAAGAGATATTTCTTGTCCATTTTACAGATGAGAAAGGTGAAGGCTTCCAAAAGTGAATACCTCTGACTCTGACTTGGCTCCAAAGCCAGGAGGCAGCAAAGTCTCCTGTTCCTGCGGGTCAGGCTGCCTGTGCCAAGAATTACCATGAGTGAAACAGGACTTCTTTCAGACACACAGGCCAGGCCAGAGCCAGAGGAGGGGCGGGCTTATCCCAGCAGTGCAAGGCGGAGGGAAGGCACTAGAACTTAGGTAGCTGAATATAGGTACATCTGTGTCCATGTGTCTGTGTGCTTAGTCACTCAGTTGTGTCAGACCCTTTGCAACTCCATAGACTGTAGCGCGCTGGGCTTTTCTGTCCATGGGATATCCTAGGTAAGAATACTGGAGTGGGGATCTTCCCAACCCAGGGATTGAATCTGAGTGTCCTGCATTGCAGGTGGATTTTTTTACCCACTGACCCAGTGGGGTACGACCTTGCCCCTTAAATCAGACAAAGCCCTTTCCCCAACTTTCAGAAAATGGTATGTTGAACACACTGAATTTTTTCAGTGTTTCCCCACCGTACCATTCTCCTTTGCCTGCTGCCGCTGTCTATGTTAGAATCTCGCCTAATTTGGGGTCAACTGCAGCACAGGAGAGAAGGTTCAGTTATTTTTGGTTTACAGTATCAATATTTCATGGTGTTCCCACTCAGTGTTCCTCAGGGACTGCAGGGAAATCCCCAGCACACGCAGACGTGAGATCCCTCGCCTCGGAGGTGCCCACTGCCTCCCCGGGATGCCTGGCCCCCTGGGTCCTCAGCCTGGCTGTGTGACCCAGGGAAGCTGTGACAGGTTGCTCCCTTACTGAGGAGTGAGGCTGTTATGTACCGTCTTGTCTTGTCCTGCCACCCTACATTCCTCAGGCTGGGTCTGCAGCAGGAGGGAAGGAAGAAGGAGACAGACCTGGGACAGGAGACTGAGGGCTTCAGAGAGTCTGCCTCGGGCCCCGCTCCGCTCTACTCCCCCTGGCTGGGTGCATGCTCAGTTGTGTTTGACTCCGTGCAACCTCATGGACTGTAGCCCACCAGGCTCCTCTGTCCATAGGATTCTCCAGGCAAGAGTACTGGAGTGGTTTGCCATGCCCTCCTCCAGGGATCTTCCCCATCTAGGGATCGAACCTGCTTCTCTTACATCTCCCGCATTAGCAGGCAGGTTCTTTACCACTAGCTCCACCTGCTCAAAAGTCTTGGGCTATGAGCACATCCTGTTCCCACCACCACACCTTGAGGTGGGTCGATTACTCAGAAAGGTAAAGGGACTTATGCTGGGTCACAGAATGTTGGAGGCAGGGCAAGGTCTAGCTTCTTCGTGACTTGCCCTGTCCCCAAGTCCCTGCCTCTCTTTAGTCCCTTCTTTGCCTTCAGATCCAGGACACAGAGTAGATGGATCCATTTCATGAAATGATAGAGCACATTTGTGATAAGCGTGCCCATTCAGAGGCAGCCATGACCACGTGGCTGAAAGTGGGGTAATGTGGGGCTGGAGTGAGGCCCGTCTGGAAGGCCCCCAAGGGTCGCACCATCCTGGGGCCTTTTCCCACAGCAGTGGTAGACCATCAGCCTATGCCTGGAGGTCTCCCACTCAGTCTTCAGAATCCAGCTCAGGGGTGTTTCACCCCAAGCTGCTCTTTGCAAGTCCCAGGAAGAAGTGATCACCTCTGGGGGGGTCCCTCTGGATCTCGGGTGCCCCCCGAACCAGGCCCTGCTGGTGTGCTGACCTCTGTCCCTTTCTCCCTTTGCTGGAGCTTCTGCTGCACCCCTACTTCTGGGTCCCCCAGATGGAGAGTCCACAGTGCAGGGCTGGGGCTGATACAGCTCAGGAGTGCCAGGCCCAGCTTCAAGGGACAGAGGGCCTCCCGCCCCCACTACAGCTGCTGGGCCAGCTTCCCAGGACAGCTCCCAACTCCTGGTCTCAGCTCTTTATAGAGGCCTCAGGGAGGAGATGTCAGGCTGAACCCCAGACACATTTCCACTGGCCAAGTTGGGGGCAGGAAGGGTGGCATTTTCAGCCAAGAGAACGGTGAGGGCAAAGATGTGCAGGGTGGAGGCGACTGATGTCCTGGAACCTTTGAGAGCATCTGGGGGCTCCTAATTGCTTCTCTCCTACCCCAAATCCTGACCCAGGTCCCTGGACTCCTTTTAAAGATCCTCCATTCTGCCTTTCCAGGGCTAATCCCTGCTGAGGTGTGAATGGCTGATAATGGCTTAAGGTGTGAGCTGCTAATGGGGGGGAACTTGGTCTTCCCTGGCCAGTCTAATCCTGCAGGGCTCTGCTGAGAGCCGGGGGAGGGCAAGGGTTGCCTCCTGGCACAGGGGGGTGGGGACACAGGAAACTCTGAGAGGAGGGGTGAGCACCCAGGCTGAGCTCTGGCAGGAGAAATCGGGACCGACTGAGGCTGGCGGGCACGCAGCTGAACCTCAGCTGTGCATCCGTCCATTTGTCTCCTCCCGGGTTGGTCAGCCCACCCTTTCCCTTTCCCTCTCCTCTTTCAGCTGCCACCCCCATGGGAGAGAAAAATCAACCTGAAAGAAAATTGAGGTCATGTCCTTTGTCGTGTATAATTCTTTATTTTCCTCTCACTCTTAGTTCCAGCAAAGAGTTGCTGGGCCCCCAGGATGTGTGTGTGTGTGTGTGTGTGTGTGTGTGTGTGTGTGTGTGTGTGTGTGTGTGCGTGCGTGCGTGCAGGCACCTATGTGTGGCTTGTGTGGGTGTCTGTGCCTGCAGCCCCTCCTCCCGCCACTGCCACTGGCCCATCTCCCAGGTACACTTGGAAACTCAGTCCTCTCCCAAAGGTGCTCACCTGGCCTCTCAGCCACGGCCAGGCTGGAGGGTGCTGCCTGGGCACAGTGTGGCTGTCTGCCCATTTGCTAGGGTAGCTGCCCCTGTATGGCCCTGGACAAACACTGTGCCACCTAAGGGAGGGACGCTCCTGTCCACCCCATCGCCTACCCCACCAAGCACAGCTGGTCTCAAGAGCTGCCAGCCTTCCGGCCAGCTCACAACCCCAGGCCATTTGCGGGATAAATTATGATTTTAATTGTCAGAGCATCTTCGTGTTTAAAGGCTTCTATATATAGGCTTTGCCATCCCGGAGCTGCTGGCTGGGTGGGGAGGAGCCAGGGTGAGGCAGGGCCACTTCTGGGTGGGCAAACAGTCCTGGGCTCACAGGTCCCTAGCCAGGGCTCTGGCCAGGGCACCCTGCCCTACCGTGTGGTCTTGGGTGAGTCCTGGACCACCCTGGACTCTGCCTGTCCTTCCACAGGGTTGTTCCGAGGTGAGAGAGCCGGCCTGGGGGATGCAGGAGGGAACCACTGATTCTGGGAAGCTTCCGTGTTGTCTGCGGCGGGCCTGCCTGAGTGGACAGCACTCCTGGTTGGACCGGTGCTATCCCAGAATCAAGGAGGGTCGGGAAAGCACCCATGTGGTGGCCCCATGGGGCTCAAGGAAAGTGCAGGTCACGGACCCCCAAACCTCCCTTCCCATCTCTCTCCAGGCCTGGATGCCCACTCAGACCTTCAGGGACAGGAAGGTGCCCCTGAAGGACTTGGGCCCCCTCCACCACCCAGGCCAGGGGCCCCTCGGGAGGTGCTTAGCGGACATGCCTGCCTCCCCTCCCCTCAGCGCCGCCCCCCGCCCCAGCTTTGTGGGGCACCCAGGGCCCTCTCCCAGTGCTCCAGTCTTGGAGGCTCGTCTACCTTAGGAACATCTCAGGCTGGTGCATTTCAGGCATTGGAGGTCTGAAAATCAGCCAGTCCCTCCCTGGGAGGGTCACCAGCCTTGGGTTTGAGAGAGTGGGGAGGTCACAGCCTGAGAAACCAAGGGTGGAGACAGGAGAGCCGAGGGAAGTGGTGGATCTAACTGTGGGGTCTGAAGGTCAGAGACCTCATAAAAATGATGATGATGATGATGATGATGATGACGACGACGATTGGAAAAACCCTAATAGAGGGCTTTTGGTGTGCTGGGCATTATTCTAAGTACTTTACCTACGAAAATTAATTTCTCCTCACCACAACCTGTTGAGGTAGGTCCTGTTATTGTTGCCATTGTGCAGATGGAAAAGATAGAAGTACAAGGAAGTTGTGTAACTCGCTCAAGGTCACAAAGAAGTTCTGTAACTTGCTCCAGGTCACAGAGCTAACATGATATAAACTCAAATGTGAGCCTATTTGCGCTTCGCAACAATCCTATGAAGGTGGTATTATCCTCGTTTTAAAGGTTAAATAACTGGGGCACAGAGAGGTGATGCAACTTGGCCCATTACAGTAAATGGCAAATGGAATTAGGCCTGAGGCACTTAGACCGCAGGTGGTCCTGACCATTCTCATATACTGCCTCTCTCCAAATCAGGTTCAGGGCTGCTGAGCTACACAGTCGCAGGCAAGTGGCTTTATGTCTTGAGACCCTAAACTCCTCATTTAGAAAAGGAGAGGGCAGGGTTGAAAGTGCTCTCACAGGGCTGGGGGCAGAGAATTCAAGGAGAAGGAAGGGAAGAGACATTTATATGCAGAACATCAACTAAATGCTTTGCAGACTGACCCGCCAACCCTCACCACATACTCTATGATGGAAGTACCATTAGCCCCATTTTACTGATGAGGAAACTGAGGCTCCAGGCCATTAATTCACCTGCCAAAGGTCTCTGAGCTTGTCTAACTCGAGAGACATGATAACTCTAGAGACCATCACTCAGGTGAGGAAACTGAGGCCTGAGAGCATCAGTGACTTGTCCAAGTTCCCACAGCACCTTGGGGTTGGGGTTAGGGAAGAGGCCTGGCCTCCTGAGGGCAGCCACTGTCTCTCCCCAACACCCTAGCCTCTCCATTCATGGTGTGGCCAGGTCAGGGACAGATGGAGGTTTGCGTTTATTCTGCGCTGGAAAAGACTTAAAAACCACCCCCTAGTACATCACAAACCAAGGTCCAGTGAGGTATTTATAACATGGGACAGGCAAACTATAAATAAAAACCTTTGCCTTCTCTTGGCACTGACTGTTCAAAGCCCTCTCTGCTCAACTGAATCTTGGCCAACCTCTTGCCAAAGTCTATTTTCCCAACCCAGTATATATACTAATTTCAGTATCAAGTTCTGCCCAGTCACAACTGATGCCATCACCTGGCTGTGCGTTCATGAGAAGCCCAAACTTGGGAGGGCCTGGGCATCTCTGCAAATCTCTCAGGTTGCAAAGCAGAGGGTGCAAAGGGCCCAGTGCAGGCCCATAGGGCGGAGCCAAGACCCTGCGTGGAGTCACAGAGGAGGTCTATTCAGGTCAGTGCATGCACACTTAAGTTGCTTCAGTCATGTCTGACTCTTTGTGACCCTATGCACTGTAGCCCACCAGGTTCCTCTGTCCATGGGGATTCTCCAGATAAGAACACTGAAGTGGGTTGCCATGCCCTCATCCAGGGGATCTTCCCAACCCAGAAATCGAACCCCTGTCTCCTGTGGCTCCTGCATCGCAGGCAGATTCTCTATCGCTGAGCCACCGGGGAAGCCCCATTCAGCTCAGTATAACAAATCAAATGGGAGATCAGAAGGCTCAGCCTGGAAGATGTGCCTTGGTAGATAATGAGTGAGCAGACTGTCATGAGAGGTATGCAAGCAGAGACTGTGGACCAGAGACACTGCAGGAAGTCTTCTCTGCTGGGCCCACACCTCAGCAGCCCCTCTTAGCTCTGAGATACCCCTACCTCACACTCTAGTCAAGAGAGCTGACATGGCCAGGTTCCCAGCTGCATCTGCAGCCCCGTGCTGGACCAGAGAGAGGGAGCCTGCTGCTCAGGCCCCCACCCACTCCCGGAGCCATGAGCAGGTTCTCTGAAGAGGGAAGGAGAGGAAGTGGCAGAGAGAGATTAATTCCCCGAAATGGGAAAAAATAGAAAAACACACACACACTGCACACCCTAATAACATGTAATAAGAGGTTGGAGACGAGGAACAATGCCCTGGTAATGTCACCCTGGCGGCAATCAATTTGGGTGTCACATGAAATAGGCATAATTATTCCGCCAGCCCCGTTGCTCGTCTCTAACCAGCTCCAGGGGCCTGGGCCCAGGCGGGGTAAGCGGTAAGGAATCAATTGTTGGTGCATCAGGCTGTAGAGGGAGCAGCTCTAAATTAGGTTGCCATCCCTGGGCGGCTCAGCCCCTGAAGGCAGGCAGGGGCTTGAGGGCCTTGCAAATGCCCAGGAGCCACCTTGTTCAGCCATCCCTCACTCGCTCAGTGGGCAGGGGCAATCAGGGAGGACTTCACAAGGAGGTGGGAATGGAGGAACGAACATACATGAGTTCATTCCTTGGGTCACCAAACTCTTACTGAGCACTCACCCAGGCCAAGCGCCACACCAGGTGCCAGGGGTTTATCAGGGGGCTCTGCATTGTTAAAATAATGAAGCAAACTCTCCCTCTCCCTGTCAAGCTGGGACCGCCCCTGCCCATCCGGTGGGTGAGCACAGTGCCACTAGAATTCCTTTGGCTCTAAATCTGCAAGGACTTGAGAGCTTCCTGTTCCTCCTTCATTCTCACCCACTGGGGAGAACTCCTTGACTATTCTTCCCCATCCCTGAGTTAGAGGTTTGTATGGACAACATCTCAATTCCTGGGGAAACTGAGGTGCAAAGGGAATGATTGCTTAGTGAGCATACATTACACACTGGCGGTTGCCCATCTCAACCCCCATTTCATACACTAGAACTGTGAATTTCAGAAATGCAAATCAAGGCCATAACATAAGATTGTTTTACACTCATTCAGTCAGTAAAATTCAAGATGTCTGGGACGTCCCTGTAAGAAGGCCTGTGCTCTGCAACAAGAGAAGCCGCCACAGTGAGAAGCCCTCGCACCGCAATGAAGAGTAGCCCCCACTCACCAGAACTAGAGAAAAGCCTGCACAAAAGCAATGAAGACCCAACACAGCCAAAAATAAATAAAAGATTTTTTTTAAAGATGTCTGGCCATATCGAGTGTGGGTGAGTGCAGGGAATAATGGGGATACTCATCTCCTGCTGGGGGAGGCATCAATGGCCCAACCAATTTGGGAAGCACTGTGGCACATCTCCTAGTAAAGCTGACACTGAACACAACGTACGGTCCAGCAATTCTGCTCCTAGCTGTGTGCCCCCAGAGATGCTCTGCATGTTGTCTCGGGGAAGGGACCAGAAAGTTCACCATGGCATTGTTTGCAAGAGCAAAAAGGGAAACAGCCCACATGCCCATTAATAGAAGAAGGATAAATATACTGAAGAATAAATACAAACAACAGAACATTATGCACCAGTGAAAATGAATGAACTACCTCTATCATTATTTGCAACGATATAGATGAAGCTTAGGCATACAATATTGAAGAAAAAAGCAAATTCCAGAGGACGGCACAGTTTCATGTTCCTTTTACAGAGTTCAAAAATAACTAAAGCAGAACAACTTCTCTATATTAAACTATGATTTTTAAAAGGCAAAGGAATACTAAATAGATCTTTTAGGGTAGTGGTTGCCAAGGGATGAGGTGAGCAGAAACACATAGTAGATGTGTATCGTTATTAAAATGTTAGTGCTCAGGTTGGGAGGAGGGTCATGATATTCATTATATTAGTAGTAGTAATAGTAGTGATGCTAAATATGTTAACTAATTAACAGGCCATGCCTGGACCAGTGAGCAAGAGTCCCAGACCAGAGGTCAGGAAGAAGGCTTTCTAGACTGAGCCCCATGCTTGTAAGCTGGGGATTTGGGGGCAAGTCATTCTGCCTCTCTGGCTCTCCGTTTTTTCTTAGCTATAAAATCAAATCTCTGTACCACCTACAAGGCTAAGACAGAGAGTACATCACTGATACAAACTAGGAGTAACTAGCAGTTCTGGAGAATTTACTGTGTACTCTTCTAAATGCTTTGCATATATGAACACACTTAGTTTTCATAATGGCCCTCTGTTATCCTCACTTTATGGATAAGGAGGCCAAGGCCCCAAAGATTAAGTATTAATAACTTGCTCAGAGTCACAGAGGTAGGCAGTGGTAGAGCTGAGATTTGAACCCAGGCATCTGCTTCCAGGGACCAAACTCAACAGCCTCACTCACTATAAAATGACATTGAAGGAACTGAACACACACGAGGAGAGGACTGTTGTCAGAACAGCTCTACTGGGTCCACAGAGCCCAAGGATAGTCATTCAACACATAAACAAAGGGCAGCATGCTTCAAATGCATTTGGAAATGAACTTGCCTTCCCACACTCTTTCTACCAAAAAACTGTCCCTGGTTCTAGAATCCTGCTCTTTATGTCTCTGCCAAATCTTCTATTCCCTCAACAGATACCCAGCCCCTCTGTCTTCCTGGAAGACCCCTGACTGCCGCAGCCTCCCAGGAACAAATCCCATCCTTCTCTGAATACCTATGTGTGCTACTGAATACCCTGCCTAGGGCATCCTTGACATCACCTACCTCTGCCCATCCATTATAGGCTGAAGATACTGTGTCTCCTCCAGGTAGTTTTGGCCACCAGAAGCAGCTGCTCCCTGTTGCCTCCCAAAATCTTCCCTATCCCAGAGGCCAGGCAGGGGAGCCCTGGGGATGGGTACAGGATTGCCCGGAGTGTTCAAGGCAATCCATGGGGGCCATGGGAGGGTCTAGTCCAGGCATCTCAGCCTGCTCATCTAGAGCAGGCATCTCAGCCAGGATGTGCAGAATAAATATATGGATGAATTGGTACAATATTAGGTACAAACCAGGTACTGTGGGTGACTGGGGGAAGACGGTCAATGATGGGGAGCAGTCAGGGAGGCTTCCTGGAGGAGAGGCCAGGAGAAGAGAAGGCCTTCTAGGTAGAAATGCTGAAGCAAGCCAGGTGATGGGGGGATATGTAAAGGGACTGGTGAGAATGGGACAGAGAGCCATCAGTAGGTAGTCATCAGGAGGTGGGGGTCCCAGGGGCCACCAACCTTCCACAGAGTGCTACACACAGGAGAGTTAAACTAAGAGACCCCAGCCAGCAAAACCAAGGCTCTGGCTCTGAAACTACCACCACCTATGGCCTCCTTGGCCCTTCTCTAGCCCCATAGGACCCACTTCCTCAACCCTCCATCTGACACACTGCCTCATGCTTCCACAGGACCCTGTACAAATCACTGCACTGCCTTATTTCTCAGCCGGAATGCATTTCTCCACCCTCCAGACCCAGTCATCACCTGCTCACCATCTGCTTCGGTGGCACCCAGAGAGCAGACCAGATGAACCATCACTGGTACCAGGGATCCTGTCTGGCTTTATGCTGAACAATGACCCACCCTCACAAGACTTTTTTTTTTCTCTTTGGTGTCCCGCTGGAATTTTGGGTCTTAGAAAATAATATCTAGTATAGGAAAAATGGGTGCTCAGAGGCAGGGGATGGAGAAACTGATCCCTAGGATCAAAGAAGATTACTGCAAGGGTAGAGTGGTCTCTCTATTGCCCTTGGCCCACAGACTATGATACCTTGGCCCTGAGCAACCAGACATCCCCCCAAACCTGGCCCCTTGTATTGGGAACCCACTCTAACTCCAGGCACAGGAAAGTACTGCCGCCTTGACCAAGCCCTGCCCAAAGCCCACCTCACACTTAAATTGGCAGGGAGCGGGGAAAGGGGGCGGAGACAACAAGAATACCACAAAGGGCCCGCCCTAGCCTTTGCTAAGCCTCCTTCCAGGAGGGGCCGCTGGGTGCTGCCTGGTGCCCCTATCTGGGTTCTGAGTTCTTGGCCGCTCCCTCCTGCCCTCTAATCCCCGTCTCCTGCCTCAGGCCATGGGGAGAAGGCAGGAAGGGCAGGCAAGTTGTCCCAGCAGACAGGTGCTGGTGCCTTCCCAGAGGTGTGAGCACTCAGCCCCTCCTAGCCATACAAGGACAAAGGGTCTGGGAGCAGCTGACCCTCCCTTCCCGCACAGCACTCCTCGCTGGGTGTGGAGAAGCCTGGATGCCCGGGCTTATTGCTTCCTTGGCAAGGGAGGCACCTGTGCTGAAGCCATTGGCATAATGACCAGCAGGGCTGAGCTGGAGCCACGGGCCAGGCAGGGCTGTGCACCCTCCGGCTCTGAGAGCAGAGAAGGACTGATGGAGGGCTGGCTGGCAGGGAAGGGGCTTGCCCAGATGGTACTTCCCCCACCTCAGGGCTTCCTGCCCTTCTACCCCTCTGGGGCAGAGCTGCTGCCAACCTCCCAGATGCCCCAACTCCCCCACCCCGACCCCAGGACCTCTGAGAACAAAGAGGAGATGCCCGCACAACCAGGGCTGGATGGATCTGGGCTGAGACTCAGAGCAAGAGACAGGAGGGGACTGCCTACTGGGCCTGGCCCCACCCCTCCTCTACCTGGGATCCGCCTGGAGGTGCCAGGGGAGTAGTAAGCCCACAGCCCACCTTACAGAGGTGGGGGGAGAGAAGGAGGCCCCTTCCTTCTCAGCCGGGTCCCACCTGCCACCATCTGTGCTTCAGAATGAAAAGTGGGGCAGGGGAAGTGATAAGCTGGGGCTGAAGACAAAGGGGAGGCCCTTCAATGGTTCCAGGGTCCCCCTTAACCCCAACTCCCTCTCCTCCATTCCTCTAACCCCCGGTCTCCCCTCTCCTCCCCCTCACTGGGCAGGAGCTGGAAAGGGTCTGCTCCTAACCATTAGGGGAGCCAGGTGGCGCCCAGCCCGGTCCGTACCCGTGAAGAAACCTGGTCCCTGACCTGCATCCACCGACATCCACAGGGGTGCCTGGAGCAGGCTCGGGCTACCTGGGGGTGTCTGGGGTCTATGGTAAGAGGCAGCCACCCAACGCTGAGCAGGGGGCTTACCTTCCAGGACGCCCAGTGCTCAGGATGGGAGGGGGGACAGAGGACGAGCAGGATGGGTACCCCTCCCTAGCTCCGGGGTCCCAGCTAGCCAACCTGGAATTTGTTGCGGTGAGAGGAGCGGGAAAGCTTCATTTCTGAGGCTTCAGAGGGGCGGTCTGATCTGAGACCCTGAAGCGGGTCTGGGAGACGCCGGGGTGCCCCTCAGACCCAAGAGGGCACAGCCCGGGCCGACGGCGGCCCCCAGGGGCGCTCGTCGCGGGGCTGCCTACTCGGGGCTGGGCCTCGGCCGCCGGGCTCACCTGCATTTCGGCCGCGCCGTCCGTCCGCTCGGCTCGGTCACCAATCGCATGTCTTCCTCGCCGGGCCCCAGCCCCTGCCCAGCCCCCTTCTCCGTCTCCTCCTCCTTGCCCGACACCTCCGCCCGGCAGTCCGCCGCCCTCGGGGGGCTAGCCGTCCGTCTGGCCCCACGCGGGCGGGAGCCAAGCCGGGGCCGGGCAAGGGCCCGGGAATGGGGTGGCGGGAGGCCGCGGCGGCCCCGCGGGCGGAGGGCCGGGTGCGTTCAGAACGCTCGACGCTGGCTCTACGAGTCTAGTTCTGCGCCCCGGACCGGCCTGGAGCCGCCGCCGCCGCCGCCCACCTCTGCCGCTGGGGCCGGGGTCGAGGCCGGGCGCGCTCCGCCGCGGGGCCGGGGCCAGGGCTGAGGCCGGCGGGCAGCGGCCGCGCATGCTGCTAGGAGCCCCGCGTCTGGAGAGGAGCCAGAGCGGCGCGGGTGGGGACTCCGCGCGCTCCGGGACCGGGACCACGACCCGCCGCCGCCGCCGCCGCCTGCGCTGTGGCCGGCCGCCCGCTCCGGCTCCCGCGCCGGCTCCCGCCCGGGCTCCGCGCTCTGCCGCGGCGCGGGGAGGGAGCGCGAGCAGCGAGGAGCGAGCCAGGGAGGGAGGAGGGACCGAGGGAGGGAGGAAGAGAGCAAGCGGCGGGAGCCGGGCGGGGGAGGAGAAGGCGCGGCCGCAAAACCGAGGGAGGGGGGAGGTAAGGTGGGGAGCTCAGAAAAGGGGGCGGAGAGCGAGGAGCGCCCCGACCACCGCCCTGCTCGGATGGGGCAGCGAAACTGGCAAGGGGGCGCGAGCTAGGGACGCGTCAGCTTTGGGCGGGGGGCCGGGGGGGTGGACAGCGTCCCCGTGCTGCAGCCCAGCACACGGCCGCGCCCCTCCCGGTCCGGGCCAGCGGGGCCCCGGGGAGTCCCATCTGCGGTCCTCTTAGGTGTGTGTGCGCACCCTCGCGCGTGGCTACTTGCGTGTACTTGGGAGCGCGTGAGTGTGTTCACACGTGTTCACTGGGGTCACTGCACACTGCCATGGGGAACCGACACACGACACACGCACGTGAACCCGCAAGGTTCCCCCCGACCAGGGTTGTTTGGAGGACGGCGTGGGAAGGGTCAGGCCAGGAGCCTCAGTTCTGCCTGCGCCTTGTCCCCTCTTCTCGGAATTGTCTGCGCATCCCCGGAGAGCCTACATCCTGGCTGCCGGGAAGCTCCAGGGGACCCCGGAGAAGGCGCGCTAGCCCGGCGGCTACCCAGAGCTAGGTCTCGCGCCCTCCTTTGCAGCCTGGGTCCCCGCCCAGTCTGGCTTCCTGTCCAGCAGAGGGCAGCAGACGGCTGGGCCGCGGGCACTGCACCCAGAGACCAGCAGAGGGCAACGCAGAGCCTCAGGCTTGTCTTGGCTGTCCCCCATACCGCTCCCCAAAGGTCCAGGGGATCCTGAATTGAGGCGCATTCTCGAATAGGCCCAAGGAATGGGACCTCTCCTCAAAGATCTAGGTCCTCCTTGACCAGCAGATACAGAGAATCGGCTGGTGGAGGTGTCTAGGGAAAGCCTGCAGAATGGGCTACCACCCTTGGGACCTCACCTCCTTCCGCATGGATTCTGAGATTCACTGCAGTTACCTGGCCAGCATGATGGGGCCACCAGTGTCTCCCTACCCTCAGCACCATCTTGCTCCTCCACTGTTCAGCCTCACACGCAGCCCAGAGAGTTGCACAGACCTGTTCTAGCTAAACAGAGTTTGGGTCCTTCTCAGGCTCACGGCCACACCACAGCTCTGAACAGTCCTGCCTGCAGAACCATCTGCTGTATTCCGTGTCCATCCACATCCTAGGCCTAGCTGAAGCCCCTCCTAGCAAGTGAGGACCCTGTGCTGTGCACTCTGCGTTCATCCTCCAACAACCCTGGGAGGAGGCGCTGTGGTTCCCCCTGTGACATAAAGAAGGAAACCTAGGCTCAGAGAGGTTCTGTCATTTCGTGAGGTCGAACAGCTAGTAAAGCCCGAAGGGGAATCTGAATCGCTTTCGGGGGCTCCGAGTAAACCAGCAGGGGGCAGGCTCGGCAGAGGGACCTACAAAAGGCGGGAGGGGAAGAAAGGAGGCGACACAGGAGTCGCCTTCCCTTCAATAGCCCAGCAGGCGACTCCCCGGCCCCTCGACTCTGTGCCGCCTGGACCCCCGTCCCAGGCTCCCCAGCTCCCCCCACCCCGGCTGTTTGTGAGTTACCCGCGAGCTCCCGCCTCCCGCGCCGCCTCCTCCCACCAGCCCGACAGGAATAGACGCGCTCTAGCTCCTGCGTAAAGGCTCTGCCAGGCACCCGGCGGGCGCTCAGACCCGCTGCGGGGCGGGGGCGGGGGCGGGGGCTATTCCTGGTGCGGCGACTGACGCAGACACCGCGCGGCCAAGGCTTCTATCCGCCCCCGACTCACCTGCTCCCCGCCTCAGTGATCTCGACGGAGAAATGGGGGAGAGCCCGCCGCTCCCGCCCCCACCCCCCAGGTGCCGGCTGAGGAAGTTGGTGTCCTGGGATAGGTCTTCTGGTGGCCCACAATTGTCCCTCTAAACCTTGGAGACAGCAGGGACCACGAAAGTGCTGTGTATCTCCGAGAAACTGCCCCAGAGTCTTAGTTCTCCACATGAACAGTATCTAAGCCACTTCCCCCTCCGTCTCGCTAAAAGACATGACCCCTCCCAGCACTCCTTATCTTATTTCACCAGTGGAAATGATGGGGAAGGGGAGGCTCTGGGGGGAAATATTTAGAAAAAGACCTTTTTGAGGGTCTAGCCTGGGCCTGGTGAGAGTACACACCCCTGGCCTTGTCACCGGAGACCCCATGGGGTAGGGAGACTGTCACCGGGAACAAATATCTTTCCACTCCTATCTCGTGGGGTGATCCCCAACACAGTCCTCTTAGGGACACCAAGACCAGGAAGAATGTGGATTAGGACGGTCCAGTCCAAGACCCAGAGACCATGCCCTGTAGCTTCAGCTGAACAGTGCTCACCCACACCTCCGAGCCTTGGTCCTTACTGGTCCACCTGCGTGGCATTCCCTATCCCTGGTTCCCACCTGCATTGCAAGACCAAACTAGGACCTTTGCTTCTATTCCTGTCTCTCCTCCTCAGGCTGAAATGCCCTTAGAGGCATGAGTCCAGTCTCCTCCCTCTCTGTCCTCAGACTAGGAGCTCCCAAGAGCAGGCCTGAGACAGCACGTCTTATGGGTGGGCACACAGCAGACCTCAGCTTCGGGGTGAAAACTTGGCAAGTCCCAGTCACGCAGGAATTGATGGCTGGAAGGAGTCAGCCTGCTGATGCCTGAGTGCTCCCAGCAAAGTGGAGAAGCTGGGAATTTGTCAGGGGACTCAGGAGGAGGGGCAAGGCCTCTAACATTTATAGAGCTCCTACGGTGAGCTAGGGTCTGAGCTGTACTTCATCTCACTTCAAGATGTATATTGCTATCCCCATTGTACAGATGAAAAAACTGAGGCTCTGGGAGGGCTAGTGACTTGTCCAGGTTTACTCTGTATAAGAAGTAGAGCTGGGCTTTAAAGCTTTGAGTGTGTGGTGTCAGAGCACAAGCTCTCCTCTCCCCACTCTGGGAAGCTGAGCAGACAGGACCTAGTCCCCCGTGGCACAGGCAGGAATGGGTGGCACACATTGGCCTGCCAGCAAGCCGGCTTTGTGCTGGTTCTGCCCACTTGCATCCCAGCAGCTCTCAGAGTTTTATGATGATTATTATTTCTGAAGGCACTTGAAATTAATGACAGCTCTAAAATGGCTGGGACAGTGGAGTCATTGCTGAGACCTCTAATTAGTAAGAAAAACAGAGGAGACCAGGAGCCGGGGAGGCAGGTGGGGGCTGGGCAAGTGGCACTGGGCATGGAGCACGGCTGAGGAAGTGGGTTGGAGCCAGCACCTAGCTGGAGGTCCCTGTGGAGCAGCTGGACCCTGTATCCCATTTAAGGCCACAAATTTGATTCTGAGCACTCATTCATTTGCTGTGTCACCTTGGAGGGAGTCACCACCTTCTTTGGGTACACATCTCCCCAGTTATGCAATAAGGAGTTGGCCTGGGGGATCTCTAAGTTTTGGGGGTTCTATGGGGAGGGTGGAATGAAGCTGTAAGAGGGGGCTCCTTGAAAGAAGACCCTGAGTCCCTGGAAGGCTGAAGCCCAGAAGGTGGGGGCCCTGTAGCCTCCAGGAGCCACCTAGAAAGCCCTGTAAGTCTCTCACAGCCTTCCATGTTGGGGTTGCTGAGGCTGCTGGTGTAATGAAGTCCTGAAGACTCAGGCTGGAGGGAAGTGGACCAGGAAGTGGCAGAAAATCCGTAGGTCAGAGCCCTGTGCTGGCGCAGCTATGGAGGGGCTGAGGGGTGGGGTGACACCTGAGGGGGCTGGCAGGAAAGTTCTCTCTAGGAGGTAGGCCTGGAGCTGGGACCAGGGTTAAGACCTTCCCGCTCTCTCTTCAGCCCTTCCCTAAGAGCCAGAAGGGACTCAGGGACTCCAGGGTCCTACCTAGACATGTGACAGAAGCTCTGGCTGAGGTATCGAAAAGGGAAAGGACTTAATCAAGGTCACCTGTCCAGGTGTGCCCTAGCTCTCTGTCCTGCCTGGGGCAGCTGGCACACAGGGGACGTATTTACACAGTGGCTGGCTCAGTTGGATGAGGAGATGTGCTGGCTGACACAGAGGGACACCCACCGTGGGTAGAGGCTGAGGCCAAGACTCCAAGGGCAGGAATGTGAAAAGCCCACCCTCCCTTCCTTGGGGCATCCTCTTATTTATCATTAATAGGTTTCTTAGATTCTTAGACCCAAGACCCATTTTCTTGAATCCTTTCACCCACTCCCCTTCCAAGGCAGGGCACTGTGTGGCCCCCTCCTTCCAGAAGCCTGCTCTGAGCCCCTCTGTCTCCAGCTCTGAGCTGGCCTTTGTATCCTTGGGTGCCTCTCTAAGCCTCAGTCCCTCCTCTGTAAGACAGGGCTCATCAGTAGGACAATTTCATGGGCTGGTGTGAGGATCTCATGATAATAGGCAGATACCAAAATCCACAGATGCCCAAGTCCCTTACGGCTGGCCTTCTGAGTCTGTGGATGTGACCTGTGGATACAGAGGACTGAATGTACACCCTGTACTTGCTGCTGGGCCTGGCACTCAGTAGGTGCTTGATAAACTTAGGTACTTTTTATAGTTATTATACATACTGTCATGGCTGTGCTTTGCCTCCTGACCCTGCAGCCCGTCCTCTGTAAAGACAGGGGTCTACCCTCCTCCTGACCCTTCAGCCCATCCTCCGTAAAGACTGGGGTCTACCCTAAGGTCCCTTTCACATTCCCATTAGGAGAAGCCTGGGCCGAGTTCCTTATTCTCCAAGAATCAGGAACACCCTGAAGGCAGAGATTGATCTTGTGTCTCCTCCAGTTTCCTCAGAGAGCCCGAAGCCCAGATTTCAGAGAGTCTGGTGTGTGCAAATTACACTCAACTGAAATCCATTCATCAGGAAGGAGCCATGGGTTCCTCTGGAGAAGGGGGCCAAGGCATGGAGGCGGGTGGGCATGGATACTCTTGACTCCCCAATTCTCACCTCCCCTCATCTCAGGGGGCTCCATCACCCACGCCTCCTTTGGAAATGTTCCAGCATCGGTGACATTCACTTATCTAGAAACAATGTGGGCAGCAGCCTCCACTAGTTGAAACTGCACTGAGAATTGGGGGAGGCCAAAGCCTCCCGGAGAGCCCACGGCAGAAGCCCACGGCAGAGATGAGGTCCTGGGACTGCCCCTCCTCACAGTCTGCTGAGCTTGGCGCCTGGCTGCTGCATCCATAATGACTGAGATGCAGGAAATCTGTCTGAGGCCAGTCAGTGAAGGGGCTTGTCAGTCCACCCTGAAGTCCCTCCAGGGGAATAACTCATGTTCCTGACCTTGAAGTTAGCTCTCCTTGAGAACACAGGGAAGCCGTGCACTCCATTAAACACACACACACAAACACACACACACAATATCCAAATGATTAAATTGAAAGCAAAAACAAAAAGCAAATATAAAAAGTAGTTTGTATAAAGGGACACTCCCTGGCTCTGGGAATCTAGGCTCCAGGCTTGGCAGAGAGACTTCTCCCAAGAGCCTGGGCTTGGCTGTCCCCGCAGATCATGTCAGGGGGAACTTGAGCTAATGTGTGTAAACAGACAGCACTATTAGCAAATCCATTTATTAAGCACTTGTCTTGAGTTCTGTTGTGCAGGAGACTTGTTTATTAACTTAAGTCGAAACCTGTTATTAACTTAAGCCAAAGGCAGCAAGGCAGCTCGGAAGACGTCCAGCCCCAGAGCCAGGCAGCCTTGAGTTCTGGTCCTGGCTCTGTCTCTAATCGCTGTGTGACACTGGGCAAGTCACTTTGCTTCTCTGAGCCTCAGCTGCCCTGTAATAGACAGCTCCTAATGTCCCCCAGTGGTCCCTGTATTCTGGTATTCCCCAGTCCTTGTGCAATCTCCTCTCCTTACTTGTGGGCTGGACTAACTGACCCACTTCTAGTGAACAGAATATGGCCAAAGGGATGGGATGTCACTTCTGAGATTAGGTTACAGAAAGACTGTGGCTTCCATCTTGGGTACTCTCTCTCCATCACTTGCTTATTCACTATGACAAAGGCCAGCTGCCATGTTATAGCTGTCCTGCTGAGAAGTGTTAATGGAAAGAAACTGATGTCTCTAACCCAACACTCCAGGAGGGCCTGAGACTTGCCAGTAGCCACACAAGTAAGCTTGAAAGCAGACCCTCCCCAAGCCCAACCTTGAGATGACCGATGCTCTCGTGGACACCTTGATTGTATCCTTGTGAGAGACCTTGAGCCAGAGGTACCCAACTAAGGCTCACCTGGATTCCTGACCTACAGAAACTGTGAGAAAATAAATATTTGTTGTTTTAAACCTCTATGTTTTGGAATGATTTGTTATGCAGCACGGGGAGATAACTAATACATGCTTCATATGTCGAGTGGGCATACAAATTCCTTTCTCCCAATATGGCTGGGGGCATTGAGATAATGCAGGAAAAGTGCCTGCTGCTAGTCAAGGTGAAGAATGACACAGCAACCAAGTGATTATCTAATAAAGTTGAGGAGATGCACATTCTATGACCCAACAATCCCCTCCCGGGTATACAGCCTGGAGAAGCACTTCCACAGAAGACAAGCACAAGAATGATCCCAAGGGTAGTGTTTGTAATAGTGAAAAATCAGGAATCCCCTAAAGGCCCATTACAGGGAGAAGGCATGAACAGAATGTGGTATTCCATGCAGTGGAATACTATGCAGCATTCAAAAGGGACAGGCTAGAGCTACACGTGTCAGTGTGGGTACTCTCACAAACACAATGTTGAGGAAAAAATCAAAGATGGTACCATTTATAGAAGGTTTAAAAACAAGCCCCAAACCCTGTAAATGATGTATGGGTATCTATATATATTTTTAAAAGCATAAACACATGCATAAGAATGAACAACTCTGGCTCCAGGGGAGTGTTACCTCTAGGGAGAAAGGTAGGGGAGGTGTAGAGTTGGCCTGAACCCCATACTGACCGTTTACCATGAGCACAGTGGTTCTAAGTCACTCATTTAATCCTTTCCACAACCCCATGGGGTCCATTCTATTATTCTTTCATCTTATAGAGGGGAAAACTGAGGCACAAGGTCTTCAGGGAGATTTTCCTGGAGTCCAGTGAGACACCAGGACTTGGTTCCTCACTTTGTCACTAAACTGGGGGAGGCCACGTTACCTCTCAGGCCTCAGTCTATTCTGTAGCATAGGAGAGACTTGCCCCCTGCCTCCCCCTTCCTAGGTGTGGATTGAGATGCTGGGAAAGTCTTGATTAATCAATCTGAAATATTTGCAGAGGCCCCCATGAACCAAGTCTGGGGCTGGCTAGGAGAGACTGAAAACAAGAAGGTATGGATAAGAGGGGGCTTCCCGGGTAACACGGTGGGTAAAGAATCCACCTGCCAATGCAGGAGATGCAGGTTCGATCCCTGGGTCAGGAAGATTCCCTGGAGAAGGAAATGGCAACCCACTCCAGTATCCTTGCCTGGAAAATTTCATAAACAGAGGCCCCTAGCAGACTACAGTCCACAGAGTTGCAAAGAGTCGGTGCAACTAAGCACACACATATGCACATGGACAAAAGGAGGTGTGAATAATAATGGTTCCATTCAACACAATTCAGTTCAGTTCAATTTTGCACAGACTCCATTCACAGACAGTGGTTGAAGTTAAGGAATATTGCTTGAGCACCTACAATATGTTGGGCCCTATATTAGGTGCTTTCCAAATTAGCTCATGTAAGCCTCAACCACAACCCAGGAAGGTAGGAAATATCATCCCCATATAATCAAGGGGATGAGCAACTTCCCCAGGTCACACAGTAGAACCGAGATTGTCAGGATTTGCCCTCCCTCCACCCTTGACCTGCCCTCTGTTTGGTGTTAGGGGCATAGATGGGAAGGGTCCAGGCCTCATTGTCCTCCGGGGATCCCGGCCCAGACCAGGAAGGTCTGGAGGAGTTGGGAGGAGAGAGAGATGTGTGTGGCTGGAGCAATCAGGACAGGTTTCCTGGAGGAGAGGGAGGGGCAGGTGCTTCAATGGGCTCATTAATGATGAAGCAGGTGAAGGCATTCATCCATCCATTCTCCCATTCATATCCTCAGTTAATGCTACTGCTTTCTCTGTGCACCAGAGCCCATGATCTCCTGCACAAGACAGCACAGCGTGATCTAGACTGAGGTGAGGGACGCATGGGGCATCATGCACACACAGAGCAGGTGCTAGGGAGGCGGGATAGATAACCAGGAGGTGATGATCATGGAACTGAAATCCAAAGAGTGAGTAAGGGGTCAACCAGCAGACAGAAGGTTGGGGATGGGACTCCAACAGAGAACACCAGGGGCAAAGGCAGGGCCCTGGGATGGTGGGGAGAGACAGCTGACCCCATGGAAGCCAGCAAAGACCAAGGCGGTTCCAGCTCAGCTGAGAAGGGGCTGGGGGGCTGAGGCCGCCACCATCTCTCTCACAGGTAGGGAGAGTGTCCGCGTGCTGGGTTCTCTAACCAGCTGGGTCCCCAAGCCAGCTCAGCTCTATTGGGCAGGCAGGGCCCCTCTCCAGAGGGATTAAGAGCAGGCGAGTTCGAACCATAACGGCACATGTAATTATGTGCAAAAATGAAGGAGAGCGTCTTAATAATTGATGGTGGGAGAGAGTGAATATCAGCAGAGGAACCCGGCTGTATCGCCACCCCGTCCCGTCTGGCTGGGACCCAGGGCAGCGCCTGGCCGCTAATATGCCCATAAATTATTGAAGTTATAAAGAAGAAAGCAGGTGTCATGTCGCACCCATAAACAGCTTGTTAGCTAAGACTAACGAAGGGGCAGCCTGCCGCTTGGCATTGTGTGGGCTCCCCCCATGGCCTCCCTGATTGCAGAGGGAAGATGGATGAGGGTGGGTGTGGAGAGAGAGGTGGAGAGGCTGGCCGCCCCCTCCCTGCCCCCATCTAGCATCCCAACCCACTGTGGAGTCAGGCGGTCCTGGGAAAGAGAGGAGGCCCACAGATGTAAAGAGCCCCCACATGGGCTGTGAACTCCCCTCACGGCAACGTACAAGCAGAGGCTGGATCAAATGTCCAGAGGACACAGAGGAGCTATGTCCTGAGACTGAGGTCCTGACCAGTCTGATGCACTGAGGCTGACTGGGGTCACTGGGAAGAACCGGATGCTGGGGCCAGACACGCAGGGTGCACATCACAGGAGAGCCACCTGCCAGCTGTGTGACCTTGGGCAAGTCACTCACCTTCTCTGAGCCACTTCCCATTCACACTACCTGGGTCTAGCCATGCCTCTTGGAGGATTGTGGGAAGGATCCTAGGAGCATATGTATGTGATACTCTGGGTTCACATAGGCCCTTATGCATAGGATGCCCCCTCTACCTCCCTTGTCCACCCCCACCCTCACAGGGGCTTCTAATTAGATCAGGCCTAATGAGGCTTCCCTCTGCCAGGCTCTGTTTATGCTTCATTTAAGGCCTGCAGGACATTAGGAGGAAGAGAGAGATAGCTGAGGAGGGGAAAGGAGTCCAGCTGCCAGGGCATGGCCACCCCAGGCTCCACCACACACAGGGCACCCCCACCCCAGGCTCCACCACACACAGGGCACCTCCCACCCCAGGGAACAGAAGAAGAAGATGGGGGATACTCCAGGGCCAGAGAGAGAGAGAGAGAGACCTCGGGGGAGTGGGAAGGTAGGAGGGAGGTTGGGAAGGCAAGCATTTTGGCTCCTGGATAATAAAGAGCTTGAACTTCACTGTCTCTCAGGCTGGGAGGTCTGTGGTCTCTAGAATGCTTCCTTCCAGGGGGTGCAGCCAGTCAGCCTGAATGGGGCGCTTGGGAGCCCATGGTGTGCTCAGCTCCGTTAAGGGCCACACAAGACAAGAGGGCCTCCCTCCTGGGCCTAGGGAGGGTGCCCAGGAGAGCAGCCAGATCCCCCTCCATAACCTGCCTGAGATCACACAGGGAGCTAAGAGCAGGCCTGACACCTGGGCTTGGCTTCCAGCAGCAGAAATACCCCCAGGAGAGCATTCCTTCTGTCAGTGGTTTCCTTCTTCCGAAGGAAAGAAAGGAATCCTGAGAGTTTCTATCAGTTATGCTTTGGGCTGGGCCTCTCCTCCAGGGGTCCCCTCTGCACCCCTTATCTTAGCTGGTGCAGGACTGCTCTGTCCCACCATGGCCTGCTTGGCAGATGCACAGAGAGGTATCGTCACTGCTCAAGGTCACACAAGTCAATGCTGATGCCTAGAGCCAGGCCCTCCTGCCTCTCCCCTGGGCTCTCACCTGCTGGGCTCAGCCCTGGAGGAAGTGGGAGGCTTGCACTGTCACATTGGGTGCTGGGCACTGTGTTGTGACTGTTGGGATGCGAACACTCCAACAGCCATTGTGGTGTGGGGTTCCCAGGACCACTCCTCCTGCCTGGGACTCCCAGCCCCAGGCACCTGCTTATGTACCTACCACCTGCCCAGTGGGATGACAGCCAGGTGGCCTGGACAGAGAGGATGGAGGCATTTTGGAGGGACAGCTCTTGGGGCTGGGTGCTCACTCAGAACCTAAGGACACTGCCCCCTACCCCCGCCTGGAGAGGGAACACCTTTTGCCCAGGATCACAAAAGTCAGATGTGGGGGAGCTGAAATATGTCTGCTGCTGCTGCTAAGTCACTTCAGTCGTGTCCAACTCTGTGCGACCCCATAGACGGCAGCCCACCAGGCTCCATCGTCCCTGGGATTCTCTAGGCAAGAACACTGGAGTGGGTTGCCATTTCCTTCTCCAATGCATGAAAGTGAAAAGTGAAAGTGAAGTTGCTCAGTCGTGTCCAACTCTTCGCGACCCCATGGACCGCAGCCTACCAGGCTCCTCCATCCATGGGATTTTCCAGGCAAGAGTACTGGAGTGGGTTGCCATTGCCTTCTCCTGGAACATGTCTATCTGGTTTCAAAGTCTGCACCAAACTAAATAGGCAGAGCATATAGAAGGTGCATAGAGTGGTTACAGGCTGGCGTGCACTTTTGTGGGGAGTGGGGGTGGGTTTTGATCAGGTCAGCCCCTCATGGCTCCCGGAGATCCGCACTGGTCCTTCCTTGACTGCTAGAGGGTCTGTCCCCCTATCTCTGTCTCTCCCTCCATCTCTCTGACTTACTCTCCTTCTCTCAGGGGGTCAGGGAGAGAAAGGCAGGCCAGACTCCTGGGCCAGTGACAGGTGGACCTGACCATGCCCCCTGGATGGTGCTGGGAGCTGAGGAGTGGAGAGTAGGCAGGCTGCCTGGTCTGGATCGGGGGGAGAATAGGGCTGTCCAGGAGGTCAGGGGAAACACAAGGCCCTGGGGGTAGGGCTGAGGGCTGGGCAACCCTCAAAGGTGAGAAGGACCCTCTCGCCTCCCTTAGCTAGTTTAGACCTTGATAAGGACTGCCGGACCATCAGCAATAGTCAGGTTACACGGAGGGGAAGAGAGGCTCGTTGCGGAAGGTTGGAGGGTGGACACACAGGGAGGACGGGAGCCTCAGGTCCATGGCACCTCCTCGGGGGTCTCCCGGCTATGTGCATTGCACCCCCTTTCCTGCCATTCTACAGTGTGCTGTCCACCAGCCACAGCACTGACATCAGGGAAGGTGGGCCCGTAGGAGGATGCACCCCAAGCTCCATGATTGAGTGTTTCCACCCTGAGAGGAGCCACAGCTCTGGCCCAGAGGCAGCTAGGACCAGAGGAAGATCTCAGGTAGGGATGTGAGAAACCCAGGCATCCTTTCTGAGAGCCTGGGCCACCCCCAGCAGGACCCCTGGGCCTTTTGACCTCCTGTCTCCTCTCCCTCCAGTATGAGATTGGGCAAGGGGATGATATATCTGCAAACAGGGATATGGGTGAGTGTGATAAGTGGGAGAACCTTCTGGAACATGGAGCCCTCTGGGCAGAGCACTTAGGCAAGTCCCTTTACCTGCTCCAAAGTGTCATGAGGATTAAATGACATAACCCATTCAGAGCCCCAGAACAGGGCCCAGTGCCATGATCAGCCATCAAGAGAGTGCACCGTTGTGATCGTGAATCTAGTTGGTGCAGTTTTTTGTGCTATGATTTTATCATCATTATTATAACAGTGTTGTATTGCAAATCTGTTCTGTTTGTATCACTGTTGAATGTGATATGTCATTTCGGTTATGTATGTCAGGGTTCAGTGACCTGAACAGGACTTTTTTGCATCTCCCCATTCTCAAAGCCCCATCAGTCCACAGATGGAAAACCCAAGTCCCCATTCAGGGTTTCCGGCTGTGCTGGAGAGGAGCAGAAATTGTGGTCTACACCTAGATCATGCCCACCCTCTAAATCCCCTCTCTGCCCATGTTGTCCTAGAAGCCCACCTCCCACAACTGGCTGACCAGAGCCTGAAGGGCAGGTGAGTGAGGGGCGTACCCTGGTTCCAGGAGTTCCAAGGGCAGACCTGAGTATCTCTCTGCCCCTTCCGGGCCTACTACCTAATGTGGCATTTCTATAACCAAGGACATGAGGGTGGCGCTGATAGAAGTCTGAGTGACACCAGGAGAGTAAGAAAGAACCTAGCACATGAGCCTAGCGCGGGAAATGGGCCCCAAAGCAGGGATGAGGCCTAGTTGACTTCTCACCAGTCACTCCTTAAGCTGGTGGACACAATTCTGGCTGGTACCCTCAATTCCTTCAGCAACACGTACAGAGGGCACTATTGTGCCCACTTCACAGATGGGGAAACTGAGGCTCAGAAACAGGAAGTGATTTGTCCTAGTCAGTGGAGCCAGGAATAGCAGCCAGGTCTGGCCCTGCTGACAGTCACAGAGGTTTGGGAATGGAAGGAGGACACTCCAGTTGGAATCTTTTCTAAGGGGTAAATGATGTGGCTCAGGCAGCAGCCTGAGGTGGAGACATCTAGAAGGCCCCAAACAAAGGGGGGCCCCCACACTGAACCAAAGCATGGGCTCATACACTCAGATGCAGTGTGTTCACACCACCTGCTGGGGTGTGAAAACCAGCCATAAATACCTGCATTGTCGTGGTGCTCATCAGGCAAGTGGGAAGAGAGGCCTGGTGTGCCCTCAGGAAATTTCCCAGTGACTCACAGACTTGTGGACCCCTCTCTTGGCACACCCAGACACTCCTTGCATAAGCACATCCCCTGAAACCGGCTTGTCAGGGAGCCTCCTTCCCCTCCCCCCCACTTCCCGACTCAGGGGACTGAGGGGTCCACAGCAGGCTGAGCAGAGGGCTGACCCCGAGGCCTGCTCTGTCTCACTGCCTCTCTCCCCAGAGGCAGCCCAAGCAGCAGGTGGAGGTGGCGCTCATCACCACTCATCCCACCAGTGCCCAGCTCTCTCTCCCCACCCTTGAACTTGGCAGGGACAGTTCCACATTTAGTTAACACGCTGGAGGAGTATGTTGGGGTGGAGGGGTACCCGCACATCTCATGGCTAAAGATAAATGCCAGCGAGTGTCTGAAGTGTGGGAAGCGCCGCAAACAAATTCAGGCCCTCCCTTCCCCCAGCAGGTTGGTCCCTCCTGCTGCCTCCCTGGCTTTGCTCACACCTGCGCTCACTACACAGCTTCCCGGTCCCCCTAGAGAGCAGGCTACAGAGCCACTTTAGAAAGGCCAGCAGCCCTCCCTTAGCCATCAATTAACTCTGGGAAATGGAGAGTGAAGAGAATAGTTCAACATCTTGCTGCTAATTATCTCCTCGTGGTGGACATTAGCCTGCCCTCCTCAGTGGAAGAGGAGATGGCCCAGGAGCATAGGATCCCAAAGGCCCCCCAGACGCTTCTGCTGCTGCAGGAGCCAGAAGGCCCCAGAAGAGCCTCAGCATGGCTGGTGCTCCCACGAGAGACCAGCGAACGCACACATGCCTGAGCAAGCCTCAGTTTCCCCATCTACAGATTGGGATGGTACTGCCAAGCCTGCCTGCTTCATGGAGGGGCCAGTGACGCGAGAAGGGCCTTGAGGGTGTGACGGGGGCAGACACCCACCTCCTGGAGGGGCAAATGCACCTACGGCCCCTGTAGTCAGTTAAGGCATAGCTGGTTCCTGTCTCTGCTTTAGCTACATGTCAGGGAAGCGTGTGTGAACCAGGGACCCCACCCAAACACACATCCCCTGCCGCTACCCCAGCACATGCCAGTGTGTCGGCGGACCCAGGTGTGTACACGAAGGCACGCGCCCACCTCCACCCCTGGCATACATGCTGGCAAACTCTGGTTCTGTCCCCAGAAGGAGTCCTGCTTCCCAGCGCCCTGCTGTCATGGCAACCAAGAGAGCTGAGTAGGGGGCAGGGATGAGGAAACAGGAGCCAGGGAGCAGACTGGGCTGCAACTCACAATCCACTGAGAGGTCAAGGACTCCTTCCCGCCTCTCACCTCTCTCTTGGTGCTCCCAATACAGGTCACACAGCTCTGAGCACGTGGAGCCCAGGCAGGAAACTGCAGTTTCCCCCACACTCCCGTGGACCAGAGCAGAGCCCAGTGGGCCGTCTCTCCTGGAAACAGACCAGTAAAACCCACATTCAGGGCATGGTCTGAGGGCCAGCCCCTGGCTCAGAGATCTCCCCATGCCGAGCCTGCCATGACCCTTCTCCATCTCCCTCCCCACCGTCTGCTGCTCCAGCATCAGGTGTCCTCCCTGGGGTCTCTGTCCTCAGGAGCACCCCAGGAAGGGCAGGGGCTTTGACAATCACAAGAGATAGGGCTGGGATTGGCTGGCAGCCAGGTATGGTGTGCTCGTCTAAAAGGGCCCAAAAGAGAGGCAGGCCCCACCACAGACAGTGGAGAAAAATAGAAATGCCTAATACCTCCTGAGCATTTACTCTGTGTCAGGTACCAGGGCCCTCCTGTAATCTAGGCATTCCTCCGTGAGGAAGGTATTCCGAGTGTCTCCGTCTTACAGGTAAGGACGCAGAGGCACAGAGAAGCACAGTAATTTACCCAAGGCTGTAGGGAAGGAAGTGGGACCCGAGCACATTCCAGCAGAGAGTGTGAAGTTTGGGGAAGGCTCTCAGCTGGTTGGGTGTGTGGTGGGGGACCTAGAATTCATTTGTCTAACTGCCTATTTTACAGGTACTAATACTGAAGCTGGGAGAAAGGTTTCTCTTGTAGCCTCCCTGGTGGGAGTCTAGGGCCAGGTGGGTGCCTGGCTGAGAATCAAAGCCCCTGGAGCCTCCCAGACCAGGCCTCTGCTATGCCCCCTGTGCTGTCTTGCCCCCCCCAACAGAAGGCACTAGGAAGCTAGAGCTGAAAGGGTCCTAGTTCGTCTGCCAGGGCACAAGTGGAGAGGCAGGCCCAACTAACGAGAGGGTCTGACACAAGATGAGTAGTGACCAGAGCAGGAAGGGAGGAGAGAAAAACCCCAGGGAAGGGAGGAAATCCCAGGGGTCTCCCTGGAGGAGGCAGTCTTTCAGGAGCAGTAGGATCCTGACCTTCAGAGAACAGGACAGACATTCTAGGAGGAAGGAACAGTAGGTGCAAAGGTGTGAAGGTTGGACAGGGTGTACACAAGGTCCATGGAGTAGCCACAACTGCCCAGAATGGGGTCAGAGTCAGAATATGGTCAGAGGCTGAGTGGGAGCCTGGGAATTCTTCTCCAAGTCCTCCCTCCTCAGCACTGAGGGCAATGTTTAACTCATTGATGAGATGTGTCCTTTTCTAAAAGGCCCAGGGGCCCAAGGGGCTCCCTGAAATTGAGCAGGAAGACTCACAAAAACAATCCCAGTGTTAAAGATCAGAGACAGATTCTTCCACTAGAGCCTGTGCTGGGGTGACGGCAGCCTTGTTGAAGGATGTTCCAGGCAGCCTGAGACAGGCACCAGCCAAGCCTCGGTCCCCTCTCTGCTGCCATGCCCCATGCCCTCTCTCCTCTGTCTGTTTTGTCTACCACTCCCTTCCATCCCTTCTCCCTCCCTTCTTTCCTTGTGTCTTTCTATCATTGTTCCTTTATTTTATTTTCAGCCCTCAGCACTTTTCCTGAAAAAGAACAGCTGGGCTGCTGGAGTCACAGAGGAAATATTTTTTTGACTACTTTGCAGATTCCCCTTCTCTGTGAAAACTGATGCCACCATTGCTAACTGACAGGTGGATGCTGAGATATTTATTTCCTTGTCTCCTTCTTTCCTCTCCCTCTCTGGGCTCTGTTCCGGGATATCTGGGAAAGACAGAGCAGTCACACAGCAGTGGAGAAGGGTAGTAAGGGGTAGGACTTTGGCATCAGGTGGGCAACTGGGGCTCTCAGTAGCATCATTAAGCCCATTTTACAGATGAGGAGACTGAGCCCCAAGACCACTCAGATACAACAGTAATTACAGTCTTAACACTAAACTCAGAGCTGGCATTTAAGGAGCACTTGCTGCATGCCAGGTACTGTGGTAGACCCTTCACATGCAATGAAACAATGAGGCAGATACATTAGCTAGCCCATTTTACAGAGGGGAAAACTGAGGCTCGCAGGGAAGTCACTAGCCCAAGGCCACAGAGCTGGACCAGTAGAGCGGAATATCCCAGCATACAACCATGCCCATGTTCATTCTGCCAGCTGTGACCCCCCGCTGCCCTCCAGATGGCTGGTAATGAGAGAATCAAGATTTGAAACCACACTTGTCTACGTTCTCATTTCAAAGCTGGGCTCTACTCCATGCTGATTGCTGTTGCCAAGAAAACATTAGACAGCAGTTCTAATCACAGGACAACCTGGCCTGATCCTGACCCCAACCTGATTCCTGGGGCTAAAGGGTATGGACATCCAGACCAAGCCTGGCTCAGCCTCTGACCTGCCCTCTCTGGACCTCAGAGACCCTGCTAAGTGGGGGAGACTGGACAGGCTGAGCCCTGGGTAGCAACACAGGAACCGGGGCCGAGGGCCCCCAGGACCATGCTGAGCAATGCATGCCTCCTTCCCAAGGGTCCTTTTGCTCATCCTGTTCTCCAGGGCTGGAGACCACAGGCAGGCTCCTGCTCCTCTGGGATTCTAATCTGCTCCCTGTGGCCAAAAGACTCAAGGAGGGGACAACAGGAACCCTGGCCTGGGCCTCAAACCTGCTGGTACACACCCCAGCAGCCACCAGAAATCTTGCACACACACACCCTGGGGCACCCCTGTAAGGCCAGGAGGCCTTCAGCTCTGCATGTGTTATTGTGGGTCCTGATCTGTGTACCCTCAAGTCCAAACTTAGGGACAGTGCCTTTAAGACACATCCAAGGAATGACGATCAGTCCTGCAAGCTAAGAAAGGCTGTTTGGATCAGAGCTGGCAGTAATATAGGATAGCAGCCTGTGTTATCTGCAAACCCGCAGCCCTCCTTGGCCGTCCAACATAAATGTGTTTAAATAGCAACACAGATGTACATGTCAATGGGAATGTTCTAAGCTAACGTGTGGCTGGTGTAAATGTTCATGACTTCAAAGTAAACATGATAGGTGGCGATGCTGCATTCAATGTACACATCTAGTCTCTGGTAAGAGAGAGGGCTTCGTGAAAAAAGATATATAGTTGATGTGAGATGTGCGTGTGGGACCAATTGTAATGCATGTGTTCACATAGATGGAAGGTTAAGGCAGATGGAGCTGACTATCAGAGATGGAAATCATGGTAAGAAAGGGTGGTACAGTGAGAGCAAAGCCCCAGGGGCACGATGTGGAAAGGAGAGAAGGATTCCAAGTGGGGACGAGGGTGCAGAGAGAGAGTCTGGGGGCAGTGGATTGTAGCTCTGGGGTCAGGGTGGAGAGCCTGCTCAGCAGGGGTCCAGACGTGGCTGGGGAAGGTCTCCAGCGGGAAAACAGAAGCCAAGGGAGCCAGAGTGCCCTGAGGGGACCTTGGAATCCCGTGTGCCCAGGTGGACCCTGGACCCGGCCTGGGCTCGCACAAGCTGCCCCTCAGAGAAGAGCAATTCCCAAGACTGCTCATGACCGGGCAAGTGAGGCCCTACTAAAGGGAGAGTGGGGAAGATGAAAGGGGGGCATCCTTCTGCCACCACCCCAACTCTATCATCTCAGGGGGTCGATGACAGAAAAATAAAACTAGAGTGTCAAGAAGCCTTAGTTCCAGCCCGAGTCAATCACCAGGTAACACTGGTCAATGGACCTAAGATCCCAAGCCACAGTCTTCTCACATGAAAAATGGAGGTTGACAATTTATTTAAAATCACCAAAATGGGCAAATCTACAAAGCCAGAAATTAGATTAGTTATTGATGAGAGACAGGGGTATCGAGGGGAGGCAATGGATTTGTGGTTTCTTTTGGGGGGGGGCGGTCAAAAATGTTCTAAATTTAGTTTGTGGTGATGGTTGCCCAACTGTATGAAATACTAAAAGATATTTAATTGTATACTTTAAATGGGTGAATTTTATAATATATGAATTATATCTCCATGGTGGCACAGTGGTAAAGAATACACCTGCCAATGCAGGAGACGCAAGAGACATGGGTTCAATCCCTGGGTTGGGAAGATCCCCTGGAGGAGAAAACGGCAACCCAGCCCAGTATTTTTGCCTGGAAAAATCCATGGACAGCAGAGCCTGGTGGGCTTCAGTCCATGGGGTGGCGAAGAGTGGAACATGACTGAAAACACACACACACAAAGATAGTTTAAAATTGATTGAATAAATAAATAAATGGACAAATTATTTCTAAAAACAGTGTTATACATTGAAGATACTTTGTAATAAATATACTAAAGAAAAAGAAAAACAATGGAGGGTGTGATAATACCACCTGTGTTGTTCCCACATGAGATAGGATACGAAAAGGCTTTGCAAACTGTAAAGTGATGCGCAATGCAAGGTGGAGAAGTCCTGGTCCCTGGGGCTTTGCTGTTGATTGACAAGCACCAGGGAGGGCAGTTTAATGTCACCGTGAAGTGTAAGCATGTGCAAAGCATGTACATGCACATGTGTTTGTATGTCTTTAAGACCTGAGGTTCTCTGAGACTCTGACACAGAGTTTTGAAGTGAGGGGGAAGAGAAGGAACTGAAATTTCAGGATAATCTTAAAAGCGAAAAAAAAAATTATTACGTGTCAAAAGGAGTGGAGAGGCTTAAATGGCTCCCAGGTGGGACACAGAATAAAACAGTCTTTGCTTTTATTTTTTGATTGTCTCCATGCAGGGAAGACAGGCAGAGGGTCGTCATAGCAACCCTGGGCATCCGGCAGGGGGCGGCCTGGACTTCACAGGTTTGTCTGGGTTGAAAAGGGTCAGTCAGCTCAGCAGACCCCTGGAGGATGGGGCTGGGTCTAGCCCTGTAACCGTGTCCTGGAGGCCACCAGTTCCTCCACTTCTGGGCGCCAGCATGATGGGAAGAAGATAGGTAGGAGTTGCCTCATGGTGGGGCCAGTCCAGGTTGAGCCTGGGAGCTGAATCTGAAGGTGGAGAAGTCTCAGGATGGAGATGGGATGAGATGGGTGGCTGAAGGCTTGCCAGGGCAGTAAG
This sequence comes from Okapia johnstoni, assembly GCA_024291935.2. Lineage (NCBI taxonomy): Eukaryota > Metazoa > Chordata > Mammalia > Artiodactyla > Giraffidae > Okapia > Okapia johnstoni. Next base: position 28,825,495 of record CM044326.1, read on the forward strand.
GGAATCCCAGGTGGTAGTTACAGAGGGGAGAGGCCATGCATGGCTAACATATGATGGAACAAGGATTGGAATAAGTGTTGGAGAGTCCACCCTGGGTGCTGGAATGGACAGGGCACGGTGTGGAAGCTAGTGGCTCTCCCAACCACCCCTGAGCCTGTCTTTGTTAATGGAGGAGAAGTTATCATTTTAGAGGCTAAGCCTAGAGTGAATTTGGCTCCAAAGGCAAGGGTCAGACAAGAGAGAAATGGGGAGAAGAAAAATCCTGATTGGAGGGACTTCCCTGGTTTTCAGTGGCTAAGACTCTGAACTCCTAATGCAGGGGGCCTGGGTTCAATCCCTGATCAGAGAACTAGATCTCATATACAGCAACTAAGACCCAGTGCAGCCAGATAAATCTTTTTAATTAAAAATTAAAAAAAAATCCCGATTGGAACAGCTATGGCAGATTCATTCATCTGGGTACATACAGAGGCCACTGTTACTGGAAATTTGAATTGGGGGAAAGAGAGAGAGTCCTACATTTGTGAAAAATAGCTGGGAGTTCACTGCCCCTTTCACTGTGAATTCCTAGCGCTGACATTCAAGAAATACTTTTTTGAATAAATGAATGAATGACAGAGGTCTGACTGAATGGTGTTCAGAACATTACATGGAAGCTCTAAGGAGGCAGTTGACACCTCTCTGATCATTTGCAGGCTGATATTGAAAGTTAAGCAGCAAAAGAAACCAAGCCGACCTAAAATTGCAAATGAGGAGGTTGCTGGCCCAGGAAACCAAAGGAATCTGAGCATCATGTGGCCCCGGGGCACACCCAGAGCATCTGGCAACCTAAACTGGGAAAAAGTGGTCAGAGTTCCTTCTTAAGGCCGAATGATAAAAGCCCACATTTGTATCAAGTGGTGAATGATAGCAGTCCATTCCTACCAAGAAAGTACCACATTGTGCCAGGTGTTTAGGCTTCCTTAGGTTCTGCTTGGAGTTAATAAACCACAATTCTGATATATGTGCCAACCTCACAGTCTGACGTCCTGGAAGTTACACTTTCCAAACAGCTTCAAATGAAGAGCAAACACATAGGCAGTGGGAAGTCTTTGATGGGTAAGTAACTCCAGCTAGTGGAAATGTAGATTCTGGGGCATGGTCAGGGCGGACCCCTTCACCCAGTGACTTTTGCTGCTGTCTTGTTTCATAGGAAAGAGGCTTTGCAATCGTTTAAGGCTTGGGATCTTTGGATCTCCGGGTTCGGACAAGCCCTCAGGGACTCTCGACTGAAGGCTGAGCAAGGGTAGCCTTGGGAGAGAGTCCTTGGGAGACCAACAAGCCTTGAGAGACCTCTCAAGCTCGAGAAGTCAAGAAGAGCCTCAGAACAAGAAACCTAGAACCCACTTCCCATTCATGACAGAACCCTGTTCCCTCTGCTCACCAAGGAACCATCCCCCAGGTGAAGGCCCATGTGACTTCTGAAAAGCAGGCAGCATACACCATGGGGTCAAAGGGCATGAGCACACCTCACGGACCCACCGGCTTTGGCCAGAGCTTTTGTTTTCTCTGTGAATCAGGGAACCAGTGGGACAAAGCATCCTTCAAAAAGCCACTGTGAGGACTGAATAAGACGAAGATGACTCAAGAGCTTCATTCACAGTAATATACCCCGAAGAATTACTAGTGTTCTTGTTGCTGTTATTGATTCACTGGGTAGAAGGGGGTCCCTTCCCACAGTCGCTGGAGATTCAGAAGCCTCTCTGGGCCTTCCAGCAGCATCCCTGCCCTGCACTATTAAATCTTGGCCACAGCTCTTCTGTCTTCCTGAACAGCCCCAACATCTCTTGCCTGTGGCAATTGTGTGTGTGTTGTTAGAACATGGGGAAATCACATTTCTCCATGCAAATATATACTCCAGGTGACATGTGTCACTCACATCCACACCAGACGCATCCCACCTCTAAGCCATGTTTCTGCTGCCCTCCACCTAGAACCTGCTCCAGCTAAGTGGTTTCAGGTCCAGCTCCAATGCCTCCTTCACCAGGGAGTCCTCCTCGATTTCTCCCAGCCCAGCAACAGTCAATGCCAGGATCTGGGAGGAGAGAACAAGAAATCAGGCTCAACCTTAGCCTGTCTGGTTTGTGCCATGATTGGTAACCAATGAGCCTCCCTGGGGGAAGTGTGCCTCTGTCACACCACCTGGTCTTTGCCTGCTTACCTGCCTGTCTCTCCCTCTGACTGTGAGCTACTGCAGGGGAGGGCAGGGTCTGACTTGCCCAGTGAATATAGGGTGAGGAGAAGGGGAAGGAAAAGCCACCTCTTTCCCCAGTATAGGGGTAAATACTGGTTGGTAAAGAAGCTCTCAGAAGCCTGATATCAGAGGTAGGGGTGGGGACCTAAGTTAATCCCTTCATTGGAGGAGACTGAGAGCCAGAATGAGAAAGGGACTTGCCTAAAGTCACACAGCCGTATGTGGCTGTGACTTATATGACTTACGACTCAAGCCCAAGTCCTGTCACTGTGTCTGCCTACTGTCCCCTCCTTGCCCCAGGCCTTGGACTCTAGGGCCTCTAGCCAGGGAGGGTGGCACCTTCCTGTGTAATGAGGGAAGGTGCTGAGTGAGAGGAGGGGTCCTTAGCTTGGTGGGCCACCCAGACCACCCCAGGCCTTCTCCATGTCAAATGCAACATTTGTTGAACAGAATTGAATTTACTGTTCGATTGTAGGAGATGTAATTTGATCTGGGTCTTATGAAGCCCTTAACAAAGTCAAGGTATTACTGTTATCTCCTGGTTTTTTTTTTTTTCATGTGTTAAAAGAGGCATTTGACAAGGGATGCTCAGCTGGGAGTGAGGGAGTCTGTCTGCTTGTCCTGGATCTGCTGTCACCACACCATATGCCCTGGAGAAGACACCCCTCTGCTCTGTCCCGGAAGCCAATGTCTTCATCCTCAAGGCAGGGCCTGTCCGTCAGCCCTGAAGACTTCAGAGGAGATGGCCAGGAAAGGAAAGGGGGTTGGATTCCCTAGGAGCTGGAAGTGCAGAAGAAGACAGCTAACAATGATTAGGCACCTTCTGTTTGCTAGGGTCTCCATCCCCTTTAGCACATTGTATACTCCTGGCGTCCCTGCAGGGCAGGGTCATCAGTAAGGAATGTTTGCTAAGATCTCAGTTTTCTTCTTTCAGGCATGTGGTAAGGCATTGGACTTCCCTGTTGCCTCTGAAGTGGGACATGGCCATGTGACTTGCTTTGACCAATGAACTGTTAGTGCAAATTACCCATGTGGCTTTAGAGGGAGCTTCAGAGCCAGTGCCCCAGCTGGGCCATGCCTCTTCCCATTGCTATGGTATCATGGGCACACGTGTTGAAATGGGGAAAGCTCCTTCAGCCTGGGGTCCTGAGTGACAGTTAAGAATGGACCCTCCTTCCCCCAGTTGCAGTCGTACGAGGAATGCATCTATGATATTTTAAGTCTCTGAGATTTTTAAGGCTGTTTGTTATTGCAGCAAAACCTACCTAGCCTGACTGATACAGTGCTGCTCTGGACCAGTTTTCTAGATGAGGAAACAGAGGCTTAGCAAGGTTCAGTAACTTGCTGGGGAATCAGAGTGAGTAAGTAATTCACTCAGTTTCTATATACATGATCCAAGACCACACTCTTCCTAAGCTGGGGTTCAGTGTCTGCCCAGGCTGGTTAGAAGGGGATGGGGGCCCACTGCTCAGCATCCACGTCTCCTCATTTTCCACTCCACTGAGTGTAGTGTCCCTGTAACCCCTCCAAGTGGCCCGTTGGAAAGGCCAGATTGGGGTCTTTCAGTCTGTGAGGGCTGGTGGCGAGAAGTTTGGGGAGGTCGTGGATACAGTCCAGAGTTAGGCAGACCTGGATTCTAATCCCGGTTCTGCTATCCTAGCTGGGTGAACTTGGGCAAAATATTCTCCTTCTCTGCGTCTCAGTCTTCTCAAGTGTCAAGTGGGAATAATCTTCCCTAGATACTGTAAGAATGAAATGAGACACAAAAATCTTGGCATGTGGTAGGACCTGCTACTTGGGTTCCGTTATTACTGGAGGCAACGTACAGGGTGAGGCCTCTTCACTCTCTACCCCTGCCCTTCCTACCTCCTCAACAGTAATAAAGGCAGATGTCCGTGCTCTGATTTCTCTTGTTATTGTTGTTGTTGTTCAGTCTTTCGTGTCTGACCCAATGGACTGCAGCATGCCAGGTTTCCCTGTCCTTCACTATCTCCCAGAGTTTGCTCAAGGTCATGTCTGCTGTCCTGTTTTCTTTGGACATATCCTAAAGGAAGTTTGATCCATCATCTTACAGGGCCCTACTCAACCCCTGGGGGAGTGAAGGAGAGCTCTGTGACCCCATGTATAGTCAAAGAGGAGAAGTTTTCCCAGCATCACATATCAGAAGGTGCTGGTAGAGCTGGTGTCACTGTGCTGGCGTCCTTGTTCAGTAGCCCCATTTTCCAAAGGTCTGGAGGAAGCACCTCAAGAAGGAAGCCTGGCTGCCCCAGACATGCCAGGCAGGGCTTCCAGGAAGAGGAGCTGGGGAAGAGCTGCAGATTCAGTGGAGGCAATGGTCCTACTTTAGAGCTGCCCATGTGGCCCCGTTCTACCCCAGCCCCAAGCTCTTCTTCAAGTTGCCACCCTAGCCTCTTCTTTAAACCAGTCAATTCTCAAGGAAATCAACCCTGAATATTCATTGGAAGGACTGATGCTGAAGCTCCAATACTTTGGCTCCCTGATGCAAAGAGCCGACTCATTGGAAAAGACCCTACTGCTGGGGAAGATTGAAGACAGGAGGAGAAGGGAATGACAGAGGATGAGATGGTTGGATGGCATCACCGACTCAATGGACATGAGCTTGAGCAAACTCCAGAAGACAGTGAAGGACGGGGAAGCCTAGCATGCTGCAATCCATGGGGTTGCAAAGAGTTGGACATGACTGAGTGGCTGAACAACAACACAGCCTCTTCCTGCCAGCCCACTCTTCTTGATCCAGAGAGCCCCTCTCTACAATGCTGCTTCTTCAGAGCATGGCCACACTGGGTCAGGTCTCTGCTTGGGGCAGGCCCTTATCCAGGGTCGGGACCATATGAACTCATCCCTGTGTCCCCAGCAAACGCCAGGGATCACATCCAGAATGACCACACCAGTGGCAGCTGCCTTTAATGAGATCTGCTCTAGCCCCTAGGCTATGTGCACATCGCAGGAATCCTACAGGGGAGGGGTTATGAGCCCATTTTACAGAATAAGGAAACTGAGGCTCAAGAAGGCTCACTTGGCAGAGATACTACAGGCATGAAGAGATGGAGCTGGATTCACAGCCAGGTCCCCAAAGGCTGTATTCTTAACACACTCACCCCTCAACCCCTGACCAGATGGGTGGGTGGAAACCATCCTCTCCTTTCAGCTCTCCCAACCCTCCCAAGCTTCATCTCCCACCTCCTACTTCTGCACCATTTCCTGTTCTCCAGGCAGCCCTCCACACCTGCCCGGGCAGTGTGGAGTCTACCACCACCCAACGAGTCTGTGATGCACTTAGGTTAGATAGATGCCTGCCCCTGACCAGGAGCGGGGCCCGAGTCTTCTGCCTGTGTCTGCCCCAGTGTACTTGTCCACAGGTGAAGGCTCAGCAAACAGGGATAAGGGTGAGAAACCCAGAAAGGGCCAAAAAGCTCACCTGAAACCTCGAGCCAGGCACAGGGTTGCATGTTTTAAGGACAAGGTTTATCCAAGGCCTGCACAGGGGGTCAGAGGGCACGCTAAGCCTGCTGTGGCCCAGGGACGAGTTCTGCAGAACACAGAACCCTGATCAACCCTCCGCAGGAGCTCCCACCCTCCTGCCGCTGCCTCTGCCTTACTCCATCTCTCCCTCCTTGCTTTCCCACCCCCTTCCTCTGCCCTTTTTCCCTTCCTAAAAAACACAGAAAAAAAAATGGGATTCAGAAGCCTACACCGCCTGCAAAGTATGGTTCAGCCTCCCCAAAAGAGGAAATGCCAGCGTGCGGGTTCTCATGGCAACCCCAGCTCCTCCCCACCCAGCCGCCCTGTGCCCATATGGTGAGATGTGCACGGCGCTGACTCAGCTGGGCCCTGGGGTCCCGGGCCTAGGCCTCAATGTGGTCAGTGTTGGTTTATTTGGCTGCCTTGGCCACAATCTACCCTCCTGAGCAAATAAGACTACCTCCTGTAGGAACTCTTTGGGGGTGCTAAGCCCTACCCAGGATGCAGGCTGGTGGGGGCAATATTCAGGAGCTGCTTCAGCCCCAAGAATGGGAATTCTGTGATCTGATGCAGCCTTTGAATTCTGTTTTACAGCCTTCAAGGCAGAACAGAGTGGGCTGGTCAAACAGGGTCAGAGGGAGCTCCCCTGCCTCCCCCTTCCCTCTGCCTTTGCTCCCCATGCCCTGGACATTAGAATTTCCACATCAGGTGTGGAGGGATGCAGACAGCAGGATGACCTGGAGAGGGTTTCCTTGGTCCTAGCAGTCGTGCACCAGCTACTCGCCCCCACCCCATCCCAAGCCACAGCACGCATGCTGGTCTCAGAGCTGTGGAATGAGGAATCAAGGCTTGGGCCCTTGCCATGGCTAAGCTGCCCCAGGGCACTGTCTCCTTGTATCTCTAACTGTTCCTTATGCCCAGAGCAGCTCCTACCGCCTCTTGTGAGGACTCCTAGTTTTCCAGGCCAGTTGGCATTTTCATGGCTAATGAAACGGAAGCTAGTGCCAGGCAGGCTTGGGGACAGCAGGGCTGGCGGCTGAGAAGCAAACCTTCCAGGGCCTGGCACCCACGCTGCTTCCTTTTCCAGGGCCCTGTAGGACTAGACAAGCACAGCAGGGCGGCGCAGGGATGTCTAGGTCCCTGTTACTGCCTGGATCCCCACCTGACTCGGAGCAGCTTCCCAGACCTCAGACAGCCCTAGGTCACCTTCAAAGATCCACCCTGGGTGGGCTAGGTGTAGTGGGAGTCAAGTGGGGGACCCAGGCCCCAAACCTGAGGGGAGTGAAGGCTGGGACCCGCTTAGTCTGGCTTCATGTACACGGTTCCCTCTGCCACTTTGGGGCCATCCTCCTGGAAGCTCTAAACCCAAAACTTGCCTGTCTTGATCCTTTCTGTATCTTCTCATTTCTAATCCCTCTCCCCAGGTCATACACATGTCTATGAGTGTCAGAGTCAGGACACCCAAAGAGAGTGCACCTGACCCTTAGGTGCACAGAGGTGGGGCCTAGAGAGGGTCAGAAAATGCACAAGTTCACACAGCAAGTCTGAGGTCAAGCCCTCAGCCCTGAAATAGGACCCCTGCCTCCCTGCTCAGGGTCTCTTGGAGTATCAAGCTGCTTTCTCTGATTCTCCCTCTCAGCTGATGGGAGGAAAGGGAGGAAGGAAGGATGGATGGATGGATGGATGGATGGATAGATGAGTAGATGGATGGAGGGTACTGTGGGGAGTCGGGAGCAGGGATCCAGGAACAGATGGGCTTTGAGGCTCTACCGCAGGGGCTTGGGGGAGGGGGAGGAGGCCTAGAGAACCTGGAACTGTTACAAAGTTGCGAGTTAAAACATTCTTCACACTCCCGCCTCCTTTACTGTTCTGATGCACCAAGACGTGACAAAAATGTGTCAGATTTTTTAAAAACCACACACATACACAAATGCCAGTCCCCATCTCTGCCGCCCGCCCAAGCTTGGGCCATCTGTTCCCCGGGGGTGGGAGGGGAGAGGAGCTTGGCAGTCAGTGTCAGCATTCTGGTCACCCCCAACCCTTGGTCTGGACCAACGGCCTGGCCCAGAAATGGCCCTCCGGTAACGGCGGGACGTCTAGGAAGGTGAGGGCTTGGACACTTGGCTCAGCCCCAGCTGTGCTGGCCCACCCTACTGCCAGACCATTGTCACCTCTGTCCACCCTGGGGTCCAGTGCACACACAGCCCCTCACTAACCTGGGCACTGCCCCTCCTCTCCAATTTGCTGTGTTTGTGTGCACAAGGTCTGGGAACCCCCCTCATGGTGTATATAAGAAACTGAGGCCGGAGAGGAGGAGAAGCTTGCCCAGGTCCGAGTGCATCGCCTCATTCATTCATTCAATGAATGAATGTCTTCCAACAGAAGGGTGGTGAGGACAAGAAAACAGGTGGGCCTTGTGGCAACAGCTGGAGGGGAATCAGTGAGATCAACAATCGTGATGTGTCTGGGACTGTCCTGGTTTTGGCACTAAAACTTCTGCATCCTGGAAATGCCTTGGTCCCAGGTAAACCGGAATGACTGGTCACCCAGTGGCCACTTTAAGATGGGCATACATGCATGCATGCATGCTCAGTCGTGTCTGAATCTTTGTGACCCCATGGACTAGGGCTCCTCTGCCAGGCTCCTCTGCCAGGCTCCTCTGTCCGTGGGATTTCTCAGGCAAGAATACTAGAGTGGGTTGTCATTTCCTTCTCCAGGGGATCTTCCCCACCCAGAGATCGAACCTGTGTCTCATGCATCTCTTGCAGTGGCAGGTGGATTCTTTACCACTAGCGCCACCTGGGAAGCGCTGGGCACATGAGCTGAGTCCAAACATGGGGACTCAGTGTGAGGGTCTGAGACCCTGAGAAAGAAGGGTCTAGACTCTAGGGGCAGGCTCTAGGAGGTGGGGGAGTAGGCCCTGGAAGGGAGTAGGGGTTTTACTTGGTCACAGAGTCAAATTTTACTGTGATCATAGAGTCAAATTAGGGAGCAGTTGGTGCAAAGGTTACAGCCTGCATAGAATTTTTAAAAAACTCATCAAAGGAGGCTTCCCTGGTGGTCTGGTGGTTAAGAAACTGCCTGCCAATGCAGGGAACATGGGTTCAATTCCTGATCCAGGAAGATCCCACATGTGGGGGGGGGCAACTAAGCCTGTGCACCTGATACCCATGTTCCACAAGAGAGGCCACTGCAGTGACAAGCCTGTGCACCTCGACGAGGAGTAGCTCCCAACTAGAGAATGCTTGCGTGCTGCAATGAAGACCCAGTGCAGCCAAAAATAAATAAATGTTTAAAAAATTCATCAAAGCTGGAGACACAGACTCGGGTATGTGAAGCTGGCAGGGACTAGATCTTGCCAGGCCTCCGAAGCTTCCTGAGGGAGTGGGGACTTTAGCCAAAGAGCATCAGGGAGCCACTGAAGGGAATGAAAAAATGAAAAAATGTGTTAGTTGCTCAGTCATGTCCGACTCTATGTGACCCCATGGACTGTACCAGGTTCCTCTGTCCACGGAACTCTCCAGGCAAGAATACTGGAGTGGTTAGCTGTTCCCTTCTCCAGGGGATCTTCTCAACCTAAGGATCAAACTCAAGTCTCTTGCATTGCAAGGTGGATTCTTTACTGTCTGAGCCACCAAAGAAGCCCACTGAAGGGTATAATGTGGGCTTAATGTGGTCAGATTTCCAAGTAAGAAACCCAAAGGCCACAGGCTGGTCAAGCCTCTGTGTAGGGTCCCAGAACACCATACATCGCTGTACCCACCCCCAAATGTAGGAGAGTCTGGTCATCCTTCAGGGCCCAGCCCAAATGCCACCTCCTCTGAGAAGTCTTCCCTGATTGCTGAGAGAAGCAGGGGCAATCATGCCCTACTCTGGTCTCCTCCACCCGGAGGATCCCCAAGTCTGGGCCCCAAGGGAGCCCTCATCACAGTGGCTACCCTGCCAGCTCCCACACTTTTTCACACTAGATCCTCAAAGCCATCTGACCAGATCCATTTCCAGGTGTGGCCACGGAGGCTCAGAGAGGGGAAGTGGTTTGCTGAAGACCACACAGAATTTGACGGTTGAGGTCAGTTTGGAGCCATGTCACTTCTATCTAAATTCAGAGTCCCTGGGGCCCTGCCGACAGCAGTGTTGTTGGCGGCAGCGGGGGGACGGGGGGTGAGAAACAGGGGATGATCAGCTACCTTCCCCTGGAGGAACACATGAGTGGTCATCACCAGGGTAAGCTGGATAGAATGGGCTGTGGGGCGTAGTAGCTGGGTATATGGGAAAAGCTGGCCACGGCTGGGAGATTTATAATAGAAGTCTCCCAGATCGATTACTGAATTACCAGGCAATCTGACCTTGAAAGCTTCCAGGCAAGAAAGGCTGGAGTAAGGTGAGGAGGGAGCCTGAGAGCAAGTGGTCAGCCTCCTTCAGTAGGGGAGGGGGTGCCCGGGAGAAATAGGAGACCGCCTGGTAGAGAGGGAAAGGGGTAGGGACTGAAATGCCACCACCATCTCACACTCATCGTTGAAAGTGGTGAGGTCCCTGTCAGAATGCAATCAGCTGTCCTCGCCCCTCACTACAGAGTTCATCAGGGCATCCTTCTAGACAGGAGGAGTCCTCACAGTAAGTTTCTCTTCTCAGAGCCTCTGTCCCCCCAACCTACAGAATGGGGATCCTGTCCCAGCCCCACTCACCTTATAGGGTTTGTCTGAAGCTCTTATTAAAAGGTCCAGCTTACAGATGGGCTCTGGGGCACGTACAACCTACAGTAGAGTCAAGGGTGTGGCCATGGGAGACGGGGAGGGGTTCAGAGACCATAGAGGACATTGCATTTGGCTTCTCAGGGGGCCCACGTGATGACCTTAGGCACCAAGGGCCCTTCTAAGGGGCCTTCTGAGGTTCCTGGGGGAAGGCTGCCAACCCTGGAGCACCAGCCTCCCAGGTGTCTCCTGGGGGAACCCTGAGCCCCCAGGGAGCAACAGAGACTCTCTTGCACTTATAAGGTGACCCCAGGTGAATGCCTGAGACAGTCTGCAGTGCAAACAACCGGACACTCTTCTGTGTACTGAGTGGGAGGTAATCCCTGTACAATGGGGATGTGCTGGTACTTCTCTGTACAACTGGATGGGGGTTTGGAGGAGGGAGAGGTTTGCTCCCACTCTCTCATTCTCCTCCTGCCCCTCAAAACTGTTCTGTTATCTTCCTACCAATAAGAAATTCATCTGGGTCAGTAGATTAATTGTTAATAAATGGCTTTATACTGCTTTTTGATACTCATACAGTGTTAACAATAGTGCCTGACCCACAGTAAAAATTGAGTGTTAGTGATTATTATTCTATTATTATTAATACGATTACTATAATGCTCTTCTGTTCAAATCCAAATACCATAGGCAGGATAAACTGCTATCAGTCACTCACACCTTAGTATGAATTAGTTAAAAAACCATCTTGCTTTCCTGCTCACCCATCTAAGGTCAGCTTCTCTTGGGATGAGGGTAAATTTGGAGCTTGTTGGGAGGGGGGCACATAATAAGAAACATCTGGGCCTTGAGCATCAGATTTCAAGGTGAAGATGCCCAGGTCTTCCTAGCCTGGCTAGGGAAAAAAAATTGCAAGTGAGGGGTGAAAAGCCCTCAGGGGCTGAAGAGTCTGCCCCTAGTTCTCAACTAAACAGGGCATCTGGTCTAGGAGCAGGGAAACTCACAGAGGAAATGCTGCCCAGAGCACAGGTCTCTTCCCAAGACAGGCAGGGGGGAGAGTGGGGGGCTCTGAGCTTTGCCCAAGCCTGGCTACCTGTTCACCACCACTCTGGGCACTGCAGGGGGAGACTGGGGAGACGCGGATGGGTTGGTAGGGGGGTGATTATAGGCAAACAGAGTGGAAAATGAAGCCCTTCAGATGGCAAATGAGTTTAATAGAAATGAAATGGGCAGAGGCTGTGATGAGAATGGCAATGCTGGGCAAAGGTGAGCTGATTCTCAAACAGGCCCGGCTAGGAAAACTGAGGGTGGGGGAGGTGATCAGCTTCACCCCTTGCCCTGAGGGGTGGCCAGGCTGCAGGGGCCAGGGTGCACACCCCCACACTCACCTGGAACCAAGAAGGCATAGGGACCCACAGGTGGTGGGATGAAGTTAAAACATGAGTGACTGCGTGTGGTCAGACTTGCAGAAGAAGTTCTTGGCCAGCACAAGGCACTAACTGGGGAGTCTAGTGTCCTAAAGACAAATGTCTTTCTCTCTCAGAGGAGCTAGCCCCAGCTCTGCCTCAAGGCATGAAGCAAAACCCACTTTGCTGAGAGTGTTAACCTGTGGGAGACCCCTCGCCAGGAGCAGGTCTCTGTCCCCTATGGGTAGGCACTGCCCCTCCTTATCCATAGGTCTTGGGAAGGCTTCCTTTGGGCCCCAGTGTGTGCATCTATGAAATGGAGATAACAGTACCCACCCTGCCAGGCCATACAAGGCTCCAAATGAGACACAGTGCTGGTCACTGTCCATTTCCAGCTGGGCCACCATCCCTGAGGGTGGAGGCAAGCCCTTTCCTGGCCCAGGGGCTTAGACATTGTTTGCCAGGTGAGCTGGTGGTCACATCTTCACACCTCTCTAGATCCTGCACCCCCTTCCTGGCTGACTTCCCCACCCTCTGCTCCTTTCTTCCTTCTGGCCTTCCTGAAGTGGGCTGAGCAAGCTGGCACAGGACAGCCCTCACCACACCTGGGCACGAGTTGGCCCTCTACCTTCACTGGGCCTCAATTTCCGTCTGTACATGCTGACACAGAGGTTCCTATAGACACTCCAAGGGCCAATGGCTCTGGACAGGGAGAGGTTGTCCCAGATTCTGCCTCAGTCTTCGCAGATCATTCCGCCCGGGACACTGCACGCTGCCCAGCTCTCCTCCCAACCGGATCCTGCTTGGGCCTCTGAATGGAGGTGAGAGGAGAAGGCCGCGGAGGAGGACCAGGAGCTACTTCCAGCACAATAACTAATAACCGGGCTAGCAGATTGAATTATACCTTTTCCAGTTCCTTACCCTATTGATCGGAGAGGATTCACATGTGTGAGCGGGCGTGTGCCCTTAGCCTGTGGGGTTCTGGGGGCTCCAGTGCATGCGGTGAGTCAGTCAGCTTTGCAGACGGATGGTGTGCTGCCAGCTCGGGCCCTCTAGGAGGGAGCTGAGCTTGCCCCCAGCACCCCAGCTCAAGGGGTCCTGAGCATGCACTTGCGGCTCGGCCTGGCCGGGGCCACAGGGAGCAAGGGAAGGATGGGCTCTGGCATGGAAAGAAGGGAAGAGAGACAGGGCTGGCAGGGCCCTCGGGAATGAAGGAGGAGGAAACTCCTCTCACAGGTTCTCAAGGAGTGGGCAGGCTGTCCAGGAGCCTAGATGAGGCCACAGGGACCCCAGTCTGAGAGGAAAAAAACAGTCCTGCTCTGGGGCCCATCTCAAGAGGCCATGCATGACCCTGCTCTCACCTCTTCCTCTCAAACCCCACCCTGCACCCCACCCTCTCTTCCCTGACCCGCCTTAACTCCTCTCACAGCCAGGCCAGTGTTCCCCTGAGTGCCCCTGCCTGGGAGTCTTCACTCCACAAGGGGCTGGTGAGTCAAGGGAGGCCGACCATCCTCTCCGTGGCCTCAAACACAACCCCTGGAGCTCCTTCTAAAGATGGACGGTCTCTGGTTTCATATCTCAAAAGAGGTTTTAAGTCCATGATGCAATTCCTGAGCCGTCCTGTGCGCACACACCACACAGGTGTGTGTCAACACAACCACACCAGTGACACCAGCATTTCAACGGCCAGCCCCCACATGGGACATGTGTGTGTGCACGCTAAGTTGCTTCAGTCATGTCTGACTCTTTCAAACCCCATGGACTGTAGGTTCCTCTGTCCATGGGATTCTCCAGGCAAGAATACTGCAGTGGGTTGCCATGCCCTCTTCCAGGGGATCTTCCCGACCCAGGGATGGAACCCATGTCTCTTATGTCTCCTGCATTGGCAGGTGGGTTCTTTAACACTAGCAGCACCTGGGAAGCCCACGTGGGACACACGTGTACACTCTGAAAAAGACAAGCAGTGCAGCGGGCTCTGGGCCTGGAGGCTCTCAGACGAGCTGAAACCCCTGCAGGCAGGCTGCTTGCTCTCTACCCACACCTGGTAGGTTAGGAACTGGCCTCAATGAGAAGCTGGGGGTGGCTGGGGTCCCTCCTTCCGCCTGACAGCCCTTTCGAGTGTCTCACCTGCATATGGGTCACATCGGGAGGCTAAGGCTGACCCAGTGGCATTAGGAAGTCCTTCCTCCATTTAGCCTAAATCAAATCAATTGTCTATCCTTTCACTCAACAGACATTCTTGGGCAGGCACTGAGGACCCAGTGGTCATGCCCTGGCAGAAGGAAGGAAAAATCTCCCGGGTCACCTGAGAACTGTGTGCTGGGGGCAGTAAGGAGGAAGTGGCCTTGGTGTCTCCAGGGGTGGAGGGGGGAGAAGGTGTCCCAAGTCCCTGGGTGATTTAAACCACGGCAATTCCCCAGGATCCAATTTTCCCAGCTGAACAGGAAATCCCCCTCCATCCCTCTGCCCCTAGTCCCAAGAATGTCTCTCTGAGCTCAAAGGGTGTGGCAGCTTAGTCCATCCTGAAATGGCAGTAATATCCTTAGCTGTTTCTCTGTCCACTTTCTCTTGGAAACTCCTTTCTACCCCCGAGGCATCCTACTCAGACTCCAGATCCTGCAGATTGCCCCAAATTCTACCACTAGGGTCCCTCCTCTGTGTCAGGCATTCTTTACATGGGGTTGCATGAGTCCTCAGTTGCGTCTGACTCTTTGTGACATCTGGGACTGTAGCCTGCCAGGCTCCTCTGTCCATGGAATTCTCCACGCAAGAATCCATTGCGTAGTTGCCATTCCCTTCTCCAGGAGATCTTCCCAACCCAGGGATTGAACCCAAGTTTCTTGGGTCTCCTACACTGGCAGGTGGATTCTTTACCACTAGTTACCTGGGAAGCCCCCTACATGAGGTTGCTATTAGAGAAGCCCCAGCTCTAGCCAGCCTCCCCGAACCACTCTTCCCCTGATCCTCAGACCCCAGGGGTTGAAGCTGGAGAGTCAGTGGGAGATGGGAGAGCTTTTGCCACCCTTCATGCAATCGGCAGAGGCTGGCAAAAATGAACTGTGAGTACTGGGGCCTGGCTGGGGAAACACGGAGGCTAGAACATGAGGTCACCTGGCAGGGAGGCCCAGAAAAGGCCCACAGGGCATCTGGGGTAGGAGTGAGACAGGCCTCAGCCTTCAGACCACAGTCTGAGTTTGCAGCGCTGAATGCTGATAAGCCTCCACGCCACCCTCTGGCCTCCCTTTCTGGGCAGTGTCCCACAGGTCCCATGGATGCTGCCCTGGAAGGCAATGAGCTCCCCGTCATGGGGCTGTACAAGCGGCAGCGGGCAGATACCTACCTGTCAGGAGCCCATGACAGGCACTTAGAGATGGGTGGGGAGGGGGCAAACACAAAAAAAGAGCTGGATGGCCCCTCCCAGTCTGAGCTGTCCCCTTGATGCCACGCCTACCCACATGCCTGTCCCCAAGGAATTGGACCCTAGCACCTGGGGGCGGGCCTTGTGAGGAGGCAGGCCTTGTGAGGGGGAGGGCCTGGTGAAGGGGCAGGCCTTGAGAGGGGGAGGGCCTTGTGAGGGGGAGGGCCTTGTGAAGGGGTGGGCCTTGTGACGGGGAGGGCCTTGTGAAAGGGTGGGCCTTGTGAGGGGGTGGGCCTTGTGAGGGGGCGGGCCTTGTGAGGGGGCGGGCCTTGTGAGGAGGCGGGCCTTGTGAGGGGGAGGGCCTTGTGAGGGGGAGGACCTTGTGAATGGGCAGGCCTTGTGAGGGGGCGGGCCTTATGACGGGGCGGGCCTTGTGAGGGGGAGGGCCTTGTGAGGGGGAGGGCCTTGCGAAGGGGCGGCCCTTGTGAGGGGGAGGGCCTTGTGAATGGGCTGGCCTTGTGATGGGGAGGGCAGAGCTGCGCCCAGGCCCCCCAGATCCAGCCCTGGTGGATTGGGGAGCTTTCTGGCTCGGGAGTGAGGATGAGTGTCGTGGGGTCTGTTGGTTGTGGCCAGGGGCGCTGGTGCACACATACAGAATTATCCTGCCAGGGTCACACTCCTTCAGACACACACACATGCGGTACACAGAGACCTGAGTGTACACACAGAAGCAGGCTGTACACTCAAGCATAAGCTGGTAAACCCGTGGACCCACCAAGGATATGTTTGGTTCCCTCCTGGCTATGCTGGGCCCCCTGAAGCCTGTGAGAGAAATTTTCTCCAGAGACTACTAGGGGCTCAAGCTAAATCCTTGAAACCCTTCCCATGGTAAGACTCGAGATGGAGGCCTCCTTCTCGGCCACATTCTAGGCTCCCTGCCTGACCTCTGACTTCCACAGGCCCTGCACCACCTCCTCTCCAGCCAGGCCTTCTCTGTGCCAAACAAGGAAGCCACCCTGGCTCCATCCTGAACCCTGAGAGCTGGGGTGCCTGTCCTTGCCAAGAACCCCAACATCCCACTGAAGGCTGTTGTTGCTGTTCAGTCGCTCAGTCTTGTCCGACTCTTTGCCACCTCATGGACTGCAGCATGCCATCCTTCACCAACTCCCAGAGTTTGCTCAAACTCCTGTTCATTGAGTCGGTGATGCTGAAGAGTGAGAGGAACACTATGCTCATCTGCTGCTTGTGTGAGACCCTGGGCATGGCCTGCCACTGTCGGGCCTCAGTCTCCCTTCTGCCATTGGGCTGACCAGCCTGGAGGACTGGGAGATGGGAGGACTGAGAGGACTGGAGATGTGCAAGTATGGATGCCTCCATGGTCACGGGCACCCTCCAGGCCAGCTGCAGCCCAGACCACCTAGTTCCTGAGCCCAAGGCAGCCTCCCAGCATGGTCAGAGGATCCTTTGTCCTCATACACACCCTCCATCCCCTCACCACGCCTGTGTGCACCACCACCCCTGGATGCTGACCCATCCACGTCTCACCCTGCCCCAGGAAGGAAGGAGAAACGCTGAGCCTCCCTGAGGCTGGGACCATCTTCAGAACCCCTAGCCTCTGTCCTCACACGCCCTGCCGTACATCTCTCCAGCATCTGCAGGGGAGACATCGTGCACCCCTCTTTCCGACAGCTCCTCAGTGAGCCCTCCCCCATCTCCACAGCCAGGCCCACCCCGTATTTTGTAATTGAACTCCTCGCCTTTTCCTGAATCTGCCCTGCTCTCTCAGACTCAGCCTCCACACAGGCTGTTCCTTTGTTGTGATGACCTTCCCTCTCTGTCAGTCTGAAAACACTTCCCTCTCCTTAATGAATCTTTTCAAATGTTTCCTCCTCTGTACAGCCTTCATGCCTCATTGTGCTTATACCCCCATGACACTCTGGCACTGCCTCCATGGGGCAAGTTTCACCCTGTACTGGTCAGATCTGGCTAAGTTCTTGTCCTGACCAGGTTGTGGGCACCCCCAGGGCATGGCCAGGACCTGCACTCAGCATGCTTAAGGCCCTCCATAGGGCCTGGCACTCAGTACCCAGGACTCAGCAATCATTTATTGAATGAATGAATGGACAATGCAAGCATGTGGACATCCTTGCCAAGGCCCAGCATAAGCTGAGACACAGCTTTGAAGGTCTCTTTCGAGGGGGGCAGATTACTTTAGGGAGCCTTGCAGTCAGACGCTGGTCCTTCATTCAGCAGACAACACTGGCAGGGCATACAATGTAGGAAGCTCCATCTGCAGAGAGTGCACAGTGCCCCTGGGAGCACAAGAGAGTCTTGGAGGGGAAGCATCTGCATGATGCAGAGTTCAGAAGAGTGTGTTGTTGCCACCACTACCCTCATTTGCCGACTATGGGCACCTGCTGCAGGGCCAAGGAAGCTATGGCCCCTGCCTGCCCTAGGAGCTCATGAAGTAGAGATGCAGGTAGAGGAAATGACTTGATGGGCCAAAACTTGAAGCAGGAGAGGGTGGCTTGGGAGCCACACATCCTGGTTCATGCTGTCCACCACTTAGCACCCTGTGATCTTGGGCAGCTAGCTTAATTGCCTTGCATCTCAGTTTTCCTCATCTGTAAAATGAGGGTGCTACATGTATTTATTCCATAGGGTTCCTATGAGGATCAAATGCTTACAAACTGCTTTTAACAGTGCCTGGAACAGAATAAGTACCCAAGGAACAAGAACAGCCACTATTATTTGTTTCATCATTAGTTAGATGGCAGCCCACTCTGGTACTCTTGCCTGGAAAATCCCATGGACAGAGGAGCCTGGTAGGCTATAGTCCATGGGGTCACAAAGAGTCGGACACGACTGAGCGACTTCACTTTCACTTTTCACTTTCATTAGTTAGAAGCAGCCCCAAACTAGGGCTTCCCAGGTAGCACAGTAGCAAAGAATCTGCCTCCCAGTGCAGGAGACACACAACATGTGAGTTCAATCCTTGGATCAGGAAGATCCCCTGGAGTAGGAAATGGCAACCCACTCCAGTATTCTTGTCTGAAAAATGCCATGAACAGAGGAGTCTGGTGAGCTATAGTCCACGGGGTCACAAGAATCAGACACAACTGAGCATGCATGCAGAGAATGGGCAGGCCGGCAGCAATGGAGATGGGGAGATGTCTAGGTCTGAGGAAATCAATCTGTTCAGAGGATGTTTGATGTGGCTTTCTCTTCGCAAGGAAGCAAAGGATCTAAAGAGATCTGGACAGAGGGACCCTGAGGGAGGTAAAGAGGGGACAGCGTCAATGGATGGATAAGGAGGTTCCTAGGGGTCTGGGAGTCCTCATGTCAGCCCTTGTGTGATGTACATGGATGAGAGGAAGTGTGCCAGGCTCTGCAGGAATGGGCGGTGCACACCTTGCCTAGGAGGCCAGCATAAACAGGGAGATGCAGATCTGAGTGTAGCAGGGCTCAAGGTGGGAGTATGGGGCATTCTCCCACCTGGAGAAGGGCAAAGGGCTGAGGAACTGTTCTCCCACATCTGGCTACCTGGGAAGACCTCCTGGAGGCTTCCTGAGCTGTGAAGACATCAGGCTGAAGCTACAGGTAAAGGGTTCATATACAGGGAGGAGAAGCTAGTGATCTTGCTTGAAGCTCAGGTTCACTGAGCAACTTCAGGCATGTCTTTTTCCTCTCTGGACCTCAGTTTCCTCATCTGCCAAATGAGTACATTAATTTCCCAGGGGTGTGTAGGCCACTATATCCTCCCAGTCATCCTAGTAGGACTGGGAGGGGCGAGGGGCCATGGGGTGATGGGGGCAACCTGGGAAGTGAACTCTCTTGGGGTACATAGGATGAGGCATACTCTAACAGGCTGTGCTCCAGGAGAACAAGCACCTGGAGAGGAGAGAAGAGCTGTTGACCTTCTGCTCAGCCCCCCCTTCTCCTTGTCCCTACCTAAGACCCACCCCTCCACACACAATCAGCCATGTCAGTGTGACATTAACTGGCTGACATTAATAAGCCAGAGCTCCTCCACTTGCCTGCCAGATTAAGCCTCAGCCGTGGAAGAATTGCTAATTACAGCGACAATAAGGAAATATCAATGATGGACATCAATATTATTGCCTCTTGCATCCCTTCCTGTTGATTTGAGATGTCCGGGGCTGTCTCTCCGGGACAACATTGAATGATGACAGAGGGGAGGAGAACTCCATGTGGAGAAGGGAACACCCTCCAGTTTGATTTATTCATGAAACCAGGGCCCGTTTCCTCTGAGCAGGGTCCCCTTTACCAAGGGCCAGGGCCAAAGCTGCAGGTAAAGGGTTCACACACAAGGAGGAGAAGCTAGTGATCTTGCTTGAAGCCTGGGTTCACCAAGAAACTTTAAGTATGTCCTTTTGCCTCTCCAGACCTCAGTTTCTTTATCTGCCAAATGGGTACAATAATTCAAATTCTGCCTACCTTGTGCAATATGGAGGAGTGACTGAAGTGCAAAAGCAAGGCTTTAGTAGGGTGACCTTCAGTGCAAATACAGAGGCTTCATGGACCAGAGGAGACAAGTGAGATGAGGGTTAGAGGCTCAGGGACCCTGACAAAGAGACAGACGTGTCCCAGTTCAATGAACTCTCAAAAGCAAACGTGCTCCCCTGTGGCCCCATCAAGCACTCAGAACTCCAAACAAACAATAAGCCAGAGAAAAGAGAAGCAAAGCTTGACTCACATGTGCAGCGCACCAGCTGCCACCTCTGAGCCCCTGAATTTGGGAGGACTTCAAGGCTTTCAGTGCAAATCCAAGACCCTGAAGATTCTCAAGGTGGGTCACAGACAGAAGTCACACACAGGGTGGACTTCCACCCACCAAGAGGGTCTCCTAGGCAGCCCGCCCAGAATCAGAGAACAGGGCACAGCAGAGAAGCACCTTCAGGGATGACCCAGATAGTGGTGTGAAACGCACTGTCCATGCCAGGGTGCATCTCAAACACAGGCATGTATAAGCACACACACTCAGAACACACATGCATGACCAGGTTCACCAATGAATATGCAGAGGCTAAACAGGCAAACACACCCCACGCACACCACAGACACACATGCACACAGCCTGTCTTAGGTCCAACGCCAAGCTTCTTCCTAGTCCATGGAAACCTCTCCCTGTAGAGAAGGAAATAAAAAGCCCTGTGCGGCCTTCCAGGCTCATGTGGCCTCTCAAGCTGTGACCCAGCCAAGCAGCAGAGATTAGGTGGCTGGGAAGCGAAGCCCAGCATGGCCTGAATATTTCATGGGAGATTTTGCTTCACAGAAAATCCCTTCTTTGCTCCATGCATGTCAGGGTATAATTACCCATTAGGTAGTGGAGCATAAACCTGGGAAGATGTGCGTGCAGCTCTGAATCTGAGCCCCTTGCTCTGCCTTGCCTGCGGGCCTGGTCCAGCCTGGTGGGGCCCAGCAGGAATGTCCTGAGGAATGCCATTTGGGACACAGGGTGTCCTGTCTCAGGGTCACCTCTGTCCCATGTTCTCAGCCTCTGTCCCTAGCTCAGAAAGGGCCGAGGTCCCTCATCCTTTTGCCCACGCGCTCCCCATCCCCAGCTCTCTCTGTAGGGGCTTAAGACTGGCTGGCTTATCTCACTCCCTCATCTTTCCCCTTCTCCTCTCAGTCCATCAAACTGTTTGCAGTTCCCTGAACAAACAGAAAAGACAGATAGGAAAATGAAAACAGAGAAATAGAGAAGAATGAGAAAAAGAAGATAGAGAGGAGGTACACACTACAGGAAGAAGAGAGGGCACTTCAGCTGCTCTCTGGAGTTCTCATCCATCCCCCTAACCTCACTAAGGCTCACCCAACAGAGTGGAGAAAGGGGAGGGGATTTCAAACCTACGTACTTTTGCTTCCCACAGGAAGCACTCTCCCTCACTCCTTTTCCCTAAAACAAAAAAAAAGTCCATTCAGCTTAAATTAAACTCAGGTAGCATCTCCTCCAGGACTCCTCCCCGGGTGAGGAGGCTTCCCTGGTTCCTACAGCCCCCTGTGTTTCTCTCCATCGCTGTTCTGTAGTCAAGGGCTGGAAGCTTAGATGCCTACAGGGACCAGAGAGGAAATGACAATGAGCAAAGGGGTGTAAGTGATGCAGTCAGGAGCTGGGTTAAGACTTGAGAAGGGGAGAGCGCATGGCCTGCCTAAGGCATCAACACCAAGTCACTTTATGGCCCATTGATTCCACTCCTGCGAGAAACCCAAGAGAATGGAAAACATGTTCCCACAAAGTCTATGACACAAATGTCCACGGTGCCAGTATTCCTAATTGCCCCAAAGTGGAAATATCTAAATATCCATGAGCGAATGAATAAACAAAATATGGAATATCTGTATACTGGAATATTATTGAGCCATAAAAAGGATTGAAATACCGACATATGCTACAACATGGATCAACTGAAAACATTCAGTTATGGGCAAGAAGCTAGTCACAGAAAGCCATCTCTTTTATGATTCTATTTATATGAAATGTCCAGAATAGGCAAATCCATAGAGACAGACAGAAGCTTAGTGGTTGCCAGGGCCTACGGGGTGGAGACAGGAGGAGTAACTGCTAATGGGTACAGGGTTTCCTTTTGGGGTGAGGAAAATGCTCCGGAATTAGACAGTGATGATGGTTGCATAATCTTGTGACTATACTAAAAAAGACTGAATTGTACACTTTAAAGTGGTCAGTTTTATGGTATGCAAATTATATTTCAATGAGAAAAAACCAAATGGTTTAAAATGGAACAAAACATATCCATCAGCCACATCCCTGGCTGGGGCCTCCAATTTTCAACTTCTAGTTTATACATCTGTCTCCTCTACAAGAATGGGGAGTCGGCCCTACCTGAGGCCAGCCCCTCAGTGGTCCCCAGAGCTAGCATCCCAGGGGAAGGCACTTAAGGCACAACAGTGACCACAGCAGCATGTGAACGCAAGCCACATTTCATGTTTCACACAACCTCCTTCAGACGACCCTGGTCCAGTCACTCAGGCAAGGACCACTGAAGCCCAGGGTCAGGGTCGACTGAACTAGGGTCACTCAGCAAGCCAGAGACAGAACTTCAAAGCCGGGCCTCCCAAGCCGGTGCAAGACGACCAGGGCCGCTGATAACCAGCCTCTGGTGGACAGAGGAAGTTGGATACAAAAGCATGGGCAGCTCTGCCACTGCGTCCTGCCCCAAGGCCAGACTCCCCAGGCCTCAAAATCAAGTCTACCCCCCAGATCTGGCCACTGTGGTGAGCCCCCTGCCCCTCCCTCAGCACCACCCCCCCAGGAGCCCACAGTTACTTCCCTAGGCATGGCCAGCACTGTGACCTAGACGTCCAGCCCTCAGAGGCCTGGACACTGTAGGTTGCAGGGGCAGAAGCTGAGCCTCTTGGAGAATGGCCTTCTGGTGTAGGATGACCAACGATCCCTGGACTGAGAAGTGCTAAACTGGACAGTCCTGGGCAAAACAGGATGGTTGGCCACGGTGCTTGAGAGGTCCATCTCCTTTCTCAGTCCCAGGGTGGGTCACAGAGTGTGGGGGCTCATTTCTTCAGGAGCCTTTCTCCCCTTCCTCTCGCGCTCACCTTCTCCTCATCTTGGCCATCCTCCGTCCCAGAACCGTCCATCAGCAGAAAGAAACCCTCTCTCCCAGCTTCCCCTTCAAGTCCCTCAAGGACAGCAGGTTCCTGGCACTAGCCCCAGGAGCCCCTGTGTTTGAGGAGATGCCCTGGGGGCCACTGGGTAGACAAGAGGAGGGGGCGGGGTGAGGCCATTTACTCCTCCTCCAGTCACAGCCTCCCTGTAGATTGTCAGCTCCCAGAGGACAGGAAACGATGTCTTGTTCGTTTCACAGATGTGCCTAGTCTAGACGACTAGGTGCCCATTTACTGAATGAAAGACTGGGTCTATTTTCCATTCTAGGCATTCCTACAGTAGGTTTGAGCTGCTAAAGAAGGCTTCAGGTGGCCATAAAGGCCTCCTCCCTCTGACCCCTCATACCTCCCAGCCACCCCTTAACTCACTGACAGGCCCCACCCCCGGCACCTCCAGAGACCCCCAGCCTTCGCTCCCATAGGTCACCGCTCTGGAGTCTCTCTCAGGCCTGTTCTTGGACACCAAGCTCGGTGAAGTCTGACTTCATCACTACCTGCCGGCTCCGGCGAGGTTCCCTCCCCAGCTGAGCCCTGGAGCACCTTACGGAGGGCGTGCAGGTGAGGAGGGTAGAGCTGGGGGTGGGCCCACCTGCAGGTTACCCAGGACCTGGGTCATCCTCGAGATGGAAGGGTGTCCGGGTATCTCAGGGTCTGTCTGCCAGCACCTGGGTGAGAGCCCAGGGCTGGCAGAGGAGGGGAGGGGAGGAGAGGGAGGGGAGGGGAGAGAAGGGACAAGACAGGAAGGAACAGGGAGGATGAGGGAGGAGCTACTCTCAGCCTTGGGGTCCCAGGAAGGCCGAGTCAGAGTCCAACACAGTGATGAACAGGCGGGACAGCCAGTTACACGTAGACACAAATATCCCCCAATGATGCAGATCACCGCCCCGCTGTTTAGAGTGAAGTAAAGGGGGAGAGAAGGTCCTCCTAACCCTGTTCATACAGTGACCTCGAGCCTGGTCACATACTGTGCACCAGCGCTGTTCACAGAAGGAGTCCCAACCGTCCTCGCACACGAAGCCCAGGCCCTGGTCCCACAACTCTCTTCACACTCTGAGCCTGAAGCCTGCTCACATGCTGAGCCTCGACCCCCCTTGCACACAGGGATCCCCCACCCTCCTCAGACAAGGGGCACCAACCCTGGTTATACACTGAGCTTCGAGCCTCCTCTCGCACTGAGCCCCGACATTCCTCAAATGGAGAAACCGGCTGCTGGCCACAAATGGAGCCCTGACTTGGGACACACAATGAACCTTGACTTTCCTCATGCACGGAGTCCTGATCCTGGTCACGCAGGGATCCCCCACCCTCTTCACACAAGGAGCACCGATCCTGGTCACACGCCGAGCACAGACCCTCACTACAAGCTGATCCCTGAGCCTCCTCACAATTGGAGCCCTGACCTCCTCACACATAGAGCCCTGACCTTGATCACAAACTGAACTGACCCTGGTCACACTCCAAGACCTGACCGTCATTACATGCTGAAGCCTCTACACAAATGGAGTCCCAACCCTCCTCACGCAAGGAGCACCAACCCTGGTCACACACAGAGCCCCAACACTAGTTACAAATTGAGCCCCAGCCTCCTCACACATGGAGCCCTGACCCATAGGGCAGACTGACGCTCCAAGATACGGAGGAGGTTCCAGCAGCATCAGCCTTTCACCTCCCCCATTCCTCAGGCCTGGTGACAGACACGGTGTCCGGGTGTCTGAGTGATCCCAGCTCTGAGTGATTGTTGGCAGCTGGTGCCCAAGGTGGCTCATGGTAGCTGATTTCTTGACCTTCTCAAGACCAAGACTGAGCAGGTGACAAGCTCCTCTGTGTCCAGGACACAGCATGTGTCTAGCAGACACCAGGTCCTCTAGGAGCCCCAGCCCCTAGGCTTCCATGGCGAAGCTGCCATGCCCATCTCTTCCCCTCCCCAGCCCAGCAGAGCTTGCTCCCTTGCTCCTCCCCATCCCTTTCCCTCTCCACAAGGATCCACCTCCCTCTCTTCAAGGAAAAGGCTGTGAATTTCTAGGTACCTGTCCCCTCCGCCTTCCCCCTTCTCCTCTCCTGGCCTTCCCCAACCCAGATACACATGGAACAGGCCCCCATTCAGTGTCCTCAGCTGACTGTCAGTTAATCCCTGCAGAGGTGTTAGCTGATAATTAAGACGTTAGCTGAGAACTTAACATGTGATTCCCTGCCAGGAGTATTTTGGTTTTAACAGGTTGCTCTTTGAAATGGGAAAACCTTCCAGACCCAGCCAAATGGCAGACGGGGGATGCTGGGGGGGTGGGGGGGCAGATATTTTGTGCCTGGAGCCCTTCCAGCCTTCCTGAAACCCACTCTGTCTCACCTCCCCTGTCACAGGGTGGACAGAACTCAGGCATAGGAGCTGCCTCCCAGGCTTTCTCCACCTCCTTAGAGTTGATGCCACTGGACACGTGATGAAACCTCTCTGAACCTCAGTTGCCTCATCTATAGATGGGTTTATAGAATACCAGCCTTGCAGGACTGTGACAGCCCTCCACCCTTCTGAGCTTCCATCATCCCCAACTTCCCTTCGCTTATTCCTTCCACACCTCTCACCTCCTCACAATCTCCCTAATCAACGGCCAAGTCTATTCTCTGAACCCCCTACCATCTTTCCCCAGGCCACGATCAATGGAATCAAACATCAAGGCCTGGACAGACATGAGATTGTGGGGACATTTGTCAGATGATGGGAAAGGAGCTTCAGAGCAAGGAGAAAGGACAGCTCACTCAATAAACAGTGTCCAAACAACTGGCTAGTCATTTGGAGGAAAACTGCTTAGATAGCTATCCTCAAACCACACCCATAGAAACATTCTGAACAAACCAGAAATTTAAATATTTTTAAATACTATGCGTGCTGCATGCTCAGTCACTTCAGTCGTAACTGACTCTTTGCAACCCCGTGGACTGTAGCCCGCCATGAGATCTATGTCCACAAGATCCTTCAAGCAAGAATACTTGAGTGGGTTGATATCCCCTCCTCCAGGGGATCTTCCCAACCCAGGGATCGAACACGCGTCTCTTACATCTCCTGCATTGGCAGGTGGGTTCTTTACTACTAGCGCCACCTGGGAAGCCCCTTGTGTATCATAAAGAACTACTGCTGCTGCTGCTAAGTCGCTTCAGTAGTGTCCGACTCTGCGCGACCCCACAGACGACAGCCCACCAGGCTCCCCCGTCCCTAAGATTCTCCAGGCAAAAACACTGGAGTGCGTTGTCATTTCCTTCTCCAATGCATGAAAGTGAAAAGTGAAAGGGAAGTCTCTCAGTTGTGTCCGACTCCTAGCGACCCCATGGACTGCAGCCTACCAGGCTCCTCCGTCCATGGGATTTTCCAGGCAAGAGTACTGGAGTGGGTTGCCATTGCCTTCTCTGATCATAAAGAACTAGAAAACAACATAAGACAACTTTTCAAAACTTTTCGGTGGGTAATGCCAGAATCTCTAAAGGAAAATAGGATGGACTTGACCACAGGACCATTTCAAACTTTTAAGGGGTTAAAAAAAAAGCTCCATAAATTGAAATGACCAAAAACCAGCCACAAAACTGTGAAAAAAATTTGCAACATATGGCAGGTAAAGGGTTAAATCTCTCATCCTCTTACAAATCAATTTGCTCTTGCAGGTCAATAAGATGCATTTCACACACCCTCCCACCAAACAAGGTTGCCTGTGACCTCCCCACAGCTAATGTATGATCAATGCTCAGTCTGCATTGTACTCGACCTCATGCCTGAAACATGACTTGCCCTTGGCTTCCAGGATAGTATACCTGGCTCTCTTCCACCTCACTCATTGCACCTTCTCAGTCATCTTTTCGGTGCCGCCTCAGCTCCCTCACTTCAGACCAAAGGAGGCTCCAGGACTGGGTCTCTGGTCCATCTCTTTTGTACCTATGTGCTGTGTTTAGTCGCTCAGTCATGCCCTACTCTTTGCGACCCCATGGACTGCAGCCCGCCAAGCTCTTCTGTCATGGGGATTCTCCAGGCAAGAATAATGGAGTGGGTTTCCATGCCCCCCTTCAGGGGATCTTCCCAACCCAGGGATTGAATCTGGTCTCTGACATTGCAGGTGGATTCTTTACCATCTGAGCCACTAGCGAAGCCCAAGAATAGTGGAGTGGGCAGTCTATCGCTTCTCCAGAGGATCTTCTCAAACCAGGAATCAAACCAGGGTCTCCTGCATTGCAGGCGGATTCTTTACCAGCTGAGCTACCAGGGAAGCCCTTTGCACCTATACTCATTCCCTTCATGTTCTTATCCAATTTCATAGCTATATGCTGATGACCATGTATTTGTATCTCTAGTTCAGACCTGGGCCCTGAACTTCATCCTCATGTCCGTTTCCACTTAGATGTCTACTAACATCTCACACTTTACCTGTCCACAGCTGGGGCCCACCTGGGCAGTTGTACCAAGCCCCACACTCAGCAAGGTCCTAGGCTTGGTTTAATGCTCTACTCTCAGCACTTTGAAATTCTTAATGTTATTTTTTAAACAAAAGGCCATACATTTCACTTAGCTCTGGCTCCCACACGTCATGTAGCCAGTCCCATCCATAGCCGAGCTCCTCTCCTCCCCTACATCAAACCCACTCTTCTCAATCCTCTGCTCTGTGGGTGGCAGCAGTCCCATCCTTCTCCCTACTTGGGCCAAAACCTTTGGAGTCACTATTATGGATTGAATGTTTGTGTCTCCAAAAATTCATAGGATGGAACCCCAACTCCCAATGTGATGGTGTTTGGAGGTGGGACGTGACGTGGGTTAGATGAGGTCATGAAGGTGGGGCCCTCATGATGGGATTGGTAACCTTATAAGAAGAGGAAGAGGCACCAGGGCTCAGTCTCTCCGTGTGCACACAAAAAAGTCACATGAGCCCACAGCGAGATGGTAGTCATCTACAAGCCAAGTAGAGGGTCCTCGCCAAGAACTGTGTTTGCCAGCACCTTGATCTTGGACTTCCCAGTCTAAAGAAGTGTGAGAAATAAATGTGTGTTGTTTAAGCCATCCAGCCTATGGTATTCAGTTATGGCAGCTTAAAATGACTAAGACAGTAATCTTTGGCTCTCTCTCTCTCTCACATACACACACACACCACCTCATCCAATCTGCCAGCAAATCCTATTGGCTCTACCATTAACATGTACTCAGAATCTTTTCACTTCTCCCCACTTCCATCAAGACCCCTTAGTCCAAACTCCACCATCTCTTTCCTGGATCATCACAACCGTCTACCACCTGATCTGTCTGCTTCGCTTCTGGCCCCCTTCAGTAGCTCGAGTGATCTGGCTAAAATGAAATTCAGATTGTGTCATACCATTATTCAGAACCTTCCATGTCTCCCTGCTTTCCCCACTTCATTCTGAGGAAAAGCCCAGGCCCTAGGGTGCCCACAAGGCCCTGTGAGGTCTGGCTCTTGATCCCTCTCTGGTCGCACACTCCACTGTCTCCCTCCCTCACCCTGTTCCAGCCACACTGGCCCTCTGCCCGAGCCCTGAACAGGCCAGGGGACCCAGACATCCGTGTGACTCATTCTCTCGCCTCCTACAGGCCCTTTCCTTACTGCCGCCTCCCAGCGAGGCCTTCCTGACTGCCATATCCAAGTGTCCCAACACTTCTCATCCCCACCCTGCTCACTTTTCTTCTCATTAGCACTTAGCACTTATACACACACTAGATTTCACTTGATTATCTGTTTCTCCTTGGCTGTCTCTCCTTCACAAGAGCTTAAGTTCCACAGAGCAGGGATTTTGTTTTGTCAATTTCGTTCACTGTTAGGTCCCTAAACAAAACAGTATCCAACACGTGGTAGATGCTCAATTAATGCTTACTGAATAAAGGGACAGCTGAACAGAAGAATGAGCTGAGGGCATGACATGAATAGGCACTTGATAAACAGGCAAGCAAATTGAAATGGCCAAAGAACACACACGGATATGCCCAATCTTATCGGTGATCAAAGAAATGTAAAATAAATCAGTTTTACCTACCAGATTGGCAGGGATTTAAGTGAGTGATAATGTCAGGTTGGCAAGGGTGAAGGGACAAGGCCTCTTGTACATGACAAGTCAGCACAGGTTTCTGGAGGTTGATCTGGCCTCTGGGTCAAGCCTGGAAATGTGCGTGCTCTCTGACCCAGGCAGTCCACTTCCAGAAACACCCCCAAAGGACCCGTAACACAGGTGCACACAGATGTAGGAACTGGGAGGTTCCCTGAGTGAAGTTTATAAATAACCAAACCCCAGAAACAACCTAAATGGCCCCTGACAGGATTAATAACTGATAACATAACTTAAAGACTATCCATACAATGGGCGTAAAAGGAAAGGAAGAACTCTAGAATATCTATACAATAATATTAAGTGAGAAATCAAGTGACAAGGCAGTATAACTAGTATGATAGTTTTTCCTTTTAAAGTATGCTTCTAACCACATAGAAACAAGTCTGAAAGGATATGATATATGGAACTAGTTAGCAGTGGCTAGCCTTGGCAAGGAAGAGATTTTGGGAAGAGCGTGAGCTGCATGCTTTAGATACTTCTACAGGGACTTCCCTGGTAGTCCAGTGGCTAAGACTTTGCCTTCCAATTCAGGGGATGTGGGTTTGATCCCTGGTCAGGGAGCTAAGATCCCCATGCCTCACAGCCATAAAACAGAATACTGTAACAAATTCAATAAAGACTTTAAAAATGGTCCACATTAAAAAAATCTTAAAAAATAATCTATCCACATTGTTAGATCAATAGGTAGATATAAGGAACATATTACCTTAATAGTTGGAAAAATGACTCCGCCTAAGGAGAAAACACAACCCTGTCTCCCCAGTGCTGAAGGATGCAGAAATAGGACATTCGAAGCCCTCATTATCTGGCCCTGCCTCATCCCTGTTACCCCACCCACCTCCACCCCCACACCCCAGCACTCTGGGTTCCAAGCTCACGAAACAGTTTTCTATTCCTGGTCCCTCTCACAGCTCCACACCTGTCTCACAGCTCCGTTCACAGGCACAAAGGCCCAGCCGACCCCACCCAGTGACCTCCTCAGCCTGAATTCTGCTGTCAGAGAGCCAGAAGGGGGAAGACAAGGACCCCAAGAGCACCCTTCACAGCCAACCCTGCAGCCTCTAGCGGGAACCCCAGGTGTCTGCCCCAGGGACGGCTTGCAAGACCTATTGACTGTGGCCTGGGCAGGCTTGACCGCCCTTGGCTCCAGGGCCCCTCTGTAGGCCCTGGACACAGCAGCTCCGAGGGTGCCAACATGGACCCAGCAAAGCGGGGACTGAACAGAGGAAGAGGGGGGCTGGGGTTTCAGCTCCCATTAACATCGCCAGATTGAATCAATAGAATCGTAGGTTCCATGCAATATTTGGGACATACTTATGCTGAAAAATGATCTGTTGTCTTTCTGAAGTTCACATTGAGCTGGACATCCTGTATTTTTTCTGGCAAGCCTAGCTCCCACCTCATCCCAGCCCTTTACCCCAAGCAGAAAGCTTCCACTGGGGCACCCAGGAGCAACCGAGAAATGTCCTCTCTCAGGCCCAACGCCGAAGGATTAAAAGTGACTGAAAGTGAGTAGGGCTGTTCTTGATGCCAGAAACAGCGCCTTTGCCCTGGGGGTGTCCTGTAGACAGCGGGGACCTTCCGGAGTAAGAGCCCCCACTCACAGAGGCACACACACCAGGCGAGTGAAGATAGCAGCTCCGGCAGGGAAAAGCCAGTGACAGCAATGGATGAGAAACCTCAGAGGCAAAAGCTCCCACTGCCACAAGAGCTTGGCAGGTGTGTACCACGAAGGATCCTTAACCAACTGCAGACAGCGATATGTGGGAGCCACACGGGGGCCTCTCCGTGTCTCTGGGACGAGGCCTGGTGAGCAGGGGTTGCTGCTGAGGTGGCCCGCCTCTTGGAGGTCTGGGAACTCCTCCCCAGGAGGCCCTGTGGGGGCCTGGGGGCTTCAAACTCCACGCTGTGTGCCCCCCCTCCATCGCCCTGACAGGGGCTTATCCACCCAGTGCTGGGGGGCCCTACTCTTAGAGTCCTCCTACCCGGTGCAGAGACACAGCAAGGGAGAGCCCACTCCCATCTCCCCCTACCTGGGTCAGAAGGCGCCGGGAGGCAAACAGATGGGCCTCTGGGGGCCGGAGGAGCAGCAGGGGGAGCGGCAGCCCGTCCGTCTCGGTCCCAGCATGCACTGTGTGGAAGAGCAGGGAGGTGAGCGTGGACAAAGACTGGGCCTCTGCAACCTGGGGGATGCCCACCTCAGCATGGGACACCCCTCCCCAGCCCCCGAGCAGATCCTGACCCTCTAGCCCAGGGGGCTCAGCGCTGCCTCCCACTTCTGGGAGGGGCCTTCTGCTACCAGGCTCCCTGGTATCTCCCGGCTCCTTTGAAGAGCCTCCCAGGTATGGCATTCGAGGCCCTGTCCAAACCCCTCGCCTCTCATCATCTCACATTGTCTTCAATAGGTCAGCCCACCTCGGCAAGTTTTGTTCACCACACACACACACACACACACACACACACAGAGGCAGTTCTACCTCATTCTCTCTGAGGTTCCCTCTGCTACCCACCAAGTCTGTCCTCTGCCTCCTGAAAGCTTCACCTACATGTCTTCACCCCCAGCACCTCACCCCAGCATGGCTGGCCTCTGCCCCACCACTGCCCACAACACCCTCTGCCAGGACCCCCACTGCCCAGGCCAGTCCTCCTGTCCCAGCCGCTGGGTCTCTGGCCGGCTGACCTCTCCCTCCTGTAGGAGGCTCCTGACCCACACTCCACATTTTCATCACCCCTCTTCACACATGGTCCCCAGCTGCTGTGTCCCGTCCTCACCTCCTTTCTCCTCCCTGGACCACCTTGCTCATACCAGTGTCTCCATCACCCTCTGTCCATGCCCCCCAGAGGATTCCATCATGCCCGGAGGAGAGTTGAGGCCCCTGACCTGTCTCCCACCCTCTCTTCCCTCTCTTAGCCCCAGCTGCAAGGCCCACCCTACCACGCACCCCACTCCAGCTCCACACAGGCCTGGCTCCTCCTCAGCCGGGTTCAGCTCAAGGCATCACCTCAGATGCCCTTCCCTGACCACCCTGCACAGGAAACCCTCTTTCCCCAAGTCACACTACCCTGAGTGACTGACGTGTCATTCAGCATTCCCTGTCTCAACAACCCCACGGCGAGCTTTATTTCCAGTCAGGTTAATTGAGGTATAATTTACTTGCAGTAAAATTTACCCTTTTTTAGATAACAAATTCTAGTGAGGATGTGGAGAAAAGGGAATCCTTGTGCACTGTTGGTGGGAATGGAAATTGGTGCAGCCACTATGGAAAACATTACGGAGGGTCCTCAAAAAATTAAAAATAGAACTACCATGTGATTCAGCAATTCCACTTCTGGGTATATAGCCAAAGGAAATGAAAACACTATCTCAAAAAGATAAATGCACTTCTGTGTTCACTGGAGCATTATTTATAGCAGCCAACACATGGAAACAACATAAGTGTCCATCAATGAATGAATGAATAAAGAAGATATGAGATATATACATATATATCTATATAATAAAATTATTCAGTTATAAAAAATAAGGAAATCCATTTGTGACAATATGGATGGACCTTGAAGGCATTATGCTAAGTGAAATAACTCAAAGACAAACACTGTATTGCAGAATCTAAAAAAAAAGAAATAAAAAACTAAACTCTTAGGAAAAGATATCATACTTATGGTTACCAGTGCCAGAGGGTGGGTGGAGAAGGAATTGCAGGAAGGCAGTCAAAAGGGCTTCCCAGGTGGCGCCAGTGGTAAAGAACCCGCCTGCCAATGGAGCAGACTTAAGAGACTCTGGCTCGATCCCTGGGTCGGGAAGATCCCCTGGAGGAAATGGCAACCCAGTCCAGTATTCTTGCCTGGAGAATCCCATGGACAGAGGAACCTGGTGGGCTACAGTCCATGGGGTTGCACAAAGTTGGACACTCCTAAAGCGACTTAGCACGGCACAGCAGGGTCAAAAGGTACAAACTTCCAGTTACAAGATAAGTAAGTGCCAGGGACAAGCACAACATGATGACTATAGTTAACAGTCTATTATACACGAAAGTTATTAAGAAAGTATATCCTAAGAGTTCTTATTACAAGAAGAAAACCTTTTTTCTTCTTTCTTTTCTTTCTATATATCTATATGAGATGATGGATATTGGGTGGTAATCATTTCACAATATATGTAAATTAAACCATCATACTGTACACCTTAAATGTATACAGTGATGTATATCGATTATTTCTAAATAAAACTGGAACAAACTTTACACTTTTTAGTGCACAGTTCTGAACTTTGATAGCAGTATATAGCACGTAACCTCTACTGCAATTAAGATAAAGAACAATTCTATTAACCATCCGTATCAGAAAATCTCCATGAGTTGTCTCCTTTGTAGGCAACTCCCCCTGCTCCTGCCTCTCATAACCACTGATCTGTTATCTGTCTCTATAGTTTTGCCTTTTCCAGAATCTCATACAAATGGAATCATCCATATGTAACCTTCTGAGTCTGGCTTTGTTCATTTATCAAATAATGCATTTGAGATTTACCTGTGTTGTTTCTTGTACCAGAATTTCATTCTTTTTTTATTGCTGAGTAGTATTCAATTGTTTATCCATTCACCAGCTGAAGGACATTTGGATTTTTTCCAATTTGGGGTGATTATGAATAAAACCACTATAAATATTCACATACAAGTTTTTCATGAACATAAGCTGTTATTTCTCTTGGGTAAATACCTAGCAGTAGGATTCCTGGGTTATAGAGTAAGCATATTTTTAACTTTATAAGAAATAGCCAGACTGTTTTCCAAAATGACTGTACCATTTTTCATTCCCATCAGCAACATATGAGAGTTTCAGTTACTCTGTACCCTCACCAGCACTTACTATTGTCAATTTTGAAAAAGTCTGTTAGAGATAAGCAGTGGCATCTCATTTTTTGGGGGGTGGGTGGCTATCAAATCCAAGTTTATTGGGGGTATTTGTAGAATTGCTTTAACTCTAATTGTCATTTTGATTTTCCTACTAATGAAGATGAGTGATTTTTTTTATGTATTTAACTTTTGTTTTAGTACCATCACTATCGGAAAGTACATCTTGATTTAATACTTTCTGTTTATTTTCCATTTTTCCCATCATATATGAGAGCAGGGACCTTGAGATCTATTCTTCCAACATCTAGAACGGTACCTGGTACTGGATAATGGTGATGATGATGCATTTACAAAGTCCTGATCATATGCCCAGCACTATTCTGAGTGCTTGACAAATACTAACTCATTTAATCCTCACAACCGCCCTAAGAGAGACAGATGCTATCCCCACTTTAAAGCGGCGAAAACAGAGGTAGACAGAAGTAATTAACCCATAGCTAACAAGGCGCTGAGCAGAGCTTCAATCTCCGGTGTGCTGGAGTTAAGAGTCTGGAGTCATGATCGATAAAAGAACATGGCCCATAGCAGTCACATTTGCTGAAGGAATGAAAGTGTGGAAGAAAGACAACTTCAATCCAGCATGCCATAGACTGAGTATCTGTGTCCCTTTCAAAATTGATAGTTGAACCCTAATCCCCAGTGTGATGGTATCTGGAGGTGCAGTTTTGGGGAGGTGATTAGGTCATGAGAGTGGAGCCCTCATGAACAGGATCAATGCCCTTATAGAAGAGACCCCTGAGAGCTCTCTCACCCCTTTGCCATATGGGCACACAGTGAGAAGAGGGCATCTATGAACCAGGAAGCCGGACCTCACCAGACACTGAATCTGCCGGCACCTCGATCTTGGACTTCCAGCCTGCAGACTGTAAGACACAAACTACAGTTGTTTATAAGCCACCCAGTTTCTCTGGTATTTTGTTACGTAGCCCAAACAAAGACACAGGGGCTTCTAGATGCTACCTCTTGGATATTTCCTCTCCAAAGCTGAATTCATTCTCACTCTCGATTCTACCTCTCCTCTTAAAAAATTCATTTTATGTTGGTATTGCAAGCAACCAATAGGGACAAGTGGGGTGAGGTTGAGTCAAACCTGGAGCCTGGTGGTGAGGGCCCAGGGGCTTATTCCTTTACAAGGACTCCTCCTCAAAGCTTTTCCCACCACTCCCTCCCACACACTCTGGGCCTCCCCAGGCGGAGAGAATGAACAGGAAGTCATGGCCTCAGCAATTCAGAAACCCTTGCTCTGAGAACATCCCATAAAACCCTTTGTCCAGACTTCACTTCTCACTGCTCACTGAATGTCTGGCACATTTCCTCCATGCCCTCCCCCCAACAAAATGTCCCCACATTTTCTCAGCCCCTTTACAGGTAGTTGAGGTCATATGAGAAGTTCTAGCCAGTGGGCTGTGAACAACAATGATGTGTGTCACCTCTGCGCCAATGCATTTAGGAGCCTGTGTGCACCTCTACCATTTTCCCTTCTTTGCCACTGTGGCCAAAGGAGGCCGTGAGTTCCAGGGAGCAGCTACCACATGGTTGAGCTTCAGCCTGGGTCCCTGTGTGACTAAATGGACCAGCTTCTGCCACCCTCTCCACTTCCCACATCGGTCATGTAATGTGAATTCATATGGTAAAAGAAGGGAGGCTTGTCACATTAAATCAGGAGTCCCCAACCTCCAGGATCTAATGCCTGGTGATCTGAGTTGGAGCTGATGTAATAACAACAGAAAGAAAGTGCACAGTAAATGTAATGTGCTTGGATCATCCCCAAACCTTTCCCCAACCCCCACCCCGGTGGAAAAATTGTTTTCCATGAAGCTAGTCCCTGATGCCAAAAAGGTTGGGGATTATGGCATTAAATCACCGAGAGTTCAGAAAGCTTATTAGTGCAGCACTTCACTACCCTCCCTAAGTCCCCACCAGCCACATGAGGGCATATGGTTTAAGAACATGTTTGGATGACTTTATGGGTGACAGAACTAAGTGCCATTTGGGAGCCCCAAAATAACTAGGATTCCCGTGAGAGATGGAATGACTTCAGTTCCCAAGTTGAAGGGTTCCCTGTGTTTACAAGGGAAAGGGGGGCAGTTCCAGGCCCTTCCACAGGATCCACTAGCAGGACAGTCCCCACCTGGAGAAGGGAGGTGGGAGCCAAGTCAGCTGGGAGCATCTTTATGACAGTGAGGGTCTTGGCCCATGTTTGAGGACTTGAACTTGGCTGTAGAATAAAGGCTGGTGCGTCTTGAGTTTTATCCCTGACTCAGGCCTGGGACCAGCTCTCGGAAAGGCCCCTGAACTCCAAGTTGGTTTGTCCTGGATGGACAATTTGGGATGGGGGAGAGGGCAGGAAAACTCAACCAGGGCCTTGAAGCCACAAACAACAATGCGCCATAGGTTTAATTGTAGGTTTATGTTTTGAACTTATTGGAACTCTACTTTGGCAATTATCACCTTAAATGGTGTGTACTCCTGTGGGACAACACAGGGAACACGGGGAGGAGGCGGCCCTTCAAGATGACAGCAGGAGGCCGGTAGAGGACCTGAGGGGAAATCCCTTAGTTTATACAGGGTCCCTGTGACTTCTCGCCTTTTCCAAGAAGTAAGATTTGGCTGCCATAAAATACACCGCCTCTGCTACTCACACTCACCCCAGATTGATACAATACAGCTTCTTCGAGGCCAGCAAAAAGGCTCTTCTTGCGAATGAGCACTGAGTGCTGGTATCAGTACTTGAATGCATGCATCCAAAGGCTTGTGGTTTTGAACTGACGCCAGGGTAGATGAAAACTGCAGCATTGCATGGCACCTTCCAGAGGTACTGGGGTGGGCTGGGGGTGGGGACCTGGTTCAGAGGCAGGGGTGGGGTTGTTTAAAGTGAAGAAGCCCCTTCAGCAAAGGCAGGCTCGGTGGAACCTGGGGACCTGGGGACTGGGGCTTCCAAAGGAGCCGTCCTGAAGAATCCTCTCTTGGAGGCTTTGGGGTTGGGGGCCTGCAGTTTTTGGTGTAGCTGGTCTCTGGGAAAGACTGAAACAAGTTTTGCCATCCTTTTGGTTAAGAATAAAAGGGGGTGACTGATGCAGTATAACTGAAAAGTAAACCCTACAAAGAAACAGGTAATAACTGCTCTGTTCTTTACCACAAGCGTTTATTTACTTGGGGGGTTATTTTGATGATGAGAAATCCATAATGATAAGTTCAGTGATTTTGGTGACCTTTTTGGCTTAAGAGAAAATCTAAATTGGGTGCAGACCCAAGGTTTTAACCCGGTTTGCATACCTTGCCCCCACCCTGATGACCACAGGATTTGCTTAGACATGCTAGCGGTAAGGAACCATGCCCAGAATTTGCTGTGCTTTCTCCTTTTGTTTCCTGCAGGCAAGTTTCCTGACCAATGATGCTGAGAATTACTCATCCTGGGGTCAGGGCTCCAGCGACGGCTTGTGGTTAAAGTGGAGATTTGGCTGAGCTGGGGTCAGCTCAGACCCCTGGCTTGAAAGTACACTTGAGCATCCCCACTCAGGGAGGAACGGGTTTTCGGCTCAGACATTATGGTCTGGTACCCAGAGGCCCAGGCAATGTTGGGATGGATGAACTGGCTGATGGAAAATGCCTGACTAGAACTGCTTGGGGGAGGATTCCCTGAGCACAACATGAATCGTTTTCCCCTGAATGGTTTTTGCTGACTGACTGGGCTTTAATTCACTGTCTGCTAAGGGTTTGGGGGCTGAAAACAGAGGACGAAGTTTCAAAGGCAAATACCGAGAGATGCTCCTGTGGGGAATGGAGGGAGAGCTGGCAGGTAGAGGGAGAATGGGCGGATGGGAGAGGGTAAAGGGCACGGACATCCCCATCTCGTCACCGTCACCACAGACAGCCTCCCCGAGAGCTCAGCTCTCCCTGGGCTAGGTCCTTCCCACTCGCTAACATGTTCAATGCCCACCAGCACCCTAGGAGATGGGTACTGTCACTGTCTGCATTTCTTTTAGAAATTTAAAAAAATATTTATTTATTTGGCTGCACCAGGTCTTAGTTGCGGCATGTGGGGTCTTCAATCTTTGTTGTGACATGTGGTATCTTTAGTTGTAGCATGTGAGATCTAGTTCCCTGACCAGGAATCAAACCTGGGCCCCCCTGTATTGGGAGTATGGAGTCTTAGCCACCACCAGAAAGTCCCACTGCCTGCATCTTCAGGATGGGGAAATCAAGGCACAGAGAAGAGCAGTAACTTGCCTGATTTGGAATGGGGCTATGTTTCAAACCCAGGCAGTCAGGCTGTAGCACTCATCCTAAGAGTCCCTGATGAAGCTGGGTTGGTCAGGTTAGACATGAATGAAAGGCTCCTCAGTGCCACTGGCAGGAATTCTGTCTGTGGGTGGTTGGATCCAAGTTGTCCAAAAAATCCACTTTCTGCCACTAGCTCTGTGACCTTGAGCGAGTTACTTACACTGAGACTGGTTCCTTACCCATAACATGTACTTCATATGGCAAGAGAGATTACAGAGCACATGTGTATGTGTGTGTTTCTCTGT
Source organism: Okapia johnstoni (assembly GCA_024291935.2). NCBI lineage: Eukaryota > Metazoa > Chordata > Mammalia > Artiodactyla > Giraffidae > Okapia > Okapia johnstoni. The sequence continues at coordinate 28,863,857 of CM044326.1, forward strand.
GTCTGTGTGTCTGTATGTATGTGTTGCCTTATACAGTACTTGGTAGAGAACAAAAGCTCCACAAAAAGCAGACACCACCCCCTACTCCCTGCCATGGAGCCAGAGCACAGATATGCCCATCTCCAGAACTTCCAAGCATGTACATGGGCATGGGCTTGTGTGTACTCACATGTACACATGTATGTGTATGTGTATACTCGTGTGCGCATGTGTCCCTGTCATGTACGTACTCGTGTGCACATGCGTCCCTGCCTAGGTGAGCACTCATGTGCCTGTGCACACATTTCCCTTCCTCACCTGTCCTTAACTCAGGCTGGTGGTGGCATCAGCCACACGGTCCCCAGCCAAACACCCAGACATCACGCGTGACTTCTTTCTTCCCCTCACTCACCCTCACGTTCCCTCACCGTAGTCAGCCAACGCCTGAATATTTCTCAGTCACCTCTTCTGCCAGTTCTCCCTCACCCCCACCCCAGCCAGCAGGCAGTCCCCCCTCCTCCACACAGTGGCAACCAGAATGACCTTTCCCAGCCACAAATTTGACCTCACCCGCGCCCCACTTAAAACCCTCCCAGGAAGCCGAACCAAGCACAGTATAAAACTTCTGAGTTTCATATAAAGCCTTAAAGAGAAGCCTGACAGATTTGCCTAAATAAAGATCTAAAGCTTCTCTATGGCCAGAGACAACACAAACAAAGTTAAAAAGATAAATGACAGACTAGGGGAAATATTTCCAACACACATAACAGACAAAAGTTTTTAAATTCCTTATATACTAAAATCTCCTTCAAACCCATAAGAAAAAGGCAAAAAGAAAAGAAAAATAGGCAGCGGATATGAACAGTCAATTCACAGAGAAGAAAATACAAATGGCCAATAACCACATGAAAAGTTGCTCAGCCTCGTTGGGGAGAAGGAAAGTGAGTGTTGAAACCACAGTGAGATGTTTTCCTGGACTGGCGAAAATTAAAAAGCTTGATAATGTTCAGTGCAGAGGGCGGCTGGGGAAATGGCTCCCCACAGATATCAAGGGTGGGAGCAAAAGCTAGCCCAACCTTTTGGAAGAGCAATGTGACAGTACCTATTAAAATTTAATAAGCATACCCTGCGCCAGGGCAACTCCACACCTAGAAGCCTATCCTACAGAAAGGCTTACACGTGTCAGCCAAGATATATATACAGGGATGTTCACTGAAGCATTATTTGCAAGAGTGAAAAATTGAAGACAACCTAAATATCCATCAACCCAGGCCTAGTTACATAAATTTTGTTACAGCCAAACAATGGAATATTAGGCAACGATTAAAAAGAACTCGGGAGATATGTATTCCATGACACTGACAGATGCCCACAGCACACCAGGAAATGAAAAATGGAAGTCGTAGAGTAATGTGCATAATATGATTCATTTCTTTTCCTTTTTTAAAGATAACACACAATAAATATGTTTATAAAGGCACAGAAAAAGTTCTAGAAGGAAGCACACCAGATCAACAACAGTGGGACCTTGGAAGAATGAGATTTAAGGGCAAAGAAGGAAATTTCTTAACAGGCCCACTTCTATATTGTTTCAGTTTTTACATGAGCAGATACTGCTTTTGTGGTTAAGAAGAAAAAAGAAAAAAAAATACCCCATCCATAGCCCCTTAGTGGCTGTAAGACAAAGTCCAAACTCCCCAGGCGGCAGCTAAAGTCCAGGACACTGCCCTTGTGTGCCACCAGCCTGGGGTCTCCCACACCCCCTTTCAGTTTCCCAAACTAAGCCTTTGTCCCTGTGGTTCCACCTTCCAGCAGTGTCCTTTCCTGCCTTCCACGCTTCATCTTTCAGGTGATTCCTCTCGCCCTTCTGGAAACTCTCCCTGAACACTTCCCCACACCCTGCCTCCACTCTCCCGGCAATAGTGACAGCCAGCATCCAGGGAGCACGTGTGTGTCTGTGTCAGGGCTGTGCCGTGTGCTTTACCCGGTATTGACTCCTTCGATCCTCACAGCAACCCTAGGAAGGTCTCTTATCACCTTATTTAATGCATGAGGAATCTGAGGCACAGAGGGGTTACCCAACTTGCTCAAAGTCACACCGCCAGCAATCAACATAGCCAGTGAGTGGCGATGCCAGGCAGAGCATGCGTGAGGCCCTCTGCCAGCACTCAGCACACAGGACCTATACCTTTCAGGCTCCCAGACTTGCCTAGGAGTCCCGAGTTGGTGGGTGGGTGAGGTGGGGGGTTTGCCTTGTTCCTGCCCCCAGAACATGGGCAGGTAAGCATACACAGGGAGGTCTACCGAGGTGACAAGCCAGCTCCAACCTCAAACATCCAGTGCTAAAGGAAGCAGCTGGTCTCCCCAGTGGGCTGGGACCAGCTCAGCTGGAGGCCAGCTGACCTGGGACTGCTGAGGAATGGCATAGTTTGTGGAGGTGCAGCCCCTCCTGAGGCGAGGACCCAAGCTACTCCCTGCACACCTACTGTGTGCCAGGCCCTAGGGGTCACGGGCCAGGGAAGCCAGGGGCCAGGAGACTGCTCTGCCTTCCATGTACTGTGAAGTCAGATACGTGGAAGCCAGGAACCAGAGAGGGGGACAGTGGGATGGTGCTCAGAGGAGCAGGGGCCTGGCTTCTGATCAGGACAAAGCAGACGGGGGTCTCCGTGAAGTGGTATCTGGGCCCAGCCCCAAAAGACTAAGGTGGATCTGGGCAGATGGAGCAGGGAAGGGAACTCCAGGGGGCTGGAACAGCTTAAGCAGGGCTGGAGGTGGGCAAGTGTGGAGAGCTCTGGGGAAGAGTCACTGGTTTTGGCTAGAAAACAAGATAAGTAGGGAAGCAGCAGTGAATGTGGGGGTGTGAGATGCTGGGCCCTTGGAGGGAGGAGCTGCCCACAGCAAGGAGAGGGCAATCTGAAGCACGTGGACTGCCTGGGACTGGAACCTGTCAGGCAAATCCACCTCCACTGTTAGCTCATGACAGTGGCCTAGTTCCCCACCTGGGTGCCCCCACCTATAGAAAATCATGTAACTTCCAGGACTGTTGAGAGAATTAAACAAGATGGTGGTTTGCAGCACCTTGAACCTGGGGAGGCGGGGGAACATGTCTGGCAGGGAAACCGTGCAGGAAGAAACAGAGGTGGCTCCCCAGGGTCATCAGCCTTTGTGATGAGAACGGGTGTGGGCATATGCACCTCAAGGCCCACCAACCCAGCAAAAGTACTCAAATACTAGCCTTATTTTTAAAGCGTAAGCTCCAGGCAATGTGATTTCAGACTCTCTGCTTTCTTAAAGAGACATGAAAGGCAGAGCCTCATGATGTTGAACAGGTCTCTACCCCTCTCAGGGCCTCAATCTCCCCATGTAGAGGGTAGGTGATAGGTTGGGTGGTTTCTCTAGACCTGGTTATTCAAAAGGGGCTGAGCCATGAAAGGAGGGAAATGGGCCAGAGGTGACGGCGGGGAGGTGTGGAAACCCAGAGGGAAAAGATCCAGAGAGGGGAGGGTCCGCAATGAAGGAAGCAGAAGACACTCCTTCCTGGCTAGTCCCCTAGCCAGCCAAGGGCCTCCTCACACCCCCTACTCCAAGACCCTTAACCTTCCCCAGAGCCTAGGCCATATTCACTCAGTTGGGGGTGGAGAAGCTGGAAGAAGCAGAGCTCCACCCTCCCAGGGCAAGTTCACTCCTGGGAACAACGGAAACAGCAGTGGGCGGGCCGGGAGGCAGGTAAGACCTGCAGGTAGGTAAGACCTGGGGTCATGCCCCACTGGGCTACTTCAGGCTGAGTGCCACTAAGCAAGTCCCTGCATGGTTCCATTTCCTCTTCTATGAGATGAATAAATATGCTTTCCTTGTAAGTAACATTACTACCCTGGGGCCCAGCAACCTGCCTCATAGGTGAGCAGGGTCTGGGGGAGTCTCAGCCAGCTCTGGGAGTGGGGGAGAATCACTCACCACCAGGCACATCAAGACCCCCACAGGTGCCATCCTCCTCATTGCTCATGGGGACCCCGTCTTAGCCTCCCCACTGGCCCACCTACAGCACTGCCCGCACCCACCTGCTGCCAGAAGAACTCTCTAAGTGAGGCCCACCTCGACTCTAATCACTCGGCTGTCACTGTTTGCTTGCCACTTCCCCCACCAGCCCCGTGGGCAGGAACTACATCTGATTCATCTTGGCCGTTGCAGAGTGTGGGGTCTGGCACGGGAGTCCTGCCCACAGGCAGCAGAGCTAGCAGTGGGGATGAACAAGCACGACCATTCACCCCTCCCACCCCAGCACCTGTTGCTCTATTGAATATTCATGACAGTGCTGGGCTCCACGTGGGACTGGGGGCAGCGCTCAGTGTGGGACCACGATTCAGTCTGTCCGGGATCAGGGCTTGGTGCGGGGCTGGGGTCAGGGTTCAGTCTGTCCGGGATCAGGGCTCAGTGAGGGCCTGGGGTCAGGGTGCAGTGAAGGAAGTTTTCTGCCCTCTACCATAAAGGGCTCAGGACTTCTCCCAGCCTTACCCCCTGCTTTGAAAACAACTTCGCCTGCCCCTGGAGTGCTGGGGCCTGTCTTAAGTCCCCACTCTGCCCACGCTCTACCCAGGCAAGGCCTGACCTATGCTCCACTCCAGGCAGCCCTGGAGTGGAGGCAACCCATGCTCACTGTGCCCAGCCACCACCTGACTCCCGCAGAAGGGGCTCAAGGTGGGCAGTGCTCCCTTGCATCCCTAACTGGCCTTCAGAAACACAGCAGGGACAGTCAGCCTTCTGGCCTGAATGCGTTCCCAAGCCAAGGAGAAGTGGTTTGTGGGTTAGGTCAGGTTTTTCTATTAGCCACCCCACTGTTCCCACTCTATTAGCCCAGATGATCCAGTGCCAGTGGAGGTAAATCCAGGTCTGGCTGAACATGCAGGCAAAGGTGTTGGCTGGTATGTGGCAACGAGATGTGCCATGCAAACAGTTCCTCCTATCACAGTGCCTGAAATCCTCCTTTGTGCTCCTTGCTTTAAGTCAGTCTTGCTGACCTGCCTCTGAAATCTCCATCCTGAATCAGTTTTTAGCTGGGCGTGGGTACTGCCAGATCCCTTGGCCCTGGGTGACTCAGGTCTAACCCAGGTCTGGCACTCATAGGGCTCAGAAATGGGAGCTGAATCAGAGATTGGCCTGAGTGGGCATCAGAGCTGGGCAGGAGGCTGCCCCCACCCCTCAGCACTCTCACCCACCCAGCCAAACCCTCCACTCCCTCTGCCTGCTACTCCCAAGCAGAGGGTCAAGTTGGTTTGCAGGAAAGACACATGGTTCTCATTTTAATTAATTAAAGAAAAATCTAATCACTGCATTAAACTTCTCATTACTCCACTTGAATACCCGTTAAGTAAATTTAATTACCAGAGGATTGGGTTTCCCAGCCTCTTTCATTAGCTTCTGATAAGATGGGGAGTTGGGAGGGAAGGGGATGGGAAGCAGAACAATGCCATTCTCAACCCACAGAGGGCAAGGTGGGCAGTGTACTGGGGCTACTGTGGTCAGGCTTTGGTGTCTCCCTGAGGACAGGCTTGGCCCTGGGCGTGGGGAGACCCTCCTCCCTACTACCTCTAGAAAGGAAAAGGCCTAGAATTTGGATATAGTCAACACTGAATGCTTCATTTACAGCCACTCTTGGTTATTTATACCCCACCTCCTTCTAAAAGAGTTTGAGGTTGCTAAGAACAGCACAAGCTGAAAAATAACAGAAGAAATCAGAACAAGGGAAAGATGTGCAAGAGAAGAAAAGGAAGCCAAAGGCAAGGCTGCTGAACAACTACATGCCACAGCATCCCAAGCACTTATCAGAAAGGGGCCACAAACCAGCTATGAGCTTCCTAGCAGCCAAGACAAAGAGAGCAACACATTTCGGCACTAAGATTGTAACCAACAGAGTATTCACAAGGAAATGTACACCAAACCTTGGTCTTTCCATCCATAAAAAGGGCAGTGCTTGAGCATGAACTAAAGGAAACGACCATTGGTGGGAGCAGTCAGCAAAGGTTTCCTAGAGCAGGAGGGATCTAAATTAGGCCTTGAAAAAGAGGATGGGGTGGACTCCATCTTTAGTAATCATTTATTATTTGCCTTTCCCAGTCGGAGGCATCTCCTTCCTGCCAGCAAGACTCTGAGCTTCCTTTGAGAAACACCCTCCCTCTCATTCCTGGTCACATGGCTGGGGAAGGACAGACCCTTACCCTAGCCGACCCTCATTTCCTGTGTGTCCAGTTAAAGGATCAGGATTATCTTAACCCTGCCAATAGGGCCCAAGAGATTTATAGTCTCTTGGGACTATAAATCCCAAGTCCCAACTCCAGGACTTTTATTTGTTCTATCAGAAAAACAGGTTTAGTCTCTAGCCGAGACCCCAAATTTCAACCTGGTAGCATGTAGCTCCAGAAACTGCTGGCACATCTTATGATTACATCATGTGAAAAGCTACTAGGAGTTGAGCCATCACCAAAAAAAGAGAAGCAGAGAATTACAGACAGAAAACGGCTCCTGGTCACATTGTTGAAGCGACCGGATCAAGCCCTACCTGAAGCCCAACCTATCACCGGACACTTCAGTTACGTGAGCTGATAGTCTCATTTTATTGAAATAAGATTTTTGCTACTTGTAACCAAAGGGATTCTCACAGATGTAGCGTTCAGAAAGATATCCTTCCAATTCCAGAGACAGAGAAGGCTCAGACATCTCCAGAAGCCAGGGAGTGGGCAGGGTGGGTGTGCCACCTACCGTGACTGCCACTGTGCCCTGCTGAGTCCTGAAGCTTGAGGAGTCGCTTCGGTGCAGGCTGGGGTAAGGAATAGGCTGGGGAGTGGGTTCAGGAGCTGGGCAGAGACAGAGCCCAGAAACGCTGGCAGGAGGCAGGCTCAATGCAACCAGGACATGGCTGTGGAGTCCCTAGAAAAGAGGAAAAGCAAGAGTGAGCAGTATGGTTCACATGGGGGACATAGGGGCACAGGGCATCAGGCAGACAGTGGTCACACCTTGACAAAGGTAAGGCCAGAGTCAGCCAAGTCATCTTCACTTCCTCACCTCTTGTATGTCACTTACCCCTTTACTGTGCCCTCACCTGGAGTACCTCCAGGCTGCAGAAGAGCATCTGTAGGAGCCCTTCCCTCTAAAGAGAAGGGAGGGTGTGGGAGGGGTGTCCAGGCATGGCTGGAATCCATGTGCTATTGCCAGAGTATATGTGCCTGGCGGCGGGGGGAGTGCAGGGGAGCGTCCCCCTCAAGACTGTGGACTCACTTCTCACAGTTCCTCTTCCAGTGAGTGCCCAGAACTGGGCCCAGGGCTTGAGGAAGCCAGAACAGGACAAAGGTGAGTGAAGCAAGCTATCTTCTTTGATCGCTGGTCTGGATTTCTAAGTGGCTTCCCTGGTGGCTCAGATGGTAAAGAATCTGCCTGCCATGCAGGAGACCTAGGTTCAATCCCTGGGTCAGGAAGATGCCCTGGAGAAGGGAATGGCAACTCACTCCAGTATTATATGGGCTTCCCAGGTAGCACTAGTGGTAAAGAACCCACCGGCCAATGCAGGAGACGTAAGAGACAAGGGTTCAGTCCGTGGGTCGGGAAGATCCCCTGGAAGAGGGCATGGCAACCCACTCCGGTATTCTTGTCTGAAGTATCCCATGGACAGAGGAGCCTGGTGGGCTATCGTCCATGGGGCCACAAAGAGTCAGACATTGCAAGTGACTGAAGAGTCAGATTGAAGCGACTTGGCACATTGGACTTCTAAAATAATCCTAGAGAGGACAGTGCTCAACCCAAGAGAATGAATGGTGGTGTTCCAGGAATGGGCAGAGAGCAATGTAGCACCTCTGAGTGCCTTCTTATCTGAATAAGCCGGAAACCAGCTACTCTGCCTTCACTCCGGCCTCCTTTGGGCACTGACCCAGCTTGGGGGGCCACCCCTCAAGGGGCCCACAGTCTTCCCCAGCTTCTCTGAGGCCAAGTGGCACCTTTGGGGAGGGACAACGGGTGGAGATATTTCAGACTCAGGACACTGCCTGAGGTCCTGGCCATTGGAGAGTCACTAAGCCTGTTCATCCCTTCATGAGTCCTCTGATCTAAGGGATACTGGCTTGCTTCTTGGCCCCATAAAAAGGCACAACGACCGAGATCCTGCATCACAGAACACTCAGCTGACTGGGCCTCCAGAAATTTCTCTAGACCAGTGCAGTGGAATTGAGCTTTGTGCAATGATGGGTGTGTTCGATACCTGTGCTGCTTAATATGATAGCCACTAGCTACATATGGATGTTGAAATGTGGATACTGATACTAAGAATCTGATTTTTTCTTTTCTTTTATCCATTTATATTTAAATCTAAATAGTCACATGTGGCTAGTTGCTACCGTATTCGATATGGTAGCAACGCTTGCCTAGCCCCTGGCCCCGGTGCTGTGCGTGCTCAGTGGTGTTGGACTCTTTGTGACCCCGTGGACTATAGCCCGCCCGGCTCTTCTGTCCATGGAATTTTCCAGGTAAGAATACAGGAGCGGGTTGCCATTTCCTAACCTAGGGGATCTTCCCAACCCAGGGTATCAGGCCACCTTTGAAGGGATGCCAATGGATGCTGGGCCCATCCCTCAGCCTAAACATCCCCATAGATAAGGGGGGAAATCATTTCATCAGAGCTCAAGTCTCTGACACCTCATTGCAGGGTTATTAATAATAGCAAAATGGTGGAAGCTGCCTAAACATCCCACAATAGTCACAGGGACTAGTAGCAGCACAGAGCAATGTTTACCTAACAATATTGAACAAGAAAACAGAGAATGGATGAGGGTGGGGCAGGGTTGCAGTGGTGTACAGGGCTCTGTGCTCACTGATCCCACTTATATCTGTTATCTCAGTCTGCACTGCAGCATTATGACATCTAGAGTTCATACCCATTCTAGAGATGGAGGAGCTGAGGCTTCAATAAGCCACACACAGCCCTGGTGACATGGGGAGGAAGGGCTCGAACAGGGCTTGAACTCTTGATTTCTGACTCTAAGGGCAGACTTCTGCAGCTGTTTCTTTGTGCCATGATGGGGACATTAACTTTTGTCCTCTCCTTTTTATTTATTAACTCATCTTATTTAACAGATATATTCAAAGTGCCTTACAAACGTGGGCTCATGTGATCTCTTTAATAGCTGTAAGAGGGAGCAATTGATACTCATTTTTTTGGATCAGGAAACTAGGGCACGGAGGTCAAGGGTCACTTCTACTTCCCACACATTCTACAAGGTTTCAGTGTTGCCTTCACAGGAGAAGGGCAAGGTGGCAGGGAGGGAAGAGCTGTTTGGAGCAGTAGAGATACAGGTGTATGTGTGCAAGCACATGTGCATATGTACACGTGTGTCCTCCCTTCCTAACTGCATGGAAATTCTTTTTGTAGCAATTGAAAGAAAAAAGTTCCAGACATAAAACATTGTACCAAAAATTCTTTACAAAACAAGCACAAACACAAAAATGAAAACTTATTCAAAATTAAAGCTACTGATACATCCAAGAGACTGTGAACGCAATCCAGCCCCTGGCAGCCAAGCTCATGTCTCCAGGCTTTCCTGCCAATTTCCTGACCCCGGACTCCTCCCTCCTGCCTGGGTGAGATCCTCACCTCAGAGGGTAGCCAGGAGCGGCCCTGTGTGCAGGTAGACTGCAATAAACACCTCCCGGAGGCCTCGGCACAACGCAGCAGGCCGGCAGACAGGCCTCCGAGCCTGAGCTGCCTGCGCCACTACTGTCGCTGGCCAGGGCTGACCTCAAAAGGCCAAGACATCCAGGCTTCTGCCTCCAGTCCCAGGCAGCCCCATTCCACAAGTGCAACAACCAAGGCCACCAAAAATGTAAAAGACCTCATCAGAGGTCACACTGCTACTGGACAGAGGAACGTGTGTGTCCACATGCCTATGCGTGCATACAATCCACACGTACACGTGTCTCCCGTGTTTGCTAAGTCACTTCAGTCGTGTCCTACTCTTTGCCACCCTGTGGACTGTAGCCTGCCGGGCTCCTCTGTCCATGGATTCTCCAGGCAAGGACACTGGAGTGCACTGCCATGCTCTTCTCTAGGGCATCTTCCCCACCCAGGGATCGAACCCTTTTCTCTTAAGTCTCCTGCATTGGCAGGCGGATTCATTACCACTAGCGCCACCTGGGAAGCCCTGTGTGTCTCCCACGTGTGTGTATAATTATCAGGTGATACTCAGCTTATACACATACCACACACATGATGATGATGTTACTAACTGCTACCATATCGACTGTTGTGTTTCTATTTCTCCTTCACACTTTTCTGTTTTCATTCTGTCACCAAATACTTATGAGCACTTACTATGTAGCAAGTGTATCACAGGTCCTGGAGATTCACTGGGGTGCCCCTCACGGGGAGGGATGGGAGTACAGATGATAAGCAAATAAACAAGCAAACAAAGAAACAAGATAGTTCCAAAGAGTGACAAGTGCGATGGAGATAAGCCTGGGCGCGTGGGAGAGAGCGCCTGGGATGGGGCTCAAGGGCCCCTCGAGCAGGAGGATCCGAGGAGGCCTTTCTGCAGAGGCCACATCTGAATTTACACCTGGACAATAAGAGCTCAGTCACCCCAGAGCAGCAGGAGCAGGGCAACGAACGGAGTGGGGAAGGAGACTGGTGTTTCTGAGGAGCCTGGAATGAGATGGGCAGAGGTGGGGCAACTGTGGAAAGGAGGCCGCAGAGGGAGGCTGGGCCCTGAAGGCCGAGGTAAAGCTTCGGCCTTCATCCCTAGTGCGATGAAGAGTCGCCTGGGAAGTGCTGGCACATCTTATTATTTGGTCTTATTCTTATTTCGTCTTATTCGTTGAAAAGTTCCTTTGGGCTGCCGACTGGAGACTGGATTGAAGGGGAGCAGGCCCAGGAGCAGGGGACCCGTGGGCTGGCTCTGGCGGTTGCCCAAGACAGGGAGACGTGCCTCAGGCCAAGGTGAGGGAGGGACTAGACAGATTGAGGATATATGCTGTTGCAAACACAGCTCATCAGCAGTTGGTTGATGAGTTGGATGTGAGGAGGTGGGGGTAAGAAAAAGGAATCGAGGATGACTCCTAGATCTTCTACCACAGACACGAACTGCTTTTACCACCAGACCCCCTATGAAAAAATTTTAAATAACCATTAAAAAATAACAGCAGATGAGCCGCCATGAAGACCGCCACCCCACACACACTGAATCTCACAGCCCCCAGGGTGCATCTTTCTTCCCAAGCCCCCGCTGTGTTGTTCTCTGGTCCTGCATGTGGCACACCGGGAGGGAAAGAGATTGGGTCCCACCATTAGGCTAGCAGGAGACAAGACTGTCCAAAAAGACAGGACAGGGCATGATGGGGGAGGGGGGGAGGGGTGGCCCAGAGCAGGCCCCCAGCACGTGCTTGTTAAAGAACATGCTGGCTGAACCTGAGAAGTTCTAGCAAGGGGCGTGGGGGCTGGGGAGGCAGGGCGCAGCATCTGGGAAAAGCATGAGTTTGAAGGTAAGAGCATCCTGGGTTTGAGTCTTGGCTTCACCCCTGGCTCACTATGGGACCCTGGGTAAGTTCCTTTGCTTCTCAAGGCTCAGATCCCACAATCCTCCCACTCAAAGATGGGATGAAGACTCAGTGAAGTGATATATGTCAAGAACTGACATTTATAAATATTAGCACCTTTCCCCTTTTGTTTAAAAATGGGCTAAAGAAGTCAATTTAAGCTTAGACAGGTAAACTTCCATCTCTCCCAATCAAGATTCTGGAAGTGCTGCCGAGAATGCCAGGAAAGACAATGGTAAGTGTCAGAAGTTCATGACCAAAGAGTCCTGTAGGATAACTAACTGCATATCCTCTCTTGGTTGCTCAAAAGAGTGACACGCACTCCAGGCAGCCACAAGTGAGGCCCTCGTACATCCTTGTTGATGAGACAGAAAACCATGGGCTGGGCTTCTCAGTGGTTAGCTATAGAACCACGTCCAAGAAAGTGGGAGAGTGAGGTGAACTGGCCCCTGGGATGGAATCTCACTGGCATCAGCAGAGTTGGTCCTTGGCCCTTCCTGGAACAACCTTTTTTGGCAGAGACTAGAGACTAGGATGTGGGCTTCCCTAGTGGCTCAGTTAGTAAAGAATCTGCCTGCAAGGCAGGAGACCCGGGTTTGATCCCAGGGTCAGGAAGATACCCTGGAGAAGGGAATGGCAAATCACTCCAGCATTCTTGCCTGGAGATTCCCATGGACAGAGGAGCCAGGCAGCCTACAGTCCGACTCACAAAGAGTCAGACATGACTAAGCGACTGTCAACTTCAGAGACTAGGATGGAACTTCGAAAGTAGGTCCAGCCTGGAAGGGTCAATTAGGGAGTCAGGACCCCCTGTCCAAAGATCTCCATTCACCCAGGAAGGGGCCAAAGTGGACAAAAGAGGGTTACTGAGCCCTGGCTGAGTTCTGTGAGTAGCTCTAAGAGTGGCCAGGGAGCTGTGGCCTCTGTGGATCCTGGTGGCACATGAGGGCTGGGTAAGCCAATCGCTCCAACTCTGGAGATGGTGCAGCCATGCTTCATCCTGAATGTATCTGTCTAGATGATTTTTGATAAAGTGAGGTCTGTTCTCAGGGGCTTGACAAGAAGAGCTGGGCCTGAACCCCATGTACCCTGGGGAAGCCTCAAGGGCCTGGCCAGGGCTTCAGGCCCCTGGCATTGGCATTTATGGGCCCAAAGAGCAGTGCTAGGCCCAGTGAGGAAAGGTTCCAGGAAGAGAGATTTCTCTTCAGCATGAAGAGTAGTGAGTTCCCTGTCCCTGGGGGCATGCAAGCAGAGGTCTGGAGAACACATATGTTTGGTGGGGATTTGCACTAAATGTGGGGGTTGCTTTTAGCCATGGGTTTCTTTAATTCTACTCACATGTGAATCATGACTAGATTATGTAGATCAACGAGGGTGTTATAGAGAGTGAAGGGAAGGCAAGATGATGCCCAGAATAATAGTTATTATTATTATTACTACTACATTATAGATCACCAAACATTCCTATCTATTCTCTAACTCGATCTTCTGCCCATCCTAGAGGCACAAAGGATGATTAACCCCATTTAGCAGATGTGGAAACTGAGGCCCAGAGAGAATGAGACCAGCCTGAGGTCCAACAGCATGTCAGCCCCTGACCGAGGGGCCTTTCCCTCCTGAATTCCAGTGGTCAGCCCACCACTCCTGCTGCAGAGAGGGGAGCAGCAATCTCCCATCCAACCAGGGCTCCTGTCCATTTGCCAAGACTCTCCATCCCTGAAGGTTAGAGGCTCTCTTTATGCACCCCCACAAAAGACCTTGGAAGGGAGTCCCAGCCCAGAAGGTGTCTTCTCCCAGGTTACACGTGTCCTGCTCCCCATCCCTTTACTCTCATTCCCCTATGGTCTTGCCACAGCCCCTTAGGTTGGTTCCTTCAGACCAGATCAAGGACCAGACACTAGGCTTTGCCCAGGAAATGAACTCAAGGGAAAGGGTCCATCTTGCTCAGTCTTATTCTTCACCTCACACCCTCACAGGCAGCTTGAGACAGGAGAACCAGAGCCCACCTTACCAGGTATCCCTCCAGAACACCTTCCCTTTTCCAAGCCAGAGGGTCAGAGAGAGGGCATCTGGGCAGGAGACGTGACAGTGTCAGGGAGCGGGGAGACTGGGACCACTGAGGGCAGGAAAGCTGCCACCTTCAGTACCACCCCATGCCACATCATACATTGAACCCCAGGGTATTCTTGTGAGCCAAGGAGCAGCATCTCACTTTACAGGTGATGGAATGAAGGCTCAGAGAAATTAAGAATTTGCTCAAATTCAAAATACTAAATTGAACAGAAACAGCCTATAAGTTCTAGAGCCAGGATTTGAATCCAGGACTGGCTGGTTCTAAATACCCTGTGCTTTCCCAGGCTCCCTGCTGCCTCCACAGAAGTGCAAGGAAGCTCAAATAGGCAGCCTGGTGAGCAGATGAAAGGGGGGCAGTGGTGGCAGAGAGAGAAAACAAGACAAAGACAAGACAGAGATCAGCAGGGACAGACTAACTGACAAGCAGACCCTGCAGGGGCCAGAAGGAGGCAACTACAGAAGCCCCCATCTTGATCAATGAAAGGCCCCCAAGTGCCACCTCTGCAGCCATCTGCTCCTCCAATTTAGCTACTAGTCTTCCGTAGGTCCTCGGCAGGATGCCCAGGTCCGAGGAGCACAAGAAACCTCCCGTCCTGGGAGGACCCCATCAGTGAGGGTGTCAGGTCAGATCCCTGGGTCAAAGAGGTGGGCAGAGAAAGAAAGGGGCGAGTTCTGTCCCTGGGCAAGGCCCTCAGCCCAGCTTCTGTCTGCCCATGCCAGGCTGGAGGGTCCAACTGCCCCGACCGCCCAGCAGGTACAGCATTCCTGCCGGCCCCATGCATCTAGGGGAGCGTTCTGGGCTAGCCAGGTGTTCCCGGGCCCCGCTGGCAGCCGAGCACAATTGGTCTGTCCCCAGAGCATGCAGGGTTTAGCAACAGCCTCTCAACTGAATATTTAAGAAGAAAATTACCCCTCCTGTGTTGTTTTTTTTTTTTTAAAGAGAGAGAGAAAGGGTGGGAGCAGGAAGCCAGCAAAGGAGGGAGAGGGAAGGAGAGTGGGAGAAACCTACCCCATCACTGCAGTCAAGGTCACAGGCATCGTTGTGGGGCAGTAGCGGGCAAGGAGCCTTTAATCTGGGAGTTCAGGCCGAGGAAACTAAATGCTGGAAGCTGGAGTACATTACTGCCCTGAATGATCTGTCGGCTTCTATTAGGCTAAATATCTCTGGATAATAGGGAATTATCCTCTGAAAAGGCAAACTGCCGGCCTCTCCAGAGAGGGGGGCGCGGTGGGAACCTCTCATCGTGAGGGCTCTCCCACGGCAGTGGGGGGAAGGAAGAACAGGTCCAGCTAGGAAAGCTGCCCACCATCCCACACCCCCTCCCGGGAAAGTCACAGTCACCAGCTATGTGAAGCTTGTGGCGGGTGCCAGCACCCCACCCCCTCCTCCCCAGACTCTCCCTCCACTAAGGAGTCTGAAAAGATGCTAGACCTGGGCTCGAGGCCAGACAATGCCTCCGTGACAGCAGGTGACCCTGGGCAAGTCCCTGAGCCCCTCTGAACCTCTGTTTCCCTGT
Organism: Okapia johnstoni; assembly: GCA_024291935.2. Classification (NCBI taxonomy): domain Eukaryota; kingdom Metazoa; phylum Chordata; class Mammalia; order Artiodactyla; family Giraffidae; genus Okapia; species Okapia johnstoni. The sequence continues at coordinate 28,878,994 of CM044326.1, forward strand.
CTGCTAGATGGAGCTAATAATACTCACCCGAAAGCTGTGCTGTGGGGAGGATGAAGCTGGCGCCCAGCCCGGCACAAAGTGGGCACCCAGGACAATTCTGCTCATGCTGTTCTGCCCACTGGTAAGGACATCCTCTTCATCCCCTCCTCCTCACCCTCACTGGCCCCCGCAGAGCATCACCCCCTCCGCCCCATTCTGCCCCCTGTGAGGACCTCTTCATCCCCTCCTTCTCATCCTCACTGGCCCCCATGGGGCACCACTCCCTCTGCCAGGAAACCCTCCCTGGCCCCCACCCTTGGGTATCTCCTACAGCCAGAACCCCACCTTGTGGGGTTCTGGGCTCTGCCAGCTTCCAGTGGTTGTTCACACGTGGGCCCTTCAGCTTCAGGGGTTCCCTCTGAACCGGACAGTATTTCCACCTTCCCATCCTCCCCAAGCCCTCTCACCCACACGACTGGCACTCAGGACTCTGCTCAGACGTGCAGACTGGGGCTGGAGGAAACCAGGATCAGGCATGGACAAGGGCATCACTCATGGAAACGCATTCAGCACCAGGGAAGCCAAGCCAGGAAGCCAGAAATTCCAGAACACGAGTCTGCAATGGCAGCCAGACCATCTGCAGGCTGGCCAGGGCACAAGGCAGGGCTGGGCCAGGTCAGAGAAGTATAGCGGTGGGACTTAGTATTGGGTTCCTGGCACAGTACTGAGGCCCTGGAGGTGCTCAGGCCAGGAAGGGCCTTAGGTATCAGGAGGGGCATGGCTGACCTGTGCGGGGAGAGGAAAGGGTCAAATGAGTAGCTGGGTGTGGAGCAGTGACATCCCGCTGAGCATCATGGGTGCTCATGTCCAAACAACACTATCCAACTTTGTCAGTTCAGTTCAGTTCAGTCGCTCAGTTGTGTCCGACTCTTTGCGACCCCATGGCCTGCAGCATGCCAGGCCTCCCTGTCCATCACCAACTCCAGGAGTTTAAGTGTTGGTGAAACATGAGTTTCACCAGCTCATGTCCATTTAGTCGGTGATGCCACCCAACCATCTCATCATCTGTCGTCCCCTTCTCCTCCCGCCTTCAATCTTTCCCAGCATCCAACTTTGTAAAGCCTTTAAATCCACTAGTTACTTTGATCTGCACAGCCTTCAGGTGAGGGGCAGATTGTGCATACATGCTAAGTTGCATCTAACTCTTTGTGACCCTATGGACTGTAGCCCACCAGGCTCCTCTGTCCATGGGATTCTTCAGGCAAGAATACTAGAGTGGGTTGCCATGCTCTCCTCTAGGGGATCTTCCCGACTCAGGGATTGAACCCACGTCTCTAAAGTCTCCTGCTTTGGCAGGTGGGTTCTTTATCACTGGCACCACCTGGGAAGCCCGAGGGGACTGTTCAGGGATTACTGTTAGTAGTTCCTTAATTCATTCATTCAACAAGAACTTGCGGAATGCCTGCTTTGTTCCAGGCATTGTTCTGCCTCACTCAACAGAGGGGAAACTGAGGCCCAGAAGTGCTGCCCAGGAAGTTCCATGTCCCCATGGAGTGGGTGGAAGTCCAGGCTGCTGTCAGTCTCCATTAGTGAGAGGGGCCACTGGGGCCTCTGCTATAGCCCCCGAGACTGCAGGAGTGACCAGGGATGCCCATGGGCTGGGAGACCCAGATAGCCTCTGGAGATGGGGAAGGAGGCAGGGCAGAAGCCAGACAGGAGCTGTGGAAAGGGGAAGCCCAATGGTGGGTGAAGGGGGATCATGGGTGGGAGGGGCGTCAGTCTGGAGTGAAAGCACCACTTCCTTCAATGCAGGGGTGGGAAGCTAGAAAGTATGAGGGGAAGGAGAAAGTTCACAGTGGAGGGTGCTAATCTCCATGGGTAAAGGCTGGGGACAGGGCGGCAGAGGCACAGGTGAGGAATGACCAGGCCATCAGCCCTGCCCGAGGAGAGGAAGTGGCACGCAGGCAGGGCCAGAGGGTAGGAGTCGGGGGTCAGAGTGGGCCCATTAGGAGGACCCAGAGCCGGGCTGGGCCCCCTAAGATGTCTGAGCTCCAGGGGAGGGGCAGAGAGCAGGGTACCCCAGCAGGGAGAAGCAGGCCCCATGACTGTCCTAGTGGACGCCCCACTCAGTAGCCTCAGGCTGCCTTGTGCCCCTAGGGGACTGAAAACCTCCTTGGGGTGTGGGCTCCCAAGGGCCCACCCGTGGGAAAAGCCCAGAGCAGGCTCCATGCCTCCGGATTCTCCCTGCCACAGAAGGGAGCCCCCTGAGTCAGCTCAGGAATGGCTCTTCCCTCTCAGTTCCTTGAGCCAGCTCATCCACTCTGAGCAGTCGCCAGCAGGCTCCCCACTTCCCTGGGCCCTCCTCTCCTTATGGGTAAACTGAGGCAGACCTCACCTCTCAGTGGCCAGCCAGGTCAGGAGGGCACTGCCCAATGCCCGGATGCACACACAGTAGGTACGCACAGATGACTGGCCCCCTCCTGTCCCCAGTAGTGGAGCCTCTTCTAGTCCTCATAGCATCTGCAGCACCTCGCACGCACTATTTCTCAGTTCCCTTTTATTTAACTTTACAGCTAACCGGCTGGTAGCCGTGGAAGGAGGTTAGAATTCTGCCCACTGGACGCAGTGGGGAAGGGGCTGAGAGAAAGCAGGGCAGCACGAGAGGACGTAGTGACGCCCCGGAGAGCAGATGTGAGGATGCAGCAGAGGCCAAGGTCGCTGGGGTGGCAGAGGCCCCTGCTCTCACCACACACATTAGCACTCCTTAATAATTCAGCAGGCAGGGGGGCCAGGGGAGGAGAGTGAGGGCGGCGGGGATGGGGTTCACCCAAGTGGAGGGTCCCAGTTCAAATGGGCCTCCCGGGCCCCAGGCCTCCTCATGGCCTCCACAGCCTTGTGAGCTGCTCCTCCAACTCACCCTGCCCACCTCAGGAGCTACCCCACTGTGTGCCAGGCCCCGCCCAACCAACCAAGAGCATTGGAGAGAAATGACACAAGTCAGAAGGAAGGAAGGGCCACTTCTGGGAGAAGGGACAGAACCTGGAAGGCTTCACAGAGGAGGTGGCTTTTCAACTGCTCTGGGTCTCACCTGGCTTTTCTGTGAAATAGGACTGTATACTCCTCCTCCTCTTACTGCTACTACTGTAACTACTACTAATAATAATAACACTGCCTTAAGTATCTGGGGCGCTCACCGGGTACTAGGCTCTGTGTGAACACTTTGTGCCCAGAGAGATTGAGGTGGAGCAGAGGTCAAGCCCGCCCCCTCCTAGCCTCCCTTTGGCTGGACCAGCTAGTGGAGGGTTGACTGAGGTCTGAGCCTTGGGCCAGCTGCAGGGAGGTCAGGAGGCAAGATGGGTGTCACTAGTGGCCAAGGTCTGCGAGTTGCCTCAGGTTGTCAGCATAACTCCAAGTGAGTGGGGTGGGGGAAGGGGGTGGGGGAGGGAAACTTCCAGAGCCAGGTCAGAAGCAGCAAGGTCAGAGGTTACACAACGACCATGGTGGCAGCTCAGTTTGGACCTCCCAGTGTTTAAAACGCTGGTGCTGAGTATGGCCTATACATGCCACTTCGGCCTACCCATCTCCCACAGGACCAATCTCACCCACATGCCAGGTTCCAGAAGTTCTCTGTCTCTCAAGAGGCAGGGTGTTGAAACTGCACACTGATGCTAGGCAGTAGGTATTATTGCTCCCACTTGATGAGGAAACAGGTTCCGAGAGATTATGTCCCTTGCCCAAGGTCACAGATAGGAATGGCCAAGCTGGTACTCACACCTAGGACAGTTTCTAATCAACAAGGAGATGCCAAAGGCTAAAAGGCTCATGCGGCTGAAGTTGGAGGGTGTCTCAAGCACAATCAGTAGGCCTGGGAGAGGCCTTTGGGGAGTGAAGTCTTCCTGGCTTCCCTCCCAGTGGCTTCAACCTGTCCACAACCAGGACTCAGATGGTCTGGCTGTTTGAGAAGATGAGGAGTTAAGAGGTGGGGAATAGTGAAGGAGACCTCTCGTGGTGGCTTCCAGCAGCCCCCTGTCTCACCCCACCCCTGCCTGAAAGCATCCATCTCCCTGGCGGCCTGCTGTTGCCAAACGGGCTTGAGAAAGACTTTTTTATGAGGCTGGGTAGGGGGTGTAGGGTGTGATTAAAGAGAGATGAAACTCAGCCCAAAGATAGAACAAGACCACCTGTGGACTAAAGCTAGTAGCAGGGAATGGGAAGGGGTAGTCAGGAAGGCCCAAGGGAACAGGTCTCATGGTGCCTAGACTCCCACTATTAGAGCATAATTCCTTTGAGTTCCCATAGGTGTTTTGTTTCCATAAGGTTTTGAACCAGGGAGAGGCACCATCTAAGAATACCGGCAGTGGGAAGTAGGGCTCTGAGGTTATGTCCCCCCTCCTCTACTGACATACTGTGTTTCTTGGCACACGTGTCCTTCCCACTTTACTCCCCAGTTGCCCCATCTATAAGATGCCCAGGCCTGAAGGTTGGGGGACATGGAAAGGGAGTGGAAACACCCTAGACAAACAACCCCTCCCAATGCCTATATCGACTAGACGCAGGCTCCATGCTCAACATAATCCCCTGTGGTCTTCCTTTACCCTCTCAACAAGGCTATGACATAGATATAAGTACTCTTATTGTCTAGGGCAGCAAACTGAGGTTCACACAAGAGAAAGGACACTCCGAGCCTCCAGGAAGAGCTTCAGATTAGTCCTACAGCACTGTTTTGTTCAGCACTCTGGACAGCTCCCAGCCACTGCCTTTGAGGCCACCACCTGGTCATCCCCACCTCTCTCTCTCACACACACACCTTAGATATGCCTGCTTTTCCCAACTCCCTCATTCTATATAAACTTCACCTAGCTTTCCCTTACTGATCCAGCTGCACTGATCTCTCCTGGGCTCCTGGCATGGCTGTGATCTGTGCACACAGCACTGGGACCTAGGTCAGTAGTTCTTGCTCCTTTTTACTTCTCTGACTTAAATCTCATTCTCTCAGCAGCAACCTGAGGGCAAGGAACTATCTCCCTCCCTCCTTTCTCTGCCACAGTCTGGGCACACAGAGGGGACTCATGGAAATCCACTGGCTTTGGATCGGATGTGGGTGAGAATTGGCTGGTAAACTCTTGGCTCATCATTTTACTTCATTCACTGAGTTTCAGATTCCCCAGATGGGAAAAGAGCTGATCCTGTCCATCTCACAAACTTACTGTGGTTTACATAGAGAGTTCAGATAAGCCATGCAAGGAGCTGCTACCCCCATGACAGTGTGACTACCTGCTGACACCCCCTTAAATACCATCCTGGGACCTCATTCAAGTTATGGACCACTTCTCCCCATGAAATGTTTCAAATGATTTCCAAATAGGTGGATTCATATCACTGAGAAAAGTATGAGGCTAGTAGATGGGTCAGGGAAGCCTGAAAGAACAGCTGGTACAGTGCTCAGAGTTCCACTATTAGAACTGATGCCTTTTGGGCTCATGAGTGTTCAGTATCCACAGCGGCCTTGAACCTGAAAGAAGGAACACCTAGGAATATTGGCAGTGGATGTGGGGTCCTGAGGTTCTGGTCCCTCTTCGCTACTAACATACTGTTTCTTAGTACAACTGTCTTCTCCTCTCTGGCCTGTAGCATGAAGTATCCAGGCCTACAGGAGGTGAGGTGGCTCTCTTTGTACCACTTCCTGGAAGGAAAGGAGTAAAATACCTATAGAAGTAATGTCAGAGGTGCAGGAAGGACCCTCTAAAGCTCTCAAATCCAGGACCATGATGCCAAAATGCCTCCACTAGGATCGCCACACTCTTTTATCCTCTAACAAAGAGCAAAGTCAAACCCCTGGTCTTTAGGGGACCCATCAGACAGACACTACCCATTCCCAGGCCCGATGAGGACAGCCTGCCCACATTCCTTGGACCTTGGAGAAGGGTCCCCTCATTCATCCTCAGGCCCAACTGACTTATCCAGGGAGCTTCAGTCTGAGGAAGGCTGAACTTACACCCCCAATCTAGATAGAAAAGAGAATAAGATTCCATGGGAGACCTGAGCAGGAAGAGCTCTGCTGAGGGACCTTCTCTGGACCAGGAAGAGATGCTGAGGGAAAGGAGAGAAAGAACAAAGATTTCTATCCTGGTTCCACCACTTAACTAGCTGACTGACCCCAAGATGTTGCTTTACCTCTTTGAGTTCCACTTTTCTAATCTACAAAGTGGGGGAATAATCACACCATATAGCGTCCAGTAGTGGCAAGTTCTGGAGGAACCGTGATCAGATTCCTGGCCAGGGTTTTGGGCTTTTTCATATCAAAGCCCAAAGTGGGTGACATCAGCTGTGGGCACATAAATAACATGCCCCATGGGGGAGATGAGCACTGAGAGCTCAGAGGAAGTGTAGATAAGGTGGGTACCAAACCCACCCTGGCAGAGTTCTCCCTAGAGAATCAATCTGAGTCCTGACTCTGGAAACAAACTGGGTCCCAACCCTGGTTATGCTGAGCCTTGAACTAGTCACCCTGGCCATGTTTTCTAGGCCCCCTGACCAGTTTTGTCCCCTGACCACAACCCCACAACCCAAGCCCTTGGTATGTTTTGCCACTCTGACCTCAGATGGTGGAGATCCTGGAATGCTTGTGAGAAAAGGCCCCTGGTCTTACCCACTCAATGGGCTCCCTGTCCAGGTGGGGAAGCTGAAGTCACTGGGGGTGAATGGCAACCCCAGGATTTTCATCCTGGTCCAACACTTTTTTTACCTGGCCCTCTGGCTGCCAAAGGGCTTCCCTTCTCTCACTGGTCCCCCACCCAGCCATCAGAGGAGGGGCCCCAGCAGATGTGGGTCAGGCAAACCCTAAGCCCCCTCCCACATCCAGGCAGGCAGCAGGAGGTGGCAAAGCATCACGGAACCACCCTGGCCTGGGCTCCTCTGTCCTCAGAAAGCCTCAACTCGAGGCTAATTTTGGACATCTTCTCAGGCTGAACAGTTGAAGAACTTTTCCAGATCCTCCCTGGCATAATGAGGGCACAGGGGTGAGCTTCCCCGACCCTTCCCAGGGCAGCTGAGGCCTCCTGGCCGACAACACTACAGTGTGATACTAGGCGGGAGTGTGCATCTGAATGCAGACCTGGCCCCGGGGGAAGACCAAGGTGACAGTGTGGGGAGACGACCTGCCCACCCAGGCTGACTCATCCTTTTGGGTAAAGCACTGCCCTTCTCAAACACAAGACTAGGCAAGGATAGGGGGTCCCCTCTAGAGGTGATGGCCCTGGGTTCCTATCCAGGCTCTGAGTACTACCAGCTGTGTGGTTTTCTGTGTTTCGGGTCACTCATCTGTAAAACGGGGATGATAAGATGTCAGTCACCTGGCTGGTACCATGACGATCCTGACATCCTTGCCATCTCCCTCAGGATATCCCACAAACCCCTCATCCTTCACCTTCCTCCAAGTCTGCTCCCCCTACTCTTATGCTATTGCCACTGTGAATGTCTCCGCCATCCACTCAGCTGTGCATTCCAGAAACGTGGGAGCCCCTGTGACTCCTCCCTGACTCTCACCCCATCCCACCCAGCATGAGTGCTCAACGTATCTCCAATCCAAACTCTTCTCTGCGCCTCCATCCCAGACCAAGCCCATCACTGTCTGCCGGGCCGCCACCCTTTGCCCTTGTGCCTCTCCACTCTGCTCCCCATCTGCTGGCAGCCAGTAAATTAGATTATGTCCTTTTCCTGCTTAAAACCCTGCAGCAGCTTCCACTTTCTCTTAGAACAAAACATACCCACCCTCCTGGCCATGGTCCACAGACTCTGCCTGATCCACCCCTGCCCACCTGCCCTGACCCATATCCTCCGGCTTTCTTTCTCTTTCCCCATAAGTTTCCTCCCAGCTTCTCAACACACCAAGGTCCCCCACCCCCACCCCGCCAGCATGGAATGCTCTTCCCCGCTCCTTGTACACAGCCTCCTCCTCTTGATCTGTCCAATTATGGGGTGAGATACCTCCTAAAGAAGCCGTCCCAGATTACCCTGTCTCTGGCAGCCTGGACCTCCACCTCCGAATTCTCTGTTATTCTCTTGTACCACTTGTCGCAATTTGCAATTATACATCTATGTGTTTGTTTACTTGTTTATTATCTGTACCCACCCCAACAAAAGCTGTGAGCTTCACAAGGGAAGGGGCCAGAGCTGCCTTGCTCAGCCCTATACACCCAGAGTCTGGGCCTAGTTAGATGCCCAATAAACAGGAGTTCCCCCTGAGGTCCATCACCCCAGAGCTGATCAGAGAGTCCGCCCTCCCAGCTTCCTCATCCAGTTCCAAAAGCCATATCTGGAGTCTCAGAAGAGGACTTGGCAGGCACAGACACCCAGAAAGGCAGGATTCTGCCTCCCTGGCTAGTGCCCATGGCTGCAGCTATGCCAAAACACCATGCAGACCCCTGCAGGGAGCAGCACAGTGAGGGACAGAGCAGGGCAGGACCTGCGGCTGTTGAGACTGTGCCAGGGGCTGGGCATTCTCACAGCAAACTGTCTCAGCAGGCAGCAAACAGTGGGTGGGCATGTGCCCACATCTGATGCTCCAGGAAAGAGAGAGATGAAAAAATAACCCAAGCTCGCCCCTCTGACTGTGCCTTCTCAGTGTTGGGCTCCGGCAGCTCCCTGAGCCTGGCCCCACGCACAGCAGCCTCAGCCAGGTCAGCCCTCCGTGGGGCATACCCCCCGCAGCACCCAGGCTCAGGACAACTTGACCTGGCGTGGCCGTGTATGATTGAGTCTCACACACAGGGTTCTCAGAACTCAAATCATGGAACTGTATCAATGTGACCTCTCCTAGAAGTGCTGGCAGGGCAGGGAGTAAATGGCATCTGTGCCCAGCATCTGGGGTCCAGGCATCTCCCTGACCCCTTCAACATCCTCCCACATGGGTCCTCCCCCGAATTCAGGCTCCCGTCTTCCTGCCAGCAAGCTGTCCAGTCACACTTTTGCATCTTCCTTCTTCCTCATCTCTCTCTCCAGATCTCATCTTGATCAAGCCCCACTTCACACAGAAAGCATTCCTGGAAACCCCCCAGGCCCAGGGAGCTCCTACAGAGGCAGCCCTCTGCTCCCATCACTGCTCCTACAGGTGAAGGTCGGCACCCTTGGGAGACAGGGTGGAGACCCGGTGAGTGAGGTGGAATGCCGGCAGAAAGCAGGGCCATGCGTGTGCTACGAGTCCAGCTCTTCCTGCTCCTTAGCCAGTTGTGCCCTTCTGAAAGGAGGGAGGCAGGGGCAGGCAGGATCCCTGCCCCCAGGATGCGCTGGTCTGATGAAGGAGACCTAGCTACAAGGTCCAACCCTCCCGTCATTCAATCATTGAGCAAACTTATACCGGGCTCTGGGCACTGCTTGGGCGCTGGGGGTACCAAAATGAATAAACCCAGCTCTGTTCCCTGGGTGACTACTGGCAGAGAGGACCACACAGTAACATTCCTGCATGCTTGCCTGTTCAGGGCCCCCGGGGTCCTGGGTGGCGCACCGGTGCGTGGAGGGAGCGCTCTGTGGTTGGCAGTCAAGGATGCTGAGGGGGCTGCCTAGCCCAGACTGGGAGGGCTTGGGGATCCTGGAGACAGATGCCTTGGAGGAGGGTATCTGCACTGAGATGCAGAATGTGACAGAGGCTAGGCGAGGGGGTGCAGGGAGGGTCTCGGGCAGCTGTCACTAAACCCCAGGAGCCCTGCCCTGCCATTCAGTGTCCTCCACACACAGACTCTGCCTCCCCACTCCTGATCGCCAGGCCTGTGGGGGGAGGGAACTTGCTCTCTTCAAAGCTGTCCTAACACTGGCACAGCAGCCCCCCTCCCCAGAGAGCCACTGCGCCAGGCTCCACGGACACCACTGACATTTCCTCATGCTGCCATCTCCCGGCCGTGGCCCACATAACTAGTCAGTGGGGACCAAGGCGGTCCCAGGAGACTCCCAGAAAGCCGAGAACTGAAAAGTTCAGGCTGGCACAAAAGCTCCATGGGGGCGGGCATCTCCAGTGAAGGGCACCCTGATGGCCCCTCCTCCCTTCCCACTGCAGCTCCTCCAACATGGTGCCGACCTCAGTGCAGAGTAAGGCTGGAGGAGTGGCCCAGGCTGGGCCCAAAGCTCTGGCCTGGGCACGGCTGGGAGGGGGGACCAGGTAAAGGAAAGAAGGCATCCCTGAAACCACCCCAAACGCACACACACACATCCCTGGGCTGGAGGTGTATGAGAGACGAGAGCCACCCCCACCGGGACCACTGAGGGATGCGGCAGAGCCACTCTTTAAGTCAGCGGGGCAGCCACTCCGTCTGGCATTAAGAGAGGAGAGAGAGAGAAGCCCCCACGCAGCCTCTTCTGGGGAGGGAAGTAGTGAGGATTCAGTCCCCATTACACACCAATGCCAGGCCGTCCACATGAGCAGTCATGCCCATATCACCACACCCTTAAGCAGAAACAGTGTTGACCATTCTGCAGGTGAAGAAATTTAGCTCAGAAAGGTCATGTGACTTGCCCACCGTCACACAGCCAGGAAGAGAGGGTCTTAAAATCAGGTCAACATCAGCAGAAGGGGTTTTAGCCAGACACGGAAGAAATCCTCCAACGGCTGGAGAAAAGTTCATCCCAGAAAGATGGTCCCAGGAAGGCTGGAGCCCCTTCTCAGGAGGCTGCTGGGGAGGACTGGGCGAATGGCTGAGGGCAGGGTCCTGCCCCGCTATTGACCCCGAGGGTCCCACTCCACTGTGATTTTCTTGGACCACCAGACAAGTTCCATCAACCTCCTGGAAGGTAGGCTTGAGAAAAGCTTGGAAGCTCCTGAAAATGGCTGGGGGAGGCTCTGAGCACAAGGTACCCATCCAAGGCTGCCTCGCCCAGCCCTGGCCACTCTGCAGCTCTGCTCTCCCCATGGAGGCTCTGACCCCCTGAGGCCACCAACGGAGACAAGGGTGCCCAGATCCCAGAAGAAAAGGGATCAGAAAGGATTAAATGGGGGAGAGGAAGAGCTCACCCCTAGTGGCCAAACCAGCCAGCGGTGAACCCTGTCGGGAGATTTTGACAGAGCTGGGCACCAGCTCATCCAGAACCTCCTTCTTGTGCAACATAATTACAGTTCTCCCTGTGTAATGAGATGGTTTTTAAAGGCCATTCAAAAGAAATTTCCTATAATGAGGTGAAGGGGTTTATAGTATTATACATCAAGGCGGCTGGTAATTGGTGGGACCTGGGCTGCGTCCTGGAGTGGAGCAATGGGAGTTCCATGTCTAAAGACGAGGAGAACAGGGGGAGGGACGCCAAACCCTGGGAGGTAAAACGAACACTTTGCCAGAAACGTGTCTGCAACACCAACAGGTGTCCTGGAAGAGAAGACACGATTCCGGGAGGCTGACAGAGCTGCAGCTGGACAGGGGAGAATCTCCGGGGTAGGGTCACAGGGGTGGGCTCAGGAGAAGGAAAATGAAGGTCCTGGTTGAACTGTGTCCCAGATTCATGTCCACCTGGAACCTCAGAACATGGCTTTATCTGGAAACAGGGTAATTAGCCACTGCAGATGTAATTAGCTAAGATGAGGTCACACTGGATTATAGTAGGATCTTGTCCAATGACTGGTGTCTTTATGAGAGGAGGGAATTTTGGACACAGACCCACAAACAGGGAAGAATGCCCTGTGAAGATGGACGTAGAGACTAGAATGATTTTTCTACAAGCCAAGCAATGCCAAACAACCACCAAAAGCTGGAAGAGGCAAGAAATTTCCATCCCTAGAACCTCCAGATGGAGCAGAGCCCTGCCAACACCTTGATTTCAGACTTCTAGCCTCTAGAACTCAGAAAATAAGTTTCTGTTGTTTTAATCCCCTAGGTTTGTGGTACTTTGTTATAGCAGCCCTAGGAAATTAATACAATGACCTTTCTAATAACTGCAACTATCCAACAATTTAAAAGGCAGCCTCAAAAGGTGATGAGCACCCTGCCTCTAGAGGTGTGCAAGCAAAGCCAGGAGTGTCCCCATCTCCCCCTGCACTCTGAACAGATACCGGGGCAGGTTCACACTTAGTCCCCCATCTGCCCCCGCTGTATGAAGTCCAGAGCGCTGGAGGAAAGAGTTATCATTCCCATCCCCAGATTTGGAAACTAAGGCTGAGAGAAGGTAAATAATCTGCTCAAAAGCACAAGGTAGCCAGTCAGTGCCAACGACAGGCCTGGATTCCTGGAATCCCCAATGCCAGTCCTAGGCTCTTTCAGGCTCATGACCTTGAGTTTTCCTTCTGTGCCTCCCCTGTCTCTAGATTCAACTGTAGTTCAACATCCTGAAAGGCAGAGAAAAACCCATGGTCTCCCAGGACCCAGATGTTCCAGACTGAAAATGGAACACTGCTGAAAGCCTGGCCCAACTCTAAACAGAGGCTTCCAAGCAACAATGGCTGCCCACTGCGTCCTGGTGCAGTCACCAGCCCCCTCACAGCACCTGGCTCAGGGAGGCGCTACCCTGGCTCACAGACCCTTACTGAGCACCTATTACATGCTAGGCCCTTAGCACAGTGTGGGGTAGGGGTGAAAACCAGGGAAGGCAGGATACGGCATCCCCTTGGGGACCCAGAGTTCATGCGGATCAGACCACCCAGCAAAATTTCACAGGGTGTCTCCAGACCAAGTGTGACCTCTGGGTGGACATCCTAGGCCCTCTCCTGGGGCCTCTGGAGAAGGCAGCTGAAGGATGGGAAGCAAGAGCGTGGCATTCTCCAGCTCCTCCCAGGCTCCAAGAGCCAGCAGGCTGCACCACACCCCCACTTGCTCCTGGCACTTGGCTTGGCTCCGTTACCCCAGGAGCTAGAGAATGGCGCGGAGGCCCCCAGCTCTGGCACCAAATGGAGCGTGAGCGCAGCCAAGCTCCCCAGCCAGGGTGGCCTGCTCTAAATGCTGGCTAATTGGCGCCACATGGCAGAGGGACTGAAGGAGTGGGCTTTGAAGTCACCTGGTGTGACTTGTCCAGCGGGAACAATGGGCCACCCAGCCCGGTGAAGAGTCTCGGCTCTTTCTAATTAGGTATCGCTTTGAACATGAAGGCCTCAGATTAATGAGGTTTACGGTGCTCAGTTTCACGGCGTGGCGGGCTGCCGCTGTTCTCTGATCGCAGTTTGATGCCAAAACCTTGTTCTCTAAATCAAAGCTTCTCCCAAAACTCTGCTTTCTGACGTGCCTCGGGTTTCTGCGGGGTGTCTCTGCCAGGGAGCTAAGAGCCTTCACCTCCATCGCATCACTCCCAGCGCTGGCTTCTGTTTTGCTGAAGAAGACTTCACAGGGCCGTGACACCTCCCACAGCCCTCCTGGGAGGGTCAAGCAGAGGCCGGGGCTAGCCCCATTTTGCACTGCTGGCTGGCCCAGCACACCCCTGGGGGGCAAGAGCCCCCCTCTGGCCTGCAGGCCCCTCTCCCTCAGCTCTTGGTGGCTTCAGGCGTGCTGGGCCACAGAGAATCCACTGGCCAATTTCCCACTGTTGGCATCTGTTCACAAGCCTCAGGGACATCTGGTTCACCAGTCTTGGAGAAGATTGAGACATCGTGGGAGCCAGCCTGCAAGGCCTCACCCTCCGCCTCTTCTGCTCTAGCAGAAGCCTCCTCCCCACACCCGCTCTGGGACTTTGCTCACAACTCCTCTCCTCTCTCTCCCTGGGAAGGCCCCCTCTCTCTAAACTCATAGCACCCTTCAAATCCCAGCCCCACCGCTTGCTCCTCCTTCACCACCACAGTCACCAGGCCTTTCTTTCCCCTCTGAGATCCTCCAGCCCCACATCCCCATCACCTGGAGCAAGCGTTTCTTGCTGTGTATTCCATGGTTTAATGCTACTTCCTTGGCTCATGATTTTGTCCTGCCTCCCCTGTGACACTGTGGCACGGGGACAGGAACAGTGTCTATGTCACCTCGGTGTCCCGCCACAGAAAAGACTGGCTGATAATAAAGAGTCTACCTTCCCTGGGTGCTCCAGAACGCACTGAGAGAAAAGACACCATCCTGCCTCAGTTTCCCCATCTGCCAAATGGGAACGAGGCCCTCACCCTGCTTCCTTCTAGGGCTGCTGGAGCATCCGGGCTGACCCCGACAGAAGCATGTGTTTGAGGGAAGCGAGGCAGTGCAGTGGGTGGGGTACGCCTGGAGCAGGGGGATGGGATCTTGTGGGGATGCTAGGGACCCCTTGGGACTGGACAAGACAGTTTCTCTCTCCGAGCCTCAGTTTCCCTAAATATAAACAAGGTTGGCTCCAGGACTCACAGGATGCATGTATTAACTCACTCAATCCTCATGACCACCTGTGGAATACATACTGTTAATAGCTCCCTTTCACAAATGAAGCAAGGCCCAGAGAGGTTTAAACAGCAGCTTATTGGTGGGAGGAGGCAGAAGAACTCAATTCTAGGCAGCATGCTAGCTCCTGAACCTGCCTTCTTCACCACTGAACTGACTTTCAAGAGGGCCTCAGCTAAGCTTCCACAGAGCCCATCATTTCTGTTCTTGCTTAACCTCTCGGGCCTCTGTTTTCCCATCTGAGGGGTGGGCATACAGTGACATTTATAGACGGCTTCTGCTAGGCCAGGACAGGCTGATGTGCTCCCCGCTTCTCCGAGCCCCTTGCAGACCTCAGCTCCAAACCTCTCCCACCTAGAATTTTCCTGCCCCTTGGATGCCTACCCCATAGGACTGCCTCCACCACCTTGTCCTTCCACCTTCCTGGCCACTTCTCCTCACCCACCGAGAGGCCCCCATCTTCCTCTGAGCCTCAGCCCTTGTCATCCTCTAGGTGGCCTCCCAACACTGGGGGTGACCAACACTGGGGTTCCCTGTTCCCAGACCTCCTGCCTCCAGTGACCTTTGGCCTCCACGTCCGCCAGCTCCCACCCCAGGCCACAGCCGGGCCCTTGCCTCCATCACAGCTTCCGGTCAAGCCTCCTTGCCCAGCCCACCTGTGCCTCTCCTTAGTCCTCTTGCCACCACTTTCTCATCACCCTGAGACCTTCCCACCTCCCTCCTTCTCTCACTGCTCTTCTGTCCTCACGCTCTTTGTCTAGTTTGAGTTCCATGATCCATCAGTATAATAAATCCCTCAAAGGCATTGCCTGCCTCTCTTCTTTGGCAGTACTTTCATGAAACCCATATCTGGAGGAATCCAACGAGCAACTTCTGGGCACCTAACACTGTGCTTGGAGAAAATGAGCCTGCCATGCACACTGTGCCCTCTGTGAGCTCAAAATCTCAGACCTCGAGTAGTCCCAGCACTGCCTAGAAGTCCCAGCTTGTGTCATGGGCTGGCTCACTTCCTGCTCTCTAACATGGCCATGTCTCCCCTTCCCCACTTGCCCCATACCTCCCAGCTCTGTCTGACCTGTCATAAAGCACCAGATGTGAACTCCCTCCCTGCCCACTGCAGATTCCAGAAGCCCACTTTCTCCTGCCTGTATCCCCTCTTCCTGCCTGAGGAGGGGCCATGCTGCCTGTCAAAGGTCCATTGCTCCACTAGGAGAAGATCACTTCTGGTCCCAGGAATTTGGCTCCCACCACTACAGTGTCTCCTGGCATCATCCACCTTATCATCTATTGGATCTACCATCCTCCTCCATCAGCAGTCATGTTCTGCTATCTCTTGTCCTTTAAAAACCCCTTTCTTAATTATGCTGAGTTTTTAAAAAATTCAATCTCAGACGATTCTATAGTGTATGATTCCATTTATATAACACTCACAAACGAACAAAACTAGAGAGATGGAGGATAAAGCAGTGGGAGCTACAGGGGAGGGATCGTGGAGAGGGGTGGGGTAGCCCAAGGAGCCTCGTGGTGATGGAACAGTCTGGATCTTGACTGTGATGGTGGTTACAAAACTACACATGCAATGCAATTACACGTTACATTGTAATGTGTAACATTACAACATGTAACTGATCAGTTACACAATTAATGTGTAACTGATGCACACACATACACACACATACACGTACAATTGGGAAATCGGAATGAGATCTATGACTTGACCAATGTCAGTGAACTGGTTTGATATTTGCTGTGTATTAGAGTTACACAGAACATCACCACTGAGGGTAGTCCGGTGGAGGGGTATCCGGGACTCATCTAGACTTCGTTGAATTTTCCTGTGACTCTCCCTGCTCCAGCCCCCACTCCATCCACTGCTATTCCCCTCTTCACAAAATTTCTAGGAAGAGCCAGCTACACTCTTTCTCCCTTCTCTCTCCACCCATTATCTTCAACCTACTTGAAGGTGGATGCATTCACCCCTTCATGACACTTCTCTCTTCCCATCCTGGCATCCTTATTGTCAAAAGCAATAGTCTCTCCATCTTACCCACCCTCGCAGCATCCTCAACCATGGCTGTTTTTGTCCTTCTATTTGGAACCCTCTCTTGGCTTCTGGGGCTTCCCTCATGGCTCAGCTGGTAAAGAATTCGTCTGCAATGCGGGAGACCTGGGTTGGATCCCTGGGTTGGGAAGATCCCCTGGAGAAGGTACCCACTCCTGTACCCTGGCCTGGAGAATTCCATGGACTGTATAGTCCATGGGCTCACAAAGAGCTGGACACGACTGAACGACTTTCACTTGGCTTCTGAGATGCCACACCATCCCGGCTTTCCTTGCTCTCCCTGGATGTGCCCTGTCAACCTCCTATGCTGACTCTTTCACCTCCATCCACTCTCCATGCGGGTGAGCCTGGGTCCTCTCTCTCCACCATCCAGATCTCTTCCTGGGTGATCTGTGCCTATGTCCACAAACACCACCTACAGCCATTGGTCGCCGGATCTCCATCCCCTGCTCAGTCCTCTCCCTGATCTCCAGCCTTGTGAACCCAACCACCTGTGGACATTTCTGCTTCAGGAGGTAGTCAAAATGAAACTCCCATCTGACTCCCGATCTCAAAACTCATCTGGTCCTCCCCATCTCAGAAAATGGGCACAGTGGCTCAAGTCAGGAATCAAGGAGACCCATTGTTTCTGTCATGTTTTTCTCCCAGTTCGTTTTTTTTTTTGGCGGGGGAGTGGGGGGGCGGGACACCACATGTCTTGTTGGATCTTAGTTCCCCAGCCAGGGATTGAACTGGGGTCCTCTGCAGTGAGAGTATGGAGTCCTTAACCACTGGACCAGGGAATTCTCCCAACTCTTAGTTCTGCCTCCACAGTGAGTCTAAAATCATCTTCCTCTCTCCATCTCCATGGCTACCACCTTGGCCCAAGCCTCCATCACTTCTCTGCCTTACCCTCCTACAGCAGCCAGAAAGCTCTTTAAAAATCATAAATCAGATCTGTCACTCCCCAGCTTAACCCATCAGGAGCTAGCTGGTCATTGCCCCTTGGAAAACATCGCAGTTCCTCCGCATAGCCAGGGTACCAGGCAAACACTCTCATGTGAGACCCCCTCCCTCCCACCACACAGCCCCCTCTTTTACACTCGTGGCCCTCTACAGGTGCACCCTCACCTGAGAGGGGCCTGGGCCCCATCCCACAGGTGTCCCTATTCACCCCATCACTGCACAATCAGCGATTTCAGATCCCCTGTGCACTTTCATTTTGTGAGAGTCTTCATTACCCACCAGCTAGAGGGAGTTTGCGCATCAGTACCTGGCACATAGTAGGCGCTCAGTCATGCTTTTCAAGTGAATAAGCAAGAGCTCCCCGGTCTCTGCACCCCCGGCAGCATCCTCTCTCCCTTGATGAGGCTGGCTCGCCTGTGCATGGAGTAAGGTGCACATGCCTATAAATATCCACATGATCCACTCTCCCCAAAACAGTAACTGACACCCTGATGACTCGACGACAGGATAATTCCCCCACGTCCTGCTGGAAGCTGCTTCAAGCGGTAAAAGTTTGCTGTTTTATGGCCCCAAGAAGACATCAGCTATAATGGGCTAAAATTATAACCTAGTAAACTCATCTGTTTAAATACTCTTGGAAACTGAACACTTCGGGCTGAGCGCTATTCCAGGTTGCCCTGGATGCCAATGGGGGGCCTGGCTGTGTGGGACACACAACGCCCAGGGCGGGATACAAGCCTGTTCTACAGGGTGACCGTGGTCACAGGTGGAAGGTGGTGGTGCCGTGTATCACATCCGGTACACTGCAGGCACTCAGTGTAGGGCACTTCCCATCACATTCCCACATCCATGGGACACCGGGAAGAAATGGTGCAGCCTGCTCTGTGTAGGCCCACCAGGCAGGGCGAGGCTCAAGGGGTGCGGGATGCATGAGGGATGACGTAGAGCAACTGGAGTTGGGCCGAGGCTGAACACCACGATTAGAGTGAGTGGAACCCTGTGAAAAGGGCATGAACTGTCCTGAAAGGCAGTGACCTCCTGTCATCGGCGGTGTCCAGTGGAGTAGGACATTGTAGGGGGATAGTGTGGACCGGCTGCCTTTCTCCAGTCCTGCAGCACTGGAACTGGAGCCACAAGTGGAGTAGAGCTTCAGGATTAAACAGACACCTACTCAAATCCCACCTCTGCCACAGTTTGGGTGACCTGGGGCAAGTCACATCTCAGGGCTCAGACGCAGTTTCCTCATCTCCACAGAGAGTTAACATGTACAAGATGTCTGCAGGTAGTTGGTGCCTACTAAATGTTTGTCCTTTGCCTTCCTGCTTCCCTAGAATCAATGTAAGCACAGCCACCTGGGCCCTGGGACTCTCCAAATATTCTTCCTGCCCTGGCCCAATAGGTGCTCAGGTCCACCCATACACCTGGACCCCAGCACTGGCACCACCTCCTCCAGGAAGCTGCCCGAGGCTGCTTTGGTAGGTGCTGGGCTCCTCCCCACTTACAGGCTGTGGTGCACACCGGGTGTTGGAGGTGGGTGGGTCTGGGCACATGTGCCTACTGCATCACTGGTATCTCATGGTCAGTGGGTTTGGGGAGGAGAATGTGTTCTGTGTGTGTGTGTTAAACAATTACGACAGCAAACATTTATCAATACACTGCATTTAATATGTACCAGGCACTTTATAGGTAACTGATTCATTTAATCTGTACAACAAAGTTATGAAGGAAGCACCATTTTATCTCTGTTTTACAGATTGGAGAACTGAAGCTCAGAGAAGTTCAGTGACCTATCCAAGGTCACACAGCACTAAATGACAAAGCCAGAATTGCACCCAGGCAGAGTCGTTGTGCCTAACATTGGCCTGTACTATTCACCATCGCAATGCAGATGTGGGTTCCCTGCTGTAGGTGCTTTCACAATTCCTGCAGAGGGTCAGAAGTCATCCCAGGTGAACAGTGGTGGGGTCTCATGACCCTGGAGGCCAGGACACATACATAAATACTCACACACAGACTTCCATACAGATGCAGGCATTAGTGAACACGTGCACACTCAGGCACACAAAGGAGTGAAGAGCCATCCCTACCAGTCCCACTGCCCAAGAGTCTCTCATCTCTCCTCTCCCAAAGTCACCATGGGTGGGGCAGTCACAGGGGTGTCGCAGAGACTGCCCATCCCTGGTGTCAAGTCTATCTTAGATGTTAAAATCAAATCCTGCTCGGTCCCGATGGTGAGATTTATTTATATTTGTGGAAGCTGGAGGCTCAGAAAGGGTTGCACACTCCTTTTAGGTCACACAGCAAGTCAGGACAAAACTGGACTAGTGTCCAATCCTAGGAAGCTCCCAACAAATGTTTTTTCACAGCATCCTGGGGTCCCCTCCACAATCTCTGATTCCAGACATCTTTATTTCTGCTTGCTTTGAACAGGACAGAAATAATAGAAATGAAGAGAAGACAGAAGAGAGAGGAAACAGAGGCCAGAAGGAGAGAAGAGAGGAGAGGGGAGCAGCAGGAAAGTCTGAGCAGTGAGCTGCAGGGGGCCAGGCTCAGCTCACGGGCCCTCCTCGCCCGCCCGCCCGCCTGAAGCTGCCTGCTTCCAAGAGGAGCGCAGCGAGGTGGGGGTTAACTCTCTGCCGTGGAGCAGAAAATGAGGTTCCAGTTATTAGTTGATTTATTGCTCTGTCCTCAATCTGCGCTCAGGTCCTGGAAGGAAATGTTCCACTCGAAAGCATTAAGCGTCTTCAAAGAGCAGAGGCATTAAAAATTGAAATCATAAAATAGACACGTAAATACAGTGGAGGTGAGAGGGGGGCAGCCCCCTAGGCAGGCTGAGGTGGGGGTGGCAGGCCCAGGTACCAGCAGGCCTGTGGGGCCGCCACACTCAGGCAGGAGCCAACTGTGTCTACAGAGGCGAGGGGGGTGTTCCTGCCCAGAAGGGGTGCCCCAGCATGGCTCACAGTGCTTGAGACCCCTTCATTAGCATACCAGGTCCTGGGTGGGGGGCAGGGAAATCATCCTATCTTTGAAAACACATTCTCTCTTGGGAAGGGGACAGCCCCGGGGCCTGTCAGGTAACAGGGGGAGAGACAGGAGAGGGGAGGCAAGACTGAGCTGACTTCTACCACAGCCAGTGTGCTGGCAAAGGCAGGGGCAGCCCTGGGAGGCAGGGGCAATCGCAGCTCCTTTGGCACCAAGTTGCCCAGTGGGAAGGGAGCCCCAGCAGACAGGCCCCCAGTCCCAGGCCCTCCTCAGGGTCTCTCAGACCCTGGTGCACAACCGGGGTTTGGCTGGGCCATGTGGGGACTGGCCCACCCCCAGTCACGGCTGGGCCTCGGCAGGAGTGGCCACGGAGGGTCCCTGCTCTGTCCTCAGCCCATCTGGGCAGCGGAGTCACGGGCCAGGTTATACAGCCCATGCTCTCTCCACAGAAGGGTGAGGGGGCTGGGGAGACGCCAGCGGGGTCTGAGCCCCATCTAGAAGGACAGCATCTCCAGTGTCCCCAGTGGGCCGGCTTCACACATACGTGTACACACGTGCCACCAGGGCAGATTCTGCCATTGAGAGCCTTTGTGATCCTGATCACAGAGGAATGAGCGGGGGCCCTTGATGGCAGAAATCTGAGTTCTGGGCCGGGGTCCTCCACAGACGTGCTGTGTGACTCTGAGCCTGGCCTCGCTGTCTCTCAGCCTTGATTCCTCACCTCTGCTCTCCTGGTCCTATCTCATTCCCTTCCAGCTCAGCTTCTCTGGGAGTGGGAGACAGGTGTCACCCCCACCTCCCCCGCTTCCTTCCCGTCCTCTGTCCCTCTCTCACTTCATCCCTCATCCTTGCACATCAACAACCACCCCCATCTCATTAGGGACCTTCCCCCTGCCCCTTACCCTCCAGCTCACCCTCCTTCCCATACTCTCCCTGCTCCCACCCACCCAGGCCAGGATGGGGATCACCCCTCAGCTCACCCCTCAATTCTAGAACCACTCCTGGTCCAAGCACCTCTTTCCCCCATATGTAATTTTCTTAATTGGGAGCTCGTCAATTATCCCTATGTTTTCCAGAGGAAATAAACAGCAATTAGAGAAATAAGTGGTGTTTTTATTCTCCAGGATACTCAGCGGCACGGGGCCCCCATCATCCCCGCCCTAATGGCCAGCCCAGCCGCCTGCAAGGTCCACTCTCCCACCCTCTCCCCACATCCATCCCCACATGTGTGTAAGCAAAGGGCCTGCCACCGGGCCACCCGGCAGCAGGTTGCCTCTTGGAATCTGCGTGAAGAACCATAAATCGCTGAGAAAGGGCCTCTTTCCCCGTGCAACAGAAGGTTAGAGTGTTTAAAGAGAGCAGTGGAACTGTTTTTATTAATCAGAACTGCTATAAAGAAAGCATTTTAATTAACATAATTATCCCGATTGAGAAAAGCAGTCCTTACCCCATAGATACTTTTCAGACTAAAGATGCAAGCTGTCACAATCAGTCATAATTAAGTAAAGCGAGCCATTTTTTTTTTCTCTCGCTCCCTTCCCCTCTTGGGCAACCGCTCCTCCCTAGGTTAGACCTCAAAGTAGACACAAGGCAGATGTCACGCCTTCCACGCATTCATACTTTCACACCCCGGCTGCCTCTGGAGTTGCATTTCAGAGAGGGTGCGCCCCTGGTCAGTGGGCCCTGCACCATGACCTCCTCTCATGCTTGACCTCAGAAGGTTCTCCCCACCTCCTCAGGAAGGAAGGAGACAGACCCATCTCCAGAGGCATCCACCTCCACTCCCTGCTGGATGACAAGTCCTAGAGCACCGTTTTTCCCTGACACTTGCGGGGACTTTCCTGGGCCAGCTGACCCAGAAGGAGCAATGGGGGAGGACAGCCAGCCAGGGGGCACCCCAGACCATCACCCTGGTCCAAGCCACCAGCTGCTCCCATCTGGATGCTCACCCTTCACCTCCTACCTCTCTAATCTATTCTTGACTCAAATTCAGGCCATTTTGCCACATAACAGCTAGAAATCTGTTCATACCACAAATCTAAGTGTATAACTCTCCTCATTCCAACTTAAACCCCTTCTTGGGGACTTTCCTGGTGGTCAGTGGCTAAGATTTCAAGCTCCCAATGCAGGGGGCCTGGGTTTGATTCCTGGTCAGGGAACTAGATCCCGCATGCCACAACAAAGAACTAAGATCTAAGGCCCAGAGCAGCCAAATAAATAAACAATAAATATTTAAAAAAAAATCTTCATGGACCTCACAGAGGCCTGGCCCAGCCCCCTTCAGCCACACCTCCCACCATACCTCCCCAGTGTTCTCCACTGCACCCACATTACATGTTTCCTCATCCTTCTCAGTTCACATGCTATTCCCTCTGCTTGTTGCCCTCATCCCTCCAGCCACCACCGCCCACGCTCTCAGCTCTCCTGTTCATCCTGCAGTGCGTAGCTCATGTGTCACCTCCTCAGTGAAGCCCTCCTTGACCTCCAGACCTGATCCATACCCTGTTAAATCCTCTCACAGCACTGCATACCCTCCCCTTGCTAGTGTGTGCGCGGTGGCGTTACAACAGTGCTGTGATTCTCTATTTAGCTTTAGTTTCCTCCCTTCAACTATAAACTTCAGAAAGCAGCCAGACACTTTATTGTTTTGCTTTGTTTGACAGTATTCCTGTTTGTTCACTGTTGTGTCCCCAGTGCCCAGGATGGTGCTTGGCTTGTGGTAGGTACTTAAGAAACACTCATGGAAGGAAAGAAGGAAGAGAAGGAGGAGGGAGGAGAAGAAAGCCCTGGCTCAGGGCATGCTCCGGTAAACTGTCACAGCCCCTATGTCAGATGAGGACATTTCAAGGAGGAGGTAAGGACTGCTGAGGGTGTTTCAAGGAGGTAAGGGGTCACCCCAACAAACTATGAAACATCCTACTTCCCTCATCCCATCTCAGCATCATTGCTGTGCTGTGCTGTCTGTTAGTCACTCAGTCGTGTCCAACTCTTTGTGACCCCATGGAGTGTAGCCTGCCAGGTTCTTCCGTCCATGGGATTCTTCAGGTAAGAATACCAGAGTGGGTTGTCATGCCCTCCTCCAGGGGATCTTCCCAACCCAGGATTGAACCCAGGTCTCCCTCACTGCAGGCAGATTCTTAACCATCTAAGCCACCAGGGAAGCCCTTGAATACTGGAGTGGGTAGCCTGTCCCTTTTCCAGGGGAAGCTTCCTGACTCAGGAATTGAACCAGGGTCTCCTACATTGCAGGAGGATTCTTTACCAGTTGAGCTACCAGGGAAGCCCCTCAGCATCATTACTCTCCCCATTTTACAGAACTGGACACTAAGGCCTAGAGAGGCAGGATCAAGGTTATGGTGAACCAGTGCAAGAGTCTGGGCCTGTCTCAGGCTCTGAGAATTCTGTTTTGAGGTGTGACAACAAGGGAGGAGAGAGATACAGGAGTACCCACTGTGGGTATAGTATTCCCCTTGGGTTTGGGGGATTGAGAACTGCTGGGAGCACATCTTAGGATGTGTGACCTTGGACTTCTCAGCCCATCTGAGCCTTAGCTTCTCCATCTGTGAAATGGGCAGTCTGAAGCAGGTACCATCCTCTGCCTTCTACCCATGACCCCTCCTCCCACTCACCTGACATCTAACACCCCCAAAGCTTCAGATCCCCCCCTCCTCCTTCCCCTTAAGAGACGGAGATACTGACAAACACACCTGCTCACCCAGGACGTGCCACCCTCCATGGCCACCCAGGGAGGGTGACGCTGGGAGCCTGCTGCTCGCTGCACCAACACCTGCAGCATGACACGTCCGTAGGTGACACCACGGGCGTATTTTACGCAGACATGCTGCTGTTTACTCCCTGAAAAGGTGCTTATCTTTTAGTACCTCTTAAATAGGAGACGCAAAGTATATTGTCAGCACTTTTTAAATGGCTTGTTAATGCCCCTGTAAAGCTCAGGGCTGGCCAGAGGAAACAGCTCACTCCTGGCCCTGGTGTGGCCTGAACTCCCTTGCAGTCTGCGCTCTGAGTACCACCCGTGCACTGGACTCTGGCATTGCCAGGAACTAGACAATTCCTGACAAAAAAATATGCCTAGATCCCTACTAGGGCCACAAGATTCAGTAACCCTTTGGGAATGGCTAGGAGCAGAGTTGGGCCCTCCCTGGTAGAAAAAAGTCGAATGAGCATGGGGCTTTGTAGTCAGGGGTCCTAGGTTCAAGTTCCTTCTTGGTCACTTACCAGCTGTGTGACCTAAGTCCAGTTACCAAATCTCTCTGAGCCCCAAGTTTCCTCACCTATAAAATAGCAATGCTAACTCCTGCCTCAGGGCTTTTTTGAAGAGTGAATCACATAATAAAAACCAAGTGCCAACTAACATTAGATTTTCAAGGTGTGGTAAAGGTTTCCCTGGTGGCTCAGATGGTAAAGAATTTGCCTGCAATGCGGGAGACCCGGGCTTGATTCCTGGGTCGAGAAGATCCCCTGGAGAAAGGAATGGCTACCCGCTCCAGTATTCTTGCCTGGAAAATCCCACGGACAGAGGAGCCTGGCAGGCTGCAGTCCATGGGGTCGCAGAGGCAGACACGACTGAGTGACTAACACTTTCACTTTCTTTCAATGGCATTATGGTTATGTTTTTTAAAGAGTCCTTACCTTTTACAAATATACCCTGAAACATTTATGGATAAAATTATACAGTGTCAAAATAACCCAGTGGTGGCGGGGAGTGGGTGGGTACAGAGGAAACCAGTCTGGTCCTGAGTCCACCCTCCCTGATGAGTATGTGAGGCTCAGCAGCCTCTCCACTTTCAGATAAGCTGATGTTTTCACACCGAACCATCACACAGGCATCCAGCCACCACGTGTTCATTAAGTCCAGGGGCGTGTTCTCCCAGCCACTGAAGCCTTGGACCTCTTGCATAGCAAGGGCCAGCAAGACAACATAAAACCCCAGGAAGGAACGTGGGGTGGGAGGCTGAACCTTCACAGGGGTACCCCCAGAGGCTCCTGTAGTCCACAGATGGGGAGACAGGCAGGTGAGGGGCCCCAATAACCCAGAGACTTGGGATCCCCTGGGAGTCAGGCAGCCTCTGTTTAAGGGACAGCTCTGTTTGAGCTCCAGGTTCCTATCATAATAATGGGGGTGGGAACACCCCACCCCACTTGACCTGTCTGACCTACTCAGGGTAGCAGGAGCCCAGCCTGAGGCAGGTGCTTAATCACCCTTGGACTGGCCCCACCTTCCTCAGTAAATTTAAATACAACCACCTTCAGCTACTGAAGGCTGGGGTGGGCAGGCCAGCTTCCTACTGGGCACAGGGATGCAGACTTGGTAAGAGCCATCCCGCTCTCAGGAAGCGCCCAGGGATAATGTCATTTTGTAAACTACACTGTACCCAGCAAAGCCTCAGGAAATGGGGCTGTGATGACTCTAGGACTGGGGGAAAAAGGGACTTGGGGCAGGAAAAAGGCAGTAGTAATACAGTAGTCATGTAGGGATGTGAGAGTTGGATCATAAAGAAGGTTGAGTGCTAAAGAATTGATGCTTTCAAATTGTGGTGCTGGAGAAGACTCTTGAGAGTTTCTTGGACAGCAAGAGCAAACCAGCCAATCCTAAAGGAAATCAACCCTGAATATTCATTGGAAGGACGGATGCTGAAGCTGAAGCTCCAATACTTCTGCCACCTGATGTGAAGAGCCAACTCATTGGAAAAGACCCTGATGCTGGGAAAGATTGCAACCAGGAAGAGAAGGGGATGACAGAGGACGAGATGGTTGGATGGCATCACCGATTCCATGGACATGAGTTTGAGCAAACTGGGAGACCGTGAAGGACGAGGAAAGGCTGGCATGCTGCAGTCCATGGGGTCGCAAACAGTTCAACACGACTTAGCGACTGAACAACACCAACAGTAACAATAGCAGCAACAACAACAGGGCCTGACTCACTGGCACCGGGTCACAGGCTTCACCTCTCCGACCCCCAACACCACCTACCAGGTACACTGTACCATTCTGCCCCCTGGAGCAGAGGAAATCGAGGCGCAGGAAGAGATGTTACAGCAAGAGAGGGCAGAGCCAAGCCCGAACCTGCCATCCAAACCCAAGGGCCAACAGGGCGAGGAGACGCTGGGGACACGCAATCATCCCAAGGGGCCATCAGTGAAAAGTGCCCAGTCCGGGAGCCTGTGGCCCCACTGACCTCTCCAGGCCTCCTTCTCTTCACCTGTGAAATGTGGGCAGGGAGACCACAGCCCCACCTAGCGGGCACGAGGGGAAGGCGGCACGGGTTGGAGAGGAGGCCATATCTCTAAGGTTCCTGCGGGAGCCGAGGCGGCTGTGAGGTAAGTCGGGGCGCGGGGGCGGGAGGCGAGAGAACGAGACGGATCTCTCTCAGGCTCGGGCGCTGTGATATTTTCCCCGGGTTATATTTTTAGATGGACTACTTTCTGGCCCCTCCCCCTGCCTCAGTAGGAGGAAGAACACCGAAATAGCTGGGTGTGCATGTCTGAGCAGCTATATATAGTGGGCACACACCCTCACCCGGGGCTTCTCCCACTCGCTGCCCCCAGAGCAGGAGCCGGGCGGGGACGGCCCCCTCCTCTTGCCCAGGGGCCACGGAGTCTGCTCGACTGCCCTGGCTCCCTCCAGGCACACCCCTCACCCCAATACATGCCTGTGTACACGTACACACAGCCAGACACACATCCCCAGCGGCTGCCGGCTCGGACCCGTCTCAGGGGATCGTTGAGAGGGCCCAGAGCAACCGGCAAGCCCCCTCCCCGGGAGGGTAGGTTGAGTAAGGAGAGTAAGGAGATGATTTCCAAAAACCTAAATGTAATTCTCTCTGCCTGGGGTTTGCTGGTCTACACACCGCCATCAGGCTCCTTTCTTGGACTTGTCAAATCTTCAGACTGTCACTTCAGCATCCTTAGCGGAAGATACATCTGAAGTCAAACACATTCTCCCAAACCCATCCGTCTGAGTCCTCAACGTTCGGATAGGGAAACTGAGAGCTGAAGCTCAGCAGCCAGTCAGAGCCACTTGCAAGCTTCAAGCCCACCCCTCTGAACTCAGCTGCATCATCAGTTAGGTGGGGCTGAGGCAGGCTGGCTCCCACTTCATGGGCTACTGTGAGGAGTAAATGGAGTGAGGCACATGAAGCCACCACTCCATAATGAGAAAGAGGGCCATGAGCTCCCAAGGGCCAGAAGAAACCCACAGTCTCCCTTGGCCAGAGGCCCCAGTGGGCCAGGCTCCAGCCTCATGGCCAGGGACTGGTCTATTTCCGCCCAACATCCTAGCCTGGCAGGTCTCCACCCAGCCCACAGCAGGATGGCATGTGGACCCAGTTACCACCTACCCTAGGAGAGCCTGAGATGGCATCCTGGCCTCCTCTCCATCCTCCCACTGGTCATATAAGCCATGGTAGAGGGTCAGGGTAGGAGGATTCATGCTCATTACCACCCCCTTCCAGATGGGGGGGCTCCTCCTCAGTGTCTGAAGCTGGTTTGGGTGCACCCAGTCCAGAGGCAGGAAATGGCAACCCTCTGCAGTACTCTTGCCAGGAAAATCCCATGGACTGAGGAGCCTGGTAGGCTACAGTCCATGGGGTCGCTAAGAGTTGGCACGACTGAGCGACTTCACTTTCACTTTTCACTTTCATGCATTGGAGAAGGAAATGGCAACCCACTCCAGTATTCTTGCCTGGAGAGTCCCAGGGATGGAAGAGCCTGGTGGGCTGCCGTCTATGGGGTCGCACAGAGTCAGACACGCCTGAAGCGACTTAGCAGCAGCAGCAGCAGTCCAGAGGCAGGCCTCACTGGACTTAACTGATTTCTTGTGCCAGGACCTAAGCAGGACAAAGAGCCCTGGATGGGGAATTCAGTGACTGGAGTCTTGAGTCCTGGATCAGCTGTGTGAGCTTAGGGGTATCAGATTCCCCATCTACACAGGGCAGGCAGTAGACTTGTGGTCTTTGGAAACCTTGGGATCACAGTCCACTCTGACCACAACTGACTCCCCACAGAGAGACTTATAGCCATCTTCTTGCTGAACCCTCAAAATTCCCCTAAGGGAAGGAAACAATGGTCATTTTTCAGATAAAGAAACTGAGGCCCAGGGAGGGGAAAAGGCCTGCCTGGGTCACACAGAAAGCTGGTGGCTCCATGGGAGGCCTTATCAGAGGTGGAGCCTGTATCACCAAGCCTGGGGAAGCCAGGATACCTGGGATGCCTGTGCTGAACCACTGGCTAGCAAAATTCCCAACCATGTGCCTATGAGAGGCGTTGTGTGAGCCGGCTCCAGCATGGATGGCACTGCTACAATGTGTGTGAAAGCGCCCTGTCCCCTTCCTATACCCATCCCCTAGCCATTGTGCCCAGGTTCAGAACTTCATTCTTCTAGCTCTAAGATTCCATTTGGTTTAGTGGGTTTTTAGCCCAAAGCTTCCATCAGCTGAAGACCCAAGATGAGAACCGCCTCTCGCTGGCAAATGTGGGACTCTGTGCCTTCATTTAAGTCATCAGAAGATTGGGGAAGAATGAGGCCAAGGCCCTAAATGCCCCCCCGCCCCGTCCCCGGGGACCTTCTTCCCACAAACCAATATCTACTGTGGATTCCTTGTGTCTCTGATCCTGTCCATTTCTCTTGGGTACACTGCACCCATATCTGTCCCATCACAGAGCCCCCCCAGAATTCACCCAGAGGCCCCAGCAGCCCTGTAGATGGGTGAGGAAGAAGCCTGCATCTTTACAGGGACCCACAGCACCCCCGTGGGGCCGTGGGTACCTGCTGCCCTGCCTAACTGGGCCTGGGTACAGCAGAGTCCAAAGAGGGGAGGAGGAAGGACTCATGGCCAGGGCAACAGCCATCCCCCAGGTAGAAAGGACGTGGGTCTGATGGACCTGGATGTATAGATATTGCACAGGAAAGAATTAGCTTGCAGTTGCTTTATCCTGCATTAAGTTCCTGGATGAAAAGTGAAAATGTTAGTTGCTCAGTCATATCCAACACTTGGTGACCCCACAGACCATAGCCCACCAGGCTCCTCTGTCCATGGGATTCTCCAGGCAAGAATACTGAAGTGGGTAGCCATTCCCTTCTCCAGGGGATCTTCCTGACTCAAGGACCGAACCCAGGACTCCTGCATTTCAGGCGATTATTTACCACCTGAGTCACCTGGATATCCACGTGGAAAAAAAAAAAAGAGGTTGGACCCTTAAGGTACACCATATACAAAAATTAACTCAAAATGGATTAAAAATCTAAATGTAAGCCCTGAAACTATGAAACTCTAAAAGGAAAACATAAGGGGAAAGCTGTACGACATTGGACCTGGCAATGATTTCTTGAGTATAACACCAAATGTACAGGCAACAGAAGCAAAAATAGATATATGAGGCTACATCAAATTTAAAAACTTCTGCATGTCAAAGGAAACAAAGTGAAACGGCAGCCTCCTGAGAAAATACTTGCATGTTACATATCTGGTAAGGGGTTAATATCTAGACTAAAGAGTTCCCAGAACTCAACATCCAAAACCAAATAATCCATTCAAAAAGTGAGCAAAGGACCTGAGTAGACATTTCTCCAAAGAAGATCCACAAATGTCGGGGGGTGGGAGGGAATGAGGAGGCCCCTCAGACTGAGCCTCTTCAGAGATGACCCCCGGGGTCAAGGCTGTTTCTCCTCCCTCAGACTAGGCCCACTTCCCCCTCTACCCCTGGCTGCCCACCCACCCCATCCCCCCCAATCCCAGGCCAGCGAGGCCTGGTGGTGATAGATTCTACCACAGTGCAGGCATTTCAGGCAGCTGCCTTCTCCCGCCACCAGCAGTATGATTAATGCTCAGCCTGCCAGGAGCCCATTCATCACAGCCATGCCACAGCCCCACAAGCCCAGGGCAGGTGGGCTGCACTGGGGCCTGCCTGAGTCCTGACCCTCAGAGTCTTCCCAGCTTCCAGCCAGGCCAGAGACCAAAGCCTCGCTGAGGGCCAGGGCCTGAGTGATGGCCACATCTGGAGCTGGGCTTTCTACAGCCCTCACCACCTCACTCCTGCCCCTTCCTTTCAGCCTCCAGGGAGGGACGTCCAGCGGTGGCTCTAGGGGATCAGACAGAGCTAATAGGAACCTATCTTGTCTACTGCCTCCTAGCTATGTGGCCTCACAGGCCTCATCTTCTCTGAAGCCCTGTTTCTTCATGGGTAATATGAGTGTCACATTACTCCCTCACCAGCCCACCAGCTGGGTCAAATGGTTGGAATATAATGAAAGTGTAATAAATAGTGGGCCCCACCCCTTTCTCTTGAATCCAGAGCGCCTGAGTTCAAATCCCCATTTGGCCACTTATGAGTTGTGTTACGTTGGGCAAGTTACTTAACCTTTCTGTTTTCATTTCTTCATCTGTGAAACGGCCTCATGGGTTGTGGTGAGGATTAAATAAATAAAGATTTGTAAAATGCCTAGAACAGCGCCAGGCACACAGCGGGCACTTAGGAAGCATCACTCTGTAAATGGTGTGTCGTTGGTGTCCTATTTCACAGGCTGCTCCACGGGCTGGACGTGGCTGAGTATAAGCAAGATTCTGCAAACTGGAGATTCCCATCCTCTGTGACTGCTGAACATCCCTTCCTTTTAACCGTCCTTCCCTGCCCCGCTTTATGGAGACTTTCATCCCTCAGGAGCCCAGGAAGCCCTGGGAAGGTGGCAGGGAAGACTCTGTCCTACCTCTGAGCAGCTCAGGAGCCACTGGGGAGGTGGGCATAGGGCAGCCCCGCAGGCTGAGCTGGGCTCAGGGCTGAGAGCCAGGACTCCAGGCACAGGGAACTGCGGCTGGTACTCAGGCAAGGAGGAGACACAGGAAGTTCTTGAGGCAGGCAGGCACAGGTGGCCTCAGACCCAATGTGTCCACGATCTAATGTGCCCAGAGCCTTTTCTTCCTATCGCATCCTATTTTTCCTGCCCTGGATTATGTCTCTTAGTATGCTTGGAAGCCTTCTCAAATATTTGATAGAATAAAGTGGGTATAAATATATAATACATAACATGTAAATTGGAAAAAAAAAAAAAAACCTTTCTCCCACCACATCCACAGCTCCTCCTCAGGTCATGGGACACTCGGGGCCTGAAGTCTGGAGAGAGGGAGTTCGGGGGTGGGGACTGGGGGTGGAAGTTGTGGCAGGCTCTAGCCCTGCCCCTCTTGCCTCTGGTCTCTAGTTGCACACAGAAGCTGGGAGGGTCCTGTTCTCATCCTAAAACATTCCACAGCCCTGCTAATAACAACACTGACATCTGTGACTGGAATTTGTTGAGTGCCTACTATGGGAAAAGCCTCACTCTTGGTGCGCCCATGAGCACTCCAGCTTCTCCTCCAACAGCTCTGCAAGGTGGGTTGTACTACCATCCTTCCTTCTCCAGGTGAGAAAACCGAGGCACAGAGGGCTCAAGCAGCATGCCGACAGTCACACAGCTGGTAAGTACTAGAGCTGGGACGTGCAGCAGGCTTTCTGATGCCACAGCCCAGGTTCTTAACAACTACCCATACTAAAAAGGACATGTCACTGCAGCACTATTTATCAATAGCCAGAACATACTGCTGCTGCTGCTAAGTAGTGTCAGTCGTGTCCGACTCTGTGTGACCCCATAGATGGCAGCCCACCAGGCTCCTCTGTCCCTGGGATTCTCCAGGCAAGAATACTGGAGTGGGTTGCCATTTCCTCCTCCAGTACATGAAAGTGAAAAGCGAAAGTGAAGTCACTCAGTCGTGTCCGACTCTTCGCAACCTCATGGGCTGCAGCCTACCAGGCTCCTCCGTCCATGGGGTTTCCCAGACAAGAGTACTGGAGTGGGGTGCCATTGCCTTCTCCAAGCCAGAACATAGAAGCAGCCTAAATATCCATCGATAGATAAACATGTGCATATATACAGTTGAATATTACTCAGCCAGAAAAAAAAAATGAACCTATGTCATTTGCAGAGATGTGGATGGGCCTCGAGTCTGTCATACATAATGAAGTAAGTCAGAAAGAGAAAAACAGACATTATATATTAACACATATAGGTGGAATCTAGAAAAATGGTATAGATGATCTTATTTGCAAAGCAGAAGTAGAGACATAGACATAGAGAAAAAACATATAGACACCAAGGGGGAAGGGATGGTGGGATGAACTGGGAGATTGGGATTGACATGTATACACGATTAGGTGTAAAATAGATAACTGATGAGTACCTACTGTACAGCATGAGGAGCTCTACTCAGTGCTCTGTGACCTAAATGGAAAGGAAATCCAAAAACAAGGGGATATATGCATTGTTGTTGTTCAGTCGCTCAGTTGTGTCTATTTGTGACCCCATGGACTATATACATATAGATAGCATACATATACCTTATAACCCCATGGATACATGTATACATATGGCTGATTCACTTTGTTGTACAGCAGAAACTGACACAGAAGTGTAAAGCAACTATACTCCAAAAAATATTTTAAAAAATAAAATGGTATAAATAAATAATAAAAAGGATATGTGAGTTTCCTGGTGGCCTAGTGGTTACGATTCAGTGTTTTCACTGCCATGGCTCAGGTTCAATCCCTGGTTAGGGAACTGAAATCCCACAAACCATGTGTTGGGGCAAAAAAAAAAGAGGCTGAAAAAGGACATGAGACTAGGTGGGGTGCCGGGGGCTCAGCAAGACATCCCTGAGACCAAGAGTCCAGCCCCGGCCCCCACCCACCCATGCAGGGGCCGACCCTGCCTCTCTGACTTTCTGTGTCTACACGGAACCAGGCTCTCTCCTCCCCTCCAGCTGTGTGAACAGGCGTGAGCCTGGGGAGGGCGGCTAGGTTAGGATGCATTCACTCCACAGGTAGCAGGGTGGGAGGTGAGCAGGCACTGTGAGGTAGCAAGCCGGGGAATAAAGGCCTGACTTCACCAGAGTGGCCTGAGCCCCTTCTGAGCCTCAGCTTCCACATCTATAAGAACAGTCAGAACCTGCTGGCAGGCTAGTTGAGGTGATGCATATCAGAGGCCTCCCTGGGGCCTGGCCCACAGGGCTGGGCAGGATCCTGACTCCCTAAGATTTACAGGCTCTCCCAGGACTGCCCACTGAACAAAACCAGAGCTGGGCCCCACCAGGTCAGAACCCTACCCCACAACTGCCTAGTCACTACACCTTCTCTGCCTCAATTTCTTCAGCAGTAGAATGGATATAATAGAATTATCACTAACCCAAGCCTGGCATACAACATCTCAGCCAGTAATTATTTTTATTATCTTGGGGCACTTCTGGTCCACGCTAGAAATCCTCTCTTCCTGGATGGGGGATTGGACAGAGTCATGTGCAGAACAGGGCTAGGTGCCAGGCACTAGGCTCCAGTGTGGAAGCCGCCCCACAGATGCCAATTCCACAGGAGGTGGCAGAGAGCCACCCGGCTGCCCCGGTCTCCCAGAAGCGTCCAGCCAAACAGGGAGGACATGGACACATAGTCACACGTGCACACCCAGGACCACGCATTATCACGGCCCACAACAGTCAGAGCCTAGCACTACAACCCCACTGGTTCTTGGTGCCCTGCAGGCCCCCCAGGACATAGGACAGAGTGGGGTTCAATCCCATCTCTGCCTCTTCTGTGACTTGGATCAACTCACTCTCCCCATATGGGCCTCTGTTTTGCATATGGAAACAGAGCTAGCGATAGCCCTCTCCTCTATGAGGGTTGAACGTGGTTACGTGTGTGAAAACTGTGCTAGGTGCCCAGCAGGTGGCATGTGCCAGTTCTTTCTCTTCCCTTGTCTCCTCCCTGCCTCCCACCTCCACCTGCCCTGCCTTTCAGGCCAGCCCCAGCATTACGGCTGCTGCCTCCCTGCACCCCGTTTAAAGCAGCCTCGGTATCTCCTCGAAACTCAATGTCACCCCTCTGTGCCCACCTCCACCCTGGCAGCTGAAAGCACCAATCACTAAAGCAGGGACAAGCTCCCTCGCACCCAGAAGTGCCCCCGGCAGCCTTCAGTAATTGATACCCAGAGGAGGACAGCAGAGCCACCTTCCCGCCACCACAACCCCAGGGGCTGGAGTACAGAGACCTAAATACCACTGGCTTCAGCCACAGCTGGCTCAGCTGCCCGCCCACCCGTAAGAGTAAGCAGCCACCAATCCTGGCAATTATAGCAACTCCATGGACGGGGCCCTTGCCACATGCCAGGCCATGTTTAAAAGCTCCTCACGCATCATCTTATCCAACATCCCCGCAACGAAGTGGCTGTTGCACCCATGGTACAGATGAGGAAACCGAAGAACAGAGACATTAGGAAACTTGTTCAAAGTCACACAGCTCACAAATGGTGACACTAGGAAACCAGATGATCTGGCCTAGAACTCGGGCTCTTAACACTATACTTTTCTGCTAAGTTTATCCCCAAGCACTATAGAAATGCCCACGACTGAAGGCCTGGTGGGGAGAGGGGAGAGGGCCGTGGGGTCTCCCTTCTGTGCTGAGCTAACAGAGGTGAAAACAAGGAAACGGAGACACTCTGACTTCTTAAAGCTGAAAATTACATCCCCAGGAATAGGATGTCAGTTAGGGCACAGGCCTGACACCCAGCCCCATCAGTCCCCTGTTTTAGAAATGAGGGCAGTCACAGCTTGTATCCACATCTCAGACCCACACCAGAAGTCAAGCCAGTGAATTCCGGCAGGCGTGATGGAGAGGGGGTGGGTGTATGACAAGCCCACCTGTCCAGACTGGAGCCTTTCTCTAGGCCTCCTGGGCTCTGCTGGGTGGACCCAGGCCCCTTCTGGAGCTGCCCTCACCTTTCTAGTCCCCTCAGAAGCCAACATGTGGCTTCACTTGGGGCAGAACACTGACTAAGGCTGGCCACCACCCGTGCCCAGCCTTGAGTGCAGATAGAGCCCATGCCCTGGTGTGACCTGCGGCTCCCCCTTCTGCCCCTAGACAGATGCTGCTGTAACCGTGGCTCCCAGATTTGCATAATGCCTCCCTGCCAGGCTCCCCATGCCCCCCCCCCATGTGGGCACTGTTCCAGCACAGGTTTCTTCTCTTCCAAAGATTCCTCAGGCCATCCCACGAGTTATAAAAAATCAAATGTGCATCAGATGCCAGTTCCAGGTGTGCCAGATGACATCCCTTCAGACTTCTGCGGTCAGCCCTGCGGATCTGAACCTGCCCCTTCCCAGTTCTGCTCCTAAGCAGCATCCCTGTAGCTGAAGCCCATGTCTGAAACAAGCGCCTGGCTTGCTCTCACTCAACTGAGTGGGGCTGGGGCCCACTCGGCCACCCAGGGGATGGTGAACTGCAGAGAGCAGCTAAGGGCAGTGACTGTGGGGTAGCTTCTAAGAGGGGCACACTCTAAGCAGAGGGGCTCAGTGTGCAGACACAGAGGAGAGGAAAGGGGGGTGTGCTGCAGAGAGGGAACCCAAGAGACCAGTCAAGTGGCTTCATTGTGCAGCCCTGCTGATTGTGGCCCCCTGGTCCAGATGGGAGTTCAGCTCCCACACCACATGTCATGGCTTCTCTGGAGGGCAGACCGTAGCTCCTGGGGACCTGGACAGGAAGCATGGTGGCCAAGAGTGTGGCCTCCAACCATTCCTCTCCCCTTGGGAGGCCCCAAACTGGGAGGCAATGTGTGGAGTAGTTGGGGGTGATGTGCAGACTGCAGAACTTGGAGAGAGAACCTGATCCAGATCCTGTCTTGGCCAACAGGGCCCCATCCCCACCTCCTAGCCTTGGCATTTCCACCTCTAGGAAGGGAACAAACTGCTCCCACTCACAAGTTGTTAAGATTAATGAGCTAATGAAAGTGTGAAGAATGTTTCTTGTAGACTTGAAAGATGTGGCCAACCATGGAAAATTAATAACAATTAACACCCCTCCTCCAGGCAGTCTGCCTGGACTGGGTTCACTGGGCAGAGTTTTTCCTCACAAGAAAGACAGGAAGTCTGTGCTGGCCTTTGCAGGGGTGTCTCAGTTCTTCCCTGTTCCCCAGAGTCCTGCAGACTCTTCCCAATAACCAGAGCCACCCCTTGCCTGACCCTAGGCTCTGTGCTCACAGAACTCAGTCCTTGAGGCAAAAATAACTGATGTGCCTTTTAACATTTCCTGAATATCAACTGTGTGCTAGGCTCTGTAGCAAGCCTTCTTTATACAACACAATGCCCTGAAGGATGCACCGTGAGGGGCCCCTTTCACAGATGGGGAAATGCAGAAGAGTCGCAGAGACAAGGGGGAAGCCAGGACTCCAAATGGTTATCCCAGTGAACCCCCACCCTGTGCTGTGCAGCAAGGCTAGGCTGTCAGATGAGGGTGGAGGACCAAGGAACCCTACCCTCAAGTCCCCCACTGCTCCCCGCTGGCTGCTGCTATTGCTGTGAAAGGCTTGGTGGGGATGGTGCCACCTCCCCCCCTTCACACTCCTCCGCTCCCTCCCTTGCGTGGAGGCGAGACTGACTCAGCAGACATCCTGGGGCCCCTGATGCCAAATTAGAGCCAGAGTCCTCCTAGAAATCATCCACTCAGCAAAGCCTCCTTGGAGCTCAAGTCCGAGGAGACACAAGAAACAGGGGAGGGGAGGGGAAGCGCATGCCCTGCCCGGAGATCTGCTGGGGCCTGTCCATGCAGCCCCTCATCAAACAGCATTCTCCAGGCCCCAGAATACTGTCCCCAAAATGCTTATTCATTGCAGAGCACAGCCAGGCCCCCAAAGCCTCAGCTCGACCACCCAGAGCACCCACAGCCTAACTCATGCCCTGGCTTGTCCCCCACAGGCATGCCCACAGCTCTGCCCCCTGCTCATTGAGGGACCTCCAGGGTCCCCAAGCCCCACTCCTGTCTGGTTCCTACGCCAGCAGCTCCCAAACCCCAGCAGCTGCTCCCTAGTATCAGTAAGCCTCACCGCATCCGACCTAGGAACCACTCTCCTCTTTTCTTCCCTGAAAGCTGATCCCAAGCCCCTTCTGCATTCTGCAACTCAGAAGCACCCCCAGGATCATGGCTGAAGGAGGGCAGGGGCTCCGGGAGACGGAAGAGGAGAAAGAAAGAAAGAAAAGATGGCAGAGAGGGCGAAGCAGAGGGAGACAAGGCCCCTGGAACCTGCCCGGCACACATTTCACCCTCCGGTCCTCTCCTCATCCACCACCCCAGACATCTGCTGCTTACCTCTAGGGGGCACAAGCAGGCTCAGGGACTCTTCAGAGGGACACCTGCAGAGAGACAGCGGAGAAGAGCAGTCAGATGGAGACCTGCAGACTCTTCACCCATAGGACCCTTCTGGCGATCAACCCCACCAAGTGTCTGCCCACAGCCCGGAACAGAAGGAGCAGGAGACTGGGCAGCCCAGGGGTGCCAGACTCACTGCACAGAGTTAAGAATGCCCTTTTCTGTAAGTCAAGTACCCTGCTGCAGCTGGCTGGGGAGGGGCCTCAGAAGAAACGGAGTTATCCCAGAGGGTTCCTGCTCCAGCCCCAGAGCTCCACAGAGCCCCTGAGGGACGCATACATAAGCAGAGAGCACCTGTCCTCACCTACCTGTACCTGTGGATTCTCTGGACCCTGGACACACAGGGTTGAGCCTCAGATTCTCCCTCCTAGGGTCAGATGTGGTGGCCAGAAGGAGCACCAAAGCCCTTTCTTTCACCTCTAAGTGGGACCTTGACCTGGTCATCTCAGCTTTGTCACCAGTTCACCCCACGACACTGGGCAGGCCCCCTCCCCTCACTGGGCCTTGACTTCCCCCTCAATACCAGTCGGTGAATCAGAGTTGCCTGGAGGGCTTGTCAAAACACAATGTGCTGGGCCCCACCCCCAGAGTTTCTGATTTCAGCAGGTCCAGGATGGGGCCCGAGAATCAGCGTTTTCAAGAAGCTCCCAGGTGATGCTGATGCTGCCATTTGGGGAACTTTGAGAACTGCTCGTCTAGTTGTATCTGGCCTGCAAAGTGCATAGTCCACACTCTCAAGGAGTTCACAGGCTAACCGAGGAGACCACACGTATGTGCACACACCACTGACTCAAGGAATGTGGAAATGTGGCTTATAGATCACAGCAGGAAATGTGGCTTATAGATCTACTAGGTTTGGGCTATGGGCCAGTGCAGTCATGTAAGGCTTCCTGGAGGAGAGAAAGGCCTAATTTACCTTTTGTTACATATTGTAGTCTTATTCCTATACAAGTAATACAGGCATACCTTGTTTCATTGCACTTTACAGTTATTGTTTTTACAAATTAAAGGTTTGTGCCAACCCTGCATTGAGTAAGTCTATCAGCACCATTTTTCTAACAGCATTTGCTTGCTTCATGCCTCTGTGTCACTTTTTGGTAATTCTTGCAATAGTTGAAACCCTCCACTAGCAAAAAGATTATGACTCACTGAAGGCTCAGATGATGGTTAAAATTTTTTTAGCAATGAACTATTTTTTAATTAAGGTATGTACCTGTTTTTTTCAGCCATAATGCTATTACTTAATAGACTGTAATATAGTGTAAACATAACTTTTATGTACACTGGGAGACCAAAAACTTCATGTGACTCACTTTACTGCAATATTCACTTAATTGTGGGGGTCTAGAACCAAACCCACAATATCTCTGAGGTGCGCCTGCACATGAAAGCTTTCTCTTGTTAAAGAGCTTCAGATACAGATGCTGCTGTCATTTAGTCCTTCAGTCATGTCCGACTCTTTGCCACCTCATGGACTGTAGCCCACCAGGCTCCTCCGTCCATGGGATTTCCCAGGCAAGAATACTGGAGTGGGTTGCCATTTCCTTCTCTAGGGGATCTTCCCTACTCAGGGATTGAACCCACATCTCCTGCATTGCAGGAGGATTCTTTACCACTGAGCCGCCAAGGAAGCCCTTCAAATACAGATACCTATTGGGTAAACATATTCTCACTCACAACCACATCTCCAGAGGTCCTGACTGCCCATCTGGTGTGAAACTTTCACTAAGCATTTGCACAGACATACAGAGAGGTGCACAAGTGTTTATATATAGAACAAACCCATGGTTACACACCAGGCAGGAAAGTCTCTGTGCTGCTGTATAATCAGGTTCCTCACTTAATAGATTTTGGAGAACTTTCCCCATCTATATATAAAGGTAATAATGATCACTGCTTGTATTCACTGAGCACCTACTATGGGCCAGATACTGGGTTGAGCACTATATATATTAACCCATTTAATTATCGTAACACTCCCCTCCCCAGGGTGGATGCAGCTGTTAGCCTAATTTGTAGAGGAGAAAACCAAACTGCAGCGTAACCTGCCCAAGAACGTCCAGCCTAGGGAGTGGCTGAGCACGTGAACACCAGTGTCCGTGCTCCAAACGGAGCCCCCCATGCTCAGTGCTACATGGAGGAACTCCACTCAGGGACAAACTCTCACCTACTTAATCAGACCTCCCAGGATGAGTGCTTAGGGGGTTCCAATTTTTTATTTCCATTGCTAGGAAGAAGCCTGCCTCTTTGTACACATGCATTTCTAAAAAGTAGGTCAAAGTTGTACACATCTTACTTTTTTCTTGCGGGGGGAGCATTTCTTAGTTCCCCAATCAAGGATCAAATCTGTGCTCCCTGCAGTGGAAGAGTGGAGTCTTAACCCCTGGACCACAGGGGTGAGATCTCAGGGTATACACATTTTAAATTTGGATACACTGCCACATTGTCCTCCAAAAATGTCTCTGCCAACGCCAGGCTGACTATTTCCCCAGGTGAATGCCTACTGAAGAACAATTCCCATTTATCTGGCAACCTACTAGTTGCCAGGTCCAGTAACATCTGGCTTGTCATTTCTGTTTTGCAGATGTGGAACGGAGACTCTGAGAGGTTAACTTTCTTGCCCAAGGTCACACATCTGATAAAGAACATATCGATTTTCTTTGCTATTATGGAGGAAGAAAGAGAGGGAGGAAAAAAGAGAGGGCCAGAGGGAGAGAGGTTCCTCAACCCACATGACTCACATGCCCTTCCATCTTTCTGCTCCCGTTTATAGCAAAGGTCTCGAGCAGTCCCTACTCAGCGTCTCAGCCTCCACTCCCTCACTTCCAGCTCTCCCTCACTCCCTCTCCAGTTGTGCTTCCACAAAACTGCTCTTCTCAAGGTTCCCAGAAAACTCCATTTTGCCAAACCCAGCAGTCACCCTGATGCGGCTAACTGCTTCCTCCGACAGGAAACGCTGTATCTCTGAGCTCCCAGGATTCAGCCTCTCCTGGTTGTGCTCCCAGGCTTTCCTCCCTTCTCACCCAAACTGCCTCCAAACATCCAAGGCCCCAGGGCTGGCAGGGCTCTCTGGTCTCTCCTGTCTACATTCCCTGCTCTCACCTGGTCTCTGTAGCTTTAAATCCAGCCACGCCCCCAATCTCTCTCCAGCCCCAGCTCTCTCCTGAGCACCAGCTGTGTGTATCCACAGGCCTATTTGTCATCTCCACTTGCTCATCTAAGAGACCTGTCCAAAACAGAACTCTTAATTTTTATCCCCCAAATTACATCTCCCTCAAGCCTTGACTCCTCTCTGCCTCACCCCACACCCAAGCCATCAACATACCAGGTCAGTACAACCCTGGAAACACATCCCAAACCTACCTGCTTTCCCTGTTCCTCTGCTCTTGCCCTCATCAGCCCTTGCCTGGATAACTGCAGCAGCCTCCTGCCTCTCCCGGCTCCCTGATCCCACCCTGGTCCCAAACTATCACAGCAGCCACATAGTGGTACAGACAGAATCTTTCGCTCTCCAGCCATATGCAAGGGGTTTCCATGGCAGAGAGAATCAAGTCCAGACTATTCAAAGTCTGCCCACCACGGCTCAGAATTCACCTTGAACCACAATCTGGCCCCCTCCCACACCAGCCAGTTTCGGGGACTCTGTCACTGCTGCTCCTTCCGCCCAGAATGCTATTTACCCAGACCTTCTTATCATCCTGTTCAAACGGGACCTCCTTTATCTTCCCTGGCCACCACCAGCCACCCCAACCTCTCCCATCTTTCATGGACTTTATCCCTGCTACGGCTGCTCAGTCGCTTCAGTCATGTCTGACTCTTTGCAACACCATGGACTGCAGCCTGCCAGGCTCCTCTGTCCATGGGATTCTCCAGGCAAGAATACTGCAGTGGGTTGCCATGCCCTCCTCCTGGGGATCTTCCCAACCCAGGGATCAAACCCAGGTCTCCTGCATTGCAGGTAGATTCTTTACGGCTGAGCCACCAGGGGAGCCCCAGACCTTATCCCTATCTGACATTATCTTGTTGATTTACTCCCTGTTGTTCATGCATCTCCTCATCATAAGATGAACCCAGTAAGGCAGGGAGGGACCGTATCCATCTTACTCACCTCTATATCCACCTCTTACTATGTGCAGTACTCGGCACATTGCCCTCAATAGATATCTGATGAATGAATGAATGAGTGGGCAGAGGCAGCTCTATCTGACTCCAAAGCCTGTGCTTCTGTTTCCTATACAACCTGCTCCCATATGAAGCAGGAAGGAGCCAGAAGGCAGACCCAGCAGGGCAGGACCCTCTGAGCAAAGGCAGGGAGGTGGGCGCAAAGCTGAGACAAAGCCAGCTGGAGTGGCGGATGCACGCTGGAGAGCAGCAGGGCCTGGGGCCTCCCTGGCGTGCCAAGCTCAGCAGCCCCTGCCCCAGGGGGGAACTGGGGCCCTCACACCTGCCAACCTGTCCCATTCAGGAGGGAGACTTGGGGGGCAGCTGGCAACTGAGCGCAACTGGCGGGGGGCCAGGATGGCTGCCAACAGCTGGCGCTGCTGCCAGGCAGCCAAGTAATCGTGTTAGCCAGCGGAAATTGGTCCAGGGAGTTTTTTCCTTCGCCTCCCGTTTTCTTTCTCCTCTCTTCCCCCTCGGAGCTGCAAGACTCGGAAGATTGATCTTTGCCTGAAACGGAGGAGATAACTCGATATAATGAACTCCACTGTTCCTCTTGCTGTTTGGAGCTTTTAAAAAATTTAAAAGGGCCGGGGACAAAAAAGCTCATCCTCAGGGTTCTCTGGGGATGCTCGTCCTCCCCTGGAAGCCCCTGCCTCTGTTCATGCCCCTCTCCCAATTCTCCATCTGCCTCCTTTCCCCTTCTTTTTCCCTTGGGATGCCTTGATGGAACA
This sequence comes from Okapia johnstoni, assembly GCA_024291935.2. Lineage (NCBI taxonomy): Eukaryota > Metazoa > Chordata > Mammalia > Artiodactyla > Giraffidae > Okapia > Okapia johnstoni. The sequence goes on from CM044326.1 coordinate 28,921,379, forward strand.
AAGGTTAAAAATAATCCCCTTTCTCTCGCAGGTTTTAAAAATAATTTTGTTGAGGTCAGGACTGGATCGGCCAATGGCCCTGCCTGCCACAGACCCACCCCTATGGCTGCCCCCACTCCCCAGAGTCACCAGCCAGCCTGGGGGTGACAAATTGGCTCAGACCCCCTCTTCTCAAAGCATTTCCAAAGGGAGCCATGAGGCCCAGCCCGCCCACTGAGGCGCTGCCAGAGACGACTTTTGTTCCAGCAAAGGGCTCTTTAAAGAGCCACCTAAAGACGCACCAAAGAAGCCCAGCTCCAGCTGGGACCCAGGTTTTGCCCCACCTCACTGGAGGTCCATGCCTCCCCATCCCCAGTCAACCTCACCCTTCTGCCTAGGACTCTTGGTTCTGTGCTGCAACATATGTCCACACAATCAATCAACATTTATTGAGCACCTACTCTGTGCCGAGCATTGGACTGGAAGCTGGGGACCCAAGGGACAACCAACCCCTTCTGATTCCTGCCCTCAGTGGCCCGAAAGCCTGGTGAGCAATCAGTGGTCACACTGGTTGGGGCGGGGTGGGGCGGGGGCACCCTGAGAGCATAGACAGTGGTCAGGGGAGGCTTGCCTGAGACAGTGTCCTTAGAGCAGAAATCTAAGGACAAGTAGAAGACCACAGAGCAGATGGTATGGGTGGAGGGTTCCAGGCATTATTGGGAGGGCCTGCTCTCAGACCCAGTGTTGGGGTGTTGGGGGTCGGCTTCTTCCCTGGGCTCTCTACCTGCAAAGGGAGGCCAGATCCAGTAATTTCTTACCTGACATTCAAGGCCCTTTCTAGCCTGGACTCTGACCCCAAGATCCCCCTCATCTCCAGCCTCCTCCTTCAAGGGACAGCTCAAATGTTGCCTCATCTGCCCCTGGGCAGGAATTTCTACTCCCTCAGGGCCCCTACACCAGTGCCTCTGCACCCTGCCTGTGGGATTCTACAGGCCCCCTGCTCACATGGGTCATGCTGAGCAGTCTCTGTGTAGCCAGAGCCCCACACAGAGCCAGCAGTGTGTGGCAAGTACAAGGGAGCAACTGGGACACCATCAGAAGGTTCCAGCTCAGATCAGTGACGGCTGAAGGCATCAGAGAGAGCTTCCTGAAGAGGTGGGTCAGGGCTCTGAATAAAGAAGGATGTGTACAAGAGAAGTCAGGGTGTGGGGGGTGGCAGGGATCCAGGGCAGCAGAGACAGAGCAGCTCAGGAAAAGGCCCGAGGACGCAGGCACCCCAAAGTCTAGGCTGATCACTAAGCTGTAGCCCTTAAGAAGTCAAGATGGAAAAGGGGAAACTGAGGCTCAGAGAGCAGCTGCTTCTACAAGGCAACAGAGGCAGATGGGATGCTGTCCAAAGGTCCTTAAGCAGTCATTGTCCACCAGCACCCATTTCCAGTACTGTGAGTGCTAAGTCGCTTCAGTCATATCCGACTCTTTGAGACCCTCTGGGCTGTATCCCACCAGGCTCCTCTGGCCATGGGATCCTCCAGGCAAGAATACTGGAGTGGGTTGCCATTTCCTTCTTCAGGGGATCTTCCTGACTCAGGGATTGAACCCACGTCTCTTAAGTCTCTTGCATTGGCAGGCAGTTTCTTACCACTAGCGCCACCTGAGATGCCTCAACACCTATTAGAAGAGCTCACAGACCAGAAGGCAGGCAGGTACCACACCATGTGGCCTGTGAATGGGGGATAGGAGCTTGGAGAGCCCAAACCTGAGCTAGGGAGGGAAGAGACAGCCGAAGTGATTCTCTGAGGAGATGTTTGCTGGGCCAGCAAAGGCACTTCAGGCAGCAGGTCATCCTAGGAGATCCACCAGGTCTGTTTCTTTGCCCCCATCCAGGGTTTCCGGCTTGGCCGGGCTCCTGGGAACACAGTCAGCCCACTCCAGCCTGAACCTTGAAAAAAACCATCCCTTTCCCCACTCACCATATTGCCCTGAGAGGCTATTCTGAAAACCCCCTGGCCAGTCTCAGGCTCTCTGTCCTTCACGTTGGGGCCCTGAGGTCCCAGCCTCCTGGGCCCAGGGACACAGTAGAGGTGAAGAGCTCTTACCAAGGAAGGCCCCCGAAACTGCGTGCTCCTCCCGCATCTCCCAGGCGGCCCTGGAAATCAAGCCTGGCCACCCAAGAGGGGCAGGCCACAGCCCCCACAGATGGTAGTGTGGCCAGCCTCTCTCCCCAGGGCCCACCACTGCCAGGAAGAAAGGGAAAGGCCCAGCCTGACCTTGTGGTTCAGCAGGCAAGTGGCTTCCCGCCTCAGCTTCTCCAGCGCAGCCCCTTGGGGCTGTGGGCTCTGCGGGCATCAGGGCCGGCTGGGGGCACAGGAAGCTCAGTGTAAACAGCCCGGCCTGCTGCTAGGGCCTGAACCCTGGTCCCCACACAGAGCGGGGAAGCCTCACCCAGAACATCCGAACACAAGGCTTCCCAAGACCTCAGCTGAACCCAGAGAGGAGAGGGACTGAGGGGAATCAGGGTTCAGACAGAGGGGGAGAGAGTCTGGTGGGAGGAGGGGCAGAGAGAGGCTCGGGCCACACCAGTGGGCAGCACCTGAATGCCAGGTGGCTGGAAATATCGGGCATCACTGTCTGTGCCCAGTAGCTCATGGGCTGATCCAAGGAGAGGAGTGGGGCTCAGCCAGTTACTGGCAAACAGGAGGCCACAACAGAGGGGCTGCTCCAGGGATGCTGACTGACCTGTCTGAGCCTCCCAGGCCCAGCTCTGGTCAGGCCAGAAAACCTGCCGTTGGGCATGTGTGGAGCTTAACACTTTTTCCTAAGCCTCTGAGGGGTGAGAAAGCCCAGGCTGGTCCCCCCACCACGGGCTCCCGGCAAGTCCAGCCAAAGTTGCCCCTGCCCATCACTGCACCTTCTCCCCTCAGCCTCTGGGGAGCAGAGTCACAGCAAACCAGGACTTGAGGAGGCACCATGGGCTACAGGGCTGGGGCCTGACACAGCAGCTCACCTTCCCTTCCAGCAGCCCTCCGAGGCAGGCGTGAGCATCCCCATTTCAGAGAGGAGAACAAGGCTGAGTCAAAGACACAGCATCTTGCTCCCAGTCCAACGATGAGAAACACCCAGGTGATGCGCAAAATCATAACTATTATCCAGCCCATCAGAGAACTGAGGTCACAGGGCAAGCAGGGGAACCAAACTGCAGAGGTTGACAGGCCGCTCCAAGGAGCCTGAGATACACACATGGTCTCACCCGGGGCAGGCAGGGGAGGAAAGGGTGCTTCCAATACAGCAGGTGAGCAGAAGACAGCTACAGGTGGACGAAGCCTCAGGGGCTGAGTGTGGGTCAGTATATGACCATGCAGATCCCACGGTCCCAGGCACAATTGGGGTTTGCCTTCCCCACAAGCCTGTCTTCATGGGCTCCCACAACACTCATGCAAAAGAGGAGGGGCGCACAGTAGGAGATGGAAGAAAGACCCCTCAGTGCACAGACAAGACACCCAGCCCACCTCTCCTTGCTGAGCTGGCTGTCCCTGGAACTTCTCCAACCTCCCTTCCAGCCTCCCCGGCCAGGAGGGGTCTCGCTGGGGGATTTGGACAAACCATAATCCTCTCTGGGCTCCTTCTCTCATCAGTTGCATCCACAACCATCACCTTCACCAGGGCCCACAGCGTAGTGAGAGAGGGCCAGTGGGGAGCCAAGGAACTGGGGAGCAGACAGATAGCACCTCTTACATCTTCTCTATGAAAGGGGACACATGACCCCAACACCCCAAGGCGGAGTTGAGGGGCTGAAAGGGCACAGATGACTGGGGGCGGGGCCAGAGCCGAGGCTTCCTGGTTCGGGCCTGCACCCTATGCCCTGCCTAAGGAGCTTCAGCCTAAAATGGGCTGCAGGGTCTGCTCCAATCCTTCTGCAGACAGGCTACTCTGGGTACAGAGTGAGGAGTGAGTCTCTTTTCTTTCTCCCTTTAGATAGCCAAATTATAGTTCGATATAAAAGCAGAGGCAAAGGCATCAACTTCGGGATTTATTCTCTTCCTAACAAGCAAGTGGGGAGGACAGAGGGAGGCAGGAGGGAGACTGAAGATTTGCGGTGACTACAGGTGGGGGGCAGAATAGAAGGAAAAAACCCCAGGTCGCTGCTGGGGGAGGGAAGCAGCAAGGCAGGGGGCCAGCTGGAGGGGGTGCTTCTGTGAGCCTTGGGGGTGGGAGTCGTTACCTCCCAACCAAGCAGGAAAGGTGGGATCTGAGGAGCTTGGGCTCCAGGAGCAGGTGGGGGCCCACCCTACTTTCATTTATGCAGCCAGACAATCAACAAGTATTTTTTGAGCACCTATTTTGCTCCAGGCCCTGAGGGTCCTCAGTGAGTAAGACAAGGTACTTGAAAGGGAAGTGAATGTGTTGTAGACAGGCTGGTCCAACACCTCCAGGGAGGCCTTGACGCTGGTTGCACACCGGACACGTTCGTGAGACACCAGGAAAGCCCAGAGTGGAGGGAAGAGCAGAGGTTTGGAATTAAACGGGCTTTGGTCTGAATCCTGGACCTTCATCATAAGCCATGTCCATGGGCAAGTCCCCCACTCTCTCTGAGCCTCAGTAACAAAAACAATAGCAGCTACCTTTCATTTAACAGTTACAACATACTCAGGTTTGTTCTATGACTTTACATGCATGCGTGCATGTGTACGTGCTCAGTCGTTTCAATCATGTCTGACTCTTTGTGACTCGATGGACTGGTAGCCCACCAGGCTCCTCTGTCCACGGGGATTCTCCATGCAAAAATACTGGTGTGGGTTGCCATGCCCTCCTCGAGGGGATCTTCCTAGGGACTGAACCTGCATCTCTTATGTCTCGTGCATTGGCAGGTGGGTTCTTTACCACTAGCGCCACCTGGGAAGCCCCTTTATATGTATAAACTCATTTAATCAGCACAACACTATGAAGTAGGTACTATCATTATCTCCCTTTTCTTGGAGGAAACCAAGACACAGAGAAGTTGTGGAGATACTGTGTGAATGGAGACCAGTGTAGGGTCACCTAATGGTTCCTGAGACACCTGAGGACATAGAGTACCTGAGTTTGACAGAGCAGATTGTAAGAACTGGGTCAGGATAAGTCAGTCAGTAACACTGCTTGGGGACCCTTCATAAGGAACATGGGTGTGAGTGAGGGATCTCCTCCACTTCGTGCCATGGTCTCCCATCACTCACCCAACCCAAAGGCTAAAAGCACCTACTTGTCTCTCCACCTGTCCAATTCCTGCTCAGCTATTTTCTCAGGTCCAGAGTCAGTACTGCTACCGCCTCCAAGAAGCCAGCCCAGATTGCCCAGCATCCTTTAGAGCACCTTGAACCTGCAGTCTAACTGAGGACTAAAGCAGACCTAGAGGGTAGAACTGCCCCAGGGCCATGAGGAAAGGACTATCAGCTGTAGAAGCATGGCTGGTGGGGAGGCGAGCCCTGCCTGGAGGATAACAAGGCACCCTACCCTGCAGGAGACTCAGGCAAGACGCTGTGCTTGCTGGCAGCAGAGCTAACGTGATGGATGATACCATTCAATAAATTTCAGTAAGAAATAAATCCCAAGACCTGCGCGCCAGGTGAACTGGGGGGTGTATCCGTCTTAGAGATGCTTAATGAATGTGCCAGCCGCAGTGGATGGCAGCACATACATCTGCCTCCCACCCCTCTCCAGCTCCTTGTGCTCTGGGACCACCCTCATCCCCAACCCTCAGGCTCAGTCCTTTCCCTAAGTTCTCCTAGAATCAGGGATAGAGGGTACAGGAGAGGTGCAGAGATTAGCTGGTCCGGACCAAAACTCCCATTGCACAGACTGGAAAACTGAGGCCCAGAGAGAGCAGTGACTTACCCAAGGTCGCAAATGAAGCCAAATGCAGAACCTAGACTAGAACCCATGCCTCCAGCCAAAGCCCACGTGGCCACTCCCTTAGACTCTACTCTCCAGGGACTGCTCCAAACCCTCCCTGCCTTTAAGTTCTGCTGAGTTTCCCCCCATCCCCAGGCGCAGGGCTCCTCCAGAACACTAATCCTGGATCCTTCTGTCCCTCTGTTCCCCTCTCTAGCCACGACAAAATGGCTACACCACGGCAGGCACTCAGGGCTTATGGTCACTGCTGGTAGGACTGAGTGGTTCACAGTGAGTCCAAGTCAGAGAACAGGCAGATCCTAAGGGTCCGCATTCATGACCAGATAAGATCCATCCCTGGAGACTCCTCCCAAGCACCAGACCTTCAGGTTCCCTCCCTGGGTTAATCACTCCTGCTGTGCTCCTGTTAATTATTCTCAGACTGGTGACCCCTTACTTCCTAGAAGAGCAGAGGTCAGCCTGGCCCTGGCTGCAGCAGAATGTCTGCCAATTCCCAGGCTGGGCTTTCACCAAACTGATGGGCAAGTATGCTCAGAACAAATCCCTCAATCAAATTAACCAGATGCTGACCAGCCATGAACAGAGCAGAGGGAACCTCGGGGAAGGGGGTGGGGGTGGAGAAGGGCCAGAGAACGAGCTGCACACGACGACACAGGAACCAGGCAAGCCCCCACCCCAGCCTCTTCCCGCAGCTGCCACCATGCCTGAAATGTCACCATTAAAGGGAAACATCGTTCCTTTGGGGGTTCAGAGGCATAAAAGTCTCCTATTAAAGAGAAAATATCTTGGAGAGAAATCACACCCTCAGTCATTATCCACCTCCACGCGTCAGCGCAGGAAGTGGGCAGAAGGAGTGGGAAGCATGGGGGAACCTACTGTGTGCCTGATGTTGGAGACGACCTCAAGACTCAGGGGCCAATTGGCTGGTCAGAGGTCACTCAGCCTATGGGTGAGGGTTTGAACCCTAGACAAGCTTCCTCCTTCCATATGATCCAGAGAGGGGCTGTGGTTGCCTCCCTGAGCATCCTCCTCACAGGATGATCTGCTGCCCACCACCATCAGCCCTGGGGGCTTCAGGGCAGAGCTCCACTGGGCCCCTGAGGATGTGAAAACCAGGAATCGAATCCTAGGACAGGCACTCTGAGCTCTCCTATTGAGGCAGTACTTTCCACAGTATCCCACCCTCTGGACATCCCCTCCCCTCACCCCCGGGGCTACCAGTTTGCCACTGAGGAAAAGGAACTGTCCTTGGAATCAGATGCTGCTGCTGCTAAGTCACTTCAGTCGTGTCTGACTCTGTGTGACCCCATAGACGGTAGCCCACCAGACTCCCCTGTCCCTGGGATTCTCCAGGCAAGAACACTGGAGTGGGTTGCCATTTCCTTCTCCAATGCATGAAAGTGAAAAGTGAAAGTGAAGTCGCTCAGTTATGTCCGACCCTTAGCGACCCCATGGACTGCAGCCTACCAGGCTCCTCCGTCCATGGGAGTTTCCAGGCAAGAGTACTGGAGTGGGTTGCCATTTCCTTCCCAAATGCTAATCATGTCTCGTAACCTTCCTGGGCCTCAGTCTCCCCATCCATAAAATGGAGCGAGTCACACCCTCCCTGCCACATCACTGTAGGGATTCCCTGGGAGAAGATCTGAAAGAAGCCCAGGCCCTAGGGGAACCCCTCTGCCTCCACGCGGAGCCACCCACCTGGATTCCTGCAGAGCCCTGGAAGTCCTGGAACCCTGAAGTGGCTGCCACTAGAGAAGGGCTCAGGCCCAGTGAGCAGAGCCAGGAGGGCTGGGACCCTGCCCAGCCCCAGTCCAATTCCTGCAGTGGTCCTGGAGGGAGGTCTGGGCCCTCCATCACCTGCCCTGCTCAGTACAGGGCTCTTCTGAGGCCCCTGCCTTTCCTGACCACAGGAAGCCCTGCCAGGAAACAAGTACAGCACCATCCCCTGGGCGGGGCTCCGGTGAGCACCCCTCCATAACCTGTCTCTCTCTGGGCAAGTCTCCCTGCAGCTCTTCCTCTCACCCAGTTCTCCCACACCTGGCCTCGTGGCCCAGAGGCCAAAACAGGCTCAGTGAGGGCTGCTGGCTGCAGCTGAACAGGGCCCGGAGCAGGGAAGGGTATCTAACTCCTGACCTATGCCAGCCAGACAGGGGTCCCTCCTTAGGAATGGCTCGTCTTTGTCCCTTCCCACAGTCACTTCATAGGCCTCCTTGTTGCTGCGTAGTGGGGCCGCTTCGGCACCTCTGAGGTCCTCCCACAAGACCACCATCAACCCACCCCACATCCCAGGCCTCCCCGCCATCACCAAGGGGTCTTCTGAAAAAAAGGGGCAGGACCCCAGCCACTTATTGGCTCTTGAGTTAGTCGATCACCTTCTCTCTGCCAATGAGCTGAGGGCTGTCTGGCAGCAGCCAGAGAGGTTGAAACAGAAAAGTGACTAGCTTGGGGGTTGTTGAAGAGAGTAAGGAAGAGACAGGAATGAGCATTAAGTAAGCACCAAGCTGTGGAGCAGCCTTGCTCTATTTCATTTAATCCTCCAAACAGCCCCTTGTATTATGCCCACTTTACAGATGGAGAAAGTGAGTCTCTCCGAGGTGAAGGTGCATAGCTTAACTTTGATTTGAATCTCAATCTATTAATACCTGACTCTCCATTGCTCCCTGACCCCCACCCCAGGTGCTGAATTGACATCATCAGATGGACTAACTGCCCTGGTGACAGAGTTGGTGCCGTTTCCCAGATCCTCCCTGGGACAACCTTGCTAGTCACCCCTTCCTCCCTGCCCTCAGGGTCAACAGCCAGCCTGGCCACCCCAGGGTGGGAGGACGCCTGCTGCCTCCTGTGCGGCAGACTCCCTCTCCCCTCTCTCTGCAGTCTTATTGGCAAATGAGTAAGAAGAATAGAATTACAGTTGGGCTACACGAGACACAGAATTAATGGGATTAAATAAAAATAGCTATTAAAAGTGCCTTATAATTAAATTCATTTTCCAGTTATTTGTTTTACACACACACACCCACCCACATTCGTGCATACACGCACATGCTCCAGGCCCCAGCTCCACACCGAGTGGGTGTCAGGGCCCCAGCTGCCAACCAACCTCCTCCTCACTGTCACCTCTTCTTTGGAGTTCTGGGGCCTGCCTCTCTTCCTCACCCCTCTCCCTGGCCCTGCTTCCAGTCCATCCAAGGAAACTACCACTTACCACTATTCCCACGTGCTGAGCCTACTATGAGCCAGACACCTGACACCATCGCCTCCTTTGTTCCATCCAAAGATATATTTTTCATTCAATAAATATCTGTTGAAAGCCAAGTCCTTAACATGCACAATCTCACTTAATCCAAACAACGACACTCATTCCTTCATTAAACAAATATTAGTTGAACACCTACTACATGGCAGGATCAGGTAAACACTGGTAATACTTCAGCCAACAAGACCAGACCCTCTGTTCTTGTGGAGCCCACCCTGAAGAAAGCCCAGAGCCAGAGACTGGGCCAGGTGATGAGGAAGAGGTAGATGCCACCTCAGTCAGGCCAGGAGGAGGTTAGGTGGGATGGGGATGCACCGAGAGGGAAGATTCTTCCCACTGAGAGCTCCTTAAGGGCAGGAGGGTGTCCCACCATCCTGCGTCCAGGGAAAGAGGCGGAGCACAGAGTGGGAACATCATTATGATTGTCAGCCTGAACTGGCCTACCAGGTGTGAGCTCATCTCTGCCACTTCTCAAGCTATACTTCTAATGCTTTTAGGATTACCATTATTACTACGATTACGGCTGTTATGGCTATCATCACACCTGTGGAACTGATCAGTCATGAATATGTGAGAACTTAGAAAAAGCCTCATAGAGATGGGACAAAATTATAAGACCTCTAATAGTGGGGGTGGTGAGGATGCCCTGGGAGGAGTACAGTGAAAGTCTATGTAGAGAGGGTCACACAGGGAAGGAAGATTTCCAGTGATCCCTGGAGGACTTCCTGGAGGAGGAAACAATTTTTTTGACCTCCCCATCCCAGACCCCTCCCCTCTGCTCACTTGGTCTGATCTTTAACTCCTTCCCATGGGGCCATGGGTGGACCCCAGCCCCAAGCCTGGACTCTAAGTGTGTTGTTGCTATTTAGTTGCAAAGTCATGTCCAACTCTTTGCGATCCCATGGACTATAGCCTGCCAGGCTCCTTTGTCCATGGGATTTGCCAGGCAACAATACTGGAGTGGGTTGCCATTTCCTTCTCCAGGGCATCTTCCTGACCCAGGAATTGAACCCGCATCTCCTGCACTGGCAGGCACTTCAAACCTTCAGCCTTTGAATCCAGCCAGTCAACCAGCCCCACTGTCTCCTAAGCCCTGGGAAAAGTACAAAAAGACCTCATCTTTTAAGGGATCAGACAGATGGGGGGAGGGCACACATGTCCGGGATGAACAAGGTCTACAACAACACCAAGGCAAGGGCATGGCCTCAAGCGGTGAACCGTGAGGCCACCAACACTTCCTAAGTCCCTGCTGTGCGTACAGTATTCTCCATCTTTTCCCTGAGGCTGAACAGCCACCCTCTCACACCGTGGTGTGACCCTGGGTCCTTCTTCAGAGGAAGCAACTCAAAACCCAGAGAGGTCAGCAGTGACTTGCCCAAGGTCACAAGACCTGCAAGTGGCAGAGTTGGAGTTGGATGGACCCCAGATCCATCTGATCCAAGGCCTTTCCTTCCCCCATGCTGACCCTGACCAGGAATGCCCTGCTAGGGGCCCGGAGGCCAAAGAGACAGCGTTCCTGGAAAGTGTCCTCTGTGTGGGCCCTGACCACCTGGCCCCTCTCATCCTACCCTCTGTCCTCAAGGCGGACATCCCACCGTCCTGGGCCCCCGCAGAGCCCCCACACTCAGCCAGCCCCAGGAGCCCAACAGTAAAGACTTTGTCCTCGAAGGAGGCAGCTGAGCTAATTAGCAGAATCCATCCTTCCCTCAGTGAGAACATTACTTCATTATCTGAAGCCAAACACAGCCCCACGGTGTCCAGCAAACATGCCCAGGCAGCCAGCAAAAGCAGCGCAAATCAATGGGCAGCAAGAGGCCTGCTCTGGCCCAGCCTCCCCACAGGGCTCTGGGGCTCTGGGGCTCTGTCCCATCTTTCTGACAAATGCTGGGAAAGAGAAAGGTGCCTGTGTTGGATGGGAAAGATTACAGCTGAACAATAAGGCACAAAGACCCCACAGACAACCCGGGCCTATTGTCACTTCCAGATGAAATTGGCCAACCCCAGGTGAAGGAGGGGAGGACAGGAGGTGGGGGTGAGATGCTGGGATCAGGCCAGGCTGCGGCACTGGAGAGCCGAATGGAAATCCCACAGTGTCCATGGTGATGGACAGCCTTCCCTTGTGTCCACAGGGCAGAGACCAGCCCCTCAGTGGGGGCACAGCCTACTTTCCTAGACTCATCGCTGCCCCCACCCTATCCCATTGCATGGGCTCCTCACCGCCCCCCTCAACACACACAGGTGGCCTCAGGCCTGCCTCCTGTTCAGTAACCACGCTGTTTCTCCCACTTTTCTGCCTCTCCAGGCTTGATGCCATCTCTTTCAGGGGCCTTTCTGACTGTTCCACCCTGCAGGGACCTGGTCTGCCTCATGTCTAGAGCACTTCTCATAGGCCCCATAATCAGGCACCTGATTCTTTGCCTGCCATGCCCAGCTCTCATTGTTGTGGTCATCACTGGTGATTTGTGGGTCCTCTTGTGGAGAGAACAGAGATCCAGCTGCCTCCAGCTCTCCTCCGTCATTGAACTTGCTATAGAGACAGGTACACAGTTACAGCTTGATAAGTGTTTGTTGACTGAATACTCGGAAGGCCTTCTAAAGCCTCTAATGTGCTGCAACTGGGAACATTTGCAGAGTTCAGAGACCAGTGTTGTAGTCAGCTCTCATGCTGTTCTCGGAGAAGTCAGTGGCATCTTCTTGGCCTTAGTGCCCCGAACTGACAAAGCAGGTTTGTTTTTTTTTAATAAATTTATTTATTTTAGTTGGGGGCTAATTACTTTACAATATTGTAGTGGTTTTTGCCATACATTGACATGAATCAGCCATGGGTTTACATGTGTTCCCCATCCTGAACCCCCCTCCCTCCTCCCTCCCCATCCCATCCCTCTGGGTCATCCCATTGCCCCAGCCCTGAGCATTTGTCTCATGCATTGAACCTGGAATGGTGTTCTGTTTCACATATGATAATATACATGTTTCAATGCTATTCTCCCAGAACGTCCCACCCTCACCTTCTCCCTCAGAGTCCATAAGACTGTTCTATGCATCTGTGTCTCTTATTCTGTCTCGCATATAGGGTTATCGTTACCATCTTTCAAATTCCATATATATGCATTGTCAGAACAACCAGCTGAGTGAGTTCGGCTGGGAGGAGATGGTGTGCCCCAGGCTGAGCTGGGCGCTGTTTGTGGTGCTGAATCTGGGTGTGGCCCTCTCTGAAGCTGGTGGGTACAAAAACCGAATAGAGCCAGAGAGACAGAGGACTGGAGGCAGCGGTTGGGGGGAGAATGAAGGCACAGCTGAGAGACAATTTATTTAGACTGCTGGTTCTGGGCATTGCCAGGGTCTGTCAGCATGGGGGCCACTTGCTCAGGCTGGGGGAGGAGGTTCAGCTTCAGCCATTGGGGGACCAACTGTCTAGCCAAGGACCCAGAATCACACTGAGAACACAGTCTGATGGAGGAGAGGCTGGAAGCACACACACACCATGTGTGCATGCAGCAGCACACACATACAGTCTGTGTGAACAATGCAAGCTTCACAAGCATGAGCTTCCCCGCCCAGAGTGCCCTCCCAGGCACTGCCACACTTGGTCCTCCCATAGCCAAGGAGGCACAGGGCATCCCTTGTGGACCCATTTAAAAGAAGAGGCAAGTAAGGCTCAGTTCCTGGATCCTTATCACTTCCAGAGAGTGAGAGGCTACTGCTGGATCCCCTCCTCCTCCAACTGTGCCAGGTGCCTGTCTTCGTGAGAGATGAGACAAAGAAGGCATTTGCTGTGGAAGAGCAGGCAGCAGGCACGGAGCCGGGAGAGAACATGCAAGCAGGGAGGGAGGGAGGGAGGAAGGGAGAGAGGCAGGGAAAGGGGGAAGAAAGGGAGGAAAAAGAGAAAGGGAGGGAGGGAGGGAAGGAAGATAGATTCCACTGCTGTTGAGGAGCAGATCTTGGCAGGGCTCTGTGCTGGCCCAGCCACGGTCCGCTTCGGAATAATTTCTCCGGCAGAAACTCCATAATTATGGGTAATAACAATCACTCTGATTTGCGTGTATTGAGCACCTTTCAGCCCGAGATCTCCAAGTGCTTTGCCAACACTAATTAATTCATTAGGCAAGCCCGCCTCCCTGGGACGGGGCGACATGACGCCCCACCCAGCGCAGCACAGCTGGCTTGGGTACTCAGCGGATGGGTGGCAGCCCCAGCGGGGGCACATGTTGGATATCCTGGGGGGAGAGGCTCTGAGGAGGAGGAGATGGAAGAGCAACCCATCTGGCCCCGCATACTGGCTCAGTTGTCTCCTCAGAGGTCGGATCCACACCTCAAGACACAGCCTCCCTGCCCCCAGCCTGTTAGAGGGCCAGGTGCACAGAGTGGTTCAGTTCAGTTCAGTCGCTCAGTCATGCCCGACTCTTTGCGACCCCATGAACTGCAGCACACCAGGCCTCCCTGTCCATCACCAGCTCCCAGAGTCTACCCAAACCCACGTCCATCAAGTTGGTGATGCCATCCAACCATCTCATCCTCTGTCGGCCCCTTCCCCTCCTGCCCCCAATCCTTCCCAGCATCAGGGTCTTTTCCAATGAGTCACCTCTCCGCATGAGGTGGCCAAAGTATTGGAGTTTCAGCTTCAACATCAGTCCTTCCAATGAACACCCAGGACGGATCTCCTTTAGGATAGACTGGTTGGATCTTCCTGTTGGCGGAGCCTCAACTGAGCCCTCACTCCCTGGGGACCTTGGGAAACCCACAAGCTTCCAGGAAACAGTTTCTTCACCTGTAAGAAAGGGGCCCGGGGTCTCCAGCTCCCGAGGTGGTTGTGGAACTCACAGCATGTAGATGGGAAGTATGTAGACCTAAGCAGGGCTTTGCAAACAAAGGGCACTGCTTCTCCCTCCATCCACTCTGTGGAAAATGGGACCAGCTGGCCACAGATGGACGTACGAACCCTCCCTACTGGCTCAGACCCTCCTAGGGCACTCAGTCACTTCTAGAAGCAAGGAGATGCCCCTCACTCCAAGGGGCGCCCAGTCCTGCCCCATTGCTCACTCCCCACCCCCAGTCCCACACTGGCCTCAGTGCCAGAGGCCCATGGATCTGCCTGGGAAGGAAGCGGTTCCCTGAAGGACAGGCTCAGAATCAAGGCCAGAAGAGAACTCAAGGGTCAGCAGGCCATAGCCCTGAAGCAAGGCACTCCCCAAATTCAAAGAGAGTGGCCAGATCAAGTCATGTCCTCCAGGTTCTGACAGTGCATACAGGAAAATTGAGGCACAGAAAGGGGAGGAATACAAGCTTTGAAGTCCCACCTGGAATCGAAGCCTAGCACCACCAATTCTTGAGCAAGTCACTACCTCCCTGAGCCTCCATCTCCTTATCTGGAAGATAAAATGGTAAAATACCCTTGGCTAACAGTGCTGCCTACACTGTAGGTATTAATACTTAGCAAATGGAGCCAATGTCATTAATTACACTGCAGTTATGTTGTCTATTTAACAGCTTCCCTAAGGTCACAAAGGAAACTCCTTAACTGGATCCCTGGTTTCATGTCACAACTCTTTACAGAGCATCTACTGTGTGCCAGGCACTCTGCTATCTACCTCTCCAGCTCCCTTCCTTTGTAAGCACCCTCTGCCCAATTGGTTGGCTTCCTCCCTGGGAAGGCAAAGTCTCAACTACAAGGAACATGCAAGTCCACGTCCATGCAGAAGAGCTAGGACAGACCATGCCCTCTTCCTGCTACTGGCCTCCCCCTGCCCAGCTGAGCCCACTTTCTTCCTTGATGGGTTCTGATCTCTACATGGTTGTTATTGTTCAGTTTCTCAGTCATGTCTGACTCTTTGTGACCCCATGAACTGCAGCACACCAGGCTTGCCTGTCCTTCACCATCTCTCAGAGCTTGCTCAAACTCATGTCCATTGAGCTGATGATGCCATCCAACCATCTTGTCCTCTGTTGTCCCCTTCTCCTCCTGCCCTCAATCTTTCCCAGCATCAGGGTCTTTTCCAATGAGTCAGCTCTTCACATCAGGTGGCCAAAGTATTGGAGCTTCAGCTTCAGCATCAGTCCTTCTAATGAATATGCAGGGTTGATTTCCTTTAGGATTGACTGGTTGGATCTCCTTGCAGACCAAGGGACTCTCAAGAGTCCTCCAGCATCACAGTTCAAGAGCATCAATTCTTCAGTGCTCAGCCTCCTTTATGGTCCAACTCTCACATCTGTACATGACTACTAGATAAACCATAGCTTAGACTAGATGGATCTTTGTTGGCAAAATGATGTCTCTGCTTTTTAATATGCTATCTAGGGTGGTCATAGCTTTTCTTCCAAGGAGCAAGCATCTTTTAATTTCATGGCTGCAGTCACCATCTGCAGTGATTTTGGAGCCCAAGAAAATAAAATCTGTTCCCATTTTTTTCCCCATCTATTTGCCATGAAGTGATGGGACCAGATGCCATGATCCTAGTTTTTTGAATGCTGAGTTTTAAACCAGATTTTTCACTCTCTTCTTTCACTTTCATCAAGAGGCTCTTTAGTTCCTCTTCACTTTCTGCCATTAGGGTGCTATCATCTGCATATCTGAGGTTACTGATATTTCTCCTGGCCATCTTGATTCCAGCTTGATCTTCATCCAGCCCAGCATTTCACATGATGTACTTTGCATATTAGTTAAATAAGCAGGGTGACAATATACAGCCTTGACATACTCCTTTCTCGATTTAGAACCAGTCTGTTGTTCCATGTCCGGTTCTAACTGCTGCTTCTTGACTTGCATACAGGTTTCTCAGGAGGCAAGTAAGGTGGTCTGGTATTCCCATCTCTTTAAGAATTTCCCACAGTTTGTTGTGATCCACACAATAAAAGGCTTTAGCATAGTTAATGAAGCAGATGCTTTTCCAGAATTCCCTTGCTTTTTTTGTGATCCAATGAATGTTGGCAATTTGATCTCTGATTCCTTTGCCTTTTCTAACTCAGGCTTATACGTCTGGACGTTCTAGGTTCAATTACTGTTGAAGCCTAGCTTGAAGGATTTTGAGCATGGACCTTGCTAGTGTGTGAAATGACTGCATTTGTGGGGTAGTTTGAACATTCTTTGGCATTTCCCTTCTTTGGGATTGGAATAAAAACTGACCTTTTCCAGTCCTGTGACCACTGCTGAGTTTTCCAAATTTGATGGCATATTGAGTGCAGCACTTTAACAGCATCAGCTTTTAGGATTTGAAATAGCTCAGCTGGAATTCCATCACCTCCACTAGCTTTGTTTGTAGTGATGCTTCCTAAGGCCCACTTGACTTCACACTCCAGGATGTCTGGCTCTAGGTGAGTGATCACACCATCGTAGTTATCTGGGTCATGAAGATCTTTTTCGTATAGTTCTTCTGCGTATTCTTGCCACCTCTTCTTAATCTCTTCTGCTTCTGCTAGCTCCATACTGTTTCTGTTCCTCATTGTGCCCATCTTTGCATGAAATATTTTCATTTTATGCCAAGATCTCTACAGGGAGACCCCCTCATATGGTGATAGAAGATGACCCCTTGTGTGCAAAGACAGCTTTATGGTTACAGAGCACACAGTCCCACTGGGGGCTGTGAGGAGCTCAGACACTTGATACCCACACTCGCAAGCCCAGTCCCACATGTATAGAGCACTAACAGTGATGCAGTCACACACACAATCACACAAAATACATGGTGACACACAGTCATGGGCACACACTCTCACACAAAGCTACACAATACATACACCAACACACAACGACAACCACATACCCATGGACACACACTATGATGGGGAGGTCAAGCCAAGGCATTGCCCCGGGGTCAGCACAGCTGATTGGTGAGTCAGTGAATATATGACCATTTCCCTCCATCTGGGCATCTGACTGGCTTTCCCCTCCCTCTTCTGCACATTTTGATCACAGTCTTAAGAGCACTTGTGTCAACATGCTAACTTGAAAGACGATTGCAAAAGTACCACTCTAAGTGAATGTGCTTGTGCACTCCATTTCCACCCACACATCTTTCCCACAGGGAACTGGACACCTCCACATGCGTGCATGCACATCCAGGGCTCTACTACCTCTCACACACACTCATCCAGGCTCACAGATGCTGACCTCAGGGACACTTTGGAGCCCAGCCCGAGGGAATGGCCCCATTTCTGCTATGCAGGTCTCCCCACACATCCCTGCAGCCCCTGCACTGGGAAGTGAGCCAGAAACCCCGGGAGTCCCACCATCCTTGAATAAGGTGAGATGCTCAGGGCCCGGCTGCCTGCCTCCTTGGCCAAGCCACCCTCCCTTCCCCCTCCCCCACCAGTGTCCCTGTCTCAGGGTCACCTCCTCCAGGAGGCCTCCCAGGTTCCGAGGAATCATCTTGGTTTGATGTTTGAGATGATGTCTTTGAGAAGGGTCTTCTCAGGCAGTCTGCCCCAGGGTCTTGGCTCTGGGCTGACAGGACAGGAGGTCCAAGCCACTGGAAAAAGAATGTTTGTGAACCACTCTTGAGGGATGGTAGGACGCTTCCCCTGGCTTGGGGTCCTGCCTCTCATCCCCAGAATGTGTTCATCAGGCATCGACCATGTGCTCATCAGGCATTGACTATGTGCGCGGGATTGACTCCAGGGAAAAGGCATCACAGGGGAGGGGGGCCTAGTCATCCAGAGCAAATCTGAGGTGGGGATGGGAGCACCCATGGGCATAGGCTGGGTTCCCATAGACCTTAAGGAGGTCACTTTCCATCTTGGTGCCTCAGTTTCTTCATCCATCAATGGGGATATTGTGAAGACCAAGTCAAGGTGCTTATGATCTAAAAAGGCCATGTAGGTGTGAGGGTTTCGGTGTTTTCCTGCAGGGTATCCTCAGGGAAGTCTTCTATTCCCCTGACCACCCAGGGCCTTCAGTAGACCCTGAACCACAGAGAGGTCCCTTTAATTCTTCAGAGGAGAAGAAAGAGTGGAGAGAGGATAAAGAGAGCCAGCAAGGGGTGTGAGGCTGCCCTAAGGGACAGAGAGAAGGATGAAGAGGAGAAGAAAGGCAGCCATAGGTGTCTATGAGCAAAAGCTGCCTGGAAATGCCCAGAATCCCCCACCCTGGCACAGGCCTCAAGGCACAGGGCCCCTGGTAAGAAGCCCAACCTTCAGCTCGTTAGCCAAGACCTGCTCGTTAATCACCATGAGCCGCCTCTCCTTGCCTTGGCTGTGTCAGGCCATAATAATATATGAAGAACATTCATTTATTCACCAACTTCCCACTCAGGGAAAGATATATGATGTTGTAGGAATGGATTTATCCTGACACCCAGCTTTCAGCAAAGTGAGGCTAATTTAAACATTTAAGTCAACAGCTCACCCCTCCCGTTGTCTCCCAATTTCTTTTTTAATGGTGGGAGGTGAAGTAGGGGAGGGAGGTTGAAAATGCACAAGCCTGCGTGGTTGGAGGATTAGAGGCGATGGAGGGAGAGGAAAGGGAATCTCAGCTAGCTTTCCCTCTGGCCTCTCCCCTACCACCCATCCTGGCCCTACCTCTGAAAAAAAAAAACAGGGCAACAAGTGGGGGTGGAGGAGCGAGCACCAAACTTGGGGTCCAGAGTCCTGCTCCATCTCTAACTCACTGCAACCTGATAAGCCCCTCTCAGTCTCCAGCCTCTGTGACCGTGTCCGTAGACCAGCAGGTTGAACAAACTAGACTCTGCCCAGGTCATCTCCAGCTTCTGGAGCTGGGTTCCTTTGTCCTCTTCTGGGCATCTCCTCACCCCTGTGGTCCACCTGCATGCTCCTAGGAGACAGAGGGGAAGCAGGACTAGGCCCTGCCTAGAGATCCATCAGTAAGGGCCAAGACAGCTGCCGTGCTAGGGAGAGTCAGCTGAACCTGGGGGAGTTCAGAGCAGACTGGGCAGTCAGGGCGCACTTCATGGTAGAAGCAAGGCTTACATTCAGGACAAGGGAGCAGCCAGGTCTCCATCTGTTTAAGAGCACTGCTCCAGGGGTAGGTGTGTATGTGTGCCTGGTCAC
This sequence comes from Okapia johnstoni, assembly GCA_024291935.2. Lineage (NCBI taxonomy): Eukaryota > Metazoa > Chordata > Mammalia > Artiodactyla > Giraffidae > Okapia > Okapia johnstoni. Next base: position 28,940,499 of record CM044326.1, read on the forward strand.
TTCAGTCATGTCCAACTATGCGACCCTATGCACTGTAACCCACCAGGATCCTCTGTTCATGGGACTCTCCAGGCAAGAATACTGGAGTGGGTTGCCATGCCCTCCTCCAGGGGATCTTCCCAACCCAGGGACTGAACCTACGTCTCTGATGTCTCCTGTACTGACAGGCAGGTTCTTTACCATGAGCACCACCTGGGAAGCCCCTGAGGCAAGATGCTTGGACTCAAATCACTCCTCCGTGGCCTTAGCAGGCTGCTGACCCTCTCAATGCCTCAATTTTCTCATCCGAAATCTGATGATGAGAGTGCCTACCCCACAGCATTCTTGAGAGGATCAGATGGGGCCACTATCCATGGGAAACCCTGGTACCATGCTTGGCACAGAAAAAGTACTGAAGCAACACCAGCATCACCATCATCAGGGCTGGGCCAGGAGGAGAGGGGGAAATAGCTGGGTGAGGTCGGTCTGCCCCGTCTCCCTACTTCAGCCCAGGCCCGTCTGGGCCTGGTGTCCCAGGGTAGGGCAAGCTCCAATCAGCCCTTCCGGAGCCCAGGAGGCCCCCGACCAAGGCAGCAAGATTTCTCTTTGCTTCAGGTAGAGACCAAACCACCCCACCCTCCATTACCAGGAACTAAAATCAGGGCCTTCTCTGAAGCCCTGGAAAGCACTAATAGCAGGGCAGTGGAGTAAGCAGCAGGGCACCCAGGGGGCGGGCATGTGGCGTGAGTAAATGCACTGCCCTCACGTGTGTGCGTGTGCACGTGTGTGTGTGCCTGTGTATACAAGCACACATGTAGGCACACACTAACTTTCCCACAGTTCCCTCTCCCTTCACTGGCCTCTGACCTGAGGCTCCGAGCCACCAGCTGCCCCAGAGAATCCTTGGGCCTGAGAGTGGGCTGGTGTGGAGGTGAGGTGCACACCACAAAGTCCCCGTCCAGATGGAAGGCTGCAGGGTGGCTGGGAAGGAGAGCAAGGACCCTCAAAGCCTGCTAATCTCCCACTGCCAGAGCTCACTTGGCTCAAATGGGCCCGGGGGTTGTGGTCAAGTCACTCTCAGAACCTCGGTTTCCTCACCTGAAACAAATGGAGCCAGTTAATACCAACGCCACCAGGCAGCTGTAAGATGAAGCGAGGTCATATGTTGAGGTGCCCAACCCTGGGCCTGGCACACAGTGGGTGCTCAGCGACTGAGCACCCCCCGCTGCCCCCTCCCCACATTTCAGGGGTGCTGGGAAAGCCGAGAGCAACTTTCCTCTCACACTCCCCCCGGCCCAGAACAGGAGACCCCATTAGACAGTGACGGATGGGAGTCAGCGACTGGGGGAAAAAGTGTCAGCTTATGTGGGGGTGTCTGCCTCTCTGCAAGTCTTGCCCTAATTGAGTGTCCTATTAAAACATGCTGATTGGTAACACAGCCACTTTAATAAAAGAGTTCCTGTGTTATTTTCACAAGTCACCACTGAACAAACATGCCAAACCCTCCTCCCTGGCCACACCCGCAGGGAGCCTGGCATCTGAGCCACTTGTCATAAGCGAGATGCCACTGCTCACCTGGTGTCATAAGCGAGATGCCGTTGCTCAGCAGTGTCCATGCCCCCCAAGGCCTGGAGGGCGGCCACGCCCCCAAAAGTGACAACCAGAACCAGCAACCCCCGCCTCCCCGCTGGCCCCAGGCAGGCTTGAGTGACAATTTTAACAAGGCAGCTTATTTTTCCTCCTCGAAAGGAAGCCTAGCGGTGACTCACGCCTGTTTCCCACAGCAGCCTACTTCTGTGTTGCTCAAACACACCTGATGGCTCCCTCCCCTGTGGGGGGTGGAGGGCACCCAGGGGTGGGGGAGATGACATTTAACAGCCCAGGCTGGGTGTGGAAAGGTTCGAGGAGGCGGAGTGAGCCTCACCACTGAGGCTGAGCTCGGCCCCACCCAGCGACTCCAGCCCACTGGGCCTGGGTGCCCGTCTATAAAAGCAGAGGTTGGACTATACACAGGGGTTGCAAACTGGGCAACAGAATGCTTTGCTTGGCCTGCTCAGTGGGTTTTAAAAGATTAGAGTCTGTTGCCAACTTTTACAAATCACATAGAAACCTAGATTTCTGGTTCTTCCCTGAAAAATCTGATCTGGCCATCAACACCCTGCATTTCCACATTAGCAACAGTCAGTCCATGGCTTTCCGGTTCCCCCAGGCCAGCCTGCTTCGCTCACCATTCCCTGCCTGGCTCCTGGAACCCTTGAGTATGAGACCCCTGGGCCTCCAGTTCTGAGGTTCAGAATCTCTACATCTGTATGAGCCCCCTGTGCTCTGCCTCAGGCTGGAAGAAATGAGCCACAGAAGGAAAAAGGGGTTAACAGGACTCACAGTCAGACCCACACTGGGGATACAATCCAGGAACATACAAACCACAGAATTTATTGTGAAAAGTTTTCTTTTGTGTTGCTATTAATAAGTATCCATGGGTTAATTCACACCATTCTATGAAACCAGACATTTGCTCTAGTGTATGAGACTGGATGGTGCTGGGACCTGCCACCCAACTGTGAGGGACCAGCCACGATAGCCCAGTGCAGACACAGGCTCACCATGATCAAAGGCTAGAACGACTTGCTGATAGCACAGAAAGTGGGATGGACATTCTCTGTTTTTTCAAAGTTGGGGACATAAGAACCAGTTTAAAGGGTTCAGTTGTAATTGTGCAAATACACAGAAAGAAATAGAAGCTTTTTTTCCACTATGATTGTGCTCTTTCCAGTTAAAAATGCCTCAACTCTAGAAATACCACTAATCTGGTCCAGGTCAGATGTAGGACACTCCAGGTAAACAATCTGTCACAGGAATTAGGGGCTAGAAGGAGAGATTCCAACAGAAGGAGTTCTCAGGAGGAAGAGCACCAAGGGCTGGGGGAGCCAGGCAGTTTCCTGGCCTCAGGCATGAAACCAAGTACCCTCATGGCTGCCTGTAGCCCCTACACCCAAGAATTCCCTTAGGGGAGTGATGTCAGAGGAGATGACCCAAAAAGTTCTTTGAGGCCCCGTCACATGCTTCCATCCTTGGCTCATGGCTTCTTCGAGCCTCAGTTTTCCTGTCTATAAAGTGGATGTGAATGATGGGGTGAGGCTTGGCTGTGCAATGGTGTTCAGATGACAGGCCTCTGCTTCCATCTCCCTTGTTCTCCCTAGAAAGGGCCCACAAGCCAACTGCAACTCAGTTCTATTCTGTGCTATGCTATTAACTCCTGGCTGTGTGACCCCAGGCCAGACCCTGACCTCTGGCCTCATGTCTTCCAACTGTAAAATGGAGCTTTATGCCCTCTTGGGTATTTTGATCCCTAGAACTTGAAGAGCCCATCCTGAAATCACCTGGGCAGACTTTGCTGAAGCCAGAACAGCCTGAGGCTTCCTGGTATCTGGAGGTGGAAGAGGACCCTAGAAGCAGGCTGGGCAGGCACTGGGTGGCTCTTGCTGGGTGAAGGCAGAGAAGGTTGAGGGGCGGGTGAAAGGCAGTGACATGAGGACAGTGAGTGCAAGCCACTCATTTAAGACCCTGGCTCTGGTGGTCAGACTTGGAGGGAACATGGGGCAGTGGCATACACCAAGCACATAATGTGCTCAAAGACCCAAGTGTAAGGCAAGGTACAGTCTCACAGTCCCAGAGAAGCAGGCCTTCGGCAAGCCTCCTCCAGGAAGCCTACCCTGATCACCTTCCTTTCTGGGTCAGGTCCTCACTCCCCTCAGGCCCACATCAACTCCTGATGAGGCCCTCAGGGTCTAGATGGAGGGAGGTAACCTGCCCAAGGCTGCACAAGCCTCCCAGCCTCCTGTGCTTCCCAGGCAGGAGGTCTGGACTGGAATCTTGGGAAGCAAGACCAGAGAGGGAGAACACCTTGGGGAAGCCACACAGCAGATGAGGCTTCAACCACCAGGTCTTTGCCCAAGCAGGGCCCTCCACCCAAACTCAGGTCTCTTGTCTACTTGGTGAACACTATTCCACTTCCCGCACTCAGCCCACATGTCCCCTCCTCCTTGAAGCCTTCCCTTGACCCACCACCCAGGGGACACACCACTTCCTCCACTGGTCCACCCACCTGCCAAGCAGTCCCTCCCACTTTATGTCTGCCCCAGGGGCCCTCCCTGTGACGTCTCACTAGGCTGCCTCCCCACAGGGCTGCCAGCTCCCGGCGGGAGGATTGGGTCTGACTATTCTCTGTCATCCCAGTACCAGTTTCAAGACCTTGCTTGGCACACAGTAGGTGCTTAAGGAACGAATGGAGGACCAAAGGTGAGAAGGCAGGAAAGAACTGCCCTGGAAAGAGAGGTGTCCTCCCACCCCCGACCCCAGGCAAGCAGGCAGGCAGGCATGCCCCGCCCCACCCCGCCCTCGCCCAGTTGGCAAAAGCTGCAGAATTAAGCACAAGTTATAATTAAGACGGGATGTTTGAAGAGAAACATAATCTCCGTTTCCGTGGGATCCGCGGGCACAACAGTAATTAACGTCTCATTAACATTCGCCTAATTAAGCAGTTTATGAAAGTGTATGGATTTGCATACTGCCACGCCAGGCTCGAGGCAGCAAAATTAACCCCTCACGTCCTGGGTGGGGCTGGGAGGCAGAGAGGGCTGGGTGAGGCCTGGGGAGGAGGTGGGGTGGAGTGCCACCTGTCAGCAGAGGCTGGGGGAGGGGAGGGTCTTCGCCTGCCCTCCTAGCTACCGCCCCCAACCCCACCTCATACGCCCCTCCACCGGCTTGAGGGCGGGAAGTTCACTCCTCCCCTCTCCCCACTCCCTGGGCCAACATCATCTTCTCAAAAAAGAACTTTTTAAAAAGGAAAAGTAGGTCATTGGTTTCATTGGTTTCCCCACTACGGACCAACCCCAAGGGTCTCCCTGGGAGCCCACTGCTCAGCCAAGCTCCTGGGTCTCCACCCTTCCCTGAGGCTCTCTGCAGGGAACAGACCTTCCACCTAAGAAAACCTTTTTAGCTTCAGGTGCTATTACCTGCCTCACTCAGCACCCCCAGCTCCCTGAGGGCTGTGTGAGTGTCACTCCATTTAATCTCAAAGAGGGGCTCAGGGAGGTGTTGGTTCAGTTCAGTTCAGTCGCTCAGTCATGTCTGACTCTGCAACCCCATGGCACTGCAGTGCACCAGGCCTCCCTGTCCATCACCAACTCCCGGAGTTTACTCATGTCCATCAAGTCTGTGATGTCATCCAATCATCTCATCCTCTGTCGTCCCCTTCTCCCACTTTCTATCTTTCCCAGAATTAGGGTCTTTTCCAATGAGTCAGTTCTTTGGATCAGGTGGCCAAAGTATTGGAGTTTCAGCTTCAGTATCAGTCCTTCCAATGAATATTCAGGATGATTTCCTTTAGGATGGACTGGGTGGATCTCCTTGCAGTCCAAGGGACTCTCAAGAGTCTTCTCCAACACCACAGTTCAGAAGCATCAATTCTTCAGCGCTCAGCTTTCTTTATGGTCCAGCTCTCACATTCATACATGACTACTGGAAAACCCATAGCTTTGACTAGACGGATCTTTGTTGGCAAAGTAATGTCTCTGCTTTTAATATGTTGTCTAGATTGGCCATAGCTTTTCTTACAAGGAGCAACCGTCTTTTAATTTCATGGCTGCAGTCACCATCTGCAGTGATTTTGGAGCCCAAGAAAATTAAGTCTCTCACTGTTTCCATTTGCCATTCACTTGCCATGGAGTGATGGGACCAGATGCCATGATCTTAGTTTTTTGAATGTTGAGTTTTAAGCAGGATTTTTCACTCTCTTTCACTTTCATCAAGAGACTCTTCAGTTCCTCTTCGCTTTCTGCCATAAGGGTGGTGTCATCTGCATATCTGAGGTTATTATTTCCCCCGGCAATTTTGATTCCAGCTTGTACTTCATCCAGCCCGGCATTTCATATCATGTACTCTGCATATAAGTTAAATAAGCAGGGAGGTGTAGACCCTGCCCAAGATCACAGTGCTGGCAGTGGCAGGCTCCTGGGCTCTGTGACCCCCCAAACCCTTCCCACTTCCCCAGGGGCTCGATCTGGGGGGCACAAACACTCTCCACCAGCAATAACAGCACAAACCACACATTTGCAGCCCAGCCTTGAGAAAAGGCAGGCTGCTCCTTCTCGCCTTCTCTGGATACCTATTAACCAATCTCCTGCAGGCATCTTCAACTCCCAGCCCAGCCACCACAGCTGGAGTCACCTGTGATGTAGCCATGGCAGGAGGCCTTGGTTCTCCAAAGGAGAAAAAGAAAGTAGGCTTTTAGGATGGTGTCAAGTAAAGTATTTCTCTCTGAAGCACTAAGAAGCCTTGAGCACTGAACACATTTTGGTGTTCATTAATTATTTTCTTCTTTTCTTCTTTTTTTAAAGTTTCTGGCCACACTGGGTAGCACGTGAGACCTTAGTTCCAGATCAGGGATCAAACCCGCACCCCCTGCATTGGAAGGCAGAGTATTAACCACTGATCACCAGAGATGCCCCAATTATCCTCTTACTCTTTGATCTCCACTCCCACTGCAATGATGTCCACCATTCAGGACATCTGTCAACTCTCTCCATTCTGAGGGCAGATTCAGACAACTTTTCTCAGTGAAAATTTAATTTAACAAGATTTATCATGATCTTTAAAAAAAAAATCTCATTCCCAACAAGCTATAAAAAGCCTAAGCCATAAAGGTGAGAGATTTGACTTTGCTACAATTTAAAGCGCCTGGGCAACCAAAGACATCACAGAGGGAAAAGACAAGCCAGAGAAGTATGCCTGCAGCACATACAGCCAGCAACAAAAAAATTTTTTTCCAGGCTACATAAAGAATTCTGCAAATCAATACAGAAAAAGACAAATTGCCAACTTTTTGTAAAAGCCAAAACATGGGAGTAGGCAACTGGTGGATGAGGAGACCCAAAGGGCCAAACACATGACAAGACTTGCCTCAGGGCATCAGAGTTCCCAGCAATGCCAAGTAAAAGGAGATACAACACTGTACCCGTTAAGTTGGTGGGCATCTAATAAGTGCCAAGTGTTGTTGGGGCTGTGAGATAACAGGACTGCTTGGACATTGCTGGTGGAAGCAGATGTTGCTACAAGCATTTGGTGAAACACTGTGGTCTTATCTTGTAAAGCTGAAGTTGCATATAGCCTACCACCAAGCAATTCCACTTCAAGAAAAACGCCCACACATATACGCACTAGGAGGATGTACGATGCTCGTGGCAGCCTTGTTTGAAAGAGTGAAAGGTCTTTTCGACCCCACAGACTGTAGCCCACCAGGCTCCTCTGTCCATGGAATTCTCCAGGCAAGAATACTGGAGTGGTAGCCCTTCCTGTCTCCAGCAGATCTTCCCAACGCAGGGATTGAACCTGGGTCTCCTGAACTGCAGGCAGATTCTTTACCATCTGAGCCACCAAGGAAGCCCAGAGAGAAAGGGGCAACGCTCTAAATGTCCACCAGCAGGAGAATGGATCCGCTGCGGGATGTGCAGATTAACTACAATAGGTTGAGCACATGCATTCACCGTCACTCCTTTCCAAGACCCCATTACAACAATAAAGGATCTTTTTTGTATCTAAATCCACAAGGACAGAGATTGGAAGAAGAGAAAACAGCAACATAATTTTGGAAGTTGGAAAGCAGATGGGTGAGCGGTAATTGATTTGGCAGAGCTGAGAAAGTGAGTCCCCGTCCTATCACCTGGCAGAACCCACCAAAAGCACACTAACCGGTGGCCCAGGCAGCCCTGGACATGGAACTGAAGGACTGGTTGGAAACAAGAAGCAGGTGGTCCCCACGGAGCTCCCAGCTCTGCCCAGAGAAGACTGGAAGACACCAGGCCATGGGGCAGGTGGCAGGGAACCCTTACTAAACACTGAAGGAGTAGGTGAAGTTTCTGTGCTGGATTTCAGGTCTCGACTCCAGCCTTCCTCCCTGACTCACATCCAGGAGGCCCTGCCATCAGGGCTTCCAGTGAACCAGCACAGTGAAGCCACAGTTGGTGAGTCTGCCCCCACACGGGGGACACCGATCAGCCTTTATTGTCCCAATGCTAAATAAGAGCTACCAAACAAGCATCATCAGACTTTTGAACGTCAGCTCCACCAGCTCAAGGACTTTTGACCATTTTGTTCAGGGCTGCAGAGTGGAGCTGGTGCAGAGCAGTGACTCCATAAATTTTGCCAAGTGAACTAACCGAGGAAATCTCTAATAGGAAAGACCAAGTCCCAAACAAGTAAAAAAACAGAGAGAGAGAAAAAGAAAGCCAACTTGAAGGAAATTAGCAATGCAGATAGAAGGAAACTTTAAAAAGAGAGAGAGCTATTATTATCCTTAGAAATAAAATATCCACAAAACAAGAGCTGGATGCAACATATTTTAAAGAGAACATTCAGCAAATAAAAAAGACCCTTTGAAATTTAAAATTTATACAGCAGAAATAAAAAAACTCTATTAGAGAACTTCCCGGGTGGTCCAGTGATTAAGAATCAACCTGCCAATGCAGGGGACATGGGTTTGATCCCTGATCTCTGGACCAAGATCCCACATGGCACAGGGAAACTAAGCCTGCACCCCGCAGCTACTGAGCCCATGTGCCCTAGAGCTTGTGCTCTGCAGCAAAAGGAGACACAGCAATGAGAAGCCCGTGCCCCACAACTAGAGAGTAGCTCCCACTAGCCACAGCTAGAGAAAGCCCATGTGTAGCAACAGACACCCAGCACAGTCAAAAATAAGTCAATAAATACTTTTTAAAAACTTTATTAGAAGGGTAGAATGATAACACAGAAGAGATCTCCCAGAAACAGGGACAGAAAGCTAAAGCAGTGTGACCAAGGAAGGAAAAGATGAGGAAGTTAGGGGTCCCTCTGAGAAGCACAACGTGTGGCTGGGTGGAGTTCCAGAAAGCGAGAACAGAGGAAACAGAGGCCAGGCATAAAGGAGTAAATCAAAAACTTTTCTAGAACTGAAGAACACGAGCTTCCAGCTTAAAACCTCAGACCCTCACCAAGGCCCAGCACAGTGAGTTCTCAGAACATGGAGGGAAAGAGAAGGCCCTACAGGCTTCCAGAAAAAAATCCAGGTAGGATGCTCAGAATGGACGCCGGAGCAGCCATGGAACCCTCAACACCAGCACTTGTAAGCAATGTTAAAGCAATGACTTCAAAGGAAGGGCCCCCATTAACATTCTGGGGATAAAGATCTCCATCTGGAATTCTATACCCAGTCAGACTATCAATCAAGATTTAGGCAGAAGAAGAGTTTTCAGATGTGCAAGGTCTCAAAACATATACTTCCCACCCACCTTTTCCGGAAGCTATTGGTGGACGTGTTCACCAAAATGAGAGTGTCAGCTAAGAAGGGAAGCAAGAGATCCAGTCTGAGAGAGGTGAAAGGAACCTGAATTATGGAGAAGGGCCATCCCCGTGTGCCTGAAGCACAACAGGCATCTAAATAAATCCAACTCGAGCAGGTCAGAAGGCTCAAGGAGAGGTTTTTTCAAGAGGATGAAATTGATAGAGGACTTTACATGTTTTACTTATATTGAAAGGAGATTTACCCAACTGAGGGAGAGTTGGGAATTGAAAAAGTGATAAGTATTTAAAAAAATAAAACCCTAATCCCTCCCACCCCTCCAACCCTGCAAGAAGATAGTTTTAAAACTCCAGGGAAAACATAGCTGTCAAGAAAGAAAAAGTAATCAGAGTATTCTGTGTGGCTCAGCTGGAAAGCTCAGCCAATCAAAAATGTGGTGACTGGGGTAGAAGCAGGGGGATGATGGTCAAATGGAGCTAAATCCTCAGCTAGTAAAACTCTCTAGGTGATGCCTGAAACTAAACCAAGGAACAGCCATACAAGCTATTACATAGAAGTAGGGGCATAAATACACAAACAATCCACAAAAAAGTTGAAAGAGTTTGTTCCAGAGGTGTGGCAGATGGTTCAGGGAAGGGCAGAGGACTATAGGGTTTATGACAAAGTAATACACGTGGCCTCACCCGCTGCCAGTGGGGCCACCTCTGGCCCTAAACACCCCAACCCCTGCCCTAGCCTGTGATCATTCACTGTCCCGTGCACCCTACCTACATGCACCCCAGCCTCCTGGACAGCTCCTGCCTCCATCCCTGCTGGATTTCAATACCTGTGCCCCCCACCCTCCCTCCAAGGGCCAGAAGCAGGTTCCCAGGGGGTACCCACTTCCTCTATCTCCTCCTCTTCTCCCTGGTTGGGGGCTCCCTGAGGGTGGGGGTCTGCCCAAGCCAGGAGTCCACTGAGTTTTTCTTTCTACCTTTCATTTAACAAATAGTTACTGAGCACCTCTCTGTCCCAGGCTCTGGGGACAGAGCTGTGAGCAAGGCAGCAGCACGTGAAACAAACAGAGCAATAAATACAAATGGTGGGAAAACCTTGAAGGAGGAGAACCAGGTCTGTGGAAGGAGAACTCATGTCGTCATGGGGACGGTGAGGAGCAGGCTGGTCAGTGACAGGGATATAAGTGTCCTGTGTAGAAGGAAGGAGGGAAGGAGTAGGTGGGGGAAGGGGACTCTACCCCCATCCCACCTCTCCAGCTCTGTCTCATCCCTCCTCCTTTGCTCCCCCCACCCTGTTCCAGCCAAGACCGGGGCCAGTCTTGTCAGAGGACAGCAGGAGAGATTCAGGGCCCAGCCTTTTCATGGAAATTGATGCCCACCTCACCAGGGTGATCTACACCCTCGATTCATTCCTCACTTAGGTCAGATGAAGCACTGCAGCCAAGTAGGGAGGACAGGGCAGCAGTGTGTGGGCACCGGTTTCCTCTGCCAGAGAATTCTCTCTGCCGGCTGCAGCCCCATAACCACCAGTGTCTTCCTGCCCTGTCCTTCCTCCACCAACCCTGCTTTCATCCAGGCCTCTCCTGCTCAAGATCCTTCCATAGCTCCCAGTGGTCTCGGGGACAATTTATGGTCTCTGACCCAGGCCAGGCTCAGGGCCACAGAGCTGAGCTAGGGGCTGATGACCACTCAGCATCATCCTGGCAGGAACAGAAGAGGCTGTCCATGGCAGAGTGGGGCTCAGAGAAGGAAGTCCTCCATTCCCCCAACCCCAGCTGCCATAAACTCAGCAAAGGCCTCCAGAGGGACCACGCTAAAGCCGGCCTTGGGATGAGCAGAAATCTGGCAAGAGCTCCAAGAGAGGCCAAAACCCCATGTGGCCCATTCCTACCTCCAGGGCTTCACTCTTGCTGGACCACTTGCCAAAGGGCCCACCCTCCCTTCTACCCAGTTACCACTTCAAGTCCTCCCGAGGCTGCTCTTTCAAGGAGGCTTCTGTGACCTCTCGGGCTCCCCCATGACTTGGGTCTCTCTCCTTCCTCTCCCTAGCCCACAGAACATGTTTTGGGAGATCTGTTGGTCAACAAAATGGTCAGGGTCAGCAAGCAGTCAAGGAGGGTACCTTCCCGTGGGAGAAATCCCTTTCCAACCTCACTGTACCCCAGCTTGGACTGGACAACGTCAAAGCCAACTACAGCCATGGAGGGAGGCAGGGGGATTGCCACAGAGGGAGAATGAGGGAAGAGAGCCAGGCCCTCAGTCCCTTACCCACCCCTGGTGGACAGCGACCACACCTGACAGGGCTGGACCACTGTCGTCCACTTGCCTTGTGCTCCCTCTCCACCTCACACCATGAGCAGAGATGGTCCCTGGGAAGAGGGGGCCAGGGAGGAGCTGAAATAGCTACCATCACCCAGCACCTCCTATGTGCCAGGAACCTCACATAAAACCTGCCTTTCCTTACATGCTCACTCAGCACTAAATGTGCAACAAACATGAGCTCATTTAATTCCAAGACCCTGATGGGCCCTATTTTCCAGGTGGAGACATTGAAGTCCACAGAGGTTAGTGATGTGTGCCCACAATCACACTCTGGTTAGTGGTGGGGCTGGGATCTGGAGTCAAATATGTCAACATGGGGAGCTGAGTTTCTCCCAGGGACCTTTTGAGACAGGGTTCTCTGGGATGGAGGGACATGCAACTTGGGGCCTGCATCCCAGGAAGCAAGCCAGCCTTGGGGCTCTTCAGCTGGAGTAGGCGCGGCCAGAGGGGCAGGTCATTGCTGCTCTCTATCACTCCCCAAAGATGGGGAAACTGAGGCTCTCAGAAGTCACACCCAGGATGGGTAGATTCAGATCCAAGCCTGACCTCAGACCCAGGAACTCTTCCCTAGAAACAAGTCGTACTCCTCACCTGGGCAGGAGGCAAGCAGGCACTTTCTGAGCCCCTAGACTGGCCAGGGACACAGGAGGCTGGAGGTCCTCATCTGCAGCAGACTGCCTCCCAGGGCCAGAGAGAGCCCAGACACCCACCACCTTCCACCCGTTGCTTTGGCCAGTCAGGGGAGTGGGCCCTGAAGAAAGGAGCTGGTCCCACCTTTAGGCTCCCAGGTGAGGACTGCGACCCTTCCCTGGGCTCAAGTCACCCAGAGAGCTGAACTCCATCCCACCCCCAACACAACACCTCCTCACCTGCAGGCACCTGGCGGGTGAGACAAGGTCAGAGAGAGGATGAGGCCAAACAGAGGTGGGATGACAGCATCACAGCCCTGGGGGAGGAGAAACCCCCCTTCCAGAGTTGGACCAGGGGCTCCTAGGATCCCCTCCAACCTCTTGACATGCAAGACCCTGGACCTCCTAAGGTCTATGATTCCAAGATCTCATGCTTCTGGGAACCTTACATCTGCCACCATTTCTGAGCACCAGCTAATTACAACACCATGCCTGCCTGCTCAGTTGCTCAGTTGTGTCCAACTCTTTGCAACCCCTTGGACTGTAGCCCGCCAGGTTCCTCTGTCCATGGGATTCTCCAGGCAAGAATACTGGAATGGGTTGCCATTTCCTCCTCCGGGGATCTTCCTGACCCAGGGATTGAACCTGCATCTCCTGAATTTCCTGCATCGCAGGTGGATTCTTTTTGGCTGTATTTACCCCCTCCACCATCCCAGCAGGAGGAGGATTTTAACCCACTTTTTCCACTGGAAATAGGAACCTGTCCAAGGTCACCAGTGATGAAAGGCAGGTGGGGTCAGACTCTGGGGCACTGAGTGGAGTCACTGTGTACTTAGCCCACAGCCCATGAATCTTCACAAATCCCACTGTCCCATATGAGGCAGGACGGGAAGGCAGGCGGTCTGCAATAGATCCTCTGACCTAGAAAACAAAGGGTCATGATTTATTAGCCCTGGGCTTCTCCACTGAGAGTTCTCAGAGGATAGAAAGGAAGCCCCGACCCTGCTCCGCCCTCCAAGACCTTCTCCAGGCTCTAAAGACAAGAGCTAAGACCTCTGAGGAGGAGCTGAGGGGCTCAGTCTCAGGGTCCCAGAAGCTGGGCCAGGAGCCTGGGATGGCGGCTCAAGAGGTACAAGGGGCTGGCAGGGAGCCCAGAAGGCACTGCCACCCCTCTGCCTGCATGTGAACAGGATACTGTTGGGCCCATTCCACAGATGCAATAACTCAGGAAGGAAGATTATGGGCTCAACTCTGCATCCTGGCTACAGGGTACCTGCTCCCATCCCAGCTCTGGCCCTGAAAAGCTGTGGAGGTCGGGCAGGCTGCCCACCCTCTCTGGCCATGAGTTTCTCTCTGCGCAGTAAACTGGATCATCCCCTCCAGCCAGGCTCTGGAGTCTGGCGCTAGAATCCTCAGAGTAACCCTGTACTCCGATTCAGGGGCCACTGGAAAGATGGGCTGCCCACCTTCACTGCAGGCCCTGCCTCCAGACCTGCAAAGATCACCATTCAGGTAGCATCCTCTGTGCAGAAAGAGGAGACTAGATCAGTGTGACCCCAGGTGCCCTGGGGCCAGGGCTGCCCAGTAGCCAGGAGGCTCTGCTGGCTTCTCCTGCCTTCCCTCACTGTCCCTGGGAGTGACCTGGGCAGACAGTCCCACTCTGGCTGCATTCCCACACCCCTCGAGTCAGACAGCAAGATGGAGTAGTAACAGTATGGAGTTTGGTGTCAGACAGCCCAGGTTCAAAGGTCACTCACCAATCCTCAAATTCCAGAGCAGTTTGGGGCAAGTTTTTTAACTTCTCTTGACCTCCATGTCCTAATCCATAAATGGAGCCCACAAGCACGTCCCTTGGAAACAGTGACAAATTTCCTTTTCTTGGGCTCTAAAATCACTGTGGATGGTGACTAAAGTCATGAAATTAGAAGACGACTGCTTCTTGGCAGGAAAGTTATGGCAAACCCAGACAGTGTGTTAAAAAGCAGAGACATCACTTTGCCGACAAAGGTCGATATAGTCAAGGCTGTGGTCTTTCCAGTAGTCATGTACAGATGTGAGAGCTGGACAAAAAAGAAAGCAGAACACTGAAGAATTGGTGCTTTCAAACTGTGGTGCTGGAGAAGACTCTTGAGAGTCCCTTAGAAAGCAAGGAGATCAAACCAGTCAATCTTAAAGGAAATCAACCCTGAATATTCTTTGGAAGGAGTGATGCTGAAGCTGAAGCTCCAGTACTTTGGCCACCTGACATGAAGAGCCGACTCAGTGGAAAAGACCCTGATTCTGGGAAAGATTGAGGACAAGAGGAGAAGGGGGCAACAGAGGATGAAATGGTTGGATAACATCACCAATTCGATGGACATGAACTTGGGCAAGCTCTGGGAGATGGTGAGGGACAGGGAAGCCTGGCGGGCTGCAGTCCATGGGGTTGCAAAGAGTCAGACACAGCTTGGCGACTGAACAACGAAGCACGCCCCTAAAAGGAGTGGAAGTGTGTAAACAGAGGAACCGGTGAGACAGAATTGAGAGACTCGGCCCAGGCCTCCCTGAACGGTCAGCCCGCCCCAGGTCCTGCCAGCCTGACACCTCGGCTTCCACTTTCAATGCCTAAGAGCCACTGATGAAGAGGAAAACCTGCCGTTTAAAATAAAGTGGAATCTGCCTCTCATTAAAATGAAGTTTGTCACTTCTATCATAAATTGTCCCTCTCAGCTGCAGAAAAGGTCCATTAACACATTATTTTTCCTTCTCCGAATGAGATGAGAGTGGGTAGGATTGAAAATCCCTGTGGACAGTAAAAAAGCCAGAAAAGCCCTCTCCCCTACCACCTCCAGCTGCCCCCAAGAAGCCAAAAAACTCATTGTAATTATCTGTCTGGGAGCAGGCTAGGGGAGCGCCATAGCATGGTTCATCAAGTTGCTAATTAGCAGGAACCCGTTCATGCACTGGAGAAGGAAATGGCAACCCACTCTAGTATTCTTGCCTGGAGAACCCCAGGGATGGCGGAGCTTGGTGGGCTGCCGTCTATGGGGTTGCACAGAGTTGGACACGACTGAAGCAACTTAGCAGCAGCAGCAGCAGCAGCTTTGACTGTAGGGGTTGGGGGCCAGAGGAGTGGGTTTCAGTCTCTCCCTCCCCTCCTGCTAGCCCCCAACCTTGTACCCACTCAGTCTCACCTGGTTCCTGGACATTTGCTCTCAGAGCCCAGGTCTCTGTAGTAACCCTCTTCCTTTGAGGCCTCAGTCTCCACATCTGAGCTATAGAGACTCATCCCTGTGACTACTGAGGACTCATGGAGCCCTGGACACCGTCCCTGGGAGGCACTGGCCCTGACAGAAAGACAGAGCATGCAGGGGGCAGGCTGGTGGAGGCAACGGGTTCCTTGGAGCTCTGAGCACTTCCAGTTCTGATGTTATAACAATGATGACCTACGTTTAATGAGCACCTACTACATGCAGGGCTTGACAGAATGGACTCTTAATCTTGGCACAGGAGCCCCACGAGGTCATCCTGCCCAATGTCCTTTACAGGTGAGGAGGCTAGTCACAACAAAGTTGAGTGACAGCTACTAGGTGAGATCTGAAAAGAGGCAGGCCAAACTGAGCCTGGTCCCTACCCACCCACCACCCTTGGAGCCTGTGCATCTCAGTCCCTGACTCCATACAGGAAGGACGTGCACTTCTCCAGCACCTTCCAGTACAAATGGCCCTAGGAGATGGAACTACTACTATTCTGTGATACACAGGGTAAAGGCACTTGTTTGGGGTTACACAGACCAGGAGAATGAGGATTTTAAGAATACGGTCTCCCACTTTGCACTCCCACTCCTGGACATATATCCAGAGAAAAACATGGTCCAAAAGGATTCAGGCATCCTAGGGTTCATTGTAGCACTATTTACAGAAACAAAGACATGGAAGCAACCTAAACATCCATCGACAGAGGAATGGATAAAGATGTGATACATATATACAATGGAATATTACTCAGTTATTAAAAAGAATGCCATTTGCTGCAACATGGATGGACCAAGAGATTGTCATACTGAGTGAAGTAAGTCAGACAAAGAAAGAGAAATATCATATGATATCACATATATGCAGAATCTAAAAAGAAATGATACAAGTGAACTTATTTACAAAACAGAAACAGGCTCAAAGACTTAGAGAACGAACTTATGGTTACCAAGGGTGAAGGATGGGGAGAAGAGACAGTTAAGGAGCTTGACATCAACATGTACACACTACTATATTTAAAATGGACAACCAACAGGGACCAGCACATGAGCTCTGCTCAATGTTATGTGGCAACATGGATAGGAGGGGAGTTTGGGGAAGAATGGATACATGTATATGTATGACTGAGTCAGTTTGCTGTGCACCTGAAACTATCACAATACTGTTAATCAGCTATGCATGCTAAATTGCTTCAGTCATGTCTGACTCATTGCAACCTTATGGACTGTAACCCGCCAGGCTCCTCTGTCCATAGGATTCTCCAGGCAAGAATACTGGAGCGGGATGCCATGCTCTCCTCCAGGGGGTCTTCCCGACCCAGGGATCGAACCAGAGTCTCTTACTTCTCCCACATTGGCAGGCGGGTTCTTTACCACTAGCACCACCTGGGAAGCCCTAATTGGCTATGCTGCTGTGCTGTGTTGCTCAGTCATGTCCAATTCTTTGCCACCCCATAGCTATAGCTCACCAGGCTCCTCTGTCCATAGGATTCTCCAGGCAAGAATACTGGAGCGGGATGCTATGCCCTCCTCCAGGGGATCTTCCCAACCCAGGGATCGAACCCAGGTCTCCCGCATTGCAGGTGGATTCTTTACCGTCTGAGCCACCAGGGAAGCCCAAGAATACTGGAGTGGGTAGCCTATCCCTTCGCCAGGGAAACTTCCCAACCCAGGAATCGAACCAGAGTCTCCTGCATTGTAGGCGGATTTTTTACCAGCTGAGCTACCAGAGAAGGCCCTAGTTGGCTATACTCCAATATAAAAGGTTTAAAAAAAAAAAAGAATATGGGCTTCTGCCCCTACATCACACTACTGGAAACTCACTTGCGGCCACGCAGCCCCCCAGAAACCCTGCCCAGAGCAGAGCTCCCCTCCATTTCCCTCACCCAGGAACCTGCCTGAGGCACAGCTGCCCTCCCTGGGCTCAGAGACCCTGGCTGTCCTGCCTACACAGTCGTCTCCAGGCCCCACCAGCCTTCCCTTAAATTCTGAGAGCACCGCTCAGGTTCCTGCCAGCCCTCAGGCACAACATCCCTGCTCAAACCCACACCTCCACGCTCCAAGGGGGGTCACTGGGTCATGAGTTCTGGGAGCGCCTCCAACCGCACCCGGAGCTCCGCCCACCCGGAGCTCCGCCCACTCGGAGCTCTGCCCACCCGGAGCAGCTCTGCTTACTGCCCCAGCAGATCCGAGGGCTGCAAGCTGGCCCATGCCCTTTCTTGGGGAGGATGGGCGAGAGGAGCTGGAGGCTGTGGAGGCGCAGTCTAGGAGGTGATGAGAGTGTGCAGGGAGGGTGCCTCCATTTCCCAGAAAGTTTTCTTGGTTCCTCAAATGGGCAGGGAACTGTGGGCCTTCACTCCCCCAAAACTATGGCTGTGCCCAATAGGTCTTTCTCCCCTACTGATGCCCACTCTGTCCCCAGCCAAGCCCTCCAGCCCCCTGCCCACCTCACCCAGGGCCTGGTGTCCCTCAAGCACCTTCCAGTTTAGATGGCACCTCAGAATCAAGGAGCAGCTTCTACCCGATTCCATTCACACCCCTGTGGACGCCAAGAGATTGGGGGGCCTCCTGCGGGAGCCCAGCTCCGACTGCCCTCACCTAGTGGGGCCTCCTGCGGGAGCCCAGCTCCGACTGCCCTCACCTAGTGCACTCACACATCCATGCACACACGCTCATACACACAGTCCCAGGAGCCAAAGGGTGAGCACCCACCACACACACAGTCCATCTGCCAACCTCTGGTATTGGTAATGAGAGCAGCAGGCCAACAGATCAGGGGGCTGATGGCCACTCAGCAGCGGCAGATGAAAGGAAATTTCCTGACCCAGGCTGAGCCCTGACTCTGGTCACAAGGATCACCGATGGGTGCTCCTGGGATCCTAGCCTCCCCCTTGCCCTGGGTCCAGCTGTCTGCAGAGGAAAGTAGCCAAGAGGGGCTAGAGTCAGTGCCTGGCATCGGGCCCTGAGGTTCTTCCTCAGTAGCTCCCAGCCCACAGCCTCAGTGCTCCTTGTCCCTGCCCAGAGAGTCCAAGGGCTCCATCCGAAGTCACAGAGCAAGTCAGAGACAAGCTGGCACTGGAAATCGGGCCTCCCATCACCTGGGCCTGGGACTCAGATGCACTGCATGCTGTGAGAGAGGCAGAGCCACAGGCCCCACAGTCATCTCAAGGGCCATCTTATCTCCTAGAACCCAGGATGACTGTGCCTCGAGCCTGGAAGGACAAGCCTCAAACCTGCCCCTTTCTCCATCCAGGAATTCCTTCTTCAGTCTCCTTGGCCATGGCCATTAAGCCCCTGCTTGCACACTTCTGATGAGAGCAAACTCACTACCACCCAAAGTAGCCTGTCCACCTGAAGGTCTAATTGCTATCCCTCTCCCCAACCTGGGTCTCCATGGGGCAGTCCGTGGCCATTGCAGGTCAGGGTCTGGGGAAAAGTCTCTGGCCCCTCAGAGATTTCTGGACAGTAAGTGCAGCCCCTGAGCCTACCGTCTTCCAGGTCCCAGTCCCTCCTTACTTTCTACTTCCTGTTAGAGTCCCTGTGGGCCCAGGTGGAGACCCAGGCTGGAGCACCAGTGGCTGGGTGGCTGAAGACTAGTTCCTCACTCTCTCTGAAACAAGACAATTTAGGTAAATCCTTGGCCCCAGAAGCTCTGGCAGTGGGGATCCACCATACTCAGCCCTGAACAGGACTCTCCATACCAGGCATGACCGAGCCTCCCCAGTCATCTCCTCCTTCACACCATACTTTTGTGATATGCCTCTTGTGATATGCCTCTTGTGATATGCCCTTCCACAGCCTGAGCCGAGGCTCTCTAGCACTCTGCCCTATGTCGGTACCCCTCCAGGCCTAGAACCATTGTGTGGCTGGTCTTCTGAGTGCCCATTGCTAAAAAGTAAGGGAAGGCCCCTGCCTCTGAAAATATCTCCCTGCCAGCTTGGCCTGGTTCTGAGGTTGGTCCTGGGCCAGAAGAGGCTAGAGGATCTCCCCCAAACCCTGGGCAGCAGCAGGCACCCACTGTCCCCTTGGACACCCAGTTCCAAGCCCCCATCCCTCCATCGGCATCCCCGCCATGCCCTCATTAGCAGAGACGGCTGTCCCAGAGCCCTAGGCTTGCTGAGTTACAGCCCATCCATCCCTCCCAATGTCCTTGCCACTGCCACCACGGGCCCATATTACGGCATGCACATCTGTCAGCCTGTGGCCGCCACTGCCGCCACTGTTTCCAGGGAGACAGTCTCCATTTATGATATTATCAAAAAGTCTGGCCCCTCCCTCCCCCTCCCAACCCTTACCCCTGCTTCCCTTTATGGGAATGAAGATTTTGGCTGTAAATATCACCACATGTCTTCTCTGCAGATTCTAACGGGGCCTGACTACGTAGGTGCTGCGGAGGAAGCCACAGGCACAGCACGCAGCCTCAGCGTGCTAGTAGGTGCACTAAGGCCTCACTCTGGCTGCCCTGGCCACCCTCCCTGCTCCACCCAAGACCATTAGAGACTACCCAGCCCACTGCTCATCCATGTACCCCCTGCTGCCATATAAGCCCTGAGGCAGAATCTGCTCACAGTGGAGGCGGGCTGGGGATGGGTCACCCACCCAGGGCTTTGGCTGCAAGGAGGGTAGAGAGCTAGCCCTGGGGAAGCCCTCAGCTTGGAGGCCCCAACATAGCAGGCCCTTCACCCATCAGCTGCCAAACCCTTCTCCCAGCAGCCCCGCAAGCAGCAGGTGTTAACAGGAGCATCTAAAATCACACAGCTGGTCCACGGGGGAGCTGAGATTGAAGCCCAGAACCGAGGACTGCAAAACTCCTTCCACCACAGGTCTGACTCCTCCCACCCCCACCATGGCCTGAGGGTTAAGATCTGACATGTTCTAAGCATTTTACATGTTTGCATGTATTAATAATAACTTAAGCCTCAAAATGGTGGCTCAGACAGTAAAGAATCTGCCTGAAGTGTAGGAGACCTGGGTTTGATCTGGGTCAGGAAGATCCCCTGAAGAAGAGAATGGCAATCCACTTCAGTATTCTTGCCTGGAGAATTCTATGGACAGAGGAGCCTAGCAGGCTACAATCCATGGGACCACAAAGAGTTAGATAGGACTAAGCAACTAGTTGGACTTGACTGAGTGACTAACACTTTCACTTTCAAGCCTCACAATGCCTCTATGAGGCCAGCACCACTAATATACCCATTTTTCAGACAGGACACTGAGGCAGAGCCAAGGCCACATGGCTTACAGGTGGAGGAGCCAGGAAGCAAAGCCAGGCAGGCTGGCCCCAGAGCCCAGCTCTTAAGGCCTCTGGCGGGAGCCCATAGGAGCGATCTAGGCTGGCCAGGTGAGGGGTTCCTACCACCTTGGAGAGACTCAGTCCCTTCCCTGCACCCTCCCCATGGAGATGGGCCTTGTCACCTTTCTCTGAGATAACACTAGAGGAGCAAAGCCCAGGTGCTGGGCCTAACACACTGCAGGGATTCATCCCAGCCCTTCCCAACCCCCAGTCCAGTCTTAGTCAGAGGAGCAAATGTTCAAAATTTACTCAACCATCAAGGGCCAGGAATGTGGTACATGGAAATATTATCATTATTACTGTCATTACAATCATCACAGTGGAGATTTGACCCCATCACTGTGGGGTTTCTGACCTCATGCCCCACAGGAGGGCACACACAGGACCCTGGAACACTGAGGGTGCTTCACAGACTCTCTAGGCCTGTTACAACCGTATTCATTTCCAAGGGCTGCTGTCACAAATGACCACAAACTTGTTGACTTAGAAATTTATTCTCACACAGTGCTGCAGGTCAGAATTCTAAAACTAGTTTCACTGGGTCATAGTGAAGGTGTCAGCTGGGCTGGTCCTCTCCGAAGGCTGTAGGGGAGAATCCATACCTGGCCTCTTCCAGCTTCTGGGGCCACTGGCATTCCTTGGCTTATGGCCACAACATTCCAATCTCTGCCTGTATAGTCACACAGCCTTCCCCTCTCTGTAGTCAAACTTCCTTCTGCCTCCCCATTATAAGGACATTAGTGATTGCATTTGGGGCCCACCCAGACAATCCAGAATGATCTCTCCATCTGAAAATCCTTAATTTAATCACATATCCAAAGACTTTTTCCATATAAGATAACTTCCACAGGTTTTAGGGATTAGGTCATGGACATCTTTGGGAGCCATCATTTAGCCTAAAACAGTCACCAGCTACCAACTCGACACCCCTCCTAGACAATTAGCAGGTACATCAAACTTCACATGACCATAGCTGAGTGCCTTGTTTTACCCCAAGCCTGATCCTGCCCACATGCCCATTTCAAAAGTATACTCCCATCTGCCCAGCTGTTGAGGCCAAAAACCACAGGGTCAACTCTTTTTTTTTCTTTTTTAAATATTTATTTATTTGGCCACACTCAGTCTTAGTTGCAGCCCTCGGGATCTTTGATCTTGACTGTAGTATTCGGGATCTTTAGTTGCAGCATGTGGGATCTAGTTCCCTGACCGTGAATTGGCATTGGGAGCATGGAGTCCCAGCCACTGGACCACCAGGGAAGTCCCAATGGGGTCAGCTCTTAATTCCTCCCTTTCTCTGCCCCAGAATAGCTGATCTACCATCTGCAAGTTTCACTGGATTTCCCTTCAAAATCGATCCAGGATCTGACTACTTCTCACCATTTGCACAGCTGCCACCGGGCTCAAGACACCACCTGTCTCTCCTGGATTACTGAAGCAGCCTCCTCCCTGGGCACCTACCTCCACAGTGCCCTCAACACAGCAGCCGGAGGGACCCTGAAAACCCAAGTCACAGATGTCACTCTGTCAAAATGCTGCAGTGGCTCCCGTCTCACTCAGAGCAAAAGCCTTACAATAGTCTGCAAGTTCTAACCCTATTTGCTCTCAGACATCAATTCCCATACCCGTCTCCCTCTCCTGCCTCTTCTGCCACTCAGGCTTCCTCCCTGTCCCTCTTACAGGCCAGGCAAGGGCTGGGGGTCCTTGTTCCCTCAGCCTTGAATGCTCTGTCCAAGTATTCACACAGCTCCCTCACCTTCTTCAGGTCTTTACCAAAAATCATCTCAATGGGGCACCCTCATCACTAACATTTCCTTTTTCCCTCCCCACTGATTTGTTTTTTTCCCCTTGACTTTATCACGATCTAACGCAACACGTGTTTTGCTTATGCAGCTCGTTTAATGTCTGTCTCCTCTGCTAGAATGTAAGTTCTGTGGAGACAGCCTCCTAGATCCTAAAAAAGTGCCTGGACAAGTTCAGCCCAGTTCAGTTGCTCAGTCATGTCCGACTCTTTGCAACCCCATGGACTGCAGCACACCAGGCTTTCCTGTCTATCCCCAACTCCCAGAGCTTGCGCAAACTCATGTCCATTGAGTCGGTGATGCCATCCAAACATCTCATCCTCTGTCGTCCAAATCTCTTCCTGCCTTCAATCTTTCCTAGCATCAGGGTCTTTTCCAATGAGTCAGTTCTTCGCATCAGGTGTCCAAAGTATTGGAGACAAGTAGGTGCTCAATAAATATTCATACCAATTCACTCTACAGACAATTATGGCACCAGGCACTGGGGAGGTACCAGGGCCAAGTGGTGAACAAGACACATCCCTTGACAAGGACCATCCAGGGTATCAAATACAGTGACAGGGAAGCAGAGAGCGCCATGCAAGTTCAGAAGAAGAGACTAACTAGGAGTTCATTGGCTAGATGAAGAGATAGCGTTATTCCTGGCAAGAGGAACAGCCGGTACAAAATCAAAGAACAAAAGACCTGTTGATGGAACAAGGGAGAAGGCAGGAAATAAGCCTAAGGTGTCAGGCGAGGACCAGTTCAAAGAGCCATGGAGAGCAAGGCAAGGGAGTTGAACTTCTCCCTGTGAGCACTGGCAGGGACTGAAGGGAAGGATGTGGCAGGTGTGGATGTCTGGAGGCTCCCCTGCCGCAGATGACTGGCAAGCAGCCTAGATGCGGGGAGAGGCTGGGGTGCAGGGCCCACCAACCAGGCGCCAGGGGAAGGATTAGGAAATTTCCTCAACTTGTAGCCTCAGGCAGGAAGTGGCTCAAGACACAGTGACATTCTTATGCCTAGGACTGTCCTGGGGGAAGACCTTGGAGAAAATTAAAGCCAACAGTTTACCACAGATGCTGGACTGTACAGCTCTAGCAGAGCCAGGGAACAGGAGAGCAGGGTGGCATCATAGACTGAATTGTGTCCCCCAAAGTTCATGTGTTGAAACCCTAGCCCCCAGCATGAGTGTACTCGGAGTAAGGAAATAATTAAGGTTAGAGAAAGTCATAGAGTAAAGTCTTAATCCAAAGCCTGGAGAATCCCATGGACAGTAGCCTGCCAGGCTCCTCCGTCCATGGGATCCCAAGAGTTGGATATGACTTAGCGACTAAGCCACCACCACCTTAAAGAAAGAGATACCAGAAACCCCTCCCTCCCCATCTCTCCCCCTCTCCACACTCCCTCCTCACTCCCTCTGCCATGTGAGCACACAGTGAGAAGGCAGCCACTGCAAGCCAGGAAGAGAGCTCTCACCAGAACCCGACCATGCTGGCATCCTGATCGCAGACTTTCAGCCTCAGAACTAAAAGAAAATACATTTCTGTGGTTTAAGCCACCCAGTCTACATCATAGCCACCCAGTCTTTTGTTAGAGTTGTCAAGCAGACTAAGACAAATAGCAAAGTCAAGGAGAGCTTCCTGGAGGAGACAAGGTTTGGGGCCATCCTAGGGCTGAAGACAAGTCAGATCCTGGCTGGCTGGACCTGGGGTCACACAGTGGTCCCCAGCCAAGGCCCTCCTTCATCAGGCCTGCAAAGTCTCGGCAGCCTCTTTGGGGTTTCATTCCTCTGCCGAGGAGCACAGAGTTAGTTGCAGGATTGATGGAACTTTGCAGCTTCCATAAAGTATAACCAGACCCCTCAAGATGGGGTTAGGAGGTCAGAATATTAAGGTGTCTAAGCACCGGATCCCCGCATCCCTATTCTGCTCCCTTGAAAGGTAACTCAGCCTGGTCTGGGCCAACCAGGAGTCAACATGCCAGGGCCTCCCCCTCAAACTCAGGCTTCCACTGTATGGGGGCTGCCTACAAGTGGAGACCTGGGTTGGGCTCTGAATGACAGGATATGCAGAGAGAGAGAGAAGAGAGAGGTCTACAAATGAATATACATTTTTATAAGACATGTTTAATTAAAGTAGATTAAAATTAATTTGCTTTAAGAAAATTAGAAGTGCCCTAGAGGATTTCAGAAGCAAGACAAAGTCCCTGAATCCAGAGGTGCCACAGAAGGGCCTGGAAGTGGGATAAGAAGGAGGGGCACCCACGCCTTTCCCTGGTGGCTCAGATGGAAAAGAATCTACCTGCAAATGCAGGAGACACAGGAGACATGGGTTCGATCCCTGGATCAGGAAGATCCCCTGGAGAAGGGAATGGCAACCCACTCCAGCATTCTTGCCTAGAGAATCCTATGGACAGAGAAGCCTGGTGGGTTACAGCCCATAGGGTCGCAAGGAGTCAGACACAACTCAGCGACTAACACTTACTTACCCATTCTCTGCACAGGGAATCCTCAGAAGGATGTGCCTCCCACTTACACAGCACTCCGTACACCTCAAGATGTGGTCCGTGGGATAGCAGGCCCATTCAGCCCCATTATACCAGGAGAAACTGAAGCCCAGAAAGGGCATTGACTTGCCCAAGGTCACACAGCACAACTGTGGCAGGGCTCAATGGGGAGCTGGTCCCTTCTGCCAGCCCTGGATGTTTTGTTCACACTCAGCACCCCAAAAGCCCCCCACCCCACAAACAACCCACCCCCTGACTCAGCTGCTGCCCCCCAGGATCCTCTCATCTGCAGGGCGGGGATTTTGGCTCAGTGACAGTCTGGCTCCTCTGAGGCCTGGCACAAGGAAGGTGGAAGGAAGCAGCCTGGGGGTTGGGGACAGGAGGCAGAAAGGGAAAGGACCCGAAATCAACAAGCGTTCCAGAATTTTAAGCAGTTTTTGGAGGAAAACGAGGAGCAGGTTCAGCTGTAGCAATTTGCTCCAGGGGAAAATTATGTTCCCGTGCTCTATTATACAGAACAGAAGGAACATTTGGTGGGTTGAATACTCGTTAATTTATTTCTCTGTTTGTTAATGGGCCTGACGCACGCGCATGCTCATGTACACACACACACACCCCCAGGCATCAGCAGGAGATGGCGTTGGGCTCCCCGAGTTTTCCTGCCACCTTCCTTTGAAGTATCACTGGGATTCTTACACCCTCTTCTCAATGTGGATGCAAGGGGTCTAGAGGGAGGTGGTGTGCAGTTCAGAGATGGAGGTGAGGTAAGAGCCCCTCAGTTTCCTCATCTGAAAAATGGACTTGGCAATGGGATGATCCAATGTATTAGGGCAAAGCCTTTGAACTTGGAACAATTGTAATAAGATACGTGAAGTCATTTCAAGAGCGTCAAGTCTAGAGACAGGCAAGACGTCCCAACAGGGCCAGAGGAAGTGACGCTCCAATGAATGGCTCCTTGACACCTCACACCCAGGAAGCCCAAATGAGGACCGTCACACTTCTGCTTGGCCCAGAATCCCATCTCAGAAAACAAGGCCATTCAGGCCAAACTGACCTCCCCCGACCCGGACTCTTCCCACCACAGGACCCATCTCCAGCATCTCCCCCCTCCACCCATTTCTTACCATCCAGAGGCCACCCTCCTCCCCATGGCTCTCCTCCAGATCTGGCACTAGTCTCCCCACCAGTCTCCCCACCAGGCTTCCTGCTTTCCCCGCCACTGGCTCTAATCCATTCTCTCCCCATGGGGGCCAGAATAGAATCTGAAATGCACAAATCAGACCCTGTCACTCTCCTGCTTTAGCACTCTCAGAGCTTCCCCCACCCCCACAGTTCTCCGAATAAAACCCGCCTCTGCTAGGGCCGCCCCTCTCCCTCCTTCCCCATCCACCAGCGTGCTATCTTCCTCCTGGTCTTCAAACACACCCAGCTCCTTCCTGTCTCCAGGCCTTGGTCTAGTTGTTCAGCCACCCTAGAATGCCATTTCTTCTCAGACTTGAGATCACCTCTTCAGAAAGTCCTGCCTGGATCCCTTCCCCTCCAAAGTCACTCAGCCCACCCCAGCCACTCCCTGTTTCATGGCCCTGTTGACTTCCCTCCCAATTTCATCACAGTCTGGCGCTGTTCAAATGATTTGAGGTTTGGGACTTCACTGGTGGTCCAGTAGTTAAGAATCTGCCTGCCAATGGAGAGGACATGGGTTTGATCCCTGGTCCCAGAAGATTCCACATGCCGCGGGGCAACTAAGCCCGTGTGCTACAACTACTGATCTAACACACCCTAGAGCCCATGCTCTGCAACAAGCAATAAGAAGGCCGTGTGCTGCAATGGAGAGTAGCCCCCACTTGCTGCAACTAGAGAAAGCCTGTACACAGCAACAAAGACCCAGCGCAGCCAACACATAAATACATAAAATTTATTTTTTTATAAAGAGAGAGGTTTCCCTCTGCCTAACAACAAATGATTTGAGGTTTGGCTCACTGCCACTCCCACAAGAATGGAAACTACCTGAGGGCAGGTGGAGTATGTGTAACTTCCCTCTATCTGCAGAACCTAGAAATAACACCCAGCACTTAGGAGGAATTTTATAAACACATGAATGAATGAAGAAACAGGTAAGCTCTAAGCCAGAGGGGTTAGTGAGAAGTGGGCCAGGGCTCCCTGATCCCAGTGTCATCTGCCCCAGGCCCTGAAGGGTCTCAGCACCTCTTCCACTACGAAAAGGGAACAGGCAGGGATGAGGTTTGTGGATCAGCACCCATGATCTGGGACCTTTTCTCTAAACAATTCCATGATGCAGTTACAGATCTGAGACTAAGGCTTGAGTCCTGGCACTGCCACTCTGTGCATCTCACTTGACCTCTCTGAGCCTCAGTTTTCTCATCTGCGTAATGGGGATAATAACAGGACCCATCTCCCAGGACTGTTCTGTGGGTGAATGAGATCTTGTTTTCAAAAATATGAGCTGATGAAGATGATATAAAGACCCCATCTCTTGCAAGTGAGGAAGCAGGAAAGGTTGTGGGAATTTTCTGGGTCCCACACTGGAAAGTGGGAAGCTAGGACTAAATGCAGACTTGTGTGACTCAGAATCCAGGCTCATGCCCATGTGCTGGTCAGCCCCGGGCTGGGAGTGGGGAGTGGCACACAGGAGGCCTGTCTGCCATCTGTGCCTCAGTGGTCGTGTTCCCTTACGTTCCCCAGATGTAATGACTTAGGCACCCCCCTCCCAGTTCCCATAGGTTCAGCACAAAAATACTTTAGGAGGCAGGGAGCGCTGGCCAAGGAGAACAACTCAGCTCCTACCTCCCCTCCCACCATGCCTGAGGCTAGGGAGCTGGGGAATAGGCAGTGGCCCAAGCCCCGGACAGGTAAACTGAGGCAACCTATGAGCAAGTGTATGCAGAGACTCCCCAGGGTGGTCTAAGGTGGAGGAACGGGCAGGTCTGAGACTCAGGAAGTCTGAGAAGAGGAGGTGGCCCCCATGGCAGGGGAGGAGGAATACCACTCAGCAAGCACACCCTTGTCCACCCCCCAACACACACACACACTGGCCAAGGGCACAGAGCAGGGGGAGGCAGCAGGACTCCAAAGGTCCTGGGGACAGATTCAGGGAGCACCCACTCCCACTCAGACTGCCTTCTGGGGTTGGAAGGTCATCAGTGAAGGTCTAGAGACCTAGGGGTAAGGCCGCCCTGCTGAGATCCTGCTTAGGTCCAGCAAGTGAGGGACGTGGCTGCCAGAGCCAAGGTGCCTTCAGCTGGCGGCTAGCACACATTAAGAATTATTCCTCTCGCCAGCAAACAATTTGTTACAATATTCTTCGTGCGCTTTTCCCAGCTGGGTGCCCTCCCATACATCCTGCATTAATCCCAGAAGTCACTCCATTCATTGAGGACATGCCTGAGTGTGCCTCCTCTTTTATCAGGGAAATTTTTCATTGTTTTGAAGCACTCGCAGGTTTTAATTTGGGGTTGAGATTTTAAAGCCTCCTTCAGTAGCGAAGACATATGAGGTGGCTTGTGGCTGGAAAGATTACCTCTGACCTCCAACCTGTAAGGGCCTAGCAGGAGCCAACAGACCCTCTAGAGGAGGGGAACACAGCACCTCCTCTCCAGGAAGCCAGGGACTGCAGGCCTTAGTGCTGTGTGGCATTGAGACACACCCTTGACCTCTCTGAGCCTCCCCAAGAGAGGTAAAGTCAAGGAAGACTGCATATTTGAGTGACTCTCTACTAAGCACATTCAGGAAAGTCTGTGAGATGCTCACCTTTAAATCCCACAGTCCTGGGGGTAGTGGGGCCACATAAAAGGCTAAAAGTTGGGAGTTCAGATCTTAAATGACCTGGGACAGGTGAGTCATTATCCTCTCTGAGCTAGGATGAGCTCAGTGCCACCCTAGGCTGCTGTGCAAGCCCAAGTTCAGAGTGGGTCTAACTGAGGGCCTGGCACATAGTGGGTACTCAGTAAGAGTGACTCTCCTGGTTGGACCTTCCCGGTGGTCCAGTAGTTAAGACTCCAGGCTTCCAACACAAGGGGCTGCAGGTTTGATCTCTGGTTGGCAAACTAAGATCCCACATGCTGCATGGTGTGGCCAAACTGAAAAAAAAGAGTGACTCTCCTTGCCCTCCCAGCCCACCACAGATCCCTTCCACTTCCCTGGCTTTCAGTCTCTTGGCCCTCAAGAAGTCAGACCCCCTGGTTCCTTAATCCAGACTGCCCTCAGGGTGACGCCACCTCCAGCCAGAACCTCTCCACAGGCCTTGCTAGTCTGGGTAGCTGCCACCAGCCTCCTCCCAGGCCTTGCACAAGGCTGCCATACTTCCCACCAGAGGTCTGGGGAGTCCTGTCTGTGCACAGTGAACCTGTGCCCCCTCACTCACCCACAGGCACCATGCCAGGCTCTCTGCTGGGATCCAGGCTGCAGGCTTGCTATCCTCCTGCCCTAAATAAGGAGACAACTGTCCCACTCCCACTTCCTAGTCCCCCACCCCCACCAGGGGTCCAGGGCTGGGGCTTCTCTGGGCTCTGAGTGCAACCCCCCACCCTCCCAACCCCAACACAATTACCACCCCTTTCCTGGTTTTTGCTCACCCTATTCCCAATCAGCCATGCCCTCTCTACATTTCTCCTTGCCCCACCTCCTTCCCCAAATCCTCCTGAATACTAAGGTCCAGCCTCTTCCAGGAAGTCCTCCCTGACTTCTTCAACCCTTATCTCCTTCCCTTTCCTAGACTCCCAGCATTTCTCCTCAGTCCCACTAACTTCACGTTGCTACCCCAAACCAGGAACTGTGTCACCTATTCATTTTGGGGCCACCAAGCCCAGTACCACTGGGTACTCAGGAAGGATGGGATCATTAAATGATTCAGAGAGA
Source organism: Okapia johnstoni (assembly GCA_024291935.2). Taxonomy (NCBI): domain Eukaryota; kingdom Metazoa; phylum Chordata; class Mammalia; order Artiodactyla; family Giraffidae; genus Okapia; species Okapia johnstoni. The sequence goes on from CM044326.1 coordinate 28,970,442, forward strand.
AGGGCATAGAAGTCACCCACTGATGAAGTAGACACCTCTGTGAAGAGCCATCATTATGCCCATTGTGCTGATGGAGAAACTGAGGTTAAGAGAAGTAAAGCACTTACCTAAGCAGCAGGGCTGGGATGTGAACCAGCCCCACCACATGGTGCCGTTAAGACACAGTCCAGGGAATTCCCTGGCAGTCCAGTGGTTAGGATGCTGCACTTTCACTTCGGGTTCAATTTCTGCCTGATCAGGGAAATAAGATCCCACAAGCTTCGTGGCTCGGCCAAAAAAAAAAAAAAAAAACGACACAGTCCACAAATCCACATTCCACTGACATGACCCGCCAGCCCTGCAGTTCACACACGCTACCCCATGTGACCCTCCACTCCACTGGTATCTGTGCCACCAGGAGGCACAGTTAGGGCTAGGCACAGATAGCCCGGAGAGGCTGGGTCACTTCTCAAGGCCACACACACAGCCGCAGCACTGGAGCTTGAATCCGAAGTCTCTCAGTTCCCAGCTTGGTCAGAGCGCCTGATCATGACTCCTGCGACAGGGTCTGTAGACGAGCCTGCCCACCCTGGTGCCCTCCCTAGGGCTAGGCTGTGGGATGGCCCTCCCTGTCCCCAGCCTACACACCACCTGCTCCCAATTATCGGCCGAAAGCCGGCACTCCGGGGAGCACCCACACGGTTGGCTGGCCTTCTGGAGGGGCCTGGCTCTCATGGTTCCGGGTGTTGACACAGACAGCCTCGCCGCGATGGCTCCCGGAAAGTAGGACACCTGGGGGGAGGGTAGGAAAGCAGGTGCGGGCTGGAAACCCTCCCGCCCCCCTCCACACCGCCTGGACTGCGGGCCCACCATGGAAAGATCTCCTCGAATGACCTTGACAACTCCCGGAGGTGGACCCTGTGGGGCCTGGAGTAAAGGCCTGGACTGCCCATTGAGGGGAGAGGCTTGCCCCAAGTCTCCTCCAGCTCCTCTTAGCTCAGTCACCTGGAGAGCCCCAGGGGCCATGGGAAGAGAAGCCTCTTTTAGCAAGAACCCCTCTCTGCATCTAGGGATCACTTCACTACTCCCTCATCTGTAAGTGGGGCTCAGGTAATAGAGGTTTCCACATTCCAGACACTCAGGGAGACTAGGCTGGCTTATCCCGGCAGGCTCCGAGGAGGCAGCTCTCCTGGGCCACCCAGTAGACACTCAGCTGAAAGCAGGACAGACTCAGTCTCCCAAGAAATCGGCTGGGTAGCACTGAGTCCAGGAGCCAGGCTGGAAGGCTGGTGGACACGCCCACCCAACAGCTACAAAACCACACCCAGCATCTCACCAGGGAGCCTAGGGTCTCAGAAACCAAGAGGTACTGCCCTCTATGCAGGCTGTCTGCTCCTGAGCACAAGCTCAGGCCATGCTCACGGTTACCAACTGTCATCACCACGTCCCAGCCTCCTCCCAGCTCCATCCTGGCCTGAGAGATGACGACAGGGGGTTCCCGTAGAAGGCACCAGGGTGTGGGGTTCAGGCTAGAGCCAGAGGGGCTTAAAGGCTAAAGGGATGGAAGTAAAGACAGTTCCCTGCTCTTTGCCCTCCCCATGCCAAACCCCCCTCCACTGTTGAGCAGAAAGGAGGTGCAGCCCACCCCATCAGACACCACCATCATTCTCAAGGCTGTGGGCGCCCATCTTCAGTGTCCCCCACTCTCTTGTCTGCAGCTCAGGCTCCATTCCGTTTCTCTCCAAGCCCAGCTTAAGCACTTTTATTATTCAGAAGAGCCTCTTGATTGAAAAGGCCTCTGAGGCATCTCACAAATAAGAATCCTTTAATTGGGAAGTTGTTAACTTCTCAAAGAAGAATTTTAATTTTGCTTCCCCACCACCTCCTCCCCCCTGATACCTATGAAAACTATGGACTAGAAACAAAGACAGACAAAGCCAAACACCCCAGGGCACCCCATCCCCAACAGTGCCATCATCCAAGGCGGCAGAGACAGAAGTGGCAGCTGGCCCCTGCCAATTTGCACAGACACCACAGACCCCCACCTAAGAAGTATGAAGGCCTGTGTGAAGGCCTCGAACCTTTCCCTTTGGGCGTGCCTGCTCCATCCCCGCCTCACCACCCACACAAATGGTGGCAGATGGCTGAGGGGTTCAAGGGATGACAGGGCACCCAGAAGAGGGGTCGACCATGTCTATTGGCTTCCCAGAGCCTGACTCTTGATGCACATCTCCCCACCACCCTCTCTTCTATCCTCGGTCACACTGTCCTATAGTGGACAACTACAGTTAACTGAGCATTTACTATGTGCCAGATGTTGCTCTAAGCCCTTATGTGCACCAACCAACTTAATCCACACAAAGTCAATGCTGTTACATTCCCTGTTTCCTGAGAAGAGACTGAGGCCCAGCAAATGGCCTGAATTTACATCATTAGTGAGAGGCAGAGCTGGGACTGGATTCCAGGCAATCTGACCCCAGAGTGGGCATAATCCAAAGGGCCACCTTCACCCGCCGGCCCCCCTCCATGACCTGTGCGCTCCTTGAGGATCACGGCCATGACCAGCTCATCTCTGGGTCCCCAGGGACAACACAGACCCTACCAAACAGCCGCACTTAGTCAATGTGAACAATGGAAATGAACGAAAGGAGTAGTCAAGAATCCGCCCTTCAGCTATGCCCGTGCGCAGGAACTAGATAGGAGCCTGCGAGCTGCAAGCGAAGATCATCCTAGGCGCCACACCCTGGGTCATCTGCCCAGTGTGTGAGCATTACTGGGGTGAACACAGGTGCACAGGGAGGGGCAGACTGGGAGGGGGCCACGAGATGGGCCCAGAGATCAGGGAGGCTTTCTGGAAGAGACACCTACCCCTAGCCTCCTTCCCCGGCTCTCCAAGGACATGGGTCACTTCCCACTCTCCACCTAGGTAGGGGCAGAAGGGAGGCCTGTGTGACCAGTAGCACTGATTCAGGAGTCAGTAAGTGTCCAAAGGTGGTGGGTGTGCCCCTCCTGCAAGGAGACCTGGGCAGGGCTGGCCACAGAGAGAGAGGCTTGATTTAAATGCCATCAACCCCACCAGGAAGTGAGAACTCAAGGGCTATGGCATCTGGGACCCCCAGCGTCACCTGCCCTTCCCCTACCCCATCAACCCGACCCCTCCCCTCAGACCACAGGAGCGCTGGAGGAACAGGCGGGAGGAGGCAGGAGACAGCAAAGAAAGACCTGGGCTCCCTCCAGGGTTTGGCTGAGTCAAGTCTCAACTCCTCAGCAGGCCTCAAAGTCTCCCGGTGACAGCCTGGCCCCTCCTCCTGGGCACTTCATGCCACAAATACTCCAAAGTCTCCACCTCTGTACCTCTGCTTACCCTGGGCCCTCACCCTCCTCCCCCAAACCTTTTCCACGCATCACAGCTCCACCTACATCATCTTGTTCACACAGCATTATTTATGATGACACACCAAGGAAAACAATCAGACCCCACCACAGAGAATTGGTTAAACACGCAACAGCACACACAGGCTGGAACATTACGCTGCCATTAAAAATCACATTCCAGAACAGTATTTAATGATGGGAAAATGATCTTGGTGTGATATTAAGTGCAAAAGGCAGGTTAGAAAACAGTAAGTACAGTTTGATCCCAATTATGATACAAATACATATTTTGTAAAAGACTGACGGGCAAAACACCCAAGTGCTCACATTTTCTATGGAGAACACGCAAGCTTCTTCATTTATCAGAAAAATAGAACGTTTTAAATGAATCCTACAGCCTTCAAGGCTCAGCTCGGGTACCCCTCCTCCAGGGCCCTCAGGCCCCACAGCCAAGAAGGCGGCTTCCACTCTACGATATTTCCCCGACTCCCTGCCCACTGAGCTTCCGGTGCTCATGCTGTTGCCTGAGCAGTTGGGGGCACGATGGGGAGTGGTGGAGAGGGCTGCGGGTGCTCCCTCTGCCACAAGAGTATGAGCAGGGCCCAGCCACCGCCTCCCTGCCGCCCCTGCCCGCAGCCCTCCCATCACCCGCGGCTGAGAATCCTGACCACCTGCTCTCTCCCCATCTCCCAGCAGCAATTACAGGTTAAACTGGAGGGCTAATTAGCTGCTCATTCCACCCAGGGCTGACTGATTAGCAGGAATATCTTGATGGAGGTAACTGGACTCCAAAACGAGGAGGGCCCAGGAAGGAGATCCTGCTGTCTGCTCCCTGCCAAACCCTGCAGCTTCCTGAAGGGGAGGACAGCGCCGGCTGAGCCTCGGCCACATCACAACTGTCACCCAGTCCTTCAGGAGAAAGGGGCCGCCAGGTCTTCTTCCTCTGAAAAACTGGGTTAACATTCCAGCCCAGCCTGCTGCCCCCAGCCCTCCCCCAGCGTGCCTTCTGTTTAGCAGACCTTCTCCTGAGTCACGGAGGCCTGTCAAGAACAAAGCATTAGCCCAGAAAAAGAGTGGAAGTCACTTGGTCAAGGTCACAGGCAAGGCTAGTGAGGCAACAACCCAGGTCCTTCCCCCTCCCCATCAATCCCCTCTTCGGGACTTGCTGTGGCTTCTCCACATTCCCTCCTACGGGACCAGAGTGGGGGGCCTGTCACCTCCCACGTTCTGGGTGTCCTGCTCCTCATGATAGAGTCCAAGAGGCCATCTGCTCTGCTCTCAACGAGAGCCAAGGTCACCCGGCTGCCAGTGCCTGTCACACGCACACACCTGGGGCTGAGCCTCCTCCTGCCTTGAAGGTGTCAGGACTCACGCATTTACTCTGGCTCGGAGCCCCATGAAATTCCCCACGTCGGAGCCAGTGCCAGCCTCCTGACAGTTTCTTGGACCCTGATTGTCTCAGTCCACAGGTTCCCACTCCCGCCTGACCTGGAGTCATGCACACGTTTGGTCAACAATGTGACAGGACCAAGGACAGAGCCCTCCAGCTCACCACGAGAGACCTCCCACACCGCATGGGAACCCGATCGCCGGCACGTCCAGGAAACCATGTCGCTTAGAAGAATGCCCCAGGCTTCTGAGCTGGCTGCCGGTGCCCTGCCACAGCCTGGACTAGTGGGATGCCTACAGCCACAGCAACCCTCCTGGACTTGAGTTCAGGCTGAGGTAGGAGATGGGAACCCCTCGCGATGGCCTCCCCACATCCTCTCCCTCGGGGACACCGCATCCACTCCCCCATGGCCCATGCCACCCGCACCCCCCAGCGGCCCCAAGCAGCCTCTCACCTCAGCTCAGGCGGGCTCGTAGGGGAGTGCTCCTGGGAGGGGCACTGGCGATCTTTCTCTCTGCCTGTGGGCATGGGGGCCTCAGGGCCTGTGAGGGCAGGAGGCTGTAGGAGAAAGAGTCAAACCATCAGCCAGAGCAGGGGCAGCACGGGACAGTTCTGGGGGGCAGGGGGGTCCATGCACACAGAGGGTCTGATCCCACGAGGCTGGGCAGTAAATACACATCGCACACAGACTCTCCCTCTGGTTGACACACTCAAGTACACACTCACGTGTGTTCTCACTCATTTGCACACTTGTGCTTATATACACTCACACACATGCTTTCACATGTACATAATGCACTTAGTCTCTGACACACTTACCTATCACTGGCACTTACACCCACACGCACTCTCACTCACTAACACACATACCCTCACAGGCCACCAGCTAGGGCAGTGGGGGTCTGGGAGTGGTGGGGTTCCTGGCAGCAGGCAGAGATGCCGGTGTCTGGATATGCCTCCCCCACCCACCGGCTCTATGACCTGGGGAAAGTCAAGTCTCTGAGCCTCACTTCTCTCATCCATATAATGGGGATACCGTCTCTCCAGCCAGGGCTGCTGGGAAGATAAAAGGAGACAAGAGATGCATGAGCTGGGGCATGTAGGTGCCCAGCCAATACCAGGGACTGCCTTCCTTCCCAGCCTGGCGCCAGGAGGCAGGCCCGGGTTGGTCCCTGAGAGCGGGTGCTGCAGAGCCCCAGGCCTCTCCCTGAGCCTGAGCCCCAGCTTCCCAAGGGTTCCCAAGGGTTTCCCGGGTTCCCAAGGATGCCCTCTCCCTGCCTTCCTTCCCCTGCCTCTCCTGTTTTACTCCTTCACCAAGCATTCTTCGAGGGCAGCTTGGGTCCCAGTCCACCCACCCTCCATGAGTGGGGACAACACTAGGGAGTCGTATCCTCTTGGCGAGGCCCCAAGACACAGGCCTGGGGCTGAAAGTCCGAGGAGAAAGGTCAGCTCCCTGCTCTCTCAGTCACTGCCTGCATGGCCCTGGGTCCAGCTCTCTCTCCCAGCCTCAGTTTCCTCAACCTCCCAGTTGTTCAGTCGCTAAGATACATCCGACTCTGTGACCCCATGGACTGCAGCACACCAGGCCTCCCTGTCCCTCACTATCTCCCGGAGTTTGCCCAAGTTCATGTCCATTGAATCAGTGATGCTCTTTAACCATCTCATCCTCTAAGAAAAAGACCCAAGTCCCTTTCTGAGCTATTGCCAATAGGTTCCAATCCAATCAGTGTTTCTCAAAGTGTGGGACACGTGCCACAAGGGTTCATAAGGGGATTCTAGGTGGTATGCAAACAATTTTATTTTCATAGATGTTTATTTTTCCAATGACAAGCATATCACAGCTGTGATTTTACGGATGTATTACGTGGGGAGCACTGGGTAATCCACCTTCAAATGTGAGTCAACACAAAAACAAAGATTAAGAAAATACAAGCGCAGGTGAAACCCAGAGGTGGCTATAACCCCAATGGTGAAAGGGAAACACAGTCAGCATCTCACACGGCCTGGCTGCCGGCAGCCCTCATGAGGGTTAACAATTCCCTTCTTCTCTGACAGGCCAGGTCAGCCTCCTCTTTTCCTCTTAATTCTCCGTATGGCACCGTACAACACAGGCCTGGACCCCCAGGGGGACTCACAAGGCCTTCCAGACAGGATGGATGGAAGCATGGGTGAATGCAACTCAGAGGTGGTTATCATAACATGAGCAGAAGATGGCAAAGGCTTCTGAGTCCCTTCCAAAGTCAACATTCCATCAAGTCTAAGATGCAAAAGTGGAATTCCTAGCTACATGGTAGGTGAATATGGAGGAACCCTTTAGAGGCAAGTCTTCTTGTTTCATGGGCTGCAAACTTCTCCTCCAAGAAGGAGGCAGAGAAATGGGCACTGAGCAGTTTCCAGGGTCCACCTGGGCTTTCTCATCCTGACAACAGAACCACAGCAGTGTGAACCCAGTAAGAGAGGGCCTGCCTAGCTCCACAGTTCACCAGCTCCAAATTATAACCCCTGCTGCCAGCAGATTCCCAAGGGTGCCTCCCAATGGCTGCTGACCTTGGAGGACAGGACCAGACATAGTGATGCTAGACCGGGTCAGAGGGGTGGCCAGAGTTTGGGCCATTCCTCAGGCCTGGGTCCTCCAAGCCAGGCCTATTCAGGCAGGGGTACCCTGAGTGGCTGCCCAAGCTGGCTCCCAGTAGATTGGCACAAGTCAGCAAGGCCCAGGCCAGCCCAGGCAGCTCTGTCCCGGGCAGGCTTCCAGACCACCTGGCTGGCAGCCCTGAGCCCAGCTCCACCTGAGCTGGCAGGGCAAACCATGCCCACAGCTCCGCTCCAAGCACCCAGCTGCCACATTCCACAATAATGAATGGGCCTCCCGTTCCCTTCTCCCCAAACCTTCCCGAAGCTCCCACTCTCCTCAGTGGCATAACAAGGAGTTGCTGTGTAAATGGGACCAGGCAGAGTGTGACAATGATTTGCGGCAGCGAGGAGATGCAGTGGGAGCCGGAAGCTCTTGCTGGACATGGGGGGCGGGGGGGGGGGGTTGCTGTCTGTGTGCCAAGTCCTAGAAAGGACATGAGATCCCAGCTACAGGCCTCAGAGCCACAGCAGGTAATGGGGACCGCGGCAGAGGTTGGGGAGGGGTGCTTCTGACCTGTCTTCCTAGCTCCTTGGCCCTTCAGTGGAGCCCAGGGAGCCCCGGGAATCAGATACCTATGTGCTCAACAGAATTAACACAAGCCCTTAGGAATGTGAGACTTTCACGGAAACAGCTACTTCAGGATGCTGCCAAAGTAGCTTCAGTACTGTGGGGGACTGGAACCCAGTAAGTGCTCAGCAAACACTGATCAAAGAGAATGGTACTGGTATGTATATATGCATGTATGTGTGTGTGTGTGTGTGTGTGTGTGTGTGTGTGTGTGTGTGAGAGAGAGAGACAGACAGAGACATGTGGCTATGCTGGTCAACCCAATCACAGAATCACAAAGTTTGAAAGGCCCACAGCCATTGTACAGATTGGGAGACTGAGGCCCAGTGAGGGTCAGGGTCAACCCAGCAAGTCAGCCAAAAAGTTAAGCCCAGAACCCAGGTCTCCTCTTACCCAGACCAACCGCTCTACCCAATATCCCTGGGTTTTCTCTCATTCATTCATTCATTCCACTTTTGCTGAGCAGTTACTCTGTGCTTGGTGACTGGGATATAGAGAGGTGAAGGACACTGCCCCAGCCTGCCAGAAGCTCAGAGAGGAGACAGGCAATCATGGTCAGAGGGAGAGGGGTGGGACAGAGATCCAAGGGGCTGCAGGAGCCCAGGGAAGGTTATCATGGAGATTTGAGTTATGTATTTCCAAGCCATGTATCAAAGAGACCTCCGGCTGTCCCCAGCTTGTCTCCCAACTGCTCCCTCAGTGCAAAGCCCCCTACAGCTCCCATACAGTGGCTTCCAGTGTGGGACAGTAGTGAGCCTACCTGGGGCCCTCACCTCCAGGAGGTCATGGGGGCGTTCCCCATGAGCACATCCAATCCCCAGAAATAAGCAACCATGAGAAAAACACATTATTATACAGAAGGAGTTCAAAGAAAGCTGGTGCCCTGACTGCCCTCCTCCTCCCCCAGGCTCAGCCTCCTCTTGCATTGTTCACTCTTTTCCTTGTTCATTCTTGCTTTCCTGGGCACCTTGCATGAGCCGGGCATAACACTGGGCCTGGGTGGAGCAGAGAACAAGTGAGCCCCAGACATCAGCCATCACACTCGGAGATTTCAAGTCCCCATCTCTGTCAGTGCACACAGATTCTCTACTGCAGTGGGGTTTTTGGAGGGGGTGGTACTGAGAGGGCAAGAGGGGACACCTTCCAGAGTTTGGCTTGAAAGACCCATCAACTCTGCTGTATCCCCCATGGGCCACACCTCCCAGCAGCTGGTACACACTCCCATGATCAATTCCACACAGGTGGAAACCGAGACCCTGAGAGGTGGCCAGGTGGACCCCAGGTCACTCAGTGCTGAGGAGGCAGGACATGGCAAGACCAGTGAGGACAGAAGGGAGGGGCCAGGTCCAGGGCTGTGAAAGGGGAGGAAGGAGGAGATATCTGGGAAGGCCTCCTGGTGGAGGAAGGATGGGGGTTAACTCAGACCCTGCCCTCAGCCTCCCAACAGGAAAAGACTTTCTTCAAGAGCGAGAAATGGACCAGGGGTTGTCCTGCCAGCCCATGTGACACGGGGCTGGGCTGGCAGGTAGAGGATGAGAGGGTCATGTTCCTTAACAGCCACCATCCTGTCCCAACCCACTGAGGGCTGCTACAGTGTTGTCTCACATCCCAATTCCCTCTGCTCAGTGGGGAACCAGCTGGGGATGGGGAAATAGTAGAGACACAGAAGTGGGGTGGGGGCAGACACACAAGGAAATGGAGGTCTAAAGAAAGAGCAACTGTGACCCCAATGCCAGAGGGCAGAGGGGAGACAGAGAGATGAAATGCATGGGCAGAAGGGGCCATCCCTCCCTTCCCCAGAACCAGAGCTGCAGCTGCCAGGAGGAGCCTATAAACCAGGGCTTTGCAAAGACCTCAGCAATAAAATTCTTATTTGAAATGAAATCTTAGGCAGTGGTGGAAGCCTTCTATGCCAGACATTAAATCCAGAAGCCATAAAGTGAAAAATTTGATAAATCCAACTACATAAACATGTAAAAACATCTGTACAGCAAACACACTATAAACCAAGTTAAAAGGCACTGGAGAAAATGCCACTAATATACAAAGAGCCCCTGCAAATCAATAAGAAAAAAGACAAAAGAAGAGGGAAATTGGCAGTGAATTAGAAACCCACAGAGGAAGAACTAAAATTGGCCAATAAACATATGAAAAGATGTTCTATCTCACTAGCAATCAGGGAAATGCAAATGAAAACGACATGATATCATTTTTTTGCCCATCAGACTGGGAAAAATTAAAATGATTGATAACAACCAGTGTTGGCAGGGATGTGGGGAAATGAGCACTCATGGACCAGCAAAGGGAGGAGGATTTGGCTCAACCTTTGGAAGGATAATTTGGGAAGATTGAATAACGTTTTAAACCCACACACCCTACAACCTAGAAATCTCACTTCTAGGAGCTTCTCCTACAGAATTGATAGCATAGGCACTCATATATAAATATTCAAGGATGCTCATAGCAGCATTGCTGGTGAGAGTAAAAAAGAAATGGCCTAAAGTTTATCAGTAAGGGAATGTTTAAACAAAATACAGCACATCCATACTATGGAACACTCCGCAGCCACGCAGCCATTTGACAGAAGGAGGCACATCTATGTATAACAATATGAAAAAAAATCAAGCTGTACAATGCTATTTCAGAATGAGCCCATTTTTATAAATAGCAGATTGTTCGTTTATGCCCCAAAAGGCTGGAAGACAATATGCAGACAGTACAGGGATCACTTCTCAGGAGGGGCACAAGGGGGCTTTCACAGTCTCCATTGCCTACAAATGTGCTGTTGAATTTTCAATCGAGTTCACTTAATCCTCTAAATCCTGCTAAGACTCCAGTATAAAATGCAGACCTGAGCAGATTGGCTGTGGTTGGAAGGGGAGGGGCGTATGTAGACCCACCCCCAGACCTCTGGTACAGGGTGGGAGTAGGGCCACATAGGACCAGTTTGAGGACCTCAGCCGGAGAATGTGAAGCCCATACCTCCACTGCCCCAAACCAAGGCCAATGGGTAGCCCTCCCTGGCCAGATAGCACTTACTGGCAGCAAAGCTGTTTGCAATGAGGCCTCAGTGGCTGCTGGGCATCTCCAACCTGGACTGATTTCTCTGGGATGCAATCACAGTCCATGGCTGTGCAAGAGGGGTCGAGGGGCCCTTGTGCCCAGGTCCCCCCACCCTCTCAAGCCCTCTGCTGAGGACACAACTCTGAGGCCAGCCTGGGGTAGGGTCCAGCATCTCTGCCCAGGGCAAGGGCCCAACAAGCAGTACAGACAGGTCGTGCTAAAGCCAAGGCCCCTGGCTCCTCAGCAGGACTCTGGCCCTTGTGGGCTGGGGTGGGAGTTTCCCCTAGGTGACCAGAAAGCCCTGGAACATCATGATCTTGAGAACCCTAGGCTAAGGCACAGAGGAGCCCAGAGAGTGAGGGCAACAAGGAAGGGGCATTTTCAGGAACGCCCAGGTGATGGGGCTCTGAGGTCCAGCCCCGGGCTCACACAGGGCTCTTGCGCTAGGGAAGGAGGGAGGGAACGAAGAGAAGACAAAGCAACAGGGAAGCTGTGCGGTGCTTCTCTCTGCACTGAGAGAGGCTGGGCGAGCCTGTGCTACAAGTAGAGGGCACTGGTGTGTACAGGCGCACGGTGCTCAGAGAAAGATGCTTGTGTGGGTCTGCAGAGGTGAACTATGGAGAGGGTGTTGTGTATCGTCATGTCTATATCTAGAGTCAGTGAGTGAGTGTGTGTATGTGTGTGTGTGTGTGGCACAGAAGCAGGTGGCAAATTCGAAAACTCGATGTGAGTTTACGCCTCCGTGTCAGTGTGATGGGGACCAAAGTTTGTGGGAGAATGAACATGTCTGTTTCAGGTCTGGGGCCATGGCTTTCATCAGAATCCCCAAGCGGCCCACAGACCAAAAAGATTCAGAACCATCAAGCAGGAAAGGAGCAAGCCTGGGCCTCCGGAGGACAGAGGTCTCAGGGGCTCGATGTCCGCCTGTCCATCCATGGCTGGCGGGGCAGCACGGTTTAAAGGGCAGGGGCTAGGGGAGGTTCTGCAGCTCCAGGCCCCAAGCAGGACACTGCCCCCTCCAAGAGTCCCAGGGTGCAGATGCTGGTTCGAGCAGGGATGAGAGTTGTCCAAGGTGAACAAGGCTGCCCTGGCAGGAGGGGAGCATCGGCCGATGGGGACAGAGGTCAGGGTGAGCGAGTGGTGACTCTGAGCCTTACTCTCAGACTCTCTGTGCACCCATCTTACCCCCCAGGCTATACAAGGTAGACCCTGGGAGTCCATTCTGAGCACATGAAAGGAAGGCCCAGGCCATGCAAGGGTGAGGCTCGGGCTTAGCGCTGAGTGTGCTATGCCATGCTATGTCACTTCAGTCGTGTCTGACTCTATGCAACCCCATGGACTGTAGCCCTCCAGGCTCTTCTGTCCATGGGATTCTCCAGGCAAGAATACCGAAGTGGGTTGCCACGCCCTCCTCCAGGGGATCTTCTTGACCCAGGGACTGAACCCACATTTCTTATGTCTCCTGCATTGGCAGGCAGATTCTTTACCACCAGCACCTCCTGGGAAACAGAACAGGGTATACACTCCTGCATTTGGGAGTCTTCCCACCTGTTGTTGGCCTGAGCCCCTCCTCCCTCCTGGGATAGGGGGCAGGCTGCCCCGGCTGCCCTACACTGCTAACTAGGTCTGCAGAGCCCAAGCCCTTCTTGAGTGTCACCACAGTGACCCCAGAAAGGAGAGGAATAAGAGGTTTCATTACAGTCCTGGACTGGAGTCGAGGGAACCTAGGGGCTGCACAGAAGCCTTGAGTAGGGCTGGCAGGTTGGGGCATATGAGCTCAGGGGAGCCCCCTGAACTGTCTCTGATCCCTCTAGGGCCCGCTCTCAGACTGACATAGGGAAACCGAGGCACCCTCTGTTCTGGGTCACACAGGGAGTTGGTGGCAGATCGGGGCCAGGATCCCAGGCCTCCCGTCCCTGGCTGGGTTTACTCTGGGCACAAACGCAGCTCACCCCCCTCAGGGGACTCAGTGCCCATCTCAGGACCCTACTCCTGCCAGAAAGAGGCAGCTGGCACTGGGGACCCAACACACTGAGTCACATGCAGGCCTGCGGGGCCCCTGGATCCAGACACCCCAAGTCTCTGTTTCCTCCTCTCTAAAACAGAGGTACAGGACTTCCCTGGTGGTCGGTCCGCTAGTTAAGGATCTGCCTGCCAATGTAGGAGACACCGGTTTCATCCCTTTTTCTGGGAAGATTCCACATGCCACAGGGCAACTAAGCCCATGCGCCACAACTACTGAAGCCTGAGCTCTAGAGCCCACGAACCACAACAAGAGAAGCCACCACAATGAGAAGCCTGCTCACTGCTACTAGAGAAAGCCCGCATGCAGCCATGAAGACCCAGTACCGCCAAAAATAAATAAACAAATAAATTAGAGCAGCTGTTATTTTAAAAATAAATAAATAAGACAGGTGCAAAAACAGGCTGCTTAGAGCATGACAGAAGCCCTTTCCACCGCCTGCGCCCCCAGGTCTAGGCCTCAGTTTCCCCATCTCTAAATGGGAAGGCTGCTCTGAGTGATTTCCCAGGCCCTCGAGCCTCTGAAACTTCTGGGGAACTTGCCTGGGTGCCCAGCCCATGCCAGTGTCTGTGGGGAGATGGGCTGCAGAGGCAGAGGCTTGGGCCCACCCTCATGGAGTTCCCTGCAAGCTAGGGAGTGACAAGTGTGGCTGTGGAGCAGAGGCTACTCAGCAGAACTGGGTGTGAAAGCGCCCACGGCCGGGCTCCCGAACGCGCAGCCACACTGCCACAGTCTCCACCTCTCCCCATTGCTTCATCCCCAGCCTGTCCCACTCTCTTACCTGCCTGTCCCCTTTAGGCACTATGTTTATACCCTTGATCCAGGGGCCATGAGAGGCTTGAATATAGAAAACTCAGTATGAGGCTTGGCAGTGACCAAGGAAGGCTTCCTAGAGACAGGACAAAAAGATTCAAGTTCTCTCAGCGTGCGTGTGTTCTCAGTCACTTCAGTCGTGTCCAACTCTTTGCAACACCATGGACTGCAGCCCGCCAGGTTCCTCTGTCCATGGGGATTCTCCAGGCAAGAATACTGGAGTGGGTTGCCATGCCCTCTTCCAGGGGATCTTCTTGACCCAGGGATCGAACCTACGTCTCTTGTGTCTCCTGCACTACAGGTGGATTCTTTACCACTGAGCCACTGGAGAAGCCTAGTTCTCACAGCAGACCTCGAATATCCAGATGAGAAATCCAGACCCTAGGAGCCACTGGAAGTTTCACACAGGTCCCCTTGGCCTGGGCAGAGATGCTGGATCCCACCCCAGGCTGGCCTCAGAGCTGTGACCCCTGCAGGGGACTCAAGGGGGGCTCAAAGTGGACTTGTGTCTCCACAGCCATGGACTATGACTCCATCCCAGAGAAATCAGTCCTGGTCTGAGAAGCCCAGCAGCCTCCGAGGCCTCATTGCCATCAGTGAGTGCCGTCTGGCCAGGGAGGGCTCCCCGACAGATTAAGAGCAGTGCCAGCCTGGACTCATTCATATTCTGGTCTGGCTGCCGGCTTCAATATGGCTGAGAGATGCAAGGGCAGAGGCAGCCCTCCGAGAATGCCCGGCGATGATTCCTCTCTGATTACAATTTACTTTCTATCATTAATGCTTTTGAAAAGCCCCACATGCTGTGCAAACAGGGAAGGAGCACGGGGCTGGGGAGGAGAGGAGGGGAGAGGGCTGGGGGCATGACAGAGGTGGTGCAGGCAGCAGGCGAGGGGCCCTGAGACCTAGGTTCAGATCTCCACCCCGTCTCTACCTGCCTGGAGACCCAGGGACAAACCTGGCCTCTCCCTGGCCGTGGGGAACAGCCCCCTGCTCTGCCCACCTCAGGAGACACTTTCTAAGATCTCCTGAGGGGTCAGAGGTAAGTAGGCTTTATACACTGTAAAGGGCCGTACACCTTGAGGAACCGAAATCAAAGCAAGCCCGACTGACCATGGCAACAGAGGCCTATGAACTGGACCCCTGCCTCCCCAGCTGTACTGGGTGACCCCCACCCAAGGGTCCAGGAGAGGCCATGACTGCCTCTCACCACAGCACAAGCACCAGGATTTGGATCCCCCTACCCCTCACCTCACTCTCATCCCCTGCCTTTTCTGTCTCAGACACACACTCGAGCCTCCCTTCCCCCACAAACTCACCAAGGATCAGCCTCCCAACCAGCATCCCTCCACCTCTACCACCACCTGTGTGGAGCCTGGAGAAGGGGTGGGGGATCATTCCCACATGTCCTCTGCTCAGAACCTTCCAGAGGCCCCCATCATGTAAGCTCAAACTCCCCACCTCCATGCAAAGCTCTCCCAGGTAATTCAGGCTCATCTGGGCAGCCCCAAGGCCCCCCTGGCCTGACCCCACCCTCAGCTCCAGCACTGACCACCCCTGGTCTTTGCACATGCTATTTCCTGTCTGAAACTTCCTCCTCCTCGACTCCGGTTCACCTGTCAAACTCCTACTCCTTCTTCAAGATGAAGCCTAAGTTCTCCCCTGTGCAACTTTTTCCAACTCCCCTGGCCGGTCCTGCTCTGTGCTTCTAAGCATCCTGTATCCACCTTCTACAGCTCAGTAATACTGTCATTATGTGTGTTTGACAGCTCCCCTCCATTCATTGAGCCCTGGTGGCCAGGGGCTGCGTCTGATTCATCGAGCGCATTCCTAGTGCTTGGCCAAGTTCCTGGCTCACAGAGACCCACTGATCCAGTCAGCTGGTCTTAACAGAGCACCTACTGGGTGTCAGACTCTGAGCTGGGTGCTGGGGATGCAGCAGCAAAGGCAGAGATGTCCTTGCCCTCAAGCTCTTCCAGAGGATGTGCTCAGGGAAGGTCTATTGAATGAATAGACATACGACCACCTTGTAAACAGAGAAACTGAGGCTCAGAGAGGCAAAATGCCCTGCCTGAGGGTAGTTTTGCCTCCCTGCCCACATCTCTTTCTACTCTGTTTCTCCCCTGAAACCTTAGCAGCAGTGAGGAGGAATTCAAAATGTAAGGTTAGAGTAAAAAAGAAAAAAAAAGGAAGATGAGAATGTAGTGGATTTTTCCCCCTTTCTCCATAATGTAAAGAAAATTGCTTTTGCCAACTATCACAGCTTAAAAGCAATTAGAGTTTTTGGAGGGGACTCTGGGCACGAGCAGAAGAGACAGAGTGAGCGCCCCACACAGAATTTCTCCAGCATTCGTTTGTACCGAGCAAAACGGTGGTGGGGGGATGCAGGGAAGGGGACGTGTTAAAAGCAGCAATTTCCAGTAGCAGAGATGGTGGAGATAAAATATTTACAGCCTCCAAGGGAGGGGCCTGGGAGAGGCCAGAGACCCCACCCCCACCCCCCACACCAACTCCTACTCCTCATTCTGGAGGCAGGAAAAGGGAGGATAAAGAACGGAGAAAAGGAAAGCCAACTCCCAGCCCCTCCTGCACTGATGGAGGCTTGAGACAAGGAGGGGAGAAGACCCAGATGCCTCAGCTCTCTCACCCCTCCCCCACCAGGCAGGACCCACAGCCACCAACCATCCCCCAGCCATCAGAGATCCACCCCTCCAATTTTCAGTCCTGGCTCTGCTCAAAATCTGGAGAACATCAACCCTCCAGGCTGGCATTCGAGGCGTGCCCAGCCAGGCCCCTCTCCAGACTCATCCTCAGATGCTCCCAACAGGGCACACAGCCCTGACTGTTTTCTGAGAAGCCTCGCTCGGTCCCACCTCCAGGCCTTACCCTGAGAAGGGAGTATAAGGAGTGTGCATGCCTCCCCTCGGCAGAAGGTAAGGCAGGTTTGAGGGTGCAGCCCCAGAGCAGATGACCGAGCCAAGGACACACAGCTCTAGGCTGCACACTAGACTTCCAGAAATGCCTCTCCCACTGAACAGCCCCTTCCCCGCCTGAACCCTTCACTTGACCCTTGGCCTCTTGCCTCCAAATACAGAGCAGCCACCAGCAGCATCTTCCTGAATTCTAACTTCCTCCTTCCTAGTTGCACCATAGACTCCCCTCGTGAGGCACACAAATGACACAGCTTCCACTAGAAGCAGATGTTCCTAGGTTTGAATGCCAACCCCTCCACTAACTGTGTGACCTTTCCATGTCCCTCGATCTCTCTAAACCTCAGTTTTCTCATCTGTTAAATGGGAACAGTAGTAGTACAAATTTCATGGGGTTGTTTTTAGGGTTGAATGAGATAATATATGTAAAGTACCTGCCACTATGACTAGTAGGTGTGCAGTGAACTCACCTCAAAAAAAAAAAAAACATCCCTGGTGGCTCAGAGGGTAAAGCCTCTGCCTGTGAACTCACCTCTGCCTTACTTCACACTCACTCCTCAAGGGTAACTCTCCAGGACTCAAGTGGCCCATGCCCATGCACACAGGCTCCCATGCCACCTTGCCATTCCCTGATAAAGGCACACACCAGCTGGGTGCAGAGAGGGCGGGAGGCACTTATGGGCTTTGCACACACACGGGGGCCTGATCCCTCCACACAGAGCCAGGGAGCCCTCGCTTTCTTGGCTTAGGAAGGATTCCTCCTTCCTAGGGACAGAGGAAGCCTCAGTCAGAGCCCTGAGAACCTGCCTGGCCAGGTGGAGGAGGTGACCAGAGGCTCAGCCTTCCCTTCAGCCTGTGGCTGCGGCCCAGCCCTCAGCCATCCTCACAGTCCTGCTTGACCCAGGACCCAGAGAACAGCAGTTAGTGGCAAAGCCCAGGGCAGAAACCAGGACTCAAAGACAGTGAGATCCAGCAAAGCTAGGTAGTTTTGGTCTCAAATCCCAGACCGACCACTGACCAGCCAAGTGACCTCCCTAAGCCTCAGTTTCTTCATCTGTAAAATAGTGCCCATAATGGCCACTTTGCTGCAGTGAGCACTAAGCTCTTCCAGCGCCCTGCCAAGGTTCCAGCATGCAGTCAGCCAGCATGGGGACCTATGCTGGTTCTATCCCACCTGCCCCCCCGGACTCTAGGCACAATGCCATTCCTACCCCTCAGCACAGGGAGAGCAGAGGCAAGGCCTGGGGATGGGGCAACAAGGACCTGCCGTATTTCCTATGACCTTTGCCAGCCCACTGCCCATCCAGCAGGTAGCTGAAGGACCAGTCAACAGATGGGCCAGTGGCCACAGCCAATCCTCCCTACCCTTCTCACAGCAGAAGAGCTCCATTCCCTGCCTCACTTCACCCAGGAGAGGTGGTGACACGCTCCAGGTCCACAGCCCCCATCCAGCCACTTGGGGGAGGCTGGGTGTTTTCATCTCCAGCCCCAACTGCAGAGAATACACAGGCTTGATGTAGGGTCTGGCAGTGCCGCAGGGCTGTGGACGAGGAATCAGAAGGTGTTTTGACCTTTGTCTCTTGCTCTCCCTCCAATTGCCTTCCTCCCAGGGGACTCTCCTGCTCACTACTCCTACTTCTGTCCTCAAGAAATAAGCCCAACAGTAAGTGTGGCACAAACCAGGGTTCTCCTCGTTGTGGGGGCGAGATGGGAGCACAGGGAGACCGTCTCAGCCCTGGATGGCTGAGCCTCAGGACACCCCGCTGAAGCCTCCTCCCCAGCGTGCACACCCGCGCTCCCCACTGGTAAATAACAAGGTGTGTGTGTGTGTGTGTGTGTGTGTGTGTGTGTGTGTGTGCGTGTGTGTGTGTGCGTGTGTGTGTGCACGCGTGCGCGCGTGCATGCGTGCATGTGGCAGAAGGCAGGGCAGGTTCTAAGAACCTGGGGCCAGCCCCAGGATGACTGACAGCCCTTCCCCAGCTGGGCCCACCTCTGCCCCTTTGAACCAGAGGGAGCACTGGTCTGTCTGAACCACAAGCCCACAAGGCGCAGGAGGAGGGGATTCTGGGATTGAGAAACCAGACTCCTGACTTATTGCCAAGGCTCCGCAATGCTTTTCTTTTTTTTTTAATTTATTTTTATATTTATTTATTTATTTGACAGCGTCAGGTTTTAGTTGCGGCATGCAGAATCTTCTATCTTCGTTGCAGCATGCAAGATCTTTAGTTGCAAGGTGTAGGATCTAGTTCCCTGACCAGAGATTAAACCCGGGCCCCCTGCATAGGGAGCTCCGAGTCTCAGCCACTGGACCACTGCAAGTACAAAAGCATTGTATTTGCAATGCTTTTCAATGTGACACTTGAGATGGGGTTGGTCACTCCCTGAGCCTCAGTTTCCCTATCTAAGCCTAAAAGAAGGAGATCATCTCTGAGGCTGCCATCTAGTTCCAATGTTCTCCAATTCCATATCTGTGACCCCTGTGACCCTCAAAGAATCAAGAGGGGCTCACAAGTCACCAAGGGCACTACGGGCAGAAAAAGCATGTGTGGGTGCCAGGAGGGCAGAATCACCCTGACCCCAAGGAGACAAGGAAGCCCAGGGAGACCTGCACCTGCCCTAGGCTGGCAGAGGACACCCGTCCTCCCTCCCCAAGGAGAAAACTGGGCCCAGGAGGGGGAGTGAAGACAGCTCCTCCATGTGGCTAGAGCCAAAGCCCGCCCTCCTTTCTGCGCCTGCCCCAGCTCACCCCTCCGTGCCTCGCTTCTCATCTCTGTCCTGAGGCTGCCAAAGACTCAGCCCAGCCCAGATCTCAGGCTCAGCCCCCCACCCCCCACACACACCCCCCTCAGTTCTCCCAAAGCCCCTGGCTATCCACGCTAGTCTCCTAAGCACCACCCCCAAACTCCTGGCAGCCCTCCCCTTGCCTTCCCTCCTGCCATCCAAAGTGGCTGGTGAGGGCAGCCCTACGCCTTGTGCCAGCAGAGGCTCCCCTGGCCCTGCATGGCCAGAGCCTGATAACAGTCTCCTAAATTAAACAATAAACAAGAAGTTGTTTTAGATTTTCCTGACGCTGCAGTTCCTGATTAATCCCCGTAGCAAACAAAAGGAAAAGAGCCCCGGCTATCCTAAAAGAGACTCTCACTTCCTATTTCCAGGTGGAACCTCCAGCCTGAGCCAGAGGAACCACCCCAGCAGCATCCTACCCCAGCCACCTGCCGCTCCAGGCCGCTTCCCACCTCCCTTCGTCCCCACAGTCTTGGCCAATCCTAGGCTGACACCTGTAGACAGCCTCCTAGATCCCACTCCTCCTCACCTCCCCCTCTGCGCTGTGACTGTGGACAGGCCAGGTCGTCTCTCAGGCCTCAGTCTCCGCATCTCTCAAGCATCCTCACCTCTCAAGGATAAAATGAATTATGTGACCACTTGAGGTGAGACAATCATTTTCTTATATTTTTTGGAGATGGATGCTGAAATATTTAGGGGTGAAATGTCATGATGTCTATAATTTACTCTAAACTACTCCAGCAAGAAAGAGATAAAGCAAAATGTGGTCAAATGTCAACAACTGTTAAATCTAGGTGAGTGGGTATATGGGAGTTTGCTACACTACTCCCTCTATCTTTCTGTACCTTTGAAAATGTTCCTAACAAAAAGTAAAAGAAAAAAAACAAAAAAAACCGCATTGGTCACATGAGCCAGAACCCCACAAATAATGCCTCCTGCTCCTGGCAGGCCTGAAAGGCAGCTGGGTCTCTTAAGTAGGTTAAACATGCCCCCTGCCATCTCCTTTATGTGGTTTCCCTAGAAATCACTTTTGCACAAATTCCACTGAGTCCTAGCTCCACATTTAGAAGCCTGAGCACATTCAGAAGCCAGACACAGCACTTTAGTGAAGCAACTGTTTTCTTCTGACCTCCCTCCCACCCACTCCCTCCCTGTCCTTCTGCAAAATGACCCTGGATTAGAGATCTTTTTTTTTAATATTCATTTTTATTTATTTATTTGGCTGCTCTGGGTCTTAGTTGCGGCATGTGGGATCTAGTTCCCTGACCAGGGATCGAACCCTGGGCCTCCTGCATTGGGAGCTCAGAGTCTTAACCACTGGACCACCAGGGAAGCCCCTGGATTAGAGATCTTGATACTGGCTCCATCCTCATATGGCCACTACCCTCTCTGAGCCTCAGGTTGCTGCTCCCCTGCCCCACCTCCATTAACCAGAAATAATGACAAGTCAGGGACTGCTTAGGCGTCTCATTCAAAGGCAGTGTTACCCCACAGAGACTGAAATCCCCACTTAACATATGGGAAAGCTGAGACCCAGGCCAGGAGAGACTGGAAGCAGAACACAGAAGGTGGGAACAAAGGGAGGTGAGAGTAAGCAAAAGCTCCCCTTCACCCCATCCCTATCTCTCTACCCCAACCCTGGCAGTGCGAATCTAAGAGAGGATCGCCAGCACCTCCCTTTCTCTTGTTCCTATTTACGAGCATCCTGGTCAGGAATAAATGACCATGATCGCAATCTCCCAGCCAGGCCCAGCTGACCCACACTAACGTTGGCCAGGCCCACCTCTGCCGATCGATAATGGAAGAGTTATCAGTACCCCCAAATAATCAGTTGCTAATTGCTGGATGCCATGCAATTCATCGGGGAGAGTTATGTGTGGCCAGAGACTGGGCGTCCCCGCCCTGGCCTGGCGGAGCCTCCCGGGGGAGAGAAAAGGCCTCATCTGTAGTGAGCATCTCAGCAGAAAAGCCGCCAGTAACTCGGAGCTTCTCAAACACATGTTCTGGGCCCAGCCGGAATCTCCAAACCCAAAGAGGAGGAGGAAGAGGCAGTGGCCACAGAGGCTCTGAGGGATGGGCCATATGTCCTGGTCAGCCCATCTGGTCCCAGGTCCCTGGATCTGCCAGGTACCCAGGATGAATAAGCCCAAGGCATTCCCAGGCCAAGAGGAGATACCAACGGCCACGTATCGCAGGCCTTGCACACAGTAGGCCTCACATACAGTAAGTGCACAGCAAGTGTTTGCAAAACGTAAAGCAGATACACTGCTCTGAGCTCTGAGCAAGGAGAAGCTGCTCCCATCTAGGGGGACCAGGAGGGGTTTCTAAACACAGCATTTGGGCTGAGTATTGAAAAGCTGGTGGGATCTATGGGCAGAGATGGAGGAAGGACTCAGGTGGAGGGGTCAGCAGAGCAAACCCCTGGAGGAAGGAAAGCCACAGCACGTGAGAGGAGGAGAGTGAGTGGCATTGGGCTGGAGCCTAACTGCACAGAGGACTATGGAATGAGATGGCTGGGTGCAGGGAGAGTCGGACTCTGCAAAACACTGAGGGGTCCAGACGCCAGTCTGAGTGAACAGGGAGCCTTTGGAGGATGCTGAGTGGGAGCGTGACAACCAGCATGTGTTTGGAAGGACCGTTAAATGCCACGGAGTCCACAGTTCCTGCCAGGTTCCGCCCCACGAGGGTGGGGGCTAGTCTTACTCATCTCTGTCCCCAAAGCAGCCAGCACAGCCGGGCCCAGAGGAAGCACCCAACAAGAGAACCACTAAGCGATCATAGGACCCGCAGATGTAGTACGGGGGATGCCTGGACTTGCAGCTGTGGCAGATGATGTTTGTATCAAACATGTATTTACAGTAGAGTCCCAAACACAGCCTTGGGAGGCAGGCAGGGAGGGGATTATCTTCCACTTACAAAGAGGGATGCTGAGGCTCAAAGAGGGACACACAGTGACCTGGACAAGGTCACACAGCTGGGGAAGCCCAGTGTTTTCCCCAGAAGAGAGCCCTGAAGGCTGAGCCCTGCTTGCCCGGGCAGGGTCTAAGGGTGCCCAGGAGGTAAAGGCTCCCCCCTCCATGCTCCCTGACACACACACACACACACACACCCTCCCCGCCCCTACCCCATGTTGGACAGACATTTCATTGGAGAAATGCCCCAACCACTGCCTCACTGAGCATCCCCCACAGTAACCCCAGGTGGGATTGGCTGTCTGTCACCATAGCAGCCTGTCCCTGCACCTGTATCAGAGACAGGGCTAGGCAGAGACTCTCTAGAATCCCCAAGCTTGGTCTAGACAGACTTTGTTGAAGAGAGACCCACTTCTCCCCAACCTCCACTCCCCCGAAGTTTGGGACCCATATCAAGGCAGCAAGAGTCCTGGACCAAGAGTCCAAAGACAGGGTCAAGGCTAACTCACTGTGTGACTCTGGAGACTCACTTGCAGTTTTCTTCACCTGTGAAATGGGATGGTGCTCTCTGCTTACTTTACAGCATGCCATGGGGACTAAATGAGGGATGGAGTATAAAAACATAAAATTATAAATTGGGCTTCCTAGGTGGCATTAGTGGTAAAGAACCTGTTTGCCAATGTAGGATATGCAGGAGACATGGGTTTGATGCCTAGGTCAAGAAGAGCCTCTTAAATGGCATCCTACTCAAGTATTCTTGCCTGGAAAATTCCATGGGCAGAGGAGCCTGATGGGCCACAGTCCATGGGGTCACAAAGAGTTGGACATGACTGAGTATGCACGCACCACATAAAATTAAAAAGCAAATTTTTTCCTGAAAAATAAGGCTCCTCTTTACTTCACCCTAGAGACTGAAACTCCAACAGAATTCACTTCTCTCTCCCAGCAGAGGGCAAAACATGACTGACACTGAGATTCTTCAGTGTATAAAGCTAGTGCATGCTTTATATGTATTATTTCAAAGTATGCTAATGACACCCCGAGAAGGTAGGTTATCATTCTCACATAAGAGATGAGGAAACTGAGGCCAGAAAAGTGATTTGCCTGAGCCCATCCAGCTCAGAAGTGGCTGAGACAGAATTCAGACTCAGTTCCAAATGGCTCCCATGCCCAAGGCAAGCCCTTTTAATCACACCAGACTGATTTGAGGTGCCCATTTCCATACTTCAAAATCTCAAAACTATAGAATCAGTGATCAGGGTAAGGCTGCGTGTCACACCTGAGCTGCATGTCACACACATACACTCCACTCAAACCTGAGACCCTGACATCAGAGGCGCTGTGCCATCCCACGGCCTGTGGACAAGCAGGGCCAGAGGAGTGGCATGGGGAATGGGGATGGTGTGTCTGGCACAGCTGGTCCTGAGTTAATTGGATCAGTCCTGGGCATGGAGCCGCCTGTCCGGCTGCCCTGGCAGATGGGTGCTGAGACTGGGCCACCTGCCAAGGCCCAGCCTCCATGTCCAAACCAACCTGGACACTGAGGTTCTACTTTGGCCTCCTCCCGCCCTGACCCTGGGGGTGGGCAGTGCCCTCATAGATCCAGTGCCCTCATAGATCCTCCTGGGTGGAGGGCTCCTCCCCTGATGCGGCCATATTGCCCCATACTCTCCCTGACAGCTGGACAGTTAAAGCAAGTGCCTGAGGAGGCCCTCTGCAAAGGTCCTGAGGCCCTGGGCACCCCACCCATCCCTGCTCTGCAGGCCACAGGCACAGCCAGGAAAACCCCTGGCTGGAGCCCCTGCCCCCAACTTGCTTTATGACCTTGTGTGAGTCACTGCCCCTCTCTAGGCCTCCAACTCTTCCTCTGTCAAATAGCGATGCTGACCAGCCCTCTACCGCTTCCCCTTGCATTCCACTTCCCAGGTCACTGACTTCCACCCAAATTCACTCCAGGTCCCCAGGGAGACAAACTTATCCATTTTATGAACATAAAAACTGAGGCCCGAGAAACTTCAGGGACTTACTCAAGTGTGCACAGAGGAAGGGCCAGTAATAAAGACTCATTTATTGACACCAGGATGCCTGCAAACTCTGTATGTCCAGGAGGTGGGAATGGTGAGGCCCTGCCTCACTCTGATGGCCTGCATCACCCCACCTGACTCCCTACCCAGCCTGAATTTCTTCCTCCTCCATCAGAAAGGGAACCACGCACAGCCCCTTAGCCATCCCAGCAAAGGCTGGCAAGGTGCCTGGCCCCGCTCTTGCCCCCACCACCAGCCTGCACTCCTAAAGCCTCTCTAGGACGGCTGCCCTGCCTCTGGTGCTCTCAGCCAACTACGCCCACGACCACCAGAGGGAGCGGTTTAAATTGCAAATCTGATTGCGTCCCTCCAGAACTTCACCCCTGCAACCTCTGAATACGAAATCAGCCCACACTCCTCAGCTGGGCACTCAAGATCCTCCTCTGTCTTGTGCCAACCTGCTCTGTGCCTGCTGTGCCCCTGCAGGAACCACTCCACTGCAAACACGTTCCCCCCGTGCCTGGCGTCTCCCACCTCCAAGCCTTTGCTAACACTATGCCATCTGCCTGGAAAGCCCTCACTTGGTCGTATCCTCCACTCATTCACTTATCCAGCACATTTCCTGAGCATCCACTAAGTGTCAGAAATATTCGAACAGGTCAGCCCTTCTGAGTCCATCTGAAACAACCCGTTGCCAGCCTCCCTCCCCACTACCTCTCGGGGCCTGCCTTATACCCAGGGGTGTGGGTCCATGTCTGTGACTCCTTTCAGAGCTCATCCAGGGACGGGGTCAGTTTGTCATAAGTACCCTCAGTATGAGCTCCCAGGCCTCAAAGCAAGAGAGGCCCCCAATATGGAGTGACCCCCAAGTGGACAGTTCCAGGCAGTGAAGAGCAAGGCCAAGCAAGACACGGTTCCTGGGAGCAGATATTGAGGCCTTGGAAGCCCACAAAAGAGATTCTGATTGGCCAGGGTGGCCCCTAGCTCCCCACAAAGGAGGCCTGAGTGGTTAGGGGTAACTTTACCCCCTCAAGTTACCCCAAGGCCCAGCCCAATCGACAACTTCTCACTGTGTGCTTAGTCGCTCAGTCGTGTCTGACTCTTTGTGGATTGTAGCCTGCCAGGCTCCTCTGTCCATAGGGATTCTCCAAGCAAGAATACTGGAGTGGGTTGCCATGCCCTCCTCCAGGGGATCTTCCCAACCCAGGGATCGAACCCAGGTCTCCCTCATTGCAGGTGGATTCTTTACCATCTGAGCCACCAAGGAAGCCCAAGAATACTGGAGTGGGTAGCCTATCCCTTCTCCAAGGGATCTTCCTGACCAGGAATCGAATCGGGGTCTTCAGCATTGCAGGCGGATTCTTTACCAGCTGAGCTACCAGGGAAGCCCACTTATCACTGAGTTTGTTATAATTTAAAACATAAACACAGCAGGATCAGGGCCTGGCTGGATAGGGAAATTAAAGGGGCCACGCTGAGCAGGACTCCTTCCCAGTCAGGAGGTTTAGAGCAGGGAGTGGTCATCTTCCTAAAGGAGGCAGCCAATGGGGGCTGGGAGCACCTGACAGGGGCTTTCACCCCTGACCCCCAGATCAGGGGCCGAAGAGGTACCATGCTCTCTCTCTCCCCTTGGCTTGAGGCCCCATATGGAGGGCTCACCCTGCTGGAGTCAGCTGGGGACAGAGGATGGGGGTAAGGGTCAAAGAACCAGGGCAGGGTTCAAGCAGGTCTTGATGGCAGGGGAGGGGCCAAGCAGACAGCTGGCCATGTTCCAGCCACTTGGGTACCAACCAGAGCATCAGTCAAGTCAACACACAGGAGCAAACATCCAGAGCTCAGGGAGCCACAGGGGGACAAAGTGTAAAGAGGTGGGGGGCAAGGGGGTCGGGGGCGGGGGAATGACAGCTAAGAAAGACCGAGTCAGCTCAAGCTGGCAGAAAGGAAGGGGCAGAGGCAGAGAGAGGCTGCCCCAGAGTGAAGTCAGCAAAGCTGCTGAGGGAGCCTCCACAGAACCCAGTAGATCACCCCATCACCCCCACCACTCCCACCCCCAGATGAGCTTTGGTCACTTCTGGGCAACAGCTCTCCCCACCTGAGGTCTTCAAGGGCCCGAGTGGCCCTGGGGATGAGTCCAGGGTATCATCAGGACTGGGCTGGGGAGAATGGGCACAGACACCCGTTGAACTGAGAGTTACTCTAGCCACCTGTCTCAGGTGGGCCGCTTGGGAAGGAAGTGGTCCCCAGAGCCATCAGGCCCCATCCCCACCCCCAATGCACATTTAGACCTCTGTGTGGGGAGCCCATTCATCTGAGGGTGAGCTCTTTGGCCCATAAAGGGACGCCACGGGAGAGACCTCAGAATAGTAGGAAGGGTTCCAGGATCCAAGCAGGAGGACAACAACAGGACCTAGAATGTCAGGCTGGTGCTCTGATCCCCAGAATGACACTGACATCCCAGTGCCGAGGATTATAGGTTTGCAAACCATCAAGCAGAGACCAGGTGGACTCTGGAGTCTGCCCAGATGGGGCTGGGATCAAACCAGGAGAATCAGGCTGAGAGCGGCTGTGCCTACCTCCCTGTCCATCTGGAGAGTGTGTTGGTCACAGCAACAGGAGAGCTGCCCTAAGGAGACCCTCCAGCAGCAGATCCCCAGAGCCCTGCTGCCAGGTCAATAGAGAGGGCTTGAGGGCCCTCCCTGTGCCCTCCCACCTCACCAAAAATCAGGATTAAAAGATACCTTCATGGTGCAAGGGACTGACTGCCATTCTCCTAGTTCCATCTCTGCCTCAACATCCTCCTATGAAACGTAGAGGAAACGTGCCCATGGCCCCTCCATTCTCACAAGGAAGCAGAGAGATCACAGAGGGGCAGTGAAAGTGGAAATAGGTCTAAGTCTGAAAACTGGTAGATATCACCATACCCCTTAGACTCAGGGAGATACAGACTGGCCCCAAATCACCACCCTCCACCCAGTATCGAGGCTGAGAACAAGACTTTTGACCCCAGGGGCTCACACTCTGAGTGCCAGGAGGAAGGCACATGGACAAGGGTGGCTGAGAAACTCAGCTGCTCCATCCCAGAATCCCAACCTGAAAGGAAGGACGGGAAGCAATCAGAGAAGGCTTCCTAGAAGAGGGAGAATCTGCTTGGAAGCAGGGAGAATTCAGTCAAGTGGAGGGGCCTGCAGGGAGCCGGAACTCTTTCCCTTCCTTGGGCCTCTCCCTCCTGGGACACTGGCCTCCTGCAGCTCTCAGGGCACCATCCTGGACTACCCAACCATCCTATCTTCTACTGAAGAGGCACGGCTGGCACCGGGGGCAGAGGGGGTGGGGGGTAATTGGTAAGCTTCCTGAAGGTGTTAGCAGAGGACAGGAATGCCAGAGGAGACTCAAGAAGATGGAGGTGAGGATGGGGGCACAGCACTGTCACAACCTCATCCCAGAGTGAAGCGGCAGGAGCGTGGTTCCAAGAAAAGCAGGGGAGGGGGCGGGGCGGGGTGGCACCAGGCTGGGGCCTAGTGGTTCCCCTTCCAATTCCTATGCTCTTGGGAGCTCCTGGGGGGCCAGGGCTGATGGGATGCACTTTCCTGGCAGTTCCCTTCTTCCGGCCGCCTGCCCCACGGAGCAGAAGGAGCAGGGACACACACACACACAGGCACGTCTCCCAACTCCCAAACCTCAAACCCGCGTCCTCAGCCTGGCTGCAAAGATGACCTCGCGGCCCTGAGGCCGGGAAGCTGTCGCCCCGCGGTCCCATCTGACCCTGGCGGGGTCACAGGAATCCAGCGCTCCGAGCACCTCCAGAGCGGCTCCGCGGGGCTGAACCCGTGTCCCCGAGAGCGGTGGCTGCGCTGATAAAGTGGTGGCGATGTTCCCCCTTGACCCGCCGGGCGGCACGGAACGCGGCCCATTCCTCCCTAGCGTTCTCTCCGAGAAAGGCTGGAGTTCCACCATTAAAGAGCCTCCATCCTCTGCCCCCACACTCAAAGTTGCTCCAAGTCGCCGGGGTTCAGATGGCAGGTGATGGTTAGGCGGGGCCGCGCAGCGGGCGAGAGCGCGGTCACGAACCGGGGTGCTGAGCGCGCTCTCCTCCAGCTCCACGCGTGCACCCCCCTCACAACGGGCGCGCGCACCCAACACCCCACCCCCCACCCGCTGCCCCTGAGGCTCCCGCCCAATCAGAGGCCGCGCACGCGGCGCTGCCGGCGGGCAGACACCCCAGCTCCCCGGCCTGCACCCCCGCGGCCCCGGCCCCGCCGCAGCATCCCTCCTGCCCAGCCACACTCACCGTCCCGGGCGCGCAGTCGGCGCGCAGCTCCGCTCCGGGGCCGCATTCCCCCGCTGGGCTCCTCTCTGGTTCCCGCTCCGGCTCGGTTTCCCGTTACGCAGGGCTCGGCTCTGAGATGGTGGCCGCGGCAACGAGCGAGGCAGGGAGGGCGTGTGCGCGAGTGTGTGTATGTGTGTGTGTGTGTGTGTGTGTGTGTGTGTGTGTG
The DNA here is from genome assembly GCA_024291935.2 of Okapia johnstoni. Lineage (NCBI taxonomy): Eukaryota > Metazoa > Chordata > Mammalia > Artiodactyla > Giraffidae > Okapia > Okapia johnstoni. Next base: position 28,999,427 of record CM044326.1, read on the forward strand.
TGTGTGTGTGTGTGTGTGTATGTGTGTGCGCGCGCGCGGTGCGTGTGCGTGTGCACGGGAGGGCCCCGCGCTCCCCTGCGCGCCCCGCTCCTGCCTCCAGTTCTCCACACTGCGATGCCAGCAGAATCCCTAACGCGCGCTCCCAACTGCCTGGGCGCTCACACTCGTGCACACACGCGCACACCTGGACGCGCACACACCCCGCCGCCGCACAACCGGCTCCGCACTCCCGACTCTTGCCCTCCTGGGGCGCTCACAAAGGCCCCGGCCCGCCGGGAGCCCTCGGAGCGCGGCCCGCGGAGCCTGCGGAGTGGCCCTGCGGTCCTACCGGGCTGGCCCCGCCTTAGGTTCTCCGGTGTTCCCAGAGGGGCCCCCTCGGGCGTCCCTGCTCCTTCACCCTCCCAGCCCGACTGCGGCCGTGCTCTCCGCCTGATCCCCGGCCCCCGGCGCCCGACTCTGGCTTCTGGCGCTCCCACCCCAGAGGCGCGGGCTCCCTGCTCCTCGCCTGCGCCGCCGCCCGCAGCCGCGTGCTCTCCCGCTCCTTTCTTTCCCTCTTTTCTGTCGCTGCCTCTCCTATCTTGTCTCCCTTCTCCCACCTGCACCCTCCCGGATCCCGGTCCTCCGTCTCTCCGGCTGCCTCTCCGTCTATCTTGCCGACGCCCCTCTCCCGCGCCGCCGCCTCCTCTCCACCGGCCCGCGCTGCCCTCACATTCTCCGCATTACACGAGGGTGCCGCCCGCCATTCGCCGGGCCCAGGGTTCCGGCGCACAGTGGGCGGCGAGGGGGACCCGCGGCGCCCGGGCCCCACCGCCCCCTCGGCTCTCCGCCCGCTCCGCGGCTCCGCGCTCCGGCCTGGAGAGCGGCGACGTCCCGCGCTAGCCTCGGCTGTCACTGACAGCTCCCATCTCGCCCGGGCTTAAAGGGGATAGCGCACCGGGCTCGACCTGCCCCACCCGGGGGCGCCGAGGAGGGCGGCTTCGTGCGCCGGCACAGTCCGGGGCGGTGGTGCAGCCGGGGCCGTGCGGGCGGCGGCGGCCGGTCCGCCGAGGTTGAGCCCGGCCCTCCGGGGCTGGAGGGTGAGTCAAGGAGACGGGCGGTCGGGCCGGGCCGCGCCATCCAGGGGGGCGCTCAGTGCTTGTTGGCGGCTAAGCCTAGGGGCATGCTGGAGGTGTGGGGCGGTGCAGGCCGGGCGCCCTGCACTGCGGGGCGGGGGAGGAGGGATCAGGGAAGCAGCTGTCCGGATCTGAGCACAGGGTGAGGACACCTGTCATGCTGAGAGGACAGGGCTCACAGGATGGCCTCCCATTCTTGGGCTGTGTGACCTTGGGCAAATGCCTCTCTCTGACCTCAGTTTACACTTCCTTGGAAGGACATTGAGTTCCATCTTCTCTGGGGCTCTGATTTGGTAGTATCAATAGATCCCTCCTCCCTGTAAGAGCAGAGATATGACGGAACTTTGCAGGGTGCAGGCGGTCCAGAAAAGCTCCTGGAGGAGTTGACATTGAAGCTAGGTATTGAAGGATGAGTAGGAGTTGATTGGGCAGAAAGAGCATCCCATTTCAAGAGGATATGCAGACCTAGGTGTGGGAAACAGGGAAAGATGCCAGGTATGATTCCTGGGTCGGGAAGATCCCCTGGAAAAGGGATAGGCTACCCATTCCAGTATTCTTGGGCTTCCCTGGTGGCTCAGATGGTAAAGAATCCACCTGCAATGCGGGAGACCTGGGTTTGATCCCTGGGTTGGGAAGATCCCCTGGAGGAGTGCATGGCAACCCATTCCGGTATTCTTGCTTGGAGAATCCCCATAAACAGAGGAGCCTGGCAGGCTACAGTCTATGTGGTTGTAAAGAGTCAGACATGACTGAGTGGCTAAGCACAGCACATCATATTGGGGGGGGGGGGCCGGGGAGAGGGGGAGGCAAAGAGAAGCTATAACAGCCTTGAGTTGAGGAGTTTCAACTTTGTTCAGGGGTAATAGTGGGGGTGATACAGTCTAGGGAGAAGCCCTGCCCATCCTTCAGCCATCACAGATGCATTACTAAGGGCTCCCCAAATCCGGGAGCCTTTGAAGGAGACCTCCTCTTTCCTCTTCCTAAGCCCAGTCCTAACCTCTGCTCCCAGTCTCTCCAGCCAGACGCAGCACAGCCTCCCCCTGCTGACGGGAGCTGGAAATGGAAGAAGCCCAGGCCTGACTGTGGAGGTGCTGTGAGTCCAGGAAGGGTCAGACTTTAGCACTCACCCACCAAGGTGCCCTGCAAAGACCCCAGACTTAGTTGTCAAGTCATACCCAGTGCCAGTCCCAGCCTCAGTGTCCTCTTCTGCACAATGGGAGTAAAAATCCTCAGCTACCAAGGAGGTTGGCAAAGAATTTCTGAGGAATGACACACAAGAATGACCCAGTACACAGGAAGCATTCAGCAAATGTCCTTTTCCTTCCACACACCTGGCCTTGTGTCTGTGGACCATCCCCAAAGTGCTTTCTGTCTCCCTTTTCCCTCCTTCCCTGGCCATTTTCCTTCTGCCTTCCTACCAGACTTTCCGGGGGGCCTCAAGGGAAATGATCTCATGGCTGTTGCCTGCTCTGGCTCAATACACCTCCTGAGGAGTCTTCCCAGGGCTTCCAGGTGGACCCTAGGGAAGCCAACCAGAGACAAACAGCCTTTCCCTAGAGTCCCTGACATCCAAGCCGAGCAGCAGTCTACATCCCCTTTCATTTCTCCCACTCTCCTATTCTGGGAGCCACACAGCCTTTGAGTTTGTGCTTGGGAATTTATGTCCCAGTTTTGCTGTGCAACATCACTTAAGTAGCATGCCCTCTCTGAACCTCAGTTTCCTTCCTAAGTATGGGGGACAAGCTGTTGTGCCTGAAAGGGGCAATGAACATAAGTCTAAGTCATTTATTTTCCCTCAACAAGTCCAGGCCATGTCCCTTTATCCAGGAATTCTTTAGAGAGGCAGACAGATACAAAAGACTCTTGGGATCCTTGGATGTCCTGCCCTTGTGCTAGTGACCAGGAGCTGTTACTGCCTCTGCCTCCCAGCAGGCTTTACAGAAAGTCAAGGCATGAATTTGAACAGACACATGGAGGAATCACTCCCCACTGCCACAGCAGCAGAGTTTAGGGGCCAGGCCAGTATGGGCAGCTCCTGGAAGGTGCTCCTTCACGGGAAGCTAGGAACTAGCTGCTTCCTGCCACAAGGGCTGAGTCAGTGCCCCTACTGATATTTGCTCACAGCTCCTCTGCTGTTTTCAGTTGGGTCCACAGGCCAGTGGGGGAGACCTTGGCTGCACCCCAGACCCAGTCACTAAGTCAGGTCTAGCCGGGGGCTAAGTGGCCTGCATGGAGTCCCAGGAGACAGTGGGCATTTCCTGCCTGCCTTCTCAGTCAATAACTGGCTTCCTAGATCAGGCTGAAACATAGTCACTAAAGGAGAAATGTCCCACCCAGTCAGGCTTTCTCCTTGCTGTCTCTCATCCCACCTCCTCACCTCCAAGTCTTTTCCCACCTGTCCTACCACCTCTTGGCTTCCACACATCCACCCACCTCTCAAGTCCTTCCATACCTAAACAGCTTCCCCTGAGTACTCCCTGCCCTCTCCAATCTCTCTCCTCCTTTGTACTCTTAACCTACTGTGTGAAAGGAGTTTTCATTCACTGGTTCATCTGTGCACTAATTCTGGTGTTATCATTCTCATTTCAGAGAAGAGGAAGCCGAAGTTTAGTGTGCACTTCCAGGATTTGAACTGAGGACCATTTTCTTCATTCTTTCCACAAACATTTGTTGAGGGCTTGCTCCATGCCAGCCTCTGGGCCAGGTGTAGGGAATACACATCAGAGGACCTAAAGTCTAGAGAAAGACAAAGAACACTTCACATTGCAAAGAAATGTAAAATTACAACTAGGACAAGTGCCATGAAGCTCTGTGGAGCTATTTGGTGGAGGCACAGCCTGGTCTTGAGAGTCAGAAAAGGCTTCCGGCAGGATGTGACATTTGACCTAGCACCAGAAGGTTGGGTAGACATTAACTTAAAGCAGTCAGGGTCCCCAGAGAGAGGGAACAGCTTGTGTAAAGGCCCTGTGTTGAGAGGAAGGAGAGAAAGGCCATGTGGCCAGAGCATAAGGAGAGGGAATTGGAGATGGGGCTGCATGGGCCAGGGCAGCAGGTTCCAGGAGACCCCACAAGGAGTTGAACATTTAGCCTGGTGGCTCTGGGCTGGCCCTGGAGGCTTGAAGCAGAGGACAGTGCCCATTGTTCCTCCAACTGCTGCCCAGTCCACCACTCAACACCCAGGGACCACTTCCACCCCTTTCTTCTGATGCCCTAGCCCTAGCACAGGTGGGACATGCTGAGGCTCAGACTTGCAGCGGAACTGGCAACTCGGTGGGCCAGGGCAGGGAGAGACAGGAGACCTTGGCTCAGCCTTCACCCGGCCTCCAGCTGAATGACTTTTTGTCAGCTCCCACCTCTCTCTGTCCCTCATAACTGTAAGACGAAGATCAGACTGATTTCTTTGCCATCTCTGGTTGATCCTGGGGCATAGCCTGTAGTAAGCAAATGGAAAAGACTCAACAGTCAAAATGATCCTGCCTGAGCCAGAGGATTCAAGGCCTGGAGCCCTGCAGGGGTATGGAGTAGGGTGCTGCTGGGGGCCTGCTGCTGGCCTAGTGCCGTCCCATCTCGCCTCTCCTCCTGAGCTTCCCAAGTGAAGCACTCCCAGGGGGCTTTCCTCCTCCCCTCCACCCCAGCATGGCCCATGCCCTCACCCTCTTCTCCCCCATCAGATGTTTGGGAGTCCCTGTCGGCCTGTAAGAGCTGAACTGGATTCCTTGGGCATTTGGTTTTCCCATCTGTAAAAGGGTGTCATCCTTTCTCCTCCTGTCTCCCTGGGAGAAGAGAGGATGAGTAAATGGCTTATTGGTATAACATCCACCTTCTCTATCAGGGGCACTGCTCCCTTATCAAGTGTCCTCCTGGGGCCTTTATGTCAACAGCACTGGGGGAAACAGACACACCAAGTGACCTTTGATTTTTTTTTTAATATTTGTTTATTTATTTATTTTTGGCTAGTTGTGGCACACAGGCTTCTCTCCAATTGTGGCGCATATAGCTCAGTAGTTGTGGTACTCAGGCTTAGTTCCAGGACATGTGGGATCTTAGATCCCTGACCAGGTATCGAACCCAAGTCCCCTGTGTTGAAAGGTAGATTCTTAACTACTGGACCACCAGGGAAGTCTTCCAGCTGACTTTTTTAAAACCTCCCCCGGAAGACCACAGCCAGCTGCCCTCCCCAAGGACACCACACACCTCCCAATAGGAAGTCCAGGGAAGGGTGAATCTTGGGGTGCCACCTTCCCTCTCCCGGTGCTCCCTTGTGGATCCAGACAATGGCTGGAAGGGGGCCACTTCAGGACTTGCTCCCTCTCTGGGCAGCAATGCCCTCTGCCCTGTGGGAGGCTCGCTCCTCTGAGTTGTATTTACTGCTCTGATTGGCCTTATCTTTTTAAGGGTCCATCCTAAGGATGCTGCCCCCAGGTCAGCAGCAGCCCCGGCCAGGTCAGTTCATAGTTCTGTTCGATCAGGTTTTTCTACCATAATCACACCTACCTGTAAGTGGGGAAGCGCTTTGCTGTCCACAAGTCTATGCCGTGTGCCTTCTCCACAAAGCCTCACTACGGCCCAGGAAGTAAGAACAAGGATTGGCCTCATTTTACAGATAAAGAAACTGAATCTCAGGGTTATGAGCAGTACAGACTTTGGGGACCTGCAGTCTATCACAGTCACATGGGGGGGCAGTCAGGAAAGGAGGATGCCAAGGGCAGCAGGAGAGATGGTCATTGGAGATCTGAGTGGAGAGGTGACCCTGCCTATTACTGAGAGGTGGGATTGGAATTGCAGTTTGGGAGGCCAGTGAGGCAGAGGGAGTTTACGGACCTGAGATTACGCATAGTTCAGGGAATATACCTACACTTCAGCTCCCACTCACAGAGGACGTGTTCTGTGCCAGGCCCTGGGGAGCCCCGTCCTTGGGGAATTCACAGACTGTAGGCAGACAGGCACATCCACAGAGGAAGGCCAAGGCTCTGAGTTCTGGAGTGGTACTGTGTCAAGGTGGCTGGCAGGATCACAGAACTAAGAGTCAGGAGCCCATGGCGCCTGGCCCTGAGCCTCAGAAGAGATGAGGAGGCTTTCCACACTCACCTCGGCTTGTGTCCGCCAGATCAGGCTCTCCCAGAAAGGCTGTGGATTGGCTGTCCTTGAAGGGTGCATAGGAATTCACTGGGCAGGGGAAGGGGGCCTGAGGAGGCACGAGTGCAAGCAGAGGTCACCTCTGAGTCCTCAGCACCCATCAGCCCGGGTCTGGCTACTGCAGGCATTTAGGGAGCATGTGCTGGCCACTTGGTGTTTGAATGAAAGAAGGAAACCAGGGAAGGAGAGTGAGAGGGAGGAAGGGAGAAAGGGAGTGAGGACTGCTGAGAACAGAACAGACAGAAAAATAAGAAAGCACCCACACTGTCAAGGAAGGGGCAGGAGGGCAGATAGGGGGACTGGGGGAAGATGGCAGGGCAGGGGATCAGAGCAGGGTCACCAAGGTCCTTGAATGTCATGGTGGGGATCACTCTACTTTGAAGGATTTTAAGGTGAGGCAGATGATCAGATCTGAATTTGTGGACACTCCCTCCAGCTCCTGTGGGGAAGATAGATGGAGGGGTGAAACTAGAGGTCAGAGCCTGGAGAGGCAGTCAATGGGGTCCTCCAGGTGAGGGGATGGGGTGGAATGGAGGGTAGATAATTAAGAATTCAAGAAGCAGGGCTTGGTGAGTGTCTGAGTGTGGAGGTGAGGAAAGGAGGGGCCCCCCAAGGCCTTTCGACAGAGTTTCTCGTGAGCTGACCCCTGCCAGGCTTCGTGACTTTGTTCCAGGGAACCCTCACACCCACCTCCCTCAGGGTCTACACTGTGGAGGGGGTACCGTGGTGCACGGCTTGAACTCCCTTCAGGCTGAAGCACTCCTCCATGTCGCTGGGAGTGTTGAGGCTGGCTGGCCAGCCACAGATGAGTCCCTGCCCCTCAGCTGAAGAGAGAGGCTCCCTGCCCAGGGCCTTGCCCCTCTGCGTCCAATGAGTGACCAAAAGTGAAAGTATTAGTCACTCAATTCTGTCTGACTCTTTGCGACCCCATGGACTATATCTAACCCATGGGCTTCTCCAGGCAAGAATACTGGCGTGTGTTGCCATTTCCTTCTCCAGGGGATCTTCCTGACCCAGGGATCAAACCCAGGTCTCCTGCATTGTAGGCAGATTCTTTACCATCTGAGCCACCAGGGAAACCCAAGGCAGAGGATAAAGGCCCAACCCTCCTGTCCCAACTCAGGACAAGCCCACAAAGAGAGCTCAGGTCCAGACTCCCATTGCTCTGTGCTATGAATGCATCACAAACCATCTCCCTGCTCTGCCCCACCCTGCTTCCCTCACTCCCTCCCTGCCACGGGTCTCAATCCCAGTAAACCTCCTGCATGCTAAATCTTCCTCAACGTGCTGGTATTAACATCCCCATCTCACCCCTAAGGAAATTTCGGCTCAGAGATGTTAAGTGACTTACCCATGGTTGCACAGCTGATAAGTGGCAGATCAGGGGCTGGCTAGGGAGGGAAGAGGCCAGGGATTCTGGTTGGCTGAAGCAGAGAGATGGAGGGAGAGTCAGTCCCCAGGGAAGGCTGGTCCAGCCTGTAGACCAGCACTGGAACCAGGAAGGACTTATTCCATCTGCCTCTCTCTCCCCATTCCACAGATGGGGAAACTGTGATCAGAGAAGGGATAAGATTGCCCAGATGCATAACGTTAGTTAATGATGGCCCTAGAATTGTTCCCTAAGGTTCTGCCCCTTAGATCAGTACAGGAGTTTGCTTTGGTTTATTTATTTATTGCTGGACTGGCTTTTCATTGCTGTGTGCAGATTTTCTCTAGTTGTGGTCCAAGAGCTTCTCGTTGCAGTAGCTTCTCTTGTTGAGGAACATGGGCTCTAGGCATGCAGGCTTCAGTAGTTGTGGCTCAAGGGCCGTAGAGTGTGGGCTCAGAGGTTGTGGAACATGGGCTTAGTTGCTCTGCAGGGTGTGGGATCTTCCCAGACCAGGAATTGAACTGGTGTCCCCTGATTGGTAGGTGGATTCTTAACCACTGGACCACCAGGGAACTCCTGGGCATTTTCTTTGGACCAGACTGCTGTTCTCTTTCCACCAGCCCCTTTTCCAAGCCCAGCAGCGGGTCTCAGGCTCAGAGACCTGTCAGGGTTGACCCTTACTCAATTCCCCCAAGGCTGGAAAGAGGTGCCTGTGGTTCCCCCAGGCTTGCAGAGACCTTTGCAGCAGCCTGAGATGCCCAGCAGTGGCGTGAAGTTGGGATGTACTGGGCTGGGCAAGGCTGGATCTGACTGGCACAGCAGAGCAAACAGATGAAACAGATGGGAAGGAAATCAATTTGAGTGTTTGATTAATTTTAATTTTTAATTTGCGCAGAGAGTAGCGCTCCCCATTTGATACCACATGCTCTCTGTGAGCTGCTGGCACTGGCCATGGCTGCCACCACTGCAGCTTGGTGTGCCCAGCGGCTCCCTGCCCTTCTGTCAGGCGACCCAGCCTCTCACATGGCAGACTGGCTTTCTGCAAAGCAGAGAGGAAGGGGACCTCTGCCCCTTCTGCCCAGGCGAGAAGAGTCTGCTAAGTCCCCTCTGTGCCAAGCGGGAGGAGCCAAAGATATGCTCCCTTCTGGGAGGACACCAGTCAGGCCACATCTGCACAAAGTCACGGTGGATGAATGAACTCTCGGGTGTGGTAACAGACCAGTCTGGGGGATAAGGGAGATTCTGGGTGCACATCAGTTCACAGGTGCTAAGTAGTTGCCCAGGCCACTTACATTTAAGAGCAACTGTACCTGGAGTTAGATCTGTCTTAAAACTAGGACAATCTCAGCTCTTGTGTTCTGAGACTTCGAGGGTCAAAGCTCTGCTCTTTGTTGATTTGGAATTTGACCGTATACAGAATGGAGAAAGTTGGTCTGAAATGGAAGAGATGAAATCCATCATACACACCCTCTAGCTCCTGGTCCTTTCTCCCCAACCCCCTCCCCACCAGGCTCCATACTCTGAGAGCATCAGCCTATGGGGTTGAGAACAGAGACCCTGGAAGGAGGCAGACATGGTTGGAATCCTGGCTCTGCCACTTCCTAGCTGTGTGACCTTAGGCAAATCACATAATCTTTCTGAGCATGGCCTTCAAGGACACACCATTCAGTGGCCTCCTCCAGAAGCCTTCCCTGATTAAAAGTTCTGTCCCCACCACACTATTCCCAAGTGCTGGCCCTGCCCTAAACATGAGCCCTCTCTGACCTTTCCTTGACCCTCAGTAACTTGACTGTGTGCACTGCACACATTGCATGGGGCGATGTGCTAAAAAAAAAAAGAGAAAGTTTTGGTGTAGACATCCCTGCTTCAAATCCAAGCTCACCTCCATGGTGGCTGCTTAGGCCCATCTCTTGAGCATCTCAGATTCAGTGGATCCAAACTGAACTCACCAACCCGCCTCAAACTCACCTTTGCCTCTTTTTCTTCCCCATCTCATTAAGCAATATCCCAGTCTAGGAGGTAGAACCCTAGGGAACACTCCTAGGGTCATCATTAACTGATGTTATGTGCCTGGGCAATCTTATCCCTTCTCAGATCTCAGTTTTCCCATCTGTGGAATGGGGAGAGAGAGGCAGATGGAATAAGTCCCTCCTGGTTCCAGTGCTGGTCTACAGGCTGGACCAGCCTTCCCTGGGGACTGACTCTCCCTCTGTCTCTCTGCTTCAACCAGCCAGGGTCCCTGGCCTCTTCCCTCCCTAGCCAGCCCCTGATCTGCCACTTATCAGCTGTGCAACCATGGGCAAGTCACTTAACATCTCAAGCCAGTGGGCAAGGATCCACTGAAACTCCTCCATCTGCCTCATTCCCCGCATCCTACCTGACTCCGGCCCTCTGTCCCCATCCTCCACTCCTACCCTCTGATAGCACAGGCAGAGAGAGAGGGATTCGCTCTTGTATTTACTCCACTGCATGGCAGGGCGGGGGGAGCCTTCTGAGAACAGCCAGTCCTCCCCTCCATTCTACAAGATGAGGACCCTGAAACCCAAAAAGAGACAAAGACCTGCCCTGGGCCCGATGATCAACTGCCGACAACAGAGCCACAGTGAGAAGTCTGGTCTCCTCTGCAGCCCAAGCGGGCATTGCAGGGAGGCCATGGTCAGGGCCAGGCCCTGGGACAGTGGTAGAAGGGAACCTGAAGTCCCCCAAGTCCCAGCCCACCTACCCTCATACCCAAAACCCAGAGAGTCTGCAGAGGAGGGGTGAGGGCTGGGCTGTGTTCAAGTTCCCAAGCAGAATGAGTAACCCACTACTGAGAAGCTCACGAAAGCCACACATCACTCCATGATGACTCCACAGCCCAGCACCTCGCAGTCCTGCTTGGAAATGGCCACAGCAGCAAGCGGGAAGGGGCCTCAATTATGACTAGAGCCAGTGGCCATTCTCTGAGTCCCCCTCTCTCTACACCCAATTTTCATACTGCCTGGAATTCTATTAACCTTGCCTGGATCAAATGCAAATTAATCCATTCTGGCCATTAGAAGAGTTGGTACAAGGGTGGGTGAGAGGGCTGGAAGAGGAGTCATCCCAGTTAGAAGTCCCAGAGAGAGACCCCAGGGTAGACAGGCCGACCCCTTTTATTGAGCACCTTCTGCATGCTGGGCACTGAGCTAAGGGCTTCACAAGCTTCCTTGCTGCTCCAAGGCCCCCTCCCTGTTACCCAAGCATCGTTCAACCCCTTCCAGCCTCAGTTTCCTCTCCTGTAAGATAAAATTAGTATTAAGAGCTACCTCTAGAGACTATTGGGTGATTAAATAGGAAAAGGTGTGTAAAGTGCTTCCTACATTGCTGGACACAAAATATATGCTAATTAAGTGCTAATTTTGTGATAAAGCCAAGAACGGATCCAGTTCATGTTCATGCTTGTTAAATTTGAGCTGCTGGACTTGCCAGGTGGTCCAGTAGTTGAGAATCAGCCTGCCAACACAGGGGTCGTGGGTTTGATCCCTGGTCTGGGAAGATGCCACATGCCACAGGGCAACTAAGCCCATGCACCACAATTACTGAGCCCTGCTCTAGAGCCCAGGTGGGCCCCACAACAAGAGAAGCCACCACAAGGAGAAACAACTGGAGAGTAGCCCACGCTCCCCACAACTAAAAGCTCATGAGCGGCGACAAAGACCCAGAGCAGACAAAAATAAATAAATAAATAATTTTTTAAAAATCTGAGCTGCTGTAAGATAAATGTTTTACCACTTGCTGCTGAAATGAGGTAGAGCTGGGAGTGGAGAGGGGGGTTCTGCCCAGGGCTAAGGGACAAAGGCGTTGTCTAGAAACCCACAGCATTAATACTAAGGCAAAGCATAGAGAAGGGATAAAGTCACAGGAAATGGACCACAGGAAGCCAGAATCCACTCTTATCTTTTAAAAGCCTCCCTCTCTGAGATTTGGCCCTGGGTGGGCTGACCCCAAAGGTCCCTGAGTCTTTTGGATTGGACCAAGCCAGGCAGTCAAGGAGAAGGAATGAGAACTTTATCCAGTGGGAGAGAGAGGGGAGTGGCAGAGACCCCAGTGAGACAGAGACGTTAGGAAGACAGTCCTGCGACTGCCATCGATACACAGCCCTTAAAGCACTTGTGTTTGTCCTTTGCCCATCTCATCCTCTGCACAACCATGTCAAGGGTATCGTTATGCCCATACACAGAGGAAAGGTCCAAGAGGCCAATAATGACTTGCCCTTTGAGCCTGGATCTTTCTGTTTCCTAAAGACCAGGCTTGGAACCAAATGAAGAAGGATCAAGGAAGAAGCTAGTGCCAGGGTCCGGCTTCTTCTCTGGGTTCCAAAACCCCTGGTCCAGGGCAGTGAGGCCTTCCAGTTTCCAAACCAAGGCTTCCTCAGATAATCAACAGTTTAGAAGCCCAGAAAATGTCTGCCTCTTCCTAGTCTGACTCTGGAAGCAAGATAGAGGTTACTATGGGAAGAATCTGGCCATGTACTGGAGGTTCTTGGAGCAGAGCTGGAGCAGAAATGCTTGAGTTTAAAAAATAATTACAGTTTATTGCACTAACTACATACCAAGCACTGCTTTAAGTGCTTTATGTATTGTGTTTCATTCTATAGCACCCTTTGAAAGTGAAAGTGAAAGTCGCTCAGTGGTGTCTGACTTTGCTACCCCATGGACAATACAGTTCATGGAATTCTCCAGGCCAGAATACTGGAGTGGGTAGCCATTCCCTTCTCCAAGGGATCGAACCCAGGTTTCCTGCATTGCAGGCAGATTCTTTACCAGCCGAGCCACCAGGGAAACCCAAGAATACTGGAATAGGTAGCCTATCCCTTCTTCAGCAGATCTTCCCAATCCAGGAATCAAACCGGGGTCATCCCTATTTCACAGATGAGGAAACTGAAGCACAGAGACTGTTAAGTAATACCTCCAAGTTCACAGAGCCTGGAAGAGACCAAGCCAAGATTCAGTTTCAGGCAGTGATGTTGCACAGGCCATGACTCTAAGCCAAGCTGCCGATCAAAACAGCCAAGTTTTGCAGCCCCAAAGCCCAGAGCAACCCAGAATAGTGTTGGGGGTAGGATTCAACTTACAGCACTCCTGTTTGCACACACTTTTTAAAGTGCAGAAAGTGAGACACCTGTATCTTTGCAGACTCAGCACAGAGAAGCCAGATGGGCTGCCCCTGCTTTTGCTCTGTTCCAGAAGACGCAGGCACAGGCAATCAGGCTGCATGGAAACATGAGGCCGCTGACTTGCTGAATAACTTGGGCAAGCCCGTATTCCCAGGGCTCCAGGCCCCAGGTTCCACCCATGTGATGATTTCCCAGGATGAGCCACTTCTGAAAAGCCCAATTCGGCATTCCACCCACCTCTGGGGAGTTTAGGGTACTCTCCAGGGTCCTGAAATAGCTCTTCGGCCTGTAAGCAGGGAGTCTGGAGACCTCAAAGCAGCTGATTTGGTTCTCTGGACATGTTCTTAAAAGCAAGGAAGGTACATCAACATCTAAGACATGAACTATTACCCTAAGCACACATGGGGAGCTATTTCTTAGATTCATCACCACCGTGACCAAGGACAATCCTTCTGTGAAATCAATGAACTAATGTTCCCACATCACTGTGGGTAGCTCTGTTTCCATTTGAATTTTCAGGTAGAAGATGTGCATCAATGAGATGGGCTGGTCTGTAGCCCTGGAAATGAGGTGAGTGCATCATGAGGTGTTCAGCCCAGGGGCTCAGTAAATGTCATCAGCTGCCATCATCACCACCATAATGTTCATTATCCCTCATCATCCCTGGGCAGAGCGCAGAGATAGCAACACACCCAGATGTATACCCCCAGTTTGTGGCTCCAGAAGCACACCTGGGGAGAAGGCAGTTGTTGCCATTGCTGTGTTCAATGGCCAGATGACAGTCTTTCAAGGGAGGAGGAGAAGGGCCTTCCTTTCAGAGGCTGCTCAGATCCTCTCCATCCCAAAGTTCCCCCTTGGGGACCTGGAATATCCTTGTCCTACCTGTTCTTTCAAGTTAAGACTGAGTAAGGCTCTGAGAGTGTCTCCCTCAGTCTCCCCCCACCATTCACAAGTCCTGATGGGGAAACCCCATGAAGTGACTCCAGGACCAGTTGATTATGGGGCTATCTTCTCCCTCCATACCCTGCCTCTTTGATGGTGGGATATTACAAACACAGTGATGTGGATGAACCTAGAGTCGGTCATACAGAATGAAGCAAGTCAAAAAGAGAAAAACAAATGTCATATATTAACACACATGTATGGAATCTAGAAAGATGGCTCAGATGAGCTTATTTTCAAGGGATAGGAGAGAATAAGACATACATACTTACAGGGGAGGATACCATGTGTAAAAGAGATACTTACACTACCATGCAGGAACCTAGCAACATGCTAGGTAGCACAGGGAGCTCAGCTCGGTGCTCTGTAATGACCTAGAGGGTGGAAGGTGGGAGAGGTTCAAGACAGAGGGGATGTATGTATATATACAGCTGATTCACAGTGTAGTAGAGCAGAAACTAACACAACATTGCAAAGCAATTATATGCCAATAAAAATAAATAAATAAATGGAAGGGGCTCAAATGCTGGGGAAAGAGCTGTGTCCTCATTACAAGAGTGGGCAGTGGGGAAAAAGAAGAAGCTACACCTCTACCCTTTGCTCCCCACTCCCGCATTCTCCCAGTCACCCCAACTTGGAAGGGGCAAGGTCTCAAGGCAGAGGTCCCTTACTCTTGTCATCACCTTCAACCCCAGCTGGCCAGGACCCTGTTACTCGATCTCCATTGCAGAGCAACTCTGCAGGCTCCACTGCTGGGCCTGAGAACGCTCAACTCTTCTTTTCAGCAGACACTTGTTAAATACCTACTATGTGCCCGCCCTGTGCCAGGCGATTCTCTTACACTTGATTCCGTGTGATCTTATGAGAATCCATAGGATCCTACATGATCCCATGGAAATAGGTATTTATCAGATGAGAAAACTGAGGCTTAGAGAAGCTAAGTCATTTCCCCAAGGTCACACAGCTGGGGAACCGTGGGTCAGAAACATCAGATTTTCCAGTCTGATGAGAGTGACTCTCCCAGCCCTGCCCCAGGTGGTTGATACACAGAGTTGACTACAGCACAAGCCTTAGGACAGGTGAGCTTCACTGAGGAGTCAGAGGAGAAAGGCCTGTCTAGCCTAGTTTACACCTGCTCTGGGAGAACCTGCCCAGCTGGCTCCCTGGGCCTTGGAAGGATACCTCATGTAGGCGATGGTCAAGGTGGTGGAGGAGGGAAAGTAGTCACATCCCAGACTCAACACCTTGCTTGCTCCCCACCTGAAGCTGCTGGAGCTGGGGGTGCGGGGTGGGAGGTGGAGAGCAGAGCAGGGTGTGCTCTAGGAGACCCAGGAGGCAGACGTGCCCTCCTCCCTCACCCAAATACAGCCCACTCACTTCTCTGGACCATTGCAGAAGACCCTTCTGAAATGCCAACATTTTCTGAAAGGGTTAGGGTTCTCTACCTTCAAGCGGTCAGGCAGGTAACCAGAAACAGACCTGCTGAGGAAGGGCCAGGGAAGTGCAGGTTCTGCCTAAAAACCCCAGCTACTCCATGTGGACCTGCCAATTTTTCAAGAGAAGCCAAAAGTCAGACTTCCCTCAGAAAGCGTCCTTTTTTTAAAATATTGGCCACTATTTCAATTTTTTACAGTACCCTGTGGGTCAAACATTTGCCATCTCTGGCTCATGCCCTTAGGTGCTCCCATTGGCCAAGGCCCCAGTGGAGACCAGCACAGCGTTCCCGGCAGGTCAGCGTCCACAGATTCCCTGCGCATGCCCCGTCATTTGAGCCTCAGGGATCATGGTCCCCTTTTTACAGGTGCAGAAACTGAGGCTCAGAGGGACAGAGTCCTGGGGGAGGTCAGGCCCTGACCCCAGCCTAGGCTTCCTTGCGCTGACCCCTCACTGTACCCCAGGGAACACAGACAGGCTCCTCTAGGGGAAGGGACCTGAACTCCAGCCAGACAGAACTGGCCGGAACACAGATGAGGACATCAGGCTGCTCTCAGGAGCCTGGGGCAAAGGAGGCACAGATTTTATCCACCCCTCCACTCTCAGTGGGCCCTTTTGATTGAGGTGCAGCAGCAGGGCCCCGGGGCCCAGAAAAGGTAAAACTGGGTGGCGAGAGGGAAAGAATGAGGGATTGGATTGGATTTTCTCCATTTGGAGGCGATGTTAGCTCCACTGTGCACTGCTCTCATCATTATTTTTTATCCAGAAGTTGATACATTGGCTGGAGTGGGGACTAGGTGGGGACCGGGTTCAGGGGCCCGGACCCCCAGGGAGCTAGCTAGGCTTTTCAAGGAGAGACCACAGCAGGGGGTGGGATGGTGGGGAGAGGAGGTGAGAAAACCCACAAATCTGAGACAAGGAGGCACTGATGTCTTTCTCAGCTTTTTACACACATGCACACATGTGTCCAAGACTTATGCATGGAAACAACAACACATGCGCACATGTGTGTATATGGGCAGATAGACATGCAAACATTTTCACACATGCCACCAAAGCCTTTGCTTACACTGTGCTTCCCACCTAGGATACTCTTCCCTTGTCTCTGAGTCCCCTTGTATCATTTCTTGCCTCCATCCCTAGTGTCTGGAGCCAGAGAGGGGTTTTTGGATTAGGCTGGCGGAGTACTGGGCCTCGGGTGTGTGTGAGAGAAAGGAAGGGTAAGGCAGAGTGGAGTTCAGGGATGAGGACCGTGCCAGGGCTGGCAGTGGTGAAGGGAGGTGTCCCAACGCTGCCAGAGCGGGAGTGCTAAGGCTGCCGGCAGGACACTGAGAAGGGCCCGCTGTTTGCAGAAAGGGACACCGAAGCTGGACCTGAAAATCTTCCTTCTGCGCCCCTGCTGGAAGTCTTGCGGGATCACCCTGGGTCGGGTGCTCTCTCCTCCCTCCGAGTTCCGAGAACCTTGATGGTGGGGTGAACCTATTGGATACTGCGCTCAAGAAATCTTAAATCCATCTTCCCGGAGCATCTAACCTCCTGGATCAGCTCCAGACCT
Source organism: Okapia johnstoni (assembly GCA_024291935.2). Classification (NCBI taxonomy): domain Eukaryota; kingdom Metazoa; phylum Chordata; class Mammalia; order Artiodactyla; family Giraffidae; genus Okapia; species Okapia johnstoni. Next base: position 29,016,112 of record CM044326.1, read on the forward strand.
AGGACTGTACTTTTAAAACCCAAGCCCTTTGGCTGTGTGGAGGCAGCCTTCAACACCTAGCAACGGAGAAACCAGCCCGAGTGTGATTGGCCAGTTCCAGCTCAAAGAAGGGACGTTGTGAACTGATTGGGTGGCCATGCTTATAAAAGGGAGATGCCAGCGACCGCGAAGAAGCAAGTCCATGGGGCTCTGCTGTCCTGAGAGCCAGACAACCGGGGAACCAGCCGGAAAGAGAAAGGACAGTCTGCAGTTCAGAATTCCCACTCCTGCCAGGGCAGGTCAGAGAGGAGCACTCCAGGTGGAGGTAGGTGTCCAGTTTCAGATCCTAACCTTGGTGTTCCAGGAAGATGGGCTCAATTCTCAGTCTGCTCATGGCAGCAGCACTATTGGCAATAAAACAGAAATGTCTGGCACTCAAAGGGTTAAGCCTGAATTAACCAGAACGGCCCCAGAAGCATTCTCCAGGGACTTCCCTGGCAGTCCAGTGGCCCAATACAGGGGACACGAGTTCAATCCCTGGTCAGGGAACTAGACCCTGCCTGCTTCAACTAAGCCCACGTGCCCCTTCCTCAGGTTTTCCTAGCAGTTGCAGAGCCATGAGATTGCTACCCTGAAGAGTTCTCCTGCCTCAACTGCACACCTCCAGGGAGCATTACTCATGTTGTTTTCCACTAATCGCATCCCCCTGGAGCCCAACTCCACAGACTGTATCATGAATGGTGCCCCCTGGAGCTGGGTGCCCCCTGGACCCCCCTGGTGGCTCTGGGTGCTCAGCGCAGCCCCTCTGATGGTGGGCTCCAGAGGGAAGCTTTAGTCTCAGCTGAGCAGTCTCCCTCGTGGCGGTCATGGGTGGGGGCTGACTAAAGACAGCCAGCTTAGGTGCCTGTACAAGAGAGCCCGGACCCTGCCAGCCCCATACCTCTCTTCCCAGCCTTCCCCCCTCAGCAGCCACCAGCCATCTGGCTGGACAGGCCCATGGATGGCATGTCTGCAGCACCCTGGTGGCAGCCAGGCAGTTGTACTTCAGGGCAATATTTACATTTTCCAAAACCAGGCAAAGGGGTTTATAATGTAACAATAAGGGGGGCATAAAGGCTGTTCCATTTACTAGTGACACCATTTTAGGAGTACCTTCTGTGGGTCAGACACCGTGTAGCATTTCTGATTCTCACAAAAATCTTGAGAAAGAAATATAAATTATTCCCATTTCACATATGAGGAAACTGAGGCTCCAAGAGGCTCAGGAACTTGCCAGGCCACACTGTTTCATAGCAGAACTGGGCTGGAGGGTGTCCTGCCTGACACCAGGGCTTTCCACACGCCTTCTTCTAGCCCAGCCCCCAGTAGCTTTCTGTCCTCAAGGGCTATAAAGGCAGCAGTAACTTAGGTCAGAAGTAGCTTTGGCCAGTCCAGTGCGATGAGAGGGCTGCCCTGTAAGGGTCCCCTCCCTGAGGCTGTGGGCATCCTTTCCTGCAGCAGACAGGAGCTGCCTTTGTGCCTCATGCTTATATGGCCGCCAGTGCCTATGACTGTATGTACATGTGCTACAGGAAACAGTCATGTGCTCCGGTCCCAAACAGGCTGGCCTCAAGTCTCACTCATTCACACAGTAGCACGGCCCCTGGGGACTCACGCCCCAGCTCTGCCACTTACCCCCTGTGTGACCTTGTGCTGCACTTAGTCACTCAGTCATGTCCGTCTCTTTGCAACCCCATGGACTATAGCCCACCAGGCTCCTCTGTCCATGGAGATTCTCCAAGCAAGAATACTGGAGTAGGTTGCCATGCCCTCCTTCAGGGGGTCTTCCCAACCCATGGATCAAACCTAGGTCTCCCGCGTTGCAGGTGGATTCTTTACCATCTGAACCACCAGGGAAGCCCAAGAATACTGGAGTGGGTATCCTATCCCTTCTCCAGGGGATCTTCCCAACCCAGGAATCAAACCAGGGTCTCTTGCATTGCAGGCAGATTCTTTATCAGCTGAGCTACCAGGGAAGCCCCCTGTGTGATCTTAGTGGGCTACTTAACCTCTCTGTGCCTCTGAGTCTCCATCTGTACAGTGGGGATAATAAAAGCACCTTCTTCAGAGGTAAATGATTCTAATGCAGTGCCTGGTGCATGGTGGATGCCATAAGGGTGTTTCTGCTGTTGCTGCTGCTGCTGCTGCTGCTGCTGCTAAGTCGCTTCAGTGGTGTCTGACTCTGTGCGACCCCATAGATGGCAGCCCACCAGGCTCCCCCATCCCTGGGATTCTCCAGGCAAGAACACTGGAGTGGGTTGCCATTTCCTTCTTCAATACATGAAAGTGAAAAGTGAAAGTGAAGTCGCTCAGTTGTGTCCAACTCTTAGTGACCCCATGGACTGCAGCCCACCAGGCTCCTCCATCCATGGGATTTTCCAGGCAAGAGTACTAGAGTGGGGTGCCATTGCCTTCTCCGAGCTACTGTATTTTTCAGCAAAGGTTTACTGAGTGCCTACAATGTGCCTGGGAGTCTGATAGATGCTAGGGCCACATACAGGTAAGTGGTAGGACCTGGTAGGTGCAAGGACCACCCCCAGCTGCCTGCTCAACACCTGCACCTGGGTGTCCACCATGTTAAGATAACACATCGTCCTCCTCCCCCACCAGATCTGCCCTCTTTCTGGGTGCCCATCTAAGAATTTAGCACCCCCAGCTACCCAGTCACCCAAACCAGTAACTGGGAGCCCCCTTGTCACCTTGCTTTCCATCACCCCCCATTCAACTAAGTTCTATCAACACTATCTCCTAAATCACCATGAATCCATCCACTTCTCTGCAACCCACCAGACTCCCCCTCCCCCAGTGATAGTAATTGGTGCTATTGGTGCCTCACCCAGATCCCTTCCACCAGTGCATCCTCCCCATCCCCACCCCCATCCCCCACCCTCTGAGCACCGCTGTGAGTGCTGGCTGTCAAGAGCTCACAGCTGTCCTTCTCTAGAGCATCGCCCTCAGCCAAGGGAGACCGACCTTATCGGGAAATGCTTGAAGGTTTACAACCCACAGCCAGTGGCTGACAGATCCAGGAACAAAAGTCCACCCCCCTGCCCCCAGCCTCTTTGCCTCCTGGCAACTCTGATGCTATTCAAGCTCCAGGGCTCCCCTGGGATCAGGCAGAGAGCAGACTTCCACTGACCCCTCATCCTTGCCTAGCTTCCTCCCCATCCTATCCCACTCTCTTGTGGGCATCACTTGAAAGCACTCATTTAATAAAACTCTAGCCCTCAGATCTCCTTTTCCTGCTCTGCTTTTCAGGAACCCTGTCTTAAGAGACCATCTCCCTTGCTGGGTTAGTCACAGTGACATGTTCTGGCCCTGGAGGAAATCTTGAGGGACAGGTGGGGGCCTGGCTGGGGCAGGGGACAGTGGGGTCCTGAGAAGGGAATGCAGCTAAGCTCTGGTCCTCCCCACCCATCCTGAATGGGCTGGCCTGAAGGAGCGGCCGGCACCCACCTGGCTTCCGAGTCGCTGTGATTAACTTTTGTGCCAGAAGGAGAATGGGGAACTGGGGCTTTCCCTCCTCCTTTTTTTCTTTTTACTTCTCTTTTGCTTTCTTCAAAAGCTGAGCCCAAGTTAATCAGATAAATTCTTCGCCAGTCTCACCAACCATTTTTCTAAGGTTCAGTCTCCCCAGAGCAACTCATAATTACTCCAGACTGAGACATTAAAGCAAAAGGGGAAAGAAGAGGGGGAGAAAAAGATGTTTTTAATTAAAAAATTAATTTTTCCAACAGACCCATGGATGGCTGCCCGGCTACCTCCAAGACAATCCCCTTCCATCCGTTTTTTCTTCGAGGAAGGGGAGGGGGCCTGGAGAGGGAAGCCCCTCCCTGAACAAAGCTTTCTCTCTCTCCAGTGGAAGCATCCAACTCTCTGCCATCCTGAAAAGTAAGTGGTTAGACTGCAGGAATCTAGGTGAGAACAGCAGACGCAGGGTGCAAGCTTGGAGTCAGACAGACTCAGGCCCTTATTCAGTCCCTTAGGACATGTACAACATGGCAGTGCTCCCTGGCACCTCCCTCCTCAAGTAAGGTCCTTCGACCAGCAGCATTGACATCATCTGTTAGAAACCAGAATCTTAGATCACCTGAATCCAAATCTGTGTTTTAATAAGATCTCTGATGACTCATGTGCACACTACATTTTAAGAAACACTGTCCAAGTGACTCTGAGCCTCAGTCAGCTCCTCTGGAAAATGGGGAGAATAAGGACCTCTGCCTTGCAGTTTAGTTTGCAAGGGTTATGAAAGTGTAGAAGAAAACAGTTAAGCAAATCATAAAGCAGGAACCTCAGAAAACATTCACTACTTATAACCCTCTGAGCCTTTTTGTTGTTAGGTGTCAAACCTCACATCTGGTAGCATTTCAGGAACTTGATTTGGTGAGCCAGAGGCCTTCCCACTCACTCGGGTACTTCAACCCCTGTATCTGGGGCCCCACCAGGAGTTTCTTAAAGCAACTAAAGAGTTTGTAATCAGGAAACTCTTGACTAGAGGAAATAGAGTCACTCACTGTCTGAAGCATCATCTAGGTGCCTTCCCTGCTCACAGCAAGCTGGGAGTTACTGGGGGTGAGTAGGCTGGGGTGAGGGCAGCTCAAATCCCAATGTCACGAGGATGCAGGCACCCACTCAAGACAGACATCAATAGCTAGAGCCTCTGACTTTTATTAATTAAATTTTACTGGAGTATAGACTGTGCTTCCCTGGTGGCTCAGTAATAAAGAATCCACCTGCAATGCAGGAGCTGCAGAAGTGGTTTTGATCCTTGGGTCAGGAAGATCCCCTGGAGGAGGGCATGGCAACCACTCCAGTATTCTTGCCTAGAGAATCCCATGGACAAAGGACCCTGGCAGGCTGCAGCCCACAGGGTTGCAAGGAGTTGGACACAACTGAAACAACTATCCATGCACGCACTGGAGTATAGTTGCTTTACAATGTTGTGTTAGTTCCTACTGTACAACAAAGTGAATCAGTTATATATATATGTGTGTGTATGTATACATATACATATATGTATATATTATATATATATCCTCTTTTTCAGATTTCCTTCCCATTTAGGTCAGCACAGAGCAGCCAGTGGAGCTCCCTGTGCTATACAGAAGGTTCTCATTAGTTATCTGTTTTATATGTAGTATCAATAGTTTATGCTGCTGCTGCTAAGTCACTTCAGTCGTGTCCGACTCTGTGCGACCCCATAGACGGCAGCCCACCAGGCTCCTCTGTCCATGGGATTTTCCAGGCAAGAGTACTGGAGTGGGGTGCCATTGCCTTCTCCCAATAGTTTATATATATTGATTTTTACTTTGTCATTCCCTTCTGGGGTCTTTTCTGAAGACATAATCTAAAGTGTGGACAAAGCCTTGGGTCATCAAGTTACCTCTTAATTAAGAGCGACCGGAAATAACACTGAGGGAAAAACTAAATAAATGGTAGTAAGGATCTTTGAAATATTTAAGAACTATTAATGACAAGAAGACGTGTTTATAATGTAATGTAGGATATAGAACAGCTATAAACATACCTGTGTTTTTAAGCATTGTTCAGATGTTCGTGTGTGTGCAGGTGTGTGTGTCTAGGCTTCTGGCCAGACAGTGCTATAGTTCTGGTTTCCAGGGCCTCTGCAAGTCCAAGTCCCCTTAGCCAGGGGATCCTGTGAGCAAGGCTCTGCCCCAGTAGAATAGGACTGAGGAAGGAAGAGAAAATAACAGAGGAGAAGGACTGCAGCCACAGCAGACAGAGCCAGAGCTCAGGGCTCATCTCCAACACCTGCAGAGTACTGCAGAGACCCATAGAAGGAAATCAGAGAATGAGGCAGGCACGGACCACACTGCAGGGGTGTGAGGGAAGGCTGAGGCTCCAAGATGGAGCTCACTCTAAGCCATGGGATGCAGGGCAGAGCAGCTCCTGGCCTGGATCTTGGAGCTGGGGCCAAACCTGCAGCATCAAGCCTGGAGCTGACACCATGTCACAATATCCAAAGGTCTTTGTTGGCTACATTTAGGGAGAAAGGTGCTAGAGTTATAGTAACAGTGGACCTTCAGTCAGGCTGCTCCTCTAAACTTGTGCTCTGTGGGCCTATCACTAACTCCCTCCACTTTTATGCAAAACTTTAACACTGACAGAGTAAACTTAAAAGGAAAAAAATAATAAAGAAGGTACAACCCAGGGAAGCCAAAGGAAGCTGACCCAGCAAAGCCACATGCTGCTTTAGGGACGGGATTCGCAATACCTACAAGATCACGAAGGGAAAAGAGCCTTAAGCAGGATATAAAAGAAGGGTAAAACCAACATTTTAGACAATAAGAAAAAAATAAGACCTGGTTTTGCACTCAGGACTTCAGGGGATTAAAGGAGCAACTACAAAACCAACAGTTGCAGGGAAAAATACAGAGAAAAACTTCCCCCTCAGGATGAGCTTATAGAGCAAAATTTCAAAACGCATAAAGAACATTGATGCTAAAACAAAATCAACAGATAGAAGATGAAATTATTGCAGACAACAGTAATAGAATAATCTTTAAATGGCTTAACATTGTTACCAAACTGAACTTAGGGCAACTTGCCTGTTGCACAGTAAAGCCAATCTACTAACACTAGGTTGTGGTGAAGGAAAATTTGACATTTATTGCAGGGGCCAAGTAAGGAGGTTGGGCAGCTTGTGCTCAAAAGACCTGAACTCCTGGATGGCTTTCAGGGAGAGGTTTTTTAAGACAGTGCAAGGGAGAGTCACAGGGTGTGTGATCAGCTCATGCACAATTCTCTAATTGCTTGATGGTGAGGTGACAGAGTGATGTTTCTGGAATCTCAGTCATCATCCTTCTGGTTTCAATGGGCCTGGGGTCTACATGCTGGTGGTCAGCATGCAATTAAATTCTTCCACCTGGGGGGTTTTATTCACAAAATAAATTAAAGATATGGCTCAGAATATTCATCTATAGCCCTGGGGAGGAACTAAAGGCACTTGACTTTGTCTTGTGGCTTAACTATTATTACTTTTGTCTTGCTTCACTGCTTTCCTTTGCTTCTGCATTTTCTCACTTTTCTGATTAAATTTTTTCTTTGAAACTCCATGAAGACCTAGGAAGCGCATGTGTGCTACATAGCTTCAGTTGTGTCCGACTCTTTGAGACCCTATGGACTGTAGCCCTCCAGGCTCCTCCATCCATGGGATTTTCCAGGAAAGAATACTGGAATATGTTGGCATTTCCTCCTCCAGGGAATCTTCCTGACCCAGGGATCGAAACAGCATCTCCTGAGTCTCCTGCATTGGCAAGCGGGTTCTTTACCACCAGCGCCACCTGGGAAGTGCTTGAAGACATAGGAACCTAAAGCTTTACTACAAACAAGAGGCAGGGGACATGATGAGGGAGGGGGTTTGTCCCCAAGAAGGCCACCACACAGGGTCCTGCTCAGTTTCAACAGAAGCCTGTTTAGAAACCTTTAAAAAATGGAAGAAAAGACAGCATCTGCCAAAAGGAACAAAAATTAAACAAAAATAAACATAAATGCAACAAGAGTAGATAGATGTGAAAAATAACCCATTGAAAATCTTAGAAGTGAAATGATATACTCATTGGGGGAAAACCCTCCAAACTTGGGTAAATTCTAAACTACACATGGCCAAAGAGAAACTTAGTGAACTGGAAGCTAGTACTAAGGAACTTAAGTAGAACACAGCATAGAAAGGTCCATATAAACAGTCCATTAAGAAAAATGGAAAGTAAATTGAGTTGTTGTTGTTCAGTCACTAAGTCATGTCCCACTCTTTGTAACCCCATGGACTGCAGCATGCCATTTGTTGGGAGGATCTAACAAATACCTAATAGGAGAACAGAATCAAGGGATGGAAGAGAAGTAATAGTCAAAAATATAAAAACAGATTATTTCCTAGAATTAAAGGAAAAGATAAGTTCTCAGGGTGGAAGTAAACATGGAATGTTTGGCATCATAAATACTAAATCATAGCTAGAAACACAGTAGTGCAACTGCAGGACATTAAAATAAGGATTAAAATATAGAGGCTTCCAGAGAGAAAAGACCTTTCACCTATCAAAGTACTGACAACAAGACATACAGACCTCTCATCAACAAGAGGCCACAAATTCATGGAGCAAAAGCTTCAAAGTACTGAGTATAAAAAAATGGAAGTTAAAATTCCATTTGCAGCTAAATAATCACTCAAGATTAAAACAAAATAAAACCTTTGTCAGACTTACAAAGACTAGAAGATTTATACCCAAAGGCCTTCACTGAAGGAAGTCCTAAATGATGTACTTCAGCAAAATGATAAATGAACCTAATGGAAAAGGTAGGGTGTAAAAACATAAGAATGAGTCCAGAAATTAGTATATATATATACACACACACACACATATACATATACATATGCATATACATATATATTAGGGTTCCCTGTGTGTAAGCACGCACACATACATACATATACACTAACTGAAATGTTGACCATAAAGGCTTCCCCAGTGGCTCAGCAGTAAAGAATCCACCTGCAATGCAGGAGACACAGGTTCGATCCCTGGGCTGGGAAGATCCCCTGCAGAAGGAAATGGCAACCCACTCCAATATTCTTGCTTGGAGAATCCCATGGAGAGAGGAGCTTGGCAAGTTACAGTCCATGGGGGTCGCAAAAAGAGTTGGACGTGACTGAGCAACTAAACAACAAAAATTGACCATAAAATGATAATAATAATAATGGCTACAGATAGCTAATAGCTAATAATAGCTACATACAATTTGTTTGGGTAATCCCATTATATCTGTCTTTTTAAAAAAAGATAATATTTTAAGGCAACAAAATTGAGTACTTGTCCAGAGGATAATGAGGATATTGAATAACCCATGAACTTTGTTTTAAAAAAAACAAGTAAATATATATATTGAAAATGTAAGAGTACCACTAAAGATTATAAATACAATTTATAGGTTGTGATATGCAACTAAAGTGGTTTGCCATTCCCTTCTCCAGTGGACCATATTCTGTCAGACCTCTCCACCATGACCCGTCCATCTTGGGTGACCCCACACGGCATGGCTTAGTTTCATTGAGTTAGACAAGGCTGTGGTCCATGTGGTCAGATTGGCTAGTTTTCTGTGATTATAGTTTCAATGTGTCTGCCCTCTAATGCCCTCTCGCAACACCTACTGTCTTACTTGGGTTTCTCTTACTTTGGATGTGTGGTATCTCTTCACGGCTGCTCCAGCAAAGCTTAGCTGCTCCTCCTTACCTTGGACGAGGGGTATCTCCTCACGGCCACCCCTCCTGATCTTGAACATGGAGTAGCTCTTCTTGGCCCTTCTGTGCCCACGCAGCCGCCGCTCCTTGGACGTCGGGTAATTCCTCTTGGCCACCACCCCCGACCTCGGGCGAACAAAGCTAGTGGAGGTGATGGAATTCCAGTTGAGCTATTTCAAATCCTGAAAGATGATGCTGTGAAAGTACTGCACTCAATATGCCAGCAAATTTGGAAAACTCAGCAGTGGCTACAGGACTGGAAAAGGTCAGTTTTCATTCCAATCCCAAGAAAGGCAATGCCAAAGAATGCTCCAACTACTGCACAATTGCACTAATCTCACACGCTAGTAAAGTAATGCTCAAAATTCTCCAAGCCAAGCTTCAGCAATACGTGAACCATGAACTTCCAGATGTTCAAACTGGTTTTAGAAAAGGCAGAGGAACCAGAGATCAAATTGCCAACATCTGCTGGATCATCGAAAAAGCAAGAGAGTTCCAGAAAAACATCTATTTCTGCTTTATTGACTATGTCAAAGCCTTTGACTGTGTGGATCACAATAAACTGTGGAAAATTCTTAAACAGATGGGAATACCAGACCATCTGACCTGTCTCTTGAGAAACCTGTATGCAGGTCAGGAAGCAACAGTTAGAACTGGACATGGAACAACAGACTGGTTCCAAATAGGAAAAGGAGTATGTCAAGGCCATATATTGTCACCCTGCTTATTTAACTTATATGCAGAGTACATCATGAGAAACACTGTGCTGGAGGAAGCACAAGCTGGAATCAAGATTGCCGGGAGAAATATCAATAACTTCAGATATGCAGATGACACCACCCTTATGGCAGAAAGTGAAGAGAACTAAAGAGCCTCTTGATGAAGGTGAAAGAGGAGAGTGAAAAAGTTGGCTTAAAGCTCAACATTCAGAAAACTAAGATCATGGCATCTTGTCCCATCACTTCATGGCAAATAGATGGGGAAACAGTGGAAACAGTGTCAGACTTTATTTTGGGGGGCTCCAAAATCACTGCTGATGGTGATTGCAGCCATGAAATTAAAAGACGCTTACTCCTTGGAAGGAAGGTTATGGCCAACCTAGATTTTAAAAACAGAGACATTACTTTGCCAACAAAAGTCCGTCTAGTCAAGGCTATGGTTTTTCCAGTGGTCATGTATGGATGTGAGAGTTGGACGGTGAAGAAAGCTGAGCACCGTAGAACTGATGCTTTTGAACTGTGGTGTTGGAGAAGACTCTTGAGAGTCCCTTGGACTGCAAGGAGATCCAATCAATCCATCCTAAAGGAGATCAATCCTGGGTGTTCGTTGGAAGGACTGATGTTGAAGCTGAAACCCCAATACTTTGGCCACCTTGTGTGAAGAGTTGACTCATTGGAAAAGACCCTAATGCTGGGTAGGATTGGGGGCAGGAGGAGAAGGGGACGACAGAGGATGAAATGGTTGGATGGCATCACCGACTCAATGGACATGGGCTTGGGTAGACTTTGGGAGTTGGTGATGGACAGGGAGGCCTGGTGCACTGCAGTGCCATGAGGTTGCAGAGTCAGACACGACTGAGTGACTGAACTGAACTGAACTGATATGCAGCTAAAGCAATATTTAGAAGTAAATGTATAATCTTAAATGAATTTATTAAAACATGGAAAAATTTTAAACACCTTAAGTTCTTAAATTCAAAAACAGAGGAAAGAAACAAAACAAAACAGTAAGTCCAAAGAAAGTAAAAGGAAGAAAACAATAAAGAAAAGATTTTTTTTAATTATTTTAATAGGAAACGAAAGCAACAGAGAAATACAGCAGTCAAATTATTTCATCACGTTTGCTCTGCAGAGTTACATCTTTACATGCTATAAAAACTTTCTAAATTTGTCTTTAAACGTTATCACTTAGCTGGCTTAAAACTCAACATTCAAAAACTAAGATCATGGCATCCGGTCCCATCACTTCATGGAGAACAGATGGGGGAAAAGTGAGAACACTGACAGATTTTATTTTCCTGGGCTCCAAAATCACTGCGGACAATGACTGCAGCCATGAAATTAAAAAACGCTTAGTCCTTGGAAGGAAAGCTATGATAAACCTAGACAGTGTATTAAAAAACAGAGACATCACTTTGATAAAAAAAGGTCTGTATAGTCAAAGCTTTTTTTCCTAGTAGTCATGTATGGATGTGAGAATTGGCCCACAAAGAAGTCTGAGCACCAGAGAATTGATGCCTTCAAATTGTGGTCCTGGAGAAGACTCTTGAGAGTCCCTTGGACTGCAAGGAAATCAAGCCAGGCAATCCTAAAGGAAATTAACCCTGAATATTCATTGGAAGAACTGATGCTGAAGCTGAAGCTCCAATACTTTGGCCACCTGATATGAAGTGCCTCCTTAGAAAAGGCCCTGATGCTGGGAAAGATAGAGGGCAAGAGGAGAAGGGGGCAAAAGAGGATGAAATGGTTGGATGGCATCCCTGACTCAGTGGACATCAGGTTGAGCAAACTCCAGGAGACGGTGAAGGACAGGAAAGCCTGGCATGTTGCAGTCCATGGGGTGGCAAAGAGTTCGACATGACTTAGCGACCGAACAACAACAACATGCAATTTGTTTGGGTAATCCCATTATATCTGATCTTTCTCTTTTCAGGTGGTTTGATGATGGACTTTAAATACAGGTCTGAATGTTTTGACCAGGGAGTGGCGGTAGAAATCTTTGCCGAATATTTTCAGGTTTCCTACCTCATTTGCATCTGCTGAACACCCAGTGAAGTGGGGAGGGTGGGGCTGTCACTGAGGGTCAGAGAGGCAGAGACTGTGAATGGCGGTGAGTGGCACAGCCAGAAACAGAACCCACGTCCCAACCCCACTCCCACAACCCCAGTTTTTCCCATGTCTCCCCAAGTCACCTCCTAGTTGCAGGGGGATTGTGAAGTATCTTTCCTTGAAGCTTCCTCCTTGAGCCTGAATCAGACCAATCTTGGGCATATAATCTCATTCAAGATGCTAGAGGTGGGACTTCCCTGGTGGTCCAGTGATTAAGAATCTGCCTTCCAATGCAGGGGATGTGGGTTCGAACCCTGGTCTGGGAACTGAAGTCTCACATGCCAGGCGGCAACTAACCTTGATGTCTGCATTTAAAAAGATGCCCTAGTGCTACAAGGAAGACCCATCACAGCCAAAACAAAAAATAAATAAATTTTAAAAGAATATTTTTTAAATAGTAAAAGAAAAAAAAGATGCCAGAGATGAGAGAAAGCCAATGTCCCTGGGGAATACTGCCAAGCAGTCCAGGCTCCCCTCACTCTCCCTTGGGGAGAACAACAGATCTTAGAACATGAGGCTATGCATCTACAGAGCAGTCTCCAGAATCTGGTGTTTGAGGTTCACCTTTACAGGCAGACAGTGAGGAGGGGCTGCCTAACAAGACCAGAGCCAATGTTTTCCAGGTGGGGAGAAAAAAAGCTCTTGTGAAAAAAATTATCATTCTTTGGATCTGCTTAAGATGGGGCCCAGCCGTTCTTTAGTTAATCTCTCCACATACTTAGAAAGTTAAATCACTGACAACTTCTCAGTAGAATGACTTGGCCCAATATTGTGGTTATAAAACTCTAGACTGGTAAATTTCCTCGTCTGTGAAATGTCCTTCCCCAGAGAGCTTCTGGAGCACAGCAGACATGCAGCGATGTGAGAGTGGGCACAGTTAGATCCAGCCTGAGATGGAGGCCAGAGGTGGGCTCTGGGTTCCCTGCCCAGCCTACTCAGCCACCCCTCTCCCTGGGTGGGCTGCTCCGTGTTTATTGCATCAAGATGGCATCTGGTTCTCCCACAAGCTCTGACCTAATGGGCTGGACTCTAAGACAACCTTCAGGTGAGTCACCAGCCACTGGCCTGGCGCTAGTACCATGGTTCCCTGGAGGAGAAAGAGGGATGTCCTCGTTGCCCGGGGTTCCTGTGGACTGAAGGAAAGACAGAAATAAGCATGCCCACCCAATTCCGTCACACTGTCACGCTCTTGAAAGAAAATACTCCCTTCTGCAATTTGCTTTGAAATCTTAAAGACAGAAAAATGCTAAGTCACAAAGTAGTCAAGGCTGAAAGGAACCTCTGACAACAACTGGTCCAACCCCCTGACTGTTCGGAGACGGAAACTGAGGCCCAGGGTCACACAATGAGGATTCGGGGGGCCTGAGTCCGCAGCCCCCAGGGTCGGTCCCTGTGGCCTGCTGCTCTCACCTCAAGGCCAAATCTTCACTGCCCAGAAGGGAAGCTTAAGGAGCAGGAGAGAGAGGGAAAGAAGGGGGAGGACAGAACACAGGGTGGCAGGAAGCAGCATGAATTAGCTCAGCCCAACTGTACTTGATCAATCGTCAGCGGGGCGTGCGGGAGCGGGTGCTGGAACCACAGCTCCCCGGAGCCCCATCACTCAGCGATATGGTAATAAAGTGGCCGGGGCTGGAAAAATGCTATGAGACTCCAGAGAGTTCAGTCTCATCCCGCCGGATTATAACCCTGTTATCGACACCCCTGAGGCTTGTTCTGTCTCCTTCAGCACCAGCTCTGGAGATGAAAGCTCCAGTGAGATGCAGTCTGACCCAAGCATCCAGGGCTGGGAGCCAAAGGAGGTAGGTGGCTGGAAAGACTGACTCCTCCAGGGCCACACCTGCCATCGATGTCCCTTCTGCCTGAGTCCCAACTCCTGTGTCCACTGAGGCCTCCGCAGAGCACTAGGCTATGCCGTGGGGGACAGAGGGAGGAGAAACTGATGTCAGGCTTGAGGGTCCTGGAGTGCTGGAGGCACAGTCGTCACCCGCCCAAAGGTTAGCAGATAACAGAGATTGTGTGGTTCAGCTGTTGATACTCAGAAGACAGACAGGGCCCTGGGGGTTTCAGAGGGGAAGACAAGCTTCCTGAGGGAGATGCAGCTACATCAGCCTGGCAGGGTCATAATTCTACTCCCGAACAAACCATCACCACAGGCTCCTGCAGACCACCACCCTCCTCCCCATCCTCCCACACAGGGGTGTGGGAGCATCCTGAGCACCAGGTACCCGCTGTCATCCTACGTAACTCTCCCCAGCATGTCAGTACTTCCAAGAGAAAGTCAAAACCCCACTGTGTCATAATAATATTCAGCCACGAACAGAAATGAAATTCTGATATGTGCTACAGCCTGGGTGAATCTCGAAATCATTATGCCAAGTGAAAGAAGCCAGACACAAAAGGACAAATATTGTATGATTCTACTTGTAAGCGGTACCTAGAATAGGCAAATTTGTAGAGACAGAAAATAGAACTGTGGTTGTCGGGGGCTGGAGGTGGGGGAAAAGGAAGGGGAATTATTGCTCCATGGGGACAGAGTTTCTGTTTGGCAAGATGAATTTCTTGAAATGGATGTGGTGATGGTTGTACAACATTATGAATGTACCCAATGCCAATAAATTGTACACTTAAAATGGTTGAAATGGCAAACTTCATGTTATACATATATTTTACTACAACTTTTAAAAAATTCTTACCCCTGAAACTAATGTTATCTGTCAATTATACCTCAATTTTTAAAACACCCATCACACGCTGCCATGCAAGGCACCACCACCTCACCCTAGTTTCAAGAGGGCATGTCCCTAGAATGAGGGGGGAACCAGAAGCCTTGCTGAGCACAGGGAAGGTCCCCAGAAGCACATAGCTCCTCCCCTGAATGACTTCTGTCCTGGCCTCTCCAAACTGCCTCCTTTAGGCACTATGCCCTGTCCCATCTCTGTGCCTTCGCACAGTCTGTTCCTTGGCTTGGAACTTCAGCCCCCACTTCACCCTCTGGCTAATGCCAGCTGATTCTTCAGGGCACCACGGACGTGCCACCCTCTCACTGAATTCTCCCCCACCAGGCACAAGCAGAGTTACAGCTGTCCTCCTCTCGGCAACCACATCTCCTTGGATGCCTGCATCAAGGAACCTCTGCTGCTGAATTTGTGGGCCTATTGAGGCTTCCCAGGTGGCTCAGTGGAGAGAATCCTCCTGCCAATGCAGGAGACACGAGAGATGCAGGTTTGATCCCTGGGTTAGGAAGATCCCCTGGAGGAGGAAATGGAAACCCACTTCAGTATTCTTGCCTGGGAAATCATAAGGACAGACCGTCCATGGGGTCGCAAAGAGTCAGACATGACTGAGCAGCTGAGCATGAGCAGGAAAATAATACCACCCTCTTGAAATGAAGCTGGGCAAGACAGCCCAAGACATCACAGCAAAGACTCCAGTGTCACTTCCTGTGGGTGTCCTTAATTAAAGCAACAACAACAAGCCACATCGCTAATCAGAGGTAGAATCTGGGTTACTTCCCCAGCATTTTCAGTTTGAACGTAAGCCATAGGTCAAAAGCAGTAGAGGCATTGCTAGGGTCAAGCTTATTATTAACTTCCCAAGAGAATGTAGTGATATTTCAGTCCACCAGCAACTGAGAATAGAAAAAAAAAAAAAGAAGATAGGACTTAGAGAAAAATCAAAAGATCAGCTAAAATCTGGAGCTATCCATCTCTCTAGGATAAGTTTTAAGTGGCCCCCAACTAGAAGAACTTAAAACATGGATATTAGCTTAAAACTTTTATGATCTATAAAAATGATACTCTACCAATCAAGATTTGATTTCCTATTCTATCCTGGTACAGAGGATGCTGAATTTACTTAAATAAAATCACATTCGCTAGATGGATAGACAATAGATACATACATGTCTAGACAAACAAAGATATGAAGACATAGAGCCATAGACATACATGTAACTAAAAATAGATTATTTGAATCCTTGTATTTACAAGAATTTATGATGTGACTTGTAAAGCAGCACATCTTATACATCAGCAAGTCTAGTACTGTGTCTGTTTCCTCTGTTTCCTCATCTAGACTGTGAACTCGTGTTTTTTTAAATAGTTACTTATTTATTATTTACTTGGCTGCGCTGGGTCTTATCTGGCTGTGTCATTGCAGCACGTGCAATCTTTAGTTGTGGCATGCAAACTCTTAGTTGTGGCAAGCGAGATCTAGTTCCCCAACCAGGGATCGAACCCAGGTGCCCTGCATTGGAAGTGTGGACTCTTAGCCATTGGACCACCAGGGACGTCCCTAGACTGTGAATTCCTTGAGCACAGATCTCTCTGTTTGTAGTCTCAGCCCAACAGAGTTTGGCACATAAACTAAAATAAATGTCTGCTTTGTAATTTAAAGAGTTAGTCTCTGTTTCTCCAGCACCCAGCACAGGACATGATTCTCAGCCAAAGCCTCGTATGTACTGGGGAAAAAAAGGAAGGAAGGACCTGACCACTGATACAACGTCCCCTGCTGTAGACTGACCTACCTCCTAACGTTAAGCGCTTAGAGAAGCAGAAGTCACTGCAGACAGAGAGCCAGGTGAGCCTGCTCACTAGTCTGCCCCTGTGGGGAGGACGGCAGGAAGGTGAGGAGGCCCAGCAGAGTTGCCTCCATCACTGAGAGGCCAGACCACCTGGGTTGTGGGGTCATGAAGGCTGAAGCAGGAGCTGCATGGAACTCTCCGTAAACTGCAAGTAGCTCAAACTCCACAGTTTAGGATGATGAAATCCAAGCGAAATTTCAAGATGACACTGTTCACTGTAGCAGTGTTTGTAATAGCAGAAAACAAAGCAAACACAAACAAAAACTGAACAATCCAAATACCCTTTGAAAGGAAAATGGGTACGTGGGGATAGAATCACTCTATGAAATACTGAACTGTAATAAAATGGGAGAAGTCACAGCTACATAGAGTCGTATGAATAAATCTTAGCAACACTTAACAATGTTGAGTGAAGAAGTAAATCTCATAAGATCACATATAACATGATGGATGCCTTTCTATAAGGTTCACAATGAAAATCAAAAGCATATTGTTCACTCATACCAAGAAAAAAACTTTTCTATTTCTTTAACGTTGTAGCTATATGAGATGATGGATGTTCACTAAACCTACTGTGGTCATCATTTCATGATGTGCGTAAATCAAATCATTATGTTCTACACCTTAAACTTACACAGCGCCGTATGCCAATTATCTCTCAATAAAAACAAAAGGACAATGAAAACATATTATTTCAGTATCCACAGGTATGTGATTGTGGCATCCAAGCTCCAAGCTTGACAAAACTTCCAGTTTTTCCTCCTTTGTAGGTACCTGCCCTCTTGAAATTAGGGAGAGCCATGGGAAGAGCTTTGGCCAGTGAAATGTCACCGATGTGTTCAACGTCAGTTTAGGGCAGAAAAATCTAAGTATGGGTGCTTAATTCTTACTCTCTTCCCCTACCAAAGCAAACCCCAGATCTTAGTGTTGAATAGCAATCTCATAGGATGGTGGCTGCACCATGCCTGGGGTCCATGTCTGCGATGTCCTTGGCCAATCTACATTGGCCATGTAGCGTGAGTGAGAAATAAAAATTCGTTGGGTAAAGCTACTGCGATGAGGGATTATTTGTTACTGCAACATAACCTGGTTCATCCTGATTGATACAATAATAAAATTATATTTAAAGTCAAGATAGTGTTAAACATAAAATTCAGCATTGTGATTACCTTCTGAGAGGGAGGCAGAGGAATAAGATAAGGGAGGAGGAGCACAAGATTAGTGCAAATATTGTTAAAGCTATAGGTCTTAGGTTGAGTTCTGAGTTCACACCTGTTCACCATAGTGTTGTAAACAAAAATAGGTCATTGTAAGACTTCCCTGGTAATCCAGTGGCTAAGACTCCGCACTCCCAGTGCAGGGGGCCTGGGTTCAATCCCTGATCATGGAACTAGATCTCACATGCCCCAACTAAAGATTCCACATGCCATAATGAACATTGAAGATCCCACGAGTGCAAATAAGACCCAGCACTACCAGATAAATTAATAAATACATTTTTTTTAAAGAACAGCCTAAAAAAAAAATAGACCATTGAAAACAAAATGCTTAATTAAAGTGGCCCTGTATGGGCCAATAATGAGTGTGTCATAACCAGGGGTTGTGATTACCCAGCTCCGTGTATCTGAGGTCCATTTAAAAATGAAAAGAAAAGAGAATGTCACTCAGATATGAGCCAGAAACCCAACCACTGTATCTGCCAAAGGGTGCTAGCATCTCACCTTGTAGAATATGTGTTAGTCACTCAGTCATGTCCGACTCTTTGCAACCCCGTGGACTGTATGTAGCCTGCCAGGCTTCTCTGTCCATGGAATTCTCCAGGCAAGAATACTGGAGTGGATTGCCATTCCCTTCTCCAGGGGAACTTCCCAACGCAGGGATCGAACCCTGGTCTCCTGCATCACAGGCAGATTCTTTACCGTATCTTGTAGCATAACCGCCAACACAGTGTGGAAGGAGGGCAGGGAATGAGCTCAGGTGTGCAGTTTTTCCCCTAATTCCCTGAGGTCCAGGGCCTGAGATGTCACTCTCCACAGCCCCTCCTCCAGACTCCCCCAAGGAAACTGTCAGGCCAGCTGGTTGGGGAGATGGGAGACAGGAGCATCACAGAGCCTTTGTTCCTGCCAGCTCATCAAACCAGCCCAAAGCCTCATTTCAATATGTTTGCATGAAATGGTTTCATCCCAGAGTTGGTGCCTCCCTACTCCTATCCCCCACCCTGGAGTGCCCACAGGCCCCTGGACCAACCCCAGGCCCCTTTGGATGATGTCATATTTACCAGGAAGAATTCTTGCATTTTCTGCACCCCAGACATCGTAAATCTTACATAACTTTTTCTCCCTCAACCTTGATGCTAAATTCACTGCATTCGATGGGGAGTCACTGGGGAGTTTTCAGCCGGAGAGGGTGTGGTGGGATTTGCAACTTGAAAGCTGCTCTAGTTACCAGTGAGGGACAAGGGTGGACTCAAGGGGACCACTGAAGAACAAGCAAGGCATCGGAACCGGGGGCGGGGAGGCACAGGAGTGGGAGGCCCCCGGGCAGACCGCAGAGCCTCTCAGAGGGTGGGATCAAGAACTTGGCAGGGAGTCAGAGGGGCACAGCCTGACTCCACGGTCACTGGGGAAGACAAGGGAGGGGACCTGCCACCCACCTGCTCCCGACACCACTCGGGGTGCAGAGAGGGAGAGAAATGTCCTGGGAAACGCCTGCATGGGGCTGTGGCCTCTGGAGGAGCCTGGGCCGGAGGTGGGGATGAAGCAGGGCCAGCCATTTATCTTTGAACTTTTAAAACTAGTTGCATATGTTAATTTAACCCCCCCAAAAAATCAACTGAAAACATAAAGAGTCAGAACGCCTCAGTCATGTGTGCTTATACACGCGAGCTTCCGGGAGTTCACAGCCCTAGAAATTATGCACCAACTTGAACAAGTGGATACAGGTTTCTTTCTGAAAAAGAGTCTATATATTTTATTGAATTCTCTAAAGAGCCTGTGACCTGGGGAATACTAATGAACATTTATGTAACACCATACTTCGGGCTCTACACTATGTATATATATTCGTTTAATCTTCACAGCAGCCCTGTGAGAGACAGTTTCTTTTCATCCCCATTTTACATATGTAGGGACTGAGGCATATGCACTGAGGTAAGAAGACAAAGCAAGATGCTGAAGTTTGCTCAGGTTAGTAAGACTGGAGTCTCCAGTGTGTCAGCCACTAACCTGGACCTGGTCTGGTTCAACTCTGAACCTGCCCAGATGGACAAGTCAGGCCCCAGGTCACAAAGGCCCCAGGTCTTGAGCATAGACAAAGCTGGGCAGCCAAGACGTGTGGACCTCTGTGCTCACAGCCCTTCTCAGGATCAAGTTCAGGAGAAATAAGAAATCCCGGACCCTCGTTGTCATCCTAGCCCACGGCAGGGAAGGCGGTTTCATGCCAGGGTCATCTCAGGAGCAGGCATGGGAGAGGGAAGCCCCCCAACCATCGCAGAGGTCAGCCCAGCCTGATCAACCCCTTGCAGGGACAGGGACCCTCTTTCCTCCATAGCCAAGCCCTGTGTCTCCGTGGCCTCTCCTCACACTTCTGCCCGCAGCCCCATTTGCAGCTGAGGACAAGCACCAGGCTGTCCATGCTGCCGGGAGGAGGTTAGGGGAGTACCTCCAGCCTCACTTTCCCTGTCTCTCCTCCCTGACGTCCAGCCTCAGCAGGGGTTGGCCCCTGGGGCTTGTCCTCTGAAGCCTTGTCCTGGATCTAGCCCCACTCCCTTCTGAACCCCTCAGCCAGGCTGGAGGCAGCCCCCAGGGAGCTGTGGCAGAGGCAGGGCCCAGAGGAAGGGTGGAGCTGTCCCAGGAGGTGGTGAGGGCCCTGCCCTAGGAGGCACGTGAGCAGAGGCCCCCCAGTCATCTCTGAGAGGCATCTGGACCAGCGATCACACCCAGATCTCCAATTCTGCCATTCTAGGGCCGCATGAGGGGCATAGTGACACTTACAGAATATCACAAAAGCAGGTACAATGGGCTCCAGCCAGATGGATCTCAGAGCAGGCTCTAGCTTGATTCCACAGAGGGTCAGTGGCTTGTCCAAGGTGCCACAGCATCTTGAGGTGCCCTAGGGGAAGGGCAGCCCTGGGGGTGGAGGGATGGGATGGAAGGAGGGGCTGGTGACTTGAGTAGACCAGGTGAGTGGCCTCCCGGAGGATGGAAGACATACACGAGGGTCCCTCAAGGTAGACAGGACATCTCTAGGCAAAGCAGGCGATGGATGGAGTCAGACATCCTCATTGAGGGGAGAGGTGTCTCGAGGGGACTTTGAGAATTTGAGCCCTAGGAGGAGGGACCCCTGTTGACACTCCCCCACCAGCCCACCTATGACAGACACATCCTGGTGCCTCGCCTCAGCCTGATGGTGGGGTGGGGGTGGGAGGTACTAGGTTATCCTAACAGCATGGCAGTTGGGGTGGCAGGCCAGGCCCTCCCCACACCCACCCTCAGACAGGGGCCCTCAACTCAGAGTTCTCTCTGCTCCCCACCATCTTCCCAGAGCAGGGCCCTGGCTCCCACCCGCCCCTACCCTGCCCCCCAACCTCTGGGCCCAGCAGGCGGTGCCAACACAGGAGGGATTGCCCCAGCCGCGGCTCCTGAGTGCATTTTCCCGGGTACCAGTGTCAGGCAAGAGGGAACGAGCTATTTTTAGCAGACTCTCCGCAGCAGCGAGCAGTCTCAGAAGAGCCCGCATGGTTGCTCCCACACTGCTCTCAGGTTTTAGCTCCTGCAGGCACTGATTCTCACACCCAGCACGCTCCGATTACCAGGGTGACCTGAGCAGCTGCTGTGCGTCTCCTCGTGAGCCAAGTCCTCAGGCGGACAACGTGAGAGGAGCCGGGGCAGGCCTCCCACCACCAGCCCCACAGCACCACCCCCCACCCCGTGTGCCCCCTTCAGGCGCCCCTCACCTTCCAAGAACGTGGGCACTGAGGGTGGACTTCACTGGACCTCAATGACTTGATTTGCATAGCATACCTGGTGCTTCCCAGGGTGTGAGGACCACTCCAGGAGCCCATCCTGCCTCCATGCTTTGCAGAAAGACACGCCGTGGAGGGGGTGGACATAGGTCACCCCAGTGAAAAGGAACTCATTTGAAAAGGGCCCCCCTCCCCTTGACGGAGATCAGACACTGGAATGTTTTCAGTGAGGGTTCAGCAGGTACAGGAGTGAACCGATCTGCTTTGCATGTAAATGGTTCCTGCCATTCTTCAATTCCACAGATGGTTGGATGCACGCTGTGTTGATAGGTCTCCTCGGTTTTGTTTTGTGTTTTTTTAAGAGAACTTTAAAATTCAGAATCTGTTGTGGAATCTCCCAGGTTTTAAATGTTGGCAACGAGGTCAAATCTTAAAAGAACACTGCTTGGTTTAAACAAAGCTCATTCAGGAACCACACCCGATTCACAGGCCAGGAGATGGGAGCAGGGTTAACAGTGGGGCCAGCTTTCCAAGGCCTACCTTGCTCCGAGATGTCTGCACGGGAGGCCCCTCCGTACCAAGGGGGAGCAGACCTCAGGACCCCAGATCGTTAAGGACAGGGTACCATCCTTTAGGGCCCATCCAGCACTTTTCAAACTGCAGGCCAGGGAGACTAATTCTTAGAGCTGTTCAAAGATGTTCCTTATTTATGAGCAAACACTCTGGGAATCTCTGGCTTAAATAAAGCAAAACAGACTTCTTTACTACAGGACTTGTCTGAGGCTTTTACGTGCAACAAAATGCCTTGTGCATTTTGAGGGGCTGGAGCATAGGAAGAGCTTCTCAAAATAGTTCCACACGGACCCCATTTTCAATGCATACACATTAACTCCAGAAAGACACTGTCGTTGCGTGGGATGTGGTTCTAGAAGTAGGGCTCACCACACTAACCTAGGCAGTCCACGCCCACAAACCAACATCCCAGGGTGGCTGCAGCCTGTGAAGGGGGTGGAGAGGGGCATCGGAGAAGCTGAGCCCAGCAGGCAGTGGCCAGGAGTGTGGCTTTGTCCTCGGGACACAAACCCACCAAAGGGTAGTAGACAGACAGGGATGCGGTTGATGGAGTGCTCCCGTCGTGTACAGACCAGACTGAAGAAGGGAGACTAGGCCAGAGGCAAGGAAGCTAGTGCAGAGGGGATGCGTCCCAGGGATGTTTTGCAAGTGGAACAAACGGTCAGGACTAGGTGGCTGAAGGGTGGAGAGTCCACCTGTCAATGCGGCAGACGCAAGAGATATCGCTTCGATCCCTGGGTCAGGAAGATCCCCCAGAGAAGGAAATGGCAACCTGATCTAGTATTCTTGCCTGGAGAAGTCCATGGACAGAGGAGCCTGGTGGGCTACAGTCCATGGGATCGCAAAGAGTTGGACACTACTGAGCATGTGTGCACATGTGTGTGCACACACACAGAGGCGCCTGAAAGGCTGTGGGGAGTGCTGGAGAGGGAGGAGGTGAAGACAAGGCCAGGTAATAGGCTGAAAAGGCAGAGCCCAGACAGAGGCTGTGAGCCAAAGGAAGGGAGAAGTTCAGAGCCCAGGCTGGGAATAGGTCCCCTTGCTGTGCCTTGCCCATCTCTTCAGGAAGCAGGGTTCAGGTAAACCTCAGCCATCCAGGGTTCCCATGGCAACCTGGAGACAAAATCAGCTGAGCACCTGGGCAAGCAGAAGGTGGAGAAGGGGTGGAGAGGGGATGCTGACCTGAACAGTGTGCTGTGGGCTCCTGGGGTTCAGAACCTGGCCACCCCTTCCCCCAGGCAGCTGGAAGTGGCCAAGGGGTGGCCAGGAGAGAAAGGCTCCTACCCCTCAAGGCTCCTGATCTGAGAGCCAAGTTAGGAGGGCTGTGTAGTTTTCTTTCTTGCTGTTGCAGTAAACCCAATCCCACTCCGGGTCCAGGCCTGTGTCCATCATCTTTCAGCTGCCCTGGTCACTGCCTCTGAGACAGAAGGCAGGGCGACTCCCTTGACTGTGTCTCCTGCCGCCCTTACAGCCACAAGGCTAATTTTAGCCCTGACATCAGGCTGTAGCTGGGGTGTTGGGTGGAGAGGGCTGTGTGTCTGCCCAGTTCTAAATGCAGGCCCTGGGAGCCCAGCAGGAGGGCCTGATGGCTGGCCATTCCTACCCCCAAACAAGCAAAGCAGCTCAGCCGAACAAGCCCTTCTGACACTCCCACCCGACCCCCACACCCCCACCTCCCTCTCCACACCCTGGCCATGCCCTCAGCCCTCCAGGAGCTGACCTTGCCCTCTTTGGGGTCAACTCCCAAAGTCTGGGCTCTCTCATCAACCAAGTCAGACTCGTTCGCAGTCAGCTCCCCCGCCCCCGCTCTCCCACGCAGAGCAGACATGCTACACCATCTATGACAACAAAGATATGGTGCTTCCAGCAACCCCAGAACGACGTGCTAAAATCCTAGTTTGTGGCTCAGATCAGATATCACCCACTCCATGAGGTACCCCTACTCCTCAGTCAAAGCTGAGTTTTCCCTCCTCATACACCCCAAGCTCCTTGTGTCGCTTGGACACACTGTCTCCCACATGAGACTCTCAGCCCCTAAGAGCAGGGACTGAGTCTTACTTCTCTTTGCCCGCGCCCCCGGTAAGCCCAGCATGATGCTTGGTACACAGTAGGCATTGCTGGGGCCCAGGTCAAGGAGGCTGGGGTGGGAGCTGCGAGTGTGACCTCTGAGCCAGAGGGGACAAGGCTGAGCGCAACTCAGACACTAGCTTGCCCTGTGGTCACGGTCCCCTGTCCCCACACCCACCCTGTTCTAAGGAAGACAGCCCCACTCCCAGGTCTGTTCTGGGTCACCCTGGAGCGACCATGCCTATGAACATCGGACCTCCGAGGGCACACCAGGGGCTGGCCATTGGCCTGGTGGAAAATGACTGGACCAGACTGTCCCCCTAAGTAACTTGACCTGGGAACTTCTTCGCGTCTTAGTCCATTCACAGCAGAGGCAGAAGTGAAGAGCATGTGTCTAAAGCAGCCAAGAGGTAGATCCAGAGCCTTGATGGAGATGCAGGAGGTAAAGGTGAAGAGTGGGCAAGGAAGAGAAGGAACACTCCTGTCCCAGGCTCAGTCTCAGCCCTCTCCCCGCAGGTGCCCCCACCCACCCACTCAGTCCCACCCGGCCCCGCCCAACTCCTGCCCTGTGCCGAGGCCACTCTGCCTGGCAGGTTGGTGATGCTGTTTCTAGTGCCTGCGGGCCCCATCAACAGGCTCTGCACACAGCCCAGGTAGTGGGTGACTGCCCAGCTCCCTCTTGCCTGGGGTGGGACGGGGGCTCTCACTCAGCACAGGGAAGCCTGACCTCACCCCTCTCTGGAAGAAGAGGCTCAGAGACCCCAGAAGGAGCGCAGCCTGGAGAGCACTGAACCCTCCCCCGGAGGTCAGTGGCTTCTCTGCTGTGGGGAAGTGGGCTCCCGAACACAGCTGTGGGCCCAGCCCAAAGGAAAAGACACCCTCAGCTGTGCAGGCTGCAGGGCTCAGGGTCTCCGAGTCCATGTTCCCACTCTGGGAGGAGAGACAGGGAGGGGCCCCCGCACCTCCACCTGCCAGCCCACAGAGGAGGGTCCAGACAAGCCCCCATCTGGCAAGACCTATGACGTCTCCAGGGGGTGCCAGAGAGCTCCCAGCCCGCCAGCTGTGGCCTCCGTGGTCCAATCCTGCGGCAAGGCCCCTGCTGTTTAGCCTCCTAGGCTGGGGGCCGTGATCGTGCTGGGCTGAGGCCAGATGTGTGCAGCCACCACTGGCCACACAGTCCTCTCCCTGGTATGAGGGCAGGACCCAAGGTGGCCCCTTTGTCTCCCAGTCTGGACACTCACCCAGGCAGGTTTGGAGCTTCTCCGAGACCATCCAAGGGCACCAGGGCTGGGCACACACCAGGCCAGGCAGAGATGTGTCCCCTCCCTCCCCACAAGCCAGGTGATACTGGAGGAGGGGAAGGCGGAGGCCCAGGATGGAGCCAGCCTAGGAATGACCACCCCCGCCATGCCCCACCCCACCACGGGCGGCAATCCCTGAGGAGCCACTTCTGCAGGAGAAGGGACCCAGGTGGTAGCCGGCGGTCATAAAGCCATCTCAAAAAAGGCTCCTGGCAACCAAGCCTAAGTGCCCGTGCCACGGTGAGTAGCAGAGCCGGTAAATTACCCCTGAGGGCTGCACACACACCCCCTCTGTATTTATATCCACCTTGGTGCCTGAAAATGGATATTTATGCATTTTCAATATTCAGGGCAAACGCTCCATCACTCAGTGCTGCGTGGCTGCAGCACATTACACCGGCCCCGCCGAGATATTCCTCTTCCACCTGGCTTGCCACCTCAGGAGCTTCCAAGTAGGGCCTAGACCCCAAGTCCCTGCAGAGCCCCCACGCCCATGTGCAGGCCTGTGTGCCCCAAGAGAGAGTGGAGGGAACAAAGGGCCAAGCCAGCCTCTCCTGGGAGCCCCAGGGCTCACTTTACAGACCAGCAGCCAAGGCTCAGAGAGGCTGGGTGGCCTGGGCAAGGTCATACAGCATCCCCTCTAAGCCAGGATCACCGTCCCCAGGTGGAATGACTCCCTCGTCACCAAGGAAAGTGGTGGCATTGGGCTGT
The DNA here is from genome assembly GCA_024291935.2 of Okapia johnstoni. Classification (NCBI taxonomy): domain Eukaryota; kingdom Metazoa; phylum Chordata; class Mammalia; order Artiodactyla; family Giraffidae; genus Okapia; species Okapia johnstoni. Next base: position 29,042,411 of record CM044326.1, read on the forward strand.
TTCTCTCGATCTCCCAATCTCTCTTTGCATCCTTTGCTTGAGGTCTGTCTCATCCTGGCTCTGATTCTCTCTCTAGATTCCACTCTGTGGCTCTGCGCCTGTCTGGCTCTCACCAGCTCGGTCTCAGTCTCTCTCACATCTTTCTCCGACTCCTTTCTTAGTGTCTCCACCTCCGTCATCTCTGGTCCCTGTGTCTCTGTCTCACCCCCACCCACACCCCACACACACCCCCTTTCTGTTTCTCAGAGCCTCTGTCTTTGTCCACCCCTGGCTCCCTGCCTTTGTCTTGGGTCTGAGATCAGGGCAACGGGGCAGGGAGCTGTCCTGTTGTCCAGGAGGGATCCTTTTGGGGAGTCACCTCTCCCCCACACTGGCCCTGTAAAGGGGAGCCCCACAGTCCCTGAGCTGGAAGACCCACAGAGCAGAGTGGAGCTGTAGTGGAAGGTTCTGGAAGCACAGAGTGAGACTCACTGGAAACAAGTGAAAGGTGGGGTGAGTTCCCCATCTTTCTCTGCCGCGTTTCTGATCAGCCAGCCGCTGTGACTTTAAAGGGCCCATCGAGTTTGTGACGGAGGTTGAGTGATGGGGTCCCCGGGCCTGCCCTTAGCTGAAAGGGTTAACGCACCTGCCCAGTCCCCCACCCCCTCTTCACCTTCACCCCTCCAGCTTCTCCTTTTCCTTTCTCCCTCTCTTTCTCTCTCTCCATCCATCCATCCCTTTCTTTCTCCGTCAGAAATGATAAGAATTAATTAAATGTGTCCTCAGCTCCTGTCTCCTCACTTCCCTCAGGGAATTTAACCAGTCCCAGCACCTCAGGCCTTGTTAGATTCCAAGAAAAACATAAGTGCTTGTGTGCTCTGTTACATGTATGTGTGCATGTGGATGTCCCTGCCCACAGACACGCATGCGGGGGCACACAGTGTGCTGCCGCATGTTTCAGCGTGTCCGGCCTGCTGGTTCATCGACACGTACACGACTGTGTACAGCTCCATATGCGCTCCTGAATCCGGAGACACATGTCAGGATGTTGGTGTGAATACACATACGAGTCTCTTGGTGTGGGCGTGTCTACACCCCACGTGGGCAGGCACATGCGTACATCATATGTCTTCACATTTAGGTCCACTCTATTGAATCTACGTGCTTGTACTGTGAGTCTGGGTAGACTTCATTACCAGGCAAGTCTGTTTGGACGCAGACATACATGCCTCTGTATTCTGGATGTGGCTGTGCGTGTGTGTGTATGTGTGTGTGTGTGTGTGTGTGTGCATGCATACACCTATGTGTGCACATCCAATGGTATGCATGCACTGGCGCATGAGCATATCTGGGGGCACGTGGGCAGTGCATGTGCAGTGTACACACACCCACACGCCCTGGCCGCCCTGCACACACATCTTCCTGGCTCCCTGGGAGCCGGCAGCCTTGTCCCCAGCAAGAGCCATTGTGCCACGTCTCAGGGGTGATGTTGGTGGCAGTATGGGTGGCAGGAGCCCGAAGGTAGGAAGATGGAAGTGGTGCAGGGGAAGGAGCTCGCTAATGAGGCCACCTTCCTTGCCAGCCTGGGAGCTGCTGCCACTAATTATGGCCTCAGTAAGCAGCTCCCCAGGGAAGGGCTGCTGACGGAGCCCTGCTCTCTCCCCACGCCCCTGAGACCTCTTTCCCCACCTCTCAGCAGTCCTGGGATACTGCAGGAGCCTTGGGTACCAAGAAGAAGGGCAAACAGAGAGGAGAGCCAGTGTTTAGTCCACCAGGAGACCCAGAATGCCCACCTGCCTGCCCATCAGCCTGCTGCCAGGAAGCTCACATTTCAGGGTACTCCTCTGTGTTAGGGCACAGTCACCAAAAGCCCTCTGGGAATCCAAATGTGCTCTTGGAGAAAGGAAGGTCTACACACCCTGACCCTCCACAGACACCGAGCATGCTCCTATAACACAAGCACTAGACTGGGAGTCAACTGGGCCAGTTGATAATCCCAGTGCTATGTGATTAGGCAAGTTCCCATACCTCTCTGGGAGAAGGCAATGGCACCCCACTCCAGTACTCTTGCCTGGAAAATCCCATGGATGGAGGAGCCTGGTAGACTGCAGTCCATGGGGTCGCTAAGGGTCGAACACGACTGAGTGACTTCATTCACTTTTCACTTTCATGCATTGGAGAAGGAAATGGCAACCCACTACAGTGTTCTTGCCTGGAGAATCCCAGGGACGGGGGAGCCTGGTGGGCTGCCGTCTGTGGGGTCGCACAGAGTCGGACACGACTGAAGTGACTTAGCAGCATACCTCTCTGGGTCTTGGTTTCCTTGTCTGTAAAGTAGGGGAAGAAGACTAGAGCCACTGCTATCAAAGAATGCTGTATGGAGACTTTCCCTGGGGGTGCGTTGCAAGGAGTCTCCCTTGCAATGCAGGGGACGCGGGTTTGATCCCTGGTCAGGATCCCACATGCCACAGGGCAACTAAGCCTGCGCTGGGCAACTAGGAGCCTGTGCGCTCTGGTGCCTTAATGCCACTACTGGAGAGTCTATGTGCCACAAGGAAAAATCCCGCATGAGATCCGCATGCCACAATGAGGACCCCGCATGCCGCAACTAAGACCCAGCACAGTCAAATAAATAAATATATTTTAAAAAGAATGGTGAGACACAAGACTGTTTCAGATAGTACAGAGATGGGCATCTGCTATGTATTTATTTTCATGTGTATATTCTCATGCGTATGTGTGTGTTTGTGTGTATTTAGCACATCATACCCCCGATTTCACAAATATTGCTTAAGAGAAGGCAGTGAGCCAGTTTAAAGAAAAATGTTCAGTAAATGAGAAGAAAGCCTGGCATCTGACTATGACAAAGTCCTGATGGAAGTTGACAAGTGACTGCGGCCCCAGCCCAGAGGGTTTCTGAGGCCCTTCCCTCTCCAAGAAGTGGTGGGTTCAGACCCCCAGACCCCCTAGAACAAGAAATACACAGACCGGGCCCTGGTTTCCACCTTGTCCTCCACCTTGTCCTCATCAGCACCAAGATATACCATCACCAGGAGCAGCAGAAGTTTCTATGAAGTAAGTGAGGTGGTCCTTTTGGCCACAGTCCCCCATATGATCTCAAAGGACACAGAAAGTGTCCACACGCATGACCCCTGGTGTGATTCAGGTCAGATCATGCCAGGGCACAGGATTGGCCCAGATTGAAGGCAGATGTGTCCGGGGTCTTGACAGAGTCGGCTCAGGCTGGGCCTGGCTTGTCTAGGGGGTCAGCAGCCACACCGCCCATAGAGGCTAGGGGGAGGTTCTGAGCCCACTGGGCCAGTGAATAAGCTCTTCCACCTGTGCTGCCCAGGGGAGAGCAACATGTCCCACAGCCCCAATGTCTCTGTCCTCCAAGTGTCCGGGTGTGAATCACAGGGATTTACAGCCCAGCCTCGAGTGGGATTTATGGGTCTGCCTCAAGCCCGGCCAGCGGGGAGTGGCCGCCTGTCAGTCCCCCATTGCGGCTGATTAATGAGGATGTTTCCTGCCAAGAAAAATCCCCTCTGTGGCAGGCAGCCGAGAGAAAGGCTCCCAGGCCCAGGGTCCAGCCCCTCCCCATACCTGTCCCCAGTCTGGTCCCCTCTCCTGCCCTTACAGCTCACACCTTCCCACGATCCCCCCAGCCCCACACACCAACACCCAAACAGGAGGTGCACCCAAGGGCCACAGCTTCCAGGCCAGCATTCCACCTTCCCAGACTTGCCACGTGCTCATCCCTGGGAACAGTGCCCTTCAAACAAATTCATCCCAGGGCTCAAGGCTGGACATGCCAAATTGCAGAATGAATTTCTGAAGGAATCCAGAACACACACACACGCACACATGCACACTTCACAGATGAAGAACCAAAAGTCCAGAGAGGGACAGGCCTTGCCCAGAGTCACACAGTAGCACAGTGGTGTGGCTGAGTCCTGAGCCCACAAGACCCTGGACTAGTCAAGTCAGTGTCTGATTCGAGCTGATTGTCCTATAGCCTCTGGGATAGTTTTCATCTCCAGATAAGGGCTCCTCTTCTCCAGAGAATTCACAGACCTGAGTTTGAATTCCTGCTCTATCACTTTGTATCTGAGAGACACCATTTCTCTGTGCCTGCTTCCTCACTTGAAAAGTGAGGCTCAAAAATAGTCCTGACCTCTTGGGGTCATATGAGGTTCAAGTGATACAATATAGGTGAAGTCCCAGGGCAGAGCTGAATTCCTGACAGTGCTTGATAGGTGTTGGAGATTGTCCTCCTTCATCCCAGATATTTCAAAAGGCCCCATGCTCCCTGATTTGCTATGGGATGGGGGTAGGGCAGTTTAGGGCAGGTGGAGCAGGAGGAAAAGGAGAGGATATATATGTAGGGCTGCAGAACACAAGTGAGACCCCTTCCTGATGAAGGAAATCCTGGAAGGCTGGCTGGAAGAGGTGACATCAAGCAGAGGATGCAGAGCTCTACCTCTCTTGCTCTGAGGCTATCTGGGGACTTCCTGAACACCACAGGGCTGAGGGGTAGCACCCTGCCCTGAAGGCTAACCCCAGCCCCAGACTAGCCCCAGCACAAGCTGCTTCCGTGATCTGGGGGCAAGTCCCTCTCCTCTCTAGGCATATGCAAAACAGGGCCAAACAGGACCAGACCACACTCTCTAGAAGGAATCTTCCAGTTCTGACGTTTAGACAAGCCCATCCAGACCCATCCCATGCAGTACCCAAATCTTGCCACTGGGTGACAGCAGGGAGCAAAGCTGGAGCCTGGCCTCCCCGTGGCTGCTGCTGACCAGTCCCTCCCCGCAGCACCAGATGTTCTTTGCTTCCCCACGCCCTCAGCTGACTCTCCCATGAACCAGAGCTGAGGGATCATCCGCATCCAGACATGTGCTTCTCCCCACATCCCTGCAGAGGCAGCCTGCATTCTCTACTTCTCAGATGAGAAAACTGAGGCCAGAAGAGGGAAGGACCTCTTCAAGGTCACATATCACACACGGCAGAGCCAGGTCTCCAACCCTTTTCCCCAACCCCCCAGGCCCCTAACAGAGGCCATGTGAAGGGAGGATTGGAGTCAGGGAGACTCGGGCTGGAATCCTGGTGCCCCCACCCCTAGCTGTGCATTATCACTAGACAGGCTCCCCACCCTGTCTGATCCTCAGCTTATGTAGATGCCTGGTGTCTGGCAAGACCTGAACACACGAAGCTACTTCTTTGTCTTAAGTATATTTGACACCCCACGAGAGCGACACGTGTCTATCTGACTCACCTTGGTGTCCCCAGAGCCTGGCATGGAGAGGATGTTCAGAGAATAATAGCTGCCCAGAGGCTCTCTCCCTCCTGGCCCTGTCTGGCACTCAGTATAAGGGTCTCCCCCTCCTCAAGTCCCTTCTACCCTCTGGGAGATCAGCCCTTTCCCTTCCCCCTCCCCTTGACAGCCCACACCCACCCAGGCCCTGAAGCAATGGCCCCTGCCCCCCCACCTTTTCTCCCCGTGCCTCTCAGCCCCCGCTGTTCTCTGTCCCTGCCTTTCCTTCAGTCCCTCTCTCCTGCTGAGTCCCCGCTCTGCACCGTACACTGTGTTTACAAAAAAACCATGACAGTTTTTTATTTCTCTCTTTTGTCTCCCATCCTCCCCTGAAGGGAAACGTGCTTCCACTCTCCCAGGAATAAATGAAGGCTCCAGAAGAGAAAGAGCAAACAAAGGACAGTAGGCCCCGTGGGTGCCCCCCAGCCCCACCCAGGACTACATGCATGCGCACGCCTACCCGATCCTCCTCTTGTGGGGGCCTCCAAGAGCGGCTCTGTTATTTTGGGGATAATTGAAAGTGTCGATCTTTATTCTAGGGGATAAACTAGGCAGAGAGACACGTGGAGCAAGAGGCAGAGAGAGAAGAGAGCGGAGGGAGGCAGAAAGACAGAGGGGAGAAGAGCCAGATGGAAGAACGTGGACTCGGCGAGGAGAGAGGAGAAGCTGGAAGGAACAGGTCGGCAGCAGATTCTGCCTCCAGCGAACTTGGAGAGGCAGCTTCTGACCCCTCCGGGAAGCCAGGGGCACTTGCCCACCAACTAGCTTCCCGTCCCCACCCCAGCCAAGGACCAGGAACAAGAGAGGTGGGGGCAGGGAGAAGAGATCTGACTTGTCCTGCTCATTGAGGGCTCACCAACCAGGTGCACCCCGTCCAGAGGCAGGACCCCAGACTGGAGGGCTGAGAGCCAGGCAGCAGCTCCTCTGCCCCCTACCCTGGGCTGGGAATCACGCCCCACGCCATCCTGAGCCCAGAGACCCTCCTGAGCTTCCTGCCTGCAGCCCACCCCACCCAGTCTGCACCTGGGTATGTCGGGTGGCTGGAAGAGGGGGGTTCTCACGGTTTATCTGCTCTGATTCTCCAGGGCAGTGGGCTGTGAGAGAGCCTGGGGGGAGGTGAATATGTGCGTGAGATAAGGAGGTGCTTGGAGAGAGCAGGGTGTGGGACAGTAAACGTGCATGTGTGTAGTGTGTGTGTGTCTGTGTTTGAGTGGGTTTGGTGTCGGGATGTGTGTGCGGAGTAGGGTGTGTGGTCTGAGCATGTGTGTGCATGCGTGTGCATGCGTGAGCAGTGCTGTAAGGAGCGTCTGTGCCTTGTCCCCACGCATATGTGGGTAAAGGACAAGTGTTTGCGCACAACCCCTACCTGTGAGCCTGTGAGCGGTGTGGCAGTGTGTTCCCATGAGCAGGGCCCCTCTTTGACTCCTGGCCCAGGGCCACCATCCCCCCAGCTCCTGGGAGCCAGAGTGACCTCTGGGCCTCAGGGTCCCTCCAGCAACAACAGAAGAACAGCGACCTACCCACTCCCCCTCAACCTGGCCAGTGTCCAGGAGGGTCATGTGACTGCAATTTTACCACCAAGCCCAGGCAGGGGTGACCCACGGAGGCCAGGGCTCCCCCCACCCCTGGGAGAGATGGGCAGAAGCTCTGGTAGGTATCCTGCCGAGCACATGACCCTCACCTACCTTCCTACGTCTGCCCGTGCCTGGAGACCCCTGTTTCTCATCTTTCCACCCAGCCACCCTCCGAACTCCTGGAAGGCGTGGCTGGGACTCTGAGGCACAGTCAGAGCTTGGCACAGGGCAGGAGCTCAGCAAATGTTTGCTGAATGAATGAATGATTGTGTCTGTGTGATCTGGGACCTAACTACCTGAGGATACAGGCTGAAGTCCTGCAAGGGTCAGACCAGGGCTTCCGGCCAGGTCAAGCATGGCCCCCAAGTTGTTCAGAAGGGGTGCAGTCAGTACCCAGACAGGCCTGAGAGGCCAGGCCCACTGACCTTCTCCAGGTCATCTACCTGGTCACCACCACAGGGGAGGCAAGGCCAAGAGCTGGGGACTGCTTTGTCGAAAAGTCTGTCTCAAGCTAAATGACCCTCTCACTTGATGGCCTGAGGCCCCAGGGAGGCCCCATTTATCTTCTCTGGAGGCCACAGCCGTTTATTGTCGGGGCCATCTCTCTTTTGAACATCTTCATCCCCTGGGGCTTCCCTGGCAGTCCAGTGGTTAAGACTCTGCACTGCCAATGCAGGGGGCACAGGTTCAATCCCCTGGTCAGGGAACTAGGACCCTACATGCTTCACGGAGCAGCCAAAAAATAGAAGGAAAAAAACTACATGTGCCAAAGATTCATACTGAATCCCCCAGCCTGCTATCCTTCCTTGGGAACCACAAACCAAGGGTTAGTTATAACTCTGGGGCGAACACCCAGCCCCAGCCCATCCTTATCTGGTAGCAGTTGGGGCCACTAGGCTGAAGGTCTGCCCCAGACCAAGCTACAGAGGCAAAAACTAACATTTAGTCCTAATATAATATAATATATTAAGACTATGTAAGTCTTAAAATAACTCACCCCAAACTGAGCCCTGACTCTGCTTACCAAACCTGATCACACTCTGAGTCCTGACCCTGTCGCACATTGAGCCCTGACCCTGATCACACACTGAGCCCTGACCTTGGTCATGAACAGAGCCTGGACCTTTATTTAGAGACAGGCCATTATTTTGTCATCAGGCCAAAGATATTTCCCTGGCTCTGGGCCTCAGTTTTCTTCTTTTTTCGAATGCAGGGCCTTGGGATGAACTGATCATTAAGTCAGAAAACCCCTACTCAGAGGTTGGCCTGTAGTTTCTCCGACCTGGTGACACTGGAGAGCATCAGCCACTGCCACCTACCAGTCCCCACCCCCAACCAACACATTCAGCCCAAGCATCACTAATTTTTGCAGCCGCCATGATAAATGGCATTGTCAGCAAAAGGACGTCTTTCTAATCTGCTGCAAGACAGATGGGTCCCCAAGCTCACTAGCTGTCTCTCAAGCCTGCCCAGACCAGACTTGTGGAGGAGTGGGGAGGACAGGACAGACACAATACCCCAGGCCTGTGCGCTGGGGTGGGAGGGGGAGGACATTTCAGGCCCAGAGTCAGGAATGACCCTGGTGGGGTTTTCTACAAGCCTCCTTTTTAAATATTCAGTTGTTTGTTTCTTTTTAATATTCCAAAGATAGCCTCTGCTCCTTTCTACCTAAAGTTAGTTCTTCAATACCATTTTCATTTTCAGTTAAAACTTGAATATTGGACTTCCCTGGTGGATCCGTGGTAAAGAATCTTCCTGCCAATGCAGGAGATGCGGGTTTGATCCCTGGTCGAGGAAGATCCCACATGCTGCAGAGCAACGAAGCCTGTGCACCACAACTACTGAGCCAGTACTCTAGGGTCCAAGAACCGCAACTACCAAGCCCACGTGCTATGACTAATGAGCCCATGTGCCCTAGAGCCCGTGCTCCACAACAGTAGAAGCCACCGCAGTGAGAAGCCCATGCACCGCGACTAGAGAGTAGCCCCCATTCACGGCAACTAGAGAAAAAAAGCCCATGCAGCAACAAAGAGCCAGCACAGCCAAAAATGAATAAATAAAATTCTAAAAATAAAGATAAAACTTGAATATTGCTCAAATTCGCAGGGATGAGCCATCAGACACTGGTTCCTGGTGGCCCCTTCCTCCTGCCTCCCTCTGCTTCGGGGACAGTGGCTGCAGAAGAACATGCCTCTGCCTGAGCCATCAGGTCTGGGGCAGATTCAGCCTCCCCTCCTCCTTCCCTAAGCCCCCCTCCCTCCACAGCTCCTGCTCCCCCTTCCTCACTTCCAGGGGCTGCAGAGCAGCGGGAGCAGTGTTTCCCGCATCTCCTATGGCCAGGGGAGCTAGGAGAGGGGCTTGTGCTAGGGGTGAGGGCAATCAGAACAGGGGACCTGGATACCAAGAATTAAAGAAGGACAAACACCAGCCCCCAAGACCCCAGCCTCCCCAGAGACCAGCAGGAGAGCAGGCAGCAGGCAATTCAGAAGCAGCAAAGGCAGAAGGGGTGGGGGCTCTGAGCACGGCCTGGACTCGTGAGTGAGGCAACACTGCCCCCTACTGGTTAGTTCACAGTTCTCTCTCCTCTCCTCTGCCACCAGACACTAGAGGACTAAGTGGTTGGGGTTGGGAGACACAGGTGACTCTCCAAAGACAGCATGTGACATACAGACCCTCCTCCCAGCAGCTCTCTTCCCCTTTCCTTCCCCCCTATGCTGATCCCTAGCCTCCAGGCTCTGCCCGTCTTGCCCAACCTGCTCTCACTGCCCAAGGAATTCTGAAAAGACTACATCTCCTCCAGCCTCATCACCCTGAGGACAAATCCTGAGTCCCCTTCAAGCTGCCCACCATCTGGTCTCATTACAGGTCAGCCTCCAGGAGCCCAGGTGCCTGCCCTCTGAGCCTGCCCTGGTTCCCTGCTCTTGTACCCTTTGGTCCCACCTGGGTGTCATCCTCTTCATCTTTACCTCCACCAAGAATACCCTCCATGCTACTCACTGTCTCTGCTCATTCCTGGGGTTCCTCCCCCAGGAAAACTGGCCTCCCCCCATCCCCAACCAGCACGGCCCCTCCTTCCTGTGCTCACATCCACTCACCCTGCTCCTCACTCCTCTCTGGGATGCTGACCACCATCAGGGATCAGAATCAAACAGTTCAGGAGCTAGAGGGAACTTGGCCATCCTCTAGGTGTCTCCTCCCCGCTCACTGAGGCCCAGGAGCTGCACAAGGCCACACAGCACACTAGGGGCAGATGTGGGCCTAGAACTCAGCTCCCCGGAGTCTCTACCCAGAGCTCCTCGGAGGACACAGAGCTGTCTCCCCTGATGAGCCACAGCAGAACATCTTCTAAACAGGGACCCCTCCCACACCTCCCAATATCCCCAGCTCCTCACCCAGGGCAGGGCCCAAAGAAAGCAGCTGTGTTTGCAAAACCAAGGAATAAGTAAATGAAAATATTTATCTAACACCTTCTATGTGCTGGACACAGCAGGCACCAGCTCTGCTACTTAAAACCTCAGTAAGTCGCTCAATTTAGTATAGAAAAATAACTTCTGGGGACGGTGAAGGGGGGAGAGTGCACCAGGAGGGGCCTCAGTCACGAATGTCGACGATCAGCGGGCATAGGTGGGGCGAGTGCTTGATGCCCATGGTGAAAGCGGGCGGGCGGGGCTTGTGTACCGTGACCTGCTGGACATTGTGGGATCCGGGGCCAGGCCGAGGTGTGTGGTCCACTGGGTAGCCAAAGCGCTTGGCCATGCTGTAGATGGGGCTGCGGTTCTGATAGACAGACGGCTCCGGCCGGCTGTGTGTGGCCGGTCCAGGGCCTCTTGCCATATTCTTGTAGAACCAGTTCTTGTCTGAGAGGGCCAAGCTATAGCAAGGAGCAGCTTTGTTGACAGGGAGGTTGGGCCCCAGCAGGAGTGGCATCTGGTACTGGTTGGGGCCCGGATTGGGGTCCATCACTCGGTATGGGCACCGGAAGCCAAAGGAGTACTCAGGAGCCCTGCGTTCCCCAGGAGGGTGGGTCTTCTCCAGGTGGTAATGGCAGGGGGCCGGGGTGGGGCTCAGACCTGAATGTAGGTGAATGAAGGGGAGGGGTCTCAGAGCAGGAACCAGGCTGAATCTCCTGGTGACCAACTAACGAGTCTAGGGAGGGGGCGAGGTCTTGGTGAGCCTAGTGTGACTTTACTATAACCATCTTAGCATCAGGCTAAGATCATCACCTCCCTGCGTGGGGCTCTGGGACAAGGATGGGTAGGGACTTCGCCATCCTGACATCAGGATTGTGACACTGTCTTCATAATATAAACCCCCCCAGCATCATCAGGACGTTGCCCTTGGCTGTCATTGTCCCTGTGACAGCACCAAGAAAATGTGCTGGAATCAGTAGTCTGTGAACTCATTAGCATGACACGAGCCCTGTGATATTTTTACCATATCACTCTGCAACATACATGGAACATTGGCCTCCAGACATTAAGTATTGTGACCCAGACACGGTGACATGGGTGTCTTGAAGTGACCTTGCAGGGAGGTGCCAGCATCTGCAGACACATCTGGCAAAGGGAGTCATGACCCCTTTCCTCCTGCTTGTGTCCTAAGCGTGGACCCCCATCCTCCAACCTCCCACCCTCCAACCTCCCACCCCCGACCTCCCTCTTCCGGCCCATCTTACACAGGTTAGAGGTGTGCTCTGCCATGGGAACCTGAGGACAGCTGGCCATCCCAAACCGAGTTATCTTAGGATCCAAGAAATAGCAAGGTCCGGGGCTGCGTATGTCCATGATCCCTGCAAGGCAGCCAAGGAAAGGGCCAGTCACCCCAGAGGCCACCCCAGGGTGAGTCTGGCCTCTGCCTCCAGGCAAGATCTCCTTCCCCCAGAAAAGGACCAAGGGCACCTTCCTAATGCCTTGGGCTCTTGGGGATTTGGGGAGACTTGATTTGCTCATCTGTAAAATGGATCTTTTAACACATGACCTAACATTCTCTAGAACTTGTTCAGAGGAACGAAGTAACAGCTGCCAGGGACTGGTGCCCAGGGGACAATAATAGGCGTGTGTGTGTGTGTGTTAAGTCCCTTCAGTCGTGTCTGACTCTTTGCGACTCCATAGACTGTAGCCCGCCAGGCTTCTCTGTCTATGGGATCTCCAGGCTAGAATACTGGAGTGGGTTGCCATGCCTTCCTCCAGGGGATCTTCCCGACCCAGGGATCGAACCCATGTCTCCTGCAACTCCTGCATTGCAGGTAGAATCTTTGCCACTGAGCCACCAGGAAAGCCTATGGTGGCTATTATTAGTATGAAGAAAGGACCCAGCCCCAGAAAGGGGGGGTTCCCCTGCTGAGAAGGGTGTGTTACCCCAGTGAGGGGCCTGGATCTCAGACCCCCAGATACACACCGCAGCCCACCCTCTCACCAGCCATGGCTATCAGCCCCAGCTCTTCGCCGGCCCTCGGCTCCCTGCCTTCCATGGGGTTCTAAGCCACCTGGGAGGCCCTGAGTCCACCACCCCCACCCCCTTCCCTCCACCCCATCCCCCAGTTATTCCAGCTGCTTTGGCAAGTGAACCCACAGCAGTCAAAGCTGAAGGGCGCCGGCCAAAGACCAGACAGAAAGGAGACCCTGCCAGCTGGATGCAACAGGTCACTTCACAGCTCCCTCGGGAGGGCCAGCTGAGAGGTGCCTTCAGAGGGACAGGTAATTGTCCCCCTATCGACTTTCTTCTGGACCTAGCAGGCCACCTGGGTGTCCCACTCAGGGCAGGCCTGGGCTCCCAGGGGCCTGTGGCTACAGGTAATGACTCCTCCCCTCTCACACCGCCCCAAACATCCAATAGTAATAACCCTATGCTCGCGGGGACGATGGGTGTGGCAAGCACTCACGCTTCTCCGAGTGCCGGGCATGCAGGGTATAGACCGGCTCCTGGAACATGGAGACGTCATGGTCTATGTAGCCCGTGCAGGATGGCCGGAGGTACTTGGCAGGCCCCGGACCTGTGAGCACAGAGAGAGAAGCCCTCAGCCTGGGCCTGCCAGATCAGAGGCAGGGAAAGCCCTGAATACAGTGTGCTTAAGATCACTGCAGAAACTTCCCTTGTGGTCCAGTGGCTAAGACTCTGCTCTCCCAATGCAGGGGGCCTGAGTTCAATCCCTGGTCAGGGAGCTAGATCCCACATACCGCAACTAAGAGTTCACATGCAATGACTAAATATCACATGTGCCGCAACTAAGACCTGGTGCAGCCAAATAAATTAATATTAAAAGAAAAAGAACACTGGGGTCTTTGCTCCTGCTAATGTCACACTGCCACAAATCCCACTATCGAGCCACTTCCTTTGGGGAAAGTCAATGTTCCTAGATAAAATGCAATTTCTGTTGGACAGGCAATGCATAATAAGAAAAGTAATAGTTACAAGTAACTGAGAACTTATTCCGTGCCAAGCACTATGCTAAGCATTTTCTATGGGTTATCTCAGTTAAGCCTCTCAAGAACTCTGTGAGATACATATTCTTGTTTTTCCCATCTTACAGATGTTCAGCCTCTAACTGAGGCTTAGAAATATCAATTCACACAAAGTCACACAACCTGGCATTGTGAAAATTTTAAGACATCAGCCAACAGAGCCCAAACATTTAATCACATACTGAACAACCCCCACGTACAGCAACAGTCAGTCATCAACAACGTAGTAAGAATTAGTTTGTCTGCTTTCAGTTAAGAGTAAGATTCAAGGGAAGTGAGGAAAGCTAATATGGACTAAAGATACCTTGAATCCCTAGTCTTTTTCCAAAACTGGCCTCACTTCAAACCCCTTCCCACCACCCTCCCCAAATTCGCAGCAGTTAATACTGCTTGTGGAGTTTAGCTTGGAAGTGCAGATCTTCTCTGGCTTTGAGAAGAGTCTGAAGGGGTTTTGCAGGAGGCAGAGGGCTGCAAGGTTAGGACACCTTCAGCCGCTCTTCAGTGAGAGGATTGAGCCCAAGCCAAGGTCAGGGGCCTTCTCTCACCTTTGAGCATCGCCAGGACCACAGGGGTCTGCTTTATCTCATGCCCTGAGGACACTGGCACCTTTTTCTCTGGCTGCTGCCCATAGAACACAGGGTTCTTGACGCCCTTGGGCAGTTTCATGTCTGGAGCCAAGCAGAGGGCAATAGCAGCTACTGAGAGACCTGGAGCAGCAGGCAAGGAGCTGAGCCTGGGTGAGACCTGTTCCAGGCACCCCTGCCCAAGCCCCTGTGTCCACTCTCTCTCTCCCCGACGCCACGGGCGGCGTGAAGGCTGAGAAGCAAAGCAGTCCTCCTACTTGAGCAGCTGAGGCTGTCTGGGGTGCAGCCAGCTGCAGGGCCCCACAGGCAGGAGCTAGGGATGACATCACTGCAGAACTTGGACTGTGAAACCCAGAGTGTTTATTTCCTCCAGTTGCCGTGGAGCCTGGACTGTGGTGTAGAAATTCTATGCTGGCAGCTCAGCTATGGAACCCTGAGAACTCAACCTCACTGTCCCTGCTCCCAACCTGGCTAAGTAGCCTGAGGAGCCCCAGGACGTTAGATCAGGAAGCAGAAAGGGAGAAGTGGAGTGACAGACCCAGCTCTTCACTCTGGGTTTGTTGTTGTTCAGTTGTGTCCGACTCTTTGCAACCCCATGGACTGCAGCACACAGGCTTCTCTGTTCTTTACTATCACCCGGAGCTTGCTCAGACTCATGTCCATCAAGTCGGTGATGCCATTCAACCATCTCATCCTCTGTCGTCCCCTTCTCCTCCTGCCTTCAATCTTTCCCAGCATCTGGGTCTTTTCCAATGAGTCAGCTCTTCACATCAGGTGGCCAAAGTATTGGAGCCTCAGCTTCAGCATCAGTCCTTCCAATTCCTTTAGGATTGACTGGTTTGATCTCCTTGCAGTCCAAGGGACTCTCACTCCTGGTGGGTGCCCTGGAGGAGGTGAAAGAGTGGACAGGTCACGGGTGAAGGATTCTTGCTACCTGCACAGCCCTCTGGAGTGGTCTTCTACTCTCTGCCCCCTCACCTATCCCCCAGGTTCTGGACATGCTCCTCCTTCTATCGCAGTCTATTTTTTTGTCGGGAAAGTATCAAGCCAATTATTTCACACTAAGGTGTGACTGTCTGATAACTTCTCAGATTCCTATCCCAGGGATGGTGTCTTTAGAGATCCAAGTCTAGGAATATTTGACTGCTGCTGACATCTCGGGCAGGGAATGGGTGCAAATAAAGGAGGATGGAGGGTGGGGCTGAGTCCTCAAGAAGCTACTTCCTGGGGCTTCCCTGGTGGCTCAGTAATAAAGAAGCCGCCTGCCAATGCGGGAGATACGGGTTTGATTCCAGTCCGGGAAGATGCCACACATCTCAAAGCAACTAAGCCCATGCACCACAACTATTGAGCCTGTACTCTAGAGCCCGGGAACTACAACTATTGAGCCCACTTGCCGCAGCTACTGAAGCCAATGCACCCTGGAGCCTGTGCTGCACAACAAGAAAAGCCCCCGCAACGAGAGGCCCATGCACTGCAACTATCGAGTAAGCCCCACTCGCTGCAACTAGAGAAAAGCTCGCGTGCTTCAATGCATGCATAGCCAAAAATAAATAAAATTACTTTTTTAGAAAAAGAAGCTACTTCCTGTGCTTGTGGTCAAGAGCATCCCCTGAGTGGTGGGAGTATAAGAGAAAACATTGAAGAATAGGGAAGATGTTTAGCTGCCAGGTGATTGATGGATGAGCCCTGGGGCTAAGGAAATGCTCAACACCCCCTCACCCCAAAAAACCAGGAGGCTCGGGGGCCCTGGGGCCTGCTTCACCTACCAGTTCATAGCTCAGACCAGGGATATGATCTAGAGTGGTTTCCATCTTGGGCACAGATGACCACTGGCTTTAGAGAGGGTGTCTGTCACAACCTCGGTACACAGATAATACAGTTGAGGACTCGAAACGGGCCAAGACTTGCCCAAAGCTTCCCATCACATTAGTAGCAGAGACAGAACCAGAACACAAGCCCCAGAGCTCTCTTTGGATCACAGCCTCTGATCTAATGGAAACCAAACCATGCTCTGAACTCATTCCAACCAGCAGACACAATGAGGACTCAGAGCAGACTAGCCAGGTATGCTGCATGCTTCAGTCCCTGACTTGTGGGGCTGAAGGCTTGAAACAGAGGACAGGGTGCCCACACTCAGCACAGCAGTTCCTTCCTGTGTCTTTCTCATCA
This sequence comes from Okapia johnstoni, assembly GCA_024291935.2. NCBI lineage: Eukaryota > Metazoa > Chordata > Mammalia > Artiodactyla > Giraffidae > Okapia > Okapia johnstoni. The sequence goes on from CM044326.1 coordinate 29,058,495, forward strand.
CCCATGGGGCAACAAAGCCTTTGATTTCTGGAGGGGGGGTTCTGGGCAAGGCTGGGATTGGCCCAGCCTCAGTTGGCCTCAGGCCACGGGCGGTGCCGCCTACTCACCCTCATCCTTGCCAGCTTTTCCTGTTGGAAGTTGCGGCCTGCTGGGCCCAAGTCCTGATGGTCCCCTCGTACTAACAGGGGCCAGATGTTGGGCTGCGGCCTTCACCATCCTGGGCTGGTGGAGAGTGGTGGTCTCCAGATATCTCAGGCCCAAGGAGCCTTTCTGACCCCACTACACACACTGTTGCTGTCTGCCATCCTTGTGCCTGGTTCTTTTAGGGAAACTGAGACACTCTCCACCCTGGAAGGTCACCCCATTTCTGCTCCAAAGGCTCCCTTCCCTCCAACTTTAACTGAAACTTAGTTGACCCTGGAGTCAGCTCTCAGTTCTCTCCAAAGCTACTGCTCTGTCCCTCCAAGCTCAAGGTGGAGCGGGTCGCTGGTCTCCTGGGTATCCACCCAGGCAGTGTCGCCTCCCTGACAAGGGCATGGCTCCGTGGAGATCCCAGTATCCAGGGTGCCCCTCCTCATCTCTCAGGATTGCCATCTGACTTACAAACCTGGCAGCCTTGGCTCGTGGTCTTCTTCCCCACCCCCAACTCCTGCCATTACCCTGGTCACTTAGGCCTCCCTCACCACTCCCTGGGCCTCCCAGTTCCCAGACCTCCCTCTCTCAGAGTCTCCAAATGCCTTCTCTCTACTCCCTCCCAACCACCCTCCCCAGCACATTCTGGGTTTTTCACCTTCTCCCAGGAACACCTTCCCCTGTTCTCACCATTCCCTTCTGACTGCACAGACTGCCTTCTATCACCAAGACCCCATCAGTGACCCAGCACCTCCCCCTGCCCATCTTTCAGGCTGCCTCTGCCCATCTTTCAGGCTGTCCAACTCCTTTGCTGATAAGTCCCAGCCCTGAGTCACCATGTCTGACCTGCTCTCCTGCAAGACCTGCTGGGAATAGACTCATGGCCCCCAGCCCCTGGATTTGAGTCCATGCCACCCAGCCACCCACCTCTGTGCTGGTCAGCTTGCTCTCTCCCTCTCCCCAGAGATCATTTCAAACATGGCTTATTCTCCTCCTGGTACCTGGCCCTCCCTCCAGCCTCCTGCTCTGCGTCTTGCTCACAGAGTGCACAGAAGCCGTCAGACTGACCTTGGACTCAAAGCCTCCCTCCCACACTGTCAGAACCACCAGCTTCCACAGGCACCTGCTCCCGCTTCCCTCCTGGGGCTTAGGAGAGCCCACCATGACCCTCTCCCTTCTCCTCTGCATCTCGAGAATATTTCACTGTCCATTGCCATCCTCTCCTTGCTTTAACCCCTCATCTGGCCCTTCCCATCACGCTCTATATACGCTGCATCCCTCCCATCTATTAAAAACCATCTAGCACAGGGAGCTATATTCAATATCCTATGAAAAACCATAATGGAAAAGAATATTCAAAAAAAAAGAATGTCTATTTGTGAATAACTGTGTCACCTTGCTCTACAGCAGAGATTGGCACACATTGTAAATCAACCACACTTGAATAAAAAAAAATTTAATTACTGCTATAAACAAAAAGATAAATTTTTATAGAAAAAAGATAATTAAAAAAATAAAAAAGTATCTCCCTAGTCGCACACACCTCTCCCCAATCAACTTCCCCTAAGAGGCATTCTCCCTGTTGTTTCATTCTCACCTCCCTTTAACACTGACTCCCTACAAGCTGCCTTCAGACCCATCACTCCACCTAAACTGTGACCTGCATGTGGAAGCTGCTGTCAATGGCCACTTCTCACCCTTATCAGATTGGCCTCTCAGGAGCACTGGACCTCAATGACCCATCACTCCCTCCTTCTTGCAGTACCTCTTCCTGGTTCCAAGATGTTCTGGTCTCCCTTCCATATCCCCACTGCCCCTTCACAAGCTCTGGCTCTTCTTCCTCAACCTGACCTTTCAATGCTGGCATACACTCATTAATTACAGAGGGAAAAACAGGAAAATACAGGGAGAATCCTGGCAGGCATCACCTCAACCAAGTGTTGTAAGTTAATATCATCGACAATGGGACAAAATAGGTGCTGTGTACCTCCCGAGAGGATGCACTGAGAAGGGCATAGAATCAAGACTTCCCTGGTGGTCCAGTGGCTAAGATTCTACACTCCCAATGCAAGGGGCCTGGGTTCCATCCCTGGTCAGGGAGCTGGATTCCATGCACCACAGCTAAGAGTTTGCGTGTCACAACTAAAGATCCTTCATGCCACAACAAAAACCTGGCACAACCAAATAAAACATTTTTTAAAAAAGGACATAGGATCACTTCTGGGGTGTTCCACCAAAGGTACATAACCTGAATCTACAAAGAAACCAGATAAACTCAAATTAACATTCATGTTACAAAATAACAGGTCTATACTTGCCCAAAATGACAATATCATGAAAGACAAAGAAATACTGAAGAGCTTTTCTACAATAATGGAAACTCAAAAAACAGGACAACTAAGTGTAATGTAGGAGCCAGGATTTTCTTTTGCTATCAAGGATATTATTGGGGGAATTGACAAAACCAGAAAAAAGTCTGTGGCTAGTTAAAAGTATAATACCAACCTTAATTTCCTGATTTGGGTCATTGCACTCTGGTTCAGAAAGAGAAGGTCCTTGTTCCCAGGAAATACACACTGAAGCATTTAAGGATAAGTAGCGTTATGTCTGGGACATACTCTCAAAAAATTGTTATAGGCAAAAAATATGTCTATACATAGAAAATAATTTAAAATGTGATAAAATATTACCATTTGGGAAATCTTGGTGAAGAGTATGTGGGAAATATTTGTAATGGCCTTCCTACTTTTCTGTAAGTCTGAAATGATGTAAAAAAAATTTTTTTTAGAAAAAAATGTTGGTGTCTCAGAGTTCAGTCTTGGGAGCTTCCTCTCCCTTTCCACCATTCTCCTCTCTCTGGGAACTCTCATCTCCTCTGTTGCTTCATTCCAATTATCTGTATCCCAACAATTCTCAAATATATATATATCTCTGGCTCAGCCCTTCTTAGGAGTTTAAATCCATGTATCTGACAGCCTGCACAGTGTCACTTGAGATTCTCAAAACACCTAAAAATTAACATGCCCAGGCCTCTTCTCATGAGATGCCCCCAGCCCCATTTATCTCAATGAATGATGCCATAACCCATCTAAGAATCCAAGCAAGAAATCTGGACTTGTCCTGGACATCTCCCTTGTCCTCACTCCCCACATCCAATAATTATCAAGTCACTTAGGGAGACGATGAATTCCCAAAGGGACGGCTCCTGTCACTTATCCTTGTGCTGCAGTCCCCATCAAAGTGTCCTGACATATGGTAAGTGCTTAAGAAATGTTTGTGGAATAAATGAATGAGTCGACCCCTTGATTGATCAAGAAAAAGATCACTCCTCATGGGAACAGAGTCCTACTTTCTGAACCCAGACACAGGCCCAGTCTGGCTGACTAGACTAAATTTACATTCATGGAAGTTTGTATCAGTTATCTTTTGTTGTGCAACAAATTATCCTCAAAGTTTAAGAACTTAAAAGAGTGATAAACATTTATCATCACACACAGTTTCTGTGGGTCAGGAGTTTAGAAGTGGCTTAGCTGGATGGTTCTGGCTCCAGATTTCTCCAGAAGTGGCAGCCAGGAGCTACAGTCATTTGAAAGTGTGACTGGGGCTGGCAGATACACTTCCACGATGGCTCACTCACGTTGAATGGTGAGTCGGTGCTGACAGTTGACAAATGGCCTCAGTTCTTCTCCATAGGAGCTCTCTGCAGGCAGCTCAATTGTCCTCAGGTCATGGTAGCTGGCTTTTCCCAGAGCAAGTAATCAGAAGAGAACAAGGCAGAGGTTACCATGTCTTTTGTGACTTAGCCTGGAAATCATACTCCATCATTTCTGCAAAGCCTTGTTGGCCATTTCCTGGTAGCTCACATGGTAAAGAATCCACCTACAGTGCAAGAGATCCGGGTTTGATTCCCGGGTCAGGAAGATCCCCTGGAGAAGGGAATGGAAATCCACTACAGTATTATCACCTGGAAAACCCCAAGGACAGAGGAGCCTGGTGGGCTATATAGTCCAGGCAGTTGCAAAGAGTAAGACACAACTGAGCAACTGACACGTTCATTGGCCATTCAGGTCAGCCCTATTCAGTGTGGACAGTGATTTCACAAGGTTGCAAATGCCAGAAGATGAGGGCCATCTTGGAGGCTGGCTTCCACGGGGTTGTCACTGTACAAGGACCCTGAGCTAATGGGACCAACAGGGGCTGAAATCCAAGCTATACACCCTTAGGTGAAGTGGGACACGCACTAAACGCCACACAGGCTGAAGATAGCCCTGTAAGCTCACTCCAGCCGCCTCTTGGTTGTGAGTCTTTCCTCTCCTTCAAAGAATTCCTGGGAGACATGCAGAGAACACAGTCCTGGCATCAAGTTGCCCTCATCATAACCAACAGGTGCTGCCCTTCACAGTTGATAAAGCCCCTGCGCCTCTGCCGGAGGGCGTCATCCAAGCACCATAGCGGTTCTAGTTTACAGATGAGGGTGAAGGTGCTGAGAGGTGAAGTGACTAGCCTGAGGCCACACAGAAAAGGCTTGGCAGGGCCAGACCTCTGGCTCCTTAACCCCACATTCTTTCCACTGCCCTGCCCAGCTGCCAGCTCAGGCCCATGTCTCCTAACACCCACTGAAGCCTCATCCCCGGTCCTAAGCAGGTATTTCTCACCCTTCTTTTGGGAGCCCCACCCCAGCCCCCAAAAGTTATCTGCCCCACACTAGACCCTGAGCAAATACGTTCACGAATATTTTCCATCCAAACAAGGACTCCCAGAGGCTCTCTCTGCAGCCAAGCTGAATATCCACGGATGGAGCAGAGCAGGGGTTAACAGACTGAGCCAATATTTAGAAATAGCACAACCCCAGGAGGAGTCAGCTGCGGCCAGCTGGTCACAGCCACTGAAGCCACAAGCCTTTGTGGACGTGGTATGGAAGATGAGGCTGCTCCTGGGAACAGAGGCCCTGAGAGGGTCCTCGACCTCCCCCAACCCGCATCTTCCCAGGACAGCTTGGGCACAGGGAGAGCCTGCCCCTGGCCAGGAGAAACCCTGCCACAGGCCTCCCATCCACAGCCCACAGCCGGCTCCCAAGGGCAGCAAACATAACTTTTCAGCTCCTGAACTGTGTAATTGTTGGGAATAGCAGGCCCCACCCCTCCCGTCCTGACTGCCTTGCGCTTGGAGGAGCCCCATAGATGCCTCCAGCCAGGAGCGGGAGCAAGGCCACTCCTAGCCGAGGCCCCAGGTCAGGGGCCCAGGCCTGGGGCCCACCACCATGGAGCTCCTGGCCCCGTGACTGCAGGGTCACGGAATTGAGGCCAAAAGCCCCAAGTGCACAGTAGGGGCCTGGATTCTAGATCCTTCATGGTGGAAGGCCACTTCCCTGAGGTGAGGACCCGAGCAACAGGAGCTGAGAGGCACCGCCCCACTCAGGCACAAATACCCGCCATTTACCCTCAACCCGGCTTTGGCCACAGGCTCCTTGGGTGGGGCCCAGGCAGTCAGGGTACAAAACACCGAGTGCCAGGCCCCACCCAAGGCATGGCACTGCTACAGCCACAGCCAAAACGGGCACTCTTCATCCAAGCAGCATAAGGATAGGAGTGACCGGGAGGACCTGGCCAGCACGCCTGACTGAGCTCTGCAGTGGAGAAGCCAGTGATGCGAGGCTCTGTCGTCTGTCCTCCCAGAGGCCCATCATTTGGAGAAACTGAGGCAGCATTTTGACTTCTCCTTCAGCCCTCAGCCGTGGGCACCCTTCCTATTCTTCAAGTGTGTCCTAGGTCTTCCTCTTCCCCCCATCCTGAGTGCCCTGTCCTGTGCTTTGCTGGGAAGAAATCTACCAAGAGGACAGGAAGTATTGTCTCAACTTGGTGTGCCCTGGGGAGGCAGGGTGGAGGCGGAGGCACTAGGAGAATACAGAGGAAGTCTGTGAAAAGGGAGGTCAAGGTGGGAAGGAAGGCTAGGAGGGCTTCCTGGAGGAAGGTGAGATATGGCCAGAGAGGCAGGGATGGTCACCAGGGACACCTGGCCAACCCAAGCCAGAGAAAGTCAGAAGGCAGAGGAAGAAGTCTGAGGATGCTAGGGAGGTCCTGGTGGGCTCTACTCAAGATGAGGATGCGGGGGCCTTAGTGGGGGGCATGCTGAGGAGGCTGGCGGGGAGGGGGGACAGTTGAGGAGCAGGCATTGCCCAACAATGGCCTTTGCCCTGAGATGATAAGAGGCAGTCAGGAATCAGTTTCAAGACAAAAGGCCTCAACTTTCTGCCAGTCTTCCTGTATGATGTTGTTCAGCACCAATCCGGGGTTCAAATCCCAGGCTACAGGCTGAACAAAGGCCCAGCAGGTATGCTCCAGTGCCCCAGCATCCCTTTACCGCTGCTGCTGCTGCTAAGTCGCTTCAGTCGTGTCCAACCCTGTGCGACCCCATAGACAGAAGCTCACCCAGCTCCCCCATCCCTGGGATTCTCCAGGCAAGAACACTGGAGTGGGTTGCCATTTCCTTCTCCAATGCACAAAAGTGAAAAGTGAAAGTGAAGCCAAGGTGCTCAGTCGTGTCCGACTCTTAGCGACCCCACGGACTGCAGCCTACCAGGCTCCTCCATCCATGGGATTTTCCAGGCAGGAGTACTGGAGTGGGGTGCCATTGCCTCCTCTGCCCTTTACCGCTAGAGCCTCAGTTTTCTCATCAGTGAAAAGGGAACACTATCCCCCAAAACACACGCTTCCCCGGGTTGTCAAGAGACCAGGTGAATGTTTTGTAAACTGAGAAGCCCAAGCAGGGAAGTGAGAGTGGGTTATTACTGCCCTGCCGGTTGCCATTATTTTTCCAGGCCTGTGTTTCTCTCCCCAGCTAGCAACCAGGCAGGGGGAGGCTGCAAGCTAATCCCAACTTGAATCTAAGCTGTGGGTGGGAACTCCGTCTGGAGGCTCCACAGACAGACTAATGACTCCTGGTAGTCGTGGGTAAATCTGAGTGGGTGGGGATCGAGGAGGAGATGGGAGAAGATGGGGAGGGGGAAGGATGGGCAGATGGGGTGGCTGGAAATCTCCACCCATATTTTTGATTCATAAAGAACCAAAAGCCCTCTCCTCCTTTCTTTTTTTTCATTCCTAAGAAAAAACTCTTTTCCTCCAAATGTTGTCTTCTCAGCCCCGGCAACTCAGGGCCCATACTTGGCCAGTAATTAGTCCCTAACAAGGACCAGGTGCCTTGCTGACTTGGAGAGAAAGAAAAACAAGGGATAAGTATGGAATCGATGGCTTTACTGCCACCAAGACCAGCTGAGCACAGCCTGGCCACCCCAGGCCTCCTAGGGTGAACTGGAGGGAAGTTGTTAGGTTTGCCAAAATTCCCCTAGAACAGCAGCAACTGGCTTCTAAGTCAATCCCAGCATGCATTTATTGGGTACCTAATGTGTGCAGCTGCCTCTGGAAGTTACATGCAAACTGTGAGACCCGGGGAGGATGTGCACCAGGCCTACAGGGCAAGGAGGGAAAAAAAGACAAGCATTCATTGAGCACCTGCTGTATACCCCGGGGTAGGCACTTGAGGTACATTAAAGCCTTTAATCCTCACAAAGCCAATTTTACAAAGAAGGAAACCAAGAGAAGTGAAGTGATTTGCTCAAGTTGGACAGCTAAGCAGGAGAGCTGGGATTTGAACCCAGAGCCCCAGTTACCACTATGCTGTGGGCTTGGGGCCAAAGACCTGGCTCTACCTCCTAGCAGCTGTGTTTAAGTTAAAGTGTTTATCGCTCAGTCATGTTCAACTCTTTGTGATCCCATGGACTGTAGCCCACCAGGCTCCTCTGGCCATGGTATTCTACAGGCAAGAATACTGGAGTGGGTTACCATTCCCTTCTACAGGGGATCCTCCCAACCCAGGAATCAAAACTGGGTCTCCTGCATTGCAGGCAGATTGCTTATCATCTGATCCACCAGGGAAGCTGTGTAGACTTGCTCAAGTCCCTTAACCTCCCTCAGCCTCAGTTTCTTCATTTGCAAAATGGGGCACAATTTTGTTGCAAACTTTGAAGGGCTGTACACACCGTAGGACTGTCACTGGGCAAGGGGAGGGGTTGAGGAGAGAGTGAGTGGTGGGATGGGGTTGGGAGTGGGCTAAAGCAGGCAAGGGTGACAGATTCTGATTGAGGAAGGGAGGGGAGACACTTCAGGGGTTCTCTTCCACCCATTCACTGGACAAAGAAACCGAGGCCAGGCGATGCCAATACTGGGACTAGACGGCAAGCAGAGCCTCTTGACGCCAGAAGCTCTACAGTAACATTGCCCTTTCTCCTGTTTGGGACAAGGCTGAGATTGTTGCCTGGGAGGGAGCCAAGGGGAGCAGGGCCCCAGCCTGAAACTGTTAGGTAGGTGCTAAATCCAGGGCCAGATTTCCAGGAGGCAGCCCCGGAGGAAGTTGAAACACCGGATTCAGGAGGCCTTGGGTTCTGGTCCCATAAGACCAGGTACCTACTGTCCATCTGGGGGCCTCTGGAGAACCACTTCCAGCTCTGAGCCAGTCTCCTTCTCCATGGAATGAGGGCAAGAGTGGTTGACAGCCACTTGGCAAGGTCCATTTGAGGCAAATGATCCCATGGAGTTGAGAATCCCTCCTGCCTTGTGGGAGAATCTAAGACATCTCTCCTTTACCAACTGAGTCATTGAGGCAGAAAAGTTCAAAGAGGCAATGCCAGTGGGCACAGAGCTGTACAGAACTTCAGGCTGGTGCTTCTCTGACCAAATGGCATCCTGAAGACACCTCAGAGGCAAAGCAGCCCCAAAGCAGTCCGTGGGGTGAAGGGCATCTGTCCTTCCTCCCGGGCCTGGAGTGAGGACGCCCCCCACCCACAATCCTTGCGAGAGCAGAGGGCAGAGAATCGAGGGGACCAGCCCAGCTCACATCTCCTCCAGAGGAGTTCTCCTGGGAGCCCTTGAGTCAGAGCCCCGGGGAGTCCAGGCTCCTCTGGGATTTTGTTCTGAATCTCTAAGGTGGAGCCTGGGTCTGACCGAGCTGTAAGGATCCTCTCACCCTCGACGGGAGGAGAACCAGCACGGGCCCTTTAAGACGGCTGGGGGTGGGGGTGCCGCCGGGAGAGCCCCGGCCTGAAACCAGAGCGCGGGTCGGCGCCTGCCCCGCCCCGGCGTTAAGTAAGCGGCGGGACGCCCGGGAGCCCCAGCCCGCGCCAGTTCTCAACTCAAGACTCTGGCGTCGAAGCTCCAGGCTCCGGACTCCGCTCCTCGCAAGTCCCCGCTGTCCAGCCCGCCGCCGCGATGAGCTGGGGTCCCCGGCTCCCGCTTCCAGCCCCCGCCCTGGCCCTGGCTCTGACCTTCGCTGTGTTGGTGGGATCAGCATCCACAGGTGAGTGAGGGGCCCGAGACCCCGACCCAGACTGGCGGGAGCGGTGGAGGGTTTCTTAGGCAGAGAAAAGGGACAGGAGGACTCAGAAGTGGCCCCCACGTGGGGAAACAAGGGGGCTGCACTTCTGCCATCTTCGGCTCGGGTCTCTGGCGGTACCACCCCACTCTCCATCTGGGAGTCAAGTGGGCTCTGGTTATATGAGGTTGGCCCCTGCCTGGGTCACTTGCCTAGGGCGTGGCTCTGTGCAGGATTGTCCTCTAGACCCAGAGGGGATGCCCCGGTGCCGCCTGGGCTCCCCGTGTCCAGAAGGCTCTCTGTGACCCAGTCGATGCCCAAAGGACACCTGGTGACAGGGAATCCCCAACCTCTGACACCCAGGCCAGGAACCGGGAGTGCTGCAAAGGTGGGCGGTGGGGAGGAAGCCACCCTCCCCACCCTGTGTGGGGCCCTAATGCACCCCAGCCTCCACCTTCTCCAGCAGCCTTGGGTCTCCTCCAGCTGCGCCCCACTCTGCTCCTGCTGCCCTTTGCCAGGTGCGGTTTCTATCTTCACCACTGCATCCTCCTCCCCTTCCTGTCTTCTCTGAGAAAGCCTAGCTGGTGACAGACAGGACCACCCACTCTTCAGCCTCCTAGAGGTAGGGCTGACGCCCCTCAGATATCCTGTGCCCCTCAGACAGCCCTGTGCAACCCCCTGCACACGTCCCTGTCCCAGGCATTGGTGCTTGACTCCAGCAGAAATGGAATGCCGTCTGAGAAGTGCTAGGACATATTCAGTCTCTATACCAATGCCAGAAATCCCACCATTACGGCATTCTTCCCTTGGTGAAGGCATGGTCTAGTTATGCCATAAGAACTGTGGCCTCAGGGCCCATCAGTCATTACTACCCATGTATGTATGAATCAGTGCTTCAGCCTACAGCTTTCGGGACCATTCCCAAGAACAACTTTGAGCCTAAGAAGGGCCTGAGTCTCCCTTCCAGGGACCTAGGCCACACCCCTCTCCTCATCAGATGGGGAAGCCAGTTCAAATGGACAGTAATCACTCAGTACCCAAAAGGGAAATGAGTCAGGGGAGAGCCCCTCACTGGAGTGAGTCAGAGCTGGACCCCCAGGCTCCCTGTTCCCATCCTCAAGGACCCCATCCTTCAGCGTCTCAGGGGGTGGGTGATGGGCTGAGCCTCTAGAGAGATGGGAAGGGGGCATCTGAACTGACTAGAGAGATGGGTACACACCCAGCCCCAAGTCTCCAGCCAAAGGAGTAACTCCAGGACCCACCTCCTTGGGCTTCAACTGAGAGCCATTCTCAAATACCTTCCCAGCATCAACAGTGTGCAAACATTGTGCTGGGCAGTTGGGAGTGCACAGAAATACAGACTGGACTTGGACTCGTTGAGAAGGCAGAAAAGCAAATTAAAACTCAAACAGCAATTCCTATCGTGTCTGCAAAGATCCAGACAAGGAGTGTGGTGAAGAGAAATTCAGAGGCAAACTAGGGCGGGGCAGAGGGTAATCCTTGAGCTAAGCCTTGGAGGATGGGAAGGGGGTCAGTGAGCCCAGGCTCTGAGATGGGTATGAGCGGAGATAAGGAGGCCAGCAGCCTGGCTGGAAGGCATGTATATTTTGAGCACAAGCCAGGAGGAGCCATTGGGGTGGGACATAGAAACCTGAAATGGCAAAATGCAGCTCACAGCCTAAGCCCTGCTGGCAGTAGGGAGCCAGTACAGGTTTTAGAGAGGAGAGCAGCATGGTGCCAGTGGGGTTAAAAACATCAAGCCGACCTCTTCCTTTAGGAGAGATTTGGAAGTGGTGAGGGGGTGGATGAGCTAGTCTGAGCTCCCCTCCAGCAGCCCACCTCTGTCCCCAGGCCTGGGTTAGCTTCCTGTCCTGGTCTCTGCAGTAGGGGCAGCCCCTACCCGAGGAAGATATCACTCCCACCCCTCTTGGACACCCCTACCCCAAAAGCCCCTGAGTCTCGCTGAGGCACGCTGGGATGCTTTCCCCGCACTTGTCAGCATTCCAGAGCATCCAGGTCATGGGGCCTGAGAGTCACGCACCTTTGGAGACCACCTGGGCCAACCTTCCAATTGTACACACAGGGAAACTGAGGGCCCAGGGAGGAAGCAAAGTGGTCTAACCCACAGAGAAGCCCAGCTGCCCAGGAGGAACCCCCCAGTCCCACTTTGTGGGAGCTCCCTACCTGTGTAGTCAGCTAGGCTTGGGCCCCTATGCCAGTGTGCATGATAAGTATGGTGTCTGTTCCCTTCTAAGCCCTATGGGAGTCCCGGCAGAGCCACAAGCATTGGGGATTGGGTTGGAGCTGATGTGGTTTCAGTAGGAGGGTATAGCACAAGCAAAACTGGGAGGTCAGAGTGGGCAGAGAGCATACAGGGCTGGTGGCTTCTGCACCTCTTCCCTGCCTACTATAGCTGACTTTGGAAGGCAGAAGATGAGGGATACAAGTGGGATTCAGGAGGGAGTGACAGGCAGAGAGGATTCTTGTATCATCTGGGTGGGGTCCCTGAACTGATGAGGGTGTCTTAGAGAGCAGGGCTCGGCGGGGGCAGGGGAGCATCAGAAGCAAGGAATTGAGCCAGGGTAGACTCTGTTGCCGCTAAGGATGGTCCGGGGGACCATCTCTGACTGGAGATAGAGATAGCCTCTGAGTGTTGTGTGTTTGTGTGTGTGTGTACACTGGGGCTCCAGCCCTCTAGAACGGGGCAGGGGCCAGTGCCCTCGGCCCAGCCCACCCTGACTCTGAAAGTGCTGTTCCAGAACCAAGTATAGCTGAGCCCCTCTTCCCAACATTCACCCGCCTGCCTGCCCAGCCAAGACAAGAAGAGCCTTTCAGTGCTGCCCGCCTGGGGGGCCCAAGGAGGGGGCTGCGCCAGGTGGGCCAGGCCGCCAATGAAGGGCGGGAGGGGAGTAGGGTTTGCAGAGCGCTCAGAGGAAGTGTATAGGGAACTGGGCGTGCTGCCCAGGAGGGGCGGGTGGTGGGGGGAAGAATTGGAAACAGCCCTGACATACACACACACTGGCGCACACAGCTGTGGGCCTGCGCAACCGTGTACACAACCAGCTCCCAGACCTGGGCTGGGTGGAGCCTTCAGGAAAAGAGGTGTGGACAAGATGGGGGGCAGGGGGTGCTGAGCTGCACTGGGGCCCCTATTCAGCACCAAGAGCGAGTAAACAAGGGGGCCTTTGGGTCGGGGACTCGAGTCTCCTCCCTTCCAGGTCCCTCTGCTCTTTTACTACCTCTCCCCGACTCCTGCCCCATCCAGCTGCCCTTTTGCTTCTAACATGCTCTGACCCAGTGTGTGCCCGGTACTGTAAAGCTTTCAAGAGTTAAAACTCCTTCTCCAGGGACTTCCCTGGTGGTCCAGTGGTTAAGACTCTGCACTTACAATGCAAAAGGCACAGGTTTGATCCCTGGTCGGGGAACTAAGATCCCACATGCTTTGAGATGAGACCAAGAAAATATAATAATAAAAAAGACTCCTTCTCCAGGTGCAGGTTTAGGGTGTGTTTCAAAAGTACTGTGGTACCATTATTACTGAATGTATGTGAGTAATTTTTGAATGAACTGAATTCATATGAACAATTTTGAACTTGGATTCTCCCTGGGGTAGGGTCTCATGGCTCTTTCTACTTCTCAGAAGGGTCCATAACTCCAAACAGGGTCCATAACTCCAGAGAAAGCCCCTGAGTGGGCACTGGCCATGTTGTCTTGCAGCCTTATGGCAACTCTGCAAGTCACGAAACATTCCCATTTTACAGATATGGAAACTGAGACTCTGAGAACATCAGGGACTAGCCTCAGGCCATACCTTGGGCACACGGGCTATGGTGTTCTCACTCACTCCAACAACAGTCACCTTTCCCAGCTCAGGCCAGGTGGGCAGCCCCCCACCAGGAGAGAGACAGGTCTTTAGGAGAAAGATGGTCCCCTGAGGACCCCAGATCTCTGTGTCCATCTCCGCAGACCCCTCCAGCAAGTGCCCCTCACCTTTCTACACCCTCCCCACTTCCTCACAGCACAAGCAGATCCTCTTCAAGAACGCCTACCACGCCGCCTCCAACAGCTGGGATGGCAAATGAAGCCACATGTGCCTCAGATGCAGGGGAGTGCCCTGGGGCTGCCGTCACGGTGGCTTGGTGGCATGGCTCACCCATGTTCTGGACAGCGCTTCTCCTGTTGACCATTCCTTCTTCCCACTCGGCTCCTGCCCACACCCCTGCCGCTCCCAGCCTGCCAAAGAGCCAAGTCTGCCAGTGCTGATGGGTATCAGCCAAACATCCCGCCACTGCTCAGGCTAAACTGTTTCAGTGTGTGTGTGTCGTGGTTTAAGTGTCCTGGTGGTCAGTGAGGTGGCTTCCCCTCCCAGACCTCACTGCAGAGACTCCCCAGCCCAGGCCAGCTCCCCTAGGATGTTCATAGGGAGATCAGGACCCAGAGAGGGGCTGCTATTTTCTCAGAGTCAGACAGCAAGTCCTTAGCAGGATGGGTGGTAGGCCTCTCTGCTCCTTGTCCTTGTATCCTGGTTTGGGTGTGGCCTCCCCCATATGGCCAGCAGCTCCCAGAGGGCGGACCTCCCATCTGCTTTTCTCTGAGGTCGCTACGATCTTGATCTTGCGGAGCCCAGAATGGGGCCCACAAGGGATGTAGAGATCACTGAGCCAACCAGGGATTTTCAGACTGTGTCCAAGGTGCTCCAGGACTTTACATTCCCTTATCTGGGAATACAGGATGCTTGGCCACCCTGATTCATGCAGAGCAGTCCCATGAACATGTGTTTATAGATGGAGGTTTTGTGTAAGATACAGTTTTGATAAAGCATTCTGTGGCTTTGTTAAAAAGAAAGCCTTGAAAACTAATTAATTGCTTTGAGTTAAAACATTCTGAGAGCAGGGGAGAGTCAGGTCAGATACAAGAGAGGACTTCCTGGCTTTCAAAGAATCCAAATCAAAATTACTGCACCCGCCATGGTGCCCCTGCCTGCAGGACCCAGGACTGTGGCTGGGCCCTCTCTCTCCCCAGTAGATCAGCTGGGATCCACGTTCAAGGATTATGCTGTGTCCCATAGTCTATCCAGACTATGAATGAACTAGACCATCAGATTACAATCTGTAATCCCTCGGACCCTTCCACCACTGCCCACGCTGTTGCCTACAACTGGTCTTTTCTCTTTTTCTCTCTATCCTTCAAGGTTCAGCTCCAGCCATCACCCCCTGCTTGGGATGCCTTTTCTAACCATTGATTATTGAGGGCTACGGCCTGGTCTGCCACCCTTCTGGGGCCCTACCCTCCATCTCTGTGGGGTTACAGGCCTTTCTCCTCCTACTCTTACCTGGCCCCTGTCCTTGTTCTGTGACCTCCATCAACGTGACACCTAGTAGGTATGTGTGCATCCTTGCACACACATGAACACACATACACACACAGAGTGCTTTCAACAGCCTGGCTAAGGGCCTAACAAGGAGAGTGTCCAGCCCCAGAGCCAGCAGCCTGGGGGAAGCCCCCAGCTCAGGACACAGCCCCCAGCTCCACCACCCAGCCAAGGCCCCTAGCCTGGGCCATCCTGCTCTCTGGGAAGATCGAGAAGGCGGAGAGGAGGAGACCAACTTCCGTTCCCACCTAAGACCAGCCCCTCCTCCCCATATTTCAGGAGGGGGCAGCTATAAATATCAGTGGGCCCAGGACGTTGATTCCCACGACACCAGCCCCTCCCTGCCCCTTCCCTGTGTACAGCGACTGGGGCCGGCTCAGCTCTCCTACAGCTGGAGGCCAGCCAGACCAGCCTCAGGCCCACACACACACACACACACACACACACACACACACACACACACACACACTTCTCACCATCGTGAGGGAAGGAACGAATCACCCTTTTTGGGTGTCTTGGAGCAGCTCAGAGTAAGCTTCCCTCCCACCCGCCCCTCAGTCCTGACTCAGGCCCCACCTCTCCCTCCCCTGAGTCCTCAGCTCTGCAGGGCTGGGGGAGGCAGGAGGCCAGGCTCACCTGGTCAAGAACACGGTATAAGAGAGCTCAGAATTCAATTCCCACCCAGCCACTCGATGCAAGTGACCAGGCCTTTCTGAGCCTCAGTTTTCTCCTCTCAAAAATGGGATAAATAATTCCTACCTCCTGTGTGTTGAGGATTTGTCTGGAGTAAATGCTCAGTCGGTGCCTGCTCTGAAGTTGTTAATATTCCATTATTACCATCTTCTTCTGGAGGGGGGCAGGCCCATCATTGGAGCAGGGTGAGAGTGTGGGGTTCCAGCTTAGGAATCTTTGATAAAGTTTCCAAAGCAGGGGATTGGATGAGGTGGCCCTAGGAGAGGGTCCATTTGGGGCAAAGTGATGTGGAAAATGGGAGGCAGGCTCCCAGGGGAGCTGTCAAGCCAGCCTCTGCCTGCCAGCCAGCCCAGGACCCTTCAGAAAGGGGGGGATGCTACATCTGATTGACTCACTGGGCTGAGGTCCACACACCCCTCCTGTGTGAAGAGAAGCAGAACAGCTCCTCCGAGCCCCACCCCAAAACCTAATGGCCCCTTGGATAGAGATGATTGAGCCAGGATGCAGGACAACCAATCTGTTGAATGAGTGACCAAATGACTCCTGTCCCAGGAGTAGATGGATGGGGATGGAGAGAAGGACCTTTATAAGATGGAGAGCCTGGAAGCCTGTCTTTTCCCTGCTCTCTCCCCACCCTTCACGGGCTCCTCTGATGGTAGGGGCTGGAGGCCAGGGCCTGGTGATATGAGATGGTTTCCCAGGAGCTCCTGTGGGGCTATTACTGCCACTCAGCAAGCAGAAGTGGCTACATCTGTATCAAGAGGATCTAGAATGAAGAACTGAGGATTCTCTCTGCCCTGCCTGGGCTGCTTGGACCCACCAGAGGTATAGCTGATGCCTGAATCCATGGATGTGTGAGATCAGAGTTGGTAGAGATGAGGAAGGGTCTCAGGAAATGGCTGCAGACTGGGGTGAGCAGCCTAGGGGAGTGCCAACTGGACGGACACTCTGGGTAAAGAGCCTTGGCCCCCGCAAGCGATGATCCCAGTGTGGGGGCACCCTCTGCCTTCATCCCCTGACCAGACTGTTGGGCAAAGATTGGCCAGCTCCCCAGTAGTGTGCTAATAGAGTCCAGGCTCCTGTCCCCAGCTCAGGCTACATCTCTGGGCATCTGGCCCTTGTACTTCCAGACACTCATCTGGAGCCCAGCTGAGCCCCTCCCGGGGGAAGGTACTCAAATGGGGCCCTGCCCCTCCAACTGTTGACAGCCGAGGAATAGGAGAGATATTGCAGGGACTTGAGCCAAATGTGTGATGGCAGCCCTTGGGATACCTGGCCCTGCTGTGTCGCCTTGGGCAGACCTCTGTCCCTCTCTGGGTCTCTGGGTCAGATGTCCATTCTCCAAGGTCAGCTCTAAAATTCTGAGCTCAAGCCTCTTGGGAGCAGGAGAAAGGTCTCTGCTTCTATCCGGAGAGAGCCGGCTGCTTGTCCGGGTCCACACAGCAAGGCAGGTTGGGCTTAGAACAGGACTGAGAGGCGGCCCAAGCTGCCAGAGTTCCCTGGCACGGAGAAACTGTTTTTCTAAGTTGGCACAGAGCCCTGGGGTTCTCCTGGGATGAGAACAACGGCTCCTCTCCACCCCCGGTTCCCATCTTCCAGCCCCCTGGCCCCAGCCCCACCCCACCAAAAATAAACCCAGACCACCCCATCCTGTACCAGCCAGACCCACCCAGCCCCTCCAGAGCCAGTTGAGTCATTGCTCAGAGCTGCTCCTTTTTTAACTGTCTGAGTCACCGGTTGTGGCTATAACTCTATGACACATGACCGGGACTATAGACACCCCCTATCCCCCAACGGCCCAACCAAGGGAGGGGCCTGAATGCAAACTGGCAGCAGGTGTGAGCCCAGGGCCACCACCTCAGCTTGGAACCCCTCCAGGCCCAGGGAACTCCCCACCCAGCAAGTCAGAACCCAGACCTGTCCCCAGCAGTCCTGGAACAAACCCGCCCCCTTGTTCAGGACAGCCCTTCAGAGACCTTGGCAACAAAGCCCTTCAGCATCAGCTCTGCCCCCACAGCTTTGCTTTGCCTCCAAACAGACCTTGACCCGAGGGCCTCCCAGCCTTAGACTGCTAGGCACACAGGGTCTCCAGCCCTGGGGTTGGTGGGAGCGGGCAGAGGCCTGGCCTTCTGCGGTACAAGCCCCAGAGACGCCTGATTCCTGCCCTTCCTCACCTGGATCCGACGCACACTGACCAGTCTGCCCAGAGCACCGTGAAGACTTTCTGTGGGACAGAACCCCCACTTCAGCTCTTCCCCTGCTCCCTCTCTCTCCCCTCTATTCACCATGTCAGCTGGGCCGCAGCTCCGCCCCCCACCCCTGCCTCTCCCTGTCTCTCCATCTCTCTCCCCACCGCTGCCCAGCCCTCTCTGGCTGCCCCATCTCTCTGGCCCCGGCCTGTTCTCTGTCCATCACCCAGTCTCAGTGGCAGCCGGCACCCCAACCCTCCGCAGGCCCTTCTCTGCCTCCTAGGCTCCTAGACATCACACACCCTCACCTCTAGCCATTCCCACCATGGACTCTGGGCCCCAGGGACCCATGCTGAGGGAAAATTTCCATCGTCATCACCCAAGCCCCCTCCTTCCCGCCCCAGAGCAAGGCTACATCCTGTCCCAGGGAACGTTAGGATCCCTCAGACAGTTTCCTTGGAGGCTGAGAAAGGGGGGGCAGGGGGCCTGGGAATGGCTCCACCCCCGGCCCCTGCCTGAGCACGGGCCTGCACAGCCTCAGACGCCATCCATCTCCTGTCTGTGGCTATGGCCTCCAGCTATAAATAGGTGCTCAAACTCTATTTTCTTTCAAAACAAGCAACAGACTGTCACCACAGGCCCAGAAAAGCACTTCCCTGCTGGGGCAGTGCCCCACTGCACCCCAGCCATTGTGTCCCACCCCACGCCCACCTCGCCCCAACCTGCAGGCACTGGGGCCCTGGAGGGCAGAGGAGGACTGGAAGCAAGCCTGGGAGTAAGACAAGTTGCTGGGGCAGAGCTGGGGCAAGCCTCTCAGGTGCAGCCCCTCCCAGCTGGGTCAGCCAGGGAATTGGCCCCTTCCTCCCCTGCCAGGCCTTCTCCTCCCATTCTCGCCACCTCCCACCTCCAGTCTTGTCCCTGAGGCTCACAGTGTTAACAGAGGTGACAGTCACACAACTCCTCAAATGCAGAGAAGGAGCTATGGGCTTCGGGGAAAGGTGGGGGGCCTGTCTTTCCTGAAGAAGCCTGAGGGCATTTCACAGGCAAAAGGGAAAGGAGAGCTTACTGGGCAAAAGGCCCAGCCTGAGCAAAGGCCAGACTGGGGACCTGTCAGGTGTGAAGGGGAAATAGCTGAGGTCTGGTGAGGCTGGCACTGTTGGGTGTTTGGAGGAGTTAACAGGAGAGCCTGGCGGGGTGGGCACAGGGTCACCAAGCACCTTCAATGCCACACCAGAGGACTGGGGCTTGTGGGAGGCACTGGGAAGCCATAGAAGGCATCCAGGCAAGCAAGGATGATGTAGCGACTCAGTTTAGGCTAACTGTGGCTGCTATTAACAAAGGGAGGCAGGAAATTCATTAAGCCAGGCGAGGGATGGTGACCATCTGTCTTGTGGAATGGCACAGAGAAGCAAAATGGGAGACACATTTGAAGGACGATGAAGGAGCTGAATGGATAGGAAGTTCATTCAAGGTCAGGAGGAGGGAGAGGATCAGAGCAACTTTCAGATTTCTGCCCAGCAGTGGGTGCCCGTGGGCCCTTCACTGGGTGGTGAGCAGGTTGGATAGATGATGCTGAGTCTGGCTTGAACAAGTGGGCTTGGGTTTGGGGGGCTTCCCATGGGTGTTCCTGGTGTAAATGTCCAGGGGGCATTGGCAGGCAGGCCCAGAGCCCTGAAGACTTGGTTCTGGAGACAGAGATAGGCGTACCAGAGCAAAGAGGCAGTGCCTGAACCCCGGGGAGAAGTGGGGGGGCTGGAGAGAGGTAGCCAGGGATGGGGCACAGCTCAGTGGGTGCTGACAGGCTGGAGGGGTCTACAGAGCTGGCAGGTGAGAGTGCTAGGCT
Source organism: Okapia johnstoni (assembly GCA_024291935.2). Classification (NCBI taxonomy): domain Eukaryota; kingdom Metazoa; phylum Chordata; class Mammalia; order Artiodactyla; family Giraffidae; genus Okapia; species Okapia johnstoni. The sequence goes on from CM044326.1 coordinate 29,078,086, forward strand.
AGGAACTATTCCAAGAGGAGTCAGGCCTCCCCAGCGGTGGGGCAGGGGGTGTCGGTCTGGGGATCTTGGTGGATCCTGGTTAGCACAGAGACCCCCAGCCAGGTCACTGAGGTTTCCTGGTCCACCCTCTGAGGCCACACACTCCTGCGGGCACAGCACCAGTGCCAGGGACTTGCTTCTCGGCCTGTCTGCTGTCAGACAGCAGTGCCGATAGGAAAACCATCCTATGAGTATGCCACCACCATCGTCCCTGCGTCCCCTTGGGTGCCAATGCTTCCTCCGTTGGTACGTGTGTGTGGGCCTCCAGGATGGCAGATGAGCTGACCTGCGGACACAGGCGCTGGGTCCTGTCCTCCAGAGCCTCCAGTCTAGCCAGACCTGTGGCCACTCAGGCTAGAGGTGGCTGTGCTCTGCCTGCTGTAGTGATCACACCTCTCCACCAGCCACTTTCTGCTGGGCTGGGCTGGCCAGAGGCCAGGGGTGTGTATATTGGTTGGTGGGTGATCCCTGATCCAAGCTTCTGCTTCCCCCAGTCTCCTGGAGGTGGGACTTCTGTCTGTGGGGTCACCCCACCCCTCTATCGTATATTTCAGGTGAGGGAACTGAGGCACAGATGGTGGTGGCTTCTCCGAGGCACTTGGCCTGTTGAGCACAATCTGAGCCAAATGGGTCCAGGCCTCTGTCCAAACCCACAGTCACTGCTTCCAGTATCCCCATCCCAGCTTGCACACTCACTGTCTCCAAGACCTGCCTGCCAGGCTGGGGGAAGCCCTGAGACATCTCTCCGGCAGCCCTGCCCTCAGCGGTCTCTCAGCCCAGAATGATGGGGAGACTTGGAGATGAGCAACAGGCATCCGGGCTCTGGCGTCTGGCCACGACAGGGGCTGGCCCGCCAGAGAGCCCCGTCTCACCCTGGGCAGAGCCCATACCCCTGCCTCTCCACCCTCTTCTCTGACCTCCAAGACCCCAGTGGGCAAGAGTAGCACTTATCACTGGTTTCTGGAACGTGCCGTCTTCAGCCAGCCTTGAAGAAGGCCCTTCCCTGGTCCGGCCAGCCCCAAGCCAGCCACACTGGGAAAGGCCGGCTGCCAAACCACCCATGGCAAGCAGATGCTCCCCTGCCCCACTCACTCCCCCCCACCTCCACCCCCAGCCCTGAGAGAGGGAGCCCCCAGGACAGGAAGAGAAGGGAAAAAGTGTGTCTTGCCTAGGCAGGGGGCCAGCTCTCACACCCTCCTCCCGCTGGGGCCAGAAGCAGATGCTCCACTTCGATTCACAGACAGTAACTAACACCCCTCCCCTCTGTGCTTCTGTGTGCACACACCCCTCCCTGAATCCACAGCACCCAGCTCTGGAGCCACATGCGTGGGGGCTTGAATCCCAGCCTGGCCACAGCCCATCTTGACACCCTAACACAGATGACTGCTGTCTCGAGCCTCAGTTTCCTCACCTGTAAAATGGGAGCAACCTCAAAAGGACCCTGCTGGGGGCTGGGGGCTGCAGGCCCGACGCCAGGCAAGGGTCCTTCCCTCTCTTTCTTCTCAGCCCGGGCCCACTGAGATGAGGATCCCACCTTGCTTCTGCGGCCAAGAAAGCCAGAGGGAAGGGGATGTGGAAAAGGGCATGGAAATCCACCCAGCCGCCCTAGAAGGAGGCAAATTACAAGGCAAGGAAAAGCCGCTGGGAATTGCTCCACACTGTGGCTGCCCCACCCCGGGGAGCAGCAGAGTCTCCACAAAGACTTCATTGAGGGCCCTGCTTCCTCCCCACCCCAGCCCTCCAGCCTGGGTGGATGCTGGGCTGCTGCTTCCAGCAAAACCTCTCATTTTCCCTCCCACTTCCTCTGTGCCCCATGTGGCCCCAGGGTTGGAACACGTGACTGGGCACCCAGGGCACCAGCCTGCCTCTGTTGGTGCCTGTGGACCAAGCTCAGCATCTCCCACCCCCACCCATCCCCTGCTTCCTCTCCAGGGGTGCTCACCTTCCACAGGGGGTCCATGAATTGGAAATGCTCCCCAGTGTATGCCGCTCAGCACTGGTGGCCTCAGGATGCTTGATTAGATGATAGCCAAGGCCAGTGACCAGGGTCAGAGATCAGCCAATAGCTAAGGAAACTGTTGTCCTGCCTTGGTCTTTGGGGCCTTGCAAGGAACCAGAAAGGCAAGAGGTTAAGTACCCCAAGAGGGAGTCTCAGGGCTCAAGAGTTCTTGGAGTGAGGAAGGGCGGGGTCATCTTGACCCCAGTGAGGTCTCTGTAGTTTTGAGATGGGGAAGTGGGCAGGAGGACCTGGCATTCCTGCACTCTATGGAGACAGCTATTGTCTCCCAAGAAGAAGGCTGCTTTTTTAACTCCCACGAAAGTGAAAGTGAAAGTTGCTCAGTTGTGCCTGACTCTTTGCGACCCCATGGACAGTAGCCCACCAGGCTCCTCTGTCCATGGGATTCTCCACGCAAGAATACTGGAGCAGGTAGCCGTTCCCTTCTCCACGGGATCTTCCCACCCCAGGGGTTAAACCCAGGTCTCCCACATTGCAGGTGGATTCTTTCCCATCTGAGCCACCAGGGAAGCCACCATGGAGGTTGACTCCCGTAACCTATTGTTGTTCCTATGGCCATGGCTTGCAGGGCAGGAGAGGCGCGGGTGGTTGGCGGGCACTGGGGTGGCTCTGGGTCACTCCCTGGCCTGGAATCAGGGCAGCAGAGCCCATGCCATGAGCACCATGGGTTTGCAGGTGTGTGAGCATCTCCTAGGCACCAGCCCCGGCCGGTGCTGAGCCACCCAGCCTTGGCTCTATGACCCCAGGGTCACCACCATGGACAGGTTACGTTGTCCTTTTGGTCTCACCTGAAGTCATCCTTCTAACTTTCCCCCTTGTTATCTTCAGTGGAAACAGCCTGGGTGGAAGCTCATAGCTCGGTTTGGGAGGGCTGAGGCGTAGGGGACTGTGGGATGTGATGAGGGCAGGTCGGGCACCTGAGCAGATGCGGCGGCAGCTTCACCCTCACCTGGGAGCCCTGGGAGCAGGTGTAGCCAGGGAGTCACGGTCCAGCGTCGGAGCCAGACTGGGCCCAGGGCACCGAATCCTCACCCGCCCACACGCCTGCCCTCAACCCGCCGTGATGCGGGGCGCTGACCTGCACTCAGGCACACTCACGCCCACACGCAGCCCACTGAGGTCGTTCGGGGATCTGCCATGGGGTCGAGTTCTCATCCCCACACTTCCGCTTTCCCAGCTCCTAAATGGGAGGGGGCGGTGGCGGGAACATCGGCCTCACTGGCAATCCTGGGGGTGGAAGCTCTGGTTCTGAATCAGAGGGAACTTTCCACCCCACCCCGGCCTCCCCAGAGGTTCCCTGACTTGGGAACAGAGTGCTGGTAAAGAAAAAATGAGTCCCTTGGAGGCGCAAGAGGAGGGGATCAGGCATGAGGTCCAGAGCACCCGGCCCGGCCCGGCCCTGCTGCACACAGGGCCGGCATTCAGGCACTCAGCCCGCAGGTGAGCCAGCCACACACAGCCCCGGGAGGGGAGACAGAGCCCTTCAGCCCTGCCTTGGCGCTCTCCGCAGCCCCTCAGACTCCCTCAGAGGGACTCTCCCAGCCTCACCGCAGCCTACCCAGGATCTGGTTAGAAACAGGATCTGTCACCCCTGGGGCCAAACCCCGAGAGGTCCTGGAGGAGAAGCCCAGCTTCACCCCAGAGCAGGACCCCTCCTCCCCCAGCTGGCTGGCGGGTCGCCCCACCTCCTCACCCTCCCCGCTCCTGTCCCACATCCTGCCTGCTCTCTCTTGGTTTTTCTTCCTCCATCTCCTACCTCGAGCCTCCATCTGGATTCCTGAATTCAGTCTTTGAGGGGGAGGGGTGTCTTTATTTTTTAAGTTCCCTTTTAATACCTTTCTCAGGCTTTTTGTGTCTCTCAGCTTAGTTCCCCATTTCCATTCCCATCGCTACATTATTATATTGGTGAATGAATGATGAATGAATGAGTGTGTGGGTTCACACTTTTCTCCCCGCCCACCTCTCACCTCCTGCTCCATCTCAGTGTCACTAGGTGTACCTCCCCCACATCCAATGGTCCAGGTCTCCCACTACCCACCCTTGACTGCAGGGCCAGGCATTCCCCACCAGCCATCCTGCCCAGCGCCTCTGGGCTCCCGAACTTTCTCCCTTATAAAGTCAGGCGGCAGCAGACATCCAGGAATGCTGCTGCTGCCCGTGACGCATGCCAGCTGGCTGCGGGGCTGCCGGGATGCCCCCAGACAACCAGGAATGTGATGGAAGCGGGGAACACAGAAATTGATTGCCCGAGGTGGGTGGGGTGGGGGTGCCCAGGCAGGCAGTGCTCTGACAAGTGGCAAGGCCTGGAGCTGCAGGCTTTCTGCTTCTGTCAAATTGCTTCTCCTCTGAAGCCTCAGTTGTCTGGAAGCCAAGTGCCCTTCTCCAGGCAAGGGCCACAGAGAGCCTTGATATTGTGCAACCACCACCAAGGGATGGGGGTCCCAAGGCTGGGGGGGCAGGTCTGGCTCTCTGGACTGTCCTAAGGCAAGGGTGGTGCTCCCAGTTACAGCCAGGATCGGAAGGGGAAGAAGGGGCTGAAGACCAAAACAGGGAGAGAAGCAGATGAGCAGAGGCAGAGACAAGGGAGTGTGGGACAGAGACAGGGAGAGACAGACTTAGCCAGCCCCAGGGGTTCCGAGGACCTGGAAGGAGCTGGGTCTGCAGCAGCCCCAGGACTAGAAAGGCACCTTTGCTTGAGCCCCTGCCCCTGGCCTAGGGGGTGGTTGGGGTGCCTGAGAGAGACTGAGAGGCCAAAATCCTGCTGTCAGGTGGAGGGTTGAATGCCATGATGCAAGTAAGCCTTGTGTTTGGGGTCCCCCAGGGACAGGGACCAGGTCCTCACTCATAAACATCCTAGGAGTGGCCCAGGGAGCCAGGAGATGCCAGCATAACCCATGCTCTGCCAGAGGGTGGCTTGTTGGGGGACCGTGGCCTAGGCTTCATCTCCGTGTGTGAGGAAGGGGTGCGGTGGGGATGGAGACAGACTCTTTCTGTGCCCCCAGCCCTCGTCTCAGGAAGAGGGATGGAGGCGCCCGCCCTGGACCCAGACAGCAGCACCCTGTTTGTGGGCAGGAAGGGCGGGAAGCTGTGGGAATCTCCACCTTCAGCAAACTTCTCGGGCGGATGGGTGCCGGGTGGGAGGGGTGGCAGCCCTCCAGGAATACACTGCCCCTTTCATGGAGCCCAGAGCAGCCAAGTCACGGCAGGCGAGCACCGAGGGACAGGACAGGCCTGGGCACAATCATTGCTCTGTCCTGGCAGCTCCCGGCCCACACGCGCACACATGCACAAACACACAGCCTTACGCAAACCCAAAACACACTCCCAGCAGCCACCCACACACTCGCACACACAGGCGAGTATACATCTCTGCAGCCCTGACACCCGCCTGTGTGCCTTCTTCCAGGCAGAGAAACCCATACCTGGGGCACTCGTCCCGCCCCTCCTACTTGTCCCTCGGGACCTCTGAGGCATCCTGATCCCCCCATGCCAAAAGCTTGGAGCTGCCCAAGCAGCCCACACCATTAACTTTCTGCACACTCACCTTTGAGAGCAGACCTTAGGCCAGAAAGGGACTTCCAGGACTAATCCCTACAGGCAGGAGGGGGAGAGAGTGGGAAGGGGTGCCCATTTTACAGAATGGTGACACTGAGGCCTGAATTGGGCCCCTTCTGGCCCAGAGGACAGCCCACATAGCTGCTGTAGGCCTAAACTGGTGTTTTGATGAATCATGGGTCTCTTGACCCAGGAGAGTCAAGGCCAGGCCTCCAGGCTATAATGAGGCCTCCTCTCTCCCCCTCACTGCCCTGGCATCCCTATCAGGCTGCCAAGCCTGGTGTGGCCCCTGCTGCTTCCTCTCTAATCCTCTGTCTTCAACATTTCCAGAACATGTACATCCCCGCCAGCCTCTTGGCCTTGCTTCCCTCTGCGATTGCTCGTTTCCCTCCCTCTCCGCTTCTCTACATAACCCTCACCTCCCCCAGGAAGCCCTCCAGGATTGATTCCTAGCTCATGCCTTCTTTATTCTGCCTGCCTTCTCCATTTGAAGGCCCTCTCCAACTGTTCCCCCGGCCCACTGCCCAGGACAGGGACTCTTGGTTCTTACCATTGCCACCCATCAGAGACAGTTAGAGAGACGGCAGAAGGAGACCAAGAGATGGGGGGAATGGCGCTGTCAGAGTTTCCAAAACCCCAGCCAGCAAGGCCTCAGAGGCCTCTGTTGGGGTGAGGGGGCTTCCCGGCCTGTGCACTCCCGGCTGCACAAGGCAGCCTGTGTGAGCCCTTCCCACGTGGCCCCACAGGAAACAGCAGGGCCCAGCCCCTCAATGGGCCCATTCAGACCCCAGCTCTCTCTGGAAAGTACCTCTGCTTCCTGTCACCCTCCCAGTCTGGCCTGGAGAACCGGACCAAACAGGCTGCTACTCCCCCGTGCCAGGAGGGCGCTGCAGGCAGGTGGTTCAATGGTCAGAGCCAGCCAGCTGCTTCAGTTCCTGTCTAGTCCCCAGCTGGACCACACCCTGGCAGGTTGACATCCACCTTTAGTGAAAGGGAGTGTGGGTGGGCGCCTGTGCTCACTCCACACAGTTGGGAAGCAGAGGGGCCCCAAGCCAGCGCATGTTAGGCAGGTGAAGGCTTAACAACAGGCTCTCTGGAAGAGAGGGAGCCCTGTTTTGCCTCTTTCCATGGTATAAAGAAGCTCACTGGGCAGCATCACCTGGCTTACAAAATTCCTAAAAATGTAACGGTCATCTCTTGCCAGCCGCTCTGAGCTTTGCCGTGGTGGTGGCTCCATCCTACAGGGGGCCACCGGCCTCCACTCCTTGCACTGTGGCTGCCCCCAGCTTAGTATGCTGCATTTTGTCCCTCAGAATTTGTGACCTTGCAGATAAAACACCCCTGTAGGTGCCTGCCAGCTGCCAGTTCCCTGGTCTGTCCCTTGCAGACACCAAGGTGTCCTGGGCCCACCGGGCTGTGTCCGCCTAGATGGCTTTGCACTTCTGCTTTGATTTCTTTAGCTTCCTGGAGAAGGTGCTGGTGTGGACAGCAAGTCCTGGCAAGAGGAGATAAGTAGAAGGGATTTCAGCTCAGCCTGAAGGGGAGAGCTTCGCCTTTCTTGGGCGTCCCTCCATCTCTGCAGGCCGTGTTGACTGCCCTTAGGGCACACAAGTCTGGGACTCCTCCAGCGCTGATGTGGCTTCCTCAGGTGCAGGTTAGCTGGCTCAGGCCCCCCGGGGAACAGCACCTAGATGGCTGGTGTCAGATCATCCCTAACGAGGCCAACAGCCTTGACTGACTCACAGAGGATTTAAGAGAAGCCCAAGGAGGATGAGTCATCTTTTTAACCCCCTCCTGTCATCCCTTACCCCACCCCAGCCCTGGACATCAAGGAGGCAGAGTCAGTACTATATTTGGCACTAGTCTCCATGAAAGGAATGGACCAGAAATTGTGGCAGCAGGTTACAGGCCAAGGGAAGCTCACTTGGAGAAACTTCCTGGAGGGGGTGACAACTTAAAAAGAGGAGGTGTCCCAGTGTAGGGCCTACACAGTGACCCTGGGAAACCCCAAATATGACCTCCTGTCTTGGGAGGCTCATCAGACTGTCAGCCCCTCCCAGGCCTTGCCTTCTGAGACCCAGGCTTGGAGAACTCAGCTGAACCCTGGCTTCCGGGCAGTGGTGGACATAATGGGGCCGGATCTGACAGCTCACCAGGGACCGTTAATAGCTAAGCAGCAGGAAGCAATACAGGGTGACGGAGGAAGCTTTGGCCTCTTTTGGGTCTGGCATCGCATGTGGTCTCCATCTGGGCTCCGAGCCTTTGCTCTTCAGTGGACTCACTGCCACCAGGGCTCAGCCGTGGCCACCCAATCCAGGAGCTAAACCAGATGGGCGCCTTGGAGAAGGAATCTGAGCAGGGATCAGTTTGGGTAGCAGTGGTTCTCCTAGAGCTTCATTCCTGAGGGTTGTGGCCATCGGGCCAGTTGATTAGGCCAGTGATGGTTTCCTTTTGAGCCAGGAAGGAGCCAGACCCAGGATGGGGATTCCTCTAGGGCCCAAGGGAAGAGAGCCAGAGCTGGCAGAAGCCTCTGGCCCTAGAAACCCCCAAGGAGGAGACCTCGATGCTTGGGATTGCTGGGTCTGACCTTCAGAGCCAGGGTCCGGGCTGGACACGAGGCGAGGCCGTGCCTTCTGGCGCCGGGACCAGCGGAGGCCATGGGAGGCCCCGAGGAGAACCGTAGGGGAGCCCCAGCCTGAAGCGCCCTCCCTACCACCCAGCCCTCCACCCTGAGGCACCTTTCTGCCTCCAGGCACAGGGCCGCACTTCACTACAGCTTCTCTTGTCACACAGCCTCCTTCTTCGGAGAGAACCACCTGGAGGTGCCTGTGGCCACGGCTCTGACCGACATAGACCTACAGCTGGAGTTTTCCACGGCCCAGCCCGAGGCTCTGCTTCTCCTGGCGGCAGGCCCAGCTGACTACCTACTCCTGCAGCTCTACTCCGGACGCCTTCAGGTCAGTGATGTAGCCCTGCAGGACTCCTTCTCTAGCTTCCACTGCACCCCCCCACCCACCAACTGTGACCTTGTGTATGTCACTTTCACCTTGAGGCCTCAAGGGCCCCCCTGCCCCCACCATGAGATGGACAAAAGTGAGCTCCCTGAGGAACCGGCTCTGCCCTTTTGCTCTCCAGCCACGCTTCGCACCTCGATCCCTCACCAGTCCTCGGTGTTCTGAGCACCCTGATTGCTCTCCATTATATGTCATCCTGTGGTCTCTTGCTCTTGCCAGGCCTTTGCTCACTACTGTGCCTGATGCAAGCTTCATTCATTCCCTGCACCTGCCTCACTCCAGCCTCTCCTTGAAGTCTCAGCATGGGCACCCCTTCCTCACCTGGACGGATTCCCCTCTCCTGGGTCCCAGCACCCTTGTGCTTTCCTCTGGCAAAGCCCTGACCACCCTCCATCACCACTATGACAGTATCACCACTGTCTGTCAGCGATGGAACAACCAGGAATGCTGCTGCTGTTGTTCAGTCGCTAAGTCACGTCCAACTTTTTTGTGACTCCATGTACTGTTACCTGCCAGGATCCTCTGTCCATGGGATTCTCCAGGCAAGAATACTGGAGCAGGTGGCCATTTCCTTCTCCAGGGGATCTTCCTGACCCAGAGATCGAACTCATGTCTCCTGCATTGGCAGGTGGATTCTTTATCACTGAGCCACTAGGGAGAGCCCCACAGCTTCCTTAATTTTATTTTATCATTCAAGTCACCACAAGTTTTATTCGCAAAGAGTCTTCTGGCTGTCTCTGAAGAGTTTGAGGACATGAGGTCTTAGTCCATCTTTGGGGGAGCCATCTGTTCCCACACTCCAGTGGGGAGAGGCCTCTGGTCCCTTCAGTCCATCTGATGCTGCCATTGCTTCTCACTGCCACAAGGTGTCACTGTTGAACATGGCCCGGTCCAACCTGGTCCTGATGCTCTTTCTTTCTGCCGGGTATACTGCTGCCACACTCCTGGAAAGGGGCTCAATACACGGACTCCCAAGGCTATAAGTTCTCAGTGCTCTGTTCTTTCAGTTTCCATACTCTGCCACCACCCATTCTACCATCTGGCTGTGGGAGCCCCGCACCAGAGCTGGTTCTGGTGTCAATGTCCTAGAGACAGAACCATGTCTCTCTTCTCTCCCCAAGGAACCCCCCCTGGACAGATCAAAACACAGAGCATCTGGTTGGGTGCCCCATCCCTGAACAATGAGCCTGGCCGCCTCAGTGACTCCATGGTGTTTTGCTCTACTTGGGTGACACAGCAGGGGATTCCCAGGTGCCCATTATCCCAGGGGAGGAATCGTCTGTATTCCAAGGTGGTTTTTCTGGCACCTCTCACCCAGTGAAAGAGGGGAGACATACAAGAATTTAGGCTGAGTCTCTAGGAAAGCATCTTGCTATGTGACAGGTCTGGGTGGGCAAGGACCACATCTGATTCACATCGGGATCCCCTGAGCCCAGCCAGGCCTGGTTCAGAGATCACTTTGGGGAGGGTTTGGGGGATGAGTAAAGAGCTGGCAGGAAAGAGAGGAAAGTGGCACGAGAAGCACTTGTCCTAGGCCCTCTGCTCCGGGGACCCCAAGTGTGGGGAGCCAATTATGCTTTTACCGCAGAAGTGCTAGATGCAATGTGCTTCCTTCCCTGCCGTGTCTCCTCAGGTCCGACTTCACCTGGGCCAGGAGGAGGTGAGGGTGCAGACCCCGGCAGAGACGCTGCTGAGCGACTCTCTCCCCCACATCGTGCAGCTGACCGTGTCAGACAGCTGGGCCTTGCTGTCAGTCGACGGGCTCCTGAATGCCTCAGCCCCAGTCCAGGGGGCCCCCCTGGAGGTCCCCTATGGGCTCTTCCTGGGGGGCACGGGGAGCCTTGACCTGCCCTACCTGACAAGAGCCAGCCGACCCCTGCGGGGCTGCCTCCACATGGCCACCCTCAATGGCCGCAGCCTCCTCCGGCCGCTGACGGTGGACGTGCCCGAGGGCTGTGCCGAGGAGTTCTCTGCCGGTGATGACGTGGCCATGGGCTTCTCTGGGCCCTACTCGCTGGCCGCCTTCCCTGCCTGGGGCACTCGGGACGAAGGCACCCTGGAGTTTACACTCACCACACGGAGCCAGAAGGCGCCCCTGGCCTTCCAGGCCGGGGGCCGGCAGGGAGACTTCATCTACGTGGACATATTTGAGGGCCACCTGCGGGCCGTGGTGGAGAAGGGCCAGGGCACTGTACTGCTCCACAACAGCGTGCCTGTGGCCGATGGGCAGCCCCACGAGGTCAGCATCCACGTGGATGCTTACCGGCTGGAAATCTCTGTGGACCAGTATCCCACACGGACTTCCAACCGTGGGGTCCTCAGCTACCTGGAGCCACGAGGCAATCTCCTCCTCGGGGGGCTGGATGCCGAGGCCTCTCGCCACCTCCAGGAGCACCGCCTGGGCCTGGCCATCAACGTCTCCCTCCTCGGCTGCATGGAGGATCTCAGCATCAATGGTCAGAGGCAGGGGCTCCGGGAAGCCTTGCTGACCCGCAACGTGGCAGCTGGCTGCAGGCTGGAGGAAGACGAGTACGAGGAGGATGCCTACGGCCCATACGAAGCTTTCTCCACCCTGGCGCCTGAGGTGTGGTTGGCCATGGAGCTGCCCGAGCCCTGCGTGCCAGAACCCGGGCTGCCTCCAGTCTTTGCCAACTTCACCCAGCTGCTGACCGTCAGCCCGCTGGTGGTGGCCGAGGGAGGCACAGCCTGGCTGGAGTGGCAGCACGTGCAGCCCACGCTGGACCTGAATGAGGCCGAGCTGCGCAAGTCCCAGGTACTGTTCAGCGTGAGCCGCGGGGCCCTCCACGGCGAGCTGGAGCTGGACATTCCAGGCGCCCAGGCACGGAAGATGTTCACCCTCCTGGACGTGGTGAACCGCAAGGCCCGCTTCGTCCATGATGGCTCCGAGGACCCCTCCGACCAGCTGCTCCTTGAGGTGTCAGTGACAACTCGGGGGGCCGTGCCTTCCTGCCTTCGCAGGGGCCAAACGTACATCCTGCCCATTCAGGTGAACCCTGTCAATGACCCACCTCGCATCATCTTCCCGCACGGCAGCCTCATGGTGATCCTGGAACACACTCAGAAGCCCCTGGGGCCAGAGATCTTCCAGGCCTACGACCCAGACTCCGTCTGCGAAGGCCTCACCTTCCAGCTCCTCGGTGCCCCCACTGGCCTACCCGTGGAGCGCCGAGACCAGCCCGGGGAGCCAGCAACCGAGTTCTCCTGCCGGGAGCTGGAGGCCGGCAGTCTAGTCTACGTCCATCGCGGCGGGCCCGCCCCAGACCTGACATTCCGGGTCAGCGATGGGCTGCAAGCCAGCCCCCCAGTCACGCTGAAGGTGGTGGCTGTGAGGCCGGCCATTCAGGTCCTCCACAACACGGGGCTGCGTCTGGCCCAGGGCTCGGCTGCACCTGTCTTGCCCACCAACCTGTCGGTGGAGACCAATGCCGTGGGGCAGGATGTGAGCGTGCTGTTCCGAGTCACGGGGGCCCTGCGGTTGGGGGAGCTGCAGAAGCAGGGGGCAGGCGGGGCGGAGGGCACCGAGTGGCGATCTACACAGGCCTTCCACCAGCGGGACGTGGAGCAGGGCCGCGTAAGGTACCTGAGCACCGACCCACAGCACCACACCGAGGACACCGTGGAGAGCGTGGCCCTGGAGGTGCAGGTGGGCCAGGAGGCCCTGAGCAATCTGACCTTCCCAGTGACGGTCCAGAGAGCCACGGTGCGGCTGCTGCGACTGGAGCCACTGCACACCCAGAACACCCAGCAGGAGGCCCTCACCACAGCCAACCTGGAGGCCACCCTGGAGCAGGCAGGCCCGAACCCCACCACCTTCCACTATGAGGTGGTTCAGGCCCCCAGGAAGGGCAATCTTCAGCTCCAGGGCACGCGGCTGTCAGACGGCCAGAGCTTCACCCAGGATGACCTGCAGGCCGGCCGGGTGACTTACGGGGCCACAGCTCGTGCCTCAGAGGCAGTCGAGGATGCCTTCCGTTTCCGCGTCACGGCCCCGCCACACTTCTCCCCGGTGTACACCTTCCCCATCCACATCGGCGGTGATCCAGACGCCCCCGTCCTCACCAACGTCCTCCTCTCGGTGCCCGAGGGTGGGGAGGGCGTCCTCTCTGCTGACCACCTCTTCGTCAAGAGTCTCAACAGCGCCAGCTACCTCTATGAGGTCATGGAACGACCCCGCCACGGCAGGTTGGTTTGGCGGGACGCACAGGACGAGGCCACCATGGTAACATCCTTCACCAACGAGGACCTGCTGCACAGCCGGCTCGTCTACCAGCACGACAACTCTGAGACCACGGAAGACGACATCCCTTTTGTGGCTACCCGCCAGGGCGAGGGCAGCAGCGACATGGCCTGGGAGGAGGTACGGGGTGTCTTCCGCGTGGCTATCCAGCCCGTGAATGACCACGCTCCTGTGCAGACCATCAGCCGCGTCTTCCACGTGGCTCGCGGCGGGCAGCGGCTGCTGACCACGGATGACGTGGCCTTCAGTGACGCTGACTCCGGCTTTGCAGATGCTCAGCTGGTGCTGACCCGCAAGGACCTCCTCTTCGGCAGTATCGTGGCTGTGGACGAGCCCACTCGGCCCATCTACCGCTTTACCCAGGAGGACCTCAGGAACCGGCGGGTCCTGTTTGTGCACTCGGGGGCCGACCGCGGCTGGATCCAGCTGCAGGTGTCTGACGGGCAGCACCAGGCCACCGCGCTGCTTGAAGTGCAGGCCTCGGAGCCCTACCTCCGTGTGGCCAATGGCTCCGGCCTGGTGGTCCCTCAAGGAGGCCAGGGCACCATTGACACAGACGTGCTCCCCCTGGACACCAACCTAGATATTCGCAGTGGAGATGAGGTCCACTACCAGGTCACAGCCGGTCCACGCTGGGGGCAGCTGCTCCGGGCAGGCCAGCTGGTCACCAGCTTCACCCAGCAGGACCTGCTGGAGAGGGCCATTCTCTACAGCCACAACGGCAGCCTCAGCCCCCGAGATACCCTGGACTTTTCTGTGGAGGCAGGGCCTGTGCACATGGAAGCCACCCTGCAAGTGACCATTGCTGTTGAGGGGCCAGTGGCCCCCCTGCACCTGGTCCAGCACAAGAAGATCTATGTCTTCCAGGGAGAGGCAGCTGAGATCAGAAGGGACCTGCTGGAGGTATAGGGCTGGGGGCCTGAGCAGGGGTCTGGGCTGGGTAAACGGGGCCCCTCTCCCCAGCAATCATGCTGGACATGCTTGCTTGGATGGTTTGGGATGTAACTGTGGTGGCTTCTGGGCCAGGTGTGTGTATGTGCCTTGGGTGTGTACCTCTACATCTGTATCTTGTGTGCCTGAGGGTTTCTGGGCAGTGTTTTGTATGCACGGCTGCCTGTGAGTTGCATGTTCCTCCACATGTCACGTGCACACATGAACACTCTGTGGCCAACATGCAGATTCCTGGGCTCTACCCAGACCACAGACTCTGATGTGGAGCCTGAGAATCTGCATTCGAATAGGAGTAGGTTGCCTGAAGGGTTTTGATGGATGTAGACTTTGAGGATTACAGGCCTTAGAGACAGGTTTGGCTCCCCCCGCAACCCCCCACCCGCCGGCCAGCTCCTGTGTCCTCAGTTCTTTTCCTGGACCTCAGACCAGGACTTGAGGGCTGCTAACCACCCAGGAACCTCACTGAGCAACCACAGGCCATCCAGTAGGTCCATTGCCTTGCTGTGTGACCTCACACCAGTCGCTTGCCCTCTCTGGGCCTTATTCTCCTACTGAAAATAAGCTGCCAGCTTCTGAGCCTCTTGTAGTTGTTGAGGCTCTCGAGACTTCGGGGCAGATGGTGACTAAACATGTCTGGTGGCTGGAAGTCTTTGCCTAGGAGAAGGCACCTTTGAAGAGCTAGGCTTTGAAGAGTCTGGGGTTTAACAGCAGAGAGCGGGGAACAGTCTTCCAGGCAGAGGAACAGAATAAGACATGTGAGCTTGGGGTGGTGTGTAGCCTGTTATGGCTGGGTCATCAGATGAGGGAGCACCTTCGTCAGGCCCTGCAAGCTCCATAGAGCCCCGTAGTGTAGGAATCCGGGTCACTCAGAAGGATGGGGTGCCCTCTGATGGCAATAGCATGGCATGGGTAGTCAGTGTGTATGTCCTTGTGTGACATTTGTGTGTCTGGGTGCACACATTGGCGTGTGGTAAGACTGTATGTCCATGTCACTGAACCCGAGGCCATGTGGTTGTGTACATCTCCGCGAGAGTGTGTGTGTCTCAGAGGCCTCAACAGGCTCCCCCTGTGACCCCTCTGATAACCAGGCAGCCCAGGAGGCAGTGCCACCAGCGGACATTGTGTTCTCAGTGAAGACCCCGCCGAGCGCCGGCTACCTGGTGATGCTGTCCCACGGTGCCGTGGCAGCCGAGCCGCCCAGCCTGGACCCCGTGCACCGTTTCTCCCAGGAGGCAGTGGATGCAGGCAGAGTCCTGTACCTGCACTCCCGCCCTGAGGTCTGGAGCGACACCTTCTCCCTGGATGTGTCCTCAGGCCTGGGTGCTCCCCTCGAGGGCGTCCGCATGGAGCTGGAGGTGCTGCCCGCTGCCATCCCCCTAGAGGCACAGAACTTCAGTGTCCCCGAGGGTGGTGCCCGCACCCTGGCCCCGCCCCTGCTCCGCATCGTGGGGCCCTACTTCCCCACGCTGCCAGCCCTCCACCTGCAGGTGCTGGAGCCCCCCCGGCACGGGGCCCTGCAGAGAGAGGAGGGACCTCAAGATGGAAGCCTCAGTGCCTTCTCCTGGAGAGAGGTACAGTCAGGGAGGCCCGGGGTGCATCCCAGCTCTGGGGGCCAAGTCTGGGGGTGTGCAGGGAGAGGAGGCGGGAGCCCACATTTACAGAGCACCTCCTCTCACCCTGCTTCACTGGCAGAGAGAGATGAGTGTCCCCATTTTCTTCATTCTTTCACTCTGGGAGAAATGACAGTCCCCATTGCCGCCCACAGAAACAGAGGCTCTGAAGGAGTCAGTCTCCCATGCCCAAAGGTGGGGCATGAAGGGTGCTAGGCCTGAGACCCACCTGGGGACTCAGGCCTGCTGGGGCCTGACCTCCGGCCCGGGGCCTGCCCGCAGGTGGAACAGCAGCTGATCCGCTACGTGCATGATGGGAGCGAGACGCTGGCAGACAGTTTTGTCCTAGTGGCTAACGCCTCAGAGATGGACCACCAGAGCCACCCCGTGGTCTTCACCATCACCATCCTGCCTGTCAACGACCAGCCCCCCGTCCTCACCACAAACACAGGCCTGCAGGTGAGAGCGTTCTAGGACCACCTCCCACGGTCCTCGTCCCCACCAGAGAGGCCCAGCACCTAGCTCCCCTTCTGGGAGCCTCAGTTTCCTCCTCTGTAAAATGGGGATCCTGCCCCATGCCTGACTAGGTTATTGAGAGGAAAGAAGAGCTACTGCACCGAAAATAGAACACATGTGTGAGGCTTTGTAATTGGTCACTTACAAGTGCAGTAGACAGCCTTGTGAATGGACATGCTTAGTCCCGCTGCTCCCTGGACTCACCCTCATCAGGAAGCTTTTGCTATGGCTCAGAACCAGGACTCCTGAAGAAAACTGTTTCAGACCCTTAGGGGTGGACTCCAACTGCTCCCCACTCCCACCCCCAGCAAGTGCAGGCCACAGCTTGACTCCCCAACCCCCTGACTCTTACACTACTGCAGGGTAGTGGTATCCCCATCCAGCAGAGGTGGAAGCTGATGCCCAGGACAGGCCTTCTCCAGGGTCACTGTGGAAGCCACCGATGGAACAGAAAGAGTATGACTTGACCAGGGCCACACAGCAGGATAGCAAATGGGCAGGACATTGAATGCTGACCTCTAGGGTGTAGCCTCTGGCTCAGCAGCAGCTATGGAAGGTTTCAGAAGAGGGCTGATTTGGGCTGTCTGTGATATGAGAATCTTTGGTGTATAGAATGTGCCTGTGGGGAACAGCCCAGTGCTGGAGAGTTCTGCAGAGGGTAGGTTTCAGGCAGAGGGCTGCCGGGAGACCATAGTCAGAGAGTGCTGTGTGCCATTTCGCCACCAGGTGGTGCTGTCCACCATGTTTGTGCCAGGAGCCCTGTGCTAAGTCTGGGTCTATACATTATGGCCCTCCTTCCAGAGCTCAGGCTGAGGTCACCCTTGGGCTGGGAGAGGGAATACCAGCGTGCTTGGTTTTCTAGGGAGCCCCTCCCCAGTACTGCTCATAAGTTGCTGACCCAATAGGACCCTCGGAACGGGATCCTGTCCTGCTAACAGGAGACTCACCAGAGGGTCTGAAGGGAGACCCCTGCCCTGCTGGTGAACCACAGAGGCAGCACTATGGGTCGGGGTTGGCAGACTCTCTGAGGGGTGAAAGCTGGGGGCTTCCTGGGGTAGGGGTACATGAGCTGGCCTTGAAGGACAGGCAGGACTAGGGCAGATGGAGAGCAGGGAGCCTGGCATGGGAACCTTGGGCCAACAGGGGAAAGTGAATGGGGTGGAGGGTTCCTTTGTGTGGGGGAGCCCCAGATGGCGGAGGGCGGTACGGTTGGAGCCCTGATGATGCCCCCAGGCCAGGGAGGAATGAAGTGGGTAGGCTTGGTGGGAGCAGACCCCTCACAGGCCTGTACCCCCAGATGTGGGAGGAGGCCACTGTGCCCATCCCAGCGGAGGCCCTTAGGGGCACAGACAGAGACTCTGGATCCGAGGACCTGGTCTACACCCTGGAGCGGCCCAGCAACGGACGGGTGGTGCTGAGGACAGCGCCACACACCGAGATCCACAGCTTCACCCAGGCCCAGCTCGACAGTGGCCTCGTGCTGTTCTCACACAGAGGTGGGTGCCAAAAGGTGGAGTGCCCCGAGGCTGGGTGCCGGCCTGGGCCAGCAAGGCTCAACTCTCCTCCTGTCCTAGGAGCCCTGGACGGAGGCTTCCGCTTCAGCCTGTCTGACGGCGAGCACAGCTCCGCAGGACACTTCTTCCGGGTGACAGCCCAGAAGCAGCTGCTCCTCTCCCTGGAGGGCAGCCGGACGCTGACCGTCTGCCCAGGTGGGTGAGCCATGTCAGGGCCCTTCTGCTTCCCCAGCAGCCGCGGGTCTGTCCCTGGCTCCTGGTCAGAGGCTGACAGTCCCCCTTGGCCTCTCGCAGGGTCCGTCCAGCCGCTCAGCAGCCAGAGCCTGAGAGCCAGTTCCAGTGCGGGCACTGACCCCCACCACCTGCTCTACCAGGTGCTGCGGGGCCCCCAGCTTGGCCGGCTCTTCCACACCCAGCGGGGCAGCACCGGGGAGGCCCTGGAGAACTTCACCCAGGCAGAGGTAAGTGCCGCTTTCTTCAGCCACTCGAGGCTTAGACTCCATCCACCCTCCAGTGGCCCACTCTCCTCCTGGACACACTTGTGGACACGGGTACCAGCACCAGCCTCCCTGGGCCCTCCATTGGCCAGGCCCTGCATGCCCCACCTTCCAGAAGGTGGTTCTGGGGGTTGGGAGAGGGATCGGGCTTAGTGTTCCATGGAAAGGAAGGATGCAGGAGACCAGGGCTCTAGGGGCCCAGAGCAGGGATCAGGTTCTCAGACTTGGCTTCCAGAAGGAACTGCATTTGGACCCTAGGGAACTAGGGCAAGGGTATACTGCATAGGGGACACTAGACACCCCAGTGGCTGGTGAGGGACAGTGTTTGGTTTGGGGGGATAGAGTTTGGGATGAAGGCAGCTGGTGGGCTTGTGGGCAGAGTTGTGAGTCCAGGGCTCAGGTGAAGAGCCAGAAAGAAGCAGAGTGGGTCCTGAAAGCAGACGAGTGGACACAAGCAGCTGAGTAAGTAGAGCTGGGGGTGAAGCTGCCATCCATGCTTCAGGGCAGCTTCAGGACACAGCTGTCCCCGAGCAGAGGCCACCAGTGAAAGCTAGAACTCTCAGCCACAGGAAGGGGCAGACCGCCGGGCTGCTTCTGTTGGGGTCCTAGAGTGCTCTGTGCTACCTGGGCCACTGGGGCCAGCAGCCATCATTTCAATTAAGGTCCCTGTAAGTGCAGGATGCACCCAGCATTCCAGGGCAGCCTTGGCTCTCCCTGAAGGCGAAGCATGGCGGTGGGGGGTGGGGGGTGGGGGGGATGTCCTCCAGGTGAGGGCAGGAAGGAACTTTAATGGTGGGAAGATGTTTTCAGGTCTCTCACATCACCATCCCCCAGGCAGGGGTTCTCTGTGCTCCCAGCATCTGCTATGGCCCCCCTTCCCAGCCCTCCCCACAATTAAATATGCAGCAGGCCAGCTGTGCACCCTGAATCCCAGGATGCCCAGGGACAGGGGTGGAGCAGGAGGAGGACTTCAGGCCCCTCCCCCACCCTGTGGACTAGATTGAATGGCCACCAGGGGGCCATGCTGGCAGCGCCACCCAGGGAAGCTGGAGGAGGCTTTGAGGCAGACACACCCTCCCTTTGGTGAAGGGGGCAGGGGAGAACTGGGTGGGTCAGACAGCATCATGGTGGCACAGTACTCTGAGCTAGGGGGTTGGAGAGGAGACAGGGGCCAGGTGTCTCCATTCTACAGATAAGGAAACTGAGGCTTACAGAGGTCACGGGACTTTATTTGGATCCCATGGCTAGTGAGAAGCCATCCTGGGGCATTGCCTTCGGATTGCTGGCCCAAGATTCTTTCAGCAAAGGACACTTCCGGTTCCCAGAGGTCAGGGACCCCTCCCCACCTTGCCTGTGACTTGCCTCATTCCACCCGGACAGCCCCCCACCCACAAGTACCTCATGTACCCAGACCTCCAGCTTCCCACCACCCAGCTCCCGAGGGTCGCTGTTTTCTTCCTGCTCATCGGTCAGCCCCAGGCCAAAGGTCACAGCTGGCAGTCCTTATGGACCACAGCTGGCCCACAGATGTGTTTTATTTGGCTTCCACATGCATTTAATATTTTTAAATTAGTGGTCAAGATATAACCTTTGGGGTATTTCACCAACATGCAACCTGATTTCCAGTTTCTTAAAAAGCCTGTGTTCCCCTCTCCCGGACAGCCTCTGAAGAGCACCTCCTGCCTTAGGCCAGCTCTGCTCCTCCTCCTGACCGGGCAGGGTCACCACAACCCTGGTGCAATAGTGAGATGGAAGCCTAGAACCTCCCACACACTGTGACCCCAGTCGGCTTCCTTCTCATTATTGCACAAGTCCTGTTTTTCCACGAGAAGGAAAATAGTTCCCTGTGTCTCCTAAAAGGGGAAAACAAAAGATAAGCCAAGAGGACACATTGGGATTAGAAGGGGAGGGAGTGGATTTCTTGATGGAAGTGGAGACTATTCTTTGGTGTTTAACACACAGCTGACCCTAGAGAACAGCGGGCGTGGCTGGAGTGGAGAGGGAGGAGGTGAAGTCGCAGGTAACGGGTCACACAGGGTCTTTGAAGCCAAAGGGTGGTGAGCCATTGCACTGTCTGAGCAAGACTGACAGAACCCAACTTACATTTTTAAAGGCTCACCCTGTGTGAGAACCCCGCTGCGAATGCAGGAGACCTAAGAGATGCAGGTTCGATCCCTGGGTCAGAAAGATCCCCTGGAGGAGGGCATGGCAACCCACTCCAGTGTTCTTGCCTGGAGAATCCCCATGGACAGAGGAGCCTGGCGGGTTAGGGTCATAGGGTTGAAAAGAGTCGGACACGACTGAAGTGACTTAGCATGCGTGCGTTGGGGGCAGAGACAGAGCCAGGACACAGTCAGGAGGCTCTGGCAATGATCCAGGCCAGAGATGACATTGTAAGAGAAGAATTGAGGAATCAAGGGTGTCTCAGGGTCTGGGGACCTGAGCCACAGGATGAACAGAGCCATGCCCTCCGCAGTGGGAAGGCTGTGAGAGGCAGAGTAGGTCAGGGGTTGTCTTGGATATGCTGAGTTTGAGATGTCCCTCAGACATCCCAGTGGAGCTGCCCAGGAAGCAGGGAGCTATGAGCCTGGAGTTCAGAAGAGTGAAGCCCAGGGTTGGAGAGACAAATAAAGGAATCGTCTCATGGCTGGCATCTGAAGACGTGAGACCCAGTGAGAGCGCATGGGTAGTGCCTGTAGGCAGAGTGTCAAGGCCAAACCACAGACACTGGGGGGAAGGGGCAGGACCAGCAGGAGAGTCTGTAAAGAAGCAACTAGTGAGGCTGGAGGTCAACCAAGGGAGCAGAACCACTAAGAAGCCATTGGGTGGGCTGGAGGAAGGAACGCTCACTTGTGTTCAATGCTGCTGAGAACTGACCTCTGGATTCAGTGACATGGAGGCCATGGTCCCCTTGGCAACAGCAGGAACCAAAGTCTGGAGGGAGTGGGCTCAAGGCTGTGTAGGGGAGAGTATAAACTATTCTTTCTGGCTTTTTGCTGCAAAGAGCTTAAAAGGTGGAAGAACAAATGTTGGTGTAAAAAGTAGTCAGGAGAAGTTTCTTCTTTAAGATGGGTGGATAGCATAATTACCTAATGATGGGACTGATCCCTTTGGGGGGAAATTGACGCCATGGGAAAAAGATGGGTGTTGGTAGAAGCGGTGGCTTCAGGAGGGAAGAGGGACACGGGTTTCATGCAAAAGAGGAATGAGCTGTGGTGGAGAGAAGCACGTATAGAGTACTGCCTTCCCAGGGGCCCGGAGAGATGAGGTGACTTGCCCAAGGTGTCAGAGCTAGGATTTGACAGAGGCGTCTGGATCCAGAGCCTAGCTCTTTACTGTCATGTGACTGTTTTATGGCGACCCCCTGAGTTGATGAAAGAGACATAGAGCGAGGCACATTGGGGAGAACCACGAGGGTGGCTGGGCTCTGGGGGTCTGCCAGGGTGACCCCAGCGCCCAGTGCCAGCCTCAGAGGGGGTCCCAGGCCCCACAGGATCTCATTCAACCAGTGGGGTGTCCCCACAGGTATATGCTGGGAACGTTCTGTATGAGCACGAGATGCCCTCTGAGCCCTTCTGGGAGGCCCGTGACGTTCTGGAGCTCCGGCTATCCTCACCCCCTGCCCCCGACATGGTCGCCACCCTTGCCGTGACTGTGACTTTCGAGGCTGCCTGTCTCCAGCGCCCCAGCCGCCTCTGGAGGAACAAAGGTGAACAGCATGATGGGCTGGCAAATTTGGGGGTGGGGGGCACAAGGCCAAAGGTCAGCAGCTCATGTCAGCTCTGAGGACCTGGTACCTTACAGGGAGGATGGGCAGGTGGGGTCAGCAGGGAGATACGATCCCAGTTCTCCTGGGATCCTGAGCCCCAGGCTGGGGTGCCTGGTCTGAGTGGGGAGGGACAATCGGGACTTGAAGACGCTGGTCTGAAGGTCCATAGCTCTCCCTTCGGTGGACGGGACCTTCACGGCCTGTCTCCCGTCCCCAGGTCTCTGGGTCTCCGAAGGCCAGAGGGCCGAAATCACCACCGCGGCCCTGGATGCTGCCAACCTCCTGGCCAGCGTCCCATCGCCCCAGCACCTGGAGCATGATGTGCTCTTCCAGATCACACAATTCCCCACGCGGGGCCAGCTGTTGGTGTCCGAGGAGCCCCTCCACGCTGGGAGGCCCCACTTCCTGCAGTCTGAGCTGGCCGCAGGGCAGCTAGTGTACGCCCACGGCGGCGGGGGCACCCAGCAGGATGGCTTCCGCTTCCGCGCCCACCTCCAGGGGCCGGCGGGGGCCTCCGTGGCGGGACCCCAGACCTCAGAGGCCTTCGCCATCACGGTGCGCGATGTGAATGAGCGGCCGCCACAGCCCCAGGCCTCCGTCCCGCTCCGGCTCACCCGGGGCTCCCGCAGCCCTGTCTCCCGGGCCCAGCTGAGCGTGGTGGACCCAGACTCTGCTCCCGGGGAGATCGAGTATGAGGTGCAGCGGGCCCCCCACAACGGCTTCCTGAGCCTGGCAGGGGCTAGACCGGAGCCGGTGACGCGCTTCACACAAGCTGACGTGGATGCAGGACGCCTGGCGTTCGTGGCCAATGGGAGCAGCGTGGTGGGGGTTTTCCAGCTGAGCGTGTCCGACGGGGCCAGCCCGCCCCTGCTCATGTCCCTAGCCGTGGACGTCCTGCCCTCAGCCATTGAGGTGCAGCTGCGGGCACCCCTGGAGGTGCCCCAAGCTTTAGGGCGCTCCTCCCTGAGCCGGCAGCAGCTCCGCGTGGTTTCCGATCGGGAGGAGCCGGACGCAGCCTACCGCCTCATCCAGGGGCCCCGGTATGGGCATTTGCTGGTGGGTGGGCAGCCTGCCACAGCCTTCAGCCAGCTCCAGGTAGACCAGGGAGATGTGGTCTTTGCCTTCACCAACTTCTCCTCTTCTCACGATCAGTTCAGCATCCTGGCACTGGCCAGGGGTGCCAACGCATCCGCCATGGTGAACGTCACTGTGAGGGCTCTGCTGCACGTGTGGACAGGTGGGCCGTGGCCCCAGGGTGCTACCCTGCGCCTGGACCCCACCGTCTTAGATGCGGGCGAGCTGGCCAACCGCACGGGCAGTATGCCGCGTTTCCGGCTCTTGGCGGGACCCCGGCACGGCCGCGTGGTACGAATGCCCCGGGCCAGGACAGAGCCGCGGGGCGGCCAGCTTGTGGAGCAGTTCACCCAGCAGGACCTTGAGGATGGCCGGCTGGGGCTGGAGGTGGGCAGGCCAGAGGGTAGCTCTCCCGGCCCCACGGGCGACAGTCTCACTCTGGAGCTGTGGGCAAGGGGTGTCCCTCCCGCTGTGGCCTCGCTGGACTTTGCCACGGAACCTTTCAACGCAGCCCGGACCTACAGAGTGGCCCTGCTCAGTCTGCCTGAGGCTGCTCAGACCGAAGCCGGGGAGCCAGAGAGCAGCACCCCCACGGGCGGGCCAAGCCCAGCGGCCTCCAGCCCCATGCCTCCCATGGCTAGCGGGGGCTTCCTGGGCTTCCTGGAGGCCAACATGTTCAGTGTCATCATCCCCATTTGCCTAGTCCTCCTGCTCCTGGCCCTCATCTTGCCTCTGCTCTTCTACCTCCGCAAACGCAACAAGACAGGCAAGCACAATGTCCAGGTGCTGACCGCCAAGCCCCGAAACGGCCTGGCCAGTGATGCCGAGACCTTCCGCAAAGTGGAGCCAGGCCAGGCCATCCCACTGACGGCGGTGCCTGGCCAGGGGCCCCCGCCGGGAGGCCAGCCTGACCCCGAGCTGCTGCAGTTCTGCCGGACAGCCAACCCTGCCCTCAAGAATGGCCAGTACTGGGTGTGAGGCCTGGCCTGGGCCCAGATGCCAATCGGGCCAGGGACAGGCTTGCTTGGGCCCCAGCCCCATTACTCCCATGCCCTGATGCTGTCTGAGTCTGGCCCTGGGGACACCAGGGTATGGAGGGTGCTGGGAGGAAGGCCCAGGGATCAAGGACCAAGTGGAGTTAAGAGCTGGAACCTCCCCAGCTCACTTCCGGCCAAGAGAACTGCAAGGGGCTGAGAACAGAGGCAGGTTCGGAGTCAGTCCCCTGCCCTGGAGCTAGTGTGGGTGATCAAAACCAGAGCCACCTCCTAGACAAGCAAGACTCTGAGTCCTGGGTCTGTGACCTTGGGTAAGTCACACTTGACCCAGGCTGCTAAGAGGGCAAGGAGCAGAGAGGGATGGCGGGGACAGATGGGGATTCCTGAATTTTCCACTCTGTGCCAGGCCTTCCCTCATCTCTGCCCCAGGATGGGGAGGAAAACTTCTTCCCCTGGTTTTTCAGGGAGATGCTATTCCCCGGAGCAGAGGAAAGGAGGAGAGGGTCCCCCCTGCTCTCTCAAAAGCATAAGCAGTGGAATCATATATCCAGGGTGCCAGGTGGGTGGGTTGCTCTGGGATGGTTTTATTTAAGGGGGATTGCAAGGAAGCTATTTAACATGGTGCTGAGCCAGCCCAGACTGATGGAGCCCCTGGGGTAAGGGATGGAGAAAGGTCTGAGGCCAGCTCACTCCCAAGGCCCCACCTTGATGGGCTGATGGCTAGGCGAGTGTGTATCTGTGGCCCTGGAGAGGGTTGGGCTGGGGAGCATACAGGGTCTCAAGCCCTGAACTGCTGCAATGCCTGTGCCCCTTGAGGACTGTGGGGTGGGTACTTGGGGTCACTGGGCTCTGTGAGGCCTGGATAAAAGGTGCTTCAGAGGTTCTGGACAGCTGTGTGTTGTTTGTCTGACCATGCACTGCGCCCCCGTCCACACTAGCCTGCACTCCCTCGGGCCTGTCACCAGGATAGACGGGGTGTGAATTTCCACCTCCTGTAGCCTTTCAGATCTCCTCTGCCTCCACCTGTGCAGGCAGGCAGACCAGTCTTTGTGGGATGGGGATTTGGTTTGGTAGAGATAAGCTAGGCACTCTCCAAGGAGCTTGAAGAAAAGAAAAACAAAACCAAGAAACATTCAGAGCCCCCCAGCTGTAGATGTCTTAGCCTGAGTTTTGGGCTCCACAGGCCTGTTTCTCTGTCCACCTCTCAAGAGGTTGGAACAGCAAAGATGGGGAGAGAGGGGGACTTGGGGATCCCAAGGCTGGGGCACAGGGCCAGGGGCAGAGGGGGACTTGGGGACCCCAAGGCTTGGGCATGGGGAGAGGGATAGAGGGGGACCACCACAGGTGCCTCCGCTCAGTTCCCTGGAGATTTTCCCAAGGAAGATTTCTGGTGGTCTCTGCCCTTTCAACAGGGTTTCCGTAGTGGCCCAAAGGTAAAGAACCCATCTGTCAATGCAGAAGACACAGGTTCAATCTCTGAGTGGGAAGAGCCCCTGGAGAAGGAAACGGCACCCCACTCCAGTATATTCTTGCCTAGGTAGTTCCATGGACAGAGGAACCTGGCAGGCTACAGTCCATGGGGTTGCAAAGAGTCAGACACAACTGAGTGACTAAACAATGACAAACCCTTCCAACGAGAAGGCCAAAAGTGCTTCTTTTCAAAGGCAGAGCAAGCAGCAAGGGTTCCAAAAAATCAGCTGTCCCTGTACGTGGCCCAGGAGTCCATCACATAGTCAGAGATAGATCTGAGACACTGCATCTTCAGACGGTCTTTCATGAGTTGCTGAAGAGCAACTTTCCCTTCAGAGGGTCTCCCAGGGTCGTGGGCAATGGAGACAGAATCTAGGTCCCAGAGAAGAGCCCGGGCCCTGGGAGCAGGCTGGAGTCCTCAGAAGAAAAGCAGCAGGAAAGTGGTGTGAGCTCTGGGGGTACGTGGGAGGGCAGGGGAGGGGGAGGGGTGAAGGGAGGGGCGTTTGGGACCCGAGCACAGCTGCACTGGGGGTGGAGGGGCCCAGCCAACCTCTGGCAGCTCAGCAGCATCTCCTCTCTGCTGTTCTCCACATCTGTAGCATCTGAATCAGGAGTTAGGGCAAGAGAAGAGATTCCCTGTCCTCCATGCTGCTGTCCCTGGACCACCCCTCCCCACGATGCCCTTCACATCTCAGCATCCAGCCTCCTAGGACCTCCCCTACTCTCAGAAGTTTTGGGAAGAAAACCTGGAATCCTGGTAGGTCACTGCAGGAAGGGCCCCCAGAGGACCCAGGGGGACTAAGAGGGCAAGAGGCTTGTCTAGAGTCTTGCACAGCAGGCAGCCATGCGTGCATGCTAAGTCACTTCATTCTTTCTGACTCTTCGTGACCGTACGGACTGTAGCCCGCCAGGCTCCTCTGTCCATAGGGATTCTCCAGGCAAGAATTCTGGAGTGGGTTGCCATTTCCTACTCCAGGGTATCTTTCCAACCCAGAGTGCAAACCTGTGTCTCATGTCTCCTGCATTGGGTAGACCAGAACCCTGAACACAGCCAGCTCCTGTTGCCACATTGAAAGTTTCCCCCTCATGGAAGATGGCCAGGACCAGTAAGTGGTAGCTCTGCAGAGATCCCTCTGTACCCGAAGCTCAAAGTCCTGGCTCCGGCTTCCTTTTCAAGCCTGGCATCTCCAATCCACCCCACGCCAGCCTCACCCAGGGGCCCTGCCAAGGGCATCTCCATGCCACACCCCACTCTCTGCCCTGCTTCTCTCTGGAGTTCAAGGCTGCATCCTCAGGGCCCTGATATCTGGGGCCAGCATCCAGCCAGAGCAGCCAGTTTCCCTGGAAGTGTAAGCTGAGATGAGGGTGATGGACCCGCCAGGCAGGATCTGGCTCGGCTCAGGTTTCCCCAAGAGGCCTGACGACACCCTCTTTGTTCACACGCCCCAGCCTGCCCTGCCCCCAGCGAGCTGGCACAGGCCGATAACTGCTCTTGCTCCTTCAAGCCTGGGCTGCACAGTGGGCTGGCACCCAGGCGTTGTGCCAGTGGCTCTGCCAGGACCTGGGAGAGGGTCTTTGGCACACCATCCTCAGAACCCGTTCTAAATGCAGGGCCTCAGTTTATTAGGTAAATCTCTTGAAGATTTCAGATAAGCACCCCCAACTTAAGGAGGTTGCTACCCACTTTACAAAATAACTCACCATTCCTTCATTTAAGGAACTGGTTCCTCCCAGGCACTGAGGATAGGAGCCAACCTGTGTACAAGCACTCAGGAATGTCCGGGAGCCTCTGACCCTGTTAGACACACACACACACACACACACACACACACACACACACACACACACACACACAATGTGGGCTTGTGCTCACAGCTGTGCACTTTCAGACCTTCAAAAACACAACACAAAGATACATACTTGCCTATGTACCCCCTACACACACACACACACACACACACACACACACACAAACACGCACTTACAGGTACACAGACTCCAGAGTTGAGTGCCCCTTGCCTATAGTCCTCCCACAGTCCCAGGAGCTGGCCATGTGGAACCAAGGACCGGGATATGCAGCCCATCACCAGGCCCAAACTCACTCCCGCAGAGCTGGGAAGTGACCCTACTGTGGAAAAGATGGTGGAAAGGGGTGTGGGGAGCAGGGTAGGGCTTGCCAGAGGGGCCCAGGTCCCCAGCTTGGAAGAAGCCTTGCCCACCACCCTCAGTGCTTTAGCCTCTTAGATAATTAAAAAAAGGGGGTTTCCTTTGAGCCCCTCTCCTCATTCTATGAGCTGGCCCTTTAAGTGGAGTTGCTGGGGTGGCTGTAGAACCCACAGAGCTGGAACCATTGTCCTCCAATAGAAAGCAAGAGAAATGGTCCTCCTTCCCCACAACCAGTCTCTCCCAACCAGTGGGAACTGCCGAGGGTGTTAGCATCTTCCTCTGGGCCCTGAAGATTCCAGATCTTAAAGGGCTGGAGGTACCTGGGCAGCAACACCTCCCCCCAACTTCTCAGGTTGGGTCTGCTATTCCTGGCTGGCACATGTGAGGGAGCCCTGGCAAGTGAGTGGAGCCAAGATGGGGCAACTAGATGTGCTGGGCTCCTCTCTCTGCAGCCTCTGTCCCATCTTAGGTCCTCTCATAGTTAATGTTATCCCTGGGTAGTCACCGTTGGGATTAGTCAGGCATTGGCAAGGGCATTTGGTGCCAAAAATCCTGTGGGAGATGCAAACAGAAATATACCCAGCCCTTCCTGAAGAGCCCCAGACATGCCAGTGAATACCACACCATGTGTGCCCTAACCCAGCGGTGTGAGCAGGCTGGTGCAGGGAAGCCCAGAGTGGGAGGGCCTCCGGCTCTGGCTGCTTCGTTTCTCCTTACAGAGCGCCAGGTCTTTCCATGGAAGGAGCAGCCACGCAGTGGCTAATGCCGAGCGTGCCCAACCCACCTCTTGCTCACATGTCCATTCTCAGTGCAGTGAGGTACAGTATTTAACTGACAGCTGTTGTCGTCATAAAAGGTGCCAACTCCTCAGAGAGCCCCCTGTGGCTACTAGGATGGGTGGTGCTACGTTCCTTCACACTTCAGATGTCCTGGGAGCCCCTAAAGACAGAAGCAGCCCTTGCTTAAATCAACCAGTGGCCCAGAAGTGACTTTTCTACCTTACCCAGCCTCAGCTGGGAGCTGGAGGAGCTCCCCAAGCTCCCAACCTAGGAACTGCCAGCTCAGGTAGCCCTTAGCCTGGAGCTAAACCTAAGGCTTCCTTCTGAAGCTTTGTGAGGTCACAGAGGGCTCAAGTGTCAGTCCTGAAGTCCAAATTAGCTAGGTTGTCTAAGTCCTTAAAGCAGGGGAGGGTGAGGACGGCAGGTAGATCTGATCCAGAGAAGAGAGTCGGCAAGGAGTTGCCCACTCCCACCCTTACCTCCCAGCGACAGACAGGTCCCTGGACAGTGCAGCAGCTCTGTGCACCCCTCCGTCTGCGATCCAGCCTGTCCTTCCCTCCCTGGCCCCTCCCCACCTGCAGAGGAGAGAACAAAGAAGGGAGGTGTCCAGCCAAGGTTATGGGTCAGTGCATCGGGTCTCCTCTCGGGCGGAGCACGGCAGTCAGAAGAAGAGGGAAGAAGCTGCTAGCCCTGGCCCGCTACCTCCCAGCATGATCAGGAAGTGGGGCTGGGCCTCCCCAGAGCTCTCCATCCTGTAGAGGGTGGGGAGCAGGAGGAGCTAGACAGAGGCTTCCAAGCTAACTCTTCTGTCCACCCAAAATAAATGCTGACTCTGACCTCCAGCCTGCCCTGCTACTGGGACTGTCTTTGGAGCACCCAAGTCCCCTCCCTTCCCAGGTCTCAGAGGTCCCCAGCCTGGGAGAAGGTCCCAGCCTTGCAGCCCCTCCCTGCAGAAGGAGGAGACAGTTCAATGCTGTGTGCCCCCACAGGCCAGGGTCATGCCAGTCCAATGCTAGGCATGCAGAGATGGTCAGGAAACATCTATTGCCAGAATACAGCCCCTCCCTACAGACCCAGAGGTCTCTCACCACCAGTCCCACCCAGACCTCCTTTCCCAGCTTCCCTCATCCCCCAGGAAAGCTGACGAGGCTCCACACTGCTGCTCTGGCTCCTGCCTTCCCTCCCGAGGCCAGGCAGACCTCAGGTTTCTAAGGGGCAGGTTTGACTCTCTCTCTCCCAGACTCTTCTCTGTCCCTCCACACCCAAACCATGGCTCCCTCCCACCCAGACACCTGGGGTCTATCTGCTCAGAATCTCATGGGCAGAACACTTTGACCAAGTTAAATGTGGAAGCCCACCAGAGAGAGAGTCAAAATGGATTACACAGGGCAGGAGGGGGAGACAAACTAGAAGCCCTACCACTCAGGCTCCCCTGCTACTCCAACCCCTCGCCAGAACCTTCCTGGCCCAGCTGGTCTAACCACTGTGGGACCAACTGCATTCAGCTTGGGGGCTCAGAGTCCCAACCTTACAGGAGTGCCTTGCCACAGTCACATAGCCATCCGCTGGCAGAGCTGGGCCTCCTCGAGTTTCCAAACCCCTCCAGATGCCAAGGATGCCTCTCCCAGCAGTGGGATTCCTGGTTCCCACAAAGGCAGCAGAGCAAGTGCAGGTGGGCCAGGGCTGCCAGCCATGCTAACAAGGGCAGAGACCGCCAAGAACCAGAGAGCGGCAGGGGGAACCCTGTTGGGTCTTGTTGGGGAAGGTGGAGCCTGTTGTAAGGGGCTGTTGAGCAAGCAGGCAGATGGGCAAGGCTGGCATAGCCTGGGCACTCCTGGAAGGCAGTGACTCAGGCCGGAAAGGCCCCTTCTGAGTCAAGCTGGCTAAAAGATTGCCTTGTGAGGGTGCCACCTGCGCAGATGGCTAGGGCAAGGTCTGAGGATGCTGAGAAGGTTCCAGGCCTCAGGACCTTCACCCTTCTGCCCCATGGTCTGCCCTGAGGACCTCAGAGTCTGGGGGCAGAATCCATGAACTGAAGGAGGGAGGGCAGAGGTGGTGACTGTGCCTGCCCAGTGAACTTGTACAAGTCCACCCACCTGTTGTAACTCGTGATGGGATCATTGACACCGGAGAGGATAAAGCCAGCTGGGAGGAGCAGGCTGCCTGCTTTCTGCCTAGAGCCTTACTGCTTCATTCCTGCCCCATCTCCTATCCCTTCCAGCATCTGTGCAATGTATCCAGACAGAGGCCCAGGCCACTCCTCTGCCTGAGTTAGGACCTAACAGAGCAACTGACCAAGGCTTTGTTTCAAAGGGTCATGGCTGTGACAAAGCTGTTAGAAGAGCCCCGGACACACAGTGAACACTCAGTATATGTGTCAACGGTCAGTAAATGTTGACACTGTGATGAGTTGCTGTTGTAACAGCAGTTGTTGAATTGCCTGGAGTGGATCTGGCATGTTGTAGGTGCTTCCAGGTTGGTGTTACTGTGATCTTTGTAATTTATCACAGTTGTCACAGTGCCTGGTGCACAGTAGGTGCTGAGCAAATGTTCAGTCTTCCTGGAAGGCCAGATGCATGCATCCCCCACCTGAAGAAGATGGACGTGGGAGCATGTGCTTTGCTGGGCTTGGGCAGGGAGAGTGAGGTGTGCAGCAAGGGGTCAGGTTCTGGGTAGGAGAAGCCAGCAGCCCCACTCTGACCTCCCGCCTCCCCATTGAGTCAGAGGACTTACCTGAGGTTAAGCCAGGGTATTAGGAGGGAGGAAGATAGATGCAGAGCTTGAGCAAGGAGGAGACGGGCCCTGGAGCAGGCAGGGCTCTGGGAGCAGACTGAGAGACGCTCCTGTGGAAGCCAGGTCTGAGCAGAAGCAGCCCCCAAGAGTCCAGTTCTGGGCTGGAAGCACTCCTTCCCACTGCCCACGCCCCCAGAGTCCACCCCTTATGATGCAGAACCAGGGTAGGAAGTTGGGGGCTCTGAGACCTGGAGCAGAGTTCTGCACCCAGTCACCCTCAGTGTGAGTGGCCCTGTTTGCCCAATTACCTAGGAATCACCTGAGGAGCCTGAAGAGTTGGTCAGATTGGAACACCACTACCCTCATATGTATGTACCCCGCACCCCACCCAGCCAAGGCCAACAGGGCAGGGTTGCAGTGCCAGGGAGGGAAGGAGGCTGCCCGCTCACCAGCTAGGACGGCACAGCCTCCCGCTAACCAGAGAGGAACAGGGAGGGGCTCTGTGCTCTGGCCTTGAACCCAGCCCTCTAAAGCAGGGCAGGATGGGGGTGGAGGCAGTGGATAGGATCTGATCCCTCCCACCCATTCACACCCACACGTTGCTTAGGAAGAGGGAAGGACTCCCCAGAGCAAGTCACTGGCTCCTAGGGGGTGTGGAAGATGACATCAGGGAGGAAGCATGCATTCAGCCACCAGCTCTGCGGCAACACACATGTATATGCACACACACACAATTTAAGGGACTGCCACATATGGCCGTGCACTCAGACATGTGCAGATTCACTCCCTGACAGCAGCCGACCTGTGCAAACCAGAATCCACACACACCTTCTCCCCAGAGACCCGAGACACAGCCATGTAGACATTCTGGGTCACCAGCTATGAGCCAGGCACCGTGCTGGGCACAACAGAGAGACCCCAGGTCCCCTGAAGGCTGTCTTCTAACAAACAAATACATTTAACGTCTAACTTGCAGAGGAGATTGTGTGATGTCTTGAATTTTCTGGAAGCAACAAATGTGGGGGAGTAAGATACTGGCCCAGGGTTGATAATTGTTGAAGCTCAGGTATGGATACACAGCGATCCATGATACTGTATTAGCTTCTCTATTTTGTATATACTGGAAACTTTCCAAAATAAAAATTAAATACATGTACATATACAATTGGCAATTGATAATAAGTAAAATGAAGTGGGGGAAAAGGCAGGGTAAAGATACAGAGCACTAGAACTAAGAAGTCAAGGAAGGCTTCTCCAAGGAGGTGACGTTTTAAGCAAAGACCTGAATTAACTGAGGTTCAAACCACACAGACATTGGGAAGGAAGAACAATGATCAACCCTGGGCCAGAGTCTTACTCCCAGCATCCCTTGCTTCCAGCAAACTCTAGATATCACACAGTCTCCTCTGCAAGTACTTAAAAGTACCCAAGTTAGATGCTAAATATAGCTTTTTATTAGAAGGCAGAAAAAAGAACATTCCAGACATAAGGGACCAACAAATGCAAAGGTCCTGAGGTATAACAAGCTTGAGAAATAGCAGCTCAGTAGGTCTGGAATTCTGTGACCAAAATACACAGGATTCCACAGTGAGATCAAAGGGGCCTTGTGGCTGTGATAAGAGAGGAATCTCTCTTAAGAACAGCAGGATGCCCTGGAGGTCGAAAGCACAGGAGAGACGTGATTTGATTTAGAATATGGTCTTAAAAACCACTCTGGAGACTTCCATGATGATCCAGTAGTTAAGAATCTGCCTCCCAATGCAGGGGACGCGGGTTCAATCCCTGGTCAGGGAACTGAGATCCCATGTGCCAAGGGGCAACTAAGCCCACGAACTACAACTAGAGAGAAGCCCGTGCACTGCAAGGAAGCGCCTGCATGTGCAGCTACACATGTATACACCTGACACAGCCAAACAAATAAATATTTTTTAAAAACCCAGCTCACTCTGGCTCCTGTTAGATTTTCGAGAGGAGGAGACAACAGAAGTGTTTGGAGACTAGTACAGTAGTCCGGGCAAGCATGGCACACTGGCTTGGGACTTGTGGTGAGATGGTGAGACAGATCCAATGTGGGATCTCTTTTGAGGAACTTTGCTATGTGAAGCAAGAAAAAGAGAGGAGCTAAGCACGATTCCCTGATAGCTTAGTTGGTAGAGAATCTGCCTGCAATGCAGGAGACCCCAGTTCGATTCCTGGGTTGGGAAGATCCCCTGGAGAAAGGAGAGGCTACCCACTCCAGTATTCTTGGGCTTCCTTTGTGGCTCAGCTGGTAAAGAGTCCGCCTGCAATGTGGGAGACCTGGGTTTGATCGCTGGGTTGGGAAGATCCCCTGGAGAAGGGAAAGGCTACCCACTCCATTATTCTGGCTGGAGAATTCCGTGGACTGTATAGTCCATGGGGTCGCAAAGAGTTGGACACAACTGAGTGACTTTCACATTCACTTTCAAGCATGATTCCAAAGCAGAACCTGAGCTTGGAAGTGAGGGCTGGGGACACAGTGGGGAGTATGTGCAGCTGGTTGATTATAGGCACAGAGCACCCCAGTGGGGACCTCACACGGGCGCAGGAGCACCTAGAGTCAGCCCCCCAGCAAGCACACAGGGGGATGCACACACTCTGGGACACCAGGCACAGAGCTCTGGCCCCACCCCTGCCTGCCCCACCCTGCCCCACACGGAAGCCCCAGGACTACAGCCCCCGTGCTCTCCAGCTCAGCCTCAGCACCCACAGGGTCCCCAGTCCTAGCATTTCCTTACCAACCCTCACCACCGCCTCCCATGTCGGCCCCTCGAGCAAGGAGTCTTCTGACTCCCTTTCTTCCTGGACACCAGAACCCAGCCCCTCCGCCCCCAGCCTCATCTGTCCAGTCACCTCCAGATCCTGTTCCCATCCCCCAGCCTAAAGCAGATTCTTTACCACCTGAGCCATCAGAGAAGCCCACAGATAATTATCACTCAATAAATATTGACTCAGCACTCTCTGTGGGCCAAGCCCTCTGCCCTTCCACCTGCTGCCTTGAAGGCGCATGGTCACCTCCACCAATCCCCACCACCTCCCCCCCCATTCCCCTCAATTCCTAGCACTCCTGCACTCGCTCTACTGCAAGACAGTTGCCCACCCCCAACCCCCTGCCCACCAACCAGCCTGCCAGCCTTGGAAGGGCGCCTGGTGCCGTGGGAAGGGCACGGCTGTGTCCAGGCAGAAGTCAGTTCTGTCTGCCACCAAGCAGCTGCACCGTCTCACGCAGGTGACTCGTTGCCTCTGAGTCTCCGTCTGCTGGAGAAGTCCAGAAATGGTTCTCACCTTCCAGACCATGGTGAGCAAGGAGACAGTTCACGGGAATACTGAGGCCGACGCCCAGCACGGAGCAGCACATGGCAGCCGTTCAATGGCCGCTGTTGTGCACTCGGGCCCGGCCCTGACATCCACCCACTGGGTGGCCTTAGAGGGCTCATCCAATCAGTTTTCTCACTCATGTAGGGGGGTAACGGTATTCCTGGTCCTGCCTGTCTCTAGGGCTGCTCAGAAGCTGATAATCCCAGCTGTTCCTTACTGGGTCCTTGGCTGTGTGCAAGCTCTGTCCCGCTGATGTGTTTGGCTCATAGATCCCCCCTAACAGCCATCTGGAATTCCTGTTATAAATGGAGAAGCGGAAGCATGACAGCATTAAGGAACATCCCAACGACAAGCAGGTGTAGAGTGGATCTGTACTCAGGCTCAGCCACGCGGGTCCTGCTTCTGAGTGGTGGAGGGAAAGGGGCTTTGTGTCTGCGGGGCAGCAGGGCTGCTGCCAGAGCCTCATGCTATGCTCACCCAGAGCACTCCTTCCAGTGGCAGCCGAGGGACAAAGTCAGCCCAGAAAAGGCCTCAGGTACCTCCAGGCGCCAGCCAGCCCCCAGCTCCCACCTCAGGCATCAGTCATTTACCTCCCCACAAGAGGTAGCCCAGACCCTGGGTACTGCTCACACCAGCTCTGCTACTCTGCACCTCCCTCACTGGGCCCTATTTCCCAGTCTGTGAAATGATGTTGATTATCTCTTGCATATTGGGTGGTTGTGAAACACTGGCCATCCATTGTCCACCACGGTACCGCTTGCCCTGGGGGTGGTAGATGCCCCAGATGCTGGGAGATCCAGGCATAGTGGGGACTTGAACGCCTTTCTCAGGCAGAACCAGACCTCAGAAGACAAAGGGTTGCACATGGTCTCTAAACAGCTTCCCTGAGCACCTGGTGCTTGAATGTGTGGTGGAAGCTGTGGAATGATTTTGCCAGCCCCTTGAGGTTCCCTGAGGCCCACAAGGTACAGGGACAATTGAGGGAACCTGGAGTGCCCCAAACTGAAAAAGGGCCAGACCCATGTAGGCTTAAGGGTGGGATCAAAGGAGCAGGTGGTGGGAAGGCAGGAGACTGGGGAAGATGAGCCAAAGGTCCAGTGCTAACCTAGGACCACGGAGGGCACACAGGCCCAGTGCCAGGGTCCAGGGGCTCTGCAAAACCCACAACAATGTTTGTAGCCAGGTGGACAAAAAGTAGCAAAACACCAAAAAGCAAAAGAAAGACAAAATCAAAATGAATAAAATTTAATTAAATATCTACACAATAAGACATTGTCAAGTAATTAACTGAACCCAACTCAACTAGGTATATATGAATGACCTTTAATGAGGAATGCAGGCAAAATTTCATACGAGTGATAGGATCAGGGATTCAGCTTCTAAAGTTCAAAGTGCCAGGGGCCTGCCTAGGGTCTTCAAATGTGCCAGCCCCAAAACTTACATGCCTCCCTGGGGAAAGGAGGGTCCCAAGATTGATTTCAGATTACTTTTCTATCGGGTTAACAAGAAAGCAAAAGGGAAATTTCAGGTCATTATAGAAAAATGAAGTGATGTTCCTCGCACATGTTCATTTGTAAATGGAGACCCTGAGTCACTGCAGACCTCGCTGTGCAATGCCGCCCTCAGCCTCTTCATCCCTGGGGGACTGGTGGGACTCACCCCACCCTCAAAGTCCCTGCACATTTCAGCAGTCAGTTTGCCAGTCTCCCATTCTTTCACACCTCTGGAGCTAAGATCTGCCAACCCCTCTTCCTCCAGACCTACAGGAGTTAATCAAGGTGACTTTAGGGAATGAGGCCAGAGAGCTGGGTTCAAGTCTAGCCCCACCCCTGACCCACTGTGTGATCCTAGCCAGGTCGCATCCTCTCTCGGGCAGAGCTTCAGTCTCTTTGTCTGTGAAATGGCATAACAATGCCTACCAGGGCTGCCATGCAGACCAATGAGACACTGTGTGAGACAATGCTTTTTAAACAGACTAGACTGCATTGGGGTTTGACTAACCAAACAAAACCAAAGGAAAAAAGCTTTGCCAAAGCCTGGAGCAGGGTTTCACAATCAGCCCTTCTGAGCTATATCTGGGGGAGGTGAATTTTTATGCTTCCTTGTGGTCTTTTTGCCAGGCCTCACCATCTCCTCTTGCCCCAAGCAGCAGAGAGAGGGATCAGAGCCACAGTGGTGGGGAAGCAGGTTGGGGTGTGTTGGGGTGGGTGAGGGAGCCAAGCCGGCTTGGCTCCTGGAGGCCTGAGTCAGCGGGCAGGCAGGCAGGGCGGGCCCAGTCCTTGCAGGCTTGGGGAGGAGATGGTGCAGGAATGTTCCTCCCGCCCAGGCCTGGGACTTGCCCACCACATCCTGGCTCTTAAATGCAAGATGCCTGGAGCTTTGTTGAGTGGGTTCAGCCAGGGGCCTTCAGAGGCATCCTGGCCCCAGGGACTGCCCCGGAGTGGCCAAGGCCAGGCCACAGAGCCTACTGGGAACTGATCTCTGACCCTAGAGCATACCCCATCCCTGCTGGGTGATATAGCCAGGTTTCCCGTCTGTGCAATGAGGAATTGAACTTGGTGGTGTCAGATAATGAAGGATCCAGACTGGTTCCCCCAGGAGGTGATGCAGGCCGAGTCTAAGAGCATCTATGTGTATGACACCTTTGCTATGTGCTTGTGTGACTTTGTGGCCATCCATGTCTTGAGTGTGTGTGCCACTGGGTGAGTCCTGTGTGCACAGGCCTATGGTGGGGCTATGAGTGACAAAGTGGCTGAGACAGATAACCCGCATGTGAGTGTGGGCAAGTGTGGACGTGGCTGGGAATGTGTGACTGTGTTGCACTGTGGCTGGGAGTGCAGGTGTGTCAGCATGTGACCATGCATATATGTGTGTGTGGAGCCAGGTGTGACCTGTATGCCCATAGGCAG
The DNA here is from genome assembly GCA_024291935.2 of Okapia johnstoni. Lineage (NCBI taxonomy): Eukaryota > Metazoa > Chordata > Mammalia > Artiodactyla > Giraffidae > Okapia > Okapia johnstoni. The sequence continues at coordinate 29,115,288 of CM044326.1, forward strand.
GCTGTGTGGCTGTATCTGCTTTGGGTTGGGCAACCGTGTCTGTGACCAGACCTGGCTCTGCCACAGCTGTGGCCCAGCAGTGGCCCCATGGTCCATGGCCCTCCTGTGTCCAGGAAGCAATAGGGTGCGAGATCAGAGCCATCCCCATTCCCCAACCCCCATATGAGGCCACAAAGCAGACTCCTTCCCTGGGCTGGGCCAAGACTGGGGCTCGGGGTCCCCTGCCCCCCACCTCCAGGTCCTGGTAGCTGCCCAGGACAGAAAGAGAGGCCTTATTTTCCACCCTCCTCCCCAGGGAGGAAACTGGAGGCAGCTGAGCCCAACTCAGTCTGGAACATCTGCCTGGTGTATGACTGAGGCTGGCCAGCAGACCCAGCCACCACCAAACTGGCCCCCCATGCACACTGGTCCCCCGGCCCTTGCTGAAAGAGGCTGGCCAGCCCAGATCAATCTCAAATTCCTCCAGCACCCTGACCCACACAGAGAGAAGGGCTTTTACATCCCTGCTTCCACCACACAAACGTCCATCCCAGCCTAGAGACCTCAGAGGCTTGGCCCATCCTTCCCTTCCCTTCCCTCACATCTTGATACTTTTCCTAGGTGCAGCCCCTCCTGAGAAACATATCAGACCAAGCCCCCTCACCCTGAGGACGGAAGGTGTGGGAGGTGGCCCCCCCTCTCAAGAGACACAAGAGGTGACGCTATTCCCAGGGCAGGAAGCATGAAAAGGGGACTCTCCAGGCACTAGTGTTAAGAGCATTCTCATCACTCAACACAGACGAGCCCTGGGAAGACCACCCCCTCACCCCCGCATCTCCCCATGGTCAGAGAGCTCACTGCAGAAGGCTGCCTAGAGGTTGAAGCTGAGAAGAGGTTAAGGGTGGGAAGGTCCTCGGATGGGTTGGAAAATGAAAGAAGGAGGGCAGGGAGGAGAGAGGGGAAAATTCCACAGAAAGTCCCAAATCTGACCTAATTTTGACCCAGGGCCAAGGGCCCATTCCAGAAGTTCCTCTGAGGACTCTCTGCCGGATCAGGGAGCCTCTGCTGCCTCTACCCCGCTGTACCTGCCGCCCTTTATTCCATCTCACTGCTGTGAGCTCCCCTGGCCCCCAGCCCAGTCAAAGCCTCCCCTGATGCCCAGAACCCCAGCAGCCCTCCCTCCACCCCGTCCCCACTGCCCCCAAGAGAACCTCGACCCCCCAGCCTTCCTCTTTCCCGTGTGCAAACAGATTCCTGTCCATTCTGCCTAGGACATGCCCAAGGGCACAGCTGGTGGTCCGCATCAGTTTCCAACCAGGAAGCCACTGCAGGGCTGGGTACCCTGAACTGGATGGCTTGGGGAAGGACACAGGGTCTGAGTCCCACCCCCTCTCCTGGGGGCAAAGCTGGGATATGCCCTTCTGGGGAGATGAACCCCCTGTCGACTAGACTGTCCCTTCCTTATGTGACGCTCAGTCCTGGATCACAGAGCAGCAGAGCCAAACCCCTGGCAGGACTCCACCCATTTGAGAAAAGAGGAGAGTGAGGTCTAGGAGGGGTCTGCGTTGAGCTGGGGTCCATGGCCACCCAGAGGTCTCCAGCTACCCCCGACCACCCGCACTGCCCTCCCCCCACCAACTTTTGAGGTTCTGGGGTGAATGCTGTGCCCATCACGACCTCAGAATCTGGTCCAGCTGCTCCCAGGGACAACTAGGACTCCATCCTTCCCTCCACCCTCATGCCTCCCGGGATCCAAATAAGGAGTCATACTTTTGTTATCTTAATTGGAAAAGGTTTATCAAGAAAACAAGAAAGAATGAAGATTGAAGCAGCAGCAGCCAGAAATAGCCATGACCTCCCAGGAGGGCCAACAGTGGCATCTGTCAGTTTCTGAGCATACCCCGGCCTGGGGGTGTGGGAAGAGCCCCCTCAAGGGTGTAAACGTGAGTGGGAGACAGCACAATCCCACCAGGACCTGGATGGCATCACAGTGAGCCTGGTGATGGGCAGGTGGGCCCGGGATCCCTGGGGCGACGGGTAAGTTGGCCCCTGGGAGCTGGAGGTCAAAGCTTGCCAGGAGTGTGAGAGCTACGGCTGGTGAACTCAAATACCCAGTAACCCGCGGGTGTGCACTCCAGGCAGGTACCACCAAAATCCTGGGGTCTGTGGCTTGTCTCAGCACCTTGAGCCCAGGGCAAAGATGCTGCATGGTCCCCTAGCCAGGGGTGAGGGGGCTCAGCTGGTGAAGAGTCAGGAGGAAGTTGGCCTGCAGCCCCTCCTGTGGGGTGGGGGAGAGCGGGGCAGGGACAGGGGCATGGGAGCCAGGCAGATCCCCGCCCTCTGTCACACAAGGGGACACACCAAGGGGGCACCAAACTTGCTAGGGAAAGATAAAGGAGAAGAGGTGTTTCTATGCCTCCACAGCTTTGTCCAGGCTGTTCTTCTCTGAATGCCTTCCCCATCCACTGTCCCCACTTACTGTCTGGCAGGTTCTTGTCATCTTTCAAGACACACTGCTCACATGTCACCTGCTCCATGGAGTAATCCCTGACCAGCAGAACGAGTGGTCCCTTCTGCGAGCTTCCAGAAGCCCTTTCCTTACCATCGATCATTCTGTATTGCCCCCACCTGTTTCTGCGTCTGACCCCCACCTCAGCTGAGGACAAGAGCAGGAGTGTCGCAGCCCTGGATGCCCAGTGTCTGACCGCAGCAGGCCCGCATGTCTGCTGAACGAATGAGGGGGAAGTGGCCAGGTGGGCATGCGTTATAGGCTTCAGGGGAAGCTAAGACCCCGGCCTCAAGTGACTGACCAGCAGCCCAGGCCTGGGCCTGGAGGGCTCCTGGCCCCGTTCTCATCCCTGCTGTGCCCCCAGCCCTAAGGGGTGGGGGACTTTCCCAGGGATATTCATGACTCCTCCAAAGGCCACCCCCAACTCCCCGCCCTCCAGGCACTCCTGGTGTGGGAAGGCCCCAGGGGCAGAGCGAGGGCCTGGGCCACGCGGTCAGAGGCTGTCATACATGCGCAGTGTCTTCTCCAGCTGCTGGCCAACCCGCTGGTAGAACAGGATCTGCTGGCGCAGGTAGTTCTGCATCATGTGCTTGAAGTCGAGCTCGCGGCGCTGGTGGAAGTGGTTCATCTCAGCCTGCAGGGCAAAGCCCACCACGCGGCAGCGCCGGCGAATGCCGTCAGCCTCCTCCTGCGCCATGCGGCCCTCGTCACTCATGCGCTGGCTCTCCTTCACCTTGGCAAAGGCACCTGGCACAGGCAGAGCAGAGGTCAAGGGCAGTTAGGGCTCCAGTCTCTCCCATTCGCTTCCTAACCCCGCCCTGAGACCCTTCGACGGCAGAGAGTACCCTCATCGGCTCAACTTGGGCCTCCCTCCTGGGCTCCAGACCCATAGTCCAGCCACTTGATGTCTCCACCGGGATGTCCCCCAAGCCCTCACCTTCAGCATGTCCTAAGCCAGACGTACCATCTTCTCTCCAAACCTGAGGCACCGCCAGCAGCGCACACCTGACCGGTCACAGCCCTGTTAGCTGTACTGACTTCTACGACCAGGCTGTCCCCACCCACCACAGACCTCATCACCCCTCATGCTGGTTCCCCGTTCAGCTCAGATATCACCTTCTCCAGGAAGCCTTCTGGGCAGTCCCACTGCATGAGGTGCCTCTCCACGCTCTCAGGTGTCCTGGGCTTCCCTCTACCACAGCTCTTACCTCTCTGTGGTTTTTCTGACTGTGTCCCTCCAGGTATGAGCTCAATGTCTCTAGCACCTAGAACAAAGCCTAGCCCATGCAAATTCTTATATGTGTCTGCTAAACTGATTCAATCTCACTGGACTGCTACAACAGGCCCCCCACGGTCTCCCCACTTCAGTCCCAACCTCTGAGAGGTTCTCCATAGCACCTGAAGAGTAGCCAAGCTGGCACCCATAGCTCCAGGTCTCCCCTGGCTTCCTTCTGGCCTGCAGAGCAAGGTCCCCCGTTCTCCTGGCCTGGGAGGCCCTCTGAGAGTTGACCCCTACACCTGTTCCACACTGACCCCATATTCATCAAACTCACCCTTTCTCTCCTACCTCCCTATCTCTGCCTCCTGGATCCTTATGCATCATTCAAGGCTCTGATCAGGTGCCACTCCCACATGGAGCATCCTTCTTCCTGCCCCCATCACACTGCTGATTCTAAAACAGAGGCTGAAAGGCCACCTGGAGTTTTCCTTTGTGTGTGTCTCTCACATATACGCTCTGTTCCCTCCTCACTTGAGTCCCCAGGGGACTAGAGGAGGACATTGTCATAACCAGGTGACAGATGGGGAGTCAGGGGATGAACCTGTGGAAGGGACCCAATTTGGAAGAACCTGAGTGGATCAACAAGCAATTGGTAAAAGGATTTCAGTTCCGAATTAACGGGCACTTGACTGATTCTGCGCTGAAGCCAGTGGGCAGATGCTGAACCAGGGAGGCAGTCTGCCTGTGCCTAGCAAGGCACTCCTCAGGGCTGTACGGAATCCACCATGTGAAGAAGAGTATGGAGGTGGGCAGGCTTGGCACAGAGGACAGCATGCTCCCAGAGCGCTTCAAAAGCACCCACCACACACGAGTAACAGGCTTGTCTTTCATGCTTCCCACCTTCTCTTTAAGGGGGCTTCTCAGGGACCTTTGAAACATAGTCTGTTTACTCTCAGGTTGTTCAATGCATTCAGGATGTATTTACTGAGCATTTACTACGTGCTGGAAATAACTCTGCTTTTAGAAGGAGCAGTACCCATGGAAGGCGGCAAGTGTGTGTCTAATCGGCAAATAGTGGCATTTCGGGCAGGCCGACTCACATTTGCAACACTTCCAGGACTGCTCACACAGCACCCAAAAGAACTCCGCAGTGCCCAGCTCCCAGCCCACTTGGTCCTTTCAGCACCTTCCTTGAACCACCTCTTCTTGCCTCTTGTTCCATCCTTATTGATTCATTCAGATTCTTCCAAATTGGGTCCCTTCCCCAGGTTGATCACCCAGACCTGGGCAGAAGGAGAGAGATTGACTGTGGGACCAAGATGAGACCCCCATGAGAGGCTTCAGAGCAGGAGCGGCCTTAGAGGACAGCTGTCCAGCCCCCACCCCCACGGCCATCTCCACCTCCACCACCACGCCAGTACTCTTCAGAGGAAACTCAGGCCCTGGTGGGAAAGGACTTGTCCAGGGGCTCCCAGCCTCCTTCCTGCCCACAAAGTGCGGGATGTCTGGCCCCGAGGGAGCACTGCAGATTGGGGAGTGGACACCATTTCTATTGCAGGGAGCCCGGGCCAGGTCCTCCAGGCACATACGTGAGGCATCCAGACAATGGACTCAGGAATTTGAGAAGGTCCCAAGGGGTAGAAAGAACCAGAAGAAGAAAGGTAGAAAATAGCTGGACAAAGAAACTAGAGTTAGGCTTCAGCAAAGGAAACATACCAGCCTGGATTCTACCTTCCTGAGAAAGTCTGGGTGCGGTGGGGGTGGACCTGCATTTAAGAAGCTATTTAAGGCCTTAAGCAGCCCATGGCCTCGGGCTTCCCTGGTGGTTCAAATGGTAAAGAATCCACCTGCAACGCGGGAGACCTAGGTTCAGTCCCTGGGTTGGGAAGATCCCCTGGAGAAGGAAATGGTTACCCACCCCAGTATTCTTGCCTGGAGAATCTCATGGACAGAGGAGTCTGGTGGGTTACAAAGTCCATGGGGTCACAAAGTGTCAGACATGACTGAGCGACTAAGCACAAGCCCATGGCCTTAGAGGAAGGAAATTGAGGCCCAGATAATAGGAATGAATTTATTGCAATTGCTAGGTATCCACAGACAGGCAAGGAGCCAGGAATGGGGGGCAAAGGCTATGGGGGCCAGAGGAGGCCCCACCCTACTCTCTGTCACCCTCCACCCTGTGATTCAGATGTGGGACTGGTACCAGCTAACACTAACGCACCCCAGAGACAAAGTGGGAGGCAGGGCTTGGGCCAGTCTTCCCTCACTCCACCACATTTCATCTAGGACTCACCCTGAGAGCAGAGGACCCCGGGCACCTCCTGCCCTGGCAGTTGTCCTGTAGACCGGATCCCAGAAACAGGGACGGGAAAGTTGGAGTTTCAGATCTCCAGGGTCTCAGGCATATTCCCTAAACTCCCACCTGAATTCATCTTGTCCCTACCCTAGCTTGAGGGCAGGAGGTCTGGGTCCTAGTCCACTGTGTCACCTCCAACAAGGACTGCAGGTCTCCCTACTGTCAAACAGGACAGGTTGGACTACATATGATGCTGCTGACAGCTGCTCAGGGCAGTATAGCACTTTAGAGTTTCCACATCAGTAAAATGGGATAATGATGGTACCGCTTTCTAGTTAGACCAGAGGTTTAATTGAACTAATACGATTAAAGTACTTGGGATGGAGCCTGACAGGATAAGAGCTCCAGATGCTATGTGCAGCTAGGTGCAAACTGCTTTTCAGTCACAGCCAAGACCCAGCTGGTGGTGGCTCGGGGCCATATGATTATTTGTTCATGGGAGCCTAGGAGGGGAGGCAGAAGGAAAGCTAGGTGATGGCCCAGAGCACAGAGGCTAGACCCACCTATCCTCCAGGGTAGAACTTGGTCCTGCAAGGGCCACTTTGCCTTGGCCAGCTTGTGAGCACCATGACCCCTCCATTCATGCTGTGTGGTCCAGGGCCTGCCTCCAGTCCACAGAGGATGCCAGCTGAGTTGGTGCGAGAGCACCCAACTCCCTCCCTGGTCCTTCCCCTTCTGGCTTGTCTACCCCAGGCACCCACCCCTTAGGGAGCTCCCCTTTCCCATCTGTCTGGCACAGTGGCAACAGCATGACTGTGGAGTTAGAGACACTGGGGCTCCAATTCCTGCTCTGATGATCAGCCCACCTCACTGCCCCTCATCTGAGAATGGAGGGACCCACACTGACCTCCATGGTTTGTGATGGGTCTTAGGACAGAGTCCTGCCCTGGCTGGCTCTCAGGCAGGGGCCCTGGACAGTCACTGTGTCCCCTTGCTGTCCCAGGTTAACTATTACCAAGGCTGTCTTTTCCCCCCACAAGATTGCCCTGGTTTGGATGATAAATCACATGGTTGCCCTTCTCCCTTTAGGAGAAACCCCTAAACTGAATTACAGGGACTGGGCTGGTGGGCAGACAAGGCTGGTGGGCTTCACCTCTGCACCAAATGGGTTCCATGGCCCATTTTCCTAAACTTTCTCAGGGGAGGAAACTCAATCAAGGTCACCTCAAAGACAACATTTTTCTAAATTCTGGTCTCCTAAACCCTACCAGGCCTCCTGTCTCCTTCCTCCCAAAGCCTCTCCCACATGCTCACCATGTTTTAGAAAGTGTACGAACAGGCTGACAGCATCCTGGGCACCCAGGGCCCAACTCTCCTGCTCCTCCCTCTGTGAAAGGTTTCTATCCACAGGACCACCATGGGACCTCTTCTCCCCGCAGCAGGCTGTGGTTCCCCAAAGCCTGCCCAAATCTGTCTCAGCCAGATTCAAGCCCCACTCCCTAACCACGGTAGTACCTAGGGCTGGGAAATGGTGGTACAGAGCCTAGAAAGTGGAAGAGTAAGCCCCAAAGCCCTCGGCCAGATGTGGAGGGGTCCTCTGGGTAAGGGAAGGTGGTTGCAGCCTCTGTCTGAGGTTGAATACATCAACCCCAGAGGATCACTGGCCCCTCATCTTAGCCTCCAGTGGAAACTCAGAAGTGGCCTCTCTCAGCTCTGTCCCCCCTGATCCAGGGTCAGAAAGGCCAGACTGCCTTTACTCCCTCCTCCTCTAATGGGAGCCTGGGAGCCCTGAGTTCAGGGTTGCCTTCTTGCCCCCAGCTCTGCCCTGGGTGGAGGGTTCCCAGACATGCGCGGGAGCAGCTGTTTCATCACTGTGCCCCTGCTCACCTTTCTCCTGCTGCCCACACAGGAACACGCCATCAGAGGAGCTGGTTGAACCAGCTTTCCCAGGCCCTAGTGCAGCAGTGAGAGTGGCTCTACTTCCGCACAAGGTGACACCTGCCCCAGTGGGCCAGCCGGCCCCAGCCACCACCCCTGCCCTGTCCCTGCCCAGAACTCAGAGCCAAAACTAAGGCATCGTTCTGTCCTCGAGCAGACCCTCCCCGGGACTCTCTCCCCCACCCCACCCCCTTGAAGGCCTGAGAGCTCACAGTGTCCATTCTGTGTTACAGATTGAGGAACTAATGCCCAGAGAGGGGAAGGCACTGTCCAGGGACACACAGTAAATTGGGGGCAGAGCCAAGACCAGAACTCGGCTCATGTCTCCTGAAGCTGAAAGAAGGGAAGGAGGAAGAGAGGAATGTGGAAAAGAAAAAAAAAGCAGAGAGGAGAAGGAGGAAGAGACAATAAGGGGAGAAAAGAGTCTGGAAGCTGGAGAAGTTCTAGAAGTTAACCTCCTAAAGATGGTTGGATGGCATCACTGACTCAATGGACATGAGTCTGAGCAAACTCCGGGAGGTAGAGAAGGACAGGCAAGCCCAGGGTCCTGCAGTCCATGGGGTTGCAAAAAATCGGACAGGACTTAGTGACTGAACAACAACAACATAAGGAGAACAAGGCTGGTTTACTACCAGCAACCAAGGTAGGGCGGTGATGTTTGCTGTCCCCCAGGCTCAGTGCAGAGCTTCCTGGCCCCGCCCAGAGGAAAACTCTCCACCAAGCCAGGCTTGACCTCAGGGCTCAGGGGCCTGGGAGCCAGCCCCACGCCCTGCAGACGTTCTTCCTGAGTTACCAAGCAGCCCTGGGGAGGACCACACCTCCCTCCTGCCCTGCCTGTAGTCCCCAAGGCTCAGCCACCTGCCGGGTCAGCTCCTGACTCAGCGCTCAGGCAAGAAGAGAAGCCAGGCTCAGGAAGGGGGAATCGGATGGACCATGTGGGCAGTGCCCTGGACCCCCGGTTCCTCCTTCAGCCCAGTCCGGGTGCCCCTAGGTGACCCGGCTATGAGTCACTTCCCTGGCAGTTCCTTGACAGCCCCACAGTAACAGGGACCCATCCTGTCCCTCCCCTAGGGAGGAGACCATGAGAACTGAACACACGGCTGAGCTTGGGAGGTGGCCAAAATTCATGTGTCCTTGGGGAGGTGCAAAAAGAAGGGACAGTCCCAGCTAGGCCATGGACTCCTTGTACAGCCACCCTTTTGTGGACACAGCTTCTTCATCTGCAAAATGGGGACAGCCAACCCTCCTGAACAAAGATAGGGAGGAAGCTCACAGATAGGATGTGCAGCCATGAGAACAGTCTCTGAAGTTGCAAACACAGGGAAGTGAGCTGGTGACAAGCGGGAAGATAGGCTACGCTCTGTGCTCTCGTTATCTGGGTCTGTGTCCATGTCCCCCATAAGCCTGTGGGCTCCTCAAGGGCAAGGCCTGGGCCCTGGTCAGCTCCGTGTTCCCAGAACCCAGCCTAATAACTTGGAGGACTCGATGTATAATGGGTAAATGAGTAAATGAGACCGAAACAGAGAAAATGAATGAATGAGTGAGAGAATGAATGAACAGACAAGAAGGTAAACAGTGAACTCCATGAGGACAGGAACCAGACCTACCCATAAATATCCCTGTACCTAGAATAGCACCTGTCATCTGCTAGGTGCTCAACACCCTTGCTGAATGAACGAATGAGACAGAGACTGAAAGACTAGCTGAGCCGCTCTGCTCCATCTAGGCCATCCTCATAGCCCCTGTGCCCTGCAGAGCGCAGACGCTGTCAGGATCTCCTGCCCACACTGGCTCTTACCTTTCTGCAGGTGGATGATGTCGGGGAAGTTGGAGAGCAGGCCCTGGTAGAGAGACAGTGTGTCGAGCATCCGGAAGAGGTCATTCTTGGGCTGCTCAGCGAACATCTCACCAACCATTTCATAGGTTCGGCCCGTGTGAGAGATGGCGCTGTTGAGGGCCTCAGAGCTAAAGGGGGGGTCCATCTGGAAGGCATGGCTGATGGCCTGGAAGGCATTGCCCAGCTTCTGGAATTCCTTGCGGAAGCCCCCCACATGCTTGCGCACCAGCTCCGAGGCCACCGTGCTGAGCTGCAGGACGCTGTCATCCATCTTCTTGCTGAAGGCTTTGAAGGTGTCTACGCGGTCCTCCACGTCCTGCAGGTCCTGGTGCTCCGTGGGGATCTGGAAGGTGAGCAGGAAGCTGGCACCCACCATCTCATCCTTCTCGGCCCGGCGTTTGCCCATCTTCCACTGCTTGTCATCCAGGCAGCTGAGGAAATGCTGGAAACCCTCATACTGGGACAGCACAGGGTGGCTGGTCATGTGGTCCATCCAGAGGATAAGCCGCCGCTTCCGCTTCTCAATAAAGTCCTCCTCAAAGCGACCTGTGGCCTGCTTTTCTGGGAGGTGGGGCACCGAAATGACAGTGAATTTGTGTAACAGGCGGTTGTAGAGCCAGTCGAAGTGTTTGTAGCGCCGGTAGACTGGTGAGCTGGCGTGGGTGGGTGTGAGCTTGTAGGAGATGTAGCTTTTGATGCCCTTGAATTTGGTCTGTTTGGTGGGGTCCTCCACAGAGCAGGAAAATGGGTGGGGGTTGGCCTTCCACTGGGGGCCACGAGGGCCCATTTCAATGGAGTATGTCTCAGCGATCTTGGCCATCATGGGCACGTCACCCAAGATGAAGGCCTCCACGCCAGAGCGCACAAAGCATGAGAAGCGGTTGAGGTTGCGCCCCACCACGCTGCCTCGCTTGGCAGATGCCAGGCTGTCCTGCCGCTCCAGGGGCGGCTTGGGCCGGAAGGCCATGTGTTGGCTGGGGTAGGCACCAGGGTAGGAGAGGTTGAGCGGAGGGTGCCCGTTGGTGCCCAGCCCACTGGCCCGTGGCTCCTCCACCACCGTGCATCCGTCATCCCAGTCATCCCAGTCATCATCATCATCCTCCTCGAAACTACCCTGGTTTGACAGGAACCCACTGCCGCCACCACTCCTGGAAGTGCTGGAGCTGTCATACAAGCTCACCTGCATGCCCAGAGAGCCTGCAGGGCTGCTAGAGTAGTCGGCATGGTTGGAGCCGGTGTCAGAACGGAGGATCTCCACGTAAGAGGCAGGGAAGAGCCCGGTCTCCCCACGGCTGTTCTGGCCCTGCAGCCAGCCATCCAGTGAGGTCTCGCTGAAGATGACCAGGTCCTCGTCCTGCCAGATGCTGATCTCCTCCTTGTTCTCGCTGCGGAAGTCATAGAGGGCTCGCCCCTTGAGTGCCATGTCTGGGCCAGTGGTGGAGAATGATGAGGAGAGAGTCCTGCCCAGAACTGAGGACACTTGTTAGGGTGTCCAAGGATGCACGAGCAACTCAAGGACAGCCACAGCCCTCAGTTTCTCAGTCCTTACTGAGGGGTCTGAGCACCCACAGAAGGTATCCAGCCTCCCTCTCTTCAAAGCAATGTCCACGGCCCAGAATCGGCCCTACCAGATCTGCCCACACATGCCTGTGAGTGGGGAAGGCTCATGTCCCTGGTCTTCCTCCCTTCCTTCCACAGCCCCTGCAGGGGAGAGTCTCTCCTCCTCCCACTCCTAGAAGAAAAGTCAAGTGACTCGGAGAAAACCAGCCCTTAGCAGGCAAGAATTCGACACTCTCCGCTGGAACAATGTTCTAAAATAGAAGAGAATCACTCGGAAACCACCGTCCCAGAAACTCCGGCAGCTCTGGCTCCCAGCTCCTTCTGGCTCCTCCAGCCTGGGCCTCTGGAGGCTCTCACATTCCTCTGCAGATCTCCTTTCTCCTTCCTCCTCCCTCCTCCTCTTCCTGGGCCACTGGGTTTTTAAAAATCCAGAAAATCCAAGAGGGGCAAGGAGAAAAGCGGCAGCCTCCTGAATCGAATCCAGGGGTGGATGTGTCCGGCTTCACAACAAGTCAGGCCGGGAAAACAAGGACTGAGGCTTACACAACAGGCCGGCCAACTCTGCTGCGACCCGGCGGCCCGGCCCGGCCCCCGGCTCCCAGCCGGCTCGGGTGCCCTCTCCCCGCCCCCAAGCGGCCAGCCCCCACCCGGGGAAAAGGAGGGGACGCGACGAAGCGCTCGGGGGCCACTAGCTGAGTGGCCTCTTTTGTTTGCCTAATTCCTCAGCAGTTTCTGAGCCTGAAGATGACCCTGATCTGAGTTCAAGGACCCCCGTCCAAAGGTAATCCCCTTGGTAACCGGCCCCGGCGCGCCGGACGTAGACCCCCCCCACCCCTCGCGTGCACGCACACACTCAACAGGAGTTTGGAGAGTGAACTCGGAGAGCTGATGGTGCGGCCGGCCGTCTGTCCGTCCGCCCTCCGCTCTGCCCTGCGGGATTCCGCCGGTGGGCGGCGGGCTGCGCCCCGAGCCCGCGTTCTTCTCTAGCGTTCGCGGTTCCTCGGCGCCGCCAGCGAGAAGCCAGATCCAAAACAACAGAAAAAAAGGCGATTCCGGGAGGTGGCGTCCCGAGGAAGGAGGGAATAGCCGGCGGGGGGACGGGGAGGGGGGGGGGGAGGGGTGGGGAGAGAGAGGGAGAAGGAAAAGCAGGCTGGGGAATTGGGCAAACTCCGCGGCACTTCCGTGCGTCCCTGCTGGCCAGGGACGGCCCGGCTCCGCCCTCCCGCGGGCCTGGGACGCAGCAGCCCGACTCCCGCCTACTCCTCTCTTTTCTCTTGTGGCGGGCGCCTTCACTCACTCGCGAGGAGATCGGGATGCGAGAGCAAGGAGACGATCGATCGGGGACGAGAGGAAGCCTCCGGGGCCAGCCCCTAGGGCAGCCGCACCCCCGCAGCCTGTCCGCGCTCTCAGGGAGACACCTCTCGCCCCGAGGGGCTCAAGCGCCGCGCGGGGGAGCTCTCCAGCCGCCGCCTCGCCTCCAGGGCTCCGTCACCCTCTTGCCTTTTCCATGACGCAAGCGAGGAAAACTCTGAAAGTTTGCAACGTGCGGGGCTACAGGGAGAGCGCCAGAGCCGGGACGGGGAGGTGGAGGAAGGGTGCGCGGAAACCTGCAGACCCCCGCTCCCGCTATCCGGCCCTGCCACCGCTCCGGCGGGAAGCGGCCGCGGCGCCGCCTGGGGATTGTTTTCTGGAGGGGGCCCCGGAGCCTGCGGTGCCCTCATGGAAAAAGCTTGAGCAGGCTGGGATACGGGCTACGGCGGGTCCTAGTACCCTAGACGGACAGGGCCAGGAGAACCCCTGTCCTGCGCGACTCCCTTCAGGGAGAAAGACAAGGCTCTGCATCTGTAGTGACGGGGAACTACAGCAGGCACGATCAGGTTCCGTCGTGCTTTGTGCGGCGGCTGGCGGAGACCGGTGTCTTGTCTTGGCTAGAGTCACGGAGACGAGAGGAATGGTCGGGTTGGGGCTCTGGGAAGAGGTAAAGGGGACTTGACCCTGGTCATTGATTCAGCCAGACATTGTGCTGGGCACCGGGGATCACGGTACCACAAGGTAGTGGGGGTGCCTGCCCTGGAGAGTTTACAATCTACCCTCTGTCTTATGTGAAGAGCCGGCACACTGAAAGAGACCCTGATGCTGGGAAAGATTGAGGGCAGGAGGAGAAGGGGGTGACAGAGGATGAGACGGTTGGATGACATCACCGACTCAATGAACATGAGTTTGAGCAAACTCCAGGAGATAGTGAAGGACAGGTAAGCCTGGCATGCTGCAGTTCATGGTGTACCAAAGAGCTGGACACGCCTGAGCGACCTAACAATAACAACTCCTATCTTCTGTTCATTCATTCTTTGTCTCATTCATTTGATCATGGAATCAAGGAAACATTAACTGAGTATTCTGTACCAGGCCTCCTGGGTAAGAGGAATAAGGCGTTGTCCTCACCTACCAGAAGTTCAGATGGATCAGGAAAGTAAAGCTATGTTCCCTGCCCAGTGTGGTCAGTGCCATGAAATGTGACTGGAAGGGCACCTATACCAACCTGGATTGAGCAAGGATCAAGGAACGCTTCCTGGAGGAGGAGTGTCAACTACAAATTGGCACTTGCCATCTACCTATCTAACTCTATAAGGATTAAAGCATGTGCTACTGCAGCACTGACCTTCAACACCCCTGAAGGAGTTCAGGGTGGAAAGCAGAAATGAGGCACTCTGTGCTCAGGGAAAAACTGGAAGGACAGGTCTTCAGATATTCTTGGGAGCTGATTTTATGAGCCTAATTCTTGTATCTCCTCATATTAAGAAAAGCACTAAAACTAAAATCCTTAATGCTGATTAACAGAAGCTTCACAAGACTAGCAGAAACTTCTACAAAAAATATTTGCTTGATTACAATGTATTCTCCCTTTACCAAAATCACATATATACTGTCCTCCCCTCCACCCCTACCTCTGTGGGACAGTTCCTCAGAGCTATCTGAGGTGCTGTCTCCCAGGCTACAAATCTGCATTTTGCCCCAGATAAAATTTAACTTGCAACTCTCATGTTGTGCAATTTTTTTAAGTCGACAGGAGGTACCTAAGATGAACAAAGGCTTCAGCCCCTACTCCCTTTCCTGGCTATGTCCTGAGCCTTGTCTACCTCCTCTAACTAGAACCTCCTTCCCCCTCATGCTAATACTTCCCACTTGTTGTAGATTAACTGGCTGTAAAGGTGGGCACTTTGGGCTGTTGTTTTTTTTTTTCTTTTGGCAGCTTAGCATGCAGGATCTTAGTTCCCCAACCAGGAATAGAACCCATGCCCCCTGCAGTAGAAGCACAGAGCCCTAACCCCTAACCTGCCAGGGGATTCCCCACCTTGGGTTGTTTTGAAGGGTGTAATCTGCAGGCTTCTGGCTCCAAAAGCCAATTTTACTGGTTCAGTGAGTAGATCAATGCCCCATGCATAGCTGGCATTTGACCAGAATAAAGGTTTATGTGCAAATACCAGAAGCCCAGGTATTACTTTGCAAAGAGAAATTCAACTGTCCAGGCACACCTGAATTTATGCATCAACAGATCAAGGCAATTTGAGCTGCTCCCTGGGAAGCCCAGTTACCAGAAGTTTAGTCCAGTGAAACTGAATGCCCCAGGATGGGAAGAACCAGTGGTTCTCTCAGCCAAGAAACCTTGAGGTCTGGTCCCCTCAACCATAGGTGCAGCCTCGATTCTAAGGACTCAGTTCAGCCTAGGATCGCCAGGACCAGAACCTAAATATGTTTCCCACAGCTGCTTTCGGGACACCCCTTTTCTGTGATCTCTCTTCCATTTGCAGAACCTCTCTCCAAACTCAGTTTAACAGAAGCAGCTACTCCCTTAGTGCTTGTTGAGTGCTAGACTGTTGTAAACATTTCACCTTTATTAGTTCACTTACTACAATCGATGGGATTTCTACTCACCCTACTAGTTGTTGTTCAGTCATTCAGTTGTGTCCAACTCTTTGTGACCCCATGGACTGCAGCATGCCAGGCTTCCCTGTCCTTCACTGTCTCCCAGCATTTGCTCAAACTCATGTCCATTGAGTCAATGATGCCATCCAACCATCTCGTCCTCTGTCACTCCCTTCTCCTCCTGCCCTCAATCTTTCCCAGCATCAGGGTCTTTTCCAATGAGTTGGCTCTTCGCATTAGGTGGCCAAAGCATTGGAGTTTCAGTATCAGTCCTTCCAGTGAATATTCAGGGTTAATTTCCTATAGGATTGACTGGTTTCATCTCCTTGCTGTCCAAGGGACTCTCAAGAATCTTCTCCAACACCACAGTTTGAAAGTATCAGTTCTTTGGTACTCAGCCTAATGCCTAGTCTAACCCCACCCCTCAGAGGGACCCCGAGCCACCACCTTGATGGTCTTTAGTTGGTTCCCAAATGCTTCAGTCACATATTTATAATTTTATTTATTTATTTTGGTTGTGCTAGGTCTTTGTGGCTGCACGCAGGCTTTCTCTAGTTGCAGCTAGTGGGGCTACTCTCTAGTTGTGGTCCATAAGCTTCTGGTTGCAGTGGCTTCTCTTGGGGAGTACCGGCTCTAGAGCACAGGCTTAATAGTTGGGGCGCATGGGCTTAGTTGTTCCATGGCATGTGGGATCTTCCCAGATTAGGGATCAAACCCCTATCTCCTGCATCAGCAGGTGGATTCTTTACCACTGAGCCACCAGGGAAGCCCAAGTCACATATTTATACACATCTACACCTTGGATTTACTTCCGTATCTGCTGAGGGAGATGGTGGTTTCTGTCTCACAGTGGCCACCCTATTTTCAGGTTCTTGAGGAAAACTCACTTTTAAGCTTCACAGAGATTTCCAGAACCTATATTTTCTATTCCCAACTCTCTTCAAACCTATGGGTAACAGGACCCACAGTTACTACTCTCCGGCAACTGCACTAACCTTTGTGGTTTCCCCACACCCTGCCCATTCCTTTGGGAAAATTTTTATTAAATTCTCATGTTATTCTAACTGGAGTGTGTTCTCTCTTTCCTGATGGGACCCTGACTCAGACACAGGAAACAGCATCCATCCCCCATCCCAGCTTTCCTCCTTTAGGGAAGGAATCAGCAAGGAAGAACTATGGCCAGTGTTTCCAGGCTGATTCTGCTGGTGGCAAGCATGGTAGACACACTGGACTATTACTACAGAAATGCATTCAAGAGATGATGAAGGCCTGAGGTAATGGTCTGGGGAGAAGTAAATTTGGGATTTTATGGGGGTAGAACAGACTGGAATGACAACCAACAAGATGTCCATATTGAGGGAAGAGTCAATCCACACCTTTAAAAAATAGATTCTTAACTCCACTTCCCCCCACACACAACTACTCCCCCCCACTGCACCCCACCTCTGCTTTTTTTTTTTTTTTTTTTGGCTGCATCAGGTCTTACTTGTGGCATGCAGGATCTTTGTTATGGCATGTTATGGGCTCCAGAGCGCAAGGGCTCTGAAGTTGCTGCTTGCAGCCTTAGTTGCCCCGGGCACGTAAGATCTTAGTTACCTGACCAGGGATCAAATTTATGCCCCCTGCATTGCAAGGCAGATTCTTAAGAATCTGGACCATCTAGCAAGTCTCTTTATCTACTCACCTTTGCAGCAAATTCCTCAAAATAGCCATCTCTAACAGCTGCTTCTAACATTTTTTCTCTCTTTCTCTTCTTAAACCCCTCTAGCCATTCTTTCAATCTCACACTCCACTGAAACTCTTCTTATCAGTCATCAATGACCTAATGGTTATCCTCAGCCCTTCTCTTGTACTTAGGCTCTCTGTAGCATTTGACCAGGTTGATCACTCCTTCCCCCTGGATACACTTTCTTCATTTGCACTGGCCAGCCATACTCTCCTGGTTTCCCTTCTACTACATTGGTTCAGCCACTTCTCTCCAATAATTGTGTTTTTTTTTTGGGGGGGGTAGAAAATAATTTTTACTTTACATCTCTTTTACAAATACATCGAAGAAGCATGCAGTGCTGCCAGCACTGGATGCAATCCTGGGCCACAGGTCTGCACACTCCTTTGCAACTGGTCCTATAACAGCAGAACCTTTCATCTTGCCTTTACTGTTTACTATGTGCTCAGTTGCTCAGTCGTGTCAGACT
This sequence comes from Okapia johnstoni, assembly GCA_024291935.2. NCBI lineage: Eukaryota > Metazoa > Chordata > Mammalia > Artiodactyla > Giraffidae > Okapia > Okapia johnstoni. Next base: position 29,132,745 of record CM044326.1, read on the forward strand.
ATTTGTGACCACATGAACTGTAGCCCGCCAAGTTCCTCTGTCCGTGCACAGACAGAATACTGGAGTGGATTGCCATTTCCTCCTCAAGAGATTGTTTACTCTGACCCCTGCATTATCTTCAAAATAAAGAAACACACCACCTTTTCTCCAGTATGAGTTTTGTTGTCAAATTACCATCGCTGGATGTACGTTCTTTCTCAGCTCTGATTTGCCTTTTTTGATTGTGGCCATCACCATGTCACCCACACCAGCAGCAGGAAGTCTGTTCAGTCATTCATTGATTGCCTTCACAGAGATGATATACAGATTTTTGGCCCCTGTGTTGTCAGCACAGTTGATCATGGCTCCAACCAGAAGACCCAAGGAAATCCAGAATTTCGCACCTCGCTTCAACATCTTGAACACCGGAAAGGGACAAAAAGTCAATAATTCTTGACATCAGAGTGCCTACTAGTAGCGTGGTCCTCTTGTCTTTTTCTATTTTCACTTCGTTGACAATTTCACCCAGACTCATAGCTTCAAACACCATCTTTCTGCCAATAATATCCCAAATTTTAAATCTTCAGCCCAGGCCTTTCTCTGGGCTGATACCAAACTGAGGGAACTCTCTGATGGTCCAGTGGTCAGGACTTGATGCTTCCACTGCAGGGGGAATAAGTTCAATCCCTGGTTGGGGAACTAAGATCCTGCATGCCTCGAGGTTTGGCAAAAAAGAAAAATAAAAAATAAAACACCAGACTTTCATGTCGCTCTCCTTGGCATCTCCCTTTGCATGTCTAGTAGACACCTCCAACCCAACATGTCCAAAGCTGAATTTCTAATCTTGCCACCCATATCTGTTCTATTTGGCAATCTCCCCCATCTCAGGTAATGAGGACTTTCTGCCACTTGCTTAGGTCCAAAACTGGAGCCATCCTTTGACCTTTCTCCTTATTCTGGAACTCCTCTCTCATTGGCATCTCACAACTGCTTTCCTGGTCCCAGCTACCACCCTTCTCACCTGCATCACTACAACTTCCTAATGGCCTCTATGTTTCCACCTCTGCCTCCTGACAGTCTGTTCTCAACATAGCAGTCAGCGTGGTTCTTTTAAAACATAAGTTAGATGTCAGTTCTCAGTTCAAAACCCTCCAGTGTCCTCATCTCACTCAACCTAAAAACCAAAGACCTTACGAGAGCCTGTGGAGCCTCTGTTATCTGAGCCCCCTTTTCTCACCTACTAGCCCACTCTGCTCCAGCCAAGATGGCTTTGTTATTCCTCTTCTGAGATGCCAGGCACATTTCTGTCTTAAGGCATTTTCACTCACTGCTTCCTCTTCTTGAAATGCTCTTCCTCTAGATATCCACATGCTAACCCACCATGAAATATTACCTTCTCAGTAAGACCTACCTTGACATGCCCTATTTAAAATTACAGCCCATCCTCACCCCTAGCTCTCCGATATCCTGCTCAATTTTGCTTCATGACACTTATCACCTGCTAACAAATATAATTTACTTATTTATTATGTTTATTGTCTGGGGAGAAGGGAGTTAACCAAGAGTCCTCCCGCACACACTGAACAAAGACTGAAGATGGAAGGGAGTGAGGCTGGGGGAATATGAAGGGTGGGGATGAAGTGCAAACTGGGAAAAGATATTTGCACACCATAGATATGGTTAAGGATAACTATCCAGAATATACAAAGAACACCTTCAAATAAAGTAGAAAAAAAAAGCAATCTGTATGTTTCCTATTGCACCTGCAACAAATTACCACAAACTTAGTGGCTTAAAACAACACAGATGTATTCTTTTTTTTTTTTTTTAAGTTTTATTAAAGTATAAAGGAGACAGAGAAAGCTTCTGACATAGGCATCAGAAGGGGGCAGAAAGAGTACCCAAACAACACAGATTTATTCTTTCACTATGTTTGAGACCAAAAAACTAAACTGGATCTCATTGGGCTCAAATCAAGGTGTCAGCAAGGGCCATGTTCCTCCTGAAGGCTCCAGGTAAAAAATCCATTTCTCTGCCTTTTCCAGCTTCTAGAGGTTGCCCACACTCCTCTGCCCCTGGCTCCCAATCATCCTCAAAGTCAGAAATCACACCTCAGACTTCTGCATGCATCATCATATCTCCCTGACTCTTCTGCCTCCCTCTTTCACTTCTAAGGACACTTGTGATTAATGAGACTGACTCAGTTAATCCAGGACAATGTCACCGTCTCAAGATCCTTAATTTAATCACATCTGCAAAATCCTTTTTCTCATATAAGGTAACATTCACAGGCTCTGGGTGGACATCTTGAGGGAGGGGGGGTCATTATTCTACCTACCCCACAAACCAATAGAAAAATACACAAAGAGGCATTCCACAGAGGAAGAAACATATATGAACCCTGTATTCATCAGGAAATGCAAATTAAAATCACAGTGAAATACCATCACACACTCATCAGATCCACAAATATTTAAAAAGTCTACCAACAAAGCACTGTCAAGAATGAGAAGCAAAGGGAACTCTCATGTAGTGACAAAGGAATATAAATTGGTACAGCCCCTTTGGAAAACAATTTGACTATAGCTAGTAAAGCTGAGCATGCACTTTACATGTTCACGCATCCTTTACAACTCAGTAATTCAACTTCAAGATGTATACTATTAGCTACTGCATAGGTGCAACAGGAAACCTACAAGAACGCAGCACTGCTAAAAAATAGTCACTCCAAAAAAAAAAAAAAATCCAACAGGAGATGGATTAATAAATTGGATAGAACCAAACAATGGTTTTTCTAGTAGTCATGTATGGATGTGAGAGTTAGACCATAAAGAAGGCTGAGCGCTGAAGAATTGATGCTTTCAGACTGTGATGTTGGAGAAGACTCTTGAGAGTCCCTTGGACTGCAAGGAGATCAAACCAGTCAATTCTAAAGGAAATCAAGCCTGAATATTAGTTGGAAGGACTGATGCTGAAGCTGAAGCTGCAATACTTTGGCCACCTGATTCGAAGAGCCGACTCATTGGGAAAGACGCTGATGTTAGGAAAGATTGAAGGCAGGACAAGGGAACAACAGAGGATGAGATGATTGGATGGCATCATCAACTCAATGGACATGAGTTTAAGTAAACTCAAGGAGATAGTGAAGGACAGGGAAGCCTGGCGTGCTGCAGTCCATGGGGTCGCAAAGAGCCGGACACAACTGAGCAAGTGAACAACAACAAAACAATGGGATATAATGCAGCAGTTTTTTAAAAAGCAACTACAGCTATATACAAAAAAATTCCATATGTGATATCATCTAAGCAACACTTCTCAAATATCGTGCATGCAAATTACCTGGGGATCTGGTTAAATGCAGATTCTGATTCTGTAAGTCCGGAATGGGGTCTGAAATTCTGCATTGTCAACAGCTCTCGGCTGATCCATGGGCTATGCTTCGAGTAAGAAAATTCTCAGTATACTTAGGGATGCATAAAATGATAAAACCATTTTTTCTTTTTTAACAAAAGGCAAAGATAAACACTAAATTCAGGAGAGCAGATATCTTTACCTCTGACTGGGAGAGTGGTTGAATAGGTCCTGGTGATGCTTTCTTAAACTGGCTGTTGGGTCCACAAGTATTCTTTGTATCTCACATATGTTACATATAGTATCGCCCATATCAAATATTGTATCTTTTAAAAACAATGAAAAGTGTACAAAAATAAAATTATAGGCAAAGAAGCTAGGTGGCGTCAAAGTCTTGGGTAAATGAAGTCCTGTGCTGCTAAGTCACTTCAGTCGTGTCCGACTCTGTGCGACCCCATAGACGGCAGCCCACCAGGCTCCGCCATCCCTGGGACTCTCCAGGCAAGAATACTGGAGTGGGTTGCCATTTCCTTCTCCAAAGAAGTCCTGTAGCGCTACACTAAACTAAAACAGATATAATTTGCATAAAGTGTTGTCTGTTCACTGAATACTCCAGAAAGCCAACCTGTCAGGCTAATTCTTTTCAGCCCGGATTAAAGAGTCTGGATTTGTACTATCCAAGTTTTTCTAATTTACTGGATTTTATGAATCATCTGGCATTCTTGTTAACAATACAGATTTCCAAGTGACTCCTGTGTAGATCCTGATTCTGGGCGTGCAGGAAGCAGCCTGGGCATCAGTACTGAACAGGTTCAGTGGCGTCAAGCCCCAGTTGGTAGGGTGAAAAAGCTCCGCCCGCCTCGTAATGGACTTGCGGTTAGTAGGCTGCTGCGATACCCGATCAGCCCCTGTCAGCTCCGAGAAGCCCCCACACGGTGGGAGGACAGGCCCCTCGCCCCCGCCCCCCGCCACGGTCTGTTAGCACAGTAAATCCATATTAGCGCGGCGGTCACCTCTCTTTCCGGAACTATCCTCTTTAGCTCTTCTGGAAGAGGCTCTCCAGAGAGGCCCTAAATGACACAAACCTAAACGAGAGGAAATAATTACGGCACTAAGTAATTAATTCTCAGCAATTTAAAACCGCGCACACTCGCCTCGGAGGCCGCCCCTCCCATCCCCGGCCTCTCCATGAGCTTTTTCCCTCCGCCTCCCTCCGAGAACGCGGAGAAGAAACGCGAGATACGAATACGGGGCGTGGCCTCATCCTGACCAATGGAAATGGGAGGCCTGGCCCTGAGTCTTCTTTTCATTGGCGCAGGGTCCCCCAGGCGGCCGGGTCTAGCCGTGCTGAGACGGAAGTCGCGCGGCAGCCGGAACGCGCGCCGAGCCTCCGGTCCGGCAGCGTTTGGGCAGCCATCATGGTGCGGAAGCTTAAGTTCCACGAGCAGAAGCTGCTGAAGCAGGTGGACTTCCTGAACTGGGAGGTCACAGATCACAACCTGCATGAGCTACGCGTGTTGCGGCGTTATCGGCTGCAGCGGCGCGAGGACTATACGCGCTACAACCAGCTGAGCCGTGCTGTGCGCGAGCTGGCCCGGCGCCTGCGCGATCTGCCGGAGCGCGACCCGTTTCGCGTGCGCTCCTCGGCCGCGCTGCTGGATAAGCTGTATGCTCTCGGCCTAGTGCCCACGCGGGGATCGCTGGAGCTCTGCGATTTCGTCACGGCCTCGTCCTTTTGCCGCCGCCGCCTGCCCACCGTGCTGCTTAAGCTGCGCATGGCGCAGCATCTCCAGGCCGCCGTGGCATTCGTGGAGCAGGGCCACGTGCGCGTGGGCCCCGACGTGGTCACCGACCCCGCCTTCCTTGTCACGCGAAGCATGGAGGACTTTGTCACCTGGGTTGACTCGTCCAAGATCAAGCGGCACGTGCTAGAGTACAATGAGGAGCGTGACGACTTTGATTTGGACGCCTAGCGGATCTCCCCTCGCCAGGACTGCATTTTATAGATGGGGAAGCTGAGACACAAGCCTGAGATTCTCTGAAGGCGCGTGTCCCCAAGAGTGTATCAGCCAGTCGTCGGTTCTTAAGAACTTGCCTCCTCAGCTACAGGCCACGCACGGAGCCAAAGGGTACGCCCTTTTCCACGAAATTTTCTTAGCCTTTGGACAATTGGTAATTCAGTGACTGCCTTAAGAAACGATGGGAAGCAGTTTTGTGCTGCACTGGGGAATTGTTATGTTCTTGTACCTGAAACATTGCGGTGTGAATGCAAGGACTTGGGATGCGGGAGGGCCTACCCCCGCCCCCAGCTTTCCTTTCATTTCCTTGTAACAGGAAAGTGTGGTTTAATTTATTTAACTCGAATCCTTGCTCTTGTTCGTGATTAAACTGTGTACAGATGTCATAGAGGTTGGTCTCAAGTTTTCATAAAATGGATGAGATTTTAGTGTTCAGAGTTCTTTCTCTTGTTTAAAGGAATGCTCTCCTAATGCCAGTAAATGGCCTAACTGCTTTTTAAGTGCAAATTTTTGTCTGGGTTTGTCACATAGGGTCACATCTATAGGTCTCCCTGAAGAACCCACAGAAGAATAGTGATGGCAGCGAGCTGCCTGTGGGTGAGGCCTGCCCTGGGTTCCACGTGTGGAGGTTGCAGGATGTTGTATAGGGCTGGGCAGATTTGTCAGTTTACTGATCCCTTCCTCAGAATGAGTGTTTTGGCAGAACTCTTCCCCACAGGACTTCCTGTTGCTATTCCAGACTCAGGAAATACCATATTAGAGGGCTGAAGTGTTTGCTTGCCTAAGAAAATAATCACCCTGTAGCTTGTCCATCTAGTGGTTAGAAGTAACCCAGGAGGGTCCTGGAAAATTCATAGGAGTGGAGCCCTCAGGAGGCGCCAGGACTGCCTGCCCAGAGCAGCAGCTGCATAGCTACTATCCATCACAGCCCACCATCACTACCTGCCCAGCCTTTAATTTAGAGAAAGGTTAATTGCCCAATTAGAGTGGGTTTTATTGAGGGACACAAAGGATGGATTGGGAGTCAGGGAGCCTAGCCTGATGACAATGGAAGAACATGAAGGGAGAGGATCTGTTCTAATGCAGCTGGCTCACTGGAAAGACTACCTCATTTACTTAGTACCACTACAAGGAAAATAATAGAATGCCAAGACCAGTGGGTTGCTTTTACCTGTACCATCTCCATTTCCCCAGGTGTAAGGCAAGATTTGGTGAAGAAACAAGGTGACACTGGAGATGACAATGATAGCAAATGTTTCTACTGTATGTCAGACACTTAGTGCATTACGTATCTTAATCCATTTACTCCAACAATTCAATGATGTGGGGAGCCCAGTTCTCTACTTTTCAAATAAGGGAACTGAGGCAGAGATGGGTCAAACTACCCCAGACTGCATAGCCAATAAGTGGTGGAGCTGGAATGCTTCTTTTAAGAGTCATTCAGGGACTTCGCTGGCAAGCCAGTGGTTAAGACTCTGCTTCCAATGCAGGGGTTACTGGTTCGATCCCTGGTCGGAAACAAGGATGTCCCATGGCACAGGGCATGTCCAAACAAACAAACAAAAGGGCAAACATTGTCATAGCCAGCCCTTGGGAAACATCAGGGTTTAGAGAGAGTTCCTGAACCTGAGTTTCCAAGCCAGCAGAGAAGCAGCAGCTCTAGGCAACACGGTTGGTCCCCAACAGGGTGTAAAGGTTTGAAATGAACAAGGAACAGGCATTGAGTTGCCAAGGTTTGACTAACATTCATTGAGGTCCTGTCTGTGCTAGGCTGCCATTTGTCTTCCTAACCCCTTACAGGTAGGTGGTGGTATTTACACATTTTCAGTTTGGCAAACAAATTTGCGAGGAGAACTTGTCCAAAGCTGGGGTTTGGGTCTAGGCCATGTAGCTCCAAAGGCCGTATTCTTTTCAGTGCCATTCCTTCAAGAGAGGAAGGAGAGAGAATCCCATTCCTCAGCTCTGGTGGCTGAGCAGAATCTCTTGCCCATTTGAGGAATGTCCTCAGGGCTCTTAGAATTAGGGATCTTATGGGGGAGAATTTGGTGGTTCGAGAAAGGGAAAACCGCCTGCAGCCCTCCAGCTCTCACTAGACCCCACAGGGCAAGGCAGACTGGTCCCTTTGGAGTAGTTGAGTCCTGCCCTTATCACTCAAGCAGATACAACTTCAAAGTTCTCATGAAGGAAACTTAGTTTAGAAAGTTAGGAGTAAAATTCAAGATTCTTTAGAAAAGCTATTTCTTCTCTCTTTGGGGGTAAAGAGCGGAAAGAAATAACTTACCAGAACCTGTAACCAGAAACTTTGGGCTTAAAAAACAAACCAAAATAAAACTGCAAGACAAGTGATTTAGAAGGCTGCCAGGTCTGTGCCCAACTAGCTGTGTAATGATTGTTTTACTTGGCCTCTATGTGCCTCCATTTTCCTTGTCACAAATATGGTAATATAGAGTGGGGGGAAAGAATGGGAAATTATTATTTAATGGGTCCAGAGTTTCTGATTGGTGCAATGAAAAAAAAAATTGGAAATAGATAGTGGTAATGGTTGTACAATGTTGCGAATATAATGCCCCTGAATTGTACACTTAAAAATGGCTAAAATGAAAATTTTTGTTATACACACACACACACACACACACACACACACACACACACACGGAGAAGGAAATGGCAACCCACTCCAGTATTCTTTCTTGGAGAATTCCATGGACAGAGAAACCTGGCAGGTTACAGTCCGTGAAGTGGCAAGAGTCAGACGACTTAGCAACTAAACAACAACAAGTTTATGACTTGCCAGGCAACAAACTGATGCACCCAAATAAGCGACATCCCCAAACACACTCAACAACAACTACAATATAAATTTTCTGATCTGTGACCTCTAGTTTGACAGAATGGCTCCAGATTAAACTTGTAAAAAGTTTAATTTTTCATGTTCTCTGCTGCCTTTGATTAGTCCTTTACTCTCTTCCCAGTTACTTGCCTATTTTTGGTGGGGCTTTGAAACATGTCTTTCTTTACACAATGACTTGGAGAAATTTCCAATACAGTTCTTTCTTTTCGGAAAGAATAACATCTCACTGGTACACCAGCTCATTTTCTCATCATACGGCTCTATTATTCTCCTGAGTCTTTCCAACTGACCTCTCCTGCACCCTATGGCGACAGCGCCACAATCCAAACCTCTGGAGACTGACCAAGAATTTGGAATCAAGCATGCTAAGGAGAAAATGGAAACCTACAGAAACTATAATGGGCATTCTGTCTCTGATCTCTTAACCATAGAGAAGTAGAGAAGATTCTGTGGTAATATATAAGGCAAAATAGATATTAAGACTAGGGAGGTGGAGGGGGGTTCAGGATGGGGGGTGTATGTATACCTGTGGCTGATTCATGTTGATGTATGGCAAAAACCATCATAATATTATAAAGTAATTATCCTCCAATTAAAATAAATACTTTAATTAAAAAAATATTTTATTACACAGGGCAGGAGGGCAAATTGGTACAAGCTCTCAGGAGAGCAGTTTTACATGTAGAAACATACATTATACACCCTCTGACCTACAACTGCCCTTTTTAAGAATTCAGCATAAGTAAATTACGGATATTTGCAATAAATTAATTACAGGGATCTTCATCACCATGTATGTGTGTGTTTAAGTTGCTCAGTCATGTCCAACTCTGCGACATCATGGAGCCCACCAGGCTCCTCTGTCCATGGAATTCTCCAGGCAAGAATACTGGAGTGGGTTGCCATTCCCTTCTCCAGGGGAATTCTCTAGGATCTTCCCAACCTGGGGTTCGAAACCGGGTCTCCTGCATTCCAGGCAGATTCTTTACTGTCTGAGCCACCAGGGAAGCCCCCAAAATAGAATATAATAGGGAAGAATTGAAAATATGTCCAGAAGGGACCTATTAAATTACCGGATATCTTTATGATGAAGCACAACTATTAAAAATTATTGTAACAAGATATTTAAGGACTCAAAAAGTTAATAAATAAAATGTAAAACAGTACTAATACTGTCCCATTTTTTTGAAGACATAAGCATAGACAAAATAATGGAAAAAATATTGTCTCTGGGTAGTAGTAGTATTGGGGATTTTAGTCTTTTTCTTTGTGCTTTTCAGTATTTTCCAACTTTTCTCTGAAGATTGTGCATTATGCTAAGATAAATTACAGTTTTGTATGATCTCAGTCTGACATTTATACCTGCGGCAAGTTTTGGAAAAAGAAACAACTTTAAAAAGCAGTGTTGTTAATCAGAGTGACTGAAATGGTCTCATTAAAGAGAAAAGTAGTGACACTAACCTCTCTTAGAAAGAGGCTTGGACAAAGAGCCCAGTGAACTGGAAATCATTTCTTCTCCAAATTCAGTGAATCAAGGAAAGGTCAGCTTGGGAATTCCCTGGTGGCAGTGGTTAGGACTCAGCACTTTCACTGCTGGGGCCTGGGTTTGATCCCTACTCTGCATGCTGCTGCAGTGCAGCCAAAATAAATAAATAAATAGGTAGATACTAAAAGTTTCTCATCACAAGGGGAAAAAAAAGAAACTTAACAAAAAGAATGGTCAGCTTTCATCAGCCTCTAGGAGCCTGGTGTGCCATCACAACTTAGGCCAGCTTCCTAGAGGGGTCAAGTATTAATATATAGATAACTGAAACAAAACTTTTATAAAACTATGTGTCATCATTATTATTACTTTTTTAAAATGCTGGCCCCAACCTACTAAGTTAATTTCACAATCCACTGATGAGTCAAAACCTTTGTTAAAGTTTGAAAAAGTGCCCTTGATAACAGTTCAACCTTTTTCAAATTACTATGGTATTTTAACTTGGAATATTTAAGAAATTGCTGTTTCCAGCTGTTGGGTCAGAACATTGGCTCCATCTTTTATTGACTATTTAATCACAAAAAAGCTTCCTCCCACCTCAGAGCCTTGTTTGCTCATCTGTGAAATGAAGATAATGTGATGATATCACAAAGCCCTCTAATGAGCTTGTGTGCCCAGATGGACTCTTGGGCAGGCCTCACTGTCAAGGGATGTCCAAGAGACTCTGGCTGGATCTGAAGAATCAAAACGATAGGACTGGGACTTCCCTGGCAGCCCGGTGGTTAAAACTTCTGAGCCTCCAAACCAGGGGCCGTGGGTTTGATTCCTGGTTGGGAAATTAAGATCCCACATGCCCTGTGGTGTAGCCATAAAAAAAAGATTATAGGACCAAGCTGACCTGGGACCATTGTGGATAAAAGCAGGTCCCGGGCTGCCATTCAGCCTGAGGCCTTTGCACGTGATTTTGCACGTGAGCTATGTCAAGGTAAAAGTCTCTGACTACAGAGTCAAGAGCAACTGAGGGTTTGGGGCTGTGCAAGCCAGAGGAGTAGCAACAAAAGGAAAGAAGAGAGGTCAGGCCTCAGTCTATAAGTACTCAGATCAGAGCTTTTGGCGTTGCCCAGTTCTGTGCCTACTTAGTCACATGCACCTCTGGTCTGAGCAATTTTTCTTTTTTCTTTTTAATAAAAGGATAATTGCTTCACATTATTGTGTTGGTTTGGTCTGGCCAATTTCTGTATCAGTTATCTATTGCCTCAATAATGGTGTATAACAAACCCAACCCAAAATTCAGAGTTAAAACAGTAAGCATTTATTTAGCTCATGAATTTGCAGGTCACTGAAACAACAGACTGGTTCCAAATAGGAAAAGGAGTATGTCAAGGCTGTATATTGTCACCCTGCTTATTTAACTTTATACAGAGTACATCATGAGAAACGCTGGGCGGCAAGAAACACAAGCTGGAATCAAGATTGCTGGGAGAAATATCAATAACCTCAGATATGCAGATGACACCACCCTTATGGCAGAAAGCGAAGAAGAGCTAAAGAGCCTCTTGATGAAAGTGAAAGAGGAGAGTGAAAAAGTTGGCTTAAAGCTCAACATTCAGAAAACTAAGATCATGGCATCTGGTCCCATCACTTCATGGGAAATAGATGGGGAAACAGTGGAAACAGTGTCAGACTTTATTTTTTTGGGCTCCAAAATCACTGCTGATGGAGATTGCAGCCATGAAATTAAAAGACGCGGTTATGACCAACCTACATAGCATATTTAAAAGCAGAGACATTACTTTGCCAACAAAGGTCCATCTAGCCAAGGCTATGGTTTTTCCAGTGGTCATGTATGGATGTGAGAGTTGGACGGTGAAGAAAGCTGAGCGCCGAAGAATTGACGCTTTTGAACTGTGGTGTTGGAGAAGACTCTTGAGAGTCCCTTGGACTGCAAGGAGATCCAACCAGTCCATCCTAAAGGAGATCAGTCCTGGGTGTTCATTGGAAGGACTGATGTTGAAGCTAAAACTCCAATACTTTGGCCACCTCATGCGAAGAACTGACTCATTGGAAAAGACCCTAATGCTGGGAAGGATTGGGGGCAGGAGGAGAAGGGGATGACAGAGGATGAGATGGTTGGATGGCATCACCAACTCAATGGACACGGGTTTGGGTAAACTCCGGAAGTTGGTGATGGACAGGGAGGCCTGGCGTGCTGCAATTCATGGGGTTGCAAAGAGTCGAACATGACTGAGCGACTGAACTGAACTGGCACTTCAGATCTTTGCTGGGCTCACTTAGATTTTGTGATTGAATGTGTATCGGATTAATGACTCAGCTGACCTTGACTATGCTGTCTCTTAAGCCTGGGAGTAGGCTGGCTGGCTGTCAGCTGGTCTAGGATGCCTTGGCTGTGAAAACTTGCAACATGGCTGAGATGCATTTGTCTCATCCCCCAGCAGCAGCAGTTAACTTGCATGGCATTTTAATATTAGTCTCAAGTTGTCTGTGGCTAGTGTGACTGCCCAAGAGTGTTTCTAAGGCATGATGGAAAATTAGCTGTGTCACCACCATGGGCCCCAGGATGAGGCCTTGCATACAATAGATGCTTAATAACTGCTTCAAATTTAGCCTCTTTGTAGTGACCAGCTGGGCTGGATCAAGGTGAGGCAAAGGAGGGACTTCCCTAGTGGTCTAGTGGCTACGACTCTGAGCTCCCAATTCGGGGAGCACAGGTTTGATCCCTGGTCAGGGAACTAAGATCTTGCATGCCTCACAACTCAGCCTTAAATGTGGGCTTCCCATGTGTCTCAGTGGTAAAGAAAACACCTGCCAAGCAAAAGACACAGGTTCGATCCCTAGGTTGGGAAAATCCCCTTGAGAGAGAAATGGGAACCCACTCCAGTATTCTTGCCTGGAAAATCCCATGGACAGAAGAGCCTGGCAGGCTATGGTCCACAGGGTTGCAAAGAGTTGGACACGACTTAGCAACTAAACAACAGGGAACTAAATCCTGCATGCTGCAACTAAGATCTGGTGCAGCCATATAAATATTTTTTTTAAAAAAGGGGAGAAGGCACCCAGGGCACTTGCTAGATCCCAAAAATTAGCACCTGCTTAAATTTTGCCCCCTTCATTTGTCTCTCCTTAGCTCCTGCCCTGGTGATAGGCTTGGTGCTCTCAAAGCTCATGAGAAATTAGTGCAGAGAAGTCATGGTCCCTATCTGAAGAAGACAGAGGCTACAGTAAGCTGGCTGTTTACATCTCTGGACTCACTAGCAGCTGAAGGTTTGGGAGCTGAGCAAGCCAGAGGAGTATCTAACAGGCCTCATTCTGGGTTTCCCAGGGTCTGGTCATTCTGAACCGTTATCACACCATTTGCCATAGCCACTTCCCACTGGTATTATGGTGTAGTAAAGAATTTAATTTTGGGGACTTCTGTGGTGGTTCAGTGGCTAACACTCTGTATTCCCAATGCCAGGGCCCTGGGTTCAATCCCTGGTCAGGAAACTAAATCCCACGAACCACAACTAAGAGTTCTCATGCTGCAACTAAAAAAAAAAACAACCCACATGTCTCAATGAATAAAGATCCACCACTCCTAAAATAAACAAATATTAAAAAAAAAAAAAAGAATATAACTTTGCCCCAAAAGGTCATCACCCTTTCTTTTGGGAGGTAATCCCTAAACCTTTGGACTGTCATGTCTGATAGGAATGTCTTTGTTTGCCTGGTGTCCTGGGCATAGTCAGATAACAGCAGTGTGAGTTAGGGTGGGGCTCTGAGCCATACCCACACCATGATGAAGGGTGGGAGTTTTGGAGCAATAGCTGGAGTCTTGAAGGGGCTGAAAACTGCCCCGAGGTGGACAGTTAACCATTTATTTTTTAATTTATTTTTAATTGAAGGACAATTGCTTTACAATGTTGTGTTGATTTCTGCCATACCTCAACATGGATCAGCCATGGGTATACTTATGTCTCCTTCCTGTTGAACCTCCCTCCCACCTCCCACCCCTTCCCACCCCTCTAGGTTGTCAGAGAGGACCCAGGGTTTGAGCCCCTTGAGTCATATAGCAAATTCGAACTAGCCATCTATTTTGACAGTTAACCATTTCTATGTAATGGAGCCCCAGTAAAGACTCTGCCCTGGTCATCTTCTCTGGGTGGCAGCATTCTGTGCATATCACCATCCATGGAAGCTAGCAGAAGAATGCTGTCCTGACCCCATAGGGAGAGGAATGGAAAATTTTAGATCTGGGCTTCTTCCCTTGGGTTACTTTATGTTTATTTTTCTTTATGGCTGTGCTGGATTTTCCCTGCTGCTTGAGGGCTTTCTCTAGTTGTGTCGAGAGGGGGCTACTCTCTAGTTGTGGTGTGCGGGCTTCTCAAGGCTGTGGTTTCTCTTGTTTCAGAGCACCGGTTCTAGGGCATGCTGGCTTCAGTAGCTGCAGCTCGTGGGCTCTACAGCGTGGGCTTCAGGAGTTGTGGTACATGGGCTTAGTTGTCTGAGGCACATGGTATCTTCCCCAGAGCCCGAATCAAACCCATGTCCCCTGCATTGGCAGGCAGACTCAGCCACTGAACCGACAAGGAAGTCCCCTCCTGCCTGTTTTTAGTTAGGTCTTTTTGGTTGAGTTGTAGTTCTTTTTTATATTCTGGATATTAGCCATTTGTCAGATATTTGATTTACAAAATTTTCTCTGTAGGTTGTCTATTCACTCTTGACAACATCCTTGTTTATTTTTTCTTTCTGGGTTTTTTTTTTTTTTTTTTGGCCATGCCATGCGGCTTTAGGGACTCTTAGTTCCCCAACCAGGACTGAACCTAGGCCCCTGGGAGTGGAAGCACAGGGTCCTAATCACTGGACTGCCAGGGAATTCCCCATAGTGTCCTTTGATGTACAGAAGTTTTTACTTTTGATGGAGTCCAATTTATCTACTTTTTCCTTCCGTTGCCTGTGCTTTCAGTGTCATAACCAAGAAACCACTGGCAAATTCAGTGTCATAAAGATTTTCCCTTGTGGTTTCTTCTACAAGTTTTACAGTTTCAGTTGTTTCAGTTCTGGTTCTTTCTTTTTTTTTTTTTCCCCCAATTCTAGTTATTTTTTAAAATATTTTTATTTATTTTGGCTGTGCTGGGTCTTCCTTGCTGCTCAAGCTTTTCTTTAGTTGTGGCAAGCAGGGGCTACTCTCTAGTTTCAGTGCTCAGACTTGTCATTGTGGCTTCTCTTGTTGGGGAGCACAGGCTCCAGAGCCTGCAGGCTTCAGTAATTGCAGCTGCCAGGTTCCATAGCACAGGCTCAATAGTTGTGGGCCACAGGCTCAGTTGCTCCATAGCATGTGGGATCTTCCCAGATCAGGGATCAAACCCATGTCTCCTGTATTGGCAGGGGGATTCTTTACCACTGAGCCACTGTGGAAACCCCAGTCACTTATTTACACACATATGCACCTTGGATTTGCTTGCTGCTGGCTCCAAGTTCCATACGTTTATGGCTTAGAGCAGTTCTCAACTTGAGCAGGCATCAGAATCACCCGGAGAGCTCGTGAAACCAGATGCTGCCCATTCCTTCTGAGTTTCTGATTTAAGGGGTCTGGAGTGGGCTTGAGAATTTGCTTTTTTTTTTTCGGTCACGCCTCGAGGCTTATGGGATCCTGGGCAGTGAAAGATCGGAGTTCTAACAGACTTCTCAGGTGGTCCAGTGGTTGGGAGTCTGCCTGCCCGTTTGATCCCCAGTCCAGGAAGATGCTGAAGTTCCAATACTTTGGCCACTTGATGCGAAGAGCCGACTCATTAGAAAAGACCCTGATGCTGGGAAAGACTGAAGGCGGGAGGAGAAGGGGACGACAGATTGACAGTCGGACACGACTGAGTGACTAAACCGGGAAGATTCCACATGCCTCAGGGCAACTAAGCCGGTGCACCGCAACTGCTGAGCCTGCGTGCCCTAGAGCCCTAGTTCTGCAACAAGAGAAGCCAGTGCAATGAGAGTAGCCCCTGCTTGCCACAACTTGCCACCACTCACAGCAATGAAGACCCAGAGCAGCCAATAAATAACAACAAAAATAAGTCAAAATAGAAAAAACAAAACTCAAGAGTCCTAACCACTGGTTGTTCGGTCGCTCAGTCGTGTCTGACTCTTTGTGACCCCATGGACTGCAGCTCACCAGGCTTCCCTGTCCTTCACAATCTCCTAGAGCTTGCTCAGACTCATGTCCATTGAGTCAGTGATGCCATCCAACCATCTTATCCTCTGTTGTCCTCTCCTTCTGCCTTCCATCTTTTCCAGCATCAGGGTCTTTTCCAGTGAGTTGGCTCATCTCATCAGGTGGCCAAAGTACTGAAGCTTCAGCTTCAGCATCAGTCCTTTTAATAAACATTCAGGATTTGCTTCCTTTAGGATTGACTGGTTTGATCTTGCAGAGTAAAGATTAGGACTTTGGAATCTGGGGCCTGGATTAAAATCCTGGCCCCATGGCTTTCTGGCTGTACATAACTTGGACAAGCTGCTTCAAACCCTTTAATCTGGGTAAGCACTGCTGTCTGCAGGGAAGAGATTCTCTTGGGCTAATCTGAGGTTGATTTACTTATGATGTAAGTAAATCAGTAAGGGGAAGGTTATCTTTTTGTTATTGTTGTTTGTTTTTCTGGCTGCACCATGCAGCATGGAGAACTTCCCTTACCAGGGGTCGAACCTACGCCCTTACCCCCTCCACAGTGGAAGCAGTCTTTTTTAAAAATATATATTTACTTATTTGGCTGTGCTGGGTCTTAGATGTGGCACTTGGGACTTTTAGCTGCAGCCTGTGGGATCTAGTACCCTGGCAAGGGATCGAACCCAGGCCCCCTGCATTGGGAGCATGGAGTCTTAGCCGCTGGACTACCAGGGAAGTCCTGGAAGCATAGTCTTCACCACTGGACCACCAGGTAAGTTGGAAAAAGGTTATCTTATTAGAAGAAGTTAAATATGAACAAAACAACATTTTTGAGGACTTAGCCTGTGCCAGGTACTGTTCTAAAGACCTTACCTGGAATGACTCACTTAACTATAATAATCTTATGAGGTAGGTGCTATTAGCCACATTTTACAAAGTGGGAAACTGAGGCATATGGAGATGAAATAAACACCCAGGCCACAGAGCCAGCCAGTAACTGAGTTAAAATTTAGACCCAAGCCATCCAACTCCAGAGCCTAAAACCTTAATCACTCTGACATGCTTCCTGCAACCCAGAGCTGAGGCCCAGGAACCATGCTGGGATGGAGAAGAGGTTTTCCACATCCCAGAACTTTATAGTCTCCTATAACTGAGTTTCTGCATCCTGGCTCATGGGACCCCTCTCACTGATACACAACTTTGTCACACTCTCAGTTCAACTTCTCCTTCCTGCCACAAACAGCTGAAAAAGCCCTCTCTTGCAGGTGTCTCCAAGTGGGCAGTGAGAAGCGCCAGTCCTTAAGATGGTGTAGGTGATGGCCTGAGTGAGTTATTTCAACTCCACAGTCTCAGTTTCCCCCTCCAGGCCTTAAATAATATTGAATTACATAGGGGAAAGCAGTTCCCTTTTCAGTTTCAATAACTTCAAGGGGAAAGTCTTCGCTGGGGGCTAGACTTTTACACTGACATCTTCCTTTTAAGAACAGTAAGCCCTCTTGGTTTCCTTTCTAGACTATGTCCCCAATCCAGCCCTTCCTGTAATGTCCACTGCCACAACCTGAGTGCGAGTGCTGCTTACTGACCTCCTGACCTCCATGCTTGCTTGGCTGAATTCAGTTCTCTATCCAATAGCCAGTGTACTCTCTCTGCAGCTCAAATTTGGTTATGTTACAGCTGTTTAAAAACCTTTGTAACGGAGGTAAAATCCAAACTCCTTTTGGCCTCCAGGCCTGTGTCCCGCCTGCCTCTGTGACTCCATTTGTCTCCCTCTGCTTTCCCCTCCTGCTGGCTTTCTGTCTGTTGTTGTTCAGCCACCCAGTCGTATATGACTCTTGGCGACCCCGTGGACTCCAGCACACCAGGCCTCCCTGTCCCTCACCATCTCCCGAAGTTTGCCCAAGTTCAGGTCCATTGCATCAGTGATGCCATCCAGCCATCTCATCCTCTGATGCCCTCTTCTCCGGCCCTCAGTCTTTCCCAGCATCAGAGACTTTTCCAGTGAGTAGGCTGTTCAAATCAGATGACCAAAATACTAGTGCTTCAGCTTCAGCATCAGTCCTTCCAACCAGTATTCAGGGTTGATTTCCCTTAAGGCTGATTGATTTGATCTCCTTGCTGTCCAAGGGACTTTCAGAAGTCTTCTCTAGCACCACAGTTCGAAGGCATCAATTCTTTGGTGTTCTGCCTTCTTTACAGTTCACCCCTTCATGGACCACTGCCTTGTCATGATGAAGGAGCCTGCATAACTCAATGAAGCTATGAGCCCTGCAGTGTAGCGCCACCCAAGACGGACGGGTCATAGCAGAGAGTTCTGACAAAACATGATACACTGGAGGAGGGAATGGCAAACCATCCTGTATACTTGCCGTGAGATCCTCATCAACTGTATAAAGGTCTTCTGTCTACCCTTCACACAAAGCCTCTCTTTGCACCCATGGTGCCTTCCACTGGAAATGGTTGGTCTTCCTATCCTTGTGACTGGCTCCTTTCTTCATTATTTAGGTCTAGATTCAGATGTTACCTCCTGGGAGAGGAGTTTCCCAAACACTGTAGCTTCAGCAGCTCCATCCAACTCATTCTCTGCCCTGTCACCTGAGCTCCCTGGTACTAGTCTGCACTCAGCTATGGCATTTATTGTTTGTCTTGCCTACCACAGTTGGGCTCTAAGTTCCTGAAAGGCAGGCATCAGCTCAGTCTTGGTCATTTTGGTATCTCTTGGGCCTGGCACAGTACCTGACCAACAGCAGGCATTAAACACATATTTGTTAATTGAGTGAGAGTGACATTCAGGGCACCTCTTTGGGAAAAGGGTGGGCACCTCTCTGCCCTCAATCTCCTATTTTCAAGGTAGAGATTCCTCTGCCTGGAGGTGCTTACCAGATTTTGTATGCTCAGTCATTCAGTCTTGTCCGACTCTTCTGCGACCCCAAGGACAGTAACCCACCATGTTCCTCTGTCCATGGGATTTCCCAGGCAACAATGCTGGAGTGGGTTGCCATTTCCTTCTCCAGGGGATCTTCCCGACACAGGAATAGAACCCAAGTTCTCTGGTATCTCCTACTTTACCACTGCACCACCTCGGAAACTCTACCAGATTTTAGGGGGTACACAAATTCCACCTTTTTAATTTTTTTTGGCCTTGTGGCTCAGCATGCAGGATCTTAGTTCCCTGACTAGGGATGGAACCAGAGTCTTAACTACTGGATTCCAGGGAAATCCCCAAATTACACCTTAAATAATATTCAGAGAAAGTAGATGTTTGCTGTGAATTTTCTGATTATATAAAAGAAGAATTCTGTTACTCCTTATGACTTCTCGAACACTTGCTAATCTGATTTTTACAAAGTCCACAGCCTTACACTTCTTTGTATACATCACTATCTAGATTATAACATTATACTATTTCACTATAGGTAATTTGTATTAAAGTGGGAAGTGATTTATGGTAATGATATGGTGTTCCTCTTTCAAATAAACGTACTCAGTTCAGTTCAGTCGCTCAGCTGTGTCCGACTCTTTGTGATGCCATAGACTGCAGCATGCCAGGCTTCCCTGTCCATCACTAACTCCCGGAGCTTACTCAAATTCATGTCCATCGAGTCGGTGATGCCATCCAACCATCTCATCCTTTGTCATCCCCTTCTCCTCCTGGCTTCAATCTTTCCCAGCATTGGGGTCTTTTCCAAAGAGTCAGTTCTGCCCATCAGGTGGCCAAAGTATGGGAGTTTCAGCTTCAGCATCAGTCCTTCCAATGAATATTCAGGACTGATTTCCTTTAGGATTGACTGGCTGGAACTCTTTGCAGTCCAAGGGACTCTCAAGAGTCTTCTTCAACACCACAGTTCAAAAGCATCAATTCTTGGCTTGGCTTGGCACTTGGCTTTCTTTATAGTCCAACTCTCACACCCATACATGATTACTGGAAAAACCATAGCTTTAGACAGACCTTTGTTGACAAAGTAATGTCTCTGCTTTTTAATATGCTGTCCAGGTTGGTCATAGCTTTTCTTCCAAGGAGCAAGCGTCTTTTAATGTCATGGCTGCAGTTACCATCTGTAGTGATTTTTCAGCCCAAAAATATAAAGTCTCTCACTGTTCCCATTGTTTCTCCATCTATTTGCCATGAAGTGATGGGACCAGATGCCATGATCTTAGTTTTCTGAATGTTGAGTTTTAAGCCAACTTTTTCACTCTCCTCTTTCACTTTCATCAAGAGGCTCTTTAGTTCCTCTTCACTTTCTGCCATAAGGGTGGTGTCATCTGGGTATCTGAGGTTATTAATATTTCTCCCAGCAATCTTGATTCCCGCTTGTGCTTCATCCAGCCCAGCATTTCACATGATGTACCCTGCATATAAGTTAAAGAAGCAGGGTGGCAATATACAGCCTTTACATATTCCTTTCCAAATTTGGAACCAGTCTGTTGTTCCATGTCCAGTTCTGTTGCTTCCTGACCTGCATACAGACTTCTCAGGAGGCAGGTAAGGTGGTCTGGTATTCCTATCTGTTGAAGAACTTTCCACAGTTTATTGTGATCCACACAATCAAAGGCTTTGGCATAGTCAATAAAGCAGAAATAGATGTTTTTCTGGAACTCTCTTGCTTTTTCGATGATTTAACAGATGTTAGAAATTTGATCTCTGGTTCCTTTGCCTTTCTAAATCAAGCTTGAACATCTGGTTCATGTATTGCTGAAGCCTGGCTTGGAGAATTTTGGGCATTACTTTGCTAGCATGTGAGATGAGTGCAACTGTGCGGTAGTTTGAACATTCTTTGGCATTGCCTTTCTTTTGGATTGGAATGAAAACTGACCTTTTCCAGTCCTGTGGCCACTGCTGAGTTTTCCAAATTTCTGGCATATTGAGTGCAGCACTTTCACAGCATCATCTTTTAGGATTTGAAATAGCTCAACTGGAATTCCATCACCTCCACTAGCTTTGTTCGTAGTGATGCTTCCTAAGGCCCACTTGACTTCACATTCCAGGATGTCTGGCTCTAGGTGAGTGATCACTCCATCATGGTTATCTAGGTCATTAAGATCTTTTTTGTATAATTCTTCTGTGTATTCTTGCCACCTCTTTTTAATATCTTCTGCTTCTGTTAGGTCCATACTATTTGTCCTTTATTGATAGAGTGCCTGAAGAACTATGGATGGAGGTTTGTGACATTGTACAGGAGGCAGTGATCAAGACCATCCCCAAGAAAAACAAATGCAAAAAGGCAAAATGGTTTGTCTAAGGAGGCCTTACAAATAGCTGAAAAAAGAAGTTAAAGGCAAAAGAGAAAAGGAAAGATATACCCATTTGAATGCAGAATTCCAAAGAATAGCAAGGAGAGATAAGAAAGCCTTCCTCAGTGACCAATGCAAAGAAATAGAGGAAAACAACAGAATGGGAAAGACTAGAGATCTCTTCAAGAAAATTAGAGATACCAAGGGAATATTTCATGCAAAGTTGGGCACAATAAAAGTACTAGGCTTTTCTAAAAAGTAAATTGGTCTAAAGACATTAAATACAGGTGTATGTGGCCAACCTTGTGGAGTGCAAGAGGCTACAGTTACGGTATCATTGTTGCAGGTAGGGCATAGTTCCCCTTATGGTAAACTGGCCCCAGATGAGCCCCTGGGCTGAGTGACATTTAGTTTGCTTTTTTCAGTGACATGGGAAGTTATTCAGCTGGTGTGAATGATGGACTGGAGCATTTCTCCTGGACCTCAGTGTGTGAATTTGTCATGTCAGTCTATTTTCCTCCAATGCATAGGGCTTTTATTTTCTGTGACCTCCGTGGTGGTGGGTGTGGGAGAATGGTGGTTCTAAGACACAAAATACTTTAATATCCTGGTGTCAAAGTCAGTCTCATAAATCAGCTTTTATCTGCCGATGAACCAAATAACCTAGTGCACAGCCTAATCATTGCAAGTTAAAGCTCACCTATATAAATTATGAATTTTTTTTTTAATTGGTCTTTCAGGACCCCTCTGCCCTTCCATCAATCTGACCTCCAAACGGATGGAATCATGTATATAAAATATGCAACAAATCCACACCTTGGCATTCCTTGGACTCAAAATGTGCCAACACTGTTTTTGTAGTATAGTAATATTCAACTTCCCTTTAAGACAACCATGCCGCAAACTTAAATATTTGGCTCAAAAGCTGTGTGACTTCGGCCAAGTTACTTAACCTCTCTGAGCTTCAGTCTCTACTTCCTTGTGTTACTGTAAGATTAAATAAGATAATGCATGTGAAACATGGTATCCGCCTCAACGTAAGTATTCAATAAATGGCTATTCACATTTCTATTTTGTATCTCCTCGGTTCTAGTTCACAAAGGCCGCTGTCTAGTTTGATTAACTTCCTAAACCTCAGCTGCTTCCCTCTACCCTTAGCACCAATTCAATCATCTCTTCACCAGTACCTTGCCGTTTGCTGGAGGCAGAAATCAAACCAGGTCCCTACCATTGCCAAGCTCACAGCCGACTAACGGGCTGTAATCAAGGTTTGTTTCCAGTGTTCTAAGGAGGAAATGGGGAGGGGACGACTAACTGGGACTTTGGGGTCCGCGGGGCAGGTGGGAGGAGGCAGTCATCCAGGGCAACTTGCAATGCTTGTATAAGCATGGGCACGGGAGTGGGAGCGGACTGCAGCTGGACCCTTAAGGACTGTGCGGATCTGGGGAGGCGACAGGACGCAGGCGCTGCAGGAACTTGAATGCCCGGCCACAAGATCGGAGTTCCTGCTGTTGGCCAAAGTAACCTGGAGCAGCTTGTGCCAAGGAGTGAGGCCTCGGCGCAGCCAAGTCACCTTGCAGGCGGGTCGCAACACAAAAGCAGAAGGCGGAACCCAAATCCGGGCGCACTGGAAAATACCCGGCCGTTAAGGACGGAAGTAACCGCAAACCGGTGACCGAATCACCGAGTAACTCCCAGCGTTCTCAACGGTGGGAGGAGCCGGAAGCTACCCGCGCGAGGTGGGTGGGCCCGGCGGTGGCCAAGGGGGCGGGGCCAGCTCTCTCACGGCAGCTGATTGGTCGGCCCGGCGGTGGTGGAGGCTGCGCGTGGAATCGTCTCCTCGGCCTGGTGAGTCCTGACTTCGAGCCTCGGCTTCGCCGGCTCCGGAATTGTCCCTAGGCTCCTGGCCGTGACTCCCTCGGGCCGGCTCCACGCTCCCGACCTCCCGAGGCATGATCTGGAGGGGCCGAGCGAGGCCGGGGCCTCTCCTTGGGCGGGCTTCCACCTCAGGTTCCCCGCTGTCGAGCCAGGACCCTTCAGGGATACTTTTGTGGGAGAGGGACGAGTGATGCACTCGGTCCATAGAGAAAAACAGTACGGGGATGTGGCGGGGAGGACTGGCGAGTGGAGCAGGTAGAGGCCCCCGAACTGAAGCCCAATGGGAGACGCCGAGGAAGCCCAAATCCTGGGCTGGGGGATTCGACGCGGGGGTCCCCGGAGGGGGAGGGAAAGAAGGAAGCCGCCGTGGCGGGGAACACGCGGGGTCTGGAGCTCGGAGGAGAGGCCTAGGCTGGTCGGATATTGAGAGTTAGAGGATGAATGCAGGTGGAGGATGAGACCGCCAAGTCAGAACCCTTGAGTCATCTCCATCCGAAGAATGGGTTGAAAGAGCAGGAGCTAGCCAAGGACAGCCATAAAGCGTGGTACAGGGGAGCGGGGGCGGGGCGGGGCGGGGAGGGGACCCGCCCCTGTATACAAGGCATCAATTTTAAGAATTTTATAGTTATTGGCAGAGCATTAGCCCACACCACGATAAGGCATAATGAGACCTAATAAATGTATTTTGGATTTGGTCATAACTTCGGTAAACCGAAGACATAATATTTAAAAAATTTTATTATGAAAGTGTTCAGATTTACACAAAAGTATAGAAAAATTCAGAAAATAGCATGCAATTTAGAATTCTAAGTACTTACCACTTAGCCTCAACTATGAATGGCCACCCCCCAATTGCATAACATATATGTGAAGACATGCCTCAAATCCATACTGATAAACTTTTAAGTTTTTTTTTTTCCCCCATTCATGTTTAGTGGGTATAAAGGTTCCATTTTGCAAGAGTAGAGAGTTCTGGAAATTGCTTGCACAACAGTGAATGTAATTAACACAACTGGATTGTACACTTAATGATTAGGTAGTAAACTTTATGTCATGTGTTTTTAACCACACACACACAAAAGGTCCTTTCAAATTAGAAAAAAAATAGGGAATTCCCTGGCTGTCCAGTGGTTAGGACTTGGTGCTTTCACGGTGGGGTTCCATCCCTGGTTGAGGAACTAAGATCCCACAAGCCCTGCACAGGCATTAAAAAGAAAACAAACCTAATGCTGTAAATTAAGAAATAAAATCCGAGTTCAAGTGTGCAATGGAAAATAACTCATTGCCAAGTAGAGGCCCATAGAGTTGTATTTTTAACTATGGAGGCTCTGAAATGAACTTGTTGGTTTTGATGCTGAGAGTACTGGACCTTGCCTGAGGTAGAGTTAAGCACTAGTGGTGCCCTCTGGTTTATACTAGAACTTGAAGGGTTGGGCCAGCCCAGCTGTGTGAGTCAAATTTCTCCGAAATATTTCTGTTTTCTTACAGTCTGAGGCACACTTTTTTTTTTTCCTGGCCGTGGCAGCTTGTGGGATCTTAGTTCCCAGGCCAGGGATTGAACCCCAGGCAGGGAAAGCACCGAGTCCTAACCTTTGGACTACCAGGGAATTCCCTGAGGCACACATTTAATCCTTGGGTAAGCACCTGTGCAGGGCTTCTTGGGTGGCTCAGTAATAAATAATACACCTGCCAAGCAGGAGACTCGGGTTCCATCCCTGGGTGGGGAAGATCCCCTGGAGCAGGAAGTGGCAACCCACTCCAGTATTCTTGCCTGGGAAATCCTGTGGACAGAGGAGTCTGGCGGGCTACATACAGTCCATAGGGTTGCAAAGAGTCAGATTTGACTGAGCGACTAAACAGCAACAAGTTTCTGTACTGCCGCATACTGTCATTCAGGGAAGGGTGAGTGAAGTGTGAAATCATCTCTTTGCAATCCCATTCTTTAGGGTTGCCCTTGGTAATCTGTCTCTGTTGTGACATCTACTCTCTGTCTCCCCAGTGTGCTACAGGTCAGTCCTTTACACTCTTAGGGCAGCTGGTTTTAACTGAACTGGGAGGCGGCTTTCCCTATTTAGTTCTTTTCCAAGGGAGTCTTCCATATGTGGCCTTGAAACCTTGCTTCTGCCTACCCCAAACAAACATACAAAACAAACTACAGACCAAGAAAGTAACTGCCAGGTTTGGGTTTTTGGCTCCTTGTCTTCCCCCTCAAGGCTTCAGAACCAGCACTTCTCCCGGAGCTTGATTTTCTTGATGTGAGTTGACATTTATTAGAAAACTAAACAGCCCATCAAACTTGCATCTGAAGTTACTTTTTAAAAAATTGTCTTAAAAAGACAATTACATTAGTTATCGAAAAACAGATTTTTAGAACTACTCAGGAAAAAACTAGATACTTGATCACATCACTGAATGTCAATGATAGTAAGAAGGAATTAGTGCAAGATCCCTGGTGAATGATGACAAAGAGCAAAAATGAGATTCAGTCACCAGGTAGATTTGCTTAGTGATTGATGTTGAAGCTTATACACTCAGAACTATCAAAATGATCATTATTAAAATATCTGTGAGGAAAAAAGTTTTTGCTTATATGTAACTCACCCTTTAATTTCCTTTTTTTCCCCATGGAAATAATTGTGATTTTGGATTAAGTGAGGTTTCTTAGGAATGTAGCCATCATGTTACATCATAATTGCCTGTACCCAGGAGGTGATACAAAATGAATGAACCATTTTCTTATGTTTTCCTTTGTAGGGAAGATGGAAGAGCTGAGTCAAGCCCTGGCTGGTAGCTTTTCTGTGTCTCAAAATCTGAACAGCACAGCCGCCCCCCACCCCCGCCTATCCCAGTACAAGTCCAAGTACAGTTCCTTGGAGCAGAGTGAGCGGCGGCGCCAGTTACTGGAACTGCAGAAATTGTAAGAGATGTTTTAACTCCTTAGCTTCTCTCTGTAGGCTGGCAGCTGTGAACCACACAGGAGGCTCCGGGCTTGTCTCTACAGAACCCCCTTCAAAGTGGACCCTTTGTAGATTGTTCTTGCTCACAAGGTCAGGAGGGATAAATCCCGGCAGAGGTAGACATCCTTGACATTCAGAGCTTGGGAAAAGATGAGGAAGTAGGGAGAGACTGAAGTTTGAAAGCAAAAGCTCAACTATCTGGTTAACTTTTTCTTTTCTTTTTCCCTGGCAGCAGTACTGAGCTTTGCAGTTTATGGACTTATGAAACTCACGCCCAGACTTCCATTCCCCACATTCCCTGTGTGGCTTCTCCTGCACTCTGACTTCTGGCTTTGGTGTGGGCTTCCTGTCTTCCCTTCAGCCCAGATGTTTCTGTGGAGCCCTTGGGAGTTCCAGACAAATAATTCCACAGGGAATCTGAGGAAATGTCTTCCATACACTTCAGTCTCAGTGCCAAGATGAGCAAACAGGGAAAGAGAGTTTATAGGATAGCGAGTGTTTGAGGCTAGGCTGCTCTGAAGGCGAGGCCTGTCCTTTTATTCTCAGTGCAACACAGGCCTCTTCTGGGTAAAGAATTAAGTATTAGGAGAAACTGCCAACAGCTGCAGTTTCGATGCAGTCTCCATTTTGCCCACTGCTTCATCACTAGGTGTGTATAGCAGAGATGGTTGCCTGTGGCTTCTGGGTTGCTTGCAGATTACGTTCTCAGATCTTTCCTTCCCCACAACCTCCACAGTTAATTAATTGTGGTTAATTAGTTTGGAACAGATAATACATTCATATGGTTCAAAATTCACAATACATAAAAGAGTACATGGTGAAAACTCTGTCTTCTAGACATCAAGTTCCTTTCTCTCTCTCACTCTTTTTTTTGGTCACGCTGAGCAGCTTGCAGGGTCTTAGTTCCCTGATCAGGGATCGAACCCAGGCCCACAGCAGTGAACATGCTGAGTTCTAACCCCTGGACTGCCAGGGAATTCCCCACATCTTATAGTATACTTGTTACAGCTGATGAATAAATGTTGATACATTATTATTAGATTTCCTTAGCTTTTCTAAGTGGTCTTTTTTGAAAATTAGGAGAGATGCATTGCTGTTCCTCAGAAAGCCCCAGAAGCTGTCCCTGTCTAAGGCTTCTCACTGCATCCCAGTGTTTCCTCCTTGCAGTCCCTGAGAGCCTTCAGACTGATGTCTGCCAGGCAGAGAAGCGTCAGCTCTCACCTGCATGGAGATGGGCGTCTAGGGTGGAGTGGGAGGGAGTGGGATCAGCCACTAGCAAAACTTGAGAATTCCTTTTAATATTGTACTTTGCTTGTTCCTAGGAAACTCTGAAGAAAGCCAAGTGTGCTTAAACTGGGTTTCCTATTTAGGATCTATGAGGAGGTGGTCACTAGTTAAGGCTTACAAAGGAAATTCTATCATCTCTTACTCCCACAATTTCCAAATTGGTCCTGAATTTAGAGACTTTTGAATTACATCTGTCACATCGTAGGGTGTCTTCCTGTGAGACATAAAGACCTGGCCTTATGCCTTGTTTTTTTCCCCCCAGAAAGCGGCTGGATTATGTGAACCATGCCAGAAGACTGGCTGAGGATGACTGGACGGGGATGGAGAGTGAAGAAGAAGAAAAGAAAGATGATGAGGAAATGGACATTGACACTGGCAAGAAGTTACCAAAACGTTATGCTAATCAAGTGAGTGGTCCAGAGAAGATTAGGTGTAGCTGGTCCCACTCCATTTACTGTGCAGTCAGAGCTCTTTACTTACCATGAACAGAGAGGAACGAGATAGGAAAAATAGGAACTGCTTTGAAAGTGCTGATGTACATAACATTTCTGAGATGAAGAGATGGCTTACAGTTCTGTGTGCTGATGGGTGTCACTGATGGAGTCTGGATAGTGGGTTTCAGAATCATCACCCCATGCTGTTAGCAAAGGCTTCTGACCTGCTGCCAAAAACCCTTGAGCTATTGATATGCTAGTTGATTCCATTCTTGTCCTGCTTTACTGGTCATTATACAGCTGTTTTGGATTAGGCCTGCCCAGCCCAGCACTGTGCCCCACCCCACCTCCCAGGTTAGTAATCTTTCTCAAGTGATGGACTAATATGCCAGTCTTGGATCTTTACATTCAGGTGGTTGGAGGTTGGAAGTACAGCTGCCCTTGAACACTGGGAACTGCCCAGCACCCCCAGGCTAGCCAGCTGAGGTTGAGACCACTTTAACAGACTACTATATGAGACAACAGACCACTATAGCAGACTTCACTCAGTGCCCTGCTGATTCCAGAGAAGAAACCATTGTGGCTTGTGGTGCCATGGGGGAGGCAAGCATGGAGACTATCTAGTGCTCTAGGCAACCCAGGTATTCCAGAGGTAGGGCACATATCTGAGTGGGCCCAGGGGTGTACCCTGCTATTGCATACTTCTCTCTGTAACCCAAGTGTCTTGTCACCTTGGCATCCTCTCCTACTTTTAGAATATGGTTCCTGGGTGCGCATACTCCCATCCTCTTTCTCTGCCTCAAATATAGCGCAGACAATATCTTCTGTGACAAAGTACAGTTGAGTTCTGTTGAGCAAGCCTTGTGCATGTGGAATCTTAGTTCCCTGACCAGGGATCAAACCTGTACAGTGGAAGCATGGAGTCTTAACCACTGGACCACTGGGGAAGTGCCCAGCAAACATTATTGAAGGCCCTGTTCTCTGTTAAGCTAGGCTATGCTCAGAAAGGAGACATGAGCTGGAAATAGCCTATGCACTCCTAGAGTAAGTGTAGAGTATGTTTTTTTCAGTAAGAAAGTGATATTAACTTCCAGCAGGGAAGGAAGCTGGGTTTTGAAATCAGGAAAAGGTTAATGAAAGAGAAGACAGCTTTGAATCGTGGGTAGGACAGGCAGAGGTACAGAGCATTTCAGGGCGTTTCAGGCAGTAGAATAAGGCTGAGCAAGAGCCCAGACTCCGACTTCCCTGGTGGCTCAGATGGTAAAGTGTCTGCCTACAATGCGGGAAACCCAGGTTTGATCCCTGGGTCAGGAAGATTTCCTGGAGAAGGAAATGGCAACCCACTCCTGGAAAATCCCATGAACAGAGGAACCTGGTAGGCTACAGTCCATGGGGTTGCAAAGAGTCGGACACTACTGAGCAACTTCACAAGAGCCCAGAGAAGGGAGAGGAATATATGATGTGTTCAGGAGGGATGTACAGAGGGTGTGTGCGGATGGAGCAACACAGGATTGGGGGAGGTATAGAGCAGAAATGTGTACAGGGATTTAGACTCTGGCCTAGCCTGAGGAACCACTGAGAATTTTTGAGCCAGGGACAGAGGTGGGACTTTATGGGATGACTCCCACATCAGTATGTAGAAAGGCCTGGAAGAGAGAGACTGTGGTAGGGAGCTAGGTTTGCTAAAAGAGCTGATGGTGAGTTTACTGAGGGCAGTAAAAGTGTGTCTGGCTTTTTTCATTTAGCAAAAGGATTCATTTATGTTGTAGCATGTGTTAGAACTTCATTCCTT
Organism: Okapia johnstoni; assembly: GCA_024291935.2. Classification (NCBI taxonomy): domain Eukaryota; kingdom Metazoa; phylum Chordata; class Mammalia; order Artiodactyla; family Giraffidae; genus Okapia; species Okapia johnstoni. The sequence continues at coordinate 29,162,155 of CM044326.1, forward strand.
CTCAAGTAATAGTCTGTTGTATAGATACGCCACATTTGTTTATCCATCCATCAGTTGATAGCCATTTGAGTTGTTCCACTTTGGGGCTATTATGAATATTGCTGCTATGAATATTTGTTTACCGTGTTTTTGTGAGGACATATGTTCTCATTTCTCTTGGATATATACCTGGGAGTGGAGTTACTAGGCCGTATGATAACTCTGTGTTTAGCCTTTTGAGGAACTGCCAGACTGTTTTCCAAAGCAACTGTACCATTTTACATTCACACCGATGTGTGAGAGTTCGTTTTTCCGCATATTTGCCAATACTTGTTATGGTCCAGCATTTTGAGTATAGCCATCCTAGTGGGTGTGAAGTGCTATTCCATAGTTTTAATTTGCATTTCCCTAGTGACTAATGATGTTGAGCTTCTTTTCATGTGTTTATTAGCCAGTATCTTTAGAGAAATGTCTGTTCAAATTCTTTGCCCATATAAAAGTGTAGTTATTTGTCTTCTGTTATTGAGTTGTAAGAGTCCTTTATAAGTTCTGTATGAGATACATGATTTGCAAATATTTTCCATTATGTGGGTTGTCTTCACTTTCTTAATGATATTTTTGACAGCACAGAAGTTTTACAGCTTTATGTAGTCTTGATTTTTTTTTTGTAGTCTTAATTTATCTTTTGTTTCGTCATTTGTGCTTTTGATGTTGTATTACTACTATTGTTTAAGGGATTGTTGATTATGCCTTGGGTTTAAAATTTAATAACACAGAGGGAGGTGATGACATTGTTAATAGGGCACAGAATGCAGAAGGGAAAGGGTGAGTGTTTCAGGGATGGGAAGTACTTGGGGTATAGAAGGCAGTGAATTCTGTTTTGGAAATGCTGGCTTTAAGGTACAGAGAGGACCAGCAGAGAAAGAGATACCAAGTGGACAGCAGGAAATACAAAATTGGAGCAAAGGAAAGAAGTCTGGAGATGAAGAAGAAGAGAATTAGGAGGCATCTTCTTTGGAATGACAAGTAAAGCTACAGAAGTAGATGAGGTCCACCCCAACAGGGGACAGCATCTAAGAGAAAAGAAAGGGGGGACCTAAAACAGCCCCTTAAAGATTATTTACATGTTTTGGGGGAGTGTGTGGAGGACTGTTTGGAGGAAAAACGGAAAAGTGGTGTGTCACAGAGCCAAGGGAGCATGTGTCTAGGAGGAGAATATGACTGGCAGCATCACACCAGGAGTGGAGGAAGGAGGGGGAGATGAGGGAATAGAGATGCTCGGCTGCAGGGAGGTCAGGCAGGGATGTGAGGTAGCAAATCTGGACTGAGGGTGTCAGAGTGGGTGGGAAGGCAGCAGCAGGAAATATGAAGTATTAATAGTTAAAGAGAAAGTTGAAGAGCTTAATAGAAATGTAGAGTATAAAGGTTTCATTTTTGCCTTGGATTTGAGGATTAGGGGTTGTGTATTTTGTCGCCTATGGGGAAGGAGAGATGGGAGAGAGATGGATTCAGTGAGAGGGATCATCTGATAGGCCAAAGTCTTGGTATCGACAGGAGGAACGAATGATGAGTGGAAGAGCAGATCTTTTCAAATTGCTTTTACCACAGCCTTTTTTTTTCTTTTTTAAGGTAGATTTCCTAACATCTTTTGGTGTAGTATTTGGGTCAGTAGTTTGGGACTTGATCTAGTTTAGAGCATCTCAAGGTAAAGGATTTTATTCATCTCTGAGGTATAACCCCTAGAACATAATGGTGTGATAAAGGTAGGTAGGTGGACAAAATAAGGAAAGAAAGAGGGTTGCATCCTCCAGTATAGGAGGTGAGGTAGTAAGAGTGTGTATGGATGCAGATAATGAAGGTGAGAAGTTGAAGTTCAGGGTGAACAGGAGATGAGTTGATTACTAAGAGCTACTGAGGTGGAGGTCCCACTGACGTTTTCTGTTCTCATTCTTTTACGTGTATTTTCATTATAATATATACATGAAGTGAAAGTGTTAGTCACTCACTCATGTCCGACTCTTTGCAACCCCATGGACTGTAGCCTGCCAGGCTCCTCTGTCAGTGGAATTCTCCAGGCAAGAACACTGGAGCAGGTTGCCATTTCCTGTTCCAGGGTTTCTTTCTGACCCAGGATTTGAACCTGGGTCTCTTGCCTTGCAGCAGATTCTTTACCATCTGAGCCACCAGGGAAGCCATATATATATATATATATATATATATATGTATATATATATATATATATATTTGTATCCTCTCCCTCTTGAACCTCCCTCCTACCCCCATTCCACACCTTTAGATCATCACAGAGCACCAGGTTGGGCTCCCTGTGTTAAATATTAATGGCAGCTTCTCACCAGCTGTTTTACACATTATAATGTATATATGTCAGTGCTGTCTCTCAATTCATCCCATCTTTACCTTTCCCCGTTCTGTCCACAAGTTAATTCTCTACTTGGATCATCAGCCTTGTTCACTTTTAACACCATTTTTTGTGTTCCTAGTTAATGCTCTCAGAGTGGTTAATTGACGTCCCTTCAGATTTGGGGCAGGAATGGATTGTGGTCGTGTGCCCTGTTGGAAAAAGAGCCCTTATCGTGGCTTCCCAGGTGAGTAGCTGCTCCCACGCCCGTGCCAGCATGCCTGGCCTGCAACTTGAGGGTTTCTCTGCATGCTCTGTGTTCCTTATCTGTCAGGCAGCTGTGCTTGCCAGGGATTGAAACACTTTCGTGCGGGAGGGATTTGGTGAGAGCCATCCTTGGGCTGATGGCACCCGTGCAGAATGTGGAAGCAAAAGGGGGAGGGGACCCTGATGCCTGATGTGACTGTCTTTCCCCACAGGGCTGTACCAGTGCCTACACCAAGAGCGGCTACTGTGTCAACAGGTTTTCTTCCCTTCTGCCAGGAGGCAACAGGCGAAACTCAACAGCAAAAGGTGCCTACATAAAGTTGTCTGTTTAATAAATTTTATAATCAGTAAGAGACAGTGCTTGGTTACTTGCTTAGTTGTTTTAAAGACCCACTTTGAAAGGACACCTTTGGAACTGCACAAAGATACTGTCCTGCCCACTGGGCTCTCCTTCAAGGTCAGGCCTCCTCAGCTGCAGAATAGTTGCCCCTTGTCAAGCCTGCTGAATTAACCCCCCGAATTAAAGTCGGTGCACCTTTCCCATGGACTTCGGTCATAAGGTGACAGGTGCTGTTTTCTGGGGAAAGGTCCCTCAGAAGACCGAGTGTAACATACAGTAAGCTGTTGCTGGGGCTTCCTGCCAAATTCCCTTTTCTCCTTTATCTTTGTCCTCACCTTAGCTTCTCCCTCCCACCTGGGCCCAGCCGAGGAGACTAAAGGTTAAATAACTTGCCCGCAGTCATTCAGCCAGGAGTTGGCAGAGCTGGGCCTACACAGTTCTCTTGTCTCTACCAGCTCAGGCTCCCTTGGTGCTTCCTGCTGTCCTCTGTCCTAAGCCCAGATCCCTCTGTTGCTTTTTTTCACTCTGGCCTGAAATGGGCCCTCCCCTGCCCTCCGCCCTGTTATTTTAGTCCTCTGATCCCACCAGACTGTTCATATCCTATCTGTTCGTGAAGCATTTCCTGCTGTTCCAGGCCCCTTTCCTGGAACTCTCATTTCCCTTAGTTGGTGCTATACATTGCAGCTCTTGGTTTTTTCCTTTTCAATCACCTTAATCTCCTCAGCTGGATTGTAACTTCCCTAAAGGCAGGGATGACTTATAGTTAATACTCCCCACAGAACACAGTGCCTATGGTAGGAAATCAAAAGTAATTGTCAACTAAAATGGAAGGTTACTTGCCTTCAAACTTGAGCTTCTCTTAAACCTTATCTAAAGATTCAGAGTTCACATGTGGCACAGCCTTGACCCCTCTTATGCTGTCACACCTAAGGCCACCGTTGGGCTGTACCAGGCAGCCAGAAAAGGCTGTGAAGAACTTTGTCCCTTAGTGCTGGTGCTTCCTGTGATCACTGAGCGTTGTTGGATGCAGTTCCCAAGACCCGAAGATGGGGCTCCCTAGATTATGGTGGAGGGAGCCCTGATGGGAACCCTGCACTGACTTTCTGCCCGCAGACTACACCATTCTGGACTGCATTTACAGTGAGGTGAACCAGACCTACTACGTTCTGGACGTGATGTGCTGGCGGGGACACCCGTTTTATGACTGCCAGGTAAGGACTGATGCTCTCCTCATGTCTTCTCCTGCTTTCTCCTCTCTTCCCAGGAAAGTGGCTCAGCATGTGGGTTTAGTCCATGACCAGCTTCTTGGTGTTTACAGGATGTGGTATATCAAGAACATCATCTAATGTTCCTTGCATCTTTGAGTGTGTTTAAATTAGCTTCATTTCTAAAAAGAGATAGGAGGAACTAAGGGAAGCATAGCCATTCTTGAGGGGAGGAAAGAGAAACAGAGTGGAGGGATAGGCTGGGACTTCGTGGAAGCTGTAGCCCTGCCCTCTCTCCAGGGTGTGGGAGGCTTGCTGGCAGGGAAGACTGCGGGTGGAGGGCATGCTGCCTAGTGCAGGCGGCACCAGGAAGAGAAGGTGGAATGTTAAGCACCATCAGATAGACTTCTGCCACCTCCACTCCTTACCAGCCACATCCTGACCCTGAATGTCAAGGCCTCCTTAGTATGACTATAAGGGCATGAATCCCTGAGGGGCTAGCTCTGGAAGCAGATTTTCCAAGTGAGGAAATGCCCCCCCCCAATATTGTCCCCTCAAGTTTCACCTTCCCACAACATTTTTCTCAGATTGGTGATACTTACAAGTGACAAGCAGTCATCAAGAGAGAGGCCAGCTCACCCCACAGGGTCCATCTCTGCTCCTGTGCTCCCCCATCCTTGTCCCGGTTTTATTTGTTGTTGTTTAGTCACCAAGTCATGTCCAACTCTTTGCAACCCCATGGACTGTAGCCCACCAGGCTCCTTTGGAATTTTCCAGGCAAGCACACTGGAGTGAGTTGCCATTTCCTACTCCAGGGGACGTTCCCAACTCAGGTATCGTACCCACATCTCCTGCATTGGCAGGTGGCTTCTTTATCACTGAGCCACCTGGGAAGCTCTGTCCAGTTTTATAGTAGTGGGTTTTTAATGCTCCCTCTCAATTGTTACTATTTTATCATTGTAGTTCTCAATGTGTGGCCTCAGAAGGTTGTTCAAAATGCAAATTCTTCAACCTGTTGAATCAGAAGTTATGGGATTGGGGCTTATGTTTTAACAAGCCTCCAAGTGATCCTCACAGAGGCCCAAGCATGCAAATCACAGATTATCACCATAGGCTACTTCTTTCCATAGCCATTACCCCAACCTAGGTTTCCAAATCATGCCAGATGGTGGTAGTTCAGAATTTTAACACACATCTAATTCAAAAAATAATAACCAAGACCTGCTTTGCTAAGCACTTTGTGAGCATGATCTCACTGAATCTCTTACAACAACTTTAAAATACAAGTATGTACTATTGTTTTTACTCCTGATTGTTTAGATATGAAAGCTGAGAGCCGCAGATGTTAAGTACCTTGCCCAAACGCAGAGCCAAGCCCCAAACTCAGAATTCACAAATTCAATCCAGAACCTGTTTTTCTTTAATTCTGTTGAAGAATGTTTCATAACATACATTCACAACCTACAAATTTGGTAACTAAAGCCACCTATATTTTGATAATATAAAGAAAAATGACTGGGTTTTTGTTTTTGGGTTTTTTTGGTTTTGGAAATTTGAAAAGAAAAAGAAAAGCCCCTAAATATCAACAGAAGGGTATGTATCAGAAGTAGTAGTTTATGAGAAGTTACAACTACGAAGTAGTTTCTAATCCTCAGGTAAAGTAAGGCAAAAGTTAACACAATGTGCTTTGGAGTTGTAGAGTCCTGGTCCTGTGGTAATGCTGTGTGCACCTGGGTGAGTGACGTAATCTCTCTGAGCCTGAGTCCTCACCTGTAAAATGGAGATAGTAATAATACAATTTGGAGAGGATGGTTGATGATTAATATGATTAAATGCGTAAGGTCCTTTGCATGGAGCCTGAGACATAGTAGGCCTTCAGTGATAAATGTTGGCATTACTACTATTAATAATCCTATTGGGTTTAAGAAAAATATATCCAAACATTTTATGACATCTTCCTGACCTTAGAGCAGTGTTTTAACAGAATTGAAGGTAATGAGAAGAGGGCTTAGGTTTTCATCAATCAGGTGACTTTTTTTTTCACAGTTTTATTGAAGTATAACTGACATACAGCACTGTGTAAGTTCAAGGTGTACAGCACAATGATTTGACTTATATATATAGGACAGTAAGTTAACACCCATCATCTCATATAGATACCAAAAAGAAAAGAAAAAAATAGTTTTTTTTTCCTTGCCATGAGAACTCTTAGGATCAACAACTCGCAACAGCTATCACATATACCAGATGGCAAAGTTAACCATGGTCATTTTGTTGTACTTTCAATGTCTAGTACTTATGTATCTTATAACTGGACATTTGTGCCTTTTGGCCATCAAGCAGCTTTTTAAAATGGGGTGTTTTTGGTCATAAAACAATATTTTGTTGATGAAACAGTGAGCCTTATTTCATCTTTCCCTGTCTCTTTGGCAGACTGATTTCCGATTCTATTGGATGCATTCAAAGTTACCAGAAGAAGAAGGACTGGGAGAGAAAACCAAGCTCAATCCAGTAAGGCCTGGTGTTAGGACTGCAAGTTCTTTCTGGGGATCAGTTTGGATTGCTCTATTGTCTGAATTCAATCATTATGGATAAAATTTTTTTTTTTTTTTTTTCTTTTTGAGGCAGCATGGCATAGTGGGAAAAGTATGGACTTAATAGTTATCCAGATTCCAGTTCTGGCTTCTAACACTTACTTGGTTAAGTTAATATCTTCACTTGGCTTTAATTTCTTCATCTGTTTAATAGGGTTAATAACACCTACCTTACAGAGCTGTTCTGTGAACCAAATGATGTAAATGTGCAAGTCTTTCTAGCATAATACTTAGGGTGAGCACTCAATATATAGTGGTTGATAGAAAATGCTAATAACTTCTTTTATTAATAATGCTATTTAGAATGCTAGTACGGTGGTTCTCAAACTGTGGCTTGCATCCATACCACTGGAGGCTTGTTTAAATTCAAGCTCCTGGGCTTCAACCCCAGAGTTTCTGATTCAGTAGGTCTGGGGTAAAGCCTGAGAGTTTGCATTTCTAACAAGTTCCCCAGTGAAACTGATACTGCTGGTCCATGGACCACACTTTGAGAACCCCTGCTTTTGTATCTGAGCTAACAGTGGCCTCACCTAGTGAGTTCCCTCTTTTTATAGATGAGGATGCAGGCTCAGAGAGAGGGTGCTGCCTTCCCCAAGGCCCCACGGTCCAGGATGATAGCCCAAGTGTCTTTGCTATTTGCTCAGTGATTAAACACAGGATGGCTATTTTCATTGCATTTTATTCGTTAAGGTCTATAGACTGGCATTTGCTTGGGTTGCTTACAGCATTTTTAAAGGCAACTGGATAACCAGTTACAGGACAGTAAATGGAGCCAGTACTTCCAGTGATGTTATCAATAAGATCCAGGAAGAACATGGGTGCTGCTTCCTCTGAGATGCTGTTCCGTGTGCTCTACATGTATTGTCTCACTGACTCTGCATGACAACCCTTACAGTAGATACTTTTATTATCCCTTTTTATAGACAGGAAAATGGAGGCATATGGAGATTAAATGATTGACAGAGGTGCACTTCAGACCCAAGCAGTCTGACTGAGAGGTTGTCATAATCCTCATCACTTTGTTATGTTGCTTTAGTATAAAAATTTTTGCTGTTGTGGCATTTCACCAGCCCTCCGTTTGGGACAGCTGTCATAGGGTTGGGAGAATAACAGAATCCCCACACCTAGTGCAGGGTAATGGTTCACAGTCTTGACTGTATGTTAAAATCAACTGGAGAGCTTGAAAAACAAAAATGCTTGGGTCCCACCCCAGAGCAGTTCAGTCAGAATTTCAGGGTGAAGCCTGGGCATCAGTAATTTTTAAGAGTTTCCCAGATGGTTCTCCTGTAAAAAATGAGGTTGAGAATTCTATGCCTAGTAATTCAGAGGATAGGTAGAGGGGGGTGGTTAGGGTGAGATTGAAAATTTTCTTCTTTGATACATTGTTAGCTCTTCAACTGCTGGAACCAGTATTGTTTGTAACATATACTAATTATTTGTTCTAATTTATGTTTCAGTTTAAATTTGTGGGACTGAAGAATTTCCCTTGTACCCCTGAGAGCCTGTGTAAGGTGCTATCTATGGACTTCCCTTTTGAGGTAACAAAACCATTGTCTTTATTGCCCTGATGTGATTGTGGGACACAGGGAAACTCAGCTACATGGAGTCTTAAGAGTGCCTCTGACTTTGCTGTGTCAAAGTATCAGAAAAAGGGCTGAAAGCTGACTCTCGGGAAAGAATGTGCTCATGACCCTTCAGAGTCAGATAAGTCAGAAGCCCAGAGCTGAAGGGGCCCTGAAAGGAAAGCTCATCTCACGCCCTCATTTTACAGATGGAGAAACTGAGGCCCAGAGAGAGGTGAGGGTTCCATTCCTGGGTCCTTATGTCCCCTGTGTGCTGCAAGTGTGAGAATCAGCCCCATGTTTGACTGCCACGGCTGATTATGATGTAAAGGCGCTTCTGTGGCTGACAGACTGCAGGGCTTTGAACTCCTAATCCTTCCTTCCTCTGACCAGCAGATGGTCCCCAGGGATGGCAATGCGTGCTGAGCAGTTAGTTGCAGGGCAGCAGAGTGACTAACTTGTCCCAGGTTGCCCAGGACTTCCTGGGTTTTAGTGCTCAACTCAAAGTCTCAGGTCCCCAGGGTCTGCTCAGCCCCGGGCAGCCTTTTTTCCTCCTCAGAATGTGCCAGTACCCTCTACACAGACTTCCTTTGCCCATCGTACCCTTTAAAATTCTGCCTAGTCACCCACAAGTATTTGCTTGAACTGAATATAATTTTGCTAAAAGGATCACAGCTTCCCGAATAAGGAAATAGCAAAGGCTGAGCTGCCTTCATTTCTGGGAGTCAATTAAGAAGGTGGTAAGAACACCATCTTTATTTATAACCCTTATGCCCTAGTGACAATAAATGCTTTTTAGAGATGAGTCACTGAATCACAGAAAAGAAAATATGGGACTGTGGGAGGTCTTCCCGTTGAGAAAAACTGAGTTTCCCAGAATGTAGCTCTCAAACAATTTAGGGGGAGGTTCAGGCAGCCAGAAATGCTGGCTGCTTGACCGGCTGCTTCCCTTGCACTCAGCAGTCCGGCATCTTGGAGGGGCTTGTCCAGTTTCCCTGCTTTGTTCCCTGTGTGGAGCACATCCCCCACTACTGGGACCTCCAGGTGGTAGGAAGTACATGGAATCAGAGGAGAGAAGACCTGGGCTCAAAGTGGATTTCTACTTCATTCTCAGTGTGTTTGGGGGACGCCCCAGAACTCCCGGAGCTGGAGCAGCCCCAGCTCTCAGACACTTTCATGGTGGGTAAGAGAGTGAAATGGGGCTTCCCTGGTGGCTCAGATGGTAAAGAATCTGCCTGCAGTGCAGAAGACAGATTCCATCCCTGGGTCTGGAAGATCCCTTGGAGAAGGGAATGTCTACCCATTCCAGTATTCTTGCCTGGAACATTTCATGGACAGAGGAGCCTGGTGGGCTATAGTCCATAGGGTCGCAAAGAGTCAGACACAACTGAGTGACTAACACATACTTCAAGAGGGTGAAGTAGTGGGTAGGAAAGCACCCTATAAACGGGAAAGTACTTTGTGTGTTTTTATATACTCAAATTTCATTTTCTAGGCCATTTCTTCATTTAGAGAAATGCATGTGTGAGAAACAAGGACTCTCTTTCATCTGGCAGTGACCCAGGAAAAAAGAACTGGACCATAGGAACTGCCGCAGTGTACATAGCTCTCCTAGAGACATGGGCCCCAGAATCCCTTCTCATCAAAGGTTTCCTCTCTCGTAGGTGGATGGGCTTCTCTTCTACCACAAGCAGACCCACTACAGCCCCGGAAGCACTCCTCTGGTGGGCTGGCTGCGCCCCTACATGGTGTCAGATGTTCTTGGCGTAGCTGTGCCAGCCGGCCCACTGACCACCAAGCCAGAATATGCTGGCTACCAGCTCCAGCAGATTATCGAGCACAAGAAGACCCAGAAGGAGGGCATAACGGGGAAGCTCACACCCAGGGCCTCTGAGAATGGACACTATGAGTTGGAGCACCTGTCTACCCCCAAGCTGAAGATCCCTGCCCAGAGCCCCAACCACCCAGAGAGCCTCATGGAGAACTAGGCAGGGCAGCCTCCTCTGGGAGTCACAGGATGGTGGTTGGTCGCAGAGGAAAGCTGGGGAGGTGGACACTGACAAGAACAAAGTGACTTCATTTTAGGGGAGACCTTCCAAAGCCATTCCAGCTAGAAAGAGCTTGTCTCCTATCTGAAATGCTGGCTTTAACAGTAGAGGGAGATTCCCACATTGTGTGGTCTTCAGATTTGAGCAGCAACTCCTGTGAAAATGTATCACAGATCCACAATGTAAATATATGTCATTCTTAAGAAGTTGTTTGTGGTTCTTAAACTTTAGACCATCAGGAATCTCCCCCACCTCCACTCCTTCAGGCTACCTAAACCATGACTGTTCAAGTGTTGGCCCGTCTCACTCTGTTTAGCACTTCAGCATTCTGCTGAGTTTCTAGTTGCTGCTGTTGGTAACGTCATTTTCTAAAAGGTCTTACCAGGAACTGCAGTTCTTGGTATTTGAATATGTTCCCTCTTCTGAGAAGACAAGTGTGATTTTCTCTGGTTTCGACACAGCCAGAGATAAAATGCAAATAGAGTTCATTCACTGCTTCCACCAACATTTGAACATCTTCCAGAAAATAAGCCTTGTGCTAAGTCTGGAGGTGTAGAGTGGGTTATGGTGCGGAACAGGATTTCATTCCTGCCCTTGAGCTCAGGATCCAGTGAGGAAATAAACCCACCAGCATCTAGATGGTGGGATGATGGCTTTATTGCAGAAAGGGGGGCAGGGGAGACTGGGAGGAGCAGAGGGAGGTTTCAGAGCTGGGCTGAGACTCAGAGGAGGGGCAGAAATGTGCTCTGTGGATGAGGAGGGGGGTGTTTCTCGCAGAAGCAGGAGTTTATGCAGTTACACCCCTCCAGAGCTGAGCAGGACTTGCTCTGGGGCCTGAAGTTGATTCAGCATGGCTTGAGGATAAAGTGGGGCTGGGAGGCTGTGGAAAAGGAGGCTGGAAAGAGATGGGCCTGACCGTAAGTGGCTTGTGTGTACAAGATGTGTTATACAGAGGTTTTGTGTTTTATATGATGGATGAAAGGGAGCTGATGAAGTGCTTTGAGCAGGCAGGATCCACTCAGATCTGTGGACGAGAGCTCTGTGGCAGCTGTGGGGGTGGAAGGTGGCCTCTAACACCAACCAGTTGGTTTCTGCTCTTTGTTCAGGAAATGTGTCCCATTTCCCGTGGCCTCAATCTGCTCCCCATACTGCTTTCCACTTTTTTAGGACTTCTCTTAGTAGACAAAAGGTCTTCCCTATTCCACTCCAGTGTACTAGTATCCTGCGGAGGAAATTTCAGAGGGATCCAGGTCAGATCTTGTCTGACATGGAGTTGTTTCTTGGTGTTGATCAATTCTGGGAACGGATCCGGGCAGAAGCTGTGGTTAAGCAGAGCCTAATTACACAAATTCAGCACCCCACTGGAACTAGCCTCAGTGCTGGGCTCTTAAGAGGGCTGCTCAGGCTGACACTGTAAAATTGGAGAAAGAAGAAACCCCCTTCCCTACCCAATAATGACCCAGCTGGCCGCAGGTTTAAGCATGCCTACATCAGTTAAGCTGTTTCCTGAATTTAGGTCAATTCTGTAATAGGAACATCATGTTCCTCTTGCCAAAAAGCATGTCGTAGGCTGCTTAGAGGTTTAGTCTCTTTAATGATCTTCTGAATGCTCTAGTTTGTGCTCTCAGCAGCCAACTGTATCATTTCAGGAGCTGTGCATGCTAGTATCAGAGACTTGACCAGGCTTTGCCCCAAAATAATCAGGTCTGGAAGGACTACTTCCCTCAAGGAATGCTCTCTGGGGACAGATGCATGAATTAAAGAACATATCAGCCAAACTTACCACCATGTACAACTTGATACTGTTGAATGGTACCTTGAAGGATGTTTCTCAGGGGTGTGCCCTCATATTTTTAAATGAGCCAGTATAATTTATCAATCACTGAATAGAACGTGTCCCCTGGTCATATTTCTCTGTGAATTATGAACTCACCTCCTGCCACCCATTTCAAAGACGGTTGTGTTGTCGGTTTCTGTGATTGGATATTAGTTATTTTAATGTTAACTCAAAACTTAGATTGTAGAGGAAATGGAGAAGAGAGAGGTGGGACTTAAGGACATGGTTAACTAGATAGCTGTGAAATGAAAGAAATGGACAGGAGGAGAAGGAATTGGCAACCCATTCCAGTATTCTTGCCTGGGAAATCCCATGGGCAGAGGAGCCTGGCGTACTACAGTCCATGGGGTCGCAAAAGAGTCGGACATGACCGAGTGACTGAACAACAACAACAAAATGTGAATGAGTGTAAAAAATGTGAAGTATTGATTTGGGAGGTTTCCTTCCAGTTTTGGCAAGTAGGCAAATTTACAAATACCGAATCTGTGAAAAAAGAGGACTAAGTAATTGTCTTGGCATAAATTATGCATAAAGACATTAAGAAAAAAAAAAGAAATGGACAGGAATCATCAGAATGATTCTTAAGTTTCTAACTTGGGTGCTTAAATGCTATTAACAAGGACAAGCATCTCATGAAGAACATGACTGGGAGGGACTCCGGGGCGGAAAGATAATGAGCTCAGTTTGGGAGAAGCCGAGTTTGAAATGACTGGGAGATGGACTCGTCAGTAGTCAGGCCTTAATTCAAGTCTTCATCATTTCTCCCCCGCAGCACTGCCAGTGTCTTTCACCTGGTTTCCCTGCCACCAGTCTTCCCCGCCACCTCCCCCGCAGCTCTAATCTGTCTCTGTCGCAACAACTGGCAGAGTGACCCTTTGTAAAGATGCAAATCTGATCATGTTACTTCAAGGACTTCCCATGGCCTACAAGGTACACCTAAAGCTCCCTGGGCTGCTGTGGAGGTTTCTTCATGGCCTGGCCTTAGCGTATCTGTCTCGTCTCATGGAATACCTTGCCACTTCTGCCTCCTTTCTAGCCATGCTGCTTTATGGTTTAGTACAAACATGTGTTTCATACTTCTCCCCCACCGCCCCCCAAAACCAGCCCTCCTCACTCTGATTTCATCCACTTGATGAATATACCTACCCGTCTGTGTTTTTTTGGCTGTTCTGGGTCTTAGTTGCAGCACACAGTATCTTTTTAGTTGTGGCATGCAAACTTTTAGTTGCAGTATGTGGGGTCTAGTTCCCTGACCAGGGATCAGACTCAGGCCTCTTGTTTTGGGAACATGAAGTCTTAGCCACTGGACCATGAGGGAAGTCCCTACCTATCCACATGTTGAATAAACAGATACCTGTTTGAAACGTTACCTCTGTAGTTGGAATTAGCCATTCTCATCTTTGTGCCCTCCCCATTCCACTACATGTCTATTTCCCAGAGTTAGGATAGTCTCCAAGACTGTCCTTTGATTTGATAAATCACCAGAAGGACTCAACACACTCACTGAAAGCTGTTTTACTCCCAGTTACAGTTTATCACAGTGAAATGAAGTCAACCAAGGGAAGAAATGCATGGAGTGGAGTCCAGAAAACTTCCAAACATGGATCTTGCCCACTAGTCCTCTCCCAGTAGCATCATGGACAGCTTTAAATTTCCTAGTAATTGTGTGACAAAACTCATGGAATATTGCCAACCACAGAATCTCACCTGTACCTTGGTGTCCAAAGTTTGTTATTGAACTTGGTCATACAGACCTGGTTGGCCAACCTCATTCTCCAGCTGCTCCTGAGGTCTGGCTGATAACATGTCACATTGCTGGATTATCTGGTAAGGCAAAAGATACCCATGCAAACAAAGACATTATTGTTAGTCAAGACACTACAAGGGCTTAGAGGTTACTTCCCAGGAGCCAAGGGCAAAGGCCAGCCTCTCTTTGGGCGAGGTTGAATTATCTATGACACACTTCCTTTATTAGATGATAAGCACTTTGAGGTCAGGGACTTGGTTTTATTCATCTCTCCATTCCTGGTGCCTGGCACTATGACTTGTGCTTGCACCAATAAATGTTTGCTGAATGAATGAAATGATGAGTTGGAATGAGAATGCAGTTTGGAGGGGAACCCCTCCCCTCTCCTGCCCAGGGGAGTGACCCCGGAGAGAAGACTGAGAGGAGGTGTGTAGGCTGCTAAGAGGTGGTTGGATATGTTGCAGACTTCTAAGAATAAGAACTATATTAATTCGTGAATGTGACTGAAAGGAGAGCCATGAGAGGGGACATCCTGGGCAGTCCAGTGTTTAAGCCCTTCTACTGCAGAAGGGGCAAGTTCCTTGATCCCTGGTGGGGGAAACTAAGATCCTGCACTTGCCACCTGGTGTGGCCAAAAAACAGGACAGCCACAAAATCTTCACACTACATACCCTGGAGGAGGGAAAGAAATGACCTTCCCAGCTGCAGACTTCCTTTCTAACAGAGAAACCAATAAAAAGCTCAGCTGCTAAAGAATCCATCTGCAATGCAGGAGACCCCTATTCAATTCTTGGGTTAGGAAGATCCGCTGGAGAAGGGAGAGGCTACCCACTCCAGTATTCTTGGGCGTCCCTTGTGGCTCAGCTGGTAAAGAATCCACCTGCAATGTGGGAGATCTGGATTCCATCCTTGGGTTGGGAAGATCCCCTGGAGGAGGGAACGGCTACCCACTCCATTATTCAATTCCATGGACTGTATAGTCCGTGGGGTCACAAAGAGTCGGACACGACTGAGTGACTTTCACTTTCACTTATATATGTATTTAATTTATTTTAGGCTGTGCTGAGTCCTCATTGTTGCACTTGGGCTTTCTCTAGTTGTAGTGATCGGGCGTTACTCTTCATTGTGATCACAGGCTTCTCACTGCAGTGGCTTCTCTTGTTGCAGAGCATGGGCTCAGTAGTTGCAGCTCCCAGGCTCTAGAGCACAGGCCAGTATTTGTGGCGCACAGACTTAGTTGCTCCGTGGCACATGGGATCTTCCTGGACCAAGGATCGAATGTCCCCTGCATTGGCAGGTGGATTCTTAACCACTGGACCACCAGGGAAGCCTAAATGTGTCTTTTTGAATTCTGATTTTCTCTGGGTATATGCCCAGTAGTGGGATTGGTGGGTCACATGGTAGTAGTTCTATTTTTAGTTTTTGAAGGAACCTCCATAGTGGCTGTACCAGTTTACATTCCCACCAACGGTATAGGTGGGTTCCCTTTTCTGCACACTTTTTCCAGCATTTACTGTTTGTAGATTTTTTGATGATGGCCATTCTGATGGGTTTGAGGTAACACCTTATGTACTTTTAAGCCATCTGTATGTCTTCTTTGGAGAAACGTCTTCCACCCATTTTTTTTTTAATTGGGTTGTTCATTTTTTTTATATTGAGCTGCAAGAGCTGTTTGTATATTTTAGAGATTAATCCCTTGTCAGTTGCTTCATTTGCAAATATTTTCTCCTAATCTAAGGGTTGTCTCTTTGTGTTGTTGATGGTTTCCTTTGCTGTGCAAAAGTTTTTAAATTTAATTAGGTCACATTTGTTTATTTTTATTACTCAAGGAGCTGGATCAAAAAAGATCTTGCTGTGATTTACATCAAAAAGTGTTCTGCCTATGTTTTCCTCTAAGATTTTTATAGTATCTGGCCTTACATTTAGGACTTTAATCCATCTTGAGTTTATTGAAATAGTTGGATGGCATCACTGACTCGATGGACATGAGTTTGAGCAAGCTCCGGGAGTTGGTAAAGGACAAGGAAGCCTGGCATGCTGCAGTCCATGGGGTCACAAAGAGTCGGACATGACTGAGTGACTGAACTGAACTGAACTAAGTTTATTTTTGTGCATGGTATTAGGGAGTGTTCTAATTCATTTGTTCACATGGAGTTGTCCAGTTTTCCCAGCACCACTGATTGATGAGACTGTATTTTCTCCACTGTATATTCTTGCTGAGGCTGCTCTTAATTCACCTTCATTACTGCCAGCCTCCCAGCACTCCCAGACCCCTCTACACCTCACCTCTGCCTTGTTATTAGATAGGAGATATTCTCCGTCTCGGGGAAGACGGAGCAGGAGATAAGTCACAATCAGAGCCTAAGATCAAACCTCTCAGTACTTGGTGGGGAAACAGAATTTAAAAATTAATCTGGTTCTTCTTTTGATGTAAAGATTGAGTATAATAACAAAAGCCTAAGACAAAGTGGGACTCAAAAATCAGCTCATCTTACCCAAGCAACCAGTCATACACTGGCTAAAAGCTCAAAGCTTATCAATCTTTCCTGCCGTACATATATGAAAGCATGAAACAAAAGATCATGCTGGCTTAAAAATATATGTTGGACTTCCCTGGTGGTCCACTGGTTAAGAATCCACCTGCCAACGCAGGGGACATGGGTTTGATCCCTGGTCCAGGAAGATCCCACATGCCTTGGAGCAACTAAGTCCGTGCGCCACAACTACTGACTGTGCTCTGGAGCCTGGGAGCCGCAACTACTGAGCCCAATTGCTGAAAGTACTGAAGCTTGAAAACCTTAGAGCCCATGCTCTGCATCAAAAGAAGCCACAGCAATGAGAAGCTTGTGTGCTACAATGAAGAGTAGCCCCTCTTCTGCAACTAGGAAAAGCCTGCCTGCAGCAACAAAGACCCAATGCAACAAAAAATAAATAGATAAATCTATAAAAAAAGACACATGTACCCCAATGTACATTGCAGCACTACTTCCAGTAGCCAGGACGTGGGAACAACATAAATGTCCATCACAGAGGAATGAGTAAAGATGTGGCACATACATATGATGGAATATTATTCAGCCATAAAAAGGAATGAAATTTGGGTCATTTATAGAGACTGTCAAACACAGTGAAGCAAACCAGAAAGAGAAAAACAAATACCATGTATTAATATATAATGTGGAATCTGAAAAAAAAATGGTATATATGATCTTATTTACAAAGCAGAAATAGAGACACAGACATAGAGAACAAACATATGGATAGCAAGGGAGAAAGGGTGGATAGGATGAATTGGGAGATTTGGACTGACTGACATATACATAAACTATTGATACTATGTATAAAATAGATAACTAATGAGAACCTGCTGTATAACATAGGGAACTCTACTCAGTGCTCTGTGGTGACCTGAATGGTAAGGGAATCCCAAAAAGAGGGGGTATATTTATGTATGGCTAATTCACTTTGCTGTAGAGCAGAAACTAAGACAATATTGTAAAGCAACTATACTACTATACTCCAATAAAAAAAAAAGATTAAACAAGGGAAAAAAAGACAAACCTAAAGACTTAAAGATAGAGCTACCATATGGTCCTGAAATCCCACTCCTAGACATATATATGGAGAAAACCATAATTCAAAAAGATACATGTACCCCAGTGTTCACTGCAGTGCTATTTACAATAGCCAGGACATGGAAGCAACCTAAATGTCCACTGACAGAGTAATGGATAAAGACGTGGCACATATATACAATGGAATATTACTCAGTCTGAAAAAAAAAGAAATAATACCATTTGCAGCAACATGGATATACCTAGAGATTGCCAGGCTGAGTGAAGTAAGTCAGACAGAAAAAGACAAATATCATATGATATTACTTATAGGTGGAATCTAGAAAAAAAGAGTACAAATAAACTTATCTACAAAACACAAATAGAGTTACAGATGTAGAAAATAAATTTATGGTTACCAAGGGGTAAGGGTAGAGGGAAGGTACATTGAGAGATTGGGATTGACATATATACACTACTATATATAAAATAGATAATTAATCAGGACCTACTGCTGCAGGGGACCCCAACCCCCAGGCCATGGACTGGTTGGTACAAGCCCATGGCCCTGTTAGGAGCCAGGTTCCATAACAGGAGGTGAGCAGTGGGTAAAACTAAAACCATTGCCCCTAGTCCCTGGAAAAACTGTCTTCCACAAAACTGGTCCCTTTCCACAAAAAGGTTGGGGACTCCTGACCTACTGTATAGCACAGGAAACTATACAATACTCTGTAATGGACTATATTGGAAAAGAATCTAAAAAGAGTGGATATATGTATATGTATAACTGATTCACTTTGCTTTACACCTGAAACTAACACAATATTATAAATCAACTGTAGTCCAATAATAATAAAAGAATGGCCTCAGGCAGCAAATATCTGAGGGAAGGGACAGAGTCCCCAAAAGTAGCATGTGTGCATTTGTTTCTCACATCCATTTCATGAGATGGTGAGTATTTTGAAAAGTTGATTTTTAAAAATCTGCCTTGATGACGCAGAAAAATGACTCCAGAAGCAGTCTTGGAAACTGGGAGGTAGGCTTCACTTTTGGACCCAGCCCAGGAGCATACTTCCCATATTCAGGGACAATGTGGAACCAGAAGAGGCAAATTTTGAAACCTAGAGAGCTCTTCTGGCTGGGACTTTGCACAGACCATTAACGTTTGCAGCAAACTTCCTCCCTTCCTCCCTTCCTCCCTCCCAGTGGGCTGGCAGTCTTTCAAGTCTTCTGTCTCTCCCTCTGTTTTTGCCCTTCAGGTTTTCTCTGCAGTCAGTCTGGGAAATAAAAGATGGAACTCAAATCTGTCAGTTCTGCTTCTCATTAGGAACTTTAACAAAAGTTTTTAAAAGGTAGGAAGTTGAAACTGGCTCAAATAAAGTTCTACTGTGGACCTTATCCACTCTTCTCTGGCCTCCCCACTGACACAGGTAAGTCAAAGAGAGTGAGAGTAAAGTAACTAATTGGTACCTTTCGCCTGTATTGAATATTTTCCCTTGAGCAATTAAGTATCCAAGGTAACCAAACCTATTTGGTACTCTTTGGCAGGAACGGGACCTTGTTTAGGGCTTCCCTGGTGGCTTAGTGGTAAAGAGCCACTTCTTTGCTTTGCCTGCAAAGCAGAATACACAGGAAATGCAGGCTCGATCCCTGAGTTGGGAAGATCGCCCGGAGGAGGGCATGGCAACCCACTCCAGTATTCTTGCCTGGAGAATCCCATGGACAGAGGAGCCTGATGGGCTTCAGTCCATAGGTTCACAAAGAGTCTGACTCAATTGAAGCGACTGAGCATGAATGCATGGACCTTGTTTGCGAAAAAGGATGGATCCATTCTTTTGGTAAACTCTGACTGAGTATCAGCTTCTCTGAACTATATATTATGCCAGGTTCTGAAGGGAGAGCAATGAATAAGACACGGTCCTTGCCCTCAAGGAACTCATGGTCTAGTGGGGGAGACAAATAAGCAAATAATTACAATTCAGACTGTTGGGTAAACTCTAGACAATGGGTATCAGGTATAGAAGTAACATAGACTAGTAATTGATAAATCTGTGATCTGGGAGTGGTAGATAGGGGTGTCAGATAAGAAAACTGTGTGATGAAGAAGACAGATCATATTTTAGTTTAGAGAAAAAGAAAAGAATAGAAAAAAGCAGAGAATAGCAGTAGGTAAATACCAGGCCCTAAAGTATTTGGTAATGGGGGACCTGTTATCTATACAAGATTTTTCACCTTCCTTACATAGCTTTACTTTGGCCATCCTAGTGATTATAGATTTGACCTGTGAATAAATGAGAACAAATTTTTACCCTAGACATCGGTTAGTAGTATGACCTTATTATTTTTTTAATGTTTTTGATGTGGACCATTTTTAAAATCTTTATTGAATTTGTTACAATATTGCTTCTGTTCTATGTTTTGGCTTTTTGGTCACAAGGCATGTGGAATCTTAGCTCCCTGACCAGGGATTGAACCCACACTACCTATATTGGAAGGCAAAATCTTAACCACTGGACACCCAGGGTAGTCCCTGGCCTTACTTATTCTGTATCTGTCTTTTAGACATGTCTTTCATAGGCAGTAGATATTTTGGAGCAATATTTAAGAGAACCTTTAGATTTTAGAAGTAAAGGTATTATGGGAGAAACTTTACAAAATTCTAATCACAGCTTTGGAAATACCTCTATTCGTAGACTCAAACAAATATTTTAAAAGGCAGGAGAAAATGGTAAGACAGAGGTCTCAGAGTTAAGGTGGCTGTCTTACTGATTCAGTCATTCAACACATATTCATGAAGGACCTACCTACTAGGTACTAGGCTCTAGGCACTGAGGGTACCAGGGCCAGCAAGACAGATGTGGCTCCTGCCTTCCTGGCTAAGCAGACAGACAAGAGGCCAGTGAACATGGAAACTCGTGCATAATTACTGACTGTGATCAGCTCTCTGATAAAGAACAAAAAGGTGCTAGGAGAGAGTAACAGGGAACAGTTCAGGGAGTAGTCAAGGAAGATCTTGCTGAGGAAGTGACTTTTGAGCTGAGACCTTAAGAATGAGTCAGATTCATCTGGTGAAGGAGGTGGGAGGAAGGGGAGGGTAAGCTTTCTAGAGACAGACTTGAAACCTGTGCTTTCAAAGCCAAAAACAAATGTACAACCCCTAACACTCCTCTTCCTAAGGTTCCCTCTTTGTAATTTATTTCCCATTTTCAGATTTCAGTTCATGTTAATTTCATAAAAATGTGATATTTTTTTCCTGTCGCCTCTACTCCTTCAAACCTCTAGCCTTCCTTTTGAGGCCCTGCAGCCAAGCATTGAAAAATCCAAGCCTTTGTCAATACATATGGATCTACTTTATACACACACACACACACACACCCACACACACACACATATATATATATATATTTTTTTTTTTTTGGAAGATCAAAACCTCATACTGTGATGGTGAGATTAGATGAATGAAAAGAACAGTGTCTGGCACTTGGTAAGGAAACAACAAACATGAACTATTAGTTCAGTGTATGTGTGTATCATGATTTATTTACCGAGTATCTTATTGATGGGCCATTACATTGTTTCCAATCTTTTGTATTACAAATCGTTTTGCAGTTTCTAAGATTTGATTGAACAGGAAGACAGTATTGCACTTGATTTTGTTAGTCCAAGCCTGCAGTTCAAGGCAAGCCTTTGTACTCTGATTCTCCAAAGATTTCCCACTTAGAGCAAATCCAGCCAGCTGCCTTGCACTTGGTTCTGTTCCTTACATCTCTGCTCAGAAACTTCCAAACATTATCCTGTTTGGACTGTGATAGGCATCAGTTCCAGAAAACTGTTCCCTTACACACCCACACGCCCCCACACAGCTGTGCTTCTGAAAACTCTGCTCTCTCTCCTAGCTCACTCAGTTCAACCTCCCCCTTTTTAAATTTCTGTCACCAGATACCTGCATGAGGAGTCAGAATGCTAGGATTCAAGTTTGAGTTCAATACTAATTAATTAGCTGTGTGGCACCAACCCCTGTTATCCTGAGGATCATTGGCAAAAACAAGTGTAAATAGAGGGTTGAGAAACTTTACCCTCTTCTACGTCCACTCGGTGATTTGTACTACTCAGATTTGCCACCTCCTACTCCAGCTTAGCCCTAGAGCCATTTGCCTGCTTCGGGATAACAATTATATTTAAGTTACTATTTAAAAAAAAAATTTTGGAAAAGGTTATACATCCATGTGCAAAATTTAAACACACACACAATGTTGTTAGAAGTCAAAATAGTGGTAACTCGAGTAGTGACTGGGAGGGGACATAGGAGGACTTTGACAAGTTGGGAATTTCTAAGATCTGTGTGCTGGTTACATGGGTGTGTTCAGTTTACAAAAATCATGCTGTACACATATTTTCACCTTTATGTATGTATATTATACATCAGTAAAAAGTTCTTAAAAAAAACTTAAAATGTATAATTGACCATATAGGGGAAAGTCTCCCTCTTCCCTTCTGTTCCCAAGAATCCCAGTTCCCCTCCTGGGAGACCACCACTGCTCTCTTTCTTGTGTATCCCCTCAAACCTTTTCGGTGTATAAATAAATTTACAAATACATATTCATTTCTTTCTTTATACAAGTGACAGCATGTTATACACACTATTTGGGTCTTGCTTTTTTCTCACTTAATAACATAGCTCACGATGTTCCATTCCTTACATGTGGAAGAGACCACTGTCTTGTTCGTGGTTGTAACCCTAGGGCAGACTCGGTGCCTGGCATATAAAATACTTGGTAAATAGTCCTCCAGAGGAGCATGCGGTTACAATACTGAAACTAACTTCTTTTGGGGAGTAATGAACTCAACCTGGAGTCATCCTTACTGGTGCAAAGGATAAAGTAACCCATCTGAGACAGAAACAAATCCAACCACCAGGGGTTTCTTCTCTAGTCAAAGGCAGCCTGAAGTTTCTATTGCAATGATGTAGAAATGAGGTGAGGTCAGCGGTTACTTTTAACTTATTTTTTAAAAATATTTATTTATTTAGGCTGCGCTAAGTCTTCTTTGGGAGCAGGCGGTCTTTCTCTAGCTGCCTCCAGCGGGGGCTACTCTCTAGTTGTGGCCTGAGGGCTTCACATTGTGGTGGCTTCTCTCCTGGCAGAGCTCAGGCTCTAGGGCGGGTGGGCTTCAGTAGTTGCTGCTGTCTATGGGCTCAGTTGCCTTGCAGCATGTGGGGTCTTAGTTCCCTGACCAAGTCTGGAGTCCAATGTCCAATGTATCCTGCAATGGACCACTGGACCACCAGGGAAGTCCCACCAGAGGTTACTTTTTAAGTCCCAGAAGGAGCATCAGAACTCAGGGCATCTTCCTCAGTTGTCTGAGGACCCCTCCTGTTGGCCTCTGTGACCTCTCCAGCCGTCTGCCCTAGGCACTAGCTGTGGCATTACTTGTTAGTTGCATCCCTTTCAGAGTATTTTTGGTCTGGAATGATGCAAAAACATACTAGACCCGGTCCTGCCTTCCCTGTGCCCTCTCTATTCGCAAACTGACTCCCAAGACCTTCCCCAAGCTCTTTGCTGCTCTCGCCTTCATGAAAATCAAACGCTTGCATACACTGCGTGGTTCCTGAAAGGGGTTCGAAATTGAATGGTGTTTCTGTGAAGCACTAACATTAACGACGCGGGTGATGGATTACCGGATACCGGTGGCAAGGAGTGAGAGCAAGCTAGGGCTGCGAGCCCCTAGCTAATGGGGTCTGTTTCTTCTACTTGCGGACCCTGGACTTCGTAAGCAACCTTTCCAGGAGTCTTCCAGTCAGCAAGTGACGTGGAAGTGGATGACGACTGTGGGTTCCTCACAAGGAAGTGATAGCAGCAAGTAACCCCAGTCCAGGTGTCTATGGCAGCTAGTTTTCAAACACTTGTATTTTTCTTCCTCCTCCACGGAGCTTAACCTCACGAAACTCCCACCCTTTTTCTTCCTTTTTCTCGCTCCGCGCGCTGCAGAAGTCCCCGAAGCCCCTCCCCCGCCCCGGTTCCTCTGGGTCCCCCCTCCCCGCGCCCCCGCCCCCTCTTCGCGTCCCCCTCCTCGCGCTCCGCCGCTCCCGCCCCTGGGCTCCTCTCTGTCTCCCCCTCCTGGACTGCGTCGGCGCTCGGCCGGGCCCTCCTCGTCGCCAGTTTGTGAATGAGACGCTCAGTTTCTCAATGGAGCCGCGGGGGGCTCGGGCGGGCGCAGTGCGGCCGCAGCGTTGGCAGTGAGCCGGGAGAGGGGCGCCTTTCCCTCGCTCCCTCCCTCTCTCCCTCCCTCTCTCCCGCCACCGCGGCTTTTGAGGAACGGGGCTGAGAGGCCGCGGCGCAGGTCGCAGGGGCCCGCATCCCCGAGGACGCCTCCGTCGCGTTCTGCTGGAGCCGGAGCGCCGCCGACGAAGCTGGACGCCGAGAAGGCCGGTGGCCTTCGGGATATTTCCCCCCACTCCCCGCGGTCCTTTGGGTTTAGAAACTTCTTAATTTCCCATTTCCTTTTTTAAATCCCGATTAGCTCCTCGCCTGCACTATTTTTTTTTTTTTTTTTCCGGGAGAGGTGGGGGAGTGTGAGGAAAGGAACGAAGAAAATAAGAAAGGATTTCCGCCCAGAAGAGAGCAACAGTTCTGAGAGCTTTTTCTTAAGGAAACAGAAGCGGCGTTCGCGGCCGCCGCGGGCGCGGGGCCCCGCCGGCCCAGCCATGCGCGAGCCGGCCCCGGGCTGCTGAGGCGCGGGCACGCGGAAGCGGAGGCCCACCGCACCGGGCTCCCCGCGCTCCCGGGCGACTTCTGTCCGCCGGGCGGCGGCAGCGGCGGTGGGATGGAGCCCGCGACCGCGCCCCAGCCCGACATGGCGCCGGAGCTGACCCCGGAGGAGGAGCAGGTAAGCCGGGCTGCGGCCGCGGCGGTGGGTGTGTCCGGACCCCCGAGGCCTAGCCGGGCTGCGCTCTTCGCGGCCCCGGGTCCGCGATGGCCTCCAACCCCCCTCCCCCCGCGGCCGCGCGCCCCAGGCCGTCATCCCCCGAAGCCAGGGGCGCCGCTGGCCGCTGCTTCTGCTCCTGGCCTCTTCAGTCTGCTGCTTACGGGCCACGTATTGCCCCTTCCCCGTATTCCGATGATGATTGCAGTTTCTCCAGTTAGGGGCCTCCCTTTACCCTTAACGAACATCCCCCGACGTTTGTAAGAACACCTACGTTGCCTCTGGCCCTTCCACCCCTATACGTGTTTTGCTTCATTCCGTGAGGGTTTGTGGTTTTCTAAGGTCAGAGAAAGCCCACTTTGGGGGCCGGATTCCTTCGGGGACTGTCCCCTACCCAGGACAGTGAGAAGTCCATAGATGCTCTAGATTTTCAGACGAGCCCCTCGGGCTTCTTAGAGGGCTGTGGCCTACTTGGACATCATTCTGGAAGATCCAGGCCTTCTCAGGCTCCCAAAGTCCCTGGCCTTGACCGTCCTGTTTAGCTTTGTGTGGCTGGGCGCATCCCTTCATCCCCACTTACCTACCCCCATCTCATCTCACTGTCTCCATCTTTCTGAAGTCTACATTTAGCCCCATTGTCCCTTAAAGCTTAAATTCCCAGAAGGAAACGGTTTGCGGTGTCATTTGAGGGCCTCGGATAAGGAAAGAGCCCAGGGTCCTCATAACTTTACCTCGCCCACATTACTGTTGGGGAGACATGGACCACTCCTCTGAGGGCGGTAGGAAAATCTGCTAGCTGAGATTGGAACCCTAAAGTCTTTTTGCTCTTTCTTTCTTAGCACTGCCCACATCCATGGTCACATATAGCCATGGTCTGATTCTATGTTTAAAAACAAAACAAATAAACAAACAGAAAAAACCCTAAAAAAAGAAAAAAGATGAACCAAGCTGGTAACCATTTCATGCCTGCCAGGCCTTGTTTCCAAGGACCACATTTGGTAATACAGTCTCTAGTGTGGAGACAGTCTGGTTTTACAAACTAATATTGGTTAATAGGCTTGTTTAAGACCAGGTTTTTAAAACGCCCGTGACTTTTCTTCTCATTTGTGGAGATGACATTTTTCATATTTGGCTTCAGACTACAGTCTTGTCTTTTGACGCCTGGAGATAAAATCATCATGAGGAAAAAAAAAATTCTGCTGCTCCGTACAAGCAGTGGTAACATCCTGGTAACTGTAGTGTAATGCAAGCAGGTGGCCAAGGAGACCACCCTGCCAAAATTAGGGAAATACTACTTCAGCACTAAGATGCAATGTGGTTGATTTTAAATGGGCAAAACTCTTTCACTTCTTTTCTTTTGGTTAGTCAGATTTGAAGTTTTTATATTTCTGAGACTTGAGGGCATCAGTATTCCACTGTGAAAATGCCATTTGTTTGTGAATTAAAAAATTTAAACTGAGAGAAGTAAATGTTAAAGTGTACATAGTATTGATACAGTATTAACTTTATTCTGTACATATATACAATGTGTATACATATATACAACTGTGTTTAAACTAGAAATAATATCGAATGAATGTGATGGAATTAACAAGGACTAGATGGAAATAGTAAAATGTACATATATTAAGATCAACAAGTTCTGTGGGTTTTTTAACCATAACTTTTCCTACAAAACACCAAGTTTTCTACGGGTACTTCAAAATGTTGAGACATAAACATAAAAGCATAATTCAAACTGTGGTAATGCCTGATAAAATATCATATTTTAATTTAATATCACATGAGAGTACTCTTAACTGGTAAGATTACTTTAAAATATTGAAATTAAACAACAGCAGATGCATTTTAGGCTTATCAAAGTAGTTATCATGGGAAATAACACTTCATTCCATAATGCCCCATTGCTCAAACCAATTTTAGAACTTATTTGGAGTTGATTTCAAACTTTGTGTTAGAATCTTTGAAATATGTTTAGTGTTGGGAAAATCTTGTACATTTGAGCATCCATCTGATTTTGGGAAATAGAAAAAAATTTTTTGGAATCCTATTTCATAGGTAAAGGAAAGTATCAAACTGTTTAACACAGTTTCAGGCTCTTTATGAGATGTGTAAACTGTCTTAAAGATGTTTCTGGAACAGATCCCTCTCAAATAGTACCTCTTTCTATACAGTCGTGCAAATCATAAACCCAAAAGTTTTCTTGGATACTTTGCTCTCTTTCAGCCCCTGTATGTTGTATATCATCAGGTTTTCCTGAACATCTCTTGAATTCTTTGACTTCTTCCACCCTCACCACTGCCATTATTGTCACCCTAGTTCAAGCTGCCATCGTAGCCTGACAGAACTTTTGTTTCCTACTTGATCCATCTGCATTCCTTAGCTCTTTTTCCAAGAAACAAAGGCAAATTGAAAATCTGATTGCATCTTCCCTTCCCTGTGTGTGTTAGCCACTCAGATGTGTCTGACTCTTTGCGACCCCCATGAACAGTAGCCCACTAAGCTCCTCTCTCCAGGCAAGAATACTGGAGTGGGTAGCCATTCCTTTCTCTAGGGGATCTTCCCGACACAGGGATTGAACTTGGGTTTCCTGCATTGCAGGCAGATTCTTTATCATCTGAGCCACCAGGGAAGCCCAAAATTTAAGCGTTTATAAAACCCTCAGTGGCTTTTCATAGTTCTTGGGATTGTTACAGCTCGCGAATGATTTGTTACAGCTCTTGAATGTGGTCTGCGATGCCTCAACCCTTGTATGGTTTAGATCCCTAGCTTATTCTCACAGTTCATCTTTGCTCCAGGAACACTGGCCTTTTGGTCCTGCATTCTTGCCTGTTTCCTCCTCCTCCAAGGTCTTTGCACAAGTTGCTTTCCTCTGTCTGGAAATACCCTCCACCGTTTATTCCCTCTTCATCCTTCAGCTCATGGGAAGACCTTCTTTGTTCTCCTCAGTTAGATTAGATCTGTTATTGGCTCTCAGGGTACCATTTACTGTCCTCTACATCACTTGTCACAAGTTTGCACTATTTGTATGATTGTATGGGGCTTCCCAGGTGGTGCTAGTGGTAAGGAACCCTTCTGCTAATGCAAGAGATAGAAGATCCCTGGGTTGGGAAGATCCCCTGGAGGAGGGCATGGCAACCCACTCCAGTATTCTTGCCTGGAGAATCCCCATGGCCAGAGGAGCCTGGCAGGCTACAGTCCATAGGGTTGCAAAGAGTTAGACACAACTGAAGCTCCAGGAGGCTTGAACTGTGTCTGGTTTTGCTCGCCATCAAATGAACATTGCTGAGCATGACTGGCACTTAATGAACTGTTAGGAAATATAGTACTGGTGGAATGAAGAGTAGTTCTATATGTGATTTGTATACAGACAGCATCATCTTTCCAAGAGGCTTATAAAAATAAGGGCATTGTTCATTTTTATATATGTTTGAAGGTCATCATTATTAATTAATAGTCTCATTTCCTATCTAGGCATGTTTTGAACTGATATTATACCCAGTCCTTTGTAACCTTGATGTTTCTTTATGTTTTCAGTTCTCAATATTATAAAGCCTACAATTGAGTTACAAGAAAAAGTATGCTTTGCCTTTAAGAAGTTTACATGAATAACAACAGAGTAATAGCAGTAACTGTTTCCTGTGCTCCTGCTTTGAGTCAGGCTCTGTGCTGAGCATTTCATACACAGTTAATCCTCATAAGATTGGAATTTTTATCTCATTTTGCAAATTAGAAAACTCAGACTGAGAAGGAAATTGCCCAAATGCACATAGATGGCAAGTAATGGGGGCTTCCCTGGTGGTTCAGTTGTAAAAGATCCACCTGCAATGCAGGAGACTGGGATTGATCCTTCTCCTGGTGGGGAAGATCCCCTGGAGAAGGAAGTGGCAACCAACTCCAGTATTCTTGCCTGGGAAATCCCATGGACAGAGGAACTTGACGGGCTGCAGTCCATGGGGTTTGAAAAGAGTTGGATATGACTCAGAGACTAAACCACCATAGCAGCAAGCAAGTGATGGAGCCTTGATTTCCACTCAGCTCTAGGTTATTCTGCCTCCACTGCAGATGTTCCTTCTGTTACGCTCACTACAGTACATCTTGTGAAGCGGTTAACCAGCTTAATAAGATGCCTACATGGATATGTAATAGCTAATTTTGGGTTTTGGTATTGATACATATATGCACATATATACATGTATTGATACATGTTTGATTTTAAAGGTTTTTTTTTTTTAAATGAAAAGAGTTTTATTTATTTATTTGACTGCACCAGGTCTTAGTTGCAGCATAAGGGATCTTTGATCTTCATTGTGGCATGCAGGATCTTTAGTTGTAACATGTGGGATCTAGTTCCCTGACCAGAGATGGAACCTGAGTTCCTTGCATTGGGAGCTCAGAGTTTTAGCCGCTGGACCACCAGAGAAATCCTTGATGATGCTTCTTAAAATATATAGTATTAAAAATTCAGGGGCTTTCTTGGTGGTCCCATGGCTGGGACTCCACGCTCCCAGTGCTGGGGGCTCAAGTCCATCCCTGGTCAGGGAACTAGATCCCACATGCTGCAACTAAAGACTGAAGATTTGATGTGCTGCAAATAAGACCCTACACAGCCAAATAAATTAAAAAAAATGCAGACAGAAAAGTTTGGAAAACCTTATTCAGACCTGTTTATTTCCAGCAGAAACATATTGTACAGCCTGTGCAAGAAATTATGATGAAATTACTCTTGGAAAAAAATTGTTCCTTAAGATAGAATTGGCAACTTTCCATTTTGAGGTGTGGTTACAATAAAAATTTACTTTTTAAAATATTTTCTTTTTCTTTTGTATATGAGAAATAGCTATTCTTAGAGCCAAATATGAAGGATTTTATTTCTCCAAACTGTAAAAGCCAAGGTGTTTCTGTGTCAGGAATATATTCTTTTTTTGATATGTTTATATGTGAATATAAAAGTCTTTGTTAATGGGCTGGCAAAATTGTAAATTTGCCAGCGTGAAGGGTAATTTCTGCATTTCAGTACTAATTTTCATTCTTGTTATTGTAATTGTCTTAGTTTTACTTTTCCAAAGCATGTACTCTCACATTTGTAACTTGACCTGAAGTTGGTAATTTTATCAGATATGCTAAATTATAATTAACTTGACCACCAGGGTTAGTTAAGGATGTCTTACTCATCTGTTCTATGTCCACATAACCTACAGAAAGTGGGGTATCTTGGATTGCATCAATTTAGTATAAGTTATGAGGAAAACTTCCTCTTTGTGATAAACCTTAAAAGAAAGACGTTTAACAAGGATTAGAAACCTATTTGATGGACTATGTAAGGAATTACAGCCTTTAGGGTCTTTTGGTTTTTCACAGATTTCCCAGTAATGACCAATAGATTAATCGTTTTCTAAAATAGTTACACTTTTATTCATATTTTCATTTTAGTTGATTCTAATAACTTACAGAATCCTTCTGTCACATTATAAATAATGCATGTTTTTTTAAGTTGTTGTAACAGATAATCTACTAATACTTATTTTCAAAGCTTCCAAAGAAAATTTTTATTTTAGAGTTCATGTTGTTTAGAGCTTATTTGTAAGGATTAATAAGCTAATGCATATAGATAGTAATGCATTACACAGTAAGCACTCCGTTACATTAGAATATAATGATAAGCTCTGTCTTTGAATAGTGAAAGAGTTTAGAGCCAAGTTAGCTTAAACCAATCCTAAGGGAGAAAAATATTCATATTTCACACTGAAGACCATCACTTAGTATAGATTCTTTTGAATGCCAGAAAATAGTTATCTTGCAACTTCATAGTGTAATTTTAAAAAAGCTATTCTGATTCTGTGCCATGACTTATGTTCTTATAACAGGATTTTCTGAAATTAAAACTTTAACTGCCTTGCAGTAGACTTTAGAGATTTTTGGCATTTTTCCCAAGGGCAGGGGTTTTGTCCTGGTTCTTGTGGCCAAGAACTTCCCTTTTCCCACAGCCTCACATGTCCTGTGCTAAATGTCATCTGTTCCCCTGGAAGTAACCATACGTCAAGGACCAAATGATTCATAATGTTGAGTCCTTCCAGAAGGGGGAAAGAGAGGAGGGATAGATGAAGAATTCTCATTCCTTTCCTTATTTCCAGTAGCTAAAGATATTGTAATTAGCACTTAGGCAAGATCTCATTTGGATATGAGAATTTTCTTTTAAAACTTCTGAGTGTATCAAGGATCTTGGGCTTTAGTTGTGAATGTTAAAGAGACCTGTAGGTTTTTTCCAAGGAACCTAACCTCTATTACTTACTAATGAATTGAAAAGTAAGACAAACACTCTAAAAAGGAACTAAACTGTTTTACAGAGGTAAAAGTTAAAACTCATTGTAGATCAGTACATCTGAATCTCATTTTATGTCATATATGTCTTTATTGTCTTGGAAAAGACATAGTAATGTTGGGATTCTCCAACTTTGTTATCTAAATATTCAGTTCAGTTCAGTCGCTGTGTCCGACTCTGCAACCCCATGAACTGCAGCATGCCAGCTTTCCCTGTCCATCACCAACTCCCGGAGCTTGCTCAAATTCATGTCCATCGAGTCGGTGATATCATCCAACCATCTTATCCTCTGTCGTCCCCTTCCCCTCCTGCCTTCACTCTTTCCCAGCTTCAGGGTCTTTTCCAATAAGTCCACATATTAAGACCTATTTTATAGCAGAATGGCTGATCCACTGCAGTGCCAATATTATACATCAGAGCCCCTAACTCGAGTTATTTGTTCAGGTACTTGGATGTTCAGTGCAATTTCAGCCATTTCACACCTGTTGTATCATTCTGCCTTGATGTCTTAGGGCTACTTTCTTTTTTGCAAATGAATCATTATTACATTCCCGGTGCTCCCCCGTATGCCTCCACACTGGAATAGTCACTGTTTTTTCCTCTGGAGTAGGAGCAGATATTCCTAGAATAGGTAATTTTGCTTGCACTGCTCAGTGCTGGAGGTCCTGTACTTACTGGAATCAGCTCTTTCATATATGATTTTGAAAAGGCCTCGTTAGAACCTAACTGAGATTGCTTGGGGCTGGGGGCTGGGGATAGGAGACGGAGAAGCTTCAGAGCCCATGGGAAGAGTTGTTTATTAAGGACTGATTATCTCTTAGGTCCAGACTATAAAACGATGAAACCAAAACAGTAGATTATAGGTGGCTTTTTCTTCAATTTCTGCTGCTGAGAAATGTATTCCATTCTTTTCTCTGGGAAAGACAGTTTCTGTTATGTACTGGTTTCCTCTCAAATACCAGATCCATTCAAAACAAACATGCACACTTCTTGTCTTTTTATCAAGCATGGATGGCACAGATCTAACTAGCCTAGCAGAATTATTATGAAACCAGAATTTATTCTCAGAATTGATGGGCAGATTCTAAAGAGAATCATCCATGACTTTAATCCTGAAGTGTCTGGGGATATTAACCCATTAATCACTTTTTCATTGAACAAATGGCTAATCTTTCCTTTTGCATTTACTTTTCTGTACCTCATTGTTACACGATAGACATCATTATTAAAATGCACCTATTTTGAAATAGGCTTTTTATATTCTCTACAGTGATTATATGTTTCTTTTATCATTAAAACCAGTAACTTTCTGTAGAAAGTGCTGCATGCTCTATATAGGTTTGGGATTATATTATTAACTGGTGAGATCCCAATATTTAAGATTAATGCAAATCTGGCTTTTTTTGTAAACAATGTTTACAGGTGAAATCTGGGCCTTTGGAGAGTTGATGGCAATGAGTCTTAGGTAAACTTCAGGAATCCCTGGCTTTCTTTGTGGCTCCAGGCATTTTATCTAATACTTGATTAATTTTATTTAACCCCCTTACAGGCTTCCCTTGTGGCTCAGATAGTAAGGAATTTGCCTGCAATGCAGGAGACCCAGGTTTAATTTTCTGCATTGGGAAGATCCCCTGGAAAATGGAATAGCTAACCACTCTAATATTCTTGCTTGGAGAATGGAATGGACAGAGGAGCTTGGTGGGCTACAGTCCATGGGATCGCAAAGAGTCGGACATGACTGAGCAGCTATCACTTTACACTCCCTTACAGTTACAAAATGCTCAGTAAATATCTGTGACAATAGTGTTCTTACCCTTTGTGCTATAGGAAATCATGTTTTTCAAATAAGAATAGGAGGAAAAAATTAAGACTCTTACTTTGTAGCAATGAAATAGAAGATTTCTAGGTGGCCTGAGACTTCTAACAATTGCTATGCGTAAATACTGTATCTTGAAGATGGTAGTGAGGCTGCCTGTGCTCATTTTATGCTCGTAGCACTTAATGCACTATCCATTGGTTCGCTGGTTTATTTCCTCTCGGTTAATAGATTTCATGTTTAGGTGCACTGATTATCATCTTTTTGTTTTTTCCAGATAAAACTTTAAAAGGTCATCTGATGATCTAAAAATGACATGTTTAGTGTACAAAGAATGAGAGTTTATGTCATCTTTCATATCTTAGTTCAACAGCTTTTGTGAAAAAATTCCCATTCCATTGTTCATATCAGTGGTTCTCAACCAGGGTGATTTTATTTATTTATTTCCAAACTTAAAACCTTTTTATTTTGTGTTGGGGTGTAGCCAGTTATGGAGAAGGACATGGCAACCCACTCCAGTATTCTTGCCTAGAAAATGCCATGGACAGAGAAACCAGGCGGGCTGCAGTCCATGGTGTCACAAAGAGTTGGACACGACACACACATACACATACACACACACAGCCAGTTAACATCATTGTGGTAGTTTCAGGTGAACAGCAAAGGGACTCAGTCATATATATACATGTATCCATTCTCCCCTAAACCCCCTTCCATATTTTTAAATTTTTTTAAATTTATTTTTGGCTGCACTGGATCTTTGTTGCTGCAAGAGGGCTTTCTCTAATTGTGGCGCGAGGACTTCTCTTTGCAGTGGCTTCTTTTGTTGCCCGAGCACAGGCTCTAGGGCTCGCAGGCTTCCAGAGTGGCTCGTGGGCTCTAGAGTGCAGGCTCAGTACTCGTGGCTCATGGGCTTAGTTACCCGTGGCATGTAGAATCTTCCCAGACCAGGGATCAAACCCATGTCCTTTGCATTGACAAACAGATTCTCAACCACTGAACCACCAGGGAAGTTTGTCAATGACTAGAGATACATTTGATTGTCCCAACTGGGGATGCTACTGGGATCTAGTGGGTAGAGGCCAGTAATGCTGCCAATATAATGATGGGCATAGAGCCCACCACAACCAAAGGTGAACTGGCCCAAAATGTCAGTAGTGCCAAGGTTGAGAAACCCTAGTTTATATCTGAAGAATTTTGTGGTTCTTAGGAACAGAGTTACAAGTTCCTACTTTTTAGTTAAAGGCAGGTCTTTGGTTAACACAGTAAATATTTATTCAAATTCTGTGTCCCTAAATACTGGTTTCTGCAATTGACTTCACATACTGAAAAACTTCAGTCTAGAACATAATTATTTTGCAGCATAACCATCACACAAGATAAAATGAGACATTTCCACAGCCTTTGCTGGGGTTTTCAGAGACAGGAGATTTTATGTGACTAGCGGAACACTAGTTGAGTCCTGCCATGGGATGATAATGAGAATTGTGATTTTTGCTTTCCCTTCCAAATATTTCTGTGTTGCTACTAAGTATCTGTGTTCTTCCAGTGAGTGAGGTGATTATTATGTATCAACCGCTTTTCCTTTTCATGTTAATGTCTATGAAGAAGAAAGTTTTACAGATCATAAACAGAAATACAGTTTGTTCATTCAGCAGTCATTTATTGTCTGTTGCTGTGTGCCAGGTTCTTTCTTGTTCAGCATGGATTGAGGGCTCTTTGTCCTTGAGAAATTGCCCTCCAGTTATTTGTGGACAGGTCTTGAATTGTGGGGTATCTACCAAGGAGGAGGACCTCTTATCTACAGCAAGGGCGGACACTGAATCTTATACATCTCTAGTGTACATTGTGAGAGTTCAAAATACGTTTGCTGAAGAATGAGTAAAACTGTATATGTTGAAATTATTTATTCCTCACACACCCGTGAAGTGAGTATTGTTTTGTTTAGGATGATTATCTTCCTGATACAGGGATTAAGTTCAGAAGCTTTCAGCAATCCACCAGGGTGACCTGGGGCTCCAGCTCTCTGATTAAATGCAGTGCTGTCTCTAGTAAATGTCATCTGTGTTAATCATGTGTTTCTGTGTATGACACAGTACATACATATATACCAGAAACAGCTCTTTCTTGGCATTTGTGTGTTAAATATTCCTGGTTTCAACCATTTACAGATTTCTCTACAGACATGTGACTCCATTGTTCCTAGCTGCTTGTTGTACATTTATGAAAGAAATTATGTTTTAATGGGGTTAGTGAACTTGAAGTCTCTGGCTGTACCTCTCATAATGTTGTAGGTCTGTTGTTTGCCTTTATAAAACTAGTGTTTAGTCTTGTCTATGTGGAGTTTAATCTTTCAGATACTATTATCAGCATCATGGGAAAGTATATATGGTGTATTGGCCTACCAGTAATTAGGATGAGACTACAGCTTTTTAAATTGTTTTGTCCATGATACCTTAAGTTTACCCATGTTTTTGGCTGTACTTAGGCAACTACTGGGGCTTGCCTGGTAGTTCAGCTGGTAAAGAATCCACCTGCAATGCAGAAGACCCTGGTTTGATTCTTGGGTCGGGAAGATCCCCAGAAGAAGGGATAGGCTACCCACTCCAGTATTCTTGGGCTTCCCTGGTGGCCCAGATGGTAAAGAATCCACCTGCAATGCAGGAGACCTGGGTTCGATCCCTGGGTTGGGAAGAACCCCTGGAGGAGGGCATGGCAACTCACTCCAGCATTCTTACCTGGAGAATCCCCATGGACTGAGGAGCTGGTAGGGCTACAGCCATGGGGTTGCAAAGAGTCAGACACAACTGAGCGACTAAGCACAAGCACAGACTACTACTATATTTCCCTTTTCAACTCTTGCCAAGCGTTAAAGTTGAGGAAGAAATTTTTTCCAAAAGATTTTTTTTCCCTTGATTTTACTTTTTGTACTTATAAATTTTCTTGTGTTTGTAAAGGAAGAAAAACAGTTACTAAGAGAGAGACCTAAAACCTTGAACATAAAACGTAAGCACAAGAAAACAGTTTTAGTTGGGAATGAGACAGTTTGTCTCATTGACTTTACCTCTTCTATGCCAAGAAACCCCGGAAGTGAAGAGAAAATGGTATTTCTGGCAATGTTGGGGATATAGCTAGCAAGATTAAAATATGCAGAAATTCCCAGCATAATTTTTTTTTTTTTAAATCTTTTTAGATTAGGATTCTGAATGTTTTGGAGAAACCATCTGATGTTTTTTCATACTGAATGCTGGTGCACCATTTTGTTTATAGGAAATAAACTGCATTGTTATGGAATTAAATTAATAGTAACATTAAAAAAAATTTGAAAACCATTCTTTTTTTTTTTTCTTTAACTACCCAAAGCATCATTTTCTTTCATAGTTGATATCAGGCTAGGGAAGTGCTAGCTTTGGAGGTGATTTTTGTGAGAAAATTAGAAACAACTGGAAACTTGTGTTTTGAATAAAATTGCTGGGACCACTTGAACATGGAAACTAGTCAGAACCTCTAACTATTGTCATGCTCTCCTTACAGTGCTAGAAGTATTGGTAAAAGCCCACATCAAACTTGTGGTAATAACAGTGGCTAAGCACTAACTAGGGTGGCTATAATTAAAAAAGAAAAAACACCAAAAGAGAGAGAGAGGAAGAAAGAAGGAAAATAAGTGTTGGCATTGCTAGTGGGAATGTAATGTGGTACAGCTACTGTGAAAAACCATTTGGTGGTTTCTCGAAAGGTTAAACATAGAACTACCCATGTGATGCAACAGTTTCATTTGTAGGTATGTATCCAAAAGATTAAAAGCAGGCACTCAAATAGATACATGTATGTCCATTCATAGCAACATTATTCCCAATACCAAAAGGTAGAAGCAGCCTGACTATCCAATGATAAATGAATAGCTAAACAGAATGTAGTATATACATATAATGGAATATTATTCAGCTTTAAAAAAAAATGAAATTTTGATATATGCTATACTATGGATAGGTCTTAAAAACATTATGCTTACTGAAATAAGCCAGACACAGAAGTCAAATGTATGATTCCACTTGTATAAGGTACAAATTCATGGAGACAGTAGAATACCAGGGACTGGGAGGAGATGGAAAGGAATTCTTGTTTGATGAGTATACAGGTTTTGTTGAGGGTTATGGAAAAGT
This sequence comes from Okapia johnstoni, assembly GCA_024291935.2. NCBI lineage: Eukaryota > Metazoa > Chordata > Mammalia > Artiodactyla > Giraffidae > Okapia > Okapia johnstoni. Next base: position 29,198,869 of record CM044326.1, read on the forward strand.
TTTGGGACTAGATACTGATGATGTTTCACCCAACTTTGTGAAAGCATTTAAGGCCACCGAATTGTATACTTACGAATGGTAAAAAAAAATCAAAAGTATTTTGTATATTATATCACAGTAAAAAAAATAACAGTTAAGCACTGTTCAAAGTGTTTTATGGGTCTTAATTCATTTAGTGATTAATGCAGCTGGTGAGTCAAGGAAAAAGAATAGGTGTTACTTCCATGTCTCCTTGGCTCCTGACCTTAAGCCTAGAATCTCTTATATAAGTACCATTTATTGTTTATGGGTGTATCTATGTTAATAATTTGTTAAAATGTGAATTGTCATCTGTTTAAACTCCTGAATATTTCACCTATGAGATCCCAGTTCAGTTCTATTCTGTAGGAGAATAAGGAGTTTTCTGTAAAGAACAAAGTTCTGAGTGTTATGGTATAAATGGACCTTGTATATATAGCATTCTCGTCTCCTCCCCGCCACACCCCCCCACCCTGTCCCATTCCCAGTACAGTTCTGGGAATGACTTGAAATATTGTTGATCTAGAGCCCTGGTTCTCAATGTGTAGTCTTCCGATCAGCAGCATAGGCATGACCTGGGAGCTTGTTAAAAATGCAAATATTCAAGTCCTATCCCAGACCTACTGAGTTAGGAACTCTAGGGCTGAGGTCTAACAGTATGTATTTTAACAAGTCTCCAAATGCATGCTCAAGTTTGAGAACTAGTAGTCCAGAAGATACTAGGGTACTGTTGTGCTGGTTGGGGAATCATTTAGAAGTGAGTTTAAACATTTAGATTAACTTTGGGAAGGGAAGATTTACAAATTGCTCTGGAACATTAGGTATTGTCTGAACTGACTCAAAGCTCCAGGAATCATCTCATTCTGTACTAGGACTGTGCTGTTCCAAAGACTAGCATTTACCATGATCTGATCCAAAGAAAGAGCAGAGTCTTACTACTTGAGAAGTAGAAAGGGAACCAGGATGTCTGCAAAACAAGGCATTGAGACACCTGATGTCCACTGCAGATGGCATTCCCTAGAGAGATGCTCAGCTTCCAAGGAAGTATTGAATGAAAGAAGACACAGGCTGTTCAGATTCAGCCAGGAAAAACCTGCCAGCTTTGACAGGGCCAGTCCATAGGGAAGCTTGTGTTACTCCAGTGTCAGTTGCCCTGAGAATCTGGACCTAGGAGTTGCCAGATTTTCCTGTCTGGGTCCTGCACAGTAGCTGAGCCAGTTCTGTTTGGAGTTGAAAATGGGACATTGCAGTGAGGATGGCCAGATTGTAGGCAGCTTTTCCAGGCTTCATTCTTTGTAGGTTTTCAAATGGCCTCTTCGGTACAATAAACATATCTGCTTGTACTGTTTTATGAATGTGAATAAGTTTGTCCTTTAGTTAGTGAGAGGCCTCCTTGGATTTGGAAGTATTAATCCAGCAAGTTTGAGATGTCTGGATGACTGACATTGCCTGATTTGCAGTCTCCCAGCCAGATGTGTCCATTTGAGGGAGTAATGAAGCTCCAGGTCGTGGTCCCAGTTTCTTGAATGTGTGACAGTCAAGATTCAGTAACCTTACGCTTGGCTGTAGGAAGAAAACTGGGCCAGTTAAATTTGGTGTCGATAAGCAACAGCTGGTCTAATACGCAGGCCAGGGCCAGGTTAGCCACAGGTCTGATGTGCTGAATCCTAAAGTGTTGGATTAGAAATTGTCAAGTCAGCCCTGTCAGATCCATTTGACATTGGCAAAACTGAGCTTGAGGGGTGTGAGAGAGGGTGAGATGAGGGGGATGGAGATGAAGATGGGGGGAGGAGGTATATGGGGGTGGTGTGCTAGTTATTAGGGAATGGAAGCAGTTGAGAGGTAGCTTCATTGTGTGAAGTGGGAGGGAATATAAGATCAAAAAAGAAGGAACTAGCTATTACATTTTCAAAGCATCTCACCACTCTGATCTTTTCTTGGGCTGATTTTGATTTGCCAGTGGCCATCTTAAAGTTTAGCATCAGAACTGAAGACAGTATTACAAATGATGTCTGATAGGGCCCCTTGTTTTGGGCACTATGCTTCTGTAATGTGCTCCAAATTCAAAACAATTTTTGGCAGTTTTAGTAAACTGTTGACTAATAGATTCAAGTCAACTAAGATTCCTAAGTCTTTTCTTATGAGCTTCTGTTAAATTTCATCTGGTGCTTCTAAAATTGATTTTCTTGCCTTTATCCTTAACTATCATTTTGTTGGATTTAATGTTCACTACCATTTGTTGAGCTTTCAGAGTCAAAAACTTTACAAATATTACTTTTTCTTCCCTCTTACACCAGTTCTGTGGGAGTGTTACTCCCATTGTATTTATTTGTTTGTTTGATTTGTTTTTATTTTTGGCTGTACTGGGTCTTCATTGCTTCATTTGCGAGGGGTTTCTCTAGTTGCAGCGAGCAGGGGCTTCTCTTTTTGCTGAGCATGGGCTTTAGGCACAGGGGCTTCAGTAGTTGGGGCTGAGGGGCTGTAGAGCATGGGCTCTGTAGTTGTGATGCATGGGCTTAGTTGCTCCAGGGTATGTGGAATCTTCCCAGACCAGGGATCAAATCCCTGTCTGGCAGGAGGATTCTTATCCGCTGTGCCACCAAGGAAGTCCTATTACTCCCTTTTTAAAGGTGTGGAGTCTTTAAGGCTCAAAGAAGTAATGTGTTTGCGTTCTAAACACTAAGTGCTAGAACCTGGTATTCAAACCCTTGTCTGTCTGACCCCAAAGCTTCACTTTCGAGTACCATTCTAGCCCATTGTTCTATCCTGTTTTGATGTTTTAGATCTGTCTTCTCTTTTACAATATGTTTGTTGTCTAAGCTTAGCTCTCTCTCCTCTTACACGGTCAGCCTGACCCAGTGCCCCTAAGTCATTTATAGCAGTAGGACCAGGCCAGGGAGGGATGTAGTGCAAACCAAGGGACAGAGTGTGAAATTTACAGTCAGACTTGGTTTTGGAATCTTGGTTGTATCATCAGGAGTAGTGTGAGTTGACAAAGTACTTAACTTGTCTGGGCCTCCATTTCCTCAAACATAAAATGTCTCAATACCTGCCATTGGAAAAGTTGAATATAAACAGCATGGATGCAAAGTGCTTGACTCATGGGCTAGCAAGCATACTGTAGGCTCTCAATAAACATTAGTCTGTCTCCCTTTTTTCAGAGAATTCTTTAACATCTTTTTTTTTTTTTTAATATCCTTTAAAATCCCCCACCTCAGGTCTCACTCGTTTTTTAAAAATTGACTGTCTTTGGTATGATTGTTTATTGTTTCTTGCAGGGTATATCATAAGCCCCACTGTGGCAGCACACTTGGCCGTAGAAAGAAGTGGTTAAGAACTGTACCATAAGTTCTGTGTGATTATGAGTAAGCAGCTTAATCCCTTTTTGCCTTAGTTTCATCATATGTAAAATGTAGGTAACACTAGCAAAGAATTGTTATGAGGATTCAATAAGTTAATACATATGAAATCCTTGAAACAATGCCTGGCAGATAGTGCTGTTTAATCTTTGTTACTGTGAATACCTGCAAATTACAGATAATAATGCCCACTTTGTAGGGTTGTTAGCAAATTAAATAAGTAGTCAACTGCTTAACATTTAACATTTTTTAACTTTATTTATTTTTGGCTGCACTGGATCTTCATTGCTGTGTGTGGGCTTTCTGTAGTTGTTGCAAGCGGAGGCTACGCTCTCTAGTTGCAGTATTCACACTTCTCATTGTGGTGGTGTCTCTTGTTGCCGAGTACAGACTCTATAGGCATGTGAGCTTCAGTATTTGTGGGCTCAGTAGTTGTGGTGCATGGGCTTATTATTTGCCCCTTGGCATGTGGAATCTTCCCAGATTGAAGATTGAACCCTGTCCCCTGCATTGGCAGGCAGATTCTTAACCACCGGGGGGTCCTGCTTAACATTTTGACTGGCAAATATACAGAAATTAATAGAAGGAAATTTTCTGTCCACAAAGATAGCATGAAATGCTCATCAAATGTCTTGCTAAAAGTAGATCTGTTTTGTACATCAATGATTTTCAAACTTAATCACGCGGAAGAATCATCTAGGATCTTGTTAACAAGAGGATTCTGATTAAATGTGGTGAGGCCTGTGGTCTGCATTTGTGACTTCCTTGGTGATTCCACTACTACTTGTCTACAGGATGTCGCTTTTGAGTATCACTGCTAAATAGTATATTCATTACTTTTCAGTCTAGTGTATTCTTTCTGTAAAGATTTGTTTTCAGTAAATTGCTTCTGATGATCAGTATTCCCCTCCCTAAAAGCTCAAACCCCACTTTATTTTTTTGGCCTCGCCACTCAGCTTGTGGGATCTTAAGTTTCCTGACCAGGGATCAGACCTGGGCCCCAGCAGTGAAAACACTGAGCCCTAACCAGGGGACCGCCAGGGAACTCCTCAAAGCCAACTTAAAAAAGAAAAAATGTTGGCCAGGGCTAGGTGTGTGTGTATGTGAAAGAAAGATCAGTTGTGCAGTTCTCTAAGAATTGATGTAAAATTGTCAGGGACTGGTAACTTTTGTAGCCCTCAGTAGATGCCCCATCTTGAAATTAGGGCTACGTTTGCTCATCCTCAGGCTTTGATGCTTTTCTCATCCTTTAAGTTCTATAGCAGATGTTCATCAGTCTCCCCTAGAATTCCCAGAATTGTCAGGTTTTGTAGGTCTGGAGGCTTGAACTGCTTTAGAAAAATTAGGGGCTCTATTATTTTGAGCTTCAGCTCTTGCTTTCCACAAGGCTTGTTCTTCCTCTCTTCTGGTTGGAGGTTGTAGTTGTTGATAGAGAAATGAAAGAAACAGGAGTTGATCTGGACAGTTGTCATAAAGCTCTTTTTGGTATCTTTTTAGTTTTATTAAGGGACCTTGGCTCATTCTGGGCTATGACTTTTTTGGCACTTTTCCTTTAGGTCAGAACCACCACTGTTTTTAATCTTTTTTTCCTGTGCCCTCTTCTTTGTCCATGTGTGTGTTGGTGGGAGTGCTTTTAACATCTGTACTCATTGGAGAATGCTGTGCAACCATATTACTGTGTTTTTTTTTTAGCTTTTATTTTAAATTTGAATTGGTATAATTCACAGCTAATTGCACAATTGATTGTCAGAATCTCACTTTTGAGAATTTCTTTAAAAAATACCAGCAACTCTTTTCTCTCTAGAGTTTTAGGTTATAGATTTAATTTTGTGAAATCTATATCTTGAAAGCAAAGAGGAACTAAAGAGCCTCTTGATGAGGGAGAAAGAAGAGAGTGAAAAGCCAGCTTAAAACTCAACATTCAAAAAACTAAGATCATGGCATCCTGTCCCATCACTTGATGGCAAATAGATGGGAAAAAAGTGGAAGCAGTGACAGATTTTATTTTGGGGGGCTCCAAAATCACTGCAGACAGTGACTGCAGCCACAAAATTAAAAGATGCTTGGTCCTTGGAAGAAAAGCTATGACAAACCTAGACAGCATATTAAAAAGCAGAGACATCACTTTGCTGACAAAGATCTGTATAGTAAACGCTACGGTTTTTCCATTAGTCATGTACACATGTGAGAGCTGGACCAAAAAGAAGGCTGAGCACTGAAGACTTGATGCTTCAAACTGTGGTGCTGGAGAAGACTCTTGAGAGTCTCTTGGACAGCAAGGAGACGAAAGTAGTAAATCGTAAAGGAAGCCAACCCTGAATATTCATTGGAAAGAATGATGCTAAAGCTGAAGCTCCTATACTTTGGTCACCTGATGTGAACAGCTGACTCGTTGGAAAAGACCCTGATGCTGGGAAAAATTGAGGGCAGAAGAGGGTGACAGAGGGTGAGATGGTTGGATGGCATTACCAACTCAATGGATATGAATTTGAGCAAACTCCAGGAGATAGTGAAGGACCAGGGAAGCCTGGAGTGCCACAGTTCATGGGATTGCGCAGAGTCAGACACAGCTTAGCGACTGAACAACAACAGCAACATCTTGAAAGCACTATAAAGCACAATGGATTTTTTAAAAAAGTGAACTTCCTAGAGTCAGAAAACCTGAATTCTGAGTCAGGTTCATTTGGGGCTCTTGGGCATGTTACATAACAGTTGGAAATCTTAGTTTTCTCAACTGTAATATGGGGATAATGAGAGTACCCATTTCCTGAAGCCATTGAAAGGACTTCACAATCCCTGTAAAACTAAATATCTGACTGGTGGTTAGAGCTCAGTACCCAATAAGTATTTGCTGTTGTTAACAACTATTTTTGTTAATGGTCTGATGTTATTTACTGATGTGTAGTAGGGTTTACATAATGCCTTTAGAGAGCCCGTTATTGGATCGTGTGAAGTAGGTGGGTGTTACCCTTTTTGAATGAGGAAGTTTCGGCATGAAGAGTTTTGACTGGCTTGAGGGCACATAGCCGTGGCAGAACTGGGTCTTTAATCCAGGATTGCTGGTGCCACATCTAGGACTTGTTCCCTTTACTGCATCCTCTGACAGCTGGCTATCGAACTTATTTTTTTCTGTTTCTTTTTTTATTGAAGTATAGTTGACATACAAAAGTATATTATTTTCAGATGTACAGCACAGTGATTTGACATTTATATTTATTACAGAAACACAGGAATAGCCAGATGGAAGAGATGCGTAGGGCAAAGTATGTGGAAAGGCAGATGGAACCTCCACGTTCTCTCCAGGGCCAGGTGCGCCGCTCTCCCGAAACCTCTGTGTTCACCAACCCAGAAGCTCCTTGGCTATCAAACTTTCAAAGATCACATGGTTACTTTCTCTTTGAGACCCTTTTAGTTTTTCTACTAGTTTATCTTCTTGGTCTGGATTAAATCTGGTATAGTAGTTCCCTCATCTTTTTAGAACAAAGCCGTCAGCAAGGTTTTATCAGATTTTCAACCTCCTGCCCCCTTTTAAGATAAACTTGATACCTAGCCAGTAATGAGAAGCTTGAAGTTTCCTATCTCTAACATGATGATGCCAATTGGGGAATCTCAATCAGAAAAATAATCTATATTCTTCATCATTGAGCAGGCTGAAGGGTACTCTAGCAGTCTACCATGTCCATTACTCTTTGATTCTCATTCAGAAATTCTCTAATGTGGTTTATGAATTTCTACTGGGACATATCATTTGGGACACATTGCCATCCCACTTTCCCCTGTAAGATTTGAATGAGAGGTCTTCCTTGGTGGCTCAGTGGTAAACGATCTGCCTGCTAATGCAGGGGACACAGGTTTGATCCCTGATCTGGGAAGATTCCACATGCCAAGGAACAACTAAGTCCATGTGCCACAACTGTTGAACTTATAATCTGGAGCCCAGGAGCCGCGACTGCTGAAGCCTGCACGCCCTAGAGCCCGTTCTCCACAACAAGAGAAGCTGCCACAATTAGAAGCCCATGCACCAGAGCTAAAGAGTAGCCCCAGCTCACTGCAACTAGAGAAAAGCCTACATAGCAATAAAGACCCAGCATAGCCAAAAATAAATAAGTTATATATATATAAAAGATTTGAGTGAGATTTGCTCATCCATTGTCATATAGCATTCACAAATTCATTAAACTTAGATTTTCATGGGTAGGAACCATGTCTTACTTCATAAAATGTGTAAACTTTAATTTATTTTGGACATCTCTCTTATTAGATGTCTTTTTTAAAAAAATAATAAACCTCCTTTATTCCTTTGCATTTTCTCTTTTCTTCTGTCCTTTTTATTTTATTTATTTATTTTCTGGCTGCTCTGCATGGCTTGCAGGATCTCAATTCCCCATTGAAGGACTGAACTGCCCTCTGCAGTGGAAGCATGAGGTCCTAACCACTGGACCACCAGGAAGTTCCCTAGATGTCTTAAGATAGTGGCAACTTAATCTTCAGATATTTTCTTTTGTGACTTCATAGTTACCTCTCTCATTGCTTTTCTTATGTCATTCCTGATATTCTTTGCCAGTTTTATCCAGGAATTTTTCTCACTATTTTCAGTTTTAAACTCTCATAGTCAGGTCAGCAAGTATTCAGATGAACATGTTCTTCCTACTCCCTGTCAGCAACACTCTTTTAGCAAGCTGAGAGGCCATCATCATTCATACATTCACTCATCAGAATGGTGCCGTGCACTGTGCTTGGTGTTGAGTATGCATCTGTGAGCCTGGGAGACTTGGCCCTTGCACCTCCATAAACTTACAGGCCAATGGGAACAGGTAGACAATAGCTCTTATAATACTGTGTGCCTGGGTGGAAGACAGTGAAAACTTCCAGGATGAAGATGTGGGATTTAGACTGACGCTTAGAAAAGACCCCGATGATGGGAAAGATTGAAGGTGGGAGGAGAAGGGGACGACAGAGGACGAGATGGTTGGATGGCATCACCGACTCAATGGACATGAGTTTGAGCAAGCTCCAGGGGATGGTGAAGGACAGGGAAGCCTGGTGTGCTGCAGTCCATGGGGTCACAAAGAGTTGGACGTGACTGAGCAACTGAACAACAAACAACAAATAAAGGGTGGATAGGAGTAAGCCAGGGTTGGGAGGCGGGAAAGGAGAATGTTTCAGCAGGATCTGGCATATCTGATTTGCTGATAGTCATTCACATCCTCCTTTCTTCTCTGATGTCTCAGCGAGCAATTGGAAGAAGAGATAATTGTTACTAAAGGCCTCCCCCATCCCTTGGGTACCACAAATCCTTTGGATTTTTTTTTCCTCTAGAAATACATTCCAGGTTCTTCTGGTTGTGTATTTCACTCTCTTATTAACCAGCTGGAATGGGTAGCAGTTGGCAGGCTGCCTTTGCGTTTGTCCTTATGGAGAGTGACCAACTATGTACTCACCCCCACTCCCCACAACCCATTTCCCCCTGGAAACATGGATGGCTTTGCTCTTGTTGATGGTGAGGAGCTTCCTGTTTATTCTCCAGATTTCTTTTTTTTTTTTTATCCTGTGTTTCTCGCTTGTGTTATATTCTTCTTCCCCTCAACCTCTGGACATGAATTTTTTCCTCTGACAATTTAGAAATGTTTGCTTCCTTATTTTCTTGTTGAATTATTTCCTCCATTGTCTCTGGGAGTTCTTCATCCTCTTTGATAACCTTTGTCTGGAGAGTGGTATCTAAGCCTGAGAGGAGAGATTCCAGCTTGTGTTTAATAAACATGCTTTTGGCAAAGGCCTCCATCAGGAAAGCGAATGTGGCACAATTCTGCAGTGCCTTGGAACATCCTGTTTAGTGCTTGTTGTTGTTCAGTCGCTAAGTTGTGTCCGACTTTTGCAACCCCATGGACTATAGTACACTAGGCTCCTCTCTCCTCCACTATCTCTTGGAGTTTGCTCAAAGTCATGTCCATTGAGCTGGTGTTGCTGTCTAACCATCTCATTCTCTTCCGCCCCCTTCTCCTTTGCCTTCAATCTTTCCTAGCATCAGAGTCTTTTTCAGTGAGTCAGCTCTTCTGTTTAGTGCTGAAGGTTCCAAAAAGCAGTTATAATCCCTTATCCCTTTGTAGAGCTCCCTAACTCATCTTTAGCCTTGATAGGAAGACTATTAGACTTTCAACAAACTCATCATTTGGTGGCATTGTGTTCAGATAACCTTATTATACGTATTTTAGTTAAAGACTATATAAAATTAATATATTTTATTTTGGGGGTAGATGATGTAGTCACATGATTTAAACTTAAAGAGGAGAATTTGGTAAATATCCTCCCTCTTGCCATATCTCTCAGCCACCTAGTTCTCCTCTGAGACAACCAGTGTTACCAGTTTATTATATATCCTTCCAGAGTAATTTTGTGCATAGACAAACACATGACATACTATATATGTCATAATATATATTTCAGGTAATGTCCCAACCAGTACTGGTCTGTGGCCTGTTAGGAACCAGGCAACATAGCAGGAGGTGAACACTTGTCTTCCATAAAACCGGTCCCTGATGCCAAAAAGGTTGGGGACTGCTGATACAATATATATGCTGATGAGATGAATGATGTGTATCTAGTATTTCTCAAGGCCACTTAGTGGATAGAAAGACTGTAGGATTTGAAAAGTTTTGATTGAATTCAAGCCTCAAAACCTCAGCTATGTCATTTATTAGTTGAGTGACCTTGAACAGCTTGCTTAGGCTCTATGTGCTTTGATTTCTTTACGTGGTTGAATATGATGTATTCCAGGCTTCCTGGGTGGTGCTAGTGGTAAAGAACCTGCCTGCCAATGCAGGAGATGTAGGAGTTCAATCCCTGGGTCAGGAAGATCCCCTGGAGGAGGGCATGACAACCTACTCCAATATTCTTGCCTGGAGAATCCCATGGACAGAGGATCCTGGCAGGCTACCATCCATAGGGTCATAAAGAATTGGACACAGCTGAAGCAACTGAGCACACACACATGATGTATGTACAGTTCCTTCTTTGGTGCATGTTAAATGCTTCTCAAGTGGTTGCTTCTTGCTGGACCACACTCTTTGGCCTATGTGAACAGGGAGGGGCAGAGTCTTGCTGTAAAAAAATGAATGGATTGAATTGCCTTCTTTACTGTAATATGTGACCAATGCTCTCTACTTATGAAGGGAACCATGAGCCAGGGGAGACAGAAAGAGCACTTTGAAAAGAATAGAACATTTTTCATTTGTCAGGAATTGGTGAACAGCTATTCCTGGTCTAAGGCCTTCATGCTTGACTGCTGGAGTGCTGATAAACCCTAGGACTTCGCTTCTGCTGGTAGGAAGTTACTAATGTTGAGGAGCTTTTCATGTTTAATAACTCAATTAGCTCTGGTTCTTCAGTATTGCTTGAAGCTTTGGACTCTTATGGGAAGCTTCGCTTGGTCAGCCCTACTTTAGGTTTCTTGCTATTCAGTTCCCATTGTGATGTTAATCCTTTAATAGCAATTAGTTTTTATTCTTTTTGGTTCTTGCACAATGCTTGATTAATAGATGGAAGAGTCTGAATTTCAGAACCAGTCCCATATGGTTTTATCAGGAGGATGATGTTAGGCCTTCTTTCCTGGTTATCTGGACTCAGCATTTTTGATGGGATTTGTAGGCCTTTGAATTTGAGGTTTCCTTGGTCTCTTAAGGGGTGAAAGGGATTTTTAAATAATTAATTATTTCAGCCACACCATGCAGCATGTAGGATCTTAGTTCCCCAGCCAGGGATCGAACCCACATCCCCTGCATTGCAAAGAGGATTCTTAACCGCTGAACCACCAGGAGAGTCCCAAGAAAGAGATTTTATATATAGTTTAACACTTGGATACCAGAATAGAGACAACTGCTGATGTGGGGATATCTTTAAAGTAAGAAAAATTTCAGGACTTCCTGGTGGTCCATCAGTTAAGACTCTGTGCTTCCTGCAGGGGGCACAAGTTCAATCCTTGGTGGGAGAACTAAGATCCCACATGCCATGGCCAAGAAAAAAAGTAAGAAAAAATTTGAATATCCACTGTGCAAGATTCTAAGTGGTTTTAAGTCACTGGTTGTGAGTTCCCAAATTACTGTTCTCCAGATTGCTATTAATGATTTATCTTTTATAAACAAATTACATTTACTGTCTCTCTTCTGAAGGAGCTTTGTACTTAGTATATTACTAGAGAAAACTGGGGAACCACTGAAAGGTAGAAATGTCTATCTATTTGAATATATGGATTTAAGAATTGTATATCACGTTTTATATATTAGAAAGTGTGAAATACAGAATTTCTTATAGCTAAGGTCCAAGGAATCAAAATTTAGAGACATTAAAATATCCCATAGTTTCTCTGACTTTTTGAAAGAAAGCATTAAAAATAAAAAACGATTGAAAGTGAAACTATTTTTTAAAAAGTTTGATCCATTGAAATAGAGAAAATAAATAAGGACAATGAAGGAAAAGCGAGGAGAAATCAGACTTGAGCGCATTGTAAGTACTTAAAAAAGAAAGTGAAGCAGGTCTGATTGCAGGCACCACCTCTATTGCCTTCTTCTGCCTTCAGCTGCTGTAAGAATGATCCTAGAACTGACCCCAGTGGGAGGTAGACTAGGAGTTGTTGTTGTTCAGTCACTAAGTTGTGTCCGACTCTTTGCAACCCCATGGACTGCAGCACGCCAGGCTTCCCTGTCCTTTGTTATCTGCTTGAGTTTGCTCAAACTCATGTCCATTGAGTCTATGATGCCATCCAAACATCTCATCCTCTGTTGCCATCTTCTCCTCCTCCCCTCAATCTTTCCCAGCATCAGGGTCTTTTCCAGTGAGTTGGCACTTTGCATCATGTGGCCAAAGGATTGGAGCTTCAGCTTCAGCATCAGTTCTTCTGGTGAATATTCAGGGTTGATTTCCTTTAGGATTGACTGATTTGATCTCCTTGCTGCCCAAGGGACTCTCAAGAGTCTTCTCCAGCACCACAGTTCAGAAACATCAATTTTTTGGCACTCAGTCTTCTTTATGGTCCAACTCCCACATCTGTACATACTGGAAAAATCATATCTTTGACTGTGTGCACCTTTGTCAGCAAAGTGATATCTCTGCTTTTTAGTACACTGTCTAGGTTTGTCATAGCTTTTCTTCCAGGGAGCAAGTGTCTTTTAATTTTGTGGCTGCAGTCACTGTCCGAAGTGAATTTGGAGCCCAATAAAATAAAATCTGCACTGTTTCCACTTTTTGATAAATCACTGAGATGTTAACAGCTTTTTACTTTGGTTTATTGATCTGTGGAGGTCACTTTTTTATGGGAAAAAGTTATGTGTTTTCCTTTTTAAAAAATAAATGAAAAGGTCAGTTATTGCATTTAAAATGAGGACCACTTATAGTTTGGAATGGCTGCACAGATTTGGTTTTCATTTCTAGCCATGTTTTTTTTTTTTTGGTTAGGAATTTTGGCAGGCTGCCCATTGGAGTTTCTTTTTTTCATTTTAAGAAAGTTTTTGGTGGCAGTAATTATAGTATAATTTAAGTAACATTGGTAGTAATTTAAGTAAGCAAATAGAACTATTTTGGATTGATTTGAAATTCATATATATTTTTCCTTTTTTTTTTCTGAAAGGAAAATATTAGCATGGAACAAAAGGATTAAAGGTTTTTGGTTCTGTGTTTTACAGATTGATGCCATGTTTGTGGTGTCTTAGTGTTTTTAACAGAAAACTGATGTACTTTGGGTATGTGGTGGTCCTTTGTGTGAACATTCCATAGTTTATTCATTCAGTTCAGTTCAGTTCAGTCGCTCAGTTGTGTCCGACTCTTTGCAACCCCATGAACCACAACATGCTAGGCCTCCCTGTCCATCACCAACTCCCGGAGTCCACCCAAACCCATTTATTCATTACCTTATTTATTATTGGTCATTTAGGTTATTTCTAATATTTTGTCATTATAAACAGTGCTGCAGTAAATAATTGTTTATCTAGTATTCATTGCAGCATTATTTCTAATGGCAAAATATTAGAAACAACTCTGTATCTGTCTTTTACAATCATGTTTATATTTCTGTACAGTGGATTCCTGGAAGTGGTTGTGTGGGTCATAAGGTTTGCACATTTAAAACTATGCTAAATAAGTGCCAAATTGATTTAAAAAATGTTATTAATTATATAGTTGCCACATTGTGTGAAAGCATTCATTTCTTACATTCTCTTTTTTTTTTGGCTGCCCTGTGCTGCTTGCTGGGTCTTAGTTCCCTGACCAGGAATTGAACCCACGTCCCCACAGTGAAAGCACCAAGTTCTAATCACTGGCCCATCAAGGAATTCTCCCATATTCTTGTCAATACTGTATATGTCAATCTTGTAAACTGTCATCAGTTGATAGGAGAAAATTGTATCCCTTTTTATTTATCTTTTAATATCTATAGACTTTATTTACTTTTTGACTAGGTTGGACTTCCCGGTGGCTAGATGGTAAAGAATCCGCTTGCAACATGGGAGATCTGGGTTCAATCCAGATGTAGTTTAAAAGATGTGAAAGTTTATAGTTTACCCTATTTCCTATCTCAGTTCATTTCCTCTCCTCAGAGATGATCAATATTATCAGATTTTTTTTTGTGGGTGTATTCTTCTACAAATACTTCATGCATGTATGAACAGATTCGTATAATACACTTTTCCTATTAATTGACATATCACTTGTATCATATATACACAAGGATTATGTATACAAATTCTACATATACTAAAGATTATTTTGGATTTTATTCTCTTCTTTAAAGTCCTGTCTTTATGAGTCAGGTTTCTCTTCTTGTTTTCAAGTATTATTTTAAAACTTTATTTATTTATTTATGACTGCACTGGGTCTTTGTTGCCCTTGGACTTTCTCTAGTTGACGTATGCTGGCTTCTCACAAGAGAAACCACCTCTTGTGGAGCACAAGCTCTAGGCTGTGGGCTTCAGTAGTTGCAGCACATGAGCTCAGCAGTTGACCCCTCTATTCTTAGAGGGAATTTTGCTCATTAAAAAAAAAAAAACCATTATAATGGGTGCTGAATTTTATACAGTGCATTTTCAGCATCTCTTGAGAAGGTTATATACTTTTTCTCCATTAGTATCTGTTTATATAGAAAATTGCTTTGGTAGATGTCCTTATCAGAGAAGGCAATGGCACCCTACTCCAGTACTCTTGCCTGGAAAATCCCATGAACGGAGGAGCCAGGTAGGCTGCAGTCCCTGGGATCGCTAAGAGTCAGACGCGACTGAGCAACTTCTCTTTCACTTTTCACTTTCATGCATTGGAGAAGGAAATGTGGGCTGCCGTCTGTGGGGTCACACAGAGTCGGACACGACTGAAGCGACTTAGCAGCAGCAGCAGCAGATGTCCTTATGTTAAACTGTCTTTTCATTCTTGGGAAGAGTCTTCTTTGGTTATGATGTATTTGTTCTCTATTACATTGGTGTTTCTACAACAAGAGCGTTATCTGTACCATGAAGCTTTAATAGAATATGGCATAAAAACCATCTGAGTCTGTAGGTAATTGTGTATATTTGTGAGTAGGGGATATCTGACAACTCTTGGTTTTTCATTCACATTTCTTTGATACTCAGTGGTCATTAGCACTTCTTTTTTTAATTTTTTAATTAGTTTATTTATCTATTTTTTAACTTTACAATATTGTATTGGTTTTGCCATACATTGACATGAATCCACCATGGGTGTACATGTGTTCCTCTTCCAGAATCTCCCTCCCAACTCCCTCCCCATCCCATCCCTCCGGGTCATCCCGGTGCACCAGCCCTGAGCACCCTGTATCGTGCATTGAACCTGGACTGGCGATTCATTTCACATATGATAATTTACATGCTTCAGTGGCATTCTCCCATATCATCCTGCCCTCGCCCTCTCCCATAGAGTCCATAATACTCTTCTGTATATCTGTGTCTCTTTTGCTGTCTCGCATACAGGGTTATCTTTACCGATTTACTAAATTCCATATATATGTGTTAGTGTACTGTATTGGTATCTTTCTTTCTGGCTTACTTCACTCTGTATAATAGGCTTCAGTTTCATCCACCTCATTAGAACTGATTCGAATGTATTCTTTTTAATGGCTGAGTAATATTCTCATTAGTACTTCTAAAAGTGAATCTTAAAAGTTCCTTGGTTCTTCCTCCTCTGCCCTCTAAATGTTAATGTTGTTTAGAGTTCTGTTGTTCATTATTCATTCATACATATTTATTAGATATTATTAGAGATATTTATTTATGGCAGGCACAGTGCTAGGAGCTAAGTGAATAAAAATAAACATGATTCTTGACTTTGGGTTCCCAGGTGGCTCAGTGGTAAAGAATCTACCTGCCAGTGTGGGAGCCATAGATGTGGGTTCCATCCCTGGGTTGGGAAGATCCCCTCAAGAAGGAAATAGCAACCCACTGCAGTCTTCTTGCCTGGGAAATCCCATGGAAGAGGAACCTGGTGGGCTACAGTCCATGGGGTCCAAAAAGTTAGACACAACTAAGTGAGCAAGATCCTTGACTTAACAGAACTTCCCTCCCTACCGCAGTTTTTTCCTTCTATCTGGCTTCCCCACTGCTGGCAGAGTCATTTTTAGCTGGAAGAGGAGAACTAAAATTATTTCATCCCTTCTCTTAAAGATCTCTGTTGAATCCTTCATGAGTATAGAATTATGGACCTTTCCTGTGTGGCTCAGCCTCCTGGTCAGCTCCTCTTCTGCCAATCTTTGTCATATACACTGGGCACATGGCTACACTGTACCCCCCAGTAACCCCCGTTCCTTCATGACTCAGCCTTTACACATTAAAAAAAAAATACTTGGTTTTCTTTTTTAAAAACTACTGTATTTTTTAAAAATATCTATTTTTATTTATCTGGCTGTGCCAGGTCTTAGTTGCGACACATGGGATCTTTGATTTTTGTTGCAGCATTCGGGATTTTTAGTTGCAGCATGTATATTCTACGTTGTGGCATGTGGGCTCTAGTTCCCTGACCAGGGATTGAACCTGGGCCCCCTGCATTGGGAGTGCAGTCTTAGCCTCTGAACCACCAGGGAAGTCCACTTTTACACATATTTTGTTTTCTCTAGTGAGAATTCTTATCTCTTCCTGGCAAATTTTTACTCATCCTTCAAGGCACTCTTTTAAAAAGATTTATTTTTAATTTTCTTGAGAGTTTGAATCCTACAGTATTCTGTTCATAGATCTTAGAACTTAAACTATATGATGCTGATGCTGACCTATTTTTATGTCTCCATGTTTAAATGATTATAACCTGCTCAGAATGGGTCTTTTTCTCTCTGAGTTATGTCTGAACAGCTACTGTACTGCTTAGCACAAAGTGTGTGTGTATGTGTGTGTGTGTGTGCGCTTAGTCGCTCAGTCGTGTCCGACTCTTGCGACTCATAAACTGTAGCCTGCCAGGTTTCACTGTCCATGGGATTCTCCAGGCAAGAATACTGGAGTGGGTTGCCATTTCCTTCTCCAGGGGATCTTCCCAGCCCAGGAATCGAATCCAGGTCTCCTGCATTGCAGTCAGACTCTTTACTGACTGAGCTATGAGGGAAGCCCCTAGTACAAAGTAGTTCCTCAGCAAATACTTGTAAATGCTTGACTGACCACATGAGCGGATGCCTGAAAGAGCTCTGCTGTGTTGTTGCCTTGAAGGGAGATGCTGCTGCTACTAGTCGTGGGAGGTTGCCAGGGAGGAAACAAGTCTTTGAACTAACACAGGGTATACTTTCTTCTTCCCTCTCCCCAAGACGTGTGTGTTGAGGAGTGGGGAACGGAGTGAGGTGGTTGTAGGGACATAAACTTTAAAAAGTATATGTTTATTAGTATTTTTCTGTTGATTTTAACTTTTAAATTATTAAATACATGAGAATAGCTGTGGAATGATGGGATTTTGATTGACCTTTTCCCTTTTTTTGCAGATTTTCTTTACTACATTATTTCATAACATGATAAAAACAGAAGTTGTTCTTGGAACTTTTTCCTTTCAAGATGCAGTAAAACCCTGTTTAAGGAAACACTGGCTCTTTAAAAATCACATTTTAAGAAAAGGCAAAATTTTCCTGATAAAATGAAAGTATTTGAGAGTAACCAGTAAATACTAATTCAAAGAGACTAGGTTTATTTCCATGTTTGACACAGTAACAGAGGGCTAAAGGGAAGATGGTAGTTTTTAGTTTGAAAATTCAACAGACTTCACCTTGTTGCATTAAAGCAAGCTAGTGTATTTTAGTTCAGATTCTGTTTCCTGGCAGATTTATATGGACTAAAGGGATTAACAGACATAACAAGACAATTCGCAATGAAAGAAAGGTGGGAAAACAGGCAAAAGAGGAAGGTGATTTACTAATGCATCTGTCACTGAAATTAATGGGGAAATGGCATATTTGACAAAATACGGAGATAACCTCGCATTTGGTGAAAGGCAGACACTGAGTCTTATATTGAATCACTTTTCTTATTTGGGTATTCAGTGCCTTTTTTTTTTTGCTTCAGTGCATGTGTTTGCCCTGCACAAAGTTGTTCCTGTATTATGATGAGAAATACTCTCAAGTCAGTTTGATGCTGTTGAAAAGGATTTGTGCTCAGGATGGCAGTGTTAATCTCCAGAGCTGCCAGTGTACCGACAAAAGCATTTAGAGTTGGGAGCAAGGGTATGAATACCTCTGGGTCTGGCTTTTTCTGTGTTGTCACAGAGCCCTGAATGAGGATAAGTTGCCCCTTTCAAGACTTTTGTCTTGCAGTTGAACACGTATTGGAAATTTCCAATTTAAATTTATGCTTTTGGATAAAAAGGATTAGAGAGATTGAATTGCTGCAGGCTAAAGAGAAGCAACAGCGGTCACTTGATTTTGAGGAGCTCTATCTCTGTCGAAAGAAGTTTTAGTGTGAAATGACTGGAGTAAGGAAAAAAAGGAGAATGAACATCCATTCAGAGACTACCTACCAAGTACCAGGTACTGTGGTGAATGCTTCCTGCTGCTGCTGCTAAGTCTCTTCAGTCGTGTCCGACTCTGTGCGATCCCATAGATGGCAGCCCACCAGGCTCCGCCGTCCCTGGGATTCTCCAGGCAAGAACACTAGAGTGGTTTGCCATTTCCTACCCATTGTCTTATTCAAGCCTTATCCCTTTCATGAGGAAATAGAGACTCAGAGAGAGGTATATAATTACAGTAAGCTTTTTTTTTTTTAATTTGGCTTCACCAGGTCTTAATTGCAGTATGTGGGATCTAGCTCCCCAACCAGAGATTGAACCTAAGGCCCCTTGTACTGGGAATACGAAATCCCAGCCACTGGGCCACCAGGGAATTCCCCTACAATAAGCTTTGACTATGCTGAAACAAATCTTACCTATACCAAACAAGTTGATTGAGGAAGGTTATAAGTGGTAAGGTTAGTTTTTCTGCACATCAGTTCAGACCTTTTCCCAGACGAAGACCAAGGCTGTTTGAACTGTGACCACTCCTTAGCCGCCAGATGTTAACAACTTGTGGTTACTCATAAGCCTAGATAGGTTCAAACCATTGACCTTGAGCTGAAGTATTTTGTAAGCTGTGACTCACCTTTTGGTTAGTTCATTCTTTCACCAGGAAATATACTGAGTATTAATTTCTGGAATTTCAGTAATCCCTTCTGAAGAGTGTACTGCTCATTAAAATATCTGGGCCTTGTTTTTCTGGTAACAAACAGAACCACAAATTGGTCTATCCTTGGTGGTTGTGCCAAATCCTTGTTTAAACAGAGGGAGAGATCTGATTAACTATCTGGAGAGAGGCTGTTAAAGATCTGATTAACTGTTTGGAGAGAGGCTGTTGAAACGTCATCCTTTCTAGCTTCTGTAAGAGGTTCATCTCTTCCGTCAGAGGAATGGGGATACAGGAGAGTGAATCCGAGGCTGAACATAACAGGTGGTGTATGTGTGTATTTGTATCTGTGAATACCACATCTCTGTTTATCGGACACTGGACTCTCTTCATGCAAGGCCTAGTCAGGCCAAATCTGGAGGAATTGTTCCCGTGCTTAAAGCCAAGAATAACATCCTGACCAGCAGGGAACAGAGGTCAACTCAAGGCAGCAGCTCTTGGGAGCTACATGATATCAAGAACCTTGAAGGAACTTAGTTTAATAAGAAGGAAGCCA
Source organism: Okapia johnstoni (assembly GCA_024291935.2). Lineage (NCBI taxonomy): Eukaryota > Metazoa > Chordata > Mammalia > Artiodactyla > Giraffidae > Okapia > Okapia johnstoni. The sequence goes on from CM044326.1 coordinate 29,218,409, forward strand.
GTATATACCTTGAAGGAAGTGTGTGAAACCTGTATGTCTCTTGTTGTTGTTGTTCAGTTACTAAGTCATGTCCAACTCTTTGTGTGAACTGAAGCATGCCAGGCCTTTCTGTCCATCACTGTCTCCCAGAGTTTGCTCAAATTCATGTCCATTGAGTCGGTGATGCCATCCAACCATCTCGTCCTCTGTCGTCCCCTTCTCCTCTTGCGCTTAGTCTTTCTCACCATTAGGGTCTTTTCCAATGAGTCAGCTCATTGGGGTATGAGAAATAAAAAACAGTCATCCTAACGGGTGGAGTTCATATCACCTCCTGGTCATCTAACTATATTTTCCCCTCCTACCTGGATATTGATTTTGTCTGTTTATTGTTTTTATTAGAAAAGGAGGAAAAATATATTCTGTTATTCTGGTGTTTTATTGTACAGGCAGCTTCAGAGACGCCCAGAAGTGCTGGCTTTAAAAGATGATATGTTAAACAAATAGCCTTTACAAAATCTCTTGGGACCTTCCGGTTTTCCTGAAGTTTTGTCTCTGGGATCTTTATGCTCCAGTTTCTCTTCCGTCTTTCCTCATTCTGATGCTGACCACTCATCCCACAGAGGCAACTCTAACTGTTTTCTGGTAGAGCATTCTAAGTTTGTCCTGTTGTCTTCTCTGGGACTCATTTCTCTGGTCTGACTTCAAGTGGTTCTGGGCCAAAGCGATTGTAAAAGCTTTTCTTCATAGCCTTTATTTCTTGGCTCTTTCTATTTATGTACTTTGTCTGATTAGTTTTGCTGGTTTCCTCCTTTTCCATCTGATGTGAGGTATATTGTCTCAGCTGCAGGGTTCCAAAGCTCAGATGCAGCCCCAGGCCTCTTAGATTTTGCTCCACTTTGTAAAGTGCCTTTTTCCTTTCCTAGAAATTGGGGCTGTGGTATGAGGTATTGCTGACTCTTCCAGGACTCTAGTTTGCTAGTTGTTTAAACACGTATGTAGCAATTTGAATTGTATTTGCAAGATAGGACTTGTTGCCGAGACTCTGAATAGGTCATTGCTGTTACCCTTTCTCCCCTATTTTTGAACTGAAAAATTAGAGACCATGGTCACGTAGTAGGTTGGTCTTATATCTTTTGAAACAAACCTCATTTTTATATTCCTTATATGTAGCACAGCAGTTGGCCTTTAGATATTAACAAATAGTTAAATACATAATAGTTTAATTAATACATCTTAACTGTGGGGTTGATTGAGCAATTAAATTTCAGAATTCTCATCAAGTTGATCACATTTTGGATCCATATGTGAGAGAAGTTTCTGGTTGGAAGGGACCAAATAGCAGTGTAGGAAATGTTTAGCAATTTAGAATATGCATGCCAAAAAATCCTGATGTAAATCCTATTCTAAAATGAAGAAACAGAAGAGTGGTTTAGCTAGAGCGGAGACTGGTTAAAATGTAAAGAGAAGTAGGGTGAGGGAGGATAAAAGAACATGGATTAAAAGAAAGCAACAATTATGGAAGTAGGCATCTTGTCAGTTTGGGATTAAACCATGAAAATGAAAATTTCCCACTCTTCCCCCATTAGCAGGCTCTCCACCTTCACACCCCTCCCTCAAACCACTATCCAGAGGAGCTGTTAATGACCCTCTGGCCACTAGTGTCCAGTTTTGAGGGCTGCTTTATGAAGCACAGAGAGGTCCTGTGAGGTCAGTCAGTGCAAAGAGCAGTTGGCCTTTAAATTCGTTAAATTCTTCGTAATCGTTTTGCTGCTCTCAACAGTATTGCTAATTCCAAAGCCAAAACCATTTTCTAATTGTTTTACTGTGTGTGACTAGCTTATGGGACCAAAACAGCAGCTGAGACTGCTTTACTGCCCTGTGCATTATGCAGTAACCCTTCAGAGGGGCGCTTTACTTCTTTTTTAGCCTTAAAAAAACACAAAAAACAAACTCTGCTGTTTTTTTTGCTTTAGGGCCAGTAATTTGCATCTTATTTGGGAACCTTGCTCTCCCCCTCATTATTTCTTCATATATCCTTGCGCTAAGTAAGCCCTGCTCTCTGAACCTGGCTCTAGCTTCTGGCCTCACTGAGTTGTATGAATTGTAATAATTTCTGATTTCAGATCTGTTTCCAACTTTTTTTTTTCCCTGCTCTCTTGGGTTCAAACTTGCTTGGGGAAAGTGTTTTTTTTTTCTTGTTTATTTTTTTGTTTTGTAAATATATTCTCTAATAATTACTGTTTATTTTCTTTGTCAAACAGGCCACCAAGCAGTTTCTTGAAGAGATTAACAAGTGGACAGTTCAGTACAACGTTTCCCCCCTCTCTTGGAATGTGGCCGTCAAATTCCTCATGGCCCGGAAGTTTGATGTGCTCCGTGCCATTGAGTTGTTTCACTCCTACAGAGTACGTAGCTCAGAGATGGACCTGCTGTGTGGCACCTGGGCTCTCTGTGTTGCTGTTGTCTCTTCCACAGTCTGTACACATAGTGTTTCTCCCCCACTCCCATTAAAAAAAAAAAGAAGTGGATCAGTATCCACGAGCCCTACTTTGAAGTCAGAAAATCCTTCTGAAGATATTTAGACTCTCCCTAAATAAACTAAAAAAAAAAAAAAGAGAGAAGGGGGATAAGAGGCACTGGGATTAGTTTATGAGTTTAAGACTAAAGCCTCATTTACACCCATTTTATGGATCATCTTGTTCAATATTCATTTATTGAACAGGTTTTTATTATATACCTACTAATTTCTAGGTGCAGAGGTTACTGTTTAGAAAGAGAGAGTAAATAAATAATTACAGAAAAGCTATGATAGGGCAAAACTGTATTCTGTGGAAAGCACGTTTAATTAGGAGACTCAAGGAAGCTTTCCCAAAGGAAATGACTTCTCAAGTAAGAAGAGTGAGTAGGAATCGGAGAGTGGGGGAGTATGGCAGAGAGAACAGCAAGTTTAGATGCCTAGTGGCAAGAGGGAAATTGAGCTGAGTGGAAATGCTCAGTAGGGGTGGGGGTATGGCAGGAGATTGAGCAACAGAGGTAAACAAGGCCAGATCAGAGAGTATCTGCTTTTTCTTAAGGGCAGAGAAATTCATTGACAGAATAAACAACAAAATGTGATCAAATATGCTTTCTGGAAAGATTTTTTTCCCTGTGCTTTAGAGGATGGATCAGAAGGGCTATAGCGGAGACAGATCCATTAGAAGGCTGCTGTACTTAGTAGGAGAAAGATGATTGTGGTGTCATTAAGCATAGTGTTAGTGGGAATAGAGAAAAAGTGGGTAGATCCTAGAAGTGAAATTGATAGAACAGAGTTACGTAAATTGGTGTGTGAGGAAAAGGGAGTGGTGATTCCACGTCTCTGACTTGGGCAACAGGGTGGTAAATGGTGGCGGCATTTACTAATTAAGGGACACTGAAGGGGTATAGGTATGTGGACAGAGTAGGCCATGAGTTCAGTTTGACCATGTCAAGGTTGAAGGGCCAGTGGGATAGCCAAATAGACATGTCCTCCAAGCAGTTGGGATATGAGTCTAGGGTTTGGGAAAGAAGGCTGGACTGAAAGTAGAGACTTCAGAGTGACCACAGTAGAATATTGCAGCTAAATATTGGAGCCATGAGAATGGGGGTGGCCATCCGGGGAGAGAGTGAGGAGTAGGGATATGTGTAGAGCAGAACCTCATTTCATACTTTTTGCTTTTTTCTCAGTATTATTTGTTAAAGTTAAATTTTCATGGCTTAGGTAAGGCATGCACTCTCCTGTGATTCCAGCATGCATACTGTCTTCACTTGCTGCCTTGCCTCTGTAGGCATTTGAATTTGATTTTGGGATGAATTGGGGAAGAATGTGAACAAAGACCTAGTTTGTTGTATTCACCACAGTGTTCTTAACACTTAGGTCAGTGCCTGGCACATAATAGTTGCTCTACAAATATTGGCAGAATGAATGAATGAGTCAGTGAGTGAAATGAGTGAACAAATGAATCATAAAAAGCCCACAAAAGAGTCTTAGAAGGAGTAGCTGAAGAAATAGAAAAACCAAGAGAGTATTTTTTTTAAAAAATAAAAAATAGAGAATCTCTCAGGAAAAAGAGAATGTGAGTGGTCAACCTTATTAAAAGGAGGACTGAAGATGCTCACTGGATTCAGTGACTGGAAGGTCCTGGTCACTGGAGCAGGAGCTCTGGGTGGTATGGTTAGACTGGGAGGAAATGAGAATGTGATTGAATGAGTGTTGAGGGAGCTGAGGGTGAGCTTGAAGAATCTGGCTGTGAAGATGAATTAAAATGAGGTCATGGTAGCTGTTGTTGCTGAGGATACTAAGCGGGGGGATGGCTCCTGTTTAAGACAGGAGAGGCCTAAGCCTGGATGAGGTGTTAGGATATGTGCTTCCAGACAGTTTAGGTGCATATTTTAATATCAGTGCTGCTGCATGTTTAAGAGGCTTAGGTTTGCACTCTAATGATTGATATATATTGGTTGGTCTTTAGGGTTAGGCTTCTCACTGATTCAAAGGAGAGATCCTAAGCTCTGAGGGGCAGATAAGGTAGCATTGGACAAGAATTCTGCTAACAGTTGGCTTAGAGGAAGGTTACAAAGGAATTCATGATTCAGTAATCTGATTTCTAAAATCCCTTATCTCTTGAGATTTTGTGGTTACAGTATACAGTAACCACAGTATTTTTATATTAATTTATCTTGCTTGTTTTATTTTTAGGAAACACGAAGGAAGGAGGGCATTGTGAAGCTGAAACCTCATGAGGAACCTCTCCGTTCTGAGATCCTTAGTGGAAAATTCACCATCTTAGTGAGTATTTATGAAACCCTCTTGTAACATCTCTTTATTTCCTTTTGTAGCTATTGTTCTCTTTGGACTTTGTTCCTAGATACTTTATCCTGAATCTAGAGAGTCTTAATAGTGGGGAATATATGTAAAACAGCTGTGAAGTTTGGCATAAAATTATTCTAGTAATAATTGAAATAACTGAAACTCAGTTGTATAGTAGTTTTAGAAAAGTTTCTTCATTGGTCCATTAAGGTCAGTCAAGACCTTTGGGAGGTGTATACAGTGTGTCAGAGCCCTGTCCTTCCTTATTTAACGTAAGTTCTCTCCACTTAGAGACCACAGCCTTTCAGGTAAGTGTCCAGTGGTACTTTTAAGGCAGAGCATGGAAACCATGGTCGTATTTTCTGGTTTTCTCCTGTTGCTTTTTCTTCGCTATCCTGCCTGGGAAATTAGCTAGGCAACTAATATAGACCATTGTTTAATTTCTCTGTACCTGAAGAGTTAAGAAAACGTGTTTTTTTCCTACCATAGGAATATGATCCTGGGAGTGCTGAGAGTCAGACATGGGATGATTAAAAAGCTTTTTTCCTTTTCTGGAGCAATTGATGCAAGTCAGAGAAGTATTATCAGCATCTGTGCTCTTTATAGCAAACCTTTGTCCAGGATATAAGAAGCCTTAGTGATTTCTGTGATTTTTCTATTTGATATCTAAATATTTCTTGTTTTGTTTGCTCTAGAATGTTCGGGACCCAACAGGCGCCTCTATCGCCCTCTTCACTGCCAGATTACATCATCCCCACAAGTCAGTCCAACATGTGGTACTTCAGGCTCTGTTTTACTTGCTGGACAGAGCTGTGGATAGGTGAGCTTGGACATTATCTTTTGGGTGTTCTACATCCAGATGGGAAAGTGACAGTGTTTGATTTGATTAAACTCAGCAGTGCATTCACCATGCTCCTAGGATGTGCCTTAGGCAGTGCTATGAATAGAAAACACGCCATGTCCTTAAGGGCTTGGCGTGTTTCCAGGTACTATCAAGATGATGGCTGTTCTGCATCCTTACCTGCTTGGCTCTATTTCAGGGCAACAGAAGCTAAGAAAGCTAATTAACTAGCCATTCTTAGTGTACTGAGAATTACTTATTGAAAGAGTGTGAAGGTAAGATGACCTGTGCTGGTTCTTTCTGACCATTCTCCCCTGGTATTGATTTTCAAAACCCTCTGAAGCCTCAGTTTCTTTCTCTGTAAAAGTGAAATAATGCTGAGGATTTTGAAAATCAGCATTCAGGAGAGAGGAGTCCAAGACCATAAGTTAAGCAGAATCATCTTTATAAATAAGTGGGCTGTGTGTTCAGTCGCTCGGTCGTGTCTGACTCGTTGCAATCCCATGGACTGTAGCCCACCAGGCTTCTCTATAAGCAAAAATAACCAGCTTGGGTCATGTCTCCCTTCCTGTTCTTAGGTAAATAGTATTATTACTTTTCTATAGACAAAGAAACTTAGGCCCCAGGAATTTTTGTGGCTTTTTTACAGTCATCACATATTGACTGAACTAAATCTAAGATCCTGGTTTCATCGCTCTTGGTCAGAACTTTCTGTACTCCTACTGTGTTACCTTTCTCTTTTACATCCTTTTTTCCCTGGTGCTCGCCATTTACAGTGTGTTATTGCCCCCATTGTCGGCTGACGCTGGGGGCCGACACTGGAGATAGTGAGAGGCAGCTATGCGCTTTAGTGATACTTCTGTACTTAGAGGATGGGGATAGCTGAAGGATTTTCCGCTCCTGCCTTGTTAATGTTACTTTCATTTACTTACCTCCTGCTGGTGGTGCTCAGGGGGAGATATATCCAAACCACACCCACAGCATTATTCTGAAAAAGAGAAGTTACTAAGGAGAGAGGACCAGTGGTCAGCGGCCAGTCAGAAGTGTGGAATGTCTCAGCTCTTCTTTCTTATGATTGTTCTTCAGACATAATTTCTGGAATATAATTCCCTTTGAAATGTTTCTTTACCTCAAGGGGTTGAGTGGAAGGCTCTTTTACCAGGAAATTTAGCATTGGCTTCCTCTTTGAGCAGCTTAGAGTTGGAGCTTTCATATAGGCATGACAGTGACCACAGCTTGCTTTTTCCAGTGAGAGTATTGAATCCCATAGGAATACCACACAGGTAAATGTAATTAAAACCTTGTTCTCATGATCTCCATCACTTTCTTAAAAATCCTCAGTGAGTCCTTATTTTTCAGAGGGTGCATATAAGCTAAATAAATGTGAGCCCTTTTCCCCCCTAAATGAAATATTCTACCAGTGAGTAGAAATCTTTGTTTTCCTTTTTTACCTTGAACCAGAATGGAAGAGGAGGAAACCCTTTCTCGTCACTAAATCTTGCCCTTCCGTGAAGGCCCAATTCTGTGGCTGGCTCCTTCACCATCCCAACTAGTCATAAAATTCTTTCTACTCTGACTTTAATAGCAGTTATTACTAATACCGATCATTTTGTATTTAATTATACATAGCCTTATGATGTCATCGGAGAAGGCAATGGCACCCCACTCCAGTACTCTTGCCTGGGAAATCCCAGGGACGGAGGAGCCTGGTAGGCTGCAGTCCATGGGGTCGCTAGGAGTCGGACACGACTGCGTGACTTCACTTTCACTTTTCATTTTCATGTATCGGAGAAGGAAATGGCAACCCACTCCAGTATTCTTGCCTGGAGAATCCCAGGGATGGGGAGCCTGATGGGCTTCCATCTATGGGGTCGCACAAAGTCAGACACGACTGAAGCGACGCAGCAGCAGCAGCAGCAGCAGCAGCAGCAGCAGCAGTATGATGTCATTTATCTTATACTTTTTTTTTTTCTTTTTACCTACCACTGGATGGTAAGCTCTAGGAGGGCAGGGAATCTTCTTTTCAACCTTAAATGATGGAAAATTCCCAAATCCCCACAGTGGAGTGGAAATTGTATCATCAGCTTTCACATACCTATCATTCATCTTCTTTCACAGTGATCTGAAACCAGTCTTGTTTTGTTGATAGCCCCTCACCCACCCTTTTACCTTTGATTATTTTGAAGGAAATGTCAGGGACAGCGGTAGTCTTCTTGGTGTTCCCAGTTATATCCTAGTTCAGGAATCAATCTCAATAGGGTAGGGAAGCAGTTATTCTTAGTAGGGAACTAGCATTGTTATTGAATGATAAACCTTATATTCTGTACCCAGGGAAGTAAAAATGCTATTGCATTTGTATTTCATATGCCTTCAAAGGATGAGCAGTTTTAGGTCTAGGAATATAGAATCTGCATCATTATGCACCATAACTTCTTTTATTAAATTCTATTTCCTTTGGTGCTGATTTCTCTTTGTTTCAATCCCCTGCCATGGGCTAGAGCTGTGAGGGGAAAACCTGTAATTCTTCGAGTTTGGCCCATGTTGAGCCTATGGAGAAAAGGGAAATCTGTAGATGTGGGTAGTCTACTCAATGCAGGGCCACTCATTTAACAGCATCTTTGATCTTGGTAAATTAGTCTCTCTAGGGTCGTGAAAAAAGGAGACAAGATATAGCTGTCACTTTAACATGTGAGGGGCCATTTGCAATTAAGTCTGCTGTAGAAACTGGGTTCTACTTCAGAGATTTTTAAAGTGCTACTTCATGAATAGGTGCTTCTGCCTTGTATTCTGTTGAAAGGATGAAGTTATAGAGGTTTCAAGGAGCTAATGCCAGAAACAAAAAATGAGGATACAAAATAACTTTGAGGTTCCTGATTTCAGGAATTTGTTTTGTGTCAAAAAGTTTTCTTGAATGTAAATACGTGTGAAAACTATTGCTATCATCTGTGAATAGTCCAATCAAATAATTTATTTCTAACAGTCATTTAGGTGTGCAGATCAGAAGCAGGTAAAGATCGGGCTTGGTGAAAGAGTGCAACTTTAGGAATTAAGGAGAATGGACCAAGTAATATTTTTTGTTCCTAACTTCAATCTGGGAATAGGCCCACCAGCTCTTTATCTACTTTTTAAGATGCCTCCCAAAGAATATTAGGTTTTTCTCTTCCTTCATTAAAGTCATAAGAGATAAATATGTCATCATTGAGTTTAGAATTTTGTTTACAGTTTTTCATAGGCCCACAGTATTTTCTTAGTGATGGGCTTCCAGACCACTGAATTACAATTCTGTGACCATTCATTATATTTTCAAGGACTGTGCTGTGGACTGTGGAGGGTAATGAGGTGGACAAAATATGTTTTTGCCCTCTAGGAGAGAATGAGATCGCTACACAAAATTGGAGTACATTAAGAGACACTAGAAAAATCCATTGTGGGGCTTCAAGGGGTGTGAACGATGGTACTACATTTGGTGACAGTTATCAGGGAGACCTTCATGGAAGAGGAAACTTTGAGTTAAACATAGTATGGTACAGAATTTGGATAGTCAGATTCAGAGATAAAGGAGAAAACAGTTCAAATTTTGATAACCTAGGTGCTCTGGAACATTCTCAGACTATGAGTTTGGTACTTGATGAATCTGGATAAATATGCATCAATAAGTATAATTCCATTTCCAACATGTGGGGTTTTTCCTCCATACTATCAAGCAGTTCTCCCCCACGAACTGGGCATTTGGCAGTTCAGCTCAACTCTGACACTGTATACCTGGAGATAGCCTCAGATTACACAAGGTAAGGGGTTCAGTCCTAAAAGACTGTCCCTTCAGACACCAGTGGCAAGTCCAGGTTGTCATCTCTGCTTCTGATCATAAATCAAAGGTTCCAGTGCCCCCTCCTTGGGTTTGATTAATTTGCTGGAGCAGTTTATAGAACTCAAACATTGTACTTAATATGTTACCAATTTATTATAAGCAGGTATAATTTAGGAACAGCCAGATGGAAGAGATGCATAGAGGGAGAGGTATGGGGAAAGGGGCATGAAGCTTCCATGCCCTCTCTGAGAGGAAGTCGCTCAGTCACGTCTGACTCTTTGCGACCCCATGGACTGTAGCCTACCAGGCTCCTCTGTCCATGGGATTTTCCAGGCAAGAGTACCAGAGTGGGTTGCCATTTCCTTCTCCAGGGGATCTTCCCAACCCAGGGATCAAACCCGGGTCTCCTGCATTGCAGGCAGATGCTTTACTATCTGAAGCCCCTAGATGGAAGAGATGCATAGAGGTAAAGATATGGGGAAAGGGACATAGAGCTTCCATGCCCTCTCTGAGAGGGCTACATGTGTTCATCTGCATGTGTTCATGTGTTCATCAACCTGGAAATTCTCCAAATCATATCCTTTTGGCATTTTATGGAGGCTTCATTCATTGCAAGACATGATTGATTAAATCATTGGCCATTGGTGACTGAGCTCAGTCTCCAGCCCCAATCCCCTTCCTGGTGTGGGAGGGTGGGACTAGAAGTTCCAACCCTTTCTAATCACGTGGTTGGTTCCTCTGGCAAACAGCCCCCATCCTTAGATGTCCTAAGAGCATTCCAAGGGTTACCTCATTAGTATAGCAATGGATACCTTCCTTGCTCTCCTAGGAAATTCTAAGTTTTAGGAACTCTGCCAGGAAACAGGGTCAAAGTCCAAATACGTATTTCTTATTATAAATTTCTTTGTAAAGCCAGTGTTCAGGGAAGGCAGTTATTTTGGTCCCATAGGTTCCCCACACTTTCTTTGTTCTTTGTTTTTGATCCAGGTTTTCAATCTGCCTCATCCATCTTATTACTTATAAATATTTTTGTTCAATGATTGGTTTACAGCTTTGAAACTCAGAGGAATGGACTGGTGTTTATCTATGACATGTGCGGTTCTAATTATACCAACTTTGAGCTGGATCTTGGCAAGAAAGTCCTAAACTTGCTGAAGGTAAGGAAGGGCTGTGAGAGGACCCTTTCATCCCTCCTTCAATGGCTGCTTTTTTCTATTCTTTGTGAGATTTAGGAATGATACCTGTAAATGATGACGAATATCTGCTTCCTCAGAATAAGAAACAGTCTTAAAAGTAAAGTGGGAGGAATTAAAATGCACAGGAACAATGAGTTGTAAAGGTGGGATGTCTCTTTCTCGGAGTTCTGTAGAATAAAAATTAATGAAGGCTAGGGATGGTCGTTGTGAAAAATGTAACTTAGCCAGTGATTTTCAGTCTTTTTGTCTTAGTCTAGTCAGAACCATGTTTTCCATTGCAATTTAGTTCACAAAAGTATATGTACACTAACTCTACACATACATATAAAGTTATATACAGAGATAGTTTCTTATTCTCTTATCTCAAACTCTTAGGTCCGTTATTTAATATTTTAAACTTTAAAAGATAACATGGTATGTATGTCACTCTAGTATCAGATATTTGTGCAATGAAATGTATTATTCATAATGAGTGGAGAAGAACAAAGGTTATAAATAGCCTATGAAATTTCAGGTCAGAGTTTGCTGCCGCATGGATTTTTGCACCAAACTAACAATAAAAACTAGCGGTTTCAGAAATGTTTAGATTTTGGGATCCAAGGATACAGGTGTATAGATCTTTGTGTACATATTTATAAAACGAAAATGTTTCATAAAACAAGCTTTACCTTTACTCTGTACAGTCATTTTGATTATTCTATTCTACATCATATTTTTAAAGTGTTAGTCATGACTTACTGAATTGATTTCAGGACCCACTGCGTGACAACCTGTGGTGGGAAAAACATTCATCTAGGAGTCTGTGTAGTCGTTGTTCTAGTACCTCACTAGAGAGTACTGTGGAACTGGATGTTTAGAAGTGTTTGTTTACTACTACAGCTTTACAGCAGAAATTATATAAAGAGAATATTATACTGCATGTTGTTCACTGGGACTTGCATTTTTACACTCATCACTGCTTTGCTAAAATTGCTAGTGTGGTTTGTAGCTGTTATTCATTCCTTTTTCATTGATGGTTGAAGGATTCATGCCTTTTAATTCCTCATCCATTGGTGAATATACCATTTTGTTTATCCACTTCTTTGATGGCTCCTTGGGTGGTTTTCTGATTTTTGCTATTAATATTATGAACAGTGCTGCTGTGAACATTCTTATAAATGTCTTCTGGTCCGTGTGTAAAAGAATATCTCTAAGGCAGAATGTATTTCTATGCTTTATGTGCAAAGAAAGCATGTATGTTTAGACCGTTTTTCCCATTCCCAGTCTTCTCAGAACTAATTTCACCCTCTGGGGGTGATAACATCCCCACTGAAAATGCTCTAGAGTATACATCTAGAAGTAGAATTACTGAGTAATAAGGCCTGGGAGGATTCAGTTTTATAAGGTAGTGTTTAATTGTTTTCCAAAATGATTGTACCTACCTGCCATGTGTAAATTTTCCACATCCTCTCCAATATATAGTAATGTCACGCTTCTTAATTTTTCCCAATCAACAGGTATAAAATGGTATCTTGTGATATAACTCAAAATCTCTTTTATTAGTGAGATTAAGTATCTCTTCATATATTTATTGGCCATTTATGTTTTCTTCTGCACAGTGCCTATGTATGACTTTTACCTGTTTTCCTATCATCCATTTATGTAGTTGTTTATGTATTAGTACTAATCTCTTTGTATGTATGTCAGGCTTCCCTGGTAGCTCAGAGGGTAAAGAATCTGCCTGCAGTGCAGGATACCTGGGTTCAATCCCTGGGTCAGAAACATCCCCTGGACAAGGGCATGGCAACCCACTCCAGTCTTCTTGCCTGAAGAATCTCATGGATAGAGGAGCCTAGTGGACTACAGTCCATAGCGTTGCAAAGAGTCAGACACAACTGAGCAACTAACACACACACACACTTGTGTGTATGTACATACATACACATGTATATACATACATACACATGTATATACATATACATACGTATACTCAGTTTATAGCTTGCTTTTTCACTTTTTGTAGAGTCCTTTTGACTAACAAAATTCTTCATTTTAATATGGTTAAATGTGTCTGTGTTTAATTTCTGCTTAATGCATTTTGCATCATAAGTCCTTTCCTATTCCAAAGTCAGAAAAATATTAAATTTATTTTTTACTGCTCTACCGCTGATTCCACCATGTGTATTAATTTTTTAATTAATTTTTTATTGTGATAAAATATACACTTATACACAATCTTGTGGTTACTGTTGTAACAATTTTGAGTGTACAGTTCAGTAGCATTAAGTACATTCACAATACAACCCATTACCACTATCCATTTTCAAAACTGTTCATCATCCCACACAGAAACTCAGTGCTCATTAAACAGTATATCCCCACTCTGCCCCACAGTCCCCGGTAACCTCTCTTCTACTTTATGTCTCTATGAATTTGCCTATTCTAGGTCCTCATGTAAATGGAATCATGCAATATTTGTCCTTTGTGTCTGTTTTATTTCACTTAGCCTAATATTTTTAAGATTCATTCGTATTGTAGCGTGTATCAGAATTTCATTCCTTCTTAAGGCTGAATAATATTCTATCATATGTGTATACCATGTGTTGTTAATCCATTCATCTGTCGAAGGACAGTTGGGTTGTTTCCACGTTTTTGCTGTTGTGAATGATGCTGCTATGGACGTTGGTGTTACAGCATCTGTTTGAGTCCTTACTTTCAATTTTTTGGTGTGTATGCCTACACGTGGAATTGTTAGGTCATATAGTGATTCTGCATTTAACTTTTTGAGGAGCTATTTTCTTTTAAAAGTTTAAAATTTTGTTTTTGTCATTTAAGACCTTAATCCATCTGGAGTTGATTTTCGAGTATGGTATGAGATGTAGGAATCTGACTTTTTTCCCATATGGATAGCTATTTTTTTTTCCAGTTTTGCATACTAAATAGCCTCTCCTTTCCACAACATAGGCCTTTTACTTGTCAGTTTTAACAGAGTCACAATAACTTGGTAAGTTAATATATCATAGACAATTTAATTATCTAATCATCTTTCTGTATTATTCAGATTGTTTTCAGATTTAAATAATACTATTATGATTATTTTTGCTCTTTCTCTTAAATTATTTTAAGAAGATATTTCTGAGAGTTGGATTATTTGGCTAAATATTATGAATATTCTTGTCTTTCTCTTATACATCACTAGGTTACCCTCAATAAAAGTGGAAAAGAAATTTACATTGTCACCAACAAATAAGAGTATCTGTTTCCTTTAACTACCCCAGTACTGCACTCTATAATTTTTTTCCTTTTTTGAATATAGAATTTTAAAATAATAGTGTCCTTTTTTTGTTGTTTGAACTCCTTAAAAACATTATATCTTTTCTTCAAATGTTCTTTTGCTGTTTGTATGTCCTCCTTTATTTGCTGCAAAATAATGAAAATACTGTAGATGTTTTGTTATATAAATTCAGAGAGAATGAAATAAAAGTTTGGTTGCCTTAAAATCCATATATCTATATGTTCTCTTTAGTGACTTGTTGCTCCGTCATTGGAAATAGATAAAAGTTTAAATACAGTCCCCTATGATCATCATTCTTATGAAAGTTATAAATAGAAGTTTATCTTGAATGCACAGTCTCCACTTTAGATTTCTACTCAGTGTGAATTAATTTCCAGTAGTTACTGTGGTGAGGATTTGGATGAAAATACAGCACTAGAATAAAAGTATAAATAATCTTTGACTTCCTAAGTTGCTCTGAATAGATTTTCCCCATCTTGGTAACTTTCTTAGGAGTAATTCTTGTTTTAAATTTTAATATGTCATAACCTATTTTAGTTGCCATCATATAGATTCTTAACTATTGTTTTAGATGAACTATTTAAACCATACAGGGTGAAATTTACCTTTACTAGACAATGTGGAATTTGTTTAGTCCAAAGAATAAATGTTTATTTTTCTGATTGTGAAATACATGACTGGGACTTCCCTGGTGGTCCGTTGGTTAAGAGTCTGCTGGCCAATGCAGGGGACACAGGTTCGATCCCTGGTTCAGGAGGATTCCACATGCTGTGGGGAAACTTAAGCCCGTGCACCGCGACTACTGAGCCAGCACTCTAGACCCCGCACCACAACTAGAGAGGAGCCCCTATGTGCTGCAGCTAGAGAACGCCCACATGCTGCAGCAACAAAGATCAAGTGCAGCCAAAAATAAAAATACATAAATGAGTGAGTTTAAAAAAAAGAGAAATACACGTATAAAGTAATATTTGTTAACATGTACTGAATGTTTTGAATACAGTTCTAACTTCATGCTTTAAATTAATTAATCTTGATATCATTAATCCTCAGTTAATCCTGATATCATTCCTGTGAGTTGTGATGGCTATTACTATTATTGTACTCATTTTATAGATCTAGAAACTTAGGCCTAGAAAATACAAGAACTTGCTGAAGGTAATACAACTAATAAGTACAGAGCTGTTACTTGTAATTCCACCCCTTGAAAATTATCAGTATAAAGAACTTAGGGTATGCATGTCCAAGCTTTTAAAATGTGTTCATGTGTACATAGGTATGCATACATATGGGATGAGGATAATTTTTTTTTCTTTACAAGTGTGGCATATTATATTCAGCAGTTGTAGTTTTGTCATTTTTTTGCTTAACAGTGTATCTTTGTCATCTTTATATGTCAATACATACAGCTCTTGGCTCATTTTTTCCCTCACTTTTTTTAATGGCTGCACAGTTTTTGTTTTTATTCTGTGCTGGGTCTTCGTTGCTGCGCGGGCTTCTCTAGTTGCAGCAGGTGGGGGCTACTCTTTGTTGTGATGTGTGGGCTTCTCATTGCTGTGACTTCTCTTGTTACAGAGCACAGGCTCTAGGGCCTGGGGGGGCTTCAGTATTTGCGGCACGCAGACTCACTAGTTGTGACACCTAGGCTTAACTGCTCCCCAGAATGTGGGATCTTCCTGGACCAGGGATTGAACCCATGTCCCCCTTCATTGGCCAGCTTCCCAGGTGGCGCTAGTGGTAAAGAACCCAGTTGCTAATGCAGGAGACATAATGAGACATTAGTTCGATCCCTGGGTTGGAAAGATCCCCCGAACGAGGGCATGGCAACCCACTCCAGTATTCTTGCCTGGAGAATCTCATGGACAGAGGAGCTTGGTGGACTACAGTCCATGGGGTCACAGAGTCAGACATGACTGAAATGACTTGGCGGCACCGCTGCATTGTCAGGCAGATTCTTAACCACTGGGAACACAGAGAAGTCCCTTGCAAAAAGTGTTCCTGTTGATACACCAAGCAGAAAAAATTAAGTTTATTCTATTTTTTTGTGTTGTTATACAGGATTCAGTGAACATTGTTTTACATTTATTTTTGTATATTTGGTCAACTATTTCCTCAGGATAAATTTCTGTAAGCAGATATTTATGGTCAAAATGTAGGCACATTTAAAATTTGATAAATATTGCCAAGTAGTCCTCTAAAAACTTAGTTCAGATTTACTCTCCCATCAACATCCTTGTTTGCTAGATTCTCATCATCATTTATTATTTGGATTTTAATCATATTCATGTCTTTATTTGGTGTTTTTTATTACTGATGAACTTTAACTTATTTTCACGTTTAACATCAGTATTTCTTTAAAAAAAATTTTCTGCTTATATATTCTACCCATTTTTCTGTTGAAGTGTTTGTCTCATTGATTTGCAAGATTTGTTATTAAGAATATTAGGAGTATTATTAAGTATGTGTTACCAGCATTTTTGCAGCTTATAATTTGCTCAACATGACAGTGTCTTGTCATAGTACTATGCTTTCTTAATTTTTCATTATAGTTTTAATATACTGTATTACATATTTTACATTATTAATATGCATAGTATATAATATTATGGACAAAATAATTTGTTTTCAAATAGCTGTCTTGGTGACATTTGTTAACTAATACACTTTTCTCCTTACGTACTTCGGGTAACATCTTTATCTTATACTAAATTTCCATATGGTAAGTGTATCTATATCTGGACTCCCTGTTGTATTGATCTAGGCATCCAGACCAACATATTCACTTTTTTAATTTATTGTAGCCTTATAATGAAGTTTAACATTTTATAGGATAAGCTTACCTGTATTCTTTTATTTCTAAAAATTGTTTTGACCATTTTACACTTTTATTCTTTTCCATGCACTTTTGTGTGCTTTTATGTAAATTTTTACTGGTATATAACATGCATACTCAGAGAAGGCAATGGCACCTCACTCCAGTACTCTTGCCTGGACAATCCCATGGACGGAGGAGCCTGGTAGGCTGCAGTCCATGGGGTTGCGAAGAGTCGGACACGACTGAGTGACTTCACTTTCACTTTTCACTTTCATGCATTGGAGAAGGAAATGGCAACCCACTCCAGTGTTCTTGCCTGGAGAATCCCAGGGACGGGGGAGCCTGGTGGGCTGCCGTCTATGGGGTCGCACAGAGTCGGACACGACTGAAGCGACTTAGCAGGAGCAGCAGCAACATGCATACTGAAAACAAACTTTATAGCTTTTTTTAAATTATAAAAAAAAAAGGTGATTCAAGGAAAAGTCTCTAACCCCTCCTTTACACACCCCAGTGCCATTCTACAGAGGTAATCACTTTTTCAAAATTATAAATCTGTTGAGAAAATGCTTTTAAAAAATCATCATCTTTTGATTATATGAACATTTGGAGAAGGAAATGGCAACCCACTCCAGTGTTCTTGCCTGGAGAATCCCAGGGACGGCGGAGCCTGGTGGGCTGCCGTCTATGGGGTCGCACAGTCGGACACAACTGAAGCGACTTAGCAACAGCAGCAGAGTCATTCAGTCAAGTTCTGGTAGATAAGATACTTTGGGATTTAATTTGGATATAATGAATTAATTTAAGGAGAATTGACTTTACAGCCTCATCTTCACCTGTCCAGGAATGCTTTGTTTTGTGGATTTTTTAAAGTCTTTTGTTATGTCTTTCAATAAAATTTAAAAACTACGTGTCTTACATGTTTCTTGTGATGTATATTCTTAGGCTAAAAAATGTATGTGTATATATGTATAAACATAGTAAACTCTAGGGATAAATCATCTTTTTTGTAAGACCAGTATCATACAGGGAGAGAGATGGTGCTTTTGTGTACAAATGCTATTATAAACCAGAGGCTTTTTACCATTATAATTTTATGGTGATTATTATTTATAGGGTGGCTGATTTTCTCATATTTATCTTTCATATTTTAAAATGCTATTACAATACTTTAAAATACTACTATATAGCTGGGAATAATTTCTTCCCAGTAGAAGGACAATATTACTCATTATCCCTGCCTATGAGCAGGGCTGGAATGTTGAGAAACTAAATGAAACAAAGAGCTGTGGCTTAAAAAGAAGTAATTTTTAATTCTTATACCTTGTGCAGATCAGGGTGTCTCCTTTCTTTTAGACCTCATTTGTCTTCGTGCCCAGGAGATCATATAGATTGACTGAATATATAAATAGATGAAGAGATGAGTGGAAAGTGATTATAAACACACAGATATCAATATAAAGGAAAGAGTATGTTCATTTTATTTGTGATCTAATTGTTCCTTAAAGTTTTAATAATTAGAACGTAAGGATGGATACATGTATGCTGACAAGAAAAGTCAGAGTAGTTTTGATCTGTAAAGCTTATATTGACAAGAACATAATATTGTTACTTTTTTGTTTTATTTGTTTCATAAATAAGAGTTTCTTTGAAAATGTGGTGTTGTACTGACAATAAAAATCATAGAGAACTGACGTGATCAGGGAAATATAATCACAGAAAAAAAAGGTAAGGAGATATCCATCTGTTTCCTTTGAGATTCCTCTTTCAGATCTGCAGGGAGACTTGAGAATCTTTAGGATGTATCTTACTTACTAATGTAACCAAAAGTTCTGAAGTTGTTCTCAGTAGTTAAATGGATCCAGATCGAATAACTCAAAGCCCATGCATTTCAATGTGTGGATTCCAGCATACTCACCTATAATTCTTAGGTGTCCCAGGCTGAACTTTTGCCCCCATCTATGTCTCCATAATATGATTACTTTGAGTGGTAAATCAGCTTTTAATTTCTTTTTTTAAACTTTATTGAACTGTAGTTGATTTATAATGCTGTGTTAGTTTCAGCTGTACAGCAAAGTGAATCAGTTACATGTTTTATATATAGTATTGTGTTTATGTCAATCCCAATCTCCCAATTTATCCCTCCCCCACCCTTATCCCCTAGTAACCGTAAGTTTGTTTTCTATATTCATGGCTCTACTTCTGTTTTGTGAATAAGTTCATTTGTACCCGTTTTTTGTTTTTTTAAGATTTCCACATTTAAGTGATATATTTGTCTTTGTGTCTGGCTTCATTCAGTATGAGAATCTCTTGGTCCATCTATGTTGCTGCAAATGGCATTATTTTATTCTTTTTAATGGCTGAGTAATATTCCATTGTATATATATGTACCACATCTTTATCCATTCCTCTGTTGATGGACTTTTAGGTTGCTTTCATTTCTATCTTTTTACCTACTTTTTCTCTAGCCACTAAATGAAATCTGAATTAGGCTGTAGACTCCCCCTGCTGGGTAATAATGGTGAAAAGAGCAGAAAACCTAAATTTTGGATTTAAACAATCAAAGGTCCCACTAGGCACTGTTGAAGTGCCCTAATTGGTATGTTTAAATCCTTGTACGTGTTCTCCACAGGGCTTCCCTGGTGGCTCAGATGGTAAAGAATCTGCCTGCAATGCAGGAGACCTGGGTTTGATCCCTGGGTCAGGAAGATCTCCTGGAGAAGGGAATGGCAACCCACTCCAGTATTTTTGCTGAAAGAATGGTATGGACAGAGGAGCTTGGTAGGCTGAAGTCATAGGGTCACAAAGAGTCAGACACAGCTGAGTGACTAACACACACATGTGTTCTCCACAGGGAGCTTTTCCAGCTCGTTTGAAGAAAGTGCTGATTGTGGGAGCACCCATATGGTTCCGAGTGCCCTATTCCATCATCAGCCTCCTTCTGAAGGATAAAGTTCGGGAGAGGGTAAGGCAAGCTAACTTTATTTTATTTGGAGGTGGGATAGATACAGTTCCATCTCTGCTGTTGAAACTTGCCAATTAATTCTCTACCTTCAAAAGCCTTCCTGGCTTGTCTCTCTTCCTGCTTCTTTCTGTTAGTGTGTTCACTAACATATTCTGCTTTATTCTTTACTCAGCTCAGTACAGGCTGCCTTTTTAACTGTACTACAAGTTCCTTGAAGTTTGGACCTGGACATAATTTGGGCATTTCCCCTGTATATAGTACCTTGCATGCAGCTAGTATCAAAGAAATGTGTCCCATGAGTAACTTAGAGATAGCTACCACTTCCCAAATTTAGACTTGTACAGCTTCTAATATAATTACATCAATTGAGCTGGTATTTGATTTTGTTCAACTGGAAGTATCACTCAGTCCCTTTGACCACCAAGGTGGTAAAGGAGAATCTCAGACTCTTTTTACTCCTGGCGTTTTCTCTTAAAACAGCTTGTTGCTTCCTAACTTCAAAAGTGTTGTCTAACATCATCTTAATTCTATTATCATTCCTCGAATATTCCATGACAGAAAGATTATGGTTTCAGTCATTCACTCATTCGTTTCTCACCCTTAAAAGAAAGGGTATAGGAAACAGTGATATACTAGAATAAGATAATAATGTAAAATATTATCAGAGTATTTTTTTTTAAAAAAAATATGAGATTATATGAATACTAACAATACAGATCTTTGTAGCTGAGGCAACTTGGGTTGGAGGGAAAAAACTAAAGACATTTGGTTTTGTAGAAGCTTAGGGACTTAGTGACCCCAGAGTAGGAGAGGTACTCTCCCAGGTGACTCTTTGAGAGGACTCCTTGGGCAAGTTCTTAACGCTTGAATTTTATACAAGTATATACATGCATGTATAAGCTCAAAATATATTGAGCACCTTTACAGTCCAGGTTCTGAGCCCTGGGAATTAAAACTTGAGTGACATAGCCCTTACTCCTGTGGAGCTCATGGTTGTGAAAGGGGACAAGACATGTTCAGAGGACTGTGGCTCTACAGGAACACAGAGAATATTGCCCCAGACAGTCAGAGAAGGCTTCACAGAAGAGGTGAGCTATAAGCTGGTCCTTGAAGAGGCCACAGAGAAAAAGAAGGCATTCTAGGAAGAAGCCGCAGCAAGCAAGGCAAATGTCCCATTCCACACAGATTTCAAAAAGAACCAACTAGGCTAATTTGGTCCAATATGGCTGTGTCCACTATGGCAGCAAAGAGAGGAATTGAGTATTACAATTACTTCTCTAGCATTTTTCCTGGGCTTCCCTGCCTCTGGGTGGCTGATCCTCTCTTGCTTTCATTTAGAAATTTATTTTTGAGAACATCCATACCAAGCTGTGAGTAAAGGACAAGCTAACAGGCTTAGAATTGGTTACCTTAGTATGGGGTTGACAAAAACAACCACTTCCTATGCATTCTTTGTAGTCAAAAAGGCCAGGACCCACATGAGATGGAACTGGAAAGCCTTGTATAAAGTAGAAAGCCTTGGTTCTCTATACCTACCTTTATGTTTATAACAGGGCCCCTAATTCCAGGAATGAATTTGATATACATTGTGGGAAATCAAACCTTTCCTGGGAAATTCCTGGGATTTCAATGTTAAACAGATGAAATTGCATTTACGTCTTTTCTAAGTATACCAGGTGTTTCAAGCCAATCTCACCTCATTCTCCGAAGTACTTTGGGTTCTTTACCTTCACTATCTGTATGCCCATCCCTCCCCACAGATTCACATGGTTCTCTCTGACCTTCCAGATTCAGATATTGAAGACGTCTGAGGTCACCCAGCACCTGCCCAGAGAGTGCCTCCCGGAAAACCTGGGTGGATATGTCAAAATTGACCTCGCCACTTGGAATTTCCAGTTTCTATCCCAGATGAATGGCCACCCAGATCCGTTTGATGAGATCATCCTGTTCTCCCTCCCTCCGGCCTTAGACTGGGACTCAGTGCATGTCCCAGACCCCCATGCCATGACCATCCAGGAGTTGATGGACTATGTTAGCACCAGGCAGAAGCGGGGGATATACGAGGAGTATGAAGACATCCGTCGTGAGAACCCAGTTGGTACTTTCCACTGTTCCATGTAAGTAGGGAAGGTTTGGGCCAGCGATCATTTTCCAAGATGCTTGTAACACGCGTTGGTACACCTTCCACACCTCACTTCCTTAAGAGAGGCTCTTCCTTAGGTTAAGGAGCACCACTTTCACTTAGATCATGGTTTCTCTCATCCAGAAAGAGGCACCTCTTGGCGCTTGTTGCCAACAGCATGTGCTGTGAAATTTCTGAAGGTCTTTGGTAACAGTGGAGAAACTGTACTAAAGGATGCATTTTTTGTTGTTTTCCTGATATGCAAGTGCTTTTAGGGAAAAAAAAAAAGTAGAGGCCTAAAAGGTAGGCTGTTGATTCTTGTTCTGAGTGTGATCTCTGGTCCTTGCTTTTGGGTAGCTTCTGCCTGGAGCGTTTATAGTGTTACATTACTTTCTGAGGAGGAGTACTGGTCCATTTTAAATAACCCACAGTCAGTAAGAGAGAAGAGTTGCCTCTTAGGAATTTAGCCTGTGGGATTTTCCTTCTGCCTAAATTCTATAACTGGTTTGTAACTACTTGATAACTATTGTTGGCAGTAGAGCACAGATCATTTCTCTTACTGCTGCTGTCATTTATCTTAACATGTTTTCATTGGCTGCAGCAAAACTTCTTTTCCTCCAAGTTTTGAAATCTGTTTGTTGAAAATTAAGGAAGCTGTCTCCAGTGGGTCTCAGGCTCAAGTTCCAGCTTAGCAAAAAATATCCTCTGTGACTTACCCAAGTTATTTCCCTACTTTATACCTCAGTTTTCCTGTTTGTAACATTTTATGTTAGACTCACTGATATCCACTGATTATTTTATAGCTTAAATGTTTTGGGAATCTGTGAGTACCTCTCTCCCCTTGTAATTCCTCTCTAGCTTAGTCAGCGTGCTGTAAAAAAGGTATGCAAAGAGTGAGGAAAGAGAGAGAAGGAAAAAGAAAGAGAAAAATAACGAGTTAGGAAACATAAGGAAGGTAAGAGAGAAGAAGCAATTGAGAAAAAAAATCAATAAGCAAAACAAGAATGCAAAGAAAAATAAGGGAAAAAGAGAGAGAGAGAAAGCAGAGCGTGTATCGTGTGGGGAGAGTGTTCTTCCCTACCAGTTCTAGACCCCTGTATGTGTCCAGTCTTTTTCCCAGCCAGAGCAGAGGATGCACCCTTGTTCTGGGAATTCCTGACCCTGCTCTGATGCTTCTGCTGAGGGGTCCGTAAGGTGTCATTTCTACCATGGTTCCCCTTCACCACATTAAAAAAGTGTGTTTGGATTGTCCTCTTTGCATCATCCAAGTCAGCTATTATGTTATAATCAGAGAATATATCCCAATCTTATGGAAGAATTCCTAATCTTGCCTCTCTATTTATTGAATGAATGAAAACATCCTACTTCAGGAGCTGGAAACAAGAATCCTCAACATCTTGAGGCCTGTGTCTTACAGCCAGTTCCAGTAGAACTACTTACACAGAACAAACTGTTTTCCTTGGAATTCTAGGTTAAGAAGTAGGTATCAGAGTATTCACTGCAGTCCAGGATGCCCATGGACCGTGAGACTTTAGCTTTCTTTCCCTCTATATCATTTTTTCAAAAGATTTTTTTTATTTGTTATTTTATGTAAAGGATATTTTAATAAATAAAAATTTAATTTTTATTATGAGAAAATTATAGATTCAAAGATCATGAACACCCTTTCCATAGCTATCCCATGGTAACATCTTCCAGAAGCTTTGTATAGTATCACAACTGGGATATTGATAAATAAGTAAGTGAAAGTTGCTCAGTCGTGTCTGACTCTTTGCGACCCCACGGACTATACAGTCCGTGGAATTCTCCAGGCCAGAATACTGGAGTGGGTAGCCATTCCCTTCTCCAGGAGATCTTCCCAACCCAGGGATCAAACCCAGGTCTCCCACATTGTAGGTCCACCAATATTATTCAGATTTCCCCAGTTTTTGTTTGTGTTTGTGTATTTAGTTCTTTGCAATTTTTATCACTCAGGTAGGTTTGTGTATACAAAACCACAGTCAAGATACAGAATTCTGTAACCACATACCTCTCCATTTCTATCCCTCCCCATCCCTAACCCCTTTAACTACTAATCAGTTTTCCATTACTATGATTTTGTCATTTCAAGAATGTTATATAGATGGAATCATATTGTATATAGAGTTCTGGGATTGCCTTTTTTCACTCAGTATAATTCTTTGGAGTTTCACCCAAGTTGTTATTTGTATCAAGTTTGTTCCTTTTTATTGCTGAATAATATTCCATGATATGAATGAACCACAGCGTAAACTGTTAACCAATTAACCACTTACCGGTTGAAGGATGTCTGGGTTGTTTCCAGTTTCTAGCTATTACGAGTAAAGCTGCTGTGAACATTTACGTCTAGGTCCTGTGTAAAAATAAGTTTCTGTTTCTCTGGGATAAATGGCTAAGGGTGGAATTGCTAGGTTATATGTTAACTAAGTGTTTAGTTTTATGAAAAACTGTCCAGCTGTTTTCCAGAGTGGCTATATTCTTCAGTATTCTCCCCAGCAATATATGAATGGGCTGTTTCTTTTTTTAAAATATGTATTATTTCTTTATTTGACTCTGCTGGGTCTCTGACCTTCATTGTGGCATATGGGATTCTTAGTTGCAGCATGTGGGCTTCAGTTCCCTGACCAGGGACCAAACCTGGGCCACCTGCATTGGGAGCGTGGAGTCTTAGCTGCTGGACTACCAGGAAAGTCCCAGAATGGTCCGTTTTCTTTGCATGCTCACTAGTGTTCAGTGTTGTCACTTTTTTTTTATTTCAGCTGTTCTGATAGTTATGTAATGATATCCCTAAGTTAAAATTAAAATTGTGGTCTTAATTTACATTTTTTTACTAGCTAATGTTATTGAACATCTTTTCATGTGCTTATTTGCCATCTGTATATCCTCTTTGTAAAAATGTCTTTTGCCCATTTTCTATTTGGATTTTTTTTTTTTTTTTTAACTCTTAAGACTTGAGAGTTCTTTATGTTCTAGGTACTAGTTCTTTGTTGGATGCATAGTTTGAAAATATTTTCTTCCAGTCTGTAGCTTTTCTTTTCATCCTCTTCTGGTTCTCTTGTGAAGCAGAAGTTTATTTTGATGAAGTTCCTTTAATCATTTTTTCCTCTTATGGATCACGCTCTTGATGTCAAGCCTAAGAACACATTGCCTCGCCTTAGAATCCAAAGATTTTTCTACTTTTTTTCCCTAAAATTTTTATAGTTTATGTTTTATATTTAATTTAAATCTGTGATCCATTTTGAATTAATTTTTTGTGTAAGGTTTAGTTTGGTGTTCAGATTTTTTCCCTATAGATATCTAATTGCTCCAGCACCATTGGTTGGAAAGAGTATTCCTTCTTCTGTTGAATTGTTCTTGGAACTTTGTAAAGTATCAGCTGGGTTTATTTGTGTGGGAAGATTCCTCTAAGAATATAACATGACTAACAACTATTTCTTACCACCAAGAATTAATAACTGGCAGTTTTTAGTATTTTGTTGTATTTGCTTCATCTTTTTATATAAAAGAAAGAATTAATTGTAAAGTTGAAATCCCTTCTAATCCTCACCATCAGTTCTCACTCTTTAAAAGCAGTCACTAGCATGAATGTGGTATGTTTCCTTCCAGATCATTATGTTTAAACCCTTACATATACATTCATACCCATAAATAATATAGAGTATTACTTTATGTGGGTGGTCTTCGTAAATTTTTTTTGCTTTTAATCAATATATATGCAGATGACTTTTTCAGAAGCAAATAACACCAAAGAAAAAAAGTAATGAATGACAAACAGCAGTCTCCTGCCTTACCCTCAGTTCCACTCCCATTGTCATCCGTTTTCAACTTTTGCAGTTGTTTCTTTATTTCAATTTGTTTTCATCTCTTTCAGGTCTCCAGGAAACCTAGAGAAGAACCGCTATGGGGATGTACCCTGCCTGGACCAAACTAGAGTGAAGCTGACGAAACGAAGCGGCCACACTCAGGTAGAAAGATAAATGTCTTTCAGGAGCACTGGGGGAAATGTAAGCCTCTTCCAAAGTGAAGCTTACTAATACTGTAGTAGAAAGAACATGAACTCTAAGCCAGAGAGAGAAGGTTTGAGTTTTAGACTACATACTAGTCTGTTACCATATGAAAGTCCTTTTATGCCCATCTCACAGTACTAAGTGGAAATTAAATGAAATACTTTATGTACATGCTGATAGCCCAAAGTCTGGTATATTACTATAGGTACTCGATAAATTATTTCTCCTTTTACTCTTTAGTTGTAAAGTCATAGACATGTCATCTACCTTACTGGTGAGGGTATATGCATCAATACCAGATGACTCATTATAACCTCTGATTTTTCCATCCAGAAGATCTGACAAAAATTTCAGACAACTAGTGTATGCATGGGGTTCCCTGGTGGCTCAGATGGTAAAGAATCTGCCTACAATGCGGGAAACCTGTGTTTGATCCCTGGGTTGGGAAGATCCCCTGGAGGAGGGCATGGCAACCCACTTCAGTATTGTTGCCTAGAGAATACCCATGGACGGAGGAGCCTGTTGGGCTACAGTTCGTGGGGTCGCAAAGAGTTGGACATGACTGAGTGACTAGGCACAAAAGAGATGAATTGGCCAAATGCCTATATTATTTAGTATTGATTCAATCATATCTGTACATATTAAAAATCACATATATTTACTAGGGATATTTAGTGAAAATGTTATTCAGACTCTTCATATGCATCTTTAACATCCATTTCTTTTTGTCCTTATTTGAGCTACTTTTTGAGTCAGTCTAACACAATTTTCCAGAATACATATTTTTATTTCCTTTTTTAAGTGTATTGTCACTGGAAAATTTATTCTAAATCAGAAAAAATCTATAAGTATAACATTAGCACAGTTTTGTCTTTTCTTTCATCCTGTATCTCATGCATCTTCTATAGCATAATCATTTACTTACTTCTTTTTAAAGTCCTCTTTAGTATGACTTGTTTACAGCAACATCCAAAACTTAGAATTTTGAGGTCAGCAATTAAATAGGTGTTATATTTCTTCTTTTTTCCTTCTGATACAACAGTTCTGTTTGGTGACCTCTATACACATCAAAAAACAGCATTGATTGAGGTTCCTGTTCACAGTAAAGGAGTTTAAATAGTGCCCCTTAACGTAACACACAGTATAAGGACTTGTTATATCCCTCCTCCTTTTTCTGGAGGATAATTCTTAGGGAAATCATTGCCTTATATTTGGGGATATATGATAACAAGAGTCAGGACCGTGGGATCGTAGTTTTAATCTCTTTGACCCTACTGTTTCAATTCATAAGCTGAATTCATAATCCTGTCTAGGATCCTTACAAAGCGTTTTCCTGCAGTGGTATTAGCTGAGAGTCTGCCTGATTGAAGGCAAATTCATCATAATTACTGAGTTTTGTTTTAGTTGAATTGAGGCTCTAGAGTCAGAGATATCTGAATGTATCTGTCTTGTTGACTGCTTTGTCTCCAAGACCTAGAACAGTGCCTGTCATGTATCAGACATTCAGTAAATTATTTGTGAGTGAATGAGTGAACCCCAGTGTACCAGGAGACTATTCTAGTCATCGTGTAATTAATCTGAAGATCATCACTTGAGTTAATACTCCCTCTCTATACTACAAATATTGGCAGAGGCTTTTTTCCACAGTAAGTGGAGGAGTCAGGTTTGTTAGTGAATTGTTTAGCAGATTTATATATACCTGGAATTATATTATATTTCTGTTGAACCTGGCCCATAATATGTGTGCTGCTTTGGTTCTTCCTGCTATTTCATTTTACCCCCAAGTCTGCGCTTTATGTCTGAGTTCATTTTCAGTTTTTAATATCTAATGATTTTTCTGAAATTGCTGGTTTTAATTCCCAGTGCTCTCAGAGACAAGGATGCTAAAAACTGGTATCCTTAGTTACAAAGAAATAAGTCTCCTTTAAAGAAGTGCCATTTCTTTTCAAAGCATGAAGGTAACTCCAAGAGTGACAGCTTATATATTACTTAAATAGTGTTGATTGACATGTACCAGCTAAATCATTTGTAGTTTTCTATGCCTTCTCACCTGGGCCCTTTAGGGTCCCATCTGAGTGTGCCAGGCAGAACAGAGGATGGGCTTTGGCTGACTGTGGGTGAGGCCTGGATTAAGAAGCCTGGTTGGGGTGAGTGAGACTTTTAGCTTGCTGGATCCACTGCATATGTTCCATTAGCTTAGTGAAGGTGTCCAAATCAGGGTAGAGCACTAGTATTAATAATATGAGGTCACTACCAGTTGCTGTGGGAGAAGAAAAGAGCAGGAAACTCTTGACTAAATAATCAGTGGGAGGATAAGTTGGTAGACTGACTATCTAATGGACATGCATCCAAATAACATGGGTTTGACCATGAGATGGAGATGTTTTCTTTTTGTGGTTGAGCCATGCAGCTTGCATGATCTTAGTTCCCTGATCAGGGATTGAACCCGGCTCACATCAATGAAGGCCCTATGTCCTAATCACCGGACCACCCAGGGAATTCCTCAGAGATGTTTTCTGTGGGGGTACTGACAGTTCAGACTGTCCTCCAAGTGTTGGAACCAGTGGCAGAGGGTTGATGGGGAGTCGTTTTGATCTTTCTAGACTAGAGTGGAGTATGAGTTTTCCCTAGTTTCCTGTTGAAACATCTTTACTTTTGCCTTGTAACCCTTCATATCCTCTAATATCCATCCATCCTAGCTGCTAGATACTCTCAACTAGTTATATTGTGACTTGAGGCTGTAGCTGCATCTGTTTGGCTTTTTTATCAGCTTGGACTAAATAGTGTTGACAGAGATCTTGTGAGGAGGTAGAATGAAAACAATGAAAATTTAAGCCTATTTAATTTCCCTGATGGCTAATGATGTAAATAGTCGGCAGGCATTGGGAGATGGGAGAAGGCCCGCAGAAGAGAGTGCATCACGAGCTGTTCACTGAGATTCTTCTGAAGGTGTGTGGCTTTTGCTTTGTGTTAATTTAGGCAGTAACAGAGCCTGGTTGTTTGGCCCATGCTGTTGATGGTTCTAGGTGTGAGGTGTAGCTTTCTTCCTTCTCCAGTCACACTTTGCCTTTTGTGTGTCACCACGTGGATGGGATGTTCCTGCTTAGGTTGCTTGGCTTGCCTCCCTTCTGGGTTTGGTTCTGAGCTGCAGTGCTGCAGTCCTAAGGGACTTTTTTTTTTTTTTTAAATAGCAGCTTTACTGAGATATAATACACACACCATACGGTTCACTCTTTTAAAGTGTACAAGTCATTGGTTTTTAATATATTCTCAGAGTTGTGCAAATCACCACAATCAACTTTAGAACATTTTTATCACCTAAAAGAGAAACTCACCTTGGTAGTCACTCGCCATCTCCCCCAAACACATCTTTGTGTACATCTTTATGGCATCCGTGTGCCACAACTGCGCCCATGCTCCACAACAAGAGAAACCACTGCAATGAGAAGCCTGTGTGCTGCAACTAGAGAGTAGCCCCTGCTTGCTGAAACTAGAGAAAGCCTGAGTACAGCAACAAAGACCCACCACAACCAAAAATAAACAAATGAGTAAGTAAGTATTTTTTATGTACTCTTTTTGCCTTTTGTGGACATTTCACATAGTCATACAATATATGACCCTTTGTGTCTGGTTTCTCTCAGCACGTTTTCAAGGTTCATTCATATTGTAGTATGTATCAGTATTTCACTCTTTTTTATTACTGAATAATATTCTATTGTGTGTGTATACACACACACACACCACATTTTAAAAAATATTTACTTACTCATTTGTTTATTTTTGGTTGTGGTGGGCCTTTGTTGCTGTACTCAGGCTTTCTCTAGTTTCAGCAAGCAGGGGCTACTCTCTAGTTGCAGCACACAGGCTTCTCATTGCTTCTCTTGTTGTGGAGCATGGGTGCAGTAGTTGTGGCACATGGGCTTAGTTGTCCCGTGGCATGTGGGAGCTTTCCAGACCAGGGATGGAACCCATGGTCCCCTACATTGGCAGGTGAATTCTTAACCACTGGACCACCAGGGAAATCCCTACACCACATTTTATTTATCCGTTCCATTAGCTGATAAACAATTGAGTTGTTTCTATTTTTTTGGCTACTGTCAATGATGCTGCTGTGAATATTTGTATATGAGTTTTTTATGTAGATCTATGTTTCATTTCTCTAGGGATTAGAATTGCCAGGTCATTTGGTAGGTCTGTATTTAACCTTTTGAGGAAATGCCAGACTGTTTTCTAAAGTGACTGTACCATTTTATATTACCACTAGTGATATATGAGGATTCCAGCTTCTTCACATCTTTGCCAGTATTCATTATTATCTTTTACCTGTAGCCATTCTAGTTGGTGTGAAGTGTTATCTCATTGTGGATTTGATTTGCATTTCTCTGATGACTAATGATGTTGAGCAACTTTTCAGGTACACATTAGCCATTTGTATATTCTCTTCGAGAAATGGCTATTCTGATTCTTTGCCCATTTTAAAATTGAGTTGTCTTTTTACTGTTTGTGAGAATTCTTTATATAGTCTAGCTACAAATCCCTTATAAAATGTGTGCATTCTGTGGGTTGTTTTTTCACTTTCTTGATGGTGTCCTTTGAAGCACAGTTTTCTGTTTTACTGTAGTTCGATTTATCTTTTTTTCTTTTGTTGCTTGTACTTTTGATGTCATATCTAAGGAGGCTTTGCCTAACCCAAAGTCACAAACATGTATTACTATGTTTTCGTCTAAGAGTTTTATAGTTTTAGCTCTTTCATTAGGTCTGCAGGTGATTTGGAGTTAGGGTTTATTTTTTTGCTGTGCTGTGTGGCCTGTAGAATCTTAATTCCCTAACCAGGGATTGAACCAAGCCCACAGCAGTGAAAGCTCAAAGTTCTAACCACTGGACTGCCAGGGAATTCCCTGGAATTAGGTTTTTGGGTATGATGTGAGAAGAGGGTAGGCTTGATTTTTCTGCATGTGGATATCCAGTTGTTGCAGTAACATTTGTGCAGGTGAGGTTTTGAATTAGTCCTTTCACTCATTCACTGCCTGACAATAAGAGAAAATCCATACCTTGAGTTTTATTTACCTAGTACATCATTTTCCTACCCAATTGGTATATTCCACACAACTGCAATGATATTTCCTTTTTATCATTAGACAGATTACATCAATGCCAGTTTCATGGATGGCTACAAGCAGAAGAATGCTTACATTGGTACACAAGGTAAGTTAGTCTGCTGTTCACAAATTGATTTTGTACCATCTACCTGTGATTGTACCAGGGGATAGCATAATTTTTAAAGAAAATGGTAACTTGAGGTGATGCTACAGCCTCTAGATGTTGTGAAAGTGAAAGTCGCTCAGTCATGTCCGACTCTTTGTGACCCCATGGACTATACAGTCCATGGAATTCTCTAGGCCAGAATACTGGAGTGGGTGGCCTTTCCCTTCTCTAGATCTTGGCCTTTCATAAAGATTGAGGATTCTTAAAGAAGGCAGATGAGAGGTGTAGAGTTTCTTTAGCAGATGTGCTTAGAAACTCACTGCATAGAGATAAACTAGAGATTTGAACACACAACATTACTACAAGTTTTTGGATTGAGTCAGTGTTGCCAACCCAGGGGAATGGACTTCAGAATTGACTGGCTAGTGAGATTCTCTTTATGTCGAGTAGGACATAAAGGAATGGCATTGGACTTCCCAGAGATTGAATTCAGTCTGTGAATGGGTGTTGCTGGCTTAAGAGACTTTTGCTGGTCTGTGTATCATTACAGAGTACACCAGTGGCCTCTAACATGGATAGTCTTTGCTAAGTCTGACAGTGAAGTATTGGGCTCTAGGAGGATTTCAGATGGAGTTTCTATTAATGCTCTTGTGGGCCCTAGTACTACTTCTGACCTGTTCTCTGCCATCTCAAGAATACCAGGTTTCCTACAAAGAGGGTGGTAAGAAATCATAACATAGGAGAATAAGAGAGGCCATCATATGGATTTAAGGCCCTTTGACCATTGTAGAGTATGGCCCGCAAGAGATCTGGCTGGTACCTCCTTAACCAAGTGATCACACTTAGTATCATCAATAATGATCAAACAGATATATGCCTCCTATTCTGATACAATGAGAACTACACAAAATAACCTTTGTTGTATGTTGCCAGTTTTTAAGTCTGAATCTGATCGTGAGAAACAAACCTGTGAAATCCAGATTGTGGAACATTCTGGAGAACTGGCTTAGATTCTTTCAAGTTAATGCCATGGGGAAAAAAAAAGGGGGAGGGATTAAAGAAGACTAGAGAGACACTGATAACCAAAGGCAGTGTGTCATCCATAACTCAATTTGGAAAAATAATTTTTAAGGACAAAATATTGGTACAGTTGGAGACTGTATATTAGATAGTATTATTGAATTAATGTTTAATTGCTGCAGTGTGGTAATGATATTGGTCTATGAAGAATGTTCTTCTAAATACGTGTTCAGGTATTTAGGAGTGAAATGTCATAATGTCTGAAACATATTTTTAAATAGTAAAAAAGAAAATATGTGTTGTGTATATATAGAGAAGGCTTTGTAAAATAATAGCTAAATATGATAGCCTTCACGCTAAAGAATGTATGCATACATTGTGCTGGTTTTTTTTTTTTTTTCTCAACTTTCTGTAGGTTTCAAATTTTTCAAAATAGAAATTGAGGGAGAAGAAAAAGGAAAAGGGCCTTTGGATTTTTGGTACATTAATTGGTCTGATGGTCACAGGCTTATTTTTCCTTAGAGGGGACTACTATCTCCAGAAAGCATCCTTTAAGACCTTAGGAAGAAATAAGAGAACTATCAGGAAAGGTTTTTGGCAGGTATAGAATAGGATGTGATCTGCCTGGGAGTAAGGAGATGTCTTTGTTGAGGATGTCTGTGGCATGAGTGGGCTTCTGGAGGGTAAGGATTGGGTCTAGGGGTCTCAGAGTGCTCCTTCCTCTGGTTTAGATGGCAAATGCACTCTAGAGTTGTTAGTTATGCAGGAATTGGATCCTTTAGGCTGGCTCTGAAGGCCCTGTCCAGGAGAGGAAACTCATCCAGAAGTATGAGAGAGATTTCTTGAGTTAAGCACTGATCACTTAGAAGGCATCAGCACTGTTAGGACTGGAAAATGGGTTGGTTTGATTTATCTGGTTAACTTTCTTGGCTATATTCCGTATTCTGATTTTTATTCATAATAGTTCTACTGTTGTTTATGAAAGTATCTATTTTAAGTATATTAGATATATAATTGCCATCTAATTATTATAGAGACTCTGCAAGGAAGGTTTATAAATCCATGAACAAACTGAAGCCCAAAAAGGTTAAGTGACCTTGGATCACTCAGCTAGTAAGTGGGAGAGCCAGGATTTGAGCACGTCTGCTTGATTCAAACAGACAAGCCAGGTTAGTGGATTGTTTCACCCACGTCTGCATAAACGGCTGACTTTGTTTCTTTAGAGACATCTACTGTTAAAGAATCTAATCTCGGGAAGTATAACTCTCCCTTCTAAACCTTTCTCTTATGCTTCTGAGGAAATTATGACCCTTCTCTGTCCAGCCTGAGTCTTGAGTGGTATTGTCAAGTGCTCTGTGTGGCAACACCAGTTTTGCCAGTAGTTTGAATGTGGAAAATAAAGTCTATGAGAGCTACTGTGATGCAGAATAGTGAGATGCGAACAAGGCTAAGAGTCAGAGGTAGGGAAAGGGTGTTTTTATTATCTTCTTGACATGCATGCTATAGTAATGCCATGTCCATTGTGGAAAAAGAAAATGAAAATCACTCACAACCCTGAGACTCAGAGAAAGTGCTGGCATTTTGTAGTATCCCCTTCGAAACCTTATTCTGTGCATACAAATAGATGTGGACATATAAAATACCTAATGAAACAGGCATTTTCTATACATTATTTCTTTTTTCTTTTGATAGTTATCTTGTGACTACCTTTCCGTAGCAAAAATACAGATCTTACAGTATCACCTTTATGGACTGCTAAAATTTGGGGTATGCCATAATTTAACATCCTCTCTTGTTAGACATTTAGCTTGTTTTCAAGACTTCACATGCTTCTGGCAGTGTCCCCTTCTGCACAGAGGGAATTCTAGTATCATAAAATGTTAGTGCTTCCTAAAAGACTTTAGCAAAAATGGCAGTGAAATTAGCAGACTTCAGGACCAAATCAACCCGTCACACTGCCCTGCTTCCCTGAAAGCAGAGGCAGAAAAGGCACTGGAAAAGTATAAGGAATTATCCTGAGCCAGAAGGCAATGGCACTCCACTCCAGTACTCTTGCCTGGAAACTCCCACGGACGGAGGAGCCTGGTAGTCCATGGGGTCGCGAAGAGTCAGACACGACTGAGCGACTTCACTTTCACTTTTCACTTTCATGCATTGGAGAAGGAAGTGGCAACCCACTCCACTGTTCTTGCCTGGAGAATCCCAGGGACAGCGGAGCCTGACGGGCTGCCATCTGTGGGGTCGCACAGAGTCGAGCACGACTGAAGCGACTTAGCTGCAGCATTACTCACTTGATTGAAAGGGAGTTATCTGCTCACAAGCATCTTCAAAGTTCCTGCTGAGTGCCCAGCCCTATACAGGTTCTAACTCTAAAAGGGAAAGTTGATGACACGGCCCTTGCCCTTAGCACCATGTTTGGCTGAGATATGACTGCTTCTCACAAAGTAAAATGCCTGATGTAAGACCATGTACATCAAATGGTTAAGCTATTTTGATCCAGCTGTGCCATCAAGAACTGAGAGGAGAGGGAGCCCTACAAAGAATGTGGTGTTAAAAGAAAGATTTAGGGAAGAGGCAGTACTTGAATGGAGAAGGACATGGCAACCCACTCCAGTATTCTTGCCTGGAGAATCCTATGGACAGAGGAGCCTGGTGGGCTATGGTCCTTAGGGTTGCACAGAGTTAGACGTGACTGAAGCGAATTAGTGTGCATGCATGCAACACTTGAAAATGGGCAGCATGGTGATCATTTTGCTGTGTTTAGGAATATTGAATCAGCATCTTGTGCACTGGGAGCTAACATAGTGTTGTAGGCCAGTTATACTTCAAAACAAACAAATTTGTAGGAAAGGAGATCATATTTGTGGTTACAGGGGCAGGGGTTGGGGGAGGGGGAAATTGGATGAAGACAGTCAGAAGGTACAAATTCAGTATAGGCTGAATAAGTACTGGGGATGCAATGTGCAGTGTGATAAATATAATTAACACTGTTCTGTGTTATATGTGAAAGTTAAGAAAATAAAACCTGAGTTCTCATGACGAGGAAAAAAGTGTTTTTTTTTTTTCTTTTTAAATTTTGTATCTATATGAAATGATGGGTGTTCACTAAACTTTCTGTGGTAATCATGTCATGATATACATAAGTCAAATCATTATGCTTCCTATACCTTTAACTTACACAGTGCAGAATGCTGACTATATCTCAAAAAAACTAGAAGGGGGAAGAAAAAATGGGTAGAAAGTCAGTGGCAGTAGAGGTGAAACAGAGCATGAACAAAGGAATAAAGGCAGAAGTGAGCACGTGTGTCTATATTGTGATGAAGCAAAACTGGCAGGGGTATCCAGAATAGACTGAAAGAGAAATTCCTATTGAGAAAAGTAAACCAAAATGATATTATAGAGACTTAGAGAAAAAATGATGTAGTCCTTGTGACAGTGAATTTTGGCAGGAAGACAAAAAGATAAAAATCAAAAAATTCCAAAGGCAAAAATAATCTAGGACTTGGTGGCTACTTCTGGGAGATGAAAGAAATGAGTCAGTCAGAGTTGGAATTTCCAACGTTTTGAAACTGAATGATTTAAAAATGCCAGTACTATTAACAGTTGAGAAAGTATAGAGAGAAAGCTAACTTTGAAGGAGACTGGATTGCAGATGTGCAGGGTCTGGGGATATCGGATGATGGCACATGGAAGGGGAATGGTTAGGTAGGCAGCTGGTGATTATAAGGCTTAGATGGGGTGAAAACAGCTGGAGACATGTACACAGTTGACACTGTCAGGCTGGATGTGGTAGCTGAAGCCCTGATGATGAGGCTGTAAGAGGCTATAAAACAGTGCTTCTTAAACAGTAGCCTACCTACAGCTTTACCTGGGAATTTTGTTCAAATGCAGAGTGTGCATTTCTGACACTCTCCCACATGATGCTGGTGCTGCTTGCCCAAGTCCCACCCTGAATAGCAGGGATGTAGTCAAAAAGGCAGGGAGCCAGCATATGTGCTTTGGAGTTAGTATCTGGGAAAAAACAGAAGAGGCTGAGGAGGAAAGAAGTGCTTCCCAGGGTTATGTTCCTGGTTTTGTTCTTTCATTGTAGGCCCTTTGGAGAATACCTACCGAGATTTCTGGCTTATGGTGTGGGAGCAAAAAGTCTTGGTGATTGTCATGACCACCCGGTGAGTTCAGCCTTTTCCTACCGATTGCCTGTCTTTTCTACCCACCCCCCAACCCCCAAGCATGGGTGATTATAGAGCGGAGTTTAGCTCTTAGAAACAGGGAGGGTTAGGAAAGCCATGGCAAAGAGTTTGAGATGTCTTAGCTTTTTCTTCAGCTGACCCAGAGCTAACAGAGCCAGGGTATGGTGGAGGTTGGTAGATCTAACTTGTCAGAGCTTTAATCCTTGGCTCTGGTGACCTTGTGCGAGGTACAGCCTATCCTTAAGTCCTGGCCTTAGCTACTTAGTAGAGGAAGCACTGGGAAACACATGGGGCAGGCCACTTCTAGCCTCCTTCCTGCTTATAAAGGTCAGCTGTCTTCCTGGCTTCTGAATTACCAGTTCCCCTTAGCTCTCCCTTTTCCAACTACTTTGGACCAGTTTTCTGGACCAGTTGCACCTAAAGGAGAACTTGCCAAAAGGAGATGTAAAACATAATAGGTCTGCAGGAAGCTCTTGATGAAAGGAATAGTTTTGAAATTTTGTTGTACATATCTGCCAAAATTCAGGAATTACTATTTCATTAGAATCATTATTATTATGATAATTATAACCCATTTTGGATGAAGAGAAAAAAGTTAATGAGAATGTTTGCTCAAATCCCTTCCTCATGGCACTGTTACAAGCCACCTTTAAGTTGGAGAGGAGGTAGTGGGGGAAGTGCCCCCTTGGGGTCCTTTGGAGCCACTGAAGAGTCGTGAGGGTGGACTTCAGGCCTTTTCATAAACCTTCCGTTGGCATCCCTGGACCCATGCCTTTCCCAGTCCTCTATCAGCTAAGGGCTCTCGCTGGGGAACAGAAAGAACAGTAACTGAGGTACAGGGCAGAGAGTTCAGTCTGGCCCACCATATTTTCTCTACTGTCTTTCTTTGTCCACTCAGTATTTATGCCAGGTATATGAGGAGTACCAAGAGGTATCAGGAAAGGGACCAAATGGATGTAACTGGTGCTCAGTAAATGTTTGCTTAATAGGTACATGCGGAAAATCTAGCTGTTGTTTAGAAGGAAGGTTTTCTTTTTCTGCCAAGAAGCAAGGGGATAAATAGACAGAAGCAGTGCAAGAGATGACATTTCTGCCTAGGGGTACAGCAGGTTCACAGGCAAGCAGAGTTACTGCTGTGGAGAAGAAGGATGGAGGCTTATTTTTCTCTGTGTGTCTTCAGCTTTGAGGAGGGTGGCAGGAGAAAGTGTGGCCAATACTGGCCTTTAGAAAAAGACTCTCGGATCCGATTTGGCTTCCTCACCGTGACCAATCTAGGCGTGGAGAATATGACCCATTATAAGAAAACAACGCTAGAAATTCACAACACAGAGGTAAATTTTATTTTCTCACTCTCTTGAAACTGGGGGAAAACCTTTACTATAAAGAGAATCTCCAAAGGGAATAGGTAGGATTCCAGAGAGCTTAGAAGTGGCTTCCATTCTTCTGGAAGCAAGATTTGGATATTCAGCTCAGAGCCAAAATAGCCATATTGTCTCAACACATAGTGGCATTACTTAGGAATTAAACTTTTTATAACATAAGAAATCTGGATCATTTAATATAGGAATTCTGCCCTCTCCAGACAGTTAATCTTCCCTTTGGGTTTGTAGAGAAGCAATTGTGGAGAAAGTTGAGAGTGATAGCAACCTTGATGGAGGGAACTCCAGAGGGCTGAGAATCTGGAAAAGCCAAAGGTAGTCAGGGGCACAGAGCAATGACCTCATTAACTTTTGCTTCTTTTTCCATCTAAGGAACGGCAGAAACGCCAGGTGACCCACTTTCAGTTCCTGAGCTGGCCAGATTATGGTGTCCCTTCCTCAGCAGCTTCCCTCATTGATTTCTTAAGAGCCGTCAGGAACCAGCAGAGGTTGGCCGTTAGCAGCATGGGAGCACGTGCCAAAGGGCAATGCCCTGAGCCACCCATTGTGGTCCATTGTAGTGCGGGCATTGGCCGGACAGGTAATGCACTGGGTGTAGCTCTTGGAGCATCCAAAGGTGCTAAGGGTGGGGGAGGAATAACAAAGCTCTTAGTTGCCAGAATGTGAGTCTTTGATCAGTTGGTGGTGAATTGCCATGAAAAAAATTCCTCTTTAATGTCCTTTTAGTATCCCTAGTGCTAGGTGTACTGGCCAGAATGTACAGTTCATGAGCCAGGTCCTCTAGGGGTTGATGCTTTATACATCCCATCAACATGATTATCTTCTGATCCCATCATAGTCACCTGGGTGTCCAGAGAGCTGATCTGGGCTGTTGCTCTCTTCCCATCCCCCTGCCCAGGGAGGTCCTCACCCTGGGCCATGCTCTCCATTCTGGAGCCAGTTAGCAGCTTTTGCCTTAAGGGGATGAACATTGCAGGGACTGTTGGCTTTCTAGCTCAGAGTTTCCTTTGGGAGAAAGTCAGGAAGAATAGGTTTGAGTTAGGTCTCTGTGGAGAATCTGTAGAGTCTGAAAATTGGGGCCCAGATGTGGAAGCAGGGCAGGTGTGGGAGGGCTGTCATTCTCTGTGTCTGGGATTGAAGTAGAAGTCCTCCTTCCCACCTACTCATCCTATATTACCCTCAGAGATGCCCTGGGAGACAAGAGGACTTCTCATTTCTCTGGCCTTCAGCATTCCCTGTGACTCCTCCTTGAGTCCTTTCAGGCTAAGGCCAACTGGCCATCTGCCATGAGGCACCTTGCCATTGAATTTATTCATCCAGTCCTGCCTGGGTTATTTGGTAGAGGGAGGAAAAGAGGAGAGGTAGATCAGGTGTGACCACTTCCTTCCTTCCTTCAGGTACCTTCTGCTCACTGGACATCTGCCTGGCACAGCTGGAGGAGCTTGGCACCCTTAATGTGTTCCAGACAGTGTCCCGCATGAGGACCCAGAGGGCCTTCAGCATCCAGACCCCTGAGCAGTACTATTTCTGCTACAAGGCAATCCTGGAGTTTGCAGAGAGGGAGGGCATGGTGCCCCCCAGCCACAACCTCCTGGCCATGGAGGGTCAGTAACTGTCCCACGAGCCTCCTGTCTGCTGGCCAGCCTTCCTTAAACTACCCTGGACACCACTGAGCCTATAGGTTGCCATCAGTTACGCTGAAGCCATGGACCAACCTCTCTCTTGTGTCTCCCGGCGCACGCGTGCACGCAAGGCAGCCTTTCCCTTTGGCTAGATAGATGTGGTGAAATTGCCGCTAGAAAGGGCCAGCAGCAATGTGTTCTTAATTCCTAGCACCTGCTATCGAAACTGTGCCTTATTAAAACCAAATTGTGGCTATCGATATTTGCCAGGGGCCCTGAGGTAAGTGGGGAAGGAACCCGCCTCCCCCCTTTCCCAATGCCATTATCCTTCTCAAGATCTCTTTCCATTCCTTCCCTTTGCTAGGATTTGATGGGGAGGTTTGGTGAGCATCCACCTCCTTCCCAGAGAGCTTGACCAAGTTACATATTCTAGAGAACGTCCCGAGTGCCAAGCACGTTTATACCTAGGGCGTGTATTCCAGTCTTTTCTGTTATTCTGTGTGTGTGTGTGTGTGTGTGTGTATGTGCACTTATGTGTATGAGTCCATATGTACGTGTGTATATAATATATATTGTATGTGATAATATGGTCGTATTCTATAAATACATATACACAGAGATACTCCTTTGTAGAAGTTCCTGAGGCTTCTTGTTGCAGTTCAGGACTCCTTGCTTCTTGGTTCTACTGTTTATCCTGGACTAGCTGGGGTTGGGGGGTCATGTCTCCTGTTGTCAGACCACAGAGTGGTGGAAGAGGACACACACATCCACTCTCCGTGCTCCTGCCACAGGCCCTCATCCTTACATAATGACTTCTCTCTCTCCAGGATGCTGCCTTTTGGAACCAGGAATACTGGTTTGTGGTGACACTGGTTTAATTCAGCATGGATTGCCCTTATCTAATGAGTTTTCTCTGTTTACTTTGCCAATTTTGGAAGTAGACCTCCACTGTGATTCCAGACTGTCTGTCCCCTCTCCCTCTTCCTCAGGGATTGAGATCTGGGCAGAGATGAATTCACTGAGCAGCGAGAGCCAAAAGCAATTGGTACGAAGTCTTAGAAGGAAAGAGAGGGAGCCCAGGTGTGACAAAGAAAACTCCATACTCTGAGGCTCCCTCCCTGGAAGAATGAGCTGGGGCCCCTTTCTGTCTTGCTGGAAGGTTCTTATGCAGCTTGGCCCTGTCCACTCAGATGCCCATCTCTTTCCTGCCTACTAGCCTGCGAGACCCTGGAGCTCAAGCTTGGTGGGTTCTGTGTCAATAAAAAGCTTAACCCCTGTCTGGGTGAAGCAGTCCCCTACACTCACTGTTGTCCCTCCATTCACCCTACCTGTCTCTGTCTGCTCCCGGCCTTCCAAGCCCAATATGCCAGGGACGGGGCCAAGAGTCCCCAGCATTCCACATTCCCAAGAAAACCCCAGGAGCCCCTAAAATTTTTCCCCCATCAAGGATGAGGTTGGCAGCTGATCAGACCTCAATAATTTTATACTGTAATAAGCTCTTTAAATGTATATATTCTTATTTTTACAATCTTTTCATTTTGTATTTAACGTTAATGGACTGAGTCAGATTCAGAAAATAATTGTAATGTTCATATTCAATATCTTACAGCGATACAGTTTTGTATTTACATATAAATATACCGACGTGATCAAATCCTTTTAGCTTCATCAATTTAGTAGCAGTCTGGGGCTGGGAAGGTGAGGAGGGGCTCCAAGAGCTGGTCTGGGAGGGATGGGGAGGCAGGGAGCAACCCAAGACGCAGAGCCTTTCAGTTCTGAGAGCTGTCCACCTTGCCCCAGGCCATGGCCCAGCTCTGGGCAGACAAGGGGAACCAGCACCAGTTGACTGCTTGCCAAGTTCCAATCTCCATGCTTGGTGCTCCCCCCCGCCCCATACTTCATTTAAACCTCACAACAGTCCAGTGAGATATTATTCTCCCTCCCTTCTGTTTCTGTGTTGATGAGGAAGGTAAAGTACCAAGGGTTACAGAGAGTGTTACAGTGAAGGTAAGGCTTATTAGCAGGTCCAGCTCTAGAACTAGAGCTCCAGTTGGTTTGCTTTCAAAGGCTTTGACCTCTTTACAGCATGTTTTGTCTTTGGAAATTAGTTTTAAAATGTTCTTTTCAAAGTATGGACAGTTCTTAGGTTCCAGCTAGTTGATTTTGAGCCTCATGATGTATGTAGAAGACTAGAAGGGTTTCTGACAGAGCTGGTGACTGATTCTCCCAGATAGGACCTCCTGTTGTAGATCCTGAAGTCTGCAGCATACCAGAGGGGTCATTCTCTCAGGGATACCCCATACATTTGGATATACTGGTACCTCTGTGGGAAGATCTTGAGTCATTTGCATCTCTCTCTCAGAGCAGAACCAGAAGCTTTGTCCATTTAGGACCACTCCCCATGCTGTGTAGTTACTTCCTGTCAACCAGTGATACCTGCCCAGTTGGAGCCATTCTGGCCTGGGGTGTTCTTAATGGAAGTGACAGCAGCAGACATTTACTGGTTGCTTAACCCTATTCCAGGTACTTTTCAAAGTGCTTTCTAGGTATTATCTCATGCACCCTCAAACCAAACTTTTGAGGTTGGTATTAACAGAAGAGAAAGACTGAGGCACAGGAAAATTAATCTGCCACAGCAGTAACTCAGACCTTTAAGGTTCCATCTCTTGATCTTCCAACAAAATTTCCTTGAGTTTCTTACCTTAATCAAGAGCTGAAGTATACAGCAAAAATTAAGCCAAACCTTTCTTTGGATGCAGGCAAGCATAATAGGTAAAGAGAGACATGTGAAATCTGGGAAATCAGAGTGGTTGGGGTTTGGTGAAATATATAGGAAACAGAATTAATGATAAAAGATTTGGAAGAGGTAGCCTTGAACTGTCACTTCTTTGAAGAGACTGTAGCCCAACTGCTGTGTAAACTCAGAAGTTATGCTTGAGTTCCTCATTGCACATCTAAGGATTGGTGAGGTTATCACTTGCAAGGGCTCCATAAAAATGCAGTTTCCTGGGTCTTACCCAATAGGTGGTTGAGTGAGTGGCAGGATGAGCAAGCTTGTTGAACTACTGTTCATGCCCCTGGCATAAATCTGAGAGAAAAGGATCAATGGCTTTCCCCTGCTATAGCCTACTTGTAGCCCTTTACCCGTGAGATAATACTCAGTGTGAGCCTACCTGTGTTAAGAGTACAAGGAGGTAAAGAAAGGGAAAAACACAGGAGGAGCCCTGAATCTGTCCAGAAGTCAAGGCTGTCACATAGGAGATTTGGTGAACAAAGCCAGAGAACCCACAATCAAATGCTGGATTGCACAGTTGAGAACATACGATGAAGAAGGTGTTTAAGGGAGAGAGAGTATTGTACGTAACTCAGGCTTTTGCTTGGATTTGGTTGCTTTTTTTTTTTTCCCCACTTAACTTTACTCCCTCTGGGCTTAGTCTCTTCATCCTGCCCATCCCTGTTAGCTAGCATGAGGATTCCTGAGGTGAAGGGTACCCCAGCATTCTCAGCATGGGAGGTTCACCTTTGTCATGTGCAGGTAAATGACAGAATGTGACTGGTTCTTATGAGACTGGACTATTTAGCATCATACCTTGAGGAAGATGGAGCTCCTGCCTTATGATCTTTCTATCTCTAGAGACAACCAGACACATACAGAAACTCCCATAAGTCAGACCACTGCAGGGAGGTGGGCCAGGAAGTATGGCCAGGTAGAAAAGTCTTCCTAGAGTAACTGAGCTCTTCTGTAGTTTTGAGGTCTCACCACTCAAGTCAAGGCAGGTCCTAGCTTTAATAAAAAAAAAGGTGCTGTATTAAATGGTCCTACTACAGACCCTCCAACACTAAGGGTCTGGTTCTTTACTGGACAGTGCAAAACCTATAGAGGAACCATCAGACCCTTCTCTGGTTGGGTCAGCTGCCACTTGCAATCCCCAGTTTTAGTTTATTTTCAAAGTCTCCTCTTTCAAGTTGCATCCACCTTCCTATAATCCCTCAGTTCCCTTCCCAAGGGGGCCAACCCATAGACCTTTAAGGCTTTTGTGTTATTACATGTGGGACAGACCGGGTGACTCAGAGCTGAGCTACCAGAGCTCCCAACCAAGGTCGTAGTTTGTCTCCAGCCTTCGTTACTACCAAGACGACTATCCACACACTATAATTAACTTACCAAGGACAGGAGCTAAAAGATCCACCAGTTTGGGAATCAGATTTTGTCTTGGGAGATACCCCACTCTACAGTTACCATCACAC
Source organism: Okapia johnstoni (assembly GCA_024291935.2). NCBI lineage: Eukaryota > Metazoa > Chordata > Mammalia > Artiodactyla > Giraffidae > Okapia > Okapia johnstoni. The sequence continues at coordinate 29,261,914 of CM044326.1, forward strand.
AGACAGTTGTGAATTTCAGGTGTTTTAAGACTGCACTGCTTTTAACTGACCACAGAGAAAACAGCTCCACAAATAGAAATCTAGCACTCTCAGAAACCTGTTGCAGTGTTTAGCCTTCTTTTACCTGTCACCATAGCTTTCATAAAATCTGTTTAAGCTAAGTCTGGTGTTCTGCAGTCTTAAATACTCTTTTTTTTTTTTTTTCTGGCTAAACCTAACATGGACAAAGCTAACTAAACCAGAAACCTATAGTGTGTTGGATGGAAGGGGGAGCCAATGATCCCTTCTCAACAACTTAGGGTAATATGCCCCTCCTAACATGGTAATATGTTCCTGATAGTTTTGGGGACTAAGATGAAGGTGAAAGTAGGAAAGCAAGACAGTGAGTTGTGTAGAGAAAGTAGTCAAAAAAGACACAGCACCCTCTTCCCCACTAGGCTCACTTCTACCCTTCCCCTCGCACCAGAACCTGGTTTTTTCTAAGCTAATGTATCAATAGTTGTCTTAGCCTCGCGACTGGCCAGATGCACAGCTGAGTCCAGCTCACTCATTTCATCCTGTGAAGTCTGTTTTACCTCCTTGACCTTTAATGATACCTATTCTGTGGCCAGCAAAGAGTGGACTACAGAGTAGGATGTTCAGAGCAGATGCTAGTCTGGAGATAGCAATTGGTGACTTAGTTTAGATAGAAGCTAGGAGCCTTGGAAGTGGGTGAGAACAAAGAAGAATGAGGAGGGCAAGAAGAGAGGTGAGACCCTTGGGAGCCACCGATATTTAGAGGAGGATGGAGAAAGAAAAGCCTGGGAAAGATTCTGATTACTAGGCAGAGGTAACCAAGGACAAGACCAGGCTGTCTTCTCACACACTGGTGAGAGATGGGGAGTGGCTGGGATGAATGACCAGGATTCAGAAATGGAACTTCACTAGTGATCCTGAGGCAGGAGGTGACAAGGAGGAGACATGAGTGGGAAGTGAAGGAATAGTGCTTGGGCTCCACTTCAACCAAAGCAAGGGCCACATTTTTACATATTAGACCCCTGAGTAAGATTTCATTTAAACAAAGGAAACTGCTACCTTAAAAAAAAAATCAACAGCAAATACGCACAAGTAAACAGTTTGAAAGCATAAAGCAGAGTAAACTTAACATGTTACATCTTTTTTCTAGATTTGGGCTGAAGTGACCTAAAGGAGTAAAAAGTGCCAAGCCAGGGCAAGACATTTCAAGGCACTGAATAGCTGTCTTAAAACCCAGTTTAAAAATTCCAAGCTCTCAAAGTCACCTAGAAACCAAAACATGGCATTGTTGTCGCTAAATCATGTCCGACTTTTTGGGACCCCATGAACTGCAGCACGTCAGGCTTCCCTGTCCTTCACTATCTCCCTGAGTTTGCTCAAACTCATGTCCATTGAGTCAGGGATGCTCAAAATATGGTATATGTACAACCATATAAGCTATCTGGCTGCCAGAGAAATGTGGTTTCTAATTTATACAGTGGAATTTTGGAGTCCTTTAAGCCTATCCTGGTCTCCTCTCAAACTGGAACACCAGGGACTTTGAATGGCCAGGAAAAGAGGGAGTGTTGACAAAATAAAGGAAAAAAGGATCTGACAACCTTTGGGTGCTGGGCCTACTTTATTTTTAATCTCACAATAACCCACTGCAGTAGGTATTCTTAGTTTGGTGATGTTTAGTTGCTAAGTCGTGTTGGACTCATTGTGACTCCATGGACTGTAGCCTGCCAGGCTCCTCCATCCATGGGATTTCCCGGGCAAGAACACTCAAGTGGGTTGCTGTTTTCCTTCTCCAGGGGATCTTCCTAACCCAGGAAAGGATGGAACCCGAGTCTCCTGCATTGCAGGCAGATTCTTTACCACTGAGCAATCAGGGAAGCCCTATTCTTAGTTTACAGATAAAGAAATTGAAAAGATTGATGACTTGCTAAAGACAGCCCAGCTAGGAAGTGGGTAAACTGGAATTCTGACCCAATACCTTAAGCTTTTCCCCTTAAACCTATCAGACGCTTTGGGTTGGGAGTGGGAAGCAAGCCTTAGATGCCCCTCACCTGGATATTCCCAAACTGCCAATGGCCTTTAGCTGGCAGAAATTGTGTCAGCAGGGCCCCAGCACTGACATCTTTTTGGCAGAGCTACTAAAGTGCAGACCCTAAATATCTCTCAATCACCACCTGCCATAAGCACCCTAAAAACTGTGATTGAGGGTGTGTGTATGTGATGCCTAGGAGGCAGGGTGTCAGAAGATGTGACAGTTTTGAGTCTATGTGTTGTGAGTTCAGGATGTATGTATGTGATTGGGAGACAAATTGCTTCTTTGGAGAAATTTTTTTTGGAAAGGGCCAGAGATCATTTCAAACTGGCCCAAGCCGTTCTTGGAGTCAGGAAGGGAAGGAGTATGGGACAAGAGGGGCTGTTTTTCTCAGAAGTCCCAACTTGAATCATAGGTCCTAGTATGTCTAGAGACAGCATGTGGTGGAATGGATAAAGCTCAGGCAATCTCGCTTTGGCAGCTTGGTTTGGGCAAGTCACTCTAGTACTGTGAGCCTTAGTTTGCTCAACTACAAATACATCTCAAGACAAAAGAGGACTCCTGGGACTCAGAACCTGGCTTCCCTGTGTAACTTCTCCAAGGAAGGCCTTCACCCAGATTCATTCACTCTTGTTCTCACTGATAATCAGAGTAGGGGTGAGGTGGGGGTGGATGCAATGTTAGTGAAGCTGGAGGGCCAGTGTCTCCAAATCAAACTTACTAATTTCCCAGAGTCTGGGAGTGGCTGTGTTCTGCAGGGATCAATGTACTGAGCCAGAAACAATCAGGACCTCTTCCAAGGGGCCCCCTTGCCTGACTGCTGGGGACACTGGGGGCTCAGGGGTGAATTAGAGTTACTGTCCTTGAGGAACTCAGTCTAGGGGGTGTTCAAGAGGGGATTCCCATCAGGGTGGTACACTTAGGAGGGTAAGGAATGTCAGTGAAGTCTGGTTCTTGAGCAGGAATAACTGTCCTAGTTTGCAAATGCTCCATAAGTAACCTCATTTACAGTACACCCACTGTAGTCGAGGCTTGCAGTCAGATGCTTGGGCCTTTGGCCTCCATAGAAGTTCCAAACCTCACTAGGTGTATTAAAACATGTTTTTATCATCGCATGTGATCCTCACAACGGTATGGACTGCTCTGTGAACTTCTTGTACAGGACAGGAGGCTGAACCACAGGAAATAAGAAGACCAAGTGGCAACCACAGGGCTCAACTTCCAGACGAATGTTCTTTCTGCTCTATTACTCTCCCTCATCTTACATTCACACAGTATCTGTTATGCTTTCATTTAGGGCAGAGCATCTTGGGAAATAAAGCCCAAATCTGAGATAGGGCTCCAGACATCATGAGATCTCTGTTCTGATATAGAAAAACTTGGTCTTCAGTCTAAGGCTCCCCCAGGCTGAGAATGTACTTCAGCCTCCATGGCCCTGCCAGATGCTGGGCCTCCCACTGAATACACAATCTTCACTTCCTGGTTTTTCCTTCTTTCCTTCAGTAATTCCAACCAAGCTGCCACCCAGATTCTAGTCCCTACCCCTGAGATGACCTACTTCCCTTCCCAAATCAGTGTTTCTTCCCACCTGCTCTCCTTAGTAGCAAACTTCTGACATCTTTTTGGCAGAGCTACTAAAGTGCAGACCCTAAATATCTCTCAATCACCACCTACCATAAGCACCCTAAAAACTGATTGAGGGTGTGTGTATGTGATGCCTAGGTGGCAGGGTGTCAGAAGATGTGACAGTTTTGAGTCTATGTGTTGTGAGTCCCCCCCCCCCACGGACTCTGAGGGAGGGAAGGGTCCTCACAGCCTATCTTTCTACTCCAATTTTTCACTCCTATTTTTGCAGAAGAGAAACAGGCCCAGAGGGAGGAAGGGACTTGCCTAAGGATATACTGACACCCCACCTCATCCACACTAGCTTCCTTTCCTGAATATCTCAACTGGTCTTTCTTGCTCACGCACTGTGTAACCTGGCCCCAGGGTCAGCTCTCTTGAGTACAGGCATGTGTGGTAGCTGCACCATCTCCCCCCACCCCCCCGAAAAAATTACAAATGATCCAGGGAAGCATCTGAGTCAGAATTTTGACTTTAGGGCTGCTGAAAGTAGGGAAGGGTTCCGGGATTGGGGGGCCAGGAGAGAGACAAGAAACATCTTGGCTCCCTCCACCTACCCCTCCCACCAGAAGATGTACCTCTGTAGTCTTCAAACCCGTGATTACAACAGCTTTTCTGCCTCACCTTGCTGCTTGTAGGCACCCTTCTTTCAACCCATTCTCAGAATTCATCCAGCTGCTGGGATGTTGAGCATCTTAAACGGTAGTTCTGGGCCTGTGGTCCTGTGACCCAGCATGCTGCTTGTACATTCTGCTATACAAGTCTAAGAATTTTAACAAGGTAGAAAAGTCTTCTGCTCTTTGACTCCATCTTTCCAACTCTGGTTTTCATTACTATAGCCACACTTGAAGAAGCTTTTAATACTGCTTTGCATTTATCATTTTGTGTGCTTTGCTGAAAAGGAGATAGTTGTCCCTCCGTTTCTGCCTGAGTGCCACCTCCTCCATGAAGACTTCACCCAGTTTTCCTCAGCTAGAAGAATCTCCTGCTCTGAGCCTCTGGAGGTGTCTCTATATACATTTCCAACTCGCCTTAGCTCTTTCTGCATCCTCTCTTCAGCTAGGTCTGAAGCCCTAAGAGGGCAGAGAGTGAGCATCTCATTCAGTTTCTGTAATGGCAAAAAGTAGCAGGTGCGGTATGAATGTGTCTGCCTCACCCCTGTAGGTGCTCAGGCAAGTGCCTGTCACCCCGAAGGCAGGACTTCCCGCTTACACCGCTCATTTTTCAGGCAGGCGCCGGACACGGTTAGGTTACACAGCCAGGGGAGTCGGGACATTCCAATCAGTCGCTAGGGTATCCTTACCCGCCCCCTCTGCCCAGCTCCAAATGGGGTGTGTGTAAGAAGGATGTGGGGGCCGGGTAGCCCCAATAGCTCCTCCTCCAGGTTCACCCAGCGGATCTTCGAGTCCCAGGAGGTCTCCTTCCAGTCCAAGGGCCTCAAGTAACTCCAAGCGGCGGTGCGGTAGAGATGGAGCCCTCTGCCATGGTTGCGCCTCCCACTCACAGCTAGTTTAATTAATTTATTTCTATTTTTTGGAGGGAGGGGGCGTTCAATGAAGGGGAAGAGGTGGAGCAAGGGGAGGAGGTGGGCCCAGGATGACTGACGCGAGCACTGAGGAGCCAATGGCCCGTGGGGGGCGTTCCCCCCCATTCAGGACTCCTCGCCTGGCTCGGAAGGTATGTTAAACAGCTGCTTTTAATTTGGTCTCCCCAATCTCGGGCGTTTGGGGGGCTTGTGTGCTGGCCGGTCCCTTTCACCAGTCAGCCATGGTGCAGGCGCCGCGGGCCCTGGGACGGAGCTAGGGGAGGCTTGGAGTCTAGCGGCCGAGGGAGGCGAGGGGGAGGCCAGGAAGGAGAGCTCTTGGCGCCGCCCGCTCGCCAGTGTGTGTTTCCAAGCCGAGCCGGATCCGCGGGGAGGGGGTCGGCCCAACCCGGGGTCGCCAGTGTGCCGGCCGTGCTGCCTAGTTTATTTCACCGAGCGGTCGGTTTCGGTAGGTTTCGGCGGCGGGCTGGGTAAGGGGCCGGCAGGAGGAGATCCCTCGCGCTCCTGGAATGCCTTAAAAAATTATTGTAAAGAAGAAAAAAGGGGAGATTCCGTACACCGACTGGAACCGGGCCCGAGCTGCGGCGCGCGGGCTCGGCAGGGGGCGGCGGCCTGAGCTCAGCCGGCCGGGCCCACCAAACCGCCCGGAGTTGGTCGAGAGCTGGAGTTAGCGAGCGAGCCCAGGCCCGCAGCTTTCCCCGCTAACCACGCTGGGCGAGGGCGGCAGCCGCCCAAGGGTTTTGTTTCTGTCCGCAAACTTGTCGGAGGGGGGCGGTGGGCGCTCTCAGAAGAGGCGCGGGCTCCTTGGGCCCGCGGTTGTTATGGACTCTGGGGGGGGGGGGCAACGCCGGACTTGCGGGAGGGGCGGGCGGGGGAGGCCACCGGAAAGAGCCCCAGCGCCTCGGCAGAAGACCCATGCGCCGGTCTGGGCTCTCCGAACTCCTGGGCCGTGGCAGTAGAGCCAGCGTTCGGCGCCGGAACCCGGCCCAGGGGTGTGGAAAAACCTCCAGGAACTCGGCGGCTTCGACCCGCAGCCCCAGCTGATCCCTTTGCAAACATGGAGCTGCCTCCTTCCCCGCCCACCCCAAGGCGGCGACGGCGGCTCCTTTCCCCTCCCCCTGCCGTGCTGCTCGCCCGCGGAAGGGGCGGGGGCGGGGGGCACCGGCGAGTGAGCGCGCCCACGAAGGGGTAGCCTGAAAGGGGCAGTGAAGGTCGGAAACTGGGCAAACAGTCTCCACGCTCGGAATCGGGAAAAGGAAACGCATCAGCGGGCGGGAGGGGCGGGAGGGGGGCGGGGGGGGGCGCGCCTGTCAGCCGGGATGGCGGCCGCGGGCTGGGGGGGGCGGGGCGCCGGCGCGATCCGCGGAGGTCGGGCGGGGCGACGCCAGGAGAGGAGGCGCAGGGGCCCGGCCCTTGGAGCGCCAGACTATCCCTGCTTCCACTCCTTGGCCTAGCCTGTTTACTATACTCCGGCGACGGCTTGTGCAACCAGCCGGGAGGCGAGCTGAGGGGCGGGGCCTTTCCTTCTCTCTTCCACCCGTCTGGGGCTTCATCAGAGAGCCCGCCTTCTCTTGTTTTCCACTGGCTGGGCGAGGCTCCCTTTTTTCCTGCTCGGTTGTTGATTGGATGACATTATTCCCAGCTCCGCCTATCGGAGGCCGGGCTGGAGTTTAAGTTGCTAGGATTTTTTTCCGTGAAGGGCGGAGGGAGGATTCCAGCGCTTTACGTGAGGCGCAAGGGTCCGCCCCTACTTCTGATTGGTGGGGTGGATAGTCCCGCCCGCTACGGGGGAGCGAGCTTGGAGGGGGAAGTCCACCCCTGTTCCCCGCCCCCTCCCCTAGAGTGTGTGCGCGCTCAGCACATGTGTGAGGCGCGCCTTGCTCCTTCGAACAGTCCTCCCGCCCGGAAGTCCCGGGCTTGGAGCCCTTGGCAAGGGGGGCGGGGAGAGCCGAGAAGGCTCACGATGTTCCTCCAAGGCTCGAGATCTGGTAGCCTTCGCTTTGAAGTTAGGGGTTGACGGTGTAGGGTGGCTTTGGGGGGGCCTTGCTCTAGCGGTTCTGCAAGGGTTTGGGAGGAGGGGGTGTGGTCTGTCCTTCCTCTCCAAGTACTGAAGTTCTGACCCTGCATCCTGGCTTTTCTCGCGACTCAACTTCCCGGAGACCGCCCTAAGCCTAAGCTTCAGAACGCTGCGGACGCCGCCACTGTGTTTTCTTTCCAGCACAAGGCAGCCGCTGTCCTTACTAAGCTTTATCAAAACCTCTGAGCAACCTAGGATTGCCGTGGATGCCTTAGGCAATATCCAGGGCAGCTCATCCCCTGCTGACAGAAGTCGAGGGCGGCCCAATTCTGCTAGAGTTCCAAATGGTTCTTGATGTCCAGGTGGGAACGCCGTGTGGCACCCAGTGCAAGGAGCGGAGGAAGGCCCAGTTCTGCATATTTGCCGCTTCTCCGTAACCTCGTAGAGGTTTGGCCTGGGGATCTCGTTTGTTTCGTCCGTATGACTTATTTTTTGAGCTCCGTCCTGGGGCAGGGTTTGGCTCCCGGGGAGATTGCTCCCATCTGTCGGGTATTCATGAAGTTCACAGTTCGCTGCCTTGTCCTTGGGGTTTAGAGTCTGGCCCACCTGTTGCCAGCGCTCATTTCTTGTGATCTCCGGCGGATTATGGAGGAAGGACAAGAAAGGACCTGGGAGTGAGCTACCTGGGGCCTGCCTCTTGGATACGGACTCGGCTCTCTTAAGGGAGTAGCCTTTTTGCGGATGAGAGCGGGAAAACTCTAGTCCCGCCCCCTCCTCTCCTGGCGCTCCGTGAGCGCCCCCCAAAGCAAGGCCAGCGTCAGTTCGCCCTATTTAGTGAAGAAATAAAAGCCACCTAGATATTGCTAGCATCTCGTCTGTGTTCAAGGCCATATTACCTACACAGAGAGGGCCTAGGAACTGTTATTAACACTCGCTGACCAAGGAGGAGGGAACAGCTGTTCCTTTCCAACTCTGGAACTTTTATCATTTCTCTGAAGTGTGGTGCAAGATTCATTTATGCCATGGCCTTTTTGGTCTCCTTCCTCAGTTTGTCGAGTCTGATACCTCCAGATCTACTCTGGAGATCGCAATTGCCGTACGTTTCATGCTCCGCCTTTCAGAGGCTTGCCAGGGCGTTGGCTGTTAGGGCCCTGCCCTCATTTTGGTTATCTCCGCCCTCTTAGGACTGCATATTCAGGTTTAGGGAGTGTCGGTGTTAAAAGTATGCAGCCACCCGTAGCTGCCGGCTGAACCGCTGGAGCTCTTCCTCGATTGTGATCTCCAGCCCTTAATTCTGTATTCTACTTACTGAAAGGAGCTGTCGGCTGCTCCGCATATTTGTGTCTACAAGGAGGCAGTTTGCAGAAATGTAAATTGTAGAGAACTGGATGGGAAGGATGAGATTTTCTTTCTCTTTGTAAGGGGGTCCTCCACGGTGGCAATGCTGCTGCCTCCCCCTTTCAGATCCCAAGGCATCGGATTCCCGCTGCTGCGCTCCGCACCACCTCCTGTTACAGGCCCTGGAACTCTCTGCGCTTCAGTCTCTAGTGTAAACATTCCACAAAAGGACTGCTAAGGTTCAGCCTCCTCGTGCAGGGCGGAGTCAGCTGCTTCCTAGACGGGCATCTTGGCCAATAGAGGCTCCTACCGGCGCCGAGATAGCCAGTCTGATGGTTGGAGGCGGGGCCTGGCCCGGCAGTGCGGTGGGAGGAGCCTGTCTCACGGACATTTTACCCCACATCGGTTACTTACCTTCCTAGGGCAGCCGGAGAGCTAGGGATAGCCTTCCAATGCGGTGACCGGCGAGGGCGGGAGCGGAGTTTTTGGGCCTGTAGCTGAGACGGCACGGGGCGGGACATGTAGAGTCCTCCAATGAGATGCAAAAGAGCTTCCCTGCTTCCTCCAATAGTATTGTGGCTTGGGGGTGGGATTCAGCAATTCGTCTCCAATAGGCGGGGTTGAGTTAGGGAAGCTCCCCGCCAATAGGGGCGTGGAGAAGGTGAGCGGCTCCCCCTCCCCTCCCAGCCGGGGGGGAAGGGGCGGGCATCAGCAGGCAGAGCGCAGCGATTGGCTATATCTTTGACGAGCGGATAGTATGGCCTGTGCGGAGCGAAGTTGAGTCTTCCCTCTGCGGGGCGGGCTGGGTGAGTGGGCGGGATTTCCCGGGTAACAGAGAAGCGGCCGCGGCGGTAGAGGCGGCGGAGACGGTTTCTCCATCTTCCCCCCCTCCCCTTCCCCCCTCGGAGTTTCCCTCCCTCCCTCCCTCCCTCCTTCCCAGTCTGGGCACTGGGGCCTGTGACCGCTCCGTTAGCGGAGGTGCAGCTGCCAGTCTGCTTTGGCGGGCCTGTGCCCCGCGCGGTTCTTGGGGCCTCCCTGCCCCGGAGGCTCACGCCGAGAGGGACACGCAGTGAACAGCGGCCGAAGCAGGTTTGCGGTGAGAGCACGCCGGGCCGGGGTCGGGGCGGGGAGCCTGGTGGCGGGTAACGCCAGAGCGAGGGTGTGTATTTGGGGGGGGGGGCTGACCTCCTCGGCTTCCCGTAGAGCAGGAGGGCGGGAGGCGTGTGGATGTGTGAGGGGGGTGGGGGGCGGAGCGGGGGTAGCTCTCGGTGCGGGAGGGGGAGGGAGAGCGTAGTCCCGGTGCGCGCGGAGGGGGCGGGCTCTCGCGCCGCCGCTCAGGGGCGGGGCCGGCGCGCGCGTGCGATTGTGGAGAAAGGGGCGGGGCTGGGCCCTGTGCTGAGTGCTCTTTGCCGCCGACCACCCCTCCAGTCCTCCCTGGTTGGGCGGGGCCTCGGCTGGGCGGCCTAGCACTGGCCTGCTGGGGTTGGGGGACGGGCTGGGGGTCTCCCGCCTGTGGCTTCGGGGCGCGGCAGGGAGGGGGCGTGAAATCTGCCTTCCTCCGCCTTCCTGGGATCCGGTTGGCCGGAGGGGCCGTACGAAGCGGCAATGCCACTCCCCCTGACCGTCCTCCCCCTTTCCCGGGTTTCCGCCTCCTTGGCAAGTGAGGCGGGGCTCGGGAAAGCCCGCTGTCCTGTCTGGCTGAGAGTCGCGGCGCCTAGATCTGCCCCGCCCTACGTCTCCATAGGGTGGGAGGAGCCCCCAGACTGCGAACTGTGGAGGTGTCAGGACTTTCTCTTGTGGCTCGGCCAAGCCTTTTGCTTGGGGCCCGAGAGTCAGGTGCTAGAGCTGTTGTCTCTGCTTTACTCGGTGCAGCATGGATGGCACTGTGCAGCCTGGAGAGTTGGAGCGTGGTCCACTTTCTCTTGATGTTGGTTACTAGTTAGTTAACTTGGCCGCTGGGCTTTGCCTTAGAACTTCATGGGATGGTGGTTAGTTAGTTAAACTTGGCCGCTGTTTCTTTGCCTTAGAACTTCAAACCCAGTTAGCCAAGGAAAGGCTGTGAAAGCTTCTCTTCACAAGACTGAGATTTAGAAAAGGAAGTGTTGGATTTGCATTTTACTAAATGATTTTTTGTAAAAAATGGTGATTAAAAAAACCCTGAGACTTTGAATAAAATATTCCATTTTTTTCAGCTCCTGCATTTTTTGAATGCCCTAATTGTACAGGTGGTCTGCTACTTAATTTCACAAATAAGTAAGTTGCAGTTTAGGTAACTTTAGGTGTTCTTGAAAAGTGTGGTTTTATGTAATTATGTTGGAACATCTAGACCACTTTCTATTTATATTTATAAAGCATAATGTTCTTGCCCAATTTTATTAGAGAAGGGTGAATTTGAGGCTAGTGTACTGAGCCTTGTGATTGTGACTTATGTACTGTTGCCCTGCAGTCTGTGTTTGCAAATTGCCTTAGGACATTTCAAGGTTAATGAACCACTTTAATTGAGGATTTTGCTCAGAGTTGAGACATTCTCTTTTTTTTTAATTTATTTAATAGTGATGTCACTCAGTCGTGTCCAACTCTTGGTGACCCCATGGACTGTAGCCTGCCAGAATCCTCTGTCCATGGGATTTTCCAGGCAAGAATACTTGAGTGGGTTGCTATTTTCTTCTCCAGGAGATCTTTCCAACCCGGGGATTGAACCCAGATCTCCCGCATTGTAGGCAGACGCTTTACCATCTGAGCCACCAGAGAAGTTTAATTGGAGGCTAATTACTGTACAGTATTGTAGTGGGTTTTGCCATACATTGACATGAACCAGCCATGGGTATACATGTGTCCCCCATCCTGAACCCCCCTCCCACCTCCCTCCCCATCCCATCTCTCAGGGTTGTCCCAGGGAACCGGCCCTGAGCGCCCAAGACATTCTCTTTTCTTAAGAAATATTACTTGTGTTTTCGATATTTTTCATCAGAAAATAAACATGGAACGAATATGTTTATTCTTTAATATCTTATCAAGCCCTCTGGCTAATTAGCTGAACTGAAGTTCAGTTCTGGATTTGTGCTTTGCTCATTTGGGACTGAGAGCTTGGTGTCCTGTGCTATACTGACAGGAAGAGATTAAGTCCCACCTTCTTAGCTAAAGAAGTAGCAGTGGCAACAGTAACTTTAATTTGGTTGAAGTAGCAGTGGCAACAGTAACTTTAATTTGGTTAGTGGTGACTGTAGTAGAACTGGTGTGGAGACAGGAAACCTGGGTATTTTTCCCTGTTTCTATGAACTGATAAAGTTGGTGAAAACAGCAGAGAATTTCCATTGAAGAAAGTTTGGTCAACACATAATTCCCACTATTTGTAATGCTGTGTGCTGGGAAACAGAAGACCTAATTCATGCCCTTGAAGACTGTGTGGTCTTTTGGTGAGCCAGGGTCAGAAGTCTCACGTAGACTTTAAGAATTCAAGTAAGAGCCTAAATAATGCTGTATTAAGAAAGTTAATATCAAATATCAGTATCATATACTGTAGTTTTGTCAAAGACCCTAGATAGATTTGCATTTCGTAATTAAGGTTTCACTTAAAGAGTAAAAAAAAAATAAGCTTTTTTTTTTTTTTTAGGAAGGGGATATGTAGTAATTTTATAAGATTCCTGGCAAAACATAGTCCTGTTTATATCTTAAGTGCAAACAGACAAGATGCTGAAGAGCTTTGCCAGGCAGATGTTAATGGCTGTGAATTTTAGTTGGAATTAAAAGATTGTATCCATGGCATTCAGTAATCTAGTGCAGTGCCTTCAAAGGCTTCTTTACTCTTCTGGATAACTCTATCAATCGAGAGTTTGTTAAGCTTTATTTTCTGTAGAGTCTTATAAAGATGATGTTAAATGTGTTTTCAAACTACACTCTCTCTTCTTGACTAATAGTAAGAACTTAACTTACTGAGCCCTGTACTATGCCCCAGGCACTGACTTAAGTATTATACATTTATTAATGGTTAATGCTCACTACAGCACTGTGTAGTAGGTACTATGAAATCTGTTTTAAAGATGAGGAAACAGTGGGACAGAGAAGTTAAGACATGTGGTAAATGGCTAATCCAGAATCTGAACCCAGGCATTCTGATTATAGAGTTCAGGCTCTTAATGCTACACTCCAGCTGCCTCTGGTCTAAGGATAGTAAATGGACAAGGAGCAGTGTGGTGTTTGTTTTTTTTTTCCTAGTTGTAGTAAAACATAAAATTTACTATTTTATCTATTTTTAAATGTGTGATTCAGTGACATTAAGTGCATACACATTGTTGTGTGATCATCACCTCCATCCACATTTTATCCATATGATAGATGTTTGGTTGTTTCCACTCGTCTAAGTGGAATAGTGTCTATTCCACTTCTTGTCTATGCTGCTGTGAACATGAATGGATAAATACCTCTGCAAGTACCTACTTCATATTCTTCTAGGTATATACTCGGAAGTGGAATTGGCAAGTCATATGATAATTTTATGTTTAATTTTTGGAAGAAGCAGCAATGTGCTCTTGAAGGCATGTTTGAGGGGGAAGATTGAGCTTCAGATTCTAAAGGTAAAATGAGTCAACACACATTGTTGACCACCTTTTTTAAGTTGAGGTATAGTTGATGTACAGTATTATATAAATTTCAAATGTACAACACAATGATTCACAATTTTTTTAAGGTTATTCAGCATCTTAAATAGCTCTGGATTGACACAGGAAGAGTCTTTGTCCCTGAAAAGTTTATATTCTTAGAAGGAAAGGTAGATATACATAAAATGTGATTTTTTACTACACGCCAGTATAGGTTGAATGTGTAAGAGTCAAGTACAGAGAGCTGTAAGGAATTCAGTGGAGAGCCCAGCTTTTGGTGGGAAGAGGAAGAAGGGACACTGAATAAGAAACAGGAGGGAGGAGTCTGAAATCAGAGCCAGTTTAAGGGAGTCGTTAGACATCTCTCAAAATACCCCAGAGAATGCTTTGGAGTGTTAGAAAGAATGGCGTTGTATTGAAAATGGCGCATGGATTGTCGGTCTTCCAGACTTTGTGAATCCTTTTCTCTTCAGTTGGCAGATATGATTGCTTCCCCTGCTTAGGAAGGTAGTTAAGAAGCACAGGGAAGAAATTATGAACTTGGGGTAACTTCTTGTTACTCTGTTAAGCTCAAGATATTTTATTAATATGGTCAACTGTTATTTCCTAATACTTCTTTTCCTCCACCTACCTTCCTGTTTCTGTTACTTTAATAAGTGAGTAGTCAAAGCAATATCTTAGGATTTTAATATTTTTCTTGTTACAGTTTAAATAATTAATTCCTGGTTTTTGTTTTTTGTTGAGATTAAGGTCAAATAATGAGATGCATCCAGCAGCATACTTGGGTAGTCTGAGTCAGGATTCTGCCATTATTACATTATATTCTTTCTAAATATTTCAAGGAGTTTTGTTTTTCTGGCAGACATCTTTTTAAATTTGAATTTTAATTGTCTTTATACAGTTATCTGTCCAATTGTCTTTTAACAGCACATTAAAAACCTTTGACTTCTCTTCAGTTATGTAATTTTCTTTTGGGGTCTGTTTCTTCAAAAGGCAAGCCCTTCTCCCTCAAAGTCCCAAAAGACATGCCCAGTGGGATTTGCTGTCAGATATAACCAAATGCAGATTTTTTTTGTCTTTGTGTATTTGCAGGACAGCAACCTGATACTGATTTTCCTCAGGGAGAGCTGCACCAGCAGCTCACAGTTCATCTAGATGGGGACTTTATTTTCTCCATAACCTCACTGTCTAGGACAGTCCTGGCATACAATAGGTCATAGATAAGTAGTTTACAAACTGAACTCTAATGACATTTTATAGTTTGATATCTAGAGGACATCCTGGAGTGTGAAGTCAAGTGGGCCTTAGGAAGCACTACTATGAACAAAGCTGGTGGAGGTGATGGAGTTCCAGCTGAGCTATTTCAAATCCTAAAAATGATGCTGGTAAAGTGAGATGGTTGCATGGCATCACTGACTTGATGGACATGAGTTTGAGTAAGCTTTGGGAGTTGGTGATGGACAGGGAAGCCTGGCATACTGCAGTCCGTAGGTTTGCAAAGATTTGGACACAACTGAGCAACTGAACTGAACTGAAAGTGCTGCACTCAATATGTCAATAAATTTGGAAAACTCAGCAATGGCCACAGGACTGGGAAAGGTCAGTTTTCATTCCAGTCCCAAAGAATGTTCAAACTACCACACAGTTGCACACATTTTACATGCTAGCAAGGTAATGCTCAAAATACTTCAAGTTAGACTACAACTGTACATGAGCCAAGAAGTTCCAGGTGTACAGGCTGGGTTTAGAAAAGACAGAGGAGCTGGAGATCAAATTGCCAACATCTGTTGGATCATAGAGAAAGCTAGGGAATTCCAAACAAACATCTACTGCTTCATTGACTATGCTAAAGCCTTTGACTGGATCACAATAAATTCTTAAAGAGATGGGAATACGAGACCATCTTACCTGCCTCCTGAGAAACTTGCATTCAGGTCAAGAAGCAACAGTTAGAACCACACATGGAACAATGAACTGGTTCAGAATTTTCAAAGGAGTACGTCGAGGTTGTGTATTATCACCCTGCTTATTTAACATATATGCAGAGTACATCATGCAAAATACCAGGCTGGATGAAGCACAATCTGGAATCAAGATTGCTGGGAGAAATATCAATAACCTCAGGTATGCAGAAGACACCACCCTTATGGCAGAAAGCAAAGAGAAACTAAAGAGCCTCTTGATGAAGGTGAAAGAGGAGAGTGAAAAAGCTGGCTTAAAACTCAGCATTCAAAAAATTAAGATCGTGACATCTGGTCCCATCACTTCATGGCAAATGGGTGAAAGTGAAAGTTGCTCAGTCGTGTCCGACTCTTTGTGACCCCATGGACTATACAGTCCACAGAATTCTCTAGGCCAGAATACTGGAGTGGGTAGCCTTTCCCTTCTCCAGGGGATCTTCCCAACCCAGGGATTGAACCTAGGTCTCCTGCATTGCAGGCAGATTCTTTACCAACTGAGCTATCAGGGAAGCCCTCATGGCAAATAGATGGGGGAAAAAATGGAAACAGTGGCAGATTTATTTTCTTGGGCTCCAAAATCGCTATGGATGGTGACTGCAGCCATGAAATTAAAAGACGCTTGCTCCTTGGAAGAAAAGCTCTGACAAACCTAGACAGTGTATTAAAAGCAGTGACATCACTTTGCCGACAAAGGTCCATCTAGTCAAAGCTATGGTTTTTCCAGTAGTCATGTACAGATGTGAGAGCTGGACCATAAAGAAGGCTGAGCACCAAAGGATTGATGCTTCCGAATTGTGGTGCTAGAGAAGACTGAGAGTCCCTTGGGCTGCAAGGAGATCAAACCAGTCAATCCTAAAGGAAATCGACCCTGAATGTTCATTGAAAGAACTGACGCTGAAGCTTCAATGTTTGGCCACCTGATACGAAGTGCCGAGTCATTGGAAAAAACCCTGATGCTGGGACAGATAGAGGGCAAGAGAAGAAGGGGATGACAGAGGATGCGATGGTTGGATGGCATTACTGACTTAACGGACGTGAGTTTGAGCAGACTCTGGGAGATAGTGGAGGACAGGAAAGCCTAGTGTGCTGTGGTCCATTGGATTGCAAAGAGTCAGACACGGCTTAGCAACTAAACAGCTAGAGGATACCTCTGTTTAGTTGGCAGTTGGCTTCAAAATTAGTTAGGCTTTTATTGGTAGGAATTGCTAACTTATCCATCTCCTTTTTGCCCCTCCCCTCTTTTGCTTTTTTTTTCTCACCCACTCTTCTGTGTGAGTGCCTGCATGTTAGTTGTATTTACCAGCATCGTGGTGGTGAATGTTGCCTCAGTCCTGCTGATATCCTCCAGGGCTAGGCTTGCTGACTCGCAGGCTGTTGAAGGATATACAGAGACACAGTCCCTTATTTGCAGCTCTGAAATACAAGTATTTTTGTTTGTTTGTTTTGGTAAGTTTGGTTCCACAAGGAATTCAGAGGCACAACCTGATCTAAGCTGTCCCACTTGTTGCAGAAATGTGAATGTGCTTGATTATGGAGAGCTACACTATGCACCATATGCCTTTCCAAAATCTAAGCAATACTGATAACTCAAATTTCTATCACTGGAAACCTCTCCTCTCTACTGTAGAGGAACAAATCTAGTTGCCCATTTCATACTTCCTCTTGGATGGCTAATAGGCATCTTTGACTTCTTTCTTGTTCACAGCAAATAAATATTTGCTCTATATTCAAAAAACTATCCAGAATTTAACCACTTAATTCCACCCCCTACCCCCAGCTACAGCAGTGAATGTCACTAACATCTCTGTTTCTAGCTTGGATTATTTCAGTAACACCTTAACTGTTCTCTCTATTTTGTTATTGCCACTTTTCAATCTGTTCTTAAGTTTCAAAAATTCTCCTCTGCTTTTTCTTCTTAGCATGTGTCACTGTCTAATATTTTGAACACTGTTTATTATCTTGTTTATTTCTCCCACTAAAATGTAAACTTCTGGGACTTACTTCCCTGGTGGTCCAGTGCAGAGGGTCTGGGTTTGATCCCTTGTCAGGCAACTGGATCGCACCTGCTGCAGTGGAAAGTTCACATGCCACAACTAAGAATCCCACCTGCTGCAAGTAAGACCTGACAAGTAAATAAATTAAGGCAGGCAAGTAAGTAAATAAATACATTTTTTTAAACATGTAAACTTCCTGAGGAAGGAAAAGTTTGTTTTATTTTATTTACATCTATATCCCTGGCTCCCAGAACAATGCCCGGCACATAGTATGTGCTTACTAAATATTAGAAGATGCATACATGCGTGAAAGAATGATTTGGTTTCCATCACAGCAAAACACTGCCCTAAGCACGGTGGAGGATACAAAGATGTTTAAAGGTTTGTGTGCCCATGTCTGTGTGGAGGCAGAAATATAGCTAATAGAATAGAGGGAATATGAGGTGAATGGCACATCTGTCATCCACAGAACCACCTTGAGTTCTGTTCTTTATAATACTTTCTTTAAAGCTGCAGCTGACATAACTTCTGTTATACTTAGTCTGTTGTTTTATACTTGCCAGTTAATTTATAGAAACCTTGTCACACGCAGTAAATGTTAATGTCCTTGAGAAGAGGGATACACGATGATTTCCTTTTTTTAAATTCCTCTACTGTTAATATTTAATTTTTTAAACTTTTCATTTTGAAATAATTTTAGGCTTAAAAAACTTGGAAAAATTATACGAAGAATTGCCATATAACCTTCACCCAGATCTCCCAAATGCATCTTACATAAAACTACAATACAGTGATCAAATCAAAAAGTGAATATTGATACAGTTGTTAGTATCTTTTGAATTGAACTAAATAGTTTCTTGTCCATTTTTTGTGTATAACATCAGTGTCAGTTAGACCCAATTTTAGTTTTTGAGTTTCTTTTTTGAGCAGTATTAACTACCTGTAAAGATTTATATTTCATGACTTTATTCTTTATTAGAGGTCTTCAAAAGAATGGAAATTTTCTTTTTAATGGAATAAACTGGTTCTAGCTTTTACCGTTTATACATCTGACCTACATTGTAGGATCTTGATGATATTAGTTATCCTATATCTTGAAGCATTTTGGTCTTTCATCATCTTAAGAATTACTTTGTTATTACTGATCAATTATTCCCAACTATGCTAAAAAAAACAAAACCCTAAAATAATAAGTGGAATAATGATGAATTGCCTAGAAGGATGTGTTGTGTGCATGCGTACCTACTCAGTTGTGTCCAACTCTTTGCGACCCCATGTACTTCAGCCCACCATGCTCCTCTGTCCATTGGATTTCTCAGGCAAGAGTACTAGAGTGGGTTGCCACTTCCTACTCCAGGGGATCTCCCCTGACCCAGAGATCGAATCTGTATTTTTTTTGTCTCCTGCATTGCAGGTGGATTCTTTAGCACTGTACCACCTAGGAACCCCTAGAAGGATGATGCAGTAGTACATTTTAAGTCATCATTACTTCAGTTTTCTTACTGCTTTGCCCAAAGCATTACAGCATCTTTCAAAAAAAGATAAAAGAAGTTGGGGGATGCCATCTGAAACATTGTGTAAGATGTTACCAATTGAGTTATCTGAGTGAAGAGTAGATGGCAGTTGTTTATGCTACTATTTTTACAGTTTTTTATAAGCTTTCATTCAACGTATTTCATAACCTGTAGTCTTTTATTTTCCTCCAATAATGGCAAAGAGAGGAAAACTAACAGAGGAAGACGCCTCACAGTTATCAGAGGAGCTAACAAATGAAAGTAATGGGCATCCCTGGTGTCTCGGTGGTAGAGAGTCCGCCTGCCCAAGCAGGAGATGTGGGTTCAATCCCTGGGTTGGGAGGATCCCCTGGAAAAGGACATGGCAACTCCAGTATTCTTGCCTGGAAAATTCCGCGGACAGAGGAGCCTGGTGGGCCACAGTCCATGGGGTCCCCAAAGAGTTGAACATGACTTAGTGAGTAAACAATAACAATGCAACAGATAGCAACACTCTTGGCTGTGATGGTGATGGGAGAATTGATTGTATAAGCCAAGCTGATGACTTTGAGGCTTTAGATGATAATATCCTAGATGAATTTTCTCAAACTGAAGAATTTATGAGTGGACAGTATGTTTCTGAGGGTAGGGTGCAGGCTAGAATATGATGTCCTCATCCAGGAATCATTCAACTAGAAGAACTTAGGAATGCAGTATTTTCAACAAGAGTGTAAATCATTCCAATTTGCTAAAAGGATGTACAATGGTATTCTTCTGCCAAAACTTACTTGACACAGTTTGTAAATGGACACATGCCCAAAGTTGTGTTTGATGATGTGAGGGCAAAAACCGATAAAAACCCCAAAGTAACAATAAGCTAGAACTTTACTTGAGATAAGTCTGTGCATGACAGTTGGTGACTAGTCACTTGCATTTTAAAGGATATTGCTTATTTTGGTTATATACATCTTCAAAATCAGGGAGATGTGGAATAAAAATTTGGATTTGCGGCTTAAATTCTTGCTAAAATTTCTAATAAAGGTGTTTCTAGCTCAAATGTTTCATGATAAGTTTTTCTGGCATACTGGGGTTAAAGGTGAATCACATGTTGTAAAGAAAGCAGTGTTACCATCTGCACATACAAGATGATTGTCCTGAATCACCTTTTTAAAAGTTGTTGTCACACTGTAGTATGACATAACTTCACCAAAGCTCACAAAAGGTATGTATCAAATGAGATTGTCATTATATTAATCCAGGTTTCTCAGCCTTGGCCCTATTAATATTTTGGACTGAATCATTCTGTCTTGGGGAACTGCCCTGTCCACTGCAGTATGTGCGATGACATCCCTGGTCTCCATTCAAGAGATGCCAGTAGCACCCCTCTTCTGGAATTGTGACAACCAAAAATGTCTTCTAACATTGCCAAATGCACTCTGGCGGGGGGGGGGGGGGGGGGGTGCAAAAATCTCCCCAGATTGGGTGACTGCCTCTTTGGAAGAATGTAAAACTACTTTTCAGGGGAGGCTTGGATATCATATCTTGTGGTATTTTGAGGAAAATGGGTTGTTAATTTTGTTGAGCAATTATTCTAAGTAATATGGGAAATCTAAATGGATTGACTTCTTCATTCTGGAAACATTTTTTTCACTTTCTAGCAGATTTAAATCCAGAAGTGGATTTTCGGACAGATTTTGAAGTAGACTGTGACAGGAATTTTACTGGGTTGAAGTAATTATAGTCACTTGTGCTTTGACAAAAATTTCTTTGCTTTTGAAGAGACGCTTTCCATTTTTTTCAAGAGTATTCACTGAAATAAAACTGACCAGGACACATTTTATGTGATTTCATATGATGTAGTAAAAGAGAATAATTTCAGATTTTTCTATTACTATATAAATAAAAGATCTTTAAAGTGTTCCTAATTCAAGATAATATCAACACAAAAGCAAGAGGCGCTAAAGGGTCAGCCATAAGTTAAATGCATTTCAAAAAGAAAGTTGTGTGTTAAAACCCTGTATAATAAGGTGGTATGTTCCATGCACACTATTACTTTGAGCTTATCTTGACTGAAAAAATTCTATTGTTTCCATTTAAGCCAATGTGTGAGATTTAATCTGAACGAAAAGATTCTTTAAAGTTGGATTTTTCCATTTGGATTTTAGTAATTATGGAAAAATGTCTGGATTTCTTGGAGGCCAACACTTTATTGTGATTAAATACATTTAGTTTGTAAAACTGGAAAATTAGTCTTTATTTTTCTTGTTCTGAATGGGTTAGCTTTTACCCTGCCCTTCTGTTAAAACATTTGTCTGACATGTGTCCCATTTGCTCCTCCGTTGTTCTGTCCTGCTCCAGAAGACTCCCCTGCAGTGTCAGAATTATCCTGCTCTACTTACTTTATTTGGGAATTATGATTACTTTGCCTGATGATTTGGAGCTATCCCCACTTTTTATTATAACAAATGACCTGGTGACTTTTTAGTGTTCTGTGCTATTGTTTGTTCACATTAGGCTTTCTTTACTAGTTTCTATCCCTCAGAGTGCTTTTTTTTTTTTTTTGCTTTTAAAATTCTGCCTTCTTAGATTAGAGTTTTGATAACAGGGTAACCTCCAAATCTGAAACAGTTGGAGACCATAGTTGCAGATGAAAATCATGTCAACCTAATCGGGGCTTGAAAGTAGTTTTCTAACTTTTGCAGCTTTATCATCTGGCATTCAAATACTTTATGGTTTCGAATTATACTGTACCTCTCTGTAAGGAGGATCCTCTGGTCTGTCCAGTATTTCTACTCCAGATATATCATGTATTCCAAGGAGAAAGAGTATCTACCCTTTTGTTCCTTTAACCAGCTGTGTGACCTTGAATAAGTCACTTAATTTCTTTGATTATCAGTTTCCTTCCAGATAGAAGGCTTCTGAGTGTGCTCAGTCGACAGGAGTGTTGTGAGGAGCTGGTAGCAATCAGATACGCAGGACTTGGCTGTTGTGGAGCAGGGAACATCCTTTTCAGTGCTGGGGCCCCCACCCTAAGCACAGGGCTTGGCACTCGGAAACTATTTGTAGGATGGATAAATTGACAAAAATTTTATATAGCTATTTACTGCCTATAAGTCCAAGTTACTATAATATTTTAATTCATCCTGTATACTCCCATACCCCAATTCATCCCTAATTTTCAGAATATAACTAAGTATTACCTTCTCCGTACAGGATCTTTCTCAATGTGCACACTTCTACTCCCTTCCCAGTTGATAGTGCTTATTTGTATCACTTGTGAACTAGTTTGTATTTTAGCTTTTCCTCCCACGATTTGATATAATTTCATAGTTGACACCCACATACACATACTACCTGGATTTTATCATTTCTGTTTTTACAGTACTTGTTTTATTGTATATCCATCTTTCCATTCCATCATCTATTAATCCAGACTAATTTCTTGGTGATATTCTAAGTACATTTCAGACATTAGAACACTCTTGGGGGGCCCTCGGCAGTGAAAGTGCAGAGTCCTAATCACTGGACCTCCAGGGAATTGCCTATACTTTCATCTAAGTGCTTGAGCATGCATCTCCTTATCTAGAGTTCAATACTTGTTTCTAGAATTTACACACAATGAAATGCAGAAATCTTAAAAGAGTACACTGTGTATGTGTTGAGAGTACACTGTATATATTCTGTAGCTCATTTTTTTCACTATTCTGCCTTTCCCTGTAGATGAACCCTAATCCTTCTAATTACTACATAGTTTTCTAATATGGATGGATCTAGTTTACTTAGCTATTGATAGACATTTAAAATGTTCATACTTTGCTGCAGTAAATGTACTTGGCAGATGAATAGGATAGAGACCTAGAAGTGGAATTGCTAGGTGGTTAAAGGGTATGCACATTTTCAATTTGTTTTAAAAATTTAATAAAACCTGGAAGTTGCCAACCAAATAGTCGTTACCAATTACCACCAGTAGTGTCTCCTTGTACTCTCACCTACACTGAATATCATCATTCTCTTTTTAATTTTTGCTAGTTCCTTTGGGTAATCATCTTACTTTATATTACCAGTGAGGCTGTATATGGTCTTTCCAGCTAGCGTTTTGTTTTTAATCTTTCTGTCGCATCTCACGGCAGCTGGGATCTTAATTCCGTGACCAGGGATTGAACCCACCCCCACCATCCACCCACATTGGCAGCATGGAGTCTTAATTAACCATTGGACCATCAGGAAAGTCCCTCCAACTAGTTTTCAAACTTTTCTAGGGCAAGGGTTGAAATCATCTACCACCTTCATATCTAAATATTTGCTAAATGAATGAGTGAGTGCTGCCAGAGCATTCCTGCTCTTGGGTAAGGCTGAAGAATGGATGAATGAGATAAGTGCGTGAGAAGTTAAAGAAAGCAGAAGTTGCTCATCATGTGTGTGTGTTAAATTAGTAAAGTAACTCTTCTTTCCTGTTTGTCTTCTCTTCTGTGTGAGGTAGGATAGTGAGGTGGTTAAGAATCCAGGCTCTGGAGGCAGGTTTCGTGGATTCATATCCCAGCTTTGCCTACTAGCTCTGCAACATTGGGCAATTTACTTAATCTTTGTGTTTCAGTTTCCTTATTTATAAAATAGAGAATAGTAGCACTTTGCTTATAGGGTTGTTGAATGGATTAAATTATTACTGGTAAATTGTGTAGAATGGTGCTTGACACTCAATATATGCTGCTGTTGTGTTGATCATTATCTTTCCCTTCTGTATATGCAGTATTTGAGCATCTGTGTTGAGTGTCTGGAAGGTGAGAAATGCAGACAAAGTTGAGAAGGACTCTTATCTTGAAGAAACTTACAGACTTCAGGCTTCTTTAGGGGAGTGGAAAGACATTTTGACAACCTGGATGATAGGGTGGGATTGAAAAGATATAATTGGTGAGTTAAAATTGTCCCCACAGTCAGTGAAAAAGAATTTTGAAGGCTAACTTAAGGAATTTGGATTTTTTTTTTTTTTTCTGCACTGTGTGACCTGTGGGATTTTAGTTCCCCAACCAGGGATTGAACCCAGGCCCCTCAGCAGTGAGAGTGCTGAGTCCCTGGACCACCAGGGAAATCCTGGATTGTTTTCTGAAGTGATGGATTTACAACTGAATTGGATTTGCATTTGAGGCCAACCATTATAAAAGCAGTGTAGACTGGATCGGAGAGAGGCTGGAAGGTATTGGTAACGAAGGATGATAAGGTCCCAAAATGAGGGGTTGCCTATATGACTAGGGGAGAAGCAATTGATTTGAGAATCATTTAGGGAATAGAGTTAAGAGTGGTAATTGTTAAAGAAGTAAAGGGCAGTTCACAGAAAGTGCAGACCTTGGGTGGCCTCTTCAGTCTCATAGAGATGGCCTGGAAGGCAAACTCTAGAGACAGATTAAGTTAACTACTTTATAGAATCACACTCACTTTATAAAGGAAATAATATGTTAATAGCTAGAAGATAGGACATGATCTCAGAATAAAGCATATTCTCTAATACTTAACCTTTGGAAAACTCGCTGCAGCCTCCTCCCCCTTCTTTTTCATCTTCCTATAGACCTTCTCCGTAGACCAGCATTTGGGAATCGCTAGAGTAGCTTCCCAGGTCTGGCAGTGGTAAAGAAGCTGCCTGCCAATGCAGGTGACTCAGGTTCAATTTCTGAGTCAGGAAAGGCCTCTGAAGAAGCAAATGGCAACGCCCTCCAGTATTCTTGCCTGGAGAATTCCATGCTGCAGTCCATGGGATGGCAAAGAGTTGGACACGACTAGTGTGCATGCACACAGAGAAGTCTAATTACATCCTTTTGCAAATAAGAAAACAGGACCAAAGTTACATAGCTTCAAGTCAGTTCAGACTAGATTCCAGGTCTTGACAGGTACTCTAGTCTTTTTTCCATAGTCTGTGCCATGATCTTCTGATCTAAATTTGGTTTTCCATTTATGAGGTATTGACTGGCTTTTGGTTCCAGGGATTAATCTTGGTTGTGTTTAAGCATCTAGGTTCCAGGCCAATAGAACCCAAGATCAAACCATGATCTAGATCATGGGTAACATAGCAGTAACAGCCAAATAGTCTTTAAGACTTTTCACTCTGTCCATTTATTAGACTTACTCCCAAATAGGTTGAGATTGAGTGTTCATAGTCAGTTGACTGGTAGTTCTTAAGTATCAAATGGCATGTGTAAATCTATATTTCTAACTTCTTAATATGTCTGAAAAATTTTGAAATACTGAGCTAAATATGCTACTTCATACTCGAAAAACCTAGGAAGACATAATCAGTTAAGACATTTTAAATTAGTTCCCCTCGGCAGCCATCAGCAGTATGTTTTCAACTCCAGTTAACTGAATTCCACATATTATCATATAAATTTGGGAGACAGTCCTTTGATGTAAATTTATAGTCAGTAGGAACTTCCTGGAGATTCAGTGGTTAAGACTCCACGCTTTCTATGCAGGAGGCTTGGGTTCAATCCCTGGTAGGGGGACTAAGATCTCATATCCCTCACAGCAAAAAATACTGTATCATCAGCAGAAAGATTAATTATGGCTTGAGATTTACAGAATATTGGAAATGGCTGGCTTGCAGATAAAACAGTTGTGCTCCTGCGTCAGAGTCTAACTTAGGTTTGTGAGAGTGTGACAACAACCCAAGACGCTCTTTCAGGGATGAGCACCTGCATGACAGGCGTGCTGAAGATGACGGTGAGGCTGGAGAAGAGGTGAAGCGGCCTCCAGGAGTCCTCGTGAGGACTGCTTCCCCTCAGGGCGTGCACGCTCCCAGGAAGTGAGGAAGAGAGATTTGGGTGTGTTTAGAAAGTAGGTAATCCACTCCCCCCAGTTTTAAAAAGAATCTTGCTTTAGATGGAAGGGGAGTGTCTTGTGAAGTCTATTACTGTATTTTTAATCTCCTCACCACAGCAGCGGTATCTTTCTTAAGCTATTTTTTGTGACCAAAAAAGTGGTAGGGCTTGGCCCCATTTTGTCTTTGGCTGACTAGAGCTCTCTTTCTTATTGATACGCTTGTATTAATGATACCAACGTTGGAAAAGCTCCAAAAAGACCCATCTGGATTCCTGGCCAGAGTGTTACTAGACTTTGTGTGCTGCAGGAAAGGAAGTGTTCCCGTACAGGGGTATTATTAAACTGGGGGGTTCTGGAATCACTTTAGGATTTGAGAATATAAGGAGAAACCTTATTAATGGTCTGTTTCAACCTTATTTTATTTTTGGAGACATAAATTTACATGGAAGGAGAAGCTTATTGGGATGTACATAGTTTCTTAAATTGGCAAGTGTACAACCATTGTCCTCTTACTACTGGCCTAGTATTCTTTCTGTGATACCATTTAATTGTTGAAACATCTCATACTTTAAAAATTAGACCACAATTACAGTACTAGCTTTTGAGAGGAGTTAGGAAGAAACACTTGAATGTTTTTATAGCCGGTGAATAATATAATATTAGGGATGATGGCACTTGAGAAAACCAGAGAATAAAGAAAGATGTATTTGTGTGTTTCTAAATTGGAGGCTATTTTTCAACTCTGCAGTACCAAGGTAATTCAAACTGGGTTACTATTTACATTTTTGTCTCTCAGTTACGATAACCTGTCCACTGTTGGGAGTGTGTGGTCCCACATGCACTTAAACTACCCAGTGATCATCTCTAGATGCAGTAGATAGTCATTGACTCCAGGAGTTGAACTTGTGGGTAACTGGTCATACACGTTATATTGGAGTGCGAATTGGTTTGCATGTGGCTGCTTTTGGTTTCTGCAGGTCTTGTAGTGCATCCCTGAGCATGAGCGCAGAATGAAGCGACGCTTGGATGACCAGGAGTCACCGGTGTATGCGGCCCAGCAGCGTCGGGTTCCTGGTGGCGCAGAGGCGTTTCCTCACCAGCACCGGGTGCTGGCCCCCGCCCCCCCCGTGTATGAAGCGGTGTCTGAGACCATGCAGTCAGCCACAGGGATTCAGTACTCTGTGACACCCAGTTACCAGGTGAGCTGGAGCCCAGCAAGGGGCTAGGCTGAAGGAGGAGCGCTGGTGATTCATCCAGTTACAGAGTTTTTATAAACATTCAGGTATTAAAAATCTATTTATGGGAGGTATAAATCTATTATGTAAGGTATAAAAAATAATGTAAACGATGTACACTTGTGTATTTACCACACACATTTTTTTTACAAGATTGTTGTTGTAACCTTTGAAGCTCATCGTGTCTTTCCGTGGTCCCATTTGCTCTTCTATCCCTTTAGAGGTAGCCACTAATCTAAACTGTATTTATTATTTCCATGACTTTCTTTAGTGTTTTAAAATCTTTTTTCTCATTGATTGAAGTATAATTGATTTGACAGTGTTGTGTTAGTTTCTGCTGCACAGCTCAGTGAATCAGTTTTACATATACATGTATCTACTCTTTTTTAGATTCTTCCCCATGCAGGCCAATACAGAGTATTGACTAGAATTCCCTGTGTTATGAAACCATTTTATTTATACCTATAGACAATAAAGTTGTTTAGTTTGGGTATTTTTGAACTTGTATCTAAAGTAAAAATGTGTATTTTCTTCTTTGACTCATTTTTTTTAACCCATTCAGTGTGGTTCCTAAGACTTATCCATTTTCGTGCATGTGACCAATTAAGTAGAATTTTCATTCGGTTATGAATTACATGAATATATTCAATTAATTTATCCATTCTTCTGTTGAAACAGCATCAAGCTGTTCCAGACTTTTCCTGTTAGATAGGAGCTGCAGTGAGTGTTCGCAGGTTTTCCTAGTGCAGTGGTACTCACAGTGGCAATCCCTGGCAAGATAAGCTTGCACCAGACTATGGGTCGGTGCTCTACATATTTTATCAAGAAGGTCTTGCTATGGAAATAAAAAAGGCAGTGGAATTAAACAGCATGTTTATTAGTGAAGTAGTTGGTTTGCATTCTGGTGCAAGCTGCTTATTTTTGCAGACCATTCTGCAGGTCTGCTCATTTAACTTATAGGCAGAGTACATCATGAGAAACACTGGGCTGGAGAAAGCACAAGCTGGAATCAAGATTACTGGGGGAAATATCAATAACCTCAGAAATGCAGATAACACCACCCTTATGGCAGAAAGTGAAGAAGAACTAAAGAGCCTCTTGGTGAAAGAGGAGAGTGAAAAAGTTGGCTTAAAGCTCAACATTCAGAAAACTAAGATCATGGCATCTGGTCCCATCACTTCATGGCAAATAGATGGGGAAACAATGGCTGACTTTATTTTGGGGGGCACTAAAATCACTGCAGATGGTGATTGCAGCCATGAAATTAAAAAACGCTTACTCCTTGGAAGGAAAGTTATGACCAACCTAGACAGCATATTAAAATGCAGAGACACTACTTTGTCAACAAAGGTCCGTGTAGTCAAGGCTATGGTTTTTCCAGTAGTCACGTATGGATGTGAGAGTTGGACTATAAAGAAAGCTGAGCGCCAAAGAATTGATTCTTTTGAACTGTGGTGTTGGAGAAGACTCTTGAGAGTCCCTTGGACTGCAAGGAGATCCAACCAGTCCATTCTAAAGGAGATCAGTCCTGGTGTTCATTGGAAGGACTGATGTTGAAGCTGAAACTCCAATACTTTGGCCACCTGATTCGAAGAGCTGACTAATTTGAAGAGGCCCTGATGCTGGGAAAGATTGAGGGCAGGAGGAGAAGGGGACGACAGAGGATGAGATGGTTGGATGGCATCACTGACTCAATGGACATGGGTTTGGGTAGACTCCAGCAGTTGGTGATGAACAGGGAGGCCTGGCGTGCTGTGGTTCATGGGGTCGCAAGGAGTTGGACGCGACTGAACTGAACTGCAGGTCTGAGGACACAATAGGAAGTTTGAGTGTCTAGGAGAGGGTTTGTCGGGCCATAGGGTGCATACATCTTCACCTTTAGCACGTAACGTCAAATTGTTTCTCAAAGCTGTCCCAGTTTATTTCTATTTACTGCAGCACTGTATATTCCTGTCATTGCATATCCTGATCAACACTGATCATTCATCTCTTGTCTGTTCACTCTTTTTTGTAGAAATATAAGAAATTTGTGTTTTGCCCTTTTTAATTATGAAAGTAAATGTCACCATTTAAAAAAAAAAGATATAATGTGACTTCATCCTCTGAGCCCTCAGACTTAACCCACTGGGTGCATTTCTCAGGTATTCAGAGTTTTCTCTGCATATGCAGGCATGTTTATTTACCTTTCTAATTATCTAGATGCACTTCTCTCTTTACATAATTTAGGCCATACAGTGTATACTGTTCCGCTGTTGCTTTTCACGTAATATGTAGTGAATAGCTTTCCACTTGAATATATGTTATAGATCCAAGTAATTAAAAAAATATATATATTTATTTACTCATCTGCTCCAGGTCTTAGTTGCAGCATGCGGGATCTTTAGTGTGGCACGTGAACTCTTGGTTGTGGCATGTGGGATCTAGTTCTCTGACCAGATTGAACCTGGGCCCCCTGCATTGGGAGCTTGGAGTCTTAGCCACTGGACCACCAGTGCACATCCCAAGTAATTTTTTAAAAAATAATTGATAATATAATATTCCATTCCAGGTCAGTCAGAACCATGACTTATGTAACTAGTCTAGAGAGGCGCAGGAGTTCCCTGGTAGCCTGGCGGTTAGAATTCTGGGTTTTCACTGCTGTGGCACGGGTTCAGTCCCTGGTCAAGGGACTGAGCCCCCGCAAGCCGTGTGGTGCAGCCAGAAAAAATAAAGTAAAAATGAAAAAATAAAAAGGTTTGGCTGGTACTGGTAACATAAATTGGTTTAATCTGCCTTGAGAGCGATTTGATAGTTTGTATCAGAGTCGTTATTTTTGTATCTAGAAATTCCATATCTAGGAATTTATTATAAGAAAACAGTCAAGGAAGAGGGAAACCTGGATGACGTAGGAAATGGTAATTCCTTAGGTGTCACTCCTCCACTGGAGCCCGCCTTGCAGCAATATAGTGTCTTCTATGGGGCCAGGTGGGGCAGTCAGAGGACTGTTACAGATCACATGTTAGATTAGGACTTGGAGGAAAGAAAGGTGGTTTGTCTTCCTTGGGTGATTACTTTTGTCTGAACTAATTCACGACTTTTTCCTACACCTGGGATAATCACATTTATTCCTATACCAGAAACTATAATGTGCTCTTATAAAACCAGCCATCACAAATATTTGTAAATGCTAGTTAAGTCTTACAAAAACCCGTTCAGTATATGCATGTTGTAATATAAAAAGCTCAGAAACATAACTCTTCTTACAAGTATTAGAGCTTTTCGAATCGTCTAAATAGTTTCTTTTTACTCCTTATGTTTGTTGTTCCTGTGGATTTGTAAATAGTCGCTCTGTTTCCCACCTTCTGCTCTGCCCAGGGTAATCTTTGTAAATCTGTGGGGACTTGGGGAAAAAACATTGTTAAGTTGTAGTACTTAGTTTACATTGTTTCAAAGTGTCATGTTATTTAGTCTCCTCACCTTGGAGATGTGGCATATCAGGTGTATTGTCCTTAGTTGTTTTCCGTAGTGATTGAAGTTCTGAAATAGGAAGATTTTTAAAGCTTTGGAAATTTTATATAACACTTCTTGGCAATAGAAACAGAAGGAAAGAAAAAAAAAAAAAAGAAATAGAAGGAAAGGGGCTTGTACTTCTATTTTAACCCTAAACTTTTAAGAGGACGAGAGAATAGATAAGAAATATGTTTCATGTTAGACCACCAACAGTTTGGAAAATTTTTAAATTTTTTATTTTAAAAGTAGTAAATAAGGGGAATTCCCTGAGTCCTAGTCCAGTGGCTAGAGACTGGGAGCTTTTGCTCCAGGAACAAATAAGAATATATAGAATAAATAAAACAAAATAAAAATATTCTCTAACCCTACTGTCACAAAATAAAATGGTCACATTTTACTATCTGTTTGTTGTCTAAGATTTAAAATTTTATTGTATTTTTTTTCTGAATGTTAATTTTTTTATTCTAGTATAATTGATTTGCGATGTTGTGTTAGTTTCAGATGTACAGCACAGTATATGTGTGTGTGAGTGTAGGATTCTTTTCCATTACAGTTTATTACCAGATCCTGAGTATAGTTCCCTATGCTATACAGTAGGTCTTTGTTGGTTATCTGATTTATATATGGTATGTGTATATGTTAATTCCAAACTCCTAATTTATCCTTAGTATATTATATATACTGCTTTGTGTAATGTGTTTTAAAAAATTATTTAAAAGTTTAAATCCCTATGCAACACGTGAATACGTTCAGTTTATGGATTGTGAACATTTTTAAGTGTTAAAATATTTGCCTCTCTGTCAGTGCTATTCAAACTGTGGTCCACAGATGGTTGATGTGAATACTTTCATACTAGTCTGTAATGAGATAAGTACAGAAATGGAGTGTTTAGAAACTTCTTTAGCAATTGGACATTGTAATTTTATGTCTGTAAAACCTTGTAATAAAAAATGGCTTATGTATTTTTATCTCACATTATATATAGTAATTCATTTTTATTGTATTTCATAAAAAAGTAGTAGTCCGTGAAGGATTGGAACTTAAGAAAAACTGGTCCTTCACCACAGATAGTTTGAGATATACCAAGCTGTATAATTTTTAATGGCTGTAGAATTCTGCTATAGGATGGGTGGGCTATAATTTATTTCACCAGTTCCCTTTTGTGGGAAATTTGGGTTTCTGGTAATCTTTTCTGTGTGTGTGTTCTTTAGAGGTGTTTGGGGAAGAATGCACAAGCCTTGAAGCTTCTCATCAGTGTTTTGTCCGTTCTAGGTTTCAGCAGTGCCGCAGAGCTCCAGCAGTCATGGGCCCACCATCGCAGCGGTGCATAGCAGCCATCATCACCCCACAGCTGTGCAGCCCCACGGAGGCCAGGTGGTCCAGAGTCATGCTCATCCAGCTCCACCAGTTGCACCAGTGCAGGGACAGCAGCAGTTTCAGAGACTCAAGGTGGTATTCTGCCCCTTCCGTTTCTCTCTTAGCAAGCAACATTGGCTTCAGCTTGTTACTAGTGGTGTTACAGCTGTTTATAGTAGGCCGGGGGTGAAGACAAGAAGTCTTACTTGGGTTTTGTTTTGAAACCTATTTAGATTTCCTGTCTTAGCACCTTGTGCCTGATCCAGAGAATACATTCAAGAGATGTTTTTGGAATGAATGTGTGGTGTTCAAATGTTCCAGGATTGAGGAGCTAATTTCATCTGAAATAAAGTCCATTTTTTGGATGCCTGCTTTTGAACTCTTTAGTTCTTAGCATGGAATAAGGTTTTATTAACATACACATGGTTGACTACAGTCCTGTATGGTAAATGGACCCAAGTATTATGGTTTAATCTTCTTATTCTTTATGACTAGCTGAATTAGCTAGCATCATCAAGTCCATCCTTAGTAAATCACATGCTCCTTTGGAGGAACCTTTATGAAGTTTGGGAAAGGCTATCATTGTGAATAAAAAGTCAGTGTTTTCATCTGATCTACTGAGTGTATGCTGTAGGTTTTCAACACTTTGAAATTCATGAAGCACCCGTGGAGAAATGAAACTTGCATTTCCAGCTAACCTTCTCTCTCTGTTTAGTTGAGTGTTACTTTTCCAAATGTGTGATTATGGTAGTAAGTTTTCTAGATTTCTTTTTTTTCCCCTAGTTTTTATATAAAATTTGAAATCAAGTGCAAGAAGTATAAAACTGAAGACCTATAAAGAGATAAGATGTTTGATCTTTATTTGATCATACAATTGTAATTATATCAAGTAGCTTGCAAGTAGGAATGAACAATGTATCCTCAAAGGACACATCTATGTGTAGCAGATATTTCATCTCTCTCTTTTTTTGGTACTTAATCTAGTTCTCTCTGACTCCTGCCCTCATTGTTTGGGTTCTCAAGAACTTTAACCTTGGCCTAAAGAAATTAAATGTTACATAAATAAAAGCACACCAAAGCTAAGCTATATAGAGGGATTTTGTAAAATTTACTCTGTATATTAGCTTAAGTCATTATAAGTTGACTACGCATGAACATAGTCCTAAAGAGAGTAGAAATTATTTGGGCCTGAAACTTTACTCTGGGCTCTGTCTTTGGGAAGATATTTGTAAGCTATATCAATGTTTTCCTTAAAACATTTTTACTCTCTGTTTATAGAGTGGTGGCTGTATACCAAAATTGTATTGTTGTTACAGACTTAGCATTTCACCGAGTCCTGAAAAAAATTTTTAAGTTGGTTTGGTGTGAATAAATTCCATATTAATACTGTATTCAGCGATTGATACTTTAATGTTGCAAAAGCACTTATAACTTACTTATTAAATTAACAAAAAATATATGTTTATTTCTATATCCTTTTTCCAGTCAGCCCTGTCAAAGCATAGCACCTATTTGATTCTCCTTCCTCACTTGGCTATAAGTATATACAGTGTGCTTTGTATGTTTTATAGGTGCTGTCAAGGAAGCAAGAAAGGGCTTTAGAGTTGGAGTTATAGAGTGAGTCACAGGTAGAGTTAGGTTTTCTTGCTCTGTTCTCTTAGTTACAAGCTCTTGAATGTGATTCCTGGACATAATAACTTGTTGAATTTCCTTTCTAACAAGGAGAGGTAAATGGTTTCTTGTGCCTCCGTGTAGTTTCTTTTAATATTCTCACATTGCTTGCCATTTTTGGATCAGTCTTAAAATGTTTTACAAGCATTTGAACCAACTTCAATAAACCATTTATATTCTATAATAAGGAAGTGTTCAGTGAGAACTCTTAGCTTATTTCATGCATCGACATTGTCTATACTTTCTTCTTTGTCTTTGGCAGATTGATGACAAGATTTGAATAACTTGAGGCACGTTTGGTGTGATTTAGTTATTTGTTGAATGCCAGCGGCATACATATTTGGCACATATTTAGCAAGTTCTCTTTTCAGTTGTTTGCTTGTCTCCCCAACAAGATTGTGAACTTCAGGAGGTTGGGGACCTTACTAATAAATGCCTGTTGCAGTGAGCCAGGAAGATGCATCAGCAGAATCTAAGACCCTCCCCACATGCCTCCTTAAACCTGTAGCTTTCAAATGATTCGTTCCAAGTTGTGTTCTTCTAAAACTGTATACATGCTTTTATAAAAGAGTTGTACTATACTAATTTTTGAACAGTAGTTCATTATGACCTGTACCTTTTTCTTCCAGACACACATACATCACATATACTTTCCTTCTTCAGGTTTCAGCACTTTTTCTCTCTATGTATTTATTATATTACACTGTAGAGTGCTAGTTTTTGTTTCTAATTTTTTGTATGTTTATTTTTGATAATTCTTCTGTTGTGACTGTGAATACTATTCTTAAATATCTTCCAAAGTCTTTCCCTTCTGCAAACTTACTGAGTTTTAGGTTCCATCAATTTGGTCACTAATGAAACATTTCAATATGGAAAATTCTGAATATTGAATTTCAACAAAAATTGTCATGTTATTTGTAAAGTACCAAAAGACCAACTTCCAATGACTTGGAATTGACCAGGTATACACACTGTGCTCTGGCAACACAAATGCCCTCATTAACCCTGGCTATAGTGGAAGTTTGGGCAACTCTTGAGCTACTACTCTTTAATGGCTTATTTGATCATAAAGATTCTGTTTCACAATATGTCATGAGAGTAGTGCTTGTCAAATCAGATGTTTACTTGTGAAACTTTCCTAAACTTTATGTTATATATAATTAAAAGTAATCCCAGAGTATGTAGGATACAGGTAGTGAGCAGTTCCCTTAGATATCTCCTGAGTAACTAAAACTTAAGTTGTCCTAGATCACACTTGTAACCTTCTAGCCCTTCAAACTTGTTTCTCTTTGTGAATGCCCACATGGTGTATAATTTAGTGAATGCCCTCTCTGCCTTATCTTCCATGTCCAGTCAGTCAGCCCCCAAACCCTGGCACTTCTGTCTCCTAAAAAGCTTTTGAATCTGTCCAGTTCTCTCTTTTTGTTTGGTCAGTACTATAATTTATGCCACTCTTGTTCACACATGAGTTAACTTTATAGCATGACTGGTTTTCCTACCTCCTCTTCATCATCTATTTTTCCTGCACCAACTCGTTCTCAACACTGTAGCCAAATTGATACACTAAGTGCAGATGATAAAAATCGGAATTGCTTTCTAACAAGATCCTTTCAGGATCTAGATCTTGCATCGTCTCCTGTGTTATCTCTTATCACTCTTCCTACCACCATTTCTTCTTTTCACCACAGATCCTCTAGCCAAACTAAACTGTTGTCACATTTCCACATATACCAGATGGTGTCCCGTCTGCAGTTTTGCCCATGCTGCTTCCTCTGACTTTCTTCATGGGTCTTCATTTTTGCTAACTTGTACTCATCCACAGGACTAGTTTAGACACCATTTCTTTAGGAAGCCCTCCGGTATATCCCCATAGGTTGGTTGGTTGGTTTATTTTCCTGTGTGTGGAGGGGTGCCCTTCCCTTGTGCTCTCTGCGCATTTGGTGATTGCCCACTTTGCCACTGTGTTATGACTCCCAGCTGGATGTGGAATGAACTTCTGTACAGCAGGGCATACTGTGGCTTATTTGTCATTAATTCCTTGGGACCTCACGTTGGGCCTCGCAGCATGTTGTTGCTTCTTAGTAAATATTTGTGAAATGAATAAATGAATGAATAAGTGAATGATGTATGGATGTGATTATTCTTCACTAATAATTTTATGCAAAACTATTCAAAGCAAGGTTACAGATTTTATGAGTTATTTTTATTTTAAGCTTGAGTTATATTACTGGTACCCATATTAATTTTTAGTGTTTTTAATGTGTGTTTACTATATGTTTCTATTTCATTTAATATGCTGATTTTATTTCAGTATAAATCAGTCTTTTAGAAGTAATTCTTGGCTGGCTTTTCTCTTAATAACCTTGAGATTTGTTCCTGCCTCAGGTGGAGGATGCACTATCCTACCTTGACCAAGTGAAGCTGCAGTTTGGTAGTCAGCCTCAGGTCTACAATGACTTCCTTGACATCATGAAGGAGTTTAAATCTCAGAGGTAAAAGATACATGTGGTTGTACTCGAGAATTTTGCTTGTTATGTTGGTTTTAAAAGGAGGATATAGCTTATTCCCATCTGCTAAATGATAAAAGGCTCTTTGGAGGGGGTTGTGTTTTATTTCCATGGGTCATGTTTTTGTTTTATATATTGTTGTATAAAAATTGAAGGCCCTACACCTTTATTTTGTGCATATTGATAAATTTTTCTTAGTACTTAATCTCAGTAAGGGAAGTAAACTGGTAATGATTAGGCAACTTGCTTTTTAGATTGACTTAAGATACCCTAATATTCTGGCATGGTTCACTATTATAAGAGAGTAACTCATCTGAACAATGTATATAGATACATGATGATTTACACTGGTGTATCAGGGATTGGATCTTGCATGGGAATTGGAGTTGAAGACTTAACTGCCTGAGTATGTGCTTGATGGGACTGTTAGCATGCTTGAATGTCTATTCTGTTTAAAACTGTGACCAAGCCTCTTTGGTTATGAAGATAAATGGCTTTGAATTTCAGAGGTCTTTGGGTGTGGTTAATTTTGTAATATTCAGGTTGATTTTTATTTTCCTGTATAGAGAACTTAGTGGAATGTGAATTTTGTCTTGCCGGAGTGCTTTGTCAAGCTTGCCACTTTAATGTTTGTTTTTGTTTTGTTTTGTTTTTAAATCAGCATCGACACTCCAGGAGTGATTAGTCGTGTGTCCCAGCTATTCAAAGGCCACCCTGACCTGATCATGGGCTTCAATACCTTCTTGCCCCCTGGCTACAAGATTGAGGTGCAAACCAATGACATGGTGAATGTGACAACTCCTGGCCAGGTTCATCAGATCCCAACCCATGGCATCCAGCCCCAGCCTCAGCCACCACCCCAACATCCTTCCCAGCCTTCAGCCCAGTCAGCCCCAGCACCTGCCCAGCCAGCTCCTCAGCCCCCACCTGCCAAAGTCAGCAAGGTGAGCACTTGGAAAACTCTGCACCATGTGAAATGCATCCCTAGAAAGCACCCTCCTTTGACATTTTCCCTTCGTATATAAGGCTTAGATGGATAACACAAGTTAAATTTCACCAGAGAAGATTCAAGTCACATTCCTATAAAGTGGCTCACATTTATAC
Source organism: Okapia johnstoni (assembly GCA_024291935.2). NCBI lineage: Eukaryota > Metazoa > Chordata > Mammalia > Artiodactyla > Giraffidae > Okapia > Okapia johnstoni. The sequence continues at coordinate 29,298,694 of CM044326.1, forward strand.
ACCACATAGTTAAATATCTATTTAAGTCTACACATCAGCAACCTACATGGACTCTCTTGCCCCCAACTTCTGCTGTTTGAACCCTTGAGCATCCCAAGAAGTGACAGCTTTGTGTAATAGTACTTTGATAACACAGGCAGAAATGGTCAGCTTATGATCAGATTACACTGTTTTCTGCATGGTCATCATTTTACAAAAGTTACTCTGTTTACCAGATTAGGCCGTATCAAGCTAAGCAGAAGATCTTGATGATGATGATGAGGTGTTCTTAGTACAGAACTCTACTGATACAGTAGCCATTAGTCACATGTGGCTATATTTAAATTTAAATTAATTAAAATGTAGTTTTTCAGTTGCACCAGCTATACATTTCATGTGCTCACTGGTTTCGTGTGGCTAGTGGCTATTGTGCAGAATAATGCAAATAAAGAACATTTCCATCACCTCAGAGTCTGTTGGGCAGAGTTGGTTTAGAAGACCTTTTTTATGCGGCGTTAACTACAGCAATTGAATTGTCTTTTTGACATTAAAGATCTATGTAGAATAAGGTTTTTTTCCTATTCTGTTCGCACCTGTTGAGCAAGTAAGCTTAAAAATTGCATATGAAAATTCTTCCCTGTAACTGGAGACGTCTCCCACTTTTAAGATTGTGTTTAGAAAATTTAAGGCTGGAATTTGTGTATTAGAATGTGTGAACCCTCTGCTTTTGCCACCCCTGCTCAGTGTGATTTGAGCTGGGCTAAGATGGCCTAGCCAGAGTGAATAAAGTATATATGTTAATCAGACACCTTGTTTCTCTTTACTTTGAACTTTCTTTCCTGTGTTAAACCATCTGTATTCCTGAGGAGAATAAAGACTTTTTTCTTTTTAGCCTTCCCAACTACAAGCACATACTCCAGCCAGTCAGCAGACTCCCCCACTCCCACCATACGCGTCCCCACGTTCTCCACCTGTCCAGCCTCATACACCAGTGACAATCTCGTTGGGAACAGCCCCGCCCTTGCAGAACAATCAGCCTGTGGAGTTTAACCATGCCATCAACTATGTTAATAAGATCAAGAACAGGTTCCAGGGCCAACCAGACATCTACAAAGCGTTCCTGGAGATTTTGCACACATATCAGGTAAGACAGTTGCCCTTTCAGCCTGTCTTAACCAGGTTGCCTTCTGGGGACAACTAGGCCAAGAACTAGTTATTGTGAACACAGTTGTGTCCACTAATTCTTACTGGTAGTTAACCAGTTAGAAATTGTGATGTGTGTTTGTGAAGCCAGTTTGATTTACCTGACTTTAATTGCGTTGTAGCAGCCAGTTAGGATTTTTAAAGTCACTGCTCTGTGAAACAGTGCTGTTTATCTGGAAGTTTAAAGAACAATTTGTGTAATATAGTTAAAGTACAATAGAAGAAGAAATTTCTCTAGTATTTTGTGTTTTATCAGTCAGTAGTGGTCCCTTCAGCATTCACATATACTGCCCTGGTTTTCGAAAGGAATTGTCAGCCGCCATCTTCCACTCCTTTCTCAACCTCAAAGCTTGAAACCAAAAACAGGTGCTAAGAACATAGACTTTCCTCTTAACTGCAGTCCAAATAGATAACATACAAAGCCCCTACCAGACATCTCAGAAAGTGTGCAAAAGCAAGTCATTCAAAACAGTGCCCCTTTAATATGCTCTCTTCCCATTTGCAATTTCCTATCAGAAAGAGCAGCGAAATGCCAAGGAAGCTGGAGGAAACTACACTCCAGCATTGACTGAGCAGGAAGTGTATGCCCAGGTGGCTCGTCTTTTTAAAAATCAGGAAGATCTGTTGTCAGAATTTGGACAGTTCCTACCAGATGCCAACAGCTCTGTGGTAAGTTATTTAGAAGAACTACACAATTGAGAATGGTTGTGATAAGTTAGGAAGCTGGAATCAGGAGACTTTTTCAAAATGACAACTTGCTTTGATAAGAGCACTCATCTCTTTCATGTGTTCTTAATTAGCTTTTAAGCAAAACAACTGCTGAGAAGGTCGATTCCGTGAGAAATGACCATGGAGGCACGGTGAAGAAACCTCAGCTGAACAACAAGCCTCAGAGGCCCAGCCAGAATGGCTGCCAGATTCGCAGGCACTCGGGAACGGGGGCCACCCCTCCGGTGAAGGTGAGGAGGGCGCAGCTGCTCATTGTGACTTTCAGGAATGGTGGTAGCAGACAGTGCGCAAGGCTGACACTTGGATCCTGGATATTTGAAGTTAGTTGGTGTATGTCACAGAAACTCAGTGCAAAGCTTTTTATCTGGCTTTGCGAAGGAATGTTAGAATAGTAATTGCTCCGATTACTTTGAGTTCTTACAGGTTTTCTTTATAGTTTCTCCCTTCTTTGCTATTAGCTCTCATCTATTTCTTTGTTTCCTGCCAAGGGTTTCTGAGACTTAATTTTTCCTGCCTTGTACTAAGAAAGAAGCTGATTAAATTGATAATTGTTTCCAAAATAAGTCAGTGGTCTCTGAGGTCCTCTTGTGAGTAAAGTGCAAATGCTTTGTGGGATCTCCTTGGTCTAGAGGCCTCTTCTGCCCAAGATTCTTTGTTGGGTTGCCAGATCTGAATCATCTTAATCTCCAAGGAAGGACCTTGGGGGTGCAGCAGAGGGCAGTCTTAAACTCCTGTAAGTGACTTATCATGGTGCTCCTTGTTAGGGTAAACACTGATGGTCTGCCTGCAGAAAGCTGAGCCCACTCGCTCCCTCGTGGGGCAGCAGTGCTAGGAGTGGGCTCTGTGTATGTATTGAGTGTTGTTTCAGTGAATTCTGAAGCTGTATATGATGTTGAAGTGATAGACGTGTCTTCAGAATTGAAAGAATAACAAAAGCTAGTGGAATATCTTACGGTAAGAAGTGACCGGTAAATAAGCAAATAACCGCGAAGATGGACCTGTAAGGTGTTGACACTTTTGAAGGACTGTTGAACTATTTTTCAGTGTTTGTAATGGTTTCTCCTTTTGAACGTCAGCTGAACATAGTAATCGTGTATGTTTCTTCACTTTAGTAAGGAGTTTTAATAATACGAGTAGCAAGAATCAGGTCAGCAGATAGGCGCCAGTCTTGGTCTCCTCCCACACTTGATTACCCGCAGGTGGAAATCCTATATTGGGGGGTTAGGATGCCCTGTCTGCCTTTTCCTTAGGCAGTAGAGGCGGACGCTGTGGCTCCTAAGAGAATGCAGTCCATAGTGGCAAAGGTAAATGTGCTGCTTCTCCCAGACTCTGCATTTCTTCACAGGCAGTTGAGAGGTGATTTCTTTATAGTAAATTTTCTGCCTGGAGTTATGTATGACCATTCATTTGCTTTAAAAGAGCAATCTTAAATTAGTCTGAGTGGATATTACTGACAAGGTAGTTATTCCTTCTGTTAGGAAAATAGACTATTTTTTTCATGATTTTTTCAGTTGAACTATTTAAAAGTAAAGGTTAAAGACTGATTACTGTGTATTCCAGATATTTTTATAGCCTCTTCTGCCTCTACAGCTAGGAAGATAAAGCAATAGCGTTTGGTTCCTAATAAAGTTACTTTTAGCCCATGGAAGAAAGTAAGGATATTAGTTCTAACATCACAGTAATGCTGTGACCATTTATGGAAAGAGTTCTTGGCAAGTAGAAAGACCTGTGAACCTCTGGGGGGAAATGACAGGCAATCTGAAAAATAGGGAAGATGAGTGGAAATCTTTTAAGATGTAAAGCAAGTTAGTGACTTGAATTCTCTCATTTGTTGCAAATTATTAATCAGTGGTGGTCAGTGATGGAACCTTAGAACAGAAAGGATAATAAAACTCAGGGGATTCCGTGGCAGTTCAGTGGTTAGGATTTGGCCCTCTCACTGCCGGAAGCCCAGGTTTAATCTCTGGTCGAGGAACAAAGATCCCACTACGGGCAGGGTCAAAAAAGCAAAAACAGAAAAGAACATAAAGCCCAGAGAAACCCTCTTTTTGAATCTTACGTGTTTATATTTTTCCTTTTTTACAGAAGAAACCCAAACTGCTCAGCCTCAAAGATTCTTCTGTGGCAGATGCCAGCAAGCATGGTGTAGGAACAGAATCATTATTTTTTGATAAGGTGAGTAATAAATGAATTGGATTTGATTGAACCCATGTCTCTTATGTCTCCTGCATTGGCAGGCGGGTTGTTTACCACTAGCACTGCCTGGGAAACCCTGCATCACTTTGAAAGACAGTGCGTCAAATTGGAAGACCCCAAATATTAGCTACTAATGTCCAAAGAAAACCACCTTGTCCACAAGATTTTGTTTTGGAGGCATCAAGCTGGTTAGGACTTTGTACTTTCTAACATAGATTTCAAATTGTAGGTCCTCGCCATCTTTAAGAACTGTTAGCACAGCTAGAGAAATGGTAGCACTGTTTGCTTTAATTTTGTGAAATAGTTTGCAGCAAAATATAGCATTTGCTTTGTGGAAAAAAAGCTTTAAAAGAAGTGCATGATATTACTCTCTTAACACTATTGCACTCCTGTTATAAGTACCCAGGTGTATATAGTGAGGCATGTCGGTACATCAGTTGTTGAGGACTTAAAATGACTTGTAACCTTCTGATTGCTTGTGAAACTTATTTGTGGTATTAAATATTGGGAATTCTGATTTAATTGTATGTTGTCAAAGCTCCCCAGGTGATTTTTTTTTTTTTTAAGTTTTGGTTGTGCTGGGTCTTTGTTGTCATGAGGGCTTTTCTTTAATTATGAACAGGGGCTCCTCTCTAGTTGTGATGCATGGGCTTCTCACTGCCGTGGCTTCTCCTGTTTTGGAGCACTAGCCCCAGAGTGCGTGGGCTCAGTAGTTGTGGCCCACAGGCTTAGTTTCTCTGAGGCATGTGGGATCTTCCCAGACTGTGGATTGAACCATGTTGCCTGCACTGGCAGGCGGATTCTTTACCACTGAGCCACCAGGAAAGTCCTGCACCTCTGGGTTTTTGCAAAAGGGCAAATCATGTAACATCTCCATGCTTGGTGCCTCCTGAGTCCATGGTTCTGATCTGAACCATTTCTGAGGGTTGCCTGGGCACTTGGTGCTTTTGAGGCAAATGTAAAAGTCCAGGTCACAGCCAACAGATGGCAAGGAAAGGGTGAGGGAGGGGGACTGAGCAAGTTAATTTTTGTAATAGTGATGGTATTTGTTGTTGTTTTCGAGGTACTTATTTCTTAGACATACTAAAAAAAGTCTGGAGTTCACTTGGTAATTCAGGAAAATGATTGGTGTTTTGGGTTATTAAAATTCTCAGCACTGTAAAGAAAGGAGAAATAGAGGAAACAGATCAAGTCAGAGGACAAAAATACCTTATTTTAAAAGGTTATTAGTCAGGATTACCAGAGTTTGAAAAGAGTGTTGAAAAGGTTCTGTAAACATCTGTTAGGCAAAGCAACAAAAGCCTGGGCAACATTCATATGGTTCAGAGAATCAGGCTCGTGAGATGTAAATGTCTTACTTACTCCAGATCTCTTTTTTCAGAATTTTTATTATAGGCATTTTTAGACATGTGAAATTAAAGAGAATGGTAAAATGATGCCACCTGCACCCGCCATCCGGCCTCAGCAGGTCTCAACTCCTAGCCGGTGTGCTGGTTTCATGTGTACTCTCACCTGCCCCAGATTATTTGGAGACAAGTCTCAGATAATAATATATTGTTTCACCCATAAGTACTTTACTAAGTTTTCTTTCTTTTTTTAATATTTGTTTATTTGGCTGCGCCTGGCCTTAGTTGTGGCATGTGGGATCTAGTTCCCTGATCAGGAATCGAACCTGGTCTTCCTTCATTGGGAGAACAGAGTCTTAGCCACTGGACCACCAGAAAAGTCCCTAAGTTTCCTTTTTAAATGACTCCTTTTTTCAAATATAAGCATTAACACATCTAAAAAAACAAAATTGATTCTTAATATCGTCAAATAACAGTTCAAGTTTCCCCAGTCTTTTAAAAACTATCCAGGATCTCTTGATTTCTCACTTAATTATTTTTCTTTTGGTTGTCTCCATAAGGTCCGAAAGGCTCTGCGGAGTGCAGAGGCCTATGAAAATTTCCTGCGCTGTCTTGTTATCTTTAACCAGGAGGTGATCTCTCGGGCGGAGCTTGTGCAGTTAGTCTCTCCATTCCTGGGGTGAGTGGAGTCAGGAGCTTGGCCCTGATGCGTGATATGAAGGTGAAATAAAACTTAGTTTGTGGGAGTATGTGATAGACAAAATTAATTTGATTATGGTGGGTCAGTTGACTCATAAAATGTTAGTACTAAGAGAGTCCTCTGCAAAGTCTTCTAGTTCAACTTGGGAGATGAAAAAATTGGCAGAGGGCACATTGGCCAAGACTAGTGGTCTCCTGATCCCCTGACAAGTGTTGGATGTTTTATATAGACCAGTCTCTTCCAGGGTTCTAGAATCTTGGCTTTGACAACCAAAGAATTATCTGAACTTTGAAACAATATTCTTGATTAGAAGTATGGCTGGTTATTGCCTTGTTTCAGTACAGTTCTTGCATCACCACCTTAACTGATGTTAGAGCACTCTGTAAGAAAAGGAGAAGCCAGGTATTCAAAAACAGTACTTCTTAGGCAAGAAGTAATAATTGTCACTGGAATTTGTCCAATGATAGCAGAGTTCTGACTCTACATCAAATAGTGGTAGTCACGCCTCAGCATTACTGCATAATGCTTCTAATTGCTCACTAGTTTTTTGTTTGATTCTTTAGGAAATTCCCAGAATTGTTTAATTGGTTTAAAAACTTTCTGGGCTATAAGGAATCTGTACATCTGGAAACCTTTCCAAAGGAACGGGCCACAGAGGGCATTGCCATGGAGATAGATTATGCCTCTTGTAAACGGTTGGGCTCCAGCTATCGAGCCCTACCAAAGAGTTACCAGCAGCCCAAGTGTACCGGCCGGACTCCTCTCTGTAAAGAGGTAAGGCCTTCCAGGGAAGGTATCAGCCCTTAGTCCTCAGCTTCCTCCCGAAGGGAATGGTGCCTGGAATGGAGAATTTATATGAATGAGGAAATCAAAATCCTTTTCTGTCTTTTTTCAAAAGAAAATATTTTGTACTTATATTGAGAACCTTTTTCTAACTATCTTTTTAAATGCTACAAATGAAACTTTTAATGTTAACTGTTTCTTCCCTCCCCTAAAGTTTTGTCTTTTTTAATTGAGAAAGCTTAATCACCAGAAAACTTTGTTACACTTTTGTTTCAATTTCTCTTCTTTTACCCAAAGGTTTTAAATGATACCTGGGTTTCCTTCCCCTCCTGGTCTGAGGACTCCACCTTTGTTAGTTCCAAGAAAACTCAGTATGAAGAACATATCTATCGTTGTGAAGATGAACGTTTTGAGGTACAAGCTCCCTTTATCATTTGAAGTTTGGGGAAGTGAGAGATTCGGAAAGAGAGGATATCTTAAATACCTACCTGAGAGAACTGGCTTTTAAGACCAAAGAGCAAGGGGCTCATATTCTTCTGTGGTAAATGCTTGTTGTATTTACCATGTTTTATGACTTTGTCAGATATATTAGTAATATTTTCATGACAAATATGACTTATCTAGACCACTTTAGCCCTTTTAACTGAAATTATCCATTGATGGCTGAATAATACTCCTTTGAATTTTTAATGGCATTTTAAAGGTTATTGTGTTCTTTGTAGTATTTAAAATCAGTATCGTAAGACCTAGTAGGCTTTCTTGCAGCTGTTTTAAATTACTTATCTTAAAGTGTATATTATTTTTAGCAGGTATCTTACTAACATGGTTAGCAAACCAGCTCTCCTGTGAGAACTGGAACTCTTCTGTCATATTTCTGATGTTAATTTGTCTCCTTTTGAAAGAAAGTTGAATTAGGGACTTCATTTTAAAGTAGTTGGGAAGGGTAGAGCTGGAGTGAAGAAATGAGCTGGTCGAGAGCCCTGATACCAGAAGCAAGAGTACTGGAAACAAACTCAGTTCCCAGTGTGTTTAAATATCTGGTTCACTGATATCAACAAAAAGGGAATGTTAAATGTGTCTAGAGAAGGAAAATTACATGCTTCCTTTTTAATGTATGTATTATGTAAAACCAACTGTCCCTGCTCTTCCTATGGATGGGAGATGTTTTGCTCCTTTTTTAACCCATACTGATTTAGCTCTCTGCCAGTTATCCCCCTTCACACTTGCTTCCCGTTTCTGGCATGTTTTGAATGAAGAGCCACATGTTGGTTGGTCCGCTGGGCCAACCAGTGTTTATGAGGACCTTCGACCATTTGCAGAAAAACTCAGTCATGACAGATGTTAACTTCGATGGAAAGTTTTATCAAGCTGAAGAAAGCATTTCTTTTTTTTTTTAACCTATGTTTAGTCAGTTTCAATGATGTGTTAGCAGAGATTGACGCCTGTTTTGGACAGGATATTCTTACTCTCAACTAGTACGCCTGCAGAGGAGAGGCATCAGCCTCATTTCCTGCTTGTTATTGCAGTAGTGAAGATGAAAGAAATGTGTGTGTGTATGCATATATACATGCTGAGGATTGGATGGGATAGACTAATTTGAATCCTTTATACATCAGGATTGGTTAATATTCCTGTAATACGGTCAACCCCTAAATCCCAATGACTTGAAAAAGACAGATTTATTTCCTCGTCATACTGCATGTACATTGATGTTCAGCCGAAGATTCCACTCATCACAATTGCTTGGGGACCTGGGCTGGCAGAGTGCCACCATCATGAACAGTACCAGTGACTATAGGGGAAAAGCTCAGGTGGATCTTGCACCCTTAAATGCTCTAGCCTAGAAGTAATGGATGTTACTTTGACTCATCTGTTAATAGCTCATAGGCCAGAACTAGTTACATGGCCCTAGCTAATCTCAAGGCAGCCAGGAAGTCTAAGCCATCATTTATCCATAACTGGGGAAAGGGGGCATTAAAATTTTTGACAAAATGACTACCATAGTCCTCAAACTAGAAAGTTAGGAAACATTTATACAGAGTCATAGACCCTTGAGACCGCTCATTTCCTTTATTTTCTGTTTCTCATCTAGAAAATTTTGTGTTAAGCTTTGGAAAAAAGTTAACTCAGGGTTGCTAGTCATGTCTTTAAGCAGGTTAGGCTTGGCCCTTGCCAGAAAATAAAGTGTCAGGAATATCCAGTGAGAATTTAAATGGTTACCCACAGATACAACATTGAAGCTCTTAAGGGTGCTCTTATTGTGGTAGATGTGGAACAATACATTAAACATTTAAACATTTCAAGTTACTCTGAAAAACTTTACTCATGAGATTGATTTACTATCTTGAATGATCTTTTTTGGATTTGGTGGTAGTGGCTGTTGTTGTTCGTAAGAGATCTGAGTAATTCACAAAAGTTCAGGGAAAAGTGTCAGTAAGGTTGCCTCCTCTTAGGTCCCTCTGGCGTGGGGGCCAGTAGTCCTCAGTAAACCACACTGGTGGTGCTAGAAGTATTAACTACTACTTTGTTGTTGTTGTTCCATTGCCAAGACGACTCTTTGCAACCCCATGGACTGCGGCACATCAGGCTTCCCTGTCCTTCACTTACCTCCCTGAATTTGCTCAAATTCATGTCCGTTGAGTCGGTGATGCCATCCAACCATCTCATTCTCTGTCGCCCCCTTTCTCCTCCTGCTCTCAATGTTTCCCAGCATCAGAGTCTTTTCCAATGAGTTAGCTCTTCGCGTCAGGTGGCCAAAGTTTTAAAGCTTCAGCTTCATCATCAGTCCTTTCAGTGAATATTCAGGATTTGGATGTTTGCTGTGTGCCTGGTATTGTGCTAAATCCTTTATGTGGGTTGTATCGTGAAATCCAGAACACAACCTTCTGAGAGTAGGTGGTGGTATTCTTGTTTTACTGATAAGCTAGCAGTTTCATATGGCCATGGTATGGCAGAGCCCAGATTCAAATCCAGGGAGTTTGACTTCCACCTTCTACTCCCAACAGCTATTCTGTTCTGGTTTGGGTCCTGAGCACACTTTGTCTTTTTTTTTTTTTTTTCTTTTTAGCTTGATGTAGTTTTAGAGACCAATCTGGCAACTATCCGGGTTCTGGAAGCAATACAGAAGAAACTTTCCCGCTTGTCTGCTGAAGAACAAGCCAAATTTCGCTTGGACAACACCCTCGGGGGCACATCGGAAGTCATCCACCGAAAAGCACTCCAAAGGATATATGCTGACAAAGCAGCTGATATCATTGATGGTCTGAGGAAGAACCCTTCCATTGCCGTCCCAATTGTCCTTAAAAGGTACTTGAGTGCATATGCCCTTCATGCTTTAGTGTGCTTCTCAACAGATTTATTGTCCCATTAAATAAGGTTCTCCTTTTTTGGCCCACTTATTCCGTGAGACCTCCATTTCTGCTCATCCTCAGCTGTAGGAAGTCAGGTGGATAGTGTGGGATAGTGGAGGTTCTTGATGGGGTTCTGTGTCACCAACAGCAGAAAACAAACCTTTCCAGTCTATACTGGAATGCTCTGTGTGTTTAGGGGGATATTTTAAAATAGAGAACAAAGAAGAAAACAGCCACCCACCTTCCTGCCACTCAGTACTAACCGATGTTCACATCTTTTGTTTTTTAATAAGGAAAATCACTTTGTCTTTATAAAATTGATATATTACTTAAAAAGCCTTAGTGTCCCATAAAAATCCAAGAATGTCTTTCTCCTAACCAACCTTCAAACCAAGGTATAGAGGGACCGTTGAACCCACCTAAATAAGGCTGTAGGTATCGAGGAGGCCAGGGCTGAGCCCCAGGCGCCTCGAAGTCCATGGCGCTCTGCGCTCTACTATAAATCTGGTCCTCCCTCTGTATCACCTGGTGAAAGCTTATGCACTGCACAGTTCACACGTGCCCAGATTTTCTTGTTCCTCCCCAGTCTTCTCTCAAGAGCTGGCAGAAGGTGTTTGTCTTCCTGCCAGTAGCATTTAACTTTTGTCTTCGAGGTGGAGGATCTCCTTCAGTTCTAGTGCTGGTTTTGATTTTCTCCTCTCTTCCAGAGGATCAGAGTCGGTTGTTTTCATTGGAACTTCCAAGCTCTGTCCAGAGGAGCATTGTTGTGCAAGTTCTCTGCTCTTGGACATTTGCGTTTACATTAGCATATAAACATTCTCAGAAGTCCTGTAGCAAAGAAACTTGTTTCACTTTGTTTTTTAGCTGGCCAAGGAAGAGAATACTTTTCTAGGGTATCCTGTGGAATGTTGTTTGAGAAATAACTGTTCTTGGCAAGATTTCTGACTTTGGGATAAATTACTTCCCCATAGTAGGTCCTGAATGAGTAGTTTTCTCATGTATCAGAGTTCAAGACTAGTTTGAATAAATTTACCCCAAAGTTGCCAACAGATTTGACAGATCTGCTATACCTTTTGACCTTTGAAAGTAAACCTGACATATTTCTTACTTCTAAACCCTTGTGAGATGAGGTGCTGTTATCCCCTTTTTACAGATAAGGAAGCAGTCTTATATGGCTAATGTGACAGAGTCAGGATTCCAGTCTGCAATTCTAATATGACTCCTTGCCTTAAAATTCCCTCCTCTGGACTCCCGTGTCTTTCTTTTTCCACCCTCCACCCCACTAGGTTGAAGATGAAAGAGGAAGAATGGCGAGAAGCTCAGAGAGGCTTTAACAAGGTGTGGAGAGAACAAAATGAGAAATACTACTTGAAATCTCTGGACCACCAAGGCATCAACTTTAAACAAAACGACACCAAGGTCCTGAGGTCCAAGAGCTTACTCAACGAGATTGAGAGTATCTATGATGAGGTGAGTCGGGGGTCTCAACATTTGTGAGAAGTCTCCAGTCTGTATGCTCAGCATAGCTTTGACTCCTGCAAATTACCTTTTTTGTTAAATGAGCACGAGACCCTCCAAGGTTTGTTGATTGTTGCTTCATAGGATAGACTTCTATTCCCAATTCTTCCACCATTTTAAATCTAAGGCTCACTAAGCTGTTGTACTGGTTTTCCAGTTTTCCATCCTGGTTATAGTTCATGCCCACTGCCACCCTCTTCCACTTCTCTCCATATTTCCTTCTAACATATATTCCTTCTTGTAGCCTATCTCAACTTGCCACAACTTAAAATACTGTCTTTGATCCCCACACTCTTTCTTTCTCTCTCTGTTTTTGACCATGCTGTGTGGCTTGTGGGATTTCAGTTCCCCCACCAGGGACTGAGCCCAGGCCTTTGGCACCGAGAGTGTGGAGTCTTAACCACTGGACCGTCAAGAGAATTGCCCCCAGACTCTTTCTAATCCTTGTTCATTCGGCATCCTTCAGGATTATGTAGAGTACTGGGAGCTAGGATACAGAGATGAATAAGAAATTAATCCTTCTTTCTTTGAGCTCACAGTCTTAGGGGATGGATAGAAACAAATAGAGTATGATTGTGAATTTCTGGAAGTGGTGTGATCTTGAATTTTAAACTTTATTATGAAAATATCAAGCATACATGAAAAGGGAGAGAACAGTAAAATGAACTGACGTAAATTTAATTTCCCCTCTGTCTTGCCAGTTTTGTTATATCTGCCACCTTCCTCACTCCCAGAAGTATTTTAAAGGAAATTTTAGACCTCATATCATATCCTCCATAAGTACTAATGTAAAATTTTAGAAGATGGTCCCCTTTCTGTGCTACTGTCTTTTAAAAGTTTCAGTGTCTGGGAGATACCAGTCATGGTACCTCCAATCATTTTGGTATCAAACCACATCTTGCACATTATCTTTTTGTTTCTGGAAGTTTTTGATTGGAAAATAGTGGCCATTATGGTTAATAGAATGTACTGCTGGCGTAATCTCGTAGGTCTGTTTGTTGCTTTTGTAGCTGTCACATAATACTTTGTCTCTCTCTCTCTCTCTCTCGCTCCTGGTAGAGGCAAGAGCAGGCTACGGAAGAAAATGCTGGTGTACCTGTTGGCCCACACCTCTCACTTGCCTATGAAGACAAACAGATTCTGGAAGATGCTGCTGCTCTGATTATCCACCACGTGAAGAGGCAGACAGGCATTCAGAAGGAAGACAAATATAAAATCAAGCAAATCATGCATCATTTTATTCCAGATCTGCTCTTTGCTCAGAGAGGTGATCTCTCAGATGTGGAGGAAGAGGAAGAAGAAGAGATGGATGTAGATGAAGCCACAGGGGCAACTAAGAAGCACAATGGTGTTGGGGGCAGTCCCCCTAAGTCCAAGCTACTGTTTAGTAACACAGCAGCTCAGAAGTTAAGAGGGATGGATGAAGTGTACAACCTCTTCTATGTTAATAATAACTGGTATATCTTTATGCGGCTGCACCAGATACTCTGCTTGAGGCTGCTGCGGATTTGTTCCCAAGCTGAACGGCAAATTGAAGAAGAAAACCGAGAAAGAGAGTGGGAACGGGAAGTGCTGGGCATCAAGCGAGACAAGAGTGACAGCCCTGCCATCCAGCTGCGTCTCAAAGAACCTAGTGAGTGTTAGGGTTGTCAGTCTGCAGAAGGTGTGAGAGTTCGGGGATGTAGTACCTAGCTAGACTCAGGACTGCTTTCTTCTATGTTAATGCATAGAGCACAGGCCGTCCTTAGAGGCTGGCTGGGTTCAAATCCTAGCACTGCAATTTACTGGTTGCATGACCTTACTGAAACTCTCTGAACACTGTTTTATCTGTACACTGGAGGTGCTACTTGTTATCTTGTGGTGCTTTTGGGAGAATTGGGGGAAATATGCAATGCACCCTGTGCCTTCCTTAGATCATAGACCCTCAGTAGCTGGTACTGTGGACACCAAGGAAGTGGGTGTCAGTTACCTTTGTTAGTTTCCCAGATGGAAGGTCTCTCTTTGAAAGGACAGAGAATGACTGAAGCATCATAGTTGGTTCCACTCCACGACAGAACAACTGTTCGTGCCTGAGACAATTGCAAAAAAGGAGATGGGGACTCGGGAAATGGTTTGAGACAGCAGAACAGGAATGAAGATAGAAAACTCAGAAAAAGGAAAATAAGTGAAGGTTAAGGAAGCCTCCACATGCTCTACGTGATTCTGTGCCACTTGCTTCTAGATCTCCCTTCAGGTTGTAAGTTAGGTACTTAAGCTGTTAGCCAAAGCTCTTCTGTGAAACCTTCTTGTGTGTTCTTTAGGAAATAACCCATTTTTGGAGTGAATTATCTTTTTTTTTAACTGTTAGTAATGTAAGAAGCCCATGTGAAGCCCTGGCCATCTATCTATTGGAGAGCAAATGACCTTGGAAATTAATTCTAAAAGCCTTTATCTGGATTAATCCTAGCTTGAGAGAGACATCTTTTAGACTTCAGTGTGGTGGTTCCCTCTGCTTGGGTAGAAACGAGAAAGATGACCTGATCTTGGCTTGACCATTGACTTAACCTGATTTTTGAGGCTAACAGTTCATTCTTGAGTAATAATGCCAAGCCTCCACTGATCATGGCTCACGTGATTTGCACCAATAGAACTCGTAGCTTTATTCTGACGTGAAAGCATTTTTCACAGCAATAGCACAGCCCATGCCTCTGCTGTGGATCTGAACAAGGTCATGTTCTGTCAGGAAACTCAAGCCAGTTGCTTCTCTTAAATAGTAGTTGTCCTGTTTTGCCTGTCTTGAATGAATCCGTCACACTTCAAATAAATGGAAATGGACTCAACTTTGGCTCTCAGAGCCTTTTTCCCCCTGCACAAACTTTACAAAGAGGTAGCTAAATGTCAAAGACAAAGGAGTTGTCTTTGTAATTTTTTCTCATTGTAGTGAACTTTTTGTTGAAGTACAATACATATACAGAATTGCATAGCCCAGTGAATTTTTACAAACCAAACACACCTGTGTAACCAGCACCCAGGGTAGGAAACAACATAACCAGTAGCCCCCTTGCACTGCTGTCTGGATTGCCGGCACTGGAGATGAGATTTGCCAGTTTTTCAGCTTCATGTACATAGGTCTTATTTTAGTAAGCTAAAGGCGGAGTCCTTTCACCTTTCCTTGTGCGCTCTGTTAGTTTCCAGATGTCTCTGTAACAGCTGATAAGGTTTCTATCTGGTGGTTGAGGTGATTCATATACAGCAAGTATAGATCATTTGATGTAATTTGTGAAGTACAATGTTGGGAATGTACTTTTAAACAAAAGGACTTTGACAAATGCAGATACTTCATTATTCATAAAGGATTTAATCTGCCCTCCTAGTTTCCTGTTCCTGAAAGGTTTCTCAGTGCTAGTGTTTGGTTCTGTCTGCCTTTTCTCTTCAGCCCTTTATGCTTCATTGAAATAGCTATTTGAGTAAGCGACCCATGTCGAGGGTACTCCCTTTGCAGGCTCCTTTCCTAGCAGGGAGCCGACAGCTTTTTGAAGAAACTTCTTCCCGGGGATATTTTGCTCTCCTGTCATGCATTGCCAGGCCGTACTGTAAATAAGTGTTTTGGTCAGTCAGAGTGGTTAGAAGCCGCTGTTGAAATTGTAGCGTCACTCTCCTTTGATAGACAGTGCTGGGGTTGTGGCCACCTGTCAGATCTCATCTGTCTGCAGCAGACTGAATACTGAGGGTTTGTTCTGTCCAGTGCTTTTCAGGCCAGCTGTGGGATTTGCCCTCCCCTCTCTTCCTATCTTTTCTTAGCAGGGTAAGGCCTCACCTCTCCCCTCTTTCCCACAGTGGATGTTGATGTAGAAGATTATTACCCAGCTTTCCTGGACATGGTGCGAAGCCTGCTGGATGGCAACATAGACTCGTCCCAGTACGAAGATTCGCTGAGAGAGATGTTCACCATTCATGCCTACATTGCCTTTACCATGGACAAACTCATCCAGAGCATTGTCAGACAGGTGAGGGTGTGATGTGGGCGAGGGTTGGGGAGGGAGACAGTCCTCGTCTACAGGTGGGTCAGGAAAGAGATGAGGCAAGTTTTTTTTGGGAATGGACAGGCAATTTTCTCATGTGATAATGTTAACGAATACGTGGTTCTGTAGAGGGAGGGAGAGGTTGAGGTGATGTCGGATTTCTCCTGTTAACTGAGTGGAAGGGCTTCAGCCATGTGATTGAGTGCTTTGCTCAGTGTGCCCTGGGAGGAGGCACCTACCTCAGACATGAGGTTTTGCCCCCAGCTCCTGTCCTACCTTCCCAGCTCTTATGTCATGTACTAGGTGTGAGCTGTTTCCTCTTCTGTGAAAAGTGAAAGTGTTAGTCACTCAGTCGTGTCTGACTCTTTGTGACCCCATGGACTGTAGCCCACCAGGCTCCTCTGTCCATGGAATTCTCCAAGCAAGAATACTGGAGTGGGTTGCCATTTCCTTCTCCAGGGGATCTTCCTGACCCAGGGATCAAACTCCGATCTCCTGCATTGCAGGTGGATTTTTTTACCGTCTGAATAGGTATTGGTAATTCTATGGACTTTCCTCATTTAACATTTGAAGTTCTTTTTACAGGAAGGGTTTTGTATAACATCTTTTATAATACTCTGTCTGCCTCACTATCTGAGACTCCCTCTGAGTTAGGTTTGTAGTTGGTTTTGTGGTTTATTCTTGGGGTACCCTGGGAGTTTGTAGAACGTTGTTCTTTACAACAATGATAATTTTATAGCAAATAACATGTAATAGGTTTCCATTCCTTTGCCTTTTGTTCAGAGTTCTCAAAGGTATCAGTCTGTTGTTAGTGCGCTTTTTTCTTTAATTATTAATTTTGGTTGCACTGGGTCTTTGTTGCACATGAGCTTTCTTTCGTCATGGCAAGCGGGGGGCTGTTCTTCATTGCGGTGATCAGGCTTCTCATTGCAGTGGCTTCTCCTGTTGCAGAGCATGGGCTCTAGGGCAGAAGGGCTTAGCTGCTCTGAGGCACGTGGAATCTTCCCGGACCAGGGATTGAACTTGTGTCCCCTGTGTTGGCAGGCAGATTGCTATTCACTGCCCCACCAGGGAAGTCCCACTTTTTTCTTTAAAGTGGAAAGTGCCTTCCTTAGGTAAAATCACAAAGGAATCCTTTGTGAGGTACTCTTGCCTTTGTCTTGAGTTTAGAAGGATGTGTGGCTTTGCACCCCTCTCATAGGATCTACTCAAAGTCGAGGAATAACTGAATCTTGGCATCTTCACAAAAGTTGTCAGGGAGGGAGCTGCAAGTTGAAGCGGTTATTAGGCCTTCCCTTAAGGGGTCTTTATGTTGACAGAAATCTTTACATGGGTGTAATCAGCAATGGTCATAATTTTTGAGAGACTAATGCCTATTAATGTCCCCTAAATTTATATATAAAAGAGTCCACTTACCATACCATGTGCTTATGTTTCTGTTTATAAGTTTACTGTGGCTGTAGCTAGAAGTAACGTCTTTCATACTATCACCTCAACTTTAAAAATCCAATACAACCAGCTTTTTTTTTTTTTCCTGTAAGCCCACAGTTGGTTTTTTAAACAATAGATTAGTGATTAGTCCATTTACCAGAAGCACTTGGTGATGATTTTGAGTCAGTAATACGTAAGGTCCAGTCTTTTTTTTTTGGAGACAGATTGTATCCGGAAATCCAAATCTAGTGTTTGAAAAACATATGTTTATACTTCTCAGCTTAACTCCTGAATTGGAGGCATAACATTTCTCCTTAAATCCTTTGCTGTTCTCCCAGAGTTCATTATTGACTGGAGGTGGAATATACATTGCAGGGTCAAACCATATATTTAGCTTACTTTTCCAGACTAGTTTAATACGGGTTTGCTTAAGAATACAGTAGGCAGTCTCATAAATGTCTAGTGTGCGACTGAAAGTATGGCCAGACCAGGTAGGGACTAGACTGGGAAGGTTTTTTCCCTCTCCGGCATGCCTCTTTTCTGGACATCTCCCCCATCCTCACGCTTGTCTCTGCAGGTGAACATCCGGCCCCCTGAGTGTTTTCAGCACTGACACTACCAACCTTGCCAGTCCAGGTGCTCCTCTGTAAAATGTCTGTCTACCAGACACACTCATTGTGTCGTTTCAGTTCAGTAGGAGAGAGAATCTGACAAGCTTAGCATTGGGTTGGGAGTTTGCCTAGTTGTGCCTGGATTTATAATGCTACCCTTTCCAAAGACTGGGTGGGGCCAGAAATCCAAGAAGAGAGTGTAGAAGGAGTCGGTGACCTTTAACAGGAATGTATAAAGATGTATCTACATAGTAGAGACCATGCTTTGTATACTTTTTTTTTTACACTGCTTTTTTCTCTTAAACATTGTATTTTAAGCTTTCCCCTGTATTATCAAGTTATAAGCATTATTTTAACAGTCACGTTAAAAGCTGTTGTATGGCCTAATGTAATTTAGCCATTTCCAGTTGCTGGCCTTTATACCACCATCAGGTCACTCACCATCTGACCTTACATTTTGTCCATTTATCTATAAATATACATACTTGTCATTTAAGACTTTTTCAAATGTTAAAAATAAGTAGTTGTCATAGTTACTAGTGCATCAAAAAGAGTGTATCTTCCTAAAAATAGAATAGCTTAGCGGTTATGAGAATTTTAAAGTAAAATCGATAAATTGTTATTGCAATTAACGTTTTGCTTTCTTTTTTATCTGTTTTTCACATCCTGTGGCGTTTTAAGGGGTAAAATTTCATTTGAAGGAATTTTTATTTTATGATAGATGATATCGTCATGACCTATAAGAATGGAGTCTCTGAAGGGTTCAGCTTGCTAGTTATCAGAGAGTTTAGTAAGATAGCCACAGAAGTTGCCGGTAGTCAATCATGATTGACATGTATTGAAAATGAGTTCATTTGCATAAAATTTAAATACTATGCTTTTATTATCAGATGTGGAAAAATAGGGAGTGTGTTAGAAAGAATATTGGCCTGGGGTCCAGAAACTTGAATATTCATTCTGACTTAGCTCCTTCAGCTGAGTGCCAGTGACAGATTAATTCAGCAACAACTTCTTCAGTGCCTGTTGAATTTCATTTTGTACCAGGGCTTTGAATATAGGAATGGATCTTGTTTTCATGATTCTCCAAGTTGCCTCTCCTCACCTTAGCACACAGTGAGTTTTCTTATCTAAAATGTAAATTTGTCTCATATATAACAGGGCACCCCTGAAGATAGTGATTTTATATGATTAATTTTCTAAAATTTTCAACCAAAAAAACCCTTTTTTTTAACTGAGTGATTGGAACCACCATAGGAAGGCTGAGTATATGATGGGGAGAACTGTATTTTTGGTTCCTGATGACTTGCCTTTGCTTGATTCCAGCTGCAGCATATTGTGAGTGATGAGATCTGTGTACAAGTGACTGACCTATACCTGGCAGAAAACAATAATGGGGCCACAGGAGGCCAGCTGAACACACAGACTTCAAGGAGCCTCCTGGAGTCAACATATCAGCGGAAAGCTGAGCAGCTCATGTCAGATGAAAATTGCTTTAAGGTGAGAGTTACTCATTTAGTCAAGGAACACGCTGATGACAGTGTAAACTGCTGGGACTCTACCCCGCAGAAGTCAGAGCCATACCAGGGTGCTTTGACCCAGTGTCTCCACTCCTAGAATGCCTTGGAGTTCCTTTGAACTCATTAGAAGAAATATAAAAAACATGAAAAAGTAAAGTCTCATAGGCAGTCTGTTTCTTGCCTTTAAAAAAATTTGTTCTTGTATATGATTTTCATTTTCTCTGAACTTTTTTTTTTGATATTAAATGCTTTGTGAATATTGTTTAAAAATGTAATCCATGGTCATTGTAGAAAAGATAGGAAATGTAGAGAAAAGAAAAACCAGTTGTCTACGGTTTTCCCCAGAAACAATCATTGATGGCATTTCTAAACTTTTCTATGTTTGTATGTATATTGAAAGAGATTATACCGGGCAAAACATTCTGTGTAACTTATTTTGCTCAATTAGCAAACCTCTGGGTCTTCAGCATCTTTTTATGACCATTCAGTATTTTATAGAAAATTATGCCCATCTATTTGGACATTTAGGTTGTTTCCAGTTTTCCACCGTTATAATAGCTAATTAGAAAAGCAAATAGCTGGAAACTGGAAACAATCTAGATGTCCAGCCCTTAATGGGAATGGTAAATGGCAGCCTATTGTGTGACTGCTAGATGACATATTTTGCAGCTCTTAAAGTTAATTATATGTTAGTAAAAATACTGAAGCAAATAAAAGGACACAAAATTATGTGTATTATTATTGCAGCTGTGTAATATGTATAGTTGAACAAAGCCTGTATGTATTAATGTAAGGACAAGTTAGGTGGCCCAGAGTAAGGTTTATAGTTGGCCAAGCAGAGAGAGCTAACAAAAGTTTAACCTCGGTGAGCATGTCCCATGTACTTTAATGATCTGACCCTCAAACTGTTCACTTAGCTGTGTGTGCTTCTACTTTCAGCCTACTGTTGGCTTAATTTAGAATCAAAAGACCTGGAACCGAGTTTTCTAGTTCAGTCACAGTTACGATGCTCTACTACCTGAGGACTTTCCCACTACAGAGGAGAGTTCCTAAGCCTTGCATAGTTTTAAATCTATAAATGTTTACCATAAGCTTAATGTGTGCTTGTTTCATGGTGACAGAATTACCACCCCCACCTACAGTGAGTTAACAGATTGTGTGGTGAGGGCCTATGAAGGAATGGGTAGACTTACCCTGTAGATAACACATTTGTCAGAATAGCAGAGGGAACAGAAGGCTTGGTAACCAGGAATATTGGGTCATCACAGTGACCTTTTTCTTTAAAATGTTTTACATAGAAAATGAAAGAACATAGTATGAGCATTAAGCTAAGCATAAGCAGCCCTTCAAACCCCCTGCCCAGTCCCACCTCCAGCCTCCTCTCCCTTCATTTGTTTCTAGGCATATTCTCTAGTGCTTTTTAAAAATTTGGCATGTTTAACTCTCCATATAACCACTCAAACCCTTTCCTATGCACTTACATATACATGTGTATTTATGTAGAAATACATTTTTTTAATTAAACTATGTACTTTGCATCTTGCTTTTTTCCACTTAATATGTCTTAGAATTTGCTCTATTTTGGTTTATATAGACATAGCTCATGTTTTTCAGCTGCTGTGTCATACTTAATAGTATGAATGTACCATAGTTTTTTGTGGTTTGTTTGTTTGTTTAGGGTATTAGCTCCCTCACCATGGCTCAAACTTGAGCCCCCAACAGTGAAAGCCCAGAGTCCTGACCACTGGACCACCAGGGAATTTCCTGTGCCATAGTTTTTGTGTTGTTTTTTTTTTTTTTAATTATTCCCCTATGGGTGAATGTTTTAAGCTATTTCTGTTTTTACTATCTCAAATAGTGCTTCACTGAACAGCATTTACAATTTATATTCTTGTGTGCATGTGGTAGTGTTAAGGGTTCAGTTCAGTTCAGTCACTCATTCGTGTCTGACTCTCTGCGACCCCATGAATTGCAGCATGCCAGGCCTCCCTGTCCATCACCAACTCCCGGAGTCTACCCAAACCCATGTCCATTGAGTCGGTGATGCCTTCCAGCCATCTCATCCTCTGTCGTCCCCTTCTCCTCCTGCCCCCAATCCTTCCCAGCATTAGGGTCTTTTCCAATGAGTCAACTCTTCGCATGAGGTAGCCAAAGTATTGGAGTTTCAGCTTCAGCATCAGTCCTTCCAATGAACACCATGACTGATCTCCTTTAGGATGGACGGGTTGGATCTCCTTGCTGTCCAAGGGACTCTCAAGAGTCTTCTCCAACACCACAGTTCAAAGGCATCAATTCTTCAGCACTCAGCTTTCTTCCCCGTCCAACTCTCACATCCATACATGACTACTGGAAGAACCATAGCCTTGACTAGACGGACCTTTGTTGGCAAAGTAATGTCTCTGCTTTTAAATATGCTATCTAGGTTGGTCATAACTTTCCTTCCAAGGAGTAAGCATCTTTTAATTTCATGGCTGCAGTCACCAGAAATGAAATTACTGGGTTGAAAGGGTAGGGTATGCATATTTTAGGGCTTCCCAGGTGGTGCAGGGGTAAGTGAAGTGAAAGTCCCTCAGTTGTGTCTGACTTATTGCAACCCCATGGACTATACAGTCCATAGAATTCTCTAGGCCAGAATATTGGAGTGGGTAGCTTTTCCCTTCTCCAGGGGATCTTTCCAACCCAGGGATCGAACCCAGGTCTCCCACATTGCAGGTGAATTCTTTACCAGCTGAGCCACAAGGGAAGCCCAAGAATACTGGAGTGGGTAGCCTATCCCTTCTCCAGGGGATCTTCCCAACTCGGGAATCGAACTAGGGTCTCATGCATTGCAGGCAGATTCTTTACCAATTGAGCTGTCAGGGAAGCCCGGTGCAGTGGTAAAGAACCCGCCCAACAGTGCAGAAGCTGCAGGAGACAGGTTTAGTTCCTGGGTTGGGAAGATTCCCTGGAGGAGGAAATGGCAACCGACTCCAGTATTCTTTCCTGAAAAATTCCATGGACAGAAGAGCCTGGTGGGCTACACTCCACGGGGTCGCAAAGAGTCAGACACGACTGAGCATGCACACACATGCATGTTTTAAAGTTTAAACTTTAATGGATATTCTCATTTCTCTCCCAAAGTGAAAGGATATATCAGTGTGCACTTTGATAAGAGCATTTATATCCCCATAACGCTTAGTATTATCAAGCTCATTTTTGACAATTAGATGATTAAAAAATATTTTAATTCATATTTCCCTATTTCCTCCTGTCACCCATTTTTCCTCTTCTGTGTGTTGTGTACTGGCGTTCGCATCCTTCACCATTTCTGGGGGAGCAGGATTGTATTCTTTTTATGTACTTTTTCAAATATTTTTGTTATGATTTATTTGTTTGATTTTCTTTGTTATGATTTCCCTGAAATTGGTTGGTCTTCCCCTTTGTTGTGTTTTTCAGGGCCCAGCTAAGTGTCACTTCAATGAAGTGGAATCTTTCTCAATTCACTGAGGGGGGAATAGCATATTGCCCATGTTTCTAGAATAGTACCTTTGTAGTTATTTTGTTGTAATATAAATATAGCTGTTTGTATTCCTTTTCTTTTACTGAATTAGGCTCCTCCAAGCAAGAAACTGGGGCTTCCCCAGTGGCTCAGCTGGTAAAGCACCAACCTGCCAATGCAGGGGATGTAAAAGACACAGATTCGATCCCTGGGTTGGAAAGATCCCCTGGAGGAGGGCATGGCAACCCACTCCAATATTCTTTCCTGGAGAATTCCACCGACAGAGGAGCCTGGTGGGCTGCAGTCCATGGGGTTGCAAGAGTCAGGCACAACTGAGTGCACGTGCGCACACACACACAAGCAAGAAACCATGCTGTCTTCTGAGTGCGCCCCTAACAGATAAAGAGCAAACATTCAGTGACTTGACTTTGTGTTAGTTGAATGAAGCGAAGGAGGTATGTAGAAAAAGGAGAGAAGGGTTGTGTCCAAATGGTAGAGGATCTTCATAGCTATAGTAAGTAAGAGGTGTGGATTTTGTTGTGGTTGGTGAGCAGTGAGGCGTTTTTAAGGACTAAATAGCCCACTGGATTTGAGCTTTCAGGAAGATCAGTTTAGTAGCACTGAGTAAGGAGAAGGGGAGGAATCAGAGGCATATTTACAACTGGAGGCAGTTACCAAATTGGGGTGATGGATGTGGGCAGTCTAATAATAAAGCTAGTCAAGCCTTGGAATGGTTGCAGAGGTCAGAGAGTTGGAGTGTGAACACATGGTAAAGGACCTAGCAAGATAAGTGTCAGACAGGTGAGGAGCCAGTTGGGGTGAAATCGAGTTCAGTTTTAGGAATGTAGAAGACACTCTTCTCAGTATTACTTTGAAGGGTGGCTTCCTTATAGCCGTAGGACAGATCTTGACACTCTAGGTCATTCATTCTAAATCCAGGGGGTTTTAGCAAACTCCTAGGAACAGTTGCTTTCAAATCTATTTTGAAAGTAACGATGTTTGTGTTTGTATGTGTGTATGTTGTATTCTTGTCATTGTAAAAAATTTATTAGCTAATAGGAGTTTTTAAAGGCTGCTCTAGAAGAACTGTGAACCAGAACTGGTTTCTGGTTCTGTTTGCTTATTGACTAGCTGTGTGGCCTTGAGAAATCAGAACTCTGAATTTTAGGTTTTTCCCTATGTAAAATGAAGAATGTTGAAATAAATGATTTCTCAAGCTTTCTTCTAATCTCTGATCTTTACCATGTAATTCTGATAGTGATCTTTTTTATGTTTTAATTTTAATTTTTTTGAATTATGAAAGTATGATAACACACTTAGAGGAGGCTTGGAAAATACAGAACAAGGTTACATATAGTTCCACTATATATTATAATTATTTTTTTAAGTAGATAAGTTCATTATCAAACTCTCAAAAATTAATAGAATGAGTATACAGAGAAGTAGAAGGATTTAGTAAATCTGAAAAGCACTGTGAACCAGTTCAACATAATTACAGATTATACAATTTTCACGTAACAGTAGGATACAAATTCTATTCAAATTCCCACAGACTGTAAACTTGGAAATGCTGAAGCATATCCATGGACATAAAACAAGGTGCAAAGCTTGGATGGTCTAAAGGTAGTGAAAGCATAGAGTCTGTTCTCTTATCACTGTGGACTTAGGTTAGAGATCAATCTGATAGTGATTTATCTGCAGCAGTCCCTCCGGATAAGGGCAGTGAGAGTCCTGGGATTCCCAACGGGGAGCTCTGTGTGCCATCACCACTTGGTACTTCTTTTGTGCAAAACATGACTTGGTTTTGCCCCTATCAGTGTATTGCTTTTAAATATGAATTTTTCTAAAAAACCACACAAATAATATTAGCAAAACTCAGAGTTTCAAATATCATTGGTTTCATTGCAACAGATCACTTTTAATGTTGATGTTTTGTGTTCTTTACCCCAAGGTATGTGTGATTTCTTGGGTAGTCTTTATTGTGGTGGAAATGATTGCTGCTCTCTGTTTGATGTTTTCCACTTCAGTTTGTTATGGGAAGTTTCTTATAAAAAAAAAAAAAAAATACAAAAAAACACTATAGACTTGTTTACATCTTTGCATTAAGTCCCATAAATGAGATTATCAAGTGAAATGGCATTGACATTTTATGTTTCTGACTTTTGAGCACTCTTTCTGATATTCATTACTGTTGTCGCTAATTCAAGAAGTATGAAACGTGAAATGTCGTCAGGAAGCTCTTACATTTCATTTTGCTGGTAGCAAGATGAACAACCTTTGCTTTTTAATCACCTCTTAAGCTTTTGAGTATCTTCCTCATCTCTTCAACTGGAGCAAAATTTTTTTTACAACTCTGTTGCCTCCCCACCTCTCAACCCTTGAGAATCTAATTACAGCTTTGGAGATGATCTTTTGTTTACACTCAGGTTTCTTATTTTCAGCTTATGTTCATTCAGAGCCAAGGCCAGGTTCAGCTAACCATTGAGCTTCTGGACACAGAAGAGGAGAACTCGGATGACCCTGTAGAAGCAGAGGTATGGATGAGCATACTGCTGAAAGTGTGTTGTGCTCTGAGAGTCTGTGTAGGGACTGTCTGCTAGAAGCCCAGCCAGCATTAGCCTGTTTAAGGGTCAAGGACCTGATGCTTAAAGTATAGGTCATGTCAGCCATGTCTTCGACTGAAGAGACTGCCTGGTGGTAGATATTTAGAATTAATGGCAATCTCATCTAGCTTTCAGTAAAGCCCTCTCCTCAGAGGAAATCTCATGGTTGGCAGCTTTGTTTTTCTCCTAAAGCATGAGAAACAACAAATGAGGTGCCATCTGCCCAGTATCATCTTGACTCTTTGTGTCATGTTTACTTTCTTTTGGGATAGATGGAGCCAGGAGTTCAACCCCACAGAGTAGACAGAGAGGGAGTTGGTTATCACAGCTGGGTCCAGCAGATAATATTAATGAGAGGGGCAAGCGTCATGAATGACATTGAGGGCACATGGAGGGGAGGAGACTGTTGTTTTATGGGAATATGGTTGCCGAATCTTTAATTTTTTTTAAAAAAAAAGAGGTGCAAGAAATTCAGATTTTGATGTGAAAGGTACCGATTTTCAAACATTTGCCACTATACATTTTTTTCTTTAACAGAACCCTCTGTGGGGAAATAAAACTTGTCAGTGAGCTACCTTTTAACCATTTACGACTTCTGATAACTCTAAAGTATCTCAGAGAAGCTTTAAGTTTTGCATTCTCACAGCTTTTTTAAGTTGTGTTTCAGTACCACTTAATAAGCATGTCATTATGGGAAGAGAATTTTTTTTTATCTTGAAATTTAAGTATTTCAGACATTTCAGGCATAGAATTTGCTAACCCACCTGTTGAGGTTGGAGTTCAGTTTTTGGTTCCTGCCCAATTACCCGTGTTGTGTTTACAATTCTAGCGCTGGTCAGACTACGTGGAGCGATACATGAATTCTGATACTACCTCTCCCGAGCTTCGTGAGCACCTGGCGCGGAAACCAGTATTTCTCCCACGGTGAGTGAACCGTGTCCTGTGTCGGCAGCAGGACACTTCAGCGTGTCCAGGAACGAGGGGTTAGCTCACTTTCAGGTTCTTGGTTTTCATATTATCTATTGTTCTGTTTACTGAGGACAGTAATTTGAGGTTTGTGTGGCTTTTACACCATGCTGTTACCTGGAGCATATGCCCAAGCATCAGGGAGGTGAGAGTTTTAGGAATCAGTAATAACTTCCCTTTAGGAATATGTGTCAGAGTCTCCAGTGTTTGATGATTCACTGGGAGGACTCACAGGATGCAGTCATACCCGCAGTGATGATTTACCATAATGAAAGGATATACAGCTAAATCAGCAAAGGCAGAAGGTGCCTGTGACAAAAACCAGAGGAAGGTAGGCGCAAGCTTCTAGAGAGTCTGTGGCTTCCATTAGAGTCATTCCTAATCCTCCAGCAGCAGATTACAATATGTTTGAAATGCTGCCTACCAGAGAAGCTCACTGGAGACTTGGTGCTGTGAGTTTTTTTATTGGTTCCTAGTCCTGTAGGTACCCTCTGCCTAACTTGTACCAAAATTCCAGACTTCCAGAAGGAAACCAGGTTTTCAGCTTTCCATTTACTTTGTACAAGCAGTTTAGGTACAGTGAGGCAGTCTTAACGTTTAGAAAATGGTGGAAACTCTTCCATGATCCACAGTCCCAGAACACACCCAGGGGACAACCTTGTAAACAAGGTTTTCAAAGGATGGTAGTCTTAGGCTGGCTGTGTTACTCTTAGCAGAATTTTTGAAATTTCCTCCCTGTATATGGGGAAATGGTGTACGTTGGACCTCTATCTGAAGATGAAAACAAAGTTTCAGAAGTAGAAAACAGAGTTTTGCTGTAGTTGAGCGGCTTTCTTCCTTTCCCCAAGTTTGGGAATTGAAATCTCATGTCTTACATTCCCAGAAAGGTATTGTCATAGTGTGATTAGACTCATTCCTGATTGGAACATGGAAAGAGGTGTGAACAGAAGGACGCTGCCAGCTTCTTCTACTCATTGAGTCATTTAGCAGACTTCAAGCAGCTGCTCTGTGCCAGGCCCCTTTCTCAACAAAACAGATTTAGTCTCCATGCTTATGAAACAGTATGAATAAGCATAAGATCGTATATTTCTTACCAGATTGGCAAAATTCTTAAAAGATTTATAAACTGTATTATAGCAAGTGTAGGGAAGAGGGGAGCGACTTTCACATACTTTAGGGGGAAATATTGATACAATCATTCTGAGGTCAGAGCAGTTAAAATGCAGAAGACTTTACCCTGGACCTTTGGTTTTTAAAAATTTGCCTTACAGCTATTATTACAGCTGTGGTTATTTTTTAGTCTTTTTCTTTGAAACCCTTAAATTCTTGGAGATTGAATACCCCCCCCCAAAGCTCTTATTTATGTGAATTATATATAGTAATATTTATCACATTTAGAAATTAAAACTGAAAAATGTTTGTTATGAATTCATTAAAAAACAATACTAGATGCATTCCATGTTATCATAAATAGTATTTTAATGAAACACTACTTCAAAGTAGTGAAAAGAGTGACATTGCTCTACATTTTTGTGAATCTGTTTCATGTCTGGCTTAGTATAACAACTGGATTCTCATAGCTGCTCCTGTATTCAGTCTGTTGCGCCAGAAAATCTGGCTAGAAAAGGAAGTATTTTCATATCCCTTCAGATAATTGTAGATATTCTTTGATATGACAACAAAACTCTCCAAGTAGTAATTCCTTAAAGGTTAGTTGCAGTATCAATGAAAATATCGAGCTTGTAAAAATCCATTGGCTTATCTTGTACTTTGAATTTTTTCTTGCATGGTTTTATAACTTCATACAGTCAGTTATTTGGAAAATTTGAATTCACTGAGTTATGCAGACCTACCAAATGTTGATATGTTTTCTTTTTACAATATTCCCACCCCTACCTCCATACCACCCCTGAAAAAAGCCACATTTACTAATATTGCCGTTGACTTCATCAGTGACGTCTTTAAGTAGTGGGAAGTTGTCACTTATGCTGGCCAGTACCAATTTATCAAAATTCAGAATTTTACTTGAAATCTTAAATTCTGTCATTAACAGCAAATATGCTCAGTTGTTTTTCCTTGAGGTACCAGGCTCCCTTGTTCATTTTTGAGAAAATATCTGCCAAACATCCCAGACTGGCTAGTCAGCTATTCTTTCGGGTAAGAAGTGTGAACATTTGCAGTTCAAGTGGTACTCAAGTGCTTTCCTTCATGAGTCCATTGTACTTTAGCACACAGAGGTGCTTTATATGTAGTTCCCATTTCATCACCCAGCATATTAAAAAGATGTGAAATAAGGGGCTTTAATTTCATAAGAAATGTTACTGCTTCCCAAGGACATTCTAAAGTCAGACCAGCTTTCCTTTTTGTTTAATTGCCAGTGTGTGGCCAGAGAAGAGTACAAAGATACCTAAGGAGGTTGGTGCCACCATCAGCTTTTTTTTTTAATCACCGTTATTTTTATACCGCTAATGCTAATGTTAGTACTTTGTGTTTTGTTTTGTTTTTTAGAAAGAAAGACAATGTTTTAGTATTATGAAAATAGTTTTGATCTCACAACTTCCTCAAAAAGGTCTTGGGCCCTCCGACAGTCCTTGGACCAAAGAACTGCTGTCCTATGGAAATGTATATGCACAAAGATATTCACTGAAGCAGTTTTTAATAGCAAAGTATAGGAAACAATAGAATTGTCAAGTTGACAACCTTTCTCTGCTTGTTGTTGAGGGGATTAAGTTCTAAATACCTGCCAAGGCATCCACTGTGATGTGAATTATCTTTTTTCATATGTAGAATGGCACTGATGGTATATGTGAAAAAATAGACATTTGAATAATTTTTTGTGCTCTGTGGTTCACGTGAAGAGCCCTGATTGATTCCTGTTAAGGAAATGTTAAATTAAGACATATTTCTCTGTACCAGTTAGTTAAAGAGAATGACACAAATCTATGTTTAATGAAATGGAAAAAAAAAAAATTATGGCATTAAGTGAAAAATTGAGAGAGATCTAGAAGATTTTAAGCCAAAACTGCTAACAGCAGGACTCACTTGGTGGTCCAGTGGTTAAGAATCCGCCTGCCAATGCAGGGGACAGTAGTTCAATCTCTGGTCTGGGAAGATCCCACATGCCAAGGGGCAACTAAGCCCATGTGCCACAAATACTGAGCCCATGCTCCACAACAAGAGAAGCCCCCACAATGAGAAGCCGGCGCACCACAACTAGAGAGCAACCCCCACTCGGTGCAACTAGAGAAAGCCCACGTGGAGTAACGAAGACCTAGCCCAGCCAAAAATAAAATAGATTAAAAAAAAAAAAAGCCCCAAACTGCCAACAGTGGCTACCCCTGCCAAGGCACTTGGGATTTTGAGAATTGGGGTAGGGGGTAGTTGGCAATTTCTACTTTTTATTCCATGTATCTCTGCAGTTGAAAAAACATTTTTTAACAATGAAACCATTGAACATTTTTTTAGATGTATGTAGTTGTGATAAGCTTCATGAAGTAGTGTATAATAAGGAAAAATTGGGGCGCAGTCATGGGAATCTGCATCTGGAAGAACTCTGACGCTGCAGGGCTTTGCTGCTTTGTAGGAATCTGCGGCGGATCCGGAAGTGTCAGCGTGGTCGAGAGCAGCAGGAAAAGGAAGGGAAGGAAGGAAACAGCAAGAAGACCATGGAGAATGCAGACAGCCTGGATAAACTGGAGTGTAGATTCAAGCTGAATTCCTACAAGATGGTATATGTGATCAAGTCAGAGGACTACATGTATCGGAGGACCGCCTTGCTGCGGGCTCATCAGGTGAGAACCAGTATTTGGAATTTCTCCACGTCTCCCTCCTCAGCCAGTACCAGGATGCTGTAACAAAGTACCACAGACTGCGTGACTTAACAACAAAAACTTAATCTTAACACTTGTAGAGGCTGGAAGTCCAAAGTCGAAGTGTTGGCAGAGTTGCTTCGAAACTTCTGAGGACTGTGAGGGAAAATCTGTTTCTTGCCTTTCCTAGCCTCTGGTGGTTTTCCGGCAATCACCGGCATTGTGGGGCTTGCATATTTCTGCCTTCATTTTTACATGGTATTCTCCCTAAGTGCACGTCTGTCCAAATTTCCCCCTTTTTAAAGAACGCCAGCTATACTGGATTATGGGTCCACCCTCCAACAGTATGAGCTCATCTTAACTAATTGTATCTTCAACAACCTTATTTCCAAATAAGGTCACATTCTGAGCGGTGGAAGTTAGGATTTCCACTTGTGAATTTGTGGGGGGACAACTTAGTGAGTAACAGCTGGTGGCACCTTCTAGTGAAGCTACTCCCAGCATTCACATTTCCAGTAGTATTGCTTGTGTGAATCCTGTCTGTGTTCACATGTGGAAGTCCTAGTGCTGTTATGTACCAGGTACTGTGCCAGGCCCTGAGACTACAGCCACGAGATAAAGAGCATGTAAGGTAGTGTGGTGATGCACATTTCCAAGGAAAGAGACTAGGTGAGGTGATCAAGGGTGACTGGTGCACAGGGCCCTGCTTTTGTTGGGAAGACCTCTCTAAGGGGGTGACCCCTGAGGCCTGTACAATGACAAGGATCCAGCCTGGTGCAGAGTTGGGTTGGTACTTTTTAGGCAAAGGAAACAAGCAAGTGCAGGGCTGGGAGGGAGGGAAGGACTTCACATGTTCAAAAAGTAACATCAGTTGTGGGGGACCTGCTTGGTGATCCAGTAGTTGAGGCTCCACACTTCCAATGCAGGGGGTGCGCGTTCAGTCTCTGGTCAGGGAACTAGAATCCCAAATGCCACATGGCGGGGCCTTTAAAAAAATAAGTGAAACATCATTGTGTTTTGAGCCATAGGGGAAGTGGGATGCATGAAGTTGGAAAGGTGGGCAGAGGCCACATTACTTATTCTCACAGGCTATGGTTTGGATTTTGAGATACATTGAGACTTTGTTGACAACGATATAGACTGATGGGAGTGAGCGAGCGCACCAAGTTGGATGGGCAGAGACCACTCAAAAGACTGCTGTTATCCATATGAGATATGATGACTGCCCAGACTACCAGGGTTGTAGAGGGATTTTAATTAGACTGGAGGGACTTCCCTGGTGGTCCAGTGGTTAAGACCCTGGAGTTTCCATTGCAGGAGGCATGGGTTTGATCCCTGGTCAGGGAACTAGGATCCCATATGCCATGCTGTGTGCCAAAAGAAGATTGGAGATATAATTGTCAGGATGTGCTAATAATTGGATGTGGGGAGGTTAAGAGAAAGGAGAACATTAAGGATGATACCTGGTGGTTTTTGTTTTTTGATTTTGTTTCTTTGCTTATTTTGCTTGAGTAACTGGGAAGCTTAGGGGTACTTCTGTTGACAGGAAAGGGTTATTACTAGGTTTGGGAGGCAGATCAGAGGACTACAGAACATTCAAGTGGGAACCACAGGGTGGGCAATTTAATGTACTTCACTCGGTGCTGTGTGTTATATGTCTGCATGTCTGATTCAAATGATGTAGGGAGATGGGAAACACCTAATTCATCTTTGTTTCACCTTCCCTTCCTTGCTTATGGGCACCAACAAGTATGTTGGAGGTAGGAACAAAAAGCCTCCAGTGAAGATCTGCTGTCCCCAACAATCTGCTGGACACAATGGGATAATAGCAGGAAGGGATAGTAGGTTTAAAACCCTTTGCCTTGTTCTGTGACAGAAATGACCAACAGCCTCAGCTCATTGTCTCACTCAGGGTACATTAGAATCGGTTGGGTTGCTGGTTTAAAAATACAGATTGATGGAAACAAGGAACTCTGTACACGTTTTTTTCAAGACCTCCTTCCCCACGCCACCACATGGTGATGCTCAGAAGCACTAAGCTAGTTCTGACCAGACCTTGTGTTCACATTTCTCTGGAGGCTTTATGATCTGCAACTTGAGCCTGCATCTTTCCTCTGCTACTTTAGAAGAAAATTGGATTTTGTATTTGAAGGGTTTTTTAGTCCTAGTTCATGGGTGGTTTCTTCTTTGTTCTATTTTGCAGTCCCATGAGCGTGTAAGCAAGCGGCTACATCAGAGGTTCCAGGCCTGGGTAGATAAATGGACCAAGGAGCATGTGCCCCGTGAAATGGCAGCGGAGACCAGCAAGTGGCTTATGGGTGAGGGGCTGGAGGGCCTGGTGCCCTGCACCACCACCTGTGACACAGAGACCCTGCACTTTGTGAGCATTAACAAGTACCGTGTCAAATATGGCACAGTGTTCAAAACCCCATAACTGCAAAGCCAGAGCAGATAACTGGAGGGGGGTGGTGTGTGGGGTGGGGCGCGTGTACTCGCACACACTGAAGAAACAAGGAAGATGCCTTTCAAGCCTCACTGGGCCTCTCTGGGACATGGCCACCTGATCTGTGCGTGGCTGGTGCAACCTGGCACCCAGTGGGCTACATATAAGGAAAGTGTGATCCCTTACAAAGCCGGAGTTGGAACTTTTCCCAGGGGTTTTGGGTATTAGCCTGCCCTGGAGGGGAGGAAACCCATGCAAGCACAGGGACACGCAGCTTGCACACACCAGCAGAGTGGAGACTGGAGCCTCCTGGGGCGACCTTCAGTGAGGGAACCGGATGCTGTTCACACCTGCACTGGATGGGCGAGCATCGACTGACAGACTCAAGGAGGAGTCAACGCTTAGATGGATTGTAACTCTGATGGTCACTGCTCCTTTCCTCTTCCCCCAAAAAGGAAAAAAAAAAAAAAAAAAACTGGATTGGATTTTTTTTTTCCTGGTCACTTGAGCACATCTAGATCACCCATTAGGTTTTCTCTGGGACCTGCAGTTTGGCTTTGGGATTGATCATCTTGTGGATTTGATTCCTGATGAAATACCTTGCTGCCCACCCTTTCTTCTCTCCTCTGGTTCTCAGCCTCAACAAGTTCAAATCAGTCGTCCTTTTTAGCTCCCGTGGAACTGTTTTGTACCTGCTTCTTTACTAGTCTACCCTAGTGCCATCCACCAGCTTTACTCACACACACACACACACACACACACACACACACAATTTTAACTTGGTTTTTCTTTTTTTTTTGTAAATAATGTACATACTGTCAATTTTTTATTAAAAAAAATATGCTTTGATGTGCTAGCATAACTGCTCTAGCTTCTTGTGTACCATAGTTCTATGTGGCTTCAGATTTAGTACCTATGAACAGATGTACAAGACATTTATTACACTTTTTACCAAAGGGAGTTACCGTTGTAGTACTTTTGTGTAAAACTTGTCTTCCTTCTTGCCCCAACTTTTTTTTTTTTTGTAAATAAATAAAGCTTGGTTCTTACTTAAGGAATAAATTCTCAACACAAGTCCCTTGTCCTCACCAGAGAATACTGTGAAGCAGGTATTTGGGCTTCAGTTCCTTATCTACATACAGTACAAAAACAGGATTTTGCTTTAAATAGTTAGCAGTCAGTTGTACTTGTCCCAAATCAAAATATCTCAGATTTTTAAGATAGAATTATTCATTCTTTTGGTACATATTCTACCCCCTTATTTCAGCTGTTTGGAAATATTTTATATATGGGTATGTTGTGCAGCTGTATAGTTTGTGCTTCTCTATTTTTTCTTACCTTCATTGGAAATGGGAGTGAACAGCTTAAATACCAAACCAGTGTTTGAAAGATGTGTGTACACAGTGTGTAGTATAAATGGGATTAGGAGGGAGAAGACTTGATACATTAGCAACTGCAAATGGAATATATACATATATATATATTTTTTTAATTACATAAATTTAAAGCAGCAGATATTTAAACATGAGTGATCAGGATTTTTGTATGTGGGCAGCCTGGCTTTCCTGAACAAACACCAACTAAGCCCCTCCCAGGACTTTGGTGAATTTTTCTCCAGCAACCATTACTCTAGTCAAAATAAACAACAGTGTTCTGGTGTGGTTTTGTTTGCTTTTTAATTAAAAATCCCTAATATCACCACCACAAAACCACAATTTTTTTTGCTCTGGACTTTCCTTACAAATGGTAAGCTTATCTGATTTTTAGACTTTTTTGTTGGGGGGTGCAGTGGAGGGATGGGACAACTATAGGAGACTCGGCTCACAAGTGTGAGGTGGCAGGAAAGGCTTGTGGGAGGAGATTCTGGTGAAGCTACAGCACTGCCTCACTCGGAAGGTGGAGTGATACTGATGGGTTGGGTAGGATCTTCAGGTTTTCCGCCAGTAACTCAACCCATCCCCATCTGCTAGCTTAAGAAAGATCATGTTGACTTGGAGTTAATAGGGGGAACTGATTGAACCTGACCCAGGCAGCCCCAGCTATTGCTGTGTCTGCAGAGGGTTATGTCCAGAGCAGCTGCCTGCAGGTCAGGATAGGGTTTCACGACCAATCCTACAAGTGCAACCAAAAGAAGGGAGCTTCACCTACAGCCAGGATTTACAAACAGCATTTTTATGTCTCCTGCCTTCTGACATCTGAGCTCCAAGCTCAACTCAGCCTATCTTACAGCAGCAAGTTAGTCACGTTTGGTATTCTGTACTTAAGTCACCTTTCCCTATGATTTGCATTTGAAATGTTGTAAACTTGGCCCGTATTTCTATTAAAATATCAGGGGTCGGTCATGTTGTGTATATACTTTTCTTCCTAATGATTTTATAGAGGAAGATTTCATTCCCATTCCCAGGAGGGAGGTGGGGGAAAGCCGCCAATAGACTACCAAAATAACATGAGGATGAAATTGGAGGTGTTTCTGGTATTATGGCTTCTCTGAACTCATCAGTCCCTATAGAGAAATGCATTATTCTGTTAGGATCATGAATTCTATGTCTGATCTGCCATCTCAAAGTCTTAAGTTTCTGGCGATGGGCAGCAATTAGCCATATACATAAAATAGAATACGTAGTAGAGGAAGCTGAGGTTACTGGGATATAAAGCACTCCCTATTTAACACATGTCCGCCTAATGGCTTGAAAGCACTGGTCCCTGGCGCCACCTTAAGCAAACACAAGGACCACAGGCAAGGAGGTTCCGCTTGTAGCTTCTGAGACTAGGTGACCTGCATCTGCAGTAACCCAAGCTCCCACCAGTCGTGCCTTCGGTCTGTCTCTGTCCTAGGCTTTTCTCAGAATCAAAGCGTCAGACTTCCTATTTTACTTAAGGATTTGCCCAGTGGCGACCAGCTCGGACCGAGATAAGAGTAAAGCCTCAGAAGCGCAGCTTTTAGCTTTCAGCTCGCTGCTGCAAGTTCAGAGCAGCGGGGCTTCACTGAGCCGCTGGTGTTCCACGGAAAGCTGCCCGGGCCAGGGAGGCGCCTTTCAGGCGCCGGAACCTTTGGTTCCAGGCCGTGGACCGCGCCGGCAGCGCCTGGGGCCTTCCGGGGAGAGGAGAGGAGCGAGCGCGCGGCGATGGCGGCGGCGCCGGCCCTGAAGCACTGGCGCACTACGCTGGAGCGGGTGGAGAAATTCGTGTCGCCGCTCTACTTTACCGATTGTAATCTTCGCGGCAGGTGTGGCCCCCCTCGCCCAGGGCACCCGCCGGCCGCATCCACGCGTCTCCAGCCTTCCCTTCCGGGGGGAAACCCAAGCTTCGGCCACATGGGCCGAGGGGCGAAGTGTCCACCTCAGATAGTGCTGGGGCCCGGGAGGAGGGAGTGGGGAGAGACCGTGTCGTGGGGCAGCTCTCCCGGCGGTGGATGGAGGGAACGCGCATCCCCACCCGCCGGCTGGCCCACGAGCGCGCGCCCACCTGCCCCTCCCGCCCAGGCTCTTCGGAGACAGCTGCCCAGTGGCCGAGCTCTCCAGCTTCTTGACGCCCGAAAGACTTCCCTACCAGGAGGCAGTCCAGCAGGACTTCCGCCCCACGCAGGTCGGCGACAGCTTCGGACCCACGTGGGTAACGCTCCAGAGAGAGGGCGGAGCCCCTGGGCGCCACCTCCCAGCTTGCTTGCCTCCCCTAAAAGCCTCCATTGTCGGCTCTCTGCCCTTGACAGTCACTTGGGGCAGAGCAGCACCCTCTGCTGGAGATAGCTCCCTGGTTGCTCAAGCCTCCATGGAAGAATTTTCTCTTCCTCACCTCTCCCCACGGGCTTCCCTGGTGGCTCAGATGGTAAAGAATCCGTCCGCAATGCGGGAGACTTTTGGGTTCGATCCCTGGGTTGGGAAGATGCCCTAGAGAAGGGAACGGCAACCCACTCCAGTATTCTTGCCTGGAGAATTCCACGGACAGAGGAGCCTGGCTGACTACAGTCCGTGGGGTCACAAGAGTCGGACACGACTGAGCAACTTACCACTTCACTTCTCCCAGCTCGCTGACATCCCTTAGGAAGGGCACTC
Organism: Okapia johnstoni; assembly: GCA_024291935.2. Taxonomy (NCBI): domain Eukaryota; kingdom Metazoa; phylum Chordata; class Mammalia; order Artiodactyla; family Giraffidae; genus Okapia; species Okapia johnstoni. The sequence continues at coordinate 29,335,409 of CM044326.1, forward strand.
TAGGACAGATCACAGACCCCTAATTCTCTGCCTCCTTCCTTCATCTTGCTGCACACCCCATGCTGCTTTCTTGTGGGTCAAAGCTGAATATCTTGTGGTGCTGCAGATTCAGGCAGAAAGTCTCAAGCCCTTGCTGACCCTTAATCATAGGAAGTATGTCGGAAGGACAGAGCTTTGACCCCTAGGCTTATCTTAATGGTTCTGTTGCAGATGGTGGACCTGTTGGTTCCGTGTAGAGCTGACCATTCCAGAGGCATGGGTGGGTCAGGAAGTTCACCTTCGCTGGGAAAGTGATGGAGAAGGCTTGGTGTGGCGTGATGGGGAACCTGTCCAGGTGAGGAGCCCTGCCCTGGGTCAGGTATGGCCACATTTCAGCCCTGGTCTCTGGCAAAGCCACAGCTGAGTGGCTATGCCTGCAGGGTGGTATCGGGATTTCAGGACTGGATGAGTTTTTGCTTAGGCCCCTGTGTAATTGTTCCTTCTTACATTTAATCGGATCACTTAAGGTCTCAACATAATTAATGCTAAGCCAACTCTGCCACTGACTGGTCACCCTCCCATTCTGGATTGAAACTAGTTACTAATCAAATACAATAATATGTACAGCCGATGGACTTACTAAGCCTTTACTAGGTGCTAGGTGCCAGACTAGTGGCTTTGCAGACTATATCACTTTTTATTTTTAATTTTTAATAATGGCAACCCACTCCAATGTTCTTGCCTGGAGAATCCCAGGGACAGGGGAACCTGGTGGGCTGCCGTCTATGGGGTCACACAGAGTCGGACACGACTGAAGCGACTTAGCAGCAGCAGCAGCAGTTTTTATTATATGTAATATATGCTTATGGCAGCTGGGGAGGAGGACTTTGAAACAGTTCTGGATAAAGTTTACAAAGTCCTCTTTACCTGAAATAATGGGTCTCTCCCTACCACCTCACCCCCAGTTCCCCAGATAGAGCCACTATTAAGTGCCTTGTTTATGCATCCAACTTTATCAGGTTTAAGCTTTATAATCCTATGTGATAGGTTTTTATGGCCAGTGGCTCAGACAGTAAAGAATCTACCTGCAGTGCAGGAGACATGGATTCGATCCCTGAGTCAGGAAGATCTCCAGAGAAGGGAAGCTACCCACTCCAGTATTCTTGCTTGGAGAATTCCATGGACAGAGGAGCCTAGCAGGCTACAGTCCATGGAATTGCAAAGAGTCAAACACCACTAAGCAACTAACACTTTCACTTTTCACAGACAGAAACTGAGATATATAGAGGTTGACACACTTGCTTGGGTTCACACAGCTTCCATTTCAGTTTGACTAACCCTCAGTTTCGGGTTAGGACTGTTGCTCTTCCTGTGCAGAAAGGCAGCAGACCCCTCCCTTCCTCCCTCCCTCCCTTGGCTCAGTGGATGTCTCCTGAGTGCCCTTGCTGCGCAGGTCCCTGTGCTAAGCACTGGGGATATAGTGGAGAATGAAGCGAACCTTTCCCTGACCTCATAGAGTTTCCCTTCAGAGGCTTATTCAGGGGTACAGAGGCCATCAGAAGCCACCAAGTACCTGATACCTACCTAAGACCCCACAAGACCAGTGGCTTTTCTGCTGGTCAACAGGTGCCATTTGGTGGTCATGGTACTGACTGCTGTGGGGGGTGGGGGGCACTCGCTACCAGAGGTCCCTGATTTGTCAATCTTGGCCTTGGGAGAGAGGAGCTAATGCTAGAGGTCCAGTAGAGGGGCCTGGCCCGCTTCATCTTATACTTCACCAGAACCATCCACAAGCCTCAGGCCCTGTCTCTTTCACTCCACTCCCCACCAGGGTTTGACCAAAGAGGGAGAAAAAACCAGCTACGTTCTGACTGACAAGCTGGGGGAGAAAGACCCCCGGAGGTGAGTGAGTCCTTGGACTGTGGCTGACCAGTGCTGTAGGGTACGGGGGCACCAGAGGGTGAGGAGGCGCCGAGGTCCAGAGTGATCTCAGAAACACACCCACTTTCAATACCACCATCTTCAACCCTCATAGTTTGTTTTTAAAAAGCAGAATTTTTCTGACCAAAAAGATAGCATTTTAGTTCCTACATTAAATGCAGAAAAGCACAAAGAAGTAAATATTAATAACTCCCATTACCCCATCACCTAGAGATATCCATTATTAACAGCTCAGCATTCTTCCCAGGAATTTTTTCAGAGGTGGCGTTTAGTAGTTGAGGTGGTTTTTCTTTGATATTTTGCATCCTAATTTTTCAAAATTCCATATTGTAACATGTGCATTTTATGACACCATCAAAAAACTCTGCTTAGATGTTATATTTTATTATATTCAGTATTTATTAAACATTGTGTATCTGATGTTCCCAGACATGGGGACTATGATGGTGAATGATGTGATCTTTGACAGCAAGGGGGACTCACATGTACATATACAATTACAAAACTGATGAGGGCTCTGAAAGAAAACACTCTGAATGGGAGAAATCTGTTCTAGACTAAGGAGAGCACTAGGGGGAGAGTCCCAGAAGGCTTCCCGAAGGAAGTCATGTTTGCTCTCTGAAGATTGAGCAGAACAGCGCCACAGCCTACCACACTGCGCCAAACAACGGCCTGCCTCTGTTGGCTGACAGATCGTTGCTCTGAAAGCTGGGCCTGGGAGATCCAAACATGTTTTTAATGTGTAAGAGGGTTCTAAGACCCAGGCAGTGCTTTATATAGACAGCTTTGGAAACAGAAGTCTAAACAACATAATTCACACAGTTCCAAACTTGGCTACTTATCCTCCCCAGCCGAGGCAGAATGTGGGTTTAGTCTGTTTTTTCCACCATGACCCTCTGTCACATGTACCTGACATAACTGTGAGATCCTATGGGTGGTAGATCCTGAGGGCACACGAGGAGGGGTCTGTCGGACACCTCTTTAGTCCTCCCTCCCCAAGCCCCAGAGTCCTCTGCCGGTCCCTTGGCCTGAGGCTGCCTCCCCGCATTTGTAGCCTGACCCTCTATGTGGAAGTAGCCTGCAACGGGCTCCTGGGGGCCGGGAAGGGATCCATGATCGCAGCCCCTGATGCAGAGAAGATGTTCCAGGTGAGCCGGGCTGAGCTGGCTGTGTTCCACCGGGATGTCTACAAGCTCCTGGTGGACCTGGAGCTCCTGCTGGGCATCGCCAAGGTACTTAACACCCCCAGCCCACCTGGATACTCTCTCGAGCCCTGTTCAGGCAGGCTGTTTCTTGGGTCAGATAGCTGGGGCTCTAGGAATCCAGAATAGGGAGAGTGTTTTGTGCCTGCCTGAGTGTTGAGAGGACTTCCCTTTGTAAAGGGGAGGAGGGAGACAGTGCCGAGCAGGGGGGCCAGCAGGAGCACAGGGTTGGTGGTAGGGAGGAATTCTGCTGAGAACCCATGGGAGATCAGCTGGGGTCTAATTTTGGAGCCTCTGCTTGCTTGAGATGGGGATTAAGGGGCAGAACCCTGCTGCAGGGCCTCGGGGAGGACAACCAACGCAGCTTCCAGGCCCTATACACTGCCAACCAGATGGTGAACGTATGTGACCCTGCCCAGCCTGAGACCTTCCCGGTGGCCCAGGCCCTGGCCTCCAAGTTCTTTGGCCAACATGGGGGTGAAAGCCAGCACACCATCCACGCCATGGGGCACTGCCACATTGACACAGGTAGGGCAGCAGCTGGCCGGGTTGGCTCGGCGGGGGGGTCAGGAGTGGTCCTGAAGACCTTGTCACATCCTGGAAGCACTGTGTGATCCACATCAAGTTCTTGGACCTCAGTTTTCCCCATGTCTGAAATGGGGAAAGGGGAATGGACTGTAGGTTTTGCTAAATGTGGCTTCATTTATTCTTTCAGCAAAATCTGATGCCCTGGATGGCATCATGCTAGATACTGGAGGGGGTGGGGGTAGGATTATTGAGACTGATGATCACAAAATAGGCAGAGACAGTTGCTGCCATGATGGAGAGGAAGTATGGGGAGCTGGGGAGCCCAAAAGAGGCATTTAACCCGTCTGGGTCTGGCAGATTCAAGAAGGGCTTCTTAGAGGAGGTGACCTTTGAACAGAATGAGGATTAGTAAGAACTTGACTAGGGTGCCCGAGTCCTCAGACAGGAGTGATGTGGAGGTAGTTGAGATGGGGACGCAAGCACAGTGGGAGGCTTCCTGGGGAGAATCAGGAGTTCAGTTCGGAACCTGATGAGTCTGCAGTGTCTGTGAGGCTTAGAAGAAATGACATTTTTACCGAACTTCCCAAGGTATTGATTCTGATGCAGCTGAAATGTCTGAGCCACAGAACCAGGGCTTTCTCTGCTGTGCCAAAGCGTGGGATGTGGAGTTCAGGGCTGGTAAAGAAGGAACTGAGGAGGCCTAGAGGTTATGAGAGGCAGCAGTGCCTCAGGCAGGACACTGGCCCAAGCGGGTCCATCTAGGGAAGCGGTGCCCTCTGTTCCGGGATGTCTTCCGTGTGTGTAGGGGAGGGGCCAAACCCCTGCTGCTTCCTAGAGGATCCTTTCTAAACCCAAGAATAAGGCCAGTCCAGGGACTGGGGCCCCCACTTCCTGACTGTAAAACTTCCCCACTAGCCCCAGCCATGTAAAAGTGACAGCTCAGAAGAGATCCCACAGGACTCAGCAGGGAATGGGATGGGATGGGAGGAAGGCTAGTATGACCCTCTGGTGACCCAGGACGGGCCTGGTTGGGTGCTAGGGGACAGGGGTGTGGCTGGAGGTCTGTGAGGGGCTGGGGACCTGGCTGCTCTCCATCCTCACCCTCCTCCCCACCTAGCCTGGCTTTGGCCCTTCAAGGAGACCGTGCGGAAATGTGCCCGGAGCTGGGTGACAGTTGTTCAGCTCATGGAGCGGAACCCCGAGTTCATCTTTGCCTGCTCCCAGGTCAGAGTGACGGCTGTGTGAGTGGTACCTGGAGCCCAAGGGGTGCTAGTGTGGGGTTCCCAGGGCTTCTCAGCCCACCCACTGAGCCCCAGGTGCTCAGCCCTAGGTGGGGTTCATGTTGCTCCTGGCCAGCCCCCACCCCATCTGCCCCACAGGCACAGCAGCTTGAGTGGGTGAGGAGCCACTACCCTGGCCTGCATGCCCGGCTCCAGGAGTTCGCCTGCCGTGGGCAGTTTGTGCCCGTGGGGGGCACCTGGGTGGAAATGGTAAGTGCCATCTACAGCCCCTCAGGCTCAGGCCTTACCATCAAGGACTTCTGTCCTCGGCTGTGCTGGTGACTTTCTGCAGGTCCTTCATGCCCTCTTATCAGTCCCTGGAATCCCAGGGCCCGGGACTCCCAGGGGGTGGGGGTCTCAAGCACTGTGATGGGCCGTCTGTGTGACCCGGCCCCGGATACCTCCAGTCAGGCAGACAGACCATTAGGCTGAAGTGAGATGGACGCTTCTGGGGCACTGGCTTCCCCCAGTGTCAGAGCCCTGGCTTCTCTGGGTGGGGTGGTTACCTGAGTCCCTGCCCGTCCTGTCTGGTGCTGACCCCAGCGGCCCCCTACTTCCCACATGGCCAGGATGGGAACCTTCCCAGTGGAGAGTCCATGGTGAGGCAGTTCCTGCAGGGTCAGAACTTCTTCCGTCAGGAGTTCGGGAAGATGTGCTCAGAGGTAGGTGGGGAGCTGCTGCATCTGCAGGCAGAGGGGGCCGGAGCTTGCCGTTGAGTGAGGAGGGGCTGAAGCTGGGCCACCCTGCCGAGCTCCCGGGTCCCCGCACCCCAGACACCTTCTCGCTGCAGTTCTGGCTGCCAGACACGTTTGGCTACTCCGCGCAGCTGCCCCAGATCATGCGTAGCTGTGGCATCAAGCGCTTCCTCACCCAAAAGCTGAGCTGGAACTTGGTGAACTCCTTCCCGGTGAGCAGTCCCCGGGGGCCGGGCTTGGAGCAGGCCTGGGTCCCTCCTGGCCTGTACATCTTCGTCCAAGCTTATTGAGGGGTCCTGGACAAACCACCCAGCCCCTACCCAGGGAAGGCGTGCCTCTCCCAGGGTCACACGACAGGAGGGGCAGGTGAGGGAGGCCCGGCTCTGCCTCAGCCCTGACTCTGACCTCTCTCTTCCACCTGTCTCCCTGCCTACAGCACCATACCTTTTTCTGGGAGGGGCTGGATGGCTCCCAGGTGCTGGCCCACTTCCCGCCTGGTGACTCCTATGGGATGCAGGGCAGTGTGGAGGAGGTGAGAGGGCAACTCGTGGCCAAGGTCAGGAAGGGAGGCAGGCTGGAGGGGGCCAGGTATCCAGCCTAAGCTGACCGGTGTGGACTTGCCCCCACCTGTCCAGGTGCTGAAGACGGTGGCCAAAAACCGGGACAAGGGACGGACCAACCACAGTGCCTTCCTCTTTGGCTTTGGGGATGGAGGCGGTGGCCCCACCCAGACCATGGTGGACCGCTTGAAGCGGCTGTGCAATACCGATGGGCTGCCCAGGTCAGGCCTGGATTCACTCCACCCCACCCTCTGCCCTTGCCCTGAGCCTTTCCTCTGCTCAAACATTGGGCCCAGTGCCTCCCCTCAACCTTGTTCTCTCTGATCCCAGACCATGGGCACCTCCCAACTCTACCCTGGAGGTGGGGTGGGAGAAAAGCTGAAGGTGGGAAGGGGCTTAAAGCCACTGAGACAGAACTCTGCTGGGGGGTCCAGACCTGGCTTTGTCTGGACAGGGAGCCTTCTAGGGGTGGCTCCTTTCCGTCGGGGCTGGACCTCTTGTCTCACTTGCATGGAAGAAGGGTGAGTCACATGGCCCAGGCTGGGAGACCCAGGCTTGCAGTCTCCCTCAGGGTGCAGCTGTCTTCTCCGGAGCGACTCTTCTCAGCGCTGGAGGGCCACTCGGAGCAGCTGTGCACCTGGGTTGGGGAGCTCTTCCTGGAGCTACACAATGGCACCTATACCACCCATGCCCAGGTCAGGAACTGGCTGCTGAACCAGTGAGGAGGGGGTGCCCTAGAGTGGCCTAGACCTGGGGGAAGAGGCTTGTGTTCCATGGAAGAGCTGAGAGAAGTGCAAGAGCTGGGTGATCAGGAGCCTGGAGGTGACAGGACTCGGAATCTCTGAGGGGGGAGGGTCTTGGGCAGAGGGGAGAGGAGGCAGGCTTTGGGGGCAGATAACACACAAGGCTTCATCCAGGAGTTCCTGGAGAGCGTCAGGGGTTCTGAGCAAGAGAAGGCTCTGGCATTGGGGCCCTGGGATGCATGCCCAGGCTCTAGACTGAGCCCTCCCTTGGGCTCAGATCAAGAAGGGGAATCGGGAGTGTGAGCGGATCCTGCATGACGTGGAGCTGCTCAGCAGCCTGGCCCTGGCCCGCAGCGCCCAGTTCCTCTACCCAGCTGCCCTGCTGCAGGATCTCTGGAGGTCAGCCTGTCTTCTGTCCCCTGCCACCTGCTAACCTCACCCAGACGCCTCTGTGGCTGCCCCAGCCTCCCAGCCTTCCCCAGCCTCCCCCAGCCTCCCGGCCTTCCCAGCCCTGCCCTTGGCCCCCGCAGGCTCCTGCTCCTGACCCAGTTCCATGATGTGGTGACTGGGAGCTGCATCCAGCTGGTGGCCGAGGAAGCTATGTGCCACTACGAAGGTGAGGCTGACAACATTTCCACGGCTCTCTAGTACCCAGTGCAGCACCCAGAGTGTCCCCCGTGGGACATTCAGGGGTCACCCCGACCCCCTGCCCACCCATAACCAACCAGTCTCTCCCCAGACATCCGTTCCCATGGCAACACACTGCTCAGCGCTGCAGCCACAGCCCTGTGTGCTGGGGAGCCAGGTCCTGAGGGCCTTCTCATTGTCAACACACTGCCCTGGAAGCGCACCGAAGTGTTGGCCCTCCCCCGGCCTGGCGGGGCCCACTCCTTAGGTATGAGCTGGGGAGAAGGGTGGCTACTGTGGCAGGAGGGATCAAGGCCAAATTGAGAGTCAGGGACATTCCCCTGGGGGTCTCTGCCCCGGGGTACCCCAGGCTAGAGAGGAGTAGTATTCCCCCCCTCCACCCCACCCTACCCTGCCCAAATATGGTTCCTGAAAGGTCAAGGAGGCTGCACTGACACCCAGGCCTCCTCCCCAGCCCTGGTCACAGTCCCCAGCATGGGCTATGCTTCTGCTCCCACCCCTGCCTCACTGCAGCCCCTGCTGCCCCAGCAGCCTGTGTTCGTAGTGCAAGAGGTGAGTGCTGGCACATGGCAGTGGGGCGGGGGCTGTCCTGGGCCGTCCCTAACAACGTGGAAGTTTTGAGCTCCCCAATCTGGAGCAAGTGGCAAGGCAGGGCTGGGGCTGGGGGTCGGGTGGGCTATTGGTTGTGGGAAGCCCCTGCAGACCTAGCCTCAAGACCCCCTCACACCAAGACTGACGGTTCTGTGACACTGGACAACGGCATCATCCGAGTGAGGCTGGATCCAACTGGCCGCCTGACATCCCTGGTGCTGGTGACCTCCGGCAGGTGCTAACCCTTTGCCCTCTCCCAGTGCCTGGCAGGTGGACCCCAGACTTCTCATTCCCTCTGTCCCTTGGCCACAGCTGACCACAGTAGCCCACGAGTGGCGCTGGACTGGGACCCACACATGAAACAGGGCCTACTCACCCTACTCTCCACCCTACCCACCTCAAACAGCTGGGGAGACCAAGGTCATAAAGTTATAAAGTACTGATGTCTGTGTCCTTCCAGGGAGGCCATTGCTGAGGGCGCCGTGGGGAACCAGTTTGTGCTGTTTGACGATGTCCCCCTGTACTGGGATGCGTGGGACGTCATGGACTACCACCTAGAAACACGGTGCGGGGTGGGCAGGACTCAGGGTGGTAGTGGTGGGAATATGAACAAGTGTACTGGGCCCACTCGGTCAGGCTGTCCTGGCTCAGCGCCTCTCCCCCCATTCCACAGGAAGCCAGTGCTGGGCCAGGCAGGGACCCTGGCAGTGGGCACTGAGGGTGGCGTGCGGGGCAGTGCCTGGTTCCTGCTACAGCTAAGTCCTAATAGTCGGCTCAGCCAGGAGGTTGTGCTGGACGTTGGCTGCCCCTATGTCCGCTTCCACACTGAGGTAGCATGGCGCAGGGTGGTGGGTATCTTCCCTGGGTGTGGCTGGTGAGGAGGGGCCAGCCCCTTGTACCCTACCCCCCCCCACAGGTGCACTGGCATGAGGCCCACAAGTTCCTGAAGGTGGAGTTCCCTGCCCGTGTGCGCAGCCCCCAGGCCACCTATGAGGTCCAGTTTGGACATCTGCAGCGGCCCACCCACTACAACACCTCTTGGGACTGGGCTCGATTTGAGGTCTGCATGGGGTGGCATGGGGTGGAAGGTTTGGCTCCTCCCTGGCTGGGGAACGACTAGTTGTGTGGTATGGGGTGAGGAGGAAGAATATGATGGTTCCTAGCATGTATGCCAGGCATTGTGCCAAACGCTTTATGTTCAGTTTGATATTCATGCCCATTTGGTGGGGTAAGTACTCTTAATCCACCTTTCCCAGATGAGGGACTGAGGCTTAGACAGGCTGTGTGGTGTGCCCAGGGCCTCCTGAGGTGAGAGGTGGAATTCAATCAGTCGTGAGGTCCCAAAGCGTCCCTCAGTCTAGGACAAGGAGCTCTGGAGCACACGGAGGAGGGGGGCCACCAAGTGGGTTTCTGATCTACGCTCCAGGTGTGGGCACACCGCTGGATGGATCTGTCAGAACATGGCTTTGGGCTGGCCCTGCTCAATGACTGCAAGTATGGTGCGTCAGTACGGGGCAACGTCCTCAGCCTCTCTCTGTGAGTGGAGTGCCCCTCAGGGACTGGTATGGGATCCCGGTCTTGCCAGGACAGAACTGCAGCAGCTCCGGCCTGACCCTTTCCCACCCTCCCCACCCCAGCTTGCGGGCGCCTAAGTCCCCCGACGCCACGGTGGACATGGGGCGCCACGAGTTCACCTACGCGCTGATGCCGCACAAGGGTGAGTGCTGCGCCCCATATCCCTCTGCCCTTCTTGGCCTCCGCTACCCCAAAGGTAAGTGGGGAAAACGCCCCTAGTCCCGCGCCCTGACCCCATGTTTCACCACGCGTCCCTTTTCCGGTCTGCGCCCAGGCTCGTTCCAGGACGCTGGTGTTATCCCCGCTGCTTACAGCCTCAACTTCCCCCTGCTGGCGCTGCCCGCCCCGGGCCCGGCGCCCGCCGCCGCCTGGAGTGCCTTCTCAGTGTCGTCGCCCGCGGTTGTGCTGGAGACCGTCAAGCAGGCAAGGGGCGGGGCGGGGTGGGGGCTCGGGGCGGGGCCTCCCGTCGGCCCCACCCACCACCCACCTCCCTCCGCAGGCGGAGACCAGCCTCCAGGGCCGCACACTCCTGCTGCGGCTCTACGAGGCCCACGGCAGCCACACCGACTGCTGGCTGCACACGTCGCTGCCGGTTCAGGAGGCCGTCCTGTGAGTGGGGGCGCAGGGTGGCAGTGGGGGTCTTGCCCTCGCAGGACCCTCATAGTCACCTCCTGTTCGCCAGCTGTGACCTCCTGGAGCACCGCGACCCTACTGGCCCCCTGCTTCTCCAGGACAACCGCGTGAAGCTCACCTTTACTCCCTTCCAAGTGCAGTCCTTGTTGCTTGTTCTGCAGCCCCCACCGAACTGAGTCCCTGGGGTGGGGTTTTGTTTGTGGAAGGCTTTGGCAGCGCCTCAGTTCTGCCTCCTGAGCCTGAAGCAAGGGTCAGTTACCTCTTGAACAATAAACCCTTGGCTCAGGAACCCTGCTGGTAGCCCCTGCTCAGTCCCCTCAGGGCCCATCCTCAGGCTTTGAGGGGACAGTTTTTACCCCAGGCATTTGGGGGCAGGGGCAAGACCTAAGGTTATCTGTGCATGCAGCATCTGGATTGCAGCCCCCATGAGAGAGACCTGGGATACTGGTGACCATAAGCTGACTAAAAGACCTTGATATAAGATGGTGTTCTGGGACTTCATGGTAGTCCAGCAGTTAAGACTGTGCACTTCCAATGCAGGGGGCGTGGGTTCAATCCCTGGTCAGGGAACTTAGAGCCCACATGGGAAAAAAAAAGAAGCGGCGCTTCCCCCTGTACACACAGATAGAGGGCTTGGGGATGGGGGGGGAACCTGGGGGGGGAGGCCGGGTGGGTGGGTTCTGGCTGACCCCCACTAGGAGGAGAGCATTGACTAGTCTGGACTAGGCTAGGGGAGCAGCCACAGGCCCTGAGGAGTCCTGGACTGGAGGAGCTGTAGAGTGTGGGCTAGCTGGGCAGGGGGTCTCTGCCCCATCCGTGAGGGACTGTCCCTGCAGAGGCCGTGACTCTCCTGTCCTCAGGACTGGGCAGCAGACCCTTCACATTCAGCCTTCCCAGACCTTCTGCAGCCAGTCCAAGAAGTTCAAGTTTATGCGTTTACTAAAAATTAGCATTTTTCACATAGGCTTAAAAAATGAGGACAGTGGGGTACAATTAAAAACGTAATTGTGTAGGGAATGGCCATAGGGTCGGAGCATCCAGTTCCCTGCAACTTCCAGGAAGCCACACAGGCCCAGATCCAGGGTGCCAGGAGGAGGGGTGGATACAAGCAAGAAGAGCCTCTTGCTAGGAGGCTGAGGTCCCCTCAGGGTCCAAGGATGGGATGTCAGCCTTGACCTTTCGGGTTCTGCGGCGGCCTGGGGAAGGACAGGTAAGATGGCAGTCCCAAGCCGAGGACTCCCCAAGAGCCTCCCTCCCGCCTTTGTCTACGTGTTCCTCCCACCCACACTGCCATCCCTTCCTCTCCTGGGGAGGTAGCTGTGGTGGTCCGTCCCTCCCCAGAGGAAATTGCTGAGGAAAGCCCACCTGAGGTTGCTGGTCGCCTCCTCCTCTTCCCTTTGTCAGGGACTGGGGGCGCTTCTGGGTCCTGTTGGAGGCTGGTCCCCTCGGGCACCTGGGCTGTAGTCTGTTTAGGAAGGCCTCTCTGTGCCCTTCGTATCCTTGGAGGGGCTTTGTTTGGAGATGGAGGGTCCTGGGTGGAGAAGACACAGGTCCCTGAGAAGCCCAGCAGGTCAGGCAGGTGAGGACCCACCTTTGCCCTCCATTGTCAAGGAAAGGAGCTGCCTGAGAGCCTGGCCTGTGAGGTGTGGCCGGACTAGGAGAGAGTGCAGGGACAGGGAGGAGCAGGGAGCCATACCTCCACACCGTCCTCAGGACCCTGCTGTGCTCCCTGGGACTTCTTCTTGCGGGACTTGCCCCCTGCAGGACATTGATGTTGATGGGCTTGGAGGGTCCTGTGGCCTCGGCCCCCTTTCTCTAGACTCCCACACTCCCATTCTGGAGTGACTCCCAGGGTCGAAGCGGGGGGCTGGGAATGGAAAAGGGTGCTGTAGCCCTTGCACAACTAGTTCTTTCTGCTCTTGTTACATTAGGAGTAGTTTACCTTTGGGTGCCAGGGGTCCAGGATCCCCCTAAAATGGAATCAGGAGAATTCAGGAGTCAGCCTGGTAGTTTCCTTAGAGAGGCAGAATCACACCTCTCCTTCCAGATCAATGAAGCCCTTCCCCAAGGAAGCCTGACTGTCCCCTCCCCACCCGCCAGGTCAGTGCCAGCAGCAAGGTCCCCCTCCTCTGGGGCTGTTCCACTAGCGGGGACCCTAGGACTCAGAGGAGGGGCAGAACATAGCACAGGGAAGGCTTAGACCCTCAGGACCAGTGTGACCCCATGTCTTTCCATCCCACCCGCTTCCTTGGGTCTCTGTTTGCCTGTACAAGCATTAGAACCCAAACCTGGAACCAGATGGTGCGGCCATGCCGGTCCCGCAGGGAGCTCATGCCCGGTGCACTGTAACACTGCAGCCAGGCTCGGAAGGCAGCAAAGTCCTCCTCCCCAATCTCCGACCCGTAGCCTTTGCCCCCTGTGGGACAGAGGAACCAGGCGGAGATCAGAGGGCTGACTTAGGCTGGGAAGAGGGGGAGCCCAGTTAGACCTGGCTCAGACCTCAGCTTCACAAGCTGATGGACTGAGTCAGGGAGCCAAGGCTCTCCCTCCTCCAGCTGTGTGACCTCAAGCTAGTGTCTTCCCCACTCTGGGCCATGGCTTTCCCATCCTGAAGTCGGATTAAGAATCCTTGCCCTTCCTGCCTCACGGACAGATCAGGAGACATAGACACCTAACAAGTGAAGATCTGTGAAGGAGGTATAGTCCATTTAGAAATGACTAGGTCGACCAACTTCCATTCTCCAGGCAGGGAACCAGGCCCAGAGAGGGGCAGAAACTGTCCCGGGTTACACGATATGCCAAAGCAGAGCTAGCCAGCCATCTTTGCCTCCCAGGCCTCACCCAGCTGGACCACTTCCTTGGGCACTGAGTGGCACAGCTCCAGCAGGTCGGGGTTCTGCAGCTTGGCCCTGATCTTCTGGCTCAGGGTCAGCTCCGGGCTCTGAAGAAGGGGCAGGGGTAGGACCTGGATGTCAGCATGAGGCAAGGCTGCTCAGAAGGCAGTTGATCCCTCAGGGAACAGACCCCTTCTGACCTTGGTAGGACACAGTTCATCGGCACCCCCATCACCTCCCACACGCACGCACACACACACATTGTAGACACAGGCTAGAACTGAGAAGGGACCTGCTTGAGCTGAGCCACAGACACCTGACCCAGCCCCAACTCTCATCCGCCTGCCTGACAGGTGCAGGCGCATCCCTCCCGGCACCCTCACCGGCCTGCGCTGCTGCAGGGCCTCCAGAACTGTGCGGGCCTTCTCGAAGGGGGGAATCCTCAGCCTGCAGGGAGGTGGAGAGGGGTGCTAAGCAGAGGGGAATGTGAGCATACCCAGCCACCCCTGCCCTCATGCCCAAGGCCTGCCTGCTGACCGGTACAGGATCTCTGCCCGCAGATAGTTGCCAATGCCATTAAAGAACCTCTGGTCCAGCAGGGCCTCACAGATGGGCCGGTCAAAGGCCTTGTCTGCTAGGTTTCGTAACACATTCTCCCTGGAGGGACACAGCCCAGGCACATAAGACCCATTCTGCCTGCCCGCCCCCTGCCCCTCCCTGCCTCACAATGGGGTAGGGGAGAGGAGCTAGGGGAAGCAATTTCTGGGTGCAAGGGAAGGATACAAGAAGTCCCAATTTCCCATTATCCCAGCCTCCGTGGTATTTGGCAGCAGGAACCTCCATTTTCTGTTAAATGGGAAAAACAATGTGGGATTTCAATTCATTACAAGAGGTTAAAAATGCCAATCTAAAGGAACGTGCTGAAGAAAACACTTGAATCTATGTATGTGGTGGAGTGGCTCAGATTCAAGATACTTTTGGGAACAAGGTGATCACAGGACCTCAGGTGTGCCTGCAGTCTGGAACTACCTGTCTAGGACTTCCAGTTGCTTAGACATGAAGATTTGACATTGGTGGGGTCAGTTCTTTTCAAGATGCTGAAGATCTTCCAGGAAGCTGGCACTGGCTCTGTTTAGCAGGAGCGAAGGGGGCAAGTCCTGGCTGGTGAGTGCGCCAGCACCCCAATGGGTCTCTCCTCACCACCATGAAGAGGAAATGAATCTTGCTTCTTTGAGAAAAGGGTCATGACAAAACTGACTCAGTGATGGGCATAAGAAGCAAACGATATAGGGGCCAAAAGACAGTTTGGCGGGTAAAAGTAAAGTGGAAGGTCATCCTGGGTGGTCAGCTCCCAGAGGGAGGCAGATCCCCACAGGCTTTGCAGCTGGAGAACCAAACAAGCCAAAATGCTCATCACGCAAGAGAAACTTCAGAACCAGCTGGCAAAGAGTTAACTTGTGGCCTGGCCCCCCAGGAAAGGTGAAGTGGGAGAGATCTAAGACAACATAGACACTTCCCTGGGAGTGCACTTGGGGTCACAACTGGGAAGGCCAGGAGTCTGCTGCCTTTTGTGGGCCAGAGATGCCCTGACCCACCCCAATGGGCAGCTGAAGGCATGCCTTCCCCAAGAAAGGATTTGCCAAGTCCCACTCCATGCCTTCCTGTTTGTGAGTCTTGTCTGAATGCTTTTACTTCAGAGCTTTGCACTTCCCTGGTAGCTCAGCTGGTAAAGAATTTGCGTGCAATGGAGGAGACCTCGGTTTGATTCCTGGGTTGGGAAGATGCCCCGGAGAAGGGAACAGCTACCCACTCCAGTATTCTTGCTTGGAGAATTCCATGGACTGAGGAGCCTGGCGGGCCCCAGTCCATGGGCCGCAGAGTCAGATATGACTGAGTGACTAACACTTCACTTTCACTTTCCCTTCCCCCTGCCCTACCTGAACTAGCTCTGTGGGAGCAGGGACCACATCTCTCTTGATCACTGCTGAGACTTCAACACTTAGAACTGGCTTGGCACCAAGCAGAGACACATGCATGTTTTATCTTTAGAGGAAAGGAAGTGGCTGACACTGGGCCATCTTATGTGACCTGCATCCCACCCCAGGTGGGGCTCTTACCCCGCCTCAGACAGAAGACGGGCACAGAGACCACGGGACACAGACCAGTGGGCAGGCACGATGTGGGAGACCACAACCTGATTCAGGAGCCATGTCATTAGTGGTCCTCTCCCCACCTCCTTGAAGCAGTTCCTTCCTGCTCAGCCTCCCTTCTTGTGTTGTTAAAGCTTTTCTACTTTTCTTAGCCTTATGAGGGCACCAAGCAGTGTGGGATGCTGATGATGAGCCCCAGCTCTGACACAATCGGCCATGTCCTCCACCTCTTGCCCCCACCTCCTCTTACAGGTTTTGGGTTTCCACGTCCATTAGCTCAGGGAGCTGTCCCCAGGAAAGGACACTGTCTTGGTCTACAGATGAAAGGACTAAAGCCCAGAGGGGCTGGAACTCGCTTCTCATTGGCCAACAAGGCACTAATGAGCAGTGTCTGGAGCCCAGGACTATATTCCTCACACCTGGTGCAGGCCCTACCTGAACTGCTCATACTCCAGCAAGACACACGGCCCGCGGCCTGGCTGCCACTCGCCCCCGAGGTCCCAGCGGCCGAATCGGCGGATGTCCACGAAGCAGAGGGCAAGTTGGGGGCCAGGTGGAGCTGTGTAAAAGCGCAAGTGGGCGTGGGGTGGCAGTGCATCGCTGGGCACCAGCTGGAAGGAGCCAGTCATGCCAAAGCGGAAGACAAGAGCCAGTGGCTCCCGTGGGGGCTGGGCCCCAGGCAGGGGGCTCAGGGTCAGGCGCAGCTCCTTGCCACGGGCCAAAGCTGAGATGCTGTAGGCACTGCTCTCAAAGGGCACCTCAGGGTTGCGGCTGACGGGTGACTTCTCCACACACCCGCCAAACACCAGCTCCCTGCATGCCTCATTCACGAAGTGGCTGGCCAGATGCAGCTCAGGGCCCTCGGGCATTCTGTGGGAGGGGCGGCCAGGCCCTGTGGGGAGGATGACAGCAGGTTGGGCCAGGTGTGCCTCCAGTGAGGTGGCAATATCACTCCCAGTTTTCAGAGGAGAACCCAGAGGGTCAGAGGCGGGGCATGGTCAATGGGGATTGGCAGGAAATCAGCTGGCTTGGCCACAGCCCCTGCCCTGTCCCTCCTCCACCCCATCCCCACCCCCATCCTTGAAAATGCTGAGAAAGCCCAGGACACTGGGGAGCCCTGACTAGGGAAACATGACTGCCTTGTTCATTAACACCTTCCATGGGCTTCCAGGAACCCTTTCTGATTTTAAAATAAAGTCCATATCCTCCCTGGGCCCAGGCTGTCATCTCATTTCCCCTCAACGTGCCCCACCCTCCTTGCTCCAAGCACACAGCTCTCCCTCCCACCCACCCACCCCAACCCTTGCCGTCCCCCTCAGTCTAGAAACACTTAAGAGAGGCCCCTCCTGACCGCTGTATCCGAGGCAGCATCCTCCGTCCCCTGACCCCCTTCATGGCACTCCCAGAACCTGATATTATTAGCTCCTGTCTGCCTCTGTCTCCACTCCTTCCCCAGAATGGGGACTGTGCACGCTCATCTCCCCAAGAATCAGGCCCACCTCCATTGCCACAATTATTGAGGGAATGAGACTGGAAGATAAGAGCTGGGATAAAGGTGGCTCACAGGCTCTACCGGAAGGCAAGGTGGAGGAGCCTGCCCACCACACACTGGTCAGGACCGAGGCCGAGGACAAGTAAGAGGGAATGCAGTTGTCTTTAGGTACCTTAGAGCTAGAGTCAGGTACACACGACTTTGACGGAGGAGGATGGGGCGCCAGGAAGAGCTCCCCAAGCTCCAGGCCATGGTCCAGGGGGACATAGGAAACGCCCGGACATAGGGAAAGCGTCTCGGGCCGAGAGGGGTGTCCCCCTTCCTCACCCTATGGGTTCCCATCTGGCTGAGGCAGGAAGAATTTGCCACTTTCCTCAAGCCAGGGTCGGGAGATCGGAGGCCAAGGTAGGTGTTGGGCAGGGGGAAGCATTTGGCCAGGGCAGACGCCTTTGCCCTCCCCACCCGCAACCTCGGCGCCGCTCCGGGCCTGGCACCCGAAAGGGTTCGTTTTGCGGGAAAAGGTGAACTTCCAGGTTCCTAATTTCGCGAGGGGCGGACGCTCAATGGCTCGCCTCCTACCCACCCCCCTCCTCCAGCTCCCGCTGCCTGTTCTCGGTTAACCCTGGCTCCCTTCCTCCCCAAGGCCCTCATTCCAGTCCTCTTCTCGGTTTTGCTGCACACACACACATACACCCCGGCCCCGGTCCCGCCGCAGGCTACCTGCGCCCAGCGCCGCTGCCGCCAGCCTGCAGCCACCAAGGGGTTAATGCCGGAGGCGGAGCGGCGCCTAAGAGCATGTTGGGAGTTGCGGGCGCTGCTGGGAAGTGTAGTTCCTCTTGTAGGTGGTAACGCCTGTACGGGGTGGAGTCCCCGAGTAGGGGGCCCTGGGGTGTGGGGAAGGCTTCGGTCAGTCACCTGGCTGGGAGGTGGCGGAAGAACCTGGCTCCCGCTGCCCTGCGCCGGCGTGTTCCGGGGTCAGGTCTGAGGTCCTGGGTTGCAGTCGACTCGGTGGCTGTGAGAAGCCACGCGGCTACGTCCAGGACCAGGTGGGCAATCCCAGAGGTAAATAGCAGCAACTTCCCGAAACCGAGACCCTTGCAGCTGGGCGCAGGGCGCGAACAGGTGCGCGATCAGTGCAGGCTCTGGGGCCCCGGTGGTGGGTTACGTTTCAGCGCTAGTCAGACGGAACACATAAACACCGTCACCACGGGTGGTAGAGTGGAGGCCGGCAACCAAAACCAGGGGCGGAGAAGCGAAACCTACTTCCAATGCGGGGAACGGTCTCTCTACGGTGACATTTAGGCTGAAACCTCAGAAGGAGCCCTCCGGAGAAGAGAGGGGCAGTCTGTAGGGCAGGTGGAAGGAGCTGCTAGGGAGGTGGCTGGTGTGGGGGGGTGCTGAGGGCAGAACAGACACACGAGCGAGGGCTGGTCCGCTCCGACCTCTGGAGGCCTCTGTAAGGAGCTGGCATGTCATCCTAAGTGCAGCAAGCTCGATGTCTGACCCACGCCAATTCTCCTCCTCCATACTACTTCTCCTTCCTCTCCCTTCATCTGTTTATTCGTGTATTTTGCCAAAAGTATTTTAAAGTAAATTAAACAATGCAGGAATGCGTGCTAAGTCACTTCAGTTGTGTCCGACTCTGTGTGACCCTATGGACTGTAGCCTGCCAGGCTCCTCTGTCCATGGGATTCTGCAGACAAGCATACTGGAGTGGGTTGCCGTACCCTTCTTCAGGGGATCTTCCCAACCCAGGGATGGAACCTGCCTCTCTTACATCTCCTGCATTGGCAGGCAGGTTCTTTACCACTAGCACCACCTGGGAAGCTCATTAGATAATACTTTTTACCAAAACTAGTAAAGTTAACAATAACTTTTTAAAAATATGTATTTATTTATTTGACTGCAGGGGGTCTTAGTTGTGGCGTGTGGCTCTTTAGTTGCAGCATGCGGGATCTGATTCCCTGATCTAGTTCCCTCATCAGGGATGGAACCCAGGCCTCCGCTGCATTGGGAGCACAGTCTTAGCCGCTGGACCACCAGAAAAGTTCCCAACATAACGTCTTAATATTATCTAATACATCCCACATGCAAATTTTCCTAGTTGTCCCCAAAATGTCTTTTATAGCTAGTTTGTTCAAGGCAGAGACCAAACAAGGAATATATGTCTCTTCAGTCACTTCCAATCTAGATGGAACCACCCTTCCCACCTCCTACCCACCTCATCTGCCTTTTTTTTGGTCTTCGTGATACTTACCTTTCTGAAGAGTCTTTTGAGATGCCCCATCAACATTCTGGATTTGTTTGATGTTTCCTTGGGTGTTGTTAACTTGTTCCTCTATCTCTAGTTCTCCCTGCACACCAGAAATTAGATCTAAAGGCTTGGAAGTGGAAGTGAAAGTCACTCAATCATGTCCAACTCTTTGTGATCATGTGGACTGTCCATGGAATTCTCCAGGCCAGAATACTGGAGTGGGTAGCCTTCTTCTCTCTGGGGGATCTTCCCAACCCAGGGATCGAACCTAGGTCTCCCGCATTGCAGGCGGATTCTTTACCAGCTAAGCCACAAGGAAAGCCCAAGAATACTGGAGTAGGTAGCCTATCACCCTCCAGGGGATCTTCCCGACCCAGGAATCAAACCGGGGTCTCTTGCATTGCAGGTGGATTTTTTACCAACTGAGCTATCAGGGAAGCCCCAGTATCTCCTAGATGCTGTTCTGTACTCCAAATTGCATCACATTAGGAGACACCCGGCCTCTGGTTGTCTCACTTTAGTGGGGGTGAAATTGATCACCAGTGAGGCTGTGACAGCCAGACTTCTGTGTAGTAAAGGTATGTTTCATACCTTGTGACCACTGAGTAATCTATGGGGCGATTTCTGTTTACTTAGTTCTGTTTGTTTAAATGAAGTTGCATTTTACATACAGTAAAATTCATCCGTTTTAGAGCGTGAGGGCTTTGTTGTTGTTGTTGTTTTGGGTTCTTTTGGCCATGACAAGGCATGCAGGATCTTAGTTCCCCAGCCAGGGATTGAACCTGTGCCCCCTGCATTGGAAGCATAGAGCCCTAACCACTGGACAACCAGGGAAGTCCCTATAGTGTGACTTTTGACAAATTCATACACTTCATCATCACCACAATCAAGAGATAATACAAAAAAAAATACAAAAAAAAAAGAGATAATACATTTCTGTCACCCTCCCACCCCAAAATTTGCTCATGCACTTTTTTATTCAATACTTACACTAAAAAAAAAAAAAAAAAAAATTAAAAAAAAAAAAAAACTTACACTATACCTGTTGACAACCACTGATCTGTTTTCTGCCCATGTAGTTTTTGCCGATGTCATACACAGGCATATCTTATTTTATTGCACTCCACTTTATTGCACATCACAGATAATTGCATTTTTTTCTAAACAAATTGAAGGTCTGTGGCAATCCTGCTTTGTCAGGATGATGGTTAGCATTTTTTGGCAATAAAGAATTTTTAAAATTTATTTTATTAAGTATAATTGGTTAACAATGTTGTGTTAGTTTCTGCTGTATAATAAAATGATTCAGTTATATATTTACATATATTTTTCATATTCTTTTCTTTGTGGTTTATTACAGGATATTGAATATTTTCCTGTGCCATACAGTAGGCCCTTGTTTATTCATTCTGTATATGATGGTTTGCACCTGCCAATCCCAAATTCCCAATCCATCTTCCCCACCTTCCCCAGCAATTAAGTATTTTTTAATAACAAAAAAGAGTTTTTACAATGTACAAGAAAGCTTGTACATTGCTTTTTAAATACAATGTAGTAGTAGTGTAGTTGCTCCTCATGTCCGACTCTTTATGACCCCAGGGACTGTAGCCCACCAGACTCCTCTGTCCAGGGGATTCCTTGGGATCCTCCAGGCAAGAATACTGGAGTGGGTAGCCATTCCCTTCGCCAGGGGATCTTCCAGACCCAGGGATTGAACTGAGGTCTTCTGCATTGCAGGCATATTCTTTACCATCTGAGCCACCAGAGAAGCCCCTAAACACAATGTATTGCACACTTAATAAACTACAGTACAGTGTAAACAAACTTTTCTATGTGCCGGGAAACCAAAAATTTCATGTGACTTGCTTTATGGCTATACTCGCTGTACTGCAGTGTTCTGGAACTGAATCTGCATTATCTCCAAGGTGTGCCTGTACACAGAATCTTTAGTATGTAGCCTTTTGTGTCTGCTTTTGTCCTCGTAGCATAATGCATTTGAGATTTTGAGATACATCTATGTTGTGATGCTTATCAATCCTTCTTATTGCTAAGTAGTGTTCCACTGTGTAGACATATCAACATGTTTATCCACTTACCAGCTGAGGGACATTGAGTTGTTTACATGAGGTGATTCTTTAGCACCATGCAAATACCCAGTTTCACATCACATCAACATTTCACCTAATGGCTTTCTTATCATTGGTGACCTTGCCTCAATCAAGTACTTAATTGGGAGTTACAAAATGGTGATTTTCTAATTCTGTCATTCCCTCTACATTAACTTGAATTCTTCTGTAAAGAAGAGCTTTATTTCATTGACTAGGGTTATTTGGGTATTCTGAAATACTAAAGGACAGGATAAATTCTGAAACACTTCTCTTCAATTATCAATTATTAGACTAAGAATTTGGTGCAATAAAGTCCAATGGTGACAAATTAGGGCTGATTTTTTGCAGGGAGGGGGTTTATTTTTATGGACTTATGGATTTTTTTTTTTTTTTACATTCAATAGCTAAATCTGTTGCCTGTCAAATCTTTATCTTTTCCCCCACTTATTGAAAGAGTACTGTTTTAGTCTTTAGGGCTATACAAACAGGTAAATAAACAATTCCTATCCTTAAGAAAGACTGGTAAAAGGCAAGTGAGTAAATACAAATTACAATGTTGTGCTACAATAGCAATGAGAGGAGATTCTGTGACGACACAGAAGAAGGAATGCTACCTGGGAAACCAAGCTCATATTACACATTTGATGAGACTTGGAATTTTTTTTGTGACTGCCACTTCATTTGCGTTTTATTCCCTGTTTTTTTGCTTTTGTCGTCTTTTTCTTGCCCTCATATGGGCTACTTGAACATCTTTTAGAATTCCAGTTTGACTTAACTATATTGAGTGCATTACATTGTATATAGCCTTTGAAGTGGTTGCTGTAGGTATTACTCTATACGTATATTATATGTGTGTATATACTTGTCACAGTTCACTGATATTGACATTTTATCAATTTGAATAAAGTGTAGAAACCTTATCTCCCTTTTCCCTCATTAGTTTATAACAACCTTCAATATCTCCTCTACATACATTGAGAACCACATCTAACAGTATTATATTTTGCTTCAAATATGTTGAACATATTTCAGGATACTCAAGAGAAGGAAAGTCTACTGCATCCGTGTTTTTATTCTTTCCATTATTCTTCATTCCTAATGTTTCAAGATTTCTTCTATCATGTTCTTTCTGTTTAGAGATCCTCCTTTAGACCTAAAAATATTTTTATTTTATATTGGAGTATA
Source organism: Okapia johnstoni (assembly GCA_024291935.2). NCBI lineage: Eukaryota > Metazoa > Chordata > Mammalia > Artiodactyla > Giraffidae > Okapia > Okapia johnstoni. The sequence continues at coordinate 29,357,807 of CM044326.1, forward strand.
GTTGATTTACAATGTTGTGTTAGTTTCAGGTATACAGCAAAGTGATTCAGTTATATATATACATATATATATATTATACATATATATATATATATTTTTATCCATTCTTTTTCAGATTCTTTTCCAATATAGGTTATTACAGAGTATTGAATGGAGTTCCTTGTACTATACAGTAGGTCCTTGTTGACTATTTATTTTATATATCAGTTCAGTTCATTCGCTCAGTCGTGTCTGACTCTTTGCGACCCCATGAATTGCAGCACGCCAGGCCTCCCTGTCCATCACCAACTCCTGAAGTCTACCCAAACCCATGTCCATCGAGTCAGTGATGCCAGTAAAGTTTATATGGTAATCCCAACCTCTTAATCTATCCCTGCCTCCTAGCCTTTCCCCTTTGGTAACCCAAAGTGTATTTTCTATGTTTGTGAGTCTGTTCCTGTTTTGTAAATAAATTAATTTGTATCACTTTTTTTAGATTCCACATATAAGTAATATCATATGACACTTGTCTTTCTTTGTCTAACTTACTTCATTTAGTATAATAATATCTAGGTCCATCCTTGTTGCTGCAAATGGCATTATTTTGTTTTTTTATGGCTGAGTAATATTCCACTGTGTGTATATACCACATCTTCTTTATCCATTCATCTGTCATGGACATGTGGGTGGCTTACTATCTTGGCTACTGTAAATAGTGCTGCCATGTACAGTGGGGTGCATGTATCTTTTCAGATCATGCTTTCTTCCAGATATATACCCAGGAATGGGATTTCTGGATCATATTGTAGCTCTGTTTTTAATTTTAAAAGGAAACTCCATACTGTTCTCCATAGTGTTTGTACCAATTTACTTTTCCACCAACAGTGCATGAGGGTTCCTTTTTCTCCACACCCTCTCCAGCATTTATTGTTTGTAGACTTTTTGATGGTGGCCATTCTGACTGATGTGAGATGATACCTCATTGTAGTTTTGATTTGTATTTCTCTAATAATTAGCGATGTTGAGCATAGCTTTTCATGTGCTTTTTGGCCATCTGTATGTCTTTGGGAAAAGGTCTGTTTAGATCTTCTGCCCATTTTTTAATTGGGTTGTTTATTTGATATTGAGCTGCATGAGTTGTTTATATATTGTGGAGAGTAATCCCTGTTGGTCACATCATTTGCAAATATTTTCTCTTGTCTTTTTATTTATGGTTTCCTTTTAGCCTTTTTTTTTCTTTTCTTTTTTTTATATTCTTTCCTTTTAGCCTTTTTTTTATATTAGATCTGCTGGTGACAATTTTATTAGTTATTCCTCATCTGCAAATGTCTTGATCTCTCCCTTTACTCTTTAAAATGTCTTACAATTTTGTCATTTTAAAAAATTGAAGTATAGTTAATTTATATTATATTAGTTTCAGGTGTGCAACATAATGATTCAATATTTTTATAATTATATTCCTTTTAAAGTTATTATAAGACATTGTATACTCTGTGCTGTACATATGTCCATGAAGCTTATTTATTTTACACATAGTAGTTTGTACCTCTCAATCCCCTTCTCCTGTCTCATTACTCCCCTCTTCTGTCTTCCCACTGGTAACTGTTAGTTTATATCTATGGATCTGTTTGTTTTCTTCTATTCATTCATTTCTTGGATTCTACATGTAAGTGATATCATACACTATTTTGTCTTTCTCTGATTTATTTACTAAGCATAATACTCTCCTAGGTCCATCTATATTTTTGTAAAAAAGCAAAATTTCATTATTTTTTATGGATGAGTGATATGTATAATATATTATGAACATTGGGGTGCATGTATCTTTTTGAATTGGTGTCTTTATTTCCTGCAGATAAATACCAAGAAGTCAGATTGCTGGATTATATGATAGTTCTATTGCTATTTTTTTGAGGAAACTCAGTATAGCTTCCACAGTGGCTGCACCAATTTATATTCCCACCAACAATGAACAAGGGTTCCCTTTTCTCTACATGCTCGCCAACATTCGTTATTTGTAGTCTTTTTGGTGATAGCCATTCTGACAGGTGAGAGGTGATATCTCATTGCTGTTGTGATTTGCATTTCTTTAATAATTAGCGATGCTGAGCATCTTTTCATTGCCGGTTGGCCATTCCTATGTCTTCTTTGGAAAAATGATTATTCAAGTTTTCTGCCCATTTTTCAATCGGGTTGTTTCCTTTTTTGATATTGAGTTCTGTGGGCTATTTATATATTTTGGATATTAATCCCTTACCAGTCATATCATTTGCAATTGTTTTCTCCCATTCTGTAGACCTTTTTGTCAGTGGTTTCCTTTGCTGTGCCAAAGCTCTTAAGTTTAATTACATGCTATTTGTTTGTTTTTGCTTTTGTTTCCTTTGCCTTAGGAAGAAAATAAATCCCTCCCGCCAAATTGCTACAATTTATGTCAGAGTATTCTGCCTATGTTTTCTTCAAGTTTTATCATATCTGGTCTTACATTTAGGTCTTTAATCCATTTTGGGTAGTTTTTTTTTATGGTATGAGAAATGTTCTAATTTCATTTTTTTACTTGCTGTTTACTCTTAAAAATATATTTATTTCTTTGGCTGTGCTAGGTCTTAGTTGCAGCATGGGCTTTCTTTTTACAGTATGCAGGCTTCTCATTGCAGTGGCTTCTCTTGTTGTAGAGCATGGGCTCTAGATGATGGGCTTCAGTAGTTGCAACTTGTGGACTCAGTAATTGTGACACACAGGCCCAATTTTCCTGCAACATGTGGGAACTTCCTGGACCTGGAATCGAACCCTCGTCCCCTGCATTGGCAGGTGGACTCTCAACTACTGGACCACCAGGGAAGTCCCCATGTGGGATCTTTAGTTGTATCACGTGAACTCTTAGTTGCAGCATGTGGGGTCTAGTTCCCTGACTAGGGATGGAACTCAGGCCGTCTGCATTGGGAGTGTGGAGTCTTAGCCACTGGACCCCCAGGGAAGTCCCTTGTCCTTTACTCTCAAGGTGATTTTCTCTGATTATAGAATTCTGGGTTGACACTTCTTTTCTTTCAGGGCCTGAAATGTGTTGTGTTTATTCTCTTTGGCCTCTGTGGTTTCTGATGAGATATTCAGTCATTCAAATTGTTTTCTGCCTATATGTAAGGTGTCATCTCTGTCTTGCTGCTTTCAGGACTTTTTTTCCTTTAGTTCTCAGAAGTTTGATTATGATGTATCTTGACATAAAGTTCTTTAGATTCAACCTGTGTGGAGTTCATTCAGCTTCTTGACTCTATACATTTGTGTCCTTTGCCATATTCTGGAAAATTTTAGTCATTATTTCTTTGAGTACTTCTCTGTTCTACCCTCCTTCTCCTTACCTTCTGGGACTCTGACACCACAAATATTAGATCCTTTGTTAATAGTCCTGCAGGTCCTTGAGGCTCTATTTTATTATTATTATTTTGTTCTTGTTGTTTTCCAAGTTATCTTCCCTCTGTTGTTTAGACTGGCTAATTTCTATTGATTTATCTTCAAATCCACTGATTCTTTCTTCTGTTGTTAAGTTCACCCATTGAGATTTTTACCTGGGCTATTGTAGTTTTCAGTTCTAAAATGTTTATCTTGTTCTTTATATCTTCTATTTCTCTGCTGAGACTTGAGACATTTTTAGGACGGCTGCTTTAAAATCCTTAGGATAGACTTGTAACATCTGAGACATTCTAGTGTTGGCATTTGTCTTTTTTCATTTGAGTTGAAATTTTCTTGGTTCTTGGTACAATGATTTTTAAAAATTGAATTCTAGACACTTTGGGTACTATGAGACTGGATCGTATTGAAATCTTCTTTTAGCAGGCCTTCTCTGACATGGTGCTGGTGGGGAAAGGGCTATGTCACCTCCTGCCAGCTAGGGTGGGGTCTAAGCTCCCACTCAACCTTTGCAGGCAGGGGTGGAAGGGGGACTGTGGTTCTGCAGGGTGTGGCTGGAGGACAGCCCTTACTGTCTCTAACTTTTCTGTGCTGCTGGACTGTCCTTTTCCTCATCCACTGCTTAGAGAAAGCAGGCTTTTGTCAGGGCTTCCTTTGTGGGTTGGTGTTTCTAGGTGGTCAGCTTCTCCATCACTTAGCTTGGGATACATGAAACAGAAAATCTAAGGAATTTTTTGCTGTATTGTTCTTCAGGTCTTGAGGATCCTAGCCAGTCTGCCATCTCATCACCTTTTGTAGTCTTATGTTTGTTTTATAAAAAATGTCCGAGGTTTTTAGCTGGCCTAGTGAGAGGAATAGAGAAAAGCCCATCTGTTCCATTTCTCCAGAAGCAGAAGCCAGGAGGGGAGTCAGGCCTTATCACTTTAAATTGTCCCATCTTTAGCCAGTGGGTCAAGCTGGGTCCTGTTGACATGACTTATTTTTTGACAGTTTCCTTGGACCCTGAAGCTTCCCTGGTGGCTCAGATGGTAAAAGCGTCTGCCTACAATTGTGGGAGAAACCGGGTTCGATCCCTGGGTCAGGAATATCCCCTGGAGAAGGAAATGGCAACCCACTCCAGTACTCTTGCCTGGAAAATCCCATGGATGGAGAAGCCTGATAGGCTACAGTCCACGGGGGCACAAAGAGTCAGACACGACTGAGTGACTTCACTTCACTTTTGGACCCTGAGATGTTCTAGGCTCCCCCTGTACTCTCCCTGCCCCAGACCCAGGATCAGTCTTTTCTACAAGCGGCCCTGGATGGCCTAAGACAGTCCTGGGAAGCCCTTTGTCTTAGTCTCTTCAGGCTTCTATAACAAAATACCATGGACTAGGTGGCTTAAACAACATATATTTCTCACAGTTCCAGAGACTGGGAAGTCCACATTCAAGTCAGAATCAGTTCTTGGTGAGGGCTCTTTCCTGCTTTGTTGGACAGCTGTCTTGCTATGTTCTTATATCGACTATCCTCAGTACATGTTTGTAGGGAGAGAGTCTGTCTTCCTTTTTTAAGAACACTAATCCCATCATGCAGGTCTCATGACTTCATCTGAATCTAATTACTTCCCAAAGACCCCACCTCCTAAAACCATCTCACTGGGGTTGGGGCTTGGACATAGGAATTTAGGGGTGGGGTCACAATCATTCAGCCCATTATCCCATTCCCCTTGCCAATGAGTGGTTCAGGCACGGGCCTTCTCTCTTCCAAAGGAAGATGACAGGGAGGCAAGGGCTCTCTCCTTTCTCTACTTGGGGGCATCTGGTGTTGAGACCACCTACTTGCTGCCAGCTTCAAGACAAGGCTAGCACAGAGAGGCCAGAGCCAAGAGCATCCCAGGACTAGGAGCTGGAGCCCTGATTCTCCTGTCTACAGACAAGCGTCTAGTTTTGGTCCTCATTCTGCCTCACCCCTGACCTGCCGCAGTCAGCAGCTGAGAAAAGAAAATGTACCATAGGTCAGTGTATCACTTGGTCTCTGTCACGAAAACCTCTGATCTGAACCCTAAAAAAATCAGGCACACACTTCTTTACACTTTTCACACTTCTGTTTATTGTTCCTTCTCATGAAAACCATTGATAAATGCCTTTCACGGAGGAGGGAAGGTAATACTAGAAGGGTTCTCAGGATCCCAGGCTGGATTCTCAGGTGGTAACCTAGGAAGCCAGAGATCCAGGAGACCAGGCCTCCAGTGTCCTGGAGCTGGGGCTGCCCCCTAATGAGAAGTTAGGAGGGCAGCTCCACATGGGGCCCAATGCTCTTCCTCTCAGCCCACGGAGCTCATCAGGGCCTGGGCCTGCTTCAGCTCTGCCAGGGGGAGAGGTAGGCAGGCAGGCGGCAGTTAGGCGGGATCTCAGGGCGCCCCTTACCCTCCCGATACAGCCGCGCCTCACCTGCCAGGAGGACCTGGAACTTGTCTGCTGAGAGGGACATGGCAATAGGCTGGGCTGGGGCACCTGGGGTAGCTGCCACCTCCAGCCGCAGGTGTACCAAAGGCTCTTCCACGGCGCGCAGCAGGCTAGAGCTCAGGGTGTAGTCCACCCGCCAGCCCACGCCTACCAGCCTGTTCACTGCGAGACCGAGAGGGGCTTGAGGTCACAGGCCAGGGAGCCAGGTGGCCCAAGCCCTTACCCTGGCTCAGCCCTGAACCCTCCAGGGCTCTGTGGCCTTTGAAAGGCTCTCATCCCTCTGACCCAGGAACTCAGATTACCCAAAGCAGGTCTCAGAGGAGAGAAACGTGGGCTGGAGCCAGGAATCCCAGCCCTGTGACTGCTTGATATGACGCGGTTAAGTATCCTTTCTGAGGACAAACAACTCCCAAACTACAGGCACCTTCCAGAATGGAGCCCAGCCCCAACCCGGGCCCACCCTGCACTCACCCCGCAAGCTGCAAACCCGCAGGCACTCCTGCAAGGGGCTCTGTTTCTCCTCGTAGCAGCGACAGAGGCTGGCTGCGTGCTCTGGGGACAAAAGGAGGTCCCCTGAGCTAGCAGGTGGGGGCTCGGGCTTAGGTGGCTCAGAGCGCAGGTCTCAGGCTCCTGGCCCAGAGAAGGCAAAGTGCGTCCCAGGGTCACACAGCTTGACCTCTGCCCAGCACCCTTTGGCCTACAGGTCACCCACCTGCCTGCCCTCATCCCCATACCTTTGGGCAGCCCCAGCTGCTGCAGTTCACTGGACAAGGACTCGCCATCCACACTGTGCTTGGCAGCACTGGAGAGGATGAAACTCAGCACCGCCACCGTGGCCTTCACATCGCCCGACTCTGGAGGGAGCCGTGGGTGGAGCGGGGGTGTCACTGCAGCCCCAGCCACCTCCTTGTGGCCCCACTATCTTCAGCTCAGAGTCCCCAGGCCTCCTAAAGCCACGAGCACTGCCACTGCCCCACCGGGAGCTGGTGGAGGCCCTGGGGTGGCACTGGCTTTCCTCCCTTATCTCCTCCACTGAGGCCAGTGGGTCAGAGCAGGCTGGGAGGAGGGGCCTCTGTGCCAGGCCCCAGGTCGAGTACCCAGGGTCACCCAAAGGTCTGTGGAGCCAGTGGGGTGCTCACCAAACCTGGCGTCCGCGGTGAGCTTCAGAATCTTCTCGTACTGTGAAGAAAGGAGGCCTTCAGGGTGGGGCTGGTCCCCTGCTCACCAGCCCCCTGGCCTGGACCCTGTGGTAAGGACATGAGGTATCCAGGGAGGGTGGGAGCTGATCACCCACCCCCCTCAGTCTGGTGCACTTTCAGGGCAGTAGGATCACCGGGTCATGGGACCGTAGGGGGGTAGGGTCCTGTACTCACGTCAAGCCCCTCTCCCAGGAGGTCCTTCAGCACCTGGCCACACAGCAGCCTCAGCTTCACGGAGGACTGGAGGGGGAGGCCTTATATCAGCCAGACTGACCCACCTTACATAGGCACACTGAGGGGCTGGCTCAGAGAGGGCTGGCCACATGATCAGTCACACAGTGTGTGAAAAGGTCCAAGAGGGCTGAGACCCCAACTCAGGAGTGACCTCACCACCCTCCACCCCCCTCCAAGAGCCCCCAGATGCCACCCCTCCCTGCCCCCACCCCCAAGATCCCATGCACTCAACAATCTTGGCCAGCGTGCTGATCTCTGCCAGGACCCAGTCAGGACAGTCCAGGTCACCACAGAATCGGAACCTCTGCAAGACAGTGAGGTAGGTGGTCAGGCTGGAGGATGGGCTGACATACGCCCAGGTGTCTCCCGCGCTACTGCTCCTCAGGGCTCCTGCTCCCTGTCCAAGATGGACGAGCTCTGGCCACTTATTCTCCCCTACTACCAGGCGGTTTAGAGAACACTCTCCCTGATTCCTCCTGCCACCATATCTTGTTCTGATGCGTGTCCCAGGCATTCACCTGCTCTGCGGACATGCCTGGGTGCCTGCTCTGTGGGAGAACCCACTGTGAGCGCTGGGGGTACCGCATGGAACACATGACCCTCTCACCTCCTCTTCCTTTCCCTCTCCAGCTCCAGCTATACTGGCCTCCCTGTGGCTTCTGTTGCAAATTAAACGTGGCTTGCTCTCTCATTTCACTCAGGTCTCTGCCCAAATAACACCCTTTCTGATGGGCTTTCTCTGACTATTTGCTTTCTTAAATAGCCCCTCACACAAGGTAATTTGGGAAGGTCAGCAGATGTATTCATTATCTTGATCGTGGTAATGTTTTCATGAGCATACATGTCAACACTTATTGAACCATACATTTACACATGTATGATTTATGTTGATGTTATCTCAAAGAAGCCATTTAAACAGCCCTTCACCATCATGTTCTAGCTCCTTCCTTTTTGATCTTCACAGTGTGATCTTCCTTTTTTATCACACCACATATCACATTTTATTATTTATTCAAGGTCTATCTCCTGTTAGAACGCAAACCCACCCAGTCAACCACATATTGGTAATATCCTCCACCAGCCTGATCCACTGTCGTTTGCCCTGTTTCTGCAGCAAAGCTCTAATGCACACAGTGTACACGTTCATCTCTCCATGCCTCTACCTGCACTGCTTTCAGATATTAGGAACAAAACCTGCAAACTGGAGACACGGTGAATCCACGTTCTTCTGATTCTGTCAGGCCCTCAAGGCAGCCCCATGAACTCCATGTCTTCTACTGTGCCCCACTGTTCACCTTATCAGTCACTTCAGACCTGCTCCATGACCCTTCCACCTCCAAACCTCCTTTCTGGCCTGCCACCCCCTTGATCACACGTGACCCCAGTGAAGTCCTCTAGTCATGGTCACAAATGACTTTTGTCACTAAACCTAGTCTTCCTCTTCCTTAGCTCATCCACAACAGCAGAAACAAACCCATCCTTCTTCTTGAAGCAACATACTCTTCTGGATTTCTCCCTCTGGCCAGGCCTCTGTTTCATTTGCTGGCTCACCCTTCCCCACCCCCAACCCTCCAAATGGTGATCTCAGCAGACTGCCTGCTGTCATTACTCTGAGGCAAGGCACTGGGACCGCTGGTGAGGTGGTGGGGTGGTAAGGAAAGTCTGGGGCTTCTTTCCCTACTTCAGGGATTTTTTTTTTTTTTTTTTTGCATACTTCAGGGATTTTTAACTGTTTTGTGGCATGGACTCATCAGGCATCTGGTGAAGTCTACAGGCCTCTCTCAAAACAATGTTTTCAAATGAATAAAGTACATAGGAAAAACTACATAGTAAAAGACACTAATTAAAAGTTATCAAAATAGGTAGTTCCCTGGTGGCCTAGTGGTTAGGATCCTGGGCTTTCACTGCTGTGGCCCTCGGTTCAATCCCTGATCGGGGAACAGAGATCCCTCAAGACACATGGTGTGGCAAAGGAAAAAAAGAAAGTTATCAAAATATTCAAAACCAATTGGTGATGTGACATATATTTCAATTCAAGTGATGCCAGTAATTTGGCAATGAGCATAAATATGTAAATAATGCCAACAGCTGTGACATGAAAATATCTGGTTTCTATTAGTGACAAAGTCAGAGGTGCTGCTAATAATACTGAAGTCTGTTGCCAACACTCATAACTGGAGGAAATATTAAATTTCAGTTTGAAGTTAGTGAGAATTGAGATATAATATTTGTCCTAAGTTCATGGGCCCCTGACTTCTACCCACTGGACTATTTTATCATCTCTGGAATTTCTCTGACTTCTACCATCTCTGTATTATTTACATTTTTACCGTAAGAATGTGTTCCTTGTGTAACTTCTTAAAATACCAGCATTTCTCTAGGTTCTGTCCTAGGCCCTTTCTTCCAAACTCACACTGTGGCCGAGACAGATCATCTTTCTGCTGGTGGCTCCCAGATTTATAACCGCCTTCCTATTGTAGATTCTCTTCTGAGCTCCAGACCCTTCAATCCAGACTGTCTCCTACCCAGGTGCACCTGGCGGCTTAGAGGCCTCACTAACCATGTATCACAGTGACTGGTTCTCTTCCCTCTGAAACCTGCCCCTACCTGTCCCACCACCACTGAGCACCAGCACCTGGGAACCAAACCCGGCTCCCTCCCCCTCCCTTCTCCCTCGTGCATTTAGTCGCTGAGCCCCACTGATCTCCCCCACTTCTATCTCCACTCTCAACTCACTACCATCTCCTGGGTGGGGGAGTGTCTACTGCCCCAGGCTTCCCCTCTTCCTCCCTCAACAAATCAGCTGAAAGCCTCTTCCTCATTTCCCTGCCTTCCTTTCTTAAAAGTCTAAACTCCTCTCAAGACCCAGCAAGCTGTGGTCTTGGCTTATTTCGAGCCTCATTGTTCACTAGCTTCTAGTTTCTACTCTTCCAGATGATGAAATGCGTTCATTCCTAGGGTTCCGAGCTCTCACTCACCTGAAGTCTTTGAATGCTGTCCCCTATCTGAAGATACAGCCTCCCACCAGCCCTCTTCCATCCCTTCCAATTCCTGGTACACAAGCTGCTTTCTTTCTGCCCCAGCAAGCTTTCTTCCCGGCTCCCAGCCCCTTAGGTGATGTCATCCTTGGGAAGCCTTCTAGCACTATGCACAAGGTGAGTTTAGTCCTTCCCGGCTCAGGTCTTAATTATGACTGCCCATTCAAGCCTCCAACTCTGCCCTTCCCTCCTGCAGCCCAAGTCCTAGTGCCTGGCACAGTGCCTGATATACAGTAGGCACTCACAATCTGTTAAAGGAATGAATGAATGGATAAGTTGAGAAGTTTCCACCCCGTATATACTCCTTTCTACCTCTGGGAAGAGCAGAGGGATTTCCTAACAGTGCAGAAGACTGAGCGAAATTGTCAGCAAGTTTTCCTCCAAGTTCCACAGGAAGGCTGGGAGGTGGGCACCTTCGGGACGTCCTACTCAGGGGCAGAGAAAGGCCTGGAGAGACAAGCCCCAGCTCCTGGCCCCGGGAGTTCGAGCCCTTCCTTCCAGTCAAGACACTCCAAGCCTGCCGTCCCGCCCTGCTGGAGGAGGATGGAGGGAGGCTTTTCTTCACCAGACCCTCGGCTTTAACGACCGCACCCAAGTGTCTGCTCCGCGGCCCGGGCAGATTTCCCATCTCCTCGCCCCCAGCGCCCCATCCTTCGCGCAGCAGCGGCGTGGGGCTTTGGGGGCTCCTACCACGCCCGCCCTCAGCAACCATAACCTCGTATCAACCCTTATCCCTCACCATTGCTCCAGGAAGCCCGCGCCCAGGACTTTCACCTTCCTGTCGCGCTGGGTCAGCTGATACAGAGGTCACGTGACGCCGGGGCGGGGCTTCCTCGGATCAAGGCGGGAGCGCGTCGCCGATCGCCGAGTTGCTGGAGCGAGACATGGAGTCCATTTGTCAGTCCCCAGAACCTTTCCCCGGAAAGGACCCGCGCCAACCCCCAGGTTAACTGAAAACAGAACCAAAGCAGCAGGAAGAGGGAGTGGAAGCCGTTTAATTTGTTCTCATTAAGGCAGGGGAGGCCTTCCTCTCTGCAGTGGTATTCAGGTCGTTTCCATGTTTTGCATCAGTAAGCAGTGCTCTTACCGTACAGGTGTGGGTTGTGGCAAAAGATATATTTTTAAAACATTATTGGAATAGAATGCACATACAGGAAATTGTACATAGTACAAATACAGAGCTTAATGAATTTTCATAAACCGTAAGCCCCACATAGCCAACACCCAAATAAGGAAACATTATCAATACCCCAGATACCTCCTTCAAGTGCCTGGTAGTACCTGGGTATTTTATTTCATTTTGATGAATCCCTTTAGTTGCATAGCAAATAGCCTGTAACAGTTGACACGCTCAGAATGCTTTTGCAGCTTCACCAACATCAGCTGTTTATCTTAATTTTTCTCAATCTAATGGGAGAGAAAAAGGTTGCTTTAAATTGTATTAGTCTGCTTACTGGTGAGCTTGAAGTAATGAATAGATCAGGAAAACTAAGTTTCCAGTATTCACTTAAATAGATAAAAACAAACAATAGATAGCAACAACAAAAATACACTAGAGTAGAAACTAGTGACCAAAAAAGAAATTGAACAGTTTGATTTCTCTCTTCACTTCCATGCCTCTCACCTATACAGTATGCCCTGATTGCTTTTTTGTTGCAGCCTTTCAAGCTTTCAAAGGACAGATAGAGCCCATGACAATTAAACCACTCCATAAATAGAAAGAGATGGAAAGTTAATTCTTGCTAAAATTTATCACTTAAAAAGATCTTTTTAAAAATCATAAACATCAGTACAATGAAATCAATAGTGTTGCAATATACCATATCAAAAAAAATTTAAGAGGACAAGAATAGTTCCAAAAGAAGAAATGAATTGATACACTTAGGAAATCATTATTAAATAGAAGAAAAAAATTAGTAATAGATGAAAACTGCCCTAAGTTGATAGGGTATTTGAAAGACAAAACAGCAAACATCAAACAATTTATTTAAATTTGGAAATAAGGCAAAAGGCAGGTGGCATGTCCTTTTAATGTCATACTGGAGCATTGTCTCACAGATCTGTTTCACAAATAAAGAGTATTTGACTAGACCAGTAGTTATCAAACTTTTAGAGTGTTTAAGAATCACCTACTGAGTTTGTTACAACAGTACTAGGCTCCACCCCCAGAGTTTCTCTAATTAATTAGCTCTGGAATGTGGCCTGAAAATTTGCATTTCCAACAGGTTCCCTGGTCTGTTGAGATTTCCAGTTTGGGGACTACACTTTGAAAGCCACTAACGAAGGATAATGTACCTGAGAAATTATATGTTAACTCATGATTTTCTGTCCAGTAGAAAAGATAACCCCAAAGATTACAATTTTATTGCCCCATATGTAATTATCAGGTTTTTGTCTCTAACTCAGCACACACTTTGAAATGCCTTTGCCTGTGCACTAGAAATACTTCTCAACACAGACATAGACTTAAGGACACGAGGGTGGGTTAGGAAGGGGAGGGTGAGATGTATGGAGAGAGTAACATGGAAACTTATATTACCATATGTAAAATAGATTAGCCAATGGGAATTTTCTGTATGACTCAGGAAACTCAGACAGGGACTGTATATCAACCAAGAGGGGTAAGGTGGGGAGGGAGATGGGGAAGGAGTTTCAGAGGGAGGGGAAATATGTATACCTATGGCTGATTCATGTTGATGTATGGCAGAAGCCAACAAAATTCTGTAAAACAATCATCCTTCAATTAAAAAAAACTTCTCAAAATGTTCCTTGGGGACCTTCCTGGTGGTCCAATGTTTAAGACTCTGTGCTGCCAATGCAGGGGGCATGGGTTGGATCCCTGGTTGGGAAACTAAGGTCCCACATGCCGCGTGGCCAAAAGATTTTTTTTAAAGCTTTTTGAATTAGCTTTACCATCTTACTGTTCTCTCATTAACTAAATATTTGACATGCTTTCCTCCAGTTGTATGAAAGTCATGTTTTTCACTTTTTTGCAAATTAGACTTTGATACAGTATACTCGTATACTAGCCCTGGACAGGAGTATACAGATACTGTATTTTAATACTAGATGTATTCCCCTTAAAGTCAGGAGCAGTAATGCACTCTCATTATGACCCAACATTATCCTAGAGGTGCTATGACCTGGGCTTCTCAACTGGGGGTGATTTTGCCTTCCGAGGGGATATTTGATAATGTCTGGAGATATTTTTAGTTGTCACAACTATAGAATGCTGGCATCCAGAGGACAGAGGGCAGAGGCCAGGAACACTGCTAAACAGCCTGCAAGGCATGAGATAATCCCCAGTAACAAAGAAAAGATGGGGCCAGGTGGCTAGAGGATGATGCTAGAGCATTGCGTGTAGACCAGGCTCTCCAGACCCACCTGGGGCAGCGGAGTCAGAGGCCCACAGGTGAGCACCTGCTCATCCCAGCCCCACACACCCCACAGGTGGAGAGAGGAAGGCTTCATAAGGAAGTGGAGGCAAGCAGGCAAGTGCGGATCTCATCTGTCTGCCTGAGAGAAAGTCCCAGGTCAGCAATGGGAGAGTCAGTTCCCATGTTCCTGAGCCAGTAAGGGGATGGTCCTGGCCAGAACTCTGAAATCCTGGCTGGTTGAAGACCCCCCTTTTGCCCCACAGATCATCATGGGAGTCCTGTCCAGCCTCTGGCCATGAGGTGATGTTTTGGCTTCTAACGCTGAGGCTTACCTTGCTTTTCTCTCTCACCTGCCGCTCTCATGCAGCCCTGCATTGAAGGTGAGTGTCTCTCTGAGGTGGTCTGAGGGGCTAGGGGTGCAGGCTCAGGGTCAGTGGCTCAGGCTGGATCAGGGGCCAGTCCCAAACAAGTCCCTGTGCACCTTTACCCTCAGCCGGGCCTGCCCACACTGCACAGCACAGCCACAGCTGTGGGCCAGGAGAGACCCCCAAGGACCAAGGACTGACCTCACTGATACTAGCCTCTTCCTTGCAGCCCCCACAGCATCTCTGCACTTCCTCTCCAAGTCCCACACAAGCCCCGTGTCCATCCAGTCTGCTTCTCCTGACCTCAAAAAACACTGAGTTTTGTACCCCCTAATCCTCACTCCAGGTTCTCTGCCCAGGAGACTGCTGAAAGGGGAACTGGTTGCACCTTCTGGAGAAAGGCCTTAGGAAATCCTCTTCTTTGGGATTAGTTCCACCTTCACTCACTCACTTACCAAATGCTCTTTTTCTCTATGCCAGGCTCTAGGGAGATATGTCAAGTGGGGTGCATGCCCTGAGGAGTTCCCCCCTCTTTAGAGACAGATAGGCAGACTCTCAGGCCTTGGTTGTGTGGGCGCCCAGGATTGGAAAGGGGGGGCCTCACCCACAAGAGGTGATGGTGGGTGTGAATATGGTGGAGGGTGTGGGGGCGACCACAGGCCAAGGGTGTCCAGGCAGAGCTCAGCTTGTGAAACCGGGGTGGGGGCAGGTGCTGCTCTGTCTGGAAGGCCTCCTGACCTTGCCGACAGTCAGCTCCTGCCGGATCACAGGCAAAGGCTTCGTGTTGATTTTTTTTTGTGCTCAGTTGTTCAGTCATGCCCAACTCTGTTTGACCCCGTGGACTGTAGCTCACCAGGCTCCTGTCCATGCGATTGTCCAGGCAAGACTACTGGAGTGGGGTGCCATTTCCGACTCCAGGGGATCTTCCCGACCCAGGGATCGAACCTGCTTCTCTTGTGTCTCCTGCATTGGCAGGGGGATTCTTTACTATGAGCGCCACCTGGGAAGTAATATTTAGTACATTTGATTACATAACTAAACGTGATAATTGTAACAAAAAAATCACAAGATACAGGACTTCTCTGGTGGTCCAGTGGTTAAGCCTCCACACTACCAATGCAGGGGGCACATGTTTGATCCCTGGTTGGGAAACTAAAATCCCATACGCCATGTGGTGCGGCCAAAAGATTTTTTTAAAAATTATAAAATACAGAGAAGTTAAAGAAACAAAAATCTGTAAACCCTTTCTCTCCCCAAATAACTGCTCTAACAGCCCTTTTCAACTTTTTCCCCACACATGTGTAACTGTGACCTAATAAGAAATATACATTTTGTCTTTACCATGGGTTCCTGACATAGAGCTCCAAAATCCTTTGATGTTTCCTGGGCAATAGCAGCTTCTTTTGCTCTAGTGAGGTGACTCTAGGTTGGGTCCTGGACAGCTTCAGCATGGGGGCTGGTCACCAGGAAGACCGAGCCATGATTAGGAGCTTGGCTGGAACTTCCCCCCAGTGGCTAAGACTCTGCACTCCCCAATACAGGAAGCCTGGGTTCAATCCCTGGTCAAGGAACTAGATCCCACATGCTACAGCTAAGAGTTCGCCTGCCACAACTAAGACCCAAGTGCAGCCAAATAAATAAATTTTTTAAAAAGAGAATCTTGGAGAGGGGCTGCTGAGCGAATTAATCATTGATTATTCCTACGTGATGAAGCCTTCATAATGATCTGTGAACCACAGAGCTTCCAGGTTGGTGTGCTGGGAGGTGGCACACCCCAACTCCACTGGGACAGAAGCTCCTGTCCTTGGAACCTCCCAGGCCTTGCCCAGTGTCTCTCTTCATCTTACTGTTAAACTGTATCCTTTATCATGTTCTTTATCATATAGCAAAGTGGTGAGCATAAGCGTTTGCCTAACTTCTGTGAACCATTACAACAAGTTATTTCACCTGAGGAGGCAATTGTGAGAATGCCAATTTGTAGCCAGTCTGGACCTACTGGGGGTGGCAGGGGCAACTCTTTGGTGTCTGAGGTAAGGGGAGATCTTGGGGACTGAGCCCTTCTCCTGCATGGTTTGGTGCTATCCCCAGGTAGACAGTGTCAGAGCAGAATTGTAGGACATTCAGCCAGAGAGTGGGTTGGTGAGGGGAGAAACCCATACTTTTGATGTCAGAGTACTCAGTGAGTAGAGGAATAGTTTTTCCTTTTAGTCGCTATAACTATAAACTTTATGAAACAGTATATCATATTCTATTTTGGAATCTAAGTTTTCACCCAGCAGTGACTAGTGGCAGGCTTTGAACAGGCTAGGAGCTGTGCGGGCCCTGCTCTGGGTTCCAGCAGGGATAAGAGCACTATAACAGGAGTCTGGATACGCTGCTGGGTGACCTTGGGTAAGCCTCTACCATCCTCAGAGCCTCCATTTTCTTGGTCAGATTAAGAGCGTGGGTAGTACAGGGTCAGTGTCTGAAAGGCAGAACTCCGTATAAATCCGGGCAGGCTGTGCACTGCACAATTTTAGGAGGAGAAGGAGGGGTATTCTTGTCATAATATGTGTGAAGGGAGCCCCCAGAGCTGAGGAATAAATGGGCCCTGCCTGGAATGTGGTGTGTAAACCTGTTGGTACACAAGATGATTTTAGGTGGTATGCAAATACATTCCTTCTTACAGTTACTTTCTATTTGTAGTAAATGATACCGACTTTCCACTTGAAGAGCTTGTTAAACCACTGTTTGTTTGTTTGGCCTTGCTGTGTGGCTTGAGGGATCTTAGTTCCCCAACAAGGGATTGAACCCTGGGCCCTCAGTAGTGAAAGCACTGAGTCCTAACCTCTGGTGTGCATGCTAAGCCCCTTCAATCGTGTCCAACTCTTTGTGACCCCAAGGACCATAGCCCACCAGGCTCCTCTGTCCATGGGCTTCTCCAGGCAAGAATATTGGAGTGGGTTGCCATGCCCTCCTCCAGGGGATCTTCCTGACCCAGGGACTGGACCCATGTCTCTTACATCTCCTGCATTGGAAGGCAGGTTCTTTACCACTAGTGCCACCTGGGAAGCCCCAGAACTGCTGGACCACCAGGGACTTCTCTCCCTAGAGTTTCTGACCAGTAGATCAGAGGTGGAGCCTGATGATTTGAATTTCGAGCAAGTTCCCAAGTGATGCTTTGGTGCTGGTTCAGGGACCACACTTTGAGGACCACTTACCAAATTGTTTTCTTTTTAATACAGTTGTTTAGCTTTTAAAAATGAGTACATGTTCAACATCACTAACCATTAAGGAAATGCAAATTCAGACCATGGTAAGAGAACACGACATACTTACTAGAACAACTGAACTAAAACAAGGGGAACTGGAAAGTAGTGACTATATAAATACAAATAAAACTATCTGTCATATGCGTCTGGTGGAAATATAATGTGGTCCAAACATTCTGGAAAACAATTTGGCAGTTTCTTTTAAAAACTAAACATACACCTTAATATGACCTAGCAGTTGTAGTCCTGGGCATTTATCCCAGAAAGATAGAAACTTACATCTACACAAAAATCTATATATGAGTGTTCATGGAAGATTTATTTGTAAAAGCCCAAGCTGGAAACAGCCAAATATCCCTCAAATGATGGCTAAGCTAAGTGTTTTACAACCATATTACAAACTACTATTGTTCACCTTAAAAATAAAAGTTATTTTACTAGCAGAAAATGTGTTTCTTTGGAAATGGCAAAGGAACTGAAATTCTGGATAAGCAAGCTACAGCAAAAGGCATAACCAAGTCCAACAAAGAAAGAAGAAAAATGTTATTTTATAGAGAAAGAGGAGATGTTGAGAGGATTTGTTTTGAATGAAAGTCCATTGGAGAAAAATGGGGATTCAGGGTGATGATGGTTTTCTGTTTGGCTGTTGCTGAGGTAGTAAATTTCTTGTAGAAGATGCAGTGTACATCTTTTCCCATTGTGGTCAAATTCACCCAGGTCCTGTAATTGACATAGAGTGGTACTGGGCAAGAAGAGCTCCCTCTTCTGGCCTCTAGACTCCACTTTAGTGAGGTTTGCAGACTCAGTTGCTCAGTCATGTCCGATTCTTTGCAACTCTGTGAACTGTAGCCTGTTAGGCTCTTGTATTCATAGAATTTTCCAGACAAGAATACTGGAGTGGGTTGCCGTTTCTTTCTCTAGGGGATCTTTCCAACCCAGGGATCGAACCCACATCCCTTCCACCTCCTGTGTTGACAGATGGCTTCTTTACCACTGCGCCACCTGGAAATCCCTTATTTTTACACTAATCAGCAGTAAAAAGGGACAAGCTATTGATACATGCAACATGCATGGGTCTCAAGGGTATTTTTCTGAATAGAAAAAAAGAGCCGATCTCAAAAGGTCACATCACATATGATTTTATATAACAGTCTTGAAATGACAGAATTATAGAGGTGGAAAAAAGATGAGTGGCTGCCAGAGGGATGGTGGGAGAGGATAGATAAGGTATGACTAAAGGAGTAGCAGAGGAGCTTTTTATAGTGGTGGAATAGTTCTGAATCTTGATCATAGGTGGTTACATGAATGTACATGGGATAAAATGATAGAACTATACCTTTGGCATCGTTTGGATATTGTATTATATGTAATCGCTGGAGGAAACAGTGGAGGGTACACAGAACCTCTCTGCACTATCTTTGAAATCTTTGAATCTATAATGATTTCAAATGAGTTTTAAAAAAATGAAAAATAATTTGTCGTGGCCCCTGTGTGGGTTGGAAAAGAATTTCCAGACACAAGGCAGAATGAGAGCAGACTGGAGTTGATTAGAGCTGGAGATGCTGTTAGAACAGCATGTTGGCTCAGTGGAGAGCCCTTTTGTGGGCTAGTAGCTGATTCTTATGGCCTCAGGACAGAAAAATCATGCTGGAAGGGTGGCAGTAGGTGATTAGTTATGACGCTATAGGGGGGATATTATATTTAATATGGAGTCAGGGAGCTGGCTGGTTTAGATCAGGAGGCTCATGGCAGTAGTTGCTATGTTGTTGTTGTTCAGTCGCTAAGTTATGTCCAACTCTGCCACTGAGAGGGTAACAGGCAGGAAGGCCAGGGGTCTCCAAATGGAGGAAATAGGCTGCAAGGGTCAGAGAGTTTTTATCTCTCCCTTAAGCGGCAGGAGGAAACAGACTACAAGTATCAGATTTTTTTCTCTTAAATTTCTGTGTTGCCATGACGACACCTGTTGCCACCCGAACTTAACTTTTCTCACACCTTGAGCTAACCAATGCGCTTTTCTTTTGGAAATGTTTTTCTTAAGCTATGTTAATGAAACTGTGTATTTGCTTTGGAATTTGCTTTTCTTCAAAATGGTTCTACTTAAGACTAACTTTTTTTCTTTTCTCAAACCTTGGGCTGATAATAGCTCAACAAACCAGTATTCATATCCATTGTTTTATGGCTGGGGGATGACACACCTCGTGCCACCCTATCTCAAAAATGCATATTGTGGGAGCGGGGCCTGGTGAAACTCCGTCAGCCTTGAGGTGTCTCTCTTATCTGATTAATAGCTTTTTAACAGACATAAAACAACCGGCTAAAGACTAGCAGGGGGCCACTCTTTTTCTTTTCTCTAATGTCTATCTCTTTAATACTTTAGTAAAACTTTACTACACAAAAGCTCTGAGCGATCAAGCCTTGTCACTGGCCCCATATTGAATTCCTCTCCTCTGGAGGCCAAGAATCCAGGTGGCGTCTTTCACGGCTCAACAACAACCTTTTATCTTGGGGGGGTTCTTCAGGACAAGTTAAGGATGCTTGGAGCTCTAGTCCTTTGTTCTCCAGCAAACACATTTTCAGCTGTATTTCACTAACTCTATGGTGTGCTTGTGTGTGTGTGATAGATTAAAAGAGACACATATGCGAACCAAGGGCTGTGTCCTAATCTGCAGTTCTGAAGTGACCTTGTACGGTTTATGGCAGAAACCCTATCAGGGGATTATACCGACCTGCTAATGTCAAGAGGCACCCAATGTCTCCTTCAGGGAACGTCCAGAGATGGACAAAGTGTGTGGACCGAATTCTCCTTTCTCTGTCAAACTTTCCGGTCTCTTTGACCATTTCATAACTTCTGGGAATTAGAACGAACTACTAACCTACTCTGTTGGATCATAGACTTTCAAGGGAATTGTGATCTATGCTGTTACTGTGTACTGTTACTTAGGTCCCAAATTGAGACTGGCAATCAGGAAGTGCCTAGCCTCACTAGGAGTTGAAAGCTCAGAAGCTAGATGGAGCTCTAGCTCCAAGAGCATCTCTCAGGTTAAAGGTTACTCAGGAATTACTGCGGGCTTCTTCCTTTGGTAACACGAGCTCTTAGTGGACCAGAGGAGGCTCTCCAGTGGCTTTTGTCCCAACTCCTTAGATATTCTTTCTATGGACTCTGTAGGAATACTGGTGTAGTGACGCTCAGAAGGAACATATTGGTTTTATGTTTGTACCGGTCTTATTGTGGTCAGGAATATATTTAGTGTCATGCACAGGCATGCAGGAGATGAATGTTTCCCTCAGTGGTCTTAGCTTAGGAGGCATTCCGGAATGTTACTCTGATTGCACCTCAGGTGGCATCAGAGGCACGCAGGGTTTTAATAGTGAGGAGCTGGACATTAATCTGGGATGCCATCAGGTCCCCCTGGCGCATCTCCACCCCGCCTCAGTGGTAGAGCCGGGAGGGACAAGTAAGGCGCCTGTGTTGGTAAGGGACAGACTAAGTCCAACCAGGGAAGGAAAGCTTCAGTGTAAAGTCTGTCTATACCCCCATCTAAAGCAGCGAGGGACGCCTCGGGTAGAAAGATGGCGCCGATCACTTTTTTTCTCTCTTACACATGGGAGCTAACAATTCCAGCCTCGCTCCTTTGAACTGTATCCTGAAAAACTGGGATAGACTTGATCCCCAGAGCTTAAAGAAGACACACCTGATCTTCTATGTGATATTGCATGGCCACAGTATCCATTGGAGGATGGCGAACGGTGACCAGTTGTAGGGTCTCTTAATTTTAATACTGTTTTACAATTAGAGCGGTTCTGTAGAAAACAAGGGAAATGGGTAGAAGTAGCATATGTGTTGCCCTTTTTCTCTCTGCAAGACATGCCAGATTTGTGTCCTCAGGGTATAGATTTGGGCATGAAACCTTCAGCTCTCTTCTGTCTTCCTACTTTGCCCCCATACTCGGGGCTCCAAACTGACCAAACTGAAAGTCAGGGAACCCCCCACCCCCACCCCCTGCCCCAGGGAAGGTTGCCTTGGTCTTGGTAAAAATCCAAACTGAGATTCAAATTGCCCAAGTAGAGGGCCAAACAACCCCTGTCTCAGTATGACCTCAGACTACTCTGGTTTCAATAGAAACCCAGGCAATCAAAGTAAGAGAAGCTCAGACAGCAAAAACTAAGGGTGAAATACAGGGTGAGATGGAGGACAGAAGACAAATAGAGAAAGAAAAACAGGTTTCTCCAATGGCTGGGAAACAGCCACACAAGCTGTTGCCTCTTCATGAAGCATCCACTGGTAGAAAAAAAAATCTGACACTTGTAGCTTGTTTCCTCCTGCTGCTTAAGGGAGAGAGAAAAAAATGTCTGACACTTGCAGCCTATTTCCTCCATTTGGAGACCCCTGGCCTTCCTGACTGTTACTCTGTCACCACCCCATGGACTGCAGCACACCAGGCTTCCCTGTCCCTCACTATCTCTTGGAGCTTGCTCAAACTCATGTCCACTGAGCCAATGATGTCGTCCAACCATTTTATCCTCTTGTCACCCCTTTGTCCTCTTGTCCTCAATCTTTCCCAGCATCAGGGTCTTTTCCAGTGAGTTGACTCTTCTCATCAGGTGGCCAAAGTAGTAGAGCTTCAGGGTCAGTCCTTTCAATGAATATTCAGGGTTGATTTCCTTTAGGCTTGACTGGTTTGATCCTCTTGCTATCCAGGGGACTCTCAAGAGTCTTCTCCAGCACCACAGTTTGAAGGCATCAATTTTTTGGCGCTCAACCTTCTTTATGGTCCAATTTGGGACTCTTCCAAAGCATTTCTACCCCTCAGCAGTCCGAGGGCATGCAGCCCTTTCAATGAATATTCAGGGTTGACTTCCTTTAGGCTTACTAGTTTGATCTTTTTGCTGTCCAAGGGACTCTTGAGTGTCTTCGCCAGTACCACAGTTTGAAAGCATCAATTCTTCAGTGCTCAGCCTTTTTTATGGTCCAGCTCTCACATCTGTACATGACTAGTGGAATGTAGTTGCTATGGGACTTGGTCAATTCCAGAGACTTTAGTTTAAATCCTGTCTTCTAATTCTCATATCTCAGCCATTTATGAGTCTGCTTTTGTTGACTGGCTTTTCTCTTAATTTTACGATACATTTTCTTGCTGCTTCATATATTTAGTAAATATTTCTTTATATGCTGGACTTTGAACATACGCTGTAGAGATTTGGCTTGTGTTGTCTCATTCTAAATGTGTTGAGTTTTGTTCTGGTCAGCAGTTAAATTGCTAATGAGTTAACTTGACTGTGTATGTCATGGCTTGGCTTTAGGTTTTGTTAGGGTGTGTCTTTTCCTATTTGTCCTTATTCCTAGGGAATCTTCCTTACTCCCAAAGCATAGCCTTCAAGTCTCTCATGTCAGTTTATGGGAATGTCCTTCCTTGATACTTTCAGAAAGTAGTTATATGATTTCCATCTAATTTACTGTAGCAAATGTCATGTCCAGGCTTCAAGGAGTCATTCCAGCAGGATGTTGGAGCTCCAGATGTTGTTGACAGATATTAAATTCACGGGGGAGTGCTCTCGGGTAAATAAATTCTCACGTCTTCTCTTATACTTCCTCTCCCAGATTCTTCCAGTACATAATAGCTCCTGCAACTCTTTTGGTAAATAAATGGTTTCATCCAGAGCAGGACTGTACATTTGATCTTGGGCCGTGATGAGGACTAACTCTAGGTATTGGTCTGGTGGCAATGTGAGGCAGCAATGAAAAGGGGACCCATTATCATTCTGTAAGGGAAGATTCTACCTCGAGCAAGTTCTTCGCCTAGTCTCCAGGCAGCAGGAGGCTGCTCTGCTTACTAAGGTTTGAGATGAGGGGTTTTTATAGCCTAGCCTGTTCAGGGAAAACTGGACGTTCAAGTTTCTTGGGCGTATCCATTCAAATTTTCCCATAGCAGTAATCTGAATCCCGTTACTTTTCTATCAGGGACCCTGCCTTTAGGATAGGAGATCAATTATGGTTGATCATACAGCCTCCTTTGCAGTTCTGCCACCCTTATGATTCAATTCCGTGTCTGATTTTCTGCCTAGTCTACTCTCCAGGGGCAAGAGAACAGGGTTTTGAGGAGCCACCATACCATTTTCCACAGTGGCAGTACCACTTTACATTCCCACCCACAGTGTACAAGGACTCCATCTTCTTCACATCCTAAAAGGGAACTCTCCTTCATTGTCAGTGGAAACTATAAATTGGTGCAGCCACTATGGAAAACAGTATGGAGTTTGCTAAAAAAAACTAAAAGAAGAGTTGTCCTATGACCCATCAGCCCCACTCCTGGGCATATATCCAGAAAAAAAAATTTAATTTGAAAAGATGCATGCACCCCAGAGTTCACAGCAGCACTTTTTACAATAGCCAAGACATGGAAGCAACCTAAATGTCCATCAACAGATGAACAGGTAAAGAAAATGTGGTATATACATGTGATAGAATACTACTCACCCATAAAAAAGAAATAATGCCATTTGCAACAACATGGATGGACCTAGAGGTTATCATAGTAAGTGAAGTAAGTCAGAAAGAGAAAGACAAATGTTATATGATATTACTTATAGTAGAATCTAAAATATGATACAAATGAACTTATTTACAAAACAGAAACAGGTTCATAAACATAGAAAGCAAACTTACAGCTACCAAAGCGGGGAAATGTGGGTAGGGATAAATTAGGAGTTTGGGATTAGCAGATACAAACTACCACAGATAAACAGCACTGCAGCACTGCTGCACTGTACTATTCCCTACTGGAAAGCACAGGGAACGATATTCAGTGTGCTGTCATAAGCCATAATGGAAAAGAATACATATGTATATATAACTGAATTACCTTGCTGTACATCAGAAACTAACACAACTTTGTAAATCTACTTCAGTAAAAAAAAATTCTCCACATCCTTGCCAATGCTTGCTGTATTTGGGGTTTTGTTTGTTTTTTAGTAACAGCCACCCTAATGGGTGTGAATTAGTTATCTTATAGTTTTGATTTGTGTTTCACTAATGATTAGTGAGGTTGAGTATCTTTCATATGCTTGTTGGCCAATTGTATATGTTCTTTGGAGAAATTTCTATTCAGTTCCTTTGCCTATTTCTGAATCTGGTTGTTTTTGTTGAGTTTGGGGAGTTTTCTTCTTATTCTGGATATTAATCCCTTACCAGATAAATGATTTGCAAATATTTTCTCCCATTCTGTGGCTTTTGTGTTTTTACTCTGTGGACAGTGTCTTCTGACACTTTAAATTTTGATGAATTTCAACTGGCCTATTTTTTCTTTTTTTAAACTTGTACCATTGTACCATCTAAGAAATCATTGTCAAATCCAGTGCTGTGAAACATCTATGTTGTCTTTAAGAATTTATTGCATTAGGTCTTACATTTATGTCTTTGATCTATTTTTATATGATGTTAGATAAGCATCTAACTTCATTCATTTGTATATGGATATCTAATTTTCTCAGCACCATTTGTTTAAAAGACTATCCTTTCCCCATTGAGTAATCTTGGCACCCTTTTAAAAATCATTTTACCATGCAAGAGGTTATTTCTGGGTTTTCTATTCTATTCCAGTTGTCTAAATATCTGTCTTTATGCCAGTACTACCCTGTTTTGATTACTGTAGCTTTATAGTAGGTTTTGAAATCAGAGTGTGAGTACTCCAACTTTGTTCTTCTTTTTAAAGATTGTTTCAGTTATTTGGGGTCCCTTGAGATTCCATATGAATTTTAGGATGGGATTTTCTATCTCTGCAAAAAAAGTCATTGAAATTTTTCATAAGGATTGCATCGAATCTATAGATCACTTTGGATAGTATTGACATTTCAATAATATGAAGTCTTTCAATCCATAAATATGGAATGTGTTTTTCTTTATAGCTCTGTAATTTCTTTCAACAATGTTTTGTATGTTTTACTGTACAAATCTTTCACCTTCTTGGTTAAATCAATTTCTAAGTATTTTATTCTTTTCAATGCCGCTGTAAATGGAATTGCTTTTATGATTTTCTTTTCAGATTACTCACAGCATACAGAAATGCAGCTGATTTTGTGCACTGACTTAGTATCCTGCTACTTTGCTGAATTCATTTATTGGTTCTACCAGGTTTTGGGGGAATCTTTATGATTTTAAACTTATAAGTTTATCTAGAAATAGAGATAATGGTACTGCTTTCTTTCCAACTTGGATGCCTTTTCTTTTTTTCTTTCTTTTTGTTTGCATTTTAAAAAAATGTCTTGGCTGTGCCACCTGGGATGGGGGATCTTAGTTCTCTGGGCAGGGGTTGAAACTACCCCCTGCGGTGGAAGCTCAGAGTCTTAATGTTCGTAGATTTTGTGTTTTAGGAAATTTTCCATTTCATCTAGGTTATCCAATTTATTGGCGTACAATTGTTCATAGTACCTTTATAATCCTTCTTGTCTCTGTAGAGTTAGTAATGTCACCACTCTCATTTCCAATTTTAATAATCTGAGTCTTTTTTTTTTCTTAGTCTGCTAGCTAAAGTTTTGTCAATTTTGTTGATTATTTTGAGGAATCAGATTTTTTGGTTTCACTGATTTTTCTGTATTGCTTTTCTAATCTGTATTTCAGCTATTTCTGCTTCACCTTTATTTTTCTTTTCTTTTCCTTCTGTTCCTTCCTTCTGTTTAGTTTGTTCTTTTTCTAGCTTCTTACATTGTAAAGTTAGGTTATTGATTTGAGATCCTTCTTGTTTTGTTTGGTTTGGTTTGGTTTGTCTGTTTTTTGGCCATGCTGCATGTGGGATTATAATTCCCTGACCAGAGATCACACACTCGCCCCCCACCCTGAAAGCTTGGAGTCTTAACTACTGGACCACCAGAGAAGTCTCCCTCTTTGTTTTCTGATGTAAGCAATTGCAGCTATAAATTACCCCCTTTGTACCCATTTTTGCTGAGTCCCATAAGTGTTGGTTATTGTTTTTTTTCTTAATATGTATATTTTACTGAAGTATAGTTGACTTACAACGTTTCAGGTGCACAGCATAGTGATTCAGTTATATATATACACGTATATTGTTTTTGAAATTGTTTTCCATTATAGGTTATTACAAAATCTTGACTGTAGTTCCCTGTGCTATACAGTAAGCCTTTGTTGCTTGTTGCATATCTATTTTTTAAATTAGAAATCTCTCATGATAAGTGTGGGTTATTGTGTTTTCATATTCATTTGACTCTAAGTATTTTCTAAAAAATTAGAATGGAAAACCTTCTGTTTTCTTCTTTGATCCGTTGCTGGCTTAAAAGTGTGTTGTTTAATTTCTACAATTTTGTGAATTTTCCAGTTTTCTTTATATTATTGATTTCTAACTTCATCCCATTTTTGGTCAGAGAAGATACATTGTATGATCTCTTTTAGAGCCTACTGTGACTTAATCTTTGGCCTAGCATATGATCTATCCTGGAAAATATCTCATATACACTTGAAAAGAATGTGTATGCTGTTGTTGGGTGGAGTGTTCAGCTACACCAGGTTGAACACTGGGTTGGTTTATTGTGTTGTTTAAACCCTTGATTTCTTTACTTATCCTCTGTCTAGTCGTTCTATTACTGAGAGAGAGGTATTGAAGTCTCCAACTATTATTGTAGAACTGTCTATTTTGCCCTTTAGTTCTGACAGTTTTGCTTCACATATTTGACCTGTCATTAGATGCATAAATTTTATAATTGTTATATCAGACATAAAAATATTGAATAAAATATTGAACATTTTATTAATATATAATGTTGTTTGTCTCTTGTAAACTTGCTTGATTTAAAGTCTATTTTGTCTGATATTAGTATAGCCAGTCTTGTTCTCTTTTGTTTACTATTTACAGGGAATATCCTTTTCCATCCTTTCACTTTCAACCTGTTTGTGCCTTTGATTCTCAAGTGAGTCTCTTATAGACAGTATATAGTTGGCCCATGTATTTTTCCCCCTCTTCCGTCCTGTCTTTTGACTGGAGAACTTAATCTACTTACGTTTGAAGTAACTGCTGATAAGGAGGGACTGACTTCTGTCATTGTGTTGTTTGTTTCCTGTAAGTTTTTGTCTCCATTTCCTGCACTCCTGTCTTTGGTTCCAGTCACCCTTTTGTAGTGAAATGTTTCAATTCCTTTCTCATTTTCTTTTGTGTATATTCTTTAGCTATTTTCTTTGTAACTACTGTGGGGATTACATTTAACATCTTAAAGTTATAACATTCTAACTTAAATTCAAACCAGTTTAACCTCAATAATCTGGAATCAAGATTGCCAGGAGAAATATCCATAACCTCAGATATGCAGATGACACCACCCTTATGGCAGAAAGTGAAGAAGAACTAAAGAGCCTCTTGATGAAAGTGAAAGAGGAGAGTGAAAAAGTTGGGTTAAAGCTCAACATTAAGAAAACTAAGATCATGGCATCCGGTCCGATCGCTTCATGGCAAATAGATGGGGAAACAGTGGCACACTTTACTTTTTGGAGCTCCAAAATCACTGCAGATGTTGACTGCAGCCATGAAATTAGAGGACGTTTACTCCTTGGAAGGAAAGTTATGACCAACCTAGACAGCATATTAAAAAGCAGAGACATTACTTTGCCAACAAAGGTCCATCTAGTCAAGGCTATGGTTTTTCCAGTGGTCATGTATGGATGTGAGAGTTGGACTATAAAGAAAGCTGAGAGCCGAAGAATTGATGCTTTTGAACTGTGGTGTTGGAGAAGACTCTTGAGAGTCCATTGGACTTCAAGGAGATTCAACCAGTCCATCCTAAAGGAGACCAGTCCTGGGTGTTCTTTGGAAGGACTGATGCTGAAGCTGAAACTCCAATACTTTGGCCACCTCATGCGAAGAGCTGACTCATTTGTAAAGACCCTGATGCTGGGAAAGATTGAGGGCAGGAGGAGAAGGGGATGACAGAGGATTAGATGGTTCGATGGCATCACCGACTCAATGGACATGAGTTTGGGTGAACTCTGGGAGTTGGTGATGGACAGGGAGGCCTGGCGAGCTGCAGTCCATGGGGTCGCAAAGAGTCAGACACGACTGGCTGACTGAACTGAACTGAACCTCAATAACATGCAGAATCTCTGTTATTTTACAGTTCTGTCCTAACTCTTAGTTTTTGTCACAAAATGAATCTGTATACTTAGTATTGTTGTTGTTGTTTAGTCACTCAGTGGTGTCTGACTCTTTGCGACCCCATGGACTGCAGCACGCCAGGCTTCCCTGTCCTTCACCATCTCCCAGAACTTGCTCAAACTCATGTCCATTGAGTCAGTGATGCCCTCCAGCCATCTCATCCCCTGTCGTCCCCTTCTCCTCCTGCCTTCAATCTTTCCCAGCATCAGGGTCTTAACAAATGAGTCAGCTCTTCGCATCAGGTGGCCAAAGTATTGGAGCCTCAGCATCAGTCTTTCCAATGAATATTCAGGATTGATTGCCTTTAGAATTGACTGGTTTGATCTCCTTGCAGTCCAAGGGACTCCCAAAAGTCTTCTCCAGCACCACAGTTCAATAGAATCAATCCTTCGGCACTCAGCCCCTAAGCAAAAAGCTAATAATTCTCTTAAATGCATTAGTCTCTTAAATCATGTAGAAAACAAAAGGTATAGCTGCAAACCACTGTTACAATAATACTAGGTTTTATAATTGCCTATATATTTACTTATGGGCTTCCCAGGTGGCTTAGATAGTAAAAAATCCACCTGCCGTGCAGGAGACCTGGGTTCGATCTCTGGGTCAGGAAGATTCCCTGGAGAAGGCAATGGCAACCCACTCCAGTATTCTTGCCTGGGAAATCCCATGGACAGAGGAGCCCGTCAAGGTATAGTCCATGGGGTCTCGAGAGTCAGATACAACTTAGCGACTACACCACCACCACCATGTATTTACCTATATTGTGATCTTTATTTGTATGGCTTTGAGTTACTGTCTAGTTTCCTTTCATTTCACCTTGCAGGACTCGCTTGAGCATTTCTTGATCAGGACAGGTCTAGTGGTCACAAACTCCCTCTGCTTTTGTTTATCTGGGAATGTCTTGATTTCTTGCTTCCCCCTCCCTTTTTTTCCTTTCTTATTTTTGCTGCACTGTGCAGCTTACAGGATTTCAATTCCCTAACCGAGCTAGTGAAAGCCTGGGATCCTAACCATTATGCTACCAGGGGACTTCTTCTTCCTCCCTTTTTAAGTACCATTTTGGTGAACATAGGATTTTTCATTGACAGTTTGCCTTTTTCGTTGAGTATAACAGCCCACTGTCTTCTTTGGCTCCAAATCTTCTGAAGATAAATCTGTAGATAATCTTTTGGAGGATCTCATGTTGATAATTATTAAAGATGAGTAATGGGATTATTATATTATTCTATATAGTAGAAAATTTTCATTAAAGCAGGGTAAAAATATTCTTAGATGCACATGTGCATGAATTTGTAAATAAATCTTTCTCTACATCTACCTATCTAATCTTTATTCCTTATTGCATATCTGACCTCTGCCTGAAAGTACCTCTTATGCCTGCTAGTGACAAATTCAGTTTTTATATACCTACAAGTATCTTCTGTTGAGTCCTGCACCAAGGCCACAGAAGTGGAGCTCAGAACTAAGGTCACCTCCGGAGCTGACTGAGCCCCTTTGTAACCATTGCCAAAAGCCCCCTGATCATCACCAGCAGGCTTCCTGACCCATATTAGGCAAAAATGCCCACCCCAGTGCTCACCCTATTGCACCCTAACCAATTACCTAGAGCCAGTCTCCCAGCAGGAATTTTCTTTGCCTTGAGGCTATAAAAATTGGCTACTGACCCACAAAAATGATCGACTTTCCCAGATCTGTCAGGAGGTTGGCGTGCTGTGCTCGTAGCACCTTCATTATCTCTTCTCCTTGCTCTTAATAAACTCACTCCCTTCTGAAATACTCTTGTGTCCGGAAATTCTTTTCCAACCTGTGCTCAGACTGCCTCAATATCTTCTTTTCTTGTCTCCTATTCTGACATACGTTTTTGCTGTCTTGAACTTGACACTGTAGCCGTTTTCTTTTAGCTCACTGAAGGTCACTGATGGTCTTCTGTTTCCAGCTGTTTCTGTTGAGAAGTCAGCTTTCAAACTAATTCTTGCTCCTTTGAAAGAAAGTTGACTTTTCCCCTCAAATTCTGTTAAGATTAAAAAAAATTGTCTTTAGTTTTCTGATATTTTACTATAATGTAGCTAGGAATATAATTAATTTTATTTATCTTGCTTGGAATTTATAAAGCTTCATTATTTAAAAAAAAATCTTGTCATTTTTTAAAATATTGCTTCAACCTCATGATCTCTTTCCCCTCTTTGACTCTAATTGAAGGCATATTTGATTTACTTAGTGTAGCCTCCATATCTCCTATTCTCTCTCCCACATGTTTTATTCTTTAGTCTCTTCGTGTTTCAGAATATTTTCTTCTGACCTATCTACAAACTCACTAATTCTCTCTTCAGTTTTGTCTAATTGACTGTGAAAACCATTAATTATTGTACTTTTCTACTTAGAGTTTTTTCTAACCTGCTGTGCCTGTTTTATAGTTTGGTAGTTTTAAATTTTTTCTCAGTCTTGAACATAGTAAGCGTGGTTATTTTTTAGTCTGTGTCTGATAATTTCAATATCTGGTCTCTCTGGGGGTGTTTATTTTTTCTTCTCTCTCTCTCTCTCTTTTAAATAACCATTCCTTACTGGCTTATTTTGTTGGACGAGAACATAGAATTAACATTGTGAAGACAGTTGGTTCTTATTTCAGAGAGACAGCAGTGAGCAGTCCTGAAGAGAGATTTTAGTTCCCTGCCCAGGAATTGGACCTGAGTAGCCTGGATGAAAATCAGGACTCCTAGTCACTAGACACCAGAAGCTGGAAGCTGGAAGCAAAGTTGCCCTGGTTCTTACCCCCACTGAAAGCAAAAATATTTCAAGGAGGCAAAAACTGTAATAGATACAAAGTTTATTATTAGAGACAGTTTAAGACAGAAGCTAGGCAGAAATACATACCTAGAGAGAAAGGGTATGGGTGTCCTTCCTAATGAGAAAGAGTGCAGTAAAGAGGTGATTTAAATCCCTTATATAGGATGATTCTTCAGGGTTTTTGTTTACCTTTGGCCAATTTTTTTCTTTTCCCACCCCTGACCTGTTCTAGGACTCTCCCCCACATGCATGCACAACATTTTTCTAAGATGGATTCCGCCGCAGAAGGCTGTGGGGATAATATTATTATGGGGGTACACTTATTATGGGGTCGTGTCCCCTCCATTTTTGACACCCACGGAGCCTCCCTGCGCATGTGCAGACAGTAAAGTTTTCCTTGACCTCAGGAGTGGTCATCTTATCTCTCTACTTCAACAAAGTTCAGCTTCTGCCACTAGCTTTGTCCTTGGAGTGTCTGGGTAAGAACAAAGCTTCAATTTTACTCCACTTGACAAATACAAGCTGTCCAGCCCAGGAGCGAATCTATTTCCTACCTCAGTATCTGAGGTTGGGAACAACATCCTCCCCTCCCTATACATGCCCACTGGCACAATGAAAAATAACCACCTGTGAAGGAGCAGTTGAGACAGTGACTGGGAGTCAGGGGAAAGAGACTCCCCATCCGCCCTCTCTCCCTTCTGCTTCATGTTGGTTACTGCAATCCCAGCTCCTTTTTCCATATGAGGGTGAAAGGATGGGGGATCCTGAGTACATCATCCCTAAACTGCAATCAGATCCATATCCATCAGTTTCTGAATCTTCTGTGCCATGACAATATTCTTGAATGTTCACTTAGTGCCTCCTGCATTGGCAGGCGGGTTCTTTACCACTAGCGCCACCTAAATGTACTTCTTTAATGTTACTGAAGCATTGTTGTTCAGTCACTCAGTCATGTCTGGCTCTTTGTGACCCTATGGACTATAGCACGCCAGACTTCCCTGTCCTTACCATCTCCCAGAACTTGCTCAAACTCATGTCCATTGAGTCAGTGATGCCATCCAGCCATCTCATCCCCTGTCGTCCCCTTCTCCTCCTGCCTTCAATCTTTCCCAGCATCAGGGTCTTTTCTAATGACTCAGCTCTTCACATCAGGTGGCCAAAGTATTGGAGCCTCAGCTTCAGCATCAGTCCTTCTAATGAATATTCAAGATTCATTTCCTTTAGGATTGATTGTTTTGATCTCCTTATAGTCCAATGGACTCTCAAGAGTCTTCTGTAACACCACAGTTCAAAAGCATCAATTCTTCAGCACTCAGCCTATTTATAGCTCGACTCTCACATCCGTACGTGACTACTGGAAAAACCATCGCTTTGACTATATGGACCTTTGTTGACAAAGTAATATCTCAGCTTTTTAACATGCTGTCTAGGTTTGTCATAACTTTTCTTCCAAAGAGCATATAAGTGATATCTTATGGTATTTGTCTTTCTCTTTCTGACTGACTTTGCTTAGTGTGATCATCTGTAAGTCCATCCATGTTGCTATAAATGGCATTTTTTGATGACTAATTAAAATTTCATTATATATATGTATACACACACACACACACCACGTCTTCTGTATCCATTCATCTGTTGATGGACATTTAGGTTGTTTCCATGTCTTGGCTATTGTGAACAGTTCTGCTTATGAACATAGGGGTGTGTCTATCTTTTTTTTTTTTTGGACATGCTGTGCGGCATGTGAGGTTGTAGTTCCTTGACCAGAGATCAAACCCGTGCCCTCTTCAGGGGAAGCATGGAGTCCTAAGCACTGGACCACCAGGGAATTCTTATGTATGTATCTTTTCTAATTATAGTTTTGTCAGGGTATATGCCCAGGAGTGGGATTGCTGGGTCATATGGCAACATTTTGTTTGTTTGTTTTTTTGAGGAACCTCCATAGTGTTTCCCACTGTAAATTGTGGCTGCACCAACTTACATTCCTAGAGGCACTTCTGCACCTGTTCCAGGATGATGCAGGGTCACCTGTTATCTGCTGCACCTTAAGGTGGCCACGGCCCCTCACTTCACACCTTCAGGCTGTCGTGTCGGTTGTCCTGGGCCATCGTGTAGTGTTGGTAACCGTCTATCACCTCCTTTACGATTGGAGTCCAGGTTTGGTGCCTTCTGGTTGGACATTTGTGACCTGTGGGTAGTCTTTCATCACTTCAAGGGCAACCACTTTCCATGGAAAACCCTTGATGAAGGTTGGTTCTGGCTGAATACAGTCTTCACAGTTCTTGAGTGCCACCTAAAACCACAGGAGTCTGCTATAGCAGGCTGGATCACTGTACAATTTGCACACTGTACAATCACTGTAAAATTTGGCATCATTTGGGTTCTGTTTGATGGACTCTGTCTAAATGCTTCCTGGGCTGGGGAGAGTCCCTATCCTGAAAACATTCATTACCTTTGTTCTTCTCCTCTGAAGCCAACACAGAGCTTATGGAGGCTCTTGCTCCTTCAGGATTTTCCCTTCCTGTTGGCACTCTTCTTTAATTGGAGTATAATTGCTTTACAGTGCTGTGTTAGTTTCTGCTGTACAACATTGTGAATCAGCCATGTGTTTACATATATCCCCTCCCTCCTGAGCCTCCCTCCCACCCCACTCCCCATTCCACCCACCTAGATTATCACAGAGCACCGAGCTGAGCAGTATTGACATATATACCCTGCCATATGTAAACTAGCTAGTGCGAAGCTGCTGGATAGCAGAGGGAGCTCAGCTCAGTGCTCTGTTGGCATTTTTGGAGCACACCTGGGATTCAATGCTCTGCAGGAGACTTGTAAAACTGGATGGTGTCCTTGTACTTCTTTGAAATAGGAGTTGCCAGTTCGAGCATAAGCTCTGGCCATCGGTTGATAGTCCTTCCGGCCCACTTCAGCGGTCTTCTCACAAAGCTCCCGGCATTCACTGTAGTCACCCTTTGCAAAGAACATGGCTTCTTGGTTGGTCACATAAGTCATGTTGGTGGAGTCCGGGCCCATGGCTCTGTCATGGAGCTTCAAGGCTGTGTCAAAAACTTTCTCCTTATCATCCCCTGGTTCTTTGTCTTTCAGTGCCTGCTGCTGCTTCTCTGGAAAAATCTTCTTCCTTTGGCTCCGGCTTGGTCTGCTTTTGGGGAGGAGGTGGTGGTGCAGATGTCACAACTTCCTCCTCCTCAGGCATACTGCCCGCACTGACTCTGAGAGCAGAGTAGTCATGATCAGGGATTTTGCAGTTTTGTGTCCAGGTTGAATGGCTTGTTTCATAGTTGCTCCGTTAGTTCCCGGTAGGTAGGGTTAGTGAGCTGTGTCCTTGTCCGGGGATCACTCTCCAACTTCCAGGACAGATTGAGTGTGTTGAAAGGGTTCATGAATTTCTTCTCTGCCAACCAACCCTCCATGGTCTGGAAACCTTCTTTGAGCTGAGGATTGTTTGCCTTATGTTTTAAACCCTCCTCAGAGGTTTGCTTGGCTTCTTCAAATTCGTTTGAGAACTCAAGAGCCTCTAGTTTTCACGGATAGCCCTTGCCCCAGTGCCCCAGTCAGGCTTGAAATTGAGAGTTTTGCAGCCATCCTCTGAGGGGGTTTCTATTGTCTGCGGCTTTTGTTAATTCTTGGTTCATGTTGTCTTGTCTCCTTCTGGGCCTAGTTGCCTTAGCTGTGTGTCAAACATTTTAAAAGCATTAGCTTGTAAAATGTTTTGAGGATTAAGATAATGTTATCTTCCACCAGAGACAATTTTGTTTTCCTATCCCAGTGCCTGAATTCATGAGCAATTCAAGATCATTTTAATCCAATTTTATGAATTGAGACTGAAAACTGGGCTGCAGTTTATGTGAGATTTGGCTTACTTCCAGATCACCCTTATTCCCAAGGTATAGCCGTCCAGTGTTCCAAACCAATGGTCTATGGGTTTATAAGAGCCATACGCACACCCTGCCCCAAACTTTGGCAGGTCCTGGACTTCAACTTTGTCTCTATAGTAACCTAGAAGCTCTTCAAAGTACTGATCAGCTTCTCAGCTACCTTTTTAGGATCGGGCAAACACCACCATGGGAAATGCAGCTCCGAATGCTGAGCCTTCCTTTCTGAATTTTTGTCTCCTCCTTGTATCTTGGTCTAGGAATTCTTCACTGTTGTGTTGACTCTCTGATGCCTTCATGCAGATTTCTATTTCTCTGCAGCCAGGGTTTTTATTAAAGGTAGACATTGTGCTGGTTTCCAGTTTTTCCCTTGGTTAATGGGATTCCCATGTAGTTCAGCTAGTAAAGAAACTGCCTGCAATGCAGAAGACCTGGGTTCAATCCCTGGGTTGGGAGATCACCTGGAGAAGAGAAAGGCTACCCACTCCAATATTCTGGCCTAGAGAATTTGCATGGACTATACAGTCCATGGGATCGCAAAGAGTCAGACACAACTGAGCGACTTTCACTTCACTTAAATGGGCAGTTCATACTACCTACGCCTTCTTGCTGCTGCTAAGTCACATCAGTCGTGTCTGACTCTGTGTGACCCCATAGACGGCAGCCCATCAGGCTCCTCCGTCCCCGGGATTCTCCAGGCAAGAATACTGGAGTGGGGTGCCATTGCCTTCTCCCCACACCTTCTTGAGTCAGGAGCAAAAGCATGGAGTTGGAAATGTACCTGGAAAGAATGAGTGTTCCCACTTAGCCCAAGTGGAGGGTGCTTGTTGGGGAGACATGGAGAAGTATGAAGAAAGCAAAATCATGAAGGGCTAAGAGCACCTGAAAGTGTGGGTTGCCTGGAAGAGATGTGTGCCCCTGAAGACTTCCCACTGCTCCCACTGAGTGAGCTCTGTTCATGTCAGCTGAGTTGGGTGCTGCCAAGTCAGAGAAGGGAGGCCAGACACAGTTTCCACCCAATACAGGTGTAAAGTCAGGGCTAGGACAATGAAAAATAGAAAACCCCAAATAACAGTGGCTTGAATAAGATAGACATCTATTTCTCTCTCATACCAAACAAGTTTGGAGGTGGATAGTCCACAACTGGTCAGGTGACTTCACAAGGATGTCTAGGACCTTTCTGTTTGCTTCACCATCTTGCATTAACAGTCTCTATTTCATGGTTCAAGAGCTTGAGTTTCACATTTTAGCTAGCAAGGAAGAGAATGACAAAGAGTAACATCGCTTCCTTTTGGGGACATCTCTCATGGCGCTCACAGTCCATGGGGTTGCAAAGAGTCGGACTGAGCAACTGAACTGAACTGAAATCATGGTGCTCTTATCCTATTGGCCAGAACCAGATCCCATGGTCACACCAACTACAAGAGAGGCTGGGATATGTAGTCTTTATTCTGGAATAAAGGGATGCCCAGCTAAGAATAAGGGATAGTTGGGAACTTCCCTGGCAGTCCAGTGGTTAAGACTCTGTGCTTCCAATGAGGAGGTGCAGGTTCAATCCTGTGTTGGGGAGCCAAGATCCCACATACCACACAGTATGACAAAGAAGAAGAAAAAGAAGAAAGGATAGTATTAGTAATGAAAAATAGGAGGAGAAGTATTCGGGGACAACTAGTGGTCTCAGCTGGTGCCCTCCCCTTTCCTATCCTGTCCAGTCCCTCTCCTCCAGGAAGCCTTCCCTGACGTCTCCAATACTTACTAAGCCCCACTTCCTCTGCTGCACAGCTCAGAGAGTCTGACCACTGTAAGGAAAGTTTGAATAAGAAAAAAAATTACTAGATGTTCCCAATGGAAAACTATGCACTGTTTTGATTAGAACCATTCTTCTGAAACTGTGTGTGTGTGTGTGTGTGTGTGTATATATATATATATATATATATATATATATATATATATATATATATATATTTTAAACAAACATTTCTTTTTTTTTACAATCTTACATTGAGGATGACTGATAGCAATGCAAAATAATTGTTTATAATCAAGCAAATAAGAAAAAGTTTTACAAGTATTTATAAATCTATTTAAACATTTTTTATTCCATATAAATTAAGGCTTCTTTGAATTCTCCCCTGAACTGGTTGTAATGTCTGCCTGGTTCCCTCATTAATACTGAATTAAACACAATCTTTAACATGTGTTCATTTTTCCATCTGTTTGAGAACCATGATTTTCCTTTTATTCAACTTTCAACACCACATGCAGCCTGACTTGGTAAGCGGGGAAATCCAGAGTTTCCAGCAGGAGAGAGGCCAGTCTTGGTAGAAAAACCCAGGAAAAATGGAATTAGGTGTCAGACCCCTGACCTTCCTTAGAGGATGCACCTTTGGAGATAAAGGGCAGGTCTGGGGCCAGTTTTCCTACTTGGGCACTGTCATTTCCAGGGCAGAAGGACAGGTAGCAGGTGAGGCAAAGACTAGGGAGAGGCAGGCCAGAGGCAGGAAGGCTGTCAGTTGGCCTGATTCAGCTGGGATTTCTACTTGTCACTTGTTCCTGACAGGGGCTCACAGAATGATTCTGACTCTGTCAACATGCTTGGAATAGATGGGTTGACATCCTGGGTACCTGAGTGATGCGGTGATGGGCAGGGCTGTAAACTGAGACCCTGGGGGAGCCTGGGATGGGTCCCATAGGGAGCTAGGGAAGTGGGGGCTCTGGAAAGTGGCTGGACGGTGGGGAAGGGTCTGCCCTCACTCCTGTGCTTGAACTGAATTAGCTGTTGAGCTTTGCTAAAGCTGTTCTCTCAGCCTGGAACACCATCCCTGGAAGCACAATGAGTGGAAGGTGCCACTTCTCTCATACCACTTCTCCTGGCCCTTCCCAGAGCTAGCACGTGGCCACCTCAGCAGCCATGGGCAGGGGTGGGAGTGGAGAGGGGCATGGGTTGGAGCTAGTCTGGAGAGTAGGCCAGGATGAAAGTCAGCCAGGCAGGAGAGCCAGAGGCTCATGGAGAATTGAGAATTCAGCAGAGGATGCAGAGGGCCCTGCTTCCCCCACTCTTCTCCCTGTTCCTCCTGTGAGCCTCCTGTCCTGTCCTGGTCAAGTGGCCAGAGCCATCAAGCCATCATAGCAGCCCTTCTCTGAGGAGCAAAGTAACGAGATTAAGGTCTGGATGGGCAGGCACCTGCCAAGGGGCACATGAGACATGTAAGCTGGTCCCCACCCCACCCTACCCCTACTCCTCTGCTAGGGGATTGGGAGCTTGGAAGAGATAGCCAGGAAGGGGAGGACCAGATTCACACTCACCTTTGAAGCTGGAGAGGCCTTGCCTCCGGAAGGTACATAGGCAAAGCTGAGCATCCGCCGGCCCCACTGCCAGTGTGTCTAGGCAAATGTCTGCCTGGTCAGTCCTGGGATGACCCGTCCTGTTTCTCCTCTTGGGATCCCCCTCTTGCTCACTGCTGTATGGATCTCCAGGACTCTTTGGGTCTCCACACACCCTCTCTTTTGGTGCTGGACTAGGGTCATGGGATGACCCCCCAGTGCAGCCCTCCTCCTGCCCCAGGAAGCCACTGCCCCCAGTGATCACAGAGAGAGAGGGCTCCCCTCTGCACTCAGCTGTGTTAGGGAACAGGGCATGGAGAGGGTGCAGAGCTCTTACACAGAACAGCAGACTATATAACCAGGCTAGACTGTGGTCCTCTCAGGGCTGTGGAGTTGGGAGGAGGAGGGGAGGTCCTGATGGAGAGGCCTGAGCTGGCCCATGAGAAGAGGAATATTACCCAGTCCTTGGCTCCAGATCCTGCCCCAGAGGTTGTGAATCTTCTAAAATTTCTTTTTTTGAAATCCTTGATCTGGGGCTGATTCCCACTCAGTTTATTTCAAGGATGAAGACAAGTTATTTCAGTTATTGGGATGGTCTTCCTATTGGAGCGCAGGGGAAGAGCAGAGACAGCCCAGGTCTAGCCCAGCTAAAATGCAAGTTCCAGCACTGATGCTGACGCATATTGAGCCCCATCCCTGTGCATATCCTAAACCCTGATCCTAAACATAGCCATGAGCCCTGATCTCTAGTTCTTGATTGAGCTTTCTCTGTGAGATTGTTCTCAATCAGCAGGGGCTTGATGGGGAGAGAGAGCATATCCTCATCTCCCACCTCTGGAGCCTGAGCCCAGAGCCCTTGCCCAGTGGTGTGGAGTGGTCCTCAGGCACGTTTCTGTCCCTCACTCCTCTCCTGTCCCTGGGAGCTCCTGCTTTGACCATCACTGCTAAGCCAGCCTCAGTGCTGAAAGAGTCTAGTCCAGCCTGGCTTGGGGTGTGAGTGGCCTTCACTCTTGGACTGGAGCCATCAGAAAGCAAACCTTCCTGGTCCTGAGGGTGCCTGGGAAGGGGGCGGCCCTGCCCATCTAGGCGGAGGTTGGGGTTGCTGAGCTCACCATCTCCTTTGTGAAGCACTGACATCTCCCAAGACAGAGGCTTCCTGGCATCAGCAGGTAAGACTTGGGCATCTTGGGTGCACAGGCAAGGGAGACAGAATGGGGGTGCTGGAGTGGGTTGCCTGGTCTGGGAGATGGGTTCATGGGCCAGAATGTAGACCTGTGGAAGGGCTGGTGGGAGAATGGGGGCAATGAAACTAGGACTGGAGGCAGGAGTTGTCAAAGAACAAAGCCTGCCCTTAGGAGGACATTCACCCCAGAGCCTGGGGGACCTGGACCCTTAACCTCTTCACGCAGAAGGGGCTGGGGTGCAGATGGCTGTCTCTAGGTATGTGGACAGAGTAGCTTGGGTTTACAAAGCAGTTGAGCTGCAGTTGAACAGCAGGAAAAGGGCTGGGCTGGGGCATTTGCCTGATCCTGGGATGATATATGTGTTAGGGTGGGGTTGGGTCATGGGGGAATTTTTCCCTTAGAAAGGGGAAGGGGTGCATTCAGGTAGGAGTGCTGGGTGGTGGCTGGAGGTAGGCAAGGAGGGCAGGAGTTTCTGGTCTGATTTCCTGCTTTAAAGGGTTCTAGGGATTATCTCCCCTTGAGGGGTTTCTGCGGCCTGCCTGTCTTGAGTGACCTGGGACAGGTCTTGGACCCTCCTGGAGGTCACACACAAGCCAGGAGCCTGGTGGGAGAGGCTTTGAAAGAGCTGAGAATCTCCTACAGCTTCCAGGTGTAGGGAGAGGTGTGGAGCATGGTCCGAGCCCCAAGCCTAACTGGCTCCCATGAAGGTACCAGACCCTTGCCCTTCCTGCCCTCAGTAGCTCAAAGCTGCTTAGGGCCACCCTCTTCCTTCTCCTCCTGTGTCTTCAGGGGAGAGGGGAGGAAGGAGGTGGTGAGAGGAAAGCAGGACTGACCACAGCAAGGACCAGTAAGAGGCTCTGGGTCTGCCCAGAATGCCAGGTCTGCAGAGGAACCTGGGAAGGACCCCTTGACCTAAAGCCCACCCACCTCCACATTCAACATCCCCAGTCCAGGCCTCTGGCCAGGATTCTACATGGGGCCAGTGCAGGGGGCATAATGGAGACTA
Organism: Okapia johnstoni; assembly: GCA_024291935.2. NCBI lineage: Eukaryota > Metazoa > Chordata > Mammalia > Artiodactyla > Giraffidae > Okapia > Okapia johnstoni. The sequence goes on from CM044326.1 coordinate 29,398,434, forward strand.
TTCTCTGATCTGCTGTCCTCCAGACTCCCCTCCTAGCCTGACAGGGTGGGAGCTGGGGCAGGGAACGGATATCACTGCCCTCCACTAGGTCCCATCCCATCCCACCTGGACACCTGCAGGGCTCCCACCACAGTTACCACCTCCACCATCATCACAAGTTTGCCATGACTGCCACTGTCACCACAGCCACCCCCACCCCACCATCAGCATCACCAACACCCCGCCTATCCCTACCCAGATCATCACCACCACTGAGACCCTCACCACCTCCATGAAGACCACCCCACCCCTAGATTGGACAGAGCTTTTCACTCTTCTTCAATAGATTTTCAAGCTTATAACCTCTCAGGCTGTGGGGCTGGCACACAAAGTCCTCATTCAACAGAGCCTGCCGCCCAAGGGGAGAAGGGCTTTGCTGGAGGACACAGGGACTCATGCCTGAGCTGCAGGGCAGGACTGTGGAAAGAGGCCAGGCAGACACAGCTCAGGGCATAGCTGGAGGCTTCGGCTGACCAGAACTCACGGCCGGGCAGCACTTCTTTCCTGAAGGGAGATCTGGAGGGAATCTTCCACCTGCCTCCTCCCATCTGGTTCTGGGCTTGGCAGCCTGAACAGGAGCCCTCAGCATGGCTGGGCAGTGGCTTCCATCTGCTGGGATTCTCCTGGCTGGTAAGTGGGGGTGTGGCCACTGGCGGGCCCATTCCAGACCCTGCCAGCTCACTTCGGGGACTCCCATGGCTCCCGCATCAGGGCTCCCGCATCAGGGCTGACCTTCCTTATCTTCATGTCCGCCTGGCTTTGTCAGCTCAAAGGATCCTGAGACAGGGCCAGGATCCCCTCCTCAGCCCCCCAGGCTTGGGTCCCCCCAAGGGCACTCGCTGGGAAAACCTGGCATTGGGCTGGCCCCATGGGACTCAGCACACCCTTGCAGCCAGAGGTGGCATTATGGCTTTCAGAAATGGGGCCCTCCCCATCCCTCACCCCTTTCAGCCCTCAAGCATGCTGGGTTCTGGAAATGTGATGAAGTGATTGCCTCATTTCCTTGCTGGAGGCTGAACAGCACTTGCCAGCCCCCTCCAGCAGCCTGGGTCTCACCAGAAAGGACTTCCCTTGGGACAGGGTCCTACTACGGGGTGGAAGAAAAGAGTAGGACCCTTGAGGTATACCCTCTTACCCTCACAGTCCCCCTTTCTGGTGGCAGGACAGGGTTGCCCTGTCTCTGGTGGGCTTGGATCAGAGAGGGGAGATTTCTCTGGAGGTAGACCAGTGGTTTGGGGCAGAGCCAGGGCCAGGGTTTGGGTCTCCTCGGGTCCCCTAAAGGAGGGAGGTGGCAGGGAGGGCAGGCACCTGAGACTGTGGGCCAGTTCCCAGCCCACCGAGCGGCTGATAGATAAGGCTTCTCCTGGTTTGCAGCTGTCCTGGTGGTCTTGGCTCCCGCCCTGCCCCTTCCTCCGGCTCATGAAGACCTGGGCCCATCTCCTTGGACCTCTGGCACATCTGCTTTGCAAGGTGGCAGCAAGAAGATACTCTTCCCATCATTAAACCACTTGGTGCTGGTCCCTGCAGTGGTCTCTCCCTCAGCCAAGAGGTCAGGGGAGGCTCCTGGCAGGAGGGCAAGAGGCCTTTTCCCAGAGGCCCCTGGGGACCAGCAAGGTCTCCTAGGCTTCCTCCTGGACTTGCAGCTCCTCCCGAACCAGCCTGCCCCTTTGGGAATCTCTGGCACCACAGGAGGGACCACACACAGACCAGCTCCATCTGCAGTGGCTGAGCCTGCAGGCCACAGCACCCCCAAGTCCCGGCCAGTGTCCCATGTGGCTGCACCTGGAGATGGAGAGGAGATCTTCGTCCCTGGGTCTCCAGAGAGGGCTGTCACATCACCACTGAAGGCTTCTCCCCAACTGCAGTCCCAGCCCATGAGCAGGCACCTCTTCAACCCCAAGGTCTGGACACCATCTGCATCAGGGGCCAGCAACTTCAGGCCAGGGAATGCCCCACTTCTGACATTGGCTCCAAGGGCCGCAAAGAAGGCTGTGTCCTCAGCACCCCAGGGCCCACTTGCGTTTACATCGATCAGTCACATGTTGGCTGCCCCAGAGCCACTTCCTCCTGTAGCAACAGCGCAGTCAGTGCTGCACACGGCCTCTGCAGCCCTCACAGTGGTCTCGGGCTCCCCCAGAAATGGCCTGGCGTCCAGTCTGGGCCTGGGTCCTTCAGTGTCACCATTGCTCTCAACAGTATCCTCTTCACCGTTGTCATCAGCATTACCGCCACCATCACACCCACTCACATCCCCATCGCCCACATTGGCGTCACTGTCACCTATCGTGGGCCCAGGTTCCCCCTTTACCTCCAGAGCCAGAACCTCCCTGGACGCTTCTGCATCTGTGCTCCCCCACACAACCACAGGCCGTCTCTTCAATGTTTCCAGCTTTCCACCTGCCCAGCCACCTCTGGCTGCGCTTCAGTGGACAGTCCAGCCTAGGCCATTGGTCCCTGCCAGCCCAGCCTCCTTGGCCACCCTCTCCCTTAGATGTGTCCTTGGCCTTCCTGCTGGCTGCCCCAGAGTCCCTGGAGGTGTGGCCTCCCCCCAGTCATCTTCCCTGTCTCGTCCCCGCCAGACTGTCTCATTGCAGGACTCGAGATCCCGCTCCCCACGACCCAGCCGTGTGACTCACTTTGTGACCTTCAGGATCACCAATGAAGCCTCGGTGATGGCACTTGGGAACCCTGCCTCCCTGGAGTACCAGCTGCTGCGTGACAACATCCGACAACAGGTGTGGGCTTCCTCTGCTCAGGAGTGCTGACCCCAGCCCACCCCGCCCCACTTGCCTCTGAGCACAGGCCTGTCTCTACTGTGTTTTGGCTCCTGCTATTCCTTCACTCTGGGCCACCTCGTACCCTCCACTACCCTGGCCCTTGGAGGGGCCTCGCCCCTGCGACTCAGACCCTGGCCCCACAGAGCTGGTATCTCTCCTTATATCGGCTCCCTTCCCCACACTGTCCCATCCCAGCTTGCCTCTCCCTGTGAACCACGGCTCCCTGAGGGCGGCTGGGCCCAGGGTGGGATGCCCACAGGGGCTCTGGAAGTATGGAGTGAGCGAAACCGGCCCTGGGCTTCTCATTGGTGTGGGGAGGAGCATGTGGGTTGCATGGTGGGAGCCCAAGAGGTAGAAAGCTGAGCCTGTCCTGTGAGTGGCTCCAGCAGGAAGGGGGAGCCAGGCAGAGACTCTTGCAGAGGCTGGGTGTGGGCAACTCTTACAGGATAAGCAGAAGACTGGTTTAGATAGCTGGAGTCAGGGGGTTACCCACAGAACACCTTTCTGAGGAAGCAGAATTTTAACTGGGATGGACAGAAGGCTAAGCCAGATGAAATGAGCAAGCGTTTCCTAGACAGAGGAAATGACATGTGTGAGGACCCTGAGGTGGAAAGGTGGGTAGAGGCTGAGGTCCAGGGTCACGGGTGAGAGGGGCCATCTGGAGAAGGCTCGAGGCCTGGGCTGGGCGGGAGAGAATTAGGAGGAGGGGCTGCCGCCTGCAGGGCGGTGGCTGCGGGCATACAGGCCAATTGAATTGGAGAGCCATTTTCAATAAAACTGCAGAGAAGGAAAGGCCTGGGAAGGCGGTGTGTTTGCTGGATAGCTGAGGGCACCCTGCCATTCTCAGTAGAGGGTGGTTGGCAGGTGGTCTCTGGCAGCCATGCGGGGAAGGCTTGAATGGCCCCAGGCAGTCCAGGTGGACAGTGAGGCCACTGCAGAGCCCGGACCAGAGATAATGAGGGTGAGCTGATGCTGTGGAGAAGGGGGGGCGGGCATGACGACCCTCACCTGGCTCTGTCTGTCCCCAGCTCCAGTCCCTCTATCACGAGGCCTTCTCCAGCTTTGAGGGCGTTGGTGTCCTGCAATTCAGGTGAGTGAGTGAGTCTCTCAGGGTCTACCACCTGTCTGCCAGCCGGTCTGCGCCTTCTCAGGCCACAAGCGTACTCAGCCAGGCTGCCCTGCCCAGCTCCACCATAGCACCTTGAGGGCCAGAAAAGCCCTCAGTGGGCAGGCAGGAGGCCCACATCTGGTTGTGCGAGCTTAGGGGACCTCCTGCCTGCTCTGAGCTCCAATTCCAGCTGCAGGATGGGGGTAGGGGTACCAGGTTTTGCCTGAACCTGGTAGAGAAGGCAAAGGACTTCCTTAGGGCCAAGAGCCCTTAAATGACATCTGCCTGTGTGCTCAGTCACTTCAGTCGTGTCTGGCTCTTTGCGACCCTATGGACTGTTACTCACCAGGCTCCTCTGTCCCCCAGGGTTCTCCCTGTCCCCACTGGACCCTTGGTAAGGAGGAGTCTGTCCACAGGCCCGACTCTGCAGCTGTGAATGCCTCCCTTGTGTTTGGGGGCCACGTCCCGGGCCCCTCTGCCCGTGAAGTCCTCTGGACCCTGCACCGCTCAGTGAAGGCCGCAGGGCAGATGCTGGGGAACCTGTCCTTGGATGAGGGCAGCCTTGCCTCGGATGGTGAGTCTCTGCCCACCCATCTTCCCCCACCCCCTATCTTTATTAGTACCCATGGACAGCTGGGGGTGCTCCCTAGAGAGGTGCACCCCCTGTCCCAGCCATGAGGCAGGGGGCGGTGGATCAGAAGGCTCCCAGGGCCTCCTAAACTCCCAGCTATGGCTCTCAGGGTCCAACCTGACTGACCTGGCCCTGGAGACCCTCAGCATCCATCTCACAGCCATGGAGCCCTTCCATCCCCTGCTCCTCCTGCCTGGCTCTGCCCTCTTTGTCCTGCTGGAAAAGAAGATCCTCCCACAGGTGAGGTGGCCTCTGGCCTGCCCTCCAAGGCCTACGACTCACTTTGCCTTCCTTGACTGCAGGCCTCTGTGGCTTGGGGGTGAGGGGTGGGGCGGCCCCCAGCCATGGCCCTGTGGGAAGAGGCAGGCATGGAGGGCACACAGCCCTACCCGTTGGGCCCCAGTTTGAGGGAAGACATTCTGCCTGGGGTTGGGGAGGTTGTCTGGGGCAGGCAACAGCCCGTCCCAAGGGGTTATGGTCAGGCTCTGTAACCAGACACCCTACCCAGGGCCAGCACTAGGGTGAGCGAGGGAGGCACCCAGAATGCAAGGTTTAAGGAGTTGCTCAGTCGCCTCATGCCAGTCCTGCCCCTCCCCATCCCACGCTGGGTCCCAGGACAGAGCTCCAGGCCCACCCTGACTTCCAGGACTCCCCACAGGTCACGGCCCTGGTGGCAGAATTCTATTCAGCACATCCCCAGGAGGGCCCCCTGCTCCTCTTCAGGTGGGTGGGGCTCTCCCCCTGCAGCCCAGCCTGCCCTCCTCCTCTCCTGGGGGCTGCCCTGGGGCAGAGGCGGCTGTGAGCCAGGCCATGGGAGCCGTGGGCTCAGGGGCCACCAGGGGAGGGCTTTGTCCCAGGTAGCCCCAGCTGGCCCTGTAGAGCTCTGCCTTAGGAGACAGGGAGCCCTGAGCCTGAGGATGTGCTGGGGTGGGAGGCTAGATGCCTGCTTCTAGAAACACGCGCTGGCCAAGCCTGTAACCCTTGCACTTCCCCCTTGTACTTGCCCTAGTAATGCAGACCAGTGGGTGGGCGTTTACATCGAATACAAGTTCCAGACCCCCATAGGTACCCATCTCCCTGGCTTGGCCAATCACCTGGCCCGGAACATAATGGATCCCGCTGTCCAGAAATCCAGCATCATGGCCAATGGTGAGTCAGGGCTGGGATCCCTGGGTGTCCTTGGCCGGCAGCCTCTTGATCTCTCTGGGTCTCAGTGTTCCTCCTTTGGAGATTGGACACAATTTCATCTCAGTCACACATACTCTTGTCCTGGGGCCACAGAGAAGAGTCAGATGTGGGACCTTAGGTGGGGAGCTAGATAGAGAGGCTCTGTGGGCCATCGTGTCTGTCATAACTACTTGACTGCTCCCTTATAGGGGGAAGGCAGCCACAGACATCACATAGACAGATGGGTGTGGCTGTGCACCAGTACGACTAGACGGATACGGAAACTTGTATGTCATGTAATTGTGCCACAGGATACCATCCTTTTGATGTTTTTCAACTATCTGAAAAATGTGCAAGTATTTTTAGCTTATGGGCTAAGGCAGCAGGGCTGGACTGAGCCTCAGACTGGATTTGGCTGACTGTTGGCTGAGAGTATAGAGGTTGGGGTGTGCAGCCCAGGGCTCCCGGGAGAGGGATGCAGGCTGATGCCCACCTCCTCACCCATCTAGGGGAGAAAGCAGAGCTGGTGCTACGTGAAGTGTGGCTGCAGATCCTGAACCAACCCTTCACTGAGGCCCTGAAGGACAAAGCCAGCCCTAAGTCCCAGAAACTTCAGGCGCAACTGACGAGATGGGTGAAGTGGGGAGGGAAGAACAGGAGGCTGAAGGCCTCAGGGAGGGGCCCCAACAAGGCTGCAGTAAGGCCGTGACCCTCTTCATCTTCTCTGCTCCCCAGCTGACCTCCATCCTCAGGCCTCTGCGGACCTTTGGCCAAGTGGTGGTGGAGAAGTTCCAGTAAGTCCTTGGTGGCTCTGGGTGGCCTGGGGCCCAGGGTTGGACTCTGAGTGTGGGGTCAGAGGCTCAGAGAAACGGCCTTTCTGAGTGAGGCCCCCAGGCTCTCTAGCCTTCTGACACTGGTAATGATCCTCTGGCCAGGCCTGACCCACTGACCGCCAGGGTGGCCGCCACCTTCTTCAGGCCTGCACCGGCCCGAGCCGTCATGCAGGGCTGCGTGCTCCAGGGTCTGCAAGTCCTGCAGGAAACTGAGGGCCTCTCCGTGAAGATGGTCATCCCAGACCTCGGTCAGTGCCTCCCTCCCTATCTTCTATCCATCTGCCTCCTGCCTCAGGCCTGTTGCCTCGCTGCCCCTGGTTGCGCTGACGCTGCGGCCTGCCACCCCTTCCTCCCCTCCCTTCTTCCTGCTGTCCCCCAGCTCTTTAGGGTTCAGGTCCGGCCTCCTCTTCCTGGGAGCCCTCCAAGGTGGCCCCAGCTTCAGAGCTCTGTTCTTGCAGCACTTCTGGGCGAGGACCCCTCACTTGGGACTCCTCTACAGGCCTGGCTGTGCCTTCTCACGGGTCTGTGGTCTAGAAAATGGTGACCAACACCAGCCATCTCCCTGCTTTGTTCCACAGCCTCAGGTCAGCCTGACACCTTCATCCCCTGCTATGCTGTGGCTCTCATCATCCTGGGTCTCCTGTTTATTGCACTCACCTTGGTCCTGGTGAGTGTCTGTCTGGGCCAGGGGCATTTTCCTGAGACACAGGCTGGACCCTTGACCCTCTGAGTCAAGCTGAGGGCTCATTTCCCACCTGAGCCCACCCAAAGGAGCTGAGGGGCTTCCAGCCAGAAATCTCAGTCTGACTCCACCCTTCCCACTCCAGGTGCAGAAGCGGAAGACCTGCTTTGGGGTGTCCAGCCAAACACGGTAAGGCACAGGGGTCAGTCCCTCTGGGGTGCTTACTCTGAGTGGGGTCTGCCTCCCAGCAACCAGGGCTTTGTGCAGAAGGGTGTTGACAGAGCCTGGGTGGTACAATCACTGTGCCCCAAAAGTTTACCCTTTCTCTCTTAAGGGCTGATCCCGGGGTGGTCAAGCAGACTCCTCTAAATGGGCTCTACTTACCCTCAGAAATGCTGCAGTGGGTGGGTGGACCATTGTGGCTAGGAGAGCTGGGAAAGGGAAAGAGATCTGCGGGTGGGGGTGGAGGGTTGCCTCCACCACTGGAGCACCAGGCAGTGACTCCTCCTCAGCCTCGGAGAAGGGGGGACCCCAGGGCCAGGTGGATGCAGAGGAGGGTGGGGAGCACCACACTGGGGTACCTTGTGATTCCTGACTCCTGGCTTTTGTCTTTTCCTCCATCCCCAGGTGCCCCTTCCTGCTGTTGCTCCTCCAGTGAAACCAAATTCCAGACCTCTCCTCCTGCCCCAACCTGCTCCCAGCCTTCCAGAGTCAGCGCTCAGCCCTGAGAAGCAGAGCCAGAGCAGAAAGGCCCTAGCCTGAGCTCCGCACAGCATGGGGGGCTTCCTCCCTTCCAGCTCAGCCAAGAACTAGACCGAGGGAGTGACAGAGGTGGGCTGAGGGGAACAGCACCTCCCCACCCACACCAGGGAGACCAGCGTGCATTAGCCACAGCAGCCACCTCCACTCACAAGGTCTGGGAAAACACTCCAGGTCACCGTCATACTCAGGTCAAGCCCTGGGGAGCAGAACATGGCAATACGGAGGCTGCAGAAGATGCGGGAAGGGGAACAGACCTGGCTTCCTCACACCTGGCCTGACACAGTGGTGGGGCTGGAGGTATTACTGGCCTCAAGACAAACTCTGGTTGTTTAGGGTATGGAAGATTAAATAACAGGAGCAAGCAGAAGTTGGTATAAGAGATTGCTTTTGTTTCTAGGCAGTCATCAGGCAGGAGGACATATGGGGGAGAGGCTCGGAGTAGAGGAGGAGGAGGAGGTGGGGCAGAAGACTGACAGGGTCAAGGGTGGGGGTGGGGACTCCTGGGGGCAAAGTGTGGCCCCAGCGTCACCTCTGCTTTAGGGTCAGCCACCCTCAGACGAAAGGGCTTTGGGGGCTGGTGGCCAAGGTGAGGCCTGGTTGCTACTCAGCAAACCAGGGCACTGGGTATGCACCAGGGAAGGTTGGAGCCATGGGGCAGGCCCAGTGCAGATAACAGACTGCCTGGCTAGGGAGGCCTAAGAGGGAAGCCAAGCTAACAACCCCTCAGAGGCCTGAGGATAGGGCTGTGAAGGCAGCTTTCCTGGAGGACACCAGGTAGGTGAAGGCTATGACTCACAAAGCTCAAGCAGCTCCTGGACGCCCTGGGATGTGAGAAATTTGGTAGCACAGGGGGATGGCCTTTTAAAGGCTTTACAATATTGCTTGTTTTATGTTCGGGTTTTGGCTGGGAGGCAAGTGAGATTTTAGCTTTGAGACCAGGGATTGAACCCACACCCTCTTCACTGGAAGGCGGATTCTTAACCACTGGGCCACCAGGGAAGCCCCTGTGGTCTTTGAAGCCATCACCTAGAATGGAAGGGGACTCCAGCTCAGTCTTACCTGAAAGGCTCCCTCTACCTACAGAAGAGCCAGCAGGCCCAGTGAAAGGACCCAGGAGCCTAGGGCCCAGACCATGGGATTACCCGGCAGGAGACGGCAACTAACACCAAGTTGCCAGAGAAGGTCAACAGGAAGGTCACCACAGAGAGTCAACTGTAGTTGGCAGCTACAGCTACCACGTGGCCAGGAGATTCCTCTGTACTTCTGGAATATGCAATCATTCATTCATACTCCTGAAGGGCCCATGCCCCTCAAGGCCCTACCCCTTGGTACCCAGAAGACCAACACCCATCTTGGGTCAGCCCCCTCTTTCTACAACTTTTGACTCAAGGGCCAGAGCAGGCCAGGGACTAGGAATAGGCCCTAGTAGACGCTCCCCTGGCAGTCAGGATACCTAAAACATCCCTGCTAGTGGTTTTCTTTTTAAAAATATTTATTTGGCAGTGCTAGGTCTTAGTTATGGCATGCGGGATTCTAACTCCCCAACCAGGGATTGAAGCTGGGCCCCCTGCATTGGGAGCGAGAAGTCTTAGCCACTGGACCACCAGGGAAGTCCCTATTCCTGCTAGTGTTTTTCTTAGGGAGGGAGGGTTATGACAGCCTTGTTCTCCCAAGCTGCTGCCCTTACCGTGAGAGTCATTTTAGGGAGAAAGGAGAGAAGGGGGTGAGATAAGCAGGAATCAGCCTGAGGACCAAGGTTGGTGGTAAAGCTTAGTCTCCCTGATCTTCAGGTTTTGGTTGCCTGGTCCTCCACAAACCAGGCTAGAGTGTCATGTGAGGCCTTGTCTGAAGGTAAAGTTCAGACATACCGAGTGACTTCTGTGGGTTTGAGGGAGAGGGTACAGGGAAGGGAACCCACATGTGGGGACCTAGCCTGGTTTCTCTGGAGATAAGGTGACAATACCTGCACCACACAAGGAGAAAGGGTCTACCTGGCAAGGTGAGCCAGCCAGATGGACGCCGGGCTGGGCAGACATCACCAGGGTCTGCCAAAGAGCGGAAGGGCGTGGCAAGCCAGCTCCCCAACACAGATGATCGAGTCTTTCCTAAGCCAGTCTTCCCTGTGGGCCTGATGGTGCCTGCAAGACACTTCCCACAATCCACCGTCACACGGACTTGTTTCTCAGCAACTCTGGAGCTGCGCCACCCCAACCTCCAGCTAAATAGAGGCTTAGAAGTAAATGTGCAATGCTACCTTGACCACACCACCTGCCACCTCCAGAGCTCAGTTCATTCTAACAACGTAGTATTCACCAAGTACCTGTGACACAGGTGCTACCATCCCCACATCACAACTGAGGAAAGGGAGGCAGAGAAAGGTGACAGTCACAGGGCTGGGCTCAGACCATAGCCTCCTGACTCCAGAGCCTGCGTTCTTGACCACATGCCTATGGCAGGGGTGGGGCTAGCATCTACACCAGAAAGGTGAAAATCCTGTTGCCCACCCAGGGGCAGGGCCTGCAGCCCCAGGTTTGCAGAGGTGGCAGGGCAGGAAACAAGGCAGCCCACTGGGCCAGTGCCTCTCCAGGGCCTGCTGGCCAGGGAAAGTGCTGTCAGCTGAAACCCCCCACCCCACAACATGCACTGGGAACCTTGAATTGGCACCTGCTGGAGGCCCGGGAAGGGGCTCAGCTCCCACTGCAACTGCAGGAGTGGGAGGCGGGCAGGGATGGGCACTCTGCCTCCAAGGAAAGCATGACCCCCTGGCTACTCCAAGGCCAGGCCCAGGCCTACCAAGGTGGTTGTGTCTCTGGTGAGGGGCTGGTAGACAAGAGATGCGATGTCCGTGAGGGTTAAGGACAATTGAAACAATAGGCAAGGCAGTTATGTTCAGTGAGAGCCTGGAGGGGCCAGAAGTAGACAAAGGTCAGCTGGGTCCAGGTCTGGCCCCTGAAAGGACCGCAGACTGGGGGAGGGGTGTCACTCACCAGCCACAGTGAGGGAGCTCAGGTCCACAAGCAGTTGGCCGAGGTCATCAGCACCTGGGGACCATCCACCAGGCCTGGCTCTGTGCTCGGGCTTCTGCTGGCCTGAACTAGGGAGGGTGGCATGCATGCATGCTAAGTCATTTCAGTTGTGTCCAACTCTTTGTGACCCCATGGACTGTACCCTGCTAGGCTCCTCGGTCCATGGGATTCTCCAGGCAAGAATACTGGAGTGGATTGCCATGTCCTTCTCCAGGGGATCTTCCCGACCCAGGGATTGAACCCATGTCTCTTATGTCTCCTGTATTGCCAGGCAGGTTCTTTACCACTAGTGCCACCTGAGAAGCCCAGGGCTGGTGAAGGGGCGGGGCGGGGCTTGCCCAAGAGAGACTACAGGAGCCATGAGCTTGAACAAGTTTCCTCCTGGGACATCTTGTCCACATAAGTCAGACCTTATCCCCACCCTCAGCCTATAGCCAAGTTGAGGCTTGACAAACAGATGTCAGTGCTGCAGGGAGGAGGCCTAACCTCACCTGAGACATCCAGCAAAGCTGTGTCTTGCATCTGCCAAGAAGATTCATCAACAACAGAAAAACCTTCAGGTCTAAGTCCAGGGCCCAAGAACTATGGGCTAGATGTCTACCCAAGGGCTGGAAGGTGGCAAGGCGATGGCCCCAAGGCTCCAGCAGGAAGCTGCAGTGACCAGAGCCAGTCTTGGTGGGACAGCCCTGGGGATGGCTATGACCTGGGTCCCTCAGGGTTAGGAGAGGGGACTGCCAGGGGAGGGGTTTAAGGACCTCTAGGGAGACAGGCTTAGGGTCCTGGGTACCTTGATTAGAAAGCAAGTGAGGGTATCTTTCCCAAGGCCAGGTAAGAACCAGGGGGCTTCCTTGGTGGCTCAGATGGTAAAGAATCTGCCTACAATGCAGGAGACTGGGGGTTAGATCCCTGGGTTGGGAAGATCCGCTGGATAAGGAAATGGCTACTCACGCCAGTATTCTTGCCTGGAGAATTCCATGGACAGAGGAGCTTGGCGGTCTACAGTCCACGGAGTCGCAAAGAGTTGGACACGACTGAGCGACTAACACTTTCATTTTTCACTTTTCTCAACTAAGAACAAGATGCTGCAGCCCAGATGCCATCTCTCCTTGAATAGGAGATGAACTGGCAGGGAAACCAACCCATCTCCTCCCTCCCCCTCCTACCCAGATGTGAAGGGAGACGAGAGGCATTCACAGGGCCCGTCCTGCTCTGCTGCTCTAGAGCTGGTGGGGGTGGGGAGAAAAAGTGCGCTGAGTGAGAAGGAAGTCCAAGGTCCCACTTTGCACCTGGAAAGCTGCTTGCTATCTCTGGGGCCAGGAGACTCATAGGGGAAGGGCCAGGTTTGGCAGTCCTGATCCCGGAACCCAGAACTACCTCTCGAGAGGACAGCCTATGGAGCCTTGTCCTCCTGATTCTGCCCCCAGGCCCTGGGAACAGCGTCCTCCCAGCTCAGATGCTATGGAGATGGAGGGGCTGTACCCGCTTTCGGCTTGCCCTGTGGGCTTGAGTTGGCCTTCATTCTGAGCAGCGTTAACAAGGTGACAGGCAGCTTTGCGGGCTCCAGGTGCTCCAAGGTATACCCTGAAGAGCACAACACGGTCAGAGTGTTAAGACAGTGAATAGGAGCCCCGGGCCATTCTGGATCAGTACTCCAGCTTGGTTTTGCCAGAGACTCTAACCGGGGAAAACCCCTACTGTCATGAGGATGTCGATATTGTCTTGGAAGGCAAACAAGGGCAACCTCAGCTCCCAGAAGGCCCGAGATGAAAGGAGGCAGGGTTCTGGGCTCTTCTAGAAGGTGAGGCTGGGGCAGATGAGGGCCTTGCCCTGAGGGGATCACAGCCATCTGGGTCCTAGTTTCGACTCTCACATGCCATCCCTTAAAACCCAGCCCTAAGGTGAACCCCTACAGAAAGCTGTACAGTGAGGAGGCAGGAAGTGGAGGATGACCCTTGGGGAAAAGGTTCATAGAGCTAGCTAGGGGGAGGTTTGAGCTGGGCCACGGGGCAGTCAGAAGGGTAGGTGACAGGCATCCTCACAGTGTCAGCCAGGGAACCCAGAAGGGACAAAAGGGAGGTAGTGGGCATGTTCCAGGAGAGAGTGGGCAGCACTTTCCCCACGCATACCACTGGGGCTGAGCGAGGCCAGGCCCATGCACCAGGGGCAGTAGGTACCCATGCACTGGCCCACCTTGGCACTTGGCTGCCACGGTGCTAGGAAGACCTGAGGTGGCAGGCAGAGTCTGCCCCAGCCTCCACCCACACTCACTCTGGCTGCAGGGAGCTGGGGTGGCGAGGACTCTGCCAGCGGGCTAGCCAGCATTGGAGGCCAGGCCCCTCCCCAGCCTGGAAGGGGCTTCAGAGACAGGCAGGGCCCCAACCCCAGGCTTAACAGTCTACCCAACGCATGGAGCCGAGAAGACATACTAGAAACAGACTGGATTTTAGGAGGCCGGCAAGGAAGACAGGAAGCATCTGGACAGAGGAGAGGGAGGCCTTTAAGCGTGGACTCCACTGGGCATGACCACCTAGGAAGGACTGGGCTCGGTTCTGTCATTAAGAGCTGGGGCCATGGGGGATCTATCCCCCTTGCTGCCTCAGTTGGCCTTTGAAGAGGAAGGGAGGGATAATTGCCTCACGTGGAACCCAGGACAAAACAAACCATCAGTCCCACGTGGGTAGGGAGAGAAAGGCCAGGGGCAGCAATGTGTGTTTGGGGCCGGGCAGGAGAAAACTGCCTTCTTTGAGAGCCAAGGAGAAAGGAAAATGAGCAGAGAGGAACTCCCAGACATTCAGCCTCAGGCCCCTTACCAGCCACCCCCTAGGCAGGCTTCCCCTTGCTCAGCCCATAACTTGGGTGGCACTATTCTTACTGTCAGGATGACTTTCAGGCTGAGCTGGGGTGGGGTTGGGGAATGAGCAGTGCATAGATGATGTGCATGGAAGTGGAGAAGGGCATGGGAGACTTGGTGGCCAGGCCTTGGGCACAGGCAGGCCATGCTGTAACAACCTGCCATCTGTGACCTCCAACTCTAAGGTGCCCACATTCCAGGCCAGGACTGGAGCCAGGCCCCCTCAGGGGCTGGGGACAGAGTGGAATAGGACACAGGCCACCCAACCATTACCGGGGCTTTGGGCCTGCTGGTTGGCTGGAAACACAGAGGGACTCTGCTCGAGGGAAGGACTGGGCCTGGACTGCTCAGACCTGCCTGTGGACAGGGGCAGTCCCACAAGTCTGACCAGAGGGGACTTGTAGTCCCCTCAAAGTGCCCAGCCCTTTACACCCAAGTGAGCAACATAAAAAGAGGGACAGAAACAGCAGGCACTCCCTGCAGCTGGCTACGGCCTCCTGTGGTGGTCTCCAGGACCCCTGAGTGAGTCGAGTTGGGGGCCACAGCAGCCAAGGCGGGAGGACAGTTGGGTCCTCAGCACTGAGCCCTTCTGCCCAGGGACACGCCCACTGCCTGGCTCTACCCTGAGAGCCAGGGCCTAGTGCCAGTAGGCTCTGCTTGAGGTTGATGTCCTGGGGGTCATTACACCTCTATGCCCGGGGGCTCCAGTGTGCAGGTTGTGGATGGGCCAGCAGACATAAAGGAGGAGGCTGTGGGTCTGGACTGGTCTGAGGCCCTAGCGTGGGTCCCCCAGCCACAGAGCCAATGGGGAAGGGGGAAGGGGCTCTGCCTCACTGAAGTCCGTGGCATCAAGCTCCAGAAGGGTCCCTGGGAGGAAGACCAGCACGAGAGGAAGTATTGCAGAAGCCTCAGGGTGGGCCCAGCTGGAGGTTAGGACCCACATCAGGGAGGTCAGCCTGGGGGCCACAAGGAAACAGGGAGACCTGCTGGGGCTGCATGGAAAGCACACCGGGTGCACAGAATGTGGCATAAGCTGAGCAGGGAGAGGTCTCCTTGAGGCAGGCCAGGGACCCTTTGCTGCAGTGCTGAAATGCATGCACCCAGACACACATCTCTTTGCTCAGTTAGGGGCAAATTCTGGATGAGATAGAAAGAGACCAAAAAGCCCAACTGCCACTTCTGAAGAACCGGGACCAAAAGCAGGATACTGCGCATGCCCTCTGCACACAGCACCACCTAAGGGGTGGGCAAACCACCTAAGCCACCCTCTGACCCAACCTCTGAACACACCTCTACCCTCACCCCGTATAACTAACCTGCTCGCCCCCACTACCACCATCCTGAGAGCAAGCAAGCAAGGGAAACTGTTACTTGTTCTGGCTCCTCCCTGTTGCAGCAGGGGCCCTAAAAAAGTCTTGCCTGAATTTCCTGTCTGGCCTCTGATCAATTTCTATTGATTAAGGAGGCCAAGAATCCTGGTTGGCACTGTCCCCACCAGTCCTGAGGAGTGCTGGAGGAAACTAGGCTGCCAGGGGCGGGGGCCAGGGGTATCAAGCCCAGGAGAGGGGCCTGAGCTACCTCCAGTTGGGGCAGCATCAGGTCCAGAGAGGCTCCAAGCTGGAAACTGGCAAGGGCTGGGGAACCAGAGGCTGGGGGCCTGGGACACCCATTGGGCTAGAAGGTGGTGTTGGGGAAGCAGCAGGCAGAGCTGGTGGGGCCCGGGTGTAGTGGCTGGGACTTGTGCCACCTGTGGGGCTTAGCAATGCCAGGGTGCTGGTAGACAGGGCTGGGAAAGACAGGCCACCTAGAAGCAGGTGTCCATGTGTCCTCAGAGCCAGCAGGGGGCAAGCTGAGAGGTGGCAGGGAAGTCTGGTCAGGGTGGCCCTGGCTCTCCCACATCAAGGAGGTGCCAAGTTTTGCAGAAAGGCGGGCAGGGCCCAGGGCTGTTGGGGGACCCAGGCCTCCCCAAGTAGGGGCTTTCATCACCACTCATGGTGGATGGGAGCCCAGGCCTCACTGAGGACCCTTCAGAAGGAAGGCCAAGCCCTCAGCAGGCAAGAGGCTGGCAGAAGCTTCTAGATTTTCTGCTGTGGGGCCCCAAGCCAAACCCCAGTCCTTCTGACAATAGGGCTTGGGGAAGGGAGGTTTAGTAGGGTTTGAGGAGAAGAAGCCACCACTCTTGGAATCCCAGGCTATGAACCATCAGGAGGAGAGAGGACCGCCCCAGCCTTACTACCCCTAAGTGAGAAGGACAGGGGCTTGTTGATGATTTTATCTGGGGGCTGGTGGAAAGAGGAGCATGGGGCCCCCTGTCAGGCCTGGCAGTCATTGGAGGGGCCTCTTGAGGTCCTTCCAAGGAGCTCAGAGGCTCAGCAACCCCTTTCCAGGAGCCTAGGTCCCTAATTCCCTGAGAAGGCACAGGGGCCTGGGAATTGCGCCCCTGGAAGACAGAGGCAGGGGTGCAGGAAGCAGAGTGACCAGTGCAGGCTGAGGCTGGGGCAGGGTGAGGGGGGCCAGGTGGGGTGGCTATAAGCCTCTGAGTGGGCAGCAGCTAGAACGCCCATGGTTGGAGTCCCCAAGGAGCCCCCCACCTGCCTGCCAACCTCAGTCCAGCCAGGGGAGAGAGAGGAGGGCCCTACGGCCCCTCCCCTGCCCTGGGGGCTGGAGGCCGGCGCTGGACTGGGCTGGGCACCCCCTTGGGGAGTACGAGGAGTGGAGTGGGTGGGTAAGCTGCCCAGGCAGAGGTCCGGAGGGCACAGAAGACAGCAGCCAGAAACAGGGCCTGGTGCCCACCGGCCAGAGCGCCCCTGCCGCCTTCCCCACACCCACCCACACTCACCCCCGACTTCCTCAGCTGGGGCGGGGCCTATGGGGCAGCAGGCAGGGTTGGAGGGGTGGCCCCAGGGGCTGAGGAGACCACTGACACCTCTAGAGGGGCCTTTGGGGTCAGCAGAGGCATGTTCTCTCAGGTGGGAGTGAGCCCTGCTCCATTTCTCCTGCGGGGACTGAGGGAGAACAGCCCCTTCACTCCAACCCCTCAGTGACAAGCCGGGGAGGAAGCCGTGGAGGTTGGGAGTGGGGTGTCTTCGTACCCCTCAATCCCCCATAGCCCCGCTCTCCTTCTCACACCTGACACCCTACAGAGCTGCCCCCTCACTCACCTCCTTGCAGGCTTAACTCCTGGCTGCAAAACTAGTGGGTCGGGACCCTCGGCCGTTTGTACTGAGCTGTGGAGTAGGTGGGGCAGCCAGGGGGCAGGGCCTCAAGCAAACAGAGGGCTCACCTGAGCACCTGCCTCCTTTTATTAATGTAAAAGGGAAAGAGGCTACACGTGTTGCCTAGTGAGGCCACCTGTGCAGAGTGAAGCCAGGCCAGGGCAGGTCTGGGCCCAGCCAACAGAGGGCGGAGCAGAGCTGGGTACAGAAAGCCCTCTGCCTCCCCACTGGCCCCGAGCCCTCAGGACTGGACACGGCCTCTGGTCTGCTCTAGGTCTGGACACAGCGCCTGACTTGATGCAACCATCAGCGAGTTCCTGGACCGCTTTCCCCACCTGCGACCCAGAGGGAGGAGTAGTCCGTGTTACTGGAAATGATTCCTGACTCAGTGTCCCCTTGGGAGTTCAATTAAAACCTAGATTCCAGGGCTCTGCCTAAGACCCTTCTCCATGGGGCCCAGGAGAGCATTTTCCAGGTGATTGCTTGAAAAGTCTTGCCTGGTTGCAACCCAGCACAGGAGACTTAGCCAGTTGCAGGGGAACTGTGGGGTCAGAAGAGCCACTTGGATGGAACCACAGTGGAGTGGGCCCCGTTCCAGTCTCCTCAAGGGGTGCGGGCAGCCACCACACCCCACCCTGGCTTCTTTACCTTCAGCTCTTAGCCATCAATATTCCTATCAAAGAATGGAACGGGCTTTGTGAACTGTGACGGGCAGTAGCACTGCCTCCCGGACAGGAGGCCTGGGGTAGAGCTTTGGACCCGTCCCCACCATTTAGGCTGGGGTTCCTTGGACACTGTCGTATCTCCTCCCTTAATAGACCCCTCCCCTCGCCCCGCCTCTGGGGCCCCAGATGGACGGATGGACTCGGGTGCGGAGTCCTGTCCCCGGGGCCTCAGTTCCTGCCCTGTAAAGGCTGCCAGGATGCGCACTCTGGCAGGTAACAGGGGACGCTGTAGGTGTACAAGGGAGGCAGGAAAGGAGGGACACACGGGGCCGGGGGGGAAGGAAGGAGGAAAAAGAAAATAAGAAAGTAAAGAAGCAAGAATCAGAGCCAAATCCAGCAAGGCGCTGGCAATCGTGGACGAGGCCCAAGACACTCAGGGCAGTCCTGTCTCTCCCCCTAGTAGCCCCGAGTGATTCAGACTCTCCGCTCTTCACCTTCCTATAAACAACACGAACCACACCCCAGCTCTTCAGGTTGCAGGACTGACTGAGCTGCCAGCAGGATGGATTGAGCCGTAACCAGGCCCCATCTTCTCCACCTTGCTCCCACACTCCAGCCACACCCCTAATCCTTCCCAGATACTTTACCCCTGCGCCTCCACACGTGGTACTCCTTTCACCCGCATCTTCCCACGTGGCTTCCACACCACTTCAGGCAGCATCTCGTCTGGAACCCAAGGACACCTTCTCACTGAGCCCCCACCACACCACCCCATTAGGCCCCTCCTGAGCTTCCATTACACCCTTCCCCCAGGTTCTGCCCTATAGTCACATGTGTCAGAGTTGCCTGTTTCCTGGTTAGCTCAGTTGGCTAGAGCGTGGTGCTATTAACGCCAAGGTTGTGGGTTTAATTCCTGTACAGTCCACAAAGGCAACTCACATTTTGGGTTTCCCTGATGGCCCATACAGTGAAGAATCCACCTGCAATGCAGAAGACCTGGGTTTGATCCCTGCGTCAGGAAGATCCCTTGCAGAAAGGAATGGTGACCAACTCCAGTATTCTTGCCTGGAGAATTTCATGGACAGAAGAGCTTGGCAAGCTACACCGGTCATGGGGTCAAAGAGCTGTACACGACTGAACACATACTTCCCTTCTCCCATCAAAGGCCAGGGCACTCCTCAGGCCTGTATGGTTAGAGTATAGGAGGCAACAGGTCTACACAATAGTGTAGCTGAGCTCAGTGAAAACCCACAGATATTAGGGTTGATGCTGGTGGGTGTGACCAGCCCTCGTGGACTGGCTCTGCCCAGATGGATGGTTAGGAAGCAGCCTCGGCAGCCCTGAGAACAGACCTGTAGGAATACAGGCCAGCAGAGGCAAGGTGTCTGGAGGGAACCCTAAGCCCAGCTAAGATGTGAGAGGGGCTGTCCCAGGGGTGGGGTAGGGGGACGGGGACAGCTCTGTCCTACTTAGAACTTGGCAGGCATGTCCTTGGTCCTGGGAGAGGGGTATGCGATGGTGTCTAGTGACCAGCATTTCTCACTGGGCAGAGGGCTACAGACTAGCAACCCCCAGGACCCACATGGCTAGAGCTAGCAGGCAGAGGGTGCTGGACAGCCTCAGCACATGTGGGCTGGGAGCAGAGAAGGCTGCAGACTGTGAATGAAGGGCGAGGGACCTGGTGACGGCACAGGGAACTAACCTATGACACATACCCCTCCCCTCATTAAGACAGAGTCAAGCCTCAGGTCCAAAAACAACCCAAACGTTTTTAATGTTTAATGGCCTGTCTCCAGGGCCCACAGCCTTATTACAAACCTTAACTAGGCCAGGGACCCAACTTGCCAGCCTCTGGCTCAGTTCAGCTCTCTGCAAGGAGCTAACCCATAGCAGGCCTGGCTGATGGGACCCTGGTATGGGGAGGGCCAAAGTCCTTACTTAGTTGACATTTTTGGAGACTTCCAGGGCTGAACTATCACTCAGCCTGTCCCTTTTAGTCCCTGAGTCCCTGTAGCTGCTTGGCTTCCTGCAAACACACAACTTCCTTGGGAAAATGCACCAGGTCACGGCAGCAGCGCAGGGAAGTCACTGGGTCAGTTCATCACAGGCCAGGGCCTCCCAGGGGTGAAAGCAGCAGGCTCAGGACAAGGATGCCAGCCCCGGGCTGTATCCCTGTACCCCTGTGGAAGGGGAGGGGCTCCCTCAGGGAGCTCCAGACTGGGGGGTTAGGGTCAAACCCCAAATGCTGGGGCTGCAGCTCTAAGCTTTCCTCGGAAATGACTCTAGAAAGTGTGTGAACCACATACACTGGACAAGGGACCACTCTAACGTGACACAAAGACTTTCTAGAGGAAGGCCCCAGCTGAGATCCCATCTCCTGTCCTGGGGCAGGAAGCAGAGAGCAAACCGTGATGGGTGTGTGTCGGGCATCACTCCACAACAACCCTGTGAGGTAGGCTGTGTTGTGCTATTTTACAACTGGAGAACTGTGGGCACAAGAGAGGCAGTGGCCTGCCCGGTTACACAGCTTGGAACGGGAGCCAGGACTCAAGCCCAAGTCTGTTGTGCTCCAAGGCCCACACGTTTTCTCTAATAGGAAATATCCTTTCTGACAAATGCCCTCAAGTTAAAAGTTCAGGGGCTCTCAGGGAGCAAGGTAAGGCTGGAAAACCACAAGGCCGTGTCCACTCCTGGCCCTCAGTAGCTGGAACGGCAGAAGCGGGGTTAGAGCAATCCACAGATCTCCAAACAGCAGTGGTGACCCAAGGCTACAGCTGGTGGCTCTGGCTGCCCAATAGCTGTGGGCGTGGTGTGGTCCGGTCTGGTCCCGAGGCTTTGTGGCCCCAAGTGGGCAGTGCCAGGCCATTGAGCCAGGCAGATTCGAGCAGGCTGCGGAAGCGTGCCTTCACCGTGGGGCTGGGCAAGCTGGTGCCAGCAGCAGGGGTGGGGGAGGCACCTCGGGACCCCCCCGCAGCGGTCGCCTCTGCTTTCTCCGGGCCAGGGGTCAGTGGCTTCCTCCCTGGCTTTTTGGCTTTGGGGACAGCCGACTTCCAAGTCAGGTCTAGGCTCCCTGGCTCCTCTCTGGCCACGGTGGATTCTGAAGAGGGCACTGATCCAGGCTTGGTGTTAAAGTCACCTGGAAAATGAACATACTGTCAGGCTGTAGACCCCAAACACCCTCAGGTCCCATCTTTGGGCCCCCAAAACCAACTAGACCAGTGGTTCTGCTGTCCCAGGTGAGGGCAGCCCTGGTAAGGTCACAGGCATCACGACCCTTCCCAGCACGGGCCCACTGGCCAGACTGTCCAGCCCTTCAAGCCAAAAGGGCAGGCCTCTTCCCAGGTGATGCCAGCAGTCTTATCTGATGAAAGTCCCCCGCCAGGGCCTGTCTGGGTCCAAGGACAAGAGGAAAGGGGCTCAACAGGCCAGAAACCACTGGTCTGATCTAAAGGCTCACTGAACAGCTGTGGAAACTGAGGAACAGAGGGGGCCCTGCCACATCACCCCCAGAGCCAGGACAAGAGCCAGAGACCAGACAAGGCTGGGGGAGGGGGTGGAGGAAGCGGGGGAGGGGTTGGGAGGGGGCTCCTGCTTGGAAGGCAGGCTGTCAGGGGAGCCTTCTAAGGACACCTCTGTGGAGCAGGCTCCACAAAGATATGGAGGGGTGGAGACCAGGGCCCCAAAATGCAGCCAGAAGCAGGAAGCTGGGCCCCACTCTCATAGGCTCGGTCAGAATAGGAGGGAACTGTGATGGGCCTGGACCCCACTGGCCAGCAGGCAGCACAGGAAAAACGGACCCGCCCCTCTGTCGGCCCCAGAGAGCCCAAATGTAGAGATAAGACTGGCTGGGGGGCTTGTGAGTGAGGCATTGACACTCACCTTCATTCCTTCTCATCCAAGAATAGAATACTTTTATTTGCAAGTTCTTTGCACCCCATTAGGGCAAATGACTCAATTTCGTAAGTGCTCAGGGGTCAGCAATGTTTGTTACTCAGACCCCAAGCTCCACATGTACACCTTGTTGCCTCAGGTCTCCTCTCTATGGAGCCTGGACCAGATGAAAGTCCAGGGGAAGGCTGCCAGGATGGGAAGGGGATAGGAAAGAGTTTCTGCAGAGACAGAGCCAGAAGCCTGGAGGATGGAAGGTCAGGTGGGTGGCGGATACAGAGGAGGCCCCAGCCTTCAATGCCAAATGTCCTGAAGCAGGACAGGTAGCAACGGACACCACTTGGCACCATCACCAAAGCCCCGGCTAAGTGTGATGCTTAATGGTCCACCCGTGCGACACTGCAGCCCCTCCCGAGAGCAAGGTCCAGCTACCTGCTCTGATGCAGAAGATGCCCTCAGACACAAGAAGGTCACATGGGAGCACACCACACACAGACGTCACATGGCAGGAAAAGCAAACCACAAAACAACACTCTGACTTACAGGCAACTCCAGTGTCTACCTGGGAGGACTGGGGAACTATACACTGAGTGCTGGGTCAGTACAGTGCTGCTCACCAAGCCAGGACAGACTGGGGTGGGAAGCAAGCTCAGGCAGATGCTCAGGAGTGGGGTTGGGAGAAGCTAAGGTCAGGAAAAACCCCAGGTGCGTAAGCCCAGCAAGCAGTCGGGGACTTGGGGCTTGAGCTCAGAAGTGTGGAGGCAGGGCAGGACACACACATGGGGAAATGACCCCAGACAGAACACAGGGCCTGGTCAGAGCCCCAGAAACACCAGAGGAGAAACCTGCACCAAAGATGGAAAAGGCACAGCAGAGGAAGTGGGGGGCAGGGATCCGGGAGGGGAGGCCAAGTTTCCCTGGGGACAAAGCAGCTGACAAGCTGACATGCTCAGGGGCTTACAGAGGAGGCTGTGAAGGTGCTCGTTGACACTGGGGGTGAAGAGGGATGGGGGCTCCCCCCAGAAAGCCAGCCCCTGCCTTTCCCCCCTACCAGGCACGAGTCCTTCCCAGAGGCCCAGGAATCCCTCAGCCTCCAGCAGTGACCACTCACACAGCCCACACACCTGTCACTTGCTCACACAGCTCCGGCGGCTACAGGGGTGGCCCCATGCTCACCCAGCTGGCGGCGGACGCAGTCCTGCCACTGCAGGCCCAGCAGGTCTGGGTAGATGTCAGGCAGCTGGCGCAGTGCCAGCAGCTTCAGCATGCGCGAAGTGCAGCCGTGCAGGGCGCGCTCCCGCAGGGCCCGCTCCTCCGACAGCGTGGTGGGCCTCAGCTCCACGCGGTGCTCCTGCAGCACGTGGTCCACGGAGGCAGGCGGCAGCCGCGGGAACAGCCGCTCCTTCACCAGGTGGATGGGCACGAAGATGGCCCCGGCCCGCACCACATGGGGGAAGGGGCACTGCTGCGTGCACACGAAGCTCTGCAGCTGCGACAGCAACTTGCCCAGCAGCCCCTGCACGCCCTGGCAGTCCTGCCATGCCGCCCGGCCCCAGGGCCCAGACGTCTCGAGCCACTCGCGCAACTTTTCGGGTGGGGAGTGGGCCACGGAGCCCGAGATGGCGTCACACAAGGATGCATGCAGTCCTGCGAAGTGCTGCTCTGAGGAGTCGCCCGTGGTGGGGGTAGAAGCTGGGGAGGGGCCAGCAACAGGAGGGGGAGCCGGAGCCGGAGCTGGTGCGGGTGATGGAGCCGGGGCAGGCACGGAGGCGGGAGAGGCCATGGCTACAGCTGGAGGGCTGGGCAGTGTCAGGCCGAAGCAGGCCACAGGCAAGGGCTGGGTGAGCATCTGTAGTCCAGGGGGCACGGGGGTGGGGGTGGGCGTGGGCTGGGCTGGGGCAGGGGCCAAGGTGGGCGTGGTGGGGACCACAGTTGCAGGCAAGGGTGCTGGCCGGATGATCTTGAACTTTCGGAACATGAAGGCCACCGAGCTGTGGAAGTTGGTCCTCGGGGTGGCCTCTGTGGTCACTGGCACCCCGGGTGGTTCTGCTGCCTCTGTGACTGCCTTTTGCAGTCCCCGCGGATCGGAGACCATGTCCCCCACACCTGCCACGTTGGAGACACTGCTTCCTGCGGCTGGCACATCCATGGCTGCGGTGGGTTTGGCACGTCCCATGGGATGAGGGATCTTGGTGGGGGAGGCCTCGGCGGCGGTCTTCTTCACACTCAAGTCCAGAGCCACCTCCTCCTTAAGTGAAGGGTGCTCACTGGAGGGGGCTTCCTGGGCAGGCAGGGACCTTCTACAGTCTTTGTCGTGGCTCTCGTTGGGGGCTGGGGCCGGTTCAGGCTCAGCTGGGGCCTCGGGTGCTGGCACGTCCAGGTAGTCACGGTAGGGGGCCAGGCTGAAGACATTGTCGATGACTGGCATGGGTGGAGAGCTAGGGGGCAGTGAGCCCTCGTTCTGTGGCCGAGACTGGCGCTCCTGGGCACAGGGTGGGAGCGGCGGTGGGGTGCGTGGAACTGGACTATCTCCGATGATAATGGGTGCCCCGTGGTGCTCATTGAGCCGGGGCTGGGGCTGCGGCTGCTCCTTTCTGCAGCTGGGCAGCCACATCTTCTCCTCGGCTTCCTGCACGGGCTTCTCTGCAGGCCTCATGGGCTCTGAGCACGGCCGGCTGGCAGGCAGAGGCTGGCATGCCCGCTGGAAGGCCCCGGGCTTTGGCAAGGCCTGCACACTGTTCTGGGAAGGTGGCGTCCCTCCAAGCCCTGGGGATGCTCCATAGAGAGAGAGGTCTTCCCGGGCATAGGGGAAGCCCAGCGTTTGGGGGGCAAAGTCCAGTGGGCAGCGTGGGGTGAGAGGTGGCTCCAGCTTGAGGCCTGGCGAGGGTGCCGGGAGGGGGGCAGAGGGGTAGGCATAAGTGTCCAGCCCCACTGGGGGCATATAGGGTGTCTGAACAGCCTGCTGCCTCAGGTAAGGGCTGCTTAGCCCACCAGCCGGGTACCCGGCCCCCTTGTGGGCTCCCAGCGGCTGCAGTGGGAGCACTGAGCCGTAGCTGCCCGGCTTCTCTGGGTGGCGACAGGCTGGTGGGCAAGGCACGGGCTGTGTGGGGTGGGGCAGTGGATAGTGCGGGGGCACTGCATCCTGGCAGGCTGGTCCTAGGGGTTGGGCCAACTGGGTCCAAGGACTCGGGGGGCCCTCAGACAATGCCTGCTTGGGGTCCCCAGAGTAAGGACTCGCATACTTGGAGGCCAGGAAGCCCGTGCCGTGGAGGGCCCGGTACTTCTCCAAGAAGGCCTGGCAGGGGGAGAAGCTCACCAAGGAGTCTTTGTCAGATGCCCTGGCTGGCACCCCACGCAAGAAGGTGCCATCCAGGAACTGGCCCTTGCCAGAGGCTGGGGGCAGAGAACAAGATGGGTCCACTGGTGGTAACAAAGATCCGGTCACCAGCGTCCAGTCAACATCCAGAGGCTTCTTTGGTGCCCCCTCTCCCAGGCAAGTCGAGAGCCCGTAACACAGGGGGCTGCGGTAGACAGGTTTGGGTGCCGCCAGTGGGGGTCCTGGGTAGGAGTGAGACTGGGGACCAAAGGGCAGGAGCTCAACAGGGCCAGAGTCCTGCACCTTCTCAGAGCTTTCTGTGGGCGGGCGGTAGAGCAGGCAGCTGGTCAGAAGGTTGTTTGCTCTGAGTGGGGGTCCTGCCATGCTGGTAGGGTACAAGGGTGGGTATGGGGTCCAAGATGCCAACCGCTCAGACCCTGTCTTAGGAGGAGCCCCCATGGGGCAGGAGAAGTAGGCACCCTTGTAGTTGCAGGGGTCCTGGTTACCAGCAGAGGGGGGCAGGCTATGGCCGGGCCCGGAGTCTGCCTCTAAGCGGGGCAGCTTCCCATACATCACAGGCCCCAGGGTCCCCAATGGCCGCTTCTCCGCCATCACTGTGAAGGCTTCAAGCCCTCCAGGGCCCAAGCTACTCAAATGCTGACCTGGGAGAGAGAAGAGAGGCAGAGGCTATCAAAAAAACAGGCCACAGGCAAGCAACAGAGAACTGCTGTTCTTGCTGGCTCACTGCCATGCCTAAGAACTTGGCACTTAGCAGATGCTTACTAAGTACGATCATGTATGGATACTAAGTACACCCATTCATGTATGGATTCATATATGCTAAGTACATCCATTTATGTATGGATGAATGAATGTATGCATGAGCCAACTTTATTTCTAAAGCTGTAAAACCCTTTGCTTAAAGAATTCTTACACAGCGGCTCTAGTATACCCCCACCCCCACTCCAGGAGTCCCTTCAGTTCAGCTTTACTCCACATGACTCCCAAGACTCCTTCTGAAGTTTCAGACTCTGGGGAGCACTGTCCGAGGATTGCTTTGCTTGGCTACTCCTCCTGCTTCTACTTCCATCCATATATAGATGAGGAGTCCTGTTCATCCCAAAGTCATTGATGGAAGAGATGGGATGAGAAGCAGACTTCCTACTTCCCACTACAAGCTCTTCAGTCTCAGATGCCACAGTGATTTCCAGATTCCTACAGCAGCCAAGATGTGGAATCAGGCATTGTCTACAAATCCAGATTTCCTGTGATACTCTAGATCTCACTTTCTGACCTGTCAGTCTTATTAAAAAATGGTAGAGCCAGACCTGGAACCAAGTCCCTAGGCCCAGAAGGACACCTACTGGCTTGGTTTTAGAGAGTAGTAGTCCCCAGGAGAGGTGGCCCAGGGGAACCTTTGGTGTAACCCCCACCCTCAATCTAGAACGACCCCCAGCAGGAGAGCAAAGACTGTCCAGCAGATGGCGCTGTGGCACCAACAGGAAGCTCCCACAAAAGGGCAGGAGAGCGGAGCCTGTGTCCATCCCAGCCCCCGAGCTGCAGTTGAGCTGCAGTTGTCCCAAGGCGCACCGGGGCAGCACAGGACCATGGAGCAGGTGGGGAGGCGAGGGGCTGTGAATGTCCAGGGAGGGAGCTTCCACGGGTCACAAAGTGCTAGTTGGCAATGACCCCCTTGTACTGAAGGAAAAACTGAGTGCCAGAGAAAGACTCTAAGGTCCCCAAGCAAGGCCAAGCAAGAATTAGGACCAAGGCCCGGAGAGGTCAACGTGGATTTCCTCAAGGCAGCAGGTACCCCGTGGCCCAGGAGAGGTCATCTGAGGCCAGTCTGCTAGTACCACACTGACCTGCTTCTACTTCCCCCAGTGCCCTGTTCCCCGAAACCTTCAGGTGGCTTAGGAAGGATGAATCAGCTCAATCTTGCTATGATTAGGCCATGGGCCAGGTGTCACAGGTTTCTGGCACCAAGCCAAGACCAACCTCCACCCACCCCCCTACCCCTGCAGCTCTCTCCCTTCAGCTGGTGACCAATGGCACCCACAGGCTCAGAGTTAAACCGGCACATTTTGAAAATGTGCCAAGAAAAGCCAAGGGTATTATGGGGGCCAGTGACCACCCTTATTCCAGCCTAAGTGCCACCAAGGAAGCCAGGCAACACTCAGAGAGCTGTCTCACCTCCTGGCCAGAATCCAACCTCAGACCAGCCTGAAGAATTGGATGCTCCGGAGAAGACAGGAAGGGACATCAGGGCAACAATACCGACAGAGGTGCCCTACAACAGGGTGCTGCATCCCAAGGGGAAAGCGCACCCCAGTGCACAGCAGCTTTGCAAGAAGTGGTTGTATGGTTTTGGGGGGGGGGGTTGAGACCCCTGCCCTTGGGGAGCTCTGGGTTAATTAAGTGTGGGCTGTAGTCTCACTTCCCCCACACACCCCTTGGGATCTTCTCCACACCCACCACCGGCCCCAAGAGCCATTCTCTCCTGGGCTCTGCCCATTGTGTGCCCTTTGCCCTGGGGACTTCCTGCGACACCCCTGGGACTCATCCAATAAAGGTGAGGCCACTTGGGACCCCCAAGTCTTTGGGAGAGAGATGAGGGCTCCAGGGAACCAGCAGAGGGCTATGAAGGGTATGGGGGTAGCACGATCTCCTGCTATTAGGAGGTAGAGAGCCCAGGACACACTCCCTCAAGCATGGACCCTCTCCACACTAAGTGGTAGCCCGAATGTAGATGACTCCTTCCCTCACACACTCGAAGAGGCAAGCAATTGTTTGGAGAAGGGCAGGTCTCCAGGGAGCAGGGGCACATCACCCTTGGGACCACCCAGCGGCTTCCTGACTGAGGTTGGAGCTGGGCTGGGAGGACCATTCTCAAGCAGCGCCCCGGAGAGGAGCCCACCGCCGCCGTGCCATCCCTGCCCTAAACAGCAGGGGGCGCAAACGGCTCTCTGGCCCAGTTCCAACGCCTAGGGGGGTCTCCGGATAGACATTGGGCAAGACCAGGAAGAAGAGAGCGATCCTGCCCAGCTGTGGCCAGCGCCTCTCAGAGGCTGAATCGGCTCCCCTTCCCATGTTCTCACACCTCCCCCGGCTGAGGTTTTGGGCCCTGCCTACGCTATAACCGCGCATCTAGGGGCAGCCCAGGCTCTAGCGGTGGGGGAAGGGTGGCGGTATCCGCTCCACCCCGCTGTCCTCTACCTGCCTCGCCCTGAACTCCACTGCCTGGGGCCCTCAACCGGCCTGGCTTTGGGGCTGCCGCCGCGCCCGACCCCGGCGGCTTCCGGGTGTCCCCATGCCCTGCCCGGCGGCGCTGGGGCGCACGTGCACCCCAGCAGGCCGATACGCAGGCCGCCACCCATGCAAACCCGTGCCTGCAAGTACGTGCCTGGCCCGTATCTGCACACACGCCCCTCCAGAACTGCGTTCTCCCCTCGCTCGGGGCCCCGCACACGTGTGCACGCAGGCAGGCCGGCGCACCGGGCCCCACGGACCGACATCTAAAAACTGGCGGGAGGGCCAGGGCAGGGGGCGGCCCGGCAGCAGAGTTCGGGCAGCCACCGCCTCGGGGCGATCTCGCCAGCCTGGGCTGCGGCCAGAGGGTGAGTCAAACCTTAGCGAGGAAACCGCAGGGCCGTCCCGTCCCAGCAGGGCGCGTCCAGGGCCCCAAGGCGTCTCAGTGCCAGCCGCCCCCCAGGCCAGGCCCCCGCCACCCCCTCATCTCCGCCCGGGCAGTCCACGTGAGCCGGGCCCCGCGGGAGGCCCGAGGGCTCGGCCTTAGCTCCTCTTCGCCAGCCCCGCGCCGGATCGGTCACCCGGGCTCCAGAGCGCTACCAGGCCCCCGGGGCCTCGAAATCCAGGGAAAGTCGGGGCAGCGGCGCGACCCCTGCCCCGCAGCCCGCCCGCCGGGGGGCCCCCCTCCGCGGCAAGTAGGAGCCACGCCACCTCGGCCCAGGCCCAGCGCGCTCCATCCCAGGACCGGCCGGTAGGGGCGCCCTGGCGCCCTAAGGCTTAGAAGGGTTTATATTAAATATGTGACTCTCTTGGCTAGTACAGTTGCGTCAGGAGGCTGGAGAAGGGCTCCTTAGTCTGTCCTCTCATTCTCGGTGCAGCCAGTGAGGGCAAATTCCTACAAACCTATCTCAATTCCGGTTAGACCCCATACCTTCTGAGGAAAAGGTGATTTCCCCATCCTTAAAGAGAACCAGGGCTTCCCTGGTGGCTCAGATGTTAAAGAATTCGCCTGTAATGTGAAGACCTGGGTTTGATCCCTGGGTCAGGAAGATTCCCTGGAGAAGGAACTGGCAACCCACTCCAGTATTCTGGCTTGGAGAATCCCATGGACAAAGGAGCCTGGAGGGCTGTATAGCCCGTAGGGTTGTAAAGAGTCGGATACGACTGAGCAACTAACACATGCAAAGTGAACCAAGTATAAGGATGCTGGGAGGCTCACTAAGTGGTTTCAGTGAGTCCATTTGTCCTTTAGGACAAATCGCCCTCAGTAAAACAGGCCTGCACATGTGTGGCCTGGGAGGTCGGATGGAGTGGAGCATTCCAGCCAGGAGTGGGCTGTTACCTAGAGAGGAGCTGGAGGGGTGGAAGGGCCGCCTCTCTGGGCCATCTCATGTTAGATAAGAAGCCCCTACGGTGCAGTGCTGCTGCCTTCTCTGAAAATCCTGGTCCCTTGCATTTCCTGGGCTGCCCTAGGACTGGGGACAGGTGTGTGCAGTGGAGGAGGGAGGGACCAGGTGGACATGCCAAAGGTCAGAGCTCGATCATGGGGCAAAACCACCCAGGTCACCTGCTTAGATCCCAAAGTTCAGACCTGCCTGAATCAGAGGGCAGAGCAGGCCTAGGGCTGCAGGTTCCAAGAGTAAGGAAGACGCTTGAGCCGCTGGAGCTGGGCAGCAGGGACTGGGCACAACAGGGAGGAAGAGGAAGTAAAGGTCACCTGGGGGCTGCAGAAGGGGTGCCACTCAATTGAGAGCTGGAGGATCCTTAGGAATTGAGTTTGGAGAGAGCTGGGATGCAGGGACTTCAGAGAAGGTTGGGGCTTTCCCAAAGTCACACAGCAGGTTGGGATCAGAAAAGTGCATTTGTGTGCTGACAACCAGGGGTCATGGCCAAGTCTCAGCTCACAGACTGTACTTCCCCACTCTTGCTCCTCACCAACTCTGCCCTCCCCTCTAAGACACCCATGTCCCCGTCTCTGCCCTGTAATTAGGGGTTGGATGGAGGGCAGTGTTCTCAGCATTCAGGGTCTAGTCTCAGGACTGTCAAGTTGTATGCTCAGCTGGCCAGGTGTTCTCTCCAATCTCTCTGAGCATGAGCGGGGCCCACCCAGGCCAGAATAAGGCTGGTGAGACCCAACGGGGTCAGTTAAGATTCTACAGTCCCAGCCCCACTGAGGCTTGTCTTAATCCAGAGACACTTCACAAAGTGTCTTCACTTAATCAGCATCTTGTCCATTCCTTTTCAGCATCACTTAGATGTTACCTTTGTAACTTTCTGAACCTCAGTTTCCTTATCTGCAAAATGGGAACCATGAAACCTGCCTCACAAACCGAAGTGAACGTTGAACAAAATCAGTGTGGGAAATTGCTGGTAAACCCTAAAATGTTTGTAGAGTGTCAGCTGAACATGAGCTCCTGAAGGCATGACCTTGCCCTCTTCTCTACCCTAAGGGTCATGTGCAGAGCCTGTGGAGAGAGATGCCTATCAGGCCTTTGTTGGATGAAAGAAGGTAACCAGTACAAGGTGGCTGTCTTGGGAACCCCCCTCCCTCCCACTGCCTTGTGTGACTCTTAGCCTGCGGTCTTGGAGAAGAGAAATGGTATTGCCATCGGAAGGAACAGTGTCAGCCAAAGCGGAGAAGAGAATACTGCCCTTTTGTGGGGTTCCTGGCTGGAGGCACAGTAGACTATAAAAGCCTGGAAGGGAGGACATTCCTCCCCACCCTACCCCCAACACACACACACCCTGGGGCTGCACAGACTCCAAAAGCAGATTCTCCTCCTCCACCCCACCCTAGACACTGATTACTCCTCCTGGATCCCTGGGAAGGCAAGGTCAGCTTCCTGAACCTCAGCTTGTTACCTACACATGGTTATTAATAACAATGTCACTCGCTCTAATGAGGCCACACCTGCTATTTACAATCTCCTTCCTTCCTCACAGGAGCTCCTTCTATAGCAGACAGACAGAGCAATGTTGTGCCTTTCCCCAAGACACACAGCAACATGCTCCCCAATCCTTTCAGACCTAGCTATAGACATTGCCTCCTTCAGGGAGCCCCCCAGATTGCTATTAAGGTGCTCTGTCCTCTACACTTCCTCATGCTTCCCCTCCTTCCACCCAGCAGAGGAACAGCTAGCTCCGTGCTGGTGATGTTCCTGAGTCCAAGCTTGCTCTGCTCCCTGAAAGACAGGCCAATGAATCGGAGATGAGGTGCTGAGGCAAGGAATATGACTTTATTTGGAAAGCTGGCTGATGGAAAAGATGGCAGACTAATGTCTCAAAATAACCATCTTATTGGGGTCTGGATGCCAGGTTCTTTTATAGATCAGAGATGGGGGAGGTGAGGAAACAAAGGCTGTTAATCTTGCAAATATTTCTTAGAATGACAAGCTTCAGAAAAAGAGTGTGTTAATTTCTTCCTTCCTGCCATCCACAGGTGTACAGGGTCCTGAACAGAGGCACTTTGGTTTATCAGTCAGCCAAGGGGCAGGGTTCTCTGAGGCAGGCCATTGTGTATGATTATAATAACAAAAGCAATGAAAGGCCAGTCAATGAAACAGTTCCAACATGGAGTCAGAATCAGCTTTTCCATGCAACAGTGGGTGAGCAAGGCAAGAAGGCAAGGAGTTCACACTCCTTGAATGTGGCCCTGTGCCGTACATCACATGATAGATGTGATCTCGTTTAAATCTTACAACAAGCGTATGTGGCAGGAGTGTGAAAAACAAGCAAACTGAGGTGTCACCTGCTGGGCTGTGTCACCTTAGGCAAGCCCCTTAACCTCTCAGTTTGCTCTCCAGTCAAATGGTCATGATTAGAACATGTCACAGAGTGCCTGCAGATTCAAGGCGTTCACAACTGGTTTTTTATAGTAAATCCTCAACCAGTGGTAGCTCTGGAGGGGGAGGGGGAAGCAGCTTGCCCACAGCCAAAAAATGGAGGAGCTGGGACTTTCCCTGCCAACCCCAGACTGTGTGACCCTGAACCCTTCTGAGAGAAGGCTTGGGCACAGCTGGTGGTCAGGAAGCCTCTGCCACCCAAGTACACAGAGTCTGAGGAGGGCCCTGTCCCAGTGGCTACTGGCCTGGGTGCCAGGCATTTCAGGGGGTCTGGACTGAATAGGACCTGGGGTGGGGCAGATGCATAGCATCTGATCAGCGTGTGGTGAGCCACTTCCCAAAACTGTGCTGGTAAACCAGAGTTTCCTTCTGCAGGGAGGGCTGGGTTGGGGGAGGAGGGCAGAACTTGCTATTCTGCCTGGGTAAGCAGGGAGTGGGGAGTCCCCTCAAACTCTGGAGGAGCCTGAACTCCTTTCCAGAGGAAATCAGAGTCTCTCAGAGGGGAATCTCAAAGATCAAGAAAAAGGGAAGGCCTTTCACTAGGCCACTCTGAAGACCATATACTGCGGGGCGGGGGGGGGCACCCTCTGATTAATTGACAGCCAGGATAGATGGACTGTCCTTCCTCTCCTTCCTTCTACTATTGAGGATCCTCAGGCTTTGTGCTGAGTAGAACCCTGGTGCTGTCTTCCTGTCAGTGAGAGAGATGGCTGTAAAACAGACCATGGCATTCCAGCATGATGTGTGCTTGTGTGGGATGGGGGCTGCTGTGGCCCAAGAAGCCCGAGAAATAGGATACTGGGCCTTGAATCAGGAAGGGCCCCCTATCTGGCTGTGCCAGAGCCAAGCCACTTGTGGGTGGGTGGGGGTCTGGCTAGGTGCTGGAAGCAGTGGGAAACATTCCCTCCCTAACTCCAGGAAGGTGGTTCTAACGCCTACATCTGACCCTTTGACTACACCACTGGGAGCCATGGCTCCCTCAGGGTCCAGTTTTCCACTCTGGCTTCTGCCTGTCTCCTGACTGACTCGCTCCAGCCAGCCTGCCACTGCAGCTCCCAGAGTCCAAGTTCCTTGCCGGGTAACACTTCCATGCTTTGGAAGATTCTCTCCCTGGACCTTGGCTGCCTATCTAGCTCTTTTTTTTGCTAACTCCTATTGGCCTTCAAGGCTCAGCTCAGGTCCCTTCCTCCAAGAAGCCTTCCAGACGTCCAGGCTCAGTCTGGTCACCTCTTCTGAGGCCTCTTAGCATTCCGCTAAACTGGCTGGTTGCAAGCCGGGCTCCCCTACTAACCTGGGGATGGACCTTGGTCCCAGGCAGGGCCTGAGTCTACCTGAGAGCTAGGACTCCAGTGCCTAGCACAAAGCTAAGCCATGGTCGTGGAGAGATGGGTTCATAGCAAAGCAGGGCTCTGTACATCTGAAAGGGAAGAAAGGCAGAAAAACCTCCCCAGGCCCAGAGGTGAGAGCCTAAGAGGAACCTTTGCTGCAAAGGCTCCCCTGCACGTCACCCTCTGCCTCTCAGGACTGGAGACTGCAAACCCCAGACCAGCGGCAGCCCGTTGGTCAACATGGGAAAACTGAGGAGCTGGGTTCAGGTCTCCTGAAGGTCTGTCCAGTCTGAACACTGGCTTCCTTCTTGTTCCACCTCCCACCCCTAGACCTAGGAGGGAGAAACACCTGGCTAAGCTCCACCTGGATGCCTGCCGCCCCTTCCTTGGAGGCCCCCAACCTGGGGCTGGGGTTGTGAGGAGCAGAGAAGAGCCCCTGAGAGACAGGGAGAGGCTGACGCACTTCCCCCTCGGTGTTGCAGCAGGCTGCTCCCCAACCCCACCCCCACACCCCCGCCCCAGGAGCCTGGACTCCTGCCAGCCTCTCTAATCACCTGCTTTCCTTTCCCCATCCAGGGCCTCTCTCTGGGGACACCCTCCCCCGGCCTCCATGCCCTGCGCAGAACAGCACAGCTGTTTCCAGGATGGTGGTTTGGGCCTGAGCAAGCTGTACCCACAACCCTGACTCCTGCCCAGTGCTCACCTCACCTCGGTCAGGCTTTGGCCTCCATAGAGAATTACCTCCCCCCAGCTCCCCAGTTCAAAGGTCTTGGGAGATTGACAACCCAGTTCCTCCTGGCCCTGCCTGGGCCCCCTCCCTCACTGCTGGAGCACCCTCTTGTCCTACCGTGGGTAGGCCAGGTGGACTGTCCATCGAAGCCTTCCTAAGGCCGGCTGGGGGAGTGGGTTTTGGGCCGGGCGGTTGGCACTGTGCCCTGGTTAATGGCCTACTGGGGTTTCCATCACTTAGGGCTGGTTACCAGGCAACTGCATCCGAGGGCTCAGCTCTGGCTTCAGGCTGGCACAGCTATTGCTGCCAAGTGGGGAGCTATGCAGTCAGGCCAGCTGAAGCCAGGGTTACTTCAGGAGGCTTCATGTGCCTGGGAGGAGAGGGGGTGATGCCTCAGATCTGCAACCTCAGAAACTCCCGATCATTTTCTCAGCTTAGACCCACAGCCCTACCCCACTAAGGGGGTCTTCAGGGTCTCCCACACAAACACCCATACTCAGCTTTCTGGGAGGTTGAGTGGGAGCAGAGAGGGGCACTTTTCCCTCTTTAGGGACTAAGGGTACTACCCTGTGGCCTGAGGCGGGGACACGAGAAGTCTGTTTTCCCAGGTTACAGTGTTTGGGCTTTGCCTTTAAATCCTGCCCTGCCTCTCTGTGGTTGTGTGACCTTGGACATGTTGATTGCCTGAGACTCAGTTGCCTCATCTGTAGAATGGAATTGTAACCCTTGTCTCATTAGGTAGTGCCCAGTCTATAATATGCTCAGTGTAGAGCCCGGCACATAGCCTCCTCTCCGTATCTGCTCATCCCCTTCCTCCAAGCCCTGCCATGTACTCAGTCTCAAGCTTCCTGCATTCCTAGGAGGCGAGCATCACAGAGGCTGACAGCCCACACATGGGTCACCCAGTATTGCCAGGTGTCCCCAGAATGTGCCATCTTCATGTCCAAGAATAGCTTTGTGCCCTGCCCTTGCCCCTTCCTTGCCCTACTCCTGCGGACTCGATTTTTTTTTTTAATCGAAAACTCACTGAGCCTTAATTATGTCCTAGGCACTGATTTAAATTTATCAGCTCTATAAATATTAAGGGCTTCCCTGGTGACTCAGTGGTAAAGAACCCACCAATGTAGAAGACACAGGTTCAGTGCCTGGGTTGGGAAGATCCCCTGGAGAAGGAAATGGCAACCCACCCCAGTATTCTTGCCTAGGAGATTCCATGGACAGAGGAACGGGGCAGGTTACAGTCCATGGGGTCACAAAAGAGTCAGACATGACTTAGCAACTAAACAACAATAATAAATATTAATGCGATCAACTTATATAATCCATTTAATGGGTTAAGTCACTTAATTCATTTATTATATTAAGCCACTTAATGGATTAAAGAAGGTAAGTTGAGGTGGACCTACAGGAGCTGTGCAGGGATGGGAACCCAGGCATGCTTCCCTCCCATACGAGCTGCCAGTCCTGCCTCCTGCCACAGAGCAAGCCTGGCTGGTGTCGCCATGGACAGGTCAGAATTTCAGGAAGAGCAGTGATGGCTAATTAAAACTTTAGCTCAGGGAGGCCCCCTTGAGATAGGGATTGCCTCAGTCAGCTCCCTTGAGAAGGTCCCCTAATTGGACCCCTGAGCCCTAGTAATGATGCAAACTCACCAGGCAGAGGGTAACAGGCAGGGAGGGAGGGGAAAGGGGGAAGGAAACAGGTTGGCAAAAAAATAATAACAACCCCCTGCCCTATTGTGAGGGGAGGGACTCAAGAGTCCTCAGACTGTCACTTAGTTGCTGTGTAACTTTGGATGGGTTGCTTGACCTCACTGAGCCTCCAGTTCCTCCTTGAAAAGTGCAGACAATAGAAACTCCAGCCCCAGAGGGTTGCTGTGAGAAGATAAGCATGGAATGTACCTAATGTGGTGCCTGGCCCAGAAGTGGGGACTTGGAAAATTGGAATAATTGTCATCATGTTATTAAACCTGTATTACTACCAATGGCCTTTCACACCCACTATCTCACTGAGTTCTGAGAGCATCCTAGGAGGAAGGAGAAGTGGGGACAAGCATCACCTGGGGGATGTTTATCCTCCCAGCTTTCTCTCCTGATTACCTGGTCTGGGTCCTGGGCCGCCTGAGGGAATAGTGTGGAGGAGCCGAGGCTGCAGGTCAAGCAGAAGGTCACAGAGCTGTCTGGGATGCAGACAGAACCAGAGCCTGCAGAGTGGAGAGGACTTAACTAGGCAGAAAGGAGCAGAGAGGGTAGGCTTTGGTGGGGGGCAGTGAGAGGGCTGGGGCAGCTTTATAAAGGCCCGGAGACCAGACAGAATGCAGAGTATGGTCAGGAGCCACAGGGCGTCAATGGGGCTAGAGCTGCCGTGGGCTGAGACACCTAGGCTGATATGAATGACAGTCACATACTGTTCTGCTGAGGCCTGGGTTCTGGCCCTAGGTGAACAAAGACCCTCTCAATCCAGGGTGCTGAGCATTACTGTTCCAGAAGCTGGGCTGTGAAGAGAATCCTTAAAAGTCACATCAAGATGGCCATACTAGCTCCCCCGCCCTCTGTCTGGGCGTCAGTCTCATCCCTTATCTGTGAGCCTCCTTCATTCTAGAGCACAAATCCACCTCCCCTGCCTCTCCAGGCCACACGGGTCTGTTCTTGAGGGACAGGGCCCAGGCCAAGGTCCAGAAAGAGTCAGGGCTGGCATGAGCCCCAGACCCCTTCGCAATGACCAAGCTCAGTGACTTCACCTCAAGGGGCCCCAGCCCCACACCTGCTACCCCAGTGAAACCTTTTACCACAGATTGGGACTTGGGCCCATGTGGCTGGGACTCAAACTCAGCCAAAACCCACGGTACCTGGTTTCAGGACATAATGAAGCTCAGATTCTTGATGTCTCATGGCAGAAAGAATTCAGTGAGAGACAAAGTGATAAGTAAGAAGGGGTTTATTCAGATTCAGAGAGAAGCACACTCCACAGACAGAGTGTGGGCCATTGCAGAGGGCGAGTGCGGCCGCCAAATATGGCGTGGTTAGTTTTTATAGGCTGGGTAATTTCATATGCTATGACCAGTGCGTTCTCTTGGCAAAACTCTATTAGCCTTTGCCTTGCTTCATTCTGTACTCCAAGGCCAAATTTGCTTGTTACTCCAGGTGTTTCTTGACTTCCTACTTTTGCATTCCAGTCCCCTATAATGAAGAGGACACCTTTTTTGGGTGTTAGTTCTAAAAAGTCTTGTAGGTCTTCATAGAACCATTCAACTTCAGCTTCTTCAGCGTTACTGGTCAGAGCATAGACTTGGATTACCGTGATATTGAATGGTTTGCCTTGGAAATGAACAGAGATCATTCTGTCATTTTTGAGATTGCATCCAAGTACTGCATTTCAGACTCTTTTGTTGACCATAATGGCTACTCCATGTCTTCTAAGGGATTCCTGCCCACAGTAGTAGATGTAATGGTCATCTGAGACAAAGAGCCTCTTGATGAAAGTGAAAGAGGAGAGTGAAAAAGTTGGCTTAAAGCTCAACATTCAGAAAACTAAGATCATGGCATTTGGTACCATCACTTCATGGCAAATAGATGGGGAAACAATGGAAACAGTGGCTGACTTTATTTTGGGGGGCACCAAAATCACTGCAGATGGTGATTACAGCCATGAAATTTAAAGACGCTTACTCCTTGGAAGGAAAGTTATGACCAACATAGACAGCATATTAAAAAGCAGAGACATTACTTTGTCAACAAAGGTCCATCTAGTCAAGGCTATGGTTTTTCCAGTAGTCATGTATGGATGTGAGAGTTGGACTATAAAGAAAGCTGAGTGCCAAAGAACTGATGTTTTTTGAACTGTGGTGTTGGAGAAGACTCTTGAGAGCCCCTTGGACAGCAAGGATAGCCAACCAGTTTATCCTAAAAGAAATCAGTCCTGAATATTTATTGGAAGGACTGATGTTGAAGCTGAAACTCTGATACTTTGGCCACCTGAAGTGAAGAGCTGACTCATTTGAAAAGACCCTGATGCTGGGAAAGATTGAGGGCAGGAGGAGAAGGGGACGACAGAGGATGAGATGGTTGGATGGCATCACCAACTCAATGGACATGAGTTTGGGTGGACTCCGGGAGTTGGTGATGGACAGGGAGGCCTGGCGTGCTGCAGTCCGTGGGGTCGCAAAGAGTCAGACACAACTGAGTGACTGAACTGAACTGAATTTCATATGCTAATGAGTGGGAGGATTATTTCATCTATTTTGAGGAAGGAGTGGAAATTTCCAAGATTTGGGTCATGCCCACTCCTTGGTCTTTTAACAGGGCCTTGGAACTGTCATGGCACCTCTGGGTGTGTCATTTCACTTGCTGGTTGAGGATCAAGGTCTAGTCTTGGCCGCCATCTGGGTCCCATTTGATTCTAATTGGTTTATGTTGTGTCCTTGGGCTATATCATTCTTTCAAAAGTTTGTGCCCTGTCCCTTTCCCTCCTGTTACACCAGGACAGGGGTGACCTCCCTCCTCCTCTAGTCTCCCTGGAGCAGAGCACTCTGCCCCCAGTGCTCAGGAAAGATCCCTTCCAACGTGTGGCCTCAGAGCACAAGTCTTCTTGTGGAAAGAAAGCCAGGGCCAGGGCTGAGGTGTGGAGGAGACCAGGACGTGTCACAAGACAGCTGGCCAGGGCTGGTAAGTCAACAATTTCTGAACAAACACAGCCGACTCTGGCCCCGGGCCTCCTCCTCACCCTCTGTGGGCAGCCCCCTCCCCTGGGCAGTTCCTCCCTCCTGTCAACCAGGCCATCTGTAGCTCACTCAGCTCCAATTAGCTCAGTAATTAGCACCTCATCAGGCCTGTCTGCCTTTGAACAGCACCCCTGGGAATGGGTTTGAGGAGGTCTCCATGACCTCAGGGCCCAGGGCTGGGGCAGGTTCAGGCAGGCCCAGGGGCCAGGCTGCAAGGCCCCATCAGTCTCCCTGCACCCAGAGGTGCCCCCAGCCGATGTGGGCTTCCCAGCACAGGGCAGTGGAGCCGTCTGAAGAACCCCTCTGGGATTGGAGTAGGGGGCTGGAAGCCTTGTCTTCCCAGGACAAGGCTTCTCCCAGAAATCCCTGGTACCCTTCTCAGCACCCACACACACCTTCTCACCAGCTCTCCTTATTTAGGGACCCCTGGCTGGCTGGGATATGGGTGATAGGCAGAGGAAGTTAAGAAGACAGCTGAGTCGCCAAGGGAAGGGGCCAAAAGGGTAGGGTCAGATCAGGGAGCTAAGGGTGGGGTGGGGACGGCTTGTGGCTGGTGGGCTCAGAAAGGCCCCGCTGAAGGAGACAAAAGGAAGTGGTGCAATGTGAGAGGTTGTCAGGGTGTGTGAGGCCACAGCACAGTGGAGAGTCTCTGGGGTCAAGGGCAGGCTGAGAGGTCCCCTGACTGAGCTCAGTTTTCACATCTTTAACAGTGGGACAGTCATAGGAACAGCCTCCAGGTTCCAGAGAGAATCACGGGATGCGAGGTGTGGGGCAAGCCATAGTGCTAGGGAGGTGGCAGCCAGGCAAGGCGGGGAGGGGGGACCCAGGCCATGGGGCAGGAGATGAGTGTCACAGCCTTTGTCTCCGTCTCCCGGCCTCAGAGCAGCACTGACCCAGGGAGAGAGGTCTTGACAGGGATGGGGGTCCCACCAGGTACTGCTCAGGCTTAGGGGAGGATGTGAGGGACGGCATGTCAGGCCCAGGTAACCAACCAGTTTGGATGGCACAGGGCACGCAGACAGGCAGGAAGTCAGCCTCACCCCAAGCCAGAACCCACAGACTGGGGTGGCTTGGGGCTGATAACGGGCTGTGGTCAGCCCTGAGACTGGAGCCCTAGCAGCCGGAAAGGCAAATACGGAGCAAGTGGTGGAAGATACTTGGCCAGGGCACAGTCTGCCCCTGCAATGAGTCTCCAGTTCAGTCTAGAAAAGTCCCACTACTTTGAAACTGCTGCCTCACTGTTCTGGTGCCAAAACTCCCCATCAGTGCCTCCTTCCTGGGGATAAGCATGGCTTTCTTAAGGATGCTCTGGTGAAAAAAAAAAAGCCACCAGCCACTTAACCCCATCCCGAATCCCAACTTGCCACTCGTGGCTGTGAGACCTCAGGCAAGGAAGCCCTTCACCTCGCTGAGCTACAGGGTCTTTAACTGTTGAACTGATGCTCCTGCCCCAGGTGAGGCTTAAGTGCCCAGTGTTCTCAGGTGCTTGATCGGCCCGGCAGGCAGTAAGCACTCAGGGAGCCTGTGTTCCCCCTCCTTCCTCAGACAAGTTCCTGAGAAGGCCTCGGGACCCTGAGAAAGTGCAGGGTCCAGGTCTGCTTTCCCTTCTCTAGAAAGGAGAAGTCCTGTGAGTCATGGTGGGAAGGCCAGAAAGCCAAAACCACCACCCCCCATCCCTCCTCCCTCCAGAGGCTCCCTGCTGGAGGGGAGGGCTAGGCAGACCCTTCCAATAAAGTCTCCTGCTCTCAAGCCTCCAGTTCCCAGTCCATCTTCATCCCCACTTCAGTTCCAGCTCCATCCTCATTCCTGTCTCAAGTGTGAGGAAACAACCAGGAAATACACCAAGGTGATCCTAGTAGGGCAAAAGGCCTTGCAGAGGGTTTGTTCAGTTAAGGTGAAGGGACTCAGAACCCCCCGTGGCTCCTTGCCTCCAGGGGGCAATCCTCGACTCCCACTGCCCCTGGCTGGGTCCTCCTTACCCACGATGATCTTCTGAACGCACCCTCAAGTCCCAGGGGCATCCTGTGACGTGCACCACAGGTGCTGACGGAGGAGGGTGGAAGTATGAAGCTCTGATCAGCCTGTGCCCTGCCTGCGACCATGGCCCCAGTTTTCCCTAGAAGGAGCAGCATAAAGTCTTGAGCGCCAAGGGCAAATGTGGAGGCATTTGGGGGGGCAACTGTTCCCACTACTCAGCTCTACTGTGGGGGTGGTGGGAGGTAGCAGGGGAGGCTGGTGAACCCAGGAAGGGGATCTGGCTTGGATGTGAAAGACCCCTGGGCAGCTCCCTGGGCCCATCTGACCACAGCCTGTGTCTGCTCTCCATGAAGAGTCTGCTTCAGTCCTCAGTCAGGGCCAGCCCAGAACCGGAGCTACCTCTCATCAACTCCTGCAACCCCTTCAGTCCCACTCACTCCTGTGGACTTTGAGAGGCCCTCTGGCTGACTCCAAGATTCCAGTCAGAGCGAGTGGAGTGCTAACCATCACCTCACCCCCAGGGCTATGGCTGGGAGCCACTCCCTGGGGAGCCAGGACCATCACTGTGATCTGATACACTTCTACCAGGATGCGGGGCTTTTCGCCCCTGACAAGTTGAGACAGGCCTCACAGAGTAGACTGAGGGCCCTCCCTGAGCTTAAGAATGTGCTCCCAGGGGCCAGGGCACTGAAGGTCAGAGGCCCACACTCTGGGCTGGAGGTGCCCCGTCCTCAGCTCACATCCTGCCTGTGCTGCTTCTTAGCTGTGTTGCCTTAGGTGAGTCATTTTACCTCCCTGAAGCACAGCTTCTGTGGGTATAAAATTAGGATTAACTGCCCACCCACCTTGTAGGGCAATCAGGCAGAGTAGGTGAGAGTGTGGATGTGAGGAACCTGGAGTGAGCTGGAGGTGAACCCAAGGGATGGGGGGCATCGAGCTGGGCTGTGCAGCTGGGGGCCTGGCCTGGGACAGCCAAGAGTGCCCCCTCCCTAGCCAGACCTATTCCCGCCTCTACCCCTCCCCATTTCCTGTCCAATCTCCTGCCCACCCTGCTGCCTGTGGACTCTGTCCAGGGCTGTTGACTCTTCTCATAATAAGGACAACATCGGTCTAGAGCCTTACAGTTCATGGAGCTCAGTGGACTATAGTGGACAGCGGTGGCCAGAGCTGTGGGCTAGTAGGCCGGTTGGGGAAGCCCAGGTGAAGGGACCTGCTCAAGCCCTCCCTGCCAGGGAACAACAGAAGCAGAACCCAAACTGGGATTCCTTGCTCCCAGCCCTGTGCTCCTGCCAGCGTGCCTGGAATGGAGCCTTCCCAGCCAGGCCAGACTCACAGGAGCTTGGAGGACCAGGAGATGATGTTGCAACCACTCAGAAGCACAGCCACACATGAACAGACACACCTTCGAATATGGCTTTTCATTCATTCTTTTCCCCATTCATTTATACATTCACTGGCTCACCCCCTTGTTTT
Organism: Okapia johnstoni; assembly: GCA_024291935.2. Taxonomy (NCBI): domain Eukaryota; kingdom Metazoa; phylum Chordata; class Mammalia; order Artiodactyla; family Giraffidae; genus Okapia; species Okapia johnstoni. Next base: position 29,440,713 of record CM044326.1, read on the forward strand.
TTTTTTTTTAAAGGCTGAGCCCACACAGCATGCAGGAATCTTAGTTCCCTGACCAGGGATTGAACCCATACCCCCTGCAGTGGAAGCACAGAATCCTAACCACTGGACCACCAGAGAACCCCCGCTTTGTTCTGTGTCCTGCACTCTGCCAGGCCTGTTATGCCAAGGTATGCATGGCCTCTGTGTGTGTCCACAGGATATACTAGTCACTCAGGGTCCTGAAAGCCCCCTAGCCTCGGATAAGGAAGTACGGGGAGGGTGGGTGTTGGGGTGGGGTGTCCATGGCCCTCTACTCTGATTTTGCTCCCCTAACTCCATGTCCACCCTCCCCCATCCCCAGCTCTGCCCCTGCACTCACTGCTTTGGGGGTTACACTGAGTTCCTCCACCAGACTAGCAAAGGCAAGTTTGCATCCTGGCTGCACCCCAGCCAAGCTTTGTGAGCTCAGGCCAGTCACTGGACACAGTTGGCTGGTTTTCTCGTCTCTGAAACAGGACTCTTATGCCTTTCTTCCTTTCTTATAGAGGAAGCAAATGAAAAGCACAACCCTCACTGGCACCCTTTTCCCACTTGAAGCCCAGGCTGCTGCCTCCCCATCCGTACCAAACTGTACCATATAGACAGGGGTTGGGTCTCCTGACTCTCCATTCCAGTTTTCTGCCCATCTCAGTTTTCTCATCTGTAATTTAGAAGTAAAAATACTCAATGATATGTTGTGAGACTAAATTAGAAAATCAATGTGTCTGGTGCACAGGTTCATTATAAACAATAGGAATGGATAAATAAAAACAAACCCTCGAGTCTGCTCTAACTTCAAAACCAAACCAAACCAAACTCTGATCAGAAAACGCAGATGCTGTACGGCTCGTAGTATATCCCTTGGAACTCCCATCGTGGGCCCCATTTGTCTTTGCCGTCCCGCAGGCTGGACGCACTTGTGGAGGCAGCCTGCCGAGAGGAGGTGGGTCTACGGCAGCCCCAGAAAGAGGCAGGAGGCGGAATTAGGAGTTAGGATGAGGCCCTGTGGGTCTTTCCCTGACTCAGGATGGTCTAGAGCAGCAGGATGAGGCCCTGTGGGTCTTTCCTGACTCAGGATGGTCTAGAGCAGCAGCCCAGGACCTGCACTGTGTGACGGACCCAAGCGGTTGCTGCCGGAGACGCCTCAAGTCTTCAGCTCTCAGCAGAGGCTCCACATGGGGCGGCCGCCAGCCCACACAGACTGGGGAAAGGCACCACTCGAGGCAGACAGAGCCCTGCGCCCAGGCATCTGACAGGGGGAGCAGAGCGTGTGCTGGACTTCAGGGGCTGGACATCTTTACACATTGCCCAACCTGCAACTGGCAGGGACCAGTGACCTCCCCAGTAACTCTGAGGCTGGCAGAGCAGCTTTTCTTTCTCCACGCAGCAGCTTGCCCTGTGCCCATCGCCTCCAGGCCTACTCCTACCCAAGCTGGATCCCGACACCCACTCCAGCCGCTTAGCTCCTCAGCACTGTCGGGCACAAAGCAGCATCAGTGTTGGGTTTCCACCAAAGGTCAGGAGGATGGAGAGGAACATCACAGCTAAGCACTTCAGGCAACGAAACGGTGGCCATCTTGTTTTAAAACCCATCAGCTGTTTCCTGTCCCGCCACACCTGACTCAGGCCACAGCTTGCAGGCATCTTCTAGGGTTTCCCCGGCCCCTGTCTGAAATGCTGTTCTCCCACCCTCATTTGTAGCAATTTAGCCGTCCACTCCCACCCCAGCAAACCAGCTATGTCTCTGCATTTCTGAGCCCGCCCAGGCAGCTTGCTAAACTAAGGGCACCTATCAGCCCAGGCCTCACATCCTTCAGCTGCAAAGTCTCTTTTAACAAGCTACACCCGTTCACAGACAGCGCTTTCCTGCCCACCCACGTAGAGAAATGGACAAAGAATGATAGGAAGATTTATTCCTCTGGGATTTATTTCTTCTTCCCCATGAGTTTGGTCACTTTGCTACCTCATTTTTAATATGTGAAAGGCGATCTCAGGTTTTAGATGGTGAGCACGTGTTACAGGTTTATCATAAACTGGTTAGCAAAGGAAGCAGTCAAGGAAAACAAAACGCAATAGATTCCTCCAGTGTGGGGGGAGAAGCTGTGTAATGAAGTGATTTGCAGCACAAACACAAAGCCAGACAGCCTAGTTTCGATCCAAGTTTTGCCCCTTTCTAGCTCTGTGACCTTGAGCAAGTTGATTTAACGTTTCTGTGTGCCTCGGTTTCCTCACCCACGAACAATGGATAATAACAGGACGGACGTCATAGGCTGGTTGTTGTGCCTGAAATCCAACTGAATTCAAATTAAGTTAATTAATATGTGTAAGCCACTAGCACAGTGCCTGGCACACAATAAACACAGTAAGAGTGGTAGCTATTATTATTATGAGCAAGTTTATATAGGAGAAGAAAAAGGAATGTTAGATAAGGTTGTTTAACTATGTACAGGTCTGGTTAGCTTTACAGGGCTGTAAAGCTGTCTCATTCATATCAGCTGCATGGGTTAAACCTAGGTCATACCAACTAGGACAGCCCTCAAATGACCAGGTGTGGGCTGTTAATCAGAAATAACCAGCTGCAGAAGTGGTGTGGGGTTTTGTATGTGTATCTGCGCATCTGGGCTATCTTTCTTCCCCAGACATCGGCCTGTACCCCTTTGATGATCAGGCACATCTTTTAATCAAGCAGAGCCTGGGGAACAGGAGGTGGCAGAGAGGATGAGAGAGCTGGGGAACCTGTTGCAACACTGCCAGGTGGTACTGGGAGGGCTTGTAGAGAGAGGCTTTGCTGCCACTAATTGATGGGCAGGAGGTGCTGCGTAGTGAGGCTGGGGAATGGGCAGCTGAAAGGCTCCTCTGTGGTCCTGGCTATGGGAATAGCTCTCAAGGGCCAGCCATGGTTTCTGGCCACTGGCCACACTGTCTTCTGAACCCTTGGCCTGTGTGGAGCTCCCTCCCTCCCTGAGTTCCCAGAGCCCTGGCAGGCCCCAGGTTCCTCTGCCCAGCCTTCTGCTGGCCTGAGTGTCCTGTGGAGGAGGGGAGGCAGGTCTGCAGGAGGACCCAGCCAGGCTGAGCTGGGAGCCAAGAGGGGCTTGGCAACTTCTTGAGGACTGGCATAGTGCCTCTGCCTTCTCCAACCCCCCTCCGCCTTGCCCCAGGGAGCTGCTCAGGACCTGACTGAGCATTCAGTTAATAAAGCCGTGTTGATGTTGCCTGGTAAAAGTAAACCCAAAGACACAAGGTCACCTGACATTTAGTAGTTCTGGCCAATAGAAATATAATACCGCCACATGTTTTTAAAAACTCTTCTAGTGGACACGAAAAGAGAGGAAAACAGGTGAAATTAATTTGAATATATTTTATTTAACCCAATTTATCCAAAATATTATTTCATATGTAATCAATACATGAAATTTTTAATGACATTTAAAAATTATTCATGACATTGTTTTACTTCAAGCTAAGTCTTTGAAATCCTGTATTTTACACTGTCGCACGTATTCATGCCAACTAGCCCCTGCACGGGAGGAAAAAGTTTCCTCTGCCCTCCCAGGTTCAGTTGCAGAGGCCAAGGAATTAAACTGACAAAGGAGAGATTAACAGAAGAAAAAAGTGTATTTCGTATGCATTCGGGAGCCAACAAAGGAAGTAGCTGGCTCATTAAATGATTAAAGGTTTACAAACCTAACTGAGGAAAAAATCGAGGGGAAATAATGGCTTCTATGGGAAAAAAAACAAAGATTTCTTCAGGAATGATAAATGGGTTTTTAGGCGAACCATTGTAAGAAAGTTTGTGGTAATAATTGTCTATACAAGTATGAATGGTCTCTTGTCTTCTTTAGGGCCGTGAAACTCCCCTGGAGAGGGGATTTATGGTAGCCTCATTTCCCAGAAGCTGCTGCTTTTCGTCAGATAAGGGAAGCTCCCAGGAGATTATTTTCCTGCATCTGTTGAATCTCAAATATCCTCAGCTTAAAAGGATCTTCATGCCAACTCTATGGTTCCAAGTGGGTCCCCACACTATATTTCAAGTGCTCAACAGCCACAAGTGGCTAGTGGTTACCTTATTAGAGAGCGCAGGTGAAGAATCACCAAACCGCGGAGTCCCAGGACCGGGCACCTCCTGGGGTTCGATGGGGCCAGCGTCCCTTCTGCGGCCTCCCTGACCTGTTCTGGCCCATCTAGTGTCTGCCAGAGGCGCCACTGCCTCCTCTGGTGCCTGAGGCTCAACTCAGGCTCCGACGTGCAAGCTGTCGATATTGCGCCGCAACACCTTTTTCAGAGCGCACACCCTCTGTGGGGGTGGCGGGCAGGTCTTCCTTCCACCCAGAGGTTCGTTGTCCAGCAGCAAATCGGGAGAGGGGAGATGCTAGAATACTACCAAGTCATCTTTTTGTTCTGCGCGACTCACGGTCACCCAGGCCCCTCGGAGGGGTGGGTCTGCGTTTTGGGACACCTGGCTTTTTGCGAGCTAGACCGCTCAAGGGGAAAGCCCGGCTCTGGCCGCAGCCATTTTTTCAGGGGGCTGCCCCGGGCTCAGGGCGCAGCTCTCCTTCCCCTAGTTGGATGGCACAGAACCCTCACGCAGCCCCCTGGTTTCACAGGTGGGGAAACTGAGGTGCAGTTCCTGTGCGGCCACGCCGTAGCCCCTTCCCTGCAGCTGTATCGGTTTCCACTAAGTCCCAGGGGCCGCCCGAGAAAACCTGGAGGCCTTCCTTCCTTGAGGAGCCTGGGGAGGGAGGCGCCTCGTCGGCTCTCTGCTCCTCGGACACAGGCGGCGGACGGGCGGGTGAAGGCCGTGGGGACCTGGCGGTCGGGGCTTGAAGCTCCAGGGGACCGTGATGTAACTCGGCGCCGGGCTTGCACTAGAAGCCCCAGGCGCCGCCGCGGCTTGTTTACCGAGTCGGGAGTTTACCGGGGGCGGAGTCATAGACGCCTGGGCCCCGCCCCCTGGAGCCCCCACACCGGTCGCGCGACTCCGTCCTCCGTGGGATCCAAAGAGTCCAGAGCCTCGAAACAGAGCTCCAGTGGATTGGTCTTGTTTCAGTCTTAGATGTTTGAAGACCCAAAGCGGTGCCCAGAGGTGACTAGGAACAGCTGAGCCCCCAAAGCAACTCAGAATAGCATTAAAACTAAGTAAAAAGCTGGAGCTTGCACCTTCAAAGCGAGGTCCCGCCTTTCTGAACGTACTAGCGTCTCCCCCCTGCAGTGGTGGTGGTTGTTAAGTCGCTCAGTGTCCGACTCTTTGCGACCCCATGGACTGCAGCACTCCAGGCTTCCCTGTCTTTCGCCATCCCCCAGAGCTTGCTCAAACTCATGTCCATTGAGTCGGTGATACCATCCAACCATCTCATCCTCTGTACCCCTTTCTCCTCCCACCTTCAATCTTTCCCAGCATCAGGGTCTTTTCCAATGAGTCAGTTCTTCGAATTAGGTGGCCAAAGTTTTGGAGCTTCAGCTACCTGCAGTGGTATCAAGTCCCTAAATCTGTCTAGGTGTCGGTTTTCTCATCTGTTCTATGGGAAACAGGCTTCTTCTATACGATGCATTGCCACAGCAGTCTCTGATTCTAGGCATTATGGGGAGCACTTGTCTGGACCTTCCAAAATTGGCCTCCAGGGAAAAAAAACCTCCAGTATTTCCCAGGGGTCCTTCCTAGTCTTGCTGCCATGGAGACAGAGTTTGATCCAGATTGGGAAAAGTCATTAATACCCCGGAGGATTGAAGGGCAGAGCTGTCCAGGTCTGAGACTCAAGGTGGCCTCCAACTTCTCTATCTGCAGCCCCTCCCAGCTCCATGCCCGGGCCTGGTTCACTGGGGCCAGTGGAGGAGAGCAAGTGTGCCTGTGTGCCCAGCACCCACCCCAGCTGAGCTCTCAGGCTAGGCTCAGGCCTCCTACTCCCGGAGGAGCAGCAGAAGGCGAGACACTGTATGGTTGGATGACAGTGGGTCTGGATGGAGCCCAAGGCTTGGACAGTGCTGATGCCAACAAGAACTCTAGCAGCTGTGACCTGTGCCCACTGCCAAGGTTTTCCCACCCAGAGTCTCAGCGCACTGGTGGGGCAAGCAAACTGAGTCCAGATGAGGCAACTGAGGCTCAGAGAGAACAGGGTAGCCCCAGATCACCCCATGAGTTGGAAACAGAGTTGCAACTAGGCCCCAAGCCCCTGTTTTACTGCCACTTCTGAGAAGGACTCAGACCTCTCATGCTTTCACTCCTGAGAGGGCAAGAGCCCTATGAGCAGCAAGCATTCCTGGAGGGCTTTCTGGACTGGAGGCCAAGTCCAAGCTAGGTAGGGCAAGAGGGTCAAGATTTGCCGAGGGTGTGAGGCAGGAAGGGCTCCCTGACCTGGGAGGTAAGAAGAGAGGGGAGGTTTCCCAAGGGAGAGAGCAGCCCTTGGGAGCTGTAAGAAGCAAGGGTACAGGAGCTCTGGCCAGATATGAGGGACTAGAAAATAATACTCCAGGCCAGTGAGGTTCAAGAGCACTTCTTGAGTAGGGGGACAGTAGACCAGATGCAGGAGACTGTTGGTATTGGGGGTAAGCTTTCCCATCCTACCTCCACTTTAAACTCTCCCATTTCCCAGCCCTTGAGCATGTTCTCTTCCCTCAGTGGGCCTCACTTTCCTCATCTGTAAAGTGGGGATCATCTCCCTGTTCTGCTCACAGCTGAGAAGGTGCTTTGTGATTGGGCTTGACATACTTGAGTGTGTAAGGGATTCGAATATAAGTGTGATAATGCAAATGGGATCAGTGAGGACCTCTCTAAGGGGCTTCTCCCTCTCCTGGATTCCCTGGCTCCAGAAGAAGAGCCTCCATATACCTGCTTCCCTGAACCCTGCCAGCATGTCTGGGAGGCCTCTGGACTTAGCAAATATTTGTGCCTCTGATCTAGTCAGTGGCTGCTGGAACATTCTGTCCTGCTGCCCATTCATCTAGGCTTCTGCCTCAGGCTGTGAGGATCCTGGAAGAAGATAAAAGTGTAGAGTTTGAGACTTCTGGATCCTTCTCTGACTCCCCTCCTGCCTTTCCTCCCGAGCCCCTCATCTCAGTTTATTCTTGAAGTTCAGAACCCTGTGCTGGACACAGGGGACATGTGGCTCTAAAGAGCCTCTCCTAAGAGTTGGGCCCAATGTGAGCTCAGTAGCTGTACTGCTGTGTGGTCTTGGGTGAGTCCATTACCTCTCTGAACTTGTCTCTTCATCCCTGAAATGGTGGTGAAATGGTCTGAGCACTTAGTAAGCTGTTTTTTTTTGCCCCTAGCTTTCCTTCCGTGGCTCTGCACTGTCCCCGTAGAAGTTTGGGCCTGCCCAGCATAGCCGATAAAAATAACAAGAGGAAGAAGTTTCCAGCATTACTGAGTGCTCTGTGCAATGGTGTACTGGTAAATGTTTAACAACCAGTTCTAAAAAAAAAAACAGTCCTGGTTTGCAGCATTTGCCTGATTTCTGTCTTGTTAATATTATCACCAGGGCCCTTTCAAGTTTCTAACATGACATCACTGGATGTGGAGTGGGCAGCCAGTGAGAGCTGGCTCCAGCACAACCCTGCATACACGATTGGCTATGTAATCCACCAGGCTCAGTGCAAAATGAAATGGCAGGGTCCTTTGCTCAGAAAGCAGGGGAAAAGCTAAAGCGTTTCCCCTTCTTTCTGTGATTTCTCTCTCAATCCATCCTATGCCCCTTTTATTTAATTAATGTCACACTCCTTCCAGCATGTGGATACTCACAGGAGATGTGCAGACCCTCACAAATGGGCAGTGGGATAGGCAAGTCTCAAGACTTGGTACACCCATCTGGGATCCACTGATGACCGGCTTACCCCTCCTGTCAGCCACCAGGTAGATGCTCCAGGGAGTCAAGTCAGGCATCTAACCTTTCCCCAGGACTACAGTCCCATCCACGTCCCAAACCTCCAAGCCAGGATATGCTCAGCACCCGTATTGGAGTAGGAAAAAGGCTTGTGCTGGCCAGGTCACCCTGCTGAACGCACCACATTGCTGCCTGTCTAGAGAAAGATGGCCAGTGGTAGCAGGGTGGGGAGAACGCCAGGTGAAGCCAGGTGTACCAGAGGATGAGAACACGTTCCAGAGAGACAGAAAGGTGGCAGGATGCAAGACCATGTGTGAGCAGGAGGCCCCAAGTACATGGCACTGGCCCCATTACTCCACTGGACTTTCCTTACAAGACACAAATTCAAAGATAAAATTATGAAGAATTTCAAGATGCTGATCAATCCCAGATTAAACCAAACTTGGTGCCCTTCTGAGTGCAGGGTCCTGGGGCCTGCCCTGGCCTCAGACCCATGAAGCCAGCTCCGACTGTGTGTGTCATTCACCTGGGAGAGGGACAGGCTTCTCCCCGAGGAGCTTCGGTACTCAAGCCAGAGATACCTGTGGATCCTGGGCCAAAGAGAGGTCACGGAGACCCACAAACCCTCCCTACTCAGAGAGAAATCTCTCCTGTTTCACGGAAAGCATCACAGGGCATTGCAATTTGGCAAAAACTTGTTCAACAACAGCAAAAGTACAGCCTGTTATGGAACATTTATCACCAAGGATTTGCAAGTCTCATATTTGCATTGTGCCACTTTTCCCTTTTTTGTCCTTTATAAAAATTTATCTTTTGGGGACTTCCCTGTGGTCCAGTGGCGAAGACTCTGCACTCCAATGCAGGGTTTGTTTGTTTGTTTTTAATTTTGTTTGTTTATTTTTAGCTGTGCTGGATCTTCCTTGCTGCAAGGGCTTTTCTCTAGTTGTGGTGAGCAGGGGCTACTCTCTAGTTGTGGTGCTTGGGCTTCTCGTTGCAGTGGCTTCTCTTGTTGCTGAGCACAGGCTCTAGGGTATGCGGGCTTCAGTAGTTGTGGCATGTGGACTCACTAGTTGTGTCTCCGGGGATTGAGAGCACAGGCTCAGTAATTGTGGTGCACGGGCTTACTTGTTCTGCAGCACATGGGATCTTCCCAGATCAGGGATCGAACCCGTGTCTCCCACATTGGTAGGTGGATTCTTTACCACTGAGCCACGAGGGAAGCCCCAATGCAGGGTTTGATCCCTGGTCACAGAACTAGATCCCACATGCCACACTAAGAGTGCATATGTTGCAAATCAGATCAAAGATCCCACATGCTGCAACTAAGACCTTTGGTAGCCAAATAAGTAAGTAGCTATGTATACATATACATATATATATGTATGTATATGTATATATTTAAAATGCTTCTTTTGCTTCCAATCAAGTGAAAGAGGGAATTCCCTGGTGGTCCAATAGTTAGGACTCAGCGTTTTCATTGCGGTGGCCCAGGCTTCAACCTCTGGTTGGGGAACTAAGATCTCACAAGCTGAGCTGTGAGACCAAAAAAAAAAAAAAACAAATGAAAGATAACACTTTCAAATATCCAGTTCATTGCCCATGTGCAAAACATACAATTGACTGCATTCACTTGTCTATAGAGCACCCGCAACCCTTAAAGTTTTCTCTATACTGTTATTTGTCCTGGGGATTGAAGCCAAATATTGACTCAGTTTTAGCAACTTTAGAGCAGCAGCTTCTTAGCTTAAAAAAACATTTCAACTTGTCAAGAATGGTTGCTTGTTCCCTTAAAGGGAGTGACTGTGGTATCCCAGGCATCTACTTCCTGATGATGAGAATTTCGAAGGGACACTTTTCACACCACACCAGCTGGTATGGGTTTCATTTCTCAGGAGTGGCCAGATGCTCAGGCCTGCTGGACGGTGCACCTCACCAGAGAAGAAGGCCAGAAAGTGAGGGCAAAGGACGAGAGGACCCCACAGCTCTGTCCAAGTGATACCCTATCTCTGGGGGTCCAGGCTCAGCCCATGAGCTCTCAGGCCATGCTGCACTGAGGAAGGGGAAGGGGGCTTCGCTGTTCCAGGTGAGCCCTCATCTGGACACACAAGTAGCCAGACAGGAAGCCACACAGAAACCTTAGCCTGAAGTGCATTGCGATGCATTGGTCATACACCACTCTATAGTGTATTGAGAAAACCTGGTGATTAAGGAACAAAGACCATCCCTCTAGCATGTTCTTTGATTGACCTCCTCATAGAAATTCAAACCGTGTTTGAGCCTAACCCAGGCCCCTCTTAACTCTTTGGTGCTCTTGGGCAACGTCTAGAACACATCTGAGCCTCAGTTTCTCCATCTGCAAAATGGAAAACTGATGTATATCTTCAAGGTTGTGGTCAGAATTAAACAAGATGCATGTGTAATGTATGTGTGTTCATGTTTATATGCCAAACACAAAACTGGTGCTATAGTAACCGATGACAATAGGGGTGGCTATTATTATTATTATTAGCAATCAAATAGTAAAGACAAGGTCTGATTCACTTCTGGGTTCCTGGTTCACCATAGGTGGTACTGGGTGATGTGAATTCAACTATCGGGCCTTGGCTGGGCTCTCGGGGTTGCGGCCACAGGCAGCAGAAGGTAGAGGTGTGAGCGAGCTGTGCTGGGCCCCTAGCAGCCCTTCCCCTCTAAGAAACAGTCAGAAATGGAGTAAGGAGGCCTGTGGGGGAAGGTCACCATCAACCAGCTCCATCCCATGGACATGATGGGATGTCCCTCTATTTCCATGATGGACATGGGATGAAACTGTGTCCATCTGCAGCGAATGTATTACACTAATTCCACTGGCATCAAAGTAACTTTGTAATCCAACCCTAACAGCATCTTGGGGTACAAACCTTGGGTGCTTGCTCAGATTCTCCCAAGAATCTGCTTTATTCCACCTTTCCCAGCCTTACTTATCTTTTCTTTACCCTTGCTACCATGGACTTGCACCTCCCCAATTAACACCTTAATCGTTGCATTAAGCTCTGTTTTTTCAGAAAACCCATGATAAGATGGACAGCATTTCCAAATTCTTCGTATTTATTATAGGATTATGCAATGTCAAAGATCCCCCATATAGAACTATTTCATCTTTTCAGATAAAAGGATTTTTTATCGCTTTAGTTCAGATGGTAAGGGATCTGCCTGCAATGCAGGAGACCCAGGTTCAATCCCTGGGGCAGGAAGATCCCCTGGAGGAAGAAATGGTAACCCATTCCAGTATTCTTGCCTGGAAAATCCCATGGATAGAGGAGCCTGGTGGGCTACAGTCCATGGGGTCACAAAGAGTCAGACACCACTGAGCGTGTTTTATTATAGGAGCTTGTTATATTATAGGGTTATCCAACATAAAAGAACTCCAAATAGAAATATTTCATCTTTTCAGATAAAGGTCTCTATTAATACATACTACATACATACACATTCCTTTGGAGCAAGAGTAAAAGAACCATGGTGCCTTAAGCTCCAGGTGGATGCCAGTGGTGATTAACTTGCTGGTATAGATGGTGGCTCTCTCACCAACAATGGTGAGGGTCTAGAATGCCATTCTGCACTGGATCTCCTGTGAAGCTCTTCATAGTAATACACAGAGCCTCCTGCCAGAGATTGCCTTTTATTTCAAACACTTTTTTTTTTCATATTACCAATAAATACAGGATGGTGGTAAGAAAGTTCTGGGTCTTTATACTCTGCAGTGGGGAACTCTCTTTTTGTAATTGGTTCCTTTGTGGAGATTTTCCCCACATTAACAACAAATTCTCTAACACCACCTGGGTGCCCAACAACTCAATTCAGTTCTTACACTATCTACCTGGTGTGAGTGTCACATCCTACAGGCTGAAGGGCTCAGTCCCATAAGATTGACCCTGTTTCAAATGCCAGTTGCAAATGGGGTGCCTGGGGCATACATACTTCTGCTGGGCTGACTACAAATTCTTGGGTTCCCACAACTCCCCACTCCCAAGATCAATAATTAGCTAGAATGACTCACAGAACTAAGGTTTATTTTACAGGCTCAAACAAACAACCAGAGGGAAGAGACGTATAGAGCAAGACATGGAGGATGAGATAGGAGCTTCCAAGCCCTCTCCAGGTGTGCCACCTTCCCAGCACCTTGGAAGTTCTCTGAACCTCATTGGGTAAGAGTTTGTATAATCCAGTTTCCAGGGCCCCTTCCCCTTCTTGGACGTCTGAATGAGGTGGGTGGAGTGAAAAATTCCCACCCCCTCATGACATATTTGGCCTTCTGGTGACCATCCTGAAACTATCTAGAGGTCCCACAGAGCCACCGTATTAACATGAATTCAGGTATAATTAAAGGAGCTTGTTACAGTGCCTTAATAAAAGGCACTGCTATCACTCGGGAAATTCCAAGGGTTTGTCATGAAGTCGTGTCCAACTCTTTGTGGCCCCATGGACTCTAGCCTACCAGGCTCTGCTGTCCATGGAATTTCCCAGGCAAGAATACTGGAGTAAGTTGCCATTTCTTACTCCAGGGGATCTTCCTGACCCAGGGATTGGATCCAGGGACCAAACCCACATCTCTTGCATCTCCTGCATTGGCAGGAGGATTCTTTACCACTAGTGCTACCTGGGAAGCCCCTTAGAAGCTCTATGACAAGAATAAATTAATATATCCAAACCTCCAAGTCATAGCATAGCAATAGCACAGTGGAAGCTTTAGATTCTTTTAATGAAATTATAACATCCCTGTGAAGTTGTTCGGTCATGTTCGACTCTTTGTGATCCCATCGACTGTAGCCTACCAGGCTCCTCTGTTCATGGAATTTTCCAGGCAAGAGTACTAGAGAGGGTTGCCATGTCCTCCTCCAGGGGATCTTCCCAACCCAGGGATCAAACCCAGGTCTCCTGCATTGCAGGCAGATGCTTTACCCTCTGAGCCACCAGGGAAGCCCTAAATTAATATATAGATATATTTAAATTTATATAAACATATGTATCTATAATTATATTTAAATAATAAACATATAATTTAGAGATATATTACATGTGCATTATATGTAAAATATTATTTAACATGTAAAATATATACTGTAATATAAATACCATATGCAGTACATAATATTTTTAATCATACTACAGTTCCCCTAAGGGCATTGCCATTCATTTCTTCACTATGATTGGCTACATGCAAATTAACTAAATTTTTAGGTGTGGCTCTTGACAGGAGAACTGAACCGTAAAGAAGGCAGAATGCCAAAGAACTGATGCCTTCGACCTGTGGTGCTGGAGAAGACTCCTGAAAGTCCCTTGGATAGCAAGGAGATCAAACCAGCCAATCTTGAGAGATCAAACTTGAATATTCACTGAAAGGACTGATGCTGCTCCAGTATTCTGGTCATCTGATGCAAACAGACGACTCTTTGGAAAAGTCCCTGATGTTGGGAAAGATCAAGGGCAGAAGGAGAAGAGGGCATCAGAAGATAAGATGTCAGGATGGCATCACCAATGCAATGAACATGAACTTGGGCAAACTCCGGGAGATGGTGAGGGACAGGGAGGCCTGGCGGGCTGCAGTTCACGTGGTCGCAAAGATTCAGACACCACTGGGCAACTGAACAACAACAACATGACAGGATTAGTGCATAAATGCTGCTCCTGCAACCCCATCACATTTAGCTGTAGGTCTGATAGATATGCAAATTAGGCAACCTTCATATATTGATGCTAATAAGATATTGTGGTCACCATCTCTCTGGGACTTGGGAGTCATAATGCCTGCAGTCATATATACTGCCCTGTAGATGCAGTATAAAAAAATATACATATAGAAAAAGTTATTGGGAGGATTAAATTAGGTAACACATCTTCAGTCAGTTCAGTTGCTCAGTCATGTCCAACTCTTTGTGATCCCATGGACTGCAGCATGGCAGGCTTCTTTGTCCATCATCAACTCCCAGAGCTTGCTCAAATTCATGTCCATCGAGTTAGTGATGCCATCCAACCATCTCATCCTCTGTGTTCCCCTTCTCCTTCTGCCTTCAATCTTTCCCAGCACCAGGGTCTTTTCCAATGAGTCAGTTCTTCAAATCAGGTGGCCAAAGAATTGGAGCCTCAGCTTCAGCATCAGTCCTTCCAATGAATATTCAAGACTGATTTCCTTTAGGGTTGACAGGTTTGATCTCCTTGCAGTCCAAGGGACTCTCAGGAGTTTTCTCCAACACCACAGTTCAAAAGTATCAGTTCTTTGGTGCTCAGTCTTCTTTATGGTCCAACTCTCACATCTGTACATGACTATTGGAAAAATCATAGCTTTGACTATAGGGACTTTTGTCGACAAAGTAATGTCTCTGCTTTTTAACATGCTATCTAGGTTTGTCATAGTTTTTCTTCCAAAGAGCAAGTGTCTTTTAATTTCATGGCTGCAGTCACCATCTGCAGTGATTTTGGAGCCTAAGAAAATAATGTCTGTCACTGTTTCCGTTGTTTCCCCATATGTTTGCCATGAAGTGATGGGACCAGATGCTACAATCTTAGTTTTCTGAATGCTGAGTTTTGAATGTTGAATGTTTTAAGCCAGTTTTTTCACTCTACTCTTTCACTTTCATCAAGAAGCTCTTTAGTTCCTCTTCACTTTCTGCCATAAGGGTGGTGTCATCTGCATATCTGAGATTATTGATATTGCTCCTGGCAATCTTGATTCCAGCTTGTGCTTCATCTAGTTCAGCATTTCATATGATGTACTCTGCATAGAAGTTAAATAAGGAAAGTGGCAATATACAGCCTTGATGTACTCTTTCCCAATTTGGAACCAGTCCATTGTTCCACATCCAGTTCTAATTGTTGCTTCTTGATCTGCATACAGATTTCTCAGGAGGCAGGTAGGGTGGTCTGGTATTCCCATCTCTTTAAGAATTTTCCACAGTTTGTTGTCATCCACACAGTCAAAGGCTTTAGCGTAGTCAGTGAAGAAGTAGAAGGTTTTTTGGAATTCTCTTGATTTTTCTGTCATCCAATGAATGTTGGTAATTTGATCTCTGGTTCCTCTGCCTTTTCTAAATCCAGCTTGTACGTCTGGAAGTTCTCAGTTCACTTACTGTTGAAGACTATCTTGAAGGATTTTGAGCATTACCTTGCTAGCATATGAAATGAATGCAACTGTATAGTAGTTTTAACATTCTTTGCAAGTATATAACACAGCATTATTAACTACAATCATCATACTATACATTAGGTCCCCAGTATTTATTCATCTTATGCATGGAAGTTTGTACTCTTTGACTATTATCTGCTCATTCCACCACCACTCCACCCTGCTGCCCCAACCCCTAGCAACCACCACTCTACTCTGCTTCTAAGAGTTCAACTTTAGATTCCACACTTAAGTGACATCATATTGTATTTCTCTTTTGTTATCTCCTCAAGGTCTATCCTTGCTGTCACAAATGGCAGGATTTTCTTCTGTCTCATAGCTAAATAATATTCCATGGTGTGTTTACACATATACCACATCTTATTCATCCATTCATCTGTTGACAGACACTTAGGTTATTATCACGTCTTGGATATTGTGTATAACACTCCAGGAAACCTAGGGCTATAGCTGTCTGTTCAAGTTCTCACTTTCATTTCCTTTGCCAAGATGTGGGATTGCTGGATCATATGGTACTTCTGTTTTTAACTTGGAGAGGAACCTCTAGACTGTTTTCCATAATGACAGCACTGATGTACATTCCCAAGAACAGTGTAGAGAATTCCCTTTTCTCCATATCCTCACCAACACTTGTTATTTCTTTTTTTATTTAAAAATTATTTATCTTTAATTGAAGGATAATAGTTTTTACAATATTGCATTGGTTTCTGACATACATCAACATGAATCAGTCATTTGTACATGTGACCGCCATTCTAACAGGTGTGAAGTGGTATCTCACTGTGATTTGTATTTGCATTTCCCTGAAGATCAATGATGTCCAAGCATTTTCTTGTGTACCTTTTGGCCATCTGTATGTCTCCTTTGGGAAATTGTTTACTCAGTTCTTCTGTCTATTTTTAAATTGGATCTTTTTTTTTCTTTTTGCTATTGAATTGTATGAGTTCTTTGGATATTAACCCATTATTGGATATTATATACCATCTTAACAGGGGAAGAGCAGAAAGAGCACTTAGGGGAAAACAAACAGCTTTTAGGAAAGATAAATGGGCTCTTAGGAGAATAGATGGGAGAAGTGAGAGTATTGTGATAAGATCTCTTTAGGTGAATTCTGGTCCCGGTCTCAGGTGACTGGAGTCCATCTTCTCGGTTGTGAAACTCCCAGGAGGGAATTTATGACATTGGAATTCTTTTGGGAGGCTCTGCTTTTAGGCAGATAAGGGAAAGGTCAGAGAAAGGCCTCTTCCTGCATCTGTTGTTTCTCAAATATCTTCAGCTCAAAATAATTCTTAGGACACAGTGGTAGATTTGGTACCCCTCCTCTCATTACAGAAATGGGAGATGTAAGCCCAGGCTAGAGGGCACCTGTCAGTTTTCTAGACAACTTCCAGATTGTTCTTCCAGGCTGAGGTTGGGGCCTCTGCTCCTTATCAGAGCTTGCTCAGGACTAAGCTGCAGCCCACGCCTCTCCCACCTGGGGCAATGGAGTGGCTGCAGGCTATACTAGGGAACTTCATCCACTGGTGAATAACACTGAGATGGGGGAGGAAGACCTGCTGCTGGGCTGCAAAAGTCCCCAGGCCATTCCTTTACCAGTGAGGCTGACCCCTTTCCCTGCCTTCCCTATGAAGTCAAGGTCCCCAGGATAGAAAACTGGCTGGGTCCCCCTCTGCAGAGCTGCACAAACCAGTGATGTTCTAAGCACATTTGACTCATGGTGGACCATTCTTTAACACTTCCCTCCTCTCTGTAATTACAAGGAAAAGATCATGAAATGAAATGAATGCATTCTGTAATGAACTAATATTTGCATTTATCAAACAAAAATATTACACCTTATGTGAGCGAGCGTGCTAAGTCACTTCAGTTGTGTCCAACTCTTTGCAACCCCCCTGTAACCAGCCAGGCTCCTCTGTCCATGGGATTCTCCAAGCAAGAATACTGGAGTGGGTTGCCATTTCCTTCTCTAGGGGATCTTCCCGACCCAGGGATCGAACCCCCCTATCTTGCATCTCCTGCATTGTGTTATTTACCACTAGCACCACCTTGGAAGCCCATTACACCTCCTATTTGGCTCTAATTTCACAAATAAAACCTCCAAGCTGTCACACAGAGTGGCAGAATTGGAGGTCATCAAGTTCCATTGCTTTGTCTTTACAGTCACTGTGCTGTCCTTGCTGATTCAGAGTAGTAGTAGTAGGGTTAGTTGCTCAGTCGTGTCTGACTCTGCGACCCCATGGACTGTAGCCTGCCAGGCTCCTCTGTCCTTGGGATTCTCCAGGTAAGAATACTGGAGTGGGTTGCCATTCCCTTCTCCAGGGGATCTTCCCACCCCAAGCATTGAACCTGGATCTCCTTCATCGCAGGCAGATTCTTTACAGTCCAAGCTACCAGGGAAGCCCTGCTGATTTAGAAGCCACTGTTTAAACACAGGACTATGTGCCATCAGGACTAGAGATGAGGCGAGCCAGTTAGGAATGACAAAGGAAACCATGCTGGAAGCTTGGCGGGTGTGTGTAACAGGGAATTCTCTGAATCAGCTTCTCAGTAGAACAAAAGTGAAAGTGAGAGTTGCTCAGTTGTGTCTGACTTGTTGTGACGCCATGGACTATACAGTCCATGGAATTCTCCAGGCCAGAATACTGGAGTAGGTAGCCTTTCCCTTCTCCTGGGGATCTTTCCAACCAGGGACTGAATCCAGGTCTCCCATATTGCAGGCAGATTCTTTTACTAACTGAGCCACAGTTCAGTTCAGTTCAGTCACTCAGTTGTGTCTGACTCTTTGCAACCCCATGGACTGCAGCATGCCAGGCCTCCCTGTCCATCATCAACTCCCAGAGTTTACTCAAACTCATGTCCATTGAGTCAGTGATGCCATCCAACCATCTCATCCTCTGCCATCCCCTTTTCCTCCTGCCTTCAATCTTTCCTAGCATCAGTGTCTTTTCAAATGAGTCAGCTCTTCACATCAGGTGGCCAAAGTATTGGAGTTTCAGCGTCAACATCAGTCCTTCCAGTGAACATTCAGGATTGATTTCCTTTAGGATGGACTGGTTGGATCTCCTTGCAGTTCAAGGGACTCTCAAGAGTCTTCTCCAACACCACAGTTCAAAAGCATCAATTCTTCAGTGCTCAGCTTTCTTTATAGTCCAACTCTCACATCCATACATGACTACTGGAAAAACCATAGCCTTAACTAGACAGACCTTTGTTGGCAAAATAATGTCTCTGATTTTTAATATGCTGTCTAGGTTGGTCATAACTTCTCTTCCAAGGAGTAAGTGTCTTTTAATTTCATGGCTGCAATCACCATCTGCAGTGATTTTGGAGCCCCAAAAAATAAAGTCTGCCACTGTTTCCACTGTTTCTCCATCTATTTGCCATGAAGTGATGGGACCAGATGCCATGATCTTTGTTTTCTGAATGTTGAGCTTTAAGCCAAGGGGAAGCCCAAGAATTTTGTTCAGTAGAACAAAACATTTATCAATGAATATGCAGTAAAATATGCTAATTTGAAGCTTATTTTACTTATTAGAAAAAATTCAACAGTAACTGAAACAATTATTTAAAACTTCAACCAGTAAAAGACTTTCAGAGTGAAGTATTTTATCACTGACAGAGTTTAGAACTGCCAGCACATGGCAAGAATAAAAGGCAGATAAGACTTTATTCTATTACTGTTTTAAAATTCTCTACATACATCTCTCGCATTGCCTATACTTGGAGTATACGGCTCCCACCATCCTGACCTTTGTACATCACTAGCACAAGCTGTCCCCACCCTCATGACCACCCTCAGGCCCATCACCTGTCACCCCTGGGCCAGAGGCTGACTGGTCACATAGCTGGGATGGTAGGCCCCGAGGCCAAGACTGCTTTTAACTTTCTCTGGCCTCCAAGACCTCCCCCTTCCCTAGACCTCAATTCACTTGAAACAAGCTCTTAGTGATAATTCAAGTGGGGAAACCTTAGGCTGCAAGCGGGAAGGAACTTCTCCTGGGGGTGAAGCTGAGGGCAGGACCCTGACCCAGTTCCCAGTCCCTTTGGTGATGGCTCAGCCCCAGCTTGGCTTCTCTGTGATGGTCAGGCAGGAGGGTTGATTTTCATCTCATCTGAATGGGCCCCTGCATGTCACACCCAGAGCAGGTCCACCTATAGGCTCCCAGGGCTCAGGGAGATCCCTTCTGGCATCCACCACTTCCCTTGTGCAGTGTCACTGAACCCCATTCCCTATCAGTGCCCATCCATGACACAGCCTCACCCTTCCTGAGCCTGGCTGTGAAGCAGTAAAAGCTGCTAATTTGGGAGCAGCATGGGAGGGGCAAGGGAGGGGCAAGGTCTCTTGGTCCATCCCTAGACACTCCACCTGAGCAACAGGTCTGGGTCTTGAGAATGGAAGCCATCAATCACTTGAATCCAAGAAGCACTGAACACAGGTGACCTGTGGATGTCAGTCCTGCTTTCATTTGGCTATGAGAGTGAGTTGAGTCAGGTGACAGGAGCTGGGATAAAAGCAGAGCTGGGAAAGGAAGCTAAAGACCAACTACTGATGCCCAGAGGAGAAGCCTGCCCTGAGAGTGGGATATCCAGGCAATGCCCATCCCTCTAGCCCCCAGCTTTTGCTCAGACAGGTCAGCTAGATTTGGGGAAGAGATACCCTTCCTGGCCATGCTCCCAGAGAAAGAGTCCGGTCCCAGCACCCAGGACCCTTCTCCGGGGCCTTCAGAAAACCATCACAACTCTGCTAATGGGCCACCCTCTACTTGCACTTCTCTAGGGACAGAAAGCTCATTAGCTTCCCCAAAGCTTGATCACAGCCCCTAGAGAAACCTCACAGGGCCTGCTGGGCCTTGCAGACAACTGTAAATCAGGAAAGGGAGGGTATATAGAAAAAAGGGAGCAGACAAGAAGCAGCAGTGCAGTCTTGGGGCAGGGTCCTGGTTTTACCTCAAGGGATACACAGAACAACATATTTGAGCTCTTTCCCAGAACTAAAGCCCCCAACAAATGGAAGATGTTAGCCCTCCTTCATTCCAGAGAAGCTCATCAGGAGACCACCTGAGGCCATATTAAAGGAGCTTTAATCTGTATGGTTTTACACACACCCTAATCCTTATCAGCAACCCCACCCTTGAACCATTACTATAAATCTCTTTACTATAAAAGTCTTCCAGTCTTGGGACGAACAGTTTTTGAGGGCATGGAGTGCATTACTGTCCCCTTTGCCTGCCAAAGCAATAAAGCTGTTCTTTTCTACTTCACTCAAGACTCTGTCTCTGAGATTTGATTCAGCACTGGTACACAGAAGTCAAGTTTTTGGCATCATTAGCTCTGCTGAGAAAAGGTTCTTCTTTTTGAGCTGAAATTTCTATCCCTGGAACTCACCCCATTGGCTGACATGGCCCCAAACAAAACAGAAACTTTTCCCTCTTTCCCTTCTAGTTTCTTGGCCTTGTTAATCAGTAAATTGACATAGGGTAGATTAATAGGAGAAAAACAAAATTTCATACATATGGGAGACCCATAAAAGCATGAGAAATGGAATATTTCCTATTGTAGCAGTAAACAAGGATGTCCCAGTCATGCCATTGCAGCCACCATAAATGGTAAGCTGGTGAGGCCCAAGGGAACTCAGGAAGGAAAGAATATCTGCCATCTAACAGCCATCAGACTGTAGCCACTCCCTATGGTGAGCCCCAAGGAAACTCAGGATGTGAAAATACAGGATACCGCCCCAGAGGTGCAGATCAAAGAAATAATTTCAGTGAGCCTGGACTCTTGCATTCTCCCATACATAGAAATGCACTAAATTCCGTAACTTGGGGTATCTGGTTTTCTTTAATTTACAAAAAACTTTAGATGTTCTGACTACCTGCCCCTTCTTACAAAACTTCTATATAACCTGGCTCCTCTCCACCCCCCACCCCACCTCCTAAGAGTAGTTCTATCAGGGTTACTTGAGATGCTAGTTCTCAGGCTTAAGTCCTAAAATTTTCTACTGAATAAAGCATAGCTCTTAATTTTTAGGGCTTTCCTGGTGACTCAGTGGTAAAGAACTCACCAACCAATTCAGGAGACACTGGTTCGGTCCCTGGTTCGGGAAGATTCCCTGGAGAAGGAAATGGCAACCTACTCCATTATTCTAGCCTGGGCAATCCCATGGACAGAGGAGCCTGGTGGGCTACAGTCCATAGGGTCACAAAAGAGTCAGACACAATTTAGTGACTAAACAGAAACAACTCAAATTTTAGATTGTGTGTATTTTTTCAGTCAACAAATATGAGGCTCCCAAGGGCAGTCAGGAATACCTGAGGTTTATATACATACCATCCCACGCTAAGGAGAAGAGGGTAGTGGTCAGGGGCTTCAAAGGGAAGAGAGAAAATTCACAGGAAGATGCGAACAGCAGATGTTTGGTAAAGAAATGCTTGTCATGCCCTGCAAATAAATCTTCCTGATATGAAAAGTTATCTCTTCTTGGTTCAGGCCCCTCTCTAAATCCCCTTAGGCCATTGTGAGGGGAGATAAAAAGCTCTTCCTGAGCCCACCGAGGGGCCAGTATTGTGTTCAGTTCAAAGTAATCCACACGTGACAGTGGCACCTTCTGGCGTGGCATATCCTGCTCTGGCCACTGTCAAAGGTGTGTGTGGCGGGGGGTTATGGTGCCTGCCACCAGTTCTGATTTATGATCAGTTCCCTCCAGCCTCCCCAGGCCACTACCTTCTCAGCCAGTCTCTAAAGTCTGTTCTGTTTTTTTATCACCTCATACCCTCTGCGGGGCATAAGTCACTAGAGAGCCACAAGACAAGGCTAGAGGCCTGCCTATCTCATATGTATCATGTCAGAAGCCTCCTGGGTTCCCCAGCCCTGGGGGAGGTGGGCGGAGAAATATGGGAGGCAGGGTGTTTGGGATCACTTCACACTCTGGGAGGTGAGGCTCAGAACCACGAGTCAACTCTTGTCTTTGTTTTCACCTTTCCCAAAGAGAAGTGAGGAAACACCTTCGGAAAACAATATCCTGCCAGCCAGTTGCCACTGGTGGTGTTTGTCCATTGAGCTCAGGACTCCAAGACACGCGGGGAATGCAGAAGACCCAGCCTGGAATAATCTGGGGGCACCTCCATGCACACATGTACACACCTCCCAGAGCTGGCTCAGCACCACCCAATACAGGAAGACGCTCACCCTGCACTTGCTTTACCCCTCATCATGCCCATGTGGGCTTGTGGACCACCTCCACCCAACCACTGAAAGAGGTCAGTGAGCAGGGGCACACTCTCCTCTAGCTAGACTTAAAAAAAAAAACACATTTCTTTGGGGGTTTTTTGGCCATGCTGTGTGACTTGAGAGATCTTAGTTTCCCAAGCAGGGATCAAACGTGGGCCACAGCACTGAAAGTGCGAAGCAGCAAGTCCTAACCACTAGACCACCAGGGAATTCCCAAGAAAACATGCCCTGAAGCCACAAAGAGTGACCTAGGCACAGAGGGGTGTCAGGTTCTGGATGAGCTTTGAAAGCAGGAGGGATGTCCAAAGGGTCAGGCAAGATAAAGTTCTCTGCAGAGTGAGGAATAGGCAGGGCTGAGAGAGGGGGGACGTTTGGCCGGGGCCTGAGAGGTTCTGAGGCCTAGGCATGGAGATGGAGGCACGTGCCTACCACCACCACCGCCTGCAACACAGGTGGATCTTTACTGCCTTGTCTCCTGGTCTCACAACTGTGCCCTTTCTACAGCTAACCTATCAGAGTGCTGGAGTTTAAACCTTCTGCTTCAGCCTAGCCTTCCCTAGAGTCTTTTAGACCTCTCTGGGAAGGGCCAGGCAGTCCCCAGGATAGGTTGTGGTGAAGGTCAAGTTCAGTTCAGGGTGCTGAGTTTCACATCAGCATTTCGTCTCCACTCACTGGCCTGCTTGGTTCCCTCTGACGGCAGGTCACTCCAAGTTTCCTTCAATGTGGTTTTCAGTTCCTTGGGTGGTGTGGGTGCGTGGGTGGGGGTGTTCCCCTCTGATTCTTGATCCTGATATTGATCTCACAGTGCCACCAACCTCAGACCCCTTCTTCCTTCTTCCACTCGCCCCTCCAAGAGGGGTTGGGGGCAGACTCAGGATTAACAGCTTTTAGGGCACATTTGATAAGATTTGATTTCAGATCCCGGGGGCCTGAACACCCCCAGCAGGCGCTCCAGTAAGGCAAGTGAGGCATCTTGTGGGCAAAAGTTCAGGAGGTTCTCACCTTTAGGATCTTGCAAGGACAGGGTCAGCACCTAAGAGTGAGTGTCTCTTCAAAACATTCTCTGACATAAATTGTACCAATGTTTTCTTAGGTCAGTCTCCCAGGCAATAGAAATAAAAACAGAAATAAACAAATGAGACCTAATCAAGCTTACAAGCTGTTGTAGAGTGAAGAAGACCATTTAAAAAATGAAAAGACAACCTACAAACGGGAGAAAATAATTGCAGATGATGCAACCAACAAGGGCTTAATCTCCAAAATATACAAACAGCTCATACAAAAAGAAACAATCCAATCAAAAAATGGGCAGAAGAACTTAACAGTTATTTCTCCAAAGAAGACGTACAGATGGCCAGTGGGCATGTGAAAAGATGTTCACCATCACCAATTATTCAGTTCAGTTCAGTCGCTCAGTCGTGTCCGACTCTTTGCGACCCCATGAATTGCAGCACGCCAGGCCTCTCTGTCCATCACCAACTCCCGTAGACCACCCAAACCCATGTCCATCGAGTCGGTGATGCCATCCAACCATCTCATCCTCTGTCGTCCCCTTCTCCTCCTGCCCCCAATCCTACCCAGCATCAGGGTCTTTTCCAATGAGTCAACCCTTCACATGAGGTGGCCAAAGTATTGGAGTTTCAGCGTCAACATCAGACCTTCCAATGAACACCCAGGATTGATCTCTTTTAGGATGGATTGATTGGATCTCCTTGAAGTCCAAGGGACTCTCAAGAGTCTTCTCGAACACCACAGTTCAAAAGCATCAATTCTTCGGCGCTCAGCTTTCTTCACCGTCCAACTCTCACATCCATACATGACTACTGGAAAAACCATAGCCTTGACTAGACGGACTTTTGTTGGCAAAGTAATGTCTCTGCTTTTAAATATGCTATCTAGGTTGGCCATAACCTTCCTTCCAAGGAGTAAGCATCTTTTAATTTCATGGCTGCAATCACCATCAGCAGTGATTCTGGAGCCAGAGGAATGTAAATCAAAACTACACTGAGGTAGCCCCTCACACTGGTCAGAATGGCCATCATTAAAAAGTCTACAAATAAAAAATGCTGGAAAAGGTGTGGAGAAAAGGGAACCCTCTTACCTGGTTGGTGGGAATTTAAGTTGATGCAGCCACTATGGAAAACAGCATGGAGTTTCCTCAGAAAACTAAAAATAGAATTACCATATATCAACTGAAAAAATACACGCAACCTAAAAGTTGAGAGCTATGTTTTATTTGGCAGAAAATTTTAGGACTTAAGCCCAGGAGGCAACACCTCAAGTAACCCTGAGAGAACTGCTCTGAGGAGGTGGGGAGGGGGGTGAGCCAGGTAATACAGAAATTTTGCCACAAAGGGCAGGTAGTCTGAATGTTAAAAGTTTTTTGTAAATTAAAGAAAACCAGATATCCCAGGTTAAAGATTTTAGTGCTTTTCTATGTATGGGAAGATGCAAGAATCTGGGCTCACTGAAATAATTCCTTTGATATGCACCTCAGCTATCTGGGGCCAGTATCCTGTGTTTTTCACATTCTGAGCTTCCTTAGGGCTCACTGTAGGGAGTGGCTGCACTTTGATGACTCTAGATGGCAGGTATTTTATCCCTCCTGAGTTCCCTCAGGGCTCACCAGCTCACTGTCAGTGGGGGCTGCAACTGCTGATTACTGTAATGTTCTTTGTTTACTTATATGGCAGGAGATATTCCATTTTTTCATGTATGATACAGCAATCTCACTCCTGGGAATATATCAGACAAAACTATAATTCAGAAACTATAATTCAAAAAGAGACATGCACCCCTTTGTGCATAGCAGCACCAATCACAATAGCCAGGATATGGACACAACCTAAATGTCCATCGACAGATAAACAGATAAAGAGATGCAGTACATATATACAATGGAATATTACTCAGCCATAAAAAAGAACATATAATGCCATTTGCAGCAATGGATGGGCTGAGAGATTCTCATACTAAGTAAGTCAGAAAGAGAAAGACAAATATCATGTGATATCACTTACATGTGGAATCTAAAATATGACATGAATGAACCTATCTACAAAACAGACTCACAGACATAGAGAACAGACTTGTGGTTGCCAAGGGGGAAGGGGGTGGGAGAGGGATGAACTGGGAGTTTGGGGTTAGTAGATGCAAACTATTACATTTAGAATGGGAAACAACAAGGTCCTACTGTATAACACGGGGAACTATATTCAATCTCCTGAGATAAACCACAGTGGAAAAGAATACGTTAAATATGTGTGTATAACTGGTTCACTTTGCACAGCAGAAATTGTAAACCAATGTTGTAGCACAACATTGTAAACCAACTTTACCTCAATTGAAAAGAAAAAAATGCAGGGGGTATTCCCTGAGGGTCCGGTGGTTAGGACTCCATGCTTTTACTGCCGAAGGCCGGGCTTTGATCCCTGGTAGGGGAACTAAGATCCCAAAAGTCACGTGATGCGGCCAAAAAAAAAGAGTGAATGAATGAGTGCCTCTTTAATATTTCTGCTGTGGGCACTTAGGGGCCTTGCTTTAGTCCCAGCCTAATTCTGGGGAGAAGAATTGAGGAACCTAGTCCTCCTGCAGGCAGGCATAGAGGAGCAAGAGCTCCTGGTAGCCAAACCCAGGAGTGCCAGGCTGGCTCCAAAAGGAGAGAGGAGCCACCAGGCAAACACAGGCAAAATGTTATGCAAATCAGCCTTTTGGAGGTTTGCATGGGGTTGAGGGTGGGAGGTCGAGGGAAGGAGAACCGGTAGCCAGACTGTAGGAAGGGCACACGGGTGGCTGCTGCACAAGGAGAAGTCCCAAATCACTGCAAACTCCCAACAGACCAGGACTTAATAAAGCACAACTTACTGAGATAGTTGGTTGCCACAGTAGGTCTATTCCAGTAAATGGAAAAGGCACCTTAATACATGTCATCCACCCAGTGAAGGCAGGTGTGGCGACAGGTGTTTGAGGGGAGGAGCAGAATGTGGCAAAGCAGGCAGAACACACAGACTCTTCACAGAGACTGACTCTGCTTACTGTCCCAGCCAGGCCCTCTTCAGGCCAACCCAGGCCCCTATTCCAAGAAGCTCACAGAAGTTCTCCACTGAAAGAATCTTCTGCCTTGGGTTCACACTGTAACTAGGCAGGACCCTGCAGGGCCTTCCCGGAGAAGGCACTGGCGACCCACTCCAGTACTCTTGCCAGGAAAATCCCATGGACAGAGGAGCCGGGTAGGCTGCAGTCCATGGGGCTGCTACAAGTCGGACACGACTGAGCGACTTCACTTTCACTTTTCACTTTCATGCATTGGAGAAGGAAATGGCAACCCACTCCAGTGTTCTTGCCTGGAGAATCCCAGGGACGGGGGGAGCCTGGTGGGCTGCCGTCTATGGGGTCACACAGAGTCGGACACGCCTGATGTGACTTAGCAGCAGCAGCAGCAGGGCCTTCCCAGGACAGACCTCACTCCCAAACCCTCTGCTGTAGCTCCTCTCTGAAGTACCCACATAATAGTATCTTAGTTTTTCACATGCTAAAACTCGCCACCAAGTGGAAGAAATTAACTACTTAATGATCCTGAGCACGAGCCCCCAGGCCTACTGGCACCTAAGGACTGATAACGTTAATCACTGTTACCTCAACGTCAACCAGAGAATTGTGCAGGAGCTGAGTGCATACTCTGGTAGGCCTCTCCCTCACCTGGCCATTAAAAATGCATCACTGAAAGCCTTTGGGGAGTTCTGGGGGTTTTTTGAGCACAAACCACCATTTTTCCTTGCATGGCTTTGCAATAAACCTTTCTCTGCTTCAAACTTCGACATTTTGGTTCAGCTTATTTGACCTTACTGTGTCGGGCACACAAACTTGTGTTCCATAACAACCCCATCATTGGCTTAGCCTGTGGGATAGTGGGGGACAGCACTGGGAGAAGATAAACACGAGGAGCTGTGCTCGCCTCTTTGTTTCCCTGACCCAAAGTGCTGGACAGTAATGTCAGCACAAGTGGGAAAGCCATTCTGGCCCCCCGAACCTCACTCCCCATGGGAACTCCTCCTAGACTTACCCTCCCCTCACTCCTCAGGACTTATTGCATCCCAGGAAAGAGGGACCCCTCTGGCTCCGCTCGGGAGCTCTAGAGTAGTTCTGCTGATTGCTCTTACTGTCCTGCCGCCTCCATCAGACCATGTCATTTCAATCAGATGTGATGTCATGGATGTCTCGCTATCCATTCCCTCTCAGAGCAGCCCTGGGAGAGCAGGGGTGTTTGTTTCATGGACCCCCCTTAGGTTGAAACCTCTTCCCCTGCCTGTGGGGCCCCACAGAGGACCTTGTGAAGATACCCTACACACACTCTCTCCTTAGTCAAAGCCTTGTTCCTCAGTTCTCAAGACATCTTTGGGGCAGGAAGAGGACAGGGTTACAGAGAAATGGTCCAGGGGCCCAGAGACCACCAGTCACGTAGGGACCTGTGCACTGAGTAAAAGTCTTCCTCCCAGTGTAGCTGTATTTATCACAAAAAGAAAAAAACAACAACAACAGAACTTTGCTTGCTAAGCAAGAGCAAAATCCGCACAACACTGGAGCTGATCTTGTACAGGGCATGGAAAGCAGGCTCTTCAGTAATTGGCTGACTTTCAGAAGCCCGGCTGTTGGTAGATTGGCTGACTTTCAACATTAAAGCTTAGGAATTGGTTGTCTTTCAGAAGCAGGAGCGCTGGGGAATAAGGCTGTTACTGATTGGCTGGTTCTCAGAAGCGTGGTCCCTGGAACGAGGCTGCCACTGATTGGTTGGCCCTGAGGGTACTGACGTAAGACTGTCTGTGGTTACTTCCGCCGGGTTTAAAATGAACCTTTTCATGGCTAAGAGCTTGTCCCCGAAGTCTTTTCCTTTCTTGAATTTAGAGAATGGAAAGTTTTTTAACCTTCCTCATACACCTGACTTCTTTCCTCTCTGATCAGCTGAGCATTGATGATCTATGCCCCAACTTTGTCCAGAAGTTAGTCTGCCCAGGCCTGGTAATTCATTCCTTCAACACTTCTTTCTCGGGTGCCCACAATGGGGACCAGAGCTCTAGAAAATAGACCATCCCTTCCCTCCTGGGGCTGGATACACCCTCCTGAGCACAGAGCTGGGCACTCAGTGGGTGTTTCAATATTTGTTGAAGGGATGCGTGGCCAGATCTATCTCCCACGCCTCCAGGCCAGGCATAATGGTCCGTTTTGGGGCTCCACTAGAGACTAATTCAGGGCTTCCCAGGTGGCACTAGTGGTAAAGAACCCGTCTGCCAATGCAGAAGACATAAGAGACACAGGTTTGATCCCTGGGTGGGGAAGATCCCCTGGAGGGGGCATGGCAACCCACTCCAGTATTCTTGCTTGGAGAATCCCATGGACAGAGGAGCCTGACGGGCTACGGTCCATAGGGTTTCACAGAGTCAGACACGACTGAAGCGACGTAGCATGCATGCATGCAGAGACTGATCAGATGGAGCCCAGAGCAGCTGGTTGAGAACTTAGCTACTGGAGGAGAGAGGAGCCCTGGGGAAGTTGGGGAAGTTTACAGAACAGCACAGCACTGCCGGTTGCAGGCTCAAATAACCACTGGCTTGGGCATTGGTCCCAGAGCAAGGAGAGGGCTGCCTTTAAAGACAGCAAAAGCCCAGAAGGTGCATCTGTGAAATCTCCATGCAGTGCAGGGAGCCAGGTGGGCACCAATGGCTTCTTTCCATCATACTATTTATAGACTCTGCCTTGTTCCAAAGAATATTGGGTTCTAAGCATTAAAAAGATTGGAATCGGGACTTCCCTAGTGCTCCAGCGGTTAAGACTCTGTGCTTCCACTGCAGGAGATGTGGGTTCCATCCCTGGTGGGGGTACTAGGATCCCACATGCCACTTGTGCAGTCAGAAAAAACATGACAACTTTGGGATCTGTCAGTCTTCCTCACTAGACATCCCCTGCATAAGTGGATGAATGAATGAATGAATGAAAGGCTGTAAGGGGATTTCATGGAGGATTTGGCAAAACTGGTATAAGCCATACCCTTCTTTTCTTTGCCCCTGTGAAATCTAGCCTCAGCACATGCCACTCCCCCTGGTCACAGCTTACCAGTTCCTCACATCTGGGTCCTCATATACCAGCAGGGTCCATCATGACCCAGCAGGGCCCTACTCCTCCATGGGTGGTATTTTTGTCCTCATTCTGACCCTACACCTCCCAGCCCTGGAGAGTTGAGGATGTTCTAATGTTCTGGATTAGTTGGTCTTAACTCCTCTAGAAAATGGTAGAGTACCTTTGGGGAAAAAAAAAATACATTAATTTGGGTCCTAGGTCAGAAAAACAAATTTCTGTTTGGCTTTGTTCTGGGTTGGTTTTGGCCTTTGGCCACTGGTCAGGAGAGCAAGAGGGCGGGGAAGATTGTCTTGGCCCCAAAGCAAGAGAAGTGTGTTGAAGCCCAGCTCTGGCCAGAATCATACAAGGAACGGGGCCAGTCCTTTGCTGGACTGTTTATGTCAACACACGTTTACTGAGCACCTGCCGTGTACTAAGTATGGTGAGGGGCTCATGTAGACTCTGTCCCAGACCTCAGGGGGTTCAGAGACTTGTGAGGAGACAAATAAGCAAGTAAGGCTTTCAGGGGAGAGTGATCGGGGAGTGAGCAGAGCAGCTGTCTGAGGCCTCAGACTCAGCTTAGAGTGAGAGATGACACTAGCAAGGTGTTGTGGAAGCAGGATGGGCTACATAATCTGTATGGCCCCTTGCAGAATGAAAACGCAAGGCCATTTGCTCAGATTTTGAGATAGCAAAGGCAGAGCGTGAAACCAAGCACTGGGCCCTTCGCAGCACAGAGCCTGTGTGACCACACAGATCTCACACCCACAAAGCAGGCTTTGCTTAGAGGAGGAGACGGCTGGGCTGTGTCTGCAGCGTGAGTGTGGGCGTGGGGGGGAGGGGATGGGGATTCAGGGCAAGAGAAGGTGCTATGCAGGCCCTGAGACAGCCATGTGTGTGCAAGGACCTGGCAGTTCTGTGGAATTCCCAGAGCCTCATTTCCTTAGATCTGAGTTTCAGTACCTATCCAGGAGCTGAAGCAACCCAGACAAGGTTTTCACAGGCCTCAGAGATCATGTCAGGCTGCCAGGCATCCTTTCTTGTCAGAGGTTAGGTCTGGGAATGCAGGGCCACCATCATTTTAATCTGACTTTATAGCCTTCCTACTCATTGGGAGTTGGGTTTATTGTTTGTTTTGCTTTGTTTTTTGGCCACACTGTGCAGCTGGTGGGATCCTAGTTCCCTGACCAGGGGTTGAACCCAGGCCCTTGGTAGCGAAAGCACAGATCCCAACCACCAGACCACCAGGGAATTTGCCTCATTGGGAGTTAAAACATCCTTTCTTAAGAAATAAAAGAAGCTGCTTTCTGTAATGTATTTGGCAAATAAATAAACAATACAAAAGTAAAACAAGAAGCCTACATCAGTTTGTTTTTTTTAAGTGGTTGCTCTGTGAACTCCCCAAATCTAGTTTCCATGAGGCTCACCCTCATGATGTCATATGTCCCTGGAGAAGTCATGGGTGACACCCAGCCAGTCTTGTTGAGTGCCCAGGTGGGCGAGGGGCAGAGAAGTTCCAGGAGTTGGGACTCGGGAAGAACTGACTGGAAGGGAAAGCTCCTGCCCCTCCAGCTCTCTAGTCTCTGCAGGGTGAGGCACCCAGGAGCTGCTGAGGGCAGCTTTGAAACCCAGTAGGGAGATAACAGGAGAAACCAAAGCTTCCCCTGATAATCCACCAGGAAGCCAACACAGAACAAAACAGAGCGATAAGGGGCAGACTGCCTTTCTCAAGGCCAAATGGTTTTAAAAGACACTCCTCGGGGTGAACATCGGGTTTAAGGACTGGGCAGCTGATAAAGAGATCCCTTGGTGGGGAGCTAAAGAGATAAATGAGTCTCCACCAGCTGGTTTGGTGACCTCCAACAGGACTGGGCTCCTGGATGGATGGCAGCTGGACGCCTCCAGCCCTCTGACTTCCAGTATCATCCCCCACGGTCAAGGCTGGGTTCTCCTATTTCAGGCTTTCTGGGCCCCCCCATTTAGTCTAAAGTGGGTATAGTTTTGTTTGGTTTTTAAATAAAGGTGGGTAGACTGTCTAAGAAATGCTCAATCAAGTGTCTTTGAGACAAGGAGGGCCTTGGGAGCCTTGTGGTTTGACAAAGGCTACCATCTGACCTTGGCTGCTGCTGGGGTATCTGTACCTTGTGACTTACTCTCTGCGAGCCTGTGTGTTTTCATGGGCAACAAAGACAATGAGCCCAGTGGGACAGGGCTGGGGGAGGATCAAGAGAGAGCAGAAAGGGCTTCCCTGGTGGCTCAGTGGTAAAGAATCTGCCTGCCAATGCAGGGGACATGGGTTCAATCCCTGATCTGGGAAGATCCCACATGCTGCAGAGCAACTAAGCCCGAGCACCATAACTATTGAACCTGTGCTCCAGAGCCCGAGAGCTGCAGCTACTGAGCTCACGGGCAGCAACTACTGAAACCTATGCGCCCTAGAGCACATGCTCCGCAACAAGAGAAGCCACTGCAACAAGAAGCCTGTGCACTGCAACGAAGAATAACCCCCGCTCTCCACAACTAGGAAAAGCCCTTACAGCAACAAAGACCCAGCACAGCCAAAATAAATACTTACATACATAAATAAAATTATATATATAAGACCTGGAACAGCCAAATTAATAAGAATTAAAAAAAATAGAAAAGAAATGGCAGATATAAAGTACTCATCCAGTACTGCCCCTGGGTGCTGTGCTTCAGAAGGCCTCACTCTGGTCCTGCCCTGCCTGCTCCCAGCCCCACTGGGACCAAGAGTAGAGCCCATGCCCCATTTTAGACCACACTCTGGGTCCCCAGCCTCCAGACCTCCAGGCCACTTTCCGGACCTGAGCTGGTTTCTGCCCACCTTATCTCCCCTGGGGCAGCAAGGATGGGTATTTCTAAGCCCAAGGGCTGGCTGATGGCGCCTGTTGTGCAGGGGGACCCGGGGAGCATGTAGAGTTTGAACAGAGGTTCTGGGGTGCTGAGGCCACTCATGGTGCAGAATGGAGCCTGGGATAGAATATATTCCAATCACTATTGTGTAACCAACCACCCCAAAACTTTGTGATATGAAATAAGAACAGTATCTCTCATGGTTCTGGAGTTTGATTGGACTCAGCTGGACTGTTCTCTCTTGGAATCTTTTGTGTGGAGTTCTCATTCCAATCTCAAAGACAAGTGATGCCAAAGAGTGTTCAAACTACTGCACAATTGCAATAATTTCACATGCTAGCAAGGTAATGCTCAAAATCCTTCAAGCTAGGCTTCAGCAGTACATGAACTGAGAACTTCCAGATGTACAAGCTGGGTTTAGAAAAGGCAGAGGAACCAGAGATCAAATTGCCAACACCTGTCAGATCATAGAAAAAGCAAGGGAATTCCAGAAAAACATCTACTTCTACTTCATTGACTACACTCAAGCCTTTGACTGTGTGGATCACAACAAACTGTGGAAAATTCTTAAAGAGATGGGAATACGAGATCCCTCTACCTACCTGCTGAGATACTGGTATGCGTGTCAAGTCAGATGGTGGCTGGGGCGAAAGTCAGTGCAAAAGTTGCTCACTCAGATGCTGGCGGCAGGCATTGCACCTCCACCTATGCTGGCCCGGGCCTGGGCTTTCTTGCAGCCTAGCAGTTAGGGTCTAAGAGCAAGAGTCCTGAAAAGAATCAGGCAGAAGCTGTATCACCTTTCATGACTCGGTTATAGAAATCATATAGCATCGTTTCTGCTGTAGTCATAAGGTTGCCCAAATGAGAGGGCAGGGCATACAGACTGCATGTCTTAATGGGACATATGTCAAAGCACATTGTAAGAAGGCATTGGGGTATACTGTGGGAGCGACCTCTGAAATATGCAACATGCCACCACAGAGAAGGGAAGCCAGCCTGGGGTGCAGCCTCTATATGTCCTCTTGCTCCAGGCCTGCAAAGGATACAGGTGGCAGTAGTCTCATGCCACCCAGCTTCCTCTGCTCTAGATGTCCACGTGTGTGGGAAGCCATCCTGCTTAAGCCAGAAAGCGTCCAGCCGGGACCCTAGAGCCAGTCTCCCTGATCTTTTAAGTCCAATAGCAGCAGCTAGGGTTCAGGCCTGGGAGGGGAGGAGTGACTGAATCAGTCCCAAGAGTCCTTTCTGGCATAAGGCTCACCAGGAAACTCCACCCTTCCCCTCTCTAGAAGTAGAGGGAGAATGTGCCACCTAACCATGAGGCTTCCTATCCCAATGGAGAACCCAAAGCCCTGAGTTCTAGGCCTCAGTCACTGTGTGATCTTGGATAACTCACTTGTCTTCCGGCCTCACTCTCTCTTCCCCTGTGAATCGGGAGGGCAGGTTGGAAGCACCAGCCCTGGAGCATCCACCCATTCCTTCATACCCACCTGCTCACACATGCCCAGCTCCCCTGTTGCCTCCTTAGGAGCACATCACTCCTTCCAGAAAACACCCATCCCTGCCTCTATGGGGGCAAACCTACTCTGGTTCTGAGCAAAGCTATTTCCCCAGGTCAGTGCCCAGCAGCGGGAGAGGTTTGCTGTACCCGACCCTAAGCAGCCTCTCCTAGAGACTGGTCCATGGCTGGGGCCACCTCATCCAAACCTCTCCCTCTGTGGTCTTCTTCTCAGAGGGGAACCCTGGCCTGGAGCCATTTGGATGGAGCCAACCCTGGGCAGATTGGCGCCATTTGATCAGACGGTTCAGCAGCAAGCATTCTGTTTCTGGGATGCTGGGAATGGCAGCCCAGAAGGAGTGCAAGCCATCTTAATATGGTGGGGGCTGTCCTCCCAGCAGAGAATAGGTCAAGGTCATGTTAGCTGGAGGGAAATCAGGGCCTCAAGCAGGGAACATCCCCCACTCTGTGATCTTGGGAAGAAGAAGTTCTCCCAGCAGGGAGGAGAGTTTGCTCTCAGGTCCTTAGGGGAGAGGAAAACGGCAGCAGCTGTGTCTGGTGGAGAGTGACAGGCTGGGAGGGAGGACCCATCACCACCCCCCACCTCAGACCAGAGCCCCCCACCAGGGGAACTGCAGACACCCAGGGGCATTCCAGGAGGTGGAACCAGATTTCAGAACTCTGTGGGGAGTGGTGGTCAGTTCTATGGGGGGAGAGTTTGCAGAGATACCAGCCTTGGTTAGAGACAGGACTGGCAAGAGTGTGGGGAGAAGAGACGGGTGAGAAAGGAGCTTGTGGGACTTCCCTGGTGGTCCACTGGCTTAAGACTCCTTGTTCCCAGTGCAGGGGGCCTGGGCTTGATCCCTGGTCAGAGAACTAGATTCCACATGCTACAACTAAGAGTTTGCGTGCTGCAAGGAAGACCTGGCACAGCCAAATAAATATACATTAAAAAAAAAAAAAAAGACAGGAGCTTGTGACCAAGCTGAGATGGAGACCCTCCCCCTGTCCTTTGTAGGAAGATGCCTATCCTTACCTCTAGTACCCATCCCAGCCCACAGTTTGCCTCTGTCCTCTGAGTCTTTGAAGTTTGGGAGCTGAAAGTATTCATTTCAGTAAGTGTTTTAAGCTTCTCATAGAGGCAGCAAGGATTAACAAAGAGTTAACATGGTGTATAAAAAGAGGTTTACCTCGCATGGGATGCTCAATAGCAATGGCTTGCTTAGGGGTGCTAGATCTAGCAAATGAAAATACAAAACTCCTTTTACCAAAAACAAGTTCATGTGCTCAACACATGGTGAGACCAAACAAACCAAAATGTCAGAGTTTGGAGCCAAGAAATGTTTGTTGCAGGGCCAAGAAAAGAAAGGAAGTTTGTGCTCAAAAAATCCCCAACTCCTCGATGGGTTTCAAGGAGAAGTTTTTATAGGTGAAATTTGGAGTGGGGTTACATGGTGACTGCAGCCAATGAAATTAAAAGATGCTTGCTTTTTGAAAGAAAAGCTATGACCAACCTAGACAGCATATTAAAAAGTAGAGACATTACTTTGTTGACAAAGGTCTGTCTAGTCAAAGCTATGTTTTTTCCAGTAGTCACGTATGGATGTGAGAGTTGGACTATAAAGAAAGCTGAGTACCGAAGAATTGATGCTTTTGAACTGTGGTGTTGGAGAAGACTCTTGAGAGTCCCTTGGACTGCAAGGAGATCCAACCAGTCCATCCTAAAGGAAATCAGTCCTGAAAGTTCATTGGAAGGATTGATGCTGAAGCTGAAACTCCAATACTATGGCCACCTGATGTGAAGAACTGGCTCATTGGAAAAGACCTTGATTCTGGGAGACTGAAGGCAGGAGGAGAAGGGGATGACAGAGGATGAGATGGTTGGGTGGCATCACTGACTCGATGGACATGAATTTGAATAAGCTCTGGGAGTTGATGATGGACAGGGAAGCCTGGTGTGCTGCAGTCCATGGGGTTTCAGAGTCGGACACGACTGTGCGACTGAACTGAACTGCAGGGTGCGTGACTTTCTCCTGATTGGTTGCTGGTGAGGCAACAGGGTGATGCTCCAGGAATCTTGTGCTCCACCTGAAGTTATTCATCATCCACATCGGTGGGGGCCTTATTTCATGCAGAAGAATTCAGAGATAGAGTTATGTATGTTCTTTGGGGAGGAACCAGGATCCTGCTTTAATCACTGCACTAAAGTTTCTTGACTGTTCCTCCTTTGTTTCTGCATTCCCTTACTGCCCTGATGAGCAACTGTTTGAATCTGCTCCCTGGAACTCAGGGACATCTAGGAGCCTGAAGCCTTTATCCTGAAAATAAAAACAAGGGGAGAGGTGAGGGGTGGGACACAGAAAGGCTTTTTGTGCCCAGGAGGGCCCCCACAGGGCTGTGCTCAGTTACAGCAATACTCTAAGACATTACCCTTTCACTATGTTATCATGTCACTGATCACTCAAAAGAATGGTGGGTAAAACTGTTAATGTCTTAGCACAAATGAAGGCAGTGGCACATGAAGGGACTGGGATGTTGTTGCTCAATTGCTCAGTCGTGCTCTTTGTGACCCCAAAGTAATGTCTCTGCTTTTTAATATACTGTCTAGGTTGGTCATACCTTTTCTTCCAAGGAGCAAGCATCTTTTAATTTCATGGCTACAGTCAAAATCTACAGTGATTTTGGAGCCCCCCAAAATAAAGTCTCTCACTGTTTCCATTGTTTCCCCACCTATTTGCCATGAAGTGATGGGACCAGATGCCATGATCTTCATTTTTTGAATGTTGAATTTTAAGCCAGCTTTTTCACTCTCCTCTTTCACCTTCATCAAGAGGCTCTTTAGTTCCTCTTTGCTTTCTGCCATAAGGGTAGTGTCATCTGAATATCTGAGGTTATTGATATTTTTCCTGGCAATCTTGACTCCAGCTTGTGCTTCATCCAGCCTGGCATTTTGCATGATGTACTCTGCATATAAGTTAAATAATCAGGGTGACAATACACAGCCTTGATGTACTCCTTTCCCAATTTGGAACCAGTCCGTTGTTCCATGTCCGGTTCTAACTGACCTGCATACAGATTTCTCAGGAGGCAGGTAAGATGGTCTGGTGTTCCCATCTCTTGAATTTTCCACTGTTTATTGTGATACACACAGTCAAAGGCTTTGGCATAGTCAATGAAGCAGAAGTAGATGTTTTTTCTGGAATTCTCTTGCTTTTTGTATGATCTAACAGACGTTGGCAATTTGATCTCTAGTTCCTCTGCCTTTTCTAAATCCAGCTTGAACGTTTGGAATTTCTCAGTTCATGTACTGTTGAAACCTTGTTTGGAGAATTTTGAGTGTTACTTTGCTAGCATGTGAGATGAGTGCACTTGTGCAGTAGCTTGAATATTCATTGGCATTGTCTTTCTTTGGGATTGGAATGAAAACTGATCTTTTCCAGTCCTGTGGCCACTGCTGAGTTTTCCATATTTGCTGGCATATTGAGTGCAGCACTTTAAATGCAACATCTTTTAGGATTTGAAATATGTCACCCCAAAACGTACCATTTTGGCATAAGGATTATTTTGACCTGAAGGCAACTGGTAATTGACTGATGTAGGAAGAGGTCTTTACCCTCTCTTTATCTACCTAAAAGCAGGGCATCAATTTCCCTTGCAAAGATGTTTCCCTCAGTACCTGGAAGGGAGGAGGGTCTCTTATCACTAGAGCTGAAGGATGGACACAAAGATAAGTCTACATGTTATGTTACGATGCTTCAGTCGTGTCTGACTCTTTGGGACCCTAGGGACTACAGCTTTCCAGGCTCCTTCTGTCATGGGATTCTCCAGGCAAGAATACTGGAGTGGGTTGCCATTTCCTCTGCCAGGGGATCTTCCTGACCCAAGGATCAAACCCATGTCTCTTTTGTCTCCTGCATTGGCAGGCAGGCTCTTTACCACTAGGGCCACCCATAGATAGATCTTACAAGAATAACCCTTATCTTTCATCAGTTTCTTCATATATTTAGTAGCCACTTTCCCATGGTTTGTGTGTGTGTGCTAATTTGCTTCAGTCGTGTCCGACTCTTCGCAACGCTATGGACCGTAGCCCGCCAGGCTTCTCTGTCCATGGGATTCTCCAGGCAAGAATACTGGAGTGGGTTGCCATGTCCTCCTCCAGAGGATCTTCCTGACCCAGGGATCAAACTCACGTCTCTTACGTCTCCTGCTTTGGCAGGCAGGTTCTTTACCACTAGTGCCGCCTGAGAAGCCTCCAGAACTGAAACTCCCAACAAATGGAAGATAATAGTGTTCTTCACTCCAAAGAAGATCATAGCTTGGTAACCTGGAGGACCTCATCAAGAGGCCACCTGAGGCTAGATTTAAGGACCCAGAGAAGCTCATTAGGAGGAAACTGCCTAAGGCCAGATTAAATGAGTGCTTACTTTGTTGTGCACCTGAAACATTGTAAGTCAACTATCCTTCAATTATATTTTTTTCTTCAAGGAAAAAAGATGAGTGCAGGCCCTGCACACACCTTTGAGGGGCACAAGCCTGCTGTGTCCCTCTTTGCCTGCCAAAGCAGTTGTTGTTCAGTTGCTCAGTCGTGTCTGACTCTTTGAGACCCCATGGATTGCAACACTCCAGGATTCCCTGTCCTTCACCATTTCCTGGACCTTGCTCATCAAGTTGGTGATGGCAAAGCAATAAAGCTATTCTTTTCTATGTCACCCAAAACTCTTGTCTCCAAGATTCAATTTGGCACCAGCACACAGAGGCTCAGGTTTTGGCATCAAAACTGTGATGTAATAAGAAATATGTATTTGGTCTTCCTCCCTTTCTTGGTACAGAGCTTCTAAAACCTTTGGAAATTCCAGAGTGGTAGGGGTAAGAGGAGGTCGTTGTTCATAACAAGCCCCTTTCAACCACACCTGAGTTTATGCTAATGAGGTGACTCCTGAAAGATGTTGGACTGGTTGTCAGAGGAACCAATCATAAGATTAGAGAGGGTTGGAATTTTTGGTCCATCCCTTATCTCTGGGAAAATACAGCAGGGCTTGAGGCTGACTTAATCTTCAGTGGTCAATGATTTAATCAATCTTGCTATGTAATGGGGCTTCCTAAGTGGTAAAGAACCTGCCTGCCACGGCAGGAGACAGAAGAGATGCGGGTTTGATCTCTGTGTTGGGAAGATCCCCTGGAGGAAGGCATGGCAACCCACTCCAGTAATCTTGTGTGGAGAATCCCATGGTCAGAGGAGCCTGGCGGGCTACAATCTGTAGAGTCGCAAAGAGTTGGACACACCTGAAGCACCTTAGCACGCATGCACGCATGCCTATGTAATGAAACCTGCATAAAAACCCTTAACCAAAGGGATTTAGAGAGCTTCTAGGTTGATAAAAATATCCATGTGCTGGAAGATGGTGCACCCCAACTCCATGCAGATGAAACCCCTGCATTCAGGACCCTTCCAGATCTTGCCTATGTACTTCTTTATCTGGCTGTTCATCTCTCTCTTTTATTTTATCCTTTATAATAAACCAGTAAGTGTAAATAAGTGTTTCCCTGAGTTCTGTGAGCCATTGTAGCAAATTATCTAAAAGAGGGTTATGGGAACCCTAGACTTAATAGCTGATTAGTTGGAAGTACAAGTGACAACTTGGGATTTGTGACTGGCATCTAAAGTGGTGGCAGTCTGTGGGACTGAGCCCTTAACCTTTGGGGTCAGCTGTAACTCCAAGTAGTTAGTGTCAGAGAACAGGTGATGTAGGAAAAAAATCCATACATTTGGTATCAGAAGTGTGAGTAGAGAGGAAACAGCAGGGTTTTCTTTTACTAATACTTAAAGACTTTTCTGATAAGATTAGTGATGATAGTAACATATGTGATTTTTCAACAATGTATAGTGAAAACGTGTTAAAATTTGGAAGATCTGCATAACTCAATCAATATTTTTCAAATGACAAATACATGATGTTATAAAATCATGCTCATATAAAAGATTCATTCAAAGTGCCATACAGAACAATATATTTTAAGGTAACAGAGGATGAAAAATGTCCTTGCTATGATTTCAGATTCTACATTGCAACTAACCTTTAAGAAACTTCCACTTGTCAAACTTTAACGTGCTATCAAAGAAAAATATCTGCAAAAGTCTATTAGAAGTTTCCTCCTTTTTCTAGCTATATCTTTGTGACACTGAATTTTCTTCACTTTCTTCAACCAAAACAACGCATTGCAATAGACTGAATGCAGAAGCAGATATGAAAATCAAGGTGTTTTCTACTAAGCCAGGGATTAAAGAGGTTCTCAAAAACAAAACAAAGCCATTCTTGTCACTAATTTTTTAAAAACCGTTTCTTTTCATAAAAATGTTCCTTATATTAACAAATAATTGGTTTATTATATTTATTTTTAAATGATTTTTTAAATGATCATTTTTTAATGATTATTTTTAAATGATTAATGCGTAAATATTTAAAAATTTTCTGAGTCCCTGGTGGCCAAGTGGTAAGGAATCTGCCTGCCAATTCAGGAGGCCTGGGTTCGATCCCTGGGTTGGAAAGATCCCCTGGAGAAGAAAATGGCAACCCACTGCAGTATTCGTGCCTGGGAAATCCCATGGACTGAGGAGCCTGGCAGGCTACAGTCTGTGGAGTTGCAAAGAGTCACATGACTGAGCGACAAACAACAGCAACAATTTCTAAGCCTTCATTAACAAAAGTGCTTTGGGGTTTTCAATAATTTCAAATATAAAAGGGTCCCAGAAAAGTCTGAGAACTGCTGCAAAAGAGAGTGAATGTCTTTATCTCACTCCTGAATCTCAGTTCTGCATCTTGCTCTTCTCAGTAGGAGAATAATGGACCATAGGAACTAGTCCATATCAGTATATACATAGCTGCTATGTTCTTTTTAATGGCTGCATTGTCTGCCTATTTAAATTTTTTAAAATAAATTTATTTATTTATGATTTATTTTGGGCTGTGCTGGGTCTCCATTGCTGCTTGGGCTTTTCTCTAGTTGCAGTGAGTGGGGACTACTCCCTAGTTGCGGTATAGGGGTTCTCACTGCGGTGCCTTCTCTTGTTCCAGGCACACACTCTAGTGGTACATGGGCTCAGTAGTTGCAGCTTCTGGGCTCTAAAGCACAGGCTCAATAGTTGTGCTGCAGGGTCCTAGTGGCTCCACGGAATTTGTGATCTTCCCTGACGAGGAATCGAAACTGTATCTCCTGTGTTGGCAGGCAGATTCTTTACCACTGAGCCACCAGGAAAACTCTTGTATGCCTATTACATGAATGTGATATATTATTAAACTGTTAATTATTAAACTATTAAACTGTTCCTCTATTGCTGAACATTTGTGATTGTTTCTACTTTTTATTTTATTTTTAAAATAATCTAAACAATGATACACTGAACATCCTTAGAAAGGTTTTAAACAACAAAGTCAGGGGCTTCCCTGGTGGTCCAGTGGTTAAGACTCCATGATTCCAATGCAGCGGGCACGGGTTTGATTGCTGGTCAGGGAACTAAGATCCCACAGGTCACTCAGTCAACAAAACAAACAAACAAAGGAAAACCAAGGAAGTGATATGATCAGGTTCATTTGTTTAAAAAGATCATGTGAAATGCTGAAATCTGAAGACTGTTGGATTGTAACAATTTCAATTTCCAGGGTGTAGCTATCGTACTATTAACAGATGTCATCACTGGTGAAGGCTGGAACCAAATGAAAGAAATGTCTTTGTTATTTCTTATAACTGCATGTGAATCTACAATTATAACAAAATAAAGAGTTTTAATTTTTTAAAAAAAACCTGACACCATTAGGATGGACACTACCAAAACAAATAAACAAAACAAAACAGAAAATAACAAGTGTTGGTGAGGATATAAAGAAATTGGAACTTCTGTGCACCACTGGTAGGAATGCAAAATGGTATAGACACTGTGGGAAACAGTATAAAAGTTCCTCAAAAAATTAAAAATAGAATTACCATGTGATCTAGCAATTCCACTTCTGGGTATACACTAAAAAGAATTTAAAGCAGGGTCTCAAAGGGATATTTGTACACTCTTGTTCATAGCAGCATTATTTACAAAAGCTAAAACGTGGAACAACTTCCCTGGTGGCTCAGTGGTAAAGTATCCACCTACCAAAGCAAGAGATCTGGGTTCAATCCCTGGGTTGGGAAGATCCCCCGGAGAAGGAGATGGCAACCCACTTCAGTATTCTTGCCTGGGAAATTCCATGGACAGGGGAGACTGGTGGGCTCCAGTCTGTGGGGTTGCAGAGAGTTGGAGCTGATTGAGCAAGTAAACAACAACAACAAAACATGGAGGCAATTCAAGTGTCTATCAGCAGATGAATGGGTAAACAAATTGTGGTATATACATCCAAACAAATATCACTCAGACGAAAAAAGGAAGGAAATTCTGACATATGGTACGACTTGGATGAATTATTATGCTAAGTGAAATAAGCCAGTCACAAAAAGACAAGTGTGATTCCACTGATAGGAGGTTTCTAGAGTGGTCAAACTAATAGAAAGAATTGTGGTTGCCAGGGACTTGGTGGGGGGTGGGAAATGGGGAGTTGTTATTTAATAGTGTCTATGGAGTTTTGGTTTTGCAAGATGAAAAAAATCTGGAGACTGGTAACACAACAATGTAGACATATTGTACTTAACACTGTAACTGTATACTTAGAAATGATTAAAACGGTCAATTTTATGTTATGTGGGTTTTTTTTTTTTACCTGAATTAGGAAATAAAAATGGAGAACTAGTAAAAAAAAAAAAATTACTCTGACTGAAGCAAAGTTTGGAATAACCAGACTAAAGGCAGGCAGGGTTCCTAGCAGAATGTTCCTATAGTCCAATGCTGGGGCTTGAACCAAGCAAGCGGCATGGAGCTAAATGGGTCCAAGTCTTTGCTCCCCTGTAATAGAATTATCCATCCACACCCTTGTCATAGCGGGCAGTGAATTCTTTCCCACTTTTGACTTTGTGTTTGGCTAGGTGACTTGCTTTGGCCAGTAGGAAGTTTGTGAATCTGACAAGAGAAGCTTTGAAATGTGTTTGCTCAATAGGACATGCCCTCTTGTGCTGCAGTTATCTGTCACCATAAGAACATTCCCTGAATAGCTGCTGCTCCTTCAGTTTGGGTCCTGGAATGAGTGTCCAGGAACAGGCCATATGCCCCGGGTAGCCACAGATCCAAGGAGAATGAGCAATATGTAGAGCGCACCTGAACTCAGTCTGGCTTGGAGCCTGAAGCTAGATGATTCAAGATACAGCTGACTCACAGACGCATGAGCATGACAGTGTGTGACTATTGCTTTAAGCTTCTGAACGGGTTTGGTTTGGTTTGGTTTTTGGTATAGAACAAGTAATCATTTTATAAGGGCACTTTAGGTACACCTTCAACTTTATACGGTGTTGTATGTTAATTACATCTCAATAAAGCTGGAAAAAAAATGGCATTTAGCAGACTTTTATAAATTTAAGCACCATTTTGCTGATAGCAAAGCTTACCATCCAGCAACATCCAATCCCCAAACACAGAAGACATTCCAAAGGTAGTCAGGAGAGTGCCGAGATGGTTTAACAGACAGCTAGCAAAAGCACAGAGTAAAAAATCCCAGGAGATCATTTCACAGATGGGAGTACAGAAGCCTAAGACCCTAGCTGTAGTTCATAACAGGGTGTTGGTATAATTACTGTAGGAAAACACAATCAATGTGTTTAGAATAATCTTTCTGGAGTGACCTGAGTCTGGGGATTGAAATGAATATAAATATTTCTTACTGGTTGGGATTATTTGGTTCAGTTCAGTTCAGTCACTCAGTCGTGTCTGACTCTTTGAGACCCAATGGACTGCAGCATGCCAGGCTTCCCTGTCCATCACCAACTTCCGGAGTCCACCCAAACCCATGTCCATTGAGTCGGTGATGCCATCCAACCATCTCATCCTCCGTTGTCCCCTTCTCCTCCTGCCCTCAATCTTTCCCAGCATCAGGGTCTTTTCAAATGAGTCAGCTCTTCACATCAGGTGGCCAAAGTATTGGAGTTTCAGCTTCAACATCAGTCCTTCCAATGAACACCCAGGACTGATCTCCTTTAGGATGGACCGGTTGGATCTCCTTGCAGTCCAAGGGACTCTCAAGAGTCTTCTCCAACACCACA
Source organism: Okapia johnstoni (assembly GCA_024291935.2). Lineage (NCBI taxonomy): Eukaryota > Metazoa > Chordata > Mammalia > Artiodactyla > Giraffidae > Okapia > Okapia johnstoni. Next base: position 29,484,580 of record CM044326.1, read on the forward strand.
GTTCAAAAGCATCAATTCTTCGGCACTCAGCTTTCTTTATAGTCCAGCTCTCACATCCATACATGACCACTGGAAAAACCATAGCCTTGACTAGATGGACCTTTGTTGAAAAGTGATGCCTGTGCTTTTTAATATGCTGTCTAGGCTGGTCATAACTTTCCTTCCAAGGAGTGTCTTTTAATTTCATGTCTGCAATCACCATCTGCAGTAATTTTGGAGCCCAGAAAAATAAAGTCAGCCACTGTTTCCATTGTTTCCCCATCTATTTGCCATGAAGTGATGGGACTGGATGCCATGATCTTACTTTTCTGAATGTTGAGTTTTAAGCCATTTTTTTCACTCTCCTCTTTCACCCTCATCGAGAGGCTCTTTAGTTCTTCTTTGCTTTCTGCCATAAGGGTGGTGTCATCTGCATATCCGAGGTTATTGTTATTTCTCCTGGAATCCTGATTCCAGCATGTGCTTCATGCAGCCCAGCATTTCACATGATGTACTCTGCATATAAGTTAAATAAGCAGGGTGACAATATACAGCCTTGACATATTTAATTATTTGGTTAAGATGCTATTTAGAATAAACGTTATCCTTTGTAATGAATCACTGGTCCTTGAAGGATGGAAGGGGCTCAGAATAGTTAACTTGCCCCAGCAAGGCAGTTGGTCTTCTGGAGAAATGATGTTAAATGGGGGACTTGGCGTTCATCTCTGTTGCTGGCAGTTCAGATATTCGTTAGCAACAGTAGCTAAGACAGCCTTGGTTAGTGGGAACCTGCACTTACTGTTGGGTTCATGCATGGCCTCCATCCCTCTGACTATGGCTACTTCCTTCATGTGTCCATTGTGACAGCACCAGGGTAGCCAGTGACTGAAGTTGGCTAATGTCAGATGGCCAAGTAATCTTGATGCCTTCTCCATGGTGAACAACTTCTGCTTCTGAGTTTTAGGGAGTCATTTGTTACACAGCCCCATTTTAGCTCTAACAGACTAATATAGAGGCATTAAATTTTTACTATGGAAAATTTCAGACATATACAAAAGTAGAAGAAATAATATGATGAAACTCTGGTTACCCCTGTCTCATATGGTCAGTCTTGTTTTCACCTATACCCTTGCCCACTTTGCCCTCAACTCTGGATTATCTTTTTTTTTTAATTAATTAATTTATTTAGTTTTGGCTGTGCTGGGTCTTCCTTGCTGTGCAGGCTTTCTCTAGTTGCAGTGAGTGGGGGCTACTCTCTAGTTGCGATTTGCGGGCTTTTCATTGTGGTGGCTTTTGTTGCAGAGCATGGGCTCTAGGGTGTGCAGGCTTCAGTAGTTGCAGCATGTGGGCTCAGTAGTTGTGGCACCTGTACTCTAGAGCACAGGCTCAGTAGCTGTGGTGCACAGACATAGTTGTCCTATGCAGCATGTGGGATCTTCCTAGACCAGGGATTTAACCCATGTCTTCTGCATTGGCAGGCAGATTCTTTACCACTGAGCCATCAGGGAAGCCACCGTATTATCTTGAAGCACGCTCAAGAGATCATATTATTTTCTCTGTAAATATTTCAGTATGTTGCTCCAAAAGATAAGGAATTAAACAAAATAATACAAAAAAATCAATAATAATTCATTAATAGAAACAGCAATCTATTCGGTGTTCATACTTCTTCGATTATCTTATAATTTTCTTCTCTTTTTCTTTTTTAAATTGTTGTTTGAATTGGGCTCCACATAATATCTGTGTACTGTGCTTGGTTGGTGAACCTTAAATGTCTAAGTTCCCCCACCATCTATCTTGTAAAGCTGTTTGGTTAAATAAATTGGATCATTCATCATTGTAGTTTGCCACAGTCTGGACTTGGCTGATTTTATCCTTGTGGCCCCATTTAATATGTTCTTTTGTCTTCTGTATTTTCTGTAAATTGAACAAATTAAAAAAATTTTTTTTGAAAGATTGCTTCTTAGGTGGTGATGTGTGCTTCCATCAGGAGCACCTGATCTCTGGTTGGCTCTCTTTTTTTTTGACATTTGCAGCCATTAATGTTCATTGCCTGGATTCATGAGGGTCTGCAAAATATTTTAACCACATCATTTATACTTCCTTTATTAGCAGGCATACTTCCACAAAGTGAAACTTCCCCTCATTGATTATTTAGTTATCCGGAGGGGGAGATCATATACAAAAGGGAGGATAAATATTTGATGCTTTCCTTTTATTTCCTGGTTGCCTAGCAGCCTCTAAACGGACTGTGGGGAAATTAACAAAATGGCGCCAGTCAGGCTCTCATGCCCTCTTGCCCCATGTTCTGTAAATAATGACTCTGCATGGTTATGTAGCAGCTGAGATTACTTGTAGCACTGCACATGCACATCATGAGGTACTCCTTTGGTCACGGGCTACTTTGTGTGGCATACCTGTACTTTGTGTGGGTATCATGGTTATGTCATGTGAGGTTGTGTTATGGCTACGGTTCAGCTCAGTTCAGCCACTCAGTCGTGTCTGACTCTGCAACCCCACGGACTGCAGCATGCCAGGCTTCCCTGTCCATCACCAACAGCCAGAGCTTACTCAAACTCATGTCCATTGAGTCGGTGATGCCATCCAACCGACCCATCCTCTGTCGTCCCCTTCTCCTCCTGCCTTCCATCTTTCCCAGCATCAGGATCTTTTCTAATGAGTCAGTTCTTCACATCAGGTAGCCAAAGTATTAGAGTTTCAGCTTCAACATCAGTCCTTCCAATGAACACCCAGGACTGATCTCCTTTAGGATGGACTGGTTGGATATCCTTGCAATCCAAGGGACTCTCAAGAGTCTTCTCCAACACCACAGTTCAAAAGCATCAACTCTTCGGAGATCAACTTTCTTTATAGTCCAACTCTCACATCCATACATGACCACTGGAAAAACCATAGCCTTGACTAGACAGACCTTTGTTGGCAAAGTAATGTCTCTGCTTTTAAATATGCTGTCTAGGTTGGTCATAACTTTTCTTCCAAGGAGCAAGTGTCTTTCAATTTCATGGCTGCAGTCACCATCAGCAGTGATTCTGGAGCCCCCCAAAATAAAGTCTGACACTGTTTCCACTGTTTCCCCATCTATTTGCCATGAAGTGATGGGACCAGATGCCATGATCTTAGTTTTCTGAATGTTGAGCTTTAAGCCAACTTTTTCACTCTCCTCTTTCACTCTCATCAAGAGGCTCTTTAATTCTTCTTCACTGTCTGCCATAAGGGTGGTGTCATCTGCATATCTGAGGTTATTGATATTTCTCCCGGCAATCTTGATTCCAGCTTGTGCTTCCTCCAGCCCAGCGTTTCTCACAATGTACTCTGCATATAAGTTAAATAAGCAGGGTGACAATATACAGCCTTGATGTACTCCTTTTCCTATTTGGAACCAGTCTGTTGTTCCATGTCCAGTTCTAACTGTTGCTTCCTGACCTGCATACAGGTTTCTCAAGAGACAGGTCAGGTGGTCTGGTATTCCCATCTCTTTCAGAATTTTCCACAGTTTGTGGTGATCCACACAGTCAAAGGCTTTGGCATAGTCAATAAAGCAGAAACAGATGTTTTTCTGAAACTCTCTTGCTTTTTTGATGATCCAGCGGATGTTGGCAATTTGATCTCTGGTTCCTCTGCCTTTTCTAAAACCAGCTTGAACATCTGGAAGTTCACGGTTCACGTATTGTTGAAGCCTGGCTTGGAGAATTTTGATGGTTGAGTCATATTCTATTGTACATATGTACCACATCTTCTTTACCCATGCCACTGTTGATGGGCATTCAGGTGGCCTCCATGTCTTGGCCACTGTATACAGTGCTGCAATGAAAATTGGGGTGCATGTGTCTTTTTGGATCATGTTTTTCTCCAGATATATGCCCAAGAGTTGGAATGGAGGGTCATATGGTAGCTCTATTTTTAGTTTTTAAAGAAACCTTCATCCAGTTCTCCATAGTGGCTGTATCAATTTACATCCCCATAGGAGGGTTCCCTTCTCTCCACACTGCAGGGCCACTCATCAGTGGAAGACAGGAGCAAATAATAAATGCGTCTCTAGTCTCCATTTCGCAAAGCTCCCTAGCTGATCCTGTGAGAATCCAGATGTATCAGAGGTCCCCTTGAGGAGGCGATCCTGTTTTGCTTTTGTTTCTTTGCTTCACTCTCATCCCTCACTCCTCCTCCCTGGTGTCAAATTAACTAAATGCAAGTTTTTGTCTGAAGCTCTGCTCTTAGGAGAACCCAGACAGAACAGGAAAAAGAAGAAAAGGTCTTAGGTCTGGGCCTGGGAAAGGAGGTTACCAAAGACCCCTCCTCTCCCCGCAATTTGGAACTTTTCAAAAGTCAGTGCCCTAGGAGAGAAACAGGGTGAGAAAATACCCACTCACTCACAGAAGAGTTTCCTATACTTACTTGGCTTTGGGTGGAGTAGGAACACAGGGAATAAAAAAAGCCTACTAGGGTTCCTGATATAAACCAAATTCATGCAAAGGGAAGCCCTAAATCATATTCTTTGTGTACTACAAAAAAATCCAAGCCGAAAATTTATTTAAGTAGTTCTGAGGTGGAAGTACTCCTAGGTGATGGACACAAGCAAACAAAAGCCCTCTCTGGAAGAACATATTTTAAATATAGATCTCAAAGAATTCCAAAGAATATTAAGCTAATAATCAAAAGTAAAATACCAACAACGAAAAAGTCATGGCGAAACAAACCACGAGGATCATGAATCAGCACAAACAGTATATAGAACATATAGAAGGTGAGAGCTACGAATACTGCATAAAATGGAATGATGAGATTCAGAATAGGAAATAAATATTTTAATATGTCTGAAGAAGTTTAAAAAGATATTGAAAATACGATGACAGAATAATAACAACAAAATCAGCCATGTTTGAATATGAATCAGATAAAATTTCTAGAAATTAAAATTGTAATAATAAAAATGAAAAAAATAATTGAAATTATAAACATCAAAGGACAAGGTGGAAAGCAAAATAAGACATAGTTGAAGAAAGAATTAGTCAATTGAAATACAAAGCTTAAGAAATTACCAAGAATTCAACAACGAATGATAAAAATGTGAAATAGGAAAGAGAAATTAAGAGGCATGGAAGAAATTTAACATTTATTCATGGTAAAACATCTCAGCAAACTAAGAATTAAAGGGAACTTCCACAACTCAGTGAAAGACATCCACCAAAAACCTACACCTATTGTCATATTTATGGTGAAAGACTGAATGCTTTCTATTCAAGATCAAGAAAAACCAAAGATGTATGCTCTTGGGACTTCCCTGGTGGTTCAGCAGCTAAGACTCCAAGCTCCCAGTGCAGGGGGCCTGGGTTTGATCCCTGGTCAGGAAACTAGATCTTATAAACTGCAACTAAGAGTTTGCATGTCACAACTTCAATTTTGCATGTCACAACTAAAGATCCCATGTGCTGCAACTAAGACCCACTGGAGCAAATAAATATTTTTAAAAAAGATGTACACTCTCTTCACTCCTATTGAACATTTAACCAGATGTCCTTACCAGTGCAATGCCAAGGAAAAGAGATAAAAGTCATGCAGTTTGTAAAGGAAGAAATAAAACTGTTTCTAATACCAAAAAATCATAATGACTGTATATAAAAATACAAATATCTACAAAAAACTATTATAATAAATGAATTTAGCAACTGTACAGGATACAAGGTCATCATAAAAAGAGCTATTGTAGTTCTCTCTATTTATTTATTTTTTTGGCTGTTCTGTGTAGCATGTGGGATCTTAGTTCCCCAACCAGGAATTGAACCCGTACTCCCTGCAGTGGAAGTATAGAGTCTTAACCAATGGACTACCAGGGAAGTCCCACCAATTGTATTTCTATAGATACTAAAATTAAAAAAAATTCATATGGTATATTTACAATAGCATAAAAAATATGAAATACTTGGTATAATTCTGGTATAAATACTTGGCATAAACCATGCAGGAAACGCAGGTTTGATTCCTGGGTCAAGAAGATCCTCTGGAGAAGGAAATGGCAACCCACTCCAGTATTCTTGACTGGAAAACTATGTCCATGCGGTTGCAAAGAGTTGGATATGACTTAGCAACTAAACAACAACAACAAAATTTACAATAGCATAAAAACTTGAAATACTTGGTATAAATCTAGCAAAATATATGCAAGCTTGGCATGCTGAAATCAACATGATGAGAAAAACTAAAGAAGACCTAAATAAGTGTTGGTGGATTAGAAACATCAATAGACCAATCCTTCCCAACTTAACCTATAGATTTAAGGCAATTCCAATAAAATTCCAGCATGTTCTTTCATAGATATCAACAAGACGATTCTAAAATAAGTATAGAAATACGAAGGACCTTGAATATCCAAAACAGCTTTGAAAAAAAAGAACTTTGCCACCTTTATTTCAAGACTTACTATAAAGCTACAATATTCAAGAGAGTATAGTATTGACTAAAGGATTGATACAGATGTCAGCGGAATTGTTAAAGTGATTAAACACAGAGGCCATTAGATTGAGGTGGGTCTAGTGTCTTGTAAGCAAACCAAAACCTAATCCAGAGTAAATTCCTATAAGTGTCTCAAGGTTAAGAAATTGAAACTAAAGAACCACCAATCACAAAGAGCCAAATAAGGCAACTGCTTAAGTTATAGCATATCAAATAATTTCCTGCTTTGCTTCCATGTATGCTCTACAAAAGCTTTCGTGCATCACTCCTGCTTGTAGAGAGCTCCTAACCACTTGCGTTGGTGCTGCCCAATTTGAATGAATGTTTGCTCAAATAAACTCTTCCAAATTTTACTGTACTTTATCTTTTAACAGGTTAGAACTGAGAATAAAAAGGTAAGCTCACACATATATGGTCAACTGATTTTTGATAAAGATGTCAAGTCAACTCAATGGACAAATAATATTCTTTTCAAAAAATTATACTGGAACAATTGGACATTCATTTAAAAACAAAAAGAAGAACCTCAACCCATAAATCACACCATATTTAAAAATAACTCAAAATGGACCATAGATAGAAATGTAAACCTAACTATAAATCTTCTAAAAAACAGTAGAAAAATCTTTGTGAACATAGGTCAGGCAAAGCTTTCTTAGATATTATACCAAAAGCACAATCCACAAGGAAAAAACCAATAAACTATATTTCATAAATGCTTTTAGGGTTTTGCTTTTCAAACACTATTAAACAGATGAAAAGGCAAGCCTCAGTCTGAGAGAAAATATTTGCAATATACATATTTGTTATAGGACTAGTATCCAAAATGTATGAAGAATTCCCAAAACTCACTAACAGGAAGGGGAACTTCTGTCTGAGGTGGCATGAAGAGGTTGGCAAATACTTTCCCCAAAAAACAAATATAAAACTGGACACATAAAAAACAAAAACAAAACAAAATAAACTTTGCAGTGGTTTGATGATTAGCCAAAGGCAAACAACAAATTGAGAATCATATATTCATGAAAAAAATGCTACAACTTTGAGCAATAACAGTAGGATTTTGCAGTCTTTTCACCTGGGGCTGCACCCATTGCCCCCTAGCTTGGTCACTGACAGTGATAGTGTTACCAGGGTGTGGATAGCATGAAAATCAGAAGTGTATCCACAGAAGGGGATACACTTGAACTGAAGTAGGCAAAAACTTAAACCAGCATCACTGCTAATAAAAGTAGGTAACAAATTGGAAAATCTGCAGTTTTGCTAGCCTGGTTGGGAGAGCAGCACACCAGCAAGAAACTTAATGGGGAGATCCTGGAAATCGGACAGCTATAGAAGGGCTAGATCAGTTCCCCACACAAGCCTGGCTGACGGGGAAAGTAAGTGCATTCACAGAGGAGATCTACAAGAGCCCTAGCAGAAAGTGAAGACCAACGCAGTCCTGAGAACTAGATGAACTTTGAATAAACTCCCCAATCCACACACAGATCAACTGGCAGGATGGAAATCCTATGGATTCAAGGGGTTTGCGCACATCCTCATATAAATGGAATAAAAGGACAGTATTTGTCCTTTGGCAACTGATTCATCTCACTTAATTTCTTTTAGAAAGCATAAAATTAAATAAAGCAGTAATTATAACATTGTATCATCAAGTTCATAACATATGTAAATTACATATAAAACTAGCAACATGCAAGAGGAGAGAAGCAATGGAGCTGTATTGGAGCAAGTCGCTATATTTAAGCAAAATTTAGTCAATATAAAAGTAGATAGTGATAAGTTAGGATCTTAATCCTTAAGAAACTACTAAGAAAATTACATTAAAAATGTAGTTAAAACAAGCAACAGAGAGTGATGACAGTACATTAAAAATATTTGCTTAACATAAATGAAGGCAACAAAGAGGAACAAAAAGGACATAAGAAAATAAATAGCAAAATGGACTGACATAAATAAAATCATATCAATACTTACATTAAATATGAATGGTCTAAACATTCCAGTAAAAAGATGTAGATTGTCAGAATATCTAATAAAGCAAGATCCAGTTGCACACTGTCTACAAGAGGCACATTTTTAAACTTTTTATTTATTTATTTTGGCTGTGCTGGATCGTTGTTGCTGCACACCAGCTTTCTTTAGTTGCAGTGAATGGGGGCTACTCTCTAGCTGTGGTGCACAGGCTTTCTCATTGCAGTGGAGTCTCTTGTTGCAGACTATGGGCTCTAGAGCGTGGGCTCCGTAGTTGTGGCACATGGTTTTAGTTGCCCTTTGGCATGTGGAATCTTCCTGGATCAGGGATCAAAACCATGTCCCCTGTGTTGGCAGATGTATTCTTAACCACTGGACCACCAGGAAAGTCCAGGAGTCACATTACATTCAAAAAATATAAATACATTGAATGTAAAAGAACGTAAAAACATATATCATGAGAAAAGTATTATTAATGACATTAATATCAGGCAAAAATTAGACTTAAAAACAAGAAACACTACTGCAAACAAAGAGATACTCCACAATGATAAAAGAATCAATGCATCAAGAAAATAAAACAATTATAAACAAATAAGCAGTTAATAACAGAGCACCAATACTTGTGAACCAAAACCTGACAGAAATGAAGGGAGATATAGACAGTTCAACAACTATAGTAGGGGATTTCAATTCGCCTCTCTTGGTAACTGATGAACAAATAATCAGAAAGTCTGTAAGGATATAGAAGACATGAACAATGGTCTCAAGCAATTTGACCTAACTTTGATAGAAAATCCAAACGAATAGCAGTAGAATACACACTATTTCCAAGCAAACACGTAACATTCTCTAGTCCCTAAGACTCTATAAATTTAGTCCAGAAAAGAAGACTTAAGAAACAACACAATTTTTACCAGAGATGTATTACAGCCACAGGCATTAATTTCTGCAAAAATCCCCTAGTCAATAATATGTTAAAAAGACTGAGGTCACACAAGGTATGTTCTTCATACACAACTGAATTAAATTAGAAATCAAAAAGAGCAGAAAATTGAGAAGCCTCCAAGTATTTGGAAGTTAAAGAAGATACTTCCTGTTTTAGAGACATTTTATTATTATTTATTTATTTTCGGTCACGTTAGGTCTTTGTTCTGTGCGCTGGGTTTCTCTAGTTGCAGTAGCAAGGGCTACTCTTCGTTGTGGTGCACAGCCTTCGCACTGCAGTGACTTCTCTTGTTTCAGAGCACAGGCTCTAGGTACACGGGCCTCGTAGCACTCAGGCTCAATAGTTTCGGCATGCAGGCTCAGTAGTAGTGGCACGTGGGGCCAGTAATTGTGGCACAAGGGTTTAGTTGCTCTGAGGCATGTGGAAATTTCCCAGGCCAGGGATTAAAACTGTGTCCCCTGCATTGGCAGGTGGATTCCTATCCACTGTACCAATAGGGAACTCCTAAACAAGACACTTCTTAAAAAAAAAAAAAAGAAAACAAAGTGGAATAAATTGAATTGAACAAAAATTCAAACACAGTATATCTATATTTATTGCATGTCATTGAATCAATGCTTAAAGAATAATTTATAGTTTTAAATGCTTAGGTTAGAATAGGAGAAAAACAAAATATTAATAATCTCAGTTTTTGCTTCAAAGAGTTCGAAAAAGAAAAGCAATGTTATACAATGTATTAATAGAAAAAAGAAGAAAAACTGTATGATCATTTCAATGATGTGGGTAAGCCATTTGATAAAATCCAACACCCTTTCATGATAAAAAATACTCAGAAAACTCTAAATAGCAGGGAACTTCCTCAATCTGATAAAGGGCATCTATGAAAAACCCATATTTAGTGGTAAAAGACTGGAAGCTCTCCCCCTAAAATCAGGAACAAGACAAAGATGTTCAATTTCACCACTTCTACCAGGATAATTACAGAAGTAAAGGGTGGAGGGAGAGGAAGAGGATTCTTTTGGAAAGGAAGAAAGTAAAACTATCTCTATTTTCAGATAACATGATCTTGTATATAGAAAATTCTATGGAAGCCACAGAAAAACCTATTTAAAATAATAAATAAATTCAGAAAAATGTCCTTGAACAAAATTCAAGTGAATTCAAGAGCAATGACCAATTCAAAAGTGAAACTAAGAAAGCAATTCCATTTACAATAGCATAAAAAAGAATAAATTACTTGCAAATAAATTTAAAGAAAAGTACAAGATTCACACACTGAAATCTACAAAACATCACTGAAAGAAATTAAAGAAGAGCTTCATATGTTTATGGAAAGATCTCTCATGATCATGGATTAGATGAAGACAATATTCTTAAGATAGCAATACTCCCCAAATTGGTCTACAGATTTAGTGGAATCAAAATCAAAATCCCAGCTGTGTTTTTTGCAGAACTTGAAAAGCTGATTCTAAAACTCATATGGAAATGCAAGTGACTCAGAATAGTCAAAATAACCTTGAAAAAGAAGAACAAAGTTGGAGGAATCACACTTTCTGATGTTAAAACACTTATAACAAAGCTACAGTAATAAGGACTGTTTAGTATGACACAAGAATAGACATATAGATCAATGGAATAGAATTTAGAGTCCAGAAATAAACCCTGACATTTATGGTCATCTGATTTTCAGCAAGGGTGCCTAGGCACTCAGTGTGGAAAAATAGCCTTTTAAAAAAGTGATACTAGGATACTGGATAACTACATGTGAAAGAAAAAAATTAACCCCTTCCTTATACCTTACAAAAAAGTTAACTCCAAATGGATTATATTCCTAAGCAGAAGAGCTAAAAATCTAAAACTTTTAGAAGAAAACATGGGCATAAACTTTCATGACCTTGGATTAGGCAAAGCATTCTAAGATGCAACAGCAAAAGGACAAGCAACAAAAGAAGAAACAAGTAAACTGTACTTCAGCAAATTTTAAAACTGTGGGGTTCAAAGGATACTGTCAAGTAAGTGAAATGATAACTAAGAGAGAGAAATTTTTTGCAAATCATGTATCTGCTAAGGTATGTGTATCCAGAATACATAAAGAGCTCTTACAACTCAACAATAGGCAGACAAACAATCCAATTAAAAATTTGGCAAAATGTTGAAGAGATATTTCATCAAAGAAATAAAACATGTACTTAATACACAATCAAGCACATCTACTCCTAGTTATCTACCCAAGTGAAATGAAAACATATGTTTACCACACAAAAACTTGTTTATGGCGAATTTCCTGGTGATCCAGTGGTTAAGATTTCATGCTTCCAATGCAGGAGATGTGGGTTTGAGCCCTAGTCAAGAAACTAAGGTCCTGCATGCTGTATAGTGTGGCAAAAAACAATAACAACAAAAGCTTATTTATGAACATTTATGGTAACATTATTCACAATAATCTAAAACTGGTAACAATCCAAATGCTCATCAACTGGTAGATGAATAAACAAAATGTGATATAGCCTTATAATGCATTCAAATCAGTTCAGTTCAGTCGTTCAGTCATGTCCGACTCTTTGCTACCCCATGAACCACAGTATGCCAGGCCTCCCTGTCCATCACCAACTCCCAGAGTCCACCCCAACCCATGTCCATTGAGTTGGTAATGCCATCCAGCCATCTCATCCTCTGTCATCCCCTTCTCCTCCTGCCCTCAATGTTTCCCAGCATCAGGGTCTTTTCAAATGAGTCAGCCCTTCGCATCAGGTGGCCAAAGTATTGGAGTTTCAGCTTCAACATCAGTCCTTCCAATGAATATTCAGGACTGATCTGCTTTAGGATGGACTGTTTGGATCTCCTTGCAGTCCAAGGGACTCTCAAGAGTCTTCTCCAACACCACTGTTCAAAAGCATCAATTCTTCGGCGCTCAGTTTTCTTTATAGTCCAGCTCTCGCATCCATACATGACCACTGGAAAACTCACGGCTTTGATTAAATGGATCTTTGTTGGCAAAGTAATGTCTCTGCCTTTTACTATGCTGTCTAGATTGGTCATAGTTTTTCTCCAAGGAGCAAGCATCTTTTAATTTCATGGCTACAATCACCATCTGCAGTGATTTTGGAGCCCCAAAAAATAAAGTCAGCCACTGTTTCCACTGTTTGCCCATCTATTTGCCATGAAGTGATGGGACCAGATGCCATGATCTTAGTTTTCTGAATGTTGAGCTTTAAGCCAACTTTTTCACTCTCCACTTTCACTTTCATCAAGAGGCTCTTTAGTTCTTCTTCAGTTTTTGCCATAAGGGTGGTGTCATCTGCATATCAGAGGTTTTTTATATTTCTCCCGGCAATCTTGATTCCAGCTTGTGCTTCCTGCAGCCCAGCATTTCTCATGATGTACTCTGCATATAAGTTAAATAAGCAGGGTGACAATATACAACCTTGACGTACTCCTTTTCCTATTTGGAACCAGGCTGCTGTTCCATGGCCAGTTCTAACTGTTGCTTCCTGACCTGCATACAGGTTTCTCAAGAGGTAGGTCAGGTGGTCTGGTATTCCCATCTCCTTCAGAATTTTCCACAGTTTATTGTGATCCACACAGTCAAAGGCTTTGGCATAGTCAATAAAGCAGAAATAGATGTTTTTCTGAAACTCTCTTGCTTTTTTGATGATCCAGCAGATGTTGGCAATTTGATCTCTGGTTCCTTTGCCTTTTCTAAAACCAGCTTGAACATCTGGAACTTCACGGTTCACGTATTGCTAAAGCCTGGCTTGGAGAATTTTGAGCATTACTTTACTAGCGTGTGAGATGAGTGCAATTGTGGGGTAGTTTGAGCATTCTTTGGCATTGCTTTTCTTTGGGATTGGAATGAAAACTGACCTTTTCCAGTCCTGTGGCCACTGCTGAGTTTTCCAAATTTGCTGGCATATTGAGTGCAGCACTTTCACAGCATCATCTTTCAGGATTTGAAATAGCTCAACTGGAATTCCATCACCTCCACTAGCTTTGTTCATAGTGATGCTTCCTAAGGCCCACTTGACTTCACATTCCAGGATGTCTGGCTCTAGGTGAGTGTGAGCGATCACACCGTGGTAATTATCTGGGTTGTGAAAATCTTTTTTGTACAGTTCTTCTGTGTATTCTTGCCACCTCTTCTTACTATCTTCTGCTTCTGTTAGGTCCCTACCATTTCTGTCCTTTATTGAGCCCATCTTTGCATGAAATGTTCCCTTGGTATCTCTAATTTTCTTGAGGAGATCTCTAGTTTTTCCTAATCTATTGTTTTCCTCTATTTCTTTGCATTGATTGCTGAGGAAGGCTTTCTTATCTCTCCCTGCTATTCTTTGGAACTCTGCGCTCAAATGGATTACTATATATAATGCATTAATGCATTATTATATATCAATAGAAAATAAACTATTGGTAAATGCTATAACATTAAAGAATCTCAAAAACATTATGCTAAACGGAGAAAAACAGAAACAAAATATTACTTACATATTGAATCATTTCATTTGTGCAAAATTCAAATAATGCAACTCTATAAAGATATAAAACAGATCACCAGTTGCCTTGGTCTTGGGGTGGGAGCAGAGACTGAGGACAAATGGGCACAAGGGAATTTTTGAAGTGATGAAAAATTTCTAAAACTATATGGTGGTGATAGTAGTACAAGTTTCTTTTCTTTTTTTCTTTTTTTCTTTCGTTGTACAAGTTAAAATGAGTAAGTTTTGTGGCCTGTAAATGAAAAATTCTTAATTAAAAGCCCAAATCACACAACTTTAAAAATGTGGAAAATATTTTAATAGAAACCTCATCAAAGAAGATATGTAGATGACAATAAGCACAGTTTAAATGCTCAATATCATCATTAAGAATACGAAAATTAAAACTACAATGTGATGCCATTACATACTTGTTGGAATAGCTAAAAGAAAAATGGAGAGAATGAAGAGTATTTGGAATTTTTACATGTTACTGGGTGAAACTGTAAAACAGTACAATCATTTTGTTGGGTGCACTTGGTGCAGTCACTTGGTGCAGCCACTTGGAACATAATTTGGCAGTTTCTCTTAAAGTAAAATATACACTTACCATATGCCCCAGAAATCTGACTCCTAGGTATTTACTCATGAGAAGTGAAAATATACATCTACCCCTTAAAAATCTGTATACTAACATTTATACCAGAGTTGAAGAGAAAGTTGAGAATTTGGGAAGTTGAAGGTGGCTGGAATATGCAGAGTACTGGAATAAGAAATCTGTACAGAGAAAGAGAGCTCCCATAATCTGTAGTCTTCAACTGAGTACTAAATAGCACATTACATGAGGATGCTACCAAAGCAAAGGACAAGAGGAACAATAACCAGAACCAACAAAACTGGGAATAGTTCATGTTCTCAACAGCTGGGTGCAAGGATCTCTTGACAGAGTAGACATCAGAGAGATGTTTCAGAAGAGTATTGCCAAATGATTCCTTGAATAAAGACTACTCTGACTCCACGAGAAAAAAAAAAAGAAATCACAAGCAAGTCTCAAATGAGTCATATTGTTACCAAATAACTAACTGCATGTAAGATCAAAATCAAAGAAATACAAAAAACTCCAAAACACAATTTTAAATGACAATATCTGGCATCCAATAAAAAAGCACCAGGTATAGAGAAAGATTCTAGGATGATATCAAAATAGGAAGCACCAGGAATCTGTCTCCCCACCTCGAGTTGCACCAGCAAATTCTTTCTGATGTATCTGTTTTGGAAATCTGGAATCTGTTGAAGGCTTTCGTTTCCAGGGGAGGACTTGGATGGTGAACTGTAGCTAATTTCAGCCAATTTTAGCTCTTAGCACAGTAGCAGCTACCCATCTTCCACCCCACAGCCACATGGCAGGCAGCTGTGCACATATTCCTGCAACAGCTTGCATGCAGTAAGTAGAAGCAAATATCAGAGATCCTGTCCTCCAAATATCAGGGTCTCTTTTGTGATGGCTGATTGCTGTTTCTGATTATAGAGGTAGAGACAAAGAGGTTGGCAGCCATTGTTGTTGCATCTCTCCTATTGTTGCGAGCTCCTCCCTCTCTAGCCAAAGTGACATCCATAGGATTTAAAGGTATGGCATCTTTTTATCCACCCTTCATTTTTATCTTTTTCCCCTCTCAGGAACCAGACATTAAAGACTAGGATATTAACAAAAATATGCATATACAAGGAAAATTAGAAAATGACCATGCATGCCCAGGGAGTCTCAGAAAAGATATGAGAAGACATTGAATTTATACCTCAGGCTGATCCTGAGCACAAAGACAGCCTACAACAATTAAAAAACTAAGTAAAACAAAAAAACCCAGTAAATTCTTGGAAAAAGGGATAATCTGATTTTCAGAATTATCATATTAATTGATTCAAATATCCAGTGTTCATAAAAAATGACAAGGCACACAAAGAAACAGTAAGTATGGGTGACTCAAAGGGGGAAAAAAAAATCAGTGGAAACTATCTCTGAAAAAGATATAATGGCAGATATACTACACAAAGACTTCAAAACAATTGTCTTAAAGATGCTCAAAGAACTAAAAGAAAATGGGGTAAAGTAAAAAAAATGATGTGTGAACAAAATGGAAATATCAATAAAGAGACAGAAAACTTAAAAAGGAACGAAAAAGAAATTCTGGAGCTATAAAATACAATAACTGAAATGAAAAACTCACTCAAAGTCAGATTTGAGCAGGAAGAAGAAAGAGTTAGCCAACTTGAAGATAGGACAATGAAAATTATTGAGTCTGAGGAAAAGAAAGAAAAGAGATGAAGAAAAGTAAACAGATCCTAAGAGACCTATGGGACACCATCAAGAGGACCAAAATAAGCACTGTGGCAGTCCCAGTAGGAGATGAGAGAGAGAAAGGGGCAGAAAGAATTTGAAGATATAATAACTGGAAACATCACAAATTTGATGAAAGACATAAATATTAACATCCAGGAAGCTCAGCAAACTCCAATAAGATGAACTCAAAGAGAATCACATCAAGAGTCATAATTAAACTATAAAAAGCCAGGCAAAGAGAATCTTAAGAGCAGCAAGAGAGAAGCAAATCATCACACACAAAGGAACCTTAATAAGATAACTGTCAGATTTCTGACAATTTTTGAGCCATAAGACAGTAGGCTCATACATTTGAAGTACTAAAAGAAAAAAAGTGTCAACCAAAAGTCCTATATCCACCAAAACTGTTCTCTAAAAGTGAGGGATAAATCTAGAAATTCCTAGATAGTTGTAAATTGAGGGACTTTGTGACCCATAGACCTGCCCTGCAAGGAAGGGATAGTTGGGGATTTGGGGATGGGCATGTACACACTGGCTATGTTTAAAATGGAGAGCCAACAAGGACCTACTGTATAACACATGGAACTCTGCTCAATGTTGTATAGTAGCCTGGATGGGAGGGGAGTTTGGGAGAGAATGGATACATGTGTTTGTATGGCTGGGTCCTTTTGCTGCTCATCTAAGTCTGTCACATTGTTTATTAATCTGCTATGCTGCTGCTGCTGCTGCTGCTAAGTCGCTTCAGTCGTGTCCGACTCTGTGCGACCCCATAGACGGAAGCCCACCAGGCTCCGCCGTCCCTGGGATTCTCCAGGCAAGAATACTGGAGTGGGTTGCCATTTCCTTCTCCAGCGCATGAAAGGGAAAAGTGAAAGTGAAGTTGCTCAGTTGTGTCCGACCCTTAGAGACCCCATGGACTGTAGCCTACCAGGCTCCTCCGTCCATGGGATTTTCCAGGCAGGAGTACTGGAGTGGGGTGCCATTGCCTTCTCCATAATCTGCTATACTCCAATACAAAATAAAAAGTTTAAAAATAGATAAATAAAAGAAAAAAAGAAAGAAATGCTCAAGACAGTCCTGCAAGTTGAAAAGAGGATACTAGGCAGTAACTTAAAGTCATAGAGAGAAATAAAGATATCAACATATGTAAATACATGGGCAATTATAAATGCTAGTATTGTTGTAACAGTGGTTTGTAACTGTGCTTTTTGTTTTCTATGTGATTTCAGGGACTAAAACATTTAACGGAGAAGGCACTGGCGACCCACTCCAGTACTCTTGCCTGGAAACTCCCATGGACAGAGAAGCCTGGTAGG
This sequence comes from Okapia johnstoni, assembly GCA_024291935.2. Taxonomy (NCBI): domain Eukaryota; kingdom Metazoa; phylum Chordata; class Mammalia; order Artiodactyla; family Giraffidae; genus Okapia; species Okapia johnstoni. The sequence goes on from CM044326.1 coordinate 29,502,073, forward strand.
CTGCAGTCCATGGGGTCGCCATGAGTCAGACACGACTCAGCAACTTCACTTTCACTTTTCACTTTCATGCATTGGAGAAGGAAATGGCAACCCACTCCAGTGTTCTTGCCTGGAGAATCCCAAGGACGGCTGAGCCTGGTGGGCTGCCGTCTATGGGGTCACACAGAGTCGGACACGACTGAAGCGACTTAGCAGCAGCAAAACATTTAAAGAAAAAATCAATTGTTACTACAAATGCTAATATTAACGTAAATACTCTGTAATCAAATCAGAGTATCTTACCTTTAAAATGTTAAATATAATCCCCTTTGTAACCACAAACAATAGTTATAGAATATATACGAAATGAAATGAGAAAGGAATTCAAATATTTTACTACCAAAAAAAGAACTAAACACAAAAGACAAGAATGCAGAGAATAAGAAGCAAAAAGTCTATAAGGCATATAGAAAACAAATAGCACAATGACAAATAATTCACTCTCATAGGTAGTTACATTAATATAAACATTTCAATCAAAGAGATTGGAAGAATGGATAAAAATATATGATCCAACCATATGCTGTCTACAAGAGATTCACTTGAGATCCAAAGACATAAACAGGTTAAAATTGAAAGGATGGAAAAAGATTTTTCATGCAAATTGTAACCAAAAGAGAGCAAGAGTGGCAACACTAATATCATACAAAATAGACTTTAAATGAAAAAAATTATAAGAGACAATGAAGGATGTTACGAATTAACAAAAGATTCAATACAGCAAGAATATGTAACCATTATAGACATTTGTACACCTAATGACAGATTATCAAAACATATGAAACAAAAATGACAGAATTGAAGGGAAAAATAGGTATTATTACAATAATAGTTGGAGGCTTTAATATCTCATTCACCACGACGGACAGAATAACCAGACAGAACATAAGTAAAGAAATAAAGGATTAAACAATACAATGAACCGACCAGATCTAACACACATATACAAAACACTCTACCTAACAGCAGATACACATTCTCCTCAAAAGCACATGGGACATTTTTCAGTGTAGACTATATATTAGGCCACAAATCAAGTCTCAATAGATTTTAAAAAATAGATATCATACAAAATATCTTGTCTGCTCAAAAGGGGATGAAGTTCGAAATCAAAAAAAGGAAGTTCACAAATTGTGGAGATTAAACAACATATTTTTAAACAACCAATGGATCAAAGAAGAAATCCCAAAGGAAATTGGAAAATACTGAGAGGGACTTCCCTGGTGGTCCAGTGGTTAAGAGTTCACCTGCTAATGCAGGGGACATGGGTTCAAACCTTGGTCTGAGAATTAGGATCCCACATGCCACGGGGCAACTGAGTCTGTGCTCTAGAGCCTGTAAGGTGAAACCACTGGAACCTGTGTGCCCTAGAGCCTGTGCTCTGCAACAGGAGAAGCCACCGCTATGAGAAACTTGCCCACTGCAACTAGAGAGTAGCCCTTGCTTGCTGCAACTAGAGAAAATCCCCTCGTAGCAACAAAGATCCCGTGCACTGCAATGAAGACCCAGTACAACCATAAATAAAAATAAAAAGAGAAAATACGTAGAGGTAAATGAAAATACAGCATACAAAAACACAGGATGCAGCAAAAGTAGAGCTAAGGGGGAATTTACAACTATAAATGCTTACATTAAAAATACAAAACAGAAAAGAGTTCAAAACAACCTAACTTTATAATTTAAGGAACTAAAAAAGAAGAACAAACTAAATGCAAAGCTAGCAGAAGGAAGGAAATAATAAAAATTAGAGCAGCAATAAGCAAAACAGAACAGAAAAATAACAGAAAAGCAATGAAACCAAAAGATGGCTCTTTGAAAAAAATCAACAAAATTGTCAAACTTTTAGCTAGTTGGACTAAGGAAAAAATAGAGGAGATTCAAATGACTAAAATCAGTACAGTAAAAAGATTATTACCAATTCTATAGGGGAAAAAAGGATTATAAAATAGTACTATTACAATTGTATAGCAATAAATTGGATAACCTAGATAAAAATTTCCTAGAAACACAAAACCTACCAAGATTAAAGCATGGAGAAATATAAAATCTGAATAGACCTATAACTAGTAAGGGGATTGAATTAGAAATCCAAAATCTGCCAACTGAGAAAAGCCCTGGACCTGATGGAGTCACTGGTAAATTCCATCAAAGATTTTAGAATATGTGCTGCTGAAGTGAGCACTCCATCAAAGATTTAAAGAACTAATACCAATCCTTCAAATCTTTCCAAAGAAGTGAACAGGTGGGATGCTTTGTAACTCATTCTATGAGATCAGGATAACTCTTATACCAAAGACAAAGATACTATAAGAAAAGAAAACTACAGATCAACATCCCTATAAACATTCTGAAAAAAGTCCTCACAGAATTCAGCAGAATATTAAAAAGATTATATATCATGGACAAGTGAAATTTATTTCTGGAATGCAAGAATGGTCCAACATAGCAAAATCAATGAATATAATATCCCACATTAACAGAATGAAGGGAAAAAAAAAACACATGATCATCTCAGTTGACGCAGAGAAGAATTTGAAAAAATCCAACTCTTTTACAATGAAACAAACTAAGAAACTACCTCAATGTAATAAAAGTCATATATGAAAAATACACAGTAAACATCATACTCAATTGTGAAAGACTGAAAGCTTTTCCTCTAAGATCAGGAATACAGCAAGGATGTCTGCTTTTATCACTTTTATTCAACATGGCACTGAAAGTTCTAGCCAGAGCAATTAGATGAGAAAAAGAAATAAAAGCATCCAAAGTGAAAAGGAAGAAGTAAAATTACCTGTTTGTAGATAATATGATCTTATATGTTGAGAAGCCTAATTTTGTTGAGATTTAGCAACAACAAAACATCCTGGTAGATTCAATAAGTAGCAGGATACAAATCAACACACAAAAATCACTTGTGTTTTTATACACAATGAGCAATCTGAAAAAGAAGTTATAAAAATAATTCCATTTACAATTGCTCCAAAAAATCAAATACTTTGGAATTTACTTAACCAAGGGGGAGAAAGATTTGTACAATGTAAACTACAAAACACGGAGGAAATAAATGAAAGATATACATAAATGTAAATACATCTCATACTCATTGATCAGAAGACTTTATATTGTTAAAATGTCAATATTACCTAAAACAACCTACAGATTCAATGCCAGTGACTTCTTTGTGACAATAGGAGGAAAAAATCCTAAAATTCATATGCAATCTCAAAAGACCCTGAATGCCCAAAACAATCTTGAGAAAGAGAAACAAAACTAGAGGACTCACATTTCCTGATTTCAAAACTTAAAGCTACAGTTATCAAAACATGTGGTATTGGCATAAAGATAGACCTGAAGACCAATGGAATAGGATAGAGACCCCAGAAACAAACTCTGATATATATGATCAAATGATTTTTTATAAAGGTGCCAAGACCATTCAGTGAGGTAAAGTACAGTCTTTTCAACAAATGGTGCTGAGAAAATTGGATAGCCACATGCAAAAGAATGAAGGTAAATTCATAACACCATATGTAAAAACTCACTCAAAATGGATGAAGGACCCAAATGTAAGACCTGAAACAATAAAACTCTTGGAAGAAATCATAGGACCAAATCTTTACAACACTGGATTTGGCAATGATTTCTTGGCTATGACACTGAAGGTACAGATAAGAAAAGAAAAAAAAATAGACAAATTAGACTTCATGAATATTTTTAAAGACGCATCTCTTGCCTCTCCTGCATTGGCAGGCGGATTCTTAACTGCTGCGCCACTTAGGATGCCCCAAAGCAACAAGAGGGAATTATAAACAGGCAGGCCACCCTCAGTGCATTTTCTCAACCTCAGAGAGTGAAGAGTATGAAGGTTGCCCATCCTTCAGTTTGCAGATAAGCAGATCTTCCTGTGCAACGTCATTTCTTGGCTGGAATCCCCATCTGTGCATCACTGTGGGTGCACTGGTGAGGGTTCCGATGCACCGCATCAGCCCACTTCTGTTGGTTTCACCTCAGTGTGGCTCTCTTCCTGGCAGCCCTCTGTGGTCCATCGCGCCACTTTCAGGGTGAGGGCATTAAAGCCTCCTCCAGGTCTGGCTCCAGCCCAGATACAGCATCTCTCTCCTGGTGCATCCCTTCTGCGTTCTGGCAGCATACAGTCTCTTGGCGCCAGACATCTTACCTTTCCTCCGTGATCCCTTCCACCAGCCCCAAGGCCCAGACTGGACTCTAACGGTCAGATTCTGTGGCACAGTACCTGCCCTTCCTAAGTATTTAGTGAGTGGACAAGGGAAGAAGGAGAAGTGCTTTTACAATGGTATTAGATAAACAGCTTCTCTTCTGAACTCTTGTTGGGAGAGTAGGATTTGATGAGCATGTGTGGGATCCTAAGAACTCGTTTTCTGTTGGTGATGGTCCCTTCTGAAAAATCTTGATTCCTCTCTGCCTTTTTCTTCTGCGGGCCCACCATTCTTCTCTCACTAAGTCATTGCCTCTCTCCCACTCCTTGCCTCCCTTTCTCCTTCCCTTTCCTTCCCTTCTTTTTCTGCTTCTCTTTCCCCTTAGTTCAGCTTCTTTGTGCTCAGCTTCTACTAGCTTGCTCCATCCACTTCACCTTACACGCTGTATTTCTGATGACCATTTTAAAAACATCGCAACTAATGATGTCTGCAGAAGCATCTTGCTCTGACTTTGCAATGGAATTTTTGAACCTTTCCAGCCTTACCTCTGTTCTTCTCAGCCTAGCCTCCTCCAGTCTCTCTAGGAGCCAGGCTCTTTCTCTCTCCTTCTCATCATTACTAAATTGTTCTTCCAGACACACATGGAAGTCTTCTATGCAGCCCATGGTGTTTGTAGTCCTACAGGGTAGCCCCCAAGGTTCTCCAGTTTTGTGATTTTTTTTTATTGTGGTAAAATACCCATAATATAACATCTATCATTTTAGCCATGTTTAAGTCCACAGTTCAGTGATATTAAGTACATTCACATTGTTGTGTAACCATCACCAACTTTCATCTCCATAACTCTTTTTATCTTGTAAAACTGAAACTTCAGACCCTTTAAATAATAACTCCTCATTCTTCCCTAGCACCAACCCCTGGTTAACCACCATTTTACCTCCCATCTCTATGAATTCAACTCCCCTAAGTACCTCATCTAAGTGGAATCATACTGTATTTATCTTTTTTGTGATTGGCTTATTTCACTTAGTGTAATATCCCTGAATGTCAGGGGACATTCAACTTTAAGGGATCCAATATGTTGCATTTTCTTCCTTTGTGTGCCATTTCTCAAGGACTTATCAGTCCCTGGAATACAGGAACGAGTAGAGCTGCACACAGTTCTCAGGATGGAGATCACGGGAAAGAGCACCTGCTTGGATTCCCTTCAGTGACTCTCTTCAGCGACCTTGTACTTAATAGACTATCCATTTGGTTGCAACTGGTGGAATTTCATTCTTTTTAATGGCTGAGTAATCATTTTACTGAAGATATATAAGCATGCATTTCTGCTAATAAAATACCCTTGTTCCACTAGAGACTTGGGTCTCCCGCGTCCTTTTTGTCTCTGGCTAATTCTTCGGAGCATGGAAACCTACCAAGCTCACTTTCTCGCCTGGGCTTTCAAGATCTCCTTGAGAGGACGCCCTGTGCCTTCATGAGCAGCACAAGTCCTGTGTATGGGCTTTATTGGATTTCCACGTAACCCGAGGGACATTGCTCTTTCTCTCTCTTTCTTTCTTTTCGTCAACTCCAGTCCCCAGGTCCCGGTCTGTAAAAGACTGCAACACCTGAGGTTTATCTATGTTATAGCATATTGCAGAATTTCCTTCCTTTTTAAGGCTCAATAATATTCCATTGTGTGCATATACCACATTTTGGTCATCTATTCATTCATCAATGCAGATCTGGTTTGCTTCTGTGTTTCAGCTACAGTGAATAAAGCTGCTATGAACATGTGTGTACAAATATAGTGTTGATACCCTACTTTCAATTATTTTGGGTATATACCCAGAAGTAAAATTTCTGGGTCATATGCTTTCCTGGTTACTCAGACAGTAAAGAATCTGCCTGCAGTGCAGGAGACCCAGGTTTGATCCCTGGATAGGGAAGATCCCCTGGAGAAGGGAATGGCAACTCACTCCAGTTTTCTTGCCTGGAGAATCCCATGGACAGAGAGCCTGGAGGGTTACAGTCCATGGGGTCGCGAAGAGTCAGACACGACTGAGCAACTGAGCACGCACACACACTTGTTGCTCTGAGGCTGGCTGCTTCTCTGGGGTGACACTGTTTCATGCCTTCTGCTAATCGCCCAGTGAGACACACCTGGGGTTGGGGGGAGATGATCTTTGTGGTTTCAATTCATACACAAATGTGTCTGCTCTTGATGGTAGGTACCTCAGACCACTTGCCACAAAGGCCCTCTCCGTGATAAAATGATAGAGACCTGATGTTGCTACCATCTTGCCAGAAGACCCCACTCTCTTTCCTGCTTAGGCAACATTCCATTTAGGTGGATAGTCTGTGCCCCTACTATCTCACTCCTCCTCCTCATACCCTCTCTGAAACAGCGTACTTTGGTCATCTTGCTAGTTCCTTGCTAGCAAGTTAGTAAATCTGACATATTCTCAAGAAAAAAAAATCAACAGGTACATGAAGAAGTATGAAAATATTACCCATAATGATAAGAAAAGTCAATAGAGACAGACTAAAATATGACAGGGACGATAGAATTAGTAGACAAGAACATTAAAACTAAAAACAGCAATTATAAATATATCCCATATCTTTAAAAAAAGTAGACAAAGCCTGAGCATAAAAAGAGACCTGAAAAGTAATTCTAAAAATGCAAATTTAATTACCAGATAAGAAAAATATTATATTGATGTTGTTATTCAGTCACTAAGTCATGTCTGACTCTTTGCAACCCCATGGACTATAGCACACCAGGCTTCCACGTCATTCACTATTTCCCAGAGTTAGCTCAAACTATGAGCCATACTGTGTAGAGCCACCCAAGACGGTAGGTGAACTCTCCACCATGGTGGAGAGTTCTGACAAAATGTGGTCCATTGGAGAAGGGAATGGCAAACCATTTCAACATTCTTGCTTTGAGAACCCCATAAACAGTATGAAAAGGCAAAACAATATGACACTGAAAGATAAGCTCCCCAGGTCGGTAGGTGCCCAATATGCTACTGGAGAAGAGCAGAGAAATAGCTCCAGAAGGAATGAAGAGGCTGAGCTAAAGCAGAAACACCACCCAGCTGTGGATGTGTCTGGTGGTGAAAGCAAAGTTCGATGCTGTGAAGAACAATATTGCATAGGAACCTGGAATGCTAGGTCCATGAATCAAGGGAAATTGGAGGTGGTCAAACAGGAGATAGCAAGAGACATTTTAGGAATCATAAAATGGACAGGAATAGGCAAATTTAATTCGGATTATCATTATATCTACTACTATGGGCAAGAATCCCTTAGAAGAAATGGAGTAGTCCTCATAGCAAAAGAGTCTGAAATGCAGTATTTGGGTGCAATCTCAAAAAGACAGAATAATCTGTTCATTTCCAAGGCAAACCATTCAATATCACAGTAATCCAAGTCTATGCCCCAACACTAATGCCAAAGAAGTTGACGTTGAACAGTTCTATGAGACCTATAAGACCTTCTGGAACTAACACCAAAAAAAGATGTCCTTTTCATCATAGGGGACTAGAATGCAAAATAGGAAGTCAAGAGATACCTGAAGTAACAGGCTAGTTTGGCCTTGGAATAAAAAGTGAAGAAGGGCAAAGGCTAACAGAGTTTGCCAAGAGAATGTACTGGTCATAGCAAACACCCTCTTCCAACAGCACAAGAGACGATTCTACACATGGACATCACCAGATGGTCAATACTGAAATCAGATATTTATATTCTTTGCATCCGAAGATGGAGCAGCTCTATACAGTCACCAAAAACAAGACCAGGAGCTGACTGTGGCTCAGATCATGAACTCCTTATTGCCAAATTCAGACTTAAACTGAAGAAAGTAGGGAAGACCACTAGGCCATTCAGGTGTGACCTAAATTAAATCCCTTATGATTATATGTAGAAGTGACAAATAGATTCAAGGGATTAGGTCTGATAGACAGAATGCCTGAAGAACTGTAGAGGGAGGTTCATAACATTGTACAGGAGGTGGTGAACAAAACCATCCCCAAGAAAAAGAAATGCAAAAAGGCAAAATGATTGTCTGAGGAGGCCTTACAAATAGCTGAGAAAAGAAGAGAAGTGAAAGGCAAAGGAGAAAAGTAAAGATATACCCATCTGAATTCAGAGTTCCAAAGAGTAGCAAGGAAAGATAAGAAAGCCTTCCAAAGTGAACAATGCAAAAAATAGAGGAAAATAATAGAATGGGAAGGACTAGAGACATCTTCAAGAAAATAAGAGATGCCAGAGGAACATTTCATGCAAAGATGGGCACAATAAAGGACAGAAACAGCATGGACCTGACAGAAGCAGAAGATATTAAGAAGAGATGGTAAGAATACACAGAAGAACTATACAAAAAAGTCCTTAATGACCTGGATAATCACGATGGTATGATCACTCACCTAGAGCCACACATTGGAGTATGAACTCAAGTGGGCCTTAGGAAGCGTCACTACAAAGTTAGTGAAGGTGATGGAATTCCAGCTAAACTATTTAAAATCCTAAAAGATGATGCTGTTAAAGTGTTGCACTCAATATGCCAGCAATTTTGGAAAACTCAGCAGTGGCCACGGGACTAGAAAAGGTCACTTTTCATTCCAATCCCAAGGAAGAGAAATCCCAATGAATGTTCATACTATATCACAATTGCTCTCATTTCATATGCTAGCAAGTTAATGCTCAAAATCCTTCAAGTTAAGCTTCAACAGTATGTGAACCAAGAACTTCCAGATGTTCAAGCTGGATTTAGAAAAGGCAGAGGAACCAGAGATCAAATTGCCAACATCCACTGGGCCATACAAAAAGCAAGAGTTCCAGAAAAACATCTACTTCTGCTTCATTGACTATGCTAAAGCCTTTGACTGTGTGGATCACAAAAAACTGTGGAAAATTCTTCAAGAGATGGGAATACCAGACCATCTTACCTCCTGAGAGGCAGGTTTCCTGAGAAACCTGTATCCAGGTCAAGAAGTAACAGTTAGAACTGTACATGGAACAACAGACCAGCTCCAAACTGGGAAAGGAGTACATCAAGGCTGTATATTGTCACCCTACTTATTTAACTTATATGCAGAGTATATCATATGGGACGGTAGGCAGGATGAAGCAAAAGCTGGAATCAAGATGGCAAGGAGAAATATAAAAAATCTCAGATATGCAGATGATATCACCCTTATGGCAGAAAGAAAAAGGAACTAAAGAGCCTCTTGATGAAAATGAAAGAGGAGAGTAAAAATGCCAGCTTGAAACTCAACATTCATAAAACAAAGATCATGGCATCCAGTCCCATCAATTCATGGCAAATAGATGGGGAAACAATGGAAACAGTGACAGACTTTATTTTCTTGGGCTCCAAAATCACTGCAGATGGTGACAGCAGCCATGAAATCAAAAGAGGCTTGCTCCTTGGAAGAAAAGCTGTGAAAACCTAGACAGGATATTAAAAAACAGAGACATTACTTGCTGACAAAGGTCTGTATAGCCAAAGCTATGGTTTTTCCAGTAGTCGTGTATAGATGTGAGAGTTGGACCATAAAGAAGGCATGACTGCTGAAGAATTGATGCTTTTGAACTGTGGTGCTGGAGAAGACTCTCGAGAGTCCCTCAGACAGCAAGGAGATCAAACTAGTCAATCCTAAAGGAGATCAACCCTGAATATCCATTGGAATGACTGATGCTAAAGCTGAAGTTTCAGTCCTTTGGCCACCTGATGCAAATAACTGACTCATTGGAAAAACCCTGATACTGGGAAAGACTGAAGGTGAGAGGAGAAAGGGGAGACAGAGGAAGAGATGGTTGGATGGCATCACTGACTCAATGGACATGAGTTTGAGCAAGCTCTGGGGGATAGTGAAGGACAGGGAATGCTGGCATGCTGCAGTCCATGGTGTTGCAGAGAATCAGACATGACTGAGCAACTGAACAACAGCTCAAACTCATGACCATTGAGTCAATGATGCCATCCAACCATCTCATCCTCTTTGCCCCCCTCTCCTCCTGCCTTCAATCTTTCCCAGCATCCGGGTCTTTTCCAGTGAATTGGCTCTTCCCATCAGGTGGCCAAAGTATTGGAGCTTCAGCTTCAGCATCAGTTTTTCCAATGAATATTCAGGACTGATTTCCTTTAGGATTGACTGATTTGATCTCTTTGCAGACCAATGGACTCTCAAGAGTCATCTCCTGCACCACAATTTGAAACCATTAATTCTTTGGTGCTCAGCCTTCTTTACGGTCCAACTCCAACTCATATTTGTATATGACTATGGGAAAAACCATAGCTTTGAGAGAGAGAGAGACAAACATTTGAAGAATCCAAATTTGATGAAAATTACCAATAGCTACAAAAATACTCAATGAATCCCAAATAGAAGAAATATGAAGGAAACCACACTAAGGTACATCAATAATTACTTAAAATCAGTGATCTTCAAAATGCACTATTTACAGAATGAAAAGTCAATTGACAGCCTGGGAAAATATATCAATTCGGTTTCCAATAAATATGTCTAATGAATTTATAAACATCAGCAATACAGTCAGAAAACACAGTTAAAGATTTACAACAGCAACGGAAAATATAAGGTCATTGAAAATAAATCTAACAAAAGATGTGCAAAATATTTATGTAGAAAAATAAAGGACCTTATTGAAAGTCAATAAGAAAACCAAATTGAGCAACACTATGTTAATGATAGAAAGTTTCAATACTGCAAAGTTGCACAGTATTGTACAAATTGATGTACAGCTTTATTACTTTTCCAATCAAGTCCTAACGGAATTTTTTACATAAAGCCAAAAAAGATTAGTAGCCAGATCCTATAAATCAATTAGAAAGACAAACGGTTCAATAGAAAAAGTTTCAAAAATACAGACAAGCATTTCACAGAAAACACAAATGGCCTGTTAAATTTATGAAAATACACTTGGCCTTGTTAGTAGAAAAGGAAATGCAAATAAAACCACAAATTACCATTTCATGCCCACTGGTTTGGAAACATTTTTAAAGACTGACAAAATGTTGGCAAAATGTAACTAGTACACCACTGTGGGACTAGAAATTAGTGCACTCACTTTGAAGAAGAATTTTACATTATTTGTGAAGGTGAACATTCACATAGCCTTTGACCCAGCAATTCCACTCCTGGAGACATGAACAGAATATTCCCAGAAGCACTGCTTAAAATAGCAATAAACATGGAAACAACCCAAATGTCCTTTACAGTAGAATGAATAAAAAGTTATGGTTCAGTCACACAATAGAATATTAAGATGAAACAGAAAACTACAGCTCTGGACAACATGAGTTGTATTTTCTAAGGATGACCATCACAATATATCCTGTCCTACATGTTCTCTCCTTCTTAGATGCCAAAGACATGAATATTAGATCTTTTTTTATAGTCCCCTGTGTTTCTGGGGTTCTTTTCACTCTTTTTTTCCCAGTTTATTTTCTCTATGTTGTCCAGATTGGGCAGCTTCATGGATTCTTTCTTCTGTCCCCTTCCATTTTGCTACTGAGCACCTCTACCAAGTTTTTATTTTTGGTTATTGAATTTTTCAGTTCTAAAATATCCGTTTCGTTCTTCTTTGTATATTTCTTTGCTGAGATTTTCTCTTTTTCCATTTGTTTCAGATGTGCTCACAGTCACTTATGAAAGCATTTTATGATGCCTGCTTTTAAATCTTAATCAGATAACATCCCTGGAATCTTGAGTGTGGCATCTATTAATATTTCCTTTTTCCTTCAGCGTGAGATCTTCTTGGCTTTTGGTGTGACAAGTAATTTTCTACTAAAACCTGGGTGTTTTTGCTATTATATTATGAGACTCTGGATCTTATTTAAACTTTTGGTTTTAGCTGACTTCCTCTAACACTGGTCCAGCAGAGGAGGGGAGATGCTACCTCATTAAGGCAAGGCAGGGTTAGACATCCAGGTTCCCCACTCTGCCTCCATATTAGTCAGCTCAGGCTTCCATAGCAAAACACCACAGACTGGGTGTCTTAAACAACAGAAATTTATTGTCTCACATTCTGGAGACTGGAAAGTCCAAGATCAAGGTGTTGGAATTTGATTTCTGGTGAGAACTCTCTCCATGGCTTGCAGCTAGCCACCGACTCACCCTGTCCTCACATGGCCTTTTCTCTGTGCGTTTACATCCCAGGTGTCTCTTCCTCTTCTTATAAGAACAGCTATTGGACAAGGACCTCACCTTTATGACCTTGTTTAACCTTAATTACCCCCTTAACAGCCCTATCTCCAAATATTGTCTTATCAAGGGTTACAGCTTCAGCTTATGAATGGGGGTGGCATAATTCAGTTCATAACAGCCTCTACTGACTCTGGAGTGGGAGGTATTATCTGTAATTGCTGGGAGGACATGCGAGTTTCTGGCTTCCACTAGACCTTCCTGGCTATGAGGAGTGGGTGTGTCTCCTACTGCCCCCCACAAGACCTCTACTTACACTATACTGTTCAGGATAGTGGCAACCTCTTGAGTGGTGAGAGAAGATATGATTTGGGAAAAGACACAAAAGGCCCCAAGGAACTGGATGTGTTTTATTTTCTAGTTGTGAAATAAGTATCTTGGTATTAATTATATTATTATTATTTAAACTGTAAATATGTTATCTATGAAGTAGTCTTTTTTCTTTTTAAAAACTTATTTTTTAATTGAAGGATAATTGCTTTACAGAATTTTGTTGTTTTCTGTCAAATCTCAACATGAATCAGTCGTATGGCTGATTATGTTACAGAACAACAAAATTCTGTAAAGCAATTATCCTTCAATTGAAATATTCCAGAATTCAAAAAATAGAAAAACCCAACCACAACAAAATAGAAATATGGTCTCTCTACTTAGAATATTTATAACATAGCTGAGGTGCTCAGAAATAACAATCTACCATCTGTGGTCCTAAGCATTGTCTATGTGCCAGGCAGGGCTTCCCAGGTGGCGCTAGTGATAAAGAACCTGCCTGCTAATACAGGAGATCTGAGAAACTCAGGTTAGATCCCTGGGTTGGGAAGATCCCCTGGAGGAGGGCATGACAACCCACTCCAGTATTCTTGCCTGGAGAATCCCCATGGACAGAGGAGCCTGGCGGGCTATAATAGAGTCCATGGGGTCACAAAGAGTCAGACATGACTGAAGCAACTTAGCATGCACGCACACGCGGGCCAGGCATTGTGCTGAGCACTTCACATATATCGTTTTACTTATTCTACACAATCCATTTTACGGATGAGGACGCTCAGGCTCAAAAGAAGTCGGAATTACAGAGATGGAATTCAAGGCCAGGCCTGTCTGCAGAGCCCGTACTCTTCAAGCCCAGAGCACCTTGAATGAGGTTAAAACTAATTAATATCATTTATCACCATCATCATGTGCCACTCACCTGCCACCACTAATAAAATCTGACAGAGAACATTAGACTCCAACAGGATAGATAATGTCTCTTGAGAGAATATTGGGGACAAGTTGACTACAAGTCATGTCTCTACCAAAACTAGCCCAGGTCATCATCTGAAGTGGGTCAGGACCTGGCCAGGTGAGCAGGGATAGGGACTAGACAGGCAGACAAAAGCTGTGGCTAAGGCCTGTCAAGACCTGTTGGGGAGCTGTAGGTCCTGCCCTATGCAGCCTGCCCAATAAGTGGGCGACAAAGGCCTGCCTGTCCACTGGGGTGAGGGAAGTGGCTGAGCCATAGTCAGGAGCCTGCATAGTCACTGTCCATGGGAACAGTGGCTAAGGCCAAACAAGATAGGAGTTTTCAGGGGCTGTCAACTTCCAGTATAAGGCCACAGGTCCTGGGATGGGAATCCTGGCAAGACTACATTTCAAAGTCAATCTTGGAGTGTTGTACACCCCAGATTCAGGCTGAGATCTTAGTAACTGAGTGAGGAAGGCCTGGTCAGTCACACCTGGGTACACTTTTGAACATTAAACACGGAGAGGTCAGGAGCAAACCTGACCCACACCTTCCCTCCTTGGAGCTGCTGAAAGGGCAGCTCTCACAAGCCCCAGTACATCCTGAGGATGGGCAAGGGCAGTCAGTTCACAGCTAGTGATTTATAACCTGGTCTGGCTGTATGTGTGTGCGTGCTCAGTAGTTCAGTCACATCTGACTCTTTGCGACTCCATGGACTGTAGCCTGACAGGTTCTTCTGTTCATGGGATTCTCCAGGCAAGAATGCTGGAGTGGGTTGCCATTTTCTACTCCAGGGCATCTTCCCAGCCTAGGGATCGACTGCATCTCTTGCATCTCCTGCATTGGCAGGTGGGTTCTTCACCACTGTGCCACCTGGGAAGCTCCCTGTCTGGCTATATAAGTTTGACCAAATGGATAGTACCTTAGGACTTTGGTTATTATGAAATCGTTTTCTTTTTCTAAGACTTTTTAACTTAAAAATTTCTAATGTTCATGTGTCCATATCAGCTTTTGGGGGGTTAGTATTTATATGATACGGAGAAGGCAATGGCACCCCACTCCAGTACACTTGCCTGGGAAATCCCATGGACGGAGGAGCCTGGTAGGCTGCAGTCCATGGGGTTACGAAGAGTCAGACACGACTGAGTGACTTCACTTTCACTTTTCACTTTCATGCATTGGAGAAGGAAATGGCAACCCACTCCAGTGTTCTTGCCTGGAGAATCCCAGGGACAGCAGAACCTGGTGGGCTGTCATCTATGGGGTCGCACAGAGTCAGACACGACTGAAGCGATTTAGCAGCAGCAGCAGCAGCATCTATATGACATCGCTTTGTAACCTTTAGCTTTTCACCTTCCTGGGTCTTTCTATTTAAAGTGAGCCTTTTATAAACAGCAGGGTTAGATTTTGGTTTTTATTTAGTCTGATAATCTTTGTCTTTTAATTGACATATTTATATTATTCACATTAATTATAAGTACTGGCACAGCTGGATTTACCTTGCTATTTGCTTTCTATTTATCCTTTGTACTTTTAGTCCTCCTTTTTCACTTTGAGTTAATCAACTTTAAAAATTTTTTTTATTATTTCATTTTGATCTACTGTTAGCTTTTTAATTGCTTATTTTATTATGATATTAGTGGTCATCCTATAGAGTATGTCAGTTTACTATAAGTTAGTCCTTTCACAGTTAGTATTTAATGCAAATACCTTAGAAGAGTTAACTCCCATCTTTGGTGCTGATATATATATACACATATTCTGTCCATGGGATTCTCCATGCAAGAATACTGGAATGGATTGCCATGCCCACCTCCAGGGGATCTTCTTGACCCAAGGATTGAACCTGAGTCTCCTGCATTGCAAGCAAGCGGACTCTTTACCATTTCAGCCACAAGGGAAGCCTCCAAGTTTAGGCTGTGTTGTGAAAGTTGCTCAGTCATGTCTGACTCTTTGAGATCCCATGGATCTCTAGCCTGCCAGGCTCCTCTGTCCATGGAATTCTCCAGGCCAGAATACTGGAGTGGGTAACCATTCCCTTCTCCAGGGGATCTTCTCAACACAGGGACTGAACCCAGGTCTCCTGCATTGCAGGCAGATTCTTTACCATCTGAGCCACCAGGGAAGCCCGTGTGTGTGTGTGTAATTTTATTTATATATTTAAATATATATTTGTATTTTTATATACTGACATGGATTTACTTTTATGTTAAAAATCTTATGAGACATGTGCACTACCATATGTAAAACAGATAGCTAGTGGGAAGCTCCTGTACAGCACAGGGAGCTTGGCTTGGTGCTCTGTGATGACCTAGAGCAGGAGAATAGGGGGTAGAGATTAATTGCTTTACAATGTTGTGTTCATTTCTGCTGTACAACAAAGTGAATCAGCTCCAATAAAAACTTAAAATTAAAAAATTTATGATATTATTGTTAGTTTTAAGTTGTTTTTTTTAAAATTAATTGGTTAATTTATTGACCATGTGACTGCGGAATCTTAGTTCTCTGACCAGGGATTGAATCTTGGCTCTTGGCAAGTGAGAATGTAGAGTCCTAACTATGGGACTGCCAGGGAATTCCCTATTGTTATTTTAGTCAGTATTCATTTATAATTATATACATTTTTATCTTTTGCTATGTCCTTATTCCTTCCTGCAGTTCACTCAGGGATCATCTTCCTTCATCCTGAAGAATTCCCATAAAAATTTCCTGTATTGCCAATGTGTACCAGTGACAAACCAAATTCTTTGAATTTTTGTCCACTTGACAAAATTTTGAACACATTTATTTTTCTCTTCATTTCTAAAGGATATTTTTCTGGGCATAGAATTCTAGATTGGTAGGGTTTTTTCTTTAGCACTTTAAAGATGTCATTTCATTGTCTTCTGGCTTCCACAGTTAGCCATCAATTGTACTGTTAACTGGTTACTACCTCTCTCTCTTTAAAAATATGATCATTTTAACAAAGAGCTAATGTGCCTCAGTGAGGACCCAGTGTAGCCAAAAACAAATTAATTTTTAAAAATATGGTTGCTTTTAAGATTTTTGATGGGCCTAGGTATAGTTTTCTTTATACTTATAATACTTGGAGTTTGTTTTATTTAAGTTTAGCTTTGCTTGTTTTATTTAAATTTAGGTTTGTTTTATTTAGGTTTCTCTTATTTAAGTTTAATGTTAATCCATGCTGTGTTTCAGTAAGAACAATACAGATTCTGTATCTATGGCTCCAGTCAGATATCCAGTAGTACAAATTAGTTTCAAGTTACACATGCTGAATAAAGAGGCTGAGGGAGCAAAGGAGGGAAGGGCTGGGGCCCAGTGGGAGAGGGAAGGAGAAGAAACAAAGAATTGGACGTGCATGCTAGCTTTTCCATAACACCTTCAATGCTAACCTGCTTCAGAGGAAGAGTAAAAGTAGGCAAGAACGAGCAGCCACAATTGTTAAACTGTTACCAGCATCATGCTTTTCAACAACATTTCAACAGAGTTTGAAACACTTATTAATAGCAAAACCATTACAACAAACTCCCCAGACAACCTTTAACCACCTCAAGCTAACATCCAATTAATTTTAAACACTGGTTTAAAATTCAATTTAAAGAATTAGAAAAAGGGAAAATGATACCACATACACCTCAGTAGTGTGATTAACCTTTCTCTTAGATGCTTGCATCACATAAAATTCTAACAGCTTTTGAATGTAATTTCCATTGCTAATGGTGATCTTGCCGCATCTGCAAGAGATAATACAGTAATGCTGGAAAAGCCTCTATGCAGTCCTGTTAGTGTTCTTAAAGATCCTAAAAGCTGGGACCAGTAAAATCCACAGAAATTCACTCTTGCCTTGAAGAACTTTAGAAAACCATTAAAAGAAAAACCAACAGGGCAGGAACTAAAGTCTGAGGCCATATGTAAAAGTCAGATTTGGCGGTTCTTAGTAACAATGGGGGAATTTCCAAGATGGGTAGGATGGGAATGTCTGGGGTGGTCAGAGATGGCTTCTCGTGTTGGCTTTTATGTGTCACTGATTATCATCTTCCACATCCTGCAGTGCTTCTTTATTCTGCTCTTCACCACCACCCTGCATGTCTGAAGTCCACAGTGTCAGATTATCACTAACAACTGTGTGGTAAGTGTAGAGTCCTTATAGCTTTCCTCACTCAGGGTGTCCAGTTCTGCAACCGAATCATTAAAAGCTGCTTTTGTCAACCTGCAGGTATGCTCAGGGGAAATAAGAATTTCATAGTAGAATATGGAAAAATTGAGAGCAAGACCTAAATGAATGGGATGTGTCGATGGAAGTCCTGTCATTGCAACAGCACTAGCAGCTTTCTCAGCCATCCAGCTCTTCTCCACAGCCTCCTTCCTATCATTTCTTGGGGCAAATTCAGCCAGATACCTGCGGGAGTCCCCTTTCATTTTATAATAGCAAAGCTTGGACTCAGCCCATGTTGGGGGCTGGAATGAGGTGTTTGTCCAGTACACCCAGAATGTCACAACAGATTAACTGTAGCTCAGTCTCAAGTGTTTGCCAATATTCCCAAATCATTTTTAGTTTGTCTTCTCCTCCCTTGTTTTCCTCTTTGTTGCTGATTATTCTCCAGGAAGCTCTTCTAGTTCTAATCACATTTTTTATATGCACAGATAGGAGGTTTCTTCCTTCAACTGTCGACTCCACATCCATCCCTGCTACTTTCTTCACTGATTTCACCATTTCGTCATATTGCTCAGCCTGCTCGGCCAGCTTCACCTGGTACACCAGATTGCGAAGGATGGAAGCAGATAGTGTCTCCCACTCTCAGCCTCTCACTCCACGTCTGAGCAACAAAAATGGCAGTGGCTCAATCCTCATTGATATTCATGAATCTGTGGCTTGATGCCTTTCATCATATTTAGAAAATTCTCGGTCATTATTTATTCAAATATTTGAGCATGTCCTACGTATCTCTTATACTCAGCTCCGTTTACTCCTCAATTCCTTTTCACTCTGTGCTTCAATCCAGACAATATCTATTGATTGGTCACTAATCTTGTCTTCTGCTGTATCCAGTGTCCTGTTAGACCCACTCAGTGAGTTCTTAATTTCAGATATTTTGCAGTCTAAAACACCAATCTTTTTCATTCTTATAGATTCAAGTTTTCTCCTTAAATACTCAAGCTTTTCACCCATTTTGTCCATCTTTTGCTCTATTCTCTTTAACATATTATCCTTACTTATTTTAAAACCTTTGTTTGAGACGTCACCTCCTGTTTGGTCTAGCTCACTGCATCTCAGCTTGGAAAATGGCCTCAGGAAGAAAGTTGGTTAAATATGGAGCTCACTTTGTATGTCCTCCATCTGTCAAAGATCATAGCCTTGTGTTGCCTGATGTCTAGTCCCTACAAACTACTGTTGTTTATACTGCTGTGAGGAAGAGAAAAGTTGAACATATGGCATGGGGTTGGGGATGGGGGCTGTGTAAGAGAAGTAGACAGACCTTGAAGGATCAGGAGGTGCCATAGAATTATCCGCCATGCCCCGCTGTCCTGACTCCATAGTGCCCTGAATCCAGAGCCATACTCCAGCCCCAGGGCCCACACAGCAGGCAGGGTAGAGTGGCAAGGAAGTGGCAGGAGCCTGGAATCCAAGTCTTCTGGCTCCAATGGGCCACAGGGGTCTCTGCAAATGACTGGAAGAGGGAACAGGGAAGCAAGAACAGTCTTTGGGCCTAAGTTTCTCAGCCAGAGGGGCCAAGTGGGAGACCCTGGGAGGAGGATGGGGCAGCTTTCTTGGAACTACCATCCAACCAGAGGAAGCCAGTATTCCATGTCTACCCAGAGCACTAGGGCCCTCACTATTGTCTTCATTTATTTGCATCTTTTTGCATGTCATTTGTCATTTGCATAGGGTCTCATTTTATGTCAAATTCACAGTCTCTGCTCATTCCTCCCTATTTGGGTATAGGGAAAAGTGGGCCTTCAGCTAAATCTTCCTTGGGGAATTTCATTTTAACTCTTAGTATACCACCAAAGTCATTTAGACTGAATTTTAATTTTTAAGCTCCTTTTCTGAGCAGCTTTAACTATTAATAAGGATTATTTTATGACTTTTATCCTTTCACAGGGGTCTTCCAAAAACCAAAGAGAGATTTCAATTATTGTTTAACAGAATAAAGCTTGTTCTATCTTACAATTACCAAAACCATCCACTGGATTCTTTATAAGTCCAAAATATATCAATTACTGTATTGATCCATTGGATCCTTTATAAATTCAAAATATATCCTAGATCTTAAAACATTTTGCTATTTCATCCTCTTAGGAACTATTTTTCATCATCACTCATTAATTATTCTCAACCACGCTTCTTAAAAACAGAGACAAAAGTAATAAGAAAACAGAAGAATGACGGAATTGCCTGGAAGGCAATTCAATGGTGATATGAATCATTGCTATTCCACCATCTTTCCGTTTTCTTATTGCTCTGTCCAAAGCGTTAGATGTCTTTCAAGAAGGTGTAAACAAGTCGGTCTGGAAACATTATCTTTGTTCATTTGTTTGTTTTAGCTTTCATCACACAAGATGAGAGTTCAGAATATTTCATTTTCCTACAAAGAAGAAAGAGAAAAAAACAGACATTTCCCAGTTACTGAGGTATCAGTAGATGAACGCAATGTGCAGCAGCTTCTCGAGACTACAATGATGGTGGTGCATGTGTGCTCAGTCGCGCAGTCATGTCCGACTCTCTGCAAGTCCATGGACTGTAGCCTGCCAGGCTCCTCTGTCCATGGGATTTTCCAGGCAAGAACCTTGGACTGGGTTGCCATTTCCTTTTCCAGGAGATCTTTCCAACCCAGGGATCGAACCCAATTCTCCTCCAGCTCCTGCATTGACAGGCGGATTCTTAACCACTGAGCCACTTGGGAAGCCTAAAGATGATGGTAAATTTATATATAAGCAAAGTTGAAGTCTATGAATCTTCAGATATCTTAGAATTTTCTCAGATTAAAGAATTGTCCCCATTTCTCCAGAGAATGGGGAGCTGGAGACCAGAGAGGAATGGTTCTTTTTCAGGGTCACCCTGTTCTTGGTCTGTCTTGTTTCACAGAAATGTGTGACTCAGCCTGCCTTTATCACAGACATACGGTAGGTGCTGCCCTGCAAGCTGAACAGTGCTGGCCCTAGGAGTAAGGAGGCTGGCCAAATCCCCACTCCTGAGACCTGGCACTCGCCCAGCTCATCTGCCACCCTTCCTTGGGCCTTGGGGCTCTTGAAGCTGTGGTTTTCCTCTGGGTGGTGACTCAGTGCCCAAGGCCTCCCCTGCATATGAACCTCCCCTTCCTGGGCCTCACTGACTGCCCTGAACCAGAGGCAGCTGTGGTTTCCTCTAAAGCAGCAACCACAAACTGCCAAGCCCACCCCACCTACCCTCCACTACCCACTCCACCCCTCAGGGCCCTAGACCCAACCTTGGGGTGTCAAAGGAAAGAGAACGGAAGGGAGGCTGCAGACTTCCATGAGATGTGGGGTTTATGATGAGCTTTGCCTTTTATAGCATGAGTGTCAAAGATATACCCATTTAATAGATGGGGAGAATAAGGCCAAAATGTTTTAAGGGCTTCTTTCAAATTAATCTATTCATTCCTTCAACTAGCATTCCTCAAAAGCCCACAAGAACACAGGACAGTAGACGCTGAGATGTGATGCCCACATTTCCCTTCAGGGAAGGACTTGGTGTCTGGGGACCAGGGCAGGAGGACTGTAGCTGTCAGCCTGTCCAGGGATTGCTTCAGCTGCAGATACTTGCTTTACCCTGGGCCATGTCCTTCTCTGGGCAATCTGTATCCAAAGACTAATCTAGCTGGGTTGCAAAGGCCCAGCCATTTCAGTTCAGTGTGGGACCGTGAGGGGCTGTTCCACGCCAAGCTCCCAGTGAGAAGCCCAGGCTGGGTGGGGCCTGCAGTACAGCTCAGCTTCTCCCTCTGCCCAGTGATGCCTCTTCCCCCTCCCTTCTACACTCATCAACCTCCAGAGCTCTCCCTGAAGAACATCCAGCATGCTACACTTTGAGCCACAGTCTGCTTCCCGGAGAACCCACCCTGCAATACTTGGCTTTCAAAGAGCTGCCAGCCCAGTGGCAGAGAGACAAGTAAGCAACCAAAGTGCAGGAAGGCTGGCCCCAGGGGGACACAGCCAGCAGAGGCCCCGAAACAGGCTTCGGTGCACAGGCAGGGAGAATATGGGAGGCCCTGGCTAACAGCACTGAGGCAAGAGCCTAAGTGCCTCTCACCACCTGAAAGCTGCAGCGCAGACCCTTGGTTTGGAGGAGGGACACCTACCTACCTCGATTTTCTCTGACCTAATCTGTTCCTGTAAGAAACACCCCCCAAGGTGGCCGTCTCCCAACTTTCTTCCTCAAATACATACTCTAACTGTGGGTCCAGGTGCCTCTTACATCTTCAGGGCCTTGTGGCCAGCCAGAGGCAGCTGCAGAGCTCTGGGGCTGCTCATGGGAGCTGTTCTGGATCTTGAGGGCTCAGAAGGGAGAGCAGGCCCTTAGGTCAAGCAAAGGAACCCTAGGATTGTGAGGAACACAACTTGGTTCCAGTCCCACAAAGAGAAACATGGCCAACAGAGCAAGCAAGCTCCCCTCACTGTGGACACATTCACACAGTACAGTCCAGGCTGCATCTTGCCATGCATCTGGTGATAAGAAACTGTGACCCTACGTCCCCTCCAACCAGAGGTCCCAGAGCTGACAATTCAGATAATCAGGAAGGTCTTCCTTCCCTGGAGCCTTTCCTCTGTCTCCCTGGGGCCTTCTTCAAGGTCCTACACTGGCTTTAGGGGCTGTGGAATCTGTGCTGTCTGCCCGAGGCTGATACTCAGCATAAAGAATCCACTCTTTGGGCCCCTAATCTGATCCCAAGTCATTGTGGGATCTTGGGAACATTCCTCTGCCAGGGACCTCTTTTTTCCATCTGTCTGACACAGGGGCAGGAGAGGAAGTCTTTCAGCTTCCTGACTGGCCTGACATTTGTGACCCAGTAGTAAATCAAGTTTATCGAAACCATGATCCTATGCCTGTCCCCCACCCATCCCCTTTGTCTCCCCACCCACCCCCCAACTTTCCCAGGCCCAGCATCTGCCACTGCCCCTTTCCTGACCTTTCACCTCTCCTGGGACTGATAAGAGATGAGAGGGTTTGAAGTCAGCCTTGCTTCCCTTATGACCATAGAGGATGCTCAGAGGAGGTGCCGGTCACTACGTGCAGAGAAGCAGCTACAACAAGCCAGTGTTCCGGGAACTCCTGGAAATCATGTTGGAGAAATGCTTCCTTGGAAATGGATTGGATTGAAGAGTCCAGGGTGGCAAATAGCCAGTTCAAGGCTGTACTTGAACATGTGGATTTGGGACGTTATTCCCTTGCAGCAGAGAAGTCAGAAAAAGTGCTGTTCGTGCCAGATTCCTTTGTTGTGAGCAAGTATGACTCATCACAGACAATCTCTGCTCAGAGTGTACCATGGGCCCCACCATCCCCTACAAGGAGGACCAGTGGGAGGGGAGAGAAATAGACTGGGCACAGGCGGTGGCTTTGAATCTAGTCCAGGATAAAGGGAAACCATGCCAGAGAGTTTAGCCAGGCCGCAGCTGCACCAACCCTGCCGAGAGGAATGGAACCCAGCCATCCATCCTTCTCAGCCAAGCCCAACTTAGGTTTGGTTGTGAACATTACTAAGGGAGTTAGTGACAAGGGATGGGGGCTCAGTCTGCAACCAGCACCAGGGATCAGTCTATGATCAGGGTCAGCGCTCAGAGTGCCGCCAGAATGAGAACTGGGCCTTGATGACATCAAGGGCCCTCACATTAATCTCCTTCCAGGTGGGGTTCAGAGCCAGGTAAGTTGTGGGAAGTTTCGGGTGGAGGGGAGGGTCTCTGTTTTCCTGTGTACAACATGGGGATATTTATTTCTGTCCTGCCTGATAACCACAATCTAAACCATACGCCAACTTCTTGCTTTACAAAACACCATCCTTTTTGACCCTCACAAGAACCCTTATCAATACCTGCCTTGCAGGGTGAGAATGCACTTTATGAGATGGCTGAAAAGATGGGTGGGGTTGTTTGCTCAGTTTTTTTCTTTGCATAGATTATGAATCTTTTTTAATTTGGCTGTATTGGGTCATAGTTGCAGCTGTGGCATGTGGGATCTTTCCTTGCAGCATGCAGGCTCTCCAGCACGAGGGCTCAGTAGTTGTGATGCATGAGCTTACTTCCCCGACTGAGGATTGAACCAAGTTCCCTGCATTGGAAGGCAGATTCTTAACCACTGGACCACCAGGGAAGTTCCCCAATTGCTGTTTTGAAAGGAGAATTCAGAGGATGGGAGCATCTCAAAAGGGAAGACCCTTACTGTTATCATGGTTTCTTTTCATCTGTCTTTCAGTTAATTTTTATCTTCCCAAACTCATGTGCAAAAAATGTTTGCAGAGTCAAACTGTGCTAAAGCGTTAGAACAAAGACAGCACTCTCTTATGTCACTCCATCCTGCTCTTTCGAAGTGACCACTTCAACTCATTCAGTTATTTAGGAGATAAAAATCAGAAGAAGACAAAAATCTCTGCAAGGAGATGAAACCAGTCAATCCTAAAGGAAATCAATCCTGAATATCCATTGGAGGGACTGATGCTGAGGCTGAAGTTCCAATACTTTGGCCGCCTGATGCAAAGAACTGACTCATTGGAAAAGACCCTGATGCTGGGAAAGACTGAAGGCAGGAGGAGAAGAAAATGACAAAGGACGAGATGGTTGGATGGCATCACCGACTCAATGGACATGAGTTTGAGCAAGCTCCGGGAGATGGTGAAGGACAGGGAAACCTGGCGTGCAACAGTCCATGGGGTCACAGAGAGTCAGACATGACTGAGCAACTGAAAAACAACAACAAAATGAAGCATTTATTGCTATTATTTCTATCTCAGAGAAATCCAATTTAGATACCGTCTCTTGGCATTCCTCTCATGACAGATGAGATTCACTTACACTCTTTCCTCTCCTTTCAATATCATAACACCCCATTTCTTGGTTACATTCACAATCAGTAAATAGTGCTCACTGCTAAGCCAAGTAATATGCTGTCCTTTTCTTTCTTCATACCTTTCTTTTCCTTTCTTCATAAATACCTTTGCTTGCTTTGTAAACTTCTTTTCTTCTTCAGAATTAATTGTTGACTCATTTTTTCATTTGCTTCTTGTTTTTTTCTTTTGACACACCCCACACCCTGCAAAAGTCCTGTAAAATGATTCTCGATACACATTTTCACTATAATTCCTTATTTTTTTAACTCTGAGACACCCCTCCTGGAGCCCCTGGTTCTCCCGCCTCCATCTGAACTAATAGCTCTAGATCAGCCCCACAGCTGTCATCCTGTGCTTCTTCCCTTAATGATCTCTGTTTTTCCTGCATTCTATTTCTTCTTTTTTTTCTTCACAACAAAGACCACACCATTTATTTACAAAGGCCAGTGTGGGATTTGGGTGAGGTAGGGAGGGAAAGCCACACAGACATCCTCTCTGGATTGCTTGGGACCCTTTCCCACTTACAGAAAATTCCGTTCTTCTTGGCTCCATATTCTCAGTAGTGGGTCCTTATTTCTTTTTTCTTGGTTTACGCCCTTCTGTGGCCTGGAGCACATCCTCCAGTAGCTTCCTGAGGAAGTTTGCATGTGAGATAAAGTTTTTCAAACCTTGTATATCTGAAAATATCTACATTCTCTTCTCACACTGTATTGATACCTTGGATGGGTATATAATTATCAGTTGAAAATAATTTTCCTTCAGCATCTTTAAGGCATTGCTTTGCGGACTTCTGGCTTTGAATATTGCTATTAAGAAATCTGATGCTGACCTGATTCCTGATCCTTTGTATAAGATCTGGTGTCACTTTCTGGAAGCTTCTAGGATCTTCTGTCCATTTTAAAATATATGTTTATTGAAGTACAATTCACATATCATAGAATAGAATTCACTTATTTAAATTGTACAATTCAATGTTTTTTTAACATATTCATGGAGGTGAACAACTATCACCACAACTGATTTTAGAGTATTTTAATCCCCCAGGAAAGAAACTGTATATTACCAGTCACTCTTTACCTCCCCACTAACCACTCAGCCCTAGGCAACCACTAATCCATTTCTCTCTATACATTGTAGATTTGCCTATTCTGGACATTCAAGTAAACAAAATCATATACTATGGGGTCTTTTGTGACTGGTTACTTTCACTTAGCACAGTGTTTTCTAGGTTCATTCATATTGTGTTAGGTACCAGCACTTCATTTCACTTTACAGCTGGATAACATCGCATTACGGATACACCACATTTTATTTATCCATCTATCCATGGATTAACATTTGAGTTTTTCAATTCTTTGGCTACTATAAATAAGGCTGCTATAAGCATCTCTGTACAAGTTTTTGTATGAACCTATGCTTTCATTTCTCTTGGGTATATACCTAGGAGTGGAATTGCTGACTTATATGCTAAGTCTGTTTAACCATTGGAAGAACAACCAGACTGTTTTCCAGAGCAAGTGTACCATTTTACATTGCCACTAGTTCTATATGAGGGTTCCAATTTCTCTACATCCTTGATAACACTTGCTACTATCATTTTTATTATAAGTGGATGTAAAGTGGTATCTCATCATGGTTTTGATTTGCATTTTTCTAATGGTTAATGATGTTGAACAAGTTTTCATGTTTGCCATTTGTATAATCTTCCTCCTTTGCTTCCTAAAAAATTGGGTTTAACTGTCTTTATTATTGGGTTGTAAGAGTTCTTTATATATTCTAAATAAAAGCCCCTTATCAGATACATAATATGTAAGTACTTTCTCACATTCTATGGTTTTCTTTTCACTTCTGACAGTGTCACTTCTTTTTTAAAGATTTTTATTCTTGGTTGCGCTGGGTCTTCATTGTTGCACATGGGCTTTTTCTACTTGCGCCAAGCAGGGGGCACTCCCTAGTTGTGGTGCGCGGCTACTACTGTGGTGGTTTCTCTTGTGGAGCATGGACTCTAGGGTGCACAGCCTCAGTAGCTGTAACTTGAGGGCTCTAGAGTGCAGGCTCCGTAGTTGTAACACACAGGCTATACGGGCTTAGTTGCCCTGCAGCATGTGGGATCTACCTGGACCAGGGATCAAACTGGTGTCCCTGCATTGCAAGGTGGATTCTTAACCACTGGACCACTAGGGAAGCCCAATAGTGTCACTTCTGATAGAGGTTGAATTGTGTTCACCAAAGAGATCTATTGAAGTCCTAACCACTCCACCCCCAGTTTCTCAGAAGGTGACCATGTTTACAAATAGAGTCATTGCAGATACAATTAATTAATTAGCTAGGGTCACACTGGAATTATGCGTGCTTGCATGCATGCTCAGTCATGTCTGACTCTGCAACCCCATGGACTCTTTGCAACATGGCCTGCCAGGTTTCTCTGCTCATGGAATTTTCCAGGCAAGAATACTGGAGTGGGTTGCCATTCCCTTCTCCAGGGGATATTCCCAATCCAGGGATTGAACCAGCATCTCTTGCACTGGCAGTTGGATTCTTTACCACTAAGCCACCTGGGAAGCAAGGGCAGGCCTTAATTCACTATGACTGGTATCCTTGTAAGAAGATGTTGGAAAGATACACGTGGAGTCCTGTATCCATTACCAGTCACTGTGATGCCAGAGAGCACCATGTTATGAGAGAGGCAGAGGTTGGAACTGTGCAGCTGCAAGCCAACGAATACTACGGATTGACAACTATCACCAGAGGTTAGGAAGTGGCAAGGAAGGATTCTCTCCTACAGGTTTCAAAAGGAATGGCTTTATCAACACCCTGATTTTGCAGCCTTCAGAACTGTGAAAAGATACATTTCTGTTGTTTTAAGCCACTCAATTTGTGGAACTTTGTCATGGCAGCCCTAGGAATTAATATAGTGTCCTTATAGTATAAATGCCTGACATCAAGCTTTTATTTATGGTAATGTAAGGGCTTGGCATTAAGCTTTTGATTTCTGAGGCATCCATTTCAAAACATCCATCTCAAGTGAACATATCACCAGCAGTATGACACAGTTTCTAGCTAAACAGATAGATAATCAGTCAGGCTACCCATCCATGACATTCCCCTTCCAGAAAGCCAAGGAAAACCTAGACAAATGATGAGTTGATTGACTCTGCTTTTCCCTTCCCACATCCTAATTCCCTCTCTTTTGTTTATGTTAGGTCCTTGCTGTTTCTGTCCTTTATTGGCCCATCTTTGCATGAAATGTTCCCTTGGTATCTCTAATTTTCTTGAAGAGAGACCTAGTCTTTCCCATTCTATTGTTTTCCTCTATTTCTTTGCATTGTTCATTTAAGAAGGCTTTCTTATATCTCCCTGTTATTCTCTGGAACTTTGCATTCAGTTGGTTATATCCTTCCCTTTCTTCATTGCCTTTCACTTCTCTTCTTTTCTCAACTATTTGTAAGGCCTCCTTAGACAACCACTTTGCCTTCTTGCATTTCTTTTTCTTGGGGATGGTTTTGGTCACCACCTCCTGTATCACACCCAGCAGCTAACCTCCACCAATTGCTGGCTACTTGCTCTATTGTTTTCAACAACGCCCTGGGGCATAGATTGCTCCACAGTCTGATCCAAAGAAATGAAGTCCCTTTGCAGGAATGAAACAGAGTAAGGCCCTGTGGGGCTCCCAGGCAAGGAGGACTTTCTGTCCCTCATTTCTAGTAGGCAAGACTCCAGCCTTCATGACCTTCTCTGAGTTCCAAAGGGCAAATTTGTACAGTTGCTAATCAAGGGAGGAGAAGCCAAGAAACCACCTGAAGCCAGATTAAAGGGACCACAGAAGCTCTTCAAGATTAGGAAACCTGACCACTCGAGATGGGATTAAAGGAGTGCAGGCCCTACACACACCCTAATCTTGTCAGAGATCCCACTTTTGAATCACTGTTATAAAACCCTTTATCAAATCCTCTCAGGTTGGGACACATAGTTTTTCAAGGCAGAAGCTTGGTGTGTCCTCCTTTGCCTGGCAAAGTAATAAAGTTATCCTTTTCTACTTCACCTAAAATTGTCTCCCAGATTGCATTTGGCATCAGTATACAGAGAGGCCAAGTTTTTGGTGACTGGAGTAGTATTTGAGGCTAGTCTCTAAAGTTTGTTCTGATCTCAGGAGGGTTTTTCTCGATTAGCTCTTTGCTTCTCTCTTCAAACTTTTAGATGGTCTAATTTTTAGCTAGCTTTTTTCAAAGCACTACCAGACTTAATTTCTTACCACCAATATCTCCATTGTTTGGAGAGCACCGATGTGCTTGAATTTCCCCACACTCTGTGTAAATGAAGCCAGTTCCCTTGAGGAGAGCATCAGAGTTTTTATGGACTTCCTCTGTCTTTGTATGAAACATCTGTATCACTGCTCTGAAATGTGTCTTGGAGTGATAACCTGCTTTATAAGGATGCTGGGTTGGGGCAGTAGCCTTTGGTCTTCTAAACTAGCCTCTCCTAGAAGGCAGCCTCCACTCTATAAGTGAGAGAGTCAAGGCTTCAGTATCCTCTGGCTTCCATGTCTAGGGTAGACATTCCACCTTGAGTTGGAAATGGGTTGAGGAAAAAGGCCCCAGGCTTCTCAGCTACTCTTACCTGGAATACACCTCAACACAGAGGTGAGGGAGATGAGACATGCTACTGGCCTGCCACTCCCAGGGAGATCCTGTACCTCTCAGCTGGGCACTGGGGATAGAGCAAACCCTGTGTTCTTGACTGCAGCTGCCTAGAGTGCAGCTTCTTTCCCAATGACCTGGGAGGGGAGAGAGAAAGCAGGGCTCTAGCTATTCTTACCGTTACCAAAAGCTCAGCCTCTCTGTACATTGGTGCCACCAAATCAAATCTCAGAGACATTCCCCTTTTCTGTTTCTTTGGCCTCTCTTACACATTGAAGACGTCCCTCAAATGTCTGAAAAGTAGCTCTCTATTTGGCGGCTGACATCCCATCCTGCAGGCATACTCATAGCAACTGGAGATCACTTTCCATGGAGAAGAAAGAGGGCCAACCTTGGAGATGGCCACACCTGGCTCAAAACCCATCTCCACATTTTTTACTCCGATTGAGTAAATCCTCTGTGCATCATCTTCCCTCTTAGTAAAATAAAAATAATAATATACCTGCTGATCATACACAAGCAAGTGCTTGGCACACCATAGGTCCTCAGGAAATGTTCACATCCCAGCCTCCCCCATTCAGAGGCTGATCTAAGACACCTCAATCCCTATCATCTACACTGACTGTTGGTATGCACTTCTCTTCCTTCTCTCTCTCCTTCCCTATTAACATCATATTCTTGTGATCATGCCTCTACTAACCATGGAGGGACAGCCCATCCCTCATAATAAGACGTTGCCACCATGCTGCCTTAAAGCAAATTTTGGTGTCAGATGGACCTGGGAGTTAACAGATATGATGTAAAATCAGATTCTGAGCCTTGAGTTAACAGACATGATGTAAAATCAGATTCACCCAGTATCCCCAAGCCTTGGGTGAGACCCCTGAATATTTATTACAATCAAAAAGATAAGAGAAGACAGGAACAGGATGATCTGAGGGACTCAGAACCCACGCAAGAGGAAGACCCTCAGTGACAACCAGCATTTGGACCTCAGAGAAGAGGTTCCTCTCTGCCCAGAGCAAAGAGGGAGTGAGTCTTCAAGTCTTCCAATAGACTGGAGACACGGTTTTTCAGGACAGCTGTTGAACTTCATGTACCACACCCCATCCCCACATTACCATGCCTCCCACTTCCCTCCAACTCCTTCCTGCTGAGCCCATTTTTCTGCTCAAGCCCAGGCCATGGCTCTATTTCCTGGAGGACACCATCTCCCAAGGCCCTGAAGCAAGAGGAGCCAGGGACAGACTCCCTTAGGCCAGCAGCGGGGGTCTTGGCCTCCACCGAGAACCTGTGTGTTCTCGCCTCCCTCAGAACATTCTGCACCAGGCATCCGACTTCAAAGGCTCCCCGGAGCTGGGCCTGGCCCTCTTCCTTCAGCTATTTGATCCTGCCATGGTGGGTGCCCAAGCCTGAAGTCCCAGGGCCCAGGATGAGAGCTTGGCCAGCCCCATGCTGTAGCCAGTGCCCTCTAGAAAGGGCATTCCATACACGGAGTTCTACACACCTGAACCTTCTGCTGGGAATGTGTGCCTCCAGGCCTACACACATCACACTGGGGTGGCCGGTCACCTGAGCAGAACCAGCACATTCGGTGCTCAGGGCTTTTCTTGCACTCCCGTGACCCCATCGTTCACCTGTCACCTCCCCCGCATTTCTCAGGGGGCAACTGAGCACATACGCTAAGACACACCTGGGAAGCTAGACATCCCTCCATCTAATGGGCCTCAAGAGGCACCTCCAATGAGCCTCACACTGTGCTAGGTCAGGCCAGCAGAAAAACAAACAGCTCCCAGAATGCTTCCCCCTCCTGCAGCTAGCTGGAATAAAAGGCAACAGCTGCCAAGTGTCCAATAATAAAGCTGTGGGAGTCTAGGGGATCGAGTCATTTTAAAAGGATGGACCTGAAAGTGTTATCTAGCTTAATCTGGGTGGCATATTATATGTTCTACTTCAATTTAAAAAATCGTGACTGGCCCTAGCCCCTCAAACTCAGCAGAGACTAGACAGGCCAAGCGGAGAGTAGGAGACAGGGAGAGAACCATTGACAGGGCCAGGTCTGGAGGCTGGTGGACAGCAGTGGGAAGTTGCAGTAGACATGGGTTGGAGCCCTTGTCAAGAAAAAGGGCAAAGTCTGGGGACTACAGAATGTCAGAGACAGAGAGAATCAAGAGTGAGAGTTCTGAGGTGTGAGGGCCAGGGAAGCCCTCTCTTTAGGGAGATCAGGGTGCTTTGGGATGTCTTGGTGTCCACACAGGTGATGGGGACAGAGGGCAGCGGTTTGTTGGCTTCTCCTAGGTTCTGATTGAGTGGGGACTCCATGAGGGGAAGCTGGAAGGTCCAGGGCACTAGAAAACATTCAGCATTCTGAAAAAGGTGACCTCAGGTAGGCCAGCAGTGGCCAGTTCACAGGTCCGAGACCTCCACCATTTCCAATGCCTGGTTTCCCCAAAGCAGTCTAAGCAGAACAGCAGAACAAACTGAGCCCAGCCGAGGCTAGGCAGGGTCAGCCTTGCCATCTGTGTGGCCTAAAACCCTGTGTTTGCAGGACATGTGTGGTGGAAAGGTGGACACTATGTGCTCCATCAATGTGAGGCCTGAATCTAGACCACCCGTTAGGCTAGGCAGGAGCCCTCTCCGCATCTCTGGTCCTCCAGCATCTGCTCCCAGCATAAGAGGCTCACTACCTCACATTTTCCACTCCATTTTCATAATTCCTAAGTTCCAGGATGTTTTTCCCTCTATGGGCTTGAACTCTGCCTCCAGGAGATTCCTCAGAGGTCTAGGATATACCAGTCTCCCCAGGCTGCTCCTCCCTGTCCATCCGGCCTGGTACAGTGTGCTGGCTCTTCTGTGGCTATTAGGCAGTGGGGGCCCTGAAAGGATCCTAGCCCTTCAGGTAGAAGGAGGAACAATCTCATTCTTTGACCTGCATGCCATGCCACTATTAATACAGCCCAAACTTTGGGAGAAGTGAAGTGCATTGTTTTATGTTCACTTCAGCTCATGGGAAAGGGAGAAAGTTCTCATTTCACAGGCACCTGCCTTGGTTTCCCACAGCCAACTGCTGTTGGCCCCAGGCCCTGTCCCGTTGGGCCTCTGCTCACCTTATTCCCTTCTACCCACTACCACCAGTTTGTGCCTTTGGTGAGTCACTTCACCTCCCCCAGCTTCAGTTTACTCACCACTAAGATGGGGATGGTAGCAGTGCGCACCTCACAGGATGATGGATGAAGTACAAGTCATGTGTGCAAAGGGCCTAGCACACAGGGCTCAGCACAGGTGAGTCTCCTCCCCCGAAGCTCGTGAGAGGTGCGTATTCACCGCCCAAGTGCGTGTTCACCGCCCAAGACCTCTAACAGGCAGGTTCTCATCACCAGGTGGGGCTCCTTGGCTGCAGGCAGAGCCATGGGGGCGGGGAAGAGGTTTGGCTCTTACTGCAGGGTTCCTTTGGGAATTCTCCGGTCTGGTCTAGTCCAGGACTAACTTTGCTCTCTGATGACCTGAGAGTCCCTTCATCCTCATTCCTCTTTCAGAGCCACAGGGAAAAGGCATACTTTACTGTCTGCAGTTTCTAAACAAGTGAGCAAGGCTCCGAGGCTCAGCTGCACGGGGCATTCTCCTCTAATCCGGTCCTGGTGGCTGCCCCTCCCAGGGGGCTCAGGCGCTGCCTCCTGAATGCTGCGGACAGGGGCCCAAGTCCTTGCTCTCCCTGTGCCTTGGTCAGCCTGCTCTATTAGAAAAGGCTTCCTTTTCCTCGTACCCTTCTTTCCTTGGAACTACCACCAGGGATGAAGGGAGAAAACCTGACATGATCCGAGAAGCCCTTCTAGGCCCCTGATTTTTGCCAGGTGGACTTTGTCTGCTTCCTTGTGAGATGTGAGACTGTTGGTCAAGGCTGTATCTGGGCAGAAGCAAAGCAGGGGTTAGCCCCTGGCCACCAGAAAAACCCATCCTGTTCTCAAGGGGCTGGTACTTGAGGCAACAGTGAAAAACCCTGAAGCAGCAACACAACGATGATTTTTTTTTTTTTCCTAGTAATTCTGGCCTTGGCCACTGCCCCCTGAAGGTCCAGGAAGATCAGGGCAGGCTGCAGAAGCCTTTGAGGACTCCACCCTGCCCCAGCACCCCACTGTCCCCAGCCACTGCTCATGTGAAGTCCTGGAAGAGGCCACAGAGAGGCTGTCACATGGTCCGTCACACTCCAAGACCCAAGCCCTTTACCTCTGCTTCTCCAGTTGGTCTCTGTCTCTGGTCTTCCTCCAAAGGCCCTGAGCCTGGGAGGCAGCGTGACTCACAGCAAGAACCAAGACTTGCAGCCAGCCAGATCTTCCCCACTTAAATGTTGTGGGACGTTGAGAAAGTGAAGTGATGCTTTTGAGCCTCAGTCTGTTCATCTGTCAAATGGAATAATACACTCTCCCTTAGGGATTGCTATGAGGATTACATCATAAATGGTAGCTGTGACTTCACAGGGCGTGACTTCTGAACAGTACTTCCTTCAGGTGCTCTGTGGTAAGGGGGCCACGCATCCTGGTTTTTCCAGGACAGTCCCACTTGATGCCTATTGTCCTGGCATATTTACTGCCCCTTTTCACTCTCGTAAGAGCCCGCCTTCGACAACAAGATGCGTGGTCAGCCTACCTGCACCTCTCTCCATTCCCAGCTCAGGACCAGCCTATATGAGCAGCTTCATAACACGTTCTCTTTTCCCTTCTAAGAGGCCATGGCTTGGTATGCAGTTGGGAGAATTTTTATTTCCTTCTCTCTGAGCTTCAGGTTATTATTGTTATTTTTAATGGGGATAGCAATGCCTATCTTGAAGGCTGCTTAGAGGATGAAATGAGATAAGGTAAGCAAAGCATGTGTCTGGCACAGGTCAGGTGCTAGATAAACATGAGCACCCTTCCACGGCCTTCCCTCCCTGGTTCCCATCATGCCAGCTTCCCCTCCTCCCCCCACTGTGCGGCTCCAGAGCTCAACTTCTCCCCTACCAAAGAGAGTGGTTTTCAGAAGCTCCCAGTGACATATGAGCCCCCAAGCCCTGATCTTTCCCCAAAATAAGACTCCACCCCCAAGCTCTCTACAGGCCCTGAGGAGCATTCCAGCCTCTCCTTCCTGCGTGCATCCACGTGTTTCTGCAGGTGGCTTCCAAGCCAATCGCTATAGCCGGAAACCCTTCAGCCCTCATCTACCTTGCCGACACAAACAGAAGGCACTTCTGAACTCTCCCCACCTTTTCCAGGAATCCAGAGGCCCCAAAAGGAGTCTGCGGGGCCTCCAGTCTCAGTGACCTGCTATCTGGGCCAGCAGGCAAACAGTAACCATGTCATTGCAG
Organism: Okapia johnstoni; assembly: GCA_024291935.2. NCBI lineage: Eukaryota > Metazoa > Chordata > Mammalia > Artiodactyla > Giraffidae > Okapia > Okapia johnstoni. The sequence continues at coordinate 29,536,760 of CM044326.1, forward strand.
CAGATAAAGCTACCATGAGGCCAGCCTGTTACAGCAAGTAACTGACATGCTCCTAGATCACACCTGGATTAGCAGCTGTCCTCTAAAGGCCCGGAAGTTCTCATCTCCCATCTGGCTCTTGCCCTCACAGCCACCTACTGCTGGCATTCCTTTGCTATTAGACAGCTAGCAGCTCTCCTGGCCTGCTCCTTCCCCTTGCCTTGCCCCAGGCAGCACCAAGCCTGCCTTGAATATTATGGAATATTTGGTTCCACCAGGAAGCTCTTGGTGTAAACAAGCTGTCAGTCACTGAGAGCTGACTCTGGGGCTCTTTGTTCAAAGGCAGTTGCGTGACATTTCGGATTTTCGTGCTGCCCAAGAAACCACAGTGTATGTATGAGGGAAGCTACAGGATGGGAAATGTAAAGAAGCAGTTGCTAAATTGGGACTGAAAAAAGGTATCTGGTGGTGGTGGTGTGTGGCGGAGGGGGTGTTTACACAGGTCCCAGGGAGGTAAATGCTAACGAGGATGGAAATTCTGTTCTGCAGTGGCAGCAGCCCACTTACAGGTGGCTTCAGGGCAGAAAGAGAAACTGGCTGGGTGACCTTCACTTTCCTATCTATAAAATGGGATTAAATATACTAGTTGATTCTATTATGAGGCTTTGTGTTTAGGAGGGTGATGTGAAAGCAATGAAACGCTCAGCAGTATAAGGACCACACAACACATACACATAACCCAGATATAATCCAGGGCTTCAAATGGCTCAGTCCTGCAATGTCAACACACCAGAGAAGCACACATTGGCAAAGAAATTTAAAAGACCTAGTATTCTAGTGATTTCCAGGGGGGAAAGTGGGGAGGGAAAAGATAGGGACAGGGGATGAGGAGGTGCAAACTGAAACTGTAATTCAGATTGGGACTTGGACTCATGGTCTTTTAACTGAGATCACTCCTGGTCTCAGGACTTAATGTTAAGTTCAAGTTCATGATGTCTCATCACAGAAAGGATTCAGTGCGAGACAAAGTGATAGGTAAGAAGTATTTAGAGAAAAACACACTCTACAGAGTGTGGGCCATCTCAGAAGGCGAGAGCAGCACCAGGATATAGGGTTGTCAGTTTTTATAGGGGTGAGTAATTTTATAGGCTAATAAGTGGGAGGAATATTCCAGCTATTTTGGGGAAGGGGTGGGAGTTTCCAGGAATTGGGCCACCGCCTACTTTTGACCTTTGTGGTTGGCCTTAGAACTGTTATGGCCCCTGTGGCTGTGTCATGCAGCATGCTAATGTGTTCAGTTCAGTTCAGTCGCTCAGTCATGTCCGACTCTTTGCGACCCCATGAACCGCAGCACACCAGGCCTCCCTGTCCATCACTAACTCCCAGAGTCCACCCAAACCCATGTCCATTGAGTCAGTGATGCCATCCAACCATCTCATCCACTGTCGTCCCCTTCTCCTGCCCTCAATCTTTCCCAGCATCAGGGTCCTTTCCAATGAGTCAGCTCTTCTCATGAGGTGGCTAAAGTACTGGAGTTTCAGCTTCAACATCAGTCCTTCCAATGAACACCCAGGACTGATCTCCTTTAGGATGGACTGGTTGGATCTCCTTGCAGTCCGAGGGACTCTCAAGAGTCTTCTCCAACACCACAGTTCAAAAGCATCAATTCTGCGGCACTCAGCTTTCTTTATAGTCCAACTCTCACATCCATACATGACCACTGGAAAAACCATCCATAGCCATGACTACACGGACCTTTGCTGGCAAAGTAACGTCTCTGCTTTTCAATATGCTATCTAGGTTGGTCATAACTTTCCTTCCAAGGAGTAAGCATCTTTTAATTTCATGGCTGCAATCACCATCTGCAGTGATTTTGGAGACCCCCAAAATAAAATCTGCCACTGTTTCCACTGTTTCTCCATCTATCTGCCATGAAGTGATGGGACCGGATGCCATGATCTTAGTTTTCTCAATGTTGAGCTTTAAGCCAACTTTTTCACTCTCCTCTTTCACTTTCATCAAGAGGCTCTTTAGTTCTTCACTTTCTGCCATAAGGGTGGTGTCATCTGCCTACCTGAGGTTTTTGGTATTTCTCCCGGCAATCTTGATTCCAGCTTGTGCTTCCTCCAGCCCAGCATTTCTCATGATGTACTCTGCATATAAGTTAAATAAGCAGGGTGACAATATACAGCCTTGATGTACTCCTTTTCCTATTTGGAGCCAGTCTGTTATTCCATGTCCAGTTCTAACTGTTGCTTCCTGACCTGCATACAGATTTCTCAAGAGGCAGGTCAGTTGGTCTGGTATTCCCACCTCTTTAAGAATTTTCCACAGTTTATTGTGATCCACATAGTCAAAGGCTTTGGCATAGTCAATAAAGCAGAAGTGGATGTCTTTCTGGAATTCTCTTGCTTTTTCGATGATCCAGCGGATGTTGGCAACCTGATCTCTGGTTCCTCTGCCTTTTCTAAAACCAGCTTGAACATCTGGAACTTCACGGTTCACGTATTGCTGAAGCCTGGCTTGGAGAATTTTAAGCATTACTTTACTAGCATGTGAGATGAGTGCAATTGTGTGGTAGTTTGAGATTCTTTGGCATTGCCTTTCTTTGGGATTGGAATGAAAACTGACATTTTCCAGTCTTGTGGCCACTGCTGAGTTTTCCAAATTTGCTGGCATATTGAGTGCAGCACTTTCACAGCATCATCTTTCAGGATTTGAAATAGTTCAAATGGAATTCCATCACCTCCACTAGCTTTGTTCGTAGTGATGCTTCCTAAGGCCCACTTGACTTCACATTCTAGGATGTCTGGCTCTAGGTGAGTGTGAGCGATCACACCATTGTGATTATCTGGGTCGTGAAGATCTTTTTTGTACAATTCTTCTGTATATTCTCGCCACGTCTTCTTAATATCTTCTGCTTCTGTTAGGTCCCTACCATTTCTGTCCTTTATTGAGCCCATCTTTGCATAAAATGTTCCCTTGGTATCTCTAATTTTCTTGAAGAGATCTCTAGTCTTTCCCATTCTATTATTTTCCTCTCTGTATTTGCATTGATCTCTGAGGAAGGCTTTCTTATCTCTCCTTGCTATTCTTTGGAACTCTACATTCAAATGGGTTACAATGTGTTACATGAGCTAATGTGTTACAATGAGCTTTTACTGAGGCTCAAGGTCTAGTGGGAGTTGTCCACCACCTTGGACCTATTTGGTTCTAATCAGTTTATGTCATATCCTTGGGCTATGTCATTCTTTTAAAGGTTGTGCTCTGCCCCCTTCCCTCCTGTTTCAAAACTGTAGTGAAAGTTACTAAGTTGTGTCAGACTCTTTTCGACCCCATGAACTATACAGTCCATGGAATTCTCCAGGCCAGAATACGGGAGTGGGTAGCCTTTCCTTTCTCCAGGGGATCTTTCCAACCCAGGGATCAAACCCAGGTCTCCCACATTACAGGCAGATTCTTTATCAGCTGAGCCACAAGGGAAGCCCAAGAATATTGGAATGAGTAGCCTATCCCTTCTCCAGTGGATCTTTCCAACCCAGAAATTGAACTGGGGTCTCCTGCATTGCAAGCGGATTCTTTACCAACTGAGCTATCAGGGAACTACAATGTATAAAATAAATTAGCCACAAGGATATATTGTACAGCACAGAGAACATAGCCAATTTAGATAATAACTTTAAATGGAGTATAATCTACAAAAATACTGACTCACTCTGTTGTATCCCTGAAACCAATATTGTAAATCAACTATACTTCAATATAAATAAATACCGAATCTTTACTTGAGTTTCTTGAAGAACATTAAAGTCTGTCAAACTCACAATCCTCAGCAACCTCCTTCAAAAATCCTTTTACTCCCCACCCCCACCTCCTTGTACGTCTTAGCAGTTTGGAAACTCTATTAAGTCAATTCCCAAACTGTAGCCCAACTTCTGGCCAGCCTGCATGGCTCTGCTGCCCTCCCCCTCCACTCGGCCCCTCCCAGCTCTTCAGGATGAAGCTCCTCAAGTCTCTGCTCCATGCTTTCCTTTTTTCTCCCTTTACCCATTACCAGAATTTGTCACAGTAAAGGAGACTATGGGACCAACCCCCAAAGTAACGTTCCTTCCCCTTTCCTCCCATCCTCTCAGTTCTATATCTCAATCCATTTTTCCTCCAAATTCTACACCACGAAATGCTCAGGAACCATGAGGGCAGGCTGAACAGTTCTGAGAGGAAACACTGTGATAAGCCTGTCTGGGGCTGGGTCTTCGTTGTGGCGAGCAGGCTTTCTCTAGTTGTGATGTGCTGGCTTCTCCTGTTTCAGAGCAGGGGCTCTAGAGTGTGCGGGCTCAGGGCTCAGTGGCTGTGGTGTGTTCTCTCATTGAGGTGCGCAGGCTTAGTTGCCCTGCAGCATGTGAGACTTTGGTTCCTCCATCAGGGATCGAATCAGCATCCCCTGTGTTGGAAAGAGGATTCTTAACCACTGGGTCACCAGGGAAGTCCCAAAGCAAAATTCTTTTTAGTTGGTGGGACTGGGAACTGTTAATAAGTCTTGCACCACCATGCGCACAATTGTCATTAAGTTCTCCTTCCCCCTACTTGCCACAAAGACTGTGGTTTTAACACTTTCTCTGGTGGTGGTTTAGTTGCTCAGCCGTGTCCGACTCTTGCGACCCCATGGCCTATAGCCTGCCAGGCTTCTCTGTCCATGGGATTCTCCAGGCAAGAATACTGGAGTGGGTTGCCGTTTCCTTCTCTAGGGGATCTTCTTGACCCAGGAACTGAACCCAGGTCTCCCGCATTGCAAGCAGATTCTTTACCAACTGAGCTACAAGGGAAGCCTAACACTTTAATCTTACTGATTTTCCTTCATGTCATGAAGGAAAAAACTCACTTTTGCATCCCCTCCCTTTCCAGAACCACGGGTGTGGCCGAGGTCTTCAACACAGCCTGGCTTCCCTGACCTAGCCTCTGGCTTCCTCCTTGACTCCAGCTTGTCAAGTCTTCAATCTGTCCTGCATGTACCATGCAGATCTTTATCACACTCCATGCTCACCATGAGGCTGCCCTGCTGTACAGCTCCTGACCCCCCAGCATGCAGAGTCCAGGACCCCACCCAGGTACCTGCATCAACACGTGGCAGCGTGTCTCCATCCTCTGCCTCTGTTCTCACTACGCTGGCCCTCCAGGGAGCACCAGCCTGAGTGCCACTCCCTCCAAAAGGCATCGCCTGGCTGCTTCTCAATTCTGAATCACGGCACTTAATCTACGTCACACAGTTCCACTTTTTATTTTCTCCATCACTTGATTGTTTTAACGGTTTTAAAGCCTTGAGTCTTCTTCCCATAAGACCATTAGCTCCTTGAGATTAGAGACCTCAAAAACTTCTAAGGAGCACCCAGGGATACTCAGAAGTCATCTTCCTCTATTATTAGCTTATGACAAGAAAAACAGACTGTTTCTACTCCAAAGGCCTTGATGGAAATGTCCAAATACCCCTGCCAAGTCTTTTGCATCAACTCCCTGCCAAGTCATTTTTAAGAACTTCTGGATAAAGGGCAGAGGGAACTCTTTAAAAAATATATGTATTTATGATTTTCGTGGTGGATAATATATTCATCTGGCTCAAAACTTAAAATGAAGTCAGCTGTCTACCTTTGTTTCTCAACCACTCACTCCCCTGCTGAGAGGCAAACAATGGACTGAATTCTTGTTTTTCAATAGGTATTCGAGCAAATAGATCCTCATTTTCTCTGCTATTTTAATGCACAAGCTAACATGCAACATATATTGTTCTCTATCTTGCGTTTTGTTTAATAATGTATCTCAGACATCTTCCCAGGTCAAGCCTAGAGAGCTTCCTCACTGTGGCTGCGTGATGTTCCAGTGCAAGAATGACCCTGATTTATTTAACCAACCTTTTAAAAAATATATTTGTTTATTTGGCTGTGTCAGGTCTTAGTTGCAGCACGCAGGATCCTTGCTGCCTCATGCGGGATCTTTTGTTGCGGTACCTGGACTCTAGTTGTGGCACGTGGGCTCAGTAGTTGTAGCACTCTGGCTTCAGTTGCCCCGCGGCAATGTGGGATCTCAGTTCCCTGACCAGGGATCGATAACCATGTCCCCTGCATTGCAAGGCAGGTTCTTAACCACTGGACCACTAGGTAAGTCCCACATTAACCAAACTTTAGTTGTTAGATGGCGAGAGTGTTTCCAGTCCTTTACTACCATATGCAATGCTTCTGTAATAGCCTTGGTCAGACAAAATGTCACACTGAAATGAGAATTTTCAGAATTGAGAAGCAGCCAGGCGATGCCTTTTGGAGGGAGTGGAACTTAGGATGGTGCTCCCTGGAGGGCCAGCGTAGTGAGAACAGAGGCAGAGGATGGAGACACGCTGCCACGTGTTGACGTGGGTACCTGGGTGGGGTCCTGGACTCTGCATGCTGGGGGGTCAGGAGCTGTACAGCAGGGCAGCCTCATGGTGAGCATGGAGTGTGATAAAGATCTGCATGGTACATGCAGGACAGATTGGAGACTTGACAAGCTGGAATCAAGGAGGAAGCCAGAGGCTAGGTCAGGGAAGCCAGGCTGTGTTGAAGACCTCGGCCACACCCGTGGTTCTGGAAAGGGAGGGGATTTCTAACTGAAATAAGGGTTTTCAACTTACTAGGTTGGTGAAGGTGTGAGGAAATGGCACCCTCATACTTTGCTGGTAGGAGTGTAAATTGATATAACTTCTTCGGAGATCTTCCCAATCCAGGGATTGAACCTAGTCTCTTGTGTCTCCTGCATTGGCAGGCGATTCCTTACCACTGTGCCACCTGGGAAACTTGCCTTTGGGCTACTGCTAGGTAGAATTGTTTTTCTGTAGTCAAATTTATCAGTCTTTGCTTTTATGGCTCCTAGATTGGGTACCAAAGGAGCAAGACAGTGCTCCTTCATCCCCCTCTGGCCCCCAACACACAGCTTTTAAAAATTCTGCCTGTACAAAAAGTTTGGAATGACTTGCCAGGTTTTGTGAGGAACAGGACAACTCCTGCCTTCCAGGAGATCCCAGTTTCAGGGAGACATAGACTGACTACTGCAATTCCACAGTATAATAAATAAGACAGGGCACAATGGGAACCTAGGCTAAGACCACTTAATCCTGCCTGAGTTGGCCAGGCAAGGCTTTCCAAAGGCAGTGGCATCCAGGTAAATCTGGAGGTGTGTGGGGAGCAGCCAGGGGAAGAATGGTCTTCCAGTAAAAGTGGAAAAGCATATGCAAAGGCAAGAAGCAACAGGGCTCAGTCAAGGTTGTCCAGTCTGGCAAGAAGACAGGGAGCCCCGCAGAGCTGGTGTGTGGTAGGGGTAGAGCTAGGAAGTAGACAGGGGCCAGATCACAGAGGGCTGAGAGGATACTGCTTGGAAGTCAGGGGGAGGAGGCAGGAGCTGCAGTCGGTCCAGGGCGGAGGCAGGGCCTCGGAGGCTTCCGCCTCTTGCCTGGCCACAGCCACAGCAGCCTAGAGAGACTCCAAACAAAAGCGAGAATTTCAGACCAAATGTTCTATCCTGCCAAGCTTCCAGAATTCTATAAAAATCATCAGCGAAGCTAGCACCTTCTCTGAGAAACATGTCTACCCAAGATGATGACAACTTCAAGAGCTTTTTCCTGGGGAAGGCAGTGGTTGTCACTCCCACCTCAGCACCCCACTGGCAGATGAGGTCATTGTAGCCAGGGCCCTAACTGCCCTCTCCTCTGCTCCAGCATGGCTCAGGGAACAAGTGGGCTCTCCAGCCCCCGCCCATTCATACAGATCCTCATTCCTTCAGAATGCAGGACTGCCACGATGGAGTGGTGGACTCCCAGCTGGCCCACATCCCTGGGGACATCTCTTTCCTTCCACTCAACAAGGCTCAGTCCTGCTCTGAGCAGTCACAGACAGGCCTACGAGCTTCTCTGCTCCCATGACCTTTTAAAACGGGCATTTTGTAGCAGGTTCCCTGAGCAACTGTCCTCCCTGAAGTGCCCAGCACAGAGCCTTGCACACAGCAAGCATTCTGCAGCATCTTCTGTTAAAACTGGAAGTCTCAGGGGACGTCCTTCATGGTCCAGTGCTTAAGACTCCAAGCTTCCAATGCAGGGGGCGTGGGTTCCATCTCTGGTTGGTGAACTAAGATTCCACATGCTGCATGCAGAACAGACAAAAAGATCTTTTTAAAAACTGGAAGTCTCACCATTCATTAGGAGGTTGCTGAGGGAAAGAAAGGGAGATGTGAACAGAAGGAAGTCGGAATCCACTTAAACAGAATTTGGGGACTGCCTCTGGATTTCAGTTATCCAGGGCCTCACCATGCCTGACCCCCAACCCAGCAAAAGAAGTTGGTTCTTTTCTTTAGTGCCCTAAGGCAATTTTATCCCAAAGGATAAAGATAGTGCTAGAGATAAAGGCTCTTGGAGGCCTTGGTTACCACCAGGCCTCCTGTTGTTCAGTCGCCTAGTCACTCAGTCGTGTCTGACTCTGTGACCCCATGGACTGTAGCACACCAGGCTTCCCTGTCGGCCATCTCCCAGAGTCACCTGGAGCTTGCTCAAACTCATATCCATTGAGTTGGTGGTGCCATCCAACCATTTCATCCTCTGTCGTCCCCTTCTCCTCCTGCCCTCAATCTTTCCCAGCATCAGGGTCTTTCCCAATGAGTCAGCTTTTCGAATCAGGTGGTCAAAATATTGGAGCTTCAGCTTCAGTATGAGTCCTGTCAATGAATATTCACGGTTGATTTCATTTAGGATTGACTGGTTTGATCTCCTTGCAGTCCAAGGGACTCTCAAGAGTCTTCTCCAACACCACATTTCGAAAGCATCAATTTTTCGGTGCTCAGCCTTCTTTATGGTCCAACTTGGGGCCCTTCCAAGGCACTTCTACCCTTCAGTGGTCTGAGGGCATGCAGGGGGGTACCCACTCACACCAGCCTGGAAGGCAAGAGGGCCAGAAGCCAGCCCCAACCTCAGCTTCAGTCAAACAAACCCCTCCCCACGCAGCCACCAGACAGCAGTTGGGTCAAAGGCAGGGTAGCGGAGGGCTCCTGGGGCAGAGCTTGTATCTCTGGAATCCACTTCCCCGGGTGTGCTGCTGTGGAGGCAGGCACAGACACTTAGACCTCGTCTCAGGCACAGCAAAGCTCATGAGGACGACACCAGGAAGCAAGGGGCCTGGGTTCCAGGGCAGGTTCCAAGCCTGCTGCCTATGTGCCTGTCACTTATATAAAGTGCACATCAGCTTATGGTCCACGATTTTGTTTTCCCCAAAATGACACGGTCTATTTCAGTAAACATTAGAAAAGCTCACTGGTATGAACACATATCTAGCTTTAACTTCCATTTTATTTGACATTTACTATGTGAGAGGCAGTGAAAGTATTAGTCGCTTCAGTCACGTCTGACTCTTTGCGACCCCACGGACTGTAGCCTGCTAGGCTCCTCTGTCCAGAGGACTCTCCAGGCAATAATACTAGAGTGGGTTGCCATGCCCTCCTCCAAGGTGAGAGGCAGTAGGGTGGGTATTTTATACACATTATCTTATTAAGTCCTCTCAACAACTCCATGAGGGTAGGACAATACAGATGAAGAAAGTGAGGGTCAGGAAGGCTGAGCCCCAAGCCAAGGTCCCACTGCTGGCACACAGCAGAGCTGGGATCAGAATGAGAGGCTGTCTGCCTTTAGAGTCCTTTGCCCCAAACCACCATATGATGCAAGGACTAAGGAGTGCTGGTCAGTTGCCAGCCTAGACTCTTCCCCAGCCTCTGATCTCTAAAACCACAGACAGGCTGCAAAGGAAAGACAGTCTCTCAGAAGGTCACTTTTCTTTATTCTCAAGTCACCCCAATCTCACAGCATGGTCTGCGGGAAATCTCAAGGTCTGGCCAACTCACAGGCTTCCCTGTGCCCACTGAGGAGCTGAAGCTCCACAGGCCCGGGGTCTCCAGCTGATGCTATGGTGTCGTTGAGTCACTCCTTCTAAAAGCAGGTCCTGGGCATGACATCGGATCAAGGTTTCTTGGTCACTCCTAGATCCCCTTGCCAGAGCACAGGCACACTACTGCAGCTGGTCCTCTGGCTTGCTATGCCCATCCCAGGAAAAGGTGGGGAGGAACTCGGGAAAGTGGGTGTCTCCTGGTTGGAAGAAGTTGGGACCTGGGCTTTTGGTCTACTTTGACCTGGGGCAGGTTATGGCCCTTGGGAGGCTCCAGAGCAGGCCCAGGCCAGACCACTACTCGGCGAAAGCAGAAGTCTTCACCATATTTTGGCAAAGTCCACTTTCTTCACCAACTTGGCCTAAAAACACCTCCTGAGTTCAGAGGGACACAGGTGACAGAAATCCTGGGTTCAACTCTGCTGGAAGCCACTGTGCTGGGAGAGGACTTCTTTCACTTTGTCCACAATGGTGCCCACCTCAGCCATGGCCCCCAGACCTAGGGAGCAGAGTTCTTCTGTGGCCCTGCAGACTGGGGCAGGGGACCATCTCCCACTCACCCCTGCCCAGCGCTCCCCAAGTGTGCCACCCAGAGCCCAGTGCCTGAGAAAGCCAGGACCAGGCCTGAGCCAGACCCAGCGAGTCCCTCCAGAGACCCCCAGGACAAGGCCCCAGGAATGGTTACAGCAGCCATCGTGAACTGTTCAGGCTGTATGCCAGGGAGAATACTGGGCACGTTACCTAACAACTCCAAGAGGGAGGAGTTACCACTTCCATTTCCCAGGTGAGAGAGCGGAGCTGGAGGTCACAATGGGCTGGGATCTGAGGCTGCAGGAATGAGCTGTGAGCCTGGCCAGACACTCACCTTGGTCTCCACAGACCAGCTTCTTGGCCACACAGGGGATCTCGATGTAGCCGAAGGCCTTGAGCTGGCCCACCTGCTGCTCGGTGATCGGGTGTTCCCACATGGCGGTGTTCATCGCCGGGCAGAAGAGCAGGGGTTTGCTGCGGTCCCAGGCCCGGATGACACAGGTCTGTGAAGAAGGAGGGGCGTGCCTGCTACCCTGCTTGCCACCCCTCCCTAGACTTTCCAAATCTTACCCACCGCTTCCGGGCCACAGCCAGCTGTGGGCCTGGGGTGACTGGGGGCCACTGTCTGCTGTCTCGTTACTTCAAGGATGTGTCTCTGGGCCCCTCTCATCTCTAGGGTCTGACACAGGGCCCAACATACAGGAGCTGCTCCACTAACACTGGCCATGACCCAGCCACCTCCAAGCACACCTCTACTTCGTGTAGAAAGGGCTCCCAGTGCCCAAGCATCTGTCTTCCCTACAGCCAGCCACACCTTGCAGCGGCTCTCGCAAAGCTGAGGACCAGGCTGCCCGGCAGGTAGGCCCATCTACCCCACACTAGCTCTACTTGAGGCCAACTAAAGCATGGCCATGAGAACTTCCACCAGACCAAACCCTTTCCCATGTGTTATCTCATGAGCCCGCACTGCGACCCTGTAAAGAAGGTGATGTCCCATTTCACTGAGGGGAAGTTGTGCTTCCAGGAGGTGAGCCATTACCCAAGGTGACACCCCAACAATGATCCAGGGTGAGGCTTTGCACAACACCCATGCCATCCTCCACCGCCTTGTGCAGTTCACCTCCCCATGTCAGGCCCCTCCAAGTCAAGACCAGAGCAGCTATGCACAGGACAGACCAGCTCACAGCGTCTTTAGCGCTGTGAGCTTTGCAATCACATGGACCTGGGTTCAAATCTTGCTGTGCTCTCTGCTGTGACTAGCCATGAGAATTGGAACAAGTCCTTTCATGACAGGAGTGTGGGGTTCCTCTCTGCAAAAGCCCTCTCCCTGGGTGGTCGTGAGAATGGAGGGTGAGAATGCTTATAAAGCTCTTTGCACAGGCCTGGCACAAATACAGGCTCCAGAAATAGTAGGTCCTGTTATTATTACAGATAGGCTCCCTGGGCCAGGGGCTGCCTCGGAGGGAAATAAGCTCTGGGGCCCACAGCAGTGCACTCCCCTGGGCTCTGAGCACTCCAGGCACCTCTGCCTAGGCAGTGGGCCCCTCAGGGAGCCAGTGGCGGGCACACCCCTTCCCTGAAGGGGAGCCTGTCTGGGAAAAGAGGGGGAGTCCAGAGAACAATGTCACGGACAGGCCAGAGAAAATGCCTGCCCTCCTCAGGGCCCCTGCCCTCTTCTGCGACAGGAAGGAAGCGGGTCAGCACACAGCCTCAGGCCCTGGCTGCTCGCGTCATCTCAAACACAGCGCTTGTTTCCCCACCAAGTCCTCGCAGTGAGGCAACCCGGCTGTGAGTGGACAGTTTCAGTCCACACTTCCTCTTGTCCCCATGCCATCTGCTGCTTCTGCAGGAGCCGTGAGCATACCTAGAGAAGTCTCCTGACTCCGTGTGAGGTGGGTGGTGGCACGGCTGGGGTTTCTAAATGCCCTCAAAGCAAAGCACACCCACCAGAGCAGAAACTCAACCCTCTGTGTCCCACACCTCTCCAGCTTTTCCCATCTCATCACAAAGCTCAGCACTTCCCGGACAAACCACAGCTCCATCAAACCTTCTGGCAGCAGGAGGACTGAAAGGAGGCATCAGTTTCCACGGTCATTTCTGTTTGGCCAGTGCTGTATGTAGCACCTCAGGCTTTGCCCCTGGGAATCCACTTGGGCAGAGAGAAGGCCTGGATCTGGGATAGGAGACCAACTGCCAGCTAGACGGGTGACCCAGGGAAGTTATCTCCTCTTTCCGGATCTGCTTGGTTATTTAGCACAAAGAAGGGCCAGAGCCTGAGTGGACCAGAGGACAGACAGAGATGCACGTCACCCAGGCCAAGGGCCCAGAGACTGGGAACGTAGGTCCATACATAGTACACGGCTCCAGTGCACCCCAAGATCTAGACAGTGTGCACCCCAATTTCAGGGAGAGGGTTTGAAGGAGGGGGGAAGCAGGGAAAGCTCCTTTGGGAGAACATAAGGAAAAAACATCTTTCGAGAGAGAACAGAGCCACAGATCATGATGACAACAGCTTCAACTTTGTAGGATTTGTGGTTCTTTGAAATACTTGCACCTTCAAGTGAAACCTTTGAGGCAAAGGGCCACAGGCCTGGTCTTGGGAACACATTCTACTACTCAGCCAAATCAGTAGGAGGGAACTCCAAAGATTTCAGGGAGCGCTGGCAGCTCTGAAGAAAAGAGGAAAGCAGAGCTTTTGGGAGTGAGCAAGGAGCTCTCAGAGAGTCGGCCCAGGCCGGGGCTTAGCTCCTAGAGGTCAGCCTGCCTTGTCACATCAGCTGGCTGCTGACCAGCCAGAGGCAAGCCCGGACATTTGGTGAGATGGTGCTGGTTACACACAGTGCTGACGCACTTAGATGAAAGTGACCAGGGGCCTGACCCGTTCTGATGTCCTGTCAGCCAGGCACCAGCCCCACCAGGAGGCGTTCTTGACAGCGTGGCCCAAGCCCGCCCTCCTCTGCACTCCCCCACCCCTGCTCCTGCCACACGATCCGTGTGCTGCTCTTCTTCTGATCACCTGTGCTCTAATTCAAATGATGCTTAAATCACTAGCAGCTTCTTCGAGAAATACCTTAAGCACCCATCAACAAGCAAACAAAGAGACTAACCCTTATCTAGCCCCCCAAAACCTTGACCCAGCTTCATTAGTCACTTCATCATATTAAACTCTGAAAACCTTCTGCTGTTAGCGGAAGTAAAATTACTGATTACCTCATACATGCAATAACCATGTACTGAATGCCTACTATATGTCCAATACTGTGCAACGTGGTGATTCCATTGTCAAAGAATTGACATACCACATCCCAGAGCACAGGCCAAAAACCCTCTCCTTCCAGACCGTCAGCTCCCTGTGTTCTGTGTGTCTGTCCACACAGGGCCTGGTCCCTGGCAGGTAAAAAAGCTGGATGAATGAGGGAAGCGGGGTGATATGAAAGAGGTGGGAAGGATAGGGAACACACCCAGTCTTCCCAGGATGCTCATGTAAACAAAGGCTCCTTATGGACAGCAGCTCCCTGGAGGTCCCTCAGGCCGAAAATGATCCCCACTCTACAGCTGGACTTCTCTTCCTCTCCCCCACCTCGAGCCTCTTGCCATCTCCTTTCTTCCCCTTTAATTTTCCACAATTTCAGGAAAACTACCCTGAAACTACCCTTGTGGCTAAAAGTACAGGAGAGCTAAGCATGCCTAGGAGATCCATGAGGAGATAAACACTCTTATCTGTTTGCCCCTGTGGATATCCAGGTCCTAGTGGGAAGGCAGAGCTAAGGGGGACTGGCAACAGAGCTGGGCAGGGAGGCCAGCGGGAAAGCATGTGGAGGGCAGCCCATGGACATGAGCGCCCAGGGGCCTGAGAGGCAGACACCTCAGAGGGCACTCACAAGCCAAGTCCACCCATCAGGACCCAGGCCAGCTGCCCACCTGCCAGAGCACAGGTGAGGCCGGGTGGAGAGGGGTCCAGGGGACTGTGTTCGGAGCAAACCAGCCCACCACACAGGGATTCCTAGGTGAGAAGACGGTCCGGAAGAAGCACACGGTGAGCACGGCCCCGGGAGGGAAGCAGGCCCAGCGAGGCACTCACAAGCAAGTTGTCACAGATGCCACTGGCCACCTTCCCCAGAGTGTTGGCATCGAGGGGCGCCACCAGCATGAGGTCCGCCCACCTCCGCAGGTCAACATGGAGAACCGGGTCAGATCGGCACTTCCACATCTGGCGGAGTGAAGGAAGTGGGGTCACTGGGCCGGCCCCTCTCAGAGGGGAGGGAGGAGGGGCCGGAGGGGTTTGAGGGCCGACACAGACCTGGGACACTGAGTCAGGAACCCAAGGGAGACCACCCGAATGCCCCCCACCCCAGTTCACTGCCACCCCTCTTGCAGCTAAGCTGGTGAACCCTGGCTGTGGCGCCAACGGCCTGAGAGAAACCAGGCCTGAGGAAACAAACGTCCCTTGTCTCTCTGAGCTATTCCCTTTATGGTTTGGTTTTCAAGAGAACTGACATCTGGCAGGGAAGTCCTGGCCTGTCTGCTTGAGGCGGATGCTTGGGTCGTCCAAGCCAGTGGAAAGGCTCTGGGCGGTGAGAAATGGAGGGGGCGGGGTGGGGGAGACGGGCCAGCCAGAAATGTTCTAGGCTGAGAATGTTTAAAAATGCCTGGCAGGGCACCCCTGTGGGGCCCACACTCGACGTCTGGTGAATCGGCCAGGGCCTGCCCCGGCGCGGGAGAGCAGCAGGGGAGCCCAGCAGCCGTGGGAAGTAAGGCGTTCCCGGCGGCCCCGACGCTGGGAGCCACGTGGATGCGGGTGGTGGGAACAGGGCTCCTCTGTGGTTTCATCAGCCCAGATAAGTACAAGGACACTCAACCCCGGGCACGGGGCCAAAGCTGAGCTCTGCCTGGGGTGGGAGGAGACTGTGGGCCTCCTGCAGGCCAGAAGCTGGACAGATGTTTTCCTCATCGCCTCTGCCCAGAGGCCCTGACCGCGGACTTGAGCCTAGCGTGTCTGCTCCGGCCGCCAGGACCGTAGGCTGCAAGGAGGACTGTCCTGTCCCGTTGATACAGACACGAGGAAACCCAGCCCAGGGGCCCAGCACTGACCTCCCATTCGTCAGCGTCACTGTAGAGGGTGACAGGCACATCCTGGGGGCTGTAAAAATGTTTGGCTCTCTCAGTTGTGACCACGGCTACTTCCAGCTGTCACCAAGAAAAGTGGGGGGTGGGGGGGGAGAAGGAAAGAGAAACCGTTACCAGAGTCCCCAGCCTGGAGGCCACAGGAGGCCAGGCCAGGCCAGGTGAGAGCTTTCCTCACAGCCTAGCTGCGGAGAGGGCTTCTCCCTCGGAGGCAGTGAGCCCTGCATCTGCAGGTACTTCCGCTGTCACCCAGAGGTCAAGCCTCACCAGGTGCGGCCGTTTCACTTCCCCATCCGAGGGGCTGCCGAGGAATGAGTCACACAACTGCCCAGCGTATATAAAGCTGCAGGCTCCAGCCACTCGGGCAGGGACAGACCAGGGCAGGCAGGAGGGGGCCCCCCCAGGAGGCCCCCAGGTCCTGAGCTCTGGGCCACACCACAGGTCTGCCCTCTGCAGGCCAAGGCACTAGGGAGCTGGGTGTCTGCAGCCACAGCCCAGCGAGCAAGCAAGCAGAGTCCCTCCCAGGACTTCTAGGAACAGGCTCCATGGGCTCTGGCTGCAGACAGGCTCCAGGAAAACCAAACCCGACTCCCTGACACTCACGGGGCAAGAGTGATGGTTACCCTCGAGTTACTCACTTAGTAGACAAAATAATAACACAAACAAGGGGGACAAAACAGAAATAGCACATGATAGTGGGAATGACACCAGACCCATTTCCATGATTGGTAAACTGAGATGCTAGACTAACAAGCAGACAGAGGAAAGGGACCCAGAAGAGGAGGCTAAGAGGGGAGGGGTGTAGGAAATTACATCTTTGGGGGACATTTACCCAGGAGGGAAAAAAGTCAAGGGTGACGAGGACAGAATTGACTAACCAGGGGGATCACTGGGGACAGTGTCTGGGCCAGACACTGCCTTGATGTTGCTATTCAGTTGTTAAGTCATGTCTGACTCTGAGATCCCATGAACTGCAGCACGCCAAGCTTCCCTGTCCTCCACTATCTTCCGGAATTTGCTCGAGTTCATGTCTATTGAGTCAGTCGCCCCCTTCTCCTCCTGCCCTCAATCTTTCCCAGCATCAGGACTTTTCAATGAGTCAGTTGTTTGCCATCAGGTGGCCAAAGTATTGGAGCTTCAGAATTAGTCCTTCCAATGAATATTCAGGGTTGATTTCCTTTAGGATTGACTGATTTGATCCCCTTGCAATCGAAGGGACTCTCAAGAGTCTTCTCCATGATGGGGTTATAAACATTTTTAAGCCAAAAAATAATGGGTTTGCCCAAAAGTTCGCTCGAGTTCTTCTGTAAGATGTTATAGGAGATCTCACATAGAAAATCCAATATTCTGGCTTCTCTCAAAAACCCAAAAGCTCTGGCACCGCGGGGCCCACACTGCTGCTCGATTTGAGTTGGTGCTGCTGGGTAACGGCTGCCTCCTTGGATGGGGTGTGCCAGTGCCATCTCCACCTAGTCCCTGCCCCTCCCTATCATCTTGCCAAGGCTCCCTCTCCTCATTTGTTTCCCATCTTTTATGGGTTGTGGGACACTGTTCTGCACAGCATCTGAGAGTGAAGCTGGCAGCAGGGAGTAGAAGTGTCAGAGGCAGACTGTGGAAGAGCTTCAGAAGGTCTGGGGCTCCCAGCCCTGCGGCAGAGCTTGTAGACCCATCCATCCTCCCGCTCCCTCCGTCTTGGAACCTACCAGCCCCCAAACGTGCATAGAACCTCCTGCTCCTGCTGAGCAGGGGAGTCCCTTCCAGGAGAGCCCTGAAGGAGCCTGGTCCAGTTCTGAGCAAGGCGGCAAAGGAAAAGGGCTGCTGTTCCCGCACAGAATCCAGCCCTGAAGATGTCACAGGACCAGCACAGGTGAAGAGAGCGGATGAAAGGCAGGATGGTGCTGAGACTCTTAAGACCCAAGACAGTAATGAGGTAAGGCATGGGGCCAAATAAGTGAGAAGGAACCACAAGAAGAATACATAACTTTCAAACCAGCAGAAGAAAATTCAATCTACACAATAAAGGAAAGAGAAAGGAAAAAAAAAACAGAGAATACATGATAAGTAGAAAGCATTAAATAAGACGGAAAAAGTAAGTCCTAATAGAATAGCAATTATAGTAATTACATAATTGGCTAAACTCCCTGATCAAGATTCAGACTCTTATATTGGATGTTTTAAAATCCATCAATCACATCAAAATGTCTTAAAAGACACACTTAAAAAGATATATAAAGTTTAAATAAAAGAATAAACTTGCAATTAGATAAAGTGGATTAAACTGTTTCCTCTCAAAAGCCCACTGAAATAAAAGTAAAGGGATTTTTTTTTTTAAGGTATGAACACCCAGAACAAAGAGAAGAGGACAAAAACAAAAACCCAGCACTTAAGATATGCTAACATATAATATATGGAAATGGAAGGAGGCATTAACAGATCAGATCAGACAGGACCAAATGCTCTTTTTTTTTTTTTTAAATGAACATTTATTGAACAAAAAAGAACTCTTGGAAATTAAAATCACAAATAGTCAAAGAAAAAATTCAATGTAAGTTTAGAAGAAATTTTTCAAAAAGTAGAACAGAAAGATAAAGAGATGGATAATAGTATAAAAAAAAAAAGAGGAGAAAATCAGAAGACCAACTTAAGAGGTCCAAAATCTGACTAATTAGAGTTCCTGAAGGGGAGATCAGTAAAATAAGAGGGGTGAAAATTACAAAAGAAATAAAATTAAATGTCCCCAAACTGAAGAACTCCGAGGCTGGAACCATCTGTTGTGTCCACAGGGCTCTGAGAAGGTGGCATGTGGTTAGGCTCAAGGAACCTGGAGTGTCATGTCCTGGCCCCCACTGAGGGTTGGTCAGAGGAGCCTGAGCCCACAAGAGCTTCTCTGGAAGCCACATCCTCCTGTATTGACGTACACAGGGTTTGCAATCAGCAAAACCTCAGGAGTTCTTCTCCCCCATGTTGCTGCTAAACCACAAGCCCCAAACTCTACCTGCACTGTTCCTTTCCCAAAAGCAGTCCCTCATATTTGCCTGGTGAATTCTACCTTCCCAGAGCTGGCCCACTGTTTTTGCTCAGTCAGTGAAGAGCTCCTAAAATCTCAATCCTGTTCCCCCTGGCCTGTTCTCTGCCAGTACCACTGTCAATAGTCCCAAGACACAAATCCAAATCATGAAAAGAACAAGGTCAAGAGCAGAGGCCTTCCCCAAGGTCCATACTGGGTTTGGCGTGGGAAAGAATCAAGAATGAACCCTGGACTTCCCTGGGAGCTCAGTGGACAAGAATCCACCTGCCAATGCAGGGGACACGGGTTCAACCCTTGGTCCAGGAAGATTCCACATGCCTTGGAGCAACTAAGCCCCTGTACCACAACTACTAAAGCCGGTGCACCTAAAGCCTGTGCTCCACAAGAGAAGCCAAGGCAACTGCAACTAGAAAGTAGCCCCTGCTTACCTCAACTGGAGAAAAGTTCACGTGCAGCAACCAAGACCCAGAACAGCCAATAATAATAATAAAATAAAATAAATTAAAAAAAAAAAAGAGAATGAACTTTTCCAAGTAGGATCTGTAGGTCACCAACCACAACCTCAGCACACCAGGACAAAACCTGTCCAGTTAAGGAGATGAATCACCCAAAATGGGTCAAGTCTCTTCTACCACCATTTATCCTTTTCCAAGTTCAAAAGAAAAACTGGAAACAAAGTAGAACTCAAGAATCCCCCACCCCATCCCAGGTTATACCACTGGCCTCCGAGACCAGGTGTTGTTCCATTGTTTTTTCCAAATATGTATATCAGTCATCTCCGTCATCCTGAGTTTTCACTGCAAGCTTCAGGTCACTCTGGTGACTTCTGGACCATATTCTTGCTTCATCTTCGGTTATATGTCCTCCTTTCCATTTAACTGCTTTCCCATTTCCTTCAACAGAGGGCTTCTCTGGCAGCTGTATCAGCTTCTGGTCACTGCCTTCTTTTCCTCAAGGGACTACTTTCTTCTATTTCTAAGCACTTCCTGACTATACTGGACAGTTTGCCCCTTAAGATCACCCCAATTCATTCTCTCTCTTCTGAAATTTGAAAAGCTGCTTCCTGGAAAGCTAGTTGCCCTGCTCTCCCCTCTCTCCTAACTCTGCCCTGCTCTCCCCAGGCTCTCCAAACAGCCTGCCAGTTCTCAAAGTGAGGGCTGTGCCTATGGCCAACCCTCAGAAACATTCCCAGTTTGGTGAAAGCCCTGTTCGGGGCTCCCTCCTCCCTGTCAGCTCTACCCTTCACTTCCCTCTACATGCCCCTCACCATCTTCCCCGGCTCCTGGGGGAGTTCCAACCAGGGGTCCAGGTGGGCCTCCCACCCTGGTCCACTGCTGCTACTTGAGATCCTTCCTTTAGGCTCCTCCCTCGTCTCTCTGGCTACACAGTCATTGTTAGGGAGCTTCCTGGGGTCAGTGTCTTTATATAGAGTTATGTGAAGAGTATGTGATGAGCCATCATTCCCAATGGCCCTCCCTTGACCCCTATAAAGCAGCCACCTCTCCTTGGTAGTGACCCTGACCCCAGTGTTGTCTGGCAGGCCCAGGCTAGTTTTTCTGGTTTTAGAGGGATGTCACTTGATATGATTCTTCATTCCCATGGGCTTTGTTCTTTCATTTTCATTCACCCTGTAAAAAGGTTCTGGGAGCCAAAAGCTAGGCCCTGGGTTTCCATACACTTTTTTTTTTCTTCACAAAAAAGGCATGTCATGTTACCTTCTGAGATACTAAATAACTTGGACTATTCATTCATTCACCTTGACCTTTCCCTCTGCAAATGCTAAGGAGCCTTGGCAGAGCAGAAAACTCCTGAGGACAGGAACCCTCCTTGGCTTCCTCTTACACCCTTCTGGGTCCTGGGAGAAGCAGGGCTGGACATTAAAACAGTCTCTCACACACTTCAGAGTTCCTGAACGGCAGCTCTGTGCTTGACCCCCTGGTGACACCCCTGCCAATGTTTCTGTCATAATATTTTTAACCTGAGCTTCTGTGTGATGTGACCAAGGCGTGGCCAGGCCCTATAGTATAAGCTGCCTACATTTTGCTTAGCATTTATGGAGATTCCTTCCTGAAACTAGTTGGAAAGTCTGGCACTCTTTCTTTGTTGAAAACACATCAGCATCTGGGGCTCCTGGGGAGTCGTGGAGGGGGATGGGAAACAGAATTTGGGGCAATTCCTCCACTTCTACTGTTAGGCCCCTGGCCTGGCCAGGCTCCTTCTGGAGCAGGTATCAAAGGGACCCAGAAAAGCACTGTCATAGCCACAGGATGAGATAAATCCCATGGCTTGAATGTCCACCTCCGCTCTCATCTCTGGCCTCTACTCACTACAACCAGGAGCTAGGAGCACCCTTTCTCAAGTCTAACAATCAAAAATGACATTGTCCAGGGTTCGCTGGGAGGACCACCACTCTACAGAAATCAGCTAACAGAACTCTCTGCAGCGAAGAAAACATGTCACATCGGTGCTGCCCAGTACGGCGGCCTCTAGCCACGCATGGCTACTGAACACATGAGGTGTGGTTCGTATGACAAGGGAACTGAACTTCTGGTTTTATTTCCTTTTAATAATTTAAATTTGAATGCAGCTAGTGGCTACTGTATTATATAGCACAGCTCTGGTATATACAAGTAGAGAAGAGCCCCAACTGGAACCCCCAGCTGAGTGGTTAGAAAAGAGCAGGTGTTCCTACAGGGCATGTGACTGTGGCTCCACAGAAGACTGACAAGGACTCTAAAGAGGAAGCACCGGCCATGACCTGACCCGGCACAAGGCGAGGAGTCCAGAGCTCTGGTGGCTTAGTCCTCTGTCACACAGCAGAAGACCATGACACTGGGCCTCCCAGTGTTGACACTGGCAGCGCCTGGGGCCTAGGGGCCAGCCAAGCAGCTAGCATGACCCTGAGCACGGGGGTGGCGGGTATACTGTAGACAAAAGGGCTCTGGGTGCAGTCAGCACATGGGGTTGGGGGGAAGCTATGGAGGAGGAAGCCTCATTAACAAATCCCCGAGGGAGTTCCTGTTGGTTGAGTGGGTGTTCCAGTGGCTCACAATGATCTCTCTCCACTTGACAGACATTTACTGAGCCCACTACACACATGGCAGCCAGAGCTGGTAGGGGCTTAGTGTGTCTAACGAGTGGGTGGGCGATATATGACCCCTGACTATAAAGCAAGATGGACCAGGCAGGAGTTCACACCTGCCTGGGGATTCTCATTCTCACGGCTGTGGTTAGGTGGAGTAGAGAACGCCTGTAATCTGAGCTCAAGTCCGCTGGCTGATGGTTGTCAAGAAACCTGGTCTTGAGCCCCAGTTCTGCCAGCCCACTGGCTGGGAGATCTCAGGCGAATGCTTTCTCTCTGGCCCAGTTTCCCTCTGAGCCATGAGCCATCTGGACCACAGGGCACCCAAGAGCCGCTCCAGCTCACTATACCATCCTAACCCTCTTGTGACCTTGCCCTTTCCCACCAGGCTCTGCCATTCTCTCCTCTGCCTTCAAATTGGCCTCCTGGGGGAGCTGCTATTCTCGGCACATGGCCCTTCCTGCCATTCAAGTAGGACCAGGCTGCCAGTCCCTCTGGGTGTGCGTGCTAAGTCACTTCAGTCATGTCAGACTCTTTGCAACGCTGTGGACTGCAGCCCACCAGGTTCCTCTGTCCATGGGATTCTCCAGGCAAGAATACTAGAGTGGGTTGCTGCGCCTTCCTCCAGGTAATCTTCCCGACCCAGGGATTGAACCCGTGTCTCTTACGTCTCCTGCACTGGCAGGCAGGTTCTTTACCACTAGTGCCACCTGGAAAGCACCCAATCCCTCTGTGTCCTTCCCCAACTAAAGAAATTTCTCAAGAATGAAGCTAGAGCAGCCGAGTGCAGAGGCTCTCCCTCGGGACGCTGTTCTGGAGTATCAGAGAAGGACCCTGGTGCAGGAGCCTGGGGCTGGCTGCCTCTGTGGCTTGTAGAACTCACTCCCCGGGGGAGGAGGCCAGGGAAGGATGGGGCCAGCCAAGTCAGCGGAAGCCCAAATAAATGCCTCAGAGTGCTACAGCTGAACCAGTTTCCACAGCACGACCACAGAGCAGGCAGGTAGTCCCTGCCTGGAAAGTAAGGAAAACCTCAAACCAGGCCATGCTTCTTCTGCTCTCCTTTCCTCAATGAGCAGTATTAAAAAAAAAAAAAAGCATAAAATCACAAAAAACATCCCATGATATTCCCAGCAAAAGCTCCACTGACTTTAAAAAATAAAATAAGTACACACAGAGGTTAGAAAATCAAAATAGAACAGAAAGACACAAAATCCAAGTCTCCCGCCTGCCCCCATCTTGCCACAAGGGTAACCACCTCCAGAGGGAAAAATTGCAGGCAGTTAACCTAGACATGGGAACACACAAAAGGAACCATACTATATGACTGCAGTAGGCAAAATTTTTCTATAAAGGTCCAGATACTATTTTAGGCTTTGTCACAACTACTCTACTCTGTAGTAGCAAGACCGTAGCATTTAGTTGTCGCTGTCGGTCAGTTGCTAAGTTGTGTCCGACTCTTTGTGACCCCATGGACTGTAGCACCCCAGGCTCCTCTGTACTCCACTACCTCCCAGGGTTTGCTCAAATTCATGTCCATTGAATCAGTGATGCTATCTAACCACATCATCTTCTGCTGCCCCCTTCTCCTTTGGCCTTCAATCTTTCCCAGCATCAGGGTCTTTTGCAAATGAGTAGACTCTTCACATCAGGTGGCTAAAGTATCAAAGCTTCCGCTTCAGCATCAGTCCTTCCAATGAATATTCTGGGTTGATTTCCTTTAGGATTGACTGGTTTGAGCTCCTTGCAGTCCAAGGGACTCTCAAGAGTCTTCTCCAGCATCACAATTTGAAAGCATCAATTCTTTGGTGCTCAGCCTTCATGGTCCAACTCTCAAATACATACACGATTACTGGAAAAACCATAGCTCTGACTATACGGACATTTGTCGGCAAAATGATGTCTCTGCTTTTTAATACGCTATCTAGGTTTGTCAGAATGAACAAGCATCTTTTAATTTCATGGCTGCAGTCACCATCTGCAGTGATAATGGAGCCCAAGAAAATAAAATCTGTCACTGCTTCCATTTTTCCCCCTTCTATCTGCCATGGAGTGATGGCCATAGACAATACTTCAATGAGTGGGTATAGATGTGTCCCAATAAAACATTACGGACACTGAAATCGAATTTTATATAATTTTATGTGTCACAAAATATTCTGATTTTTTTCAACCACTTAAAAAGGTAAATAGTTTATATTTGTATGGTTTACAGGCCATACAAAAACAGACCACAAGACTGCGGCCAGCGGGCCACACTTTGCTAACCTCAGCACCTTGCTCGTTTCACCCGTGTCCTGAGGACTGCCCCACAGCAGCACATGAGATCCACCTAGTCTCCTGAATGGCTGCCTTGGATTCCATCAAGAGGTTGAACCATAACTGGCCCACAGTTCTACTGCTGGATATTTGGTTTGTTCCTGTTTTGTTTGAAAATTATAAACAGTGCTAAAATGAACATGCTTGTACATTAGTGAGCTTCTGTACCCCTACAGGGTTCAAGCCTATGGGTGAATCAAGGGCTGTGACCATGTTTGGTTTCTCTAGATATTGCCAAAACAGTCCCCCAGAAAAAGCAGAAAAGATTTCATTACGCACATACGTAGGGCCCTCTTCCCTCACTTCTCAACAGTCGGGAACGTCCTGACAGGCATTCTGGAAACTTAAGTGTTCTCTAAGCCCAAGGTCTGCCAACTTCCTGGGTGGGAGATTTTCTCCACTTTCAGAAATCCTCTTCTGGCTCTCAGCCCTGCTGACACCTGCCCAGCAAAAGCAGACAGAGGTGTCAGTCTTCTCCACAGTGAGGAGGGTGCCAACCAAAGGGCACAAACTTACTGAGCTGACTGCTCAATTACAGGACAATTACAGAATGCAAAACAGCCACAGCCCCTACATCCCAGGAGCTTCTCTCAGGCTGCCTTTGGGTCCTAGGCCTTTCTGCCCTCACATCTAGAATCTCCTAGCCCTGACGCCAGGAGAGACCTTAGAGATGTATCAGTTGAGTATCCAGCCCCCACTTTACTGCAGGGATAAGAAAACTGAGGCCATAAAAAAGATCTGACCTGCCCAGAGTCCCAGCATGAGAAATCCTCTACGCAGGGTAGCCTCTCTCGAGGGAGGGCTGGCCCCCACTGTCCAACTCCTCCCACCTCACATACAGTCTCCAAGGCTTCTCTGCAGGTGGCCACTCTGGATGATGGCTGGTGTATGAGGCAGCAATCCAAATCCCCTCCTCCCCATCATTCCCTCAGTCTCCCTGGTCTGCCTCCAGGTCCGTGGTCCTCCTGGGAAGTCTGAACACACTGATGAATCAGCAGTTGTGAGCTAGGTCTGTAGAATCACCCAGCTCCTTGCCGCCACAGCCCAGCTGCTTTTGCTAGCTGTTTGCTAGTCAAAATCTAGGGATCCCCAGGGAGCTCAGGAAAGCATGTGAACACATGACGTAGGCAAAGAGTTGGGGAGGACTGCTCCAAGGCACAAAGACTACTCCTGGGGGTGACTCAGAAGGCGGGCACTGGGAAGATCAGCTCCACCAGGGAGTGGGGGACAGAGTAGGGGGAAGGGAGGAGAGGCTACCACCCTGGGGCCAACACAAGGCAAGCAGGGATCCCCTGTGGGTTACCAACACCTCACAAGGATGCCACTGGGCCACTCTAGGAGACGTCTGCCCACAGGAAGGGAGGGCTGCGGGCCCCTCCACATCAGCAGGTGAACGATGGCTCCAAGGCTCCTCTCACGTGGGCTGCCTCAGCAACCCCAACACCCCACACAAGTGGCTGCCCTAAAGCACACGACAATGAGGGAAGAAGAGAGGGTGAAGGACAAGAAACAAACACCGTTAAGTGCTTCCATGTGCCAGGAGCTGTGCCTAATTGTTGGCACAAGATGACAAGTTTCAGCTCTGCCTCCCTCCTCCAGCCTTGACAGCAGCCTGAGGGGATGGGTGACAGTCCTCATCTTTATTTTAAAATGACAAAGGCAGGCTCCCAGAGGCTATCTCCGGGAATCCTCCCTGCTAGGTCACTGCCCTTCTGAAGTTGTTCAACTTCAACTCCAGCCGGAGAGGGGGAGCCAAGTCCCGTTCCAGACGTGGCCTGTCGGCAACAGAGGCTAGACTAAAAGGCCGAGGGCCGGCTGGAGAGCCTCCCTGCTCCAGGCAACCCTCTCCTCACACCCGGATAAATGCTGGCCGTGTGGGATGGCAGGAAGCAGTAGAGCTGCCATTTCCCTCTGCTCTGAGGCTGCCCATCTGTTTCCTGGGATAGGACTCCCTGCCCCCACCCGGCCCCAGGCCGGAAATTCACTTGCTCTGGGGCTATGGGAAAAGGGGACTGCAGGGCTCCCTCCTTCTGCAGAGGGCAGCGGCAGAGGCTGCCTCCCGCACTCAAGGCTCTTGCTGGCCAGCTGGGTTCCGGGCATGAGAAGGGGGCAGGCCAGAGGGGTTCCTGCCCCACCAGCACCACTGCCCAGCCTCAGAGCAGCCACAACACCCTCCCCTCTGCTGGCCTGACTGGCATCCCTGGCTGCCTAGAGGGTGAGGTAAGGGGGTGACTATCTGAGTATAAGTTTGTGGAAAATTTAGGGAAAAAAAAAAAGTTTCCCGCCCCTGCCTGTGAGTCACGACATGGTCATCTGCAAGTGAGCACTGCCCCCTGCTGGACGCTTCGGGTACACCCATCTATGTCACCCTGACTTGGGTGCTAGGCAGACATAAGCAAAGAAAAAGCACACCCTGTGCCCTAGCAGTTTAACACCCCACAAAACTAGCATCACAAACGGTGTCAAAGGTCATGTATGGTTCCCGAGCTTGGTCAAGATTCTCTTCTTAACCAAACATCAGTCAGGCTCTTTTGAGCCACTTTGCAGCTAGGCCTGTCCCCAGGCTTTGTCCTCCTCAGAAAGACTCCTGCTGCTACATTGGTTTACTAGCCAGAATCGCACACCCTCCCTATGTGATCGGTCTGGCTCTCTCACCAAGCTCCTCATCCCCCAACACTCCCTAGACGATGTCTGATCACCTGGGCTGCATTCGGAGAGAATCAGCCAGGACAGTTTTGCTAAAATCTCCCTTAGCCTGATGTTTCCTCTTAATTTTACATACATACACACACACACATACATCACTCCTTGGCTACAAAGCCCTACTTTTCCTGGCTGTATTCATAATTAAACCCAATTCTATACTGAGGTCTAGTTTCCCTTATCACAATAGTTTTCCTGAATAAAATCTATTTTCCCACTTCTGGTCTTTCTTTAATACATCAAATGAACAAAACCACATGGGCTGAGGCAGGCCAGGAAGGCTTTTATGTAAAGTGTTTGTGAAGAAATCGAAAGGGCAAGGAAGAGTAGGGAGGGTGGCACAGCCTGGAAGGGGCTGGCCCAAAGCAAAGGCCATCAGGGGCTGCTGGAGGGTGACAAACCAACAAAGGGCCTAGGATATATGAAGAAGTGGGGTTATCACTTGTTGGCTTTCACATTTTTTAAACCCTTCAACTTTTCCCACAAAAGGATCTGCCCCGGAACCCCATACATAAAACTGGTCAATGTTGAGGTAATCTGACCAAAGGCAAGGGGCTAAGGCCCCTACCCCTGGCATACTGTGGTGGCCTCTAGGCATCTCTGAGCACCTGAAGGAGCAGAGTTTGAAACCACAGCTGCAGGCAATGGGGAGTTGCTAAGGTTCCAGTGCATATGGACTGAGAGGACAGCCACGGTGTCCAACAAGGAGGGAGGATAGAGCAGAAATGTCCAGGATGGAGTGAAAGCAGAGGCAGGGAGCCCAAGGCCGCCAGAGGGCGCTGAGAACTTGCCACACTTCTCCAGCCAGCTCTTTTCCACACTAGGACCTGAGGGAACTGAAGGTCAGTGTTTGGGAAGTCAAATCCTTCACTCATCAGTGTTCCTTTCCCAGTCTCCTCTCACTCTGTGTCTACCTAATCTAGTTCCTGGTTATACTGTCCCACTCGTCTCTGTCTGCTGAGTCCCCCACATACCAAGGCACACAGAGGACTTCCACAAACACCATGATTAAGGAAAAGAAAACCCCGTGTACTGCACAAAAGTGGGCTGGCCCCAGAGCACTAACATCAGAGGCTGTCTAGTAAGGATACTCACACCAGGAACGTCCAAAAGCTTTGACACCAGAAGAGGCAACTTCAGGGCTGCAACACTCCCAGTAACACCCACGAGAACACGGAACTGTCTTCTCAAGGGTGCAGCAGCTGAACATGTGGTCCTTGGTTCCATGTGGGGCCTGGTGGCTTCGAGTCCTGGGAGCCTGCCAGAATTGGGCTCCATAAAGCTCTGTCAGGATTTAGGATCTAAAAGCAGAACAAGGGGGACCTGCTTCATTCATACATCCAACCAAAATGTATTGAGCACCCTGTGTTAGACGCCAGGCCAGATGCTGGGGTTCCCCAGGGGTCAATAATCCCGGCTTCTGGGAACAGTCTGATGAGGTCAGACGCCACTACCCCACATCAGTCAGTCACACTGTAATACGGCCAGTGCCATGAGGCTGCACAGACTATGAGTTACCACCTGAGGAAGTAGTCAGAAACCAAAAAAAAGTAACATTCAGGTTGAGTCCTGCAGTACGAGGAAGTTTTTCAGAGACAGAAGAAAATAACTTCGCAAGAAGAGCAATCTGGCAAAAGTGAAGAGGCCTGAAGGAAGGTGGCAGGTTTGGGGAACAGAGAATAGCTTAGCAGTGAGGTGAAAGTGTGATGAGGGGGCAGTGGGGTGGGCAGGAGGTCAGGCTGCAAAATCAGGTCAAGGACAAAGTGTTAAGGGCAGTGAGAGCCAGGATGGGTTTTCATTTTAGAAAGATGGTGCCAGTGCTGGTGAGAAGTTTGGAGGGCATCTTGGTGGTGAACAGACTAGAGGGGGCAGACAAACAGGAGCCACTGCCATGGGCTGGGCTGACTGAAGACTGGTAGGGCAGGTTCCAGGGGTGCCTATGGGGTGGACCCCTAGGCAACAAAGGGGTTTGGGTGCTCCAGGGAGCTGAGGGATTTGCCTCTCTGTCCCTTTCCCTGTGGATTAAGCACCACCCTACAATTCCACAGCCAAGAAGAGACAAGCATAAAAAGGATAAAGGCCACCCCATGAGACTAGCTGCTTGGTTTCTTCCTCTGGTCCCCAGATGTTGCTAGAAGTGATTGTTTATGATAATATGGCTGATGGATGCATTGAAACCTACACTCTGGCAGGCTGCACCAGCAAAGCATATTCATTCCATCAGCAACCAAGGGTGATCACACCAGCAAAAGAATTTTGGAAGACACAGCTGCTGCCTTCAGGCAATCTGTGCACGGACCAAGAAGACAGAAGTCACACCTGAAATCATTTGAGATGGGTCCTTCTGTGAGATGGACCTTTTCAGTGATCACTGATTCCATTTGGACATCAGTTTCCTTGTTTCTCCGTCGCCACTTTCCCAAGACCACCACCACCAGTAAGCTCCCTGAATGACTGACCTGGTTTAAACACCAACCACTAGGCAGGTATCAGGCCTATGGTAGGTCCTGAACATCTGCTGAATAGATAATCACCTGTACCCTCTGAAGCAGAGCTTGGCACAGAACAGATGCCTGGCCTGTCAATCAGGAGCCCTGGGCCCTGTCCATGTGATCTTGACCCACTGTGTGACCTTGGCTCAGGGTCATTCCCTCCCTGCACATGTCTCTTCATTGAATAACACAAAGACAGGACCAGGTGATCTCTGAAGCTCCTCCTATCAGCAATCTTCTGAGTCAATGCATGAAAGACAAGAGGTAAGCGACTCTCTGTACAAGGGTATCCAGGAGATGTACTCAAAAAGGGTAGAATCAACAAGGGGAAGGGACACCAAGGCAGACCTCGAGGAAGAAGTCCAGTGAGTCACTCAATGGCTACCTATGTGGCTGCAACCCATAAGGGCTCCCTCTTTACTCCACAGGCCCCTTGGCTCCTTAGGGCCCCCTTGCCCATTTTTTGCCTTGAAGACTCAGACACATACCCATATGAGTTGAGGATCATGTTTGGGTCGATTATATCACTGTTACCTGGAAGGGTCTCCCAGGGCCCCAGACCCTTCCTAACAGAGGTTAAGCACAGGCCAGTTTCCTAGAACAAGACAGACCCCCCAAAGTTCCATTTGCCAGCAATCTCAATCTCTGCTCTACATCAGGGCCTCAGCCAGGGCCATGTTTGCCCACAGCAGAACTGAGTCTACTCTAAGGGAGAGCCGTGTTGGCAGCTGACAAGGCTAGAGGGCCTATCAGCCAGCTTCTTCCCAGAACTAATCCGTGTGCTGATCAGCATCCAGGAGGAGGCACATTCTCAACACTCCAGAAACACCCACCTGCCAAATCCCAAAACTTAACCCTTGACCCTAGCATCCAACTAGGACTAGGACATGAGAGATTCCTGCAAAATCAGAAACTGAATTTAAAATCTCCTCCTGGTGGCTCAACAATAAAGAATCTGCCTGCAATGCAGAAGACTGCCTGCAATGCAGGAGATGCAGGTTCGATCCCTGGGTCAGGAAGACCACCTGGAGAAGGAAAATAGCAACCCACTTCAGTATTCTTGCCTGCAAAATCTCATGGACAGAGGAGCTTGGCAGGCTACAGTCTATGGGATTGCAAGAGTCGGACATGACTTAGCGACTAAACCATCACCATCACCACATCAAATTGATATCATTCCTAAGGAACAGGTTACTGAAAGCAATCAGTTAAACTTGGGGCAGGAATTCATGCTGGTGACTTCAACTGCTTCCCCACAGCAGGTGGTACAGCCCAAGATTTCCTATTAATACTTAGCCTGCTGAGCAATCTTTGTTAAGGACCAAACCCTAACTATCTTTCTAGAATAGAAGGGGGAGGGGCTATATGTACTTGAGAAATAGAGAGTGGATAATTTAACCAACATCTGAAAGCAAGGTCAAATCAGCTCAAACTGCCAGTCCCATGGAGGGCAACAGTTGGCAGGAGTTCTTTATGTTTACTCTCAAAGGTAGCTGTAGACAGCACCTCATCTTCCTGAGCTCTGCTGGACTCATAGGAACTCTTGAGCAGCAGAAAGAGCTGGTAAGCAGATAGGCCAAAGGGCTGAAAGCTGTGATTACTGAGCCTCAAGCTCCCAGGGCGCCAGCTATGCAGGTAGCCACAGCCAGAAAAATGACAAGCTTCTCTGTCCTTTAAGAAAGACAAGGCCAGACAGAGTAAAGAGCCTCAACTTGTGGCAGCCTTGTGATGTGTAAGTCTCCTTTTCTGATGAGTTTAATTACGGCAGAGTTAAGTAAAAGTTCACGGAATGCTTGCCAATCACAATATGGGTAAGTGTGGAGCCAGGGCAGAACCAGGGCTTTAAAAAAATCCAGATCGGGGTTTCAAGCCAGCCCAGCTACAAACAGGAGCTGGGGCCCAGAAAAAAGAACCGAATTTGGGTGAGTGGGCAGGGAATCCAGGACCCTTTCAGTTCAGTTCAGTTCAGTCGCTCAATCATGTCCAGCTCTTTGCGACCCCATGAATCGCAGCATACCAGGCCTCCCTGTCCATCACCAACTCCCGGAGTTTACCCAAATCCATGTCCATCGAGTCGGTGATGCCATCCAGCCATCTCATCCCCCGTTGTCCCCTTCTCCTCCTGCCCCCAATCCTTCCCAGCATTAGGGTCTTTTCCAATGAGTCAACTCTTTGCATGAGATGGCCAAAGTATTGGAGTTTCAGCTTCAACATCAGTCCTTCCAATGAACACCCAGGACTGATCTCCTTTAGGATGGACTGGTTGGACCTTCTTGCAGTCCAAGGGACTCTCAAGAGTCTTCTCCAACACCACAGTTCAAAAGCATCAATTCTTTGGTGCTCAGCTTTCTTCACCGTCCAACTCTCACATCCATACATGACCACTGGAAAAACCATAGCCTTGACTAGCCGGACCTTTGTTGGCAAAGTAATGTCTCTGCTTTTAAATATGCTATCCAGGTTGGTCATAACCTTCCTTCCAAGGAGTAAGCGTCTTTTAAAAAGTTCCTCACCCCTGGCCCCAAGATTCTGCTCTGCCCTTATCTCCCACCAGTCAATAAACTCTGCCCCAGTAATAATGAAACACCTGCAGCTCCGGCACTCTTCCCCCAAACCCAGTCATTAAAAGGAGTGGCGTAGCCACAGGAGCACTTTAAATCCCTTCCTTCAAGGCAAGGCAAGGGACTCTTCAGAGAGAACTCAAGGTCTTGACATTCTGCTAAGACTGCTCTTCTCTCAAACCAGAAGCACTCAGGCTTGACTCGGCAGCTCCTGGAATCCCATTAGGCACCCTTCCTCAAGGCCACAAGTTGGGGACACATTACATTCAGGCTTCCGAGGTGGTACTAGTGGTAAAGAACCCACCTGCCAATGCAAGAGATGTGAGAGATGCAGGTTCAATCCCTGGGTGAGGAAGATCCCCTGGAGGAGGCCATGGCAACCCACTCCAGTATTCTTCCCTGGAGAATCCCATGGACAGAGAAGCCTGGTCCATAGGGTCACACAGAGTCCAACAGGATTGAAGCGGCTTAGCCCTCACACATTAATATTACATTCACATATATGAAGGCTACTAACAAAGGAGTGACTGGGAACTGCTACCTCTCAGCCACTAGGAGAGATGAGGACAACTTCTGCTCCAAGGTACCCATCACTTCCCCAACCTGGGAATCTCTCCTGCCTATTACCTGGCACTGGCCTCCAATACTTCCAAGTGCAGCACTAAAGTTTTTCTGACAAAATTTGGCCTCACTCTCATTTTTTAATGTCATTCAGCACTTTTAGGTGGAGCCAGGGGATATCTGCAATATCCCAGGGCTTTCCTTTTTCTATTGTATCAACTTGTAAAATGGTTTGTACTTTGGGCCATCCCCTTTCCTTTTGAAAGTAGGCTCGTGGGTTTTGCTTTTTGTTTTTTTAAGGCAAGAGGTTAAATGTGGGTAACCGATAGGGCTACCTTTTAAACTAGATTAAAGGGCCCTAGGCAACTGAAGAAGAGCATAAAGCAGGGATGGGACGGCACATACAGAAATGCACCACTTCATAGGTATACCTATGGCTGATTCATGCTGCTGTTTGGCAGAAACGAACACAATACCGTAAAGAAATTATCCTTCAATAAATGCCCCACTTCAGGATAGAGCTGCGAACAGGTCCATGGCGCTCCGGACCCATAGACTCCACAGCTTCTAGACACACACAGACACACACACACACACACACACTACACAGCCTCTAGACACACACACACACACTACACAGCCTCTAGACACACACAGACACAGACACACACACACCCCTGCAGACCCGCAGCGGCGAACAAAGCTTCTCGGGCACCAATAGGAGAGGGAGGACACGCATGGACACACGCACCCACATACACAGAAAGTGAGGTCACACAAAGAGGTCAAAGTCGCCAACGAAGCTTCCCCAGCCTCCCGCTTGCCCCACCACGGGAAACCAGCCTCCACGGTTCGCCCAGCTTCCTCACCCACGCCAGGCACGTCGCGGGGCAGCCCCCAAATATCGCGGTATCTCGGTCGTTCCTCCCACTGATTCTGACTGGCCCGCAATTTTACGGCTGTCGGAGGATTCCTCCGCGACCGCGTAGCCTTCTGGGAGTTGTAGTCAACTTCTCAGCCTTCCGGGAACTGTAGTCCACTCGGGGAATCCCACCGGGAACACCGGTTCCCAAGTTCTTGGTATTTCCGGTGTTCATCTGGGCCTGCCAGTTGTCTGACCTCCTCATCCCCCCAGCCCCACCCACACTGCTTATCACTGCAGTACTTAATACTTTTACTGAGCCTATCTTCTATGTTTTTTGTTTTAATTCTTTTAATTAAATATTTTTTTTGGCTGTGCCAGGTCTTAGATGCTGCATGCAAGTTCTTTTAGTTGTAGCATGGGGGATCTTTAGCTGCAGCATGTGAACTCAGCTCTTCCTCAGGAAACTCAGAACTCCTCCTAACACGCAGAAGGCCTCTGTAGCAATTTCAAGGCTGCCTCAGAGAAAGAACTACACAGAAGTGTGTGACTTTTGACCTCTGAGAATGACAGGCGACAGGCCCACTGGATCCACCCTACTTCCATGCCCCACAGCCCATGGTGAGGCTCCACACAGGCCCTCATGAAGACACATAACACAGCAGGACACAGAGGGCCAAATGTTCCCCTTTATTATGGTTCACTCAGTTACCACAGACAGACACACTGGCTCAGGCAGGTCAACTGCCAGTAGGAGAATGGTCTGTGTTTCCCAGAAACAAGGAGGGGCAGTGGGCACCAGCAGAATGCAAAAGCAGGTCACTGGCCAAAGACCTGAGGATTCCCAGAACTGACCTCAGCCTTCCTGCACCCCACCCTCAAGCCAGACCATCCAGCAGAGATGAACCTGTGCCCAGCCCCCACTTCTCGTTCAGTTCCCTCCCCAGGAAAGTGCATAGATGCCTGGAGATGCAGCATCCCAGGGCCTGGACAAGCTGGGCCATACGCAGGTATAGCAGGTCTTCCAAAGGGCAGAGCCGGGGCATGGCCATACAGGTCTGAGCCAGGAAAGAGCAAAGGCGGGTAGGACAGGAAGCTGACGGGAGGGAGCATCCAACAGGTCAAGGATGCTGTGCTGGCAGCTAGACCGCAGGCGTCCTGGAGTTACCAAAGAGAGGAAGAGAAAAGGAGCCAGAGGTCTGGGCAAGGAGAGAGGAAAGGGAAGAACCTAGACAGAGCGTCTCTTTTCAGGTACTAGGGGCTGTGACAACTGCTTTCCAAAGAGAAAGTGGTAGAGGAGAAAGTCAATCACACTCTGGCCCAAGCCTAAGGGGCCATTAGGAAGATAACTTCCTGGAGGCCCTGGTTCCCCTTATAGGAAAATGAAGTACCTGGAGCTCAAAGCTCAGATAGCACTGGAAATCCAGGTGCTGGGTTCTAAGCTGGAGCCACCCAGGGTGGCCAGGGGGAGTTTGGTTTTCCAAGACAAATCGCCCAGGTGGGAAGGTGGGGGCGATGAGTGAGAAATGGGCAGCTGCTCCATGGGTAAGAACCCACTCCTCTTCAGGCCTCCGAGAGAACCAGGACCTCTACCAACAACATTCTCACAACGCCTGGGACACAACAGGCCCACAGGCCTCTATCACTGTCCTGGAAAGGAAAGGGGGTTCTAATGGGGGTGAGGAAGGGCCAAGAATCAAGTCCAGTAGACAGAGGGGAGCAAGTAATCTCGATATGATAAAAAAGAGGAGCCAGAGAACCTCCCCTCCCACCCCACCTAACCTGAAATCACATTCCAGCTATTGTGCTTGCACATAGGGTTGGGCCTGTGCTTCTTCCTAGGCCTTGAGTTCAAGTGCCCAGAACTGCCCTATGCCCAAGAGCAAGCTGGGGGTGTGGGGGGCAGGGGGGATACATGATCCCCTCTCAGTTGGTCCTGCCTACCTTCTCCTCTGAGGAGAAGACTCATCCCTCCAGGACCAGTCCTCTGAGCCTATCCCTTCTATCAGACCCAAACAGAACAGCTATTGCTCCCAGGAATCCAGTGGTCATTCAGAGACACCCAGCACCTGCCCAGTGGGCTTGGGCCAACCAGACATCACTCGGAGACCAGTAATTATTTACAGATCCTTTGTTCCAGCTGCACCTTTGGGCTTCCCAGGTGGCGCTAGTGGTAAAGAACCCGCCTGCCAATGCAGGAGACCTGAGTCAGGAAGATCCCCTGAAGTAGGAAATAGCTACCCACTCCAGTATTCTTGCCTGGAGAATCCCATGGACAGAGGAGCCTAGTGGGCTACAGTCTATAAGGTCGCAAAGAGTCGGACATGACTGAAGTGACTTAGCAAGCACACAGCTGCACCTTTACACCTGAAAACTTCCCAGACACCACCCAGCTTTTCAGGGAAGGCAGTGCAATCTGCCCCTGTGGATGGCAGACATCACCTAGCACACAGTAGGGATAGGGCAGGAGAATCAGGCCACAGCAGCTGTGCATGTGGGGAGGGACACAGGCAGAGGGGCTAGAGGGGGCTCTGGGAAGTAAAGGAGAAGGCAAGGCAAGGAAGAGAGGACCCTGCCTTGCATTTCCATCCCCTGCAGGTCAGGTCCCCAGGAGGGCTCCACATCTCTGGCTGTGTGCCCTCCCACATCAGGGCTCAGGCTCAGCTCCCCTGTCCTCTGTCTGCTTCCTGGATCTGAGAATGGGCTTCAGTCACAGGAGCAGATACAAGCGGGACTCTCAGCCTGGAAGAAGACGAAGAAATGCCACATGGGCAAGAGAGCAGCGCTGGGCAGGCAAAGAGACCACAGGAAACAGGAAGAGAGAAATGGAGGAGGTTGTGGGAGGTGGGAGGGGAGGGCAGAGACCCAGATCCAAAGGAGCAAGGGAAGATCCCCTGCAGGTCTCCACGCTCCCCACCAACATCCCCACGAGTGCTGAATACTGCTGCTTCCCAGGAAGACCAAAACTGGAAACAGTTTCAGCTCATAATCTTGGGAGGGGGCCAGGCTCTCTGCTATGCCTCCGCCTGCCCCATGAGGGGTCCCAGGGCCAAGATCAGATGGAGCAGCCTGATGGAGGGCGGGGGGCTGGTTTAGTTCTAAACGTACATCTAGCACCACAACAACAGAGACCTCCACTGCACACTATTCACAAAGGGACACAGACACAACTACCACCACACGTGACAGCTCCAAGTGCAGCCCACAGCTCTCAAGGTGCTGAGAGCAGAGTCCAAAGGGTGTGGGGGAGGGGTGGTACATATACATATATATATATATATATATAACTCTGATTCTTTGTACAAAGTGGGGGAGGAGAAAAAGGGAAGGGGGAACCCTGCTTGGTCACCACAACAGACCCTGTGGTTTGAGCCCCCATCCCACCGGCCCCCAGCCAGCTCCCGGTCGGCTTGGCTGGTTCACATCTCATTGGAGTATGTGTAGTTGGGGGTGGCAGAATACTGAGTCTGCGGCTGATTCATGGCACCCTGTGCTGCCCCCATGGCTGCATTCTGGGCCGCCTGCTGCACGTGCGGGTTCTTCCATGCTCCCGTGGTCCACTCCTCCTGAGCTTTGCTGAAACTCCCCCCGCTGCCCCGGTAGAATTTATGGACCTGTAGGAAGAGGAGCACAAGGAAGGGTTAATCAAGGGGAAGAGGCAGCCCATCCAGAAAAGACATGGGAGCCAGAGGTAAGTCACCGTAAAAGCCAGTCCTCCCTCCGACCCGTGCCCTGTGAGCAAAGTCCATCAAGCCATTCCAGAGTGAGTCCCTTGGAAGACCACTGGGTCTTTCTGTAACTTGGGAGAAGGGATGTTACAGATCATGGTCCCTCCCCAACACCACCCTGTAGCTCTTGAGGTGACCACATACCATGCTGAGGGCAATGAAGGAAAAGACAGCCATGACCGTGAACATGACGGTGGGAATGAGCATCACCACTGCTGAGCCAATGTTCGTTCCGAAGAAGGAAATGGTGGCGATCCAGCCGCTGCAGAAACAGGCCAGCTGTGGGGCTGCCTGGCACAGTGACGGGTACCCAGGAGCCACCCCACTAGAGTAAGGGACCATCTCATTGTCACAGAGAGAGACCATAGCAATGGATGGACAGGGTCTGTGTCAGTGGTTTAGGAAGAACCTTTGGCTCGGGAAACAAGCTTCTCAGAACATAAGGCTTCCTTCTCTTGGATTATCTTATGATGCTTGATATCCCTCATCACCCCTAAAAACCACTGCCTCATTCTCCTCTGATGCTACGCTATATCTACTAAGTTATCCTGAATCCCTTCACACTTCCAATAACTCATGGTGTTCCCACAGGCCAGGCAGCTTAGCCCACAGGAGTAAGCAAAGGACATACCCCAGTTGCCACCTGACTAGCCCTAGGTCAGTCCCAGACACCCTGGTCTCTTACCAGACACCCCAGCCTGGGATGCCCACAGCCTGGATGATGCTGATGACCAGCTGGGCCATGAAGGTGAAGAAGAATGCCATGAAGCTGAAGGAGCTGTCAGTCCTGCAACAGAGGAGATGGCTCCTGTCACCTGGGTAGAGGGACACGGCTTCCCTGCCTTTAAGACTTTCAAGTCCTTCCACGTGTAAGTGTGTACACAGTGGATCTTAGTTAAGAAGTCAAAATGGGACAGCATTTACCCATGGATCTTTGTAAGTTTCCATGTGTTAGACCTGTGTGTACCACATTGCATAGGGAGAGATCTCCTCATGAACGGACCACCCACTGGTACACAGATGATTGGCACAGAAATAGATGGGTCTGTTGTGGCAGGAATAAACAACCCCATGTCAAATGGTTGGACAACCCTACTGGCACCAAGACACCAAGCTCCAGTGGTATGTGAGTGGAGGGCCCCACAAGATAGAAAGTGCTGTTGGCACAATACTGGACACATGACTGGTACCAAGAATATAACCTTGGTTATATTCAACAGATGGATCCAATTGGCAAAGATATTAGAGGCCCGATTGGCACTGAGAGGGATACTCCATTGGCACAAAGATTGAAAATCCCACTTGACACAAGGCAGACACCCAATGGCACTAAGACAGCTAGCCCTACTGATACATGATGGGTAGTCCCTTTGGCACAGAGTTGGATGCCCTCATTTGCATGTAAACATTGTCAGTGGCACATGGATGGCTTGTCCCATTGGCATGTGGGTAGGTGGTCTACTTGGCATCAAATCAGCCAGCCCCACGGGTACAGGGGTGGGCAGCTAAAACAAGACAGGTAGCCCCACTGGCAAAATTTATCATGCAGCTAGTTGCCTGGGGAAGGGAAAACAAGAACAAGTCTGGTCTCTATGTTGTCCCACCCAAGGGTAGAGTGAAGAAGGAAGGGCCTAAGAGGAAGGCTCTGACTCCCAGCCCTCTCACTCCAGCCTAGAGTTCCCAGGAAGCCTAAATCCTACCTGGCAGTCTGAGCTGAGGATACAGGGAAAGTGAGCTTGGGGGACAGCAAAAAAAAAAAGTGAGAAAAATATGTAGAGACGAGACAGGGGAGATGGGCAAAGATACAGGGTTAGGAGCTGGGTTCAGCACCCATCACTTACTTGAAGGCCTTGTAAATGGGCCGAAACCAGCAGACGTAGGAGCAGGGTGTGAAGAGGATGAGCCAGAGAAAGGCGAGGCCAAAGTTGGTGGCTCCCCCGCCTCCGATCAGCCACGCGAGACAGCCCACCAGGTTCACGGCCAGCGTGACGCTATTCACTGCAGACCCAGGAGTGCGTAAACAGACACCAGACAGACAGCAGACACGCACACAGACACCAAGGCCCATGCGGAAACACACAAGTACCCATACAGACATATACCCCCATAACTCAACACAGACCCACAATCAAACAGAAGCAAACAGCACAAGCACAGAAAGATATAAACACTCACAAACACACAGGCAAACCACATTTATACAGATGCATACCCACAAGTCACATCAGCCAATACACACACAGAGATACATAAGATGCACATATAACATACACACACAGAGAGGGTATAGACTGTAAGAAAGATAACTGGGAGCTCAGACCAACCCCACCCCCACACCTGTTCCTGGGGATCTGAGAGCTCCAGAGAACGAAGAGTCTCCCCCGATCAGGAACTCAGAGTCTCAGCCTAGCAAGTCCTGTTGAAGAGCCCCAAAGCCTCAACCTGGGAGAAATGCTCTTCTTATAAGCATGGTCTCAGCCCCTGGCCTTCCCAGACCCACAGCAATCACCAAGCCCATGGCACAGGAAACCCATCTTCCACCTTCTTTTGCAAGTTAGGGCATGAAAAGGGGAAAGGAAAAGGAAACGTCTCTTTACATCATTGTACCATCCGCCTCACACTTACATAGGGCAGGCAGCAGTGGCTGGGATCTCAGTCTTTCTTTAATCCTATTACGCCACCTCCTCCAAGAAGCCTTCTTTCATTACTGCAGTCTTATTCACCTCCCATCCCTCTGACCTCCTAACAACTTGGGTGCTCTCATGTTTCCCAAAGGACAAATCCCAGCCCATCAACCAAACCAGAGGTTCCCCAAGACTGAGACCCAGGCTCCTTCTCTTCCATGCCTATATACTCTATAACTGAACCTCTGAATCACTGTATCCTTGAGTTACAGCCAGCAGGGACCTCAAGTCTCCTCATCTGATGCTGGCACTAACACACACCCAGCTCACTGGACATAAGGGTACTTGCTCCCTTCCTCCAATGTTAGCCCAAGTCCCTTTAAGGCTCCACAAAGACTTGCTGAACAAGGATTCCCCTGGTAGTCCAGTGGTTAACACTCCACCTTCCAATGCAAGGGACGGAGGTTCAATTCCTGGCCGGGGAACTAAGATCCCACATGCCACAGGGCAGCTACTGAGCCCGTGCACTCTAGAGCCTGTGCTCCACAACAAGAAGCCCTTACACCCCAATGGGGGAAAAAAAGCCCCCGCGTGCTGCAGACCCCTCATGCCACAGCGAAGATCCAGCACAGCCAAAAATAAAATAAAAAGAAAAAAAAGAGACTTGCTGAATAAACAAAGGAAGGTAGGCTTAATCTTGGCCTCAAACAGCCAGGCATCTATGGTCTTGGCTTTTGAATAAAACTCTTTAAGCTTCTCAAGGGTTATATACATTTCCTTAGGAACAAAGCATCTGGCCAGCACCTAGTAAGGACTTAGGAAGATATTTATAGCCCTTAAATCCAGCTCCTGGATAAGATCTTCTCAGGGGAAGAGTTCCCAGAGCCCAGGGCCACTGCTCCCCAAGTCTGGCCTGACAACGCTGTCACATGAGAGGTACACCCCTCTCAGGGACCCTCACAATGAGGGTAAGCAATTGTTTCTGTGAGTTTCAGCTGTATTTTCCTCACCCCTATTTATGACCACCAGATTTCCTGGAATCATGGTGTTCTCACTGATTTTATTTGCTCTTTACATAGAACACCCATCAACCTGTTTTTGTTTTGTTTTCAGTTTTGGGTTTTTTTTTTTACCCTGTTTTTCTATCAGTTTACATCTCTCTTCACAGTCCCATCTCTTCTCCAGCTCATTTGATATAGTACCCTTGTCGTAATTATTCTAACGTCACAGGCCATCAGAAACTGGGGCCTTTAAACTCTCTACCTCAAAATCTTAGAACATGAGAACCTGAGCTCTTAATGCAGATCTATATGGAAGCCCGGCGATCACTAAGCCAGTATCCTCTTTCCTACAAATGAGGAAGCTGCCACTTGGGAAGTGGAGTGACCAGCCCAGCCTGGTCACTATATCCCAACTGAATTCTTTTGGAACAATCTTCCAGAGAGAGCAAGAAAAGCGAGGCTTTGAGGGGAAGATTCCTCTTCAAATCCAGACTCCTGAGGTAATCACCAGAGGTTCCCTGGAAAACCACTCCAATGAGAAGATAAATGAGGAACTTCAGTACAGGCAGAGACCCCTCACACACACCCGGCTGCTCTGTGACTGGGGCATTAGGAGAGGCCTAGAAGGGAGGGGAGGGAAACTGAGGCCTAGCTGGGGAGGCAACCCAGGAGAGGAGCCGGCAGGAGTCAGGCAGGGATAGGCTTACTGGCCCACACAGATGCTGCAGGTGAGGCTGAAGGACCTGGGCCTGGGGGCACCCCGTCCCAATGCCCAGCACCCGCCAGCACCCCCCTCTCCCACTCCCCAGTTCTGGCCCACCCCCACCCCACAGCACTCACGCATCCAGAGGTAGTAGAGGCGCTTGGTCATGCTGAGATGCTGAGGAGGGATATCGGCCTCGAAGTCTTGGTAGAAACATGGCTTAAGCGGGATGAATTTGGGCAGTGGTGGGAAGTTGTTCACCTTCTCTGCAGGCAAGGCACATTACACAGTTTCACACTG
Source organism: Okapia johnstoni (assembly GCA_024291935.2). NCBI lineage: Eukaryota > Metazoa > Chordata > Mammalia > Artiodactyla > Giraffidae > Okapia > Okapia johnstoni. Next base: position 29,578,296 of record CM044326.1, read on the forward strand.
AATATTCCCTCCCCAATGATCAGATATGATCGTTCTTTCCCTGGCCTGGGCTGCCCTCTTGGCCCCTGTGGCCACAGGCCACTTTACCATCCCCACCAGCTTTCCTGCTGCCTTGGGTCTCCAAAGTGGCCCTGAGGCAGCGTCACTGCCAGACGAATAAAAACAGTAAACACCGCCCATCAGGCATGGACACTGGGTAGGAGGTAGTTTTGGGCAGAAGCAGCAGGATGGTGAGTCTGGAGATGTGGGTTCCAGCCTCTACTCCAAGATTCAGTCATCACCCCTCTCTCCAGACCTCCGTTTATCTAGTGGGATGGCGGTCAAACTAGATAGTCCCTACAGGTCTCTCCAGTTCTGAGCCTTTGGAAACCAGACAACCCAGAAACCAGAAGGAAAAGGTCTCAGAGTATTAGAGAGTAATGGTGACAGAAAGGATGGGGACTGAGCTACCCGCGCCACTCATCGGTCAGATGGACAGGAGGGCCAGGGCGTCAGGATGGGCTATCCCTGGTCCCCAGGTTCAGAGGTCTGACAGACAGCTAGACAGTGAGGCTCTTTGATGGACAAGTCTCGGTGGGGGACCAGGGGAAACCCAGGGGCAAGGGGACTGAAAGAATCTGATCTTCGAAAACTTCGGGGTATAAACGGACCAGGAAAAGGGCCACCCACCCTACGTCAGTGTCATGACCTACACACGTGGATCCACCCTCCCCTTACCTGACATGATGGCACCCGCTGGCCCAGTGGCCTGTCCACGCCTCTTTGTCTCGAACTGGAAGGAAAGAAGGGTCAGCAAAGGTTGAAGATCATGGCTCACCCAGCCAAGTCCTTCTTTCAGCTGCAGCTGGGCTGGAAACCCCCTGGAGCAGGACCCATCTCACAGAACCACCATTCCACCAGCTCTACCTTTCCAGAGACTCCTGCCCTTGACCTCCAGGCATAAAATCTATTTTCAGAAAATCCCAGGAGAGGGTGGGAAAGGAACCTGGGAGGCCACCTCAAGCAGGTGCAAGTCAAGTGACAGAGAAAGCTTGAGGAAATTCTATTCTTGACCCTGAACGCAGCAGAGCCCTGGCCTCGGTCACAGGCTGGGCTCCCCTCCCCCTGCCTTTGTCTCCAGTCATTCATTCACTTCTTGAGCATTTATAATCTGCCAGGCACTGGGGAGAGAGCATGAAGAAGCGGTTCCTGCCCTTGGCATGAAACAGTCAATAACCTCGGCTGTGAACAGTATAAAAGAGAAGGATGGCTATGAAAACACGCACAGCATATATTAAGTGATCTGGTCTGGGAAGTCAGGAAAGCCCAAAAGGGAGACCTGAAGAATACAGAGGAGTTGCCGGAGGCAGGGCAGCCTCTTGGGCAGGGGGGAAAGCTTGCACAGATCCTGATGCAGGAAAGAGCTTCATGCTTCTGAATAAGGGAAAGAAAGCCACTGTGGCCAAAGCAGAGAGTGCATGGAGAGAGAGCAGGAATGGAGATGGGCAGGGTGGGATTCTTGAAGCACTTAGGAGGCCAATTAGAAGGAGCTCCAAGGTGGATCTGGGGTGTGGCGGGAGGGAGGCCCTCATGAAGACTCTCTGCCAGCTTAAACCACTGAGCAAATGGTGCTCTGTTTACTGATGCTGCTAAGTCACGTCAGTCGTGTCCAACCCTGTGCGACCCATAGACAGAAGCCCACCAGTCTCCCGTCCCTGGGATTCTCCAGGCAAGAACACTGGAGTGGGTTGCCATTTCCTTCCCCAATGCATGAAAGTGAAAAGTGAAAGTGAAGTCTCTGAGTCGTGTCCGACTCTTCGTGACCCCATGGACTGCAGCCTACCAGGCTCCTCCGTCCAAGGGATCTTCCAGGCAAGAGTACTGGAGCGGGGTGCCATTGCCTTCCCCAGTTTACTGAGAGCCCTGTCATGAGAAGAGGCGCAGGGCTCCAGGGAAGAAGAGAAGCTTCATTGTGAACATACAGAGTCTGAGGTGCTGTGAGAACCTCCAGACAGGACAAAGCCTTATAGGCTTTGGGAATATCTGGGTCATGAGCTTAGCAGGAGGCCTGCGCTGAGATAGACAACAGGTAATGGTTGGCAAGTGAAGGTTAAGGAAGCAAATGAGAGCATTTTACCAGAACAGTAACTTTTATAGATAAATTCAGATATACTGAAAAACAGAAAATGGTCTATGGCCAAGCACTAAGGCAATGCAACATCAAAATTTGGGCAGAGGGACTTCCTTGGTGGTCCCAGTGGCTAAGACTCTGCACTCCCAATGCAGGGTACCTGGGTTCGATCCCTGGTCAAGAAACTAGATCTCACATGTGGCAACTAAGAGTTCTCTCTAAAAGATGCCACAGGCTGCAAGGAAGACTGAAGATCCTGCGTGCTGCAACTAAGACTCAGCGCAGCCAAATAAATAGATAAATAAAAATAGTGAAAAGAAAAAATAGTGGGCAGAGACTTCTATAAAGTTTAAATCAGGCAAAATGAATCTATGGTGTTAGAAGTCAGGAGAGTAAAGGGAACACAAGCATCAGGAGTGCTGGTCATGGTTGGTTCCTGGACCTGGGTGTTGCTGACAAAGAGGTGCTGATTTTGTGAAAATTCCTCAAGCATATGTTTACCATTTGTACACTTTTCTATCTGTTATACTTCAATTAAGAGTTTGCTTTAAAAGAAAAACAAACCTTCCTAGAATTCCAGTCAAATTCCTCTGGTTCTATTGAAGTTTGCTGCTGTTGCTGCTAAGTCGCTTCAGTCGTGGCCAACTCTGTGCGACCCCATAGACGGCAGCCCACCAGGCTCCACCGTCCCTGGGATTCTCCAGGCAAGAATACTGGAGTGGGTTCCCATTTCCTTCTCCAACGCATGAAAAGTGAAAAGTGAAAGTGAAGTCGCTGAGTCGTGTCCAACTCTGTGCGACCCCATGGACTGTAGCCTACCAGGCTCCTCCATCCGTGGGATTTTCCAGGCAAGAGTACTGGAGTTGGGGTGCCATTGCCTTCTCCGTATTGAAGTTTAGGCCATCATAATCTTTTGTGGTCCCTTTGTGATATGAAATCAAATACAGATGTAAAAACCTAACAACATCTACCACAAATGGAAAAGATAGGCATGACAAAGACAAGCATGAAATGGTTCTTTTACACAGCTGCATTAATTGTAACATTGTAATACCAAAAGATTGGAAACAATTGACATGTCTATCAACAGCAGACTGGCTCTATTTCTCCTTGTGGGAGGAAATTGCAGCCCATTCCAGTATTCTTGCCAGGAAAATTCCATGGACAGCAGAGCTTAGCACGCTGCAGTCCATGGGGTCGCAGAGAGTTGAACATGACTGAGTGACTGAGCATGCAGGCACAGTTATTTCTAATAATACTGATATGGAAAGAGCTCCACAATTACAAGCAGTCGAAAAAAAGCAATGCAGAGAATAGTTTATGCTACCTTTCATGTTAAAAAAAATAAAGCAGGGGAGAGGAGAATAAAAGTATTTTTTGCTTTTGTCCCCGGAATCCTACTCTAGTTATTTACCCACAAATAAGAAACAACAAATACATGTTTTCAGGATGATGCTATTTTACAGTAGCAAAACGTTGGAAGCAACTGTTCAAATAAACTTTGTATATCATTCAATAGAGTAACATGTAGCTGTCAGACAGAATGAAGATGGTATCTCTGAACTTCTATGGAATGATTTCCAGTATATACTGTTAAGTAGAAAAAGCTGGGAATTCCCTGGCAGCCCAGGCGTTAGGATTTGGCACTTCTGCTGCAGGGGGTGTGGGTTTAACCCCTGGTCGGGAAACTAAGATGCCAGGAAACAGATGCCACGAGCCACAAGAAGTGGCCAAAAAAAATAAAAAGCATAGCACAGATTATTATAATTAGAATGCTACTTTTTATATAAAAGAAGGAGAAACAAGAACATGCATTTATAAATTTGTTTCTGCAAGAGAAATATAGAAAGAATAAATAAGAAAGTAATGAAAAGTTGGAAGGGGTAGGATGAGTAGTGAGACCTCTCTGAGTAAAGATTTTTACATATTTTTTTATATACAATGTCTTACGTATTCAAAAACTTATACCCGAAAGAAACGAAAGTCTAAAACTGAATAAACACAGGGACTTTTCTGATGGCCCAGTAGTTAAAACTCTGAGCTTCCACTGCTGGGGTCCCAGGTTCAGCTGGAACCCAGGACAGGGAACTAAGATCCTGCATTCTGGGCGATACAGCCAAAAAAAAAAAAAATTTATATATATATAGGAGAAAACCACTAAAATTGAAATAAACAAAAACAAATTAAGCTATCTGTACAGCAAATTGATAACATAATTACACAGGTAAAAGAACTGGCCAAGTGATTGATCTCAGTACACTGTGTTCTCTTAAAGGGATCTGTCTCAAGAGTAAAAACAACTAGAAAGAAATCCAAAATCTTAGCAGGTTTACTGTTGGTGTCAGTGGTGACTGAAACTGTTCGTGTGTACTGTAGCAGAGAACATATGAGAGAATGTGTTTGTGTTGTTGGAACCTGGGTTCTCAATGTCAGATACGGAGACAGAATATGGAATATGGGAAGGTAAGAAAGAGTCCTGTGATGTTGGATTTGAAGTGGAGGCATCGATGTGAACTCATGTCTTTAAAAATATGTGGTTGGTCCCAAGCCAGGACAAAGAAATACAACATTAGCCCAGAACATCTTGTGGTGCCAGAAATAAGCAGGAATTCAACTAATTAGAACATGTCAGAAGGACACCAGTTTGAAGGGGTTACCAATCAGCCAAATTTGGGAGAATTCAGAGCATCAAAAATAATGACATTAATATAACATGTTGAGTTTAAAAAATAATCCAAAGTGACACTCTTATTTTTTAAATGAGGGAGGAAGTAAGAAAGAAAGCTCTTCTTTGCAGAAGAATGCTAGCTATAAATGTAGGAGTAACAGAATTAGAAAATCTTCTAATTTTGCAATCATGAATGTCATAGCTGATTCACACAAGGATTTGCAATGGCTGCTAAGTCTTTCACTAGGTGAAAGATTGTTGGGGAAGAAGACAGTCACAGAGTCTCAAAGATGACTTACTAATTACAAAGGAGAACAGGCACTTTTACTGCGAAGAAAGTTGGCAGATGCCATCTTAACCAGGTGATCAAACTCAAACTCACCAATAATGGGACAAACAGACATTATGGCTTCCCAGTGTGATATACCAGGAGGGGCACAGCATCATCTACGTAGTATTCCTGACCCCAGATATTTAGCTTGAATCTAGTCAAAAGAAACAATCAGTCAAATCCAAGTATTGGAGCATTCTATAAATTAACCCGGTCAGGACATTAACAAATGCCAATGTCCAGGACCTCCCTGGTGGCCCTGTGGTTAAGAATCCATCTGCCAATGCATGGGACGTGGGTTCAACCCCTGGTCTGGGGAGATCCCACCTGCTGCGGGGTAACTAAGCCCATGCACCACAGCTACTGAAACCTGTGTGCCTAGAGCCTGTGCACTGCACAGGAGAAGACGCCACAGTGAGAACCACTACAGCAAAGAGCAGCCTCCACTGCGCTCAGCTAGAGAAGGTCTGCACGCAGCAAAGAAGACCCAGCACAACCATAAATAAGCAAATAAAATTTTTTTAATGCCAACATCCTAAAAGACAAAAAAAAAAATAATAATAATAAGGGATTCTCTAACCTAATGGAGTCTAAAGCTATATGGCAACAAAAACTGAGTGTAAACCTTGATTGGATTCTGATTCAAGGGGGAAACAATGGGATATTAGGAAACTTGAACAGAGACTCTAGACAATATTATTTGGGTCTATGTTACATTTCTTGGGTGTGATAGTGTTCTTGAGGTTATGCAGGAAAATGTCCTTTATCTTAGGACATATGTGCTCAAGTGCTTAGGGGTAAAGTGTTGTGATATCTGAATCTTCAAATAGTTCAAAAAATAAGGAATAATGAATAGATATAGACAGAATCAAAGCAATGTAGCAAATGTTAACAATTGGTGAATCTCAGGGAAGTTACATGAGTGTTCCTTGTTTTATTCTTTCAACTGTAAAGTTTTCAAGATAAAAAGCTGGAGGGAAAATATGAATAATATCAGTTAGCGATGATAACACACTGAAAGAAAAGAATGTGAAAGTTCACTATAACACACACAAGAAAGGGAGATGGGAAGGAAAAGTTCTAAGACAGAAGGAATGATATAATTCTTTAAATCATCATTTTGTAACCCCTATGTAGAACTGACACAGGCAAGGATTATCAATAGCTGCTTAAACCACTGGGTGAAAGATGGCTGGGGAAGAGGGGAGACACACAGTCTGAGTGTCATCCCCCCACACACCACATTATTTATTAATCACAAGAGAGAAAAGTTACTTCTATAATAAAAGGATCTGGCAGGCCAAGTGACCAAACTTCTCAAACTTGCCTGATAATGGGACAAAAGGACATTATGTGCTTCCTGACGTGATACACATAGAAGAACACAACATCACCTATGTAGTATTATTGCCAAAATGTTTAATCTGAAAATAATTATTATAAAAAAGAATCTGACAAGTCCAGATTGTGGGAAAGTCTCCCAGATAAATGTTAATGTCACAAAAGATAGAAATTGGTAGAGGGACTCATCTAGATTGGAGGAGACTTGCAGGAGATTGCAACCAAGTGCAATGAGTGGTCCTGGATTTTTAAATCATAGCTATAAAGGACATTTTTAGGATGAGTAGACAAATTTGAATACAGACTGAATAGAAGATATCACCGTTAAGTGTTAAATTTCTTAGGTGTTGTGGTTACATAGGATAATACTTTTGTTCTTAGGAGACACATGCTGAAGTATTTAGAAATATTGCGTCTTGTCTGCTACTTACTTTCAAATTGTTCTGCAAAAAAAAAATCAGGAAATTTCCTGGCGGTCCAGTGGTTAGAACTTATGGCGATCATTTCACAATATATACAAATATCACTATGCTGTACACCTGAAAGTAATATGTATCAATTACACTTCATAAAAATAGATAAATATTTTAAGTCAGGGAAAAAATATATAGTTGCATTTGACTATATATACACAAAGAATCAAGAATCTCTAGTAGGACATCAATAAAATAATTGTGGTTCCTGGGGGACAGAGGAACTGCACAGACGTGGAGTAGACAGGATGAATAATTTTTACTATGTATCTGGGTTTTTTTTCTTCTATTTTTGGCCACACCGTGAGGCACGCAGGATCTTCCAGACCAGGGATCAAGCCTGTGTCCCCTGCAGTGGAAGCACGGTGTCTTAACCCCTGGACGGCCAGGGAAATCCCATTCACTGTATATCTTTATACCATCAAATCCAAGACACCATCAACTTTTAGATCATTATATTATTTACCAAAAGAAAGAAAAAACCCCCCACCAATTTATGATAAGATGCCAAAATTTTAAAGTCACAGACATTAAGATGTTTTCAGAAATATCAAAATGTTTATTTTAGAATTTATGAAATTCAGGACATCTTTTTGAATTATGAATTGTGTAAATGTATTACCTGTTTAAAAAAAAATAAATGAAAAGTCAAGCAGAAGAGCTGGCAAAGAATGAGCAGGAGCAGTTGATGAGGCAGGAGGAAAATCAAGAGAGTGTGGTCTCCAAAGCCAGAAGTAGAGAGTGGACAAATGTGACAGATGCCACTGAGAGGTCCAGTATCAAAAGGGCTGGACTGAAAAATGTTCAGTACACTCAGCAAGAGCAAGTCAACTGTGACCCCAGCAAGAACTACTCTGGGGGTGGTAGGAGCTGGGCTGAGGGGTTGGGGAGTGGTAGCAGCCAAACTATACATTAATAGTTGAACATGTAAGCTGAGAGCAGGTATAGACAACGCTTTGAAGAAGCCTACCTTGTAAGAGAATAGAAATAGGGTACTACTTGGGTGAGACAAGTGGTTCAAGGAGGGACTATGGCTCAAGGTTGTTTGTTTAGGATGTTAATAAGCTTGAGATGTTCCAGGGAAGAGTTGCAATTATAATAGAGACAGAGGTTAATTAATGGAGCAAGCCCTTGAAATGGGGAGAAGCATGGGGTCCAGTGCAAGGAGGTGGGAAGAAAAACATGATGCAAGCAATGGGGGAGGTCTGAGGCCTTGGAAAGGACAGTGAGAGTCCTACATATCTGCTTCAATTTTCTCTGTAATATGGGAGGGAAGTTTGAATTGAAAGGGAGGAGGTAAGAGTAGAGGATGTAGCTAAGTCAGTGGGCAATTATAACACTGTCTGAGAAGTGCTCCAGGAGAGCAAATACACAAAGCTGTGGGAACCCAGAGGAGCACCTCCCTGGCCCATCCTGGAGGAGCCAGGGAGGGCTTTACAGAGGAGGTGATATCAGAGCTGAATCCTGAAGGATAAATAAGAGTTGGCCAGGAGAAAAAAGAACCAGAAAAACACGTGCAAAGGGAAGGTCAGAACTATGGCATGGCAAATTTAAGAAAAAGAAAGAAACAGAGTACAGATAAAGCATAAAGTGGAAGGAGTGAAAAAAAGGCAAAAATAGGGCCAAGAGATGGGAGGGGCCGGTCATCCGGGCCTTAAAGGCCATGAGTAGAATTTGAGCTTTATCCTCTGAGTCTTGGGAGCCACTGAAGGATTCTATTCTTCTTTTAAAAAAATATAACCTCAAAGTTTTTTTTCAATAAAGTGAAATTATGTTGCTTTTTAGCAACATACATAAAAATATCTGCAAGCTAAAAAATATCGAAGTCCATAAAGGAGAAAATACAAGTTCTTACAAAATCCACCTTCTCAGAGGTCACCCCTTTAAGTCTGATCTTTACGTTTCTGGTTTTTATGTATACATAAGCATATATGTGGAGAAGGAAATGGAAACCCACTCTAGTATTCTTGCCTGTCAAATCCCATGGACAGAGGAGCCTGGTGGGCTACAGTTCATGAGGTCACAAAGAGTAGGACAGAACTGAACAGACACACACACACAAGCATATATGACAAAAATGAGATCATTTTATACATGCTAGTTTATAACCTGGTTTTCTCCACTCAACAATATCTCATGAAAATGTTTCACATCAATGAATACAGGTTATTTCAACCTTTTTAATGACTGGTCAACCAGGTCAACAATGTCCATGGCCACGGAGCAGTCAGTTGTGACATGGGCTGATTCTGGCAATTAGAAGGTCACAGCTTCAGGGAGTGGTGGGGCAGAGGACAGTTGCCAAGAGATGAAGGAATATGAGGAGAGGAAGAGGGATAAGTCTAGCAGACTAATCTTTTAAAAAACTCAGCTGAGACTTTAATATAACACAGAGAATATTAGTGTCAAGAATGAAATACCATACATTAAAGGATTAATAGCCATCTCTTAACAGTGAGATTATATTATTGTCTTTCTTTCATCTTTATTTTCTAAAATGTCTACAACAGTCTTATATCACTTTTCTATATCACTATTCACAAAGTCATAGGTTTAAAACAGCAGCAGCTAGAGGAAGACATACAGTTAGATAGGTTTTTCCAGATAGGAGACTTGAGCACATTAATAAGCGCTGCTGCTGCTGCTAAGTCGCTTCAGTCGTGTCCGACTCTGTGCGACCCCATCAGGCTTCCCCATCCCTGGGACTCTCCAGGCAAGAACACTGGAATGGGTTGCCATTTCCTTCTCCAATGCAGGAAAGTGAAAAGTGAAAGTGAAGTTGCTCAGTCGTGTCCGACTCTTCGTGACCCCATGGGCTGCAGCCTACCAAGCTCCACCGTCCATGGGAGTTTCCAGGCAAGAGTACTGGAGTGGTTTGCCGTTAATAAGCAGGGCAGATGGTATTGTTAAGGAAAAACAGTGGAGATACTAAAGATACAGTAGAGGGGGAAACAGCCAACAGACACCGGTATCTCAGGAGACAGGAAGGGCCAGCATCCATAGCACAGAGTGGGTGTATTAGACTAGGAGCCTTAGGGTTCAAGAAGTAGAGAAACACAGGTATGGTTCCAACTTCCACATACACCACTCAACTAACCCTCTACATGAGTAAAGGGGCTTTGGGATAATGGTCCAAGTTTGCACTACTCTTCCCAGGAATAGAATGGTCAGCTGATGGGAAGAGGAAAGTGATGACAGTCCCTAGAAGTGATGAAGGGACAGCTGAGGCTGGAGACCCTCCATGGAAGCAGAATGACACTATCCTGGTATGTGATGGCCACCAGAAGCTTTCCACATTCTTAGTGTAGAATCCAGAACTGGGGGTATTAGGGGGGAAGTGGTCTGCTCTGGGGTGGGACACACAGGCCAATGGCATGGTCACTGAGGGCAAAAGCCGGTTAAAATCCAGGACCATGGAGTCCAGGAAGGACACGGTAGGTGCCATGCTCATGAGATAGAGAAAATGGAAGTGTCAGAGAACTTGAGGTCTCCTTGAGGTCCCAAGGTAGGTAAAGCAGAAATTGGACTGTGGTCAGAGAACAATACTGGGGTTTAAGGTTTCGGAGGTGGCCACATGCCAATGATGACCAGACTCAGGTGTAGCAGGCAGGAGTGGCTGAAGGAGGCATCGCCTCGCATGAGACAACGGGATGTGGAATGGGAGACTGCAGTCTAACACTAATGTCCTCCAGAAAAACAGAAGAGAGGCAGAGGGAGAGCGGGCAACAACTAGATTGTAGGAGCCTCAAGGGAGGAGGCTGTAACCCTGGCTCCAACGTGACCCCCATCTGGTCCCAAGCTTTCTCCCAAAGGTGTTACAGAGAAGTCAGTGTAGCAAAGAACTGGTGGTGGGAAAGCCAGCGCCCAGGGCCAGAGCACAGGGCAAGGCTGCCTTGTTTGTACATTGTTAGCCCAGAAAGAATTTAGGCTTGGGAGGGCTACTGAAGGCTGAGGTCACAAGAATGGAAGGTTCCAGGATCCTCTGCTCTTCTGTCAGGGATTAGCCTTTATACTTGTGCAGGGGGAGAGGGGAGCAGCAATGGCTGGCCTCTGCGAACCAAAGCTCCTAAACTGCAAAATGAGACAAGCAGCAATTCATTCCTCAACTGAGAGTCTTTCATAATGTTGGGAGGCATTGGGAGTGCTACATATCCCTCTAAAGATGCGGGCCTAAGGGAGCACTTCCTTAGTTATCAGTAAGATAGCAAATACTAACTGAATTTTGTTCAAAAGACAGACTATAATTTATTCCATTTCTAACTGTGAAGTTGGGGGGACAGAAGGTCCCACAGTAAAAAGACTGAGGTCGAAGGCAAAAAGAAGGGAGTCAAGTCTGGCCTTACATCAGGACAGTGACCTGTGGTTTGTTCCAGGGCTCCCTACTCACCAGCATGAGCCCCATGCTTGGCATAGAAATGGTCATTTTCTTCCTGCCCACCCAGAGCTTATCTGCTAAGATGGAAGTTTCCCCCTCCTGCTCTACCTCTGGTCTCCTTACCCCACACCCAATCCCACGTCCCCAGCCCTGATGTCCCAGAATTATGATTCTTTCTCAGAAAACACTACTCTCCTGGCATTGCTCACACTGTCCTATGATGACTCTCCAGTTGTTGAGTCGCTAAGTTGTGTTTGACTCTTTGCGACCACATGGACTACACTATCTCCCGGAATTCGCTCAAACTCATGCCTACTGGGTCGGTGATGCCATCCAACCATCTCATCCTCTGTTGCCCCCTTCTCCTCCTGCCCTTAATCTTTCCCAGCATCAGGGTATGAATCTTTCTCAGAAAACACTACTCTTCCAGCATGGCTATCACTGTCCTGTGATGACTCTCCAGTAGCCCCTACTGATCTTGTGCCTGGCAGTCAAGGCCTTGCGTCAATCAGCTACAAAGCTCCCACCCACCACCTTCTGCTTCTCGTCCACACACTGACCCGCTTCCCAGCTTCATGCCGATCATATCGAGGCATCCCGTCTGCTTCCAGTGACCCTAAGCCAGAGTCCTGCCAATTCCTCTCAGTCCTACCATTTTTCTCATATCCTATCTCTTCTGGAAGCCCTTCTAGACGTTCCTGCTGTGCCTCCCACTATTTATATTCTGAACCAGTTATTGAGCAATGAATGCTCACTCATTCTCATCCAATCTCTTCCTGGTTCCATCATGGATGGGGCTTCCAGGAGGGACTCAGCACAGAACAGAGCACAGAGAACAAGTCAATCACATTCTTGCTTAAAATGTGGACACAGAGCAGAGGAGCTTGGAACCTTCCATTCTTTGTGACTTCAGCTTCCTGTAGCCCTCCCAAGCCCAGGGGTGGGAGTGGAGCAACGGATGCCCTCCCCACAATCAGGCTAAGCCCCCAGTTTCATGAACCCTGCTGTACCTCACTTCCTCCAGGAAACCTTCAGAAACTCAGGGCTGTCAGCAAGATCAGAAGTGCAGCCGGCAGAGGAACAGTGGGGGGATGGGGTCAGGGACAGGAAGAGGAAGGCAGAGGGAGAGGGGAGAAAATGAAGAGGGAGAAAAACTGACAGGGAAGCGCTAAACTAGAACAAGCAGCTTCCTCAAGGGAGGTCAGTACTTAGTCCTATTATTTCATCCCAAGAGAAACATGCTGGCAAAGAGATCCCCAGAGAGGGGAATCAATTTGTTCAAAGGTGACCAGCCAGCCAGAGAAAAAGTTAAAAAAGGAACAGAGCCCAAGTCCCCTATCCAGAGCTCCTCTCCCAGGATCCTGCTAACTCTCCATGGGTTTGCTAGACCTAAGAAGACCCTCTTTCTGTGGCCCACTGACCAGTCAGTCCTCTCTCAGCAACTCAGGCTCACCACACCCAGATCAAATCTCAACTAGCAAGATCTGTGAAGCCCCAAACAAAATCTCTCTGCCTGAACCATTCCCCTCTTTCAGAGGCCTGCCCCTTGGAGACAGAACAGGTGGGGCATAGGCTACAAAATTTTCCAGACTTCCTCACCCCATGGGGTCAGTCACATGGCTGGGCTCACAGGCCAGGCTCCCCAACCGCTATGCTTGGTTCCCCCTCTAGACCTTCAGTTCAGTCCAGTCGCTCAGTCGTGTCCAACTCTTTGGGACCCCATGAATCGCAGCACGCCAGGCCTCCCTGTCCATCACCAACTCCAGGAGTTTACCCAAACTCATGGCCTTAGTCCAGACCATTTCCTGAAGTGCCCTCTGTTTCCTCTCTTCTCATCCAAATCTCACCTCCTCCAAGAGAAGGCTCTTGTTCACTGGCTCTTGTCCCTCTTTCTCCTTGTGCTCCTGGTGTCCACAGGAAAGTCTGCCTGGCCCTCCCTAAACTCCTCATCCTGGATCTGGGGCATTACCAGTTTGAACCATCTGAGATGGCAAATTCTCTGTCCAAGACTCTACTTGGTTCCCCCAACCTCTAGATTGGGGGCTCCCAGAGGCAGGGACCCAGATGGGTTCCCAAGTATCTCCCCCTATCCTCGTGACCGACTCCTGTCAGCGTTACAATGAGCTTCATCTGGGCCCTTAACATACCAACTGGAAGCCTCCTGGACCCCAGGCTCAAACCAATGCACCCATCCCCGAAAACCCGGAGGCAGCTCAGACCAGTGGTCCAAAGGCCCGCCGCCTCGGGTTAGGTGGGGGCTGGGGAACACAACTGCTCTTCCTGCAAGCGCCTCTTGTCAGGAAGGACCCTCAAAGAGGCGACAGTCACCCCGCCTTCAGGCGCCCCCCTCCCGGGCCGCGTGCGCCAGGAGGAGGGCCCCAGGAGGAGGACTGTTTGCTGGGAACGCCAGGTGGGCCCAAGGCCCAGGTTCCAGAATCCAGGGGTCTGACGTCATCCAAGACCCGGGTTCCCTCTGCGGGAACCGGGAATGGGGATGGTAAGGGCTGGGGGAGGCCTGGGGCACCCGAAGCGTTCTTGCCCCGCCGTAACAGGGAAGGTCACCTCGACTCTCCACCTCTCCAGCTAGACCTGCCCCCTGCATCCAAAGGTGAAGCGTAGCAGGTATAAAGCTGGAGATGGGGTGACCCTCTTCCCACCTGCGCCCAACCTCCCTGCAAAGCCCTTCTCTGGGCCCTTGGGCCCAGGACTCACCCGCCGCTGTCGTTCGGCTGCGGAAAAGCCACCGCGCTGCGCTCCACCCAGCGATGCGGCTCGGAGCCGGCCGCGAGCCGCTCCGGGACTGGAGGCGGGGTGCGCGCGCGCTCGCGCACGCGCTCGTCTCGGGCCAGTTCCTCGCGCGCCCGCGCCTCCTCTGCCTGCAGCAGCTACTCTCGCGAGATTCCCGAGCTTCCACTGGGCCGCGGCTCCTGCCATCGCGAGAAGGAAAGCCGGGCCGCCTCTGCACCTTGCAGGAGCTGTCCGAGGTGCTAAGTTCCAGACTCTGGGCCGGATCTGGTGGTGGGCAGGCACTACGCGGACAGGAGCAAGTCGAGAACGTCGAGGAAGAGACCCAGAAATGGGAGTCTGGTACCAACAATCAGAGCCTCAGCTTCCAAATCTGTAAACTGGGAGAATAACCTCCCATGCCAGTTCCAGGAGCCTCTGGGTGTAACAGAAAGGAAGAGTGAGAGGGAGCTTCATAAGCAGGAGACTGACTAAAGTCCTTCAGATCCACAGGGCCAAAGTGACAGAGAGGGGATAGAGGATGGAAAATTAGAGATGAAACATAAAGAGTCAGAAATGAGACATAGACAAGGAAACACAAATCCAAAAAACCAGACATAGAAAGACAAGAGAGGAGAGCCATGAACGTAGAGGCATAGAAACACGAAGAACAGAGTCATGGAGAGATTAAGATTTGGAGAGGAAAAAAAGACAAGGAAAGATAAAGGAGAGAGCATGATGAAGTGAGAAAGAAATAAGAAATAGGGACAGACAAGCTACATAGAAGAATAGAAAGGGAGAGGCTTAGACAGAAAAACAGAAAAAGAAAGAAAGAAAACAAGAGAAAGGGAGAGAGAGAGAAAATAAGAAAGAGACTATGGGTTTCCCTGGTGGTCCAGTGGTTAAGACTCTGTTCTCCCAATGCAGGGGGCCTGGGCTTGATCCCTGGTTAGGTAACTAGATCCCCCATGCTGAGACTAAGACCTGGTACAGCCAAATAAATAAATATTTTAAATACATATTAAAAACAAAAGAAAGAGGCTGATATGCAGAGATAAACACTGAAAGTGAGTAGAGACTAGGGTAAATGTTTTAAAAGCCCAGAATCAATGAGAGTTGCCAGAGACCCACTTGGAGAGATGAGGCTGGGAGTGAAAGACAGACAGGCTTTCATTGTGACTGATGTTTTCATATGCTAACCTCCTGTGGGATATCTACAATCAGGACCACCCTCTATCCTACCAGCCAATAAATAGCTCCTGCCCTTCATGGTGCCCTCCACCCACACCATCCTGGGCCTAGAAGGGGACCTCGGTGAGTGGGAGACACTGGGGGGATTCTTTGCCCAGAATAAAAGCCCATTGTATGCTCTCAGCCTGCTGGGAGTGGGGCCTCACGCCCACAGCTGGGTTAGAAAAGGGGTGGGAGTGAAGAAAGGCAGGCAGGGGTTAGTGCAGGACACGCAAGAAAAGGGAGGGAGCCTCAGAGGCCATGGAGTATTGAGCAGGAAGCATAATCTATGCAGGACAGAAGAGTCATGGGCTACAGAGCAAGACAAGGAGATTCTGCTTTTGATCCTGTCCCTGGTTCACTCTCATAATCACTGACCTCTATCTTGCCATGAGACAAGATTTAACTGGTTTACAGAGTTATGAGAGGACCCAATGAAATGATGAATGTGACCCTGAGGAGGTTATCAAGCATGGCTCCTACAGAAGAGATATTGGGAGTTCATGTGGGCCTTAGAAAATATATATGGGTTCACATGAACCTCCAGGAGAGGTCTGAGGTTGAGCCAAAATCTACAGTGGAGATGTTTGGGATCCATGTGGAATTTACAGGAGATATCTCGTGATCCATGTGGATCCTACAGGAGAATTATTTGGGCTCCTATCTGACAGGTATAGATGACCTTTCCCCAATTAAGAGAATTAGAAGGACCTCCTATTTGGCTAACAACTGAGGCAGGAAAAGTGCCCAGGTCCAAAATCCGAAACCCATCTTTGCCCAGTAGATTGTACCTTCAGAATCTGGGTAAATAGAAGGAAACAGTGTTTTAGAAATTACAATCATTTAACTTAGGAAGCATCACTACAAACAAAGCTAGTGGAGGTGATGGAATTCCAGTTGAGCTATTTCAAATCCCAAAAGATGATGCTGTGAAAATGCTGCACTCAATATGCCAGCAAATCTGAAAAACTCAGCAGTGGCCACAGGACTGGAAAAGGTAAGTTTTCATTCTAGTCCCAAAGAAAGGCAATGCTAAAGAATGCTCAAACTACTGCACAATTGCACTCATCACACATGCTAGTAAAGTAATCCTCAAAATTCTCCAAGCCAGGCTTCAACAGTACGTGAACCGTGAACTTCCAGATGTACAAGCTAGATTTACAAAAGGCAGAGGAACCAGAGATCAAATTGCCAACATCTGTTGGATCATCAAAAAAGCAAAAGAGTTTCAGAAAAACATCTATTTATGCTTTATTGACTATGCTAAAGCCTTTGACTGTGTGGATCACAACAAACTGTGGAAAATTCTGAGAGATGGGAATACTAGACCAACTGACCTGCCTCTTGAGAAATCTGTATGCAGGTCAGGAAGCAACAGTTAGAACTGGACATGGAACAACACACTGGTTCCAAATAAGAAAAGGAGTACGTCAAGGTTGTATACTGCTTATTTAACTTATATGCAGAACACATCATGAGAAACGCTGGGCTGAATGATGCACAAGCTGGAATCAAGATTGCTGGGAGAAATATCAATAACCTCAAATATGCAGAAGACACCACCCTTATGGCAGAAAGCAAAGAACTAAAGAGCCTCTTGATGAAAGTGAAAGAGGAGAGTGAAAAAGTTGGCATAAAACTCAACATTCAGAAAACTAAGATCATGGCATCCGATCCCATCACTTCATAGCAAATAGGTGGGGAAACAATGGAAACAGTGACAGACTTAATTTTGGGGGGTTCCAAAATCACTGCAGATGGTGACTGCAACCATGAAATTAAAAGACGTTTGTTCCTTGGAAGAGAAGTTATGACCAACCTAGGTAGCATATTAAATAGCAGAGATGTTACTTTGCCAACAAAGGTCCATTTAGTCAAGGCTATGGTTTTTCCAGTGTATGGATGTGAGTTGGACTATAAAGAAAGCTGAGCACCAAAGAATTGATGCTTTTGAACTGTGGTGTTGGAGAAGACTCTTGAGAGTCCCTTGGACTGCAAGGAGATCCAACCAATCCATCCTAAAGGAAATCAGTCCTGAATATTCATTGGAAGGACTGATGCTGAAGCTGAAACTCCAATACTTTGGCCACCTGATGTGAAGAACTGACTCATTGGGAAAGACCCTGATGCTGGGAAAGATTGACGGCAGGAGGAGAAGGGGACAACAGAGGATGAGATGGTTGGATGGCATCACTGACTGAATGGACATGAGTTTGAGTAAACTGCAGGAGCTGGTGATGGACAGGGAGACCCGGTGTGCCGCAGTCCATGGGGTCGCAAAGAGTTGGACACAACTGAGCGACTGAACTGAACTGAAACAAACTTTTACTTGACAAGTGTCTGTTGATCAGCTATGAGAAACAGCATAGTGCAGTGGTTAAGAATATGGGCCTAGAAGACAGACTGCCTCCTCCTTCCCAATTGTGTACATTTGTGCAAAGCAGTCACCCTTACTGAATCTTAGTTTTCCAAATATGTAAAATAAGAATGATAATAATAGTTCCTATGTCTTAGAGTTCCTGTGAGAATGAAATGAATTATTAATAGTATGTGTAGACATATGTAACAATTGAGACAATGCCTGGTATACAGTAAGTGTCTAATGAGTGCCAGGCTTTGTGGACACCTCTCTCTCATGGTAGAGGGCAGGAGTGAAAAAAAGAGCCAGAGCCAAACCATGCAGTAACAGTTAAAGCTTCTTCTCATATGTGGTAAAAGTCACATCAGCTTACATGCCACTCACCAAAGCATGTCCTATGGCTAAAGCAGGGGCAACAGGGAGACTTGCTTCCTCTAGAGCAGGGGTCCTCAATCCCCAGGCCACACAACAGGAGGTGAGTGTTGGGTGAGCCAGCAAAGCTTCATCTCCATTTACAGTCACTTCCCATCACTCGAATTACCACCTGAGCTCAGGAAAATAAGTTCATGGCTCCCACAGATTCTGCATAATGGTGAGCTGTATAAATACTTCACAGTGTAACAAAGATAGAAATAGAGTGCACACTAATTGTAATGTGCTTGCACCATCTCCAAACCATCCTCCATACCAGTCCATGGAAAAATTGTCTCCTACAAAACCAGTCCCTGGTGCCAAAAATGTTGGGGACCACTGCTCTAGAGGATGCAAGACATGACAAACAGTGGGGATGTTTAATCCAACAGCAGAAAGGCAGCAAGTGACTGGAAATAGTAATCCAGTCACCTATGGGACCAGCTCCAGGCTGCTTATCATTCCTGCCCAGCAATTGCTTAATGAGGCATGTCCACCCAACAATCTCTGGGAGAAAATCTGTTTACAGGACACCAAGCAATTGGAAAGAAAAGAGGACTAGCACTTACTGAACCTTAAACATACCTGAGTGAGATGCTAAACCTCATGACTACCCTATGAAGTAAGTGCTTTTATCCTCACTTTGTAGATAAAGAAAGTGAGCTTCAGAGAGGTAAGATGATCTGCCCAAGCAAATAGAATGGATGTATCTAAGAATTGAAAGAACCAGTATCTTTAGGTTGGATTTCCCCAGAAGCAGACACTGGTCTACTTGAGAGATGATCTCAGGAAGCACTAGTAGAGGAGTGGACACAGTTGAAACAAAGAAATGAAAGGAACTCAATTCAGGGTGCTATAATGAGCAGTGGGCAATGGGGGCCTCGATTCTACTGGGGACCTCCAAGACACAGTGCAGTATACCATTGTATTGTATTGTTGTCCTACCAAAGAATGAGGAAACTAGGGTTGAGGGCTGCTCCTGAATTTTCAGACTTTCCTGTGTTCTGTGTGCCTTCTGAGCAGAGAAAACCCTTGGGCAGAAAACCCCAGGAGTTCACATACTGTAAGAATAAAAGAATTTACAAGGACTCCCCTGGTGATCCAGCGGTTGAGACCCCATTCTTCTGTTGCAGAGGGTGTGTTCAGTCCCTGGTTGGGGAACAAAGATCTCACATGCTGTGCAGTGTTGCTAAAAATTTATATTTACATTTAAACTATATACATATTTAAACTATATATACATATATTTAAACTATATTTACATTTAAATATATATACAGTAAGAATATTAGAGTAAGGATATAGGAAGCCACCAGGAATGGCTAAAGGAGCACTAGTAGTCATGTCAGCTATAACCAAGATCTGAATCCAAGCCTGACCGGCTCTTAAGCCATATCATGTGGCCTCCAAGGTCACCCATTAGCCCTGTGGAAGTCTGCAAAATGGAATCTCCTTTTTTAAGAAAGAGACTTCTCCCTCTGCCCTACTCACGCTCCTGGTCTTACAAGATGCCAAGTCCCTGACACTTTATGTAAGTATATATGCCTAATGGCACAGCACTGAGTATACAGTGACACATATTCTTGCTTGCAGAGCCAGGGCAATGTCAGAGCAGTCCATCCAACCCAGTCTCTACCTAGGTGGGCAACTTGAAGCTCAGAGAATTCACGCTGGACCTCCCCTACAGTGCCTCTCCCCTCAACATCTCCTTCCCATCTCCCCACTCCCCACATTCGTCTTCTTGCCCCAGCCGGACTGGAACCTCCCCAACCCAACCTACGGAATGGGAAAAAAATATTTTTGAATCATATATCTGATAAGAGACTTGCACTTAGAATATATGAAGAATTATTACAACTCAATAATAAAAAAGACAAACAATCTGCTATAAAATATAAAAAGAATTTAAATAGAAATTTCTCCAGAGAAGATATACAGATGGCCAATAAGCACTTGAAAACATGCTCAGTATCATTAGTCATCAGGGAAATGCAAGTCAAAATCATCAGGAGATACCATTTCACACCCACTAGAATGGCTATATTAAAAAAGGCAAATAATAACAAGTACAACAGGGATGGGGAGAAATTAGAACCTTCATCCATGGCTGGAAGGAATGTAAATGGTGCAGCCGCTCTGGAACACAGTTTGGCAGTTCCTCAAGGAGTTAAACTGAGAGTTACCATTTAATGTATCCGTTCTACTCCTATGTATACACCCAAGAAAAATAAAAACATATATTCACAATTTATTGCAACTTTATTCAATTCAGTTCAGTTCAGTCCCTCAGTTGTGTCTGACTCTTTGTGACCCCATGAACCACAGCATGCCAGGCCTCCCTGTCCATCACCAACTCCCTGAGTCCACCCAAACCCATGTCCATCGAGTTGGTGATGCCATCCAGCCACCTCATCCTCCGTCGTCCCCTTCTCCTCCTGCCCTCCATCTTTCCCAGCATCAGGGTCTTTTCCAATGAGTCAGCTCTTCCCATGAGGTGGCCAAAGTATTGGAGTTTCAGCTTCAGCATCAATCCTTCCAATGAACACCCAGGACTGATCTCCTTTAGGATGGACTGGTTGGATCTCCTTGCAGTCCAAGGGACTCTCAAGAGTCTTCTCCAACACCACAGTTCGAAAGCATCAATTCTTCGGCGCTCAGCTTTCTTTATAGTCCAACTCTCACATCCATACATGACCACTGGAAAAACCATAGCCTTAACTAGATGGACCTTTGTTGGCAAAGTAATGTCTCTGCTTTTAAATATGCCATCTATTTTGGTCATAACTTTCCTTACAAGGAGCAACTGTCTTTTAATTTAATGGCTGCAGTCACCATCTGCAGTGATTTTGGAGTCCCCCAAAATAAAGTCAGCTACTGTTTCCACTGTTTCCCCATCTATCTGCCATGAAGTGATGGGACAAGATGCCATGATCTTAGTTTTATGGATGTTGAGCTTTAAGCCAACTTTTTCACTCTTCACTTTCATCAAGAGGCTCTTTAGTTCTTCTTCACTTTCTGCCATAAGGGTGGTGTCTTCTGCACATCTGAGGTTATTGATATTTCTCCTGGCAATCTTGATTCCAGCTTGTGCTTCATCCAGCCCAGTATTTCTCATAATGCACTTTGCATATAAGTTAAATAAGCAGGGTGACAATATACAGCCTTGATGTACTCCTTTTCCTATTTGGAACCAGTCTGTTGTTCCATGGCCATTTCTAACTGTTGCTTCCTGACCTGCATACAGGTTTCTCAAGAGGCAGTTCAGGTGGTCTGGTATTCCCATCTGTTTCAGAATTTTCCACAGTTTGTTGTGATCCACACAGTCAAAGGCTTTGGCATAGTCAATAAAGCAGAAATATATGTTTTTCTGGTACTCAGAAGTGAGAAATAGATATAAATGACTAGATCTGATAGACAGAATACCTGATGAACTATGGATGGAGGTTCGTGACATTGTACAGGAGACAGGAATCAAGACCATCCCCAAGGAAAAGAAATACAAAAAAGCAAAATGGCTGTCTGAGGAGGCCTTACAAATAGTGGGAAGTGAAAAGCAAAGGAGAAAAGCAAAGATATACCCATTTGAATGCAGAGAATAGCAAGGAGAGATAAGAAAGCCTTCTTCAGTGATCAATGCAAAGAAATAGAGGAAAACAATAGAATGGGAAAGACTAGAGATCTTTTCAAGCAAATTAGAGATACCAAGGGAACATTTCATGCAAAGATGGGCTCAATAAAGGACAGAAATGGTAAGGACCTAACAGAAGCGGAAGATATTAAGAAGAGGTGGCAAGAATACACAGAAGAACTGTGCAAAAAAGATCTTCATGACCCAGATAATTACGATGGTGTGATCACTCACCTAGAGCCAGACATCCTGGAATGTGAAGTCAAGTGGGCCTTAGGAAGCATCACTACAAACAAAGCTAGTGGAGGTAATGGAATTCCAGTTGAGCTATTTCAAATCCTGAAAGATGATGCTGTGAAGTGCTGCACTCGATATCCCAGCAAATCTGGAAAACTCAGCAGTGGCCACAGGACTGGAAAAGGTCAGTTTTCATTACAATCCCAAAGAAAGGCAATGCCAAAGAATGCTCAAACTACCACACAATTGCACTCATCTCACATGCTAGTAAATTAATGCTCAAAATTCTCCAAGCCAGGCTTCAGCAATGCGTGAACCGTGAACTTCCAGATGTTCAGGCTGGTTTTAGAAAAGGCAGAGGAGCCAGAGATCAAATTACCAACATCCAATGGATCATCGAAAAAGCAACTTTATTTGTAGTAGTTAAAACCCAGAAACAGCCATCAACAAGAGAATGTATAAATAAAGGATTGTATATTCAAACAATGGAATCAGCAATACAAAGGAATGAGCAGTTAATAACTACAACATGAGTGAATCTCAAAAACATTATGTTGAGCAAAATAAGGCAGATCCAAAAAATACATATCAGGGGGCATTCCCTGGTGGCCCAGTGGTTAGGACTCAGCGCTTCCACTGCAGGGGTCCCAGGTTCAATAGAGAAACTAAGATCCTGCATACTGGGCAAGTAGCCCAGTAGATTCTATATGATTCCACTGATAGGAAATTCAAAAACAGGAAAATTAATGTGACAGCAGAAAAGTGGTTCCTGGTTGGAGATGGGGGTAGACTGACAGGAAGGGTTGGAAAAGAAATTTCTGGGTAGTGGAAATATTCTAGATCTTGTTTGGGGTGATAGTTATAAGGTATATAAAAGTACCAAAACTTACCAAACTGAAAACTTACTGATTATAACTCAGTAAAGAGTCGAGCACGACTGAGCGACTGCTGCTGCTGCTACTGCTGCTAAGTCGCTTCAGTCGTGTCCGACTCTGTGCGACCCCATAGACGGCAGCCCACCAGGCTTCCCCGTCCCTGGGATTCTCCAGGCAAGAACCCTGGAGTGGGTTGCCATTTCCTTCTCCAATGCATGAAAGTGAAAAGTGAAAGTGAAGTCGCTCAGTCGTGTCCGACTCTTAGCGACCCCATGGACCGTAGCTCACCAGGCTCCTCTGTCCATGGGATTCTCCAGGCAAGAGTACTGGAGTGGGGTGCCACTGCCTTCTCCGGAGCGACTGAACTAACTGAAAGGACTGTTAGCATAAAAAAAAAATAGGGATCCCTGAGGCAGCCTGACTCTGGCGAACAAAGATGATTCCACACCTCCAGCCTCTTGCCTACAGGTGAAACCCAGGTCAAGGACCACCCTTCCTTGCTTCTCCTCTACAGGCAGTGCCTCCAATAGACCACTTGGGGGCGCCCACGGCTGGACTTGTGCTTGGCATTCGCTAACACTTCTAGGGCTAATTCTCCATCAGCTAGGTTGCTTTGCTGGCAGCTAGAAGTGCTGGGTGTTGGGTAGCCTGCTGGCCTATACACAGCTCATGTTCATCACCACCACTCCTTGCAGCCTTGCCAGCAGCTCTGAATATGCAACACCCACTGCTCACACTCATAGAATTAGAACAGGAGTGCCCCTCCCAGCATGCTCCTGCTAATTGTCCAGAGAGAAAAAGTACTCTTCACAAATCCCAGCCTGGGCCTGGCCTGGTAAGCACTGGCTGTGGTCACTGGCTGAGCCCCTAGATCCCAAATCCACAGGTCACATTCCAGTCCTCATCTGCCTGACAAGTTAGATATTAATATATTGCAAAGCCAGTCTGGCTTTTACCTCCATGGTCTGCCTTCCCCCTCCTCAGCCTAATACCTTATTCCCTGACAACCTTGCCCCCTGCAAAGTCCTCTGCTACCTCTTCAGTGCCCAAGGCTCCCAGAGCGCTGTCTCTGTGGCATTCCAGTCCCATCCCAAGCTAGAACCCCAGATATTTTTCCCTCTATTTGTGTCTCCTCCTGTGATCCTGCCTCCAAAATTGGCTCTATCATCAGTGATAAGACACATTGACATTGTGTACCTTCTGATATGCTTCACTGACTGCGATATTCTTACCTCCAAAATGCATAGCCTCAATTTAATCACAAGGAAAACATCAGACAAACCCAATTTGAGGAATATTCTACACAATAATTGGTAGGTACTCTTTAAAAAATGATGGTGTCAGACCTCAGTTACCCAAGCCAGACCCCTGAAAATTAAGTCCCATTAGTTCTGCTCTCCCATACCCTCTACCCTATTTCATCACCTCTTCAATAGTCTCCTCAAAGACATTACATTCTTTACTGCTTCCACACCTGACACTCTCTCAAACCATTCTCCTCTAAGCAGTCACAGGGATCTCAGCCATGCCATTCTCCTACTGAGAACCCTCCTGAGGCTCTCTACTGCTGCTGTCAGCCAGCACTGCTTGCAGTTCTAAGAATTCAGATTTCCTTTACCTCTTTGCCTTTGCACTTGCTGTTCCATCCTTTCTCCCCCTCACCTGACTCCCACCCCCACCCCTTTGCCCAGAAATCCTGCTCTTTTAAGGACAGAGGATCCTCCTAGTAGAAGCTGCCCTTACTCCACCCCCGGGTACCACGAGGCCAGGCAGAGCACCCCAGAGCCTGCTGGTTTCTCTCTGGCAGATGCACCATGCCCTGTGTTCCTCGACTTGCCGTCTTCTGTCCCTCATTGTTTCTGTCAACAGCTGGGTTTAACTTGTGTGGTCCCTCTGGCTGGCTGATTCCGACTCGTCCTTTGAGTGCCCACATAAGTCTCACGCCTCTGGATGGCTGCCTAGACTAGATACCTCTTCCTGCTGCCTCTCTCTCTGCCACTCAGGGCTGTGTTATTACCTGGATGCCTTGACTCCTCACAAGCCTGTGAGTTCTGAGGCTGTGGGGAAGGAGCAGAGCCCATATGAACTGCTCACCATCATCCCAGTGCTGCTTTTAGGGAAAGGAGACCTTAGTTCAGAGGCACATTTGCTGAATGTTTAACAACTGGCTCTTTATGGGAAATATATTCATAAATATACACGTATATTTATTGTGTTTTACCGATATGTATGTGACATAAACAACACACAATAAAATATACAGTACTCATTGTAAATTTCATTTAGCCAATTGATTCCCACAGAATGCTTTCATTGGTTTTCCTTTAACTCTTGTATCTACAGCCAACCTACAGCTGCAATTGATGAGTGAGTACAGATAATCAACAAAACAATAAATCAAGTTCTGCAATTGTAGAATTTCAAATTCCTGTGATGTAAATATTTCCATTGTGGCTGATTTTGAATTATCAACATGATGTCACTGGAGACAGAACTGAGCGAAGATGCACCATAGCACACCATTGTATAGTATTTCCACTACACAGAGATAAGAAACATAAATAATTTTAAGAACATGAGCAGTAAAATGTCATTAAGTTATTTAAAAGTTATTAGTTTTAAATATTTACTACCTTTGTTTTAATATAGTTGAGTTCATTATAGGCAATATAATTAAATTTTTAATAATGGCTGTGTTTAACAACCAGATCATAAAACTGAAAATTTAACATTTGACTCTCATGAGCCAGTACAAGCTGCTTCCAGCACATCACTGATCCCTAATTTCTCCTCCATGCCCAATCTTGCTGCCAGTGTAGAAGACTTTCTAGTTCGTTGGATGACCCACCCACCCTGACCTTGTCCCTATAGCTGACCTCCTCACTACAGTGACCTTTGTCTCTCCTTCAGCCACCACCCTGTTCCCATGGCCTCACCATGGGACTTGTCATCCATCACCAGGAACAGTTTTGCCCAAGAATCTCATTCTTCTCTCTTGCCTCTTGGATTACAGCCTTCTCTTCTTCCAGTCCTCTCAGCACTGGCAAACAGGTCCTTCAGTCTTGAAGGACGTTATTCCCAGAGCCCTGTTTATCAGCCTCTTCATGATGCCTGAAATATCCCTCCTCTCTGCTCATACTTCTGCTGAAGCTATACTCAAGCCTTTTACACTGGGCATATAATTATTGTGCAATAAAGCAATTCATATATACTGTCATTATTTCAGTAGAAGCCCTCTTATCTGTTGCAACTGAAACCAGGACTTTCTCAATTCAACAACAACAAAAAAAGTCAGTTTAAAAGAAGTATAAAAAATGATTTGTATTTGTGCATGTTTTAACTTAAAACGTATAAATGTGTTTTAAGTTAAAACTTAAACTTGCCAATCTTTCGATATAATGCAAGCTAAGTTACCTCAGTCGTGTCCGACCCTATGGACTGTAGCCCGCCAGGTTCCTCTGTCCATGGGATTCTCCAGGCAAGAATACTGGAGTGGGTTGCTGTGCCCTTCTCCAGGATATCTTCCTGACCTAGGGATCAAACCTGTGTCTCTTATGTCTCCTTCACTGGCAGGCAGGTTATTTACCACTAGCGCCACTTGGGAGGCCCCACTCAATCATTTTGTCAAGTTGTTCACTAAAAAATCCTCTGATGTAATGCTGAGGCTTTTTCTTTGAGTATGGGTCTGCTGAATGGAATTCCACATTTCTTGTAGAACATACCTGTAACAAATTGTCTAGACTTCCACATTCTATAACACGGATAAGAGATTTAGGACACTTGCAAAGTAATGTGAGTGAAGACTCAAGTTTTTATAGTTTCCCAAATCTTTTACAGTGGTTTCCCGAGCCAAAATCGAAAGCTTTTTTTAAATTTTATTTTTCAGTGTGGTTAAAAAAAAAAACAAAACATAAGATAAAATGCTTTTCGTCAAGATTCATGTCAGTCGTTTTATGGCCTGGGATAACTCACCTGGTGCCATTGTTATCTTAATGCATGTTGTGGGTGAGGGGCCTGGTGCTATTCTCTGAGTTTTGAGACATTTCCTTTCTCTAGTTAGCAGACTGTTAGTAGCTATATAATATCCAGCTAAAGACTAGCAGGGAGTACTCTTTCTGCCCCCTTCTGAGGTCTCTGTCAGAAGCTTTCTCTATCTCTTTTATACTTTAATAAAACTTTATTACACAAAAGCTCTGAGCAATCAAGCCTCATCTCTGGCCCTGGATTGAATTCCTCTCCTCCAGAGGCCACGAATCCTGGCATCTTTCGTGGTTCAGCAACTGAAGGAGGAAACAGACAGAACAGGCTCCATCTTGAAAGCGGGACTCCATCTTGGGCCAGACTGTGGACTTTGAACTCTATGCCCAGTATCTATGGAAACGACTTACCAACTGGAAAACCAGACCCCCCAGATGGAAGAGCCCCAGGGCTTGCACCTAGACTCTCCCTCACCTAAAAGAATACCCTGATTATCTGTGTAACCAAATAGAATCATAAATTCTATTATGCTTATTGGAGTATGACCACAGGCCTATTGATGATTGTCCACTGTTAACTGCCTAGGCTTAAGGCATATGAATCACGGGTTAACTTTGATTGTATCTTTCTTTTCCTTTGTTCAGACTAGCTTCAGGGAATTTGGCAGGGTGGGTTTGGGCACATACACTTAGGGTATATAAGGTTTTCACAAAAACTGGTCGGGGTCCTTGGCTAAGAGGAGATTCTGCCTTAGGCCTGCTGGTGTGATAAACTGCACTCCACTATCTGCACTGTCCTTCTGAGTGAGTTTGTTTCCTGGAACGCGTGGCTACAACATAACAGCCTTTCAAAGTGATTTGTTAGAGAAAATGAAGAGGGAGCCAGGTGAGCCTAGGAGAAACATCAGACCATGCTGCAAGTCTGAGCCTGAGTGCAGGAGAGAGGGAAGAAGGAAGGTGGATGGAAGCATCCTAGACTGCAGTACAGTTCTAAGCAAAGTTCAGCAACACTACTGGGGAGTTCTCCAGCCAAAGCCACCCATTATCCATCTACCTCCAAAGAATGGGCCTGCCTTAATATCCCATCTGTGCTCATTCATCAGCCAGGAGCAGCCCATGGGAAATTTGGCGCTGGCACAAATGCAGTGATGGGTTTCAGAATGCAGCAGCTGGATCCCTTGGTCAATTGTGCTCCCTGTCATCAAAGATGTAAGAAGTCATTCTCATGGCCACCACAGGTAACAAGCACATGATTCTTGGTGTATCACGTATAGATTTAGCTTGGCTACATGTAACAGAAAACTCAAATAACAGTGATTTCAACAAGATAGGTCTTTTCCTTACATAATGAGAAGTCTAGGAATAATTGAGTTGGCTCAGCGACTTGAAGATTCAGGGTAGACAAAGTGGGTATAGAGGGAACATATTTCAACATAATAAAAAGCTATTTATGACAAAACCATAGCCAATATAATACTCAGTGGTGAAAAGCTAGAAGCCTTCCTACTAAAATCTGGAATAAGACAAGGATGCCTACTCTCATCACTTCTATTCAACATAGTATTGGGAGTCTAGTCATAGCTATCAGACAAGAAAAAGAAATAAAGTGATTCCAAATTGGAAGATAAGAGGTAAAATTGTCCTTATATGCAGATGACATGATAATATATATTAAAAACCCTCAAGACTCCACAGAAAAACTACTAGAACTGATAAATGAATTTAGCAAGGAAGCAGGATTCAAGATCAACATATAGAAATCAATTGTATTTCTTTATACTAATAATGAAATAACAGAAAAGGAATGCAAAAAGAAAATCCCGTTTAAAATCACATTCCCTCCCCCCCTAAAAAATGCTTAGGAATAGACCTGACCAAGGAAGCAAAAAACTTTTTGGCTGAGAACTACAAAACATTAATAAAGGAAATTAATTGCTCTTGGGTTGGAAGAGTTAATATTGTTAAAAACAGCTATACTACTCAAAGCAATATACAGATTTAATGTGATCCCTATCAAATTACCCATGATATTCTTCACAGAAATAGGACAAAGAATACTGAAGTTTATAGGTAACCATAAAAGACCCAGAATTGCCAAAGCAATCCTGAGGGTGAAAAAAATGAAGTAGGAGGCATAACCTTCCCAGATTTCAGACAATACTACAAAGCTACAATAAT
This sequence comes from Okapia johnstoni, assembly GCA_024291935.2. Taxonomy (NCBI): domain Eukaryota; kingdom Metazoa; phylum Chordata; class Mammalia; order Artiodactyla; family Giraffidae; genus Okapia; species Okapia johnstoni. The sequence goes on from CM044326.1 coordinate 29,607,213, forward strand.
CAAAATTGTATGGCACTGGCACAAAAACAGACATATGGATCAATGGAACAGAATAGAGAATCCAGAAATAAACCCCCACACCTATGGTAAATTAATCTTAGATAAAAGAGACAAGAACATACGTTGGGGAAAAGACAGTCTCTTTAGCAAGTGGTGTTGGGAAAGTTGGACAGCTGCATGTAAATCAATGAAGTTAGAACACACCCTCATACCATACACAAAAACAAACTGAAAATGGCTTAAGGATTTAAATATAAGACATGACACCATAAAATTCCTAGAAGAGAACACACAGGCAAAGCATTCTCTGACATAAATCATCCCAATGTTTTCTTAGATCAGTCCTCCAAGGCAATAGAAATAAAAGCAAAAAATAAATAAATGGGACCTAATCTAACTCAGCTTTTGTATAGCAAAGGAAACCATAAACAAAAAGGAAAAACAACTTATAGAATAGGAGAAAATATTTCCAACAAAGTGGCTGACAACGAGCTAATTTCCAAAATATATAAAGAGCTCATAAGGCTCAACGACAATGAAAACGAATAACCCAATCAAAAAATGGGCAGAAGACTTAAATAGACATTTCTTCAAAGACATACAGATGGCCAATAGGCAAATGAAAAGATGCTCAACATCATTAATTATTAGAGAAATGCAAATCAAAACTATAATGAGATACCACTTCACATTGATCAGAATGACCATCATTAAAAAGTCTACAAATAACAAATGCTGGAGAAGAGAATCCTCCCACACTGTTGGTAGGAATGTAAGTTGGGGCAGGCATTATGGAAAACAGTATGGAGGTTCCTTAAAAAACTAAAAATAGAGTTGCCATATCCAGCAATCCCACTCCTGGGCACATATCCAGACTAAACTGTAATTCAAAGAGATACATGCTCTCCTGTGAATAGCAGCAATATTCACAATAGCTAAAACATGAAAACCACCTAAATGTCCGTTGACAGATAAATGGATAAAGAAGATGTGGTGCATACATACAATGGAATACTACTCAGCCATAAAAAGGAACAAAAGAATACTACTTGCAGCAACACGGATAGACCTAGAGATTATCACACCAAGTGAAGTAAGTCAGAAAGAGAAAGACAGAGACTTCCCTGGTGGTCCAGGGGTTAAGACTCCATGTTTTCACTGCAAGGGGAATGGGCTCAACCCCTGGTCAGGGAACAAAGATCCCACATACCACAGGGCACAGCCAAATAGAAAAAAAGGAATAGAAAAACAAATATCATGTGATATCACTTATACGTGGAATCCAAAATATCACTCAAATGAACTTACCTGTGAAACGGAAACAGACTCAACAGACAAAGAAAACAGACATGTGGTTGCCAAGGGGGTTAATGAGGGATGGATTAGAAATTTGAGTGAGCAGATGCAAACTAGTAGATATATATGATGGATAAATAACAAGGTCCTACTGTATAGCACAGGGAACTATATTCAATATCCTATAATAAACCATAATGGAAAAGAATATGCAAAAAATGTGTAGGGAGTTCCCCTGTGGCCTAGTGATTAGGATTCTAACCTTTCACTGCCATGGATGAGGTTCGATCCTTGGTCAAGTAACTGAGATCCCACAAACCTCACAGCAAGCCCCAAAAAACAAAAAAAAAGAATATATATACATATAAGTAAATGTTAGTTGTTGAGTCATATCTGGTTCTTTGCGACCCCGTGGATTATAGCCACCAGGATCCTCTGCTCATGGAATTCTCCAGGAAAGTATACTGGATTAGGTAGCCATTCCCTTCTTCAGGGGATCTTCTGACCCAGGGATCAAACAAACCCAGGTTTTCTACATTTCAGGTGGATTCTTTACCATCTGAGCCACCAGGGAAGCCCCATAAATACATAACTGAGTTGCTTGATTGTACAGCAGAAATTAACACAACATTGTAAATCGACTACAGTTCAATTTGAAGAAAAAAAAAAGATTCAGGGTAGAAATCTCTGCAAATCTCTTGGCCATTTCCTCAGACTTTTGCGATGTCTTCCCAATCTCAGCCATCTTGGTTGCACTGCAGACAGCTGGAAGGTAGAAGGGCACAGAGCAAAGGGCATGCCAGCCGAGTCTGCACTTCCATATAATGAGCTTTCCAGAAAGCCCTACCCAACAATTTCCATTTATCTCTCTTTGTCCTAAACTGTCACATAATCACTCCTATTTGGCACAGAAGTGACTGTGTGACACATTTTAGCTTTTTAACTAGTCACCTTGTATCTGCCAGTAAAACAAAGGTCATATTAGTAAAGAAGACTGGGAGAATGGATACTGAGGAGGGTACTAGCAGTGTCCATCACACTAGAGAGTGGCCTGCTACCAACTAGCTGCCTTCAGAGGGCCATGGGCTTCATTCTGTGTGCTGAGGCAATGGGGTTCGGCTCATTCGATGACTCAGTGCCATGGAGGTGGTGATGAGCACATTTACTGGGCTATTTTTATTTCACTAGAATGCCAGCTCCACTGAGCAAGGACAGTTCTTCTGTTGTTCATTGCTGTATACCCAGCACCAACATCAGTGTCTGTCACATAGCAGAGACTCCATACATATTTTGAATTAATGAATGATCAATAATAATGTTGCTTTCTTTCCTGGGTCTCCTCTCAATAAACTCCTATCAGCTGATATCCTTGAAAGTGGAACCTGCAAAAGTCCGTTGGGGATGTGTGTGCTAAGTCGCTTCAGTGGCATCTGATTCTTTGCATCCCTCTGGACTGTAGCCCTCCAGGCTCCTCAGTCCATGGGGATTCTCCAGGCAAGAATACTTGAGTGGGTTGCCATGCCCTCCTCCACTATTGGGAATAATTCCTCCCAATAGTGCCCACTCTGTTTAGTCCCAGCAGTTAACCTCAACTCTTTCAGGCGAAAAGTTAACTAACATGCCCCTCTATCCTTTTCTCTTTCCTACTTGTTCCCAGAGGAAGAGATGCTGCTATAGGCTGAATATTGGGGCCCCCTTCAAATTGATATGTTGAATCCTGACCTATGATGTGATATTATTAGGAGGTGAGGTTTGGGGGAAAAAAACAGGGATTAGTGATCTTATGAAAGAGACCCCAAAGAGCTCCCTAGCCCCTTCCACCATTGTAAGCGTACAAAAAACATCTGTATCCCAGAAGAAGACCCCCACACACACCCGACTGTGTGTGATCTTGGACCTCCAGCTTCCAGAAAAGTGAGAAATAAATTTTTGTTGTTTATGAGCTGCTGAGTCTGTGGTATTTTGTTATAGCAAAACTAAGGGACTGAGACAGATGTCTCCCCATCCTCTCCAGGCTGAGGCCAACTCCCCCTCCCCCACTTTACTCTAATTTCCACCCTTCTTATCTCCTCGGGGATTTTTTTTTTTTGCCGCTCTGCACAGCTTTCAGGATCTTTTCCCCAACCAAGAATCGAACTGGTGCCCTCTGCAATAGAAGCTTGGAGTCTTAAACCACTGGACCACCAGGGAAGTCCCTCCTCAGGGATTTTAATCCATCAATTGTCCTCTTTCTTCAGTGCCCTCAACTTCTTTCTTATATTTTTCCTTCAAACATCTCCCTAAAGAAAAAGGAAGTTATTCCTCTGTCTATAGTCCACTTAAACTATTGTTTAACTCATAACCCTGGGTGATTTCAGCCACTCCCAAGGCAGTAAATATCTCCTGTGTGTTGAAGATTCCTTGATCAAACAGTCAACATTGATTCCTTGATCAATCTTGAAGATTCCAAGACATCCAAGGGCTCTTGGCTATCAACCGAAGAAGCCAACTCTGACTACTGTGAGCAGAAAAGGTGTTCATTGGAAAGGTATCAGATCAGTCATAAGACAAACGCCTTTCTCTGACTCAAGACCCATCGACTATAACAGTGGTCATTACCTGGCCTCCCATGGACATTTTCAATGAGTGTGATTATTAGAGGATGTGACTGCCAGATCCTTGACAATTTGTGTCTGATTCATTCATCAGTCTCTTGTGAGCTAGTTTGTTATCAAGTCAGCCTTCCTTTCATGAATTGATCGTTTTATGGCTGCTCATTATATAATAAGAAAGATATATATTACTTTCCTTGCTTGGCTTTTAATTTTAGAAACTGAAGCTAATTTGAACCAGTGTTATACTCTTCATTTTTTTTTTTACTCTTCACTTTTGATTTCAAAGATCTAGCTGCTTTATTCTTTTGTTATATATGTAAATGACTATGAAAACAAAAATATTTGGGGTATTTCTCCAAACAAATTAAACCTCTTGGACCAATAGTAAACAGTCAATATCATACATAACTGTCCCTAGAATACTTTTGGAGAAGGAAATGGCAACCCACTCCAGTATTCTTGCCTGGAGAATCCCATGGACAAAGGAGCCTGGAAGGCTATGGTCTATGGGGTTGCAAGAGTCAGACACGACTAAGCACACAGCACACAGAATACTTTTGGTCGTTCCCGAACTCAGATCCTGTTGCCCTGGCCTTGTTCAAACTCCATGGGCGCAAGGGACACTGTGATGCTCAGCTGTCTTGGCATACATTAATTCTTGCCTGAATCCAAACCCCTTACCTCCTCCCAACCCTCCTCTCTCTGTAGAACTGCTGCTGATCAGCTCCACAATCTCTGGTTCTGCAATATGGAAAACAATTTAACTTCTCTGCTTCCTACCCTCTTGAACATTTTAATCTCAGAACCACTTCACATTCTTAAAAATTATTAACCTCATAGAACTTCAAAAATGTGGATCATTTACCAATATATACTATTATAACTTAAACATACAAAAATATTTCTGTATTCATCCATTCAAGATAATGAAAACAAATTACATGTTAACATAAAAAAGCAGTTTTATTTAAGTTAATTATATTTTCCAAAACACACATAAAAAAGTAGTGAGAAGGGTGGCATTGTGTTTTTACTTATTTTGTTTTGGCTTAAAAAACAGATTTATTTCTCACAGTCCTGGAGACTGGAAAGTCTGAGATCAGGGTGCCAGTACAGTCAAGTTCTGGTGAGGACCCACTTCCTGGTTTGTAGACAGCTGCTTTCTCACTGTGTCCTCACTCAGTGACGAGCAGAGGGCATTGTTTTGCAATTCTGCAGACCTCTTTAGTGTCTGGCTAAATAGAAGGCAGCTGGAGTCCCATGTCTGCTTCTGCATTTAATTGCAGCAATATCACGTCATGCAATCTTTGGAAAATTCCACTGTATATTCATGACAGAATAAGAATGAAAAAGGCAAATAATGTCTCAGTAGTGTTACAAAAATGTTTCACCTCACAGATTCTCCCTCCCCCCAGTCTCCCACCAAGATCCAAGGACCTCCAAAGATGCCTGGATCACAGTTTAAAAACCACTGTTTTAGACCACGTCCTGGGAGTGAGCTGCTGATTTTTTCATATCCAAAGAAGCCCTTCACTCTACAAATACTGACCACCTTCTGAGTATCAAACACTGTTCTGGGTGCTAGAGATGCAGGCGAGAGCAAAACAATGTCCCTGTCCTCTCAGAGCTTTCCTTCCAGTGGGAGGAGACAGGTAATAGACAATTCTAAAAATATAATTATGTTAGGCAATAAATGCCATCAAAAAAATAATAAATAAAGCCAAACAACGGAATAGAGACTGAAATAGGGGGACTAGTGTTTGTTGGCTTATTTATTTGTTTTATTAGAATGGTCAGGGAGGCCTCTCAGAGGTGACATTTGAGCAGAGACTGAAGGATACGAGGGAGAGAGCTAGGGGATATCAGAGGGACAGCATTCCAGGCAGAAGGATCGGCCAGTACAAAGGCCCTGACATGGAAGTGTGTTCATTGTGTTTGAGACCATCTGACCTGTCTCTTGAGAAACCTGTATGCAGGTCAGGAAGCAACAGTTAGAACTGGACATGGAACAACAGACTGGTTCCATATAGGAAAAGGAGTACGTCAAGGCTGTATATTGTCACCCTGCTTATTTAACTTATATGCAGAGTACATCATGAGAAATGCTGGGCTGGAAGAAACACAAGCTGGAATCAAGATTGTCGGGAGAAATATCAATAACCTCAGATATGCAGATGACACCACCCTTATGGCAGAAAGTGAAGAAGAACTAAAGAGCCTCTTGATGAAAGTGAAAGAGGAGAATGAAAAAGTTGACTTAAAGCTCAACGTTCAGAAAACTAAGATCATGGCATCTGGTCCTATCACTTCATGGGAAGTAGATGGGGAAACAGTGGAAACAGAGTCAGACTTTATTTTGGGGGGCTCCAAAATCACTGCAGATGGTGATTGCAGCCATGAAATTAAAAGACACTTACTCCTTGGAAGGAAGGTTATGACCAACCTAGATAGCATATTTAAAAGCAGAGACATTACTCTGCCAACAAAGGTCCGTCTAGTCAAGGCTATTGTTTTTCCAGTGGTCACGTAGGGATGTGAGAGTTGGACGGTGAAGAATGCTGAGTGCCGAAGAATTGATGCTTTGAACTGTGGTGTTGGAGAAGACTCTTGAGAGTCCCTTGGACTGCAAGGAGATCCAACCAGTCCATCCTAAAGGAGATCAGTCCTGGGTGTTCATTGGAAGGACTGATGTTGAAGCTGAAACTCCAATACTTTGGCCACCTCATGCGAAGAGTTGACTCATTGGAAAAGACCCTAATGCTGGGAAGGATTGGGGGCCGGAGGAGAAGGGGACGACAGAGGATGAGATGGTTGGATGGCATCACCGACTCGATGGACATGGGTTTGGGTAGACTCCGGGAGTTGATGATGGACAGGGAGGCCTGGCATGCTGCGGTTCATGGGGTGGCAAAGAGTCGGACATGACTGAGCAACTGAACTGAACTGAAGGAAGCTGGAGAACTTCCCTATAGCTCAGATGGTAAAGAATCTGCCTGCAGTGCAGAAGATCAGGGTTCGATACCTGGGTTAGGAAGATCTCCAAAGAAGAAAATGGCAATCCACTCCAGTGTTCTTGCCTGGTGAATCCCATGGACAGAGGACCCTGGCAGGCTACAGTCCATGGGGTCACAAAGAGTTGGACACAACTGAGTGACTAACACACACACACAAGGAAACTGGTGTGGCTTGAATGGAATGAGTGAGAGGGAGAGACGAGGTCAGAGGAGGCAGGAGAGCAGATTTTGGGTGTAATAGTGATTTCACCAAATCAACGTCTCTTCAAGGCCGTGGAAGATTATATTCTCTAAAAACAGCCACAGTGATATTTCCAATCCAACATGCTCTTCCAGAACTTTGCTGTTTCCTATGTAGAAATGGAGTCTACTTCCTTTGCCCACAAGCCCGGGAGAAGGCTTAGTGACTTCCCAGATAAACAGAATGTGGCAAAAGTGACCCTGTATGACACCTAAATTCATAAAAAGCAATATGGTTTATGCCTGGTGCTCTCTGTCATTGGACGCTAACCCTGGAATCCAGCCCCCATGCTGTGAGGAAGCTCAAATGAACCCAGGCAGAAAGACCACACAGAGATCTGAAGCTTTCATTTGACAGCCTGCAAGAACCAACAACAACCAAAAGAACCAACAGACATGCAGGTAAACAAGCTTTCAGACTATTCCAGCCTGAGCACTCATATAAGTCTTCTAGCTGAAACCACAGGTGTGGTAAGAAACAGAAAAACCATCCTCACTGTGCCCTGCCTAAATTCCTGTCCTACTGAATCTGTGAGCATAATAAATTATTGCTTTACAGAACTCAATTGTGGATAATTTGTCAGTTGGTAACCGGAACAGAGGCCTCTTAGCATCCTAAGTGAGCATTTCCAAGTCCTAATCTAATCAAAATGCACATGTGTCTATGAATGCTAAGTCGCTTCAGTCATGTCCAACTCTGTGACACTATGGACTGTAGTCCACCAGGCTCCTCTGTCCATGGGATTCTCCAGGCCAGAATACTGAAGTGGGTTGCCATGCCTTCCTTCAGGGGATCTTCCCAACCCAGGGATCGAACCCGTGCCTCTTACATCTCCTGCATTGGCAGGAGGGTTCTTTACCACTAGTGCCACCTGGGAAGCCCCAACCTAATCAAAACAGGCCTGATTAAAACCCTACAATGATTTCTTATGCTAAAGCTGATGTACCCACTAGGGTATTAAAAGAAATCTCAGCAATCATTTGGTCTTCTTCCCTCCAGGTTATAAATGGGCAGCTTTGGGATTCAAGCTCATGGATGGAAGTAGTCACAAAGGAGGTTAATAAGAAAGAAGTAATAATAGACATGGACAGTGCCTAGCTTCTGACTTCTTTTCCTCCAATGAATAAAGGTCTCAGGAACACCAGAAAAAGCCCGAATCTCCTTCTCTTGCTACACTCCTTGCTGGGAGTAGCAAGTATAAAAAGACCCATGGTCATGGAGGATTTCCAGGTAAATTTCTTAAAAGTTTCATGTAGAAGTTACATCTGTGGGCCACTATGACCTGCAGATATGTGTGTGTGTGTGAAATTAATTTTTATTGGAATATAGTTAACTTACAATCCTGTGTTGGTTTCTGCTGTACAAAGCGAATCAGTTATATGTACACATACAGATATCTGGGTTTTAATGACATGAGTTAGTTGCTACACTAGTTAGTGGTAGACTGTCCAGAGAGATGGCTCCCATGCCTGTATACACATGTCAGACCTTCCACCAATTTCTTTTCCTGCACCTTGAATCTGGGCTAGATATGCATCTTGGTTTGACCAGTAGAATTCAAAAGAAGTAATAATGTGTAATTTCTGGGCTTAGACCCTAAAAGTCTTTGAAGACCCTATTTTCATCTTTTTAGGATCAAGCCACTCACAAAATAAGCTTGAGATAGAGCCCATGTGAAGAGAGGCCCAGCCAGCATCACCAGCCATTCCAGCCATCCCATCTGAGGCACCAGACATGCGAGTGAAAGCATCTAGCCCCGCTGAATGCCTTCGAGTGAGTGACCCCAGCTGACACCATATGGAGCAGAACTGCCCAGCTGCACCCAGCCAAATTACAGAAGCATTAGAAACAATAAATCACTGCTATTTTTAACCACTGAACTTCAAGGTGATTCGTTAGTAAGCAACTGTTGACTGTTAATTCCAGTTGAGCTATTTCAAATCCTAAAAGATGATGCTGTGAAAGTGTTACACTCAATATGCCAGCAAATTTGGAAAACTCAGCAGTGGCCACAGGACTGGAAAAGGTCAGTTTTCATTCCAATCCCAAAGAAAGGCAATGCCAAAGAATGCTCAAACTACCGCACAGTTGCACTCATCTCACACGCTAGCAAAGTAATGCTCAAAATTCTCCAAGCCAGGCTTCAACAGGACGTGAACCGAGAACTTCCAGATGTTCAAGCTGGATTTAGAAAAGGCAGAGGAACCAGAGATCAAATTGCCAACATCTGCTGGATCACCGAAAAAGCAAGAGAGTTCCAGAAAAACATCTACTTCTGCTTCATTGACTACACCAAAGCCTTTGACTGTGTGGATCACAACAAACTGTGGAAAATTCTTCAAGAGGTGGGAATATCAGACCACCTTACCTGCCTCCAGACAAATCTGTATGCAGGTCAAGAAGCAACAGTTAGAACCAAACATGTAACAACGGACTGGTTCCAAATTGGGAAAGGAATACGTCAACGATGTATACTGTCACCCTGCTTATTTAACTTATATGCAGAGTACATCATGAGAAATTCCAGCCTGGATGAAGCACAAGCTGGACTCAAGATTGCCGGGAGAAATATCAGTAACCTCAGATATGCAGATGACACCACCCTTATGGCAGAAAGCGAAGAAGAACCTCTTGATGAAAGTGAAACAGGAGAGTGAAAAGTTTGGCTTAAAACTCAACATTCAGAAAATGAAGATCATGGCATCTGGTCCCATCACTTCATAGCAAATAAATGGGGAAACAATGGAAATAGTGACAGACTTTTTTTCTTGGGCTTCAAAATCACCACAGATGGTGACTGCAGCCATGAAATTAAAAGACACTTGCTCCTTGAAAGAAAAGGTATGACAAACCTAGACAGCATATTAAAAAGCAGAGACGTTACTTTGCCAACAAAGGTCTGTCTAGTCAAGGCTATGGTTTTTCCAGTAGTCATGTGTGGATGTGAGTGTTGGACTATAAGAAAGCTGAGCACCAAAGAATTGATGCTTTCGAACTGTGGTGTTGGAGAAGACTCTTGAGAGTCCCTTGGACTGCAAGGAGACCCAACCAGGCCTTCCTAAAGGAAATCAGTCCTGAAATATTCATTGGAAGGACTGATGCTGAAGCTGAAACTATAATACTTTGGCCATCTGATGCGAAGAACTGACTCATTGGAAAAGACCCTGATGCTGGGAAAGATTGAAGGTAGAAGGAGAAGGGGACAACAGAGGATGAGATGGTTGAATGGCATCACTAACTTGATGGACATGAGTTTGAGAAGCTCCAGGAGTTGGTGATAAACAGGGAAGCCTGGCCTGCTGCCTGCAGTCCATGGGGTCACAAAGAGTCTGACAGGACTGAGCAACAGAACTGAACTGTTAGCTGAAACATTTGGCAACATTTAAAAACCTAAACTGGCCTTTCCTGGTGGTCCAGTGGTTAAGACTCTGCACCTCCAAAACAGGAGACACACATTCAATCCCTGGTCGGGGAACTAAGAGCCCACATGCCACACAGCACAGTCAGAGAATTTTTAAAAAATGAAAATAAATAAATACCTAAACTATCACACAAAAATATGAAATTTGGGGCCTGTTTTTGGATAACAGTGGACCTGTGTTGCTCACTTGAACTTCAGGGCAGAATGTGAAAGGGGTGCCCATATTTCAGAGTGAATATCCGTGTGTACAACAGGACAACTGCTTCATGGAGGAGAGGAGCTCTGCCTGTTACCATGGCTTCCCTGGAGGCAGAAATGATGGGAGCTAGTGACACCCAATCACAGCTATTATCTTTCCCCAAGCAGGTACACTGGTCAGGTCATTAATCAGCAAGTATGCATGATTTCTTGGCAGAGAGACAGTTCTCCCAGGAATTCAGCAAACAAAATATACTCTTAACCCTTGTTGAAATATGTAAAATTTATCTTCTGGGACAGTATGCACAGGGCGCCTTGTGATTTACTTCAGAACAATAGAGGGCAAGCACACCTGGCTAATTGCATCTTTTGCTCAAAAGAAGGGAAGAAAATTAATTACCTGGTGGTGACAGGAGACCCTCGTGGACATAAACAGGATTTGACCAAGCAGTTTCTTGCACTGGGATGAACTCCAATTCACCCAGCTTGATTTGGGGCTCTGTTTTGGACCAGTAGGCTGGAGGTGGTGGGGACAGGGACATTATATGAAAAAGAGCTATTTCTACTCTCTCCACCACGGGGAGGTGGGGAAGGAACAATTGCCAGGAGAGTCCAGGGAAGAAGAAACTATTTTCTGGCTTCTCCCCAGTGCTCCAATCCTAGGGGCCTCTACAGCAACAAAATTACACTGTTTATTATAAGCCTGACTCTGACAGGATGTGATGGAGGAAGGGATCTATGTATGCAACATTCAGAAAAGCTGATACAGCCACTCCTCACTGAAATGAAGCAGAAAATGTTAAATTCCACACAAGGAAAACAAAACAACTGGCTCTGCATTCCTGCTTGTCAACAAACAGCTGGGGCTCAGCAGCTCTGGCTTCCCCATGAAGGCTGATCCTGCCCTGCTTCTCTCTCTCTTTTTTTTAACCCCACCCTCCAGGTTTGCCTACAAGCCTAAGTGTTCAGTAGCTGAGTCTCTGGGCAAGAGAGTTAGCCTATATCTGCACAGCGAGAGAAATGATCCCATGGAAGTACTAGGGGGGATAAGATGAGAAAATCCAAGAAGTCCTATTACCATCCTCACAGATTACATTTTACAGTAGAGGAAACTGAAGCACAAAGAGATTGCCATAGCTTGACCAAGGGCACACAGCTCACAAGTTGCAGAGCTGAGATTCAAACCCAGACAGTTGGGCTCCAGAGTCCATGCTCTTAACCACTCCATGAGCTGCTCCTGGCTATTAGATAGGCAAGCATTTTGTAAGCTGTAGAAAAACTCAGCGCATCCCTGAAGGATAGTTAAAATTCTGGGGTGGCATAAACCAAGCACCCTAGCTGTGCTCCAGGTCTGAGTGGGAGGAGGAAGAGTGGCCTTGGTGCCCCCACCCTCAACCCCTTCCCAGGCAAGCACCTGACAGAGCAGAATTCTACCCTGGAGCTTCAGAACCTTCCTTGTGGGTAGCTGAGGAGGCCTAGAGCTGATGGCTTTCCATCCTCCTTCCTCTTCCTCCTGTAGATGATCTAATGCCATGATTAAGAACAGATTCTGGGGGCTTTCCCGGTGGCTCAGTAGTAAAGAAACCACCGGCCAATGCAGGAGACCCAGGTTTGATCCCTGATCCAGGAAGATCCCACATGCTGCATAGCATCTAAGACCACGTGTCACAGCTATTGATTCTATGCTCTGGAACCTGGGAACTGCAGCTACTGAAGACTATGTGCTCTGAAATGAGATGCCACCATAATGAGAAGCCCTCACACTGCACCTAGAGCGGAGTCCTCACTTGCCACAACTAGAGACAAGCCCGTGCCGCAATGAAGACCCAGCACAACCAAAACTAATTAATTAAATTATTAAAAAAAGGGGCTTCCCAGGTGGTCCAGTGGCTAAGGCTCCTGGCTCCCAATGCAGGGGGCCTGAGTTCAATGCCTGGTCAGGGAAGTAGATCCCACATGCCTCAACTAAGACCTGATGCAGTCAAATAAATAAAAAATAATAAATATAAAAAAATAAAAAATAAATTATTAAAAAAAAAAAAACAGACTCTGGAGTCAGACTGACTGTTGACCTGGCTCTACCTCACTTATGAAATGGGTAGTGGCTTCATTGCTGTATGAAATGAGTTAATATATGTGTCTGGCACCTAGTAAGTGGCTAAGTAAACATCAGCTATAATTGATAATTGTTCCCAAACCTTATCAGCTCTATACCTTCCTCCTATGCCAAGGTTCTCAAATATCCTGACTCTAATTTTTTTATCAATCCCCACTTTGGAATTAGGAGTATAACCTTATTTTCAGAGGGCAAAACTGATCTAAAGGTGCAAGGAATAATGGGGGGTTTCAGGCATCCCAGCAGGCTCTTGGGAAGACTTTTGGGGACATGAACTCCTGGGAACCTAACTTTGCCCAAGTAGGTGGCTTTTTACTATACGGAATCTGGAAGGAAGATGGAGGACTGACTAGCGGTAGCACCCACTCCTGGAGAGATAAAGAAGGAACTCCAGTGGTTTTAATAATTCAGGACTCAGGCCTGTTGGCTAGAAAAGCAATTGAATTGCATGCAAGGTTAATGGCTCTTGTCCCCAAGGGAATCCCTCACTGGATCTGCAAGGCAAACCCTTTATTCCCTATCCATGGGATCAGAGCCAACATAGCAGGAGTGGCCTGCAGGTGGACACTTTGCAGTGTTGGGACTCCTGGGTCCTATTCTGGCTGGACCAAGGGAAAAAGCAATGATGAAGGTGAAACATGGTAAGGAGGCTGGACTAGGATGGAAAGAGATGGGGAGCTGGAATCAGAGCACTGTTTCAGGGCCCAGGACTCAGTCTAAAGGAAAGGCACCTGGCCTGGGCAGGGACTCGGATATAGCAGAGCTCTATCCCAGACTACATTCACCTCCAGGCATCATTGCCTAGCAGTGTTAAATTTACAAAGAGCTCTGACAGCCATAATCTTACTCAGCCTCCAGGAGAGTCCTGTAAAGTGGTGACTGCTCTTACACCCATGACCAAAGACTTGAAAACAGTCTTAGATAACATTTTACTTCTTAAATGCTGTTTTGCCTCCTCTGACTCTGCCACCTCTGTCTATGTTATCTACTATTAATGAAATTTTGTGCACATCCTGTTGGATTTATTGATCAATTAATACTCAAGGCATTTTGGGAGATCTGTATATACCAGCCACAGATTTTTCTGTGCAGTAAACATTGTTTATATATAAATTGTAGATTTATCCAACTAATTTGTTGAAATAATTCCAATGAAACTGTGAAGACTAAGCATACCCAAAATTTATAGTTTCGAGTCCGAAGTAAAATAGAGTTTCCTCTATTATATAGACAGAATTTCATCAGTCTTATCTACAAGTGTTTATGTGGATATACTTCCTAAAACTGTATAAATGTTACATTTTTTTTCGTTGGCAACATGATGTTACAAAGAAATTGCCTTTTTTTCTGTTACTGTTCAGTTCTGCCATCTTCATATATGCTTAGTCCTTACCAGTCTCTTGCGTTATTTCATTTTGCTCTGTTTTTTTTTTTCCTTTCATTTTCCTTGGTATATCAATGTCTTAGTGTAGTGCAAATGAAATACCGTATTTTATTGCTGCCAACTTACTGTGGTGTTTTGTATTTTGGTTGTGTATTAAAATATAATCATACTATGTTTAAAAAAAAAAAAGAAAACAGTCTTAGAAAAGTTGCTCCTCTGGCATCAATTTCAGTTCAGTTCAGTTGTTCAGTTGTGTCCGACTCTTTGTGACCCCATGACTGCAGCACGCTAGACCTCCCTGTCCATCTCCAACTCCCTGAGCTTGTTCAAACTCATGTCCATCAAGTCAGTGATGCCATCCAACCATCTCGTCCTCTGTCGTCCCCTTCTTCTGCCTTCAATCCTTCCCAGCATCAGGGTCTTTTCCAATGAGTCAGTTCTTCGCATCACGTGGCCAAAGTATTGGAGTTTCAGCTTCAGCATCAGTCCTTCCAGTGAATAATTCAGGACTGATTTCCTTTAGGAAGGCCTGGTTGGATCTCCTTGCAGTCCAAGGGACTCTCAAGAGTCTTCTCCAACACCACAGTTCGAAAGCATCAATTCTTTGGTGCTCAGCTTTCTTTATAGTCCAACTCTCACATCCATACATGACTACTGGAAAAACCATAGCCTTGACTAGACAGACCTTTGTTGGCAAAGTAATATCTCTGCTTTTTAATATGCTGTCTAGGTTGGACATAATTTTTCTTTCAAGGAGCAAACGTCTTTTAATTTCATGGCTGCAGTCACCATCTGCAGTGATTTTGGAGCCCACGAAAATAAAGAAAATATTTACAGATGGTCTGTTTCCCCATTTATTTGCCATGAAGTGATGGGACTGAATGCCGTGATCTTCATTTTCTGAATGTTGAGTTTTAAGCCAACTTTTTCCACTCTCCTCTTTCACGTTCATCAAGAGGCTCTTTAGTTCTTTACTTTCTGCCATAAGGGTGGTGTCATCTGCCTATCTGAGGTTATTGATATTTCTTCTGGCAATTGATATTTCTTCCAGCTTGTGCTTCATCCAGCCTGGCATTTCTCATGATGTACTCTGAATATAAGTTAAATAAGTAGGGTGACTGTATACAGCCTTGACATATTCCTTTCCCAATTTGGAACCAGTCCGTTGTTACATGTTTGGTTCTAACTGTTGCTTCTTGACCTGCATACAGATTTGTCTGGAGGCAGGTAAGGTGATCTGGTATTCCCACCTCTTGAAGAATTTTCCACAGTTTGTTGTGATCCACACAGTCAAAGGCTTTGGTGTAGTCAATGAAGCAGAAGTAGATGTTTTTCTGGAACTCTCTTGCTTTTTTGGTGATCCAGCGGATGTTGGCAATTTGATCTCTGGTTCCTCTGCCTTTTCTAAATCCAGCTTGAACATCTGGAAGTTCTCAGTTCACATCCTGTTGAAGCCTGGCTTGGAGAATTTTGAGCATTACTTTGCTAGCGTGTGAGATGAGTGCAACTGTGCGGTAGTTTGAGCATTCTTTGGCATTGCCTTTCTTTGGGATTGGAATGAAAACTGACCTTTTCCAGTCCTGTGGCCACTGCTGAGTTTTCCAAATTTGCTGGCATATTGAGTGTAGCAGTTTCACAGCATCATCTTTTAGGATGATGCATCCACTTGACAACAAACAAATAAATCCAGCTCTCCTGACCCAAAATCTCTCGACATATGTCTTCAATATATTGAGTCCTGATTCCTTCTTTTGAATTTGCCTCCCAAACATCCCCCTTCTGCTGTGGTTTTGAAATGCCTACACATTCTTTGATAGTACTTCTTTCAAGAAATGGAACCAAATTCCCCTTCTGAGGAGGTGGAGCCCTAAAAGGCATTGTGGCTTCCTGCTCGTTCTCTCTCTCTCTCTCTCTCTCTCTCTGGTTTCTCTCCCTGCTCCCTCCCCTTGCCCCATCTTCCCCTCCCCACCCCTCAGCTCCAGGAGAAGCCAGCTGCTTGTCATGAGGAGATCTATGGAGCAATCCATACAATAAGAAACTGAAGCCTCAGACCAAAATGTGAATAAGTTTGAGAGCAGATGCTCTCCATGAGAGGCGCTGAGCTAGAACCACCCCTATAAGCTGCTCTTGGATTTCTAACCCTCAGGAACTGGGTAAGATAATGAATGTTTTTAAGTTACTGAGTTTTGGTGTGATTTTTTATGCAGCAATAGATAACCTGTACCTCTTCCCCATTGCAGGAATTGCCTCTCTCCCCCAAAACCAACTCATACCTTTACTGGAGAGCTCAAATCATTGGGAAGTTTCCTTTTCTCTTACACTCAGGTGAAGGTGGCTCAAATGGTAAAGAATCTACCTGCAATGCAGGAGACGTGGGTTTGGTCCCTGGGTGGGAAGATCCTCTAGAGAAGGCAATGGCTACCCACTCCAGTATTCTTGCCTGGAGAATCCCATGGGCAGAGGAGTGTGGCGGGCTACAGTCCGTGGGGTCACAAGGAGTTAGACAAGACTGAGGGACTAATGCTCACAGCACGCGGGTTAGACAGAACACCTGTGTTGAAATACATATGGTTGCTGCTTTCTAGCTGTGGTATTAAATATATTGGGCTGGTTACTTAATCTCTCTGTGCCTCAGTTTCCACATCCGTCAAACAATGATAAAAAGGAAGATTTTAAAGATTAAATCAGGGAATAGATGTGAGAGTGCCTGGCCCAATGCTGGGCACTTGGTGGGTGCCTGATACTTGCGACCTCCCTCTGGCTCTAACTTTCTAGTTCCTGACTCCCAAGCCCCTGCCTGAACAGACTGGGACTAGGACCAGGGGTTTTAGGGGCCCCTCATCCTCTTTATGCCACTGGAGACAGAGGAGGAAAAGACCCGCCCTGCACCAGGGGTTTTCTCCCTCCCAGTATTGGGGTAAGAAGTAACTTGTCCACGAGAGGCAGATGTACTACTACAAAGGTCCCCTTGCAGATGAGGGACTGGAGCTACACTGGCGAGGCTTGGGCTCCAGCCTGGTCACCCCTCCATCTCCTTGGAGGGTGAAAAGAGTCAACTCTGCCATTCACTAATCCTCTACATATTAGGAAAACCACTATTTCCAAGGCTTTGCCCATTTCTTTCCCTTTCTTCCTCCCCTCTCCCTTTATAAATTTTTAAAATTTATTTTAATAACAAATAATACGTGAAAAATAACATCAGCCAACATTTCCTGAGAACTTACTAGCTAAGGTTCTAAGACCGTTAGGTGTCTCACAACCGCTTTATGAGGCAGGTTCCTGTATTAGCTCCATTTTACAGATGAGAAAACCAAGGCACAAGGGCTAATGGCCCAAGGTCACACAGAGGCAAAAAGAAGCTAATGAAGCTCAGACTTCAAGGTCAGGACCTCATTACACAGTCTGTTCCAAACCTCCAGGCTTAAACTTTGTATTCTGAAGGCACAAATTGCGGCTTCAGAGTGTGTGTACTAGAAAACAGCACACACTACAAAAAATAAAAATATTTTTAAATGCACTTACATCTAGAAACATGCACACACTTAAAAAAAAAATAACTTGTGGTCCTACTGTGAGGCTTTTTTAACAGAAAGTCCTGATTCTCCACGTTTCTGTCGTGGAGTGTGCACCACAGATGCTCAATTTAGGCACCTTCCCAAGAGTTGAGCCCTCTACTCTCCTCCCAACTGCATCTGCCGGGTCCCCCTGTCCTCCTCCCCCGTTCCTCCCTGCCTCCCCCAGCGTGTCCTTCCTGGGCCTCGCTTCTCACCCCGGTTTCCTCTCTCACAGCGCGCCCCTCCTCTGCTATCCTTGCTCCTTCTCCTTCGTCTCTCTCCCTAACCGTCTAATGCATTACTCCCTCTCCCTGCCCCACCCCCGCGCTTGGCCATCCAGCGCACAGGCCCTTCTCTCGCCCTCGCTTGCCCTCTGCCAACCTCGCGACCCTTATTGACAGTGCCCCCGCCTCCCCGCCATGCTTTAAATCTTTCCGCTCCCCTCCCCGTCCTTGTTCCCGCTAAGCCCTGCCACTCCGCGGCCCGGCAGGAGCGCACAGCCGGCGGGCTGCGACGCGCGCTGACAGGGTAATGAATGGCTTCAGCGGTAATTAGCGACCCGGCGGCTAATCATGATGTACATTTACATTTTAAGTGCTGCAGAGGGAACTGGAGAAGGGGAGGGGAGCGACGGGAGGGGACGCGGGCCTTTTCCGCGGCCTCCCTTCGCCGACTGGGGAGCGAAGTGAACCGAGTCTTCTCCAGCTGCCGGCATTGGAGGGGGATGGCGATGCGAGGCTTTCCAGGGCTAACCCGGGTGAATGAAGAACTGCTTCATCCTCAACAGACGTAAACGCGGAGCTCGCAGGCCCCTTCCTCCAAACAGCAGACCCCTGATTAATCCCCTCCAAGTGAACGTTCAGCCTAAGCTTACATACCCCCGTGGATGGAGAGCTCTCTTCTTCCGTAACCAACCCGTTCGGACTTAGATTCCAGCGGTACCTCAGTTCTCTGGCTGCCCTGCGAGGACCACGCCGAGACATAGTCGTCGAGGGCAGGCGCGGAGCAGAGAAGGAGCCAGCGCCTATCACACTGTGCTGACAGCGCACAGGCTGTCCTTGAGGCGAGAAGAGCGGCTCGGGAGCGAAGGGACGGGATGAGGGTGGGGGTGTCGTTCCTCTAGGAGTGGGAGAAAGAGGTCCCAGTCCCCAGAAGGCCGCTTTGAAATCTCTCATTGGGAGCGGGCAAGGGATGGGTGGCCTTCAGTTGAACCGCGGAAGGGCTCGGGGACCCGGCTTGAAGAGGCGTTTGCCCAGCAAACGCAGTTTTTATTTAGGTTGCCGGTTTATGAAAGTTGGCTCAGGGAGGGCTGATGGTGATTATAGGGAAACTTCCGCTGGCAGGTCACCCCAGCACTGCCATGGCACCCCGCTGTGAGCGCGCCTCCCAAGCCCGGGTATCCGAAGACCAGAGTGGATGGGAAGGGCTGGTGAGGCTGGGGAGCGGGCCGGCAGGGCTGGGTGAGGGGCGGGGCCCGGTGGCAGGGGCGGGGCTCCCAGGCTCTGAGGCGGGGCCTCAGCTAAAGGCGCGGAGCACGGGGCGCCGAGATCGCTGAGTAGAGCAGCGCCCAGTGGAGAGAAGTGGAAGGCTAGGCTCGCACCGTCCCAGTCGGCCAGCCAGCGTCCACGCCGCTCCCGCGCCCTTACCCCTGCCGGCCCTTGCCGGACGCGACCCACCGACATGCAGCCCCGGGGCTGAGGCGGCCCGATGGCGAAGCCCGCGTCCCCGCAACGACGGCGCATGGAGAACTTCCGTAAGGTGCGCTCCGAGGAGGCGCCGGTGGGGAGAGGGGATGAGGAGGGCGGCCCGGGCTCAGGCCCCTTCGCCGACCTGGCGCCGGGCGCCGTGCATATGCGGGTCAAGGAGGGCAGCAAGATCCGGAACCTGCTGGCCTTCGCCACTGCCAGCATGGCGCAGCCAGCCACGCGCGCCATCGTCTTCAGCGGCTGCGGTCGAGCCACCACCAAAACCGTCACGTGTGCCGAGATCCTCAAGCGCCGCCTGGCGGGTCTGCATCAGGTCACGCGGCTGCGCTACCAGAGCGTGCGCGAGCTGTGGCAGAGCCTCCCTCCGGAGCCCACGCCGGGGCAGAAGCCTGGCGAGCCAGCCGCCAGTCTCAGTGTACTCAAGAACGTGCCCAGCCTCGCCATCCTACTTTCCAAGGATGCCCTGGATCCGCGCCAACCCGGCTACCAGCCGCCGAACCCCCAGCCCGGCCCCTCGTCTCAGCCAACTGCTCCGACGTCCAAGAGGAGTCTAGGGGAACCTGCTGCTGGAGAGGGCTCCGCGAAACGGTCACAACCCGAGCCAGGTGCTGCTGAAGAGGACCAGACCGCCTGAGAACTCCGGCCTCTGAGCCACCTGGACGGGCTGGATCTTACCCCCCCGAGCTTCGACCTTGAGACGCACCTCTAGCCTTTCATGCCTTGGTACTCTGGAACCTACAACGTGGCAGCATAGACCCCAAGGCGACAAGAGGGGGACCCCAGGGAAGCTTCGTGGTGGGAACCGTCCCTGGTTGCTCCTCCACCTGTGTTGCCTGATGACACAGGACTCCACCTTCAGCTTTTCTGAACCATACGGGGACCTTCTTCAGGGAGGGAATGGTGGGCAATGGGACTCTTGAGCCTCTCACCTCAAGGATTAAAGGCTCACGTAGGATTCTTGAAGTGGGCCAGGAGGGTGGAAGCTGAGGAAAGCTCTTGGAATCACCCCACCACTGTCAGTGGAGGGCAAAGGGTTGGAAACCACTGCTTGAGGGCGGGCGATTTTGAGTGGCGAGGGTTAAGGGGCTATTCTGCTCCTCACCCCAGGACAGTTTCTAGTTTTCCTTTCCCTGCTTTTGAGGAGCATCCTGAGATCATGGTGGCAGGGGCGTCTCCATAGGCTCTTTTAACATCCCACTTTCCCCATGCTGGCCCAGAGGGAGAGACCCAGGATAGAACTCGCCATGCCACCTCCCCTGAGCCCTACAGCTGGAGTCTTGCTTCCAATAAAACAAACACAAAAATGGCTCTGTCCCTGGGTTTTTTCCTAACCACTTGCCTGTGTAGAGACTGCTCTGGTCTGCCCCCTTGTGTCTCAGTCCCCTCCAGCCTGGAATCCTTAGGTTTTGGAGTCTTATGGGTCAGGCACAGAAACTGGACAGCTTCAAAATGGTGCCGGGAGCACATTACCCAGTGCCTGGTTCCTCCCTCTTTCTCAGCCCTCTCTGGCTAGCTACAGTAGCTTCAGGGCTTATGGCCAGAAGGGGACCTTTGTCACTTTACGTGTTACCACTAAGGGAAAGGAGACAGCATACTGCTTTTCTGGAAGGGGGAAGAAGGTGAGCATCAATGAACTATCCTGGGGGTCACTGCCAAGGGTGGCAGACCCAACTGGGCTCCCTAAGCCTGTAGCCTCCTGCCAATAAACAGCCCTACCAGAAGGCTGGCACAGAGCCCCCCAGCCCCACGGATAGAATCTACCCTTCACTGCTCTCTCTCTCTCTCTCTCTCTGAGAAAGGACAGCACACCCTTGGGAGAGGGGGAGGAGAGACTGAGCACAAATCCACTGCTGGAAATTATATTCAGCAGAGAAGCTGGGACTTGGGCTGTGAATCACTGCAGGCTCCCTGATAAGCTGCTGCCTCTGGCCCTGCACAGCTGTCTGTTGAGAGATAACAGCCTTATAAGCCTTTCTGCCCAACTCCAAGTCAGGTGGGAGGGTGGAAGGAGTGCTGTGTACTGGAAGCACTCTAGCAAACATGAGGGGGAGAGGCACATAGCTCCAAGATCTTAGAAGCAGACCCTGTCCCCTTGCAACTTAACAGCATCCTTGGAAAGGAAGAGATAGGGAAATATGTAAGTCACTTTGTAGGCAGAAAGCTGAAATAAATCCTTCTGCTGGTAACAAGAGGTAGGTTTCTGCAGTTGATAGAAGGGGCTCTTCAGGGAGTTCACCCTCACCCCCCAGCTCTGCTTGAGCTTTGGATAGGTGGGCCCTGTCAAACAGACTCTGGCACTGGCTGCCCTCCCTAATGTCTTGTTCTTGATGAGTCCCTGGGGAGAGCCAAGGGATTGGGGCGTGTGTGCCTGACTCTCTCAGAAGCAGCCCAGGAAGTGTGGAGAGAATGTAAACTGTCCTGACAACAAGGTTGCCCTTGGCTGGCACTGGGCGTCCACATCTGAATTTAAATGATACAACGCAGAAGAGGTCCTGCATGGTAGAGTCTTAGGAGAGACTGCTCTTGGTTCTGGAAGAGGGTCAACTTTCCAAGATCACTAGTATCTGAAGTCCTGATTGCCGGGCCCTCCTCTGGTCCTGGGGGCAGATACCCCTATCCACCCGCAACTCCAAGGCTGAGGGGCCTGAGGCAGTGAGGGGAGCACTCAGAGACACCACCCAAAACTATGGGAGAGAGTGGGGAGTGCTGTGTCTTTCCAGTAGGACCATCAATTCAGAGGGGTGGCATGAAGACCACACCCCCCCAAAACTATTGGAATCATTTGGGAACATAAATGTATATAATCTAAGGCCAGAGCATGTGGTTAGATGGGCAGTGGACCACCAGCTGGACCATGAGGGAGTTCATTGTTGTGCCAGGTCCCAGTCTAGGCACAGGGTTGAGTGGGGAGTTGGGGGGAGAATCACAGTATAATCAGATACAGTTTCTGCTGCAAGGAAGTCCCAGTCTAGGGGAGAGGGAAAAGAAAGTTATGGCACAAGGCAGTAATAGTGGGAGAAGGGAGTTCTGAGAAGAGGCACTTAATTCACTCAGAGGTACTGATGGAGCTGGCTCAGCAGTGACCAGAGTTAGCCAGCTGGACAGGACTAGACAAGGAATTCCAGGCAGAGAGGTGATGCTGCATCTGGTGTTGAGGCAGCCACAAGTGTCTGAACAAAGCTCGGCCAAAGGTAGGTGGGACTGGAATACCGGGTGGGAGCTGGGAGCCAGGTCTCAAGAAGCCTCCCTGAAGAAAGAGGGGAAGGCAATGGTCTTTTTTCTTTTCATTATATTCCATTGGTATTTTTTGGTATTGGTCTTTTTTCTTTTCATTATATTCCATTGTTATTTTTAAAAATATTTATTTACTTATTTGGCTTCCCAGGTGGCACTAGTGGTAAAGAACCTGCCTGCCAATGCAGGAGGCATAAGAGACTCTGGTTTGGTCCCTGGTGGAGGAGGGCATGGCAACCCACTCCAGAATTCTTGCCTGGAGAATCCCATAGACAGAGGAACCTGATGGGCTACAGTCCATGGGGTTTCAGAGTCAGACACGACTGAATCGACTTAGCACAGCACAAAGCATTTACTTATTTAGGCTGCACTGGGTCTTAGTTGCAGCACTTGAGCGAGATCTTTAGTTGTGGTGTGTAGGATCTAGTTCCCTGACCAGGTCTGGAACTTGGGTCCCCTGATTGGGAGTGGAAGTCTTAGCCACTGGACCACCAAGGAAGTCTCACCCTGGTCTGATTGATGTTTGAGAAGGATCCTTCTGGCATCAGTGTAGGTGGAAGGTGAATTGGAAGGGGCCTGACTGCATTTGGTTTACTGCAGGGAGGTAGGAGATGGAGCCCTGGTAGTGGGGCCAGAGATGGAGACAGATTTGAGAGCTACCCAGGCTAGGTAGGATTTCATCGCCATTACAGCCAGGATAGAGGAGGGTTGCTCTTTGTGGCTTAACCCTAGCTTGGCCAGAACTTAGCCTGCCTTCCTGGCATCACAGGATGGACTAAACAATAGATGGATTTTGGTAGGGAGGAGGGGTGAGTTAGAGGGGTCCGCAGCTTCAAATTGGTAAAAGCTTTAAAGCTCTTGTCCACTGGCCATGAATCTCCCAGAGCATGTTCACTGCACAGTTAAAGGAAGACCTGGGTGAGACACACTCCCACCTGGCCACCGCATCTCCCCCACTGGCTCCCTTCATCTCCCAGCCCCCACTTAATTTGCTCTACAGTTTGGATCATTGCTATGCCCATACTGGCCACTAGGGACTCTCTAGTCCCCTCTGTTTCACTGAGATGTTGAAATACCTACAGCTTTCCCAGGGCACAGGGTAATTGAAGAAAGGGAAGGAGGAAATACAGTCACAGGAAGGTCTCCTTGGTGACATCGGGTTTCTTCCTGTCAGAGCTTATCTTAGTTTGTAGTTGTGCCCTCATTAGTGTGAACCTCTGGTTGTCAGTCACCCCAGTAAACCAGAAGCTGTGATTAAATGGACCCTGCCTGCCTTGCTCCCTACCTAGCTCTTGGAATGCAGGATCCCACAGAGAGCTGCTGATTGAGTGAATAAGGACTGGCTAAATGAGATTTCTGAACTGTTCTGACACCACATCAAAGCCCTTAACCGTCCATCCCAGAAAGTGGCCAAAGCTTCCCCCATCCCCGCCATATGGACCCTTGGGTTCTACCTTCTATTTGAAGAAGCTAAGGGTTACCAACTGGAGGATTCTGGTGTTGTTTTTGACTCCTGCTGACTATCATAGACGTTGTGAGTTGAATTGTGTCCCTCCAAAAGGTATTTTGAAGCCTTACCCCCTGGTACCTGGAAATGTGACCTTATTTGGAAACAGGATCTTTGCAGGTGTAATTAATATGTAAGATGAGGCCATACTGAAGTAGGAAGAGTCCTTAATCCAATATGTCCTTATAGGAAGAGGAGAAGATACAGACTGACGCATAGAGGGAAGAGCAGCATGTGAAGGTGGAGGCAAAGATTGGAGTTATGCAGCTGCAAGCCAAGGAATGCCAAAGATTCCCAGTGAGCAACAGAAGCTAAGAAAAAGGTACAGAATGGAGTCCTCCCTGGAGCCATCAGAGAGAGCATGGTCCTGCAGACATCCTGATTTTGGACATCTAGCTTCCAGAACTGTGAGAGAATAAATTTCTGCTGTTTTAAATCATCCAGCCTGTGGTACTTTATGAAAGCAGCCATAAGAAACTAATACAATATTCTCACCACCTTCAGTGGGAATAGGGAAAAGGAATATGACGTGTTTACTAAGGTCTAGTCTTGCATGGAGAGAGGCTCTTTTCAGAGTTCTGCTAGCAAATGTGACCAGATCATATTGAACAGTGTCATATTGAACAGATGATAGGCTTTGCAGGAAATGAGGCTGATTCTGATCTAGAGCAAGTTATTCTTCTCTGAGCCTCAGCTCTCTCATCTGCAAAATGGGCCAGATTGCTGTGGGGATAATACCAGCCTTCCCAATCTTTACTCATTGGAATCACCTAGGGCACTTGTCAAAAATATAGATTGCTGTTATTAATTAATTGGTATAAACTGATTGATTTCTAGATAAAATAGACCTTGCATTACAACTGAAAAAAATGTGTAGATTACATGTTATATGTTAATTATCCCACAATTTTTTAAAAATACAGATTGCTGGGGTTGAACTTCAAAGCAACAGAATCAGAATCTCCCAGGAAGGACCTGGAAGTGGGTATTTCAATAAGATCCTTGAGTGATTTTGATGGTTAATCAAGGTTGATTAGTCAGTGAGATGATTTTTAGAAGGAGCGGCACACTCACTCTTAAGATGAGAGACCCAAAGTTAAATCCCCATCACAGGAAAAAACCTTTAGGAGAGCAGCTAGTGGACTCAGAATACAAAGCACCCCAGCCCTGGGCCCTGTTTCCTGACAGGAAACTGAAGGTGTGGGGTCCAGTTCAGACAACTACAAAAACTCAGCTTTCTTTGTTTAAAAAAATTATAAGGATGCAGAAAACATGGAACCTGCATACATTGCTGATGGGAATGTTGATGCAGGCTGCCTTGGAACAGCTTGGCAGTTCCTCAAAAAGTTAAACATAGACTTACTTTATGACCCATATATTATTGCTAGATATAATAATGGAAATAATGGAACACGTGTCCACAAGAAAGCATGCCCACAGATGTTCACAGAAGCCTTGTTCATAATAGCCAAAAAGTGGAAAAAACTCAAATGTCCATTAACTGATGAATGAGTAAACAAAATGTGGAATATCCATATAGTGGAGTATAACTCTGCCACAAAAAGAAATGAAGAACTGATTACAACATGGATGAATCTTATAAACATTATACTAAGTGCAAGAAAGTTGCTCAGTCGTGCCTGACTCTTTGCAACCCCATGGACTGTAGCCCTCCAGGCTCCTCTGTCCATGTGATTCTCCAGGCAAGAATACTGGAGTGGGTAGCCGTTCCAGTCTCAGGGGATCTTCTCAATCCAGAGATTGAATCCAGGTCTCCTGCATTGCAGGCAGATTCTTTACCATCTGAGCCACCAGTGAAGCCCTAGAATACTGGAGTTGGTACCCTATCCCTTCTCCAGTGGACCTTTCCAATCCAGGAATTGAACTGGGGTCTCCTGCATTGCAGGCGGATTCTTCACCAGCTGAGCTACCAGGGAAGCCCTGTGAAAGAAACCAGACCTCAGAGGACATTCATATTTATGTGAAATTTCTAGTGAAGCAAATCCATAAATACAGAAAGTAGATTAGTAGTTGCCTAGGGCTGGTGGGGTTCAGGGAATGAGGAGTGACTGCCATTGGGTATGGAGTTTCTCTTTGGGATGATGAAAATGTTCTGGAACTAGAAATAGTGATAATGCTGATACAATATAGCAAATAAAAGAACACTGAATTATAGACTTTAAAAGGATGAATTTTCTGGTTTGTGAATTTTATTTCAATCAAAAATTATATCCTTTAATGATGTTATGATCATAAAAGTAATAACTTAGGAAATTACATAATAAGTATTAATTAATTGTGAAAAAGTACTATTAGAGCTCTCCTATCTATATTCAATGGGCTTCCTAGATGGCACTAGTGGTAAAGAACACACCTGCCAGTGCAGGAGACATAAGAGACATGGGTTTGATCCCTGGATTGGGAGGATACCTCTGGAGGAGGGCATGGCAATCCACTCCAGTGTTCTTTTCCAGAGAATCCCTTGGACAGAGGAGCCTGGCAGGCTGCAGTCCATGGGGTTGCAAAGAGTTGGACACTACTGAAGTGACTGAGCATGCATGCACACACTTGTGTTGGATGGTGGCCCCCAGCAGGATCACCTTTGAAGGCTACCTCCTCCTGCCACCTTTTCTCCCTGATTCCCAGGTGATCCATGTGGTATGTTTATCCACTCCACCTCCATGCTTTGTCCCTAGTCTCACAACCTGCAGTGCCCTGGGAAAAGAACTTTCTTCAATTTACAACAGAAAAATGCAACACTCACCGTTTATTGAGTTCTATTTATTGAGGTATGTCCAGGCAGGACATAGTATTTTACCTGCACTATGTTATATAATTCTCCCAATAATGAATTAGTAGGTTCCATCATTATTATCATTATATACATGAATTTAACTGTGGTTCAGGAAATTGGAATACCTTGCCTAAGGCCCTGCGGCAGAGCTGTAATTTAACAGTAGCAAGAGTGTCATTCTCTCAGGCGCCCTCTCACATTTATCTCCTTTTCCGAAGCAGGCTAGTATTGGGATCCCCATCACTAGAAGTGCCCAAGTGGGGACTTGGAAATGGAAGCAACATAGGATCAGTCAGACTAAGGGCCACAAGGCCACTTCCAGCCTTGAAATAACAGGATTCATTTTTTTTTTCCCAAAGCATGCTTAATTCCCACCAGAGGAGATAAGAACTTTTCTTGCATGTGAACTTCACTTTACTAGAAAGTCACAGATAGAACAATGTCTTTTTCGTACAAGCTCCTCAATAATCCCTCCCCTCTGCACACATCAGAGGAAGTGCCTCATCACAACTCTTTCAGGAGGAAGACTGCTGCAGCAGGAAGCTGATAGGCTGATCAACTGGTGGTGATGATATCCCTGAGGTATCAAAGTCCAGCTGCTGCTTCTCCATTGGGATAGCAAAGGATTTCAGGGCCGAAGATGATAGAGTCAAAAGACCCTCACAGCCTTGGGCAGGAACCAAGATGTCTGGTCTAATCTGATCCCAGAGGAAGTAGACAGAATGGGCTGCAGGGGCACAGCTGGAAGAACTTGGGAATAAGCAGGGGCTTCCCGACCTAAGTGAGGTAATAGGCTGAATTCAAAGATGGCCCCCAGGGTTCATGTCCCCTAGTGTACACACCTTGTATAAGCAGGGCTGAATTTGTGAAAGTGATGGGATATCATTCCCAAGATTAGTACTAATCCATTTACTTTGAATTAATCAAAAGAGAGATTATGCTGGATGTGCCTGAAGCCTAATCAGATGAGGCCTTTAAAGGAGGGTGAAGTGTCAGAGATACTTTCCTGTTGGTTTGAAGAAATAAATGGTGGTACTGTGAGGGGACCTATAGAGGATCCATGTGGTAAGTTCCTGAGGGTGGCCTCTAGGAGCTGAGGGTGATCCTTGGTTGACAGCAAGAAAAAAATGGAAAAAAAAAAAAAAAAAAAAAAAAAATGGGGACTTAGTCCTACTACGGCAAGGAACTGAATTCTGCCAACAACCTAATTAAGCCTGGAAGAGGACTCAGAGCTTGAAGTGAGACCACAGACCTGGCTGACATCTTGATTTCAGTCTTGTAAGACCCTGAGAAGAAAAATCAGTTAGCTATGAAGGCATAACTGACCTACAGAAATGAGAAATAATAAATGGGTATTGTTTTAAACTGCTTAGTTTGTGGTAAATTATCGTTCAACAACAATAAAGCTAATACAGGGACTTCCCTGGTGGTACAGTGGATGGGCATCCGCCTGTCAGTGCAGGGGACAAAGGCTCAATCCCTGGTCTGGGAAGATTCCACATACCTTGGGTAACTAAAGCCCATTGAGCCCTGGTGCCACAACTACTGAAGCCCATGTGCCCTAGAGCCTGTGCACCACAACAAGAGAACACACCACAATGAGAAACCTGTGCACCACAACGCAGAATAGGCCCTGCTCACCACAACTAGAGAAAGCCTACATACAGCAATGAAGATCCAGCACAACCACAACAACAACTAATACAGGTAATAAGGACTTAGAACTGCCCTCAAGGTAGCAGGGGGTTCAGAATTTGCTGAGAAGCCAGCAAAGTCTACCTTTATGGGTAGCGGGGAAAGAAAATTTCTGTAGTCAGACAAACTGGGCTCAAATCTAAGCACTATTCTTAATATTTATCAGTTGTGTGATTCTTGGGCAAGTGTCCTTTGAGTCTATTCCTTCATCCATAAAATAGGGGTAAATACTCACCTCACAACACTGTTATGAGGCTTAGATGGGATAATAAATAGTTTGTAGCTTGCTGCTGCTGCTAAGTCGCTTCAGTCGTGTCCAACTCTGTGCAACCCCAGAGATGGCCGCCCACCAGGCTCCCCCGTCCCTGGGATTCTCCAGGCAAGAACACTGGAGTGGGTTGCCATTTCCTTCTCCAAGGCAAGAAAATGAAAAGTGAAAGTGAAGTTGCTGAGTCGTGTCCGACTCCTAGCAACCCCATGGACTGCAGCCTACCAGGCTCCTCCATCCATGGGATTTTCCAGGCAAGAGGACTGGAGTGGGTTGCCATTGCCTTCTCCGTAGCTTGCAGTGGCACAAAATTAATTATGATCATAATTGTTTTTGAAACCAACAACGAAAACATACAATATTGCAGTAGCCAATCTAAGGTACTGCAGGCAAAGACAAGTACAGTACCTTACAATTTGGGATTGGGATTCAAGTGCATATAGCCAGTGCTTTTTCTTTTTCTTTTTTTTTAGCCAAGCAAGGCTTGAGGGATCTTAATTCCCTGACCAGGGACTAAACCCAGGCCACAGCAGTGAAAGCGCTAAATCTTAACCACTGGACTGCCAGGGAACTCTCAACTCGTTGCTTTCTTTCTCAAGTTTTTATCTTTTTTTTTTTTTTTTTTTTTTGTTGGAGTATAGTTGATTTACAATGTTGTGTTAACTTCTGCTGCACAGCAAAGTGAATCAGTTACACATATGCATATATCCACTTCTTTCTAGATTCTTTTTCCAGTCCTTTTTCTTTATTTTTTAAATATATTTATTTATTTATATTTTTGCCTGCACTGGGTCTTCGTTGTCATCCACCAGCTTTCTCTAGTTGAGGCAAATGGCGGCTACTCTTCCTTGTGGTGCTTGAGCTTCTCATTGCAGTGGCTTCTCTGGTTGCAGAGCACTGGCTCTAGGCACTGGAGTCCCAGTAGCTGTGGCCCACGGGCTTAGTTTCTCCTTAGCATGTGGGACCTTCCCAGAGGAGGGATCAAACCCATGTCCCCTGAATTAGCAGGCAGATTCTTAACCATTGGACCACCAGGGAAGTCCCTTCCAGTGCTTTCTTAATCATGAGAGCCCTGCCATCTCCTGGGCTTCCAGTGCTTGGCGATTTAATGAATATTAATTGAAATCAAAGAGGTGATCTCTTCCCCAGGTGTCTTTTCAATATTTTGGTGGGAGAAACAGTGCTTTCAAAAAAGCTTTATTATCATTTTCCCAGCCAGGTTCATACCCCTTAAAGCCACACTGCTAGGGAGGAAGCAGAAAAGGGTTATCTGCTGAAACCCGAGAGACAGGGCCTAGAGTCAGGAAGCAAAGCCTGAATCTCCATCTTTTCTTTCCTCAGTAGTTCCAGGGATAGAGAATGAGGGATAACAAGACAAGAGACTTGTCTCATAAACATTGCATGGCAGCTAGGTAATTCAGCCCTGGGGAAAGCGGTCCCACTGCTGAGGAACTCAAGGTCAGAATGCAGTTAATGAGGCTAACTTAGATGTTAAAAGTCCTGGCACTGGGGGCTTCCCTGATGGCCCAGTGGTTAAGAATCCGCCTTGCAGAGGATGTGGGTTCAATCCTTGGTTGGGGAGCTAAGATACCACATGCTACAGGGCAACTAAGTCCCCAGCGGCCACAACTACTGAGCCCAGGGACCCTGGAGACGGAAGTGCCACTAGAACGTCCTCTCCCGGGCCAACAAAAGATCCTGCATGAGAAAACGGAAGACTCCAGGTGTCACAACCAAGACCAGAAGCACCTCCCCCCTAAAAAAATCTTGTAACTTAATCAACTCCCCTCCCGTAGGGATTGGAGGAGGACATGTCACCAGAAATATCCAGGTGAGTCCTGGAACTGGGAATTCGGTGAAAAGAGCCTCATTTGCCGGCAAGCAATCTAATTTCATTTGTTCTCTTTAAAGTCAAGTGATCGGACTCTTTGAATGCCTGCGGGTTTCTGGTGTAAGAATAGTTATTAATAAGGTCCTTTATACGAAGGCAGTCAGTCATTGTGTCCCACTCTTATTTTAGGCTCAAACCTGGGAGGGAAAGAGCAAAGAAGGTATTTTTTTATTATAATTCGTACTGTTATTTTCGCATGTTGAGGTGCAGGAGTCGTCTCCCGAGCCGGACCTGAACCGCGCCACTGTCTAGTGGGGAACCGGCGCCGAAATAGTTTGTCCTCAGCGCGCCGCCGTAGCCCGCCGGCGGCCGCGTGACGCCCCTTTCCGCCAAGGCGCGAGCGCCGCAGTGGGCGGACCCTCATGCTCCGCCCACCGTGCGTCGGTGCGTGGGTCCGGCCCCCACGAGCTCTCGAGCGGTCGTGAGCTCACACCCGGCTTCTCTTCAGCCTTAACCTGTGCGCCGCCATCGCCGTCATGCTAGGCGCCGCTGTCCGCCGCTGCTCTGTAGCCGCAGCCGCAGTCGCCCGGGCCAGCCCTCGAGGCCTCCTACACCCCACTCCGGCCCCCGGCCCCGCCGCCGGTAAGGCTCCCGCCTGCTGCTGTCCGCGCCCGCGTGTCCTTGCGGTGACCTGGGCCCCCGCCGCCACTCGATGGCAGGCTCTCCCAGAGGCCTAGCTTCTGCCTTGCGGGCCGGCGGCCGAACCTGGTGACCGCTGACCGTTCTCACCGCCGCCTCGAGTTGTGGAGGACTCGAGGGCGCGCCCCCGGGGCCCCCCTCGGCGCGACTTCCTGGTGCGGGCACCGCGGACCGATCAAATGTGGACCTGCTGTGGGCGCCAAGGAGGGGGCGCAGCGCACCTCCCGCGCCCACCGGACCCCATCGGTCCCCAGGCCGTGACCGTGCCCCGGCGCTGACCCTGCGGCCACCTGACTAGGAGTGGCCACCGGCGGCCTGCAGCGCTTCGGCGAAGGTGACATTGAGCTCAGGGTAGTGGCGGGGGTGATCCCTCCGGGGTCCCCGGCACCGCCGCCCCCAGCGTCTTCCAAGAACACGTTATACTTCGTGTGCGACAGTTATAGTCTTTTCATCAGACGTATCTCGGTTAGCGTTTTGTCTGTCACTTAACCAGACCACTCTGGTATTTTTAGAGACTGCCGTGCCACGTTCTAATTCTTTCACTTTTACGATGGATCGACGTGTGTATTTATTTCCAGAGGCCTGGAAGAGGGACTGACTTGATAGATCTTATGATAAGACTCTTATTTCGGAAATCGGATATCACAGACCCAGAAATAGGGGGTTCTGCAAATACAGGGAAGCTTTATGTTTTTGCTTCCGGTTAGAAGCCTGATTGCGGAATATAAGATGTTCTGCGGATTCCTGTCTCTTGTTCTGCCTTCCGGTTATGTCTGTTCCTGGACACTTTGTGTCTAGCACTTTTAATTATTTTAACTGCACTTTGATTTCGGCCCATGATGGTAGTATATGCTACATTATGAAATTTGGCCCTTAAGCATGCATATTTAAACGTATGAACTCAAACTCTTGCTAAGGTTAGACAAAATGATTTATCTCCTAATCATTCTCTTAAGCATAATTCATATACAAAAAACTTTTAGGTGTTGTCCCATAAACCTAAAAATTTGCCACAAGGAGGCAGTCATGATTACATTCATGTCAACTACTTTCTAGCTGTGTGACCTTGGACATGTTAGTTAAACCCCAAGACTCAGTTGCCTAAGTCTAAAATTGGGATACTATTTAATAGTTGTGAGGTTTAAATGAGATAATGTTAACTCTCAGCACATTTCCTGGCACAAATGCTTGAAGCATATTTGCTTTATTTTTATAGTGCCTTTCATTTTTGCATATTATAGGTGAGGTTTATTATCATTATGAGACTGAAGAAATTTCATGCAATTAAAAGTCAGAAAGGCTTAAGATTCTTGGATGAGGCTATCCAAGGTCGAATAAAAGAGCTCTGGAGGGGTTAACCTGGGGAGCTTCAAGTTTGCTGTAAGTAGTAGCAACCCAAACTTCCTATTTTGTCCCACTTGGAGTCTCCACCTTGTAACAGAATTGTTTTCCAATAACTGCTGAATTAGATAATTAAATATTTTGAGTAATTGCTAGATTCTCCAGCCAACCCTTAAAAGTTACACAGTCCTCACCCCTATTCCTTACCCTGATAGGCTATGAAAAGGTTGGAGGAGTTTCTGCTTTCTCCTTCTTGGTGGAGGGCTAAATTTAAGTAGCATTTTTTATTACCTTCCAGCCTTTTCTGCACCACTCCCACATTTATAGATTTCCAGCCTTTGGGCCCCTAAACCTTGTACTTCTGTACAGCTGTCTTTGAGCTTGTTTATGTACCCTTAACATTAGTCAGTTCTTTCCATTACGCCTTAGAATCACCACCAACAACCAAGATGCCTGTTCTTTAAGCTTTGTCCGAGCTGTTTAGTTGCTGAAGGGAATTAATGAGCCACTTAATTTTTCTAAATATGTTTGCTTTAAAAAAAAAAAAAAAAAAAACTTGCTTAACGGAATGCCAAAAAGCAGTGTTAGAAATAGATTTTTAAGTTGTAACCCTAGAAATGTCCCAGTTTTTTTACAGATGCTTCCCTTTTCCTACTCTGGAACCTTTATATAAAAACACCAAGTAATTGTTTTCCAAAATAGTTTACCATACAAGCCTCAAAATTAGGTGGAAATGCTGTACATAGGAGTGGTGTGAGGGATATAATTTACCTAAAAATCAGAATGTTAAGCATGTCTATAACTAGAAGAATAGATCCTGCTTTACCTATGACTGGAATAAGGAATATAATGTAAACCATTGGGAGAGGGTGTTTTCCTCAACTTGGGATCTGTGTGTGTTCCCAGTGCTTGCTTGGTTTTCTAAATAGCTGTCTCATGCACTGTCTTTGTTTTTTTAATACAACCAGTTTGTAATTTGGGACTCTCAGAAGGAAGGTGAACAAATCATTGAAGGTGATCCACTGATCTCCCTGACTAGGATTTGCATTTGCTGGTCATCTCTTTCACAGTTAGAAAACAAAACCACAGTCATCCAGTGAAATCCATGCCCAGCAGTGAGCAAAAGAAATTCGTTATCATGAAACAATTTACTGGGTGATTGGGAAGGTACACTTAATAGTTGCCTCCAGGGAGAGAATTATATACTTCATTTTTCTTGAGTAAATACTTAGAAGTGGAATTACTGTGTTTGGTAGGTGTATATTTAACTTGATAAGGAACTGCTTAACAGTTTATACTTCAATTATATACTTGCACTTTAATTATTCAGCTAAGGATAACTTTAGTTTTTGAAAAAGATGGTTTACAAATTTTGGTTGATGGTGGGCTGAAAGGTTGTTTTTGATACGTTAAGCCTTTAAAAATAACTAGAAATTATACCAAGCTCTTATTATAATTCATATAATAAGAGGTACAATTTTAAGAATGTTTTATTTCTATGAATTATGATTTCTGTAAATAGAAGATTAAGACATTTCTAGATAAGGATTAATTTAAAGCTACATTGAGTACATACCTACAAAGGTACTACTGCTGCTGCTAAGACGCTTTAGTCGTTTCCGACTCTGTGTGACCGCATAGACAGCAGCCCACCAGGCTCCCCCATCCCTGGGATTCTCCAAGCAAGAACACTGGAGTGGCTTGCCATTGCCTTCTCCGACAAGGTTACTAAGCCCTAGGCAAAACGTTAACCTGGCTTTCATTTTTAATCATCATACTCTGCTAAGGTAGTGGTATCTGCATTTTACAGATAAGGAATATAAAACCTGAGTTAATTAACAGTGAAAGAGTGAAGAGCCTAGATGTATCTGACCACTAGGCTCTACTGCCTCCTAAAACCCAAAGGTAAAAATTCCTTCTCCCACCTCCTCCTCGTTCAGAGGCTATTCAACATAAGTAAGAAAAGTGTAAACATACCTCTGTAGTACTTTTTGTTTTACTTTTCTGTGCTTAATATATATATATATATTTTTTTTTGGCTGCGCTGGGTCTTAGTTGCACTATGCAGGATCTTCATTGTAGCATGTGGGTTCTTAGTTGCGGCATGTGGGATTTAGTTCCCTGACCAGGGATCAAACCCAGGCCCCCTGCACTGGGAGCTCAGAGCCTTAACCACTGGACCAGCAGGGAAGTCCCTCTGTGCTTAGTTTTTTAAGATGTTTTTTCAAATCAGTACATAAGATTGATTTCATTTGCTCTGGTAAATAATTTTTCTACCATGACAAGCATAGCTGATAGAAAACCTAAGGCATTGAGTGAATGTGATACCACTGAACTGTACATTTAGAAATGGTTAAGATAGTAGTAGACTTTGTGTTGTGTGTATTTTAAGACACACCCAAAAAAGGAAAAAACCAGTCAAGTCCTACTTCTGTACATTGAAGTTACTGTTCTTCTCCCCTGTAGCTGTCCAGTCACTTCGCTGCTACTCCCATGGGTCACATGAGACAGACGAGGAGTTTGATGCTCGCTGGGTGACATACTTCAATAAGCCAGATATTGATGCTTGGGAGTTGCGTAAAGGTAATTGGAACACAGGCATATGTGTCTATTTTAGTACAGAATTATGAACTGCTGTGCAGTCTTCCACTACTCTGTTAAAAGTAACTACAGTTAACCCTTGAAAAACTTGGGGATTAGGGACACTGACGCCCACTTGCATATAGAAAATCCATATACAACTTTACAGTTGGCTCTCCTGATCCGCAGTTCTGTGTCCAATGTTCTCCATATATGGATTCAGATCATGTAATATTTATGAAAAAAAATCTGTGTGTAAGTGGACACACAGAGTTCAAACCCATGTTGAAGGGTCAGCTGTATTTTGAAAACGTGTATCATGTAGACTGGGTATTGTCGTGCATCTTGCAATTAGGAAAGTTTATAGTTTTCAGAGTGTTTCCTGTAAAGCAGAGTTTTGAAGGAGGCACAGTTGATGTTTTGGGCCGACAGTTCTTTGTTGCAGGGGCTGATCTTTGCATTGTAGGATGTTTAGCAGCATCCTTGGTTTCTACCCACTAGATGCTAACACCCCCACAAACCCCCAGTTGTAACAACCAAAAATGTCTCCTGAGGGACAAAATCATCACTGCTATAGAGATAGGCCAAGGTGAGCAAGATTTAGCAATTGTGTAACTTTTAATAAATAGATAATTTATGTAAGTAGTCATTTGGTTTTCTTCCCCTCTTGGTAATAGTGTGGGATTTTTGTTATTTTTATTCTTGGTTATGATTTATCTGTCTTGCCCTGAGTAAGTGTCCTATCAGAGTAAGCTAGAACTTGTTTATAGTAAATTTGTAAATCTGCATTTAACATGAGTAAGTAGCATTAATAATAACCAAGCTAGTAGACTGATAGATAATTTTAAGTGTAGGCGGTTTATCTCAGACGAAGAATTCATTCTATGACTATATTCTAGCATTGCAGTCACTGGTGTCCTTTGTTTTAATATTTTAAAATTAATAAAAGCCGGAAACCTGAGTGCTTCATACTTCTCCATAGGAATGTAATGACTCCATTTTGCTGCAACTAGGGAAATTCTTATTGGATAATCTTGAGCAGAAGTAATGAAAAGAACTGTTCTGCATTCCCATTAAGAGAATCTTAAATTTTATGATGTGTCATTCTGTGCAGAGCCAAAAGTAATCATGCCCAGTATTTTCTGGTTGAATGTTTATGACTCTGTGCTAATGGTTCTCTGTATCACCTTAAGTCCTCATTTGGGCTTCATTACTTTCTCCGTAAGCACTTCCCTGGTTGTTTTTAGGTTATTTTTCAGTCAGATCTATTTTAAAGCAGTCGAAGTACATACATTGTACTAAGAGTCAGAGATATGAGTTGAAAATGACCGTCTTGTTTGAAAAGAAACCAGCTAATTTTGAAAATAGTGTTTGCATTTAAGATCACTCTTAAGGTTATTATTTTTTTGGTTGTACTACGTGGCTTGTAGGATCTTTGTTCTCCAATCAAGGATCAAACCCAGGCCCCGGGCAGTGGAAATGCCAAGTTCTGACCACTGGACCACCAGGGAATTCCCAGTTATCTCATTTTAGAGATAATAGAGGCCCAGGGACTGACTTGGTGGTCCAGTGGGTAAGCCGTAAGCCTCCACGCTTCCACTGCAAGAGGCATAGGTTTGATCCATGGAAGGGAAGTTCTGCGTGCCATATGGTAAAGCCAAAAAAAAAAAAAAAAGAATAGCGGATCAAACAGACAAGATCACATGTCTATGGTTCAATAAAAAAATTTAGATAACTAAATTGTAGTTTAAGTGAGGATATTCCGGATCGATATGACCCCTCTTTTTAATTTGACAGGGATGAACACACTTGTTGGCTATGACCTGGTTCCAGAACCCAAAATCATTGATGCTGCTTTGCGGGCATGCAGACGTTTAAATGATTTTGCTAGTGCAGTTCGCATCCTAGAGGTTGTTAAGGTCAGTGAAATAACAATGCTAAAGTTGTTCTGAAAGTAGGTGGACTATTGATTAGATATTAGCATATTCTGTATTTTTGAATTTGTCAAAATACCTGAAATTAGTTTTTATATAGTTAGAGGGAATGTACATTGTGGTTATATTCTCTTTGGAGAGTATTTAGGAGAGTTTATTCAGGAATTTATTTTGTTAGAATTTCAGCAATCCCATTTGAGAATTTATCTTAAGGAAATAATTAAGAATTGCAGTTTATCTTTGTGCTGCTTGTGATATGAAATTAAGTGTCGCCAGTGGCTTCTTAAAATGGGACTTCCCAGAGGTCATTATTAATGCTGTAGAAGTGTATTTAATGTTTAAGATATTCATGTTATATTAATTGAAGGAAATTATGAAATAATTTTTTGTGGTATATCCCCTTTTTATTAAAAAGTATAGAGAATGATCAAAATGTAAGGATATATACTTTCCTCTCATTATAGTTTTTAATTTTTCTATAATGAACAACTTAATGCATTGAATTTTAAATAAGAATTTTATAACTTAAAAAATACACTTAAGGAGACCTACAATTTGTTAGACAGAAGAATAATATAACTTGACACTGTCTTAGTCTGTTTGACCTTCTAATACTTGTCTCTGAAGAATGTTGTGACAATATAGGTGTAATTGTATATTATGGTAAGTATTCCTCAAAGCTCTCTTGCTTTGGAAATAAGTATTCTCTATGTGTAGCTCTCCATGAAAAGACTTTTATATTCTCTAGGAAAGAAATGCAAGGTCTGTAAGAGGGAAAGTATGACAATACTTTATCTAAAATGGGTAAGATAATTAAGGGTTCTGTGGGCTATCAATCCATTCAGCACCAGTAGTTAATTCAGTTAGGGTCTCAAATTGAGGCAAATTAAGAAACTTTTTTTGTGTTAACTTAATTATTCCTGTTGCCTGCTGGGTACATTTAATTGCCATCACAAAATTCTGTCATCGCCACCTTCTTTTCCAGTAACCAAGGCTTTAAAATGTTTTTTTCCCCTGGATTTAGTAGTCTTAGTCTCTAGGTGTCTTAACAGCCTACCTTGCATAGTGCCTATGTAAATTGCTCTCTCTTTTGAACGAATATGTTAACTTAAAAGTATTCTCTGCTACTAGCCTCTGCATATGACTGAAAGCATTTTCAGCTTCATTTTGTTAATAGAGACAGCTTTTCGGAACTAAATGTGAGTATTTTCTTTGCCGTCAGGACAAAGCAGGACCTCATAAGGAAATCTACCCCTATGTCATCCAGGAACTTAGACCAACTTTAAATGAACTGGGAATCTCCACTCCAGAGGAACTGGGCCTCGACAAAGTGTAAACCCCATGGGTAAGGTATACCTGAATAAGGCGAGAAAGGATCCAGGTAGGGGTGAGTGAGTGGCATTACAGTATTCTCAGAGAAAGACCTTTTCATAGCTTTGTTAGAGGCTGAGCTTAGAGAGTACCTCTGATGATTAAAGAGCTAGAATTGTTGTTTCTAGTTGTTATAATTGTTCTTTTATTGGTGTAAAGGCAAGTTAAAAAACCTTACTTTAAAATCTATAATATAAAACATTTCAAGGGTAAAGAATAGCATAGAGAATAAATGTAACCATACCCAAATTTTGAGATATTATTTTTGCCATATTTGCTTTAGTTTCTTCTTCTCCCCCAAGAAATGAGAGGTTTCACATAGAGTTAAAGCCCTCTCTGTACCTTTTTCCTAATTCCAGCTCTTTAACCTCTCCTCAATTAAGGTAATCTACTACATACCAGGTATTCATTATGCATGCTTTTATACATCTTTATTTTTAACGGCAGGGTTTTATTAATTTGATGCTTCTGTTTTTGTATGCCCGTTGAAATATAATAGGTAATACTCATTGATAATACAAACTTGATACCTTGTGGAAAATACAGGTTAAGTAATAAAACAAGCCACAAGATTGTTGGGTAGTGTGCAGTATGCAGAAAATCCTTTGTAAAACAGAAAAAAACACATAATAACTTTTATGTTTATTTAACAAACACATATAGTGTATATAACTCTTATTATGTGTGAGGTACTGTTTTATGTGCTTTATAAACTCATTTAATCCTCATGAACAGTCCTGTGAAGTACTTACTATTATTACACTTATTCCCATTTAACTCTTTTACTGATGAGGAAAATGAAGCACCTTGTCCAAAGTCATACAACTAGTAGAGGAACCCACATTTAAATCAAGGCAGTCTGGCTCCAGAGTCCCTTGTTTTTACTATGCCACACATCCTTTGTAGGCATTGCAGTACTAAAGCGTTTACTAAGGCCATACTCTTATTTCTCAGAGGTAAATAATGATGCTTAAATAGAAGGTTTGCTTCCTAAGAAGCTATCTTATAAAAGTTTTATAAGAAGCTATCTTATAAAAGTTTCAATAAAAGTGGATCCAAAATTATTTAAAGAGCTAGTATCAGATCCTCACAAGATAAAGAACTAGTGAGCATGGTTAGGATACCATTAGTGAATACCTAATTTCACACCTGATTTCACACCCTAAAAATCTTAAAGAATGCCTACATTCAATCTTCCTACCACAAACTGAGCAGAAAATGCCTGAGGTTTTGAATTCAATTTTGAGATCTCTTTTTTTACAGCTTGCTTTGAAAAAAGAGTCTTAATTTTATTTTTGTCCATCTCTGTATCACCACCGTCTCTTCCTCCTCCCTGAAGCCAGATAGCACGTCTTTGTGAAATGTGAAAAGGCTTTCATTTTTCAAGTATTATCCCAAGGAGTCCAGAAGATCTTTGTTATATAGGATATTTTCTAGCTGCAGTAACACTGTATTTCTTTTACTTAAAAATTTTTAAGAGGGCAGCTCTCCGATAGTTTTCTGATTAGAAAAGAATACTGCCTCAATAATTACCAGGTGGATAACAACAAAAAAGCCAAATAGCTGGTACCTGGTGTGTTGATTTCAGGCAGGATTAAGAAAGAGCAGAAGAGCCTACACAGAGGCAGCGATTTCCTTGGGCTGTTGCTCTAGAGGTTATTTTTAGTAAGATTTCTATCTTTTCTTTATTTCTCAGCTAATTTTTCATGTTTTCTCTTACAGATGGGCTTCCCAAGGACTTACTGATAATGTTACTTGATTGTAAACAGTCACCTGGAAATACTGATGATAACATATTACCTTATTCGAACAAGTTTTCCTTTGTTGAGTACCAAACCATGTAATGTAACTTGGACTTTAATAAAAGGGAAATGAGTTTGAACTGAAATTAGGTATTTCGTGTGTTTGCATTGAAAGGCAGGAAAAAAAAAAAAACTATTATAGGGTCATTGGTTTCACTGTTTGGTTGCCATACTATATGCTGAGAGAACTGCTTCAGTTCTCTGGAAACCATCCAACATGAGTCAGCTACATCAACATATTTGGGTGCACTTGCTGATAAATTAGCTAAAATTTTTTTAAAAAGTAATTTTATATAGAATTTTCTATTTAAAAAATTATTTATTTGGGTGTGCAAGGTCTTTGTTGCTGCATGTGGGATTTCTCTAGTTGCAGCAAGCAGAGGCCTTTCTCTTGTGGAGCACAGGCTTTAGGTGCTCAGGCTTTAGTAGTTGCAGCATGCTGGCTCAGTGGTTGTGGTGCATGGGCTTAATTGCTCCACAGCATGTGGGATCATCCCAGACCGGGGATCAAACCTGTGTCTCCTGCCCTGGCAAGTAGATTCTTAACCACTGAACCACCAGGGAAGTCCAATGTAGAATTTTCTTGTTGACAGGGCCAGCAAGTACTCTGGGCTTAGAGGGTTGGTTGTCTGTGGGTACAGATCAAATTGTGTACCTTCCCCAAAATGGGTAAAGTTTTTAAAGCAGTCATTGAGATAATCTTTAGGATGTGCTCTGTAGAAGCCAGCCCCTTAGTGCTTCTCATCTTCCCTACCTGTTCTTCCCTAGCAGTACAGTATTAGCCTTGGACATCAAAGAATCTGCTATGGTAGATTTGGAGGCTTTCTGCTTAAAGAACTGAGTAAATGGGTTTACTTCTTGTCTTACTTTGTTGTTGTTGTTTAGTCACTCAGTTGTGTCTGACTCTTTGGCGACACCATGGACTGTAGTTCACCAGGCTCCTCTGTCCATGGAATTTCCTAGGCCAGAATACTGGAGTGGGTTGCCATTTCCTTCTCCAGGGTATCTTCCTGACCCATGGATCAAACCTGAGTGTCCTGCATTGGCAGGCAGATTATTTACCACTGAGCCACCAGGGAAGCTTTGTCTTACTTTAGATGCCCCATAATACTGGAAGCCAGATGCTGGATAAAGAGGTTCTAAGTTTGAGCGACTTCTAGTACAGCCAGTTCAACTGCTCCATCAGGTGAACTGGATTAATATTAGGTTGAAATTTTGATGTCTTCTGTCCTAAAGCCATGTAAGGAAATGTTAGTAAAATCAGTTTTGGGGAACTTCCCTGGTGATCCAGTGGTTAAGACTCTGTGCTTCCACTGCAGGGGGCACAGATTCAATCTATGGTCTCCTCAGTCCCGGAACTAAGATCCTGCATGCTGTGCAGTGCAGCCAAAAAGAAGGAAAAAAGTAAGATCAGTTTTGATAAGGTTTAATACAAATGACCTTTTATGGAAGGCTGATTCCCTGCAAGAAAGATCCTTCTTTCCCCCTTTTTTAAGAAGTAGAGATGTGAAATAAACTAACAGTATTTATGGTCATCTTCTTTTAGATGGTGCTAGAATAGGAGAGACACAACTTGATGATAGGTAGGGCTTCTATCCTAACAAAATAGGATCTCTAGCTTTTTCTTAACCTACTTTCTGTTTTGAAAATTTTCAAAGCAGTTAATGGTTTGCTACATTTGTTTTGTCCTAGTTTATGTACACTTTTCCCTCAGTCATTTGAAAGTGAGTTGCAGACATGACACTTTAACCCTGAATACTTAAGCAACATCTAAGAAATTTCTCCTTCTAAGTAACCACAGTACCATTAATATGCTTCAAGAACTTTGGCGTAAAATACATACAGTTCATTTTTCTGAAGAGTCCAGGCCAGTTGGGGTAGAATAGACTGTCCGGCATCTGCATCTTGCTGGTTGTTCATTAAAATCTGGTTAAACAGGACTTCCCTAGTGGTCCAGTGGTTAAGAATCCACCTTGTAATCAGTGCAAGGGACGTGGGTTCAATACCTGGTTGGGGAGTTAAGATCCAGCACACCATGGAGCAACTAAACCAAGTTGAGCCCCATGGACTCATGGGCCGCAGCGAAAGATCCCCCATGACACAGCAAAAGATCCCACGTGCTGCTACTAAGACCCAATGCAGCCAATTAAATATTTTTCTTTTTTAAATCCAGTTAAACATTTTTGACAAGAATACAGTGGTATCCCCCACCCTGCCCTTCATATGCACTTTTGTTTTCTGTAGTTTGTTACTCATTGTCGACTACAGTCTGAAAATATTAAATGGAACATTTCAGAAATAACACAAGTTTTAAATTGAACACTGCTCTGAGTAGTGTAATGAAATCTCTTACCTTCCCTCTCCATCCCATTAGTCACTTAAGAAGCTGTCTTAGTTGTCATATTGATGGTCATGGTATCAGGGTGCCTGTGTTCAAGAAATTTTACTATAATAATATCCCCAAAGTGCAAGAGTAGTAATACCGCCAATTTGCATATGCCAAAGAGAACCTATGAAGTGCTTCCTTTTAAGGAAAGAAAAAAATGTCCTGTGCTGAGGTAGCTAAGATCTAGACTAAGAACTCTTCAGTCCATGATATTGTGAAGAAGGAAAAAAATTGTGTGCTAATTTTGCTGTTGAACCTCAAACTGGAAAAGTTTAAGCCACAGTGAGAGATTAGTGCTTAGTTAAGATGGAAAAGGCATTAAATTAGTACAGTAAGATATTTTAAGGGAGAGGGAGACCATGTTCACATAACTTACATTGTTATTGTTACTGTGCCTAATTTATAAATTAAACTTTATCATAGGTATGTATAGGAAAAAACAGTTTTTACAGGGTTTGGTACTATCCACCATTTTAGGCATCCACTACGGGTCCTGGAGTGAATCCCCCATGGATAAGGGAGTACTATATAGATGATATGAAATTCCAATTGTATCCCCTCAAGAAGGATATTATATTAGCATGTCCTAGCATTTTTTTTTCATTACATTTACCCATCAGCTGATGGAAAGTAATACAATGTAGCAATAGGGTGGGTTTGTATTCAGTTCAGTTCAGTCGCTCGGTCGTGTCTGACTCTGTGACTCCATGAATTGCAGCATGCCAGGCGTCCCTGTCCAACACATTCCCGCAGCCCACCCAAACTCCTGTCCATTGAGTCGGTGATGCCATCCAATCATCTCATCCTCTGTCGTCCCCTTCTTCTCCTGCCCCCAATCCTACCCTGCATGAGGGTCTTTTCCAATGAGTCAACTCTTCACATCAGGTGGCCAAAGTATTGGAGTTTCAGCTTCAACATCAGACCTTCTAATGAACACCCAGGACTGATCTCCTTTAGGATGGACTGGTTGGATCTTGCAGTCCAAGGGACTCTCAAGAGTCTTCTCCAACACCACAGTTCAAAAGCATCAATTCTTTGGTGCTCAGCTTTTTTTATAGTCCAACTCTCACATCCATACATGACTACTGGAAAAAACATAGCCTTGACTAGACAGACCTTTGTTGGCAAAGTAATGTCTCTGCTTTTTAATATG
This sequence comes from Okapia johnstoni, assembly GCA_024291935.2. Taxonomy (NCBI): domain Eukaryota; kingdom Metazoa; phylum Chordata; class Mammalia; order Artiodactyla; family Giraffidae; genus Okapia; species Okapia johnstoni. Next base: position 29,651,332 of record CM044326.1, read on the forward strand.
CTGTCTAGGTTGGTCATAACTTTCTTTCCAAGGAATAAGCGTCTTTTAATTTCATGGCTGCAATCACCATCTGCAGTGATTTTGGAGCCCCCAAAAATAAAGTCACTGTTTCCACTGTTTCTCCATCTATTTCCCATGAAGTGATGGGACTGGATGCCATGATCTTAGTTTTCTGAATGTTGAACTTTAAGCCAAATCTTTCACTTTCCTTTCACTTTCATCAAGAGGTTCTTTAGTTCATCTTCACTTTCTGCCATAAGGGTGGTGTCATCTGCATATCTGAGGTTACTGATATATCTCCCAACAATCTTGATTCCAGCTTGTGCTTCATCCAGCCCAGCGTTTCTCATGATGTACTCTGCATATAAGTTAATTAAGCAGGGTGACAATATACAGCCTTGACGTACTCCTTTTCCTATTTGGAACCAGTCTGTTCCATGTCCAGTTCTAACTGTTGCTTCCTGACCTGCATACAGGTTTTTCAAGAGGCGGGTCAGGTGGTCTGGTATGCCCATCTCTTTCAGAATTTTCCACAAGTTTATTGTGATCCACACAGTCAAAGGCTTTGGCATAGTCAATAAAGCAGAAATAGATGTTTTCTGGAACTCTCTTGCTTTTTCGATGATCCAGCGGATGTTGGCAATTTGATTTCTGGTTCCTCTGCCTTTTCTAAAACCAGCTTGAACATCTGGAAGTTCACGGTTCACGTATTGCTGAAGCCTGGCTTGGAGAATTTTGAGCATTACTTTACTAGCATGGGAGATGAGTGCAATTGTGTGGTGGTTTGAGCATTCTTTGGGATTGGAATGAAAACTGACCTTTTCCAGTCCTGTGGCCACTGCTGAGTTTTCCAAATTTGCTGGCATATTGAGTGCAGCAGTTTCACAGTATCATCTTTTAGGATTTGAAATAGCTCAACTGGAATTCCATCGCCTCCACTAGCTTTGTTTGTAGTGATGCTTCCTAAGGCCCATTTGACTTCACATTCCAGGATGTCTGGCTCTAGGTGAGTGATCACACCATCGTGATTAACTGGGTCGTGAAGATCTTTTTTGTACAGTTCTTCTGTGTATTCTTGCCACCTCTTCTTAATATTTTCTGCTTCTGTATTCAGACCTATGTTCAAATCTGATTCTACTATATAGCAGTTATATGACTGTGGATAAGTTATGGATAAGCTTCTGTGCTTCTGTTTTATGATCTGAAAATGGAAGCAACTTTGCAGGCTTATAAAGAGAGTTTAGTAAGATTAGGTCTTATTACAGTCATTTTTATAATCATAGTACTTGGGAAAACGGTTTAAGCCTAGCCATTCTTTCCTAAGTTTTGCTAGCTACCAGTGCGGTTTCTCCTGTTTGTTCAGATGCCAAGGCACTTGTCCTTAGCAGCAAGTTGAGTCCATCTTTGTGTTTTGAAAAGGCAAGTTCATTTGGCTCAATTTCACATCATTTTCCTATGTTTGGAAAGTTCGTTCAAAACAATAGTGATGGCGATTCTGTGCCAGCCTTGGCTCTCCACAGTGGTGGTCATGCTTTTATTTATGACTAGCTTTCTGCCCAGCATTTTAATTCTAAAAGTATCATGTTAGTGGGACTTCCCTGGTGGTCCAGTGGCTAAGCTTCTGAGCTCCCAATTCAGGGGGTCCAGGTTTGATCCCTGGTCAGGGAACTAGACCTCATATGCAACTAACAGTTTGCATGCCGCAACTAAAGATCCAGCATGCCACAACAAATATTAAAGATCCTGTGTGCTGCAACTAAGAACTAGTGCAGGCAAATAAATAATAAATTTTTTAAGAAAACAAAGCAGTGACCCTGATGGTCTGCTAGTTTTAAGAATCTGCCTTGCAACACAGGGGACACAAGTTCAATCTCTGGTTCAGAAGGACCCCACATGTGTGGGGCAGCTGGGCCTGTGTGCCACAGCTATTGAGCCCGTGCTCTGGAGCCCACAGGCTGAGCCCTTGTGCTGCAACTACTGCAGACCACGTGCCCTAGAGCCTGTGCTCTACTGGAAGAGGAGCCACCACAGTAAGCCCACGCACCACAGCTAGAGAGTAGCCCCTGCTCTCTGCAAACAGAGAAAACCTGCACACAGCAACAAAGACCCAGTGCAGCCAAAAGAAAAAAAGATTTTTAAAAAGGTGTAAATATGTTAGAGCAAGTATTAAGCTCTGGAAGTAGATTCTGAAAATTTGGAGAATGTCATTTGTGTCAGTGTGCTAGGGCTGCCAAATCATAATACCACAGGCTTAACAGAAGTTTGGGAGTTCCCTGGTAGTCTAGTGGTTGAGATTCAGCACTTTCACTGCTGTGACCCAGGTTCGGTCCCTGGTTGGGAAACAGATCCCATAAGCTGCGTGGCTGAAAAACAAAAACAAAATTTATTTTCTCACAGTTCTGGAGGCTGGAATTCCAAGATCAAGGTGCCAACAGGGTTGGTTTCTGATGAGTTCCGTCTGCCTGGCTTGCAGATAGCTGCCTTCTCTCTGGGTCCTCAAAAGCCCTTTTTCTTTGTGTGTATACATTGGTGTCTCTCTTTTTTTAACCATGCTGCACAGCATGCAAGATCTTAGTTCTCCGACTAGGGATTGAACCCATACCCCCTTCAGTGGAAACACAGAGTCCTAACCACTAGACTGCCAGGGAATTCCCTGGTATCTCTTATAATTACATCGGGATTACAGGTCAACCCATATGACCTCATTTAACCTTAATCACCCCCCTTTTAAGCTTTAGCTCCAAAATAAAGGCACCCTAGGGTTTAGGGCTTCAACATACAATTTGGGTGGGTGGGGGCACAATTCAGTCCATAACATTAAAGACATACATCTGACCGATATAAAAAGAGGTCAGGCTTTTGAGGCAGATAAGGATTCAATTCTTACCTACAAACTTTGTGTCCTGTTCAGCAAGTCGGTCGGTCCCTGCAGCTCTCACTTTTCTTATACATATGTGAAGTAGGTATGGCAGTACCATATGAGGATGCTATGAGGATTGGCAAATATCTTCCCTAGAGGGAAATGACATGCATTAATGTGGGGATTAAGGCGAAGCTGGTGACCTGAAAACCCAGAAAGACCTGCAGATTCATAGGCTCCACCTGTCAGTTACCTGTGCTCTACCGATAGAAAAGATCAAAGGTTAAAGTCTGAAACCTGCTGAGATAGGAAAAAAGAGCTTCAGAAGGAAGTAGCAGGATAAAAAAGTCACCCCTGATGAATACAGATGCAAAACTCAACAAAATAGTAGGAAACAATTCAACAATATATTGAAAAGATCATACAACATTATCAAGTGGGATTTATTTCAGGAATACAAAGATGGTTAAATATCCACAAATCAATCAACATGATACAGTAAATTCCCTACATATGAACCTTGAAGTTGCACACTTTCAAAGATGCGAACATGCAGTCGCATGTCCAATCAGTGAATTACTTCACATGTCTGGCCTACTTTTCAAGGTACTGTACTGTAAGATTTAAAATGTTTTTTTGTGTGTTTTTATGTATTATTTGTGTGAAAAGTATTATAAAGCTATGTAGCAGTCTGCAAACTTATGGCACCAGGGACCAGTTTTATGGAAGATAATTTTTTCATGAACTGGGAGTGGAGGGGTGGTTTTGGAATGATTCAGGTGCATTACATTTATTGTGCACTTTATTTCTGTTATTACATCAGCTCCACCTCAGATCATCAGGCATTAGATCCTGGAGATTGAGGACCCCTGTATTACAGTACAGTATTATATAGCTAATTGTGCTAGTTGGGGACCTAGGCTAACTTTGTTGGACTTACGAACAGATTGGACTTACAAAAGCATTCTCAGAACAGAATTTGTTCATATGTAGGGGACTTACTGTATATCACATTAACATAATAAAGGATGAAAACTGCATGATCATCTATAGATGCAGAAAAATCATAGGGCAAAATTCAACATCCCCCCTGAAAATTTCAACATCCACTTATGATTAAAAAACAAAAATAACTAACTGGGTATAGAGGAAATGTACCTCAACATAATAAAGGCCATGTATGATAAGTTCATAGTTAATATCATACCCAACAATGAAAGGTAAAAACTTTCTTCTAATATCAGGAACAAGACAAGGATGCCTACTCTCATCACTTTTATTCAACAGAGTATTGGAAGTCCTAGTCAGACCAATTAGGCAAGAAAAATAAAAGGCACCCAGAAGGAAGAAGTGAAACTGTCACTATTTGCAAATGACATATATATAGAAAACCTGAAAGGCTCCATCAAAGAAAGTAATAGAACTAATGAACAAATTCTGTAAAGTAGCAGGATACAAAATCAATATACAAAATTTTGTATCAGTTCAGTTGCTCAGTCATGTCTGACTCTTTGTGACCCCATGGACACCCTGCTCCCCTGTCCTTCACTATCTCCCCAAGTTTGTTCAAACTCATGTCCATCAAGTCAGTGATGCCATCCAACCATCTCATCCTCTGTCATCCCCTTCTCCTCCTGCCTTCAGTCTTTCCCAGCATCAGGGTCTTTTCCAATGAGTCAGTTCTTCACATCAAGTGGCCAAAATACTGGAACTTCAGATCCCGAATCAGTCCCTCCAAAGAATATCCAGGATTGATTTCCTTTAGGATTGACCGGTTTGATCTCCTTGAAGTCCAAGGGACTCTCAAGAGTCTTCTCCAACACCACAGTTCAAAAGCATCAGTTCTTCGGCATTCAGCCTTCTTTATGGTCCAACTCTCACATCCATACATGACTACTGGAAAAAACATAGCTTTGACTAGACCTTTGTCAGCAAAGTAATGTCTCTGCTTTTTAATGTGCTGTCTAGGTTGGTCATAGCTTTTCTTCCAAGGAGCAAGTGTCTTTTAATTTCATGGCTGCAGTCACCATCTGCAGTGATTTTGCAGCCCAAGAAAATAAAGTCTGTCACTGTTTCCATTGTTTCCCCATCTATTTGCCATGTGGTGATGGGACCGGATGCCATGATCTTCGTTTTTTGAATGTTGGGTTTTAAGCCAGCTTTTTCACTCTCCTCTTTCATTTTCATCAAGAGGCTCTTTAGTTCCTCTTCACTTTCTGCCATAAGGGTGATATCATCTGCACAAGAAAAAAACTTTTGTATACCAAAAAAAAAAAAAAAAACCAACCAACTATCAGAGAAATTAAGAAAACAATCTCATTTACAACTGCATCAAAGAGAATAAAATCCTAGAAATCAATCAAGGAGGTAAAAGACCTGTACACTGAAAACAAAGATGTTGATGAAAGAATTTGAATAAGACAAAAATAAATAGAAAGATATTCCATGTTCATGGATTGAAAGAATTAATATTGTAAAATGTCATAATACCCAAAGCAATCTACAGATTCAATTCTATCCGTATCAAAATTACAATGGCATTTTTCAAAGAAATAGAACAGAGTCCTAAAACTTGTGTGGAACCACAAAAGACCCCAAACAGCTAAAGCAATCTTGAGAAAGAACAAAGCTGGATACATCATGTGCCTTGATTTCAACTATATTACAAGGCTATAATAATCAAAACGGAATGGTATTGGTAAACAAAACCAGACACAGATCAATGGGACAGAATACAGAGCCCAGAAACAAACCCACACATGTATGGTCAATTAATTTACAACAAAGAAGGCAAGAATATGCAATGGAGAAAGGAAAATCTCTTCACTAAAAAGTTTTGAGAATACTGAACAACCATACCCAGAAAAATAAAACTTGACTATCTTCCATTATACACAAAAATTAACTAAAAATTGATCAAAGAGTTAAATGTAAGACCTGAAACCATAAAACTCCTAGGAGAAATCATAGGTGGTAAGCTCCTTGACATTCACCTTGGTGATGATTTTGTGATTTAATACCAAAAACAAAGGCAACAAAAACCAATATAAACAAATGGGATTACATCAAACTAAAAGCTTCTGCATAGCAACAGAAACCAACAAAATTAAAAGGCAACCTACTGAATGGGAGAAAATATTTGCAAATCATTTATCTGGTAAGGAGTTAATATCCAAGATAAATTCCAATTTAAACATGGGCAGAGGATCTCAATGGATATTTTTTCAAAAAAAGCATACTTACAGATGACCGACAAGCACAAGAAAAAATGATCAAAATCACTAATCATCAAGGCAATGCAAATTAAAACCACAATAAGATAATCACCTTACCTGTCAGAATGGTTACTGTCAAAATGACCAGATAATATTGGCAAGGATGTAGAGACAAGGGAGCCCTTGTGCACTCCGTGGGAATGTAAACTGGTACAGCTGCTATGGAAAATAGTATGGAGGTTCCTCAAAAAATGAAAAATAGAACTACCATATTATTCAATAATTCCAGTTCTGGGAATTTAACTGAAGACAACAAAAACACTAATTTGAAAAGATAAATACACCCCAATGTTAGTAGCAACACTATTTACAAAAGCCAAGACATGGAAACAACCTGTGTCCATTGGTGGATGAATGGATAAAGAAAAGTGTGGTATATACACACAATGGAATATTATTCAGTCACAAAAATGGAAATCCTGCCATTTGCAACAACATGGACCTTAAGGGAATTTTACCAAGTGAAATAAGAGACAGAAAAACAAACACTGTATCAGCAAGTGAGTGACAGTCACTCAGAAATTTCTGACTCTTTGTGACCCCATGGACTGTAGCCTGCCAGGCTCCTCTGTCCATGGAATTCTCCAGGCAAGTATACTGGAGTGGGTTGCCATTTCTTCTTTCATTTATATTTGGAATCTAAGAAACAAAAAAAATCAAACTCACAGATAGTACAAAGAATAGATCAGTGGTTGCCAGGGTGGGTAGTTGAGGGTGGGCAGAATGGGTGAAAGGGATCAAAAGGTACAGAATTACAGTTATAAAATGTCATGATAAAGTAATGTACTGCAAGGTGACTATAGTTAATACTGTATTGCATATTTGAAAGCTGCTAAGATACTAAAATAATAGGCCTTAGAAGTCTTAATCATAAGAAAAAAGAGACAAAATATAGCTAGACTAATTGTGGTTATCACAATGTATACAATGTATACACATTGTATATATCCACAATGTATACAAATAACAAGTCATTATGTTGTACACCTGAAATCAACATAATGTTAGAGGTGAATTATACCTCAATAAAAAATAAATTCACCACTGTCTCCCATTCTTTTCTATACCTAATCCCAGATACTTGTCTAGATGAAGGAATTCAAATTTAATGGACAGCAGAACTAGAATTCTCAACTGATCATAAAGATACATCTGTCCCAGGACCAGAAAACTTAGGGGATGGGTAGGATTCCCATGATTTGGAGTCAAAAATAAAGAATGTGACTTGGGCTTAACTCAGTGGTACTGTTCATACTCCAGAGTCCCCTGTGGACTCCAGCTAAGACCACCTCTTTGCTTTACAAATAAAACTTCTATGAACATTAAAAAAAACGTAAATGTGACTGCTCCGTGGGGGCATGAGTGTCTGAAAGCCAAGGCAGGAGTCTTAACTCCTAATAGCCAAGAATCTCCCCCAACCCACAACAAAGAATAAAAGAAAGAAGAGTGAGAATCAGAGACTAGGAGGTACCTTTTTTGTCCTGTTCATCATTAGATCTTCAGGGTTCAGCACAGCACCTGACATATAGATGAATAAAGCTTTGTTGACAGAAGAATTACAGATCTCCAGCCCAGCAGGCGAGCCAGCATAGACATTCTGGGTCAGAGTCTGAGCAGCTGGGGTGAGGAAGACAGGCTTCGTGCCCTGTGTGCTGCAGCAGTTCTTGCCCTGGAGACTCACGCCCTTACAACCTAGGTTTTAATCTTTGCTATTCACTTTGGGCAATGAGAAGTTATTCATTTTTCTTAGGTTCCTAGTGAATACAGTATCTTAAGTGGAAAAAGTGAATTGCCACACCCAGATCAAGGCAGTTGGGTAATTACAATTTCTTCATAATAAAATGAATTTAGACTATAAAATCTCTAAGATTCCTGCCAGCCCCAAAGTTCTATGATTAAATTGACTAAAAGTTAAGAGGGGAAATAGGACATTCATTCAACAAATATGTACCACTATGACTTTGTGCTGAAAACAAGGGATAAAAATATCATTAAGGTGGTCTGTCCTGGAAGCGTGTAAAGCCAACTGAGAAAATAAACACTAAATCCTTAAAACACTGTGTAAGCTTCATGAGGTAACATTCCTTGAGCACTTACTATATGCCAATACCATTCCAAGCACTTTACAATTTAACCTCATAATTCTATTAGATAGGTACAGTACTCCTGCCTGGAAACTCCCATGGACGGAGGAGCCTGGTAAGCTGTAGTCCATGGGGTGGCGAAGAGTCAGACATGACTGAGCGACTTCACTTTCACTTTTCACTTTCATACATTGGGGAAGGAAATGGCAACCCACTCCAGTGTTCTTGCCTGGAGAATCCCAGGGACGGGGGAGCCTGGTGGGCTGCTGTTTATGGGGTCGCACAGAGTCAGGCACGACTGAAGTGACTTAGCAGCAGCAGCAGCATTATTATCCCCATTCCTCAGTTAAAGAAACTGAGACATAAAGAGTTAAATAACTTATCAGTAAATGGCAGAGCAAGTTATCTGTTTTCAGGGCCCATATTCAACCACATGGCAATTAGCTGGATTGCCACCATAGGAGACCCAGGAGTGTCGTGGATGAGGGCACTCAGACTCTTTCCCTACAAGTTCCTAGAGATTTTGTGACATCAAGAAGGTTTTAATCACATTTTCTTTGGCCCCTTGGTGAGGTCTCCATCAACTTAACAGACAACTACGAGAAAAACCATCTCTTCAGAGTCCACAGAGAGCTGGGTTCAGATTCTAGGTTTACCACTTTACTGGTGAACTTGACCAAATCTATTTATATGCAGTGGCTCAGACGGTAAAGCGTCTGCCTACAATGCGGGAGACCGCGGTTCAATCCCTGGGTTGGGAAGATCTCCTGGAGAAGGAAATGGCAACCCACTCCAGTATTCTTGCCTGGAAAATCCCGTGGATGGAGGAGCCTGATAGGGCTACAGTCCATGGGGTCACAGAGAGTCGGACACGACTGAGTGACTTCACATACATGACCAAATCTAATTCTCATTTGTTTAATGAGAGTAACAGTGCTTCACTGGGAGGTAAGGAGGATTAAATATTAAGTCAAGCCATATGAAATGGTTGTTTCTGGAGGTTAAAAATAGCGGTGGAATCTACCAAAATAGTTAGCTTTCCTTTGTGCTTCTCCTAGCCCATCTAGGGCACTCTCCCGCTCCACTTTTTGGGTGGCCCTGGAGATTCGTAAGTTGCACACTGTTGACCTACCCTGTGAAAGCTAGTAAATTAGCCTTGGGACAGCCTCATGAGATTTGGCAGTTACTACAAGGATCTAGGCTACTTTCCAGCCAGCCAAAAGCACATCCCTTGGGGACCAGGGAAGTCAAGAGCCATGACAGTCCTGTGCCCCGACACAAACTCAGCGCACTTTCGCTTTTCTTCCCAAGTCCTATTTTGTCCTTGTTTTTCTCTATAGGACAGGTACTGATGTTGGTTGCATTTTGAAACGTGGGAACTGAGGCTTAGAGAGGGTCAGGCCTCATCCAAGGTCTCGGGCATTGCGCAGTGCTGGCAATAACGAGGGTTTGATGTTAGATCTGTCAGCCAAGGAACTGCCTCTAGTTGTGTGACCTTCACAAGGTCCTTGAACCTTTCTCTCTGACCTGTTTCATCTTCTGGAGAAGGGCGCTATCACCTCCCTTTCTCCTACCACTCACTTTCCGATTCAATCCAGCCTCTCTCCGGCCCGCCCTTGGGGTGCTCCGGCTACGGAGAGAGGACCAGTGCGGAGACACTGCAGAGAGAGCGCAGGCATCAGGGCTTTGAGTCTGCGGACGCACACCCGCAGCTCCCCGGAAATACTGATATTTACTTTCGACCAGAGACAGAACTTGGCTTGACATCAACAGGTTCAGGCCGACTGCGAGAGGCGAACGAGTGCCAGAACAGAGGAACTGAAACAACTCAGCCCCCGGAAAGGCGGAACAGTTGAGCCAATCCCACAGCAGGCGGGGCCAGAAAACTCCGGCGAGTACGACTCGCGCCTGCGCGCCGCCATCTTGCTCCAGGAGGGACCGCCTCCCTCCCGTCTGGCGGCTGGTGAGCCGGAAGGCGGGGCTTCGCGACCCGGCGGGGCGTGGCCGGGAGATGGCGAGCGCGGATCCCGAGGGGCACGCTGCGCGTTCTATCCCGGGACCCCGACCCAGCGGGATGGGAGCTGCGGGGCTGCCCTCCGGGCGAAGCGGCATTGGAGCCCCCCGGTTGGGGGAGCGGATCCCGGCGACTGTGGAGAAGCGGGGCCCGTACATGGTGGCGCGCGCGCCTTCCATTCAGGCCAAGCTGCGTGAGTGCGGCCCGATGAGGGGGTCTCTGATTGGGCGGGCCGCCGCGTTCCCGGGCTGGCTCCGGAGCGCCGCTGGGGCGATTCCGGAGGGGCAACTGCAGCCCGCTCCCGCACCCGAAAATCTGTTCGGAGAGCGGGCTCCTGGCATTTGGGAGACATGGCGGAGTAGGGATGATCCCGCTCATCTGGGCCCTTTGACTTCCAGAGAAGCACCGGGACCTGGCCAAGGCGGTTCTGCGGAGAAAAGGCATGCTGGGGGCCGCGCCGAACCGCCCCGACTCTTCAGGGAAAAGGTCTCAGCAGGCGCCACCTCCTCTGTGCAAGCGTTTTCAGAGTAGGCCCTAGTGCTCAGGCTGGGAGACCGAGTACCCACGTTTAAAGCTGAGCTAGTCATTCCCCTGACGCCGGCCTGTCGGGTTCACTGTTTAAAAATGGAAAGAGGAACGACCTTTTCTTTCCTTTCCAGGATGTGATGGTGTCAAGGAAAGAGCTTTGCTATGAGTTTTGTCAGTTCGTAGGGTCAATCACTGTCTAAATTAGGGAGGAGCATAGTGGCTGGGGTCCCCAGGAGTGAGGATGGAGAGCAGTGTGGAAACAGCTAGGACTGTGATTTTTCCTTAACAGAACGGTAAGCGCTGAGGGCTGGATCGGACCTTCACCAGGGCTTGAGCTAAAGCAGGTGAAGGAATTTGTCTAAGGACTTTGATTTTTTACGTTTTCTGGTTAAATAAGGTGGGGAGATGGGGCTTTTCCTGATTCTTAGAAGAGGAGGTGTGCTTATCCTCAGAAGCAGCAAGGGGAGGGGTGTGGGGAAGCGCATATACTAAGGAGCTGTAGCCGGATACATGGCAGGCAGTGGTGGCTGTCCAGGTAGACGATAAGTAAGGAGTAGTGTAGTTTTTTTGTTTTCCCCCCATAAGGGTGAGGACGCTGGCTTTCCCTGTGAAATGCTGGCGTTTCATCTATGCTTGGTCTCTCCCCCATTTCCCCTCAGGTCAGTGAAGTTTAACAAGGGCTACACTGCTCTTAGGCAGAGTCCAGATGAAAACCTGGTGTCCCCCCTCGACTCTGACAGGTAAGTGCTGTCCTTGGAAATACCCCTTGGGGAGTGCCTTGGATAAAATTGCAGACAACTTGCTTTGCTTTTTTCCCTGTCTCTTCCAAGACCTTTTGTGCATGTTCCAGGGCTGCTGCTTCAGAGCACTGTCTCTTCCGGGATGGCTTGCTTAGAGGACTCATAGGTGACCTTGCTGCTCTTGGATGTGAAGCACCAACCTTGTCTGGGGGAGTCATCCTGCCCTATTATGTCTGCACTATTAGTGACAGTGACTCTGTCCCTGCTGGAGCCAAGAAGGAGCCATTGATACTCATGGCAGATTATGGGTTTGAGTTCTGTGGTGTGTGGTCTTTGCTTCACAAGTCCTCCAGATCCCCTTGCATGTTGTGCACCTTGCCACTTGTAGCTGTGCTCCCCAGGCATCTCCCTGAACTGACTGTCTTCCTTTTGTCCTAGTGATGGAGAGCTGGAATCCAGATACTCCTCCGGGTATTCCTCTGCAGAGGCAAGTCCAGAGCACCTTTCTGTGGCGGGGCCAGGCTGCAGGCAGTGTCATAGCCACTGCCAAATGCTTGTCTGGTTCCTGCTATACGCATGGCACTGTACCAGACTTCCCATGTGTTCTCCAGTCTTCTCCTCTACCCTATTCCCCTAGCAGAAGTTTAGGTGTCTGAAGAGGACTGTTGAAAGTCCAGGAGACTATGTATGTGCTGCATGCTAAGTCGCTTCAATTGTGTTTGACTCTTTGCGACCCTATGGATTTTAGCCCACTGGGCTCCTCTGTCCATGGGATTCTCCACGCAAGAATACTGCAGTGGGTTGCCATGCCCTCCTCCAGGGGATCTTCCCGACCCAGGGATTGAACCAGAGTCTCTTATGTCTCCTGCATTGGCAGGTGGGTTCTTTACCACTAGTGTCACTGAGGAAACCCCCAGGAGACTACAGACCTTTTTTTTTGGCATATAGGATTTTCATTCCCCAACCAGGGATCAAACTCACACCCTTGCATTGGAAGTGTAGAGTCTTAACCACTGGACTGACCACCAGGGAAATCCCCAGAGACTCTTAGGGCTGGAAATGACCTCACAAGTCTTCTACTCCAGGCCACCACTTAGAAAAGGAATCCTCTCGATAAATCCCAGTTAAATGCTTATTTGAATGCTTCTTGTAATTGAGTACTCACTACCTCCAAGAAACCTTGCTGCCTGTCTTCCCCTGCAACACACACAATTCAGGTAGTTCATAGAGAAGTCTTCCTTGTTAATTGGACAAGTCTCCTGCAGGTTGGACTTAGTGATCTTAGTCCTGTCTCCATTGACAGAGTAATTCTACTCTGCCTTCTTTTGATCATCTTTTACCTGAGATCAGCATTCCTGTCCCTCCCGTTTCCATCCTCCAAGCTTGCTTACTTCCAGGCCAGACAAATTCTGTTCCTCCTTTGTTCCATCTGTGGGAACTGTGACTGAGATAGATACTCCTGGGCTGGCCTTTTGGACATATTGCCAAAGTGACTGTCCCAGACTAAAATAGAGACCGAAGGTTCTGGCATCTGTGGCTTACTGCTTTTGACAGAGGTGAAGTGCTGGGGACCTGACTATATACCACTGGTATTTCGTCCTCACGCTCCTGGAAACCCTTGGCCACCCCCTGAGTTTCTGCCAGAGAATACAGTTTGCAAACTATATCCTCCTTCAATATCTAGGTGCCTAAGATTGTTAGAACAAAGAAAAGAAAAATAAGCCAAGAGCCAGAGAAGTCCTACACTCCCCAGTCTCATTTGCCTTCTGCTCAGTGGAACTGGTGAAGCCAGGCTGACAGGTTCTACTTTGCAAGGAATGAGCTCTTTTGGCATCAAAGAGTAACACTGGCAGTGCAGAAGAAGCTGTTCCCCACCCTATTCTACTCTAACCCATTTTCCTCCACCCTTCTACCCCATTGTTCTGGTACCATTGTTCCATACTCTTCAGCCTTCATAGGAACCAGTCTGGGTTCACAGTGGTAATGGTTAGGGCTTGACTTTCAGACATAATCTCAAATCTCATATTTGTATCACCTGCCTCGGGATCCTTTAGTGAGGGCAGCTTCCCTGGGGGCATGTGACAGTACAGCCTGGACAGTCCTGGCTCAGGTCCCTGGATGTCCCCCACCCCCTGCTGGGTGAGACACAGGTAGGAAAAGGTAGCACTTCTTCCTGTAGTCCAGGGATGTGCAGGCCTGGCCTGAGGGTGGCGCACAGACAGGAGGGAAATGGACAGGAAGCTCCAGTGAGGAAATGTGGGTCTGCTTTTGGGGCAGCAGTTATTTCTGCCTTGTGGCCTGGCTTATAGTTCTCTCCTCTCCTGCTCTTAGCAGGTGAACCAGGATGTGAGCCGGCAGCTGCTCCAGGACGGGTATCACTTGGATGAGATTCCAGATGATGAGGACTTGGACCTAATTCCCCCCAAGCCTATGACCTCAACGTGCTCCTGCTGCTGGTGCTGTCTTGGGGCCTCTTCGTCCTGTAGCCTCCAGTAGACATAACCCTCTAGGACAGGTCCTGCTCACCATGCCTGCAGAGTCCTATTGACCCTGCGTCGGTCACAGAGTGCGGTGGGAACCCACTGCTGTCAACCCCAGGATCACTGGAGACACTGACCCTCTGGGAAAGGCAGTGACTGCAGTTACCCTAAATCTGGTGCTTCTCAGGCCAGAGGCCCCCAGATGGGTGACAGGTGGAGTTCTGCAGTTCTCCTCTGCTGTTGGAGTAGCATTTGGAGAAACTGCTTTAATAAGGGCAAGAACATAGGAATTCTGTTTCTTAGGCTGAGTGACAAAATTGGCCAAGAGAGACACTTGCAGATGTCTTGATTGGTATTTATCATGATGCTCCATGGAGGGAAAAAGGGAGCTTTTGTGCCCAGGCTGTGCTGGCTGGTGTTGCATGGAGACAGAAAATAGCACTTTATGGTTTGCAGCTGGGAGTCTGTGAAAAAGAATTAAACTATTTCGGGCCAGTTCAGTTCAGGAAATTCCATATTCTCTTCTCTTCCAAGCTCCAAGATGGGTTACATGTTTGCCGATTGTTCCTGTATGACTGTGGCAGAGAGTACGACAGGTTGCTTGATGGCACAGCCTGATCAAAGCTTCCAGAATCCTTGGAAGCTGAGCATTCCCAACTGGTCCACATGTCTGCGTGAGCTTAGTAACTTGGTCAGTCCACCCCTAGTTAGAGAAAAACTGCTCTACCGGGTAGACAAAATTTCTTCCCTTGGTTGCCGTTCTTCACCTTGGTCTTAGCTAGTATCTTCATCTAGTCTTTGATCTAAGGTTGAGTGAGGTTGAGTGAAGGTTCTGGAGCTTGCCACAGAAGCCTGCAGTTTTTGGTTACCAGCAGAGGGAGCTGCAGGAGCAGTTAGGTGCCTTCCCATTTGGATTTTTTTTTTTTGGTTTGTGATATCTTAGTGCCCCAACCAGGGAAGAGTGGAACTCAGGCCCCTGAAGTGGAAGTTCAGAATCCTAACCACTGGACTACTAGGGAATGCCCTCATTTGTTTAGCATTTTACACTTGAGGAGCAGCAATGGGTGAGATGTATACTGCACAGCTATGTGGGCCCTGACATAGGCTGACAGGATGAGGAGGAGGGACCTGTGAAAGCTCCCCAGCTATCCCCCCACCCCAACCTAAGGAGATAATCTTGCCATTGCAGAGGGCCTCCCTCCACCCTAGTGAGAGCCCTTCTGTTGCATCCAGATTCCTCTGACCACAGTGGATACTCAGGATTGGGCTTTACAGTCGGCCCCCAGTTTGAACATAGCAAGGACAGGCATAATCTCCCCTGTGACCCCTACTAGATTGCATCTCTTGCTGTACCAAGCCTCTCTGTGGAATTTTTCAGTGGTTCCTTTTTTTTTTTTTTTTTTTTTGCCTTACCTAAAACCAGATGGAACTGAATGGGAGTGGACAGAGGTTGGGTAGTCAGGATTGAGGTGTGGTCCCAACTTGGGAACTTGTCCAGCGTCTTGCTTCATTTCATTGGGACAGAGTGTTTGACAGCTGCTGGGGGTGAGGATGGCAGTTGGCCCCCAATACCAAGGCCCTCCAGTGGCTGTTGTTACAAAGCCACACTGCTGTATTTGGCTACATCTCCCCCTGGAATGTTTCAGGGCTGGTTGACCCTGTGTGGGAGGCATTACCTTTGTAGAAAAAGTTGCAGGAACGTCATATAGCAAGGCAGGGTAGAAACGGTCAATTGCTTGGGGCTAAGAAAGCCATGGGCTAGAAAGTCACCAATAAAAGCACCAAGGTGTCTAGAACCAAACTGCCTTAATAATAAAAGAGTGCTGATGTGTTGTGCAGGTGACAGCACTCTGGGGAAACGGCTTACCTCATGGATGGGAGTGGTAGGGTATGGTGTTTACGAACTCTTGGCTTAGGCTTCTACAGCTTTGTAAGTTTGTAGAAATAAATACAGTCATGCTATTGAGCTGTCTCTGTGTTGCAACAGGATTTTTAAGAAAAGCCTAGACCATGGTCATTGCCCCTTCTGAATTCTGAAATTAAGAAGTAGCCTAACAGCCCTAACTGTGACCATTCTGCCAAGGGCCACCCTTCCTTTCTCCTGTTCCCAATGGGTGACATTTTCAGTCCTCATTGGAGACCATGGATGGAATCGTTTAGTCGCTAAGTCATGTCTGTTTTGTGACCCCCATGGACTGTAGCCCGCCAGGCTGCTCTGTCCATGGAATATCCCAGGCAAGAACACTGGAGTGGTTTGCCATTTCCTTCTCCAGGGGATCTTCCCAACCCAGGGATCGAACCCATGTCTCCTGCATTGGCAGGTGCATTCTTTATCACTGAGTCACCAGAGAAGCATGGATGGAACAGGCCTTTGCATATCACTTCTCTTTAGAATGAGTTCCCTTTGGCAGACCCTTCTCAGGTTTTTTTTGTTTTCAGTTTATGGGAGGTATTTTTGTTTGCTTGATTTTTTTCAGCTAAAGAAAATTTATTGGAGGCAAAAAAACCCCAAAACAGATTGGCTAAAATTTTTTGTAGGTAGTTTCCTGGAATTCCATTGTACAGGTCTAATGCGGGCAGTGGCCCAGAAAGATCCTTTTGTGTGAGACTAATCCCTTACCACAGGAAGGAGCCACTAGCCTGGGTGTCTGCTTAGTCTGGGGTGACAGGAGCTAAGAATGCCAGTCAGAAACCACAGTGCCAAAACACAGAGCTATACAACCTCCTGCAGAGGGTGTCCCACCTCTAGAGGGTAAGCACAGGGAGAATAGATGCCCGTGTAGGTTCTTCCTGCCATCGTAGGAAAAAAGGAACTAGGTTTCTCTTCACAACACAAGCTGGATTGTCCTGTCCTTCAGTCCCCACTTCCACAGTGACTGAATGTGCTCTAAAGAAGTGGTTGACAACCTTTCTCTGTGAAGGGCCAGTGAGTACTTTTGGCTTTGCAGGCCATACAGTCTGGTGCACTGACTCAGCTTTGCCATTGTAGCCTGAAAGCAGCTGAATAGTATGCAAAGAAAGGGCGTGGCCAGATCCAGCCTGCTGATCTTAGTGGATGACCTCTGCCCTATGCTGTGCTTAGTCGCTCACTCATGTCTGACTCTTTGCAACCCCATGGACTGCAGCGTGCCAGATACCTCTATCCATGGGGATTCTCCAGACAATACTGGAGTGAGTTGTCATGCCCTCCTCCAAGAGCTGTTGCCAACCCAGGGATTGAACCCAGGTCTCCCACATCGCAGGCGGAGTCTTCACTGTCTGAGACATCAGGGAAGCCCAAGAATACTGGAGTGGGTAGCCTATCCCTTCTTCAGAGGATCTTCCCAATCCAGGAATCAAACCAGGGTCTCCTGCATTATAGGTAGATTCTTTACCAGCTGAGCTATCAGAGAAGCCCAGCCCCTGCCCTCAGTTCAGTTCAGTCACTCAGTTGTGTCTGACTCTGCGACCCCATGGACTGCTGCACACCAAGGTTCCCTGTCCATCACCAACTCCCAGAGCCCGACCCCTGCCCTAATGCCAACTAAAACATTGAAGAGAACAATCCTGCACTGACAGTTCCTTCCTTTAGACACACTTTCCACTGTCTGCAGGACTAGAGGGGCTGAGGCCTGCCTGCAGGCTCTGCCGCTGAGGCTACAGCAGGCTACCTGTCCCATAGACGCCTCTGCCTACCTCAGGGAGCTGTCTGAAACCGGAATAAAGGAAAAACTGGACAACATCCAGGGAGGGCTCCTTCAGCCCACTTTAGGGACTGGAATGGCAAAGGATAAAGAGCCTCTTGAAGGTGAAAGAGGAGAGTGAAAAAGTTGGCTTAAAGCTCAACGTTCGGAAAACTAAGATCATGGCATCTGCTCCCATCACTTCATGGGAAGTAGATGGGGAAACAGTGGAAACAGTGTCAGACTTTATTTTTTGGGGCTCCAAAATCACTGCAGATGGTGATTGCAGCCATGAAATTAAAAGACGCTTACTCCTTGGAAGGAAGGTTATGGCCAACTAGATAGCATATTTAAAAGCAGAGACATTACTTTGCCAACAAAAGTCCGTCTAGTCAAGGCTATGGTTTTTCCAGTGGTCATGTATGGATGTAAGAGTTGGACGGTGAAGAAAGCTGAGCGCCGTAGAATTGATGCTTTTGAACTGTGGTGTTGGAGAAGACTCTTGAGGGTCCCTTGGACTGCAAGGAGACCCAATCAATCCATCCTAAAAGAGATCAATCCTGGGTGTTCATTGGAGGGACTGATGTTGCAGCTGAAACTCCAATACTTTGGCCACCTCACGCGAAGAGTTGACTCATTGGAAAAGACCCTAATGCTGGGTAGGATCGGGGGCAGGAGGAGAAGGGGACAACGGAGGATGAGATGGTTGGATGGCATCACCGACTTGATGGACACGGGTTTGGGTAGACTCCGGGAGTTGGTGATGGACAGAGGCCTGGCGTGCTGCAATTCATGGGGTCACAAAGAGTCGGACACGACTGAGCGACTGAACTGAACTGAGCTGAGTGCTCTTTAGCCCACAGACCTCAACACAAGTGATCTTTAATTGCTTTAACAGAGCAGCATCAGGCCACAGGGCTACCCTTTTCCCTCTGCACTGCGAACCCTATATTCTTACAGATTAATTACCTATCTTGCTGTGACTGCTGCTGAGCTAATCCTAGATCTCACCAGCCTGCCTAATGCCATAGCTGGGACAGGGCTGCTGCTCTTCTTGAGCACTGAGGAGAGCCTGGCTCCAGTGTGGCGAGATCCAAGGGGAGTATCAGCTCTCAGTCCTCACATGGCCCCCTCCTACCAGGAAGACAGTTCAGCCTCGGCCTGCTCAGGAGTCACCACCTTCAAGCTTTTCTCCCCCGGTCTTTCAGAGTGTACCCAAAGAGCCCAGAGCAGGGAAGGGATCTGGGCTGGGTCTGCAGAGGTGAGGCTGGCCAGGATGTAGGATGACTAGCAGAGGAGAGCCAGGAAGGCTGTGGCCTCTACAGCAAGCAGCAGGCACGGAACATCAGCAGGTCCTTAGGCACAGTAAGCTTCAGTGAGACACTCTCGTTGGCCCCAATGAAGAGCACCCCACCACATTTCAGGGGGATTGTTGCCTGGGCTGTGGGGGTGCTGGCTGTCACTGTCCCCTGCACCACCAGGAGGATGCTGGCAGAGTCCAGGGCCAAGACCTTGTATTCAGTGACAGAGCCAGGTACCTGGGCAGGAAGAAACATGATAGAGCGGGGTCTGAGCTGCTGTTAGCTCACAGGGGTCCCGGGACCACCCCAAGGGCAGTGAGAGGGAGAGCTCTGCTGCCTCCTCTCTCGCTGCTCAGGCTTTCATCAGCACGGAGTTCCCTGTTTGGTCCCTGTACAGAGAGGCACAGGCAGGCCCTGTGGCAGTTGCCTCACCACGTGAGCTTGGCAGAAAGGAAACCCAGCCCCAGTTATACTCCATGCTGTGGCCTTGCCAGGGTTCTACATGCCACACAAGAAACACCACAGCCCTCACTCACCTCCATCTTCATAACGGTGAAGTCTGGCACAGGGGGATCGTAGATAGAGAGGTAGGGGTCTTCCGGGCTCCGTGATGGAGGGAAGAGCCTGTCCTGGCTGGGGCTGGGGGTGTAGCTGAGCATTTCACACAGAGTTGGCACATCGATGAACTTGGGTGTCAGGCCAGCACGCACCGTGTTGTCTGAGCATGCCATGCACTCCACACAGTCTGGGGACAGACAGTTGGCATGTGCTAAGGGTGCCTTGGAGTTTGGCTCTCTAGGGTTGGGCTTTCTAACCTGAGTGCCATGAGCTCCCAACAGCATTAGATGAAACTGTATGAATAGCATCTTCTGTGAGAATGGGCTAAGATAACAGATACCAAAAACAGGTGATGTCACCCACCACTCTCAAGGGGAGTCATGTTAACCCCTGGGGGAGCTCCAACTCTCTGGAGACATTTTATTCTCCCCTTCTACTAAAGAATCCTGTCCACAAGTGGATAAACAGCCAACCGTCAAAGTGTGACACCCTTCTGCGGCAATGTGTTTTTTAACAAAATCTCTGCGTATAGATGCAACAGACATGTAAAGGCACTGTGATGCAGGGGAGAGAACAATGGCCTTGATCCAATATAGGTTGGATTCAAATTGTGGTTGGCACACATATTGACAGGGCTTAACATGAGTGTCCTGAGCTCACAGGAGTGGTGTGAGGATCCAGTGATCAGCACCAAGCTGCAATTCATCACCTGACTGGTCACTTCCCTGCTGATCCCAGGAGCCCTGGGAGCTCAGAGCTGGATGGGACTTTAAAGGCAATCTCCTTGACCACCACTTCCTGTTCTGTCCAGATGGGGAAACAAGGCCTGAGGGGGTGGGCCTGGGGCTCACTGCTGAAATGCGGCTCACCTCCTCTCAGGTAGGCATGGGGCATGTTGGCCTCCAGAAACATGGCCTCCCCTGGCTTCAGGGTGAGCAGGTTCAGGAAGTAGATGGCAAAGCATCCGATGTCACCTGGGTACTGCTGGTGCAGCTGCAGCAGAAGCTCCCCACAGATGTCCTCCATGTTGTTTCCAGCAGCCACTGAGGGTCACAGAGCACCCCAAGGCTACTCAGTAACCCTTGAGGGTATTCACAGCTCCCCACCCCACCCCTTGGCCAGAGAGAGACCCGGAGAAGACCCTAGTCCAGGAATCCAGGAACGGGTGGGCATGTTCTCCTAGTCACATCCCCCACCCTATGGGGGCCAGCCTTCCTTGCTTTTCCACCCTACACAGATGCCATTTTCCCCATTTTGACTATTGATATGCCCACCACTCTACCGGGCACTAAAAGGGCTAGAGTATAGTCATTTTAGACAGCGCTTCTCAGCCTCAGCATTACTGACATTTGAGGCCAGGTAACTCTGTTGTGGGGGCTGTCCTATGTACTATAGGATGTCTAATAGCATCCCTGCCCCCCACCTACAAAACACCACTAGCACCCAAACCCAGGTTTGACAACCAAAGATGCCTCCATATTGCCAGTGCCCCCTGGTTGAGATGACTGCTCTAGGAGCTTAAAATCTAGTTAGGAGAGAACCCAAGGGTTCCCCATGGGGTGACCAACTTGCCCCAGTTAGTCCAGGCCTTTTCCTTTAACACTGACAATCAGTCCCAGGCAAACAGTGGTGGTTGGTCACCCCAGATAGCATGAGGCAGGATGCAACCAAGGGCCGAAATGTGTCTCAGGCTGACCAGGGGAGAATGAGCTCAGCCTGGGCTAGAGTGGTGAGGGAAGGCTTGGTGGGAATTGCGGGGAGGAGGGGAGGGCAATGAGCTGGGTTTCCTTAACTGTGTGTGTGTGTGTGTGTGGGGGGTGTCTCTAAAAGCAGAGGCGAGAAGGAGCTGGACCTCATCATGTGTGCCATATAAGCTCCTGGCAGAGTCCATTCTGCCTTGCTCTTTACTGCTTGTATTAACTCTCAAACCCAAAGTTGACACAACCACACCCATCAAAGTCATTTCCTGAACTCTCCTTATTAGCACAAGGTTGGGCCCAGAGCAGGTATTTAAGTTAAGATCTACTGATTGAGAGCTCAGGACTTCAGGCTTTTGGATCCTTTTATCTCCTTCCTGCTCTCCAGCCCCAAGTATAAAAACCCTTTGGACAGCAGCTCTAGGGCTGAGAAATCTCAGAATGCCTAGGTGAGAGACATCCTAGTACTTTTCCAGGCCAGCCTGTCTCCACCCATCTAAAGGAGATAACCAGTTAGGAAGCAGCAGGACCCTGTTCCATAAAGACTGGGAAAGAAATGCTAAGTCGCTAAGAGGCCATCTAAGTCAGACCCATTTTGGTATTCTACTTGAGCAAAGGGGTTAAGAACCCTATTCCTACAGCCTAGCGACTGTGCCAGGGGGCCAGGAAGGGGTAACTGGGTTCAGGCCTAAGACACCTGCCTTGCTGTGAGATCCGCTTCACCAACAGGTTCAGCTGCTCCACCACCACCTTCTTCTCGCTCTTCATCAGGTGGGAGAAACAGCTCCGAAGAGCAGAAGTCACAGCCTCAGAGTCCCGGCTCAGGCTCTGCTTCAGCTGTGCTGCTGCATTGTCTCCAATTAGAAACTGGAATTCTGGCACCTCTGCAGGAAGGTCAGGCCAGGACCCATATCAGGAATGGTTAAGATGGAACCCGCAAACCTGGAAAGCTAGAGGAGCCCCTCCATCTCATCCCTAACCAAGGAGTCAGGTAATGCTATGTAAGTTTTGCAGTGAAAACTTACTGCTGATGACCAGCCCTCAGCAACCACACTGAGCCTGGTCTCACGAGCCTCCCCCAGGAACATCAAGAATTCATGAGGCCATGGGACTTCCCTGGTTGTCCAGTGGTTAAGAATCTGCCTTGCAATGCAGGGGATGTGGGTTCAATCCCTGGTTGGGGAACCAAGATTCCACATACCGCAGAGCAATTAAGCCTGAGCACTGCAACTACTGAGCCTGAGCACCCTGGAGCCTGTATGCCACAAACTAGAGAGTCCATGCACTGTAATGAAAGGTCCTGCTTGATGCAGTGATGATCCCGCCTGCCACAATAAAGACCTGATGTAGCCAAATACATATATAAATCATTTTTTAAAAATTCATGAGGCCAACTAGCCCTTCAGTTCTTGGGACACTCAACCTCTGTTTTCAGCCTCCAACTCTGCCCTGGGTTGCCCAGTATGCAGGCTCTTAGCATTTTGCCCAACCTTACTTGTTAGAAAGGTCACAATTTCCTCAACTGGCCGGAAGCCGCATAAGCCCTGGAAGGGGGTGAGGGCAATGGCCATCTCTGGCTTATGATTAGCATCGGGGTAGTGCTGTGGAGCCTGGAGGTGCAGCTTCTCTGCCAGCTCCTGTGGAATGGGCAAGGGAGAGGAGGATGGTTAGGTGCAGCCATCACCCAGCAGGACACCAGTCCCTACCAGCCCTTGTTCTTGATCCTCCCCAGTCAGCTTCCTGCCTCTGGCACTGAGCCCCACTCAAGGCATAATTCAGAAACTCAGGGTTCAGCCAACCCAAGGCAGGCACATGGATCAACTCTGGGGGAGAGCTGGGGCAGACTTTAAGAGGACTACGAACCAGGAGACCCAAATACCAAGCCAAGCTCTGACACTAACAAGCTGTGTAGCTTTGGGTAAATCTCTCTCTTCTCTGGGTCTTCTTTGCTCATGAAGTTTGGACAGACAAATGCTTAAGCTATGACTCACAAGGCTTGTGCAGAAAGACCATGGGGGTGGAATTAAGGCCATAACTAGGGTAACTGCTGTGCCCTGGAAGGTGAACTCTGAATCACGTGGAAAAATGGCAGATATGAATTGGCTGGGTTGGGATTGGCTGAGGGGAGCCAGGAACAAGCTTGGAGAAGCTGCCGTGGCACAGGCTGGTCAGCTGTCCACTTAGACTTAGTTGCCACATATGTCACTGGCAATAGGCCTTGCAGAACTAAACTGGGAGTTGTCAGGCTTGGATTTAATTCTGGGCTGAAGCCTGGCATGGGCAGGGTAAAAGCAGAAGTAAAAGACTCTTGACTCTTAAGCTCTTCTCTACCCTGACCTCCATGTCCTACTCTGATGCTATACCTTGTTAGGGTGTGCCTGGATGGACAGGGCCGTTTCAACTGAAAGCACTTTGAAGAGGAAGGGCAGCTTGCCATTAAAGGTGTCCTTGACTTTCGAACCCAAGCTGTCCTGATTATCAGCAATCCACTGGCCTAGGGTCTTCTGCGAGATGCGGTTGTCAAGGATCTTGGCGTCTCCCCGGGGGTGGGTCCCCATCCACAGCTGTAAAAACAGGAAACTTGGGAAGGACAAAGGCAGAACCTGGCACCACCCATTGGCCTGCCCTGCTCCATTGCCGTGTGCTCCCCATAGGGCAGCCAACTCCTGAGACAGGCCTCTCAGGACTGGGTATAAATGTTCATACCATCACAGACATACCAGGGGCAGCAGACCACAGAATACCAGGAGTCAGGAGATCCAAGCTTTAGCTGAGGCTCTGCCTCCAACCAGCTGCGGAAGCTTGGGCTAGTTTTAATTTCTTGTCTCTGGGTCTCAGTTTTCTCATCTGTCCAATGAGGAGAACGAAACCTACACTGTCAAGATCACTGAAAAGCTCTAACTCTCAAATGGCTCTGTGAGGGGTTAACATTCATTTATTCTAACCTCAGAAGTAGAAGCTAATGCTTTCCTGTGTTTTGGCTTTTCCTTTACTAAATGGGCAGGATAACTATGTATTTTAGGTTATTAAAAAGTCAGTTAAAGTAAAAATTTTAATTGTCAAGGAGGGCTGAATTAAAATTCAGTAAGTGCTAAAACCAGAAAATAAAATAAAATAAGCAGCAGCAGGGTCATACTGTATAGCGCGTGTGTGTGTGCTAAATCGCTTCAGTCATGTCAGACTCTTTGTGACCTTATGGACTGTAGCCCACCAGGCTCCTCTGTCCATGGGATTTTCCAGGCAAGAACACTGGAGTGGGTTGCCATGCCCTCCTCCAGGGGCTCTTACTGACCCAGGGATTGAACCCACATCTCTTATGTCTTCTGCGTTGGCAGGCAGGCTGTTTACTACTGGCACCATCTGGGAAGCCCCTCTGTATAGCACAGAAAACTATATTCAGTATTCTGTGACAAATCATAATGGAAAAGAATATGGGTCAGGAAGATCCCCTAGAGGAGGAAATGGCAACCCACTCCAGTATTCTTGCCTGGAGAATCCCACAGACAGAGGAGCCTACCAGGCTACAGTTCATAAGGTTGCAGAGTCAGACACAACTGAAGTGACTTCACACACACACACACACACACACACACACACACACACACAACTGAGTCACTCTGCTGTACAGAAGAAATGAACACAACATTGTAAATCAACTATACTTCAATAAAATAAAATTCAGTAAGTGCTGAGAGTTCCTTGGGGAAGGAAGGAGGGTACTGGAAATTCCAGTCTATTATGACAAAACCTCACTTCTTTTGGTGCTGCCATCTGGGTTCATCAACCTGCACAGATCTGAAGCCCTAAGAAGGCCTCCTCTCCCTTTGCTGTCTCCCCTTCCCCTCAGATTTACGTGACTTGCCTCAGCCCCTTTGATAGAGTCCCTTCCTCCCACCTGCTGGTCAAGTAGGCTGAAATACAGCCGGGGTCTCACCTCTGCATATGGTTTGTCCTCTGAGATCTGGGCCAGTGGGTCACTGCTGGCCAGCAGCCGGGCCACTTCACTGTTGGAACCCATCTTTCCCCAGGCATATTGCTGTACCACACAGGAAAGTGTGAATACTGAGGGGTACGGACAGAGCGTTAGCCTCCACTCCACTTCTGAGGCCTGACCCTCCTGTTCCGGGGGAACCAGACCTGAGCTGAGGGTTCTATCTGGGGGATAGAGTCAAATAAGGGGTTTGTAGGTTGTGAGTTGAGACCCTTCTCTTCCGCATGCCTCGATGTCCCCGTCTGTAAGACGGGAAGTATCTCCTGCTGACCTGAGGCAGATAACTGCGTTACGGTGACGCGGAAGGCGTGGGAAGAACCTATTCCACTGCACCCAGTCTAGAAGTAACCCACGCGCAACCGTCTCCCCTCAAAACCCCCTTTCGAGGGCTGCAATAAGGGCTCAATCCCCGTCGCAGGTGCCCCCTCCTCTGCCCGGCGCCCATTCATCTTTCCACAGAGCCCCAAGGGGGTGCGGCGGAGTTCGACCTGTCGTATTAGGTCAGGAAGGGCTGGACGCAATCCATCCCCACTCTCGCTGGCACCCCAATCAACAGCCCACCTCGCTGAGCGGCCATCCTCAAAGCCTCGGACCGGTCTTCTGGCACGAATGTCTTTCCCGGCAGCACCCTCGGCCACTCTGCGCCCAGAGCTTCATGGGAAATGTAGTTCTTCCCTCGCCTTCTCGGCCGCCTGAGTGCCAGATGTGGCCACTGCTGGTAGGCTGAATCCCTCTCTCCCACACTCCCACTCTCAGAAGGAACCCCCACCAGTACAGAGCCTTCCAGCCAGCAATCCGAGGTCTCAGCATTTTTTTTGCTGGTTCCTTCACCGGACACATATTTATTGTCCTTTTTCAGTCTCTTAAGTTCTATCAGACTCTTTGGGACCGCGTGAACTGCAGGACTCCAGGCCTCCTTGTCCATCACCAACTCCCGGTTTGAGTCAGTGATGCCATCCAACCATCTCATCCTCTGTCACCCTCTTCTTCTGCCCTCAATCTTTCCCAGCATCAGGGTCTTTTCCAGTGAGTCAGCTCTTGGCATCAGGTGGCCAAAGTACTGGAATTTCACCTTCAGCATCAGTCCTTTCAATGAATATTCGGGGTTGATTTCCTTTAGGATTAACTGATTTGATCTCATTGCTGTCCCACAGACTCTCAAGAGTTTTCTACAAAACCACAGTTCAAAAGCATCAATTCTTCGGTGCTCAGCCTTCTTTATAGTCCAACTCTCACATGTGTACATGACTACTGGAAAAAGCATAGCTTTGACCATAGGGACCTTTGTCGGCAAAGTGATGCTCTGCTTTTTAAAATGCTGTCTAGGTTTGTCACTGCTTTCCTTCCAAGGAGCAAGTGTCTTTTAACTTCATGGCTGCAGTCACCATCTGCAGTGATTTTGGAGCCCAAGAAGATAAAATCTGCCACTGTTCCCACTTTTCCCCCATCTATTTGCCATGAAATTATGGACATGTGGAGCGGCTTCGCAGAAATCATGGTGGGGACAAAGGCGGGAACAAAGTAGTAACCTGCGCCTTAGGTTCCTAGTCTGGGGGGCAGGAGGCTGCGAAGTACTGGGTGCCCCGCTTGGGGCAGTCAGGCTTGCCAGGCCTGGACAATAGCATATTTATTGAGAACCTGATAAATACCACAGACTGTTCTGAGGGCTAGAGACACATGGAAGAGCAAGATAAGAACTATTTTGCCTTTGTAGAGCTTACATTCTGGTGAAGGGAAGACAGCAAATAAGTATGATAAACAAGTAAATCACATAGCAAGTTGAAAAGTCAGTGCTACAAAAAGTAAGGGGTGTAGGTGGAGGCGGAAGGCAGCCAGTAGAATTTAAAAGGTTGCCTAGATAAGCCTCACTGCAGTGAGAATTGACTGTGGACTTGGAAGTGAGGAGGAGAGAATGCTCTGAGCAGAAGATATAGCGGCCCTAAGGTGGGAACGTGGAAATGTGCCTGCCATTTTCGGAGTAAATAGCAAACAGGCCAGACTGGCTGGAGCAGAGTGAGCAGGAAAGGTGGAAGTGTGGTGGTAAGAGAGGAAAGGCAGTGGGCAATACTTTGTAGGCTATTGTGATGATGTCAGGTTTTCATCAGCAGATTTGAGCAAAGCATTGCTATGATCTAAGCAGGAACTCATTGATGCTTGGTGATGATGGTAAATGTCACATGCAAGGCCCTTAATCTGTCTGAGCTTCAGTTTCTTCATGTGTAAAATGGGAATAATAGTGCTGGACTGAAAGCCTTGTTGGAGGGTTGGATAGGATGATGTGATTCCGGAAGGCAGTCAGTGCTTGGTGCTCCTCTGATTCCCTCCACCCTAAGTACTGCAGAATTCAGAATCCTAGCTCCTCCTCTAGGCTGAGTTGCTCACAAGCCACATACATAGAAGTCAAGGGAAGTCACCAGGAGCCCTACATGACAAAGGCTGGGCTGGACCTTGGCTGTGGAGTAATCTTGCTGTATCCTGCAGAGAAAGGCTCTGACATGCAGACCTCCTCAGTCAACAGCCCAGGAAGAGGGCATCCCAGGAACATAGCAGCTAAAGCACCAGGGAACCTGGAGTGAGAGCCTGTAATCCTGACTCTGCCTTCTCTTCGCCCTGCCACCCAACCCCACTGATTCCCCTGGCCTCTACCATACAGGTCCAGGGGAAAGAGAGGCTACTGTTTTCTCTGCAATGTTCTGCCTTGCTATTGATAACAACCTCCCTAAGAGTCCCCTGGCTCAGATAAATCTGCCTGCATTTCAAAGAAAGCTTCATGATACACTAAGGAATAATGAAACGAACCATACAAGCAGCACATCTCACCTACCTCCTAACTTTGAATACCTCTCTTCCTCTCATTCCCACTCGCCCAGCCAAATGAACCTTCTCGGGGAAGAATGAGGGGTTAGTCTGGGCACAGGGGCTTCTTGGAGCACCTCCCACTACCACCATCACTGAAGTAAAGTTAGAGTTTCTTCCTCACAGTATTTTTCACAGGGAAGGGAGAACTTAGATTGTTGGGACAGAGCACTCACCTCACCC
This sequence comes from Okapia johnstoni, assembly GCA_024291935.2. Lineage (NCBI taxonomy): Eukaryota > Metazoa > Chordata > Mammalia > Artiodactyla > Giraffidae > Okapia > Okapia johnstoni. The sequence goes on from CM044326.1 coordinate 29,679,561, forward strand.
CACCATCCCCACATACAGAAAAATATATCTAGAAGGGAAACTAGGGTGTCTGGAGAACCTAGATCCTTTCACCCTTAACTCTTGCTTGTCTAGATCTAATAGAACTGATCACATTTTATTATCTAGTGATAATCTGCTTTCTTCTCTCTCCTGCTAGACTATATGTCTAATTCAGCTTCACATTTCTGCCAGTGCTCAGCTGACATTCAAGCAGTAATAGCAGATAACATTTGTTTGTTATGTACTAAATACAAAGGGCTTCCCAGGTGGTACTAGTGGTGAAGAACCTGCCTGCCAATGCAGGAGACATAAGAGATGTGGGTTGAGAAGATCCCCTGGAGGAGGGCATGACAACCCACTCCAATATTCTTGCCTAGAAAATTCCATGGACAGAGGAGCCTGGCAGGTTATAGTCTGTAGGGTCACAAAGAGTCAGACATAACTGAAGTGACTTAGCACACAACCACAAATACTAAGCTAACACTTTTCAAGAATTCTCAAGATAACCCTATGAGATAGTGAAAGTCACTCAGTCGTGTCCGACTCTTTGCTACCCCATGGAGGACTATACAGTCTATGGAATTCTCCAGGCCAGAATACTGAAGTGGGTAGCCTTTCCCTTCTCCACAGGATCTTCCCAACCCAGGGATCGAACCCAGGTCTCCCACATTTCAGGCAGATTCTTTACCAGCTGAGCCGCAAGGGAAGCAACACTATGGGATAGGTACTGTCATTAGCCCCATTTTTTGAGATAAGAAGAATGGGTGTCCAAAAGATAACGGGTTCAAGAGCATCGAGTTCCAATCTCCTATACCTCCTCTCCGGAGAAGGCAATGGCAACCCACTCCAGTACTCTTGCCTGGAAAATCCCATGGATGGAGGAGCCTGGTAGGCTGCAGTCCATGGGGTCGCAAAGAGTCAGACACGACTGAGCGACTTGACTTTCACTTTTCACTTTTGTGCATTGGAGAAGGAAATGGCAACCCACTCCGGTGTTCTTGTCTGGAGAATCCCAGGGACGATGGAGCCTGGTGGGCTGCCGTCTATGGGGTTGCACAGAGTCGGACACGACTGAAGCGACTTAGCAGCAGCAGCAGCAGCAGCAGCATACCTCCTCTCTTGTCGAATAAGTTAACAGGTGAATAAATGCTTGATGTCTCTTCCACAGGGAAGCATACAGAACCCAGCGGTCTTCAGAGATAAATAGGTGGACAAGGTTCACATTGGTGATACATTTAATAGAATTTCATCCGTTCTTCAGCAGTCCAGCAATGTCCTAGGCTGGGCAGGCAGAGTGGTGGCAGGACAGCCCCATGTTGTGTGCACTACTCTCCTCTCAGGCTGCAGATGGCAAAGATCTCTGCATGCTGCCTGTCACACTGTGATAGAAGCATTGCCTCCTGGCCAGAGCTCCTAAAATCTTGTAATATCCTAAGCAGTGAGACTACTTGGAACATTTTTTGTTCACCCTGGTTCCTGACACAAAACCCCTAAATCCCTTGAAATTTCCTGGGTGATGGGAGCATCTTTTGTCCTAATGAGGCAACCGTTGGGGGGCTTCTGGATAGCATTGGGATGGGGGCTTGTCACCAGAAAGATGAAGCCACAATTAGAAGCTTTGAATCTTCAGCCACATCTCCCATCTTATAGTGAGGGGAGAGATTGAATTAAGAGTTGATCATGCCTGCATGATGACACCTCCCTGAACTGAAAGTCCCTGAACTGAACTTACCTAGTGATCCAGGGTAAAGAATCTGCCTGCCAATGCAGGGGACAAAGGTTCAATCCCTGATCCGGAAGGATTCCACATGCTGCGGCACAGCTAAGCCCATCCTCCACAACAAGAGAAGCCAGAGAAGCCTGAGCACCACAAAGAAGAGTAGCCCCCACTCGCCACAACTAGAGAAAGCCCAAGTGCAGCAACAAAGACTCAGTGCAGCCAAAATAAATTAGTAAATAAAAATTTTAAGTCATATTACTTTTTAAAAAATCCTGAACTGCTAGTTTAGAGAGTTTCAGTGTTGGTGAATACATCGCCTTATCAGAAGGGTGACAAACCCCTGTTCTTTACAAGAACAGAAGCTCCTGTACGCAGAATCCAGACCTTGTCTTATGTATCTCTTCAACTAGGCATTCATGTGTATTCTTTATCACCTTCTTTACTATATATTAGGCTGATGCAAATATAATTTTGATTTCAGACTGTGAACTTTAAATCACATTGTTGTTCAGTCGCTAAGTCGTGTCTGACTCTTTGCAATCCCATGGACGGCAGCATGCCAGTCTTCCCTGTCCATCACCAACTCCCGGAGTTTGCTCAAACTCACGTCCATCAAGTCGGTGATGCCATCCAACCATCTCATCCTCTGTCGTCCCCTTCTCCTCCCGCCTTCAAACTTTCCCAGGATCAGGGTCTTTTCCAATGAGTCAGTTCTTTGCATCAGGTGGCCAAAGTATTGGAGTTTCAGCTTTAGCATCAGTCCTTCCAATGAATATTCAGGACTGATTTCCTTTAGGAAGGCCTAGTTGGATCTCTTTGCTGTCCAAGGGACTCGCAAGAGTCTTCTCCAACACCACAGTTCAAAAGCATCAATTCTTTGGTGCTCAGCTTTCTTTATAGTCCAACTCTCACATCCATACATGACTACTGGAAAAACCATAGCTTTGACTAGATGGACCTTTGTTGGCAAAGTAATGTCTCTACTTTTTAATATGCTGTCTAGGTTGGCCATAGCTTTCTTCCAAGGAGCAAGCATCTTTTAATTTCATGGCTGCAATCACCATCTGCTGTGATTTTGGAGCCCAAGGAAATAAAGTCTGTTACTGTTTTCATTGCTTCTCCATCTATTTGCCATGGGGTAACGGGACCGGATGCCATGATCTTCGTTTTTTGAATGCTGAGTTTTAAGCCAGCTTTTTCACTCTCCTCTTTCACTTTCAGCAAGAGGCTCTTTAGTTCCTCTTCACACTCTGCCAAAAGGGTGGTATCATCTGCATACCTGAGATTATTGATATTTCTCTCGGTAATCTTGATTCCAGCTTGTGCTTCATCCAGCCTGGCATTTTGCTTGATGTACTCTGCATGTAAGTTAACTAAGCAGGGTGACAGTATACAGCCTTGATGTACTCCTTTCCCAATTTGGAACCAGTTTGTTTACTGCAGCATAAAAATCCATGCCTTGGGATTCGACAAACTCTTGGAAAGCATTTTCTGCCTCCTGATGTTTGTGGAAGCATTTTCTCCTGCAAAAAGTTGTCAAGATGCTTGAAGTGGTAGTCGGTTGGCAAGAGGTCAGGTGAATATGCCAGATGAAGCAAAACTTCGTAGCCCAATTTGTTCAACTTTTGAAACACTGGTTGTGCGACACGCAGTTGGGTATTGTCCTGGAGAAGAATTGGCCCCTTTCTGTTGACCTATGCCAGCTGCAGGCATTGCAGCTTTTGGTGCATCTCATTGATTTGCTGAGCATGCTTCTCAGATGTAATGTTTTTGCCAGGACTCAGAAAGTTGTAGTGGATCAGATTGGCAGCAGACCACTAACTAGTGACCATAACCTGTTTTTGGTGCAAATTTGACTTTGGGAAATGCTTTGGAGCTTCTTCTTGGCCCAACCACTGAGTTGGTCGTTGCCAATTGTCCCATAAAATCCACTTTTTGTCATGTCACAATACCGTCGAGAAATGGTTTGTTTTTGTTGCATAGAATAAGAGAAGACAACACTTCAAAATGATGATTTTTTTGATTTGTGGTCAGCTCACAAGGCACCCACTTATTGAGCTTTTTCACCATTCCAATTTGCTTCAAATGACTGGAGAATGGTCAACATTGAGTTCTTCAGCAACTTCTCATGTAGTTAGATGAGCTTTGATAATTGCTTTCAATTGATTGTTGTCAACTTCCAATGACCGCTCACTATGCTCCTCATCTTCAAGGCTCTTGTCTCCTTTGCAAAACTTCTTGAACCACCACTGCACTGTACATTCATTAGCAGTTTCTGAGCCAGATGCATTGTTGATGTTGCAGTTTTAACTGCTGCTTTACAACCCATTTTGAACTCAAATCAGAAAATTGCTTGAATTTGCTTTTTGACTAACATCATTTCCCTAGTCTAAAATAATAATACCTAGCAAGTAATGTCATTAGCAAAACACACACACACACAAACATTAAGCGAGAAAAGCACATTAAAATGATGTAACATAAGCACATTTATTTAAGAATGTATTCCAATATCAAACAGCAAAGTTCAATGCAAAACGGCAATTACTTTTGCACCAACCTAATGATAAGCCAGTAAATGTGTTTCTCTGAGTTCTAGAAGCCATTCTAGCAAATTATTGAAACTAAGGAGGGGGGTGATGGGGACCTTGATTTACAGAAGTACAAGTGATTACACCCTGGGATTTGAAATTGGTCTCTGAAGTGGGGGCAGTCTTGTGGGACGGAGTGCTTACTTAAGCTGTGGGATCTGATGCTAAACCCAGATAGATAGTGTCAGAACTGAAGTGAATGACACCCAACTGGTGTCAGAAAATTGATTAGTGTTGGGGGGGGAACCTGTATGTCTGATCACAGAAATGTTTTGTGTCACTAGTAAAGATGAAACACACGTGTGTTATACTGTGATCAGAGAGGTAGGCATGGGGGGTTAAGGGTAAGAAGTTTCTAAGGGGACACAAACATAAACCCCTCCTGTTCTTCCACTTGAGGATGTTTCCTGAAAAAAAAAAAAAGTTGAGCTGGACCCTCAGAAAAGTGGATGAGGCAAATAGTAAACATTTAATAATTATATACCAAGCAGTATCTGCTTGGTACTATTTTAGTGCCAGAAATACAACAGTGAGCAAAACAGATGCTATTCCTGCCCTTGTGGAGATAACAGTCTAGTGGGAGAAACAGACATAAATAACCATCTTTACATTTATGTAATTACAATCTGCAATAGGTATTATGAAGGAAATGCACAGGGTAATTGAAGAGTTTATGTTGTAGGGGAGGGGCTGATATATCTATAATGAAGAGTGGCTACTCCTGAGGAAGAGATCCATAAGGCTAGATTTGAAGAATAAGTAGGAGTTAACTAGGGGATGATGAGGGCATGGGCTAAGAGCATACCAAGAAGAGGGAGAGTCCAGCGCAAAGGTCCTGAGGTAGGCAAAGGAACAAGTAAGCTTGAGGACCTGAAAAGCCACTAGGAGGGCTGGGATGCTCAGGGGTGGGGTGTAGTGGAGGGGAAGGCCCAAGAAGGAATGGGAAGGATAGGTGAAGGGCAGATATTACAAGTCTTAGAGGTCAAACTAAGAATATGGACCTTTATGGAAAATAACTGAAAGATTTTAAACAGAAAGTTCCGCAGTAATTTTGCCCCAGTTGAATGGATCTCTGGTTACAACATGAACAACAAAAGACCAGTTAGCAGCCCTGTACTCCTCCAGCGTAAGGTATGGAGGAGTGGCTGGACTCAGTTACAGCACAAATGTACAAAGACATGAATAAATAACCTGAGTTTGTGGGGAATGAGTCAGTCATCTCCCATATACTGATGGCTCTATTGCTGAACTCCCTCATTCATTTAATAAATGCTGGATGCCCAGGTTAATCCCAGCTCAGGCCCTAAACCTGTCTGAGCTCAGGGATCCTCACACCTAAGACGATAAAACTTGACATCGGGGGTCAAGGCCTGAGAGAGGCAGGGCTCAGCTAGTATGGGGGACAGCGGCACAGTCCATTCTTGCGAAAAGATCCTCTCTGCTCGGCCCCTACCAACAGAACCCTTTCCTTGGAGAACCCCTCCAACCCTAGCTTGGCGAAGTCCTCTGAGTCAGGAACTCCACTCCCCACTCCCCTCCGTTGGCTGGAACTCCTGTCCCCTGCCTGAACCAGGGCGTATTCCCAAACTTGCCCTCCAAGAAAGCTGAAGGGGTTAAGTTTCCAGCCCCGCTTTCGGGAGTTTACTTTGAGGAGTTTCTAACACAATGTTGGAACCTATCTGACCGAGAGGCAGTTGGGAACGGCTCCAGCCCCTCCTCCGTCTCCCAAGTTCCCCGGTGCCTCCTCGACCACTGGAGCACAGGAACAGGAAATAAGCAGACGGAAGCAAACGCCCACCAGCCGCTCCACAGTGGGTTGGGCAGGAGGGCGGAGCGGACTTCTGTGATGTCACACGACCACGCCCCTCTGGAGGACGTTGCGCCTGCGCCAGAACGGCTGCCTCGCTCCCGGAAGTGGAGGGTCTGCACGGAAAGCGCTGCTGGGTCTGGGTGCCCGGAGGGAGAAGCGCTCTCGGAGCTCGCTCGTCGGCCCCCGACCGCCATGTCGTCCTTCGACACCAACCCCTTCGCGGACCCAGTGGACGTAAACCCCTTCCAGGTAGAGCCCTCATCTTACAGCTCTGTCCAGTGCCCAAAGGCCGCCGCCCGGGCCTCTTTCGCCAGAGCCGGGAGACGTGGCGTAGGAGGGACGGGCTGTCTGCCCAATGGGAGAGCGGGCTTCGGGGGGTGTCCTATCGTTGCGCCTGGGGGGCGGGACTAGCAGCAGGTGGAACAGCGGAGGGGGCGGGGCGCTGTACGCTGGGAAAAGATGGGACAATCTAGCTCCCAGGAACGTACCCCTGCTAACTGGATACCGCTGGGGAAGGGGACTGGCGCAGACAGGATCAGGGAAGCCCCCAGCTTCAGGGAGAGAAGCGACTTCACCTGAGGGGGAAGTGTGACTACCACATCCCGCAGTCTTGGGGAGACGCTAGCCTTGAGTCACTTGAGGAGAGAGGGTGACAACAACATAATGAGGAGGTGGAAGCCTCTAGAGGAATGGAGAAATGTGAGAAAATCCCAAGACCATCCCCCGCAACACACACACAGCCAACTAGTCTATAAGGTATAGGAGAGCCCCTGAGATTTGTCAGAAAGCGAAGGCTGGTAACCCAAGTTGAAATATGGCCTTGATAACAATTTCACACCTTGGCCATGGATCTAGTTTGGACTGGGCTCTGGCTAGATGAGAGAGCCCAGGGTAGAGAGGGAGGAGAAGTGAGGAGCCTCTGAGGGACTTGAAGTGCAAGGAATGTTGGTCCGATGGACCTTTGTGTGGTGGCAGGGTAGATGAGATGCACTGATCTATGAGCTGTCCTGACCTTTTAACAACTGCCCAAGGAAGAAGAGATTCCTGTTAAAAGCTAAGACCTTCCCTCCTTTGATCTAAGAGCATAGGGGTATTCTTTTCCGTGATGGAGGTTTGGGACTCCTTGAACTCCAAAGCTCTGGTGCCTCTTGTTTTGTGTAAGCCTCTAGGGAAGCTTGCTTGTGCTGACTACTGATTTATGAGCCCCGAGCTTTCTGCTTTGTCAGGATGTCACCAGGCATGTGAACTCTTCCTGCTTGTTCTTTATTTTGGTCATTGGCAACTTTAAAGTTTCCTGCAGGTGTAGGGGAAGTCCTTGAGGGGGTCCTTCCTGCAAGGCACAGCATGAGCTTTTCCACCTTGAATCCTTTCTTTCAAGGGTCAGAATAAACACAAAGGAGACTAGAATGAATGTCGGGAAGTGAATATTTTACCTCTCTTTCTTGGTTTTAAGGTGACTTAGCCAGTGGGAGCCCTCCAGGCAAATTTTGATAGCTTGGTAACATCAGGGAATTTCTAACATTCCTCTAGTAGCTTCATGCTTCTTGACAGAACTGTTTGGAGGACCTTATCTTTTATGTAATGCAGTAATCTCTATTTGAGTAAAGAACATTTGCATTTTTTTTTCTGCGCCATTGTCTTCAGATAACTGTTTTGCTTTAGTTATCAAAGTGCTGTATGATACTGGAATTTGAGTTTTAGTGAGGCTCTAGAAGCCTTTTGGTATGTGTGCTGTGTAATGATGTGCCTTTTTCTTTCTTTTTTTGTACTGTCAGAATCAGAAATCAAATGTCTGCCGCTATCTGACAGAGGCAGTCAGATGTCCAGAGATGCAGAGAGCTTGTCCTCAGTGCTAGCAGTGGGCTAGATAATTGGCCTAAATTTTGCCCTGTATTAATAGCAGCTTGAAAGTCTTAAACCACATCTCCAACTCCAGAAATGATTGTGCAAACTGTGGTAGAAGTAACTTCTGCATTGAAGCAAGATAGTCTCTCCATCGGGCAGCCCCAGGATATGGCAGGACAGGAACCAGCTGTGCTCCTGTAAAGAGTAACATCTGGTGGGGAAGCCTGTGGGGGAAGGCGAGAGCCGGTTGGCTGCGATTCTGCTCCTCCTGACTCTGGGCTGGGTTTTTCCTCTTGGCGAACAGCTGTGTGGGGAGAAGGAGCTTTGAGTGTGAGGCCCCCAAACTTCTTTACCTGGAGAGCTGCCCTCCCTCTCATTGTGATGGTGGTTTCTGCTTCTCTGACTGCCAGGGCTGGGACACTGGGAAGGCACAGCCCTTGAGGGGCTGGGTGTGAGCCCAGCTTCATTTACTTAGGGTGTTGGCAGAGTGCTCAGAAGAGAGAAGGTGGAGAGGCTATAGACTCAGAAACTGTCACACCTAACCAGCCTGCAGAAGTCTTTTTTTTTCCCCCCTTCTCTCCATGGTGGTTTACGAAAATATACTTGGTGTTCAGAGTTCCACGGTGGATTTTTAGAGCTGGGAACATCCTCAGAAATCTCTTCTAACCCTTTCGGTTTAGAGATGAGAAACCAAGAACGCAGTGAGGATGGGACGTGCCGGAGTCACTAGCTAATTGAAGCAGGAAGGGACTCAGATGTGGGCCTTGTTCTCTGGATAGTGCTGTTCTAAAGATTTTAAACTGCCTTGGCAGTTACTTAGGCCTGCTAAGGAAATAATGTAACATCATCACCACTGTTACCATTCTTAAAATGAGAGTACTGGTAAGGGTGAAAGTAACAAATTAGGTGAGCTTTTTTTGTTGTTTTTCAGTGTGTGGGGCTGGAATAATATGGATTGTATTGTGCTTTTTTTTTTAAGATTTGTTTATTTTTGGTTGTGCTGGGTCTTTACTGCTGTACGTTGGCTACTCTTTGTAGCTGTGTGTGGGCTTTTCATTGTGGTGGCTTCTCTTGTTGAGGAGCATGGATTCTAGAGCACAGACTCAATAGTTGCTTGACACGTGGGCCTGGTTGCCTTGTGGCATGTGGTATCTTCCAGATCCAGGGGTTGAATCCTTGTCCTCTGCACGGGCAGGTGGGCTCTTCCCCACTGAGCCACCAGGGAATCTCCTGTATTGCGCTAGATCATATTTTAATATAGCATGTTTTCTGAGTAATGCCAGTCCTGAAAGGTGCTCAGGGTTCTGTGGTCAAATAAAGTCAGGAATCATTTTCTTGAAGGTTGACCAGGCTTGTTCATTTGTTGAAGGCTCCAAGAAATCCTGCAGTAAAGATATTTGCTCAACTTTGTTTGATCTAGCCTTTGTCAGAGTTTTGCTGCCATGGAATCCTTCTTCTAACGCTTGCAATATCCCCTGAAGCTCCTGGTGTGCTTTTAGGTTGACTTCCTTATGCATGTTTTTTATCTGCACTCTATTCCATCCCTACCTGAACTGTGGCCGCGGGCTTTTATGACCTCCTCCTTGTGTACGGTTATAGTGTGATTATTAGAAAACTTCCTGCAGAGTCAGACGGTTAAGTGGAAAGTTGTCACAAGAGTGCAGCAGAGGTTTTTTACCAAACTCCTAGGAGGAAGCAGGAAAGTGCAAGCCGAGAGTGGCTGGTTTCCCAACCTCCCCTGGCACTCCCTAATCCCTCTGTGCATTATGGTGCATCTGCTGTGTACCATCTGGGTATGCAGGTCCTGCTTTCTACTGATTCCAGCATGTCTGTTCCCCAAAGTTTCTCAGAAAGTCTTGTCGGGTGATGAAGAGGTTGAGGGCTCCAGATAGGCATTGTCCTCCCCATTTTCTCTTTCAGCAGTCCACTGAAAAACAGTGGACCCCAGCAAATGCCTGGGCTGCTTTGCTGCTTGGTGTTTCTGTTAGGTTACCCAGGCAATCGACATAGATCTGGGAGTGGACTAGCTGGTGGTTCCAAACAGAGAAAAACTTTCAGCGTTCCTGAGTCGCCAAATCACACCGTGTCACTTTCACACGTTGTCTCCTTGCAGTTAAAAGATAGTCTTGGTGGTATGGCTGCTTCCCAAGGATTTAAGACATTTCTCTCCTGTGGGAGGATAAAGTGGTGGCAGAAACGTGATTTGGGTGTGAACAGTCACATGAAGTTCCCTGCATAGACACTGAGGGCTTTGTCACTTCCCTGAGAGGATGGACTTCAGTTTGACTGTAGCTTTGGGAATTCTCAGAACCCCTAGTTGGACCTGGTAGAAGTTTCCTGGGGAACAGGAGCATTGTCTCAAGAAATTTGAAAATGGCAAGGTTCATACAGTTTAACTGACTCCAGGCAGCTGCCCAGGTGGGGGAGGGATTTTTGCCAAGTCTTGGGTACCTGGAGGTACTCTGGGTGTTAGAAAGCCCTTGGCCAGCAATACAGCTGAACTTTGACCCTACATGTCTATTAAGTTTTCTTTGGAGCCACTTGGAGTAGGACAATCCTGGGTTCAGAGAAACGGTAATATTTAACCAGGACAAACAAGGGGTACTTGCTGCTGATCCAGAGAAGAGTGCCATGCACATTAATTCGCAAGGTGTGACCCGTCCAGCAGTGCTCCTATGAGATGCTGACACGTTCATGCACATCACTGAGCCACTGCTGCTCCGAGGGCCTGTGCAGGAGACCAGGATACATGGGCACATGGCCTGCTAGAGCCTCTAATCTGACAGGAGAGCTAAGAAATGCTCACTGATCATGAAAACATGCCCTGGCATGATAAGGGCAGTCAAAACTTGCCAAAAGGGCCTGTGAGGGATCTGAGGGAGAATGGGGCAGAGTCCTATGGTAGGAGGTCCTGAGAGCGGAAAGCCAGTGGCGTGAGAGGGTACTCCAGGTGAAGGAGCACCAACTTAAGTCACTTCCGCACACTCTCAGCTCCACACCCCCAGGCACCGCCTCACTCTTGTGGACTCTCTGAGATCTGTGGGCCCATGGTGGGTCTGCTGCTTGTGGTGCACCAGCTTGTCTGACCAGTCTCTCTGGAAGTTCTCTCTGTCCTTGGCCTCTTTACACTGGTAACTCTCACCTCCTTCTGCCTGTTTTCTCTTCCTGTCTCCTGCATTTTGGGGTGTCCTAGAGTTCTGTCCTTGACTTTGTTCTCAGTGTGTACCTCTCCGAGTAAGTCCTCCCACTTCCATGGCTTCAGAGTAGCATCCACATTCCAGTGGTCTCAGATCTAGAGCTCTAGCCCTCACCTTCTCCTGAGCTCCAAACCAGTATTTCCAGCTCTTACCTGGACATTTCCACCCATTCCACCCAGATGCATTTTATCAATCTCTCTGATGTGAATCAATACCTTCCCAGATCCTCTCCCTGCTCCCACACACCCACTCCTGAAAATCCTGTTTCTCTTCTCCCATGACCGCCTGTCTTGCTCAGTGGTGGCACTGTTTGCTGGCCCCCAAGCTGGCAGCCTCAGTCACTCTACTCCTTCCCTTCTCTTCCCCTCCTCTGTGTTCTTGTCCTGCAGTAACTCTATACCCTGACCATCCCTTGGAGTGGCCAAGCCTGTAGCATCTACCTGAGGAGGGTCTCCGGAGCCCGTTCCCTCTTCTCCATCCCGTGTCATCCCTTAGCTCAGGCCTCACTATCACCCATGTGGCCTCTGTGTCCCAGGCAGTCTTCCTGCCATCCTCCTTCCCTGAGCTTTGCGCTCTCCTCACTGCTGGCAGAGATGATCACTGCTCACAGTCTCTGAGGGCTTCCCAGGTGGCACAGTGGTAAAAATCCACCTGCCAGTTTAGGAAACGCAAGAGATACAGGTTCAATCCCAGGGTTGGGTGGATCCCTTGGAGAAGAAAATAGCAACCCACGTGGACAGAGGAGCCTGGTGGGCTCCAGCCCATGGGGTCGCAAGGAGTTGGATATGACTAAGCACACAGGCTTTGCACAATCTCTTGTTGCCCCCATTGCCACAGCCTGCAGTCTGGCCCAGCCATCTTCAGTCTGGGTCCCTGGTGCTCCTCTCTTTGTATATACACTTTGCTCTACAGTCTCCTGATCCTTCTCACTGAACATATGCAAGGTCTTTTTAAAGATCCTATGTCTTTGCAAATGCTGTTCTCCTCTCCCTCTTGAGTGCTTGCTTAATTTCTTTCCTCTCTCGAGTTCCAGCTCAGTTGCCACCTCAGAGAAGCCTTCCCTGAGTCTCCGGGCAGCCTCTTCACTCCCTCCTCTGCGAGCCCATTGCACTTGCCCTTGTTCAGCACTGGTCACATGCTGTCACTTCTTGCCCTGGCTTCTGTTGTGTTCTCTGTGCTATTTGCTTCTTGAGGGCAGGAACCAACGCCTTTTCTTGGTGCCCTCACCCTGCGCTGGTATGAAATGGTTTGTGTAGGGAGTAGACAGACCGAGGTGGAAGGAGAGGGCAGGGGGCTCCATTTGATGGAAGACAGGCTGCGCCTAGAGGAAAGCTGGTGCCAGGTCATGGAGCGCCTCGATGCCAGGCCAAGGACTGGGACTCTCTTTTCTGGGAGCCTCTGTACATCACTGCTGTGGCAGGGAGGGAGGCCCCAGGGTGCACCTTGCTCATTTGATGGGTTCTCAGGCTCTCTTGTTAAAAAAGAAGTGTGTATGTATTTGCTTAACATAAACATAACATAATCACATTATAGAAAATTGGGAAAACAAAATAAACCATCCCTGTTTCTGCCAGTGTTTTGCAGCCATTGTTGGTTTGATGTGTTTTCTGTTATGAGTACTTCTGACAGAATCGTCATTTGATACTCGTATAACCGAGCTTTCTGTATTGCTGCCCTGCGTTCATAACTGTGATTTTTTTTTTTTTTCATAACTGTGATTTTTACTGACTGTTTAGGCCATTGAGGGGATGTGCACCGAAATGTACTTGAGCTCACTGTTGCTGGGTATTTAAGTTGTTCCCTGCTTTTTTCCCCCCTGTTGTAAATACCAGTGCAGTGAATACTTTTGCAGATACAGATTTTCACATGTTTTTGTCATGTTTCCTTTGCATGGCTTCTCAGGCTGTAGCTTAGAGAAACCAAGGTTAACCATGGCGCCTTGTTCACCTGGGACCCAGCCAGCCAACCTGGGGATGACCGCTCCTTCTTGTTCTGTGACGCACAGCCTTGTCACTAAAGCAAACAGGATCTCACAGATGATCCAAAGAGGTGGTGACTCTTTGCCTCTCAGAGAGAGTGGCCAAGTTTTGTTTTTGTTTTTTAGTCTATGAGGTATTTATTTAACATGTTTATTGGAAGCCTGAAATAAACCTCACATTGGGAGCCTGGGTGGAGTGGAGGGTGGGAAAGCAAGGAAAAGTCGCAGTAAACTCGAGCACAGCCGAGACCTGGGAGATGCATGGAAAGGGGTTGCCAAACCGGTGAAAACAAGTATGTTTTTCAAGACCCTTCCCTTCCAGCAGAACTCTAGCCCAGCTGTACTGCCTCGTTTTCTCAGTCCCTCACAGCCCAACTCCACCAAGTGCCCCCTGCCCCAGAGCAGTATGGCCTGAGCTTACTTGGCTGGACCTGCGGTCGTCTTCCTCCCCTCCCTTTGGAGCCGAGCCGTCCTCCGAGCCCGCCCAGCCTCCTCTCCCCTGCCGTTGTCACTTGTGCTGTGTGCACTTGCCTCAGCTCCCAGACTGTGGTCTCCTGAAGGGTAGGAGCTGTACCCTGTTCCTCTTGGTGTGTCCCTCACCCTATGTGTGACTGCTCGCTGCATGAAAGGAACTGAGATCAGGAGCATTCTCCTTGTTATAAACTCAGTCAAGGGCATGAGCTGGTTGAGTCCTTTGGGCACTGAGGGGGTATCAGCTTACTTCTTGGTAGGTGAGACTTAGCTCTCACCATGCTTTTAAATGCTTGACCCACTTACGAGCTGGCTGATGCTTGGTGAGTGGGAAGGAAGATTGCTGCCATTGACTTATTTGTGACTTGAGGGGAAAGCTGAGGGCCCTCATTCAGGCCAGTCAGTGTGGCCTTACTCACAAGATTCTCTGCCAGTGTCCTTCCAAGGGTGTTCTCCCAGAAGGACTACTCTGAAGTTCAGGAACAAATAGCCGAGCAGACCCAGTCGTCCTGGTTGACCCCTCAACCCCATGTTGACTGAGCACCTTCCGTTGGTCATTCCCTGAGCCAGGCTTTGGGGAGACTCTTCCCACGCAGGTTTACCACTTGTGTTTTTGGAGAAAGATAGACTTGGATTCAAAATTGGGCTCAACCACTACAGTCCCTGAGGTCTTAGATGAATTACTTCTACTCTCTGAGCTGGGCCTTTCTTCGTCCTCATACTCCTCCTTCACAGGGTGGTTGTAAGGTTGAATGAGGAAGTGGGTTGTAGCTTTTCTAAGCCAGGGCTCCTCAGCTGAGCCACAGAACACAGACGCTGACTGGAACTACTGTTTTCTCCTTTTTCCCAAGGATGGAACATCACCAGGACTGTTCTAATGCACAGGAAAGAAGGCAGGTCATTGCAGACAGTGGATGGCTTGGGGCAGTGGGGCTTGACTGTCTCGAGGAACCAGGTTGAGAAAGGCTGGTAGAACCTTCTTTTCTGGTGGTGTGACACAGTGGCCAGTTCTGGGATGACTAGCAATAGCATCACTGTGTGATGAGCCTGCACATGGTAGACACTCTGTACGCGTCAGCTCCCTTGTCTGTCCCTCCCTCGCTCTCTCACTGGGCCTCAGCTTCTCTTGAAACCACACACATCTGTCAGAAAGTGCCTAGGTCTCCTCAGGTGGAAAGCACCCCTGTCTCCCAGAGTGTTCCAGGCTCCTTTCCCCAGGCAGAATCCTTCTAGGCCCTGGGGCTGCCGCTCTGATGCAGGTGGCCCTCCCCTTCTCTGTGCCTTGGCACTTGGGCAGCACCTCATAGAGAAAGCAGGGAAGGGCCGTCAGCCTGCAGTCCTTATTCCAGACATTACCTGAGCTTTTCTGCTTGCATCACGCCCTCCACCAAGCACTAGGAGCCAGAAGTACGAACTAGATACAGAGGCATCTGACTGCAGTTTACAGCCCGCTAGAGGAAACAGGATTTGTTTGTGGGGAGCCTGATTAGGGGCCCAGGGCCAAGTCCTTAAGTCTGTTGAGAAAAGAAGAGGGGTCAGGGTGGACAGGGTGATCAGTCCCCCCACCCCCCAGAATCCTCTTGGTAAGAAAATGACATCTCTTCACAGGTATGGAGGCTGCCTATTAAAGGTGTACACCTCAGCCAAGCGGGTATGCTGGCTCTTGACACTGCTACCAGGGCCGTCCCTCTGCCCTTGTCCCGTAGTGATAGACTCGAGTAACCTGTACCTTGGATGGTGGATCTGATTTCAGTGACTTCAGCTCACTTACTGTGCTGTGACTTGATGTCTGCGGAGTCTGAAAGGGGAACAGATACTGAACCCTAGATCTTTCTTGCAGGAAGCCAGTCCAGTAATTCTGGGAGAAATCTGCTAGTCGTTCAGCCAACAAAAAACCTCAAGGCCAGTTCCTCCAACTGGCCTTTCGAGCCTCACCTTGTCACTTTGTCCAAATTGCAGGAGCCACCTGGCAAGGATGGTGTCCAGCAGAAAGGACACGGCCACATTGCCTGAGGAGACTGGGTGGGGTGCGGAGGAGACAGAAGTGGGTTGAGGCTGTGTGTCGAGCTCTGGGCGAGGCCCTGGGGCCCTGCAAACAGAGGCTTGCCCTCAAGGGGCTGATGGCCTCAGTGCGAAGATGACAGAATGTGTGAAAGAGACACGTTCAGGGACTTCCCTGATGGTCCAGTGGCTGAGACTCTGCACTCACAGTGCAGAGAGCCTGGATTCGATCCCTGGTCAGGGAACTAGATCCCACATGCCGCAGCTAAAGATCCCACGTGCCACAACTGAGATCTGGCTCAGCCAAATAAATAAATAAATATTTAAAAAAAGGAAAGCGAGAAAGAGGCATGTTTAGCACTGACCCTTGGCTCTATAAATGTTCAGATAAGGGAGCCAGTCCTGCAGGGTGGCAAATATCCATTTCTACGTCTGAAAATTGAGGGCTGGCTCTCTGAGAATGTCTACCGTGAATACTGTGTTTAAGAATCCAATCTGTGGAGGCTTGCTGCTGGAAGGGGAGCTGGGCAAGAAGGCCAGGAGCATGTGGATGAGCCGTGAGGGACTAGGGGTGAGGTGTGCCGACGGGAGCCTCGGTGAGGCCTTGTAACAAGGCCTTGGCAGAGTCTGGGGGCAGCTGTTTCTCCCAGAGGCATCGCTGTTGGGCTGGACCTGAGCCCTGTACCTGTTCTGTATGGGGAGGGGAAGGGAGTACGAGTGTGCAGGAGCTGTGTTAGGCGCCCAGCCCGGCCCCAGGCCAGCACCGATAGAGAGGATGGCAGGGAGCCCTGTGTGAGGCCCTCAGCTTGAAGGGTTGGCCTCTGGGACAGGGAAGGTTGAAAAGTCGGGGAAAGGCTGTGTTCTGAGGACATTTTTGCATTTTTTGAAAAGAATTTGAGAAAAAAAAAATCCAAAAACATTTTCTTGGCGTTTCAGCTGAGTCCTTCATAGCTGTATTCCTCACAAGTGTGCATGATTTAATAAAATCATCACTGGCAGCCAGCAGCACGTTTTTGTTCCAGAACCTTAAATTGTCCTTTAGAAAATGAAAGGAATAAATGCTTTCTGTAAAATAATAAAAATAACAAAACACTATAGAAAGGTTATAAAGTGAAAAGTATCCATTCACACCACCTTCGGAGAAGGCAGTGGCACCCTACTCCAGTACTCTTGCCTGGAAAATCCCATGGACGGAGGAGCCTGGTGGGCTGCAGTTCATGGGGTCGCTGAGAGTCGGACACGACTGAGCGACTTCGCTTTCACTTTTCCCTTTCATGCATTGGAGAAGGCAATGGCAACCCACTCCAGTGTTCTTGCCTGGAGAATCCCAGGGACGGTGTAGTCTGGTGGGCTGCTGTCTATGGGGTCACACAGAGTCGGACATGACTGAAGCGACTTAGCAGCAGCAGCAGCAGCAGCAGCATACCACCTTATTTACCCACGCTCCCCCACCCACTTCCTCCACCGAGAAAACAAACCCTCCCTTAAAGTAAATACTTTAAACCAGTTTGTTTTACTCTATTTTTTAAAAACATTTTTAATTTTGTTTCAGAGTTAAACTCAAGACACATTGACTTCACAGGAAATCCACTGAGAAATGTTTTTCTAGGCTGAACACCTGTTTCCCCTTAGTCTTCCCTAACAGAGCATGTACACGTTAATTACTGTCATTGTATAATCACTGCTGGCCCACCCCACGTAAACTGTGTGTGTGGTATTCTGAGTGTTCTTAGTTATACCCTAAATTTCACTAACTGCAGAAGATTTTCTGAGATAACCTGTCACTTGAATTCTTTGGCTACTTTTGAGAGTGAAGTCCAAAGAACTCTTAAGTGAGTCTTCTCTAGGAGGTGGGGGTTATTTTATAGGTGTTAGCAGTTGGCACCTGGGCTGTGCTGATCCCATCTGTCATCTCTGGGAGACCACCTGTAAAACCATAGAATCATTTGATTCAACAGTCAACCAAGTGACTCAAAACTGAAAGTTAAATTTAAAGAAAAAAGTAATTTAGAGGAAAAAAGGCAATCAAGGCAATCCTAGAGGAACTCATTCTAAGCAGTCAATCAGTGTGTGTGTGTGTGTGTGTGTGTGTGTGTGTCCGTGTCCAAGGCACACCAGATCCACTCAGTGCATGCTAGTGGGTCCCAGATGAGTCCCCTTTCCAGGAGACAGTGATCTGAGGGAGCTGAATCTGGCAAGTGGCTAGTACCAGTAAAGAGCAGCCATAAAGTGCTGGGGACATTTATATTCAACCCCACTCTAGTCAAACCTACAGGTTCCAGAATTCTCTGATGGTTCAGTGGTTAGGACTCAGTGCTCTCACTGCCAAGGGCCAGAGTTCAATCCCTGGTCAAGGATCTAAGATTCCACAAGCTGTGTGTTACAGGTTTGTTTGTTTATTTATTTATTTATTTATTTATTATTTTTTTTTTTAGTTTTTTTTTTTTAAACAAAAACCCTGCTGGTTCACTTGGGTTCCACATAGCAATCAGGTCCAGTCAGAAGCAGACTGTAACCTAGCAGGTAGACTTTCCCACTTGCTAACACATCCTTTCACTTTGTTTTACTTCAGGCTGTATACTGCAGCCATGAAATTAAAAGACGCTTACTCCTTGGAAGGAAGGTTAAGACCAACCTAGATAGCATAGTTAAAAGCAGAGACATTACTTTGCCAACAAAGATCTGTCTAGTTAAGGCTATGGTTTTTCCAGTGGTCATGTATGGATGTAAGAGTTGGACGGTGAAGAAAGCTGAGCACCGAAGAATTGATGCTTTTGAGCTGTGGTGTTGGAGAAGACTCTTGAGAGTCCCTTGGACAGCAAGGAGATCCAACCAGTCCATCCTAAAGGAGATCAGTCCTGGGTGTTCATTGGAAGGACTGATGTTAAAGCTGAAACTCCAATACTTTGGCCACCTCATGCGAAGAGTTGACTCACTGGAAAAGACCCTAATGCTGGGAAGGATTGGGGGCAGGAGGAGAAGGGGACGACAAGAGGATGAGATAGCTGGATGGCATCACCGACTCGATGGACATGGGTTTGGGTAAACTCCGGGAGTTGGTGTTGGACAGGGAGGCTTGGCGTGCTGCGATTCATGGGGTCGCAGAGAGTCGGACATGACTGAGCGACTGAACTGAACTGTATACTGCTTGGACCAGTTTTCAGGCTAAACCATTTTAAATCTCCTTTCTTGTTTGAGGGGCCACGCTGCATGGCTTAGGGAATCTTAGTTCCTCAACCAGGGATTGAACATAGCCCCAGCAATGAAAGTGCCAAGTCCCAGCCATTGGTCCACCAGGGAATTCCCTAACCATTTTGAATTTCTCAAGGGCGCCAAAGGGAATACCTGTGGCCCTTTTCCTGGGCCTCAGAATGTAAACCTTGCTCTGGGTTTCTTCTGGGAAGTCATCTGGGCTGAAGCCCTCCTTTTCCAGCGAGGGGGAAATGCCTGTAGCTGTGGTATGGCAGGGGCTTGGCACAGGAACCTTCAGAAGAGCTTCTCTAGGACTCTAGGAAGGGCTGTCAACAGCCTTACTTCAGCCACATATCCCTGGGAGGGGCCTAGAGACGGTGATCTCCCTCCCCGTTACCAAGACTCTCCTTTTTCCCCAGCATCTGATGACTCTTTTTTCACCTTCTCAGGATCCCTCTGTGACCCAGCTGACCCATGCCCCACAAGGAGGCCTGGCTGAATTCAACCCTTTCTCAGAGGTTGGTGGGCATGCCCTCTTTCTGAGTCCCTGGGTCCTCTGGGTGATGCTGGCATCGCTGGGTAAGGAGACTTAGCAGAGACAGAGAAGTTCTCTTCCTCAAAGGGACAGTCCTAATGTGAACTCGGGGGTGGGGTACGGAAGAGGAACCCATCCATTCTCCCCTCAGTATCCATGATCTGGGCCCCTCCCTGAAGAGGAGGGCCGGGCAGTGTTGGGAAGGTCTGGATCCAGGGTCCTGGGTTAGGCCTCACATTGCCCAGAACCTGAGGCTTGTTGGCCGTGAAGCTGCAGAGGCAGGCCCAGAGGGAGTGCCCCTCACAGGCAAGGGCGCGTCACTCACCCGACTGTGGGTCTGTCCCCACATGGCCGACTTGGGGAGGCCCACTCACCTCCCCCCCTGCTCTGCCCCACGTAGACAAATGCAGCGACGACGGTTCCTGTCACACACACGCCTGGTCCCTCGCAGCCGGCGGTTCTCCAACCCTCAGTGGAGCCCACCCAGCCAACCCCCCAGGTACCGTTGACAAGATCCCTTTGGCCTCCTTTCTGGAAAGGGACACAGCCAGACTGGTAGCTGAGCCCCGAGATTGAGAAGGGGGCAGAGGGCTTTCATCCCGGGCTCCCCTTCCAGAGCCATCTGGGTCATCTCCTGGGAGCTGGTCACTTGCAGGTGGAGGGTCTGCTCTACCAACCTGTATCCTCTCCCCGCACCCCGTGATCACCACCCAAAATAAGCTCTACTCACCAGGCCAGGCTCCTTGGTGGCAGGAAGAGCATTTACCCCTATTGTGTCCTTCCAGATCCTCCTCAGGCCTTTGGTTTGTTCTCTCTTCCCCAGGGCCCAGAATCTCTCTCCCCCTCGCTCTCCCTTTTTTTTTTAACCTCATTTATTCCTGCCTGCCTTCCTGTTTTCCTCTGTCCCTCCACCAGTACTCTGAACCCTGTGTGCTTTGTGTCCGGCACTCCCCTCCATGCCTCCCAGCCCCACCCCACGCTCCTCGTGGCCCCCTGGTGAGCGTGGTCCACAGTGGAGTTGTGTGTTGCAGCTCCTGCTTAGACAGGCCAGCAGGTTCCTGCCTACCAGATTCCTGGCAGTGAGCGAGCTCTCAGAGAGGCAGATGCTGCTAGGAGGAGATAGTATTCTCAGAGACAGCTACCTGCGAAACCTGCCGAAGGTAGGCGAAGAGTAGATGAGCACAAGGGAGGGCAAGGTACCCGGAGCCCACCCAAGCTGGGCTGTGGGCTCCAGTGGGCCCCAGGCTGCTCCTGTCGTCTGACTGGACTTCCTCCGAATGTGTGGCCCCTGCCTGGGCCCCTGGGCCCCACCCTTTGCCCTAGAACCCTGTGGAGGTGAGGCAAGACTTAGAGGCAGGAGTGACTTCTGTCCAGCTGGGTGGTGGGCTGTAGGGACCTGGGCCTACTCAACTGAAGTTGCAGACTTGGGGAGAGGAGGCTGAGACCCCGGTGTGGTCTAGTGTGGTCAATTCTGGTCCTGCTTCTGCCCCCACTGCCTAAAATTTACCTCCTGGGACTTGCCTGGCCGTGCAGTGGTTAAGACTCCACACTTCCACTGTAGGAGGCATGGGTTCAATCCCTGGCCTGGGAACCAAGACTCCCCCTTCACCGACCCCGCCCCACTCCCCACCCCACCCCCCACCAAAAAAAAAGTTTACCTTCTGAAGGCAGCCTTAACTCTTTGGAGAACTCCTTTTAGAGAGGGAAAAGGTGTGTGTGTTGCATGTGCTGACAAGTGCATGCACAGGTATGCCTGCCTTGTTATTCTATGAGATGACCAGTCTGATACCTGTTCCCTAAAGAGGAGGAACCAGGTCCCAACAAGGGGAGCAGGGCCCTAGGCTGGAACACTGCACCCAAGCCCAGCTCTGTTCAGCCTCATGTGTAGTCTCTTAGCACCTTCCCTGCTCTGCCTGGAGTGGGATAAAGCTTGGACTCTGCACATCATGAAAGCAAGGCCAAGCACAGCCAAGCCTAAAGGGCTGCTGGGTTGTACTGGGTCACAGTTCATTTGTACCTCTGGGCAGCTCCTGGGTGGGAGGGGAGTGCTTAAATATAGATCCCCGAGGCTCTGGGTGCACAAGGCTGCCCTCAAGTATCTCCCTTCCTCTCTCACTGCTGGCAGGTCTGCACTGTTGCCCCTTCACACACACACACACGCACACTCCATGTTCTTCAAATGAGGCTTGAGTCTCTGGCTTTCTGGCTATAGGTTGGTCTCTTCTGAGGTCTTTTTCCCTTTGCTGTTACCTCAAAAGTCACTTTGAACTTTGCCTGACTCCAATATGTGGATAGTTCCCATCTCTCTCAAGCTGAGGGATGCAAGGAGAGGAGAGCCCTGGTGATGGCTAAGGGGCCAAAGGTGGTGTGGAGGTGGTAGGGGGCAGGTCACCTTGGCCTCTCTATGGTGGTCTTGGGTACCCGTGACACACTGGGCCTGGGACTGCCTCTGGGCCCTCCCTGCGTGGAGCAAGGCCTCTCTGACTTCAGCTCAGACTGACACTGTCTCACTGTCTTTTGTGTCCGGCTGCCCTGCACCTCCTCTGCACCCTCCAGGCTGTGGCCTCTGCAGCCCAGGCAAGCCTGCTCCGGCAGCAGGAAGAACTGGACAGGAAAGCGGCAGAGCTGGAACGGAAGGAGCGGGAGCTTCAGAACACGGTGGCCAACTTACATGGTAGGGGAGGCCGTGCTACCTGACTTAGGACTTCGCTGAGCCCGCTTGTTCCAGGGCAGCCTCAGAGCTTTGCTGAGCTTTGTCACGGCATTGTCCTGGGGAACGCCAAGTAAGGTGGAGGTCAGGAGACTTGCCGTGTGGTCCTAATGGATGTAGATTATTTCTGCACTCCTTCCCCGCTCTGGAATTTACTTAGAGTGGGGGCCTTGGTCCCAGGATTCCTTACCCATGATGATGCCCCCTTGTGCTTATGCTTGGTTGTTAATAAAAGTAATCACTTAGGCCATTGAGCCCTGTTTCCCAGTGCATTTGGGGTTCATTGTATTGGAGTGACCTCAGGGGTGTTTGTGTCCCGTCACTCTTTCCCCATCCCACTCCATATCCATACACCCCGAGCCCCGTCTGCTGGCGCCCCCCGGGAGCCCTGCTTTGGCCCATGGACTGGGCCAGCACGTGTACCCCGCCATGCTGCTGCTAAGGCTGGGCTCACCTCCTCACCTCTTCCCACACAGTGAGAGAGAACAACTGGCCGCCCCTGCCTATGTGGTGCCCTGTCAAGCCCTGCTTCTATCAGGACTTCTCCACAGAGATCCCTGCCGACTACCAGCGGATATGCAAGATGCTCTACTATCTCTGGATGTGTGAGTCTTGCTTTTGCCCCTTCGAGCTCAGGGTGAAGTGGGCTGTGACTCGAGCGTGCTGGCTATGTTCTGGTTGCTCCTCCTGGCGGGCTCCAGCCTCTCTCTGGGCTGGGCTGGGCTGGGCTGAGGGGTGCCATCTGCCCACATAACTGGCCCTCCACAGTCTGCTCCCTGTCCTGGGAACCTCCCCACAAGGCCCAGTCCAGACCCCATATCAGGTAGGGTGGGACTAGCTGGAGGCTTCAGAGTTCCTACAGAGCTCCCTGCATTGAATGACCCTCCTTAGGGGAAGGCCTCTCCTCCCCACGGTCCCCTCCCTTTCTAGGAATGAGGAGTGAGGAGAGAAGACTTCTTGTAGCTCCACTGGGGGCTGTCCACAACCAGGGGAGAGCCTGCTGAAAGACTTCATTCCCCAAAGCTCAGCCCTTGTATCTGTATCTGCCCCTCCACTGCCACTCCTCAGATACCTAGGCTGTCCCATCTTCTCTTAGGAACTTGGTTTGTTCCCTGGTTTTAAGGTCTCAGAACACCCTGCCTGTGTACAGACCAAGGTCCTTTAGTATTTCTGCAGCTGCTCTCACAGCGTACACCTCATTTCCTCTTCAGGGGATGGTTTGCCTCGGTGGGGAAGCCTTTGGTCGCCTTGGCACAAGCCTCTCTCTCTCCCCCCCTGTCCTTCCCCAGTGCATTCAGTGACTCTGTTTCTGAACCTGCTTGCCTGCCTGGCCTGGTTCTTAGTCGACACTTCCAGGGGAGTAGACTTCGGCCTCTCCATCCTGTGGCTTGTGATCTTCACCCCCTGTGCCTTCCTTTGTTGGTATCGACCCATCTATAAGGCTTTCAGGTGAGTGGGGCTGGGCAGGGGTGAGTGAGTATATGGCTGGCATCGGTAGCAGGCCAAAGCCCATCAGCCCTGGGGCCCCCTCCCAGTCTTAGAGCAGAATGGAATGGTGGGGAAATTGACTTTCCCATACCCACCCTGAGTGAGAGCAGGCAGGGATCAGCAGCTGCTTTCTCTTCTGTTGTACCAGAGGTCTGCTCTGGGCCCTGTCCTTGGACCAGGCTCAGGAGACCCAGAGAGGAAATCAAGAGCCTTTCTTGCCTTCCCCCTGCTCCCAGTCTGTCTGGTTCAGTGGGATTTTAGCCCCTGGGGAGAGGCTGTACTTCTGTGATAGCCAGGCAGAGTCTGATAAGAGTCAGATAAGCTCTCAATGGCTTTATCCCTCCATGCTCATGTCTGCCCCTCCCCCCACCTCCCCAGTAACCCTTGAGCCTCGATGAGCGCCAGTTTTTGACTGGTTGCCCTAGAGTCAGTACTATGGACAGGAATGAATCCACCTCACAGACCCCTAGGGCTTTTGGAATTGAGACTAGGAACTCCTAGTTGAGCCCAGCAGGGAGTGAGGAGAGAAAGGAGAGACAGCGAGCCCAGCAGGTCCTGGGAAAGAGGGGGCGGAACAGTGGCCAAATCGTCCCATGTACTCTGCAGGCAAAACCTGCACCTTCACTGTATTCTAGCCCTCCAGGGCGAGATGGAAGTTCTCAAAACACCAGTTTTATCTGATGTTCCCTACTCCCTAGATGTTTTGTCTTCTGCCCAGGCCTACAGATTGATTCTTAAAGTTTTATTATCTTTATAACAGGCTTAGATTTTCTTGCCTGTTATGAAATGGAGATAACCTTAGGAAATGGACTGTTAGGTTTTGTACATTGTCCTTGGGGTGAGCAACTTTATTTATAAGCTCTTTAAGCAGTCAAGCATTGACCCCTTAAATTGGAAGGCAGCGGAAGGCAAGCCCTTTTTGATTATGAGGGTGTCTGTGTGTCCCTGTCCTCATGGACAGTGTGGCTGACCCCTGGAGCTCTGTCTACTCTGGCACCCTCCCTCCTGGCTCCTAGTGAGGAAGGTGTCCTGGCAAGTGAGAAGACTGAGGACTGAGCCCGAAGCTCTTGTGTGACTTCTCATTTCCCCCTCTCTCCACAGGTCTGACAACTCTTTCAGCTTCTTCGTGTTCTTCTTTGTATTTTTCTGTCAAATAGGGATCTACATCATCCAGTTGATCGGCATCCCTAGCCTGGGGGACAGGTGAGACGTGGGGCAGCACAGAGGGGATTAGGCCCTGTTCCCCTGCTCCCAGAAAGGCCCCACCGATGACCCATCTTCCACCATGGCTGGGAGAGGGGTGGTGGGTCAGCTGGGGTCTGCCTTCTTCCACTTCTTCCCCGGTAGCTACTCACTGTTTTGCCTTGCTCACCCCTCTCCAGGGTGTCGTAGATGGAGTTGGCCTGAATCCTTAGGCTCCCAGGGCTGTGTCCTGCACTGCAGGGCCCCCTCGTCCTTTTCTCCTGCCATGCCTTCCTAGAGGCTGCAGCTGCTCCCACAGGCCCCGGACAAGCCCCGAGGCTTGGGCGGCTGCCGATGGATGTCCTAGCCTTTACAAACTGTGAACTGTGACTTTTTCTGGAGGCCCTGTAACCTCAGGAGGTGGAGCCCTTGCCCCTCGTGGATCGGCTCCTTCGGGTTGCTGTCCTTGAGCATCCAGCTGCCTTGAGAGTCCTGGCTGCTGCAGTTCTCAGCTCAGAATTAGTTTCAAAAAGAAAAGCTGATGGCTGATGTTTTCCTTTCTGCTCCAGTGCACAGGGAACATTACAGAAAGGTCAGGCTGGCATTTGGCTGAAAGCCTGAGCCTGGAAGGGCTGCACTATTTTGGTCCCCGCCCTCCAGTGGAGCTGGCAGGTCCAGAGTGGCAGGGAGGGGTGACTCACCTCACCCTCGCAGCCACTGCATGCTTCCTTCCTCCTCCCCTCTGCCTTCTTGCCTTGCTATTTCTAATCTGGCCCCTTTTCTCTTTAACTGGTGACCCAGTTTCATTACTCATTACCCTCAGTGAGATCCTGGTAAAAGACTGTGATTAATAACTGCTGTTTACACCCTGGACTGGGAGCCAGAAGGCTTGAGTTCTGGTCCTGCTCCGCCCCTCACTGCCCTGCCTGGGTCTTCCTGGTTGAGCTCCGAGGCCTCCAGCCTCCCGGTGTCTTTCTCATCTCACCTCAGAACACCCACGATTGGGTGGATGTCCTCCTGCCTCCCTTTTTTGTTACTGATTATAAGATACACATAACATAAAATCTGTCATTTTGTTTACCACTTAAACCAGTTTGTATAATTCAGTGGCATTTAGTTCATTCACAGTTTCTGCAGACATCAACGCTGTCTAATTCTGTATCACACTGTGACATTTGTAGCACACTGTAAGGAAACTCCATGCCCATTAAGCAGTCACTCTTCATTGCCTCATTCACTGAGCCCCTAGCAACCATTAAACTGTTTCTGCTTCTCTGGATTTGCCTGTTTTGGACATTTCATTTTAATGGAATCATATGTGGCTTTTTTTAAAAATTTATTTATTTATTTATTTATTTTTGACTGTGCTGGGTCTTCATTGCTGCATGGGCTTTTCTCTACTTGCAGCATGTGTGGACTTATTGCAGTGGCTTCTCATTGCAGAGCATGGGCTCTGGGACACACGGGCTTCAGTAGGTGTGGCACGTGGACTCTAGAACACGGTCTCAGTAGTTGTGGCACACACGGGCTTAGTTGCTCCTTAGCGTGTGGAATCTTCCTGGAGCAGGGATTGAACCTGCGTCCCCTGCATTGGCAGGCAGATTCTTTACCACTGAACGTAACATTTGGCTTTTGGTGCCTGGCTTCTTTCACATAGCATCATATTTTCAAGGTTCATGTTAGTACTTCATTATATTTTATGACTAAATAATATTCCATAGTTCTTGGAGATACTGCATGTTGTTTATCCACTCATCAGCTGATAGACATTTGGGTTTCCACCTTTTTGCTGTTGTGGATAGTGCTGCTATGAACATTTGCGTATAGGTTTTTGAGTACCTGCTTTCAGTTCTTTAGGGTATGTATCCGAGGGTGGAATTGCTGGGTCATATGGTAATTCTATGTATAATTTATTAAGGAACTGCCAAACTGTCCCACAGTGGCTGAACCATTTTATTTATTTATTTTTGGCTGTGCTGAGTCTTCGTTGCTGCGGGCATTCTCTAGTTGGGCCAGCTGGGGCTACTCTCTAGTTACAGTGCATGGACTTCTCATTGCAGTGGCTGTTTGTTGTGGAGCATGGGCTCTAGGACGCTCGGGCTTCAGTAGTTGTGGTGCATAGGTTTCGTTACCCCGCAGCATGTGAAATCTTCTGGACCAGGGATTGAACCTGTGTCCTCTGGGTTGGCAGGTGGATTCTTAACCACTGGACCACCAGGGAAGTCCAGGCCAAACTATTTTACATTCTCAATAGCAGTGTATGAGGGTTCCAGTTCCTCCACATCCTCCCTAACACTTAACTATTTTCCTTTCTTTTTTTCCCCTTTTTTCGTTTATAGCCAATCTAGAAGTGTGGTAACTCGTGATTTTGATTGCTCTTTCCTGAATAATTGTGATGTTGGCCATCTTTTATGTGCTTGCATATTTTCTTTGGAGAAATGTCTATTCAAATTGTTTTCTAATTTAGTATTTGGATTATCTGTTGTTGAATTCTTCATATATTCAGGATATTGCATAGCTGTTTGTCAGGTATATAATTTTTTCTCCTTTCTGTGTGTTTTCACTCTTGATAACATCATTTGATGAACAAAGGTTCTTAATTGTAATGAGATCTAATAGTTTTAGTTCTTATTGTTGGGTTTGAGTTAGCTTTTCTATATGGTGGAAGTAGGGTGCACCTTCATTGGTTTTTTTTTTCTTTTAATTTTTTAATGTATTTGTAATTGGAGGATAATTGCTTTACAATATTGTGTTGGTCACCTTCATTGTTTTGTCTGTGGATATCTAGCTGTCCTGCACCATTTGTTGAAGAGGCCATTCTTCAACATTCAGTGGTTTTGGCACACTTGTCTAAAATCAGTTGATGATAAATATATAGATTTGTTTGTGGATGCTCAATTCTATTCCATTGATCTATAATATATGTCTATCCTGATGCCAGTACCTATAGCTTTTGATAGCTATAGCTTTGTGTTAAGTTTTAAAATCAGAAAATGTGAGGATGTCCCCTTTGTAGATGAGAACACTGGGCCTCAGGAAGGGGATATGACTGGCTGGAGGCAGCAAGGCTGTCCCTGGGCCGCAGGGGGAGGAGCTGAGGTGAGAGGATGAATGAAGTGAGTTGGCCAGTGATCCTCCTTCCCAGAGGGAGGGCCCTCTGCAGTGAGCAGCCCTAGGCTTTCCATGTCCCCCTAAAGGGCTCTACCCAGCATTACTCCTAACTGTGAAAGCAGCAGCCACATCCTCCCTTCCAGGCCTCACATGGCCCATAGATTCCCTATGGGCATTATGGGGCCTGATGGCCTTTACAGAGGCCTGGCCTTACAGGCGAGGGTTTTTGGCCCACAGGGCTCTGTGCTGCCCAGGGATGCCAGGTGGTGTTGAGCACACAGTGGCCACTTGGAGAAGAGCCCCTCACAGGGAGCTCTGGGGCCCAGTCCCACTGTGCTTTCCCCGGCCTCTTCCCCCTTTGCAGTGGTTGGATTGCAGCCCTGTCTACAATGAAGCACAACTTGGCTGTGTCGATCATCATGATGGTGGTGGCTGGCTTCTTCACCCTCTGTGCTGTGCTCTCGCTCTTCCTCCTAAAGCGGGTGAGTGCTGGGTGCTGGGCCAACTGCAAACCCAAGGAAGCCCCAGCCCCTGGGGTAGGCACCTCTCTCCTACCTTCTCCGTGGGGGGTGTTCATCACTACAGCAATTGCGTCTCCTGGGTCCTCAGAGCTCCAGCAGCTTCCTCCAAGGCTCTGGGTGGGAGGTCAGACAGGCTGGGGTTCGTGGTGGCTGCCTTGGGCCCACGAGCTGGTGGCCCCCAGGCAGGTGGACTTTTCTCACCACAGCCTCTTTCTGCAGGTTCACTCCCTGTACCGCAGGACAGGGGCCAGCTTCCAGCAGGCCCAGGAGGAGTTTTCCCAGGGCATCTTCAGTAGCAGGACCTTTCGCAGTGCCGCCTCATCTGCTGCCCAAGGAGCATTCCAGGGGAATTAGTCCTCCTGACTCTCCTCCTCCTGCCCTGGCCTTCTCTTTCACCTGCCTTCTGAGCTGCACTTTCCATGGGTGCCTTAAGCATTGGTTATGCCCAGCACAGACCTGGGGAGGGTCTTGCCCGTGGCTCTTCTTCCTCCCTCAGCACCAGCTCTCCCTTCCACCTGAGGAAAGGGGAGGGAGGGACAGGGACTTTTTTTTACACAAGAGAAAAAAAAAAAGCTGTCTCTTCTTTGGTGGTGGTTTGATAGGATTTTTTTGTCTCTCTGGAAGCAGTGGGACTGAAGTTCTCTTCTTCCCATACACAGATACACACATGTACTCACACACATACACACTTGGGGTCACTGGCTGTCCTGGGCCCAACCACCTGGAGTTTTATTTCTGTTGGAGTCCTGAGATTTCACTCCTCCCCAGCAGGCCTGACTGGAATCTGGCTTCATGGACCCAGCCTGTGGCTTCCACAGTCCTGCCCTTCCCTCCTGCTCAGTCTCTGGGAGCCTCCTAAGGACTCCCCTTTAGATGAGTTGCAGTTTGGGCTCTGTTCCTCAGATCACTCTAAGGGTGAACTCTGGGCTTCCAGCCTCTGTCCTGCCTCATGTTTCTAACGAACAGTTTCCTAGTCCTTTAGGCCCCCTGCACCCTCCCGGTGTGGGCAGTACGTGGTGCCCTCTGGGGCCCTTCTTAAGCCCTTCTCTCTTTAGACTTACTGAATGTGCAATGGGGTTGGTTGGGATTTGGGGATGGAGAGGGATAGAGGACACTGACCCAAGTTGTCTTGCCCAGCCTTTGGCAGTCTTGTATTAAGGTGGGTCTGATTGTCCTGATGTGGTTTGTTTGGCCCTATTTGTTTTGATTTCCTCTCTTTCTGAGGGACAGCTGCCCTTTAGCTTGGCCTCATACTCTTGCCCATCCTTGCCCCCCACCATCAGCAGTATCTAGCTTGTATGACTCTTAGGGAGGGCAAGGGGAATGCGTTCAGAACTTCATTCTTCAGGCCACCTTTTTGAGGGTTCCAGACTAATCCCCCAGGGTTCTCCCATACTCCCCAAGTAGAGTCTAGGTCACCTTCCACTAGTCCTGGGGATTCCTTCCCCAGGAGTTGTGTCACTCTGATGGGTGCTTAGGAGTTCAAGGTTAAAATCTGTATCCTGTCCTCCAGAGATGGTAGGAGTGGGTGGGTAGACTAAGGGGACTTCTCAAAAAGCTGGCCAACCCCGGGCACCTGGGGCCTACCCAGAGGCAGCCCTGAGGCTGCCAGCTGACACAGTCCCAGAGCCACTGAATGATGATGGCAGTGACTAAGGTTTTGTAAACTCCTTTCTGGTATATTTTTCTCCATGTACAAATGTATATGTTATGTCTCAATTTTGTCCTTAAATAAAAACAAAAGACATTTTCAGACAATACTGGTCCTGAAGTCTGCTGTATTTGGAAAGTTGGGAGTGGCTCACAGGGTAGGCGGAGAAGGCAATGGCACCCCACTCCAGTACTCTTGCCTGGAAAATCCCATGGACGAAGGAGCCTGGTAGGCTACAGTCCATGGGGTCGCTAAGAATCGGACACGACTGAGCGACTTCACTTTCACTTTTCCCTTTCATGCACTGGAGAAGGAAATGCAACCCACTCCAGTATTCTTGCCTGGAGAATCCTAGGGACGGCGGAGCCTGGTGAGCTGCCGTCTATGGGGTCACACAGCGTCGGACACGATTGAAGCGACTTAGCAGCACAGGGTAGGGGCTGAGCCAGGCCAGCCATAGGCGAGAAGAGACAGTGAAGATGCTCTGTCTGGTCAGTCACTCTATTCCCTGACTGGTCTGGGCAGGCTCAGTCCCTCACCCCTGGAGGTGAGCCCTTTACTGAGATTGTCCACTTCCATGGTGCTTTCTTGTTCCAGTACTTCCACATTCACAGTTGCTGGTCTTGGAGGAGAGGGGCCTCTTTGAACACACCCTATCCCCGTCTTAGACGAGCCTTTTCTCTCCTACCCCATTCACATGGGCGATCTCTAATAAGATGCTGTCCGGCCCGCATGGGATCTCCCGGGTGACCTCGTCCGCTGGCCTCTGCTAACTCCTGTTAGGCCCGCGAGGACCTGAGTTATCTCCAAGTAGATCTTGCGGGTACTGGCGGGTCATCTGATTTCCTGTGCAGGTGAAGGCAGAGGCTCCCTGGAGCACCTGGAGGGGCGGGGCGCGGGGGCGGTGGGGGCGCCGGCGCCCCGCCCCGCCTGCCTCGCTGCACTTCCGGCGGGCGCCGCTGGGGGCAGTGGGAGTCCGGTCCTACCGCCGCGCGCGCGCGCGCTCACCTCTCGGCTCCTGGCCGGAACCCGGCTCCGGGAGCCAGGAAGCGCCCGGCTGCGGGCGCGGGCTGTTGGGATGGCGGGTTCCGGCTGGGGACCCCCGCGGCTGGACGGCTTCATTATCACCGAGCGCCTGGGCAGTGGCACGTATGCTACGGTGTACAAGGCCTACGCCAAGGTGGGTGCGGGGCGCCTCGGGGCTTCTGTGCGAGGCAGCAGTCGGGGGTTTGAGAACTTCTGAGGTTCTGGCGTCGGTGTCCGCCAGACACTGAGCAAGCCCGAGCCAAGAAACGGGGAGAGGTTGAGACGGCGTGAGCTAAGGGTCCACGGCCTGGCCTGTGCCAGGTCGACCTTCTGTGGAGGAGGTGTGCGGTGACCGCCACAGATAGGTCTTCAAAACACATACACCGCTGTTGTGCGGAGAAACGAGTGAAGACCTCGATGGAGCCTCGGCGTCAGTGGCTGAAGAATAGGCTCCAAACAGGGAGGATACCTGTGGGCTGGGAGGAGTCTGGGGCAGGGTTCTAGAAGGCTACTTAGGAAGCAGAGTGGGCAGTTTAGAACAGTGAATAACATGCGTTAGCAGGGGCACTCTAGAATACAATGAAAGGGATTGTGAAGCAGAGAGGCTAGTGGGGAAGCCAGGATTCCAGAATCTGGCAGCTGGGCAACCTGGATGCTGGTGTGAGTGAGTAGGCCCAGAGAGGAGGAGCAGGGCAGAGGGGACCAGAACCCTTCTGGCCATGCATGGTTCCTGGTCCTCTCAAGGCAGAGCCCTTGAATCTCCTGTCCCCACAGAAGGATACTCGGGAGGTGGTAGCCATAAAGTGTGTGGCCAAGAAGAGTCTGAACAAGGCATCCGTGGAAAACCTCCTGACAGAGATTGAGATCCTCAAGGGCATTCGACACCCCCACATTGTGCAGCTGAAAGACTTCCAGGTGTGTGCCTGGGATGGGGTGACCACCAAAGGGGGCTGAGAACGGCCACTCTCTTCAAGCCTCCTCCTCTCTGCCTCTAACCCCAGTGGGACAATGACAACATCTACCTCATCATGGAGTTCTGTGCAGGAGGTGACCTGTCTCGCTTCATCCACACCCGCAGGATTCTGCCTGAGAAGGTGGCTCGGGTCTTCATGCAGCAGTTGGGTAAAAGCCTCTGACCCCACCCTGATGCCCCTTCCCATGGTCTCTGCTCTCCCACCGCACCCCTGCCCTAGGCTTAAAGCTGTGACACTCTTAGCAGTTGCCTGCCATCCCAGCTTGGATTTGTAGGGCCCACCCTTTGTTTTGCCCATCCCTGGCTTAAGGATGCTGTGAGAGAGATGGAGAGGAGTCCCATCTGTGGGGACTACAAGCTTCCACACGTGAAACATATTCAGTAACATAAAGACCTCGTGGAACATTTCAAAGACGCAAGTGTTTTGCCAAGAAGAGCAAGGGCCTAAAGGGCTGGGGCATCTAGGGAGGCTTCTAAGAGGAGGGGAGACTTTTGAAGGGGTACAAGGGAGGAAGGAGGTCACTCGAGGTGGGGGTGGGGCAAAGTCTTAGTAGAGGGGGGAGCCTGGTGCTTGTATGTAAAGCATTTGGTAGGGACTTGGCTCCTGGTTCAGTGGTTAGGTCAGACTCTGGTTCCCAACACAGGGGGCCCAGATTCAATCCCTGGTCAGAGAATGATCCCACTGGAACTAGATCCTATGTGCCACAACTGAGATGCAGCACAGGACAAAAAAAAAAGCATTTGGTAGACCAGGCCAGAACTGGGGTTGGGCAGGCAGGCAGGTAAGAGAAGGGATGGGAGAGAGAGGCTTCTCTGACCTGTCTCTCTGCACGGTTCCTACTGCCTAGCCAGTGCCCTGCAGTTCTTACATGAACGGAACATCTCTCACCTGGACCTGAAGCCACAGAACATTCTGCTGAGCTCCCTGGAGAAGCCCCATCTTAAACTGGCAGGTGTGAGTCTGGAACGAAAGGTGTGGAGGTTTGGAGGGTGGGTGTGCAGAGGCCTCCTTCTGCCTGGGCTCGCTCGGCAGCCCTGGTTCTCATGGAGCCCTCTGTTGAGTCATCAGACAGCGAAAGGCTGGGACGTCCAAGGATGGGCCCTGTCCCCAAAAGGTAGGGCCTTTCTCAGGCTACCCATGCTCGACTCCAGCTATGTGATATCATGGGTGGGGTCAAGGTTCAAAGTGTGACCAGACTTAGTTCTTTATCCATTACCAAACTATGACTCAGTCTGGGGCAGTGTTGGAAAGTGTGGAGTGGGAAAAGGGGTGGTCGTGGCCCCTGATAAAATTTGGAGGAGAACTGGCTTGAAGCTGGAGGCCAGAGAGGCCCACTGAGCTGGGTGGGACAGTGAGGGAGAGGTCAACCCCTAATGAGCCCTTATCCTCATTGCTGGTGTGATCAGGGTAGGCGTCCTGGGAAAAGGTGTGCAGGGGGCTATGCAGGATGGGTAGGATATATGCCCTCAAAGAGGTAGGAGGGTGTTCCAGGTTTGTAGTGAGAGAAACAACATAAGCAAAGTAGGGAAGTGGGGTTAATCCTGGTGAGTCTAGAGGGTGGGAGGAGCCCTGCCCTGGAGCCCAGGGGGAGTCTGTAAAGCAGGAGCAGAAACTGAGCCTGCTGCCTGGCCTCTTGCCTGCAGACTTTGGCTTTGCACAGCACATGTCCCCCTGGGATGAGAAGCACGTGCTTCGTGGCTCCCCCCTCTACATGGCTCCCGAGATGGTGTGTCAGCGGCAGTACGATGCTCGTGTAGACCTCTGGTCTGTGGGGGTCATCCTGTATGGTGAGAGCTCTGTCCCCTGCCTCCACGCGGAGGCCTGCACTGTCTCTCATCAGTGGCAGAGCATCACTGGGCCACTCCTGAAGGGTTTTAATGAGAACACTGACTTTCCTGGTCTGGGACCCTTCTCCAGGAGCGGGCCAGGCCCAGCTTGACCCTATCCCCTCCCAGCCTGCCCTCTGCCTCCCTTCCACAGAAGCCCTCTTCGGGCAGCCTCCCTTTGCCTCCAGGTCGTTCTCAGAGCTGGAAGAGAAGATCCGAAGCAACCGGGTTATTGAGGTGGGTCTAGCAGGGCCTTCAAAACTGTGAGGGGAGCGGGAGTCCGGGCCCTGAGGTGGCAGAGCTCACTGTCACCTGCACAGACTGTAGTGTGGGCTCCAGGCCACCACTGTGGAGCTGGGCACGCTCTAGCCTGAAAGTTGGCTCTATTCAGTCCCGGGAAGGCAGATCAACCATAGTGGGGAGCAAAAGGCCTGCCCTACAGCCTGTTACAGGTTCCCCATGGGGAGAAGGGCTTCCCAGGTGGCTCAGTGATAAAGAATCTGCCTACCAATGCAGGAGATGCATGTTTATCCCTGTGTTGGGAAGATCCTCTGGAGGAGGACATGGCAACCCACTCCAGTATTCTTGCCTGGAGAATCCTATGGACAGAGGAGCCTAGCAGGCTACAGTCCATAGGACCACAAAGACAGGAGCCTGGGGAGGAGGCTTGGCTCTCACTGGCTGTCACACTCTGACCTGCCACTCTTCCTCCTCGTCTCATCTTCTCCATCTGTCAGATGTGTGTCTTAGGGGCCCCCCAGGACAGGGTGGTCCTGACAGGCCCCGGGGACTAGGGGCCAGGGTGCCAGAGCCCAGTGTGATCTGTTCCACCCCCACAGCTTCCCCTGCAGCCCCAACTCTCCCAGGACTGCCGAGATCTGCTGCAGCGGCTCCTGGAGCGGGACCCCAGCCGCCGCATCTCCTTCCAGGACTTCTTTGCCCACCCTTGGGTGGACCTGGAGCACATGCCCAGTGGGGATAGCCTGGCACGAGCAGTGAGCAGCCAATGGAGACGGGTGGGCTGAGGGCAGGTGGGGGGTTTCATTGACCCCTTTCAGTGGTGACCAGGTGACCTGCCTAGCAGGAGGCAGAGAGTGAGCTCAGAGTATGGATGACCCCTCACGGTGAGTGTGGGGGCTGAGCATGACTCCCCATCTGCCCTCCCGCAGACCGCCCTGGTAGTGGAGGCTGTGAAGAAGGACCAGGAGGGGGACGCTGTGGCCGCCTTGTCTCTCTACTGCAAGGCCCTGGACTTCTTCGTGCCCGCCCTGCACTGTGAGTGCCAGGCGGGTACGGCAGGGCGGGACCAGCCACAGCTGCAGTGGCTGGGTTCCAGAAGCAGCTCCTTTTCGAGAATTTTGTGGGAGACAAGACAGTGTGGAAATCTGGAACTCAGTGCTTTGGGGGATTCCAGAGGGGTTGGTGTGGGGCAGGGGTCTCCTCGCTTCAGAGGCCTCATTTAAACCCCCACTTTCTGCAGACGAAGTGGACGTCCAGCGGAAGGAGGCAATTAAAGCGAAGGTGATCAGAGTCCCCTGAGGACATGGGGAGGGGTCCCAGGGCCTCTGGGGGCTGGCTCTCCTAGAGGAACCTCCCTCCTCGGGAAGGGGTTCAGGCCAGCCTCAGTTGGCCCCTGACGTTGCAGTTTGGGGCAATCACTAAGGACCCAGAGGGAGAACCTGGAGCCGGGTGCTGGCAAGGGAGGCAATGGGGGACAGCCCTTCCTCAGCCCCTTGCCCTCCAGCAGGTAGGGCAGTATATGTCCCGGGCTGAGGAGCTCAAGGCCATCGTCTCCTCCGCCAGTCGGGCCCTGCTGAAGCAGGGGACCTCTACCCGAGACCTGCTCAGAGGTAGGCCCTGACCCCAGCTGACCACCAGTTCCCCGGCCACTTCCCTCCAGCCCAAGGGGGAGGGAGGCGGAGGTAGGCATCCTGAGGTGAGAAAGCAGACTGCTCCTCTCACAGTGCGCCTTTGCCCCTCATCCCAGAGATGGCCCGGAACAAGCCGCGCCTCCTGGCTGCCCTGGAAGTGGCTTCGGCTGCCATGGCCAAGGTTTGGAGCTGCTGGGAGGGGTCTGGGCAGGGCAGGAGGAATCCAGGTCATGCCCCTAGACGACCTAGTGTCCATGTGGCTGCAGGAGGAAGAGGCTGGCGGGGAGCAGGACGCACTGGCCCTGTACCAGCACAGTCTGGGGGAGCTGCTGCTGCTGCTGGCAGGTGAGGCCCAAGCCCCACCCTCCCCACTGGCCCCCGGCCACCCCGCCCTCACCACGCACCCGCTCTCTCTCTGCAGCGGAGCCCCCAGGCCGGAGGCGGGAGCTGCTTCACACTGAGGTGCCCACTGGGGTTGGGAGGGTCGACGGGGGTGGGGACGTGGGGTTCCTCTTCCCCGTTTGCCCTGCTTCCATGTGTGGGGACCTCCTCGAGTTCCCTCAGGGTGTCCCAGGTCTGGGAGTCAAACCTCACAGACTTGCTAAGTTGGTGACCCCCGTGTGCGTCATCAGGGCTCAGGTGCATGGGTCAGGGCAGAGGGACAGGCAGGGTCTGGGAACTGAACAGCAGTCAGGAGGCTTCCTGGAGGAAGGGGCAGAGAAGGACTCAGGCAAGTTGTTCTGATGAGGCAGAGGGTCCCAGGGAGCATTAGGAGTGAGAAGGAGCTCAACTTGAAGGCCTATACTCACCCCATGTCCCTGGCATGTCTTCCCTTGACAGGTTCAGAATCTCATGGCTCGAGCTGAATACCTGAAGGAGCAGGTCAAGGTGGGCCCGGGGGGACCCACACTGGGGCAAAGCTATGTGTGTTCTGTTCCTCTCTGCCTGTGGCTGTCTGTCCCCCACTCCCTGCACTGTGTCTCCCTCTCGTTCCTGTCTGAAGGCCTCTCCATCGCAGTCTGTCCTTTATGTTCTGCAGATGAAAGAGTCTCACTGGGAAGCCGAGACCCTGGAAAAAGAGGGGCTGTTGGAGTCTGTTCGTAGCTGTGAGTCCTGCCCTTGGGTCTGACCCTTCACCCAAGGAGGGATGAAGACGGGGGCAGCCCTGGATTCTGCCTCTTTTGCCGGAGACCCGAGACTGACGCTCCCTACTTCCCCTCCACAGCTTGTACTCTGCAGTGATCCTGAAGGATGATCAGACAGATCACTGGGAACTGGGGACACACTCACCCCAGTGGGCCTCCAGAATTCTGTGGCCCTCAGCAACACTATGGAGCAGGCTTCCTGGATGGGCAATTCTGGGACCCCCTCACACCACAGGATCCCCAGCACCCCTTGGGAGACTCTTAACTCCCTAGAGTGTCTGAGAGCCCACAGTGTGTGCTGAGAGCATGGGGCCTTGGCCTGGGATGGGTTTCTGTCACGTGACTTGGTGGTGGTGGTTGCTGGGCACTGCGCCTGCTGATTTCTGGTTTTGCTCTGAGACAGAGCCAGGGCCCTCTGCAGGGCGCTCCTGCTCTTTTCACTCCCTGCCAGCAGAAAGCTGTGCCCTCCCCTGTCTTTCCCGGGAGCCTCACCTCCCTCCGTGCACTGGAACAGAGTACTCCAAGACCCCTCAGGGACCACCCATCCCACCATATGCCCTCAGCCCTGCAGAACTCAGCCAGTCTTCCTGGGAGCTGACCCCGGCCTACCCTCTCGGTATTTTAAGATTATCCTTCATGCATGAAAATAATATCTTTGGTAGAGATGGGGCAAATTTGAGAAACCCATGCCTTGTTCTTGCCCTGGTCTGGGGGGCACAAGGGGGGAGGGGTCCTCAATCCTCATCCCTCCCACCTTCATCCCTCTGAGGAATGCCTGTACTGACCGCAGAGCTGGTCCAGGCCTGGGATGGGGAGGCATGCGGGCTATCTGGCCTGTCAGGCTCTAGGGGAACCGTGATCCAGGTGACCTGGTCCTGTGTCTGACATGGCTGCTCCTCCAGTGTGTGACCCCAGGCAAGCTCCTCCCCCTTTCCCAGCCTGGGTTCTCCCCATCTCTCCAGTGGGACTATTACTCTCTCCTCAAGCCCCTACATGGGCTTCCAGGAGAACAAAGTGTCTTTAATCTGGAAAGAATATGTCTACCTGGAATTATTTAGGCTTTTCTTTTCTAAACAATCAGCGAGAGTGTTAGTGATTTCTAATCCTTCTGTCCTTGAATGCCTCCTTGGACAAGAGTTGTCTGTCTTCCCTATAGGGGACTGGGTGTAAAGAATATAATTCATTGTTTTTCTATTAAATTATTTTCTGAATTTGTTTTTCTCTTCTTTCCCTGGGAAAAACAGGAGAAAGCGCCCCAGTTCACAGGCTGGGGCTAGAGGGGCCCCAGGAAAAGCTGGGTGACCTGCAGGAGGCTGGGGGAGGTCACAGGGAGTGGGGAATGAAAGCCACATCTTTCCCCTGCCTTAAGCCCCGGGGGGGTTCGGGAGAACTGCCAGTCCTGCCACCGCCCAGGAGAGCAGTGGGGAGCCACAAGCGCAGGCCTCAGAGCCCAAGGAAGGCCCTTCCTGTCTGCATGGAGAGGAGGGTCCAGTGGCACGAGTGATTCTGTTAAACCTCTGTGCTGCACACTCCTCTTCCCAGGCAGGACCTGATGCCTCCACCCCCTCTCACCCTGGGCCAGTGAGCCGGATTAGGGAAAGGGCATCCTCTAGGGTGTCTTGTACTCATGCTCCCCAGGGCCCCCAAGTTGGGGTGGTTTCCAGCAGCCCTCCCCCCACCCTCTGGTGGGACCTTGGTCTAAATAGCACTCAGGAGCATCTTTGGGGACTTAAGGAGAGGGAGCTCACCCCCTTGGGCAGCCACCAAGGCCAGAGTTCCCTCGTTGCTCAGCCTTCCAT
Organism: Okapia johnstoni; assembly: GCA_024291935.2. NCBI lineage: Eukaryota > Metazoa > Chordata > Mammalia > Artiodactyla > Giraffidae > Okapia > Okapia johnstoni. The sequence goes on from CM044326.1 coordinate 29,718,205, forward strand.
ACAGACCTTAAAAGGGCTAACTTCTTCAGAAGCCTGACCATTGGGTGGCAGTGTGGAACAGTGACCCAGAAGGCGGGAAGCAGAGCTAAAATCCTGGCCTTGCTCTGTGCCCCTGAAGCTTCGGATCCCATTGATGACCCGGCTTCTCAGTAAAATGAGGATGAAGGTAAATGCCCTGTGGGAATCTATGAGGATTAAATGAGCCTGGCACTACAGGGACCTGGCACACAGAATTCAAAAAATGTTATTTTCAGAGAGAGGAATGCATTCAGATTATTTCTGGGAGTGGGCTGGACAGAAAAGACACTGATTAAAATGGGAAGGAAGGAGGAGAATGAATGGATCCAGTTGGGTGGATAAATTGAGACGAATGGATGGGAGGGAGAGTGGGAATGAGGAAGGATGGGGTTTGTGAAAGACTAATTGAATAGAAGGATAATGGGGTAAAAGTTTGGCCCCGGAGGCCCCAGTTTCTATTTGTGATGTCTGCATTGGCGATCTGAGAACAGGGGCCTGATACCATTCTACATGTGATTGTGGAGGGGAGTGGGCCCCCGTGGGGGCACTGGGTATAGGAAAGACCTGGGAGCCCGAGGCTGGTGGAGAAGGCCCTGGGGAAGGGCCCTCCCTGGGTAAGACGTTTAGATGTGTCTAAGCACCTGCCAAGGAGGGAGGCAGCCCAGCCAGAGGAGGTGGGGCTCCCTAGGGCTTTCTTTAAATGACAGAGACCTGTGGGAAATATGCTCATCTTTTTAATAAGTTTTTTTCCCTAGGAGCGAGAGTTTCCGTCTCTCACCTTTAACACTTTGAAAGTGCCCAAGACAGGGCGGGCCACCTCTCCCTCCCAGCATCTGGGTGCTCACCCTGCCGTCCTCTCACCTCCACTAAGTCCCCCAAGCCCAGCCAGCATTGGGCCCTCTGTCTCCCAAGGGACCAGCCCTGGGAGAAGCAGATGGGCCTCTGGAGCAGATTGAGGGACCCAGGTGTCTCTGTGGCTAGCCTTCCTGACTAACTGGGGATGAGGAAGGACGCAGAACCTTGGTTCCTCAGGGAGGTCATCTAGAAGGGCTGTTGTCCTCAGAGGTCAGCTGCCATCTTGGCCCTCCCTGAGAGGGAGATGGCCCAACCCTGAGGCTGGGGTGTGAAAGAAGGGGGCACTTTGCCCAGAGAAACTCACATCCATTTGAAACCCCCACCCCCCACACACATACTAACAGGCCACGGGCCACAGACACCTACAAAAACACTGAAACCCATGTACAAGCTCACATACCCATGCAGACCCCACACAGACTTGCAGTCATGATCGGACAGACACAGGCATGGTTCTTGTTGATTAGAGACAAGGCAGCCTCAGCGTTGCTGCTTCCCCAGACCCAGCCCAGCCTGGCTTCCTTGCTCAGAGCCTCACACGGATTCTGGGAACAGTGATGTCTGGCAGGCACCTGGTGGGAGGCAGGGCAGCAGGTTCCATGGTTCCCTTGCGCTCCCCTCATGTGTGGCTCCCCACCCCCTACCCAGCCTCAGGAGTCAGCTGGGTCAGTAGGCACTGCTAGCAGCTCAGGCTCAGCAAACGGACATCCCCCAGATGTCCCACTGCCTGCCCCTGCCGGGGCCTCCAGTGTTGGAGGAGGGACCATATGGCCACTGGGGGAAGGGAAGAGCCTCTCAATTCGAAACCCATCACCACCCTCTCCAGCTCCTCCCTGTAGGTTCGCTGGCCTCCAGAAAGTCACTTCTCTCTGTACCCCTCCTCCATCTGGGAACCAGGCCTGGGCTGTCTGGAGGGGTGAAGGCAGAAGGGGACTTGAGCCCGGCAGGGGCCAGGGGTCGCCACTTATCTCCCTGAAGTCCCCTGTTTCTGGGGCCAGAGAACCTGACAGTGGGAGTGAGAGGGGGCAGGCCGGCCATCTCTGTTGTCTCCTGAAAGAGAGGGGTTGGAGGGGCTGTCTCATCACCTGTCAACATGTCCTGTATCCTCAGATTGCCTGTGGGGTGAGAAGGAAGAAAGGAGAGAACGGGAGGGAGAGGCCAGAAGAAAATGCCTTCTCTAAACTATGGTGCCCTAATGGTGGGACTGGGGTCTGGGAAGTTTTGGTGGTAAGTGGCTTTGTGGCTCTCACATCACACCAGGAGAATGGACTAATCATCAAGAAAGTGATGGTCTAAATGGGAGTAGAAGCAGGATGGGAGGAGAGTGGCAGTCTAGTGGTGGACTGCAGGGCTGAGGGCTGAGAGTGGGGCAGATGCAGGGGGAACTCCAGCTCGGCCAGGTCTTGAGGGCGTAGGTGTTGGGTGGGTGTGAGCCAGGAGTGAGACCTAGGGTTGGAGATACAGATGAGAGGGCCATGGGTTGACAGGGAAGCCCAGAGAGCAGGGGAAGGAAGAACGAGGCAGGGGAGGCGAGCAGAGCCTGCGCACCCCTCAGCCCGCCCTCCTTGCCCATCTCTGCCTGAGCCCCAGAGCCTTCACTGCCCCCTCCACCTCGATTCCAGGGACAGGCAGACAGGTCAGGGCCCCTCAAGGTTCTCAGGCTGTGAGCAAGGAACCAGAGTTGGGGCTCAGCCCCCTCCCACTCCCTAACCTCAGGCTCCAGCCAGCCCATTTTGTGAGGGTTCAGTGAGTGCTCACCCCTCAGCCTCCCCACGGCCCGCATCCCTGCTCTTTCGCTTTTGGTCCCTCAAACCACTGAGGGGAAAGGGTCTGTCCAGTCCCATTAGGCAGAAGGCCCCTGGAGGGCAGAGTGCTGACGTGGGCCTTGTTGCTGATGCTGCCGAGGTGGCCCTTGCCCCACCCTCCACAACCTGGGGCCAGAACTTGGTCTCCTCCAGCTCCAGGAAGGTCAGGAGGGGTTTTTGTCCCATGAACACCCTTGGGGGCAGCCCAGGCCCATTCCCCTGGGGTGTTCAAGAGAGAAGACCCAGCATGACAGCTGAGCATCACTGCCCAGATCCTGGGCCTGCATTCCTCCCTGCCTCCACCATCCTAACTCATCGTCCTCTCGTTCTCTCCCACCTCTCCCTCCCCATGTTACCTACTACACAGGCTTTTTGTTTCTTGTTCTTGTTTTACAAAGGAGCCTAATGGAAGCTTTGCCCTTGAAACCAAACCCTGAGATGGCTCTTCTGCCTGTAAATCTTGGCTGGCTTCTCTACAGTCTGGTGTTCAAATGGGGGCACCAGGATCTGGCTGTAGCAACTTGTTCCTCTCAAGCCTCTGAGATGGCCTGTTTGCGGAGCCTCCTGGTTGGTCTCCTGGATACCCCATCACTCCCGGAGCACACACGTAGGTGAGCAGGATGAGATTTGGACTCTACACTTTTTTTTTTAAGAACGAGTTACCATTTATTGATATGGTACATCATGTGCCAAGGGCTTTACAAATGGCCACACTTTGAACCAGGTGTTATTATTACTGGGTGGGGGCTCTTAATATCACAAGGGGTAGGAAACAGGCTCAGAGAGGGAAAGGGACCTGCTCAAAATCACACAGCAGTGCTTGGGCTGGAAGGCAGTTGCCCTGCCTTTGTTCTGTTACACCCTTTATGGCCAAGGTGTAGAAGGGGATAGGCACAGGTGCCAGAGACAGCTGTGGTTGAGTCTCTGCGCCTCCTGTAGGCTCAGGTAATGCCCCAGAGGGCCTGCCTTACCTGGTGCAGCCCATCCAGATGACTGCTTGCGTATCTTATAGGAGTTGGCACTCCTATGAAGCTGTGGATGAGGAGGTAGAGAATACCCCTCCAAGAGCAAGGTTAGGGGCCTGTGAAACCCGAGACTCTTGGAGGTCAGTAAGAAGTAGGAGAAGAGGCAAGTCATTTGAAATTTTTATTTTTCACTGAACTGAAAGAGGAAATCCAGCTTTGGAATCCAGAGAGAGTTCTACAGGAACAGAAGAGAAATTGGCTGGGCCCTGGGCCCAGAGAAGGCCTGGAGCCTCCTGGACTACTGTTCAGTGCCAGCTTCATCCTTGGCACTAAGCCCCTCACATAGCATCACTCAGCTTCCAAGAGCCAGAGCCCACAGTGGCAGCGCTTGAGACTATGGCTGCAGCTGCTGCTCTACCCAAGGAGGGGTGTGGGGCTGACTCTCAAGGGTCAGGGAGGCCAAGCTAGGAAGTCTTAGAAGTCACCCAGTCCATTCCAATTTTATAGATGATGAATTGAGGCCCAGAAAGGGTGGTGGGTTTTAAGGAGAATAAATGTGGAGACTTGGACTCAGGCCTCCTGTCTGTTGTGAGTGTCTGCTTAAAGCTCCCCTGAGCATGTCTGAGTGTTGGTGTCTAGAGGAGCTAGGCACCCAGGGGAACTGGCCCATGTTTGTGTCTGTATGTGCCAGGATGCATCTGTGACATACCCCTCTGCATACACCAGGACCTCTGTGTCCCTCTGTGTGTCCCTCTGTGGGTTCTCCTGTGTGCAGGAACTTGGTGGGGGTGGGTGGCTGGTCAGAGAGGGTCAGGTCTATTCCTACAATCCTGGAAGTCCTTCCCAGGCTGAGTAGGGATGGTGGGTCCTGAGGGCTAGTGCGAGGAATGGGAACTTTGCTCCCAGTGGAGAGGGTGATAGTGGAAGGCAGACTGGAGCCCTGGATGAGAAGGGTCCTGGGGCTGGCCTGGGGCAGGGAGACAAAGCCAAGATGGGATATGGGTCCCTGGAAGCTGAGACACACTTTCAGTGCTTGTGTGGGCCCATCCCTCTGGTCACCCCCGTGGTAACCCCAAGGGAAGTAGTCACATGATGTGGCACTTCTCAGCTGATTGCTTGAGGTCCCCCAATGTGCTCTGGGCCTTGTCCTTGAGTGAGCCGAGGTCCAAGCCAGGGAGGCTGGCCAGCTGCCCAAGGACAGAGGCCCTCTCCTCCTCCTCCTCTGTGTCCTCCTCAATCATCTTGGCCAGCTCCCGGGGCAGCTGCACGTCTCCACCTGCCATCTGGATCTGGCTCTCATCTGTCTCATTCTGAAGGGAAGAGGGAAAGGGGTACGGTGGGGTTGGAGGTCTGTGGGGACTCAGAGTTGAGGGGCAAGGAGGAGCCTGGACTGCGTTCCAGGCCCCAAGATTCTGGAACTCCAGGTCCCAGTGAACTCAGCCCCCCTTCTCCACGCCAGGATCAAGCTTTTGATGCTTGGGTATGGAGACCTTGCCCTTTCACACCACCTTACTTCACCCTGAGATACTGAAGGAGAGATACGAGCGCAGTGAGTAATGACAACATAAAAATACTTCAGAGTCAGACTGAGTCAGCTAAGTTGTGTGTTGACTGTCATTAACTACACTGAAGAATGTTACCCATCACAGTGATAGATTCCATTCATCCAACAGCTATCACATGGCTGACACTGAGCTGAGTGCTTTTAATGCTCACAACAACACTGTGAGGTAGACATTATTTTCTCCATTTTACAAATAAGGAAATTGAGGCTCAGATAACATTAGTAACTTGCCAAAAGTCACACCACTAGGAAATGGGGGAGCTAAATGTAAACCTATGTCCCTCATTCCAACATCTGTGTCCTCTTTGCACAGCACCTACCTACTGATTGTCATTGCACTTCCCTGTCCCTCTGTGGGCCCTTTGACTTTCCACTTTATGTCCTACTCAGTTACAGCCAAGTCTTCTCTCTCCTAGTGAACTCAGAGTTCTGTGATGGCAGAGTTGTGTCTCTTATATGCTTAATGCAAGCATTTGAGGAATGATCCACTCCTAGCTGAGTTTGACTCTCCCTTTAAGAGATTTTCAAAAGACTAGTACCCTGTGGGAAATCAGAGGCAGCCAGGGGCTCAGTTAACATGTACTGAATGAGTGAATATGACATTCACATATCTGATCCTCCAATTCAAGTGGAAGATCAAGTTCAGGTGTACTGTAGCCTGTGCTTCCCTTTCTCCTGAGTCTAGCTTACTTCTGGGCAGGGGGAGTGGCTTGTGTCTCAGTTCCCTCCTTAGGCAACAGGAGCAGAACTCTTACATGGTCATCTGATGCTGCAGAGCCTAGAGGAGACATCCTCATAGCTGCTTGGGCAATCAAGGGGTTACTTTACTCTCTGCAGACAGACTTCATACTTTGGAAGGCAACCAGGGGTCTGGGAGCAAGTGCAGGCTCAGCAGGTACAGGCTTGATCTCTTTTCCCACTCCCGTCGCTCTCTGGCTGTGTATGGCCATAGCCAAGTCCCTTAATCCTCTGAGCCTTGGTTTCCTTATCTGTAGATGTGGGTAGTAGCTACCTGGCAGAGTTACTGAAGGGTTAGGTAAGGGCATGAAGATCAAGCACACAAAGTGCTGCCTTCTCTCTGTCCACCTCCCTCCCTGGGAGTTCAGAAGCACCAAGAGATTTTACCCCTGAGGTAGAATCTACTGCCTTCCAACTCTTCATCTGCCTAGGCCTGACTCTGGGTTGGGTGAGTGGGAGTTGGAGGAGAGAAGGGGCCTGGATTGACTCCAGAAACACAAACCCATCTGCACTGGGCTACCTCTCAGCGTCAAGCCCTGGCCTTTGGCAGGCACTAATTAACCATGAATGAATGAAGAAGTGAGAGAATCGATAATTTAATCAAACACTCCCTGAGAGTTGCAGTGCCAGGAGTAGGGCAAAGGAGTCCAGAGCCCACAGCTCAGGGTCCCAGATGTGTCTTGCAGCCCAGGGTCCTAAAGCTTACCTTGGGCAGCCGGTATTTGTCTCGAAAGTGGCTCCGCAGCGTGGCCCGCTCTGCCTTCCTCTGCGCGAACTGCGCGTCCCGCTCCATCCTGTGGGGGCACCGGGGGCGGAATCACCGCCGGGGCTGAGAAAATGGGCGGGGCCTGCGAGGAAGGGGCAGGAAGGGTCTCTGTGTCCTAGCTGAAGTTTACTTGGCTCCCGCCCCGCCGGCCGCCAGCCGGTATGTTGGGTGCTCTGACCAGCCAAGATTAATCTTCACTGCCTCTCCCGGGTATCACAATGCCCTTTATTGCCTCCGCACACGTCGCCCGACGCAGCTATGGGGCACCTCTGACTGCTCTCTGGACCCTAACATAGGTGGCGTCCGACTCAGTCTGCCTTTTCTTTCTCTGACAGGTTGTGTCAGTGTGGGGAAAAGTATTTGGGACAGACACGGGTTCGCATCCTGGCTCCACTACTTTTTGTCTTTGAGTAAGTCATTTACTTTCCTGTTTTGTAAAATGAGGATAAGATTTTGCAGCTCACGAAACTGTTATCATGATTAAATGAAATAATAGCTAACATTTAATGGTTTGCCATGTGCCAGGTGCCTTGCTAAGTGGTTTATGTGCATTAAGTATTAACCCTCAAACATATATGGCATGTTTTATCACCACCCACATTTTACAGAAGAAGAAACTGAGGCACAGAAAGGTTAAGTAACTTGCCTAGGGTTACCCAGCAAAAAGAAGTGAAGCCAGGATCTGACCCAAGCAACCTAGTGCGGAGTTGAGCCCCTAACTCCACTCCAGGTACCTCTCTATCCCAGCATTGTCCTCACACACGTAGCCTCAATATCCAAACGTGCCCTCATCTCAGGATCTGTCTCCATAACTGATTCTCCCTTAGCTGCAGTGCTTTTCTCGGAGCCTCAGGCTCAGAGGAGCTCCAGTTGGAAGACACAGACGGCTGAGACCAGATCGGATTAAGGGATTACTTGTTTCGTCAGAAATGCACGTGCCCCCACCTCGTCTCAGGCCCCTATCGCCCCTGCCCCCACTCCCTCTGCGCCCGAATATAAAAGTGGAGTGGGGTTCTAGGTTGGAGGTGGGGTGGCTCTGGGAGCAGCCTAGAGGGCGCCGCCCGGCCCTTACCTCGTCTGGAAAAGTAGGGGAGGGGCTCGGGGTCTGAGACTGCCCTAAGGGTGGGCCAGGCGGCTCTTGGGGGGTGGGGAGGGCCGTTGGAGCCAGGAAGGGATGCCACTCACTTCTCTTCCACCAGTTGCTTCTGATACTCCTCATACTCCTCTCGGCTCATGCCCTGCGCTTCGGCGGCCGACTTGTCCCCGTCCCCCTTGTCCTCGCCGCCCCCCAGGCTCCCAGTGAGATTCTTCAGCTGGCCGCCCACCATGGTCTTCACCATGAACGCCATGGTCTTCGCTGACCCGGGCACCGGACGCCGGTTACCACGCGGCGGGCACCGAGGCACGTCCGCTCCTACTTCAGCACTAGGTCTCGGGGACAGCTCCCGCCTCAGGCAGGCGCCCCACGCTCTGCACCGCCCACCGCCCGCCCCTGCCCGCCTCCATAGCCCCAAACCCCTCCTCACAGGGGGCGGGGGGCATGCACGGGGCTGAGCAGACTGAACCACGTGCCGCTCCTCACTCCTGCCTCCCCAACGTGCCTCCTTCCATGCCAAGCTCTGCTGGGCACTGCTGACAACGGATTGGGGCTGCCGTTAAGGGGGGGGGGGCGCGGGGGGGGCGCTCCCTAGGGGAATGAGCTGTGCTGTTATGCGCCCCAGAACCTTGCTCCCCCTACTTCCTTCTCCCCCGGATGGCTGATAACCAGGATTTCAGCTGGGAGGTGCGAGTAGCCCTGGGCTCTACCCCAACCTTCTTTCCAACCCGCCGCCCCAGCAGCTGCCCAAAGAGCTTGACGCTGAGAAAGGGAGGGAGACCAGAAAGTGGGGAATCCCAATTATGGCTCCATGGGTTGCCTCTCAGAGTTCTCGGTCACGTGCCTGCCCTGCTGATCCCTGGAGCTACAGGGAGCAGGGAGAGAGTTGTTCGTGGTGATGCTGGCTGGGCTGGACCAGAAAGGGCACTTGGAGGCACCCTTCCTTATTCTGGGTGAATTTGGGGACAGTATTATACACAGCTGTGACGCCATCTCCCATCATAGTCCCGAGTTCAGGCCTATGGGGTATCTGGATTTTTGGCAGTCAAGCCAGCCCTGGGCCTCCTTTCCTGCTTGGAGCCCACTCCCAGTGACCATCTGGAAGAAGTTGAAGCCTTCAGAGATTAAGGTGATGCTAGAAGGTAAATGAGCATATCAAAGCATGGGGAGAGGAGAATTGCCTTTAATAAGGGTGGATGTCCCCAAAAGCTAAGGTGTGGGTAGGAGCTGGGTACCCAGAGGCAGAAGACACCGGCCAAGTCCCCCACCCTCAGATACATGTTGACTTCCTAGTGATGAGAAGTGGACATTTCATCAGGGCTTCGAAGTAGGTCATGCCTGTATGCTGGGGGAGAAGGGTTGCCTCCGCAAAGCCCCCAGGGCCCTGGGGATTTGTGGTGTAGAACTCAGAGGAAGGCTGCATGTGGACAAATAGTCCTGAAGGCCCTTGTCCAGCTTCTGCTTGCTGCCGGGGAGAGAAGAAGGTCACTTGGGCTTCTCCCTTCTGGGTTCTTGGGACCAGGCTCTTTATATTTACTGCACTCACCGCCTACACACTCACTGGACCACAGCACCCCCTGCTCTGAGAACTTCTATGACACCCTTGGTCTGTTCCATCAGGACCACACTTTCTTCCTGGCATTCAAATTCTGTCCAGGTGGCTCCCGCCTTATGACTACCATTGCATTCCTATGTAACATAAGCCTATCATCATTTCCACCCTCATACCTTTGCTGTTCTCAGCACCTGCAGACCGTCTCCTCTCCCATTCTGCTTTTAAAACTTAGCATACTCCACTCCTCCTCCAGGACCATCACAGCCCACACCGATTCCTTTTGTCTTGAAATACCACCTAGAAGGACTACCCCATTTCTGAGCTCCTTAGCACATCTTACATCTCTAAATGTCTTACTCGTTTACAAACATTCATCAAGAAGAAACTGTGACATGTCCCCAAACTTTTAAATTCTCTTTGCCCACTTTCACAAACATTTTGTTCTAGCAGTACTGAACTTGCCACTTTTTCTCCAATATATATATATGTATATATATTTTTCATGCTTCCACATCTTTTCACATGATGTTTCCTCTACATCAGTGCTTTTACTTATCTTGTTGGGCTTGAAACACTCCTAGTTGCCTTGATGATCCATATCAAATATCCCTTCCAGGTGATTCCCTGATCTCCCCAAGCTGGCTCTAGTGCTTTTTCCAGCACTTTTTAAGCCCCTGAGCTTCCTGCTGTCATGGTACTGATCACAAAGGATGTGACTGTTAGTTACTTGTCAGTTTCTCACATTAGAGAGTGAATTCTGTAAGGAGAAGACTCAGATGGGACCAGCCAGCTGAGCAGGTAGTAGAGCATCTCTATGGAAAAAATGGGCCCTAACTTGGGTACTGCTCCTCGCCAGCTGGTGGATCATGTGGATCTCCCCACTGGAACCTTAGTATCCCCTCTCTCAAACTGAATCTCTATGGCCCAGACCCAAGAGATGCCAGGTAGGTGTGGGAAGTCCTGTGCATGGGAATGCCCACCTGAAGTGTACATAGCAGAAGAAGCCTACAGTCTGGATGAGGAGGAAGAACAGGAAGATGCCAGGCTGCAGGCACGAGGAAATCCTTGGGGACCTGCCAGGTGAGCGAGGGTCCTTGGCTGCTGCTCTCTGAAAAGAGATGTTCTAAGATCTTAGATCAGCTTCTTACTCAGAAGGAGGGAGGGGATCTAGAATCTGGACCACTGTGGGGCTTTGTTTCCCTCTCTCAGTGTTGGGGTACCCTGTCTCTTATCCAGGGAACTTGTAGAGGGGGCAGGGTACAAAGCTGCCTCCCCACCCCAGCTCCTATGTCCCTATTTGTGGGAACAGCCAGGAGGGCCTGGGGCCTGGGATCTTCAGGGGGCTGAAAGCTCTAGAGATAAGTGAGAGAGAGAGAAAGAGAGAGTAAAAGACAGGGTGATGGAGAGGGCAAGGAAAAGAGCAAGATGGGGTAAGGCACAGGAAAGAGCGGACTTCACCACTAAGCTTTGAATGATCTTGGGCACAGCCCATTCCCATGTATCTTCTGGTCATTGTGGGAGTTGGACCAAGTGGTCTCCAGGGCCCTGCTGGTACTGACAGTCTGTGGGACTCTCCAGAAAGCAGAAAACGCATAGAGAAGATGCAATCTGTGTGCCTGCATGCCTGTGCGCATGCACACACAGACACGGACACAGGTGTGCCTGACAGGAGTCCCAGGGGGGAAGGGCAAAGGCAGGAGGGGCCTGGGGCTGTGAAAGTGCTGGAAGAAGGGGGCTGAGCCCCATGGTCCTCGCTCCTGTCCCTCTCACCACTGGGCCCCTCAGGTTCTTCTGCAGGAGGCTCAGGATCTGGGCCAGCTCTGAGAAATGATGCTTGGTGCCCACAGGCAGGTAGAAGACCTGGGCTCTTGAGGCCATGTGAGCAGCTGCATCCCTGGTACAGAGTGGAAACCAAGGGAGAGAACCCATTATCCCTTCTGATTGCACCCAAAGTACCTAATTATGGATTTCCCATAATCCTCAAAGGCAGCACCTGGGTGAGGAACAGGCGCCACCCATAAGGCCTCTTTTGGGGACTGATGGTCTTTCCCGATGCTGAGAACTTCTCCTTGAGACACTTTAGCTCAGAGAAGCATCTCCCTTAAACCCCAACCCCAGGGTCCTTAGGCTCTGCCTTCGGTCCCTTGCCCTCAGGGATTTAGACCCTCCCTCCTCATGTTCCCAACCCAGGGGAATCTAGATGAAGGGAGGAGGGCTGGGGTTGGGCTGCAGCCACAGCATACAGCCTGAAGCCCTCCTCCTCCCATGGCATCAAGGTGACCCCCTGCCCCCAGGGCTCCACGGGTAACTCCAGAGGCCTGGGCCTAGAGTGGGATGCTGAGGGGCCAGAGGTGGGTAAAATGAAGTCAGGGACTGCCCATCCCCCAAATGGGCCTGCTTTTGGCTGTGTTCCCTCCAGGAACCCCCTCAAAATGTCCCCTCCTTCCAGAAGCTATCACTGAAGGAAGGATTTTACTAACCCTCCCTGGGGTGAGAATGTCTCAGGGAGCTGTGTTTAAACACGTAGTTTCAAAACTTTAAACTTGATTCAGTTAAACTCAGCTCAGTTCAACAAACCTAACTCTGCCCCTAGCCCCTCCCTGTTTTCCAGGCTTTGTGCTTGCTGCTCAGGAGATGAGGAAAGTATTAAAGGACTGATGGGGACTCTTCAGGCAGAGAAGCAAGTTGATGGGTGGGGACTCCTCTTCCCTCTCCCCCCAGGATCCTCCTCTCTTGGTGCCCTTACCTCATCTCTTGCAGGTCTTGGAGCAGAGTCTGCTGTCCACGGAGTAGGGCACTGACCTTGGCTGAGTCCTGCAGGAGTACCAGCCTCTTCTCTAGGGTCCAGGGCACAGCCCCTCTCCTCAGAGTTCACCTTTCCTGGGGATTTGCAGCCCTCTTCCTTCTAGAAGCCTCACTCCGTTACCTGGGCCCTCATTTTGGATACACTAGGTTTATCTGACCCTTTGCATCCTGGCTTCTGATTTTCCCCTCCTCCCAAACCCTTCTCCCTGAGAAGTCATCTTGTCCCCTCCCTCCCCATCCCCCACCATCCCCACCCCCTATCCAGGTCCCAGCCAGTCAACTCCCAGTGCTTGGGCTGCATGGAGAGGTCACCCACCTCTCTCAGGGGTGGGTGGAGCCTGGCAGGGGGAGTCCTGGGCCTGGCAGTAGGATCAGGAAGATGTGGCCTTGGAGGACCTGGTCCCTCCCCTCTGCCCTATTCCAGCAGCCCAGGCTCTTCTGCTCTGTCCTGAGGACACGAGTCAAACCTCGAGCTGCCAGAGCCCAGCAAAGCTCACAGGAGCCTCTGGCCCCTTCTGCCCGGCATCTAACATCTTGACTGAGCTCAGCTCTCAGGCCCCAGGCTGGGTCTGCCATGGGACGTGACTCCCCAGGGGAGAAGCCAGGATGGCAGTGGAGGGGAAACGAGGATTCTGGTGCATCTGAGCATTAAGCAAGCGTATGCGAATCAGATCACATGTGGAGCTACATGCAAATAAGCACCCGGTCTATTTCTGTCACTTGTCTAGAGATCCGCATCTGAATACCTGGCAACTCCTTTCCCCAGCCCCAGCCATGGGCTCTGTGGGCTTTTGCTTGTGCCAAGCCCCCCAGCCCCCCACCTCACTCCCCCGGCTGGCAGATCCAAGCCACCCTGACACCTGCATTTCACCCCTGCCCTCTGTTCCCTCCAGAGCTTCCCAGGTGGTGCTAGTGGTAAACAACATGCCTGCCAATGCAGAAGACATAAGAGATGAGAGTTCGATCCCTGGGTTGGGAAGATCTAGAGAAGGGCATGGCAACCCACTCCAGTATTCTTGCCCCATGGACAGAGGAGCCTGTGGGATACAGTCCATGGGGCCTCAAAGAGTCGGACACGACTGAAGCGACTAGGCACGCACACACGCACTCCTATCTCTCCAGACCTTGGGGGAGACGAGTTCCTGGGTAGGATGCTTGCCCCTCTTTCTGGACAGAGAGCTCACTGATGCCATCAGATCTGGTGCCTATGGAGCTCGGCTTCTCCGAGCCTGTAGGCAGACCCTTGGGTGTTCAAAGGGCCACTCACCCAGCCTTCCTCAGGCCCAACCTGGCCTGGGGATCCCAGTTTCTGCTTCCACTGCCGCTCAGCCTGTGCCAAGTGCTTGGAGAGACCCTGGAGGGCCTGCAGGATCTGGCTGTGTCTGTGCAGTGTCTCCTCCAGAATGAAGCTTTGTTCCCCTGGGGATCAGGGCAGAGCGGGGATAGGCAGGCCGCTGGGGTGGGCAACAGATTCTGTCTTTTGAAGCTTTCTTGGAGGGGCAGAAACGTGTGGCTTCTTCCTCTAAGACTCTACCCTGGAAAGATGTGTCTAGGTGGTGGGTCAGAGCCTGCTTAGATACGGCCTCCTCAGAAGCCCCCCTTCCCGCTGGTTAAAGGGCTCTTGGTTCGAAGGGAAGAGGATACTGTGACCCTCAGTCGAGTCCCTGGCCCACCTGCTTGTTCCCTGGGTCCCTACCCTCTTCCTGGACTCCATAGTTCAGCTTTGGAGTCATGTCTTCCTTGGTGCCCAGGCCCAGCCTTGCCCGCAGCCCTTCCAGCTGCTTCGCCAGGTGGAGCTGCTCCATCTCCAGAAAGGGCTGTGAGGGAGGCTGGAGAAAGAAGACACAAACTTAGGCCCCAAACCCAGAGGAGGGCCAGGGGAATCTTCCCACAGGGCATCCTTCAAGCCCTGGCCCCCTCCCTGACCAAACAGTCACCCTGGCATAGGCCCAGTCCTCCCATCCCTACTGTACCTCCACCACACTCACACACACTCACACACACACACTCACACACACCTAGTTCTTCCTCAGCTCAGCCAGCAGGCCCAGTCCTCCCAGCCCTGCTGTACTGCCGATCTTTACACTCGTCTCTCCCACTGTGGCCCAGACCCCAGCAGCTCCCTCAGGCCTTTGTCTATGCCACTCCCTCTGTTCCTTCAAGCTCCTCTTTGTCATGCTGTCTTCCTGCTCGCCTGGCTGGTTAGGACCCCTCAGTGCTCCCATAGCTCCTTGAGGACAGAGCCTGGCTCTGGATCATCTCTGGCCCCCAGCACTTCCCAGCACAAGGCTTGGCCTGAGTAGAGCTCCGCAAGCAGGTAGAGATAAGGGTTGGAATGACAGGTCTGACAGCTGGACATGAGCAGAGTATCTGGAGAGGGGAGGGATCCCTGAGCTGCTTCTCCCCCAGCCCTCCCCCCAGGGAAGGCCCAGGTTCGGCATTACCTCTGGACTCGGCTCATGCAGACTGAAGGTCAGGAAGGACAGGACATCATGGTCATCTAGAAAGCAGGGTAGTGAAAGGAAGGGAACTCACTCCCTCAGCCCTCGCCCCCAGCCTCCACCATGTTCCAGGCAGGCAAGAGATCTGGGTGACTTTGAGCAGCTCTGACCCTCATCTTGCCTCTCTTCATAGGAAAGTTTTGAGGATCAGATAAGCAGACGGGTGGACTGTGAGGATTGACTCCAACAGGGAGGTAGAGGGGGACCCCCAGTGAATGGGAAAACTGGACAGTCCTGACCTAGAGCCAGGGCCACAGGCCAAGCAATACCCTCAGGCCCAGAGCCTGGCTGCTACTGGCAGAAGAACCACATAGGGGCTGCCTCCTCCTCCTGACTCTGACCACGTCAGTCTCCTCCTTAGTAACCTGACGTGGCTCCCCAGTGCCTAGAGTCTAAAGACTGAAGTCCTGGCATTCCAGGACACCACCTCTGCTTGCACCCTGCTCTCTAGCTGAGTTCCTCCACAGGCTCTCCGTTACATCACATCCTTTTGCTCCATTTCCTAGATGTCCCTCGTGGCTGACCCTCTTCCTCTTGCCCCACAGATCCCAGAGAGGGACCCCGTTGTGGAGCCAACACAGAAATGGAAGTGAGTTGTGTTTTACCCCATTTGAGACTTTCATCAACTCTGCAAGGCAGACACGACCTTCCCCGGATGGTAACAGAGGTTCAGAGAGGGTTTGTGGCTTTCCTGGGTCCCACAGTGAGGAACTGGCTGGCCCCACCCTAGCACTTCTTATAAGGGGTGTTCAGTGGGCACCGGTCCTCTCCCCAGAAGGCCCTCACCTGCCAGGATGCTCGTGGCTGCCAAGACCCCAAAGAAACCTCCAGGGGCCAAAAGCAGGGGCCCCACATTGACACAGACCTCATCCGGGTCACTGGGAGTGAGGCCGCTGTTCAAGGACACCTGAGGGACACAAAGGGCATGAGTCCCTCCCCAGGGGAGCCCACTTCTCTCCCCCAGCCCCAGCAGGGGCAGTGTCCCCACCTGATTCACTGGCTCCCTGACCCGGAAGGTGGGCGGGCAGCTTGGAATCAGAGTAATGTGGAGGGGCTCGCACACCTGGGTTCGTGGCAGCTCTCCCAGGCATGTGCCGGGGCAACTTAGGAGTCTGTATAGAGAGCAAGAATCCCTATGGGTGTTGCCCGTGTGTGCCAGGGACCGTGTGTGCTGTCACAGGTGTGTCTGTGGGATCGTGGGGATCCACAGAGCTCTGAGCCCTGTAACCTGCACTCCCTGCTCCGTGCACCCACAAAGGCAGGAGGGACGACTCACACGCAGCCTCTGCCCCCAGTAGGTGATCCGTGCTCTGAAGGGGTATGGCCGGTTCCGGAAGTCCTGGCGGCAGGAGCCCAGCACCAGGCTGCCTCCATCCCTGTGGGCACTTGGAATCCAGCCAGGCCACACAGGACCCAAGGCCTAACCAGTAGGGGTGGTCCCAGAGGCTGTGCTGCCCAGGCCTGCAGTGCCACCCGCCCCTACTGGTACTGGTCTAGCTCCAGCCTCTGCTGCTGTATTCTGCTCTTGCAGCAGAAGAGAGAGGAGCCGGAAAGGAAGCCTTGCCTGGCAGAATGCTGGGACTTGGAATCCACAGAAGAGGCCAAGGCCCGCCCTGGGACGCGTCCCTAGGGCTCAGCCTGGACCAACAGTGGGGTTTCTACAATCCCCCAGGCCCACCACTGCTTCCATGGTCTCCCACTGGCTTCCTTCTGGGTACGTTTGGCCCATAGCAGGACAGACAACACAAGACCCATCCTCGCAGACAAGGACAATATAACCAGCCGGCCTGCCCACGGGGGTGAAGCAGCTGGCCCAGGGGGTTTGGAGTGCTGAGACATCCTGAGTGTCTCTGGGCTCCTGGAGACGCAGAAGCTCTCATGGCAGAAAGCCCGTCACCACCGCCTTCAGCCGAGAGGGGGCAGCACCGAGCAAGGGAGGAGCCGGCTCCAGGGCCCCAGCAGTGTGTTTGCCCTCTGAGCCCCTGTGACCTTGGGCAAGTTGCCTCACCTTTCCAAACCCGAGTTCCCCCATCTTTAAAATGAGGATAATAATTGAAACTACCTCATAACATTGTTATGAGGGTTAACCAAGCCATGAGCGTGAAGTGCTTGGCGCAGTGCCTGGTGTACAGTAAGCTCAGGTCGTAAATGTTAGCAATTATTCTAATTGTTATGAGCTAAGAGGGATGTTTGCTAAGAGACACTGACGAACTGGCCCAGCTACTGAGGAGGCATCCTGGCTGCGGAGGGATGGGCAGCCACGTCATCGGAGAGAAAGGGATGGTGCTGGCAGGCAGGCAGGCAGGCAGGCAGGCAGGCAGCTGGTGCGGGAAAGGGCGAGGACCTTCCACCGGCAAGTCTGGCCTCAAATCTCAACTCGGGGCACAGCTGTGTGACCTGGGGCAAATCACTTCTCTCTGGGCTCACTGTCTTCACTTGTAATTGGGACCTAATAGTCCCCACTTCTCAAGAGTGTCAAGATGAGATGATGGCAGTGCAAACACTGAGCAGGGCCTCACCCTGCGTCATTTCACTACCCCCGCTGCCCTGGGGCTGCTGGATTCAGTGAATTGAGGACTCCGTGGAGTAATTCCCAAGAAGAGCAAGCAAACTCTGGTCTCAGGACCTGGAGGAGGCATAGCTGGGGCCTAGTGAGAGGGGGGCCCTGGGCAGTGTCATCAGCTCAGATGAGAGGACAGCAAGGCCACCGCCCTAGGAGGGGGGCTCTCTGTCAGTGGGCTGTGTGGGTAACCACCGAGCTCCTTGCAGCCCAGGAATGAGGCAGGGGTCAACCCAGGCGGGCCCTTACCCAAGTGGCTCGTAGGGGGTGTGCCCGTCTCTGGCCAGCACATGGATGGCAGGGCTGTTCTGTGTGGGAGGTGACAAGCAGCCTGAGACCTGGGCATAGGGCAGAGGGCGAGGGTGTGGGCGGGACGATAGGCAGGAGACCACCACTCACCTGGGGATCCTGGGCTGAGGAGTCAAAGAGGATCCCAATGCCGTCCCCTGAGTCCGGCGCCCCCAGGACAGGGCCTACCTGGCCCCGGCCCCGGGTGTACCACACGGCCTGCGGGTCCGCAGCTGCTCAGGTCAGGGGTCCCTGCAGGACGCTGGAATCCTGGGCTCACCACCAGCTCCTCTGACCCACCCCCTCTGCCGGACCTTTGTGGGGACCACTCACCATGCCCTGGGCTCCCCGGCGCCCCGGCCCGGTCACCCTCATCTGTATCTCCACCTCCCAGGCAGGGAAGAGGACGGGGGTTGTACTCCACACGGCGCCACTCCGGTTCCGCATGGATGGGGCCAGCCGTACTTCTTCCAGGCCCGGGATGGCATCTGCGGGCCAGGGCAGCTCAGGCCCTGGGCCCCACCAGCCCCTGCTCCCCATCACTCTCTCTCACTGGTCTAGGCTGGGCTCCAGAAGGAGGAAGGAGGGAACATCACAGCCAATAGGTAATAAGCCGGCTGGTCAGACAGTGGAATGCACCAAAGAAGTGGGGATTGAGTCTTTGCCGGGGGAGGGTCAACGAAGTCTCCAGACACACATGGAGCTCTTTACCTGCATTCTCACATAAGCCTCACTGCAAGTCTGTGCAGCTTGCTTTTATAGGGCCCCATTTTATCTTTCAATTATTTATTATACTATTTTTGGCCACATGGCATGGGGGATCTTAGTTCCCCAACCAGGGATTGAACCCATGACCCCAGCAGTGGAAGTTTAGAGTCTTAACCACTGGACCACCAGAGAAGTCCCAAGACCCCATTTTATAGATGAGGAAGCTGAGGCTCAGAAAAATTAAGGAACTAAGTGAATGGGAACCCAGCTCCCTCTAACTCCAAAGTACAGGCCATTTCCACCATGAGAGAGATTTGTGTCCAAAGGGAATAGCAACCCACTCCAGTATTCCTGCCTGGAGAATCCCATGAAGAGAAGAGCCTGGTGGGCTACAGTCCACGGGGTTGCAAAGAGTGGGACACGACTGAGCAAGTGAGCATGGGAGCATTGTGTTTCTCAGAGGAAGAAAGAGAGGCCTGTGAGGGGAAGGACAGGCCGGAGACCACGAACACAGGGGAGCACCCTGAGAGAATAACCAGGCGGAGGGCCAGGACTCCAGGCTGTAGACACATGGGTATGTCCAGACACAGGCAGGCCTTTCTGGTGGGGGCACCTAGGGGGCATCTCAAGGTGGGGAAAGCAGAGGTGGGAACTGGCCATGAGGGATGGAGTGAGTGTGAGAATTACCACTGATGTGGGTGGGATGGGGGGAGAGGGAAGGAAGGAGTGAGAAACTGAGGCAGGTTTCGCAGGAAATGGAGAAAGGAGACCAGAGGCCTTGCCCCAGCTGCCTCCACTCCCCTGCGGCCTGCCAGCCTGGAACCTGGCCCAGGGCCCAGACCCTGCCAGCATGTCCTGGAGACTGCTAATCCAGCCTGTTTGCTCGGCAGAGGCCAGAGCTGGGGGCAGGGAGGCTCAGAGGCTGCAAGGCCAGGAGGGCTGGAGCCCTTGGGAGCCACCACCGCCTCTGAAGTGGCATGCAGGAGGCAGAGGTTGCCCATGTCTGCCACACTTCTGCACTGGGCCTCCGGTGGATTGTTCAGGGGACCTCACTGCAGACTGCAGGCTCCTCGAAACTGACTCAGCCCTGTGTCTCTGGGCGGGGCACAGAGGACATGAGGGTGAGTCGGATAAAAGGATGAATGAGCGAATGGACAGTGAGCATATCTCTGAGTGACCTTGAAGAATGTGGCTCTACTCCCCCATATGTCCTGGAACACCCCAGACTTGGTGTGGCCCAGAACAATGAGTGTGGTCTGGGCCCTACCATCCTGGTCCCGAGGCAGGGCCTGCTCTGTGCTATGGAGAATAGCCTCCTCCTTTGTTTACCTCCTGGATCTTTGTGAGGGAGAACTGGGCCTAAAACCCTGCTAAGAGGGCCTGTCTTCTTAAAGGGATATTTGCTCTGGTCTCAGGAATTATGCTGTTTTTCAGAAATTACACCTCATAGACACAGAAATATACAATGGATCTGCTTTCTCTCTTTGGTTTGGCTGCTCGGAGGCTCTAGACCAGGCTCATGGCTCAACTCTGAAGAGTGGGCAGGCTTCACAGCATATATTTTGGCAGCAAGCCATGTTCTTGGACTCATTTCATGCCTCAGTCCTAACACTATGTCTCATTCTTCTGGCTCACTCCTAATTTAAATTCCTCTCAGTTGCATAGGTCCATATAAGTCCTCAAACATCTTTTTAGAACAAGACCGAGTAGAAGACAGATTCTTTGTAGGTCTGGGTTTGGAAGGCCCTGAATACAACATATGGGCTAAGATGTTCTTGTGCTTGCTTCCACCCAACAAACACGCAGGGCAGGGCTGGGGCCCTCTCTGGCAAAATAGCTGGCCACGAGGATGCCTCCCTCCAGGCTGCCCCCCAGGCCTCCTGGACAGCCACAACCTGACAGTGTAGAGCCAGAGAATCAGTCTGTGCTGATCTAAGCTGCCTTGTGTCTATGAGTCTCAGACTCAGCCTATTAGCATGTGTGTGTGTGTGCACAGGTCCATGAGGCAGGGTGGTGAAGGGTTCTCCAAGGAGAGGTAAGAAGAGGAGAGAGAAGTCCCAGGGCAGAGAAGGGGAGAGGCAGAGAGGAGAAGCTAAGGCAGATGGGTAGGGGTGGGGTGGTGGTGAAACAGGAGACAGGTCGGGGGGTGGGTCCTGGGGCCCCTGGCACTGTCTGTCCCAGGCCTGGCCCTGTCTTGGGCACTGGCTGTACTGGCAGGCCCACTCCCCACCAAGTCACGGCCACCCAGAGCTAGTCAGCCCCTCCAGTGTTCTGAAGAACACTGGGCACGGCTGGTCCTCACCCGACATTTTACCTCCGTGATGGCTCCAGAAGGGTATTCCAGCCCCAGGCAATGCCAGCCTTGGTCCTTTGAAGCTGAGCTTGTACTCAAATCTTCGCTGAGGCAGATGGCCCCCCTCAGGGCTGTGGGGGTCCAGGAGTATGAGGAGGAGAAGGCAGAACAAGAGATCCAGGCCACGGACCACCCTCATTGCGAAGGGATCTTGTATCCGGGCCCCAGGGTGGATTTGCAGCTGGGAGGATAGGGAGGGGCTCCTGGGGCAGGGCCAGGTGGGGAGGAGCCAGGATGGCCCAGAACCTGGGTTTTTGGCACCGTCCTCTCCCTCCCTCCCACCCTCAGCGGCTCTGACTTTCCTCCGTGCCTGGGATGGGCCCCCTTGTCCTGGCTCCTTCCCACGGATGGCTGTCCCTGCTGTCTGGCCATCACCCATCCACCCCATCCTTGCCTGTCCTGCTCTTGCTGCCTTGATTCTCAGCTCTCTCCCATATTCCCAAACACTCATGCCTCTGAGCAACCTGGTTTCCTCAACAAAGAAATTATGTGAAAATAAAAAAAAAAAAGAAATTATGTGAAATAGAAAGAGAGCCTTAAGAGACAGAGCAAATAAATGCAATGCATGGACCTTGTAAGGGGAAAAATGAGACGGGGAAATTTGAACAATGGATATTTGATTAAGGGATTCTTGTTAGAATTTTTAGGAATAATAATGGTATTGTGGTAGAATTTCTCTAAGTCTTACTTCTGGAGAAATATACTAAAGCTTTATGGATGAATTGATATAACATTAGGATTTGCTTCCAAATCTCCTAGAACTTGGGTGGGAGGAGGGGAACAGGGTGTGCATGGCAGAGAATTGGCCTTGAGTTGTTAACTGTTAAAGTTGGGTAGTAGGGACATGAGGGTTCCTTGTACTCTAATCTCTACTTTTATATGTTTGATAATTTCTATAATGAAAAAAGTGTTTTAAAAATAAGCAATCCTGGGACTCCCTTTGTGGTCCAGTGGTTAAGAATCCTAGCAATGCAGATCGAACGTGGGTTCGATCTCTGGTCGGAGAACTAACATCCCACATGCTGCAGAGCAGCTAAGCCCACGTGCCACACCTGGAGAAGGCTGCATCTCGCAACGAAAGATTCCACATGGTGCAACTAAGACCTGAAGCAGCCAAATGAATTAAAAAAAAAAAAAAAAAAAAGCTAAAAAAATCCTGTATCTCAAATATTTTCATCCAAATAAATTTTGGTTTTCCAGAGTGGCTCCAAGAATTCTGGACAGCTTAAGTTTTACTGTACTTTGTAAACCCCCAGTAGAATTAAGATACTGAAGCTCTACAAGTTAATTAAAACCACGGCTACAAATGGAAAATTTTAGGACATGCTAAAAGAAGAACTTCATTTCTCTACACTGAGCCCTCAACCACCTCCACTTGCTTCTCCCCCTTCCTTTTCGTAGCCGAGCTGTGGAAATGTGGGCTCCCCTCCAGCCCTGCTTCCTTGCCACCCCCTAAGTCCTTCCAACTCCTGCCCTCCCCACCCCCGCGCCCCAAGAAAACTGTTCCAGCAAGGCCTGACAATGCCTGTTCTCTGTGCCTAGTGGACACTTCTCAACACGGTCTCTGCAACGTGAAATACTGTGGACACCCCTCCCCTCCCCCTGCTTTGAGAACCCCCACCCCAGGGCTCACCTGCCTCGCTGCTGCCCCCAGCCACCCCAGGAACTGCTTCTTGGTCACTCTTGTCCCTTCCTGGCCCCTCCCACCTCCCCAAAGGCTCCACATGCTACCTGGCCAAGCTCGTCCACACCCAGGGCTTCAAGCACCATCTCTGTGCCCACGATCCCCAAATCTCTGCTTTTAGTCCAGCTTCTCCTTGAGTCACAGGCCCAAATAAACATTTAACTCTGGAGGGGACCTTTCTGCTTGGATGTCACAAAGGCTCCCAGGCCACAAGTCCAAACCAAACTCTTCTCCAAACCCCAGCACATCCTCCTTCAGGGCTGGGGTGTCATGGGCGGTACCACCCACCTTACCAAGTTGGAGACTGGAGTGTCCCCAGAGCCCTTCCACGGTCCCCTCCTCTCCTCAGCCGTCAGCAAGCCCTTCAATTGCTCCTGCCACCCTCAAACTGTTACCTGATGCTTTAATCTCTCCAAGCCTCAAGTACCTTATCTGTAAACTGGAGATAATAATAGTGTCTCTCTCCAAGAGTTGTTTGGAGGGTTAGATGAGATAATGCATCCATTAGAACAAAGACGGGCAGAACTCAGCTCAGTAAAACACCAGCTGCATTCATCTTTCTCTCCACCTCCTACCAGGTCCCTCAGCCCAGGCCTCCATCAGTCACCTCCTGCCTGGCCTGTCAGCCTTCCTACCATTTCCCTGTCCCCATTCACTCTAGCCAGACTGCAGCCAGAATCATCTCTCTAAAATGCAGACCTGGCCAAACTCTGCTCCTAATCCTTCTGTTGTTCTTGGTCATCTTTGCATAAACTTCTCACAGGGCCTGCAAAGCCAGGTAGGGTCTAGGCCCTGCTTTCTCTTTAGCCTCACTTGCTCCCAAACCTCATCCCTTGGCCCCTTAGCCCCGGCCACACTTAAGCCTCTCAACTGCCTCTCACCTCACTGCCTTTGTCCAGGCAGTGCCCTTCCTTTAGCAGGATCACCCTCCCTCTCTGTCTCGGATGGTCCTCCACTGTCTGAGAAGCTCCCTCTGACCTCTGCCTCCCTGGCCTGGGTGGCAGTGGCGACATCCACCAGATTTCCGGGTACCAAACTGAGTTCTGAGCAGGTTCCCCAGGTCCATGAGCTCCTCGGGTGAGAAATCCTGTCTCACTCATCTATGATATGCTAGTGGCCAGGAGAGCACAAGTGAAGGATGAGAGAGAAGGAAGCGGGAAATTAAAAACTGTGAAGGGGGTGGAGAAGTAATGAAGGGCTGGGGGCAGGAAAGGGCTCATACCACCAGGTAGAATATCTGTCCCCTGTGCCTGCATTCCCACAGGGATCCATCAGCTGGATCTTGCCCCTTAACTCTTGTCAACACCCACCTTACCAGGTGGTGAACTTACTTGGCACAGTTCTCCATTATGTCACCTGCTTGGCCCCTCTTGTGATCCCATGGCCACAGTCCTCTTTGGAGGTTTCTGAACCTGAGCTGGCTTCTAGACCAGTTAGTGAGAGCTGATCATCAAAAGACACCCAGATCCTTGCTTTCAGTGAAGTCAGGCTGGGAGCATGAAGTCCATCCTGGTATTGGGCACAGAGTGGATACCAGCACACTCTAGATCAGAGCCCCCTACCCCCGACCCCTGTCCTAGACCTGTTAGTCGTCTACCAGTGTGCCACTGCATGGTACCCTCTCCTTGGAATCTCACCAGGACAGTCCCTCTCCCATCACAGACCCACTGCCCCTCATGCTCTGGATTCCAGCTGCCAACCTCACCCTTGGCAAGCTTCCACTTGGAATCACTACCATGCCCTCCCCTCTCTACTGTCCACCTCCCTCTCAGTATGTGGACACAATCTCGAGGTAAATGTTCTTCCCTTTGGCAGTCAGATTTGCTTAAGCCGCTACTGCCTTAAAAATCCTTTCTTCATTACGGCTGGATTCCTCCAGACTGTCTTACCTTCCTGCAGTCCTTGCACCTCCTCTAGCCATTGTGATCGTGATCCAGAATCCACCCCCACCAAACTTTTGAGTCTTGCTAGGTCACCAGTGACCTCCTTGCAGCTAACCCCTACAGCAGACTGTTTCCCTCTCCTGTGTCTTCTGAGAAGTAGGCAATCTGCTGGCTCCTCCCTCTTGGAATGCTGCTACCCACCCTCTTACCTTCTCATTCACCCTTCTGATCTCAGCTTACGTGCTGCCTCTTCTGGGAAGCCCTCCCTGATCTACACATAAGGTCTGATTCCCATGCTACACGTTTCTTTCATAGCACTTATCAGTTTGTCTATGATTGTCTTCCCAACTGTGAACTCCACAGGGTCTGTTTTGCTCACTGCTGAACCCTAGTCCCACGACACGGTAGGGCTCCAAGTATGTGTTGTTGAATGAATGGTCTGGTTTTAACAAAACGCATCTGGCTGCGTGCAGAGAGAACAGACTCGGGGAGGCGAAGAGGCAGCAGCACTGAGCTGCGGGAGGTGATGGGGCAGGACCACAGTGGGCTGAGGAGCAGACACGAGGCGTCCTGTTCAGTCAGAACTGCCTGGATTTCAGGTCCTGTAGGCTGGGAGAGGACAGGTCAGAGCCCCAAGGACAAGGGGACACTCCACCAGCTGCCTGTCTCAGTGAACAAAGTGAAACCTCATAGGCTCTACACTGACCACTGGCCCCTGCGGAATCCAGGGACAGTCTGCCTTCCCCATCTGTGCCCCACAGGGCTGGGCACACGTGGGGGCGGGGTCAGCGATGCCCCATCTCGGGTGAGCTGTGAGAACGGCCAGCAGCTCAGAGCCTCCCCATCCCGGTCACGTCTCATCAGCACGATACGTTTTTACTGCCTCCTACCAAGGGGAGCCCATGTCCAGCGGGTCAGGCCTGGCTTTCTCCCCCGTCTGTGCTCCAGCCCTCCCTGTGCTGAGGGCCTGAACAACACGGCAGGAGAGGCAGCTGGGATGCCGGCGGGCGGGACCCAAGCCCAGGAAGGCCCGAGGCCAGGCCTGCCCGGCAGCAGGATGCTGGGGGAGGTGGGTGGTGAGAACTCCCTCGCGGCAGACACAGGACACTCGCTCGTGCAGCTGACACAAGGCGGTGGCTACATCTCCCCGCAGTGCTCCCCACCCTGCCCCCCTCACAGGGCAAGCACAGCCTCACTCACGAGAGACAGGGGGATGGACAAGATGGCACAGGGATGCGGGACCGGGTGGGACAGGCAGGCTCGGCGTCCTCATGGAGTGGTTTATTACGATTCCATCTCACAAGGCAGGTGGGTGGGCGGCAGCGGCACATGGACTCCAAGCCCCTGACAGACGTCTGCCTCGGGCGCATGCAAACAGTGCAACATGGTCAAGCGCAGACATGGGGCGACCGAGGCGACATGGACACGGGACACGGGGTGGGGAACAGGGCCAGGGCGATGGGTCCCTAGAGAGGGGCCTGGTCTCCCCAACCCTCATGGGCAGGACAGGAAAATAAGATTCGTACTTCTTGTAAAATGCCCATTTGCTGGGTACTTTCTTTCTCCTTATCTTGAAAAATAATAAAAAATAAACACACGGAAAAAAAAAAATCTCAAAAAAAGGAAAGGAATAAAACTCTAAGAAGGCGAGAGATGGGAGGCCAGGGGAAGCCTGACCACAGTAGGGCGTCTACCCCCCGGCTCTTCAGCCTCCTCCCATCCAGGCCCGTGGGCAGGGCTCCCAAAGCCCCACAGATGGGTCCATGGAAGAAGATGCCAGGCCTAGGCGGGGTCTCCGGGGGCCAGAGGGGGCGCGGGCTGGGACAGGAAAGAGGCCCACTGGCCTCCTGCTGGGCTCAGTTCGGGTTTGGGCCCGGCGAGCAGGGGCACGAGGTCTGCAGTCTCTCCGGGTTCAGTCCCCACAGGCCCTCGGCCTGAACAAGGCCGGCAGTCACAGGTGCAGCTCGTGGGTCTTGATGTGCTCCAGCTGCTCGCGGAGCTGCAGGAACGAGGGCCGCGTGGCGGCATCCAGGTGCCAGCAGTTCTTCATGACCTCGTATACTGCAGGCGGGCAGCCGTCAGGGGCATCCATCTTGTAGCCCTTCTCCACCCGCGGGACGACGTCCTTCAGGGGCTGCGGGTAGGTGGGTGGTGTGAGTCGGTGCAAGGCCTGACCCCGAGGGGACCCCTACTTCGCACTCCTCTCCATGACACCCCTAGTTCTGTTTCAGGTCCAGGTCTGGGGTGCGGCCTGCGAGGACCCCAGGGCGGGTCTGCAGCTTCCAGGCCTCAGACGGGGGAGGCAGGGCCCAGTGAAGCCCCCACCCTGCCACCCTCCCCATTCTCCAAGCCCCAGTCTCAGCCCAGCGCCCACACTCACAATTCTTGGATAAGGCACTCGCCCAAAAGAGTAGATTTCCCAGAGAAGGATCCCGAAACTCCACACATCAGACTTGGTGGAGAATTTCTGCCATGTGGATGGGAGAGGCAGTGTCAGACCTGGGAACTGGGGGTGGGGGTGACCAGGAACCCCATCCACCACAGCTCAGGCCCAGAGGAGAAGCCCGCCCACCTTCTCTCTTAGGGCCTCGGGGGCTGTCCACTTGACCGGCAGCTTGCCCGTGTCCTGGGTGCTGGAGGCCTCCTTGGTGAGGCCGAAGTCGCTGACCTTGGCCACGTTGTCCTCAGACACCAGCACGTTGCGGGCAGCCAGGTCCCGGTGCACAAAGTTGTTGCCCTCCAGGTATTCCATGGCCTCACAGACGTCTCTGGGGGTGAGCCACCCACACGTCCCCTCAGACAGGGTTCCCATAGCAGGGCAGCTCCCCACCCCCCAATCAGGGTTGCTTCACTCACAGTGAGAACTTGAGGAGACAGTCTCCGCCCAGCACCGACCGACCCCGAGACCGCAGGTAATCCACTAGACTCCCCTGGGGCAGGACAGACAGACCGACAGACCCCATAGGTTAGACTTGCCCTCCAGACCTCAGGGGGCTTGGGGCTGGGTAAACGGCAACACTCAAGGGAGGTGTGAGGAGAGGGGAAGGGCAGGGGAAAGGTCAGGACATCAGTCCTGAAAGAATATCAGATCCTACACGCTGGACACTGCACTCAGCAATCTTCATGCATTGTTTCTTAATTCTCATAAATCTCTGAGGTAAACTTTGTTACTAACTCCCTTCACAGATGAGGACCTGAGGTTTGGAGAGGTGACACAATTTTTCCAAGGTCATCTGGAATGGTCATTCCACTGGTCACCTCCAATGAATAAATGAAGCTAGGACAAAAGCCAAGCCCCAGTCCCTTCAAAGCTCAGTTGGAGAGCAGGGACCGAGGGAACAGGGGCCCAAGGGTATGGCGGGGGGCTTGGGGCAGGCACACACCTTGGCCATGTACTCGGTAACGATGTACAGCCCGCCCTTCTCCTCTACGATCACGCCCAGAAGCTGTACCAGGTTGCTATGCCGGAGTTGCCTGGGGCGGGACGGGGTGGTCAGAGCCTGCCAAGCCTCCCCATCACCTCCAGGCTCTGAGGCGACCACCCCACCCACCCCCTGCCCCAACTCACGTCATGACAGAGGCTTCAGCCAGGAAGGCCTGCGCAGTGGCATCATTCTTAATGCACTTGACAGCAACTTTGTTCCCTCGGTAGTCACCCAGCATCACGTCTGGGGGAAGATGGCTGGGGCTTGTTCCCTGGACTCCCCACAGACACCTGCCCTTCCCAGGGTTCCCACCCTCTCTGGCTCACCTCCAAACTCCCCCTTCCCTATGGTCTGCAGCAGCTTCAGGTCCTTCATGTTCAGCGCCCAGCCGCCTGGGTAGGAGGTGATAGAGGGGCAGGAGGCGGTGGTCAGGGAGCGGGGGTTAAGTCAGAGCAGGGGTCGCAGCAGAGGCAGACTGGACTATGACATGTGGGGTTCCCTTGAGGTCTCAAGAGCCTCCGGGATGGGGGTCATGCCAGGAAGCCTTGGGGGAGGAGGCGGATGGGCAAGAGAGGGGTGGGGGTGCGGGTGGCACTCACTGCGGAAGAACTCATCCTGAGCGGCCACGGTGCCCTCCATGACCTTCGGCTTGATGAGGCGAGTACAGAGTCCATCTGCATCTGAGGTGTAGTGCTGCAGGGTGCAGGGCAGCCCATCAGGACCGGCCCCTGGGCACCACCAGTGGCTCCCGTGCACCGCTCTGGTCTGACCACCAGGGGGCAGCAGAGGCCGGTCCCACCCAGTCCAGAGTTGCTTTGGGGAGGGAGGGCTCCCCATTTCTAGCAGGGTTAGGGAGGTCCAGACACACAGCTTGTCTCCCATGCCACCCCACAACCCAGCTGCTGGATGAACACCGGCTGTTGCTATCACTTGGCCTCACCAGCAGCCCTGACTTTGTGTAATACCAGCCTCTAGCCAGAGGACCCCTGCCCCAAGTCAGGCCAGAGAGGGTACAGCGCTGAGGGTGGCTGCAGGAGGCACGTGAAGGCTGCCCGGGGCAGAGCGAGCTTGGGGAACTGCTGGAAACAGGGGCCACCAAGGTAGAGCTCGAGGGGACACGCTTATACACACATGGTTGGGCAGACAGTTCTGAGTGGCTGGAAGAAAGCTAGCTCTGGGATCAGGAGACTCAGATGTAGTCCTGGCACCTCCAATTCACAACAGTGTGACCACCAGCAGGTCCCTTAACTGCTCTGAACTTTTGTTTCCTAATCTATGAACTGGGTTGCCACCTCTGTGTGGAGGCACTGTGGGGTCAGAGATCAACCCTGGCACACGAAAGGGGCTCTACGGAGGCGTGGGGAAAAGCAGGCTCGCCGAGGCCACGGGACCTGCCCAAGGTCACCCCGCCAGTGGCGGTGGGGCTGCAGCCGGAACCCAGCTGGCCCGGGGGGCCCTGCTTACCTCCACCAGCTGCATGAGGTTCTCAAAGTAGACCTCTTCATCGATGCTGAGCTTGCTGGCGTGGTACATGATGCGGTAGTGCTCCACCTTGCCATCACAGCTCACGCATAGCGTGTAGTCCCCAGGGTAGTTGGTGCTCTCCCGCACCAGGAACAGGCCCGTCTCTGGTGGGCACAGGAGCCGCTCTGCCTGTTCCCGCGTGATCTTGCCGTGGAACCAGCTGCAGGGAGGCCAGGCCTGGGGTCGTGGCAGCCCAAGGGCAGTGCCGGGCTCCACTTCCCGAAGGCCCTCCCTCTGGCTGATGCCTCCCAGGGGTTCGTGGCTCAGACAGGCACTGAGGCCCTCGTCCTCTGCTTCCCGCCCTTCATCCCCTCTGAGGTCCACACCTACGCCCTTCCTCTTGTCTGGAGAGGCCCTCATGGACATCCCAGCTCTTACTCTTGCCTCCCTGCTTTCCTGACTCTCTTCCAGGGGACTCAGGGCTCCTGTCCTCCTCCCTCCCAGACTGGAGCTCCTGATCACTCCTTGGAGGTACTCACGGCATGAGGCTGAGCTTGGTGCCTGCCTTCACACCCTCCCGCTTCTGGACATAGTTGGCTGGGATGATGCCCTCACGGCCCACCTTGTTCTTGGCTTTGTACCAGTTGGGGTCCTGGGGAGAGGGGAACCCAGACACTTTCTCAGGCTCACCCACCCCTGCAGGGGAGCAAAAACCCAGAGGTGGGTGGTGGGTGGGAGTGTGAGGTCCCTGGTTACCTTGGTGACAGCCACAATGGTGAGCACGTCTCCTTTGCAGAAGGGAAGGTCTTGCTCAGCAGTGCCGTGAAAGTTGTACTTGGCAATACATTCTGTACCGGATGGCCAGGCGGCCTGCAGGGCAGGCGACAGGTGGGCGGGTGCAGCCCGGGGCAACCCCCACCCACCTGCCTGCACGCCTGCAAGGTCACAGCCTCTCGCCTGGCCTCCATGAGCCTGGTTGAGGTGCCCCTCCTCCAGAGAGCGCTGGGTGCCTGCCAGCTGAGTTTCACCCCCTGGCCTCTTATATTGAGTGACTGCATCTGAATTCTACTTTGCTGAGAGCCAGGGCTGGGGAGAAGGGGAGCGAATCTACCCGCATCCTCATTCTCTCTCCTCTCGGCACCCCGTGGTGGCATGGGGACCCCCTGCTGCACCAGACACCCCACCCTTGTAGTACCTGAATTGCTGACATCTTCTCAGAAGATCTGGCGTCCCCGTGTCACAGGAAGGCCAACCTGTCACTTGGTACCATGGGAGCTGTGGGGAGAAGGGGGGGCTGAGGGGAAGCTGTGAGAAGAGACGGCTCCGCTGTCACTGAGATCCTGCTCCCTCCCCACAGCAATGTGAACAGATGCCAGAGGCTTCTGGAGCTGGGGTCTGGGGCAAGGGCTGCCCTTTCCAGTCTGGGCAGGCTGCGGGCACTGGGCAGGGGAGGAGGGCTGAGGACCCCCAACCCTGAGCCCACTGTGGCCTTACAGCCCACAGAATGACCGACAGAGGCCACAAATCATGGCGGGTGAGTAGCACCTGCCTACCGGCCCCATGGCGGGACATTAGCTAAGTGGTCTGTGAGGGACCACCGTGGGTGGTCACTGAGGGCGGCTGCGAACCTGGCAAAGGTGCTTGGGATTCTGGGGAAGTCACTTGTCCTCTGTGGGCCTCTTAGTTCTGTCACCGATAAAAACTCACCCAAGCAGTATCTCTGAAATCAAATGTAAGCCAGCTCCAAGGCCTGGCCACCCCACTTCCGGGCACACACCCGAGGGATGACAGGGCAGATGTTGCTGAGCCAGGCCCGGGAGAGCGCAAGGTAGCCCAGTCTGAACAAAGTGCACCCTGGGGACTGCCCAGATGCTCACGGGAGTGAGACAGGTAAGCTGCGTATGTTCACAGAACACTGGACAGCAGCAAACGTGAATAAACCACCACTGTGAACCAACACTGACACGTCTCTAAGCATCAGGCTAACCAAGATGCCAGGCAGGAAGCACACACGCCATGTGACCCCATTTGTATCAGGTTCAGAATCGGGGGATTCCCAGTGCAGGATGGAGACCTCGGAGGCGGCAGCTAGCTGACTGGAAGGGGGCAAGTTCACCTCTGGCCATTCTCTGAGCTGTACCCTGTCACTGGTGTACTTTCTGGTGTACATGTTGACTTCAATACAGTGGACTCCCCCAAGAAAGCTACCCCAGCCAACCTGATGCCCCCAGAGCAGCAAGTCAGCCCCGTCCTGCACATACACTCTTTGAGGCCCCAGCTCAGCACTCCCTCTACAACCATCATCTTCCCACACACAGCCCAGAGCCGCCATGTACCTGTCTCAGGAAGCAGAGGGATGGGACTACTGTTTTTTGCTGACAGATGAGGAATCTGAGGCTTAGACAGGACCGGTGACTCTCCCATGCCTATGGTATGTCAGAAGAGAAACTCCTCCATCTGCCTTGTTCCCAGGCTCATTCACATGATGGACAAGGTCTGGGGCCTGGCTGACATTCATGAGCAGTGGAAGAAGACCTTTAAATGCAAGTGCCTAGGGGTGTGAAGGGAGTGAGGACTGCAGAGCTCAGGTGGGCTTCCTGGAGGAGGGAGTGCTGGAGCTGAGCCTGGAAGGTTGCAGGGCTTGGAAAGGCAGGGGCACCCCAGCTGGAAGCCCATGGTGAGGGAGGGTGGGAAACAGATCCTATGGTCTGAGCACCCCGTCTCTGCTGCAGGGGACGGTGAGTATTTGGCCCGCAGGGATGTGGGGCTTCAAATGCCAGGTGAGGAGACAAGCTTGGCTTCTGAGGGCCATGGGACCTGGGGCCTGAGCAGGGGTGGGGGCGGTCTGGGCGACCAGAAGGAGCTGGGGGGAACCACCACCACCGCTTCCAGGCCCCAGTCCTCGGGCTTGGGTCGGGCAGACCAGGCTCTGATGAGTACACAGCGGGCAAGAAACCCAACCCTTCTGACCCTCGGATCTCGCACTCCGAAGGCAGGACAGGGACACCCTGCAAGCAGGCTGTGGAGGGAGTGGAACGAGCCCCCAGACTTGGAAGTGTCTGGCATCAACCCCTGCCCCTGGGGATAAAGGGCTTCCCTTCCTCCCGGAACACAGTGTTTCCTGTCCCAAGGCCAGCGTGGCAGGCTCTGCCATCTGGGCAGGGAGACTGGATCCCCCTAGACACACACACACTGACGCGACGGAGCCACCATGAGTATAGGAAGCAACTTTGGGCTCCCAAGAACCACCTGTGGGAGCCAGGAGCTCCTCTTGCCCCCATTTCATAGAAATGGAAACCGAGGCTCAGGAGGTTGCGACAACTTGCCCTAAGTCACACCACTAGTTAGGGGTGATGGTCTGGAACTTGAATCAGGGTCGCTCTGTGGTTGGCTGGGTCCTCAACCTGCAAGCCCTTCTGCATAGGGGCTCTGCCAGCTCTCCACATCCCCACGTCTCCCTCTCCCTCCACGGACGGCGCGGAGGCTGAGGTGCCGTTAGTCACCCTCTCAGCTGTCAGTTTGCAAACACTCTCTCCCCGGCCTGCAGCTGCCGCCGCGTCCCCACTGACTTGAGGATAATAATAAAAATAATAATAGGCCATGTTGGCTGAGCACTTACTCTGTGCCAGGCTGTCCTTTTGGCACATTATGGCTCATCAAATCCTCTAACAACTGACAGAGAGGCTATTATTATTCCCATTTTACAGGTGAGGATGCCAAGCTAGGCCAAGAGGCAGGTGGCCTTACCTGAGGCTACACCTGCAGGAGCATGCTGCCTCACACAGGTGTCAGGCCTGAGCTAGCAGGCTGTCCCATCCCCCTAATGTGCCCGCACATGTCCACAGGGCTGCCAGCAGGCTGGAACCACCCTGGCCTAGAGAAGAGAGTGCAAGGGGAGAGGGAGAGGCGAGCAGTGCTCAGGGGGAGGGGCGAGCCCAGGGAGGTCAGGGGGGCTTCCTCAAGGGCCTGGGTTTGGAGAGGACAGGTCAGGAAAGGAGAGGTATGAGCTAGCCTTCCCCTTGTGCTACTGGCTACGGCTTCAGGACTCAGTTTTCCCATCTGTACAATGGACTGGTGACAACCTTGCAGCTTCCAGGGCTGCCCTGAAGCCTGCTTTCTTTACACAGAAATCCTGCTGGCGGGAGCTGCAGATCCTCTCTGATGGCTCCTCCCTGGTGAAGTCACGAGGCCAGGACGACCCTGTCCTTACGGCCCTGAGGGTCCAGACGGGCTATCCCCCTCCAGGTCAGAGGCCACGAGTCAGCGGCTGGGAGGGGCCACTACAAACTGTGGCCTCTAGTCCGGCCTTGGTCAGGCACAGAGGGGCCCTGCCGGCGTTATCTGAACCTTGTTTCAGGCTGCTTTGTGGAAGAAGTGCAGGAACAGTGTCCTAGGAGTCAGGGGCTCTCAGTCCAGTTCCTGCTCTGTCTCCAACTTGCTGTGTGACCTTAGGGAAGTCCCTTGAGCTTTCTGGGACTCACTGGCTCTCCAGCACGTGAGCCAGATCCCTTTATCACCTGCAGCTCCTAGGACACTGCCTCCCTGCCTTGGCATTCCCTCTCCACCCCTCCCCATTCTCTACCCAAGGAACTTCCACTCAACCTTTGGGGTTACACAGGTGCCTAAAAAAAATGGAGCAGCACAGTCCCTGCAGCACTGTTTGGTGTAGCAAGAGGATGGGAGACAAATTTTATGTCCACTAATAAGGAACCAAGTAAATAAATGACCAGATATCCCCATAAAGGAAAAAGGCCAGCCGGGATGGGGCCAAGACGGATCTCAGGGTGTTGAAACAGAAATCTCCCCATGACAGAGTAAGTAGACATGGCAAATAACCAGCTCAAGTCACGAAGGACATGTTGCTAGGGGTACAGGACAGTGACATGGCATCTGAGGACCACGTTCCAGATTGACCAGAGAGGAAAAAGCACTTCCACCACAGCGAGATGTGGCCGATGCCTTGTTCACTAAGTGATCATATTAAGCAGCACCAATGAGAAAAGGACCATACAGACTGCCTCCTACCCCAAGGAGGGCACAGCATCCTCTGTGCGACGGCCCGCAGAGCGGCTTAACCTGACTCCAATTAGGGAGCCCAAATATCCGGCCTGACTTCAGAATCAAGGTCATAAAAGACAAAACAAACAAGCACAGGCTGGGGAATGTTCTGGATTAAGCAGGACACTAAAGAAACATGACACAACAACAAAATGGTAATTATGGGCGATAACCTTATTGTGGTAATTGTATCACAATATACATGTGTACCAAATCTTCACACTGCACACTACTTAAATTCACATAACACTAAGTAGCGATTATATCTCAATAAAGCTGAAAAAGAAAGAAAAGACACACGACAGCAAGACTCAATCAGTGATTCTGAATCAGATTCTGGATCAGAGGGAAAAAAATAGCTATAAAGGTCACCTGGGGACAACCTCGAGAAATGAAAACGTTAGATAATATGATAGAATTAATGTTAATTTTCTTAACTGTGATCATGGTACTGTGATTATATAATAGACCTGTGCTAAAGTACTTAGAAGAGGAAGGTATGATGCCTGCAAACTCACACTCAAATCAGCAAAAAAAAAAAAAGTATACACCACATATGTCTAGTACACAAAAGAAGAGGTAAAGCAAATGTGGCAAAATGTTAAAAACTGGTGAGTCTGGGTAAAGTATATATGGGTATTTGTGCGTGTGTACTAAGTCACTTCAGTTGTGTCCGATTCTCTGCGACCCCATGGACTGTAGCCTGCCAGGCTGCTTTGTCCATGGGATTCTCCAGGCAAAAAAACTGCAGTGGGTTACCATGCCCTCCAGGGGATCTTCCCTACCCAGGGACTGAACCCAGGTCTCCTGCACTGCAGGCAGATTCTTTTTCCATCTGAGCCACCAGGGAAGCCCATATATTTATTTTACTATTATTTCAGCTTTTTGGTAAGTCTGAAAAACTCAAAGACTGGAAAAAAAAAAAAAGCAAGGTGCAGGACATCATCCATGGTATATTACAATCCTTGTTCTTCCAAAGGACATACCATTCATCCCTGACCTCAGAAATGCACAGAATATCACTAAAAGACAAAAGCAGCTGATAGCAGAGGTTCTCTATCTATGGGAGGAGGAAGGAGGAGTGGGGATCAAGTTCAGGGAAATTTCCTTTTCTTTGTACATCTGCCGTTCTGTTCTTTGTTTTTTTAACAACATGTATCTATTGAGTGAGTGAAAGTTGCTCAGTCTGTCCTGTCTGATTCTTTGTGACCCCATGGACTATATAGCCCACAGAATTCCCCAGGCTAGAATACCAGAGTGGGTAGCCTTTCCCTTCTCTAGGGGATCTTCCCAACCCAGGGATTGAACCCAGGTCTCCTGCATTGCAGGCGAATTCTTTACCAGCTGAGCCACAAGGGAAGATCATGTATCTATTGCCTCCCCTCTAAAAATTAAGACTGAGTTTCCCAGGTGGCTCAGTGGTAAAGAATCCACCTGCCAGTGCAGGAAACACAAGAGATATGGTCCAATCCCTGGGTCGGGAAGATCCCCTGGTTGAGGAAATGGCAACCCACTCCAGTATTCTTGTCTGGGAAATCTAAACCCCGTGAACAAAGGAGACTGGCGGGCTACAGTCCCTGGGGTTGAAAAAGTCAGACATAACTTAGTGAATTAAACAACAAGAAAAAGAGCAAAAATTAAGATTAGTAAGAAAATAAGTAACTTTTGAAACAGACTCCTGCTAGGAGTCTTCCATGGTCACCTGGCTGTGGCGGCTGGCTGCTCCAGGCCTCCAGAGCCTCTCACATCTCATGGTCCAGTGAGAACCTCCCCGACCCTGGCTTGGGAGTCCTGCAGGAGTAAAGCTAGGCTGACTCACGTCCTAGCAGGGGCCAGGCCCAGGGCGGCTGGTCAGCGAGTGAGTACTGAATGAATGAATGAACCAACCAACGACAGGGGGAAGCTAGGCTTACTGCACCACACTGCGGTCCCATAACCGACAGGACTATATTTAACCCCAAAGGGACAGCAGCTGCCACCCCACCCCCACAGAGCTGGGGGCCAGGGGGCTTTCACTCCGACTTCCTGCCCCAAACCCTGCTCCCAGGAGTCCTTGTGCTGGGGTCCCGGGAACAGGCTGGGCATTGTGCCCAAGCGCTGAGGTCAGTGGCCATAGCCTCAGGCAGGCTTTCTTGGGAGCCCAGGCTGGCAGGGAGGAGGGAAGCCTGTACCAGCAGTCCCAGACACAAGGGCTCTCACTGTGATGCCCCCACTGGCCACTGCAGGGCGGGGGCACCCACCCGCAGGGGGCCTGGCTTGGGGAAGCCCTGCTTCTGCTTTTGCAAGGGTCTCAGGTGCTAAGCTGCGGACGGTGTGGGTGCTGGTTCCCACTAGCCAGGTGTGCCCAAGCCCTCAGCATACCCACTACACAAAATGTCTCAGGGCCGGGTTAACAGGCAAGAAACTGGGCACAAGGGCTCTGACCCCTGGAGAGGCCGAACCTCAAGCAACTGGGGGGCAGGAGTGCACCTGAGGAGGGCTGGGCAAGGAGGGGGCTCCCACAATCACTCTGCCTCTGGTGCAAGTGGGCACCCAGGCTGCGGCACTGCTGTCACACCCCCCACCCCAGGGCTCCCTCAGTCTTTAGCACCCCTGGGGGGCAGGAGAGGACTAAGGGGAGCCTCTGGTGTGAGATAAATGGCTAAGGGGAGGGGTGAGAAAATGTTTAAAGACCAAACTACAGCCAGCAACTCACAGGCTTTTTTCCTGCACCCCAGTGGCTCAGTGGGACCGGAAATCCCGTCTAGCGGTTTGGGAGAGGTGGGGGCTGGAGGAGAAGAGCCTAATGGGGAGCCTCCTCCCCCAGGCACTGCTGTGGCTGGAGGCTGTCACTCCTGGCCCAGAAAGGTTTCTAATTACCGCTCAGGAGCCTAATTACCTACATGCACTGGGCAGGGGGGACTCCAGGGCTCCCCATGGCCTTAACCCAGGCCTCAGTTCCGCCACACCCCTCGGCACAGCCTGTGGTCTTTGCATCTTCATCTGCCTACATTTACATATGGCCTCTCAGCACTGGTCTCCCAACGAACCCTTGAAAACCAGACTGTTCTTGTCCCTCAACCCAAAGTCCCCAAGTCACCTTACAGGTGGGGAGACTGCGGCTCAGCGGCCGGTGAGTGGTCTAGAACTTTGACCCGCAGATTCCCATCTCTGGTCTCCCCGTCTCAGAGAACATACAACCGTGCTACCCAGTGGAGGGAGAAGAAGAGTTACCAACACCCTCCCCCAAGGGATGGACTGTAAAAATGAAAGCACGGGAGCGAGAGCCTACTGACCCAATCCTGCCTTAGTTACTTCATCCTCAAAAAACCCCCGTGAGGTTTTACTGTTATCTGTTTGACAGAGGAGGAGCCCAGCTGAGGATGATCACCCAGCTTCCAAGGGGGAGAGCGAGGATTTGAGCTCAGGCTTGTCTGAACTTGGTCAGCAAACCCTCCACCCTCTCCTTGGGCAGGACTGATGACGTCCTGGACAGACAGGTGAGGGAAGGCAGCTGAGGGGAAACTGGCCGGCCCTCCTGTTCTGGGAAGCACGGGTTACATCTGTGCCATACCCTGCCCTGCAGAGACAGGTCAAGAGTTTGTTCAGGGCCACACAGCAGCTACAGAAGTCAGCAGCCCCACAGAGTAAGGGCTCCGGCCAAGGACCTCTGCCCCCACCCACCTCTTTCTCAAATGCTTCTTGATTTTCATGGCCCTGCCCCTCCAGGAAGTCCTCCTGGCTGCTCCAGCCTACGCAGATCCCCAGCTTCTGAGCTCCCACCAGCCCTGCCAGGAAGTTGGAACCACAGGCCTCCCCCAGCTGACTCCTCTCTGAGTCTGGCCTCCTCTACTGGTCGGCAGGGGGCTCTGAGGGTTCCCTCTCCCCTCCAGTCTCCCTGCGGCACCGCCGGGGCCAGCAGATGTCCCGGCCTGGGTGAGGAGCAGAGGTTAGGCTGAGAAGCAGCAGCCAGGGGGTGCAGGTGTCAGGTGACACCCAGGTCTTCACCCACCCGCACGGCTTCCAATCATGTGGAGAGTAGACCGGCGGGGGTGGGGGTGGGGGGCACCAGGCAGCCTCTCTTTTGCGTCTGGAGGCCCAGGGCGCGGAAGGGGAGGGGGAGGCGGAGGGAAGCTGCGGTTGGAGGCCCAGCCCCACCGAGGCGTTCAGAGCTGGTGTGTGATGAGAAGCCACGTTCATCACAGGACCTCAAAACCAGGAAGAGAAACCGAGCAGGCAGAAGGGCGAGCTGGGCTGCA
The DNA here is from genome assembly GCA_024291935.2 of Okapia johnstoni. Lineage (NCBI taxonomy): Eukaryota > Metazoa > Chordata > Mammalia > Artiodactyla > Giraffidae > Okapia > Okapia johnstoni. Next base: position 29,756,534 of record CM044326.1, read on the forward strand.
CTGGGCCCCCAGCTCCCCGGGGCCGGCCAAGGGGAGCCCCTGGACAGTCACTGGACAAACCACCTGGCCCTCCTGGGCCTCAGTTTGCCCATGGGAAAAATGGGATTTCCACCCCCGGTTCTGCCACTCTGGCCCTGACTGGTATGGGCTGCAGTATGCCTGAAGCCAGGGACCCTCCCCCAATTTGTGGAGTACTCCTGGTCCTGCAGTGGGCTCTGGCCTCTCCTGGGAAGCAGGGCTTGGCCCTCTGCAGTCAGCCTTGCCCTGCTTGCTTCTCCCCTCAGCCACGCAGGGAGCACACTAGCTCTTCCTCACCAGCTCTTTATTTTTAGGTCTGAATTTGACTTTAATCATTACTTAGCGGATTCTATTTCCAGCCCTTGGATGAAGGGACCCAGAGGAGAGGAGGAGGGGAGGCAGTGCTCCCTGCCTGGGATGGAGGGGTGGCCTGCTCCTCCACCCATCCTGTCCCCAACCAACAAAGGGGGGCACTGAGAAACACCCGAAGTGCTCACCCCGGCCAGGCCAGCATCTTGGAGAGGACCGCACCCTGTGACCTCATCCCAGCCCGGGCTGTGGGACAGGAGGGCAGCTGTAATGCCCACTTCCCCTGCGCCAAGACCAGGCAGGAGGCAGACACTCCAAAGGCAAAAGTCTGGCGGCCGGAGTCCGAGGTCAGGCACCGGGGAGCCCTCTGCATTGAATGAGCCACTTCGGGAAGGACCCTCTGCCTAGGTTAGTCCTGAGCCATACTGGGGTCATCTGGGGCTATGGTCTCATAGGCCCCGGGAGTGCCAATCTGAGACTGGTTTCCTCTTAGTGTCCCTGGGGTGGCACTAGGAAGGCACGCCCCCACCCCCGTTCTCCGGTCTCCACAGAAGCAGAACAAGAGGAAGCAGGTGATGTCACAGCAGTACACACTCAGGTTAGACCTGGGCAGCACCTGCCAGAGAGAGGGTTGCCGACACACGAGATTTCCCAGTGATCTGTGGACCATCTATGTTCCCTTCAACTCCCAGCTAGGAGGCTCTGGAGTCTGTGCCCCCTGGCCCCAGCTTCCTTCCCTCCTTCAGCTGCTCAGTGGGAGGATGCAGCCGGCATGGCTGTCCCTGGCTTGAGGCTCAGGATGCCTGGGTTCCTTGCCCAGTACTCAGTTTTCCCAGGGAGTAGGTCCCTGTCTCTACTGGGGAAACGTGGGGGCTGGCCTAGGAAGCAGCTGAAGCTGGGGGACAGGAGGCAGCCAGGCTCTTGGAGAAGAGGCCTCATTCATTCAGCTCTGATGCTGGAAGAACAGGAGAAGGGGTAGGGCCAGGCCCCAGAAACCAACCCATAGCCCATCTTCCACAAGGCGATGGGGCGGGCAGAAGGCAGAGGGGCAACAGGAAGGCAGAGAGGGGCGAGAGGACACTGGCCAGAGCAGTCTCTGAACACAGGGTTTCAGAAGGGCTCCCCAGGCAGAGACCACCCTCGGTTAGGTGAGCCATCAGCCAACCCTGGCCCCGGCGTCTTCTGCACATGCTGAGGCAGCCGGCTGTGGGCACTCTCTCAACAATGCCTACCCTTCTTACAGAGCATCTAGTGGACGCCAGGGGCTGTGCCAGGCACCTTCCAGTACCTGAGTTAGTTTGTTCAGTGTCTGCACATTCCCCTCTGAAGTAGGGATTGCTGTTGTGTATATAAAGGAACTCTGGCTCAAAAGATGACCTGCCCAAGGTCCCTCTACCCTGGCCTCAATGGCACAGCTGGGCCTAGAGTCACTTGTTGGCTGGGTGCCAAGTTGCCTACTCTCTCCAATACCCTCGGCTGCTATGGGGGCCTGTAGTAACAACAGTTACAACAGTGACAGACGGGCAACAACAGTGCACAAGCCTGGGGAGAGGGTTGGAGTACCGCCGCTATGGCAGAGCTGTCCAGAATATTCTGTAGCTTTTTAGAGGCAAAGTTACAGACTGTGTAGCAACATGAGAAAATGCCCAGATACAGTATTAAATGAAAAAAGGTGTGAAGCCACATACACCCAAATGACAACAGCAACGAAGGAAAAAAAGATCAGGGAGAGACTGGCTGGGAGCTCCAAGATACTAACAGCACTGCACTAGGGAAGAAACAGTGGGTGAGTTTTTCGTTTTCTAAATGGTCTGTAGTGCTGTTTTGTTACTTTCTAAATTAAGCACCCTAACACTACATACCTACACACTTAGTTTTCTCGTAAGGAACTTGGGCTTTGTGTCCTGGGGACCTGCCTGTCCCCTAGCTCTGGTCCTGTGTCTGGGACATCAAGGGATGGCCTTTCTGATTTGGGACAGCCCCTGAGACACACGAGGATCCTTCCCTACCTTCTCTTTCGCAGATGAAGCACCTTTAGGGTCTTTCTTTGAAGCCAAGACTTCAAACCCCTCAAAGATGGAGCCCAGAAGTGGACCCTGGCCGTCTTGGCCTATCAGGCTTGTGGGGGCAGCCACATCACACTGTGGACCCTGGGCCTCTGTCTCTGCCCGAACTCTGTCTGTTCCGTGATGGTTCAACCCCTAAGGGCCTGGTACCCTCTGCAGCGATGCTGGAGACCCTCTCGTGGTCCTTCTCAGTCCCAGGTCCAACGCAGACAGAAGAGCAGGGAGGAAGACACCAAGCTCGCCAGAGAAACAGTGAATCCCTGCACACACGCTTCCTGAAGCCAGACCCTTTCTACAAGGGCCTCGGGACCCTGGGCCGCACCTGACAGCTCACAGGCGTCCAACCAGGTAAGGTTTCAGCCCTAGGCCCTCGGGTTGGAAAGGAAGTTAGGGCTGGGTGAGGGGAGCCTCACAGACCCACCACATCTGTGAACCCTCCACTGTGCCTGTCAGGGCAACCGGAAACAACAACGATCAAGGGCAGAGGCCTGAGAAGGACAAACCTGCCAGTGGTCCCAGGGCCCCAGACACGGCTCCGTATCCTTCAGGGGACGCCCCACACCTCTAGGAGCAAGAGGATCCTACCACACTCCCAATCTCCCTCCTGCCACCTTCGCCCTGTTCCTGCTGGGGCTCCTACCAAGAAAGACACTGGGACCATCAGGGTGTGGGGAGCTTGGAAGAGACCATCTGGGTGTCCCCACTCTGACAATGCTCTGATGCCAAGGCAGTAGCGTGGTCGCTACAGGGCTTTCTCCTTCTCCCTCCAGATCCCAGTCACCAGCTGAGCCAGAGGTGTACAGGAGGGCTGAGTCAGAAGAGCCCACCGGACTGCTTGAGCTCAGAAGCAGGGGTACACCCCACAGGTGCCCCCACGCACTCACCACATCCCATGAGTGGGACCCAGCCTCAGACACCAGGGGGAAATCCCATAGGTAGGGCTGATGCTGCCTGAGCCCAGACAGAGGCAGAGCTGGGGCCGGAAGCCCTTTCCCTTCTCTCCAGCCCTCTGCAGGGGAGCACGTGCTCACCCCACAAGGTCCTATGGGCCAGGCTGGGGGCTTATGTCCCTTGTGGATAAAGGTACCTGAATCGTTTCCCTCCACCCATAGCAGTCCAGCCCTGCAGAGTGGGGGGAATGAAAGGACAGACAACCTAACTCTACCAGAGGCCTGGGCAGCAACTTCCCCCTTTAAGCCTCAGTCCCCTGGTCTACAGAATGGGAGGGGAGAGGAACCCCTAGTTAAGCTTCAAGAATCTGAAGGCTGGACACGCCCCTTCCTGACACCTAGCTTGGGCCCTGAGGAGCCTGGGAGAATGGGCTGGGAGACAAGGCTGCCAGCAGGTGGGGGCATGGTCCTAATAATGCCCAGTGTCACCTCCACCCAGGACAGAGGCCCTGCCCAGTTTCCCCACCCTAGGGTCAGAGGTCCCTTGGTACCGCCCATTCTCTGGGGGCCCTGGTCCATGCTGACCCCCTCCCTTCAGCCTCTAGCCAGCACCCACGAAGCGGGTGGGGGAAAGACAGACTCACGGTGGCCTGAGACAAGTCTGTGGGGCTGGAAAGGCAGTACCTCCCTCGTGCGCTCCCCTCCCAGTCCGGCTGACAGTGACTCCCGGGAGATTTCGAACCCGGGAAGGAGGGGGGGGGTAAGGGAGGTGGGGGATGGGTGTGGACGCCACGGCAGCTGCAAGAGAAGCGGGACGAGCGACCTCCGCCCGTCTCCCTCCGGGAAGCACTCGGACGCCCACCTCCTCTCCCGGCCCGCCAGGCACTCACCTCTTTCGGGGCACTGCGGTCCGGGCCACCTCGCTGCGGGCAGCATCAGCGGCCTGCCGGACGGTCCATGCGGCCAGGGGGGAGGGGAGGGGCGCAGGGGTCCCCGGGTGGTGAGGTACAAAGAGGTCTGGGGGCGAGAGGAGGAGGAGGAGGGACGGCCAGACAGAGGCAGGGGGATGGCCGCGCGGCCCGGGTCGGGGAGGGAAGAACGGCGGGGGAGAGGGGCCGGGAGGGAGTCGGGGGGAGGAAACAATGTAGCCGGCGCGGCGCCCCGGCAGAGTTCCGCTTCCGAACGCCGCCACCGAGGTTCGATGTGGGGACGTCGCGCCGGCTGCCCGGGGCGGCCCCGGACGCTGGTTCGGGGCGCCGCAGAGGGTCCCCGCGTTCCACGCCCCGGAGGCTCCGGCGGCCACAGGCTGGCTGGGGCTGGAGGGACCGCTGGCCGGGGGGCTGGCCCCGACGGCGGCGCGGCCGGGAGACCGCCGCGCTCGGACCCCACCCCAGCAAGACCTCCGCGCGCGGTGCGGGTGGGGCGAGAGCGGGAGGGCGACGGCGGTCTCGGCGGCGGCGGCGGCGGCGGCGGCCAAGCTCGGCTCGCCCTGGGCTCCGCTGGGAGGAAGCTCGCAGGCCTGGCGAGAGGAAGCGCGGCCCGGATCCTCCGCCCGCGGCACCGCGCCTGCGCGAGTGAGCCGGCCCGGCGCGCGGCGGGGCGTGGGCCGACGGAGCAGCGCCCCCTGACGGGCGCCGGGGACATTGCGGGGGGTGTGTCCGCGCGCGCGCCCCCTGCCCCCGCCTGCCCGCCCGCATTGGAGGCTCCCGAAGGTCCCTCAGGGAGGGCCGGCCAGCCCGCCTCGGCGCAACCTCCAAGCCTTCCCCGGTGTAGAAGCGACGGAGGCCAGGCCTCGGGCCCTCTCCTCTGATCTGTTTGTGCACAGGAGGCCTCACCCGCAGGAGCATTCATCCGTTCACAAGCATTTCCTGGCGCTGCCAATGTGACAAGGCCCTGTTCTGGAGTCTATCCTCAGGGCCCCTTGGTGGCTGTCAAGGAGTTCCCAGCACCGACAGGCCAACAGGCAAGCGCTAGGAAATAATTGGTAAAAGTGAAGAAGTGGTGTACAAGGCCCACAGGAAGCAGAAAAGAGGGGAGGGCTAACGGGGAGAGTGGATAGACCTGGGACTTCAGGCAGAAGGAATAAGCATGGGCAGAGGTCGGGAGAGATGAAAGCACTTGACACCTCTGTGCTGTGCTGTGTTCAGTCTTATCCGACTCTTTGCGACCCCGTGGACTGTAGCCCACCAGACTCCTCTGTCCATGGGGATTCTCCAGGCAAGAATGCTGGAGAGGGGTTACCGTGCCCTCCTCCAGGGCATCTGCCCAACCCAGGGATGGAACCCAGGTCTCCTGCATTGCAGGCGGATTCTTTACTGTCTGAGCCACCAGGGAAGCCCCAGATGGCTCTGGGAACTATAAATGGCTCAGTATGGCTGCAAATTTGCAGGGTAGGTCCTGCAAAGTCGTGGGAGATGGGGTCCCCTCAAGCCACAGAGAACAGAGAGATCCAAAAGGCCTTATGGGACTTTCTTGGACTTTGTTTTCAGCCTGGAGGCAATGAGGAAGTTGTCAGTGACTATGTGATCCTGGGAAAGTTACTTAACCTCTCTGTGCTCTAGTTTACCAAATGGGGAAAGTAATAGCACCAACTTCTGAAGGTTCCGTGGGGGAGGAAATGAATTAATATGCTTAAAGTGCTTAGTGTGCAGTGGCAGGCACTTAGTCAGCCCTTAGCTAGGTATCACTTCTGACTATATATTATTGTTAATGAAGGACAGGGTGTGATGGGCTCTGAGTTCAGGAGCAGACAGTGAGTGTGTATGTGTGTGTGTGTGTGTGTGTGCACATGTGTGTGTGAGGGGGGAGTGTAGAGTTGGGGGTGAGGGGGGGCAGTTGGGATGGAGGTGAGACCAGAGACTCCAGTGTAGGTGGGAGGCAGGGCACTTCTTAGGGACTGGGCCCTGAAGGAAGGTTCAGGGTTGGATGGGCAGAGGAGAGGGTCGTTCTGTGATGGGGAAAGGAGGTATACAGGAGGTGAAATTCAAGAGAAGTGAGGGACTTGGGAGCGAGAGGGACAGTCAAGGGTCTTGTGGGAAAGCCAGCTGAGAAGACAGTGTGGTTGTACATTTCAAAGAGCTGAGCTGGGTGTGCCTCCCCAGACAAACCACAGGATGGCCCTCTGACCCAATGCACCCCTGGGCCAGTTTCCAGTAAGAAGCCAGCCCTGCAAGGAGGGAAGTAAGTGTAGTCACACCACTGCCCTTTGAGGAGATGTCCAGTAAGTCTTAGAGACAGCTGTGGTGTAATAGGAAAAATCCATGGATTTGGGGTTCTTACAGTAAAGTTAAATCTCAGCTGGACCACTTCCTACTTGTGTGACCTTGGTCTAGTTACTTAACGTCTCTGAGCTCAGTTTCCTCCTCTGTAAGATCAAGTTCAAAATGCACCTCTCTTGCAAGAGATGGTGCGGGGGGAAAAAAAAAAAAAAAGAGATGGTGCAGATTCAGCAAGATAAAGGCCTTGGGGTGGGGGAGGTGGGGAGGGCACTCAGTTTGGCTGGTTTCCCTTTCTTTCCTCTGAGGTCAAGATAGAATGATAAAGTGGGACCAGATGGGGCCACCTCTCAGCCTAAAGGAAAGCACTTCCGCAGCTCTGCAAAAGCTTTCGGAAGGGTCAACTTGGCATCTCCCCTCCCCCGACTGAATCAGCTGGCAAAATGGGAAAGGGCTGTGAGGATCCCTCATTCCAGTTTTGTCACCAGTCCCTCTTCCTTTACCCCGAAACACGTTTGACTTCTTCCCATGGGTTTGCTGTGGCCTGAGTGTGAACTTTGGAGTCAAATAAACTTGTATCTGCATCCTGGCTCCACCTCTTCAGAGCAGAAATGAAATAGATTTGTTAACTTCCCTGAACCCTGGCCCAGGAGGCAAATCAATACATGCACAGGCCCCACAGAGCTATCCTATGGCGGAAGAGCCAGTTCACTTCCAAGTTCACCAGCATTCGTTCATTCATTCCCTCACTCAAATAATTACTGAGCACCTACTAAGTGCTTGGCACCCTTCTGGATGTAGGAGTTGAAGGGGTGAGGAAGAGCACCTTGGTTCTTGCCTGGTGGGATCAATAAATAAGCAGGATAATTTGACACTGTGGCCTGAGGGCAATGAATGCTTGATGGAGGAGAGAGCTTGGGTTGGGGAAACACACAGGGATGATGGAGAGACATAGAGGACCCAACAGCTTAAGGGACAGCCAGAAGGTCAAGCCTACAAGACCAGTGAGGGAGGGCTGTATGAGAGGAAGGGGCCCGATTTGGTAGGGTGTTGTGGGGAAGAAGTTTTATTACATGAGTTTGGATTTTATTATATGAGCAATGTGGACCCAATGATAGATTTTTAAGTAGGGGAGTAACACGATTAAGCAAAAGTTAAGAGACCAGTGCAGAGGCTTTGCATAGTGTGGCCATTGATGATGGGCCTGGGCCCTAGTGGACAAGGGAGAGCCACGTGGCAGTTTTGGTGATGGGGCTGTTTGAGGGAAGCAGAGGCCCCAGGAGAAAATGGACCTGATCATCAAGTACAGCTGGAACATGGGGAAATGCTGGTGCTCTCTGCTGAGGTAGGGAGGACCTGGGAGAGGGGCAGACTAGGGGTAGTGCTCAGGAGCTATATTTTGGACAAGCTGAGGTTAGGACATCCGTGAGACGGGGAGATGTCAAGTTAGCTTTTGGAGCCATGTTTTAAAGACAAGGCCACTGAGGCTCGACCCTGAAGAACTTACCCAGAGTCTGACCCCCAGTACTGGGGTTCCAGTCTGAGGAACTCCAAAGCCTGGGGCACCAGATAGCCTCCCCTTTCAGCGGACTCTAGGGAAGGAACTCATGAGAGAAGAATCTGTGGGTTTTAGGATGGAGGGAAATTTAGAAGGAGCCCCCTCCCTGCCAGGTAGGCTCAAGTGCCAGCTTTGCCAGGCTGGGCTACTTGTCCCTACCTTGGGAAAATGGAGAAAAGAGGGCAGGCTGGAGACCCCTGGATGTGAGGAAGGGGGCTCAGGATTTCTGGCTGCGTTCGATGACACAAGGCCACCACACTAGCTCAATGCAAAGTTGGGTTGGGCACCAGAAGTCCCGAGCTTAAGCACATTTATGGGTAGAATGAGCTCTGCTCCCGGCGTCCCCTGGGAAAGGAAGGGCCTCTTCCCCTTCCACCCTGCCTCCTCCCCTCCCCCAGCCTCTTTACTTTGAGATGACAGTTTAGAGAAGCTGGTGTGAAATAGTTTGAAACTCAGAAGTCTGGGCGGTCCCCCAGGGCAGAAAACAGGAAGCCAAGATTAAAGGCAGATTTCCAGCAAAGTCCCCTTTGACTTCCTGCAGAGCAGGTGCTCAGGCTGAGCTCACTGACAGCAGCTTCCCTTGCTGGCAGCACCTCTGGGTGTCTCTGCAGAGGCTGGCCCTCCTGCTTTAGGAGCCCATCTTCAGTCTTATCATCACCGACCCCACTGGGAGCTGGGAATTCCTGCCAGGCCCTTGGGGCAGTGAGCATCCTCTGAAAGAGGCTGTGGACGGAGTGGTCACTGGCGAAGACGCCTAGTGGTGGCACCAACAGGAAGCGGCACCTAAGGACACCTGGGAGGCAGGGAGACCAGGTGGAGAGGACATGGGCTTTGGGATCACTCAAGCCTGGTGTGAATGCCACTTCCTTGCTGTAGGGTCTCACTGAGCCTACAGTGCATCAGGAGGTGGATGCAATGGAAAAGGGGTCTCCCGGGAAGGTGGCTGGGGAGACTGGACCAACCCTGGGGGCTGAGAGGCCTAGGGAAGGGCAGGACCAGGAGAAAGCAAGTGACAACAGTGGCTGTCTCAACATCAAGGACCATTTGGCAGGGTGGCCCGGTTGATAGCCATGGCTGCTAAAGGCTCAGGGGGCCAGGGGCCAGGATGGGCCTCCCTGTGACCTCTTTCCCTTCCTGACCCACAAGAGAGCTGGCTTTTGTGGGCGCTATCAAGCAAGAAGCTATACCTACCTCATGCAGAGGCAAAGCCTTGACCTTCCAGATAAACCCTATGCTCTCCTCAAGGGGCCTGAGCCCCCACCCTCACAAAGCTGTCCTTGGGGAAAGCGTTACCCGCCTGAACCTAGAGCCGTCACATATTGCAAACCTCCCTCTTCCGGCTTGAATTTATCTGGAAGAGGCGGCACTGGCCTGTGGGATCCAGGTTCTAGGGATAGACTGCCTCCTGACTTTGGGCGAGTTCTGCCCTTGTCCTCGGTTCCCCTTCTTCTGTACCAAAGGGTTGCCCCTGATGATCTCTTGTAGCTCTGATTCCTTGTGCACAGGTGGAGGCCCTGGGCATGGGCGGGGTGGACAGCTGCCAATGGCCTCCAGCTTCTGTCCCCCTGGGACCAGGGAACTACCATTTTCTGAGCATCTACAATGTTTCCGTTGTTCAGTCGCTAAGTTGTGTCTGACTCCTTGCAATCCCATGGGCTGCAGCCCGCCAGGCTTCCCTGTCCTTCACTGTCTCCTGGAATTTGCTCAGATTCATGTCCATTGGGTCGGTGATGTCATCCAACCATCTCATCCTCTGTTGCCTCCTTCTCCTTCGTCACTCAGCCTTCTTTATGGTCAAACTCTCACATCCATTCATGACTACTGGAAAAACCATAGATTTGACTATATGGACCTTTGTCTGCAAAGTGATGTCTTTGCTTTTTAATACATTGTCTAGGTTTGTCATAGCTTTTCTTCCAAGGAGCAAGCATCTTTTAATTTCATGGCTGCTGTCACAATGTGCCTGATACTTTGTTATTATTATTGATGATGATACTAACATTTACTGGAAGCTCACTATGCACAAGCATTTAAAATGTCAGATTAATGTCTCCTCTCTTTACTGTAATGGTTTGCTCTAAGGGAATTTTTAAGGAAGCTTCTTTATTTCTACCATGATGGTGGCAGAAATCTTGGTGGTGATGATTTGGTGGCTTTTTGGCTTTAGTGGTATTAGTGGTGGTGGTGACCCAACCAAGAGGCCACTGGGAGCTGGAGGACCTCACTCTTGTGGCCTGAGGCAGCCTGTATATAGGGCCTCCCCGACCACAACACAGGAGTTAATTGGCTGGTCTCCTGACCTCGAAGGTCATGGGTCTGGGCTCCCCAATTCATAGTCCCTCTGGAGTAGGCAGATGCAGAGCTAAGTTCATGACATGAATTGGTCAGGGAACCTGGGATTGCTGCAAACTGTCTGGTGTCCTCCCCATGGCACGTGTTTCTTTTCTCCGGGGTCCCTGGCTTTGGAATGTTCTGTCCGGCGGGGCACAGATGCTAAACAGGGTGATGAGAGTTATTGCTACTAGGAGGGATGTGCGGGTGTATGCAGGCACATAGCAGAGAAGCTTCCTCACCTGAGCACTCAGACCCTGCAGGAAGAGAGGTGCCTGGAAGGCAGGCCAAGGGAATAATAGAAGCAGAGGCTCTGCAGCTGGAAGGGGCTGAGCTTTGGGAGAAGCAGAAAGAGGCCAGGATGGGCTGAGGTGCAGGGTGTGGGGGGACTGCCTCAGGAGCAGAGGCCAGTGGCCAGAGCCTGCACGGCCTCCTGTGTCCACCTTGGGGCAGAGGGACCCTGCTCTTTGAGGGTTTCCTCATAGCCTCAGCTGTGTGTATGCATTTTTAAAAGGTCATTTCTGCTCGTGGATGGAGAACTGACTGGCTTATTGTACTCCAGGAAGCTGCAATAGCCTTTCCCAAACCCCAAGGCTGATTGCTCTCCTCTGCAGGGCCCTTCAGTGGGCCTTCTTCTCAGCTTTGTAGCCTTGACTGCCTGCTTTGTGTGGGTTTCCTAGTCTGCCACCGGAGGCTGCAACGTGGTGCTCAGATGTTGGCTGAATGAATGAGTGACACGAATTTTTTTTGGGGGGGGGGCCACACCCTGTGTCATGTGGGACCTTAGTTCTCCCACCAGGGATGGAACCCATGCTCCCTGCAGTGGAAGGCAGAATCTTAACCACTGTACTGCCGAGGAAGCCCATGACATGAATTTTAATAAATAGCGATAATAGTTACCACTAATGTAAGGGTTACAATAAGCCAGACACCGTCCAAAGCATTTTACATATCTTGAAAGTGTGAAATTGTTAGTCACTCAGCTGTGTCAGACTCTTTGCAACCCCATGGACTGTAGCCTGCCAGGTGCTCTGTGTCCATGGAATTCTCCAGGCTAGAATACTGGAGTGGGTTGCCACTTCCTATTCCAGGGGATCTTCCCGACCCAGGGATCAAACCTGGGTCTCCTGCATTGCGGGTGGATTCTTTTTTTTTTTTGCTTTTATTTATTTATTTATTATTATTATTTTTAACTTTACAATACTGCATTTGTTTTGCCATATATTGACATGAATCCACTATGGGTGTACATGTTTTCCCCTTCCAGAACCCCCCTCCCACCTCCCTCCCCATCCCATCCCTCCGGGTCATCCCGGTGCACCAGCCCCGAGCGCCCTATATCATGCATCAAACCTGGACTGGCAATTCATTTCACATATGATAATTTACATGCTTCAGTGCCATTCTCCCATATCATCCCGCCCTCGCCCTCTCCCATAGAGTCCATAATACTGTTCTATTTACCTGTGTCTCTTTTGATGTCTCACATACAGGGTTATCTTTACCGATTAACTAAATACCATATATATGTGTTAGTATACTGTATTGGTGTTTTTCTTTCTGGCTTACTTCACTCTGTATAATAGGCTCCAGTTTCATCCACCTCATTAGAAGTGATTCGAATGTGTTCTTTTTAATGGCTGAGTAATATTCCATTGTGTATATGTATCACAGCTTCCTTATCCATTCGTCTGCTAATGGGCATCTAGGCTGCTTCCATGTCCTGGGTATTATAAACAGTGCTGTGATGAACATTGGGGTACACGTATCTCTTTCAATTCTGGTTTCCTCAGTGTGTATGCCCAGCAGTGGGATTGCTGGGTCGTATGGCAGTTCTATTTCCAATTTTTTGAGGAATCCCCACACTGTTCTCCATAGTGGCTGTACTAGTTGCATTCCCACCAACAGTGTAAGAGGGTTCCCTTTTCTCCACACCCTCTCCAGCATTTATTGCTTGTAGTCTTTTTGATAGCAGCCATTCTGATGGGTGTGAAATGGTACCTCATTGTGGTTTTGATTTGCATTTCTCTGATAATGTGTGATGATGAGCATCTTTTCATGTGTTCGTTAGCCATCTGTATGTCTTCTTTGGAGAAGTGTCTGTTAGTTCTTTGGCCCATTTTTTGATTGGGTCGTTTATTTTTCTGGAATTGAGCTGCAGGAGTTGCTTGTATATTTTTGAGATTAATTGTTTGTCTGTTGCTTCATTTGCTATTATTTTCTCCCATTCCAAGGGCTGTCTTTTCACCTTGCTTATAGTTTCCTTTGTTGTGCAAAAGCTTTTGATTTTAATTAGGTCCCATTTGTTTATTTTTACTTTTATTTCCAATATTCTGGGAGGTGGGTCATAGAGGATCCTGCTGTGGTTTATGTCGGAGAGTGTTTTGCCTATGTTTTCTTCTAGGAGTTTTACAGTTTCAGGTCTTACGTTTAGATCTGTAATCCATTTTGAGTTTATTTTTGTGTATGGTGTTAGAAAGTGTTCTAGTTTCATTCTTTTACAAGTGGTTGACCAGTTTTCCCAGCACCACTTGTTAAAGAGTTTGTCTTTTCTCCATTGTATATTCTTGCCTCCTTTGTCGAAGATAAGGTGTCCATAGGTGCGTGGATTTATCTCTGGACTTTCTATTTTGTTCCATTGATCTATATTTCTGTCCTTGTGCCAGTACCATACTGTCTTGATGACTGTGGCTTTGTAGTAGCAGGTGGATTCTTTACCATCTGAGCTGCCAGGGAAGCCCCTTTTAAAGATTATCCCGGATTATCCAAGTGGGAGCAATGCAAGAACACTGGAGTGAGTTGCCATTTCCTACTCTAGGGGATCTTCCCAACCCAGGGATTGAACCAGCACCTCTTACGGCTTCTGCATCGGCAGGTGGGTTCTTCATCACTAGCGCCACCTGGGAAGCCTCTTTACATGTCTTAAGTGTCAATTAATCCCTTTGATGTATTCGAGAAGTAGGTATCATTACTCTCTCCATTTTTCAGAAAAGGAAACTGAAGGAAATTCCATGAGTGAACTTAGTCACCAGACCCTGGGTAGGGGAGGGAGAATGCAGGATGCCCTTGTGCCTTTCTAACCCAATTGACTTAAACAGCTTCTCGATTAGAGTCCTGGTCTCACTCCTGCCCAGTGGTGTGACCTAGAGGAAAGGTCACAGAACCTTTCTGAGCCTCACTTCCCTCATCTCTAAGATGAGAGGCTCACCTCCCTTGTGATGCTAAATAGGGATGAAGGAGAGTTCATCACTTAGCGCAGTGCTGTGGCCCCAGGCATACTCGCACTCACTGGCAGTGAGATGAATATTTTTTCTCTGATTCAGGAAACAAGCTGTGTAGTTCCAGCTGTCTCCTGCTGTCCTCTGAGTGTTCAGTCCAGCTTCCCAAGGCTTTTGTCTATTCCCGAGCCTACAGTTTCATAATGGCTCATGAACCATAACCCTCCTGCGTCCATTCATCAAATCCTGAAGATGTGTTTACTTACTACTTCTCAGGTACTGGGGCTTCCCAGGTGGCACTAGTGGTAAAAACCCACTGCCAATGCAGGAGACATAAGAGATGAGGGTTTGATCTCTGGATCGGAAAGATCCCCTGAAGAAGGAAATGACAAACCAGTCCAGTATCCTTGCCTGGAGAATCTCAAGGACGGAGGATGTTCCATACGGTGACAAAGAGTCAATAGGGTGGCAAAGAGTCTGAACGAGAGTTTCTTGGTACCCCCGGAGTCCTAAGAAAGCCTCTTAAAGTTTGGTGTTTCCCCTTCAAGGCTACCCGGAGCTGTTCACAGGACAAGTGTCCTCTTTGAGCTGGACCAACCTCCACCCAGAGGTCCCCAGGCTCAGCCTCATGGATTGGAAGCCCAGTTGGTGGTGTTTTGGCTTTCTCCTGGGAACTGTTTGGGAAAAGCTGAAAAGGGGTTTTGGATCTTCACAGTGTAAAAGTTGGAAACTTGGCCTGGGCTGGGGGTGGGCAAGGAGTTGGAGCAGGAGGCTGGCCTGGCTTGAGCTGCAAACAGCTGGGTGCTGGTGAGCCTCAGGCCAAGCTTTTGCAAATCACATGCAAATCTCTTGCCAGGTGTTGTACCTGTGAATAAACTGCTGTGTGTTTGTCTGAGGTCAGGGGAGCTGACTGAAGGGTGGGGTGAGACTGGGCAGCGAGGAGATCCTCCGGGAGCTGAGGAGGTTTTAGAAGCTGCCTGAGACCGGGATGGGGCCCCGGGGGACCTGGAGGGACATGTCCCTGTCCTTTGGCTTTTCTGCAGAATGGGTGGCTAGGTGGGGAGTTCCTGTCCTGCCTCTGTAAATGCATGTTGAATGAGTAAATGGGCAACTGAATTCTCCTTGGGGTCTCTGGCTACCATTCCTGCCAGAGGTCTCAGGGCTCCAGTCCCAAGAAGAAGCCTCTTGCTTGCCTCCCCGTTGTCCTTCCCCCAAGCCCATCTTCTTAGACCCCAGCTCTTAACCACTGTGTCTCTAGGGGTACTCTCCTGACATAGAGGTAGCCCCCTGGAGCTCCAGGTCACATCTCTTTCCAGCTGAAGCCACTTCAGCTGGTAGAGATAGTCCTGTTGTCTTCAGAGACTCCCCTCCCTCTGTCTGGGGCCATGCAACTCCAATCTCAGGTACAGGCAGGGTGGCCGACCCTGCCCACCTCCCCCTGCCCTCCACCTATGTGGCCAGTCAGCGGTGAGTGTGGCAACTTCAGGCCTGCCTGAGTCTTGGGTGCCTGATGGAGGTTGGGGCGATAGGACCAAAGCTTGAGAGGAGCTGGCTACATCCTTCATGTTGCAGAAAGAATGTGAGGCTTCAGGTTAGCTAGGGCGAGGGTGTGGGAGAGAGGGTAGCAGTGCCACAAACACCAGGGACCCTTGGAGGTTATTTTCAGTTGCAGCTGGGAGCCAAGAGGCTGGGGACAGCATCCTGTTCAAACCGCACTGGAGGCCTGATGCTGGCTGTCTCCTTGTGGTTATCTTCTTTGAGATTCTGTTATTTTGGTGAACAGCACGTTTATTTTTTGCCTGTTAGCCAGAGGACGGTTTTTGTTGTTTGTGACTCAGAACCCTGCCCCGTGCCCCCTGACCCCACCCTCATTGTGGCGGCTGGAGGATGAGGTAAGGTCTTGCGTGGGAAGTGCCAGATTCATAGCAGCGATTAGACAAAGGCCATTGTCTTCCCCACGCATTCCCCGCCATGACTTGCCTTCTGCCCTCTCATAGAATTTGGTCTCTTTAATGATGCTGGCCTGTGGTCTTATGGGGTCTGAGGGAGAATAGCGCCTCCTGGTGGCCTGAGTGTAGATCCCAGGGGGAAGGGAAAGGGACAGGGCTCGAGGCAGGGCAGTCTCAAGGTTCTGGCTGGCAGCCGCAAGGCAGCCGGTAGAGCAGGAATCTGCTATGGAAAAGCTGGCTGCTCGAAGCCTGGGCTGGACCCTGTCCCATGTTCAACTGGGGCCAGAGCCACAGCTGACCCTTACCAACTGAGAGTGTCACACGGCAGGCTCTGAGCAGGGCAGGCCGGAATAGATGAGGACAGACGACCCACAGCAGCTAGAAATGGAGGAGATAAAGCCACGTCTGGAAAGCATGGGCGTATTGGTCATCTCTTCACAGAGGGGCAGAATCCAGCTATTCCAGAAACCTCCTCCAGTGGCTGTTGTCTGGCTTTTTCACATGGGATGCTGGTGGGGGACAGCCAGTTCTGGCTGCCAGAATTCTCCAAGGCCTCCCCCATCTGGAGTGTTCTGTGATTCCAAAGCCATGACCATGCTGACCCCAGGGGCCTGGACTGGCTTGCACATTGCTGATGCCCCTGGGATTCTCCCAAATACTAGGAGGAAGGGATGCTTTGTTGAACACGCTCTGTATGCTGGGTGTTTCTACATTGTGTATCATTTGATCCT
The DNA here is from genome assembly GCA_024291935.2 of Okapia johnstoni. NCBI lineage: Eukaryota > Metazoa > Chordata > Mammalia > Artiodactyla > Giraffidae > Okapia > Okapia johnstoni. The sequence continues at coordinate 29,772,819 of CM044326.1, forward strand.
TATTCTTAAGGAAAATAGTGTCTAGATCTTATCTGAATGGCAAGGGAGGCCCACAGAAGGTGATTTGCAGAACCACCCCAAAGCCTGGGCTTTCTATCCTGCCCCATGAGGGAGCTCTTTGACAGCAGTTCCAGAGTCCCCAGGCATCTGCTTAGCAGTGAAGTGTAGAGAGCTGTGAGTGGGGTGGGGGTGGGGGTGGTGGTGTTGCATCCTGCCTGCCAGTCCTCCGTCGAGGTATAGAGGAGCTGCTAGCGCAGAGCAGGACAGTCTGAGTGGGATGGCCTTGGGGCCCAAAATAGGGGCACTGTTGGAGGTAGGGCTGGAAGGGAGGGGCATGAGGGGGCAGGCTGGGATCGAACTTTTGGCTTTAGCATACAGCATACCATAAATGTTCAACAAAGCATGCCTTCCTTCCTGACCTTGCCTTGTTCCTTGTATTTGGGAGAATCCCAGGGGCATCAGCAATGATCAGGTCAGTCCAGGCACCTGGGGCCAGCGTGGTCATGGCCTTGGAATCACAGAACACTCCAGGTGTGGGGCTCTGGAGAATTCTGGCAGCCAGAAGTGGCTGTCACCTAGAAGCATCAGATCTGGCTGTCCCCCACCCACACCAGATCTGGCTGTCCCCTACCAGCACCCCACGTGAAAAAGCCAGACAACAGCCACTGGCCCGAACAGTCTCAGCAGGCCTGGTTTGGGTCCAGGTATCATGCATTGGGAGCTGGGTCTTCTTCAGGAGCCACCAGCAAGGTCAAGGTCAAGTCCAGACTCTGCAAATCACTAGGCATGTTGCCCTGGGTGGGTGAGCTCTGGCTCTGCTCCCACCGCCCTCTGCCCGGTGAACACACATGCTCTGACCTCACAGTGTCGTGAGCACTAAGTGAAACAGAGCCCCAGGAGGGACCTGGCCGAGAGCGAGTGCTCAGGGGGCTCCGGCTGATTCTCAAGCAGAATTAGGGGGGCAGTCAGACTCCAGATCCAGATGTCTCCAAGGTTCCGGGGCTAAATTCCTCAGACCACTAGACCTCTGAGAAGAGGCAGGGGATGTGCAGGTCCTTGTAGCACTGGGCATGCCCATCTCTGTGCACCCGAGGCCCTTGTTTGCTCACCGGTGGCTCCAGGGGGGTGAGCAGTGTGAGTCCTGGGAGATCAGGGGTGGGTCTACACCATCAGTGTTCCTGGGGCTCCAGATCAGAAAAGATGAGTCGGCCTTGGAGAAGTGAGTTCCCTGTCTCTGGAAGTAAGAGAACAGAAGTGAACTCCCATCAGGAAGCTGGACAAGGAATTTCTACTTTAGGTGTGTCTCTGAAGACCAGGCCAGGGAGTGATGGGGAAGTGGTGGGGAGGAGAGTCCTCTGGCCATTCTTGGTGGATTCTCCACAATTTCTGGGAAGGAAGGACTTGAGGGTTGTCTTGAAGCTGTGTTTGTGAAGTAAACTCACTTTTCCCTAGTTAGTTAGTTAGTTAGTGTTGATTGCTCAGTTGTGTCTGGCTCTTTGTGACTCTGTGAACTGTAGCCTGCCAGGCTCCTCTGTCCATGGGATTCTCCAGGCAAGAATCCTGGAGTGGGTAGCCATACCCTTCTCCAGGGGATCTCCCCAACTCAGGGATTGAATCCGGGTCTCCTGCACTGCAGGCAGATTCTTTCCCGTCTGAACTACCAGGGAGGTTCTATTTGTTTGGAATGGGGCTTCCCAGGACTGCAGGTGAGGGTCAGTGGCTTCAGAAATCATGTGCTTCTCAGAGTGGCCACGAGGGGGCAGGCCAGAATGCATTTTTGCTGCTCTAGCTCCAAGCAGGAGGATGGGGCCAGAACCTGATCTAAGATCTGGGGGGCAGGAAGAGGGGTGCAGAACTGGACAGCTGTGGTGGGTGGAGAACTTTCCTCCCAATGGATCACAAGCCTGACTTTGTTTGGTGAGGAGGGGGAGATGGGGCAGCGTAAGAAGTTTTCCTTTGAACAGTTAAGTCCAGCTACTGGGGAAAAAAAATGCAGAATTTGATGAAAACAGTTGTAGCAAGTGTCTAGGAAGCCTTCCAGATTGGCATTAGAGACAGATTCCTCCTGTGAGGCAAGGAGAATGTAAGCATATGGGTGCTGGGAGGAGCACAGGAGGAGGGGAACCCAGGAGGGCAGTGCTGACCCCAGATGGTCAGGGGCAGCTTCAGGCACTGGGGCGAGCTGTGGGCTATAGCTCGTCCTGGGTCCCTCACATCATCCCCTGAAAGGGCAGACCGTGGTGCAGGCTTTCCAGTATCCTGGGCTTACACACCTCTCCTTGGGACCTTTTTTGTGGCGGGGGGGGGGGGGGGGGGGAGCAGGCCTGTGTGTGATGAGTGTGTGAATTTCAGAGCTCCTGGCCTCTTCCCAGGTCAGCTGCTCCCCTGGGCTCTGCAGGGGCTTAGCACGGGCTTAGCACAGGCACAGCTGTGGGGAAGCGCAAGGACTTCCATCCGCCCTCACGGTGGGACCTGGGGTCCTCTCTGGGCCAGGAGAGGGGGTGAGGGTCACACTTGTGACACATCATTGGTACGTCCCTGGGGGTGCAGGACAGACAAGGCCAGGACTCCCTTGGGCTGCAGGTACAGAGGAGGGACTGGAGAGTTCACACACATCCCAGGATGGCAAAGAGGAGATCCTGCCTATTCCCACCTCCTGCCTGCTGGACTATTTTGGAGCCTGGAGGGAGAGGGACAGTATCTTGCAGTCCTGAGGGGGGTGGCTCCTTGGGGGGAGGGAATGCCCACCTGGGAAGGTGATGGCTAGGTTTCTAGGCTTGCACACATCAGCTTGCTAGGTGCCTATCTAGATCTCAGTTTTCCCTTCTGTTCCATAGGGCTCACTTATTCATTTATTCATTGCACATTTATCTAGTGTTGAGCTAAGGGCACAGGCTTTGCCATCCCACACCCCTGGGTTTGAGTCTTTGTCACTTACTTGCTGGACAATTTATGTGATGATCCGTGCCTCAGTTTCCTTATCTGTGTGTGCCTGCTCAGTTGCTTCAGTCGTGTCTCTTTGTGACCCCATGGACTATAGCCTGCCAGGCTTCTCTGTCCATGGGATTCTCCAGACAAGAAGACTGGAGTGGGTTGCCATTCCCTTCTTCAGGGGATCTTCCCAACCCAGGAATCAAACCCGAGTCTCCTGCATGTCAGGCGGATTCTTTACTGCTGAGCCACCAGGGAAGCCCTTCCTTATCTGTAAAAAGAGGTAAATAATAGTGTGCCCCATAAGATTGTTGATTACATTATTACACAGTGAGGAAAATAGAAACTGGATGTTGTCCTTCGGTAGCTCTCAGTATAAACACACCTAGACTACTCACACGTGAGCTTACAAATACACAACGACGCACATACTTGCATGCCCTGAAGTTTGTGCACAAAAGAAGCAACATTCTATTTATTTTAAAAAATATTTATTTGGCTGTGTTGAGTCTTAGCTGCAGCATGTGGGATCTTTGTTTCGTCAGGCAGGATCTTTCGTTGTGGCACCGAGGGTTTAGTTGTGGAGTCCCAGGCGCAGTTGTCTGGCGGCCTATGGGATCTTAGTTCCTTAACCAGGGATCAAACCTGTGTCCCCTGCATTGGAAGGTGGGTTCTTAACCACTGGGCAACCCAGGTAAGTACCATGAAGGAGCACATTTCCAAGTTTCAGGTAGAGGCAGGTGTCCAGCTTCAGGCCTGAGGGCCACGGTAGGTTAGCTGTTCAGCTGTCTGGGATGCGGTTGGCGCTCATGCCATGTGTGTGCACACACTTGCACGTGTATGAAGTCTCTGATTTCCCCCTCCCTCGGTCCCTGAGATGGTGGAAAGAGATAGGGGAGTGGCCAACTTCTTTCCCTCTTTACCTCTGCTCTTGGTCTCTGCGATCCTGCGAAAAAGTCCCTAAGTGAACGGAGAATAGCACTGACTTCATGGACTCTAAAGACCAAGGTGCCCATCCTGTCTCACCAGCTTTCCTGAGGAGCCATCTTCCCTCTCTGAGCGTCTGTCTCTCCATCTCTTAAAATGGAATTATTTCACTTGTGAGGCTGTGCATTCCCTGAGACGGGTGGTGATTTGCCCACGGGCACACTGTAAGCCCCTCCCTGCCTCAGAACCTTTGCACATATTGGTCCCTCTGCCCAGAACTCTTTTTTTTTTTCCTCTTCCCTTCCTATTTAATTCTGTCTCCTGGGAGAAACCTGCGTTGATCGACCCACCTAAAGTCATCATCCTTATTTGTCTCTTTATAGTACGTTTGCTTCTTCTTCATAACGCTCATTACAACTTGTAATTGGTTATTTACTTGAGTCTCCTTTTTTTAGTGTCTGTCTCCTCACTAGACCATAAGCTCTATAAGAACAGAAATAACCATGCTAATCTTGTTCACAGCCATGTCTCCACTAGCCAGCACAGCCCTTAGTGCATATTCAATCAATATGATATAAATTCCTTTTTTGGAATAGAAAATCTATACATATGATACAAAATTCTAAAGCTACAAAAGGATAAAATCTCTCTCAAACACATGGTGTCTGGACATCTGTTACTTTGTTTAGAGAAGAGGCTTACTTTTTCTTGAAAATCCTTGCAGGATCTTCTCCCCATGTCTTAGCATACTGTTTTAAAACAAATGGTAACAAAAGTAGATATTTTGTTCTGGAGAATCTTCTATACCATGCTTATTATTTTTGTATGGATCTATTGTAATTTATTTGGGCTTCCCAGGTAGCACTGGTGGTAAAGAACCTGCCTGTCAATGCAGGAGTCATAAGAGATGTGGGTTTGATCCCTGGGTCAGGAAGTTCCCCTGGAGGAGGGCATGGCAACCCACTCCAGTATTCTTGCCTGGAGAATCCCAGGGACAGAGGAGCCTGGTGGGCTACAGTCCATAAGGTTTCAAAGAGTTGAACACGACTGAAGTGACTTAGCACACACACATCATAATTTATTTAGTCATTTCCAGATTATTAGAATTAGTGGAATACTGCAACAAAAATATTGAACATATTATTGTCATTTGTGTAAACTTAACTGAAGGATGAATTTCTAGAAGTGGGATTGCTGGGTCAAAGAATATATACTTTCAAAATTTTGATGAATACTAATAAATTCATTTTTTTAGCGGTTTGCTTTTTAACTTAAATTCACTTTCACCAAAATGAATATGAGTGCCTGTTTTCAACACCATGTATTAATATTTTACCTTTGCCAATCTGATTGGTAAAAAATTATATATAATTTATATTTCTTTTCTGATAAGTGAGGCCAAGCGTCTCTCTCTCTCTTTTTTTTCTATTGAGGTATAGTCAATGTACACTAATTTATAAGCATCTCTTTATAGTTTAAAATTTATTTGTACTTTCCTCTTCTGTTAATCATGTTTTTGTCCAATTTTTACTGGATTTTTGTTTGGTTGGACCTCTTTGCATACTAAGGACACTATTCTCTTTTCTGTATGTCATGCAGCATTCCAGCAGGAAACATATGGAATTCTCAAGTTAGGTTAATCTGTGTGCCGTACTCAGTCGCTTCAGTCGTGTCCAACTCTTTGCAACCCTATGGACCATAGCCCGCTAGGCTCCTCTGTCCATAGGATTCTCCAGGCAAGAATACTGGAGTGGGTTGCCATGCTCCCCTCCAGGGGATTTTCCTGATCCAGAGATCCAACTGATGTCTTCTGCATTGGCAGGCAGGTTCTTTATCACTAGCGCCACCTGGGAAGCCCTAGGTGAACTCGGGGAAGGGTTAATAAGGGATTGTTTACAAGGGTATAGGCAGGGAATGGGGCTTCTCTGGTGGCTCAGGTGGTAAAAAATCTGCCTGCAATGCAGGAGATATGGGTTTGATACCTGGGTTGGGAAGATCTCTTGCAGGAGGGCATGGCAACCCACTCCAGTATTCTTGCCTGAAGAACTCCATGGACAGAGGAGCCTGGCAGGCTACAATCCACAGGGTCACACAGAGTGGGACATGTCTGAGCACCTTTTTTCTCACGCACTCAGGCAGGGAATGGTGGGAGTTCTCCAGGTAGTTCAGTAGCCTGAAGGATACCTCTAGAGGGACCTGTTACTGGAGCCCCAGGGAAAGAGCTGTTGGAAAGGGGTGTCTGAGAGTACACGGTCTCCGTCTCCCATTAGAGATTCTATTCCAGGAACCCAATTAGAAACCAGAGGGGAAGGGAGCCTGTGGCCCAGGCTGCTGCAGGTCAGCTTCACAAGACAAAGAGCAGGGTAGAGAAGGAGAGAGAGGGGATCCGGAGAGGTGAAATGGGAGAGAGCCAGCACGCATTTGTTGTATGTCTTTTAACTTTGTTCATGATTCTTTAAAATGTAGAAATGATTTACTTTTTATGTAGTAGGATCAATCTTTCCTTGTAAAGCTTTTAAACTTGTGTCAAATTTAGAAATACTTTTCTCACTTCCAGTTTATTAAAAAAAAATCAATTCCATGTTTCCTTCTGGCCTTTTATGGTTTTTATTTTCAGCATTTAATTTTGATCCACTTGAATTTATTTTGGTGTTAGAAGGGAGCTGCTGCTGCTGCTGCTGCTACTAAGTCACTTCAGTCGTGTCCGACTCTGTGCGACCCCGTAGACGGCAGCCCGCCAGGCTCCGCCGTCCCTGGGATTCTCCAGGCAAGAATACTGGAGTGGGTTGCCATTTCCTTCTCCAGTGCATGAAAGGGAAAAGTGAAAGTGAAGTCGCTCAGTCATGTCCGACTCTTAGCGACCCCATGGACTGTAGCCTACCAGGCTCCTCTGTCCATGGGATTTTCCAGGCAAGAGTACTGGAGTGGGGTGCCATTGCCTTCTCCGTTAGAAAGGAGGGAGGTATCCAATTATGCAATAATGAATCTTTTCCCCATTGGTTTGAAATCAATGGGAAAATTTAGTAAAAACTTGTTTTTTAGTAAAAACTTGTATGAATGAATGACTGAACTGGTAGCATTTCTGGGCACAAAAACTCACTCCTGTATAATTTGTTACTTAGCACTAGGCTCTATTGTTATCTCTGGGCCCTGCCGGGATTCATATCATACCCTGAGTATTCCCTGACCCTCCAAAGTGGACATGGTGTGGGTCTGCAGTAAGATGGAGTTTCTAGGGGAGTGGCCCAGCCAGGAGTAGCAGTGGGCTGGTGGGGAGTGGGTTGACGGTGGACATGCGATTCAAAGCTAGCCCTGTGGGGTGTATAAGGCTGCACATGTCGGGGCACCCTCTCTCTTGGGCTGCGTGCACATGGGCAAGCACGATCCTAGCGTGCCAGGTGTATACGTGTGCCTGAGTTTGCCAGGTGTGCGTTCAGGTGCAACAGCATGCCAGCCAGGTATGTGCATGCTTGCAGCCAGGCGTGTGTTTGCAGGTGTGCCCCCAGGGCCACGAGAGTTGCTTGCTCGCGTGCTTGAGAGTCCTTCCTGCCGTGGGAATTGAGGAATCTCTCAGGCCCCAGGTTAGCACGTCCTCGGAGGTGGGGGTGGATGTGGGGAGGCGGCCAGTGGGGTAATCAGGCAGATTTGCAAAATGTGTTTCTGCTCCTCCCCTTTGCTGGCAATGGTCACACCCGAGAGCATGGAAACCTGGACTGGATGATGCTGCCTGCCTGGACAGGCGGAGCCAAGACCCTGCCCAGAGCTTTGGTGGGTCATGGTGTCGAAAAGGAGTAGTGAAGCAAGATGCAGATCAGACGCAGCTGTGCACTGGGCTACAGCACCCACCCCGCAGCCAGGCTGGGAGGGCCCAGCTCTGCGGACAGTCCCACCCAGTCCACTGCCTCCCCTGGCTGCCACATGGGGACACTGAGGCCCGGACAGGGTGCATCTTGTCCAGAGCCTCTGGGCAGCAGCCCATCAGGTGTGAACCCTCTGAGACATCCTGCAGGGTGTGGTCAGGCACAGTGGAAGAGTCCCCCTACCCCCACATCAGAGGGCTCCTAGTCTGAGGGTGGGGGCACTGGACCTGCCTGGAGTGAGGGTGATTGTGCATGAGGGAGAAAGTTGGGGGTGTAGGTGAAGATGCTGCTACATCAATGAAACCCTGAGGACCAGAAGGGCTTTTCCATGGAGAACATCCGTGGCCCCCCCAGCAGTGTGCCCTGTGCTCTCTGGGGGGGATTTCTGCGGTCCTAACCTCATCTCTCTCTGCAATATAAGAGTTTTGGCTGAGCCCTGAGCTGGAGCCTTCTCTTTCTTCTATCTTTCCTGGCTCAGCCCCTGGGCCCTGACCATCCCTTGGCTGGCTTTTTGCGTTCAGTCACTCAATCAGTTGGTTAACACTTAACCAATCAAGACTGCTCTAGCCAGGCCACACTGCAGCCACAGAGATGAGTGAGAACAGGCCCTGGACTCCTGCAGGAGGACTCAGCCCAGCCCCTGGGGAGGGGGTCAGAAATGCCTCAGAAAGGGGGTGGGGATGGCCAGTCCAGGTGCAGGAACAGAATGTACTGAGAATGAGAGGGCTGGAGTACACAGGTGCCCCTCCTCCTTGAGCAGCATGGGGGGTCTCCAGCCCTCCCTGGGGCAGACATCAAGGGGGCGGAGGCCAGCCCCACTGGGAGGTGAGTTTCCTTCCGGCAGGCAGCTCCTTCTCACGCAATGGGCTGGAATGTGTTGGGGGCCCATTGTTCCCTGGCACGCCAGCACCCCCAGCCCTCCCCAGCTGCTGGGTGGGGGGAGCAGTGGAAGGAAGTAGGCTGAGCCCAGGCCCTGGCAAGACCTCAGTGAGAGGGTGCGGGGTCCCAGGAATGCTGGCTCACACATATGGGCCTGGGATACGCATAGCTGCTTAAGCCACATCAATGTCTTGAGTTTAGTCCTGCTTGAGACTTTCCCAGCATTCCTGGTGTGTGTGTGCATGTGTGTATGTGTGGAGCACTGACTTAATACCTGACATGTTATACACCCCATCTCCTCCCCAGCCCTGTGGGGGAGGATTATCATCTCCAGTTGCAAGTTGAGAAAATATAGACCTGGGAAGATTATGCAACTGGCCCAGGGTGTGTGAGGGGGCTGGGATTTAAGATCTCTTTGTGTGAGCCAGCCTCCTGCCTTATCCCCTTGCCCTTTCCCAGGCCTTGCTGGAGATCAGACTCTTATCATTAATTACCTGTCCAGGAGGAGTGGGAGGGTGCAGAGGCGAAGGGTTGGCCTGGGGAAGCATATTGAGTATCACCATGTTGTCCTTCTAATACTAGAAACATCGCTGGCACGCAGGACCCAAAGGGAGAGTGCAGGTGGCCTCAAGGGAGACCAGAGGCTGCCTCCCTCCTTAGTGCAGTCTGAGGTGCGTTGGGCAGGTGTGCTGCATGCTAGGTTGATTCAGTCATGTCTGACTCTGTGACCTTATGGACTGTAACCCCCCAGGCTCCTCTCTCCATGGAATTTTCCGGGCAAGAATACTGGAGTAGGTTTCCATGCCCTCCTCCAGGGGATCTTCCTGACCCAGGGATCGAACCCGTGTTTCTTATGTCTCCTGTGTTGGCAGGTGGGTTCTTTACTGCTAGCACCACGTTAGGCAGGCTGCCCACTCAAAAATATCCCCTCCCCTGCACAACCTAAGAGTTGCTGCTACAGCTACACATCCTTGAATTATGGCCCCAATTTCAGGGGCATTCTGTGAATGGGGAGTTAATGTTATGGGTCAAGGGGTAACCAGAGTGCAGGGTCTTGGGGAGCAAATTTTGAGAGGGTGTCATTAAGGGATGGAGAGCTCGGCTCAGGGTGGGGGAATGACCTCTGGTGGTAGCCCCCTCTCAGAGAGAGGAGCCAATGACAGGGTTAAGGTGAAGGGCTGACTCAGGGATTGACCCTTTGGACTACATAAAGTTTGCAGTACGAAAATCCAGCTTCTGGTTTCCCCTACCCAGATGGTGCACTCACCACCCTTCTTTCAGAAGTCTGCTCCCTCCTCAGATTTCTCTCAGTTGGAAAATCTTTCCTTGGGAAGCAAGTTGCCTTTGGAGTAAGACTAATCTGGGCAGATCTGGGGTGGGGGGTGGTTCCCAGTGACTGGGTTCATTTGCATAGGGACCAAGGGGATCCTGGGCGGAGGTCACCTCGAGGAGAAGGAACCAGGAAGGACCACCCACCCCAGTGTCACAGTCCTTTACAGAGAAGGATTGAGCTGGGCCAAAAATAAGAATAGTTATGTTTTACTAACTGGCTGTGTGTGAGCTCAGTCGTGTCCAGCTCTTTGTGACCACATGGACTGTAGCCTGCCAAGCTCCTCTGTCCGTGGAATTTTCCAGGCAAGAATACTGGAGCGGGTTGCTATTTCCTACTCCAGTTTTACTGACTACACCACAGTTGAAAAAAAAAAAGAATAGTGGTGTTTTTTGGTTTTTTTTTTTCCAATTTGCCAAGAAACCCAGCCTTTTGGAGTCTCAGGGCGTACTGAGGGTGAGGACAAGACTGCTTTGCACTAAAGGTCTGGGGAGGAATGGGCAGGGCAGGAGAAGATGATAAAAGGGTCACTTATGTGGCTCTGCTAGCTTTTTTCCATGCCACTGTCTTTCCTGGGCCTGGTTTGCAGGGTCCACTTGCCAAGGTGGCAGGTGTGCTGTGACTATTTGGACCAAAGGAAGATTCTGTTCTGAGGGGACCCAATGCTGACTGACAAATGGCTGGTTCAATCAAACTCCTCTCAAGAACTTGAACTGAGGGGTTGTTTTTTAATTAAATTTTTTTTTTAAATTTTGTTTGGCTGCACCAGGTCTTAGTTGCAACACTTGAGACCTTTGATCTTCGTTGCGGCATGAGGACTCTTGCGCTGAGACATGTGAACTGTTAGCCGCAGCATGTGGGATCTAGTTCCCTGACCAGGGATGGAACCTGGCCCCCCTGCATGGACAGAGAGGACTCTTAGCCACTGGACCACCAGGGAAGTCCCACGAACTGAGTTATGTAAAGGAAAGTGTTCGTTAGTGGTGGATGCCTGTGATAAAAGGAGTTGAGAGTCTGAACTGGACAAGATAGAAGACTTAGCGAAATCACTTAATTTTCCCTGTGCTGACGTGAAATTCCCAGCCCAGGGCTTTTCCCAGTGTAGGGCTCTCTCCACCATTTCATCTTTGCCAAATTACCCCTCCCCGGTGCCCTGCACCCTGCAGTTTGCCAGATTCTCATGGGATGTTACCCATAGCCTTAAGTGCGGCTGGCAGACCAGGTTGGATTGGCAAAATGTGGTAGTGTCCGTTTGTTGCTTGTTGGGGGTCTTTACAAGGGGACAACAGAGGATGAGATGGTTGGATGGCATCACCGACTCAATGGACGTGAGTTTGAGTAAACTCCGGGAGTTGGCGATGGACAGGGAGGCCTGGTGTGCTGTGGTCCACGGGGTCGCAAAGAGTCAGACACGACTGAGAGACTGAACTGAACTGAACATGTGCCACTAGGGTACCTCAGTGGAGTTTTCCAGTAGTTAGAGGCGCCAAAGAATAGGACCATGTCCCTGACAGACTGGAGCTCCCAGAGCAAGGGCCCGTCTCCTTCCTCAGACGGGGCGGTGTTTCTTGAGACTCCCAGGGCTGGGCTGCACCCATTATCAGACTGGGCCTTGGAGAGCAGGCTCGTTTCCCCCTCAGACTGGAGCCCCCCCGGTAGGGCTGCTGTCTCCTCCCTCAGCTTGTGACGTCCAGGAACAGGTCTCAGGTTCCCAGGACAGGACTGTCCTCTCCCTCGGACCACAGTTCCCTGGGGCAGAGCTGTGCCTCCTTTATCTGACAGGTGAGCTGGGTCTCCTCAGAGGCTTCCTTGAGGAGTTTGCTTCGGGTTTGAGGACAGGCCGGGAAACAAGCGGAGCTCAGGGGAGGTGCTTATTCCCTCCAGGACTTTAACACAGAATCCGGCTGATATTTTTCTTTTTTTTCTTTTTTAATTAATTAATGTATTTATTTGTGGCTGTGCTGGGCCTTCACGTACGCATGCAGGCTTTCTCTGGTTGCGACGAGTGGGGGCCACTCTGTAGTTGCAGGGCATGGGCTCCTGACTGTGGTGGCTTCTCTCGTGGCGGAGCACAGGCTCTAGGCTCGAGGGCTTCAGAGTTGTGGTGCACAGGCTTATTGCCCAGCAGCATGTGAGATCTTCCCACACCAGGGATCAAACCCATGTCCCCTGCATTGGAAGGCAGATTCTTTACCACGGGACCACCAGGGAAGTCCTGATTTCACTCTTATATTATTTTCTTCAAAACCGCAGACAGCTGTGATTATTTCCAGAAGGTTGGGGCAATTCCGCCACTGGATGAACACTTTGGAAACGAGGCTTGGCTTGTTTTCATCTCATCTCAGAGAACTGCAGTTTGTAGGACATGTAAGGCTGAATCTTGATTAGAAACAAAGAAAGCAAAAACAAACTGAAGGAACGCTTCAGCAAGAGCGCAGATGGCGTGTATTAGGTAGTAGCCGTCCTGTTGGCCAAAGGTGGCATTGCAGCTCAGCCCTACTAATACTTGTGGTTATTGCTCAGAAGCGGTAGGAAGTGAGGTGCAGCAGTCAAGTATATGGGCTAGTTGGAAAGGGGTGCTGGCAGGATCAAACCTCTGTAAAGTCACTCCTAGGACCTCGACACTTGGGGGCTGGTCACCATCTGAGGATCTTTTTACTAAATTTTCAGTTTGAACTGTTAGTGGCTATTTTTCCTACAGAACACATCTCTAATACAGGAATAAGAGGCAATAGGGAAAGAGGATTCACTCTGCAGAACTCACTCGACTGCCCATGTGGATGAGGCTATTTCAAGATAGCTGTGTGGGCACAGCCATTCTTTCTGTGTCGTTCTCTCCTACCTCCTTCTAGGACCCTCCCTGAGAATTCTTCCATCATTTTCCTTCCTTCATCCCCAACCTGCCAAGGGGATGGGTACTCCAGAGTCACACTGTACCCAGTTGATCTCTTCAGCATAAAGATGTGTCCTTGGTAAAAGCCTTGGGCTGGAGGGGCAATAAGGAGGCAGGTGGTCAGTTCAGGTGTGTGTGGGAAGCGATGAAGACCAAATCTCAGCATCCTCAAGTTCTGTTTTTCTGTATCCATTTTTTTTTCAGTGTGAAGGGCCTTGCTCATACATATGAAACATAATGAACAGGAAATTCCCTGATGGCCCAGTGGCTAAGACACCAAACTTCCAACGCAGGGGGCCCAGGGTTCCATCCTTGGCCAGGGAAGTAGATCTGGAATGCCACAACTAAAGATCTTGCATGCCGAAATTAAGACCTGGTGCAGCCAGATAAATAAACATTTAAAACAAAAAACATAGTGCACAGGTCTCTCATTTTGTGAAGACCAAAGCAAACTTAGTATGCACTTAGAATTAAGTGTTCTTATAAGATTGAACTAATTCAGCTCTCTGCCTCCATTTTGCAGGTGGAAACACTGGTTGTGAAATCAGGGAGCATCGGATGGGAAGAGAGGCCTCTGGAACCATGGACGTGAGCATGGTGAGTGTGCCACCTCGGGGGCCACATGAAGATAGGGGACAGCCTGGGCCTTTGTTTCCTAATGTTTTTGCAATATTTTTGTTGGATTACTTGCCTTTTGTGTTCTTAACCGATAGGCTATTTTTGGAACAGTTTTAGGATATAGAAAAATGAGCAGAAAGTACTGACAGTACCTGCCTTCCCTGCTCCAAGTTTCCCCTGTGACTAATATCTTGCATTACTTGCAATAATCATAATTATTTTACAATTAATGAATCAGTATTGATACATTTTTAGTAACTAAAATCCATAGTTTAAAACAGGGTTCACTCTTGTTTTATATTCTGTGGGTCAAGACAAATGCCGTGTACCCACCATTATGGGATTGACAGAATCGTTTCACTGCCCTAAAACCACTCTGTGCTCCTCCTGTTCATCTCCCCCTCCTCCTGGTCACCTCCTTATCCTTGAACTTGTGGCAACCACTAATCTGCTACTGTCTCCATCGTTTTACCTTTTTCAGAATGTCATATAGTTGGATTCATAAAAATGGTAACCTTTTCAGATTGGCTTCTTTCAATTAGCAATATGCATTTAAAGTTCCTCCGTGTCTTTCCACGGCTTTGATGCTTGTTTCTTTTTATTGAACACAATATTGTAGTAAAATATGCATAACAAAATTTACCATTTTAACTATTTGTGCATCCATCAGTGGCATTAAGTATATTCATGATGCTGTGCAACTATCACTACTATTCATTTCTAGAATTTTTCATCATCCCAAACAGAAACTCTGCAGTTGTTAAACAGTAACCCTCCATTCTTCCCTTCCCAACCCCTTCCCCAGCCCTTAGTGACCTCTAAAATTCTTTCTCTATCAGTTCAGTTCAGTTCAGTTCAGTCGCTCAGTCGTGTCCGACTCTTTGCGACCCCATGAATTGCAGCACGCCAGGCCTCTCTGTCCATCACCAACTCTCGGAGTCCACCCAAACCCATGTCCATCGAGTCGGTGATGCCATCCAACCATCTCATCCTCTGTCGTCCCCTTCTCCTCCCACCCCCAATCCTACCCAACATCAGGGTCTTTTCCAATGAGTCAACTCTTCTCATGAGGTGGCCAAAGTATTGGAGTTTCAGCTTCAACATCAGTCCTTCCAATGAACACCCAGCATTGATCTCTTTTAGGATGGATTGATTGGATCTCCTTGCAGTCCAAGGGGCTCTCAAGAGTCTTCTTCAACACCACAGTTCAAAAGCATCAATTCTTCGGCGCTCAGCTTTCTTCACCATCCAACTCTCACATCCATACATGACCACTGGAAAAACCATAGCCTTGACTAGACGGACTTTTGTTGGCAAAATAATGTCTCTGCTTTTAAATATGCTATCTAGGTTGGCCATAACCTTCCTTCCAAGGAGTAAGCGTCTTTTAATTTCATAGCTGCAATCACCATCAGCAGTGATTCTGGAGCCCAAAAAATAAAGTCTGACCCTTTCCACTGTTTCCCCATCTATTTCCCATGAAGTGATGGGACCAGATGCCATGATCTTAGTTTTCTGAACGTTGAGCTTTAAGCCAACTTTTTCACTCTCCTCTTTCACCTTCATCAAGAGGCTCTTTAGTTCTTCTTCACTTTCTGCCATAAGGGTGGTGTCATCCGCATATCTGAGGTTATTGATATTTCTCCCTGCAGTCTTGATTCCAGCTTGTGTTTCTTCCAGCCCAGCATTTCTCATGATGTACTCTGCATAATCTAGATACCTCATGTAAGTGGAATCATATAATATGTGTCCTTTTGTACCAGGCTTATTTCATTTAGCATAATATTTTCAAAGTTTACACATATTGTAGAATGACATTCTTTTTCATGGCTGAATAGTATTCCACTGCATGTCGATGCCACATTTTATTTATCTGTACACCTGTTGTTGGACACTTGGGTTGTTTCCACCTTTTAACTATTGAGAATAATGCTGCTCTGGACATTCCTATGCAAGTTTTTATTTAAACACCTGTTTTCAGTTCTTTTATATAAAATACCTTAGACTTGTTGGGTCACATGGTAATTATATGCTTAACTTTTTGAGGAACTGCCAAACCATTTTCCACAGGGATTATATTGTTTTATATTCATCCTTGTAATGCACAAGGGTTACAGTTTTTCCAGGTCCCCACCAACATGTTAATGTCCATTTTTAAAATTGTAATATACTTGATATAACATTATTATAGTGTCAGGTATAAAACATAATGATTCAATATTTATATATATTGCAAAATGATCACCACACAAATATAGCTAACATAAATCACCATACATAGTTACAATTTTTTTCTTGTGATGATTACTTTTAAGATTTACTCTCTTAGCATCTTTCAAATATTCAAAATATTACTGTTAACTACAGTTACCATACTATACATTACATCCCTATTACTTACTTTATAGCTGGAAGTTTGTACTTTTTAAGATCCTTCACCCACTATGAAACCCCTGTCCTCACTGCTACCTCTGGCTGTGACCAGTTTGTCCCCTAGACATGTGAGCTTGGTTTTTTTGCTTGTTTGGGGTATTGGGACTTTTTGTTATTTTTAGATTTCTCATATAAGTGAGTTCATACGTTATTTGGCTTTCTCTGTCTGAATTATTTCATTTAGCATAATGCCCTCAAGATTGATTCATAGTGTTGCAATTTTTAATTATATAATATACAAATAATTAATATATATAATGTTTATAATTACAGATTCATGGGGCTGAACGATCCCCTGGAGGAGGTCATGGCAACCCACTCCAGTATTATTGCCTGGAGAATCCCATGGACAGAGGAGCCTGGCAGGTTATGGTCCATGGGATCACAAAGAGTCAGACACGACTCAAACAATTTAGCATACACCTCTTATTCTGTCAGTAGCCTTCTTCATTTGGTTGATGGTTTTCTTTACCGTGCAGAAGGTTTTTAGTTTGGTGTAGTCCTGTTTGTTTATTTTTGCTTTTGTTGCCATTGCCTTTGGTTTCAAACCCAAAAAATCACCGCCAGACTAATATCAAGGAGCTTACCACTTATGTTTCCTTCTAGCTTTATGGTTTCAGGTCTTATGGATATATCTTTGATCCCTTTTGAATTAACTTTTGTGTGTGGTGTGAGATAGCAATCCAGTTTCATTCATTTGCATTTGACTGTCTTGTTTCCCCAACACTGGTTGTTGAAAAGACCACCCTTTCCCCATTGGATATTTTTGACTCCTTTGTCATAAGTTGATTGACCATATATGCATAGATTTATTTCTGGGCTCTCTATTCTGTTCTGTTGTGTCTGTTTTTAGGCCAATACCATACTGTTTCAATGACTATACCTTTGTAATACAGTTTGAAATCAGAGAACATGATGTGTCCAACCGTATTTTTTCTTCTCAAAGTTGCTTTGGTTATTTGGGATCTTTTTTATGCTTCTATGCTAATTTTAGGATTGTTTGTTATATATCTGTTTAAAATGCCACTGGAATTCTGATAGGGATTGTCTTGAATCTGTAGATTGCTTTGGAAAGTATGGACATTTTAGAATATTAATTCTTCCAATCCATTAGCACAGAACATCTTTCCACTTATTTGTTTCTTCTTCCGTTTCTTTCACCAGTGTCTTATTGTTTTTAGTATGCTTGTATTCATGCTTGGTTGCTCAGTCGTGTCTGATTCTTTGCAACCCCATGGACTGTAGCCCAGCAGGCTCCTATCCATGGGATTTTTCAGGCAAGAATACTGGAGTGGCTTGCCATTTCCTTCCCTGGGGTATCTTCCCAACCCAGGGATCAAACTCGTGTCACCGGTGTCTCCTGCATTGCAGGTGGATTCTTTACCTGCTGAGCCATTGGGAAGAAGTCCAGTTTTCAGCAGGCTTCTTTTACCTCCTTAATTAAATTTATCTGTAGATATTTTATTCTTCTTGAAGTAATTGTGAGTGGGATTGCTTTCTTAATTTCTCTTTCCGATAGTTCATTAATGTATGGAAATGCCGCAGATATTTATATATTGATTTTGAATTCTGAAACTTTACTGAATTTGTTTATAATTTCTAGTAATTTTTTAGTGGAGTCTTTAGGGTTTTCTATATATGATATCATGTCATCTGCAAATAGGACAGTTTTGCTTCTTCCTTTCCAATTTGGGTGCTTTTTAATTTATTTTTCTTGTCTAAATGCTCTGGGTAGGACTTCCAATACTATGTTGAATAAAAGTAGTGAGAGTGGGCATCCTTGTCTTGTTCATGATCTTAGAAGAAAGCTTTTAGCATTCACCACTGAGTATGATGTTAACTGTGAGCTTATCATATATGGCCTTTATCATGGGAGGTACATTCTCTCTATATCTACTTTGTTGAGTTTCTTAAATATCAAAAATGGATGTTGAATTTTATCAAATGCTTTTCTACATCTATTGAGGTGATCCTATGATCACAGTTTAGTTTGTTTTTTTTTCCCCACACTGCACAGCTTGCACAATCTTATTTCCCTGACCAGTGATCAAACCTGGGCCCCGTGTAGTGTAAGGATGGAGTCCTAACTAGTGGATTGCCGGGGGATTCTCAAATAACAGTTTGGTTTTTAATTTTTATTATAGCCATTCCAGGAGGTATGAAATGGTACCTCATTGTGTTTTTGATTTGCATCCCCCTAATAACTAATAGGGCTTCCCAGGTGGCACTAGTGGTAAAGAACCCACCTGCCAATGCAGGTTAGACATAAGAGACATGGGTTGGATTCCTGGATTGAGAAGGTCCCATGGAGGAGGGCATGGCAACCCACTCCAGTATTCTTGCCTGGAAAATCCCATGGACAGAGGAGCCTGGCAGGCTGCAGTCCTTGTGCTCACACAGAATTGGACACATGCATACAATAACTAATAATGTTGAGTATTTATTCATGTACTTGTCCCTTTTCATATCTTCTTCAGAGAACTGTCTATCCAGGTCTTCTGCCCCTTTCTTCTTTCAGTTTTGTTGAGATATGATTGACGTATAGCGTTCTATAAGTTTAAGGTATACAGCATCATGATGGACTTATAAGCATCATGAAATGATTATCACAGTAAGTTTACTGAACATCTATCATCTTGTATAGATACAAAATTAAAGAAATAGAATATTTCTTGTGATGAGAACTTTCAGGATTTACTCTCAACAACTTTCATATATAATGTACAGGAGTGTTAATTAATCACATTATACATCACATTTCTAGTACTTATTTATTTATCTTATAACTGGAAATTTGTGCCTTTTGACTACCTTCATTCAAATTCTCCCTCCCCCACTGTAACCACAAATCTAATCTCTTTTTCTATGAAGTTGTTTATTTTTGAAAGTATAATTTGCCTACAATTATATGGTATATATAGCTGTTAGTTAAAAAGAAAGAAAGGAAAAGAAACAAGGGTTCCTCAGTGACCCCCATCCTTCCCTTCCCTCTGCCTCAGAAGGCCGGCAGCTTCTTCACTTGATGGGGAAGCGTAGCCGTGCCTGCACATGCTCGCAGCGGGCATGCTTCATGGTCAGCCCATAGGTGGGGGTTAGGTCCACTCTCACACCTGGCGGCACGCTGAACTCCAGCCGCTGCAGCAGGATGGCCAGGAAGAGGAAGACCTCCCACCTGGCCATGACCTCCCCTATGCACCGGCGCTTGCCCATGCCGAAGAGTAACACTTTCTCACTTTCGAGCTTATCAATGGCGGTGCCATCAGACGTGAGGAATCTCTCTGGCCGGAGCTCAAATGGGTCTCCCCACAGCTTCCTGCAAGATGAACAGAGGAAGTGGACTCTCTGGGTTAGGGAGACCCTGCAGGCGAAAGGCCTAGTCGGGGGGACTTCTGTGTTAGAATAGATCTATTTAATAGAGCGATGAAAGGGGAGTGGAGAAAGGAGCCAAACTGTTTTCTGACACTTATTTCTTTACATAGCTCTCTCTAAAATCACCAGCCTTGGAAATAGTGCTTTTTAATAGTATCTTGCTATTTTAAAGAAATCATTCTTTAACTAAAAGAAGTTAAAAGAAGGAACATCTGTCCATCTCTGTCCTACTCAATATACAAGGGAAATCAACAGTCCATCCTGCTTTATGTCCAGGATGGTTTTGTAGTAATTATTGATAGCACCCTTTTTTACATTCAGAAGGGCCCTAGTTTGGATGGTAAATTATATGATCCTTCTATTTATAGACTAAAGTAGGATTATCCAAAGAAGTCCCTAAGTCATTCACAACAGAATCACCTGAGGTACTCCACCTTACCTCCTGATGTGGAACGTTGGGGTACAGAGCACCATAATCTATAACCCCATTCAGTGTTGTGTCCCTTGTTGTGCTAAGGAGGGAAGAAGGCTTTGTCAGATTCAGGGGCTGGAAAACTGAGATGTGTCTCTGGGAGGGTTTTTTTTTTAACCATTAAAAAAACAGACATATAATTATTGGTGTCTTTTAAAAACTGTTTTTTTGGCCCCATGCCTGTGGCATGTGGAACTTTATCTCCCCAACCAGGTCTTGAGCCCACATCCCCTGCTGGAAGGGATGGAAGGCAGAATCTTAACCACTGGACCACTGAGGAAGTAAAAAAAATTGACATATAGATAATTTACAATGTTGTATTAGTTTCAGATGTACAGCGAAGTGATTCAGTTTTATCTGTAAAATTGAATCCCAAACTCCTAATTTTATCTGTAAAACTGGATCACCTTGCTGAAACTAATTGAAACAAATTTGTTTGTTTGTTTCACAGTTTGCTGAAACTTTGCTGAAACAAATCACATCTGAAACTAATACAACATTGTAAATTAATATACATGTATTCTGTTTCAGATTCTTTTCCATGATAGGTTATTAGAAGATATTGAATATAGCTCCATGTGCTATATAGTATGTCCCTGTTGTTATTATCTATTTTATATATAATAGTTGTGTATATGTTAATCCCAAACTCCTAATTTCTCTGTCCGGAAGCAGGGAACAAAACGTGGCAAAGACTGCAGGGGTGGGAGGGCAGGACAAGCAGTCCTCACCTGTAGGGGTAGTGAAAGGGACGAAGGAGGATTGTCCGAAGGTCTCCAGGATGAAGGCCCCCTTCCCCACCTCAGGAGGTTCTTGTGCCTACCTCTACCCCACTCCATTAGCCTGCCCACCGTGGTCTCCACACTGTATACTAGGAGGGAATATCAGGAGCAAGGAAGGGTTGAAATGGTTCTTCCCCTTTCTCAGATCCTGTTCTTCAACAAATGTTTACTAAACTTTTACTAAACTTGTCTGTAGCCAACTGTGCCCTTGGCCATGCTCCGGAGCAGAGAAGTAGGCAGTCTCGGCTGGTCCTGGGGAGTTCCCAGTCTGGCTGAGGAGTTAGGCCTCTTCCTCTGGGAATAACTAGACCAACGTATGGGCTGAAGTAAGTGCTCACTAACTCTCTTGACATTCTTAATATCCCAGGACCTAATCCTATAGGACAAATGGCTCTAAGTCCTACAAAATATCAGAATGAAGTTACGCCAGCTGGATGAGTCGGGAAAGGCTTCTAGGGGATGGGAAGGTCATGTCAGGATAGGATAAGATAGGATTCTGGTAGCCAGAGAAGAGGGTAGAAGGTATTCCAAGCAGAAGTTCCAGTATAAGCAAAATTGGAGGCTGGCCGGTTCATGTTCGTGAGGGGTGGTTAGGCCAGCCTGGCTGGGTTGAGCATACTTGAAGGAGGGAATGTGAGTGGAGGTGAATGAGAACTGAGGTCAGAGTTTGGTTTTCTTCTGAGAGCTGGGTACTTTGATCATGTTTGGACTGGATGGGGGCCGAGTAGAGGCCAAGATCTGGGAAGAATCTGGTGTCATGGCCAGGAAGGAGATGCCAAGGTCTGACCAGGGCCAGGGCTGAGAAGCAGGAGGGAAAAGAGGGCAAAGACTCCAGGGGTGAGAGGGCAGAAGAAGCAGGCCTCACCTGTGGGGGATGGTGAAGGGGACGAAGGAGGAGAGTCGGAAGGTCTCCAGGATGAAGGCCTCCAAATAGGGCAGCTGGGGTCTGTCGGAGAGCCGGGGCCGCCGCGCCCTGCCAATCTCTCTGTCTGCAGAACACGGAGGACAGACAAGGCTTAGGGGCTGTCTCCTCTGCTCCATGTCATCTGCATCCCCATTCATACCAGGCATCACCCTATGTGGTACTATGTAAGCTTACAGGTCTGAGACCCAGTGACCCTCCAGTATCTTCTAGGCAAGGGTGGGCACCACAGCATACCCAGGGCTTAGTAGACACATAACAGCTATATGTAGATTGAACAGATGACCTGGGACCCCAAGGCTTCCCACCACCAGAGGGTTGGGGGACATCACATACCCAGCTCCTCCTGGATCTTTCTCTGTATCTTAGGATTTGTCACAAGGTACATAAGGCTCCAGGAGATGGCTGTTGTGATGGTGTCAAACCCTGGACAACATGGGGCATGGTGAAGAAGAAAGGAAGACAAGAATGAGCAGGCAGTATTTACCAAGCACCCACCATGTATGTACTAAGCATTGTCTCTCTCTGCTTCCTTTCCCCCAAAGACCCTCACCTTGAATTTTCTAAGGGCTGAGGCAGAGTCTCCTCTGAACAAACTCGAGTAACTACTTTTAAGTTTAGCTGCTGGGATTGCAAGGGACCAGACTTACAGACCATAGAAGCCTTTATTGTTTAGATGGGGAAACTGGCCCAGAGGAGGAGAGGGACTTGGCTGGGTTTTCACCGGGAGTTGGTGGTACCTCCTGGGCTCAAACCTTGAGCCTGGGCCTGGTCTCTGTGTCCTGCACCACCTGACTGGTGGTTGATGGGTTATCTGATGGACCCCAGGGCTAGGCAAGGCTGTGGGTGAGCAGCAGGCACTGAGGGATGGAGGGGCAAGGGTCTGGCTCCTACCGGCCCCAAAGAGGTCATTGACAAGGTTGACAGTCTTCTCCTGGGAGATGAGGCGACCGCTGGCTTGGGAGTTATCCTCACTGTGCTTGAACAGGGCGCCTACGATGTCCTGGACGCTGTTCTGAGGGGGCATAAGTTTAGGGGTACCCCAGCACTCCTGGCATGGAAGGCTGGAGTCCTTTGTCCCATCCCTTATGGCCCCGCCTAGGCAATGAGTTGAGCTCACAGCAGGAGCTGGTCGTAGCCCCATGTGTGTGCTGTCACTTCAGTTGTGTCCAACTCCGCGACCTTATGGACCGTAGCCCGCCAGGCTCCTCTGTCCATGGGATTCTCCAGGCAAGAATACTGGAGTGGGTGGCCATGCCCTCCTCCAGGGGATCTTCCCGACCCAGGGATTGAGCCCACGTCTCTCATGTCTCCTGCATTGGCAGGCGGGTTCTTTACCACTAGCACCACCTGGGAAGCACAGTAGCAGCCCTAGGTAGGGCTTAAAGTATCATTTCATACTCCATTGACCCTTCCTCCCAGTAACCCCAGGGGTCCAATTTCACAGGAAGAGGTTGGTGTGAGTACAGGGAAGCAAAGTGACATGTGAGCTGGGAATTAGCCTCTGTCAGGGTTCAGGTTCCTGTAAAACAAAAGCCTTCTAATAACAGCACCCTGCATTGTGGGCTCTGCCAGGGCCCCATGCACGGGGTTACCTTTCTGGGGCTTTGAGCAGCCCTGAGAAGGATGCTATAGGCCCGAGGAAACTGAGGCCAGAGAGGGAGAGGGACTGGCTCCAGGTCACACAGCTGGTCTGAGGTGTCCCAGAGACTTCCTGGGCCTTGGCCACACAGCAGCTGTGTGGGTGCCTTGGTGCTGGGGGAGTGGGGCCACACCCAGACTCTAGGGGCCCTCACACCACCTGCACCCTGGGCTTACCTTGTCAAAATCCTGGTAGTGCTCCTGGACTGTTTTCTGCAAGAACTGCAGGAACCTCTGGTTGAAGCTCTTGAACCTTTGCAGAGCCGGGTTGGGCAGGTATTTAAGGATGGGGAAGAAGTCCACGGGATTCCCAGAGGTGGCGGACTCCACGAACTCATGGCTGTTCTCCACCAGACTGAGCATCTCCTCACTGCTCTGGGGGAAGTGCTGCCCAAAGCACATGGCACCGATGACGTTGGCCACTGATGCCACCACGTGACCATAGGGGTCGAAGTGCCCAGGCCCTGCCATCAGCTCCTGGAACTTGCCCAGGAGGGCCTCAGCCTGGTTGCTCACATGATCCTCCAGGTAGCAGGAGGACAAGGAAGATGGGTCTGAGGCGACGGAGAACGTGTGGAGAGCATTCTGGGCCAGGCGTCGCCGGGCAGCCCACACTGGTCCAGAGTCTGGGTTGAAGGCCATGCTCTGGCCATCAGTGATCAAGGTGAAGCTGTAGAGGTCGGGCCGGCCCTTGAAATCATCACCCTGCCGCACCAGGGCCTGCCGGATTGTGTCCAGGCCGCTGAGCACCAGCACGGGTGTGCGGCCGATGCGGATCTGCAGCACGTCCCCATAGCGCTGGCTCAGCTGTGTCAGGACCACGTGTGGGTTCTTCCCCAAGGTCAGCACGTGCCCAAGCAGGGGCCAGCCCCAGGGCTCTGGTGGACTCTTCAGGCCTTGAGGGACCCGAGGCCGCCAGGTCCTGACCACCCAGAATACCAAGCAGAAGACGGCAGAGGCCAGGAGAAGCTCCATGGCTGAGAAGGGACTGGGCTGGGACAATGCCATCTGTGCCCCCTGCAGGGGAAGAGGAAGGAGGGGCGAGATGGACCCATTCACTTACTTGTTTATTCAGTCAATAAGCACTTGTCCACGTTATGTCCTTGGCTCCCAGCCGGACAGACTGAGAAAGACTGAGTTACATCCACTAAATTACATAGGTCCTGCATCCCAGGACCTCATCCACAGTGCATCACAGAATCTGAGGGCTGGAAAGGAGCCTTGAGATTCCCAACCTGAGTGTCTGAACTCCCAGCCCTGGCCCTCCCCTCTGCCAATCACCTGTTTCCAATTCTGAGGCTGAAGTGATCACTTCAAAACGGGGAAGCACTCTTGCGAACCCCAGTGCAGGGTGTATGCTGGGCATTGTCCCAGAGGGTGCCTGCCTGGGGACCCTTCCTGCTAGTACCTCCTCATATCCTGGGAACAGGGAGCTGCTCCCCTCCTCGCAACACTGATGGGACCAAGGTACCAGGGCTCATGCAAATGGCTTTTGATGCCCTCTTCCCTAGGGCATTCTTTATCAAGACCCAAAAGAGAGGACAAATCCTCATTCTCTCAATCTTTCTTTTTTTTTCGACTATGCAGCTCATTATGTGGGAATCTCAGTTCCCAGACTAGGGATTGAACGTTGTCCCCTGGAGCGGAAATGCAGGGTCCTAACCCCTGGACCACCGGGAAGTCTCTCACATCTCTCACTGCTTTTAAATATTTATTTATTTGGCTGCTTTGGGTCTTAGTTGAAATGCGTGGACTTTGTTGCTCTGTAGCATGTGGGATCTTACCTCCCCAACCAGGGATTGAACCTGCGTCCCCTGCATTGCAAGGAGGATTCTTAACCACTGGACCACCAGGGAAAGCCTCCTCTCACAGTCTTGAAGGCTGAGGTTGGGCTGCAGCCAGGCCAGGGCTATCCTCATGCCAGTTGGGGAGCCCTACCCAGCTCTCCACTCCAGTCACACTAAGGGTCCCTAGAGGAGGCCTAGTCTAAGCTTCTCATTTAAAATTGGGGAAACTGAAGTCTGGAACTGGGCAGCAAGAACTAGAGCTCAGGCTTCCTACACCGAACCCAGGATCCCCACATCCCTCCATATCCAGTGATTCCCCGGATATATATTGGGGGATCCCAAGGGCTAAGAAAGGGGCCCAAGAAAGGTACCTGTAGAGGCAGGTGCTGGAGGTCAGCAGGATTGTGTGGGCTGATCCAGAGCTTCTGGCCCCAGCTGAGGGGACTTTTATAAACAGCACCCCTATCAGATTGGCCCTGCTGTCCTGGTCACCTGAGAGCAAAGTGGCCAAAAAAAGTTGAAAGGATTAGCTCTTGGCCTTGGGCCACAAAACCCAGCTCCACCTACCTCCCAGGGCCCAGGGGCAGCTCTTCCAGGGATAGGTGTTATATCCCTGGGGAGGAGGATCCAGCTCCTTTCAGGATCCAGAGTCAGGAGGGAATGCTTCCTTCTCACACAGGCAGGGCAGGATGCTGGGAGTGAAAGCCCTCTGGGCTAGTCCAGACCACTTTCCCATTGTCCCCATGAGGAGGGACCCTGCCTGGGCACTCCGTCCAGGCTGATCAGGAGGGTAGGCACCTGTAATGCCCCTCTAACAACCTGTGAAACCAAATAAGGAATAGGCATGTTCTGGCCATCACTTCATGGCAAACAGATGGGGAAACAATGGAAACTGGCAGATTTTATTTTCTTGGGCTCTAAAATCACTGTGGATGGTGACTGCAGCCATGAAATTAAAAGATGCTTGCTCCTTGGAAGAAATCTATGACAAACCTGGACAGCATATTAAAAAGCAGAGACATCACTTTGCCAACAAAAGTCCATACAGTCGAAGCTATGGTTTTTCCAGTCGTCATGTACGGATGTGAGAGTTGGACCATAAAGAAGGCTGAGTGCCGAAGAATTGATGCTTTTGAACTGTGGTGTTGGAGAAGACTCTTGGGAGTCCCTGGGACTACAAGGAGATCAAACCAGTCAATCCTAAAGGAAATATTCGTTGGAAGACTGATGCTGAAGCTGAAGCTGCAATATTTTGGCCACCTTATGCGAAGAGCCAACTCTTTGGAAAAGACCCTGATGCTGGGAAAGATTGAGGGCAGAGAAGGGGACAACAGGATGAGATGGTTGGATGGCATCATCAACTCAATGGACATGAGTTTGAACAAGCTCCAGGAGACAGTGAAGGACAGGGAAGCCTGGCAGGCTGCAGTCCATGGGTTCACAACGAGTCAGACATGACTTAGCAACTGAACAACAATGTTCTGGCCACCTCTGAATTCCAGCCTGGGTCCTTAATCTGAAAACAAGAGATGATGAGGATCATATATTCTAAAGAGAGGCTCCCTCAGTCTCCTCCCTCTTGGTGAGAGACGGTAACAGTGTATGAAGAAAATTCATGCTGTGGACTCTTCTTCACAGCAACTAGGTTGGAATCTTCAAAGTGGTGGATTTTATTAAGAAAAGAGAAAAAGAAGACAAGGGCATTTTCTAGAGCAAAGAGACTAAAGAGACACAACTACCAAATGCAATATGTGAAACTTGGTTGGACCCTGGATTTTAAAAAATGTTTTTTTAAAGCTATAAAGGACTTTGGGGGGAGAACTGAAGACATATGAACAAGGATTGGAGATTAGATGATATTATGGAATTAATGTTAATTTTCTTAGATACAAGCCTAGTATCATGATTAGATGGGAGAATATTTTAGAAAATATTCTTAGGAGATTAATATTCTTAGGAAACGAATATCGTAAGGCTTTTTTGGAGGTGGTGTTTGTTGTTTCGTTTTGTTTTTGGCTTGCCACGTGCCCGCCACCAGACTGCCAGGGACGTTCTCAATACCATAATGTTTAGGGGATGAAGTGTCAGCATGATTTCTGCAATTTACTTTTAAATGGTTTTATTCAAAATTATACAACTATCTGTTTATAGAGAGGAGAGAGTAGACTTAAGAGCAGGATACCTGTGAGAAGGGAATGTCTCTGCTGTAAGTGCAGACGGGCAGGTGTGGGGTGAGGGAATCTGTGGCCTTTGTGTGTCTTTCACACACTTTACAGCACTCCATGCTTACAGGACCAGTGTTGTTATAAGAGCTTTCTATTTGTTAAAAAACATTCCCAGTAATCCTGTGGAATGGAAATTAATATTATTGTCAGATTACAATGGAGTAAGAGAGGCACAAAGAAGTTATACAACTTTTTGTAGGTCACATAACTTCCCTGGTGGCTCAGATGGTAAAGAATCTGCTGGCAATGTGGGAGACCTGGGTTCGATCCCTGGGTTGGAAAGATCCCCTGGAGGAGGGCGTGGCAACCCATTCTGGTATTCTTGCCTGGAGAATCCCCATGGTCAGAGGAGCCTGGCGGGCTACAGTCCACGGGGTCACAGAGTCGGACACGACTGTGTGACTAAACACAACCCACAGCAGTGTCTTAGAGTTGGGACTCTAACCTTCAGGAGATTGTGCCCCAGACCATAGCATGCACCTGCTTGACATGTGTCCCTGGATCTGGGGGAGACTTGTGGACGTGGAGGCTGAGCAGAGCAGCCTGTGATGACAGGGGTAGCAGAGGGCACCCTGCATAGCCCAAGCAGGGTACCTTAACAGGATGTGAGTCTCCTAAGGGCTGGGTGGACATGCTGAAGGGAGCTGGACTTGAACGGCATGGATGAGACCTGGCTACAGAGGGGAGGGGAAATCTGCTAGATGACAGGCTAGGCTAACTCAGGCTAGCGCTAGAGTTCAGTGCTAGTAGATTCTAGCACTGAACAATCTTCTGAAATAGTTGAACCAATTTTATTTCCACTGGCTGTGACTGAGGGTTCAATTTACTTCTCATGCTCACCACTACTGGATTGCTTTTTATCTTTTTGACTCTAGCCTTTCTGGAGTGTGTGTTGACTACTTCCCTTTTTAAAACCCCTCAATGTTCCCTATAGATTTCAGGATAAAAAGCAGACTCTTCTGCTTGGCACCCAGAGGCTTCAGTGGCAGCTCTTGCTCACCCTCTCTGGCTCTGTTTGCCACCACGTCCTGGCACTCCCATTTCCATTGTCTTTCTCCATATGTTGGTCCCTTTGACACCGGCACCCATCCTGTGTTCTCTGGCTCCTCGTTTTTTTTTTAGATTGAAGTCTAGTTGCTTTACAATGTTGTGTTAATTTCTGCTGTACAGCAAAGTGATTCAATTATATATATATTTACCTTCTTTTTTCCAAACTTGGAACTTTTTACTTTGTATTAGAATATAACCTATTAACAATATTGTGGTAGATTCAGGTGAACAGTGAAGGCACTCAGCCATACATATACACGTATCCATTCTCCTCCAAGCCCTCCCATCCCATCCAGGCTGGCACGTATGTATACATTCTTTTTTAATATTCTTCTCCATTTTGGTTTGTCGTAGGATATTGAGTATAGTTTCCTTTGCTATGCAGTAGGACCTTATTGTTTATCCATTCTATACCTGCCCCTCATTTTACGCCCTGTTCAGCTGCCCCATGCTGGCTGGATTCAGCCTCCTCCTCTGAGGTCTCACAGGCCTCCCACAGGCCTCACGGTACCCTCCCCAATAAGCGCCTGTCATGCTGTTTCCCCCTTCAACTGTGAGCTCCTTGAGGGTCAAGGCAGCTTCTGCTTTTCTTCACATCTCTAGTATCTAGCTCAGGGAGTGACACACAGCATGTATCCTGAAAAAGATCTGTTGAATTAGGGTTAGTGTTCACAAGTAAGAACGCTAACCTGTGTAAGAGCTTTGTGAAGACAGCTTTGGGCATTTTCCTGCATTGGTTTTCTGGAACTTGTAAGTAATAATCCTTATAGTTGAAATTTATTGAGTACCCACTATACCCCAAGCTCTGTGCTCTATGCTTAACACCAGCCATCTCTGTTTGAGCTTCATAGCAACACTCTGAGGTGGGTACTGTTATTGGCTTTACTTTACAGTTGATGAAATGAAAGCCTGAAGATGTTAAGTAATTTTTCCCAGAGCCAGAGTATGGGAGAAAAGCAGTTCACTGAGCGTGGCGCAGGGAAGAGGGCTAATCAGGAGGTTATCATGAGAGAAGGTTGATTGAGAGTTGACTATCCAGAGAGGTGTCCAGGGAGACACAGGGTGGGGCTCAGGTTAGGGTGAGGGAACAGGCACCCGTGAGTCACTCCACAAGTTTATTTAGTGCACATTCACCAACCTGGTCAGTGGTCAGAATGCAGTAACTGGCAGCCTTTTCCCCTGCTTCTCGTGGGGCGAGTCCTTCTCTGTGACCTTCATCATTCCATTCTCATCTCTTAGTGGCTCTGGCCACTAAGAGCCATAGTCTGGGGCCAGATCATCACTTAATCTAAACCCTAAATCAGACTATGGGCCCCTCAGAGACAGAGGCTGAGTCCCATTCATCTCTGTGCCCAGACTTGGCAGAGAAGAAAGACCTTGGTGGACACAGGTGCTGTGGGAAACACAGGCAAATAATTAAAGTTGGAGGGGGAGGGTGTCTCATAATCTATTACATAAAGACCGGGAGCTTCAGTCTTGGACATCTAATCATCTGCTGCCTGTGTCCACCCAGAGGCCCCGGCATCCTCAACATGTCCAAATGGATGCTGTCAACCTCTCTACCCAGACACCTTCTCTCTGGGTTATCACCCTAGCCAGAAACCTGGGAGCCTGCAAAGACTCCTTCCCTTATTCACCTCCTACCAAACTCTCAAGATTCTACCGCCTGAACATCCCTTCTCTCCATCACTGTGGCTCTGCCTGGAGGTGACTCTCAGCGCCACTTCCTGCCTGCACTTTTGGTTCCCACTGTCTTTAACTGGTCTCACTGTCTCTAGGCCAGTGTTGTCCAGTAGAACTTTAGGTGATAATGGAAATGTTCTATCCAGTAGAAATGGAAATGTTTGCTATCCAGTAGGGTAGCCACCAGCCACATGTGGCTGCTGAGCACTTGAAATGGCTGGTACAACTGAAATACTAAGTTTTTAATTCTATTTAATTTGAAGTGTAAGTGGCGAGTGACTACTGTATTGGAGGGCATAGTTCTAGGCTCCTCCCATCCCATCCCTACTATCCAGGCTGCATACTGCCACCCAAATGAACTTTCTGAAATTGCACATCTGTGCAATCCATATGTGTGCTCGGTTATGTCCAACTCTTTGCGGCCCCATGGACTGTAGTTCGCCAGGCTCCTCTGCCCATGGAATACTGGAACGGGGTGGAGTGGGGTGCCATTTCCCACTTCAGGTGATCTTCCTGACTCAGGGATCAAGTTTGCGTCTCTTGTATCTCCTGCACAGGTGGATTCTTTATCACTAGCACCATATGTAAAATCCCTTAGTACTGATTTCTTAAGACATTCAGAAACCAAACTCAAACTCCTTAGCTCAGCATCTGAGTCATTTCTTACTCACTTCTTTCACCTCGTTTCTCACTACACTTTTCCTCTCATGTATCTTTCCCACCAGTCAGAAGGAATTCTTAGAATTCTAATTTTCTGTCTCTGTGCATTGTTCCCTCTGCCTGGAATGCCCTACCCTCCTCCCAACCACTTCTTCCCCATCCAACAAACACTCTCATGGAAATTAATTGCTTCCAGGTTAGAAATGCTTACTTATATTGCAGTACTATGATGCATACATGACAAAGTATTCTCATCTCTCCATTAAAGCAAATCCTCCAAAACTCAGCTCCAGGTCCACCTCCTGCAGGGTGTCCTGAACCCCACTCTGGGAAAGATCCTCTTCCATTGGGCATAGCTCTCTCATGGCACAAACACCAGCGTGCCATATTACTTTGGTTTCATTTGCTCTCTCTAGACTAGGAACAACTTGAGGCAAACTGTGTTCTTTTTCACTCAATTTTTAGTACAGTGCCTGTTACATAGTGGATGTCCAACTGTAGTCTTTCAGCATAAATTATGTTGCCAGCCACTGTTCTAGGAGGATACTTATAGCAGTGAATAAGACAGACCTTGTCTTTGTAGAGGAGAATGACAAGAGAACGAACAGATGAACAAGATTATTGCAGACCCCGCTTGTGCTGAAAATCCTCTTTTTCCTCCACATTCACTACCCCCACCCCTTCTCCGCCCTGCTCTAAGCACTAAGAGGCTGATCTCTGCAGACTATGTCAATAGGCTCCCCATCTTCTGGCTTCTTGTTGGGTTCTGTCAATGGGAGGCATTGACATGAAATGGGAGGGTGGGAGGAGGGTGAAGTTGGGGTATTTTTTTCTCCAGACCCTCCTGCAAAGTCACCACACTAGGCCACAGCTCCTGCCAGGTAACTCTCCTTTACTTACAGTCTCTCCCTCTGGATTCCAGAAACAGATCCTTCCTCTTGCCCCTTCAGGCCCAAGATAGTAAGGGCTCCTCTCTGCTACAAGCCATATGGTACCATAATATCCTATGTTAGTTTCTCTAATAATCCCATTATTAAACTCTTCTCAGCGATCTAGTTTGAATGGATTCTGTTCTTGCAAGGAACTTGAATAATAAAATGATTCTTTGCAAATTTCTTTTCCACCATCGCTGGAATATCAGCCTTTCCCCTAAGCTGTCTCCTTTAGGGTCACAAGATGGCTGCTAAAGTTCCGGCCATCATATCCAGACAGGACAAGGGTCAGAGGGAGAAGAGCGTGTCTCTTGTCATGTATCCCTTTTAAGAGTGAGGAAATCTTCCATCAATTTAGCCCCACCAGATCTCTACTACGTAACATTGGCCAGAATCATGTCACAGATTCATCCAAGGCAGCTGGGCCACAATGACTGGTTCAGACCAGCCGAGACCCATTCCGTGGGGCCCACTTCCCAAGAAGCACATAACCCTGCAAAGAAAGATGGAGGATACTTGGGTAAAATTGGGGTGGGGAGGGTGCTGGGAAGGAGGAAAAATAAAAGTAGGGGGAATGGCTCTTGGGCGTCAACAAGTTGAGAAACAGTTGGGAAAGGATTCTAAAGTTAACCGAATGGCCTGCACGGGCTGGTAGAACAGCCAGTCTTTTCACCGATAGGTCTGAATAGGGCCACCTCCCTGGCAGAGACTGTGTGAACACGTCCAGGAGCACTTGGCTGACGAAGCAGGGTCCTTGGAGAACTTGCTTTGATGAGAGGACTAGAACATTCATTATCAGCAAAACTCTGTGTTTATACGTAAAAGGGCATCTCTAACTTGGAAACAGAACAGTCCCCTGAGCTGCTGAAATTCCCCTTCAGTACAGTAGTGCAAACATTTCCCTGCAAGGCTGTTTTCACAATTTGTTGGCTCAGCAAACATTTCTCCAACAATAAAAGCAACTGCCAACCAGAGCAGAATTAGTCAAATTATGATATCTAATGTGGGTCTAAATTAATCATATTTGATATTATTGAAGGAAGAAGAGAAAAAGGAAAAAGAAGGTCTACCTTTATCTACATTATTTTGTATCTGGAGAACCTGAGGGCTATCCCTTAGTCCCTTCTCTGGGCAGTGTCCCAGGGTCTCCACCGTTGCAACCCTTCCCCACCCATCAAAATATGGAGCCCTCTTGTCCCAACCCTTCAGAGCTCTCTCTGCTGAGAGTAGCTACAGTGCCTGCTCTCTTCAGATTTTTGTGGTGGAGCCGGATTGTGGAGAGAGGAACCGAGACCTGTTGAGAGGAAACAGGCGGCTCTGAAACTGAAAGCAGTCGAGGACTCCTGGTGATCATGGCCATGTGGTGAACAGTGAGATGCAGTCCAGAGGCCCTGGGTTAATGTGAAGGTGGCATGAGGCAGATGCCTTAGCTGGGCCAAGCTGAGATGAACTTCTTAAGGCAGGACCATGCCTGATCACGTGTCTCCCGGCAGCAGAATGACTAGCACTCGTCTGGCAGGTGCTGAAGAAAGGACCCAGATTTGGAGAGGGGTTCCATTCAGCTGGCCATCTTGGACTTGGTGCCCTGCCTACCAAGACCCAGAATCTCCCCAGGCCACTACCATTTCAAACCTGATATATTTTCCTATTTGGAGGTTTGATATTTTCCACTTGCTCCTTGGAAGAAAAGCTATGACAAACCTAGACAGCATATTAAAAAGCAGAGACATCACTTTGCTGACAAAAGTCCATGTAGTTAAAGCTATGGTTTTTCCAGTAGTCATGTACAGATGTGAGAGTTGGATCATAAAGAAGGTTAAATGCCAAAGAATTGATGCTTTTGAACTGTGGTTCTTGGAGAAGACTCTTGAGAGTCCCTTGGACAGCAAGAAGATCAAACCTGTCAATCCTAAAGGAAATCAACCCTGAATATTCATTGGAAGGACTGATGTTGAAGCTGAAGCTCCAACACTTTGGCCACCTGATGCTAGGTGCCAACTCACTGGAAAAGACCCTGATGCTGGGAAAGATTGAGGGCAGGAGGAGAAGGGGGCGACAGAGGATAAGATGGTTGGATGGCATCACCAACTCAATGAACATGAGTTTGAGCAAGCTCCAGGAGATAGTGAAGGACAGGGAAGCCTGGTGTGCTGCAGTCCATGAGGTCACAAAGAGTCAGACATGACTTAGTGACTGAAAAACCACAACAATTCATTTATTTAACAAATATTTATTTCGCATCCACAATGTACCAGTTTGCTGTTGATGAAGCATTGGGCACAACAGACAAAAGTGCCTGCTCTGCAGGCATTTACTTTCTAGTTGAGGAATATAGGCCATACAGAGCATTGAGAAGTAAAATACATAGCATGTCTGAAATTTTCAGCAGCCACATGTGGGGAGCAGCTACTGTATTTTTAAAAATTTGTTATTTATTTATTTGTCTGCACCCGGTTTTAGTTGTGGTACTCAGGATCTTTCAGCATCTGGGATCTTTAGTTGAGGCATGTGAACTCTTATTTGCGCAGCATGTGGGATCTAGTTCCCTGACCAGGGATCAAACCTGGTCCCCCTGAATTGAAAGAATGGAGTCTCAGCCCCTGGACCACCAGGGAAGCCTTACATGGTATGTTCAAAGTTTGTTCAGTGCCGCGAACCTGTCAAACAAGTGCTACAAATAAATATCAAGTTAAGAAGAGGGATGGAGACTATGATTCAGGGCAACAGTTTTACATAGGATGGCTGAGGAAGGCATACTGAGAATGATATTCAGGGAAGTAAGATGAGGATCCGGGGAGAAAGCGTCTCCAGATGGCAGGAACGGCAGAAGCAAAGGCTGGATGTCGAACACATCGGTCAATATCGTCCACTTGCCTTTCCAAACCATTCTCCACCCTTCTACTCTCAGTCCCAGAGGACTGACTTCCATGGGCTACAGACATGGACCCTCTGCTTTTTGGCTTCTAGCTAGGTTCAGTCTGTAGAAGTTACCAGTGGGACATCAGAGGGTGTGAATGGAATGAGGTCAGAGTATTTAGGCTCTCTCCCTGTAGGGTCTTGGCACACTATCTACAACTCTCTCTCAAAGGCTCTAGCTCCTCTCTATAGCCTTACCACAGCCACCTTCTCTGGGTTCTGTTTTCTGCTCCTTCCCCTCATCACTTCTGGCCTTGCTGTTGCTTGCCCTGGGCTGCTGCATTGTCCTACTGATTTCCTTAAACCTCGAACCTTTGTGAGTAGTGCCTTTATTAAATTCTCCTCAATGACTCAGTTTGAGGGGATCCTCTGTGTCCTGAAAGGACTGGCCTTGACAGATATGGGGAGGGACTTGCCTGGAGTGTCTTAGGAAACTCAGGCTGCTCTGGTGCCTGGAGAGGAGAGAGCTGGGGAAGGGGGAGAGATAGGAGAGGAGGTCAGAGAGGTCACACAGCTGGAAAGGTCTTGCAGGCCATTATAAGGACTATTTCCTCTGAGATTCTTCAAAAACTTAAATTTGGGAAAAGGATGGTATATCTTTCTCAGCTAGCAGCTGGGAGAGCAAATAGGGCACCTTCCTTCCCAGGGTGTCTCCCAGCCAGGGAGGGTTTCCGCCAGCCAGCAGGGCATGAACTCTGCTCCTAGTGCAATGAGATGGCACAGACTCATCTGATGGTCTCTGCCTCGAGCGTGGGTTCTTTCCAGACACTCCCTAGCCAACACCTCCTCAACTCCATCATGGGGCCTTCTGGAGATAAAACTAGCCTCTCACAATGGTGCTGATGGTGGCATTGTTGGCACAGGGGCAGACCCGTTGGCACAGAAGCTGTTAGATAAGAGTAACTTCTTAGGATTCTGTCCAACCTGCCCAGGACTTCTTGGATCTGCCTCAAGTGTTGAGGTTTAATCACTCAGAGAGCACTGTTGGGTAAGCCTCTCTGGCCTGCAGGTTTTGGCTCTAATCCTTTCAGTTGCAAGCTCCCAAACCCAACTCCTAGTAGAAGAGAAAGATGAAGAGGGGGAGGAGAAGGAGGAGAAAGAAGAGGAAGTGGTAAAGAAGAAGGAAAAGGGGAGAAAGGAGAAGATGGGAGAGCTGGTGATGCTATCAATTCACATAACAGAAGTTCTATGGTGAACTTCCCTGGCTTCAGGAATAACTGGATCTCGTTGCTCAGTGTCATCAATTCTTTCCCTCCCTCCCCTCATCCCTCAGTTCTGCTTTCCTCGAATGGGCTTCTTAAAAACGGCCACTGGTAGGTCCAGAATTTTTTTCTAACCAGCTTAGCTACTTCTGGCAGAAAGAGAACCTTGCTTTTCCAACAATTTCATTAAAACTCCCATAAAGGGTTCTCAGTGGCTTGACCTGAGTCATGTGTTAGCCTGGGGGCCTGGGATGGGTTAGCTCCACCAAGCCTATCAGCTAAGAGTAGGGGTGGGGTGGTCCCCAAAGGACAAATGAAGTGATATTTCCAGATGAAGAGAGAATGGATGCTGGGCACAAAAAACCCCTCACAGGTCTTCTACTATCAACTGGGGTAACCACATAATGTATGTCCAAGCCAGGACTGTTTTTTAAAAAAAAATTATTTATTTGGCTGTGCCGGGTCTTAGTTGTGGCACACTGGATCTTCGATCTTCATTGCAGCATGCAGGGTCTTGTTGGATCTAGTTCCCTGACCAAAGATTGAATCAGGGTCCACTGCATTGGGAGCCTGGAGTCTTAGCCACTGGACCACCAGGTAAGTCCCAAGCCAAGTCTTTTGAGAATGAAAGAGAGAACTTTTAATAGACAAGACAACAGGCTTAGACCAAGACTATCCTGAGAAAGTATCATTAGCCTGATTAGAGCAGCCAAGAGCCAGAGAGCCAGGGGCTGCCCCATTTGAGCCTTGGATCCTGCAGACTGAATCTCTCTGTCTTTCTGGTAGGAGAAAGATAGGAAAGAGGAAGGCGCTCAGGGCTCAGATCCCAGGCGGGGTGGTGGGTGGCTTGGTGGGATGAGGGCACATTGGAAGACAAGTCCTATTTCTCCATATTCACTTAAACTCCACTCTTCTCAAACTGTCTCACGCCAACCTTCCACTCCCATGCTTTGTTCAATTATGGCCCTGCCTCGTGCCAGGGGTGCCCTTCCTATACTCCTCATACTCCAGGACTCTTCCTAGTCCTCTGCTCACCCCTAGGGCCCTCAGCCTTCTCACAGCTCCAGTAGCGTTTCCAGAGTTAGCCTAGGCTCTGTTCAGGTGTGAGTCCTGCTTCCACCACTGAGGAGGGAGTGTGTTCTGGGTCCAGTTGTCTCCTCATCCCCGACCACAGAGCCCTCAGCAGTGCTGACTGGAGACTCTAGGCTAGGCTGGGCCAAAAACCCTCAACTGTGTCTAACCCAGAGCCCTCTCCTTTCTGCACTGCCCACCCTTTCCTCTGTGTTCCTGGTATCGATTGCTAGGGAATTCTAGCCAAAGGGCTTCTCACGCAAAGGTATACAAACTTTGACCCAGGATTGGCTGTTCAACTCCAGGTCAAGGTCCTCTAACCTCCCGCCTGTCTCCCTCTTTGTCTGCCCTGTGCTCTGAGGGCCCCCTTCCATCTTGTGAGCTGTTCCCCAAGACAGGCTTGGTGATGAGGGGTGCAGGGCCTCCCATAACCCCAGGGCATTAGACTCTTGTCCAGGAAGATGAGGACAAGAGGGCACCCTAACCGAGCGCTGAACCTGTCTACCTTTGGGCCCTGGGGCTTTGCTGGTAGTCTGGGACAATAAATCATGGTGGGAAGAGCTCTGGCCTGGAAGCAAGGGCCTGGGCTCTGCTTTGATTTGTCATTTGTCCTTCAGCTTTCTTTGTTCTGGTTTTGGTCTTTCCAGCTGAGAAGTGGGACAGGAATTGGCTTACTTAGCTAAAATTTCTTTGGAATCAAGAGTTCCTTGGAGGACTCCCCTGGTCGACCCTGGTGGTCCACTGGTTAAGAATCTGCCTACCAATGCAAGGGACACAGGTTCGATCCCTGGTCTGGGAAGATCCCACATGCTGAGGTGCAACTAAGCCTGTGGGCCACAACTACTGAGCATATGGGCCACAACAACTGAAGCCCACGTGCCCCAGAGCCCATGCTCCTCAACAAGAGAAGCCACGGCAGTGAGAAGCCAGAGCACCACAACTAGAGAGTATTCCAGGATTGCCGCATCAGAAGAAAGCCTGTGCACGGCAAGGAAGACCCAGCATGGCCACAAAAAAAACAAAAAAGAATCCCTTGGAAAATGTGAGGGAAGCAATGTATCTTTTACCAAGAGAAGAGTTTTTCTGCAGATGGTCTTTCAGCCATGATGAGCAGGCTGTCATGAGTCTTCTTTTATTTTTTAAATTTTATTTATTTATTTATTTTGGCTATTCTGGGTCTTTGTTGCTGCACAGGCTTTTCTCTAGTTGGGGAGAGGGAGAGGACTAATCTCTAGTTGCAGTGCATGGGCTTCTCACTATGGTGGCTCCTCTTGTTGTGGAGCATGGGCTCTAGGGCTCCTGGGCTTCAGTAGTTGAGGCACACGGGCTCAGTAGTTGTGGTTCCTGGGCTAGAGTACACAGGCTCCACCATATGTGGGATCTCCCTGAATCAGGGATCACACGTGTGTCTCCTGCACTGGAAGGTGGATTATTTACCCCTGAGCCACCAGGGAATCTCTGCCATGATTCTTTAGAGCTAGGGCATTGCTGGGGACTCTGAGAGCCAAAGGAGAGATTGGGCTACAGAGCAGGGTGATGGATTTGGAAGTGCCTTGCTTCCTTGCCACGGCGTCCACATAAATTCTTGCCACTCTCTGTGGCTCTAGCTCCTACTTGGTGTAAAGGATAGACCTTTCTTGGGTACTGCGAAAATTCTCAGACTGAGCCTGAGATGTAAAGGTGAAATGAATAGAAGGATGCTGGTCAGAATGGAAGCCCAGCAATACCTCCCTGTCTCCTGCCTGTTCTGATATCTAAATTCCACCATTATAACATTAGCACTATGGGCTCAACACCCTGGTCATGTGCCTTATTACAGCTGGACTTAACCCCTTTATCTGTTATTAATATCTTGCAAGGTCTTGGCTTATCAGATCAATTTCCCAAGGCTGATTTTCTGTGTTAGAGCATGGAGGATGGAGTGACAGTTTGGGT
Organism: Okapia johnstoni; assembly: GCA_024291935.2. Classification (NCBI taxonomy): domain Eukaryota; kingdom Metazoa; phylum Chordata; class Mammalia; order Artiodactyla; family Giraffidae; genus Okapia; species Okapia johnstoni. The sequence continues at coordinate 29,811,337 of CM044326.1, forward strand.
CCATGTCCTGGAAAGAATCAAATGTCCTGAGAATTACCATGAAGCCATGCTGGAAATAGACCAAGAGAAATCTAACTTGCTGTGGAAAGGATCCAGGAAGTGTTCTCAGAGGAAGAGATGTCTTAGCTGAGGCTTTAAGTAGGAAAGATTCAAAGTAGAAGTGGGCATGCCTGTTAGGCTCTGCGAAAGATTCTGGTTTCTATTCAGATGGGAGCTACTGAAGGGGCCAGGTGGTGATGGAATGAGATTTTGCATCTTTGAAAAGACACTTGGGATGCCACAGGGTGGAGAAGTCAGATGAAAGTCAGGTGGTACCCAGGTTGGAGGTTATTAGTACTCTGGGGAGCAATGATGAGGGCCTGGATGAGGATGGACAGAAATCAAAGTGGAGAATGGGTCCTTTACCCCTCAGTCTGTTCTCAGCACTGTTAGCCAGTGATCTTCCTTGACTCAGACCTCACATTGTCTCTGTCTCACACAAAGTAAGTCCCTTCTCAGCAGGGTGCTCCCAGCATCTAGGGCAGGGCTGTTCCCCACCCTCAGCATCCTCATTCCCAGCAAATTCCAGTGCCCCTGGTACTGCTCCTTCTCTCAAGGACCACTGTGCAGGGACTTGAACTTGCTGTTCCTTCTGCCAGTTGCACTCTTCTTCCAGATATCTGTGTGTCTTGATTCTTGGCTGGGTGTCTGCCCTTCCTGCCTGGGCTGGGTGTCCTTTCCTCAATGTCCTTTGAATTCCAATCTGCCCCTACATGATTCCTACCCCTTCTCTGCCTTATTTTTCTCCATAGCATTTTTCATCCACTGAGACTCTCTAGGCATTTTCTGGTCTCACCTCTCATCCCCCGTGCCCCACAATGTAAGCAGGAGGTTGTCAGTTTTGGTCACTTCTGTATTAGTCGCTGGCATCCGGACAGTGTCTGGTACATAGTAGGCCTTTAGTAAATATTTGTGCAGTGCCCGAGGTGGCATCTGACTGCGGTGGGAGGTGAGGGGGTAGGATGAGGCTGTTTTCTGGCATGGGCCAGCGGATGGCAGTGCCATTCCTAGGGCTGGGGAGCGCGATTGAGCTCGGAGGGCGAGTGATGTAGTTAGTTGGAGACACATTGAGCTAAACAAGCTTTTTTTTTTTTTTGGCCTTGACATCCTACATTGGGAAGGCTCGGCAGGGGCGGGGACAGACCAGTCGACCCAGGCGGTGCTGGGGCTGCGTGTCCCGCCACAGGCATGGGCCAAAACTATGGACACACTCACGCGCCCGCTTGTTTGCAAAAGCTCAACTCTGCACGCAAACCTAGGCCCTTTGCACCGCCCCACCACCCATCCAGTCACGCACCCACGAGGGTTCGGTGGCTTGTCTTGCTCCACCTCTACCCCCACGCTCCGCTAGAGACTGGCCCTTTAAGAGCCCCGCCCCCGACTCCCCACCCCCTGGCTCCCTGGTCCCCCCACCCACCCCCCCGCGCTCGCGTGACTGTGCCAGGACCCGAGCCGGGCCAGGGAGTTGGGCTGCTGGGTGGCTGCGCCGGCCTCCAGGTCCTTCTCACGCAACTCCTGGGCACCGCGCCCCCGGCCAGGTGGGGCTGGGATGGGCCGCGTGACCTCTGCCCCCTGGAGGGATGTACCAGACACAGGCACGCTAGCCTGGGGAGGCATCTACGCCCGCCACCACCCACCCCCCGCCCCCTTTAGTAGTCCCTGAGCTCCTTCTCTTGCCCCCCACCCCCACCCCAAAGCCTCCTTCTAACCCTTCCCACGGCCGCTGGGAGATCCGCTCGCCGCACGATTCCTCTGCCAAAGCGCTAGAAGCCCCAGGAACCTCAAGGGCTCGTGGGGCCTGGCTGGAAGTACCCTTGGTTTGCAGAGTGGTCCTAGGGGCGGCTCAACGCGGCCAGCTAGTGCGCGCTCAACAAGGCTGCACATTCTCCATTCCTTCCCGCCTTCCCGCCCTTCCATCAGGGAGCGCGGACTTCTAGTCGTCCGGGTTCTAGGGGCTCTGGGGGCTCTAGGGGTGGGGGAGGCTCTGGGGAAAGGTGCCAGCCCATCGGCGCCTCTGGCCTTCCGGCCCTAGTGACCTCGGGGCTGGGGTCGCCGTGCTTCTCACGCGAGCCTGGACTCAATAACAGGGGTTAGGAGGTCATCACCGGGCAGCTCTGCCCCTGCCTGCCAGCTTGGTTCCTATCTGCTGGTAGAGAGGAGGAAGCACTCCCAGTGTTCAGTGGGTGCAAAAATGAGGATGACTGGTCCCCGTGCCCCGGGATGGAGCACCCCCATACCCTCTTTTGGGCTATCATGGGACTTCTTCCCCAAACTCCTCCCCAAGTGGGCTCTGCGCTTGTCCAGGGGTACCTTGGAACTGAGGGTCCCAAGTGTCCCTACCTCTTCACCCCTTTAAGAGACAGCACTTGATCGAGGCATCCCCAGAGTTGGTTCTTACCTATCCCCCAGCGTCCTCTCTCGCCCCTCCCTCCTCCGTCCCAAAGCTTCCAAAAGCGTACCAGAAGGGCTCCCCTCCCCCAGGACCTAGGCTCCAGACAGACAGCTATAGTAGTTCAGGTAGGAACTATACAACCTCCCCATCTTGTGTGGCTCTTCTGTAGGGAAACTTCACTAGTCAGACTATGCTTAACGTCATAGGAAAGATCTGAGTTTTCTCTTTTCTGAGATCAGCTGGGCACCCTGAATCAGAGATCATGCCCCATCCTTTCTTGCAGGTGATGTGACTGAAGCCCAGAAGGGTAAAATGAACTGACTAATCCAAGGCCATGTCATAAAGCCTGGAACCCTTGTGTCCTGACCTCCAGTCCAGGGCATCAGTAAGATGCCCCTGTCATAGCCCCACGCCTCGAAGAGAGGAGTCCATGAATTTGCACACCCTTTCTAGACTGAACCTAGAGAGAGACAGTATTGTGTCAGTGTCAGTTAAATTCAGCTCCATTCCTAGTTTCCCAGATTCCAGTCCACAGTTTTCTTACATCCTTTGCCTGGTAGGATCCTTCCATTTATTCACAGCTCTAGAGTGACTGGCAAATGGGGGAGGTCCAGACTATTCATTCATTGAGAATTGAGCCCAGTGAAAACCTTGGCCTGGAATTTTGTGACCGGGAGCCCCAATCTAGTTGGCCTCCAGCTGCTTTTAAACTGTGAGTCAGATGAGCTCAGAGAGCTGGCGCTAAGGCTTAGACAGTAAGGAAAGGGGGCAGTCCCCTGACCCCTCCCCACTGTGTCCTGGTGTCTGGCCAGATTCCCTAGATCTTGGGTTTGAACAGTAGAGAACTGAGAGTCCTGAGATTCCTTTTCATCAGCTGATCTGACCACTCTTCAAAGAGAGGTAACTATGACCAGAACATAGGAACAGGGAAGACTGGGCCATGAATCTTGCCGGGGAACTTTCCCTGAGAGGTCTGAGTCCTGGCTTTGTCTGAGAGCTGGGTGCCTTTAGCCAAGTCAGTGCCTCCTCTGGAGGTCAGTTTCCCCAAATGTGAAATGAGGCTGAAGAAAAGGGGATCCTTAGTTCTTTGGTAGTGTTTTCCCAAGTTGGGTGGGTAATACTCAAGGGGAATTGGGTGATACACATCGATTATGTGCTCATTTTAATGTATTTTAGGGGAAAAAACAAACCTGTATTTTCACACAGATGTTATTGTGTGAAACGGTGCTAAGTGGGTGGATTTAAAGTTGATTTAGAAAAACATGAAATAAATAATAGTATAGGTGTTCTATGGAAATCACAGACTGACATTGAGATTCGTGTGGCAGTTAAGGTGTTCTGGAATTAGACAAATTTGGATTGGGATTTGGATTCTATCGTTGCTGGCTGTGTGAACTTGGGCAAGTTATATACTTCTTCTGAGCCTCAGTGCCACCTAACACAAAGGCTGTGGCCAGGACTGAATGACGAATGACTGAAATTCTTGGTGTGGAGTTGGCAGCTCAACAAACAGCTTCGCCTATCTCCTCTCCCATTTCATGCCCAGTGAACAGTTCTGGATAAGGTTTTCCCTTTTCTTGACTGGTGTGCTGACATTTTAGGATACTGGCTCCTTCCATCTCCCTGTCAGATCTTTTGACCCTTTCCTCCCATCTCACCTCTCAGCAACCACCTTGGAATCTACGTGGATCATGTTTTCTGAGTTCGGACTCCCCATCCCCATCTCGGCCACAGAACTTCTCCTGGCCTCTGCCGTCTTCTGCTTGGTATTCTGGGTGGTCAGGACCTGGCGACCTCGGGTCCCTCAAGGCCTGAAGAGTCCACCAGAGCCCTGGGGCTGGCCCCTGCTTGGGCACGTGCTGACCTTGGGGAAGAACCCACACGTGGTCCTGTCGCAGCTGAGCCAGCGCTATGGGGACGTGCTGCAGATCCGCATCGGCTGCACACCCGTGCTGGTGCTCAGCGGCCTGGACACCATCCGGCAGGCCCTGGTGCGGCAGGGTGATGATTTCAAGGGCCGGCCCGACCTCTACAGCTTCACCTTGATCTCTGATGGCCAGAGCATGACCTTCAATCCAGACTCTGGACCGGTGTGGGCTGCCCGGCGACGCCTGGCCCAGAATGCTCTGAAGAGTTTCTCCACCGCCTCAGACCCGGCATCCTCGTCCTCCTGCTACCTGGAAGAGCACGTGAGCAAGGAGGCTGAGTACCTCCTGGGCAAGTTCCAGGAGCTGATGGCAGGGCCTGGGCGCTTCGACCCCTTCAGGTATGTAGTGGTGTCAGTGGCCAATGTCATCTGTGCCATATGCTTTGGCCGGCGCTATGACCACAACGACCAAGAGTTTCTTAGCCTCGTCAACCTGAGTAATGAGTTCGGGGAGATAACTGCCTCTGGGAACCCAGCTGACTTCATCCCTGTCCTCCGTTACCTGCCCAACACTGCCCTGGACCTCTTCAAGGACCTGAATCAGAGGTTCTTCGTCTTTGTACAGAAGATAGTCAAGGAACACTATAAAACGTTTGAGAAGGTATAGACTAGGGGAAGGCAGGTGGGTGGTAAGGAGCAGGTAGAGTCAGGAGTCAGAGATAGCTGGAGCAGAGTGGAGTTTGGCAGGCTCTCACAGGCCTTCAGCCTGGGATTTTGAAGCCAGTAGTGGAGGGGATGCCATCCTTGGCAGGAAAATAGAACTTTTTATTCACCAGCCCTTCTAACTTTCCATCAGACAGCAGTATCTACTGTAGAGCCAGTCCTTGCAGGACCCTAAGCTAGCTGTGTTAGGAACCAAGAAGAGTTAAAGAGTTGGTCTTCTGGCCTCATGGGAGAGAAAGGTGTAGAGGGCATGTGCAGATGATAATGTTGCTAGACTCTGTGTCAAATGTCCCTTGAGTTGGGGCTGCAAATATTCTGGGTCAGGAGAGAGCCTCGGAGAGACAAGAGAAGCTGGGGCGGGGTGGGGTGGGGTGGGTGTGGTCACCTCTTGGACGAAGATGCTAGGGATGGGAAGGGACCAGGTCTGGATGGAGAGGCAGGTCTGGGTTTGGGATCTTCCTTACCTGTGGACCTTCCCTGCCCAGGGTCACATCCGGGACATCACAGACAGCCTGATTGAGCACTGTCACGACAAGAAGCTGGACGAGAATGCCAATATCCAGCTGTCGGATGAGAAGATCATTAATGTTGTCATAGACCTCTTTGGAGCCGGTATGAATTACCCCATTATGCCATTCCTATGGCCAGCTACCCTGACCCACCCAGCACCTAACTTCTCCCTCTGTTCTCCCCTGGCCAGGGTTTGACACAGTCACAACTGCCATCTCCTGGAGCCTCCTGTACCTGGTGACAAACCCCAGGGTGCAAAAAAAGATTCAGGAGGAGCTGGGTAGGTGGTGGCTTCCCTCAGAATGCTCAAGGCAGGAGGCCCAGCCAAGGTCTGAGTGGCCCCTGACCTGTCTGCTCCTCTGTGCTCTGCAGACACAGTGATTGGCAGGGCGCGGCGGCCCCGGCTCTCCGACAGACCCCAGCTGCCCTATTTGGAGGCCTTCATCCTGGAGACCTTCCGACACTCCTCCTTTGTCCCCTTCACCATCCCCCACAGGTGAGGCCCCATGGATCTGCTGCTGTCTGATGCTGGGCCTTACTTCAGTTCATGTCCCTGATCAGAGTGGTAGGAGGGACAGGGTATGGGAGGCAGGGAGATCTCCTTGTGGCCCTGAGCCTGACTGAGCTTCCTCCGTCCCCAGTACCACAAGAGACACCAATCTGAATGGTTTTTACATCCCCAAGGGGCGCTGTGTCTTTGTGAACCAATGGCAGATCAACCATGACCAGTAAGTTGAGAGGGGGCAGGGAAAGCTCCCCCGCTCCTGAGCTTCACACTTTGCTGTCTCTGGGCCACTTGCCTGAACCCTATTCTTTTCAGCTGGGGCTCAACCCGCTTGATGGTTCCGAGTCCCCAGGCTGCCTCTTCAGCTGCTTCTCTCCGATTACAGGAAGCTATGGGAGGATCCATCTGAGTTCCGGCCAGAACGGTTTCTCACTGCTGATGGCACCATCAACAAAGTACTGAGTGAGAAGGTGATTCTTTTCGGCTTGGGCAAGCGGAAGTGCATCGGCGGAAGTGCATCGGTGAGATCATTGCCCGCTTGGAGGTCTTTCTCTTCTTGGCCATCCTGCTGCATCAGGTGGAATTCCGTGTGACCCCGGGTGTGAAGGTGGACATGACCCCCCTGTATGGGCTGACCATGAAGTACCCCCGCTGTGAGCACTTTCAGGTGCACATGCGCTCTTAGGGGACAGAGAGCCCTGCAGCCTAGACTCTCTACTGGCCTGTCTGGGCAGCCATGCCAGGGGCCTAACCCAGGGGAGCCTAAATCTTGACCTAAATCCTACAGACATTATCAGGCTGATTTTTTGCTGTCTGAGCTCTGGGCAAGCCTGAGGGATCATACCTGCCCCCCACCCTGGACTTGTCCTTCTGCACACTGACCACAGATAGCGGATACAGCAGGGGCCACACAGGAGCTGATGGAGCCCTTCTGAAGTTGTGCTGGAAGGGCTAGAGGGTCCTCAGGCCTCTGGAAACCTCTAAAGAGCTTTTGGGAAGCCCCTGGGCCTGGCCCACCAGCTGGCTGGCTTTCCACGGAGACTGACTGGCTTGAGAAACATTCAGAGCAGTTCACACCAGGACCTGACCAATCTCTTTGACAATTGGGAGCCGTCAAGACTGACGGGGAGAGGCAGTCTAGGATACTAACGTGGAGGTGGTCTCCCTGCTTAAATAAGGCTGAGCAATCTTACCACCAGGGTCTGGGACACTATGCTGGGGAGACGACCTTCCTCTCTGCAGGCAGGGGTGGGGCTGCCGCCTGGCCTTGCAAGGCCCCTGTTCCTGTCCAGGGAGGGCTGAGGACTTGTGTCTAACAGCAGCACAGAGCAGAGGGTGGGCCCAAATCCAGGCACCAGGACTGGATCAGGAGGGAGGGGGTGGTAATCGCGTCATCTTCTGCTGCATCTCCTTTCAATATACCTTGTGTTAAAAAGTCTTTTAAAAATGTTTGTATGCAAGGACCTTTTCATTTTAGCCTGTATTGTACTTGCATGTTTGTATTTACCATATACGAGAGCTTAAGAACAGCTTATTGAGAGCCATGAAGAAAATTCTAACCCAGGTATCCAGAAATGTGTAGGAAATATCTATCTACTTGAGCTAAATAAAGATATTATTCAGAAGTCCTTATTGGTGGAGATTTTTAAAATCTTGAATGAAGGCATCTGTGTGCCCAGTATGAGACTGGTCTCGTGTTGGGTTTTGCTGTGGGAGGACACAGAGGGGGAGGAGGAGGTGGTGCTCTCAGGAGCTCTCAGAAGCCACTGCTCTTGGGCAGCTCGCAGTCTGGTTTGGGCACAAGACTCTGTCACTTCACTGCCTTCCTCCTTCTCTAACTGATCACACAGTGATGAAGAACATTCTCTGAAGCAGGCATTGGAGGAGATAAAGTGAATGAAAATGGTGCCTTCAAGAGCCTCCTAAGCTGGTTGGCGGAACTAACTCATTAACACATCATCCAATTCATTGTCCGTGCATGCATGCTAAGTTGCTTCAGTCATGTCCGACTCTTTGTGACCCTATGGACTATAGCCCACCAGGCTCCTCTGTCCATGGGATTCTCTAAGCAAGAATACTGGAGTGGGTTGCCATGCCCTCCTCCAGAGGATTTTCCCAATCCAGGGATTGAACCCACATCTCTTATGTCTCCTGCATTGGCAGGTGGATTCTTTACCACTAGAGCCAACGGAGAAGACCCCAATTCATTGTGACCAGGTCTCTAATAGCCAGATACACAACAGGAGGGTGAAGCCCAGAGCCAGAGTGGGCTGGGTGGGCAGGGGAGTGGGTGCTGGGAAAGGTGACCAGGTCTTGGGGATATATGCACAGGGCCCTCCTTGAAAGATGGGAGGCAGACTCACTTGGGTCTCACAGCAGTAGATCTCAAGTCCAAGAAGTAGACTATGGTCACTGTATTGGGAGGGGGGAGGTTCTCAGCTCAGAAGTCACAGTCTGCTTGCTCTTCATTAGCCATACCAGGCTCAGGTCCTGCACTATATTAGATCCCATGGCCGGTCACAGATGGAGAACAAGGTGTTTGATCGTCGGGTCCCATAAGCTGACTTTGGCCCAGCAAGAGGCCCATGCACCACAAGCAGAGAGTAGCTCCCACCTGTCACAACTAGAGAAAGTCCGTGTGCAGCAATGAAGACCCGGCTAGCCAAAAATCAATAAAAAAATCAATAAAATAAAAAGCTTATATGATATAACATAAATGAGCCTTCAATTCATGATGCTAAGTGAAGAAGCCAGAGACAGCAGGCTACATATTGCAGGTTTCCATTTATATGAAATGTCTAAAACATGCAAATGTGACAGAAAGTTTTGAATAGATTAGTGGTTGCCAAGGGATAGGGGGCAGGGAGAGTGAAAGGTACAGGATTCTTTTTTAGGTTTGGTGGAAATATTCTGAAATTAGATAGTGATGATGGTTGTATAAATTTGTGAATATACTCAAACCCACCAAATTATGCAGTTTAAAATAGTTGAAACAGTGAAAAAAAGAATATCTATACCAATTTTTATTCCGAAGAAGGGGAGGAATGGAGACAGCATATGCACAACAATTTATGGAACTGTTCTCACTAATCGTATTGGTAATGGTAATACTAGTATTTTTTATTTTGAGACTATAGAGTGTTGTGGGTTAAGGAGGTACACATGTAACATACAAAAGATTAATTTAAAAAATATATTGTAGATGTGTAATATGTATCATATATTATTATATTATATATCATAGCTCAGTTGGTAAAGAATCCGCCATGCAAGAAATGCACAGAGACCAGGGCAGAAAATGTAAAAGATGACCTGAAACAGTAAAAACCAATTCATTACCTTAAAAAATGAAAAACAAAAAGCAGAATCAAGCATTAATCCTATCTTTCCTATATGAACTATACCTGCAGATAACCAAATAGTACATAAGAAGAAGCATCTCTTTTTTTAAATTTATTTATTTTTAATTGGAGGATAATTGCCTTACAATATTTTGTTGGTTTCTACCATATATAAACATAAATCAGCCGTAGGTAAACATATGTCTCCTCCCTCTTAAATCTCCCTTCCACCTTTCACTCCAAGAAGAAACATCTCTTAATGAAAGTATTCCAATTAATAATTGAAAAAGGATTAATAGAATTGGATTATCACAGCATTGTTAATTAGCTATACTCCAATATAAAATAAAATGCTAAAAAAAAGAAACAATGGAATTGGAATGTCACTATTTTGCATCCACCACTGCTTCCAACAAATGCCAGCATCATAAAAGGAGAGAAAACCAGATATGTGCCTCCTGGTAAAAGAAGCCAGTACTGCCCATGGTCTTTCCCAAGGGACTGAACCAGAGTCTGGTCAACTCTCGGCATCCAGCTGCCAATTTGCAATTAATATAGGAGATGAAGAAACACGCTGAATGGAAACATCAGGGAATAATCAATAAAATTCAGACTTTGGGAAAATCTACAGTTCAAAACCCCTGGGGACTTCAACTGAAAAACAGTAAGGAAAAGAAGCAAATGGAAGGAAAACTTGTCAACTTAAAAGACATATCAATTTTTTTTTGGCTGCATTAGGTCTTAGGTGCAGCATGTGGGATCTAGTTCCCTAATGAGGGATCGAATCTAAGCTTCCTGCATTGTAAGCACAGAGTCTTAACCACTGGACCACCAGGGAAGGGTCAACAGATTGGATTTTAAGAAATGAACAATGCTAAACTATGGTGTCTAGGAAATACACGCTTGGCGGTAAGCCTTGTAAGAATGAGGAAATAATTACTATAACAGTTTGGAAAATGGTTACTTTCACAGGAAGAGAATGAGTTATAATTGAAATAGGATGTATAGAAGGCTTTTTTTGTTGCTCAGTCGCTAAGTCGTGTCTGACTCTTTGAAACCTCCATGGATGGCAGCATGCCAGGCTTCCTTGTCCTTCACCAAAGTTTTACTTCTTAACCTGGGTGTAGTTCAAGAGTGCTTGTTTTATAAAAATGAAAGAAATAATATAAATAATTTGTATTGCTCATTGCTTTTTAGCAATAGAATTTTTAATGTTTTTAAATTTTATTTTTTAATGAAGGATAATTACTTTACAGTATTGTGTTGGTTTCTGCCAAACAGAAATATAATTTATATATGTTGTCAATGGCCTTCAGTCAAAGGCTACCAAGAACACACCTACTTAAGCAAGCCGGGTTTCTTATTCATCACAGTGAGAGAGAAAACATGTCATGGGGAACTGGGGGACTCAGTAAAAGGATGTTAGGAAAGAACTTATATGATTTGGGCTTTGTGGAGTGATTTAGGGGAGGGTTAGCTCTAGACTGGATGTTGTCAGAAAGTGGGGACAACAGGGTATTTGGTGGGTAGCGTTGTGACCTTGCTTTTTTTTGTGCTTAGACAAAATTATAAAGTAGCTTTGTTTTTTTCCATTAAAAATGTTGGTAAAAAATACATAGCATAACATTTACCATCATGAACATTTTTTTTTCAGAGAGTAGAAGGCAATTTATTGTGAATTTGATCCTGGCTAAGTTCAGTGATCTGGAAGGCAGCAGAAGTGACCATCACTGAGTTACTGATCCATAATATATCTATGGAGGAACTAAAGAGCTTCTTGATGAAAGTGAAAGAGGAGAGTGAAAAAGCTGGCTTAAAACTCAACATTCAAAAAACGAAGATCATGGCATCCAGTCCCATTACTTCATGGCAAATAGATGGGGAAACAACGGAAATAGTGACAGACTTTATTTTCTTGGGCTCCAAAATGCAGATGGTGACTGCAGCCATGCAATTAAAAGATGCTTGCTCCTTGGAAGAAAAGCTATGACAAACCTAGACAGCATATTAAAAAGCAGAGACATTATTTTACTGACAAAGTTCTGTCTAGTCAAAGCTATGGTTTTTCCAGTAGTCATGTATGGATGTAAGAGATGGACCATAAAGAAAGCTGAGCACCAAAGAATTCATGCTTTTAAACTGTGACATTAAAGAAGACTTTTTAGAGTCCCTTGGACAGCAAGAAGATCAACCAGTCAATCCTAAACGAAATCAGTCCTGAATATTCATTGGAAGGACTGTAAAGTTGAAGCTCCAATACTTTGGCCACCTGATGGGAAGAACTGACTCATTGGAAAAGATCCTGATGCTGAGAAAGACTGAAGGCAGGAGGAGAAGGGGACGACAGAGGGTGAGATGGTTGGATGGAATCATCAGCTCCATGGACACTAGTTTGAGTGAACTCCAGGAGATCGTGAAGGACAGGGAAGCCTGGTGAGCTGCAGCCCATGGGTTTGCAAAGAGTCAGACACAACTGAGCGACTGAACTGAACTGAACTGAATGCATTTATGGCCACACCTTCATGTCTCTTACACTCGAATCAACCATCTTAACCAGTTTAAGTGTTTAAATTTATTCATAATGATAGGCAATCATCAGCATCATCCATATCCATAGTATCAGAACCCTGAAACTCTATACTCATTAATAACTCCCTATTCTTTCCTTTCTGAAGTCATTCTACTTCTGTGTCTATGAAGAATTCATTTTATATGTTCTCAGAATAACCTGTATGGGACTGGTGTTCTGTGAGGAAAGAACCAAAGAAGGGGAGAACAAAATGGCCTAGGAGCACCAGAACAGCCTGTAATAATACTGTGTGGTCCAGCTGTGAGCATCGCATCAGTTCCAGCTGTCAGGAGCTACTCTTTCTCCATCTTCCTTTTTGGTCAAGAAGAGACAAAGTTAGGCCTCAGGACACACCTACATTATATTCAGATTTTCATCATTGCCAAGGTTTTGCTGATTAAGGTCAATTTGCTGATTAAGAAGGACAGCCACTGAATGCAATCAGTCATTGAACTGGACCATCTGATACGACAATGGCTGCCCTACTAGCAGTGCCTCAGTGGTACTTAGATTCTGGTTAGGCTGTTTTGTTATGTATGGAACATAGGCAATTATCAGGATCAAGGTGACTATAAGTTTTTTGATAGGTCTGGAAGCCAAGGACCTAGATTATTAACTACTTGTAATCAAAACATGTCCCAGAATTCAACTGGATCTATTTCAGAGAATCAGGTTGCTCTCTCTGTTTGCCCTGTAGTATTTTTGGAGAAGGAAATGGCAACCCACTCCGGTATTCTTGCCTGGAGAACCCCAGGGACAAAGGAGCCTGGTGGACTACAGTCCATGGGGTCACAAAGAGTTGGACACGACTGAGTGACTAACACATACACAGCAGTGTTGACTTGGTGGAGTAGAGAAAACCATAGGCTATATGATTGTCCATGATAACTCCTGTTAATTGATTTAGAGTATTTTGTGGGCTTTCAGAGCAGAAGTGGGGTCCCATATGATTTCTGGTACATCAGAGTCAAGTTTTAAACATTTTTTAGCTGTGCTATTCCCACTCAAGGAACTGTAACTGGCAGAGTATGTATGAAGAGGGAATCAGTTATTCCTCTTGGGAGTTCTCCTGAGTAATCTGTGCTTGCCTCATTATGGAGGCTTGTGTCCATATATCTTAGTATTTGTAAAAAGAAACACTCATATATCACTGTGAAAATGTACAATGATGTAGCTGCTTTGGAAAACAGTTCTTCAAAAGATTAAACATAGAATTACCATATGACCCAGAAATTCCATTTTTAGTTGTGCCTAATATTCTTAAAATTTTTCACATGATTGTTGTGAAAATATTACACAAAATATCACACAAAAATCTGCACATAAATGTTCATAGCAGTGTTATTCATAGTAGCTAAAAAAGTGAAAACAATTCACATGTTCGTCATTGATGAAAGGATAAGAGAATATGATACATCCATATTATTCACCATAAAAAGGAATGAAGCACTAATTTGTGAGATAACATGAATGTGCCTTGAAAACATTACGCTTAGTGAAAGAAGCCAGACCACACGTTATATGCAGGTCACATATTATTTGACACAATTCATGTGAAATATCCAGAATAGGCAAATCCCTGGAGACAGGAAGTAGATTAGCGGTTGCCTGGGGAGAGAGAGGAATGGAGAGTGACTGCTAATGCATACAGGGTTTCTTTTGGGGTGAGGAAAGCACTCTGGAATTAGCAGTGATGGCTGCACATCTTTCTGAATATAGTATTGTAAAAGCCACTGAATTGCACACGTTAAAGGGGTAGAAACAAGACCTCCTATATAGCACAAGGAACTCTGCTCAGTGTTATGTGGCAGTCTGGATGGGAGCAGAGTTTGGGGGAGAATGGATGCATGTATTTGTATGGCTCCATTGCTCTGCTGTGCACATGAAACTATCACAACATGGTTAATTGGCTATACTTCAATGTAACAGAAAAAAGCCTATACTACCTCATCCAAATAAATAAAGGGATGACTATTACAGTATACATATTACGTATATCTCAGTTTAACAAATCAGTGACCAGGAGGCCAGAATCAACAATCTTACAGAATGTTGAAGCTGTTCACATTCGGTGCAAGAGCCGATCAGAATTCTCTCTGCATATTCAGGGTAATATAAACAGTTAGAGGCCTGGCGGAAAGGTTTGTGAAAGATGGTATTTCAAAATGAATGCACAACTCTATTGCTTGGTAAGTTAAATAAATTCAACTTTATCTTTCTGCTGATCTGCTTGTTTTAACAGTTAGGAAATTTCATCAAAATGAATGCCCTCACATTGTGGCAACCCCACAGGACCTTCCATCTTTAAGCGCTCTATTCTATCTGAATACCCTTAGTTGATTATTTTCCAGTTTGTTGCTGGGTATGTCTTGAGGACAATATTGAGCTTCAAGTATTTCTGTTGAGTTCTCATTACTGTATTCTATTATCCTAGGATATTCTAGGCTCCTTTGTGGTTCTCTCTGTGGTTAATACCTTGGAGAGCATTAGGCAATCTTTTACTAAACCTGTTTGTCTTCTGTTACTTTTACTTGATTTGTCAAATGATTTTTTCCCCATTCCTTGGTAATTTTGCTCTGACTGTTATAAGGGAGCATTTTTTTTAGGGAATAGAGGCACAGACCTAGTAAGTCCCTTTCCACACTGGTGCCTGAGAGGTCTAATAACTTTGGGGACATACTTATACTTTAAAAACATGTATTGTTTACAGCAGTCTAAATTCAGCTGGGCATCCTATGTTTTTATTTGCTGAATCTAGCAATCTAACTGACTGTAGCTTCATCAGACTCATGGATAAACAGTGCTGGGCATTCTGTCTTGTCTGGAGAAAAGCAGTGCCTTGGTGGTAGGAATGTGGTATTTCCTCCTCCACAGCCTTGCTACAGGATAACATGGTGGCTGTTGGAAGTGAAGTCAGAGATCTCTGCACCAGTATGGTACTTCCCAGCTGTGCTCAAGGTTCAAACCTCCCTATTTTGTTCTAATCATGCTATTTTCTTCCCTTATCTATTTGGGTTTGTCAGCATCTTACCTCAGACTCCTTTGGGTTAAATTCTTGCTTCATGCTCTTTCTCTTTGTAACCCTAATTCCTGAGCCCGTTTGGTTAAAATAGCAATTTATCATTAAAGATAGTTTGAATCAGGGATTTCCCTGGTGGTTGAGTGGCTAAGACTCTGCACTCCCAATGTAGTGGGCCTGGGTTCGATCCCTGATCAAGGAACTAGATCCTATGTGCTACAACTAAAAAATCCTGCACATGGAAGATTGAAGATCCCATGTGCTGAAACTAAGACCCAATGCAGCCAAATAAATAAATTAATTAAAAAAAAGATTGTTTGAATCACAGTGGTCATTTTTAGGGAACTTTTGTGGATTTTAAAAAATTACTTATTTATTTATCTGTTTTTGGCTGTGCCAAGTTTTCATTGCTTTGCGAGGGTTTTCTCTAGTTGTGGCGAGTGGGAGCTACTCTTCGTTGTGTGCGTGGGCTTTTCATTGAGGTGGCTTCTCTTGTTGTGGAGCACAGGCTCCAGCCACAGGGGCTTCTGTAGTTGCAGCACATGGGCTTCAATAGTTGTGACCTGTGGGCTCTAGACCCTGGGCTCCGTGGCATATGGGATCTTCCTGGACTAGGGATTAAGCCCGTGGCTCCTGCATTGGCAGGTGGATTCTTATTTTATAAGTATCTTCCTCAAAACAAAAAGGAAAATAACTCAGTTTTTAAAGTCTTTTTGTTGGAAAGGCTTTCATTTAATGTACACTTTAGGAATATCTAATCCATTTAGACAAATCTAACATTTAAAAAAAAGAGAGAAAACTACTAAATCAGATTATAAGGTCCCTTAGAATCTGTAAGAGCTCCGTGTTATCTGTTAAGGACTCTTGTGAAGGTATAATAAGAAAACTCAAAGAATTTCTAAAAGAAAGAGAAGATTTTAATGTACAGCATTTTAAATATGTTAATTCTTTAAAGACTTTAAAAAAGTTTGTCTTTCTAGCTGAAGCTGAACTCCGAAGGGGAAAAAAGGGAATAATTAAATTAAGTTAATGGCCTTGGTTAATAAGTTGTAGTCAGTCAGTTTAGTCGCTCAGTTGTGTCTGGCTCTTTGCAACCCCATGGATTGCAGCACACAAGGCTTCCCTGTTCATCCCCAACTCCCAGAGCTTGCTCAAAATCATGTCCATCGAGTCAGTGATGCCATCCAACCATCTCATCCTCTGTCATCCTCTTCTCCTCCTGCCTTCAATCTTTCCCAGCATCAGGGTCTTTTCCAAGGAGTCAGTTCTTTGCATCAGGTGGCCCAAGTATTGGAGTTTCAGCTTTAACATCAGTCCTTCCAATGAATATTTAGGACTGGTTTCCTTCTGGATTGACTGGTTGGATCTCCTGGCAGTCCAAGGGACTCTCAAGAGTCTCTTCCAACACCACAGTTCAAAAGCATCAATTCTTTGGTGCTCAGCTTTTTTTATGGTCCAACTCTCACATCCATACATGACTACTGGAAAAACCATAGCTTTGACAAGATGGACCTTTGTTGGCAAAGTAATGTCTCTGCTTTTTAATATGCTGTTGAGGGTTAAATACAGGTCACTCGTTTACCACATCACTCTACTTAACTCCCCAAATTGTGTGTAATTATTTTATATTGTTAGGTTAATCATGTTCCCATTATGGCTTGCAATTGTAATGACCTTTTATTTTTTGTCTGGTTATTGATTGTGAAAACTGATAAACGTCTTTTACTATTGTGATTATGTAACTATCATTCACTTTAATACTATTGTATCACGATTGGTCAACAGAAAACAATAGAATTCTGTATCACTAAAATTACCATTTAATAGAAAAAGTTGTAATCTCTTTTTAAAATCCAGATGCATAGCAGATTATCTTGGAATTCTTTGAAAACTACAAATGCCCAGGTATTGCTATTCTTCTCCAAAGCTCCAGATGTATTTCTAATGAGCAGCCATGTTTAAAAACAATTGGACTATCTGATGATCTTTTACTTTTATCTAGTTTGTTTCACTTTTTAAATTTCATATTCAGAGCTCCCATTTCATTTAGCTTGTTTTCCTATTTCTCCATCTCTTTGTTGTTGTTGTTCTTTCTTAAGTCTTTATCAAGAATAGTAAAAAGCTTTTGTACACACATACATATATACATATTATGTATAATATATTATAGAAAGTTTATGAATTTTTCCCTAGCTAAAAAAACCTGTGACATTTTGATTCCACTTGCTTGACTTAGTATGAATAGAATGCTAGATTTCTAATTTATATTCACTCAAAACTTTGATATAGTTCCATAGATTTTGGCATCTAGTATTACTGCTAAAAGTCTAGAAAATTTATTATCTTAGTGATTTAAAAAAATAGTTTTTGAATGAGGTTTGAAACTTCTGATCCAGTTCTGAGAATATAAAGAAATACTATGTTGTAAGAAAAAAAACAACAGGAAATTGACAAGTGATACACTATTATTAACCAAAGTACAGCTTTTGTTCAAATTTCATAGAATTTTATACTAGTGTCCATTATTTGTTTTCATACCTTATTCAAGACTTCACATTGTATTTAATTGTATTGAGCAGCTTTGGCTGCACACAACAAATTATGGTAAATTCTCTTTTCATTTTTATTCCATTGCAAGTATTTTCTAGTTTTCCTTGTGGCTTCTTAGATATACCCATCATTTAAAAGTGGACATTTAATTTACAAATACATGGGATTTTGTTTAAAGTTTTTAATGTTAATTTCTCATTTGATACTAATTTATCATTTAAGTGCTTTCTTCTCTGCAATCACTCTCTGTGTTTTTTTCAGTCTAACTTTATTGAGGTTTTCTATGGCTAAGTTGAAGATCTCTCTTGGTAAATGGAGAAGGCAGTGGCACCCCACTCCAGTACTCTTGCCTGGAAAATCCCGTGGACGGAGGAGCCTGGTAGGCTGCAGTCCATGGGGTCGCTAAGAGTCGGGACACGACTGAGCGATTTCACTTTCACTTTTCCCTTTCATGCACTAGAGAAGGAAATGGCAACCCACTCCAGTATTCTTGCCTGGAGAATCCCAGGGACTGCGGAGCCTGGTGGGGTGCCGTCTATGGGGTCGCACAAAGTCGGACACGACTGAAGCGACTTAGCAGCAGCAGCAGCTTGGTAAACGTCACTCTGCTCTTGAAAATACATGGATTATTTTCAAATATCTTTTGATATTAATTTCTAACATAATTCCACAGCGATAAGAGAACAGACTCTGTATGATTTCAATATCTTTAGACCATGAATTTTTTGCACCTTGTTTTATGTCCCTGTGTTCCAGTGACTTCTAGTTTACAGTCTATGGGAACTTGAATAGAATTTGTAGCCTACTATTCTGTGAAAATTGTATAAATGTTAATTATATTGAATTGGTTCACAGTGCTTTTCAGGTCTACTATATCCTTCTACTTCTCTGTATATTTAGTCTATTAATTTTTGAGACTTTGATATTAAAACTCTAATTAAAAAATCTTAATATATCTACTTAGAAAATTGTAATGTATAGTGGAACTATACGTAACCTTGTTCTGTATTTTCCAAGTCTCCCGTAAATGTGTTATTGTACTTTTATAATTTAAAAAAATAAAAATTTAAAAAAATCCCAAAACTTGAGGCATCTCACATTGTTGTACTGCAGAAACCAAGTAAAGCAATTATCCTCCAATTAAAAATAATTTTAAAAAATAATTAAAAAATGGAGCTATGTGAATTCTAAAAATTTCTCTTTTCTGGTAATTTTTCTTATTAATATTTTTTTCATTTTTTCACATTAATATTAATTGTTTTAAGTAACAAATTTAGTTTTTAATATCTATAACTGATTTGATCTCTTTAAAGTTAGTAATAAGTATAAAATAAATAGAGCTTCTCTGGTAGCTCAACAATAAAGAATACGCCTGCCAATGCGGGAGGTGTGGGTTCAATCTCTGGTTTGGGAAGATCCCCTGGAGAAGGAAATGGCAACCCACTCCTTGTTCTTGCCTGGAGAATCCCATGAACAGAGGGCCCTGGAGGGATACAGTTCATGGGGTCACAAAGAGTCAGACAACTTAGCAACTAAACAACAACAACTAACAATTATATGATTACCTAAGAAAATTAGAATTTAAAGGACAGTAAGAAAAAATGTACTAAGTTAAGATAATAGCTTTTTCTTATTCTTTGGCTACATACAAACACAGTTATCCTTTATAAAGCTTAACCTTTCCCCCCAGCTTTATTGAGATATAACTGACAGGTAGTATAAGGATATTGGCTTCCCAGGTGGCACTAGTGGTAAAGAACCTGCCTGCCAGTACAGGAGTCATAAGAGATTTGGGTTGCATCCCTGGGTCAGGAAGATCCCCTGGAGGAGGAAATGGCAACCCACTCCAGTATTCTTGCCTGGGGAATTCCATGGACAGAGAAGCCTGGTGGGCTACAGCCTATAGGGTCACAAAAAGTAGGACATGACTGAAGCAACTAAGCATGCATGCACACAGGGACTTGCTAATGCAATCTTAAAAATTGTTTTCTGGTTATTTTGTATATCCCTTGTCCTTTTTCCCTTTTTGTTGCCTTCTTTTGTGAATTTTCCATCCCGGAAAATCCCATGGATGGAGGAGACTGGTGGGCTACAGTCCATGGAGTAGCAAAAAGTCGGACATGACTGTGAGACTTCACTTCACTTTGAGAATTGATGATTTTCCATAATGGTATGCATTGATTCCCTTCTCTTTATCTTTTCTGAATCTACTGTAGGTTTTCATTTAGTGGTTACCATGAGGCTGACATAGAGCATCCTATAGATTTAACAGTCTATTTTTTACTAATTAGCGTTTTTTTTGTTTCAGATTGAGTAGTAAGCAGAGGACGAAGATTATTATTTATTCTAGGTTATAATTTTCCCTTAGTTATAAGCCCCCTTTTCCTATCATATATAAATTTTTTGCTTAGTAACGTTATTCTATGGATACATGTAAAGATTTAGTCATACACTACAATGTTGGATGACAATATTATTTAAAGTTTAAATTTAAAAATATAATTAATTTTATTAACTAATTTTATTACTATATTATCAGATAGCACATATCATATTCACTGCGATTTTATATTAAGCCCTAAGTGAGATAAAGACTTTTCATAACAAACAAAAGCTAAGAGAGTTCATAATCACTAGATTTGCCTTACAAGAAATGCTAAAAGGAATTCTTCAAGCTGAAACAAAAAGATGCTAATTAGTAACATGAATACATATGAAAATAATAACACAACACTGGTAAACGGGGACAATCATAAAAATACTTAATGGTATAAATGGCTGATGAAAGCTTTATAGATTTATGTGTATTATTCTCAACAGAGATTCTACTTTCCTCATCCTAGTATATTTGATTATTAAAATAAATTAACTGGAGCCATTCAGTCTATCATGCTCAAGTAGTTTCTGTTTTGTTTCCTTGCACTTGCCTAAAGGTCCCAGCTTCAAGTTATAGATCAAAACTCAGTCTTCTTGAAGGAAAATCAAAAAACTTCATCACAAATACTCGTCAGAATACACCAAGTGACCAAGTCAGGATCTCCAGGACCTTTGTAGTCCAGAGGCAGGGACTTCATGGAAGTTGACACCTCAACTGCAAGACCTTTCAATCAAGATCATGCCTATGAAAAGGGCTACTGATTTACCTTTTAATTCTTTTGCTGGTGGTTTAGTCGCTAGTCATGTTCGACTCTTGCGACCTCATGGACTGTAGCCTGCCCGGCTCCTTTGTCCATTGGTTTCTCCAGGCATGAATACTGGAGTGGGTTGCCATTTCCTCCTCCAGGGGATCTTCCTGACCCAGCAATTGAACCCAGGTTTCCTGCATTGCAGGCAGATTTTTTACCGACTGAGCTACCAGGGAAGCTTTTTAATTCTTTTAACTATTTTTAACTTTTCTAACTATTTTAAATTTTAATGGTCAGAAAACTTGACTTTTTATATAGAGATAGCTCATTTTTTAGATTCAGCAGCTAGTTCAGGAAATGTAACTTACTGCTGGATTTCCCATTTGTCTATCCAAGAATACTGGTGAGATATCTTCTATTAGTGTATTCTACTAAACTTGCTACCAGCTGCCATTATGATTAGGCTCATTCATGGAAATTAATTTCTGGATCAGATTGATGCACAATTAATAACTTTAATGTAAAAAAGTACATAATACAGGTTGATTATATTGAGGAAATAAGACTAGTTGGTTGTAATAGTTCCAACAAATTACGTTGCTTTATTATTTAAGCATTACATTGCTTTATATAATGTATCACATAGATACATTGCTTGTGTTAAGTTGTCATCCCCCTTTCCTTGTTGAAAATCCATTGACAAGAAATGTATGGACTTATTTCTGGACTCTCAAGTGTAGTCCATTGACCTATATGTCTGTCTTTATGGCATCACACACTGTTTTGATTATTGTGGTTTTATAGCAAGTACTGAAATTGGAAAATGTAATTCCTCCAACTTTGTTTTTCTTTTTCCCTGATGGGATTTTGCTGTTGTTCAGTCACTCAGTCGTGTCCGACTCTTTGCGACCCCATGGACTGCAGCATGCCAGGCTTCCCTGTCCTTCACCATCTCCCAGAGTTTGCTCAAACTCAAGTCCATTGAGTCAGCGATGCCATCCAATCATCTCTTCCAACAGCCAAATTTCTCAGGATCTTATTATTTAAAAGAACAATATTCCTTAGTGCTGTACTTAATGTTGATATAATTTCAATGAACGTGATTTCTAATATCATACCCTTGATACTGATAACTGAAGAAGCACCATGTTTGCCCACTTTAAACCCCCCCTCTTTTTTTGGCCATATGTGGATTGTGGGATCTTAGTTCCCCAATCAGGGATCAAACCCTGGTCCCTGGCAGGGCAAGTGCAGAATCCTAATCATTGGACCATCAGGGAATTCCCTTAAATTCTCCCTTTTGAACCTTTTTAATCTAACAGAAGAAAAGACCTCAATATTCTGTGTCAGGTCCCCAGATCTTCACAGCTCTGTATATTCCTTCTGGGTGTCCAGGTGTCATCAGGTGTATTTATATTGAGATGATCCCATAACTGATCTTTTTTCTATCTCTGCAATGTCATTTGATGAATCAGTTTTCAAAATAGTGGTTGTATAGTAGCTTTTAAGACTCTGGGGTAAAAATATCAATTGGGACTATAAGGAGGGTTTGGAAAATACCTCTAAACTACAATTTAAGGTTTTTCCAAGACCAGGTCATGAGAATTGAGTTCAAACCTCAGCTCCTTCACTTACTGTTTGATCTTTGTTTATTATTTTTTTATATTTAATTATTTATTTGGCTACACTAGATCTTAGTTGCTGCATGTGGGATCTTGTTCCCTGACCAGGGATTGAACCTGGGGCCCCCTGCTTTGGGAGCACAGAGTCTTAGCCACTGGGCCACCAGGGAAGTCCCACTGTATGATCTTTAGTAAGTAAGTCCCCTCATGTTACATTTTCTTAACTACAGAATGAGATAATACTTCTTACCTATTCTAAAAATGTATATACTGAATATATTATGGTAAAGCTGGTGAGGCCATAGGACTATTCAACAATAAGACTTGAAAGAAACAAGTATTTTCTCTCCCCATGGGTCCCAGAGAGGAGGTCTCTGCTTGCCATCAGGGTCACAGGGGAAGTGCCAGGTTTTGGCCAGGTGCAGAAGACAGAAACAGAACAGCCTGGGCCAGAGTCTTTATTTTGGTTTCCAGGGAAAACACAAGGCAGAACAAGATAAACATCTTAAGACTGGCTCCCTTGAATCATTCCTGCAGGCTTCAAGGCATAGGGTGGTCTCTAATTGCTTAGTACCTGGTCCTGGAGTGTTTTAGGGCTGGAGATATATTTCCTTGGTGTGTGAGAGTTAGATAAGAAGATAGTTGTAGGATATGGACTCTGGATTGGTTAGTCTGTATGTGAAAAATGTGCTTTGGTCAAGTCCTTTTCTATCTGTAAGAATTGACTATCCTTAGGAGGTGCAGTCTTTCCCAAGGTCTATAAGGCTCATAAATGACAGACCATCAATAATACAGAATATAAGAAAATAAAGTTAATGTAATTAACCAATGGATGCCAAATAGAAAGATATGGAATCCAAGAAAATGCAGAACAATTGATTCTGTGGCTTTTTGTCATTGTTTGAAGGCAACACTGCAGTAATGATAATAGAGGCCTTTGAGAGCAGGGCATGAGTTGCCTAAGCAGCATAGAGAGCCTTCTATTATGGGGATAAGAAAGGAGGAACACAGGTAGAAGTATAAGGAATCCTTGTGGGCTGGCCATAACTAAGTTTCCCATTTATATGGCATTAGCCAAACATAGATCTGAACTTTTTGGAGTTTGTAGTGATATCTTGGTGGAATTGTGGAGTATATTAGAAATATGCTCAGTTCAAGGTGGTAGGTCTGAAAGTCATGTTGTTGGAGGATATGACCTGATAAGTTAGCAAAGTAAACATAAAGGTTAGTGGTATTGTATCTAAGTAGGGGTAGGAATAGTTGTAGTGTCAGAGACACAAGACAGAAGGTTGTGGTGGAAAGCTGGAGGAGAGTAGCAGGAGGAGGCACTGGGGAGTGAATGCTTCTCTTCCCACGGAGGGCCCTGGAGTTAACTGACCTAAGACAGCTGCCTCCATAGTGTTCACTAAGCTTTTGAATGGCACAGACAGTATTAATGTCTATCAGATTTCACTTTAAGCTTGAGAGTATGGGGGGGGGAGGTCTATGTTTTGGCAAGGAATATACCAGGATCATGGGCTAAGCAGACAAAAGACTAGGGAAATATAATAGAATATAATAGAAATCCTTAGTACCAAAGAAAAGCAGAAATGTCCTGTGTCCAGTATGTGTTTTAGGAGAGGCAGTCCATAAGCTCTGCTGGGGTGGAGGTTTTAGCATCTGGGGTGAAGTTGTCTTGTGTACAGGGGGTAAAGACATCTCCAACTTCATGGAAGGTCTTGGACTGGGGCGATGTCACCTCCAGCAGTGAGCTTACAAGCCAGGCCAGTGTTGTCTGGGATGTAGAACTTGGGGTATCCTTTCCAAGTGCATAGCCACTTGAAAAATGTGTCTTAGCATTTTAACAAATTTGGTTGAAACAATGATTGGCTTGGGCTTCTGGGTTATAAATCACTGAAAGTACCCAAACCAATAGCAACCAATAGCAATAAGACCCTGTCAACACAGTAGTGTGAAACTGAACTTGATACTCCTGTCTGAAAGCCATGTCCATGTCCCAGGCGTGGGACCTGGTCAACTACCCCAAGCACAGAGTAGCCCTTAGCCATTTACTATTTTGTTTCACTTGTTACTTCTTAGGAGTGGTCAGTTAATGGTGGCCCAATTTTTCTTTGCTTCCTATATCTATGTCCCTTGCAAAGTGACTTTCTACATCTCCTCCTGTAAAGAGGTATAGTCTATTTCCCCAGTGCTTGAATCTAGGCTGGCCTCATGACCACCTTCGGTCAACAGAATGCACTGGAAGTGATGGTATGCTAGTTCTGAGCCCAGCCTCAATAAACTTCGCACATGTCTGTCTTCTCTTGGAATCCTGCCACCACCATGAGAACAAATCCAGGTTAGTCGGCCAGAGGATGACAGACCGTATGAAATGCGGAGTTAACCAAGTAAAGGCCACCTTAAAGCAGCCAGACCCTACTCAACCTTGCTTGAGTGAGTCCAGCCAAGACCAACCAAGCCTACTCTAATTAGCAGAATAACCCAACTAATTCAGAGTAATGAGCTAAATAAATGATTGTTATTTCAAGTCATTAAATTTTGGGGGCATTTTTACACAGCAATAAATAAGTGATACTCTATGTTAATTTTGTTTCCTTTGTTCAACAATAAGCTTCCTCAGGGCAGGCCTATTTGTTGCTTCCATCCCAGCTTCTAGCTCTGGGGCTGAGCACATTGTTGGCATGCCATAAATACTTGTTCGTTAGTCAGACCCTCTCTGATAACTTTATGGATGACTTAGAGCATCTTGTTTTCCTCTCTGGGCTTACTTTTCTCTTGTTCATACCTCTATCTGATCTTTCCAAAGGATTAGGTGATGAGTAAAGATATATTATGGAAAAGGCAATGGCACCCCACTCCAGTACTCTTGCCTGGAGAATCCCATGGACAGAGGAGCCTGGTAGGCTGCAGTCCATGGGGTCGCTAAGAGTCCAACATGACTGAGCGACTTCACTTTCACTTTTCACTTTCATGCATTGGAGAAGGAAATGGCAACCCACTTCAGTGTTCTTGCCTGGAGAATCCCAGGGACGGGAGAGCCTAGTGGGTTGCCTGCCATCTATGGGGTTGCACAGAGTCAGACATGACTGAAGCGACTTAGCAGCAGCAGCAAAGATTTATTTCCTGTTGGGCCTTTTCCTGAGCATCTCTTGGTGGTTTCTTCACAGAGTACTCTCAATCTACTTTAGAAAAGAAAAGAAAGAAAGAGGGACTTCCCTGGTGGTCCAGTGGCTAAGATTCCACACTCCTAATGCAAGGGGCCTGGGCTTGATCCCAGGTCAGGGAACTAGACCCCCCATGCTGCAAATGAAGTTCCCATGCCACAACTAAAAAAGATCCCACACACTGCAACAAAGATTGAAGATTCCACATGCTGCAACTGAGGCTTGGCACAGCCAAATAAATAAATGAATACATTTTTTAAATAGAAAATGCAAACTTGTGAAACAGCCCAGAGTATTCTTGGGTTTATCACTTTTTGCAAATGTTTTTACCGTCTATGTGAAATTATTCATCTACTTCCTTCTTTTCCTAGCACTTCCCTTGCAAAGGGAACATCAGATGTGTCAGGATATGGCTGTGAGGTGAGTGGTAGTGAGGAGGAGAGCAAGAGAGCAAGAATATAGACAGCTTGCAGTGTTCACTTATTTGAGACATGTGGGATATGCACAAGTGTCCTGAACTCCTAAACATTCTGCACAGTAGTCTGACTCTTGAGATATTCTTAGGGAGGACATCTAGCTTCTAAGTCCCCAGGAGCACAACGAACCTGGAAGGAAGCCCAGACTGTGAACTGTTAGACCTGGTGAGCCTGGAGGCTTTCCCATCCAACCTCCTCCCCACCAACACTTCTGTTGGGTCCACCTATGTGTCTGCACAGTGAAATTGCCTCTCCTGAACATTTTAATAGTTGGCTAGCAGGACCAGGTGAGGAAAATCAGGAGTGTATCTGCACACAACCCTCTAGTCTTGCCTGGAAACCTGAGGGTTGTGAAGCTGATGTTCCTGAAACTATTTAAAGCCCCAGGACTGGAGGAAGAAATGGCAACTCAGTGGCAGCATCTGAAAAGGCCAATTGTTGCTGAGCTGGTTTCTCTCTGAGGATCCCAGAAACAGAAAAAGGGGGAGGACATAGAGGCTGACTGCTGGAGCTGGGAGGGGCCTCAGGTGAAGCTGCTGCCTGGCCAGTGACAGTTGCTGCCTGTTCTCTTCTTGAACATCTTTTCAGATGGGCAAACACCTTCCCCTATTATCCAGCACAGTTCTAGATGCCCTCTGTTCTTTGCTCAATATCTATCCCTGCCCCATTAAAAAAATTAAGATAATTCTTTCTAGTTTAGACACTGGGAAAGAAGCTTAAAAGAGAAAACCAAGGACATGGTAAGGATTACAGGGTGTGGTGGGAGAGGTGTAGGAGGAGAGAGGACATTGCATTGAGGGACAGAGGTTTCTAGCGGTGGGGGTGGACCACAGACTCCTTGGGATGATCCTCCAAGTCCAACCTCACCTGCAGTGATTCCTAAGTTGATTTCATCAAAATGAGATAGAAGGGGAAGGCAATTCTTAGATGATTTCCGCCAAAATGCAAAACTATCCCTTGACAAATCTGGATTCGTTTCTTTGGGGAGTTCTTGTTTAATGAAATGAGGAATTTACAACAAGTTTGAGGGCAAGACAAAGTCCTATGAGATAAATCCATTTCCCCATTAACTTCCATGATAGACTTAATGTTGTCTATCAAGTACTTTGTCCATTTTTAAATTGAGTTGTTCATTTTCTTGTTGTTAAGGTGTGACAGTTATTTATTCTGGACACTATATCCCTGTCAGATATATGATTTGCAAATATTTCCCCCTATTCTATGGGACATCTTTTTACTTTCTTGATATGTCATTCAAAGCCTCAATTTTCCTTCATTTTGACAAAGTACAACTTATTTATTTTTACTTTTGTTGTTGGACCATAAAGAAAGCTGAGTGCCAAAGAATTGATGCTTTTCAACTGTGGTGTTGGAGAAGACCCTTGAGAGTCCCTTGGACTGCAAGGAAATCAAACCAGTCAATCCCAAAGGAAATCAACCTTGAATATTCATTGGAAGGACTGATGCTGAAGTTGAAGCTCCAATACTTTGGCCACCTGATGCAAAGAACTGACTCACTGGAAAACACCTTGATGCTGGGAAAGATGGAAGGCAGTAGAAGGGGACGACAGAGGATGAGATAATTGGATGAAATCACTGACTCGATGGACATGAATTTGAGCAAGCTCTGGGAGTTGGTGACAGACAGGGAAGCCTGGCATGCTGAAATCAAAGAGTTGGATATGGCTGAGTGACTGAACTGACTGACTTTTGTTGTTGGGCTTTTGGTGTGATATTTAAGAAACTCTTGCCTGATCTAAGGTTATTATTTTTAATCTTGATTTTTGTTAACATTTTATAGTCTGGAAACTGTTTTCACATGTTAGTTACCTCACTTACAAAATGATGTAAGAGTTTAAGATACTTAAACCTTTGAGATCACATAAAAGATAAATAATCACACAAATAAATGGCAATGCTTGCCTGGCCCTAAAATTTATGCCATAAAAATAGGGTGACTATGGAATTTTTTGTCTTAACCAGAACATATTTAAGGATAAAGGCAGGTGATAATAATTATTATGAGTAACAGGTGTTAACTGGGACTGTTTCAGGCAGACTGGGACATGTTCTGCCTACATATAAGTCATGGAGACCTGAGTCCCAATGTTGAATCCACCATTAATTTGCTAAGCCCTTACCCATACAATGGGGGATGATGTAGATAATTTCAAAGGTTTCCTTTCATCTCTACCATTCTAGAACTCCATGACAGGTACTGTCAAGTCAAGAACTATAGATGAGTGTTGTGCTGTTACTGACCTAAGACTTTATTTAATTCTTTGATGGCTGATATCCTTGATAGAGACTCTTAGGGTGGCCGAAAGCACATTAAGGCAGAAGCAAGTCTTGTTAAAACAATTGCTCCTTCCTATAGTCAGGAACGGAGAAGGCAATGGCACCCCACTCCAGTACTCTTGCCTGGAAAATCCCATGGACGGAGGAGCCTGGTAGGCTACAGTCCATGGGGTCGCTAAGAGTCGGACACGACTGAGCGACTTCACTTTCAGTTTTCCCATTCATGCACTGGAGAAGGAAATGGCAACCCACTCCACTATTCTTGCCTGGAGAATCCCAGGGATGGTGGAGCCTGGTGGGCTGCCGTCTATGGGGTCACACAGAGTCGGACACGACTGAAGCGACTTAGCAGCAGCAGCAGCATAGTCATGAAAGGCAAGTGGGTGCTGTTTACTGGTTTTACCTACACCTCACTCCTCCCAAGCAGCCCCATTTCTGGCTACTCCTTGGGCCTGGGGGCATTGTATGATGGTGAGGTTCACCATCAGGAGGACAGGCCTGGGGATGAGGCTTGTCTACAGGCTGAAAGTGGGCTTGGAGCCATTTGGGAGACCGTTAGGGGATCCTAGGAAGGCAAAATGGAGCAGGTCTGGAAGGAGGGGTGTGAGCTCTGAGCAGTCTGTCACCTGAACACCACAGAAAAGTCTTGGCTCAAGGAAAATCAGTGGAAACTACATACAGAGTGAGTCAAAGGCAAGGCCACCAGTGGCCCAAATCTAAGGATTTTAACTTCTCCCACAGTACCTTAAACTCAACATAAGCAGACCAGAATTTATCACCTTACGGCTTGTCTATAAGATCTTCATCCTCTTCTATTCCGTATCTGAGCGAACAGCACCATCAAACAATCTTCAGTCTTAGCCATAAACCTAGGCATTGATTCTACTTCTCCTAAACCTCTTTATAAACTGTCTTCTCCTTATCAGCCTGACTTGCTAATGCCTTAGCATGAATTATTGCCATTTCTCTCCTGATCTCACTCCCACCAGTTTTGTTTCTCTTAAGTCCATTCTCCATAACATAAGTCTGACCAGGACATTTCCTTGCCTAAAATTCTGCATTTATTTCCCATTGGCCTTGGCATAAACCTAAGCTCCTGATGGCATGGAAGGCTCTCTGGGATCTGCCTCCTGCCTAACTTTCTGGATCAATCTATCATCACTTCCTCCCTTTACATTTATGCTCCGTCCAAGCTGAAGTCCCTGTGTTTCCCTGAGTGGGCTGTGCTAATGCACATTTCCTTGGCCTTCTATATAACTCTCCCTTTACTGAAATGATCTTTCTCCAAGTTTCACCTAATTAATCCCTGTTCATCCTTTGTACATCAGCCTAGATGTCACATCTAGGAAACCCTGTGCTTCCCTGTCTGTGTCCCCTTCTCCCACTTCCTTGTCTTATGTGCTTTCATGGTGCTCTGTGCTTTTGTATCATGCTCGTCTGTAATTCTTTGTTTTTCCTTCTAGAATGTAAGGACCTTGAAAGCAGTGCTTTATTCCTATCCCAGTACCTAGCACACTGCAGGGCACTTAGTAGGCAGCTCCTTTACACGTTTACCGAACCAATCAAAGAACTATGGAACGAAAATTTTATTTATATTTTTAAAATTTATTTTAAGTTTTATTTTATTTTTGGTTGTGCTGGGTTCTCATTGCTGTGTGTGGGCTTTCTCTAGTCGCGGCAAGTGGGGGCTACCCTCTAGTGGCAGTGCGTGGGCTTCTCATTATGGTGGCTTCTCTTGTTGCAGAGCATGAGGCTCTATAGTGTGGGCTCAGTAGTTGTGGTGCATGGGCTTTGTTGTCCCACAGTATGTGGAATCTTCCCAGACCTGGAATCATTCGAGCCCTTATCTCCTGAATCGGCAGGCAGATTCTTAACCACTGGACCACCAGGGAAGTCTCTGTACTTTTAAAAAATACTGTTTCTCTATGCTGTTAATAAGTATTTTATATGCTATCAATTGCTATAAGGTAGAGAAGTTCTGAAATCAATTGCTAGCATGGTTTTTACTGATGACAATCCTTAAATGGGTGTAACCATAAAAAGTGCCTCTGTTGTAATCAGCCTGGATTCCTCCTCTTCCAAACTCTATGTAACTTTTTCTGGTTGCCAAAATGTCCTGGGATGGTAATACCTACTGCCAGTCTCAGGCTGCCACACATATTTGTGTACTGGGTTTTTTTTTTTCAAATATAGATTTTCATTTCTCCTGAATAGGAGTGAGAGCACCAGGTGTATGGTTAAATATGTTTCCAATTAAGTTTTCAAAAATTATCATTAGTGACACATGGATCTTGATATATTTGATGAATTTCTATTATTATTGATGCCCAAATTGTCCTGCTTTTGACCAATGGGAGACTCTTCAAGTTGGCATCTGAGTTATTTTACAAAAATGTAGCAGTCTTTGTTAGCTTCTCTGCTATCTTGTATAACAATATGTTTCAGGCACATGGTGTATATTTTTTGTCCCAATTAGTGTTCAGTTTTAACACACTGAGTCAAGTCTGTATATATGGTGGTTGTAGCAAAGATAAGGAGTTTGGAACAACATTATAGCATGACTCCCCGGCTTCCCCAACTCTATAAGATGCTGATTTTTATTTTATTTTATTTTATTTTTTAGATGCTGATCTTTAATCTGAATTTTTGTGCAATTTATGAACATCTCCAATTCTGCTGAGAGAACATACCATTTGCGTAAAACTGTGTGAAACAATTCTCCTTTCCAATTCTGAATATATTTGCCATTCTCTGTAGACCAAAGGAGAAACTCAATAATGCTTAAAAGCTTTAAGAAACTTAAAAGTCCGGGTGAGTGATCTTTCCATGAGGTCAAAGTTCCAAAACAATACAGCAGAATTCTCTAAGCAGAGCAGTTCATTTAGTAGAATTAAGGCAGTTGTTGATCTCTTTTTCAAAGTTTAGTGGCTGACCAGCTCTGACTTCTGATCTGACTAGAGACTCCAGTTTGAGCTCCAGGGAAAGTCTATATAGAGGATCTATGGGCAATCCTTTCATTCATTCAACACACACTTATTTTAGCACTTACTATTTGTCAGGCACTGTGAAAGGTGATGGGGATGCAAGAGTAGGCATAATATCCAACTGACCTCTGGGGCTACAGCAGCATTTGCTACAGAGAACAAGATGAAAGGCTGATTCTCCTGTGAGTTTAAAATATCATTTGGAGTGGACTATACTGAAGCGACATAGCACGCATGCATAGAACCATAACCAAAGGGAGGCACAAGAGAATTAACTACCCCCCCCCCTTTTTTGTGGAATATCAATCATGGTCAGCAAATCTCATTAACTTCACAGTAACTGTTAGCTATTATCTCCAGAGAGGCACAGCTCCTTTGTAAAATGATAGTAATAATTAAAAAGAAAAGGTAGAGCAAAGATTCAACTCTGAGTCTGATACACCAATGGTTCCCAAACCTTGGTTTGCTAATAATTGACTGGGAGAAATCTTTAAAATAACAGATGTCACGGCCTCTCCAGACCTACTAAAACAGGATCTTTAGTGTTGGAGGAAGGAACAGTTCTTGAACACAGAAAAAAAAATTTAAAGTTCTTCAATTTATTTTGCAGAGCCAAATTTGGAACCCCTGCCCTACTCTATGCTGCCTGCTCAAGCAGTGGTTCCTAAACCAGGTGTCAGGCTTCAAGATGACCTTGCAAATTATAAACTTCCTCATTACATTCAGTCTTGATCCTAAACGCCTGCTTTTTTCAAAATCAAGACGACCGAGACTCTAAAATGCCACAGGAAGGAGAGTGGCGCTTTCCCATGTACTGAGGACTAGGGGTGGGAGTGGGGAAAGGTATTCAAGCACAGATTGGCTGACACTAAGACCGAAACGAGCTGAAGCTGATAAACTTTGAAGGTCAACCACGAAGACCACGGAGGGAATTTTTTTTTTCCTTTAATCCATCACGGGGGCCTACTAATTGCATCCCACAGCTGCAACTGATCGAGGATAGGGGCCACGAGAACAGAGGCAGCCTCCTAGCCAAAGTCTTCCGCTCTGGTTCGGCGATTAGCATAAGAGAAACTGGAAGGAAAGTTGGAGCTTTCCATCAATACTACGAGAGGGAAGACAGCTCCCCAGCAACGGAGCCTGAGACGCGGGCAGGACTCCAACTCGAACCCAGTCTCCACCCGATATAGGTAGGCGGGGCACGGGAAACCAGACCTAGCAGGCGCGGTTCTGGAAGGCCACACAGCTGGTCCCAGTAGTTATTGTTTCCAAATTCTCAAATTTCCCGGGCGTCCCGCCCCCGGGTTCCGAAGCGTCGCGCCGGAAGTGACCTCACGACGTGGCGTGGAGACGCAGGGCGCTTCCGGCGGCGGCCGCGGCTGTGGGGGTGGGTGTAAAGAAGACCCTTAGTCTCAGGGTCCTGCGGCTTCGGGCAGGCTTGGTGTGGTGAACCGAGAAGGCGCAGACTCGGTGGCGTAGAGGTAAGCGCGACGGGGAGGCGGGTGGCTGGTGGGCGCTCGTGGGAGGGGTCTTCCGGGGTTGCCCGGAGAGTTTGCTTTTAGGCTTCGTGGTTCCAGGCCTTGCAGACTTCTAGAGCGGTGGGTTCGAGATGGGGGCCGATTCGGGTGCGCGGGGGCCCATTACTAGGACTTGCCTCCGGGGTATGGTTTGAGGTGGAGGTCGAGGGAGCGGGACTCTCAACAGTCGAGGAATTGTGGGAGGTGCGAGGCATTAGCGGCCTAGGCTCTTAGTTTAGGCTTGCTAATGGCTCCTGCAGCCCGCCCACCCCCTCATTGCTCCCTGCCTCAAGTTTCCTTTTGCACAGTGGAGTACGGTGGCAGGGAAGAACGCGAGTACTACATCCATGACAGATAGCTGGGGGACGGAGATGAACCGGAGTCTAAGAGAAGAGGGTGGCTGAGAAATTAGTGATACCTGACAGGAGGCAGCTTCTGCTATTACTGGAGACTTCCCCTTGATTCTTTACTGTTGTTAGAGTAAATCTTAGTTTCTTATTATCAGTACTCTTTGTGTGATATTGGTTGAATTGATCAGTAATTGACTTGTTGAATGGTTCAAGTGTTTTGGTGTGGGGGAGGCATAGTCCTCACCTCCTTGACCAGTTGGTTGTCAACAAACCTCCCAATTCCAGAGGTAGAAGGAATCCAGACAGCCCTCTCCTGCTGTTACAGATGAGGATCTCGAGACTCAGATTGGTTTTTGTTCTCTTTCCTAGCCACAGACTAAACTGATTTCAGTTTGTGGTCTGTCAAATAGAGGTCTTAATCCCATCAAAACTTAAGTGACAGCCTCTGAGCCAAGTCACTATTTCAACTGGAAACTTCAGATGGATTCTAGTCTTTTATTTATGAATGGAAGATTAAGTGTACTGAGCACAGAATTCTTATTTTTTGGTTTGTCTGTATGAAATGGAAATGGTTACAAAAAACATAACTTTTTGGTTGCTAAGAATTTTTTGTTGAAGCCTTCTTGAGGACTGTGGGACTAATAGAGTGTCTCTAACCTTTTTGACCTGTGATCCACAGTTCATGTATTTTGCATGCTGACTCTTTGTGACTCCTGCATGCATAGAGTGTGTACACAGGAAACAAAAGTTTTCCTTCTATGTGTGTGGTACCCTCTAACATTTTCTATTTCATTGAAAGAAAAAAAAAAGTTGATTGTAACTCACTAAACTGATTCTGACCTGTATTGGGTCTGACTGCTAAAGACCTGTAGTTTGAAAACGTTCGACAAGAAAATGTTTAATTAAGATTCTTGAGAGTCTGAGATTTGTAAGTGATGCAAGGTGGAAAATACGGCTTTTTTCTGTTCTTATCAACCACAGGAGCAGGGTTATTAGAATTCTTCAATCAGAACAACAGGACAGGACATCCACATTAGTATCCCAAAGGAGTACAGTATCTGTATTGATAATGTGTCCAAATTTTGGCAAGGTATTTGAGTCTTTTCTGATGACCTGGTGGGTAAGATGGGGTGGGAGATTTGCCCTATTGTGGTTAAATTAGGTGACATCATGACTTTGGGCATCTGTGTCTGTAGGAATTTGATTTATGGATTCAGGTACAGCTGGGAATTTGTTGAGGGTCTGTCACTTTTTTATATGCAGTGTGTATTTGAAGCCTTGTCTGAAGAGTGTTCTTATCAAATTTGTTGCCTAATGAAGTGAAGAGAGAAAGTATCATCTGGTTAATCTCAAGATTTGCCCAGTGTAGTTTAGTGAAATGGAAGGGTTATCATAAATTTAAGTAATTTAAATATTTAATTGAAAATGGTTTAGTATGTAATTTCTGTTAGGTTGTAAATATTGACTTTTTGAAAATAAATACAAAGTTTTCTAAATCTAATAGCAATTTGATGCTTTAAAAGTATATAGATAACCTTTCTTATAGTAAAAAAAAAAAAAAGCCCTCAAAGATATGGCTATGTATAAATGGTGTATACATTACCTGATTTTCAGATGTTAAGCCAGTCTTGTGTTCCTGGAATGGATTCTGTTGAGTCGTGGTGTATCCTACTTTCTATATATTGCTGAATGCAATTTGCTGATATTAAAAATTTTTGTGAGGAATATTGGCCTGAGGTTTCCTTTTCTTGTGATGACTTTGGATTGGACTCAGTATCAAGAATAAAATTACCCTCATAAAATGAGTTGGAAAAACGTTACTCTACTGTTTTCTGAAAGAGTTTATGTAGGATTGGTAATTATTTCTTTCTTTACGTTTGATAGAGTTTACCAGCAAAGTCCTCTGGGCCTGGGCTTTTCTTTGTGGGAAGGTTTTAAATTACTCATTCAATTTCTTTACTTGGTATAGGTCTATCTGGATTTTCTTTTGCCTTTTGAGTCAGTTTTGGTAATTTTATCCTTCTGGGAATTTGTCCATTTCTTATTTTTCTTTTTGAACTTGCATCCCACCCACAGAATTGTATCCTAAAACAGGAGTCAGCAAACTTTTTCTGTAAAGGGCTTGCTGGTAGGCTTTGTGGGCCATGTGGTCTCCATTAGTACTGCTCAGTTCTCTCATTGAAGTGCAGAAACAGCCACAGACAGTAAGCAAAGAGCTGTATGAGGTTCTGTTCCAATACTGCTTTGTTAGTAGTGAGCCAGATTTGGTACATGAGTGTAGTTTTCTGACCCCTGTTTTAAAGTAATAAATTTTATGGTTGAAAGTCTTTATTTGATATCTAGGTAGATTAGGTTTATGATAGAGTAGGGTGGAAGTTGATTCCCTTGCTTGCATATCTTTGTGTACTTCTAAGAGTATGTATATTCCAATTTGAAGATTGAGATTTCATTTCCAAGATGTTATAGGAGTAATTTAGGCATTTTTGTAGTTTTGTTCAGGTGAGATGGAAGGTGACCCTCGTAGTATAATTTTCTAGGGCCATAACTTGAATCCCCTATTTAGCCAGTATTCCTTCTGTGAAAAGGAGGTGTTTGTAGGACTTCCCTGGTGGCCCAGTGGTTAAGACTCTGTTCTTCCACTGCAGGGGGCATGGGTTTGATCCCTGATCAGGGAACAAAAATCCTGCAAGCTGCACACACAGAAAAAAGAGAGACATTTGAAATAAAATTTGTTACATGGTAGAAATTATATAGATTATCTCATTTAATCTTCACAATGGTTCTATGAGATTGTTTAATTGGTATACAGTTGACTCTTGAACAGTTGGGGGCCAGGGCCTCCAACCATCTGCAAAGTTGAAAATCTGAGAATAACCTATAGTCAGCCCTCCATATATATGGTTCTTCTGTATCCGCGGTTCTGCATCTCACATTCAGGAAACTGCCCATCATGTAGTACTGTTGTATTTAGTGAAGGAAATGGGTGTTTTAAGTGGACCTTCCCATTCAAGCCCATGTTGTTCAAGGGTCAATTCTAATTCCCACTTTATAATTGAGACAGTTGAGACTCAGATTAGGATAATTTGCTCATAATTCTGGCCTTTAATGTCTGACTTCAGAAGTCCATGCCCTTTTCACCACGCTGCCTTTTGTGGAAGATAGGGACTTAGTACTAGGATTGTATTAGTAGATCTTTTCTTTTAAGGTCTCTGTCATTTGCAAGCTTTTGATTCTACAGACACGTTTCTACATAGATATGTGGAAAAATATCTAGTTTTTCAGAAATCCATAACTAACCACTCATCCATAATTGTTGATTTAATTGTCCTTAGCAGATCAAAGGATTGGATCTGAATGCTGAGAGTTCTGTCTGATGTGGATGAGATGGAAGTTTGTAGCTCTGTAATCGGCTAATTGTTTTTGAATCGTTTCTGACAACTGCCTTAATTGCATGATGAGTGGAAGACCATTTAGGTCTACCTGACTTTGTTATCTAAAGGCTTCTTACAAGAGAAATGATTCAGTAGAGTCCCATAGTGTGGCATTTGGTAGTCTGGAAATCCTGATAGCATTTGAGCAGAATCATCCTGTGTCTAGCATGTGTGCTCAGTTGCTCAGTCGTTTCCATCTCATTGTGACCCGTGGACTTTTCCAGGTAAGAGTACTGGAGTGGGTTGCTGCTTCCTCCTCCAGGGGATCTTCCTAACCCAGGGATTGAACCTGTGTCTACCCCTGTGTAATATGCCCAGCATAAATGGGTGCATTTGTCCACTACAAAGGCATATTCAAAACTGTTTGATTCTCTATTCATAATAGCCCCCAAACTGGAAATAGTCCACCAGGAGTAGGATGGATAAATACACTGAGGCATAGTTATGTAATAGAATACTATATAGCCATGAGAAAGAAAGAACTGCTTCATGCAACAAGGGGGAATCTCACAGATGTAACATTGAGCAAAAGAAGCCAAACACTTTAAAAGAGAACTTTTATGATTCCATCTCACAGATGTAACATTGAGCAAAAGAAGCCAAACACTTTAAAAGAGAACTTTTATGATTCCATTTATATGAAGTTCAAAAACAGGTGAATGACTCTTTTGTGATAGATATCAGAATAATGGCTACCTTTGTGGGAACACAGTGGAACCTTCTGGGGTGTTCAAAATACTGTGTCTTGATTTGGGTTTGTTCTCCCTTAGTGTATTCATCTGACTAGAAATCCATATGTTGGCAGTCCACTTGTTTTAGATTTACTGTTTTCAGTTAATAAAGAAATTTTCTTTGAAACTATTAAAAATCCTACTTATTAGTTATTATTAACATAATATAAACTTGTATGTGTAATATCAGTGTCTTAAAGATATATGTTGAATGGAGAAGTAAAAGTCTTTTCCCATCCAATTGATTTCTGGCATTTCTAAAATTCCTATTACAGCTTTTCATTTTGCATCGGTGTAAAGTAAGCATCAGAGTAGGATTATGATGGAGTGTAAATGATAGGGAAGGAAGTTCATAATTTTGTGACAATAAGTAGACGAAGGTCAATCAGGAAAGGGAAAAGAAGCATAAAATCATGTGTATTTTGTCCCTTTTACCATCATCAGTGTCGTGGAAATTGTGTTGCATTGGAAATTCACTTGATTTCTTAAATTCTTTGAGATATATTGATAATTGTTGCAACTCAGTGATGGGTATATGGGGTTCATTATGCTGTTCTGTCTACTTTTGTGTATGTTTGAAATACTCTGTAGTAAAAAAAAAAATTATGGATGAGCCTGCTAATGCATTATTTTTTTTATTGTCTGTTCTGTCAGCATAATTTTGTGATACTTGCTCAGTTAAATAATAGAGAACTACTGGAGTTTGTCTTTAGGTTTTTGTGTTTCTAATGAGACACTCCTCTTTTTTTTTAACTGAAGGAGTGCTTTTTGTGCTTCTTTAAATATATTTTTGCTGTTTTTCCTTTTTTAGACTTATGTTTTATGTAGATATATTTCTGAAATTAATATCTGAAAACTGTTTAAAATGCTGTTCTATTTCTTTTCTATTTTTTTGTGGAAAACACTACGCCAGTGTTTCATTTTATGCTTAATATTGTATGTTATTGTTGTTTAGTTGCTAAGCTGTGTCTGACTATTTGCGACTCTATGGACGGTATCCTCTCAGGCTCCTCTGTCCATGGGATTTCCCAGACAAGAATACTCGAGTGAGTTGCCATTTCCTTCTCCAGGGGATCTTCCTGACGTCGGGGTCAAACTAGGATCTGGTGCATTGGCAGGCGGATTCTTTACCACCGAGCCACCAGGGAAGTTCCTGTGTCACCTGCTGTTTGCTGACTTCCTTTTGTGTGTAGAACAGTGTTAGATTTCATATCTTACATAGAATTTCACATGGAATATGCTTAGGGATATTGTGTTTTTGGAACCATTTCCAAGGAGAGCTAAGGCATTTAGATATAAATATTTAGATAACTCTAGATTTTGAGTGATTAACTTCTGTCAGGTTTATTATGTCTCCTTTGATTGAATTAATATTTACTGAGTTCCTCTTCCGTGCTAGGCAATCTTATTGGCTGAACAAAACAGACAAGGTCCCTTGCCCTTGTGAAGCTTAGATTCTATTGGGGGTGACATATACAATATAAATAAGATAATTCATATGGTGAGTCATTTTGAATTTATAACAGAAAGTGTTGGAGAGTGATAGGGAGTTAGCCGCATTAAATTGGGTAGCCAGGAAAGGCCCCTTTGATGTGGTGACATTTTCGAAGGTAACTGAAAGACAAGATAGAATTAGCCATCCATGTAACTGGGGAAAGAGTGTTCTGAAAATACCTGGTGCAGAATTTTAGAGGGAACAAGCTTGATGTATTTGAGGAACAGTAACAAGGTCAGTTTGTCTGGAGAACAGGGAAAAGAAGTGGTGAGAGATGAAGTTGTCTGTAGAGGTTAGTAGAAACGAGATCGTGTAGGGCCTGCAGTCCATGGAAAGGAAGTTAAGCAGAATCACGACAACTGATTTACATTTTAAAATTTGCTCTGGCTGCAGTGTAGAGAAAGAATTGGAGGGGCAGAAGTCTAAGCAGAGCTATAACAGGGGACTGCTGCAATTATGAGATGATAGTGACTTAGAGTAGGTAAGTGGTAGTGGAGATGGAGAGAAATGGACTTACCTTTGAGTAGTGACAATAGAGCTTATCGATGAATTGAATGTATGGGACGAAGGACAAGAAAGGAATCAAGAAAAGAAGACTTCTGACTTTTTCCCCTTTGTCTAAGCAGTATAGTGTATGTTGATGCCATTTATTGAGATGGGAAAAGCTTGAGGCTCAGTCGCTAAGTTGTGTCCAACTTTTTGTGACCCCAAGAACTGTAGCCGGCCAGGCTCCTCTGTCCGTGGGATTTTTCCAGGCAAGAATACTGGAGTGGGTAATCATTTCCTCCTCCAGGGGCTCTTCCCAACCCAGGGATCTAACCCACATGTTCTGCCTTGGCAGGTGGATTCTTTACTTCTGAGCCACCTGAAAAGCTGTGAGAAAAGCTTGGGAAGGAACAAATTGGGGGATGTTGAGTGTTAGGCTAAAGAAATTAAGAATTCTGTTTTGGACATTTATGAGATGCCTAA
Organism: Okapia johnstoni; assembly: GCA_024291935.2. Lineage (NCBI taxonomy): Eukaryota > Metazoa > Chordata > Mammalia > Artiodactyla > Giraffidae > Okapia > Okapia johnstoni. Next base: position 29,851,014 of record CM044326.1, read on the forward strand.
TAGAAATCTTTGCGGGGATTGTCCAGTGTGTGAGTTTTCATCTTTATGTTTTATGGAAAACCTTTCTGGGAAATAAATCTCTTCTTATTGAAGGAATGACTAAATATTCTGTGTCATACTATACTGACTGTGTTGGCTGCATATAGTTTTCCTCTTTTTTTAAAAAAATTAAGATATAGCTTGCATACAATAATAATGCACAGATGTTAAATGCCCAATTCAGTAAATTTTACTAGATGTGTATATCCTTGTAACTACTGCATCAGTAAAAACAAAGAACATTTTCATTATTCCACAAGTCCCTCTGCCTCTTCCTAGTCAATTTTCAGCCCTATAGGTGGAAGACTTCTGATTTTTCTCACTATAGTTACTCTTGTAGAAATTCTTATAAATAGACTCATGTAAATATATCTGTGTGACTTTCAGTTTTTGAGTATTATCTACTGTTGTGTTAATAGCATAAGTAGTTTGGTCTTTTTTATTGTTAAGTGGTGTTCTGTGGTATAATTAATACCATGATTTGTTTCCTCTCTTCTCCTTGTTTCCAGTTTTTGACTGTTATAAAGGTACTTTGTACACTTGTGTACAAGTCTTTTTGTTAATATATGTTTTTATTTCTCCTGGATAAGTCCTAGAAAGGAAATTTTGGGTCACGGATACATATTTACCATTATAAGAAACTGCCAACCTCTTTTCCCCAGTGCTTGTATGGTTTTACACTGTCAACACTTATGAGTGCTCCAGTGCTTCGCTTTGTCACAGACATTTGGCGCTTTCATTTTTGATCTGTAGTGGTGGATATAGTATCTATGGTGGTCTTTTCCCAATCCAATAATTTTTTTAATTGTGGTAAAGTATACATTTTTTCATACAGAATGAGAAAGTGTATCATTTTAACAGTTTTTAAGTGTACAGTTCAGTGGCATTGAGTGCACTTACATTGTCATGCAACCATCACCATCATGAACTTTATCATACCAAACTGAAACTTTGTACTTATTAAATAGTAACATTTCATTTCCTGCTCTCCCAGCCCCTGGAAACCACCATTCTACTTTCTGCCCCTGTGAGGTTGACTATTCTAGATACCTCATGTGAGTGGAATCATACAAGATATGTCCTTCTGTGTCTTATTTCACTTTCACTTGATGTCTTCAAGGTTCATCTATGTTGTAACATATATCAAAACCTTCCTTTTTAAGACTGAATGATACTCCATTTTTATGGAGTGTTTTTACATGCATGCATCTTGGACATTTGGGTGTCTCATTGCGTTTCAATTCACATTTCCCTGATAATTAATGATGTTGAACAGCTTTTCATATGTTTATTGACTATTCATATAACTTCTTTTGCCTGCTTTAAAAAACTGATGTTTTCTTTTTATTTCTTATTTGTAAGTATTCCTTATATATTCTGGATCCTATCTATTGTGAATATTTTCTCCTTGACTGTGGCTTTCCTTTTCTTTTTTTCTTTTCTTGTTTTGGTGTGGTTATAATAGAGGGCAGAAACATCTTTTTGCCATCATAAATCTGGGAATTTTCTTGAAATGCTTGATCCTTGGAGGTAGCCTTCATTGGGATGATGTTGAGATGGAGCTAGATTATATGGAATACCTCCCTAAATAATTTTTTTATAGTACCTTTGTTTTAAATGTATGATTATCTTAACCCATCCAGAGCATGATTTGGTTTGAAAAAAAATTGAAAATGATTTGTTTTGGAAAAAAGATAGTTTTCTACTATGGTGTATTGTAATCAAAGCTAGTGGTTTTACCTTTTGACTGACTGAGGCTTTATCCTGAGAAAATTATTCAAGACAAGCACTGAATGAAATTGATCATTGCTGCATTAACTATAATTGTGAAAAATTGAATTATCTAAATGTCCATTGAGAAAAAAACTGATGTGTGAATGCAGTGGAATAGCACATACACATGGAAAATATGCTATTTTACTAAGAAGCTGCCTTTATGCTCTGATTACAAGTGTGTAAATATTCATTATAATCTCTCTGTTGTAAGTTCCCCATCTGTAAAATGGGTTAGTAAAGTAGCTGTCTCATAGGGTTGTCATGAAGATTGAAGGCCCCTACAGTTTTAACTCAGTCCCGAGACATAGTAAATGAGCAATAAATACTAGCTGCTGCTATTGTTACACAATATGATGGTATGTGTGTAAAGGGTGTGGGGTTACATGTGTTCCATTCACCTTTTATTTTCTTAATGGTGATACCCCCCCTCCCCGTTACCTATTACTATATTAAATCATTACCAAATTCAGACCATCACCTATATCAGTCTTGGCCTTGAATCTCAACTTTTTCCCTTCTCCATTGCTTCTGCCTATTCCAGCTTACCACTGTCTCTTAAATAGACTGCTCTAGTTGCCTCCCAGCATCTTTTTTTTTGCACCTCTTCCAATTTATATTCTTTAATGATGACTTTTGATGAGCAGGACTTTTAAATTTTGATGAAATCTAACTCATCAAATTTTTTTCTTTTATGATTAGTACTTATTTCTGTTTTGTCTAAGAAATCTTTCTCTAAGGTCACTTAGATGTTCTGTTTTTTTTTTCCCCCCAGTAGCTTTAGTTTTAACTTATGTTTGTTTTGAATTAATTTTTTGTATCTGGTATGGGATAGGAATAGAAAGTTATTTTTTTCTCATATATATCCAGTTGTTCTAGCACCATTTATTGAAAAATACGTTTTGATTTTTCCATTGATTTATCTTGATACCTTGTGATCAGAAGTCAGTTAACCATGTGTGTGTAGGTCTGTTTCTAAACTCTGTGCAGTTCATCTGGTTAAAACTTGAAATAAGGTAGTGTAAAACAACTGCCTTTATTTTTCTTTTATATGATTGTTTTGGCTATTCTAAGTATTTTGCATTTCCATATAGATTTTAGAACCAGTTTTCCAGTTTCTCCAAAATGGCCAGCTGGGATCTCTATTTATATTTGATCTGCAGATCAATTTGAGGAGATTTGACAACATTAAGCTCTTCAGCCTGTGAATGTGTACGTCTCTCCATTTATTTAGATCTTCTTTTACTGTTTCTCAGCAATTTTTTGTAGTTTTTATCATAGAGGTCCAGCACATTTTTCATTAGATATGTTCCTAAGTTTTTATGTTTTTTAGTACTATTTTAAATAGTGTTTTGCAGTTTCATTTTCGGTTGTTTGTTGCTATTATATGAAATGCAGTTGTTTATTTTATATTGAGCATGTATCCTGGGATCTTGCTAAAGTCCTGCTCAGTTGCTTCAGTCGTGTCTGACTCTGTGTGACCCCATGGACTGTAGCCCGCCAGGCTCCTCTGTCCATGGGATTCTCCAGGCAAGAATACTGGAGTGGGTTGCCATATCCTCCTCCAGGGGGTCTTCCCAACCCAGGGATCAAACTCGTATCTCTTACGTTTCCTGCATTGGCAGGCAGTTCTTTACCACTAGTGCCACCTGGGAAGCCCTGCTAAAGTCATACTAGTAGGGTTTTTTGGCGCGGGAGGGGGTACATTCCCTAGTGTTTTCTACATGCACAGTCAACAATAAAGTTTACAAATAAAAATAACTTTACATCTTCATTTCCAATATTTATGCTTTTTATTTCTTTTTCTTATTGCAGTAGCTAATACCTGTAATATAACGTTGAATAAGAAGTAGAACTGGTGAGAGTAGATATTCTTGCCTTGTCCCAGTCTTCCGGGGAAAGAATTCGTTGTTTCACCATTAATATGATGTTATCTATAATTGTTTTATAGATGCCACTACTCCGTTTTTATATCATGGATGGATGTTGAATTTTGTCAGATTATCTTTCTGCATTTGTTGACATGATCATACATGATTTCCCATTTGCTTTGTTAATGTGGTAGAAGACATTGATTTTTTTTTTTTAATTGACCTTTTTGTTTGAGATAGTTGTAGATCCATATGTACATATAAGAAATAATACAGAGAGACTCCATATACCCTGCCTGGTTTTCCCTATTGGTAACATCTTGCAAAACAATAGTACAGTGTCACTACCAGGATATTGAGATCATATGGTCAAGATGCAGAAATGTTTTCCTTACCACAGGGATCCCTCATGTTGCTCATTTATGGCCATCCCTGTTTTCCTCATGTCTCTGCCCCTTCTCTCACTCCTGGGAACCACTCTTCTCCATTTCTATAGCTGTCATTTCAAGAATATTACACAAACAGAATCATACAGAATGTAATCTTTTGGGGTTGGCTTTTTTCACTTTTTCTCCATACCACAGTCTATGTTTAACCTTTGACACATGGAAAGTCATCTAGCCTGTTCCAGTTTGAGGCTATTAGAAGTAAACCTGGTATAAACATTCAAGTACTACAGGGTTTTTTGTGAGTTAAGCCTTCCATTCTCTGAGATAATGACCAGTCGTGCAACTGCTGGGTCATGTAAGAGTTGCGTGTTTAGGTTTTGTTTCTTATAGCCTCTGTTTTTATAATTATATTTTTGGCCGCACTGGCTCTTTGTTGCTGCGTGCAGGCTTTCTGTAGTTGCAGTGTGCTGGCCTAGGAGTTGTGGAGATGAGCTTAGTTGCCCCGCAGCATGTGGAATCTTCCTGGACCAGGGATCAAACCTATGTCCCCTGCATTGGCAGGCAGGTTCTTAACCACTGGACCACCAGAGATGTCTGCGTGTTTAGACTTTTTTTTTTTAAATAAAAAAATGGCTGCACCATTTAGTAGTTCCAGCAGCAGTGTATGAATGTATGAGTTACTCAGTTTTTCCTCATCCTTACTTGTACTTGGTGTTGTCAGTGTTTTTTATTTTAGCTATTCTAGTGGGTATGTAGTAATGTATCATTGTGGTTTTAGTTTACATTTCCCTAGTGGTTAATGTAATGATGTTGAACATCTTTTCATGTACTTATTTGCCATCTGTATAGTTCTTTGTTGAAATGTCTTTTGTGTCTTTTGCCCACTATGGATTGAATTTTTTTTTTTTTTCCATCACTGAGTTTTAAGAGTTCTTTATGTATTCTAGATACTGGTCTTTGTCGTATATGTGATTTGTAAATATTTTTTCCCAGTCTAACTTTTTTTTTTAATCCTCCTAACAAGGATCCTTTTGCAGAATGAAAGTTTTTAATTTTCAAGAAATCTGATCAGTTTCTCTCTTAATAGGTCATGCTTTTGGTGTCCAGTCTAAGAACTCATTGCCTCATCCTAGATCCTGAAGGCTTCTCTTATGTTTTTTCCTAAAAGTTTTATAGTTTTACATTTTACATTTAAGTCTATGACCCATTTTGAGTAAATGTGTATATAAATTATGAAACTTAGGTCAAGTTTGATTTTTCTACTGATGAATATCCATTTGATCCATCACCATTTGTTTGTCTTAACAACTGAAGCAAGGTATACAGTATTTGTATTCTTTCGCTGGAAATACTGATCAGTGGAGATACTGATAAGATTATTAAACTCAGTATCTATATTATTTTATTTTTAAAAGTATTTGTTGCTGCTTGATTCATTACAGAAGATTGTATTAATTCTTTTCTGTTGACTTTTAAAAATTTATTCTTGACTATTTTATATACTTGTTTTATATTCTACATTATGTTTTGACATAATCGAATAACCTGAATGGAAAATTATAGCAATATATATTGTTAGTGAGTTGTACCCTCAGTGATAATATCTGTTGTTTCGGCATGAATTAGCTCTTCTTATGTTTTTGCCTTTTACTCTTTGATCTGATGTTTTTATCGCAGCACTTTCATTTCTTTTATTTATGTAGTTTGTTCAACTTAAAAAAATTTTATTCGCAGTTGATTTTTAGTGTTGATTTTTGCTGTACAGCAGAGTGATTCAGTCATATATACATTCTTTTTCATTTTCTCTTCTATTATGGTTTATCACAGGATATTGAATGTAGTTCACTGTGCTGTACAGTAGGACCTTGTTGTTTATCTGTGCTATATATAATAGTTTGCATCTGCTAATCCTAAATTCCCAGTTCTTCCCTGCCCTACCTCCTCTCCTTGGCAACCACAAGTCTGTTCTCTGTATCTGTAAGTTTATTTCTGTTTCATAGATATGTTCATTTGTAGCATATTTTAGATTTCACATTCAAGTGATATCATATGGTATTTGTCTTTCTCTCTGACTTATTTTGCTTAGTATGATCATCTCTAGGTCCATCCATGTAGCTGCAATTGTCATTATTCCATTCTTTTTATGGCTGAGTAATATTGCACTGTATATGAGTAATGTATATGTTTGTGTGTGTGTATATATATATATACACACACACATATATTTAAACATCTTTTTTTTCTTTTGAGATTTTAATGTAAAAAAGTAGAAACAGATGGGGCACAAATGTGTACTTTATATCCAAAGATAATATGGATAATTTGGTTATTACTCATAACATTTTAACAAATTAATCAGAAATTTAGTCATTCGCATTAGTAATAACATATTAACGGTTATTAAAGGAGTTTCTCGTACATCATCTCCCAATGTGAGATGATGTGTGCAGTGGGCAGATAGGAACAAAAAGCAATCAATAAAGAAAATGTGATAAGTAATCTGATAGAGATAATACTGTTTCTAGCAGATAATATTGGAAGTGCTTTTTTAAGAATTTGTTTTTAATTGGAAGATAATTGCTTTACAATGTTGTGTTGGTTTCTGCCATACAATAGCATAAGTCATCTGTTATACATATATCCCCTCCCTCTTGAACCTCCCGCCCACCCCCACCCCACTGTTTGTGACAGAGTACCAGGTTAAGCTCCCAAAATGTCTCCTCCCTCTTGAACATTCCACCACCCTACCCCACCTGTTGTGACAGAGTACCAGGTTAAGCCTTGAAAACGAACAGAAATCATTCTGTCGTTTTTGAGATTGCATCCAAGTACTGCATTTTGGACTCTTTTGTTTCTATGATGGCTACTCCATTTCTTCTAAGGGATTCTTGCCCACAGTAGTAGATACCATGATCATCTGAGTTAAATTCACCCATTCCAGTCCATTTTAGTTCTCTGATTCCTGCAATGTTGATGTACACTCTTGCCATCTCCTGTTTGACCAACTCCAGTTTGCCTTGACATTTGTGACATTGCACAAGAGGCTTTTAATCTTCTTTGATGTGATTTTTAAAAAGGATTGTCTGTTTACATCCCTTTCTGATATTTCACTGTTAGTGCAAAGAAATGCAGCCAGTTTCTGTATGTTAATTGTATCCTGTCTCCTTGCTGAATTTGTTTATCAGTTCTAGTAGTTTTTGTCCATTACCATTTGTTGTTAAAAGCTGCATTACCTCCTTTGAATTACTTTTCCACGTCATCAAAAATCAGTTAGGCATATTTGTGTGGGTCTATTTCTAGCTTTTTTGTTCTAGTGATTGTGTCTATTTTACGCTTGTATCACTTTTGGTAACTTGTTTTTAAGGAATTTCTTTGTTTCATCTGAGTTGTCAAATTTACTGGCATAAGATTATCTTTTAATGCCTGTGATGTCCTGTTGTTCATTCCTGATATTGACAACATATGTTCTCTCTCTTTTTCTTGGATTAGTCTAGCCAGGGATTTATTAGCCTCATTGATATTTTCAAGAGAACTGATTTTTGGTTTTGTGTATTTTTCTTGTTTCTTATTTCATTGATTTCTACTCTTTGGTTTCTTTCTAATACCTTTGATTAATTTGCTCCTTTTTGCCTAGCTTCTTAAGGTGGAAGCTTCAATCATTGGTTTTAAACCTTTCTTCCTTTCTGATATAAGCATTTATATTAGAAAATATAAATACATAAATTTCTTTTCAAACACTTTTTTAAGCACATCCCACAAATGTTGGTATGTTCTGTTTTCATTTTCATTGACTTTGGACTATTTTCTAACTGTCCTTTCAATTTCTTCTTTGACTCGTTGGTTATGTAGAAATGTTTTGCTTAATTTCCAGATATTTGGAGACATTTGAAAAATCTTATTATCGAATTCAAATTTAATTCTGGTTATGGACAAAAAGTATACTCTGTCAGATTTCAGTCCTTTGAAATGAACTGATACCAGTTTAAGGCCCAGCATATGCTGGTGAACTTGAAAAGAATGTATGTCCTGTACTTGTTAGGTTTAGTGTTCTGTAATGCCTTCAGTCAACTTTTCAAAAAAAATTTTGTCCAGGATTTTTCATTATCATTTAAGTGATGTCTAGGTGGCAACCCACTCCAGTACTCTTGCCTGGAAAATCCCATGGACAGAGGAGCCTGGTAGGCTGCAGTCTATGGGGTCGCTGGGAGTCGGACACGACTGAGCAACTTCACTTTCACTTTTCACTTTCATGCATTGGAGAAGGAAATGGCAACCCACTCCAGTGTTCTTGCCTGGAGAATCCCAGGGATGGGGAGCCCGGTGGGCTGCCGTCTATGGGGTTGCACAGAGTCGGACACGACTGAAGCGACTTAGCAGTAGCAGCAGCAGGTAAATATCCAGTACATATGGTTGAAAGTACTTATAAGAACTATATACATAATGATATTGCTTATTTATTAATATGCTTATTCCTAGTGGGAAAAAACGGCTTTATTTTTAATGCTTTATTACCTCAGTTAAGGATGTGATAGAGTATGTGTTACTAAGCAGCACCTATTAACCTGATATAATGTTTGCTGAATTTTACTAAAGGTTTGTCTGTTTCTCAAGGTACACTGCATGGTTCCTCTCTCCACGGTAATCTCACATCTGAAACATGGCTACAGATTGGCTGGGCAGTATTGTGTCCATCAACTGTGGAGATAGCTTGGGTGTCTATCAGGGAAGAGTGTCAGCAGTGGATCAGGTCAGCCAGACCATTTCTCTCACCCGGCCTTTCCACAATGGAGTGAAGTGCCTTGTGCCAGAAGTCACCTTCAGGTGAGTGTCCTAACTGATTCTTCAAATCCAGTCTGGTGATCTGTGGAGCTTGACTTAGGTCTCATTGCCAGTATTCTCTTGCATAGGACTACTTTTGTCAGGGGAGAGATTTTACAACCTTAGATCTTCTAGTTCTGCTGCTGTTTCAGCAGAGACTTTGTGTAGTAATTAGCTTTCAGCTGGTGATTCAGGGTTTGTGAAACATTTTTGTTATCTCTGTCAGACATGCAATATTATATTTAAATGTGTCAAATTTAGAATCATCTGTTTTCTTTTATAGTTTCAGATTTTCTCTCTCAGTTTTGTATTATTTGTGCTTTCTTAGATATAAGGTCTTTATTGACTCCCCCCTCCCCGCCCTCCCACATAACTATCTCTCTTTGTAGATTTGTATTATAATTTATCTCTAGAGACACACTCTAGCTAGTAGCTAAAGTCCTTAGCTATAGGAATGTATTTTTTTTTAGTGTTTGCCAATAGATCTCAAGCTTAGATGTTGTCTTCACATCTCTCTTTTCACAAGTTTCACAGAAACCTTCCTTTCTTAATGTTTTTTTAAAAAAAGACTTTCTGGCAAGAGCTTCCTTGACTTCCTAAACAACACCCAGACCTAACCTTTTCTGTAGGTGTGTATCCATCCTTATTGCGTACCTCCTCTGAAGTCTTCACGGAAGAAATACCCTTTGTGTCCAGGGCTCACCTTATCACACGTGCTTTATGTGTTATTGTTTTCTATATCCTTTGAGGCCCTACTCCTTTTCTTTTGTGTCTTCACTTTGAACCTTTATAGTGTCTCTCTTCTGTTCACATTCTGACATTCCCAGGCCTCCCCCATAGTAAAAACACTCCTCCCCTTACCACACACACCTTGCATTTGCCACTAGGTATTGCCCTGACTAATGACACCTTTCACCCAGGTTAGAAACTTAAGAATCATAATGAATTCTTCATTCTCTTGATCTTCATGTTCAGCTAGTCACCAAATTCTTTGGATTCCAAATGTTTTTTTGGTTCCATCCTCCTTTCTCTCTTTGCATTGTCACCTGCTCTGTGCATCCCCTCTTATTTCTGCCGCATCTCCTAACTGGTGCCCCTGCCTCTAGTTTCTTCACTGTTCTTATAGCCACCAGAAAAATCCAGTGTGATTATGATCTGATCCCTAATTTCTTCTACAGCCTTACCTCCCAGTGGCTCTCTACAAGCATTTGTCTCTTTAGTAACACTATAACATTTACAGTAACAACAGTAACACTTGCAGTTCCTCACATGGCCTCAGTCTGTGAGCATTGCCTTAGGTGCCCCTCTGCCTCCCATACACTGCTTGGCCAACTCTTACTTTCCCTCCCCAACCAGACTTAGTTTAAGTGCTTCATCCATCTCTACCAGACTAACATGTATTTTGCTTTGGAGGGCTCTAGTCCCCAGAACACACCTCTGTCATAGTATTCAACACTTTTGATTACCTACCTGAATTTTCTGCTGACCAGATTTCAAGTTCTGTGTGAGCGTGTGTTGCTTTTCATCTTTATATACCCCACTCCTACAACAGGGGTTACCACATAGTAAGTACTCTGTGTATACCTATTGAGTGAGCAGGTAGGTAAATGAATGAAAGAAGCCATTAAGCATTCTAGAAATCTAAGATGTTAATGATGGTTTTATGATTAACAATAGGTCTCTTTATTCTTTATTGAAGTATAGTTGATTTGCAGTGTTGTATTAATTTCTGCTGTACCAGCAAAGTGACTCAGTTACACACACATACATTCTTTTTTATGTTCTTTTCTATTATGGTTTATCCCAGGATATTGACTATAGTTCCCTGTGCTATACAGAAAGAAGTTGTCCATCCAACCATATGTAATGGTTTGTATCTACTAACCCCAAATGCCCAGTCCATCCCTTTCCCACATCCTTAACAATAGGTCTCTTTTTTGTTTTCCTTTTCTAAGTTTTTAATTTATTTTTTGTTTCTTTTTTTACATATTTATTTTTAATTGAAGGATAATTGCTTTACAGTAGTGTATTGGTTTCTACCAAATGTCAACATAAATCAGCCATAGGTTTACCTTTGTCCCCTTCCACTTGAACCTCATACCGACCTCCCTCCCCATCCCACCCCTCTAGGTTGTTACAGAGCCCCAGTTTGAATTCCCTGAGTCATACAGCAAATTCCCATTGGCTATCTGTTTTACATATGGTAATGTATGTTTCCATGTTACTCTCTCCATGCATCCCACCCTCTTCTCCCCCCCGCCAGCCGTGTCCATATGCCTGTTCTCAATGTCTGTGTCTCCGTTGCTGCTCTGCAAATAGGTTCATCAGTACCATCTTTCTAGATTCCATATATATGCATTAGTATACGATACAACAATAGGTCTCTTCTAAAGGTCAGTGCTGTGTCCATTGAATGTTGGTGGCTAAGTCTTGTCTTTAAGTATGCCACCATCTTGTTTAGGTTTTGCCTCTGATGACTCATTGAAATGAAGCCCTCCAAAGGTGTGGCTTGTTGCTGTTGATCTCAGTTTCATCACTGTCATCACTATTATAGTTTTGAGACTTGGACTCTTTTATGTATTTCAGGGCAGGTGACATTACAGAATTAAAAATTCTGGAGATACCAGGCCCTGGAGAAACCCAGCATTTTGGAGACCTTCATCACACAGAATTAGGCCCCTCTGGTGTTGGGTGCCAAGTTGGTATCAATCAAAATGGCACAGGCAAGTTGGTCAAGAAGCCAGCCTCTTCTAGCAGTGCCCCTCAGAACATCCCCAAGAGGGCAGATGTGAAGAGCCAAGATGTTGCCATCTCTCCCCAGCAGCAACAGTGCTCAAAGAGCTATGTGGACAGGCATATGGAATCCTTGAGTCAGTCCAAAAGTTTCCGTCGTCGGCACAACTCTTGTAAGTTGGATTAAGTTAATATTTTTTCTTAACCTGATGTTTCATGTCCACTTATCCACTGCTGTTCTTTAAATAAGTCCTTTATTACCGTAATAAAAAAAGATACTGGCAGGGTTTTGCACAAATATAGCATGGTTCTTTTATTCCAGTGCTATTTCCTCAAGATGTTAAAGGGAAAGGAAATAAGCTGAGACTCACACCTGCTCCCTGCCCTCTCCCACCACTTCCTTTCCTTCAAAAAATGTCAGTGATCTGGCTCAAGTTCATATAGACAAAAGTGATGTTTTTGATCTGGTAAACGGTGGTAGTAGTGATGTCTAAGTTGAACCTGCATTCAGCCTGTTCTAGGGGATTCTTGAATAAATTTTGTTCTTGTGATTTGACTCCCATCCTCAGTTAGAGGAGAGGAAGGGATGGGCCTAGACATCTCTGTGATTTTACAGTTTCCTACAGACAGTTTTAAATTTACTGTATTCACTGTCCCTGCCAGCCCACCCTGGTGGGGCTGCAATGACTGAAGTGACTAGCGCAGCCGCAGTTGAAATTTTATTGAAAAAGAAAAAAAATAAAGGTATTTCAAGGCACTTTTCCTTCAGTGCTTCTTAAATAACTATCTGAATTGACCTGAGACTGAAATCGAATTGTTAGTTCTTCTCTATCCTTTGAAAAACTGTAGAATGCTTGGATAGAAAATGACTTTTTTCATTTAGACTTTAACATTCTCTATGTTGCTTTATTCCTTCTTTAAAACAAAACAAAAAACAAACACCTTTTTTCTTTACCAAAAAATTGACTTGTTTGTTAAAAGTTTGAATGTTCAAGCAGTTTATAATCTCTCATGCAGGAAGATAATCTTCATTAGCAATTTGAAAATTATTTTTTCCTACATATTTTCCCCACTAGTAATATCTTACATTACTATGGTACATTTGTTACATTTGATGAACCAGTTTTGATACATTAACCAAAGTCTGTATTTTATTCAGATTCCCTTAATTTTTACCTAATGTCCTTGTTACAGGCTCTCATCCAGCATGCCACGTTACATTTAGTAGTCATGTCTTCTCTTGGCTCTTACAGTTTCTCAGACTTTCACTGTTTTTGATGATGTAGACAGTTTCGATGAGTACTGGTTAGATATTTTGTAGCATATTCCTCAGTTGGTATTTGATGTTTTTTCCTCATGATTAGACTGGGTTTATGTGTTTTGGGGAAGAAGACACACAGAGATAAAGTGTCATTTTCACCGCATCATATCAATAATATGTACTGTCAACATGGTATGACTTTTTTTCTTGGCTGTCCTCGGTCTTGTTGCTGCATGTAGGCTTGCTCCAGTTGCAGAGCATGGGGGCTACTCTCTTGTTTCTTTGCGCAGGCTTCTCATTGTGGTGGCTTCTCTTGTGAAGCACAGGCTCTTGGGAGTGCAGGTTTCAGTAGTTGCAGCACATGGTCTCATAGTTGCTGCTCACGGGCTTAGTTTCCCTGTGGCTTGTGGGATCTTCCTGGACCAGGGGTAGAACTGGTGTGCCCTGCATTGCCAGGTGGATTCTTAACCACTGGACCACCAGGGAAGTCCCACATTGTATTTCTTTTGACATTGACCTTGATTGCCTGACTGAGGTGGTGTGTGTCAGATTTCTCTTCTGAAATCAGTATGTGCAGCTCACACCTAAGGAATGGAGAGTTAGGCAGAGTATCTACATAACTTACTTAGAATTCTTCTCTACTAGAGATAGGTCTCTTCTTTCTCATTTATTTATTCAGTTATTTATTTTTATCAGTATGGACTTAGAGGGCTTCTCTAGTTGCTAAGCAATAAAGAATCCACCTGCAATGCTGGAGACGTAGGTTCAATCCCTGGGTGGAGAAGGTCTCCTGGAGAAGGAAACTGTAATCCACTCTAGTGTTCTTGCCTGGGAAATGCCATGGTTGGAAGGAGCCTGGTCGGCTGCAGTCCATGGGGTGGCTAAGAGTCGGACACAACTTAGCAACTGAACTACAACAACATGGACTTACAAGTGTTTATTTTATACTTTGGTTTATAATTCAATACCACTTTGTTTTGGTAATCAAATTGTTTCAACTTTGGCCACTGTGAGCTGTTTCAGTTGGCTCCTGTGTCCCTTGGACATGCTCCCATCATTGTGGATGGGATCCCCCTTCCCCAGTACTTCCTTACTATCTAGCGCTACAAGATGCTCCAGGTTTATCTTCTGTATTTCCTGCCCCAGCCCTAGACTCAGCCATGTCTCCAAGGAGGCCTGTCTCCTTTAATTGGAGAATGGTATTACAGACCATTACTAGATGTGCTCCTTGCTACTGGGTGTCACCCTTTCAAAAGCTGACAGAGCAGGAAAATATATATGTATATATTTAACCAGCATAGATACATATATCTATAAATACTTGTATATGTAACCATCACTACTATACTAAGCTAAATATGAGTTCATGAAGTGACCAAGTCTAATCCATTACCACATGGATCATTCTAGCCTCCTCCTTATCTGTAACCTCTCCCTCCAGCTGTGAGAAACCCATACTATCTGCCATCCATTGACTTAAATTATTCAATTCCAGTATACATATCAGAATTACAGTACTAACTCTTAAGGTATACCCTCATTCCCTTCATTGATTTGTTTCGTGTATTTATAACAGATTGTTTCCTTGCATTCTGCATCCCATCTGGGGATCCTCCAACCTCCTCACCCTTTTGCATACATTAAGGCTCACTCTGTACGCTATAAAAAATTCTGTGGGTTTTAACAAAAACATATCTTATATCTAATATCTCTGCAATACTAAGCAGAATTCCCTATGTTTCACCTATTTAGTCCTTCCCTTTTTCCCTCCCTGACTGCCTGCCGCAACCCTCGTCCAAACAGCTGATCTTTTTACTATCTATCTCTGTAGTTTTGCCTTTTCTAATCACATAATTAAAATCACACAGTATATAGCCTTTTCAGAGAAGCTTCTTTCACTTAACATTATTTATTTAAGATTCATACATGACTTTTGTGGCATGATAGCTCATTTCCTTTTATTGATGAATAATATTCCATTGTATGGGTATAACACAGTTGGTTTATCCATTTACCTTTTGAAGGACATCTTGGTTGCTTCTAGCTTTTGATGATTATAAATAAAGCTGCTGTAAATATTTGTGTGCAGGTTTTATGTGGATAGGACTTTTTAGATGAGTTGGGTAAATACCCAGGAGTATGATTGCTGGATGTATGGTGAAACTATCAGTTTGTTTCTTTTTCTTTTTTCCCCTGATACTAACAGTTATAGCAACTCTTTTGAAAGAGTACAGTTAACTTCAAAACAAGTAATTTATTTGATGTTTAATAAGTCACTCTGATCTAGTAAAAAGTGGGGTCACTCTCAGAAATATACTCTGGTTGGTTGATGCTTCTTTTGCTTTTGCTGTTTGATCCATTCTCGTTTCCTAGATTATTACTGCGTGTAAATAAGGTTAAGAGATCATGGACAGTAAAATGTTGGATTCTCTTTCCACAAATTTCTTTTGAATCCAGATTTGTGTGGAAGATGGCTGTGGCCTGGGAGTTTGGTGACTGGATGTGACTAAGAATTGGTTTGTGATGGAAAGCAGAGTAAATTTATTTATTTGATCAGCAAACCCTGTAAAATAAGAAGAAAGATCTGCTGGGAATTGACTGATTTAGCATTTATGTAGCATTTTAAGGATTCCAAGGAAGTATATTTCTCCACTGATCTCCAGTAGCATATTGGGCACCTACTGACCTGGGGAGTTCATCTTTCAGTGTCCTATCTTTTTGCCTTTTCAAACTGTTCATGGGGTTCTCAAGGCAAGAATACTGAAGTGGTTTGCGATTCCCAAACTGAAGGAAGTATATTGGTTTCTTCCCAGCACAGTTGTAATGTAGACTATTAATGTTTTTTTCCATTGATGGATGAGAAATGGAGATTAAGTATTTTTCTCATTCAGTTCAGTTTAGTTCAGTCACTTAGTCGTGTCCAACTCTTTGCGACCCCGTGAACAACAGCACGCCAGACCTTCCTGTCCATCACCAACTCCCGGAGTCCACCCAAACCCATGTCCATTGAGTCGGTGATGCCATCCAACCATCTCATCCTCTGTCGTCCCCTTCTCCTCCTGCCCTCAATCTTTCCCAGCATCAGGGTCTTTTCAAATGAGTCAGCTCTTCGCATCAGGTGGCCTACTTCGCATCAGGTATTGGAGTTTCAGCTTCAACATCAGTCCTTCCAATGAATATTCAGGACTGATTTTTTTTTTCCTCATTTTTCTCATTAGCGAGCTATAAATCAGATTTTCTCTGGTGTGTGTAGATTGATGTTGAGACTAGTAGATTGATAAAGCTATAAGAATAATTTCTCGTAAATTCTGGCTTTTAATTGTTTTCAAAGTTAGTAATGAGTTGTTGAAGGATTTGTTGGTTCTAGTTACCTAGTCCAACATTGATGAGAGATTTAGCACAGGCAGATTTTAATCTCTTCTTTTAGGTTGGGAGTTGGGAGGGTGGTTATAAAGGATAGTCTCTATAGCCTTGGTCACTGAACTAACAATCAAGAGTATTTGTCAAGTAGGTGACTGGAACATCAGTTCCAGGGAGCAGAGGGAAACTTCTTGAGTCCTCTTATATGGTCTGTTTAATGTAACAGTGATCCCACTATCTAAGGTCCCAAGATTATTTTTTGCTAAGTTTTCATGGTCCTTCTGAGGTCCTAATATGACTTCATTACCTCCTTGGATGTGCTTCATATAGCCAACAAACTTGAAAACCCTGGTGCTGCTGCTGGAACCCAAGAGGTTGATTGGTTACTGCTGCTGCTGCTGCTGCTGCTAAGTCGCTTCAGTTGTGTCCGGCTCTGTGCGACCCCATAGATGGCAGCCCACCAGGCTCCGCCGTCCCTGGGATTCTCCAGGCAAGAATAGTGGAGTGGGTTGCCATTGCCTTCTCCAGTGCATGAAAGGGAAAAGTGAAAGTGAAGTTGCTCAGTCGTGTCTGACTCTTAGCGACCCCATGTACTGTAGCCTACCAGGCTCCTCCGTCCATGGGATTTTCCAGGCAAGAGTACTGGAGTGGGGTGCCATTGCCTGATTGATTACTAGGGTCTAGAATTTGGGAATTGAAAAGAAGGTATTAGATACTCTCAGGAACCTCTTCATAAAGCCCATTGAGACTGGCACTACAACATTTGTAATTTGACCTTAAGTGCCCTTTAGCGTGCTAAGTGCAGGACAGAGTTCCCCTTTACAATACGTGTGTGACAAACTCCAATAAATAAGTAGCACTGAGTGTTACACAACAATGGGTTTGTTATAAGTTATCCTGGCCAAAGAGCCTCTGTGCCAAAGGCTGGCAGCAAAATGGCACAGGAAGGCGGCCAGCCTCTAGTCTTAACACACACTTGGTCCTGGTAATTGAAAGGTAAAGAAATCTGGGAAGCACTGTTTATCATTTCCAAGGGAGGTGCTTTTCTCTCCCAGGGGCCAAAGGCCAGTTTAATACAGAGCCAGGCCCTTTGGGGTGAGTAAGCCAAGTTTTGAGACCACTTATTCACCTAGGACTTCACAATTTTTTTTTTTAAAGTATGAGGAAAGGGAAGAATAAAAGACAACTAAGTATGTTAGCCAGCCTTTAATTTGCCTTACATTCTCTTTATCTTTTTCTTACTGACATGTGATGTCAGTATTTCCTCTTAGAAGGAAATTTTTTTTTGCTGTCTGCTTTCTTGAAAGTATTTGGAACATAGCTGATCCTAGTGTATCTTTGTCGAATGAATGAGTGGAAGTTCCGTATTCAGCGGGAACATGAGAAAATACCTGATACTTTCTAAAGTAAGAACTGTGGGTTTGTGAGTTATGTTTGTAGAGTTTGTGGTCAAGCCACAAATGATCTCCCGTTTTGCTTCTTTTCCTCTGTCTTCTTTCCCATTGATTAATTGCTTGTCTTCATCTTTCATTGCGATAGGTTCAGGACAGTTTATTGTCAGTTCACGCTGGACTTGACTGAACTCCTTTCCTCTGAAGTCCTTGCCTCATGCTCCCTCTTGTATTGTTGTTGACAACGTCATCTTCCTGTCCTTTTCAGTCACGCAGCATGCTTGGCATAGTTTTTGATGGTTCCCTTTCTTTCTCATAAGTTAGTCTCAAGTTGCCTTTTCTTTTATAACCTCTTTAGAGTTTTTTTTTTTGTTTGTTTGGGGGTTTTTGCTTTTTGATGTGGCTGTTTTGAATTTTTAATTCATCAGAGGGTTTTTTTTTGTATGCTTATGGGGTAGGCATAGTGCTGGCTGGCAGATCTGAATGACAAGTGACAGACTTAACACCTGGAGTAAAACAGAGATTCAAAGAATTATGGTTAAGTGCAGTTAATTTCAAGAAGAAAAATTTTTTTTCTTTTTAATTTTAATGTCAGCCTTAGCTAGAGAAAATACTTCTGAGAGGCATGATGTAGAGCAGAGTGAGCAAACTTCTTCTGTAAAGGGTGAGATATTAAATATTTTAGGGTTTATAGGCCATAAGGTCTCTGTCTCAAACATTTAACTTTGTCTTTGTAGCCTTAGACAATATGTAAACAAAGGAATGCAACCATATACCCAGAAAACTTCATTTTCAGAAGCAGGTGATGTTTAGGCTGGTTTTGGCCCCAGGGTTATGATAAAGAGTATACACTTAGGGTGAAGTGGTAATCCATATCGATTCATGTTTGGAATAACTTTGTTTATTTTTTAATTTTGGAGGCTATCTCCTTAGGTCTGGTTAATTTTGAAAAACACTCTGGTTAAAGAAGGCCTGTAAGAGAAATAGAGGAAGTGTTTTCTCTGCCATTCTTTTGTTCACTTACGATTGCATTATTGGTATTATCTTTATTGCATAGTTTTTTTTTTTTTTTTAAGGCATTTTTTTTAAAGGCATCTTTTAAAGCCACTTACTCATTTTTGTATGCTTCAGTAGTTAAAAATGTATATAGTTGTACAACATGAATGTACTTAATACTGTTGAACTGTACACTCAAAATGGTTTAAATGGTAAATTATATGTTATGTATATTTTATGACAGTTTAAACATTTTCATGTAAATCCACTTGTTACGGAACATCACTCATTCCTCAGGTAGCTCAAATACTGCCAGTGATTGGGTAGCATGAAACTTCTTAAGGGTGCTGATTTCCATCTGTGCCTTAAGTTCATAAGGCTTAAATTCTTCCTCTTTTTAGTTAGAAGAAAAAGTAAATAAAATATTCAGTATCTTTTCCCCACATCATCCTTTGTGGGTCATCAATGGGTCATCCTTTGCCCTCCTGGGTGTGCACACAACCACTGGAGAGATACCACTGGGCCAAAGACCAATTTCCTAATATTGATTTAATATTGAGGCAGTACAGTGATAGTCTTGCAAACTGGACTTTTTCTCTGTTTCTTCCCCTGCCTGCATATATTGCTAATGGTGTTATCCTGACCATGTATTTTCATGCTTGTTCTCCCATTCCTAATCCAGCTCTGTTTTCTCATCCATGTTTCTATAGCACTTTATATAAACTTCTCATTATATTGTATTTTAGTTATTATAGCTCTCCTTCCTTTTGGGTAACTTGTCTTGATTATGTACTGTATTCCAGGTACTTAGCTGTGGCACACAAAATGCTCTCATTAAATGTTTTTGTCAAATTATTGAAACTAGAACTTCACCCACACTTTGACAAGCTTCTCAGTGGTTCGTAATCTCAGCTTTTTATAGTGACTCAGCCAACTCTTCCTTCCTTTTATAATTTTGGTCAGCCTTAGATTTTTCTCTGAGGCCTAAATCTCATCTTTACTGCCAGCATAGCCCTTTTCCATGTCAATATTTGGCATGAGGAAGATTTAGACATGAGTTACATATGCATAGTATACATCTTTCAGAATAATTATTGTAATTAATCTTGCTGATGTTGATTTATTTGTTAAATATTTATTGATGGACTGCTGTGTACTAGAAACCCTGTTAGGGGTACCACAGTAAGCATTTTACATACAAGGAAATTGAGAAGTTGGATGATAGATATAAGATTATATAATATGTTAATAACAGAACTGAAACTAGGTCCTAGGTCTTCTGACTCATGGTCCACTGGATAGAAGGGAGTTGCTGTGAGAAGTTAGAGCGGCATAGTTGGGATGATCTGTATCAGGGGGTTTGCTCATGATCACCCCAACCTCTACTTGAGTGTTTTAAAAATTGAGGTGCTGAATCTGACAAAAGGAAGTACTTTATGTTTATTCAGACTATGTTGAAGGTTCTGTTTGGCATACCAATCACCTGGTTCATCCTTTCGGGGTGGTCAGATGGGGATCAAACTATAAATTCAGTTCAGGATTCTCTGGGAAGGCGTGGTTTGGAGAGTTCTGTGGGGTCTTTGCCGCTGGAGGAGTAGTTGACTGACATGTGGTGGCCAAATAGAGTCTCAGAGACAGCGAGTGACTGAGTGCTGTGGTGTTGATACGTACCTTGGTGTGGCCTCTGCAGGATTACGTCAGTATGGTCCTTGTCATCATTTGATGGTTCAGAAATGGCTAACCCAGAGTGATAAATTTTTAACAAAAGAGATCACATTAACCAGAAGATCTAAAAACAGGCCTGTAAGTCAAAATATATCAACTTAAAGTGGCAGATGTATATCCGTCTCAAGATCTGGAATCGGTCTAAACCCAGGGATTCCCTTCCTACTGAGGTCTAGCCTGAGACTGAGTTAAAACATCAGAAAATGGCTTGCTTGGTAAGCATGGAATTCAGAGCCACTTGGACAGAATCTTTCTTTGAACTTCAAGTTATGAGGACTTGGCCTTCTTTTACTCTGGTTATTTCTCTCTTAATCAATGGCTGGACATTCAGAATCAGACCACCTGGACTTGTGTGGAGCTACTGCTATGTTCTTGCCCTCCACTTTTTTGATATAGTCAGTTGTCAAAAAAGCCTCGATGGTTACCAATTCCCTTATGAAGGGCAGAGCTTTAGATTTTCAGGAGTACTGCTTATTTCATATTCACTGTTACTTGGGTACTTTATGAAATCTGCTATTCCATGAGATTTGTGGTAATTTGTGCTCCCCACTGAGCACTTTCTGTGAGCATACTGACTTTAGTCCCTTGTTTTTTCTGCAGGGTCATCTAGTAGCAGGCACCCAAATCAGGCAACTCCAAAGAAAAGTGGCTTAAAGAATGGCCAGATGAAGAATAAAGATGATGAGTGTTTTGGGGATGATATTGAGGAGATCCCGGACACAGATTTTGATTTTGAAGGGAACCTGGCCCTTTTTGACAAGGCAGCTGTGTTTGAGGAAATTGATACCTATGAGAGGAGAAGTGGTACCCGTTCCCGGGGCATCCCAAATGAGAGGCCTACTCGGTACCGCCACGATGAGAACATCCTAGAGTCAGAGCCCATTGTCTACCGTCGGATCACAGTGCCCCACAATGTGAGCAAGGAGTTCTGTACAGGTAAGTTAACCCCACATCCCACTGGCTGTTCTCCGCTTCTCCCCCACTTTTTTTTTTGGTACTTGAAACAGAATGACCCAGATTCTGAGTCAGAGTCTTGTAGTAGGAAGTAGCTTAAGTGGCATGGTCATTGGCCCATTATATTGTCTTTTAGAGATTGTGGCCAGTTTATCATCCTGCCTACCACTCGATTGGGATGGGGGCTGATTTTTCTACATGTCCATTTATATCCTGCACCTGGCAGGATCTGCTCTGCTGTTTATTGAGTATGTTATGGTTAACAACTAAAGGCCTAGAGGCTAACTTTCTAGCTTGACATAGTTAGATCTGTTTTCACTTTGGCTTTCCTGTTACTGCCTGTAGATTTCACCAGAAGTTCAGCTCTGTTGCACTGTTTGTTTGCTGGGGTGAGAAATAGTCAAGAGCTGAGTGGTTGAAACCATTGGCTAAAATTAGGGTTTCCACAAATTACATTTGTTTACTAGACTGTCCTCATTTCCTGCTAGCCCTGGTCATTGAGGAGCTAGTCATAAAGTTCAGTGACAGTAGTACCTTGGTAGTTATGTATAGGTCACTGGGTATGATAGCCTAGTCTGTTAACTCAGTAATTTTAAAGTCTTTCTCTTTTTTTTAGCATAAGAATCTTTTCTTCAAACATGGCCTTTGAGGCAGCTGTGGGACAGATGGTCTGTGTCATCCCTATCTCTGTCCCCCCAAACTTATTAACTAGGCTTCTTGGAATACAAATAGAAACTATCATTATTGAGTGATTTAGGAGCTAAAGGGGGAATCATAATCATTTTAATAAGGCTAGTAATCGTTTTGGCTTGAAGTCTTGAAAATAGGGTAGCAGTAGCTTGCAAGCTAGTAGCAGTTACAGGGAGATTTATGGAGACAGCTTAATTTTATTTTGTGGAAAATCAGATAGGCATGTCATTTTTGTAGACATCAGTGGGGCTCTGTTGTATTTGGTTTTGCTGTGTGTAAAAGGTTCCATATGAAAAGAAAAGAAGCAGATTGTCAGTAGAAGACAGAAGTTAGTAGTCTTTCTTAGCCTTTCAGACTCTGGTAGGCCTGCCTCTTTGCTAACGTAGATTGCTTAAGTGATAACCGGCAGTGTGACTTGCTGGACTCCTTTAATTTTTTCTTTTTCTTTTCTTTTTTTTTTTTAACCACCCGTGTTAAGGCAAATAACGTAACTCAGAATCAGACTTCATTTCAATTGCCAGGTTTTAAGCTTTTCAAAGGCAGCTGTGATGCAGCAGGCTGGTAGTATACTCAGATCCTGCCATCCAGCCACTTTTGACTGCTCTCCTTTTTACTGCCGTCAGTGACAAAATAAGCTGCTTCTACTGGTAACTCTCTGGAAGCTGAGGTGGTTGGCTCATGCTGTATATGACTTCCCAGAAGTTCCTAAACTTGGGGAGATTATGGCCTGCCTGGGAGTGAAGTGGCCAAAAAGGAGACAATAGCAGCAAGAATCAGGAAAGATTATCAGATCCAAAAGAGCCTAAAAAAACATTTGCCAAAGTAGACAACAGGAGAGGTGGGAACTTTTTCTTACTGTGTACTCCATTTCCCCAGCTTAGTCTTCACACTTTGTTTAATTTAGTGAAAGAAATGGAAGTTCCCTTCTCTGATATTTTTCCACAATTGTGATTAACAGACATACTACAAAGAACATGTGCTAGACATTGGCCAGGAACTCAGGTATGGTGGCTTGTGGTGTGTAGCAACCAGTTGGATTTCCCTGGAGCATTGACAGTGAGGGGAGAAGAGGTCCTACAGCGTCATCCGTCTGGTTTTTCTCTTTGTTCTCAGGAGTGATAAAGAGTGGAATTGAAGTCCTTTTGTCAGGCAGGGTCTGTGCTGGAAAGGGAGCAAGCACGCAGTTAATCTTGCAGAGCAACTTCTCCCACAAGTGATTTTATCTCTGCTGCTGCAAGGCTTGTGCCTTGAAGCAGGTTTTTACTCAGTGTTATTTACGTAGTACCTGGCTGGGGGCACTTTTCCAGTTGGATCTACTATCCAAATGTTAGTATCAGAATAAGGCAAACTATCTGGAAAATATGGGGAAACATGCTAGGACCAAAAAATGTTAGGTTACTTGATCACCTAGTGTAATTTTCTTATTTTTACAGATTGAGGACTTTGAGGTCCAGAGAGGCAAAACCTTATCTGTCACTTTTCTTTTCCTTTTCTGAATGTAGATAAGTTAAAGAGAAAGAAGGATATGAGGATAGTTTAATGGCACTTAGATTATAATATAGTGTTTCTCTTTACTTCCCTTAGAAGTAGACCAACTTAGATCAGCAATTGTGGAGAGTGGCTTGGCTTGCTCCCCAGTCTAGCCTTGTGGCATTCATGTCCTAGAACTCCAAACCAATTTTCTGCTAATACCCAGAGTAGCAAAAGAACAACATGTTTACTACCCATTTGGTAATGGTTTGGGTGTCAGGAATCTGGCAGCTTGATGCTGGTATCCTACACATTGGCTGCATGCTAAGTGGTGTCGACAGTTTCTAAGCTGTTATTCTCTCATTGCTCATGTTCCTCTTGGCAGTACTCTTTGCCAACTGTGTGTGTGGTGGGGGCAGTGTTCTAAAAGGTCTATTGATTGGGAAAACACATTCAGGAAGCAACTAAATTTAGCTCTTTGTTTAACCCAAATCTTTTCTCTCTGGAAAGCCCCTTTGGGTCCTTTAACTGAGCTGCTGTCTCCAGCAGATTGTTGGACATTCCTCCAGCTTGGACCTACCCTGCTAAATAATGGTATCCAGCAGTTGCAGACATGTTGGTTAAGTTTGGCTATAAAATGCAAGATGTGTGTGAGCACTCTTTGTTCAGAGGTGAGAGGTCCCCAAAGAACACCAGTTAGGAGAGTGGTAAGTCTTCAGAGAAGAATCTTTGCTCAACATTGATAATATTGTAAAAGTAATATTTAAGATAGATTGGGCCAGTCAAAATGCTGTGCTTATTATGTGTAAGTCACTCTAAGACAATCCTTGCACCCATGTTATTAAGATGTACCAGGAAATGGAAAGATGCCATATATGCCTGAAGTCCAGTCAGAATGTGGACATTAAATCCACGGGGTGTTGAGAGGCAGGAGAGGTACTGAAGGTGGGGTGATCAGGGAAGGCTTCACAGAAGGAGCAGGGCAGAAGCCTTGAAACATGGGCAAGATTTCATCAGAGAGGAAGAGGAACATATTTATGGGTAGGCTGGGCAGATGCTGGCGCATAGTGTGAGTAAAGGACTGTGTGGGAGATTGGCTGTTGGCTGGTTTGACCAGGGTAGAGATTTTTGTGGGGGGTGGAGGGAGGAGTAGGAGTTGAAAACAGCTTTAGACCAGAGCACAGAGAGCCTTGTATGCCAATGCTGTCCCCTGTTTTATGACCATGAAGAGCAACTGAAGGATTCTGAAAAAGACGTGATCCGAAATCTGTTTTAGAAAGATTTATTAGTCTTTAGGAAGACAGGTCTTATATAGAATTCAGGTTAGAATTTAAGGAAAGAGACCAGAGCAGGAAGAAAAGTGAGGCTGATGATACAACTCATGTGTCAGGGGTTTGGACTTCTGAGTGGAAAAGAAGACAGAAATGTGAGAGAAGTGACAAAGGGGAGTTTGATACGATTTCATGATTGAAAACAGACTGAAGAGGGTTGAGTGAGCAAGAGGATTCAAAGGCATAGTATGTGCAGGGCATGAATGGCGATGAGAGTCTAGTTGTGGTTAGATTGCATGAATTTAGAATAGGCCAAGACTACATGTTTTTGTCATTTTCTTCCTGCGCTACTTGTTGGCTGCGCCCTAAGAAAGCAGATAGTAGTGTTGCCACACTAAGGGACTTACTAATCATTAAAGGCTTCCATGAAGAGGCTTCTGTAGGCTCAGAGAATTGAGTTATGTAGCCGTGTGGGGACTCCTGAACCTATTTCCTTATCTACAAAGGGATAATACTTGTCATTTAAATGAGGTCATGTGATTGCAGCCAGTTAAGCTGACTGTGCTCTTTTCCCCACTCCCCACGGGGCCTGGTGTGCAGTGGCTGCAAATAGCACCCTCCTCCGTAGTGCATGCACTCTGTTGCCTGCACAGGTTGCCCTAAGGGACTTTGGAGATAGCCCTTTCCCGTGGACACTCATGACTGCCATGCTGTCATCAGTCTAGGCTCCAGACTTGTATGTTAGGTGCCTTTGGAAAGCCCCAGGGCACAGTGACCAGGGTCCACACTGGCCAGGTCATAATGTCCATACATAACCAGGCTTCAGAACAAGGAGCATGTGATTGAGGCCCTCTGCAGGACCAAGTTCAAGTTCTTTGGCCACCAGAAGATCCATATCTCCAAGAATTGGGGACTTGCTAAGTTTAAGGTGGATGAATTTGAAAACATAGTGGCAGAAAAGCGGCTCTTCTTGAATGGTTGTGGGGTCAAATACATCCCTAATTGTGGCCCTCTGGACAAATGGTGGTCACTGTACTCATGAGAGCCTTGGTGCTGCCCCTCCTTACTCATGCTCACCAATAAATCCTTTCCTGTCAAGGAAGAAAAATGAGATCATGTAGAAAGCAGCTAGTGCAGTGTCCAGCTTATAATTATTGTTCAGTCAGTAGTGTGAATTGCAGAGACACTCAAAGTTACTTCAAAGCATCAACATTTATAAAAATTTTTACTAGGCACTATTCTGGATCCTCTGGGTAAGTCATTGTCCGTCACCTCAGGGGCCTTAGAATATAGGGTAACCAGATGTGTAAACAAGTAAATTATGGAAGTGTTTGCAAGATTTATAGGTGGCAGAAAGGGGAGGGGAAGGAGAAACATTATGATTGATGTCATAGTATTGGATGTTTGGGGGTATCACCTGTATCCTGGGCACCATTCTAAGCTCTTCACATGCTTCTCATAGTTTTCGTAGCATCTCTGGGGTTACACTGTTATACCATTTTTATGTATATATATTTAAAATTTATTTGTTTTTGGTTGTGCTGGGTCTTCATTGCTGTGTGCCTGCCTTCTCTAGCTGTGGCAAGCAGGGGCTGCTCTTTGTTGCGGTGTGCCAGCTTCTCATTGGGTGGCTTCTCGTTGTGGAGCATGGGCTCTAGGCCTGCAGACTTCAATAGTCATGGGCTTAGTTGCCCTGCAGCATGTGGGATCTTCCCAGACCAGGGATTGAACCTGTGTCTCCAACATTGGCAGGCAGATTCCTATCCTCTGTACCGCCAGGGAAGTCCCAGAGTTTTAAGAGTTTAAGTCCAAACTAAGGGCTGGGGGATCTGGAGCCATCACATTATGCCCTGACACTTGAGTTTTCATCAAGGTATCAGTTCATCATTTTAAAAACTGAATTGGTCTCTGCAAATGTGACCTTTTTGCTATTATATGCTCTTTGCCATTTCACAGCCACAAGTGTCTAGCCAGAGCAAGAAACGAGTTTGATTTCAGTGTATCCACCATCCTGCTTGAATTCAATATATCAAAGCTAAGTTAGTCATTCACCCCCGCCCATATCTTTGACTCCTTAGTATTCCTATTTCTTTCAGTGGAATCACCATTCGTTTAAGTGTCCAGAGTGAAACTTTGTGGCCATCTTTGCTTCTTCCTTCTCATAGAAATTCATGACTAGAAAGAACCCTGGAGGCCATTTTTTTCTGATTTAATAACACATTGATTCCTTCTGCAGCAGTTTTGACAAGTTTACCTTTATCCTCGCCATTCATTGACTCCAGATTCTCTTCTTGCTCGTGTGTGGCCCTTGAAATTGTTGTGACCTTTTAGTTGATAGTGCTACCCTGCAGGCTCCCTTTGTCTCTTGAAATCAATTCTGTATAACATCATCCTGTATGAAACAACCTGGCTTACAACGCCTTCTGACGTCTGACCCCGCCCACCATTCTAAGCTAGTCCTGTAGGCCTTGGGCTCCAGGCAGGGAAGTTTTCGTCTGCTCCTGTCACACCCATTCCAGCCGCTGGAACTTTGTTCATACCCCCCCCCCCCCCCCCCGAGTGTGCTCTCTTTCTATCATTGTGACTAGGATTCTGCCTGTCTTTCAAGCATGGTTCAGATTGAGGATTTGACACTACCTGCAACTCCTGGCTTGAAATCCACATTTTACACTTGTGGTCAGGATAACACAATTTTGTGTTCGCTGATATTTGCACATGTGTATTTTTTCTTGCAGCTACATTGTAAGACTAAGAATGTGGTTTGTTCTCATATTCTTTTTATTTGTTCTGTTTCCTGCCACTCCCCACCCCACCACTGGCTTGATGTATTATTACATTTGTAAACATTTGTTGATCATATTTGGATCTTTCTTTTTTCTCCCCAACTTTAAAAAAAAAATTATTTTTATTTATTTGTAGTTGTGCCGGATCTTAGTTGTGGCCATGTGGGATCTAGTTCCCTGACCAGGGATCTAGCCCGGGCCCTCCTCATTGGGAGCATGGAGTCCCAGCCACACTGGACCACTAGGGAAGTCCCTCCCCAACTTTTTGTATTGAGAAAAATTCAAAATTTCAGAAAAGTTGCTAGAATAATGAACAAATGTGTGTCCTTCATTTAGATTCACCAATTAACATTTTGCTAATTTACTTTATATAAATACATAAACACACACCCCCTGAAAACTTGAGATTTAGCTGAACTCATTATGTTTTGTTTTTTTACATTTCACCCCTACTTACATATGTATTCAATAGGATGTTGCTCTCTTCAGTCATACTACAAGATTGCTCTCAGAAAATTTAAAATTAATACAGACGTATTATCTAATATACATTTCATATGCAGAGCTTTCCTATTGTCCCAGTTACGTCCTTTATAGTTGTATTTTTAATCAACCATTGCATGCTACATTTATTTGTCAGATCTCTTTCATATCCTTTAATCAGGACAGTTCCCACAACTTTTGTTGTCTTTTGTGATACTGACATTTGTGAAGAGTCTAGACCAGTTGATTTGTAGAGTACCCCTTAGTTTTGATATATTGATTGTTTCCTTTCTATGTGTTTCATGTTAAACATTTTTCCCAGAGTTTGGTGGTGCTCTGTCTCTTGTGGGGTATCACATAGTAAGAGGACACAGCATCAGTTTGTCCTGTCCCTGAGGCAAGTTTGATCACTTGGTAAGGTGTTGTCCAACAGATTTCTTCTTTGTAAAGATACTTTCCCCTTTGTAATCAATGAGTCATCTTATCAGGAAGTCCTTTACCTCTTGAGTCCAAAGCTTGTTCCACTAGAGCTTTAACCTGAACGAATGGGGTCCAGTGAGGCTAGGAGGTTGGTCTCGTTGTTAATGGGGGAAGGAACAAGGGGGGAGTCAGAAACATCTTATCCATACTTGCCTTTGGTTACAGTTGGACTCTTATCCAGCTGCAGAATGGAATGCCCCAAAGCTGTTGCACAGGTTTCCTTCCCATTCATTCATGAATTCAACACATACTTCTGTAGCCCCTCCACTAGGCACTGTGCTAGCACTGAAGGCACAGTGGAAAAGGGGATATGGCCGTGAACAAGGCAGAGTTACTGCCCTCGTGGAGCTTACAGTCTAGCAAAGTGATAGTCCAAAAGGAAGGCAAGAGTTATTTGCAAATTGTATTAAGCACAGTGAAGGAAGTAAGCAACATGCTGAGACTGAGGGATATTTAAACTGAGACCTGAAGAAGGAGGAATCAGCCATGTGTGGTGTGGAGGAGCATCGAAAGAGAGAGGAGAATGCCAGAAGAGGGAAAGCACGTGAGGGGATGAGCTTCCTAAGCCCACAAGGAACCTGGAATACTTAGGACGCAGAAGGCAACCAGATGCCTGGAGCCTCTGGGGTTGAGGTCCAAGGTAAAGGAGCTGTAGTATGCGGGGCCAGATCATGGGAGGCCTTGTGGACCCTTATAAAGAGTATTAGGAGTATTTAGCTGTCTTGTAACAAATTCTTCTTTCAAAGATACACCTGACACCAAATTGCGTTTTATGGCAGCCTTAATATAAGTCTACAGGGGCTGTCTGTACATTGTGGGTCTGAAGGTGTGAATTTACCAGTGGTTTTATACTCCAAAAAAGAACTCATGATATCGCCACCCAGTTATGTGATCACCACAGGGTGGAATAAGAATTCATAGTCCTGGAGAAATCCCTGTGCCCGTAAATGAGCTCTGCTCCTCATTGATAAGACATGGGATACACGCAGCCTTTCCAGGTATAAGTCCCTGCCAGTGTCAGGATAGAGTTTGGATTGGAGATGACACTTTGCCGTGGGAGGCTTGTTATACAACGGAAAGGCTGGCAGGTTTGAAGGAGTGGGAGGGATGTACATGCTGAGGCTGTGGAGGAAGACTTGGACATGACGCTGGAAGGCTTCTGAGGGTGGGGAGGTGCAGTGGAGGGTGTGAGGACATGTCCGTGTGTCCATAAGGGAGGGAAAGGCCCTGGATGGTGTGTGGTGGAAGGAGCGGTGTGAAAGTGACAGAGACACGAAGAAGGGGCAGCGTACATGACGCTGGGCCTCAGGGCTTCATGGCCCTGCCTGTATCTGTGGGGTGAGCTGTGCGGGGAAGAAGCGTCTTCTCTCCTGGCCTGTACTGGGTGTGCTTAGCCGTTTTCCTTGATATCCTAAGGTTAATCAGATCCTAAGAAGGGCTCTGCTTGTCACGAACTGGCTATAATTATCTCTCTCTTATTTCACCGACAGCTGTAAAGAACGTATTAATATTAAAAGAAGCCCTACCCACTAATGTTATTGCCTTGGTTCCCAAACAATTAACATCCACCTTCCAACCCAAACATAACTGGGCTTGGCCCATGTTCAGGCTTCAGCAGTGTTATTGTTTGCACTTCACACGCTATGTTCTTGGTGTCCTCCTTTCGGAGTTTATTTTATTCCCTCTGCCTGTTTCTGATAAGCTAGTCTGCCTGTTGGACTTTGTGCATAAATGTTGAAAAGGAACATTTTGTGGTGTTGGCATGTTCCTTTCAGAGATACGGAGTAGAGTACAGTGCAGTCCTGGATGCCGTGACTGGTAGACTGAACAGAAAGGATTCCTGGCCAGATCTTTCCCTGGGCTACAAAACGTGCCAGTTCATCAGGGCCCCTTCCCCCTGGGGGGAGATGTAATAGATAATGGTTTCTGGCTGCAGCAGCCAGCCAGCCAGAGTGGGGTAAGATCTCCTCCCGCTGTACCATCAGTCATATACCTCTAAGAACCGTGAGGAGAAAGCAGAAGATGCTCAGCCTGCCCCCAGAGAGCCCTCAGAACCGGAGAGGAGGCACCTGCACATGTAGCGCAAGACCAAGTTCCAGAAAGAAAGTTTGATTAGTGGAGCGGCAGGCACAGGATGCACTGCCCTGACCTGTTTCAGATTCACCAGAAAGGGAATAAGGAGGTAAAGAACTGCACAGACTGGAGGGAGAGCTCACCTTGCATGACTCTGTAGGTGAAGAGGGTGTTTGAAGTAGGCAGGTGCGTGACTTGTCTGACAGGTTTAGGGTTGTTTGTGTCTTAGGATTCTTGAGAATTCATTCAGCTTTTTCGCACTGCTATCAGTGGTTCCCAGTTAGTTCTGATAATATGTGCTTTTCTGAAGCCGACCATAAAAAAATGGCTGTTTAATCAGCTGTTGACATGCAATCAGGCTACAGCCCCCAGCATTGGCATTTGGGGTATCAACGGCTCATGTTTCAGAAGGAGCGGGGGCGAGATGAGGCTCACTGTCTGTCGTGTCTGCCCCCAGCAGAAGTAGGACTGAGACAGGTGGAGGAGCTCAGTTAACCAACAGGATAATGTTCATTTTGTCATGGAGATGGTTTTTATTATTACATTATTAGTTTGCCTATCCTTGAGAGAATACAAACGTGAGTACTGTAAGTTCAGTCTTTATGCTTGGGTTTCTGTTGTTAAAATGTATAGCCACAGCCTGATTCTCTGTGGTTTTAGGGCTCTACATAGGCAGGACTGGATACCTGATAGAACCTCAGGAAATTTCTCCTGAAATCATCAGTGAGGAAGAGAAATTTTTCTATACAGGGCTCTGGAACCAGCAGGATGGTGATGAACTTTCTGATGAAAACTTCTGCCTTAGAGTTCAGCCACACAAGAAATGGTAGATTTGCATCATTTATATGTTTGAGTACCTGATGACATCTTGCCTCTGTTGGTAAATAAATACAGCTGAATGACAGAACTAAAGTGGGGGTTGAGGAAGGAAGAGGCTTATTTCCCTACTTTGAGGGGTTTATAGTCCAGTACAGATGAGGACACAGGATCTAAAAAGGCACCTGAGGGACTTCCCTGGGGGGTCCAGTGGTTAAGACTCCACGCATCCAATCCAGGGGCCCCAGAGTCCATCCCTGGTCAGGGAACTAGATCTCACATGCCAGCAGCCAAATAAATTTTTAAAGGGGTGTAGGGGGCATGTGATCCATCCAGACAAAATTAGATACATGCAAAATCCCTCGATAACTTGCTGATTGGAACCTGTTTCTTGGTCTGCCAGTGAGCCCAAATAGGGCTCTTTGGCAAAGAATTTGCTCCTTTGGGGCCAGTCCAGTGGCTTTAACCTTTGTAAGGTGGCATTGGATGTCAAGGCAAAAGATCACAATTTTTGACTTTGCTGTTTCTTTCCTGTCCTGGTTTTCTGGGCTCTGAAACAGCACCTTGCTACTGTACATGTAATGCTATAGACTTCTTCAAGTGTGCTGAGCTACTGAAGACTTTGACCGTGTAAAACCAAGTATTTTTGATGGTGTACTTTCAGTGACTGTGATTCTCCCTAACCTTTATAGAGTTGCAGTTCGTTTATGGTGAGTAAAAGATTTCTTCTGAGTAGCTCAAAGCAAACCATAGGTTACCTTCCGTATACTCTTTCTCTTTGGTAAGAGTTTTAGGTTACAGTCACCCAAAGGGGGAGAAAACAACAAGTTATTTGAGAAAGCAAGTTTCTAGTTGAATTTCTTTGGCCAAACGGAAGGGCTAAGTAGAAGAGAGTAGGAGGAAGAGGATGTGGGGAGCAGGAGGGATGAACAGGTCATCTTGCCTGAAAATTGAATAGCAGGGACCAGAGGGTCAGGAGGGTTAGCTAGTGTCTGTTCCACTCTAGGCAAGAATAAGGGGTCTGGATATGAGGAAAACCTCACAGCCAGGAGTGGCATTTCCCCTACTTTGAGAAAAGCATGTTCTAATGTGGTTGGCAGCCTTTTCTTGATAGTACCAGGTACGTGTTGGTGGATTTGGCCTTCACTGTCTAAAGGTGAACTTGTAAGAGAGTCAAGTTCACCCCTGCTCTATGGTAGCCTGAACAGGTTGTTATGCAGTTCCATACCCACTGCTTGAGCTCTGGAGAGCTGCATAGTGTGCCTGTGTCCTGGATTATACAGATGGGCTGAAGAGGGTCAGTCTTAAAGTCTTGGCTTTTGCAGATCAACTCCACCATTTGAAGAACTGGTTTCCTGTAATCACTTTGCCTTTTTCCTTACCTCCTTTCAAACTGCAGACTCTGGCCTGGTTGTCCCAAGTATTTCCTATGAGCTGCATAAAAAGCTGTTGGCTGTGGCTGAGAAGCATGGCTTGACTCTGGAGCGGAGACTGGAGATGACAGGCGTGTGTGCCAGTCAGATGGCATTGACCCTGCTTGGAGGACCCAACAGGTAAATGCCCCCAGGTGGGAGGGGGCTGAGTGTGGGGTGACGCTTCTCTGCCTCGGCACCACCTTGGTGCCTCACACACACAGGGGTTCCGTTGCTGCTCCTCTAACGTGAGTCTCTGTGAAGTCACTTTCCTGGACGCTACACAGCTTGTGTTTGCCATTCTCACCCCTGTCCTGGGAGTCCTCATTATTCTTCCAATGTTTATGCGTGCTCAGTCGTGTCTGACTCTTTGTGACCCTATGGACTATAGCCCCCGCTCCAGCTCCTCTGTCCATGGGGATTCTCCAGGCAAAAATACTGGAGTGGGTTGCCATGCCCTCCTCCAGGGGATCTTCCCAACCCAGGGATTGAACCCGCATCTCTTATGTCTCCTGCATTGTTGGCAGGCAGATTTTTTACCACTAGCACCACCTGGGAAGCCTCTTCTCCAACAAACCACTCTTTGATTCTTCCTTCCTGGTAGCAGTTGACTCTAAGACTCCTGCCAGCTACCAGAGGCTTGCCTTCTAAGAACCTCCAGAGACTCAGTTTTGGTACAGCTGAGTGATAGGGAACTGCTGAGGGTACTTCAGTAATGCTATAACATGATTAGTTTTGTGTTTTAAAAACTTTGGCTGAGTAGATTAGCAGAGACAAGGTTGGAGGCCATGAGACCAGTTAGAAAATTGTAACAGAAAACTGAGCCAGGGGCCAGGTGATGGTGGCCCAAGTAGGGAAGAGGGGATCAGAGAAGTGGGTAGATGAAGGAACTTTTTAAGGTAAAATCAAGAGGGCAGGGTATTGAGTGGATATGAAAGGTGATTGAAAATAAAGTGTCAGTGATCACTGAACTTAAAGCACTCTAGCCTGGACACTGGGATGGACAGTGGTAGCAGTCACTGTGATAAGGAACGTGGGAAGAGGAGCAGGCACGGAGGAGGTGGTAGGTTTTGTTTTGGATATGTGGAGTTTAGGACTGTGAGACATGCAGATGGACCATTAGCAATCTGGATCTGGTACGTGGTATAAGAATAGGCAGGCTCCGTTAAGGAGAAGGTGTGAAGAGCGGAAAGGGCCTGGGGTCCTTCCTCTTTGGTCAGCTTCTTGTGGTTTACTGTCCTTGTGCCTGTCTGTTCTCTCAGTGTCTGAGCTCTCAGAAGGGCCAACAGTACTGTTGTTTGCAGCAGTTGCTGGCTTTCCTTTGAGAAAAATACCTCCGTAATCACTTTAATGTATGTTAATTGTTGTTGTTCAGTCATGTCCGACTCTTTGCGACGCCATGGACTGCAGCACACCAGACTTTCCTGTCCTTCACCAACTCCTGGAGTGTGCTCAAACTCATGTTCGTTGAGTTGGTGATGCCATCCAACCATCTCGTCCTCTGTTGTCCCCTTCTCCTCCTGCCTTTAATCTTTCCCAGCATCAGGGTCTTTTCTAATGAGTCGGCTCTTCACAGCAGGTGGCCAAACTATTGGAACTTCAGCTTCAGCATCAGCCCTTCAATGAATATTCAGGGTTGATTTCCTTTAGGATTGACTGGTTGGATCTCCTTGCAGTCCAAGGGACTCTCAAGAGTCTTCTCCAACACCACAGTTCAAAAACATGAATTCTTTAGTGCCTTCTTTATGGTCCAACTCTCACATCCATACATGACTGCTGGAAAAGCCATAGCTTTGACTAGACAGACCTTTGTTGGCAAAGTAATGTCTCTGCTTTTTAATACACTGTCTAGGTTTGTCATAGCTTTTCTTCCAAGGAGCAAGTGTCTTTTAATTTCATGGCTGCAGTCACCATCTGCAGTGATTTTGGAGCCCAAGAGAATAAAGTCTCTCACTGTTTGCATTGTTTCCCCATCTATTTGCCATGAAGTGATGGGACCAGATGCCATGATCTTAGTTTTTTGAATGTTGAGTTTTAAGTCAGCTTTTTCACTCTCCTCTTTCACCTTCATCAAGAGGCTCTTTAGTTCCTCTTTGCTTTCTGCCATAAGGGTGGTGTCATATAAGTTAAATAAGCAGGATGACAGTATATAACCTTGACGTACTCCTTTCCCAATTTGGAACCAGTCCATTGTTCCATGTCTGGTTCTAACTGTTGCTTCTTGACCTGCATATAGATTTCTCAAGAGGCAGGTAAGGTGGTCTGGTATTACCGTCTCTTTCAGAATTTTCCACAGTTTGTTGTGATCCACACAGTCAAAGGCTTTGGCATAGTCAATAAAGCAGAAGTTGATGTTTTTCTGGAACTCTCTTGCTTTTTCTGTGATCCAGTGGATGTTGGTGATTTGATCTCTGGTTCCTGTGCCTTTTCTAAATCCAGCTTGAACATTTGGAAGTTCTCGGTTCACGTACTGTTGAAGGCTTGCTTGAAGAATTTTAAGTATTACTTTGCTAGCATGTGAGATGAGTGCAATTGTGTGGTAGTTTGAGCATTCTTTGGCACTGCCTTTCTTTGGGATTGGAATGAAAACTGACCTTTTCCAGTCCTGTGACCATTGCTGAGTTTTCCAAATTTGCTGACATATTGAGTGCAACACTTGAACAGCATCATATGTTAAGTGATATGAAGTACCATGGTATGTTAAGTATCATGCGTTTTTTCACTGTGCCTTCACAATAGCATTTAATTTGCTCCTCATTGCTTCCTCTCGAAGGTAAATAGTAGCCCGGGTTTTAAAATGAGCAAGCTGGGGCTCAAGAGAGCAGAAAGACTTGGCCCACGTGACACTGATGGTTCACGGTGAAGCTCGGTCTCCAGTGCCTGGATTCTGACCCCTGTTGATGGGTCTGTGGGTGTCGTGGTCTGCTTTGAGTCCTCGGATGGGGGATGCATCTGTGAGAGGAAGAGTTCATTTAGGGAATAAACCCAGGCGAGTCAGATGAACTCCGCAGTTATCTGTGAGCAGGGAGAAGAACTCACCATATTTCCTTACGATGCAAACATGGTGGGGAGGAATGAATGACTTGGTGTATATGAAAGTACACCACCAAATTCCCCTGAATTTATTTGGAGAGTGAGGGTTTCCTCTTTGGTTTGACATCTGTCTTCCTCTCTTCGGGGAAAACCCGTAAGTGACTGTTCCTGCTGCACCCCAAGCAGGGACCTAAGCCTCTTTCTGGCTGTTCATCTTCCCTGCTTTCCTGCCCTGGGGGCAGATGGCACTGCCTGGGAGTTGGGCACAGCTCTAGGGCTAATCTTAACCCCCTTATTTATGGCTTCTCTGAGACCAGAGGGGTCTCAACCTTTCTTTTGGGGTGTGGGGGGGTGTCTCCACTTTGAATGGCCTAAAGCTGAAAGTGACTTCATCAGAAGTGAGTGTCCAAGGCAGCTCTTCCAGCCGGGAAGCCCGTAGCCTTCTGCCTTCTCTGTGACCAGAACTATAATGATACCAGCATCAGTTGAGTACTTTCTGTGTCAGTTCCTTTTCAGAGTGCTTTACATCCATTCATCCACCCAGCAGTCTGTGAAATGTAGTAGCTCCAGTATTGCCCTTATTAGCTTACTGGCAGCTCAGAGAAGAGAACTTAGACTGGGAACTAATTGAGTATGATTTACAACTACCCTCTCTGGTACTTGCTGTGAGTCTCTTAGGAGTTGAGCCAGAGTGATCCTAGAAGGAGTGGGTCAGAGATTTGTAAATGAAGGGCTTTCTGGGCAGGTGAAGTAGTTTGAGCAGAAGCAAGAAAGAACCTTCAGATGCAAGAGAGAGTGATGAGACCAGTCTTGCTGCAGCAGAGCAGGCATATTGGGGAAGAGTCAAGGCTGCGGAAGTGGAAAAACCTCTTTGCCGAGAAGTGTTTGACGTAATAGGTTCTACAGTGAGAACAGAAAGTGTTCTTGGTTAGAAAGCAGTGTTCTGGCAGCGGTGTTACACGGAACAAGGTCAAGCGAACTACCTAATGCATGCTAAGTCGCCTCAGTCATGTCTGACTCTTTGCGACTCTGTGGACTGTAGCCTATCAGGCTCTTCTGTCCATGGGATTCTCCAGGCAAGAATACTGGAGTGGGTTGCCATGTCCTCCTCCAGGGGATCTTCCCGACCCGGGGATCGAACCCAGGTCTCATGCCTCCTGAATTGGCAGGTGGGTTCTTTACCACTAGAGCCACCTAAGAAGACCCAAAGATGAAGTGTGGGACTGTGGGAAGGCCACCCTGTGAACTTGGCCTGTAGTGGATTAGAACCTGGGCCCTGAGAGCAGCAGGTGCCAGGAGGTGTCTGGTACAGGGGGCAAAGGATTGGCAAGTCTTGGCTGATGATGCTTCTTTACCTTCTGTTCTAGGCTGAATCCCAAAAATGTTCACCAGAGGCCTACAGTGGCCCTACTATGTGGGCCTCACGTGAAGGGGGCTCAGGGTATCAGTTGTGGAAGGCACCTAGCCAACCATGACGTCCAGGTCATCCTCTTTCTGCCAAACTTCGTGAAGATGCTGGAATCCATTACCAACGAGCTGTCTCTCTTCAGCAAGACCCAGGGCCAACAAGTGTCTAGCCTCAGAGGTAAGCACCTGCGTGGGGTTGGGGCCATTCCCTCCTCAGTGCTTTCGTGGTCGGGTGGTGCCACCCAGTGGCGACAGGTGGAAAAGCACCACAAGTGTAAAGAGCACTTTGCTCATGAGTAGTCTTAGAATTTTAAAGAAATAAATACCTTTGGTGTTGACTTGCTGACTCCCCCCATCTCTTCACCTTCTCCCTCCTCCCACCACTCAGATGGAGAGGCGGGGATCCATTTATTCGTTTCACAGATAATTACAGAATGGGTGCTGTTCCTTTTGTGGCGCTTACATTCTGGTTAGGACAGATGACAAGTGACATTTCTCTCAGGTCAGATGGTAATAAGTGTTATGGAGACAAATAAAACAGGGGAGGGAGCTTGTGAATGTTGGAGGGTTGGGTAGAGGGTAGCAGTAGACTTAGACATTTCAGGGTCCAGTCATAAAGGGCCTGTGGATCTTTATGTAAGGTTTGGACTTTTAGTCTGAGTGAGATGGAGAGTCACTTTAGGAATAAGTACCAGGACGATATAATCCAGCTCGGGTTCCAGACGATCATTACGTCTGTTGTTTGAGTGCAGACTGTAGACTTACACAGAATTATTAAGGCTGTTGTAATAATTGGAACAAGAAGTGATGGTGGCTGAGACAGCATGAAGGTGATGAAAGGTGGTTCGTTTCTGAAGCAGTATTGAAGATGAGAGTTTATAGGTTGGATGTAAAGGATAAGAGAAAGAGAAGGGTTAAGAATGACTCCAAGGTTCTTGACCTGAGTAACTGGAAGGATGGAGGTGCCATCACTGAGATGGGAAGAGCTGGGGGAGGTTTGGGGAAGAAGAGCAGAAGCTCAGTTGGAGATGCCCATTGGATAGGCAGGTGGAAATGTTGATTGATGGAGATGAGTCTGGAGTTAAGTGAAGGGATCCAGTCTGGAGTTACAAGTGTGGGGGTGGTATTTAAAGCCGAAATGAGCCTGGATAAGGTATCTTCTAGGAACAGAGAATAGATAGGTTGTTAGAGTGAGTTCTTTGGATAGAAGTTTAAGAGACCAGCTAAGAGACAGGGAAAGAGTGGTCATTGAAGGAGAAGGAAAGCCTGGAGAGTCTGGTACCTGAAAAGCAAGTAAAGAAAAGAGGGTGTGAACAGCTGTGTCAGCAAGCCTTTCTAGGTTGAGTTCAGATGAAGATTGAGACTTGACTACTGGATCCAGCAGTGTGGAAGCCCCTAGTGATCTTGACAAGGAGCAGTTTCAAGTGGTATGGTGAAGCGTGGTCTGATTGGAGTGGGTTTAAATGAGAACAGGGGAGAAGTGGAGCAAGCAAATGTGGCCCAGAGAAAGGGCCTTGCCAGGGATCAGATGGCAAGATGGGGCCAGAACCTCAGTCTCTTAATTCTCAGGTCAGGCTCCTGTGGGCATGAGGAAGGGAAGATGCCATTCCCACTCTCGAAAGCCTCGGAGCTCACAGGGACACCCTCATCCCCACCCTTAGTGGCCTGTTCTGAGACTCTAATTGAGGTTATGTCAGTACATAAGGCTGAGACCTGGGAAGGGGTTCTCATACATGGGTTCCCCCTCTTAAGATCTGTAATATGATGCCCTTTTTCAGGCAGTTATTCTTCCTCTGCTGCCCACAAGGCTTCCTATCCCAGTTGCTCCAGGATGTTCACCCTTCAGTTTGGTCTGATTTCCGCTAGTCTCAGTTTAACCTCTTAGGCTGGTCAGGACTTACGTGCTTATTGAGCCATCTGTTCTTACACTGTGCCAGAGGCTTGGTGAGAGCAGAGAAGCCTTTTTAAACACCTGGGAGAAGTGAGAGATTCCTTCCCCATTCTTAAGTTTGGGCTGCAAGAAGGACTCATTTCTATAATAGTGAGGGGCCCAGCAAGGCCAGGCTGTGGGAGCAGGCCAGCCTGGTGTAGAGTGAGCACGCTCTTGCCTAATCACACTTCTTGGTCCAGACAGCAAATGGCAGTCAGCCCAATTCTGGGCCCTGGTCACATCCTCCCCCTAAAGGCTGACTTGGTAATAGAGCCCACCTTCCCAGAGCTTATAATTTACCAGGAAGTTAGATGTGCAGAGGAGGTGGGGCCTCATGCCCTGAGAAGCTCTGCTCACCCAGCACGACAGTGCTTCAGCCTGGGAGCTCCACGAGGACAGTGGTCCATTGGGCTGACATACCCTTGGTCTCCAGCACCCAGCTCAGCTAGGTCTTGGAACTCCCGGAGCCTGAGTCCCAGCCCAACCTTGAAAAGCCTGGTCTCTGCAGAGGCATTGGAGTAGTGTCTGAACAAGACATTCTTGGAGTCACCGAGGTTCTTGTCCCAGACTGGACTGCTCTCTACTTTATAGGGGTTACAGATGGCACTCTTTCCACCTGCAGATCTGCCCACTAGCCCTGTGGACCTGGTGATCAACTGTCTGGATTGCCCCGAGAATGCCTTCCTGCGGGATCAGCCCTGGTACAAGGCAGCTGTGGCCTGGGCCAACCAGAACCGGGCACCAGTACTCAGCATAGACCCTCCTGTGCATGAAGGTGAACAGGGCATTGATGCCAAGTGGTCACTGGCTCTGGGCCTGCCTCTGCCTCTGGGGGAGCACGCGGGCCGCGTCTATCTGTGCGACATCGGCATCCCCCAGCAGGTCTTCCAGGAGGTGGGCATCAGCTACCACTCACCCTTTGGCTGCAAGTTTGTCATCCCGCTGCACTCCGCCTAGAAGGGCTCTGGGCGGGCTGCACCTCGTAGTCCCCTGCTGTTCTCGACAGCGAACGCCTTAAGGATGTGAAGCTTCATGGACCTTGTTGTTAAATTTTTTTCTCTTTTCATTTTGTTTCTTTGAAAGAACAGATCATATTTAAAACTGACCTGTCACGTGCCCTGAGCCAGGGAAGGCTTTCCCACTGGGGGCACGGGGCTAGTGGCAGGCTAAGCGCACAGTGGCTCCAGGCATCTCTCACTCAGCCCCCTGCATGGTCAGGTGGGGCTTTGTTTACAGACATAGGCAGCTTACAGACTGTATGTCAGGCTTACAGCCACTGGGCCTGGGCCGCCTCCTCGCGGGGTGGGGCCGTCCTGTTTGGGGGTCTGTGCTTAACTCTGGTTCAGAGCTTGTGGCTTTGTCTCCCCTGCTTCCTCCAGCCAAGCAGCCCTTCCTCTGATCATGTAGAACTGGCTGTGCTGCCACTGTCCGCTAGAGGGCAGACTTGCATTCTTGGTTCAATTTGAGGGTTTTTGAGGCCTTCCCTGAGCCCCACCGCAAGATGATTTGGGGGTTTTGACCCTTCCTTTCTCCTGAGCTGATCAAGTTTTATGCTAGTTTTTTTTTTTTTATTTTTCAAGGGTCCTTCCTCCTTTCCACTCCATCA
The DNA here is from genome assembly GCA_024291935.2 of Okapia johnstoni. Lineage (NCBI taxonomy): Eukaryota > Metazoa > Chordata > Mammalia > Artiodactyla > Giraffidae > Okapia > Okapia johnstoni. Next base: position 29,891,778 of record CM044326.1, read on the forward strand.
CTCTGAGAGGCAGGGAAGAGGCAGGGTGGCATCTGAATGGTTACTGCATTGGGATTTTTTTTTTTTTTAATACTGTTTTTCTGTTGTCTTCAGCACAGGTAGTATAAGCTTATGTTACTGTAGAACCACAGTGCCCATCTTGCCAGCAGTGCCCCCCAATCCCATACTCTCTAGCTGGGGACTGAGCCTTTGCCTAGTCTGGGGCCAGACCCCTCAGGGTGCAGCTTTAACGTTCAGTATTGGGGAGGCCCCTGGGGGAGCCTGGTGCTGAACCAGAAGAGGCTCCCTGGTGCTTCTGTCCTAAGCCACCACTCCCCCCTCCTCCTTGCCTGCACACATACTCCTACTCTCTTCTGCCCCCTCTGCCCTTCCCTTGAAATGGTCCCTTGCAGCTGTGGGCGCATGTCCCTCCCATGTGGGCTCTCCCCCCACCCCACCCCAGCTTTTACAGTGTCTGGGCCTTGAACCCTTTGATTGTCCTCTCTGGATGTGTAGGCTCAGGGCCAGCGTGCTGTCTCAAAGATGCCAAAATGAGGCTAGTTCTGGATGAGCTAGCTGGTGGGATGCAGCCTTAGGAATACAGTGCTGCTCAGATCCTAAGGCACTGAGCCCCCAGATGTTCACAGGCCCTGGAAGTTGGCGGAACAGGAGCCATGTCCTGAAGTTCCCAAGAGGGGCCCTTGCAGAGGCTTGTGCTTTTGTGCTTTAAAGCCTTTTTCAGGGGCTTCAGGCTTCCTTCTGCTCTGTGCCCACCCAGTATGGTTAAGGGGGTGAGTGGAAGGGCTTGCCAAGGATCATGGACGCAGGGTAGGCCCTGGTACCCTGGGTTTCAGGATACTTATCACTTTCCTTATAGGAGCATAGCTAGGGCAGATTAGGCAGGGCAGAGAGGGCTGGTCCCTCCTTTCCTCCCAGCCTCCCTCAGATGTTCAATTGTCTCCAGCGGTGGAAGGCGGCCAGCGACTGTGAATCCCGTGCTGTGTATCCTTCCTGAACCTCTGCTCACTCTCAGGGCCGAGAAGCTCCTGAAGGAGGCCCTCTCTCTAGAGGTGGGGCTGTAGTTTGAGGAGCAATGATGGGTTACAGGCATTTTAGTAAGCAACCATTCAACAGGCTCTGGCTGCCTGTTAATGCAGTGAGGTCTCCTCATTGGGTCCAGTGAAAAATGAGCTAGAACCCTGGCCCAGAAGACTCTGCTTGCTCCAGTAAGTCATGGGGACCCTGTGGGTGATGGCCTTGGGTTGAGGGGCCACTGGGAGTTGGTGCCCAAGCCTCTTTTCTCCCCAGGCGGCACTGGAGCCTCTTCCTGCCTTCAGCCTGTGCCTGCCCCAGCGGTGGTAAAGATAGCATGATTCCTCCATCTTCACCTCTTTTCAGAGGCATCCTACCCACAGTGCCCAGTCCCCATGGGGCCCCAGTCAGGTGGCCAAAACTCATTCATGCAGCTCTTGGGGAACCAAAAACCAGCACTAAAATAAAGCTGAATGACGGGAGTCTTGTGTGCTGTGGTACATTGCTCTGTGGGCTGCAGTGCAGTGAGGTACTGCATCCCCAGCCCTAGAAACCTGCCTTGATTCTCACACTTGACCTCAGCAAGCCAGTTATTGGGCATACACACCCTGAAGTCTCAGCCAGAGACAGGGCTGGAAGGACAGGTAAACCCAGTGGGCCATTCCTGGTATGTTCTTTGGGGCTGAGAGGTACAGGGGCCAGCAGGGAAGCAGGCGCAGGACAGGGCCCAGGTGCCTTTCCGGACTGTTGAGCAGACCTACCGCTGCTCTTCTGGGCTCAGAGGGACACCTGAGCTGCTGGCTAGCTTTTCCGGGCCTGGCCCAGTTCACACGTAGCTCTCCACAAGCGGCACTGCTAAGAAAGACTTTATTAATAAGGTAGGGAGGGGAGCAGGCAAGGAGCCTGGAGATGGACACACTGGTACCAGGGGCTACAAACAGTAAGAAACACTTTATTATAACTTTACAACATATAAATAGCTTGGGTCAAATCTGTGCTTTCTGGCAGATGGGCATCAGGTCTCCTCCCCTGCAGGCTCCTGCCTTCCTTCACATTGCACTGTTCACGGGTGGCTCTGGCCCTGGGGCCGGTGGTAGAGGTTGGAGGAAAGGGGCCGGGCAGTCCAGTCCCGCTCTCCATCTCCGGTGCAGTGGCCGCACGCCTGTCATCTGCTTGGGTTGCGGCTGGTGTGGAAGGACCGCTCCTCAGGGGTCAAACCAGCAAAGAAGGGGTGCAGCAGGGCCTCCGCCAGTGTGATGCGCTGGGCAGGGTCAAATTCTAACATCCTCCTCATCAGGTCAAACAGCTGTACGTGCTCCAGAGTGTCTTGGAGCATATAACTCTGCTCAGGGACACAAGGTGCCTCAGTGTGATGGCGGGCCGTGGGAAGCCACAGCCGGTCCCCTTGCCTCTGGGAAGCTTTGCTGCATGGCTGAGGAGGCAGGATGCCCCCCTGGAGGACTACTTCTGTCCTCCTGGACAAGGAGCAGATCTTTGGTTTTCCTGCCTGTAATCATGTCTGCTCTGAACTTGTCAGGCTACCGGGTGTCTTGCTGGCTTGATGCCTCTGCCCCCATGTGCAAAGTTCTGACAGGTGGGTAGATAGCACCTCTGTGAAATCCACTTGTCCAAGCACCAAATGCAGTTGACAGAGGCTTCTTGGCCATGTCTAGGTCTTCCCCCACCCTCCCCTCAGTCCTGCCTAGTGAGAAAAAAGGGAGCGGGAAGTAGCAGGGTCTCGGACATTTGGCTCTTCGGATGCCCCGATTACGTCAGAGCCACCCTGTGGGGAAGGCAAAGAGCTAAGGGCCCCTCTAGGGCATCTAGGGCAGTTTGCAAGAAGCCTCACTGCCAGCATCCAGCAGCCTTGGGCACAGCCTCCCACAGAGCCGGAACGAGGAGGCCGCTTTTAGCTGCCTGGCCTCTGCTGTGTGTTTGCCCAGTGCCTGGGGTCTCCTTGGCATGAGTTGAGCTGGGGGAAGCCAGAAACTGACCTTCAGAGGTTTGCAGTTCTCCTTCACATACCGGCCGTCAGAACTGTTCTCATCCCAAACCAGGCCCCCTTTGTAGAAATATTTCTGCTTCCTGAAAACAAAAGACAGGAAGGGTGGAGTCTTAAAAGTGGGAAAGACAGCAGCAGCGTGGAGAAGAGCAGTAAAGCAAGGCAGGGGACCCTGGCCTGACCCAGCAGGAAGGTCTGGGCAACAGCTTTGCCAGGTCACTCCGAGATAGGAAAGCCCTGAGGGAGCAATCCTTACCTTGTCCGGTGGATCATGTGTGACGGGATGGGCCCCAGGATCTTCTCCATCATCACCAAATGCTCTCGGTTCTCGTGGGTCTGTGGAAGGGTGAGGGACACAGCAAGTGGGAATCATGACAGCCTCCGCCCCCTCAAGGTCCCTCGGAGAATAAAGGATAAGAAAGATGGTCAAAGTCTCCCTGCCCCAGGAGATGCAAACCCACCAATGGGATAGCAGTCCCAGCCTTTCTGACCCGGTGGCAGCCTGGGACGAGGGAGGAAGCCAACCTGTTCCCTCAGGGTGAGACTTCTCGACCCTTCAGGTGTACTGCATGATGACACACCTCATTCTGGCTAGTTCCTCTCTCCCCAGAAAGTGCCCTGCCCCAGCCCATCTCCATGCCCTCACCCACACTGTGCCTCTTGCCTGGAACACTCCTCCCACCCCAATCCTCCACCCCTGATGACTGACTGCAAGAGTCCCTGAGTGTTCCAGCTACCCTGACTGACCTCTTCCCTCCCAAGCACCTACAACCCTCAGGAGTCTAATCTCACAACATGCTGATGGGTGGGTGGGGGTCCCTTCCACACTAGGCCTCTGCAGCTTAGGGTAGGGGGCTGATGAGGGAGAGGCCTTACCTGGAAGAGTGTGAAGCCCCGGTAGTACTCAAAGAGAATGCAGCCGATGCTCCAGACATCACAGGGCTGTGCCCAGCCCAGCTCTGAAAGCCAAGATGGGGTGGGCTATGAGACTCAGCTCTGTGCTCCCAGCCTAGAGGTCACAGGGCAGCTACCACACTATCTGGCAAGACTCCTGGCCAAAACCCAGTAGAAGTCCCTTAAGACCAAGTCAACAGCCACAGAGACTCAGGACACTGGCCCCAGGTGTGGACAGGCACCACACTCCCTCTTTTCATAGCCTGTCAACAACTGCCTGCTTTATCGGGCTGGGAGCTGCAGTCACTCACCAAGGATCACCTCAGGTGGACGATAGTGACGGGTGGCCACGATGGTCGTGTGATGCTCATGGTCAAAGGTAGCACTGCCGAAGTCAGCCACTCGGATGCTGGTGTTCTTCACTGACTTCTCCTCACAGCTCTGAAAGGTGAGCCAGGTCAGGAGTCTGTACTGGTGGGTAACCGACTCCTGGAACAGGGCCTCGATCTTTACCCCATCAATAAATACCTTGTGCTCATTGTAGAGGGTTTCAAACTCAGAATTCACAAACAGGATGTTCTCTGGCTTCAAGTCTGTGTGGGTCAGTTGGTTCTCATGTAGAACTGGGGGAGCAGGAGGGAAGCAGACACTGAAAACCTGGGCTTCCTCTCTGGCCCGCCTGCCAGTGCTAGGCCAGCTCCCTCCAGAGCCAGCCTGCTAGAACCCTCAGCCCCTAACCTCAGTAGTGGAACAGGGAGAGGACCACACTGCCTCTGCTCTGGATTCCCTCAAGGGTTCTCTGTACTTATGAACTCAGAGAGTTCTAATTCTTGAGGGGGCAGGGGAGATGCCTTCCATTTAGAAAACCTCCTTCCACCTGAGGGGACCAGGTCTCAGCAAAGCTGCAGTATCAGTCTTGGGGTGGTTCCCTCTCCCAAGCACCAGCTACACAAGGCCCAAGGCAAAATGAAAATGTAGGTCTCCTTATTCAAAAGTTACTTAGAATCTCAAGATGGTAGTAGGAGAGCATTAAACCAAGCACAGGGCTCCCTATGAAACAGTGAAGCCAGTCCTGCCTTTCTCCCCTCACCCCCAGCCCCGAGCAGGGGGAAGTCTGCCTTTTCCCTCCAACCCTGTCCCACCGATGGTTGTACCCTGCCACTCATCACTTTTCCCATCTGGCACTGAAGACCCTCCCAATGGTGTAGCCCATCTCTCTTGACATGGGCCCTTTCTTCACCACAGTGAGCTGCAGCACATGCCAGGCTCTGGGCCAGCGCTGGGTGGCTCACCTGGCTTGGAATGCTCTCCCCAGTCCCATCATCTATGCAGACCCTGCCAGTCTAGGTCTAGGTCTAGCCACCTCCTCCAGTGAGCCTTTCCAACCTGTTTCAACCACTACAAATCCTGCAGCACTGGGCACAGGTACCACCTTAGAGGTTGGCAGACAGATGGGAAATGATGGTGAGACAGAGGGTGTCTGTGTTGATAGGATCTGTGGGTGGGATCTACCAGGTCAGTCTGCGACCTCTTCATCCTATGCAGGAAGGTAGGAACGGGGATGGTACGGGGCTAATCCTAGAGCAGCTCTCTCCCTTTTTCTCTTCCGGAGAGCCTGGGGTCAGAGCTCAGCTCCAGAGGCCCCTGGAGGGGACTGCAGCCTCTCCATCCTCACAGATTCCTACTTGAAGGCCTTTCAGCCAAAGGGGCCCTAGTGTCTTGGGCCCAGCAGAACAGTCAGCAATGTGTTGGAGCAACTGATGAGAGGGCAGGGCCACCAGGTGCCTTTGCTGCAGACAGGAGGCTGCCCCTGCTCCACTTGAGGGTGGAAACTTACATCTAAGGGCGTGGCAGAGCTGGTAGGCCATGTGCCGGACATGTGGCAGAGGGTAAGGCTGGAAGTTATTCTCCTTTAGGAACTCAAAGGTGTTCTTGCCCAGGAGCTCAAAGGCGATGCACATGTGACCGTGGAAGTTGAACCAGTCAGACATCAAGACGCACAGGCTAGAGAAGGATGGATGGGGCTCAGGGTCTGTGCTGGGGGGCTGGCTGCCCACCTGCTCCCTCAGGTGAAGACAGTCCCCATTCCCTCCCAGGCTACTGGGTCACACACAGGATGCAGATTCACAAAGAGAAAGAAAACTATGGGCACAGTGCCTGCTCTCAAAGAAAGGTGGAGTAACCAGGCCACTCCACAGGACAAGCGCCCTCTACTGAGCTTCCTGAGTCTGCAGGGCTCAGCGCCACGCTTGCGGAGGGGAAGGCTCCGTGCCTGTGTGCTCCTCTGGGTATCTCTGACTATGTGAGCACCCCAAACAGTTTTGGGTTTATATCTTGTCTAATGCCCACCACAACCCAGTGAAGCCTCTAATTCACAAACGCAGGGCGTGGAGGCCACCTCAGAACACAGAGCTGGTTGCAGTGAAGCCTAGACTGAAACCCAGATGTTCCTTCCAACAAGACTTACTCGCCGGAGTGCCCGGCTCAGGCTGTTGGGAGAAGGCGTGGTGCCAGCCCGGCCAAAGGGCACTGCTCAGTCCCAGTGGGTCTGGGCCACTGGGCTGGACTGACACTGACCCCTAGGAAGCTTCCCACCTATTCCCTGCCGACACTCACAACTTGTTCTCTTTGTCCTTCTCCTTGATCTTCTTGAGAACGTTGATTTCTAGCCGGGCGGCCTCCCGGTACTTGCCTACATTGCGGATGATCTTCAGGGCAACCTGAGACTTCCCTCTGGACCGGGGAAGGAAGCAGCAGTCCTCATGAGAAGCTATGCAGCCCTTCCCCACCCTCCACCCCAACCCAGCAACACCTGGCAAAGGCTACTTAGGGCTCCAGGAACAGGGCTGCCCTGAAGACAGCAGATTCTTGATGCCCAGCCTGCCCCACACAACTCCAGACCTCTACCTGTGCAATACCAAGTTGCTGTTGACAACCGTGCCCATCTTAGGTTTTTATGATCTCAGCTGCTGCCAGCTCCCAGGGGGAGTGGGCAGAGGAGCAGAGCCCTATCCTGCTGACCAGCACCAGCCCTAGAGCTTGGTCAGTAACCTGACCTGGAGGCCAGTCAGTCCTGACCCTGGCCAGGCCATCCCACTCAGAACCCTCTGCCGCACCTCCTGACTTTCCTGAGCACATCACCAACTCTACACAAACTGTTCCTCCTGGGGTTCCAGGGGGGAGTGAGAGCCTGGCAGGAGGGGAAGGTGCCAGCAGAGGCTCTTCCCCTCACTGAACCCCAGGACCGATCCCTCAGTGCACCTCCTGGCCCCACCTGCCTCAATACCAGCCATAACATTTGTCAGAGACCCCCGAGTGCCAGGAAGCCTTATTCAGTGTCCAATGAGGATTTTAATAGTTCCTGCTCCACACCTCCCACCTTACCCCCAGCACCACCCCTATATGCCACGTGTAGGTGCCCAGCAGAGAATAACTGGGGGGGTTAGGCTGCCAGGCCCAACACTCTCAGGAAGGGAAAGCCAGTGCTCAGATGCCCATTGGGAAACTAGAGTGATAAGCCCTGGCCTAAGGGTGTGGCCTAAGGCCTCTGGGAAGCTGGCCTTGGTGCCAGAAAGGTTCACAGGTCGAAGGACAGAGGCATCTTCCAGAACACCCTGCATTTTTCTCATCCCATTTTCCCAGATTTTCACGGTAGGAAAGGACCTCAGAGGAAAAGCCACAACTCCAGACTTGTGGAACAGCATCCCTCAATAGCATTCCGACCCTTGAGACGAGCTCATCACTTCCACACAGCTACTGCCAGAGCTGGGCGGCCCTTCCTTTTGTGGAGCTGAATTCTGCCTTCTCACAAGCCCACTGGCTGACTCCCTCTGGACTCCCTAGTCCCTGAGCCCTGGGCCTGCCCTTTAGTGACTTCAAAGGCTCGCTTCCCATCTAGCTGCTCAGAGTGACAGCCCAGAGAGCCCCCAGGTGGCAGAGCTCTCAGACCTGCCACCTCTCACCACTGTACAGTCTACATGTCCCTATGCCCACTGGTCCCAGCCCTAACTTCTTGGGCCACATCCTATGCCCACTGGTCCCAGCCCTAACTTCTTGGGCCACATGGGGTCTGAAGGGTGTTTAAATGGGAACTGGGTGCCCAAGAAGGCTTCATTGGTAATAATCACTACCTTAAATTGGGGTCACATGGCTGGCTGAATTGCCAGGTTTAACTGTCCTTTTCAGGCACCCCTCAACCTGGGAGTGCCAAGCAGAGCAGGACCCAGCTCCTCCATTCGAGAGCTGGGGGCACAGGCAGACTCTGAGCATGTTTCTTCATCCCTAAAATCACACAAGAGTCACGTACAGGCAGCACGTGGCTCAAATGAGACAGCAAGGACATAAGCACCTTCTGGCCAAAGTGCCACACCAAAGAGAGGCCATTTAAGGCTTGAAAGCAGTGGGCTTGCAGGCGGCGGCCTCCCAGCCTAAGGGAGAGGAGGCAAGGGTTCTGGTCTCGAGGAATGGCAAGGGACAAAGAAGTTTTTCACTGTTCAGCCTATAAGGGAGCAAGGGATCCCCAGCAGGATCCCAACACACACAGGTGTACCCCTGCTCTACCTGAGCACATTCGAAGGGGCCAAACCCCTAGCCACACTGCAGAAGGCAGCAGCCCACTTGGTGAGAAAGCCCAGGGTCTTGCTCCTCTCAATGGGGGCCTGCATGGCCTCTCAGGCAGATCTCCGGAGGGTGGAGGTTCATGCTTGAGTTGGGCTCAGCCGTATGCTCAAACCCCTGCCAGGCCCCTGAAAGAGCTCACAGGAAGCAGATCCAGACCATGGCGAGGCCAGGGTCTTGCCCTGTTCTGACCTCCACCACAGCCCTGAGGGAGAGGGGAAACTGGAACAGCACCATTCAGTGACCACCAGTTCTTGGGCAGAGATGCCACATGCCCAGAATCCCAGGAATTTCTCTCTATTTTAGGGGATCAGCAAAAACCCAACATGCACAGGAACTTTGGTGCTACTCTTCGAAGAGAAAAAGGTTAAGCTCTGCCACCACCTTCAAGAACCTTGGGACAGCTCTTCCCAGGGAGACAGCTCACCTGGCATGGTCCAAGCACTCCACCACCTTGCCAAAGGTGCCTTCACCCAGGTTCCCCACGATCTCATCTAGGAGAGAAAAGAAAGAGGGCGTGAGAACCTGGAGGACGGAGGGCCGGCAGCTCCTGCAAGTTCACAGCATTCAAATTCTCAAAAACATAAAAGGTTTCTTTCTCACTGCTACACTCTTAAAAACAGAAGTTGCTAGCGTCTGTGTCATTCAATTACTGGTGGCCCCTCTAAGGCACCACGAGCAATAGAGGCCCCTCGGGCAGGAGAGGTCTCGTCTAACAAGGGGGATAGAAAGTAGAGAGGTAAAGTTTTACGAAAGGTGGCTGTACATCGCTCTTGGAGCCAATCGCCGATCCGGCACACCAGGTGGCCCTCCTTGTCATCTTCCACACTCCGGCTGCTGCGCTTACTGCTCTGTTGGCTTCTCTGCATGCACCGCCCCCCGAAACGCCATCCGACCAATCGCATGGTAGGCGGTTCCGATTGACAGATTGAGGTGTCAGTCAAAGGCAGAGGTGGAGACGGTGAGGAGCCGGTGGGTTGGTTGATTGGATTTTCCAGATCCCAGCATTTCATAAGGCACACAGCATATATAACGATAGGGATATTGCAAGGGACACGTCAAGACACAAACTGACTTCAAAAACAGAAAAGTAAAAACAGCTACAGGTATGTAAAGAAAACTCGGACATTATCTAAGAGAAAGGCGCCGCAAATGCTCAGAAAGACTCCCAGCCTCTGCTGCTAAGGGGCTGGGCCATGTGGAGAGTCGCAGGCTTGACTCCCTCCTCCACTGAGTCTCCCCCTCCCGGCCCTCCCGTGTCGGCTTCGGCCAGGGTGAAGACGCAGTGAGAAGGGTGCAAGGAGACGGCGGGCCGAGCCTCGGTCCAATCATCCAGAATGGTCAGAAGCCACTCTGGTTCAGCTGCAGAATGCCCAGTCTGTCTGCCCTCGCGGTCCTGCACATGCCTGACAGCTGCCACCTGCCCCTAGACAGCATCTGTGGCCAGACTCAGCATCACCAGCAGAACCAGCCTTCCGTCGGCAGCCCTTGCACCACCAGCCTCGAGCAGAAAAGGAGCACTGGATCCTCTGGGCCGGTCGACTCTCCAAGGCCTACCACCACGATGGCCCACACAGGCCCCAAGCCAGCTCCTGCCCTGGCCTTGGCACCGAGGCGACCCACAGGCCAGACCCGACCTGAGCCTCATGACAACAAAGGGCACCAAAAAGAAAAGAAGCAGAGCCACACACCTGTGGCAGTGTGCAGAGAGGGTACCAGGCCATGCCGGGTGCCTGGTCAACCCTCAACCCACGGCTACTCAGAGAAGTCACGGAAAAGCTCAGCAGAGAAGACACCTGGCCCCCCTCTACTGCCGCACCACTACTCCTCAGAGGCCTTGCGGCCGGGAGCCAGTGAGGGACGGAAGAGGGCTGGGAAGGGAAGACAAGACGGCATATACCCTCCATGACACACACTGGCCTTCCTTCCCAGACAGCTGAGCGCAGAGTAGGTTCCTGGTCTCAGCAGAGATCTGTACAACACTCCATAATAAGAATGCTTCCAGGCCCTGCTCTGGGCATGTGACCTGCAACTGGACACGGCCTAGAGCTGGGGACCTTTCTGCCATTTCTTCACATGCCCCACCCCACAGGCAGCTCATCCCCCTCGCCTTGACTGCCCCTCACATGAAGAGGCTAGGCTGAAGAGAGCGTGCCTGAAGGTCAGAGGGCAGGTCCCAGTCCAAGCTCATTGACAGACGGACCCCGCCCTCCATCCATGGGCACTCCAGCCTCCAGGCCTTTGGTGAGGGGTGTGGAGAGGAGACTGCAGAGGTGGATGCAGTCCACACCAGTCAGAGCACTCAGCTGTATGGCGGGGCAATCTCTGGGTGGGAAGGACCAGGTCAAACAGCTCCAGACCACATACCAGCAACCCTATTAAGGATCCTGAAGAAGTGTCCCTGGCCACTCGCACATGTGGCCTGTGCCTGGAGCAGTGTGTAGACAGGGAGGCCAGGGGCCAGCCAGCGCCGGAACCAGAACCCCTAAGTTGCCATTGCCAGTGGGCCAGAAGACAGAGGAGCTGGGCCCCTGCTCAGCCCTGCAACTGGACCAGACAACACATACACACACACACACACACACACACACACACACACCAAATGCGTGTGCGTACGGCTGGCAGTACTCACCCAGACCAGCCAGCCTGAGAGAAGGCTAGAAAGAGACGAGGCCTTCAAGCCCCAGCCAGCACACTCTGGCCACCACTCACCGAGGAGGCGCTGCTACAAGACCTGGTGCGGCGTTTGTGGCAGTGGTGGGCATGCTTGCGGGTCCGGTACGGCTCCCTCTCCCGTGACCGCCGGCGATGATGGCAACGTGAAGATCCATAGTAGTCCTCTCCAAAGGATGGGCTCCGGTCTTCACACCGGTATGTGTCGCTGTCACGGTGCTCCCGGTATCTCCTCTGGTAGGGCAGGCGGTCATGGCTGCCAAGAGTCAACTGGTCAGAACTTCTTCCCCCCAAGCAGGCTCCTGTTGCCAGGCAAGACTTGTGTGGTGGGGTCCTTGCAAAGGGCTCACAAGGGTCGCCTGTTGGAGCAGAGGCATCCGGACTATGGGAGGTGGGGAGGGGAGCACATGTATGTGAACTCCAGTCTCCAGACCCGGGGCTCCTGACGGCATCCTTCCAGGGCCACAGGAGGCAGAGCACGGGGAAGGTGTGCATGGCGGAGGGCCTCTGAGGGCTCCCCCATCACAGAGCTCTCTGTGGCCTGCTGAAAATATAATTTTGGCCTAGGGGCTGAGATAAGACCAGAGACCAACCTCTGGAAAGGGCTGAGATTATGTTCCTAACCCACACTGAGGAGGGCTTAGAGGTTACCAGGGGAGATGCTGGCCTAAAAAACGGGGAAACATGTTAGAAGGAAGACTCAAGGACAGAGAAAGAAGGGGTGGCAAGGATGGCAGTGCTGAGGCCAGGGAATGCAGGTGAGATCAGAGAAGGAGACGGAAGAGGACGGGGTAGTGATCCAGGTGCAGCCGGGCAGAGGCAGCAGTCACCTGAAGAGGCCCAGGGTGCCACAAGCCTCCAGACTATCTCCCTAGCCCAAAGAGGGAAGGAATCCTTTCTTCCAACCTAATTCCCTCTCACCTTCTAGACCGAGATCTCCGGGGCGGAGGCTCCCTTCGAGATGGGTATCGCAATCTCCCTTCGTGCTCCCGACTGTAAGACCTCCTCCTCTTCCATCGGTAGCTCAGGTATGGGTCTGGCTCAGGGGAGCGGTATCGCTTACAGTGATGCATCTAGGCCACGAGAAATAGAAAGCCCTGCTGAACACGCAGCCAGCCACTGGACTGCCTAGGCACTCCTCAAGAAGAGGCCCATTGTTCTGCTTGGGGGCAGCCCCTCCCAGGGGTTTATGAAGTGATGAAGAACTCTGAGGTCACACTGGTTAAACAGCAGACTATGGGTAACACCCTTCTCTGCTGGTGAACAAACAGCTGCCTCCCCAGCACAGCATCATTGGCCTGGTGGCCTGAGCACTCAGGGAACCAGGTGAGCCAGGACTGGTGTTGAGGCAGAATGCAGGAAGGGGCTGGTGAGCACCACAGAAGACCCCCAAGAAGAAAGGGAACCTCTTGTGCTCAGTTCCCTCCTGCTTGTCTGTAGGGTCCTATGAAGGGCCTATTCTGTTTGAGCCAGAGGTCAGAGTCAAAAGGCTGCTGGCAGGGAGCCAACACGCAGGAGCAAGGGGTGAAAAACCTTGAGTTTGAGAAGCCAAGTTGCCTGGTTGAGGCCCTGAACTGTACCCCACTCAAGGGAGCAAGGACCACAAATCAGTGTGAGGAGCCACAGGCAGAAATGAGAAGACTAGCCCTCAGACAAAGAGGGGCCCCAAAACATTCCTGAGCCCACCTAAGGGTCTGGTCAAGCAGACATGGGGTCTGTCCAGCCCTTGTTGGTCTAAATTCAGTCTCAGAATCAGTAAAGATGCCAGGGGTCTTCAGAGCAACCAAGTTAGCTGCCTGAGGCCTATTCAGCACCCTTAGACCACCTGCCACTGGGGCCATGGCCAGGCAGTGCCTCACCCCCAACAGGACCATAATTGTTCCCTCTTCTAAATCCCCTGTGCCAGTACCCTCTTCTGTGGCCATCTCAGGAGGAGCCAGAGGCTGTCTGTCTGGCAGGCTCTGTGTTCAGAGAGGCAGGCCAAAAGGGCCCCACCTCACTATTCCTAGTTCAGTGGGAATTTAGGTTCACCACAGGAAATTGCCAGGTTGGTTCAGCTATGAGCTATGTGAGGCCAGCTCCCTGTTCCACCCATACTCCAAAACCTGACACTGCCTCCTTGGGAGGGCTCGGTCAGAGACTATAGCCAGCCTCCCTCCCAATCCTTCACTTGGCCATAGCCAACCAATGGTGGCCAGTCCTGGGCTTGCCTGATGAAGCACATTTTGGACAAATCCATTGAGGCTGCCGCATCTCATGAGAAGGGTCTGTCTGGAGGAGAAAAGGATGGAACAGTTCTCCTTGAATGAGCAAGTCACCAAAGCATATCTGACAAAACACCTGGGAGCTTTCCTGGGATCCCAAGAAAGTCACTGCCCTCAATCTCCTGGCTAGCAGCTGTCTTCTGCCCTCTACCTGAAAGTCTAGGCCCCAGTAACCCTTGGAGATAAATATTTTGTAACAGTTCAAGAGCTCAGACCGCAGTTCTGTTTTGGTGACTAGCAGATTAATGTTTCACTGTTTCCCTGCCATTATGATTGGGTCAGGTCCCCAAGTAATGGAATGAAGGCAGTATCTCACATCTCACTAAGTGACACGGAAGATGCTCCAGTGACCAGAACAAAGGCACTGCCCATCCTCACTGGGCAAAGCATCAGACCGGGAAGACCTGGTCTAGTCCACAACAGGCCAAAGACTCCCTCTTGGGACCTACAAGATTCATGTACAGACATGGTCATGTTAATGGAAAGAGCACAGCTTCAGAGTCAGAGAGAAGTCAATCTGAATCCTGGCACTACCACTTCCAGCTGTGCCTTTAGGCAAGTTATTAAACAACTCCAACCTTCAGCTTCCTCTTGCAACACGGGGATAGTAATTTCTTACAGAGCTCTGTGAGGATTAAATTATGCCACCCTTTAAGTAACATCCCTAGTACATGCCTTAAGGTCAAATGCCTAGCACAGGTCTGGGCCCACAAGACATACTGAAGGCAGTTTTTCATTAACAACATTAAAAAGGTTCCAGGTAACACCTCTGGGTCTGTGTTAAATGCCTTAAGAGCACTGAGTGTGTGCATGCTAAGTCAATTCAGTCATGTCTGACTCTGTGACCCTATGGGCTGTAGCCTGCCAGGCTCCTCTGTCCATGGGATTCTCCAGGCAAGAATACTGGAGTGGGTTGCCATGCCCTTCTCCAGGTGATCTTCTCCACCCAGGGATGGACCTGCATCTCTTACATCTCCTGCATTGGCAGGCAAGTTCTTTACCACTAGTGCCACCTAAGGACATTTTAAAAGTCCCTTCCAAGGAACCAGAGGGGAGAGCTCTGGGTAGAAAACCCTGAACAAAATCCAAGTGCTGCTGCTTACTGGTCTCTTAACCTTATACAAGTCACTCTGGGCCTTGGTTACCATATCTGGAAAATGGAGATAACACGATCTCCCAGCCAACTTGGCAAAGGAGAGGACAAGTATAAGAGCTATATAAAATACAAGGCAATCATAGAGAATATAACTTCCTTTAACACATTTTAGGCAGGTGAAATATGGGAAATACCAGATGCTCATTATTTCCAGCTAGGGCTCTAGGGCCCATTTCTCATCAATTATCTCTAATTTTTAGACCTCTGCAAACAGGTTGTTAAAAGAAGGTAAGGGCCACAGTTATGCTCTGGAAGGCTCTGCTCTGCACAATGAAGAAAAAGGTAAGGCAAAGAAAACCAGGCAGAGGATGCCAGCTTTTTTCTGAGCAGAGGCTTCCATCTCATTTGCTGCTCCTGGCCAGAGAACTGGGCTGACAAGAAGAGCAGCCAGCCAGGTCAGCGGCTGCCCTCCAGGATCCCTGCCACCCCAGCGCCCCACGGTTATTTTTGGCTGACGCTGCCCCACCACTGCAACCTCAAACCTGCCACCTTGCAAGCCGCCACCACCGGGTGAAACGCTCCTCCTTTTCAAGGGCATGGAGGAGGGAAGCTGGAAGGCTGCCAACTCCGCTTCGACGGAGCCCTGGCTCAGGCAATTCCCACCCCAGCTCCACACCAGGACACCCGCACCCGGAACTAAAGCACAAAGACTCCCGGAGCGAGGAGCAGCCCGGGCATTTGTACTGTCAGCTTGGACTGGCCCCTCCTCAGGGCTGGAGAGGATCCATCAGCACAACAAAACAAGCAGGGGGCCTGCGGCCCTCGCTCGCGTCCCTTCCTGACGCTCGGGCCCCATAGGTCTCAGAGCCCTGTCCCCCGTAACCGCCGCCAGTGGAGGCGAGGGGAGACCTGCGGTGGGCGGGTGGGGGACGGGGGAGGCAGGCCAGCTTGGGCCGGAATCAAACTCCAAGCCGCGCGGGGAAGAGGTGTTTGCGAACTAAGCCTCGAGCCAGGCGGAGGGGAGGCTCTGAAAGCCCCTCCAGCGTATCCCAGGTAGGGCCTCGACCCCATTCCGCTGGCAGGCTGCAGGGCCAAAACCAGATGGACCCCTGCAGGGGCCTCAGAGGCCTCTCATGCTCGGACGCCGACACGCGGGAGCAAGCGGTCTGGGTCTGTGGCGATCGCCCTCTGGGGAAGAAGCGGCGGGTCAGGGGTGAGAGGTCGGGGCCGCGGCCAGAGGTGGGCAGAGAAGAAAACGAAAGGGAGTAGCCCGAGACCGAACCAAGAGCCCCGGGACCCACATCTAGCGCGCCCGCCCCGCCGACTCACCGCCCGCCACTGCTCCCGTCGCGGGCCCGGGCACTCCACTCACCGTCTCCCCAGGCTCAGGCTGCTGCTAGGCCCCACTCCCCGCTCCGAGCGCCTCTTCCGCTTCCGGCTCCGGCCTCCGCCCGTGGCAACCCCGCCCCTCGCGTGACGCAGCCGTCCTCAGCCCGAGACGAGACCCGGCTCGGCGCCAAACCCCCCAGCCCTAGCCCCGGCCGCTCTAGCCCCCGACTCGAAGGCTCTGGAGGACCTATCTTCTCGGTCTGGCTCTGTGGGGCAGCGGCAGAACCTGGTTCCTGTAGGGTCGAGGGGAAGTCCTTGACCGCGGTCCGCCCTCCCGCCGTGTCGCGTCGCACGTAGGCCCTAAAGACGCGACGGGGGCCCGTCCGCGGCGGACGTCGCCGAGAGCCAAAAGGTGGAGCCCCAACCCCGCCCGTGCCCGTCCGTCCCTTCCTGCGCGCCGGGAGGAGGGTATTGTTTCGCTGTCGCCTCCGTGAAAACCACGCTAGGCTTGAGCGCAACGCCTGGCTCCGGGGCCCAGGAGGGCGCTAAAGGTCACGGAGACTCGAGAAGACGGTCCCAACTACCCGTTATGTGGAAGAAGCAAATGAGACCTTATTCTTTGTGCGGGTTTTTTTTTTTTGTTTTTTTTTTTTAAGCCGTGGCGGCACACCCAAGCCCCACTGTAGGTGCACGGCAGTTTGAGCAGATACCGGACAGTCTTGTACGCGGGGTTTCTGATGGGACGGGGTCTG
Source organism: Okapia johnstoni (assembly GCA_024291935.2). Classification (NCBI taxonomy): domain Eukaryota; kingdom Metazoa; phylum Chordata; class Mammalia; order Artiodactyla; family Giraffidae; genus Okapia; species Okapia johnstoni. Next base: position 29,908,416 of record CM044326.1, read on the forward strand.
GAAGAAAGGGGGTGGTGGTGTGTGTGTCCTTTTCCTAGAGCATCCTTGGAGGATGGCAGTAAGCGGACCAGCATTTTTTCTCAGTTCGTAAGCCCCCACCAAAGAAAAGCCCTGCGCCCCGCCGCGGCCAGACCCGGCTGCAGTTTCGCCCGGAGTCACTCCTTGAACCTCTCTACCGCGGCTCACCAAAGCCCGCCCATCTACAGTTCCGCTCTCGGCCAGGGCGGGTTAACGAGGCCCTGTTTTCCAGATGACAAAAGTGAGGTCGGGTCTTTTGGGTTTATGAGCGTGCACTCTCCGCCCCCGGGCTCTCGCCGGCGTCGCTAAGCGAAGCGGCCTCTAATTGTCCCCGCGCCACGCCAGGGACACAAAATCCCTCCAGACCCCGCCCCTCCCCGGGAGACCACGCCGCGGAAGCCCGGTACCCGCCAGCCCTCTCCCTGGCCCCGTCCCGGTCCCGCCCCAATGAGAGCTGGGCACGCCCCTGACGCGAGGCGTTGCCTCCCCGCCAACCAAGCTCGGCAGGAGCGGAGCCGCCCTCGGACCTCTCCAGTGTCTAACCTCTGGCTCTTCTTTAAACTGGCGTGTGACGGCGTGGCTTGAGCGAGTGCTTAGTACCCCCAAAATCTCCACTAGTTCCACCATTCCTACTGGAAGTCAGCAACCGAAGTTAAGTAAAAACGGGGTGCTTGCTACACTACTGCAGCCTGAAAACCGGCTCCTGGTCCCCCTCCAACCAAATGCACCCAGCTCCCCAGTATAGAAATTCAGGAACCGCTTCTAGTGTGCAGTTGGTGACCGAGAGCCCGGAAGCCTGCGCCCCTAGATCCTGAGCCTTTAGGAGTCCGAATTGCCATTCTTGCCTGGGCCTTGAAGCTTGGCCCATGGCCTGTGGCCACAACAGCCAGGTTTCGTCTAAGGGTTTCATCCACTCAGCCGCGGTGGGAGGACTCTGATATCTCCTCCCACCTCTTCGTGTTGCCCACAGATCCTGTGGCTCCTGGAAGCCGGGATCACGTTGGCAACTGAGGGAGGAGCAGCTCAAGAGAGGTTCCTGTCCCTAGCCCTGCCGTGGGCACCAGGCTCTGAGGGGGTAAGTTGGGCCCTCTTCCCACTAGCCCTCCTACCATGGAGAACCCAGGAAAAAAGCAGAGCTTTCTTTTTTAAAAGTAAAATAGAGGACTTCCCTGGTGGCACAGTGGATAAGAATCTGTCTGCCAATGCAGAGGACATAGGTTCAATCCCTGGTCCAGGAAGATTCCACATGTCTTGGAGCTCTAGAACCCCAGAACTGCAACTACGGAAACCTGTGCACCTAGAGCCTTTGCTCTGCAACAAGAGAAGCCAAGCAATGAGAAGACCGTACACCCCAAGGAAGAGTGGCCCCCACTCACCACAACTAGAGAAAGCCCGAATACAGCAAGGAAGACCCAGTGCAACCAAAGAATTAAAAAATCATAAAATTCTTTTCTCTTTTCAATTTCTGGTTATACTCTTGGAGAGGGTTGGCATTATAATTTACTTTTTAACTTTTTATTTTGTATTGGGGTATAGCCAATTAACACTGTTGTGATAGTTTCAGGTGAACAACAAGGGATTCGGCCATACATATAACATGTATCTATTCTCTCCCAGCCAAACAGAATGTGGCTTTTCTGGTACCCGTATTGAAGGCAATTAACTTAAAGGAGGGCTTCCCAGGTGACTCAGTGGTAAAGAATCTGCCTGCCAATGCAGGAGACGCAGGAGACGCAGGAAACGTGGGTTCAATCCCCGGGTCAGGAAGATCCCCTGGAGAAGGAAATGGCAACCCACTCCAGTATTGTTGCCTGAAAAAGTCCCATGGACAGAGGAGCCTGGTGGGCTAGTCTATGGGGTCACAAAGAGTTGGACACAACTGAGTGACTGAGCATGCATTCTCCACCAAACTCCCTACCATCCAGGCTGCCACATAACATAAATCAAAAACAAAATTTTAAAGTAGAATAGGTGCCATCTCCCAGCTCCCTCTCTAAAATCTTAAGTCCAGCAGCTGTCCTGCCTGAAATTCTACGTTAGAGCCTCATTCTTTTGTTTCTTTGTTCCTAAAAGAACTCACACCTAGAAGAAAGAGAGGCAGAGTATCAGGCACTTGGAAAAAGTAAAGTATGGGCAACTGCTTCACCCCTAGTTCACCCACCCCACAACCCTCATTCCTCCAGTGCTGGATGGTTGAGACCTTGGCAGTGGATGGCTGAGAAGCTCAGGGCCTGGGCCACCTGCAGAGAAGGTTTACTCCACATCCTCCACCCCTTAGGTCTAAGCTCTTTCTCAGAGCCTCAACCCATATGCCCGCCAAATCTTTTCTGTGCCACACCAAGGAGATGCCTCTGCCCCACACCCTGCCACTAGCCACCTGAGCCCCACAGCAACTCTGGCCCCTTTCATCTCCCTTGTGCCCGCCCTGGGCTCTTGGCCCAGCTTACCTCTCTCTCCAGACCCCAGCTTTTCTGATCCCCTCCTTGACTTGCTGTTCTTGCTCTGTCTGCCACATCCATCTTTGCCCTTTCCAGGACAATTAATTCACCTTCAGGCCTTAGCCCAAAGGTCACCTTGGGAAAGCCTGCCTGGGAGCTCCCAGGGAGGGTCAAGCTCCCTTCTCGCTGCTCCCACAGCCCTTGGTGGGTGTGCTTCCTCTGTGCTGGCCACACAAGCTCAACAGCCTGGCCCGTGCCACTCCCCCTGCGGTAAACCTTCAGTCCTCACCCTCAAACCAAGTCAGGCAAGCTCAAGGTCTCAGTAAGGGCTGGGGGCTGCCCATAGAGAGTCCCTGCCTCTAAGTGGAAAAGACAGAGCACCCAGCCAGGGTGGAGTTACAGGTGCTGTGCCAGGACATGGGAAGTGGGGGCAGGGGCTGGTCTTCATGGTCCATTTTGGAGATGATTTGTGTGATGGTGAACCCAAGGGAGACAGCTGAGGAGGGAGCTATAGGAACCTGAGCCTGGAGTCTGGAGAGGAGAGTCAAGGTGTCTAGAAGGGAGAGGGCCTGGTGGGTGGAGGTACATCCTGAGCAGGGGCAGGTTGAGAATGTATGTGAGGAATAGGCAGGTCAGTTGTAGGTAAGGCCCGCATCTTACAGTTGAAGCCATGAAAGCCGGAGAGGTGCTGAAGCAAGGACTTGAACCAAGGGCTTCTGACCCCCTATATCAGAGCTGAAATACATCTCCCCAAATGTTCCCTTGCCCCCTGCCACTGCTATACTCCCACACTAGGAAGGAGAGCAGCATAGTTGGGGAACGTGGGCCCAGGTCGCGGTGGACTGACTACCTGTATGACCTGGGGCAAATGAATCCCAAACTCTGAACTTCCATCTCTCTACCCCAAACCCGGGAGGATCAAATGAACCCGTGGTTGTTCAGCATTGGCCAGGCCATAGTCAGCACCCACAGATCATGGAATCTGTTGGAATTGAGAACTGTTCAGTGAGGTTGAGGCTGGCGTTTATTTGAAATTTGAATCACCAGGGAGCATACTGGGCGAAAGGTTGGGGTTGAAGGGTTTAGGTGCCCACTCAGCCCCAGGGCCTCAGTTTCCACATCTGAGGAAGGGACTCCCCTTTGTCCTGCTGTCAGGATCCACGGAAGCAGAACCCCATAAACTGATGCCTGGCTCTGCCTGCTGTCCCCAGCACTCCCATCGCCCCTGGCCACTGGAGTGTGCTTGCCACTGAGCCCCACTGAAGGATGCAGGTGAATGTAGGGGAGGCGGGCGTGGAAGGCTCTGGGCCCCTGCCAAAGCCTGCCTGCTCTTTTCCTGGCATGTGCTCAGACAGGGCCCCTGAGCAAGACTGGAGGCAGAGACGAGTGTAACTGGCAGAGAGCAGGTGGCAGTGGTAGCTGGCTGTCTGTGGGCAGCACTGGAGGCCCTGTCTGAGCATGCACAGGCGCTGCAGAGGTGGGAACGTGAGCTGGAACTCAGCAGGGCCTAGTGAGCTGCTGGCTCTGAAGCAGAAAGTAAAACTCTGGTCTCCCCCTGATCCTCCCTGCTGCTCTAGAGCTTTAAGGATGTCACCTGAGCAAACAAACTCCCCTTACAAGACTGAAAACCCCAGAATGCTCAGGGCTGGGGCCCATGTCTGATGTCATGTTCCCAGGAAGAAGTCTTGTCAGGGTCTAGGTCATCCAAGGGAGACAGAGGGAAATGGAGTCCCCACCAGGGCTACCATGTTGAAAGTGTCATCTGTGAATGGACCCCTTGGAGGTGTCTGGTGCATTGCCTGGTGAGGCTGGGAGCAGCAGACAGACGCAAAGGACGGACTGGGGAACCTCTGTCCCTCCCCTCCCAAGGAGAGTAAGAGGGAGGGAGGTAGTTGGTTTTTGCTCAGTGGACAGGAGAGTTTCCTCAGAAGCCCAGTCACCCCTGGTGAAGCTTCAGTCCCCAGGGAGGGAGAGAGGGTTATGCAAACTGAGGCTTCTGGGGGAGATATCCAGCACCCCCATCCCATGTGAGCTACCTATGATGGCATAGTTACCTAAGCCTTTAGTGGCCTGGGGGTCTCAGCCCACAGCTGGCCCTTCTAGAGCCATGGCTCCCTACCAGGCCAGAGGGGACCCTGGGGACCTAGCTGACCTGCCTGCCAACTCTCCAGCATCCCACAACAGCATCCCCTGTACTTTTCCTGGAGCTCCAGAACCATGAGGAGCTGGGTGGAGAAGGGGATGTGTCTTGAGTCCAACTGGAGGTGGAGGGTTTCACATCTGGAGCCAGCAGTGATAAAGGCTGGGCAGCTCCTCAGAGCCTCAGGGCACAGGTCCCTACTGGGCCTCCAGCTAGGCTTATCACAGCTGGTGGGGTAGGCAAGACCTGCTTTATCAGGGGCTACAGACACTGCCCTGCCGGTATGGGGAATGTGTGTGGTGAGGCTGGACCCGCCCTCTCCAGGGGCTGGTGCTGCCTTCAGCCCTCCCCCACCGTCCTGTTCCACGCCCCCCTCCCCCCTCCCCCACCAACCCAGCAGGTGGAATGCTCTGTGGCCTGCCTGGAGCAGGAGAGGCACCAGCTGTAGCAATCACAGGGACAGAAGGAGTGGAGGAGGCCAGACAAGGACACAGAAGACAAGAGATGGTGCCGAGAGATGAGAGAGGGGTGGAGTGGCAGAGGATGGGCAGAGAGTCCCTTCTGTTTCCACTTTCCTGCGACTGTAGACAGAAGTGGAAAAGGCCCATGTGTATCTGGACCGGATGAGCTGACAGTCCCCTGGCCCTGGGGGCCCCTGAGGTAGGGATGACCAGAGGCCCACTTCAAGTGGGAGCCTGGTATGGCCCTGAACACTAGCCCTCCTACACCTTCAGTCCTCCCTATACTTCATTTCCAGGTCTTCATTCTTGGAGAAGTAGCTAGGGAAGGAGGGTGGTGCAGGAGATGCTGTTCAGCCCAAGGGGACATCCCCCTCCCTACATTTGGGAAGACCTTGCCATCATCCAGCTGACTCCTCTCCAGGTTCAGATGGGAAAACAGTCGAGAGGGCAGAGAAGAGCTTGTTCAGGGTCCTAACAGTGGGTCTGAAGATGGGGAGGAGCCCCTAGACTGAGTGTACCTGCAGGAGATGCTGGTACTAGGCCAGGAGCCGTGGTGGGAGGGCCTCAGGGCTCAGACAGAGTCTTGATGGGGGCAGCTGAGATGCCTGTAGATGCTCAACCTTCCTGGAGAAGCCGCTGTTGATGCTCACCCTGGGGGGCCACAACAGGGAACCTGTCAGCCCTGCGGGGAATCCAGGTACTAACTCAGCCAGGCTATACCCACCTATGCCGGAGGCAGAGAACCAGGGGGGTCTGGGCCCTGTCCTTGGGGATCCTGAGGTTGAGGGGCCCTAAGGACACCATGGAAAAGAGAATGATCAGGAGGGACAGCTTGGAACAGGGCCCCTACACAACTCTACTCTGGTGAGCATGGTTCACATTGTAGGTCCACTGAAACAGCACCCTCTGCTGGTGGGCATTGAGGAACTGTCCAGCCTTAAATCTTTTGGTCCAGAGTTGAAGCCTGGAGTTCTGAGAAGACTTTGTGGGCTGGGCTGGTCAGAGCAGGGCTCTGGGAAGGGTTGAGTCTCAGAGGATGCGGAGGTCAAGAACTCAGGAGGAGGAAGCTGCAGGGGTAAAGGTCCATGGGCTAGCCTGAGCAGACAGATCCCAGGCAGGGGAGCCCCTCCCTGGCCCTGAGGCTGAATCATGACTCTGGGCAGAGTGGGGGTCTTCACAGGTGAACAAGAGACTCTCAGAAGAACTGGGCCAGGGCCACCAACAGCTAGGGGCCTGCTTAGAGCAGCTATGAGGTGAAAAGACAGCCTTGTGTGGCCCTGGAAGCAGAGCATGTCTGGCTGCTGGGGGAGAAGTCAGTGCTGCTAGCAGCGCCAGGAGCAGCCCTGGGTCAGGAGGCTGGCCCACCCCTCAGTGTCCAAGCTGGTTGAGGTAGGGGGTGCTGTTCTCACACTGGTGGGATGGCCTGCGGGCAGGAGGTGGGCCAGCCTCTATCACCACGGGTAAAGGAGAGGAGACCAGAGCCCCAAACCCCAAATCATGTGGCAAAGGCCAGATGCCCTTTCCCAGGTATCAATACTCCTGGATATCACATTCTGGATCATTCTTGGGAGCATGTGGGAGACCTGTCAGCACCAACCCGTCCTGGCTCCTCTCCTCATGGCTGAGCCCCACCTGTCGGCCCAGGGCCAGGCCAGAGGGAGGTGAGGTAACCTTAGCTGCTGAGCTCAAGTCAGGATACTTGGGAGTGGAAGTGCTCAGGACAGAGGGCTTCGTGTGTGCAGGGAGGCGTGATAGAGCCCTCTACCCCACTCCTCATCCCCGCCATCAGGACATAGTGAGGACTTCCATGCAACTTGGACAGGAATCACTGAACATGGGTAAAAACAAAGTGATCTGAGGTCCATGCGGCGCCCAGACTGCCCCATTCCTACTACTAGCACACTCAAGGTCTAGCAGGTACCCGTGACCCCAGGAAAGAGTTGGAGGAGGAAGAATCACATTCCAGGCTTCATGAGAAGGTGGCTGAGTACTGGAGGGCATGCTGGCAGCAGGTAGCAGTGGCCGTGAAATTTACAGAGGAAGAACCACAGAGGCTTCAGAGGCAGAATAAGGTCTGGCCTCCCTGGATCCGTGCAATCTGTCCACCCCTTTCCTCTCCCTCCTCATTCTCATCTCCACTGTCCTGTCTCTCCCTGGCATGCCAATGAATCTCTTCCCCCTTCTCAGGATGCCCCTGGCTGTGTCCTCCACTTCTTTCCCTGTCTCTTCCTCGTCATTGTGCCCTGTCAATCTCTGCTCTTTCATGCAGCGTGCATGCACCAGCCACCCACTACACACCCGCCCTCTTTCACACACAGAACAACCGAAGTCAGAGCAGACCACTCCCTGCCCCCCAAAGCTTCTGGTATGGGAGGGGGCACACATCAGGCGGGCAGTTAGAATTTAATGTGCCTGATGAGGGGAGAGGCACTCTGAGAGCTGCGGGTGGGGCGGCAGACAGCAACGTCTCCCCTAGAGAGGGGGTTTCTGGGCTTCAAAATCCTCACTGAAGGATGACCAGGCATCTTCAAGGAGCAAAAGAAAAAAGGGCATCTCAGGACTTCAAAGGGTAGTCCAGAGGTTAAGACTCTGCGTGCAATGCAGGGGGCATGGGTTTTCCTGGTCGGGAAACTAAGAGCCCACATGCTATGAGGCATGGCCAAAAACCTTTTTTTTTAAGGGTATTTCAACAAGAGGGAAGAGCTATTGAAAAGGCCCAGAGAGAAGAGACATGGAACCGGGCATGTTGTGAATAGTCCATGATCCAGATGAAAAGTGGAGTAGGTGAGGAGTTGCTGTGATAGGTGGGACGGGGCCAGAGCACGGTCTCGGGGGTCCCAGGCCCTGTCCACCTGACTTCAACTCCAGCTCCTCCTGGGGGTCCCAGGCTCTGTCCACCTGACTTCAACTCCAGCTCCTCCTAGAGGGGGCCTCTTCCTGGCCAGCACAGGCAGACAGACAGTGGGACACACACACATACCAAGACACACCTCAGACGCTCACCCAGAGACACATGCACGTCCTCCCAGATGTGCGCACACACAGACACAGAGCAATAGATATAGACGTCGAGGAGACGGCAGAGAGACCCAGAAGGGATGTGTGCTGTGCAACAGGACCCTGACCGGAGTCGCTCGGTTGCTGTCACTGAAGCAGAGGGACAGGGCGTCTCAGCCGCAGCAATGAGCTGGCCTCAGCCCCCAGAGAAGGTGGCTGTGCTGTGTGCTGTGCTTAGTCGCTCAGTCATGTCTGACTCTTTGCAACCCCATGGACTGTAGCCCGCCAGGCTCCTCTGTCCATGGAGATTCTCCAGAAAAGGATACTGGAGTGGGCTGCCATGCCCTCTTCCAGAGGATCTTACCAACTCAGGGACTGAACCCAGGTATCCCGCACTGCAGGCAGATTCTTTACCATCTGAGCCACCAGGGAAGCCCCAGAGAAGGTGGAGTTGGTCTAAATCAGTGGATCTCAAACTGGGGTCCACTGCTAGGCTCTGAGAAGCCTGTCAGTTCCTGAAGGAAGCAAATTTGCAGTACCAGTTCTGCCACTGCACATGTGTACAAAAAAAAAAATCTCGGCTTTTGTCTGTTTCTCAGCCCAGACTACTGAGGGTCGGAGACATCTCCGTGGGGGCCTGAAGACACACCCCATCTTTATGGGGTGTGCAGTGGCTCATGTCCGAAAGAACACAGTGACTGAAGGCTGGGCCCTCTGGGCAGATTCAGGCTCTGGGAAGGAAGGAGGTAGACCCAGGGGAGCCCTGTGCAAACACTATGCAGATGGCCTGTAACCAGTGTAGATGTAGGCTGCAGCGCTAAGGTCTCCCAGCCTCGTGCCCCTGTCCTGCGATACCTCGCTCTCTCCAGTCCCTGGGGTCCCCTCCGAGGACTCACCTGTGAGCGAATGTGAGCCCCAGGCCCTGTGCTTGTGCAGAGGGGGTGACCTAGAAGTTGGTCCTGCATCATGAGGGTCCTGTGTGGAGTGGCCGATGGGCTAAGCACAGCAGGGAGAGGGGGTAGCAGCTGGACAGGGTCTGACGCTGCACCAGCGACTGGCTGCAGGGGCTGTGAGGGGCACCCAGAGCCTCCAGCACGCACCACCTCTAGTCCCATCCCCCACCTCAGGCTCCTTCCACCCTCCTCTTCTCAGAGTCTCTACCTCAGTCTGTCTTCTTTTTCAATCCCAGGATTCTGTGGGCTTCACTGTCCCCAAAATAGAGCTTAAGAATCCACCTTCCAATGCAGGGGATACGGGTTCAATCCCTGGTTGGGGAACTATCATGCCACATGCAGCAGGGCAACTAAATCTGTGCACCACAACAATAAAAGCCCAAGGAGGCAAAAAAAAAAAAAAAAAAAAAAAAAGACTGTGGGCTATGGAAACTGACCACTGGCTCATTAAATCCTGACCCCACATTACACTATTGTGTGCCCACATTGTGTACTCCACCTCTCTGGGAAGTGACGTGAAGTGAAAGTCGCTCAGTTGTGTCCAATTCTTTGCGACCCCATAGACTATAGAGTCCATGGAATTCTCCAGACCAGAATACTGGAGTGGGTAGCCTTTCCCTTCTCCAGGGGATTTTCCCAACCCAGGGATCGAACCCAGGTCTCCTGCATTGCAGGTGGATTCTTTACCAACTGAGCCACCAGGGAAGCCTCTTTGGGCCTCATCTGTAAAAATCAAGAAGAGTAACCGTTTTCCTCCCTCAGCAGCTGGCTGTGAAGATTCAACTGGACAAGCCTGTGAAAGGCTCAGTGCTGTGCTGGACATGTGGCACATAGTCCTAAAATGTTAGCTGCTATTGTTATACACTTCACACTCCTGCAGGCCTGGCCACTTTGAGGCTAAAGTCCCCTTGTGAAGCAGGGTACCTTTAGGGCCAAAGAGCTGCCGTGAGGCTCTGATCTTACGTACCCTCTGGGTTAGCCTGTCAGGGCTGCCACCCTCCCTCCTAAGTCGCTTCAGTTGTGCCCGACTCTTTGCGACCCTATGGACTGTAGCCCACCAAGCTCCTCTGTCTATGGGTTTCTCCAGGCAAGAATACTGGAGTGGGTTGCCATGTCCTCCTCCAGGGGATCTTCTCGATCCAGGGATCGAACCAGCGCCTCCTGCAGTTACTGCATGGCAGGCAAATTCTTTACTGCTGAGCCACGGGGGAAGCCCCAAGAGCTGCCATAACCCAGTACAAGGTGGGACTTAACCTACAAAAAGGTACTGTCTTAGCGCTGGAGGCTGGAGTCTGAGATCAAGGTGTCGGCAGGGTTGGTTCCTTCCGAGGCATGTGAACAAGGCACTCTCTCTGCACCCGTGTTTTCAGATTTCCCCTATATATAGGGTTTGATCCCTAGGTCAGGAAGATCTGCTGGAGAAGAAACGGGAACCCACTCCAGTGTTCTTGCCTGGAAATCCCATAGACAGAGGAGCCTGTTGGTTGGGCTTACAGTCCATGGGATTGCAAAGAGTCAGACACAACTGAGTATCTGATGAGCACAGCACAGGGCCCACTCTACTGAGCTCATTTTAAATTTACTTCTGTACAGACCCCAACTCCAACTGAAGTCCCACTCTGGGGCACACCTTTTTCTTTCAGGTGGCACAGTTCAACCCACAACACCTTCCAATGTGCTTCCTGCTACCTTCTTTTATAATTCTTTTTCATTCTTCTTCCTTTTATATAAAAAAAAAAAAATTGCTTATTTGGCTGTGCTGGGTCTTAGTTGTAGCATGTGGGATCCAGCTCCCTGACCAGGGATGGAACCCGGACCCCATGCATTGGGAGTTCAGAGTCTTCGCCCTGGACCACCAGGGAAGCCTCCCTACTGCCTTCTTGTTGGGTGGGTTGGGTGTGACTTGGGATCTTGGGGACTCAGCTGTTCTTTGTCTTGTTTTTCCCCTCCTTTAATCCCAGGACCCTGACACAGCTGCAGAGGCTGGCATGTCCACAGGAGGGCCCGCTTAGTGAGCCCCCAGACACCTCATCCACACAGGGGTGGGGGAGGCAGATTGGGGTCCAGGTTGGAAATAGGGCTTCTCTCTGCAGGCCAGGCCCTGCCCAGATGGAGGAGCCTGTGTGGGGGTGTCTGTTGGCATTAGGGGATGGGGGTGGGGTTCCCCTCAGATGGGGCTGCAATCTGTCCTTCCTTGCCTGGCCCTGGCTAGTGACAGGAGCAAGATGCAGGCTTTGGAGAAGAAAAACAACCGGAGGGCTGTCAGGATCCAGATGGAAGGTGGAAGGAGCTGGGAGCTGTCTGGGGTTGGGGGAAGAGGGGCCCACCTGGAGAAAGGACCCCCAAGAAGCCCTTCCTGAGGACCCCAGAGTCTTCCCCAAGCCAGAAACCAGGGACCTAGTGCAAAAAGCAGGCAGCCCTATCTCCGTCATAGGGACTAGCCCCTTCCCCTCACGGGGCCTCAGATTTTCTATCTGTATAATAGGTCCCAAACTCCCTGTCCGGGCCTCTGCAGAGCTGGGGGCTCAGGTCCAGAGTGTGGAGCCTCCTGGGCTGAGGCAGCCCTTCTGCTCACAAATGGACAAGGGCTTTGCACTCTAGGCTGAACGGGATGACTGGGGGCAGGAGCGGGACTCCGGGTGCAGCTGGCGCTGGAAGCTGCAATGTGAGCTATTAGGGGCGAGGGTCCGTGCCCTCTGGTGAGTGTGACCCAGGTCTGCCCACACCTGAGGACGGGAATGTGAGAACTGGGACAGTGCAGCTGGCCAAGGAGGGAGGCCAGCAGCCCAGATGTTCCCAAGTCTTCCGCAGCCGCCCCCTTCCCCCAGGCACAGGCCCCAGCAGAGAGCCCAGGTGATCTCTCAGAGTCTGTGCAGGCAAGGTGGGCTCCAGGCCTGTTGGAGGTCTGGGCCCAGCTTGGCTTCTCTTTGGGGACCAGACTGGCATTTACTGAGTGGGCACCAGCCAAGCCCACTCCCCTCAGCCTCCAGTCCACTGTCTGTGGAGGAGGCTGCTGTGGAATCCTCCCTGGGTCTCTTGGCAGCAGGCTTTCAAGAACACAGAGATGCGTTGTGGCCTGCTGGCCTTGGACAAACCCTCTGCTGACTCTGGGCTCAGGTCCCCATCTGTGCACTGGGAATGTACTGGCGGGACTCAGGGGTTCTGACCCTTGGTGATACCATGACCCTATTTGGTTTATCCATTGGGTTGCTGTCCCTTGGTCATGCTCTCTCCTACTCTTTATGGTCTGCTTCCCAGTGGAGTGGCCCACTGGCCTTGGTTGGGTTAAGGAGGTTCAGAATGAGATGAGGGCAAGGGGCCAGGGTCCTGCTGTCCCCACCAGGCCCCAGGTGCTGCCAGAGCCGAGGCCCACAACAGAACCCAAGGAGTGTCCAGGGTGGGCCCCCCCAGAGACAGAGGGGAGAGCTTGGGAGCAGGCCCCCGCCCACCCTCACAGAAGGTGACAGCTGGCTTGGTTGGTCCTGGCTGCCCTCCCTCAGGGCTGGGGATGGGGCTGGAAGCAGGGCCTCCCAGACAGAGGATGCAATGGTGTGGGCCAGGCCCTCTAAGACTACACTGGGTCCTTGTGCCCAGGAAACAGAGGGTCTGGGACAGAGGCCAAGGCCACCTGGCAGGTGAAGGTAGGGTGAACTCTGGAGGTGGGGAGGGGAATGCTTGTGAATCGGGATCAGGATGTCTCTACTGTGGGCCAAGATCTGAGCCTTGGGGCCCTTGCTCCGTCTTGGTGTGGCCCTGGATGGGGACCAAGCACTCAGTCCTCACCGGCACAAAGCAAATGCATCAGGTTCAAGGCTTTGTGGGCCGGACCTGGTGCACAGGGACTGAGAAAGGGAAGGATGTGGAGATTGAATGGGATTTAGGGATTTGGGCTTGCCCTCAGGCAGCTCTCAGGTGGGGTGGAATCAGTCACACAGGAAGCACTGAGGGAGTATCACCCATCAATATTTTTGGATTCAGGGAAATTTTTAGTCACTGAAAAATTTGGAGGGGAAGAAAACTGACCACTGACAACTGACTAAGTTAGCATGAACAAGTCTGCCCTCTCTAAACCTCTGTTTTTTCATCTGCAAAATGGGGATACTGACAGTACCTACCTCAAAGGAAGATGTGAGGATCACACAAGACCTGGGGCACCGTGCCGATTTCTGGTGCCCCTGAGCTTCTTTATACCTGGGGTCCAGTTTGGGTGTCAGTATTAAAGCCATAAAACCAGAGACCCAAGATCAACTGTGTAGGGGGGCTTTAGCCACATAATCTATCCATTGTTCCACCAACAAGGCACTGTTCCCACTTTTTTTTTTTTTAAAGAGATTAGGAGAAATTTTATTGAACATGATTTTCCAGAAAATTTACACAATTAATAAGGCAAAGTATGTCAAATAAGGCATAGGCAACAAGGGGGCCCTGAATTTACTCTAGAAACGCTGCCTAAGGCACTACCAAAATAGACAGTTGTAAATCCCTGATCTGACTTTAAAGTTTTATGATTTTAAAATTTTCAGTTCCAAGCACAAGGTGACACGACCATACTAATTGCTATTCTCTCAGTACAGGCAGATGTGAGAAATATTACATCCATCCAAGGCACTGCCACCCTCGTATATGTTTGTAATATATCTATTTGTATGAGGTATGAAAGTCAACTTGGCTATTTTTTTCTTTAAATGCATTTTAAGGACTTTAATGGCACTTGAATGAACGGTAGCACAATAGGGAAAAGGACTATTTTAATATAAAACAATACTAAATCAGCATGTGATGACATAAAATGTTGATGTATAAGAATTTTATAAATGATAATTTAGAAATTAGAAATGCTTTTATTCAAAACTGCAAAAAGGTATCAATTCCCCTAATCTACTGGAATCATAGGTCTTATGAATAATAGCACTTACTGATGAACTAAATCAAGAATGCATAATATAAAATTAATTTTCAAAAGGGAACAATTCTGGTTAAAATCAGAATGTAAAATTATGAAGACCAAATCAGTGACAGTGGTGACAGAACACTGACTTGGCTGACGAAAGCAATGCATGCTTATGCCCAGCGGTCCCCAGGTGCCCTGTGCAGGATCGGGTTCCGGAGACTGAGGAGGGGGCCCAGTGAGCCCGGGACCCCGCCACAGTTTCAAACGAGAACCTCTACTTCTGTCTTACAATACACTGAGATCACATGCAAATCGTTTCTTTTAAAGGCCTCCTATGTTCAAAAAAGAAAATTCTGAAAACCAAAGCAAAATCTACATGCTGTTCCCCAGCACACAAAGAGAACTGAAACTGGGACATCTTAGACAACAAAGGCCCCAAACTACTGGAAGAATCATCAGTTTATGATCCCACTTCTTATTAAGTTCAGGAAACAATCGGATATAATGAGCAGCCACCAATGACAGACAACGTAGCATGTTCATGGCCTGGAGCTTATGTACTGTTCGTGCTTGGATACCACACTAACAGTGATCAGGCCTCATCCTATGACTCTGCATGGAGGAGTTGGATGGGGGCTCCTGTCCTTTGCCTCAGCTGCTCTCTGGGGATCCTGAGCAAAGGCGGGGGGACAGATCTGTTAGTGGACCCTCAGGCTGGGAACTATGTCCTCAGGAAACAAGAGCTGGTGCAGCTCTGAGCACCAATGGCTCCAGTGCTGGGAGGACAGGCACCTCCAGCCAGCTCTTAGCTGAAGGCATCATTTGGGGATTCTCTAGAGGGGCACCCCCTACCTCTCTGTGGGACTCAGGCCCAGTTTCTCTCTCTGCCCTTGTCTCTCTGTCTGCAAACTGGAGGGAGAAACAGGGGCCTGAAGGGTCCTTCCAGTGTGGGCCTTGCCTGGTTCGCCTGGCTTCCTCAGCTGCCCGCCCTTCTCTGGACAGGGCTGGAGCTACTCCATACCTGGTACTTGCCCTGCCCCTGTGCCCTCTGTAGGGGGAAGCCTCTGCCTTATCCACTCCCAGACCTCAGCCACAGCCCTGGAACCACAGAGGAGAGGAGTATCTCAGAAAAGCTGGTGGCCAGGGCCAGTGCTCAGGCTGGGGAAGAAAAGTGGTGTGGGGACTGAAGCCCAGAGCCACCAGGAAACAGGTTCACAGCCTTGCCCTGAAGCACACGATTGAGGTCAGCCCCCAGCCCAGCCCCAGTGAGCCGGGCAGTCCTAGCACAGAGGGTCTGGACTGACAGGCCTCAGGAAACCAAGGAGGGGGAGACAAGGACCCTTGGGGAGAGGGGAGGACCCTGTGGCTATGCCTTTAGCCCCCAAAGACAAGCTCTCTGTCAGCCTACTGTTGGTAGCTGCAGTCAGAGGCTGTCTTTGTCCCCCACCTGCCATGGGGCCTGCAATGCTCATGTGGCATAAGGTTCCTGACTTCGTGGGTGAGACTGCCTGGCCCTTTCCCAAAGGGACCCTGTGGCTCAGAGTAGAGCTGGGCAGGGAGTGGCCAGTGGGGATGCTGGGATCCTTGTGGGGCTTGGGTGGCTCACTGATTGCCCCTGTGCCAGGTGAGTGATGGCTAGGATCCTCTGTCTCACTGCCTTGGCACTGGGCTTTCGACTTTTCACAGTGAGTTTTCATTTACTTGTGCTCTACAGTGTCCATTTCATAGACAAGAAACTACCCAGAGAAGGGCAGTAACTTGCCTGAGGTCACACAGCAAAACAGCAGGTCAGCCCCCTGGTTCCCTAACCTGTCCCAGAAGGGTGGTTTCTTATTTCACACTGTCTATTCTGAGCTTGATAGCAGGGCCACCTTCAATGTCCACGGGCCAGGCCGCTTAGGGTTACATCCCCTTCGAGGTCATCTGGCTGTTTTTCTTTTTCTGAACTTCCCTCCCTACCTTCCTGTATGCTTCCTTCTCTCACAGAGCTCTGTCAGCTGGGCCACATGCCCCCAGAATCTTCCTTGATGCTGTCACTGAACACTCCCTCCATCAACAGCCTTAAGTGAAGCAGGGTTTTGCCAAGGAGGACTCTGGCAGGGTGACAGGACAGAACATCTCTGGGATTGTTTCCCCAGCATCATCCTCTGCAAAATGTTCTCTACCCTCCCTGCCATATACAGGCCACTGTGGGGGCTGCTGAACTCTCCATTGAGAGATCCAGCACTGGGTACTGAACCTAGCTGAATCAATGGTCTCCTTCCTAGGGTCACTTGACTTGGCACAGAAGAGTAATCCATCCAAGGCTGAAGACTGGACACATAAAACTAAACCGGGGACCCTGTTTTTCTCTGTGGAAAAAGCTGGATTTCAGTAAGAGTAAATGGAGCTGACAATTCCCAGAAAGTTAAATTGGGACAGAGATTTTGCTTCAGCCTAAGGGGTCTCAGGCTTCCTTAGTGGTTCAGATGGTAAAGAATCCCCCTGCAAAGTGGGAGACCTGGGTTGGGAAGATCCCCTGGAGGAGGGCATGGTAACCCACTCCAGTATTCTTGTGTGAAGAATCCCCATGGACAGAGGAGCCTGGCGGGCTACAGTCCATGGGGTCGGAGAGTTGACAGACTTAGCGACTAAGCGCACATACCAGGGTGTCTAATGCATGCAGAAGACATAAACTTGACCTTTGGTCTGGTCCTTTCATTTCGTTCTGTAGCTCAGGCAGTAGGTTTGGCTGGTCTTTGGGAGGGCAAAAATACCTTCCATGGGCAGTGCTTCTGGGTTCCAAAACCTTCCTGGGGCCAGCCTGAGGTCCCACTGCCCTAGGGCTTCTCCACACATTCTGGAGTCGGACAGTAAATACCCATCCATTCTGCTCACATGGACCTGTTTGGATCCCTTACCAGTGAAAACACCGTCAATGCCTCCAAACCAGAGGACTGCCCCCTGTCCAGAGGTCCTCCCTGGAGGCCGAGCATTGCCCTCCACTGGCTTATCTCAGACCCGGCTCCGGCTTGTTCCCTCGGTACAGACCACCCCGCCACCCTTGGCCTTCTTGTGTGTCCCTGTGTCCTAGCTGCTGCAGGGCTTTGTACTCACCGTCTCCAAGCGCAGCCGGGTCCTGCTGGTCTGGTCGGTTCCTTCTCCCCTTCCTTCCCGTGGTGGTTACAAACCTTCTCTTCCAGAAGCCCCAGGCCACCAACTCCTCCTTCTTTGCGGTCAGTAACTTGCACTCCATTTCTCAGGGACGCGGGCGGAGACGCGGTCTGCGCTGGGGGCTTCCCTCCACTCGCCAAGCGACTTTCCCAGTCGCCCCGCCCCCTCGCCCCATTGGCTGCGCGGAAGGCACACTCCCAGCCCTGGCCAATGAGGTGAGGGAGGCTGCGGCTAGTGTCCGGGAATGCTGGTCCCCGGGATGCTGGAGTCCTTCTGGTGATTCCCTGCTGTGCGCGGCGTGGGGACAATTGGGCCAGAGCGATAATCAGACCCACTCTCTACGCTCTGCTTCCTTCTCATCACCGCGCTGGGTCATCCCAGCCCTAAGTGAAAAAAGGCACATGCGGGAGAGGTGGGACAACTGCGTTAAGTCTGTTCCCAACCTGCGGTTCAATACATGTGACCTCGTGCACATTTCTGCTCTTTAGTTTCTTCATCCGCAGACTGAACAAAGTCACTGCCTCACACGTCTGTGGGTTTAGTGTTACATGAGACACTTGAGTACAGAGTGCTTTGCCTCGCTCGTGGTTTGGGCACAGACCCTGCGCTCCGATGCCACTGACTGCTCCTCTCTCCGCTCTGGGACCTCATTGCTAGTTATTCAACCTCTCCGTACCTCCCATCTCATAAACATGTACAGGAGCAAACGAGTTAATTCCTGCAAAGAACTTAAAAGCACACCTGGCCCACACCAATGTTCAGTAATTAGGACTTTTACAGCCTCCTTATCACTGCCAGCTACACACGTCCCACGTCTGGGGCACACGTGCAGATTTCCTCTGGGGTACAAACCTGGTAGCAGAATTGCTGGGCCCCACGACATGTTCATGTTCCACTTTACTAGGAAAAGCCAGTGTCTTTCAGAGTTAGGCTGATTTACACTCCCCCCAGCAGTCTGAGAGCTCCCATAGCTCTCCATCTTGGCCTGGTTGGGTTTTTTTTTTGGCCATACTGGGTCTTCATCACTGCCGGCCGGCTTTCTCCAGTTGCAGCCATCAGAGGCTACTCTCGAGGTGACTTTTCTTGTTGCAGTGCTCATTCTCTATAGCGTAAGAGCTCCATAGTTGTGGTGCAAAGGTCTAATTGTCCCTTAGTATGTGTACTCTTCCTGGACCAGGGATCAAATGTCCCTTGTTTTGGACCACTGGACCATCAGGCAAGTCTAAGGCCTGGTATTTTAAGACTACAGCTTGTGACAATCTGATGACAGCGAATGTTTTTTCTGTATGTTTCCCTGATCACTGATGTCCAGTCATTTTATTTCCCCTTCTGCAGAATATGTTTATGACTTTGCCCCCTCTGCTCAATCTTTCTTTTTCGCTTTTGTCTTCAGTTCAGTTCACTTGCTCAGTTGTATCTAACTCTTTGCGACGGCATGGACTGCAGCACACCAGGCTTCACTGTCTATCACCAACTCCCAAAGCTTGCTCAAACTCATCTCCATCAAGTTGGTGATGCCATCCAACCATCTCATCCTCTGTCATCCCCTTCTCCTCCTGCCTTCAATCTTTCCCAGCATCAGGGTCTTTTCCAATGAGTCAGTTCTTCACATCAGGTGGCCAAAGTATTGGGAGTTTCAGCTTCAGTATCAGTCCTTCCAATGAATATTCAGGCCTGATTTTTTTTAAAATTATTTTTTAATTTAATTGGAGGCTAATTACAATATTGTAGTGGTTTTTGCCATACGTTCACATGAATCAGCACATGTGTTCCCCATTCTGACCCTCCCTCCCACTTCCCTCCCCATCCCAAGCCTCAGGGTCATCCCAGTGCGCCAGCCCTGAGCACCCTGTCTCATGCATCAAACCCAGACTGGCGATCTATTTCACATATGATAATATACATGTTTCAACACAATTCTCTCAAATCATCCCATCCTCACCTTCTCCCACAGAATCCACAAGTCTGTTCTTTACATCTGTGTCTCTTTTGCTGTCTCGCATATAGGGTCATTGTTCCCATCTTTCTAAATCCCATATATATGCATTAATATACTGTATTGGTGTTTTTCTTTCTGACTTACTTCGCTCTGTATAAGGGCCTGATTTCCTTTAGGATTGACTGGTTTGATCTTAAGACTGCTTTTTTCTTAATAAACATTTGAAAAAAATTCTGACCGCTACTCCTTCGTCAGTTCTGTATTACAAGTATCTCCTTCCAGTTTGTCTTTTTATTTTATGGTATCTTTTGATGAACTTTTTTTTGGAGGGTCTAGTTTGAAGAACTCTTTTCTCAAGGTCTTAGGTATTCTCCTATATATATATATATATATATATTTTTTTTTTTTCCTGTTAATTTAGAGTGGCATGGAACTGCAGGCCTGGTGCCTTGTTCTTCCCAGATTCTCCATTTCTAACTGGAGCCTTATTCAGCTGCTACTTCTCCCTCAGTGTCGCCTCACATTCACTCCATGCTGCTTCTATTTCAATGTCTTTGGACCATGCTTCTTCTCATCTGGTGGCCTCCTCCTATAACAGGCCCACTGAATCTCCACGTGGCAGCCCTGTGATGTGTCACAAGAAGTTGTGACATGTTATCCCAATTATGGGTTAATAAGTAAAGTACTAAAGGGTTGGTTATTTCAAAAAATTTTTAAATATCAGGGAGAGGTTCAAGACTGTCCCAACGTCACTCTCACTTTCCAGCACTTCAAAATGGCAGAGAAAGGTCACAGACAGGTGAGGTGTATCTTATGGACGGAGGAGGACAATCACAAACCCACCCAGTGCTTTACCTCTCTGCCCATTTCTCTTCGTTCTGTCAGTACCACGTTGTGCCCAGAGGATGTGCACTGTGGTCTAGGCCTAAGTTTCAGCGGCAGTGTCCCAGGGTGTCCTCCAACCAGAATGTCTCCCAGTTCCAGGTCCCCCTTCCAGAAAAGCCTCTTTCTAAGCCTCTGCCCTCCTCAAAACATGTCAGTAGGGTCCTGATGCTCAGAGGATAGTGCCCAAATCCTCAGCCTGGGCTCCATCCTGGCTCCAGCCACACTTTTGCCTACCAGTACTACCCACAGTTCCCCAATGCCACGTCCTTTGATGCCACATGATCAGTTCGTCTGCTTTTCCTCTTCAGCTGGCAACTTCATTCTTCCCACTGAAATGTCCACCTCTAGGAAGCCTTCCAGGGATTCCCTAGTGAGCTGCTCCAGCATTTATCTGCCCATCGCTTCCAATCATATTTTGTTGAGAGTCGTGTGTGCCTTCCAGACACACACAAGAGTGTGAGCTCTGTTAACTGTGGGGACTGTACTTACTCAGCAGGAGTTGAAAGAGGGCTTGTTCATGGCCCTGTGCCTACTGGGACCCTGACGTGATGCCAGGGGTCAGTGCAGGTGGTCATGCAGTATCAGAGGTGCCCAGCAAATACAGAAGACAGGCTGAGAGTAAGCGCTTTGGGGAAACAGTGAGTGAGCAGTGAAGAGAAAGTTGAGGAAAAATCAAGGGATCAGAGGAGTAGTTTATTTAGCCCCTTTTATTCGGAAGTCCCTTGACCTCTTCCTATTACTGTCAAATGAAAGAGCCAAAGCACCTGTGTCCTGCTTGTGTGAAGAGGTAGAGGTTTATTGAAATATAAACATTCGAGAACATGTAAGATAGAAAATAACCACAACATATACAGACACTTGCTGCAAGAGGACTTCTGAGGTATTCATCCACTGCCTAGACTATCCATGTGCTATCACATTTTTTTCCTGGTTAAATACAAGTAAGACAGGGAAGGGGAGGGGACAGAGTGGCCCCGGTCAATGGCTGCCATGTGACCTCAGGGCTGCACCATCCGGAGAGCTCTTCTTGGCCCGGGGCCCCATTCTGGGGGCACTGGCTGGCACGCCTACACTCTGGCTTTCAGGTTGAGACCTTGCTGTTTCCCCTCAGGGCACCGAGGCCTTGCTGAGAGGGTGAGGCTGGGCAAGCTGCCAGGGGAAAGGGAGAGGATCCAACAACCAGAAGACACAGCACACGGTCCCTGTGTCCTCCGGGTGGGAAGGGTCCATCCTTCGTGACCAAAGTCCTGAGAAAGACACACTGGCCAAATGTCTGTGATGCCTTCAAGTGGGCCCAGCGCCAGCCAACTGGGCTCCTCCCTGACACAGACACCAGATGCCCCTCTCTGCCCAGCCCTGTGCCGGCCTGGTGAGGCCAGGAGAGGGTCAGCCCCCGGCGGATGGGGCTGTGTGTGCGTGTGTGTGAGACGGTGTCGGGGGCTAGGGGAGAGAGAGGAGATGCAGTCGGTGATGCTGCAGCTCACCGGGCTGAGGTATGTGTTCTGTGCTCAAGTGTCTGATTTCCCTTTCCTTTCCTAGCCAGACTGAGCGTGGGGCATGTGTGGGCTTGGGTCCACCTCGGCCTCCCACCGCTACCGCCGGATGATGTCACAGTGGGCGGGGTTCTAGTGAACACTGCAGAGCGCACTTGACAGGAGAGCCGTGTGTGAGAATCACCTCTTCTTTATGACACAGGAGCAGCCCGTTTCACCCCAGGGTCCAAGAGGAGAGACAGAGCTCTCTCAGCATCTCCTCACCCTCTGGGGCAGCTCGACCCCTGCCCGGTCCATGGCCTCCATGGCCTGCACCTGCCCTGAGGTGGGAACGCTGAGTGAAGGGGTGATGCCCTGCCTCTACCCCGGTGAGGGACTGCCCCGCTCTGGTGGGAAATGGGTCAAGGGCCATCCTGACAACCAGTGTGGTTTCAGGACCCAACCTGCGTGAGGGGTCCCTCCGTTCCACCTCCTCCTGCCGCTATGATCCCTGAGTCATCTCTCTTGCCGCCTCCCCCTCCTCCTCACTGGGGGATCTTAGGGAAGGGCCAGAGGGGCTGGGGTACCAAACCATTTGCTTGGCTTTGGGGGAGATCTGCTTTCATTTCTTTGGTGCTACAGTAATAACAATAAAAATTTTAAAGTAAAAAAACCCACAAAAGTCAGCAAACACATATAAAAAAGATTTCAGAGATGCAAATACTTCCTGAAGAATCAAACATCAACAATTACAAATCTGAGGTATTTCAATGAACCTGACACTGGCAGGTTTGGGGATGTAGGGGCTGAGACGGCCCCCCACCGAGAAGGGGGGGGCCTGAGGGACAAGCGGGCTGTTTCCTGGGAGAGCTGGCCAACAGGGACGAATGGAGGGGGTGCGTGAGGTCTGGGCGGGTCAGAAAAGGGCCACTGGAGGGGGTGCCAGGGCCTGCTTGGGCCGCCCCTGGGGCTCTGCTTCTCCCTCGGCAGATCCTCAGCAGGCCCTGGGTCCTGAGGACTGCCCTTATCAGCCCTTGCTCGGAACCATTAAAAGGGGGTATGGGGCCCTGAGGACTGCTTCAAGACATGAATTTGAGGGACCCACACTCCAGGAACCAAACACAGTAGGCAAGGTGGACTGGGAGGACCCCATCCCATGCTCAGCAGAGAAGGGCCACAGAGGTGTGCTCTTGGCTCCAAGCATCCCCACATGGGAGTTAAAGATGGGGGAACTGAGCAGGGGAACAGACCAGTGACCCTGGAGTCACAGAAGAAGGCAAGGGAAGAGAAATAAATTAAAGGGGAAGGGGTGTGGAGGGCCTCCAGCCCTGTGTCAGCTTACAGATTGTCGATACACTGTGCCCGGGATGGGAGGGGGCCTGGGAGCTCTGGAGGAAGCTGGACGCCCACAGACCCTGCCCAGTTCTCCAGGACAATCCCTGATTGGACAACGCTGCCCTTTCAGGCCCCTCCAGCCTCTCCCTGCCTCTAGAGTACAGCAGGACCTGATGGAGCCTGGGCAGATGGACATGTCCAAACTCTCAACATCTGGCCAAATGGTGTTTGATGTGGGCTCCGTGAGATGAGGTAAATTCTGTGCATCAACTTCCACCGCTCTCAAAGGGAGAGTGGGGAGTGGGGAGCTGGGTCCTGCCCCTCAGAGGGACCAGCTGGTGGAGGGCTCTGCACTGGGGGTGCCCCGGGATGAGGTAGGACTTGGTGAGCAGTGAGAACTGCTGCTGCTGCTGGAGCTGCTGCCGATGCTCTGGGGAGTGGATCCTGTGATGAGGTGGACTGCAGGTTTCTGGGCAAACAGCACACCTGAGTGAGCGGGGGAAGGGAGAAGGCAGCGTGAGCAGATAGGGAGAGCAGGGATGGGTGTAGGGGTTCAGTCCCTCACCGTATCACTGGTGCCTAACTCTGGGTGAGGCTTCAGGCCAGAGGGTGCACTTGGTGCTGACACTGCCCTGCCATCAGGTGCGTCTAAGCTGCTGAGGGGGATAGTTATTTTGCTGAAAGGCCCCAAAGGCTCTAAGGGAAGTGTTCCCAGACTATGTTTAGAAAGATTAGAGATGAACCCGTCAAAGAAAGGAGACCTATGCTTAGGAAGACTGTAATGACAGACACATTTAACTTATGCATGCGTGTGTGCTAAGTTGCGTCAGTGGTATCCTACCCAGTGAAGACCCTTGGTGACCCTATGGACTGTGTAGCCCACCAGGCTCCTCTGTCCATGGGATTCTCCAGGCAAGATTACTGGAGGGGGTAGCCATGCCCTCCTCCAGAGGATCTTCCCAACCTAGGGATCAAACCTACATCTCTTATGTCTCCTGCATTGGCAGGTGGGTTCTTTACCACTAGTGCCACCTGGGAAGCCCTGATTTAGTTTACAATACAATGTTAAAGGCATGGATGGAGTTGATTATGATTCCTTACATTCAATGACTTTCTTTTAATTAACGAGCCAACCATTGGTCAAAAAAGGGTTAGACAAGGGGTCTCTATGACTCCCTCACAGGTGGAGGGGGACCTGCCATCCCGTTAGCAGTCCTCAGTCCTCCTCATCCAGAACTACTTTACCTTTGGAACTTTGAGACAACATGAAAGGAAGGCCCCCTGGGAAGGCGTTCAGACAGGAGGGAGCCGCACCGAGCCTGGCTGCAAGCCTGCACCTTCCTTACCTGCGTAAGTGGTACCATCGATGTCCACAGACATGCTGATGCTCCCAATGCTGCTTGTGGTTAGGTTCAGTGCTGCCGCCGAGGCCTCTGCTCTGTCCTCTGCTGGGGACAAGGGAGACAGCAGGCCCAGTCAAGCCCTTGGGCATTTCTGTCATCCCCTCTGAGGCTTGGCCACCCTCCTAGCCCAGCCGCAGCAGGCTGAGGCCTCCCAGAGTTAGAAAGCACCCATGTAACCTTCTCCCAGTGTAAGGTCTGGCAGGAGACCCAGGCTGGTCAATATCCTATCGCTTGCTTTCTCCACTGACCCACTTCACTTCCCCAGCTCGCTCTGCTCTCAGAGAAGAGGGGTCACATTGGCAAGGAGGCTGACCTCAGCTTACAGCTGTGTACGGACGTGTTTAGTGCAATTCAACAAACCCTGAACACTCATTATCCACCAGACTGGGGTGGGGGTGGGGGTGGGTCCAGGATGGGGGGAGGGGTCAGGGTCGGAGATCACCAAGACCAGCCCCATCCACTGAGGACTCGCCTGGCTTCCTCCTTCCCTTAACTAGACTGGTAGGGCCTCAAGGAGGGGGTCTGCCTGTCCAGTCCTGTCACTCCCTCTCAATCTGAGCCATGTGCGGTCTGTGGAAGGCGGCAGGCACTGGCCCACCCGAGACTCTGTCCGTTCCTGATGTCAAGAGCCAAGAATTCTTCCAGATGAACTGCTTCATCTATTAGCCTCTGCTTTGTGCATGACCAGGGGCAGCTGGCCTGAGTGGGGAACAGGGCAGAGCCCTGCTGTCTGGGCCACCATCTCCAGTTTCCTTGGGCTCCTCACCAGAGGAGAGTGGGACAGGAAGGGGCTGCCTGGGAATACGCACAGCTCCCTTCACACCTGATTTTCCCCCAACACAAGCCTGCTCACGTTTGTTCTGAGAGAGAGTCAAGAACGGAAAAGAAAATGTGTGAGGGGGAAAGGGGAGAAAGAGGAATGAGGGGTGTGGGGTGTGTGGCTTCAGGGATGAGAAGGTGGGGCATCTGAAAAATGTGGAGGGCAAGGGACAGATGTCAATTATGCTGCCAAACTTGTATTTCCTCCTCCTTTCCCTCCTGAGGGCCACTGGCTGCCGGCCTGAGGCAGCTCTGGCCCCTTGCTGGGCCTCAGGAGTGGGGCACAGTCTTTCTTCCAGGTGGTGGGGCACTGTGGAGAAGGGTGAACCCTTTAACTGAGACAGATCAAAAGGCAGGAGTGGACAGGGAAGACCCCACAGCTGGCCCTGAAGGTCTCAAGCTCCTCCTCCTTAACAACTGCTCTTCCTTTTTGCTACAGAACAGGGGATGCCTGAGGAACTGCAGGCGCCCTGAAAAATGACCTCAGCTTGGTGAACTGAGGTCTTCATGGCCACTGAACCCCCAGGTGACTCCCTGGCCTCTAGATCCTCCTTGGACTGGGTGAGAGGGCTGGGGACAGAACCTGGAGGGCCCCCACCCCAGTCCCCAGATGTGAACCCGCCCTGAATGGAGCCGGGGCCCGGCATGCAGGCCGCTGCTCACCCCTGCCATTGATCCTGATCTTCATGGGCAGCTGCCGTGCCATGTTGAACAAGTTGCGCTGGAAAGCCTGCTGCACCAGGCGCTGCTCCTCCTCTGACAGCCTGGACACCTTCTTCTCAGGAGGCTCCCCTGACTCCAGCCGCTCCCGCAGCTGTTCCAGCGTGGCTGTCCGGGTACTGGCCTGCTGGCCAGCCAAGGTCACGGGCACAGCCAGGCGATTTGGCACGGGCACGGTGGTCACCGGGACTCCATCACCTGGCAAAGGCACCAGAGCTGGACCCAGCCCACAACCCGCCCTCCCGCCTGAGTCTTGGACCCGGGGAGCTTGGTGCCCCTTCTCCCCCAGGAGCCCTGCAGACCTTTCCTGAGAGGAGTTGCCGGGGATATTCGAGAGCCGCTGGCACTGGTGCCACCACCGGAGCCCAGCCCAAGGATGGGGAATCGGATCTTGGGTGGGGAGAGGAGGGCAGGGGCCCCGGCAGCGGCGGCGGGTGAGTAGCCAAAGAGGGAGGAACTGTAGCTGGGCCGCCGGCCCTCCCTCCTGTTGCCGTCAATGGCCGCCTGCAACTCAGCAGGGGAGCTCAAGGCTTTCTTCTCGCACTCGTAGGCATAGAGATATTTCATATACCTGGACGGAGGGAAAGAAGGAAGGAAGAATCACCCAAAATGCAGTTCCAGGACCGCCCAGTGTAAGCTGATGATCCTCTGCAAGGGGCCTCTGTGGGGCAGGCTCTGTCCTCTAGGATGAAGGAGCACAACCTGGTGAACTTGGTGGTAGAGGAACCCCCAGGATAGTGGGATGCCCCAGCCCAGGCCCCCTAACTGCACCCAGGGATAAATGCGGCTGGAACTGGAGTCATGGCTCATCAGGGAAATGGCTAACATCATTAATGTTTCGTGTCTGTGTGGCGCCTTTTCAGTGTCCTGGGAGAAAGGAGAAATGCCATGTTTTGCAATGTCTTTCTGGCTCCTTGATCTCCTAACTGTTCTGAGTCATCTGTTCAGACAGGCACAACTCTTCCTATCGTATGTAGGCCTAGAAGTGCCGTCCTGCTTTGTGTCAGATGCCCCAAGAAAGCAGTTCTCTACCTAAGAACCTTGGGAGAAAGATGGCTCTGCTGGCTGTCGCTCTGTTCCCAACTTCTGCAGGAACCGTTTCATTGGATAAGACCCTTCTACTTTTCAACAAGGCCTTAACAAGCCACCCAAGCCACACACAGCTGATCCTTCTGTCTTTTTCACAGAGCAACATCCTGAGTTCTCAAAGAACAGATTCCCCCCTGGCCCCCATTCTTCAATGCTCCCCCTCCTCCTGCCACCTTTATAATTAACTCAAATGGGTACAAAAAACAGGTCACCAATCCCAGTGGAGGCCTGCCTGCTTTCCTCTGGTAAGCTGAATGTCAAGTACAAAGGGCCAGGCTTAGAGTGGGGGTACTGTGTAGGAGATGGTATCTTGGAAAGATTATGGACTTCAGAGGCCGAAGTCCAGGTGTGAACCTCAGCCTGCTTACTGGCTGATACAGCCCTGACCAAACGATCTAGGCTCTGAGACTTAGTTCCTGTTATCTGGGAAACGGACAAAACCTACTTGCTGGGGTTGCCAGTGAGATGGAATGAATGAAATGAAACAAAACGGAAAGGTGAAGCGACAGCACACAGGAGACACCTGAGAAAAGGCGCTCTCAGGTTTACTTAGGTGACTGAGGGATTCATCTCAGAAAGCTCCTGGCTCTTTCAGGCATTCCGCCGTCTTGCTCACTGCACGGTGGAATTTCCTTCCTTCCTTGCCTCAAGGTTAATTCCCTCTTGCGAGCCTCAGCCTCCTTTCCGCAGGGCGTGGGCCACTCACTGGGTCCTCAGGGTGAAGGCGGCGCTGGTGATGGACGTGGGCAGGTTCAGGCCTTTGGTGATCTCTCTCCAGATCTTCTTGTTGATGATCTCCACCAGGCCCCCCTTCTCCGTCACCAGCTTATACAGCATGTACAGGTCCAGGATCTGCTTGGCCATGATGGGGATTCGGTTGATCGGGGTCCCTGCGATGGTGCAAGGAGAGAAACAGAGGGCTAGGTCATTTTCAGGGAGAGAAAGAAGGCATCTGCGCATGCCCACCTTTCGCTGGAGTTGAAAATATGTTCACAAATCTGCTCAGAAGTGTAATTTGAGTCAATCTCCCAAAGCCTGGAAGCTATCAGACTAGCTGCCAGGTCTCCTCGGGAAGAACAGAAAGACAGGTCCAACTCACAGGCTGCGTGGCCTTGGGTAAAACACATGGCCTCTCTGGGTCTGTTCCCCGCTGTAAATAAGAGAGCCAGACTACATGACTTCAAAGATTTTATTTTTTGCTAGCAATATGACTCCTAATGATTTGGCAACTCAGTCCTCTAGAGCCTTCAGAAATCATTTGGCTGCCTCCCCAGTGAACTCACTCTTTCCTGACCCCTGCACAGGGGAGGGCCTGTCCCACTGTCCACCTGGACAGCTCCCGGGCTTCTCTTCTGCAGCTCTCAGCACCGTTTATAACCGTGCTTTATTTGCATCTTGCCTTGTTTTCTCCTCATCTCTTCTCCTGCTGCAGGATAGAGAAATGGGTTTTTTTCCTCTCCTGTCCCCACCATGTCAAAGGAGCTGCTGGGCACACAGGTCTCCAAGGGGATGAAAAGCCACTCAACAATTCTCTCCCCACTAATCACTCCACTCCCTCCCTGGCCTCTGAAAGAGGGAGGGTCAGAGCTGCTTCCGCCCCCTGGCCCCGAAGGGAAGTGACAGGAGTCAGGGACTTGATTAGGAAACCTGGCCCTGAGCAGGAAGGCCCACTAATGAGCACCCAGGGACAGCAGGGAGGGCGGGGCCAGGCCCCTTTCTTGGGCAGCCGGGATGCTCGTCAGGAGGCGTGATGGATGACTGTCATTTGGCAGCCCCGGGATTAATGATCTGGAGGTCAGAGGGGAGAATTCCAGCGGGAAGGGTCACCGTCCGGGGCACAGTATGAGACTTGTTGCCTTTTGATGGCAAGTCCTTTTACTGTACACCGGCTGTTCCTCCTCTGCCTTGCCCCCCCATCCCCACTCCGGCTTGCTGCAGTCTCACTGACTGCCTGGTGGACGTCAGGCCAGCTTGATTAGAGAAGGGCTGTTTGTTTCAGCTCCTCCTGCTTCTTTCCCCTCAAGGAATGGCATTTTCATCTCAGTCCTAGCACACTGCCCTCACTCTTTTTATAGGGTAATTCAAGACAGAGTGGAGTGGAGGCTCCCACGATTATGAGGAAGAAGCAGTGTGAGCGCAAACACATGGCATTGCTGTGGTGGTCCCAGGCCTCTTTCCTCAGTGTAGGGGGGAGCTACAGGTCCTGAAGACCTTTGTCCTGACAAAGGCCATGGAGTTAAATTCAAAGGATCACTGGTAAAATGTCAGGACTGCCGGCATGCTCCTAAGATACAACAGTGCACATGCTGGTTAACTTCTCCCTGTGCTGTTCCGGACAGCAGACTTTATTCCTGTCATAAGCACAGAAGTCTCACGCAACAAAATTGGTCTCCCGGCAGGACAGGGCTAAGGTCTCCCTCCTCTGCAGCCAGTCTGCCTGAGCCTTCATGCCCTTGCCTTGAGAGTCTGGGAGGACCACTTCCAAGGTTCCCTCCCACAGGACCCCGAAGCTCTCAATTCCAGAAGCTTCCGGAACATCTTTACACGTGACCCATTCACTTCCAAGTCAGATGTTCACACTCAGCTCCCCTTCATCCCCTAGGCGAGCTCCCTTTTCCCATCCCTGCCTCTTCATCCAGCAACACCATCGCTCTGAGAGGTCTTGGGCAGGAACCTCTGAGGGAGACTGCTCTTCTCTCTCCCCCACCTTTAGGTTGCCTGGAGGCTCACTGATTCCTCCTCTGAGGCACCTTTCAAAGCTCGCTTGCTCTCTGCAGCCATCACCCTGGGCCAGGCCCTCACTGGTTCCCCATTAGATGTCCCAGCAGCCTTGAATAAACGCACTCAACCTGCATGCTACTGCCAGACAGTCTGATGAAAACACCACTTTCACCCCATTACTCACTTCCTAGTTTAAAAAACCCACAATGACTCTTATTGCCAACCCAGCCCACCTCACATGTTCTATATCATGACTCAGGTTCCCGAACACTCCTTAGAAGATTGTGTGTGTGTTACTTGCTCAATTGTGTCTGACTCTTTGCGACCCCATGGATTGTAGCTCACCAGGCTCCTCTGTCCACGGAATTCTCCAGGCAAGAATACTAGAGTGGGTTGCATTCCCTCCCCCAGGGGATCTTCCCAACCCAGGGATTGAACCCTAGTCTCCTGCATTGCAGGCAGCTTCTTTACCATCTAAGCCACCAGGGAAGCCCCCACTTAGAAGATTATGTATGACGTGTTTCAAGCACATCCCAATAACTTACTCTCAATCAGCTGGGTCTTCTCACCCTCACCCCACAACCCAACTTCT
This sequence comes from Okapia johnstoni, assembly GCA_024291935.2. Lineage (NCBI taxonomy): Eukaryota > Metazoa > Chordata > Mammalia > Artiodactyla > Giraffidae > Okapia > Okapia johnstoni. The sequence continues at coordinate 29,938,442 of CM044326.1, forward strand.
TTCTCCTCTCCTTTTTGGGTTTTACTCTTCCTCTTCATCAACTCTAAAATGATGTGATCAAATCCTCCTTATACGGGCCTTCAATGTTCACTCTCTCCAGGAATAATTTTCTAACTACCTTGGTTCGAATATATTTCTTTCCTCTCTGAATTTCTATTTAAACCACTACAAGTTCTGCAAATAATTACATATATTTCACTTATGCTCGTCTGGTATCCCAGGAGGATTGTAAGCTCCATGAAAGCAGGGACTGTTTTTTCCTTCATCACTACCATGCACATTAAACAAACAACGTGCTTCTTAGAGCCAAAGCAACCAGCTCTGTGCTAACCCAACGGGGAATATTAAATGCATTTCCCTCCCTGTCAGTGGTGTGCCCGCCTGGGTCTGTCACTAGCTCTAAGTGTCTAATGCTGACAGCCCTGAACAGAAGCCACCCTCTCTTCTCATACTGGCAGATTCATAAGTGTCACGACCTTTATTAAACAGACTAGGGAAGTGAGGACTCTAGTGGTTCAGCCCTTGGCGCCTGAGTCCTACAGTAAGAGGACCGGCAGCACAGGAATGGATGGAGAGCTGGGGATTTTGAGAAGGTAAAGAAACCATGAAGTCATTCAGTGGGGCCATAGAGAAGGGGAGACAAGTGTTAAAGAGGGGAAAGTGGCTGGGTCTGAGATATACACAGAACAGGCATGGCTGAGTGAGTGACCACCAAGCTGGGCTTGCCCAGATGAGGGTGTGCCATCCTTCAGAAGTGTTCCCTTGGAGAGCCAGCTACCCCATGGCTTTGAAACTCTAGTTGTGAATAGCTTTCAGAGTTTATACTATTTTCATCTGATTCTCTCTCCAAGGTGGGAGACCTTCAAATATAAGGGTGTGTTTTACTTTTAGAAACAGTCATTCAAGGAAACAGGCCAGGAAAATAGGATGAAGTGAGCAGGCGGTTTATACTGATTTTGTGTGAACATGAGGTGTGGCCATAAAGCATGACAGATTTCCTCGCGTGGCTCAAACTGCCTCTGAAGGCAACTCCCCAGGGAGGAATTATAGATTCCCTCAGAGCAGTCACTGGACTAAATGTCTAGTCATTTGAGCTGACTTCTTTCAAAGACAACAACATCACAGATGTGGAAATGTCATTAAAAATTCACCTCTTTATAGTCACACAGCAAGTGACTGCATTAGGCTGGGAGTTGCTCGAGGACATGGTAAACAGGCAGATACAGGACCTGAGAAGATGAGGAAGGAGCAAAGTGGCATTCTGAGTCCCCAGAGTGACCCCTCCCCAGCACCGCTGGAGAGAAACCACACCAGAGCTGCTCTGCCACCCAGCCCCAGTCTGGGCACGCGGGGGTCATGGTTTCTCTCAGCAGGGCCCCTACTGCTTGGCCAGGCACCCCAGTTTCAGGAATCGGCAGGTAAGAGGAACAGGCGTTTTCCTCCTCATGGATGGCCCTCCACAAAACCCCTAAAAGTAGCGTCCAGAGCAGGTGGGCCCTCAGTCCCACCAGAAACAAAGCTGACCATATCCTGCAAGCCAACTTTAGACGACATCATGGCTTTCTCACATTAAGCAGCCAATCCGGACATAAAACCTGCCCTGGTTTTGATTCTTTCGACAACTAAGAGAGAAGCAAGGTCCTCAGGCTGGTCTGGCTCTGTGGTCTGCCCTGTGCTTAGTGGGCCTAGTAGCCATCTCTCTTGTCCCAAAGAGACTCAACTACAAAAAGAGGGGGAGAAGACCTTTTAGCTGAGTTTCCCTCCCTGAACAAGAAAAAAAACCAAAAACATCATACTGGGGGGTGGGGATGGGGGATTGACATATTCAGGCCTCAGTTTCCCTGTCTGGCTGAAGCAGGGAATTTGGACTAGATGACTCCCAGCTCTAAAGTCCTATGAGTTTAGGAATAAAAATTCGAAGTTCAAGTCCATAAGCAATGCCTCTTCCCCCAGCCTTGGGGGGAAGTGGGGGAGCTTCTGGCCCACCCTGTGGGCTGGATTACATCTTACTCTAAAGAGCCTCTTCACCTGAGAGACAGCAGGCCTCAGTCCACAATAAAAGCCAAAGCAACCTGCAGAGAGCCAGGAAGGAGGCCAGCAGCCACTGTGAAGCATTCTCTGTGGGTCACCAGCATCAGCCCTGCAGGAGGCCGAATCCCCGCCCCCATTACGCCTCCCAGAGTGGGCGGGAGCACGTTTCGGGAAACCCTGTGGGCTGTCAGTCACTGCTATCAAAGCAGGAGCTTGGATTGAGGGTAATTAATCATGGTCCCTCTGACAGCAATCCAGGGCCTTATCTGTACCCCAAGAAATGCCGCTGGTCTCCAGTTCCCTCCTCAATAAAGGAGACTGACAGTTCCAACAAAGAGGCCCCTTATCAGATTTCAGCCAGGGAGCCTGATGCAGCCCTAGGGAGATGCGGAAAAGGCTTTCATGAGGCTAGGACCCAGGGAAGCTGTCGGGGGCTCCGGGGGCTTTAACCCTTGGAGGTGGGAATGCCGCTGGGCACTGGCACTAGTGCTGCTATCCCGAGCCCTCAGCACAGATGGAGCCAAACAAAACCTGCTCCTGGTCCTCGGCTCTCCTCCCTGGCACTGATACTGTGGAGACACAGCTGAGTAGGGACCAGGGCAGAGCGGGGAGATGGTCTCCTTGAGCATGGTGGGCATGTTAGGGGAGGACCACTTCCTCCCCACCACAGTGGGCACATTCCAGGGATGACCAGAAGTAATTGGGGGCAGGGACCCAGGACAGAGCTGTCCCAGGACAGAGGCGCATGGCTGCCTTCCTGCCTACTGGTCAGGGGTGAGAGCCCAGGACCCAGGGCGTGGCCCTGCCCAAGACCCTCGCTGTTTTTCCTGACTTTGAACAAGATCATTAATCACTTCCACAGCATGTCAAGAGAGCTGGGAGCCTGAAAGAGTTAAGTCCCCAGTTAACCGGAAATGCAGAGAGCAGGTAAGCCTCCTGCTTACTCCTCTGCATATTAATTCCTGCCCAGCTCTAGTCTTGCACCCCAGGAACAAGTAGGGGAATGATTGGTGGTATTTTCCCCCTGACTTGCTAATGTAGAAAATATTTCCCACTGGGAAACTAGGCAGCAGGGTGTGGTGGTGTGCCATGTAGTGTGGAGCTGACTGTTCTACAAGTCAGGGCAGAGCAAGGATGCGCAGATATCCCGATACTGGACCGGTCCTACATGTACCCTTCAGCCCTCTACCATGATCTCTCACTGAGGAGAGAGATGAGTATCTTAAGGATACAGCCCATCAGATCTTTTCTGCTGTGTACACCCCACTACCCATCGCTCATAGCAAAATACAGAACATTTCCAGCACTCCAGAAAACTTTTTCATTGTGCTTCCCAATCAATACCCACTCCCCATCACACTCAGAGGTAACCATTATCCTGACATGTATCACTATAGGTGATTTTCTTGAATTTACACAAACCAAAGAATGCAGTATATATAGTTTTCTGTGAATGGCTTCTTCTGTTACACATTAGGCCTGTGAGAGCCATCCCAGCTGTGTACAACAGTAATTCATTCTTTGCTATTGCTGTGTGGCATTTACTCCACTGGAAGACTATGCCACCATTTAGTTGTCCATTTTACTATTGATGAACGTTTCAGTTCTTTCTCGTTCTTTCCCTGGCATTCATTTAGCTTTAGTAAACACCACCAAACAGATTTCCAGTAGTGATACCCATTTATAGTCCCACCAGCAATGAATGGAGTTCTGGAGGCACCACAACCTGAGAGGCTAATTGCAGACCCATTACCCTTCTTGATACTCTAGCTCAGACCAACTGCTTTAGGTGAAGTTTAATAGCACATGCAGACTTGTACTCTACCATGTCCGATAATAAAATTAGGGCTATGGCGGTGCTGTTTCCTCCCATAAAAACTACGCTCAGAGAAGAAAACTAAGGAGTTAGAAGGAGGTGGACCGTCAGGTCGTCTTTGCTTCGCCTGCTGCTGGTCAACAGACTGCCTGAGTGTCCAGGAGAAGGGTGGAGGGGTGACTGGGGAGAGGCCCAACAACTCAAGGCCATTGTCCCTGGGCAGTGCATGGCTGTCTGAGCTTCCATTGCCCATCTGTGCCTCTAGCCTCTCAAGACCTAGTAGATGTTCCCACAGCGTAAGCGGGTCAAACTCTCACTTCAGACTTTCCCTACACCAATCCTTGGATGGTCTACTGAATACTGGCTCACTTTGGAACAAAGGAGGCCAAACTATCAGTCTATGGAATTCTCCAGGCCAGTGGGTAGCCTTTCCCTTCTCCAGGGGATCTTCCCAATCCAGGGATTGAACCCAGGTTCCCCACATTGCAGGCAGATTCTTTACCAGCTGAGCCACAAGGGAAGCCCAAAAATACTGAAGTAGGTAGCCTATCCCTTCTTCAGCGGATCTTCCTGACCCAGGAATCAAACTGCGGTCTCCTGCATTGCAGGCAGATTCTTTACCAACCGAGCTATCAGGGAAGCCCTCAACCCAATTTTACCAAGTGCTAAGAGTACCAATAAATGATTTTGAAGGGGAAGAGGCTTCATTTAAAGACAATAATGAGCTACTCAAATTAATCATGCCTTTCAAAAACCAGGGATCTCTTCCTATTATCATGGATAACTGGTAAGTAATAAGGTATATAAAGTGGGGACATGGGGCTTCCCTGGTGGTCCAGTGGTTAAGAATCCACTTTGCAACGCAGGGGAAACAGGTTCAATCCCTGGTCCAGGAAGATTCCACATGCCTTGGGGCAGCTATGCCGTGTGCCATGTCTACTAACACTGGTGCTCTAGAACCTGAGAGCCTCAACTACTGAAGCCTGTATGCCCTAAAGCGTGTGCTCTGCAACAAGAGAAGCCATTGTAATAAGCAGCCAGCACACTGCAATTACAGAGACCTGCTTGCCGCAACTAGAGAAAGCCCACATGCAGCAATGAAGACCCAGTAGAGCCAAAAAAAAAAAAAAAAGTGGGTGGGAGGGGAACCTTAGTACTAGAACATCAGCTGCCACCTGGGGAGAGAAAAAGATCTGGCCTAAAACAAAGAATTAATCCTGAAACAAAGATTTGTATTTTGGACTTTCATTTGGGGATAAAATTGGAAAATGAAGCCCCAAAAGCCTATTTTATCTGACAAAGACAAACATATTTTAGTCTATCAGGCAAAGTGTCCATGGCACAGACCATTTACTGCAAGGTACAAAGAATATACGAGGCACTCCCTCCACCAAGAGGCAAAGCAATATATGTCACGAACATTTCCTTGCCTGAGATGGATAGATAAGCACACAACAGAAGGAAAAACACTCAAATTGCACTTTGAGGCAGACCAAGCCCTTTTCCCACAGTAAATTCTTTGTATATACACATCAAAAACAGATCCAACAATCTATTTGGGAAAACCAAGGTCAGTGTGCAGCCTTGAACAGAACTGGTGGGGGAGGGAGGGCAGTTCTCCAGTGAAGTCCTGACAAAACTTGTCTTCCACGTGACCAAGCAGGTCCTCTATCTGGTGTGCGGAGCTGGGACAGGGGCTGGAGGAAAGATCCTCACTTGCGGGCACTTGGTTAGGGGGCCCATGATGCTACTGTCAGCGCTTTTCCCGTGCCCCCCTAATCCTGCCTTGACAGACAGAAGCCTCTGTGCCACTGTGACCCGTCACATCTGCCCTTCCCTGAGAGACAGGCTGTCTTACCCTGAGATGAACACTCTTCTTGCATGAAGACCTGTGCCCCATGTTTATCAGCTAGATGCTGTCAGACCCTCCTGGGCCCTGACCTGTGCAAGTGGGCCACAGTCCCTGTGGGGCTTAGAAGGCTGAAGGAGAGCAGAGGCTTGTCCACTGCCCCAGTGGAAAGTGATGGAGCTGCTGGTGCTAGGGGCCAAGTTTCTCCAGGGCAGTGCTGGTAAGAGAAAGAATCCTGGCCTGGGGATGAGGAAACCATGTGCTAAAGCGGCTCCATGGCCTCAGGGGAGTCATTTGACCTGGGGGCCGTTCTTCACAGCTACTGTGATAACCTTTGCTCTCTCTATGCCACAGAGGTGGAGCTACCGGGACCAGCAGATCAGATAAGGGGTTGAAAGGGTTCTGTAAAGTACACAGGGTAACAATAATAAAATTAACAGCAAAATCATCTTCCTCCTCTTGAAATCATACTTCTGCTTCACTGCCTGGGGAACAAGAGAACAAGCTCTTCTTCCCCAATGATGAGGGAAGAATGTTCATAAGCCTTTGCTTATGAGACTTCCAAATCAGCACCTGCCCCCCTTGCCCTTAGTACCCCCTGGAACATCTACCAGGGAATAAATAACACCTCAGAAATCACCCACAGTGAGCTAAATTAGTCAAAGAATTTTATTTACAAATGTTTGGCTTTTTTTTTTTTTTGACAAAAAAAGGTGTATGTATGTGTTTTACACAGACACAGACACACACACACATACACACACCCCTGTATGTACACATGGCAAAAGGAGAGGAAAAGGGGGCATCGGAGTTCTGAAATCTAACCCATCTTTCTATAGAAACGTTTGTGTGGGAAGCACAAGCAAAAGAAACTTGTTTAGTTCAGTTTGGCTTCACTCAGCAAAAGAAGAAACACATGATTCTGCAAGGAAAGGAGTGAAGCATTTGGTTTGGCTGGGGGTGGGGGTGGGGGGGGTGGGGTGCGGGTTCCCTGGTGTAGTTTTTACACAACTATTTTGATAGAAAACTGCTCAAGGGGCTTTTCTTCTATTTTGGTTATTGAGGGTGGCTCATTGTTTGCCCACAGCTCAACAGACACAACCACAGACACATAATACAGAACAGAGAACTTGGAAGAAACTTTCAGATTGACTCTAACTGAAACCTTCTCTTTTTAGAGACAAGGAAACTGTGGCCCTCGGAAGAGGAAGGATTTACTCAGGATGGATGCTAGCCCTGGCTTCACCCGCCTCAGTCCGCATGCCTCCCCACAGGCTGCAGCAGCCTTTCCGAGGCTGGCAGGACACAGGTGCCAGACTGGGCACTGCCTTGGCCTCTTCTCAAGTGCCTTTTGGGGCAGCTTGCTCTGCTGGGGGCAGGGTGGGGGGGGGTTGTCATGAGGGTGCAAGTCACCCGGTCTGGCCTAGAAACCAAGGTGCCTGGAGCTGAAAGGCCCATCTGCTGCAGTCAATTCACCCAAACACGTTAACAAGCTGGAGAGACCCAGCACAAAGCAGCAGTTATGGCCAGGCCCTTCTCCCACTGCACAGCCATTTTATCACCTGCAGCTGCAGTCATTCGGGGCCGTGGGCTGGGTGCCACCTCCCTTGGAGCCCGGTCCACTTCCTCTGTGGTGTAGCTTCTGTGTCAAAGCTGCCCAGCCCACTCACGGCCCAGGTGGGTATCACTGGGCCTTTCAGACTCAGGCTGCTTCCTGGGGCTCCTGAAATCAACTGCTTGTTCTTCATCTTAGCTCTAGAGGATGAGCTGTTGACCCACTGCCAAGGTCTATGAGGCTCTTCCTTGCACCCAGCCAGCTAATATGAGTGGGCTCCCGAGTGCCTCAGACTCCAATTTGGGAATGACAAATAAGTCTCAAATGTCTAGGGGTCCTTGGTCTCACCATTCTGCAAAGAGGAAAGACAGCAAGCTTCATATGGTTAGAAGCGCAAACTGCTCCCAGTCCCCTTGAACCACTCATTCTAAATTTAGACCATCAGACATGAGTCTTCCGGGGAGGAGATCACTGTGATTTTAAAGGGAACAACCTAACCTCCACAGTCTCCCTGCCTCAGTCTTCCCTCTTCAGCCCAGCTACACACTGCTTGCCACAGGGAGCTTCCTGAAAGCACAGCTCTGGTGACACTCCCCGGGTGTTCCCTTCAATAACTCGGCTATGTCACAGACTGGAGAGCTACCTTCTTGGCCAAACACAGCTCTTCACAATCTGATGCCACCTGATTCATCTAGGCCAGACAAGGGTTCTTCCAGCCATGTCTGGACCACACACACACCACTGCATTTCTGCCTCCACTCTTTCCATGCTGGAGCTACAGCAACTCTCAGGTCCCTACACGCCAGCCTTGGATGGGGACCAGCACCCACTCGTCTGGCCCTCAGCTACAGGTGGGAAGTTCCTCCCATTGCCTGGCACAGGCCCTGCCATCCTCAGGTATTGCTCTGAGTGGAGCTAAGACGATTTCCCAGAAGAGTTTCTCTGCAGAAGAAATTTTTGATCTTCAACTTCTTTCCTACCCTTCTATGGCAGTGGTTCTAAACAGGGGGACACTTTTGTCCCCCAGGGGACATTTATAATATCTGCAGACATTTTTGGTTATGAAGACTGGGGAGGACCCCCCTCCCACAAAGGACTACCCAGTCCCCAAAATCAATATGCAGACATTTTTGGTTATGAAGACTGGGGAGGACCCCCCTCCCACAAAGGACTATCCAGTCCCCAAAATCAATATGCTGAGGCTGAGAAACCTTATACGAGAGTAATTAACAAGTAGCAAAACTGACTTGACTGTTTCCCTTCTATTGTTGATACCAGCAAATAGTGAAATACCGAACGTAAGTGCTGAAGAAAGAAAACAGATTTACTCAGGGCATGAATAACCGTAAATAGACAGGATCAAAGAAAGTCACTTCTGCTTTGGGTTCACTCTGGAATAGACTAGATGGCAGTCTGGCAGCCCCAGCGCTGTGCAACAGCAGGACACTCAGCATACATCCCTCTGTACTGCTGACCTCAATCACAGGCAGCTAACTGGGGGTGGGGTGGGAAAGGGGAGGCTCCCCCCACCACCACTGGGGCAGCTGAGTTAGGAAAACCAACAGGACTGTTCCGACAGAAAATGTGCCCTGAGCAGGGCTCCTCCCAATCCCTGCCCCCAGGTCTGTGCTGGCACTGGGGACATGGAGAAATGACAAAGTGGCTGTCCTCAAGGAGATCCTCGTCTAGTGGGGACACAGAGTAGTAAACAAACAATTATGGATCTTCACTCTTGGCTAGGTTGATATAGCTTCCATTTTCCTTTAAAAATCCTTCTGGGAAGGGAGAAAAACAATAAAGCAGAATCTAAAGCAGTGGAGCCACACTGCTGATTAAAATCTATATTGCTATAGCAGCCCCTCTGAGAGGAGATCAGCTCCTGGGTTTGCACCAGCTGGGCTTGTGGAGCTTGTAAATAATTAAAACGTAATTGGAAGGGGAGACCAAAGTATTAAGTGGATTTCTCTCTCTCAGGGCAACCAGGGAGTTTCACTGCTGCCAGTCACATTATCTTTCGGGATTATATTCTTGTTTTTTTACTGACACATGCAGCTCCAGATAATAGTTGGAAGAGTAAACTAATTAGAGCTGCTTAGACTGCTCTGATAGGCTTGGAGATGAGGGGAAACCCAGACTCAAAACTTTCGATTGCCTTTGTAAGCAAACCAGCGGAAATAGGCACACTACTAAGAAGGCAATGAGGCTTTGGAAGGAGGGGGAGAGAAAGAGGGATGAGGTTGGTGGGGAGAGGAAGAGAGGGAAGAAGAGGAGTTAACTCAGGATCTTTCACTGCTGGAGGCTGTCATTACAGCCCCACCTACAATAAAGAGGAGGACTTCATTCCCAGGTCTCAATAGAGGAGCTGACACAGAAACCAAGGGCTACATGATCAGGCAGGGCCCCAGGGAACACGCTGGCAGGAGCAACTCCCCTAAGGCTTCATCTTGAGGGTGAAGAAGATGCCGCTACCCAGGTTGCCGAGAATTATCTCCTAGAGAGGCTGGGGTTCTGACCATGCTTCCTGAGGGCTGCCAGCTGGTGAACCCATTGCTGCGACAGAATACAAAGCCAGGAAGTTGAGTCACTGGGCTCAAGAATGAGACATGCCATGGTCCCAAGTGGAGATGGTTGGGGGTGGGTGGGTGCAGGAGAATGAGAAGGAGAGAAAGACCAGAAGCGGTGAGGCACCGTTAAGTGGATGTCCATGTGCCCTACACTTCAACTGCAGGAGCACCCCAACCAAGCCAGGGGGTGCAAAAATCAAACAGCCAATGGATACGGAAAAAAAGAGTTAGCTTTTCTTTCTTGTGGATCATTTCAGAATCCTCCCAACACATCCTGGAGGGCCTCCAGTTTTTTCATTGGACATTCTAAGTCTCTGTTAAGCCAGATGCACCAGCAGGAAGCCCCATATACGAGTTTTAAGCGATGTCCAGGACTACTTACTATAAGGCTAAGAAAAAAAGTGCATTTGAATTTGAAATGACTCCAGAGACCAGTTAATCAGAACAGTGACAAGAATAAAGCAGGACCAAATTTGGATGATCATTCCATTCATTTTCTACCCAGGTCCTCTCTGCCCTCTTCAACCTGACTGTCAATTATTCAGCTAAGTATGGGACCAACTGGCAATAAATGGCTCTTGTCCTCCCAGGCTAAGATGCTGGCACTCCACAGGGAGGATGGCTAAGAGTGACCTGCACACAGTAGGCATTCAATAAATATTCAGTGAATTGAAATGATGAGTAGGGTACATACTCACCCCTCTTCTGCATAAAGACGAAGAGGTCATCCAGGAACTCTTTCCTCTCCGGGTCACTGTCCAGTTCATACAGCTGCAATTCCGAACCCACCAGAGAAAAGAAAAAACCGAAAACACACCACAGTGAAAATAAATTCCATCTTATGTAGGAAGTCTTACAACAGCGATACACAACCATCTGAATGACTACAGATGTGACTCACAGGCCACTTCTATCCTCATTCCTTGGGGAGCAGATACAATAACCCACTGCAGAACAGCCCTTTCTGTTTTCACAAAGGAAACATTACAGACCTTGGCAAAATCACGAGAGATCTCTCTTCCCCGGCCTCCATCTGCATCGTCACTCCAGGCCAAACCACCATTCTAAAGGAACAAAGAAAGAGGTCAGAAGGCAGTAGGCAGGGAGTGAGGGGGCAAGGCAGTCTTTTAGGGCACAGAGGGGGACCCTGAGCAACTGTGCTCTCCTGGCTCACAATGAAAGACTGACCGCTTGATTAACCACCTCTGCCCCCCTAAAAGGGACATTTTGGTTCTGTGCTTTCAATTATGGTTCTAAAACCAGAGGGAGTCAGGTGGAAGAATCATCTTCATCTGCTGGAGGGGAGTGGGTGTTACTTATACCTGATAACCCTGGAAGAGGGGACATAAAGGACTAGCTTTGAGAACTGGCTCACCCCTAGTTGATGTTCCGGAAGCCATCACTCTGAGGTGAACCATTTTTCTGCAGGTTCAGTGTGGCATATGTTTGTATGCTTTATGGTGTGCCTGTAAATTATATGGTATGTTGTGACGATGCCTAGCCTGGCCTCACGCACAACACTTCAGTGGAAGATAAAGGGTCAAAGGGAGCAAGATGAAGATCTCGAAGATCTTGTGGTCTCTCAGCCAAGCCTCACCACCAGAAGCCCTAACTCTAGTGATCAGAACTGCCTAGTGATATGAGGGCCCCCGGGGCCTGAGATTACTCCCAAGATACGGAAAGACCGTTCCATTAGGGTGAAGTTCATTTTCTTTTTTTTTTTTTTTTTTTTTTTTTTTTTTTTTTCATTTCCTCCTATAAATATTTTTTTTTATTTATTTGTGTTTAGAAGTTGCAGTTTTAAGTACTATTAACAGAAAATACATAACAAAAGCTTCCTAACAAGTGAAAAAAATAATTATAAATGCTGGAAAAATTGGCCTCATTAACATATTTACAGACTTTTGCTTAATACATACTCCATTGGAAATTTAATTATATGACATTTATACAATCATTAACATTTCCAAATCACTCTGAGTAGTGAGCATTTCAGTTCTTTACTGTCTATACCCAAAGTTGAAAGTCACTCAGTGTCTGAAGGCAATACTGACAAGCATCAGAAATGGTCAATCTGAGATGCTATTGACATATTGTTCTGCTCCTTCACCTAAAGACGTTTCTGTTGAGTAAGTGTCCTTATGCTTCTTTTTCTCTTTGCTCTGATCTTCCTGTAGCTTCAGAATTATGTTTCGGATTTCTTCTCTTTTTGTTCTCATTCTTGGGGGAGGAAACCAGTTTGCCAGATTCATAGGTAATTCAAAATTGAGAACTGGATTCTCAAAAAAGCTCTCTACATATTGCAATACATATACGCCACAGTCACTGAAGTTGTTTTGTTGTGGTACTTTTGGATTAGAGCCTTTCATAACATCTTTGGAAAAACTTCTTTTGCTTCCTTTTTTAACTTCCCATTCCACCTCTAAATACTCTCTTAGAATTTTGACAACATTTGACCGAGAAGGGCCTCTGAGTGAGTCCATCAGTAGGATACAAGGTTGTTTACAGATAGTAGGCTTTAAATGCCACTGTCCTATTTCTGAACTGCAGTTGTCATCAGCAAGGAGTCCATCATCACTGCTATCATCCTGGTTATCCTGATCTTCTGAGAAGTCGATGAGTTCATCTTCAAGCATTTTACTACCTTCAGCTGAGTCATCACTGTAGTTTAGTCTTATTTTGCTTAAACCATCTGTATGGTGCATAGAACTTAAATATTCATTCTGTAGGCCATTCTCACTTTCAGTCCTATCAACAAATTTCTGGCATGCGGGTTCTCCTTTATTCGATTCTTCATTTTCACTTGCAGTATGATTTATTTTTTCAGACTACATTTCACACTGCTTATGTTTCTCCGATAACGAGGGTCACTTTTCTTCCTGTTCATTATTTGAATCAATTACAGCTACACAATGCTTTCTGTTTAGCATCTTCTTAATTACAGGCTTGGCAGCAGAGTTTTGTGAACAACTGTCCATTTCACTGGCTGAAGGAGAAGAAATACAACTGTCCTCTACAGGTAAACTTTTTTGCGTGACTGTATTTTCATGGTAATGAGGATTAGGTTCATACTTTGGTTTTTCCAAACCAGGGAAACAAACAACGGCCAAAAACCAGTGTGCAGCTTCATTAAGGGGTACAAAAATAAAATCCTTCTCAAAAATATCTACATGCCGGGTCCATGTTTTTACTCTTCCATGTCGTTTCTGCTGTATTGATAGATTAGTTGTTTCATGAAGATTTCTCCTCTCTCTTTGATTAAGGCGTTTATAGAAAAAAGAACTGAATATATGAATTCGGGCTCAGCTTCTTCTTTCTTCAATTTTTTCAAGCACCAAATACTTCAAATAAAAGTCTATAATAACATCATTCAAAAATTCTCCTTCACTTAGACAATGCAGGTCCTCATTAGTAACGGAGATGCCTCCCTTAGCTGGAGGTGGTGGATATACTATCAATTTTTCTACGGGACCCACGAAGACGGTATGGCTCTCTCCAGTTTCTTCCTCATCATCGAAAAACTGGAATTCTTGTTTGTTTTTAAGTTGCATTTTAGATTCAAGGGTCACATTTTTAATTTTGTTTTCTTTTTGCACACCACTTCCTTTGATGCTCTCTTCATAGGTTCTGGTACAGGCAACAAGTCTGCTATTGGCTTCATCAAAGGGAATTTTCGCAAAAAAATTTGACACATTATTCTTTATACCAATGTCAATAATAATATTTTCAAATAGCATATTTGCCTGAGGATCAAGGGCATTTTGAAAAATTAGAATTATGTATTGTTCTTCCAAATTTGTTAACTTATTTACTCCTTTACAGTTCTTCCAAACTCTATCCTCCATGTTCATCTGCAGTTGCATGCTCAGCTTCTGAAAAACTGCCGGTGTAGTCTGAAGAAACACTACTGGTAATTTTCGAACATTACACAATTCACATTTTGTTAGATCAGAGGTATTTAAAGTAATCCCTACAGGATCATTTTCTGGTTCTTCTAGCTGTATCTTGATAAAATCTAAACAAAACATTACAGGTTCTATTAAGAGTCGAAAGTGTGTTCCTACTCGTATACTTCGACAGTTTAAAACTATGGTATCAGAGGAACTTTGGCAGCTTAAAGATACAGGATCAACTGAAGTTTCTTGAGAAATCACTTTGCGACGTTTTAGAGGTGTGCTGATAACAGAATTACCAAACTGGTCTTTCATTCTTGCTTTCCTTGGCAATATGACTGCATTTAACTCTGAATCTGATGGAATGCTTCTTAGTTCATGCTCTATTCTACAAGTGTTTTCATTTAGTGCTGCTTCTACTTTTCCAGTGGACGGTGCTGGGGAAGAACATGCTGAATCAGCCGGCTGGGGAGAGATGCTTTCTCTTCTGTTAGGCCTGTCATTGTCATCATCATCATCATCATCATCACTGGACAAAATGACTCTAAATCAGTTAAACATTTTTTGGAAGCAGGAGACGGAGAAGGTGGGGTAGACTGATATGTACTACTGTGACGTTTCTGTGCAACTTTCCTTTTAATTTCAGACTCCAGGTGTGATTCAGACTCTTCTGTTTTTTTCATTATACGATCTTTGGGCTGCTGTTTTTACTATTGCTATCTGTGGATTAGCATGAGGAAAACGTCTTACAGTTCCAGGACATAATGATACATTTTGTGTATTTTCACTCAATTTCTTATTGTTGCTCAACATGTTAAGTCCAATTGCGTTGCCTTTCAAAGGTTTCAAACTTTCAGTCTTGTTTCGTCTTGCACATGTCTTCCAGGGATCACCAGAACTAGTAGCAACAATTTCAGATTGACGATAGAACTTTTTTCCTTTTGAGGTTTCAGAATCCTCATCTTCATCTACACTGAGTAGATTTGCCTCATGGTTCAAAGTTCTCCTTCAAATAAAACTTAACTTCAAATTCAAATATCTCACCGGTGAAGGCACTCTTTATCTGTATCTCCTTCACTTTCTTCTCCATGATCAAAGCTCCAATTATTTTTAAAACCTCCATCTCTTTTAGATTCTGATCTAGCCAAAGCTTCCAGAAAAGTCATCTCCCCGGCGCTGCCGTCGCTCTTGCCAGCCGCCATCTTCCTCCTCCCACGCCCGCCGCCGCCGCCTTAATCCATGCCCCACACCGCCACCGCCGCCGCCGCCAGCCGCCGCGTTCGCCAGGATGAGGGGCCGCGCCGCAGGAGGGTAGCCGCGGCAGGGTGGCGGCCCTAGGACTCGGCCGTGAGGCGGGCGACGCTGCCTAGTCCGGACGGGCCTACACAAAAGCAGGCCGCTCCCGGGGCCTATCTGCGGGCGGGCGGCGAGGCCCGCGGCCTGTACTGGCTCAGGCCCCGCCGGGCGAAACGCGAGCGGCGACGGCGGCGACGGCGCTTCCCGGGCCCGGTGCCTCTCGGACCACGACTCCCCATCCACCGCCCGCCCAGGGCCGCCCCTGAAGCTTCCCCCAGCCGCGGGCCCGCAGGAAAGAGGGGGGCAGAAGGCGAGCACACAAATAAGCTTCCCTCGGTCCCGGGCCGTAAAATGGCCGCACCCGCCGCGCCGGGGCGACGAGGTCTCCGCGACCCACAGGCGCCCCCGGGGGCCTGAAGTTCATTTTCATTAGAGAAGTAATGAAAACCTAATCCTAATGTAACGGATTAGGTCAAACCAACACCATTCAACTGACTGGGAGGAAATGGCAAATATGCTTTTGTTTATGTTCTTGAAATCTGCTTCCCGCTTTTATTCAGTTGAGTAGTTCTTCTTTCTCAAATCAGGCATCATCTTCTAGCGGGAGCCTGCCCTTCATACCCAGATACACAAGTTCTCTGGAAGCACCATCGGTTCATCTTGAGCTTAGAATCTGACATATTATTTCGGAATTATTTGTCATCCCCACATACTGTAAGCTCCTTGAAAGCAAAGTGTCTTCTTCATCTTTGTACCTGTAGCACACAGCGCACTGCCTGACAATTTTAAGGCTCCGGTGAATATTTGATCAACTATAATTATTGTTAAAAGGCATTAACTGATTATTTGAACCAAGTAAGCACCTCTTCAAAAAAAAATATACAGACACGTATACCACACGGGAGAGTTTGAAAGGCCCTCTGCTAGTGGAGAGGATGAAATGTCAGAGCAGAAGTCGCCTGTTCACCTCATCCCACCTGTCAATGCAGGACCCAGGGATGGCACTGGACACGCTGAGACCATTCCTCTCTCTTCTCTTCCCCAGGGCCAAGGTTGCCCACATGCACAAGCACACGTGTGCCACCCAGCTGGCTGCGGTGTGTAAGTGGCTGGGGAGGGACGTCTGGGGCTGGCGAGTGGGCTGAGCTGTAGGCCCACTTTGTGAGAGCAGCAATTTACCACATACCAGGTCAAGGATAACCAAGAAGAAGTGACACCCTGCCAGTTGACATGAAACAGGCTCCATCAAATTGTTTCTCTGCTTATCTACTGAAAAACGTGTGTAAGGAAGTGCTCAGGAAATGCTATCTGGCTGTGCTCACATCATCTCCCAGGCAGACGCTGTAGGAACCTTCCTACAGCACCTTCAGCTCAGGGAGGCCAATAACCAAGCGGAACACTGTTTCAAAAAAAAAAAAGCTAAAACCCACGCTGTAATTACAGTTAACAGAAACTTGGTGTCATCTGGTGGCAACTAGAACAATGAATAATCAAGATGAATTATGCCTGTCAGGTCAGCAAAACCAGACAGAGTTACAGTCCCCTTTCAAAGGCTGCAGCAGGTCGCCCTAATGCCCAGTGATTTTGTTTGAGCCAGTAATTCCTGCTGGAAAGTCAATTATCCCGGGAGCCCCTATCAGCTGAAAGACATTTAATGGGGGATCATTGCTGCTTCTGTTATGTCAGCTGTTTACTGTGGCAGCTCAATTCCCAACTCTAGCTAGAGATCTGAAGCTGATTCTGCTCACAGGAGGATTCTTTCTCTATCAGTCACCAAGAGAGAGGGAAAAACAGTTCCTTTTTTTGCTAATCACAGTAACCTCGAGGCGCTCTGAATGCTCACTCAGAAGCTATTTAACACTCAGCTGGGTGGGGAGGAAGGAATCTGCAGCCTAGAATCTCAGGGCTTTCCGCCGCAGGAAGGGAGTGTAAAAACAAGCATGCCAGTGCCAGTGCCACCAGTGGTGTGACTATGTGTGAAAATAAACACCTGAGTGTGAGGGTTCGGCTCTGGGAACAGAGGAGAAGGGCTTGCAGGATGCTGGCTGTCACCAGCTCTGCCCGAGTCACAGGACAGTCCAAGTACTGGGACGGTCAGATTGTGGACTAGTCATGGCCCACCAAGAACCACTCAGGTTCAAAATCTGCTTTGAGCTGTGATTTTAGCCTGAAATGCATTAGGATGGTGACAAGAGAGGACAAGGAGGCTTGTCAGAATCGGATGGAAATAGGATACTACATTCTTATGAGCAATCCCCCTGTTTGACCCATTCCTCAGATAGGAATGTCCATTAGTGTTTAAAGGAAACACAGAAAAAGAGCTGCCCGGGAGTGGAGGTGTTTTCTTTTGTCCAAGGCAAAATTGGACCATTATATGACTGAAAATATTCAGTTGGGGCTGATGGGGACACATCCACTCTCTCTGCATTGCTCTGTCTTGAGACAGTTAAACTTCCACCTTGATTCACAGGATTTTCCGGCTGAGGTGAGGGTAACTCCTAAACCCCGCCTGTCCCTCACGGTCTGGCTGTCTCCTCTGGGAAGCCTCTGCCCACAGTGTCGTTCTCCTCTGGGAGGTGTCACCTCGTGCTCTGGTTATTGTGCCCCTGCCTGTGCCCAGCCTGTAAGCATCCTGTCAGGGTATCCCTGCCCCCAGCACATAAAAAAGCCCTGACTCATCTGCTGAGAGACAGGGAGGGGCTCCTCCATGGAACCTCCAACCCCACAGCTCCTGTCTTCCCCTCCTCCTTTCATTAGGAGTATTACAGGCTTCAGAAGTTATTTTCTTGGTTCTTAACTCTGCTCAACGGCTGCAAAACACAGCTCGCTTGTGCACTTCAAGTTTATGTACAGGAGGTTTCTGCCTATCAACAGGGTGTGGGTGTGGCTGCTGGGAAGTTTTCAGCTCAGAAATGACTGAATTTCTTTAATGTTGAATGTGGCTGACAGCGGCTAGTGGTGGAGGAACACAGGGAATGGTAGAAGCAAATCTGGAGAAAATACACCCTCGAAGAGTCAGCTCAATAAAGATCAAGAGGGGTCCCCAAGTAAACCATTTCAGTTGAAGGGTCGCCACATGCAGTCGAGCAGCCGGGGGAGAGGCTTTGTTCCCTGTGGGCAGCAGGCAGCCAGGATTCAACAGCCCAGAAACGTGCGGAAGCAACAGTAGCCAGAGTGGCCGCTTGCTGCCATTTACAACCTTCTCAGCCTCCCCAACTTGAGGGCTCACTTTACCGGCTTTGATCCCACCAGGAGCTCACAGGAAACTGACAGTTTGTTCCCAAATACCTACCTAAGGCTAGCTTTCCCTACCATACCCACATTCAGCTCATTTCCCCCAGGGAGGCCACAGAGTGTTTTGCCTATAAATCTCTCAAAATTGGTTGTGAAAGAAAGCTGGAGAAAGAAGAAAGCAGAGCAGGAAGCTAGTGTCTGCACATCTTCTGTGTAACCAGGGCTGGACCCGGAGCTAACCAAGCAATTTCTCCCTTAATTCCACAATGGAGAGGGGGTTATTTGGAGATGGGAAAACAATGGCTCACAGAGCTAGTTAGTTACCTTGCCCGCAGTCGCAGAGCTTCTCAATGGCAGCATCAGCATTGAAGCCCAGATCTGCCTGTCTCTCTGGTACATCACCACACTGCCTTGTGGGTGCAAAGAACAGTCGAAAGTGTTCTGGGTGGGACTTCAGGGAGGGATGGAGGGAGGATATGAAGAATAATGTTCTCTGTATGCAGAATGCCTACAAATGCCAGGTCTTGCTTGGCCTTGGGCGGCTCTATCAACGGGAGATTCTTTTACTCTTTGATTCTTCCCATTGGTTTCATCTGGCAGGTGCAGCCAAACAGAAAACCAGCCCTCACACAGCACTTGCCCAAGAGACTTATCTGGGACTACTGAGGGTACCAGAATAAGAACAGCTCACCTTTTACCACTACCTTCCAAACAGAACATCCTGCCTAAGAGGAGCCGCCCACCTTCCTCTCAGGAGAGAGGTGGGTGGGGGGAGAGAGAGACAAGCCAGTGATTGCTCTGAGGGGACTGAAAGAATATGGCACCTAGCACTCCCAACCAGCTCATAAAAGGCCTTGAAAAAAATAACCAATCAGAGTCTAATCTAACTGCCACTCAAAATTTAAATAGTGCCTCCTCAACACCTCAGCCCTGGAAGGGGAAATGTATTCACCATCCTTGAAAATCGAAAAGGCTGCCTTGTGGAAGAGGAAGCAGGCTTGTCTTTTTTTTTTCCTTTTCCCTCTAAAGCCCCAGAGGGCAGAACTAGAGTCACCGAGCAGAAGTTAACCGGGAGAAGATTTCAGGTTGATTATAAGAAAGACTTTGCCAACATCAGTTCGACCCAGTAATGGGGTGGGCCTTCTCAGGAGGTGGGCTGCTTCCGGTCCCCAGAGGACTGTCTGTCTGGTATGTCATGGCGTGGAATCCAACGTGAGGTGGGGCCCCTAGGAGAAGCAAAGAGTCTACGACACTCACTCAGCGCTGCTTTCCTGAGCACCTGCCCCACTTAGAGAGCTGTGCAGGCTGCTGAGGAGAATCACCACTTCCCCCCAAGTGGTTCCCACACCAGGAGTTCTACCACAGGGCTGGAAAAATAAGGTGAACACACGCAGCATTTAGTAGACAGAGCAAGCCAAAGTACCAAAACACAAAGTGCCAGGGAGCTGGGAGAAAGGAGGTGCCTCAGAGGTGGAGATGAAGCTGGCCTGGAAGAAAGGGCTGAGAGGTTTACAGTCTCAATGAGCATGGAGTGGGGGATAAACAAGGCATGTTTTGGCAGGGAGGATGCAAGTCTGAATAGTTAAGGTGGAAAGAGGCTGTGAGATGCCTTGAATACCAGGAGGAAATTTAAGCTCCGAAATGTGAAGAGCGGGGAGGCCGTGGATGTTTTCTGAACAGAAAAACAGATGATTAAATCAGTGCTTTAGCTGATTTTAATGATCCATTTTTGTTGGAAAATGCATGATATACACATACAAATGTCTGTAGGCACCTAACTGGACTGGAATTACAGGAGATTTTCACTTTCCAATTTTTTCATTATATTCATTCGCATACAAACACTGGATCACCAGGATATACGAGATACTGTGATGATTCTGAGGGGAAGAGAAAAGACAGATAAGAACCTCTGACTTCTTGGAGGTTAGAGTCTAATGGAGACAGAGAGATGATTTTAAAAACTGTTTATTTTCTCTAGATTAACATCTGAATCATCTGTCATGACCCAACACTTGCTTCTCCTCCCCACCCATCCCGGCAACAAAGAAAATTCAGACTGCACTAAAATTATAGAATAATTTAATGAACTGATACAATCATAATATTTAGTGTTTCAGGTAAGACAGCAATATGACTCTTCACTTAATAAAATGTATTTTTAATGTTTCTCGGTAATGATTTGCAAGGTCAATACATTACTTTTGTAAACAGCAGTGAAGATTTGAGAGGGAAAGCCAGTGCTGGGGCTGCCCACACTGAGAGTCTGGATTGGGGGTGGGGAGAGCAGTAGAACCGGGGAGAAATGACTGTCCTAAGAGCAGCCAAGTCAGAGAATCAACTAGATCTGGATGGAGGGGATGAAACAGGACGAGAAGGATGAATCTTAATCTTAACGTGAGAAAAGTCAGTTCCAATGAAAATGGAGAGACGTTGGGCAGGGGATCAAGCAGGACGCCTTGGAGCACTAATGAAAACAGACCACTGTCTCTGGGGGTGTGTTACAGGTGACAAGAACAATCCCACAGCCCTGGAGGAAACCAGGCTATAGCAGCTGGCAGCAGCAGGAGCCAAAGGCTTATTGCCAAACTTCCAGTGAGAAGAGAGACATTTAACCAGCGTCTCCTGACCCAAGAAAGGTACCTTGGGCTTTTTCACTGGGGATTTGGAAGAAGAACAAGAAAAAAAAAAAAAAAAGCCCAACTAGACCACGCCTCTAAGACCTCAGGAGCCAGCACTGCATTCCTTAGAGCTGTGCCTCCCCAGAGACAGGAGTGCCTGACTTTAAAAGCAATTAAGTATCTAGGCTATTTTAGGATTACTCCTTGACCACCTGGAATATCTTATTAAAGCACAGCTCAGATGTCCAAAGCAATTTTAGTTCCCATTCCTCACTCTTCCCCAAGGCAAGAGTTAACCCTTTCCTTCAGGTTTAAAGCACAGAGGCTAAGTTACTAGCTCTTCACTTGAGCTCCCCACATTCTGAAACCTCTAAGAAGCTGTCCTGTCCTTAAAAAGCCAACACACACACTACAGCTTTACAGGGATTCTTGAGTGTTCTCTGAAAGCAACACAACAGTAATGTGTTTCCTTTCTGTCTACTCTATAATCGAACAGATTCTGAATCCCACCCAAATTCTGGGCAAATTTCTGGGACTTGAACCTCACAGTCAGCTCCACGAGCAGACTTCAAAGGGCTGATCCCAAGCTCAAGGATATCAGTTAGTAACTTTGAAATATAAAGTATAACAAAAGTATTCCAGCTGAATACTGCTGTTGTTAGTATTGTTCTTTTTTTTAAATAAGCAACACATGAACTACCTTTTCTTTGCTATGCCTGTTTCTCTGTCCGTTATTACCCATAACACTTGTGACTATCTACTACTGGACCAGTGGATGATGTTGTAATGTTAAATGTCCAATTCCCAGATCTCAAGAGAAGAAAAGAAAAAACACCTCTGCCCTCCCACCAGTTTTAACTGATCCCAAGAGGTAATGAGACATACACAAAGGGGTAATGGGCAGGATTATAGCAGAATCCTGAAAGGAGAGGGGAGCCCCAGGAAGTAAAACAGATACTGTTAGAAGCAACACTGTTGGACTACAAAACCCTACTGATAAGATCAGGATTACCCCTCTTAGCTCAATGGCTCAGGCCTTGGAAGCGCTAGAGTTATAATTATCAGATGCACACCTTCCGCTGTCAGGTAACTTTAGCAGGAACCAGAAAGTGCTTCCCCACGTTCTTACTAGCAACAAAGGTCAATTCAAACTCGGTGGCTTGGAAAAAGAGCCAAGGGACCCTTTTCTGATTAAGCAGCAGCAAGGGGGAAGGGTGGAGGAAGGGCGAGAGGGTGGCAGTCCTACCTTTCCATCTAGGCATATAATCACACTTCCATGCCATAATCAAGAAGACTGCCCAGAAATGGGGTGTTCCTACAAAAAGGAGGAAGAAAAGCTCCAATGCACTGTTGGGGGTGAGGACACCTCTATGCCGAACGAAGAGTGAAGTGGCCCAGACAAGGCTAAGTCTGAGCGCCCCACAGGAAAGTTCCAGCTCCTTTTCTCTGCAGTATTTGAGTCGGCAGCACAGCTTATTCACCCCATAAGCTACCCACCACCTGACCGTCCATAATGGTTGCTGACATCCCTTCACACAGCAGAGCTCAGGAAGCCAGAGCAGGAGAGCAGAGTGGGAGAACACCTCACCTGAGACCTGAAGAGGTCAAGAAACCTGCCTGAAGTCAGTGCTTCAGAAAGGTTTCGCCATTTTTCTTCAAACTACATATTTTAAATGTATAGAAAGAACAATTTTTTTTAAAATGCTATGATGAATTATTTCATAAAGTAAAAAAAAAAAACTTTCCCTTCAAGTTTGGGATTCTACAGAGCAAGTCTCCTCAGGCAGAACAGTTGCATTATGTTTACAAATCAACCCCACTGCCAATCTGAGAGCTTCTTCTAGGGCTTTGCCCACCCCACTCTCACCCCTGCTCCACAGGGGGATGGCACTGTGGTACACACATTCCAACTCTGATGCCAGCCACCCCTGTGCTGCCTGCCGCCTCTCCTAGGCTGAGTCTCTCTCATACAGAGATGGTAACTTACTCCTCTGAGAGGCCTGTGCCCCTGGCCAGGGCCTGGCAGATAGAAGGGGCTCAAATGAACGTCAGTACCTGAAAAAGAAGCCAAAGGAATGAACTTTGGAGAGTCGCTGTGGGCTAAGTGATGAATTTGGGGGAGGGGGGGACCACATACTGAAAAGCAGGTGAACTTCCAGTTTCAAAGGACAACTCCATAAAAGGGAACTAAAAGGCAATATAAGCCATTTCTTAGAGAAAACAATTTAAAGTTCAGCAAGATAACAGAAGAGACTGTAGTCTGCCCCCATCCTGGGCCAGCAAAAAAGAAGTTTGTTCATATATTCAATTAGAAAAGCTTTAAAAAATGATAACATTCATCGGTGCCCTAGTTTCTTGGTTTTGCTTGTGCTTAGACCCCGGTGTCACCGTGTGGACTACTCAAGCAGGACCAAGAAAAAAAAGCAGTTTATACGCTCTCAGAATTTTTGGAGGTCTTGTGAGATTAAACAAGACCAAAAGACAAAAAAAAAAAAAAAATGATAACATTCAGTGATAAGAAGGATTGGGACAATGGGATCTCCTAGATTCCCACAGGGAAATAATAAAACACCAGCACCTTTTCTGAAAGTCACTTGCCTTAAAATGCCTGTCAATAAAAACAACAGCAGCAGTAACAACTAATAATAACTGCTTACCCAGGCCCTATTCCAGTGTTTAATGTGCGTTAAACATTCAAACCTCAGCACAATGCTCTGAGGTAGGTACTATTACTATCCTTATTTTTCAAATGAGAAAACCAAGGCACAAGGAAGACACGAGGAAGTGACTTGAAGAAGGCTGCCAAGTGATCCAAGTGATCCAAGAGTGTGGAGTTGAGAAACTAATGCAGGCCGTGCACCTTCCAAGTCCCTGCTGGTAACTGCCTTGCTTTCTGAGTCTCCTCCTGACTGTGTAGTTCTGTTCTATGAATCTACCTGAAAGCAGCAACTAGAAATACAGTCCATCTTTATTTATAATAAGAAACAATTACAGAAGCCTAAGAGTGTGACAGTAAGGGAACAGGGAACATGTGAAAGTTCTCTCCATGTGACAGAACATTGTGCAGCCATTTGACACAGCTTTTTAAAAGAGCTCAATTCCTACTTCACATCCTCCCCATTAATTCTAGATGGAGTTAAGATACACATATAAAAATACAATCATAAAGTAACAACATATATATATTTCATAATCTTAGGAGATGGGAGGGCCTATTTAAACTACTCGATGAAAGAACTATAATTAAGCTGAAAAGCCAACAACTGAGAAAAATACTTGCAACACAAAGACAAGGATCTATGCAAAAGAGCTACTACAGATCAGTAAGAAAAGATAACAGAATAGAAAAAACAAGTGAAGGCAACACAAATACAACATACCAAAACTCATGGAATGCAGCAAAGGCGGTACTAGGAGAGAAGTTTATAGTTGTGACAAACATCTACATTAAAAAGTAAGAAAGATGTCAAATAAACAATCTAACTATACCTCAAGGAGCCAGAGAAAGGAGAACAAAACTAAGACCAAAGTTAGCAGAAGGAAGGAAATAATAAAGATTAGGGCAGAAATAAACAAAACAGAGAACAGAAAAACATCAACGAAACTAACGTTCCTGTTTTTTTAAAGATAAAATTGACAAACCTTTTTAGATAAATTCAGAAAAAAAGAGAAGACATATTCAGAAATGAAACAGGAGACATCACAACAATGCCACAGAAATAAAAAGGATTATAAAGAGTCTACCGTGAATGATTATATGCAAGCAAACTGGATAATCCAGAAGAAATGGATACCTTCCCAGAAACTTACAATCTACCAAGACTAAATCATGAAGAAACAGAAAATCTGAAGAGACCTATAATTAGTAAGGAGACTGAATCAGTAATCAAAAACCTCACAACAAAGAAAAGGCCTGGAAGGGACAGCCTCACAAGTAAACTCTACCAAACATTTAGAGAATTAAAACATCAACCCTTCCCAAACTCTTCCCAAAAATTGAAAAGGAAAGAATACTTCTAAACTCATTTTATGAGGCCAGTACTACCCTGATACCAAAGCCAGAAAAAGCCACTACAAGAAAACTATCCGATGAATATAGATGTAAAATCCTTAATAAACTACTAGCAAACCACACTCGAGAGCACATTAAAAGGATCATACAGCATGACCAAGTAGGACTGATCCTGGAATGCAAGGATGATGCAACATACAAAAATCAATCAATGTGCCATACCACATTAACGGAACAAAGAATGAAAATCATATGATTATCTCAGGAGATGCAGAAAAAGAAACTGACAAAGTTTAACAACCTTCCATGATAAAAATACTCAACAAACTAGGAAAAGAATGAATGGTTTCAACATTTTAAAGGCCATATATGAAAAGTCTCTAGCTAACATCCTACTCAATGATGAAAAACTAAAAGCTCTTCCTCTAAGATCAGGAACAAGGCAATGATGCATACTCTTACCACTTGTATTCTACATAGTACTGGAAGCCCTAACTAGAACAATTAGGCAAGAAAAAGAAGTAAACAGGCATCCAAACTGGAAAGGAAAAACATAACATTACCTCTGTTGGCAGATGACACGCACTTATATGAATCAATAGAAACCTTTCAAGATTCCACACATACAATACACTCATAAACTGTTAGATCTAACAAATGAATTCAAGAAAGTTATAGGATACACAATCAACATACAAAAATCAGTCTTGTTTCTGTACATTAACAACAAACAACCTGAGAAAGAAATTAAGAATGGCAATCTCATTTACTTTGCAAATAATCAAACCGAACAAAATACCTAAAATGAATCTTACTTAAGAGATTAAAGATTTGTACACTGAAAACTACAAAACATTACTGAATGAAAACAAAGGAGATACAGATAAATGGAAATACGTCCTGTGTTCATGAATTGGAAGAACTTAATATTGTAGAATGTCCATGCTACCCAAAAGTGATCTACAGATCTAATGCAACCCTGACCAAAATCCCAAGGGCATATGTTAACAGAAAAAGAAAAAACAATTTTAAAATTCTTTGGAACCACAAAGGACCCCAAAAGCTAAAACAATCCTGAGAAAGACTAACAAAGCTGAGGCCTCAGACATCCTGATTACAAAACATATTACAAAGCTACAGTAATAAAATAGCATGGTACTAGCATAAAGACAGACACACAGACCAAGAGAACAGAATATGGAGCCCAGAAATAAACCCATGCATATACGATCAACTGACTTTTGACAGGATGCCAAGAATACACAATGAGGAAAGGACAGTCTCTTCAACAAATGGTGTTGGGAAAACTGGATATCCAAATTCAAGAAATGGATTCTTATTTTACACCATGCACAAAAAAATCATTTCAACCAAAACATAAATAAGCGTAAATAAAGTGAAATAAATCACTCACAGAAGGACAAATACTGTGTGATTGCATTTGTATGAAGTATCTAAAGTAAACTCAGTGAAGCAGAAAGGAGAATGGTGGGGACTTCCTTGGTGGTCCAGTGGTTAAGACTCTGTGCTCCCAATGCAGGGAGCCCAGGTTTGATTCCTGGTCAGGGAACTAGATACCACAACTAAAAGTTCACATGCCGCAACTAAAGATCCTCATGATGCAACTATGACCTGGCGCAGCCAAATAAATAAAATAAATACATTTCAAGAAAAGAAAGGAAAAAAGTAGAATGGTGGTTACCAGGGCCCGGGGCGGGGGTGGGAGATTAAGAAGTGGGAAGCTTAACGGGTATAAGTTTGTCATGCAAAATGGAAAAGTTCTAAAGATCTTCTGTACAACACTGTGCTTAGAGTTAACAATATGAACTATATACTTAAAAATGTGTTAGAGTAAATCTTGTGTTTTTCACAGTTAAAAAAAAAGAAAAATGAGCAAGGGCAGGGTAAGTCGCAGAACAAATACAAAAGACAAACATATGAAAAGACAGTCATATACATATACCTGTAGACTGAGCAGATTCTAACTTCTGGAATATTTAATCTAGCCTACCACAACAATACAGACAGAAGGGCAAAGGGTCAAACAGCATCTACAAACACAGTCTGTATTTATACTAAACACATATACTCTCACACATTCTGTGGTCACACACTAAATAGGTAAATACACAGAAACAGTCATAGAAGCTGATTCATTCCTAACTGTGGCCTCCTTTGGGATGGGAGCATCGGTTGGGAGAGAGCAGGGTAGGCAACCAGACACTATATTTTTAAAAAGTATACATTGTTATTTTTACTCTGCATTTTTACTGTATTTTTCTATATTGTTTCAATTTTTCATGAGCATCTATTCAACATTACTTCAATAATTCTGAGATATGAATATAAAAACACTAATAAATAGATCTTTATAAACATGTGTGAAAAGAGTCATAATACTGAGTAAAAAACTAAGTTGTAAAACTCCTATATCTCTTAAAAACAAGTAAATGTATTTGTGAAGAGAAAAGACTCTGAAAAGGTATAGACCAAACAATCACCTGTTGAAGGTCAGGGTGACTTTTGCTTTATGTGTTTCTGTATCTTAAAAATTATTTGAGTCAATATAACTTCTGTGATATCTTTTATAAAAATAAAACTATTTTAAAACAACACTTTAAAATAAATTTTAATTATAAAAATTGCTTATGGGCTATTAGGTAATAAAAGCGGAACACAAAAATAAAACAACAAAAAAATGCCTATGACAGGCATGTTAAAAAAGCACACAAAGAAAACACAAAAAAAGTTCACATTTATACTGAAGTTATGTGGTTGATCACATTTTCTTCGTTACAAATTTTTAAAAATTTACTTATTTAATTGGAGGATTAATTACTCTACAGTATTGTGATGGCCTCTGCCATACAACTTCTTTTTTAAACATTTATTTATTTGGCTGTGCTGGGTCTCAGCTGCAGCATGTGGGATCTAGTTTCCCAACCTGGGATTGAACCAGAACCCCCTGCATTGGGAGTGTGGAGTCTCAGCCACTGGACTACCAGGGAAGTCCCTTCCTTACAAATTTTCATATTTTCTAAAATGTTCCTGAATTACTTGGAAAATCAGAAAAAAATAGTTACTTTTAGCTAATGAAACTGAGAAAAGATTATGTTTGCCCTGCCCTCTCTGGAATATTAAGAGGAGACGCGTGGAGGCAGAAGTTGGACCACCTGTTGTTCATAGCCCAGCCTCCCAACTCTGAGACCACAAGGAGCCCGTTTCACCCTTCTTTCCTCACCTGTGAAATGAAACAAACATGTAAAGGGGGGCGACTATCAGGGCCTACTTCACACAACTCACTGAAATAAGGCAAACACCCAGCACAGGAGAGGTAAAAAAGTTGAAGCGATTAAAAACCAGTGAAAAACCAAAGTAGCAAACAAATCGTGAGAACAATCTGATGTAGAGCAACTCTACCACCTTCTTGTCTCCAAAGAAAACCTCACTAGAAATGTTAGATAAAATTTAACACTCCACACCCCTTACACATACAGCTAAGCTTGAAACCAAGAAGGAAAGCAGAGTCCACTGTGCCATAAACAAAAAGGGAGCAATCAGAGAGACTAGTGAGCAGGCGCCGAAGCTGAAGCACTCAAGGGAGAAAGCACCCAGATATAGTTCTTAAAAGCAGAGGGCTGAGGACTGGGGATTAATCACCCCTAAGGGAGAAGAGTCCAGGCTACAGGTCCCCTGCATGCCAGGAACCAGAGCTGAGATAAATTCACAAAGCGAGAGGCCAGGAAGGACTGCACTTCCATGCCATTCCCCCACCCGCCATGAACTGGAACCTAAAAAACTGCCCACCAACCTGGGGAAGCAGCAAGGAATCCTGCCCTCTGCGAGGGGCCTCATGGAAAAAGAGGGTTCATAAGAAAATGGGAACTCAGGCTCTCACCAGGTACAGAGTGAGTGTAAGTCGCTCAGTTGTGTCCGACTCTTTGTGACCCCATGGACTATACAGATGTAGAGGTACAGATGTAGACTCCAAATACACACACCCCAAACCAACGGCAACCAGCTATATTTGTAGGGCCCCAGCAGAGGAGAAAACAAAACTCCCCTTCAGAATGCTTCCATAATCCAAAACACATGGGAATCCCATGGAAACTAATCCCAACTCAAAATAGGCTTACGTTGAAAAACAAAAACAAACCACTGCAAGAGGAAATAAACCATCAGAGGGGAGAGTGACATGACATAAGGGGAACTTGCACTCCAAGAATTAGAGATAATAATACTCTAAAAGCATCTTTAAAACAAGCATGCTGAAAGAATGGCAGAATGCTGGTAACTGCTGGAAGCCGGGCAAAGGACACAGGTGGTTCATTACTATTTTCTTCTTTTGTATAGATGTAATTTTCATAATAAAAAGCTTTTAACAAATCCATAAAAAAAGGTTTTTAAAAGATAAAGAAGTTCATTAAAATAAAAAAAAGGAAAAAAAAAATTAAAGAAGTTCAAAGAGCTAAAGGAAGAAATAGAAACCATACGGTAAGAAGAGGCAGTTTTTTTAAACCAAAAAGAGAATAGAAATTAAAACACAATATTAAGATAACCATTTTTTTTGGTTATGTAGTATAGACAGAGCTGAAGAGAGAATCAGACACTGGAAAACAGAATGTGAAAATATTCCAGAATGCAGGAGAAAGACATAAAGGGATTAGGTTATAAAAGAAAAGCTACTAGGAAGGCTAAAGAGAAGGTTCAAATACTTCTAGCAGAATAGTGGTCAAGGAAAAATAGAAGCCAAGGTGGGAAGGAAACATAAAGTTGAAGGAGCAGATTAAGGCCCACGTGGGATAAATAAAAATATGTTCAAACCCAGAACACTAGTATAATACAAGTGCAAAACAGCAGAATCAGAAAAAATTTTAAAGCTAAAAAAGAGGGAAAAAAGATTCACAAAGGTGACAATTAAACTGACAATAGACTTCTCAATAGCAAAAATAGTTATTAGGAGATAAAGGGGACCATATCCTCCAAGTGTTAAGTCAGATAACAGTCACTCTAGAATCTAAAGCTATGAACAACGGTACAAGAATAGAGGCAAGATAAAGAAAGACATATATCTAAAAGAAATTTTTTCAGTACCAAGACTGAGTTCACTGTATATAGAGTTACTAAACAAGGAAAGGATGAAAGTGAAAGTCACTCAATCGTTTCCGACTCTTCGCCACCCCATGGACTATACAGCCCATGGAATTCTCCAGGACAGAATACTGGAGTGGCTAGCCTTTCCCTTCTCCAGGGGATCTTCTCAACCCAGGGATCGAACCCATGTCTCCTGCATTACAGGCAGATTCTTTACCAGCTGAGCTATGAGGGAAAAAGACAGCTAAAGGGAAAGAATGTCATTCAAGAAGTAATGGTGAGGTTAAAAAAAAAAAAAAAAGCATAATTTCTAAGCCAGTAAAGAGAAAAAGATTGATTAAAGAAAATTCAATCAAATGAACAAAAGACAGAAAAGGAAAAAAATAAGAAGCAAAGTAAAAAGTATAGTTAAACTGGAAATTCAAAGTTAGAAGGCAGCAATAGGTAAACATGTATCACCAGTCCTAATAACTACATGGCTTCCCTGATAGCTCAGTTGGTAAAGAATCCACCTGCAATGCAGGAGACCTGGGTTCGATCCCTGGGTTGGGAAGATCCCCTAGTGAAGGGAAAGGCTACCCCCTCCAGTATTCTGGCCTGGGCCGCAAAGAGTGGGACATAAGCAACTTTCACTAACTACATGGATTAAATTAACCTAATAAAAGAGACAGATTTTTTTAAGTCTTTTACATGTGGTCTCAAGATACTAACCAAAAGAAAGCCAGTCTTACACTGGATTATTTTAATTCACCTCTTTCTGAAAGTGATCACACAAACACAACTTAGTAAGGATAAGACAGACATGAATAACACAATTAAAAAGCTTGATCCAACAGACAGATATACAACCCGTGTCTATCAAATAGACAGTACACATTCTTTCCAAGCACACATGAAGAATTTATAAAAACTGATCATATATAAGGTCAACACAAAGGACATCATAATGAATCCCAGAAAACTGATAGTACACCAGTTCTCTAACACCAATGGTTAGAGCTTAATTATAAGTTATAAAATAATATTTTTTAAAAGATAAAACTCACATATTCATAAACTAAAAAATACTTTTGAAAAACCCACAGGTTAAAGAAGCAATCACAACCGAGATTTTGTACTAACCAATGGAAGCACTGCACATCAAAACTCGTGGGATACAGCAAAAGCACAACCTTGAGAGAAATCAGCAGCTTCAAATGCATTTTTGTTAAGTAACAAGAATTTCAGAAGATGTGTTAAACACATAATGAAATAGGGTTAAAAAGCAGGACAGACACACACAGTACAAGTAAAATTTAGGAAATCTAAATAAGATCAGTGGATCCCATCAATGTCAAGATCCAGGTTGTTATCATATACTACAGTTTTATGAAATGTTACCATTGGGAGAAACTGGACAAAGTGTATAGGATCTCTCTAAATTATTTCTTAGAACTGCATGTGAATGTACAATCATCTCAATGAAAATGCCAATTTAAAAAAAAATCCCCAACACTGATACTAACACATGCTGATAAGGATGTGAAGCAACAGGAATTCTCTTTCATTACTGGTAGGAACGCAAAAGGGTGCACAGCCACTCTTGGAAGACAGTTTGGCAGTTTCTAACAAAATTAAACACATTCTTTCAACACAATCCAGCAATCGTGCTCCTTGTTGTTAATATAAATGGGTTCAAGACTTCTATCTACCAAAACCCTATACACAGATGTTTATGGTAGCTTTATTCATACATGACAAAACTTAGAAGTAACCAAGATGTTCTTCAGTAGATGAATGGATCAACTGCGGCCATCCAGAAAATGGAATATTATCTGGTGCTAAAAAGAAAGGAGCTATCAAGCCATGAAAAGACACGGAGGAAACTTAAATGCATACTATTAATACTAAGTGAAAGAAGTCAATCTGAAAAGGTTGGTATGAATAGGTGGAGCACAGAGGATTTGGGGGGCAGCAAAACTATTCTGTATGTTACTATAATGGTGAATTCATGTCACATGTTTCTCAAAACCCATAGAATGTGCAACAAGAGTGAACCCTAGTGTAAAATGATGGACTTTGGGTGATAATGATGTGTCACTGTTGGTTCATCAACTGTAGCAAATGCAGCACTCTGGTGCATGCTGGGCATGTGTGGGAGCAGGGAGTATGTGAGAAATCACTGTACTTTCTGCTCGATTTGGCTGAGTCTAAAACTGCTCTAAAAAATAGTATTTTTTTTTAATGAAATGGTGCTATTCACATAAAAAAATAAAATAGAGCAAATTAAAAGAAAGTAGAAGAAACAAATATTTATGCAGCGCATAATAATATCTGCTATTATTCTGCTGGTGCTGGGACACAAGAGATAAGCAGACACATCCCCATCCTCTTGGAGCTTACCATTGAGAATAGGAATCAGATATCAAACAAATAAATCACACAAATATAAAAGGACAATGTTCAATTATAGCCAAAACAGGCAAACTTCATTTTATTGTACTCTGCTTTACTGAGCTTTGCTGATAACTGCTTTTTTTTTTTTTTTTTTTTTTTTTTTACAAATTTAAGGTCTGTGACAACCCCGAGTTGAACACATCTATTAGTGCCATTTCCCAACAGCCTTTGCTCACTTCACGTCTTCTGGGTCACATTTTGGTAGTTCTCAAAATATTAAAAAATTTTTCATCACTGTTATATTTGTTATGGTGATCTGTGATCAGTGATCTTTGATGTTACTATTGCAAAAATGTTACAGTTTGCTGAAGGCTCAAATAATGGTATTTTTTTAAATCAATAAAGCATTTTTAAATTAAGGTATGTACACTGTTTTTCTAGACATAATGCTACCACACACTTAGCAGACTACAGTAAAATGTAAACACAACTTTTACACGCACCGGGAAACCAAAACATTCATGTGACTTTATTGCATAGTGATATTCACAACCAAATCTGCCATATCTCCAAGGTATGCCTATAACATGACCCACACTAATAGTGCCTCGGAGAAAGTGATGTTTAAGGTGAAAACAGAAGGCTGGGTAGGAGTATTTTAGGCAGAAAAACCAGCATACGCAAAGGCCAGGGTGGCTGGAGTACAGTGATAGGTCAGGATATTGGCAAAAATAAGGCTGGAGAAGCCGGCAGGATCAGATTATGCAGGTTCTGGCTTTTACAATTACAGCAACAGCCAAAAAACCTGAAGGGCATTCAAGGAGAGACATAATCTGATTTGGTTTTTAGAAGATCACTCTAGCTGCTGTGTGGAGAATTAGACTGGGGGAGGGAGGACACAGAAACTTGTGGATAGCTACAGCAGTAAGTAGCTGGGATTAAGCAGGTGATGGTGGAGGAAAGAAGTAGCAGGATTCTAGATATTTAGATGAGAGAATTGACAAGGCCTGATGATGGACATCACCAGAAGGAGTGACAGAGTAGGAGGTATACAAAGACAGCCAGCACTAAGGTTTCTGAATGACCGAGTGGGTAGAAATGCCCTTTACAGTGAAGGAAAATAAAGGAGGAAATAATCATGGGGGAGTGGGTTAGAAAGTAAGAGTTATATGCATTAAACTTGAGGTGCCAGTAAGACATCTAATAAAACATCCACTGAACTCAGAATGGAAACAAGGGCTCAAACAATATACATTGGACTCAATGGCTTGTGGATAGTATTTAAAGTCATGAAAGTAAAAGAAATTGCCCAGGGGAAGCATATAGAGAAGTGGGTTTAAAACTAAGCCCTGGGGAACTTGGAGTTCTACAGGTTTAGACAGAAGAGAAAGAGATCACAGAAAATAAACCAATGGATGGGGCTACAGAAAGCAAAAAAGAAAATGTTTCAAGGAGAGGAGCCCACTGAATTCTACTGAATTCTGCAGAGAAATCACAGGAGGTAAGGGCAGGCGGGGCTAAGTAACATGATGATCCCTGGGAGGCCTTACCAAGAGAAACTTCACGGATATATACACAAGAGACACAGTCCAGACTGAAGTGTGTTGAGGAGTGAGTAGAAGGTGACAAACGAGGTAAGGTGTGCAAACGATTCCTCTGAGAAGCTTCATTATGGCAAGTGGAGGGGACAGTGTGGACTATACAGTGTGCTGGAAGGAGATGTGGGATCATGGGAAAGCTTTCAAAAAGTGACTTCTCTGGAATTCCCTGGCAGTCCAGTGGTTAGGATTCTGTGCTTTCACTCCTGAGGCCTGTGTGTGATCTCCTGTTGGGGAACTAAGATTCTACAAACCACCCTGCGCAGCCAAAAGATAAGTAAACAAAAATTACAAAAAAATAAAAAGTGACTTCTCATTCCCTGGTAGCAACTGAACTGGGAAGATTTATTGATTAAAGGGGCTTAAAGAGTCAGGGAAATGGGCTCACTGAAAATGGGCTCCTGAAAATTATCAAGGGATGGGACTGGAGACACATGAACGGATGAGTCATTAAGTCCCTAACCAAGTATTTATAAGAATTCAACATAAAGCTTACTTCTACCTAAAGGAGAAACATCCCTATTTTAACATGGAAAGAAGCAGCTTCAAAAATGCAATGGCTTTAGCTCACATAATCCTGAAATGCTTCAGAGAACCCCAGAATACTAGAGTTTGGTCACAGTTCTAGAAAACTTGAAAAGGAGCTG
The DNA here is from genome assembly GCA_024291935.2 of Okapia johnstoni. Classification (NCBI taxonomy): domain Eukaryota; kingdom Metazoa; phylum Chordata; class Mammalia; order Artiodactyla; family Giraffidae; genus Okapia; species Okapia johnstoni. The sequence continues at coordinate 29,973,028 of CM044326.1, forward strand.
TTTTAGAGCACTAAAGTTTATGCAACATCTTACCCCTACAAAGGCAGTAAAAACTGAAAAGTTACAGCTTCAAAAAGCATTTAGGTGCTAGTGACAATTCAACCTAACCTTTGCATCATGGCATACATCTTAGAAAGATTTTTCACACTTGTATTCTCTTCTTCCACCTTTGTAATATCTTTAAAACTGTTTCCTGAGGATGGCAAGAAAGGATTATCATCCTCTGGGAAAGATGGAAGCATGGGTTCAGAATGGTAGGAGAGGACATCCATCCCAAGCACTATAGCAAGTGGTGGAGACAGGATCTAAACCCACATCTTTAGTTCCAAAACCAATGCTGATTTAATAATCACATCTCTTAATACATAACAAGATTGCTGAGTATTAATGCCTTGACCTTTTGGGGTTCATATCTAGAAGGGCAACCAAGTTCTCTCACAAATCAACACTGACATCTTAGATATCATGAAACATTGGGCTGGAAGAACGCACTGACAGAGCACAGTTGTAGGTCCCAATCCTTTTCCAAGTAATGGACAGTCTGTTCACCCACACGATGATGGGAGAAGATATAAACTCAACACGGATGTTGAAAACAGAAGTGAAGAAAACTCCAGGTTGCCAAACACTTCAGTTACCAAGATCAAGACACAAAGGAAGCATCTAGGGCAGTGTCTGATGAAAGCAGAGAGTCTCTGTTCGCTTTCTAATTACACAATCTAGAGCAGGGTTTCTCAACCTTGGCACTACTGACATTTGGGCCCTGGTAAGTTTTTGTTGTGGGGGATTGTCCTGGGCATTGCAGGATGTTTGGCAGTATCCCTGGCCGCTACACACTCTGTGCCAGCAGTACAACTCTACCTGCCCCGGTCATGACAACTAAACATATCTCCCAACATTGCCAAACGTCCCCTGGGAGCAGGAGGGGATGAGGAGATAGTCTCCATTTGAGTAACACTGATCTAAAAGGATTCCACTATGAATACAGAAGCTAAGGGCATGCAAAGTAGACCTACAAAGAAAGCGGAGAAGCTAACGATCTTATTTATTTTCAGGCAATAGTTTGCACAACCTTAAACTAAAAGCATTGAATGTTCCACAGACAAGCAGTATGAACCCAGAAAAGTAGGCTAAGCCCAAGAGAACACACCTCACTACTCAGAGGAACTCTTGGTAGTGGATTCTGGAGACCAAGCAGTCAGTCAACCTTCCTCCTTCTCACACTCAGTAACAAAGAGACTGCCAAAGTACACAGAAAATCAGACACGCTCTCTGGTTCCCATATGCCCATCAAGCCATCATTCATCTTCCTATTCCACAGGAAGGAGCCTATACCCTTCTGGAAAACTTGGCTTTACTAATAGGGGAGATAGACAAAGCCTGTACTGCCGGAACTGCTCTCTTTCCAGAAGGACAGAGGACCACCCCTAATGGGCCAGCAACACTCCTAGCTGGTTCTATGTTGATGGGGTTCTATTGATCTCCCTTGAGAGAAGGGACACTCAGTTCTCTGTTGCCTTGTTTTACGATTAGTTACTCTGCCCAAAGAAATCTGATGGGTTTTAGAAGCTTGGTTCAATGACATCATCCATCTTCCCATCACTCTGGTGTCAGAGAATACCACTCTAACAGTCCAGGCCTTCCTTAAGAATGAATTATTTTCCAATAGTTTCTTCAAGGAGAAAACATCAAATAATTTTGACTTTACAGGCTATAAAATGATTTCAGAAACAAAAGATAATCTGTGGAGCCCTTAAACTTTTCAAATTTTGCTTTGTAGTTGGCAGATGCCTGCTGTAGTCCCCCAGAGCACCCCTAATTCTTCTAAAATACTTTTGAGTATTCCTGTTGATTTACCAAGCTATGTTAGCTATGCTGCAGACAAAATCAACTTTATCTTGGTGTATGAATATCTAAAACAAAACTGTTTTAAAATATCTGCAGCAGAGCTCAGATTGGGCAATTGGGCTTTAACTGACTCAGGACAGAGTAAAATTGTTACAACCCAAGACTCAAACCCAAGAGGCAGACGTTTCCACATGCCTCTGCTAAATGTAGCTGGAGGGCTCTTCAAGGGAGAAGCAGAGCCCTTAGTCCCCGGAGTATGGGCCTGACCCAAGAAGCTTCTGTAAAAGTCTGTTGTGTGAAAGAACAGAATGGACACTGTCACACATTAATAAGATCTTTTTCTGCTCTCTAGAAGTTAAATGTGTAAGAAACAAGACTTGGAATAATAACACATTTTAAAAAAGCTAGTCTTTGTAATAGTTTCTATGGGCTCTTGCTAGGAATATCATTTTTTTAGTCCCCTTTCCAAAGCACAACTAAAAAGTTTTTAAAATCCCTAAGCACATTAACTACCACTTTCAGAAGCAGGATTAGACAAAGGGAGGGCATAGACCAAATCAATGTTGAAGACTTAAATTCAAAAGGCGAAAAGAAGGTGCATATCTGAAGTTTAAAGTCATTCTTACCCCGTGACCCTCTAACCCAGCTCTTGATCTCCAAATTCAGGGGGAAGGTAAATTTAGTGTGAAAGATTAGGCCTCAGCTACGTGGCTCAGACGGTAAAGAATCTGCCTGTAATGCGGGAGACCTGGGTTTGATCCCTGGGTTGGGAAGATCCCCTGGAGGAGGGCATGGCAACCCACTCCAGTATTCTTGCCTGGAGAATCCCCATGGACAGAGGAGCCTGGTGGGCTACAGTCCATGGGGTGGCAAAGAGTCGGACACGACTGAGCAACTAAGTGCACACACACACTGGCATTTAAAAACATTCTGGCAAGTGCTCGGTCAGGCAGTCTATAATTAGTGAGTATGCCTTGGAAATTTAAAATGAACTCACAGGGTTTCAGAAGCCAACAGCCAGCCAGGCTCCTGAGGCCTAAGCTGCACAGGCACGGAGTTGATGCTGTTGAGAACCGGCACTGGGTGCCAGCCACGGCACACACGTGTGTGTACCCACATGCTACTTCTGCAGAGTGTCTTTTTTCAGGGCTCTCAGGGCTTGGCCTCCACACCTGCTGCACTTCCTGGAGACAGACAGGCACTGGAGCTCCACTTGTTCCTCGCACGAGGCTGCACTTTCTAGGAATGACCGCACACACGCAGAGGCTGGCCGGCTGCCAAGGCAGGGGCAGCCCAGCCGCCGCGGGCCTGAACTTTCCCAGTGCTGTCTGGGCGGGCTCCCGCTAGGAGCTGACTCAGCGGCCCGCGTGGAACTCTGCCAACCACACAGCCGTTCGGGGGCTGCCGGCAAGTCACAGATGTTTTGCTAAACCAAAGCAATCAGCCGGGGGGCGGGTCTGGGCTGGCAGCCAGGCTGCTGCTGTCGGGGAAGCTAGGACTCTCTGATCCTAGTCCGAGCTCTGCCACCACCTTCCTGGTGATCAGAGGGGAAACCTTTGTGCTTCTTGGTGTCCCACCTGCTTCTGAGCATGTCTGTGGAGCTGCAGCAGAGGATGGCACTGTGTGCATCAAAGAGCACCTGGGGCACCACTACCACCCTGTTAATCCTCACAACATCCTTGGAGGTATGCTTCACTATTTTTATTTCACAGAGGGCTCAAAGGAATTAAGAGCCCTACTGAAAGATTACAAGGGTAATAGATGGAAGAGATGGTATTTGAACCCACTTTGCTGGCTCTGGAATCGACTGCAAACACTGCTACTGTAAAGCTCAGATCAACTGCACAGGTAGGGCTTCTGGATACAAAGATGCTGATTTTTCAGCCTACAAAGGACCCTTCTCATAAGGATTCTTGGTTGCTCTGTGTAAATCCATAGCTCTTCACAACTGATTTCTAAACAGCATCATTGGACCACAAGAAGTATATATACTGGGAACTTCCCTGGAGGTCCAGGGGCTAAGACTCCGAGCTCCCAATGCATAGGGCCCAGGTTCCATCCCTGGTCAGGGAATTAGATCCTGCATACAGCAACTGCGAGTTCACGTGCTGCAACTAAAGACCCCATATGCCTCGACTAAGAGACGGCAAAGCCAAATAAATAAATAAGTAAATAGTTTTCAGGAAAAAAAAAAGAAGTACATGTGCTTACAGGGAGTACCCAAATATTACCAGCTTTATTATGAACTCCCTGCCTTCACACCAAGTCACTTGGCCTGGAAGAACTGATCATCACTCCCATTCTTTGGGGGAAGAAAAGGAGCATGGCAAGTCAGAAAGACAAGCAGAAGCAGAAGGCGAAGAAAGCACAGATTCCTTAGGCTCCACCTCCTGAATTAATTCATTAGGACCCTGGAATCTACATTTTTTAAAACTATTCTGGAGCTCTCCCTAGATGACTCTCAAGCTCTGCCTTGTGTAGGAATCACTGAAGCTTGCCTTGGCTAAAAAGAGAATTGTGAGAGTCTCCCTGGTGGTCCAGGGGTTAGGACTCAATGCTTTCAGCGCCTGGCCTGAGTTCAATCCCTGGTTGGGGAACTAAGATCCTACAAGCCGAGCAGCACAGCAAAATAAATGAATAAAAAGAAAATTGTGAGGTCTACCCTTCCATGTTTCAAAGGAGGTAAAATAAGGGTGAGATGAAATTATATCTACAAGGCTCTTTGCTGGAAAATATACACAATGTAACAGCTTCCCATCAGCCATAGTTAGCAGCAAAACAAAAAATTGCCCCTAAAAAGCTCGATCCTGGGTTAGCCTGGGGCTAAGACACTATCTTAGGCAAGACAGTTCTCTTATCATACTACTACTAGAAAAACCGAAATTGGAGTCACACATCTCATTTTTAGATATCCCTCATAACACTGTTGCAACCTCATTCTTCCTCAATGTCCCCCCCCCCAAAAGACTATATTGACAATCTTTCCCATTAAACTTGGAACCATCTATATTAGGAGTAACTTACACATTTCACTGCTCTAATCAAGAAAACAACTATGAGGGAAAAACTCAAGGTCTATTCCTGACTAGGCTGCTGGTCACTGAAGGAGGCTGAGAAGACACAGACTGGCACAGACCCTGGCAGTCCAGTACCCCTCCCTGGCTAGCCTTTCGGGGGAACAAAGAAGCCCCCAAGCAGAAAGACTGACCTGCTTGAGCTGCTCATCCAGATTCCAGCCCGGTTGCGCTGCCGCGGAGACTGAAGCGGAGGTCTTAGAAGCATCTTTGGTATGGTCTTCTTTAGCTTGCTGTCCATGGGGTGGGAGCCCTGGTGCTGGGAGCAGACCAGGTAAGGGAGCTGCTCTGGGGTCTTGGCGAGCCACCTTCTGCACATGAAAATATTTTGAAGCAGCCTGGGTCTCTTTCTCAGCCACCTCTGCAACTTCATCATCCCCATCCTCACCTTCCAAACCTCCTTCCTCTTCCTCAGGCTCTGAGTTCACCTTGCTCCGTTCAAAAACTCGGGCCACTGCAGTGCCCGGTGGAACTCTGGCTGAGGGACCCAGAGCAGGGCTGCCAGAAGGCCTCCCAGGTGTGGCAGAAAGGTGAGTCTGCTGTGTGACCAGCTTCTGGGCGTACAAGAACGGGGTTTCTCTCATCTGCTGCCCCTGCTTCTCTCTGGCATCCATCTGCAGAGGAGCCAGGTGGGGTGGCTGTGGCGGCGGCGGCGGCTGCTTCTGCTGAGGGCGCAGTGGCTCCATCACTGCCTCGAGTTTCACCCACAAACTGGCATGGCTCCGAACCTGGGCACAGCCCGACAGGCACACGGGGTCTAAACCTTTATGTGATTAATAGAAACCACATAGATGGAGAAAGAAAGAAAAAAAAAAAAAAAAAGATGTAAAACAGGTATAAAAAGGTTTCCTGGGCTTCCCTGGTGGCTCAGTGGTAAAGAATCTGCCTGCCAAGGCAGGAGACCTGGGTTCGATCCCTGGTCTGGGAAGATCCCACATGCCTCAGAGAAACTAAGCCTGTGCGCCACAACTACTGAGACTGGCTCCAGAACCCGGGAGCACAACTACTGAAGCTCATGTGCCCTAGAGCCTGTGCTCTGCAACAAGAGAAGCCACCATAGTGAGAAGCCTGCACACCACAACTCGAGACAGTGCAGCAACGGTGACCCAGCACAGCCAAAAATAAATAAACAAATAATTTAGGGGAAAAAAAGACATTTTCTTTGCTCCAGTAAAGGGCATGAGTTCTGAGCATTAAATATGTGCCAGTAAACCTGAGTGGTGGGAGTTTGGGGCAGGTGGGGGGTGGTGGTAGGTGGGTAAGAAAAAGTGTGAGGAAGAGGAACAGGATTTAAGAGGAGAAATATCGGATGAATCTCAGTAGTACTGGACAACTGGTGGGTTTAAAACAAAGTAAACCTAGATGACACGAAGTCTGCAAACATCTGTGTTCTGATCTCGCTTCCTCAACATTATCAAACACTAATCTGTTTATTACTGAAAAAGCAACTGGGTTTGCACTGTACAGAGGTTGTGAGTAGGAAAACCACAATAAAAAAGGGAAAGAAGGGCCTGCCTACAAGAAAGAGACTATTGCTTATGTTCCCAGGCCCATCAGAGAAAGATATTACCATCAAAGCAAGACAGAGTTATCAGGCAGACACAAAGATTTTTCTCATAGAAAAGCAGAACCCGGCAAACTCCCCTTGGGTTTAAACTTTAAAAATTTCCCAGAATAAATGGCCAGCCTGCTTTTTGAATGGGCTGAGCCAATGCTAACTGGACATTATAGCCTCAAAAAGAATCCAATTTCAACAACATGAGAGAATGAAACAGGAAAGGAGACAAGAGTTTCAAATTGCAATCGTCAACTCAAAAACAAACGGGGAGGGGGGCAGGGGGGAGCAGAATTCCTCTGGAGATTTTTAAGCTTTAATTAATTGTTAACAGGTATCAATATTGTCTAAACAAGTCAAAGCTTCTTTTTAAAAAATTTTTTTAAAGCTTCTTTTTTTATAAACAGTCTAGTAAATCTCTTCACATCCCCTTTCTTTCTGATTCACTTCTACGACATTCTATGACAAATACAAAAAGGAAAGGCTTTCAGGCCAAAAGTATTCTGGGGGCAGGTTTATCAGCATTCTTACCAATCAGTCTCCAAACACACACCCCTTTCACACCCTCTCCTCCTCTCACCAGCCCCCCTCTTCCCTTCCTCCTTTTCAGGCCCCCACCCCCAGCAAACCTCACTTGAGTTATGTTTCCTCAGCAAGTCTCCGCAACTGAATGGATTACTATGCATGGGCAAATTTTAGGTGAGCAGGACTTGCAACATGGCGTACAGAGCTATTATCACATGAAAGCAGCAGCAGCAATGCACAGGTTGGGACTTGATAAATTTGATAAATGCACTGTTCCACTGTTTAAGGATTGGGCAGAAAGACTTGGAAAAAAAAAAAAGAAAGAAAGAAACCTAAATGGAAGTAATCACACCCCTAGCAAAAACAACTGCTTGGATTTATGTTTTGGTTTTTTTTTTTTTTTAACATTGAAAAGGTATAACTTTTAAAGCTAGACAAAAAAATAAATTTTAAATTTTCATTTTCTGTTTAATCTTAGAAGTACTTCTTTTGTCTTTTGCATTCTGTGAAAAATTCAAATTCCAATTTGCCTCTTACTGCCTCTACTTCCTCTCTTGGCACTTTAGAAAGTGTGAGTTATGCCTGCAGCAATACTTTCATTCTGCTATAGCCCTTTTTATAGTGTAACAAAGCATGAAAAGGTTTACACCCACGTTAAATCCAGCTGCCGAAAGTGTTCATTTAAAATAAAAACAATCTGCATCAAAGTAAACAAAAGAATAAGGCAAAGCAAAGAATCCGGTGGTCATTTTCATTCTCCTTATAACATTATAATATCAATCGATCACAAGCGGGGATAATTTTTCAAACAAGTCCTGCCAGTCATCGAACAACTGTTTCTCTTCTGTGGCACCATCTTCTCTGTATGCTGCCCCAGCGGGGAGGGGTGGGGGGGTATCTCACAGCCTCTTTAGGAAGACTGAGATGACTCAGTTCTACAACTCGATGCGTACACCCTCCCCCAAAGAGCCCATCTTCCCCCTGACCCTAAGCAGCTAGTAGATCCAAACAACAATACCACCTGCCTACTTTTAGAAAACTTAGGTCTCAAAAATCTAAACCACTCCATCCCTTCACACGGCCCCCTCCCCCATTTCCCCTAAAGTTCCCGGACCTGCAAGACGGGCGCAACGGACTCCCTGCAGCTCTGAAGCCCGCCTCGCCCACCATTCCTTCTACCTTCGCTGCCAGATCCCTCTGCCAGCCCCCTTTAACCCCATACATCCATCACCCCGCCATTCTTTACATCCCCCCAGCCCAACTCTATCCGTTTTACCTCTACCAAGCCCCCCATCCACCCCAAAGCCAATCCGTTGGCTCTTCTTAGATCGTCCCAACGCCACCTTATCTTTGCTCTCTCCGTTCCCAGGGGCCCCTCACTCTTCCCATCCCTTTATCTCAAATCACCCTAATGGGCGAGGGCGCTTCTGGGCTCCTCCCAGCGCTCTCACTTTTCCTCCGCCGCCCCCCGTGCTCCGCCGGCCCGCGCCTTCACGTCTCCCGCTACACACCTGCCTTCCCTTCTACTCCTCCGTCTCCTCCACCTGCCACAGCACCCGCTCCTGCCGAGGCTGAGGGAGACGGACCCCGCGCGGCTTACCTGTGCGGGTGGCCAGCTCGGAAGTGACGGGTCCGCCGAGTCGTGGGCGGAAGCTACGGAAGCAAGCTTTCGCCAATGGGAAAGCACAAACACGGAGGAGTTCCGGTGAGAGCACTTCCGCGGGGAGTTGAAAAAAGCCGGTCGGCTTGCTCCTTTTTCTGCGAGTTTTGTAGCTGTGAGGGTTGGTGTAACGCGGGCCAGTGGTAGGTTGGGCGGAAGGTAAATAAAGGACAAGAAGTGTCAGGGTTTTCTGCTGCTGCGGTCACCTCCCCAGCCTCCTGCCTAGAAACCGGTCTTCCTCTGCGATTCCCGCTTCCAGATTAGCTTTTCTGTGTCCTCTGAGGATTCAGCATCCCCTGCAACTCTCTCACATGGGTTAGTATTCTTACTTCCCAGGTTCCAGAAGTGGGGGCAATGTGCCAAATACTGTCACCTCTTGTAAAAACCCTTGCTTCTGTGACGCTTACTCGTAAGACTTTGCCACCCATTTAACCACCTCTGTGAAGATGATCTGTTACTATGTGCATCCAGCTCCTTTTCTTACTTTCTCTAACCATCTGCCATCTTGATAAATTCAGAATCACTGACAACTCATTTAACTTTCAGGCTTCATCCCTTATCTCAGTCTCCCAATCCTAGTAAAAAAACTGGATCTTGTCACCAGAAACTCTGTCGTGTTAGGAATCAGTAATTCAAACATCCCTCTATCCAACCACAGTCTGATAACCTTGAGCTTGACTGCTCAAGAACGTCACCATAACTGTCTTTTTCACTTTATGAGAACCTCCAATCTAATGAAAGCTTCTACTTAATTTCCACTCTTCATTTTACTCCTTATCCATCTTAAACTCAATGTTACATCATTCAGTTCTGTTCAGTCACTCAGTCGTGTCTGACTCTTTGCAACCCCATGAACCGCAGCTCACCAGGCCTCCCTGTCTATCACCAACTCCCGGAGTCCACCCAAACCCATGTCCATTGAGTCAATGATGCCATCCAACCATCTCATCCTCTGTCACCCCTTTCTCCTCCTGCCCTCAATCTTTCCCAGCATCAGGGTCTTTTCAAATGAGTCAGCTCTTCGCACGAAGTGGCCAAAGTATTGGAGTTTCAGCTTCAACATCAGTCGTTCCAATGAACACCCAGGACTGATCTCCGTTAGGATGGACTGGTTGGATCTCCTTGCAGTCCAAAGGACTCTCAAGAGGCTTCTCCAACACCACAGTTCAAAAGCATCAATTCTTCAGCGCTCAGCTTTCTTCATCGTCCAACTCTCACATCCATACATGACCACTGGAAAAACCATAGCCTTGACTAGATGGACCTTTGTTGGCAAAGTAATGTCTCTGCTTATAAATATGGTGTCTAGGTTGGTCATAACTTTCCTTCCAAGGAGTAAGTGTCTTTTAGTTTCATGGCTGCAATCACCATCTGCAGTGATTTTTGAAGCCCAAGAAAATAAAATAGCCACTATTTCCCCATCTACTTTCCATGAAGTGATGGGACCAGATGCCATGATCTTAGTTTTCTGAACGTTGAGCTTTAAGCCAACTTTTTCACTCTCCTCTTTCACTTTCATCAAGAGGCTCTTTAGTTCTTCTTCACTTTCTGCCATAAGGGTGGTGTCATCTGCATATCTGAGGTTACTGATATTTCTCCCGGCAATCTTGATTCCAGCTTGTGCTTCCTCCAGTGCAGCGTTTCTCATGATGTACTCTGCATATAAGTTAAATAAGCAGGGTGACAATATACAGCCTTGACGTACTCCTTTTCCTATTTGGAACCAGTCTGTTGTTCCATGTCCAGTTCTAACTGTTGCTTCCTGACCTGCATACAGGTTTCTCAAGAGGCAGGTCAGGTGATCTCTTACTCTTAAGCCTGCCCCAATAGTCCTCTTTTCCCCAAACAAGTCCTCCACCGCTGATGGATTAACATGCTTTTGTATGCCTGTATCTTGTCACAGTAAATTGTCCTGCTGAGCAGATTGGCATCACTAAATACAATAATTTCAACCTTAAATGAGCTCTGAACAGTGTCTGGAAATTTCATCGTATTTTTCTAGTTAACTTGCTCTCCACTGTCTGCAAATCTCTAATCCTATGCTTCTTGTACTGCTTCCCTGATTATCTTACTGTCTAAGTAATAGAAAATGTAGAATGCCCTAAAATCTAGAAATCTACATGTGTTCCCATGCTGTCCTTGCCTCCTATAAGTTACCCAATCAAAAATATTCATTGAACAACTATATGCCAGATGATACATCATCTAAGTGCTTGTTGAACAATGAACAAAAATTTTCAAGGATGTTACTAGTGTGGGGAGACAGAAAAACAAATATATATGTGTGTATATATATATTCTAAGAATAACAAAGCAAGGTAAGGGTTAAACAGTGGTCTCAGGTGGCTACTATTTTAGATGTTAGTCAGAGAAAGATTCATTGATAAGCGACACTTAAGCAGAAAATGGAATTGATCTGATGGGGCTGCGCCATGTGGATATCTAGGGAAAGCAAGTTCTTGACAGGAGAAGCCCTGATGCAGGAGGGTGCTTGACATGCTATAGAAATAGCAAGGAGATCGCTCTAGCTGATACAGAGTCAGTGTGGGGAGAGTGGCAGGAGATGAGATCAGAGAGGTAGCCTGGGGTCCAATCATGTGGGACTTTGTAGGCCATGGTGACAACTTTGGATTGTTAACCACTAAAACCACTGAAGAGTTGTTTGATCACATTTAAGCCTCTTCAAGTTTCATTCTAGCTATTATGTGGAAAACAGACAATGAGGGTAGAGAAGTCAGAGTGGAAGTGCTAGTTCCGGCAGAAGATGATGGCAGCAGTGGACGCAGTAAGAACGGGTCAAATTTCAGGTGCATTTTGAAAATAAAGCCGCAGGACTTACTAATGGATTATGTATAGGTTAGGGAAGAGAGTAAAGGATGATGTCAAGGTTTTTGTCTCAAGTAACTAGTAGAATAGTGATATCATTACTAACGAAGAAATTTTGTCTGAAGCTGACCCCGATGGAATGCTACTCAGCAATAAAAAGGAATGAATTTTTTTTAAAAAAGGAATTAAGTATTGATATACCCAACAACTTGGTGTTACAACAACATAACAATAAAGGCATTATGCTGAGTGAAAGAAGCTAGTCTCAGAATGAAAATCTTGAAAATATTAAAAATATAGTGACCGAGAATAAGTCAGTGGCTCCCGGATTTAGGAATGGAAGAGTGACTATAAAGAGCAAAAAGAAGGATTTGGGAGTGATGGAACTCTTCTGTATTCTGATTGTGGTGGTAATTACGTGAGTCTATACATGTGTTAAAATCCATAGAACTGTATAACAAAAATACAATCAGTTTTATTGTATGATAATTTTTAATTTTTTTACTGTGCTCAGAATATGCGTGCTGTGCATGCTCAGTTGTGTCCAACTCTTTGCAACCCTGTGGCCCACCAGGCTCCTCTGTCCATGGAATTTTCCAGGTGAAAATACTGGAGTGGGTTGCCATTTCCTGTGCCAGGGGATCATCCTGACCCAGGAATTGAACCTGCATCTCCTGTGTCTCCTGCACGTGCAGGAGGATTCTTTACCACTCCGCCACCTGGGAAGCCCCATATTGTATGATAATTTTTTAAACCAAACTTGCCATGAGAGCTCAAGTTTCCCTTCCTAATTCTCAGGGTTCTCCCTTTAACCTTTTGCAATGTTGAATCCTTCCATCTGCATTCAAACAAGCTCTAGTTTCAACCATCTTTTGCTTTGAAAAAACAAAAACAAAAAAAACACCCTTTCCCTTGACCCTATATTCTGTGACTAACGCCTTATCTCAAGATTCCCCTTCCTGGCAAAGCTTCTAGAATTACTGTCCTCATTGCAGCCCAAGCGATCTTATCTCTCTTTAAAATGCTCTATGGCTTCCCTTTACTCTTGGGATTGAGACCTAAATTCCTTTATGTGGCCGGCAGAACCCTAGCCTCTGCCTACCTCTTTGGTTTTAACTCTTTGCCCCAGGTAGAGTAGAGGACCCAAGAGGGGGTAGCCTTCCTGGATAAACTCAGTAGTAGTTGAAACAACACAATACACTCTCTGCCCCACACTCCATACCCCACACCCCATAGTCATGTGTTTAAGCTCTGGAGATATTCATCCACTCTGGTTACCAGAAATATCATTTAATCTCTCTACTTTGGCATCATGTTGTGGTAGATTGAACAGAATAACCATAGTATTTTTCAGCTTCTCCCATTGAGAGGTGAAGTCTGTTTCTCCGTTTTCTGAATCTCAGCTTGATCATTTGACTTGCTTTGGTTCTATGGGATATTAGCAAATCTGATACTAGAAGTATTTAAAAAAAAAATTTTTTTTTTTTTTTTTTACTTTATTTACTTTTGGTTGCACTGGGCCTTTGTTGCTATGTGTGGACTTTCTCCAGTTGCAGCAAGTGGGGGCTACTCTTCATAGTGGTGCATGGGCTTCTCATTGCAGTGGCTTCCCTTGTTTTGGAGCACAGGCTGCAGAACGTGGGCTCAGTAGTAGTGGTACACAGGCTTAGTCACTCCTTGGCATACGAGATCCTTCCAGACCAGGGATTGAACCCCACCCACCCTTGTCTCCTGCATCGGCAGGCAGATTCTTAATCACTGGACCACCGGGGAAGTCCATAAAAATCTGAAAAGGTGCTTACAATTATGGCTTGCTCTCTCTTGCTGCTGAGAACTCTTTCACCACTTTGTGAAAAACTCTAGCTAACCTGATAAATGATGAAAGACATGTAGTCATCACCCCAACTGACATCTAAGCAACTGCCAGACATGTGAGTGTGGCCCCTTAGACAAACTAGCCTGCCAACCATCAGATGTGTGAACCAGGCCATTATAGACCATCTAGGCCAAGCTATGCTGGCCAAGACGAGAAGTCCGTCGACGAACCCATAGACCAGTAAGTTTTGGGGAAGTTTGTTTTGCAATAAAAGGTAACTGAAACCCAGGGCATTTCTTTGCATCTGTCCGGCTGGATTTGGTTGGTGGAATTCTTAGAGCTGAAGAAGAAAGTCTCCGTACATCATCTTCAATAGCTGGCCTATATTACCTAAAGTTCTCCCATCACATTTTGCTTAAATACAGCAGGGATGTAATCTTACGTCATGTCTGTTATTTCAGCTGTTCAATGTAGGTGATACCATTTGCGTGGTTTTCATTGATTTTATTATTTTTTAAAAATAAAGGTTGAATTGTATAAATATTAGGTACCATTCGTCTATATGTTTTGTTATTAATTTATTCTTAAATAGTACAGGGCATAAAAGCTAAGAAACAAGCCAAGAAACATGGTAAATGGCCACATTATAGAAAAATAATGTAGTTAGTTACAATTAATGAAGGGAAAATGCTTTTATGTGTTCATGATAACCAATGTAGATTACGGATGTAATTGTGTCCATCTTAAAGAGATTTGGTGTTTTCACATGAATAGGGGTCAATCTGGGGACTTGGGAACATAAAAAATGTTTTCGCATTGAAATTAACAGTGATTACATTTTCCACTTGCATTGGCCCCACAAGAGGCTTTTCAGGTAAGGCAGGAGGGGACCGTCCTTTTACTGTAATAGAAAATTTAAAATATGACAGATGATTAGGCTCTTCTTGCTCTGAGATCAAGGTATAGCCTCAGGAGCCTCTGTTAGCACATGTGTAAAACTGTGTGTAAAGAAAGAATATGACAAGCCTGAAAGGAGGTGTATCCTGTTCACACATTCCTGAGGAGACCTTGCTTTTGTGGTGGTGAATGTACCAGTACTGTTATCTGTATCCTGATTTGACTTCCAATGTGTTTTCCTACAGGGGAACATATGCCCATCAGGCTGACTCCTGGGTCCTTTCTTTCACAAAACTGTTTGTATTTTTGTTATTGTTCATTTTCTATTGTCTTAAAAATTTTTTTTTTAATTTATTTTTTGACCTTACAGCTCGTGCAGTCTCAGTTCCCTGACCAGGGATTGAAGCCGTGCCCCCTGCAAGTGGGAGCATGGAGTCTTTAACTGTTGGATTGCCGGGGAAGTCCCTGTTGTTCATCTTTCAAATCAGATAGTTAGTATGGTGCCTGATGTCTGAGTTATGTTTGTCAGCCTCCACAAGCCAATCATCCCTGGGAAACTGCTAGCACCTAGTTATTGAGGCCCAAAATAACAAGGCCAGCCGGTGGTGGGCAGCCAGCCTTCCCCTGCAGGAAGCCCATTCCCTTTTAATCTACTCTCACCACAGAGGTCCTTTCCAATTCTTTGACTCGGGGATTTTCCAGCATTTTGATGAACTGGACTATATTGTTCTTTCCCTGACCTGGAAGAGGTCAGACCCCTAAGGCAAGTGATTCATCTTTGCAAACATTGGTTCATTTCACTCTTCTTGACACAGAATTGAAAGCTATCTTTGCAAAGCTCCACCCAGATTACCAGCACTCAGTAGTCCCATAGGCTTCCAGAGCATATGGGAATAGGAGGCAGTTCAAGCCATTTGTCCTAGAACAAGACTTCTGGTCGCAGGTCTGTGTCTCTGGTCAGGGCTCTTTGGGAGCTACCTGGCCTCCCATCCAACAGAGCTGTTACAAACCAGACACTATCAAGTGCTGACAAGACTAAGAGGAGAGGGTGCCCAAGCTGAAGTCAGCCTGGCAGAGAGCTTGATTGGCTGAGAGAATAGTGGCGCCAACCAGTTCCTGTAAATGTGTCCACAGACACCTACATATGGTCAGGGGCTTTAACCCATCAAAAATCTTTATTCCCAAGCACCAACACTGAATGTTGAGTTCTTAAGAATAGTAATATACATTTTCTGTGGTCAAGATTGGGCTTCCCTGATAGCTCAGTTGGTAAAGAATCTGCCTGCAATGCAGGAGACCCCAATTTGATTGTTGGGTCAGGAAGATTCCCTTGTGGCTCAACTGGTAAAGAATCTGCCTGCAATGTGGGAGACCTGGGTTCAATCCCTGGGTTGGAAAGAGCCCCTGGAGAAGGGAAAGGCTACCTACTCCAGTATTCTGGCCAGGAGAATTCCATGGATTGTATATAACATGGAGTTACAAAGAGTTGGACATGACTGAGCAACTTTCACTTTCACTTTTCATTATCAAGATTGGCCAGGACTCTTGCCCTTTCTGTGTTTTAAAAAAATTCAAGACAACTATAGAGATGTTATGGAAGAGACCAGGCAAGTCTTGGAAAAGAAAAAGTGATTTAATGAAAAATAATTTCCCATCTTAACAATAAAGATAGTTAATGATACATGTGCTAACCTTAGACTCAAGTTTAATTTTTGTTTTCTTTGGTAATGAGACAAAATTATATATTACGGAAAACTCTACACTGCTTATTAACTGATGGTTATCGTGTGTTAAGCACTTTACTTACATTATCATTTAATCCTCACAGTAACCTTCATTTTGTGCCCAATCACTCAGCTGTGTCTGACTTTTCACGACCTCATGGGCTGTAGACTGCCCAGGCTCTCTGTCCATGGGATTTTCCAGGCAAGAATGCTGGAGTGGATTGCCATTTCCTTCTCCAGGGGATCTTCCACACCCAGAGATCCAACCCGTGGCTCCTGCGTCTCCTGCACTGGCAGGCAGATTCTTTACCTCTAAGCCACCAGGGAGGCCCCAACCTGCATTTTACTGTATGAGAAAACTAATGCTTATAGGAGTTAAACAACTTGCCCGAAGTCAAATACATGTTACATGTAGCAGAACTGGGCTTTGAACGCAGGATCTCTGACTATAATTCATGCTGCTGACCTCCATGCTATATTCCTCCCATCAGTGTAAATGTTTGAATTTGTAACCGTTTGAGTTTTACAATAGTAGGCCACAGAGAATCAATACGGTCAAATATTAGCTTTGTAATTTGGCTAAAAGGAGCTAAGTAAAGTCCTAATTCAGAGAGTAAAGCCAGATACTAGTGGACCTGAAGCTGACCTGTGCCTTAACATTTGCAGAGAACAAACCGAAAGAACTGCAACATAGGATACTAACTAAAGGTTAGAAACAGCCTAAATGGTTCATGTGTAGGGAACTGGTTAACTAACATGGTACTTAAGCTATCAAAAAGCAAAATGGAAAGAAGATAAAAATGAAGTTTGTAATGTACTAATGTGAATCACTTTCCAAGACATTAAATGAAAAAAGCAAGGCTCATTACAGGATGTTTGTATGTTACCATTAATAATTATGTTTAAACAGGATGTGCATATATAATCATTATGTTGAACAAGCATGACTCATGGGGTGTATATCAGTTAATGCAGGCTAAACAACTGCAACAAATAGATCCAAAACACGACTCAGCAAAGTAATTTATTTCTTGCTTACCTAATAGTTCTGGACAGATATTTAGGTCAGGGAGGAAGCGCTCCTACATTACTGTCATTCATAGGCCTTGGCTCTGTTCATCTTCTGGTTTGCCATCCCCTGGGTCAGAAAGTGGTACACATTGCTTCCACTCACACTGGAGAAAATGTTGTCATGTGGCCATACTCAAATTGAATAGGAATATGGGAAACTAGTATAATAGTTCCAGAGATTAACAGATTTTGCTAGACAGACAAGACGTCTGTCACAGTCAGCCTCTCTGGTCACCAAATATATTCACCTTCTCCCCAAGGGTGGAGACAAAAGTCACATTCAGTTATTGAATTTCATATCAAAATCATGATTAAAGTCTTTTCTAATTAGCTTGTATGAATTTCCTCATGGTCTAGCAATCTATGAACTAAAAGTCAAGTTGTTGCTATCAATACTTCATTACTACTCCACCCAGTACCCAATGAAAAGACAGAAAAACAGCAATAAAAGTCCCTATTTGGAAAAGGAAGAATGGGAAACAAGTCATGTCCAAAGCTATCATGGAATTCTGACATATACATTATGAAGATGTTCTTGGGCAGAGGATCTGAATAGACATTTTTCCGAAAGAGACATACAGATGGCCAAGGGCACATGAAAAGATACTCAACATTGCTAATCATGAGGGAAATGCAAATCAAAACCACAATGAGTTTAAAAGTTAAAGAAAAGAAACCCACAATGAGGTATCACCTCATACCTGTCAGAATAGGTATTATGGAAGAAACACAAGCTGGAACCAAGATTGCCGGGAGAAATATCAATAACCTCAGATATGCAGATGACACCACCCTTATGGCAGAAAGCGAAGAAGAACTAAAGAGCCTCTTGATGAAAGTGAAAGAGGAGAGTGAAAAAGTTGGCTTAAAGCTCAACGTTCAGAAAACTAAGATCATGGCATCTGGTCCCATCACTTCATGGGAAATAGATGAGGAAACAGTGGAAACAGTGTCAGACTTTATTTTTTTGGGCTCCAAAATCACTGCAGATGGTGACTGCAGCCATGAAATTAAAAGATGCTTATTCCTTGGAAGGAAGGTTATGACCTACCTAGATAGCATATTTAAAAGCAGAGACATTACTTTACCAACAAAGGTCTGGCTAGTCGAGGCTATGGTTTTTCCAGTGGCCATGTATGGATGTGAGAGTTGGACGATGAAGAAAGCTGAGCGCCGCAGAATTGATGCTTTTGAACTGTGGTGTTCAAAACACACAGGAGATCAGTCCTGGGTGTTCATTGGAAGGACTGATGTTGAAGCTGAAACCCCAATACTTTGGCATACACAGACACACAGACACAGACATACACACACACACACACACACCCCTATATGTGTGTACGTACATTAAAGAAACTGGAAGAATGGGACTTCACTGGTGGTCCAGTGGTTAGGAATCTGCCTGCCAGCACAGGGGACGTGGGTTCAATCGCTGGTCCGGGAAGATCACACATGTGGTGGAGCAACAGAGTCCCTGTGCCACAGCTACTGAGCCCGTGCTCTAGAACCTGGAAGCCGCAAACTACTGAGCCCATGTGCTGCAACTGCTGAAGTGTGCCCTAAAACCTGTGTTCTGCAACGAGAAGCTGCCACCATGAGAAGCCCATGCACCGCAACTAGAGAGTAGCCCCCTCTTGCTGAAAGAAGAGAAAACCTGGGCACAACAATGAAGACCCAGCACAGCCAGAAATAAATGAATGAATAAATAAGTAAAATTTTAAAAAAACTGGGAGACTATATACCAAAGTCTTAACAATAGTTATCTCTGTATGGTCCTATTATAGGTGAGCTTTATCTCCTCCTGGGTCTTTTCTACACCTTCCAATGACCTACTGCCTGAACACCTCATGAGTATTTTAAGGGAGAAATGGAATGTTTGGCTGTTAGCATTTCCTCACTAGTGGTCCATCTGGCTCAGTAATAAATAAGTGAAACGTTTTGCTGGAAAAGGTTCACTCTTTATTGGACCAGAAGGACACATCAAATGGTAAACTGATTATGAGTGACTTTGTTTTCTGCTTCTTGTGGTTTTTGGTTTCCTATTATGCACATGTTAACTTTAAAAAATGTTATTTTAAGAACCTTTAAAAATATATATGCATTCCTATGTTTTTGCAACCTTATTTACAATAGTCAATTTACAAAAGCAACCTAAGTGTCCATTAATAGATGAGTGGATGAAGAAGCTCTCTATATATAAAACATATATATAACATACATAACATATATATAACACATATGTGTATCCTGACATATACACATACAATGTAATATCAGCCTAAAAATAATGAAATCTTGCCATTTGTAATAGCACAAATGGGCTTAGAGGGTATAGTGCTAAATGAAATAAGTCAGAGAAAAACAAATATAGTGTTATCTCACATGTGGAATCTAAACAACATAACAAATGAACAAACAACAAAACAGAAACAGACTCAGAGAGAGCAAACAAGTGGTTGGGGGGGGGGGGGGGGGTGAGGGGGGTGAGGGAGGGGGGTGAGGGGTGGGGGGGTTGAGGGAGGAGGGGTGAGGGAGGGGGTGAGGGAGGGGGGGGGGGGGGGGGGGGGGGAGGGTGAGGGGGGGTGGGGGGGGGGGAGGGAGGGGGGGAGGGGGGGGGTGGGGGGGGGGGGGGGAGGAGGGGGAGGGAGGGGGTGAGGGAGGGGGGGGGTGAGGGAGGGGGATGGGGAGCTGTTATAAGGATTGTGGGGAGGGGGTGATGTGAGGGGGGTGTGAGGGAGGAGGGTGAGGGAGGAGGAGTGAGGGGTTTGTTTTATCGGTCTAGGGAGGAGGGGTGTGATCTATATCTATAGGGAGGAGGAGAGGGAGTGCTGTGTAGCGTAGCTGTATGAGGGAGTCAGGGGTGAGGGAAGAGGGGGATGTGAGAAGAGGTGGGTTATTATTGGATATCTTTCAGTGAGGGTGAGGCGGGGGGTGAGGAGAGGTCTTGATGTTTAGGGTGGAGGACTATGGAGGTGGGATTGTTCAGGGCGGTGCCTAGGGGAGTTTAGTCGCTATCTTTCTTAGATATTTCTTTAAGTTTCGGTGAGGAGGGGGAGAGGGAGGTGAGCTTTCTTCTTGGGGGTTTTTATGTGTTAGAGCTAGTTGGAGTGGATCGTCTTCTGTTAGGGAGAATCTCACAATGAAATAGGAGAGAGGGATAGTAAGGGGGGGTATTTTAGGGTGTAATTCGATTTTCTTTTTTTTTGAGGGACGTGTATCTTTCTTTTATCTTTCGTTTCTAGTATCTATTTGGGTTTGCATGGGTAAGGAGGGATTGCGTCTCTTTTTCTAGGTTGGGGGATGAATTTTTCGTAATGTCTTTCTTTTCTTTTTCTTTTCTTCGTGCGTAGCTTCTTTTTTCTTGGATGGTGTCTTTTCTTTCTATTTTATCGGTCTATCTTTTGTGTGATTTCTACGATTTAGTCTTCATTCTTCTTGAATTTATTGACTTGTTTATCTTGAGGGTATGGAGATCTTCGTTTTATCTTTTCTTCCTTCATCGGTTTTTGTATCTTTGTTTTCTTATTAATCTTTCTTTTTTCTGTTTTTCTTTTCTTTTTTTATCTATCTTTTCTTCTTTATTCTTCGTTTTTTTATTTTGTCTTTATCTTTCTTCTCTATTCTTTTTTTATTTTTCTGTTTTCTTTTATTTAGGGGGGGGGTGTGTTATCTAGTCTTCTCTTTTTTCAATTTAAGATTTCTTGTTTCATTATCTTTGATTTTAGAGGTGAGGGGGGTGTTCTTTCTGGTTTGTTTTTTTCTTTGGGGAATTTATCTTTCTTTTGAGGATCTGGTGTTCTTTTACCTTTCTTTGGTCTTTCTGACTTATTGATTGTTTCTTTTTCTTTGGTGGGGGTCTTTCTTTGTTTATCTTGCTTTAGGTTTTCGTTCTTTTTTCTTTTCTAGTTAGGGTGGGGGTGACATTGTTTTAGGGTGGGGGATGAGGTTTTTTTTTATTTATTTTAGTCTTTGCTATTTTCTAATGTTATTTTATCTATTTCTTCTTTTTAATCTTTTTTCTTATCTTCTGGGGTGGATGGTTGAGGGATTTTTTTCTTCTGATTAATTTTTCATTTTATTGGGGTCTTTCTCTTTATTTACCTATCCCATTCCTTTTCTCGAACCTTCTTAGGTGCACACAATGAAAATAAAAAAAAAAAAACCTCTGTATCCTACAAAAACCGAACCAAGAACCCATCTCCCCCTATTGTCCCAATACCCCCCCATACGGGGCATAACGTACCAACCTATCTAGTCCACACTTAACCCCCCAATGATCCCGCAGATGGTGACTCAACCCCATAGTGGTTTAACCTCGTTACACATTGTATAACATTTTACAGCACCATGCGGCTGCACCTGTACTCTATTACTAACAAAAATGTTGGTCAGGTTACCTTCAATCACCTTAAAACAAAAAAAGTTGAAGGGAGTTATGAAAAAGATGCTCTATCTTGGCAGTGAAGGGAGTTCTCGGATTAGACCCAGTTTTGCTCTTGGCATCGTTATTCTCTTGTCATTGTTCTCCATAT
This sequence comes from Okapia johnstoni, assembly GCA_024291935.2. NCBI lineage: Eukaryota > Metazoa > Chordata > Mammalia > Artiodactyla > Giraffidae > Okapia > Okapia johnstoni. Next base: position 29,994,556 of record CM044326.1, read on the forward strand.
GCCCTGCTTCTGCCCTCTGGCAAGTCCTTGCTCAGCCACTTTTCTCCCTGGCTCTGTGTGAAGTGGGAGCATGCCTTCCTTGAGGACTGTACAGCTTTGACAACCTGCTTCTGGATGGTTGGAGATCCAAGTGCTGTTTTATGGTTTTACTTGTTTATTCAGGCCAGGCTTGTGGGGGTTTGGGGCAATATAGTTCTCCAGAAATTTCAGATCTATTTGCTTCTAAGCAGCTTATATTCCCAAAGATCTCTCAGACAGGTTTTCAACATTAGCAAAAAAGTAAGAGAAACTTCAAAATTTTCAAAAAGTAATAACTTGGTCAATACTCCTTGTGTTATTCCCATAATTTAGGTCAAGAAGAGGATCTTTCCTGAGGGTTTAATCTGTGAAAATCTGGATTATGACTTTGGTGAACTTTCCAGTCCCCCTTTATTCTGCTGGTTGTATATTTATTGATGTTGCTGTTGTATACTCTCTAGTTGGTGTTGGAATTAAACTCTACTATGTACTGGCTGCCTCATGAGATGATGCGATAGATGAGCCTGAATCAAAACCACATGATGATCACCACAACCACCATTTCACCTGGCAGGGAAAGCCACAACCATATCTAAGCTAGATGGATTAGATCTAGAATTCTAGACCAGGGCTCAGCAAACTGTAGTCTGTGGAGCAAACATGGCCAACCATCTATTTCTTTAAATAAAATTTTAGTGAACACTTACTTGTTTATATATTCATGATGCTTCTGTGCTACAACAGCAGAGCTGAGTATCTGCAACAGAGATAGTGTGGGTCACAAAGCCTACAATATTTACCTTCTGGCCCTTTGCAAGAAGATAAAAAAATTACCCATTCTTTTTTTTTTCTAATTTTTGATAAGATACATCCTGATATATCGGTGCACATATTTTTTAGCATTTTTCATATCTTTTTTTAAAATTGAAGTATAATTGATATACGATGTTGGGTTAGTTTCAGGTGTACAGCACAATCAGTTATATATGTATTTTTTCTTTTTCAGATTCTTTTCTCTTATAGATTATTACAAAATATTAAGCTCCATGTGCTATACAGTAGGTTCTTGTTGGTTTTATTGTATTTATTTTATATTTATTTATATTATGCATTATCATATATTATTTATATTTATTCATTTTGTTTTAAATTTTATTTCTTTTCTTTTGGTTGTGTTGGGGCTTTGTTGCTATGAACAGGCCCTCTCTGGTTGTGGTGAGCAGGGCCTACTCTCTGGCTGCAGCGTGTGGGCTTCTCCCTGCAGTGGCCTCTTGTTGCAGAGCGTGGGCTCCAGGGCGCACAGGCCTCAGCACTCGCAGCGCATAGACTCAGCAGTTGTGGCACACAGGCTCAGTTGCCCCGAGGCACATGGGATCTTCCCAGACCAGGGATCAAACCCGTGTCGCCTACAATGGCGAGAGGATTCTTAATCACTGGACCATCAGGCAGGTCCCAGTTATCTATTTTATACATAGTGGTGTGTATATGTTAATCCCAACCTCCCAATTTATCCCTCCCCCTGCCCTTTTCCCTTTGGTAACTATACTTTTGTTTTCTATGTATGTGAGTCTCTTTCTTTTTGTAAATAAGTTTGTTTCTATCTTTTTTTTTTTTAATTACCCATTCTTGTTCTAGACAATAATAGCCTCTTCCATGATCTGTCAGTGAGGACCAAAAGGGAGAGGAGAATGGAAAATTCCACTCTTTATACTACAAAGCTACAGAAAAATTCCACTCTTTATACTACAAATCTCCCTACCAAAAGGGAGGTGAGAATGGAAGATTCTGCTCTTTATACTACAAAACCAGTATGGTACCAGCACAAAAACAGAAATATAGATCAACGGAACAGGATAGGAAGTCCAGAGATAAACCCACACACCTGTGGTCACCTAACCTATGACAAAGGAGGTAAGAATGTTCGATGGAGAAAAGAGTCTCTTCAATAAGCAGTGTTGGGAAAACTGGACAGCTACATCTAAACGAATGAAATTAGAATACTCTCTAACACCATACACAGAAATAAACTCAAAATGGATTAAAGACCTAAATATAAGGCTGGATACTATAAAACTCTTAGAGGGAAACATAGGCAGAACACTCTATGACATAAATCACAGCAAGAACTTTTTCAACCCACCTCCTAGTGTGATGAAAATAAAAACAAAACTAAATGGGGTCACAGGTGAAAAATAAATAAATGGAAACTAACTAAACTTAAAAGCTTTTGCACAGCAAAGGAAACCATAAAACAAAAGACAACCTTCTCAATGGGAGAAAATATTTGCAAATGAAGCAATCAACAAGGGATTAATCTTCAAAATATACAAACAGTTCATGCAGCTCAATATCAAAACCCCCCAAACAACCCAATCAAAAAATGGGTGCAAGATCTAAACAGATATTTCTCCAAAGAAGACATACATGGCTAAAAAACACATGAAAAGATACTCAGCATCACTAATTATTCAGTTCAGTTCAGTTCAGTCACTCAGTAGTGTCCGACTCTTTGTGACCCCATGAACCGCAGCACACCAGGCCTCCCTGTCCATCACTAACTCCCGGAGTCTACCCAAACCCATGTCCATCGAGTCGGTGACGCCATCCAGCCATCTCATCCTCTGTTGTCCCCTTCTCCTCCTGCCCCCAATCCTTCCCAGCATCAGGGTCTTTTCCAATGAGTCAACCCTTCGCATGAGGTGGCCAAAGTATTAGAGTTTCAGCTTCAACATCAGTCCTTCCAATGAACACCCAGGACTGATCTCTTTTAGGATGGACTGGTTGGATCTTCTTGCAGTCCAAGGGACTCTCAAGAGTCTTCTCCAACACCACAGTTCAAAAGCATCAATTCTGCGGCACTCAGCTTTCTTCATCGTCCAACTCTCACATCCATACATGACCACTGGAAAAACCATAGCCTTGACTAGCCGGACCTTTGTTGGCAAAGTAATGTCTCTGCTTTTAAATATGCTATCTAGGTTGGTCATAACCTTCCTTCCAAGGAGTAAGCGTCTTTTAATTTCATGGCTGCAGTCACCATCTGCAGTGATTTTGGAGCCCCCAAAAATAAAGTCTGACACTGTTTCCAGTTTCCCCATCTATTTCCCATGAAGTGATGGGGCCAGATGCCATGATCTTAGTTTTCTTAACGTTGAGCTTTAAGCCAACTTTTTCACTCTCCTCTCTCACTTTCATCAATAGGCTCTTTAGTTCTTCTTTGCTTTCTGCCATAAGGGTGGTGTTATCTGCATATCTGAGGTTATTGGTATTTCTCCCGGCAATCTTGATTCCAGCTTGTGTTTCTTTCAGCCCAGCGTTTCTCATGATGTACACTGCATATAAATTACATAAGCAGGGTGACAACATACAGCCTTGACGTACTCCTTTTCCTATATGGAACCAGTCTGTTGTTCCATGTCCAGTTCTAACTGTTGCTTCCTGACCTGCATACAGGTTTCTCAAGAGACAGGTCAGATGGTCCGGTATTCCCATCTCTCTCAGAATTTTCTACAGTTTATTGTGATCCACACAGTCAAAGGCTTTGGTATAGTCAATAAAGTAGAAATAGATGTTTTTCTGGAACTCTCTTGCTTTTTCGATGATTATTAGAGAAATACAAATCAAAACTACAATGAGGTATCACCTCACACAGATCAGAATGGCCATCATTAAACAACCTACAAACAGTAAATGCAGGAGAGGGTGTGAAGAATAGGGAATCCTCCTACACTTGGTGGGAATGTAAATTGATACCTCCACTATAGAGAATAGTATGAGGGTTTATTTAAAAACTAAAAACAGAGATACCATATGATCCAGTAATCCCACTCCTATATCTGAACAAAATCATAATTCAAAGAGATACATGCATCCCAGTGTTCATTGTGGCACTATTGTCAATAGCCAGGACATGGAAGGAACCTAAATGTCCACCAACAGAGGAATGGATAAAGAAGAGGGGTACAGATATACAATGGAATATGACTCAGCCATAAAAAAAGAATGAAATAATGCAGTTTGCAGCAACATGGATGGACCTCAAGATCATCATACTGAGTAAAGTAAGTCAGACAGAGAAAGATGAATATGTTGATATCACTTACATATGGAATCTAAAAAATGGGTACAAATGAACTTATCTACAAAACAGAAATAGAGTTATAGATACAGAAAACAAATTTCTGGTTACCAGGGGGAAAGGGTGGGAGGAGGGATAAACTGGGAGATTGGGATTGACATATATACACTATTATGTTTAAACTAGATAGCTATTAAGGAGCTATGTATAGCACAAGGAACAGTACTCAATACTCAGCAATGACTTATTTGGGAAAAGACTCTCAAAAAGAGTGACTATATGTATATGTATAACCGATTCACTTTTGTACACCTGAAACCGACCCAACATTGTAAATCAACTATACTCCAATAAAAATTTTTTAAAAAATAAAAAAAATTCCACTCTCACCTGAAGAAACTTACTCATGCCCTCAGGAATTGAAACAGGAAAAGGTAAGACTTTTCATTATCAATCTTGGGCTGAATCACCCATGGATACCAAACTTGTTACAATAGATCTGCTCTTGAAATCCACCTGATCAATGACTAACCCCACTTCAGTTTGAGCCAGTCATCGCCAGTCATTGCCAATCATTTATATTTAATCTAAACCCCTCATTTTCCCCCAAATCTATATGAACCCCATCTTTTACTTTGTTCACAGACATTATCTGTCTCCTTGCAGTTCTCCCTTGCCTGGCAAGAAAAAATTTCCACTTTTTTTTTTCTTTCCAGTTTTAAAGAATTGTGATTCCTCTAATACTGCAAATCTAAACTATAGTGACTTAACAAAATAGAAGTTTATTTCCTGCTCACCTAATAGCCTTGAACAGGTGTTCAGCTTTGTGGGGCAGTTCTTATCTTCCTTGTCATTCATGGATCCAGCTGCATACAGCTGGCAGAAGAGGAAAGAGAGTTCCCCTGTGTGTGGGTATTGTGGGAGGTATTTACTAGACCGATCCTGGAAGTGGCACCTCACTTGTTGTTATTCAGTCACTAAGTGTCTGACTCTTTGTGACTCCATGGACTGCAGCGCACCAGGGTCCCCTGACTCAGATTCATGTCCTTTGAGTCTTTGATGCTGTCTAATCATCTCACCCTCTGCCGCCCAATTCTCCTTTTGCCTTTAATCTTTCCCAGCATCAGGGTCTTTTCCAATGAGTCAGCTCCTTGCATCATATGGCCAAAGTATTGGAGCTTCAGCATCAGTTCTTCCAATGGACACCCAGGACTGATTTCCTTTGGGATAGATTGGTTGGATCTCCTTGCAGTCCAAAGGACTCTCAAGAGTCTGCTCCAGCACCACAATTTTAAAGCATTAATTCTTTGGTGCTCAGCCTTCTTTATGGCCCTTCTTTATGCTCTCACATCCGTACATGACTACTGGAAAAACCATAGCTTTCACTATACGGACCTTTGTTGGCAAAGTGATGTCTCTGCTTTTTAATATGCCGGCTAGGTTTCCATGGGGTCGCAAAGAGCTGGACATGGCTGAGCAACGAAGCACAGCACAGCACAGCTAGGTTTGCTTAGCTTTTGTTCCAAGGAACAAACATCTAATTTCTTGGCTGCAGTCACTATCTGTGGTGATTTGGGAGCCCAGGAAAATAAAATCTGTCCCTGCTTCCACTTTTTCCCCTTCTATTTGCCATTAAGTGATGGGACCAGATGTCTTGATCTTAAGTTTTTTTAATGTTGAGTTTTAAGTCAGCTTTTTCAGTCTCCTCTTTCACCCTCATCAAGAGGCTCTTTAGTTCCTCTTCACTTTCTGCCATTATAATGGTTTCATCTGCATATCTGAGGTTGTTGGTATTTCTCCTGGCAGTCTTGATGCCAGGCTGTGATCCATCCAGCCCAGCATTTTGCATAATGTACTCTGCATGGAAGTTAAATAAGTAGGGTGACAATATACAGCTTTGTCGTACAACTTTCCCAATTGTTCCATGTCCGGTTTTAACTTCAACAGTGGCAACCACTTGACCTGTATACAGGTTTCTCAGGAGACAGGAAAGGTGATATGGTATTCCCATCTCTTTAAGCACTTTTCACAGTTTGCTGTGATCCACACAAAGGCTTTAGTATAGTCAATGAAGCAGAAATAGATGGGTTTTTTTTTGGCCATTTCTTTGCTTTCTCTAGGATCCAACAAATGTTGGCAATTTGATCTCTGATTCCTCTACCTTTTCTAAACCCAGCTTGTACATCTAGAAGTTCTCATTTTGCATACTGCTGAGGCCTAGCTTGAAGGATTTTAAGCATAACCTTGCTAGCATGTGAAATGAGTGCAACTGTACAGTAGTGTGAACATCCTTTGGCATTGCCCTGCTTTGGGATTGGAATGAAAACTGACCTTTTCCAGTCCTGTGACCACTGCTGAGTTTTCCAAAGTTGCTGGCATGTTGCGTGCAGCACTTTAACAGCATCATCTTTTAGGATTTGAAATAGCTCAGCTGGAATTCCAACCCTTCCACTAGCTTTGTTCATAGTAATGCTTCCTAAGGCCCACTTATTTGAATACCCCGACTCATCTTACATTTCATTGGACAAAATTTATTCTAGACGTTGTATCAAATTTCAAAGGACAGAATATATGTTAGTAGGGAGTCAGAAGTCTCTACTACAGAGTATAAATCAAAAGACATCTTTTTTCAAAAACTTTTTATTTTTTATTGGGGTATAGCCGATTAACAATGTTATGATAGTTTCAGGTGTTCAGCAAAGGGACTCAGCCATACATATACATATATCCATCCTCCCCCAAACTGCTCTCCCATCCTGGCTGCCACATAACATTGAGCAGAGTTCCCTGTGCTATACAGTAGGTCCTTGCAGAAAGCATCTTAATTTTTTTCTTCCACTGGCCCTTTAGTTTATTCTGTATGGCTGGTTTTCCCTTGCCCCTTTTACCTGGGTCAAGTCCATCAACTTTTCGAATCACTCTTAGGTGTTAAAAGTCCTCCTGAAATGCTAGTCTCCCAAACAACATCAGTTAATTAACAGAAATGCCCAGCTCCCTCTAACAGTCATCACTCTAAAACTGATTTAAAATTGAGGCTCCTTCCTCTCTCCCAGCATGGGCCTCTAGGATGTGCGTCACCTCCTATGAAAAAATTTTGTGTGATCAGTTCCATTCCTTCTTCATTCAATGCTTCCACTTTCCTCATCTTGTTGCTCTGTCATCCTTCCAAGCTGAGTGGCTGTTTATTCATCTGGTGTGTTTGTAGAGATTAGAAAAAGGTCCCCCTTCTGAGTGAATGCAACCCCATGTGAGACCACTGTGCCTCTGTTTGAAGTAGGAAAAGGCGACTCTTCCTCCAAGTAGGCACAGCCCCATACCAGGGCATATGGTTTGGAGACTGAAAGCATGCTGGATTTCAGCCCCCTTTGGCCCCTACAGCCAGGCGCCCTTTTCAGTGAATGACTTTATACAACCATGAAGCTAGTTGAGGTTGGAACATATGGAGGAAGTCACAGGGGAGACAGTAATGTTTGTACTTGACTTGTGCTGTCATGGGTGACATCTGCCTTCTCTAGGGTTCAGAGATGTTTAAGGTTTACTCTTTATTTATTTATTTTTGCAGGCTGTATTTATGAGTTCTTTTTTTTTAATTAATTTATATTTTATTGAAGGTAATTGCTTTACAGAATTTTGTTGTTTTCTGTCAAACCTCAACTTGAATCAGCCATAGGTATACATATACATATTTCTGAGTTCTTTAAAGCTCCATCATTCCATCTTTGAGGATCTCATCTCTGCACCTGTTTTTTTTTTTTTTTTAAGTATGTATTTACCTGTATGTTAGTTGTGGTATGTGGGATCTAGTTCCCTGACCAGGGATCAAACCTGGGCCCCCTGCATTGGAAGTACCAAGTCTTAGCCACTGGATGAGCATTCAGGTCCCCTTTCTGTACTTGCTTTCACATAGATGAGTACGTTGCCCTTGTAGTTGTTTGTTCATAATTCTTTCTTGAGACTTGGCGTCTGGTGATACGCCTCTAACCTTCCTTCTGCTGAAGTCCACTCACTTCTTTAGGCAGCTTTCTTGAACAGGATCCAAGACAGTACTTCTCCAGAGTTCTTGCCTGTATGTACCACACGTGGACTAGAGAAAACATGCTCATTTGACCCACTGTTGGGAAATCTGTTATATCCCAAACTGTAGTCTCGTCTCTTCCCCACGGATGGTTAAGCCAGACCTTTATTTTTTACACATCCCAGATGTAACTGAGATCTGAGCCACTGTGTCTCAGATTGGAAGGAACATACATATGGCCACATGACCCCAGCCAAATTCCTTATACAAGGGGCACACACAACTCTGGATGAGGTTGGGGATGGTGGCAATGCCCCAGTACAAAATATAATCACTTTCTCTAAAACCCTTGAATCTCCTATCTCTTTTCTACCTCTCCAGCAGCTTTGGTAAGCTGGAGGTGGGTGGTGAACTAAGAGTAAAAAACTGGTTTTTCTACATTCTCCTTTTGGAAATCCTGTGTTGGTGAATTTTCATCTAACTTTGAATATGACCTTACTGTTTTGGGATCTCAGCCAAATCTAAGACTAAGTGAGGTTCATTTAAATGTTTCATCTATACATATCTCTGGAAGTATATACAGGGAACAGAAATATTGGATATCTTTGAGGGAAATTTGTTGGCACAGGGAAGTTGTGGGAGGGAGAATTTTTCACACATACTCTTTTGAACTGTTTTAATTTTAAACGATATATATGCAGTACCTATTTAAGAAATTTACCTTCTAAATATATACTAAAGTACGCTCCTGCAATAGAGCACTTTCCAACTCTTAAGAAAAATGAGCTAAAAATTCTGATGTAGAAAAAAATCTCAAAGATGTTGTTAAGAAAAGGAAGATTCAGAAGGTTTCATAATGCACCTATTTATATACAATAAAATTATGTGTAATTACATGTTTTTAACAATAAAAATAATTATTTTTTTCAGAATAATTTTATTGGGATAGACTAAGTTATGTTGTAACAGCATATTAAACTTGAAATCTCACTTGCTTACCACAGAAAAGGCTTATATTTCTGGGGCATACGCATGTCCGTTGAGTGATAAGCAACTCTTTTAGGGCAGCTGTTCTGTTCTCCATATGGTGACTCAGGGATCCAGGGTGTTTCCATCTTGTGGCTCCTCCACCTAAAGGCATGGCCCCACAGTTGCTGCAGCATCGGAGAGAGCTGGCGCTAAACACTTCGGCTGAGGAGGACACATATCAATTCTGCTTGTGATCCTTGAAGCAAAACTAGTCTCATGGGCCCTGCCTCGCTACGAGGCAGAGTAGGCAATATTGTCATTCTTCAAGTTGAGGAAGAAGAAAATAAAATGGGTTTCAGTGTCTTGTGACATTGTTTCTGCCACAAGGACACATGCACAGAAAGGTAAGATAAGGGACTTCCCTGGTGGCTCAGTGGCTAAGACTCCTTGTTCCCAATGCACGGGGCCTGGGTTCAATCCCTGGTCAGGGAACTAGATCCCACATACTGCAACTAAACAAGTTTTTTTTTAAAAAGGTAACAAGAGGAGGGAATCTGAGGACCTGAAATCAGAAGACTTACTTTTCACAGTACTCTTCACTACATTCACTTTGTTGTTTAGATATTTTTAAACCATTGGGTCATGTATGCCTTTTCAACTGAAGGAACAATTACATTTAATATCAATGGATACTAAAACTAGTTTTAAGAGGAATAGGAATAGTGTAAAAATATCTCCCCACATGATACTTATTAATTACAAATGGACAAAGTTTAATTTTACAATGGGAAACGTGACAGACACTGCCTTAATTTAGGGGTCAAGTCAATTAGCATCACCAGTAATGGGACAAATAGACATCGTGTACCTCCTGATTTAGTGAACTGAGAAGAACACAGCATCATTTTTGTGATATTCCTGCCAAAATTGCATAGCCTGAACTTAATCATGGGGAAAAAACAGATAAAGCTTGAAGGACTTATAAAAAGTATCTTGCCTGTCATTCTTCAAGTGACAAAATAATTAAAGGCAAAGAAAGACTGAAGAATTAATCTAGGTTGAAGGAACTAAAGAGACAAGTCAACTAAATGCAATTTGAAATCCTGGATCGGATCCTGAACCAGAAAAATACTATTTTCCCCTTGGCTGTAAAGGTTATTATTGGGACTTCCCTGGTCATGCTCCCAGTGCAGGGGGTCTGGGTTTGATCCCTCGTCAGGGAGCTAGAACTCCAGTGCTGCAACAAAGACCTGGTACAGCCACATAAATGAAAATAGATATAAGAAAAAATAAAGGACATTTTTAAGACAATTTATGATATCTGAATAAAATCTGTAGGTTAAGTGGTATTTTTTTTTAAGATTTATTTATGTATTTAGTTTTAGGTTTTGGCTGTGGTGGGTCTTTGTTGCTCTCCATAGGCTTCTTCTCATTGCGACAAGCAAGGGCTACTCTTCATTGTGGTGCTCGAGTTTCTCATTGAGGTGGCTTATCTTGTTGCAGAGCACGGACCCTAGGATGTGATGGCTTTAGCAGTTGCAGCCCGTGGGCTCTGTTGTTGTGGCTTCTGGGCTCTAGGGCACAGGCTCAATAGTTGTAGGCACAGACTTAGTTGCTCTGCTGCATGTGGGATCTTCCCCGACCAGGGATCGAACCCCTGTCCCTTGCATTGCAAGGTGGATTCTTAACCACCGTACCACCAGGGATGCTCCAGATGACGTTATTGTAACAATAACATTTTTTTGATTTTATAATTGTGCTATTGTTTTGTAAAAGAATGTCTTTGTTTTAGGAAACACAAACTCAAAAATCTTTAGGGGTAAAGGGGCATCATATCTGCAATTTACTCTCAAATGATCACAGGGCTCAGGAAGTAATTATATATTATGTGCATACATACATATATATGTAGAGAGAGGAAGGTGGGAGAGAGGGTAAGAACAATAAAGCAAATGTGGTAAAATGTTAACATTTTGAGAATTTGAATAAAAGGTATATGGGAGGTCTTTGTATTTTTCACACAGCCATTCTATAACTCTGAAGTTCTTTCAAAATAAAAAGGTTTTAGAAGTGACCAGTTAAAAATTCCCTGGTGGTCCAATGATTAGGACTCTCAGTGTTTTCGCTGCTGGGGCCTGAGTTTGATCCCCGATAGGGGAACTAAGATTCCACAAGCCATGACATGCCCCCCAAAAAGTGAAGTAACTCTGCATATTAAGTTTGTGACTTCTAAACACAATACTGATTAGCAAATTCTACTTGTAATAGGATAAATGTACAGAGTAATTATTTTCAAATTATCTCTCACAGACTTACAGTGAGAATCAAATGTTATAACATGTGTAAATGCAGACTGCTGTCATTATTTGCATTGTTTACGTGCGAATACATTGTTTTCATTATTATTATTATTTTCACTTCGGCTGAAGTGGGTGGTTCCGACTGGAGAGTAATAGAAGTTGAGGTTGAAAGAGTGACAGGAGAAAAAGACAAAATCTTTTAATTTTGAAAAAGATACTGAATGCCAGGCAAGGGGGCTTAGGTTTTGCCCTGTGAAGGTCAACTTTGGATACTGAAATGTTGAGTACCAAACTGGGATGAGGGAAGCTGAGTTCTTAGCAGTGCTGGTAGTCTCCTGAGGGATCAGCTGAAGAATGTTTCAGCCTCCTCGTTTTAGTTAAACTGGTGGGTTTTGCAGATGAGGCATTTTCTTATGAGGATTCAAAGATTGAGAGGGCAGATAAAGAAAAACAAGGAGATAAGAAATGTCACATCACCAAGACTAGCTACATAAATTGGGGGACCCATTGTGAAATGAAAGTGCAGGGCCTCCTGTTCAGAAGTTAAGGAGAATTTCAAAACAGTAACAGCAGAAGGTTAAATCAAGTCAGGGTTCCTACTGAGCATGGGGCTTCATGTGACAGCACAAGCCACAAACCCGTGAAGCTGGCCTTGTACACACAATCCACCAAGGATGTCCACATTCTGTCATTCACCCAAGGTTACTAGGTGCTTTCAGCTGAAAGGGACTGGAACCTGATTCAAAACGGCTTCAGCTATAAGGAAATGCAGACAGCAGAAGATTGTTCTTCAGGCGTAGTATGAGCAATGGCATTTGAAGTCATAAAGGCCCAGGTTCTTTGGGGCAAATCTCTGCACTCAGCATATGGGATTTGCCCTCAGGCCCCATAACAACCAATGTAGGAAGTGGGCTACCTCCTCCTGTTCTCTTTGAATGGAGTAAAGATGCCTTTCCCAGGTGGTGGTTTAGTTGCTAAGTCAGGTCTGACTCGTGCGATTCCATGGACTGTAGCCTGCCAGGCTCCTCTGTCTATGGGATTTTCCAGGCAAGAATACTGGAATGGTTTGCCATTTCCTTCTCCAGGGTATCTTCCTGACTTAGGGATTGAACTCAGGTCTCCTGCATTGTAGGCAGATTCTTTACCAACTGAGCTACCAGGGAAGCCTCTCACATTTTCTTAGTAAGGTCCCATATCCACAGCAGGAGGTATGTGGAGCCATGATTGAATTAAGCAATCAGGATGCTCTTCCTGTAGCTCCGAGTGGGGTCTCCTTCCGCTGAACCTCAGCGAGGAGGGTGGACAGCTAAACAAAATCCGGGCTCTGGTGGGAAAGAGGAGAATGATTTTTTGCAATGGTCTCCGACACACTGCTGATTTCAGAACTGCTGATACAAAGGCAGGGTGGTGGGTTAGCAACACCATGCTGTGTGAGAGGCAACAATGTTACACAGTTTAACCTTAGGAGGGTCACAAAAGTATATTTTTATTTCAATAAAGACATGTTTATTCTTATGTATATATTTAAAAAATAAATTGTAAGGGGAAAACCAAAAGCACCAACCATAAAGAAAAAATTGATAATTCAAGCTTACTAAAATGAAGAATTATTGTTCATCAAAGACACCATTAAGGGAGCAAAAAGGCAAGCCACAGAGAGGGTGAATGTATTTGCAATACATGTATCAGACAGCAGACACTTACCAAGAGTATGCACACACACACATACACACACATCAAATATACATATACAGGAATGGGGAGGGGAGAGGCGGGGGAGGTGGGACAAGAAGCTGTGTGTAACTTGGGCAAGTCAAAGAAGAGTCCCTGGGGTTCTGAAGCAAACCCATGCCATCTACAGTGGAGAATTCAACACCCTTTGAAAAATATATACACATATTACAATACAAAAAATCAGTAAGAAAAAACTAGATAACTCAATTAACTAAAGGGCAAAGAACAAGAACAAATACTTGACAAAAGAGGATATACAATTGACCGATAAACATGAAAAATTTTCAGCCTCATTAGTCATCAGGGAAATACAATTAAAAACCACAATGAGATACCACTTTATGCCAGTGAGAATGGCTAAAATTAAAATGACTGATATCAAGTGTAGCTGAGGATGTGAAACAACTAGAACACTCATTCAGTGCTCCTAAGAGGACAAACTGGTACAGCCAGTTGGAAAACTATTTAGCAGTACCTAGCAAAACTAAAAATGTCTATGACTCTTTTAACTCTTAAGTATGTATCCTCAGACAGGCATACATGTGTATACTAGAAGACACAAGCAAGAACATTCAGAGCAGTGTTATTCATAATAGCTAAGACCTGGAAGCAACTTAATTGTCCATCAGCGGTAGCAAGGATGAACAGATTGAGGTGCCATTACACAAAAAAAAATACTACATATCAATGAGAAAAAAGAAATGATTGCCATATACAGCAAAACAAAAATGTGAACTTCACAGACATAATGTCAAAAGAATGAAACCAGCCAAGAAAGAATACACATGGTATAACTTATTCCATTTATATTAAGCTCAAACATGGGTGACTGAGCACAGTCATACTCACAGCAGTGTTACTCACAATAGCCAAAAGTTGGAAGAAGCCTGTGTCTGGTGACAGATGAATAAAAAAATAAAGTGTGGTATAGGTTTACAATGGAATCACTCAGGCTTAAAAAGGAAGGAAATTCTGACATATACTACAACCTGGATGGACTTTGAGGATATTATACTAAGTGAGATAAGCCAGTCATAAGAAGACAAATACTGTAAGATTTCCCTTACATGAAGTATTTATTTATTTATTTAAAACATTTATTTATTTATTTGGCTGTGCCAGGTCTTAGCTGCAGTTTGTGAGATCGAGTTCCCCAACCAGAGATCAAACTCGGGCCTCCTGAATTGGGAGTGCAGAGTCTTAGCCACTGGACCACCAGGTAAGTCTCTGTTGTTGTTCAGTCACTAAGTCCTGTTCGACTCTTTGAGACCCCATGGACTGCAGCACGCCAAGCTTCCCTGTCCTTCACTATCTCCCAGAGTTTGCTCAGACTCATGTCCATTGAGTCGATGATGCCATTTAACCATCTCATCCTCTGTCGCCTCCTTTTCTTCCTGCCCTCAATCTTTCCCAGCATCAAAGTCTTTTCTAGTGAGTTGTCTCTTCTCATCAGGTGGCCAAATTATTGTAGCTTCAGCTTTAGCATCCTTCCTTCCAATAAATATTCAGTGTTGATTTCCTATAGTATTGACTGGTTTGATCTCCCTACATGAGGTATTTAGAGTAGTCAAAGGCACAGGGATGAAAGGAAAATGGAGGTTGCCAGGAGCTGGGAGGAGCGGGGGCAGGGAGTTTTTTAATGGGGGGTTTCAGTTTGGGAAGAGGAAGAGTCCTCAGGATCGGTTGTATAAGAGTGTGAATGTACTTAGCACTCCTAAACTATACACTTAGAAATGTCTAAGATGGTAAATTTTATGTTATGTGTGTTTGACCACAGTTTAAAAAAATTTTTTTAAGGCAGGTGAATGAATCTGTGGTGACAGAGGAATAGTGGTTACTTTGGAGGAGAGACATGGACTGAAAGGGAGAATGAATGGGGCTTCTGTGGGTGCTAGTAATTTCTGTTTCTTAAGCTTGGTGATGATCACCTGGTGAATTCACTTGGAATTTATGCACTTTTATGTATGTATATTACCATGGGATACATGGTGATGAGTTGCCCAGATTGCCCTTCAAGGAAGGACCTGCTGCCCAGCTGCAGGGAGAGTGGTCATCGGACAGTCTCCAGCTGTCAGTTCCCTCAGAGTATACAGAGGGCTGCCTTGCCTGAGGTCACCCCTTCCTGGGGCAGCCTGCATCTGGTGACTGAGCAAGGTAGGGGGTATAAAGATCCAGCCATTTAGACTTGATGTTGGACAAGTCTGATGGAACTTCTCACTCCAGGGTGAGCTGCTGATTGGCTGAGACTCTGTTGAGCCTGCAGCACAGGTTAACTCCCCCTCTGCCCAATCCTGCTCTCACTCCCTTCCTTTCACAGGTGTGGCTCTCTAACAAGCATTTTACTTATTTATTTATTTTTTAACTGTGCCATGCAGCATGCAGGATCTCAGTTCCCTGATCAGGGATCGAACCTGCACCCCCTGTAGTGAAAACATGGAGTCTTAACCACTGGATCGCCAGAGAAGTCCTCATCTGATAAACATTTTACATCCCAAACTCTGTCTCAGCATCTTCTTGAGAACCTGACCTTTGACAGTTGGTAGCAGAAGCAGATGAGAAAGCTGATGATAAGATGGTGTTTTAGAAATTGATCACCACCCATCTGACGGCAACCCACTCCAGTACTCTTGCCTGGAAAATCCCATGGACGGAGGAGCCTGGTAGGCTGCAGTCCATGGGGTCGCAAAGAGTCGGACAAGACTGAGTGACTTCACTTTCACTTTTCACTTTCATGCATTGGAGAAGGAAATGGCAACCCACTCCAGTATTCTTGCCTGGAGAATCCCAGGGGCGGGGTAGCCTGGTGGGCTGCCATCTATGGGGTCGCGCAGAGTCGGACACGACTGAAGCAACTTAGCAGCAGCAGCAGCAGCATCTGACAAGGAAGACCCCCTTGCCGGAGGTAGGTGGAACACACCAGTGGTGAGTTGGGAGGGTGGGCCAATAGAACAGAATGCTCTGGAGGCCATAATGTACTAGATGACTGAGATGTGTGGAGGGACTAGTGGTACATGGATGATAAATTCAATGGCTATTGCTAATCTGACTGGATGTGCACATCTCATGCTAAAGTCAAGGTCCTGGTTGGAAAAAACCTGAAATTCTGACACATGGAATGAAGATATCAAGGTGGACGTTTCTAAACATTTTAATTCCATGAATTCCTTTGAACCTTCTGAGCTTGCAGAATGGCCCAGTCCTCCCTCGTAAGAGCCAGCATTGCCTCTCTGCTGGGGGACAGTGCAGATGTCCCTGCCTCACAAATCAACAAGTTCCCATCATGAGGTACCCCCACTCCCTTCCCAGGCACTTGGCCTACACTAGGTTAACTGCAGCATAACCCAGCTATGGAAGTGCTGATCGTGATAAGGGAAGGAAGGGATTGTGACCCAAAGGAGCAGCAAGGTCTAGCCAGCATATATCCACAGGAGCCAGAGGGGATACATATGGAACTGGGCTCTAAGGGTACTTGATGAAGGGGAAAGAAACATAAAGTTAGAAATGGAAGAGTTTATTGACTTGGGATCCTTCTCTTGAATTACAAGATTCAGTGTCCTGGCAAAGACCAGGAGATGGTACAAACTCACCACTAGGATGGATCCTGGAAGCATGGAAAAAGCTATGATCCATGCTACATGTGTTCATGCTAAGTCACTTCAGTTGTGTCCGACTCTTTGCAACCCATGGACTGTAGCCCTCCAGGCTCCTCTGTTCTTCTCTAGGCAAGAATACTGAAGTGAGTTCCCATTCCCTTCTCCAGGGGATCTTCCTGATCCAGGGATTGAACCCAGGTCTCCTGCATTGTAGGCAGATTCTTTACCATCTGAGCTACTAGGGAAGCCTTATCCATGCCACAGGAAGATTAAATGTGGAAGATGATGAAGGGGGATTTAAAGACTCAGGTAAGTGAGAATGTCGAATAGATTATGGATAACTAGACCTGCTAATAAAGGACGGAAATGATATGGACCTAACAGAAGCAGAAGATATTAAGAAGAGGTGGCAAGAATACACAGAAGAACTGTACAAAAAAGATCTTCACGACCCAGGTAACCACAATGGTGTGATCAATCACCTAGAGCCAGACATCCTGGAATGCAAAGTCAAGTGGGCCTTAGGAAACATCACTACGAACAAAGCTCTTGGAGGTGATGGAATTCCAGATGAGCTATTTCAAATCCTAAAAGATGATGCTGTTAAAGTGCTGCACTCAACATGCCAGCAAATTTGGAAAACTCAGCAGTGGCCACATGACTGGAAAAGGTCAGTTTTCATTCCAATCCCAAAGAAAGGCAATGCCAAAGAATGCTCAAACTACTGCACAATTGCATTCATCTCACAAGCTAGCAAAGTAATGCTCGAAATTCTCCAAGCCAGGCTTGAACAGTACGTGAACCATGAAATTCTAGATGTTCAAGCTGGATTCAGAAAAGGCAGAGAAACCAGAGATGAAATTGCCAACATCCGCTGGATCATCGAAAAAGCAAGAGAATTCCAGAAAAATATCCACTTCTGCTTTATTGACTATGCCAAAGCCTTTGACTGTGTGGATCACAACAAACTGTGGAAAATTCCTCAAGAGATGAGAATACCAGACCACTGGACCTGCCTCCTGAGAAATCTGTATGCAGGTCAGGAGGTAACAGTTAGAATTGCACATGGAACAACAGACTGGTTCCAAATTGGGAAAGGAGTACGTCAAGGCTGCATATTGTCACCCTGTTTATTTAACTTATATGCAGAGTACATCATGAGAAACCCTGGGCTGGATGAAGCACATGCTAGAATCAAGATTGTCAGGAGAAATATCAATAACCTAAGATATGCAGATGACACCACCCTTATGGCAGAAAGTGAAGAAGAACTAAAGAGCCTCTTGATGAAAGTGAAAAAGGAGGGTGAAAAAGTTGGCTTAAAACTCAACATTCAGAAAATGAAGATCATGGCATCTGGTCCCATCACTTCATGGCAAATAGATGGGGAAACAGTGGAAACAGTGAGAGACTTTCTTGGGCTCCAAAATCACTGCAGATGGTGACTGCAGCCATTAAATTAAAAGATGCTTGCTCCTTGGAAGAAAAGTTATGACCAACCTAGACAGCATAATAAAAAGCAGAGACATTACTTTGTCAACAAAGGTCCGTATAGTCAAAGCTATGTTTTTTCCAGTGGTCATGGATGGATGTGAGAGTTGGACTATAAAGTTGAGCACCGAAGAATTGATTCTTTTGAACTGTGGTGTTGGAGAAGACTCTTGAGAGTCCCTTGGACTGCAAGGAGATCCAACCAGTCTATCCTAAAGGAAATCAGTCCTGAATATTCATCGGAAGGACTGATGCTGAAGCTGAAACTTCAATACTTTGGCTACCTGATGCAAAGAACTGACTCATTTGAAAAGATGCTTATGGTGGGAAAGATTGAATGTGGGAGGAGAAGGGGATGACAGAGGATGAGATGGTTGGATGGCATCACTGACTCGATGGACATGAGTTTGAGTGAGCTCTGGGAGCTGATGATGGACAGGGAAGCAGTCCATGGGGTCGCAAAGTCAGACATGACTGAGCGACTGAACTGAACTGAGACCTGTCAAATAAATTATGGTCCATGAAAATAATCAAAAACATTATTTACCACGGCCATAAAAATTTTGTTGTGGGTTGGTGAGAAGCCCTCCAAAATCTCTAAAATATTTAAGTGGTAGCTCTCCTCTGTAGACTAGCACTGATGATAGAAGATACTGTTCTAGAACTTGACTCACTATAGCAATGAGGATAACTGGACCCTGAGACAATAAAGGCCAAGTAGCGGTGCTTAACTTCCAGAAACTAGGGAATAATAATTATCATAGTGGCTGGTAAGTCTGGAGTGGCAGTCAGGAGAACCTGGCCCAGAGAGTTATGGTTAACAGAGCAAAACATCCCTGGAGGTAGAATAGATGGGCAACTGTCAAGGGTACTAGCAGCCGCACCAGCTTGTACCAGCTGAAGAAATTAAGGATAGATGATTGGAAGACTGAAAGTAACAGCCTCAAGAAAAAGTCACAATCCCTTGCCCAGTGTCCAGACTTAAGCCAGTTTTCAGACCATGACTGAAGAAGTAGAGAGTCCTTAGGAGGAAGGACCTTCAACACTACAGCAAGAGTACGTGATTCCCTTCTGCTCATAATTGCCTTCTTGGGGTGGAGGACCACGTACATCTCAATGGGATGGAGTCCTTCAGTTTGGACAGAATTGTATTCCTGTTTATTTTCAGACACGCAGTTTGCAAGCTGGAATAGTGGTCTCTTGGGGTTCTCAGGAATCCAGAGGACTGTTGATAAGAGTGGTGGCCATAGATTACAAACTCTGCCATGGAGAAGCTGACACCAACACGCCTGGGAAACTGGGGAGAAGGCCCAGGTAGCTCCAAAGGTGTGGGAGGGCTTGTGATCCTCTAGGCTTCCCCATGGCTACTGCAGCCTAGTGTCTTGGTTAGGGGAGGTTTAGAGAGGCATGGTTGCTATGACATAACAACATTGTGACATCACTAAAGCAATAGGCAGCAATGCCTTTGTCGCCTCCCTTTGTCTCATGGGAATTTAGAAAGAGATCTATGGTAAGGATAAAAGGAGGGGAATTATCTTTTTTATGAGGTCAGGCTGCCTTCCTGATATGCTTAATTTCTTCTTTCACTTCCTGTAAATTACGCCCATTCTAATATTTCCTAGGTCAACATTACCCATGAAATAGGAATAAGTTCTATCCCAGCTGCATTTCTAAAGAAACAGTAAAAACTCTCTGGGAGCATTAGGAATCTGTGAGTATTATCAGTTTATGGGTAAGAGAGTTCTTTATCAGTTACCCCTCCCTGAGAACCTAGGTAGGAAAAGAAGGCCTCATTTGTAATTTGTTATCAGTCTTTCCCCGATAGAGACCTATGACCATTTACTGGTGTAACTGCACTGGGAAAGGAGGAATACAGACGTATCAAGGTCTGTTGAATACAGCGTCTATGTTCACAATGATACTGGAGACCTCAAGTATCATCTTCCCTTTCCCCATTAGAGCTGAAGGTCAGGAAATAGATGGAATTCTGTCTTAGGTTTGACTTACAGTGGGTCCACCGGGTTCTTGGACCCACTCAAGGGTCACTTCCCTATGTGTATAGTTGAGGTTAGCTTACTCATGAGGATCAACACAGAAAAGTGCTGAGAGTGGGGATAACAGAGATTGGTTCCATTCTTAAGCAAACAAAGGCTGTAGGATGCTGGCTTCAGTCATATCTGTTTAATTCACCATTCACCTCTGTAGAGCCCAGATGAATCCTGGAGGGTGACCACAGACCTCTATGAGCTCAGCCAGGTCCTAGAGCCCTGACTGAAGCTGCTGTGCCAGGTATGGTATATATACTAGAGCACATTACATTGGCCTTATGTATATGCAATGCAACCACTGACTTGGCCAATCAGGGAAAAAAAAAAAAGGACAGAACACAATTGAATTTACGTGGAATGGACAACTGTATACCCTTAGAGATTTCCCCCAGGGTTATGTCTCTTACCCTAGATCATAATATAGCCTGAAGAGACTGGAGTATCAGGACATACTGTAGAGCATCATGCAGACGAATCACACTGATGACATTAGGTCACTGGGCCAGATGAACACTGGACTTAGTGGAATAGTACACTGGAGGCCTTGGTAAGACACAGGCACTCCAGAGGGAGCTGTGAAGCTTCAGGGCCTTCTACATGTATAGAATTCTTAGAAGTCCAGTCGTCAAGGGCATGATGACTCTCCTCCAAAGTAAGAGCCAAATAATTGCCATCTTAACGTCTGTCACAGAAGGAAGTACACCGCCTGGTGGGCCTCTTCAGGTTTTAGAGTCAGCACATTATATACCTGGGGATACTGCTCCAGTTTATGATGTGAAAGGCAGACTGCTTGTTTTATTTTTTAGTTATTTTTGGCTGCAATGAGTCAGTTGCAGCACGTGCTTTCATTGAGGCACATAGGCTTAGTAGTTGCAATGTGCGGGGTTAGTTGCCCTGCAGCATATGGGATCTTAGTTCTCCCTCCAGGGGTCGAACCCACATCCTCTGCCTTGGAAGATAGACTCTTAACCACTGGACCTCCAGGGAAGTCCCCAAAGGCAGACAGATGTGAATGAGGCCTAAAGCAGGCCCAGAGCATATTGGATCCCTTCCATCCTGGAAGGACCCATGGCTCATTCTCACAGGAGCAGACGTGTATTCCAGGTATAGTTTTCCCTTGTTTCCCACAGAGCCTCATCCAGCACCACTAAACAAGGCTTATTGAGGATTTGATCTGCTGTCACAGGATCCCACATAACTGTATCAGATCAGGGCCCACTTTACAGTGAGGGTAAGACCATGTAGGGGGGAAGCCCATGACCATGGGATTAATGGTCATATCCTCCGTTGTATCTGATGTAAGAAGATGCTTAGGGCAGCCAGTTGAAGGCATAGCTGAAGCAGAGGCAATGCTCTGCAAAGATGGGGTGCCCTTCTCCAGGATACAGGACACACGCATTGCATCAATATAACAGTGGTATGCCACAAACATAGGAATTATGTTAGAATGGATAATATGCATTAGTGGTATGGGGATCATAGGTTGACTCTCTATGGCCAACACGCCTTTCTTTCTAGAAATACATCATTCTTTCTAGAAGTTTACAATTATTTTGTATTGAAGTGTGTACACAGGTACACAAAAATGTAAATCCTAATTATACCTGTATGCTTTTGTTTTATGTTTCTTTTTACCCCCACCCCCACCATTGGATCAGTGGTTAAAACAAAGTTTTTTTCCTTTCTCTTAATTTTGAACTTATTTCAAACTTATAGAAAAATTACAAGACTAGCACATAGAACTTTTTTGTCCTGAACTATTTGAGTATGTTGCCAGCAATATGCCTTGCCACCTGTGCAAACACTTCACTGTGCGTATTTCCTACAAACCATCATCTTCTCTTACAAGAAGTACAATACAACCATCAGAACCCGGACACTGACAGTGAAACTTCACTACAGTCTAACCTACAGAGCCCATTCTGGTTTTGATGGTTGTCTCAACAATGTCCTTGCAAAAGAACCCAACCCAGCATCATACCTCGCTTTTGATTTCTCATCCCCCTTAGTTTCCTTTAGTCTGAAATGTTTCCTCAGTCTTTCCTTGATCTTCCTGACCACTTTTGATGATAACAGGCCAGCGATTTTGTAGAATGTCCCTTGACCTGGGCTTCTCTAATGTCTAGATTCAAGTGATGCACTTTGGTAGGAATATCACAGAAGTGATGCTGTGTTCTGCCTACCGCATCCTATCAGGGGGTGCACAGTTTCAATTTGGTGTGTTACTTGTGATGTTAACTTTGACTACTTGATTCACTTGATTCAGATGGTCTCTGCTGACTTAAACTGAGGTAATTACAATTTACTTTCATATTTCAAGATCAAATATCAGCTTTAGGGACTTCCCTCATGGTCCAATCGTTAAGACTTCTCCTTGCAATGCAGGGGGCGCACGTTCAATCCCTGGTTGGGGAGCTAAGATCCCATATGCCTCGTGGTCAAAAAACCAGGACATAAACAACAGAAGCAGTGTTGTAACAATTCAATAAAGGCTTTAAACAATGGTCCACAGCAAAAAAAAAAAAAAAAGAAAGAAAGAAAGAAAGAAAAAGAAAACAGAAAAACTTAAAAAAAAACTAAAAAAAAATCTCAGCTTTAGCTAGAACTCACAAAGTATAAATATCAGGTTTTTTACTGTGATCTTACATAAGCTTTACAACTTTCACCTAAAGAGGAAAGAAAAAACACCGTTATATCTTCCCCTGAATGGAAAACAAAAGCCTGGGTCCATCTCTCAGTACAGTTCATATGTAAAGTGTAGGAATAATATATGTCCAGAATGGGAAGAAACCTCAGGAGTCAGATCGTTTAGCCCTCCTACCCTCTTCAGGCCTTTCCTGGTGGCTTAGACGGTAGAGTCTGCCTGTAATGCAGGAGATCCAGGTTTGATCCCAGGGTCAGGAAAATACCCTGGAGAAGAAAATGGCAACCCTCTCTAGTATTCTTGCCTGGAAAATCCCATGGATGGAGGAGCCTGGTGGGCTGTAGTCCATGGGGTTGCAAAGAGTCGGGCACGACTGAACGACTAACACTTTCACTTTCACCCTCTTCGGTCAAGGTCACAATATCTTGGATAGCCTCGGTGACAGGCAAGGTGAGCCTGCATGCACATCTCCAGTGAAGAGAAACCAACCACCCCTGGGGACAGAGCGTCCATCGTCAGATGACACTGATGATAAGAAAGTCCTTTACTTTGCTACCTAAACTTCACATACCTGAATTTTCACCATTTATACCACCAAACAAACAATGTCACATAAACCATTTACTCTAAAATTAAAAAAAAAAAAAAAAGATGGTCTCTGCCAGATTCTCAGACTCAGAATCTAAGATCTGATGCTAAGGGGGCTCCTTGCTTTGGGATGTTGCCCCTCCCCAGTCCCTCTCAGTGAACAGACCTGGGAAAATCTGTTCTATATATACATACATATACTTACACATACATTGTTACCTACTTAAATATTTTTGTTATATTTTTAAGAGTTTTTATTGAATTATAATTGACATAAAATATTATATTAGTTTCAGGTATATGGCATAGTGATTCAATATTTTATATATTGTGAAATGATCATAATAATCTAGCTACCATCTGTCACATACAAAGTTATCACCGTATTACTGACTGTATTCCCTATGTTATACGTTACATCCTGTGACTTATTATTTTATTTTATACCTCCTTATATTAAGTGAAAACTATTCCCCTTCCAATCCAAAACCACAAGAGTTTTTCTAATTTCTCCATGAGAATATTTATCCTTTCACTTAAAAAAGATTACTGAAGTATGTTTGATTTACAATGTTGTGTTAATTTCTGCTGTACAGCAAAGTGACTCAGTTGTACACATATATGTTGTTTTTCATATTCATTTCTATTATGGTTGATCACAGGATATTGACTATAGCGCCCTGTGCTGTACAGTAGGACCTTGTTGTTTGTCCTTTCATTTTTGATAATGGCTCCCATTATCCTCAAGATACTTACTTTTTTTTTTATATTTACTTATTTGATCAATGCCTTTGTATCTTTTGTGTCACTGCTGTCCCTTTCATGAACGCTCTCCTCACCTGGCTTGGACTCTGACATTCCCAGCTGGGCTGCTGCCATATTCCTGTTGTCCTGTGCAAACCTTCCTCGTGCTTGGACTAATATCTCACCCTTGACCACTGCTGATCTTCCTTTCCCCACCATGGACTGCCCCCTCACCCTGGTGGGCTCTGACATTCTACCTGACACTTATTTTTGTGAACGGTATAAAATGGGGCTCTAGATTTTTTTGCTGGTAAATAATATCAGTACTGTTTATTATATAGTCATCCTTTTGTCACTGAATTAAAAATCCATCTTTTATACGTTATATTTTTATAATCAGGTATCTATTCCTGGATTTTCCAGTCTGTTACACTGGTTCATATGTCTAAGCCTATGCCAATATCATGTGGATTTTATTATGGTTGCTTTATAGTGTCCTCGACATCTGGTAAGCCACTTCTTCCTACATTTAATGGTTAGTCATAGATACCTTATTCTTTCCAAATGAATTTCAGGATAATTTAATTTAATTAAAAAGAAATACATGGGGATTATAATAGGAATTTTATTAATTTTACATAAATTTGTAAAGCTGGCCTTTTTGTGACATACCCAAGAAGGAAACAATGAAGGCCTTCAGTGTTTTTTTCATTTTTCAGATCTTGTCTCATACATTTATCCAATGAATATTTTTGTTGACCATCTACCATGTGCTAAGCACTGTTCTAGATGCTGGGGATACAAGAGTGAACAAAACAGACAAGGTCCTTGCCTTTTTGAAGTTTGCATTCTACTAATAGTAGGGGGAGACAGGTAATAAATATATAATACATAACACAGGTAAATATGTAATATATTAGAAAATGTTAAATACTATTGCAAAAAAAAAGACTCCAGTTGAGAGGGCTATAAAATGCTGGGAAGAGGGTTGTCTTCTATTTAGGATGATAAGGTTACTAGTGACATTTGAGCATTGCTATGAGGAGTGATTCATGCCTTCCAGGCAGAGGAGATGGCAAATGTGAGGGCAGGAGCCTTCTTGGTGTGTTAAATGGTCAAAGGAAGAGCAAGAAGCCCAGCATGGCTCCAGTGGACTGAGTAAGGGGTAGATGTGTTGGCGGATAGTGAGGACTTTCGTTTTAACTGTGAGTGAAAAGAAAAGTAATTCCTGAGTTTTGAACAAAGGAGTAACATGATCTGATGAGGGTATTAAAAGATCATTCTGGTGAACAGGAGTGGAAGAAAGGAGATCAGTTAGGAATTTCTTGGGATAATTCTCACCTGAGATGATGGTGGCTTGGACCAGAGTCGGGGATTCTGATCCACTGACTCAAGTGCCGCTATCGTCCACCAGAGGGCGCTACATATGTGTCCTGGTGAAGCAGGGCTGTGACAGCCGGTCCTCTGCTCCCCCTCCCAAAAAGACAGGTTGTGGCATCTACCAACATAACCGCCACCCCCCCGTCTTTATTTTATTCAAGACTGGTGTGTCCAGTCTGAAGGGATGAATCATGATAGTATAAGCACCATTCCGTCTCCACGATGATGTCATCTAATGTCATAATCTTCTTTTCCTTCCAAGACCCTACACTTTCTCTCTTAACCGCTGTCTTAACCTACAGGGCACATGCATCAGCTAGTTTCTGAAGTTACCTGGGAAAACAGGTCTACTGACTGTGAAAGGAACTCCTTTTTTTTGCCATTTCTTTTGGGAACATTGTCTCTTTAAACTTACAGTGTTGAAAAGAAAATGAAATAATGTTTTTAAAAATGTAATGCATGTGCATGTAAAGAAAAACTGAGACATACAAAAGAGTTTACAGCAGTACCGTCCAATAGAACTATAATGGGAGCCACATATGTAATTTAATTTTACAAAATTTTAAAAGTAAAAAGGAACCATTTGAAATTAAGTTTAATAATGCATTTTACTTTAATCCAATATATCAAAAATATTATCATTTCAACATTTAAACAATGTAACATATACTTAATGAAATATTTTACATTCCTTTTTTTTTCATATGAGGTCTTCAGAATCTAGTGGGTATTTTACACTTATAGCATATCTCAATTTAGACTGGCCACTTTGCAAGTGCTCAGTACCCACATATGGCCACTGTACAGGGCAGTACTGGACAGCGCAGGTTTTCAGTGTGTGGAAGGACATTTTATCATCCTCCTGGTACCCTATCTTCTCTTTCCTTCACACTAAACTCTCTCCTGCACTCACAGGGGTAACAATCATGACTGTCCAACCAGAGACACCATTTCCCAGTCTCCCTAAAAGTTGTGTATGTATCCATTTTTCCACTGCAGTATAACAAGCTTCCACAAACAGGAGTGTAAAAAAAAAACCCACCCACTCATTATCTCAGAGCTCTGTAGGTCAGAAGTCTGGACTTGGCTGAGTTTTCTGCTCAGGGTCCCACAAGGCCGAAATCAAGGTGTCCACTGGGCTGGGATCTTGCCTGGAGGATCTCTGGAAGAACCTGCCTCTTTTGTTGGCAGAATCCAGTTCCTTGTGACTATGGCTCTGAGGCCCTGTTTCCTGGCTGGCTGGGCACTGGGAGCTGCTCTCTGTTCCTACAGGCTGCCTAGACTCCTTCTCGTGTGGCCCCAATTCCTCATGCTTTCAATCTCTGACTCTCCCTTCCACCTACTAGTTGGAAAAAACCTGTGCCTTTAAGGGGCTTGACAGCCAGTCCCCTGAGATTATTAATAGATTAGGTCTGCTTGGGTAGTCTTCCTTTTGCCATATAACATAATCACAGAAGTGAGATCATATCCACACTCAAGGGCAAGGATTATGCTAGGGCAAGTGGTGTTGGGGAATTCTAAGAATTTGGCCAGGTGACTAAATTCTAGTCAATAGGTTAGTGGCAATTCAATCCTAGTTGCCCAGGCCAACATATTGGGTGTCATACTTGTTCTCTTTCTTTTCCTTACACCTCAGTGATCACAGGTCACATTCTGTCAGCTCAGCTTCCAAAACACACTCAGAATTCAACCACTTCTTATCACCACCCTCTGCCTCTCTTGCGTCGGCGGCCGACGTTATCTCTCACGTGATTAGCACAGTCACCTCTAACTGGCTAGACCTCGGCAGTCTCTTCTCGGTACAGCAACCAGAGTGATCCAGGTACAACTGTAGTGGACCACGTCATTCCTCTGTTCAGCACCCTTTGATGGATAAAAGTCAAAATCCTTAATATGGACTGTAGTCCACTTTGTAGTCCTTGTAAGGTTCTACTTTGGTTTCCTTACTAGCTCTGCGTGTGACCTTGAAATCCTACCACTTGTCCCCTTTTTCACTTCACTGTAGCCTCAGGTGACTTCTTACTGTTCCTTAAACATATCAAGACGTTCTTAGGGTTTTTGTGCTTGCTATTCACTTTGTCTAGAATGTTCTTTCCTCAAGATGTCTTCATGACTAGCTGCAGTCACTCACACACACACAGACACACACACACACACACACACACACAGAATCAGGGGAGACTTCATATTCCCCTACCTTTCATTGTTTTTTGCTTTGTAGTACTTTTCACTGTACCACATACTCTATTTTAAATTTGATTCTTGTCTCCCCTGTGCTCAGTCGCGTCTGACTCTTTGTGGCCCCATGGACTGTAGCCCACCAGGCTCCTCTGCCCATGGAATTTTCCAGGCAAGAACACTGGAGTGGGGTGCCATTTCCTCTTCAGGGAATCTTCCCGACCCAGGGATCGAACCCACATCTCTTGCATCTCCTGCACTGGCAGGTGGATTCTTTACCATTAGTGCCACCTGGGAAGCCCGTTTGTCTTCCCTGCTGCTGCTTAGTCACTTCCGTTGTGTCTGACTCTGGGTGACCCTGTGGACTATAGCTTGCCAGGCTCTTCTGTCCATGGGATTCCCAGGCAGGAATACTGGAGTGAGTTACCATGCCCTCCTCCAGGGGATCTTCCCAACCTAGGGAGTGAACCTGGGTCTCCTGCATTGCAGGCAGATTCTTTACCACTGAGCTACCAGGGAAGCCCTTGTCTCCCCTACTAAAACATAAATCCGTTAGAACAGGGACCCCCAGTCTCCCCACCTGCCATACCCGTACATTTGTTTATTACTGTACAGCCTGGCGCATGGTAGGTACTCAAAATTCTTTGGTGTATGAATAATAACATGAGAGGACGATGACGGGAGTTAAAGCATTCTCAAGTCCTTATATTGTTTGGAAGGAAGATAGCAATATTGATTAATTTTAAACTTTGCTAAGCTAAATGTGCATGCTACATTTTTCAGGATTACTTTTAAAAGAACAGAAATAGAATTGCAACTTCAATGTTGTTGAGAAGGGAAGGGCAAAAGAGGAAAATTTAAGCCAGTGGAAGGCAGGAACGAAGGAAAAGTGGCAGAGATATGATAAGAAGAAATCACAGAGCTTTCTGATTCCTGTGGAATAAAGGCAGATGCCTAAATCCCTTCACAATCCTGCAAAACCCACACAGATCAACAATGAAAGCAAATGACTTCACCCCAGCCCTCACCTACAGCATCCTGGGAGAGGGAGAGTAGCTCCAACTTCAATTTACATGTAAATGGAAAGATTAACATCTGAAACCAGAGGAGCCTGCTCCAGAGCTAACGTCTGAACAGAGGGGTGGCAGGTAGGGATGTGGTGTGGGAGAAGAGTGTAGCCTGGTTCTAGAGGAGGCCAGGTACTAACAACATCAGCTAGAATCATCCCAGAAGGAGGGAGGATCCTATTGTGAGAGGGGGAACACTGAGGACAGGTCTGAGACCTGGTGGATCAGAGCACTGGCAACTGGGTGATTGAAGCATTTGTGAAAATTGATATAGTCACAAAAGAAAAAAATCTCAATTTTCTTTAAAGAGAGCAATGATATAAGTAGCAAATTTATTGAGATTTTAAGAAAATCTTAATTTTCTTAAAAAGAGCAGTGATATAAATAGCCTTCTCCAATCACAATGTAATGAAAGTGTTAATCACAAAAAGAATCTTTCACCTAGAAAATTTTAAAACTCTATATCAAGCAACTCTTGGGTTAATAAGCTAATACAAACCAAAATTGCTGAATTTTATGAAATAGCAGTAATAGAAACACAGTTTGTCCAAATCCATGTGATACTGCAAAAGTAGTTAGGAGAGAATGTATTACGCTAGCTATCTAAGTCGGAGAAGGCACTGGCAACCCACTCCAGTACTCTTGCCTGGAAAATCCCATGGACGGAGGAGCCTGGTAGGCTGCAGTCCATGGGGTCGCTAAGAGTCCGACACGACTGAGCAACTTCACTTTCATGCATTGGAGAAGGAAATGGCAACCCATTCCAGTGTTCTTGCCTGGAGAATCCCAGGGATGGGGGAGCCTGGTGGGCTGCTGTCTATGGGGTGGCACAGAGTTGGACACAACTGAAGCGACTTAGCAGCAGCAGCAGCAGCAGCAGCAGCAGCAGCAGCAGCTATCTAAGTAAAATAACATCAATTTAAAAGCTAAAAAAAATGCAAAGCAAACCAAAAGAAAGCAGAATGAAGGAACTATTAAAGATATAAGCAGAAATTAATAAGTTAGAAAACAGAAAAAGAAACTAAAAGGAATAAATAAATCCAAATGCTGGTTCTCAGAAAAAAAAGTCGACTCAACAAATTACTAGCTAATCTAACCAGGAAAAAAAAAATAGAGAAAAGGCATAAATATGCAAGATAAGAAATAACAAGGAGGAAATAGCCATTGAAACAGAAGAATTAAAAATTTTAAAAACACATTTAGTTTTATTGTAACAAAGCAACTTGTACACTTTTAACATTTAAAACTGAGCATCATCTTTACTTCTCAGTGAAGCAAAAAGAAACATTTAAAAATATACAGGAACAAAATTACAATAGGGAATGTCAATTGCACCTAATTTCCTACAGGTCTTGCTGATTCTCCCATCAAGTGGCAGGGCTCACGTCATTAGGAGAGAATTTTGTTTTAAAAGGGGGGTTTCTCTGGTAGCTCAGTTGGTAAAGAATCCAGATGCAATGCAGGAGACCTGGGTTTGATCCCTGAGTTGGGAAGATCCTCTGGAGAAGGGAAAGGCTACTCACTCCAGTATTCTGGCCTGGAGAATTCCTTGGGCTGGATAGTCCATGGGGTCGGAAAGAGTCCGACATGACTGAGTGACTTTCACTTTCACTTTCACTTTTTTGTTTTAAAAGTGTCATCTTAAACTGAAAGTATGTCTGTTAAACATCACAATTAAACA
The DNA here is from genome assembly GCA_024291935.2 of Okapia johnstoni. Classification (NCBI taxonomy): domain Eukaryota; kingdom Metazoa; phylum Chordata; class Mammalia; order Artiodactyla; family Giraffidae; genus Okapia; species Okapia johnstoni. The sequence continues at coordinate 30,025,084 of CM044326.1, forward strand.
TGCCAAAGAAGTAGCCATGTTGTCGAAATACTCACTTAACCCACCCAAACATCTCAAACCCACCTTTTGCTGACCTTCTGTTACCTCATTATTTTTAAGTTTTTTTCTCTTTTTTAAAAAAGAGAAAGTGGATATATGTTGGTAAATGCTAACTGTCCGTATTCACATAGAGACATGATGTAATCTCTGAGCACAATATACAGAGAAAGGAGGGGAAAAGGCTAGAATTCTATGCACAATCACACAGAGGCCTAGGACCCTCCAGCTTCCAGCAGAGCTAAGGGAACAGAAAGTTTTTCTTTTTTCCCACAGAGCATGGTGGTGTTGAATCTATAGCCTTTGCTGAGACAGGAAGGGATAAAAATGAATTGGGAATAGAAAGGGGTAGAAATTCCTTTCCCATTGAATTTTGCTCAAGGTATTCCCAAATAAGTTGCGAACCTTGGTATAAAGGAGAAAAGAGATCTTAAAAACAGGGTGACTGAGCACAGGAGGAGAAAAAAAGGACTGCAACTTGCCCCCAGGGACTGGAGAAAATTTAAAAAGGAAGGTTGGAATCCATCCATGTTCCATCAGTCATCTCCTTCATCTTCCTCCTCCTCACCTTCTTCACTTTTATCCTTATCTCCATCAGTATCTTCCAATCCTTCTTCCTCTTCACTGTCACCATCATCTTCTCTTTCTTCCCCTTCCTCATCATCCATGTTAGGAAACAAGTAGCGGTGTAATGGACTTGGCCAAATATCATCTTTGATGGCCTCTCCTAACTCATCTGCACCTGCATCAGAATGATCAACAAACCAGGTGAAGAAGCTCTCTGGTTCTCTTCCTGCTGACTTTATTCTGCATTTGACTTGATCATTTAGTGAAATCCTTTCTGGATTTCCATTTGATTTCAGTGGACTTTGAAGATAGATCACCACTCTCATGCAGATGGAATATTTTTGGAGACGACTTAATTTTCAAAGTAAGTGGTTTCATCAAGATAAAAATCTATTCTGTAACCTGATTTAATATCTTCAAATTCCGTCACTTCAACGCTTGTCAGATAAGGCAGTGCCTCTTCACCTTCCCTCCCAAAGCAGTGCAGACGCTTGTGAACGGTTAACAAATGTTGTTACCCCCACATTTGGGATTTTGGCAATCAATTCCAACCTCTTCTGAAAAAACGATTGGCGGAATTTGTTATATTTCTGTTCTACTTTCAAAATCTCCTCACCGGCTTGTTCATCAAGCCTGTTTCATTTGGTACTCCGTCAATATGTTCAGTTGCTTCTTGCCGTTCTTTTTCTTCCTTCAGCAAGTTCGGAGGAGAGTTTCGTCTGGCCTAGAGGCAGGAGTCAGTTTTGGTTTCTTTGGTTTCTTTACGTGGGATGGAAGTGAAGACTGGTGTTTGGGGGCCATGCTGGGAAAAAAACCAAGAATCAATCCAGAGGAAGAGGCCCATAACAAGAGCTCTGAGAACTAAGGCTGCCCCAGCAGACAGAGGTTTAAATCCCTAAAAATCTTAAGAAGCTACTTTTCACAAGTCTAGAACAAACACATTTGAAAATGTAGCATAAATAGACAACTTCCTAGGAAAATATTATTTACCCTAATAAACATTAAAAATTTAAATAAACTAAATAATTACTCTTCAAGAATTCACAAGGCCCAGAAGAATTCATAGGGCAACACATCAAATCTTCAAAGCTACTTAAGAAGTTCCAGAGCATAGAAAGAGAAATTCCCACATTATTTTTATTTTTTTAAATTTCCCCCCACATTATTTTTAAATAGCCACATGCAATTTAAAGAAATCAAGAGGGAGAAGTAATCTTTGATATTTATTCAAATATTCACCATTTCTGATACTCTTCACTATTTCCTGAAGATTCAACTTCCCATTTGGTTCCAGGCAAGAAAAGGAGAAATAAGTAAAAAGGGGAGAAGTGGTCATACTTATAACCAGAAAGCAAAGCTTTTCCAGATATCTTTGGCAGAGTTTGCTTAAGTCTCATTGGCTGGAAAACTCTGCTGTCATTTTTAGCTGGCATATGGCTTTTCTAAAAAAATTCAGAGTTCTGATGGTAAAGAAGACATGGAAAATGCTTATTCGGTAGAAAGAAAGCAGTAACTCCCACAGCCCACCCTTTTGGCTATCCATCCTCCCATATACAGAACATACTCCCTCCCTAATGAAGACAGTTCTGAGGTCTCATTCAGACGTTGCATCCATCTCAAAAGCCATAGTCTCTAGTTCACTGGCAGCTTCTCCACTTACCCCTGGTGTGAATCCTCATACCAAGTCCAGTAACCTATGAACTAAAAGCCAAGGTATCTTCCCCCAATATGTCCGAATATAATAATGGAGAAGGAAAGGGAAGAATGGGGAACTTATCAAAGCTATTGAGACTATTAGATCTATGGCAAATACCAAATTCTGCTAGACAGGAAAAGCCTCGTTTGATAGTAATTTCCTTATTCAGACAACCTATTCCCTGGGAAGAATTTTATCTTTGTGCTTCATAGTCCAGGTTTTATCTTTTTAAAAACTAGACCTTTATTTGTAAAAAGTATTTATTTGGCTGCAGTGGATCTTAGTGGCAGCACTCAAGACCTTTGGTCTTTGCTATGGCACACAGGACCCTTAGTTGCAGCATGCAAACTCTTAGCTCCGGTATGTGGAATCTAGTTCCCTGACCACGGATTGAACCCAGCCCCCCTGCACTGGGAGTGCCGAGTCTTAGCCACTGGACCACCAGGGAAGTCCCTCCCTCCTCTTTAGAATGACTTCTTATGCGTTACCCTCTTGAACTGTGTTTGAAGTATGCAAGTCAGGAAGCAACAGTTAGAACTGGACATGGAACAACAGACTGGTTCCAAATAGGAAAAGGAGTACGTCAAGGCTGTATATTGTCACCCTGCTTATTTAACTTATATGCACAGTACATCATGAGAAATGCTGGGCTGGAAGAAACACAAGCTGAAATCAAGATTGCCGGGAGAAATATCAATAACCTCAGATATGCAGATGACACCACTCTTATGGCAGAAAGCAAAGAACTAAAGAGCCTCTTGATGAAAGTGAAAGAGGAGAATGAAAAAGTTGGCTTAAAGCTCAACATTCAGAAAACTAAGATCATGGCATCTGGTCCCATCACTTCATGGCAAATAGATGGGTAAACAGTGGAAACAGTGTCAGACTTTATTTTTTTGGGCTCCAAAATTACTGCAGATGGCGACTGCAGCCATGAAATTAAAAGACACTTACTTCTTGGAAGGAAAGTTATGACCAACCTAGATGGCATATTTAAAAGCAGAGACATTACTTTGCCAACAAAGGTCCGTCTAGTCAAGGCTGTGGTTTTTCCAGTGGTCATGTATGGATGTGAGAGTTGGACGGTGAAGAAATCTGAGCACCGCAGAATTGATGCTTTTGAACTGTGGTGTTGGAGAAGACTCTTGAGAGTCCCTTGGACTGCAAGAAGATCCAACCAGTCCATCCTAAAGGAGATCAGTCCTGGGTGTTCATTGGAAGGACTGATGTTAAAGCTGAAACCCCAATACTTTGGCCACCTCTTGCGAAGAGTTGACTCATTGGAAAAGACCCTAATGCTGGGTAGGATTGGGGGCGAGAGGAGAAGGGGACGACAGAGGATGAGATGGCTGGATGGCATCACCGACTCGATGGACATGGGTTTGGGTAAACTCTGGGAGTTGGTAATGGACGGGGGGGCTGGCGTGCTGCGATTCATGGGGTCACAAAGATTCGGATATGACTGAGCGACTGAACTGAACTGAACTTGGGGAGGATGCCCTTTCTGTCGTGTGTGTTTGGGGACCTTGGGTTGAAAAATGATAAAGTTTTGTTGGTCAGATCCTTAAATTTTCATTTTTCGTGACATAATTCCCTCAAAAATGTTGTAGGCTTCCAGTCTATTGACCTCTTCTACAATCCTCTGTGTGAGTAACCACAGCTGAAGCTCCTGTGAGGTCACAGTCCATGGACTTGAATATCTTCCTCTATTATCTGTTGGCCTCTGTGTTCTGCTTATTCTTCTGGCCTTCAACTTAACGCTCACTGATGTGAGACAATTGGAGACAAAGAGAATACTTTGCAGACACCCCACCCCCCCACCCCCTGCTTCTTCTGTAGAGTGGTGATTCTTTTTTTTTTTTTTAAGTTAATTATTGGAGTATAGTTGCTTTATAATGTTGTGTTAGTTTCTGCTGTACAGCAAAGTGAATCAATTATATGCATGCATATACCCTCTCTTTGTTAGATTTCCTTCCCATTAAGGTCACTGCAGATCATTGAGGAGAGTTCCCTGTGCTACGCAGTAGGTTGTCATTAGTCATCTAGTTTATACATACTAGTGTATATAAGTCAATCTCAGTCTCCAAATTTATCCCATCCCCTCTTTACCCCTTGCTATCCATAAATTTGTTCTTTACATCTATGCTTTGCAGCTAAGTTCTTCTGTACCATTTTTCTAGATTCCACATATAAGTGATATTATACAATGTTTGTTTTTCTCTTTCTGACTTCATTCTGTATGACAGTCACTAGATCTATCCACCTCTCTGGAAATGGCGCTATTTCATTCCTTTTTAGTGCTGAGTAATATTCCATTGTATTTATGTACCACATCTTCTTCATCCATTCCTCTGTTGATGGACATTTAGACTTTTTAAAAAAAATTTTATTGGAGTATAGTTGCTTTACAATGTGTTAGTTTCTGCTGTAAAGTGAAACAGTTACACATATCCACTCTTTTATGGATTTCCTTCTCATTTAGGTCACCATAGAGCATTGAGTAGAGCTCCTTGTGCTATACAGTAGATTCTCATCAGTTATCTATTTTAAGCATGCGTGTTAGTTGCTCAGTCATGTCCGACTCTTTGCGATCCCATGGACTGTAGCTCCAGTCCCAGGCCCCTCAACACTGAAGTTCTCCAGGCAAGAATAGTGGAGTGGATTTCCGCTCCCTTCTCCAGGGGGTCTTACTGACCCAGGGATTGAACCCGGGTCTCCTGCATTGCAGGCAGATTCTTTACTGTCTGAGCCACCAGGGAAGCCCATTTTATTCATAGTACTATATATATGTCAATCCCAATCTCCTGTGGAGCAGTGATTTTTAAAGGAAGGTGCTTAGTAAAGGCCCAGGATACCAGTCTCATCTTCTAAGCTATTGCCTGGCAGCCACATTCCTATTTGGAGAACAGATGCAATGATCTTTTTCACCCTTGCAAGTCTCCAAGTTAGAGAATCATCAGATTATCCCAATGGGATCAGATTATCCCAAATTATGGATCTCAAAGGAGATGGCAAGCCCTAAGCAGAGTCTTCCTTAGTGAAGTAGTACTTCCTTCTTTTCTTCAACCTGGATAAAACTAGCTCGTTGGTCTCCTTTAGGACTTTGTTGATAATGGAATGAAGTCACCAGAATGTGCCAACATTCTGAATCATTCCAGCTATTTTCCATGTGGGGTATCTCCCATAGAAGAGCAAATTGACCATGTATTCCACCACTGCACAGCAAGGTCATTGGCATTCCAATCTGCGATGTATGTACCCTCCCAGCCCCAAAGCCCATCTCTACTACTCAAAAAAGTTCATGTTTCAGATTATATTACTTGCAGTATCCCACATCAGGGTACTGAATTCTCTGAGTGGTAGAACTGTATTTGGCTGCATTTAGAAACCCAACAAAATGGCCAAATCCATATGAGGTTTATTTTTCTCATGTTACAAGGAGTCTGAGACAGGCAGTCTGGAAACTGATGCAGCTGCTCTAGGAATCAGGCTCCTGTCCTCTTCTGCCATCCTTAAAAGTGAACATGTTAGTCGCTCAGTTGTGTCAGACTCTTTGCGACCTCATGGTAGCCTGCCAGTCCCCTCTGTCCTTGGAATTCTCCAGGCAAGAATACCAGAGTGGGTAGACTTTCCCTTCTCCAGGGGATCTTCCCGATCCAGGGCTCAAACCTAGACCTCCTGCACTGCACACAAATTCTTTCCCATCTGAGCCAGCAGGGAAGCCTGCCATCCTTAGTGTGTGTCTTTCGGTTTCGGGATCACAAGTTGGCTGTCTCTCTTCTGGATATCGTGTCTGCTTGGAAGACAAGAAAAAGGGGGTTGGGAAAGGCAGAATGCATGTGCCAGTTGAATCTGCCCTCTTTAAAAAAAATTCAAGAAATAGATCACTTTTCCAGAAGCACTACCCAGGGACTTTCAGTAGTATCTTCTTGGCTACAGCGACCCTTAGCTCCAGGGGAGTAGGGGAGATACATATTTTTAAACTATGACTAAAAAGAGGGTTCTATAAGCAAAGAAGAAGAGGATACTAGATACTGGGCAGTAATTAGGTCTGCCAGACCAATATGAACTGTTTAACACAAGAAAAGGGATATCTTGGCTTAAGGATCTGAAAAGTCCAGAGGCTGCACTTGCTTGATTCAGTGGCTTAAGAAATCGCAAGGAATTCAGTTGTTTTCTGCTCTCCACCCAGCCTTCCTCCATGTCATAGTAACCTGGGGCTGACTCCCCTTGTGGTCCTCAGAAGAATTCCAAGGTTACAAGCTTTCTCATTCATGCCCAGTGGGAAATACAGAGTGTCAGGATCCCAGCTTTTGCAGCTGACATGCTCAGCCCATCTCTGGGCTCAGAGGATGGAACGCAGTGATTGGTTTGATCCAGATCTAGGTTTGAGCTTCAAACCTAGATCTAGGAGGGAACCATTCCAGAAACTCCAAGGATCAGGTTCTCCATGGAAAGTATGGTCTGTTGAAAAGGGGCCAGGGACCTCTGGAGAAGGAGCTGGGGAAATGAATGATATGAAGATGACCAACAAATGTCCTCAAGGTATCCAGAGAAGAAAGAGTCAACCAGAAAGGGAATTAATCAGTACAGGAAACACTGAAAAAAGGAGAGTCTCTAAAGGGACATGGTCACTGTTCATCTGAGCATTGGCTGGGGACAAAGAGGTCTAGTCCAAAGTCATATCCTGTCCAGTTCCAGTGTCACATGCATTTTTTACTCTGAGGGTCTTGGAAGCACACTCCTGCTATTCTTGGCCCCCCCTCCCATTCTGGTGCTCTGCTTCCAGCTTAGTATACAGCCTTCTGGTTATACTTGACTTCTCAAGTTGTTTTCTTATAGGGAGTGAATATATTAATCAGAGACTGGAATGCTTGGCAATTCTGGTTCACGGTGTGAATTAGTACATCAGCATTCTGATTTTCACATTAATTTCTGACTCACTGTGTCAGCAAAAGCTCTTTTCTGAGCCTGTGCGGCTGAGAACCAGACCCTGAAGTCCTGGTGTTTCTAGGATACCAGACGACTCATTGTGCGTCTACTAGCAACCAGCCAGTGGCTGAAGATCCCCACATTGTCATGTGTCCAACCCATTGTCTACTTCCTGGGTACTGATTTGAGGTTTTCTAGAATTAGGTGTCTTATGCTGGAATCCTCTGTATCATTCCTGATGTTGATAAGGCTGGGTTTGAGCTGATGCAAAGTTCTTTTTCATCTTTAGGACCTCTTTCTGTGAAGACTCATTGCCTGCATAGCTACCCTTTTAATTCTACAGTAGAAGAGTCTATGAAGCACAAACTTGAATCTTACATGAACAGATATTTCACACAAAATTCAAATTGAAAATATACTCCTGCTCATAAGTCATAAGGGATTTGTAAATTAAAATCAAAATGAGATGTTACTGCATACCCATTTGAAAGGCTAAAATGAAAAAGACTTGACCACACCCAGTGTTGGCAAGGATGTGAAGAAAGTAGAACACATATATTTCTGCTGGAAGTGTGAAGTCAAGTGGGCCTTGGGAAGCATTACTACGAACAAAGCTAGTGGAGATGATGGAATTCCAGCTGAGCAATTTAAAATCCTAAAAGATGATGCTGTTAAAGTGCTGCATTCAATTGTCATTGCTGAGTCTCACAGTCGTGTCCAGCTCTGAGGCCCCATAGACTGTAGCTCACCAGGCTCCTCTGTTCATGGGATTTCCCAGTCAAGAATAGTGAAGTGGGTTGCTGTTTCCTTCTTCAGGAGATATTCCTGACCCAGGAATCGATCCTTCATCTCCTGCAAGTTTCCTGCATTGCAGGTAGATTCTTTAATGCTGAGCCACCAGGGATTCCCACTGCACTCAATATATCAACAAATTTGGAAAACACAGCACTGGCCACAGGACTGGAAGAGGTCAGTTTTCATTCCAACCCCCCAAAAGTGCAAGGTCAAAAAATGTTCAAACTACCGTACTCTTGTGCTCATTTCTCATGCTAGCAAGGTAATGCTCAAAATCTTTCCATCCAGGCTTCAGCATTATGTGAACTGAGAACTTCCAGATGTACAAGCTGGATTTGGAAAAGGCAGAGGAACCAGAGACAAATTGCCAACTTTCACTGGATCATAGAAAAAGCAAGAGAATTCCAGAAAAACATCTACTTCTGCTTCATTGAGTATGTTAAAACCTTTGACTGTGTGTATCACAACAAACTGTGGAAAATTCTTAAAAAGAGGAATACCAGAGCACCTTACCTATCTCCTGAGAAACCTGTATGTGGGTCAAGAAGCAACAATTAGAATTGGACATGAACAATGGACTGGTTGAAAATTGGGAAAGGAGTATGTCAAGGCTGTATGTTGTCACCCTGCTTATTTAACTTCATGGCAAATAGAAGGGAAAAAAGTGGAAGCAATGACAGATTTTATTCTCTTGGGCTCCAAAATCACTGTGGATGGTGGTTGCAGCCATGAAATTCAAAGATATTTGCTCCTTGGAAGAAAAGCTATGACAAACCCAGGCAGTGTATTCAAAAGTAGAGACATCACCTTGCCAACAAAGGTCCACATAGTCAAAGATATGGGTTTTCTAGTAGTCATGTACGGATGTGAGAGTTGGACCCTAAAAAAGGGTAAGTGAAAGTCACTCACTCATGTCCTACTCTTTGCGACCCCATGGACAAAATACTGGAGTGGATAGCCGGTTCCCTTCTCCAGGGCATCTTCCCAACCCAGGGGTCAAAACCAGGTCTCCCACATTGCAGGTGGATTCTTTACCAGCTGAGCCACGAGAGAAGTCCAAGAATAGTGGATTGAGTATCCTATCCCTTCTCCAGCAGATCTTCCCAACCCAGGAATTGAACCGGGGTCTCCAGCATTGAAGGTGGATTCTTTACCAACTGAGCTATCAGGAAAGCCCCCAAAAGGGTAAGTGCCAAAGAATTGATGCTTTCAAATTGTGGTGTTGGAGAAGACTCTTGAGAGTCCCTTGGACAGCAAGGAGGTCAAACCAGTCAATCCTAAAGGAAATCAACCCTGAACATTCATTGGAAGGACTGATGCTGAAGCTGAAGCTCCAATACTTTGGCCACCTGATGCAAGGAGCTGACTCACTGGAAAAAACCCTGACGCTGGGAAAGATTGAGGGCAGGAAGAGAAAGGGCCAACAGAGGATAAGATGGTTGGATGGCATCACCAACTCAATGGACATGAGTTTGAACAAACTTCGGGATATGGTGAAGAACAGGGAAGCCTGGCGTGCTGAAGCCCATGGGGTCACAAAGAGTCAGACACAGTGTAGTGACTGAACAACAACAACTTGGGAAGTCTGTTTGGCAATATGTATTAAGTGGAACATACATTTATCCTATACCTTGGCAATTCTATTCCTAACTATGTGTGGAACAGAAATGCATACATATGCTCACCAAAAGACATAGGTAAAAATACTCATTGCAGCACTATTCCTAATAGGTCTACCTGGGAAATAATCCAACTATGCACTGACATAGTGACTAAACAACAGTATCACCGATAGTAGAATTTATAAATACATTGTGTTATATCCAAACCATTGTTGACCTAAAAAATATTCACAACCTAAAACTTGAGAGCAATGTTTATCCCGTGGAAATTTTTAGGACTTCAAGCCTGAAGACAGCATCTCAAGTGACCCTGAGTCAACTGCTCCGAGCAGATGGGGGAGGAGCCATGTTATAGAGAAGTTTTGCAGCAAAGGGCAGGTAGTCTGAACATCAAAAGATTATTGTTAATTAAAGAAAACCAGATAACCCTAGTTAAGGGATGTAGTGTTTTTTGGGCATACCCAGTGGCTCAGTGGTAAAGAATCTGCTTGCAATGCAGGAGATGAGGGTTCGATCCCTGGGTCAGGAAGATCCCCAAGAGTAGGAAATGGCAACCCACTCCAGTATTCTTGCCTGAAAAATCCCATGGACAGAGGAGCCTGGTGGCCTACAGTCTAGAGGATCACAAAGAGTCGGACACAACTGAGCGATTGAGTGCGCACACACACACACACACACACACACACACAAACACACACATGGGAAGATGTAAGAGTCTGGGCTCACTGAGATTACCCCTTTCACATGCACCTCCACCATCTGGGACCAGTATCCTGTTTTCACATTCTGAGCTTCCTTTCCTCAGGGCTCCTTGTAGGGAGTGGCTCCAGTCTGATGACTGCTAGATGGCAGGTATTCTCCTTCCTGAGTTCCTTCAGGGCTCACTGGCTCACGTTGGAGGGCTGCAATCACTGATGACTGTGACATCCCTGTTTACTGATATGTCAGGAAATACTCCATTTCTCATCACGTCATACTATAAAGCAGTGAAAGTCAAGGAACTCCTATTGCTATTCACAACAACCAGGAAGACTCTCGTTACTATAATGTTAAATGAAAGAAGCCAGACATAAAAGATTATATATGGTACGATTCCATTTAGAAGATCAAGAACAGGCAAAAGCTAATTTATGGTTAGATGTCAAGGTAATGGTTACCTTTGGAGGACAAGGTGGGTAAAGACTGGGAAGGGGTTTGCGAGCTGCTTCCAAGTGCTGCTAACATGCTCGTTTTTGCTTTGGGTAGTGATTACATAGATGTGTACACTCTAAACAATTCATCCGGTTATACAACGATACTTTGTACACTTTTCTTGGCTGGGCTCAGTGACATATCTATAGGTTGTCTGATCAACAGCTGGCCTCTGCTAAGGCAGTTTAGGAGACTCAGCTCTGCTACATGTCCCTGAGCAGGCTAGCCCAGGCCTGTTCTCCTGGTAATGGCTGTGGGGCAAAAGGGCAGTGTTCAAGTCCACTTCAAGCCTCTGCTTTCATCATATCTGCTAACATTCCATTGTCCAAAGCAAGTCACATGGTGGAAGCTGGAATCAAGGGGCAGGCAGTTCACTCCACTCACGGTGGGCAGGTCCTGCAAAGTCATATGGTAAAGGGCTTGTTTTGAGGGAGGATGATCAATTGGGCCATCAACACAAGTCTACCAATTAGTGGGAGAAAGAAAAAGAAGTTAATGACAGTACAGTGAAACACATACAATAACTGAGAGAAATACAGGGTCCTTTAAGGGCACAGAATAGGGCACATTTTATATTTTACCTGACATTAAAATTATTCATGGAAAAATTTATGCACGGACATTTCCCCTTCCAGACTACAAACTTCTCTATATGCTTCATTTTCACATCTTCCACAGCTCCTGGCATAGTGTCTTGCATAAAACAGGCACTTGAACGTTTGTGAAATAAGTGCTCAGGCATAAAGGTAGTAATTTCCTCTTTGTCCATTTTTATTTCAGGCTCTAGGAGAAGAATGAGACCTGCATATGTAGCAAGACACATTTTTACATTTTACAGCCATTTTAGTGAACTCATAAACTCCATTCATAGAATAGGCTCCTGTCAAGTGAAGGGTTGGAGGAGTTCCGGCACAGAGAGGGGTGGAATCATTCAAATTTTGATATGTTCCCTTTTGTTTTGGTGGTGGTGGGGTGTCTTCTATATATTTTTAGAAATTGCAGTAAAATATACATAACATGACATTTACCATTTTACCCATTTAAGTGTACAGTTCAGTGGCATTAGGTACACTCAAACGATTGTGCAACCATGACCACCATCTGTCTCTGGAAATTTTTTTTGTCTTCCCAAACTGAAATTCTGTACCTATTAAACAACAACACCCCATTCTCCCTGCTCCCCAGCTCCTGGAAATCAGCACTTTACTTTCTGCCTCTATGAATTGGACTACTCCAGTTGCCCCCTATAAGTGGGCTTATACAGTCCTTTCATGGCTGGCTTATTTCACTTAGTATAATGTCCTCAGGGTTCATCCATGTTGTAGCATGTCAGAATTTCCTCCCTTTTTAAGGCTGAATGATATTCCATTGTATGTATATACCAAATTTTGTTTATTCATTCATCTGCTGATGGACACATGGGTTGCTCCTACCTTTTGGCTATTGTGAAGTAATGTACAAGCAAATTCCACCCAAGTATGGAATTCTGGACAGAGAAGCCTGGTGGGCTACAGTCCATAGGGTTGGACATGACTGAAGTGACTTAGAACATGGAATTCTGGGGTAGAAAGTGCCTGTTCACTCAATTTGCAAGTGAGAGGAATCATAGCCACATTAGGGAAGTATAGCTAAAACTCATGGCCTAATTAACTTTCACCAGAGGTCACTTTAAAAATAGAGATTCTGATAATGATAATAAAAATAGGGATTTCTGATAAGAAAATACGAATTACTTTTCTGAAGGTGATAAAATTGGCTAAGAATTTAAGAATAGGATGAGACATTAAACCAAGCCTCATTATTAACCCCAGGAATGACATCTAGAGCATGGCAGGTACCATGATTTCAAAACTAGTCTTGTGGGTGGAAGGTCACAGGTAGACTGACACAGGCCATTTCTAAGGTTGGCTGCTTCGGCCTAGATGTCACACTCCCTCAACCTGTCTGGCTAACCTCTAATTAATTCTTTGACAGCCAGTCCAACACCTCTTCCTCAGAAGAGTTTTGCTTGACCTAGGCCCTCACCTTGAAGCCTGGGTCGGGCTTCTCACCCTGTTGCTCCCTCAGTTCAGTGACTGCCTGGCGCCCCTCCATGGAGGAATGAGGACTGGCTGGCCTATACCCCAGCTGCTCAAGACTCAGTCAACACTCACAGGATGGATGTGTTAACTTAAAAAAATATATATCCACAAACTAAAAGTTTCCTTACTTCTTGGAAGGAAAGTTATGACCAACCTAGACAGCATATTAAAAAGCAGAGACATTACTTTATCAACAAAGGTCCGTCTAGTCAAGGCTGTGGTTTTTCCAGTGGTCACATGAGGATGTGAGAGTTGGACTATAAAGAAAGCTGAGCGCTGAAGAATTGATGCTTTTGAACCGTGGTGTTGGAAAAGATGCTTGGGAGTCCCTTGGACTGCAAGGAGATCCAACCAGTCCATCCCAAAGGAGATCAGTCCTGGGTGTTCACTGGAAGGACTGATGTTGAAGCTGAAACTCCAATACTTTGGCCACCTCATGCGAAGAGCTGACTCATTTGAAAAGACCCTGATGCTGGGAAAGATTGAAGGCAGGAGGATAACGGGATGACAGAGGATGAGATGGTTGGATGACATCATCAACTCAGTGGACATGAGTTTGGGTGGACTCCGGGAGTTGGTGATGGACAGGAAGGCCTGGCGTGCTGCGGTTCATGGGGTCTCAAAGAGTCGGACACGACTGAGCAATTGAACTGAAACTGAAAAGTTGAGAGCTATGTTTAATTTGGTGGGAATTTTTAGGACTTCAAGCCCGGGAGACAGCATCTCAAGTGACCCTGAGACAACTGCTCTGAGGAAGGAGAGGAGCCAGAGTATAGAGAAGTTTGGAAACAAATGGAAGGCAGTCTGAACATCAAAAGGTTATTGTTAATTAAAGAAAAGCAGATAACCCAAGTTAAGGAATTTAGTGCCTTTCTATGAAAGAGTTTGGGCTCATTGAAATCTTTCCTTTCATATGTATCTGAGCTATCCTGGGCCAGTACCCTGTGTTTTTCACATCCTGAATTCCCTCAGGAATCACCATAGGGAGTGGCTGCCCTCTGACGGCTGCCAGATCTCAGGGATTCTCCTTCCAGAGTGCCGTTAGGGCTCAGGAGCTCACAAGGGAGGGCTGCAGTCGCTGACAATGTTGTGTACTGATATGGCAGGAAATACTCAATTTCTTAGATGAGTGACTCCTCCATTGAAACTGCCACAAGTACCCAAGCCAGGTGGTCAGTGGAGCCAGGCCATGGGCACTGGGTGCAGGAGTGGAAGCTGCAGGGACAACTGCCCTTGCTGGGAGCACCCTCTCCTGTCATGCTGCCATGCTCCAGCTGTTCCTGCAGCAAAGCAGGCCAAGTGGGAAGGGTCTCCAGAGAGCAGAGAAAAGCTCAGTGCCCAAAGTACCAAAGAAAGCTTATGAACATCAGAAGGGGGAAGACTGACCTGAAGGCTGGGCTGCCCGGAGGCCTGCAGGGCATGCTGCAGGGCTTGGCTGAAGAGATCGTTGGTGATGGGCGTCCCTGACTGGACACTGGAGGACATTGGGGAGGTCCCTGAGGAGTGGCCCTAGAGATAGACCATGGTCAGTGCCACCCTCAGAGCCATTCCAGTCTCCCAGCACACACCCACTGCTGTCACATCACCCCAGGGTGCCCTGGGTGCCTCACCCCTGCCTCACAGCAGGGGCCAGCATGAGACAGCCACACAGAGCTACCTAAAAGCTCTCTATGTGGGCAGAAGAGTTCTGTACTCTTTTGTTCCAGGGAGATGGAATGGGACCCTTGACCGAGCCTAGGACCCACACTGGGAGAGGAGAAATGGCCTTGCCATCTGGAGTGACTGTCACCAGGAATGCTTAAGCCTGTGATGTATCCTTGGCCACTTGCAGGAATAAGTAAGGACCTATTCATTATTGACAGGAGGTTCTTCCAACTGTTGGGAAGAGTCAGTCAGGCCTGGGATGAACCCCAGACTTCTGAGCCTAAAGGCAGGTGAAGGGAGGTCGCCTGAGCTGCAGTGGGAAACCCACTGGGGCTCCAGGTAGAGCTCAGATCAAAGCAGATGGAGCACCAGGATCAGCAAAGGGAAACCCACTCTACCACTGGGCCCTTCTCCCCAGGGGCCTGGCCTGGACCTTCCCGCCCCCTGGCCTGGACCTTCCCGCCCCCTCTCTCCATACCTGGGTACCAGGAGTTGGAGTGTGAGAGCTGCTCTCTGGAGTGCTGGCCAGGGCCAGGGTGGTGGCCAGCTCGCTCTGGGTAATGGGCTGGGGCCCAGCAGCTCCCCTGTACCCCAGGGAAGCTGGGCGGGAGCTGGCGTTGCTGCTTGAGGGCGTGGACCTGGCACTCTGGACAAGAGAGGTGCCTAGATCAGGGCAGCAGCCCTGAGTGGTTCTTGAAGAACTCCACCCTTGCTCCAGGAACAGTTCCTGGGGAGACTCCCCAGGCTGCCAGGCTCACAGCAATAGTGTGACACACCTGGGCCCCCAAAAGGGCCTCTGACCACCCCCTGCTGGGCGTGCCCAGTCCCAGGGAGGGTGCCTCCCCAGCACCATCTCCCCCAAATGGCAGGCAGTCCGGTCACTTACTGGGTGAAAGTCATCCTCATCACCAGAGAGCCCTTCAAACAGGAAGCCACCTGGAGGAGGGAGGACAGATTTCAGGAGGAGGAACAGGAAGGCACAGGCGCTGCTCCAGCATCTCGGTGCTAGTTACTCCAAATTCATGTTCTCATCTCTCCCCTGGAAAATTACAGGACAGATGCTCTCCCTGACTCAAACCCAGAGTTCCCAAGGAACACCCTCTGCCAGCACTATACATAGCTGCGAGTAAAGCAAAGCCCTGGGCCACTGCCCACCCCTCAGGGGGTCCGCGTCCCACTGTCCTGGGGCTCACTTGGCATGTCCCGGTAGGCGCTGGAGGGCATGCCCCGGGAAGAGGAGTTGCAGCCCCACCCCCCTCCCCCCGCCGCTATGACTAGGGCTGCTGGCAGTCTTGGAGCTTTACAGGTCTTTCTGGCGTGGCAGCGCGCACACTCACTCACCCAACCCACACGCTCCCTGTAGGGACAGCCGTGGCCCACAGAGCCACGTGCATGTCCTTCCTGCAGCGCCACACTCCTCAGGCATCCAGGCGACATCTTATCCTGCTCCCCTCTTCCTGTGCCGGCTCCCTACGGTTCCAGACAGTAGAACTGCGAGGTCTGCTCCATGGGAGGCCTTCGGAGGTGCTGGCTGTCCAGAGCAGCAGCAGCATGCCAGGATGCAGGGGAGCAAGGCTTCGAGTGATGGGCATCAGAGAGGAGGTCATGCTACCCACAGCCAGGGTGGCATGACCACTGGCCAGCAGACAGACTGAGCCAGGGCAGGACCGCAGGCAGATCCCAGCACCAGGAGGCAGAATCAATTGCCTGACCCCACCTGGCCCCTCACAGCCTTCTGGCTGGCCTCCAGGACTTCTATACAGCCTACAGGAGCAAGCGGTGCCAGCAGCCAGGGGAGACTTGCCACTTGCTACCTGGAATTCCATAGGAAAACGCTGGTGGGCGGGGACGAGACAAAGGATGCTCTTCTGCTAGTGGCCTCAGGTCCCTTCACTTCTCTGGGCTTCAGGTGGTCCCCCCAATCCATGAAATAATCGATGTAGATAGAAGTCGGTGAGGATCTATGGAAGGGGACAGACAAGTCTAACAGCAGACCAACTTGCTAATGGCCAGCAAAGTATTAGGACCTCAGGGCTGTTTCTCAGAGGATGGGCTGGCCTGAGTGGACATGGTTGCCTGTGAGCCTATAGGCAGGAGCAAGGCGCTCTCCCGTCAGAGAGGAGTGGTGGGGAGGGGAGGGGAGGCAGAGGGTGGATGATGTGTGGGGGGCACTCAAAGCCCCACCATTGCTTTGCTGTGAGAACACTAGGAATTTCCAACTTGAGCTGTTTCTCCCCCTTTTTCATTTTTCCTCCCATCCCCAGGCAGCAGTCTTCTGGGCTGCCCTGCCACACACAAACACCCTCCTCCCCAGATGGTCTATGCTCAGAGCATTTAAACTCACTTCTATGTGAGTGGGAAGGGATATAATTAAGAAGAATCTTTTTATTATCATGTTGAGGTAGTTTCCTTTTATTGCTTTTTGCTGAACGTTTTTATCTTGAAAGGGTGTCGAATTTTGTCAATGTTTTTTCTACATTGAGATGTGCGTGTAGTTTTTTTCACCTTCACTTTGTTGATGTGGTATATTACACTGATCACTTTTTGTATGTTGAACCATCTTTGCAATCCAGGAATAAATCTCACTTGGTCATAGTGTGTCATGGTGCATCTTTTTGATATGCTACTGAATTATGTCTGTTAGTATTTTGTGATTTTTGCATCAGTGTTAATAAGGGATATTAGACTGTAGTTTTCTTGTAGTGTCTTTGGCTTTGATGTCAGGGTAACGTCCTTGTAAAATGAGTTAGAAAGTGCTCCCTCTTCTTTAGGCTTTTGGAAAAGTTTGAGAATAATTAGTATTATTTATTTAAATGTTTGGTAGAATCCACCAGTGAAGTCATCAAGCTCAGGACTTTTCTTTGTTGGTAGTTTTTTGTTTTTCATTGTCTTTTTTTTTTCAAAAGCTTCTCAGCACCATGTAGTTAATAAATTTTTGATTACTGATTCAATCTCCTTACTAGTTATAGATCTATTCAGATACTCTATTCATGGTTTAGTCTTGGTAGGTTTTGTGTTTTTAGCAGTTTGTGCATTTTATTTAGCTTACCCAGTTGTTAGCATAAAACTGTCATGGAACTCTCCTATAGTCCTTTTTATTTCCGTAGAATCGGGTACTGTTCCCATTTTCATTTCTGATTTTAGTAATCTGAATCTTCTCTCTTTTCTTCTTAGTCTAGTTAAAGGTTTATCAATTTTGTTGATCTTTTCAAAGAACCAACTTTTGTTTTCATTGACTTTTTCTATTGTTTTTCTCTTCTCGATTTCGCTTATCTCTGCTCTAGTGTTTGTCGTTTCCTTCCTCCTACTGGCTTTGGGTTCAGTTTCTTCTCTTTGTTTTGCTTCCTTGAGTTGTAAAGCAGGTTTCTGATTTGAGACCTTTGTTTTCTTTTCTTCAGTTTCATAACAACCTTCGTATATAACACACAGCAGTGTTGACCGTATTCATCATGCTGTACATCACATCCCTAATATTCATTTATCTTATAACTGGAAATTTGTACCTTTTGACTCCCTTTATCCAGTTCTCCCTCTGACTTCCCCCCACCTCTGGTAATCATAAAGATGATCTCTTTTTCCATGAACTTGTTTGTTTTTGAAGTATAAACAACTTACAACACTATGTTAGTTCCTGTTACACAACATAATGATTTGATATTTCTATACATCTCAAAATGTTCATCACAGTAACTCTAGTTACAATAGGTCACTATACAAAGATATTATATAGTTACTGACTACATTCCCCACACTGCACATTTCATGTTCAAGACTTATTTTTTTTGGAACTAGAAGTTTGTACCTCTTAATCTCCTTCATCTATTTCTTTTCTCTTCCTACCCCTCTCCCCTGTGGAAACCACCTGTTTATTCTCTGTATCTGTTTTGTTTTGTTCTATCTGCATCTCATTTGTTTTTTTGTTTAGGTTCTACATATACGAGAAATCATACAATATTATCTTTCTCTGACTTATTGTGCTTAGCATAATACCGTCTAGGTCCAGTCATGTTGTCATGAGTGGCAAGATTTCATTCTTTTCTTATGGCTGAATAATATTGCATTCTGTGTGTGTGTGTGTGTGTCTGTGTGATTGTACACAATACACCTTCTTTATCCATTCATCTATTGATGGGAATTTATCTTGTATCCATATCTTGGCCATTGTAAACAATGCTGCAATGAACGTATGGGTGTATATATCTATTCTAATTAGAGTTTGTGTTTTCTTCGGATAAATACCCAGGAATAGAATTGCTGGATCATTTAGTAGCTCAATTTTTCATTTGTTTTGAGGAATCTCCATACTGTTTTCCGTAGTGGCTGCAGCAATTTACATTCCCAACAGTGAGCAAGGTTCCCTTTTCTCTCCACCCTCATTGACAATTGTTGTCATTTTGGATAATAACAGCCATTCTGACAGGCAGAAGGTAATAGCTCATTGTAATTTTGATTTACATTTCCCTGATTAGTGATGTTGAGCATCTTTCGTTGCCTATTGGCCATCTGTATGTTCTTGTTTTTTAATGTAAGTATTTATAGTCATAAGTTCCCATCAGCACCACTTTTACTGTGTCCCAGAAGTTTTGTTGTATTGCTTTCATTTTTAATCATCTTTATTTTCTAATTTCCTCTCTGAATTCTTCTTGGATCCATTGGTTATTTAAAAGTGTGTTGTTTAGTATCCACAGTTTTGTATACTTTCCAGTTTTCTTTATGTTAGTGATTTCTGATTTTATCTTGTGGTGACAGAAGATGCTTTGTATGATGTGTCTCAAAATCTGTTGAGACTTAACTTGTGGCCTGATACAGATTTTGGGCTCCAAAGTCACTGCAGATGGTGACTGTAGCCATGAAATTAAAAGATGCTTGCTCCTTGGAAGAAAAGCTATGACTAATCTAGACAGCATATTAAAAAGCAGAGATATTACTTTGCCAACAAAGGTCCATCTAGTCAAAGCTATGGTTTTTCCAGTAGTCATGTATGGATGTGAGAGTTGGACCATAAAGAAAGCTGAGTGCCAAAGAATTGATGCTTTTCAACTGTGGTGTTGGAGAAGACTTTTGAGAGTCCCTTGGACTGCAAGGAGATCCAGCCAGTCCATCCTAAAGGCAATCAGTCCTGAATATTCATTGGAAGGACTGATGCTGAAGCTGAAACTCCAATTTTTTGGCCACCTGATGCAAAGAACTGACTCATTTGAAAGACCCTGATGCTGGGGAAAATTGAAGGCAGGAGAAGGGGATGACTGAGGATGATGTGGTTGGATGGCATTACCAACTCAATGGACATGAGTTTGAGTAAGCTCTGGGAGTTGGTGATGGACAGGGAAGCTTGGCGTGCTGCAGTCCATGGGGTCGCAAAGAGTCAGACACATCTGAGCAACTGAACTGAACTGATATAGAAAATGGAACAGAAAATGTTCCATGTGCACTTGAGAAAAATGGGTTTGCTGTTGTTGGGTGGGGTGTTCTGTATGTCTGTTAAATATAACCGGTTTACTGTGTTGTTCAAATTCTCTATTTCCTTACTTATCTTCTGTCGGTTGTCTCATATGAATATATATGTATATATATATATATTTGAAACTACAAATTAAAAGAGCATAACATATGGACTTCCCTGGTGGTCCAGTGATTAAGAATCCACCTGCCAGTGCAGGGGACACAGGTTTGATCCCTGGTCCAGGAATATTCCACTTGCTGTGGGGAAACTAAGCCCATGTGCTACAACTACTGAGGCCTGCATGCCCTGCAACCTGTGCTCTGCAATGAGAAGCCACTACAATAAGAAGCCTGCATAACACAACTAAAGAGTAGCCCCCACTTGATGCAACTAGAGAAAGCCTCTGTGCAGCAATGAACACTTGGTGCAGCCAAAAATAAATAAATTGATTAATTAAAGAAAAAGGAGCATACCACATGTTTGAGACTATTGTCCTAAAACAAGCAACACCAAGATGTAGTCTGGTAAATTTACTGGTTAAAAAAAAAAGAAAAAAAAAAGGTAACTAGGCAAAAAAAAAAAAAGATGGCTGGGTGTAAGCCTGCATCACAGGCCCCCAGCCAGGCCATCCCTGGGGCTCTGATCCAATCAGACCTGACCCATCTGGTGGCCCCCACCCTCCCAGCACAATACCAGCAACCAACTGTCTGGGACAAGTGTGACCTTTTGTGGAGAGGGTTTTCCTAAAGTAAGGCTGCCTGCTGGAGCATCATTCTCCCTCATCAGGGCTGGGTGTTGTCACCCTCTGGTCCTCACTGTCCCCACATCCTCACTGCCCGTTAAAGAGGGCTGCTCAGGGGAGGGAGGGGTGGTAGCTAGAATGGGGGGCAGTGTCATTATCTGTGAAGGGAGCAACAAGGGACGGGCCCCACAGTCTGGTCTGGACAAGGACAGCCTTCCAAGCTGACCCACTGACCTGACAGGCCTTGAATGCTAACCTCAAGGAGCCCTTTGAGAGTGGGCATCTGGGCAGGCTCCGAGAATGGCAGGAATGCGGTATCCAGCAGGGAGTGCCTGCAGCAGGCAGCCAGGGAGGCCCGGGCACGGGGCAGGAGCCAGGCCATCCTCCGACTGGAGGCCCAACCACAGCTGTCAGGAGCCTCCTCCCGTAGTCGGCCCCACCCTGGAGCCCGACCTCACACCCTCTGGTGAGACCCACCTCACAGCCTCGCCAGAGGAAGACGAGGGAAGACCCACGCAGGGCCCAGGAATTAGTCCTCAGGCTCGCCATCCTGTGGAAGCCCACAGGTCAAGGAGAAGGGAAGGGAACAGTAGCTGAGCTGAGGGGGCCCGGAGGCCAGAGAGACCGTGCCACTGGCCCAGGACACAGAGCAAGGGAGACAGAGCAGGGCCAGGCAGCGGCTCAGGTTTCTGGAGCTCATCACCCTGCTCCAGCCCAGGACCACAGCCTGGACTTCCGTGAGAGTGTCTTGATCTTCAAAACCGTCCAGCCCCTTCTCTCGGCTTCCCTGTGTCGTCTCCTGCTCTCTACCCTACATTCCCTTGCTGGCCAAGGGAAAAGTCACTGACCTGGTAACTAGAGGGATCACCCACCCACCATCCTTCCAGATACGACTCTGACCTCCAGGGGCTTTTAGCAATCAAAGCCTTAAACTCGAAGGAATGACTGTGGAACTGTGTGTCAGATCAGTGGACAGAAAACTTTTCAGCGGAGGAAGTGAGGGGCAAAGGAACAAATGTTTCATCATCATTGCCTCTCGCAGAATGGCAGGGAGGAGGGCCTGGGAAGCCGCTCCTTGTATCCAGAAGCCCAGTTTACGGGGTGGCATGGGCCCGTGCTAAGGAAGGGTTGTGATTGCTGTTGGGGTGCTGGCGACACTCAGCAGGGCAGGTCAGGGCTCCAGACAGCTGCCTGATGGGGGAGAGCTGGTGTGCTGGGGCAGGCCCAGTACCCTGGTACCTGAGTACCCTGAGGTGGTACTCAGCTCTCGGTGGCGTTGGAGGTGTACCTCTCTTTATCAGCCATGGGAACAGTGAGCTGTGTACTGGGCCACTGGGGAGGGTCCTTCCACCCACCAAGGTCAGCTGTGGGTGGGAGGGGAGCACACCTCATGTGCGGAGGGAAGTAGCAGGTATAGAATGAAAGGGCATATGCAAATATATACTTTTCTCAGTAATTATATCAGTGATTATAGTATTCATATTCTTATGCTGGAGACTGTTGTGTATGCAATGTGGGATAGAGTAATTATGGAATACTCCTTATGTTCTTGAGAACTAGGATTCTCGGTGTGGAAAAGAAAAGAAACATGTAATATAAAAAGGTTACATAAACCCCTGTAGTCTTGAATTTGAAGTAGCAGTATAAATTATCTCTATTTCTATCTTTAAAGTATAGCTCTAGATATATATAGAGATATAGACATAGATCTAGCTCTCTCCACTAAAGCAGCTTAGAAATAATGACCAATTCAGTAGAAATGAGCATCCCTAGTGCCAGGTTGTGGTCTTGAAATTCAATTTACCACTAAACACCATCTGAACTTTCTGAAGAAATGCCTCATTGTTGTTTGGTGCAGGAAATGTAAAGATGAGGCTGGAACTCTTGCCATGCCAGATGGTAAGGCAATGATCAGAACCTTTTAGGTTAAACGTTAAAATGACTCAGGCACAAGCTGAAGAGACTCCACTGTTATGATGGTACTGATCTTGGGTGGCCTTGGCCTGCAACTGCTTGAAGTGGAGCTTGGGTCCCCAACTGGAGATTGAGGACAGGTTGCAGCAGTCAGAGCACCAAATCTTAATCACTAGACCAGTGATCAGTGACAAGGGCCTTGGCCTTTCAGCTTTGCAGAAAAGAATTGCCACAAAGACAGAAAGTAGTGAAACAAGTAAAGTATTTATTAGGAGGAAAAAAAGAGTACAGTACATGTAGATAGACACACAGGAAGACTCAGAGAGAGAGAGAGAGAGAGAGAGAGAGAGAGAGAGAGAGAGAGAGAGAGAGAGAGAGAGAGAGAGAGAGAGAGAGAGAGAGAGAGAGGGAGGCTGATTCCTGTCAGTGTGGCAGTTTGAATTACTTTTATGAGGCATTGCTTCCTCCCATGTGTACGCACACATCTCTCCAAGATGGATTCTACTGCAAAGGCCTGTGGATAGAGCATCTCTTGACATCACTCCCCTTTGACCTCCAAGGAGCCTTTCTGTGCATGTGTGGTCATGGAGGTCTTCTGACTTCGAGAATGAGAACTATTTGATCTGGGCAGGGCCCAGCCTCCTCCCTTAATTGTCTTTCTATGCTCATTTGAAGACCCTGATCTTAGGAAAGATTGAAGGCGGGAGAAGGGGATGACAGAGGATGAGATGGTTGGATGGTATCACTGACTCAATGGACATAAGTGAGTCAACTCTGGGAGTTGGTGATGGAAAGGGAGGCCTGGCGTGCTGCAGTCCATGGGGTTGCAAAGAGTCAGACATGACTGAGCAACTGAACTGAACTGAACTGATGCTCATCTTGGAGTTTCAGTCCAAGGGGAAAAAATCTCCAATAGCTTTACCCTGGCCCACAGGGAGAGGTGAGTGGTCCATCTACTTCCTGCCTCAGTACAACAGATTTCAATATGAACAAATGCAGGTAAATATATCGTAGAAAATGGGAGCCATTTTGGAGAAGGTAAAATTATAGAGGGGAAGACTAGGAAAGAATATGTAGTGTTGAGTTGGAATTTGAAGTATTGGTATTAGAATATATATAAGAAACTGTTCTTGTTCAGTTGCTTCAGTTCAGTCTTCAGCCTTCCATCTTTCCAAGCATCAGGGTCTTTCCCAGTGAGTCAGTTCTTTGCATCAGGTGGCCAAAGTATTGGAGTTTCAGCTTCAACATCAGTCCTTCCAATGAATATTCAGGACTGATCTCCTTTAGGATGGACTGGTTGGATCTCCTTGCAGTCCAAGGGACTCTCAAGAGTCTTCTCCAACACCACAGTTCAAAAGCATCAATTCTTTGGCACTCAGCTTTCTTTATAGTCCAACTCTCACATCCATACATGAGCACTGGAAAAAACATAGCTTTGACTAGACAGACCTTTGTTGGCAAAGTAACGTCTCTGCTTTTTAATATGCTGTCTAGGTTGGTCATAATTTTTCTTCCAAGGAGCAAGCGTCTTTTAATTTCATGGCTG
Organism: Okapia johnstoni; assembly: GCA_024291935.2. Classification (NCBI taxonomy): domain Eukaryota; kingdom Metazoa; phylum Chordata; class Mammalia; order Artiodactyla; family Giraffidae; genus Okapia; species Okapia johnstoni. Next base: position 30,049,293 of record CM044326.1, read on the forward strand.
CAGTCACCATCTGCAGTGATTTTGGAGCCCAAGAAAATAAAGTCTGTCACTGTTTCCATTGTTTGCCCATCTATTTGCCATGAAGTGATGGGACCAGATGCCATGATCTTAGTTTTCTGAATGTTGAGTTTTAAGCCAACTTTTTCACTCTCCTCTTTCACTTTCATCAAGAGGCTCTTTAGTTCTTCTTCACTTTCTGCCATAAGGGTGGTGTTATCTGCATATCTGAGGTTATTGATATTTCTCCTGGCAATCTTGATTCCAGCTTGTGCTTCATCTAGCCCAGGGTTTCTCATGATGTACTCTGCATATAAGTTAAATAAGCAGGGTGACAATATACAGCCTTGACATACTCCTTTCCGGATTTGGAACCAGTCTGTTGTTCCATGTTCTAACTGTTGCTTCCTGACCTGCATACAGATTTCTCAGGAGGCAGGTCAGTTTCAGTCACTAAGTTGTGTCTAACTCTTTGCAACCTCATGGACTGTAGCATGCCAGGTTCCTTCCGGAGTTTGCTCAAACTCATGTCTATTGAGTCGGTGATGATATCTAACCATCTCATCCTCTGCAGCCCCCTTCTCCTTTTGCCTTTAATCTCTCTCAGTATCAGGGTCTTTTCCAACGTGTTGGCTCTTTGCATCAGGCAGCCAAAGTATGAGAGCTTCAACTTCAGCATCAGTCCTTCAAATGAATATTCATTTGAATATTGATTTCAAATAATAAGGGTTTGTTTCTTTTAGGATTGATTGGTTTGATTGCCTTGTTGTCCAAGGGACTCTCGAGTCTTCTCCAGCACGACAGTTTGAAAACATCAATTCTTTGGTGCTCAGCTTTCTTTATGGTCCAACTCTCACATCGGTATGTAACTACTGGAAAAACCATAGCTTTGACTAGACGGACCTTTATTGGCAAAGTGATGTTTCTGCTTTTTTAATTTGCTATCTAGGTTTGTTATAGGTTTCCATCCAAGAAGCAAGGGTCTTCTAATTTCATAGCTGCTGCTGCTGCTGCTGCTAAGTTGCGTCAGTTGTGTCCGACTCTATGCGACCCCATAGACGGCAGCCCATCAGGTTCCCCCGCCCCTGGGATTCTCCAGGCAAGAACACTGGAGTGGGTTGCCATTTCCTTCTCCAATGCATGAAAGTGAAAAGTGAAAGTGAAGTCGCTCAGTCGTGTCCAACTCTTCAAGACCCCATGGACTGCAGCCTACCAGGCTCCTCCGTCCATGGGATTTTCCAGGCAAGAGTACTGGAGTGGGGTGCCATCACCTTCTCTGAATTTCATAGCTACCGTCCCTGTATGCAGAGAGGGCAATGGGGCATCGTATCTACAACTTGGTTTCAAATGACTTAGGGGTGGAGGTGGGAGAATAATACATAGAGTGAGAAAGAATGATAAAGTAAAAATGTCAACAATTTGGGGCTTTGGGTGGTTAGACGGAATTATTTTGTACTATTTTTGCAACTTTATTGTAAACTTGAAATTACTGTAAAATAAAAGTAAAAATGTCACATTTGCAAAAACAATCTAAGCACATGGGGAAAAGTTACATGAATTATGCAGTTTACTAACATGTGCCGTATAATCTAAATTATGTTGAATAAAAATTTAATTCAATAAAATTATATAGTTTTAGAAGCATTAAAAAAGTTAATTGTTATCTGGTAGTGATAGAGCCATGTTAAAGCAAATTAAATTTGGAGGACTTAAGCTACCAGACGCCAGGACCTACTGTAAAGCTACACAAATGGCACAAAAATACATTTGTAGGACAGAATCGAGTCAGAAATTGACCAATACACAACAGTCACCTTATTTATGACCAAGCTGTCAGGGAAATTCAGTGGGGACATGATTAAAAAAAAAAATAGTGATCAACTGATACCCATAAGGAAAATAAGAACCTTGATTCCTATCTCACTTTATACATAAAAGGTAATATGAAATTAATCATAGACCTAAATGTGAAAGATAAAACTTACAGAAGAAAACATAGGAAAATATCTTCATAATTAGGGCAAAGATTTTTTAAATAGGACACTAAAGGCTCTATCCATCAAAATAAACTTTTATAAATTAGACTTGTAAGAAATTCTTTAAAAGTACCATTAAGAAGGACTTCCCTGGTGGTTCAGTGGTTAAGACTCCACGCTTTCACTGCAGCGGGCACAGGTTCGATCCCTGGTTGGGGAACTAAGATCCCACATGCCATGCAGCATGGCCAAAAAAACCTCCCCTCAAAAAACATTTTGAGCATGCTAACTTTTAATTATTTTTTTCACATCTTTAGCTTTTATATTTTTTATTCATACAGATTCGGTTTTTGTTGCTTTCTGTAAAAGAATGAATTTGATTAAAATTTTAAAACTGTAGACCTCAAGTGACATGTTGTCTGCTTTCCCCCTTATTAAAAAAGCAGACTTCAGCTAGTCAACTTCACTCACACAAAAGTCACTGACTACACACTTCCTCCTGCCACTGAATCTTTAATTTCTTAATAGAATGCCCCAGTTTAACTGTATGTTAAAATGCAGATCTCAGGACCAATCTTGGACATTTCTGGGAAAGTTTGGCCACAAAGTTACACAAAGTACAGTGCTAGGGTTTCAAATTCTCAGGGAAGACTATTCCTTCATACATCAACTCCCCTTTCACTGCCCTGCCTTCTGAGCCAAGCAGAGAACTTTTCTTGTCTTCTTAGTGCTGATGCATGGTTTTGAGTTTTTTGGTTTTTTTGTACTCTGCCCTTTTACTTAGGATGTAGCTCTTTTAACGTTTTCAATTTTATGTAGTGGTATGTGGTATCAGTTTTAATTGCTCAGAGGCCCAGTCCAGTGTTCTGGTGTTAAAACAAAAATCTCCAAGCAAGGCTTCCAGGACCACTTACCTCTCTGTAAAGGTGATCATCAGCTTCCAAAACTCACTGCTTTTTTCCAGTTACCCCTTCATTTCTGGTATCAGAAGATTCCCCACAACTATCTGATTTTTTTTTTTAATTGGAGGATAATTGCTTTAAATGTTGTGCTGGTTTCTGCCATCTAACAATGGGAATCAGCCATAAGTATATATATATGTTCCCTCCCTTTTGAACCTCCCTCCCACCCCCACCCCCAATCCCATCTTTCTAGACATCACAGAATACTAGGCTCCCTGTGTGTGATTTTTAATAAATGTATTATTTTATACATTTTTGTTTGTAGCAGGAGTACTTGCAGATGATTTTCATTTGCTATCTTGCCAGACTTAGAAACTGCCATATTAATTTTATAAAGTTATTTTAAAACTGCAAATGTACACTCTTCTAATTTGCTTTCCAATAGCTAATGATTGGGCAAATAGTCTCTTGAGGGATTAATGAAAAACTTTTCACTCCTTTCTCAGGGAAAGCTAATGAGGGTATTGTCTCCAAATATGGACAGACTGACTGAAGGACTGGGCCTGGACACTTTCTTTTTTACCAAGTATGGTCATCCTTCTTTGTCTTCTGTCCAGATCTCTAATTCTGTCTGGAATCTGACCCTGCTTCTGACCACAGCACCTACTTGGTAAACTGGTTCCCAAAGAACCTGCTTGGTCCTGGGTTACTTCTTCATTCATTTACTCATTTAATAGTCTATCATTACAAAACTCAGAAAGGCTTACCTCCTTTCCTGGGAGCAACAAGTCATAGCAAGACAACCACATTTGGTAGATGACTTATTTACTCAATACCTATTTATTGCTCATCTACTATGTGTCAGATCCTGGTCAACTGCTGAAGATAAAGTGGAGGGTAAGATAGTCATTGCTCATTCTCTTATGGAGCAGAAATGAAATCATCAAAACAAAAACCTCATGAGCACCTAGTATATTTAGCTCCACTGTGAGGAAAACAAGATGATGACAGGGTCTTCATTTCACATGCTAGCAAGGTTATGCTCAAAATCCTTCAAGCTGGGATTCCACAGTACGTGAACCGAGAACTTCCAGATGTACAAGCTGGCAGAGGAACCAGAGATCAAATTGCCAACATTTGTTGGATCATGGAGAAAGCAATGGAGTTCCAGAAAAACATCTAGTTCTGCTTCATTGGCTCCACTAAAGCCTTTTACTGTGTGGATCACAACAAACTGGAAAATTCTTAAAGAGACAGGAATACCAGACAATCTTACCTGTCTCCTGACTGGTTCAAAATTGGGAAAGGAGTATGTACATGGTTGTATATTGTCACCCTGCTTATTTAACGTATATGCAGAGTACATCATGTGAAATGCCAGACTGGATGAATCACAAGCTGGAATCAAGATTGCCAAAACGGACTGGATGAATCACAAGCTGGAATCAAGATTGCCAAGAGAAATATCAATAATCTCAGATATGCAGATGATACCACTATAATGGCAGAAAGTGAAGAGGAACTAAAGAGCCTCTTGATGAGGATGAAAGCGGACAGTGAAAAAGCTGGCTTGAAACACAACATTCAAAAAACTAAGATCATGGCATCTGATCCCATCAGTTCAGTTCACTTGACTGTGTCTGACTCTTTGCAACCCTAGGCTTCCCTGATCCCATCACTTCATGGCAAATAGAAGGAGAAAAAAGTGGAAGCAGCAACAGATTTCATTTTCTTGGGCTTCAAAATTACTGCACATGATGACTGCAGCCATAAAATTAAAAGAGGCTTGCTCCTTGGAAGGAAAGCTATGACAAACCTAGACAGCATATTAAAAAGCAGAGATATCACTTTGCTGACAAAAGTCCGTCTAGTCAAAGCTATGGTTTTTCCAGTAGTCAGGTACAGATGTGAGCATTGGACCATAAAGAAGGCTGAACACTAAAGAATTGATGCTTTCAAATTGTGGTGTTGGAGACAACTCTTGAGCGTCTCCTTGACAGCAAGATCAAACCAGTCAATCCTAAAGGAAATCAACCCTGAATAGTCACTGGAAGGACTCATGCTGAAGCTCCAACACTTTGGCCACCTGATGAGAAGAGCTGACTCACTGGAAAAGGCCCTGATGCTGGGAAAGATTGAAGGTGAAAGAAAGGGGCGGCCGAGGATGAGATGGTTAGATAGCATCACTGACTCAATGGACATGAATTTGAACAAACTCTGAGAGATAGTGGAGGACAGAGGAGCCTGGTATGCTGCAGTCTATGGGGTGGCAAAGAACGGATACAACTCAGCAACTGAACAACAGCAACAATGAGGAACCTAGGCTTTAGGAAGATGGGGTGACATTCATGAAAATCTCCTATATTAGAAGAGTTCAGTTCAGTTCAGTCGTTCAGTCGTGTCCAACTCTTTGTGACCCCATGGACTGCAGCACGCCAAGCTTCCCTGCTCATCAACAACCCCTGGAGCTTGCTCAAACTCAAGTCCATCAAGTCGGTGATGTCATCCAACCACCTCATCCTCTGTCGTCCCCTTCTCCTCCGCCCTTAATCCTTCCCAGCATCAGGGTCTTTTCAAATGAGTCAGTTCTTCGCATCAAGTGGCTAAAGTATTGGAGCTTCAGCTTCAGCATCAGTTCTTCCAATGAATATTCAGGACTGATTTCCTTTAGGATCAACTGGTTTGATCTCCTTGCAGTCCAAGGGACTCTCAACAGTTCTCCAACATCACAGTTCAAAAGCATCAATTCGTCAGTGCTCAGCTTTCTTTATGGTCCAACTCTCACATCCATACATGACCACTGGAAAAACCATAGCTTTGACTAGATGGATCTTTGTCTCTGCTTTTTAACATGCTGTTTAAGTTTGTCATAGCTTTTCTTCCAAGAAGCAAGCGTCTTTTAATTTCATGGCTGCAGTCACCATCTGCAGTGATTTTGAAGCCCAAGAGAATAAAGTCTGCCACTGTTTCCATTATTTCCCCATGTATTTGCCATGGAAGTAATAGGACCGGATGCCATGATCTTAGTTTTTTGAAGAAGGAGGTTTGGTATTCCCATCACTTTAAGAATTTTGAATGCTGAGTTTTAAGCCAGTTTTTTCACTCTCTTCTTTCACTTTCATCAAGAGCCTCTTTAGTTCCTCTTCATTTTCTGCCATCAGGGTGGTGTCATCTACATATCTGAGGTTATTGATACTTCTCCCAGCAATCTTGATTCCAGCTTGTACTTCATCCAGCCTGGCATTTCACATGATGTACTCTGCATATACTTTAAATAAGCAGGGTGACAATATACAGCCTTGACTTACTCCTTCCCTAATTTGGAACCAGTTCATTTTTCCATGTCCAGTTCTAACTGTTTCTTCTTGACCTGCATACAGATTTCTCAGGAGGCAGGTAAGGTGGTCTGGTATTCCCCTTGTTTTAAGAATTTTTCAGTTTCCTGAAGAGTAGAGGAGTAATTAGCTCCAGTGCTAGGCCCTCCCACAACCTGCAGTTTATCTGCTCTCCATAGTCAAGCTATCCTGCTCAGTTGTTGCCTTGTTTCAGTCCATACACTGGAATGTTGCAGTTCTGCTTTTATGTTTGTGCACACCAAATCAGTCTTTAGTTGCTAGTATCAACCTCATTATTTTCTTATATATTTACCTGTTTGGGTTTTTTTTTTTTTTTTTTTTTTTTGGCTTTCCTTAGTCATTGAATGAGTTCCTTCAGTAGAGTTCGAACAGAATAGTTTATCTAATTCTAACCTCTGGGCAAAAACAATCTATTCTAACTATGCATCTAAAATACAGTCGACTGTACAACACCAGTTTTACGCACGAGATTTAAGTATCTGCGTATTTTGGTATCCACGAGGGGCTCCTGGAAGCAATCCCCTGCGTATACCATGGACAACTGTATGCAGTTTCTCGGAGAGTTCAGTGAAGTTCCCCTTCCCGAACTAATTCTATGAATGACTGATATAAACCCCACTGCTGCATGTTGGGGTGTACCAGGAACCCTTGGTAACTTCTCTCAACGTACCAACTTTTAGAGCAAGTCGTCGTTGGGTTCCTAGTATGCCTTCACAGGCATGTTCGCCACGAAAAGCCAGAAGCGTGGAGCACAAAGGAAGCTGACTTCACTCAAAGACAGGCCGTTTCCTAGTGAGGAGTACAAGGCTGGGGCGAGTCTGAAGAGGCCGCTCCGGAAAGGGTCCTTGCCGAGCGACGACGGGTCGAAGCGGGACAACCAGGGCCAAGAGTCCGGAAACCGGCGTTCCCATCTGCAGCGCTGTAAGGACCTGGAGTAACCTGCGGACTCTGCATGCATGCCAGGGCATTGCGGGAATCGCGGGGCTGTAAACATTACACCTGGAACCCACCTGTCAATGCAGGAGACAAAAGAGACGCCGGTTGGATCCCTGGGTCGGTAAGATCCCCTAGAGGAGGGCATGGCAACCCACTCCAGTATTCTTGAATTCCATGGACAGAGGGGTCTGGCGAACTGCAGTGCGTGGGGTCGCAAAGAGTCGGACAGGACCGAAGCGACTTAGCACGCGCGCACGCAGACCTCACGTCAGGTCTCGTTCCGGTGACCTGCGCCTTGGAAGACTGATACACAACGCTCTCACGCGAAAGCACGAAGACACCTTCGCGCCCCGACTTTCAAACTGCAGAGGAGCCACACCCCCGGAAACCGGAAGCTTTACAACTAGCGCCCCCTTGCCGGCCGGGAGGGGTGGGTGCGGTGGGTGGGGGAGCCGCCTCAGGAACTGCAACTCCCAGAATGCAGCGCGGAGCTTCCGGTTTCCGGCGAGAGGACCTGAGTGAGTGTTTACACCGGCGGCCCTGCGGCCGGGTTCCTTCCGCGGGACGGGTGAGGGCGCTGGGTCCCGGGCCGCGCGGGATCGACCTGTGGTGACTAGTTAGCTGCTTCTGTGGGAGTGGTGGGGTCGTCACCCAAGAGATAGTGTCTCTGTCGCAATATTAACTGTAAGTGGCCTTGGGCCGCTGACTTCACCTTTCTAGAGCTCGGTTCCTTCGGCTGTAATATGTAGATGATAATGCCTGTCTCAGAACAGTTGTGAGGATTAAATGATATATAGTATATTAAAAGATCCATTTCCTTCCCAGCCATCAACCTGGAGATGGAAGGTTTGAGGGTGCCTTAGGATCTGCTGCACAGCCTCGAAGCCTTTTCTTTCCTCTTCCAAAGAAGCCACTTTGGAAGCAATAATGATTCTAACAGGGGCTTGTCTTGTCTTAATTCTCTCAACCGGCGGGTTTCTGATTCATTTTCTGGGTACCCATAAGTACCGGGCATTGAGTCAATAAAGACAAAAAATTCTACGCTTTGCTTTCAAGAGCCTCTAAGAATGAGACGCAGAGACGATTGAGAACTAAATAGTATAGATATTTGTAACCCTTTGTCATGAGGGAATGACAACAACAGAGGGGGGAGAGAGACAGAGAACAGAGGAGGTTGTGTTTGAGTTGCTTTTGGTCGGAGTTTGCTTAGAGAGGGAAGAGGGAAGAGGAGTTATATGTAGAGTTAGCAGATGAGCAGAGTGGGGGAGAGCTTTGTTATGAATCCAGGCTTGGTGGGGGTGGACTTAAGTGTTGGGAAGGGTGGGGCAGCCCAGAACTCTTGAGAGGGGAAGACTGGTAGAGAGAACAGATGTGAATGTTTTTAAAAGCCAGGCTGTGGCGTTTAAACTTATTCATAGAAGTGGTTTGATTTCTAAACAGAGGAGTGTCTTGATCAGATCTGCATTTTAAAATGATGAGTGGCAGCATGTATATTTAACAGGGAGAAGCAGGAGGCAGGGAGCTTCTGGTAAAGCTGTTGTGGTGGTTAAAGCAAAAGTTGATGAAGAAACACGGAGTGTATGTAAGGGAAAGGGTTGGATGATCTCATTTGAACTTCACAACGCTCCTGTTAGGTGGGATGGCATTTTTATGTCCACTGTAAAGCCAAAGAGGCTTAGAGAGCCAAAGTTTCCTGCTGCCATAGAATGAGTGAAAAGAGGACCTCAGATTCTAGTTCAGGCCTCCTGATGCTGCATCCTGAGCTTTTCCAACAGTCACAGAGAATTCTCATTCAACCCCTTGGTGGGGTGGGGGTGGTGTAGGTCTGTCCTTTAACCAACAAGGCTTTGTTCCTTTACAGGGAGAAAGAGAGAGCGCGAAAGAGAGAGGATGTCTCTCTCAGATTGGCACCTGGCAGTGAAGCTGGCTGACCAGCCACTTGCCCCCAAATCTATTCTTCGGTTGCCAGAGACAGAACTCGGAGAATACTCCCTGGGGGGATATAGTATTTCATTTCTGAAGCAGCTTATTGCTGGCAAACTCCAGGAGTCTGTTCCAGACCCTGAACTGATTGGTAAGTCTCTGTGGACTGGGGATGGGCTTCTGCTCTGATTTCTTTTGGGGGAGAATCATTCTGGAATCACAAGGGTAAATTAAGAGTTTGGGATTTGTTGTCTGTTAATGTAAACACCAGGCTGCCCTAGTGGTTCAGTGGTAAAGAATATGCCTGCCTATGCAGGAGATGCAGGTTCAATCCCTGGGTGGCGAACATCCCCTGAATAACAAAATGGCAACCCACTGCGGTATCCTTGCCTGGGAGATGCCATGGGTGGAGGAGCCTGATGGGCTACAATCCATGGGGTCGCAAAAGAGTTGGACACGACTTAGAGACTAAACAAAAACAAATGTTAACACTGCTGGGAAGTGATTGTTGTTAGGTGAATAGAAACAAATCATATAATAAAATTGCATTGGTTGGTTGCCATTTTAGTTGTACAATATACTGAACTTCATCACAGCATTCCTTAACTATAACATTCTTTGAAAGAGCAAGAACTTGGGTTGGAAGGAGGTGCTGGCTAGGGAAAGGCCCTTAGTATATGGCATTTGAGGTAGGTCTTAAGGGATGGTTAGAAGGATTTTTGGTTGGTTGGTTGGTTGGTTAGAGGGAAGGCAGTGAAAAAGGAGAGATGGCAAGGGCATTCTAGGTGGAGGAAGAAGGAATTTAAATATAATTTCTTTCTTTCTCTTTTTTATTTTTGACTATGCTGTGTGATGTGCAGAATCTTTGTTGCCTGACCAGGGATAAAACCCTGGACTCCAGCATTACTTTCACTCTAATGAAAGTGAATATAATTAAATTGTATTATTAATGCAATGGCATATAAACTAGCAAAATGGTATAAACTAGAAAAAAGTGTGTTTTCAGTCATGCATGCTAAGTCTCTTCAGTTGTGTCCAACTCTTTGTGACCCCATAGACTGTAGCCCACCAGGCTCCTCTGTCCATGGGATTCTCCAACCCAGCTGGAGTGGGTTTCTATGTCTTCCTCCAGAGGATCTTCCTAATCCAAGGATCGAACTCATGTCTCTTAAGTCTTCTGCACTGGCAGGCGGGTTCTTTACCACTAGTGCTACCTGGGAAACCATATATTATTAATGCAATAGCATATAAACAGGCAAAATGGTATAAGCTGGCAAAAAAGTGTTTTTAGTCATAAAAACATGGGGTTCATTCTTTTTTATTGTTACATTTTCCCATTCATTTAAATGGTGCAGTCTCCATGATGTTAAGCTCTAGAGTTTTCCTGTGCATAGATTCTGTATTTTATCAGTTTGTGCTTGCAGCAATTGTTATTAAAATGTATTTGTTTATTTATTTTCAAACTTTATTTATTTTGTATTGGGGTATAGTCCGTTAACATTGTTGTGGTAGTTTCAGGTGAACAGTGAAGGAAGTCAGCCGTACATATACATGTATCCATTTTCCCCAGGCCCCGCTTCCATCCAGGCTGGCAAAATGTGTTTATTAAGAGTACTTTTTAAAGCATATATCATTCTCTAGCTATCTGTCCAATCAACATAAGGTTCTTAGGGGACAAAAGTCATTTAAATTGTTATGAGGAGCAAAATATAAATGAACGATTCTTTTTTTTTTTCCCCCAGATCTGATATACTGTGGCCGGAAGCTAAAAGATGATCAGACCCTTGACTTTTATGGCATTCAACCTGGATCCACAGTCCATGTTCTGCGCAAGTCCTGGCCTGAGCCTGATCAGAAACCGGGTGAGTGTTGGCTCTTAGGCAGAGCTTCTGAAATATCTGCAAGGGAAGGAGGGTCTGTGTGTCCTTGAGGCAAGGGCCTGGGTGGAACATAGGGGAGATTTACTGAGATGATAATAAAGGATATCTTTATTATTTATTGGATTAGACACATTGATGAACAGTGTAATTTTGATCTTGCTGCTAGCGGCCACTAACAGAAGGCACTTTTAAGTTCATTACCCATTGTCTTAGTGGGATGGAGAGTATGTATCTATTTAAATTCCTTTAGGGCAACAGTTTATTTCTCAGTGAACCTTGTATTTTTTTGTTATTTTTGTTTTCATCAGAAAGAAGCTGAAAACTCCTTGCCCTCCTCTAAATGTTATGGTGTGTTCTCATGTTCGCAAATCTTCCTACCAATTGCCTCAGGCGGGTGATTTGTTCAGTCACCTCACTCCTGCTAATTTATTTTCCTGGAGTTTGAGAATATTTGAATGGTATGAAAGTAGCTCTTGGAGGAAACATACAAAGCCTCTCATGCCTTTCTCACTTATTGATAAAAGGTGTTGCTTGGAAATCATAATTTAAATTGCGCATCTGTGTTTTAAAAACCTCCCTGAGGATAAAGCTAAGCTGTGTAAGAGATTAGCTTTGTTAAAAAACGGACAGTTTGACATATTTTAATAATGTTCACAATTGCTGTGACTGGTTATGAGCTTGAAATTCTCCCTCTTTTCAATTCTAAACATAAAGGACAAAAAGATCTTCTTTTGTACACTGATGAGAAGTGAGAAAGAGAAAGGCAGTCTCTGGTATCCAGGGGCTGGCCTGGCCTTCAGCTAGGCCTTGAATCGTGAACAGTTTCACAGGTCACCAGCATCTACAAGGCCACTCACTCGGGGGCTGTAATGGATCCAGATAAAGACAAGATTTCTTCTCATCTCTGAACCTGCACGTTGACCAACCACAGAGATGACCAAATAACCCTCTATCCTGCCTACTAGGAGGGACTGCTGTTTCTTCACCAATTTTGGCTTTCATCTTGCTCTAGTTTTCCTTCCTTCTAGATAAGAATTATTAAGATACCTAATCATAAAATCACCCGCACTTCCTGACAGCCTCCAATCCACAACAAAACCCTACTTCCTTAAGCTTCCCCCACAGAGTCCCCTAACTAAAGCCCAGATCCTCTGAGTCCCTTCTGGCACGCTCTTGTTGAGATGCCCCATAGTTCTGGTGGTGCGCATCCCCTCTGTAAGAGCAGTAAACACACTTTGCACAGCTGCAGGTGTGCCCCTCTGGTCTTTGGCTGGAGGGGATTGACAGACAGAAAGGATCGTTTGTTGCCTCTTCCAGCCAGATTGTGGCTGTTTGATATCTCATTTAATCAAGTGGCTCAGCAGGTCAGGTAACAGTATTAGCATTTTATACATGAAGAAAAAGAGAGTTAGAAAGGTATTCATTCAAGGTCATCTGCTTAGAAAAATAAATGCAAAAGCTGGGATGTGAATCCAGATTTTCCTGGCTCAAGAGTGTTCTTTCCACTGGGCTGGCTGCCTCCCACTTCCAAAGGATGAGATTAGCTCAGAGACATTAAAGAGACAACCGTAACTCTTAGCTGATTATGGGCTTAAGATTTTGAGTCCTTTTTATCCCCTGGAAATTTATTTTTGAAACAAACGGACTTTTTATTTGGAGGTGAACATAAACTTTTAGATTTGAAAAGAAATTTTTGTGACAGCATTTTAGATATTTTATCCTTGAGTGTTCTTTCAAAGGGAAGCACATTTCTTTATCTTCCACCAGATTAGATCCTGTAGGAGGAGAAGGTGTCAGTTGCTTCCTTCCCACCTGGATCCCTTTGGTGGTTCTCTGCAGAAGGTTACAAATCCTTTTAGGATCTCACTTAAGCCTGCTGTTTGAGCAGGGATGTGTACCCTGGGCTCCAGCACAGAAACAACTTAGTGTTCCTTCAAAGCACCTCGTGCTTATATTCTCCCAAGCCTTTGCACTTGTTCTCATTTAGGCCTGCAATACCTTTTCCCCCAGTCACCGTCTGTTGTACCTTCAATACCCCTCTCAAACATTCTCTCCTGGGAGGTAGCTCCGTGTGGTTCTCCCTGTCAGTAGTGCTGTCTGCCTCCATGTGCCTGGTGCCCTCACTGTGGTCCATGTCTCTGTTGTTGAAGCCCTCAGCATGGTATTTTGTAATTGTGTGTATATGTGTTTGATTCTGTCTCATTTCTCCTACTGTCTTAAGAGTTCCTTGATGGCAGAGACTCTTACTTTTTGCATTCCTGTGCCTTGCACAAAACAAGATTCACTCCAAAAGCGTAGACTAAATGCTTAGCACAGATTTGTTTAATGAATAAGCCAGGTCATTTACTTCAGGTGAATATTTTTCAAAAGAGACAACCCTCATGATTAGAACTATAGTTAAGGGTGTGGTTGCCACATGGAACCCCAGGGGTGCCATTCTCCTTGCTTTGGGAATTGTGCCTCTGGAGTTGAGCAGTGCAAGGCCATATAATCACAAGTAGCCTTCCTGGGTGAGAGTCACCACACTTTTAAAAGTGTGATCCAGGATGGACTTCATGCCTACTCCCCCTTCTTTTACCGAAATTTCTATAAAATGGGCAGATGTCCTAAATTATCTATGAAATGGGCGGATGTCCTAAATAGTAAAGTAACCAAGTAAAACTAAGACACCTGCTAGACTTCCCCATATGTATGAGTCATAACGTCCAAAGATCAAAAAGGAGCTTTGAGTCCTAGTGACATGCTTGTTTTTGGACATGTGATAAAAGTTTGTTCAGAAGCCTAGAGGTACAATGTTGCCTTGGTCCTTCTTATATTTGTGTTTTTTTTTTAAATCAAAATAATATTACACAGGCCTAAAAGAAAATACCCAGGAGAAAACAGTTACCCTCCCCGCCCCCCCCGATCCTGTCACCTTGGCTTGTTCCCTTCCAGCTTTGGCCCACACACACACTGACATCTCATAAAGTTTTACTAGAGAACACCCATACAACTTTATGTTCTATTTCTTTCTCTTAACATATTGTGTCAACATGGCTCCATATTGTTCAGATGGCTTGCAGCACTTATTTTAAATCACTGCACAAAAGTCTACTGAGTTCATTATACCCTCCTCCTTTCCAAGTGTGAAAAGTCTAGAATTCCTGCAGTGGGACATTGATCAGAACAGTCTCTTTCCTAAGGTAAGAGTCTCCTCTGCTAGAACTTGAATTTGTTTATCTACCAAAGAGGCTTAAAAAGAGAGTGCAGTTTTCATGTCTGTGGCGTAGTTTTTTTTGATCGGGTGCCCATTCTTAGTGGGGTGAGGAGGGAAGAGAACCCGCACCTGGACTCTGGCTGAAGCGATGCTCTGCATCTGGTGGCAGGGGTGAGGCCCTGGTGATAGGGTAACTGAATGTCTCATCCCCAGAACCTGTGGACAAAGTGGCTGCCTTGAGGGAGTTCCGAGTGCTGCACACTGCCCTGCACAGCAGCTCCTCCTACAGGGAGGCGGTGAGTGTGTGCTGCACCCCCTGCAAGACTCTTGGCAGACCTGCTGGAGAGGGGTGATGCAGAGAGGGAGCCGGAAGTTGGTTGCCATGGCTCCCCAGAGTTCCTTGGGGAGATTTCGCCATGTCTGTGGGTCCCAGTAGAATCCTGTCTTCCCCCAAAGAGGCTCTCAGCTAGGCATTGTTGATTCCCTCTAATGATAATGATACAGCCTCTCCTGACATTGGCCTCATGGAATGAATATAGTTACAGTCAAAGGATCTGAAAGCTGTTTCTGGTGGGCCTCATTCTTTGACTTGGACTGAAGTGCTTGCCCACTGCTCCTTCCCAGGATCCCCTCACTGGGAAAATGCACTGATGACTTTTCATAGGAGAGTTGATAAGCAAGATGAAGACAGCTGCAAACTTCCCAATATATATAAATGCAAAATGATAGTAGTTTGGAGATTGAAAAGGACTTTTGGAATCTAGAGAAACCTTTGTTATTGGGCTTATAATAAGAGCTTTTATTGTGAAAGCATTAGAATTAGAAATGGGGGAAAGGACCATAGATTGAAGGCTTATTGTGATCTTGCTTTTGTGTTGTTTCCCCTCCCGTAAGCCATGATCTCAGAGGAAAAAAAGAGGTTCATCTCTTTCCTGGGGCTATTGTTCCATTGTGGTGGTGTGTGTGCAAGCACTTAGAGGAAGGAAGTACTTCAGCTGTGTGTGGGTATTTCTGAGTACACCAAGCTAGTGGGATTGCTCAGCCCTCCCCATTTCTCCTGCAGGTCTTTAAGATGCTCAGCAATAAGGAATCTCTGGATCAGATCATTGTGGCCACCCCAGGCCTCAGCAGTGACCCCATTGCTCTTGGTAAGTGCAAGGCTGAACTGAAGGAAATAGGAACTGTTGAAGAAGGAGAAGCCAGGAGGAGGCAATTACCTTAAGGAAGCTTTGACACATCGTGTGAAGATTCACTGGTCTTGTGGCAGGAGGGGGAGTAATCCAGATGTGTTCCATATACCCAACCCTCCAAGAGCTGCAGCCCCACAGAGAAATCGTGGCCTCACTAACACCAGAAATGAGACTGTGAGGAAGACATGTGAGGGCAGCAGTTAGCCCAAACCACAGCAGTCAGGGAAGACTTCCTGCACACCTTGATGGACAAGGGAAGAACCTAGAGATATGGGGAAAAGAGGCTGGGGTGCTGTACACAGTATGTAACCTCCGTGTGGGGGGCAAATGGGGAGCAAAATGGAGAGCACGTGGGTTGTGCTGCTAGCAGTTTGTTTCCCCCGCTTTCCATGAGTATCCCTGTTAAGCTGATTGCTCCAAGGCCTCCCCACTGGATCTGGCTAAATTTCCTGTCTCTGAGATGAGCCCTGTTCTCCTCCAGGGGTTCTCCAGGACAAGGACCTCTTCTCTGTCTTTGCTGATCCCAACATGCTTGATACGTAAGTATACCCACCTTACTAAGGGCCCTTTTTCTCTCCTCATGGTTGGGCCAGAAGCCTAGTGCTCGCCCTGGATTCTGCTCTTGGAGCCCATCCCCCAAATCTGTCTTCTAAATGTGTCAGGAGGTGGGGAGGAGCCAGGGCTGGAGGAGGGGGTGGGGGGGGTGAGGACAAAGCCCAAGGGCAGGGGCAGGCAGAGGTAGGGATGAAGCAGGGTCCCGAGGGAGGTGGCTTTGCAGGCCAGGTTCAGTTTAGATCTCATTCAGTAGATATTAGGGAGTTTGTGAAGGATTTTAAGCTGGGAAAGAAATAGGTGCATACGTCCCAAAATTTTTGAGTTGGAAGGGAAAGTAGAGGTTATGTCCCTTTATCTTCAAGTGAAGAAAACAGCCAAACTCTCGGGAGAGAAGGGACCAAAGACTGCCCAATGAAGTGGTGTTGGAGTCAAGACAGGAGACTACCCCTGAGCCTCTGGGCTGTGCGTGTCCCATCATGCATTGCCAGAGAGGATAGTGAAGCATCTGCGGGGGCCCTGGTGCAGGCCTGCTGATGCTGGAGGTAGAGCAGCAGAAAGACAAGCCACCTGGAGGGAGGTGCTGAAGACTGGGAAATTTAAGGACAAGCAGGGATGACTTGACTGTTATGAGGAGTGCCCAGAATTCCTGTCAAACCCAAGGATGCTCTTTCCTTCTTAGTCACCCTTGAGTTTCTTCCTGCTCCGTCTCAGGTTGGTGCCTGCTCACCCTGCTCTGGTCAATGCCATTGTCCTGGTCCTGCACTCGGTGGCAGGCAGCACCCCACTGCCAGGGTCCGACTCCTCTTCCCGGGGCATGCCCTCCAGCTCCTACCGGGACATGCCAGGTGAGCCCCTGGACAGCGGAATGCGGGCCCCCTGGTGAACGGGCAGTGGCCCAGGGTTTTGCTTTACTCGCAGCTATGTATAGTGCTGGCAGAGGGTGTTCCTTGGGAACTCTGGGTTTGAGTCAGGGAGAGCATCTGTCCTGTAATTTTCCAGGGGAGAGATGAGAACATGAATTTGGAGTAACTAGCACCGAGATGCTGGAGCAGCGCCTGTGCCTTCCTGTTCCTCCTCCTGAAATCTGTCCTCCCTCCTCCAGGTGGCTTCCTGTTTGAAGGGCTCTCTGATGATGAGGATGACTTTCACCCAGTAAGTGACCGGACTGCCTGCCATTTGGGGGAGATGGTGCTGGGGAGGCACCCTCCCCGGGATCGGGCACGCCCAGCAGGGGGTGGTCAGAGGCCCTTTTGGGGGCCCAGGTGTGTCACACTATTGCTGTGAACCTGGCAGCCTGGGGAGTCTCCCCAGGAACTGTTCCTGGAGCAGGGGTGGAGTTCTTCTGAGAGCCATTCAGGGCTGCCACCCTGATCTGGGCACCTCCCTTGTCCAGAGTGCCAGGTCCACGCCCTCAAGCAGCACCCCCAGCTCCCGCCCAGCTTCCCTGGGGTACAGTGGAGCTGCCGGGCCCCGGCCCATCACCCAGAGCGAGCTGGCCACTGCTCTGGCCCTGGCCAGCACTCCGGAGAGCAGCTCTCACACTCCAACTCCTGGTACCCAGGTATGGAGAGAGGGGGTGGGAAGGTCCAGGCCAGGCCCCAGGTATGGAGAGAGGGGCTGGGAAGGTCCAGGCCGGGTCCCTGGGGAGAAGGGCCCAGTGGTAGAGTGGGTTTCCCTTTGCTGATCCTGGGCTCCATCTGCTTTGATCTGAGCTCTACCTGGAGCCCCAGTGGGTTTCCCACTGCAGCTCAGGTGACCTCCCCTCACCTGCCTTTAGGCTCAGAAGTCTGGGGTTCATCCCAGGCCTGACTGACTCTTCCCAACAGTTGGAAGAACCTCTTGTCGCATAATGGGTCCTTACTTATTCCTGCAAGTGGCCAAGGATACATCACAGGCTTAAGCATTCCTGGTGACAGTCACTCCAGCTGGCAAGGCCATTTCTCCTCTCCCAGTGTGGGTCCTAGGCTCAGTCAGGGGTCCCATTCCATCTCCCTGGAGCAAAAGAGTACAGAACTCTTCTGCCCACATAGAGAGCTTTTAGGTAGCTCTGTGTGGCTGTCTCATGCTGGCCCCTGCTGGGAGGCAGTGGTGAGGCACCCAGGGCACCCTGGGGTGATGTGACAGCAGTGGGTGTGTGCTGGGAGACTGGGATGGCTGAGGGTGGCACTGACCATGGTCTATCTCTAGGGCCACTCCTCAGGGACCTCCCCAATGTCCTCCAGCGTCCAGTCAGGGACGCCCATCACCAACGATCTCTTCAGCCAAGCCCTGCAGCATGCCCTGCAGGCCTCCGGGCAGCCCAGCCTTCAGGTCAGTCTTCCCCCTTCTGATGTTCACAAGCTTTCTTTGGTACTTTGGGCACTGAGCTTTTCTCTGCTCTCTGGAGACCCTTCCCACTTGGCCTGCTTTGCTGCAGGAACAGCTAGGGTGTGGCAGCATGACAGGAGAGGGTGCTCCCAGCAAGGGCAGTTGTCCTCTGCAGCTTCCACTCCTGCACCCAGTGCCCATGGCCTGGCTCCACTGACCGCCTGGCTTGGGTATTTCAGTGGGTATTTCAGTTGAGGAGTCACTCATCCATCCTGTGACAGTTGACTGAGCCTTGAGCATATCTGGTTCAGGCCTGGTCCAGCTTCTGGTATAGCGATGAGCCAGTCCTCATTCACACCATGGAGGGGTGCCAGACAGTCACTGAACTGAGGGAACAACAGGGTGAGAAGCTGGCCCAGGCTTGAGGTCATGTAAAACTTTTCTGAGAAAGTGGTGTTGTACCTATTGTCAAAGAATTAATTAAAGGTTAGCCAGGCAGAGAAGGGGGTGTTTGGTTGAGGGCATATGGTGTCCTGGCAGAGGCAGCTACCTGTTTGAGCGAATGTGGAGGTACACATGGCAAATTGGCAAGAGCAGAAGGCCAGAGTAAGGGAAAGCAGACGCCTGAGCGTGAGGGCCTTGAGTGCTTGTGTAAGGAGATGAGGTTTGTCCTGCGGTCACCAGGGAGCGACACCATCTCCCCAGCCTCATGGAACACGGAAGCTTAGCTAGCAGCTAAGTGCATGACCCAAAGGGTTCACATTTTTTTGCACGCCTCTGTGCACAAGCTGTTTGCTTTACTCTTTCCTTTGCTCCTAAGCCTGGGGCATGAACGTTATTTCTGGAACTGGTCCATGGTCATGAAGCCATTAAGTGACAGGGACAGGGTCTGGCCCATGTGGTTCTCACTGCCCTACATGGCTCTGGTGGACTGTGAGGGGAGCAGGAGCAGGACCTGGAGACAGTTGGTCTTTTCAGTTCCTTCATCATCTGCAGCCTGATGCTTGTTTGCTCTGCTCTTCAGCTCAGAAGCTTTTATGTCTCCACCTGGCCTGTAAAATGAATTTGAGTTGATTTCTGTGGTTTTCTAAAAATCCTCAACATCCTCACCCTTGTTTGCCTGCTTCTTTGAATTTGCATTTCATCCCCACTGCCTTCTCTTTCCACAAGGAGAACACATCCTTTTCCCTAAAGTGTGCACTTCCTCTTTTATGAGACAGAGATATTGAAAATACTAAATTTCTTTAAATCCATAGAGAAGGCCTTTCATAGCTGAAAGTCAAACAATCAAGGAACCATTGTATAAAGAGTAACATATATTTTGAGTTCATAAATGTGAAAATTTCTGCAAAGCAAATCAAATCATATCAACATACAAAAAGAACAAGCAAAGTCTGAAAGTTGATCACAAACTGGGAAAGAAATCTATAATGTAGATCAAAGGGCAAAACCTCCCTGAATTGAAGTTCTAGTGATTTAGGACCAACAGCTCCATCAAAAAGCAGGCGAAGGATAGTAACAGACGGTTCACGAAAAAGGAAGTACAGATGGCCTGTAATTCCTTGCAGTCCCATTGCTCGGAATTTATCCCAGAGATGTATGTGCAAGCAGAGTGTGACATTTGTACAGAACCAGTCACCGCAGTGTTTCTAAAACGGCAAAGATTGGAAGCTGCCCTGTTGTGGTACATTTCAGGACATCCACAAGCGCTCTCTATGATACATTAATATGTCAGAAAAAAAGGAGAGATATAAGAAAAGGGTAAGTATAGGAATGTATATTTATATTTCCTCAAAGAAAATAAACTAGGTTATCAGGAATAGGGGAGAGGAGTAGATGAGCATGAAACTTTTCACAATGTGGTGGTGGTGGTTTAATCGCTCAGTTGTGTCCAACTCTTGCAACCCTGCGGAGTGTAGCCCACCAGGCTCTTCTGTCCATGGGATATCCCAGGCAAGAATACTGGAGTGAGTTGCCATTTCCTTCTCCAGGGGATCTTCCCGACCCAGGGATCAAACCTGGGTCTCCTGCATCGCAGGCAGATTCTTTACCGACTGAGCCACCAGGCACTGTGTATCATACTAAAACAATGAAGTTAACTTAAAAGTGTGTGTTTGTCTATAGATACAGCGAAGAAAGAAAGTAATCTTTTGAAATTTAGACATTGAGTACTTTATGCTTTTTCTTTTTGATCTTTATGATACATTTCCCCCTTTTTTCATTGGAAAAACTTTTAATTTGTTCCCTAAATTCTCAGGCCTCTCTGTAGACCTCCTCTACAGCCCGCAGACCTCCTCGATGTGCTGTGTTGTTTGGAACTTCCTGTCAGCAGCTTTCCTAGAGGAACACACCTCCTTCTGCTAGAGGTGAACAAGTCTCTGTCAGATCCTTACTGACTGCTCCTGCCTGTCCTGTCTTTCTGCAGAGCCAGTGGCAGCCCCAGCTGCAGCAGCTGAGGGACATGGGCATCCAGGACGATGAGCTGAGCCTGCGGGCCCTGCAGGCCACCGGGGGGGATATCCAGGCGGCCCTGGAGCTCATCTTTGCCGGAGGAGCCCCGTGAACTTCCTGCTCCTCCTGAACCGCCAGCAAACTGCTAAGGCGGCTGCCCATGGGAAGCACTCTTGAAGATGCCCCATCTCTACTCTCCCCAATACACCTGATGGTCGACCTTCTGCTTTGTCCAGTGTGTGGCCTTTCTGGCTGATCTGAGTGGGTAGAGGCGGTGGGGGGCAAGCGTGATGTGTGGGTTCTGGTGCCACGGCATCAGCTGGCCCCTGCTTCTGGGCCCCGGGTGGAGAAGCTGAGATCCGCGTCCCAAGATGCCACGTGACACCCACACTGGCTTTTTTGGCAGAAGTTTCCAGTGATAGCCTCCAGGCCCTTTGGTGCTCTGGGTGTGGCCTCCTCCGAATGTGCCCAGTGACTGCTGCCCAGTCTCCAGGGTGGCTGCTGTGTTACAGCTGTGGCCAGAGGAGACTTGTGCTCCTGAGATGACCAGTCTGAGGAGTGGCCGAGTGGAAGCTCACCCCCCTCCCCCGCCATAGCTCCCTCTCCCAAAGGCTTGTGAAAGATTCCTTGTCCCTCCCCTGGCCTAGTCTCACCAGGCACTCTGATGCCCGCTCTGTAATGATGCCAGGATCCAGGCCTCAGAGCTGTGCCAGGAGGCAGGGCCTGCTTCTCTGTCCTGAAGGCATAAATACAAGAGCAGTTAAATAACAATACTAAACAACAACACCAACACCAACAGGGCCCAGCTTTCATGTTGCAGAGAGGGCACCAACTCCCAAGCTGCTGCTCCATCTGCCTGAGCTCTCGTTCCCCTTGGCACAGCATTCCCTGATGCGTCGCAGACATGTCCAAGTTGAGCGAGTGGGTTTCATGTGCTTTGAATACTCTGTCAGGAAAAAATCCTTCCCTTCAGCTGGTGTTTCGGTGGGAAGTTGCTTAGAGGTCTGCTCCTGCCATGTGCCTTTGGCAGAGATTTCATCCGCGGCCTCCATGCTCACGTCATTCATCTTTTGCTTCTCACCTCCGGGGACAAAAGATTTACCCCTGATTAGGTCTGCCTACTCTGTCCTTGCTTCCTCAGAGCATTTACCTCTTAGCTCCCTTTCTGTCTCAAGGGACCACACAGAGCAAGCCTGCTCCCTCTGCTCTGTGAGCTGGGCTTCAGTTCAGGAGAGTTGGGCTTCCCAGGTGTTGCAGTGGTAGAGAATCAGCCTGCCAGTGCAGGAGAAACGGGTTTGATCCCTGGGTTGGGAAGATCCCCTGGAGTAGGAAATGGCAACCCATTCCAGTATTCTTGCCTGGAGAACTTCATGGGCAGAGAGGAGCCTGGTGGCCTACAGTTCATGGGGTCACAAAGAGTCGGACACAATTGAGAGACTGAGCACACACAAGGAGTTCACTTGCCCTTGGACCTGTCCTCCTGGATTTGGCCCCTCGCATGTCCTGTTCATCTTTCCGGATGGCCTTTAGTCTCAGTGACACTTTACAGAGAGGTCCTTGGGAGGCTCCACTGTTCCACATGTGGTCTGAACATTGCTTTTTCCTTCCAGAAAATGGGAAGTCTCCATATTTCCCTCCATCCAAGAGCTAATGTTGAGGGGTATTTGCATTGGCTGAAAGGACTCAGAACTCGCCAGGCTTCTTGGTACCAGGCCTCTTCATGCCTCACTGGCCTGGCTGGAACCCAACTGCCTCTTTGTGGTTGGGAGCAAAGACCAGGAAGCTGTGTCATTGAACCTGATGTGTCTGGCTTGTTTGTGATGGAAACAAAGGCCAATTCCATCCTCACAGGCTTGTCTGGTCAAATGGGGCTGACACAGCCCTTCCCGTCCCTATGATACAGCCCGCCTTGAGCTGGTTTCCGTCCTGTGGCAACTTGCCCCCAGGCCCCAGGGACTGTGCTGGGTCTCCTTGACACCCCCAGCCCATTATGCTGCGGAACAGTTGGGTTGCCTTGACCTGTCCCTGGAACTGACTCCCAAATACCAGTTACACTGCTTCCCAGAATTGAACTGTCGCCACAGTTTCCCTTTCCCTTCTTTGTCAGCTCTTTCCTCCAGGGTCTGGGTATGTTGGCTTTGCTTCCTGTAGCCATGTTTTATATAATATATTTTGGGTCTGATAAGTGCCCTCACTGAGCCTGGGGCTTTCCAAGGGCCAAGGACTCCTTCCTTGCTATTGTCCCCTTTATCCTTTCAACAAACATTCATTTGGTCTCTACTCTGTGCCAGTTAAACATGACGAGGGCCTTGTTCTCACAGAGCCGTGCCATTGGTAAGATAGACAAACGTGTTTACACTAAGCCTGATGAGGATAGGCAAGGCTGGTCCTTTGGGCTTGGGCTCATAGGAAACGGAGCTCAGTTGGTTAGGTTAGGGTGGGGTGTGTGTGTGTGAGGGACAGCTGCCTGGAGAAGGTGGCATCGGATGTGAGGCCTGCAGCAGGTGAGGAGGAATTGGGCCAGAAGGTGTACATGCAGAGTGGGCCGGGAGTGGAGAGGACATGGCTCCTGGAGCCCTGGGTGTGAGGGTGGACTTCAAGGTAGGCAGAGGCTGGAGCGCTCTCAGCCTTATAAGGAGTTAGGACTTATCCTAGGGACAGTGGGAAGTCACAGGAGAATCTGCATCAGCGGGGAGAGCTGGGTTTACATTTTAGAAAGGCCTCTGGTTGCTGTGTTTGAAGAGATGGAGAGTGGGGCGAGCTTGGGCAGGGGAGACCAGTGAGGAAGCTGTGATCCACTTAGAACCAACAGTGTGTGATGGGCAGTATAGCAGGTGCGGAGAAGAGTGAGTGGGGTGGGAGAGACTAGTCGGCGTTGACGGCTCATCTTGGCAAAGGTGAGTATATTATGATTAGCTCCATTTATCAGATGGGGCACCAAGGTTGAGAGGTTACCTGTCCCCAGTGTCATGGTGGTGCAGTGGGCAGATCAGCCTTGGAAGCTCAAGTCCACTTACTCCAAAGCTGGCAACCTTCCCACTGCTGCCCATGGCTTCTGAGAGTGAAGTGGGAGGTGGAGGGGGGAGTGTTCATCAGGCTGAGGAGCTAAGGCTTCATCGTGAAGGCAGAGAGCAGCCCGTGGATGACTCTAGGCAGGGCAGTGGAGGACCAGACTTGTGTGAGAGAATCTGACAGCTGCGTGGAGGCTGGATTTGTGGGAAGTGAGACTGGGAGTGGGAGGCCAGCTAGGAGGCTCGCTGCCTGCAGATGGGACACAGTGAGGGCCTCGACTAGAGTTGCAGCAGGGGGCTGAGAGGAGGAGAGGGATGTGAGATGTGAAAGGCCAGATCTGGGGGGCAGGCAGGATGTGAGTGGGTAGAGGGTGGTGCGGCAGGAGTGCGGCACTGGGCTTGGGATTCGGCGAACAAGACCAGTTGGGATATACTGAGCTGGAGGGGCTGTGAAATAGCCAGGTGGGGTTGTCTGGTAGACAGCTGGAGGTTTCTAGGCTGGAGATGACGATGAGGAAGTTTTAAATTGAATGGGCTTGTGTCAAGAGAAAAGGGCATTCAGCTTTTCAAGGTAAGGCAGGGAAAGGGACACCCATTAAGGAGTTAGATTTAGCAAATAGTGACTGATGGACGTGGGACCTGGAAGGAGGAGATGGGCTGCTTCTGGGAAGGCTAGAGCAGGAGTCATCAGAGCTGGACAGTAAGAAGCTGGAAAGAACTGGACAAAAGGGGCATAGTCAGGTGGTATGAAGTGCCACCGAGAGTTTGGTGACCCCGGGGGCTGACCTTAGACTTGACTGCTTGAGCCATGGTGACCTTGGCACAGAGCCCAGTTGCAGGGGTTGAGGCCTGACTAGGTGGGGGCAGCGGAGGCAGGGAGGACAGAGAAGCCTGGAGTACCTGACGAGGGAGACGGTTGGAGGGAAGATAGGCTAGAGAGTGAGCGTTTGCAGTTCAGCAGAGGTGAAGTTGGAATTGATCACGAGAACTTTTCTAGGAAGCGAAGGGGAAAAAGAAGCGACCCCAAAATAGAATATGCAAATATGCAGAGATGGGTGAGTTTTCTGAACAGATCCCTTCTCCTGATATAACTCAAATTTGGCTGGGCTGGCATAGGCTGGGCTGGCACAGCTTGCTGGGCACATGGGCCTGAGTTCTGCTCCTTGCCTCAGCCCCATATGGCCTGGGCCCCCGACCAAGCTCTGAGTCCTACCCTGAGGTGGCCTCTTGTAGCCTCTGCCACAGCCTTTGGCAGTGAACGTGTGTTGAGGATGGGGGTTGGGGGGTGGTATTTAGGCCTCCCTCTATCTGCTTACCCAGCCTCTCCAAACCCCCTCTGGTCCTGGGTTGGGGTTGGATCAGCTTGGCTGTGCCTCTGGCTCCCCTGGGGCTGGCCATATTTTGAAGTTGCTGGTAACAGAATTCTGCCTCCTGTATGCCTGAAATGCCTTTTGCGGAGGCCCAGGCACTGCCCTACTCCACCTTGGCAAAAGCAGCTCACAGCAATGCAGGGCAACAGTGCTCATTTATCAAGTACTCTCTCTGTGCCAGTCACTGAGCTAGGCACTCACATATGCCATCTCAGTTGATCCTCACAACAACCCTGAAAAGTAGACCTTATTATCCCCATTTACAGATGAGTGCTTCCCGTTAACTGGACGTGACTGTGCCGGGAAACGGGCCGTGCTAGAATTTGGGCAGGATTGTGTCTGCGTGATTCCATGAATGCACACACCTGGGGCCTCATGCCTGCCGGGCAGGCCAGAAGCCACTCAAAGGGCCTGAAGGGTCTGCTCACTACTTATCCTTCCTGGAAGTGGCAGCCTGAGTCCCGGAGGGAAATCAGGCTTCTAAGTCAGACTGACTGAAGTGTAGGTCTCTTTTCCACGGAGAACCTAACCTCTTGGAGTCTCAGTTGTGTCCTGTTTGACATTTTCCCTCAACATATGTAAGTGGACATTGACAACAGGTATACCAGAGATGCCAAGGCACTCAGAGCTGGACTGGTGAATGTTCTAGATGACTGATGGAGTCAAGATCCTGATAAGGAGGCACCCCTGACAAGAGGGTTAGAAACAGGGACACTGTGAGGTCCTGTGTGTGGTGGGGGGAACCAGAAAACCACTTGTTCTTCTGCATGAAGGGGTCTCCTTTCTTCCCCTCTTGGGCCCAAATCCAGACTCAATCTTTCTCAACCAGTGTCTCAGAAAGCCACCTCTGATAGATGGGAATTGGTTCAAGGACAACCCTAAGCTAAGATCAACAAGATTTAGCAACTCAGTGTCTCAGCCCAACAAGGCAGTGCCTCTGGAGGGGCTGTAATAGGAGCAGAGAAGTCTTTCCAGTCCTTGACTCCTCCATCTCTCTTCTAAGTGCTGTGTTCCGATCCGATGCCCCAGTCTCTGAAGGAGATGGTCAAAAACCAGACTGCCTAGGATGATCTCAGTAGACATTTGTTAAATGACTGGTTGATGATGTCCTAGGGACCAACCAGGATTAAAGAGACCAAGCAAAGCCCCACAAAGGACCGAGTTGGAAGTGGAGTTATTTACCCTGGGGAAAAAAAAAAAAATTTCAGGGGACATGACCTCCGTGTTGAAATCTCTAAAGGGCTCTATTCCAGGAAGAGTGATTAGATGTGGCCTGTGAGGACAGAAGCCTTAGAGGACAGATTTAGGACCACTGGGTAGGAGTCTTCCACTGGGGAAGGAACCTTTGTTTGTCAGAGCTAACGAGATGGGCAAGGCTTTCTTGGGGGTAAGCACATCCTCACTGGATGTAAGCAGATGCTACATGACATCCAAAAGGGCTGTTGGAGGGGCTCCCAGGTTGGACTGAACGACCTCTGAGGGTTACTTCTGACTCCAAGAACTGGGGTATTCATGAAAGAAAATGAACATGGGAAATCACACGTCTGCATGCATTTCTTTTCCTCACTCAGGTGGCTCTAGCAGGCCCAAGGATCACATCAGAACTGGAAGGGTCCTGGGATGCCTTCTATCCTCCAGAGATTTAAAAGCATGTTTATTTCAGCCTATAAACAAGAAGCAAATGCAGAAGATAGAATGAGGAAGCTTTGTCTACTCTGGTCTAGATATCAGATAGACCAGAAGAGCTACTGGTTTAGCCCCTCTTTCTCATTTTGTAAACAAAGAAATAGAGGCCTGGCCTGGGATAGGGTCTTGCTTAATGTGGGTCAGTGGCCAAGCTGGGACTTGATCTTTGGCCTCTCAGCCATATCTGGTCAGGAGACTGTTAGTCTTGATGGGTTCCACATGACTCCCACAAGATCCTGCTCTGCCTCAGGCCTCGGGCACCAAGAATTGAAGCTCAGAGATGGATCTGAGGTGGGGTGGGGTGGGGGGGTAGGGTGGAGCGGAGGGAGGAGTTTGTCTCCAGGAAGGCTTGGGAGCATGTAGAGTTGCCCCTTAAACAAGCGGGGTTCGTGGTGTTGACCCTCTGTGCAGTTGAAAATCCACGTATGACTTACAGTCTGCCCTCTGACTCTGCTCTTTTGATGTGAGAATTTAACCAACCTGGGATTGGACTGTGTAGCTGCTGCTGCTGCTAAACAAATCACTTCAGTTGTGTCCGACTCTGTGCGACCCCATAGACGGCAGCCCACCAGGCTCCACCGTCCCTGGGATTCTCCAGGCAAGAATACTGGAGTGGGTTGCCATTTCCTTCTCCAGTGCATGAAAGGGAAAAGTGAAAGTGAAGTCGCTCAGTCGTTTCTGACTCTTAACGACCCCATGGTCTGCAGCCTACCAGGCTCCTCCGTCCATGGGAGTTTCCAGGCAAGAGTACTGGAGTGGGGTGCCATTGCCTTCTCCGTGTAGCACTGTAGCATTTTCTATTAAAAAAAAAAAATCCACGTGTGAATGGACCCATGCAGTTCCAACCCATGTTGTTCATGGGTCAACATTTAGTCTCTGCTAACTAAGTCGGCTCTGTTCTGAAATGGCCACCAGGTGGCACTCTCACCACAAGCCCAATGCCATATGGGCAGGGTTTGGGGGCAAGGAATGCTGCACTGCCCCTGGAAGCCATGGGGGGCACCTATCATGTTTTGAGGTGATCTGAGTGCCGTGACGGGGCTCCCCTGGTGGCTCAGTGGTAAAGAACCTTCCTGCAATGCAGGAGACGTGGGTTTGATCGCTGGGTTGGGAAGATACCGTGGAGAAGGAAATGTCAAGTCACTCCAGTGTTCTTGCCTGGGAAATCCCATGGACAGAGGAGCCTAGCAGACTACAGTCCATTGGGTCACAAAGAGTTGGACATGACTTAGCACGAGTGCCGTGATAGAAGGAGAAAAGTTGTCTGTCTTCCCTGCCACTCTCTTGTTTATCCACCCTGTGGATTTTTAATTTTTGTCTCTCAACTTGCCTGGCCAGACTCTGATCTGAGCAGTATTAGGTAGGACCAGTCATATAAAAATGCGTCAAGAATGACTAGAACAGGGAACAGAGATGCAAAAATGGAATGCTGCTGGGAAGGGTTGACGCTCAGGGCTAAGAAAGGTGGTGGAAATTCTGAGAACTTCTCCATTTAGGGTGATTCTGAGCTGGCCTAGAAGGAAGAGGCAGCCTTGGGTAGGAGGAGAGGGGTAGGCATTTGAGGGGAACATCCTATCAGAAGGGTAGGGGTAGGCAGACCACTGAGGGAAGCGTGAGGTGAGGGAACCATCAGAGTCTGCATGAGCCGAGGAGGGCTTCCTCTGCCTTGTCTTGTCCAGCCTTGAGCCCTGACGTGGGCTACCAAGAGTCGGGCCAAGTCCAGTGGTGGCTGAGACTGTTGTGACCATGCCTACAGCAGTGATACAGTCATGGGCCTATACACCATGAGCACACAGTAAGTTGGAATTCCCAGCCATGGCTTACATGACTATAAATATCTGACTTGTGAATTATTTTAAAACTGGGAGTTTCAACACAAACTCATTTTTAGCTTCTCTTGAAAACTAGCTGCCCGTTTCACTGAGTGTTCTTTCCCGTGGCCTCAGGGCTCGAGCTGAGTAGCAGCTGCCCTGTTGACAGGTTACCCTGGTCTCTCAGCCCCTGCAATGGGTGCTGGTGGTGACGGGGGGACAGGAAGAGTTGGTATTACTAGTAGCTGTAGGTCCTGGCTGGGCACCAAGCTCTGAGCCTCTTGAAGGGGCTGTTGTGGGCTTGGGCTCCTTATCCTGCCATCCTCATACCTCTCACTGACTTCTTATTAGGGGTGGGTCATTTCTTTGAAGACCAGGTGTAGTCATGGACTCAGGGTTGGGGAGGGGTCAGAGGAAGCTTGTCGTGTAAGGAATGCTCTGAGTAAGGCCCTGAAAGGTCTTGTTCAGAAGGCTTCCAGGGCCTCTTGTGGCTTTGGAGCTCTGAACCTCACGTCTGTGTGTGCCCATTTCTCTGATTCTTCAAGGAGTCTTCTTGGATTTGGCGCTGCCTCCACAGAGAGAACTACTTCAAGGTAGTTTTCTCCTAGACAGAAGCCCCTGCCTCATTTCTTTCTCCCAGCCTCCTCCCCTGACTCCCCCAAGGAGGAGCTGTAGGGAGGGGGAAGGCAGGAGGAATATGCCTCTGCCTCAGTATGCCTCTGCCTCAGACATGTCAGCATCCACATCTGTTGCTTCCTCTGCTGGTCCATTTCCTGTCACTGGCTGTGACCATCCTTGGTCCTTGGCTGGACCATCCTTGGTTCAGGCCCAAAAGCCCACCTTGGGCCCCAGTGAGGAAAGCAGGCTCCTGTCACCTGTACCATTCTGATTTGACTTCCCTTCACTACCATGCCAGACCCTGGCCCTCTGCTTTTCCCACCCTGGATACCTCTTCCCCTTCATGCCCAGAGTCTAGCTGCACTCTCCTGCTAGAGTTACTGCCCCAAATCACTTTTATAGGCTCAGCTCTCACCTCCCCTGGCTGCCTGTAGCCAACCAGTTGTGGGCTGCCATCTGGCTCTGGCCCTTTGCCCTAAGTTGGTTGGCCTGGGGTGTCCATTGGTGGTGAAGCAGGTGCTGAGATGAGCATGGAGGAGCCTAGCCAGAGGGCTCCCCCTTTGACAGGAGGTAGGACAGTCTTCAACACTACCCCATCACCCCCACCCCAGCCTGGAAAAAAATTCCCTGGCACCTGCCCCAGTTTCCATCTGCTGCCCTATTGCTTGGGAGGCTGAGCCCAGCCCTTGACCTGCCCTCCTCTTTAGCACCTGGTAACCTGGGCCCTGTCCAAGTCCTTCTGAGGATTGTTTAGGTCCAGCCAGTTGCAGAAGGGTGGACTGTACTGAGAGTGTTATGATAGAGAAGGTAGGGGTGTGGGTCCCAGAGAGACTGCCTGGGCTGCCATCCCAGCCCTCCTCTAATGAGCTGTGTGACCTTGGGCACACCTCTTCCCCTCTCTGTACCCTGGTTTCCATGTTTGCAAAAGGAGCCAAATAATAATACCTACCTCTTAAGACTGTGAAGATGAAATGAATTCAAATGAGGCTATGAAAGATGCACGGCACATAGTAACCTCAGCATGAGCGATTGCTATTGGAGTCAGACAACCTAGGTCCCTAGCTTGGTTCCATCAGCTGAGTTTGGGCAGATCCCTCTCCCTCCCTGTGCCTCAGTTTCCTTCTTTAATATAGGGTTGTGCTCTCTCCCTCACTAAGGGAGAGAGCAGAGAATGTAGGACTGGCAGGGAGAGTGTAGGTGGAAGTGGGTTGTGTTGTGAGTTGCTGTGCACGTGGGCAGTGTTATCATCAATTCTGAATTCTCAGTTCTTAAAGGCAGGGCAGACAATTTCTTAATTTGCTTATCTTTGCAGAGAGAGTAGACACTGGGGGCCATGCAGCTCAGCTGATGGGGGCCTGGGCTGGAAACAGTGTGTCAGTGTTGGAGGTCAGCCTGGGCCAGGACATGCTGCTGGCTTCAGGGCCACAGGCTTGGGTATAGGACCCGGGTGGGTGGGCTGTTCAACTGTCCATAGCCTCCCTCTCTTTGGGGCTGTGTACCTCTGGGCATCATGAATCTGTTGGCCCTACCCAGTGGGCCAGGAACCTAGTTCTGCACTATCCCTGGATCCCTGGAGGCATCTTGATTTCATCTTTTGGCCTGTTGGGGTGTCTTAGGGACACATAGGGAAGAAGGAGAGGATAACTGGAAACAAAATATGGAATGGTAAGGCAGAACTTCCTGGTGATAACCTTTTCCTGGGGCGGTGGGGCTGGGCAGAGGGTTGGAGCTGGGGCTGGGGCCAGGGCAGCCTGTTCCCTGTCTTTGGTGGTCTGTAGTGTGTGAATCAAGTCCAGCTAGGTGTGTGGGTCTTGGGGGCCCCAGTGCACCTCTGCTACTTCCTCCTCAACCTGTCTTCTCTCTGGGCAGTCCACCTGAGGACAGATGTTCAGTCAGCAGTAGGTGGGGCTTCCCAGGTGGCGCTAGTGGTAAAAGAACCTGCCTGCCCGTGCAGGAGACATAAGACTCAGGTTTGATCCCTAAGTCAGGAAGATCCCGTAGAGGATGGCATGGCAACCCACTCCAGTATTCTGGCCTGGAGAATCTCCATGGACAGAGGAGCCTGGTGGGTTACAGTCCATAGGGTCGCAAAGAGTCGGACACGACTGAAGTGACTTAGCACAGCAGAGCACAGCACAAGCACTGCGTAAGTGGATTTCCCATCCATGGTTAGGTTGGGCTGAAGCAGAGGTGGAGGGTCTGGGCCCTGACTGGCTTGAGAGGAGACTGCTTTACAAAGGGCAGACGTGAGGCTCGGAAAAGATGAGCTGATGGCAGAGCTGCCTGGGCAGTTCAGATGACTGCAGAGGGATGTGGTCAGACCTGCAGGGGGTCACCACTGGGTCATCAGGTTGCCTGCTTGGCTGAGCCCTGTGCATCCTGTGGGCAGAAATCCCTTAAAGTTGGTCTGACTTTGTTTCCCCAGCAGTGAGTGCTGGGCATGCAAGATGCTTCCCTCTCTTCCTCCTTGGGGAAGGGGCCTTCTTAATTATATCCCCCTCCACTCACATGGAAATGAGTTTGGATTTTCTGAGCATACACCAGCTGGCTGAGGGGGGGGGGGCAGCCCAGAAGGCTGCTGGCTGGGGAAGGGAGGAGAGGGGAGGGGAGGGAGCCAGGCCAAGATGAAAATTCCGTGTTCTCACTGCAGAGCAAGGATGGGGCTCCGAGTGCTCCCCACAGATTATTGACCCTCTGCACAAAACCCGCTCTCTTGCTTAGGGAAAAGCTTCTTGCTTCTGTTTATAGGCTCAGAGGAGCTGTGTCCACTCAGGCCAGCCCGCCTCTGAGAACCACAGCCTTCAGGGTCCAAACACTTAGCTGACCATTAGCGAGGTTGTCTGAGCCCTCAGGAGAGGTCCTCCCTGACTTCTAGGCTAGGCCAATCCCTTTATGGTGTGGGGGAGGTGACTCTAAGGCCCGGGGAGGGGACAGAACCTGGAGCTCATCACAGAAGGACCACAAGTCTGTCTTGCTCGCTGCCCACCCAGGTTCTGCCTGCCGGTGGAGTTGCCCAGAAAGAGGTGGTGTAGGTTTCCCTGGGGCGTGAGGGGGTGGGGGGCACTCGCATCCCCCTTGGCTAGCCTAGAGACGAGGGGCGGGGGAGGGGGGGGGGGGGGTCAGGCGTTTGACTCCGCCCCCTCGCAGTGGCTTCTGCTCACGCTCGGGCGCTGGCTCAGTCTGGCTGCTCTCCGCCGTCGCTCCGCTCCGGGGATGACACCGCCTCCGTCCAGATGCACCGCCCTCGGCGCCCCGCGAGCCCGCGTTTCCAGCCCTCTGGCTTGGTCCGGGTTCCCGCTGCGGCTGCTGCTGCAGCTGGTCTGGACGGCTGCCGCCTCCCAAGGCCACCCGAAGAGCGGACCCCGCATCTCCGCTGTCTGGACGGGTAGGTGTGGCGCCGCGCGAGCTGCGGGGCGCGGAATCCAGTGCCGCGCGGGGCGGGTGCGGAGTGTGCGGCACCGGAGGGAGTGCGTGCGCGCGGCTCTGTAGGTCCCGGGCTGTCCCCGCCGGTAGCGTGTGGGTCCGGGTGAGTGTGTGAATATGCGCGCGGCCACAGCGGAGCAGGCTGTAACGCTGCGGCGAGCGAGCGACGGGGGCCGGAGCCCGGCTAAGTCGCTCCAAGTCCGCCTGCAGCCGGGAGCCGCAGCGGCCGGGCGCAGGGGGACGGAGAGGGCCCTCTTCTCGGCCCTAGGCACTCCCTGTCCTCCAGCGCCCGGGCCTCTGTGCGGGGAATCCTTTCTCCCGCCGGGACCCCCACCCGGCTCTATCTTCCAGAGCTACGGGTTCTAGCTGCGTGCGGGAAGCCAGTGGAGCCGGCAAGGGGGCGCGGACCCTTTGCCGCCGCCGCTGCGCTCGGGCTGCGGGAACAAAGACCCCGCTGCCTGCCCCCGCCCCCCGCCCCGGCCCCAAGCGCGGGCCGGCTAAAGGGGTGGGCACCCTGTGGAGAGCCCGGACGAGGTGCGGTGCGGAGGCTTCGGGCACCCGGGCGATGCCTCTGCAGTGCCGGGACCGGCCGCTCCCCCCTTGTCCGCACGTGGCAGTTGTCACAGGGCTCGGCACCAGCGTGGGGGCAGTGCCTGATGGGTGGGGCGCGGCCATTGGGACCCCCAGGCAGAGGATCTAGGGAAGGAGTGCAGCTTTTAGGCCCTCGTGGTTATGTGAACTTGGGGGACTGGAGTCTCCCCCAAGGGCGCCTCAGTTTAGATCAGTGTACGTGGGTTGGAAAACCAACTGGGTGGTTTGAGGGGTTTTCTGCCTCGAGGGGCTGAGCTCCCCTCCTCTGCAATGCACAAAAATGCTTCCCCACCCCCCTCCCACTGGGCTCTGTCCCCATGTTCGGCGTCGGCGCGGCCCCCTGCGGTGGTGGTGGACCGGCAGTGGGGGTTGGGGGGCTGGTAGATTTGGCCCCTCCGGGAGCTCTTTGATGCCTGAGGCGGTTTGCAGGGATTGCCAGAGCCTGAGCATTATCTGGGGCAGGTATTCTTAGCAGAGAGAGAGAGAAAAGAGAAAAACCCACTCCAAAAGCAAGTGGCCTGAACTGCTGCTGCAGTGGAGGGAATGTGACTCGCCCAAGGTCACTGTGCATTGTGTGAGCTCACAGTGCAGAGAGGGGACTCTGATCTGGCAGGGACCAGAGCTTTTTCTGAGTTAGAAAGTGGAGAAAGATTTAGGCTGTTTCTTGGCCTAAAGAGGATTAAGAGGATGCTGTGGGGGCCAGCTCTGCTACCCAGACAAAGATATTCCTGGTGCAAGTGGAGCGGGGTATCTGGACCCCTGACCATCCACTCCAGGTGGACACCGACACGCCCGTCAGTCATACCAGCTCCAACCTGGGCTCTCTCTTCCTTCTCAGCATCCTTGTCTTTCCCCAGCCCCCTTAGCTGTCTTGGAGAGCACGGCATTTGTGCACTTTGAAGGGGATGATGGCCACATCTGAGTGTTCTAAAATCTTCCCCCGCCTGAGAGTTCTGAAATCTCCCCCTGTGCCAAACCCCTTGCCTTTGGCTCTGCTTTTCCCCATCCCCCAGTCTTCCCAAGATACCCTTTCACACACATACTTAATGCACACCCCCCTTTTAGCACTTAATGCTGCCTTCCCATCTCGGGCACTTAGTTCCCACCCTGAGGCTATTTAAAACTGACTTCTGTCCTCTTACTCACTTTCCAAAGTGCTCTCTCCGCTGCACGCAGTTCACTATTGTAGCCACACTGGCTGTGCCCTCTGCTGGGTAATGCACTATTGACCCCCACTTGGGTCTGCCAGCCCTTCACCTTTCTTGGCCAAGGGCAATCTGTGGTCTTCTTCACTGGTGCCAGGCACCCCACAGGCCAGACAAACCCTGCCGTCCACCTGTCCCCCAGGACCACCAGCTGGTAATGGTATGCCTAGCTGACAGCTGCCTCCTATTTCCCATGGAGTGACACATGGCAGTCGGACAGAAATGGGCTTGGGCAGGGCGAACCCAGGAGTAGGGTGAGAGGAGGACCCTCCCAGCGTTGCTGGAGGCCTAGGTCCCTGTATACCAGTGGGGTGAAGGGATGGGGACGGTGGCCTCCAGGAATGACTAGACCAAGGATAATGGGGGTTCTGGAGCTGCTTTGCAGTGAGGCCTAAACTGGGGTTTTAATTATAAGCCAGGACAGGTGTGAGGACTGGAATGGATATAGAGGGATCTTTCTCTGTCATTTATTTTCTGCCACTTGAACCCCCAAGTCCTAGGGGATGATTAGATAAGGGAGTTCTGAGAAGGTCCCGGCCTGCTCTTGTCAGGGGGGTTGATGCTTCTCCAGCCTGATAAAGGTTGACCCAGAGCAGCTCTGGACAGAGTGAGGGATGTGCTAGTACTGACCTGCCAGGTACCCTTGAGCTCTGTACCTGTCTCTGACCCTCAGAGCTTGTCAGGACTCTGGAGTTTTTCCCCCTAGAGCTGTCACTGACACAGGGGCCAGTCAAGGGTGTGACTCTGTGGACCTGACCTCCCTGCAGCAGGGACTGGAGGGGAGTGGTTTGCAGGTGAAGGCAGGAGGTGGGCATGCTTGTGTACCCCTCTCCCATTCCATCCCTGGTTGAAGGAGATGGAGAAGACCTGGAAGACCCTGATCTCCAAGGTCAGAGGTGAGCCAGCTTGTCCACAGCAAGAAGCAGAGCGCAGTCTCCACTTATCCAGCTGGTTCTGCCATCTCCCTTGTCCAGTTAAAAAACAGGATGTTATTGTTGACTCGGCAGCTGCTGGGGGAGCCATTATGGGGCCACTCCCCAGGGTCGGGGGTTGTTGTCACCTCCTTTAAGGGGATGAGGTCACAGCTGGGGCTCCCCAAGCATCACCATTTCCAGTGGAAATCCTTGCCCCCTTGGGAACTCAGATGTATTCATCACCTTCAAGGTGAACTCCCCCTGCAGAACAGGGTGGGGGTAGGGGGGATAAGTCCCAGGAGGAAGGGGAGTTTCTAAGCTGGGAGAGATGTTTGGTGATGTCACTGGGAGTTTCCTGCTAGCTCTGTGGTCCCCCTTTCCTGAATAATGAAGATTCTAAGAGCAGGCTGGGATGTGAGAGATCTGGCACTGGCCCAAGATGACCATGATGAGGGAGAAAGAGATGGGAAGTTGGAAGCCTGGTTCTGGACCCAGCTCTGATGATTTTCTGTGTGTCTCTGGGCAAGTGCTTGACTTTTCTGAGCCTCAGTTTCCTCAAATTTCCAAAGCAGGTGTTGTTGTTTAGTCGCTAAATCGTGTCTGACTCTTTTGCGGCCTGTGGACTGTAACCCGCCAGGCTGCCCTGTCCATGGGATTTCTCCAGCAAGAATATTGGAGTGGGTTGCCATACCCTCCTCCAGGGGATCTTCCATGACTCAGGGATTGAACCTGCATCTCCTGCATTGCAGGTGGATTCTTTACCGCTGAGCCATCAGGGAAGCCCAAAGCAGACGTAGGAGGGAGCTGGTGGTTCAGTGATAAAAGAATCCACTTGCAATACAGGAGATGAAGGTTCAATCCCTGGGTCATGGAAGATCTCCTGGGGGGGTGCTTGGCAACCCACCCAGTATTCTTGGCTGGAAAATCCCATGGCGGAGAGCCTGGCGGGCAACAGTCCATAGGGTTGCAAAGAGTTGGATATGACTGAAGCGACTGAGCACATCCTTATCAGAACACTAATCCCTTGCCTTTCTGGGGCAGATGGAGGCTGTAGTGGTCTCTTAATACCCAAGCAGTGAGGAGAAACCAAAACCTGGTAAGTCAGGGGAACTCCTTTAGTTTTCTGTTCTTTCCTATCATTTTCTCTCATAAGTTGATGGCTGATCAGCTGGAGGAAATGGCTCATTTGGCTTGTGACTCTGGGGGTGGGCATAGTAATTCAGTATTTTTGGCATTTATCATTTGCTGGGGCCAACCTTGTGCTGGTCCTGGGCCTAGGGAGCCAGGGATGAGAAACTAGATGAGTGCATAGGCTTCTCTGTGTAGATGGGGAAACAGACAGGCAAGTCAACCTGCAGTTACAATGCAACATGTCAGGGCCTGTCACAGAGGGCAGCTGTGGGGGTCAAGGAGGTACCTAATCCAGTCTGCACAATCAACTACCCAGGCTGGGCACTTGGGAGAAGCAGGGAGAGCAGGACACCCTTCTTTGAGGAAGGCTGGGCCAGGACCCCTAATGAGCAGGTGGGAAGCCGAGGCTCAGCCTAGGGGGTGGGGCCCAGTGGCCTGCAAGGAGCAGTGGTAGGAATTGGTGGCCCCTGAGTTGACAGCTCAGGCCCCAACTGACGTCCTTTCCTCCACCCCCAGTACCACTGCTGGGCAGTCTAGCTGTGTCACAAGGGGCTGACCGCGCTTCCTCCGCTCTGGTTGACAGTTCTGGTTCCTCGTTTCTTTGGTTTCCTTTTTTTGGCCAGGCCTGGCTGCCCCAGAAGCCACCTCTCTCCAAGGGTGGGGGAGGAAGGGGGTCCTCCAAGAGCAGGGGCTGTGGCCCCCAAATGTCAGAGGACTTGAGCTTCTCCCTTTCCTAGCCAGCCCAGGCTGTGAGGGACCGTTTCATCCATCCCTTTCTTGTCCCCGAAGGTCAGTCAGCCTCCAAGCCCTTTAGTGCACCCCCACCCCCCTTTGGCCCCAGATCGTCCCTCACCATTCCCCACTCTCCATGCTTTCCTGCCTCAAGGCCGTTGCCCTGCTGCTTGTTGCCCTGCTGGTCATTCCTCCAAGCACCCAGCTTGCCCCCCTCCTTCTTTCTGTCGGTTTGATCTCACTTCCTCCAAGGAGCCTTCTGGGATGACTCTAACTCTCACAGCCTGATGTCAGAAAACAAACGTCAGAGGTCAGCTGGGCTAACCACTCATTCCACAGATGGGGAAACTGAGGCCAGAGCAGCCAGGGACTAGCCCAGCATCACCCAGTGAGACGGGCAGAGCCGGGACCAGGGCGGTGTCTTCCTCCCAAGACTGTCCTTGGCCTCAGCTCTTGGCCTCCCTCCACTTATCTGTCTTCATGCTCTGTCCCCAGGCTTATGGCTCCCCGAGCCCATTTCCAGTTCAGCTGGACCCAGACTCTCCCTACCCCAGCGCTGTCTGCTCCTGGGAGCCTCAGCAGGTTGACCTCCTCCCTTCAGGACCTTGGATTTGGGCCAACTCCAGGCACTCTTCTGGTCTTTTCCTCGGGGCATCTGGCCCTCAGGTCCTGGGGGCAGGTTGATCTGTGTCACAGCATGGGCTAATCGGGGTTTAACAGTCAGGGCAGCCTGGGATTAGGCTGAGGCTGCTGCGTCTGCGCACCCCTTCTGCCAGTGAGGGGTGGGGCTCTAACCCAGCACCCCTGGGGGTGGCCCTCATGAAGGAGGGCAGCTAGTCCCCGCTCTGTGCCTCGGTCTGTGTTCAGTTCCTTTTCTGGTGAGGGCAGAGGAGAGGCTCTGGGTTTGCCCTTGGAGGGCCTGCTGGTACCTGGAGAGGTGGGCCTGCAGCCTGTGACTAGAGAGGGCACCTGGGGAGGTCAGGAGCCTGGTGCAGCCAAGAACTGAGACAGGAAGTGAGAGCCGGAAGGGTCGGTGTGGGGGTGGTGCAACCGGGAACGACTGCCTGGTGGAGGAGGAAGAGCCAGGCTAGACAGAGGGGCAGGGATGTGGAGTGGGGCAGAATGTGGCATAGATTGCTGCTTGTATCCTTGTCTTTTGGGCCCAGGGCTCTGGGCCAGCCTAGTGAGGGAGGAAGGTCACCGGGCAAGACTGGTACCCTGTCGGTGGCCCAGGAGCCTGTCCTAAGGTGTCTGCGAGTCTGACCTTGGGGTTTGGCCTACCCTAGTCCTGCTCCTTTTTAACACCCTCAGCTGCCCGCACTTGCCCGTCCTGGCCTTGGATTGGCCCCAGGGACTGAGCTTCACCTTCAGGACCCCACAGTCCAGGTGAAATTCCACCAAGTAGTGTGATCCGAGAGAAGATGGTGTGTGCCAGATGGTGTATAGAACAAGGTCAGAGGGAGGACGGAACCGTGAGGCCTGGAGCAGTCTGGGACACTTCCTGAAGCCAGCGGGGGGAGAGGGGGATTGAGGCTAGATCTTCAAGCCCAGGTAAGACCGTGTGCACAGAGAGAAGGGGAAAGGCAGTCGGGGAAGGGAAAGCACAAGCGAAGGGGTAGAAGTGGGATGCAGCCATGCAGCCATGGCAGAGAGGAGCAGAGACGGGTGGGCCTTGACTGCCCAGTGGAGGAGTTGGGCCCTGCTGCGACAGGCAGTTGGGACCCGTGGTGGGTTCTTGAGTTGGGAGGTAGAAGTAGTGTTTTTTTTTTTTTTTAACCAGTGCAGGCTGGGCGGGAGCCTGGCTGGTTGAATAGTAAAGAAGAGTCTCTGAGCACACCCTCCCTTCGCTATAGCCTGCCCACACTGCACTGTGCTTCTATTCTGGGCAGAGATCATGGGATTCTTGTGTACTGGTCAGCACGCAGTGCGGCACACCCCCCCAGGTCCCTAGTCCCTGCCTCCCTCAGGCCTGCACACCCACGCTTGCTTACACATACTCTCTTTAGGGCATCATGGATAGAGGTCAGGCATTAATTGGCCAAGTAGCCTCTGACCAGGTTCCACCCTCTCTGGTCCTCAGTCTCCTCATTTGTATGAGAGAGGCTGACCTAGAAGCTTCCAAGGGCTCACCTATGGAGCCTAGTGTTATAAACACAGATTTCAGACTCAGTCTGCCTGAGTGTCAGCCTCCACACCACCAGTGAGCTGGGTGATCTTGGGCAAGTTCCTCAACTTCTCTGTGTCTGGCCGCCCTCATCTGTAGAACGGGCATAATAAGAGAAGCTGCCTTTGAAGAGTTCAGTGATGATTGAATGAGTTAATACATCTGACACTCGAGTACTGCCCGGCACTTAGTAAATGCTGTGAACAGTTAGGTGGGGTTATCATCGTTGTCTGAGTCATCTCTCCCTTTGGCATCTCTGATTGCTGATGAAATGCAGCCCCGGCAGCCTGGCCCCTGCCAGCTCTCCCTAACTGCCCATGCTGGCTGGCTGCCCTTGCTCTCTGACCCCTCCTTCCCCTCTGGCCCAGGCTAAGGCTGAGCTAAGGAACCTTCTGTTTCTCAAGGCCCCTTGTCTTGCCTGCCTCCTTCCATTTGGGGTGGTTTAGCCATCCTTTGCCCTCTCCCTGACCCCTACCCTGGCTCTGGGCCCAAGAGCAGTTCCCAGCACCTCTGCCTATCCTCTCTTTTCAAGGAGTCACCACCTGACTTCAGCCTCACTCTGGGGCTTTTAGAACCTGCTGAGCTGAAGAACCGATGGAATCCAGGCAGAATCTGGACAGCACATGGCTTCTTGCCTTCCCTGGGCTTGGAGCCTCCTCCCCTGTCTGGCTGGGCCTCTGTACTAGCCTTCTCTGAGCCCCCAAATCTATCTTGGTTCAGCCCCGCCCGCAGCACACACTCAGCTTATTCTCCACGCTGCTCCTTACCCTCAAGCCTTTGCCTCAGCTGGTCTCTCCAGCAAGCCAAGCCTTCTGGTCCTTCAAGAACAGTGGTGCAGTGCAGAGAGCACACAGCCCTTGGTGGCATGGAAGGCCCTTAGTTTTCCTGTCTGGAAAATGGGCATGCAGGTGCTGTCCTGCCTTCTTTGCAGGGTAGTTGGGGGGATTTGGTGAGCTAGTTGGTGGAGGCAGATGAGGATGTGGTTTCATTGTTGCCTGCACCTCCAGAAAGCTGACTCTAATTTATCCAGTACTCACAACCCCATGCTTTCCCCCAAATGCCCCCAAGCTTAACCCTGAGTGTTTTGTTCCAAGAGTCACGGTGGGTCATAAAACCTAGACCTTAGCGAGTACCAGCCCCTCCAATCCACTGAGGAGGAAGCCACACTCAGGAAGGCCCAGTCCCTGGTCACAGTCACAGCCTCCTGGCTGCCACAGGGAGCACAGAGAGAACCCGGGCTGAGTCCATACGTGAGGTATGCTCCCCTCCCACCCACGGCTGACCTTGGTGGGTGGGGAGACCCTCCTCTGTGGCTCAGCACACAGCTCACTGTTCCTGTGGTTGATAAAGAGAGGCACACCTCCCACGACCCTGAGTACCGCCTCAGGGGCCACCACCTGCCCCAGCACAACTCTGTGGCAGCTGTCTGGAGCCCTGCCCTGCCGAGTTTCACCAGCAACCCAACAGCAATCACAACCCTTCCTTAGCACGGGGCCATGCCACCCCGTAAACTGGGCTTCTGGATACAAGGAGCGGCTTCCCAGGCCCTCCTCCCTGCCATTCTGCAAGAGGCAACGATGATGAAATATATCCTTTGCCCCTCACCTCCTCCAGTGGAAAGGTTTCCATCATTCAGAGTCCTACCTGGAAGGATGGTGGGTGGGTGATCCCTCTAGTTACCAGGTCAGTGACTTTTCCCTTGGCCAGCAAGGGAATGTAGGGTAGAAGCAAGAGATGACACAGGGAAGCCGAGAGAAGGGGCTGGATGATTTTTGAAGATCAAGATGCTCTCATGGAAGTCCAGGCTGTGGTCCTGGGCTGGAGCAGGGTGATGAGCTCCAGAAACCTGAGCCACTGCCTGGCCCTGCTCTGTCTCCCTTGCTCTGTGTCCTGGGCCAGTGGCATGGTCTCTCTGGCCTCCAGGCCCTCTCAGCTCAGCTACTGTTCCCTTCCCTTCTTGACCTGTGGGCTTCCACAGGATGGCGAGCCTGAGGGCTAATTCCTGGGCCTTCCCTCTTCTCCCTCTGGCGAGGCTGTGAGGTGGGTCTGGTGATCCAGGGTGGGGCCCAACTACAGGAGGAGGCTCCTGACAGCTGTGGTTGGGCCTCCAGTCGGGGGGTGGCCTGGCTCCTGCCCCGTGCCCCGGGCCTCCCTGGCTGCCTGCTGCAGGCACTCCCTGCTGGATACCGCATTCCTGCCATTCTCGGAGCCTGCCCAGATGACCGCTCTCAAAGGGCTCCTTGAGGTTAGCATTCAAGGCCTGTCAGGTCAGTGGGTCAGCTTGGAAGGCTGTCCTTGTCCAGACCAGACTGTGGGGCCCGTCCCTTGTTGCTCCCTTCACAGATAATGACACTGCCCCCCATTCTAGCTACCACCCCTCCCTCCCCTGAGCAGCCCTCTTTAACAGGCAGTGAAGATGTGGGGACAGTGAGGACTAGAGGGTGACAGCACCCAGCCCTGATGAGGGAGAATGATGCTCCAGCAGGCAGCCCTACTTTAGGAAAACCCTCTCCACAGAAGGTCACACTTGTCCCAGACAGTCGGTTGCTGGTATTGTGCTGGGAGGGTGGGGGCCACTAGATGGGTCAGGTCTGATTGGATCAGAGCCCCAGGGATGGCCTGGCTGGGGGACTGATGGGGGAGGGGTGCCCCCCTGATACCCGGCCATCTTCTTGACCCTTATTTCTGTCTGGGGCTGCGTCTAATGAGGAAGGTGGGGGCTCAGGGGGCCACAGAGTCTAGCTGAGTACAGGGCAGCCTGAGTGTGCCCTTTCTTGGTCCAAAAGGAGCCAGGATTGGCAAAGAATCACATGGGGGTTGGGGGCTTGTGGCTGGCTTGCCTCTCGGGCCATGCCTACCCCGTGTGTCCCTAGCCCTCTCCCCTGCCTGAACCCCTGGTTATTCTGGGAGCTTTTAGCTACCACTTAGTCAGCCACTAATGCGTCAGGCCGGGGAGTGAGGAGGGAGACACGGTGCCAGACGGTGCTCCTTTTAGACTTCCAGGATAGGAAGAGGGGGGAGGGGGGGGCTGGTCAGACAGGGCGACCTGGGGTGGGGGGACACTGGAGGAGAGGAGGCTCTCTGGATCCTGGCCCCGCTCATTGGAAAGAGAAGGCAGCTCCGGAGACTGAAGGGCAGTGGGTTGGTGTAGCCTTGGTCCCCTGCCTTGCCCTTCTCCCATCACTACACTGGGGGCTTCCGCCCACCTTCCCCATTCTCCTCTCTTTAGGTCTCTTCACCCACCACACAGTCAGCTTCTCCACCTTTGCTCAGGCTGTTTCCACTGCCTAGAATTCTCTTCCTGCCTGTTTCTGACCCGTCTAGTATAGGTCTGCCTTCCCATCCTTTTGGATTCCTAAGGAAGCAAGAAGACGCATTTAGGGATGCAAAACTGAATCTCTTTAGGAGCAGGCCCTGGCCTTGCTCAACCCCTGCTGGGGTGGAACCTTGAATGCCACCCCCTCCTCTCTTGGTGCCAAGGGGCCACAGATCCTGGCCGCCAAGACTTTGTGCTGCCTTCACTTCCAGGCAGCCCTCCTGCCCCTGAGCCCCCCCAGCCCCCGCTCCTGTGACCTGAACAAAGCTTCCTTTCATGTATTCATCGAGCTGCTGCCGCTCAGACACTTCCCCTGCACAATCAGGCCCTTTGAGGGCCTCGGGCAGTGCGGGAGCCGGGCTGGGGCTGGGGTAGGGAATGGGCCAAGGCCTCGTCCTGGGGCCGAGCTGGTGCCATCTCCCCCATACACATCACCAGGCTCAGAGCCGGGAGGGGCGGGGGCCTTGGGGTCAAGGGAGGCAATGCTCCTGGGCTCCTGTTTCTTCTGCAAGATGAGGTGAGCAGTTCCTGCCTCCCTCCCACTCCTGACCCTGACAGCCACAGCCAGGATTTGAGCGCAGCGGGGCTCACGCTTGCAGATCTGTGCAGGGCTGTCGTGTCATGCTATACCCAGCAGCACCCCCATATGCACCCAGTAGCCCCTCAACCTCCGTGCAGCCCTCACCCTCCCTGTGTGTTCTCAGCGATACTTTGTGAGCAGCCCAGGGGTCTGTACCAGTTTTGCTTGAGCGCCATGGAGGCTTGCTTTGGTGTGGCTGTTTCACTCCTCCAACTGGGTTCCAGGGTAGGGCTGGGCCTCCCCACAGAGCTTACTGTCCAGGGCCAGGCCATTGCTCTCCCATCAGACTAGACCGCCCAGGACAGGCTGCATCTCCTCACTTGGATGGCCCTGTGACCCCAGACACAGGCTCCCTCAGGGCCCCTCCCGTGCCCCTTCCCCCATGACTAGGGCTGAGCATTGGCTGTGCAGATCCCTCCTCTGAGGCCTGTGGCTCTGAGCTGAGGCGACTGTTTGGAGGTGGCCAGTGTGACCTGAGCTTGGGGCTCCTCTCCTTTGGCCTCTGGAGGGCCTCAGATCTCAGGTTCCTGCCCCGCGTCTTCAGGCCCAGACATGTAGCTTTTTCTGGCCGCCTGGCCATCTCAGGAAGTAGGTGGGGAGCTGGGGCTACAGACTGTCTTGATTCCAGGTTAGGCTGCGGGGCCGGTGGTGGCTGCTCAGGCTGCAGGTGAAAGGGGAGCCGGAGCCAGGGCCCTGAGTCAGGAAAACCTTGTGTCTCTCCCCAGCACTCTAACACTAATTTTATCCCACCTGCTGGGGAAGGGGAGCCTGCCAGCCCTGGCTGAGCCCTTGTCAGGTGAACCCGAGGGCCGTGAGCTCAGCGCTTCTCTGTGGCCCGCAGTGCTGGAGTCTTCCTGAACATTCTTGTCTACTAACACTCAGTCTGGATGAGCTAGAATCTCCTGCCTCCAATGTGACCTTGGGCTAGAGTGTCCCTGAAGGCCCTCAGTTCTGTCCTCTATACAGTGAGCCGGGCCACAGCTGAGGTGGAGTCTGAAAATAGCCCACTTGCCAGCGTGACCTGGCCATGCAAGGATGTATCTTAAGGAAAGGGGGTGAAAGTGGGAGGGGTGGTCCGCAGGGTAGGTAGGGCGCTCTGTCCCTGCTGAATGCAGAATCAGTAGGAATGGCTCAAATGGCATCGAGGGGGACTGGGGGCAAAGTCAAGGACAGGGCAGTTCTTTTCTGTCTGGGCTGAGGGTGTCCTGCTTGGGTGTCACTGCCTGCTGCCCTTGAGTTTGCTGCAGCTGAATAAACAGTGATCAGGCTGAGGGCACAGGCTGGTCAGAGGTGGGACGATGCTAGTTGTGGCTGATTGCTGGGGGCGCCGCCACAGGCTGTCCCATTCCTGTAATTTAGCCCTGCAACCAGGACCTCAGCGATGTCACCGGAGATGAGACATCTTCTCCCCGGAGGCAGTGGCTGCAGAAGGTTTCTTTTTTGGGCAAAACTGTCCCAAT
This sequence comes from Okapia johnstoni, assembly GCA_024291935.2. Taxonomy (NCBI): domain Eukaryota; kingdom Metazoa; phylum Chordata; class Mammalia; order Artiodactyla; family Giraffidae; genus Okapia; species Okapia johnstoni. Next base: position 30,093,974 of record CM044326.1, read on the forward strand.
CAGCCCTTCTACTTAAAGGCCCAGGCTATGTTCCGCGAAGGGCACCCATCCCAGAGTTGCGAGGAAGTGGGGGCTGGTCACCCCCCACCCCGGGAGTGAGCTGGCATCCTTGTGAAACCAGGCCAGGGCAGCCCAGAGCACAGAGTGCAGCTTGGGGGCAGAAGCTCTGGATCCTGGCCTGCTGCTGCCCATGTGTGAGTTTGGGCTGCACCTCTCTGGACCTTTGTTTTTCCATCTCTAAAATGGGAGGAACTGGACATTAAGATTCCTTTCTGGCTCTTGATCCTTACTGACCTGCTCACTCAGGGGATGGGGCAGGCTGGGAAGGGTCAGAGGGGGCCTCCTAAAGGAGGGGAAAGGGTTCCGAGCAAAGTGATTCCTGGGAGCCTGAACTGTCCATGGAGTTCTTAGAGGCCTTGCTACCTGCGGGAGGTGGAGGTGACTGCTTGCTCTGTCCTAGGCAGCAGAGAGCCTCAGAGCAGAGTTGGGGGCCCTCCTTCATGAGCCCAGCCCTCTTAGGAGCAGCAGAGTGTGTGTGGGGGGGGGGGGGGGGTGGGGTCGGTTCTCTCCAGGGGTTCTTAAATTCTGCTCCGACTCTGAGGTCACACATATTGTAGGGCCTTGGCTTTGGGGTGAGGAGAGCTGGTTGCCAGCCTCTACCAGAAGGCTCCTCTCATTTCCCGCCCACAGCTCCGAGTCCAGTGTCTCCAGAGCCAGCTCCAAGCCCTCATAGCTCAGTGGGTGCGGTGTGCTTTGGGGGCAGGCCGGGATCTTCCAGCCTCAATGTTTTCTGCCTATTGTCTTTTCCTTAGGCCATGCAGGGCAGGACCATGTGGACTTTGGCTCAACTGAGCCACACACGGTGCTTTCCCATGAACAAGGCAGCTCCTCCGTGTGGGTGGGCGGACGCAGCAGAGTCTATGCCTTTGACTTCTCCAAGGGCAGGAACGCCTCCATGCGCACGGTGAGCCTGGACCCTCTCCTGCCCCTTCTCTCTTCTTCCTTCCCCATCTTCTTTTTATGATTGATTGTTTTAGTTGAGCTGGGTCTTCATTGCTGCGTGCGGGGTTTCTCTCGTTGAGGCAAATGGGGGCTGTTCTTTGTGGCAGTGCGCGGGCTTCTCATTGCAGTGGCTTCTCTTGTTTTGGAGCACGGGCTCTAGGGCATGGGCTTAATAGACGAATGGGCACACAAAGTTATTTGCTCTGTGGCATGTGGGGTCTTCCCAGACCAGAGATGGAACCTGTGTCTCCTGCATGGCCCCTGGATTGTTAACCAGGGAAGTCCCTTTCCCCATCTTATCTCCTCTCTGGCCTTGGTGAGAGGCCTCAGGGAATCCGGGGGAGCTGACATGTCTTCCAGAACTGGTCGGCCTCCTATTATATCAGATAAGTGGTGTCTGGGGAAAGGCTCCCTGAAAGTGGTCCTGACTGGCCTGGGTGTTGGGGTGATGTGGAAACAGGCATGGAGCTAACACACCTGACCGGGTGGGGAGCGCTGGCTAGGGAGGCCTAGCAGGAGGCCTCCCAAACCCTGTGACCCTGTCTTGTGAGATCTCTGGGCTGGTCCGTGAGCTCTGGGCTTTGGCTCTGGGTATCAGGCTGAGTAGCCTGTGTGATCGTGGGTAGATCACTCCCTTTCTTGAAGCCCTATTGCTCATCTGCCAAACGAGCCCGTCCTGAGGATGCGTGGAAAGCACTTGGGGGCATCTTGCTCCTGGCAGGTGGACTCATATCCCCCCTCCCCGTTCCCCCAGGTGAACATTGGCTCCACCAAGGGGTCCTGCCGGGACAAGCAGGTGAGTGGGGAAGAGGGAGTGCAGAGGGGAGGCTGGGCCCCTTGGAAAAGTCCCTAAGAGTCTGAGAAAGGAGGCCTGGCCCTGTCTTGGGAGCCGCAGTCCGGGAGGATAGAAGCAGCCCTGTCCTAGGGTTCCAGGCCTGAGCAGGAGACACTCCTTCCCTAAACCCTTCCTCTGTTTTTAGGGGGGTGGAGTCGACTGCACCCACTCTGGACTCTCTTAGAGATACCTCCTGGGCTCAGATTTCTAAAGCCTTCTTTCCCAAGACTGAGGGTCCTTGCTCTAGGCCTGCCAGGGCCTCCAACCAACTTCTTGCCTTCTGCCTTTCCTGGCAGGACTGTGAGAACTACATCACACTCCTGGAGAAGCAGAACGAGGGGCTGCTGGCCTGTGGCACCAACGCTCGGCGCCCCAGCTGCTGGATCCTGGTGAGGAGGCCCCTCCCTGTGTGCCTGGTCAGCTCACCCTTGTCTGGGTGGGCTTCTGCCCTCCAAGGTGGGAGGTGGTGGTGGGGCGCTCTGAGGCTGGTCTCACCTTATACAGAGTTCCTGGGAGGATGGGGACCTCGGCTGAGCAGCTGGCACCCGTGGGAGGCAGTGGCCACGGAACCAGGTGGCATTCTGACCCCCTTGGTCTCCCCCAGGTGAACGACTCTGCGGTGTTTCTTGGGGAGAGGAAAGGTTATGCGCCCTTCAGCCCAGATGAGAACTCCCTGGTTCTGTTTGACGGTAGGGCCATTTGATGGTAGGGCTGTGGCTGGAGCAGGCGGGTGCCCTGAGGGCAGCTGGGCTGGGCTGGGAGAGGGCGGTCAGCACTGTGCCTGGCCTAGGCCCCGTGGAGGGGCTTCCAGGAGCTGCATGCCCTTATCTGTGGCCCTCCCACTGTGCCCAGGGGACGAGGTGTACTCCACCATCCGGAAGCAGGAATATAACGGGAAGATCCCTAGGTTCCGCCGCATCAAGGGTGAGATCGAGCTGTACACCAGTGACACCGTCATGCAGAGTGAGTCAGACTCCCCCTGGGCTGGGCCAGGATGGGCCGACAAGGATGTGTGAATGCTCAGGGGTCCTCATGTTTCTGTGGAGTCTCCCTGAGGGCCACTGGGGCCACAGGCCAGCAGGAAAATGGGAGCTGGATGCAGCCCTGAGAAAAGAAAGCCAAGGAGGCAGGCCTGGCCAGGAGCAGGGGATAGCAGAGGTTAAGATGTGGGGGTAGAATGGGCCTGACATCCTCTGGGGACAAATCAGAGGAAGCCCCAGACCCGGTGCGGGGTCCCCAGGAGCCACAGCGTGTCCCTCTGCTGAGCTCATGTGAGGCCTCACCCACTCCCGCCTCTACCAATTAGGCAGAGGTGACATAGGGACCCCCAGGGACTCCTCTCGGTCCCTAGGCATGAGGTCATTGCTCCTGGGCCAATGACATCTTTGTAGGAGAGGGCAAAACAGGGGAGGGGTGGAGGTGCAGAGTCTCGGCCCCCTTGGGATGTTGGACCTGGTGTTCTGAAGTTTATTCCGGCTGGGATTGGACATGGGTTTGTTTGTGCAGACTCGGGGGCTGGGTCCTCTGAGAGGCTCCCGGCCTCACGCCCGCTCACGTCTGTCCCTGGCAGACCCGCAGTTCATTAAGGCCACCATCGTGCACCAAGACCAGGCCTACGATGACAAGATCTACTACTTCTTCCGAGAGGACAACCCTGACAAGAATCCCGAGGCCCCACTCAATGTGTCCCGAGTGGCCCAGCTGTGCAGGGTGAGCCAGAGCAGGGTGGGCAAGCGAGTGTGTCTGTGCCTGAACAGGAGTGAGTGAGTGTGTGAGCGCCTGTGTGTGTGCAAGTGTGCGAGGGAGTCTGTGGGACTGTGGAAGGAAGAGGATGTGCACAGGAGGGTCGGTGCATCTGTGAATGGGTAGTGATGGTTGGGATCACTTGCATGTGTAAAGGTGTGCACAGGTGTGTATTCGTGGAGAGTGTGTACGAGCATATGTGGGAACAAGAGTGTGTTGACATTGTGTGTTTTACCTGTGTGAAGATGCTGGGTTGTGTAGGTCTGTGTCATGTGTGTGAGTGTGAATGTGTAAGAGTGGGCAGATGTGTGTCTGAGCCGGTGTGCTTGGTGGGGACCTGAGCGCCGCACCCTGCAGGTCCCCACTGTGGGCCCTGTGCCCTGGGTCAGCCAGGCCTGCCACCTGGAGCCTGGCCTGAGTCGTGGGGCACCCCAGCCTTGCCCCTTGGCAGGTGCCGGCCCCTTACAGGGCCTCTTTTCCTCCTCAGAAGCCTGAGTGCTGGCCTTCCTAGCATCAGGTGCTATGGGGCAGTCCAGGCAAGTGCTGAGGGACCTCCCCTCCCTTCCTCCCTTCCAGGGGGACCAGGGTGGTGAGAGTTCACTGTCAGTCTCCAAGTGGAACACCTTCCTGAAAGCTATGCTGGTATGCAGTGACGCTGCCACCAATAAGAATTTCAACTGGCTCCAGGATGTCTTCCTGCTTCCCGACCCTAATGGCCAGTGGAAGGACACTAGGGTCTATGGCGTCTTCTCCAACCCCTGGTGAGTGGCCGTTGTCCTGGGGCTAGGCTGATGAGTGTCCAGTGGGGATCAGAGCACTTGGGCCCTGCCGAGTGGATGGCTGATATGGCAAGCGCAGGGATTCCAGGCTCAAGGGATGAGGCTATTGTTGGGCCTGGGTTGGGCAGACAGAGTGCTCAGGGGGATGTTGTGTGCTAGTGCGTTTGTGACTCTGTACAGACGGCTGTGTGCACACGTGCCATATGCATGCTTATGGCTCCTGGGCCTGTGTGTCCGCCAGCTGTGTATGCAGAGCGGCTGCTGGGCCCTGGGAAAAGGCTGCCGAGGCCTCTCAGGGTGCTGGGTGCTATCACACCCGCTCAGGCATTGCCTACGCCTGATAATTCACACCTCTTAATCACTCTCATTGATTGAAAACAAGGCAGGCCTAAGTGCAGGGTGTGTGTTGGGGGGCAGGATAGGGAAACCAAGACCCTGCTCTGGGGCCCCCGTGTGCATGGACCCAGTGGGCTGGAAGGAGAATGGGGGTCTGGCCTCTGTGGCCATTAGCATCCCAAGGATGCGTGTGTTGGGATTCCTCCTGCCCTGGTGTTGACCTCTGAACTCAGTGATTCCGTGACAGAATACAGGTTGTGGTTTTATATTGCAAAAGAAAGAAATTAGGCTGAACTTCCGTCCCTCCCTCTTTCTGTCCTGCCTCCCTCCTTCCTTCAGTGGTATTTGCTAACGCTCAGGCACTGGCCTTGGCCTCCAGGAGAGTCCCTGCCCTAATGGAGCTCAAAGGCCAGGGGGCTTGGTCGCAAGGCTATAGTTATACTCCATCTGGTGTGGGGCCGGCCTGAGTGAGTGGAGGTGGGCGGTCCTGGGGCTCCCACTGAGGTGGTCTCTATGTCCCCCCAGGAACTACTCGGCCGTCTGCGTGTACTCCCTCGGTGACATTGACAAGGTCTTCTGCACTTCCTCACTCAAGGGCTACCACTCGAGCCTCCCAAACCCACGGCCTGGCAAGGTGAGCAGTGACACCCGCCATGGCCCAGGCTGCGACCCCATCTCCCAGCCACCCTACTGATCTGGACCTGTTCTCCTCGCCCAGTGCCTCCCAGACCGGCAGCCGATACCCACAGAGACCTTCCAGGTGGCCGACAGTCACCCTGAGGTGGTGCAGAGGGTGGAGCCCATGGGGCCTCTGAAGACGCCACTGTTCCACTCTAAGTACCACTACCAGAAAGTGGTTGTCCACCGCATGCACGCCAGCAATGGGGAGACCTTCCATGTGCTTTACCTAACCACAGGTAAGGGGCTCCCTGCGACCCCCTCTCCAGTCTGCTTGGTAAAAATGAGTATAAAGAATAATGTCATTAACATCTGGTTGGATAGTTATACCTGGAAGGGAGAACTGAGTGGCTAAGAGCTGTCAGGAGTTAATATGTGTAGCTGTGGAAGAGTCAGGCAGTAAGGGCTTCCTGGAAGAGGTGGAGCAGAGGGAGGAGGGCATTGGAGGCTGGAAGGTACCCGGATTCAGAGGCAGAAATGTGGTGAGTGTGAGCAAAGCTGGGTGTAGCTTGGTCACACTGTGACTCCTGAGGATGGTAGGAAGAGATGTGGAAAGTCAGGTGAAAGGGCCTGGTCCCAGATGTCCTATGGGCCTCTGCCAGACAGAGTGAGGAAACTGGCCCCTCTCACTGTCTTTGAGATTATGCAGGTAAGAGGAAACATCTGATGTGGGCTGCAAAGAGTTTTGTGAAATGTGAGGAAGGGCCTCCGGATGGCAGCGCCTTTGCAGGGTCTTGCGGAGGACTGCTGGGCCACCTCCTCTTCCCTAGAAGGGTTCCCCTCTGCGAGTGGGGTCTGGCTGGCCCCAGAAGCAGAATGGAACGTTCTGAAAGATGAGCCTGCATCCCGGAAGGTCATTGGCCATGAAGAAGACAGCCCTGCGGTGGCTTTAGAGCAACTTCCTGGTTCCAGACTGTGGGCGAAGATGCTCTGGGAGCAGGCGTGGAGATCAGCGTTGAGGGGAGGGTGCGGTGGGCCTTCCTTAGGACTGGGTGGTGGTGCTGTCAGAAAAGCCTTGTCTCCCCCCAGTGCCTAACACCTCTGGGGTCCAGTGGTCTAGGCCTCAGGCAGCCCCCTCAATTGCACACACCGCCCCACGTGACTTCCTGCTGTTGCTTCACCTTGGGGTTTTCTCAGGGTCATGGTGGCCTCATAGGTTTTTTGGCTCCTAGGAGTCTTGGGGAGAGTAATTTCCTGTTCACAGGCTTGGTTTCTGAGTTGTGAGATCCACCCCTTGACTCCTCCATTCATCCTGGCTCCACCCACTGACCCCTGTCCTTGCTCTGCTCCAGCAGCGGATGGCCTGGCTATTGTGACCAGCCAGCAGGATAGAGCACTGGGGTGCAGGTGGGGTATCATGATGTAGGACTGGGAGCAGGAGCCAGGACAAGGCAGGGTGGTCCTGGGCTGAGGGAGCTGTAGGCTCCCTTTATGCAGACCTGGAAGCCAATGCACTTGAGTGATGAAGAAGGCATTTGTCTCGGTTCTCCCTGAGGGCCCTCAGAGAGATACCGTTTTGGAGTTTGCAGCACGAAGGATTGGGGCTGGATGGGAAATAGGACTTTCTGAACCCTCTGCAGAGAATGGGAGGCTCTTACAGCTGGAAGAAGCTATGAGAGGTTGTCACCGGGCTGGGTGGAGGAGGTGAAGGGCAGTGTGGGTGTGAAGGTAGTGCGTGGGCTGGGAGCCTGTCAAGCTAAGGGAGCCAGGGACCACATCCCAGAGCCTGCAGAGAGGGGATTGTGGACACTTAGAGGTAGTGTCCCCGGCAGGCAGTCATCTGATCATCTGACTGCTTTTTTGGGGCAAGGGATGCCCTGGGAAATTTGGAGGGAGGGAAAGGGAGATAGGCTATTCTAGAAACTGGGACAGCCGGGGAAGTAGGATTGGGAGGACTCAGGGGTCAAGATGCCCGTTAGTCCCCGACAGGAGTGAATGGAGGGAGCTCTGGCCTCTGAGGCAGGCAGCCTAGTGTGTGACCTTGGGATCCCCTATGTGGAACCTAAGATCCTTTTCAGATCTAAGATTTTAGAAAAATTAAAAAATCCCCTAAGACTGCATATGCAGTATGGAATCCTGGATTGGATCCTAGAACAAAGGACATTAGCGGAAAAACCCGTGAAATCCCAGTAAAGTCTGTAGTCGACTTAATCATAACAAACCAGTGTCAACTGCTCGGCTGTGACAAACCTCACAGTCATACAAGATGCTAACCTTCGGGGAGATTGGGCGAAGGGTATATGGGAACTCTGGACTGTCTTTGTGACTTTTCAGTACCTCTGAAATTATTCCAAAATAAAAAGTTTATTTTAAAGAAAGCACATCCGAAAGAGTCCAGGAAACAGAAGAGGTTGGAAGGGTCCGCTTCTGCCTGCTCTGGGTTCTAGTCACCAGTTGCATGACCTTGAGCAAGTTGCTTGGCCTTTGTGAGCCTCATTTCCTTTTCTTTGAAGTGGAGATGTTGATACCCGCCTCCCAGGGGAGTGGGGGGTTAAATGAAGTACTGTAACTGATGCATGTAGCTGGAGGCTTGGCAGTGCTTGGGCTGCTGGTTCTGTTCTTCGACCGGCCTTGGGGAGCCCAGAGCCTCATGGGATGGCCTCCCTGGCCCAGCCTTGGAAACTTCCTGCGATGCCTTTGGGCCCTTAAGACCCTCCCCAGTCATGCTGTCCTCTCCCCACCCCATCCCAGTCCTCTGACCCTCGCCTGATCCGTAAGTTACAGCCCTGCCCACCCATGTCTTTCCTGCTCAGCTCAGCCCAGGGGTAGGCTGCCTGGCTCTGTGGTGGGGCTCCTGCATGCTGACCTTCTGCCCTTCACCCACAGACAAGGGTACTATCCACAAGGTGGTGGAGCCGGGGGAACGGGAGCACGGCCTTGTCTTCAACATCTTGGAGATCCAGCCCTTCCGCCGTGCGGCCGCTATCCAGGCCATGTTACTGGACGCTGACCGGGTGAGCCTCCCTACCCCTAACCCGCCCCGTGGGGCCGACATGACCGCCAGCTGAGGACAGAGCCCTTCTGCGTGTGACTTGCATGTCCTTTGCCCGATCTCTGGGCCCCCGGGCCTGCCAGGCAGCTGGACCTCGGCCTGGGGGCTTAGAACTCAGTTGGGGTCCCTGACCTGACCGATCATTTTTTTCCTTCCAGCGGAAACTGTATGTGAACTCCCAGTGGGAGGTGAGCCAGGTACCCCTGGACCTGTGTGAAGTCTACACCGGGGGCTGTCATGGCTGCCTCATGGCCCGTGACCCCTACTGCGGCTGGTACCAGGACCGATGTGTCTCCATCTACAGCTCCCACGAGTAAGTTGGCCGGGCCCCCTGCTCCTAGGAGAAAGTGGACACAGCAGTGGCGCTTGATGGGTGGCATCTCTTCTGGCCAGGCCCTCCTCTGGGTGGGCACCACTGCTGATACTGGCCGGGGGTGAGATCAGGGAAGGGGCCGGGCCTGTGGCCTCCTGTCTTCTTAGCCTCTCTCTTCCTTCCAACTCCAGGCCAGTGCTGCAGTCCATCAATCCAGTCGAGCCACACAAGGGGTGTCCCAACCCAAAGCCAGGTACCTATCTGGCCCAGCTCAGAGGCTTCAGTCCAATGGGGGTGGTACATCTGCGCCCTGATTGCCCTGTCTGAGGAAGGCTAAGTCTGGTCCTGGGGGCTCCAGACAGATGGGGCAGGACAGTCCCATGGACGGAGCCCCCTTGGTATGGCGGTGGTTCTACAAGGAGGCTGGTGAAGGAGGCAGGGGAGAATAAGGAGGAGACGGGACGCTAGTTTCCCCATGTTCATTTAGAAGCCTTGGCCTTGTAGCCCTATCAGTGTGGGAGGACACAGCCTGGGAGCCCTCAGCGGCTCCTCACGGCTCCCTCCCCCTCGCTCCCCAGAACAGGCCCCGCTGCAGAAGGTTTCCCTGGCCCAGAACTCCCGCTACTACCTGAGCTGCCCCATGGAGTCCCGCCATGCCACCTACTCCTGGCGCCACGAGAACAGTGTGGAGCAGAGCTGTGAGCCCGGCCACCAGAGCCCCAACTGCATCCTGTTCATCGAGAACCTCACGGACCTCCATTACGGCCACTACTACTGCGAGGCCCAGGAGGGCTCCTACTTCCGTGAAGCTCAGCACTGGGAGCTGCTGCGTGAGGACAGAGCCATGACCTCACAACTGCTGGGCCACGCCTGCACCCTGGCCACCAGCCTCTGGCTGGGTGTCCTGCCCACGCTCATCCTTGGCCTGCTGGTCCATTAGAGCCTCACGGGGCTGGGTGTGCTGCAGGCTTCTGCAGCCCCGAGGCACTAGAAAACTTTCACACCCAGAACCGGCTGGGCCCGGGAGCTCCTTGCCCACCACTTCTTCCAGGAGGACTGCGTAAACCTGACAGGGGACACTGGGCCTGCAGATGGCCAGCCGCAGGCGGCTGCTGGGCCCCTGTGGGGCGAGGGTGTTGTGGGCCATAGAACGCAGGCTCTGACTCTCAAGCTGGGGCCTTGATGACCTAAGACTTTATCTTTTGGAGATTATTTTTCAAAACTCCTCCTCAAACTGATAAAATGCAGTGATGCTTTTGGCCTAAGAGCCTGTGGGCCAGAGAGTGGGGTTTAAAAAGAGGAATGGGGGACCCCATCTCTGGACCTTAGGGCTGAGGCCCGAGTCCTTCTGGACTCTCTAGACCCAGATCGCCCCCTCATTCTCCCTCCTGCCATGACTGGGGGAGGATAGTGTTCCTGCAGGCCCAGGGCTGCCCTCTGTGACCTCCTCACCAGCCCTGGGTCTCTCTAGGCAGCTGCCTTGCATGTTTATTGAAGGATGTTTGCTTTCCGGACTGAAGGACGGAAAAAGCTCTATTTTTATGTTAGGCTTCTTTCATGTATAGCTACTTCTGACTGCATCTGTATGAAATACCAAAACTACATGCGGGGTAGGGTGGGGAGGGAGGGGCTGGGGGAGGGATGGGTCATGGGGGGGTGGGGGTGGGGCCTCAGTCTACAGCTCCTGGGAATGGGATGAGAGTCCAGGGATGGGCATGGGTTTGAAGAGAGAAGCATGAGCTGGCTCTGCCCTGGGAGCCCAGTCTGAAGGGGCTGTTGGTCCATGCCCCTGGTTGGGGTGGTTGTGGGAGGGGGTGGGATGAGGGAGACAGGGGAGAATGAAGGAGATAACTGAGCCCTAGGTTCACCGTATTCATTTCAAAGGAGGAGCCAGGTCCTCAGGGGGAGGTTTCTAGGACTCTGCCCTTGGCATTGGGGGTTGGGGGGCGGGGGGGTCCCCTCCCCTCCCCTCCCCTCAGCCCCCTTCCCCAAGGGCTGTGCTTCCATGCTCCTAGCCTCCCACCTTCAGCTCAGGACATGTTATAACTTAGGCTAAACTGTGAATTCCTGTAGGGACGGCCTGGGCCAAGCTCTCCAGGTGGGCGGCTCTGCCCCCAGCCCTGTCCATGGATTTCAGCAGAGAGCTGGGCCCTTCTCTGGCTGGGTCCGGCCAGCCTGGGGCAGGGCCTGGGGCTGGTGGCCTTCCAGCTTCGGCCCCTGCATCTCTTCTCAATGCACTTTAATAATGTAACACATTACTAATAAACAAGCTATTTATTTACCTGTGCCTGCTCCTTGCCTTCCACGACGTTATGGTCAGGGGGTAAGGATGGGGGTTCCTGTTCGTGACTCAGCACCTCCTGCCCCTGTGAGCCTTACCCGCTCTCCCGAGAGCCTTAGCGCTGAGGGGCTCCTGGTTAGCGAGATCTAAACCTACAGCTCTCAAGCACTGCTCTGCCTGCCAGGCAAGGACCTGGAGCCCAGACACTCCTGCACCCCACCTTTCCTCACCTCAAGAGTGGGCCTTTCCCCCTTCCCAGCCTCCACCCCCTGACCATTTCCCTGGGGAGGCCTGGCCATGCTAGAAACAGCCTCTGGTTTCCCTGCTTTCAAGGGGCCCATTCTGGGAGATAAAGCTGATCAAATAAGACCCTGTAGGATAAACCTGTGGTGATGGAAGTATCTGGGCCAGAGGCGAGAGGGCAGGGGAGGTGGCGGGGCCAGCAGGCAGGCCGGGGTCAGTGTGTGCAGAAGGGGTGCCTCCAGCAAGGAGGGACTGGTGGGCAGGCTTTGTGTGCTAAGTGAGCTTGGCTTTTCAACCCCCAGGGCAGTGACAGTGCTGGGGTGGGATTTGTGCCTGAGAAACTCTTGAACTCCCTTCAAGATAAAGCCCATAGGTTTTAAAACCCAGAAGGATGTGTGAAAAGGGGTCCCCCAAGGTGGGGGTGGGAGGTGGGGAGGGGAACTAGGGGCTGTTCACGGGGGTGGTGGACAGAACTATGACAGGACCAAGGATGGAGGGTGGGGGCCTGTGGGGGCGTGCAGAGAGGGACCCAGGCATTCTTCCCTCCCCTCTCCTTTGTTCCCCTCCCTCCTGCCCCTCGTGCAGGGACCCAGGCTTTTGGAGATTTCTTTTTGTCTGTGCCATGCAGCATGTGGGATCTTCCCCCACCAGGGATAGAACCCGTGTTCCCTGCACTGGGAGCGCAGAGTCTTAACCACTAGACTGCCAGAGAGGTCCGATCCAGGCCTTTTGGGATTCGCTGGGATATTTTCCTGAGCAGTAACTCCTGGAGAGGGGACTGTGGCAGACTAGGGACAGTCCCCCTCTCTGAATCTGAGCCCATCTTCCAGCTGGCTCACAGAACCCCACAGGGCTGGAACTGCTCCCTCCCCTTCTGTCTGCCCTGTGCTCTCTTGGGCCAGCCCCATGCTGAAGGTTCTGCGTGGTTCTTCCCTCTCCCACACGTGCCTTCCCAGGGTGACCAAGGTGGCACCAGGTGCTCAGGCCAGGAGTTTGGGCAACCCCAGTGAGCTCTGGGCTAGGGGCAGAGACCTGGGGTCTCCATCACCCTTGGTGATCCTGGGCAGACCTAGCCTTTCCTGAGCCTCATTCTCGTTGTGTGGAAAAGGATGGGGCTGGACAGAGCCTCTGAGAGGCCCCTTCTTGCACACTGTAAGGGGATCTAAGGCTAATTTGGCCTTTGGAAGGAGATCAGAGTCAATGACTGGGTCCGTCAGTTCTTCCAGGTCATAGCTGGGCTGCAGCAGCAGCAGCATAGACTGACCCTTCCTCAAGCCCTGGATGGTGGTGGAGAGGGCAGAAGGAGTGGGTTCTGGGAGTGGTTAGTTGGGAAAGTAGGTGCAAGCCCTGACCACACCTGGATTGCCCAGCAACCTCTAGGAGGTCCCTGCCCTCTCTCTGGACCCCAGTAAGTGCCCTCTTTCCTTTAGTGAGTCTCTTGGCGCCCCTGTGGGCCTACAGCAGGGGACCTGAGGGACAGAATGCACTCCTTTGTCTCTATGGAGGCACCCCAGGAGAGGCCAGGAGGCGAGGAAGCCGTGATGAGCCCGTGTAAATCCCATGTAAATGAGTCAGTGGGGAGGGGCTGGCCGGGCCCTGGGCTGCTGCCCTGTTTTCCCCTGACTGGCCAGCCACACAGTGGGCCTTGGGGGTGGTAGGTGGGAGGACTATAGGGCTGGGCCCTGGGAGCATGCAGATCCACACAGTATAACGGCAGCAATCCCAGCCTCTTGGGGGCAGGTCAGGGACAGGAGCCAGGCCTGTCCTTCTGCCTTCTGTCTTGTGCATCCCGCCCCAGAGGCACAAAAGAGAGAGCAAGACCGAAAAACCAAAGCTGAGCTTTCCTGGAGAAGTCGGTAGGGGATGGGGGACTCCTTTACGCCTCCCTCTGCTTCATAATTCTAAGGGCCACTAAGGTTTGCCCTGGGTGATCAGTGACCTGCCATCCTGTGGGCCAAGGCTACTACCTTCTCATCTCTCTGCTGCTTGAAACCCTTTAACAATTCTCAGCATTCATATCCCCAAGTGCCCTGATCTTCTCCATCCCTGCCTCCTCTTGGTCCTCTACCTTCCTCTGCTGGAGACAATCTGTGCCTTTTCTTCTCTCAATCCCTCCCCTGGAATGCCAGGAGGAGGATGGGCCCACGCGGAGGTTGCAGAAGAGTCCTAGACCCCACTCGGCCTCCATGTCTCTACTGCTCAGTCCTGAGCTGGGGGGAAGAAGGAGCTTTAGGGGGAGGACACCTGGAATCAGGCCCTGGGGTTCTGGTGAGGGGAGGCGCAGGCCCTGTCCTCAAGCCCTCGCAGCCTAGTAGGGGAGGCAGATACGGAGCTGGGTGGTGACCGTACTTGCGAGGGTCCAAGGTGGGAGGAGAACCAACCCATTTTGGGGGAGATGTCAGGGAAAGTGTGGAGAGGACCTTGGAGGGTGAGTAGATGGTGGAGAGGTCACTGATGAGTGGAAGAGGGAAGAGCATTTGCAAAGACCTGGGGGTGTGCAAGAACTTGGGGTGTTATAGGTTTCGTTGCAGTAATGTGAGCTCCAGGAAGACAGAGGGACATTGTCAGTTGTGATCACAGTTGCACCTCTAGCACCTAGAAGAGTTCCTATGATACATTCTTGTTAGATGAATGAATAAGATGAGAGGGGCAAAGTTCTGAAAGTGAGTTTAAATTACTCCATCAGTTCCTGAAGCCAAGGCCCTAGATCTTTATCCAGTAGTTTCTAGGGAGTCTCTGAAGGATTTTGAGCAGGGGTGGGTGGGTGGGTAATGACAGTAATGATGATAAGGCTGACGGGGATCTGAGATCCAGTTTTTCACACACCGTATCCCTGCCTCCTTCACTCCAAGCTCACCACTGCCCGACAACCCCCTCCGATCCCCCCACACCCAATCCTCAGGCATTTCCAGCTGCCTCCACTGCCCAATTTCAACTTCTCACTGTCTGGAAAAGCAAATGGAGAGTCTGGGATGGGCTTTCCCAGCTAGGGTCTGGCCAGGAGGTCTGTGGGTGTGGGCTGGTGGAGTGGGCCTGAAATGGCTAATTCAGGCTCAGGAAACACTCTTCTGTTGATATTATTTAACTCTGGGAGGAAGAGGCCTTGAGGAATAAAACGAAAGCAAAACCCACATTCTCAGGGTCACCAGTGGCCATGAGCCAGCCCACACGAGAGGAAAAAGCACAGGCTCACATCCAGGAGGTCCTTGTTGATGTACTGGTATCTTTTTGTAGGATGGTGCCCATGCCAGAACTGCTGGACCCACACCTGATTAAAATCCCAGAAGTCAGGCTGGCAGTTTTCTCAGGTTGGACAAGATGAATGGGCTCAAATGGGCTAGGTAGAGATGAACACATACATATGTGCTAGGGGTTGAGTTGATAACACAAAGGTAAACACATGGCCTGCAACTTTATCCAGCTCAGGGGTCCTGCCCAGGTCCATAGCAGACACCTAATCAGTCATGGCTTTCCTTTCTCCTGAGCTCAGATGAGCAATTTTCTCTAGAACTGCCTTCTAGAACAAGCCCTTAAAATGTAACTCGACTGAATTGAAATGCACTGGAAGGATAAAAAGACATACTGGATTTTGAAGATGTAATATGAAAAAAATAATTTATCTTGTTAATAAATTATTATATTGATTACACGTGGCAGTGAAAACGTTTTGGATATATTCGGTTATATAAAATATATCATAAAAGTCCTTCTTCCCTGTTCCTTTTAACTCCTATTTAATTTGGTTATTAGAATATTTGAAATTATCTGTGTGGCTCAGATACATTTCTGTTGGGCCACACTGCAGTTGCATACTTGCTTTGTGAGGGCATTTTGTCATTTTTGCTCACAGCTAACACTCCATCACCTAGAATAGTGTCTGGCACATAGTAGACACGCAAATGGTTATCTGTGGATTGAATGAATGAAGCCTTGTCAACATTGCTCTTCAGGGAACCACCACTGAGTGATCAGATGGAACATATTTGCTAACCTGCTAGAATCCCCTGTCTGTGTTTTCCGATTTTAGAGCTTCATCACCCTCTCCAGCCTTTCTTGATACACAGGAGGGGCAGCTGGAGGTGAACTCGGGTGAATGCCCTGCTCCATCAAGGGTCCTCTGAAAGGGAACTTCCTGTTCCTTCTGATGAGGAAACAGAGCAGTGTGCAAATGATATGGAAATCCTTCCTGGGTGTTTGCATGTCTGGGGGTACTGGGCATACTTCCGGCCCACTTCCAGGCCCCAGCTTCTGGTCTCTAGAGACAAAAGAGAAAGCTTGGGAGACCTTGAGCACCAGGTTGAACTGGGGCCACGTTAGTCTTTTCCCAGAAAGCAAGGGCTGTAGCATCCTCAGCTCTCCAATCCATCAAGAGGCTAAAAATAGTTTGCAGTTCCAGCCTCCTCCATAGCCAACTGCTCAAAACTGGGCCCTGCGCCCGCCAGCTCCTCTGTAACCCAGACTGTCTGCAAGGTCTGCCCTAGCCACTAGCTCTTGTCTCCCTGGCCAAGGTCTATCCTGGCCCCTGGGGACCCTGAGCTCAGCATGCCCACTGTCAGGCCTGATGAGGGTTTGCCTACTGCTCTGCCCTCCCAAGCAGACGGGACCCTGGACCCCTGGACCCCTGGACCCTTGGACCTTCCAAGTCTGTGCTCTGTTCACTCTCCTGTTCTTGAGGGGATGTTGGCCAGATACAGAGGAGGGGAGGGTGTTCCAGGCAGTGGAACCAGCCCCTGTAAAACCCAGTGGTATGAGAGACCACAGCACGTGGGAAGGGGTGAGCCATTTGGAATGGCTGGTTGAACAAGATGGGGCTGGAAGGTGGTAGGGCAGGTCTGGCAGCTACCTCCCTCGCAGGCATGGGTACTTCAGGTGTCTCTGTCCTGCCCCATGGGGAGGGAGCTGCACCTCTTAGATATGGCAGCCTGTCTGTATGGGCTGTTGCCCTTCTGTTCCTGCCAGGAGGAGTGTTCAGTGCCAGGCACCTGCTCCCTTGTATGGGCCTTCTATATCTATGGTCTATGGGAAGCCCTGGTGCCTTCCAGATCTGAGCTTCTGGGGTCCCTGCCTGCTCCTCAGGGCTGCAAGTGGGTAGGTAGGGCTCCCCACTGAGGCCCAGAGGAAGGAGGGACTCAAGGCAATCTGGAGCACTTGGCAGAGTTGGGACCGGAACCTCTGAATCCTGATGCCCAGCTGGGACCTACCCCTCACTCTGAGGTTGGGGGCACATCCTGGGAAAGAATGTGGTTTGTGGGCTCCCACAAAGGGGAGGGCCTTTCTGGCGGCAAGAGTGAGAGTGCAGGTGACGCTACTGGCCCACGACGGTTTCCCCACTCGAGCTGAACAGGGTCCCAGGTGCAGGAAGTGGGGGCAGAGGATGTCACAGCCACTTTCCGTTTCTAGGGGAGCGATTTTGGGGAAATGCTCAGGTCATGGAGCAGTTCTTTCCATGTAGTGCCCAGAGTCTTATTTCTGACTACTTTTCTTGCCTGACATCTTCCATTAGCCCTCAGAGGCAGATAGCCAGTGTGGGCATAACCTTCCTCCAACAGTGAGATGAACCGATGAGGCCAGAGGAAGGGAGCCAGAGCTACCTGGCCCATCAGAACCTGGCCTAGAACCCAGGTTTCTAGCCTTTCCCCAGCCCCCGTCCCACTTGCAGTCACCCTCCCCCAAGGAAGCAGAGGAGGGTGTGATCTAGAGGCTTCTCTTGGCCAAGGTGAAGTTGTTGAAAGATATTTAAGATCTTTGAGGTTTTCTCACCCCTTACGGCTCCCCTCGTCTCCCAGAAGGTGGGAGCCCCGCTCAGTGTTCACAGAGGCCACCAAAAAGTGTCGAGACTGTTTTAGGACTTTTGCTCCTGGTTCTAGGGCCTGTCAGAGGTGCTCTCCTCCCCCAGCCACCCGAGGAACCCAGAGCTGCAGCTCTCCTGTGCCCTGGATAGCATCCTGGGGACCTTAGACCCATTTCCCATGTGAAGAAACCATAGACCTGGGGGAAGACCCAGACTGGCTCTGTGAGTGAGAAGGTGTGGGATTGCTGACATCTTAGCCCTGACACATCTTTTCCTGAACTCCACCTGCTGCTTACTCACCTCCCCTGAGACACCCTCACTCCTACCCCAGGTCATGGGTAGAAACACAGGCAGAGTGTCCGTGTAATGAGAGAAGAGTCAGGTGCTCTGGCAACCAGGGCAAGATGGAACTGTGGGCTTCTTTATCTCTTGTGTATACACATAGCAAGCACATGGGGCCACACACATTACCTGCTCACGTGCACACACAGGCAGACATACGCATCTGTGCATCTGCACACCCATTCATAGAACCCTCCCCCTCGGGGTCCTGTCCACATACTCAGATTAGGGGGGTGGTCGTGAGGCTCTCTTTTTGTGTGACTACAGTCTCAGGGTAGACCCACATCTAATTTCTCAGCTGTTCCTGCCTCTCTGGCTCTGGCAACTGGGAGCTTGAAGACCTAGGCTGGGAACCCCCCACTGATATTTGGGGAATTTAGTGGGGATCACTGGGCCAACAAGACCTAGATATAGAGAGAGAGGTGAGCAGAGGAGATGGAACAGGAAGATGCCATGTGGAGCTGATGCTTGGCCCAGAGGGTGTTCTAGGCCCTCCCCACTTGGTGCTCCTTCCCTGTGGGCCTGCTGAGATGTTCTATGACCATCTGGGAACTGGGAACAGAGGAGAACTGGACCACAGGAGGCCCAGGGTGAGGTGGCTGAAGGCAGGAAGGCTAACTGAACGTGTACCCCACCCATGGAGAGCTGGGGCTGGATGTCCCTGGCGAGTGGCATGGGGGGGGGTCATGGTTCCCATGACAGAGGCAGAGGGCCTCTGTTCCCATGCTTTCAGGACAATGGGCCAGATAAGGCCAGGTACTTTGATTTCCTGGGCGGGCCAGGGCTTTCCTGAAATACCCAGATTTCCTGGTCTCCCAGGGTTGAAGCAGTGACATAGGAAGAGGGGATTGTGTAGGCAGGAAGCCCTGGGACGCCCTGAAGGCCTGCCCTGCCCTTGCATGCGAGCTCAGGGTGGTCCCCGGAGCTGTTTTTGCCCACCCCACCTCAGCACATGACTGGCTGTGTGTTCAGAGCTGCCCACTTACTGAGCACCTAAGTCCTGGCTCTTCATGCAGTAGACTTGTGAGGGTCAGGAGGAGCCAGGGCTCGGCACCTGGGAGGGGGTACCTGTCACCGCTGGGGCAGGAGCTAATGGTCCTCCAGGGGGCTGACCCAACAGGGGCCCAGAGATCTCCTGAAAGGTGTCACTGATCTCCACTCTGTCAGCAAAAGGCATTGGTCAGCCAACCACCTGGCTGGTCTCAAAGAGCAAGATTATGAAGGCAATAATACAGATGGGATAATAGTGACTGTATGCCATTTGCTTGGGACTGTTCTAGAAGTTTTACATGAATCATTTTAGTTAATCTCCTAACCAGCCCTATGAAGTTGATACTATCCATTTTATTAGTTAAAGGAACTGAAACACAGAGAGGGTAAGCGGTTTATCAAAAGTTCAAAGCAAAAAAATGCCATTAATCCTGTCCCTACAATAACTGGAGTTTCAGGCTGTTTTATCTGATCTCATTCACTCATTGTGTAGTTATTTATTAAGCTCCTCTGCTGGGCTTGTGGTTGACATAGGATATATATAGCAGAGGTGAGCATACAGGTAGGTGGGGGATCACTCTGGCAAAATGAAAGAGGTCAGGCCTGGGTCAGTCCCCAGGGACCAGGGCTCCTCATGCATCATCTGCTCAGACCCGATGCTTGGACATCAGAGGAAGCTAACGTGACCACTCATTCCAAAAGGCTCAGTGTGGGGAGGGCTACCTGCCAGTGTATCCTCTGAGGGACACAGACAGGCTGCATGGGGGCCCAGCTTCTCTGCTCTGGCTGGCAGGCTGTCACAGGAAGGTGGGGAGGGGATTGGCCTTCTCCTTTTGCTGTTTCCCACCAGGACCATTTCAGGGAACAGCTGCTTTGGAGGCTGGAGGGAGCCCACATCCTGCTTCATCACCATACTGAGAGCATTTGAGCGCAAGGACCTTCATGGGGACCCAAAGCTGAGTAAGGTTGAATCAGGCTGACTCACTGGAAACCTCTGCCCGCCAGTGTCTCCAAGCTGGATACTGCAGTCACACCAAAGGAAGAGCCTCCCAACTGCTGGTCCATACACTGCTGGAGTGCAAGCCAAAGGAGAGGACTTCAGGAGGGTCCTCCAGCCTCAGGCTCTGTCGTACCTCATCCTACCCTGGGAGGCAGGCTCCTCATGGGGAAACTGAAGGAGAAGACGGGACCCGTGTCAGAGCCCAGACTGCAGCCAGGTCCCTAGTCCCTGTGTCATGAGGGCAGCTGCCCTGAAGCTGGGATACGAGGAGAGAGCTTCATCCTCCTGCAAGGCCCTCTGGGTCTCTTCTCCTCCCGACTACTCCTTGCAGGCTGAGTCTGGGGGCAGGGGTGGGGTGTGAGGGTGTCGTCTTCCCTGAGACAAAGAATGGCTCCTGTGGAATGGTGTTTTCAGAGAGACACAAATAGATGAGCAAACAAGCCAGCCCAATGGGTTCGGCCTTTCAACTTGTCACTAGGGAGGTTGTTTGCCTTTATTTATTTACTGAGATAAAATAACTCTTTTGAAGTACACAATCTAGTGTGTGCTAAATCGCTTCAGTCGTGTCCAACTCTTTGTGACCCCATGTACTGTAACCCGCCAGCTTCCTCTGTCCATGGGATCCTCCAGGCAAGAATACTGGAGTGGGTCACCATTTCCTTCTCCCAGGGATCTTCCTGACACAGGGTTGGAAACCAGAGTCTCCTGCATTGGTAGGTGGATTCTTTACCACTATATTTACATCACCATGACCACCATCATTATCTAATTACAAAACATGCCGTCACCCCAAAATAAATTCCATATCTATGACCACTTCCCCTTCCTCCTGCCCCAATAATTTCCTCGCTGTCTTTATGGATTTACCCATTCTGAGCATTTCACACAAATGGAACCATACTTGTGGGCTGTGTGGCTGGTTTTCTCTCACTTAGCAGAATGTTTTCAAGATTAGTACATGTTGTAGTATGTATCAGCTCTTCACATTTCTTTATTGTAGAATACGAGTCCATGGTGTGAATATGCCATATTGTTAGCTCATGGACACTTGGGTTGTTTCCACTTTTTGGCTATTATGAATAATGCTGTATGAACATTGGTGTGCAAATTGTTGTATGAACATATGTTTTTGATTCTTTTGGGGATCTACCTACCTGGGAGTGGAACTGTAGAGTCATATGGTGATTCTATATTTAACTTCTGAGAAGCTGCCCAAACTGTTTTCCACAGCAGATATACCATTTTAACATTCCCACCAGCGATGTGTGGTTCCAATCTCTCCACCTCCTCACCAACACTTGTTATTTTCTTTGCCTTTATTCTTTCAGCACATATATTGTTGAGCACCTAGCTGGTGCGAGACCTGTGCTTGGGCTGAGGGGTGCAGGGGGACTGGGCCTCTGGCTGTTCTGGCAGAGCCAAGGGGACACAGACATAAAACAGCGGCAGCTGGTGGTGAGTGAAGTAGTAACGGGGGCCCGACCTGTGAGGGACAAGCAGGGCAGGCTTCAGATGTGACGTTTATGCCGTGGCCCCCAGCCCCTGCCCTGGCCCCCTTCCCAGCCCTCCTGCCCCTGGGAGGCGTGATGGTCAGGTGCCAAATGCCTCGGTGCCACTTATCTGAAAATTCCCCTCCTTGCCTGAGCTTCAGCCACTAGAGCCTGTCCCTTTGTGTTGAGCCCTCATTTTTAGCGGCCCCATGTCAGTAGCCTAAGCCAGATGAGGAAATTGAGGCTTGGGGGGAAATGATTTGCCTAGAAAGCAGTGGCAGAGGGAAGACCAGAGCCCAGATTGCCAGACCCCCAGTCTGATGTGCTCTTAGCTCTTCTGGGATGAGGCTGGGGGGAGGGAAGAGGAGTTGGCAGAAGCCTGAAAGGGGAGCCCAGGGAGCAGGAAGCCAAGCTTCGAAGATTTTTCCCAGGCCAGGGGGAGGTGACTGATCAGATTTGTGTGAGTGAGGGGTGAAGAGTAGAGGTCCCTGGGGACTGCTCTGACCAGTTTCTCCTCTCTCCAGTTTCAGTTCTGTTTCACTTGCCCCCTGAGACCCTGGGGTTGGGGGTGGGTTGGATGATGTTTGGGTGACTCTTAGTCAAGCCCGTCTTGTTCTTGGAGGTGGGGGTAGGGGACGGGCCCAACACCATCTGTGGGCCACTTCCGTCAGCCTGCCTTGCTGTCCCCACCAGATCCCATGGCCTGAGGGAGGAGACTGGAGGCCTGGCTGGGCCCATCCCCAGTGGGTGGGGTGAGCCAGGGCAGGGCCTGGCTGACCGACATGTGACGATGCTGATGGCCTCTCCTGCTTTCACATTTGGAGCCTCCAGGAAGCCCCCCACCTGCCTTCTTGTTCCCCTCCCCCACACTTCATTCCTCCTCTCTGGGGGCTCAGCTCCCTCAGGCTGACGCTGTC
The DNA here is from genome assembly GCA_024291935.2 of Okapia johnstoni. Taxonomy (NCBI): domain Eukaryota; kingdom Metazoa; phylum Chordata; class Mammalia; order Artiodactyla; family Giraffidae; genus Okapia; species Okapia johnstoni. The sequence goes on from CM044326.1 coordinate 30,115,706, forward strand.
TCTTGACCTTGTTCCCCGGCAGCACCTGGGCCTGTCCCAGCGGCTGCTGTGAAGAAACATGAGTGGTGGGGGGAAGTCCAGAAGATGCTGTCCTCGAAGTGCCTCCCACCACCCTGCCTGCCTAAAGCCTCACTTCCCTATCATGCAGCTCCCGTGGAACTTCGTGGACGATTTTTGGCTCTTGAGCAAAGGGCCTCTGAGGGACTGGCTTTTCCTCGGGGCTGCCCTGCTACTGTGGCAATGTGGGATGGGGATTTTGACATCGCCAGGGACTCAGCATAGCTGAAACTTCCCCCAGGCCAGCTTAGCTGCCCAAGCTTAGCCCTTGGGGCTGCCACAGCCAGGCCTGTGGCCCTGTGAGGACAGATATCAGGATGGCATCGTGCCTTGGGTGTGAGCCCTCCAGTGGGGGCTAGAGCCCTGACAGCAGTGAACCCAGGTGGGGGGCATTTAAAACCAATGAAGTGTATAGCTGATTGATTTTGCTGTGCAGTAGGAACTAAAGCAACATCGTAAGGCAGCTGTACTCCAATAAAAATTAATAAAAAAGAATGGAAACCAATGAGGTACTACCTTAGGCTGGTCAAAGTGGTTCTTGAATTCTGCCTTTGTAGACAAGTGGAGTCAGCCAGAAAAAGAAGGAGCAGAGGGAAACTGCATGGTCAAAAGCACAGAGGTATCGAGCAGAATGACCTTTTGGGGGAACTGTAAGCATTTCCATATGACTGACGGGAGTGGAGTGGTTGCGTGGACACTGGAGGGCAGAGGGTGAGCAGAACAGCTCAGAAAGGACCCCAAAGGCTCAGGCAAGGAACTGGAAACTTCCCTGAAGCCAGCAGTGTCAGGGAAGAGCTGGGACCCTCTTGGACTCCTTGCACAGCTGTGCAGGGAGGGCCCTTCATGAAGCTGGCATGGCAGATGGCAGCTGACTCAGCTCTGCCTCTCTGAGGGCCAGTGGGAGGCTGCTTGCCCACATGAGCCACCTGAGCTGTGGAGTGGCCCAAGGCTGGCTCCTCTGGGCTGGCTCCTCCGATCCCTTCACGAGCTCGGGTCCTACTCCTGGGGGCAGGCAGGTTACAACAGAGGGGAGGGCATGAATTTGGAATCACATCCATGCCCTGGGTCCACATCCAGGCTGTGAACACCAGGTGGTGAGATAGTGAGAAAGGAGCAGTAACACAAAGGTAACCTGGCTAGTGACCTTTGACCCAGCCATCCCACCTCTGGGACTTTGTCCCACAGAGACACCTGTAGACATATGGCGTATGCACAAGATCATTCATAATGGTTGTGAGAGCAAAAGATCGGAAACACCCTCTTTACCCATCAACGTGCGACTTGCTCAGACGAGGGTATGTCCCCATGATGGAACACTATGCAGATGTGAAAAAGAATGTGGATGCTTTCTATGTATGAATGTGAAAAAAGCTCTGGGATTTTTGTCAAGTCAGAAAGCAAATTACAAGTCACTGAAGTGCAGAGAAAAGAGATCATGCCCAGGCCAAGAGGCCAACAGCAGTATGATGTGTTCATGCTCATGAAGAGAGTTCAGTGTGCCTGGAATGAAGGGGCAGTTTTTGGTGAGTGAGATGGAGACCAGAGTGGGAGGGCCCCTAGGCTCAGAGAAGAAATGGAAAACCACCAGGAGCCAAGGGACAGTTTTCAATAGGTGCTGATCGACTCTTTCTGGTAATAAGATCTGGTAATTGTAAAGCAGTAAAATTCTGAAAGAGATGGGAATTCCAGACCACCTGATCTGTCTCTTGAGAAACCTGTATGCAGGTCAGGAAGCAACAGTTAGAACTGGACATGGAACAACAGACTGGTTCCAAATAGGAAAAGGAGTACGTCAAGGCTGTATATTGTCACCCTGCTTATTTAACTTATATGCAGAGTACATCATGAGAAACGCTGGGCTGGAAGAAACACAAGCTGGAATGAAGATTGCCGGGAGAAATATCAATAACCTCAGATATGCAGATGACACCACCCTTATGGCAGAAAGTGAAGAAGAACTAAAGAGCCTCTTGATGAAGGTGAAAGAGGAGAGTGAAAAAGTTGGCTTAAAGCTTAACGTTCAGAAAACTAAGATCATGGCATCTGGTCCCATCACTTTCTGGGAGATAGATGGGGAAACAGTGGAAACAGTGTCAGACTTTGTTTTTTTGGGCTCCAGAATCACTGCAGATGGTGACTGCAGCCATGAAATTAAAAGACGCTTACTCCTTGGAAGGAAGGTTATGGCTAACCTAGATAGCATATTTAAAAGCAGAGACATTACTTTGCCAACAAAAGTCCGTCTAGTCAAGGCTATGGTTTTTCCAGTGGTCATGTATGGATGTGAGAGTTGGACGGTGAAGAAGGCTGACCGCCGAAGAATTGATGCTTTTGAACTGTGGTGTTGGAGAAGACTCTTGAGAGTCCCTTGGACTGCAAGGAGATCCAATCAATCCATCCTAAAAGAGATCAGTCCTGGGTGTTCATTGGAAGGTCTGATGTTGAAGCTGAAACTCCAATACTTTGGCCACCTCATGCGAAGGGTTGACTCATTGGAAAAGACCCTAATGCTGGGTAGGATTGGGGGCGGGAGGAGAAGGGGACGACAGAGGATGAGATGGTTGGATAGCATCACCGACTCGATGGACATGGGTTTGGGTAGACTCCGGGAGTTGGTGATGGACAGGGAGGCCTGGCGTGCTGCAGTTCATGGGGTCTCAAAGAGTCGGACATGACTGAGCGACTGAACTGAACTGAACTCCCACTGAGAAGGCAATGGCACCCCACTCCAGTACTCTTGCCTGGAAAAATCCCATGGACGGAGGAGCCTGGTGGGCTGCAGTCCATGGGGTCGCTAAGAGTCGGACGACTGAGCGACTTCACTTTCACTTTTCCCTTTCATGCACTGGAGAAGGAAACGGCAACCCACTCCAGTATTCTTGCCTGGAGAATCCCTGGGACGGCGGAGCCTGGTGGGCTGACGTCTATGGGGTCGCACAGAGTCGGACACGACTGAAGCTACTTAGCAGCAGCAGCAGCAGCAGCAGCAACTCCCACTGATAATGGGCTTTGTACACATTGTCTTCTTTAAACCTCACAACTCCAAGCCCCATGAAGGAAGTGCTGTGGTCATCCTTATTTTACAAATGAGGGGATGGAACTCATAGAGTTTAGGGGACTAGCCCAAACTCACAACAGAGCCAGAGAAATAACCCAAGCAGTCTGGCTCCTGAGCCCACACCTGAACTGCTCTGCTATCCTGGCTCTCAGAATGGTGGCCTGGAGCGGGGTGCCCTGAAGAGTCAGGAGGCTGTTATAACAACCCAGACAAGAGGCAGAGAGGGCCTGGGGGGAAAGTACTAGCTTTGAGGATGGGGACTCAGGTGTAGATTTAAAAGCTTTTACGGGGGGTGGAAACAAGATCTGATGGTGAGTGGGATGTGGCTACTGTGGAGGGGGAGGAGTCCAAGATCCATTCATTCATTCACTCACCTTAGTAAGATCAAGTGCCCCGTGGGTGCCTGGCACTGTTCCAAGAACTGGGCTTGTCTCAGCCACCAACACAGACAAAAATCTCCGCTCTTAAAGTTCTTTCTTTTTAGCTTTAGGTGGAGACAGACAATACACCTAATAGCTATGTTAATTACAGAGTCTGGTAGAACTGTGGAAAAAATTAAATAATGCTAAGAATGATTAGCAGTCCTGGTCAAAAACACTTCTGAAGGTTTAAATGGGGTGGTCAGGGTGAGCCTTACCAGGAAGGTGACATTTGAATGAAGACAGAAAGAGGATGAGGGAGTGAGCCTTGCAGAGACGTGGGGGAGGGGCATTCCAGCAGAGGCGCAGGAGTGGGAACACCTGAAATGTTTGTTAGACTCCAGTGGGGCTTAGAGTGGACAACCAGGGAGAGATCTGGATGGGGGATGGTGGGACGCGCATCTGGGTGTCTGGATGTCAACAGCATACCTGGCATGTGATGTCTTGAGATAGGAGGAGATCAGGAGGGAGAAAGTGAAAGGTGGTTGTTGGTTTCAGCATCTGGGCCAACCACAATGGAGAAAGAGGAAAGGGAAAGTCTGGGGAAGAAGACCATCTGTGAGTGCCTGAGGGGCATCTGGGAGGCAGGGTCCCGCTAAGCACTTACATTATCTGGTCTGGAGCTCACGAGAGGGGCTGGAGGGGCAGTGTGTTAAGGATGCAGGAGGGAAAGCTGAGGGTGAAAGAGGTGTCTCTCCTCGGGGTGGGCGTGGGGGGCAGAGAGAGGAAAAGGCCCAGGACAGAGCCCCTGGTGGGGACTCATTTAAAGGTGGCATTGAGAGAAGCGGTGGGGAGCACCAAGAAAGGACTTGTAGGAGCAGCGGTCAGAAAGGCAAGAGGAGGTCTGGGCATGTGTCTCAGGAGTCAAGAGGGCCCATGTTTCAAGAGAGAGAGGAGTGATCAGAAACACGGAACAATGCTGAGGAGCACAGTCAGATGTGGGCAGAGACGGGGCACAGGATAACAATCAGGACGCTGCCAGTGACCTTGGTGGAGTGTTGAATGGGAGTCAGGTCTCGGGTTAACAGATGGGAGGTGGTTGGCAATGGAGGGGGTAAGCGGAGACTTTGCTTTCAAGAGCTGCCAGGCAGAGGCTGGAGGTCAGGGTGAGGGAGCTATTGAGACAGGGTTCCAGTAGGATGGGAAAGACTCAAGCAGTGGGTTTGATGCCAAGAGGCAGAAGCAGGAGATGGTGGAGGCTGAGATGCAGGCGAGACAAGGCAGAGGCCGACAAGTTCCCGGAGCCTCTCTGGGGCAGGTCTGGGGTGCCATGCTCCTGCTTCCTTCTGGTTCCCATCCTGAGGAGGCAGGAGAGGAACGTGATCTGAGGGGGTTATGGGAGGGGAACATGGACAGAGCCTAGCGAGGAACAAAGGCAGGAGCAGAGGGATGTGTTGACATCCTTTACAGAATATGTGGTGGCTCTTTCCAGTGTGGTAAGAACATAAAGGAAACCTCGTAAAAGCAGGTGTGGGGGTGCCTTTTGAAAAGATTTCCTGAACATGCAGGTTCAAGTCCTGCTCCCAGCCTGGCCCTGACCTCACACCTAAAGCTGGTGAACCTCAGAGGGTCCCCCAACAGAAGGGCTTGCAGTGGGAGCAAGCCTACAGAACCAGAGACGGAAGCAGGGTGGATGGGGTGGGAGGGCAGCCTTAACCAAGAGCTGGAGGCAGGGGAGCCTGTGACATCTGGGAAGCGGGGCCAGAGGCACTGCCGGGGAGAGAGGCTGAGGCCTGACTACCGAGGCCAGCCAACCAGGAGAGAGCATCGAGACCCTGGTGCCCAGGAGTCTCTGCTGAGTGTGACCCAACCAGAAACGCCCACTGGCCCTGGGTCTACCTGGTGCCCCTGGCCTGGGGGAGCCTCCAGAGCTCACTGCCCTCTCCAGTGTTGGTTTAGTCACTCCCTCATTGGCCTGGGGGTAGCCTCCAGAGCCATTTCCTTCTCAGGCAGATCTTCCTGACCCAGGGATTGAACTCAGGTGTCCATTGGTAGCGTGGGCCCAGGCCAAAAGTACAGGGAGGCAATGGGCTGTCTGGGGGCAATACAAGTAGACCTCATAGGGAGTGGTGAGGTCACTGACGTGGAGAGGCCTGGCCAGGGGGTTATCCATCCTGCATTATCTGCATGTGGCCGGCCACACGCTCTCTTGTGACAGTGTACATTCTTATCTCCCTCTCCTATCTAGGCTATCTAGCCATAAGCTATCTGGGGTGCTGCTTTCCCGGATGCCTTGGGTTCCTGTGGCTCTCACAGACATGAGAAAGTTCCTCTAACCCTGGTGAAAGGTGCTCAGGGCCTGAGAAAGACTCCGAGGGGGTACTTGGCAAACGGCCGGCTTCATGGACACTCTTCAGGGGTTCCCAGGGCACCCCATTGGGGACTCAGCCTTGACCCCTGATGGCCAGAGCTTGGGGTCCACACATGGAGGCTGGACCAGACACCCCAGGTGTGACTCCCAGCAACCTGCTCTCTGCTTAGTCCTAGGGCCCCACAAACGCCCCAGTCAGAAATGCTCCCTACTTCTCTCTGCCTGCTTGAGTACAGAGTGCAGGCTCTGGGCTCAGGGATGAAGTTTTGAGGCCATCCATGTGACTCTGGGCCAGGACTATGAGTGCTTGGGACCTTTGTTTCCTCACCTGCAATAGAGGGGTGCTCACGATGACACTGTCCCCAAAGGGCTGGTGAGGATTAGGGGAGATAGCTCCAGAGCCTGTCTCACAGGAGGTGCTCAGAAAATCCTGCTTCCTTTCCCCCAGGGCCCCAATTTCCTGGGACAACTCCCCACTGTTGGCTGCTAGGTGCCAGGAAATGGGGAGTGGAGCTTTAGGACTTGGCCCTGCTCGTGGGAGCTGAGAGTTCACCCTGGGTTTTAGAGTTCATGTCCCTTTCGGGGCCTCCCTTAGGAAGGAAGCCATAAGCTTCAGAGCCAGAATGAGGAAGCATTCCCTGAAGCGCCCCTGATAGGCTCACCCCTGACATATGTGAAGCTCAGGGAAGAAGTACAGATGGAGGTCTAGAGAACAGATGTCTAGATATTTAAGTTATAATCAAGCTTTGATGTTCATTGTTGAGTCACTAAATCAGGTCTGATGCTCTGTGACCCCATGGATGTAGCCTGCCAGGCTCTGTGACTCTATGGACGTAGCCCACCAGGCTCCTCTGTCCATGGAATTTTCCAGGCAAGAATACTGGGGTGGGTTGCCATTTCCTCCTCCAGGGAATCTTCTCAACCCAGGGATCGAACACACATCTCCTGCGACTTCTGCATTGCAGGAAGATTCTTTACCGGTGAGCCAGCAGAGAAGCCATAGTCAGGTAGACAAACTGCTAAACAGAATATCCTCCAGCCTCCTACACTGGCAAATACATCTTCCTCATCACTTGGAAGGCCAGGTTGCATTCAGAATTCTTGGACTTATGGAGTCCAGTGCTGGAATGTGGCAGCAGTGGGACAGCCAACCCCAGCCCCACCCCCGGCCCCAACCTGGGCCTCACAGTCACCTCCCCACCTTTGGTCCATGGTCCATCCACACACCTGGCAACAGCTGTCCTTGGGGAAATGTCCATGCAGACTGTGGGGCAGGGAACTCTCGGGTCCTGCACTGGGAGGAGGAGTGAGACGCCGCCATCAGAGTTGAGTCCCCTTGGCTTATGGACTTTCTCCCCTTCTCTTGGGGAGTGAGGCCAGAGGAGTGCCAGAGTGTGTTCTTCTGGAGTGTGGGCTCCAAGGCAGGGGCCCTTCTCGCCTAGGTCTAAGTTTGATGCTGCCCCTGCGGCACTCCCAGGGCCTGGCTCCGGAGAGAATGCCTCCACCCTGCTCACATCCCAGGACTTGAGGCATCCCACAGCCCCAGTGGTTCAGTTGTTAAAGAATCCGCCTCCAATGCAGGAGACCCAGTTTCGACCCCTGGGTCAGGAAGATCCCCTGCAGAAGGGAATGGCCACCCACTCCAGTATTCTTGCCTGGAGAATTCCATGGACGGAGGAGCCTGGCAGGCTACAGTCCATAGGGTTGCTAAGAGTTGGACACGACTGAGTGACTAACACACACACACACACACACACAGAGCCCTAGTGGAGTGAGGAGATGCGGGGAGCTGGCCCTCCCTGTGCCCCAGACACCAGGGCTCCTGTCCAGCACCAGCCCCTCCCTTCCTACCCTGAACACCCCAATTTCCTTTTGCAGTGGTGGGGAAAATGCAGCGGGGAGTGGGGAAGAGGGTCTGCCACTGTCTGCCCCCACCTCTCCAGGACCCTGACCCTCCCCTGCCTACTCTGGTTCTCTGCACTCCTGGTGCTGGGCCCTGCAGGCAGTGAGCAGCTCTCCCTAGCTTGTGCTGGGAAATTGGGACACCGACTCTACTTTAGCCAATGTTTCTTGCTCACTCAGCTGAAAAGCCACTGCTTCCCTGAGGCTCCAAACCCTCATTGGGCCTGGCAGCTTCTTCCCTGATGCCGTGTGACAGGTCTGACCTCAGGGATCATGCACCTGTCCTGCGGCCCATCCTGCTCCTGGGTGCCTCCCTCACGGGGGCATGGCATCTGCCACAAAGCTGCCACCCTCCCACATCGGTGCCACCTGCCTTTGGGCTGGGCAGGACCCACTCTTGGCTCCTGTTACTGTAGATCCCCCTCCTGCCCTAGAGGGGGTGGTGGACAGACCCTGCCATCAGAGTTGAGAGGCAACTCAGAGACCTTGTCCATGGGGAGAGGCCAGCCCTGGGCCCTGGGACATTATGGGAAGGCTGATGCATACCCTGAACTGTGGCCAGGAGGGGCCTGTGCTGATCCTGGTCCCTAGTATGTGACCAGAAACACTCTGGACCGGACACTCAGGGGGAGGTGATCTCGAGCCACCTCCCTCAGCCACGTGGCCCATGGTACCAGCTGCCACCTCAGGGATGACTCCTGCCCACGAAACCCTCACCCCTACCTTTGTTCACTGGTGGCCTTGCTCTTGCTGTGACAACATCACCCCTGCCAGGTGTGGCCGCTACCCTCAGCTGACACAGCTCCCTGGGGGTGGGGACAATGGAGACAGGGCCTGGCACCGGATGTGGGGTGCCCACCTCATCCTGCCAGGTACCAGAGAGGAGAAGGAGATACACCCATCACCCCTGGGCTGTGGGCCACCCTGGAGGCCCCTCCTCCCTCCTCACCTAGAAGGCCCCTGTCCCTCTCCTGGTGAGCCACCCCTTCTGGCTGGCTCAACAAGGGGGACCAGTCGCCTGATCTGTTGGTCAGTGAAGGGACTCCATGATGAGGGCAGTGCCTGGGACAGTTACTATGTGTGGGGGACCCCACATTCTCCCTTGCAGGCAGCCTCCCTGGATCAGGTGGGATGCAGGTCAGCGGCATCAGTCTGAGAGGAGAATCACTGAGCCCGTCCTCTTTTCACACCTTTGCACCTGCTGTGCCCAGCTCAGTGCCATCCCCCTACTTGTGGCCCTTGAACTCAACATTGCCCCCTTTCTGTGAAGCGCTCCTGACTACAGAGTTCCCCCAGCCAGTCTGGGTGGAGGACCCATGACCGGTCCCTGGGAACTGGCCTGCGTACTTTCTTGGTCTTATCCTGCCACCCTTCTTTGCGTGTGCCCAGCCCGTGGGGTCTTACAAGAGGTGACGGGCTCATGATGCTGACAGCACTCACCTATGCCTCAGTTGCTCATCTGAGAGACAGGCACACCCTGCCCTCCACTCCATATCCCAGACTGCATGACCCAGCTGCATCCTGGTGGGAAGCACCTCCCTCCTCTGGGAAGGGCTCAGGAAGAAATTGAGGATCTGACCTCATGTCTGCGTTTATCCGGCCCTGTCTCATGCCACCAGATGATGCGGGAACTTCAGCAATAGAGGGGGCAGTGGGCAGGAGGTGGGGCTACTGAACCCAACCCTAGCCCCTTTGGGGGACAAAGATGTCCTTCTCTCTATCTGGGGTTCCAAGTTGAGGGCTAGCCCAGGCTGCACAGTGAGACTGCCCATGAACTATCCCTGACAGATGTTAGAGATTTGCAGGGGACAGAACACCAGTGGATACCAGGCTTGGAGCCCACCTGGGGGCTGAAAGAAGCGAGGGTTTTGGTTGCAGGTGACACAGAGAGGAAGCTGCTAGGAGCAGGGGATGGGAGATGTTGGGACACCGTGTCCTTCTGGGAGCATTACTGAGCTGGGCTTGCAGGATGGGCTGGAGGACCAGTCACTTCCTCTTTCTGGACCGTGCCTTTCTAATGAGATCATCCCCTACTTTACTGCCTACCTGGCATCGCAGGAGCAAATGAGGTGAGGCAGAGACTGAAAAGCATAAAGGTGGCATTATTATTAGCAGGAGTCATATTTGACTTGCTAATTAGTTTCCTAAAAATAGCCACGTTTATTACAGCACAGGGAGAATCCTAAGCTGGAGCTGGCGCCCTGGATTCTTGGTGAAACTTGTGGCAGCCTTGCTGTGTGACCTTGGGCTGGGCCCTGACCCTCTCTGGATATCTGGTTCTAAATAGGCCAACCTAGACCCACTTCCGATCTAGCAGGGGAGGCAGGCACTCACCACTTACCGCACAACTAAACCTAGCAGAATACATGCAGCTCTGACAAGGGCTGGAGAGAGGGATGCGTGGTGCCAGTGCACATGTCATGGAGAATTTTACTTGCTTTGGGAGGCCAGGGAAGGCTTCCTGGAGGAAGTGACATGGGTTGAAACTTGAAGATGGTAAAGACAGGGCTGCTGCTGCTGTTAAGTCGCTTCAGTCGTGTCTGACTCTGTGCAACCCCATAGACGGCAGCCCACCAGGCTCCCCCGTCCCTGGGATTCTCCAGGCAAGAACACTGGAGTGGGTTGCCATTTCTTTCTCCAATGCATGAAAGTGAAAAGTGAAAGTGAAGTTGCACAGTCGTGTCCGACTCTTCGCGACTCCATGGACTGTAGCCTACCAGGCTCCTCCATCCATGGGATTTTCCAGGCAAGAGTACTGGAGTGGTGTGCCATTGCCTTCTAATGACAGGGCAAAGCAGTTATTATTAATAATCAGTAATAACTGGGCAAAGCAGGGGGTGGCAGGGGAATTCCAGGCAGAGGGAATAGAGGAACCAAGATGGGTGAGAAGAAGAGGAGGCTGAGGAAGAGCTGGGGTGGCTAGAGCGGAGAGGGACGCCTCCAGGAGGCCTGCCTTTACTGACATTGTCAATGTGATGAAAGCCCTCGGAAGGGGGAAGAGACTTTTGATTTGAAGCTCTTGTTGTGGTCCTTGCTAAAGGTGATGGCAGTTGAACTATCGTGATGGTGATGGGAGTAGGGGTGGTGGAGGAGGAGGGGGTGGGGGTGGGGGTGGGCAGGGCACCCTGTTTGTAATGTAAAATCCATTATATCAGGACCTGGGTCAGACTCAGACGTCAGCGTCAGCATGAGGCAGCGGGAGGGGTCCAAGTGACTCACAATGCAGACCTGGATGTATACCTTCAGAATAAAGCCTACCTCCCGGATGGAGTGTTTCTCCCTCCCTTGCTTCCTTGTCTGGTTTCGGCTCCGGGAGGAAATGCCCCCTGTCCGGCCCTATGAGTCACTGGTCCCTCCAGGGAGAGCCAGCCTAGGACCTGCCAGGACTCTGCCCCCTTGTGTCCCCACCCTGATTTTCCTTGCCCCTCTGGGGTGCCCGCTATGGCTCCCCGGCCCCCTGCCCACCTGTCAGCTCTCTGGGCAGAAGAGCCAGTCAGCTTGTGACTGGGACAATGGGCCCTTACAGGAGGCTTTCCCGTAGACAGTGCCCAGACTTGAGTGGATGGGGACACTGATGGGCTCTCGAGAAGGGTGATGCTGAAAGGGCCCCTGGGAGACCACCCTCTATGTGGCACAGCCAGGCTGGACGCTAAGTGTTGGGGAGGGTATGACTCATCCCAGCAAAGTACAGACACCTGGATGGGACCTTCCAGGTTCTTGGGCATTTTAAATCTTGGGAGAGGCAGGGTTGTGGGGTCTTTCCAGCCCCCTGTATCCTCAATGTCCTGGGTCCTGCTTTGCCTCCTGCCCTGGGACTCTTGCCCTTAGAAGGTGGACCTCTGCAACTTTGAAAGGAGGCCTTGATGAACTTCCCTGGTGGTTCAGATGATAAAGAATGTTCCTGCAATGCAGGAGACCTGGGTTCGATCCCCAGGCCGGGAAGATCCCCTGGAGAAGGGAATGGCCACTCCAGTTTCTTGCCTGGAGAATCCTATGGACAGAGGAGCCTGGTGAGTTACAGTCCATGGGGTTGCTAAGAGTCGGACAGGACTGAGCGACTAACACTTTCACTTTCTTGACGGGCAGTGAGCTTTCCATCAGAGCAGGGGTTCCAGCTGGCACCAGATTCCAGGAGACTGGTTATAGGAAACCTCTCCAGTGAGAAAGGTCTTAGGGCTGCTGGGGGGTGACATGGAGCCCCCTCCCCCAGGGAGGCCATTGCCCTATTCTGAGGTCTCTGCTAGGGGCTTGGAGGGATCATCCCCCTGACTCCCCTCCTTCAGCTTCCTGGGAAAAACCCCTCCCTTCTCCTACGGGAGGCCTGAGAGGGCGGAAGACATCCAGTCCCTCTCTCCTCACAGTCCCATCATCCTCCTTGCCTCCAGAGGAGGATTTTGCTCCAAGGACAAGCCCCAGGATCCATCAGGGGCACTCAGGGTGGAGACCTTGGCCATTTCCTTCTTAGGTATAGCCTCAGTGTGAGGCCTCCCTCTGTGCAGAGATGCAGTCTCAGAAGCTTTCTCTCCTCTAGAGAGCGGAGAGTGGAAGGAGTCCTGCATCTCTAGAATGTTCTCTCAGCGAGTGGGCATGTAGGAGGGAAAGAACTTATTTTCTCCAGTGCTCCAGTGGAGAAACTGGACCCTGAAGGAAGAGAGGACTGGCATGAGGACAGGGCCCATGAGTCCTCATGGTCAGCCCCAGGTGCTCTTCCCACCCCCGAAACCCTGTTCCACCCCTCCGCCCACCTACCCTTGGACCTTGGGAAGGACCCCTGGGGAGGGGGCTGGGAGCCTAGAAGTTTTCACTCCTAGGGCAGCCCGGAGAGGCTCCAGAGCCTGGAAGTTTCATCCAGTCCCCCGTGGTAAGCCCAGGGAGCCCAGGGAGCTGATGGGACCTCAGAGGCTCTGATTCTTGTTTCTTCCCAAGGCCCGGCTACGTGCCCTCTGAGAGACCCAGGCCAGCTCAGGACACTGAAAGTGGAGTTCGAGCCCCCACCTAGGAGACAGGTCCCAGCTGGGCATCTGGCAGGCTCAGTGTCCTGAAGTAAGTTTCTGTTCTTACCTGGGCCTCAATTTCCCCATCTGTACAAGGAGCAGGGTGACTCCAGGAGGTTTCCCTCAGACCGCAGCTTTAGGGTCCTCTCTCAGCTTCACTCCCAGCCCCATTCCTGTTCTCCTGGCCCCTCCCCACCTCTCTCCTTGGTGCCTGGCAGGCCCCAGCTCCAGGAGCCCTCCCTGGGGGCATACCCTCCCGCACCTCCCCTCCATTCTCTGTGGCCCCTCTCCCCACCCCAGGCTCTCTATGCTTGACCCTCCATCTGCCTTGGGCCTGGTTGGTTAGGTTGACTGAAAAGCTTCCTCCTTCTCACCTAGGTGCTATGCGTTCTGAGCAAGTTCCTGATGAGTATGTAATGGGACCTTAACATTATTTTGTTTGCCCCCAGTAAAACGGAATAATAACACCCAACTCCCAGAGGTGTTATGAGGATTAAACAAGCTAATGACGTTTGCGAAACAGCTTTGTAGGTGGTGCGCCTGTGTGAGAGGCCAGCTTCCCCACCCCCTGCCTGCAGAGCTGTGCCTGTGCTAGTGGCATTCTCTGGCCACAAGCCCACCCTCTGAGGGTTGGAATTCAGGTCAGACCCCTGCAGAGTTGTCCGGTCCTCTCTCTCAAGGTGAGAGAGGCCTGAAGTCTGGTGAGAGGGGAGGACTGAACCAGGCAGAACTCGACTACTTACAGGTACTAGAGTAGTCCAGGCGGTTGGTGGGGGCTGGAGCCAGACATCCCCTGTACCCCTAGGCAGGGCAGGTTTCAGCTTCTTCAGGAGAGAAGGCCGGGCATCACCTGGCACCATCTAAGATAGCAAATGGATCAGAGACTTTACCCTGAAACTTCCCCACTCATCTCAGGAACAAGCCCACAGGCTTCAGTAGAACATAGAAGGTGTCAGGTACCAGGCCTCTGCGCCCTTTCTGCCTTATCTCATCTCTCTTCCTCCTAACCACTCTGGCCACTCCAAATTCCTTGGGAACCATGCTGTTCACAGGTGACCCTAGGAGATGGGTACTAATATTAAGTAAAGGAAGCAGAGATGCTGGGCTTCCCTGGTGGCTCAGTGGTAAAGAATCTGACTGCCAGTGCAGGAGCCATGGGTTCAATCTCTGGGTCAGGAAGATCCCCTGGAGCAGGAGATGGCTACCCACTCCAGTATTCTTGCCTGGAAAATCCCACGGATAGAGGAGCCAGGTGGGCTACAGTCCACCTGGTTTCAAAGAGTCAGACGTGACTTAGCAACTCAGCAACAGAGATGTCACGTGGCTTGCTCAAGGCCTGTGAGCCCAGCTAGCAGTGGGGAAACTGGGGATGGAATTCACCTGGAGCCACTGCCCCTGGAGTCTCAGGGGAGGAACCAGTGAGGGCGCTTGACAGTGTTCTGGATGACAGGATGGAGGTCTGAGTGGGGCAGGGCCAGGGCTTTTGGAAGAGAAAGATAGATTTGGGTATACTTAGGAGAAAGAGAAGGAAGCCCTGGAATTTGAGGCTTTGAAGACTGGGAAAGCAGGAAACCGGGCCAAGAGAGCTGGCGGCGGTGGTCAGGTTAGGGGTGGTGTGGGTACAGGTTGGGGGAGGGGCATGGGTCTGGGGTTTGGGAGCAGAGCCACGTGTGAATTATCTGTCCAGAGCTGTGAGACTGGATGCCAGCACCTAGGAGCATGTACAGGGAGAAGCCCTGGGAGCCGCAAATCAGGGTCCTCCCAAAAACTGGTGGGTGGGGGGCGGTGGTGCAGTGAGAAACCAGACAAGGTCTGGGGGCCAGACACCTGTCTGGGAGAGGACCAGTGGGCAGCAGGGCCAGTTAGTGCCCCCAGGACAGGGTAAACAGCAGCCCCAGTGGGGAGGGTGTGAGATGGGACTTGTGCGCAGGAATTGTACAGAGGGTGGGTTCTCTTGATTTGAGGAAGAACTTTCTCATTAATAGAGCCCCTGAAGATAACACAGGCTTCTTCTTGGGGTCCTGAGCTCCCTGTCACAGGAGGTGTGTGAGGCATGCCTGATGGCCCCTCTGTAGAGGGGAACTGTTTCTGTGGGGATTTTTGCAGTGGGTGGTGAGCGAGGTGAGGCCAGAGAGTCTTCATCTAGTCGGGGGGCATTGCTTCCTCCACATTGAACAGACCCCTTCCTTGGCTGCAAGCTCTGATTTGTGTGTGATGGGCCCCTGGCCCTCCGCAGGTCTCAAGCCCTCTTCTTGGGGCGCTTCCCCTGCCTCCTTTCACCCCATGCCCGCTGCAGGGCAGGCCTCTGAGCCAGGTTTCCTGCCTGGCATCACACGAAGAGAATTATCTTGGAGATCCAGCAGCAGCCACGGCCAGCCCCTCATCCCATTCCCCGCCCCCCTGCCCCCACCATCGGCCTGAGGGCTGCAGTTGACAAGCTGGCCCTGGGGAGGGGGCTCCCAAGATGTTTCCTTAGATGTATAATTGAAATTGCACTGCTTGGTAATTAGGAGAAACGGCACACTGCTCTATAAATGACTGTAATTATAGTTACTTTCTGCAGCCAAACCAGGAGTTTCGGGGATCACCTGGGGGAACCGGCTGAAAGGGAGAGGGCAAGAGAGGTGAAGACTTGTTTGTGGAGGGTCTGCCATGGGCCAGACCCTCACCTCCAGTTGACTAGACTCACAAGGTCCCTTCCAGAGACCCCTGGGGGCTCTAGATAGCTGACTGGTCTGGAGGCCATGTAGTTCAAGGGCCCAGTTAGACAGAAGGGAGAAGCCTGGAGAAGAAGGTGATAGTTTAGTTGCTGAGTCGTGTCCAACTCTAGTGACCCTATGGATTGTCATCTGCCAGGCTCCTCTCTCCATGGCATTTCCCAGGCAAGAATATTGGAGTGGGTTGCCATTTCCTTCTCCAGAGGATCTTCCCAACCCAGGAATCGAACCTGGGTCTCCTGCATTGCTGAAGGACTCCTGCAATGCAGGCAGATCCTTTACCAATTGAGCTACGAAGGAGGAGACTTGCCTAAAATGAGAGAAGCATCAACCGAAGAACCTGCACTGGATCCTAGCCTTCCCTCCGGCAGGCAGAGCCTGTCACTGGGGGTTTTGGTCCATGCCAAGCACTTTCTCCTCTCCTGGTGTTTCCCCTCTATCCACTTCAGCTTCACACTCTTCCCTCCCTTTTCTGTGGGCTACATCAGGTCGCTGTGTGATGACACCTCCTCCAGGAAGCCTTCCTTGAACCTCTGGGCAGGGTCAGTGCCTCCTCAGGTCTCCATGGCCCCAGTGTTTCCCTCTGTCCTCCAATGACAATCCTACCCTGTGGACCTGTCTTCCTTAGAGATGATGGTCTTGAGGTCATGGATCCCATTCAATTCCCAGTAAGGAACCGGAGATGGCTTGGACTGGCTTTTGAGAACTGGTGGTTAAATTTTCAGGAATTTCGTGAACTGGACATTAAATGTAGCCATTGTTAGTGATTAAATTATATAAACCTATAATTAATTTTATTAAAAGGGGAAATACACATAAAACCTCATCACTTTCTAATTATTTTACTGTTTCCTATGCTCATAAGGTGATAGGGTGGTGGGGACACCCTCTACTATAGTGTGAACCAACCCAGCCTTCCACAACATCACATTGGTGACTGGACCCCGGCCATGGTAGGAATTTTGACACCACATAAATGGGTAAATTCCACACATCTCAGAGAGCTGGTTGTTAAACATTTTCCAGCTCCCCATTGAATTCATCTCTGACCTCCTGCCTTGGCACACAGCAGGGGTCAGTGGAGGGCTGCCCAACAAAAGGAGAGAAAGAATTATCTGCTTCCAACACCTGCCACCATTGCTTACTCTGGCCGCTGCCCCATTTTCCTCTCAGGGCTCTCAGGGAGGAAGGCACAGGCAAGGCCTAGGGCTGAGGCCTGCATCTTTGGGGACTGGGGCAGAGGGGCGCCATATTTCCCAAGACAGGGCTGAGAGGCCCCAGAGAGTCGGCAGGTGTGGGAGGCCTTGGCAGGGCTCATGGAGAACTGGGCCCGGAGGAGATCCTGCTATTTCCTCTCCCAAACGGTCCATGGCAGTGTGCCACCTTCCTGCACGCCTTCCAGCCTGTGCAGTGAGCTGGCTTCAGAGAGGGGGTCTGAAGTCCCCTCTCCAGTAGAACTTTGGCTAAGAGTTGGTCCTTTCAAGTTCTTTCTTTAAAGTGGCACTCCTGGACTTGCTTGGTGGTGCAGTGGATAACAGTCCGTCTGCCAATGCAGAGGACACGGGTTTGATCCCTGGTCTGGGAAGATCCCACGTGCTGCGGGGCAACTAAGCCCGTGCACCATAATTACTGAGTTCGCACTCTAGAGAATGCGAATTTCAACTACTGAGCCCGAGTGTCTCAACTACTGAAGCCTGTGCACCTGGAGCCTGTGCTCCACAGCAAGAGAAACCCCTGCTAGCCACAACTAGAGAAAGCCGGCTCAAAAGCCACGAAGACCCCACTGAAGCCAAAAAGAAAATAAATAAATATTTTTAAAAAGAGGTACTCCTCTCTTTGGGGAGCAGACCCTTGAGAATCCCAGGTCAGGGATGAGGAAGGCTGGGGAAGCTGAGCACTGTCTACCCATTGCCTCACGCGAGGCAACCCGGCTCTACCCACAGTCTACAGCGGGGTCTACTGATGAATTTGCAGTTCACCCAATCCAGGGATTTCCTGCAGCTCTGTAATAAAGTGATTCTCAACCAGGGACAACCTTGCCCCACCTCCCACCCCCAGGGCACGTTTGGCAATATCTGGAAACATTTTTTTAATTGTCACAACTGGGAAAGTGGTGTTGCTGGCATCTAGTGGGTGAAGGCCATGGATGTTGTTAAATATCCCACAGTGCACAGGAAAAGTCCTCACAGGAAAGAATGATCCAGGCCAAAATACCAATCATGCCTAGGCTGAGGAACCCTGACCTGGAAAAATGTACCTGGACACACACAGGCATAATGTCAGAGGCCTCTTCAGGTAAACAGCTTGTTCAAAGTCACCCAGCAAGTTCTCCTTATGACCCATGTAGTCAGCATAGAAACAGCACACAGCAGCAGCTCAATGAATGGTTGTTAAATCGGGAAGAAAGCCAAGAAACGACTGGACTCTGGCCCGAAACTCCTCTCTAGGTGGTCCTGGACAGGACCCCCAGCAACGTGCTCTTGATTCTCATTGGACCCCAACCTCTCAGCAGCCATCACCACTCTTGACCAGCCCCTTCTTGACTGCGGTGAGGAGGACTGAGCCAGGCTGTTCGTGGGGCAGGCGGGGCTGTCTGAGGATGAGCAGAAGGGTGGGTCGAAGCCAACATCACACAGTTGAACCAAAGAGGCCACGCGGTGTAAGGGTATACCGTGGAGATGGGCACCCAGGGGTAAAGGAGGGCTGGGTCTTGTTGCAGGTGGTGATGAGAACTGGTGTTGCCTCCCCATGGCCCTGTAGAGGGAAGCTCAGATTTTCTGACTTTACCTGACAGGTGGCCCAAGGTCCTTAATTAGCTAGAAGCTTTGTCTGGCTTGCATCTGGAATGGGCCTTGGAAAACACACTGGGGTTATATGTGTAAGGACCTCAGCTGCCTCCTCCGTTCTCCGTCCTCTTCACAGAAAGAACTGCACAGTGTGAGGCATGCAGGCTCCACAGCTCTACTCCGGGGTTTATATCTGGGATTTACTCCCTACTGGCTGTGTGACCTCACGCAATTACCCAACCCGTTTCCTCACCTGTAGAATGGGGTGAACACAACTGTGTCTGTCTCATTGGAGAAGGAAATGGCAGCCCATTCCAGTACTCTCACCTGGGAAATCCCATGGACAGAGGAGCCTGGCAGGCAACAGCCCATGGTGTTGCAAAGAGTCGGACACGACTTAGTGACTAAACAACAATCTGTCTCATAGGGTTGGTGGGAGGATCAAATGAGGTAGTCTTTTTACAAAGCACTTAGAAGGATACTTGGCCTAGATAAGCACTCAATGAATGTGAACTATTACTGTACTGTTTTCATTAGGCTCCTCATGCCCTCTGGTATAGGTGCAAAATAACGATGGCTCTTCTCTCTGGCATCTCCATCTCTCTGCTGCCCTCTAGTGGCTACTGACTGCACTGTTCTGAAGGAAGGCAAGGCGGTTAATTTGCTGTGTCGACAAAGACAATGTCTTCCTTTGGATTTCAAAGGAAATCTGCTTTTGATTGATTAATGATTGATTATTGGATAGAGTCAAACAACTAATTTCTTCCCCTTCCTCCCACAGATGAGTATCTGTGGATTGGTATTTGCATATTAGTTTGTTTGAAGCAGTACCCTGCTACAAGAGGGTAGTGTATATCTTCTTGATAGTTAAGATAACTGATCATTTTCTGCTTTTACAGGTGTGATAAGCTTTGACCCCAACACATTTCTGCAAACCTCCTTATCCACCGGCTAAGGCTAACATTGCCCACCCACACCCCCAGTGGTGGGGCTCACCTGTCAGTATCCTTAAATTCTTTCTCTCTCTCCCCGTCCTACAGTTTGATGTGAAAGCTGTGTAAAATAGTAGAGTTAGTGTCTGTTTTGCTCAAAGCTCTATCTCTGGTGTCCACTCACCACAGGCTGTAGCACATAGTCGGTGCTCAGTACATGTGTGTGGAATGAGTAATGCACTCACAGCGACCAGGTGGCCATGATGCCCCCCTGCTCCATCCTCCCCCTCTACAGACACTGTGAAAAGTGAAAGGACAAACACCGAAGGGTAGGGGTTCTGCGCTGAGCACTGGCTGTGAGAAGCTAAGTGCGATGTATCCATGAACCCTGGGGAGAGATTCTTTTAAAAGGGAATGGTGAAGGTAAAGGGAGGGCATGGCTGCTGTGAGAGGTGGAGGGCAGGTTGGAGAAGGTCTGGACACCTATCTGGTTTGGCTGGTGGTAGGTCAGTGAGATCAAGGAGAAGGGCAGGCAAGAGACCCGGGGGAGCCCCCGAGTTCTGGAAGTGACAAGGCTACGAGAGGGAGTCTGGAGCTTGGTCTTCCGCAGCACACCTGTGCTTGGGAACAACGTGGCAGATGCTCACCCCAGGTGCGGATCAACTCTGTACCTCCCGCCCTGGCCTCAGCGCAACATCTGAGGTCCGTGCTTTGTCCCCAAGCGTTTTCCCCCTGGTTTTCCACCTCTCTCAGCCACTCCCTTGATCCCATCCCCTTACCCCCAGCCAATCCGAGAACCCCAGCAACCCCCCACGTCCAATGCGGAGCTTCTCGACTGAAGCCCCGCCCCACCGCCTCCACCAGGGGCTGAGGCGTGTGGATTGTTCTGATGCTGGGTCAGCAGCGGTCTTTTGCAGAAGGTTGGGCCTTCGCTTGCGCCACCCCGTCCCACCCTAGGGTGGTGGAGGGCTCAGCAACCTTGTGCCTGTGCCAGTCGTAGGCCCCGGGGCCCAGCGGGAGCTGCCCTTTCTGGAGGCGGGACCCTCTCCACCGGCAGGGCACAGATTTCAGGAGCAGGGCAGGGGAAGGAGCTATGGCGCGGGCTGTAGCTTCAACCGACTCCTGGATCCCTTTGACGGGCCTCAGGCTTGTCTGATAAATGGGGGTTTTTGGCTGCCGGGGTCCGCTCGGGGACCATATAGGCTTTACTGCTAGAGCAGACTTCATAAACCAAATAGGCTGGGACCCGCTGTCCTGTGCCCCCTCTGGCTCTGCGTAGACTCAGCCTCTTTTCTGTCTTCTGCCTCCCGAGCCCCCAGTCCTCAAACCCTGGCCGCTGAACGTCCCAGCCCCACGCTGTTGCCGTGGGCTTTGGCTCCACCTAGGGGCATAATGTTTAACTTCAGAGGTGTTGACGCTCTGGGGCTAGAGAGGCGGCTGGTACACCGGGTACCAGAGATGGGGGGAGTGACATTGCTCTGCCTCAGCCCTTGCTGCAGACCTGGCTGAGGGCTGCCTCGGCCCAGGCCCTCCATCCTGTTCCGAGGGGAGGCTGGGGTACTGGGAGAGGTTCTTACCAACCCCAGATGCCCCTGCAGACCACTCTGCCTCTGTGTGGAGAAGGCTTGGGTAACACCACGCGGGCATTCAGAGAACTAGTGCCCCTGCCTTTCCTGGCCACATAACTGCCACCCCCTCCTCCATCCCTGGGTGACACCTAGCTGCTGCTGCTGTCCCAGGGCCACCCCAATCCTGGGAGATCCTCCTTCCCTTCCCCTGAGTACTGGCGCACAGTCCAGCTCTCTTTCCACCTTTCTTCCTGCCCTCATTCCAGCTCCTTCTCAATGATTTCCTCTCCCCAGCTTCTCTGTCCTCTCCTCTCTGCATCTACCCCGCCACCCTTCTGTCTGTCAATCTTTCCACATCCTCCCTGTAGGGCACTGCCTTTGTGTCAGAGAGAAACCTCTCACAGCCCACTAGTCCTAATGTCATCTTCCTGGAACATGGAAGCTGTAGTCTCCAAATACGTCCAGGCAGCTGATCTGTGACTGGCTGTGAAAACCAGGGCAAGTGGTCTCCTCCCTTCTGCCCCCTCTACTCACCCTCCTTGGGAGGGAGGAAGCACCTGTGCCAACTTGCAAAGCTGGCTTGTCTCAACCTCTGTGCCCTTAGCAGGCCCAGCCACTGGTTGTAGTAAGGAAGTTCTTTCTTTTATAATGTATGATGTGACATGATGTGACCCTGCTTCCATCTCTGCTCTTAACTGGCCCTTTGTCTTCTTCATTGGGAGCTAGACTCTGACTTCACATTCTAACCAAGGTCATGTTTGTCTTGTGTGTGTGTGTGTGTGTGTGTGTGTGTGTGTATAAAGGGATGTATGCTTCAGGTGGAGGATAGGCAAGAAGTATTGGCCCAGGTTGCTCATATATTGCCCACAAGAGCCTCCACGGGGACATCATTTGAATATTTGACAGCTGGAGAAAAAATTACCTGCTCTAAAATAAGAACACTGCAAAAGTGAAATCAATAAATCCTTAATCAAATGTCCAACTGTAACATTGTATCAACCTCATTAATTGTTAAATTCAGTATTCATGAAACTTTCATTACATTTGAAGGAATGTGTGGGTTGGGTTTTTCTCATTTTACAAGAATTCCCCAATTGTAATTTAAATCAGTTACTCCTAGCCTAACGTTTTCAAGAGCAAAATTATAAATATCCTTTCAACAATTTTACAGAGGATTTTTAATATTTTAATATGTTTGCACTGATGTGGGGTGAAGCCATCAAAGATAAAAAATGCCTGGTCTTATAAAGATCCAGAAACTGTGCTTTGTCTTGCAGGAGGCAGTGAGGCTGCTGGGGTGGGGGTGGGGCACAGGAGGGTCTGGGGACGTGGGGGTGGGGGGTTGGGGGGGAGGACAGTGGTGGTGACGGGAAACCTGGCAGGGAGTACCCTGGGCTACTTATTCACCTCTGGAGTTTGGGTACAGGGCTCCTCTATTTACAGGAGTCTTAGGGGTGCCAGAAAGGGCCCACAGGGTAGATGAGGGAAGAGTAGGGATCAAGCTTGCACTAACTGCATGGGAAGTCCCTGAGGGTGCTCAGTCCTTGTGGAGGATGTTCTCACAGGAGAGCTGTGATGGGTGGCACTGGGGAGAATCAGTCCTCAGAGATGCGCTTTGCAGGGATCTCCAAACTGGAAACCTTCCTCTGTTGAGGGCTTTGGGCCCCTGGTTCCAGGTCTCATCTTCCCTCCTCCACCCTGTTTTACTCTTACCCCCAAATTTCCGTCAATTCTGTCCCATATTTTCCTTCATTTCACTCTCTCCAGTCAAAAGGAATAGCCCAGGATCCATTAATAGAAGCAGTTTTCCAAGTGGGGTCCCTTTCCTCCAGGGCATGAAAATTCAGTCTTTGTCAACCTTCATGGCCAGCCTGGGTGGGGAGGACAGATGTCATTCCTTCCTGGGAAGGTCTCCTGACCTTCAGAAGACCATATGACCCCTCCTAAGGTGAAAAAAAGGAAGGCAAGAAAGGAGGGAGGGAGGAAGAGCGAAAGGAATTTAATGCTAGTTTAGTAATAATAAAAAAACGTGAGTCACTTTCTGCTCCTCAAGATTAGAAAGGCTTGAGACTTGTCTCCATGGCTGATTTCTCTCCAAACATCTCTAGGTCCTTCCCACCTAATCCAGACTGTTTAAACTATTAGAGTCAGGGTGGGGTTAGAACATAGAAGAAGATCACCATGAGGAGGGAATGAGGTAGCAGTGGGGTACTGTTTGACTTAGTGACAATTTGACACAGCCTGGATCTGTGCGTATGAAAAGAAACACATCATTCTCATGAATGACATCCACACCCTAAGCTAAGTCACAGCAGGTGGTAGGGTGCTATCAAAAGCAAAGAAGTTAGATGGGCTATTTTGAGAACCCATGATATTTGAAGTGTGTTATTATCTTATTAAATTCTTGCAACAACACTGAAGAGCAGAAATTATTATCCTCATTTTTTTTTTATTTTTTAAAGAAATTTAAAGTTTTTATTTATTATTTTCTGGCCACACTGTATGACTTATGGGATCTTAGTTCCCTGACCAGGGATTAAACCTGGGCCAGGGCAGTGAAAGTGCTGAGTCCCAACCACTGGACCACTTGGCAACTCCTGATTATCCCCATTTTAAAGATGAAAAAATTAAGGCTGAAGTAGCTTGTCCAAGGCCACATGTTCACTCAGTGGTTGAGCTAGGATTTAAACCCAAGTCCATCTGGCTCCAAAACTTTTGCTTGTTTCACAGTGTGAAATAGTATTACTGTGCCTGCCCAGTGCCTCCTTGCATTGGAGACTGTCTGATCCTCATTCTGAGGCCCTGTCAGCCACAGAGGCTGCTGGCCCCTGGCTGCAGAGCTGGGTGGTGACACATGCCTGCCCATCAGGCTAGGTATAGTGGCCCTGTCCACTATGATTGACCGAGAGATGGACATGTGACCCTGGTTGGCCAATCAGACCTCTTCTGTAAGATGTGTGGTTGTTGAAGAGGGCAGGGTGCGGGGGCAGGGTGCCTCTACCTGTAGGAGGGCAAGCTCTGAGGATCATGGAGTCTGGAGTCGCCTTGGCTTCTTCTTGCCCTATGAAGGTGGCCACAGGAGGGCACAGACAACATGGAAGAAAGGAGAATCAAGAATCAGGGAGAGAGCTGCAGAGAGAGCACGTGAGCCCTGAAACACCATTGGATCAGCAGCTTCTGTCCTGATTTTTCAAATTCATGTCAGTGAGGTTTTACTTATTTATGTGTTTATTTTTGTTTTAGCCAGTTTGAGCTAGATTTCTGCCACTTGTTACTGAAAGAATTCCAACAAATACCCTTCTATAACTAAATGTGTTAGAAATATGGAAGCTCTTCCCTGTTAGAAAGGGAAAGGTCGAGTTATTGATGGCAAGTGACAGAAACCCAGCTTGAGCTGGGTGGCACAGACAGGGGTTTACCTGAAGAAAAGAGGTGTATCTGGGCCTCTTGGGCTCTGGGAACAGAGACAAGGTCTTGCCCATGACCTGCGTGTTCAGAGTTCTTTGAGTTTCTCTGACTCTTTCATTCTTTTCACTGACTTCTTCCCTCCCTCCCTTACTCCTCACTGGTTGGCCACCAGGAAAGGATTGTTGCTCTTTCCTCACATGGGCTTCAGAAGGTTCTGGAAGGGACCATGAATGGCTCAGTCTGGGTGAGTTGATACTCAAGTAGAACTGTCCTCTGTGGCCAGAAGGGAGGGTTACTCAGGACCCATCTGTGTGTTTTTGGGGTCTTTCCCAGAGAAGAAGTGGTTCTCATGAGACAGGGAATTACCGTACAGCGTCTACCACAGAAATGAAAACATCATTGTTCAGTCACTCAGTCATATCTCTTTGTGACCCCATGGATTGCAGCACACCAGGCTTCACTATCCCTCACCATCTCCCAGAGTTTGCTCAAACTCATGTCCATGGAGTCGGGGATGCCATCCAACCATCTCATCCTCTGCCATCCCCTTTTCCTCCTGCCCTCAGTCTTTCTCAGCATCAGGGTCTTTTCCAATGAGTCATAACTTCTCATCAGGTGGCCAAAGTATTGGAGCTTCAGCTTCAGAATCAGTCCTTTCAATGAATACTCAGGGTTGATTTCCTTTAGGATTGACTGATTGGATCTCCTTGCTGTCCAAGGGACTCTCAAGAGTCTTCTCCAGCACCATCGTTTGAAGGCATCAATTCTTTGGTGCTCAGCCTTTTTTATTGTCCAGCTCTTACACGTACATGACTACTGGAAAAACCATAGCTTTGACTATACAGACCTTTGTCAGCAAAGTAATGTCTCTGCTTTTTAATATGCTGTCTAAATATTTGTCATTGCTTTTCTTCCAAAGAGCAAGCATCTTTTAATTTCATGGCTGCAGTCACCATCCACAGTGATTTTGGAGCCCAAGAAAATAAAGTATGTCACTGTTTCTATTGTTTCCCCATCTCTGTGCTGTGAAGTGACGGGACTGGATGCCATTTGTTGTTTGAATGTTGAGTTTTAAACTAGCTTTTTCACTCTCCTCTTTCACCTTCATCAGAGGCCCTTTAATTCCTCTTTGCTTTCTGCCATAAGGGTGGTGTCATCTGCATATCTGACATATGAGAAATGAAAATACTGGTCATCTATTCTGTGCCAGGCATTGTACTAGAGGCAGGGGATTTCTGAGTTTCCAGACACATTCCTGCCCCCCACACCCCCGCGCAAGTTCTGCAGTGATTAAGCAATAGACCCAGATGTTAGACAGGGTCAGATTTTCAGCTTTCTTTTTCAATGAAAGAACCAGGCTTCCTTCCCATTCTTCCCCCAGTTGGCCTAATTTACTGCAGCCAAGACTTGGTATGTTACCACCAAGATAAAAATTACATTTCCCAGTCTCTTTGTAGTTAGGTGCAACCATGCAGGTAAGTTCTGGAAAATCAGACATAGCTGGACTTGTGTGGGACCTCTAGGAATCCTGCTTAGATGGAGTTGGTTCAGTGGGGAGGGAAGGACTCTTTCTGTCTTCTTTAGTTCTTCCTCCTTTCCTGGCTAGAAGCTTGAGTAGCATTATGGCAGCATCTTGGACCATGACGTGTGGCCATGAGGCTACAGAGCCGTTGCTGGCATGCACTGGGTTTTCCACAGGACTGACAAACTAGCTCTGGACCGCCCTATATGTGAGAGGAAATCCACTCTTATTTTGTGTAAGCCTGTGGTTTGAATTTTCTGTTTATCTACCCAAATCTGATCCCAGTGTATATATTCACCTTCTCTGTCATAAGCAGAATTTTGCGTGCATGTCATTACTTAGTCTTGTCCGACTCTTTGCCATCCTATGGACTGTGTAGTCACCAGGCTCCTCTGTCCATGGAATTTTCCAGGCAAGAATACTGGAGTGTGTTGCTATTTTCTAATCCAGGGGGTCTTCCCGACTCAGGGATTGAACCCACGTCTCCTTCATTGACAGGTGGATTCTTTACCATTGAGCTAATTGGGATGCCCAGGCAGAATTTTAGATGGATCTAAATGTGTACTACGCCTACTTTGAGAACTGCAGGGTAGTTCCAGAATGTCAAAGGTGATGGGAAAGGAGAGCAAAAGAGCTTGGCGAGCCCTGGCTGGCTCTCCTGAGAGACCCAAGAGGGGTTTGAGCTTGCCTGCCCATGAGTCCAACTGCACCCCTCAGATAATTCACATACCCCTTGTGAAGGACTTGGTGAGGGTGGACCTTAACTTCCTGTCACTTTCAGTTTGAGCACTGGCAGAAACAGAAAGGGAGGAAAAAATAATACAATAGCCATATGTATACATAATATATATAGGATTTCATTATTTCCTGCAGTAGTTGGTGAGCTGGGTGCTAATTTTTCCGTGAACAGATGAAGCAGCTAAGCATTTGCCCAGGGCCCCATTCCTGGTTGGGATGGGAATTCAACCACATACTTGTCAGTTCTTAAAATTGTTTATAATTTCCCACTTCATGCAGGTGTTGAACTGAGCTAGTAGTTGAAGTCATTTCTAGAATGACCTTCTGGAATTTGAAGGATCTAGGACCTAACAAGGCCTGAGTGCATGAAACTGATCTCATTGCTGGGACTCATCTAAGAGGTCTCCCAGGGCTTGGTTTTTGATCCTAAAAATCTAGTATTTGAGCATTCTGTCTGGGAAACAAAGTGAGAAAATGCCAGATGTGTGAGTGTCCTGGAGTTTCTACTTAATCAAGTCTTTTCATCAGGTGACAGACGCTCCTAGGCTGATTGGTACTTAGGAAAGAGTTCACTGACCCTGGTGTGCAAGGAAGCCCAGGGAGTGGTTGGGACGTGTCCTGAATCCCCTCTCAGGCACTGGAGCAGGGGATTGTCCTTGAACTATACCACGAGTTTGGAATTACCTAGTGGTCCAGGGAATTCCATGCCCTCACTGCCTGGATTAGGAAACATTCAGTTTCAGACAGTAGAAACTATAGTTTTATAGAAAGTTTCCAAACTAGCTGAAACTGTAAAGAGGGCTTGTCGGCTCATATAACTGGAAAATCTCCAAGTAGCCCTGGTTTAGAGCTGGTTTAATCCAGCATTCCTACAGTGGCATCGAGGACCTGATTTCTTTACATCTTTCTAAAGACTGGATCCCCTTTGTAAAATTGTGATGATAGCTGCCCAGAATTTTGGGAGATGCAGGCTTCCTCAGTGAGATTTAAAATATGTCTACAAATTTAAAAGGTGCAAAGCCAATCCCCTTCTCTTTGAATGGGGCTAGACTTAGGGACTTGCATCTAACAAATAGGAAAAAGCAGAAGTGACACTATGTAAGTTCAGAGACGAGGTGGTGAGAGAACACAGCTTTGTGCTGCTGTCACTGAGATCAGTTGCTCTGGGGAAATTCAGCTGCCATATGGTGAAGACACTCAAGTGACCCTGGAAGAGGCCCCTGAGGTGAAAAACTGAGACCTCTGACCAATACCCAGGGAGAACTTGAGTCGCCCTGCCAACAGCCACTGAGAGGTCCTGAGAAAGGGCCAGTTTAATCCAGTGAGCTTAGAGGCCGATCCTTGGCTCTGGCCAAACCTCAGGTGACAGCAGCCCCTCAAAAGAACCTCTGAGCTAGAGCCATCCAGCAGAATTATTCCTGGATTCCTGGTCCTCAGAAACTGTGAGGTAATAAATATCTGTTGTGTAACGCCACTAGGTTTTGAGATAGTTTGTTAAACAGGAATAGATAACTAACATAGTTATCCTTGCTCAAGGAGAAAATATGCTTCTAGAAATTCTTTCAGGAAAGTGAAGAAGCCTTTGTCCCAGAAGCCGCCAGCAAACCCTTCCTCACGTCTTATTGGCCCAGACTGATCACAGGCCTATTCTTCAACCAATGACTGGCCAGGGGCTCAGACAAGGCCAATAGCCTCTGGCCTGGGCCACTCTTGGGGTCAGTGCCCCAAGAACATGGGCTTAGGGGGAGGGGTGGAAGCCTGACCAAAGCTGGAGTGTTGCCAAGAAGTGGCCGTTCATGCTCCTTCCACAGAGGACTGTGGGGCCACTTAAAGAGATTGGCTTCAAGGCCGAAATCCACAAATTTCACTTTGGTTCTGAGAGTCTATGAAGAGAAACAAGTTGACTGCTTTTCTGTGAGAGTTCGTTGCTCCAGTGCCGCCTATAAGACTTGGCCTTCCCGGGCTGATGTCATTCCAGGCTCAGGGCCATCAGTGAGGCAAAACAGGTTCCTTCCAGACTCTCTTTATCAGAAAGTCATGCCCGGATGGGGCAATGGTTACCCCCTAGGAGAACAACAACCACTCTTGATAAGTACAAAGAGAAAATGTATATAAATATAAAATATACAAGTATAATATAAATATATTTTTTTAAATATATTTTTTTCTAAAAAAAAACCTGCTGCTACAAATTTGATGGAAGTGGTCCAACACTATTGGAATCCTGGGTCAAGTGAATGTGCGAGGACAGCTTTCACTGTCCCAGGTGACCTATGGGCCGATAAACACAACAGAAGAGTTTGGAGGATGTCAGCTTGTGAGTGTCTGAGTGTGTGTGGTAACAGCTTTGTTGAGATGTCACTCACATACTACACAATTCACCCACTTAAAGTGTACAGTTCAATGGTTTTTCATATCTTTAGAGAGTTGTGCAGCCATTACATTCATCGATTTTAGAACATTTTCCTGTTCATCACTTGACAAAGAAACTCCATTCCCTTTAGATATCATCCTCTCAGCTGGAAGCAACTGCTACTCTTTCAGTCTCTTTTATGTGTGCTTTAAATATATGCTTTGCCAGCAGATAAGATTTTTGGGAAAAAAAGAAGAAATACCATATTGTCCACTGTAAAACATAAGGTATAGCGTAGATTATAGTCATCAAGTGCAATGCGTGGTGTGTGTCAGTTCAGTTCAGTTCAGTTCAGTTCAGTTCAGTTCAGTCGCTCAGTCGTGTCTGACTCTTTGCGACCCCATGAATTGCAGCACGCCAGGCTTCCCTGTCCATCACCAACTCCCGGAGTTTACCCAAACCCATGTTCATCGAATCGGTGATGCCATCCAGCTATCTCATTCTCTGTCATCCCCTTCCCTTCCTGCCCCCAATCCTTCCCAGCATTAGGGTCTTTTCCAATGAGTCAACTCTTCGCATGATGTGGCCCAAGTATTGGAGTTTCAGCTTCAGCATCAGTCCTTCCAATGAACACCCAGGATTGATCTCCTTTAGGACGGACTGGTTGGATCTTCTTGCAGTCCAAGGGACTCTCAAGAGTCTTCTCCAACACCACAGTTCAAAAGCATCAATTCTTTGGCGCTCAGCCTTCTTCACAGTCCAACTCTCACATCCATACATGACTACTGGAAAAACCATAGCTTTGACTAGACGGACCTTTGTTGGCAAAGTAATGTCTCTGCTTTTAAATATGCTATCTAGGTTGGTCATAACTTTCCTTCCAAGGAGTAAGCATCTTTTAATTTCATGGCTGCAATCACCATCTGCAGTGATTTTGGAGCCCCCAAAAATAAAGTCTGACACCGTTTCCACTGTTTCCCCATCTATTTGCCATGAAGTGATGGGACCAGATGCCATGATCTTAGTTTTCTGAATGTTGAGCTGTAAGCCAACTTTTTCACTCTCCTCTTTCACTTTCATCAAGAGGCTCTTTAGTTCTTCACTTTCTGCCATAAGGGTGGTGTCATCTGCATATCTGAGGTTATTGATATTTCTCCCAGCAATCTTGATTCCAGCTTGTGCTTCTTCCAGCCCAGCGTTTCTCATGCTGTACTCTGCATATAAGTTAAATAAGCAGTTAAATATACATCCTTGATGTACTCCTTTTCCTATTTGGAACCAGTCTGTTGTTCCATGTCCAGTTCTAACTGTTGCGTCCTGACCTGCATACAGGTTTCTCAAGAGACAGGTCAGATGGTCTGGTATTCCCATCTCTTTAAGAATTTTCCACAGTTTATTGTGATCCACACAGTCAAAGGCTTTGGCATAGTCAATAAAGCAGAAATAGATGTTGTTCTGGAACTCTCTTGCTTTTTCGATGATCCAGCAGATGTTGGCAATTTGATCTCTGGTTCCTCTGCTTTTTCTAAAACCAGCTTGAACATCTGCTGGCATATCGAGCGCAACACTTTCACAGCATCATCTTTCAGGATTTGAAATAGCTCAACTGGAATTCCATCACCTCCACTAGCTTTGTTCGTAGTGATGCTTTCTAAGGCCCACTTGACTTCACATTCCAGGATGTCTGGCTCTAGGTGAGTGATCACTCCATCGTGATTATCTGGGTCGTGAAGATCTTTTTTGTACAGTTCTTCTGTGTATTCTTGCCACCCCTTCTTAATATCTTCTGCTTGTGTTAGGTCCATATCATTTCTGTCCTTTATCGAGCCTATCTTTGCATGAAATGTTCCTTTGGTATCTCTAATTTTCTTGAAGAGATCTCTAGTCTTTCCCATTCTGTTGTTTTCCTCTATTTCTTTGCATTGATTGCTGAGGAAGGCTTTCTTATCTCTCCTTGCTATAGTTTGGAACTCTGCATTCAGATGGGAATATCCTTCCTTTTCTCCTTTGCTTTAGCTTCTCTTCTCTTCCCAGCTGTCTGTAAGGCCCCCTCAGTGGCTGCTTTGCTTTTTTGCATCTTTTCTTGGCGATGGTCTTGATCCCTGAGGTGTGTGTGCTTCCTAACAAATATGCGTTTATCAAGTGGGCTGTAGTTTTTCTAAAAAAAAGATTTATTTATTTTTATTTTTAATTATTTTGGCCATGCTGGGTCTTTGTTGTTGAATGCTGGCTTTTTCTAGTTGCGGTGAGCAGGGGCTACTCTTCATTGTGGTGCACAGGCTTCTCATTGTTGTAGCTTCTCTTATTGCCGAGCATGGGCTCTAGGCACGTGGGCTTCAGTAGTTGCAGCGCATGGGCTCAGGAGTTGTGACGCATGGGCTTAGTTGCTCCTCGGCACGTGGGATCTTCCAGTACCAGGGATTGAACCAGTGTCCCTTGCATTGCAAGGTGGATTCTGAACCACTGGACCACTTGGGAAGCCCGGGTTGTAGTTTTGTTGACTGATATTGTATGATTGATCCTTGTTGTCTGGGAAAGTGGTGGATGCAGGGACAGGGTGTGTATGGGGGTGCTGGGATGGGTCTGGGGTGTGGTGTGATGGGGAGGGTTGTGGAGGCAGATCCATGAGGAAAACAACAGAGCCAGTGCATGGACAGGAGTTGACATCCTGGCTTCAGTGGTGACCTGATTTGCCAAGATTTTGGAGTGAGTTCAAAGTGGCCTGACCGCAGACCTCGGCTCAAGGGATCCAGGGCTCCATCTGAGTCAGCCATTCTGAATCACAGCCCCAGATCAGGGCCAACTGCGGAGGGATGACACGGATTGGACTTCAAGGTGAAATTCCTTTGTTCAAGTTCTTCCAAGGCCTGGGGAAATAAAGACTTTCTCATCACCTCCTCTTCTTGCTCTGACCTTCCCCTCTGTCATCAGCCAGACACCTACTCTCTGGAAGTCTGCAGTGGGTGCCCAGCTGGCCTTTCACAGGGCAGGCTCAGGGGAGGGGCCAGCCCTTCCTTTCCAGAATGTCCACTCCTGATCAGGCCCTTCAGGCTCTTTACAGGGCTCAAAGCCTAGTTTCAGGCCTGCTTCTGCTCCTGCCTTGCTCTAGTAACCCAGGGTAGGGCTCTGCCCTCTCTGGACCTCAGTCTTCCCATCTGTATAACAGGAGACCAAAGAAATGACTCCCAAGGGCCTTTCTAGGTCTTTCAGCCTAGTTTAGTTCGAGTAATGTGGTCATCGCTCCACAGTTTGCAGGGTTTTGTCACATTATTATGCTCTCATTGGTGTCCTCAGGCCCACTTCTCAACAGCATGCCGAGAGCTCAGGCCTGGGAGAGGGATAAACTGGGTTTGGATCTCAACTCTGCTTCTGGTTAGTGCAGTGTCTTTGAGCAAATACCCATTCTGTCTATGCCTTGGTTTCCTCATCTGTAAAACAGGGAAAGTATTAAAACCTACCTCATAAGGGAGGTGTAATGATTAAGTAGATTAATGCATGTAATATGCTCTGCACATACTAGACATTCACTGTATCATATCAACACAGACAGGAGATTGGGATTGACATAAATACGGTACTATGTAGAGTAGGCTTCCCTGGTGGCTCAGATGGTAAAGAATCTGCCTGCAATATGAAAGACTGGGGTTCAATTCATGGGTTGGGAAGATTCCCTGGAGAAGGGAATAGCAACCCACCCCGGTATTCTTGCCCAGAGAATTCTTTGGACAGAGGAGCCTGGCGAGTGTGTCTTGGGTTACCAGCTGGTAAGATGTAAAGCCATAGTCAACCTGGTCAGCTTGATTCCAAGCTGTGATCTTGCTTCTCCCATTTCATCTCTCCCATTCCCTTCTCATTTGTTCTCTGGAACTGATCCTTCATCTGTTGCCTTGGAGAGGAGGAAATTGGCATGAAATCAGCAGGCGGTGGATGGCCCTTCACTTAGGCAAACCCCTTGCTGATCTAGCCCTCCATGAGACAGTCCAGTGTCAGGAAACCAAATGCACAGACACTCGAGGAATGAAAAATGCTGATACTGGGACTTCCCTGTTGGTCCAGTGGTGAAGAATGCACCTTCCAATTCAGGGAATGTGGGCTTGATCACTGGTCCAGGAACTAAGATTCCTACATGCTGAGGGGCAACTGAGCTTCCATGCTGCAACTAGGGAGCCCATGGTCTGGAATGTGCCACAACTAGGGAGAAGTCCAAGTGCTGCAATGAAGAGACCGCATGCAGCACCTAAGACCCAACACAGCCAAAAATAAAATAAATACAGGCTGAAAAAAAAAAAACAAGAAAAAAAGAAAAATGCCAATACTGACAGACCCAGACCCACAGCCTCTCCCTTGGGGAGGTTTGACCACCTTATCTGCTCTCCTCATGAAACCTGGTCCTCTTGGCTTTCTCCTGGTTTTCTCCTGCCTCCTCTACATGCTTCTCCTTTGTCCTCTTTGCAGATTCTTGTCTGGAAGCCCATGGGGGCCACCAAGCCACAGCCCACGAATCCCACTTCATCCTTCTCTTTGGAGGCCAGAGTCCTTCGAGTCCTTCCCTGCCTTGAGGCTTTCTCACCGCGCCCCCTAATTGGGTCCTCCATGGGGTCAGGGCCTGTATGGCCCTTGGACTCCCCCACCCCAAACCATTACCTGGCCCAGTGTCTGGAGTAGAGATGTCAAATGCTGCAGGTAGGGAAATAAGTAAAAGCACCAGCACCACCCGCACCCCCCACCTCTTGGTTGTGACCTGGTAAATCTGGCTCCACCTAATCACCCAAGTAGACCTCTGAATCTCAGAGATTTGAACTTAAAAGAACAAGGCACAGATAAACTCATTCACAGAATGTGATGCTACTTTTCCGAGAGACAGTTCAGGGGCATTTAATAACAAATGAGAAATGTTTATGAAGATGTTGATGACCATGTGGCAGCACAGAAAATTGTATAAACATAATGATCAAAGCTGGGTGCGCAGGACGCCTGGAGGGTTTCTGGGTCAATGTGTTGAAATTTTCTTTTTGGATTCATTGAACCAAGAAGGCTCTGGGCCTGGGGATACCAGCTGCATTGAAGCAAGTGAGAGGTCTTGTACTGAAAATGTACAAGATTCTTCCTTAGGGAAAATGATCAGCCTAAGTGAAAAGTCATATAGCCCCTGACACTGAGGATCTGTCAGAGTCTTCTCTCATGACCTTGCCCTTAAGCCATAGCTGGGCAAGCCTTGTTCACCTGCTCCAAACTGGACAGCCTTGTGTGTGTGTGTGTGTGTGTGTGTGTGTGTGTGTGTATGTGTATGTGTGTATGCTCAGTCATTCAGCTGTGACTGACTCTTTGTGACCCCATGGTCTATACCCTGTCAGGCTCCTCAATCCATGGAATTCTCCAGGCAAGAATACTGGAGTGGGTTGCCATTTCCTACTCTAGGGGATCTTCCCAACCCAGGGATCAAACTCAGGTCTCCTGCATTGCAGGCAGGTTCTTACCCTGGGCCACCAGGGAAGCCCCAGCCTTTTGGGTCCTGACTGTTAAATTTGGAGTCCAGGCAGGACTCCTAGGGAACTGCCAAAAATCAGTAGACATTTGAGGAAACCACTGGGATGAAAAGTACAGACTGAAACAAATAGGAAAAGGAACTCAGAGGAAACAGAGATAATACAGAGAACAAAGGAAAACTGAAAAAAAAAAAAACCCCTTAAAAAACAACCCTATGATTAGTATCTTCAGAGGTTTGAGAAGCTGTCATGTCCATATTGTGTCCACATTTAGACATAGGAAGGGGCCAGAGGAAGCTAAACAATGGATTGTTGTTGTTCAGTCGCTAAGTCATGTCTGAGTCTTTGCCACCCCATGAACTGCAGCACGCCAGTCTTCCCTGACCTTCACTATCTCCCTGAGTTTGCTCAAACTCATGTCCATTGAGTCAGTCATGCCATTAAACCATCTTGTCCTCTGTCACTCCCTTCTCCTCCTGCCCTCAATCTTTCCCAGCATCAGGATATTTTCCAATGAGTTGGCTCTTCACATCAGGTAATCAAAGTATAGGAGCTTCAGCTTCAGCATCAGTCCTTCCAAAGAATATTCAGGGTTGATTTCCTCTAGAATCAACTGGTTTGATTGCCTTGCTGTCCAAGGGACTCTCAAGAGTCTTCTCCAGCACCACAGTTCAAAAGCATCAATTCTTTGAAGCTCAGCCTTCTTTATGGTCCAACACTCACATCTGTACATGACTACTGGAAAAAACATAGCTCTGACTAGACCGACCTTTGTCAGCGAAGTGATGTCTTTTTTTTTTTAATATGCTGTCTAGGTTTGCCATTGCTTTTCTTCCAAGGAGCAAGCATCTTTTAATTTCATGGCTGCAGTCACTGTGAGACTGGAAGTTGTAGGAGAGAGTCTCACATTAGATGGAATGAAGAGACAGAGAAATGTAGTATGGGAGAGAAAAGAAAAAAAAATGAGATAAATCCAGGAGGTTCACATGTAACAACTAGGAGATCTAGAAATAAAGAAAAGAGAAATCGAAAGGGAGAAATTATGAAATAAATTATACAAGAAAATGTCCAGGAATTTGAGGATGTGAGTTACCAGATCAAAAGGGCTTACCAAGGATCTAGCCCCAGAACTAATGTGACAAGATGCATTGTGAAATTTGAAGCAACCGAAATAAAGAGAAGGTTCTATGAACAATTGGAGCGGGGAGGAAAAAGAAGGCAAATGTGAAGGTTAGGAATCAGAATGGCTTTGGACTTCTCAACAACAGTTCCAAGATTCTATATCCAGCTATACTCGCCATCAAGGTTGAGAGTAGAATAAAGACATTGTCAGTATAGCAAGATCTCAACATTTGACCTTTCATGCACTCCTTCTAGGGAAGGTCCTGAAAACAGGATGGGGGGCTAGGAAACAAGGACTGTAGGAGACAGGAATAATAAAAGAAAAGCAGGCCCCAGCAAGGGCTGCAAAAGAAATGTATAATTATTGATAAACTGGATGCTATAAGGCATGAGACTCTTGGAACAAGTCCAGAGGGAACAATTCATAATCTTGAAAACAAGATATGATCCTGGGGTTGGAAAACCGACCCCAACTGGCATCTCAGAGTCACATGTTTTACGTATCTGGTGGAAAATCTATAGATAAGAACATTAGTCTTAGTTACTGATTTGTTATTGATTGCTGTTTCCTAATTACTCAATGGTTAATGATCATTTTGTTCCTTGGCCCTGAAGGCCACATGAGTTATAATGTAACTCCCCTCATATTCTTTCATTCATGGCTGAAAGTATAACAAAGCTGGCTTGGATTCAGTTTCGGCACCTTCACCTTGGAGCGGTGTTGGTCCCCTGATCCTCGCTTTTCTCTAAGTTCTCGTGTCTCGTTTTTCATTCTCTCGCCGTATCGCGCTTTCGAAAACCCTGCTTGTCAAGCTGGTCTCAACAAGTGGCCCCAGAACAGGGACCGAAAGTGAATCCTGCCTGCGAGGCTATCTCCTAGCGGCAGAAAACACAGAAAAATCCAGCCAGCTCAGCGGACGAAAAAAGTACTTGGTAAGTACACCCCTGCAGATTTGTCAATCAGGGTAACAATGGGGCAAAATCCTTCTAAGCATAGTGGCTATATGCAAGTATTAAAAATTTTGTTAAAATGTTCGGGGGTTGAGATATCTCACTCCTCTTTTAAAAAATTGCTTTCTGCCATTAAAAAATATTGCTACTGGTTAGATCCAGATAAAGGGACTTTGAGATATGAAAAATGACAAAATGTTATGCGTTGCCTGCATCGTGCCTACCAACGCGGCGAAAAGATTCCTTTGTCTGTTTGGTCAGTAGAAAATCTTATTAGCACAGCTTTAGGACTGCTGCAATCCGAAACCTCGGATTCAGGAGATTCTGTAGAACAAATACAAAAACAAATAGAGAAAATAAATTTATATGATAACATAGGTGATGAGAAAGAAAAACAATCAATAACAATGAAAAATAAGAGCCAAAAGAATGATAAAAGTCAAGAACAGATCTTTCTCGCTTGACCAACTGCACCTTTGGTCGAGCCCCCTCCTTTCAATTCTGAACCCCCTTGAGATGACGGATTTGCTTTTAAACCACAGATAACTGTGCCTAATAAAATGACGCCTTTACAAAAGGGAGTTCGTATGGCACAATTGCAGGGAGGTGAAGACGCTTTAGTTCTCCCTGTAGCTGTAACTCAAATTCCACCAGATACTCCATTCCCATTATGGGAATGAGACTCTTGGAACAAGTCCAGAGGGAACAATTCATAATCTTGAAAACAAGATATGATCCTGGGGTTGGAAAACC
The DNA here is from genome assembly GCA_024291935.2 of Okapia johnstoni. NCBI lineage: Eukaryota > Metazoa > Chordata > Mammalia > Artiodactyla > Giraffidae > Okapia > Okapia johnstoni. Next base: position 30,152,783 of record CM044326.1, read on the forward strand.
GACCCCAAGATCGGAATGGAGAGTCTCCATTCCCATTATGGAAAAAATACATTATGATTATAATGCCATACCATTTAAAACCATAAAGGAGATAAAACAGACATGCACCCAATATGAAACTAATTCTCCTTATACCATGGGACTAATTCAGGGACTTTCACAAGCTGAACGGTTAATTCCTTATGATTGGTAAATGATAGCTAAAACTTACCTATCCATCTCAAAATTTTTACAATTTAGGACCAGGTGGCAAGATGAGATAAATCAACAAGCTCACAGAAATGCGACAGCCAACCTGCCAGTTGATATAACACTTGATCAATTAATGGGTAGCAGGACACATGTTGACATTCAAGCTCAGTTACAATTTGATGATCAATTACTAGCTCAAGTGAAAATCATATGTTTAAAAGCCTGAGAGAAAATAAATCCACCCAGACGAGCCTCGATTTCATTTACCCAAATTAAACAATCAAATGGAAACCTTATGTAGATTTTATTGCCAGACTACATCAAAATTTAAATAAAACAGTCTCACAACCTGGTTTGAGAGATATGCTGATGCACGTTCTTGCTTATGACAATGCTAACTCAGAATGTAAAAAGGTGATTCAGCCTCTCAAAGCACAGGGTGCCCCTCTAAAAAATATCTTAAAGTTTGCCAGGATATTGGGTCAGAACCATATAAAATGCAACTTCTAGCTCAAACATTGTCTAAGACTAATAAAAAGACAGATATGAGATGTCACCAATGTGGAAAATTAAGACACATTAAAAAGGTTTGTAAAAGAGGAAAATTCAAAAGAGACAAAAAATGATGTCAAAATTTCAAGATTATGCCCAAAATGTCAAAAGAAAAATCACTGAATAAGTCAATGTAAGTCAAAATTTCATAAAAATGAAACTCCCTTGTCGGAAAATGAAAACTGGGGCCTAACCCAGGGCCCCCAAAACAATGCGGGCACTTGGAATGCAGTTCCCTATGCGTACCCAGCTCTACCTCAAGGAAACAATCAGGTCATGTCTTACTCCCAACAACATCAGGGGGCACAACATTAGACACACCAGCCATAAACAATTTATTAGTAATGCCTTCTATGGAAATATATAAAATACCAACTGGCATCTATGGACCCTACCAAAAAATACGGTTAGTTTAATAATAGAAAAAAACAGCCTCACTTCAAAGGGGGTTGAAGTTCAAGTAAAAGTAATAAATGAAGACTTTAAAGAAAAAATACTTATAATGCTAAAAACTGATGTTCCCTATCAAATATCTAAGAGAGATCCAATAGCTCAATTGTTATTATTAACTTATAAAATTAAATTCTTCTCCTAAAAAAAGAAGAGGGGGATTTGGAAGTTGGAAAACAAGCATTTTGGCAAACTTTTGTTTCAGATGAAGGACCAAAGTTAGAACTAGAAATTATGGGAAGGCGATTCCCTGAACTTGTGGACACAGGGGCAGATGTTTCTATCATTACCTCTAAGCACTGGCCTCAATCTTGGTCATTACAACAAGTTCCTACAATTATTACTGGAATAGGAACAATGAGCAATATAGCTCAGAGTGCATGCCCTATGCGATGCCAGGGGCCTGATCAACAAACTGCCATGCTTCAAACATTGGTCGCTGATATTCCTATTAACTTATGGGGCCGTAATTTACTTATGCAATGCGGAACTTATATTACAATACCTCCCATAATGTCTCAGAAAAAGCAAACTATGACTAATATGGAACCTCACCCCAGTACTTCTCAAAGTTTAGCCTAGGGGCCACTGTTCCAAAGACAGCATTAAAAATAAAATGGCTTTCAAATAAACCTATATGGGTGGAACAGTGGCCCTTATCAAAAGAAAAATTTGAAGCCTTACAAATGCTAGTAGAAGAACAATTAAAACTAGGACATATAGTAGAAACTACTAGCCCTTGGAATTCACCAGTCTTTGTGATTAAAAAGAAATCAGGTAAATAGAGGATGCTTACAGATTTAAGAAAAATTAATGCTGTTATGGAACCCATGGGAACATTACAACCTGGACTCCCTTCTCCTGCTATGATTCCAAAAGGATAGGAAATTATTACCATTGATTTAAAAGATTGTTTTTTCACTATCCCATTAGATCCTAAAGATGCTCCGAAATTTGCCTTTACTATTCGCAATATTAATAATAAAGGCCCTAATCAACAATATCAATGGACTGTCTTGCCACCAGGAATGATGAACAGCCCCACCTTATGTCAACACTTTGTATATCAGCCCTTATGTTTAATTAGAGAAAAATATCCACAAGCCTATATTATTCATTATATGGATGATATTTTATTAGCATAGTTTAATAAGAAAATTCTTCAACAAATATTCTTAGAAACCCAAAAGATTTTAGAATTGTATGGATTAGTTATTGCAGCAGATAAAGTTCAAACTGAATCTCCTTATCAATATTTGGGATATATATTAAATAGAAACTTAATATCTCCACAAAAAACACAGATTCGAACTGATCAATTAAAAACTTTAAATGATTTTAAAAAATTATTAGGTGATATTAACTGGCTTCGTCCAACATTAGGGATTCCTAACTATGCCTTAAAAAATCTATTTAATATATTACAAGAAGATAATAAATTAAACAGTCCTCGCTCTTTAACCCCTGAAGCCAAAATAGAAATACAACATGTTAATCAGGCAATTCAAAATCAACAATTGACTAGGATAGAATTAAATCAGCCCATAACAGCCTTAATTATGCCCACCCCATATTCTCCTACAGAAATAATTAGGCAAACAGGGGCTCTAATTGAATGGGTCTTTTTGCCTCATAAACAAACTAAGTTATTGACTACTTATGTGGATATGGTTAGCAAGTTAATATTTAAGATGAGAACTCATACTCAACAATTGTCCGGTTACAATCCAAAGACTATAATAGTACCATTTTCTAAAATACAAATTGAAAATTTGTATATTCAAAATATTAAATGGCAAATAGCCCTTTCTGATTTTATTGGCAACATTGATTGCCATTATCCTTCTTCTAAGTTGATCAACTTTCTTGAAAAACATGCTTTGATTCTCTCCAAAATAACAAAAATAGAGCCTATTCACAACATCACCTATTTTACTGATGCAAACAAGGACCTCAAAACAGGTTACTTTGGTCCTACTGAAAAGATTTGGCAATCTAAATACTCTTCTGTACAACAGGCTGAATTAAAAGCAATTTACACAGTATTATTGGATATTAAAGAGGCTATTAACATTGTTTCTGATTCACAATATGCTGTCAAGGTTACTTCTTTAATTGAGACTGTAATAATACCTAATTCTAATTTGCCTATTATTCAACTGTTTAATCAATTACAAAATGCTATTCTTCATAAAAATAGTCCTTTTTATATTACTCATATTCGATCACATTCACAACTTCCAGGACCTTTAGCAGAAGAAAACAATACTATTGACACTAAACTCATTTCATTTCTTTCTCCAACACAATTTCATGAACTTACACACTTAAATGTTAAAAGATTACAATATAAGTTCCAATTGACTCATCAACAAGCTAAAGATATTGTATTTCAATGTCCTTCCTGCCAACAAGTTAATTCTACTCTGACGTTGCCTGAAGGTGTTAACCCACAGAGACTATTTCCCAATGATATTTGACAAACTGCTGTAACACATATCCCAACATTTGGCAATGCTTGACTAGTCCATGTGTCCATTGGCACTTATTCTGGAGTGATATTTGCATCGCATCACACAGGAAAAACTGCAAATCACTGTGTTTCCCACTTCAAACAAGCTTTTGCTTACGTGGAACTCCCCAAACATATAAAAACTGATAATGGACCAGCTTGTACAAGTCACACATTGAAATTATTTTTTGAAGACTGGTCTATCAAACACTTCATTGAAATTCCACATAACCCACAAGGACAAGCTATAGTTGAACGAGCCCATCAAACATTAAAAAACACTTTACAAAAACAAAAAGGGGGAGAAAGGTATGGAATAGGACCTAATTCCCCAAAAGATAAATTAGCAATAGCTCTTTTTACTCTAAATTTTTTGGATATTAGAGGAGACTATACAGAACCAGCAGCTATAATACATTGGACAAATAATCAAGCTGCTAATGATTTGCTTTCTAAAAAAGAAACCTTACAACAAACTCAACAACAAGTCTTACGGAAAGACAATAAGAATTGGAAAAAGGGAATTTTACTTAAACAAGGACAAGGCTATGCTCTTATTTTAACAGAAGAAAATGAACATAGGTGGATCCCAAAACGAAAAATCCGGCTCTGGAAAGAAAAGGACCTACTTTGACATAGACCCACCGTTTGAACCCCTCATTGGAGCCATGTCGATGCTGACCCTTAATCCTGGACCATCTTGATCAAGAAGAACCCGAGAAGCACCTTTGCCAACTTGGGGACAGATAAATAAGCTATCACTAGAAGCAGAGAAGAGGGTATTTAGAAGAAGACTTCCAAAAACACCAGACAACTTGTTCTTAGCTATGGTCACTTTGTTGACCATGGTGGTAAGTACACAAGCTGTAGATAATCATCATTTTTGGACTTATATACCTAATCCTCCCCTGTTGAGACTTGTGACTTGGGAAGACCCGCCAGTCCCAATGTTCGTAAATGATTTGGCCTGGCTCCCCAGGCCTTATGATCAAAATCTTCCTATTAAAGAGGAAAAAGAAGGTCATCAATTGACGAATTATGCTATTGGCTCTGATGCCACTCCTATTTGTATTGGTTTTGGAAGTATATGTCTTAAAACAGGATATCAAAAGTGGCTGTCAGTTGTCAAAGAATCAAATGAGGATAAGACTTCCCTCTTTCTGTTAACTGCTCTTACTTTCTTAGAAAAAGAGGACACTTCCAGCATGATGAATCCACCTGACCTTCCCGATTGTGCTGCTGAAATTAGCCATGGTATTGAAAATTGGTTAAGATGGAAATTATGTAAAGGATCAGAGGGTCACTTATTATTAAATGTTGCAGAAGTCTCCATTATCGATTGGGGGCCCCGAAGAACCCCTAAACTTATAGAATCTAAAGTGTCTTCCCCATGGGTATATAATGATAAAACAATTAGTACTTATAGTAGTCAACCCCTCATATGGCATGGGGTAGGATTAGCTCCCCCTGTGCCTCGTTTAGATCATTATCCTATTCATGATAAAATATGGAAAATACCCATGGCATTGAAAGAACTAATTGCTTGAAAGGGATGATATACTGAATATATTTTAAATGACCCAAAAGCCACCTTTAATTTTACAAAAAACTCTACCCACACTATTCAGACTTGTGTAAGAATTCCTTTTGTTTTTATGATTGGACCAGCAAAATATGATCCAACTTGGGATTAATAACATGTATTAACTGTTCATTTTACACATGTATAAATGAGACCATTCCTTTTGATGAAAGTTGGCAGAGTATTTACATTCTCAAAACCAGAACTGGCATATGGGTTCCAGTTGATTTACAATGACCTTGGCAAGAAAGCCCTACATTATATGTTATTGAAGAAATATTGAAAAATCTTAAACGTGTTAAACGTTTTCTGAGATTGCTAATTGCTGCCATCTCAGACATTATTGCTATTGCCGCTATAGCAGCAGTAGCTGGAATGGCTCTTCATAAATCTGTACAAACAGTTCATTCTGTACAAGAATGGCATAAAGATGCCGGTGTCCTTTGGACCACTCAACAAAAAATTGATGAAAAGTTGGGCTTCCAAGTGGCCAACCTTCAACAATCTGTTATTTTATTAGGAGATCAATTAGTCAGTTTACAAAAACAAGTGAGACTAAGATGTGATTGGAACTATACTTCCATTTGTGTAATAGCTTTCAAGTATAATGAGGCACAATTCAATTGGGATAAAGTTAAACAACACCTATTGAACCGAGGTAATATTTCTGTAGATATTCAAGATCTACAACAAGATATATTAAAGGCTTTTAATAAACATCTTGATGTAATTTCTGGATCAGATTTTCTTGATACTGTTGCTGATAGTCTTTCTTCTCTTAATCCCTTAAAACAGATCAAGACATTTGGATACAAAATTGCTCTGTTTATGGGAATGCTATTAATTATGTGTTTGTGTTTCTGTATAGTCTGGAGAAAAACGATCAAGAGACAACGAAGCCAACAACAGCAACTAGCATTTCTCACCATTTCTCATCACGTGCAAAATCAAAAAGGGAGAGATGTAGGAGACAGGAATAATAAAAGAAAAGCAGGCCCTGGCAAGGGCCGCAAAAGAAATTTATAATTATTGATAAACTGGATGCTATAAGGCATGAGACTCTTGGAACAAGTCCAGAGGGAACAGTTCATAATCTTGAAAACAAGATATGATCCTGGGGTCGGAAAACTGACCCGAGACTGTTTCTCAACTGGAGTCTCAGAGTCACATGTTTTATATATCTGGTGGAAAATCTATAGATAAAAATATTAGTCTTAGTTACTGATTTGTTATTGATTACTGTTTCCTAATTACTCAATGTTAATGATCATTTTGTTCCTTGGCCCCGAAGGCCACATGAGTTATAATGTAACTCCCCTCATATTCTTTCATTCACGGCTGAAAGTATAACAAAGCTGGCTTGGATTCAGTTTCGGCACCTTCACCTCGGAACGGTGTTGGTCCCCTGATCCTCGCTTTTCTCTAAATTCTCGTGTCTTGTTTCTCATTCTCTCGCCGTATCGCACTTTCGAAAACCCTGCTTGTCGAGCTGGTCTTGACAAAGGACTAAAGGAAACACATCAAAATGTATGCCCACCATCAAATTCTACCTACAGGTCACCCTGAAGGGAATTCAGGGCAAAGATCAAGAATGAGGCAATCTGTGCTCCGGGAAAACAAGTAGAGGAGGCCTCCAGAGGTTAGATATTTCGAGGAGAAAATTGTCTGAACACAGGTTCTTCCACCTTGCGTACTTACAAAAGAGCTAAAATAATTTACCGAGATACCATTCCTCATGACTAACAGTAGCCTTCTAGCGAAATGTGTGTCTGATTACACACACCGCTTCCCCAGATCACGTACGCACTGACTTCTCGCCTCACCTCTTTGGCACAGCTCTTCCGAGCTGCCTGAGAGGCTGTGTCCTGGGCTGCAGTCCTCGGCAAGTCTCCCAATAAAACTGACACTCACAACTCTCATGTTGTGCGTTTTTTTTCTTCAGTTGACGTTTGGTTTATTTTATTTATTTATTTTTTGACGTTTGGCTTATGTTTATCTTAGTTAGTGTGATAGAAGGACGGGTAGGACAGTGGCAGTCCCCATGACAAACCCATGGCCCCCTGCTTCCACCAAACGTCACTTTGTTTTGTTTCCTGGTGTTTTTTTTTTTGGCCATGTCCCACAACATGTGAGATCTTTGTCCCCTGCGTTGGAAGTGGAGAATCTTAACCACTGGGCCACCGATATAGTTCAGTTTAGTTCAGTCGCTTAGTTATGTCCAGCTCTTTGCGACCCCATGGACTGCAGCACGCCAGGCCTCCCTGTCCATCACAAACTTTCGGAGTTTACCCAAACTCATGTCCATTGAGTCAGTGATGCCATCCAACCATCTCATCCTCTGTCGTCCCCTTCCCCCCCTGCCCTCAATCTTTCCCAGCATCAGGATCTTTTCCAATGAGTCAGCTTTTTGCATCAGGTGGCCAAAGTATTTGAGTTTCACCTTCAACATCAGTCCTTCCAGTGAACACTCAGGACTGATCTCCTTTAGGATGGACTGGTTGGATCTCCTTGCAGTCCAAGGGACTCTCAAGAGTCTTCTCCAACACCACAGTTCAAAAGCATCAATTCTTCAGTGCTCGGCTTTCTTTACAGTCCAACTCTCACATCCATATATGACTACTGGAAAAACCATAGCCTTGACTAGGTGGACCTTTGTTGGCAAAGTAATGTCTCTGCCTTTTAATATGGTTTCTAGATTTGTCATAGCTTTTCTTCCAAGGAGCAAGCGTCTTTTAATTTCATGGCTGCGGTCACCATCTGCAATGATTTTGGAGCCCCCCAAAATAAAATCTGCCACTGTTTCCACTGTTTCCCCATCTATTTGCCATGAAGTGATGGGACCAGATGCCATGATCTTAGTTTTCTGAATGTTGAGCTTTAAGCCAACTTTGTTTACTATTGATTCATTGAGAGTGCTTAGTTGTCAAGAATAGAATTCACTCCAGCTAGTATTTCTCAGGAAAGGAACTTCTCAAGGGTTACTGTGTCATTCACAAAATCTCTCAGAGGGAAGTTAATCAGGCTTGGATGCCACAGTGTCAGAAACATCAGTTGAATCATGTCCCAGGGCTGCCTTGGTGGCCACCCACTGATCCCTGCCCATGCCCTACCTCCCCCTGCCACCCACTCCCGGGCTCACACACTGCAGCTGCCCAACCTGGAGGTCTCTGCCACAACAGGTGCCAGATACCTTCCACATGGTGCTACCTCTCCATGTCACTAGCTTCTCAACTAACACTTCACAAAGGGGGCATTTGATTAATGGAGCCCAAGTCATTGGCCTGCCATCGGGTACAAGGGATGCTGGGAAAGTGAGCTTCTGGCTTTTGCCTCCAGACGGGGTGTGGAGTTGTTAGATGGAGAATCTCTAAAAAGAAAGCAATGTGTGGGCATTTGTCCCTGGGACAGCGCAGCCCTGGATGCCCAGCAGTTATTTTGGTTTTTTGGCTGTCCTGGGTCTTAGTGCTGGTAAATGGGCTCTCCCATCTTCGTTGCAGCATGTGGGATCTTTTTATTTTTAGTTGCGGCCAAGATCTTTAGTTGCGGCCTGTAAGCTCTTAGTTGCTGTAAGTGGAATCTAGTTCCCTGAGCAGGGATCAAACCTGGGCCTCCTCCGTTGGGAATACAGAGTCTTAGTCACTGGGCCACCAGGGAAGTCCCCCAGCAGTTTTTGGATAAAAGATAGTTTTTGATTCATTGGCCCCATAAACAGTGAGTCTGATGGCCACTTTCTGGGCCAGCAGGACAGATGTTCGGGTGGGGCGATGCTGTTAGCCTTGCTGGAACCCACTGGGTGAACAGCTGCCCCTTCCTTACCAGAAGGACAGTGCTGTGCACAGCTTCTCAGGACCAGGGCTTCCAGTACCCTCCCCGGTCTGGTCGTTTGTGCTCTGTCTGCAGTGCTCACCCTCAGCCAGGGACTTCCTTCTTTCCACTGTACCTAAGGATCCGGGATCTGCTTGATTTGGATTTAACTCCTACTTGGTGAGGCAGTTTCCTCTTTGCAAAGGCCCATTCTTTTTCTTTATATTTTAGTTGTGTATATTTCATAAAATACAAACGTTGCAAGTTGATGGTTCAGGTGAATTTTTACAAATGTAAACACACAGATTAAGACAGATAACATCCCTGGACCCCAGGAAGTTCTTACATTCCCTCTCCTGGTTACTATCCCACGAGAGAACCACTTCTAAACACCACAAAATCATTTTGCCAATTCTTGAACTTTGTCAAAATGGAATGCAACAGTATATACCCTTTCATGTCTGGTTTGTTTCACTCCACATGAAAGTCTCAGGAGATTTTAATTTTTCTTGTTTGTCTTAGTGTTCTACAGTGAGCAAATTTTACTGTAATTCAGTTTATTTTTTACAGATAGTAATATCTTTAAAAATAATAGCAATACCTGTCAATTACAACATTTTCAGAAAGTATAGGGGTTTTTTGTGAGCAGAAAAATTAGAACTTGAAAAATCTTAGAACTGTACAAAAACAGTTTATAATCATATGCATAGAAATAATGAGGTGGCAACTAAGATGTACGTTGTCCCAAAGTTTCAAGGTGGCTCCAATCTCCTTGTGGGCCCCTCATCATTAACCCCAACACCAGGCTGTCTGTACAACCTTATAGATTCCTGCAGCAGCTAGCATTATTGAAACAAATTTGGGTCCTCCTGCCTGACTTGCAGCAAAGTCAACATGCCGACACCAGGTTATGGTGAAAAAAAGTACAGTGTTTGTTGCAGGGTGCCAAGCAAGGGAGTGAGAGACAAGCCTCAGAGCCACTCTGCTTTGTCTTTGAATTAGAGATTTTTATTTATTTTGTTAATTAATTAATTAATTTTAGTTTTGGTTGTGATAGAACTTTGTTGCTGTTCATGGGCTTTCTCTAGTTGTGGTGCACCAGCTTCTCAGTGCTGTGGCTTCTCTTGTTGCAGAGCATGGGCTCCAGGTGCATGGGCTCAGTATTGTGGTGCTTGGGCTTAGCTGCTCCTTGACATGTGGGATCTTCCTGGACCAGGGACCAAGCCTATGTCCCCTGCGTTGGCAGGTGGATTCATATCCACTGTACCACCAAGTTAGAGGGAAGTCCAAGTTAGAGGTTTTTTAAATGCGGAAGAGCAAAGAGGCTGGAATGAAGCATGGTGTTGTGACACTTATGTGGCATTTCTTAAATGTAGTTTTGGGAGTCAAGATGTCTCTGGTTTATAATTCCCTATGGCTTGGGGATCTGTTAGCTTATTCTGTCCTGAAGAAACAACATGAGTTTTTACGTTGATGATGATGTCTAGAACAGCAATTCTAGTACATTAATGATATTATCGACAATAACACTTTTAGTCTTTTAATGCTGATTAGCGTAGGATTGAGGTCAGAGGGGATAAAGAAAGGGAATAAAGCTTTAGGCATAAAGATTAATTAGGGACTTCCCTGGTGGTCCAGTGATTAAGAATCCACCTTTCAATTCATAGGACTCAGATTTGATTCTTGGTGGAGGAACTAAGATCCCACATGCTGTGGGGCAACTAAATCTGCACAACACAGCTAGAAAGAAGCCCATGCACCACAACGGAGATTCTCTGTGCCACAGCTAAGACCTGACGCAGCCAAGTACGTTTAAAAAAAGAAGATTAATCATAAACTCAGTAAGGGAACTCAGTTTTAGGGGGATTCAGTTTCAATAGGATCCACAACAGAGGTGGTTAGCAAAGGGCCCCAGTAGAGGACAGGCATAAATCTGTACCATTTCTGTATCATTTCAAGGGCCCACTGGGGCTGGCACCGAGTTTAGAGACATTGGGGTCTCCTGGGCTTTGGGGAGCCTCTCTGACTGCAGGAATTCCAGATCAAGCCTTTGTACTATCAACTGAAAACACACACACACACACACACACACACACACACACAGTGAGAACAACGGATTTCAGTTTTATTTTAGGACTTACCTGAAGACTGTTGGGAGGAAGAAATTTTCCTCTACCCTTTTAAGTTCTTCTGGCTGGTCTAAGAATGAAATTGAGACAAATTCATGAGACAAATTAACAGGAGAAAATAAAACAAAGTTAGTAACATGAATACATGGGAAAGACCCAGGAAAACTGAATAAGTCACCAAAACGGCTGAATCCTTCACCATAGATACCGTCTTCAACTGAAGACAAAGGAGGATGCTGGAGGAAGGAGTTTAAGACTTTGAAGGGACAGGGAGATAGAAAAGCAAATGCTCGGCAAATAAATGTTTACTGGGCCATGCAGAGACAATGGGATAGAGTGGTCTCCTATCTCCAAACACTGCCCTCGCCCCCATGCACATGCTTGCGCCTAGATGCGTGCCTGCTCAGTTGTCCAGTAGTGTTGGACTCTGCGACCTCATGGCACTTAGCCTGTATTCTTTGTAGATGTTTCTGGTAATAAGTCTGTTTCTGAAACAGATCCTCTATCTAAATTATTCAGGGAATTTGGGAGAAAATGAAAAGTTTCTACCTGACTCTTTTGTTTTCATCTTGAAACAATATGCATTTCAGAGATATTTTGGGGTGGCATGTTTTGCTTCCTTTCAGTCCTGCCTTTGAAATTTTTAAGAAGTTTCACATCCCAGAAGCTGAGTTGGTGGATTGTTCCATCTCTCTTAGTCCTGAAAACAGGACTCATTTGATTAGACAACAGTCTAATCAAATTCATTTTAGGAGATGCTGATACAGGGGGATTCTCAAAGTTAGGTCTATCAGGTGCAAGCAATCAGGTATTTAATAAGAGACATTTCTATGGAGGAAAACAAAGGTTAATGATTGGAGCAAATTATTAATATAAACCCAGTGTCTGAGTCCTAAAACTACCTGTGAAGGTTTCTAGGTGTGAGGGTCGAAGCACCTGTTGAAGTTTGAAATGTCTGTGATGATGCTGTCAGGTATTTAGGTAAACTTGCTGAGTGGCCCCAACAACAACAGAAGTGAAAGCTTCTGTTTAAACATGTGTTTAAACATGAGCTGTTGTGGTCATTTCTCTGAAGTTTCTATCAAATCATCCAGCTTTAGTTTGCAGGGCTTCAGGAAAAAGGGCAGTTTTAGTTCTCAATGATTCCAAGTCAAAGTAGGAAAAAGATTGGAAGAGTGTGGAGAGCTATAGTCAAAAAAATTTGAGGAAACCCTAAGAATTCAGGATCCAGTCCAGTTTACTGATAGAAAAACAAAAACCTCAAAGATGATAAGCAGAACCGGAATCTAATATCCACAACTGCTGTGTTATAGTTTCTGCCGAAACACTTTTTTTCTCTCTGTAAAAATCACCCATCATCCCAAGCTATTTTTCTTGCTGATAGATTTTGTAACAGGGATAGCATAAACTTATTTGGCTTTTGGTAAGCCTAGGTACAATAAAAGTTTCACATTTAATGCTGATAACAGTAAAAAACATGCTTATTTTAATTAAACCAGTAATTTAAAATTTGCTTTTATTTACTAAAGATTAGTCCTAGAACCCTTGGAGTAGGAAATGGCAACCCACTCCAGTGTTTTTGCCTGGACAATTTCATGGACAGAGGAGCCACAGTTCATGGGACTGCAAGGAGTAAGACACGACTGAGCACGCATGCATGCACTAGTCCCAGAACATGTGAACTTGAAAAATGTTTGAATTAGTTTCTGTTACACTTTTGAGATTTAGAGATATTTGATTTGTAAGTGTTTACCTTTAAGCCCATTAAATAGAGATCTTTACAAATTAATTTTGGCAATACACCCAGAGGTAGAAAACTACTACATCTATAATGTACATGTTTAGACTTAAAGACAGACACGACCAGAGACCTCAGCTTTCATTTAAAAATTTTAGTCGTGAATCCGACATAACAGTATAAAGCTCATTAGTTTATAAATAACAGTTGAAATAAGTTTATTTGCTCTGATGGCTAAGGCTTTTTACTATTTGTGGAAAAGAGTTTCAAGATTTGTATTTGTCCTTAATAAATCCTCACGTGGGCTGTGAACTAGTTTTTAAAAAATAATTTTATCTATTTATTCTTGGCTGTGCTGGGTCTTCGTTGCTGCGTGTGGGCCTTTCTCTAGTTGCGGCGACCGGTGTCTACTCTCGAGTTGTGCTGCGACTGCTTTTGGTTGTGGTGTCTTGCTGCAGGGGCTCTCGGTGGCCCTGTCTTCAGTAGTTGTGGCTCATGGGCTTAGTTGCTCCCCAGCAAGTGGGATATTCCCAGACCAGGGATCAAATCCACATCTCCTGCATTGGCAGGTGAATTCTTTACCACTGAGCCACCAGGGAAGCTCTGTGAAGTAGTTTTTGGGTAAGGGAGAGCTCCAGCAATTTATATTTTTTAAAAGGTCTCTTTTCTTCTTTGGTTTCAAGTTTTACCTGATCGAGTTAACTAGGCTCATTCTCAGGCTATTGTGTGCTGTCTTTATATTTCTGATTTTGTAGAGTTTTCAAGACAAAGACAGTTACTTTCAATTCCCCAAAGAAGTGGACTGCTGTCTAAATGATATCAAAAGATTGATTTGCCCAACTACATTTTTTTTTCAATTTGCTTCATTTTATCAGTGAGATTTTCAACTAAATGGGAAATCAAAAGATGTTTATGTTCTAAAACTTCAAGGTTCAGTGTACTATGCCTTCAAAAGTTTGCACAAGGCATTCAACAAAGACCCCTTTTCCAAGTGCACAAGTCAACCCCGGATCAATTCACCCTAGGGGCAAAAAGCTTCCACTATTGCTCATTTTAGCCCCTTAATGCTAGTAGGGGCAACTGAACCCACACAATGTGAGTCCCCAGTTTTTACCTCATATTGTATGGGTTCAGTCATCCCTACTAGTTTCTTTAGCATGTTGAATTAACATTGCCTGAAGGCTGGATTTCTGTACCCTGTGTTACAGGTGAGGCAAACATTCCCCAGTGAGACACAGTGTCTGTCCCCACGATTGTTGTTGTTGTTCAGTTGCTCAGTCGTGTCCGACTCTTTGTGACCCCATGGACTGTAGCCTACCGCACTCCTCTGTCCATGGAATTCTCCAGGCAAGAGTACTGGAGTGGGTTGCCATTTCCTTCTCCAGAGGATCTTCCTGACCCAGGGATTGAACCCGGGTCCTCCCGCATTGTAGGCAGATGCTTTACCATCTGATATTTCAGGAATCTTTATCATCAGCCTTCTGATTCCAGCCAGTCTGGAGTCTACATGCTTGGGGTCAGTGAGTCTCCATCCTTTGCCAGGGGAGGGTTTTAGTTTCTGCAGAACAACTCAAAGCTCTGAATCAGATGGTTATCTAGAGCCCCTGAGGAAGAACCAGGACTCTTTTATTACTGAACTATTGTTTAAGTTACCATTCTTTTTCTTGATGGACAGCTTTTCATTTGATTTTGTATCTCCTCACTTCTCTAATTGCTAACTTCTTGAACCTGCTCTTTGGAACTCAGGGGAGGTCTAGGAGATGAAAACTTTTTCTACAAACAAGAAGTGGGGGACACAGAGGGGTCTTGTCACTGGGAAGTTCCCACAGGATCCTGCTCAGTTTTAATCTCCCCTTTTCTTTGATATTCCTCAGTTCTGAGGGGAACAGAAATGGGACAAGAAAGAGAATAGAGTGTTGGATAGAGAAGTTAATGACAAACTTGGCAGGGGAACTCAGTTTTAGGGGGGACTCAGTTTTGCAAGAAGTCCCAGAAACTTTTTCCTTTTATCCACTGGCTACTTTTTTAAGACTATTTTTTATATTGGAGTATAGCCAATTAACAATGTTGTGATAGTTTAGGTGTCCCCTGGTATTTTATCTACTCCAGTATAAAAGGCTTTGGGTCCTCACTGAAGGATGGAGCCAAGGGACTCAGGTTCTTTGGTCAGTCTTTAACTTGACTAATTGGTCCAACTGTTGCCCTAAGTAATTCTGGTCAGATTTTTCAGTGTATTTTTTTTCTTCCAGTTTCTAATTTTTCTAAAACGGGAGTAAACAGAGTGGACTTGGCCCTCAAACAAGTCCACTCTGCTTACTCCCATTTTAGAAAAATTAAAAAACTGGAAGAAAAAAAATACACTGAAAAATCTGACCAGAATTCCAATCCCAAAGAAAGGCAATGCCAAAGAATGCTCAAACTACTGCCGAATTGCACTCATCTCACACGCTAGCAAAGTAATGCTCAAAATTCTCCAAGCCAGGCTTCAGCAATACGTGAACCGTGAACTTCCAGATGTTCAAGCTGGCTTTAGAAAAGGCAGAGGAACCAGAGATCAAATTGCCAAAATCCTCTGGATCATCAAAAAAGCAAGAGAGTTCCAGAAAAACATCTATTTCTGCTTCATTGACTATGCCAAAGCCTTTGACTGTGTGGATCACCATAAACTGTGGAAAATTCTGAAAGAGATGGGAATACCAGACCACTTGACCTGCCTCTTGAGAAATCTGTATGCAGGTCAGGAACAACAGTTAGAACCGTATATGGAACAACGGGCTGGTTCAAAATTGGGAAAGGAGTATGTCAAGGCTGTAGGTAGTCACCCTGCTAATTTAACTTACATGCAGAGTACATCATGAGAAACGCTGGGTTGGAAGAAGCACAAGCTGGAATCAAGATTGCCGGGAGAAATATCAATAACCTCAGATATGCAGATGATACCACCCTTATGGCAGAAAGTGAAGAAGAACTAAAGAGCCTCTTAATGAAGGTGAAAGAGGAGAGTGAAAAAGTTGGCTTAAAGCTCAACATTCAGAAAACTAAGATCATGGCATCTGGTCCCATAACTTCATGGGAAATAGATGGGGAAATAGTGGCTGACTTTATTTTGGGGGGCTCCAAAATCACTGCAGATGGTGATTGCAGCCATGAAGTTAAAAGACGCTTACTCCTTGGAAGGAAGGTTATGACCAACCTAGACAGCATATTAAAAAGCAGAGACATTACTTTGCCAACAAAGGTCCACCTAGTCAAGGCTACGGTTTTTCCAGTAGTCATGTATGGATGTGAGATGTGGACTATAAAGAAAGCCGAGTGCCAAAGAATTGATGCTTTTGAACTGTGGTGTTGGAGAAGACTCTTGAGAGTCCCTTGGACTGCAAGGAGATCCAACCAGTCCATCCTAAAGGAGATCAGTCCTGAGTGTTCATTGGAAGGACTGATGTTGAAGGTGAAACTCCAATACTTTGGCCACCTGATGTGAAGAACTGACTTATTTGAAAAGCCCCTGATGCTGTGGGAGATTGAAGGTGGGAGGAGAAGGGGACGACAGAGGATGAGATGGTTGGATGGCATCACCGACTCAATGGACATGAGTTTGGGTAAACTCTGGGAGTTAGTGATGGACAGGGAGGCTTGGTATGCTGCGGTCCATGGGTTCGCAAAGAGTTGGACACGACTGAGTGACTGAACTGAACTGAATGTTTGGTGAGACCAGTGGAGGGGGGATCTCATTGACCCATCCAACGTTAGGTAAAGTTGTATTAAAACCTTTGTTTTAATCCCACCAATGTCTGTTTTATTTATCCCATTTGTTAATAAACATTTAAAGATTTTCATTCTGCCTGAAAGGTCCTGTGACTCTTCCCTTTTGAGTTCTCTTTATTCTACCACTTCCAATATTTGTTTTATTTACCTCATTTTTAAATAACCCCTTAAAATTTCCACCTTGTTCCCCATGAGGGAAAACTGAGACACCAAACTCCTTAGGGCTTTCCAAACCATTTTTTTTTCTTTTTTTCTCATCAGAGAGTTCTTAAAGTTAGTTGCTATATTTCTTTGTATCTACCCTCTTAATTTATTCTTTTTCATAGGTACCAATAAAACAGGTACTTGTGATGAGAGCTCTGTAAAATATTTTATCACTTTAGAAGCTTTTCCAATTTAACGGATCCATCATCTTGCCATTGACAAAGATCTTAATAGTGACTCAAACCAACAAAATGCAAGAGACATCCCCACAAGAGAGTGTAAAGAATTCAGCCTTCACAAGATCCAGAAAGTTCAGTCTCAAATATAGTCTAAGAAATTCAAGACCTTTGTTGCATTACTAATAAAGCAATGAGAGTTGAGATGACAAAGGCCCCATATGGACTGAGATCCAATATGACGAACTCCCCCGAGAACTGGCATGGCTGGCCAAAGAGACTGCTAGGAATCCCAGTCTATTCAACTGGCTCCCAAATGCATGCTGGTAGGTGCCCCTTGTGAAAGTTGGACCATAAGGAAGGCTGAGAGCCAAAGAATTGATGCTTTCAAAATGAGGTGCTAGAGAGGACTCTTGAGAGTCCCTTGGACTGCAAGGAGATCAAACCAGTCAATCCTAAAGGAAATCAATCCTGAATATTCATTGGAAGGACTGTTGCTAAAGCTGAAGATCCAAACTTTGACCACCTGATGGGACGTGTCCACTCACTGGGAAAGACCCTGATGCTGGGAAAGATTGAGGGCAGGAAGAGAAGGGGCGACAGGGGATGAGATGGTTGGATGGCATCACCAACTCAATAGACATGAATTTGAGCAAACTCCAGGAGATAGTAGAGGACAGAGGGGCCCGGCGTGCTGCAGCCCATGGGGCCACAAAGAGACAGACTAGACTCAGTGACTCAACAACAACAAAAGTGCACCTGCCAGATGGTAGAGAAAATAGAGAATATTCTCGCTGGTTTACAAGCCAAGCTCTTAAGACACAGAACAAGATGAAAGAAAAACCTCATCAGATGAATGATTTTCTTCCTTATGACAAAGGACACAAAAAACAGACAAGGAAAAACAGTGACAATTTCTGAGGGGAAAAGAATCAACAAATCGAGAGTACTCTGCCAAATTTCAAGCCAAGAGTCACCAAAATCCAGCTAGCCCTATATCTGTTTTCTCCAGATAATCTATTTTAGGAAAGGAAAAACTTACCACTCTTGTTTCCAACAGATCCTGAAGATAGAGATTCAGGAGACAGGCATAGTAAGAATTCTTAAAATTTGTCAGTCATCCTAGGGTCTCTTAACTGTAGCAGCTTTGAAGTGAGTAGTGTCCAGCCAGAAAAGCTGCATCCCACCCTTGTTGCCAGCTCTTGGGGAGGAAGAAATTTTCCTCTGTCCTTCTAGTTTCCTCTGGCTGGTCTATGAATGCAATTGACATGAGACTGATGTGTCATCAGAAGAAAATAAAACGAAGTTTAATAGCACACGTAAATGGGAGAGATCCAGAAAAACAAACAGGCCGAAATACTTGAAACTTTCACCTAACTTAGACCTAAGTACTGTCTAATTAAAAAATAGTCACAATCTAAGAGTTGAGAAGCATATTTTATTTGGTGGGAATTTTTAGGACTTTAAGCCTGGGAGATAGCATCTCAAGTGACCCTGAGAGAACTTCTCTGAGGAGGTAAGGCGAGGAGCCAGGTTATATAGAAGTTTTGTAACAAAGGGCACGTAGTCTGAACATCAAAATATTGTAATGAAAGGAAACCAGATAACCTGAGTTAATGAGTTTAGCACTTTTCTATACATGGGAAGGTGTAAGAGTCTACTTCTGCTTCATTGACTATGCTAAAGCCTTTGACTGTGTGAATCACAACAAACTGTGGAAAATTCTTAAAGAGATGGGAATACCAGACCACCTTACCTGCCTCAGAGAAACCTGAGAAACCTGTATGCAGGTCAAGAAGCAACAGGTAGAACCGTACATGGAACAATGGACTGGTTCAAAATTGGGAAAGGAGTACATCAAACTGTATGTAGTCACCCTGCTTATTTAACTTATATGCAGAGTACATCATGTGAAATGGCGGGCTGGATGAAGCTCAAGCTGGAATCAAGATTGCTGGGAGAAATATCAATAATCTCATGTATGCAAATGACATCACCTTTATGGCAGAAAGTGAAGAGGAACTAAAGAGACCCTTGATGAAGGTGAACGAGGAGAGTGAAAAGCTGGCTTAAAACTCAACATTCAAAAGATGAAGATCATGGCATCCAGTCCCATCAGTTTGTGGCACATAGATGGGGAAATAATGGAAACAATGAATAACTTTATTTTCTTTGGCTCCAAAATCACTGAGGAAGGTGACTTCAGCCATGAAAATAAAAGACACTTGCTCCTTGGAAGAAAAGCTATGACAAACCTAGACAGCCTATTAAAAAGCAGAGACATTGCTGACAAAGGTCCATATAGTCAAAGCTATGGTTTTTCTGCTAGTCACGTATGAATGTGAGAGTTGGACAATAAGAAGGCTGAGCACTGAAGAACTCATGCTTTTGAACTGTGGTGTTGGAGAAGACTCTTGAGAGTCCCTTGGACTGCAAGGAGATCAAACAAGTCAATCCTAAAGGAGATCAGCCCTGGATGTTCATTGGAAGGACTGATGCTGAAGCTGAAGCTCCAATACTTTGGCCAACTGATGTGAAAAGCCGACTCATCGGAAAAGACCCTGATGTTGGAAAAGATTGAAGGCAGGAGGAGAAGGGGACGACAGAGGGTGAGACGGTTGGATGGCATCACCGACTCTATGGACATGAGTTTGAGCAAGCTCTGGGAGATGGTAAAGGACAGGGAAGCCTGGCGTGCTGCAGTCAAAGGGCTTGCAAAGAGTTGGACACAACTGAGTGGCTGAACAACAACTACAAGAGTCTGGGCTCACTGAAATCATTTTTTTCATTTGTATCTCAGCTATCTGGGGCCAGTATCCTGTGTTTTTCCCACAAAAGAAGATGTTGGAGGTAGGGTCTTCAGGGCTTTGAAGGGGCATGGTGATGGAATAGCAAATGTTTGGTAAATATATGTTTGCTGGCCCATGCAGAGACAATGGGACACAGAGGGGTCTGTCTCATCTCAGTCTCTAAGCCCATATCCTTTGCAGATGTCCCTGGTGATTCCTGAAACAGGCCCTCTATCTAAATTCTTCAGGCCGTTAGAGGGAAGATCAGTTTTTCCCAAGTCTTTTGGGCCTTGATTGTTTTCATTTTTAAATAATCTGCATTCTAAAGAGATATATTGGGATGGCAGATTTTGCTCTCCTACAGGACTTTGGCCTAGGAGACTGCTCTCAGCTAGCTCTGACAATCTGTTCCAGAGAAGTAAGGGAAAAGCTAGGGTTTATATCAATCTTTTTTTTTTTTGCTGGGAGAGGGGGGATGAATATGTAGTCAAACATAAAAAGATTACTGCTAATCCCAAACAACAGACATCTCAAGTGAATGATTTTAGTGTTTTTCTATATATGTTGTTGTTTAGTCACTAAGTCATGTCTGACTCTTTTGCGACCCCATAGACTGTAGCTCACCAGGCACCTCTGTCCATGGGATTTTCTAGGCAAGAATACTGGAGGGGATTGCCATTTCCTTCTCCCTGGGATCTTCCTAACCCAGGGATTGAACCCTTGTCTCCTGCACTGCAGGTGGATTTTTTACCAACTGAGCCTCCAGGGAAGTTATGTGTGCAAGAATCTGGGGTCATGGAAAGTTTCCCTTAGATATACATCTTATCTAGGGACCAGTACAATGCAAATGCTCCCTGTTTGTCTTCATCCTGAAGTCTCCTCAGGGTGCACTGAGGGGGTCCCCTCCGGTGGGTGACCACAGCGGCTGAACGCTTGATGTCTGTAGAACTGGAATGGTGGGCTACATTCTTTCCTTTACAGTACGGAGTCTGGGAGGAGCTGTGTGGGCTGGAGTCAGCCGGAGGAGGCTGACCGCTCTGTCAGCTTCTCACTTAGCCTTGAGCTGGTGATTATAAGCTGGGTCCCAGGGCCCCAGGGCCAGAGTCACCTGCTGCAGTACGAGCAGGGACGGCGGCAGCTGTGGGGGCAGCATGCTGGCCAGGGGGCTTCCCTTCCGCTCAGTCCTGGTCAAAGGCTGCCCACCCCTCCTGAGCACGGGGAGGGAAAGCTGGGGGCACCACAGGGTGGGCACTGGAGCGGGAGCTGGCATCTCCACTAAGACCCCTCGCCCCTACAATGAGATCCCCTCCCTTGGTGACAATGGCTGGCTTAACCTGTACCATTTCTGGAGGAAGAAGGGTTCACAGAGACTCCATTTTCTGCACATCGAGAACTTCCAGAAGTATGGCCCCATTTACAGGTAAGCCTGGCAGAGGATGGGGGCTGGCGGGATAGGGAAGCCTGTGGTGGCCCCCTGCCCGAAAGGTCTGCCCTCCGCTTCCAAGCTCTGGTTCACCTCTGACTTTATTTCTTCCTGCCTGGGGGTGGCCAGAGTAGAGTTAATGCTTCCCAGACAGTGGGTTCACTTCCCAGCCCTGAAGCCTCAACAGTCCCCAGACTATACACCCTTTGAAACTATGGGGAGGTGGGGAGGCCAAGAGAATAAGCCCTGGTACCTCCATTATCTGCAGGACACTTTGCAAGGTGTGGTTGTCATCCCCATCATCAGAGGAGAAGGAAGTTCAGAGAAGTTAAAACTCCAGCCCCGATCACTCAGCTAGAAGCCCGTCCTGCGCAGTGCTGGCCTTGTCACCCCTTGGCCTGTGGGACTCTGAGTGGCTGATTGGTCCCTTCCGCTAGGCCCGGCTGCCATCCCTCTTCCCCAAACATCTGCCTTGCGTCCAGCCAGGAGGGAGGGCCTTTGGTCTTTTGGCCTCGGTGTACCCCACCTTCTTGCCCTGGGGTGGGGGTGAGGTCTAGGGGCTGCCCTTGGGAGGGAGGCATCTCTTGTTCTGGTTTAGCAGTTTCTAAGGTAGGTGGGCTTCAAGAGACATTTGGGTTTCTTTCTGAGAGCATAGGTGAGGGGGATTAGAGGTGGCAAAGGTGATGGTTGAGGGCAGGGAGGGGATACCAGGAAGGATAATGATTTACTTTTACTTTATTATGTTTTGATGGGGGGGATGCACCGCGTGGCATGTGGGATCTTAGTTCTCTGCCCAGGGATTGAACCTGTGTCCCCTGCAGTGGGAGCACTGAGCTGTAACCACTGGACTGACAGGGAATTCCCCCTTTTAAAGTTATAAGTGGTTTTTAGAACTGGTTGGAAACAGGGCACCCCCTTAGCCCCAGGCTGAATGTTAGGTTTGGAAGGAGTTTGCTCATGAGTCTCTCTTCTTTGTCTTTCTGTCTCTTTCTCTCCCTTCTAAGTCTCTCTCCCCAGTCTCACTTCATGGATCTTTCATTATTCCCTGCTTCCTCCCTTCCTCCTCCTTCCTGTTCCTAGCCCCTTGTAGGAACTTTTATTTTATAAAGCCCCTATTTTCTGAGTCACTTTCATCTGAGTCTTGCAACCTGTCCTTAAATTTGGCATTATTCCCAATTCACAGATGGGATAACTGAGACCCAGAGAGAAGGGTCTTGCCAAGGTCACACAGTTCATCAGGGCAAAGCCAGGGCTGGAACCCTGATTGTTTAGCTTCCAGTTCAGGGTGTCAGGCTTCCCAGGGGGCGCTAGTGGTAAAGAATCCACCTGCCAATGCCGGAGATGCAAGAGATGCGGGTTTGATCCCTGGGTCAGGAAAATCCCCTGGAGGAGGACATGGCAACCCATTCCAGTATTCTTGCCTGGAAATCCCATGGACAGAGGAGCCTGGCGGGCTAGAGTCCATGGGGTCCAAAAGAGTCGGACATGAGTGAGCATGCACATTATTATATTATTCAGGGTGTCAGTGTTCTCACTATAGCCTTGAAATAACAAACTTCTAAATGAACATGAGGAATTTACACGTTTCATGGACTTTCCCTGAGTACAAGGCTGTTCCTGTTCTTTATTCAATAGTTTAGAAAAGTTGATATCAAATACAATCTCAGTTTTGATAATATTTATGTACCATTCAGAATGTGAATGTATTTATACGCTATTTTGTGTTGTCCTATAACAATGTACCAAGGACTTCTTTTCTCTTTTCTCTCTTTAATATAATTTTAAAAGGCAGCATAGTAGCCCATAGTATGGATAAGGCATATTTTTTTTAAGCTAGCTTTTTAAAGTGGATATTTAGACCACTCTAGGTTCTTTTTCTTTTTTTTAACTATTAGATATCCTTATCCATTTTTTTTTCTATGAACATTTTCATCCATCAGGCATCACTGATGTCAGATAGCTGCCTTGGGCTAGATTCCCAGAGGTAGAATTGATAATAACAATAGCAGTTCAAGGACTTTGCTTAGCTGTGTTTAATGGAGCCAGTGGTTTGAGGATGTGTGGCAGCTGGAAAAACACTGGGGGGATTTTCTAGGAGGCCATCGTTGGCCAAGGAGACTTGGGGAAGATAGGCCTGGGCTCTGTGGGTTAGTGGCTAAAGCCATGCTCTCTCCCTCTCCCCATCCTCTCCTTCTCCCCTCCCCCTTGCTCTCCATTCTCAAGGGAGAGGGAGGAAGAGAGGGGAAGGAAAGTAGAGAGAGGGAGAGAATGAGAATTTGGCTTATACTTGTATGCTTTTATATTTTACCATGAAGTATATCTTGAATCAACTTTCTTATGCAAAAGGCAGATACAAGTGAGAAGCAGAATTTTCTGTTGTTTCATGACAGTTGTACATTAATACTATGCACAGTGCCTTAAGGTATATTCATACCTGGGGCTTGATGTTTTACCTCAGTTTTATTTTAATAGTGACAGAGTACTTTGTTGGGCATCTAATTCCTGGGGAAGGGTGACCAGTCCCAGAACTTCAATCCTAGAGCTTAGAAGGGACTGCCTGGCCTGGTGTGTGACCTGCCTAGCAAGCTACATGGAGTCACTCTAGTCCAGGGTTGCTCCCAGCTGCCATAAAAGTGCCATGTTTCTGAGCTCTGCATAGGTGAGAGGGTGAAGGGTGCTGAGAGTGTAGACACACTGGAAGAATGAACACTGGAGGACCTAATGATCCAGGGGAGGCCCTGGGTAGGGGTGGACTTGGTCCTGAGGATGTGTAGGAGCCACTGTGATGATAAGATGAGCACGAAGCTGTTACTTAGAGAATGTCTTCCCAGGTGGCACAGTGGTAAAGAATCCGCCTGCCAATGCAGGAGATGCAGGAGACGAGGGTTCCATCCCTGGGTCAGGAAGATCCCTTGGAGGAGGGCATGGCAACCCACTCCAGTATTCTTCCCTGGAGAATTCCATGGACAGAGGAGCCTGGTGGGTTACAGTCCATAAGGTCACAAAGAATCAGGCACAACTGAGCACAGACACACACAATAGGAATCACACTGATAGATTTCATATCATCTTATCCTTCAGCAATCCTGTCAGGCAGGTACTGTATTTATCTCCACTGGAGAAACTGAGACTCAGAGGGTGAGACTAAGATCATACAGTGAGGAAACTACGGGCCAGGATCCACTCCCAGGCCTGTCTGCTCCGTGCTGTCAGCCGCAAAGTGATTACAGAGGAGCCGAGCCCTGTGCCCTGATTGCTCAGGGTCTGCAGGACTCTCCTCAGATCCTTACCTCACAGCACCCCTCTTCCGTCCCTCCAGGGAGAAGCTCGGCAATTTGGAGTCAGTTTATATCATTCACCCTGAAGACGTGGCCTGTCTCTTTAAGTTCGAGGGATCCTACCCAGAGAGATATGACATCCCTCCCTGGGTAGCCTATCACCAGTATTATCAGAAACCCATGGGAGTCCTGTTTAAGTGAGTCCTGAGCCCTCTCCCACGGGCTGGAGGGAGATTCTGGGTGGCTGGGGCAAGGGCAGAGGCTGGGGGTGAGATGCTGGGGCTGTGCTTGCCCTGCCCTTTCTGTTAACAGCTGGGCCTCTAGACAAACCCCTGTCATCTTCCTGCCTCCATCAAATGGATGATGGGAAGGGTGAACTGCCCTGCCAACCTTCAGGAACATGGTCAGGAAGAAGATCTTACTGAGTAATTAAAGACCTTGAAAAGTTCTCATTTATTGGTTCATCCAGTAAGTCCCATTTTATTGAGTGCCTCCTATGTGCTAGTACTGGTGCTGGACTCAGAGTGACAAGTAGGACAGGGCCCTGCCTCTAGGAGAGTCCCTTATAGTCTAAAGGAGCAGTAAGAAGCATGAACAAATCGGTGTATCTAAATGCAATACATACCATTTTCCACCAAATTGCTCATCAAAAAATGAAAATGTGACCATAACAAGTGTTGATGAGGATATGGAGCAACTAGAGTGCTCTTAGCTCCCTAGTGGGACTGAAAGCCGATTCCACCACTTTGGAAAATGGTTGGACATTACTTCCTGCAGTTGAATGTTTATAATGCAGCCATTATAAACCCATACATATAATGCAGTCGTTCTGCTCTCAGGAATATACTCCAAAGAATACTCCCACCCCACCCACCGAGATGGATATGTACTAAAATGTTTGCAATGCAGTTGTTCATAATAGCAAAAACTGGGAAACCACCTAAATGCCCAACAGGAGCATGAAAAGAGTGACAGTGGCAGACCCCAGTCAACAGAACAGACTCAGTGTCTCACGACAATACAGATGATACTTAGAGATATAAACTGAGTGAAAAAACCAAATCATGACAGCTTTTATAAGAAGTTGAAAACAAGCATGCATTTTTAAAAAGCACGTTTTAGAAATACATGTCGATCAGATAAAACCAGTTACAAAATCAAACAAGAGATTCAGGTTGGGAGGCAGGGAGACAGGATGTGGGAGGACTGGGTAGGCATCTGAAAGTTATCATCAAGTTCCTAGTATTCATGTTGGATTGTGAGTTTATAATGACATTCTTGTAAACAAAAAAAAAAGCCCCCAAATAACAAAGAGGGCTTTGCACGGATCTGTTTTCAAGAATGGGCTGTAAGTTGAGAATAGAAATGGGTATTAACCCAATTCTGGGCACCTGAGATTCCCCACCAATGAAAGTAATGGGATGTGTTGGGGGTGCAGAGGTTGGTCAGTTGTGTCCTTACAGGGGCCAGAAAAGGTGATGTAGAGGGACCCTTGAATGGTAGGCGGTGAGATTGGCCAGGAGGAAGCGGAAGTGGTAGGGAGAGCAGGCCTGTAGCAGAGGCCAAGACTAGAGGGCTTGACAGTTACTTAAAGGCTCTAAGAATAGGATTTCCATCTTGTTTAAAGCAGCAGCAGCAGAGGGAGTAGAGCACGGTTGGGGGTTTGATCTTCAGCCTTTTTTTTTTCTGTCACACAAGCCTCCCCGTTCCCTCCCCTCTGTCCCGCCCAGGCCAGGCAGAAGCTGGGAGGAGAGGGCAGGGAGGGCTGTGGATGTGAGCAGTGGACTTTGAGCTGTGGCTCAGCCTGCTGGGAAAGCCTAGTCAGCCCCCTCTGTGTTTGCCAGGCCTGGGGTTTGTGACCATGAGGGCCCGAGGGCCCATGTTTTCTCAGGAAGTCAGGAACCTGGAAGAAAGACCGGGTGGTCCTGAACACGGAGGTGATGGCTCCAGAGGCAATAAAGAACTTCATCCCCCTGCTGAATCCAGTGTCTCAGGACTTCGTCAGTCTCCTGCACAAGCGCATCAAGCAGCAGGGCTCTGGAAAGTTTGTAGGGGACATCAAGGAAGACCTGTTTCACTTTGCCTTTGAGTGTAAGGAACTTGAACCTACCTGGCCACAGTCCTGGGGATGGGAGAACCCAGCATCTCACCTTGAGACCCAGCATAGACTCTGAAGAAGTGTCAGGATTGGTTTCTGGGAGGAGCTGCTGAACATATTCTCTGTCATCAGCTACCTGGGGGGGAGCTGCACGCTCTCACCTGATTCATGATATGGGGGCAAGAATTTCTAAAATGTGGGTCCCTATTGCCCCTTTCCTCCAAAAGCCAGGGTTTGACTTGGCCTTTCATTCAGCAAATCTCTCTCTCGGGATAGAGACTTTCCCTTCGAAGTCTGGGAAGGGAGAGAAGGGTTGGGTGGGTAATTAAAACAGGGTATTGGAGGATGTGTAGGAATTTTCCAGATGGAATAAAGAGGTTGGACAGTGTAGGCAGAGGGAACAGCACATGAAAAGGCCCTGTGGCTTGATGGGGATCATGTGGTCACTGCAGGAGATTTGGAGTGCCCAGGTTTGACATAAAATTCCTGACCCAGGAGGCGGGAAACCCTTGGCGGTTGTTGTGACTTCTTATGACCAGCCAGAGTAGGCCCTGGATGGCCAGTTACTGGGGATTGATGTCCTCCCAGGCACCCATCTGACCTGTTCCAGGACGTATTTAGCCATTCTGGTCAATTATAGATGAGAAGTCTCTCTTCCCAGGAGGAAAGCTGAGAGGCTGCTGGGGGTGCTGGTGGAAGGGGGACAGAGCAGTTTCCTCCCAGCCTGAGACTTTTCTCAGCTGTGCTGGAGGCTCTGCCTCCCACTCGAGGGATCCCTTTTTAGGGTCTGTCCCATGACCCTCTGAAGGGCCTGACTGGCTGCCACAAAGGCAGTTTTCCTTACTCCTGCAATTTCAGCCCTTTGGGACTCAGCTCGCAGTTTCTTTACTGAAGGAGGCTGAGGTTGGATGCAAGGGCTCCCATTTGTTGGGGAGGGGACGATGGTTTCCTGGGAGCTGAGGCTCTCAGATGGTCAGGTTGGATGAAATTCTTCAACTTTGCCTCTACTGCAGCCATCACCAATGTCATATTTGGAGAGCGCCTGGGGATGCTGGAGGAGACAGTGAACCCCGAGGCCCAGAAGTTCATTGATGCCGTCTACCGGATGTTCCATACCAGTGTCCCTCTGCTCAACTTCCCTCCAGAACTGTACCGTCTGTTCAGAACCAAGACTTGGAAGGACCATGTAGCCTCATGGGACACAATTTTCAATAAAGGTGAGGGCTGTACCCTGGGAAGTCATAGGTGGGAGCCAGGAGAGCCCTGTCTGCCTCTGGAGATGGGAAATCCAGGCCTGGGTTGGAGGGTTGAGGGTTGCGGGAGTGGGAAGAAAGACACAGAGGGAGAGAGAAAGTCAGTTGGGAGCCTCAGACCTTGGCCTGCCGCTTTGTCCCAAGTTATGACTTGCTGTGTAGAAAACCCACGGATGGCCATCAGGAAGGCCCAGGAACCCCTGAATATGGTAGGCAGAAAGCTGGCTCCAGGGGATGATCAGATTTTTCTGGAGAAAGAGGATTAAAGAGGTCTGTCATATTCTTCCAAGGAGCCCAGGATTCCCAACATGGGTTAAAGACCAGCATTTGAGACACGGCTGTGCTTGGTGACAGAACAAGGCTTTGGTGACAGGGATTTGTAAAGGGTGGAGAAGGCTGACTGGGATGTGGTGATGATGCCAGGTCTGGAGTTAAATCCTGCCTCTGCCCTTGACACCCTTGTGACCCTGGGCAAGTTATTATCTTAGATGGACTTCTGTTTCCTTATCTGTAAAATGGGGATGATAGCACTTACCCTAAATAATTAATAATTAAAATAAAAACCCAGGTATGAGGAACTTTACAGAGCGTGCTCCTCAGAGAAACAGCAGCCAAGAAAGTGCAGGGCTCCAGAATCCTCAAGCCCTTGTGCTCCTTCTCGCCCCTCTGCAGAGAGCCTTGCTGCTTTTTCTTTTTTTTGGCCACCTGGAAACATGTGGGATCTTATTTCCCTGACCAGGGATTGAATCTGTGCCCCCCTGCAGTAGAAGCATGGATTTTTAAACCCTGGACAGCCAGGGTGATTCCTGGCCTCACTCTGTTTTCTTTCTTCCTGCCCCACAGCTGAAAAATACACTGAGATCTTCTACCAGGACCTGAGACGGAAAACAGAATTTAGGAATTACCCAGGCATCCTCTACAGCCTCCTGAAAGGTGAAAAGATGCCCTTGGAGGATGTCAAGGCCAATATCACGGAGTTGCTGGCAGGGGGCGTGGACACGGTGAGGACACAGTGAGGTGGCCGTAGGGGTATACATCCTGTCCCTTCCTGTGCCCCTTCCCCACAGCCTTCCTCATTGTCTGAAACCACTGTCCATGAGGGCTCCATCTCCCTCTCCTGATCCCACTTCCTAGATGCTAGTCTTCTAGGAGGGCGAGGTCAAGTCAGTCATCCACTGAGTGTGCCTTGCGGCTGATCCACCATTTTTTCTTTGCCAATAAAGAGGGGGTGACTAGGTACAGGTGGGTGACACAGCTTACTTGGTATCAGAAAGACAGGCGGGATCTCAGAGAAGCTGGGAGCCAACCGGTGGAATTTGTCCTGGTCGTGCCCTCCAAATCTTTTGGTTGCCTTCCATGCCCCCTCTTCCAGACTTCAGTCCCCCTTGATGCCCCCAGTGTCTGAAGGCATCATGCATGGTGTTTCCCAGAGGTCCACAGGCAGAATAATATCCAAGAAATTTCTTTTTTAGTATTTATCTTATTGTATTAATTTGGCTGTGTCAAGACTTAGTTGTGACACGTGGGATCTTTAGTTGTGGCCTGTAGGATCTAGTTCCCTGACCAGGGATTGAACCCGGACCCTCTGCACTGGGAACTTGGAGTCTTAACCATTAGACCTTCAGGGAAGTCCAGAAGCTTCTGTTCTTTAATGTCAAAATTTCTCTGTCCTGTGTGCCTTCCCTTTTTCTAAACCTTAAACTTCCTCAAGCGAATGTGATGGTGAGGGTTAATTCATTAGTGTTTCTTGATTGCTAGTTATGATTCAGGCCCCAAGACTATAAAGATGAATGCAGCAGACCTCAAATATCCTAAATGGCTCAGATAGGAAGCATGTATAAGTTTGTGAGAGGTGCCATGACAAAGTAGCACAGACTGGGTGACTTAAACCACGGAAATGTAGTGTCTCATAGTTCTGGATCAAGGTATTAGCAAGGTTGCTTTCTCCTGAAGCCCCTCTGCCTGGCTTGTTGATGGCTGTCTTCTTCCTGCATCTTCACATGATTTTCCTTACTTCCTTCTTTTTCTTTTCAAAAAAATATTTATTTATATGGTTGAGCCAGGTCTTAGTGGCAGCATGTGGGATCTTTAGTTGCAGCATTTGAACTCTGATTCCACGCTCTCAATGTAGGGGGCCTGGATTCAATCCTTGGTTGGGAAACAAGATCCCACATACCTCAGCTAAGAGTTCCTGTGCCGCAACTAACACTCCCTTTTCTTTTTACAGGGACACCAGTCCTATTTGATTAGGGCCCCCGCCCCCATATGACCTCATTTTACCTTGTTTAGTAGCTAAGTTGTGTCCATCTCTTTTGCAACCCCATGGACTGCAGCCTGCCAGGCTCCTCTGTGCATGGGATTTCCCAGGCAAGAATACTGGAGTGGGTTGCCATTTCCTCCTCCAGGGGATCTTCCTGACTCAGGGATCGAACCGTGTCTCCTGCATTGGCAGGCGGATTCACGCAGGCGGATTCTATACTGCTGAGCTACCAGGGAAGCTCTCGTTTTACCTTAATTACCTTATTAAAGGCCCTATCTCCAAATACAGTCACACTGTGAGGTGCTGGGTTATGGCTTCAACATATGAATTTGGGAGGGACACAATTCAGCCCATGACAAGGAGGCAGGATGGGCCCAGATGACCACCTCATCACATTATAGGGCTGGATGACGAGGTATCGGGTCCTGACAATGCTGAGAAGAGGGGAGAGACCAACGTGGCCTTGCAGGACAGGGAGGGCACTCCACAGAGTAAAGTCAACTTGTCTTCCCTCTAGTGCCAGGAGGAGAGAGAGGAAATAGCATTTCAGGACTGGGGAGAAGCAGGTGTCAAAGCCCCTGGGTGAATAACTTGATTTCCTAGGTATTCTATTTACGTTGTACTCTAAACTCTAATTCAGGAGTTTCCATCCCTGGGCTGCAGATGGAGACTTTGAGCATATTTTAAACATAGTTCATTGTCAGTCTGGTAAAAGGGATTCCCCTCACCTGCACCACAGCAGCTGTTATTTTTGGGTAACATTTATTAAGCAAGCACTATACAGCAAGCAGGATCCTAAGCTTTTCACATTAACTCTTTTAACTTGTTTAGTATTCACAAATAGCACTTGGTGGTATGTTACTCCTCCCGTTTGTTGAGATGAGGAAACTGGGGCACAGAGAGGTTAAGGAACTTCATTAAGGTCACACAACCAGTAATTCAGTTGAAAGTGAAAAGTGCGAGTGTTAGTCACTCAGTCGTGTGTGACTCTTTTCCACCCCATGGACTATAGCTCACCAGGTTCCTCTGTCCACGGAATTCTCCAGGCAATAATACTGGAGTGGGTAGCTGTTCCCCTCTCCAGGGATCAAACCCAGGTCTCAGGCATTGCAGGCAGATTCTTTTACCATCTGAGCCACCAGGGAAGCCCTAACTTAGTTGAATACAGCCAGTAATCTCTCTCCTTGTCCTGCAAAAGCCATGTTGGTCTCTCCTCTTTTCTCAGCGTTGTCAGCACCTGATGCCTCATCATCCAGCCCTATTATTTATTAAACAAGTATTTCCTGAGTACCCACGCTGTGTCAGGCCTTGGAAGGAGTGAGACAATTACATGCATTTGATCTGAGCCTTGAGGGAGGAGTACACATCTGCTTCCTAGGCTGGGGAAGGGAACTGTAGGAAAAGGGAACAGCATGAAGAAGATTTCTGGGCTTCAGGAGCTGCGTGTAGCTCAGGGTAGCTGGAGCATGCTGGAGAGAGGTGGCAGTGGGCTGGGAGCAACCGGCAGGTGTTGGAGGGGGTCCATGGGTCTGGTCACAGCCTCTGGACTTGATCTGGGGACTCCAGGGATCCAGGCAAAGAATTCAAGCTGGGAAGTGACTGGATGGCATTTTTTTCACAATTGCTTCCACTGGGAGGAAGAAGAAGCATGTCCAAACCTCTTGGACCAAAATATGATCTTTGGCAAGTTAATATGCCAATGCCGTGTGTCTAGCCCTAGGACATGTTCCATTTCCATCACTGAAGAATCTGACCTATGGGGCCTGAGGAGGATCCCTCATACCTCCAGTGAAAGTTAACACTTACTACATTAGCCCTGAGATTAGCTGGTCAGTCTCAGTATACACCACATGCTAATTGCAACTCTGATATAAAACAGGTCTGGTTGTTCTGGTTTCAGCATTTTTGAGTCTCACTTTATGCTATACTACTATAGGCAGATGCTACATTTAGGGGGAAGTTCTACTGGGGAGAGGGTTGCTCATTCAACAGGCACTTCAAGAGGAATGGCAGTCATCAGGAGTACAACAATTACATAAGTAGGATTTGGCCTCTTAAGGGCTCTGGAGTCCTTTGGAAGAAGGCATTAGTTATATAGATGACCCTCTATTGGCTGGGAAGATGGGAGGGCTCTGGCGACGTGAGTGGGGAGGGCAGGGATAAGTGCTGCCCCAAACATTCCTGCTTGGACCACAATAAAAGCTTCTTGGACATTTGCCTGTTTTAAAAAAAAATAATTAAAAAAATTATTTATTTGGCTGCACCAGGTCTTTGTTGCAGCATGCAGGATCTAGTTCCCTGACTAGGGATTGAATCTGGGCCACCCCTGCATTGAGAATGCAGAGTCTTAGCCATGGACCACCAGGGAAGTCCTGACATTTGCCTTCTGAATTGTGTTTTGCTTTATGTGGATAGTGGTTTCTGGATCCCTGGACGAGGGTGAGGGGAAGTGTTTGGCAATGAAAATTTAGCATGGGTCTAGATGCCCCATGAGTAACCAGCCCTCTGGATTTTCTGCACCCCCACACTCTTCACCAGACATCCATGACGTTGCAATGGCACTTGTACGAGATGGCACGAAGCCTGAATGTGCAGGAGATGCTGCGGGAGGAGGTTCTGAATGCCCGACGCCAGGCAGAGGGAGACATAAGCAAGATGCTGCAAATGGTCCCACTCCTCAAAGCTAGCATCAAGGAAACACTGAGGCAAGCCCACTCCCACCTATGCCTGCCCCAACCCACCCCCTCAAATCCCTGGGCAGGGACAGGGTGCTGCCTGGGCAAAGGGTTACAAGGATGGGCTGGTGGAGAAGATGGGTAGCAGGAAGTGAGGAGTCTGGGGAAGACAGCTGGGAATGGGGAGGAGGGGTCCTGCCTCCAGACCACCCCCACACAGGGTGCTGCAGTTGGAGCTAGCTGAGCTGCCATGCTGGGGGCCGGGCCTTTGTCTAGGCCTTGGGGCATCAGCTTCTGAATGCTTTTCACTGGCAGACTCCACCCCATCTCCGTGACCCTGCAGAGATACCCTGAAAGTGATTTGGTTCTTCACGATTACCTGATTCCTGCCAAGGTAGGTGTGGCAAGAAGGCTGCAGGCTCTGTCAGTCAGACAGGGGAGGTCAGGGGCAGACTGCAATTGCATAAGATAGTGGCAAGGCGGGGGCTTCTGTCCTGCCTTTCTTCCTGGGGCTGGCTGGTGGGGTCCTTAGCAGCAGTGGTCCAAGTATGAATGAAGGGCAGAGGATATGGTCACAGTGGATGGTGGTGTTTGGGATGTTGCTGTACTCCTGGGTTAGGAGGGAGATTGCATGGGCTGCCTGGGTTTCTGAGGGTCCTCTGGGGCTGAGGAAAGGAGCAGGACAATCCCTTGGGCTGGCCCCTACCTAATGTCTTTGCTGGACGAGGCTCAGGGAGTGGTGGGGCCTTATTCAAGATCACACAGTGGGTAGTGTGCTGTGCTGGTACTGCTCTGGGCTGTGAGGAGGTAAGGCCTTCTCAGACCCTGGCTCACCTTGTCCTCAGACACTGGTACAAGTGGCCATCTATGCCATGGGCCGAGACCCTGTCTTCTTCTCCAATCCGGAAAAGTTTGACCCAACCAGGTGGCTGGGTAAAGACAAAGACCTCATCCACTTCCGGAACCTGGGCTTCGGCTGGGGAGTGCGGCAGTGCGTGGGTCGGCGGATCGCCGAGCTGGAGATGACCCTCTTCCTCATCCACGTGAGTCTGACCTGGGGACATCTGTCTCCTGGGACTTGCTCTCTCCTCCCCGACAACCCCCTGCGGTCTCCTTTTGGGGCAAATCCACTCACCATCCACGGGGGCTCCCTGGCTACAAGTTCCCCCAGAGTGGTGATGGGAGTGGGGTGGAGGTGGAAAAGTTTTCATAGAAACCAAAGTGAAAGCCTGAACCAGGGGGACAGAGTGCTAGGCCAGAGTTATGGCCAAGACCACTATCCACATAAAGCAAAACACAATTCAGAAGGCAAATGTCAGGACTTCCCTGGTGGTCCACTTCCCAGAGTGCTAGTTATTTTCAGGCTCTGCACAGGGTTCAGTAGGAGCTGGAGGTGGACCCCCCTGGAGCATCTCACATCACACGCAACTACTCCCAGGTGAATGAGCCTGGGCTGGGGGACACAGACCCAGCCCGCCTCTCCCCTAAGCCCACTACCCCTCTTTCTCAGATTCTGGAGAACTTCAAGGTTGAAATGCAGCATATTGGTGATGTGGAAACCATATTCAACCTCATCCTGATGCCAGACAAGCCCATCTTCCTTGTCTTCCGGCCCTTCAACCAGGACCAGCTCCAGGCATGACCAGAGAGGGCGGGTACTGCCCTTTCCATCAATCCAGCTGGCCGGGGTGTGGGAGGACGGCCCGAGGGGGTGGGGCCATGGAGGTACCCGCACCTCCGTTGCTCGCTCAGTCCACACCCCTTGCACCTTTCTGGCCAGCTCTGACCAGATGGAGCTGGCACTCAGGGGTCAGCTGCTTCAGCTCAGCTGAGGCACCCCTGTCTTACCCTACCTCTTCCCCCTCTTTGCCCACCCCAGGAAGTCAATAAACGGGTGAATGTTGCAAAGTGCTTTTATTTTCCATCTGACCCCCTAAGGTAGTCATCACTCCTGGAGAGATGCTCTCTGATGCAGGTCAGCAGATAGATATGAGCATGAATGGAGAACTGCTGCCCTTGAAGCCATTTCTGCTGGGACCCACCCACCTAGAGCAGCTCAGGAGCCAACAGGCTCCACCTCCCTGTTGTCCCGTTGCCTGTGAGGCAGAGCAGATGGAGGGCTATTGCCATTGCACCACTGGAGCAGCTGGCAGAGGGACAAAGAACTTGGCAGGGTTCTGCTGAGAGAACAGGGCAGCCTGAGAGGTGTGGGCCAATCCTGGCTCCCGGGGCAGGCCCTCCCCATATCAGGGGTGAGGCTCCTACAGTGCTCTGCTTGGCTGAGCCTTGGGTGGGAATTCCCTGTGGGGCCATGAGGACTTCCTGCCAAGGGCCAGTGAGAGTCTCGAGCATGATGTCCAGGGATGATGTGGTAAAGAGGCTGTGGGTGAGGGGCTGGTGTGAGGTGACTGACTCTGGGAAGAAGAGGCCAGCATGCTTCTCTACCCCACCTGACCACCCTTCTCTGGGCTTCCCCAGGCCTTAACTTCCTGCACCAGTGGGATGGACCCACAGATCCAAGCTCTGGGCCTTAGGCAGGGAGACTGGGGCAGAGTCTCTGGTGCATTATTTGGATTGCCTGACAATGGTCTCAATTTTAACCCCTTTATCCCCCTCTGAGTTCTGTGACTCCTGACTTGACCAGGTACCTGATCCTCCCTGGCCCTTGGCTACCCAAGTCCAAGTCAGGCAGACATGGGGGGCTAGTGCTGCTCAGGATAGCATCCCAGATGGCTTGGCCTCTTCTACCAGGATACACAGGTTCTGAATTCACTCTTAGAGTCTTTCTGCTTTTCCTCATCACTATCCTCTTCCTTGTTGTCTTTCTCTCTCCTTCCTGCTTCCTTTCCTTTCTCCAGGCTTGAGTCATTTTTGCTTGGAAATGTTAGAGTTGGAGGGCCTTATGGTCACAAATGTTAGCCCAGAGAGGTTGCTTGAGTCACTCAAGGTCACACAGCATGCTTGTAGCTAGAAGCCAGGCCTCCTAACTTTCAGTGGAGGGCTCCTTCTTCTAGCCCCATCTGCTTTTCTGTCCCTGGATGTGTTTAGACACAACACTCCCAGCTCAGCCTACCCCTCATGAGTGGAGTATTTCATACTAACATGTAACTGATTGTCACAGGCAGGCTTCAAGTCTTTTCCTTCCCAAGAAACAGATAAACCAAACTTGAAACAAAGGATTTCAGACATGATACATGTTGAGGGGCAGGTAGAAAATCCCAGCCTCTCTTACCAGCTGACCTCTGGTGGTCTCAATTCTTTTGAAGGTCTAAATGGGGCTTGTCTTCCTGGTTCCTGCTTTGAAAGGCCTCTTCCCTCTCCCTGCCTACCCCTGTCCTGGGTCCACTATGGCATCTGACTCTCTAAAGAGGGTAGCTCCTGAGATAGGCAGGAGGTTATAGGGCTACAGCAGAGGGCCCAGACCCAGAGTGGGGTCTGGAAGGAGGAAGCTTAGGTACCCCAGGCTGCCCTGCTCTGGGAAAGGGGTGAATGCTCACTGACATACAGCATTTAATAAAGTCATTTTAAGGGGTAGGGCTGAGACTGCAGCATGCAGAGGGGGAGGCCTGCTCTAGGACTCAGGCCTGCTAGGAGTCAGTCTGTTGAGATTTTGAGAGCTTGTTGAGCTTAGTCTCTGAGCTGGGCATCAAGGGGTCCAGCTTGGAGGGTCGCGTTTGGTCCTTGGAGGGGTCCTGTGATGGCAAAGCGAGATAAAGTGAGTATGCCCCTGCCCCCAGAAGGGTGATCCAATAAAATGCATCTTTCCTGGCAAGTCATGCCTCAGACGATCCTAAATACAGTGGGTCATGACTTCTCAAAGGTTTCCAAACCCATTTAACCGCAGTAGGTCATACCTAATTTCTTCCAGAGTCTCCAGGGCTCAGTGGGTGAGTCTATTAAGGCAGCCTGG
The DNA here is from genome assembly GCA_024291935.2 of Okapia johnstoni. NCBI lineage: Eukaryota > Metazoa > Chordata > Mammalia > Artiodactyla > Giraffidae > Okapia > Okapia johnstoni. The sequence goes on from CM044326.1 coordinate 30,189,573, forward strand.
TATTCCTCCCACCCCCACTCTCCCCATCCACTTCAGGTCTGTCCAGGAGCCAGGAAAGAAGCAGAATACTGATGATTCAAGAGCAGGAGCAATCAGGGGGTTTGCTTTGTGAGGCTGGGTGGCCCAGGGCTGAGCTTGAGGGAACTATTTGTTCTTGGGAAGCTGGCAAGTTTCTCTCTGGCAGCATGATCCCATCTCTGGCAGGTGTGCAGCACTGCACTTGCCTGAGAAGGGCATGTTCATGGGAGAATCTTAGGCACTGTGGGGTGGGGGCCACAGCTACTCTGCCCATGAGCAAATCCAGTCCTAGAGTACAACCAGTGCCAGGGCATTCGAGAAATGCCCTCGTGGGCAACCTGTCAACCACAGCCATATTGTTTGTGATACTCATCACTGCCTGAAGGGGAGGGCATGTCTTGGCAGGATTCACTATTCCCCTTAGACCAGGGGGCATTGAGATGGGGCAAGAACTTTGGCTGGTAACTGAGAAGAAGCTGAGCCTGGGTCTTCTGACTACCAGCCAGGAAGCAGGACCCCCTGGACAGTTTTTCTCAAGGACCGGTGACTCCGGAGGTCCAGACCCACCACCCGAGCCTCAAGGAGCTCCTCCATGAGGATCGCTTACGGGAACATCTGTGGCGACCATGTTGGAAGAGTACCACAAGCCATATTCTTGTTCCTGCAGCCGCGTGGCCAAGTCCTGCTTCTCTCGTCCCCAGCGCCGAGCTGAATCCTCTAACTATAGACATGAAGAGGCATAGATGGAGAACCACTAGGCAGCAGGGCCCCTCCCTGAGAGCTAGGACCGCCTACCTGAGCCTGCTCTTTGGGGAAAAAGCAAAACCCCTGTTCATGTGGGCTAGCTACCTTCCCAAGAGACCTCGGGGTGACAAGAGTGGGTGTAGAGGGACTAAGTGATAGCTTGACTATGATCGATGGATCTTCTCTGAGTTCCACCGGCATACTGAGCCCAGACACTATTACAATGAGTCCAACCAATCCTCCACCACGGGGCTCCAGCCCTCCTTATACGTACGGGAAGCCCTGTCTCACCTCGACCCTTGTCACGAGTTGAGCCCCCAAACTCCTCATGCACTAAGCCCCAAACCTGGTCACACAGGGAGCCCTGATCCTGATCACAAAGTGAAAGTGAAAGTCGCTCAGTCGTGTCCAACTCTTTGCAACTTCATGGACTGTAGCCCACTAGGCTCCTCTGTCCATGGAATTCTCCAGGCAAGAATACTGGAGTGGGTAGTTGTTCCCTTCTCCAGGGGATCTTCCCGACCCAGGGATTGAACCCAGGTCTCGCCACAAGGAAGCCCCCTTGATCACAAATTGAGCCCCAACTCTCCTGACACACAGATCCCAGACCCTCCTCACACACTGAGCCCCAACCCTCCAAACACATGGAGACCTGACCCTTCATACAAGGAGCCCCAACCCAGGTCACAAATGGAGCTCTGACTCTGGATGCAGACTGAACCCTGACCCTCCTCACTGAGCCCAGACATGGTCAAACAGGGAGCTCTGTCCCTGGACAAACACTGAGCCCAGATCCTGGTCACATATGGAGCCCCGACACTGGTCATATACGGAGACCTGACCCTCCAAACACACAGAGCCCCCACTCTCGAGGCTTTACACACTGAGCCTCAACCCTCCTCACGCCCTGAGCCCCAACCTTCTTCTAACAAGCAGACCTGACCCTGGTCACCAGTGGAGCCCTGATTCTTCTCACAGAGCCCTAACCATCCTGAAACACAAATCACTGATCGTGGTCACAAAGCAAGCCTTGACCCTCTTCACGCTTGGAGTCCCAACCTCCTCATACAGGGAGTCCCGACCCTAGCAAACACTGATCACCAGTGCCAGACACACACAGAGCTCTGACCCTGGTCACACAGGGAATTCCCATCCTGCTCACGCATGGAGATTTACCTGAGCCCAACCCTACCCTAACATGCAGCCTTGACCCTGGTCACAAAGGGAACCCTGACTTTCTTCACACACCGAGCTCTGACGCTCCTCACACAGGAAATCCAAACCCTAGACCAAAACTGATTACAGAGATGTCCCTGTCCCCAGCAGTTGAAAATCTGCTTTGCAATGCAGGGGACGCAGGCAAGCTAAGGTCCCACATGCCTTGGGGAAACTAAGCTCGTGTGCCACAACTACTGAGGCTGCGCTCTCCACAACTAGAGTCTGTGCCCTGCAAGGAAAGATCCCGCATGACACAACGAGGACCCCATGTGCTGCAACTAAGACCCGATGCAGCCGAATAATAAACAAACATTAAAAATAAAACCACCCATCACCAACCCTCGACACACACTGGACCCCAACCCTGATCACACAGGGAACCCCGACCCTAGTCACACACCAGTCCCTGGTCACAAAATGGAGCCCCCAATCCTGGTCACAAATGGACCCCTGACCCTGGATGCAGACTGAGTCCTGACCCTACACATATGCACTGAGCCCAAATGTGGTTAAATAGGGAGCCCTGATACTCCAAATACAGGGAGTCCCAATCCTGGTCATGAATGGAGTCCTGACCCTCCTCACACATACAGCCCTGATCCTTTTCGAACAGAGTCCCGGTCTGGTCACAAGTGGACCCAAACCTTCCTCAAACTTGGAGCCTTGACCCTCCTCACACACGGAGTCCCCAACCCTCCTGTAATACGGAGGTGCAGCCAGGTCTCTGACTGAGTGGAGACTCCCTGGCCTGTGTGACCCCTTCACCTCACCTACCTGGCTTTCCAGAGACAAGATCCGGCTCTGAGCTCGTTCCAGCTTGGCCAGGAGGTTAAACTTGTCTGAATTATTGGCAAGGAGATCCTGTGGGCAAAGCAGAAATTCACACATGGTCCCTGCCGGGGGCTGTAGCTGTGTGAGCTTGGGAGGCCAGGTGACGCTGAGGGAGAAAGCAGCCAAGTCCAGGCTCCAAGTTCAGCTCCCAGCACAGAGCCTTAGTTGTTGTTCAGTTGCTCAGTCATGTCCAACTCTGCAGAACCTCAGGCTCAGGGCCAAAATCCATGCCCAGGGTTTCACACTTGATATGTGCCTTTTTCACAGCTGTTCTCCCCACATATTTTGAGTGTATGATATTTTTGTACATCAATTAAAAATTTTAAAATATACTAGGGAGGACTTCTCTGGTGGCTCAAGGGTGAAGAACCCATCAGTGCAAGGTACACAAGTTTGACCCCTGATCTGGAAAGATCCCACCTGCTGCGGAAGCAAGTAGGCCCATGTGCCACAACTACTGAGCCTGTGCTCTAGAGCCTGGGAGCCACAACTACTGAGCCCACATGCCTAGAGCCTGTGGTCTGCAACAAGAGAAACCGCTGCAATGAGAAGCCCATGCACCACAATGAAGAGTAGCCCCTGCTCACTGCAGCTGGAGAAAGCCCACACACAGCAACGAAGACCCAGCACAGCCATAAATAAACTTTTTTAAGAAAAATGTATTCATACTAGGGAGCACGAGGTTAGTGCACAGAAGGGAATCTTGAGCTGGGGGGTCTTTCTGTAAAGTAAAGGATCTGCTTGTAAAGTGAGGGTTCCCTGTCTTCCGCACTTTACCTGGATGTCCATGCATCGAGGGTGCTTTCGAACAGAACTCACCTCCTGCGAATCCTGGGATGAAGAGAAAAACTGCTGTGCCCAGCCCACCTGGCTTTTGTAATTCCAAATGTTCGATCTCTGGGTTTGCATAAAGCAGGGACACCTGTGACAGCCTCAGAAGGAGAGAGGGTCCAGGGACACCCACCTGTGCAGGCAGGGTGCCCCTGGAGTGGCCCGGGGCTTCTGTCTGTTGCAGCCTCTCTGCCAGGTCTCCTCTTGCTCCCAACTCCCCAGGGTCCACGTGGGCTCAGGGAAAGGGCTCTCCAAGGCTGTACCAATCCCAGGAAATGCTCCAGGATGGAGTTCTGAGAGCCCTGTGTGGAGCCCCACTGCAAGCCAGCCAGGCGGCAAATGGAGTCAGGGGTCAGCTAGGGGCTTGCTTGCTCTCCCAGGATACTAGATGAGGGTAAGGGTGAAGCTTTCAGACTCGTGAGTGTTCCCCAGGGGAAAAGAGCCAAGGCCTGAGAGCTGGAGACTCTCCAGAGACTCCAGGCACACAGAGATTCCAGATTCCCATTCCCTGGGAAACATAGCTCCTGGTCTGGGGCTTCACCTCGGATTGTGTGGTGAGTGGTTTCTGGTACCTGGTGACCTGGGTAGGCAGGCCCAGGACCAGGCTTGTGCTGGTGGCTCTTACCGGCAGGGCCTGCGGCTGCAGAATGATGGGGGCTGACTGGTGGCGGTTCTTGTCCAGCTCTGCCCACAGCCTTGAGTTTTCCGTGAGCAGCACTGAGTAGACGTCAACAGGCAGATTCTCGCTCGTAGGACCCGGGGGAAGGCCAGAGGCAGAGAGTATGGGGAGGGCTGTGAATGTGGCCATAGATGTGCATGAGATAGGCTTTCCTGCCTCCATGTGCCTGGTCCAACCTGCTCAGTGTGTTCCTTCTTTCTGCTCGTCCTCTGCTCCCCAGCCTGCTATGGCTCCCTACTGCCAGTGAGATCAGGTCCACATGCCTCCTGAGGCCATCGTTCTAGGCTCCTTAGAATCTGACCCGGGTGATCTCCCTAATCACTGGCCCACCCTTTGTCCTGGGTCTGTTTCAGCTCCTCATCTCTACCTTTCCTCCTTTCTCTGCTTCTGGCATCCTTACTCCCTGGGCCAGGGCCTGTCTGTTTCCCCTCCCAAGGTTGCCTTCTCATCTCTCATGCTACCACAGGGTTCCTGAAAGGCGGGCCCAACTTTCATTGTTTGTTAAAGGCCTTCAAAAATGCCCCCCCAGTGACACCCCCATGCAGTGGAGGCTGTCACAGGGCTGGGCTTACGGGGGTCCCCGATGGGGTGGCACAGAAATCCTTTGCTTGAGCTGACCTGATCCCGTGTGACCTGGTTCTTTTCTGCTCATCAGAGCTGCCTCGGATAGGCAGTTCTAGATGGCTTTGGTTAACGTCGATGGAGAAAACAAATCATGGACTTAACCAAAATACTTTTTTTCTGTTTATTTTGTAGAAGCAGACTCTTTGAAGATATAGGGAGATGAGTATATAATTTGTAGAGCCCTGAAGTTAAGAAGTTGGGAACTGCTGCCTGGGAAAGCCCCACTTTGCAGGTAGCTCATCTCTGTTCACTTGAGTCTCAGGGCTGCTTCTGGAAGGTCAGAGCCTCTTTCTAGTGTGGTTCACACGCTGTGTCCCCTCCCTTGTGTTCTGAGGGGCTTCCTGGCAGGAGAAGGGAGTTCAGGGGACCTCTGGAAATGCTGAGTGTCTGGATGAATGGGGAACTAGCACCCTCGGGGCAGTTTGAAGGTGCTGCTGACACTGAGAGGCTCCAAGAAGGCAGGGCCTCCAGGGGCAGGTCAGCAGCCGGGAAGCAGACTCACACATGCTGGGCTTTCCCTGCGGCTTGTCCTGCAGGGGCTCGCTCCTCTTGCGCAGCTTGTCCTCCAGCACTCGCTCCATCTTCTCGATCACCTGGAGGGCGGAGCACAGAGGCTGGGCTGGCCTGGGGGCACCACACCTTCCCCTCAGTGGCTGGGTCCGGACAGCCTGGCCCTTCTGCCACCTGCCTTCTCCTGGTGCCTCACGGTCTCCTCCAGTGCCTTCATCTTCTGCAGCTTGTCCTGGTAGCGCTTCAGCAGCGCAGCCTGTGGCTGCTGAGCCTGGGGTAGGAGGAGCAGCTCCTTTTCTCGATCATTCTTCTGATGGTGGTGGTGGCGGGGGAGAGAAGGGAAAAGAGGGGGAACAGGGGTGCCCTTGGCCCTGAGGGTCCATCCCAGCCCCCTCTGCTCAGTCCTCCACTGCCCTGGCCCCCTGGCCCCTATGTCCCTCTCCCTTCTACTTTCAGACACTTCCTTCCTAGCGCCCTTCCCCTCTGCCCTCCGAGCCCTGGCTTACTCGAATCAGTTCACTCTGCAAACGCTGCACCTTGTCCTTCAGCTTCTTCATGTCAAGCTCACTCAGCCGCAGTTTCTGCTTCATGGACGCTGGTGGTGGTGGAGAAGCTGGCTCAGGGAGGAGGCACCTCCCAATTCAAATTCGAATACTTGGGTGGGGGGGCAGGTGTCTCTCAGTCCTGGGGTTTGAGACAGGACTGGACTCTCAATTTCCCACCCTGGAGAGACTGCAGGCTCCTATTGATTAGCCTGTGTCCCACAGAATGCACACCTAGGAGAGGCCCCTACCTCCCTGTTCCCTTGGTGGCCTGCACGCCCCTCACCCAAGTTCTGGGCCTCGTCAGGGCTGGCTGACTCCTCTTCTACCTCCTTCTGGGCCAGCTGGCTCCTCAGCATGCGATTCTCTGCCTCCAGGACGCTGGCCTGTTTCCGCAGTGACAGGATGTCCTCTGCCATCTTCTGCATGGCCCGCTGGTAGTTATTCATCTCCTGCAGACCCCAGAGCTCAGAGCTGAACCCCCAGCCCCACTGTGGCTGCCACCCAACATTGACATTCACACTTGGAGGTCAGTGGGTCACTCCCGAGGGCCAAAGAACAGAGAGAATCGCAAGCTGTGCCCTCAAGTCTTAGCAACTCTTTGGAGGGGTGGTCATGACAGGGTCTTCACCCCTCCTGATCAGTGAGAAGAGCTGTGTAAATGTGCTCTTCTGGGGGCTTACATCTTCTCCTGAGATGCCTTCTAGGGGGGACCCAGGCTTCAGACACCAGTGAGGAAGCCCCTGAGCGATGGAAATTTGAAAAGCTCCATGCCAGCTCTCCAGGGCCTGGCTAAATCAGGGCCATTCTCATCTTCTCCCTTCTCCTTTCTTCCTTCTCTAATCCCTCTTCTTCCTCGTGTCACTGAGAACCCAGGGAAGAATCTCTGAAATCTCCCTGATTGCCCCTTGGGAGCTGCCCCTGGGCACCAGCCTTCCAACCAGCCCAGAGGTCATGAAGGGACATGGGGTAAGCCTGGGAGACCCAGATAAGGACTCAGGGTCAGCACTGGGATCCAGCTATAGCATCCAGGGTATGAGGTGGGGCCAGGATGCCAGGCTCTGTCATTAGGTTAGGAGTAACAGCAATACTAATATCTGGTGTCCATTGAGCACTTACCATGTTCTAGGTCAGGCCCACCTCCTTCATTTAGCCTGTGAGAATGGGTTCTATTATCACCCTCATCTTACCGATGATGAAGGCAAGGCCCAGAGAGGTGAGCAGCCTGCTCAGTCACAAAACTAATGAGTGGCAGGGTCAGGGTCTGAAATCCAGGCCTGCTGGCCCTTGAATCCTTGTCCTTAAACACTGTGCAATCCTGTCACGATGCCCCCATACAGGGAAACTTCACAATATGTTGAGAAGTGATGAAAACAGGTTACTACAAAGAATTATGATCTCACCTTGGGAAAAAAAATTCATGTTTGCCCTTGTGTGTACATAGGAGAATTCATAGGTTATATTTACAGTATTTGTTTTATAATCAGAAATTCCCTACTGTTATTTACAAACACTTTTGTGAAGGTAGTTTCTTAAATATAAACAGCACAACAAAATAGAAAAGAGAGACTCAAAACGTGAAGCCAGAAAGGTCCACGGAGAGGGAGGAGGTAGGAGCTAGGTTGGGGGTGGAGCAGGAGGAGGGAAGCGAGGCCAGGGGGAGCTTGCCAAGCCCTGGTGGCCTGTGGCCTTCCTGAGATTGTGCAGGCCTTGCAGGCGGGGGGTGGAGGCTCCAGCCAGGAAGGGGCTCCCAAGGCCTCGGGAAGCAGAGCTCGGTCCCCAACTCCCACCTGGGCCCCATGCTGACTTGGGATGTGGCCTGGCTCCCAGTCACTGCCTCCAACCTGTTGCATGGTGGGCCGCTGGCTTCCCGGGGTGGGGTTTCCAGACAGCAGGGGCTCATCAGATACCACTTGTCACCTGCTGCTGTCTAGCCTTCTGGCTAGACTGCCTCTGAATGGTGCCAGCACTGGACCCATCTCCCCAACATCTGCCCCAGTCAAGTTTCAGGTCTTGGCTCCTGTAGATCTGCCCATCTGGTGCCCTCAGACAGTTGTGTTAACTAAGACACTCAGCCCAGAGACTGCACCCCCACAGGGCTTTATGGCCTGGCCGCAGGCAGAAACCCAGCTTGGCTACTGACTCACTGAGGGAGCTTGGACAAGCCCCTTCATCTTGCTGAGCCTCAGATTCCTCTGGCAGGAGGAGCATGGAGCTGCTGCAAGCTAAGAGTTCAGGGGCCCTGCCTCAGGCAGGCAGGCCTTGGAGGCAGAAGTTCCCATCCCACCCCATCTCTGTTCTAGTACCAGCTTTTGTTAACAGGTCAGACCCCTTCTTCTTCGTCCTTGCTACCCTCAGCCTGGGTTCCCTTACTCCCTCCTCTGCTATGCTCTACATATTTAATGTATAGCCGCCCCTTGATGGACAGGGTTTTGGGAGGCTCAGTAGACAGTCAAGAGGAATCACATGATATTTTTGGAAAAGGAAATTCATCTCTCCTTTCCCTCCCTAGCCTAGTTCAGGCTCTTCTCATGTCTTCTCTGAACAATTACAGCAGTATGCAAGTGGGTTTCCTTGATTTAGAATTATCTTTTAGAGAAAACACAACTCGTCCAAGAAAACAAGTTCAAGGATGCCTCACACACTGCAATTTGTGATTTTATTCTAGGAAATGCTCAGTCTCTGGATACAGGCAGTACTTACAAGGAATGACCTAGATTCAATTGTTCTGAGGCAGAGATGTCCACACTGTATTTTTAAGTAAAAAAAAAAAGTAACAATGTGGCAGATTAATATGATCACATCCCAACTGGTATGTGTATGTGTGAATGCACATGTGCACATGTGTGCATGAATGCATGCATACAGAGGTATAGTAACAGTAGTAACTGCTCAGTTTGGGAAGGAAAAGGAACACTTGCTTAATCTCTGCATTTTTCTAAGAATTTATCCATGTTATTCATCTAATTAAAAAAAATTTAAATCGAAATACATTGAGGGCTATACCATGTTCACAGATTGAAAGATGAAATGTTTAAAGAGTTATTCTTCCTTAAACTGATTCATAGATTCAATGTATTTTCAATTAAGATCATAACACTCTTGTATATGTGGAGAAATAGATGAAGTGGTTCTATGAGAAATAAAAAGAACAAGTATGTCCAAAATACTTCTGAAGAGAAACAGGTGGGAAGACTTGCTCTGTCAGCTGTCAAGATTTATGATAAAGCTACAGTAATTAAGACAGGGTAATATAACCGCAAAGTTTGGTAAGCAGGCCAAAGGATGAGAGAGCCCTAATACAGATCAACAGATGTATGGACTCTTAACATATGATGGTGTTACAGGGTGGTAGGGAAAGGATAGTAATTTTAATAAAAGGTGCTGCATCAATTTGATATCTATCTGGAGAAAAGGGAAAATTGACTCCTATTACATACCATAATTAAAAATAAATCCTGATGGACTGTAGATCTAATTGTAAAAGGTAAAACAGTAAAGCCTCCAGGAGACAAGGATAAGAATATCTTTATGAACTTGGGGTAGGGAAAGGTTTTTCAAAACAGGACATCTCAAAAAAAGGGGAGATTCCCTGGTGGTCCAGTGGTTGAGATGCGGGCCTTCACCACTATGGACCCAGGTTCAATCCCTGGTCGGGGAACTAAGATCCTACTAGTCACACAGTGTGGCAAAAAACAAAACAAAACCCAAAACAAAAAAACCCCAACCAAAATATGCCTAAAAAGCACAAATCAGGATGGAAAAGACCGATAAATTGATACATTTCAATTAAGAAATTTTATTCATGTAAATACATCATTAACAGGGTGAAATGGGCAAGAAAAGTGGGAGAAGATACTTGCAACAAACACAACCAAAGATGAACTCATATTCAGATATAAAAACAACTCCCAGGCTTTTCTGGTGGTTCAGTGGTAAAGAATCCACCTGCCAATGCAGGAGACACAGGGTTGATCCCTGGTCCAGGAAGATCCCACATGCTGCAGAGCAACTAAGCCCAAGGGCTCAGCTATTGAGCCTGTGCCCTAGATCCCGGGAACCACAACTACTGAAACCCAAGCACCCTAGAGCTCATGCTCCACAACGAGAGAAACCACCACAGTGAGAAATCCGTGAACCACAACTAGAGCGTCGTCCCTGCTCAAAGCAACTAGAGAAAACTCTGCACAGCCACGAGGACCCAGCATAGCCAATGAATACATAAAACATAAATAAATAAAATTATAAAAGACAACTCTCACAAATCAATAAGAGAAAGACAGACTATGCAGTAGAATAATGGACAAGAGATTTGAACTGACCCTCAACAAAATAAGCCAATAAGCATCTGAATTGGTGGCCACCCTCATTAGTCCTTTAAAACCAAAAAGATTCTGCTATACACCGCCACATTGACTAAAACAAAAACAAAACAACCCTGACCATATCAAATGTTGGTGATGATGTAGAACAAGTAGAACTCTTAGTCCCTGCTGGGGGAACGTGAAGTGCCACCATCCTTTCACAGATCTGTTCGGAAACTGGATTCTATTCAAGTTGAACGCCTGCATAGCCTATGATCTGGTAATTATGCTCCTGAGTATATACCCCCCAAAAATGCACATGAGAATGCATCAAGAAGCTGGTATAAGAACATTACTAGCAGTATTATTTGTAATAATCTTAAACTGGAAATAACACAAGTACCCATCGCAGTAGAATGGTGGGAGAGTCATATGATAAGATGCTACACAGCAATTCCAATGAATGAATGATGGTCACGGAAAACCACATGGAGGAAGCTCTCAAACTAATTGTGAGCAAAAGAAGTCAGACACAAAGTACCTACTCTACAATTCCATATAGATTTTCTCTGAAAGCAAGTAAACTTTAACGTGTTAGAAATCTGGGTATTAGATCTCCTTGGGAAGGCAGAGAGATGACGAGGGCATGAGGGAGCTTCTGGGGGGCCGGCAGTGTTCTTCTTGACCTGTAGGACCTGTAGGGGGTTACATGTGTGTGTTCACCTTGTGATGATTCATCCCTTGAATACATTTATGTTTTGCGTGTTTGTTTGAATGGGTGTTGTACCTCTCATTAAAAAGTTAAAAACGTTTAATGAATTAAAAAATAAATGAAATCCTGGTTCAACTTTGGTTAAGTACAGGAAGCCTCCACATTGCCACCCCTTTGGAGATCATCCTGGTTCTCAGCAATAGTGGGTTCCTTTCCAGCCCTGAGCTTTGTAGGCTCCCTGTGGGCCCTGGTTCTGGGCCCTGATCGCAGCCTCTCCACACTGTGAGGCTTACCCAGTCCTGTCCGGGAGAAATGGCCAGATCTTCTCTACCTCCCTGGCAGGGCCCTCTGAGAGCAAGCAGGCCACACACTGACCCTTGTTGAGGGCCGAAAGGATGCCTCAGAACATCCTATGAGACTCAGATTAATTCAGGTCTCCCATTGCCTGAAAATGTGAAGTGAGCCTTTGCACCCAGACCCTGCTAAAACCTGTGCTCTTTGCACCTACTGGATTGAGGAAGGTTGGGGCTTCACCCAGAGGGAAGAAGACTGAGATCCTGCCTTGACAGTAGCTGAATATGTCTACAGAAATTGAGGGGCACTGATGGGGGAGGTGGCCAGCACAGGCACCAGTGTCCATATGATGTCCCAAGGTCCCAGGGTACCCTCTGTCCCTGATGCCAAGGTTTCCTGGGGTGGAGATGGAAGAAGGGCATCCCCAGCTTGCTCCTTAGGGAGCCAGAACTGCACAGGTCTCCCTGTGTTGGGACAGGTAGGCATGCAGCCTGCCTAGCACAATGAGAAAACTGCTGGCCTGATCCCATTGCTGCTTCACCAGCTTCTCCTGCCCAAGGTAGGGGTGGAGGGAGAGAGGTCCTGGGCAGGGAAGAACCCTCCTGGAGGCTGGGGTCCGGGCACCTTAGTCTATGTGTGTGCGGGTGGGGAGGGCTGAGATCATCACGGCTGTGGTTCAGAATGAGCTCCTGAGGTTTGGAGCAGCTTTCTTCCTGCCCTGCTTCAGCTTAGAGGCGAAGTCTAAGGCTTGGCATTCAAGGCCTCTTACAAGCCACCCCCTTATGCCCATCAACCCCGCCCTTCCCCTCCAGCACTCTTATCTCCCCCTTCAGATCTCTACTCAGGCTGAACTATTAATATCTGCAGAGAACCTCTCCCCTATTTCCACTACCTAATCTTTGATCTTTTATAGTCCACTCAGTATTTGTAGTCTAAGGGACTGCAAGGAGATCAAACCAGTCAGTCCTAAAGAAAATCAATCCTGAATATTCATTGGAAGGACTGATGCTGAAGCTGAAGCTCTAATACTTTGGCCACCTGATGTGAAGAACTGACTCATTGGAAAAGACCCTGGTGCTGAGAAAGATCGACAGCAGGAGAAGGGGACGACAGAGGATGAGATGGTTGGATGGCATCACTGATTCGATGGACGTGGGTTTGAGCAAGTCCGGGAGATGGTGAAGGACAGGGAAGCCTGGTGTGCTGCAGTCCATGGGGTCGAAAAGAGTTGGACATGACTGAGTGAATGAACAACAACAACAGTGATTTGTAATTGCATGAGGACTGGTAGTGTGTGTGCTCTTGAGTGTGCACATGTGTGCACCTGTGCACGTGTGCGTGGAGGGAGTCCTGGGGAAGGGGCTGTGGCCTTGGCCTACCCCACGGGTCTAATCAGCTCCTCTTCTTATTCAGGGCTCACCCTTTCTAATACCCTATTACTTCTCACTCAGGAGTCCTGGGGGTAAACAAAGCTCCATTCTTAACACCCCTCCTCCTTGACAAAGAAAGAAAGATGAGGTCCAGAGGAAGGGAAAAAAGAAATGGAGAAGGACAGTGTGGTTCCTGCTGAAGTGGGGGGGGAGCCCTTACATCAGCCACATGGCCTATGGGTTCTTGGGGGCTCCATCCCTCGGAGGTTAGCCCTACTGAGCTTCCACGGGCCACGCCACCACCCCCAGCTGAATCTCCCCTGGAGGGGTGGAGAGGGACCTGGCCCTGGATCACCCTCCCTCAGGCTCTACTCTTGCCGGCTCCCTCTGTCCCAGGGGACCCAGAGGGGAGGCAATCTGCCTTCCTCTCCAACTCCGCTCAGCCTCACAGCTGAGCCATGCTTCTAGACGGCAGCCCTGACCTCTCCCCACAGATTGGGCTGGGCTCCCGGCTCAGGGCCACATTCTGCGTCACAGTGCAGCCTTGAGAAAACCCAGGACACCATGACCCAGATTCCTGCGGTGCGCTGCCCCTCCACTTGCCCCCGCCCCCTCCAGCTCCCTGGCTGCTCCGGTGTGGGGGTTGTGGGCAGGACGTCAGCCTCACTCCTATTTCTCTGGACCTGCACATCCTCTAGGGACAAGGACTCTACCTGTGCCTGACCCTGAGTGCCCACTGTACCCTCCTCATCCACTGATAACCCCACTGGGACCCCAGCTCTCTGAGCAGCTGAGGTGAGGAGTGCCAGGTGGCCCTGGGTTCACATAACTCTCCTGTACAGGGTGCTGGTGGCCTTTGCTGCACAAACACCTCCTCTCTGGCTCTGGAAGGGTAGTAAGTGTGCTCTGAGCTTCAGTGTCCTCATCTGTGGAATGGGAAAATTGTCCCATCTCAAGCGGTGGCTGTGGAGTCAGGAAGTGTGATGAGGGCCTTCCTGGCTCTGGTATGCAGGCTGCCTGAAGACGCCACATCCCATTTTTGGTTTTTGGCCACACCTTGGCTTCAGGGATCTCAGTTCCCTGACCAGGGATTGAACCTGGGCCACAGCAGTGAAAGCCTGGGATCCTAACCACTAGGCCACTAGGGAATTCCCTCTGCCTCCTGTCTTTGTACCACTTTTGATAGCATACAAACTGGATACAAAGTAGAAATCACCTTACACATATAAAGAATGGGTGAGACAATGAGGAATTATTGACATAGATTTAAAAAAAGCATCTGTGCGATAGCTCTGAGTACCAAGTCCAGAAGGTATGATCATCTGACGGCTCCCATTTTATAGAAGCTGAGCCCAGCATCCACCTCACCCTCTCTCACCTTTAATAAAGGAGGAGGGGCAGCAGTGATCTTCTGCAAAAGCCTGAAGAGGGCAATGCTTGCCCCTCTTCCCCACAAAGAAGTTTCTTATGGTGGAATCAGAGGCACTTCAGCCACTGATGTTCAAATATCACTTTGGCCACAACCAACTATGTTGACCAAAGTGAAAGTCGCTCAGTGGTGTCTGACTCTTTGTGACCCCATGGACTATACAGTCCATGGAATTCTCCAGGCCAGAATACTGGAGTGGGTAGCCTTTCCCTTCTCCAGGGGATCTTCCCAACCCAGGGATCGAACCCAGGTCTCTTGCATTGTAGGTGGATTCTTTACCAGCTGAGCCACAAGGGAAGCCCAAGAATACTGGAGTGGGTAGCCTATCCCTTGTCCAGCAAGTCTTCCTGACCCAGGAATCAAATTGGGGTCTCCTACATTACAGGCAGATTCTTTACCAACTGAGTTATCGGGGAAGCCCAGGTACGCCTTATACCTTCACTGTTCAGATGGGGAACCGGAGGCTAGAAGGCAGCAGTGTGCCCAAGGTCACAGAAACTTAGTTATAAAGCCTTGACTGGGAGCAGCTCAGTAAACACCCAGTAAACCAGCACTTGCTGAGTGCCATGTGTGAGCTATGCTGGGGCTTCGGAGCCCAGGGGAGCCCAGACTGTTCCAGGCTGTGGTGGGCTCCCCTCTATACTGAGGAGGTGGCAAGAAGTGCCTGTGATAGAGGGAAACTCAGAGGAGGCTCTTAACCCAGCCTCGGGGCAGGGTAGGGCAGGGAGGCTTCCTGGAGGAAGTGATCATCTGAGTTGACTTTTGGGAATGAGCTCTCTGGAGGTGGGGAGAGGGCTCTCCGGGCAAAGGAGTATATACCGCTCAGTTGATCAGTCATGGCTGACTCTTTGGAACCCCAGGGACTGTAGCTTGCCAGGCCTCTCTGTCCATAGGATTCTCCAGGCAAGAATACTGGAGTGGTTGCCCTTTCCTCCTCCAGGGGATCTTTCAGACCCTGGAGATGCAGAGTCTTCTGCATCTCTTGCATTGGCAGGTGGATTCTTTACCATTGAGCCACCTGGGGAGCCCCTGGGCAGAGGAGATGCTGTGGCAAAGACAAGGAGGTGAGAGAGAGTGAGATTAGGAACAAAGCAGATGAGAGCAGGGTGTGGGGAGGAGAGATAGGGGTTCAGCTGGAGAGGTAGCCGGGCAGACAGAAGACAGCATTGAAGGCCAGTCTCAGGGCCTAGGACTCTGTTCTGAAGGCCACGGAAGGGTCTAAGCTGTGGGGCAGGGGTGCCTGTGACAAGACCTCTCAGGATGCTGAGCCCAGAAGACAAATCAGGAGAATGAGGGCTAAGAACAGTGAGCCAGGGGAACTCGTTGGGACCTGTATCAGAGGGAGGCAGTGGGTCTTCAGGGGAGGAGGTGCGTGCATGGAGCAAGGAGGCTGAGGAGTTGGCCTGAGGTGCGGCACAGGCTGGGTGGGAGGTACCTGTGTGGCCTCCAGGTGAAGGTGGTCACAAGCAGCTGATGGGGGTAAGCTTCTAAAGAATCTCAGTTCAGTTCAGTTGCTCAGTCACGTCCAACTCTTTGCGACCCCATGAATTGCAGCACGCCAGGCCTCTCTGTCCATCACCAACTGCCGGAGTCTACCCAAACTCATGTCCATCGAGTCAGTGATGCCATCCAACCATCTCATCCTCTGTCGTCCCCTTCTCCTCTTGCCCCCAATCCTACCCAGCATCAGGGTCTTTTCCAATGAGTCAACTCTTCACATGAGGTGGCCAAAGTATTGGAGTTTCAGCTTCAACATCAGTCCTTCCAATGAACACCCAGGATCGATCTCCTTTAGGATGGATTGATTGGATCTCCTTGCTGTCCAAGGGACTCTCAAGAGTCTTCTCCAACACCACAGTTCAAAAGCATTAATTCTGCAGTGCTCAGCTTTCTTCACCGTCCAACACTCACATCCATACATGACCACTGGAAAAACCATAGCCTTAACTGGACGGATTTTTGTTGGCAAAGTAATGTCTCTGCTTTTAAATATGCTATCTAGGTTGGCCATAATCCTCCTTCCAAGGAGTAAGTGTCTTTTAATTTCATGGCTGTAATTACCATCAGCAGTGATTTTGGAGCCCCAAAAAATAAAGTCTGACACTGTTTCCACTGTTTCCCCATCTATTTGCCATGAAGTGATGGGACCAGATGCCATGATCTTAGTTTTCTGAACGTTGAGCTTCAAGCCAACTTTTTCACTCTCCTCTTTCACTTTCATCAAGAGGCTCTTTAGTTTTTCTTCACTTTCTGCCATAAGGGTGGTGTCATCTGCATATCTGAGGTTACTGATATTTCTCCCGGCAATCTTCATTCCAGCTTGTGTTTCTTCCAGCCCAGCGTTTCTCATGATGTACTCTGCATATAAGTTAAATAAGCAGGGTGACAATATACAGCCTTGACGTACTACTTTTCCTATTTGGAACCAGTCTGTTGTTCCATGTCCAGTTCTAACTGTTGCTTCCTGACCTGCATACAGGTTTCTTAAGAGACAGGTCAGGTGGTCTGGTATTCCCATCTCTTTCAGAATTTTCCACAGTTTATGGTGATCCACACAGTCAAAGGCTTTGGCATAGTCAATAAAGCAGAAATAGATGTTGTTCTGGAACTCTCTTGCTTTTTCGATGATCCATCAGATGTTGGCAATTTGATCTCTGGTTCCTCTGCCTTTTCTAAAACCAGCTTGAACATCTGGAAGTTCACGGTTCATGTACTGCTGAAGCCTGGCTTGGAGAATTTTCAGCATTACTTTACTAGCATGTGAGATGAGTGCAATTGTGCGGTAGTTTGAGCATTCTTTGGCATTGCCTTTCTTTGGGATTGCAACGAAAACTGACCTTTTCCAGTCCTGTGGCCACTGCTGAGTTTTCCAAATTTGCCGGCATATCGAGTATAGCACTTTCACAGCATCATCTTTCAGGATTTGAAATAGCTCAACTGGAATTCCATCACCTCCACTAGCTTTGTTCGTAGTGATGCTTTCTAAGGCCCACTTGACTTCACATTCCAGGATGTCTGGCTCTAGGTGAGTGATCACACCATCGTGATTATCTGGTTGTGAAGATCTTTTTTGTACAGTTCTTCTGTGTATTCTTGCCACCTCTTCTTAATATCTTCTGCTTCTGTTAGGTCCATACCATTTCTGTCCTTTAAAGAATCTCAGCTGGAGATAAAGGGGTGGGAAGAGAGCCTCCCAGGTGTGATGGAAACCTTGAAGGGAGGAGATTTTCCAGAATCAGAGGAAGTGTAGGGTAGGGAGAGGGTTTCAAGGACAAAGGAAAAGGTTGGTGGTGGGACTGGAGCCTTCAAGTTCAGGGAAATTGCCAGAGGGGTGGGAGGAAAAGGGGTGGGTGGAGGCTGGCTTGGCTAAGGCCAAAGAGCTTAAGAAAGGAGGGGAGATAGCCTTCTGCTTTGGATAATGGCACATGCAGTAATATAGACCAACTTTCCCTGTAGATAACCTACAAAGCTGGATACAAAGTAGAAATCACCTTCTTAAACATATAAAGGACTGGTGTGACTGTAAGGAATTAATGGACATAGGTAAGAGAGGAGGTTGGGGTGGCGTGGAGGAACCCACACAGTAGAATACTATACAGCAATGTAAAAGAGGACCCACAGCACCCAGCAACCATACAGATGATTCTCACACATAAAGCTGAGCAAATGAACCATACGCAAACTCAAACATACATGGCATGATGCTTTTTATAGAATGTTAAAAACAGGGACTGTTAGGCCATAGTGATTAGGGAGGTGTACAGAGATGTTGATAGTATAAAGAAATAAAGCAAATGGGACTTCTCTGGTGGTCCCGTGGCTGACTTGGCTCTCAGTGCAGGGGCTTGGGTTTGATCCCTGGTTAGGGAGCTAGATCCCATGTGCAGCCAACTAAAAATCCTCATCCTCCAGAAAACCCCCTCTCCATCCCTAGGTCTCTTTTCCACCCTGTATCCTCAGCTAAGGATGCCACATACCACAACTAAGACCCAGCGCAGCCAAATAAATATTAAAAAAAAAAAGAAGAAGAAGAAGCAGCAGAGTATAAGACATGACCGGGTCCAGGGGTCACGTCTAGGAGATGAGCAGCAGCAGGGGCTTGTGGTGTTGGTGATGTTCCATTTCTAGACCTGAGTGGTGGTTTCATGGATGTTTACTTTAAGATAATTTGATTGTGTTTAATTTTTCTGTTCAGCACAATTGTCTCCATAGGGGTTGTATTTCACAATTTGAAAGGGTTTTGATAAAAGATGAGGTTCACTAGCTTCCCAATCTGCAGAGGGAGCCTCTAGGCATGACCTCAAGGAAATGGCCCCTGTTGACCTTGGCCAGCACTCTGAGTACCAGGAGGAGGCTATGCAGGAGGAGGACAGAGGATGAGAAAGGACAGAGGTAGCTGGGGATACAGGGTGGAAGAGAGATCTGGGGATGGAGAGGGGGTTTTCTGGAGGATGAGGAGACATGCAGGGAGAGGTGTTTAGGGGTCATGGATTGGAGCAGAGGGATTGAGGGGATTGGTGGGGGCTTCATGCTCCAAGGGGAAGGAAGAATCCTGGGGTGTCTGGATCAAAGGTGGCATGGGTGTCTGCAGGGGGTAGAGTGGGTGCAGAGGGTGGGTGGGGAGACCGAGCCAGGGGGGGTGGGTTTGCAGAGCTGGGCATGCACCCTTCCAACTTTGCCCTTCCCTGGGGAACCAGCCAACATCTGGGTCCCCAGGCCTCAGGGATCCCTGACTGGCTGACTGGCAGGCTACCTGCAGTGTGGTTTGCCTTTGAAGCCGGCAGAGGGCACTCGCCTTCCACAGATGCTCCGGCTTCAGCCTGCAGTGGGAAAAAGGATGGCCTGAGTGGGCCCCATGCTCTTGAGGAGCATGTCTAGGGGTGTCTTGCTGTCCAGCCCCAGGCACACATGTTCTTCCTCCAAGTAGTCCAGCCTGCCATCTCACACCTCCTGCCCCAGAACTCTTATCTAGGAGATTCTGCTGAGAACTACCCATGGAGGCCAGAGAGGTGCAGTAATTTACCTGAGGTCACACAGCAAATCCTGATCCTCAACTGGGACTTCTGTCCTGAGCCAACCCCAGAGAAAATGATGGGGTTGAGCAGGGAGAGATGGGACTTGGGACAAGTGCCATTTCAAAGCACTGAAGTGACCCTGACAGAAGTAACACATACACAGCTGACCATTGCGCCAAAGGAACAGCTGAGAGGGACTTGGATGCAGTTTAAAAAGAGTACGCCACCCCCTCACACATACTCCCCAAAGCCTAAATCTTTACAAGTCCTCTATCCACCCAGGAAGATACACAAAGCCCAGGTTGACCTGTAACGGTCACGGAGCCTCATGACAGCAGTTCCCTTTTGTTGAACGTCTGTCACTGGCCAGGCCCTTTGTATACTTTTTCTCTGACCTGAGCGATGAGTGCACGAGGGAGGCATTTTCAGACCCAAACTTCTGAGGAGGAAACCGAGGCCCAGAGTGGGAGGAGCTGAGTGATGTGTTCAAGGTTGCCCCACTCACAGAGGCAGAGCTGCAATTCTACCTGGGGCGCTCTGGGCATTGTTGAGAGAGGCTTCTATGGAGCCCAGGAAGCCAAGCCTGGGGTAGGGTTACTGAGTTGCCGTCTCCAAGGGGACAGGATGAGATGCCACCCTGCCCTTGACCTTCTCCATTCTCCAAGGACTAGGAGTATCTCCTAGGCAACGTGTCTGCCTGGGGGTAGGTGTGTGTACATTCCCTTCAAACAAGGTGCTTTTGGAACCCTTAGAAGCTGCTTTTTTGAGTCAGAGACAGAAAGATTCCTGCCCACATACCCCCTTATCCTGGTCTGGCCAAGCCTTGGTGTTCCTGGACTCCTACACAAGCAAGGAGGGCCCATTTCTATTCCCTCATAACCCCGCTGCCTTTGTGTGTGTGTGTGTGTGTGTGTGTGTTCGGTCATGTCTGACTCTTCACGACCCTGTGGACTGTAGCTTGCCAGGCTCCGCTGTCCATGGGATTCTCCAGGCCAGAATACTGGAGTGGGTTGCCGTTTCCTCCTCCAGCAAACCTTCCCAACCCAGGGATCAAACCCACGTCTCTTGCATCTCTTGTATTGGCAGGTGGATTTTTTACCATTAGGGCCACTTAGGAAGCCACCAGCCCCTGAGAAACCAGCTAAGAATGTGATATATTCACCTTCCCCTCAGGGATTCCCTCTTCCCCAAAGGGCACAAGGACGGGGCAGCCTCCTCCACTGCTCCTGGCTGACTGGACTGATCTCTGGAGACTTCTGCAGGCAGGCCTCATGGTTCTCTGCTTCTATTATGTTTGGTTTTTCTTTGTGCTGCCTCAACACACAGCCTACCTCTCTGATCCATGAAAGAGGGCTAAAAAGGCCATGCTCCTCTTCTTATTGAATCTAACCTCCCTCCCCGTATAATTGGGTGAGCCTCAGAGACTTTGTAGAATGGCACATTGCAAGGTTCTGGAACTTCTCAAGCCAGGTCATCAGAATCTTCATAGCTTCCACCCTTCCTCCTGGAAGCCTTGCTGTTCCCCCAGAGAAGAACGTCCACTACCCTGAGGTGGCCACGTTGTGAGGAAGCCCAAACAAATTGTGTGGGAGAGAGATGCCTGTCTGGCCCCAGCCTCCCTGGGCTGGGAAGTCATGGCAGCTGGGAACCCACATAACATGGAACGAAACCAGGCCTCCCTGTTGTGCCTCGGTCTAGCTCCTGACCCGCAAAACTGAGAATGAAAAAAAGAAGACATTACTGCTTTAAATTTGGGATGCTTATTATGCGGCAACAGGTAACTGGAACCTTCTCCCTGGCCTCTGGAGCCCTCCAATGGCTCCACGTGCCTGCATAATAAGCGTCCAACTCAATTTCAAGGCCATCTGTCACAACACAACTATATCACCTGGCCACTAACCTCAACGGCCAGCCTTCCTGGGCTCCTCCCTATCTCTGAATCTTACTGCTTCTGTCTAAAAGCCATCCTTGACCTCCACCCCCACTCTAGCTTGGCACTCCTTATCCCACCAGTCTCCGCTTAGCTCCTGGAAAGTGTTAGTTGTTCGGTCGTGTCCGACACATTGTGACCCCATGGTCTGTCCATGGGATTTCCCAGGCAATATTCTGGAGTGGGTTGCCATTCCCTTTACCAGGGGATCTTCCCAACCCAGGGATTGAACCTGGGTATCCTGCACTGCAGGCAGATTCTTTACAGTGTGAGCTACCAAGGAAGCTCTTAGCTCATGGACGATCCTGACGTATGGAAGGACCTCTCCTCCTTTCCACAACCTCTGTTGCCATTCTGGGGAAGTAGGGTCAGGAAGACCCCACCACCACCCTGGACTTGGGGCCAAGGACCCTGCCAGATTTGTCATTTGATGGGCAGAGCTCCTATAGGTCCCCTCAGGATGTCTGGGAGGTTACTCCTGGCTAATCTGTAGCTTTAAGGGGAAATTAACCACATTTCTTTAAAATGGTAACACTCAATTTGCACAAATTGGTGTGGTTTCTGTAGTTCCTGAGATCAGAAGTCTGAGCAAGAGTTCAGTTCAGGGGAGCTGTCTCAGGGAGGCATGGGAGAGGACAGAGGTTGTGCCTGACCACAGCAGTCAACAGCAATTCTGAGATGCTGGACCTGACCTGTGTGATTACTTATAGTGTTTTTGTGGTCTTGAACTTTTGCATATGAATCAAAAGCTTTTTCTACCATGCAGAAGTTCTATGCAGAACTTCAAAATTAATCCAATTGTTGGGTTTATGGTCAATTACATATGACCAGTACTTCTTGGTGGATTTCTCCTCTCTGAGGCTCTAATTGGATAGCTCTTAGGAAATTTATTCTAGAAGAAAGAAGTTGTAGTTCTGTCTGAGTCATTATTGATCTTACTAGATGGAACCCACTTGGCCAATCAATCATACTGGCTCTAAGCAAGATCTTTAAATTTACTCAGGCTCAATCAGAGAAATGACCTAAATTTCAATCAAAGAATACAACTTCTCGATTATTAGGAGGGACCCTCTCTCAGTTTATGGGATGGATTTATACAGCTTACATCAGGCCATTATGGCTTAAACTGAAGGGACCCCCCTTCACTTATGTCAGGGACAGTTAAATCATACTAAGGATAATCAGCCTAATAACACTAGGAAATTGGGGCTGGGTGCCTTACGAACAAGGCCAATACATCATTGCCCTTAAAGATAACGAAGGATACTAAACAGATTGGGTCAGCTGACCAGGGATGTACTGGGAAGCATCTAATGGAAGTTCTTGGCTTAAATTCTTACTTACGACCTTATAAAGCCTACTAGTTATATTAGAGGAGGAAATGGCAACCTACTCAAGTATTCTTGCCTGAATTCCACTGACAGAGGAGCCTGGTGGGATATAGTCCATGAGGTCGCAGAGTCAGACACAACTGAGCAACTAACACTCACTCACATATTATTATATTCTGCCTATTTTACAAGATTATTATTTCTTGTATTCTCCAATGTATGACAGCTACTGGTAAATATGATGACTGGGTGACTTGAAATGACCGACCAGATAAATAGTTCTACCTAAGATCAATGATTGCAATAGTGTAATTGCAGATATGGGAAGAAACAACAACAGGGAATCTTCTCCTGGACCATAACAGATTAGTTAGACATGTCCAGAGACTTTTGGCTGCGGTTAACAGGGCCTAGTCCAGTAATAGTCCATTGAGGGACCCAGCAACGGAATCCCTGCCCGACTCAGCAACAAGCATTTCTACTAAAAATTGGTCATGCTACGCCTCCCAAATTTGGTTGAATTTATGACCCAAGTGGCAAAGTGTAAAACAAAGAATGTTTTCCCTCATCCAGTTCCGCGTATAGTACACCCTGAAAGAAATTCAGGGTGAAGATCAGGAATGAGGCACTCTGTGCTCTGGGAAAAACGGAAGAATAAGCCTTCAGATAGTTAGGTATATTTTCAGGGGAAAATTGTATGAATCCACAATCTTGCATCTTCCCCTACTTAGAAAAGCACTAAAAGCATTAACTGAGATATCTGTTCCTTGTAACTAAGAGCAGCCTTCTACCGAGATGTGTGCTTGATGGCATGGACCCCTTTCTCCCCAGTCACATATGTGCTTGCTGACCTCCCCCACTACCTCTCTGAAGGAGATCCATCAGAGCTACAAGAGAGGCTGTCTCCTGAGCTATCGTCCTAAGACCCCAAATAAAACTGAACTCACAGATGTCAGGTTGTGCAATTTTTTTTTCCAGTTGGTGCCTCCACCCAACACCTCCACACCTCAGATGTCAGCTGAGCCTCCCAAACATAAGCAAATCTGTGCAAATTGCAGTTTAAAACAGGTTCCCTGAGGGGGAGGCAGTTGCCTCTTTGTTCAGCCCAAGGTTACAGCAATGAAACAAAAGGAGTGAAATTTCCTTTTCTACTGTTCTTTCTTTTCCTTCCAGCTGCAGCAGAGATGGCGCCTGGGAAGCTTTTGTGTTCAGCACACTGCTTGGAGGGGTGGTGGCAAGGCTTTGGCTGCTGACCCCAGGCTCTGCCTAAGTGGCCCCTGCCTGAGCCAGGCTGGCTAATTGAGCAGGGCCTGGACAATGGAGGGGGGTGGGGCTGGCTTGGGGGAGGGGCTTCCTGGGGGCTGCTCTCTCCCATTCCCATTTCCCTTCCCAGGCCTCCCTGTGGACCTTCAAGGCTCCACTCTGGACCCTCTTCCTCCAGGAAGATCTCCTGGGCCACCTCCATCACACCTCCTCAGGTTTGGAGATCAGAGACCTGCCTCTCCTAGACTCAGCTTGGGGTTGGCCTTTGACCTCAGCCCAGGGAAGTTGAGAGCCAGGCACTCGTGGCATTGATGAGCAGACAGATCCCTGCTCTGGCTTTACAGGCTCTGGTTGCTGTCCCATAAAGGACCCCTTCCCCTGTGCTCACCTCCTGCCGGCCTCCTCCCTGGTTAGAGCTTTGCTGTCCCTGAGTGCTCCATGTGGGGTGTGAGGAGAGCCCTGGTTGGAGTCCAGAATCTTGGGTTTTAATCTAGCCTCTGCCCAAATCAGCTGTGTGACCCTAAGCAAGGCCCTGACCTACTCCAGGTCTCCTTATCTGCGGGCTGGAGATATGCTCCCTCATGTGCCTGCTCTGGGTTCTTGCCATGAAGAAAGAACAAAAGCTTTGGCTCCTGGGGTCTTAAGGAGAAAGGTGTCCCTATCCCAGGCAAGGCAGGCCCCTTGGCCTAAGGCTGATTCCCCTCTTTTTGGATGACCCCATCTGCCTCTGATGCTGGGTAAGATGGAAGGCAAAAGGAGAAGGGGGAAGCAGAGGGTGAGAAGGTTGGATGGCATCACTGACTCAATGGGCATGAATTTGAGCAAATTCCAGGAGATAGTGAAGGACGGGGAGTCTGGCGTCCTGCAGTCCATAGGGTTGCAAAGAGTCTGACATGACTTAATGACTGAACAATCTGCCTTGCTCTTCACCCTCACTGGCCCTTATGAGCTCTGGCCCTATCAACAAGACCTCCTGGCCTGAATGCCCCAGGCTAGACCAGCCCCAGCCACTTTCTAGGATATAGGGCTGGACCTCCAAGAGACCAGAGCCAAGCCCTGAGTTAGCAGGACGCAGTGGTCACTTTAAGGGGTGTTTCCAGAAGTCCTTCTCTCTTCCCTTTCTGGGTTCCCAGGTGTGGGCTCGGGTAGCCTGGGCTGGGCCTGGGAGCCCCACAGAGGTTCCAGTGACCATGGGCATCCCAGTGGCCAGTGGCTGCGGGTCTGATCTTCTAGTCCTCCCTCTACCTTGCTCTGGGAACACCTTTATTGATGGTTGCCAAACAACACACCCCAACACACCTGGCTGCTAGGTGAGCCAACCCATCCTTCCAGAACCAGTGGTATGGGGGCAGACTTACAGAGCGACTGTCCAGGAGGCCTGGGGCACCCGGGGGGGCTGGAGGGGATGGAGACTCTGGCTCCCCCATCTTTCCTGCTAGCAGTTCTGTTCCCCAGGATGGGTCCCCAGGGACCGTTGCTACAACAAGTGCCTGCCTGGTGACTGAGCCCTGCCCTGAGCTGGAAGCAGGCAGGCCCAGGGGACCACTCCCGCTTTGTTCCAGGATGAGGGCATCTGGGTGGGGTGGCTGGAATCAGGCTAGGCTCATTCCTTAGCCAGGGAACTGCAAGGAGATGGCAGGACCTGGAAGGGCTGTGGGGCCAGGAGACCAGGAAACGGGCAAGACCCTGAAGGGCTTCGACCTTCTGTCTCCCCAACCCCAGTCTCAGCACCCTCCCCTGACCTGCCCTCTATGTAGACCTCAGTCCCCTGTGAGTCTCGCCCCTTCATCCCCACTGGTTACCCGGTACCCTCAGGCTCTCCTCTCCTCTTCCCTTTGGCCT
Source organism: Okapia johnstoni (assembly GCA_024291935.2). Classification (NCBI taxonomy): domain Eukaryota; kingdom Metazoa; phylum Chordata; class Mammalia; order Artiodactyla; family Giraffidae; genus Okapia; species Okapia johnstoni. The sequence continues at coordinate 30,215,060 of CM044326.1, forward strand.
CCTCCTATTTCTGTCCCTCAGTCTCCCTTCTCTCTGGCCCTTGAACCCTCAGCAGTCATTCTGCAGTGGTCCAGGCCAGGCTCACTTTTCTCCTGCAGCTGCACAGCAAGGCCTAGGGCCCCAAGCCTGCCCACCAGGCCTTCCCATCTCTGCTGTCCTGATAGTCTGGACAAATTCCTTTCCTGTTAGTTCAGTGGAGACAACATGGGTGGATGTCTTTAAAAGGAACTCCCTGGGAAGCAAATGGAAAACAAACCCAAACAAGGCAGCCCACCACCTAGAAACAGCCTTGGTCTCTAAGGCAAGCCATCTGCTACAACTGCCCTTGGCTTGGGACTGCAGAGACACCCTCCTAGGGCTTGGAGTTGTCTGTCTGGCTTTGCCCCAACTGAGCTGGGTCCCGCCTGTCTATCCCAGGCAAGCGTGGTCCCAAAGCCTTCTCTGATAGCCCCACCCCTCCATCTGCCCCTAGCAAGATGCCTACATGAAGCTGGGAGTCCATATATATTTGTTCACCTGTTTAATGAATGGATTGAGAAATGTCAGGGGTTTCAGTGGTGGTTCAAGAAGACAGTTCAAGACAGACAGCTTGACCTGTTTCCAAAGCTCCAGCCTGTCTAAGGCACCCCCACCCCCGACTGCTGGTTGCTAGCCCAGGGTCCTGCATGGGTGGGGGCCCCTGTCATTATTGTACGTGGGCTCTTACTCTTTTCCTTGGCAGGCCTTATTTCTCATTGAATTTACTTTGAGACCCTGTAGAATTCACTCGTTCTCCATGGAGTTTCTTCCTCTCTGTTATAGGGATATGATATCATAGGGGCAGGAGTGTGGAACGGGATAAGCCCCACACAGCTCTGGGGCTCATACCTGAGCTGGCTGGGAGCCGTGGGAAGGCAGTGGGCTTTGTGTTCGCTCAGCACTGTGTTCGAATCCCACCCTGGGCCTCAGTTTCCTCCTCTGTTAGATGGAGAGTGTGACCACACCCACCTCCCAGAGCTGCTGGGGGGCAGGGATACTGAGGCTGGGGCAGGGGGGCAGGTAGAGCTCTAAGCAGAATGCCTGGCATGTGAGCAGCTCTGGAAATGTTATCATCTCCTCTGTGGGACCCCTGGGGGTTCTAACCCTTCTCTAAGGAAATGAGGCTTGTGAGGGATTTGGCCACCCTCTCTGGGCAGCACCAGCCTCTCAGATGGCATCCCAGATATGGGCCTAGACCTTCCAGATCCTGCCCCTCAGCCTCCCTGCAGGGGAAACAGGCTGCTGCCTTCTGCTGTGTCTCCCATCTCCACCCACCTCCATCCCAAGATCCCAGGGCAGAATCCTGGGATACAGGCAAAGCCAGAGTAACACCCTCTCCCAGCCAGGCCTTCAGCCGCCTGCCCCCTCACTGAGAGGGGCCCTGGGCTCCCACGCCCGCTGTGCTGCCTATCGATTGAATCTGCTCCCATCCTCAGGCGTGCCATGAATTTTTCATCAAAGGCCTGTAGACTTTGGGAAACGCACAATTAGAAGCCCCATCAATAATGCACCATGCAGAGGCATTGCTGAGCTCAGCCAGGCCCCAGACACGGCTGTCTTCTTGCAGGAGTGGAGCCCTCGGGGGTCCACCACTGGACCCAGTAAATGTGGGATGCTGGCAGGTGGGAAGAAGCCGGACTCAAAGACTTGAGCCTGCCCCCTTGAAGCCTCGTCTCAGTCACTTCATCCGTAGAATGGGTGCTGAGGAGCCCCCTACTCCTTAAAGCATGGTGAAGCATGGCAGAGAGTTGCTAGGTAAATTCTAGGGTTCTTTGTGTGGCTGGGGGATGTCCTTCCTCTGTGGGTTCCAAGAAAGCCTGGTAGGCACCAGGTTGGGATGGGGAGGCAGTTGAGGGGAGAAGAGAGAAGCCTGATGGCACTGAGGCAGGGGTTATTCACCCAACTCCGTGGTCAAGGTCCAATGTGGTCCTGGCCCTGCCCCCTCCAGCCTCAAAGCCCAACTCCCTTTCCATGAGCGCTTCTGTGGCCTCAGAACCAAGGCTGGGGGAAGAACAGAGGCTCTGTTCCGTTCTCTTCTGAGCCTTTGCAGTTCTTCCACAGGCAAGATGGAGGCGCCTTCATCCTATCTCTGCAGATCCCTTCTTAAAGAGTCTCCCTCCTGACAAAGCCTTTCTACTCTCCTTGGCGAGAAGGGATGGCAGCTTCCTTTGCTGAGTTTCTAGAGCTTGAACCAGACCCAAAGCGCTCACCATGGGCAAGCTCTGTTCTAAATACTTTGTAGAGATGAATTTGATTTCATCCCTCTAGGAACCCAGTGAGGCAGCTCCCACTACATCTATTCTACCGAAAGGGGCATTGCAGCAGGAAGCAGTCAAGGAACCTGTCCCAGTGGAGGAGATGGCTCCAGAGTCCACTCTTTTAACCACCTACCCAGACTCTGGGGCTGGCTCTCCTGTCCTCAATTAGCCTTTGGGTCCCCCGAGGCAGGACTTACGCTCCCTACTTCCTCACGGACTAGGGCTGGGATCTTGCCACTGCAGGGCCTAGGGCTCCCTGCTCCCAGCTCAGGGGAACTCAGAGCAGGGCCTGAAGTTCTTATAATACCCACCCTGACCTACTCCCCCATTCTCCAGGCTCCAAGTCTGGCTCCAACATTCTGAGGCTGTCCTGAACGCTGCCCTTCCCTGCAATAAGCACATCAACCCACGGGAGAGGAGGAGACTGGGACTGAGGTGGTTTGTCCTGTTGCTTCTGGCATGTTGCCATATTTCTCTGGGCCCTGCCAAGCTATGGGCCTCTGCTTCAGCCTGGGAGGGGGCTTGTGGGCACCCTGGGTACATGGACTGTATGGGGCCTCAGACGCCGGCACCTGGAGGCCTGGCATATGCCAGGGAGTGTGGGTCTCCATTTCTAAAAGCCTCTCCTGGCAGAAATGCCACCAGTGGGTCTGAAATACACATAGAAGCCGTGAATCACACGTCCCTCCCCTTCTGCCAGCCAGGCAAATCCCGGCTCCAGGTGCCCAGGCAGGATAAGCTTGGAGCTGTGGCAGGGGACTCACTATGATTCTAACACCAACATCTACACGGGGTTCTTGTGCTGGGCCTGGAGCTGGGTCGGGCTCGGGGAGGAGGGTGGGGAGCTGGGTAGAGCCCCCTCCTTGGGTGTCTCCCTGGTGGTGCACTGCACTGGGTCTTAATGAATCCACAGCCCCCTCTGAGACCACCAGGGTTCTATTAGCAGGCAGCCCAGGGAGAAGGCGGGGCATAGCCCCCCATCTGTGGGGGAGGGTTGAGTACTTCTCTTCTTCAACCTGCGATAAGGACACTAGGTCCATTTAGTCAACACACACCACCCAGCAGCCCCATTTGACCAGGCCCGTACTGCGCACCATGGACACAGATGTGACCAAGGCTTGGGGCTTGTACTGTCCCTGGGGAGCCTGTAGTGGATGTGGCAACAAGCAGAGTATGATATGATACACAGAATGGTCAGCGTGTAAGTGGGGGAGCCTCTCAGCCAGCCCTTCCTCACCCCAGGATGCATGCAGGCAGAAGAGTAAAGGGAGGGTATTCCAGAGCTGAAACGAGTTTTGAAGGGTGAGTAGGAGTGTATCAGGTGAGAAAGGAGTGAGGAAGTGTGGGTTCCTGCAGAGGGAGCCACAGGGGCAAAGGAGGGGAGGCGAGAAGCAGCCTGGCACACTGGGTGAAGGGCAGACAGTCCGGATGTGTGCTGAGGAGGGGTGGTGAGACATGAGGCTGGTGTGGCTGCAGGGCCCAGTCATGGGGACTTTAATGCCAGGCTGGGGTCTAAGCCTATCATAGTCAAGAGAGGTAGGCTGGGGTGGCACTAGATGCTGGCACCAAGCCTGACGATGAATTTCCCAAGACCTTCAGGTGCTACCCTGGTGGCTCAGATAGTAAAGAATCTGCAATGCAGGAGACCCCAGTTTGATCCCTGGGTCAGGAAGATCCCCTGGAAAAGGGCATGGCTACCCACTCCAGTATTCTTGCCTAGAGAATCTTACGGACAGAGGAGCCTGGTGGGCTACAGTACATAGGGTTGCAAAGAGTTGGATGTGACTGAGCGACTAACACTTTCACACCTTTCCCAGGATAAGACCTGGTTGCCTTGTAACCATGCCCAGCGAGCTGCAGAGGGCACCAGAGCCCAGAGAGGGCAGGGAGTTGCCCTGCCTCCCACAGACCTCAGTGGCAGAGCCAGCTTGGCATTCACAGCTCATCAGGGTTGGGAAAGCCAGGCTGCCTCAGGATCCATGCGGGGGTTGGGGTAGGGGGGGGCTGGAAAACACAGTCTATCAGAGTCGGAAGGACCAAGACCTTCTGGAGGAGAGTGGCCCTGAAGAGGTAGGGCCAGGACGTTGGCTGCTGAGAACCTGGGGATGGGGAGCCAGCCTCCGGCAGGCAAACTTAGGATGCTGCCCTTTCTCTGGGTGGGCCACCTATCCTGACATCTTGGAGCCACCAGGCCAGCCTGACTTCACCTCACAGGAAGCAGACTTGGCCGTGACTTCTCAGCCCCCTGCCACCCTGTGGCTTAGAGCAGGAACCTGAAAATCTCAGGCTGTGCCTCTCAGCTCCCCTTGGGGCAGCCAGCCTTCTGGGGGACAGTTTGATTGGAAGGGGAGGACCAAGGCCCTGCCTGGTGGGGGAGGGCTCAGAGGGGGTCTGCAAGGACCTTAGGTCAGGCCCGGCTCATTGGCTCACCAGGGTGAGGGGCTAGAGGTGGGGAAGGAGATGAAGGAAGAGGAAGACTTGGCCCCACCTTCAGGGGTGTGGTTCTAGACTGAGGGAGGGGACGGTGCCCCTGCCTGTGGAGCCCCAGTCTGAGGAGGGAGCCATGGCCCTGCTCGGGAGCACGTCTGGCAAGGAGGCAGGACCCACACACTCCCGATAAGGACACATGAAAAGAACAGATGGTGCCAACAAGTGCAAATTAATTGAGCGAAGCCTGTGTACATAGGTGCAGTGAACAGGCGGGCTGACAGGCCTGGGAGGGATGGAGCGGGGTGGGGGACGGGTGAGAAGCTGTAACGAGCACTTATCGATGTCTCCCTGGGTCTACAGTCGCTAGCGCGGTTATTGACAAAGCCTGTCTATAAGTCTCCCAGCCGTGTCTCCAGAAACCTTAATTACGGGGCCTCATTACCCCTCACACCTCTAGGCACAGGGGACCAGCTTGAGCTGTGGTGGCTGCTGACACTGCGGCTGGCCTGTGACAGTGGGTTGAGCCGCTGCAACAAGAGATGTGCAGCTGGGATGCCTAGGGGGATACAACTTAGGGTCCCAGGCCCCAAAGAGTGGGCAGAGGTTCAGCCTCCAGACCAAAGACAGTGGGGTGGAAGAGACTTTGAGGCCAGGGAGCTCAGGGTTCACCTTTCAGTTTTGCCAGTTACTCTTGGCTCTGCCAGGCACTTGGCCACTCTGAGCCTCAGTTTCCTCACCTGTACAATGGGAACAGGGCTGGGGTGAAGACTAAGTGGGCAGTGTCTGTAACAGTCAAGCACTGTGCCTGGCACTGCTGCATGTGCAACACAGCCCTTCCCTCTCCTCTTGGTCACTCTGCTTGAAGTCACCGAGAAAGCAGGCAGCAGCCCCTTGCATGCCAGGAGCTGGCCTGGCACACCCAGCTGGACCTTGGTGTTCTCCTATTGAACATAATTTCACAGCATCATACAAGGCTGCTCTCTGACCAGCAAGACACTCCGTAATCGTGTCTGAACACAGCTGAAATGTGAACATTGCCCAAACCACAAGGGTCACAAGACAGCAGCCTTCCCTGGCTAATACAAGTGCCTGCTGCTTCTTTACCAGGAACAGTTGTAGTCTCATTGTTCCCTCACCTTCTGGATGAGAATTACTAAAATGCTCGCTTACAGAACTATCCCCCCTCCTGAAAGCATCTGACTAGAGAAAATCCCTCTGTCCTTGAAGTCTCCCCTGAATCACCCAACGGGAGCCTGAGTCCTTCCTGTCCTTTCCCAGCATATTTTCCTGAGGTCCCCATCCACCTTTTTGGTCATCTTTGGCTAGAGGAGTTGAGATTATTAGTAGAACATCATTTGTTTCCATTAGAATGCACCACGCCTGAACTCTAGACTTTCATTTTCAGCATCCCTCCCCTTCACAATTCATCATTTCTGTGGTGAATTTCTTCCACCGCTTCTCATTCAGTGTCCCCTCCCTAGGCCAGGAGCAAAGATGCCCTGGAGCAGACTGCAGTGGAGAGAGGTCCTCAGGCTACCTGCCAGGTCTCTGGTGTGGAGGAAGGAGCCCCAGGCTGGACGTCTGGACCTCTTGCATGATTCAAGGGGGCCGAGACAATCTGGAGCTAAGAGAGAGACAGTGAATGGGGAGGGGCTGGGGTGACAGAGGAGTTGGAGGTGGGTTCTCTCTCCCTTCCTTCCCGGGCTCACCTTAGCCTCTGGAAAGCCAGGTCCTCTACTCCAAATGCCTGGACCTGATGTGCCCAAGGGCCAGACTCCCAGGGCTTTCTGGGGGAGGCTGGCATGCCTGGGCAATGCCCCAGGGTACTTGGGGATGGGCAGGTGTAATTCCTCACCCCTGGGAGCTCACCGACCTTGTCTCTTCCTCTCTAGCCCTACTGAGTTTCTTTTTAAGAAAAACCTTTATGTCATCTGCCCCACACCCTCAGTGTCTGGACCCTTTCTGGCTGGTTGTCCCTCCGGCAACCCAGGCCAGAAGTGCTAGACACTGGGCTCCATTTCTGCCAGGCTCCAGGCTCATCCCCTAGCTTCACAGAGTGTTTCTGCTTTCAGCCTCCTGGGTGGTGCTTCTGGATAACTATGTTATGCTTTGCCTTCGGAAGCTTGAGCCACAAGGCAGTGGGTCCTTTCAAAGCTCCTTCTCACCTGACTGGTGACCCAGCCTCTTTTAGGCACTTCGTCCTCATGACTCGCCCCCTCCCCATCCTGGCAATCCCCCCCACCCTCCACCAGGCCCTGGTCCTCACAGACTTGGGCAGCAACGAGGGGATGGGCTTCATGGGGCGGCAGGGGGGGTGGTGGTAGTGGTGGTGCTCAGGGTTCCCTCTCTACCCAGTCTCTCGGGGTGCCCATGCCCCTGGCCAGCTAAGGCCCAGGTTCAAATCCTGACTAGTCAGACTTGCTCCAAGCACAAGTCCTGCCTCAGGGCCAGCTCCCCTCCCACTTCTAATGTCAGGTCCCAAGTCCCTCTTGCTGAGACAGCAGTAAGATCACACACTCCGGAGGATTTGGGAAGGTCTGGGTTGGGTAAGACAGAGATCCATACACAGTGGGGGACTGGATCCCCCAGGGGAGTGGCTATGAGGGTCTTGGAGGGGCTGAGAGAGAGGAAATCTGGTCTCCCCCCTCATTCCCCAAACTCTCACATACTGTCCTCCTCACCTCCTGCTGTGAATGTCAAGGCACTCGAGCCCCTTCACAGCTCACAGAACCCTTTCCAGGCACCATGGGATTTTTAAAGCCAGTCTGTAGCATTAGGGTAAGCATTATCATTATTCCCATTTCACAGGTGAAAAGACTGAGGTTCCTATAGGTGCTGGCTAGGTACTGAGTGGGAAGCAAACTTTCTCTCTCTGATCCAGACCTGTTTTCTCCCCAGGTCACATGGTTGCTTAGGAGGGACATTTTATGCATCTGTGGACCCATTTATGGAGCACATATCCAGGCTCCCCAGAATGTGGGCAGAGAGGGCAGAGGAGCAAAGGCCTTGAGCTGTGAGAAAGCATGAGTAGGGTTGGGTGTGGGTAGAATATTCTGGGTTGGGGCACAGGCTTCAGAGGTCACAGGGGTCATCAGACCGAGGGGCTCATGCAGCAGGTGAGGGAACTGTGGAAGGTTTTAGAGCTGGGAGCAACACACCTGGTGGCTCTGTGCCAGGGCAGAGGGGGTCAAGTGTACAGGAGAGTTCCATCTGGACTGTCGGCTCCTGGACCTGGAGCTGGCTTCCAGAGGGAGCCCCTCCGGCACTCCACAGGAGCCCCCACCTCTAAAAGGAGAAGGCGAGAGGGAGGGGCCTTCATGTTGGCCTCCAGGAGACTCTCCCCCAGCGGTGAGCAGGACTCAGGGACCGTGAGATGCCACAATTGCCCACACCAGGCCTCTGAGGTGGTCCAGCCGCCAGGACTGTGCCCTGGCTGGACGTTCAAAATCCCTGAGCCGCTATCTGGCCATCCCCAGTGTCCACCACATCAAGGTAGATTTGCATATCTGAGGGTGAAAAAAAAACATTCTGCCGCAGAAGCTTAGCGCCACCAGGGCTTCGAGCCCCCTTTTGTCTGTTTGAGTAAGAGCTGGCTGAAGGCTGAAGGATAATTAGTCCCCTGTGGGCAACGCTGCCCCCCGCTCCTTGAAGATTTAAAGGCACAGCCCACCTACTCAACCCCTCTTCCTCTCCCACAGTTCCCACCGGCCTCTCAGCCTCCCCTTGCGCCCCTCCCACCCTGTCTGCTTGGTCCTGGCTGCAGCGCTGAGGGGAGGGCTGCGGCTGGAGGAGCGATGAATGGGCATTTTATCTGATTAAACTGGGAGTGAACTGGCCCTTCTCTATTATCTTTGGACCTGATTGGATATTTAACACCAAGTGTAGTGTATGTGTGTCTGTGTGTGTGTGCGCACGCACATACATGAACTGGGCTTTTCTAGTCCATGTCGGGAGGAAATTGGATTGTACTGAAAAGCATTTAATCTGAGCTCAGGAGCCCACCCTAATAGAGTTGCTGAGCTAGGGGAGCAACAGTTCTGCCCTTGGCCCTGGACAAAAAGCGGCCCTGCCCTGGGCCCTGTGTCTTATATGGAGTCCTACTCCAGCTCTCCTAGGGCCGCGCCCTCCCCATGGGGTGGGAGGAGTTGGTGGGGCTGAGGGGCTGTGCCCATGCAGGGTCTGAGTACTGCTCTAGACCACACCCTGGTACAGGGGACCCTGGAGTCCCCTCCCGCTTCTAGTGCCTGTCCTCCTAAAGGGGACGGTGCACCCTTACACAGGTGAAAGGTCTCCCACGGTCACTGGGTCAATAGGGTGTGGGGCTGAAACTGAGCCCGATGAGAAGGAAAGGGGGTGCCTCCTGTGTGATGTGGGGGCGCTAGGGGTGGGGGCCAGGAGCTGTGCTCCCCATGTCACCAGGGTCCAATGTGGAATCGGAGAATCCTCTGAGGTTGTTTCTAAGATATGCATATATAAGACATATATTATTAACATATATAAGATATATATATAAATATACATGTATATATTATATATATTTGTCAAGATAGAAGAATAGAATGTATATAGGAGTTAGCAGGGTCCGGCTTGATTTATAACTTTTTACTATTTGGGGTGTAGGTAATGTGATATATAGATCTCCACATGTATTCTCAAGGGTTTGGGATGGGCTTGGGGAGGGGACCTGCAGCCACAGAGCTCTGTTTTGGAGTTTAATAGAGACCAAGGCAGTCCTCCCACCCAGACAGGCTGGGAAGACGATGAGTTAGGCCCTTGACCTCTGAGTCACGAGGCTTGGCCAAGGCAGCTGCAGGAGCAGGCCCTGGGCTGAGAACCCAGACCTGCGCTGGACCAATGAATGCTCTCCCTCAGTCTCACCCTGCGGCCCTCAGACGGTTATTGAACTTCCAGCAGTTTTCCCAACTGGAAAATGGGGATGATCATTGTACATCCTTGATCAGATTGGTGCAAAGATGATATAAGATTATGACACAGATCTGGAAACAGAGTAAGGACTCAGTAAAAGATTGATGGAATAATTAGTAGTATTAAAAGGAGGGCTAAGCTGGCTGTTTGTGGAAAGGGACGGGTCCCATTTCCCAGCTTAGCAAATCTCTCCCAGTCGCCCCTGGTCCTGTAGTCCCCTCCTACCTTCCGCAATCAATGATTGGAACGCTCAGCAATTTATGGCCTCATCACCTTGGCTTTATTTACAGAGAGAGCTGCACTCCTGCCCCACCCACCCACTGTTTAATCAAGGAACTGAGATGGACAGTGATACAGGGCAACAAGAGCCATCTCACTAAGGAGCGAGCCAGAAGGCCATCCTGCCCTCCACCTGCCTTGTTTGCCGGGATGAAGAAGGACATCATGAAGACCAGGCTTCTCACTCCACAGAGGAGGGTGATGGAGGCCCAGAGAAGGAGGGAGTCAGCCAGGGTGTCTCCTCAAGTCAGTGGCAGAACGGAAACTGGGTCCCAGGCCTTTAGATGCCTTTTCCGTCTAGCGCTCTCTCAGTTGTTAATTTCCTCTCTTCTTGGTGGCCCCCTCATCCTCTCCCCCTCCGAGCCCAGTCTTTGGGTACTTGGGGCTAGGCCCTGATTTGGCCAATTTCCATTTTCTAGATAAAGAAATTGAAGTCCAGAGAAGGGAGAGACTAGCCCAAAGGCTCCACAGTACCTCTTGGTGAGATACTAGACCAGGGTCCCACTTGGGGGATATGGACACACACACACACATACACACACACGCGCACACACACACACGTAGTCTCCACTCAACAGACTGCTTTCGCAGGAACAAGTTCACTCACCTACACCTCTTTTCTACTGGCAAATCAATGATCTACCATGGTTTTCATACCAACAACTGCTGACAGCAGTGCTGTCTGTGGACCCTACCTGGCATTCTCTTTGAAGTGTGCCTGCCTGGCAGTGGGGGTTAGGGTTAGGTATAGTCCCCTCTGTGCTCCTGCAATCCCCTGAGCCGACTGTTCCCCAGCCCTGGACATACTCTCCTCCTGTGAATTCTGATATGTCTCTTCTGTCTCATCAGAAAAGACCAACTCATTAGAAAAGACCCTGGTGCTGGGAGGAGAAGGGGACGACAGAGGACGAGATGGTTGGATGGCATCACTGACTCAATGGACATGAGTTTGAGCAAATTCAGGGAGGTGGTGAAAGACAGGGAAGCCTGGCATGCTGCAGTCCCTGGCGTCGCAATGAGTCAGACATGACTGAGCAAGCGATTGAACAATGACTCTTCTGTTGAATTGGGCTTCCTGAGGACAGGGACCTTTGTAGGGGGTTATCGTCATGTTACTGTAACTGAGCCTGGGGACAAGCTTCTGGAAAGGGATCAAAAGGGAGGGTCTGGGTGACTTGTGCTACCTTCCTCTTTCTCTCTCCATCTGGAAGGACCCCATGAATACAGTGACTATTAATAAGGTTCCTGCAAAGTGGAGAGCCCTTTACAGTTTGCTGTGTACTGTCATCCACTCTCTTATAAATCTTCTCAAAAGTCTCAGCAGTTGGGTAGGGGGAGAGGATTCCCTCCTTTTAACAGATGAGGTGACCCAGAGAGGTGGAGTGACTTTTCCAAGGTCACACAGCTCCTGAATGGTGGAGACAGGACTCAGACCTGTTATAGCTGTGCAGATGAGTAGATGGGTCTGCAGGGGGAAATAACAGGCTTGGCACAGAGTAGATGCTCAAAAACCTGGCTGAGTGAATGAACGAGTGAATGAATGAACAAGTGAGTTCATATGCCTGACTGCAAAGTCCACTGGGAAGGGAAGTGGCTCAGGGTGTGTGGGGGTGGGGGAGTGCTTGAGATTTTTGTTCCCTGTGCCCACATGCCCTTGTCTTGGCTCCTCAAGCCCCACTCAGACTCAGGGGAGAGCTCTTTCCCCTTCACAGTCCCTGGGGAGGCACTGCTTTCTCACTCACCTCCCCAGGCTGGCTCACTTCCCTTGGCCTCTGCAGGCTCCTCCCAGCTAGGCTGGGGGCCTTCTCCATGGAATCATGCCTCCCCATCTCTAGGTCTGTCCCTGACATCTGTGAGGCCCAGGATAAGGGCATAAATGGAGGCTACCAGCAGGTTCCCGTACTTCCTGATAAACAGCCATCTCCTGGGCTTATGGGTGCAGCCCCAAAAGTGTTGGATCTTGGGAGGATAGACTTTGGCAAGAGGCCTGCACGGCCCTCAGAAGCAGGCTCAGGTCCATTTGGGCAGGGAATTCTGGGGTCTCCGATACTGAAAGACTGGTCTAGACTGTGGGGCTTGTGCTCCAGAGTACATTTACCTGGCCCTGTGGACCCCTTGCTCTGTGGGGAAAGACAAGACTCGAAGAAGCCCAGAAGGGACCCTTCTAAATCATCTAAGGATGGTATCCCTCTCCTGTCCTGTTTAATACCCTGGTTCCATGGGCCCTGGGGACCTTTCCTGTGGCCAAGCCACTTGCCACTCTGGTCAAGTTGGTTAGGAAAACAAACCCACTTCAGCGGCCAGTGGCTTTCCCTGGACTGGTTGCTGGTTGACCCTGGGCTCCCCACCAGCTCCAGGGACCTGGCAGGGGTGTGGGATGGTGTGGGAGGGAGTGAGCCCAAGTGAGAGAGTGTGTGGAGTGGGGGAGGTGGAGCCAGCCTTCAGGGGGCCTCGTTCAGCCACACACACCCTCCCCCCCCAAGACAATAAATCGACAAACACTTAATCTCTCTGCAAATTGAAACGAAGCTGTAAATATCTGCTGCATCCCAGCAGCTGAGTTATGAGTCTCGTTTATTAATCTCTTTAGTCCCAGGTGATGGATGGAAGAGGAGAATGGCCCACCGGGGAGATGCTGGGGATGAGGGGAAGGAGGCAGAAGTGGGTCAGGGGTCTGGGAACAGCCCTTCCACAGAAGGGGTCAGGATGGGGAGGCCTGGGGGATGCGTGCTTCCCCCTTTTGTTCTCTGTCTCCAAAAGCCTCACCAACACAGTGACTATATAAGCCTCCTGCAAAGTGGACAGTCCCTTACAGTTTCTAATGCACTGTACTGTCATCCACTCTCTGTCTGGTTAATCCTCCCTACAGCCTCAAGAGGTTGTGTATGGGTGGGGAGGGGGTGAATTTCTTGCACTTAACAACAAGGAGACAGGCCTGGAGAGGTGGAGTGATTTATCCAAGGTCACACAGCTCTTGAGAGGTGGAGACAAGCTCAGACCGCTAGAGCTGCACGGCTTAGAGGAGTGGGGGAGGAGGGGTCTGCAGAGGGAGATAACAGAGGCGGGTAGGATGAGATCCTTGTTTCTCTCAAATGCTTGGTAAGCACCTTTTTCTCTCTCGCTCGCTCTGTAGGGACTGGAGGAGGAAGAGAAGGACAGAGAAGAAGCGGAGTGGAGCTGGTGACGGCTTTCAGCCAAGCCCGGGAGCTGTGACTGCTGCACCCTCACAAGATTTATTTTTAGACAGCCCCCGAGTGCCAGCATGCAGGGCTAACCACTTGGGCTGCAGGAGTGCAGGGGAGGAGCTGAGGCGGGCTAGAGTCCCGAGAAGACCTTCTACCTGCAGGAGCTGGGCTCAGGATGGGAGTGGATCTGGTGCCTGTGAGCGATCAACACATATCCTTAAATGAGCCTTAAGCCAGGTGGACAGAACAGGGATGCTTGTAGAGTGACAGGGACAGAACCTGACCTGGCAAATGGGACCCCGGGCCCCGGGCAGTGGAGTCGGGACTACGGAGACTGGGGTGTTGGAGCAGGAGGGGTAGGGTGACAGTGATGTTTCTTGAATACAGCTGGTGGCCCATAGGGGGCACCGAGTCAGGGCCATCTGACTGGAGGCTGTTGAGGAGGGCACCAGAGGGCTGCGCTTTGTCTCCATCTATCTCTCTTGTATCTTTCCTCCTTCTTGTGGACCAAAGATCTGGGTGGGGCTCAGACTCTCAGGACCGGGCAATCTGCCTCCCAGGGTGGGCTCCGTGTCACTCTGGTTTCTGGGGGCTGACCCCAGGCTCTTGCCCTTGTGATGCTCACACCCTGAGCTGATGTTCCTGCTACTAGCTGCCACTGATGTGCATGGCGTCCATACTCGGGGACCACTGTCAGCAGCTGCCTCCTATCCAGGACCCATCACCTGCTACCACGTGGTGCTTGGGGAACCAAGGTTGGTGCTGAACCTCACCTCATCAGTCTGCAGTCCTCTTCCCGGTCCAGAGCCTGGGGGCAGGACCAAGGCTCCAGTCACAGCCCAGGGGCCCCAGGGGGCTTGGGAACATCTGCTCTAACCTCCTCTGCAGACAGAGGAAGGGACTGGGGCCCAGAGAAGGGAAGGGAGTTCAAGGTCACTTCAAGGAGGAGGTAAGAGTGCTGTGAGTGTGTGGGGCACAGTGTGGTGCTCGGCTGACAGGTGGAGGGTATATGTCCTATGGCTGTGGGGGGCTGAGGGGGCTACTACCTTGAAAGGAGCAGGGCTGGGGCAGGGGTAGGGGAGGGCCCACGCCATGACCCCATCCTGATTTGCCTGGGACTCAGGTTTAGCACTGCAAGTCCTATGTCCCGGGATCCCTCAGTCTTGGGAAAACAGGGATGGTTGGACACCATAAAGGCCATGCCAGTCAGACTCGCAGGCCTGGGCTCACAGATGTCTCTGCTACATGCCAGCCCTTTCTGAAGACCCCTCACCAGTTCCATTTGACCCCGAGAGGCAGGTAAGGCAGGTAAGTGGTTCTCTTCAATTACAGATGGAGAAATCAAGGCCCAGGGACACAAAAGGGCTCCAAGTCACCCTGGGAAGGCACAGCAGAGCCAACCCCTCTCTGCCTGGCTGGGAAGGAAGCCGTCCCTGGGCTGGGAGTTCTGCCCTCGGGTCTCCTGAGCCCCCACCTCAACAGCTGTATGACCTGGGAGGCGCCACAGCTCCTGCCGCCTTCCTTCCTTACCTCATCTTTGAAATGGGGCCCTTTGTCTTGGGGAAATGACGTTCAGAGGAGCTGAAGTCAACCTACCATGTTAAATGGGGGTGGGGACAGCTGGCGAAGGGGACACAAAGGAAACGGGGGTAGGTGGAGATCAAGGGATCATTGGGGGTTCAGTAGACTCAAGAGAGGAAGAGAAACGAAAGTGTGATGCTCAGAGCAGGGCAGGCATGTGGGGACCAGGAAGGGGAACGGTGAAGGGAGGGGGTAGGCTTTCAAACAGAGAATGAAAGAAATGAGTTATTCTAGTGTGAAGAGGTTGGAAAAACTCCACTGAATCTTTAAACAACCCTTGTCAATTATTCATCTGCTGGTATGAGGGCCCTCTGGTCTGCCACAAATCTCCTCTGAGCAGTGGAGGAAAGGAGGGAGGGAAGGAAACAGAGGGGGCATGAGGGGGTGGCGCTGGAGGAGAGAGACAGAGAAAAGGGCAAATATTTACCAGCTACTGTGCACCTACTCTGCCCCACCTACCTGCTGGGAACTCCCAGAGCTGGGTGCCTGAGCCTCTTCCCACCCCACCTCCCGCCACCACCTTCCAGGTCCCTGTACAGTTGGTCACACAGCTGGGCACCTGGTGCTGGGGCGAGTCCTTTTTTCCTGGCTGGTTGGAGAAATTGCTGATGGAGCTGCTGGGGAACAGAAGTCTGCGCAACGGCAAGGGTTTTACAAGCCCCAGTGAGTGGAGCTGATCTGTCTGGAGGCTGCCTGGGGCCCCTCATCTATTGCCTGGCTCAGCAGCAGGTGGGCTCAGGGTATCTAGGGAGTGAGCAGGGAATGCTTACAAGTTGTTTGGAGTTTGGAGAGTTAGCATGTTTGGGATGGATTTAAAAAAAATTATGTATTTATTGGGCTGTGCCGGGTCTTAGTTGCAGCATGCGGGATCTAGTTCCCTGACCAGGGATTGAACCCGGGCCCCCTGTATTGAGAGCTCAGAGTCTTAGCCACTGGACCAGCAGGGAAGTCCCCTGGGATGACTCTTAATATCTCATTCTTTACCCTAACTCAAAAGCTCACCTCTTCCAAAGAAGGCTCCCTAGGCTGCTCAGAGGGAGGTGAAGGCTTTCTTTAGCTCTGCCCAGGACTAACTCTGGACCCAAGGTCACAGCCACAAGGCCCTGACCCGGGTGGGTCTACTCAGGACTGGAGCTTTGCACCCCTTGGACAGAATGGACCTTGAAGAGCCTGAGACTGTGTCAAAATCAGGTGTCTCAGATGAAGGGAGGAAGAATTGACTGCCCTGAAGGCAGATCCAAGGGCACACTAGGGTAAGGGTGGCCAGTAAGGGAAGGGGGGGTGGTTGTGGGGTTGGGACAGGCAGGCCCAGGGCAGCAGGGAGCATCAGTGGTATCCTCCCGGAAGAGGGGGCACAGACCCTGGTCTCCTCCACTCCCTTCTCTGTTTCCAAGGTGATCCTTTCTCTAGAAAATGTTCAATTTCCTGTTAGGCTTTGGAGGAAATCAACGGCAAAATCGTTTCTGGGCTCTGGGGAATGTGCTCAAGACCAGACACAGATTAATGACGCCTGGAATCAGGTGGTGCTGAGAGGCTCACGGTCCAGATGTAGCGGCTGAGAGCCGAAGGACACAGTCAATCAGGTGCTCACTGTCACGTCACGGGGGCCCACTGCTGCCCCCCAGCCTCCACTGCTGCTGACCGCTCCCTGATGGCTCCTCCGGGAATCACACGCCTGGCGGTGCCACCGCCACCCAGACGTGTTCTAGTGCAGTCAGGTGTCGCTCCACCTTCCATGGCTCCGTCTACAGTAACTACTCTAGTCTTTGCCCACTGCCGTGTTCCACGGCTATGTCTTCCTGTAACAGCGGGCTGTGTGATATCATTGGATGGCTTGGGTCTATTGCTATGCAACGACACTCCACGGCCCCCTGGCTCTGTCCTATAGCTTGTCATTGTGTCTCTTAGTTACATGAGCTCACTGATTGCTAGGTAATTTTGTTTGGTTGCTATGGAACAGCGACCCATTTCTACATGCTCCCTGTCACGAAGCTGTGCATGGTTGCTACCCACTCACGATCTAATGCTTGTTCCTGGGCTCTACTGGCTGCATGAATGCTTGTCTGGCTCCTGCACTGGTCCTTCGAGGCTCTGGCTCGAGGCTTGGAACTGGAACTGGGGGCTGAGTCTCGGACTCAACAGCATGGTAAATCTATGCTGATAAGAGACAGAGAGAGACAGAACAATGCACTGGAGGACTGAGGCTGGGATAGAGGGTAAAGGGAATGGAGCCAAAAGTCAGCAGAGAATAGGCTGGAAGCTGGGCCTGGGACAGGATGAATGGGAAAGGGAGACAGGCAGGCCTGTGGCCTGAATACTCTGTGAGTGTCTGAGGGATCCAGTGTGTCAGGGTGGCCAAAGGGCCCAGGGCTGGATGTGTGGGCCTCTGCAGCCATCTGGTGTTCACTCGGCTGTGTGCAAGACACCCTGGGGTAGTGGAGTCAGAAAGCCTCGTGGGCAAGGGTTGTCCCACAGCTGGGCTCCCTCACTGACATCCTTTGCAAAATTAGGAGATTGTCCTGGATACTCTCTCTAAGGTTCTTTCTGATGCCCTTGTCCAGCTAGGAATTCTCTCACATGGTCCCCAAAGCATTCACCTAAATCTGTGTAGGACCAGGCCTGCCCTGGGCCCTGGAGCTCAGAGATGAGGAAGCCAAAGTGCTCTTAGTTCAAGTCCTGGAAGGTGGTGGCTGAGGGTATCTAATTCAACAGGAAGCTAGGGAGAGCAGCCAGTGCTTGAGATTTGCCAAGTACCCAGCAAGGAGGAGGGTAGAGGACCCAGTCCACCAACGAGGGTGCTGCAGTGATACCCAGAGAGGGCATGCTTGAATTAGTTCTCCATATAGACCCAGCTCACAACACCTCTGACAGGGTACAGGGCAGCCCCGAGCCCCCTTGTTCATACTCAGAGCCTCCTCACATCCTGCCTTAGTGCCCTTGGGCCACTTATTTCTCCTCCTACTCTCTGTCACTCATGATATTTATTCAACCCCTCTCTCAAAAAGGGTTCCTCCTGGTGGCTGACTTTGACTCCTCATGTGCAATCTGGTCTCATCTCCACGGCTTAATCCTTTAGAGAAGATCGAGACTAGCTGGCCCACTACCCAAGTTATTATCCTTTAAGTATTAAAGGATATTAAATATATATATATATATATATATATATATATATATATATATATATATATATAATGTTTAAATTTGCCCACCTATTGGATCCATCCTATATGTAAAGGCCTTTTCCGCTCAGGTCTGATTTTTTTTCTCCTTCTTACCCCCATCAGTGCCATTAACACCAATGCATTTTATTTGCAGTGAGAAGTCCAGCTCAGCCCATTCCAACCCTTTCTATTAATAAGTCATACCCTCCCCTACCAAACACAAAGACCATACTAAGTCATCTCTATCTTTGTGCACATGTGCTAAGTTGCTTCAGTCTTGTCCAACTCTTTGTGAGCCTATGAACCGTAGACCACCAGGCTCCTCTGTCCATGGGATTTCCCAGGCAAGAATACAGGAGTGGGTTGCCATTTCTTCCTCCAGGGGATCTTCCTGATCTGGGGATCCAATCTGTGTCTCTTAAGTCTTCTGCATCGCTAGTTTTTTTTTTACCACTAGCGCCACCTGGGAAGCCCCCGTCTCTATCTAATTTCTTTCAAATAATCCAGGGCCACTGACTTCAACTCAGACCTAGGATCCTCTGCCAAGCAGAAATGT
Source organism: Okapia johnstoni (assembly GCA_024291935.2). NCBI lineage: Eukaryota > Metazoa > Chordata > Mammalia > Artiodactyla > Giraffidae > Okapia > Okapia johnstoni. The sequence continues at coordinate 30,233,454 of CM044326.1, forward strand.
TCACCAGACTCCAAATCAGAGAGGGCTGCCATGCACGGTACCCAGAGTGGGGCCCATACGGCTCCCTCCTCGGTCCTACTGGCCCAGCACCCAGTTCTGCTCCCTGGGACAGTGTGAGGTCTGCATCCAGCAGTAAGTGGGGCCTCACTGGGTGATGACTGAGGCTTGGCTGGCTCAGCATCCCATGGGAGACCCCCGGACCTGGAGGGGTGAGGTCTCTGCAGGGTTGTGACCAGGAGGGAATGCCTTTGCCTTTCTTCTTCCTCCTGGTCTGCATTTCCCCTCCCACGGCACCTTCCCTTTTCCTTTCTTCCCTGTTTGTTTCCCCTCCTCCTTTCTCCCCTGCACACCCTCTGCTCAGAGGCACAAGAAGGGTGTCACGAGGCCAGGCTGTGGGGGCAGCAGGCATTGGATTATTCACACTACCCAAAGTCTCCAAAGTCAGGCCCAAATCTCTATTTTCAACCCAACTGATGGGTGGGCTGGCAGGTCAGGCCTGAGAGTCACTTTCCCAAGGAGCAGAGGTGAGAAGAGTGAGTGTAGAAGATGATCTGAGTGCTCTGGGTCTCCAGGGAGGGCACCGCTGGGGGCAGGGGCGCTCCACGTGAGGGCATCCTGGCACACCCAGCGGACGGCTCCCTTCCTATTGGTCCGTGTTCCAAGAAGGTGCAGAAGTGCCAGGGGAAGATGCGGAGGCTGTCGGTGGAGAGGGGTAAGTCCTGGGAAGAGGAGGCTCAGGGCTCCCCTAGGGGCCGGTGGCCTTGGCTCAGGGCTTTTCTCAGTGTCTTCCAGGGCAGCGTTCCCCATGGGATCCGCTGTGGGAGAAGGGAAGAAGCCATGTATGAATCCACCCGTGGTGGCTGGGGCAGGACTTCAGTGGGGGCCCTGGACTGTGCTGTCTTTCCGGCGGCCAGTCTGGAGCTTTCCGCCTTAAGGGGCTGGGTCTGGGCCATGAGCCCTCATCCAAGGAAGGCACCTTCCCTTTTCCTTTCAGCCACCTGCACCATCCCTCTCCCAGCGTCTGGTCAACAGGAAGACAGACCAACTCCTGGAATTAAGGGCAGATACTCTGTGACCCAAGACCGAGTCTCCTTTTCTCTGAGCCCCAATTTCCTCTTTCTAAAGTTCAAACTGATCTCTCAGGGGCTTCCTATTACCCAGAGGGTGTGCTCCCAAGGAAGTTCTGAGTTGATGGCAACTTGAGTCAGAGGAAGGAACCCTGTCTTACAAGTGTGGCGGGGGTTTGTTTGGAAAGAAATCTCTGGTGTGTGTGTGCTCAGTCATGTCTGACTCTTTGCAAGTCCATGGACTGTAGCCTGTCAGGCTCCTCTGTCCATGGAATTTTCCAGGCAAGAATACTGGAGTGGGTTGCCATTTCCTCCTCCAGGGGAATCTCCCTGACCCAGGGATCAAACCCAGGTCTCCTGCATTGCAGGCAGATTCTTTACCACTCCGCCACCTGGGAAGCACAAATGGGAGTTCCATTCAGAGGGAAAGAGACTAGGTAAAATGAAGAATTCGCCCATTTAGGGTGACTCACATACAGAAGAAGCCTAAAGGGAAGGTCCACTGGCCACCTGAGGCATGAACAGCCCACATGTGGCAGGCAAGCCCCTTCCCCAGGCCCTATCCCCACTGAGGCCCTCCTAGCCCTGGAGGGAAGGGGAGATGGTCACCGTTTCTTGGGACACCTTGGGCACCTGAGACTCGGCCTCCGTTTCCTAACAAGTGGATGTGATGGACCCAATCATGGAGCTCACCATGGCTTTGGACCAGAACTCACGGATGGCACCCAGCTTCTTATCTAAGACCTTGGGGTCCAGGATGGGCAGGCCTTTGCTGCAGTTTGGTGTCAGGAAGTTTTCCAGCCTATGTGGAGAGAAGGTGCAGAGACATGGCTCTGTGACTTTTCTACCATAAGTGTGCCATTCCACACCCCCAAGCCACTCCTCCTCACGGCTCAGGAGGCCCGCATGCCTGGCCCCCGTCTACCTCCTACCACCTGCCTCCTGCTCACTGCGCCCTAACCACACTGTCCTTGCCTTTCCTCCAACAAGTCAAGCTCTTTCCTGCTTCAGAGCCTTTGCATCTGCTGTTCTCTCTACCTGGAGAGTCCCTTAGGTCTTCACATGGCTATCCAGTTCTCATCATTCAGGTCTCAGCCCAGATGAGATCTTCTCAGAGAGGCCCTGCCTTGGAGATAGAGGCCCATCCCACCTAAAGTAATCCTCCCTCCAATACATTCTATTCACACTATCTCATTTTACTGTCTTCACAGTATTTACCAGAAAATTCATTTTCAAAAAATGTGTTTACTTGTTGACTGTCTGCCTCCCTCCTCCACTCCCCACACTAGAATGCAAGTTACCAGTGAACAGGGACCCCATTTGTCCCTAGTGTCTGCCTCATTGTAGGTGCTCGAGAAATATTTGTAGTTTTTTCATATTTATTTTATTATTTGACTGTGCTGGGTCTTAATTGTAGCACGTGGGATCTTCAATCTTTGCTGCAGGGTGTGGGATCTTCAGTTGTGGCATGTGCGATCTAGTTCTCTGACTAGGAATCACACCCAGCCCCCTGCATTGGGAGTACAGAATCTTAGCCACTGGACCACCAGGGAAGTCTAAGAAAGAATATTTGTTGAAAGAATAAATAAATTGTGCCATCTATGGCTCCAACCCTCGGTGCGATAACAACAGATTTGAAAATCTCTCTGCTCCTTTGGCACCCTTTGCTGTGTAGACTTGCTTTCCTTTCCATCTTCTCATCTCATCTTCTCATCTTCTCTACTCTGATGGGCCTCTTTCTCCATCCAAACAATTAGGAATTGTTTTTCCTAATTCTCCTCCTCCCTTGGCATGACTACTACTGCCATCTCTGCTTATCCAGAATTTAACCCCACTCAAATACCAGCCCCTCCAGGAAGCCTTGAGAGTCCCCTGGACAGCAGGGATATCAAAGTAGTCAATCCTAAAGGAAATCAACCCTGAATATTCATCAGAAGTGCTGAAACTGAAGCTCCAATACTTTGTCCACCTGAAGCAAAAAGCCGATCCATTGAAAAAGACCCTGATGCTGGGAAAGATTGAGGGCGGGAGGAGAAGGGAGCAACAGAGAATGAGATGGTTGGATGGCATCAATGACTCAATGGACATGAGTCTGAGCAAACTCAGGGAGACAGCGAAGGACAGGGAAGCCTGGCATGCTGTAGTCCGTGAGGTCAAAAAGTTGGACACGACTTAGCGACTGAACAACAGAAACGACCAGCAACAACCCTTGATGGCCTCCACCCACACTTGCTCGAAGCTTTTCTGGGTTCTCCCAACCCAGCAGCTGGCTTTTTCTGCTCTCACAAACGTGTGTGTTAAGTCGCTTCAGTTGTGTCCAACTCTTTGCAACGCTATGGAATGTAGCCCACCAAGCTCCTCACTCCATGGGATTCTCTGGGCAAGAATACTGGAGTGGGTTGCCATGCCCTCCTCCAGGGGATCTTCCCAACCTAGGGATTGAACCTGCATCTCTTACATCTCCTGCATTGGAAGGCCAGTTCTTTACCACTGGCGCCACCTGGGAAGCTTTCTGTTTTCACACTTTCATCCAATTCTAGGTTTATTTGCCACTTTTGTTTTTCTGGCAAAACTTTAAGTTGCTCGGGCTTAGGGATATGTCTCTTACTCCCTTTGGGGAGAGATTACTTGAAAGCTCTGTTGGAAATCCATGTTAGCCTCCAAAATGTGCCCACTGTTCAAAGAATCATGTAGTCAGGCTGAAGTTTGTAGGGACCTCAACAGTGACCCGCTTCCACCCTACTTCAGCTGTTGGAATCCTGTCTTGGCCACAGAGTGGACAAATTATTCCACTGTCTAGAGTGTTGTGCTAGAAGCAGATTGAACAATAGGCACAGTGCCAACCAGGACTAATGTGCTCAGGATTGTCTGATCCTGAACAAAACAGAATGAATGCAGGTGGTCCTCTCTTTAAGTGGATACTCCATATGAAAATCCACACATATGAACCAGATGAATTAAGACAACGACCCTTCCCATTACTTGTGCATGCATGCATGCATGCTCAGTCACTAAGTTGGTTCTGACTCTGTGACCCCATGGACTATGTAGCCCACCAGGCTCCTCTGTCCATGGGATTTCCCAGACAAGAATACTGGAGTGTGTTGCCATGTCATTCTCCAGGGGATCTTCTCAACCCAGGGATAGAACCGTGTCTCCTGCACTGGCAGGCAAATTCTTTTATCACTGAGCGACCAGAGAAGCCCACTACCTTTAAAAATAAATTTGGTGGGGATTTCCCTGGTGGTCCAGTGGTAAAGGACCACCTTCCAATACAAGGGACAAGAGTTTGATCCCTGGTTGGGGAACTAAGATGCCACATACTGAGGGGTGACTAAGCCCAAGCATCACAACTACTGAGTCCCTACACTATGGAATCCATGAGTCACAACTAGAGAGAAGCCTGTGCACCACAACGAAGATCCGGTACCCCGCAACTAAGACACAATGCAGCCAAATAAATACATAAATGAGTAAATGTTTTTAAAAAATAAAATAAAATAAATTTGGTGTGCAGAACTTCATTAACAAGAAGCATTTTCAGGCTTGCATCAGTAGATTGAGGGACATTCATACAAGTACAGAGGTATCCTGTCCAGTCTGGGCCTTATCCTCCCCTTGCTCTACCATCAAATGGGTACAAGGAGAAAGCTGCTGTATGAAGACTCTGGGGATGGGAAGAGTGAAGCACTGGGTGACCTCGAGGCTGACTTTGGCACTGACTGCACTTCATAACCAAGACTTCCGCGGCTGTTTTGTCCCTGGATATGAGGCCAGGCTGTCTCTCTCATCGGCTCCTCTCAGTAACTTTCATTCATTCAGAGACTCCCCCCTGAACATGCCCTCTGTATAGCATCTGAGTCAGATGCTTTGGGGTTTTCTGGTTGTCTGTGTGTTTTAGATAGGAGAAAGCACCACGTCTGTCTCCTGTTCGGAACAGCTGAACACCCGACTGGCTGCAGCAGAAAAGCGGCAGGATATATACTGGTTGGTTGGATGGGTGGGTGGATGCAGGAGAGAGGGAAGGAAAGAATAGCTAGCCAGAGCAAAGAGCAACTCCCCATTGACCAAGTGGCCCCTGGGCCTGGGGTGAGATGCTGATTCAGGACCTATAATGACATTTCTCCTCATTTCCAGGCAGAAAGCCAATCTGGATGCCCTGGATTTCATAGACTGCCATCTAATCCAGTTAGGGGAGGAAGTAGAAGTAATGAAATCAAGGGCGAGGTCTCCAGAGGTGCCCCTATCAGTTCTGAAAGCAGGGACACATTGCTGAGAGAGTCCCTTCCCCCCACAGCCTGTCAGCCTGATATCCACCCTGTGTGGTCCCAGTACCAAGTGGGTCAATTTGGTGACCCAGAGCCAACACTTACTGGACCCCTGATCAGGGCTGTGTACTCACCAGGTACTACTTTCATGTGGATTCTGAAATATATTATGTATAATTCATTTAATTTCATCACAAAGATAAAATAAACACGCGACAGACTCCTCAGTCCAAGCCACCCCATCAACTGCTGTTGGGTAGAGGGATTGTTCCAAGGAGGAGGAAATGAAAGGCAGGGTATTTATGGACTTCAGTCTATCCTGCCCATCATGCACCCTGTGGACTCCCAGCAGCTCTTTCTATAGCGTCTGCCAGACTTGGTTCCTGCTCTGTCCTCTCCATGGCTGGCCCTGGCCTCTCCCTGTTTCCACAGCTGCTTTATGCCAGTACCTCCTCAGCCCCCACTGCTGCAGGTCTACTGCCCACATTTCCAATCCTTGCCCCCACCAGCTTTGCCAAGATTCCTCCCATCCTGGGGGTTGGGGCAAGGCGGGTGGGAGACTTTTCTAGAAAAATCTTTTTCACTTCCACATAACACAGCTCCAAAGGGAAGGTCAGAGGCAGTTGTTCTAGTCATGTTGATGTAAGGGGCCCCAGGACCACCACAGTGCCTCACATAGTGCTTAAATTCTCCCCAGTCATCCCCCTTCTTTAGGGCCAACACTGCTTACCCACATTTTGGGGAGGGGGTCGTGCCCTCTTCTCCTTGCTCCTCATCGGATGGAATTTGTCTGAGACTACAGGTAGAAGTCAGGCTGCAGGTACAGTGAGTCAGGGTGGAGCAGTGCTAAAATGGGGATGGAAAGAGGGTGGGGCTTTGGAGACTAGTTCTCCCATATTCAGGTCCAGCCTTGCCTTGCTCTTCCCCTTCTTCCAGGTGGGGGAGGGGGCTGCTACTTCACCCCACAAGCCTGCTTATTTGCTTTTCTGTTGGTAAGCTTGGCCCTGCCTGCAGAGGAAGCTTAGGACTGACAAGTGGCCCCTGGCTCTGTGGCTCCATGGCTACAGCATGTCCTGCTTCATTAGGGCTGTAATTGGGAGACTTACTTTGAAAGCTCAAAGTGATGCACAGCCGTGCACTGGCTCAGCCTCAGTGCCCAGCCCACTGCTCCTTGTCTTGCTGCAGCTGCCCCACACCACATGAGGTATGGCGGGGAGAAGACACCCCTTTTTTATCCTTCTCAGCCCTCACTGTTGCCTGCAGAGGAGGGTCTGTTGAGACAGACCAGGCCAATAGCATTAACAGGCTCAAGGCTTCTTGGGTCACTTGTTCCCTCCCCCCTCCCCTAGCATCTTCTGCCTCCCTCCTACTCAGTTCATCCCCTAGATCCCTGATCATGCAAAATGCAACAGTTCCAACCTGCCCTGGCAATTACAGACTAGCTGGGTTGCAGCTGCTGTCCTCGGTTCTGAAAGTGCCCGTCTTGAGGCCTGCCTGCCTCTCGCCCCGCCCAGAACCTTCTTGCTGGAACGCACAGGCTCTTAATTCAATTAGCTGGCCCTGAACCCTCCCCGGGGAGCCTGAAGCGGAAACTGACAAATTCTGTTTAACAAAGACATTTGTCCCCCGCCCTACTGGCTTTGGGCTCTGCCCGCCTGTATCCTGCTCATTAGGTATCTAACAAAGTGCGTCCCAAGAAATCTGCTTCCAATCGCTAGTAATTCAGGAGGCCTGATGCAATTTTCTCCCTGATAAGGGTGTCTCGCCCGCTGGCAAGCGCCGTAATGAGCCCTGTGCAGTGGATCCCCCATCAGTCGCTGCTTTGTCATTTCCTGTGGCTGCAGTTGTAGGTTCTTATCTCTTCAGCTGAAGGCGAGGCTCAGGCAACGGGTCCTTCCAAGAGGGCTTACCACCTCCCTTGAATATCGAAAGCCTCATTTATGACAAACCATGTGGTCTGGCAGCTGCAGTGGGGTTTGAAGTTCTGAGTCTGTCTGCCAGCCAAGAAGGGCCCAAGTGTTAATCCTCATTGGGGCCAAGATTCATTCTCCAGAAAATAGTGTCAAAGGGTTAATCTAAAAGCAAGTTGTAGGGTCAGAGGAGGGGAGCCAGTGATAAAGATTTTTTAAAAATTCTGGCAGGGATTTTAGTATTAAATAGAGCCCTGCCTATGGCTCAGTGGATAAGCTGTGGGCTTTCTCTTGTTAGCCTGAAACCTTGTCTTTCTGCACTGAATCTTTCCCCTTGGGTTCCCTCTATTCGTACCTAGAGAGCTCCTTCCAATGTATAGATCAAATCACATCTTGCTGCTGATCAAACATCTTCCTCAGCTTCCTATTGTGTGTGTATGTGTGTTAGTCACTCAGTCATATCTGACTCTTTGCTACTGTGGACTATAGCCAGCCAGGCTCCTCTGTCCATGGAATTCTCCAGTCAAGAATATTGGAGTGGGTTGTCATTCCTTTTTCCAGGGGATCTTCCTGAACCAGGTATCAAACCTGGGTCTCCGGTATTACAGGCAGATTCTCTACTGTCTGAGCCACCAGGGAAATCCAGCTTCCTATTACTCTAAGACAAAGTCTAAACCTTATATCCTGGTATCCAGACACTCCACAATCTAGGCCTCATCTAACTCTCCAGTCTTGCTGCCCACAACAGTTTCCTCATGTCCCATGCACTCCAGACATGCTTCTGGGGTTTTGCACTTGTGGTTCCCCTGTCTTGCCCATTTCCAAGCCACTCCTTGAGGCAGAGTGTAAACCATGCTTCTCTATGACTCTCCCCTGTGCTCAATGCATCTACCTTAACTAGAACCCTTAGCAAGATGGATACTGATGATCTTTTGGAGTGCTTTACTGCTTGGTGCAGGTTAGGGATCTAATAAACAGTTGATGAATTCATGCCTGAATGAACTTGGCTGGACCCAGGGTGCACATGGTTTGGCTGAAAGGAGGTCTAGGTTGTGGTAGTCTGGCTTTGAGAGAGGGAAAAACCCAAGAGCAGCCTCCACTTTCTAAGAAGTTTGGTCCGAAGGTTTCTGCCCAGCCTTACTTCCCCACCTCCCCTTCTTCAATCCATCAGCTATGCACTGGGCTCATGGGAAGAGCAGAGCAGGCCAGGGGGAGGCCCAGATGTCCAGTTCCCAAGTCTGTATCCTGATTCAATCCATTCTATCTGTGGCTGGGAGTCGTAGGCTCACACTCAAGGCAGCACAGGGTGATCAGGGAGGCATTCAGGATGAGCCTGCAGTGTGGCTCTGGGTTCAGTCCTGGCTTCCCTGACCTGGGAGCTCACAGATCTTCATTTTCTCTATCTTCTCTCCAGCCCCCAGCTCAGGGCTCTGGCCTCCGGAGACGTGATTGTCTGTTCTGCGTTTCTTCATTCCCTGAAAAATTGCTGTGAGACCAAATGTGGTGCTGGTGACGTTTATCTTCAGCACTCGACAAGGCCTCCTGATGTCCTTATGGATGGGAATCTGGTGGAGCAGCTGTCATGAGGGGCGGGCGCCGAGTGATGGATTAGCAGGGCTCTGCCGTTCCCCTCCCCCACAGTTCCCCTCCCCCAGGAGGCCTGTCCTCATCTCTGACGAGTTCAACGTGTTTGTTAGTGACTTGGGTGAACAATAGGAAGTACTTGCTTTCCTGAGAGTCTGCAAGACCCTGTGCTGGGCACTTACACAGGCTCCCTCATTCAATGCTCACCACATTCCTGGCTGGTAGGGATCACAGCCCCTTTCTATAGAAGAGAAAAGTAAAGCTCAAGATGGCTAAGATCGAGTGAAGATTCAGAACTCAAACCCAGTTCTAAGGATGCATCTTTTTTTACTGCATATTGCAGCGAAGTGTCCTAACCATGTCGACAGATGACCTGGAGCTTGGGGTAGCGTGGAGGTGGAGCTGTGAGTGTGTGACCCATGATGAAATCAGTCTAGAATGATCTCAAGTCCAGACAATATGCCGGGACAAAGAAGGTGAAATACCGCAGGGAAGAGAAGCCCTGCCTAGGTTCAAAATGGAGCAGCAGAGGGTCAAGGTGAAGATGTGCTGCCTGACAATGGCTCGCATACCAGACTGGACTTCCTGGCTCTAAACTGACCCCCACGGCCTTGGTTAGTAATCAAATAAAGCAAATGGTAGACTTCGGCTGCACCAAGGGTAGAAAGTGTTTGCAGAAAAAGAGTGCTGGTCCTATTCTACCCACCAATACGGATCCAATTCCACAGTTTGCGGGGGACACTTTAAGAGGAGTGTTGGCAAGCTGAGGTGACCAGGAGGATGTGAAGCAAAACACTCAGGGTGATAAAGGGCAGTCAGAGGAAGGAGAGTCGGTCAGGCTGGAGATGACACAAGTTTGCAAACAACAACCGGGCTGACATGGGCATGGGAGCTAACTTCTCTGGAGCCAATCTCAGAAGGGAAAAGGCAGGACTGGGAGAGGCAACTGGAGAGAGATAGGGAGGAAGAGGTCTATAAGGGATATGATGGAGACTGGAGAGGGCTTCCTGAGAGGTAATGAGCTCCCTGTCATGAGAAGTGAGCAAATAGAGTCTGTCAAACCTTGTGTGTTGGAGGGAGTGTCACATGTCCTCTCTGAGGCAGGGAGCAGGGTGGGAAGGTTGAGTCATAACCAAGAGACTGTGCAGGGAGCATGGAGCACTGCTGGGAGGGGTTCAGGCACTGTGAAAAGCAAGCAAGAGTCTCTTATGGTGGGATGGTGAGCCCTGCCCCAACGGTGAGCACCTGTGAGCCAAGGGCCAGGCGGGCCCTGGAAAAGCACAGGCTCTCCCCTCTGACATATCTGTCCCCAGCTGCCTTTGGCTGTATGGGAAGATCTCTGAATTGGGCCTAGAGTCTGAGCAAGTGGGAAAAGGGTACCTGGGAACCGGAGACAGATAGACTATTTCTCCGTCTCCTGCCATGTGGCGTGGGAGTATGGGAGGACAGGGACGGAAGGGGCTCAGGGTGAGGCTGGGGCCGGGGATACAGCAGGGAAGACAGTCAGGGATGTTGTGAGGTTGAGAGAGGAGAAACGGTATTTTTTTTCTCTGGATTCGCCATTGTCCCTACAGTAGCATTTTCAGAGCTGAAGTCTTGGGGTGGAACGGAAGCTCCTGGAGGATAGAAACGGCTGAGGAGGCCATTGTGCTACCCTGGACACTGGGTCTTCTGGGCAGCTGGGCTTGGTGAGGAAATGGAGACGAGCTTGTGTTGGGGCTTCTCTGAGGACCAGCCCCAAGGCTGTCGTGTGTGGTTTCCAAAAATCCATAAAAATTCATCAGAAGTCCGCATGGTTCTGCCTGTCGCCTGCCCTCCACTCCACATTTGCAAAACAGCCACTTGTCCCCACTCTTGGCTTGTCTCCAGAGAGAGCTTTGTAAATGGGTTGAATAAAAGCACCAGGGCAGCCTTTTGCGTGAGATCAAAGCCTTGCCCCCCACCTTGAGGAGATCAAGGAGGGGGGAGGTCAGATCAGATGGGACTGTGGGAGCCACCCTCAGTGGGGCTAGCAGGGGCCACCTCCTCCTCTCCTTCAATGCACCCCTCTGTGACAAACCCAAGGAAGCAGTGGGTTTTGAGTCCTCCAGTGACTCTCAGGGCTATGGGCTAACGAGGGGTGGCTACCCACCCGAGAGGTCCTAACTTGCCTGGTGACCTGGCACCCTGCTTGGGCAAGACTCTAGGTCCCAAATCCCAGCCCCAAGAGAACACCCAGATGACAGCAAGGACTTGTCCCACCTCGTGGGGAGGCATATTTCCAGGCAAGGAGTCAGGAGCTGACACAATGAGCATCTACTATGTGCAAGCCAGGCTCCCATCCACATAGTCAGCCTAGGAAACCCAGTCAGTGATCTCACTTCAAAGAGGCTGTCTGAAAGCTGGAGGGCACCCAGGATGCTGTGGGATCTAGAAACCAGTTCATTAAAAGAGGCAGGCTGCTTAGCCCAGAGAAGCCCTGACTCCTGGGGGACCAGATCGCACTTTTCAAAGAGAAGAGGCCAAGATCAGAGAGGGAATGGAGAAGGCTATGGGTTTATTCATGTATGTATATGTGGAGTGGCCACTGGCTCCTGGGTTCTCAGAGTCGAATAGACCTCTAAGGTGAACTCCCACTGAATAGGTCATGAAGAGAAGTTTTCCAAGTATATGCAGGCTTCCATGTTTTCCTAGTTTTTTGTATCTATGTGTAGTTATACATGTATGTACTCATCTACACACAAACACACACACACACACACACACACACAACTCCAGCTTAAGGCAGATGACTCTAAGCAGCAGGTGTCCATTGAGAAGTTCCATCAGAGGGAAAAAGCTTAACCCGTCACCAGCAGAACCAGCTTCAAGCACAGTACCCCAAACCAGGAAACTGCTCCCTCTTGCCATTGACTGTGATGGCAGGCTTTGTTGTCTAGTCTGCCCACCAGCCTGCGGAGGGCTTGGAAGGAGGCTTGCTGGGGTTGCGCTGTGGCTCCAGAGGGCAGAGTCAGCAGCCTGGGGCAGAGGGAGAGCCCCTGGAGGCAGGGTGGGCTCAATGTGGAGTGAGCACTTCTGTCAGCTGTAGCCACTGAACCATGGGACTGGCTGCTTCTGGAGGTAGTGAGCTGCCAGATTTGGCAGAGCAAGAGAGGCTGGGATGAGCACCGTGCTGGACAGAATCACAGAGATTCCTATCCAGGTGAGCTGTTGAGAGACACTTCTGTGGTCTCTGCCTATTTGGAAGTTCCACAGTGTTCTTGTTCCTGGAGCTCTAGGAATGGATGATATGAAAGTTGTAGCTGTGAGGAAACTGTGTTTACCAGAAGGTCAAGTAACCAGGATGGCCTGTGCCCAAACCTGCAGGACATGTAGGTTCTCAGGAAAGAGGCTGGAATGCAGAGATGAAGGCTGAGTGACTCCCACCACAAATTGGTGGACAGCACCTTAGGTGGACCAATAAGATGCAAGGAACCCAGTCTTCTCTGATATAGCAGCTTGGCTGGTAACCTTACTCGGAGGGCCCATCAGATCCAAAGAGCCTGTCAAAACATTCCCTATCATGTCACCTCACTTGAGGTTCATCAGGCCTCTTATACTGAGCTGATATCTGCTCATGAATTGATTTGCTCATTGTCTAGTCCACACTCCCTGCTCTCTAAGAATACAAGCGTTGTGAAGACAGGGCCTTTTCTCATTTTTTTCAGTGTAAGACCCATAAACCCAGGACAGTATCGGTTACACAGCAGGTGCTCAGCAAAGACTTGCAGTTGCATGGAAAGTGGTAGCGGTGTTACAGTAAAGACAATGGTGAAGAGTGGAGCCAAGGACGCATCCTTTAGGTGTGGCTGCTATACCCTCTAATCTCTTCATCAACACTCTCCCACCACTGTTAGGGAGGAGGACGCCAAAGAGCTCAGACACTAGCAAAGAGCCATGTCCACGCCAGAGGAAGGTGAATTCAAGGCAGGTGGGCTCCATGTCTGCCGGCTCCTCCCTCTCCTCATTGCAGTCCACAAGGGCCTCTGAAATTCTAGTCCTCGTCAAATATGTGTGGGATAAAAGAATGAATGATCGGGTTACCAAGCCTGCAGGAAACTTATGTCAAAGCCATCCATATTAGCTCTTCATATTCAGGCCCCCACATTGGACTTCAAGATTCTAGAATCAAAGCGAGTCAGTTATTGGCCAATTCTTAGACAGGTTCGCCAAGAAACAGTTTAACCACAAGAAGATTGCGCTTCTGTGTGCGCCAGTGCCGGTGTGAAAACATCTGTGTGTCAGTTTGCATGTGTGCGGGGGGACATATATCTGTATGCATTAAATGTGTACACCCTTGCAGAGAGGTGTGTAAGTTTGTGTGTGCGTGTCTCTGCATATGTGGTTGTCTGTGTGTGGGTTTTCAAATGCGATGGTGTGAGAACATGTGTAGAACTGTGTGTGTATGAACACTTGGCGGCAGAATCTGAATTTCCTTCAGTACTGTTTTCCTGGTCCACACCCAATCTTGATCCCCTTTCTTTTCCTTTCTTCTCGGAAATCCATTACTGAAAGGTTTTTTTTGTTGTTGTTTTTTTTTTAACCCGCCTCCAGGGGGAGGGGGCTGGGAGAAGGGGAAGCTAAAATCACAAGGCCCAGATCAAAACACTCAGCAGCTAAATGAATTCGGCAGCATTTTCCCGCATGACTTGGAGGGATAATTTAGTGAGGCCGCCAGCTGGAAGGAAAGGGATTAATTCTGCACTTAGCACAGCTCCAGTGAATAATTCATCACTGAGACCTTTGTGCCCGGCCCCTGGGCGATGGAGGAAACATCCTGCCCACCTGCCTGTTGCCTGCCTGGTCCCCCAGTGCCCTGACCAGCAGCACGTGATGCTCCTCTCGATCCTCAGGACACATGTGCTTCAGTAAATGGGTAGAAGGTGGGGCGGTGGGGGTGAGGAAGGGGCTGGTGGTGGCCTGGACTGACTGACTCCAGACCCTGAGTAGAGCCATGGAGGGCTGAGCTCCAGTCTGGGACATTTTTCTCCAAGGACTCTGCTTCCCCTTCCTTGGGGTCTTTTGTTGCTTCTGTGTCCTCCCCTCTCGGTAACTTCTCCATCTGTCCCTGGTTTGGTGGTGATTGATGGTGGTGGTGGTGGTGGTGGTGGGGTGGACGTCACCCTATCTAACAGACCCTCTGTGGTATCTAACAGACCCTCTGTGACCCAGAACCAGAGGGGTCTTGAGAGGGCGATGAGGAACATGGGAGGTTTCCAGCACTCACCAGAGGGCTTGCGGGGAGACACTTTGGGGCTGGTACCTTCCCAGATACCCCCTCAGACACTCCCACAAGAAAGTGCCTGGGTTCTTCACAGGTAAAGTCACAGGGCCAAGTATTACCCTAGAGCAGGTGGCTATTTCTCCTGGCCCAGGAAGACAGCAGGAGTGGGCTGATCCAGCCATCAGCCCCCCTGCAAGCATTTCCAGGGTTCATGGTCCTAAACAGACCACATCCCAACCTCCTGCTTCTCGCAGCACCTCAGAGGGAAAAGTGGAAAGAGTCCAGCCTGTCATGTGCCCTGGACCCAAGTGACCCAGGTTCAAGCTGGACTCAGAGCTCAGGTACAGCTGCTGGAGGAAGAGAACCCGTCCATCAGACAGCGCTCAGCCCCTGGGGTTTTTCTACTCAGGACAACTCAGCTGCAGCGGGCAGGATTCCAAAAACAAGCCTCCAAGATTCCACACCCTAAGCCCTGAAACCTGTGAATACGGTGAGCTATCACTCCTAAAATTATGTCACGTGGCACCGCGGACCTCAATATGGGACATCAGCAGGAGCCTGATCGAATCACAGGAGCCCCTATACAAGCAGAGTATTTTCTCTGGCTGCTGACAAAGGAGAAAGTCGCTTTGCTGTGGGAGGGGGGTTTGACATGCGGACTGGCGTAAAGACGGAGCAGGCATTGTGAGAATGAATGTGGGTGGCCTTCAAGAGCTGAGAGAAGCCCCCAGCTGACAGCCTAGCCAGCAAGGGAACAGGGCCCTTAGTCCTGCAGCTGCAGGGAACTGGATTCTTATGACAACCTCAGTGAGCCTGGAAGTGCTTTCTTCCTCAGAGCCCCTGGACGGGAACAGGACTCTGCCTGTGTCCTGTATCCTGATTTCAGTCTTGCTGTATTGGACTGCCTACCCACAGAAGTGTGAGCTCATACATGAGTGTTGCTTTAAGCCACTAAGTTTGTGGTAGTTTGTTACACAGCGACAGAAGTGAATATCCTAGTTCATTCACTCTTATAGCATCTTGATCCCAGGGAGTCAGGCTTGGCATGGGAGGAGTTAGAGGCTGACTCCCAGGTCTGAGTGGCCCTCTGTTCTCAACTCTTTCTTCCTAATCTGTTTTTTTCAAGCCTTAATTCACCCTCAGAACAGCAGCCCCCTTCTTCCAAAAGCTCCTGAATAAGGTCAGCGATCGAGAAGGAGGTTGCAACCCACTGAGAGTCTACACGAGCTGGCACGTGGGCTGCCAGGCCCTGAGCTTTCCCTGACCATGGTTTTACATTGGAGGAAAGCAGCTGGAAGGAGAGATCCACCGTGGAGGGGGCCTCACTATTTATGGTTTTCAGCTTGGTGTCCTGGGGGAGGTAACCGTTGGCCGCACCGGCAGCTGCTGCCACTGCTCCGCCCACTGTCCCAGGTTCCCTAGAATGGTGCCTGGTGGAGGCTGTGCCCAGAGGGTGGAAGGGAAACGGGAGCTGGTCTCCCACCTCTGCTCACCCTTACTGCTTCTGTACCCCGCCTGAGCCCAAGCCCACAGGAGACCTGACTGGCTCCTTCAGACTTGCCTCCTGGTGGAGTGGGGAAGCTCCAGTTTGTTGAGGTCTATTAATAACTACCCACTCCAGTATTCTTTCCTGAAGAAGTCCATGGACAGGGAGCCTGGTGGGCTACAATCCATGGGGTTGCAGAGTCAGACATGACTGAACACCTAACACTAACTATCTATTATGTCAGGATGGCCAAGATATCTTTTTAAAATTACTTTTGGTTACCAAATTGTGCTTCTTTGTTTTTTATGAGTTTAATTTTTTGGCCATGCCACATGTGGGATCTTAGTTTTCTGACCAGGGATTGAACCCAGGCCCTCTGCATTGGTAGCTCAGAGTCTTAACCACTGGACTAACAAGGGAAGTCCCCTGACCATAGTCTTTTAGGGAAAAACGTGGCATAGAAATAGACAGTGATGATGATAACTCATTGCTTTTGAGCATTTATTCTATTCTAAGTGTTATACAGGTGTTTCCTCAAAAACAAAACAAAACTCACAGCAACCATATGAGAAAAGTACTATTATATGAACCCATTTTATAGACAGGGAAACTAAGGCACTGAGACCAAGTAATTTTTCCATGGTTTTGTAAGCTGATAAATGCAAGAACCAGACAGTCTGGCTCTAGACTCTCATGATATACAGAGAAATCATATCCAGCATGTTGTTTCCGTTTCAGAGATGAGTGCTCTATAGGTTCAGAGAGGTTAAGTAAATTGTCCCAGGTTCTACTGTGAGGACGAGGGCAAGTCAAGATTTGAACTCAGGTCTGGCTGGTTAAAAGTCTGCTATCCCCCAGGGCCTCCCTGTGCTTCTCCCAAGTTTCTCAGGGGCAATTTCATCACTAGCCCAGGGGCAAGACTGAGTTTTGGTGTTGGAGGTACTCCTCACATCTGAGGTGGTCAGATGCCCTGGTGGAGGCCCTGCTAGAAGTTGCTAGAGAAGCCAGATTCGCTTTGTTGGTGGGGCGAGGTGGAGCAGGTTGGGAGGGGTAGGGCCAGGGGGACCAGCCATGGACTGTGTCCAGGGGAAGAGCCAGGAGACTACTCACAGTGATGGGGAGCTTGCAGTTCATTTAGGCCTTTCCCTATCAGCATCTTGTGGTAAAAACGGCTCTTTAGCAGCAACACAGAGATGCCCAGGGGCATGTTAAGGGTCCATGGTTCACTGCTTTTCACTGTGGGGGAAGATCAGCTGGGCTCCCACCAAAGCCCCCAGCCCAGGCTTCTTGGATCCCAGCATCTGAGGTCCCACTGGGGCCCCTCTTTTGGTCAGAGCTGTGTGCTAAGTTGCTTCAGTCGTGTCCGACTCTTTGTGATCCTATGGACTGTAGCCTGCCCAGCTTGCTTCCATGAGATTCTCCAGGCAAGAATACCGGAGTGGGTTGTCATTTGCTTCTCCAGGGGATCTTCCTGACCCAGGGATCCAACCTGAGTCACCTGTGTCTCCTGCACTGCAGGTAGATTCTTTACCACTGAGCCACCAGGGAAGCCTCCTTTGATACCTGACATCTAATTCTCCCATCCCTCACTACCCACCTGTTTCCTGCCTCCTGACCTTTACCTGCACAAATCTCCTCTGCCCTTCAGGGCTTCCTGAGTTCAAGGCCAACTCTAAGCATAATCCATGTCTCTGGGTGTTTACACAGCTCTCCTTTGGCTCTGCGCTTTGGGGGCTTCAGTCTGATGGTGTGGAACTTACTGTGGATCAGCTGGTCTCTGAATCCTGTCTCCCTGCCTCCAAGGCTGTGAGCTCTAAGGGTTCCTCTCCTCTCTCGTCACTGATAGACACAACTGGAGGCAGGTGGTGGTGCAATAAACACACGGTTCTAATATGGAAATAGGGCCCGTGTGTCCTGGCCCAGGCCCCAGTGTGCCCTCCAATCTGTCTGCATACACTAGAGGCTCTCTTGGGACCCCTTCACCCATCCCCACAGGAGGCAGAGGCAGGATGGTCTGAGCACCCTTTCAGACACGTGTCCCGGTGTGCAGCTTCCCTGACGTGGCAATGGAGGTCACTTACTTGAAGACGAGGAGCAGTACTCCAACACCCGGGCTGTGTCCTCTGAGAAGTTGGTGGCTCCATCTTGGTTTTGGAAGAGGAAAGACCGATGCCACAGAGGCAGCTCTGGGGGTCCCCCAGGCTTGGACAGCTTCAAGGAGAAGGTGGGAGTAGATGGTGGGGTCACAGCTTCTCCCAAATCAAGGAATGTTCAGACCAGGTTGTGAGCATGTCTGTATACGTCACAGAGATTTGTCACGATTATGAAAGCAACACACAATTTTGGAAAAATACAGAAAAGCAGAAAGATGAAATAAAACCTGAATTCCTACATTAGAGACAATGTTTATAATATTGCATGTTTCTTTCTCGGGTTTTTGTTTTTTACGGCTGCACTGTGAATCTTGCAGGATCTTGGTTCCCCAAACAGGGACCAAACTCATGCCACCTGCAGTCCTAACCACTGACTGCCAGGGAATTCCCTCTTTCTATTGAGAGGTTTTTTTCTTCCTATGCCTATTTTGTGTATAATCGCCATGTAATTGTCATCCTAACATCTTGCCTTTTACATTTACCATTAAAACCTGAGCATATCCAGAGTTCTAAGTAACATTAATTACCCATCTGTAGTAGCTGCAGGACATTCTGTCATGTCCAAGCATCCTGGTTTCTCCCTTCCCATTTGTCCAATAAACTGCATTGAATAATCTTTGATACATAGCTCTGTATCTTAAATTATTTCCTTAGAACAAGGACCCAAAATAGAATGGTTGAATTAAAGGACATGCATATTTTAAGGCACTTGATTCATCACGGGGAAACTCTTCCTCAACAGTTCTACCAGTGTTCCCACCCATGGCTGGTGGTGTTCTAGATGCCAAATTAGATGTGACCTCTGTCCTTGTCACCAGCCCCTCTCTGCCCTGCATGGGTATCCCAGGCCCTTGCAGCAGCCACAGCAGGTCTTCAATAGGGCATTTGGGGGACTAAGCCAGCATCTGGGGCACACATGTGGCTAGCATTTAAACAACAAAATGAGACAGCATTAACGACAGCCCCCAAACAAGGGACTATCTGAGACACTCCCACGGGTGATCAGAAAAGCCTGTTTGAAGGAAGTAGGACTAGAGGAAGCCTCTGAGAGAAAGGTCTGGCAGGCTGAAGGGAGGGAGGATGTTATTCTGGGTGGGAAAACCTCCTGAGCAAAAGTGTGGAGGTGGCATCTAGTCTGGCATGTGTGGACCCCCTAGAATGAGGAGGGACTCCAAGGAGAGAAGGTGCAAAGGTCAGAAGGTGATGAGTGAGTGATGGGATTGGGTGTGTGTGTGTTTGGGGTGGGTGGCGTCAGCCTGTAACACCCAGCAGGCAGCCCTGCGTTGTCCCATCCCAGGGAGGGGCTTGGGGGTCATTGGCTCAGACTTTCCAAGTAGCTGCCATGCCTCTGCTCCTAGCCCAGGGCTTTTAGCAACTGTGGCAGCCGCTCCCACCTCTGGCTCCCCTGCGGGTATCAGTCATCGCTCGAAAAGGTCAGCACAAATGCACTGCTGGCTCCAGGAGTTATTGACAGCAGGATTGTGAAATATCAGTGTGGGTCCCCTCCCTCGCCATGGCAGGGCCCTGATGCCTGTCACACTAAAGTGTCTCTCCCACCCCTCCACAGCTGGAGGCTCAGCTGTGTCTGCCTCTGCCCCTGGGGAGATGAGCTGCAATTACTTTGGGGCCTGAATACATGGGTGATGAGAGTGTTCCTGAGAGCAGGCACTGGTGGCAGCTCAGGGACAGTGACTTGGCCACCAGGTCAAGTCAGAGAAGCTGCTCTGGGTTCTGTGGTGCCCAAGAACGGCATTTTAGGATTTATCCCCAAACCATGCCCATCCCAGAGCGACCATTCTCCCGAATCCCAGAGGGGCATCCACACAGCCTGGACCATCTGCCAGATACCAAGGCACTCAAGGAGGACCTGTGACAGCCCCCTCTGCCCCACCCAGGAAGAGGGGTGTTTAATGGATGCTGGCTGTCCTCTCTAGGGGCTATTAATGTGTCTAAATGGAGTCTACACAGCAAGAAACAGTGTCTTCCTGGCCAAGAATGACAGCTCCCTCCCTGAATGGTTTCCCAGATGAGTCCCCCCCGGAAAGATCCTTTCAGACCTAGAACTGGGGAGGAAGGGTCAGCATCTCTCCTGTATGTATGGCGTGGGGGCAAGGAATCAAGGTTAAACTACCTCCAGAAGCTGATGCCAGGGACCTGGTGAAGATGCTGGTGGCATGGGGTGGGAGCACCATAAGTGGGGAAGCCATTCCCCACAGATGCTAATGGCAAAGGCTCTGGCAGGCTGTGGAATAAGGAATGTGATTAACCTTCAGCTGTGATCTTCAGCAAAGCCATTAACCCCCAGCCACTGAGGCAGACCTGCCTTCCCCTGGGACAGAGCCTTCATTATAATGGGCCTATGGTCCCTCCTCCCATTTCCCCAGGGCCTACCACAACCACACCCACACCTGCTGCTGCCTGCTCTGCCCAGATGCAGTGGTAGCCACCAGGGCAAGGGCAGCTGCAGGGGCAGCTGATGCTAGGTGGCTGGGGCACCTAGGCTCTGGGCCCAGGTCTGCCTCAACTTTGTGTGTGACCTTCAGGAGGTCCCTTGCCCTCTCTAGGACCTGGTTTTCATTGTCCAATGAGAAAACATCTTGGGTGCCACACTTTGACAGGCCGCTGTGAAGGCTGAAGGAGACAGCAGATGTTTTGCTGTGAAGGTAAAAGCTCAGTTCAGTTGAACTCAGCAAATACTAATTGGAGGCTTCTCCATGCTCATGAATACTGGGGTGCAGTAGGGCCTATGGGAGAACAAGAGCCTGACCATGCTCCCCTCTGGAGCTCATTGCCTGCCAGGGGAATAGGGTGCGCGCGCGCACACACACACACACACACACACACACACTTATGATCCATGCAGAGTCCTAAGCAAATTGTGGGTCATGGAAGCCAAATGTCTGAGAGAAAAGCTATGACTTCCAGACTGGAGAACGGAGAGCCTTAGGGATCATGCAGTAGGCGGGTATAATAAGGTGGAAGACCATTCCAGGCTGAGAGTACAGCAAAGGCCAAGACTGGGGGGTGACAGAGGACAGTATGGGTATGAACAGCCAGTCATCCAGTATAGCTAGAGAATGCCTGGGTGAACAGGGACAGAGACCCAGGAGGCTGGAGGGGACAAGGCCTTGTGTATCTGGCTGACAGTGAGGGCTTTGCCCCGTCCATGGTAGGGACAAGGAGTCCAGGGGCAGGGCCTAACCCTGGGCAGGGAGCCATTGTGGCCACTTGTCGCAGGATGGATGGGAGGGGCCCTGCTGGAGACTGCTGCAATGGTCCAGCCAGGAGGAGACACCAGCAAGGGAAAGGGGCCTCATGAGAGCTTGGGTGCAGACTGGCTGTGGGAGCTGAGCAGGGAAGAGATACGAGTGGGCACAGACCACTGCTTGCATTTCATCAGCCAGGAGCTCTATCAGCTCTGTACGAGGCCAGGGTAGGAGTGACTCCTAAGTTCCACCCTACGTTGGGTCCCGCAGGCTGTGGGAACTCATCAGAGCTCAGGCTTTGCTGTCATCACCAGGCTCCGAGAGGGGTGAAACAGACACGGAGGGCTGCCTACCCCTCAGCCATTCCCCTTCTTTCCTCCTAGCTGAGAACCGGCTTTGGTCCAGGTGCCCCTTCCCTACATGTGTCAGCACTTGCTAATGGCAGGGTGATATGCCATGCCTTTCCCCCATGGTTGGCTGAGAGAAGTGTATGTGATCCAATTCTGGCCAAAAAGATGAGAGGGGAGAGTGTTCTGAAGGGCAGCTGGAGGAGGCTGCCAAGTCCTCATAAAAACCACTTGTGGGTGTTGGCAGGAATGTAAGTTGGTGCAGCCACTATGGAAAACAGTATGGAGGTTCCTCAGGAAGCTAAAAAAAAAGAGCTGCTGTATCATCCAACAATCCCACTCCTGGGTATATACCCAGACAAAACTATGATTCAAAGAGATACAGGCGCTTCTATATTCACAGTGGCACTATTCACAATAGCCAAGTCAAGGAAGCAACCTAAATGTCCATCGACAGATGAATGGATAAAGAAAACATGGTACATATACACAATGGAACATGACTCAGCCATAAAAAAGAATGAAATAATGCCACTTACAACAATGTGGAGGCAACTAGAGACTGGCCTACTAAGTGCAGTAAGTCAGAAAGAGAAAGACAAATGCCGAATGACATCACTTGTATGTAGAATCTAAAATATGACACAAATGAACCTATCTACAAAATAGAAAGAGACTCACAGACACAGAGAGAAGACTTGTGGCTGCCAAGGGGGAGGGGGATGGAAGAGGGAGGGAAGGGGAGTTTGGGATTAGCAAATATAAACTATTATAGGTAGGACGATGGGTAAACAATAAGGTCCCACTGTATGGCACAGGGGTTTATATTTAATATCCTGTGATAAACTATAATGGAAAAGAATATATATAAAAAGTATGTCTGTATTTGTAAAATTGAGTCTTTGCTGTTTAGCAGAGAATCAACTATACTTCAATAAATAAAAAAAAAAAAACACTTGTGGGAAGGAGAGGCCCTCTCGTCCTCCTGGTCTTGGCACCTCTTCCTCTGGATGGGGTGCCAGAACATTCTGTATCCATGAGCTGTTGATCAACTGAAGATGACAATCCAGGGCTGTTGAAAAGATCCTGAGTCCTTGAGGATGCTGCTGAGTCCACACATCAACCAATTCTGGCAGCATCTTCATGGGGATCCATCCCAAGGTGCCACAAGAGTTTAAGTCGATGGGAATGAGGGTTCACGCTACTTGTAGCCAAATGTAACAAGAGCAGTGGCAAGGCTGGCCTCAGAGGGGACACTGCACTAGGGGAAGGGCAGCTCTGAAAGGGTCCAGGATGTGGACATTTTGCACAGGTTAACCCAGTAAGTTTTCCTAAAAGCCTAGTAAGGTAGAAATTAGAAATTGGAGAAATCAACAAGCTTGCCAAGTGGACTTCCCTGGTGGTCCAGAGGCTAAGACTCCCTATCCCCAATGCAGGGGGCCCGGGTTCAATCCCTGGTCGGGGAACTAGAGCCTGCATGCTGCAACTGAAAAAAAAAAAATCCTGCTTGTCACAATGAAGACAGAAGACCCCATGTGCCACAACCAAGACTCCGTACAGCCCAACAGATTAAAAAAAAATGAAGCTCGCCAAAGTTCACGCAGCCAGCAAGTCACAGAAGAAGGGTCAAACCCAGGTCTTCTAGATCCTCGAGTCCCCACCCACAGTGCTGTGTCATGGTGCGTGCTGGTGGGACATCACTACACCCCAAGATGTCTGAGGGGCAGGTCCCAGAAATGACCTAGTCCAACCCCCACCCCTAAACTAAGATGAAGGCACTGATACTCCGAGAGAGGACAGGACAGGGATCTGTGTGAGCTGCTGACTGGTGCCCCTTCCAGGTAGGGCTCTGTTCACCCCCTCACCTCCCTACCTGTACCACAGAAGCCTGCCCGTGTCCTCTCACTGCTGGGACCTGGGCATCTCTGTGCCAGTTGCCAGTGAGTTCCCAATCTGGCCCAACTGCCATGGCCAGGTGACCTTCAGCAAGTGTCCCACCATCGCTGGGCCTCTGGCCCCCAGTCCCACACATGCAGGAGGCACTGGGAACAATGCCCCCACCCAGACTAGTTAGGCAGCCAAGGCAGCTAGAGCCCCCCGGGGTGGGGAGGGAGCTCACTCATTAAAGCAATCAGCACTTTCTGTCCCTCAGGATTGCCTGCTGATTGGTTCATAATTTTCTGGGTAAATGCAGGGCCATGAGTGAGATGACTCTGGGGAAATCAGGCCGAGGATTGGTTTGGGTTTGAAGCCTCTGTCCCCAGAGTCCCCCCTCTGTCCCACCCCTCCTTACCACCATCACTCTTGTTCGTGTCTAAGCCTTCTTCCAGTGTCTTTGCCTTTAAATGGAGACTGGGGCTCCAAAGAGGTGCCTCATTCTACATTTGCCATGCCAGACATGAACTCTGGTTGGCAGACAACAGGAAGGACTTCCCAAGCACTCCTACCTTCTTTAAGACCCCAGGAAAGTTGGAACCATGGTGCGGGGCAAAGGGAAGACTATGGGAAGAGATCAATGAGGCTGTTGCCCTGGACCCGGCCACAATCTGCACACCCCTCCCCGGTGTACTCCAACCCACCACCCTCCTCTCCAGCCCAGATGCGTATCGTGTCCTGTGCATTCTTGTCTCCACACCTGTGCTCTTGTTTTCAACCATTCTGCACCAACCCTTCCCTATTAAAAGCTCAACAGTCCCATGTCTGGACACCTGTCCAGCCCTCACACCCCTCTCACCTTTGGTTAAAAGTTTTTATTTATTGTAGTAAAACAGGCATAACATAAAATTTCTCATTTCAACCATTTTAAGTGTATAGTTCAGTGGCATTAAGTACATTCACAGTGTTGCATAATCATCACCACCACTGATTTCCAGAACTTTCTCATTATCCAAAACAGAAACTCTGTACCCATTAAATAATAATAACTCCCCATTCTCTCCTCTCCCAGTTCCTGGCAACCACTATTCTACTGTCTGCCTCTGTGATTTGCCTACTCCAGGTACAGCATGCAAGTGGAATCATATAATATTTATCTCCTCTCTGATTTTTATAGCTCTGCCAGTCACTCCTGGTTTGTTGCTATTATACATTATCTTTTATATTTAACCTTTTCACATGTGTGACTCCTGTCTCTACCAAACCAAAAACTTCCTGAGGGCAGCTTCTCCACAGCACAGACAGGCCTGGCTTGGGGTACAGGCCAGGATTCAGTGAACTCGTATTTAACAGTCAAGTGAACAGCTGACTGAGTGAGTGAACGAATACATGAGTGGGTGAGCTACTAGAGATATGAGCCAGAGAGAGGGCGAATGAGGGAAAGGGCCATACCTGAGGGCACCCAACCTGAGGAACCTCAAAGTTCATCACGGATGGCATGGGGAAGGAGAGTGGGGTGACGGGAAGCCCCGCGGAGGCCGGGTCCGGGTTTACCTGACTGTCCCTGGAGAGGCAAAGAGACCCTCCTCAGTACAGGAGTGCAACGGGGGTCCAGCACTGCTGGCTCTGTGCCCAACCTGGTGGCCGAGGACTCTCGCGTGGGCTCTGGATTGATGTGAGAGAGGAAAAGAGTGAGGCAGCCCATGTCGTTCAGGTCTGGACCCCGACAGGTGATAGACCCTGATCCTTCAGATCGCTGGTCCTAGCCTTGAGAAAGCCCTGCTCTGGATATGGGCTGCAGTGCCCAGGTTCCCCTCCCCAGGACTCACTGCGGCCTCACTGAGTCCCCTCCTGAGGACTGGGAACCCATCAAACCCAAACAGAGGCCTGGGGAGGAGGAGGATGGGCCAGGGATGGGGGCAAGGAGACCACCAGGAGGATGAGGAAGGGGATGGGAAGAGGCCCCTGCCAGGTTGGCCCACACTCTCTCTGGCCCTTCTAGCGTCGCTTTCAGTGGGAGGAGAGTGCCTGGGAGTAGGGGATTGCTCTGGATCTCTCTCGCTTTTCTCTCCTCCCTTTGTCTCTCCAGCACCTTCTCCTAAGGCCCCCTTGCCAGGACTCCCCTCAGCTGGTTGCCCGCTCACTCTACACAGGTATGAGCTGACAAGGGCTTAAAATAGTGATGAGGACCATTCAGCTCTCACAAGAGACAGAATCCCTTTACTAAAATCAAAGGACTGAATCTCTGATGGTGGCAGTTTAAACTCTGGATGGAAGTGGGGTCGGGGCCTGAGGGACTTCACTGGAACCTGTTAGACTTTTACTCACAGGGACTCCAACAGGTATAAGGACTGAGACGGGGGTCTGAGAAGAGTGTGTGCATGGCGGGGGAGGTGTTAATTTCCAACTGTTCTGTTCTGAATGGTTGAGTGTGAATGAGCACCTACCTGCTCATGCCAACCTGAAGCAATTTCTTCCACTGTGCTCTCTACTCTGCCATCAGGAGCAGACAGGAAGGACATCTGTGCTGGGGCAGGGGAGTGGGAAGGGTGCTGTATGGCAAAGGGGCCGGGACTCTACAGGACAAGTCAGAGGGCTGGGGTGGGGGTGGGACAGATCCGCAGTGGGGGGCACCTTGCAGGCCAAGGTTCAGCCTGAGTATTACAGGTGTAGCCCCCTCACTGTGGGGTGTGATCTGGGGACAGCAAGGCCAAACTGTTGTCACTCTGCCTTGTGTGTGTGTGTGAGCTGCTGGCTATCTTCAGGAAAAACATAATCAAAGGGGGAGAGGGGTAGATGGGAGCAGAGGATTTCTGCAGGTCTGACACCCTTAGCATTCAAGGGGAAGCAGAGATGTAGGTCAGGAGCTCCCGTACCAGACTCCCCTTGGGTCTCAGTGTTCCCAGCTGTGAAATGGGGCTGAAGAACATGTCTTGCCTTACCAGGCTTACAGTGCTATGGGGTAGATCAGACCAGCTCTGTTGGGGCAGGGGAAGCCTAGAGCTTAGGCCACCTGTCTCCCACCCTGATCATACTTCGGCCATGACTGGAGTTGAATCTGTCATCCTGGGCTGTTTGAAGGCTGAGGGCAAGGGAGAAGGGCTAGGTCCCAAGACCACATCTTCTTGGAGCATTGCCAGTCCTCCTGGGGCTACTGAAAGGTCTGGAGATAGAGGGTAATGGGGGGAGAGGAGCATGTATGGAAGCTAAGCCCAAACTGGGCCTGGCCCTGACCTGGCTAATGGAAGAGGCTCCAAAATTAGTCGTTGAATAAATGAATGATGACCTAAGTGGAAGACCAACCAAACTTCTTCAGAAACAAGGAAAAGTAAGGAGGTCCCTAAAATTTTCCCTTAGGGTATGTAAGCCCTACTTCAGGGGTCACTGCTCTTGAAGGGACAGAAAAAGGGAGAGAACACCAGAGAATGTGGGCCAAGGTAGGGGCACTCTGCCTCACCCCACAGTGGTCAAGGAGTCATAGACTTTGGGAAACTCCTGTCCTCCCTACAGCATGCCTGCATGGTGTGTGAGGAGCAGAGCAAGGTTAGGGCAGGGTCACATGCCTGGAAAGTGCTGGAAAAGATCAAGGATCATCATCATCATCATCATCATCATCGTTATTCCCATCATCCCTGCCATCCCAGGGCAGGTTCTATACAAACTACTTCGGTTATTTTTGAAAGGCCCAGTTGCTTTTTTTTTCTCAATTTCTTCCCCAGACACCCCTGCCTCACACCATCAGGCCAGCCAGAGTGGCCAAGGGCGGAGTCTGGGGCCTGCTTAAAGTTTGGCCCCTTCCCACCCCACCCCATGCCTGAGGGTCCCGGTGGCAACACCTCCAGAGCTGTGTGGTTGTGGTCGATGTAGCAGGGGATGAAGCTGCCCTTCTGAATGACTGTTGCAAATAGTTGGGTCTTGCCAGTGGCTTCATCAACTTTCCCAGACTCAGTGGGCTGGGGACAGGGTGGTGGAGAAGACACACAGGAAGAAGCGTGACTAAGGGGCCGACCTTGGCCATAAATCCAGCCCTCTGCAATCACTTGGCATTGCTCCACTGGGGCTCCCAGCTGATAATTAAAGCTCATGGTCCCTGTGAGCCCTTCCAAGGAGATCAATATAATAAATCTTCCCTGTTCCATTTGAATATTTCATCGCCCTCACAAGGACCACTGCCTGCCTGCTCTCTTTGTAAAGATGTGATAACAAGGGTTGTAAGTGGACAGAGAGCCAGGAGGTCTGGGTGATGTTCCCAGAATTATGGCTGAAGTGCTGAGTTTCCCAGGTGAGTCACTAATCTCTCTGGGTCTTTGCTTCCTCCTCCTGAAGCCCTGGGCATGGGGTTCTCCTTAGAACCCAGGGAAGGTATGGACTCCTGGGGCCATGGTTGAGAAGTTGCTTGGAAAGAAGTCAGTGCCTGGGCCTGAGGGAGGGAGGGAGGAGGAGAACTAATCTGAACTGAGCACCTACTATGTGCCAGGTCCCTTGCTATGTGCTTTATGCCCATCATGGCACTTGACCTTTCTAATGTCCACACTAGGAGGGATGGTATCTAAGTTTTGCTGAGGAGGAATGGAGGCCTAGGGGGTTATGGATATATTGTTGTTAAGCAGCAAACTTGGGTTAGGAACCCAGGCTAACTTCACATTGTTCTTGAAACAATCATAGGGGTCTGTGATGCATACTGAGAGGAAAAAATGATGCTTCTGTCCATCTCTTGCCAGTGCTTGGCACTCAGTAGATGCCTAATAAAGTACTTGAATAAGGAAAGAATTCGCCTTTCTATCAGTCAGCAATGGGGAGAAGGGTTGGGCAGGGGAGTGCTGGGCAGGGAGGTTTGGGTCATGAACTGAGGGGCTAGTGCCTTGGAATGCACCCCTCTAGGCTCTTGCCCTGTTGTCCACTAGAGGGGTGCATTCTCGTGTCCACTAGAGGGGTGCATTCCAAGGAACACTTTTTCTCCCACATACCCCAATTCTCCTGAGCCTTCCTCCTACCAAGGCAGCATGGAGACAGCACAGAAGGAACTAGCTTGGGAGACAGTGTGTCCTAGGCTCACCCTTGACTCTGCTACTCACTCACTCTGTCACCCAGGATGAGAGGATTCTACTCTCTGGGTCTCAGTTCTATGATGCAAAATATGATTCACCTTGAGAATTAGAGATGGTGTGTGTGGTGTCTAGTCCAGGACCTGGAATATAGTAGGTGCTCTGTAAATACTGTATTTCTTTGATTTTTAGGCACCTTCTCTGTCTTTAAACGTGTGAAATGAGAATACATCTTTAATTGGTGTATTCATTTAATGTGGTAGATGTTCTGTGCTCATTGGGCTTGTTTTATGGAGATGAACTCGAAGAATTCCAAATTCTTACGGAAATCATTTCTGTCTATCTGCTGTGAGCTATGTTTCTTGAGTCCCACATGGCCCAAGAGTTGTCATACTTCTGGGTAGGGCTGGGATACCCAGAGTTGCTCTGAAGGAATAGCTGGGGTCATCTAGGTGGTGCCCACCTGCCCTCTCTCTACTTGTCCCAGGCCCACATGAGCCCAGAGCCCAGGGCTCTGCCTCACTTTCACCAACTCCAAGTGGTAGGGGTGGAAGACATGCAAATACCTTATGGAGATTTGGAAGGACAACAGCTCCTCTTTCTTTTTATTGTCCACCACCTTGAGGATCACTGCTGGAGAGAAAGAAAAATGAACACAGGCTCATGGCAAGGCTCAGCTCATCACTGTCCCTCCAAGTGAGGTGAGACAGTGAGAAGTGAGCAAGGGCCCACACTGAAGAATCAACATGCATGCACATGTGTGGAACACATAGATGCACACTTCACAAGCACTACTGAGTCCCGGCACAGGGTAAGGATCCATGCTAGGTGCTGTTGGGAACAAAAGATGCAATTCTCTCCTGCTCCAGAAATTCCAAGCCCAGAGATGAACACACAGAACTGAGCCCAGTCCCCTTAGCGACAGACACATGGACAGACACAGAGGCACATATGTAAATAGGGATGCTACCCCTTCACAGGAATAAGACCCCTTCCTGTGGTCAAGGACATTCTCACTAGCTCCTTAGGCAAGAGGGAGAGGGCTTATCTCCCATATTTTGTAGAGGGGGGAAAATGAGGCTCAGTAAGAAAAAAAGTTCTAATCAAGAAATCTTTCAATGCAAATATCAATAAAAGTCTATTGCAAATAAGTGAAAACTGGTCTAAACACTAAGAATGATGCACCATTTAGGAAGCTCCTTCCAAAGAGACTACGTTTTGTCATCAAATGCATGAACTTTGGGATGAACTCTGAGGAGAACACCACTGACCTGGAAATAATCATGGTGATCCTACTTAGTGAACACCTACTGATTGCCAGGCAGGGGGATGGCACTCCTGAGTCATTATTCCAACAAATTTCCACCACAGACCCTCAAGGAGGAATCACCATTTTTGTTTTTTAAATGCAGACACTGGAGTTCAGAGAGGTGATATAACTTGATCAACATCACACAGCTGGTAAATAGCTGATGTGAGAGGCTGGATTTAGTGACCCTGGAGTCATCTTCCCACTCTGGAAACCTATGATTTGAGGAAGAAGAGGAAGGGGGAAGGAGGAAATAAAGAAGTAGATGGAGGGAGGGAGATAAAAGAGAGATCTAGAGGAGAATGGGAAAGGGAGAGTCGAGGTGGATGGAGGTACCTGAGGGAGATTTCTGGATAGCCCCTTGCCCTCTGCCTCTCTTCTTGAGACAAGGACGTTTCAGCACCAGGGACAGCTGCCGGCCCTGCAGGCTCACTGGGAGCCCAGCGCTGCTGGGTCACTTGAGCTGAGTGGGTCATTTGGATGAGGCGGTGGAGGAGGAGCTGAGAGGTTTGCTGATTACTCTTCCTTATTTCCTCCTCCCCACAGCTACCAAGGATGCGCAGAAAAAGGAAGACACTTGCCAAAGTCCCTCAAGAGCTGGCCATATGGGATTCATGTTCAAAGGAAAGGGGGGAAATAGGCACTGAAAGGACTTGAAGCTGCCTCGAAGAAAGGAGAGTAAGGGACTTCTCTGGTGGTACAGTGGGTAAGACTCTGCACTTCCACTTCAGGGGGTGCAGGTTCCATCTCTTGTTGGAGAACTAAGATTCCATATGCTGCACAGCCAAAAAGTAATAATGTAATAAAACAGAAGTATAGGGCTTTGTTGGTGGCCCAGACAATAAAGAATCCAGCTGCAATCCAGGAGAACAAGGTTCAGTCCCTGGGTCGGGAAGATCCCCTGGAGAAGGGAATGGCCACCCACTCCAGTATTCTTGCCTGGAGAATTCCATGGACAGAAGAGCCTTGTGGGCTACTGACCATGGAGTCGCAGAGTCAGACATGACTGAGCTAGGAATACTTTCACTTGTTAAGTGATTTATTAAAGAAAAGAAAGAATAAGGCAAAGGATGAAGTCAGTAGACCTGGTTTCCAGCACCAACATACTGACTCACTTTGTGACCTGTAGCCAGTCACTTAGTCTCTCTGAGCTTCATGTTCCTGCTCTGCAAAATGTTAATACTTTAAAGAAGAAAAACTCTGTCCTTCTCCTAATAACTGCTGTAGGGAGGGGCTATATGTTTTTCAACCTATAAAATTCTTAGCAAATAAATGTTCCTTGTAGCAGTCACCCTTTTCTTGCTCAATAACCATCTGTAGTGCTCCATATGCTCACCCAGCCCTGAGCAGACTCAAAACACTCAGCTGGGGGATTCCAATGTTCCCAGTCAAAGTTACAAGAGTAGCTGTGAAGCCTGCAGCCCCTCAAGGCCACTACCCATGGGCCCTGAGTTCTCAAATCCAGTTGGAATTTGCTGAGGCCAAACAAGGGGTGAGTGCCTGCATTTCTCAGCAACCCCCCTCCCCAGTC
This sequence comes from Okapia johnstoni, assembly GCA_024291935.2. Lineage (NCBI taxonomy): Eukaryota > Metazoa > Chordata > Mammalia > Artiodactyla > Giraffidae > Okapia > Okapia johnstoni. The sequence goes on from CM044326.1 coordinate 30,264,477, forward strand.
TCTGGAGCTCTGTGTGGGCAGCCAGCAGATGAGCTGTAATTGGGGGAAATGGACAGCCATCCTCCATGTTCCTGTCTCCTTGCTACAAACACGCCTCATCAGCTTCTTTTCTGGGCATTGTGCCCCTCCGGCCTCCTACAGCTCCCTTTGTGTGGCCGACAAGCCATTTCTGCTGCCAGCCTGCTCTGGCCCTGACACGGGGTCTGCAACTCCCCTTTGCTTTTCATTAACACATCCTTGAGCTACCTCCCACCCTTCCCCCACCTCTTGGCCTGGCCCCCATCTTCCCCACCCCCCACTGCAGATATCACCACAGCAACCGGTTCCAACCGGGTTCCAACAAGCATCCAGCTCCTTCAGTCTGCAAAGAGGCTCCTGCGAATACTCTCTGCCTGCCCACAAGTTCTCCCCACCCTCTTGTCCCTCCTGCACTGAGTCTTGCTTCCCTCTCTGCTACACAGATGGGCCCCAAGGTCACTGATTCACCGTCTTTTCCTGTAATCCCCCCAGATGAGGAGAGCCCAGGGCAGGATCACAACCCAGGTCTACTCACCCCAACCTGTCAGCCTATCAGCCACACAGTTGTATACACACACACACACACACTATACACATTATGTACCAACAGGCATACACCAGCTCCCAGATAAATCTAGCTGTACACATAACACACTGTTGCAGCCAGACATGTGAATGCACACACACATACAAGACACACAGATGTGTATGCCTATAGGCACAAGCACGTATTCACACATGCACATGAACCATCATGTAGGTGTTCATATGCAGGCATACATGTGTACTTGCATGAGATCCTTGGTCAATTTCTCCTCCTTTTCCACATTTTCTCAGCAGCTCCACTTATCCCTTTATAGGCAGAAAAAAAAATCCTGGGGCTTGACCTAGAACCAGCTTCTTTCTCCTGTTACTGATGCTCCTCTTCACCCCTTCCTTCTCTCCCTTTCCATCATTTTTGGCAGTTGGGGGCCCATCTTTGTGAGGTAGACAAGGAGCTCTGTCTAAGTCCCTGACAAGGTTTTCAAGGGGAGGAGTAAGGCCTGTCATCTGAGGTAGGTCACCTGCAAGATGGGAACCTGAGACTGACCAGATAAGACAGGCACCTGCAAGTCTGCGCTAACAGAGCCTGATGCCGGCGCCCACAGTTGTCCTGGCATCAGCCAGTCAATACTCCTGCGTGCCCAGCCTAAGCTCTCACCTGAGAATGGAAATCAGATGGGTCCCCAGTATGGAAAACACAAGTGTGCACACACATGTGTGTACAGCGTGCATGCTAAGTTGCTTCAGTTGCGTCCGACTCTTTGGGACCCTATGGACTGTAGCCCCCCAGGCTCCTGTCCATGGGATTCTCCAAGCAAGAATACTGGAGTGGGTTACCATGCCCTTCTCCAGAGGATCTTCCCGACCCAGGGATTGAACCCATGTCTCTTCTGTCTCCTGCATTAGCAGGTGGGTTCTTTACCCGTTTGTGTGTACGTCGGTACTTTAAATTGCCTGTAGTGTTAGAATTTGCCAAAACACAGGGCCTAGAAAGGCTTCTGGGGTGAAGGAGTGAGAACTATTAGGCAGTTTCTATGAACACGACCCCCAACCTTGGAAGCACAGACATTCTACTGTCTGACAGTGGGCAGTGCCTGGGGAGGATGAGGCAGGACAACATAGCCATTCCAGAGAAGCAGGGGACCTCAGGAGCTAAACTGAGAGCATGGAATCCTGGGCCGAGGTTCCCCCCTTACCAACCACTTGAGCTTGAGTCTGTGACATAAGTTCCCTGAACCTCAGTGTTCTCATCTCAGCAACGGGAGCAGCACTGCTCCTCTGGGGAGGGGTGAGCCAATGAGTAATGCGCGGGGAAGTGCCAAGAAGCAGTAATGTGCCATTTCAGTGGGAGACGGTGGTAATAACAACCATGAAAATAATAACAACGGTCGTAAAAAAGATAAGCTTTCATTGTCTGGAAAATTCATTTATGTGGAACAACTCATTTTTCGAGCAGGCTGGGGAGATGAGGCATGACAGCATAATGACTTTTTTCCTCTAAAGTGCTTTTAACTGTACCCAAGGAGATGTTCAGGTGGCTTCCAGCTGTGTTGAGAGGGAGCCTGATTCTGCCTTGCACTCCTCCCCAGCATGCCAGCCCCACCTGCCCTGCCTCACCTTCATGCCCCACATCCTCCGCTTGGATCTCCACTTTGACCATGTCCCCCAAGATGGGGGCTTTGGTGAGCTCTTAGGGCACAGACATGGCTGCCTTGGAACTCTGGTTCTTTGCCCCCTCAGATGTGGTTTTCCTGGGGAGAGGAGGAGCAGGCTGAGTCAGAGGGAGGGGGCCCTGCCTGTTGTTCCCCCTCTCAGACTCCACTGTCTATAAATCTGAGCAAAGAATGGACAGAGCATGAAGCACTCCCTCCCAAGCAGAGACATTCATGTCATCCCAAGCCCAGGGGACCAGGCCTTTCTCCTTGGCTGCCCTGCCTACCCAGGCGACCAAGGCACCAAAGGCTGAGGATGGGGTAGAAGTGGAGGGAAACACTTTGTCTGTCTGACTTCCTGCCCCCTGCCAGGTCAGGGCGGCCCAGAAGGCAGCTGAGTGCATAGACTCCGTCTCCTGACCCTCTTCTGAGGTTCTGGTGGGAGGGGGGCTTCGGGCAGGGCAGCTGTGAGCTGTCCCCCCCGGCTGGTCTCTCCTTTAACCCTCATCCTCCCAGCTCCCCTGGCTCTGAACCTCTTCAACGCGACACACACACACCAGTGCCTTCTGCAGCAGCCACTGTGTGGAGGGCCCCGGGGCTGGGCACGGGGCAGGGCAGGGGATGGTGAGGGGTTTCAGGCCCGTGAGCCCTCAAGGTCCTGCAAGGTCAGGCTGTCTGAGGTGAGGCGGGAGTATGGGCCTTCTGCATCCCAGAGCACCCCACAGGTATCTGGGATAAGCGGCCCTGAGATCCTGAGCCATCAAACAGTTCAGTGAGGGAGTTAATACTGCTTCTGTTGAGGAGGTTATTACATCAGGGCTGGAACAGGTGCTGCTACATTAACTGCAGCAGTCACGGGTGAGGAACCAGCTAAGCGAGCCTTGGCAGGGGGACCCGCACTCAGGAGGGAGAAGCATCAAATGGCACCTCGGGGAGGAAGCAGAGATGGCATCCTCACCAACCCTTGGCCCCCACCCGCAGAGGCCCCCACAAGGAGTGTGTGGCAGGTGAGTCAGCTCAAAAGCTCAGAGCCAATGTGTCCCCTGTGTTAGCAGCCACATCCCGAGATCCTTCCCAGCCCAGCATGCTCCTCTCCTCCAGGAAGCCCCCTGGGATGCCCTGGCCCTCACTGCTCCCTCTGTCCTCTCAACTCGAGTGACATAGTGGCCTGGAACTTTCCTTCTAATGGTTACAGCTCTATTACTATGGACACCCATTCGTATGGGAGTCCTGTATCCAAGCTCCAGGGGTCCACTGAGGACTCCTCCTTCTGCTTCAACTGGAGGTAGTATGGCATGGTAATGATGACAACAGGGTCTCTGGAGTCAGACCACTTGGGCTCCAAATCCCAGCACTAACCCTTAAGCATGGGGCTTCCCAGGTGGCTCAGTGGTAAAGAATCTGCCTGTCAATGAATGAGACACAGGAAACACAGGTTTACTCCCTGGGTCGGGAAGATCCCCTGGAGGAGAAAATGGCAACCTGCTCCAGTATTCTTGCCTGGAGAATTCCATGGACAGAGGAGTCTGATGGGCTACAGTCCATGGGGTCACGAAGAGTCCAACATGACTGAACACACGACCCTTAAGTAGCTGTGTGACCTTGAGCAAGGTTCATGACCTTGCTGGGCTTTACTTCCTTCATCTGTGAAGTGGGGGTGGTAATGCAGGGTTGTTGTGGACATAAATTCGTACATGTAAAGTATCTGACATTGTTAAATACCATGAGAGTGTTAATAATGATAGTAGCAATAATTATAATAATTTTAGCTGCTCCTGGCCTGGTGTCTCTCCATCTTGACTCCTAACTCTGGGTCTGCAACAGGAGGTCCCTGGCTGATATGACCAAGGGATGCAAAGAGCCACGTGGCTCTGGAGCCATGCCAAAGTGGTTTCAAGCCCACAGTTCTCTCCTGGCTGAGCATCTCCCCTCTCTGAACCACAGTTTCCTCTTCTCTAAGCAGCAATTCCCTCCAAGGATGGTTATAAGGACAGGGGGAAAAGTATAATAAGCTTTGGCACCGATCCCCCTGCCCCTGCAATGAGGTATGAAGGGGTGCCCATAGAGCCAGACCCTGGAGCACCCCCCAGACTCAGTGCCCACCCACATACAGCCATCACCTCCCCATGCCTGAAAAGCAGGTCCTTCAGGCCCAGGGATATGCGTGTGAGAGGTTGCCAGGCTGGAGAGGAGAAGGCAAAAAGGCTGGTGGGGTGGTACAGCCCAGCCTGCCATGCTCCTCAGTCCCTTCCTCCCAGCTCTGTGACCTCTGCTAACTGAGGGGTGACACCTGGACCTCTCCTCCTGCCGCTCTGCTCTGGTCCTCTCTCTGACAGCCACCCCCAAGGTTGGAGGCCTCAGAGCTCTCAGCAGCCTCCCACCAGCTCCCACTCCGCCCATCAGTCTGTTCCCCGCACCTCCCTTCCTCTGGGAACCAGGAACTGGGCTCCACGGAGGACAGAAGGCAGAGCAAAGCAGAAAGGCAGAAGCACTGAGCAGGGAGTGATGTAAGGACATGTGTCAGGAGGAAGTCAGACCTTCTACACCCAAACAGTAAGCCTGTTTCTGCAGGGCACGTGGTATTGCATCCCTGGGGGCTTCCCTGAGCAAAGAGAGGACAGAACCACGGGGTGGGTGATGAACTTAAGTTGCAGCAGTGCAGTGACACAATGAAGGTTTTACCCATGACCCCAACTTGCCAGCCTGTCTTCCACCCTTCTGACATTTTCAGCCTCTTGTCCCCTCCCCTCCTCTACATAAGCTCCTGGGCATCTGGGAGGAGGAATTCCAGATGGAAAGACACAGGGAAGGGCAATGGAAAAGGCCAAGGGAGACTGCTGGTGCTGACTCTGCTCAGGCATAGAAAGGGTTAAGCAAGCACCTCCCTCAGTGGGAGCACTGAGGTTGGGCAGAGCTAGGTAAGCTGAGAAGAAATAGCTCTGGAGGGGTGAGGCCCCAGGGGAAGGATGCAGGCTTTTAGCAGGTGGAGGGAGGCTGTCAGGGTAATGGCTTTTCCTGGCATAACTGACTCCTCCTGGTCTTGATGCTATTCTAGAAACGAGAGCTAGAGGGGCCTCTGATCCTTCACACAGTTGCAGAAGGAAACCAGTTCACTCCTGGCTTTCAGTCCCCATTCTGGGCCCCCAGCTGGCACAAGAGAAGCTGAGTTCTAGTATCCCCCAGGCCTCTGATGGGGTTCAGGTCTCCCAGTGCAGTCTCAGCACCCAGGCGACCTCTCAGGGACCTGCCTCCACACAGGCAAGCTTGAGACCCTCCCTCCCTGTCCCTAAAGCCCTGGCCTGGCTCTAGCAGGGGCCCGTGAGGAGCTGCCAGCTGCTGCCCACTGTCCCGGGGCTCAGACTTCATCCAGCCATGGGAGCAGAGCAGCCACCCCAGGATGGAACCGCGGTTGGGTTCAGAGGCCCAGTGCAGTAGTCCTGGGTCCCAAACTGCAGGAAATGTAAACCCGCCTCCATCCGGCTTACCCCTCAGGGCACTGGAGAGGGTGCGTGTGTGTTTGACAAAGTCCAGCCAGCTGCAAGGGCGGGTGGAGGGTAGGGGGAGCGAAGGACTCTGCTTTGCTTCGTGAGCCTGGAACTAAGGGGAGCGTGTTGTCTGGTTCCAGGGGCCTCAGCTCTGAATGGAGGTGAGCTCCGAGAAGGCAGAGGGCGCTGATGGAGAAAGAGGCAAGCTTCTGAGGTCCTCCCCAGCCTCCACTGTCCGCCAAATGCCCTCCAGGGCACATACCTCAGGGGGAAACCTGTGTGCCACTGTCCCTGTCCCCAGGAAGCCTTCCCGGACTCCTCTGTTTCCCCTCTCCCATTACAAGCACATGTGCGCGCGCGCGCGCGCGCGTGTGTGTGTGTGTGTGTGTGTGTGTGTGTGTGTGTGTGTACGCAAGCATGCATGCGTACATACACCCACACGCACAGGCTGCCCCAGAGGTTTGTGAGACATGCTGTACCTGATCTTCATACCCAGCCTCCAGTCTGCTAGCCCTTAAGGTACCTCCGTGTCTCAGCCCACCTCCTGCCCTGGCTGTCCTCTCAGTCTTCCACACTCCTCAAAACAAACAACTACCAAGGTCTGGCCTCCTCCTAGGCGGGGTTTTGGAAAGATGTCGGCCACCTGACTTGACCTGAGTGCCAATCCCTGGGCAGCCCTTGGGGGATCAGGGGAAAGGGGAGCACCCCAGTGTGGGTCTGTTCTGGCTGCTGGGGTCCTGGCTGGGCAGGCTCCCGAATCCTGAAAGACCAGAGGGATATTCCCAGAAGCCCTGGGGAGGGAGGTGCTTAGGTAGATAGAGAAGGATGTGGTGGAGGACAGAACTGTAGGTGGGTGGGTGGCAGAGGAGGTCTTGTGACCTTTTGATCTGTCCTCCACAGCCCTGCTGCTCTCTCACAGGGAACCTTAGAGGGAGGTGAGGAAACAAGTTCAGGTTAAGACTGCTGCAGGCCAGATGCTGGCGCGCCATGACTAGGCCTCATTCTGTTCTGAGAAGACAAGGCAACTGTCTTCTACCTGGACCCTCCATGCTGGCCTCTGAGCCAGGAAGGCCAGCTTCCCCCATCCTCCAGAAGCCCAAGAGGCAGCCAGATTCCCAGGTCACAAGGCTACCCCCCATCCCTGGAAGGCACAGACAAACCCCATGACCACTTCCTGCCTCAGAGGCCCAGCCTTACACAATGTGGACAGGATGGAAGGGCTGGCCTCTGCAGAGATGGCCATCTTATCAGGCTGGTCAGAGGCTGGATTTCTGTGTTTCTGACCCTGCTTGAGCTGGCCCAGGGAAGGAATGTTCCCTGGAGGAGGCATGGCTTGAACAGGTGGAAAGGAGGACCTTCCCAATTGGAGGATAGAGCCTGAGGCTCAGAGGGGCCATGAGCTCATGAGCAGGTCTGGGGAGGGGCTGGCTGGCCACTCTAAGGTCGATGGGTTGGGAGCATGAGTTGGAGTAGTCAGAGAGGAAAATGAGGCTTGTGGTCTTCCCTGACCTCATTCCCTCTCCAGCCTTCTTCTCTCCATACCCAGATGTGTCATCCTCTGAGGCCAGACAGGTAGGAGGGAAAAGCCCTGTTCCTCATACCTCTGGTCTTGGCCAAGGGATAGCTGGGCAAGAAGATGCTTCCAGAGGCTCCATGAAGGAGGAGCTGAGATCTGGTTCAGGGAGTGTCTGGTCCAAAGCTCCTTCTCTCGCCTCTCCCACGTCACCAGATAACAGCCCATCCATGATGTGCCCCCCCCTCACTTCATGCTTGCCTTCCCCCACCCCACCAGCCCTAGTGCATCTATTCACTGTGGGTTCTGAGCTCCTGGAAGGCTGCCACTTAAGGCATGAGCCGGGCTGTTATTATCAGCGAAGTGATGGGCTCTCATCCTGGGTTTCATTTCTTAATTGGATGCTAATGAACCATCACTAATTGTTGATGGTGCTACACCACTACAGGGGGGCCCTCAATTTAGAGAATCAAGGTGTAAACTGGAGGCCAGTCACCTCGGCATCCACACGGGCGTGGTTCCTTCCCTGAACGCTCCTGTGGGCAGCGGGGACTGCTCTGGAAATCAGAAATGGCACACTCCAAGAAACTCTGAGATGAGCTCTCTGGCAAAGAAAGAAATCTTTCTGTAAAACAAGAATGCTGATCCCCACACCCCCACCCACACTTCATCTGAAATAGCCCTGCTGTTCTCAGGGGAGCCCCTTATGGTCAACAGGCACCCCTCCCCCGGCAGCTCAGGGAGGCAGCCAGGCAGGGATAGTCTTTCCATATGGCCCACGGGAAAACCAGAGCCCACAGAGCTTTGGGGCTGGTCCAAAGCCAGACTCAAGCCCCAGTCTACCAGGTACTGTCACATCCTTCACCCTCTTCTGGGGAGAATTTCCTTGTTTTCCAGACACCCCTTTGGTCTCTGTTGAGGCAGGGGATGGTAGGAGGGAAAGAAGGGCCTCTGCCTGTGCCATCTGCCAGCCTTTGGAACGTCTGAAGTGAAAGTTGCTCAGTCACATTCGATTCCTGGTGACCCTATGGACTGTAGCCCGCCAAGCTCCTCTGTCCATGGAAATCTCCAGGCAAAAATACTGGAGTGGGTTGCCATTTCCTTTTCCAGGGAATCTTCCTGACCCAGGGATCAAACCCAGGTCTCCCTCATTGCAGGCAGATTCTTTAGCATCTGAGCCACCAGAGAAGCCCTTTGGAATCTCCAACTGTGGCCAATCCTGTGTCCTAGCTTGGTGAGGGACCCATTTCTCAGGCAGAGGAGAGAGGGCCCAGCTGTCTGTCAATACCATGTCCTAGAGGATGTAATGACAGTCTCCTTGGGAAAGTACAGCCTTGGGAGAGGCAACCCTGGAAGATCCACCATGACTTGGAATCCTTCTCAATGGGTCACTCTGAACACCCCCTCTGAGTATTCCCTTTCTCACAGATGCCGTTTTAGAGCAGGAAGAATGTGGACAGACATTTAAGTGAACTTCCCAGCTTCAGAAAAATGACTTGAGACACAGAGTCTGCCTCCTGCCCCCTTAAGAGACAGCCTCCCTCAGGAGTTCTGGTTCCCATATGCTGGGGCCTGGAGCTTGCTCAGCTGCCTTCTGCCTTGGGAGACTGTGGGCATAGGGCAAGTGAGGGGTATCTGTTACTCACTACTCCATCTCCCCCCGCTAGACTGTGAGCTCCTGGAGGACAGGGATCTGCCTTGTCAGTGTTGCAGTTGTTCCCAGCTCCCAGTCTGGGCACAGTGGGTCCCAGCAAGTGTTTGTGGCATGAAGAAAGGGTGCTGGACCCTTGGAAAAGCACGTGGAGACAGAGGCAGCCCCTCCTCTGCAGCTCTGCTATGCCAGCCCTCAGCCTGGAATGCTGGGACCCTGCTTTAGCCCAGAGAAGCTCATCAGGACCACCCTGAAAGCAGTTCTAGCCTAGGAGGAGAGTTCAGACCCCAAGTTCTAACCCAGAAGAGTGTCCTCACAAGGAGGCAAGCAGAACCCAGCTGTGGGGCCTTGGGTCTTTGAGATCCTTGGTACGGCTTGGACCTTGGTCTCTCTGTCCCAACTTGGCACCCTGGGGCTGGATCTTGGATCCTGGTTTTCCTGGCCACACTGACCATCCTGATCACCCCCCACTGTAGCCATGGTCTGGCTCCCCAGGTCCAGCTTTTCCAACACCCGCAGGACATCTTGGCATGCACACGGCACTCCCCACAGGCCCTGGAACTGATTGAGAAGTCAGCAAATGAGAGATGGGGCAGGAGAGAGTAAGGACCATGAGTCCTTCCCCTCACTCAGGGTCAGCCACACCTCTGTCTCTAACTTTGTAGGAGCAGGAAAGAGGGAGGCCACAGCCCACCTCCCCAGAGACAAAACCCCTCAGCCTTCTGAGCATTCCCAGGCCAGACAGACTGGGTTAGTGCTCAGTCTCATAGGTTGTGGGTCTCATGGGTCCTGGCCTCACTGCCTACTGGGGCTTCCCAGGTGGCGCTGGTGGTAAAGAATGCATCTGCCAATGCAGGAGACACAAGAAATGCAGTTTCGATCCTTGGGTTGGGAAGATCCCCTGGAGGAGGATGTGGCAATCCACTCCAGTATTCTTGCCTGGAGAATTCCATGGACAGAGGAGCTTGGCGGGCTACAGTCCATAGGGTCACAAAGAGGCAGGCACAGCTGAAGTGACTTAGCACAGGTGCACGCATGCACGACTGGCTACTGATTGTGCGGGCTCATCCCTGAAACATCTCTGAGCTCAGCTCCTCCCAACAATCTAACTCACAATGTCTCTGTAACTCACAGGTTTCTGGATGGACAGTGAACCCCAGAGGAAGAGGGGATGAGAAGGCCAATTTGGGGAAGACTGAGTCTGTTGTAGAATATACACTGACTGGTGGGTCCAGGGGCTGGAAAGGTCTGAACTGGACCCATACATTCTAGAGCCTCCAGAATTGGGGTGGAGGTGGGTAGTCTGGGGTGGGGGAAATATCTCAGGAGTGTAGAGATGCAGGGGAGGGTCTAGGACTGAGCAGGGAGCATGGGCATTCACAGGGTACAGGGAGAAAGGACCCCACAGAGGAGTGGGCAGAGAGAGAAAGGGGAATCAGGACACTGGGTGTCCTGGGAGCAAAGAAAGAAGGGGTTTCAAGAAGTGGGGATTGGGGCTTCCCTGGTGGTCCAGTGGCTAAGACTCCACACTCCCAATGCAGGGAGCCCAGGTTCGATCCCTAGTCAGGGAGCTAGATCCCACATGCTGTAACCAAGACCCCGCACAGCCAAATAAATAAATATTTTTTTAAAAAGAAGGGGGGAATGCCTCTCAGACTTGTTCAAAGGATGAGCAGTCATGGGGAAGTCTGTGGCCCCTGGGAGAGCAGGGTGGTCAGTGATACTGAATGCAGAGGTTGAGTCTAAGTGGGCTGAGGGTTCAGGAAGGGAAGACAAGGAGGTGAGACTCAGATCCAACTGAGCAGAGGTGTTCGTTCTGCCTGTAAAAACTGGCCGATTTTACATAATAATCTGGATTCCCAGCTTCTCTTGAAAAATTGAGAGCTCTAACCACTCCAGAATTGGGGTGGAGGTGGGTAGCCTGGGGTGAGGGAGATGTCGTACACCTGGCTGACTTCTGCATCTATTAACTGGCATGGGCCTTGAAGGGGCTGTAACCGTGCCATCCCTGGTGCCATTCCTTCTGGTAGAATCTCACTGTATGTGCAGGGATGGGAGGGGACAGATACGGGCGAGCACAAGGGCAGAAGGAGCTGAATTGGAACCCGAGTCCTGGCTCCCTGCCCAGTGAACTCCCATCCTCTTCAATAGATGCTAGACTACAGGGGGTGTGACCCTGAAACCCGTGGGGCCAGGCAAGGGCAGAGCGAAGCCCGACCAAGCCTGGATGGGGCACCAAATCTCCGGGCTTCTCATGGTGTCCTGGGAGGAAGGAGGAGCCCTGTCAGCAGTTTTGGTCATGCTCAGAAATAAGCAGACCAGACAGCCTGTGTCTAATGCAATGAGGACACCAGGAAGGCCCCCACTGGCCTGCCTCATCGCCTGAAATCGCTCCACTAATACTTGCTTCTGTTGGTAAGCTCTGTCCTTATGGGCTGCCCCTCCAGGATTCCAGCACCCCTGGGAGAGAGCTCAGGCTGTGGGGGTTTGAATAAAAGTTTCAAGTGTGAGAAGACCTCAGGAGGCCTTGGCAGCAGTGATGGGGGAACATTGGGAAAGAACCCTGTGGCTTCAGTCTGGCTGGTGGGGTCTCCGCCCAACCTCCTTTTAAACACTGACGCCGGCTGTGTTTATAGCTCTGGGCCACAGGGATGTTCTCATTGAACAAAAATTCTGAGGCTCTGAGCCTCAAGGGACTGACATCACTTGGAGCAGGTGCAGGTAGGTCAGGCTCTGGCATAGGCAGGAGGCCCTGCAGGGAAGATAAAATTCAGAATTCCAGGGCCTTATCCTCCATCACACGCCTTCTCCCATGGGCATCCTGCTGGGAAGGAAGTGGCTTGCCCTCTGCCAGAGCAAATGGCCGGTGGCCAGATGGGGACAGTGCTCTTCATCCTCTCCACTCCCACTGGCCAGCCATGCAATCTAAGTCAAGTCCCTTCACTGCCCGAAGTCTTGGCCTCCTAGCCTATTAAATTGGGCTAATGTGACCAGCCTCCCTGGGTTGCTATATTAGAGCCAGAGTGTGTAGAGAAACAAGTGCTGAGTGAGCTCAGTGTGGGACCTTATCAGCAAATGCAGACTGCTTTTTTACTTCACATTACCACTGTCACTGTATTATTTTTGTTATTATAGTGTTATTTTTGTAAGTCCAATGCTCTGGCTGCTGAGACAAGCTCCCAGGGCACCTATGGGTCATATTGGGTCTCCACCCACTTCACCCAAATTTCTGCCCTCTGGGGCCCTTGGCCAAGGCCCATGACTGGACACGGGCAGGTGTGAGCAGTCAAGTCCAAGGAGGGTCTTCAGACTAGTCACTGGATCTTCTCTGCAATTCTGGGACCCAGATGCCAACATCACCTTCCAAGGGCAGCAGCTACATGAAGATCAAGGCAGAGAGTGAAGTGGAAAAAGGTTTTGGATTTTGGAATCCTGGCTTGGATGCCCACTAGTTCTGTGACGTTGGGCAGTCATGAAAATGCTCTGAGCCGTAGTAACCTAAGGACAATATTACCTACTTAACAACACCAAGTGATGATTAAATATCACACACACATACACACAAACACACACACAATCCTAGCCCATTTGACAGGTATATGGTGGTGGTGGTTTAGTTGCTAAGTCATGTCTGACTCTTGTGATCCCATGGACTGTAGCCTGCCAGGAGCCTCTGTCCAGGGGATTCTTCAGATGAGAATACAGGAGTTGGTTGCCATTTCCTTCTCCAGAGGATCTTCTCAACCCAGGAATCGAACCCAGGTCTCCTGCATTGCAGGCAGATTCTTTACCAACTGAGCTATGAGGGAAGCCCCAGGTATATGGTAGACACTTGAAAAATATAACCATCTTCAACTTGCCTTTCTTGCTAGGACCTTAGACAAAAGTGCCCTACTTTTAATAGCTTCTTCAATTAGTCACCAGGGTCAGACTCAGTCTGGAGCCAGGGTCATAGCTCTCAGGCTTGTCCAAAAAAACCCAAAGATCCTGTGAGTATGACTAACTGGGCTGATCTGTGCCCTGTCTTTCTTACTCTGGCCTGGACCAAGCCTGTTCCATGTGCACAGAGGAAGCAGCCCTCCCCCTCCCAGTACTGGCTTTGTCCCTGCTCTTGAGCTCTGGGCAGCAGGCAGTCACAGAAGCAGATGCCAATGAGCAGCCCAGCCATCCAGCCCTTGGCCAAGGGTCAGAACCCTGCAGGCCATCTCCTGGCTGGTCCCCTCCCCACACTCTGCATGCTGGGATACTCCCCACCTGTCAGGGCCACTGCCTTCCTGGTCCCTGCTGTGCTCTGTCAGACAGGTCTTTCTGTGCCAAGCTGAGAGGCAGGTGCTGGGCACTGCTCAGACACCAGAGCCTTGAACAAGGCCACTCAGGAGAGCCCCTGGGCCTGGTCACTGGCCCAGCAGACCTCAGGGTGCAATCTGTTGGGTGGTACAACTGGAGCTCTTGTCTTGGAGTCTCTAAGGAACTGAGACTGTTTGCCAGGCCAGAGCACAAACCAGCCCAGCAAGCCTGGAATTAGCATGGGTGCCAAGTCTTATATCCTGGCCATGGGAAGACCAGGACTCAGAGAGGGGCAGGGACCAGCCTGGGATCACACAGGGATTCAGAGGCCATGGGATAGACCCTGGGTTTCCCTGATTCCATTTTGTCTTCTCTCCACTGCTCTGTGGTTTCTTCTGCTAGGTCTCAGGTGCCCACTGTGACTCCTACTAAGGATATCCCCTCACCCTGTGTAAGGCTTTATATCTTCCAGCATCTCCCAGATGGTGGTCTGGCTCCCCCATTTCTTCAGCCCTTTGGGGCAGGTTCCCAGGTGAGTTATTCAGCTTCAAGAGGTAAAGTAACTTTCCCAACGTCATGGAGCATGCTCAAAATACAGCCAGATTCATTCATTCATTCAACAATTATTAATTGAGAGCTACCTAAGCTCCAGAGACTATGTTGAAAGTAGGGATAAGATGGTGAGGGAAACAGACCTGGAGGTTGCTCATGGAACTAGTGGGGCACAATGGGAGGAGGCACTGATGAAGAATAAGTCAATAATCACATCAAAGCACATAAAACACGTGAAACCGCAGCGGCAACACTGGAGAAGTACATAGTCCCGTGGAAGCACGTAATAAAGGAGGATCTGGCCTGGTCTGGGAAGTGGGGAGGGCTTCCTTGAGGAGGTGATGACTTAGTTGAGATCCAAAGAGGGGGGATACAATGTTCTGGGGAAAGGAGAGTACAAAGGCCTGATGTGAGAGGGAAGAGGGACTGCTCAGAGAATTGAGAGATGTTTGTCCATCACGTATGGCTGGAGCAGACAGGAGGAGGTGGGGGTATCATGCTGCTAGGAAGCTGGAGGGACTGACAAAGACCTAACCATGTTGGGCCTAGAATTCTCTTTACCCTGGGAGCAATGGGAAAGCATCAGAGAGTTCCACTGGTACTATGGCACCACCATATCAAATGATAACCTGCCTTTGAAGGGGGTTTGAAAAAGGGTCATATTAGATATACTGAGAGGTGAACAGTGCAGTAACCTGAGGTGGTGGAGCTGGTGGAGAGGAGCGGCCAAAATCAAGATCACAGGAGAATTGACACGAGTTGGCAGTGGATTGAATGGGGGAAAAAGAATGTGATTACTGATGCCAAGATGGGGAGGAGTTCACATGAAGAGAGAGTATAGAGAAATAAGAGAGAGACCTTGGGTTGAAACCTGGAACAGGCCAACATTTAATTCCAGGTAGACGAGATAAAGAGTTACACTTCAAAGAAAATAAGAGTAGGCCCAGAACTGATGCTTTTGAACTGTGGTGTTGGAGAAGACTCTTGAGAGTCCCTTGGACTGCAAGGAGATCCAATCAATCCATCCTAAAGGAGATCAATCCTGGGTGTTCATTGGAAGGACTGATGTTGAAGCTGAAACTCCAATACTTTGGCCACCTCATGTGAACTCATGAGGAGCTAATGCCACTGAGAGATCACAGAAGATGAGACCCATTGGATGGAGAGCTAGGCATGGTGATTACTGGTGATTTTAAACAAAGCTATGGTTGGATAGCATCACTGATTCAATGGACATGAACTTGGGCAAACTCCAGGAGACAGTGAGGGACAGGAAAGCCTGGTGTGCTACAGTCCATGGGGTTGCGAAGAGTCAGACACAACTTGGTGACTGAACAACATTTCAGGGAAGAAGTGGGGTCAGATTGGAAGCAGGTCAATGGCTCAGCTGGAAAGAGGCAGAACCAACCACAAGATGAGCCACATGGACCTGTTGGTCTGGCATAGTCACCACTGGGGGACATACTCTATTACTAGATCGGCTCAAGGCTAGAGCCTTCATGATGGAGGGAAGTGGTTACACCCTAGACTAGCAAGGCCCCATCTTTGGACCTGAACCCCACCTATTCTGCTCCTCACTAATGAGTTGAGTGAGTGAATGGCTTTGGGGTGCTCTCACCCCTCATCCCTCCCGCACCTCTCCAGCCCCA
This sequence comes from Okapia johnstoni, assembly GCA_024291935.2. Lineage (NCBI taxonomy): Eukaryota > Metazoa > Chordata > Mammalia > Artiodactyla > Giraffidae > Okapia > Okapia johnstoni. Next base: position 30,279,827 of record CM044326.1, read on the forward strand.
AAATGGGCCTGCCTGCTGGGATTGCAACCACTCAGAAAGGAGGAGGGAACCAGACAGAGGTAGGAACCCCAAGGACCATATTCCCTACCTGAGGTGAGACCAATGGGATGGCAGAAAGCAGGAAACTGAGGAGAGGGCACCAAAACACAGGCAACAAAAAGCTGAGGGAAAAAAATATTTTGAAAGAACATAGAATTTTATATATATTCAATATTATATAATATGATTTAATATATATTAAACATACAATATATATTTCAAGCATTGAAATATTCATTGTGAGAAAAATGAAAGCTTTGGTGGACGTCCTTATGCTTTGTTGCTGTGTATTAGAAATCAGGCATGGAGGGGTGATGGCAGATACGGTGTTCTTTCCAGGGTGCAAGGCTTCTGAGGGTCTCAGTCCTCTCCCTGGGGTTCCTGCTTGGTGCTGAGGGCTCGCACTGAAAGCCCCTTTCAGGTTCTGACAGCTGGGCCTTCTTTCTCAGAAGGCCCCCCCCTTCTGCTTGTATTTGCATCTCATTAGCACCTCCGCGGCTGGTGGCAGCTCCGCCCGCCTCGAGCCCTGGAACGCAGGCTGCAGGCTCGCCCAGGCCCTGCTCCCTGCCCCCTCTCTGGGTGGAGATGGGTGCAGCGATGCGCTCCCCGCTGCTCCCTCACACCCCTCCACACCCTTCACCCGGGCTCCGCCCCTTGGCTCCCACTGCGCGTTCCCATGGCAACCGGGTGCCGGCACAGGTCGAGGAGCCCTGGGCCGCCCAGCTCCCCGCCCCGCCGCCCAAGCTGGATTGGTGATAGGCAGGGCCTCAATCTCCCGAGATGATCAGCGATAATTGGTTTATGGAAATAGCGGAGGGGAAAAGGGAGCTCCCCGCCAAGCCTGCTCTCAGCCACCTGTCCTTCCTCACCACGGAAATGGAGGGGGAGGGAGGGGAGGGCCGAGGAACTGGGCAGTGGAAATGGGACTTTTGAGACAAGCAACTGTTTCACCTGTTGGGCTCCAGCTCATCCTCTGTCCCACTCGCAGTGTGGGTGCCTGTGGCCGGCTTGTTGTCATAGTAACCTGGGATGTTTACCTCAGTATTCCTTGACCCCTAAATCTGTTCAGGCCTCCACTGGGTATATTGTTAGGGAAATGGAGAGGGGGAGAGGGGATCTGTCCTTGGAAACCCCAGTGTGGGGGACAGAGGAGCAGCACCTAATTTTATTTATATAAAGTATGTCAGACCACTGTTGCCACTGCTGTGGGTCCCAAAGCAGGGACAGCTCAGCTGGGGTGGGTGCCCCGAGGGGCAGGCGCACAAACCAGGCTCTGAAGGTGGATTTCAGCTGAGGTAGGCACTCCCCCAAAGGAAATGTGGGCAAAGCCTGTAGGCAGGTACTGATAGAGGAGGGGAGGGGTAGGTAGCCTGGTGGGGAGGCCTAGGGCTCCCATTGTCTACAGAGGGGCTAAGGGATAGCAAGCTCATGGAGGGCTTCCCGCCCCACCCCCCATCCACATAGAAGTTTGGTTGGATGGAGACTCTGTTGCCCCTTGATGCCCTTCCAGCAGAAGTGAGGCCCAGGAAGTGGGCAGTGGCCATGGCATGGCAGGTCTCGCTCAGATACCAGGCTGCGAGAAGTGTGCTTCCTGACTCCAGCTGGTTGGAGGGGAGCATGGATTAAGGGATCAGAAGGAACTAGGGAAGCCCCATAATAGAAATGATCAAAGAAGGTGGTGCTGGCGGTAAAGAATCTGCCTGCCAATTCAGGAATCACAAGAGACACAAGTTCAATCCCTGAATCAGAAAGATCCTCTGGAGTAGGAAATGGCAACCCACTCCAGTATTCTTGCCTGGAGAATCCCATGGACAGAGAAGCCTGGCGGGCTATAGTCCATGAGGTTGAGAGGTTGCAAAGAGTCAGACATGACTGAGCACCACACATGTATGCAAAAGAAGTGATGGGGACCGAGGAGGAGGATGGTCATGGGCCCCCTACCCCAGGATTGGGCATGGTAAGACGGAGCACTTACAGGCTGGGAGAAGTAGGCCTTAGGCTTTCTTCTTCCTTTGACCATCACCTCCCACTGAGTCCAGCCCAGGTCTCTGCATCTGGGGGCCCTGCCTTACTGAGGTCGATTTGTGGCCAAACCCTGGTGGTTGTGAGATCAAGGAGTGGCTCTCCCCTCCTCCCCAGCCCTGGTGAGCAGCTTCCCACATAGCAGGGAAGATGTGAGACCTCACCTCTGCAGAGCCCACAGCCCCTGGGTAATTCACACTTGGCCTTCTTTCCCCTCTGGGTGTCAAAGTCCCAGCCCTGAACCTTTGGGTGCTCACATCCCAAATATCCACACGCTGGTTTCTGCTCCAGCCTGCACACCATCCCTGCCTCTGCTCTCAACCAGCTATTCACACTACCATGTAGGGCCATGGTGCAGAGCCATCCTTGTAGGCTGGCTGTAGCCATCCTTGTAGGAAGGTTGGTGGCCCCATGGAGAGTGACGGAGATGGCCTCCTTATGAGGGGGAGCCAGGTGGCTGACGACAGAGTCTACCTTCTGGGAGGTATTCATGGGGTCTTCTGGGCCCTCAGTGACCTGTGGAGAAAGCCGGGGCTGAGTGGCCTCTTCCAGGCTGGTCACCTCCCTTTACTGCCTCTTGTCTGAGTAGCCGCTTCCCTCTGTCATCCCCATACCCAGTCTGCAACTACAGGGGCAGTCAACTTTGACCCCTTTTTCTCTGTACCTCTGTCCCATTCTCCACATCTCTACCTCCCTCTTCCCGCCCGCAGTCCTGATCCATCACTTCCTATAGAATGAGACAAGCCACTTCACCTTTCAAGTCCAGCCAGTCCCACCTCTAAGCCTTTGCTTTTACTGGTACCCTTGTCTGTAATTTTGAAATCCTGCCTGCTTTTGAGGTTCTGGTGATTGGCCCTCTTTGCTCTCTCCTGTAACCTCACCCTAGTCCATCCTGTCACCCCGGGTCCCACCTGTGCATAGTGCTTTATATTTTTTAGACTATTTATTTATTTGGCTGTGCCGGGTCTCAGTTGCAGCAGGCAAGATCTAGTTCCCTGACCAGGATTGAACCTGTGCCCCCTGCATTGGGAGCTCAGTCTCAACCACTGGACCACCAGGGAGGTCCAGCACTTTCTAGGTTACAAAGGCTTATCCACATCCATGAAGTCACCCGAAGCACTAAATGGAGATGAACGAATGTGCCTTTCCCAGATGCCTCATCCATCTTCTACCCAGAAAACCCCATGGACCCGGGAGGAGGAGAGGTGCCTGCCCTCACATGGGGTCTCTAGGCTGGTTGCCCCAAGCAGGGGCTCACATGTGCAGGGGCTCAACAGCTCAACATTTTGTGGATTCACAAGCAGAAAGCAGAATCCTGAGCTGAGGGCAAAGAGGGCAAAGTGGGAAGGGGAGGGAGCTTCCGGAGGCCCAAGGCAGGCTCAATTTGACTCTAGAGGCATTGGGGAATCCACGGAGGGTGGCAGAGTCAGGGTACGGACGTGAGGTTGCTGTGGTTGGGATGTTCATCCTTCAGGCTGCTGTAGTTGGGGTATCCAGTCCTTGTCAGTTCCTTGGCGCTGACAGCCTGGCCCTCTTTCCCAGGGCCTGGGGTTGACACAATTGACCCAAATTAAACCTCATCTGGCGAGAGGTGCCCCCACATTATGTCCCTCCCGCTAATTCATAAGCACCAGCTGATGTGAGAGGCCCTCCTGGTCCTGGGGGAGAGGCAGTGGACCTCCTCAGGTTGGAGATGGGGCCCTGGGGTGATACGGAGGGAACTGGGGGCTGACCGTCTTATATGGGAAACTTCAACTCTCAGATCTGCATTCCAGGGCAGGCCATGGCAGGGGAGGAGGAGTCCTCAAAGGGGAAAATGTCCATGGAGACCATCAGGAATGATGTGAGACACTGACTCACAGAAAAGCAAGGACCTGTCCTAGGCAGGCTTTGTGCTGATGGCAGCCTAGGCAGGCTGGGTCCCCTGGCTCCCTCTGTCCTGAGGAGCGCTGAGTGCTAGAAGGTCTGGGTTTAAACCAACTCTGTCTCTCATCATGGTGGGAAACAAAGCCACATGTGCTCTGAGAATCGGTTTCCCCAATGCGACAATGAGTGCTTAGACCAGCCTGTCTGACACTGACCTGCTTCCTCTGTGAGGGTCCAGGTTCCCCAGACACTGGTTCCCCTTTGAGCTTGGGGGTCTTGGGCACGTTTGCTCCTGGTTGTGGGAAGTCTCCAGGCAGAGAGAAAGGGAAGGGCTTTTATGGCTGTGATTTCACGCAGCTCCTAGTGCCACTCCAATCCGTCAGCATGTCCCGCCAGCTCTACCTTCAAACCACATCTGGAATTGGATCCCTTCACACCATCTCCACTTGGGTCCGAGACATGGGGTTCCTGCACTCGCCTCCTCACCGCTTTTTTGTTCCTTCTGGCCCTCCCTCCACCCTGCCCCCTCTCACAAACAGCCAGAGCGATCCTCTGCCAATTTCAACCAGACACCACTTCTCGGCTCAAACTCCTGCAGTAGCTCCTTGTTTCCCACACAGCCTCACCGTGGCCTTGAAGGACTGCACACTCTGGTCCCGGAAACTGACCTTGTCTCATCTCCGAGCCCCTTGCCCACTCGCTCCAGCCATGCTGGCCTTCTAGCGATCTCTCATACCTACCAAGCTGGCTTTTGCCTCCCAGGCTTGGCCCTGGCTGTCCCTTTTGTCTGGACTGCCCTTCCCTACAAATCCATTTCTGTGGCTTGTTCCCTCACTTCCTGTGCATCTGACTCTCTATCAGAGAGGCCTTCCTGGTACAGGCTGTGATCCTTGCCTAACAAGATGACTAATTGGGAGGTGAGAGCATCCCTACAGAGTCTCTCCTTCCTTTCCTCTGAGGAGCCCCTCCCCCCAACCCAGGACCCAGCAGGAGCCATCACCATCGGCAGAGGTAACCCCTTCCTCCCCTATTCCTCTGCCAGGCCAGGGCGGGAGGAGGAGGAGGGAGGTTGTACTCAGAAGGAACTCCTGCCAGGTGGAGGGGGAAAGGAGAAACAGCTGCAGAGCCACTCCCACCCTCATAGATCAGTGTTCCACCCTTGTTGTGTGCTCCATAACCCACTCACTCCCCAGCAGGTTTGACCTGGTGTGGTGATCCAGGAGCAAGACAAGCAGCCCAGGGATTGAGAGACCTAGGTTTCAACCCATCCTTGTCCCCAGCTCTTTGGGAAACCCCTCTGAGCCTTAATTTTCCCACCCGGTCAATGGGGATGTCCGGAACCGTTGGTAATTCAGTTCTCCCAGTGATTTGGCCTGAGGTCCTGTGGTAAGGTCAGGAGAGGTGACTAAATTCCCTCTCACTCCCAGATTCCCAGGAACTGCCTAGGATGGTAGCTCCAGCGCCCTTGTCACTGTCATGAGCTCCCGAGGTCCCCGGAAGTGAGTGCCCAGCAGCATTGCAGTAGCCCAGAGGCTCTCACTGGCTTCCCGGCAACCCCAAGTCTGGCCAGGAGTTTTGCAGACCAAGCCATGTTTGATGCCTCTCTATGTCCTCTGCATCCTCAGTGCCTCTTCTCTGGACAGCCATCTGGGAAATAAAGCTTTCAGGGGGATTGGCAAGAACTTCTCATGCTTCACTTTTGGGCATGTGCCCACTGGGCGAGCTGGCCCAAGGCCAGGCAGGCCTGGAGTCAAGCAGGACCTGGAGGGGGCACAGTGTGCCAACCTTTCTACCTTCCCCTCTTCCCTCAGATGTGTGCCTGTATCGGGATCAAGGCCGTCCCCACCTCCAGCCCTTCCCAGGCCTACACTGGAGACTTTATCAGGGAATAGGGAATGTCCACATGCTGGGTTCCATGTGGGGAAGTGAACTGATGACAAACTAAGTCTCAGGTCCTACAAACCCATCTGTGGGGATGAGCTGAGCCCTGGGGAGGGAATTCACGTCCCCTGAAGACACTTCCTATAGGCCAGGGGGCAGAGCTGGATACACACTTACCATTGGCTTGCTCCCTGTTAACTCACCCAACACTGCCAGAGTGCAGAAATCAGTAGGCAGGATTTCTAGGCAGAGGTTTGGCTGGTTTGCATGCATGCTAAATCGCTTCAGTGTGTCTGACTCTTTACGACCCTATGAACTGTAGCCTGCCAAGCTCCTCTTTCCATGGGATTCTCTAGACAAGAATACTGGAGTGGGTTGCCATGCCCTCCTCCAGGGGATCTTCCTGACCCAGGGATCGAACCTCCATCTCTTATGCCTCCTGCATTGGCAGGTGGGTTATTTACCACTAGCATCCAAGGCCACTCAGCCTATACTGACAGGGCTGGGTTATGAGAACCCAAACCTGCCTGATGCCAAAGCACAGCTCTCTCTGCTTCACCACTGGGCTCCGGCATGTGGGCAGGCTCAGAAGTTGCTAATTCCAGTGTCTCACCCTCCAGCCAGGATTAGCCAGCAGATGTCCTGAGGGACCTGTGGCTGCCCATCACTCAGGGCATTTGGGGATGTGTGTGGTGAAGGGAGGGGACAAGGTGGGGGTAGGAAGATTGCACTAGCAGTGAAGCAGTTAATGGTCTATGTGGCAGGGACTGAAATTGGTTCTGGTCGGGAGAGAGGTGGAAAGAGACAGATTTCCAACCTCCCTGGCCACTCCTCTGCCCCAGCAATCTGGGAGGCAGTGGGAAGCAAGGAAGGCAAGTTCCACCCTCCAGAATATCCCTGGATCTGAAAGCCATACCACTGGAGAGGCTCTGACTGGGGCAAGAGGAGGGGGTGCTGGGCTGGGAGGGATGGGAGGAATGCCCCTGATCAGTCATTTGGGCTGATTCACTCCAGGGACCCCTTTTCTCCAGCTGCATAACAAGGGCTTGGAGTTAAAAATGTCCCTTGTGTTCCTTCTTGTTTCAGCATCTAAACTTGCCTGGGAGTTATGACAGTCATGGTAAGGCCCTTTTAATAGGTGAGGAAGCAGGCTCAGGGACACAAAAGGCCTTTCACCAAAGCACACAGCTTAGCTCATAGGCACAGAGCTGGAAGTGGAACCAGGATCCATCCACCTCCACATCCTCTGTTTCTACTCTGCTCTCATCAGTCGTTCCTTGGAGGTGACATGCTTTCTCTGAACCACAATATATATATTCATGCAGGCTCATAACCTGAGTAGCCAGTACTGGCAAACAGTACTAACCGAAGGAGTTGTGGCATTTGGAGCAGGAGAGGCTTTTCAAAAGGACACAGACACCAACAATCATAAAAAAATAGGACTGATAGATTTATTATATTAAAAATCCATACCAGGGGACTTCCCTGGTTGTCCAGTTGTCCAGTGGTTAAGAATCTGCCTGTCAATGCAGGGGACACAGGTTCGATCCCTGGTCCCAGAAGATCACACATGCCTCAGAGCAACTAAGCCCATGTTCTACAACTACTGAAATGCATGGTCCTAGAGCCCTTGCTCCACAACAAGAGAAGCTACCACAGTGAGAAGCCGGCTCACCCCAACTAGAGAGGAGCCCCTACTCCCTGAACCCGGAGAAAGCCATGCTCAGCAGCGAAGACTCAGTGCAGCCGAAAAATAAAATAAAATTTAAAAATCTATACCAATTTCTATAATGGTGCAAAATTCACCACAATACAAAAAAAAAAAAAAAAAGACAAACTGGAGGTAATACCTGCAGTATATATAAAAGGATGATATCCCTAAAGCACAAAGAACACTGAAACCTATAAACATTACATCAGAAAAAACATGGAGGATTCACAAAGTATTACTAATATGTATTATTAATATGTGACATGTGATTATGTATATTATAGACCTCCTTATAGGGGGTTCTAGCCAACTATCAAAAATGTTTCCCAAAACTATGAACCAAAAAAACACATCTGGCTCCTTCTCAGGGCTCCTGAGATCTCCAAATCCAGCTGAGTGAGCAGGTGGGAATAAGCTTCTGGAACCAGCTGGCAGTTCCGGACTCCCAGGTCAGTCTAGCTGGGTGCCTGGCCCCAAGTTGTGGTGACATTCCAGGAGGAGGCTTAAAGGGGGAGGGTGGAGCCAAGAGGAAGAACCAGCTAGGGGTAGAGAACACCAAGAACCAGAGACACCAAAGTCAAGGGTAATAAAATAGAAACCGCACTGGGGTCTGGGTACCCTTAGCCGTCTGGTTTATTTGACCTGAGTGTAACTACAGAAAGAGTGCTCCCGAGTTAGCAAGTACCTGTATGCTTTTGGTAAGTGACACAGCGAAGGGTGTGGGCTTGCCAGTGAGCACAAGGTAAGCGTTGTGCTGCTCTGTCAGAGTTACTAGGCACCTACTATGTATCAGTCACTCTTCTGCAGTGACGGGAACAGACAAAAGTCCTTTTTCTCCAGTCATTGGAGCATTTGGGCAGGGTCAGGGCTGGGAGACTGTGGAGCAGTGGGGCATGTGCACTGCCAGGGCAGCAGCCTGGAAATCTCCTGGAAGATCTTGGAGGACGATGAACCATCGCAGCTAGCTCTCTGAACCTCTGTGACCCCCAGCAACAAGAAAGCAGAAACTCCTTTTTAGGCTGTGTGTGTGTGGAGGGGAGGTGATATACTCATTTCAAGCCGTGTTTCTCTCTGGGTCACAGGGAGACAGGCAAAAATCACCAGATTGAGTTGATAACATCTGCAAGTACACCTCGTTTCAGATCCCACATGTTCGAAGAGTCTAGGAATCTCACGTGGAAAAGTCACCAAACCCACTTCCATCCCCATTTCACAGTTATGAAAACCGAGGTCCAGAGAAAGGAAGCTTCTGTTGTGACTCAGGAGCAAACGAAACAAAGGACTCTGTAGGAGAGATGAGTTCATGCTGGTTCACAGCCCAAACCCTCAGGTCTCACCTTTCTCTTTTTCCATACCATCCGCTTGGGACAGGAGTGTTTGGCCTTGTTTAACAATCTTGGGGACCAGTACCTGGTATCGTTGGGTGATCAATCCTGCCCAGACAGCTGGCCTGGGCACCTTGGAGCCTTTGGGGTTGGCGAACATTATGGAACATCAAGGTGGTCTCAGGGGTGCCAGACACAGGCTCTGGGACCTGGGCAGGGGAAGGGGGAGGGCAGGGGTCTGGGGCTTTCTCAGCAGAGGGACATTCTATAAGCAGAGGTGCTGTGGGGGCTCTGGGTCATGGCCAGCTGGGCAGGGTCAGCAGCTGGGCGACTGGCTCTTGGCACCCCCAGAAGGTAAAGACAGGAGTGGCCCTCTCTTTGCTCAGACCTGGAAAAGCAGTGGGCTTTTCCACCCAGCTGGGTCACCTGGGCAAAACTATGACCACACAGGGCAGGCAGAAGTCACACAGACACCTGGCAGGAGCAGTGCAGGGCAATCAGAAGCCCTTCCCCCTATTCCTAGAGCTGCTCTCCGGCATTCAGTCCTCATCCTTCCTGCTCTGGGGACCCCAAACAGCCCACCAACCAATATTCACTGATGGTCCTGTGTACCCAGCCACACGCTGACCGCTCTGCAGGAAAGGAGGAAACCCCGCCGCTGCCGGCAAGGAAGTTGCAACTCAATTGGAAAAACAGCTATTTCTGTTAGTGAATCTGCAGCCATCCTGCTTCTGTGGATGCCTATGGTCTTTTGTTTGTTTAATAATAATAAACACAAAGTTCAGGAGAATGGTTTCCTCTTGGAGGATGGGTGGGAAGATGGGGGAGAGAATGGGAAATAGGTGGATGTGTTATTGTAACCTTGTCTCTTAGAATGGGTGGCCAGTTCATGAGTGTTCATTATATTCTTGAAAACAAATGACTAAAGAGGGCATGTACAGGTCAACAATGGTTCTAGAGTATGAACCAAAGGTTATGACTAGCCCAACTCTGAGCTCCACAAGAAATGGTTACAAAAATAATAACCCTTTTTATCGAGCACTTACCACATGTCAGGCATGGTTCTGCCACCATGAGATGGCAGAAAGAGGAGTGACTGGCCCTTGGCCTGAGGTGGGGTCTGCTCCATGGGGGGGCAAGGTCTGAACTGGCCTCAAAGGATGACCAGGAATCCTGGGCTAGCAAAGGTGAGATACGGGCATGGGGTGGAGTTGAGCGATGTCTGGAAGACTCCTGTGGCCTGCCTCATTCTTCTGCCAGCTGCTTTAGACACTGTGTGGAGGGTTCTTCCCATTTTCCTTGGTTTGAGGACCAAAAGCAGGCCCACCCTAGCATCATGTCTCTGCTTTTTAATATGCTTTCTTGGTTTGTCACAACTTTCCTTCCAAGGAGCAAGCATCTTTTAATTTCGTGACTGCAGTCAGCATCTGCAGTGATTTTTGAAGCCCAAGAAAATAAAATCTGTCACTGCTTCCACTTTTTCCCTTTCTCTTTGCTATAAAGTGATGGAACCTGATGCTATGATCTTAGTTTTTTTCATGTTGAGTTTCAAGCCAACTTTTTCACTCTCCTCTTTCACCCTCATCAAGAGGCTCTTTAGTTCCCCTTCACTTTCTGCCATTAGAGTGGTATCATCTCCATATCTGAGGTTGTTGATATTTCTCCCAGCAATCTTGATTCCAGCTTGTGCTTCATGCAGCCCAGCATTTCACATGATGTACTCTGCATGTAAGTTAAACAAGCAGGGTGATAATAAGTAGCCTTGTTGTACTCTTTTCCCAATTTTGAACTTGTCAGTTGTTCCATGTCCAGTATCTGTTGCTTCTTGACCTGCATACAGGTTTCTCAGGAGACAGGTAAATTGGTCAGGTATTCCCAATTCTCTAAGAATTTTCCACAGTTTGTTGTGATCCACAGAGTCAAAAGCTTTCACACAGTCAATGAAGCAGAAGTAGATGTTTTTCTGGGACTCCCTTGCTTTCTTCATGACCCAACTAATGTTGGCAATTTGATCTCTGGTTCCTCTGCCTTTTCTAAACCAGCTTGTACATCTGGAAGTTCTCGGTTCACATACTGCTGAAGCCTACTTAGCTTGAAGGATTTGGAGCATCACCTTGCTAGCATGTGAAATGAGGGCAATTGTACAGTAGTTTGAACATTCTTTGCCATTGTCCTTCTTTGAGATTGGAATGAAAACAGCTTTTCTAGTCCTGTGGCCATGGCTGAGTTTTCCAAATTTGCTGATATATTGACTGCAGCATTTTAACATTATCATCTTTTAGGATTTTAAATAGCTCAGCTGGAATTCTGTCACCTCCACTAACTCTAGCTTTGTTCATAATAGTGCTTCCTAAGGCTACCTCAACTTCATTCTCCAGGACGTCCGGCTCAAGGTGAATGACCACCCATCATGGTTATCCAGGTCATTAAGACCTTTTTTGTATAGTTCTTCTGTGTATTCTTGCCACCTCTTCTTAATCTCTTCTGCTTCTGTTAGGTCCTTACAATTTCTGCCCTTTACTGTGTTCATCCTTGCATGAAATGTTCTCTTGATATCTCCAATTTTCTTGAAGAGCTCTCCAATCTTTACCATTCTATTGTTTTCCTCTATTTCTTTGCATTGTGCATGTAAGAAGGCATTCTTTTCTCTCCTTCCTATTCTCTAGAACTCTGCATTCAGTTGGGTGTATCTTTCCTTTCCTCCCTTGCCTTTCACTTCTCTTCTCTCCTCGGTTATTTGTAAGCTCTCCTCAGACAGTCAGTTTGCCTTCCTTTTTCTTTGGGATGGTTTTGATCACCTCCTCCTGTACAGTGTTATGAATCTCCATCCATAGGTCTTCAGGCACTCTGTCTACCAGGTCTAATCCCTTAATCTATTTGTCACGTCCACTGTGTAATCATACAGGATTTGATTTAGGTCATACCTGAGTGGCTTAGTGGTTTTCTCTACTTTCTTCAATTTAAACCTGAATTCTGCAATAAGGAGCATTTGATCTGAGCCACAGTCAGCTCCCAGTCTTGTTTTTGCTGACAGTACAGAGCTTCTCCATCTTTGGCTGCAAAGAATATAACCAATCTGATTTCAGTATTGATCATCTAGTGATGTCCATGTGTAGAGTCAGCTCTTTGTGTTGTTAGAAAAGGGTGTTTGCTGTGACTAGTGTGTTCTCTTAACAAAACTCTGTTAGCCTTTGCCCTGCTTAATTTTGTACTCCAAGGCCAAACTTGCATGTTATTCCTAGTATCTCTTGACTTCCTACTTTTGCATTCCAATTCCCTATGATGAAAAGGACATTTGCGTGTGTGTGTGTGTTAGTTCCAGAAGATTTAGTAGATCTTCATAGAATCGGTCATCTTCAGCTTATTCAGCATTAGTGGTTGGGGCACAGACTTAGAAGTTGAATGGTTTGTCTTGGAAACGAATCAAGACCCTTCTGTCATTTTTGAGGTTGCACTAAAGTAGTGCATTTCAGACTCTTCTGTTGACTATGAGGGCTACTCCATTTCTTCTAAGGGATTCTTGCCCATAGTAGTAGATATAATGGTTATCTGAATTAAATTCACCCATTTCTGTCCATTTCCTAAGATATTAATTCCTAAGATGTTGGCATTCAATGTTGCCATCTCCTGCTTGACCATGTCCAATTCACCTTGATTCACGAAACTAACATTTCATGTTCCTATGCAATATTGTTCTTTACAGCATTGGATTTTACTTTCATCACCAGACACATCCAGAACTGAGTGTTTTTCCCGCTTCAGCTGCTTCATTCTTTCTGGAGCTATTAGTAATTGCCATCCACTCTTCCCCAGTAGCATACTGGATGCCTTCCAACCTGGGGGGTTCATCTCCTGATGTCATATCTTTTTGCCTTTTCATATTGCTCATGGGGTTCTCCTGGCAAGTATATGGGGTGTTTTGCCATTCCCTCCTCCAGTGGACCACGTTTTGTCAGAGCTCTCCACTATGACCTGTCCGTCTTGGGTGGCCCTAAACAGCATGGCTCATAGCTTCATTGAATTACACAATCCCCTTCTCCACAACAAGACTGAGATCCATAAAGAGAGGATGTGCTTCTCCCTAGTTCAGAGCAGAAAAGCTGAGAACTCACCTTTAATCAGAACGGAAAGGTCACCAGCCAAGAGGGTTGGGGATGGAAGTTGTGAGTCCCACTCCCAGTTTTCTCCCTTCCCAGGCCTGGGCCGACTGTCACAATCTAATATGCATGGAGAAGTCCTCAGGGGATGGTTCCCCAGTCTCCCTAGAGTGTCTCCCGCTTCTATCAGTCCCAAAGCTTTTGGCAGCAAGTTGTGGTGGGGGGAGGGGACCAGCGCTACTCCAGTGGCCGTTTGTGGCTCAGTCCAGGGCCCTGCAGCAGAGCTCTCAGGGAGCAAACATTTAAGAGGCACTGGCTCTCAGGGCTATGTGAGTGTTCTTGCCAATGTACCTCCTTAAATTCTGCACCCTAACTGCCTTGCCTGCCCTGCTGTGGCCTCTGCCCTACCCCGCAGCTCCTCCTGGTAACACCTGGGCTCTGGGCTCTCACCCGGCTGCCCTTCTAGCCTCTGAACTATCTGTCTCTGCAGCTCCCAACCCGGTGACCTTCCTGCCTGGGAAGAAGATAATGCAATTGAGGGCTGGTTCCAGGCGGTCTGGCTCCAGAGTGCTAGTGATCCCTGCACACTCAGCAACGCCGGAAAGAGGGCCTTCCCACCGCCTCACTGGCTGCCTGGCTCCCTGGACGGAGAGCCCCGGGGACACTCACTCCTGGATTTCACTAACCTTGCCCCCCAGAAGTGTTTACTGCTCACCAGGGAGACGGCCACCAGCCAGGGGACTGGGCGTTGCTTTCCTACGTCACAACACTATGAACCCCCTTCCCCAGCTACTCCACCTCCCCTCACCCCCAGCTGTTCTACTTGCCTCATTCCCCTTTCCCAGTAAAGGGAACTTGGCCTCCCCCTGCCAAGGGACATGAACCTCCTTCCCAAGTGCCCAGAAGACCTTCTGCTCCCCTGCCCCGGGGGACCAGCCCCAAGCTTTGATGACTCAGGGAGATTCCATTGTGAGGGGAAGCAGGTAATGATTGATCTCACAGCTAATAGGTAACCCTACCCACCCCCTCCCCCTAGGAGAGAACACTTGGAGCAGCCTCTTTCGATGGGGCCAGGGGTTAAACACAGCCATTAGGGAGCCCACAGCCACTGCTCCGGATCTGAGGCCAGCTCTTGGGGAAGGAGGGGTCCTGCTTCCTCCCTTAGATTGGCGCTGGGCTTGCTGGGCAGCAGGAAGAGTCTATCCATCCATCTCTCCCATTCTTTCACCATCACTACTCCCCATCCCCCATCCCAACATTTTATCTCCATTTCTTCTGGGTAGCTGAACTGGGCTTTGGGGACAGGGAGGGGATAGATGAAGTGGGAAATTTAGTGGGTTTTGTAGCGAATAGCAGCTGATAACTGTGTGACCAGGTTCGAATACTAACCCTCTGGGAGCTTTGGCACTCTTATCTGTACAGAGGGGAAATCAGGCAGCTATGAGGACTGAAAGAGACAATGCAGGCAAAGCCCTTAGTGCTGATCCTATTAAGTGTTCCAAAAATGCTTGCTTTTCTCCTTGCTAAACAGCTTTGCCTTGGCAGGTTCTATCCCAGAAGAAATGAGCCAGAGAAGTAAAAAAATGTCTTCAGGGCACAGTCTGCACATCTTTACCCAACACCTGAGCCTTCACCCCATCCCAGATGTTCCAGCCCCCCACCTACTCTCTTCCCCAGACTCACTCTGTTCCTGGCTTCCAAGCCCATTTCCACAGCCACCATTCTCAAGGCAGCCCCCTCGCCAGAAAGCTCTCCTCCCCTCCCACCTAAATCCTTAGGGTCCAGCTCAAGACATGTCATCCAGGAGCCCTTCCTGACCCCCTTCTTTCCTGCTCTGAACAGTCCTCTGTTGACGGTAACACCTGCCTGCACCTGCGCTGCTGAGTTCACCTCTGACAGGAAATAAATCTGAGGTCAAGTCCCTGCCCCTCCCTGAGTTACTGACAATTGTCAGCCAAGGCAGTTCCCTAAGAGGGTCTCTGCGCTCCAAATGCCACCTCCCCTCAGCCCCAGTGGCGTGTACAGCAGGTGCTCACTTGTTGGCTGAAGGCTGGCAGACTCCAGGAGGGCCCCCTCCTCTAATTACAGTGGTGAATCCACAGCTGCTCTGACCTCACATCAGCTGAAGCTCAATCTGGATGTTTCTAGAGAGATTTGGGGGTGAGTAGGGGAGACTGGCTCTGTCTTGCGCTTCAATTACAACTCCCACCAGGGCGCCTGGGGGCCAGTTCATATCCTACCCCTTAAAGTGCTGGGCAGAGTTTGAGCTTCAGTCACTGGAGCCAGAAATCTGCTGGGGGCACCTGGAACCCCTCGGTCTGTGGTTCCCTCCAGCCTGTCCCTGTTCCTGCCCTCAGCCCCTCCCACACCAAAGGACTGTGCCGCTGGCTACTTCTGAGAGAGTTCCAACTGGAGAGCTGGTGAGCGTGGCTGGAGGATGCAGCTGAGTCTCCTCTCCTGTCACCTGCAGCGCTGGGTGTCTCCCATTCTCCCGCGTCTCCACCCTGCCCTGTGCCCAGGAGGCTATCTACGTCACTACTTCACTGGGTTCTGGTTGGGCTGGGTATATGGGAGGGTCATCAGGGAGCTAGGAAGATCCTCCTGGCTGGTTCTCTAGGTTGGCCGGTCCCCTCCCCAGGGCCACCCAGCCTGACAGTCAGCACTCTCCTATAGCTGCCCCTCCAGGTCATCATTCCCTCTCTTGCCTGTTAGGGCTAAGGGGCAGTAAGGGGTCCTCTGACTTACTAGCCCCCAGGGTACTACACTGTCCCTTTTTCCTAAACATCATCCTCAACTTTGCAAACAACCCCTCTGATCAATTCCCCTCAAATGACTGAATTTGAATGCCTTCTTTTTCCCACAAAGCCCCTGACTGAGGCACCTGCTGTGTGAGCCCCTCTCTGTGGGCCCGAGCACCCATATGATACCCTGGTATCGTTGCCATCCTCATCACCTCCGCATCTTCACACCCAGCTACCTTCACACCCTTCACTCCCTGCTAATGAGAGAGCTCTTACTATGTGCCAGGTGCAGTGCCCAGCACTTAGTCACTGACTCATTCCATCCTCACACTCACAGTCCCCAGGGATTATTGCTGCTACTCCACTTTAAGACAAGGAAACAGATGCTCTGCGAAATTAAGGGACTTGTCCAAACTTCAAAGCAGCAGAGTTGGGATTCGAATGCAGACCTGCTAGCTCCAAAGCCTGTGGTCATAACCACCAAAGCTTATTGCTTTTTCCTTTACTCCATCCCTCACTCCTAAAACTTGGACAACATGAAGAAGGTCAAATTCACAAGGAAACAACCTAAATGTCCATTGACAGGTGAATGAAAAAAGACGATGGGGTATATGTATATAATGGAATATTACTCGGCCATAAAAAAGAATGGAATAATGCCATTTGCAGCAACATGGACGCAACTAGAGATGATCATACTAGGTAAATCAGAATGAGGAAGACAAATTCCATATGATATCACTTATATGTGGAATCTAATATACAACAAAAATGAACCTGTAATATCTCTGAAACAGAATCAGGGACATAGAGAACAGACTGGTAGTTGCCAAGCGGGAGAGGGGTGGGAGAGAGTTGGATTGGGAGTGTGGGACTGCAGATGCAAACTGGTATATATAAAATGGATAAACAACAAGGTCCTACTGTATAGTTGTTGTTGAGTTGCTGTTGTGTCCGACTCTTTTGTGACCCCATGGCCTGTAGCCTGCTAGGCTCCTCTGGATTTCCCAGGCAAGAATATAGTATAGTACAAGGGATTATATTCAATATCCTGTGATATGCCATAACAAAAAAGAATATGGAAAAGAATGTGTGTGTGTATATATATATATATGTATATATATGATAACTGATTCGCTTTGCTATACAGAAGTAATTAACACAACATTGTAATTCAATTATACTTCAGTAAAAAATAAATTAGGAAAAGAAAAAGGTAAAGTTCAGAGATGGAAACACCTGACTGTTTGAACGGGTCCAGAGAGATGCTCTGGGACAGTGTGCCATCTGCAGACACCAGAGTCAAAGGAGAGAGAGGTGGAGCACCCTGGAGGCGTAGCTGGGCAAGGTGGGCCAGGCCCCTGTAAGCCAGGGCAGAAGCCAGAGGAGCCCATTCTATCCAGCACAAATGGATGGCAGGGCTGTTTGACAGGGTCCCAGTGCCCAGAGGCTATGCCTGGGATCACTGATGGAAGCTTTCTCCCAGCTCCAGCCATGCCCCTTCAATGAAGCCCACCTGCTGACTGGGTGGCGGATCCTGGAGGCACTGGGGGCTCCCCTTCTGACCTTCCTATGGTGCTCAACTGTGCAGAGGTGACCTGGATCTGCTTAGTCAATGGCTGCTGGGCTTAACACGTGTGCCTCCACATTTCGTCACGGAGTACTTGACAATCTCAATCCTGTCCTGCACCCCGTTTCCATCCTTCAGGCCTGACCAGACTGGCCCAGCACCACCACACTGGGCGGCAAAGAACACTACCAATGGGCTTGAAATCTGCCAGGTGAGGTTTTAACCCTGCCTCCTCCAGGCCCCGCGGTAAGCACTTGGGCAAGTCCTCTGCCTGCCTTATCAGGCTTCCCTGGTGGCTCAGATGGTAAAGGATCTGCCTGCAATGCAGGAGACCCGGCTTCATTCCCTGGATCAGGAAGATCCCTTGGAGAAGGGAATGGCTACCTAATCCAGTATTCTTGCCTGGGAAATCCCATGGATGGAGGAGCCTGGTGGGGTGCAATTAATGGGGTTCCATAGAGTTGGACACAACTGAATGACTAACACTTCACTTCACTTCTGACTCCCGTGGGCCTCCATTCCTCATCTGCGAAAGAGCAAGGATAATCTACCTTGTAGGGGTGCGGTGAGGATCAGGTGAAAGAATGGACACCTGGCACATGGCAGACAGCCCAGAAACAAGCTTCCCTCATGTTTATGCCAATTTGTGACAATCTGGAGCCCCTGCAGCCGCAACTCTGCAATGGGAGACTTGCAGTGATTGTTATGGGTGTGCTGTTCTCCTTGTCGACTGACACCGATACCGTGTCCCTGAGCTCAGCAGGCACGTTTATTGATCGCTGCATTGAAGGAGTCCTCTCAGCATTTGGTAACCAGAGCTCTCATTTGGGGCAGCCTCAGTCCCATCATCACGCTGTGAATCACTTTGTTAAAGATGCAATGTGGCTTTTGGGCATTTTTCTTGGGAAAAATCAATAACTTGTTAACAAAGGACTGAATAAAGGGGTAAGCAGGAAAGGCCACCTTCTATTCCCTTCTGTCAGAAGGGGGTGGAAGAGAGACCCTGCCAAGGGGTCCACTCAGGACAGAGCAGTGGGCAGAGGTGGCAGTAGGCTCAACCAGTTCCCTCACCCCTACTCTTCCCACCCACAAATCTGACCATGTCCCTCCTCTGCTTCGACAAACACTTCCCCATTGCTCTCAGGAGAGATACTGACTCAGGATTCTCACGGTCTGCTCGCCCCAGTCCCTCCAGCTTCACTGCAGCCAATCCCTGCCTCACACCCACGCTCCTGCCACGCTACATGCCTGAGGTCCCCTGAATGGGCACTGGTCTCTCCAGCCTTCTGCCTTTCACCTAAGCTCTGGCTGGACTGTCCTTCCTCTACCAGCTTGAATAACTCTTGATATTTCTTCAAGACACAAATGCAATGGTCTCCAGCAAATCTTCCCTGACACCTTCCCCCCACCGCCTCTACCTCCACCCAGAGGCATCAGACCCACAATCCCTGGGCCTCCTCTGGCCTGGCTAGCAACCCACTATTGACTTTTCTGTCTCTGAGGGCAGAGACTGTGCCTGGTGATGGCTTGTCCCCAAGGCCCAGGATGTTGCCTGGTACAGGATGGGTGCCAGGTGGGTACTCATCGAACGAGTGAGGGAAGATGTTAAGATTAGATGCTTTTTTCCTCCCTGCCAGCTCCCCAGATGCCCCCACTTCAGCTGGGATAGTGATGCCTGCTTCCAAAATACCCCTCCCTCTTCCAGAGAACAAGCCCTCAGGCTCCTTTTTCCCCTACTAAAGCATCAATATTTGGAGTGTGAACCTCATAAGCGGGCTTCCCAGTTGGCACTGGTGGTAAAGAACCCACCTCCAGGAGATATAACATCAATCCCTGGGTTGGGAAGATCCCCTGGAGGAGGAAATGATAATCCACTCCAGTATTCTTGCCTGGAGAATTCCATGGACAGAGGAGCCTGGTGGGCTACAGCCCATGGGGTCACAAAGAGTCAATCACGACTGAAGCGACTTGGCACACACCTCATAAGTTGTGTGTGCCAGGCACTTGTCTATGCATTTTATATATGTTCACTTAGTGCTCACAGCTGCGTGTGAGGTCAGTACAACTGTAAACCCCTTTTACAGATGAAAAAACAGAGGCAGTAGCAGGTGCTGAAGAGCCAAGCTTAGACCCAAGCCATATGGCTGCAGAGCCTGCATTTGTCATCACAGCCCTCTACCTTAATGAGGCGCTTGTGGGGAGTTTGGGGGTGGGGGAGACAGCCCAGAGCACCCCACTCCCAGGACAGGGCCTCAGGGCCTGCTCTGCAGCTGGAATGAGCCAGCAGATCTGGGGAGCTCCAGTTACAAGAAACTGCTTATTCAGGCCTCAACTGCTGGGATCCCTTGGTTCCCTCCACCTCATTCGGTGCTCAGCACCAGCCCCTGGCCCACACTGCCTGCCCACCGTCTCTACCAGAGAGCAGAGCCTCTGGCCCTAATCTCATTTCTGGCCATGAAATCGCATTTGCAGCATATTAAAGTAGCGTAGAGCTGGCCCAGCCCTGCCTGTCTCCTGGAGGAGAGAAGCCTGGAAAGCAATCTCGTGGGGAGGTGCCTCCCAGAACACCCACCGACAAAAAGCAATTATGCTTTAAGAGGAAGATTAAAATAATATCCACCCCCTAGCCCCACCCAAGGGTCTCAGCTCTACCCAGCCTCCACCACCTGCCAACAGTGACAAGGGCAGGCTTGCTGCTGGGGTGCGGGGTGGGGCAGACTCAGTTTGCTCCCTCCTATGCGTGCTCCCAAGGCCTAGTCCCTTACCTGTCCCCATCCACCACTGACCTCCCTGAGATTCCCAAAGAAACCATGCACTCTCAAGCCTCTGGGCCTTTGCCGAGGCTGTTCCCTCTGCCTAGAATGTAGCCCTCCAACCCCTGCTTATCTGGCAAGCTGCCACTCACTCGGCATAATAATCATCACTGAAGTTTTCTAAGTATTTAGTATATTTATTTTTTTGTCCATAACTTTTTAAATTGGAGTATAATTGTGTTACAATGTTGTGTTAGTTTCTGCCGTACAATGAAGTGAATCAGCTATACACATACATAGATGTATACATATATCCCCTCCCTCTTGGACCTCCCATCCCCCCATCTCACCCCTTTAAGTCATCACAGAGCACTGAGCTGAGCTCCCCGTGCTATACAGCAGCTTCCCACTAACTAGTTTACACATGGTAGTGTATTTATGTTAAACCTAATCTCCCAATTAAATTTACTACATATTCAATTCAATGATTCTGTCCGGAGACTATCGTCATTATTCCCGTTTTATAGATGTAGAAAGAGGGGGCAGCTTCCCATAGCTGGAAAGTTGCAGTGCAGGGATTAAAGAACATTCACCCCACACCCGGGGTAGGCCCAGCAGCTTCCCCTCCCATCCCCATGACTGCTGTGGTCTCTGTGGGGTCTCATCTCCCTGAGAGCTCTGAGAGGCCAGGCCTAGAGCAGAATCAGGGTTTACACAGATAATTCTTGCATGAGAGTTGATGCACCTCCCTGCAGGGACAGTAGGGGTGCTGATGTGTGGCCCACTTCTGTCTCCGAGGCTGTATCCTTCCAGTGGCGTATTCCAGTTTATCTGTGTTGGAAGTGGAATCTATTTGGAATCCCCTCCTCCAGGGAGGACTCCTGGACTGCAGTTAGGCTAACATATTATTTAATCTTCAGAGTCACACTGCAAAGTAGACATTATTATCCCCATATTACAGAGGAGAAAACAGAGAGTCAGACAAGTGAAGTGACTTCATCAGGAACACATAATACAAGGCAGAGCAGGGATCTGAATTCATATGGGAATCCAAAGTTGATGTTTATCCACAGCATCTTCTTGGCTGTGACTCACTCTCACTCCTCAGATAGG
The DNA here is from genome assembly GCA_024291935.2 of Okapia johnstoni. Lineage (NCBI taxonomy): Eukaryota > Metazoa > Chordata > Mammalia > Artiodactyla > Giraffidae > Okapia > Okapia johnstoni. The sequence goes on from CM044326.1 coordinate 30,300,945, forward strand.
GTGGGTAAGGGCTTAATTCTGCGCTGGGGCTATTTATGCAACACTTTTTTCTAAGTGTCCTCAGCCAACTCCAGCGGTCTAAGGAGTTTGCCTGGGGACTCTGAGTCACTGACCGCCCCAACCTCCTCCCCAGTCCTGCTCCCAAACCATCCGGCACAATGAGAGCTTGCTGTTAGGGTCAGCATAACCCTGAGTAATCTGTCTTGGCTGGATGTGGTAGGCTATGGGGCCACAGGGAAGAAATCTCTTCCTCCGAACGCTTGCCCATGATCCCATCACATTGTCTAGAAAGCCCACAGAAGAATGAGTCTCTCTGGGAAAGAACACAGCAAGTCATTCCCACCTCTGTGCTGATTACTGTATCAGAAAAAAACAAAATATACCGTGGAGACTGGGATTCCAGCCTGACTTTGCTACTGAGTCAGTAGGAAGCCTTGGGTAAGCAGTCTACTTCCTAAGGACTCAGTTTCTTGCTCCAGGAAATGAACATTATCAAGGCTACCCTGCCCACCTCCCAAGATCTATGCAATGCTCTAAGGGACTTTGAGGCCTTCACATTTGCAGCCTGGCTCTGCGCGGCCTGGGCAAATGTGACAGCAGAGGGCTCAGAGGCCTGGAGTTGGCACCGACCCTCCCTTGCCTCGGCGTTCCCTGCAACTCCCTTTCCCACAAGTGTGTTCATGCCACTCCATCTTTTCTCGCTGCTTGCTGTTCCTTCACACACCTCCATGTTCTGCCTCCCACGCCTTTGCTCACCCTGTCTTCTCCACTTGAAAACCACTTTCCTCAATCCCTACTGGAATCACACCCATTCTTTGAGGCAGGGACCAGATGTCCCACCCCCTGACATTTGTGAGGTGGATTATAATGAACCAAGAAATTTCCCACCCTCTTCCTCATCTAAGCCTCACAACCTCCCTGTCAGTGGACACTGCTCTGCCCATTGTACAGATGAAGAATTTGAGGCCCAGGGAAGTAAGTGATTTGCTTGAAGTTATACAGCTCTTATAGATATGGTTTTCCAGTAGTCATGTAGAGATATGAGAGTTGGACCATAAAGAAGGCTGAATAATGAAGAATTAATGCTTTCGAATTGTGGTGCTGGAGAAGACTGTTGAGAGTCCCTTGGACAGCAAGGAGATCAAACCAGTCAATCCTAAAGGAAATCAACTGTGAATATTCACTGAAAGGAGTGATGCTGAAGCTGAATACTTTGGCCACCTGATGTGAAAAGCTGACTCATTGGAAAAGACCCTGATGCTGGTAAAGATTGAGAGCAGGAAAAGAAGGGGTGACAGAGGATGAAATGGTTGGATGGCATCACTGACTCAATGGACATGAGTCTGAGCAAGCTCCAGGAGATGGTGAAGGACAGGGAAGCCTGACATGCCTGCAGTCCATGGGGTTGCAAAGAGTCATACACGACTTAGCGACAGAACAGCAATACAGCTCATAAACAACCTCAAAATGGAATCCTAAACCAAGGTCTTTCGATTCCTGGCTTTCCTATAGCAGACTGAGTCTTTGATGACCACCCAACTCAAGCCCATCCCTTCCTCCCCAAGCTTCAGCAGCCCTCAGAGTGTGCTTGTTAGGTCATGATCTTCCAACTTCTCCTATCTCTTCTCCCCACCTAGCTTGGCAGCTCCCTAAGGGCTAAGAGATCAACTACCTTGCTTACTGCTGGGGGAGTGGATGGCTGGCTGGCTGGATGAACAGAGGACCACTGTGGGCTAAAGGAAGTTGGACCATTGGATCCAAGGACAAGTTGTCAGATCCAGGTGGGAGAAAGGATGTCCTCAACTCATCCTCCATCCATCCTGCTGGCCTCAGCTTCTCCTAGCCCAGGGACTCTGCAGTACCAGCTCGGAATCCAGGTTGGAGTGTCTTGGCTGACTCCTGATGGGCCAAGCCCTCACCAGGGCCAGGGCAGGCCAACTGGGCACTGTCAGCTTTCTTTCTCTCCTGCCCTCCTCAACCCGCTGTTTCATTAAAGACCAGTTATTAAAGATTGTTTCATACAGGGTTTTAATTTCACCTCTTACATCACACATGTTGTGTCCCCAAAGCCTTTGTCTCATCTGGTAGAGGCTGCACTTGGAGAATTCCTACAGAGATAAAGCCAGAAGGTCCCCAGGGAGGCGTGGGCCTGTGTTTGTGTGGGAGGGGGTATGCCCCAAGTACGTCCATCAGTGAGCTGGTGTGAGTCTATCATTGTGATGTTGGGGTGAGGGTGGGGGTCTCTGCATGCCCAGTATGTGGTGGGTCTGTGTATATTCAACATGTGCATGTCCTTGTGTGTCTGCACGTCTGTGAGAGTGGCTGTGTTCCAGAGTGTCTGTTGGGGGAGCCTCCACTTTCCAAGGGTGCGAGTAAGGGAGAAAAGAGGAAGATGACCTTAAAAGGTCATGACAACTGCGCCCTCCTGCCCCTCCTCCCTCCTTTCCCATGAAGGTAATTTCTGGAGATGAGAAGGCAATCACAGCACCCCCCCCCCCCCCCCGCCCCGCCTACTCCCACCCTGGAACCCATCAGCAGCTGGGCCTGGGCTGGCTGGGAGGACATCAGAGCTGGGTACCCCCTTCCTCTCCATCTCCCCCTCACCCCACATATATCACACATTCACACACACACACACACAGAGCCTCTAGGAGGTGTGAGTCAGCGACAGCCCCTTGCTGGGGTGAGGGAAGGCAACGATGGGGGCTGGGCAGCAGGGCCATCTGGTGTGCTCGGATACAACAATCTGCTAATGAAGTTTCTTCCCAGACCAGCACCCCAGGCTAATCCAGCCTCCTCCACCCAAAAACCTGGTACCCGGGTCCCAGAGACAGTGGGGTTCACAAGATCCCAATGCCCTCCCCTTGGGAGGCCAGCTAGGCATGAAGCAGCTACCCTCTTTCCTAGAGGCAGAAACTGAGGCCATTTCAGACCCATGTGCTTTGCCCAGACATCCCAACTGGTGATTAGGACAGCATTTAGTAAACCCTGCCTGCAGGGCAGAGCTAACCATATACTAGGTCATTGAATTTCCCCAGCAATAGAGGGCATAGGACTGGCCCTGCCCCATTTTACAAATGGGAAAATGGAGGCTGAGGGAATACAATCTGCACAAGGTCACACAGCTACTACATAAATGCCAGAGACTGCCCTGAACCCAGATCCACCTGACCCCACTATGCCTGCCTCTCACTGCAGGATGGCTGGACCCCAAACCTCTCCTATATCCCACTCCTCTGAGCTTCAGGCACCGACTCCAGAGGCATATACAGAGACCTGGAAATTGGCCAGGGGAGTGAAGAGACCAGCTTGGGTAAGAATCCAAATATGGGAACTCCCCCCCCAAATAACATATTTTTAGGTCTTACTCAGGGACTTTTGAGGCCCTTCAGAGACCCCCACGGGCAGAAAATCTTTCAGTGCCACCCAGGAGCACGAGGGGCCAGAAGGCAGCTGGCAGGGTCATTGTGGTACAAATAGCCAAGAGCCTTTCTCTTCCTGAGGGGGGACTGGCTATGTCCCTCACCCCCGCCCTCCCTGGGGCCGGCCTGGGCCGGCCTGTGCCAGCCCGGCCTCTCCGACCAGCCTGTCCTTTCCACCTGGGTGACTGGTGATGGGTCTACACCCTTCCCTGCATGGGTGACAGTGCTCTCTGGGAACGCCTTGACAGAGTCTTTGTTCCCCAGAAATAAAAGAAAATCGAGCTACAAAGGGAAACCTCAGGTAGCTTTTAACGGAGCTCGGCTGCCTGGGGCAGAGTGTGTTTAAGCTGGAGGCAGTTGTCACAGGAGCAGAAGGGGAAGCTGCGCACATTCCCCTCCCGCACTCCTCGGCCCCTTGATCAACTTTACACAAGGAAAAGATTCTTCCAAATAGCGGCAAAGGAGAAAATCAATATGAATTGAGAGAAATGTAAAGCAGCCGCGTGTGTCTGTGTATGAGTGTGTGTGTGTGTACGTCTATGAGTGTGTGCATGTCTATGAGTGTGTGCATGTGTGAGTGTGCACATGTGCACACGTGTGTGTGTGTGTTAGGCACAGCAGAAGTATGCTGCCTGGACCCAGGCTGACCTGCTCAGGGGCCCAGGCCAGGGGAGCAGGGACTGGGAGTCACTCTCTGGCACGTGCCCGGGAAGGGAGGCTGGTGGCTGGGGGAGGGGCAGCAGCCTAGTCTCTCACTCCAGTTAAGAGAGAGATTAATATATTCAATCCGCTCAGGGTAATTGAGAGAACAATTGGAGTGTTTTTCTAAAGCCCATAAAACTGCCTCATTTGCAAGGAGGAGCTGACCTGCTCACAGCCTCTGTCACGTGATGGAGCACAGGAAGGGAGAGGGGAGGGTGACATGGGGCCCCCAATACGGAGGAACTGAGGCATTAGCTCGGGAGGGGGCTGGCAGTCCTGATCTAAACTGTTCTCACCCTTCCCATCTTGTTAGTAGCAGTCCAAGCCTCAGTTTCCCCACCTGTGAAATGGGCTATGGGCCCTCCCCTTCCACCACAAGACTGGGTACAGTTGGGCAGCAGACCCTGACCCTGAAGTTCTGGCACTGAGGTGTAGGGGTGGGAGCAAAGAGGCACCCAGCTGCCCCGCCGGGCCAGCTCCCCGCCCCCACCCCAGATGAACCGGGCAGGAATGTTAATGAAATCCACCATGTGTGCCTTTCCCTACTAGAACCATTCCTGTCTCCAGGGCAATAGTCTATGCAATAGTGAGCAATAAAAGGCAGAATAAATTGAAAAGCGGAGCAGAAAGGGAAAGAGAGTGAAGGCCTGGAGTGCGCTGGCCCGAAGGCAGAAGGATGCCTGGGGCTGAAAGTGTTCGGGGCTGGAGAGCCAGCCGGAACTGCGATCCGAAGAGGATGGAGAGAATCCGAGAGGGGGTGGGGGAGGGGAGGAAGGCGGGAACAAAGGGAGACAGACACCCAGATGGACAGCCGGCGGTAGGGATGCGGGTCGAGCCACTGACTGCTCGTTCCCCTCCACTTCTTTTTAATGAAAGCCCCCCAGCCTGTTGGTGCCAAAGCCACAACCAGAATCCTCAGGCTTACAGCCAGGTGCTCAGCATTTGGTGATTGCTTTATTAGCTTTTTCCTCCTCTCTCTTTTTTTGCCCCTCCAGGGCAAAAAAAAAAAAAATGTTTTAAATGGAAAGAATTAAAAAAAAAAAAAAAAGACCCTTGAAAGCATCATTTAAAAGGCTCCTCGGGAACAGAATCATTTTCTTGAAACAAAACTGCGATTGTTTGCAAGAGGTAAATGTAAGGGGAGGGAACCCACCTCCCCAGCCTCCCGCTCCCATTCTGGCTCCCACCCCTGCGTGGGAGGAAGCTCCAGGGCCTAGCGTGCAGGAGCCCCCAGGATGGCTCACAGAGCCGCAGCAAGGAATTTTCAAGTTCATGTTTCCAGAAATTTCATCACTGGGAATTTCCAGGCCACAGTTTCCCTCTTAAATAGCTCCGCCTGGCTCGCAGGAGGTTGTCCTTACACCTTCAGGATCTCTTAGAGAGGTGAGTGAGGTGGGAGGAGAAGCTGTGGCTCCTGAGGGCCCTGCAGCTCCGGCCCAAAGCTGCAGTGGCCTCCTCCTCACCCCGTTCCCCCCACCCCATTCCCCCCACCCCCCCGTTCCCCCCACCCCTTATTTCCCAAGAGGCCTCATATCCCCTTAAAGGAGTTGAGCAGGAGCCCCACCAAGGGCTCAGCAGCCCAGATTCGGCTTGCACCTTGCTCCTCCTTCTGTCCTGCTCTGGTGGTTCAGACGCCATGCAGGAGATCCAGGTTCGATCCCTGGGTTGGGAAGATCCCCTGGCTTACTCTGCCCTGCACTGGACAGGTCACCCTCATTCTGCTCAGATCAACTCTCTCTTGCCTGGGGGAGAAAGGGCCTTGGGGGTACTGGGATGGTGCAGCCTTGTGATCTCACACCAGCCAAGAGGTGAAGGAGGCAGCGTCAGGGACAGAATGAGTCTGGCGGAGCTCTGCCTGGAAAGGAAACCGCCTGAGCACCCCTTGCATCTGGCAGGAAGCTTGGAGCTGGTTCCCTCCTGTGCACGGTAATCTTCCCTCTGCAGCCACGGACTGCACGAATTGGTCCCCCAATTCGTGGGTCAGGCCCTGAGGGTCTGGGGTCTGCTCTGGGGTCTGTGACCTGGCCGTACACACTGGAAATACTCAGGGTGTAAGCCCTCCCTACCACCAACCCCCACCCCCCGACCCCCACCCCTCTCCCAGCTCCCCACACACAGAGGAGGTAACTTGAGGACTGAAGAGAAGATGTTAGTTTAGGGGAATTGATTGTCCTAGCAGAGTCTCCAGGATTTCTGGAAACCTGTGACTAGCACCGGCATGGCCATTTAGGGCTATGTAACCTGTGGACCATGGCTGAGAAGCAAAGTGATTCAAAGTCAGTCACTGCAGCTTCACACTGAGCCCTGACTCCTGCCCTTTACTCTTTCTTGATCATGGCATTCCTAATCCCTTGCCCTCTGCCCCCTGCTCCACCCTTACCTCATCTCTCAATCCATGACCATCATCAGTTCTGGCTTAAAAAAAACCTGACACACAAGTTGGAAAACAACTTGTGAGTTTACAATAAAGTTCACAATTGAATAGATTGAATGACTGAAGTAACTGATGCAGACAGGACAGAGGCTAGTTTGGAAGGAACAAAATTAATGTACGGAAGGCTTCCTGAAGGAGGTGGAGCCTAGAAATCCATTCCTGGCCTTGAACTGAATATTGCCGATGTTGGGCTGAATTCGAGAATGCAATTCCCTCCTCTCCTCTCCTTTCCCCCTGTTCACTGTCTTTTCTTCTCGCCACCCTCAACCCCTCTAGATTGCTTTCTCCTCCTCTTCATCTGAGAATCAAAGAGAGCTGGGTTAAATCCTTCCCTCCTGGGCTTCATTTTCCCTATCTGCAAGGAGGGGAGAGAGGATGGTTTCCCTCCTTGTGGTTCTAGGCCACATCCACTTCCCCAAGGAGCTGCCCACAGGTCCAGAGGACCCTCCTGCAAGCCCACCCCTCCCTGAGCGCCTGGTCATGCTCTGCACTGGCCAGTTGTGTCTCTGAGCCCCCAAAGATGCCAGAAAGGTACCCCCCTTCCTCAGGCTGAACTGCTGGGTGAGTTTGCCTGAGCTGAGAGAGCCCTTCCATCCTCTGGAGGACGTCTCTCCGTTGTCAGTTCCCCCACTGGCTTCCTGGCCCTGTTGTGGAGATTGTGATGGCTGACCCCTCCCCTAGGAGGGAAGTGATTTTCCTCTCCCTTGAAAGCCATTTTCTTGTCTTAGTAGAAGCAGACATCTGACACTTTAAGAGGGAGAACGGCAGGGAGATGATGGCATTAAATAACAGAAATTAGAGCTGCAGTGGCTGGCTCAGCCATCTCCCAGCCCCCCTTCCCTGCAGGGGTCCCACCCTCCGTCAGAAGCTTTCAGAGGAGCAGCCTGCACAAAAACTGTCCACGTGGCCCCTGGATCAGGTGGCCAGGGCATGCAGGGACCTAGATAGCACGGGACTGCTTCTCCCTGAGCTCTGAGCTTTTTGCGTCACCTCATCCTGTGACAAACTCTAGAACAATTAGGAATCCAGGCCTTATCTATTTTATTCACAAGCTTACCACTGTACCCTCAGCACCCAGCTCCGAGCTGGGCATACAGTAGGTGGTCAACAGTATTTGCTGATTGACTGACTAACGAATAAACAGAGGCCAAAGCAGTCTAGGTAACAAACTGAGACCTGGGCAAGAGAAGTTGGTCCCTGGTCCCTGGTCCATTCTTCCAGTTGTCCCGGCACATTCTTTCAGATTACTCTGTCTAAACCACTCTGTCTTTCTTCTGCACAAACCCCTCTGGTGACTCCCCATTGCCTCCTGACTTGAATATCCATCTAGTTCTTTTGTCATTGTTCCTTCCACTTTCTGCCATCCATCGGCCATCTCCCAGCCCAACTGAGCCCACCACCCTGGGCTCCACTTCAGCCCAGACCAGTGCTTCATGGGATGGAGGCACTGCAGGAGAGCCAGGCACCTTTGGTTGTAAACTTTGGTTTCAACCTCAGCTCATTTCTTCTGCCAGCCAAACCCTTTCCTTCTCAGTCAGCTTATTCTGGTCACTCCTCCTTGGAATATACTCCTCAAAGCCCACAATTACCATTCCTAAATCTTACTCACCTAGCATGGAATCTGAGAGAGTCAGTACTTAGCAAATGTTTGATGGATGAATGAATGGATCAATGAGGGAATGAATGAATGAAAGTGAAAGTGAAAGTAGCTCAGTCATGTCCAACTCTTTGTGACCTCCATGGACTGTACAGTCCATGGAATTCTCCTGGCCAGAATACTGGAGTGGGTAGCCTTTCCCTTCTCCAGGGGATCTTCCCAACCCAGGGATTGAACCCAGGTCTTCAGCATTGCAGGTGGATACTTTTCCAGCTGAGCCACAAGGGAAGCCCAAGAATACTGGAGTGGGTAGCCTTTCCCTTCTCCAGTGGATATTCCCAACCCAGGAATCAAACTGGGGTCTCCTGCATTGCAGGCGGATTCTTTACCAACTGAACTATCAGGGAAGCCTGAATGAATGAATGATTCACCTCAAATGACATCTCATTTGAAAAGCCTTTCCTAGGCTTCAAATTCAGACCCACACACTCCCTCGTCAGAGCTCTCCTCCCAGCACATAACTTCTGGGCCCATAGGATGCCCACATTGTGCCAGGCTGTCTTCAAGCCAGGTGGCACCTTGAACCCAGGGTTTGACCCAGCTTTGGATCCCATGCACTACTGTGCACTAAGGTCCCCAGGAAATGTGGCTGGCATGAGATGGAATCAAGCATCCTTGGGGAGTGAGCCTCAGTTTCTCCACCTGTGAAATGGGCTGCTTGCTCTGCTAGCTTCTACCTATACTGGCTGTGAGGCCCACCAGATACACTGTCTGGTTGCAGAACACTACCTCATTGGGGAATGAATCCTCCTTAGCTTGGACAGGAGCTAGATCCTCTCACCTGGGCCTGAGGCTGCCAGGGTCCCAATTCAGGGCTGAGTCCCTCCTGGTTGTGGTAGAAGCTAGATGGAGTTGAGGGAGGGAAAAGAGAGACTTCTGTCTCCTGGTCACTCCAGGCCTCCCTTGAAACCCGGTGAAAACACGTGAGAGGGAGTTTGAGGACTGAAGTGTCTCTGGGGACGTTCACCCACTGGGCAAAGAAACCCCACCCAGCGATGCCCTTGATCTGTGTGGCCTTTGTCTGCCCCATTCTGTCTCCCACTTCAAACTGGAACTCCCCGTTCCACCCTCAGACTGCTTGTTCTTCAGAACCCAATGAAGCAACCTTGGGAAGTTCTGCTGTTCTGCTCAGAAGGACTGTGGGGCAGCCAGGCTCATCAGAGACACAGGCTTTTCTAACTAGGGGAGCAGTGATGCTAGAACCTGATGGGCACCCAGGGAACACCTCCCTGCAGCCTGGGCAGCTGGGGCTCTGGGTGCGGTGACATTGGTTCTGGCTGGCTGGCACCAGGATGGCAGTTTGTGGCAGGAGGCTGAGGGGCCGGCTGCACTTGGAAGGCAACCCTCTAAGCCAGGTCCCCTTAGTGGTGGGCCGTGGGGTCTGCACTGGCTTGGAGCAGAGCCAGGTTGCTGCAGTAGTGGTACAAGTCCTCATGTTCTTGTCCCGTGCAGAGCGATTCATACAGGGCTGGTCTGGGCGTGGGTAGATGGGGAAGATGGCCATGTCCACCCACTGGGCCGCCCTTCCCGAGGCCCTGCCCAGGCTCAGCGCCTCCACATGCAGTTATGCGTCGTCATTCTTACAGAAACCTGGGTAGGGAATGTGGGTTCCAGAGATGGACTCTGGAATTCATCTCTCTGCCTCCCCCAGGAGATGAGGATGACAGGCAGGGCCCCTGGGAAACCTGGGTGGCTTGGCCTTCGAACTGAAGCCAGGCTTGGCTAAGAATTTCTCGAGGATGACCCTTTGTCAGGCCCCACCCATGGCTTCTTCCCTTTACTCATGGGGGGAGCCGAGGGCTTCTAGCCTGTGAGGTGATCCTGGGTCCTGTCACCCAGGGAGGAGTTCATCCTGACCCCGATCTCCAATCACGTGAAAGCCTGGGACTTAGTTTCCCCATTCCCTCACTGCCTCCTCCTCCAGGAAGCCTCTTTGGATGGCCTCACAAGCTAGGCGTGGATTTTCTCCTCTTTCCAGATCACTTAACTATTCTTTATTTGGAATTTGTGCCTTTCTACCTGATTGCTGAAATCTTCCAGAAGGTGGGGCCCAGGTCTCCATCTCTCTGTCTACCCTGCTTGCCCACAGTCCAGTGGCTACTCAGTGTGATGCCCAGCAGGACTGGTCCCAGACCTGCTGTGTGCTCAGCTCTTACAGTTTGACAAAGCCATTCCTCATCTGTCCTTTCATTCCCTCCTCATCTGACCCTGAAGGAGGCGAGGGCTCACAGAGGCTCAGCTTTGCCATTAGTCACACCAGCAGAGCTGTGGGTTCAGTCTAGAGCTCTGCCCCTGCCCCTCCTGTTTCCCTTGAAGCTCCCTGGAGTCCCTGACAGGGGCCAGGCAGGATTTGCAGGGTCTCTGTCTCTCCCCTGCCACCACCTTTACTTCGTACCTTTAGGAAAAGTAAAGACTAATTTGCTTCTGGTGAGGGTGAGGCTCTGCCCAGGGTCTTTCTGCTCAATGACATCAGTGACAGGAGAGTAGGTGGAGAGGGCGTCCCCATCAATCACCTGCAGCTGCACCCCAGCCCCAGAGCAGGCCTGCAGGGGGTTCTCAGTTGACAGTCACAGGGCATACCTGCCCTCCTTGTTAAACGCCACACTCAAGACCTCGAACTCCAGGTCCAGTGTCTTTTCCTCAGTCTTCAGCCTCTGACTCAGCGGGGATGTAGGGACCTGGGGTTCAGGCCCCCTGAAGGCCTTGCCTGTGTCGAGGACTGACCCCTGGGCTCAACACAGCCCCATTTCACCCACAGTCCCTACCTGGGCCCAGTCTAAAAACCTACACGCTGGACGCTCAGGGCCACACCCCACCTTTCTCTGTTTGTTTGTGGAGAACCCAGGTAACAAGTTAGGAAGCTGGGCCTATCCCAGGGAGCAAAGGCAACAGTGGATTCCTCCCATTTAGCTTTTGTTCATTCATCAAATATTTATTGAGCATGTCCTATGTGCCAGGCACTATTTTCAGCATCAAGAGTATAGCAGTGAGCCAGACAAAGATTCCTGCCCTCTTGAAGCTTATCTTCTAGTGGGGGAGGGAGGTGGGGCGGATACAAGTAAACCCTAAATATAGAAAATAAGTAAATTGTGATGTCTGCTAGATGATGATAAGTTCTATGGAAAAATTCAAACAGGGTCAGGGTTAAGGAGTACTTATCCCTGTGTGGGGAACATGTGGGTATGGGGTAATCAGGACTTCCCGTTTCCAGGAAAGCCTATTTCCACATGCCTATTCATTCCCTGGAGATCTTGAGTTAGGGAACTGTCTGTTCCCTGGGAACATACCCTTAACACCTGTTTCTAGAACCAGTTTGTTAACCTTCTGAATCAAAACAGAAAATATGGGGCACAGTTTCTCTTTATAGAGAGCCCAGAACTTGCCACAATTCTTGACCAAAGAATTGTCAAGCTGGAACCCATCCTTCCTCACCCTGGGTCTTGCTGATACCCACTGGGAGAGGGGGGATTCTGAACACTCCTCAGTAAGAACCGTCTCGACCATCACCACCAATACAACCATCATCACCACCACTATCATCATTCTCATCCTTAGCCAATATCATCACCATTTCTGGTACTCTTCATTGAGCAGCTACTGGGTACCAGACACTATATGGCTCTGTGAGATAGACATAATTATCTTCATCTTACAGATGAAGAATCTGAGGCCGAGAGAATCTCAGATAATGTAAGATAATCTAAGATAATCTCAAATAAAGTAAGAAGCAGAGTTGAGACCTGAACCTAGAGATTCTAGATCTATCTACATTTCCCTCTGCTAAACATGTCCTGGGACTGGCTCATGGGTTTCAATCATACTATTCAGGACTTCTGCACCTTAAAACTCAAGAAGTAAAGTTCTGAGACTAAAGAGTGGATATTGGACAGCATAGATTTCATCCAAAAGCATTCATTTGAAGTCATCTTGACTGGAAGGCATCATCCTCAAAAAATAAGAGAACTAGTCTATAGGTGGGCTTCCCTGGTGGCTCAGATGGTAGGGAATCTGCCTGCAATGCAGGGGACCTGGGTTTGATCACTGGTTGGGAAGATTCCCCTGGAGAAGGGAACGGCAACCCACTCCAATATTCTTGCCTGAAGAATTCCATAGACAGAGAAGCCTGGTAGACTACAGTCCATGGGGTCACAAAGAGTCCGACATGACTAACACACAGTCTAAAGATGGTTTGGCCAGTCCAGCTAAGGGCCCTGGTGTATGTGGTAGGCTTCCTCTGCAGTGATTAAAATTCAGTTTCTTCATTTCCTCCAAGGAGAAACTGAGACAGAGAGGGTTCATAAGACCAGAGTTGTAGTCATCTGACTTGCAAGTGATCTTGGGCAGATTCCTTTCCCTCTCTGGGTATCAGTGGACCAAGCTGTATAATGGGTAGGAGTCAGATAGATAAGCCTTCCTAGATGAATTCTGGTGGTCTAAAACTCTGTAAGTCATATTGGAAAAGGCCACAGTCTGGCCATTTTGGCTGGCAGAGGTTACCTAGAAACCTTTGGCTCCACAACTGGGCCTGACCAACCAGCCTGGGTCCAGAAGCCATGGTATGCCTTTTCTAGGTCTGAAGTCTTGGAGGTTCAGTGATCCTCTTCTCTTGTATGTTTGAAGTGACCCTCAGAGCTGTTACAAGATGGCACCCAGTCTCTTCTGCCCTCGGACAAACCTCTGCGCACTGCACCCAGACCCTTGCTCCTGCAGGCCGGCCCCACGCACACCACTGTCCTTTGGTTTATCCTGAGTCCCTTCCTCAACGCTTCCCTTTTTCCCCTTCCTCTCTTCTTTCCCTCCCTCCAACTTTCCACAGAGGATCTGAGATGACTATGTCAGCGATAGTGTGGTTTGAGGGCCCTCTGCATCTGACACCCCCCTCCCACTTCTAGCCTCCCCTCCCCTCCTTAGTCTCTGGGTAAAACTCATGTTTTGGTGTATATGTATGGCTGTTTTTTGTTTTTGTTTTTAACTTGTGATAAAATATATGTAATATAAGGGCTTTCCTGGTGGCTCAGACAGTAAAGAATCTGCCTGCAATGCAGGAGACCTGGGTCGATCCCTGGGTCGGGAAGATCCTCTGCAGGAGGACATGGTGACCCACTGCAGTATTTTTGCCTGGAGAATCCCATGGACAGAGGAGCCTGGTTGGCTACAGTCCATAGAGTCGCAAAGAGTCGGACATGACTGAAGTGACTTAGCACGCACACACGCACACATACATAAGTTAAAACTGATCATCTTGACCATTTATAAGTGTGCAAGTTCAGTAGTGTTAAGGATATTTACATTGTTGTGCAACCAAGCTCCAGAGCTTTCTTCATCTTGTAAAACTGAAACTCTACACCGTTACACAACATCTTTCCACTTCCCTTCCCCTAGCCTCTGGCAAACACCAGGCTACTTTCTGTCTTTATGAATGAGATTACTCTAGGCACCTTAGGTAAGTGGAATCACAAGGTACTTGTCCTTTGGTGGCTGACTTATTTCATTCATTGTAGTGTCCTGGGGAAGGCTCACCCTTGCCCCAGGCCAGGCCTGCCCTGTCTCCCCTTCCTGTCTTTGCTGGTGCTGTTTTCTCTGCCCAAACTGCCCAGGTTCCCCTGATGTCACCCTACTCACCCTCCAGTCTGGTTAATAGCCTCCTCCTCTGGAATCAGGTTGTTGACTCCACCCGATTGCCACACACTGCATATTCCTCTCCTGTCTCAAATGATGTCTTGCCCATGCTCAATTGAAGGTTTTTCAGAAATCCTGTCTGTGTGCCCAGGTCAGGGCTGGACAAAGGATAGGTGACTGGGGGAACTTAAAGCTTTGTAGAAAGAAAGGAAGGAAGGTAGGAAGGGAGAGTGGGAGGGGGAAAGGGAGGGAGGGAGGAAAGAAGGAAGAATTGAAGGACAGACCCAACCCAGCTTTTGCTTGTGCACACAAGGATGTGTGCGTGCTCAGTCATGTGCGACTCTTTACGACCCCATGGACTGTAGCCTGCCAAGCTTCTCTGTCCATGGAATTTGCCAGGCAAGAATACTGGAGTGGGTTGCCATTTCCTATTCCAGGGGATCTTTCCAACCCAGGGATTGAATCTGTGTCTCCTACATTGGCAAGGGGATTCTTTACCACTGAGCCACCTGGGAAGCCCATGGATGCATGAAAGAACAGGAAATAGTTCTTTTGGCCATTTTGTCTTGAACCCATCTGTGATAATGAAGACCATTTTGGGCTTTTGACCCCCACTTGGACTCAGAGATGCATTCTGGTGTCTCAGGGGACAGGCTGGTGCCAGGAGCGAGGGCAGCAAGTGGCAGGGCAGCAGGCCTGTTCCTAATTCTCAGGCTTCTCTGAGCCTAGCCTCTCTTCCACCAAGAAGGTCTGGACACCTCATGAATTTTAGAAGGTCAGGACAGGATAGTCCCCCATTTTACAGATGGAAAAACTGAGCCCAGGACAGTAGAGCAGGACCAGATCTTGACTCCCTTCCTAGTATTTTCTCTATTCCCAGCTGCCTCCCTGATTCAGCCTCCTGTGGTTTTTTCAAAAGGTTTAAACTCTAAGCAGAAGCCTGACTCCCACAGAAGGAGCCAAGAAGGGGCAGGGGGTGTGGGGTGAGGAGAGGAGGCAATGGGGCTGACTTCCAGGCTGCTTTCCACAGTCCCAGCACTCAAGGCCTTAATGGGGCCCTCAAATGTTCTTCCTCCTCCAGAAGAGTGGCCATTCATAGGCTGCTGACTTTGTCTGGAAGACCTGCGGCCTCTGACTAGCCCACTCCAGAGAGCCCCTTCCTGCTTCCCACAATAGCTCCCCTGCCGACAGCCCCCATGGTTCTCGTGGGCCTGCAGACCCCCACCTCCCAAGGCCCACCTCCAACTCCCCCCTTCCTCACCCCTCACCTCCGCACTCTGAGCTGAGTCCTCCTGGCAGGGACCAGGAGGAGTTCACTGGGTCCTCCCAAGCCTGAGGGCTGGGACTATTATCCCCTTCTGCAGAAGGGAAAACAGAGACACAGAGAGACCAGGTGGATGAGTGAAGGGATAGATCCGGACCTCAGACTTCCTGATTCCCAGGCCAGTGGGATCACGTGATCATCACTGCTTCACACTGGGATTTCAGCCCCCAGCCCCTCTCCAGTTAGCCTTCCCTCCCCAACAGCAAAACCATCTGAGCCCCACACCCTACTCCCTTCAAATCCACAGTGCCAGAGGTTCATGGGGTGATAGACTCACAGACCTAGACCAACAAAGTGAAACACAGCAGCCTGTTCCTCTCCATTGCACAGATGGGAAAACTGAGGCCCAGGGCTGGAAAGGGCCTTATTTGTGGTCACTCAATTAGTGAGTGATAAAGGCAAAATTAGAAGCCTGGTTTCTTCCCTCCATTTACTGTGGTGGTCAGGATTGGGGCATGGCTACCTTGAAACTCTTCTCTCTGAATGGTGACTGATCCAGTCCCCAAGCCTCTGAACCCATCAGTTTACATACCCTTCCCATGGTGGCTTTTTGTTCCAGGCTCCAGCATGGAACACTGGAGGGTCTTAGGTCATTCCTGAAGCCCTCTGGCTCTGGCCTTCAGCCAAGCCTGAGCTAGAGTCCGGTCGCATGGTCCCTGGGCTCACCCCAACAGCCCCCTCTGCCAGCCTTGGTCAGAAGGGATCAAGTTCTGGGGTCACAGGAGGGAGCAGTTGCTAGCCTCTCCACCAGCATCCGCAGCACTAATCTTTGCTTTCTGTGTGCCCAGTTGCCCCGCTGCCCCACTGGCTTCAAGGACTCAAACCCCCGAGAGGGCGTCCAGCCTGCTTGGGGGCCAAAGGCAGACAGACCAGGTCGATAGGGAGAGAGGAGGCAGGAGCTGGCAGGGGCAGCACCGAGTCAGCACACAGCATGACCGAAGAAAAGATGCTGCCCGAAATGTTGAGGAGAGAGGTATGCTTCACAGACAGGCTCAGAGAGAGCGAGATGGAAAGAGAAACAATACAGGAGTAGGAGAGAAACAGAAAGGGAAAGACTGGAAGACTAGAGAGAGATGGAGATCGACAAGAAAGAATGAGGCAGAGACAGACGGAAAGCAGAGAGCAGACTGAGGTGGACAGAGAGTGGGTAGGCTAGAGAGAGACAGTAAATGGGATGAAAAGAGGCGCTAAGGGATGGGGACAAACAAGAAGACAGAAGGACAGAGAGAGAGCAAGAAACCAAACAGGAGATACTGACAGACAGACCCCCCGGTGAGCAGAGGTTCTGCTCTGTTCCACCAGAGTCAGAGTCCTGAGAGGTGTGTCCCAGGCCGGTCACTTAAGCAACTGTGGGGGCCTTCACTCAACCCTGAGACTGGGCCCCAGAGCGAATCTCCTAGTCACAGAAGGAAGCAGCATTAAAGCTCTGGGGAGGGAGGTTTCTGGGGAAAGAACCATGAACTCTGTGTATATGTGTGGGTGGGATGGGGGTGGGGGATCTCTGGCAAAGCTTCTGCCAGCTCAGTTGCTGCCTCTGACATATCACGTGCTCACTCCGGTCCTCAGTTTCCTCTGGGTGTGGGTTCCGGAAGGGGTCTCTGAGGTCTCCTCCAGCCCCGGGATGTGGTCTTATCTCAGACTCTGTTTTTGCCGCTGACTTACTGCTCTTTCCTACTTAACTCATGACCTTTACCTTATAGTCCAAGATGGCTGCTTGGGAGCCAGCCATCACAAGCACATTTCAACCAATTGGAAGTAGGAAGGGCTGAAGAAACCACCCCTCTTTAAAAGTATGCCTCTTTGGAAGTCACGCTCAACATTTCTTTTTCCATCTTATTGGCTAATACTTAGAACACAGGATTGCATCTGACTTCAAGGAATACTGTGAAGTGTGCAGTACTAGGTTGGGGACAGAATCCATCTCACACAGTTCAGTGATGGTGTCACAGCTCCTCACAGCCGCTTCAACACAGCTTTACAATGTTTTCCTTCGTTTACTAAAGACAGATAATAGTTTTTATTAGTGAAAATCACCCTTTATTTCCCCAAACTCATCCTTCCCCTGAGTGTGATCACTGTGGACAGTTTGCTATGTGTCTGTCCATTTCATATTTTACAGACACACATTTTTACAGACACAGATACAACATACACACACACAAAATGTGTACCTAGTTTAAAGGAACATATGTATATATCGTTCTGCAACTTGCCTTTTTGGTTGTTACGTGGCATTCTGTCTTGGAGGGTCTACCTTGTTGGTTCACAAGGAGGTACCTCATTCTTTGTGACAGTTAACAGTACCTTACCATACAGACTTATCAAAATTTATTGATGGATATTGGGCTTGTTGACAAATTTTTACATTACTAACAGTCTTGGACATCTTCTCTGCATATATATACAAGTGGTCCTTGAGGATAGATTTCTAAATATGGGCCAAAGTTGAATTCTCTCCTAGTGTTGGGGGTTTAACCCTTTCTGTGAAAATCCTTCTCCATGGGGAAGATAACAGTCAGGTCAGAGACCCCTTCCGCCCTGGCTTGGACAGCTCCCTCTCCCTCCTGCCTTCCTTCCCTCCCTCCCATTAGGCAGGCACAGCCCTGGCACCATCCTCATCTCTGTGCCTACTGTTCTGGGGTCTTTTTTTTTTTTGGCTGTGCTGGGTCTTCGTTGCTGAGCACAGCCTTTCTCTAGTTGCGGCGAGTGGGGGCTACTCTCTTGTTGCCGACCACAGGCTCAGCACGTGGGCTTCAGTAGTTGTGGTGACAGGCTTAGTTGCTCCGTGGCACGTGGAATTGTCCCTCACCCAGGATCAAACTCGCATTCCCTGCATTGGACCACCAGGGAAGTCCTGTTCTGGGATCTGTGCCGTCACCAGAAGCCAATCTCATATCCAAATTGTCGCCTAGGCTGCCCCACCCTTTCATTGACTGGATCCCCTTCCCAGGTTGAGGAGGAAGACGGCTTCCCTGGTATCCTTCTCTTGGGAACTGAGGGCCCTGCTTCTGGTCCCCACCTTCATTCCTTCCCTCTCTGACTACCATAGCACCATATATTTGCATCTTCTGAGCCCTGTTTTCCTTCCCTATCTGGTTCACACCCTTCCAGGTCGCCCCTGCTAGGGGGAGGGGGAGGGGAGAGGATGGGAAAATCTGATCCGAACACCTCCCCTTCCCAACTCAGGGACAGGGATGGGGCGACTGTCCCTGCAACCTTGGGGGTTGTGCTTGGGGTGAATAGCAGCCCCCAGAACCCCAGCCTTCTTCTAGAATAGAGAGAAAGCTCTTTGAGAGATGCTTTAGGCTCTCCCCCTAGAATGGATCCTACCTGAAATTTGAGCCCCAAGGCCCCTTGAAAGTGTGGCAGATTCCCCTCTTCCCAGGGTCAGGGCCCTCAGCCCAGCTGGGCAGCAGCAGGACGCTGATCGGGTTATTAAAAGATTAGCTGGTTGTTCCCCTCCGGCCTGGTGCAATTCATCAGGCAATGGCCCCCCGGGAGTGATGGATGGTGACAAACGGAGGTAGGTAGGGGGTTCCTGAACCCACCCAGAGCCACAGCTGGGGAAACTCAGCCATCAAAGAAAGCTGCGTGCAGGCTTCTCCACCGAGGTGACTGAGGGCCAAGGAGATCAAGTTTCGGGCAAATGGTTTGGGGGTTGGAGAGTCTCTGCCAAAAACAAGCCGCCCTGTGTGTTGTGTGGGGCCCCAACCGGGTGTGGGCCTGAGCTGAAGAGATGGGGGTGGAGTGGGCTTCTCTGATCCCCGGAATCACAGGCAGGAGGCCTGGGGGGTGGGGGAGGCCTGGGGGGCGGGAGGAGGGGCAGGGCCAGGACTGGTGGTGGGAAGGAGGGAGCTGCCTTTCCCGGAGGGAGGGAGGAGATCAAACACCTTTTAAAGCAGGTGCTGGGGACTCTGCTCAGGGCCAAGTGCTGAGACGGCGGTACAGCCAGTCATCCCTCCGGGATCCCAGCCAGAGCTGGGGCTGGTGCTCAGAGGAGGAGGTCCCAGGTGGTGGGGAGCACTCCGTCTGCCTGGAGGCACAGGACTCCCCAGGGTAATCACTAAGGAGAAGGAAGAGATACAGAAGGGAGAGGTCAAGAGAACGCTGCGGCAGTGGGGCTGGAGCCAAGCCTGCGGATCAGGTAGGATTGCGACAGGTTGGTGAGCAGAGCACAAATGAAGGCGTGGGGCGGGAAGGAGGCAGGGATGGTAGAGTTGAGCAATTCTGGGGGATGAGTTTGGAGGCCTGGAGATGGCTGGACGTGGGGTGCCCTGGGGAGCTAGTGCAAGCTCCAAAAGGCAGGGGGACATCAGAACAGTTGTGTCTGCATAAGGTCTTCGTTGGCTTCCGAGGTAGCTCAGTGGATAAAGAATCTGCCTGTAATGCAGGAGACACCAGAGACGCAGGTTTGATCCTTGGGTTGGGATCCCTGGAGGAGGGCATGGCAACCTACTCTAGTATTCATGCCTGGAGAATCTCGTGGACAGAGAAGCCTGGTGGGCTATAGTCTATGGGATCACAAAGACTCGGACACGACTAAAGCAACTGGGCACATAGGATTTGCAAGTGGGTAAGAGATTGATGGAGAGTCCTGTCCTGTAGTCAGCAGGGAACAAGGAAGGAGAACTCGGGATCTGCCCAGTAGTCGGTGTCCTCAGTGAGGAAGGAGGGTAGCACAAAGCCCACATCTCAAGACCAGACCACGGTGGTACCATCCTAGGGAGGATGTGCTAGGGAGAATCCAGGCCTCTAAAGCTGGGGGAATCCTCATGGCCTTTTGACCAGTCCTCCTCTGAAGGCAGGAAACCCTCTGTAGCATCTTGATGTTACTAGCTGATTCTTTATTGCCTCCTCTTGTGGCAGGCTCACTACTCTGAGATTAAGAAACCAACCTTTGTCTTGAGCTGAAATCTGCCTCCCTGCCTTCCTTCCTCTGAACCAGTTCTAGCCTAGCACTCTGGGAGGGGAAGAACAACTGCTTCCCTGAAAGAACTGGCTGCCCTCCTTCCCACCAGTGCTCACACTCATGCCAGAGCACTCTGGCTTCAATCCCTCATGCTGTGGTGATGCTATTGGTGAGGGGGCAGGAGAATTCCAAGAAGGGCATATCAGATGATGCTAATGATGCTCCCATGTGGCAAGGGAGGTAGGAGTAGAGAGCTATCCACACTTTCCCATCATGAGCTGAGTAGCCAGTAACATTGCCTTCCAGCCACTGACTGGGGTCAGGCTGGGTCTGGAGCCAGGATAAGGCACCTGTGTGTGCTGGGGGCAGTTCAATATGTGTGCGTGCGTGCGTGCATGTGTGAGTGCACTGTGAAGGTGGGGACAGACCCAGAGCTCACTGGTCTCCATGGGATTGAACCTGCCTTGGTTGCTTATCCACAGGGTCGTGGGGGGCTGGGCTGCACAGGCAGGGACATGGGCTGGCCCCCTACTCCTGGACTGAAGCACTCCTTGGCCATTGTCTCCTGTGCTGCCGGAGATGGGGTGTTGCTGAGGCTCTGGGGTGTTACTGAGGTTTGGGTGCCGCAGAAATTTTGGGGGTGTGGTTGGACTTCCAAGGCAAAAGCTGGGATGGGAGTATGGTGAGCAGTGAGGGGGGTCTCTGGGCCTTTTGAACCTACCCACCATGGTTTTGACCATCTTGCCCCACCCATGCCTGATTTGCCGGAGTTTGAGGGTCCTCGGAAAGTGGCTGGGATTCTCACGTGTTTTAGATATTCTGGTGTGTTACTGATGTTCTGGGGGCTCATAGAGGGTTGACACTGGGTTCTGGGAGTTCTTGTGGTGTTACTAAAGTTCTGGGGATATTGCTGTTACTTGGGTATGGGCATTGGCCTCATCTGAGTGTGCCAGGCATCTCCGACCCCTACTCTGTGCTCTCCTTGCCTCTCAAATTCCCCTTCTCAACTCTCCTCATCTGTGCTGCCATTGCTGACCCTGTCTGACCTCAAGGCCTCACTCCAGGCCCCCTCCTCCAGGAAGCCTCCAAGACTGCTCAAGTGTTAGTCACTCAGTCGTGTCTGACTCTTTGCGACCCTGTGGACTGCCGTCTGCTAGGCTTCTTTGTCCATGGGATTCTCCAGGCAAGAATACTGGAGTGGGTTGCCATTTCCCTCTCCAGGGGATCTTCCTGACCCAGGGGTTGAACCCAGGTCTCCTACATTGCAGGCTGATTCTTTACAGTCTGGGCCTCTAGGCCTCTGGGCTTTGCTCCAGGCGTCCTCCTCTAGGAAGCCTCCAAGACTGCTCAAACCATCTCTTTATTCCTCCTCCCCTCTTCTCCCTTCTCCAAGATTTCACTGTCTGTCTTCCAAGTACCTCCACTCAACATCCCTTCCTCTCCTGAGGGCAGGTGCAGGTCTCTGACTCTTCTGGATAGAGTCCCCCTATACAGCCAACCCCAGAGGGTCTGCTCTGTCCTCTGCCTCCAGGCCTTTGGGGGAATTCAGGAGCCTTTCATTGCCATCTTTCTCTTCTCAAGACTTTTCCTCACCAGCTCGCAATCTGACTGAGGGGTGTCCTTCCTAACACCTCAGTGATAACCTTCCATTTCACAGACATGAGCTCTCCTACCTTCAAGCTGGGGGTGGTGCTTTGGGCTCAAGAAGTAGGGTCCCCTTCCCAGCCTGAGCTCCACAACCACCCGGTAGCCATGGATCTTCAACCCAGCCTGCTTCCCTGCCCCCACCAGAGTGGAGGCCACGCCACTGGGGGGCCAAGAGGGTGGGTGGGTGGAAGACAATGGGGGACCCTGAGCAATCGCAGCCGCTCTCTCTGGCTTTGACCTTCTTACTACAACCAGTGCCTGGTGTGCTGGCTCCACATTCCTGGGCCATGAAGTCATTGAGGGCAGAGAGTGGGGGCCTTGGAGAGAGGAGAGAGCCCACAGTCAAAGAATCTCCTGGCTGGATAACCTACCCCATCCTGGGAGAGAGGCAGGGCTGAGACTCAGAGAAGCCAAGGGAATCACTCACGGTCACACAGCCCATCCCAGGGCTCAAATCCAGGTAGGTTGCCTGCCCAATCAGGGCACTTCTCCCTGCCATATGGAAACCCAGCTCTTTCCTTCTGGACCTGCTTCCTACCATTTTCAGCCTGGCCCTGACTAGGGGAACTGGGCAGAAGGCTTCCCTCTCTCCACTGTGCCCAGACCTGGGGAGAGAGGTGAAGCTCATCATTTCCTCATCTCTGCTTAGGGCCTTCCTGAAAGTGGTCTCCGCATTCTCTGCGTGGGCATCGGGCTAGCCCTGGGAGAAGGCACAGTCTCCACTTGAGGTCTCTTTGGAAGCAGAGCAGGCTTTGGGTCAGGGAAGGGTGCTATGGGGAAGGGGCTAAACCTGGACCTTGTAGCTTGGGCCCCTCCCTGCCAGCCAGGCTGTAGCCCCTGAGGCTGATGGAGGCCCCTCCAGGCAGCGTGAATGCCTTTACTCAGTGCCCATCTGGGTACCCACCTTCCTTCAGGTGTCTGCTCAAACATCATTTTCTCATCTGGGCCTGTCCTCAGCATCCTGCCAAAAATAGCCTGCTCTGTCTGTCTGTCTCTCCTCTCTCCTCTCACTTTATTTTCCCTTTCAGCGCACATGACACATGTTCTCTCTCCATGCCCCCACTACATATGAGGGTCCCTGGGATGCAGGACTTTCCCTGTCTTGCTTGCTGCTCTATTCTCAGCGTGGAGAACCTTGCCTGGCACATAATCGGCCTGCAGTCAGAGCTGTTGAATGAAGGAGGGAATGAACAAACCAGACTGGGAAGGCAGATTCAGGTTCCCTGCAGGATAGGAAGCAGTGTCTGATGGGCATTTATCCAGCTACAAACTTCTCTTCCTGGTAGAGCAAGTGAACTCCCCAGCACAGACTGGATTCCAGTTGTTGGAGGAGTCAGGAGGGGGATTTCACATCAGAGTTAGTTGTTCCCTAAAAGATCCCCTGGAGGAGAGCATGGCAACCCAGACCAGTATTCTTAACTAGAGAATCCCATAGACAGTGGGCTACAGTCCAGAGGGTCGCAAAGAGTCACACGCTACTGAAGCAACCTAGCGGGCATGCATGCAAGCTATGGGTCTAAGACTCCTGAGCAGTGAAGGGAAGGTGGGCTCGGGTGCTGGAGCAGAGGGCTCTGGAAACCTGCCTGGAGAAACAGAAGCCTGCCTGAGACAGGCCTATGGAGGAGTCATGGTCACCAGAACAGGCAGCGAGCCAAACCCAGCTTAGATAGCCTGTGTGGCCCCAGTGAACTGTGCATCAGGGGAAGGAGGGCAGAGGAGCAGAGACCCAGCTCTGTCCTTAGGAGATTGTAGCGGGGCCTGGGAGGCAGGATTCACCCCCAAATGCCTGGAATCAGATGGGCAGTGTGGGCTGCTGCGTTGCATCAAAGTTCAGGTTCAGCTCTGAGTCAGCAAGATACTGATGTCTCTGTGGGGGAGGGGAGGGGTGGCCAGAGCCCTCTTCCTGGAAGAGGGACCATTGGGAAGGAAAGGGAGGAGCCAAGGCCAACAGAGCAAAATCATGTCCTAATTCTGGAAGGCTTGGTGGGCCTGGCTACAGAATTTGGAAGGAGAGCTTTTAAGATCTCAAGCTCTGACCCTTCTGAGCATCACTCAGGCTGTTCCCTCTGTCAGGAACATGCTTCCCTCCAGCCCACCCAACCCATCCTTTCAGACCAAATTCAGTTTTTTGTGGTGTATGTCAGGGCAATCTGCGTTCCCTTTGTAACCTTCAGATTCGAGCTTATTTACCACCTCCTCCTAAACTGCTGCGTCCTCCTAAACTGTAGACTCTCCTGTCACAGGGCCCTGAACAGTGCTGGGACTTTGTAGGTGTTCAGTGAATTTGTGTTAAAACAATAAATAGATATATGTCCTTTTCCAAAGTTTGTTGAATGAATGCCTTAGCTGGGTAAGGCAGTGGCCCAGGCACCTGTGGGGCATTGAAAGGACAGGGACCCTCAAAAGTTCAGGGAGGGGGTCTGACTCCCACCCAGGAGTAGGGTCCTGAGAACCACTCTCTGCCTCATCTGCATCTTGCCGTACTCCCACCCCCGGTTGGGGACCAGGAAGGGGAGAGGAACCCCCACTTCTGCCTTCCTCACCCGCACCCCACACTCCAGGAGGAACAGCAGGCAGAGAGGGCTCTTGTCTACCCGTGGGTCTGGTTCGAGTTTAAAGGACTAATTTCTGCATTGTGGGGGTGAGTTATCTCCTTGTGAAATCAAGTTGGAGAAACAAAAAGGTTTTACCCGCGAGGGACACATGTTCCTCCAGGAGAAGGAACGGACAGACGGGCTCCCTCCCCTGCCTCCACCCCTGGCCCAGCCCCAGCAGTCTCCCTGGGTTGCCGGAATGCCTGACTTGTAAGTAGGGGCCCAGTAGATGTGCTGGGCAAAGGTGTTAGCGATTTGGGGCAGGCGCGGAAGGCAGGTATGTGGGTGCAGTCAGGCGCCGGCCCTCCATGCCACACTCCTCCCAGGCTCGGGCCACCGGTGGAGCCAGGCCTCCACTTCTGGGAGGGGGGCTTGCGAGGACCCGGGGTATGTTCCCATCACTGGTGCCCACAGGGGCCAGCGAGGGGCAGGCTGAGGCTGGGGGATGGTCTCCAGGGAACCTGAACAAAGAGGAGGGGATTGGCTGGACCCCTGAGAGCGGGAGGGGACAGGAGCCCAGCTGGGAGAGTCTAGCCGG
The DNA here is from genome assembly GCA_024291935.2 of Okapia johnstoni. Taxonomy (NCBI): domain Eukaryota; kingdom Metazoa; phylum Chordata; class Mammalia; order Artiodactyla; family Giraffidae; genus Okapia; species Okapia johnstoni. The sequence continues at coordinate 30,325,791 of CM044326.1, forward strand.
GTGTGCTGAGCCCGCCCGCTGCCCGCCCACCCTTTCATCTCCGCAGCTTCTTCCTCCCTGGTCCTTCCTTGAGTGTGTGTCTGTGGGTCCATCTGGGTGGGTGGGAGGAGGGGAAGGAAAGGGGGAGGTCTCTGTGGGCAGCTTGGATTGGATAAAACTTCCCTGAAAATGGTGCTTTGAGGCAAAGCCTACCCGTGGCCAGTCACACAGAGAGACAGACAGGTGCTCTAGCAAGAGCCCAGGGACCCCGAGGGGGCACCAACCCCGGGAGATAATAGCCTCCTGCAGGACCGCATGAGACTGGGAGGGAAGGGACAGAAGGGGACAGGAGAAGCCCTTCCCTCCTCCTGCGGCCCTCACTCCCAAACAGGCTTTTCCCAGAGAGCTAAAAGCAAGAAAGTAACCTTTAGGATTAAAGAGAAACGTTTCTTTGTTTGGGTTTTCTTTCTTTCCTCTTCCCCCTCCCCCCCAAGCCTCTTTTCACATCTGTAGTGGCTTTTTCCTTCTTGTTCGGGGTCAGAGGAGAAGGGTCGGAGGATGTCCACGCAGGCAGCAGGGAACCAGACCTCCTCCGGGGCCACTGACGCTGAGGATTCCTATGACAGCTGGTACATCGACGAGCCCCAGGGTGGCCAGGAGCTGCAGCCCGAGGGGTGAGTTGGACTCTCTCTCTGGCTCTTCTTAGCCAGCATGTGGGGTGTGGCAGAGGTTACTGATGTTGGGGGATGGGTGGGGAAGACCCTGAGCAAGGGTTGCTCGTTCACTGTGTGGACCCCCAGCAAGTCACAGCCTCTCTGGGCTTCAACTCCTCCCCTGTTCTGTGAGAACAGCCCTCGAGCTGGTGTTAAGATACTTGAGGTAGGGGACCTTGGCCAGGCTTGGCACCTAACTATCACCTGTGTGGTGTGTTTACTTTTTGACTGTTGTTTGGGGGGGATGGTGGTGCCGTGCTACATGGCTTGCGGGATATTAGTTCCCTGGCTAGGGATTGAATCTGGGCTCTGGCAATGAAAGCGCTGAGTCCTAACCATGGGATCACCAGGGAACTCCCTGTGGTGTGTTTCTAAGACAGATTCCTGGGGCCCCTCTTGCAAACTCAGATCCGACTGGGCTGGGTGACTCTGGCCTGTAGCCAAGACAGAGAGTGCGGAGTGAGTGGCTGAGGGAAGTCGGGCCTGCCTTCAAGGGGTTACTGGTCTCTGTGGTGACCATCTTGAGTGCGCTGTTAATGAGCGTCAGTTTCTCCGAGCAGGCTCGGGTCAGGGGGAGGCCTGGGGGAACAGGCTGCCCTGTTGGCGCAGGCTGGTCTGAGGCTCCGTGAAGATAGAAATCCAGTTCTCTTCAGCAGGAGTGCTTGGGCCAGGTCAGGGGAGGGAGGCGGCCTCTGCCCAGGGCTGTGTGGTCTGAGGACCCGGCCCACGGCTGCCTCTGCCCAGATCCCTCTATCTTTGTTTAGTCTGGGCACCCTGGCAGAGGAGCTGGGCCTCCCTGTGCCCCCATGCTCCCAAGGACATGTGGCCCACGTGGGCCCCGGAGCCCAGTTCTCCCCTTGTTTTCCTGGCCTCGGCCCCATCCCCCACCTCCCTGCTCTGTCTGAGGGTTTGGGGAACTGGAAAGGTGAGGTGGGCCGGGGGTGGGGGGTGGGCAGTGTCAAACCAGATGTGTGCACATCTGTTCTCTATCAGCAACCAAAACTGGAGAAGGGAAAATGCTCTGGTGCCTTCCCAGGGGCCGGGCTGCGGCCTGGCCAGGCCTGGGTCACCCGGCAGGGAGGGAGGCCCCACCCCGGCCTGGGGGAAGGAGTGTTGTTTGGAGGACTTGGGGTTCTGACCACCTGGGAAGCAGTCCTGCTGTCAGCACAATGTACCCACCTCCCTTGCCTGGCTGGCCTTGAAAGCCCAGGGCTCCCCAGGTTCCTGCTGTGTGTGTGTGTGTGTATGTGTGTATGAATTGAGAGAAGCAGAAGAGTGGAGAGGGGCCCAGGAGCCCCAGGAGGACACAGACTTCCACCTGAGTTAAAGCCTTAGTTGGAAGCTGTGTCCTTAGCCACCTCTGGGCCCAGGCACTGGGTGGGGCCGGGTGCTTGCAGCCAGCTCCGTGGCTCCGGTATTTAGACATGGCCTTAGAATAAAATTGGATGCATGGCAGGGACTGGGTGATGAGCAGCACTACCTCTGTAGTAGGTGACATCTCGCATTTGTAGCTCTTCTCCCACTGCAGGTGAGAATGAAGAGCTTTGTTTGACTCTATTTACTTGGCCCAACCAAGTCGAGCTTCCTGCTGGAGGTGGGAGTGGAAAGCTGGGAGCCCAGGGGAATCCCAAGGAGGCGAATTTGGACTCACTTCTTCCTGTTTGAGTCAGACACCCCAGTGAGGTGGTGCCCCAAAACTTGGAGGAGCTCTGGATAGGGGTTCCCTCTGTGCCTCACCGGGGTGGAGTCGGGGTCGTGGGCACTGGTGACGGTGTCCGGGATGGATTCAACCTCCCGGTCACACTTACCCAAGTGCCCCCTTGGTGCCAGGGCTTGGCTAGAGAGGTTGGGGGTGGGGGTGAGTCTGATGGGGATGGGATGCACTGGCTGGGGTCTTCTCTGGACATAGGACTGATCTACTGAAGCCAGGCTGGCTCCTTCCTCCCCGCAGAGGCTCCTCCAGCCAGGTTATGGGTGCTTCTTGCCATGTGCTCATATGTCATTCACCCGTCATCAATATCGAGCTCCCCAGCCAGAGCCTGGGGACACAAACACATCTGTGGCAGCTGTCCAGGATGTCAGTCACCTCCCCACCACTTCAAAGGGCTGCCTGGAAGGCGGAACTGGGAGGCTTCCTCCATGGGCTGCCCTCCTACCAAGCGAGGCCAACGCCAGGGTGATGTGCAGGTCACTCTGCTGTGGGAGGGGGACAGGGCCAGGCAGCAGGGCTCCAGGCCTCCCTGGACCCCAGGCCTGCAGACCCCTGCCCCAGACAGTCAGCCTCTCTCTCTCACCCCCAGAGCTGTGCTCTACCCTCTGCTCTGGGTGGGGCCCTCTGCAGCTTCTCGCTCAGACTCTAGAAACAGTTTCATAGCTTCTCCTTTGTCCCACTGTTCTCACCACATGGCAGTCTGGCCTCTGTTCCCGACTGCCCATCACCACCTCTGAATTGCCCAAGACCAGGCCTCTGCTTCCGTGGACTCCATTTGACTCTGGTCCTCACTCTTCATCTTGGAATAAGGCCCAGGACCCTACAGCCATCCCAGAAATGCCCCTTCCCTCCACTCCTCCACATTAAGTCATGTCAGTTCTTCCTCCTGAATACCTCTGAGACTGTTTACGCTGAGCCATTTGAAAATGTTGATATTCAACTGTCTTTGATGTAAAGAAATGGCAGTTTCATATGGTTCAACTTAATAGCTTTCACATACTCCTTATCTTTCACATCCTGTTCACCTGTGGCTGCTGGAGTCCAACTACCTCTGTTCGCATCCTGGCTCTGGTGCTGTACTAGCTGTGTGATTTGGGCAAAACACCTAGCCTCTCTGAGCCTTGTTTTCCTTGTTTACACAAGGAGGATACTAATAGCATCCACCTCTTAGGTAATAACTGAGTTAGTATATGGAACAAGCAGTACATGGCACTTATTCAATGCTAAGTAAGTACTAGGTTTTTTTTTAATGTTTATTGATTTGGCTGCGTTGGGTATTAGTTGCTGCACGCAGGCCCCAGAGTGCTTGGGCTCAGTTGTTGCAGTGTGTGGGCTTAGTTGCCCCACAGCATGTGGAATCTTAGTTCCCTGACCAGGGATTGAACCCATGTCCTCTGTGTTGGGAGGTGGATTCCTAACCACTGAACCACCAGGGAAGTCCTTGCTGTTGTATTTATTCAAATCTAGCCACAGAAATCTCCTAAAATCTGAAACACTGTCCTGCTTAAACACCCAGTGCCTCCCATGCCTGCTATAACCAGCTCTCAGCCTGCCCTCTGGGCTCCAATCAAGCTGAAAACCTTGTGTGGCCCCAGTCCCACTCTCTGCTGCCTGTCACTGCACTTTCTCCTGCTCTTCCCTCTACATGGAGCTCCCTTGGTTCTTATTTGCCTGAAGAGATGCTAACCATCTTCCAAACTCAAATACCACCCGCTCTGAGGCCTTGCCCCAAATGTCTCCTCCTGTTTATCCCTCAGCATCTGCTTGTGCTCCCTCAAGGATCAAGCTCCCACCCTCCCTGCCATGGTGTTCTTTGTATCTGTGCCATCTTTCCTGCCCCACGGCATAAAACATGGGTCCACAAGCCATCAGCCAAACATTTGCTCAGGCAAATTTCTGTTGCCCAGAATGCAAACATTTGAGGGTCCATGAGTCTCAGCCAAATGGAGCTAAATAAAGGGTAGATGGAGGCGGGTGCCAGGTGGTACAGAAATGCCAGTGATTCCCCCAGACAGGGCCCTGGAGGGGGCCCAGGGTGCGTCCTGGTCTAGGATGAATGGGAAAGGGTCAGGCTGCCCAGGGACAGTTTGCTGAGCCCCTACTCTGGCTGGGCCAGGGGGTGGGGGCAGGATTGAGTAGGACTTTGTCAAGTGATGAGATGCCAGCAGAGGTGGCCAGGAGTGGTGGCTCTGGACTCTTGGGGATGGTCAGGGAGTCTGCCTCACCCAAACCCCACCCCACATACTCCAGTAATGTGCCTCAGAGTTGTAAGTGGGGTATGTGAGGCTTGAGTGCAGACAGAAGGAACCTGATCCCCCGTGGCACCTACTCTACTCTACCACAAGCACTATTCTGCTTTGGAAAGAGGCTGTAGCTGCCTGGGCCAAGAAGTTGCCCCAAAAAGGCTTATTCTGTACCCTGCCACCCGAAGGACAAGCCCACGGGACTGGATTCTTTTCTGTTCCTCACTCTCTGGGATTTCCAAGCTCAGGAAGCCTGGGCTGTTCTAGCGCAGAGTCCTTGGGCTCACCCTTGAGATTCATCTTGTCCACACAGGAGAAGGAGCCCGTCAGGGTGGGTGAGCCCCCTACCCCCACCCCTGGGCAGGGCAGGCCCGGCTGCGGCAGGGGCTTCCTCCGATGCCTCGTCCACCAGAACTTGGTGGCCTCCCTCTGGTACTACCAGGCTCCAGCTGGGCAAACCCAGAGGTCTAGCCCTTCTGCAGGAACCCAATCCTATCTGCTCTTCTAGGTTCACGTCCAATCCTGAGCTCAGGGCTTCCACCTGATACCTTTTTCTGACACATGACTCAGCCCATTCCAGTCACAGACAGACCAAACTCAGATACCAGTGAATGAAAGGCAGATCACAGAACCATGTGCTTGATTGCTGGATCCAGGTGGTATGCTCAGCCGCAGTTCGGAGAAGAGGTCTTTGACACCTGGAGCAGTCCGGGAGGCTTCCTGGAGGAGGGAGGAAAGAAGCGAGCCTTGCTGGAGAGAAAGGCTGAGTTGACCCATTCTGTTTCTCCCATGTCTTCCCCTGGGAGCCCCCTGTCTCCTTCAGCCCTGTAACCCTAAGCCTCGGTATGGGACTGGCACCCTGTAGGGTCATGGGGCCCAGAACAGCCCTGAGAAGGTGAAACTCTGTGTGAGTGATCAGAGGGGTCAAGGGAGGTGATGAGTAGAGACCCAGCATAGGGAGCCTGGAACCCCAGACCTGGCCGCACACCTGGGGTTTCCCTACCTCGGCCTGACCAGCCTTCACTTTCTCTGCAGGCTAGTCCCCTCCTGCCAGCCCAGCGTGCCGCCCGGCCTCTACCACGCCTGCCTGGCCATGCTGTCGGTGAGTCCAAACTGGCCTACTGCCAGCCTGAACAGGGGGATGTAGGCTGGGGTGGTGAAGGGAGACATTGGGAGCCTAAACATGGTGGAGGGGTGTTATTGGGAGTTCTCCCAGGATAGGGACCCAAACCAGGATGCAGACGGAGTCTAACCTCTCAAACTTCTGTCACCTCCGTGCCAGTCCCCAACATGCTGCCCGAGTGTGCATGGGGGTTAGGGGGCTCCCAGGGCCGAGGGCTCTGACTCAGCCCCTGGGGGAAGGCCTGGGCACCCCATCCCCGCCTCTGTGTTCTTCTTTCAGATCCTCGTGTTGCTGCTGCTGGCCATGCTGTTGAGGCGCCGCCAGCTCTGGCCCCGCTGCGGGCATGGCAGGCCCGGGCTGCCCAGGTTGGTGCCTTGGCCTGGGCTCCCCTCTCTTGGGGGCCCAGCTGACAGGGCCACTCTGGAAGGGTAGTGAGTCGTTAGGTCCCTGGGCCTCAGCGACGCCCAGAACTTTCTTAGTCGGGAGGCTCTCCTATCCCCCTCCCCCCACCCTTCACTGAGATCTCCAGGTTTGCTTGAGACCCCCCAGAGAGAAGGGGAGGGACCCGCTCAGGGGCACCCACTCCTGTTCCAGACCCCAGGGAGACCGAGCCCAAGAGGGCCCAGCTCCAGGACACACCCCTCAGGCAACCCATGGTTTGGGCAGGCCATGATCACTCCACGCCATCTTCACCCTCTTCCCTGAGGGTGTTTTCCTAGACCTGACACAGGTTTATAACGGACTGACCTCCAGCCCCTCTGGCTGAAATTTCTCCCCCTGCCTCCTTCAGCCTTGCAACCCCAGAGCCTGGGATGTGGATGACCCTGAGGAGTGGGGACTGGGCAGGCGTGTGTGGGAGAGACTGAAGAATCGGGGGAGGTGGTAGGTGGAGCCCCAGTGTAGACAGCCTTGCACTCAGACTGCACACCGGGGTGGGGCCTGCCATGCTGGTTTTGACGGGAATGAGCCGGGGGTTTCTGCTGCACTGGCTGGCCAGGAAGAAGAGCTTTCCCTGCCTAGGGAGGGCCTGGGGAGAACGAAGCAGGATGGAGCCCTCTGGGCATGGAGGCAGGCTGGAGCACCGAAGCAGAGGGTCTCAAAGGCCTGCCCTGAGCTCAGAGGAGCAATGCCTGGGATAGCCGTGCCCGCTGTCTGCCCTCTGCCCTGGGGCCACTCCCAGGCCAGGGCGGCGGCCGTTGCATAAGGATGTTGTGACTCTCCAGCTCTCTGAAGGTCTGCCAGCCCAGACAGACCGATTAGTGTGGAGGCGGCCGTTTCCTGAAGCTTCCAGAGTGGGCGGGGGGAGCAGTGCTCAGGCTTGTTCCTTCTGCGTCTGTGTGTTGGGGGGAGGGGGGCGCGTTCCTGAGTCACTTTGCCATAGGGCCCGGGTCTGGATCTGTAGGAGGACTCCACAGATATTTTTGGAATGAATACATGAAGGGGCCACAGTTTCCCTTTCCAGGTGGGGAAACTGAAGGATTCCACCTCCCCAGTGTTTGGAACACGGGGTGGTAACGGGCATGCAGGGCCTGAGTGACTCCCTCTTGTCCTGCCTCTGCTCTGCACCAGCCCTGTGGATTTCTTGGCTGGGGACAGGCCCCGGACTGTGCCTGCCGCCGTCTTCATGGTTCTCTTCAGCTCCTTGTGTCTGCTGCTCCCCACCGAGGACCCGCTGCCTTTCTTGAGCCTCACCTCACCACCCGGCCGAGGTACCCAGCATGGCTAAGGCCCTGGGCTGGATGGACGGCAGGGGGCGGGTGGGAATCCAGAGACTGCGGCTCCTGATCCCAGTCAGGAGCCATCGCCCAGAAGACGTAGTCCCATCACCCTCGCCCACTGTCCCACCACAGTGCCTGAAATCTCGTTGCTCCGTCCTTGGGTCAATGCTGCCCTCTCTGCTCCTGTACAAACTCCACCGCCCTGGGTGAGGAGGCACAGGCTGAGTCCCCCCAGACCCCAGACAGCCTAGTCCCGTGTGAACATGAAGGAGCATGGGGAGGGGAATAGGGAGCAGTCCTGGAGAGTTGAGCTGGGCTTAAGGAGGTGGTGGTAGAAAGCAGAGCCACCATCCAGAGGAGCCACTGCCCTCCCACGTGGCCTCCTTCGGTCATCTGATCCTCACAACGACTCCACGAATTGCGGATATTAGCTCCATTCTGCAGTGGTGGAGGCCGAGGGTCAGAGATGGGAACAGTAATAAAATAGTAGCTAAATTTATTTAGTACTAACTCAGACATGGTGCTAGGCACCCTACATATACCTTCTCCTTTGATCTTTGCTAATGTTATGTTATTTCCATTTTACAGATGGGGAAGCTGAGACTTCAAGAGGTAACTTGCCCAAGATCACGGAGCTGATACTAGTCAAGAGCCTGGCTTGAATGCAGGGCTCTTGCCTGTTGAATCAGCCAAGGGGCTGGGAAGATAGAGACAGAAGTGGGGATGGTTGGGACCCTGGGGGGGACCCTGGCCCCACCTCTGCCCCTCCATCGTGTGTCTCTCTGCCTGTCTTGCCTTCCAGGGCCATGGAAGATACTGGCTCTGCTCTATTACCCTGCCCTCTACTATCCGCTGGCTGCCTGTGCCACCGTCAGGCATGGAGCCGCCCACCTGCTCGGCAGCATGCTGTCCTGGGCTCATCTGGGGGTCCAGGTCTGGCAGAGGGCAGAGTGTCCTGAGTCACCCAAGGTAACCACAGACTCGGGACGGCCCCGGACAGCGAGACATGGGAGAGCTGCGTCAGCCGGCGAGGCCCCTTTCGCCTCTGTCCACACACTTCCCTGCTGCCTTCCACTGGGCCCGGGATTCACGCCTTTACCCAAGTGCTTGTTCCAGGCTTGGCCTTTCTGTGGGAGAGACAGCCTGGCCTGCCCTCAGGACCTTCCAGTCTGGGAGGGGAAAAGGAGGGAAGGGGCAGAGAAGGAGGGAGGGGAACCCTGAAATCTCCCCATTTTTAATTGCCCAGACTTCCCTTGGCCAGGCTGGAGAAGGAGTGAAGAGAGCTGCAGAATGCAAGCGCTGAGTTGGGGGATGGTCTCAGAGGGCTAAAAAGAAAATTCCAGAACCTCAGAACCTGGTTCACTGGGCCTGGTTGCAGTGTGAAGCTGCCTGGTCCAGAGCCCAAAGGGTGTGGGTATAGCCTACAGGGTCAGACAACCTGAGTTTGAATCCAGCTTTATCCCTTCCTTCCTTAGTTCATTCCACAAACATATTTGAACATATTCTCTGTACCAGGGGCATTTCTAGGCACCGAGTAGAGCTGTGAATAAGACCGATGAAGTCCCTGGCATCCCAAGAGCTGCCTTTTCTGGAAGGGGACACACAGTCAAACAAGCAAATATATGCAATGATGCCAGGTGGTGCCAGGTTCTTTGAGAACACCTTATCACTTTTCTGAGGGTCAGGTTCCCCCACCCACCCCACCCTGCTCCCATCAATGGAGCCGATAACACAAATCCCTCAGGGTAGAGTTGAAGCTTAGGTGGTTTCTGTGAGAGTAAGGACTTGGTTGGTCTTTTTCACTGGCCAGGACCTGGCACATCCTAAGCTCTCAGTAAAAACATATGGAATTAACAAATAAGTGAATCCATGTTCAACCCTAGGAGGGCCTCAACCCCGGGAGGCAGGGCATGTTCTTTGTAGTTGGTCAGGTTGCAAACTGTGATAGAGAAAAAAAAAACAGGCCAGTGTCAAGGCACCAGGAACATAGGGACATAGAAGGTGGCTGTCTCCTGTTTCAGGTCCCATGGCAGTCCCCTGGGGTGGGTAGGAGGCTCCTGAAAGGGCCCTGGGAATCTAGGAGCCTGGGGGAGAGGCAAGCACCTCTGTGGGGCCAGAGAAGTAGGAGTCGGTGCCAAGTGGCCTAGGTTGTAGGATAGTGATAGAACCAGAAGCCTTCCCATGCACCCTCGATCACCTTCAGGGGCCCCTGTGAGCTAGGAAGGGATATGAATCTCAGTCTTTGATTGGGGAAAGGAGGCAGAAGGTAGATGTGTCTTGGTGTTTGTCCGTCCCTGCAGATCTACAAGTACTACTCCCTGTTGGCCTCTCTGCCTCTCCTTCTGGGCCTCGGATTCCTGAGCCTTTGGTACCCAGTGCAGCTGGTGAGAAGCTTCAGTCATGGGGCAGCCACGGGTTCCAAGGTAAAGGCGCAGGGCTGGGGTGGGCTTGTACTCAGCACTCAAGACACCTTGGACTTGCCCAGGTCTTTTGTTCTCATACATATGGTCATGCTTGGTGTAGGGCCTAGAACATAACAGGTGCTCAGAAAACATTTGCTGAGTTGCTGAGAGACTGGTGAGTCCTCCCTCCGCAAGCAAAGGCCAAGCCAGGCCCTCGGCTGACACCTAGGATGCCTGGGGCACCGAGCTATTTGCAGAGTGCAGACTCAACAAAGGAGAAGTGGGCTGGAAGACAGGGAACTCATAGCTCTATTTCTGGAACATGGAGGATCCAGCTGGAGAAATGAGACAGGCCAGGGCCTTGTGCCTAATTGAAACTCTGCAAATGCTGACATGATTCAGGGAGCACTGGGGGCAGAATTGCATTATGAATAAACCCTAGGTTGGATAACGTTGGATAAAGGGGAGGACTGGAAGAACTAAGTTATGCTTGGAGGGCTTCCTGGAGGAAGTAGACGTTGCAGGGGCTGAAGGACAGGGAGGATCTGGAGTAGAGAGAGAAAAAGAAAGGCAATGCAGGCATAGCAAAGAGTGTGAGTTGCAGAGATGGGCTGCATCTGTTTCATTCTTGCATGATTTGCAGCATCGAGCAGGTCTTAGCACATGAGCTAGTGTTCAGTCGTTCAGTCGTGTCCGACTCTTTGTGACCCCATGGGCTGCAGCTCTCCAGGCTTCCCTGTCCTTCACCATTTTCCAGAGTTTGCTCAAACTCATGTCCATTGACATAGTGATGCCATCCAACCATCTCATCCTCTGTCACCTGCTTCTCCTTCTGCCTTCAAACTTTCCCAGCATCATGGTAGAGACGGTAGACATGGTAGACACTCAGCAAATATTTCTGAAGTTTTGGGTAGGTGAGTGTGTGGATGAATATGTCATGGCAAGGGAGAATTCTTACAAGATACGGCAATCATATTCTCCATTCTCCAAGCACCTATCCTATGCCCCGTCCTGGGCTGGGGCTCTGGACTCAGCCGGGTGACCTGTGTTGGACTTCCAGGGCTCCCAGTGTGCTGGGGGCGATGGATACAGAGACATATATTTACAGTTCAGTATGAGAATTGCAATCCCAGAGCATGGGTGGAGGAGGGGTCAAGTCTTTTCCTGGTGAGAGAGGAGGAGGAGGAAAAGTACCCCACAGAAATGCAAAAGGCTAGTTGCTCTGCAGATGGGAAGGTTGAAGGAAAGGCTTGAAGGGTGGCATCCAGGACAGACAGCGAGTGGGTGGTGGCACCAGTTCCTGGCGGCATACAGAGCTCTGGATGAGAGCAGGTGTGCGGGGGATGATGTACAGCTGTGCATGTGTGGTGCCGAGGGGTCTGGTGGGCAGCTGGACCGTGGGCCTGGAGCTCAACAGAGGGGCTGGGACTGAAACCAGAGAAGGAGTGAGGTCCCCGGGGAGGGGAGAGGAGGCAAGTGGGCTCAACATCTTCAGGGTGGCCCTGGATCCCCCACTGGCCCACTTGACTGCAGGTTTCACGCTCACAGGGTAGCAGTAGGGTCCTCGGTACTCGCCACTACTGCCCTCCAGATGCTCAGAGGAGGGGAGCAGCACCCCAGGATACACCAGGCACGTCTCTGCCTTGCTCAGGCCCTTCCCTCCTCTCCTGGGGATCTTCTCAGCCTCTCCCTCCATTGCATGCCTTTCCTCTTGGGAAGTCTTAGGAGAAATAAAATCCTCTTTGGCCCTTAGTCAAACAGTTTTAATCCTCAAAGGACACAGTCATTCTTTGAGCTGATCCACACCTGCCCTGGATCCCAGGGTTCCCATGGCAATGGGTGACTTGGCCTATATTTTCCAAATGATCAGGGGCCAGGGGCTCACCACATCTTACTGTGGGCCTCTGCCACTTGGCAGGCAGCTTAAGGCCTGGAATGTGGCTTAGACAAATCAGGTCACCCTTGTGATCTCCCTGGAGTAGGAGAGGCCTGGGGCATCTGACCCAAAACAGCTCAGCCTGTGTCTTGGTCAGGGATAAACTCGTGGGACATAGTCTCCCTTTAGCCCTCATCTCAGCTAGCAAAGGCCAGAGGGCCAGGAGGAAAGCAGTGATGTGAAGAGACTGAGTAAAGCAGGGGAGGGTTGGAAATAGCCCTTAGGAAAAACCTGCCAGCACTGAGAGTTCTTAGCTAGGAGACGGATTAGTCTTTTATTTAAGGAGGAGGGGAGGGCAGCTTTGGGGGGCATGGCCCTTATACAAGGTGCCCCTTCTCTGTACTCTACCACAGCCAAGAGGTTTGTATGGAGCACCTACTGGGTGCCCACCATGGTACCCTGAGCCAGGGCCCCAGGGATGGCTCAAGACAGGTCCCGTCTTCTTGTCCTTCTGTCCGCAAAGGGGCTGCAGAGCAGCTACTCTGAAGAATATCTGAGGACCCTCCTTTGCCAGAAGAAGCTGAAAAGCAGGTGAGGTTCCAGGCACATCCTTTGGGCTGGGGGACAGGCCTGGGCAGGCAGGTTTGTTTGGGAGGTTGGCACTGGGCCACATGGTGGGGCAGAGATGTAGGATCAACCAGAACCCTGGGGCCCAGGCTCGGGGCAGGAGCTTCTCCTGAGAGCTCCCTCCTGCCTGGGTCTTTCCTCAGCTCCCCCACCTGCAAGCATGGCTTCGCGTCCCGGGCCTGGATCTACTTCAGACACTCCATCTACATTCCACAGCGAGGTATGGGGTGGGGAGCTAAGGCCAAGAGTGACAGGTGACCTCACGCCTCCTTTGCACAGAACAGCTGCTGTAGAAAGCCAGCTTCTACCTTTGGTACCACTGTCATCAGGAGCAACAACACTAGCTTGAGACAAGGGAAAGCCCCTGACTGGCCTTGGTGGTCCAGGGTCCTGTGAGCCCTGGCCTTATTCCTGGGTCCTTTGGGCGGGAGGGGGCTCCCAGGCCTGGGTGGTGCAGGGGTTCACCATGCCACTCCTTTTGGGGACTGCAGGATTCCGACTCCCCCTGAAGCTGGTGCTTTCAGTCACCCTGACAGGGACGGCCATCTACCAGGTATGTCCTGCTTCTGTCATGCCATTTGCCTCTGGACCTCTGCTCCCAACCCCCAACTCTGAGATCATCCAGTCTCCCTCGTTCAGATCTCCAAGAGCCCCACCCACAATCCTATCCTGTTGCTCTGGCCATCTTGGGAATGCTGGCCTACCCAGAAGGGAGGGGATGCTAAGGGGAGCCCTTGTTGCGCTCACACCAGGTCAGAGCACAAGTTTTGGAGTCATGTAAACATAGATTTAAATCCTCACTCCTTTATTTACCTCCTGAGTGATGTTGGACAAGTTACTCAACATCCCTGAACCCACTAGCTCAGCTGTGAAATGGAGGAAATAGAATTACTTCCTTTCAGTCAGGAAGACTTAGTGAGATAATATATGTTTGATAAATCCCCACCACCACCACCACCCCTCCCCCTAAAAAAGACAAAAAGTTGAAAATCCTGGGAGGTAGGTATGAGTCTCCTCCCTTTCACAGATGGAGGAAATTGAGGCTGAGAGATGAATTTGGCTTGGCCAAGTTCCTACAGCCAATATCTCAGGGGAGCCAAAATTCGAATCCAGGTCTGGCTAGCTTCAATGCCTGTGCTCATTTATGGGACACTTTGCTTTCTCATGGAAAAACTGGAAATCTCATACTAAATTTAGATAGATGATTCAGAGATGCACACATACACTTGTGTTGCTTGAAAGCATGTCTGGGGTCGATGAGGCTAATGTCATATCTGTAACATGCTGATTAGAGGCGCGAGGATGCTGCTCCTAGAGACAGTTAAGAGCACTGTGATGAGTGATGGGCACGTAGCTGCAGCCCATGGGCTGCTGGAGTTTATCTCCTGAAGTCTCAAAAAACACTTCTCCTGGGATGGGAGTGCCTGGTGTGAGCACAGCCAGGCCCTGCCGCCCTTATTTTGGGGTTCTTCCAGGTGGCCCTGCTACTGCTAGTGGGAGTGGTACCCACCATCCAGAAGGTGAGGGCGGGGATCACCACGGATGTCTCCTACCTGCTGGCCGGCTTTGGGATCGTGCTCTCAGAGGACAGGCAGGAGGTCGTGGAGCTGGTGAAGCACCACCTGTGGGCTGTAGAAGGTGAGGCCTCCCAGGAGCCCCCGAGGCGCCACAGTGGGGAGCCAAGCTGGGATTCCTGAGCTCTGTCCCAGGAGCCACGGACACATGGGGTGCCTTGGGCGTCCCCTCTCTGAGTCTCGGCTCTCTCATCTACCAATTGGGACAGCTGGAGCTTCCAGTTCCAAGACTCTGAGACCTGAAGGGGTCATATCACGGGCCCCTGTCAGCTTGTGTGGGATCTCTCACCCCCACCACCCCCCCTACCCCCAGCGACTTTGCCCCGCTCTGTAGGTGTGGAGGTGGAGGAGGGCATGGTGTGTGTGAGCTGAGGGGACAGCCACAGGCTTGAGGGAAGCAGGAAAGGAGGCAGTGTGGTGGGATGGCGGGCCAGGTGTCTGAGCTAATCCTATGGCAGGTAGGTGGGGTCAGGAAGGACGAATGCTTTCTCTTCCCAACCCCTGTCCTCAAGGCACCTTCTTTTTCCTTCCTTCCCATGACAATGAGCTCCTGGGCTCCGAAACTATACCAGCCACACCACCCGCCCCCCCAACTTCTGTGGTCTGATGCCTTCTCTAGCCCTTAGCCCTGTTACCTGTTACCTACCTCACCTCCACAGCCCTATGCAGGAGACTGAGACACATTGTCGCTTGATACAAGTAGAGCCAAGAGAAGAACAAAGTCTCCTAACACCCAGGCTGGGACTATCCACCACTTTGAGTCAGGGCCTGGTGGTCATATGTCATGGGGCCTACACCCTCTTCTGGCTAGGGAGCCCCTGGCTGGCACAGGCACTCTGGCTCTTGAGGAGTAACATATGATGGTTGGAGCTTAGGCTGCCATTATTGCAGGTGGAGGTATGACTGCCCTGTAGCTCTTCCTTACCAAGACCATCAGGGAGGGAGTAGGGATGGGCAGAGGTGTATGCAGTGACTGCCTCCTTCCCTGACCATCATTTTCCTGAGTGCATCTGCTCCCCTACCAGAGTATGTCCTGGAAATGTGGCTGAAGCCCACAGGTAACAAGCTCTGGATGGGCTGAAAATGACATCTCCAAGATTTTCCAAGTTGGTCGCAATCTGAGCCACAGGCAGGAGCAGAGATGACCCATATCAGGCCATATCCAAACTCAGACCTTGCTCACAGCAGCCCTGTCGGGTCAGCATCATTAATCTCCTCTCACAGAGCAGGAAATCAAGAGGCAGACATGTCTAGGACAGGGGATTTGGTTTCTACTCAACATACCTGACACTTAGAATCACATGCTGTAGTTTCTAAGCCCAAATGCTCCCACTCTGAATCTCCTTGGAAACAGGGGTTAAGTAGATCGGTGTTTACCTTTCTAGTTCACAGACAGGGCAAACTGAGGCCCAAGAGGTTTAGGGATATGCCCTAAGCACTCAGGAAGCCAGGGGTAGAACTGAGATGAGATCTGAGGCCCTTTGGTCTGTTCTTAGCCTAAGAAGCTAATGTCTTCTGAGCTTTGAGAGCCTGTTTCAGGGCTACCCACCCAACACCTGGACCACAAGCCCAGCATCTTTCACAGAAAGCTCGTATTCTGAGTCAGGCCAGCTAGATTAGAATTCGAGCTCTATCACTTACCAGTTGTGTGTCCTGGGCAAGCCGTTTACTCCTTTGGATCTCAGTCTCCCTACCTGCAAGATGGGTGTTGAAGCTCTAAAGGCATCTTTGTCCTCGAGGCTCCTGATTGGGTGTGGGAGACAGACTGATCCACAAAATCTGGGCCCGGAAGGGGGAACGTGCAGAGTTCCAGAGGAAGCGAAGAGCAGGAAGATTTTATGAGTACCAGGATTAGGAGGGAACCAAATCTGGAACCCAGTGAGGGAGAGAGGAGCGAGAGGTAGACACCTGGAGACCAAAGGCCAGGCTGGGGGTCAGGGGGTTCGATAACTCACCTCAGTTAACCTATTCGCTCACCTTGGCAGGCTCAGCAGGCAAACTCCTTGTCTGTTAGCAGAGACAGTCCAGGGTGTATCTTTGCTTGCACCATGTTGGCTCTAGGAGGGCAGGACTGCGCATGCCCAGGGCTTTCTTCTAGCCTTATGTTCAGTAAAGGGCCCCCCTCTGCCTCCTTGCACGACTGAACCAGGGGCAGGCACAGTGGCCGTACGTTTCTGTAGTGGTTGTCCTCACTCCTGTCTGTGCCTGAGAATCAGCTGGTAACTTTTAAGAAATCCCAAGGCTCTAGTCAGACTTCAGAAACCTGGAGGGTGGGGCCCAGCCTCTGTGATTGGACAAGCCTTCTCCATGATTCAAATACAAGACTGAGTTTGAGAACCACTTGTAGCAGGCGCTCTACACGTGCTGGTTGGCCTGATGAATTTCAATCAACTGCTGACTAAAAGAGATCATTAAGGCTCTGACTTTGAAAAAAAAAAACACCCCAGTTCAGTGGTTCTCAACCCTGAGTGCACATTGGAATTACTGGGGTTGCTTTCCCAAAGGCTAAGGTCTGGGTCCTATGCCCAGAAATTCTGACTTAATTGCTCTGGGGCGCGGCTTGGGCTATGGGAATTTTTTTAATTTTTAATTTTTTTAGCTGCGTGGGGTCTTCGTTGCAGTATTCAGGATCTTTTCTTGTGGCACTCCAGCTTTCCAGTTGTGATGCACAGGCTCAGTAGCTGTGGCACATGGGCTTTGTTGCCCTGCAGCATGTGGGATCCTAGTTTCCCAACCAGGAATCAAACCCGTGTCCCCTGCATTGCAAGGCAGATTCTTAACCACTGGGCCACTGGAAGTCCCTGGGCCGTGGGAACTGAAACAGCTCCAGGTGATCCTAATATGCTGTCAGTGATAAGACCCACATCTCCAGTACCTGTGGTTGCAGGGACCCAGTGCTTGCCTCTCCCATGTGTGTTTGCTCCCCTCCTGCGTCTCTGATGGGAACCAGGAACACTTCTCTCAGATGAGTAATGAGATCAGGGTCCAGACCTCCCGGGCTTATCCTAGATCTGCTTGGAAAAGATTGCACAACCTGCTCCATAACTTCCAAGCGGTGTGGCTGGTGGGTCAAGCTCACCAGCTCTGAGTCTCTGCTTCTTTGTGGGTCCCACGTCTCCCTGGGCCTCTCCTGTGGGGTTGTTCTGAGGGTACTGAGTGAGGCTGGCTGTGGATGTAGGGTGAAAGGGTTGCAGCCCTGCTATGCTTAAAGACCAGGCTTATTCACAGCACACCATGCATTCTCTCCCAGTTGCTGCTGATACAAGGAACTCCTGGCTTGGGTGGATGGGGAGCTGAGGAGGAGATGGGTAGCAGCGGTCACTTCCCTCATTCTGATGGACTCAGGTCACACTGATGGGTGCTTGAATCTTTTGTGCTCTGAACCGAGGCCACTGATGCTGGCCCTGATGGAATTTTAGGGTTCACAACATCCTGGGAGCTGGGCAGCCCAGCGGTGTTCCTGGTATGGATAAGCTAAGGCTGGGTGATGGGATGATTTCCTGACGCCTCACAGCCAGGAGGTCATGGAGCTGGAGACAGATGCCAGGCAGACCCCATGGAGTCCCTCACTGGGGCCACACAGCAGTGGAAGCAGCAAGACCAGGGTGAGGGCCAGGTCTGCAACCTCAGAGCTGGCCTCTCCCATCCTGGCCACCAGATGTCACCTGGCAGTATGGGCCAACCGAAGTTGTTGACTTACACTGGATCTGAGAACAGAGAAAATGACAAGAGGCTCAGCGTGGGGTGTGGGATGGGGGTAACTCTCACCCAGACACCCCCTCGACAGCAGTTCAGAGGTTCCCAGGAGACCCGCCCCAGGCTCTGACCTCCCACTTTGCTCCTTTTCGGCCTTCCAGTTTGCTACATCTCGGCCTTGGTCCTGTCTTGCTTGCTCACCTTCCTCATGCTGGTCCACTCGCTGGTGACACACAGGTTAGTGGCAGGCTCTGACACCCCAGATACAGATGTGGGGGAGAGGTCGGGCCTGCAGGACCCCTGACCCAGGAGGGGAAAATCTTGGGACTGGAGGGAGGGAGAATGCCTGCAGGACCGAGCTGTTCCTGAGGCCAGCTGCCCTGCGATGGGTGGAGAAGGTGGGGTGTCCCTGTCTGGTTGGAGAAACGTCCGTGAGTAACGCAGGGCACAGCTGATGAAGGGCTGAAGTGTGGAGTTTGTCCTCTGAGGAGGGGTTACATGGGAGAGCTGGCATCCTGCTGGGAGACGAGGGAGGCAGGGTGCCATGGGCGAGAGGAGCTGCGTGAGCAAGAGCAAGTGAGTGTGGGTAAGGGGGTGGGCCGGCTGGCGCCTGGGGCACCGGAAAGATTCTTGTGGGATATTGAATGCCAAGCCGCCTACCTCGCCCTTTCATGGTGAATGGTAAGGAGCACTGAAGAAGTGTGAGCAGAGAAGGGCAGAAGTTTCTGGTTGGGAGTAGGGTGGGTGGGAAGGGGAGGGCCAGGGACTTAGTGGGGAGCTGGTCTGCATGCTTTACACTGATCAGGCCTCAGGGTTCCTGCTCCAGGATCTTTTCTTACTGGGTTGGCGCTAATTGTTGTTGTCGTTGTTCAGTTGCTAAGTCGTGTCTGACTCCTTGCAACCCCGGGGACTGCAGCACACCAGGCTTCCCTGTCCTTCATCAACTCCCAGAGCTTCTTCAAACTCATGCCCATTGAGTCAATGATGCCTTCCAACCATCTCATCCTCTGTCACCTCCTTCTCTTCCTGCCTTCAATCTTTCCCCAGCATCAGAGTCTTCCAATGAGTCGGTTCTTCGCATCAAGTGGCTAAGGCTCTCAAGCCTCTGCCTGCCTGGACTGTGGCCTCCTGCCTTGGTGGCTAGCTAGCTGCAAGTCACTTTCCATCCCTACTGTTGTGTCTCACTTTCCTGACTTGGCTCAGGTTGAGTCTTCTGTTTTAATTTGTCTCCCTTGATCCCTGCTCCACCCCCTACCAGCTTACTCTTATTCATCCTTTAAGACTCAACTCAGGCATCACCTCCTCTGGGAAGCCCTCCCTGACCTCCCAGGCTGGGTTAGTAGGCTCCACTGGGCTCCCACAGCCCAGGGCTTCCCTGCCCGTGGCTGTAGGTTAGACTGGGAGTTCAGCCAAAGGCCGGCCCAGAGCTGGGAATAAGGAAGCATGTGTGCTCCCTGAGATCCCTACCTTCCTCACTCCCACCCTAGGACGAACCTGCAAGCTCTGCACCGAGGGGGAGCCCTGGACATAGGCCCCCTGACCCAGAACCCCCGCCCCTCCCGCCAGGCCATATTCTGTTGGATGAGCTTCACCGCCTACCAGACTGCTTTTACCTGCCTTGGTGAGCCCCCCTGGCCCGCTCTACCTGACCTCAGCACTGACCTCCATCTGACCCCAGATGCTGGCCTGAGTAGGGGAGGGAATGCACTGCAGGTCCTGGCTGCCCCTGCGGGTCTGCCTGTGCGGGAGCTGACGCTGGGGTAAAAGCAAAAGGAAGGAACCACCTTGCCTCCCCTGCCCTCAGGGAGTCCACACAGGTGGGATGAGAGGGAGGGGTTAGGTGCAGGAGCCCTTGGTGAAAGAACATCCATCACTAGGTTGGCTCCTGGGTGCCACCAGGTGCTGGCACAGAGGGTGACCCAGGGCTGGAAAGTTGAAGGAGGCACATTCCTGCTTTTGTAAGGGAGGGCTATATCATGATGGGCTCTCAGGAGGTAATGAGATCCCTGTCACTGGGAATATTCAAGCATGACTGTTATTATTGTCCAGTCGCTAAGTCACATCCTACTCTGCAACTCCGTGGACTGTATCATGCCAGGCTTTCCCATCCTCCAATAGCATGGTTATGTGGCCATTATTGGGGGCTTCAAAGGGTGCAAAGGGGTCCTACTCTGAGAGAATTGGACTAGATGGACTTCAAGGACCCTTCCATGCTTCAAGTTTCTGATTCTCCCATTGGGCACTGCAATGAGTCAAGTCCTCTCAAATGTGAGCGGGCCGAAGCTGGCAAGGGCCTGATTTCCCTTCCTGCTGGTTCTCTCAGTTCTCACCTCTGTGGGTAAGGTGGGAAAAGATGATAAAAGGGTAGAGGGACTGTTAGCACTAAAAGTCATAATTCCTCGAATTGGTAAACTTGAAGCCTCTGAAGCACTTTTGTACACATCCCATGTAAACAATTAGCCCATCATTTCAATAGACAGCTTTAAGGTGCCTACCATGGGCCAGGCTCTGGCCAGTAGAAATGTAAACATTAATTTCAAATACTGTCTTGTCCTTAAGGTTGCAGGAGCAATTGGGGAAAAAATAACATTTGCAAAGCACTTTGTGGTTTTCCAGGAGTGGCCACAGATTTTGTCTCACTGCCTCCTCAGCGCGGTCCTCCTGGGTAGGGGCCGCTCTCCCCTTTTCACAGAAGAAACCAAGGCTCAGAGAGGTTAAGTAACTCGCTCAAGGTGGCCCAGCTAAACAGCAGCAGAGCAGGGATCTGAAACCGGGTCTACCGGATTCCAAAGCTGTGAGCGCCTGGGAGTGGCGGGGGTGGGCTGATGTCTGCGCCCCTCCTCCCGATGCTGGCAGGACTCCTGGTACAGCAGATCCTCTTCTTCCTGGGGACCTTGACCCTGGCCTTCCTGGTGTTCATGCCCATGCTCCACGGCAGGAACCTCCTGCTCCTCCATTACCTGAAGTCCTCGTGGTGAGTGAGGAAGGGGCTGAGGGTTCTGGGACCCCTTGCCTAAGGGCCACGAACAATGACACCCTCCCTATCCCCTCACCTGCCACAGGCCCTTCTGGCTGACCTTGGTCCTGGCTGTGACCCTGCAGAACGTGGCAGCCCACTGGGTCTTCCTGGACACTCACCATGGACACCCGGGGCTGACCAACCGGTGAGGTGGCTCCTGGGCTTGTGGCTCCCTCAGGCCCTCGGCCACTTCTTCCCTGTCTTCCTTTCTGTGCCTTTCTCCCTCCACTGCTGTCTTTCCCCTTTCTCTAACAGGGGGCCCCAGTGGGTGGTGAAAAGACCTCGCCTTATCCACAGAGAAAGGTGGGCTTGGCCCAGCTTAGTTCAAAATGCCTCTGTTTACCTGTCACAGGGCCAGAAATACCTGCTGAGCTTTCCCTATCTTGGGGATCAGCCCTACTCTACCCTTTGCAGGAGGGAGGTTAACAGCCATGTCATTTCTCTGCTAGGCTGTGGGAGGATCCTGGCCCCAGGAGAGGCTTAGAGTTGTGGACAAGGGATCCAGAGAAGGGAGGTGGGAGACACCAGGATCACAGAAAGATCCAGGTGGACCTGGAGTGAAACCCCAAATCTGTCACTGACCAGCTAGGCAGCCTTAGCTAAGTCACCCCATCTCCCTGGGCCTCCTAGATTGGGGGGATAGGTGAGCTGGGTTAAGAGAGCAGACATAAGGCACAAGCCGGGTGCACAGAGGTGTACTCAGTGAATACACGGCAGCTGTGGTCATCTCAGTCTGACACTGACCCCAAGGAAGGGCCTCTGTGTGGGAACCTGCCTCAGCCCTCCTCTCCTGACCGTAGGCGAGCACTCTATGCAGCCACCTTCCTTCTCTTCCCTGTCAACGTGCTGGTGGGCACCATGGTGGCCGCCTGGAGAGTGCTCCTCTCCGCCCTCTACAACGCCGTCCACCTTGGCCGGATGGACCTCAGCCTGCTGCCACCTAGAGCTGCCACTCTTGACCCCGGTAAGGTCACCGGGCAGGAGCCGAGGGTAGGGGATGCTCAGGCTGGCCAAGCGGGGAGGGGGGGGGTCTCCCCTGACCTAGTCTCCTTGGAGGATGTCCGTAACCCAGAGCCGTGGGTATGTGCAGGGGGCCACTCGCAGTGCATGTGCTCAGGTGTCCACGCGCTCGCATGCAGGGCATGCAGGACACTCCCCATGCCTGTGTTACGGGCCGCCTGGGCCCTCCCCGACTAGTACTGCCTCCTCCACCCACCCAGGCTACCACACATACTGCAACTTCTTGAAGATGGAGGTCAGCCAGTCACACCCAGCTGTGACGGCCTTCTGTGCCCTGCTCTTGCGAACTCGGAGGCCCCAGCCCCACGTGACCCCCCAGGATGGCCTTAGACTGGGAGAGGAAGAGGAAGGTGCGCCTTTCCACTGGGGATGGGGGGGAAAGTTGAACCCACCTGGCTTCTCCCAGGAGGAAGGCACACCCCCCCTCTCCAACCCATGCGAGAAAGAGAGGGCCAGGAAAATGCTTACTTCCTCTCTGGGCTGCCTGTGGGAGAGAAGAAGTGAGAATTTTCCTGGCCTGTCTCAGGGTAACTTTTTCCTTGATACTAACATATACACACTGTCTGTCACATGTGTGTACACACACTTAGTTCTCACTTGGGGAATGAGACCGCTGTCTTGCTATGGGGCTCTGTCACCCCTACCGCCCAGGCCACCCCCTACTCTCCTAAGCAGTCTGTCTTCCCCCTGCCCTACTGCCTGGGTGTAGTAGGGAGGGGGACACTGAGCTGGCTCCAGTCCCCTCCACAGAGCTCCTCCTCTCCCTCTCCTACCGGCCACCCAGAGGAGGACCATATGAGCTTGAACAAACCCCTTCTGAAGCCCCACACGTCTCCCAGCTGCCCACCCTGTGAAATAGCACCTGGAGCCCCTGTCTCATCAACCTCCCCGACTCTACACGTGGGATTTTCAGATTCTGCCCCCATCTTGATGCTGGGGTGGGGGGCGGGGGGCGGGGTTTGGCTGGGTGTTTGTTGAGTGACTCACAGAAGGCCTCTTCTCAGGGATTCAGCTGCTACAGACCAAGGACCTGGTGACCAAGGGAGCGGGGCCCAGGGCCCGTCAAGGCAGGGCTCGCTGGGGTCTGGCATACACGCTGCTGCACAACCCAGCTCTGCAGGCCTTCCGGAAGACAGCCCTGCTGGGTGCCCGGGCCAACGGTGCCCAGCCCTGAGACGGGGGAAGGCCACACCGACGTGTCCTCACCTCCCAGCCCGTCCCTCCCTGCATCATCACCATGGCCATGGCAGCCCTCTGCTTGGCCCCAGCTCTGCCTGCAGGTCGCGGGGATTTAGCGGGACCAGCCAGGGGTCGCTCTGGTTGGATGGAAGTATGCCAGCACTATGAGCCTCAAGCCTCAGGAAGGCTCTGGTCTGCCCCTCTTGACCTTGGGAAGCCATGAGGGCTCTGGAGAAGGCGAGCAGTGGTTTTGCCTCTTGGTCCAGGAAGCAGTGGAAGCAGGTCCAGGCCCCTCCCGACGCCTGGCCCTGCCACCAGCATCCAGGCTTCCCTGAAGCCTTCTCCTGACCGGGGTTGGCGATTCAGGCCAGGACAGCCTAGCCTTCCAGCTTGGCCCCCTCAGCTTCAGACGGTTCTCACCACTGTGACGAGACACAGTGCATCCTGTCTCCTGCAGCTTTCCCCCTCTCCGTCGGGGGGTCCTCATGGCTTGCAAGGCAGCCCAGGAGGAAGCCATGGGCTCCTACCCCACAGCAAAGTCATGGCTCAACCAGGCCCCACACCAAGCTGGCCACACTTGAGAGCCTGATATTTTTTTAGTTGGTATGCCCTTAGAGATTATGAAAGAGGTTAGTGTGCTCTCTGTAATAAACTTGTGCTTGAGAACCAGTCTTCCTGAGGTGGGGGGGTGGGGGATATGTGGGAAAACCACCCGGACTCTCAGTGAATCAACACTGTGTTTGTGGGGCTTGGGTGGGGTTGGGGTATTCTGGTCACGTGCTGGGCTTGGGTGGACAGGGCAGAGGGGAACCTGTGGCCACATCCCTTTGGGTGGTGGAGACACTGGGGACCCAGGGTGCCACCCCTGAGATGTGTGAGTGTGGGCTTTGGAAGTGGGACTGATTCTAGGTCTTCAAGAATGGGCAGGATTTGGGGAGCAGGAGAGATTTCAGGAGAAAGCAATATGAATAAGAGTATGGAGGTTGGGGTGGGGGGGCTCCCCTAGTGGCTCAGAGAGTAAAGAATCTGCCTTCAATGCAGAAGACCAGGGTTCAACCTCTGAGTCAGGAAGATGCCCTGGAGGAGAAAATGGCAACCTACTCTAGTATTCTTGCCTGGGGAATTCCATGGGCAGAGGAGGCTGGTGGGCTACAGTCCATGGGGTAGCAAAGAGCTGGACAAGACTGAGTGACTAACACACACACACACACACACACACACGAGGTGGGAGGAGACTGGCCTGCAAAAGGAAGGGCCGCTGAGGGGGTTCCCCACTCCTGCAGGGGGTTGGCTGAGGTAGGGACTACTGTGGGGCTAGGGCTACCAAGGGTGGGGCAAATATGGCCACCCCACACACCTGGATAAGTGGGGCCTCAAGAGATGTCTGTACAGCTAGTGAAGACCAACACCCACCACAATCCCGAACACAAACTACAGCCTCAAATTGGCAGGAAGCCAGGCGAGGCCAGGGAACTCCAACTCACCTTCAAGGGTGCCCAGGAATAGGGCAAGGAAGGCAGGGATGATCCCACTGAAGCCCATTGAAAAATGTATTCCTAGCCCTGTGTCAGTGATTGACAGGGCCTGTCCTTAATATGGAAACAGTCATAAGAGAGTGTGATCAGACTGGGACACTGGACACTCAGGGCTATGTGAGCCAGAGGAGGGGGCCTAGTCCAATTTGAGGGGGTGAGGGAAAAGCATCCAGGAAAGATTTCTGGAGGAGGTGGTACCTAAGCTGAGTCTCAAAAGCTGACTTGGTCAAATGATAAGCAGGAAGATGTCCAGAGAGATGGAATAGCATAACTAGATATCCAGAGGATGATACATGTCAGAGCGTTCAAGGAACAATTAATTAGCCGTTCACAGAGGGGTGGGGAGGGGTGACTTCAGAGAGCCAGTCAGAGGGTCCAGGAATGTCTGACCAGAGACTCGGGTTTCACCCTGAGGGCAGAGGGGCCACAGGTGACTTTAAAACAAGTGAGTAGCTAGTTCATTCAGGGCACAAATGTTCCCCAGCTGCCCCTGACTCAGGTCTTAGGCCTACATCCTACTGCAAGAAGCCAAGCCTGCTCAGCTGTGAACACAGCCAGAGATGTCAAGGGGTCCACATTGGGTTAGGATTATAAGGCCTTTGCTCAGAGTCAATGGAACCCTTGACATAACCATGTCCTACCCCATCCTTTGTTTTCTGAGGAAACCAAAGTCCAGAGATGGGCAGTGACTCACCCAAGGTAACATAGCACAGGGGACTTGGCTCCATCCTGCTGTTTTCCATCAGAGATGCAGTCATCCTCGACATGTGCTCTGGTGACAGCAGCTCAGCAGGAGCTGCAAGCTGACAAGGGGGATGGGGAGATATTGTGTGTAGAAGGAGGGGGAAGGGGGGCTGGCCAGACTCCAAGTCTCACAGCTGCTATTCTACGTTCCTGGGCCTCCCTGTCTCCACTTTGCTGGTCTCAGCAGTTCTTGGGGCTCTGGTCAGAGACCTCAGAGCTTCTCTCACAGGCTCTTGTCCCTAAGCATAGCACCCTTTGATCTGGAAAGGGGTGGGGTTGGAGGCAGCAGGGCTCCTAGGTCCAGACAAAACTCCAGGCAGACACGGGGGAGCATCAGAAATGCTATTTATTTCTCTGCTGCCCCCAGGCTGGCTAGCCTCTCCTGAGGTCGGGGGGAAGGCAGGCTATAGATGTGTACCTGGAGAGGAAGGCAGGGCAGGAATCCAGGACGGAGGGGCACACCAAGGGAGGAAGAGTTGGAGATGAGCACCATCCTGGGTTTTCTAGTCCTGTCTGAGGGCAGAGACTCCCAAGCCCTCAAGTTGTTAGAGAACACTGAAGGTCAGCAGGAGCTCAAGCAGGTCAGGGAGCCTCAAAGCCATGCCAGCCACTTGCTCTGTGTCCTAATTCTACATCTCCTGTGCCTGTCTACTTCAGGCTACTTTCCTGCCCAGCCCCAAGCCCCAGGCCCCAACCATAGCCTTTGACAGGTTGTCAGTCCCAGTGCCTGGAGTTCTATCAGTGAGGCTCCCCCTAGGTGGTTAGGGCATCACCTGGTCAGCATGCTGCCCCTGAGACAGAGGAGCATGTGCAGTGTGGTTAGCAGCAATTCGCACCGTAGACGGTGAGTTAGGGGATCCAATTCTGTCCTAGTCACTAGCTTTGAGCAAGTCTAGAAGTTGGGGTGCTGAATGTCCCAGAAGGGATGAGAAGGGGAGGTAGGAAGGAGGGAAGTCCCTGATGCAGGCTCCAAGAATTGCTACCCCCAGGCCCCTGCATCACTTGTGAGGGACAGCCAGCGGTCAGGGCAGGAGTCAGCAAGCCCTCAGGTAGGGGTGGGGCTAGAAGGAAGCGAGGAAGAGGAGGAGGAGGCTCTGGCCCAGCAGAAGCAGGCCAGGGGGCTGCTTCCCAGAGACCCCTTCTGCTGCTGCTGCAGCCTCGGGGCCCCTGGCACGGCTGAGGTAGATGATGACCACGTTGTCCTCTGGACCCGATGGCTGCACCTCGTTGTCGACCGTGTAGCAGACCTTCCCCTCAGCCGCTTTGCCCTGGAACCTGCGCCCCAGCGCGTCCTCGCCACCCTCACCTGGTGTGGCCAGGGCCACATTTACCGAGCTCTCCGCGCTGCCCAGCTCATTGGTGGCCAGGCAGCTGTAGGTGCCCTCCTCCAGCTTGCCAAAGTCAGGGATGAGCAGGCTGCCATTGGCAAAGGCTTGAAAGCGCGGGCGGCTGCTGGCTGCCAGGACACCAGGCAGGGCACGCCCATCGGCACCCACGTTGGGGCTAGTGATCTCCACGGTGCCACCGGGTGTCTGGATGTGCCAGTGGAGCTGAGGAGCCGGCTGCCCATCCACGTCACAGTGCAGTGCCAGCACGAAGCCTGGACGCAGCTCGGCCCCATCCTGGCTAGGCTGGTAGGTAAGCTGCACCGAGGGTGCGGAACAGGGCAGCGGCAGCAGGCGGTTCAGCCGCGTGCCCTTGAGCACGTGGGGCGAAGTGCAGGTGATGTTGTCCTGCTCTGGGATGGACACGGCCGTGGTCAGGGCCCACGTCTTGAACCACACGATGCCGCAGGTACAGTCGAAGGGGTTATCGTTGATCTGCAGGTGAGACAGTGCAGTGAGCGGGGCAAAAGTGCCCTCAGCCAGCGTGTGCAGGCGGTTATGGTTGAGCTGCAGCGAGCGCAGGGCGCGAAGGCTGCGGAAGGCGTCGCGGGGGATGAAGGTCAGCTCGTTGCTGTCCATCTTGAGCAACTGAAGGGCACTGAGGCTGTGCAGGTCGCTCCAGGCAAAGTCGGAGATGAGATTGTGGCTGAGATCCAGGCTCTTGAGTTGGCTCAGAGAGGCCAGGGCACCCGCAGCCACTCTGCGGATCTCATTGTGGGCCAGCCACAGTGACTGCAGCCGGGGCACCTCCCTGAAGGCGCCCCCCGGCAGGCTCGGCAGCTGGTTGGCCGACAGGCTCAGCGTGGTCACGTTGGCCGGGAAGCCGGATGGCACGGCCTGCAGGTCACGGTAGGCACAGTCGGCAATGTGGAAGCCGTACTTCTCCCCGCATTCACAGGGCTCTGGACAGGCCTGTGCCAGGCCCATGAGGACCACCAGGCACAGCAGACGCAGCTCCTGCATCCTGCAGAGAAGGACATGCCTCCAAGGTGACCCCCAAAGACCCACAGAAGGCACTTGTCCCTCTCAGCACCCCGACACAAAGCTCTTCCCCATCAGAAGGCCCTGCCCATGTAATCCAGATAAGACACCCCCCACACCACCTAGCCCACCACCCCCATTCTACAGAAGGGGAAACTGAGGCCCACAGAAGGTCCAGGACTTGCCCGAGGTCACGCAGTCAGGAGGGGGTGAAGACAGGACGGAAGAGGACCCCAGCTCCTTCTCTGAGCCGAGAGCTCTCCCTGCCTCGGCCGGCTCCTAGCTGACTTTGTGACTTGAAATCTGTTTTCCAGCCGCCTCCTCCCCCAGCATTTGGCAGAGCCTCTCTCCTGCCCTCCCACATCCTGGCCACAGCCCCTCCCCCTGGAGCCCCCCAAAGGTATGCTCTGCCCCCTGGCCTAGACAAGGCCCCTTGTGCAGTGCACACCACCCCCATCCGCCCCACCCACCACTCTCCCGCTCCTACCAGCCGTGACCACAGCACACACCAGACCCTTTCTACGGACTCACACCCTTGGCCTTTTCGGTTCAAACTACACCAGGCAGCTGCCTAAATAAACCCCTGCCAGGACCTCTCAGCTGGCTTGGATGAGGCCAGTGGCTCAACCCAAATACTGCTGGGGTTTCCAGAGCCACGGTTGTTAGAGGGATCCGTGGCCCCTGGACAGATCCAAGCAAGGGATTGTCTGAGTACCCCGAACCAACAGGAAATTGCCCAGTCCCCATGGCCAGTAGACTGCTTTCTCCTCCCACTGGCCCTTGGAGCCCTTTTGCCACTGACTTACCTTCAAACTACCCTTTCTTAGTCAAGCAGAGCTTCTTCTAAGATGGAACCAACAAGCAACAAAGAAAGAGTTAGTCCTGGACAGTCTGCAGAGCCAAGGGAAGATGACGATGCTGGAGGGAGGGGCAGCCTGGTCCCTGTCCCACCTTCAGTCTGCACACCTGGGCCTGCCCTTATCCAGACAGGGTGCCTGAGAGCATCTGTTGAGACGAAGCTGCAGGAAGGGAACCCAGGCAGTTCGTATACTCCCTCCTTCCAGCAAAACGACTGCCTCTCTGCAGCAACAAGGACCCGTGTTTCATAAGTGACACCAGAAACTTGAGGGGGAAAAGATGCCAAATTTTTTGTTGTTTTTTTTCTCTCTCTCTCTCACTCACTTTTAGCAGCTTCAACTTCCTTAAAGACACAGCACTAGCTGGACAGGACCCAAGAAAAGATGGGGCCAGCAGGATTTTATGGGAGGGAGGGGTGAGAAATTGAATCCCAAGGAAGGTGGGGACTTTTAACCTCACTTAGAACAAGAGAAAAAGGAGAGGGCATTCTCCAAGTTGTGCATGTGAGGGACTGTGTATGCATGTCTGAGTGTGGGTGTGACATCTCTGTGTGTGGATGAGTTTGTATATGTGTGTGTGTGTGGATGTGGGCATGAGATCATGTATGTGTAAATTTGTGTGGGAATGTTTGAGTGTGTCTATTTGTGCAGTTTGTGAGGCTAAGTCTTTGTGCGTTTGTGTGGATGTGCGTGAGTCTAATTCATATATTTGGGCATATGTGTGTGTGTGTTTATGTGTAGACATGAATGTGCATCTCTGTGACCATGTGTCTGTGTGGGTGGTGGGTGTGTTCCAGTGAAAAGCTGAGGCCAAAGCGTATAAAACACCCACCGTGATCCAGAGTCTCAGGGAGAAGCCAAAACTTCAGGCCTGTTTTTGTAAGAAAACACATCCTCCTCGCCAGCCCGCTGTCCCAAGTCACGCCTGCCTGCTGGCTCCGAGGCTGGGTTGCCCTAAACACTTGAAGTCCCAGGAGGTCTCCCCAGGAGCCTAGAGCCAGGAGAGGAGGGCAGGGAGGCAGGCAGGGGTGTGACCGCACTCCAGTCGGGTAAAAGGAAGCTCCGGACAGGAATCGGCCAGGCTTTGGCTTTCTGACGGGGATTCTGAGGCACTGAGGCTCACGGAGACGGTTCTATCACCCAGGAATGCCCACCTGGCAGCCAGGTGAGGTTGAGGACCTCACTCCTTCTGTAATATTCTCTGTGGGGTCTCCCGAAGTGCCTGAAACCCCACTGTTGGTGCTGCTTGTCTGGAGAGGCAGCATCTCTCTCTGAACCCCACTGTTCCAACTCCAACTGCCTCCAGGAGAGGAGACTCACACCCAGATCTTGTTTCATGTATATATTTTATTTCTCTGAAGCTAATAATAGCCTTTTAAAAAAAGTGTCCTATCTGCATTGTCTGTTTCTTCAAGTTGCCTTTTTTTTTTTTCCTGTTAGTTTACTTGTTTAGAACTGTCTTTCCTTTTAGAGGTTTTTCTCAGTTAATTCACTCAACATAAATTTACTTCCATGTGTTGAAAGGGAGACCCCTCTACTAGGGAAGAAGCCTGTTGAAGGCAGACAACTTGTTCTCCCAGTTACTGTTAACCCCTGGCCCAGAGAAGATGCTCAATAAATATCCCTTGACTCAATGAGTGAGTGAGTTGGGTGAGCATCAGATGCCAGAAATGAAAGCACTTTGGAGGTTCCCTTCTTCACACCCTCTTGTACAGATAGGGACTCTGGGTCCAGACCAGGTTCCTTAGGACAGGACGTTTTAAGGCTATCTCACACAATGTAGGGGATCCACTTCCCATGTGGCGCTAGTGGTAAAGAACCCGCCTGCCAGTGCAGGAGACATAAGATGTGTGGGTTCTATCCCTGGGTTGGGAGGGAGTGACCATCCATTGCAGTACTCTTACCTGAAGAATCCCATGGATGGAGGAGCCTGGCAGGCTACAGTCCACAGGGTCGCACGACTGAACACATGAGCATGGGTAGGGGGTCCACACTCTGTTGGGTGTGTGAACATGTTACCAGCCTTCCTGGGGGTCCTTGAACCTCATTCCACATTGTCAAAGACCTTGATGGTAACCCAGCACCAGGCCACCCTCAGAATCCCATGCAGAATAGCTGAGGAGGGGGTGCGGGGACAGGGGCTATGGCAGGAGAAGCAAGAGTAACCTGCCTACCCAGGCAGAATCGAGTCTGCACCTATCAGTCACTGACAACCCTTCCCCATCTGCCCAGATCCCATCACCTCCTGAGGGTAAAAAGCGGGCAGCATGACCCACCTCTCCCAGGAAGGACAATAGGTCAAGGGCCACCAGGACCAAGTGGGCCTCTACCAAGAAGCATCTCGTGTCCTCCAAGGCGCCTCACAGTGGGCCACATAGAGCCACCCACCAAAGAGCCTGAGAAGTGGTGGCCCGCCTCCAAGGGCAGGACTTACCACCTCCTAGGCAGCCCCTCTGCTCTCTCCGGGTGCCATCATCTTATCAAGTTCTTCCTGCAAAGCCTGTCACACAGGAGATGATGTGAGCAGGTAAGGACACAGCCAGGAGTCAGCTCCCCTTTCTCTTCCCAGGCCAGGAGCTCCTTGGGGGCCTGGAGATGGCGGTCCTCGGTGAGTGTGCAGACACCCTGACTGTCCCCAGATAACAGATGCGGGCACAAAGGCCCAGGACTAGAGAGCATCTCTCAACCCCAAACCTCTGCACCATCCCTGGATACCCGGCAGCCCTTCAACAGTGGAAGGGAGAATTGGGAGGTGGGGAGTGGAAGGGAAGGAGCCAAGCCTGGAAGCCCTTCCTGCCTGCCCCAGCCTGGCTCCTGTGGGCCTCAGGGTAGAGTGCCTGGCAGTCCTGGGATGTGGGGCTTTAGGTGTTAAAATCCAGTCTCAGGCCAGCTGGAACAGCTGATCGTCTTAACAGGGGAGGTGGTGCTCGCCTCTTCCCAGAGTTTTTCTTCCGGTTCCCCCTTCTCCAGCCTTCCTCGGAAGCCCAGCCCTCCTTCCTCCCATCCCTCCAGCCTCTCCTTCCCACTGGGCGGCCAATCCCTCCCCAGATGCAGCGGCTGAGCCCGCCTGAAGCCCCCACCCCAAAGAGGCCTCACTCCCCGCTGGGTGACCAGAGCCACGTCAGCTTTTCCTGGAAGGCAAAGAAAGATCTTGGAGAGAGAGAGAAAGAAAACAGAGTGAGAGGGATAGAGCCCAGCAGAGAGGGAACCAGAGAGAAGCTGAGAGACCAGGGAAAGAGAGACAGAGACGGGGGAGGGGTGAAAGAAAGCACAGACTCACCAAGAGCCAGGGTTAGAGCTGAAGGTAGAGAAAGGAAGACACAGAAAAAGAGGTGGAGAGAGAGGGTCTGGTGGGCCCCGAAATCAGCTTTGAGAGGAAGGAGACAGAGGGCGCTCAGATGCGTGGGCAGCCTTGGTGGTAGGGCTTTGCCCTCCTGCCAAGAGGGTGGGTGGGTCTTGATCCCAACCTCACTGTCTCTCCACACAGCTTGTGGGAGTAATTGGGAGGGAGCTCAGCTGCTCCTGGAGGGACTTGGGTAAGCCTGTGGGTCTCCCTGGAAGGAGAGTCTGTCCTGGGCCATTGAGAATACAATTTCTCTGTTTCATGTGGGAGTCAGATGAGACTATCTGATGTCCTTCAGCCCTGATGTTCTAGAATTTCTCATGAATCCCTCCTTCACATGAGGAGTTTGTGTGCATGCGTGTGTTATTCCACAATCATTTCTATTTACATGCACTGTGCTGGTTTTCCATGTGTGCTTGTTGGTACGTGCACCCTGCAGGTATGAGGGGTAGATAGCTTGAGCGTCAGCTCCTCGTGGGGGCTCCTGAGGCTGTAACTGGGGGCATAGGCCAGGCCCCATCTTCTCACCTCCGCCCAGAGGCCCCCACCCAGACAGAGCATGCCTGGCCCCTGGCTGACTCTACTCCTGTTCCCTTTCCCACCCTCCACCTTCCTCTCCATACA
Organism: Okapia johnstoni; assembly: GCA_024291935.2. NCBI lineage: Eukaryota > Metazoa > Chordata > Mammalia > Artiodactyla > Giraffidae > Okapia > Okapia johnstoni. Next base: position 30,358,140 of record CM044326.1, read on the forward strand.
CCCTCCCCATTGCTCAGGTGTGAGGGTCTCTCCCTTCTCTTCTTTGGTTTCACTTCCTCAGACCATGAAAACCAGAAAGTGTCTCCATGATCTGCCCCACCCCCGACACTGCTCAGCTTCTCATATCACCTGCTCCCACCTTGGGGCCCTGCTATTGCTCTTTTCTCAAACTGGACTCTGTAGGGCTCACTTCCTCTATCTCTGGAGACTTTCAAATACCAACTCCCCAGATCTTCCCCAGCCACCATATTGTCACTCTGTCCCCTCAGTTCAGTTCAGTCAGTTCAATTGCTCAGTCGTGTCTGACTCTTTGCAGACCCCATGGACTGCAGCACACCAGGCCTCCCTGTCCATCACCAACTCCTGGAGTTTACTCAAACTCATGTCCATCGAGTCGGTGATGCCATCCAACCATCTCATCCTCTGTCGTCCCCTTCTCCTCCCTCCTTCAATCTTTACCAGCATCAGGGTCTTTTCAAATGAGTCAGTTTACATCAGGTGGCCAAAGTAGTGGAGTTTCACCTTCAACATCAGTCCTTCCAATGAATGTTCAGGACTGATTTCCTTTAGGATGGATTGGTTGGATCGCCTTGCAGTCCAAGGGACTCTTAAGAGTCTTCTCCAACACCAGAGTTCAAAAGCATCAATTCTTTGGCACTCAGCTTTCTTTGTAGTCCAACTCTCACTTCCATACATGACTACTGGAAAAACCATAGCCTTGACTAGTTGGACCTTTGTTGGCAAAGTAATGTCTCTCCTTTTTAATATGCTGTCTAGGTTGGTCACAACTTTCCTTCCAAGGAGTAAGTGTCTTTTAATTTCATGGCTGCAGTCACCATCTGCAGTGATTTTGGAGCCCCAAAAAATAAAGTCTGCCACTGTTTCCACTGTTTCCCCACCTATTCGCCATGAAGTGATGGGACCGGATGCCGTGATCTTCGTTTACTGAATGTTGAGCTTTAAGCCAACTTTTTCGCTCTCCTCTTTCACTTTCATCAAGAGGCCCTTTAGTTCTTCTTCTCTTTCTGCCATAAGGATGGTGTCATCTGCATATCTGAGGTTATTGATATTTCTCCCAGCAATCTTGATTCCAGCTTGTACTTCCTCTAGCCCAGCATTTCTCATGATGTACTCTTCATATAAGTTAAATAAGCAGGGTGACAATATACAGCCTTGATGTACTCCTTTTCCTATTTGGAACCAGTTTTGTTGTTCCATGTCCAGTTCTAAGTGTTGCTTCCTGACCTGCATACAGGTTTCTCAAGAGGCCGGTCAGGTGGTCTGGTATTCCCATCTCTTTCAGAATTTTCCACAGTTTATGGTGATCCACACAGTCAAAGGCTTTGGCATAGTCAATGAAGCAGGAATAGATGTTTTTCTGGAACTCTGTTGCTTTTTTGATGATCCAGCGGATGTTGGCAATTTGATCTCTGGTTCCTCAGCCTTTTCTAGAACCAGCTTGAACATCTGAAAATTCATGGTTTACGCATTGTTGAAGCCTGGCCTGAAGAATTTTGAGCATTACTTTACTAGCGTGTGAGATGAGTGCAATTGTGCAGTAGTTTGAGCATTCTTTGGCATTGCCTTTCTTTGGGATTGGAATGAAAACGGACCTTTTCCAGTCCTGTGGCCACTGCTGAGTTTTCCAAATTTGCTGGCATATTGAGTGCAGCACTTTCACAGCATCATCTCTGAGGATTTGAAATAGCTCAACTGGATTTCCATCACCTTCACTAGCTTTGTTCATTGTGATGCTTCCTAAGGCCCACTTGACTTCATATTCCAGGAAGTCTGGCTCTAGGTGAGTGATCACACCATCGTGATTTTCTGGGTCGTGAAGATCTTTTTTGTACAGCTCTTCTGTCTATTCTCACCACCTCTTCTTAATATCTTCCGCTTCTGTTAGGTCCTTACCATTTCTGTCCTTTATTGAGCCCATCTTTGCATAAAATGTTCCCTTGGTATCTCTAATTTTCTTGAAGAAATCTCTAGTCTTTCCCATTCCATTGTTCTCCTCTATTTCTTTGCACTGATCACTGAAGAAGGCTTTCTTATCTCTCCTTGCTATTTTTTGAAACTCTGCATTCAAATGGGTATATGTTTCCTTTTCTCCTTTGCTTTCCACTTCTCTTCTTTTCACAGCTATCTGTAAGGCCTCCTCAGATAGCCATTTTGCTTTTATGCATTTCTTTTTCTTAGGGATTGTCTTGATCCCCGTCTCCTGTATATGGTCAAGAACCTCTGTCCATAGTTCATCAAACTATGAGTTTATCAGGCACTCTATCAGATCTAGTCTCTTAATTGTATTTCTCACTTCCACTGTATAATCATAAGGGATTTGATTTAGGTCATACCTGAACGGTCTAGTGGTTTTTCCTACTTTCTTCAATTTAAGTCTGAATCTGCCCCCTCACCCTGCCTTATTCATCCCTCTCCTTCTTCTTCTTTTTTTTTTTCGCTGCAAGCCTGTGAGATTTACAGGATTTTAGCTCCCTGACCACAGATTGAACCAGGCCATGATAGTGAAAATCCTAAACCACTGGACCACAAGGGAATTCTCTGTCCCTCTTCCTAACACCTTTGACATATATCAGTGTAATTCTTGTCCATCTCCGTGGTCTGAATATGAGCTCCACGTGAGGGGGTACTTGGTTCTGTTTATTGCAATACCCCCAGCAACTGCCAAAAGGTCAGTCACTTAGTAGGTGCTCAATAAATAGTGTTGAATGAATTAATGAAGAAACACCTCTAGGCTCCTAGCAGGAAGCCTCTACCCCCAGCCCTCTGTCTGCCCAGTGTCTCACCAGACCCTCCCTTCTGTGTGGCACTGTCCTCTCTGTCACTGGACACTCTCTAGCTGGCCTTTCTGGTCCCTACCTCCTAGCACCATCCTCACTACCCTCTCCTGACCTTTCCCTTAGTTCACAGGGACCATTTTCAGCAGCAGAGCCAATTGGGACATATTTCATTGGATTTATTTTTGTTCTTCTGCAGGCCAATCCCACAATTTCCAGAAATTCAGACCTTGGTCACACACACAGGGCACATAGCAGATGTCCAGTTTTCAGCCCCAGCCCTTCTCCAAGGCTATAGGTGGGATTGGGGAGTGCTGTGAATGAATGAGGCTTTGAATCTAATGTTCCAGACTGGGACCAGAGTTATAGGGTCAGGATACCTGTCCCTAAGTAGCTCTAGGGTGCTAAAACAGGCCAAAGGCTATTTGTTAGGGATCAGCTTGAAAGGCTAGCTTTGGATGAAGGTGCAGATTTAGAAGGTGGGACAGGAGTATTTTAAAACCAGGTCTGAAGCAGGGTCTGGGATCCAGAATGGGAGAGTAGCAACGGTCCCTGTGCTATTGGAAAGCGGAATCCTCGGCAGTAGGCAGAAGACTACAAAGTAATGTAAACAGACCAAAGGAGAAACAGGGAGACAAGGGCAGAGAGAGAAAGAAGAGAGGAGGGAGCAAGCAGAGCCGGAGCCATGAGAGAACAGGGTGGGAAAGGTGGTGACAGCCAGGAGGAGCGTGGAGTATCTTGCCAGCAGCAGAAAGCTCTCCGGACACCTGCTTCCCATTAAAAGGCCAGGCTGCAGCACCATTTCCATGTAATCCTGCTCCACACAAACCTGCAGGAAGAGGTTTCAGGCAGGGCAGCAGGCTTCTCCCAACCTTGAGAGGCTTCCTGGAGGGTACCAGTGGGAGCATCACCTGGAGATGGAGGGAGGACAGGAGTTCCTGCTGAGGCCACTGACCGTGGGGAAGCAGGGCCACAGGGCTGTGCTGACCTCAGCATAAGGCCGCCTCTCAGGGGAAGACAAGAAAAGGAGACAGGTGGCTGGCCAAGCTGGGGAGATGGCCTTGGCTGCAGAGAACTCTGGGAGAGAGCCAGGCAGGACAGAACGCTGTACCGCGTAGGGGTGTAGGGGTTAGGAGGAGAGGGGTGAGCTGGGGGTCAGGAAGATTTGAGAGAGGAGCTTGGAACTTGAATGATTTTTCATAACAAAGAATGCAAATCATACAGCAGAAAATCAAATGGACAGAGAGGCTTAATATAAAATATTACAGTTCTCTGCCTCCCATCCTTCCCTCCCCCGTCCTCCCCAGAGGCAACAAGTTGGGATGGTTTCTGTTTTTAGTTCTGCTGTGGTTACACACATCAGACCTGCCCAGAACGTTTGCAGAGCCTGGAACAAGGGTACACTGGGGGCGCACATACCGTATGTCTAAATATTTGGAAGTTGTAAATTCTGCAAACTACATAATATGTTCTATTCTCCTACCTTGAAAAATGTACTTTCATAAACACTTGAAGGCCAAGTTCAAATTTAGAATTCTTGTCCTCTTTGGAGTCCTAGAACTAGACAAGCAGGCAAGGCCCACCCACCGTCTCCCACAGACCCCAGCTGACAGCGGTCCTGTTTCTCTTCCCACCCCAGGCTCCATCCTGTACCACGAGGGGCTCTATGCAAAGAGAAGTGAACGCCCCAGTCCCCACACCCAAGCTCTGTCCACATCCCCTGCCTCCCTCAAACTGACTCAGGCAGGCCTCAGGGGACACACACCCTGGTGTAGCTTTCCCTCAAGAGGAGTGGTTAGGGTGAGAAGACTTACAGAGGCCCTGGAAGTAGGTTTCAGGCTGTTCATTTGGGCAGTGAATTCCAGGGTCCCAGGTCTAGAAGTGGGGTGCAGGCTCTAGGTGGAAAAGTCCCCCCTTGAGAGGCATAAACAAGATGAGATTGCTAGATAAAATACAGGATGTCCAATAAACAACAATAATTTTTTTGTGTAAGTATGGCCCTAATACTACATGGGGCATATATAAGTGTGGGCCATACTTATATTGAAAAAAAAACAGAGCAACAACCATATTTGTTATCTGAAATTCTCCTAACCATGGCAACTCTAGGCTAGAGTCAGAGCAGAGCCTTCAAAAGTGCAGGGCTAGTTAAAATAGTCCTGGTTCTTCTGTTGGTTGCATTTGTGCTCTAAATAGTACCTCTTCCTTCCTACTCCATAGAGTGGTACTGTGTGCTATGCTTTGTCACTCAGTTATGTCTGGCTCTGCGACCTGATGGACTAGCCCACTAGGCACCTCTGTCCACAGGGATTCTCCAGGAGGGAATACTAGAGTGGTTTGCCATACCCTTCTGCAGGGGATCTTCTCAACCCAGGGACTGAAACCAGGTCTCCTGCATTGCAGGCAGATTCTTTATCATCTGAGCCACCAGGGAAGGAGACACCATCTAACGCCTTCCCACTATACAAAATGAGAAATTTACCACTCCTTTCTCTCCTCTTCCCCCCCCCACACTCATCTACCTCTCAATCTGTCTGTAACAGTCTGCCATTTTAAAAGAATGATGATATTTAAATGCTGTGATGAAGTCGTAATTATGACAGTTGCATTTTGTCCTTAGATCGGCTTTAAAAGTTAAGAAAAATCAATAAACCAATATTACTAGGAGTATAGTTCACTGCTGAGCGAAGGAATATGTACCAAAGGATGATTTCCTTCCCTTCTGATCTGAGGTCGTGATGCCTAGGGCATTTAAAGGGTGGCTAAGAATGTCTCAAGGTCACATGTATTCGGTTTTCTTAGGCTCTATCAAGTACTCAAAGGCTTGCCACATTTTCATTTGCTTTATATTTGGCTGATGGCTTTTTTTGGTACAGCTTTTGATTTTCATGGATTTTCTAATTGCTTTCTTTATTCCTATTGTCAAAAGAATAATGTGCCTTCACCAAATGCTAAAAATGACCCCGCTTTGTATAGTCTCCTTGTGCTGACATTGCCTCGTATTAAAAGCCCCTACTTTCCTTAATGACTTGCTTTATTGACATACGAGCTGCTTCTATTTATTTTTGCTTTTCAAGCAGCTGGAAGCCCTTTGAAACCCTGATGCCTTGTTCAGTTATAGAGCCCAGAATGAAGCCAGGCTTGAGAGGGCACCACTGACTTGATGGACATGAGTTTGAGCGAGCTCTGGGAGTTGGTAACGGACAGGGAAGCCTGGAGTGCTGCAGTCCATGGGGTCGCAAAAGTCAGACATGACTGAGCGACTGAACTGAACCGAGAGGGCATCTAATCAAAAGACCCCTTTAGAAGCCCCAAGCTCCTCCCTGATACTCCATCATAATGTTCCCTCTAGAACACCATCAATTCTGGGGAAATTTTTACTCCAAAGAGGCCCATCACTTTGGAGAATTTTGAGGGTATCCTTCTTAGAAGAACTCCAAACACTATTAGTGGTTTCTGGAGCCCTGTGCCCAGCCCCAGTTCAGTGACTGCCCTCAGGAAGCTTCCAATCTGTTGGTTTATCTTGCCACTACATGAGGCTCACACATGAGGAAAAACCCAACAGCCCATCCCAAAGAATGAGAGATCTTCTCTGGCTCTTCTCCTTACCACTTCCTATTGGACACTTGAGACCGCTCCCAAGAAGGAAGGCTGGTTGCTGGTGGGAAGAGGGCAGAGAGGGGTTGGGAGGGCACATTGACTGACCTGCTCCTCTTTAGGGTGTATGAACCACTAGGGGATACCCCAAAGGTCAGGGTGGGGGCACTGAACTCGGAGGCAGTGTTGCCAAAATCTTGGCTCTTTGTGAACCAATGCCAAACAGAAATAAGGAGACAGAGTTATGGAGGAGAAGGAAAGAGTGGCTTTTTTACTTTGCCAGGCAAAGGGGGAACACAGTAGGCCAATGCCAGAAGAACTATACCCCATGTCCCCAGAGAGTAGGGAGAAGTTATATAGTCAGGCCGGAGAAGGCAATGGCACCCCACTCCAGTACTCTTGCCTGGAAAATCTCCATGGATAGAGGAGACTGGTGAGCTACAGTCCATGGGGTCACAAAGAGTTGGACACAACTGAGTGACTAAACACAGAGAAGGGAACACTGAGGCTCAGGTTAAGAAATTCATCAACGTCCCCTTGCTTAGGAAATAAGGGAACCATAGTGCAAACTCTCTCCAGTTCTCAAGGGGCCTGACATTCTGGATCAATTGTGGCTTCATCAGGAAAGAGGAGGATAAGAGACGTAAAGGTGAAATTTGACCAAAATCCCAGCCACCAGAGGGCCAGTGTGAGGAAGGGAGCCAGGCCCCAACAGCCCACTGGCTTTTCTCATGTGGGCACCTAGGAGCCGGTGAAGATGCTTGGATGTGAGAACTACAGGACAAGAGCTGGGATTTGTGAATTCGGCATCTAGTGGAGAGGAGATAGATTAGCAAGGCGTGAGAGAAGGGGGCTGGGGTGCAGGGAGAGTTGTCAGGAGGTTGTGTCAATCACCCAGAGGAGACACAGTAGGAAGAGGGGAGTAGTGGAGTGAGCAGGGGTGAGAGGCAGTGAGAAAATGACCAGATGGAAACAGGGTGGGCCTGGGCCTGGGGTTGTTGCAGGAAGGGGGACCCCTTCCAAGGCCCGAGAGTGGGTTCTTGTCTAACACTCGGAAATGAATTGTCTGCAGAGACACATGTGTTGACAAAGAAAGAGACTTTATTGGGAAGGGGCGCCCGGGCAGAGAACAGAAGGGTAGGGGAACCCCAGAGAAGTGCTCTGCCTCATGGCTCTCAGTCTCAGGTTTTATGGTGATAGGATTAGTTTCTGGGTTGTCTTTGGCCAGTCATCCTGACTCAGGATTCTTCCTGGTGGCACACACATTGCTCAGCCAAGATGGATTCCAGCGAGAAGGATTCTGGGAGGTGGTAGGATGCATGGTGTCTCCCTTTGACCTTTCCTAAACTCTGCCAGTTGGTGGTGGCTTGTTAGTTCCATGTTCCTTACAAGGACCTCCTGTCGTAAAATCACTCACACAAATGGTTACTATGGTGCTTGGCCAGGGTGGGTGGTTTCAGTCAGTGTGTTTCTGCTGACAAGGTGAGCAAAGGGGCTTTCCATGGGCTGGCAGAGAGAGCAGTTACTGCTTCTGAGCAAGGTTCACAAAGTATGGTGAGAGGGAGCAGCTTCAGTGGCCCAGAGACCCTTGTTCATTCACTCCGCAGCATCCTCTGGGCTCCTGTGATGAGGCAGTTTCTGGGGACAGAGGGCATGGGATGAGATGGATAGCAGGCTGCCTTCATAAAGTTTATGAAAGTCCCTGAGAGTGAACTCTCTGAGCAAGAGTTCTTCCTCTCTCCCCCATTCCTTCTTTCCTTTTGAGAACTTGTAGGGTTGCCGGTGTGAGCTTCTAGGGGAGAGGAGAGTCTGGCTGATCCCCCTTCCTGTTCCTTCCCAACCACAAGCTGATTCTTTACCCAAAGTCACGTACATTCCCCAGGGTCCTTCCCACATCTGTCCCATTCTCTAGTTTCACTGGGGGACTTCTTTTCTTTATGTTTTCTTTTTGTCTCAGTTCCATTCAAGGCAGTTGTGCATGTCCATCAGAATGACTGCTGTGAAATGTTAAAGCAGTGAAATAGCACTATTCACCTATTAGAATGGCTGAAAAGGAATATGTTTTTTAAAGAACACTAAAATAATCAGGTGCTTGCTGGGATGCTGAGCAGCTCGTACATGGCTGGGGAACTCCAAATGGCACAGCCACTTTGGGAAACAATACAAGAGCTTACCTTTATATTTAGTGTACACCTATCAATTCTACTCTTAGGGAGGTACTCAATAAAAATAAAAAATACATGTTCGTATGAAAACCTGCATGCATATGTTTAAAATAGCACTATTCATAATCACCCAATACTGAAACAACATCAGCTAGTGAATGAATTAAAAGAAACAACAGGCATATATCCATAATATGGAATACTTCCTAGCAATAAAAAACATTGAACAACTGATACACATGACATGGATGAATCTCAGAACCATTATGCTGAATGACAAACAGGATGAACAACTTTTCAGAAAGACAGTCCAAGACAGCTGTGCCATACCAGACCAAAAAATAAATTTATAATAATATCCTATGTAATAAATAATTATATACATAGGAGCTATTACTTTTTAAATTTTACTATACAAATATAAAAATAGGTGTTTATTTGAAATTATGTATTATTCTATATTGTTTACTGTCTGTTACACAAAAGCTATTATTTAAACAATAGTATCAATGGTGGTCATTAATAGTAGACCTAGGCATGTAGTAAATGTGAGAAAAACTATAAAAATATTTTTGTACTGTTTCTATCCTCTGACATAGCAGTTTATCTTTTTAAACTCCGTTGGATATTTAAATTTTATAGGCTAGTTATATATTCTTAAGATACATACATGTAAGACTTCTAAAAGGAATATTCTATAAATATAATAGTATCAGTTAAATAAAACAGATATTACCTGTGTTTAATAAAAAGTAACAAAGATGTTTTTCCTTTATCCCATGATATGGTAGCATAGTTTTACTCTTTCAGCTTCTTTTACCAATGACACCTCTCTGAATTGCCTGCAGCCTTTATGACAGCCTTCATTTCCTTTATGTAGTGGTGAAATGGAATAGAGACAAATAGAGTTTAAAAAGTTAAACACTTTGACCTGCAGTTCTGCTCTTCTCAAGCCTGCACTACACAGGGTCCTAGTGTCGGCTCAATGTGACAATGTTGTGCTAGGTAGCCTCTCAAGAAAAGTGTGTGAGCCTGGAATACTTAGGATTTTACTTATTTGCATCAGCAGAAATTTGAACTTATAGAAATTAATTTCCACCTCTCAGATATGCCCTTTCTCTTTGTACCTACAAGCTCGTTTTGGGAGACCAGCTGTTTGTCAGTCCTTTGTGTCTATAAATTCATCCCATATGTTCTCCATGTCTAAAACATCCATCACTTTATTTTATTTTATTTAGATACTTACTAATCTGATTTGTTTATCTGTGTCTGGTCTTAGGTGCAGCATGAGGGGTTTTTGGTTGTGGCATGTGGGCTTTTCTCTAGTTACCATGCAGCATGTGGGATCTTAGTTCCCTTGCCAGGGATTGAACCCACGTCCCCTGCTTTGGAAGGTGGATTCTTAACCACTGGACTACCAAGGAATGTCCATTGTTTTAAAACATCTTGAAGCATATCGAATGTCATCACAAGTTAAACCTCTTTTCTCAGGAAAAGTGGTTCTAAAGCACAAAGGTGATTTGAACTTGTGAAACTGAATTTGGATTTCAAATGAGTGACGGCAAAAGAATTCTGAAAGTCCTGTTCAACTTGGCTGTCCTTTACTGATAATAATTTTTTGAATTCTGAAGCAGTCTCACTTCCAAGAAATGAGTTGTTTTTTTCATTGGATGAGTTTCTGTTCAACCTGCACCTGAATGGAACTAGTCAGGTGCACTCAGTTCATCCTTTTCTGCAACTTCTTCAAAGATCATCAGACAGTTTTGGAGAAATGGCATATAGATTTCCATTTCACAGTAACCCCTTTCTCCACTCTCATCCTCAGTATATTTGAGGAGGGGTGGTTGTCAAGGGTATGCTGCACAGCTTTCAGGATCTCAGTTCCCTGACCAGAGATTGAACCTGGGCCACGGCAGTGAAAGTCTAGAATCCTAACCACTAAGCCATCGGGAATTCCCTCTCAGTGTATTTCTAAGTTAGAGAAGGACATTCTTCTGGTCCCACACTTGGAAAGTGTTATTTTATAGTAGGTCAATAGTTTAACATCTATTCCATAAGACGTCTTGTAAGCGTATGCCTAAGGAGCTATCTTCTTCTGCTTCTATAGATTAAAAATCTCATTGAGTGCTTCTTCATGCTTTCAGAAAATGGAAAAGTGACCTAAACTTTCATTATGAAAATCTCAATATCCTAGGTAAGCAAATCAAACCTCTTTTTAGCAGTGTTATGTAAAAGATGTACAGGACATTTAGCCTGGTAAGATTTTAAAATTTCTCTTTGGTGAGAAGTTCACAGACTAAATGGAATTTTTCAACATTTACTTTTGCACTGTTTGCCAATATGCCGACAGACGAGCAAAGTTAGCATTTAGACAAGATAACAATCTTTTGTTTCATATGAACTGTGATTTCACTAAGATCTTCAAAGAAATCAGGAAAACAATTTAAAACTCCATCTTTCAACTCAAAATACCACAGACCTCAGGAGAACCTGTTTGGGTTACCGTGTTCAGCACATTGCTAGATGTGTTACTGAATGTGTGCATGTTGGAACAGCCCACAGAATCCGCTCTGCCCCGCAAAGGGCCAACACATCTGTTAAACAAAATTTCCCCAAAGAACATTTTCGTCACAACCTCTGAATCAGGAAATGTAACTTAGTTTCACAGGACAATCAAGAAAACAGCACTATCATAAGTGATGCACCCAGTCTAATTCAGCAGCTGCCATGTTCACTCGAGCATTGGTATCTTTGGGGAGATGAAAACTCCTGATTGATTTAGAAGTAACTGTCGCATCCCAGACTTGTGAACAGATCCTTCCCTTCCCCAGCCAGGCTGCTGTGCTTAGCCAGGGAGGTACTCCCCTCCATTACAGAGACCTCAAAAGAGCATCTCTTGGAACAAAACAAGAATGTGTCACCTCCCCACACTAGAGCAAGGTTTCAGGATGACTTTTCCAGATTGATGCACAGCTAGTCAACTGTGTAGCGGGAAAGGTAGGAGGTGATGCTCTAATTGGTGTCACTGCTTCTGGGCCTTACACGTGACTGAGAGATGTGGAGGAGTGTTCTACCAATACAATGTGAGCAAGGGGAGGGTTTCACTAACACAGTATCCTCAGTGCTCTGCACTGGGGAGGTGAGTAGGGAGAGTGAGCAGATGCAGCTACAGGGATGCAGCCCACATTGTGGAAGAGGGAGCATGTTTGGTGCATAGATCAGTTGCACCTTTTAAAAAAAGATTTATTTATTTACTTATTTTTTTGGCCACTCTGTGTAGCATGTGGGATCTTAGTCCCCCAACTAGGGATCAAACCAATGACCCCTGCAGTAGAAATGCAGAGTTTAATCACTGGACCACCAAGGAAGTCCCCAGTTACACCTTTGTCATCAGTTACCCGTGGGCAGGCCTCTTTCTGCTCCATTCAGTTGCTCCTCTCCCATCCTCCCGTGGGGAATAGGAAGATGCTCTGTCAGATTGGGTGGACCAGGCAGAGGTCAGCTGGTTGGAAAGGGGCTGGGCCACCAGACTATAGGTTTGCTGCAAGTGAGGCCAATGAGAGGAGAAAGGTAACCCCCCGCCTGCAATCACAGGGACCCCACACCAGGTGAGGGGGAATATCTCTTGCCATTAATAATTATGTTGTTTCCAGCTGTTCTAGAAACAGCTCAGAGAAGGAATAATCAACTAAAAATGGATTTAAATGACTTTTTTAAGTAAAGGGGAGAGAAAAATCCATCGAAATTAATATCAGGGCATAAAAATGCATAGAGATGGGTATGTGTTGGCAAAAGCTCACCGTGGGGAAAACCAGTGATTGGGGATGTTTGGTGACTAAGGACATTCATGTGTGCCCGAATTGCTTTGGACAAATCTACTTTTTTGCCACAGTGGAATGCTGGTTCAGTTAGACAATGTTTTTCCACACCTCTCAGAATTTCAGACACCAGGGAGCTGGCAGAGATGTGGGATTTGTCTGGGAGATCCCAGATATGGGATCCAGAAATAGTCCAGAGCCTGTCAAGAGTGATGAAAAGATAAACAAGGCCTGACAAAGCCGCCAGGGGGTGGGGACTCGCCTTAGCAACAGCTTTGGGGGAAGGGTTGACAGATTTTAGCCGACTGGGCTTTGTCAAGAGCCGCTGAGACTAACAGACCAACTTCCTGCCTCAGTCTCTAGGGAGGGCTGAGCTGCTGCTGTTAACATATGTATCCAGCTGCAAGAAGTTAAGAGAAGGTAAAAGTGGAGAAAGCAAGGCAAACGAGACAGAGAACTCAGTAAGTGGCAAGAATGTTTGCATCTCCAGCTATTGTTTTTGCTTCATGTGAGACTGTCCTCATTAACCATGTGACTCCGCCATTGTCACCCAGTCACTGCCTCCTGCAGGAGTAAGGAGATCTGCTTCTAAACAATGTAGTTTTTTTAAGTAACTCAAAATTTCTCACTTTGATTACACATATTTCCGAGGTAGAAGATGTATTTCCAGAATCGCTAGTAGCTATAGGTTTGAACAAGGAGAACTTAACTTCTAGGGCAAAGAGGGACAAGGTGCCAGGTGTCCCAATCTCTTCCTCCATCTCCTGAGTTCAGCAACTGTTCATTTGTTCATTCATTCATTCAGGAAACACCTACTCAATGCCGATAATGTTTCAAGAGAAGTCTAAGTTCATGGAAAGAAAAATAAGGGGCTAGTCCCACTCCCTGTAGAGAGTTTACCTTCCAGGTTTCTGATGTTATCCAAGTTTTTAGTTCAGCAAATGATAATTATGTCTTGTCAAATAAATACAAATCTAGACTTAGGTAAGAGACTTAGATAGAGACTCTAATTAGAAAAACTATTGCAATAGGGAGAACATTCATCTCAGAAAGCTGCAAACATCTTAAAATCAAACAGAAAAGGGATTTTGGTTTATAGGGTAGAGGAGAGCCAAGAAGCGATAAGCAGAATCTTTGGAGGGAAAGCTGAAATGCAAGGGGAAATACCAGTGAGGTTTGGCAGGAAAAGTGTTCCACTGTGGTCTGGCAATTCCCAGGAGAGGCGAATGGGGGAGGGGAGCAGATCACAATGTTTCTGTGCTTGCACAGGCTTGGGGGAAAGCAGGGATCAGGGGCCTGGAATGCAAAGAGAAGCCTGCCTAAAATGTGGTCAAGGTAAAGCAGAGGGTTAGCAAGGGGCCACTGTGGATGCTTGGTCCATCTGCAGACACTTTCAATAAGTGCCAGGTGGGCGGCTGATAAGTGCAAGACCAGAGCTGACGAGCTGCACTCCTGCCATTTTCCAATAACCATCCACTCACACACCCACACACACAGAGGCTCATAGGGCTCCTATCCTGTTGTGATTTTGATTGCTTTATATTTTATATTTTTCTAGACCACAAGCAGTAGCTCCCCTTCCAATGGGTAAAATTCAACCTAATTACCCCCACAGCACACCCTCTAGCCAAAGAAAAATGAAGAAACAGGTTCACATATATTCTTCTGTCTCGTGGATAGAAAAGCCAGAAGAATGGAAATAGAATTTGTAACTTTTAAATCATGAGAAGAAAAATACAATAAATAAAACGTGACAAACTAACAAAAGGCAAGACATGGGAAGGGGGGGAAAAGCAAAAAAAAAAAAAAAACCATGGTAGGGAGAAAACTCAAAGTAAGGTGCTAGGAACAGATGCGAACATATTGGGCTTCCCAGGTGGCCCTAGTGGTAAAGAACCCGCCTGCCAAAGCAGGAGACATAAGAGACACAGATTCGATCCCTGGGTCAGGAAGATTCCCTGGAGGAGGGTATGGCAATCCACTCCATTATTATTGCATGGAGAATCCCATGGACAGAGGTGCCTGGTGGTCTATAGTCCATAGATTCACAAAGAGTTGGACACAACTGAAGCGACTTAGCACTCATGCATACCTGAACATATCACTAAGTACAATAAATTATGAGCAATTATCAATGAAAAGAAAGGCATTCAAACTGGGTTTTTAAAAATCTAGTTATATGTGATTGTGTGATTAACATGTATTAGGTTATCTACTGCTCCATGACAAACCGCTCCAAAACATAGTGGTTAATGACAAGAATGTTTCTCACAATCTTGTGGGTTGGCCATCTGGGCAGTTCTGCTGGTCTTGGCCTGGGATCACTGATGTGGCTGATGTCACTGGACAGCTTGACTAAGGCTGAAGAAACCGGGATGTCCACAGTCTGTGCATGGTCTTTGGTAATGGCTTTGGCGGGGTTCCTGGACTCTCTTCTATGCGGCCTCTCATCCTGCAGGAGATTGGCTGGACTTTGTCACAGCATAATGATTGGGTGGTTCCAAAGGGGCAAAAGAGGGAGCTTCAAGGCTTCTGAAGACTCATTCTCAGAAACCATAGCTACTTCTGCCACATTCTATCCATCAAAGTGGTCACAAGTCCAGAACATGCTGCTGACCGGTGTTAGCAGTGACTGCAGGGATATCTGGGATCAGATTAAGAATGTATTGAGCTGGGGGTACATTTAGTTTGGGTTCAGTTGACAGGGTAACAGGCAGGAAGGCCAGAGGTCCCCAAGCAGCAGGAGGAAATAAACTGCAAGTGGCAGGTGTTTTATTCCTTCTCTACACAAAATTAAAAGAGGCTTCTTTAATTCTGTGTTGAGGACACTTGGTTCTGCCTTGAGCTAAACAATGCGTTTTTCTTACGGAAATGTTTCTCTTCAGCTATATTAATGAAACTATGTATTTGCTTCGGAATCTGCCTTTCTTCAAAACGGTTCCACCTAAGACTCATTTTTTTTCTTTTCCCAAACCTTGGCCTGATAATGGCTCAACAAACCAGGATTCCTGTCAGTTGTTTTATGGCCGAGGATGACACACCTCGCGCCATCCTATCTCAAAAGTGCATATTGTGGGAGAGGGGGCTGGTGAAATTCCCTCAATCTTGAGGTGTCTCTCTTATCTGATTAATAGCTTTCTAACAGACATAACATACACTGGAGAAGGAAATTGCAACCCACTCCAGTATTCTTGCCTGGAGAATTCTAGGGACGGCGGAGCCTGGTGAGCTGCTGTCTATGGGGTCGCACAGAGTCGGACACGACTAAAGCGACTTAGCAGCAGCAGCAGCGACAGACATAAAACACCTTGCTAAAAACTAGCAAGGGGGCACTCTTTCTGTCCCCTTCTGATGTCTATGTCAGAAGCTTTCCCTATCTCCATTATACATTAATAAAACTTTGCTACACAAAAATCTCCGAGTAATCAAGCCTCGTCTCTAATCCCAAATCGAAATCCTCTCCTCTGGACGTCACGAATCCTGGTGTAACACACAGCTTGCAGCAGCAACCTTTCACAGTGACCTATATATTTTTATGTGGTTTTCAGTCACTTTCTTAAGCAGTTGTGATTACTCACATCTAATTGTAAAAATGGTGTTTGCGGGTGGGAAGAACTGGGAGATTGATATTTACATGTATATATTATTGACACTATGTATAAAATAGATAATCTACTGTATAGTACAGAGAACTTTACTCAGTGCTCTGTGGTGACCTAAATGGGAAGGAAATCCAAAAAAGAGGGGGTATACGTATATGTATAGCTGGTTCACTTTGCTGTGCAGCAGAAACTAATACAACATTGTAAAGCAATTGTACTCCAATAAAAATTAATAAAGAAAAATCATGTTTGGGAATACTTCCATCACCCACTGACATATCTGGCACTGACTTACCTGGCACTCTGACTGGAAGGTGCAAGGCCAAATATTGAATCATAATATATTCTGTGGCATCTGGCAATTACATAGGTGGGCAGAAGAGAAAAAACAAGGTTTGAGATGCATGGAACCAAAAGCTAGTCTGTAGGAAATTTCTCCCATCATCAGATGTACAAAATTACAAGGAAAGAGTTCAGTTCTCACTGAAGTTTGGTCAATGCCAATGGTGAATCCTATCAGGAATGTATCCAGTATTGCAAAATAGACCGATAACTTCCAAATACTAAGGGAAAATAATCTCAAACTTATAATTCCATACCAAGCCAAATTATTGATTAAATATCAAGGTAAATTTTTTTTCTTTTTGAGTGAGAACCACACGAAATGGAATTTTTCAGAGTCCATGTCTGTGGGACATAGAACTATAATAGTATTATAAATCTCAGGTCCAACTGTGTGAGGTCGCATGTTTTATGAATCTCAGCTAGAAATACTAGAAATAAATTTTGATTGAACATGCTACAGTTAAGACTGTTGTTATTGTTCAGTTGCTAAGTCACTGTCCGACCCTATGGATTGCAGCACACCAGGCTCCTCTGTCCTCCACTGTCTCCCAGAGTTTGCTGAAATTCATGTCTATTGAGACAGTGATGCCATCCAACCATCTCATCCTCTGCTGTCCCCTTCTCCTCTTGTCTTCAATCTTTCCCAGCATCAGGGTCTTTTCCAATGAATTGGCTTTTCACATCAGGCGGCCAAAGTATTGAAGCTTCAGCTTCAGCAAAAGCCCTTCTAATGAATATTCAGGGTTGATTTCCTTTAGGATTGGCTGGTTTGGTCTACTTGCAGTCCAAGGGACTCTCAAGAGTCTTCTCCAGCACCACAATTCGAAAGCATCAATTCTTTGGCACTCAGCCTTCTTTATGGCCCATACATGGCTACTGGAAAAACCATAGCTTTGACTATATGATTAAGACTGTATTACCTTTTTATTTTTTCAATGGAGAATATAAAATGTTACAAGATCATTACCACTAAGAAGCACTGGTGCCTTTGGAGTTGACTTGGCTGGGCTGAACTGTTTCCCAGAACTCCCTTTCTTGTATGCCTCCATTTGGGGTGGCCACAAGGGACACTTTGGAGGGATGCTTAGAGAGCTGGAGAGAAGCAGCAGCTACTTTGTAGCTCACACATACTGCTTCTTTCCAGTTGGCTCACCGCCTTGGTCTGCGGCAGCAGCCGGGCAGGCAACTGCACCCCCTTCCCCTAGAGCCTCTTCAGCTTCTCCAACTCCTGGGTCAGCTCTGTTTTTAGCTGTGTTTTTAGGGTACCAGCTTTTCCCCTAGGACATCCACACCATCAAAGTTGGGGACAGTTCCAGTCAGTCCTTGTGGGTCCCAGCTTATGCTCTGGGATGCCAGCTTGCCCATGCTATCTCCCATAAACCGATGGAAGTTTACATCCAGCTTCCTTTTCACCCTCCCTGCCCTGCAGACATCAGGCTCCAGCTGAAGATGCAAAGGCAACAGCCTTATACAGTCTGCTTAACCAGCTCCCATGATATGCAAAGTCAAAGCCCTCTAACAGATCTATAGATAGATAGAGATAAGACACATACATGGATAGATAGATGATAGGTATATGGATAGATAGTTAAAAGATACGTAGATGGATAGATGAATAGATGATAGATGGATAGATAGAAATTTTTCCTTCTAGTGAGATTGGTTTCTGATTGAGCCTCAACTAATACAGAAGGCATCAGAGACACAACCAAAATATCAGGAGGAAAACTGTTACAGAAGTATATCATACAGTTTAATGTTGGACTAATTTCCTGGATTTTGTCTTGTTTGTGGTATTTGTTACCATTTTCAAAAAATGCAAATTGTTGTGATTTCTTTTCTCA
This sequence comes from Okapia johnstoni, assembly GCA_024291935.2. NCBI lineage: Eukaryota > Metazoa > Chordata > Mammalia > Artiodactyla > Giraffidae > Okapia > Okapia johnstoni. Next base: position 30,376,306 of record CM044326.1, read on the forward strand.
CACTAAGTATTTTCTGTCATATTTAATCTTGTATAATTATATATCTTAGGCCCCATGAAACCAAGATCCTCTCCTACTTCTCTAGAGAAGGTGCTCCATCAAAAAGAGGGAATATACCAAGACGAAAAAGACCCAGGAAAGGGACAGTCCAACATCAGACAGGGCAAACTTGAGGATGATGGTACAGGGAAGTCCCCGGATGGCAACTGTGCAGCAGGCCTAGTGAGCAAGCAGCCTGGCCTGGATGGGAGCAGGAGGAAGGCGGGCTTCAGGGGAATATCTCCAGGGAAACAGAAGGAATGACCAAGTAACTCACTTTGAAGGACATACTGAGAGAAAATGTATATTTCTACAGTAAGTTTTAGGGTGTCCTCAGTTGCTAAGGCATGTCTGACTATGCTACCCCTTGGACTGTAGCCTGCCAGGCTCCTCTGTCCATGGAATCTTCCAGGCAAGAATATTGGAGTGGGGTGCTATATCCTCCTCCAGGGGATCTTCCTGACCGAAGGATAAAACTTGAATTCTTCTGCGTCTCCTGCGTTGGCAGAGTAATGGAAACAGACAAAACAAATAAAAAAACCCAAACAACCAAGGTAATTATCAGTTCCAGAGAGAACAAAAGGTTCTACAAGAAAAGAAATAGAAGCATAATTAGTTACAGGAAACAGCTGTGAATAATGTCTGGGTAATTATCATAATGTAAACACTGAACATTGATTTTAGCAAAAATGATAATTTAATCATATCAGAAGATAGAGGAGGTTGAGAGAGGGTATGTGAGAGAGCTAATTCTTCAACTTCCATAGAAAGTCAATAGGTAATACACAAAATTGAAAGAAATAACACAAAAGTATTTTTTTAATACAGTGGGAAATATTGGAAGAAGTAGCTGAAAAAATTGAAAGTGTTTGCCCTAGAGAATTGAAATCAGAACTATTTTTCATCATAAGCCTTAGAGAATTATTTCATTGAAAATTAATTTTAATAATAGAAAAACATACATTAGGTGTATACTTTTTGATTATTTTGTATTACAATTATTTATTTATTTATTTCTGGCTGCATTGGATCTTCATCGCTGCACGCGGGCTTTCTCAGCTGTGGCAGTGGGAACTCTTCTCTAGTTGCGGTGGGCAGGCGTCTCATCGAAGTGGCTTCTCTTGCTGTAGAGCACAGGCTCTAGGCGCTCAGACTTCAGTAGTTATAGCACTTGGGCTCAGTAGTTGTGGCCTGCAAGCTGTAGTTGCCCTGAGGCATGAAGAATCTTCCCAGACCGGAGATTAAACCCGTGTCCCCATTTGCAGAAGGATTCTTAACCACTGGACCACCAGAGAAGTCCTAGGTGTACACTTTTTTTAAAGTAGGAGTTGCAATATTAACATCAGAAAAAAATAAAATTCAAAGCAACCCACATTAAAAAAGGGAGACTATTTCATATTAATAGATGGTATAGTCCATCAGGAAGATACAATGGGCATAAACATGTATGCATCTACTAACACAGCTTTGACAGAAGTATAATGAGAAAAATCTACAATCAAAGTGGGAGATTTTTAACACATTTTTCAGCAGATGAGATCAGATAGCAAATAAGTAAGGATATCGATGGTTTGATAATAATTAAGTAGCTAGATGGAAAAATTTCCTAAAATATTTTACCCAATAATTGGAAAGTACATATTTTCTTCAAGAACACAGTAAGTGTTCTTCCTAAACTAAACTTTCTTAGGCCACAAAAGAAATCAATAAAGTTCAAATAGTAAAGCATACATGATACCTTCACAAACCACATATAATAAAATTAGGGTTTAAAAAAAAAATAGCCAAAAGAAACAACAGCAACAACAACCACAAAACAAAAATTGAGAAATTTAAAATGCACTTAGGAAAACTCTCAAGTTAAAGAGGAAATTCAAACTGCAATTGCAAACTTTTTTTTTACTGTGGTCAAATATATACACAACCTAAAATTTCAACTATTTTAAAGTGTACAACTCAGTGACATTAAGTTCATTCATAAGTTCATGCAACTATCACCACTATCCACCTCCAGAAGTTTTTTCATAATCCCATAATGAAACACAAACTTCTTATAAGAACAAAAGCATGACATAGAAAACTTGTGGGGTTTATCTAAAATGATGTGCAGAGAATCTATAACCTTCAAGGAATTTACTCAAAAGCAAAATTTTTCAGAAAAATAAGCCCAAGGAAAGTAGAAAAATTGGTAAAGATAAAAATCAGAAATTAATGAACTAAACAAAAAAAATAATAAAGTTGATTAATAAAAACAAAAGCCGTTTGCTCTTTTTAAAAGCCCACAACTTGAGAATCAGGTAAAAAGAAGAGACGTAAATAAACAATATTAGGAGCGATAATGAGGACTTGATCATGCGGATAAATAAATATAAGGCTTAGCTATAAAAAGAACATTAAAATATCTACCTATTAAATTACAAGGAATCTAAAAAAAAGTTCTTGGACTAAGTGAGTTCAGCAAGGTTGTAGAGTATAAGGCTGATGTACACAAATCATCACATTTAAAAAAATAATGTAAGTCATTAATTTATTTTCAGTTGTGCTGGGTCTTTGTTGCCGCACACAGGCTTTCCCTAGCTGTGCGAGTGGGGACTACTCTCCGGCTGCAGGGCTCAGGATTCTCATTGCGGGGACTTCTCTTGCTGTGGAGCATGGGCTCTAGGGTGCACGGGCTTCAGCTGTTGTGGTGCGTGGACTTATTTGCCCCTCAGCATGTGGGATCATCCCAGACCAGGGATCAAATCCGTGTCTCCTGCCTTGGTAGGTCGATTCTTTGTCACCGAGCCACCAGCAAAGTCCCATCACATTTTTGTACCCTGATAATGAACATGTGCAAGCCAAAATGAAAAACACAGCACCTTCAACAGAAACACATAAGAAAATGAAATACTTCTGTATACATTTATTAATGTATGTACAGAATCCCCAAGCTGAAAATTACAAAATGCTCATGAAAGAAATCAAACACAACTTACACAAACGGAGAGACATACCATGTTCATGGATTCAAAGACTTGATATGGTAAAGACGTCCATAAGTTTAATACAATTCCTATAAAAATCCCAGTGAGGTTTTTGGGGTTTTTTTAATAACATAGACAAGCTTATTCTAAAAATTTCATGGAAAGGAACAGCTCCTAGAATAACTAAAACAATCGTGACAAGGAAAAGTAAAATGGAAGGAGTCATTCTACGTGATATTCAGTCAATAATCCACACATTATAGTATCAGTATGTGGAGGGATAGACACATAGATCAATGGAAGACAATAGAGAGCCCAGAAATAGACCCATTCCAATACACCCAACTGATTTTTAACAAATATACAAAAGCAATTTGCTGGAGGAAGGATACCTTTTTTAACTGATGGAGTTGGAGAAATTCACAGGCAATGGGTCCTCTGCCCAAACCTCACACTTTATACAAAAAATTAACTTAAAACAGATCATAGATATAAATATAAAACCTATAACTGTAAAACTTTGGGGAAAAATATAAAAGAAAACCTTCAGGATTTAGGGTTTGGCAGAGTTCTTCAACTTGACAGTAAAATCACAATTCATAAAAGGAAAGATTGCTAAATTTGACCTCATCTGAATTAAAAAAAATATTTGATATATGAAAAACTCTTAAGAGAGCAATAAGAAAAACTACAGTGTGGGAGAAAATACTTGCAAACCACATATCCAACAGAGGACTAGTATCTGGAATATACAAAGAACTTTCAAAATTCCATAGCAAAAAATTCCAAACAATCTAATTAGGAAATCAGCAAAAGACATAAACAGACATTTCGCTGAGAAGGATGTGTAAACACATGAAAACATATTCAACATCATTCCCCACTAGGGAACTACAAATTAAAACCACACAATGAGGTAACACCACACACATACCAGAATGACTAAAATAAAAAATAGTGAAAACACCAAATGTTTGTGAGAATGCAGAAAAACTGAATCACTCGTTCCAGCAGGAAGAATAATGGACCTCCAAAGATATACTCATTGGAAGGACAGTTGCTGAAGCAGAAGCTCCAATGCTTTGGCCACCTGATGCAAAGAGCTGACCCACTGGAAAAGACCCTGAAGCTGGAAAAGACATGAGTTTGAGCAAACTCTGGGAGATGGTGAGGGATAGGGAAGCTTGGCATGCTGCAGTTCATGGGGTTGCAAAGAGTTGGACATGACTTAGCGACTGAACAACAACAAAGATGTACATACCCTAATCCCTACAGCCTCTGAGTATTTCAGGTTTGGTGGCAAAGGGGAATTAAGGTTGCACATGGAATTAAAATAGTTAATCAGCTGATTTAAAATGAGGAGATTATCCTGGATTATCTGGGTGGACTCAACATGATCACAAAGATCCTTAAAAGGAGAAGAAGGACATAGAAGAGACACAAAAAGAGATACGATGACCAAAGTAGGATCAGAGAGTCCAGAGAAAAAAGAATGCACACATATATGGTCTCCTAACCAATGATAAAGGTGCCAGAGCCTTAAGCTGGGCGCTGGGGTGGGGGGAAGAACATCTTTTCAATAAAAGATGTACGATCACCTGGTTATCCACCTAGAAAAACATGAATCTTGACCTCACCTTACTCCATACACAAAAATAACTTCCAGATGGCTTGTAGATCTAAATATTAAAGGCAAAAAAAAAAAATGCTTTTAGAAGAAAACATAAAAGAATATTTTACCTTGGGATAGGCAAAGATTTCTTAAACATGGTCCAAAAAAGTTCTAACCATATAGAAAAAAATCAATAAACTGGAATACATGAAAATTAAGAATTGGTAAAGAATTCGCCTGCCAAGCAGGAAATGTGGGTTCAGTCCCTGGGTTGGGAAGATAGCCTGGAGAAAGAAATGGTAAAATGGCAACCCACTCCAGTATTCTTGCCTGGGAAATCCCATGGACAGAGGAGCCTGACAGTACATGGGGTTGCAATAGAGTCAGACACGACTTAGCAACTAAATAGGAACAACAAAAATTAAGAACAACTTTTCATTAAAATACAGACCCACTCATCCACCCCGCCACCCACCCATCCACCCCTCCCACATACAAAGAATGGAAATAGAAGCCATAAACAGGGAAAGGACATTTTAAATACAGAGGTGTCCTACCCAGAATATATTAAAAACTCTAGGAATCAGAAAGAAAAGGCTGGACAACTCAATAGAAGAATAAGTAAAAGACATTTTCCTTAAGAGGATATCCAGGACTTCCCTGGTGGTTCAGTGTCTAAGACTCCATGCTCCCAATGCAGGGGACTCCACTTCTATCCATGGTCAGGGTATTATCAGATCCTATACGCTGCAACTAAGAGTTCATGTGCTGCAACTAAGACTCAGTGAAGCCAAGTACATATATATATCCAAATGGACAGTAAAGAACAATGTTCGTCTTATGAGCGAAATGTCAATTATAACCACAGTGCAATGCTGCTACATACCTAACAGAATGTCTAAAACCAAAGCAGACAGTGCTGAGTGCTGATGAAGACTCATTGCTGATGCAAGTGTGAATTGGTACATATTGAAAACCTGTTTGGAGGTATCTACCAATGCTGTGTATGCATACTGTATTGTCTTGCAATTCTGCTCCTACAAAAATGTATCAATTCCCCAAAGACATATACAGGAATGCTTAAAACAGGATTATTTCCAATAGTCCCACGCTGGAAACAGCATAAAAATCCATCAGCAGTAGTATGAATAAATGAATTGTGGTATATTTACATGCTGGAACACTATACAACAGTGAGAATGAATAAACTATATGCAATGACATGGATGAATCACTCTCAGAGACATACTGTACATAGAGGCAACACTAGTCTATGATGTTACAAGTTAGGATAGTGGGGGCAGGGGAGTGACTGGAAGACAGTACGGGGAGGCTGTGGATGCTGATAATTTTCTTTTTGTTGATGTGAATGATGGTATACATGATTCCTGTTTGTGAAAATATTTTTCTGTATGTATGTTTTACTTTGATAAAAATCTAACTGAAAAATAATGAATCTTATGACATTGCCTCAAAAATACACAATGCAAAATAGGCAAAATACAAGGAAAAATGGCTAAATCCACAATCATAGAAGGAGATTTTAATACATCTTTCTCAGAAATTAATAGAGCAAGCCAACCAAAAAATTGGTGAGGAAATAGAAGATGTAAATAATTGACAAACTGATCTAATGAACATATCATATAAACATGAACCCAACAATTCAATAATAAATATTCTTTTAAATATATATAAACATTTACCTGAATTTATTACATACTATTCCTCAGAGCAAGTTTTAATAATCAAATAACCAACATTGTACAGTCCTTATTCTTTGAATACAACTATTAGTATTAAACACAAAAGTGGCAGGGGAAAATGCATACATTTGGAAATTTAAAAGTATATGTCTAAATAATTCACTAGTCAAAGAACAAATCTCATGGAAATAAAATATTTAAAACTAAGTGACAATGCAAACACTCTCTATCAAAACTTGGGAGATGTTAAAGTGTCACTTAGGGGGACATTAATAGCTATAGATGCATATATTAAAATCAAGAAAATTTAAAATTTAATGAATTAAGAACAGAACTCAAAAGGTAAACACCGAGAGTTGCGTTGGTCTGAGTCAGAGGGAGCCTGTGCCACATTCCTTGAAGTGCTGCTCGGAGAGAAAATTATTATGTTGGTACTAATGCGGTCCTGGGCAGCCTCACAAAAGAGTTCCATGCTCCATCGTGGTGTGAGAGTAGCAAAAGACCTTTGTGTGAGGCCCCCCAGTGGGAGCAGAGTCCTGCCTGCAGACCTCCCAGGCTTTACCCTAGCAAGCACCACCATTAATCAGGCTGGCCCTGGGCCACAGGCTAGTCAGTATGGAGTAACACTCTGCCTGATTCATCATCAGCTCTTTGTCCTGGGAGCACCCAATAGGAGAAGCACCTCTGGGCTGAGATGGTGCTTGGGCCCCTGTCTGACTTGCCCTCACGACATTTGTTCTTACGAAACCTCAGGATCACAGTAGCTCAAGATGAAGGGGAGTGGAGCCCTTGACCCCTGGTGGGGTGTGGATGGTGGAGATAACACCCTTTACATGCACTGGGAGAGACTGAACTGAATCAGAGCTCAGGAAGCTCCCTGAGCTGGGGTGGTGTTAATGACACTGCTTATATTTCCATACAGATACAAGCATGTGTGCCTGCTAGGCTGCTTCAGTTGTGTCTGACTCTTTGCGACCCCATGGACTATAGCCCACAAGGCTCCTCTGTCCATGGGGTTCTTCAGGCAAGAATACTGGAGTGGGTTGCTGTGCCTTCCTCCAGGGGTTCTTCCTAACCCAGAGATGGAACCTGAGTCTCATGCCTCCTGCATTGGCAGGCGGGTTCTTTAACACTAGCGCCCATACAGATATATACGTGTTTACAAGAGCATGCAAAAAAGGTGTGAAAAGCTACACTCTACCCCAATAAGAGTGGTTATCACTGGAGAGAACTCTGGAATTGCAGCTAGTGGTGAAGGGAAGTTTCAGTTAATCAGCATTTATTTTAGGATGAGAATGCATTCATACATCACTCATGTAATTTCAAAAAGTTTCATGTAAATTTCATAAAAACTTCTTTTAGAGCAAGCCTGGAAGGAATATAAAATGTTAACTATGGTTTTTGTTGGATGCGGTACTATGAATACTGTTATCTTTCTATATACTTTTTAAAAATATTTATTTATTTGGCTGTCTCAGGTCTCCATTGCAGCACATGGGATCTTTCCCTTTGGTGAGGTGTATGGGCTCAATAGTTGTGGTGCAGGGGCTTAGCTGCCCTGGGGTATGTGGGATCTTAGTTCTCTGACTAGGGATCAAACCTGCGTCCCCTGAATTGCAAGGCTGATTCTTAACCACTGGATCACCAGGGAAGTTTCTATATATCTCAGCATTTTTCAATTTTCTTTTGAAACACTACCAAGAGAACTTTCCACGAGGATGGAAATGTTCTTTCTCTCTGATACCCGATATACAGAAAGCACTAGCCATGTGCGGCTATTGGGCACTTGAAATGTGGTTAGGAACTCTGAAATTCGATGGAGGACTGAATTTTTCATTTCATTTTAATTAATTAGAATTAAATCTAAATAACCACATGCGGCTAGTGGCTGCTGCATTGGTCAGGGCAGTTCTAATATAACGAGTACATATTATTCTGTTGCTTTGTTTCCAAGGGTTATTTTTCCATTTTTAAAAATCAGAGTATAACAAATACAATAAAGTGCACAAATTTCAAGTTGATAGCTTGATGAATTTTGACATATGCACAGACCCATGAAACTACCACCTATCTCCAGATATGAAACCACCCCAGGGGAACTCCTGAACAGTCCAGTGATTAGGACTCCAGGCTCTCACTGCTGAGGGCCCAGGTTTGATCCCTGGTCAGGGAACTAAGATCCCACAAGCCTCACGGAGCAGCCAAAATAAAGAAAAAGAAAACCACCACCCGGATCCAGATATGAAACTTTCTCACAATTCAGAATACTCCTTTGATCGCTCCCACTTCTAGTCAGTGCCTTTCAACACTATTCTGACTTCTTTCACCAAAAATTAGTTTGACCCATGTTTGAACTTCAGGTAAACTAAATCACACATTACATATTCTTCTTTCACTCAACCTTATGACGTACATGCTGTTGTGTGTAATTGTAGCTTTGTTCTTTTTCGTGGTCGTGTGGCATTCCATTGTATGAATATACCACAGTCCCGGCACCCCCCCATTCTCCATTGGTGAACATTTGGGTTATTTCTAATTTGGGGCTATTACAAATAAAGCCAGTATGAACATCCTTTTGCTTATGTCTACCAAAAGACTCGTTTGTCTTTTGATGGACATAAGCATTCATTTCTATTGGGTATTTTCCTGAGAGTGAAATTGCTGTATCATAAGGTTTTTGTATCTTTACCTTTAGAATACTGTCAAAGATTTGTCCCAAAGTGGCTATAACCATATGTATTAAATCATGCCTATCTTTTATAATTGTAACAGCTGTGTGACCTTCAGCAAATGACTAACCCTCTCTGTGCTTTAGTCTCTGCCTATAAATGGAAATAATATCATCTCACAGGGCTATTGTAAGGATTAATAAAATAATCCTTACAAGTTCTATAACATGTGCCTTAAATATGGTAGTTCAATAAATCTTAGCTAGTATTGGTATTATTAATATTTTTATTAACGTTTGGTGACCAGTAGTGTTTTCAGCCAGTTTTAATACATTATAGTCCACTTTTATTACAAAGCATTGGTAATTAATTCTCCATTCCCATTCTTTTCTCCATTTCAATACTGATCAATTCTTATGAAGTTTCTCTCTGATCTCTATGATTGTGGCAGTTTTTCTCACAAATGGTTGGATGCCTTGAATGGCTTTTAGACTCAATTTAAGGACCAGTTTGCTAGAGTGTTGCTAAGAGAAAATGCATCTAATTTGCCAAAACCAAATTAACTCCTAATACACAAGGGGAAATGTTTAAGCAGCAAACAGTTGATAAAAATATAAACACTTTTATTCTCCTTATTCCATGTGGACTTGAACTTAATTATTGAACTTACATTCACATGTCCAGACAAAGCATATGCAATTAGCACAATTTAAAAAATCATAACATCTTCAAATTACCTAAATTGCTTATTCAACCAACAGATGATACAAAATCTTTCCAACTAATTTAAACCAACAAGTCTACCCATCATGGGGTCTTTGGATGGCTTTTTTTTTTTAAATTCATATCAAGTCTCATTAGGAACACTGGCCATATTTTGAAATCTATGCTAATATTGTAAGACATTTTATAATTCAATCTCTTTTGTATGCCAGTCACAGCAGATCTTTCATTTTCAATGTAATGTTATTCTCTATTGAGTCCTAAGGCAAAAGCTTGTCATTGAGCACATATGCGTGGGTGGGTGTGTTGCAAATGCAATCAATTAATTGACACATTACAACTGAAGTGGGTCTGGTTGCTCCATCCTCAATTTTCCAGAATTGCTCTTGTCATTATCTTTATGTTGGAGATTTACAAGGTAAAGGTATTTGTTAGGTCAAACTTGGCAGTTTATGGCCTCTACCTGGGGCCTTTCTTATATCCTAGTATCTGAGCTTACCTTTTCAGCAGAGAAACGCATATAATCCCTAGTAGGACATGGTCCTCCAGTTTCTTTTGCTCATGCTCTTGCAGTATGGTTCTTTCTTTGTAGATGATGCCTTCTTTTGTGCAGACAGAAGGCCCCTCTTTCCCTGTGAAGTACAATGCAGGGCATGTGGGTTTGATTCCTGGGCAGGAACTAAGATCTCATGTGCCATGGAGCAACTAAGCCCTTCGCCATGACTAAGACCTGACAGTTAAATAAAAAAACAATAAGAAAAAAATACTCATTCAGAAAAATCCTCAAAAAAGAAAGTAGAGTTTAGAGAACTTATGTTTAAAAAAGAAAAAAATCTGGGGCAAGGCAGCCATAGCAAGATGCCATCCATCCCCTTTCCTTTATGTACCAAAATGCATCAGCCTGATACCCCAGGAGGAAATCCAAAGTGAGCATCACCACTAGGGAATAGCAATTGAAACATTTACTGACTCAGGTAATCTTCAGAGATGTTAGCTTTAGTTGTGGATGTTATTCAGGTGTCATGGGGGTGGTGGGGGTTGCATTCCAGACAGGAGATCAGGAAGCCAAGGACCCTGTACCAGCTGCTGCTTCCTCAAAGAAGCCCTGTCTCCTTTTGTCCTTTTGTATTAATGGACTTTCTCTAATGATCTTCAAGATGGTTCTCATTCCAGCTGATCTTTAGGAGACGCTGGCGGTGGGGAGGGGAGCACTCCTTTCAAATCACCTTTCTGCAGACAGTTTTCCGATCTGATTCAAGGCCACATCCTGGGCATCTGGTTTCTGTAGCTCAAAGAATTACTGCTCCTGATAAATTGCTCCAAGTTCCAAGGCTACTGCTGTCATCCTGCATTCTCTGACCATTTTCCAGGTCCCCTTATACACACTTAGACTCTCTGTCTCTGTCTGTCTCTTCAACCCATTACACACCACTCCCACCCAAACAAGCTTTATGACAAAATGCACTGGAGCTAGCTAGCTAGCATGGCACCCAAAGCATACAGTAGAGGCTCACAAATGTGCTTTGCATGAGAAGATGTGAAGCCCTGAAGCAAGGGATGGAGGCAGGCTGTCACCTTCACACCTCTGTAGGTTCTCACAGAGCAAGTGCTACCACAGTGTCAGGCCTGGGGGCTGGAAGTGCAGAGGACAGACATTTTAAACGCTCAACAGCCGGTTCCTCAGCAACAGGGAGTGAACAGTGAGTTCCCATATAGACTGAGGTTGCACAGCTAACTGATAGAGACAGTATAGAAAAGAATCGAATCTCAGAGGGGGTAGTTAAATTAATAAATCTTCAGGGTCCTTTCCCATCCTGGGATTTTATGACATTCCTTGTGGAAGAAGAAGGGGAGAGGCAGGAAAGAAAAAAACAAAACAAAAACAGAGGAGAGAGGGGAAGAAAATGAAAGAACAAAACATAAAAAGAGACAGGAAGGGAGGCTGGAGGCTGGGCACTGCTCTATGCATGGGCCAAATATTCGGACAGAAAGTGCGGAGTTCCTGAGAGGCTGGTGTCTCAATGGGCGGTGGACGGAGTGTCACAGCACCCACCCATTCCTGTCCTGTGGGCCAAGCCTTTGGGCCTGGCCTCACCCAGGGGGCATGAGGCCCACCTGAGTAGTGTGTGTTCATCAGGAAGCTTGGCTGGGGACAAAGAAGGGCAGAACTCTCAGCAACTCTGCACAATCTCTTAGGGGCACGCAGGATCTTAGGAGGTCTCCAGGAGTGTTCTCAGTCCTTAGAACAGAGGGGCAAGAAGGAGCCCTTCGCCCTCCGACCCTGCCCTCCCACGATGAGAGGATTGTGTGGGATTGACATCGATAAGCATTCACCAGCCAGGCCTGTGCCCAAATGCAACCGTGTGGTTGGATTTATGAACCAATCATAGAAATCGTGCTAGTCCCTGCCCCCTGCTCAAAAGCAGCATTTGCAGGTAGAACAAAGCAGCCCTCTTCCTAAAAGATTATACTTCTGAGCTATGTCCATGACAGTGGTGTGGGCTACAGTGGCGGGGCTTGGGGCTGTGGCTCCCAGAGGGGAATCTTTCTCAGAGACAGCTTTGCTGGCTTGGGAAGGGAAACCGGGCTCTAGCCCCAGGAAGGGTCCCAGCTGGGACAGGATGCTGGATGTCTGGACCTGGGCCTGGTCTCCAGACCGGCCTGATCCAGTTAGGAAGACCTGATACCCACAGAGAGGGTGAGGGATGAAATAGACTGGAAGCTAGAAGTAGGGAACATAGGGATGGACTCTTCACTTGCCCCACTCTTTTCTATTCCTTTCCTCTTCCACCCCACTTCCTAACCCTGTGACCCCCACCCCAATGCCTGGGGAGGTGGGAGGAGATTCAGCTGAAACACACCAGCCCAATCCCAGCACTGTAAGCTGGACAGGAGCATCACTTTTCATCCCTCTTCTCTCCCTGTTTCCCACCCAAGAAGCCCCATTTCTAGGACTAAAATCAGTGTGCTTCCAATCCTGAGGGTAGGTACCTCAGCCCACACCAGCATCACATGCCCTACCATGTGATGTGTCCATGCATCACTTCACTGAGCATCATCACTGCCACCACCAACACACACACACAGCTCCTGGGGTAAAGGTTCTAGCTTGTTCTTTGCAGTTTTCCCCCTTTGCTGCTCTCCATCATTTGCCTGCTCTGTCCTTTGTGTGACTTGTGCCATGTTTTGTGTACAAGTCTTGCCCCTCTACCTCCTCATGGAACCCAGGCTGGTGCTGGGACACAGAAACTAGGCAGTCCTCACACACAGAGACACAGCCCATTATAGTGACAGGGTCAAACCAGGGAGGACTGTGCATGCTCTCACACTCACACACACACTCCGGAGCTCCCCAAGAGTTCAGTCTGCAGAAAACCACCCCTCCCTCCCTGCTAACCTTCCCCACTCACTTGCAGCCTCCCCCATCCCACTTGGTCTCCCTGCTCCATCCCGGAGTTGGAGGTGCCCAGAGCAGGCACCGCGATATAAACACCTGGAAAAAATGACAAAGCAGTCAAGCAAAAAATCTCAACAAAGGACCCCAAAGGGAGGATCTCAGGGGTTCCTTCCTTCTGCAGTTTCCTCTTGCATCCCCTCTCTCTGTCCCCGCTCCGACAAAGAGTCACCAAGCCCAGTCCAAATCGATTGTTTTATTGACTGTTTACATCATACAGACGCCTTTAGAAAAGGGCGCGGGCTCCAGGGGGCTATTCCGCCCCGAGGCCGCACTTGTGCTGCGCTTCACCGACAGGTCTGGTCCCCGATGCCCCCAACCCCCCACCCCAACCCCTAGGCTTTTCTGCAAGAAGAACGAAAAAAGACCACCGCCCGAGTCGCCGCGCCGCGTCCCCTCTCCCCGCCCTCCCTCCCTCCCTCCCTCCCTCCTCCCAACACTACACTTGACACACTTTTACGGGATACAGACTTTTCTCCTACAGAGCACGCTCGTCTAGGACTACAGCCGGGCAAACACTATTCTCGCAGAAGGAGGGGCGGGGCGGGGAGGTGCGAGCACCCGTGGCTTTTCTCCATCCGGACCCCGCCGCACAGTCACGCGCAGGCTTTGTGCGAACCGGGGCACTAGCCCCTCACGGGAGACCTGATCCAGGAGGCCAGAGCAGGCTTCCTGGGCCCCCGGCCCTTCTCAAGCTGAGGACCAGGCCGCGAGTAGCAGCGGAAGGGGAGCTGTCGAGTCTCCGGAAACCCCAAGTCCCCCACAACGAAATTGGCCCGGGACCAAGGCCGCACCCTCCGCGGAAAAGGGGTGCGTGGTTCTCCGGCATTAAGTTAGGCGAGAGGGCGGAAGAAGACGGATTTCCCCCACCCCAAGACACACACATACACACACCCAGTTTTCCTCAGAGGCAAAGAAGGGAGTGTTAGCACCAGACCCGGAGAGTCGCTGTCTTGGAACACAACGAAAATACGAAAATCGGAGTGCAGCGCTGAAATGCGCCCCAGGCACCCGGCTGGGCTCCAGCCGGTCCGAAGCGGAGAAGCGATGAAAGTACAGAAGCGTTTGGTTCCCAGTCAGGAGGGGGCTTTGAAACTAGAAATTGGGGATTGCCGCCGAATCCTGGCTTCTGGGATGCGCAGCCCGGTAAAGGGCAGAGTAGGAGATCGAGGCGGGACGCCATAGCGCTCCACGCCAACGGCGTCTGCTGGGGGTCCCGGGCTGACCGCGAGCCACAGCATGACCATCAGATATTTCCAACGTCTTCTTCCATTTCCTTCGGCTTCCGAGCCCACAGTGGCGTGGGCTCCGGGGCGGGATTGCGCAGATAATGGGAGTAGGAATGGAGAGGCTTGGAGTTCGCCTCACGGTCAGCGGATGGTGTCTCAAACAGGGAGGGAGGAGCCGGGGAACTGTGCTTGCATGGAGGGGAATTCAGCCCACAGGGACAGCGACCGTCGTGGGTGGGACTGGTGAAATCGTCCCACTCCCCACTGGACGCCCCCAGTAGTCAGGGTAAGAGGGTGGGGTAAGTGAAGGTGGGGTTGGGGTATAAATCCTAACAGCCCTACGCCTCTGCTCCCAGATACCCGAGGTCGGGGACGGGGATGGGCTGCCAGGTAGGCTGCGGGGTCAGCCCGCCGTCTGCCTGTAGTTGCCGTTAATCTCCTGGGCGATGTCTACCGCTTCGGCTCCCAGGGGCAGCCGGTCACTGTACTCGGAGCTCGCCTCGAACTCCTCTTGGTTGGCCTTGGACTGGGATTCCACCAGCGAGCAAGCCGCCAGGCTCTCCTCTCTCTGCAAGTCCCCACTGGGGTCCCCATGCTCCGCGTCTTCGTCGAGGCCCTCCCCGGGGGCCTCTTCTGGGTCCTCGCCGCCCGCCTCGCCACCCGCCGGGTAGCTTTTCTCGGACTCGAGGTAGGAGGCGCGCGGGTCGAAGTCGGCGGCGATGCGCTTCTCCATGGGGTCGGGGGCCTGCGGCCTCAGGATAAGGCGGTAGGGCTTGCCCGGGTGTTTGGCCAGCAGATGGCAGCAGGCGGCGCCCAGCAAGGGCACGGTAGCCAGCACCAGGAGGAACACGCTCACCGCCACGATCACCAGCAGCGATGGCAGCTCTTTCTTGGTGGCGAACACCACTTGCACGTGGCAGGCCTCGCCTGCCAGCGCCAGGCACACGGAGTAGTTGGTGCCGGGCCGCAGGCCACGGAACCAGTAGGCGTTGACGCCCTCCTCGACACGCGACCACTGCACTGCTGCGCCGCCCCCCGCCGGGCACAGATAGAGCAGGCGCAGTGGCCGCCTCCTGGGTCGCCCTCCCGCAGAGCCCCCGGGCCCCGGGCCCCAGCGAGCAGCCAGGGGCGTCAGCTGCACCCTCGCCTCCCGCTCCGCCACGTCCAGCGCGATGACGCCCAGCTCGAAAACGTGAGGCTTGAGCTCGGCGCTCTGGTTGAAGGCGTGGTTGGACACGTACCGCGAAGGGTCCCCGTGGCCACAGCGCTGCTCCTCCATCGGGTCAGCGGGGACCTGGTCTTCCGCCTCTTCACCCTCACCTGCATCCTCCTCCGCCTCCTCCTGCTCCGGCCCCATCTCTGAATCCCCGAGGACGCTAACCCGGCCCACACCTTGGCCTTTGATTTTGCCTTCGGGCTTGGACGTTAGGACGCTGTTGCCCCGGGTTTTGGCTGTGGACTTACGCTCAGAGGTTGGAGCCTGCCCATCAGGGTCTCCCCCTGCGCCAGGAGCGTGCTTTGGGGGGCCGGCAGCTGCCACTGCCACGCGTACCGACGTGGAGTTGGCACCCAGTTCGTTGTGGGCACGGCAGGTGTATACGCCTGCTTCCTTGGCACTCAGGAAGGGCACCAACAGGGAGCCATTGGTGAGGGCCAGGAAGCGCGAGGTGGCTGGGGGAGCCGGCCAGGCGTGTGCTGGAGTCGGGGTTGGGGCCTCTGTCTGCGTGGGCCCGTCCCCATCTCCTTCCTCCTCCCGGTCTTCCGCCCCGTCCCCGCCGTCCTCGCCGCTCAGGACCAGCGGGGCTAGCACTACGGTGCCCCCCGGGATCTGAAGTTGCCATTGCAGGCGGGGCGTGGGGTGTCCTTCGGCGACGCAGTGTACCATGAGCGTCAGGCCTGAGGGCAGGGAGCTGCCCGGCGCCTCGGGCGGCGGCTCGATACTCAGATGCACACTGGGCGGTACACAGGACAGGGCGGGCAGGCGGTGCACCGGCACGCCCTGCAGCGCAGGAGGCGAGGCGCACGCGATGGAGTCGGGCTCCGGTAAGGAGACCCGGGTGCTCGCGGCCCAGGCCTGCAGCCACACAAGACTGCAACTGCAGTGGAAGGGGTTGTGGTAGAGTTGCAGATGCGACAGCGCGCTTAGCGCGTCGAAGGTGCCAGGAGCCAGTGTGCGAAGCCGGTTGTTGTTGATGCGCAGGGAGCGCAGGTCAGGCAGCGCACCGAGTGCGTCCCGGGGCAACGAGCCCAGGCGGTTGTGGTTCATCTTGAGCAGCTGTAGCGCGCTCAGGTTACGCAGGTCGCTCCATGGGAAGCTGGATATGAGGTTGTGGCTCAGGTCGAGGTTCTTGAGCTGGCTCAGCACGGCCAGCGAGCCGGGTTCCACCGTGCGCACCTCATTGTGCGCCAGCCACAGCGAGGTGACCTGCGTGACGTCGGCAAAAGCCCCGCGCCGCAGTACGGTGATCTTGTTCGCCGACAGACTGAGCGTGGTCACGTTGGCCGGCAGTCCTTCTGGCACCTCGCGCAGCTCCTTGTAGGCGCAGTCTGCGAACTGGTGCGCGTACTTGTCCACGCAGGCGCACGGCTCTGGGCACGCTGCGGCCGCTCCTAGCAGAGCCCAAGCCAGACACAGGGCCCTCAAGGGCACCATCGCTGATCCTGCAGGTGGAAATTGGGGGTGAGGGGGTGGTAGGCGTGGGGTGGGGGGAGAAGGGTAGGTATGGGAGAGGGAGGGAGGAGGCGTAGGACGGGGAGGGGTAGGGGGAGAATGTGACTCACCGAGCTCCAGCTTCCCTCCTCTGCCAAGCTCTGCCTCCCGTAAACCTGTCTAGGGCAGATCCCAGGGCTCTGGTAACTTTCTGCTCTGGGCCCAGAGTCTCTGTTAGGCACCAGTTGGAGCTCAGGAAGTCTCGGGATTCAATGCGTGCTCCCTCTCAGGACTTCCTTTTCTAGCAGCCTCCTACCTCGCCCTTTTCTCTCTACCTCTCCCCAAAGGCTGGGCCGCTACCAGGTCTGCCCTGAGCTTTGCATTGATCCTTGACCCTTCTGGGTTTAACTCAGTGAAAGGAATACATAGGCTATTTTTGTCCGTGACCGTCTGTCCTTTGAACTCTTTGTCCCACTGCACAGAACTCGCCCACACACGCCCATACAGACGCTGGACAATACAACACAATTCCAGGCACCTGTCATCAAACCGGGACTTCTGTTTAGGGGTTTAGGGGGTTCCAACACATTTCATAGACAGACAAACACAAAGACACCCAGACACAGGCACCGTATACTCTGGAGACCTCATTGTTTTCTCAACTGAACACAGCATTTGTACAGCGTTCTCCAGCACTGGGCAAGGTGCTTTCCTGTTCATTGTTGGAACTGACAGACATCAGGGCACAAGTCCTCACATGGCCCGACCCACATACTGGGACACAGGCGGGCACTTGCGCCTGTACACAGCCCTCTGAGACTGAAATCCCAGCGGCTCAGCAAAAGGTGTGAACTTGCTGCAGGTGGCAAGAAGACTGGGATGGGGACCGGGAAGCAGACTCGCCAGGCCCCTCTGCCGCTGCAATCAAAGCTGCCTTCCCGGGGGCTGCAACTCCAGGGAAGGGAAAACCATCAGGGCTGCTTGGTCAACCTTCCTTCTCCAAGCTGGGACCAAAAGCAATGGAGGGACGTCACTAAAGATTCTCACTCCCCCCTCGGGACCTCCCATGGGGGGAGGGGGTGTCCCTGGCCAGTGGGGTCAAGGCAGCTGTCATTAGCTAATCAAGTAGAAGGTTCAAGATTTGGCCTCTCTTCTGCAGCCCGGATGCCTGATGATGCCCCCCCCCCCCCAAAGATTCTTATCCCCAGTCACAACAAACGCACCTCCAAACAGAACCCGGCTCCCACTTAGGGCTCCTGACAGGTTGGCAGAGCCCCTCCCACACTCTGGTCTTTAGAACCGGCATCCCCACTCCCTCTTGTTCCCGAGGGAAGGCCCCTCCCCTCTGCTCCTCCGTCTCGGCTTGCAAGAGCCAGCAGGGTCTGGCACCCTGGACGGAATCTACCCCTTCCTGAGTCAGGGTTTTGCAGTGGTCTCCGAGGCTTACCGGCTGCTCTCCAACTCTCCGTGCGCTGCCCTCGGGTTGCAACCCCCTCTCCAGGCTTGATGTCGCGGAGCCAGGACGACAGCCCAAAGGCGCTTCCCACATCTGTTGCTGCGACTGTGGGGGAAGATGGTAGAGAGGCAGAGAAAGGGACAGGTATGTTGTGGATTCCCCTGGTCCTGAGGTCCCACTTCAGTTTTCCCTTTCTCATCTGTCTCCCCCTACCTCTCACCGGCTGCAGATTGAAGAGTCCTCGCAGGCTGCGGGGCTTTGCGCAGCCTCTCCCACCTCCCGCATCATCTACATTTGTTAAAGCCGTAGAGATTCTTCCCCTGGTCACAAAGAGGCGCCCCCACGCCCACCGCCCTAGACTTGGCTCTTTCCAGTTCACCACACTCCCATAACCCAGGTTCCCCCTACATCTACACATCTGCAGACATTATCACTATTCTTAATTATACAGCCCCTTCCCCCCGTTCAAACATGTTGGCACAGACACAGACACAGACCTTCACACCGTTCATACAGTTGCTCTTCAATATTAGAATTACCCATCATCATGTAATAATCGCGCCAATGTGTTGAGCTCTCGCTATGTTCACACACATTTTCACTCGCCGGTGAGTGTTCACACCCGGGACACTCACCATTCCCCTCCTCCTGCAGGCACATTCATGCGCACTCACCCTCACGCCCGGGTCCCGCCGGGGCCCGTTAGCTTTGCTGCTAATTGAATGCGAGCCTCTTTTACTCCCCGCAACACGTGAGACAAACCATCTTTGAGGAATTGGGGGAAGGAAAGGCGCACGCCTGAAGTGGGGGAGGCGTGTCTTTGCCTTAAAACTCTTTCTGCAAAAGCAGGCGGTGGTGCCGACAGACCTCGCCCGGGACTGGCTGAGCTGCGCGCCGCCCGGCTCGCGCGGACCCTTCCTTCCCGCACCCTCGCTGCTAGCCGCCTCCTCCCCGAAGCCACGTTCAACACGATGCATAATTGATAGTGTTAGCAGAGCGCCTCACCCTCCCTGCTATTTTTGCCTGGATCCGGGCAGCTACAAGCCCCTGTCTTCCCCGCCCCCACCCACCCCACCCCCAACAGCCCTACCCGGAGACTAGAACGCACCGCCCTTCTGGGCGCGCGGAGAAGCGACGCTCCCCTCCCCAGCCCACCACCAACCCAGCCCAGCCTCCTCAGCCGGACTGCGTACGTCTTGTCTTTTGTGGCTAACCCAGCGCTTGAAGCCCACCGCCCAGCGCACGGGCCTGTGCGTATCGCCCAGCGGGACAGGGCGCGTGGGTACCAGCCTGCGCACCAGGAAGCCCGCCCAAGCGCACCCAAGCGCTTCGCCCTCAGGTCTTGCTAGCTTGGGGCTCCGAGGCTGCAGCAGACGGCGGGATGGAGAGGCACGGTTACAAAACGTCTGCTCCTTTTGAGCACTGTGGGTTGGGGATGTAAGGCTTGAGCATCCCTCTCCTCCTCCGCCCCCACCAACGTCTTCACAGTCTAACCAGCAAACACACCAGCAGCAGCCCCCCCGCCCCCACACACACTATCTCTGAAAGCCTCTGCAGCCCCGATACCGCCCTACTGTCTCACACCCTCACACAACAGTCGGCCTCAGCAGACTCGAAAATTTGCTGTTCCTGTCTCTGGCGAAACTCCGACATTTCTTCTAGCGACAAGAAAGTGGAGGCGCAGGGATGTCCAGACATTTGTATAGAACTCGACTTCTGTACCCCCACAGTGTCCATGACAGCCCTGGAGACAGAGTTGCTGACCAGAATCGGAAAGGGGGTGCAGGCTCCGGTGAACATGCAGAGCCCCGTTCCTTCCTCGGTTTTTCCGTAGACACTGAGCACTCTGGGGACTCTTGGCCTCCCAGCCCTCACTCCAGCCGAGGAGTTCTCTGGAGGTGGGTCGGTTTGGGGCCTCTGAGATCAATCTTCCTATTTGAATTTGAGCATTTTAATGAGCTGAGTAGGTGGGGGAGAGCTACGGGTGAGGAGCGCTGCATCTGAAGAGACCACCCCACCAGGGGTTCCGAGGAGGCTTTGTAAATTAAATATGAACAGACTGCTCCATGCATACTCTGCATCCTTTCCTCTCTCCTATTCCTGCGGTCTCTACAGGCAGCCCTGATGGGAGCAGCGCAGCTCATCAACCCAGAATTCAGAACCCGGAACTTCACTCCACTTGCCTGTGTCTGTAATCCCTACAGACGCCCCCGGGGGAAGGGCGATGGGGGCACCCAGAGGGAGAAGGTGTCTTCGAGGAGGGAGGAGGGGTAAGAGGCTCTTGACGGTGAGGTAGGGGCAGCGGGAGCAGGTCCCTAGTTCAGAAGTGAGTCTGGGGGGGTTGGGCCTGGCTAGGTGGGGGAATGGCGCCGGCCGGCGGGCCTGGCACAGCCTCTTTGTCTGCGTAGCAAGGGGGGTTTCCTGGGTGTACAGTCTGAACGTCTTGGGAAACTTGAAGGGCGATTCCAGGAGCCTTGGTCGAGTAAGAGGGATCTGGGGAGATGGGGGCCCTGCAGCCAGTTTGGAGAATAGAGTCCTGGATGGGGAGTCCTGGAGACTTTCTTTGGCAGGGGGAGTAGCGCCTGGCTTAAAGGCAGTGACCTAGACTCAGGCTTGGAGGCAGGTGACTTGTGGACCAGTTTTTACTCCCCCCCCCCCTTTTGGTTCTTTTTGCCTTCAGCTAGGAAGCATAAGGGGAGATAGGGATGGGATAACTCGGAAGGGTTGAGGGACTGGAAGACAGAGGCTGGGGAATGAAAGGAAAAATGACCTCTCTCTCCGCAAAAGAACTTCCCTCGATCGCGGAGACTCGCCCCACCTGGGGATCTCCGGGGCCCGCTAGCCAAGAAAGACCCCCTTCCTTACTCTTTTGCCGGGGAT
Organism: Okapia johnstoni; assembly: GCA_024291935.2. Lineage (NCBI taxonomy): Eukaryota > Metazoa > Chordata > Mammalia > Artiodactyla > Giraffidae > Okapia > Okapia johnstoni. The sequence continues at coordinate 30,397,687 of CM044326.1, forward strand.
TCAGAAGCCAGGGGAATTTGGCAGGGATACAGGGCTCCAGGCGCCTGGAAGGCGGCTAAGGGCGCAGTGGCCACTCAGGAGAGGGCGTCAATTCCCGCGGACCCCCTCAGCTCCCGCCCACTCTCCTGCAAGCGCTTTTGTTCCCCGAGCCTGCCTTGGGGAAAAAGACAACCCTTACCCCGGCCTTGAACCCTAATGAGTTCAGTGCCCGCCCGGGCAGGGCTGGAGCCCGAGTCGCCCCGGGCAGAATCCGCCGAGACCTCGGTTGGGAGCTACCACTCCAGGATCAGCATCCGAGCTCCTCTTGGAGAGGGCTGCGCGCATCTCCACCGGCGCGGCCAGGCGCGCGGGAGCCAGCCTCTCTAATGTTTGTAATGTGGATGCTGGTACAGTTACTGAAGGGCTGGGGAACCGGGAACGAAGATAACCACCCCCACCTCCGCCCACGTCTTTTATGGTTAAAGAAACAGACGCCTAATTAGGTGCGTGGAAATAGGGGAGAGAAAGGGTACAAGTTTCCAAGACGCCAGCGTAGAGGACCCAGATTTGAAATCTGCAGAATCTAGGCCAACGTTTTTGAATCAGGCTGCGGTGCCGACCCTAGATACACCCAGAGAGGATAACTCGAGCTCTGGGCAGCTTTCTGTGGACTTTTAACTTCGTCCTTGCCGACCCTCACGTTTCCGAGGGTAGGAAGAGTTGAAACCCCCTGGATCCCGGCGCTAGCTACCCGGATTCTGTCTATTCAAAGCTCGGGCCCAGGCCTGGTTCGCGCGCGCCCCCTGCTGGAAACCTCCTGCCGGGCTCAGAGGCGCGGGGCAGCGGCTCGGGTACCTTGCTTGGGCCGGGAGGTTCTGAGGCTCGAACCGGGGCCGGGACCGAGGCCTGCGCGGCTCCCGGTTCTGCATCCCGCGGTGCGACATTCCGAAGTTGGACATGCTAACTCAAGCACCAAAGCTTTCGTCCCCATGCCCACCACTCAGTGGACGTCCCAGGAATCCGCAACCTCTTCACCCCCACACAACACAGGCACAGTCCCCGCTTTGCACCCTGCTGTGTTTCCCACGCCCAGGGCACAGTTGGCACCCTCTGGATACTCGGTGAGCAACGAAGAAGTTTAGTTCTCCTGGGAGGAAGCCATTCTGTACTCCTCCCCCACCTTCCCTGTGCGGGCTAAGTGGTTTCTCTTTGAGTCCAGTACCCAGGCCTAGACCGGGGAAGAGAATGGTAACCCACTCCAGTACTCTTGCCTGGAAGAATCCCAAGAACGGAGGAGCCTAGCAGGCTACAGTCCATGGGGTCTCAAAGAGTCGGACACGACTGAAGGACTAACACACACACACACACACACACACACACACACACACACACACACACACACACACACACCCCAGGCCTAGAAGGCCATCCTTAAGTCTTCTGACTTTGCCAGACCTATAAAATGCCTGAATCTGAAAAACAAAATCTCTTTCAGGCTTTAAGAAGGAAATAGAAAACTGCAGAGTTGGAAGTAGTAGACGTTTGATGAAATGTTTAGGACATATAACACTGTGCAGACCATTCTATGGCAACTGCACTCATAGTTATACATGCTCTTGTATTTATTTACTGCCTTCCTAAAGAAAAGCTCAATGCTTTTTCAAGGAAAAGAACAAAAGTCCAAACATCTGTAATGGGCAGTGTCCAATCAAAACTTACTGTACATGTAAAGAAGGTGGATATAGGACCCATAACTAAGAGAAAAAATAAATCAACAGAAATAGAAATCACAGAGATGATGGAATTAGCAGACAATGACTTGGAAATCATGCCCTTGTATTTAATGTGACAGGCAGGTGACTTAATGAAAGAACGAGGGTCTCTGAGAGTAAGAAAGCCAGAACCCAGAAGGGCATCACGTATCTTCAGCATAGCAACCTATTCAGGAGACCCTTCCCACCTGCCCTCCAGCCAAAATCTCTTAAACACACAGCTTCCCACCTTTCAACTTCTGTAGTCCTTGTTTATAAAACCACCCCCCGCCCCAAGCCTGTCCCCAACCTTGGCTCAGATGATAAAGAATCTGCTGGCAATGCAGGAGACCTGGGTTCAACCCCTGGGTCGGGAAGATCTCCTGGAGAAGGCAGGGCAACCCACTCCAGTATTCTTGCCTGGAGAGTTCCATGGACAGAGAAGCCTGGTGGGCTACAGTCCTTGGGGTCCAACAAAGAGTTGGACACCACTGAGCGACTAACACACTTCAATCCCAACTTCCATCTCTCCTTCTCCTCATACACATTCTACATAGTGGTTAGGAGGGAAGGTGCTAGCATCTGACTTCACCGTGTATGCACTGTGTGACCTTGGACAAGTTACTTTACCTCTCCGTGTGGGGTGGGGGGAGTGGAGTAGAGGGTATAAATAAGAATAACTGTTTTATTGGGTTGCTGTGAGGATTAAATGAGTCAATGCATGCAAAACACTGGCACTTAGGTGGTGCTCAGAAATGAGCTATTCCCCTCCTCCCAACAATAGCTAGAATTAACCATCATTATTACCTTACAGCACTGGGTACAGGTATGATGAGATGTTCCGCTGAGCATACTCCTACATGCTTGTGTCCTCCCTCTCCAGTAGGAAGAAAGGCCTTGGCCCATCCCCCCAAATCTCTCTTCACTCCTTCTGTGCCTCCCACACACCATGGCATAGGTAAAAATCGGAATTGCTATTATTATTATTTGTAAAGTCTTCTAGTCTCAGATGCTTAAACCCAGATTCTCATATTTGCAGTTGTCACCAGCGTGCCTGTTTGGGAAGAGAGACCTGCAGCTGCAGGCTTGGAGAAAGGTTTTTAATTAAAAAACCTTTTAATTAAAAGGTTTAAGTATTTATTGTTTAAGTATTTATTGGGCTCTGTTTAAGTATTTATTGGGCTCTGTGACTTTAATTATTTTCTAGGGAAAAACAGAAAAATCCACATTTGCATATGGGAAGACTGTTGAGTATTTATTGACTGTTGAGTATTTATTGACTGTTGAGTATTTATTGGGCTCTGTGACTTTAATTATTTTCTAGGGAAAAACAGAAAAATCCACATTTGCATATGGGAAGACTGTTGATTTCAGAGGAGAGTAGCAACCTGTGGCAGTTTGCTGGAGGCAACTGGGAGGAATTTCCTGAATGGTTCAAATGAAGCTTGACATTATTAATAAGCTGGAATCCAGTCCATGACCTTCCTACCAGTGCTTTCATGAAATTAGCTTAACTTGCTGGCAAGGCGCTTTATTGCCATCAAAATTAACGACAGCTTTTCCAGTGTCATCTCATGTAATTATCTGAGTCTGTGCTTGTCTCACCAAAGATGGGAAACTCCTGCCTGGAAGACACAACACGCCTGCTAGAGCAACATGCTTAGCTATTCTACCCAGTCCAGGAATGACTGGAGTCCTGGGCAGCCAGCCTCTCCGTGGCAGGGGGAAGCAGGGGCAGGGAGGCCAGGGAATCATTTATGATGCTTCCACCTGCAGATAACAGAATGCCCATCTTAAAGTGTGTTAAACTATTAAGTGCATCATCTCACAAGCAGGAAGCAGGTCTGGCTTCAGGGCTAGCTCAATGACATTGGCAGGCTTGGGTTCTTCTGTCTCTTCTCCCATTTTCAACAGGGCTTCAACTTGAGCCTCGTGTCCCTCAGCGTCATTGGAGGGTTTTGGCAGCAGCTGGGGTAACATGCTTATCAGTAGCAGACCCCAAAAGAGAGAGACTGGATTCTCTTTCCAGAAGCTATTACCTCTCCTTAGGTCTTGTGGACACATATTGGCTTAGGACTCTCCATCTTTGAGCCAGTCACTGGCAAAGGGGATAGGATTGATTGGCTTAGAGTAATCATCTAGTCCTGAAATGGATGTTGAGGAGTCAGTCCCAAGATTCACTACAAGCAAGAATCTCCTTTCAATAGAAGTTGGGGAATTGCATGATCAGAGTAATCTAACCTTGTATTAAAATGAATTGAGGCTGACATAATTATAATGAACCATAGTAGATACCTCTTATCTGGAAATAAGACTGGATTATGTCCACAGATTGTGACCAGGGTCAAGGCTCAACGTGTGACCAGGATCAGGGAGCTCTCTTGAGCAGGCATACAGACTAGAGGATTCTCTGCTTTCATAGAATTCTTGAAAGGATAAAAATCTGTTCTTGGAAATGCCAGCACTGGATCCAAAGCTATTTTGGGAGCCGTGGAAGTTTCAGTCGTTAGTTGGGTATTTATGAACAGGAGATGTTTCTGAATTCAAAGACTGTTCCTACATGACTTCACATCCTGAACATGTCACTGGGTCCCATGGCAGGGGAGAGAGGCATTTTACTGTCGAGGTGGAAAACTGGAGGAAGAATTCTACTGGTCTTGTGAAGAATGCGGAGGTGGCACAAAGGTGCCAGCTTCACAGATTTGCTGTGTGATCTCAAGCAACTGCTTGGCCTCTCTCATTCTAAGCCTCTACCGTTGGGAAGGTGGAAGAATGGGCTAGAAGTGCTCTGAGGCGCTTCCAGGGCCACTGTCTGGGGTGCTGCGGCTTGAGAAGCAAGCTTGCAGGTTGAATTGAAGCCTCTAGGGGTCGTCTGCCAGGGCTTCCTGCAGGAGGGGCTCTTCAGAAAGTCTGGGGACCACCTCTTGCCCCCTCCTCATGAGGAGCCTGGTAGGCTGTTGTCTATGGGGTCGCACAGAGTCAGACACAACTGCAGTGACTTAGCAGCAGCAGCATGCTCCCAGACAGGTTCTTTGTTCCCCTCCCACCACACTGTAGCCCACCCCATCTCTTGAGGCCATCAGAACCCCTGGGCCCAGGAGCTCACCCCTCCCCAGAGTGCTGTCCACAACTCTGTGGGCAGGGGGATTCCTGCTACAAAACACTTTCTGAAGGTCCTTCACATAGGAGTCTGAGGGCAGAGGGCGTGATGTGATTAGAGATTAAATCCAATCAGTAAATATTTCAAGAACGTGGCAGGTAGACTCAGGAAGAAAGGCCAAGGCTGCCAGGGACTCCCTGGCTGGTGAGGTGGGGTGGGGTGGGGTGGGGATAGGGATGCAGAAGGGATTCTAACTCTTCCAGCAGTTGAGGCCACTCCTCTCTGTTCTGGGGCCCTCGGCTCTCTCTTGCCTGGTGTTATCAGAGGACTTGGAGAGAAGATCACAATAAATATGTTGTCAGAGACTCTCTGCCCCCCAACCCAGTGTGGTCTCTGGCAGAGCCCACAAGGGCAAGCAAGGCCCAGGGAACCTCTGCCACCTCCATCCCTCAGACTCAAAGCTCCTGGAGGGTCACCCAGGATCTCTGTATCCGCTGTCCCCATCAAAGCCCATAGGGGTCACGTGGCGGCATGGACTAAATTGAATTCCTCCTGGGAATCTTTAGTCTCCTGTGGCCATCAGGCTTTTCACTTGTTTTTGAATATGGTTTCTCAGAGAGCAGAATGGAGACAGGGATTCACGCACAGGTGATCCATTAAGGAAATGCCTCAGCAGAAACCAGCAAGGGAGAGGGGAGGCAGGAGAGGAAAGGGAGGAAGCCAAGCCAGGGTGTGATTTCAGGCAGGCTCAGCCTGATCCCCGGAGAAGGCAATGGCACCCCACTCCAGTACTTTTGCCTGGAAAATCCCATGGACGGAGGGGCCTGGTAGGCTGCAGTCCATGGGGTCGCTAAGAGTCGGACACGACTGAGCGACTTCACTTTCACTTTTCACTTTCATGCATTGGAGAAGGAAATGGCAACCCACTCCAGTGTTCTTGCCTGGAGAATCCCAGGGACAGGGGAGCCTGGTGGGCTGCCGTCTGTGGGGTCGCACAGAGTCAGACACAACTGAAGCGACTTAGCAGCAGCAGCCTGATCCCGGGAAGCTCTAGGCATAATCACACCTCAGAGTTTGCCCTGATTTAGGGAGGGGGGCTTGGCTTCCACAGACACAGATAGTCAGACGTTTGCAAGGGGCTGCCCCTGGGGTTGGAAGCTTCCAGGCATTTCCCTCTCTGTGCCTGTAGGCAATCAGTTTCAGCAGCCGAAGGGCAGGCCTCAGAAGAAAGTTGCAGGTGTGAGCTGTCAGAAGTAAAGCACACAGAAGCAGGGACTCTCCTGGTGGTCCAGTGGTTAAGAATCTGCCTTCCAATGCAAGGGACGCAGGTTCAATTCCTGGTCTGGGAACTAAGATTCCATGTGCCAAGGAGCAACTAAGCCCATGTGCCACAACTACTGAACCCATGGGCTCTGGAAAGAAGCCTGCACCACAACCAAGATCCCACCTCCACCTGCTGCAAAGACCCAACACTCCCCCACCCAAAAAAAAGCACACAGAAGCAGAGGGATGGCAAGCAGAGACAGGTTTGCTACATCATTCATTCTACAAATATTAATTGAGTCTCCCCACCCCTGGTAGCTCAGCTGGTAAAGAATCTGCCTGCAATGCCAGAGACCTGGGTTCAGTCCCTGAGTTGGGAAGATCCCCTGAGGGAGGGCATGGCAACTCACTCTAGTATTCTTCAACCCACTTCAGTATTCTTGCCTGGAGAATCCCCTTGGAAAGAGATGCCTGGCGGGCTACAGTCCACGGGATGGGGGTCACAAAGAGTCAGACACAACTGAGTGACTGCTCAGAGCCCCCCACCATGTTGCCAGGTGCCCTGCTTGGCCTGGGCACAGCTGTGAACCAGGTAGACACTGTCTCTACCCTAAGAGAGCTTATGGGCCCCTGCACCTCCTAGCATGATCAGATCTCCTGTATAAACCAGCTTCTGGAAGGCAAGCATCCCTTGGACAAGCTCCATCAGGTCACCTGGGCAAAAGTCAGAAGGACTCTGAAGCCTGCATCTGCCTGAGATGAAGGGCAGATAGGGAGCTGTCTGGAGTCACAGAGTATCAGAGCTCAGGCCCTGGAGGTCCTCTCTCCCTCCCTCTCCACTTTACAGGAGAGAAGACAGGCCAAGATGGAGGTCACAGAGCAGGCGGGCTGGGAGATGCCCCCAGCAGGCAGCTTCTCTGACATGCCCTCTCAGGGCAGTCTGGTCAAGGGCAGGCTGAGCTCGGAGGCCATCACTGACCTTGCTGGTTAGGAAGCCCTTGAGACTCTCAGGAGGTGTGGCCTCTCCGATGGCAGAGGGCAGGTGTTTCTGGAGTGGGGCAGGTGCTCTGACTTCAGGTTTCTTGTATTAGTCCCCTGTTGTTCTCCTCTGGGCCTCGTGGTCAGCAGCAGCAGAGCCATGTACATGTCTGAGCCAGACTGAGGTTGTGCCCTGGATCGGAACAGCCCTGATTACAGCCCTCAGCCAGGCAGCCAGCTGGGGCAGAGGTTTGGAGAAATGAGAGCCCTTCTCAGTGGGTCTTGGCCTGATGCAGAGGGGCCTCCTATCTGTAGCCAGGCAAGTCCAGTTCTAATGGCCACCCCTTGGTGACCACCAGGTAGAGCTCAGCCTAAGGGGATCCAGAACAGGAGATCAAGGGGTAGGGGGCTGTACCTGCTTTTCCACCGACTTCCTCTGAGACTTTTGGAAAAGCTACTCTCTGTTCTTAGACTCAGTTTCCCCTCCTGAGCCTTGGGGCTAACCATCCCTCCCCACCCACCTGCCTCAGCTGGAACAGTAGCTAGGATCCGTCATATTCTTTTTTGTCATGCCTGTCCCTACCAAATTCCTCCCCAGGAGGGACAGCCCCTTCCCTGCCCTCCACGCCCCCACCCCGCAGTTCTCTTCAATGCCTCTTCTGAAGTTCCCCAAATAGGATTTCCTGCTGCCAGCAAAACCAGCGTGGACAGGCTGGGAAGCGTGAACCGATACAGTGATGCCTTGGCCTGTCTCCGGAGCCCTTATCTCCAGACCCAGCTGGGAACTTGATGTATTTATTAGCTTCTTCCAGGACCTCCTCTGTCCAACCCACATCTTTGTTGGTACTGCGAGCAAGTGACCTTCCTGCAGATGGCTGTGTCTGGTAGCCAGGTGGGGGCCGGGGTGGGGGGAAGCTGTAGTAAATCCATCCAGCCTGCAGCCTGCAGGGTGACCCTGTCGGGGTAGAAGAGATGGTGGAGGAGGCCTGAAGAGATGCAGACAGAGATACTAGTCGAAGGAGCTGGGGACAGAGTTGCCCAAATCCTAATGAACTGGAACCAGAAGAGAGAGGAGGGGGAGACAGGGAGGGAAAGCAGGGGGAGGGGAGGGCACGGGAGTGGAGTGTTGTAGACCAACCATTTTCTGGGAGTCAACACAGTGCCTTCTCCTCTGTGGCACTGGATGTATAGTTATTTTTTACTGAGCATTGCTGGGTCCAGAACATCCCTTGTAGAAGGAAATGGCAACCCACTCCAGTATTCTTGCCTGGAGAATCCCATGGACAGAGGAGCCTGGTGGGCTACAGCCCATGGGATTGCAAAGAGTCAGACACGACTGAGTGACTAACACTTTCACTTTTCAATTCACAAAGTTAATGCTTTATGTATTTCATGTGATCCTCACAATTTTCTAAATATGTATTATCACCTCCAATTTGCATCTGAGACCACAGAGGCTAACTTGTTTGTTCAAGGTCACCCAGCAGAGCTGGGATTTGAACCAGGTTCCTCCAAAGCCCAAGTCCTAACTACTACTCATCATCTCCCCCCAACCCTCCAAGCAGACTTGACAAGGGCACCGCCATCGTGGGCCCAGGGCCACCCACCTCCTGCCTTCTCCTTGGTTGGTCTGATTTACTGTACAATCAGTCCTCTGTGGTGTTGGCCAGGGCTTCATGGCTGGAGAACTCCAGGAGAGAGTCAGCCCTCAGATAAACCCTACCCCCAGGCCCTCTGCATTTTGTCTGTGCAAAGAAATCAGTTTTATACAATTGGACAAGTGATGCTGGATTTTGCAATATTTCTGGTCACAATTGTTTGGCTGGATAGCTTTGTGGAAATTTTCTGTGGTTTGCTAGCTAGCTTTTGTAAACTGCTTAGCTATTAACTTTGGGATATTTATAATATTTATCAATTGACTTCAGCATAGTCCAGGCAGCTGGTCTTTAAATAATTCTTCTGGGCTGAGTTTAAGGAAGTTCCTTGAGCCAAGAATGAAGGAATCTTTTCCCTCTGTTGGCAGCAAATGCATTCTGTGGGAGCGGGTAGAGATTTTCAACCTTTGGGTTTTGTTTTTTGAGAGGGGGAGTCAGTTGAAATTCTAGACCCATCTCTGCTTTATTCAGGTCCAAAAGCTTTGGAGTTGACACCTGGATTCCAAGACAAAAATAAATAATGGTGTTGCCCCATCCCTCCTAGCCCCAGGCTCAGCCTGGATCTGGGCCTGAGTCCAGGAGTAAGGCTACCCCAGGGAAACGTGTTCTCAGAGACCTCTGCCCACGTTCTCTCCCATCTCCCTGTAGCCTAGACTCACCTCATCCCCACTGTGAACCAAGCCACGTGGAACGGCTGATACCCATCATGACTTCTTGACTTGCATTATAACTAGAGATAGGCTGCTGCTGCTACTAAGTTGCTTCAGTCATGTCTGACTCTGCGACCCCATAGACGGCAGCCCACCAGGCTCCTCTGTCCCTGAGATTCTCCAAGGGCCTTACCCTAAATCATGCTTTCTCAACAGGGGCCATATTGCCCCAGAGAGGATGAAAACTGGTTCCGGGTAGAGAGGGCACTAACACTTTAAATATTCCAATGGTTTCTGACCTTCCAAAGGACCACAGAATATACACAAATATATAGGATATCTGTGTAAGGAAGAAGTAAAATGATCTCTATTTGCAGATGACATAATTTTGTATATAGAAAATCCTAAGGAATCAAGTATTAAAATTTCATGGGAGGGAGTCTCAACTAGGAAAAAACATTGTCTAAAAAGGCTCCTTGAAGGAGTGGGGGGCAATAATGGGGAAAGAAATTGGAGAAGCAGTGTCCTTAAAGAAAAAATTAGAATTAGGATAAGTTCAAATTCTGGGACCCTGGGACCAGAAGGTTTTGGTGTGAGTTTTCTGGGCCCTGCATTTTGCATCATGCGAGATCAAACAGCCCAGGAGGGCACCGGAAGAAGAGGGTGGAAACCCCTACCCAAACACATGGCAAGGCACCCGGCAGTGTGGGCTACAGAAGGCTCCAGTGTAGACACAGCCTCCCGGTGGGGCAAATCCGAACTCTGCCACATTCAAGCTCAATGACCTGGAGCAAGGTACTCAACCTTCCTGCCCCAGCCCCCATCCCAGGTCCAGAATAGAATGAGGATGATAATGTAGCTGCATAGGGTGTCTGGGGAGACTAGACGAGGCTAGCTCTGCTGAGGGAGAAAAGAGTGGCCAGCACGTAGTTACCTTTCAGTCATGTTAGTTGGGAGCTTTGTTCACCTGATTGTCCCAGGCACCCACACCTGGATGGTCATTGTGTCCTCCCCCGGGTTCAGTGAGCTCAGGTGGAATCCCTGCTGGATGCTTCTAGAAGAGGATGACTACACTTAGCCACCCAACACAGATACGACTTAGCAACTGAACAACAGCAAACCCAGCATTTCCCCGAATTATGTCTTCCACTTCTACTGTCACAAGTTTTGCTGTTCCTGTGTTCCTTCTGAGCTTGTAGTTACTTCATAGTTGTCCTTAAATTAGGCCTTTAAAGAATTCTCTTTTAGCATCATTCTGTGCAGCCAGATTCCAAAAATCAGGGCATTGATAGGCTGTTTATATATTTTCTGATAGATGTTAAAATAAATACAAAGTTTTCAACACGTTAAAAAATGTTTCTCCATGCACCATCTACTTAAAGATACCTGCCACGCCACCGGCGGCACACGTGGCGCTTTGGAAAAGATGCTGCCATCCCGAGAGCCTGAGCCCACATTCCGCCTCTCCCCATCCGCGAGAAGCCGCAGTCTCAGCACCCGGCTCAGTGGGGCTGCAGCGCCCTCTGCTGGCCAATCTGGGAGCCGCTCCAGCTCGTCTCCCCTTGCGTCTGGGCGGGATGCACAAGGGGCGTTTGATGTCACTAGCGGTGTAGTTTTCTTTCGTTGTGAGGCGTGAAGAGAAGTGAGAAAGGACCCCTTGCTCCAGGTACAGGGGCTGGGGCACTTGGGGCGCGAGGTGGAGACCCGCCTGAGGTCGGAGGAGGTGGGGACAGGGCGGGGGCGGGGCCTCGGGCAGGTGCGGGCTGAAGGGTCAGCTCGGAGTTGCGAAGGATTGTCAGGGATGGGACTTAGGGATCAGAGTGAGTCTAGGGTAGGTGTTAAGGGCGGGGCCGGCCAGGGCTGGATGAGGGGAGGGTGCAGCTCGGGGCAACAGCAGCGCCCGGCGGTGAAGCAGCGGCTTGGAGTTGCGCAGGTGAAAGGCAGGGCAAGGCTGAGGTGAAAGTGGACTTGCGGGGTGGGCAGTGAGCTCGAGGCAGAAGGGGGCCCTAGAGTCACGGCAGGGCGAGGTCTGTGTGGTTGGAAGGCTGTCTTCAGCTCCAGGTCTGTGTGGTTGAAACCTCCCATCTGGGTGTTTAGGGGGCACAGAGTCACCCACTGCTCAATCACTCCAAGGTAGACTCCCTGGCTCTCCTTCCTGGGACCCAGGACCAGCACCCCCCGGCCCCCACCCGACTCCTCAGTTGTCTGCTCCATCCCAGAGCTTGTTCTTCATTCTCCTGAAGACAAGCCCAAGTCCTCTGTTTACTAAGATCCAATATCTGTTTATTTTTCTACTGTTTATAAAGCAATAACACTGTCATCTTGTTTGTCAGTAAGATAAGATCTTACATTTGTGAGATTCTTCATACATTAAAAGGCTGTTTTTACAAACATCTCCTTATTGGTTCACACAATATCCTATGAGGTAAAAATGACCCATCTTATACCATTTTACAGAATCAGAGCCTGAACATCAGTGAGCTTGATGCACCAGACCAGAGTCAGAGGCTACTGAGGGCTGAACTCAGTGCCCTGACTCCTAGCCCAGCAAGCTTGTGGTTCACTGACATAGATAAACCTGAGATTGATTCAGAGATTCAAAGCACAGAAGTATTTGGATTTGCCATTAGAGACTTGGGCTTCCCAAGTGGAACTAGTGGTAAAGAACCTGCCTGCCAATGTAGGAGATGCAAGAAACACGGGTTCCATCCCTGGGCAGGGAAGATGGCCTGGAGAAAGGCAACCCACTCCAGTATTCTTTCCTGGAAAGTTCCATGGTCAGAGGAGCCTGGCGGGTTACAGTCTATGGGGCCACAAAAAGTCGGACATGACTAAGTGAGACAGGTAGGTAAGGCTAAGGATGGAGGCCCTGATCAAATCACAATACCTGGCTCTTCACCCAGGCCAGTGGGGCACTAATTCCTACCGTGCCTGTGCCAAGGGAACCCCTGCGGGCACTAATGAGAACTCCGCCTGAGACAGCCAGGGTACAAAGTTACCCAGCAGGAGGCAGACGTAAAGTTCCTTCAGTCCCTGGTCTCTGGTCCCTAACTCCCTCTAGGGGGTGATTCTTGAAACCGGTGCTTCTTTCCATCCACGTGATTACCCTCCTTGGAGATGATCCCAGACAGGTCCACCCTGGTCTCCCCATTTAGAACAGGGGCTCATATCCTTGAGACCCTCAGCACTGAGCAACGAGGGGTTCTCAGCTCTGCTGAGTCCTGAAAGACCCCCTCACAAAGAACAGCTATGCCAGTAAGCTCCCCCTTTATCAGGCAAGAGACTGCTCAGGACCTCTGGGGTGGGTTGGGCAGTCTGTGATTTGTGCACCAGGCTTTGAAGATTCACATCTTTATTAAAGGCTATGACAGTGGCGAGAGGGCTGAACAGTCCTTTGCTATAACACCTGTGATCAACTCCATCTGAAGGGAGAAAGCCTTGTGGGGCTGGGCTTGGAGCTGGAAATCAGCAGGCTCAGTCTTAGGGTGGGGTTGGGGGGAAGATGCGGTGAGGAGGGGCCCAAGTCCTGCCCTGCTGCTGCCAAGACGGTCATCACAGGCAAGCTGAGGCTCCAGCCCCCTCCTCCCCTCACCCAGCCGCCGGTTTTTCTGAGCTTCAGAGCCAGTGCCTACTTTTAAATTGGAATCTGATTTTAAGTGCATCAGAGTTCACTGTTAGAGCCAGCACTCTCACATGGCAACAGGTTCCTACGTGATCCCTCTGTGGGTCTTCAGGGTCCCCAGTGGATGGGGGCGGGGTGTGGGCACACAGCCTTCACCCATGTGAAAGCTTAGGCCATGGGGGTATCCCCAGGATCAGGGCGTCAAGGAAGAGGGATGGCAGAGGGGAAGGGGCAGTGGTTCCGCTAGTCAGATGAGACCACCTGCCTGTGTTCTGTACAAGTCTGGGGGCCTTAGTTAGCTTAGGGCTGGGGCCAAGGGCTCAAGAATGAAAACCTCCTTGACCACTGCCCCAGAGGCCTGCTATTCATTCCTAAAACCCCAGAATGGTGGGGCTAGATGGGAGCTCTGGGACCGTGCAGGCTAACCAGCCCATTTTACAGGTGGGGATGTGGGGGCTCAGGAAGGGGCCCTTTCATGGGTTTCACTCAGCGCACACAGTCAGGGCCAGGACTTTCTCTGCTGCTCCACACTGCTTCTTCTGGGAAGGCAGTCTATCAAGAGCAATGGCACTGAAACTTGGCGGGCCTCAGAATCATCTGCAGAACCTGCTAAAGCAGCCTGTTGGGCCCCACCCCAGAGATTCCCATGCTGCAGGTCCCTGGACTCCACTGAGAGCAGTGCTGGGTTGGAGATCACACCTCGGGAGGGCTTGAGGCAGGTGGTGGCAGGGCAGAGGGTGAGAAGGGCCCAGTGTGGCCAGGAGGAGGGAAGCAGGCTTGGAAGGTCATGTCTGGAAGCAGGGAGCAGCAGGCCCCGTCTCTGCTGAGAGGAGGTCCTTTGTGGGTGAAAGTACTCCAGAGGGGATGTGAAGTGGGCTGGCCTCCGGGCAGGCAAAGGCTAGAAGAACCCAAACCCTTCAGGGAAGATTTGGTTTGAAAGGCACTTTGGTACCTGTGGGGCCCCTGGTGTTGGAGGCAGTGTCCATGGGGTCTGTCAGCAGGTCCCCTGGGGCCATGCCAGGGCTCAGGGAGGAGTAGTAAGGACCCCTCTGGAAGCCTGGAGTCGGTTGGCTGGGGCAATATGGGGGCTGCTTCCAGAGCCCAGTGGCCAGGCCTTCTTCACCAGGGACCCTGCCCTGCCCCCGGTTCTGGCTTCTGGAGCGGGAGGCTCAGGGGGTCTTTGAGCTAACTCATGGTGCTCCCAGGGCCTCTCGGGGATCTGGTGGCCCCCAGTGGGTGGTTGCTTGGCCTTGGAACCTTCTCTGTGGAATTTTTTGAGAAGTGGAATTTGGACCCGGAGAAAGAGAACTGATTCTGGACCAAACGACAAGGGAGATAACTGGGGACCAGGACCTGGGAATGCTGTGGTGGGCAGGGGCTGGTTCAGGGACCCCATCCCTGTCTGTCCCCAGAGTCTGAGCCAGTCAGCCCCTCCCCTCAGGTCTGCTGCGTAGCCCTTTCTGCCAAGCTGTGGCCAGCAGGAGGGGCAGCGACGCCTCCTGCCGAGGCCGGCGCCCGCAGCAGGCCTTCGAAGTAGGTGCCCAGAAACTGCAGGTCGAATGCAGGCTGGGCAGGGGACGACGCGGGGGTCTGGAGGCTCAGGAAGCGGTTGTACTTCTTCAGGCCGCCCCGCGGGTCATGGTGGTGTGCGGTCAGCAGCTCCACGAAGGTGACCTTGTGCAGGGCCAGCAAGCGGGCCTCGGCCCGGGGCAGGACGGCCGCCCGCACCAGGGGCTGCAGGGATGAGAAGCACTGCAGGCTGCTGAAGGGGTGGATGTGCGGGGCCAGCTGGGGGCCGGGGGACACCTCGAGGAGGCGGCATAGGTCACGCATGGTCAGCACGGCCGCTAGGGCGCTGCGTTCGCTCATGTTTCTTGCCAGGTAGGTCTTGGCCAGGCTCTTGAGTTTGAAGCTGCTAGCCCCCGGCACGCACTCCCGGATGAGGGGCAGGGTGGCCAGGAAGCCCGAGATGGCCTTCTGGAACTCGCCCAGCATGTTCATCTCCTCCAGAGCCTGGAAGAAGCTGGGGAGACTGGGCCCCCACAGCTTATAGCAGGCCAGGATGGGCTGGCGCATGCTCGCCAGGAAGTGCAGGAAGTGCTGCAGTCCCACCTCCAGGGAGACAGCCTTGGAGTACACGTTGAGCATCTCGGGCTGGATGAGCGCACGGAACTGGCTTTCCTGGTTCACAGCCGCCAGCTGGCTAATCTTCTGGGCTGGGCAGGAGAGAAGGGTAGCATGAGGCCCCAAGGGTGTGGCGGGGGGCACCGACCCCTCCATCCAGAGACCCCACCTTGGGGCCTGATGGCAGGAATCAAGCATCAGCCTCAAACCCAGCTCTGACCCTGGCTCTGATAGGGATGGGGGTCAGAAGGGGAGGTGGGGCTGCCCTCCATGCCTCCTTCCTCCCCCGCCGGGAGCCCCACTCACCCCTGCCCTGCCACCTTCCAGAGTTCACCAAACCCTTTCACTCTGGGTCCCTCCTGTCTGTCTTCTGCCGGCCTCCACCCACCTACACTAGAGACCCCTCACTGCTTCAGCCTAGCCCTTCACTCCCTTTCCCCCAGCATCCAACCCCATCAGTCACGTAGCTAAGGCCCCCAGCCGTCAGAGCACTGGGTCAAACAGCACACCTGCCCGGTCCACTCCATTCAGAGCATGGCCCCGAATCTTCCAGTGAGGTCTGCAAACGGCTTCCCTGTCCTATAAGAAATACCCGCTGCTTGTGTCTGCCTGGGCTGGCCCAGGCAACTGGATGGGACCCGGCCTCCCGCAGGGCCAGGGTAAGCACTGTGGAGTTGAGGGAGAAGGGGTCACATCTCTCTGTGACCTTGGCTCTGTTGGCCTCCCCTTGCAGCAACCATGGAACGAATGGGCTCTGCACTCAGCCTAAGGCTGTGTTTGGATTGCTGGTGTCACCTTGGCTACTTTAACGTTGTGTTTCTGTTTAGAAGTGTGTTCCCAAGGCTCCCTAATGGAAGCACCAGTCATGGGGGACTCATGGAGGTGCTTGCCTCATGCCTTCAGGCCCTGGTCAAAGCAGACGTCCTTATTCAGAGAACCAAGTTCAAACACTTGAGAGGCCCTGGGGAGGTGTGGTGCTCTGCCCACTCTCTGGCTGCAACCACTGGCCACAGCTCAGGGCTCTCCTGGGCTCACAGATGGCTCTGCCTGCACTTATCCTGGGGACTTAGGGACTGAGCTAGAAAGGGGTTGGGGGTGGCCACCGGAGAACCCACTTTCATTGTCAATCTTGAGGTCAAAGAAAACCAGGGGCTTGTCTTCCACTAGGGAGTTGGAGAGGCTGTCGTCCAGGAGTCCGAGGGAGCTGGGGCCCTCCAGCTGGAGGTCACTGGACTCGCTGCTGCTGTCTGCCAGCTCTCGGGAGTCCTGCAACACAGAAGAAACCAACAGGTCAGGGGCTGTGGGGGCCGAGAGGGGGCAGCGGCCATGTGAGCCGGTTCCCCGTGAACAGGCGTGCATGCTGGTGTGTGCGTGAGCGTGGGGCGGGGGGCAATGAGAGCGTATGGGTATGGCATGGGGTCTGTGTGCGCCTCAGGGAGGGCCTGGTACTGGGAAAGGGAGGGGGTGTTTCCAAGAGAGTGCCTGGATGGATGTGAATGTGCATGCGCACGTGTGAGGGTCATGCATGTGAACCAGGGCACGAGTGTCAGTGCGTGAGTAGGATGGGATCACAGGGGCAAGTGTGTGTGTGAAAAAAGTGTGGGAATGAATGCAAATATTGTGTGTGTGTGTGTGTATGGGGGGGTGTGGGTTTGTGGGCCTGTATTGACACAGGTGTGTGTGAAAGTGTGATACTGTGTGGCTGAGTGTGCACATGGGTGAGCAGGGCTGGGTGTGGAGGCTCAGGGAAGGTGTCGGGGCTGAGGTGGGCAGGTTCCAATGTGTCTGCTCCTCGCTTCAACTCCTTGAGCCGACTCAGAACAAACATCGTGAGCTGGGGGGCGGCGGGGGAAGGAGTCCCATCTCGAACCTCAGGTGTTTCTCTGGAAGGGGCAAGACGCCTGGCTTTTCTTGTCCCTTAGGTGAGCTGAGGTCCCTGCGCCCTGCACAAAGGTGAGGGGAGGGCTGCCCGACCTCCGGGACGCCACCTCTAGGGGACACACAGTGCCTGGCTGTGAGAACAGTGGAGAGAAGTAGGCTCAGAACCAGGGAGCCCTCTGTCATTTGGCGTCCAGGAGACAGCTGCTTAGGTAAGCTGAAGGCCAGGGTTCTGCCAGCCTGGGCACCTGGGGCTCTGTTCTCTCCAGAACCAAGGTGTGAACACTGTTGAAAGGCCCTGGGGGTGGGAGGGGCTCTAGCTGTAAGCGTTTAAACCCCCGGGGCTGGGGCGAACGAGGGAGGTAGAGCCTTTCATAATATAGAGTTAATTGTTTATCATCTGCATACCTGGCAAAGCTAGGCTTTGGTGGCCTGCTCAGAACTTCCTGTGTCACCTGTGGATATTAACCAGACACCAGGAGGAAGGGACGTGGCCATTGTCACAGGGCCTGCTGGGGTCTCCGCTGGGACAGAGTCCAGAGCAGGTCCCAGCCTTCCCCTCTGACAGACTGCCCCTGGTGGCTGAAGGAGTTGGCCTCACCTGAGGCCATCCGAGGCCTCTCTGAACTCTGACCTCTGGTTATCGTCCCTTCGTCCCTTCCACTTTCCAGGTGAAACCTCTGTTTTACTGAAACTTCAGCCAAGTGCAAAGTCTTTGCTAACCACAATTAAAATGTGCTGGGATTTTCCTGCGAGTGGCTGATTTCTGCTTTATTTGCATTTCATAGCCCTTTCCCAGGCTCACCAACTTTCTCCTAGGCATTGATAGACATTCACTGAGTCCATCTAGAGCTGGTTTGGCTTAGAGCAGCCTGTGAGTTTTCTGGGACTTTATACCCGAGGCCCTACTTTGATAAAACATAGGCCTTGTGGATCAGTATCCTCGAGTCGGCCACACATCCAAGGCTGGTTTGGCGTGTCTTGCTGAGTCTCTGTCACGCTGTCAAGGCTCCCTTGCCTCCTTGGAGGGAGCCTTCTCCAGGAGTCTTCTTCGAAGTTGCTAGAGCACCGACAGGAGACACTCACTACCTTTTTCCCCCGTGGGAGAATCTAGTTGTTTCCTATCTCCAACCTTCCAGTGCCTGTTCCGATCACAAGGCAGGGGTGCTCTCACACTTGGGCTAGTGGAAACAGCTGGACTCCCCTTGCTGTGGCCTCCCCTGCGCTTCAGGTGAAGTGCCGTCCCCTTGCCTTCCCCACTTGGCCGAGTCTTCTCTGCCACCCACTGACATGGCCTTCCCCTCTTCCTTCTTCTCTTTGCTCCAAATTGCCGAAGCCCTCGCAGTGGCCCTGAGTGCTTCCGTCTGTCTTCTGGCACTATCTCTTCAGGCTGGAAAGCCAGGGTCTTCTCTTCAGATAGTCCTTTCCAAGACTTGATCTCCCTGGAGAGCAGCATCTTTGAGTTAACTCCCCCCATCTTTATACCAGGGTCACTTATGATAGCCACGAGAACCTCACTTTTTAAGAGCCTCCCATGGTCCTGGGGTCATTCTCTCTTTTATAGTCATGGAAATATCCTTTGTCCTGAACTTACTGAAGACCCTGCTGGCCCCCTTAATAAAAGAACACCCCTTTCCATTGAGTTGTCAAGGGAGGGAAGGCTGAATCTTCCAGCCCTGACTCCTCTTCCGCCCAGATTTCTCTTGCCCTTGGGGACAATCATAAAGTATGGCTACTCCACAGGGTTGGTCTCACAGGAATGCCTTCCACTGAACTCCAGCTAGCACTACAAGCAGTTCCCCATTCCTGCCTTAAATCCTAGCAGTACAGCTGGGAAGTAGTGACATTTAAAAAAGACTTTCTTAAAGACCCAGGGTTAACAGAATCAGCACAGCTGATTATCCAGCTGATATCCAGCTCCGATGCTGGATATCTTTCTGTCCCTCTTCCATACCCCCCATGCCACTCCTTGACCTCATTCCACAATCAGGATTGGGGGGGGGGCGGCGGTGGAGCATAAAAGGGGAGAGTAGCAGAGACCTGAACCCAAGAATCCAGGAGAGGGCCTTTCACTGGAAAAAGATTGAGGTTTGCTTGGAAGGGAAAGGAATGGCAGCAGAAAGAACCAGAGCGGGGAAGAGATCAGAGCCCATATGTGAGGACTGGAAAGTGAAAAGTGAGAAAAGGCTTTGAGGGACCAGTGAGTAGGAGATGATGGTGGTGAGCATGAAGGGATGAAGGATTTAAGGAGTGTTGCTGTGAGTTATGAGTTGTATTCTCTGTAACAGTCTGAAAGATGACTATATACTAGATAGTTGGTTAATGGACTGTGTTTGTTTGACTGCAAAACTGAGCCATGCGGGATCTGGGATATTTCTCAGGATACACAGGCAATCAGGATACATGTGCAATTGGGTTCACGAGCTCAATTTCACTTGTCTTCATCACAGTCAACTTAGCATCTCAACTGCATCTCAACTTAACACAACAGGTGTAATGGCTATCCCGAGGTGCTCCTAGGAAGCCACTAGGCTGACACCTTATCACCTTCCAAAAAAGCTAGGAGGTTTATCTGGAAAGACCCAGCATCTCCCTTTCCCAACCTGGATCATATCCCAGTATGTATATGTCACCTCTGTTCAAGGCTGATACGTACACAAACGAGCAGCATTTCTTTGACACAGATATGCAATTGAATCCCTCAAGAGGAGAAGGGGGTGACAGAGGATGAGACAGTTGAATGGCATCACTGACTCAATGGACATGAGTTTGAGCAAGCTCTGGGAGATAGCAAAGGACAGGGAAGCCTGGTGTGCTGCAGTCCATGGGGTCACAGAGTCAGACACGACTTAGTGACTGAACACAACAAGCTTGATTGTACAGAAGCAGTTTAAAAAATCTTGATGTCCAGGCTGTGCCCCAGACCAATTCAGTTAGACTCTCTGGGGGTGGGACTCAGGAATCTGTCCTTGGTAAAACCCCCAAGTGATAGTAGTGTGCAGCCAGGATTGGGAACAACTGTCCTAATTACGGGTTCATTCCACATTTGGGCATCAGCAAATCAGACAGAAGCCAAGCTCTTTGCTATTCAACATCCTCACCTGAATTATCTAGTATCGACATTAATGCTAATCAAGAGGGTCTTTGGCTCCTGAGGAACTTTCTTAACATTTGAGCTTAAGCAACAGTTAGGATCAGATTGGCCAGACACATGCACGCCCGTATTTTGCAGACAGAAAACCCTAGCTCTTGCAAAGCCTGAAGGCCCCAGGGATACCCCACGTTATCTGTTAACCCAGATAATCCCATTAGCCAGCCTGCGGTCCCTACGGCCCTCTGTCTCCTACTCTGGCCCCTCTGCAGGCTCCAGGGGCCATGGCCCCCATCTTCTCAGCCGAGCACCTGTTTCTTTTTCTGATGTGCACACTCACCAGCATCACGGTCCCTCCCCTGGATCAGTTGCTCCCCACAGGCCTCCCTTTCATTGCTGGTCACCATGCACTTCTTCCAGGGGCTGCCCCCTCGGCAAGGCCACCTTCTGCTTCCACTTTGTTCTGCTGCTACCGGGCACTGGGGCATCTTCTGTTGCAAGAGTGGATGAGAATATCTATCTTTTTCTGCTTTGGCTCTGTTGACACAGGGCCCATGGCAGAGGTGTGGCTGACCCACCTCATTTTTAAGCACAGTCCTCACCCCAGGTCTCCAGCATCAAATCTGGTGCTCCCCCTCCACCCCAAGACTACAGCCCCACTGCCTTTCCCAGCAGGGGCGAGGTCTCCGACAGAACACCCGTGCGGCTCGATCAGCCTCTCCCCAGCCCTGCCCACCACACCGGTCAGTGCCAGAGCCCCCACATGTCTGGATTCCAGCCATTGACACAGCTGCAGCCCCAGCTAATGGCTTGCATGCCCTGGTACACTTGGAAAACACAGTATCTTAGCATGCCAATATTCCACACCTCAGCAGGCGACATAAGAGACGTGAATTCAATCCCTGGGTGGGGAAGAGCCCCTGGAGAAGGAAATGGCAACCTACTCCAGTATTCTTGCCTGGAGAATCCCATGGACAGAGGAGCCTGGTGAGCTATAGTCCATAGGGTCACAAAGAGATGGACACAACTGAAGCGACTAGGCAGGCATTTCGAAGCTCTCACATGGGGCAGGACGGATAAAGGCCATAGGGAGGGGAGGACGTGGGAGCTGGGAGCATCCTGCAGACATCGCCCTGCCCCCTCCTGCTAAGGAACTCTGGGAGCTCCAGGGGTCTGGAAGAGGGCACGGAAGGTGGGTGAGAGATGCACCTACTTAGAAGGATCTAATTTGTTTGCTTTCTAAATTTTTTTTTCCAATAAGTTTCAGACTCCTATAGTGGTTAATTTTAAAAACGTGTCTGAAGAATGCCTACATGAAAGCAGTGACCCTCTGGTTCCTCTTGCCTCCAGACCTGGTCTCCAAACACGAGCAGCTGCTTCTAATCATTTAATTCTTTGTAACCCAAAATGCACTTCTCCTTCCTGAGTTGAGCAACCTCAGATAGCACCTAGTGGCTCCTTGCTGCTGCTGCTGCTAAGTTGCTTCAGTCGTGTCCGACTCTTTGCGACCCCAGAGATGGCAGCCCACCAGGCTCTGCCGTCCCTGGGATTCTCCAGGCAAGAACACTGTAGTGGGTTGCCATTTCCTTCTCCAATGCATGAACATGAAAAGTGAAAGTGAAGTCGCTCAATCATGTAGCCTACCAGGCTACCTGCAGCCTACCAGGCTCCTCTGTCCATGGGATTTTTCCAGGCAAGAGTACTGGCTCCTTGCTACTGACAGCTAAGTGCTAGTCTGACCCCACTCCCACACCCATGCCACCAAAATATTTCTGGTTTCAGTGGTTCCATCTGACTCTCATGAAGTCTGGCCAGATTAACAGCATTCAAATCCTTCTGTTGCTCTTTCTTTCCCAGGCTTCTACTTCCATCCAGGGTTAGCCTTGTTTTAATGTTATAAAGATTATGGGATAGAAAGAAGTAACCAGCTTTCTGAGGAATTTAGAACATGGAAAGACTCACAAAGTGATTGCCTCTGAGGAACAGTAAAAAGGGTGGGGGGAGTCCTGGGCAGCTCTGGGGTCCCAGCTTCTGCAACTAGGCAGATGTATGCAATTTACAGACAGGACAAGAGGCGAGGTGAATTTGAGGTTTCTGTGGGGCATCTGAGTGGAGACACTGGGTGGCCACTGGCTCTATTGGTCTGGCGGGCAGGAGCCCATAGGCAGCCATGTGCATGGTTGAGATCATGGGGAGAGTGTACAGATTCTAGAAGGAGATGAGATCCCAGAACCTAAGCTGGAAGAATAA
Organism: Okapia johnstoni; assembly: GCA_024291935.2. Lineage (NCBI taxonomy): Eukaryota > Metazoa > Chordata > Mammalia > Artiodactyla > Giraffidae > Okapia > Okapia johnstoni. The sequence goes on from CM044326.1 coordinate 30,420,028, forward strand.
CATTTAAAAGAACAGAGAGACCTAAAGGGGAAGTGAGGAGGACCAGCCAGAGCTGTAGGAGGAAACCTCCTGAACCCAAGGGAAACAGAGTCTTGGGGCGTTAGGACTAAAGGTGACCACTGGACTCAGAGGCATGGAGGTTACCCTGGAGATGGTGGCAGGGCTCATGGGCATGGTGGGGAAGGGCAGGGGAGTGGGGCTAGGAAGGAGCACCGAGGGGGTGAAGGTTGAAGTGTAAATGGTGTGTGTGTGGGGGATGAATGCAAAGATGGGACTTTCTCCAGGGTGCTTAGTTACAGCCCACGGGAAATGTCTGAAGATGCAAATGAGGATGGGGAGATGGAAGGAGGTTCCCAAAGGGCAGGAGGGCAGGGCCAGGAAGAGGTGGAGTGAGTCCTAGAGGAGGGTGGCCACCCCCACCATCCTAACAGAAGGGATGAGGAGGGATGTGATGGGGTCAGGTCAATCGGTCATCAGAGAGCAAGATGTGGGCTGCTGCCATGCCACTTGTCCTATGGTCCTCCTAGGGCAGAAGGTGCAGCCACCGGCCAAGAGCGAGGGTGGGGAACAGGGACCAGAGCTAGGGAAGCAGGGGTGCAGTGAGGCGCCCTGGAGAGCAGGGGGTGGGGCATGCCTAGGCAGGAAGCCAAGGAGCCCAGGAGACAAATCGTTTGTACTTTCCTCCCCTTGACTTCTCTCCAACAGAAGTTGGCCTCCAGGTGGCAGTGCAGAGCAGGGGACATGACTGCATACTTCCAGGGCTGTGTTTGGAGGGCAGGCTACCAGGAGAGGGGGTGGTGGGGAGAGAGGGCACCAAGATCCCGGTGGAAGACTGGCTTAAACAGTGGACCTTGCTGGCTGGTGGGCGGGAGGTAATGGCAGAAGGAACTGGGAGGGAGAGAGTCCAGGTCCTGGAAGTAACTGATGGAGAGCTCAAGGAAAAGGAGGCTATGGTCAGTCTGGGCCAGTCTAGAGAGGGAAAGTTCTCAGTGATGGAGGGGTCTGGGGGGAGGAGGCAAGGGGGGTGGGGCTGGCAGCTACAGGGGAATGGGGCAAAGATCTCTGAAAGGTCAAGGAGAGGAGAGGCCAGGGTGGTGGATGTTGAAGTCATCCAGGAAGAAAGCGGGACCTGGGTGGGGAGAGGAACCCTAGAAGGCAGTCTTCCTACATAGTGGGGAGCAGAAGGATGTCTGAGATGAGCTGGGAAAAGTGGGGTTCATCTGGAGAGCCCGAACCTCAAGGGCATGGAGGATGTTGCCAGATAGTAGAACCGAAACAGTCCAGGAGGCACAGAGGGCCTGGACCCCACCTCCCACCTCTGATGCTCACACAGGGTATGGAGGAAAGAGGGTCACAGCAGCCCCACAGGTGAACCAAGTGTCTGTGCAGAGGAGACAAAGACCACCAGCCGGGAGGAGCTAGGCCCAGCAGGGAATCTGATGGTCATGGAAGAAGGGTTTGCAAGGGTAATCGTTCAATAAGTGTTTATTGAGCAGCCGCACCTGCCAGGGCCTGGGAGCCACACAGTCCCTGCCCTCATGGGCTTACATCCTGGCAGAGGCCCAGTGGGAAGGCTTGGGGTGGGAGAATGGGGCAGTGGGAGTTGCAAAGAGACCTGAGGATGTGAGGAACAAGAATATCCTGGCTGGGGAGGCCTTAAGCCTCTTTGTTCAGAGGTCCATGGAGCCATTCATTCCCTGCTTCATTCTGTGACAAGACGTACGGGATGCCAACCTGCCAATCTCCAGGGCTGCAGAGGAGGGAGGCACTTGGGGCTCTCAGAGGCTTGTCTGTGGGGTGTCTGTGCCGGTGGGTGGCCTCTCCAGAGGGTGGGGTGGTAGGAATGCACTTGGAGAGGCCTCCGGGGGGACCTGGACTAGGGGATTCTCCATGGGGGCCCTGCCAGAATCCCCAGGGGAGACCTCTGCTCCAGGAATTTGGGATGCTCTGCCTCCCCTCATTAGTCTCCTGTAAAAGGTGTTACGCTGAGAGACCCCAGGGGAGTGAGGAAGGGGAAAGATGTTGAGCCACTGGGACACAGCAGGGAAGGGGTCAAGGGGTCGTGCAGCCAGTTGCACCAGGCGGGGTTGGCTGCCGGCCCTTTGGGGGCGGGCGGGATCCTCCTGGGGATTGGCAGGTTGGCTGGGAGGCCCAGTGGTGGCCGGGGTGGTGGCTTGACCCGTGGAGGGAGGCCAAGTCCACGTGAGGGCACCATACGTTTTGAGGGGCAGGTGAAAGGTGCTGCGAGGGCGCAGGGCTCTTTGTGCCCCGCGTGACAGGAAGCTGATCCCACGGTGGCCGGCGGCTTGCATCTGGTGACCGGCAGGCTGGCTGGGACTCTCAGCGTCGGGGCCGGCAGCTTGCTCGGCAGGATGGTGGGGAGGCCAAGCCAGGGGGCGGCCTGTGCCACGGGACAGACGAGAGGCCCAGAGGGAGTGGGACGCTCGGCGAGCTCTCGGCAAGGGGTGGACGGACGAGGAAGGAGGCAGGACGGTGGTCTCGGTGGGCTCCACACGCTTTCCAACACAGAACCTCAGACTGAGGGCTGGCAGGGGCCTCAGGGGCCACCCAGTCCAGCCTTCCACTCTATTCTGATCCCTTTCGCCCCTGGGCAGGTGACAGCCCGGCCTCTATGAACAAACCTCCGGGGACAGGAGGGTCACAACCCATGCGGCCACTTGTCCCATTGTGGAATGGCTTTAAGGAAAGTTCTGCTTATGTGGAGTCACAACATGCTAGTCTAGGCCCTGCGTGGCGCTGCCCTGCGCCCTCACATCCCCATGTGGCTCTGCATTGCTGCCATTAACTGGGAAACGGGTGCGGGTCCGCCCTCCTCACTGAGACTTAGGAGGGCAGAAAATGCATAAGGAAGCTGCAGACACAGGCATTGGCTAGTCCAGAAAAGACACAGGGCTCTGAAGGGAAGCCCTGTCCAGCTCTTCAGAAAGAATACATGTGATTACTGACGGCTCCTGCCCTGGTATGACGGGAGGGCCGGGGTGATCCAGGCCACAGCTGGCAATTGGAGATTATCCTCTGGGCAGCTCAGGACTCGCTGACAAATGTCCCGGGTGCAAGGTGAGTCTGAGAGTCACCTGCTGGGGCTCTGCCCCCGGGGACCTGGAATGTGGGGAGGCAGTGTCCTGGGCCGGACTTCTGAGCCACTCACCGGGTTTTCAGCATCTGAGTCTTCCGAGCTGCTGATCACCACGACGCGCTCCTCTGAAACGGAGCAGGGGAGACGGGGTTAGGCCCTGCCAGGGCTGCTCGTGGATGGAGCCTGGGGTATTCTCCTGTGGGAATCCTTGCAGGCCAGTGGGCTGGGTGGGTGACATGTGCCCTGCAAGGGAGCTGTCAACATTCAGCGTGTGTGCCAGTGTGGATCTGCCTGTTTAGTCGCTCAGTTATGTCCGACTCTGCAACCCTGTGGACTGTAGCCTGCCAGGCCTCTCTGTGAGAGGAATTCTCCAGGCAAGAATACTAGAGTGGGTTGCTGGGCCTTCCTTCAGGGGACCCCCAATGCAGGGATTGAACCTTCCTCTCTGATGTCTACCTGTGTTGGCAGGCAGGTTCTTTACCACTGGGCTACCTGGGAAGCCAGGATCTGCCGGTACAGAGGGGTTACTCAAGGTAGCTTTCTGTCACTGCCTGCTGTACCTTGTCTGTGAAGACTTAATTCAGCTGCTGGCCCTGGAATGATTCAGAACTGACTACCCGCGGAGGGGGTGTGACAAGCACCTCCTGGTTTGGAACCTTTGGCCATCCTAAAGCAGCACACTGGTTGTTGCAATTCTCAGCTCCATGAGCTGAGATGTTTGAGTTAAAAGATACTTTAGGTTTAATCAAAACCTTCTGATTACCAATAGCATTTGTGAGCAAAGATTCTCCGTTGGGTCTGAGTGTGTGGACAGGGTCAGGGTTCAGTGTGACCAGGGACAGGGATCAGTGTGGGACCTAGACTGAAAACAAAGCTGGACACTGGGTAAAACAGCTCCAGGAAGAACTGTCTTGAACATTCCAGAATTCTGTGGGTTGACCTCCACTCACGTGAAAGGACTCCCTCTCTGGCAGTGGCCATAAAAGATACCTTGAACAAGTGAGATACTTTAGGTGGATGGCCTTCATAAAAAAGTTTGGGAACCTATGGGTGTGGACTTTACCCAAGTGCTAGACACCCACCAACAAACATTGTTTGGGGAGACCCATCCTGTGCAGAGGCACAGTACTGGGTTCGAAAAGGGTGTGTCAGGGGAAGGAGCTAAGGAAATGTGTTCCCCAGCCCATTATGCTCCCTGCACGGGCATCCCAGCAAAGCATGGGCTAAACCATCCACTCTTGTGCCACCCCCCCTTCCCAGACAAACCCTGGACTTGCCCTTCCCCATTTGGTGGCAGTTGAGGGCAAGACACACAGGGAATGCTGCTGGCCTTGGGCATCCCAGGAAGGGTGTCAGGATGCAGAGGAGGGGTCCCACCCAGCCCCTGGTAGACAGCATGCAGGCCTCAGCCCATCCTGCCCATCCCCACTCCCTACCTGTCTCTGCAGGGTCGCCGGTTTGATGGTTGCTGTCAGGCAGGGAGAGCTCATCTCTTATGATGGGGCTCTTGGAGCTGGGGGGCCCATCCAGGTGGGGTGGTGAGACTGCCCTGGAGGTGCTGGGCCTGGGCTGCTCAGGGGAGCTCCGAGCCAACCTAGACTCTTCCCCCTCCTCAGACTCCATCTTGATGACCTTCCGGGGGCACTCGGTCTGGCAGGCCTTCCTCTTCTGCGGTGTGGCCGTGTTGGTGACCTCCTGTGCAGTGGGGTGTCACAGGGCAGGGTCAGGAGCCTCCAGGGGACCGAGGCAGTGGGCAGAGACCCAGACCTGAGTGGTAGGAATCTGTTCCCTGCCCCATGCCCTTTGCTCCTGCTGTCCCCTTTGCTATCTGCCATGCAGATCATACCTCTCTACACAGAGGACCTCCCAGGTCAGCAGGCACACTGGCCCTGCTGGTGACCACTGACCACCGATCTCTGCTGGCTTCTTACTGCCCTGGGAGGGGCTCCTGCTTGGAGGGGAGCTTCCTGACATGGCAACCAAGAGCTGGGAGAGTGCAGAGCAAGTGCCTATTGAGGTCTGGGTTCTCACTTCTGCTCCACCTCTTACCACCGAGTGGGATCTGGGCCCTGGGAAGGGGAGGCAAGGGCTGGGGAATATCTTACTTCTCTGCAGGAGGGGTCTTGGATGGAGAAGGCGTACACTGGCACAGGGTGTGCCCCTGGCACCGGCTGTACCACAGCCAATCCCGCGGCGTGTACCTGGTCCCTCTGCACCTCCTCTGGCTGCAAAGTTGGGAAACAAAGGTAGTCAGAAATGACCAGGCAGGGGACTTCCCTGGTGGTCCAGTGGCTAAGACCCTGCACTCCCAATGCAGGGGGCTCAGGTTTGATCCCTGGTCTGGGAACTAGATCTCACATGCCAAAACTAAAGAGTCTGTGTGCCTCAACTAAGACCCAGTGTAGCCAAATAAATAAATATTGAGAAAAAAAGAAAGAAAGAAAGAAAATGACCAGACAGTAGGACCAGCCAGGTCCCCTGGCTTGGGGTCAGCTCAGTCTCCAAGGCCTCATCCAGACATAAGAGCTGGCTCCTGGTCCAATACCCAGAGCCTAATGGGGACCAGGATTCTTTCTTGAAGCCTCCATGACTTCACCCCCTGGCAACCCTGAGGTTCTGGCATCGCAGGGACCATGTCAATGCCTGTGCATCCTAATGGTGCCAGAAGATGACCTCAGCGATCACAATGCCCAACAACTCAAGGCTCGCTTGACAAGTAGGCCCAGCCTAGACAACTCCGGGGCTTCCCTGGTGGCTCAGATGGTAAAGAATCCACCTGTAATGTGGGAGACCTGGGTTCAATCCTTGGGTTGGGATGATCCCCTGGAAGAGGGCATAGCAACCCACTATAGTATTCTTGCCTAGAGAATCCTCATGGACAGAGGAGCCTGGCGGGCTACATTCCATGGCACTGCCGAGTCAGACATGACTGAGTGACTAAGCACAGAACAGCACAGACAACTCTAGGGACAAAGTGGTGGTGGTGGTGGTCCCTACTAATGGTAGTAGCTCCTCTCTATGTGCAAATTCATAATAGGGAGGGGACCCTTCCACTGAGCTGACATTGCCCCCCACCCTATCACCTGTTCACAATAGCCCAAAGGTGGAAGCAGCCCAAATGTCAACTGATGAAGAGATAAAATGTAGGGTAGCCTTTCAGGAGAATGTTATTCAGCCATAGAAAGGAATGAAGTTCTGACTACACAAGGTGGGTGAACCTTGAACACATCATGTTAAGTGGACAGCTAGCCACAGAAGAATGCATACTGTAAGATTTCATTTATACAAAATATCCAGGAAGTGCTAACTGCACAGAGACAGCAGACTGGGGGTCACCAATGGTTGGGGGAGGGAAAGTGAGGAGTGACTCCTCCATGGATACGGGCTTTCCTTTTGGGGAAATGAAAGTACAGGAACTACAGTCTGGGATAGTTATACCAGACTGTGAGTGCACTAAATGTCACTGGATGGTACACTTTAAAATAGTGAATTTTCTTATGTGAATTTTACAATGAAATTACAGTTAAAAAAAAAGGAGGTGGTACTATATTATGATTATTGCCCATCTACAGAGAAGGAAACCAAGGCACGGAGAGGTGGAGTGATTTCCTAAGGTCGTATACCTAATAAGGGCATGAACCAGGGGCTTGAAACTAGTGTTATTTTTAATTTTTTAAAAATTTGTTTATTTTTGCTGTGTCGGATCTTTGTTGCTTTGTGTGGGCTTTCTCTAGTTGCAGTAAGAGGGGGTTCCTCTCCAGTTGCGGTGTGAGGGCTTCTCTTTTGTGGAGCACAGGCTCTAGGTGCATAGGCTGTTAGTCATGGCGCACGGGCTTAGGTGGCTCTGCGGCAGGTGGAATCTTGCTGCACCAGGGATCGAACCCATGTCCCCTGCACCGGCAGGCAGATTCTTATCCACTGCGCCACCAGGGAAGTCCGAATCCAGTGCTTTTGAAATGCAAGTTCCTTAAAAAACTGGAAATAGAACTGCCATATGACTCAGCAATCTCACTTCTGGGCATACACACCAAGGAAACCAGAATTGAAAGAGACACCAATTGGTACCCCAATGTTCATCGCAGCACTGTTTATAATAGCCAGGACATGGAAGCAACCTAGATGTCCATCAGCAGATGAATGGATAAGAAAGCTGTGGTACATATATACAATGGAATATTACTCAGCCATTAAAAAGAATACATTTGAATCAGTTCTAATGAGGTGGATGAAACTGGAGTGTATTATACAGAGTCAAGTAAGAAAGAAAGAAAAACACCAATACAGTATACGAACGCATATATATGGAATTTAGAAAGATGGTGATGATAACCCTATATGTGAGACAGCAAAAGAGACACAGATGTATAGAAGTCTTTTGGACTCTGTAGGAGAAGGCGAGAGTGGGATGATTTGAGAGAATAGCATTGAAACATGTATATTATCATATGTGAAACAGACTGCCAGTCCAGGTTCGTTGCATGAGACAGGGTGCTCAGGGCTGGTGCACTGGGATGATCCTGAGGGATGGGATGGGGAGGGAGGTGGGAGGGGGGCTCAGGATGGGGAACACATGTACACCCATGGCTGATTCATGTCAATGTATGGCAAAACCACTACAATATTGTAAAGTGAGTAGCCTCCAATTAAAATTAAAAAAAAAATGAAATGCAAGTTCCCTTTCTGTGCCTGCGTACGCTCCCTTTTCTTCACTTACTGTCTCCTTTACGTCCCTCTGCATCATCTTTCCCTATCGTGGGAAACTCAAGAGTAAGCTGAAGCTTTTGCTGAAATGGTGTTTGTGATGTGGCCAGCATCCCTCTGCAATGAGAGGCCTAGATTCCAGGGCTCAATCGAGGAGCCCTGGCCTGCCCTTCCTGCCTCCAATCCTGACCCCTTGGCGCCTCACACTCCCTGTGCACTCGGTGGGTGAGGGTCCATCCGGAGCCCGAGGTCCATCCACACAGCTGAAGGGAGCTCTTGGCTAAGCTGAGCTGCATCAGAAAACCCAGGCACTGGGCTGTAAGAGGGTGAGGTCAGGAATGTGCTTTCCTCATGGGGACAGGCTCTGTGTGGTGGGGCACGTGGTCAGGCCCACCCTCACAGGGCGAACGGCAGGGCTTACCTGGCCAAGCCCGGGCAGGGGAAGGCAGGGAAGCCCGGCATGACAGGCCGTGTGCTGGGGACCAGGACCCTGAGGTGGGGCTCCTCTTGATGTCAAGTGCATTCATGTCAAATGTGGGTTCCCAAATCATGGACTATCATGGACTGATTTCCTTCCTCCTTCCTTCCCAGGTTTCTTTTTCTCAACATCTTCACAAAAAGAGAGGAGAGCTGTCTCTCTGAATCAGAGTGGACCTGTGGGATGGGGGTGGAGGTTGTATGGGAGGAGGGGATGAGCTGGCAGGTCATTTTCTCCCAGGCCTCTTGGAAAAATACACAATCTCCAGGGTACTCTCTGTGCCAGTGTTTTACAAATTACAGTTGTGACCCATGAGTGGATCACGGAAGCAAAGTCATGGAAATCAAAGCTAGTGTTTTTTGTATTACACAGAATACTACAGAACAGAAAAATCTTAGAGTACATTCCACATTTATAAGTGTAATTTATTGCACAAAACTTCTGTTTTAGCTATAGGTATGTGCATGTATATACACCAGTAGGTTAGATGTAAAATATATCTTTTATAGTGGGTGGTGGTCAAAAAGTTTAAACCACTCCACAGTCATTAAGATGGCCACTACTTAAAAAAAAAGTGTGAATGAGAATGTGGAGAAATTGGAACCACTGTGGACTGTTGGTGCACCAATATGGTGCAGCCACTATGGAAAATTTTATGGTGATTCCTCAAAAATTACAAACAGAATTACTATATGATCCAGCAATTCCACTTCTAGGCAAATTTATGTTATATGTATTTGATCACCATTAAAAATGAAAGAAGCACAAGTTGGAATCAAGATTGCCGGGAGAAATATCAATAACCTCAGATATGCAGATGACACCACCCTTATGGCAGAAAGTGAAGAACTAAAGAGCCTCCTGATGAAGGTGAAAGAGGAGAGTGAAAAAGCTGGCTTAAAGCTCAACATTGAGAAAACTAAGATCATGGCATCCGGTTCCATCACTTCATGGGAAATAGATGGGGAAACAGTGGAAACAGTGGCTGACTTTATTTTTCTGAGCTCCAAAATCACTGCAGACGGTGACTGCAGCCATGAAATTAAAAGACACTTACTCCTTGGCAGGAAAGTTATGACCAACCTAGACAGCATATTAAAAAGCAGAGACATTGCTTTGCCAAAAAGGTCCATCTAGTCAAGGCTATGGTTTATCCAGTAGTCATGTATGGATGTGAGAGTTGGACTATAAAGAAAGCTGAGAGCCGAAGAATTGATGCTTTTGAACTGTGGTGTTGGAGAAGACTCTTGAGAGTCCCTTGGATTGCAAGGAGACCCAACCAGGCCATCCAAAAGGAGATCAGTCCTGGGTGTTCATTGGAAGGACTGATGTTGAAGCTGAAACTCCAATACTTTGGCCACCTCATGCGAAGAGTTGACTCATTTGAAAAGACCCTGATGCTGGGAAAGATGGAGGGCAGGAGGAGAAAGGGATGACAGAGGATGAGATGGTTGGATGGCATCACCGTCTCAATGGATATGGGTTTGGGTAGACTCTGGGAGTTCGTGATGGACAGGAAAGCCTGGCGTGCTGCAATTCATGGGGTCGCAGAGTCGGACACGACTGAGTGACTGAACTGAACGGAACTGAAAAATGAAAGAGTGGGGACTTTCCTGGTGGTCCAGTGGTTAAGAATCTGCCTTCCAAAGCAGGGGACTTGGGTTCAATCTTGAAAGATCGAACATGCTGAGGGGCAACTAAGTTTGTGTGCCACAACTACTGAGCTTGCGTTCTAAGAGCCTGTTCTCTGCAACAAGAGAAGCCACCACAATAAGAAGCGTGCATACCGCAACTAGAGAGAAGCCCCCACTTGCTGCAACTTGAAAAAGCTCGAGTGAGCAAACACAGTGCAGCCAAAAAATAAATAAGTTTTTTTAAAAAATGAAAAAGGTTGGACAGGTCTTGGTCTGCCCGTCTGTGTGTGTCTCTGAAAACTGCTGGCATGTAAGAGAACCTCTTTCCACGTGGGCTGTGAACTCCCCAAAGGCAGGGCTAGGCTCCTCTCAGCCTCTGCCCCATCCTTCCTGACACCCCCTACCCATGTTAATGAAGCAGGAACACACATGAGGGCTCAGTAAAAAAAAAATCATCGTGACTGATTCATAGTTATTTTACAGTTTTAAAACAATTTATTTTTTCCATTAAAGTATTGTGACATCATTACAAAAAGAATCAAGGGAGAGAGAAGAAGGACAATGGCCGAGGTGCCGTCCTACCCAAGTGCTCCTAGTTAATTACACCAGTTGGTATTTATCATCCTCTCCGCCTAGGCACGGGGTGGGGATTAAAATAAACCAGCAGTTTCAAGAGGGATGCGTGTTGGCTCTGGAAGCCCAGTTCCTGCCTCCTAAGGCAGGAATGTGGGTCCAAGCAGGGCTTCTCCCTGGCACAGCCAGACCATGCCTGCCTCCCTCAAGCAGCTGCACCTGTCCTTTGCACTCATGGTGTATGACCCGCTTCCATTCCCCAGCTCCATCCATCCCCACCCCCAAGCCTATTACCAAAGTGAAAGCAAGAGAGTCTGCACAGAGCATTCTTCTGATGCTCCAAGTTCAACCTGCTTAGTAACTGGCAGTGAGAGGGCACAAGATGAGACCCAGAAAAATGCCTAGACCTTCTTCACACAAGACAACATAGGCTCTCTTGCTGTTCATTAACTAATGACTGGCACCTGGAAGCCAGAGCAGTATGTGGCCCTGGGGTACTTTTCGCCACCATTGATAATTTCTTTGAAGACAGTTTTTCATTCTAGCATTGTCTATCATATCAAAATAATCTAAAAAGCCAAGGAACTGGCTAAATAAATCATGCTACACCCATTTTAGCACAGACCACTATGCAGATGTAAAAAGGCATCAGGAAGCTCCCTGCCTAATGATAAGGTAAGAATTCCCCAGTAGTATTGTGCCCTAGGCATAATATATATGTGGCACTGTGCTGCTGCTGCTGCTGCTGCTGCTAAGTCGCTTTAGTCGTGTCTGACTCTGTGCGACCCCATGGACGGCAGCCCACCAGGCTCCCCTGTCCCTGGGATTCTCCAGGCAAGAATACTGGAGTAGGGTGCCATTGCCTTCTCCCGCGGCACTGTGATACCTTTGTCCAAAAAAAAATAGCAAATATATAGTCATATTTGCTTGTAACTACATAAAGATATTCTGGAAGGATATATAAGAAATTAATAAAGATAGATACATCGGTAGGCCTTCGCTGGTGGCTCAGTGGTAAAGAATCAGCCTGTCAATGCAGGAGATGCAGGCTTGATCCCTGGGTTGGGAAGATTCCCTGCAGAAGGAAATGACAACCCACTCTAGTATTCTTACCAGGGAAATCTCATGGACAGAGGAGCCTGGCAGGCTACAGTTTATGGGGTTGCAAGAGTCTGGCACAACTCAGAGACTAAACAACAACAATATGGGTGTAAACACTGGTCAGATGGGGGACAAGGTGGGAGGGAGACATTATCACTTTCCATGTTTTTATTACAATTTCTGACCATGTGATTGTATTACTTGTCCTAAATATCCAGAATTAAATGTCCTTTTAAAATTTTATATGTGTGTATATGGGAATGCGGTACCCAAGACAGTTGGAAACTGGCTTCAAGTCCTGCCCTTAGCATTAGCATGCTGTGTGGCCTTGGGTTAAGTCACACCCTCTCTTGGGGTCTCAGCTTCATCCTCTCTCTATAAAAGAGCAGGTCAGACTCCAAGATTTCTTTCTCCTAACTCTAAAGCTCTCAGATCCTAAGTTCTGCCTCCTACAGAAAGCCTCTTCTGATTGCCTCAACCTACAGCAATCTATCTCCTACGGGCCACACCATGGCAAAACTAGAAAGGCTTACTGCCCTCACCAGAAGACCTGCTTTCCATGGAGGACCAGTCAATCCTGGGCCCAGCTCCTTGACAGGCATGCACACCTGGATGACCAGGATGGGGAGCAGACCAGGTGCCCGATCCAGGGAAGAACTGAAAAAGCTTATCCTGGGGGAGAGGAGAAATGCATGCAAGTAGCCAAGAGGACAGGTTAACAGGATGCCACTGCATTTGCACCCAGGGATGCACTCTAAGAGCACTGCAGAGATGGGAGTGGCTCAAGCCTCAAGAATGAGCAAGCTTCCTGTCCCTGGAGGTGTGTGCATGACGGCTGGACAGTCACAGGTCAGCAGTGCTGCAGAGGGAATGACCACATGAGAGGGAGTGTGGGCGCTTTCCAACCCTGAATACTATGACTCTTAGGACTGGGATGGCCCTGAAATCACATCGATGGATCCCAGGCTGCTGCGATCACTGTCTGACTCTTGGCTTCATTCTTCATTCCTCTCCAAGAACCATATGTGGGGGAAGGGCCACATATCTGGACTGGGGCACACAGAGGGGAGGGTCATCTGCCATGTCTATCAAGGGCCTGCCTGCCAGGGACCACTCCTTTATCTCCTGTCCATCCCTGGGCCTAATGCCTCCTGGACACATCAAGACCTACTATGGCACTTAGAAGCCCAGAGCCAGCCAGCTCTTCCTCTGCCCCCTCCCACTGAAGGCTCCAGTCCAGGCCCTTGCTCTCATCCTATCAGGTGCTCTCTCTCCTCTGTTGCCTGCAGACACAGGGACAGCAAGACTCAGTTTCCTTCCTGACAGAGGGGAACTCCCAACCCGCCCGGCCTGCAGGATGGACCACCTCCCCTTCAAACCTCAAGTCCATCTCACCGGGTCAGTGCCACAAGCGTCTCTGGGAGGGCTGGCAGCTTCTGGGCTGGCTCTCCTGGATAGAGCTGCATCTGGAGAACAAAGAGAAGGTCATGGGCAGGTCAGGGACATCCCTGGTGAGAGGCATCCTGTCTTAGGACAGTGACAAAGGAAATGTCCCTGTTGCTTTTCCTGGAGACCCATTTTCCAGGGCCTCTGGCAGCTCCATGGAGTGGCTGTAGTTGGAAAGAAAGCTCCCTGATTGCAGTGGGCATAAACTCACCTAGAAGGAAGAGAGGGGTGGCATGGGAGAGCGCTTGCCTTTGGCTCCAGACCCCAAGCACAGCTCTCTCCATCTTGGGGCCGCCACCAAGGCAAAGCATGGACAATCCTAACAGCGTTACTGCTCACTGATTTCCCTACACAGTGCGAGTTCCATGACACTCTTCTGACATATGGCCTGTTTTTATTAAATCTAAATCTCTCATGCTGGAAGATAAAATAACTCCTTTCTCTGCCACCACCGAGGCAAGCTGTTTAAACTCTATGGAGGTCATTTCCTGTACATGCAGTAATAGTCACCACCTAGGTGGAGAAGGCGCATGTCCACGCTAGGACTGCATTTTGATGAATACACATCCAGGAGCTCCGAGGACAGGAGTGAGCAGGTCTCCCATCACTGCCATCTGCCCAAGAACCTTCAGAGTCTGAGGCTTCCCTCCCCTTTCTCAGTGAAAGGGCATCCTCACACCAGAACCGGAGATTTTGTCAAAGAGCCATTTCAGCCTCCCCAGCCTGGAGGCCCTCCTGTGCAGCCCCTGTGTGTCTTGGAAGCCTCCTTGTTGCCTCCAGCACCTAGAAAGCTGCTGTAACTCCTGGATTTGGGCTGCAGAGCCAAGCACTGTCTCATTCTCCAGCCACATAATGTGCCCCAACCTTGTCTCCCAGTTGGATTGGACAACTCCAGGTCAAAAACTGGTCCTCTGTCTCCCCACTTCCCCAGTGCCCAATACCAGGCAGGGCCCACAAAGGTAGGCAGCTAGTCCAGATGGCAGGCCATCCCAGGGGCAAAAGATCTCCTCCACTGAGCCCTAGCCTGGTTTTGGGTAAGCACCCAACCAGGGGATGGGGGTGGGGGGGAGGAGCAGTGGTGGTGGTGGTTCTCAGCCCCACCCAAACCTCACGTTTCTGTTGACTTCTCTGTTGCTGGGCACAGGGGGCTTATGAGAACCTCCTGAAGTGGCTGGCCCTTCTGGGGCTAAAATGATACAGGGTATGGTTCTCAGCTTTATAGTTTCTTAAGTCCCTTGAGGGGCTTCCCCCAGTGGCTCAAACGGTAAAGAATCTGCCTGCAATGCAGAATACCGGGGTTCAATCCCTGGGTCAGGAAGATTCCCTGGAGAAGGAATTGGCAACCTACTCCAGACCCCCTTGCCTGGAGAATTCCACGGACAGAGGAGCCTGGAGGCTACAGTTCATGGGATCGCAGAGTTGGACACAACTGAGTGACTTTCACTTTCAACTTCCTTGAGGGTCACAAGATCACAACTAATACTTAGGGTCTTGTAAATCAGTCAGACGTGACCCTTCTGGGTGGCTGCAGGCTTCCGCTTCCGCTCCTTCAGACTTATCCCGCTCTCTGTAATCTATGATGTGATCAAACCCAAGAGACTTAATAAAAACCCCACAGTTTCCTCTTACGTCACTGATCCTCTTACAGGGCTGATCTTTTCCACCCGCCTTTCCCCAGGGGCAGTGGCAGGCCCAAGCCCTCACAGGGTAAACAGGCCAGCAAAGAGGTGATGGTGGCTTACCTGTACCCTGGGTGATGCAAGAGACGAGGTCCTGCAGGCGCCCCCTGAATTCGTCGAAGCTGTCTGTGCGGACGGTGGCTCGAAGGCTCTGGGGCTTCTCCTGGCGCAGCTGGTGGAGTGCCTTGCGCAGGAAATCGTGCATGTCCAGCACCTCCTGATCCGAGGCGTACAGTTTCATCCTCTGCACCAGCGCGCTGCCCATACGGATCCGCTGCAGCACGGCATCCAGCCGGCCCAGCTGGCCCGCTATCTCTTCGTAGTCGCGCTGGTACCGCACACCCACGCCTTCCAGCAGCACACGCTCCTGCTCTAGCACGTGCGCTACAACCTCGCGCACGCGCTCACGGATGAACTCCTCAGTGTCTGCGCGTACGCGGCCCAGCTGGCTGACGGCAGAGCGCATCTGCGCCTGCGCTGCCCCAAAGGCATGGTCCTGCTCCTGCAGGTCCTGGGTCATGGTGTCCAGCTCATCCTGCCGCTGCTGGATCTCCGTGCTGATGTCGCACTTGAGCTCGCTGTGGCCTCTATCCAGGAGCGCACATGAGCAGCACAGGGGCTTGGAGCAGCCTCGGCAGTAGATGCTGCGGACACAGAAGGTTGGCCTGATTTAGGGCATTCCTGCTTTCTTTTTCTCTTTAAATATTCTTTTTTTTTTTTCTCTTTAAATATTCTTTATTAAATGCCTCTTCAAAAAAGTTACAAAACTTTGAACCCTGGTATGTTTCTACATCTATGCTTTTCTCAGTTCAGTGTTTCTGGTTATGGTGATTGTATCCAAACTACCAATGAAACTTATTAGAACATAAAAAAAGTTACTAAAGTAGTAATAGCTAGCCTCCATCCATGAAATACTGTATATTAACACATATATATGTAATTTAGAAAGACAGTAACAAAGATCCTACATGCAGGGCAGCAAAAGAGACACAGATGTAAAGAACAGACTTCTGGACTCTATGGGAGAAGGCGAGGGTGGGATGATTTGAGAGAATAGCATTGAAATATGTACATTCCCATATGTAAAACAGATGACCAGTGCAAGTTCGATGCGTGAAGCAGGGTACCCAAAGCTAGTGCTCTGGGACAAGCCAAAGGGATAAGGTAGGGAGGAGGGTGGGAGGGGGTTTCAAGATGGTGGGACACGTGTATACCCATGGCTGATTCATGTTGATGTATGGCAAAAACCATCACAATATTGTAAAGTAATTATCCTCCAATTAAATAAAATTTTTTTTAAAAAGCAGAGTTAATCATCATCAGGAGCACCCAGCACTTCTGAATTTCTTTTCTTCACCTCAGAGGCAACCAGGGGAGCATCCTGGGTGCATTCTTCACACCTCTGGCTCTTCAAACCACTTCACATAAATATGCACACTCTTCTGCTGCCAACAGAATTCTAAGGACTTGATACATTTCATCCCACTTAATCCTCGGTAGAGTTTCTTAAGAGAGAATTATTATTATCCTCACTTCACAGATAGAAGAAATTAAGATGTTCAGAGGTTAAATAACTGACTCATACCTACAACAACTTTGGGCAGGTTGATGTTTTTTAAAAAAAAATCAGATCATGCTAAACGATTATTTTGTAACTTCCTCTTCTAATTTAACTTTTGTTCAGGACACTCCTCATGTAGGTCTACAAGCATAATCTTCAGTTCAGTTCAGTCGCTCAGTCGTGTCCGACTCTTTGAGACCCCATGAACAGCAGCATGCCAGGCCTCCCTGTCCATCACCAACTCCTGGAGTCCACCCAAACCCATGTCCATTGAGATGGTGATGCCATCCAACTATTTCATCCTCTGTCATCCCTTTTTCCTCCTGCCCTCAATCTTTCCCCGGAGAAGGCAATGGCACCCCACTCCAGTACTCTTGCCTGGGAAACCCCATGGATGGAGGAGCCTGGTAGGCTGCAGCCCATGGGGTCGCTAAGAGTCAGACACGACTGAGCGACTTCACTTTCACTTTTCACTTTCATGCACTGGAGAAGGAAATGGCAACCCACTCCAATATTCTTGCCTGGAGAATCCCAGAGACGAAGGAGCCTGGTGGGCTGCCTTCTATGGGGTCGCACAGAGTCGGACACGACTGAAGTGACTTAGCAGCAATCCTTCCCAGCATCAGGGTCTTTTCAAATGAGTCAGCTCTTTGCATCAGGTGGCCAAAGTATTAGAGTTTCAGCTTCAACATCAGTCCTTCCAATGAATACCCAGGACTGGTCTCCTTTAGGATGGACTAATGTATTCTTTAATAGCTCCATTACATTCCAGATGAACCACACTGAGTCATTGTACTAATAATCCATTGGACCAGTTTAGTGGAAGACAATTTTTCCACGAGGTGGGTGGGAGGTGTGTGTGCAGGGGAGGGGGGATGGGTTGGGGGAGGGGTGGCAAGAGGTGGTTCAGGCAGTAATGAGAGCAATGTGCAACAGCAGATGAAACCTTCTTCGTTCCTCGCCAGTTCCTAACAGGTTTCTGACCAGTATGGGTCTGCAGCCCAGGGTGTTGCAGAACTCTGTGTTAATGGGCATTCCAGTGATTTCCTGTTTGTGCACTTCCCCCCCACCAACATGGATAATGCTTTATGTAGCCTAATGCATAGATCCTTTTGTTTCTATGAAATATATTACAAAATAATAGAATCGCTAGGTCAAAGAGAGTGTATATTTTTATTTATTTAGTATATTTTAGCCAGCAGACACTTCCACAATATTTACTATGTGTCAAGACACTTAGAAACATTTCACAAATATCAACTCACTTAATCCTTATAACAATCCTATGGAGTGGGAATTATCATTGTTCCCATTTTAAGGATGGAGAAACTAAGCATGAGGTACAATAACTTGTTCAAGGTCACACAGTTAGAAAGCGATAGAGTCCAGAAGCAAATTGTAGTAGGCAGAATAATGGTGTGCATTCAAGTACTAATTCCTGGAACCTGAATATGACACCTCACATGGCAAGAAGGGCTTCCCTGATAGCCCAGTTGGTAAAGAATCCGCCTGCAATGCAGGAGACCCCAGTTCAATTTCTGGGTTGGGAAGATCTGCTGGAGAAAGGATGGGCTACCCACTTCAGTATTCTTGGGCTTCCCTTGTGGCTCAGTTGGTAAAGAATCCACCTGCAATGCGGGAGACCTGGGTTCGATCCCTGGGCAGGGAAGATCCCTTGGAGAAGGGAAAGGCTACCCACTCCAGTATTCTGACATGCAGAATTCCATGGACTGTATAGGCCATGGGGTCGAAAAGAGTTGGACTTGACCGAGCGACTTTCATTTCACTTCATTTCACATGACAAAAATGACTTGATAGGTGTGATTACATTAAGGATCTTGAGATGGGAAGATTATCTTGGATTATCTGGGTGGACCCAATGTAATCACAGGAGACCTCATAGGGGAAAGAGGAAAGAGGCAGGAGAGTGAGAGAGGGAGAGGAAGCGGTGGTCACAGTGATACTGTCCTGGTGGCTTTAAAGGTGGCAGGGGATCATGAAATACAGAATGCAGGCAGGGACTTCCCTGGAGGTCTAGTGGCTAAGACTCTGCTTTCCAAATGCAGGGTCCAGGGCTCGATCCCTGGTCAGGAAACTAGATCTCACATGCCAAAACTAAACATTCCATGTGCTGCAACTAAGACTGGGAGCAGTCAAATAAATAAATAAACAATATTAAAAAAAAAAAAAGGAAAGGAAAGAATGCAGGCAGCCTCTAGAGGCTGGAAAAGACAAGAAAATGAACTCTCCTCAAGAGCCTCCTTAAGGAACATAGTCTTACAGACATCTCGATTGTAGCTCAATGAGACCTACTGCAGACTTCTGACCTCCAGAGGTCAAGAACCATCTATCTGTAATGGTTCTGCTGCTGCTGCTGCTAAGTCGCTTCAGTCATGTCCAACTCTGTGCAACCCCATAGACGGCAGCCCACCAGGCTCCCCCATCCCTGGGATTCTCCAGCCAAGAATACTGGAGTGGGTTGCCATTTCCTTCTCCAGTGCATGCAAGGGAAAAGTGAAAGTGAAGTCGCTCAGTCGTGTCCGACTCTTAGCAACCCCATGGGCTGCAGCCTACCAGGCTCCTCCATCCATGGGATTTTCCAGGCAAGAGTACAGGAGTGGGGTGCCACTGCCCCTAAATTTGTGGTAAATTGTTACAGCAACAATGGGAAACTAACTAAAACGCAAGTAGCCCAGCTCAGAGTGCACGCTGGAAAACATTGTAAATATTACTCTTCACATAGTACCAGGAGGACTTCCCCGTTACCTGGTGGTGAAGAATCTGCCTGCCAAGGCAGAGAACATGGGTTTGACCCCTGGTTCAGGAAGATCCCACATGCAGTGAGGTGACTAAGCCTGGGCGCCACAACTACTGAAGCCTGTATGCCCTAGAGCCTGTGCTCTGCCAACAAGAGAAGCCAGTGCCATGTGAAACCTGAGCACCACGACTAGAGAGCAGCCCCGGTTCGCCGCACGAGAGACAGCCTGCATGCAGCAGCGACGACCCAGCGTAGCCAGAGGTTAACTAATCCATAAAGTAAAAAAAATATTACCAGGAAAAACATTAGTTACTTCCCTAGAAATACTGCTGTAATTTAGTCTCTCCAGCAATGAGAATAACAAGTAAGCCCATCTAAGGCCAGGAGAAAGGATTTTAGCTGGGGCCACTTTGGTCTCAATTACTGAGATCAACTTGTCCCAGAAATGTCAACAGAGAGTCTGCTGGCCAACCCAGTTCCAAAGTCTTGGCACCAGGTACCAGGTACGGGTCCTCAGTTTTGCCAGCTCTCAACCGTCCCAAGTCACCCAAGGTGGTAAGTCCCAGGGCTTGAACCTCTTGATCAAACAGAGGAGACTCATTTCACACTAGCAAAGCTTCTCTGGAGACAGAAAAATGTGTGGAAAGGGGAATGAGGGTCACTCCTGGGTCATAAGCCTTCAACTCCTCCAGCCTCAGCACACTGGATCTAAGCAATAGAGACTCACCTAGCCTGTGAGGCAGGGCCAGTGACTGAGGTAAGTGGTAGGGGGAGCAGAGAAAACAGCTGGGCAGATGCGGATCTGACCTCAGCTCTGTGCCCTTCCTTGGCAGGTCATGTAACCTCTCTGGACCTCGGTTTTCTTATCTGTAAAATACAGATAATTCCCACCTCATATGGGAGTGCTGGAGAAGATCAAATAAGTCCTTCATGAATGTTTTTAACAAAGACTGTGATTATAATTGACTGAAATATTAGTGTTCTCTAATGACACTATTAATGAGAAATGCTAAGAATTATGAAAAGAATGAGTAACTCTAGAGAGGGAAATTTGGTAATATTCATCACAATTACAAATGTATTTATCCTTTGACCCAGCAACCCCCCTCTTCTAGATTTCTTTTCTACAGCTCTATCTCCATGCATAAATCTGTACAATGTAGCACAGCCCATAATAGCAAAGAATAGAAACAACCTAAGTGCCCATCACTACTCAAAGAGTTACATAAATTAAGATGCACTTGTGCAACAGAGTATATACAGCTGGAAAAAACAGAGGAGGTTCATTAGAGACAAAAATCTCCCCGGCAAAATAAGGATAATAACAGGAGTATTAGGAGGATTAGATGTGTTATACATATATATAAGGTTAGAACAGTGACCAGCATATACTGTATTCAATTATGATGATGTATATTTTAAATAAATCAAGATGCGGAAGTGTATATATAGGATGCTACCCTTTGTATACGAATGGAGAAAAATAAGAATATATTCATATTTGATTGCATCTGAATAAAGAAACCTTAGAAGGTTACAAATTATTAGTTATGGGATGGGGCAGGGCAGAGGTGGAGTAAGACATTTCACTGTACACCTTTGAGTTTGCTCTCATGGTTGAACTGTGTGAATGTATTACCTATGTTTTTAACTAAAGAACAGAACTCTATTAGATGTGGGCAATTAGGTAGGCAATTAGGTAGACATAAAGGAAGAACTAGAAGCAGCTGTCATTTTCCCAGCTTTGGGTCCATGGGAGAGGGGCTGAGTGTGTGGTGAGTGTCCCTTCCTCAGAAAAGGTGCTCCATAGGGACTTCCCTGGTGGTCCAGTGGTTAAGACGTCACCTTCCAACTCAGGGGGTATGGGTTCAATCCCTGGTCTGGGAGCTAACATCCCACACGCCTCGTGGCCAAAAAACCAAAACATAAAACAGACACAATATTGTTAACAAATTCAATGACGACTATTAAAAATAGTCTACATCAAAAAAAAAAAAAAAACCTTAGAAAAAAAGAAGAGTGCTCCAGGCCTGGGAAGGGGACCCCTAGAGTGACCCAGCTGGAGGGACAGCAAGACTTGCTGGCTGGACCACGGTCTCTGCTGGCTCCTCCTCTTTGGCCCCTTCCACCCCAAGTGCGATCTCCCAAGGGAAACCAGCCACCACTTCCACTCTGCAGTCAAATGCTCTACCACTGAGCGATACCTTCACCACTCCCCCTCCGGATGGAAGGAGACAACTAGCTTCAGGTCTCTATCTGTTCGGGGGCTACAACAGACACCCTGGGGCCCAAAGCCCCCAACCTTCTGCTAAGACTGAGGTGCAGACCCTGAATCAGAATGGCCCTTCATGGGCTGCCACCCAAGACCACGAATGACATCTGTGGCTTAGGGTTCCTCATTCTAAAGATACTTACTGAGCACCTCCTGTGTGCTTGGCATTTTTAGGGGTGACAGAGGTGAGGTGGGCACCTGCCCACAGGAGCTCCATGATAAGGATCCGGACTTAATGCAAAGAGGTATAGCTCTGAAGAGTAAAAGGGCACTTATTTACTCCTGGAATACTCAAAAGAATGAACTAAAACACCATAGAATCAATATGCCAGAATTAAAATAGCTTAATTCTATTCCAGCAAAGCAAACAAAGAGAAATATGGTAAATATTTTCCAGTTCCCATTCACAACAGCAAGTTTTAAAATGTTAAAAAAAAATCCCCCAAACCTAGACATAATCCTAACAAAAAACATGTAGAACTTATATAGACTAAAGGACAAAACACCCACTAAGAGAGAAAGTTTAAAAAATAAAAGAGTGTATCAAGGTCCCAACTACAGACTATTATTATATTAATTTTTCTGAAGTTAATATAAAGGTCTGAAGCAATTTTAGCCAAACTATGAATGAGATTTTAAAGCAATTAAAAAAAATTTTATTATTATTATTTTTGGCTGTGCTGGGTCTTTGCTGTGGTGTGTGGGCTTTCTCTAGTTGCAGCGTGGGGGGTTTCTCCAGTTTCGGAGCATGGGCTCTAAAATGCATGGGCTCTCTAGTTGTGGCACGTGGGTTTAGTTGCCACTCAGCTTGTGGAATCTTATTTTCCCGACCAGGGATCGAACCTGCATCCCCTGCATTAGAAGGCAGATTCTTAACCACTGGACAACAAGGGAAGTCCCAAGAATGATTTTAAAACTTAACCAACTGATTCTAAATTTCACATGAAGGAGTAAACAGATAAGACATTTTTTGAAAAAATCCATGTAAGGATGGGGATTTTCAGTGCCACTGACAGCATTATAGAACTAGCATTATTAATGTACTGGTCTAATAACCAAGAGAAAGATCAGCAAAACAGATAGTCCTGAAAGAGACCCTGGCATCTATCAGAATACAGCATTTTATATAATGAAAAAGAGCATCCCAAACTAATGAACATTAAAGGGTTTTTCAACAATTTTATCAGAAAAACTGGTTATGGGGGAGGATAAATCAAGTTAGAGCTTTGCCTCATACATTACAACAAGATATATTTTTAATGAATCAGAGTTAAATATGAAAAATAACACCACGGGGATATAATAGTTGGCTATTTACTCTCATGATCGTAAAGACCTTATAACCAAGGAAGAAATGGAAGAAATCATACAATCAACAGATGGAGTTGCCTGAAAATTCAAAATAGTCTATTTTTTGAAAAGACATGCACGAGCTCCTATTTTAAGGAAATTACACTTTGTGACACTCAGGGATGTTCATTCTGTTTTAGATAATTATAGAGACATCAGGAAGAAAAGGAAAAATTCTATACTGATAGCAGTTACCTCTTTCTCTTCCGCCCTCCCCCTTTTTATGTACTGAGATTTTCCAAAAGTTTCCATAATCAATTCTAAACAAAGGAGTTTGGACTTTAAATAGGAAGCAATGGGGAACCAACAGAGAATATTCCAACTGGGAATTACAACAAAGCTCTATCTCTTCTGTTTTGGGATACATTGTTCAGTTTATTCCTTTATGACTGTGCAGTGAATTGACTGCACTATGCATATTTTAACTGAAGCTCCAATAAGTTCCCTGGGTTCTCAGTCTTCCCATTCCTAAGCTGCCTGTGTCTAAACGTCCATGCCAGAGGCCACCTGACAGTAGACAAGGTATCGGGAGCTCTTCCATGATTCCTATCCATGAGACCATGAGTGAATTACGTTCTCTCTCTGATACAATTGTATCCCCATTGATACAATAGGGATAAAGATTCTGTCTCACAGATGGTTACAAAGATGAGGGGCTGGTGTATGGGAAGCAACCAACACACTGCCAGGTACACAATGGACATTCTGGAGTCATCAAAGCAGAGAGGGCATTAAGCACCTAGCGGGGCTGGGTGTGGGGAGGGGGGCTAGCCCTGCTGCTGGGGGGTGAGCCTCTCAACCTTGGGCAGTAAGGAAATATCACCACTGAGTGTGGTATCTGGGCTGCTCCCTTTCCAGCAGGGACATGCCACCCTAAACCAGCCTCACCTCCCACAAGGACCACAGCAGCATGTCCTTATGCTGTCCTAGGAATCTTGCATCCTCAGAACGCAAGAAGCAAAAATCCTATGAAAACAGAACCCGTGGAGGAGAGCTGGCCCCAGAGCAAAATTCCAGGGCAGGGCCTGGCTTGGTGAATGGTGACAGAAAAACTGTCCACGTCACATCCCCATCTCAACAAGGTGACTGGGAGCTTTCACTTCTGAGGGGTAGTGAAAGGAACGGCCTCCTTTGGAAATTCAAATAATTAAGTAGAGGGGAATTAAAGGCATCCATTAGTCATTTGTACAGCAGTATGAGTGCATTTAATGAGACTGGTTTCCTGCTATCTTCAGGATACACAGTTGAGGAAATACGATTTCTGAAGCCAGGAGAGGAGATGCATAGTTGGAGATGCCAAGACGCTCAAAGAGAGTGAAAGCATTATCCATTAACTAGTCATTGGCTGAGAAGGTGGTGGCAGAGATGGGGAAACCTGAGGTCTTAGGAAGATAAGAGAAGTTAGGAAAGAGGAGAGAAGGAAGCCTTGTCTATTTTACACTATCTCCTTACACTGGCCCCACCACCAAGAAAGAGGAAGAGAAAATTTGTACTTTTCCTTCCCCACTCTTTTCTGTGTAGGTCTCTGCTTTCAAGATGGGGTGATCAGTGTTCTGTTGGGCCACATCACTCATTCAGCAGGTGCACTGCTGCACGGGGTCCCTGCCTCCCCTTCCCTCTTTATGGCAGTGAAGGGAACTACCATCCAAAGGCCACTCAAGCCAAAGATCAAGGGAAATTCCAGACTCCTCCCCTCCTAGACTGCTTCAACAATTACTCATCGTTGAGTCTTGTTAAATTCTGTCTTCATTTACTTAAATATAATGACTGAATACCAACTATGTTGCAGGTATGGGGCTAAAATGTAGAGATGATTAAGGCAGAATTCTAGTTTCTAAATCTGTCATAGAAATTCCCAACAATACTGCCTTTGTTCTTGCCCCAATTATGACTTAGATGCCTTTAAGACTGTTCCTTAGTAGGCTTCCTTTCCCCTGGTCTCTCCAGTCAACCCTTCCTAGTGCCTCCACACAGTATTTCTAAAATGTGATTACCATCATTAGCTTAAGTGATTGCAATGATGCCCCTTGGAAGTACTGCCAGAATAGTTATCAAGTGCAGGAAATATTTTAAGTGATGTGTAAGTTATATATTAACGAAGGAGATACAAGTTTTTGAGCAAAGTTAGATCACTTCGACAAATTCATTGAGTTATATAATAATGCACTATAATTATATAGTATTGAATACTAGTCAACATTAACACGATGATTTACATGTCAGTAAATCTTGCAAGACAACAAGACAAAGTTTATCACATAGATAGTGATTATCAAGCTATTTTATTTAGATCAACCTAATTTCAATAAATAAAATGGCAAAACAGATGGAAATGGTTTAAACAATCAATTAACTAAAGCCATGAATAAGAAAAATGATATTTGATGACCGAGACAGCAATAACTTGCGGCTCAGCTGGTAAAGAATTCGCCTGCAATGCAGGAGACCTGGGTTCGATCCCTGGGTTGGGAAGATCCCCTGGAGAAGGGAAAGGCTACCCACTCCAGCACTGTGGCCTGGAGAATTCCATGGAGTCCATGGGGTCGCAAAGAGTCGGACACGGCTGAGCAACTTTAACTTTCACTTTATGGGGGCTTCCCAGATGGCGCTAGTGGGTAAAGAAGTCTCCTGCCAGTGCAGGAGCTGCAGGAGACTCAGGCTCAATCCTTGGGTCTGGAAGATTCCCTGGAGTAGGAAATGGCAACCCACTCAAGTATTCTTGCCAGGATAATCCTTTGGATAGAGGAACCTGGCAGACTACAGTCCATGTAGTAATACTATTAAGATTATTAATCTGAAAAACAATAAAACCATAAATTAAAAACTGTAATACTAAGGGTAAAGAGCAAGAGGAAAATAAGTAAGAGGAAGAAAGAGGAGGAGGGGTAACATAAGAAATTTTCACTGAAATAGAACTTTTAGACTAAAGGAGCAAGTCAGGTTCTAGAATAATTTGATACAAAATGCTCAACACTAAGACAGCTTGGTTAAATTAATAAACCTCAGGAACGAAAAGTATCTTTAGGCATTAAGACAGAAAAAGTAAATGAATCTGTCCTCAGGACTCTCCTGGTGAACATTTGATGCTGAACGATAATTCAGCAAAGTCTATAAAGCTCTAAAGAAATGACATCTGGACACCACCAGATGGTCAATACCAAAATCAGACTGATTATATTCTTTGCAGTTGAAGATGGAGAAGCTCTATATACATCAGAAAAACAAGATCAGGAGCTGACTGTGGCTCAGATCATAAACTCAATATTGAAAAATTCAGACTTAAATTGAAGAGAGTAGGGAAAACTATTAGGCCATTAAGGCATGACCTAAATCAAATCCCTTATGATTATACCGTGGAAGTGACAAATAGATTCAAGGGATTAGATCTGAAAGACAGAGTGCTTGAAGAACTATGGACAGAGGTTCATGGCACTGTACTGGAGGCAGTGATCAAGACCATCCCCAAGAAAAAGAAATGCAAAAAAGGCTAAATGGCTGTCTGAGGAGGCCTTACAGATAGCTGAGAAAAGAAGAGAAGTGAAAAGCAAAGGAGAAAAGGAAAGATATATCCACCTGAATGCAGAGTTCCAAAGAAAAGCAAGGAGAGATAAGAAAGCCTTCCTAAGTGAACAAGGAAAACAAATATATGATAACAATAGAAAGGGAAAAACTAGAGATCTTTTCAAGAAAATTAGAGATAACGAGGGAAATTTTCATGCAAAGATGGGCACAATAAAGGACAGAAATGCTATGGACCTAACAGAAGCAGAAGATATTAAGAAGAGGTGGCAAGAATACACAGAAGAACTATACTAAAAAGATTTTAATGACCCAGATAACCACGATGGTGTAATCACTCAGCTAGAGCCAGACATTCTGGAGTGCGAAGTCAAGTGGGCCTTAGGAAGCATCACTACAAACAAAGCTAGTGGAGATGACGGAATTCTAGTTGAGCTATTTCAAATCCTAAAAGATGATGCTGTTAAAGTGCCGTGCTCAATATGCCAGCAAATATGGAAAATTCAGCAGTGGCCACAGGACTGGAAAAAATCAGTTTTCATTCCAATCCCAAAGAAGGGCAATGCCACAGAATGTTCAAACTATCGTACAATTGCACTCATTTAACATGTTAGCAAAGTAATGCTCTAAATGCTCCAAGCCAGGCTTTAATAGTACATGAACTGAGAACTTCCAGATGTTTGAGCTGGATTTGGAAAAGGCAAAGGAACTAGAGATCAAACTGCCAACATCTGCTGGATCATAGAAAAAAAAGAGAATTCCAGAAAAACATCTACTTTTGCTTCATTGACTACACTAAAGCCTTTGACTGTGTGGATCACAACAAACTGTGGAAAATCCTTAAACAGATGGGAATACCAGACCACCCTACCTGTCTCCAGCAAGACCTGTATGCAGGTCAAGAAGCAACAGTTAGAACTGGACATGGAACAATGGACTGGTTCAAAATTGGGAAAAGAGTACGGTAAAGCTGTGTATTGTCACCTTGCCTATTTAACTAATATGCAGAGCAATCATGCAAAATGCTGGGCTGAATGGAGTACAAGCTGGAGTCAAGATTGCTGGGAGAAATATCAATAACCTCAGACATACAGATGACATCACCCTTATGGCAGAAAGTGAAGAGGAACTAAAGAGCCTGTTGATGAAGGTGAAAGAGGAGTGTGAAAAAGCTGGCTTAAAATTCAACATTGAAAAAATGATCATGGCATCCAGCCCCATCACTTCACGGCAAACAGATGGGGAAACAAGGGAAACAGTGAGAAACTTTATTTTCTTGGGCTCCAAAATCACTGCAGATGGTGACTGCAGCCATGAAATTAAGACGCTTGCTCCTTGGAAGAAAAGCTATGACAAACCTAGACAGTGTATTAAAAAGCAGAGACATTACTTTACCAACAAAGGTCTGTCTAGTCAAAGCTATGGTTTTTCCAGTAATCGTGTATGGATGTGAGAGCTGGACCATAAAAAAGGCTGAACGCTGAAGAACTGATGCTTTTGAACTGTGGTGTTGGAGAAGACTCAGGAGAGTCCCTTGGACAGCAAGGAGATCAAACCAGTCAATTCTAAAGGAGATCAACCCTGAATACTCATTGGAAGGACTGTTGCTGAAGTCGAAGCTCCAATACTTTGGCCTCCTGATGCAAAGAGCCAACTCACTGGAAAAGACTCTTGGAGGCTGGGAAAGATTGAAGGCAAAAGGAGAAGTAGGCAGCAGAGGATGAGATGGTTAGATAATATCACCGACATGAATCTGAGCAAACTTCGGGAGACAGTGGAGGAGAGAGGAGCCAGGCACACTGCAGTCAGACATGACTTAGCAACTGAACAACAAGTCTAATTTTACTTCACTATCTTTTTTTTTCCGTCAAAGTCAAGGAAAATTAAATGTAACATTGCTTAAATAGCAAGCTTCCTTTGAATAATCTAATTCTAAGGGAAAATACAATCTCAGCTCTAAACAAGCAACTTGTAGAATTCTTTTTTTGCAGCTCGGCCTGGTTGTTAGTTGAAGATGGCCTGCATGTGGAGGCTGGGAGTACCAGGACAGGCTCTGCGCAGACAGAGTCTGCAGTCAGGAAATCCTGTGTCCTGTCCTGGTCCTCACTCGGATAAGACCTCCTACTTGGGAATGAGCTCCCATTAATGTTCTGGTCTCTTGCAATAATTCTTTCTTTCTCAATAATCTTATAGGAGGGTGTGGAATAGAACTACCCTATGACCTAACAATCCCACTCCTGGGCATATATCCAGGAAAACCATAGTTCAAAAAGCTACATGCATCCCAATGCTCAGTGCAGCACTATTTATAACAGCCAAGACATGGAAGCAACCTAAATGTCTACTGACAGAGGAATGGATAAAGAAGATGTGGTACAGATACATAATGGAATATTACTCAGCCAGAAAAAGGAATGAAACCGTGCCATTTGCAGAGCTGTGGATGGACCTAGAAACTGTCATACAGAAAGAAGTAAGTCAGAGAGAGATAAAAAATATCCTATAACATTGCTTATACGTGGAATCTAGAAAAATGGTATAGATAATCTTATTTGCAGAGCAGAAATAGACACAGATGTAGAGAACAAAAGTATGGATACCAAGGGGGGAAGAAAGGGTGGGATGAATTGGGAGATTGCGATTGGCATATATACACTACTATGTATAAAACAGATAACTAATGATAACCTATTGTACAGCACAGGGAACTCTACTCAGAGCTCTGTGATGACCTAAATGGGAAGGAAATCAAAAAAGAGGGATATATACATATGCATAGGAAAAGGCAACTCACTTCAGTATTCTTGCCTGAAAAATCCCATGGATAGAGGAGCCCTACAGTCCATGGGATCACAAAGTGTTGGACACGACTGACTGAGCACGTATATGTGCAGCTGATTTACTTTGTGTACAGGAGAAACTAACACAACACTGTATAGCAACTATACTCTAACAGAAATTAATTTTAAAAAGAAGAGGTCAGATCCAACCAGAAGAGCCCATTCTCTGACCATAGTGGAAAAGGCAAAGTTTCCTACTTGAAAAGCACTGCCCCGGTACCAAGGAGTCAAAGGGCACCACTCAAGGCTGTCTTCATACCTGTCCCCTGCACACTGCTTTCTGCGGCCACTGCATGATGTTGCCTCTGCCCTGAACCCTTCCCGGGGCTGTCCAGGGTGTCTCTCCTCACCTGTTGCAAATCATCCCAACTTCTGGTCTTGGGAACGCTTTCCCCAGTTTATCATCTCATCATACTTCTCAAACTTGATTATTTTTCGTTTGTTCAGCCACTCAGTCATGTCCAACTCTCTGCGACCCAGCGGACTGCTGCACGCCAGGCTTCGCTGTCCTTCACCATCTCCTGGAGCTTGCTCAAACTCATGTCCATTGAGTCGGTGATACCATCCAACCATCTTGTCCTCTGTCATCCCCTTCTCCTCTTGCCTTCAATCTTTCCCAGCATCAGGGCCTTTTCCAATGAGTTAGCTTTTTGTATCAGGTGGCCAAAATATTGGAGCTTCAGCTTCAACATCAGTCCTACCAATGAATGTTCAGGACTTATTTCCTTTAGGGTGGACTGGTTTGATCTCCTTGCTGTCCAAGGGACTCTCAAGATTCTTCTGCAACGCCACAGTTCAAAAGCATCAATTATTTGGCACTCAGCCTTCTTTATGGTCCAACTCTCACATCCATATGTGACTACTGGAAAAACCATAGCTTTGACTATACAGACCTTTGTAGGCAATGTCTCTGCTAATAGGTCTTTCATTTTCCCCACTCAACTATAACTAAAGTTCTTCCTGCCTACAAATTTTAATGGTCTTGGATTAATTCCCCTACCCTATCCAGCCAAGCTTTGGGATCTGACACCCTAACATGGGTCTCAGTTCCACTGACAGTCCAAAATCTACATTACCCTTAGTTGCAAGGCACTCCCAAGCACACGTGGTGATAAGGCTGGCAGCCACCTAGACCTCCAGGTCAGGCTGTCCATGGCAGTGTGAGACCCTGGTCTTCTCTCCAAGCTGCCATCTCTGCATTCCTGCAGGCCCCACCTGCACCATGGCCTCAGCCTCCTAAGGCGGCTCCTTTTTCCCCAGGTCCAGATTCTTTGCCTCAGTTTCAGACTGGGTCATATACCCAACAATAAACTGGTAAATCTCAAATTCTTTATGGAAGAGGAATGGCAACCCACTCCAGTATTCTTGCCTGGAGAATCTCACGGACAGAGGAGCCTGGTGGGCTACAGTCCATGGGGTCGCAAAGAGTCGGACACGACTGAGTGACTAACACTTTCAATTCTCAAAATGTAAATAAGCATGCAGCCAAATAAAAAAATACCTGGTCTCCCTGATCCTAAACTTGATCACTTCAAAGTAGCAGAGTGTAGAGAGAGGATTCGAACACTCTCCCACTCTCTGCCTTAATTCCACTAGGGGGTTTCCAACAGAGTCCCCCATAGGTCCGCTCACACTGGGTTCTCCAGGATATTCACTGGTATAAGAGCCAACAGCAGGAAAATGGGGCAAACTGAGAACCTTCTTTGTCCTGGAAATTACAGGACAGAGTCATAACTCTTCCAATTCCCCCATGTTTTTTCTTTCTTTCTCTTTTAATAATTGTATTTATTTATTTTCAACTGTGCCGAGTCTCTGTTCCTACATGAGCTTTTCTCTAGTTATGGAGAGCCAGGGCTACTCTCTAGCTGCGATGCGAGGGCTTCTCATTGAGGTGGCTTCTCCTACTGCAGAGCGTGGGCTCTAGGGTGCACAGGCTTTGGGCTCCGTAGTTGCAGCTCCCCAGCTCTGGAGCATAGGCTTAAGAGCTGCGGTGCACAGGCTCAGTTGCTCTGAGGTATGTGGGATCTTCCCGGACCAGGGATCAAACCCATGTCTCCAACACTGGCAGGCAGATTTTTATCCACTGAGCCACCAGGGCAGCCCTCTCCCCTATGTTTGAGCCTAGTTCACTCTTCTAGCCCCTACAGTCCTGCACAGGCTTTACCTGGAGTTCCTAAAATGTAGCAGACTTGCTGGAGCCTCTCTGTTTGCACACACTCCCTCCCCTTTCTGCTTCCTTACCTATCAGACTAAGTATGACACCCCCTTGGAAGCTGCAGCCCCCAACCAGCAGCCAATCCAGGCTGGGCAGGTGGCCTTTCTTGAGCTCACTCGCCCAGTGTCTGCCTTCTTCTTCCTCCTGCTCTTAAATAACTGACTGAGTACACAGGGGACGTTGGCCCTCTGGCAAGGGAAACCATGAGGGAGAAGGGAGAGGACAGTGTCTTATCACGCTGTCCTAAGGGCAACTATGGGCACAGAGTGACCCAGGTGAGTAGGCCTCCTCAAAGCCCTTTGCAGCCTTGATTGTTAATTGCAGATCTGGTTCCTTCACCAGGCTGTGACCTCAGAGGTCGAGGGCTGTATCTGTTTATATTTATACCCTAGCACCTAGCAGAGGGCCTGCTATAGTAGGGAGGTGGGCTGAAAGAATGGACTCCAGAGGCAAGGTGACCAAATGCCAAGGGCCCCAGGGAGGACCCTCCCAGGCTGGGTTTAAAAGTTTAAAACAAAAAAAAAGAGCTGGTGGATTAGAAAATCAATTTAAGTACCTATGAGAATCTGGAAGAAAAAAGGCAAAGTAATGGAATTAATGGACACGACTGAGCATAGAGAGTGCCATACTGAGTAACGTTAAGTCAGACAGAGAAACACAAATATCATATGATATCACTCATGTGTGGAATCTAAAAAAAAAATGATACAAATAAACTTATTTACAAAACAAAAATAGCATTACAGATGTAAAAAACAAACTTATGGTTACCAGGGGGAACAAGGGTGAGGGATAAATTGGGAGATTGAGACTGACATAAACACAGTGCTATATATAAAATAGATAACTAATAAGAACCTCCAGTTTAGAACAGAGAACTCTACTCATTACTCTGTAATGACCTATTTGGGAAAAAAATTTAAAACAGAGTGGATATATGTGTACGTATAACTGATTCACTCTGTTATACAGCAGAAACTAATATCACATTGTAAATTAACTATACTCCAATACAAAATTAATTTTAAAAAAGCCACACACACACACACAAATACTTGTAAAAAGAAAAACGCAAGCAAATGAACAGAGATCAACACATAAAAAAGTAGAAGACAATTTCTTTGAGCTGAAGAAAGACTTGAATTTTCAGTTCAACAATATCAGAGAGGATTATTGAAAAAAGAAAAGACCTATAGCTTGAAGAATCATTTTCAAGAATAAAGAAAAATTACATAAAAGTCATTAGCAGGGGCTTCCCTGGTGGTCAAGTAGTTAAGAATCCACCTGCCAATGCAGGGGACACAGGTTGGATCCCTGGTCTGGGAAGATTCCACATGCCTCGGGGGGCAACAAAGCCTATGTGCCAAAACTGCTAAAGCCCGCACGCCCAGAGCCTGTGCTGCGCAAGGAGAAACCACTGCAAGGAGACGCCATCACACCGAGAGTAGCCTTCTCTCTTTGCAACCAGAGAAAGGCTGCATGCAGCAACAAAGACCCATCACAGAAAAATAAAATAAAAATCTTCTTAAAAATCCTTAGCAAACAAAAACAGATTACCCAGAGAGGAAAACAGACAATAACTGACTTTCTCACCTGCAACGGTGAAGGCCGCAAATTTACAAAGCAACGTTTACATATTCCAGGATGAAAGATTTGTGATTGTGACCTCAGAACTTTACAAGGAGCTAAACTTTTCTTTAAATGTGACTCCACGGTCTCACTGCCTAGGGCCTGGATTTGATCCCTAGTCAGGGAATTAAAATCCCACAAGCTACATAGCACAACCAAAAAACATTATAAATACATAAATGTGACAGCAGAAGAACATGCAAGTTAAGATACTCAAGGTTCTGGAAAGTAAGCTCCGAAAATCAACCAAAAAATTTACTTGAAGTATTCCAGTCAACTGGGAAATGAATAATATTAAATAACTGAAGAAAGAGGAAGATACATTATAGAAAAAATTACTGTGGGCAGCAACACCAATTAGAATCTAAGATTATAAATAACAAGTGGGTTATAGTGTGATAATTACCTGCCAAAAAAAGAATAGAAAAGACATAGAAAATTTGGTAATAATCTAGAGATAAAATTTCATGTTAATCCAACTATATCTGAATGTGGGAATGGAAGGAGAGAAGAAAAAATATGCTAAAAGTTTTACCCTATCTGGAAGAATAGTTGTAATCTACTCTTGATGGTTCAATCGGTAAAGAATCTGCCTGCAATGCAGGAGACCTGGATTTGACCCCTGGGTTGGGATGATCCCCTGGAGAAGGACATGTCCACCTAGTATTCTTGCCTGGAGAATTCCATTGACAGAGGAGTCTGGGTGTCTACAATCCATAAGGTTGCAAAGAATCAGACACGAGTGAGCAACCAACAACACACACACACACACACACACACACACACACACACACACACACACTCACTCACTCACTCTTGATGGTGAGAGAGAGATACACATACACACATATGTTCTAATATGTTTGTTAAAAATTTAAACAAGAGTAGAAAGAGGAGATATAGATACATCTCTACAAAGAATACACAATAAAAAAAGTCTGAGGAATATGCTAGACAAAGGAATATGGTAGGCCCCAAAGAAAACCTGAATGTAGTCATAGATACAACTCTTAAATACTAGTTGACCATATTGTAGAAATTAACATCAAATATTTAAATCAAACAACACAAGCTACTTGAAAATTTTAGAAAACGTTCTCCCCCAAACTCTTCCATCAAAGAGAAAATGTTTAAAAAGAGAAAAGACTGAAATTAGAGATATTTGAGAAATGATTGACTATGATTACAGTACTTGTCAAAGTTATGGGAGGCAGGCAATGTTATACTCAGAGAAGAATGCAGTGAACAATGAGGATAGCAAGTAAATGGATTAGATGTTCAGTTCAGTTAGAGGAATAATGAGAGAAGAGTACAACAAAGAAAATAATGATGCTAAAAATAAAATGATTAATTAGAAAAAAGGAAAACATTAATATCAGCAAGCAATAAAAAGATCAAAAAAAAAAGCTAGTGCTTTGAAAAGATCACTAAAATAAGCACAAATATACATTAGGAGGCTTCCCTGGTGGCTCCTGCCTGCAGTGCAGGAGACTCAGGTTTGATCCCTGGGGTCAGGCAGATCCCCTAGAGAAGGGAATGGCAACTCACTCCAGTATTCTTGCCTAGAGAATCCCATGAACAGAGGAGTCTGGTGGGCTACAGTCCATGGGATTGCAAAGAGTCGGACGTGACTAACACTAACTTTCATACAACATTAGAAGCAAGAAAGGGGACACAATTACAGGTATAGAGGAGATATTTAAATTGTAAGATAACTCAAGATGAATTAGAAAACATTCCAGAAAATCTGATTCATGACCCTCCCCAAAAAGGGAAAAAAAATCTACTCTCCAAAAAAGGCACCTGTCTCAGACAGCTTTTCAAGAAACTTCTATAAGCTTGAATTGCTTATGTCCTTTATTCTACAACAGAGAAATTATAAGAATAGTATTTTAACATTTATTGAGTATTTACTATGTTCCAGGCACTATGCTAAGCAATTTATATATATCATCATGTTCAAAAAAGGTTACAAACTCATTGAAAGAGATTATTATTAAATGGACAAGAAAACTTGACAAGGAAATCATATATATGCATAAAAATTGACCACATTTATAAATATAGATAATAGCCTAGATAAAATAGTACTAAATGGAATCAAGCTAGAAATTAAGATAATAGTATGTCATGACCAAATAAGTTTTTCCTCCTGGGAATTAAAATAATGGTTCAACATAAAGAAACCTAGTGATATCATTCATTATACTAAAAAGTGAAAGGACACCTTCAGAGTCCAAAGAACACCTATCCCTGAGTTAAAACAAGATAACAGCAACAACAAAACTCTTAGTAAACTAGAAGCAAGAGGCAACGTTCTTAATGTGATTTTTAGAAGTCACCTAAGGAAGTCAACAGTAAACATACTGAATAAGAAAACATAAGAAACTTTTTTATGAAAGATAGGTACAAAGCAAAGGTGCCTTTTCTAACCACCTCACATTATACAATGTTGCCCTGACAGTTCTGCCCAATTCAGTGAAACAAAGCTACAAAAAGGTAATATGTACAAATACTGGAAGGAAAAAAGTTTTTATTATTTCTAGGTGATATGACTATTTACCCATAAAATCTAAAAAAAAAATCAATGGAAAAACTTACAAGAATAAAAGAGCCCAATAGGATGGCTAGATATAGCGTGTGTGTGTGTGTGTGTGTGTGTGTGTTAGTCACTCAGTTGTGTCCAACTCTTTGTGACCCCATGGACTGCAGCCAGCCAGGTTCCTCTGTTCATGGGATTTTCCAGGCATGAATACTGGAGTGGGTTGCCATTTCCTTCTCCAATAAATATATACACATACATATTAGCGAATGTTAATGATACTCAGTTAAAAACTATAATGGAAAAGATTCCATTCATAATATTATTACATACTATCTCATAGGCAGTGCGTGTTCAGTCATGACCAACTCTTTGAAACCTCATGGACTGTAGCCTGCCACGCTCTTCCCACCCATGGGATTTTCCAGGCAAGAATAATGGAGTGGGTTGCCATTTCCAGGAGATCTTCCTGACCCAGGGATCTAACCCATGTCTCCTGAGTGTCCTGCACTGCAGGCAGATTCTTTACTGCTGAGCCACCAGGGACCTTCACTACATATTGTAAATTTAACTATAATTTAAAAGTTCAAGATATTTGTGAGAGCATTAAAAGTTCACACAGTTATGCTATCTTCTTGCTAAAAAAGAGAAAAATAAGTCCTATAAGGCTATATACTTATATCCGTGTGTATATTCATAAACTCTGGAAACTTTTAAAGCTGGTGAAAGTCTCTCAATCATGACAGACTCTTTGTGACCCCATGGACTATGCAGTTCATGGAATTCTCTTTCAAACTCAAAAGATGTAACCAGAGATGAGGTCAATTCGTCCAAGATTTAATTCCATCTCAATCAAAATCCCAAAGAACATGTGAATTCTGAAGTTGCCTGAAGTGTAAGACCAAAAGAAGCTGCACAAATTGTAAAAGCAAAATTATTTCTGAAGACCGAGAATTCACCCTACCAAATATAAAGCTACTGAATTCCTTATAGCAGTAAGGATTAGCATAGGAATTGTGTTCTGCACTCTGTTGGTGCAGAACAGAGATTTACAAACATATTCATGACTACCCGGACATGTAGTACAAGATTAAAAGGGCTTTTCAGATCAAAGCCAAGAGCAGGTTATTCATAAGTTAGAGGGATATATTGTACAACATGGGGCATATAGCCAATGTTTTATAATAACTATAAGTGAAGTATAACTTTTAAAATTGTGAATCACTATCCTGTACACCTGTAACTTATAGAATATTGTACATCAACTATGCTTCAATTTAAAAAAATGGGAAAAATCAAACAAAAAGAGTGGATTATTCAATGAAAGTTGTTGAGAGAACTGGCTTTCTATCTGGAGAGAAATGAGAAGCGAGTGTTCCTATCTTACATCACACACAAAGATAAGTTCCACGGGAATTAAAGATTTGATGATAAAAAGAAACTATTAAAATAGAGTATAAGTAAATATTTTCAATATTGCCATAGGCAAAATCTTTCCTAGGATGACCAAAGCCAGATACTATAAAGGAAGAGATTAATGGATTAGAACTATACAGAACTAAAAACTTGAATACAACACCTCATATTAAATGAATGACAAAGGTCAACACAGGAAAAATGTTCTGCACTATAACAAGCTCTTATAATTAAAGAGTAATTCCTAAGAGTAAACAAATAAACAAGCAAAGGACCTCAGTAAGCAATTCACAGATGAAGAAGCTCAATGACCAATAAACACATGAAAAGCCACTGGACAACGTCAATAATAAACAAAGAAATCCAAACTCAAACAATAATATCAGCCCTTGTGGAATCTGGTAGTACAGGTGGTAAACCTCCTAGCAGGAAGCAAGCAAGTTATAGTTTAGCAGGAATGGAGTTCTGTCTGAGTGTGCCCCTTGTGGGTAAAGAATACCTTCACTTTGTAAGCTGATCCCCAAGAATCTCACACAGCTATCTATTGTAGGTGGGTGAGAGGACAGCGTTAAGATTTCACACGGGTATGCTATCTTTTTGCTAAAAAAGGGAAAAATAAGTCCTATAAGACTATATACTTATATCTGTGTGTATATTCATAAACTCTGGAAACTTTTAAAGCTGGTGAAAGTGAAAGTCGCTCAGTCATGACTGACTCTGTGACCCCATGGACTATACAGTCCATGGAATTCTCTAGGCCGGAATACTGGAGTGGGTAGCCTTTCCCTTCTCCAGGGGATCTTCCCAATCCAGGGATCGAACCCAGGTTTCCCACATTGCAGGCGGATTCTTTACCAGCTGAGCCACAGGGCAAGCCCTTTAAAGCTAGTAACAATGGTTAACCTTGGATTGGGGAGGGAGAAGGGATGGGTATTAGGCAGATGTGGGACAAAGTGGAATGGAGACTTTGTTATCTCTATAAATTTTTTTAGCAGTTTTTTGAACCGTATTAATGTAGTTTATCTGTCTAAAAAAACCTGAATTTAAATTCCTGCCTGCTTGGTAAAAATAATTAAAATGGGACGTGACTTTCTTCATACAGACCCTCCCAGGAAGCTCAGGAGTGCTTTTGAGCCAGAAACTAACTACCCACATCTCATTCTACAATAGCTACAGGGAGACTGAGTGGAGTGCTTATGGAAAATTCCACTCTTTAAGAGTTTCTAAAGGGCAGTTTGGTAACATGTATCGAAATGTAAAACTTTCATATCCCTTCACCAAGTCACGGCATTTTAAAAAATTTATCCTAAAGAAATGACTGGATATGGGTGAAAAGATGATTCTGCAGCATTATTTCTTAAGAGGGGAAATTGGGAACTATTACTATCCATCCATTCGCATGGAGAGCATAAACTGTGGTCATCGCTACTGATGCTGCTGGTGTGTGGACCACATTGTGAGCTGCAAGACCTCAGAAGCTCCTTGACCCATGCCCCCGGCTGTGAGGCTCTGGATCTCTGCTCCCCGCACCCTCTACCTGGCTCTTAGATGCGCCACCCCACCCTCGGCCGGCCTGCTCACCTGGTCAGCATAGGGCTGCGGTGGTTGGGGTTGGAGCAGAAGATGTTGTTGGACTTGCGGCTGCCGTCCAGAAACTCACGCACCGACTGGCGGCGGAGCTCCGCCAGCGGCCGGGCCTCGTGCTTGAGGAACCACTGGTGCGCCTCGAAGCACTTGATGCAGATGAGCTGCTCGCACTCGAAGCACCAATAGTGTGCCGGCTCTTTGCAGCGCGTGCAAAACGCCTGCTCGCGTGCGATCTGCCGGTACACTGACAGCCGCCGCTGCAGGCTCTCGAAGAAGACGTTGTCCAGGGCCTGCGCATTGGCTCCCGAGGGCCAGGGAGCCTGGCAGACGGGGCACTGCATGCCGGACTCCTCCAGGCATCCTGAGCACAGTGTGTGCAGACAAGGCAGCAGCTTGGGGCACTTAGCTTCTGCCCGGCAGCCCTGGCAGCACAAGAACTGGAACTCTTCCTCCGTGGCTTGCTGGGGAATCAGAGAGGGAGGTGAGACGTGAAGTCCCAGGAGTCCCCACCCAAACGGATAACCACCCTGTGGCTGCATGCTGAGAGTGGCACTTCCTGTCTCATACCAGGCTGTCATTGGATGACACAAAAACCCAGACTTATCAGTATCCCAGTCCTCCATTGACTTAGGCCTTCCCACACTCACGCCATGATCTACCGAGCATCCACTTCTCATAAGACACAGTACCAGGCCCTAAGATACATGGATGTATAGCAGCAGTCCCCAACCCTTTGGGGACCAGGTTACGGTTTCCTGAAAGACAGTTTTTCTATGGGTGGGGTGATGTGGGGATGATTTAAATGCATTACATTTATTGTGCACTTTATTTCTGTTTCCACTGTGATAATTCGGTAGTGCAAGCGATGAGAGCGGCTGTAAATACAGATGACGTTTTGCTCTCTTGCTGGCTGCTTGCCACTGTGCCCGGTTCCTAATAGGCCAGGACAAGTGCCAGTCCGTGGCCTGGAACTTGGGGACCCCTGATTCCAGGACAAACTCCTGCCTTCAAGGGACTTTGAAAAAGGAGATTCATTAAATGTGTGTTATATAACCTCACACAGAATGCTTACTGCACTTTGCTGGTTCCTCAAAAACTTAAACATAGCACTACCACAGGATCCAGCAATTCTACACCTAGCTATACACCCAAAAGAACAGAAAACAAGGATCCAGATGCTTGTACATCCATTTTTCTGTACACAGCATTACTCACAGTAGCCAAAAGGTGGAAACAACTCAAGTGTCCATCAACAGATGAATGGATAAACAAAATGTAGTATATACATACAATGGAATATTATTTAGCCTTAAAAAGGACATTCTGATACATGCTACAACATGAATACACCTTGAAGACATCATGTTAAGTAAAACCAGCCAAACACAGAGACAGATACTGTAGGATTCCACTTATATAAAATATCTAGACTAGGCAAATTCATAGAGACAGAAAGTAGATTAGAGGTTGCCAGCAACTAGGGGGAAGAGGAGAATGAGGAGCTTAAAGGGTACAGATTTTTTTTCAATGAAAAAATTCTGAAAATAGACGGTGGTGATGGTTACAAACATTGTGGAATGCATTTAATGCCACTTAATTGTACACCTAGAAACAGATAAAACATACGTAACATAATACAGTACCTGGCACGTGAGAAATACTCAAACATGTTAACTAGTTATAATGCAACTAATAAAAGTTAAAGCAATATGGTATTATTTGTACTTTCATGAAGGAGAGTAAAAAGGGCCTGGAAGAAAACAGAGCAAGTGATCTAAGCACTTCCTTTGGGGGTGGGGAGTTTGTGCAGGAAAAGACCAATAAACCCCTAAAAAACTCCTTGGGATGGGGGTTGAGCGAGCACGGTGCTCCAGGAAAAGGATCCAAGAAGCTTCCTAGAGGAGAAACCACAGGAACCCTGAGCCTTAGCCAAGACACCTCTCTCCCACTTTCTGATCTGGGAACAAGGGTTCTGGCTTTTCCCCACCTGGCCCGTGTCCGGGGTTGCCAGGCGGGTGCGATAAGACTACTACCTCCATTTTCCTTAACAGGTGGTCCTTCATCTGAGGTAAGGGATAAGAGGCATGTCGCCAGCTTGGGCGGAAGAGTCTGGTCCGGTCAGCATCACCCTGCTGCTCGTGGAGAATCGCAACCCAGGGAGACCCCTCCCTCCCCTCAAACTCATGCTGGTCTCCTTTTCTACTTTCCACGACCCCTAACCCAGCCGAGAAGGTCAGGACCCTCGCACCTCGTCTCCCTTCTTTGCGTCATTTTTCAAGGTACTTGGTCAAGTTCCCCAGTCCCCCCATTCCACCGACCATACCTAATTAACAAAGCCCGAACCCCATCTCCCCAAACGCAGTAGTACCTCTGTGGGGCTGTCGCTGCGGCTGGACTGGTGGCCTTCAGAGAGGGACTCCGGGGGAGGCATGCTGGGGGAATGGGGCAGCGCGGGGTCCGGGTGGGGCCCCGGAGATCCGGCAGGTTCTGGATCTTGCTGCATGGAATCCCGCGCAGTTTCGATTCTCAGTTTTGCTCTTCGAGAGCGGAGAAGCTGAACCAGAGGAAGGCGCCAGAACACTGAGCTCCAGGAGCAGCCCTAAAGGGGAGGTGCCAGCTCAGGGCCCGCCTCCCAGAGGAAGTGAGACACTAGGTACCGGTGGTTTTGGGGCGGAGAGGCTGGCCCAGGGTCCTGAAGACACGCCCAGAGCGGTGAGGAGGAAGAGGAGAAGAGTAGTCGCACGCAGGACAGTGGCAAAACTGATGTTTCTGCAGGATGGAGGCCGTCCCTGCCCTCGGCTTGGAATCTTTCATTCAGCTCACACTGGCACAGCTTCGTGCCAGCCCTCAGCTGGGAGCAAGAGCCATACAGCCGGGCCACGCGTGGCTCCTACTTTGGAAAAAAAGTGAAAGTGTTAGTCTTCTAGCCGTGTCCGACTCTTTGCGACCCCATGGACTGTCGTCTTCTAGGCTTCTCTGGCCATGGGGATTCTCCAGGCAAGAATACTGGATTGGGTAGCCATTCCCTTCTCCAGGGGATCTTCCCTACCCAGGGATGAAACCCAGGTCTCCTACACTGTAGGCAGATTCTTTACTGTCTGAACCACCCCAGATCTAATGGAGGAGCAGGCCCCCAAAAGGGAGATTTTCACAGTGTTGAGACTGGCTGGAAAGGAGATTACTCAGCTGGGATTTGAAGTGATGGTGGGAATTTGCCAGGGATTCAATGGCTGAGGGCAGGGGGGCGATCCTTTAAATGGAGAGAACAGCACATGCAAAGCCATGGAGGTTTGAAATAGAGCCTGTTTAGAAACTAGTTTTGAAAAGAGCAACTCGTTTTGGTTATTTTCAGATTTAATAGGGGACCCATGAATAATGTCAGATGGTAAAGCATCTGCCTACGATGCGGGAGACCCAGGTTCAATCCCTGGGTTGGGAAGATCTCCTGGAAAAGGAAATGGCAATCCACTCCAGTATTCTTGCCTGGAAAATCCCATGGACGGAGGAACCTGGTAGGCTACAGTCCATGAGGTTGCAAAGAGTCAGACACGACTGAGTGACTTCACTCACAGGATGGGCTGGGCAAGATGATAGCCAAGGAGATGGACCAGGGCTGAGGACAACAGAGAGTTGGTGAAGGGTTTGAAAACAAGGAACCATGTCCATTGTGTATACTGGGACAGTCTCCC
Organism: Okapia johnstoni; assembly: GCA_024291935.2. Lineage (NCBI taxonomy): Eukaryota > Metazoa > Chordata > Mammalia > Artiodactyla > Giraffidae > Okapia > Okapia johnstoni. The sequence continues at coordinate 30,462,115 of CM044326.1, forward strand.
TGACAACCTAGGGCCAGGTGGTCTGGGACAGTGGCTGTGGGATGAGAGGAGGGAACCGAGTCAGACACTGGGAGGACAATGAGTGCAGATGAGGGGAACAGGATGATGCCTGGTGTGACAGTTGGAAGGACTGGTGGATCTGAGGCAGGAAGGGAATGGGGAGGGAATGGGGAGAGCTGGTGGGCAGGTATGAGAAGAATGAGGAGACAGCAAGTTAGCAATGGGTCATAGGAGAAGCCCCAGCTCTCAGCTGGTGAGGGGAGAAGGCACAGCTCCAGGTGGCATCACTGGGCCGGTGCTCCTGTCTTCAAACCTCAATGCATTCCAATCAATGTGATGACTCCCGTGTACCCATTTTGTGCTCAGTTCCAGCTTGGGACAGACTAGAGGGATGGTGACAGGACCCTGCTCTTGTAAAACTTTAATAGTTGGGGGTGGGGTGAACTTATAGTTCAGGGTGGGGGTGGGAGGATAGGGGAGGACTAACTTCCTAGGGACAGTGCAAAAACCTCAAGAGCCTGCTGCACCCTTGTGCTTGATCAGTGCCCCCAGGGCTTTAGAACCAGGCCCTGAAGCTAGGAAAAGCCAAAGATGGTAAGCACTCATTTGCAGAAGGGACCTGGAAGTGGACTGTGGCTGAGGGGCCTTAGGAGGCAGGACCAGCATGTGTGGAACAAGAAAAGCTTTATTAATTTATTTGCCCACTTTGGAACACAGCCTGCCTTATTGGGAATTAACACTTGTTGGAATACAGAGTAAATTCACTTTTTGCATTTGGTTTTCTCAAGCCATGGAGATGCAAGTTACCTCTGGGTACCTGGATTGTGGGGTGTGCTATTTTAGCATCTGCAGGACTGAGGGTCTTGACTCTGTGATGCTCAGGAGGGCCACCCTGGGATAGCACTGTGCAATCCCCTTCTTCTTTTTTCTGCCATGCTCCCTGAGGTCTGCACACAGAATTTCTTTCTTTTTGTGCCCAAGCTCAGGCCCTCCTGCCCCAGGTTGACCTACAATGACCTGGTTACCCCTTCATTCAACAGATAAGCACTGACATCCTCTCTGTGCCAGGCCCTGCTTGCTGGGCTTTGTTGTTGTTCAGTCGCTCAGTCATGTCTGACTCTTTGTCACCCCATGGACTGCAGCACGCCAGGCTTCCCTGTCCTTCACCATCTCCCAGAGTGTCCTGGAACTTGCTCCAACTCATGTCCATTGAGTCTTTGATGTCATCCAATCATCTCGTCCTCTGTCATCCCCTTCTCCTACTTTCAATCTTTCCCAGCATCAGGATCTTTTCTAATGAGTCGGCTCTTCGCATCAGGTGGCCAAAGTAATGGAGCTTCAGGGATATGAACAGGAATAATCTGATCATGTCTTGGAGAAACCCTAAAAGCAGCCTTCCCAAATCCCGTCCAGAGCTTGTTAGTTTGTGCTGAGAAGGCTGGTAGGATTTCTTTGCTTCTGGAGAAGATTCAGCTCCTGAAAACTCCCTTACAAAGCTCAGCTTCTCTTGCTGCTCCTTTTCTAAGACCTAGTGGGAAAAGGTGGAGGAAGAGTGGACCGCTGCGGGCTTCCAGGAACACAAGACTACCTTTCCTTCCCAGCCCCGCGGTGGCAGTTCGGTCCTCCCAGTGCAGGGGGCGCTATGCGACGGTGCGAGCCGGACGCGGTTGGCCTCCTCTTCCTGCACTCCGGCCTCCGCCTCTGGCAGCACGGGCGAAACCGGAAGCGGCGGCCGGCGGGGGCGGGGCAGGGTAGCGGCCGGCTGGTCAAGCCCCGCACCGCCCTGTGGCGCGGGGCGTGCCCTCTGTTGGAAATCATGCTTGGCAGGTCTGGGTACCGGGCGCTGCCTTTGGGGGACTTTGACCGTTTTCAGCAGTCGAGCTTCGGCTTCCTGGGGTCGCAGAAGGGCTGCTTGTCCCCGGAGCCGGGCGGCGTAGGGCCGGGGGCCGGTGAGTGGCCGCCCAGCGCAGCGGATCCGAGGGAGATCAGCAGGCACCCCCGAACTCTCTGCCTCTCGGGAGTCATCGTGTCTTGCGTCCTCGCAGCCTAAGAGGAGGGACCGAGAGGGGTTTTCCACGATGCGGAGAAGGGCTTGGATCAGGCGCTGGGACACTACCGCCCATCCGCCCTTCTTAGAGCTTCGGGGCGGCAGCTCTAAAGCTCTCTCATCTTCCAAGAAACCTCGCCCCACTTCGTTTCTTCTTGCCATTTATCAGCCCAAAGGTTTCAGGTTTCCATTTTGCCTAGAAAGAAGCTAAGGTCAAGGCATAGGAGGTCACCAGCACGCCAGGAGCACTTGGCTGCCGAGAAGTGGCAGAATCTTCACCTCAGGGGACACCTCTCGATTCCTCAAGCTTGAGGATCTCCGGGTTTCGTGGTGGAGATGCGCAGGCCAAAAAGGCAGGCCCTTAGATGCCTGTCGTGTCTTCCCAAGCCCTGTTTTTCTCCAAAGCCTTGCGTAATTCCCTTGACCCAGAGGTCAGATCCCACATGCCTCAGCCTGACAACCAAACCCCAGAGGATTCAGCCCTTCTGTGACCCCTTCCTCTAATGACAGCTGCCCCTATCCAAGAGTTCTTTTCCTGCTGGGGCCACATGGGTCAGAAAGAAGCAGGAAAGGAGATTTAGTATGCTGGTGCTCAGAGACCCCAAAGGGTATGGTGTTCCTGGAAGGGTGGAGCAGAGGATTCTGTCTGCTTCCAGTTCAGGGTTGGGAGAGGATCCCCAAGATCCTGGGGTTTTCTCAGCTTTCAATCCCATCCTGGGGTTCCCATTCACCAGGGGCAGGGACCTTTGCTTCAGCCAAGTCTTTTCTTCCTAATCCCCCTCCCCCACGTCTCTTCTGAAGCTGCTTCAAGTGAAGCGTGCATTTTGGCGGTCATTAGGACGGTAAAGTGTGGTGAAGAATTGTGAGCTAAGAAAGAACATCTTAGCCCTCATCTCTGGCATCTGTTGAAGAGTCATTGACACTTTATCCCTTTTGGTTAAGGCCTTACCTCCAAATTGAAAGCACACTTTTGAGGCCAATAGTGGAGGAAGTGTTATGCCAGCAGCGTTCAGTTCAACCCAGCATGTGTTTACAGATGCCGAGTTCCTCCTGGCTTTACCAGAAGTGGGAGGCAGTTTAAATCCGACAAAAGGATTGACTCCTGCTCAGCCCAGTGAGGAGAGCCATCGCGTGATTGACTTCTCAGTTCCAATGACTGCTGCCGAGCAGAGAATGGGCCTTGTGAGGTTGGGACTTGGAACAAATTGATTTAGATATGTGCGAGGAAAGAACAGTCCTTAACTAGCTCCTGCCCACAGATATGGGGTTAGTGTTAGGCAAGGCAAGTATTTGATGGTCTTTAGGGCTCTCCAGTGAAATGAAACACTGAATTAGGAAAGAACATCTTAGCTCTGAGAATGAAGGAGCCACTGAAAGGGGAAGTGGGCAAAAGGTGCACTTGACTGAGTTCACTCAGCCTGCAGCTGTCATGCCAGACCCAGTTGGCATTTCTTGACTGTCTCTGCTTTCTTGTCCCCAGATGCACCTCAGAGCTGGCCCTCCTGCTTCTGCCATGGCCTCATCAGTTTCCTGGGGTTCTTGCTGCTGCTGATCACCTTCCCCATTTCTGGTTGGTTTGCCCTGAAGGTAAGGCTGGCTGGGTCAGTCCCCAAGGTAGTTGGGCCACACTGAGAGCTTTAACATTGGTGCATGAATTTCCCATCCTTTGCCTACTTCCTCTAAGTATTATCACAACTCTGTGAAATGGGTGCAGACGGTAAAGAATCTGTCTGCAGTGCAGGAGCCCTGGGTTCAACTCCTGGGTTGGGAAGATCCCCTGGAGAAGAGAATGGCACTCCACTCCAGTATTCTTGCCTGGAAAATTGAATAGACAGAGGATCTTGGTGGGCTACAGTCCATGGGGTCGCAAAGAGTCGGACATGACTGAGCAACTAACACTGTGAACTGGGCTGGACAAGAATTGTTCATTCTCACCTTTCAGAGGAGGAAACTAAGGCTCAACTTTACTGGGATCCAATAAGTGGCAGAAACAAGTCTTCCCAAACACTCAAGTTTAGGGGTCTGAACACTGGCATTAAGGTGCACACAAATATCTTCTTCCCCTTGGGTTAGGTTAAGTTAGAAATGAAAAACACTCAACCTGGCCCAGCAAGTGATGAGTAATAGGAATTTCAACCTCGTTTTCAACAAGGGATGGGGCAGAAGGGAAAGGATGAGCTAGAGTTGATGCTCACGCAGTGGAGGTGGAAGCCAACCCTCATGCAGCCCCAGACAACAGTCACTGTCTCTGGAAAGTTTAGGGTTTGGGGTGGTCTGGAAGGGAGTCCTTAGAAGGCCCTAAATCCTAATCCTAAAACTGCCACTGAAACAAATATCATGTGACCTTGGGCAAGTCACTGCCTCTCTGAGCTTTCATTTCTCAATTTGGATATATTTCCTTCCTCGAGGACTCCAGGAACCTGAAGCTGGCAAAGCCCTTCCCTCAGGGCTATTAGAGCAGCCCAGCTTGTCCCTTGACTAAGACAAGGGCAGACAGTTTCCTGGTTTGAGTCATGTTTAGCTTTAGATCACACAGGTAAAAGGTTTCACAGAGAATCAAGTCAGTGCACTATGGCAGTTGAGAGTATGGCTTTTGGAGTCACTCAGAACTGCCTTCAAATCTTGCCTGTTTCACTTGGGGGCTTTGTGGTTTTTGAGCAAGTCAGTTAACCTCTCAGAGCTTGGTTTTTTCCATCTGGAAACAGGGCTGAGGATCCCTGACCCTGAACCTGAGGGAGAGAGGTGAGGGAAAGACCTGGGCAGACATAATTGTCAGCATCAGCTCAGTGCTTTGACCCTTTCCCGCTATTACAAGCAGATTGTGCCCACCTATGAGCGCATGATTGTGTTTCGACTGGGCCGAATCCGCACCCCTCAAGGACCCGGTATGGTTCTGCTTCTGCCCTTCATCGACTCTTTTCAGAGGGTGGATCTGAGGACACGAGCCTTCAGTGTTCCTCCCTGCAAGGTGAGGGGCTTCTCGGCTCCCCTGGACAGAGGGAGTGGGGAGCTTGTGCTGGGCGTGTTGTGGATGTCAGTACCTTGGCCTGTGAGTAGCCATCAGGGCTGAGGGGTGGGGAGGACACCAGGAAAAGGATGAGGGAGGCTGGGAGGACATCCTTTCTCTATGTATCTAACCCCCTGCACTCGGGGTTACCATTTTGTTCTCGAGGAGCTAGTGACCAGGCAAGTAGGTCAGGTTAGGTGGTCTCAGTGGGCCTGGCCTCCCTGCAGCGCCTGCCCCTCTTTCCTGGCCTCTCCTAACAGTTGGCCTCTAAGGATGGGGCTGTGCTGTCCGTGGGGGCCGATGTCCAGTTCCGCATCTGGGACCCGGTACTGTCGGTGATGACGGTGAAGGACCTGAACACAGCCACACGCATGACAGCCCAGAATGCCATGACCAAGGCCCTGCTCAAGAGGCCCCTGCGAGAGATCCAGATGGAGAAGCTCAAGATCAGCGACCAACTCCTGGTAGGCAGCTCTGCACTGGGCAGAGTTCTGGCTGGCACATGGGCCCGGCTCTGCCTGCCGGGGCTCTATAGCAAAGCACCAGATTGCTCTGGGCCTCTTTACCTTGTGTCCCAAGAGTGTAACAACTTTTGAAGAGTCAGTGGTCTTGGTGGGACTGTGAGCTGAGGAATGGAAGATGGGCACAGACCATAGTGAATCGTGGGCAAACCGGGCCTGAGAGGTGAAGGGGCTGGGCCAAGGGAGTGGCCTGACAGGAATTCTTGAGTCTTGCACCTGACTGCCTGAGGTTTCACTCTTCACTGCCCTGCAGGCGTTGCCGTGACAACGCTGGGCCTCAGGCGCACTGAGCAGCCTCCTGGGTGGGCAGATGGGTGAAAGGAGCAGGGGCCTTCCTGGCCCAGTCACCTCCTGGGGAATTCCACGCTCCCCGAGGCAGCATGTACATTGTTGTGGTTTTGTGTTCTTTGTTCTGGATCTTCTTCCTGCCTCTTCTCTGAGTGTGAGCAGTTACACTGGAATTCACCTCAGATGCCTCCTGTGACAAGAGGGGTTGAAATACATGTGTGCGTGCATGTCACCTGCTCCTCCTGCTCACCTCAGGCTTTCTCCCATGTCCTGGCAGGGAACCGTGGGTGAAGTTTCTCCTCGTTCCCCTAGGCTCTGCCTTCCCCAGGGTTAGAGGACAGGGAAGGGAGTGGGTAATGCCAGTCCTGGAGGTTCCAGTCCCTTCCGGAAATACATCAACTGGCGGAAATTCTCAAGAAAATTCTATTTGTGATAGTAACAGTACTTCTCACACACCATAGCATTTTGCCTGCCTCTGTATCTCAGCTTTACATTTTGCTGCACAAAGGCTAGTGTCACTCTTTTATTTTGGAGGAAGGAAATTAAGGCTCAGAAGTTATTTGACTTGCCCCTAAGAGCTATGGTCAAGAGCAGAGTTAGGCCAGAGCCAGATCACCTGCCCATGCCCTCCAGTCCATTGCTTAGTCTTACACAAATCAGATTTTGTTCTTGGCCTTTGTTTTTGGCCTTGCTGCACATTACTTTGGTGCAACAAAGCCAAGAGAGGCCATTTGGGGGTGTGAGTCCCGTACCAGGGCATTAGAGTCCTTTAGGGCCATTACCCAGACTGACTTAGCTCCTGGCAAAGTGGGTTCAGTGCCTGAATAAAATGAAATCTCAGGAAATCCAGCCCACCTTTGGCAAGGCCTGGTTCAGACATACGTCTCTCATTTTCACTCCTCCATCTGCCTGTTTTGCACCTGGAGGGATTCCACACTTCCCACCTCTCCCTTGATGGGCCCTCTTAGCTTCTTACCCACTTGTGCCCACCGCTTTACCCCTCCCGGCCCTGCCCAGCCTCCTCCTCTGCTGGCCCCACCCCCACCCATCCCTCTGCAGCTGGCCTTGCCTCTTAATCCTCAGGAGAAAGCTCTCTAGGGTGAGAACTCTTCCAGCTTTCTCCAGTGTCACCCCTTGAAGCTCATCTACCTCTGTGCTGTTTTTCTGCCTCACTGGAAGCATCTGGTTCCTCTGCACTGCCAGTGCTCGGGGCCCAGGACTCAGCTCCCTGCTCTGCTCATCCTCTTCTTGCCTTTCTGCATGCTCTCCCTTTGTCCCACACCCCTTCTAGCTCTTCATCCCTCTCTTCCCTTTCCTTCCTCCCTTCATGTTGTTACTCTAGGCTCCCCTAGGCTCCTAAGACTGATGTCACTGCCGACCCCACGATGACCTCCCTCTCGCCAGCACAGGAGCACTTCTCAGTGCTTCCCTCACTGCACCTGGAGGCAGCCTTGGACTCCATGGGGGCTTCCTTCTCTTATTATTGGATCCCCTGTTTCCTCTGAATTCCATTATTCCACACTCCTGGTTACTCCCTGTCCTCCTGCCCTTCTGTTTCCGGGTTTCCCTCTGTGGTCTCTCTTCACCTGTGATCCACCTGGGGCTTTTTGCTACGTCTGGACACTTAATTATTCACGACACTCTGATCCAGTCCCACTCTGTCCTACTTCCTGGACCTACTTACCCAGTTGTGGTTGGCTGTCCCATAGACACCTCAAGCTTAATGTATTTAAAAATACATTATTCCTTCCTTAAAGGAATACTCATCATTCCTTCCCTACCCACCCACACATCTGTGTCTTCCTCTGTGTGTGCTTTCTGGGTGAATGCCCATACTTATGATCTGTGCAGAAACCCACATCAGAAACCTGGCTCCCCCAGCTCCTCACCATCCTTCCTCTTCTCGCACACTCAGGCAGCCGAGAAGCCCCGTGGTTCTGTTTCTCTAGTGTCCTTCTGTAGCTTAGAGTCTACAGAGTTGTGCCCCTCCGCCGTGTGTCTCGGCTCAAAGCCGCCCCTCTGCCTGACCCTGTGTCTGCATCACTTTTGCCTACAGTTTGAAACACCATCCTACCTGGTCTCCTCCCTCCACCCTCAACCCCTCCAGTCCAGCATCCACATGGCAGCCAAGAGAATCTGCAACAAGGAAGACTGCTTTGTCACTTTGCTGCTAAACTCCTCTCGGGGGCCCCTTTTGCCTCAGAATAAGTCCAAATGAGAGAGAGCAGCCACCTCTGCCCCTTTGGCTATTTCCAGTGTCCCAGCCCACACTTGAGGGTCTGGCCAAATGGAACTGTGGTTACTTGCTGTTCCCCAAACATTCAAGGTGCTCCTCTCAGGGCTTTGTCACATGCCGTTCCTGTTGTCTGGAAGGGTCCTCCTTTATGCCCCTTCACCTGGATAACTCCTCCTTCTCTTCCTAGCATCACCCCCTCCTCCCTGCCCCACACTCTCTCCTGGTGCACACTACAGCTTCCCATGGCTGCATTGTAATTGCCCTCTGCCTCCGTCCAGGCTGGGCACTTCTCAAGGGCTGGCCTGGTACCTCATGTGTCACCATGGCCATCCCAGCCTGCCTAAAGAAGGTGCTCTGGATGGGACCTTTGTGGAATGAGTGCCATTTCTCCCCACACTTCCTCCAGCTGGAGATCAACGATGTGACCAGGGCCTGGGGGCTGGAGGTGGACCGCGTGGAGCTGGCAGTGGAGGCCGTGCTCCAGCTGCCCCAGGACAGCCCAGCAGGGCCCAGCCTGGACAGCACCCGGCAGCAGCTGGCCCTCCACTTCCTGGGAGGCAGTGTGCCTTCAGTAGCAGGAGGTGCCCCACTCCCTGGACCAGGTGAGGAGCCTCAGGGAAAGGGTGGTATGCTCCCCAGGGCATTCAGCTTCATGTCCAGCACAGACTGAGCTTTGCCTCTTGTTCCTTTAACCAAGCACCTTGTGCATTGCACACTCTGCCCAGCTGTTCCAGCCACCCCGATTTTAGAGCTGACCAGAACTAAGGCAATGAGAACAGTCTGAGTGTGCGGAGGCCTTTGGGAGCCTCCATGTGAGGAAGCAACAGCATCCAGAAGAGAGTTTAAGACTCAAGGCTGGAGTGGTTTAGAAATGGGGGTTGGGGTTATGGCTAAAAACTCAAGGGCAGCCTCTTAGAGGAGGAAACTGAACACAGGCCTGCAGGGGATGTAAGAGAGAACTGCTCTGAAGGTATGGAAGCCACCATCATCCTGACCTTGGCAGCGCACTAACTTCCTTCTCTCTGCCTTCCTCCCCAATCCCGTTGGCCACCACCAGCAGATACCTTGGAGATGGTGAGCGAGGTTGAGCCGTCTGCCCCTCACGGGGGTGCTGGGTCCAGCCCCAAGCAGCCTGTGGCCGAGGGGCTGCTGACGGCTCTGAAGCCCTTCCTGTCAGAGGCCCTGGTCAGCCAGGTTGGGGCCTGCTACCAGTTCAACGTCGTCCTGCCCAGTGGCCCCCAGAGCATCTATTTCCTGGATCTCACTGCAGGTGCCGCTGCCCTCCCTGACCTCTCCTTCCCCCCCGGGGTTGCTCATAGCCCCACCACCTGTGGTCCTTTTCAGACCAGGCCCTGCTCCTGCCAGCAGTTGAGGGCAAACCCATAGCTGTCAGGAGCTCAAATGCCATTTGCAGGCAGTGACTGCCCAGGCCTTGGGCTCCCTGTCCTGTCCCCATGAGCAGGACAGCCCAGATGGCCCAGCTGCCTGGACCAAGAGCCCTGCACACGTTGCAGGCCTGTTTGCGCCAGGCTCTGTCTGAGTGCGTTTTTCGCGTCATCTCACCTACTTCTCATCATGAACCCGTGACTTAGTGATTATTATCATCGTCATCTCACCAGTTTGGAAACTGAGGCTCTGAGTGGTCACACAGTCAGTAGGACTTGAACATTGGGTATTAACACCTGAGCTCTTAGCCACTCTTTCCACCCTTCCCAGTGGGACGTGCTGACCTCTTTTAGCCCCTGTAGCATAGCTGTCCCCGCACTAATTCTCAGATTTCTTTCTCTCCACAGGGCAAGGGAGTGTGGGACGCGGAGTGCCTGATGTCATCCCCGACGTGGTGGTGGAGCTGTCCGAGGAGGACCTGCGGGCCCTGTTGTGCAGGGAGCTGCGGCCCCTGGGGGCCTACATGAGTGGTCGGTTGAAGGTGAAGGGCGACCTGGCCGTGGCCATGAAGCTGGAGGCTGTCCTCAAGGCCTTGAAGTAGCAGGTTTGGCTGCCTGTCGGTAGCCCAGCCCCGAGCTGGGCACCAAGCCAGGGAGACATCTTGGAGGTGGAGGCCCTGGCACTGCACCTTGGATTGTTGAAGCCCTGAGGAGTGTCAGATCCAGCGGGAGACAGTGAGTGGAGGCTGGGAGACACTGGAGCTGGGAGAGGCTGAGTCAGGCAGCCCTGCCCTTTCTCAATCACAGCGGTTCTCTCAGTAAGCGTTTGCTGATCCTTGTCCCCTGCCAAGTGTCCTACCTGAACTGGATACACAGGCAATAACAGGAGAGCCAGGCCTGCTCTGCTCCTCTGGCGACCTGGCTGGAGAGGCAGGGCTGACAGAAACAGCCCAACAGCAGCTGGTTTGGTGCTGGTGTGAGGGAGCTCTGCATGTGACTTAGGCTCCAAGTTCCAGAAGAGGGGGTCAGAGAGGGAGGTCAGAGCAGCTCGGGGAGGGAGAGAGAAGGGACCAAGCAGAGGTCCCTGCAGTGGGAGGGATATGAGATTGGGCTGGATCTGCCTTGCTGATTGCAGTCCAGGCCCAGACTGGGGGTGGGGAGGGGAGGGAGATGGGGGGGGCTGGGCGGCGCCTCCCTGGCCCTGCTCCTGAGGGTGTCTTGACTCATCTCCCAGCCTCAGTCTTGCATGCCCGACGTGCTGGGGCCAGGGCAGCATGATGGAGAGCCCTGCTGTTCCTGTGCTTCTTACCAGAGGTTTGAAAACCTCAAATAAACATGCTGTTTACAATGTATCTGGAGAGAAGTAGGGGTCATGGGGGTGGGGAAGAGGGCTCTGAGGTGATGTCCCTGCTGCCAGCCCGGGACCCAGGCCCTGAAGGGTGACACGAGCCCCAACAGTGCTCTGGAATCACCCACAGTTCCCCTTCCTGACAAGGGTCTGAAAGCGGGCAGGAGCAGACACTCTGTTCCTCTGTATAGTCTGGGTAGATGTTTGCAGGAAGGATGTGGGTGTGACAGAGCTGGTCAGGCAAACCGTTAATCTAACGAAGGGCAGGGCAGGGGCTCCTGTCACACTCAGAGGAGTTGGAGCTGCTATCACCTGCCCCTCCTGCTATACCCCTGGTCACTGTTTCCCCACTGGTCTGGCCCAAACCCCAGGGACCCCGGAGAAGGAGGGCCTAGATATCTTGAGTTCTAAGGAATGACTCTCACGTCCTAGAGAGGCTTGTGAAAAAAAACCCCACAGAAATTCGAGCCTCCTCTTTGAGGAATAGCCTCTGGCTTGTCCTCTGGCACCAAGCCTTCCCCACAGGGCCTTGTCCAGCTGCCTTGGCACCAGGCTCCATCCAGTTTACCCTTTTGTTCCTGCCAGTGCCCGCCTTGGCCCTCCTCTTGTAGGTCCTCCTGGAGTAGACCAAACTGCCAATGGGTTCAGGTTTCAGTCCAGGGCCCCTCCCTGAAGGGCCTGAGCCCCAGGCTGCTGACCCTACCCTGTCCCTCTCTCCACTGCTCTGGAGGCCGCTCAGCTGGGGCAGCCTGTTCAAAAGCCTTTCCTCCAATCCCCACCGCCCATGAGCCCTGATGGGGCCCGGGCTCCCCCACTGCTTTGGGGCTGTCTTTGTGCCCATTCCCCACTGTTTCTGTTACTGTTCTTGTGTGAGTGTCCGCCCTCCCTGCTGGACCTTGAGCTTTGTGCCTGAGCCGTTGATCACTGTTCCCTCCACTGCTGCTGCACACAGTGCCCCACGGGTGAGAGGGGAAGCCCCAGGCGCTGTCCTCGTGAGAGCTTAAGGGAAACCGAAACTCAGATTTTCTTTGTGGGTGTCAGAGGAGCAGCATCACCAGGGAAAACTGAAACTTTTATAGATGTCTGTGTGGGTGGAGAGCAGAATCTGCTGCCAGCCGTAAATGCCCTCATCCCATCGAGGGGAACTCATTCCTTGGCGAGGCCAGCGCTCCAGGAAAGGGAGCTCACAGGCTCAAGGGCCGTGGGCTTCGGAGGACCCAGCAGACTCTGCTGTCCCAGGAGGGTGGAGGTGCAACAAGGGGCACCTAACGGGGCCAGGGTGTGAGGGGGCGGGGGAGGAGAGGGTGTCCATCAGAGAAAGCTTTCTGAGGAGTTGATGCCTGAGACTCACAGTTTACACAGAGATGAGAGAAGAAAGGAAATGGGGGAGACACTCGGCAGAGGGAGAGTCCCTGTGAGGCCACAGGAAGGGGTAGCGGGCACCTCCCATTTGGGGAACTGGGACCTAAAGTCTGAGGGGGGATGTGTGCAGGGATTTTGTAGTAGTAACTGATACTGTGTGCCAGCTACCCCCTGTACTGCATTAGACGCTTCCTTTATTTGTTTCCCCAAGGTAACCCGATAAATAATGACAACTAAAACAGTTTCGTTATGCTTTTTCTATATATAATGTATTAGTCTGATATTATTTCTTAAATAAATATTTAATTTTGAATAGAGAAATTTAAAAAGGCAAGCTATGAAAACTGTTCCTCATACTCTTGACTCCATCCATGTAGTTTCAAACAGATATCCTCTGGTGTTAGTTTCCAAGTGATTCTTCCGGAAGTTGGGGTTTGGGGATCTCCCTGGTGCTCCAGTGGTCACGACTCTGTTCTCCCACCACAGAGGGTGCAGGTCCAGTCCCTGGCCAGGGCGCTGAGATCCCACACGCTGTGTTGCACAGCCAAAGAAAAATGAAGTTGGAGTTTTAAAAAAATATACTTGTAAGAAAATCCAAATATATTATTCTCTTGGATTTTTTTTTTTTTTTACAGAAATGGCAGCATAGCAAATACAATGTTAATTTGTTCACTTTGCATTGTGCTTGAGAATCTTTACATATTTGCACACCTGGACTTTCCCTATTCAGTTTTATATTAATAGTTACATAGGATTCAATTGTATGGGTGTATCATAGTTCATTTTACCTGGTTTGGATTGATAGACATTCAGATTATTTTTTTTATGTTTTGCTATTTCAAACAGTCATGCAGTAATAACCTTTCACATATGCTATTATGGTTGAAGTTCATCTGTGGGATAAAGTCCTAGAAAGGAAATTGCTAGGTCAAAGCATTTATAATTTAATATTGCCCAAATGCCTTCTTTAGGGATCATTCTAATTTATACTCCCATCATCAGTAAGTGAGAATCTGTTTTTCCTCACAGCCATGCCAACACAATATGTTATTAAACTCTGGAATTTTTTTACAGTCCAGTAAATGAAAAATTTCATCTCAGTGTGATTTTTTAAAAAGTTGTTCAATTGTTTATTGCTTTTTAAGGTTTGGATTTTCCATCCCAGCAAAAGCACAGGGTTTCTTTTTAGTCCTAGGTAAAAAGCACAGAATTTATCTTTTTAACAAATAATAGGATAAAATGCACTCAATTTTTAGTAGTAAAAGATGTTTATCATTTTTCAAAATAAGTAGCCAGATAGAAGATAATTTTTTGCAAGCCATAATGGAAACATGATTAACCTAATGATATAAAATAATTACATACAGTTTGGAGGGTATATATGCATATGTTTTCATGCACCTGGCCTGTCTGTCTCTTTTTTGTTGGTGCATAAGATGAATGCACCCATTTTAAATATGCTTTGACAAATGGAACATCATGTAACCACTACCCACCAGAATCAAGATACAGAACGTTTCCATCAACTCATGTGGTTCCCTGTATCCCTTCCCATTCAGTCTTCAATCTCCCCATCCCCACCCCCAGGCCCAGGTCACCACTGATCTGCTTTCTAGTAACTATTAATTAAATTTCACATTTCTAGAATTTCATACAAGTGAAACCATGCCATGTGTACCCTTTTGTGTCTAGCTTCTTTCGGTAGTGTTTTTGAATCTGTGTTATTATGTGTATCTTTAGTTTGTTCTTTTTTATTGTTAGTGATACTCTGTTGTATGGATAGAGGTACAATTTACATATTCACCTGTTGATGGACATTTAAGTAGTTTTCAGTTTTGATTATCAAAGCTTCTCTGGACATCTATCTGTGTATGAGTCTTTGTATGGATATATGTTTTCATTTGGGTAAATACTAAGGAGTAAAATTTCTGGCTCTAGAAACTGCCAAACTAATTCCAAGATGGTTGTGCCAACACTTGGTGTTGTCAGTCATTTCCAGTGGGTCTGCCTGATGACTTTGAGCCCCTTTTTGGGTGCTCATTGGGTATAAGTCCTTTTTTGTGAAGTATCTGTCAAATTTTTTTCTCGCTTTAAAATCTGGCTTTATCTTATTGGTATAATATTCATAGTAGTTCTAAGAGTTGTTAGTAAATTCTGGATACATGTCTTTTAGCAGGTATTTGAAATATTTTCTCCCAGACTGTAGCTTGGCTTTCTAACTTCTTAATGGTTTATTTTTAAAAGCAATAGATTTTAATTTTGATGAAGTTAGTCTATAGTTTTTTAAGTATTTATATATTTATTCATTTGTTTGTGTTGGGTCTTAGTTGGGACATATGGGTGGGATCCTCATTTGTCATGAGGGATCCTTGCAGTGCATGGACTCCTTAGTTGTGGCCCTCAGGCTCAGGGGGGTGGTGGTGTGTAGACTCCAGAGTGGGCTAGCTTCAGTAATTGCAGCTCATGGTCTTAGCTGCTCCATGGCGTGTGGGACCTTAGTTCCCCGTCCAGGGATCAAACCTGAGTCCCCTGCATTACACGGTGGATTCTTAACCACTGGACCACCAGGGAAATCCCTATAATTTTTTCGTGTTTAGAGGTTTTGCATCCTTTGCTGGAAGTCTTTGCTCATCTTTGCCGAAAGTCTTGAAGATTTTCCCCTGTGTTTTCTAGTACTTTTAGGCACAGTGTCTTAAAGTACTAGCTGAATCTATAAACTTTTAGAAGTACTTTTAGGCCTGATCCACTTTGAGTTACTTTTTGTATATGGTATGAGATAAAAGGCTGAGATGTCCCCCTACCCCCAACAATGTGGGTATCCAGCACTTCTTGTTGAAAAGATATATTTTCCCCATTGAATTACATCAAAACTTGGAATTTTTCATGTCTCTTATCTTGTGTGAAGTTGAGATTTTGTAATATGTTTTAGAGCTATTGTGTTTCTTCTTCTGTGAAATGCTATTTCATGTGTTTGTTTAGTGTTGGTTGTTTCTGGTTTTGTTTTGACATCTGGAACTCTTTATACTAGAGAGATTAGCTCTTTGTGATATAAGTTGTAAAAAGTTTTAACCCAATTTGTTGTTTGTAGTTTGACTTTGCTTATGATATTTTTCCATGAAATTTGACAGATGTATTTGAAATGATATATATTTTACTTTATGGCTTTTAGGTTTTAAGTTATAAGAAAACATTCCATTCTAAGATCATAAAGTAATTCCGTTATTTTATTTTTTACATGTAATTGTTTGACAAACCCCCTGGGGTTTAAATGAGCATAAAATATATAGAACCACGCTTTTTTCAGTGCTGTGTATTTCTGTTTGTCTTGGGATCTATATCTGGGTTTTCTGTTCTGTTCCATTCGTCTATGCACTAAGGCCACGTGGTTTTAATTATTGAGGCTTCATAAAATGATGAATATCTATAAGACTAATTCTTTTTAATGCTTCTTAAGAAATTCTTCCTGGGAATTTCCTGGCAGCCAGTGTTTAACCACTCAGCACTTTGACTGCCGAGGATGTGGGTTGAATCCCTGGTCTGAGAACTAAGATCCTAGAAGCCATGCAGCGTAGCCAAATTAAAAAAAAAAAAAAGAAATTCTTCCTGCCTATTCTTGTTGCTGTTTTAAACTAAACTTCAGAATTACCCTAGTAATTGTTTAGGGGACTTTTGTTAGTGGTCCAGTGATTAAGACTCTGCTTCCAATTCAGGGAACTTGGGTTCCATTTATGATGGGGGAACTAAGATCTTGCTTGCCAGCGGAGTGGTCAGAAAAATTGTTTATATCTTTATGGAGATCATATTAAATGTGTGAAGTAACTCAAATAATTGCAGTCTTTATGGTACTGAGTCTTCCTGTCCATGAACTGGCATGTTTTTGTGTGTTTCTTTTTTTTCCTCTTAGTGTTCTTCAGAAGTTTTACAGTGTTCATACGGTCTTGAACATTTTTTTTAAGTTTATTCCCAGGTACTACATCTTTTCTGATACTACTGTAAACAAGGTCTTTCCTTTCATTATATTATCTGATCAGAGTGCAATTTACTGCTCTGTAGGAGTTCTGTACCTTAGTAACTTAATTGTTACCTTACTAACTATTTTTATTCATAGGACTTCATCTTCAGTATACAGTCAGATGTTGACAACGTCACCTCCTCATATCAATGCTTTAAAATGCTTTCCCTTTTATAATTGCATTGGCTAGCATGGAGGTGGGTATGTTTAAGATGAAAGAGAGAGGATATTATGGGGAAAGATCTAGTAGAGAGAGAAGCAGAGGGAGACTGTAGAGGAAGAGAAGGGAATGGGATCCTGAGCCCTGATGGGATTAGCTCTGGACAAAGACTGACACCTCACCCTGGAGAAAGAAGGGAGGAAATAAGGCTGGGGGCAGGATTCCGGCACTCCTGTGCACATGGGGGCTGGTTGGGGTAGGTGGCAGCTCTGGGGTGTTCATTAACTGAACAGTTTTCAAGGAAGAGAAGTGCCAGTGGTAAATCATGGTCACTGTGTCACTCACACAGGCCTCACTGGGTTAGCCCTTTGGTGGGGCCTCCAAGCCAAAAACCCTGAAATTGAGAGTGATGAGGAGCTGGGGACTTGGGGAGGTTTGTGTATTGCAGGCGTGGAAGCTGGGAGGAGAAATTTTCTGGTTCCTCCTGGTGAGTGGTTCTTGATTCCCATCCTAGGCCAAGTGGAATCCAGCTTCCCCAACCAGGACAGCAAGAGATGATTGGTCCACAGATGGGATGACCAAGGACCAGCAGGCCCCCAGAAAGCCTTCCCAGAGGGATTTGTGGCAGGACTGGGCCCAGAACCTGTGTCTCATGGCTCTAACCCATGACTTCCTCTTCCATCAGTGGGGACTGTGGGGCAGTGGGATTGGCTTGGAATAAAGAGGGTCTTAAGATTCTGGCTTTGTGTTGCTCCACTTAGCCTGACTCCACTGTGTGGGGGTGGGCGTGGACTGTGTAGGGGTGGGCAGAGGAGGGCATATTCCCCATCTGCTGTCCCAAATCCTCTGCCACTCAGCCAGGAGAGAGGCTGGAGAGAGAGGAAAGGAGTGAAGAGGGGAGAGGAGGAGAGGGAGGAGACCGAAATCAGAGGGACTTGCCCACCACAGTCCTCAGCTGTGAGCTTCTTCCCCTGGATTGGGACTCCTGTGTACTTCCACTGACTTTCCAGAGATTGGCAGTGTCTACCATATAACAGGCACCAGCAACTGGTTTTTAAAATGTACTTGTTGTGGGACTTCCCTGGTGGTCCAGTGGCTAAGACACCAAGCTCCTTATGCAGGGGGCGAGAGTTCAATCCCTAGTTAGGGAACTAGATCCTGCATGCCACAACCAAGAGCGTGCTGCAACTAAGACCCAGCGCAGCCAAATAAATAAATACACATTAAATTTTTTAAAAAATGGACTTGTTACACAAGATGAAGCAGCATTAGATTTGCTGAGGAAGATGAAGACAGAGCACAGGTGAAGATAAGAAAGGAGAGACAGGGGGAGACAGAGAGGGAGAGACAGATGGAGAGGGATGCTGGAAGATGAACAAGGAGAGACAAAGCAACAGAGAGACTGACAGCAAGAGGAAGTAGGAGCCAAACCATGGTACCTGCCACAGGGGCGAAAACGGCCCTGAGGGTCACCCTGGAGGGGCCGGAGTCACCTGAGGGGAACAGAAGATGCTGGCTTTCTCCTGGAGTTGCTTTCAAAGGCTGGGAAGGATCTTGGGGGCAAAGGAGCTGCCGCTGTGGAGAGAAAGTGAAGAGTAGAACCAGAGCCTGGGGCTCAGGCCTGGGAGACACCCACCTTGCCCGACTGTTCCCATACATGCTCACACACCCGTCCCTGTGTACACTCAGGCCAAGTTTGGTAAAGCAGTGATGAGGGGTCGGGAGGGAAGTGGGAGGCTGGATAGTGTGAGGGTTTGGCTAGGAGAACTGGGGGAGATTGACTAGAGAGAGGAACCAGGAAACTGCCGATCCTGGAGCTAAATATGCAAAATGGAGCCCATTATATCAAAGGGCATTTTAAGACCTTTCTAGGATGAGGTGTCTTTCCCAAATCAATTATTAAAATACACAGAATTGTCAAATACAACATAGTACCATAAAATAACACAAAGTGATTTTTGTAAGTTTGCCTTGGAAATTATTTGACTAAGAGTAATTCATTCACGGTGTAATTATCTGCACATTCTCAGCACTCCATGGGGTTCTCTGCACTCCATGGGCATTCATTTACATTTTGGAAGTACTTGCAAAGTTAAAAAAAAAAAATTACAAATTATTTCCAAATAGAATGAAATTATTATGAATACTACACATTTAATAATTAGAGGAGTTGACACAGAATTAATGATATAAGTTAACAGTTGATGACATTTTTTAGACATTTGATGAAACATTTATTAATTTGGGCTATTCTGTAGTTTTTGCATTTTAGAGCCAGACTTTCAGGTTTTAAACATTTAATGTAGGTTCTTGAGAAGTTCTGGGACTGGTCACTGTGTCCCCTGGGATTACCTTACCTGAGCAGTAAGTGGCTCTGGTAATATTGAGTTGGTGAAAAAGTTTGTTCGAGTTTTTCTATATGATCTCATGGAAAAACCCAAGTGAACTTTGGCCAACCCAATACCCTATCGGAGAGCTATGAAGAGTAAAATGGGGGTAATATATGAAAGCATTTAGCACAATGTCCAGTAAACTCCAAGCACCCAATAAGCAGGAGATGTCATTAAATATACCTGCATACACACATAATCCCATAGTCAGTCAGTCAGTCATTCTAAAAAATTGTATTGGGCACTCACTTTATATTAGACCAAGCAATGTCTTAGGTGCTGGAATAGTTGTTAAGTTGCTAAGTTGCGTCCCACTCTTTGTGACGCCATGGACTGCAGCACACCAGGCTCCCCTTGTCCTTCAGTATCTCCTGGAGTTTGCTCAAATTCATGTCCATTGAGTTGGTGATGCCATCCAACCAACTCATCCTCTGTTGTCCCCTTCTCCTCCCGCCTTCAATCTTTCTCAGCCTCAGAGTCTTTTCCATTGAGTCAGTTCTTCGCATCAGGTGGCCAACGTTTGGAGTTTCAGCTTCAGCATCAGTCCTCCCAATGAATATTCAGGGTTGATTTCTTTTAGGATTGACTGGTTTGGTCTCCTTGCAGTCCAAGGAACTCTCAAGAGTTTTCCGCAGCACCGCAATTCGAAAGCATCAATTCTTCAGCTCCAGCAGCACAATTTGAAAGCTGAAGACCGCCAGTAGCCTTAATCAGGGCACACTTGAAGCTTTCCTTCCATTTTTCACTATAGAGCTTTCCAGTCCTCTGCCTGTCTTTGAGTCTCTGCCAGGACAAAGCGATGGTGGCTGACTCCCTTCCTCTGTAGCAAGCTCCGAAAAAATAACCTTTGCTTTTCCCATTTGGCTGGTCTTCATTTATTTCCACAAATGACAAAAACTGCCTAACATTATAAAAGCTGCTCTCGAGAATAAACTATGTAAAAGTATGGAGACCCATTAAGATGCCATTGTAATAATCCATGCAAGAGATGATAGTGGCTTGGACCATGCTGATAGGAGGGCAGGTGATTAGAAGGAATTGCATTATAGTTACGTGCATTTTATTTTATTTTCTTATTTTGAAATTATAGATTCACTGGCAGCTGCAAAGAAATGCACAGAGAAGTCCCATGTCTCCCTCCCTGAGCCACCCCAGCATCTCATATAACCACCAAACTGTATCAAAACCAAGGAATTGACATTGGGATAATCAATCAGATTTATTCAAATTTCACTGGCTATATGTGTGCTTATTTGTGTGTGTGTGTGTGTGTGTAGCTCTACACAATTTTGTCACGTGTAGCCTGGAGTAACTACCACAGCAATCAAGATGCTCTATGGTACTATCCTTGGCATCACCCCTTTATAGTCACACCCCTTCTTCCTGTTGCTCACCCTGACAGCCACTAATCTATACTCTTATCTCCGTGATTATGTTACTCAGGATTGCCAGATAAAAGGAATCCTGCAGTGTGTATCCTTTTGAGGTTGGCTTTTTCACTCACCTTAACTCCCTAGAGATGCACCCTAGGTCTTGCATGTGTTAGCAGCTCACCTTCTTTCTTGCTGACTGTTGTGCTGTGGTGTGGATGCACTGCAGTTGGTTTCACCCTTCCCCCTCTGAAGGACATCTGAGTAGTTTCCAGGTGTGGCCTATGACAAGTAAAGCTGCTATGAACTTTTGTGTATGTTCTTCTGTGAATGTAAGTCTTCGTTTCTCTGGGATAAATGCAATGGCTGGGCCCTTGTTAGGTCTGTTTTTAGTTTTTAGTTTCGAACTGGTTATGTTGATATTTTTCTTTTTTTTTTTTTTTTTGAAAATTTTTTTTTTTAATTGCAAATTATATATCTCTTAAGGGTCTTATATCCAGAGCCATTTCCTCCTCCAATATGTTGATATTTTTCAGTGCCTTGTGATGGAGAAGGGTAAGAGGCTTATGGAAGCTTCCTGATGGGAGAGACTGACTGAGGGGGAAATTGGGTCTTGCTCTGATGGGTAGGGCCATGTTCAGTAAAACTTTTATCCAATTTTCTGTTGATGGGTGGGGCTGTGTTCCCTCCTGTTATTAACCTGGGGCAAAACTATGGTGAAGGTAATGAAGATAATGGTGACCTCCTTCAAAAGGTTGCTTGCATGCACTGCTACACTCAGTGCCCCTAGCCCTGCAGCAGGCCACCGCCCACCCATGCCTCCACCGGAGACTCCTGGACACTTAATGGATGAAGCACAAGCTGGAATCAAGATTGCTGGGAGAAATATTAATAACTTAAGATATGCAGATGATACCACCCTTATGGCAGAAAGAGAAGAACTAAAGAGCCTCTTGATGAAAGTGAAAGAGGACAGTGAAAAAGGTGGCTTAAAGCTCAACATTCTGAAAACCGATCATGGCATCTGGTCCCATCACCTCATGGCAAATAGATGTGGAAACAATGGAAACAGTGACAGACTTTATTTTTGGGGGCTCCAGAATTACTGCAGATAGTGACTGCAACCATGAAATTAAAAGACACTTGCTCCTTGGAAGAAAAGCTATGACCAACCGTGACAGCATATTAAAAAGCAGAGACATTACTTTACCAACAAAGGTCCATCTAGTCAAAGCTATGGTTTTTCCAGTAGTCATGTATGAATGTGAGAGTTGGACTATAAAGAAAGCTGAGCGCCAAAGAAATTGATGCTTTTGTTGTGTTGGAGAAGACTCTTGAGAGTCCCTTGGACAGCAAGGAGATCCAACCAGTCCATCCTAAAGGAAATCAGTCCTGAATATTGATTGGAAGGACTGATGCTGAAGCTGAAACTCCAATACGTTGGCCACCTAATGCGAAGAACTGACTCAATGGAAAAGACTCTGATGCTGAGAAAGATTGAAGGCAGGAGGAGAAGGGGACGACAGAGAATGAGATGGTTGGATGGCATCACCAACTTAATGGGCGTGAGTTTGAGTAAACTCTGGAAGTTGGTTATGGACAGGGAAGCCTGGTGTTCTGCAGTCCATGGGGTCGCAAAGAGTCAGACACGACTGAGCAACTAAACTGAAGCTGATGTTTTATAGATAGAGCCAAAGGATCTCCTTATAGACTGGATTTGGGTGTGAGACAAAAGGAGACGAATCAGGGTTCGAAATGGGCCAAGGCACTTAGTGCTGGAACATTGTAGGGGCTCAGTAAATGCCAGCTATTCAAGTGACAGCAAACACAACTAAACTATGGGGAAATGAGAAAACCTGTGAGACACAAGTCACAAAATGTCGCCTGACAAAAGGTTAGGAATGAGTCAGAGGGCATTTAGTGTCCAGAAACCCCTTTGATTATTTGCGTGTAAAAATGAAAAAGAGGGATTTCACTTCCTCTTATGATGTAGAAAACTGTAAGAAAATGTCATTCCCATTCTGACAAGAAGCCAGGAATCTGCAATACTGTAATTTTTTAAACCCAGGAGAGAAGTGAGGTCATCGTAGGCAACCAAGAGAACTGAATTCCAAACAAGCAAACGGTTTTTCCTTGGGGAGAGCATGTTGGGGGGTGGGGGGAAGTTTGCCCCACACCCTACTCTTTCCCAGGAGGAAAAGTGGAGGCAGAGCAGTAGTGGGAGAGGGAAGAGAGCTCCCTGGTGGCACAGACGTGCAGGTGGTGACTGGCTGCTTCGAGAAGGCAGGCTTCACCTTCTCAGAGGAAGCTCTCTAAAAGCCCCTGGGGTTGGGGAGGGAGATGGGAGGGAGCTTCAAAAGGGAGGGGATATATGTATACCCATGGCTGCTTCATGTTGAGATTTGACAGAAAACAGCAAAATTCTGTAAAGCAATTATCCTTCAATAAAAGATAATTTAAAAAGCCTCTGGGGTGTTGGGGGGGTTGCGATGGCAGGACGCAGCACACCGCTGGAGGAGAGGCAGAAACTAAGATCCACTGCTTCTGGGAGAAGGATAAACGTCAGCGCCCTCACTTGTCCCTGTGGGGCGGGCAGGAAGGGTTCTCCTACCCAAGACCAAGGCGAGGTGCCAAGGCGCACCCTCTGAGTCCCAGGTACACAGGCTGGACAGTGAGGCTGGGCCCGGAAGGACCTAGAAACAGCAACAGCAGTGTACCACTAGGGGGCGAGCAAGAGCACGCAGAAGGAACCACTCCGTGGAGGAGGCGGGCTGGGCCCCACCTTTGAAAGCAAACAGTGGGACGAAAGCCCTGTGTAACACCTAAGTACAAGAAATCCATTTTAAATATAAAGACCTAGGTAGGTTAAAAGTAAAAGAAAAAACAGACATGCACTGATCCAAAGCTCAAGTGTCTATATTCAGTTCAGTTCAGTCGCTCAGTCGTGTCTGACTCTTTGCGACCCCATGGACGACAGGCTTCCCTGTCAATCACCAACTCCCGGAGCCTACTCAAGCTCTTGTCCATCGCGTCGGTGATGCCATCCAACCATCTCACCCTCTGTTGTCCCCTTCTCCTCCCGCCTTCAATCTTTCTCAGCCTCAGAGTCTTTTCCATTGAGTCAGTTCTTCGCATCAGGTGGCCAATGAATTGGAGTTTCAGCTTCAGCATCAGTCCTTCCAATCAATATTCAGGACTGATTTCCTTTAGGATTGACTGGTTGGATCTCCTTGCTGTCCAAGGGACTCTCAAGAGTCTTCTCCAACACAACAAAAGCATTATTTCTTTGGCGCTCAGCTTTCTTTATAGTCCAACTCGCACATCTATACATGACTACTGGAAAAACCATAGCTTTGACTAGACAGACCTTTGTTGGTAAAGTAATCTCTCTGCTTTTTAATATACTGTCTAGGTTGGTCATAGCTTTTCTTCCAAGGAGTAGGCGTCTTTTAATTTCATGGCTGCAATCACCATCTGCAGTAAGTTTGGAACCCCCCAAAATAAAGTCTGTCACTGTTTCCATTGTTTCCCCATCTATTTGCCATGAAGTGATGGAACCAGATGCCATGATCTTAGTTTTCTGAATGTTGAGTTTTAAGTCACCTTTTCCACTGTCCTCTTTCAGTTTTATCAAGAGGCTCTTTAGTTCTTCTCTTTCTGCCATAAGGATGGTATCATATGCATATCTGAGGTTACTGATATTTCTCCCAGCAATCTTTATTCCAGCTTGTACTTCATCCAGCCCTACATTTTGCATGATGTACTCTGCATATAAGTTAAATAAGCAGGGTGACAATATACAGCCTTGACACACTCCTTTCCTGATTTGGAACCAGTCTGTTGTTTCCTGTCCAGTTCTAACTGTTGCTTCTTGATCTGCATACAGATTTCTCAGGAGTCAGGTAAGGTGGTCTGGTATTCCCATCTCTTTAAGAGTTTTCCACAGTTTGCTGTGATCCACACAGTCAAAAG
This sequence comes from Okapia johnstoni, assembly GCA_024291935.2. Taxonomy (NCBI): domain Eukaryota; kingdom Metazoa; phylum Chordata; class Mammalia; order Artiodactyla; family Giraffidae; genus Okapia; species Okapia johnstoni. The sequence goes on from CM044326.1 coordinate 30,486,213, forward strand.
CTTTGGCATAGTCAGTAAAGCAGAAATAGATGTTTTTCTGGAACTCTCTTGTTTTTTCAATGATCCAGTGGGTGTTGGCAATTTGATCTCTGGTTCTTCTGCCTTGTCTAAATCCAGCTTGAATATCTGGAAGTTTACGGTTCACATACTGTTGAAGCCTGGCTTGGAGAATTTTGAGCATTACTTTGCTAGTGTGTGAGATGAGTGCAATTGTGTGGTAGTTTGAACATTATTAACATGAGACAAAGTAGATTAGGAAACAGAATATTTCCAGGAATAAAGAGGGACAATTGATAATGAAAAAGAGGTCAAGTTCATCAAGAATAAAAAGGACCTTAAAGTGATGACCTGAAGAACAGACCATCAGGATACATACAAGTACGACTGATAGACTTGAAAGGAGAAACAGGCAAATCTCAATATCTGATAGAATGAATGACTAGACAGAAAGTCCACTTGGATATGGATAACTTGAATAACACTATTAACCAGTTTAATCTGAATGACATTTATAGAATTGACTCCACCCAACAACAGCAGTATACATATTCTTTTAAAGGCATATGGAACTGCACCAAGTTAGACCATATGCTAAGCCATAAAACAAGTCTCAACAAATTAAAAATAATTAAACTCATACAAGTATGTTCTCTCATCATAATAAAATTAAGCTATAAATCAAAAGCCAAAAGATATCTAGAAAATCCCCAAATAGTTGGACATTAATACATTTTTAAATAACTCATGATTCAAAGAAAAAAATGAAAATAATTAGAAATATTTTAATTAAATGGAAGTGAAAACACATCAAAATTTAAAGCAGCACTTGGAAGTTATAGCGCTATGTATTAGAAAATAGAGGAGAATATGACTTTGTTTAGGTAGAGATTTCTTAGATAAAATAAATAGTACAATCCATAAAAGAAAAAAACTCTTGATTATATTGACTTTCGCCAAAATTAAAAACTTCTGTGCTTCCAGAATTACTAGTAAGAAAATGAAAATACAAACCACAGATTGGGAAAAAATATTTGCAAAACATTTAACTGATAAAGTATTTGTATCCAGAATAGATAACTCTTCCAACTCGGTAATAAGACAGACAATTAAAAATGGGCAAAGGATTTAAACAGAAACTTCATCAGACATGAGAAATGATGGAAAATATGTATGTGAACAGATGCTTAACATTATTAGTCATTTGGGAAATGAAAATTAAAACCACAATGAAATAACAGTACTTACTAGAATGGTTTAAAAACAAGACACACACACAATATGAAGTGCTGGCAATAGTTACTTTGTGGAGCAATAGCCACTTTGGAAAACAGTTTGGCAGTTTTTTGTACAGTTAAACATACACTTATGTGACTGAGAGCCTCATTCCTAGGTATTTACCCAAGAAAAAAAAATGTATGCCCACCCAAAGACCTGTATGTGAATATTGACAGCAGTTTTTTTGTTTGTGTGTGTTTTGTAATGGCCCCAAACCAGAAACAACCCAAATACATAATTTCTGATATAAATGGAAAAACAAACTGTGATCCACACAATGGAATACTTCTCAGCAATAAAATAGGAACAAGCTGTTGATACAACATGGATGAGTTTCAAAAGGATTATGTCAAGTGGAGGAAGACAGATACAAAAGGCCTCATGTCTCATGTCTGATGTCTGAATCATTCCATTTATATGAGATTCTGGAAAAGACAAAACTATAGGGACAGAAAGCAGATTAATAGTTGCCAGGAGACATGGGTGGAGGTAGAAAATTGACTACAAAGACGCATAAGAAAACTTAATGGTCATGGAAATATTTTACATCCTGACTGGGGTGGGGGGTTTCTACAACTACACATACTTGTCAAAACTCATCAAAATGTATGCCTAAAATGGGTGGATTTTACTGTAGGCAGATTATTCTTTAATATATCTGAATTATATTTTAAAAGTGAAAGAGGTAATAGATGTGAATCAGAAATGAAATGGACTTTGATGTCACATATCCTGGAAATGGGGCTTCCCTGATGGTTCAGATGGTAAAGAATCTGCTGGCAATGTGGGAGACCCGGATTTGATCCCTGGGTCGGGAAGATCCCCTGGAGGAGGGCGTGGTAACCCACTCCAGTATTCTTGCCTGGAGAATTCCATGAACAGAGGAGCCTGGCGGGCTGCAGTCCATGGGGTCGCAAAGAGTTGGACATGACTGAAGCGACTTAGCACATCACATCCTGGAAATAGAGTCCTGCGCCATCTAGTGGCTTCCTAGGGCAGTGACAGCCCTATTGGCTGGCTGAGAAGCTCCTAGGCTTCTGGAACCCCAGACAGAAGCCAAGGCGTCCCTTCTCTTGTCTGCCATGGGTACCCTGCCACTTGGATCAAGTACCTTGAATCCAGGATTCTGTTGCCCTGGTCATCATAGGCACTGACCCCAAGTTTTTTAGGGGTGTGCATATTGATACATAAAAGAAGGAATTCCAACCAGGACTTGACTATCTAATCAGATGTGGCCAAGCCCAGCAGAGAAAACAAAAAAGTAACTTATTTAAAAACAAACAAACACTTGAGAACTTCTCAAAAAGGAAAAGAAGTGATAAATTATCAACCTAATGTAGTATTTCAGCTGACTGCAAGGTTCTTCTAGCAAGCAGCAATTATTCAAGCTGTAGCTTTTTTGTATTTTTTGCAAGCTTTGCACACCTGCTCCATTTTATTGTCTCTGCTTCCTGAGAGGAGCACTTAGGACTTCACAAAGGGAATGTTGGGTCCAAACTGCCTGGATCCAGATACCGGGTTCAGTTTTGCCCCAGCACAAGTCTGGGGCCCAGGAAAGCATACAAAACACTGGGTGTTGGACAATTGTGGGCAACTCTGACGTCTTTAGGCGACACCGTAACAGGATTTCATTTGCTGGCCTTTTATCCAGGGTTTTGTATACACTGCCGAAGTCAAACTTGTCTGTGGTTATCATCGTGAAGGTTGGTAGGGAGGACACTTATCTTTGTCAGATTTGGGTGTCAAGAGTACGTGAACTTTATAAAATCAATTTGAATGCATAAAATCCATCCATCATTTCCCCCATATGCTCTGGAAAAGTTTAAATAGAGAAACAGAAATGACCTGTTTTTCCAATTTGGAAGAACTCATAAGAATACTCTCTACATCTTGTATATTTTTTAGAGAAAATTTGTAAAATTTCTTCTGTAGTTATAGGTGTTTCACTCATTGAGTCCATTTTAGCAATTTACAAATATAATTCCTAGAATATTATTTTTAATGTTGAAGCACTCATTAATAAGCATGGAAAAATGCATGTACTATTCTCTTAAATTTCAAAGTCGTCTCCATAGCTGTGTTATTACTTCCTTTCTAACCTCATATTTGGTATTATCTTCTTGACTAGACCAGTTGATGGGTTGTCTAGTTTGTCTCTGCCTTCCCCTTCCCATAAAGAAGAATCTAGATATGAATTCCACTATTTCTAAGAGGAATTATGCTTCTCCCTGCCCAGCCACTTTTTGAGCTGCTGTTTCTAGGAGTCATGAATCTAGAGGGCTGTGGAGGAAGGAGATGAAGGTTTGAACAGTGGCCTGGCTCTGCTTCAAAGCACAAGCATATGGTTTTCTGTCTGGTCTCAGATGCCTTGAGGATCTGGTGGAAGCCACACCTCTGTCTCCAGAAACTTGCCTGCATTTGAATCTTGGCTCTCCTATTTACTAGCTGAGGGAACTGGGGCAAGTCATATGATTCTCTGGGCCTCAGCTTCCCCATCTCCTAAATGGGAATAATAACAGTGCTTTCCTCATTAGGGTCATTGTGAGGATTAAATAGGATAACTTTTGTACAGCATTTATGGCAGAGCCTGGCGCATGGCTAGGGCTTCCCTGGTGGCTTAGATGGTAAAGAATCTGCATGCAATGCAGGAGACCTGGGTTCGATCCCTGGGTCAGGAAGATCCCCTGGAGAAGGGAATGGCAACCCACTCCAGTATTCTTGCCTGGAGAATTCCATGGAGAAAGGAGCCTTGTGGGCTATAGTCCATGAGGTCGCAAAGAGTTTGACACGACTGAGCGACTAGCACTTTCAGACTTCGGCTGGCACCGTTGTCAGTGGCTAACAGTTCAGGAAGTTAAACGTCATCACCATCATCATTAGTGGTCTTCTCCTGCTGGGTCCTTTTCTCTCTCCACCCTGGGAGGTACTTGTGCTGCCCCCACCTCAAGGTCCAGACCTGAGGGGGCTTCTGTGAGCCGAGGCACACTGTGGAGTGATGGAAAGAAAGAAAGTGAAGTCGCTCAGTTGTGTCTGACTCTTCGCAACCCCCTGGACTGTAACCTACCAGGATCCTCTGTCCATGGGATTTTCCAGGTAAGAGTACTGGAGTGGGTTGCCATTTCCTTCTCTAGGGGATCTTCCCCATCCAGCGATAGAACCCTCGGGTCTCCTGCATTGTAGGCAGACACTTTACTGTCTGAGCCACCAGGGAAGTCCTGGGGTGATGGAAGATTGTCCCCAGTGGGAAGAGGAAAGGAGGGAGGAGTTACGGAGGTTGTGGTAGAAGAAGGCAGAGGAAAACAGGCAAGACAGCTTCCCCCAGACTCGGGAGATGGGGGCCTGTGGCTCTGCTAGTAGCAAGGACATTTCCTGCTCCTGGTGATGCCCTGAGGATGTATAAACCTCAAGGGACATGCTGTGTGGTGTCCTTGTGCCCAGGCTTTGCAGGAAGCAGAGACACCTACCCTCGAGGGTTCATTCATCAAGCCTGCATGCAATGACTAGAGGGGACTGGAGACCACAGGGCCCCTCTCTGATGTTCTGGACCTTTTGAGGCTTCTAGGATGAGAGTAAAATGACTCAGAACATTGAATTTCCCACCTGGTAACCAGGGGCTCAAGGTGGATTAAATCAATATTTTTTTTTAAAGAATGATTTCACTTAGCTAGGGCAAACGGGAACCAAAATCCACACCTGCTTCCTCTGACTTGAGTTTCTCTGTTAAAGCTCTTTTAGGACTTTCTCACTCCTAGAAAGTTCTGCTGCAATTTCTAGGGTGATGTGTGTCAGGTGTGCCCTTGGGTCCTGAGTCCTGGCTGCTCTGTTGACCTGAATCCTTGTGATTCCCCAGTGAAGTTTCTGGGGTGTGGGCAGTGCCTCTCATTCTCCTTAGCTGGCTGGTGCTCACCCTGCTCGCGGGCACTGCCTGTAGGACTCAGTCTGGGGGACAGCAAGGAGTTTATGGGGAGGTGGGGCATCCCAACAAAGGCTGTAGTTGGGTGTATACCCAACTTGGCCACAGTGAGGAGTAGCTGTGTTGGGACCATCCCTGGGCATGACCAGCAGGGCTCACAGGTCTTGGAGCGTGGCCAAGGGGGCCTTGGTATCTTGACTATGAAGGGGAGATGCTTGGTGGGAGCTGGGGAGTGACCGCTCTGCCCCGAGCTGGAAGGGCAGGTGTTGTTAACCTCACTCAGTCTGAAGCAGCAGGGCAAGCAGGAACCTTACTCAGGAGGCTGGCCCCAGGGGTGGGATCAGGTGTGGGGCCAGTGCAGATGCCGAGGGACCCCCAAAGCAGAAGGGAGGGGCTTGGCACATAGGCTGTGCCAAGGGGCTGTGGACCAAGAGGGAACCTGTTTGGCACCAGCCCCTCACCACCCAGCAAGCCCCACACTGTTTTCTTGGAAGGCGGCTTCCAAGGAATAACCTTTTTTTGGTTCAGGCTTGAAGGTGGTTTGTGCCTCCTCCCCTTCTGCTCCTCCTGCCGCAGTTTTGCTCATCCCCACCCTCTAGCCCCTGCAGCCCCCCAGTCCCCCAGGAGCACTGAGCCTCCCCAGGAGCCTCCCTTGAGCATCGGCTGAAGCCTGTGGCCTCCGAATCTCCTCCTCTAGGCTTCAGCTTTCTGACCTGGCAACTGGGAACTCTTGACTCTACCTCTTGGTACCTTCTGACAGTCTGGAATTTGGTGACCTTGTCTGAACCCTCCTTGCCCTCCTGGGGGCACCTAGAAAGGAGAGGCGTGGGGCTGGAATCAGAACAGAGTCTCTGAGGCACACAGGGGTACAGGTTGTGGCAGAATGGGACCCCTGGAAGGCAGGCTTCTGCCTGCACCCCTTCTCTGTCCTGCCGTACAGCCCTAGATGGAGAGCGGCAAGGCCACAGCCCTCACCTAGAGTCGGGAAAGAATCGAACCCTAGCAAGACTTAGTGAGGGAAGGCAAGAGGAGCTGCAGCTGTATTCCACTCCATCTTCTGCCTGGGCTAGTGAATGGCTCAAGGGCTCCAGTGGACTGGGGCCAGGGCCTTCTGGAAGCACAGCATGGCTCCAGGAAGACCGCCTCTCCACCCTGTCGGAGCGCTTACTTGCTCCGGGGCCCTGAGGCATGACCAGTGTGAGAGCCAAACAGGGGAACCCCTTCTCCTAGGAGGACTCTGAGTGCAGCAGGCAGGGGAGACCACAATGACCCGGAGGCGTGGTCTAACACCCTGCGGCTGACCTGCAGGAGTAGCTTACCAGCTCTCCATGCCACATGTGGGCCAGGCAGGAGAGCATTCCCATTTTACTGATGGGGAAACTGAGGCCCAGAGGTGTTGCAGGCCTTGCCCAAAGTTACACAGCCAGTGAGCAGGCCCTGGAACTCACAGCCCCTGGCTCTTGGACCAAGTTTCTTTCCCTTTGTCACTACTGTCACTGCCCTGGGAAGGAAGGGAGCTGGCAGGAGGCAGGTGGGTGCAAAGGTGTTCCGAGGGCTTGTGGGAGGAGAAGGAACAGGGGAAGTGCCTTCCTCTTCTTCTTCCGGCCCAGATCCAGGGTCCAGGAGCTCAGGGTACCGCTGCCAGGACAGGAGCGAAAGGGCCACTGCCTCCATCAGCCTCTGCCAAGTAACCTCTTCTCTCTGCCCTTGCTGAGCTCCACCACTGCCCCCAGAGGCTGTCTCACTAGGTAGGGAATGTTTTCACAATGAGGGGGTGAACCCCCTCCAGCCCCTGTGAGCAGGAACTGCCTCTGACTCTAATGTGTGCTCAGTTCCACCATAGGCTGGACATTCAGGAGGTGCTCAATATGCAAGAAAGGGGCAGGTGGCTGGTGGAGGGGGTGACTGGGTGAGAGCTGGTGGAGGATGAGATGCCTGCGGTCCATCCCCCAGCGTGTTGTGGGCCTCTCCCCATGCAGCGGGCTTGGCGCCGAGAGAGACCCTATGTGGCTTCCCCCGGGGGCTCGAGGCCGTCTCGGTCAAGCTGTGGTCCTGACAGGGTGGTGGCTGCCCTTTCCACATTCTGCTGTGAAGGATGGAGCCCAAGCCTGTCCCCTGAGCCCAACCTAGTTTTGGTCATCCCGGCCGGCAGGCCACATGCAGAAAACCACGGAGTAGAAAAACCTTGTTTTATTCAGCCCAGGCCTGGGCAATCTTACTCTGTGGTATGGCCAAAATATAAAAAATAAAAACCAACAACCAACAAAATAACGTGGTAGGGGAGAGTTAAGTACACAGTGGGGCCTGGCATCCGGAGTTCCCGTGGTTTCGGTCCCCATTCGCTCCCTGAGGCGGGCAGAGAAGGATGCTCCCTCGAGTCCAGCTGCCCCTGCCTGTGAGTGGGGGCTGGGCCCCTTGGGCTGGGCTTGTCCTGGTGGGAGGCTGCCTGGGGAGCAGGGCCTGCTTTGGGAGGTGGGAAGGTGGGCCGGCTGTATACACCTCCCCGGGATCAGGACCTAAGGAAAGAAAGAGAGCAGGTCAGCGGCAGGCTGCGGGGCAGGGAGACCTCACTCGACTGTCAGCCAGGCACCCCCCCACCGGCACCTCCCCAGCTGAGCGCTTCCCCTCCACTCCCCTCAGTCATCAGGGCTCAGGGAAAGGGGCCTTGCACCCCCAGCTCTAAGAAGAGGGGTTTCATGGGCTCCCACCCAGGGCGCGGTCTAGGCAGCACACTGCCCCATGCTCTGAGCTCCAGACTGTTTTCTAGGCCATTAGCAGAGCTGCTACTGTCTGGAAATACTCTCTTATTTCTTCTCTAACTCAGTACTTTCGGGGAAAAAAAAAAAAAAAGGCCTCCTTTTTCCCCTTCAGAAACATGATTGAAACCCACAGGCGTCAGTCCCGTGGCCTTTCTGGGAACGCTCTGTCCAGCTTCCTGTGCGCTGGCCCAGCCGCCTGCCTGCGGTCAGGGTCGCGGAGACTCGCTAATGAGACCCGAGCCTCTCCAAGCACTTATGTAAAGGGCTAGGAAGGAAGCGCCTCGGCATTCCCGGTGCCCGCAGGCCCCGGGGGAGCTGCGGAGGGTGTGGGGCAGCTGCTTTGTCCACCCTGCTCAGGGGCCCAACTCATGGCGCCTCCCGGAAAATAGGGGGCTGTTTGGATGCTCCCTCTCAGGCAGCAGGAGCGACAAGAAGGCGTGTGGGCTCCCTGCCTCCCTTGTTCCCCGCTCAGCCCCCTTTCCTCTTGTATGGCTTCTGCCTCCCTCCCGCCCGCCCCTGCTACTCCTTCCCTCAACTGCTTCCCAGAAAACATCTACTGTTTAGGTGATCCCTGGACTTTTAATGGCGGAAAGAGACAAGCCCTGAGGAGCAAGAAGGTGCTGGAAACCCAGGCCTGCCAAAGGGCTAGGTTGCCAGGGATGGGGCAGGAGTCGGTCGTTCCCAGGTCACTCCGTGACCTGGATAATTCTGATCTAATCCCACTAATGAGGAACAGAATCTCTGAATTGAACCAGAGGCTACTGTTCTCACAGTGCGGTGGGGGGCTGTGAACAGTTAGCTTGGTGGTAGCAGCCAAGGGTGAAGGGGCTATCTGTAAACACACGTGGAGCCCTCACATACCAAGCCCTGACCCTGGTCATGTGCTGAGCCTTAATCCTGGTCACACACTGAGCCCTAATCCGGTTCACACTCTGAGCCCTGACCCTGGTGATACGCTAAGCCTCTCATATCTGTGAACCATTAATAAGCATGCATGTTTGGGGAAAAATGCTTCTCTGGGCCTTGGAATCCCTGCCAGTTGTCCCTTAGCTGATGGACTACAGCTCTAGAAGACTATTCTTTTTTTCTTTATTTTTTAAATGGAGGAGAGTTGCTTTGACCTGATCGTGCATTTAAAATTCACAGAGTGCGACTTCATTTCTTAATGAGTTTGTAAGCAGGCAGTCCCTCTGCAAAGTACTTCACGTGAGGAATCAGGAGAGAGGCTGAGGACAGCCAGCCTGGGCAGCTGAGGAGCCACATGCCGAAGGCCTGGGCACAGAGTTTATCAGCTCCCTCCACAATGGGGCCCAGGGGCTGATGACCGATTAGAAGTGACTCCAGCCAGAATCCCTTCTAACCTGGGACTGCTTCATTCAATCCACCTTACAGGGACACTAAGGCTCACACAGCTGCCATTCACTGAGCACCAGTGTGAAGGGTGCTGGAACATGCAGAGACATCTGTCAGGCCTTTCAATCCGCCTCTCAAGCCTGCCTGGGAAGTGTCGAAGAGAAAAAAGTTCAGAGAGGTGAGGTGAGCTGCCTGAGGTCACACAGTGAGGGAGTCACAGACGAGGCCTGCAGAGCCCTGCACCTCCTCGCTGCCTCCTACTAGTCTCCAGTTGAGAGATGAGGGCCACGCCCCAGATCAGCGCCCGCGGCCCGAGCGCCACCCCCATCCTGAGCACTGGGCTTGGGGTGGGCACAGACGCGCCTCCTCCTGCCCAGCCTATGGGCTGGTCCAGCTGCAGCCGTGTGTGGCCATCAAGGTGACCCACAGGAAAGGTATCTTCTGTGTTTCAGGTGGCCCTGCCTGCTCCTCGAGTAGGAGAAGAGCTGGGGCAGGGAGCGGGGTGGGCGAACACTTACTGGACAATTTTGCAGTTTGTTGCAGAAACGTAGCGACCTGTATAGTGGATGTTGCATCTCACTACATTGTTGGTGAAGTCAGACTCCAAAACGATGTACTTTGGGTTCACGTGCACCTGAAGAAGGAAGGGAACAGATGGAAAGGGATCTGATCAGGGGGCTGAGCTTCACTTGGTCACCAAGGAAGGTGGGGAGGCAGATGGGCAGACACAGAGGAGACAAAAGAGAGGGAGACAAGGAGATGGAGGAAGACCACGCCAGACCAAGAGACGCACTGATGCAGAGATGGGAGAAGATGCAGAGACACAGAGAGAGGAAGGAAGAGACAGCTCATAGTCAAAGAAAGCATCATCAGATCACCCTTCTGGAGGCTTCCTCAGTCAGAGCTCAGGATAGGGGGCCCGGCACAGGGTGTTCAGAGCCACTGCCCCAGGGAACCCAGCAGTGAGTGAGGGGCTAAGCAGGGACCCCATGCCTGGTCTCCCTGACTATGAAGCCTGGACCCTTTCACCATGCATGCCCATCTAGATGATCTGTTGATGGCCTGTCTGATGCCAGGTGGCATCTCCTGGCCTGGAGCCCAAGGTACCTGACACTCAACTGAGATGATGACCCAAGCATAACCTGGCTGAAGAGGAGCTGCTGGGACACAAGGAAATCTTTAAAATGTTGGACTGACAGGGGAGGGCTTCATTGGGTTAGGCCACATCCAGCCTTATCTGCAGAACATTTAAGAAGAGATGCAGTGATGTTGTATTTAAGTTGCATTTCTTAGAGGCAGGAACTGGGCATTACATGTCCTGAATCCTTGGCACCTAGAACTCAGAAAGGCTTTTGTGTTTGTTGAGTGGATGAATGAGGGAAGAAAAAAAATACCCTGAACAATGCTGGCCCTTGGGTGAGACTGAACAGAGGCTTCAACAAGCCCAGTGAGAGGTGCTCAGGACGGGGCTGCAACCAACAGCTTCTGGGTTGCTGGGTTCTGAACCCAACTGCCTAGCAGCCCATCTTTGTGCAGGTTAAAGCTGCTTCCCAGGCCCACCTTCTCTGCTCTTCCTTTACTCCAGAGTAGAGAAGAGCCCAAGGAGCCCAGTAGAGTGAGCCCCACCCTGGCTTTGCACCTGCAAGAAAGAGGCTAAGATTTGGCTTCCCCAGGTGAGGTTGTGATGACCTGGCCCCTGTCCAACCTGCATGGAGGCACCACGCTGGGTTCTGTGCCCCTGACATGCTTTTCCACTTGTGCCCCCAACCAAGGGGCATTAGGGTGATCGGACATGGGGGAGGGGTTCAGGCCAGAGTTACAGGGGGTCCTGTGAGGAGCTGTGTCTCAGGGAAGGGCAATGTCCTCTCCCAGATGGCACAGAGCCTGACCTTCCCACATACAGGGGGATGGACTACATGGCTCTCCAAGTCCTCTGTCACTTAGGGAAGAGAGTCACCCCCTCCTCCAGCATTACCACACCTGGGCTGCAGTTTCCTGGCATTTTTATGGGAAGAAGCTGTGTCTGCCTGAGACTAAGATCTTCAGATGCGAAGCGCAGACCTCAGGGGACATCATTAGCTGCAGAGCAACAGGAGTGTGAAGGAGGAGCCTTAGCCTAGAGATACTGGCCTCCCCTTCCCCCTACATCCTGGGTTCCAGCTTCAAATACTGCTTCCCAAACAGACTTAACTCTTTCACTTCTGTTCACTTGGCCCAGAATCCACCCAGCCACCTAGACCCAACTCAGGTCCTCTCCTGCAGGAAGTCTACTGTGATTGTCCCATTTAGAGTACTCTTGATTGCCTGTGAGCTCTAACACCCAGAGGGTGTACACCTAGAATGTGCAGCTTATGTCAGGGGTGGGGACATCAGGCTGGAGGAGTGCCTCCAGGGGCCCTACCTTGAGGATGTAGTTCCCGGGCTGTACATCGGTGATGTCAATCCACTGGCAATCGATGTCTGCATTGTATGTGTCATAGCAGCCTGGGCTCAGGCCCTAGGAGAGGGGACAGGAGCAGAGGTTGGGGTGCTGTGCACTCCTCAGAGAGCCACCGCATGCCCACTTCAGCAGCCTGGGGCCTCCTTGCTCTGTGCTTCGTCCTGACCCTGGGCCCCCCGCCCCCCGCCCCAGGTAGCTGCTCAGCATGGCTCTGCCCTGTACTAGGCCCACTGGGCAGATGGACCAGAGCAATGAGAGATGTAATAGCCAGAAGGAGGGGTGAAATGAAGTGGGGAGATGCCTGGGAGAAACGAATGGACAGAGAGACAGATAGGCAGGATAGATGGACACTCTCTGGACAGAAAGATGGATTTGGGGGCCCAGCTAGGCAAATGGAACATCAAGCCATCTAAACTTCTTTGGAATGTTCCTTTTCTTTCCATGAGTGGACACCCCTGGAAATGGAGGTGCAGGGTAGGCCCTGAGGAGCCCTGTGGTGGCCTCAGGACTGGTGAGAAGACCCGCACTTTTGAGGAGCTGAGTGGCCAGGAGCCTTGGCACTAGCCCATCTTCAGGGTGACCCAGCCTCCCATCTCCAGGCAGCTCTGCCCCGTCCTCCAGAGCCCGGTCCCGCCTCTCCAGCCCGACCTGACCTGACCTGTGTGTGAGAGGTGCAGGCATAGCGCTTGAGGTTGCCAAAGTCACAGGTGCTGTCCTCCAGGCAGAAGCTGGCCTTGTGGCCCTCAGCCACCTTCTTGCCTGTGGCTGCATCCAGCAGGTCATAGTGGCTGAACTCGTCCATGCTGTGGTAGTGCCTGGGGCGGGAGACGAAGCGGGAGAAGAGGGCCTAGTCGGCCCTGCCTGGCCCACTCCCCTCCCGAGATGGCCCAGGTGACCCTGCCTCCTGACCAGCCTGGGCTCTTGTGTCCCACAGGCAGCATCTCTGGTCTCCCCACCTAGCCAGGCACCCTAGGAGGGCACCTCCTCAGGACCCTCACTCCTCCCTGGGTTCCTACAAATACTGGCCTCCCTTGGGTGATGCCCTGCACTCTAGACACTTCCATCTCCTATCCAGACCAATCCTTCTATGTCCCACCTTCCAGCCCAGCTTTTGCTAAGTCTCCGCTGAAAAGTCCTTGTCCCAGTGATGGATTCTTGGCAGCAAACACCTCACGGGGCCCTCCCCCCAGCACTGCCCCTCCTAGAGCGCTCGTGGGGCACAGGGTCTGGGCCCAGAGAGGGGCGGCCGCTCACTGGTGGCAGCTGTGCCACTCCCAGGTGTGCCGTGGCCGGTTCGGGAGGAAGTCCGCTGTGCCCTGGTTCTTCACACGCTGGGGGAAACGCAGCAGCACGCGCACGTCGTAGTCGGTGGCCTCGGGCGCGTAGGCTGTGCTGTGGGGACAGGTGGGGAGACCGGAGGGGGCTTAGGTACCCGCCCGAGACACCCCGCGCCGGCCGTCTTGTCCCTGAAGGTTCTCACATCTGACCCCTGTGTTGCAGCCAAGGCTCAGGCCTCCGCTCCTCTCTGCTGGTCGCCCCCTCCCCTCTGCCATGTGGCTGGAAGCTGCCGGTGGGGACCCTCTAAAGCAGGGCCTGATAATGACCCTCTGAGGGTCCCTGATGCCTGCTTATCACTCTCATTTGGGGACAATCCCTGAGCGTGGTGGCTCAGATGGTAAAGAATCTGCCTGTAATGCCGGAGACCCGGGTTTAATCCATGGGTTGGCAAGATGCCCTGGAGAAGGGAATGGCTACCCACTCCAGTATTCTTGCCTGAAGAATCCCAGGGACAGAGGAGCCTGGTGGGCTACAGTCTATGGGGTCGCAAAGAGTAAGACACAACTGAGCGTGGGGGCATATCAAAATCTCTGGAGGGCCTTTAAAAAAACAGCTTTGTCCAGGAGATTCTGACTTTCCCCCTCCCCCTACACCCTGGGTTCTAGCTTCAAATACTGTTTCCTAAACAGTTAACTCTTTCACTGATCTGTACTTTTATCTGTTCTGTTCACTTGACCCAGAACCCAACCAGCCTCTTAGCCCCAACTCAGGTCTTCTCCTCCAGGAAGTCTGCTGGGATTGCTCCACTTAGAGGGATCTTGACTGCTTGAGAGATCTAACAGCACTGCCTCCAACACGCCCTGATACCACACACACCCTGAACCGGGCCTGTGTGAGTAGGCCACCTCTCCCTGATTGTGTGGCTTCAGGGCCAGCTACCTGAATTGTTGTGTTGGGGGAGCACTGGTTGCAGACTGCCTGCTCACAATTCACTTGCTGTCCCCCAGTTGCCAACTGAGATGGGCCTTGCGAGGAGGGAAGGGAAAAGAGAGAAAACTAGAGGGCAGCAGTGAGGGGGCATATGTCCACACCCCCTGTAGGTAGGAAAAAGGGCTGACTGCAGGCTTCCCCTTCTTCAGCTGACTGCGGACAGCTGTCTTGGCCAGCCTCAGGGGCACTTCCCTAGCAATCATTAAGGGTTGGGCCCTGAGGCCAGAGGCAGGAGGTGGCCCGTCATGGGGATTAGCTCTCTGTGAGAAGATGTCTGGACACCAGGCGCTGCAGGCTTCTGTCTGCCAGGACGTAAGTCCCTTGGCCTTGTCTGAGGGAGGCTTGGAATTTGTATCTGTCTGCGCTGGAATAGAACATCCTCCTTCCCTCTGTTCAGCTAAATCCCGCCCTTCTGTTGGGCTCGGCACACCGTGGGAACCCATTAGGGTCTGGGTTCTAGGCCCAGCTTGGCCACAAACCCGCGGTGAGACTTGGAGCGAGTCCCTTCCCTCGTCTGAGTCCTGCCTGCTGTCTGTGAACTGGCACCGGTCTGCGGCCCGCGCTTTCGGCCATCTCCGAGGGCCCTGCCGCTCCAGGGCGTTGGTCCTGCTGCATTTTCTAGGTCTGTATCCCACGCCCAGCCTCTGCGGAAGCCTCAGCCACTGCCAACCTCCCCCGCCTCTGGCCTCGCACAGCTCCAGCCTGCCAACCACCCCTTCCAGCTCTCCTCCACTCCCTGTCGCTTGGGTCTGGGTGAGCGGCTACCTTCTCCAGCTAGATCAAAAGAGCCCTTGGACGGAGCCCCGGCTGCCTCCTCCCCAGCCCACCTGGGGGCCCAGGTGCGGGCACATGGGATGTTCCATGAAGATGGAGTAACAGTTTGGTTTTGACTCAGACTCCTCAAAACTCAGCCTCAGTGGACAGCCATGGGGACTGAGCTCCTGTTCTCTGAAGGCGCTGTAGTAAGAGCAGTACTATGATGCTCTGTCCCCAGGTACGAGACCTGAGTGGGCAGGCCAGCTGAGGGGACTCACGTGTGGTCCCTGGACCTCTGCCAGCTCTCACACTGTCTGTGGCCAGTCTGTAAGGAGATAAGGAACTTTCACCAACATGTAAATCAGCTACACATCACTGATCACACTGTCTAGTTCAGCTGATACTTCTTTTTTTGAAGCAAGTCTTTCTCGATGAAGGAAGTGGTGAATTAAGTGACATTCCAGTGCAAGCCCCTCATCTCATTACAGATAGATAACAGTCTGTGGTCAGCTACTCTGAGTGGCAGTTTCCCTCAATGAGAAAACGCTGAGATCCCCAAGGGCTTCCCAGATAGGCAGAAGTGAAAGGAGAGTTCAACTGCTTTAAAAAAGCAAATAATTAAGAAAAATAGGTGCTTTCAATATATAGGGATGTAAACAAAAGAAGTAAGTCAATGTAATCTTTAACTAGTTGTTTTTTAGCACGGGGAGATGTCCTCAACGAATACATGTTTGACCAGAACTTTCGCTGTCAGTAAACTGAGAAGCAAGCTCTGCAAGAGGCAGAATCACCCAGGTATAATGGAGAGTTGGCTGTGCTCACCTCCTGGGTTCAAGTAAACTGATGACCTTCCCCTCTCTCTAGTGTAACACACAATGGAGGCCTCATTGTTACTTGTGCCCTTGGCCCCTTCTGGCCCGTCTCCACCTGTCCTCTGTGGAGATGGCTCCATAATCCTGCCCTCTGTCCTGACGGCAGCTAGAAGACTTGCCTGGGACCGTCTCATGATGCAGTTCAGATCTGAGGGTTTCAGTTCCGCTCACTGCTCCTCAGTTACTGATGGGGCAACACAGACCCTTTGGGGCTGGTGTGAAGTTGTATCCTAAGTTGCTCAGTCATGTCTGACTCTGCAATCCCATGGACTGTAGCCCACCAGGTTCCTCTGTCCATGGGATTCTCCAGGCAAGAATACTGGAGTGAGTTGCCATTTCCTTCTCCAAGGGATCTTCCCAACCCAGGGATAGAACCTGTATCTCTTATGTCTCCTGCATTGGCAGGCAGGTTCTTTATCACTAGCGGATGGGAAGATGAAATGTCATTAAGTTCCCTGCAGGGTGATGTATACATAAAAGCTGGATCTCCCCATTCCCTTCCCCACCTGATACCCTGAGGGCAGACAAGGCCCACCAATGAGAAGGCCAGGGTGGTGCAGCCTGCAGGCAGGCTCTAGATGACTCCCTACGACTGTCCACACTTGATCTCCTTACCTGGCCAAGCACTTCTCCTCCGCAGCACAGCGCAGGGAGTACAGGTGGGCTCTCTGAACGTAAGTGGACGCCTGCACGTAGTTGGGGTCTGGGACCAAGTCAGGGAGACCTGGAGTGAGGAGGGGGAAAGAAAGAGAGGAGGGAGCAATAGCTTGGCATTGAGGAGGGTCAGGGTTAAAGCCCAGAGACCTCCCCAACTCCAAATGTCCTTGGTCGTTCTCAGTTCTCTACATTGGCTGTCACCTCCTCCTGGAAGCCTCCTAATATGCGTGTGAGCGAGGTGTGTGACATGAACCATTCTCTCCAGGCTCAGGTGTGGGGTCAGGGAGGTCAGGGAGCAGGGGCTCACCTCTGGAACCCTGAGCTGTGGGGACCACTGAGCCTCCTGGGAGAGTGGGTACTCCAGCAGGACTGGGGAGACTGGGGGGCGGATTCGGAGAACCGGAGAAGACAAAAGAGTGCTCTCGGCAGGGGGCGTAGCATGAACAAGGGCCTGGGGGCAGGACCCAGTGAACCAAGCAATTTCCTGACGCAGACACTCCCCTTGGTGTCCTTATTTCCCAGGGCACCAGCCCCGAGACACTCTCCGCTCCTCTCTCCCCTGCAGCTGGCATTCTTCATGAACTGCCAGGAGCGAGCCCTGGGCTTCCGGCCCTCAGCGGGTCCCAGAGGGCTCCTGGGCAGAGCCAGGTGAATGGCGGTTGGCAGAAGTGAGTGTGGCCAGGAAGGGATGGGCTCACAGGAAAACACGTCCCTGGAGCAGGCTGCTGACAGGGCAGGATTCTCGGCTTGGGCGCCCAGCCCACCTCGCTCAGGCTTCCATTCATCCTGCCATTGGCCCCCAAATTGGACCACACCTTCCCGTCTGCAGCCTCTGGCCTCCAGTCTGAGGAAGTCCTGGGGCCCAGTGCCCAGGGGAAGTCTGGAGTCTGGTCCAGTCCCCGGATCACTTGTTCCTCCGGTCAGGCTGCAGCCAAGGGTCTGTCCATTCTGCTCCCCACCCCCACCCCCGTGCATAACTTCATCCCAGTGAGTTATTAGGACTAAGCAGAAGCAGAACTCAGGTGTCCCGACCCTAGCCACACGGAATAAAGAAGGAAAGATCTTGATGTTGGGTGTGTGAAAGGGGTGGGGTGGGAGGTGGGCAGGGGGACTCCAGAGCTCTGGGCTCCAACCCAGCTCAGCCACCAGCTTAAAGGGGAACGGGCCTGGGCCTCCACGTCCCCTCCCCTCTCAGGCTGCAGGGCTTCTGGCAGATAAATGATAAAATGAAGCTGTAAGCTCTTCTTAGCTTTCAAGCCCTCTGTTTTCTGGGGGGCAGGCGCGATGAGGGGGCTTGAGTCATATGGAGAGGCTTCTAGCTCCTTCTTCTTGCTGCCAAAACCCTCTTGTCAGCTTGCAGGTCCAGAAGATGAGACAGAAGAGGGGGACGCTGGCTTCTGAGCCTTTCGCAGAGGTGTTGGCCTGCCTGTCACCCCTCACAAACACATCTCTGGGGCTCCTAGACCTTACCCCTGCCTGCCTAGGGCCCGGGCCTCAGGCAGGAGCAGCCAGTGTGATCTCACCTGCTTGGAATGAAGAGGAAGCATGGAGCATAAGGGTGGGTGAGCATGAGGTGGCTCCTGGCTGATGGGGGCTGTCTTGGCCAGCCTCGGCCCGTTACTCAAGCCCCTAGGAATGCTTGCAGTCATTTCCCCAGGGAGCGTCAGGCCCTGAAAGCAAGGGCCACCTCCATGTCAAGCTGTTTCTCCCTCTCTGGTCCATAGAAGCTTGTGGGTGGGGGGTAGGGGGGTGAATGGCCAGGAATGGCTCCCTTCCCATTATCAAAGAGCCTTTCTCCTCAGCAACATGTGGTGGTGGGTCAGCTGGGCCTGAAGCTGCATGAGACCCACATTTGGCATCAGGCAGCCTGCCACCCCCACCCCAGGCCCGGTTTCAATAAACACTGCACAGATGACTCTACAAAGCTGTCTGGCCCGACCCTTCCTCTCAGTCCAGGGAAGCTGGAAGAGCAAGCTAAGAGGCTGGGGGTACTCGAGGCTGGTGCCACTCCTGGCCTCTGACTGTGCCTTGACTCTGATCACATACTGAATTCTGATCCTGGCCACACACTGAACCTTGGTCCTGGTCCTAGGCTGAGCCAAAGATGACCATTTTCCTCTTACTGTTGAGGAACCTCAGGTTCACGCAGGTGCCTCCTGCTCCAGGAAGTCTTCTCTGATTGGCAGTGACATTCCAAGCTGCTCACACTTCTGCCTCACTACTAGATTTCATCATATTTACCTGTGTCTACTCCCCTCCAGACTGTACTCCCTGAGGGCAGGGCTCAGGCCCCACTCACCCCCTCAGCATGCTTCAGGGCTGACTGACTCTTAAGCTGTCAGTCTCTGTCAGGCAAGCTTCTTTAATGATCAGTAGCTTCATACTTTACTGTTCACTCATCCACAAGCATGCTCCTCACCCTGTGTCCCTCAGGAAACCATGGCACACAGTGGTGCTGGAGGGAAGGGAGGCTCAGAGAGGGCAATGAATTTGCCCACAGTCACACAGCAAGTCAAGGAAGCCCCAGGAGAGCTTCCAGGTCCCAATCTCTCCTTCTAGGATTTTACTTGTTATTTCTTCTTTTTATAAAACTGATTTTTTTAAAGTTATAATTTACACAGAGTCAAATGCACAGATTTTAGGCATACAGTTAGGTAAGCTTTGACAAAGGTACACAGGGTGTTAAAGCCACCACAATCATGCTGTGGTCTGTTTCCATCATTCCTAAAAGTTCCTCCCTGCCCCTTCTCAGTAAATTCTCCCTCCCTCCTCCCCAGGTAACCACTGATCTGCTTTTTAATCACTTTAGATCAGTTATGCCTTTTTTAGAACTTAAATGGATTCACCCCGATCATTATTTTATGTTCTTTGTTCTGCATCTCTTACCATCACGGGGATCCTGTGACTCCCCTAACTGGCTCCTCCTGGTCTGCCCTTCTCCTCTGTCACACCTTCACTCCCCTGGGGGAAGCTACTGGAAAAGACAGAGTCTAGGCTGGGTCCCCCTAACCCCCCTTAAAATCCCTCACTGAGGTCTCTGGGAACAGCAGGCCCCCTCCCTCAGCTGGTATGTTTTCCCAGGAAGGAACAATGCCTCCTTCTCTGCTGCTCTCCCAGGAGGCATTCCATCAGCAGCCAGGCCTGCAGGCTTGGGCTCTCAGCCTCTCCACGGGGGCCTGGGTATGTGGGTGGGCTGTGATGTTGGAAGGGGGCTGAGGGAAGGCTTGAGTGGGTGCTTGTGGATGTAGGGGTAGGGGTACTGGTTTGTTACCTCTGGCTTGTGGGGTACATGCAGGCCCTCCAGACAGAGTGGCCAATGTTGATTAAAGTCCAGTTCCAACCAGACTTGTGCTCACCTCTCTTCCCCACCATCCTAAGAAATGTGCATTTTAAAAGAAAGATCATGGTCATCGGGTCATCAGAAGGCAGGGAGAACCATCAGTCATGGGATGTAATTTTGTAGGGGGCAGGGGCTGGGATCTCTTATGCAGAATGTATGGAGTCAGCCAGCCTGTGGACCTGGCACTGGAGACATTATAAAATAGTGTAGTGGGAAGTTTTTCTGGAGACACTTGTTTTTATAGATGCAGAGAACTGAATTCTCATTTCAGAGCAACCATTATCACTGGTTTGTGCAAGGCCGTTCTCATAATTAAGTTTTTTTAACCTTCATCCTTACCCTGACCCTTAGACATGTCTTTGAACATCTGTGTCTCTGTATAAAATTGGAAGTGGGTACGTATCCGTGAGGTATATAAATGATATTGTCTTATGGGTCTCATTCCGTTTCTTGACTTCCGGTCAATGTTAACTTTTAAGATATGTCAAGTTCATTGCTTGTCATTGTGAGTACGATTCCACAGTTTATACCCTCCATGACCAATCTAGCCAGTCTCCTGGCGATGGGGTTGACCCCTCAAAGCCTGGGCAATGGGCTTGCTCAGGCTACCCAGGGAGGCCCGGTCACCTTCAGTGTCCTGCTGTCCTTGCCCAGGAGGTAGGCAGGAGTCTGACTTCTTACCCTACTGTCACAGGCCTTCTGCGAGGCTCTGGGCCAGCCTGGCCCCCGTCTAGGCCTCACTGCTTCCATTAACACAGACTGATTGTCCTCCAGCTCACTCAGGGCCGGAAGCCTGGGGCTGACCCCCTGTGGGGGGTTCAGGCTGCACAGTCTGGACTAGGGTTGGGAGGACACGGAGTCAGAGGGCGAAGGCCCTTGGGGTGACCAAAGCTAGGCTACTCGGCTGGGGAGGGGCTGGGTGTGAGTGAACTGGGTCCCAAGGCCATTCTGCAGGCAGCCTCTGGTCTAGAGGAAGTCCTTTGGCCTTGGGGGCCCAGTTGGACCCTCCAGGGCTGAGAGGACACAGAGTGGAGGGACAAGCGCCAACATTCAGCGTTCCCACTCTGCCTCTGGGGCTGTCCTCCCGCCTCACCCGGGCTGGGCCTGGAGCTGCCGGCTGGCCCCCACACCAGCCTGTGGAAGGCTGAGCACTGTCTTCCCGCTCCCTGGCAGGACGCAGCTGGGGCCTTCTGGTGGGAGAGAGTCCAGCAGGCGATATCTGTCATCTCACCCCACGCCTCATGTTCCAGGTCCCGGCCCTTCTTTAGGCTCCGTTTCCCCACGTGGATGACGGGGAGATTAGAGTAACCATCCCTTGAGAGCAGGTTTGATGGCTCCATAAACACTTGGAGATTGAAATATTTTTCAGGAGCTATTCAGGCCATTCCCCAGCTTTGGGCAAGAGCCCAGGACCTCTCACAACCTCTGCAGACGATATTCTAGCTGCCAGGAAATTCTCCCACCGTCTGACCTAAATCCTTCCTGCTTCAGGAGGAATCTGTTCCCTCCTGCTCAGTGGTTCCTGGCGGCCGCCCAGAGCGGAGGGTCTGAGGTTACATTCCCTCTGCGTGCCTACACCTCACCTGTTTTCCTCTTGGCTTCCTCTTTCCTGTGAGTTCCATAAACCTCGTCTCCTTTGAAATCCTTCTCCCCAGCCTCCTGCTCACACGAAGCAGCTGAAGGCAAATGGAATGCCAAAGAGCTCTAATCTCTTGAGCTTGGGGCTGGAGGATAAACAATGTCCAGTAGGAACTGGTCAGTGGGTTGTGAAATATGTACAGAAAGGGATGTTTTGGCCTGAGCAGTCCGACTCCAGAGCAGCCCCTCAGTGGGGAGAGCAGGAAGCTCAGAGAGCATGGGCTGGAATAAGGATGGGCTGGGAGGACCTCCGGGGCAGGAGCTGGAAGCTCTGGGTTCTAGGAAATG
Organism: Okapia johnstoni; assembly: GCA_024291935.2. NCBI lineage: Eukaryota > Metazoa > Chordata > Mammalia > Artiodactyla > Giraffidae > Okapia > Okapia johnstoni. The sequence goes on from CM044326.1 coordinate 30,507,772, forward strand.
ATCGTCTAATAACCAGGACATTAAACTGTCGATACCACACCTGGGTGATTGCCTGCTTAGGCAGGCAAGGTTCTGCAGGACCCACTGTGGCCCATCGTGAAGGGCAATACAGTCCAGGCAAAGGAGCTAGGATGGTCACTGAGCCTAGCCCAGAGCCTTCCGTGGCTCCCCATCACCTACAGAATCAAGGTCAGATTTCTCAGGGTGGCGGCCAAGGCCTTCTGTGGTCTGACCTTAACCTGGCCTTCCAGAGCTCTCAGCCCTAAGGATCAGGAGGCAGCTCCTAGCACAACTGACCTTTTCTGCCCCTGACCTCTGACCCCATAGCACCCTTGCCCTGGAATTCTCGCTACACAGACACACACATACCCTTATACAGGGTACAGTCTTGAGGCCCCAAAGCCTGCCTCGCTAGCCCTCCTCTGCCACCACCCGGAGCCCCTCCCTCCTTCCTCTCCCAGCACCCATCTGCTGCCCCCATCAGCCTGGGAGAGGCATCCAAGGGCAGCGATGGCCTCGCTACTCTGGGTGACAGGTCCAGACTCAGAGGAGGGCAAGTGTGTTTGTTCAATTGAGCAAACTACCCAGAAGTAGCCGGGGCGGAGCTGCAGGAGGCCGCCAGCGGAGGTGAGCTACCTTCTGCCTCCTGCTGCCTCCTCACACCCCTCGCTCACTCACACTCTTCCCAGTGTGAACACGCCCGCCCACCCCACCCACAGGCCCCCTCTTGCAGGCCCTGCCTAGTGCCCTGCCCCCACCTCTGGAAGGCTCTGCAGATCCCGTCTCCTGGTCTCCTGGGTTCCCTTGCTGCCCCTCAGACCCTTCTCAGTGACCTGAACTTTTTACCTTTCTTACTAAACCCATGGACTTCCCCTCTCAGCTTATGGTGACTTCATCCTTTCAGCCGCACAGGACATAGCCCTTTCCTGTCATGCCTGACCCCTCTCTTTCTCTTACACCCCACATCCAATTCATCAGGAAAAGCTCATCAGCTCTATCTCCAAAATATATCCTGAAACTGACTGCCCCCACCTCATTGTTATCCCCCCCGGACCTGCCGCTGATATCTCGGCCTTGATCTCTGTTCCAGCCTCCTCTCAGACTCCCCGTCTGTCTCCACACAGCCCATTCACAGCATAGCAGAGAGAGACCCCGCTTAAATGTCACTGTAGTGGCTACTCCATGAGTGAAGAGTCAAAGTCCTCATAGTGGACTTTGACTACAAAGGACCTACAGGACCTCCATGGTCGGGACCCCGTTACCTCTCTGACCTGTCTCCTATAACGCCTCCACATCCATGCCATGCTGCTCCAACCACGCTGGAACACACTTGAAAGCTCAGGGAATTCCTACCTCTGGGCTGGCTCTTCTGTCTGGAATGCTCTACTGGCAGACAGCTGCATGGCTCACTCACTTGACTCCTTTGTCTTTGCTCAAACGTCACCTTCATGAAGCCCACCCTGACACCTTTGCAAGCTCTCCCAACCCTCCATAGCTCCCTGACTTCTCTCTGCTTTCTCCACAGCACTTACCACCTTCTATTATTTACTTATTATGTTCACCCATGGAGATCCAAGGACAGGGATTTTGTCTCTTTTCTTAAACTCATGAATACCTAGCGCTAGACCAGCACAGTGTGAAGCACTCCATGAAAATCTGTTGAATGGCTGCATTTCCTCATGCGATGGTATCTGCTCTCCTCAGCCAGCCTTCCCTGGTCTGGCCTTAACCTGACCTTCCAGATTTCTTAACCCTAAGGAGCAGGAGGCAGCTACTAGCACAACTGATCTTTTCTGCCACTGACCTCTGACCCCATAGTGCCCTTGTCCTGGAATTCCTTGCTGTACAGGCACACATACATACACACACACACGTGCGCGCACGCTTCATCGGGGTCCCAAGTCTTGAGGTCCCAAGGCCTACCTTGTTAGCCCTCCTCTGCCACCACCCAATGCCCCTCCCTCTTCCCTCATCTACCACCTGTCTGCTGCCACCCACTGTGGCCCAGGTCTCTGTGCACAGCGTGTTCTGAGAGCTGGTGAGTTGGCAAGAGAAGAAGTGGACCTGGACCATGGCATCCTGCCTGCCTGCGCTGAGGCCTCGGCAAGCACAGGGATGGGTTCAGGGTTCCCCTGAATTCCCTGTATGCCAGCTCAGGCCTGGCACCTGCACGCCCTCAGCGAGCCTGAGGACAAACACCGGCACCCCACAAAGGGTCTTCTGGCACTGCCTATGGGAGCGCAGCCTTCACTATCACATAAAGGCTGGGACTGACTCCAAAAGCCCTTTCTTTTCAGAAAGGATTAGCTTTGGGGCTGGAAAACCATGGTCCCCGTCAGCCCACGACAGGGAGGAAGGGCGGCTTGTCTCCTGAGACTCGAGTGGCTGACGCTCCTCAGGCCTCGACTTCCCCCTCTGAGCACCTTCCTGCTCTGGTGTCTTGAGGCCCTCGCTCCATTTTCAGGTGATGCTGCGATGCCCGGTTTCTGGGTGCCTGTCAGGGGGAGAGGAACCCAGGTGCAGCCTGGCTCTGTAATCCCGAATCCAGACAGAAAGGCCCTCTGGCTCCAGCCGCCTGTGGGGAGGAGGCTGTTAGGTCAGGGCAGGGGAGGGACGGGACCAGCCTCTCCTTCCGGCCTCCCTCCCTCCCAGGCTGCTGCTCCGCAGGAATGCCGGGCACAGAATTGGAAGCAGGTGTGGGCTGCCGAGGCCGACCACCGGCTCCTCCCCCGCCCTTCCTCTCTTGCCTTTCCAGCCACTGCCCTGGGGAGTTTTCCACGTGTTCTTGGCTTGGACAGGAGTCGCGTGGACTTGGGCTGGGGCTACTAGGGAGAAGTGCCCCTTCGGAGGTGAAGTGCCCCTTCGGAGGTGAGAGGGCATTGAGATGGGGGCACCTAGGGTGGGAGAGAGGAGGAGAGGGAGGTGAAAGGCCAGAACCACCCCCCACCGGCCAAGTGCGGTAGTAGACTGGTGTCTATAAAGCCTGAAGCGCCCTGCTGGGTCACCATCCCAACAGGCTCTGTGGGGCCTGCGAACTCAAGGCAAAAAATCTAACTTTTTGTGTCTTAGGGGGTTTAGATCTGAGAGAAACAATGAAGGTGGAGACATACCCTTCCTTGAGGGGCAGGAGCAGAAGGGGATGTTGGAGCGGTTTGGTGAGGGGAGTCAGCCTGGATCTGAGCTTGGCTGCTGCTGAATTCTGGGACCCTGGATGAGTTACCGAACTTCTCTAGCCTCAGCTGCCTCCTCTGTAAAATGGGGGTGATAATACCTCACAAGCTTGCCGGGAGGACTAAAGGAGGAAACAAAAATAAAATGCTTGGCATAGTGTCTGGGGCATACTGTGTGTGCTCAGTCGCCTCATTCGTCTCTCTTTGTGACCCCATGTACTGTAGCCTGCCAGGCTCCTCTGTGCCTGGGATTCTCCAGGCAAGAATACTGGAGTGGGTTGCCATGCCCTCCTCCAGGGGATCTTCCCGACCCAGGGATCAAACCTGGGTCTCCTGCATTGCAGGAGGATTCTTTATCGTCCTAGCCACCAGGGAAGCCCTTGATACACATTAAGGGTTCAATAATATCAGTTGCAATTATAATTATTTAAAACGGGAGCTCTCTTCCTGCAGGGATAGTCCAGTTTGAGAGCAGGGGGAGAGGATGTGGCCCTCAACTGGCAGATATGAGAGGAGACAGGAAGTCTGCCTGTGAGGAGGCTGTCCCCGACACAACTTGTTTGTTCCGACACCAGTGACCTCCGATTGCCAAACAGGGGAGCAGTAAGAGGACCCAGGCCCCTCTGTTTCCATAGCTGTCTGACCCTTTACCCCAACTTCCTCGGCCTGAGACTCCATTTCTTTCTGAAGGAGCAACTTGGGACAACTTCAGGGAAGGAAGGGGTGCTGAGCTGTGATTCTGCCTCCACCAGTCACCAGTTAAAGCAATCGTGGGCAAGTTGCTTAACCTCCAAGGGCCTCAGTTTCCTCATCTGCAAAATGGGAGTAATAGTAACAACAAGGGTTGTTGTGAGGATTGTATGTGTGCTCAGTCATGTCCTACTCTTTGCAATCCCATGGACTGTAGCCCGACAGCCTCCTCTGTCCATGGAATTCTCCAGGCAAGAATACTGGAGTGAGTTGCCATTTCCTATGCCAGGGGATCTTCCTGACCCAGGGATTGAAACAATGCCTCTTATGTCTCCTGCATTGGCAGGTGGATTCTTTACTACTAGTGCCACCTGGGAAGCCCGTTATGAGGATTAAACGACTCTAACTGTAAATTTCCAAGAACACTGTTAGATGCTGTCCATGTGCTTGTTAAATGTTCTGGAGTCTGGAGTGGAAATGATAGGGCTTCATCCTAACAACACACTGGGAAGGTGTTCTTTGCTTCTAAATCTGTGCACACTCTGTTTCATCTCACTTTGTCACAACCAGCGCTCACTGCCCAGAACACAGTAGGAGTCAAGTATATGCTAAATGACCAAATGGATGTGAGAGGTAAGCCTTAATACATGAACATTTAGGAAAAAAAATAATGCATGGGGGTTAAGAACCCAGGATGGTGAGTCATGCAGAGCCAAATTCTGGTTTCACTACTAACAGATCATGTGACAATCAGCAAGTGAACCTGCCACCTTATCTAGGAAATGGGATGGATTATCAGCATCTGGCTGGTGGGGTTGCTATGGGAATAGAGAGAGATGATGTATAAAGTGTCCAACATACGCTAGCAGAATTATTCCCCCTGGAGGTGGCTGGGGGAATTGGGGCCTGGCTCGCAGGTGGCTTGAGGGTGGGGTCCCCTCAGTGCCATGAAGACATGACAGGCTCAATGTGAAGTCTTGGCTCCGCTGCATCCAGCTGTGAGACCTCCCTGGGTCTCAGTTTTCTCATCTGTACCACTGGCCTGTAATCCCTAGCTCTCTAGGCGGCTTGTGGGGTGAATGCAATTGCACATTGAGGCCTCTAAGCTCAGCAGGTGCTCCTCTGCAAATGGCTGGAGTTGTGATCATCATTCCTGCCTGGGGGCTCTGACTCTGGATGCTTGCTGGGTGGAGGCCCGCTCTGTCCATCCCTGCATCTCCTTCTGGCCTTGCGGAGTGTGTGGGTGACCTGAGTTAGGAAGGCAGGTCCTGGTAGGGAGAGGGGCAGGCAGCGGGGGGTGAAGCAGGGATCCCAGGCCGCTCTCAGGGACTAAGGGGCCCTGTCTGGACTCTTGGGTGCAGGAGGCTGGATGGAGAGAGGGGAACCCTAGAAACACCTAGGTCCGCACCATTCCTGGGGGCAGTGGAGGCCAGAGAGAGGGAGAAGGAGGGGACGGGAGGAGGTGCCTCAGGTTCTGGAGCAGTAGGCTAAGGCATTTGCGATTGTGCCCTGAAGGCCTTGGGAGCCCCAGAAACTCATTGAGCAGGAGAGTCATGTGGTCAGCAATGCAAGGGTGTATCCGCCTCACACGTAGGACGGACTGGAAGAAACCAGGAAGGGGGCGGTCCCAGCTCCAACTGGCTGTGTGAGTATAGGGCTGGAGGATCCGTGCCAGGCATGGCTGGCACAGGCATCAGAGGTGCCCTAGGAGGATGCCCTCCAACTGGCCGTCCTACCAGGGCAGCTACTCCACCTTATTTTCACAGGGTGGCAAGAACCAGTTTAACAAGCCAGGGGTGTAAGGGGGAGCCCTGGGAGAAGAGGCATAGTTTTCCAGGGCCTGAAGTCACCTTAGTCCGCACAAATATCACTAGATCAGAGGAGCTGAGGCTGTGGGGAGGCAGGAACAGGGACAAGGAGGCCAGGAGGAGAGGGCCTGGCCATGGGAGAGGGAGGGGCACAGCCTGGGGGTCTCGGCGGGGCCTGGGAGGCAGGCACCCCCACCCCCAGGCCTCTGCCTGATTTGCTGGGACAGTCAGGCCAGGTATGTGATCTGGGCCCCTGTTTCCTTGCCTCCCGTCCAGTTATACGTTTCAGAGACAACAGTATTGCAGGAGCCCTTGGGTCCCCCTCTCCAGGGTGGGAGGGAAGGGGGTACAGGCGCCCGAGGAAGAAACCAGGCTCCGGACAGGCACTTGGAAACCGCCCAAGTGTGGAGGCCGTGGGCGGTGCACACATGTGTTTGGTATTGTGAGGACATGTCCACGCCCATACACGCGCGGGCTGCCAGCGCCCAGCCTCAGACCCCTGGGTGTGTGGCCAGGAGGAATGAGGTCAGCCTCGGAGAATCCGCCCTGGACTCCCACACCAGGCCTGGGGGTCTGATCTCAAGCACAAAGCTTGGCCTTCCCCGAGCCGGGATTTTCCATGGTCCCAGCCTAGCAGGGTGGGAAGGGGAACAAATGATGGGGGAGAAGGTACTGCTCCCTCTCTGGCCTCTCTGTGAGCCTGGATTTAGCCTGCACCCCCACCCACACACCATCCCCCCCCAGGACTAGGGAAGGGGCACCTGGAGGGTGCTGACAGCTTGCAGCAATACTTGGGCACCTACTTCTCCTAGAAGTCCTCCCTGGTTCCTAGCCCCTGACTGGGGAGGCCCCTTCTCTGGCTCCCCTACACCACCACCCTCTCCCCACCCGCCCAGTGCCTGCCCTGTCACAGCACTGAGATGCTTCCTCCTCTAAGCCTCCCTCAGGGCAGGGCCTGGATTCAGCTTGGCATCTCCTTCAGGAGAGAAATGTCTTTAATCCCAAATGAACACTGGGGCAATAGCCAGAGACCCTCCTGAGCACCAAGCACCCCCACTCCAGACACAGCCTTGCCCTGGCCAGTCCCCCTCTGAACCTTAAGACCTGACAGGCCACAGAAGGGCCTTAGAAAAACCCACTGGCTCGGGGCACAGTCGTCAAGTCCAAGGCCTGGCTCTGCCAGTACTGCTATTTGAGGCTTGGGTTTTCTCCTCCGCCCAGAGGTGGAGCGCTTCTGGCTGAGCCCCACTCCGCAGTCTTGCATTCTAAGAAAATTCACAACAGTTTAGCCCATAGGTAATCGTGCTCTCCTCCACAGAGCTCTAGAAGCGGCTGATGCAGAGTGGTACCACATACCACTGCAGGGCTGCTGCAAGTCCTGTTGAGGATCAGATGCAGGTGAGGCAGCGAAATCCTTCATCACATCATAGAAGGGCCCTCCCTTCAGCTCCTGTCTTGAGCACCTGCAGGTTCTCACAGTGGGATTCAGCATCACAAGTTGAAGGCTCTGCCTTGAATGTGAGGGAGAGCTGGAACTAAGTTTCTTCAGTCGTGTCCGACTCTCTGTGACGCTATGGACTGTGACCCACCAGGCTCTGTGTCCATGGGATTCTCCAGGCAAGGATACTGGAGTGGGTTGCCATGCCCTCCTCCAGGGGACCTTCCCGATTCAAGGATTGAACCTACATCTCTTACGTTTACTGCATTGGCAGGCAGGTTCTTTACCACTAGCACCACCTGGGAAGCCCTTGAATGTGAGGGAGCGAGTACTACCATTGGGAACACTTCCCTCCCCTAGCCTTGGGCTCCAGCAGCCCATACAGAGACAGGAGTCCCCACCCTTGCAACCCAGCAGCAGCCTCTCACCCAAGGTCAGTATGGCTGGAGACAAGGATGCATCCCCATGTGGACAGAGGCAGAGGAACAAAGGCTGGAGGTGCAGTATCTGTGCCACTGAGCCCCTCAGTGCTTAGCCCTCACCTGGTGGACCTGGCTCAGCCTGTCACACCTCCAGAGCAGAGAAGCAGGAGTAAAGAATCAGGAATATTAATTGCAACCTGAAAGAGGCAAGGCTGACATGGAATGCATACGCACTGGAGTCTGAATGGAAAACCTTGACCAAAGCTGACTGTGGACTTGCAGAGACAGAAGCAGAAAGGGAATTCTAGGAGGGCAGAGGTTAGGTCAATGGCCATTCAGCCCTGGCCAGACCACTCGTGGGCCCTTGCCAAGGTAGCCTGCCTTAGAACAGCGTGTGTGGAGCTGCTCATGCAGATAGCTTTCCCAAGACTAGGTCATATCTTCAACTCCCCCCCCACCCCCCTTCCCCGCCCCCCATCCCTGTCCACAACTGCCTCCTGGGACTCTTCCCAGCCTGGGGTGCAAAACTTAAGAGGGCACCTAAAATCTCAGTAACTAAGGGCAGTAATATTTGAGGCAATGTTTTAAAAAATCAGCAGTACTGCAAAAAAAAGAAATCTGATGAAGAAAACATCAAAATTTCAAATAAAGACAGATCGCTATTGCTAATTTTCAGTTTTTCCCTGGCTTGAATACAGTTTGGCACAGCACCATTACTGATTCTATTTCAAAATTTTGATATTTCGTTCATCTTTTTTTGGCATGATTTTTGATCTAAAAATGCACTGAAATATTACTTAAGTCGATTACTAAGTTTTCTGGCGCCCAGGCCAGTGCCTCACTTGCCTCTCTAGTCCGGGCCTGGAAGTGTCCTGTGAAGGAACCCCGGGTGGTCCAATCTGCTTTCCTGTCAGGCCAGACCCTCTCTTCTAACCTCCTGTTCATTCACGCCAAGCTCACCAATGCCCAGTGACCGGGAACCTGTCACACCTCCGGAGGTGTCCTCGAGGCCTTTCTGACCCCGATGCTCCGTGTTTCACCCTGTGAGGCTGGCAGAGGGGCACCTCCAAGAGGGGAGTACGTGCCCCAATGGAAACGAGGGAGAAGCGGGGAGAGGGGCTCCTTTATGTGTCCTCAGATGACCCAGGCCGTTTCTTCCCAAATCCTGTCCAGTCCCTCCACCCTGTATCCCCCATTTCAGAGCCTTGGCCTGCCTGGCCAAATCCTGGCGCAGATGGGGATGCGTGGACGGTGGTGAATGCCTGGGAAGCACTGGGGCTGCCGATGGGGTCAGGGTGGGGGTCCTGACTTAGCAGGCGGGGGAGGCCTTCTGTAAAGGATGGACGAAGCCCCGGGCGCCGGGGAGGACTCACCTCGACCGTTCTGGTTGGGCCGGTACACGCTGCCCACGCTCAGGCGGCCCTGCTGCGCGCCGTTGCGCTCGGAGCCCGGCGGGGGCGCGTCGGAGCTGCGCACCGGCAGGTAGGGAGGCTCCAGCACGCGGAAGGGGGGCTGCGGCTCCACGGCCCGTGGCGGGCTGTAGGCCTCGGGCGGCATGTTGCCGTAGGGTGGGTACCAGCCGAGGCGGGGGTCGCCCGCCGCCGCCGCCGTAAGTGCCGCCCCCCGCCGCCACCCGTTGGGCTGCGCGGCGTCGGGGCCCGGGTCGGGGTAGGCCGGCTCGAGGCCCGCGGTGCCCTCGTGGTACAGGCTGTGCGAGTAGCGCCGGTCCAGGCCGTCGGCGGGCTGCGGCGCGTACGGCCTCTCCGGGGCGGCCGGATAGAAGCCCTGCGGCTGGTACTCGGGCTGCTCCTCGCCGCCGCCTCCTCCGTACTCCTCGTAGCGCGCCCGCGGCTGGAAGGGGTAGACGACCCCGGCCGAGGCCACGGCCGCCGCGCCCAGGCCGCCGCCCGCGCTGCGGTAGTACACGTAGCCCTGGTCGTAGGTCCGCGTCGCGGGGTCGTATGTCTCGTACTGGCTGACGAAGGGCGCCTGAGGGTAGGGGAACTGCTGCTGCGGGAAGGAGGACGGCTGGCGGTAGGTGCTGGCGAAGGCCGAGGCCGAGACCGAGGAGGCGGAGCCCCCATGCCGTTGCTGGGAGACGGAGGTGCGGGCCCGGGCCATGCCCGTGTTGTCCCCGACGGCCACCTCTCGCCAGTTGTCGGGCACCTGGCCGAAGCCGAAGGGGTGCCGCGCTTGGCCGCGCACTGTGTCCGAGCCGACGCGCCCGGGCAGGGGCATGGGGCAGGGACGGGGCCTGCCGACGCCGGAGGCCCCCCTGGCTGCGCCGTGGAGGTGCCTGGGGCGCGCCCGCCAGCAGCACCCGGGAATTAGCCTCGGAGCCCTGAGGCCCCGGCGGCACATACTCCGCGCCCGAGTTGAGCAGGCTGTACACCTGCCCGTTGTTCTCCCACTGGATCAGCTGCCGCCAGCGTCCCGGGTCCGAGCCCTGCCCTGGCGGTGCCTGCTGCCCGTGCACCAGGACGCAGACGTAGGCGCCCCACACCAGCTGCCAGCCGGTTAGGGCCAGAGCCATGGTGGCCCCTCTGCGGAGGCCCGGTGGACCGAGAGGCTCTCAGGAGTGGCCCCCCGTGCGTGCTTCTCTTCCCACGGCCTCGAGGATAGGACGGCTCCTTGCCCGCCCCAGCTCTAGCTTTGTCCATCCTGGCCTTGTCCCGAGCGGGACAGCTCCTCCGATGACAGCATTTCGAGGCCAAGGGGGTCAGGGCAGGGCAGGGGCGGTGCCCAGGGCTGCACGAGGCTCTCTGTAGGGCACCGGGCAGGCAGGGCCGCCTGGGGGCCTTACATGGCCCGCCCGGGCTGGCGCTTTCCCACTCTGAATGAATAAGCAACAGGCTGGGAGCTTCGGGAGGTTTTTCGGGCAGCCTGGTCCTCCTGCTGGGGCCTCCTCCGCGGGGCCCTATGGCCCGCCGGGTTTTAGCTATGTGGTCTCTCCCACAGCTGCTGCTCTCGCTCCCTCAGTCCCTGGAGCTCGCAGCCAAGCCGCAGACCTGCCTCTGAGCAAGGGAATGAAAAAGGGAGTAGGAAGGAGGCCTCCGGGGACTCAGGCCTGGTGAGTGGGGCCCTGGCAGGCATAACAGGGCTGAGGTGTCGGCACTACTCTGGCCATTTCCTTTTGCTTTGGACCCAGCATCCTAGTTTTTTTCACCTTACTGATTTCTTATTTGGGCTTTAATGAGCCCCTGACTCCTGTCCACTCCAGCCTCTGCCCAGGATGCCTGGGCTGCTCTTCTCCAAAGCAGTACTGAGACTTCCTCTTTGTTGGTGGACCTTCTAGGGGGATATGCTGAATCCCACCCTCTTGTGGGGAGAGGCTGAACCACTCTAATTCTGGTCATCATGTGCACCTTCTTTCTTTGGGCCTGAACACAAAGAAGGTGGAGCTTCAGCCTTTTCTCTCTTGGCACACCCCTGGGCCTTACTCTCCTGGTCTGTAGAATGGAAGTTTGCCTTCGTGCTGAACAGAACTTGCGAAAACATGGGAGAGATCAACTTCCTGCCCATCATGTGTGGTTTCTGTCAGACATCTCTGAAGTCGACATGGCCTAGAAATAGCCTGAGTGTGCATTTGGATAAAATGAAATTCCGGGACTGTCTTTGATGTGGGCTAGTAGTCATTGGGAGGCACTGTGTACTGTTTGCATGGAGCAGCAGAAAAGAGGATTTGGGAGAATGGGCCTACTCTAGTTGCTGTGGGTAAGTTGCTGGATGAACTTGGGCAAGTCTTTTCCCGGTTCTGATTCAGTCACCACATCCGATCAGTGGAGGATTAGACCAGATGGTCTCCAAGAGTGCTTTGGCAGGTTCTCTGTTCTCTCGGCAGAAATAGGAGGGGCTTCAGAAGTTTGAACACTTTGGAGTCTAAGAAATCTCTCTGAATGCCTCCTCTGGGCTGCCTTCTCCAACCTTGACTGTGGGAACTGGAGGGCAGAAATCCCCCTCTTGGGCTTATACGTCCAGGAGGAAGAACCTGCCCTTAACTTGGTCTCTCCAGATTCCCCTCCTACTTTGGAAACGCCTGGAGACCACTTTGGGAGGAGCCAGCCAGAGTGACATTCCTCAGAGACCCTGGGCCCCTGCTTCCTTGTCCAGCCACCATGTGATCCCCCATCACACCGTGCTTCAAGATGTGGCTTGGTTCTTGTGACTCAGGCCATCCGTCTACCCTCCTAGGCCAGCCAGCAACCGCTCAACACCAGCCGCTCCGCTCCCTCGTGTGGGGTTTGATCTCAGTCTCTAGTCAGGACTCCTGCAAAGAGCAACCCATTTGGTGTAGGACCGGGAGCCAGATGCTGAGGGCCGGGACCGGCAGGGTTAAGCCTTCCCTCCCTCCTGCCTGCCCCCCTGCAGTGCTGGCCTCAGCTGCTTGGAATCCCTGGGGTCCTATAGGGCCCTCCCGACAGCCAGATGGGCAGCAGCGCCAGTAGAGGAGGAGGAGGAGCAGTGGAAACAGGCCCCAGGGTACCCCTGGGCAGGGAGGGGAAGGGAAGAGAGGAACAGAGGGAGGAGAGAGGATGGCTGTATGGTACGGGAGGCCCTCTGGCAGAGCGGAGAAGGCCGGACCCTTCTTCTTGAGCCAGGCAAGGGGGACAGGGCTGCCTCGGGGCTTTGGCGCTGTGGGGAGTTCAGGGCACAGGCCGTTGTGCTCAGCCAGCCTCCGCCTGGGAGCCAGCTCTTGGCGTGAAACCCTACCCAGTGCTGGCTCCTGCTCCTCTTTCTTTTTTCTTAATAAGGTCGAATCAGAGTGAGTCAGAGGAGCCAAGTTTCCTGTTAGGCTCTGTTTGAATAAACTCTGCTCTGAACATAGCTTGGGCCTCTGCACAAGCTCCTGGGGCCAGGATTATAGCCCTGCCAGCCATCTCTGCTGAGACTGGAGACCTGGGGTCCTGGCCTGCCCCCCAGACGCTCCCCGGGGAGGCCTGTTAAGCTCTCAGAGCTTCAAAGTCTTCAGCTGTAACTTGGGAGTAATAATACCTTTCTCGTGGTATATTTGGGAGGATGAAATAAGACGATTATGAAAGTACCCAGCACAGTGCCAGGCATGTGGCCACTATTTTTTTCTTTCCTCTGGACTGATGAGAGAAAGGAGGGCTTCGTCCCCCAGGGTGTTCTCCCCTTCCCCATTTTCTCTGTCCCTTTCATCTTTTTTATCTGTTTTATGCATCCTTGTCTTGTACCCAGCCCAGGGCACACCCCTGGGGCCGGTCCTCTCCTCCTCTCCACTCCCTTCCTTCTCTCCTTCAGCCTGGGTCTCCCAAAGTGGCTGATAAGACCCTCTTGGATCTCTGAGCCCAGAGGAGCCTAGCTGGTTCCCCCTCGGCACACACAGGACAAGGCCTTGCCTGAGTAGCTGGAGGTGTCCTGACGTCCTTTGATTGGAAGCAGCAGACCTGGGGTCTGAGAGAGACCTGGGCAGGCAGCAAAGGATGCAGAGCTGGGGTCAAATGAGGGCTTCGAGTCACCAGGCTGGGCCTGAGCCGTCTGGAGGTGAGAGGCGGGTGGCAGGCAGCTCCTCACCAGGCCCTGTTCCTAGGGGCTGGGTTCACACCCACAGTTTTAAGACCTAGCCCTGTGGTTGAGGCTTGTTGCCAGTCCCTGACACCAGGAACCAGGCACAGGGTTCTTGGAGGGCTGGGGTAATAGGGCTGCAAGAGCTTGTTGGTAGTGTGTGACTTTGTTAAGAATCTAATATGTTCTGGACAGGGCTGCTCCGCTCCTGGGCTTCCCATGGGACACAGCCAGTGTCTTTTGATCCTGTGCTGGAACTCCAGGCTCTGGAAAATCCGGAGGGAGTGAGGTGGCCTCAGACCCAACCAGCAGAGGATTTGGGAAGCCGAGAAAGGACAGGAGCCGTGGGATGCCTTACTGCTTTGCAGAGGAAAGGACCAGGAGGCCCACTGTGGGTCAGAATGTTTCTGTGGTTGTGGGGAAAGGATGAGGCAAACTCCGGGTGTCCCTGCCTCTGTCCCCCACCTGGAATGGGGCTGGGCCTTATCCACCCACTGTGATCCCTGGCTGCTGAGCGTAGGCCCCTGGCAAAGGCTATTGATGGGGTTTGTGTGGACCTGGAGGTGGAAGCCCAAGCCCAGCTGGCAGTGAATTGTGCAGGCCCCTGCTGCTGCTTCTAGAAGTCGGGCCGAGGAAGTGCTGAGTGAGGAAGCCTGGCAAGCTGGCATAGAGTGTGCTGACTCTGCAGCAAGAGGACTACCAAGTGACCACTGCCAGCTGGGCCCTGCGCCCACCGCTCCCCCGCAGCCACATCTGGTGCAATGGTGGGGGAGGCAGGGGGGCTTCTGAGGTCCCCAGAGCCAAGACAGCCGTGGAGGGGCCCGCAGAAGGGGCCAGGGCCCTTTGATTTGGAAGTGCCTCTCTTCAGGGCTGAAACTCTGGAGAAGCCCGGAAATGGGGGAGGTGAGGTCAGAGCCTTTTGGAAGGAAAAATGGGGAGGTGGGGTTGGAGGAGGAAGAAGGGAAGGAGCCCACCCTTCTCTAGGACCAAGGGGAATTCAGTGGCTCTGGCCACCTCCCACTCTGCTTTTCCTCCTAGCTCTCTGGGGCTCCAGCCTCCGTACTTCCCCAGGGAATTGGAAATACTATCGCTGATACAACCATCTGGTCATCCAGGCAAAGCTCTGTGAGACAGGAAGCCTCCTCGATCCCCAGATCCCCTCGGCCCCCAGCCCAGCCAGCTTCTCCACTTCCAGACTTTCTCCCGGTCCTGAGGGGTGGGCAGGGCTCTGGGGCTGGCTGAATGGTAACACTCCCTGTCCATGTTCCCCCCGGCCCCTACTCCATCCCAGGGTCCAGAGCTAGCATGGACAGGGAACATCATGATTACAGGGATGGAGAGGGGGTCTCCTTCCAGGGGCCTTCTTTGGGTGGAAGGATTTTGCTGAAGTTGTTGGTTGGGGCCTGCTGGGTAGGACAGCCCCTGATATCAAGGTTCGCATTGGGGTGGCTCTCAGCCAGCATGTGGTGGGGAGGAGGAGGTCACAGAGTCCCCTGCCCAAAGGAGAGAACTGGCAAGAGCAAGCAGGAGGCCAGTCCCTTGGGCTGCAGCCTCGCAAACCCTGGAGAACTGGCAGGGAAACTGAGACAGGAACCCAGGGGTTCTAATAGCAGCCTGGCAAGGCTGAGGGAAAATCCTCCTGGAGTGGGAAATGGCAACCCACTCCAGTATTCTTGCCTGGGAAATCCCATGGATAGAGGAGCCTGATGCTACAGTCCATGGAGTCCCAAAGAGTCGAACATGACTTTGTGACTAAACAAGGCTAAGGGAAAGCTCTTTTCTCTCTCTGCTTTTGTTTTCCTGCCTCTATATCTTTAACTTCCATTTGGGTCTTTCTGGGTTTCTTGACCTTTTTTTTTTCCTTTTTAAAGAATATCCCTTTTTTCATTCATTCATTCATTTTCTCTGTCTCCCTCCATTTCAGTGGCTTGCAGTCTCTACTCATTGTTTCTGTTCCTTCGTATCTCCCTTACTCCACCTCACCTATTTCTCTGAATTATTCCATCATGTGTCCACTCATTCAGTCAGCATGTTCCCTGGGTGCCTGCTGAATGGAAGCCCTGTGCTGGCTGGGGGATCCCAAAGAGCTCACACTCTAGTGCTAGTGATACACATAAACAGACAAGAACAGAGTGGCTGGTCCTGAGTAAAGGTGCATCTTTAGCCTGGCTCTGTGACCTTTGAGTCACCCAGTAAATATTAGTTGGACAAATGAATGAATGGTGAATTTCTGTATTCTTTGACTGTTCTCTGTTGTAATGTTCGTCTGCTTAGTATTGATTTATAAGATGTAGTATATTTAGCATCTTTTCTTATATCACTCTTTTTGTCATACAGTGTGCAAGTAATTTTTGAAGTTTGTCATTTGCATCTGTAGTTTTTATAGTTTCCTAATATATTGAAGTGCTTCATTTTTAAGCTGTCAAATTATTTGATTTTTCTGTTATGATCTCAGACTTTATTGTTATTTGACCTTTGCCTTCACCAAGAATGCATACATTTTCAATTAAATTTCAAGATTTTATAATTTAATTTCACCTGTATATTTAACTCTTTTATTTTTGTATCTGGTGAGAGGTAAGAAAACAACTTTAAAACAAATTAAGCCACTGTCCCAATATGAATGATAAATTAATCCATAAATGAATTCCTAGTGATCTGAAAGACCATTTTCTCGTATACTGAATAGTTTTCTGTTTGATTGTGCTTTCTATTCTGTACCACTGACTTATCAGACCATTTTTACATTGAGATTGCCTTATTTTAATAGTTGTAACTTTTAAATAATGGTTATTAACTGAGAATACAAATCTCATTTATTTATTTATTTATTGGCCATGGCGTGTAGAATCTAGTATCTTAGTTACCTGACCAGGGATTGAACCCGTATCCCCTGTAATGGAAGCACGGGTATTTTAACCACTGGACTGCCAAAAATTATTCTTAGTGCTTGTCATTTAGGTGAACTCTAGATTTTTTTTTTTCCAAGTTAAATGCAAAACAAAATGTCCCTCTGGAAATTGGAATTGGATTAAATTTATAGATTAATGTAGTGGTAAATAACTTCTTTGCAACACTGAGTGTTTCCATTCAGGAAGATGGTGTATCTTTCTATTACTAAGGTCTTTTTAAATTGTTGTTCTACAGTAAAGTTTTATAGATGAATATATGTGTCTGGTGCATCTTTTATGAAACATGGCAATGACATCTGTAGTTGGCAGCTTCTGAAATGGTTCTCAATGGTCCCTGTAGTCACTCCCTTGCATAATCCCCACCCTTTATGTGTGGATTGGACCTAATGACTTGCTTCTAGTGACTAGAAGGTGGAAAAAAGTGATGGGATGTTACTTCTGAGATTAGGTTGTGAAAAATTGTGACTTGTGTCTTGCTGGAGCTCTCTTTCTCTCTCAGGTTCTCTCACTTGCCTTCTCTAATAAAACCAGCTGCTATGTTTCAAGCTGCCTTATGGGAAGCCCATGTGGCAGGGAACTGAGACCCTCAGCCCAACAGCCATGTGAGTGAGCATACCTATTTGAACCTTCAGATGAGACCACAGCCTTGGCTAACTACTTGATCATAGCTTTGTGAGGAACCCAGAGGCAGAGAACTCAGCTCAGCCACCCACAGATCCCTGGCCCACAGAAACTGTGAGATAATAAATTCTTTTGTCTTAAACTACTATGCTTTGGGGGTAATTTGTTATGCAGCAATGGATAACTAATGCAGCATCTTTATTCATTTAATTTTTGCTTAATGGTTTCCAATTAGTTATCAGGAAGTAAAAAAGATATTAACTTTTCCGTGGTTATTTTGTAACTGGCTACTTTACTAAACTCTTCTATCTTGATAATTTTGTATTTCTTTTCCTAGTTTTTCTGAGTCCTATTTGCAAATAATTATAATTTACTCTTCTTCTTTTTTTATAATTACATTAGCTAGAATTTTTAGAATAGTGTTGAATAACAAGACAGTAGAGATCTTTATCTTGTTCCCATGTTTGATGAGAATGCTTTTTGTATTTCACTGATTTCATGTTGGCTGTGGGTTTGAGAGCTAGCATTTTTTACCATATGAAGCAAATATATTTCCATCTCTAGTTCACGAGAGTTTTTTGAAAGAAAATCAGGAATGGATATTGAAATTTACCAAATATCTATTCAGTGTGTAAAATGATTTTTTTTTCTCCTTTCACCTATCACTGCGGTTAATCAGTTTCCTGCAGTTTTGATACAGTATTATCCGTGCATTCCAGGAGTGTTTGCTCACGGTGAATTCTTTTCATAGTTCTAGATACTTTCACTGTAAGTATCTTTGCCAAGACATCTTTGCCACAAACATTTACATCACATAACTAGCTGGCCATAAGACAATTTTGCCATAAAAGTTTAAGAGGAACATTAAGAAGGACAGAAACATGAAGAATGAATAATGAAATCTAAAATACTTCGTTTTAAAATACAAAATATTTGAATACATTTAAAATATGTATAGATTCATAGAAATACTTCACAAATAACTGCTTTTATTTTGTGTATTGGACCTATATGCACCTGTCTTCTAGGTCTTCCATCCATAGTATTTTATGCGTTTACTTTGCCTTCGTACTTTATGCGTTGACTTGTCTTCTCAGTTGGCATTAATCTTTTTCTTTCAGGCTAAAATTTCTTCCTTCACTAGATGAGGTGTCTGTTCCTGAATCCTGGGATGTGTGTTTATGCCTGAGCCCTGCAGTGAGCTGTGAGGGCCTCGACATTGTCATCAGCTCTCGGTGTAATGTCACCTGTCCACAGATTGTCACTCCAGATGTGTGTGGGAAGAGCGGGCTCAACTGTGCCTGGAAGGCCTCTTTCTTTTCCAGTGTAGTGTGTTTCAAAATAAGAAACCAACTCTTGGGGCAAATCATTGTCTTCTGTCAGCTCCATAAAGCCATCAATAACGTTGCTAACTGGAAGAAATGCTAATACACTTTGACCAGCAGAAACCAAGCTGTCAAACCCCAAACTGTCAACCAGTTATGTGATCTTTCTCACAGAATTGCCTCACAGCCTTTAGTCACAGGGCAAAAATGTTTGCAGCAAAAGACGCATTCGGCAAAGATTTCTGTGGCAAAGATGCTTACGGTGAAAATACTGGACACATTCTTTAATATGTTGTTGGACTGGGTTTGGACTTCAATCTGATTAAGTTTTTATTAGGACTTTACACCTGTATGAAAGAGACTAGTGAACGACTCATTTGTTCGTTCTGTTTTGCTTTGTGCCATTGGTCAGGTTTTAGTGTTAGGGTTACTCCAGCTTTATAAAAAGAGTTGGGAAGTGTGTGAGTCAGGGTCCTGGCAAGAAACATTCTCCCCACTGCCAAATGGTTTAAACAGAGAGACTTGATTTTTTTTTTTAACTTTTAAAATATTTATTTATTTGGCTGCCCCGGGTTTTACTTGTGACACTCGGGGATCTTCGACCCTCTTTGCAGCATGCGTTAGTTGCAGCTTGTGAGATCTAGTTCCCCAACCAGGGGTCAGACCTGGGCCCCCTGCATCGGGAATGCAGAATCTTAGCTACTGGACCACCGGAGAAGTCCCTAAATAAAGAGACTTTAATGAAGGGAGTCCCTGTAGAAGTGTGGATAAGGTGAAGGGGACAAATGAGGGACAGTGAAGCACCCAAAGACTAGTACTGATGCGGAGACACCACCAGTCTCAGGGCTGCAGGGATGAGGGAGGAACCTAGAGCTGACACCTGGGAGAATAGGTCCAGGCAAGTGCTGAGGTTGGAGACGCTGCTACTGCCGGAGCCGTTTGTGGGGTCAGCCCTCTGGGGCTTGGGACCAGACAGGCAAGGATGTGGTTTCTGCTGTTGTTTCTGTCTCGTGACCAGACTCTGACAGAGACCAACATAATCATATGCCTGACAGGGTTTTAATATTCACTTCCACATCTATGCAACAACTTCCCCGTACTGATTTTTGTTGTTTACTATGATCTTGCTTAATTAGAGATACCAAGGGAACATTTCATGCAAAGATGGGCTCGATAAAGGACAGAAATGGTATGGACCTAACACAAGCAGAAGATATTAAGAAGAGGTGGCAAGAATACACAGAAGAACTGTACAAAAAAGATTTTCACGACCCAGATAATCACGATGGTGTGATCACTCACCTAGAGCCAGACATCCTGGAATGTGAAGTCAAGTGGGCCTTAGAAAGCATCACTATGAACAAAGCTAGTGGAGGTGATGGAATTCCAGTTGAGCTATTTCAAATCCTGAAAGATGATGCTGTGAAAGTGCTGCACTCGATATGCCAGCAAATCTGGAAAACTCAGCAGTGGCCACAGGACTGGAAAAGGTCCGTTTTCATTCCAATCCCAAAGAAAGGCAATGCCAAAGAATGCTCAAACTACCGCACAATTGCACGCATCTCACATGCTAGTAAAGTAATGCTGAAAATTATCCAAGCCAGGCTTCAGCAATATGTGAACCGTGAACTTCCAGATGTTCAAGCTGGTTTTAGAAAAGGCAGAGGAACCAGAGATCAAACTGCCAACATCCACTGGATCATCAAAAAAGCAAGAGAGTTCCAGAAAAACATCTATTTCTGCTTTATTGACTATGCCAAAGCCTTTGACTGTGTGGATCACAATAAACTGTGGAAAATTCTGAAAGAGATGGGAATACCAGACCATCTGACCTGTCTCTTGAGAAACCTGTATGCAGGTCAGGAAGCAACAGTTAGAACTGGACATGGAACAACAGACTGGTTCCAAATAGGAAAAGGAGTACGTCAAGGCTGTATATTGTCACCCAGCTTATTTAACTTATATGCAGAGTACATTGTGAGAAACTCTGGGCTGGAAGAAACACAAGCTGGAATCAAGATTGCCGGGAGAAATATCAATAACCTCAGATATGCAGATGACAGCACCCTTATGTCAGAAAGTGAAGAAGAACTAAAGAGCCTCTTGATGAAAGTGAAACAGGAGAGTGAAGAAGTTGGCTTAAAGCTCAACATTCAGAAAACTAAGATCATGGCATCTTGTCCCATCACTTCATGGAAAATAGATGGGGAAACAGTGGAAACAGTGTCAGACTTTATTTTGGGGGGCTCCAAAATCACTGCTGATGGTGATTGCAGCCATGAAATTAAAAGATGCTTACTCCTTGGAAGGAAGGTTGTGACCAACCTAGATAGCATATTTAAAAGCAGAGACATTACTTTGCCAACAAAGGTCCATCTAGTCAAGGCTACGGTTTTTCCAGTGGTCACATATGGATGTGAGAGTTGGACGGTGAAGAAAGCTGAGCGCCGAAGAATTGATGCTTTTGAACTATGGTGTTGGAGAAGACTCTTGAGAGTCTCTTGGGCTGCAAGGAGATCCAACCAGTCCATCCTAAAGGAGATCAGTCCTGGGTGTTCATTGGAAGGACTGATGTTGAAGCTGAAACTCCAATACTTTGGCCATCTCATGTGAAGAGGTGACTCATTGGAAAAGACCCTGATGCTGGGAAGGATTGGGGGCAGGAGGAGAAGGAGACGACAGAGGATGAGATGGTTGGATGGCATCACCGACTCGATAGA
The DNA here is from genome assembly GCA_024291935.2 of Okapia johnstoni. Lineage (NCBI taxonomy): Eukaryota > Metazoa > Chordata > Mammalia > Artiodactyla > Giraffidae > Okapia > Okapia johnstoni. Next base: position 30,528,404 of record CM044326.1, read on the forward strand.
CATGGGTTTGGGTAAACTCCGGGAGTTGGTGATGGACAGGGAGGCCTGGCGTGCTGCAATTCATGGGGTTGCAAAGAGCCGGACACGACTGAGTGAACTGAACTGAACTGAACTGATGATTGTGCTTATTTTGATTAGTCCCTGCCTGCTAAGAGCGCATCCCTGAATATTTTCCCCCATGAAATGTTACACATGGCACGTGTCCTAAGTTCTGGAGTACAGGAAAGTTTTTTTCTGTTGTCTTCATGCATGAGCACACCTGGCAGATGGTGGGAATTTTAGGTCACAGCTGTAATCTCGCAAAATTATGTAGAAGTGTGATTCCCAAAATGTGTTCCATAGAGCACCCATCTTTCCATACAGTCAGTGGAAAAGGGTTTCATTGCTAAGTAAACTTGGAAGACTGTGCTCGCAAATATTACTGATTTCACAAATGTTTTCCAAGCCCTGAGAAAGCCTCAGTATAGGATCTTCATTCTGCATCTCCCAAGTCAATTTTATGGCAGAAGCTTTTTTCTCCAGTATAACTGAGACATGGGACCCTTTGCTGCAGTGCTACAGTGCTTGTGTCCAGACACACCTCTCCTCAAGCAACACAATATGAAGCAACTGTATGGGACTAAAAATAACTGCATGCATTGCAGTTGGGACAAATTCTGGACAAAAGACACAAAGAGACCAAAAACCCAACTGTCATTTTGAAGAACCTGGAACAAAAACAGTGTGTCAGGAGCAAAAATAGGGTACTGCACGTGCCCACTGCACTCAACATCACCAAAGGAGTGGGTAAAACACCTAAGCCACCCCTCCGGCCTGACCCCTGGACACACCCCTACCCTCATCCTGTATAAGGAACAAATTGGCACCCTGCTTTATGGAGCAAGTGAACAAGGGAAACTTACTTGTTCTTAATCTCACTTGTTGCAGCAAGGGCCCCAATAAAGCTTTGAATTTCTTGTCTGGCCTCTAGTCAATTTCTGTTGATTGGGGAAGGCCAAAAACCCTGGTTGGTAACATAAGTACTTCTCAACATTCCATGGAATGGAATTTCTCTTCCAATTAAACATGTTTCCAGAATGTTATAGATGTTTCTCCCATTTTCCCCCTGTGTATGGGTGCTTATAAGATTACTTTGTTGTTATTCAGTTGCTAAGTCGTGTCCAACTCTTTGTGATCCCGTGGACTGTAGCCCGCCAGACTCCATGACGTTCTCCAGGCAAGAATACTGGAGTTGGTTGCCATTTCCTTCCCTGGGGGATCTTCTTGACCCAGGGATCTAATCCATGTCAAACCTGTGTTGCCTGCATTGACAGGCAGATCCTTTACTGCTGAGCCACCAGGGAAGCCCCATAGAATTATTTCTTTACCCTTAAAATGGACAAAATCCTGCATAGTATTTCTAAGTTTTTTTTTTTTTTTTAATTTGATGTAGATCAAAAGGAACCTTTTAAATGTTTAAGCTCGGGCTTCCCATCAGGAGTATCGTCTCCTTTTTTGATTCTTGCTTTTGTTTCATTTGCTCGGTTTCTCCTTCGGGCCTCTGTGTCTACTGTGGTCTCCCCCTTTGGTTTTATTCCTTTGGGCTTTTCCTCAGCCTGTTCAGAGGACTTAGGTCTGTTTCCGCATTTACAGATTCAGTCTTCTGTAGTTTCGATTCTGTCTATTACCATCATAATGCAGTTTTAAATCTGCTGCTGCCTTTGTAGTTTCTTTACAGCCTTTCTTTCTTTTCTTTCTGTTTCTCTTCTATATGGTTTGCCTGTGATTTCCACCTGCCTCTCAGCCAGCAGCCATCTCATTTCATTCTTCCCATTTGTATTTCAGCTGTCCTTTCTTAGAGTTTGTGTTTTGATTATATGAAGTGCATACAAAGCAGATGTGGTCTGAAAGTTATTTGTGTATCTGTGATAAATCATCTTCAAAGGAATGGTTTTTCTCTGCCCTTTGAAGGACTTGTTCTTTCCCTTCATGATACAGAATCTTTTCAAAGACTCTGTGTGTTTGCAAGCATATGTGTGTGCATGTGGGTGGGTGTTTGCTTTTACTCCTCCTTAAAAAAATCAGTGTTTTGTTAAACCTTATTATTTTCCCCCAAACAAGAGGGAAATAATTGCATTTTTTAGCTCACCATTCACCTGGATATTTTTCCAGGTCCTGTCATCTTTTAGGTTGAAGGAGTGGTTAATACCAACTCATGTCACCAACTGGCTTTGAACACAAATTGTCTTTGTCATTATGTGCCCCCGCTCATCTCCAGAGTTGACTTGCAGGTCTCACTGGCTGTAAGGTGTGTATGTGTGTGTGTGTGTGTGTGTGTGTGTGTGTGTGTATCTTTGTATTTGTCCTGTTCTTTCTCTACTCAAGTAGAGCCTTCCAAGGGCTATTACCAGCTCAGGGATCTAGTTAGGGGAAAGGAGTGGGAATTGGCAGTGACCCAGTGGGGAATCTTGCATCTGCACCAGGGGCCAGCAATATGCCAGGCTCCTCCACTAGGTAATTGATGCAACCTTGACAAGACTTGAACTCATCCTGTCAAGGAAGAAGAAACGTGGTATCAGGGAGAAACCGATTCAGGGAGGAAGGCTTCCCCAAAGTCTTCCAGTCAGCTCCTCCCAAATGCTATTGATCCACAGCCCTGAAAGAGCCTCTGAATGACATATTCTCGGCAAGCCCCATGTCCCACCACCTGCTCTCCAATTCAGGCACAGTTGGCAAACACCACCAGGATCTCATCTACTTATTTCTCTTGAAGGATGTTTACCTTTCTCAGAAACTGGTGTTGTGAACCAGCCTTTGGGGGGGTCTCCCTTCAATCCCAATGGTGCGTGTTTTCCACAGATCCCCAGCATTCCTGCCATGGAAATGTGCTTCCCCTGTCTTCCAGGCTGACTCAGGGCTTACCTTTATTTATTTATTTTAACTAAAAAAAATTTAAGGGGACTTCCCTGGTGGTCCAGTGGTTAAGAACCTGCCTTCCAGATGGTATGGAGATTCCTTTAAAACTAGGAATAAAACCACCATATGATCCAGCAATCCCACTCCTAGGCATATACCCTGAGGAAATAAAAATTGAAAAAGACACATGTACCCCAATGTTCATTGCAGCACTCTTTACAATAGCTAGAACATGGAAGCAACCTAGATGTCCATTGACAGATGAATGGATAAAGAAGTTATGGTATATATACACAATGGAATATTACTCAGCCATAAAAAGGAATGCATTTGAGTCAGTTCTAATGAGGTGGATGAAACTAGAGCCTATTATACAGAGTGAAGTAAGTCAGAAAGAGAAAGATAAAAATTGTATACTAATGCATATATATGGGATCTAGAAAGATGGTACTGAAGGACTTATTTGCAGGGCAGCAGTGGAGAAACAGACATAGAGAATAGACTTATGGACACAGGAAGAGGGGAGAAGAGGGTGAGATGTATGGAGAGAGTAACATGGAAACTTGCATTACCATATGTGAAATAGATAGCCAAGAGGAATTTGCTGTATGTCTCAAGGAACTCAAACAGGGGCTCTGTATCAACCTAGAGGAGTGGGATGGGAAGGGAGATGGGAGGGAAGTTTAAGAGGAAGGGGATATATGCACACCTGTAGATGATTCAGGGCTTCCCTTGTAGCTCAGCTGGTAAAGAGTCTGCCTGCAATGCAGGAGACCTGAGTCCGATCCCTGGGTCGGGAAGATCCCCTGGAGAAGGAAATGGTAACCCACTCCAGTATTCTTGCCTGGAGAATCCCATGGACAGAGGAGCCTGGCAGGGTACAGTCCATGGGTTCACAAGAGTCGGGCACAACTTAGCGACTAAACTGCCACTATAGCTAATTCATGTTGAGGTTTGACAGAAAACAACAAAATTCTGTAAAGCAATTATCCTTCAATTAAAAAAAAAAAAAAAGAATCTGCCTTCCAGTGCAGGGGACACGGGTTCGATCTTTGCTAAGGGAACTAAAATCTCACATGCAGTGGGGCAGCTCAGCCCATGCACCACAAGTAGAGAGAGGTCCAGGCATGCAAGGAAGGATCCCACATGCCACAGCTAAGACCCAACGCAACCAAAAATAAAAATAAATAAATACAATATTAAAAAACTTCCAATATGTTTATTTATTGAGCTTTTCCTTCTTCTGTATTCTTTTGATCAGCTGGGCTCTGGGAGGAAAGAGAGCCCTGCACCAGCATACCTGGATGCTGTGTGGGACTTGTCCTGTCCTGGATGCAGCTAAGACCCAAAACTAAGTATGAAAGACACAAGGAACCTGTGTGCCTACATTCACAGAGCCTCCAGTGAGCGGCCAGGAGCTCACAGAATCTCCCCTCTGCAGGGTTTGCAAGGGGGCTGGACTGGCTCTTCTCTCATCAGCACCACGGCTGCCCACAGTGACTGGAAGAGGAGTTGACACGGGGGAGAGTCATTTGCCAGGTGGGGAGTGCAGCGCATCTGGCAGAGGGTCCACTCTTCCCTCTTGAGGGGGAGATGGGGAGGGTGTTTTTCCTCCCCAGGGCCACAGGGAATCTCTTGTAAGGCGAGATCAACATGTTATCCCCCAGGTGGGTGTCTGCTTTGTCTGTGGGCTCTGTGATGAACCTCTGGGCCGCCTTAGGAGAGGAAGGGGAAATAAGAGACAGATGGCGGGGTGGGAAGAGAGTGCAGAGGGAGGCAGCTGAGCTCAAACTGAGTGCTGGTGCTGCTGCCTTGCCCAGGAGGGCCTCGCTCACAGGCTTCAAGGAATGCACAGGCCTTCCAGAGGGACTCAGCTACCTTCAAACAGAGGATGGGTCGAGCAGCCAGAGAAGCAGTGACAATCCAGCCAGGAGAGGACAGGCTTGTGAGACTTGCTTCCACAACCCTCTCCCGGCCCCCCAGCCTCAGAGATCCCCAGAAGAGGGAGGAGGAGGTTGGGTGTAGGGCCAGATTCCCCTTCACCCTGGGCCATGCAGCTGGGGTCTGAACTCTGCTGGAGGAGGTGAAGAGGTCTGAGTGTTGACTGCAGAAACGAGACTGTTCCAATAGACCAACATGGCTGGGGAGCAGGGCGGTGCAGCCAAGATGTCATTAAGAGCCCTGCCACCCAGTGGGACATGGGGTTTCGACAGGACACAGCTGGGTGTGGGGGCCGGGAGGAGGTTGGTTATTAGAAGACAATTTCATGTTTATACTCCAACAGATTGAGACCCTGCAACGAACGTGCTACACTTGAAAAACCCTTTCTTAAAAGCAAAAGGGGGAAAAAAAACAGCTTTGGAACATTTTGGGAGTAGGGAATGTAAAGAAGTAGGGCATGGGAGCTTCTGTGAGTGAGGATGAAGAGGGAAGGCCATCGGCAGGGGACTGAGGGGGTCAAGGAGCACGTCTTTGTCCTTTTGCTTTCAGGGGATAGAAGTCCAACTCATGCTTGCTTCTGAAGAAGTGGGGCTTTAAAGGGGGGATCCTGGAGCATCTCATGGAGTCCAATAGTTGAGCTGGGGGAGGGGAGGTGACAAAGGTGGGCATGAATGACACCAAAACCAACCCTCTCCCAGTCCTCACTCTTTGCTTCCTGCTGTAGGTCAGCCCCATTCTTTGCTCTCGCTGTACACAGGTTTGGTCCAAAAGACAGAAAATATGGCCACTCACAGCTTCCAAGCATTATAACATGGAGACTGTGTCCCGAGAACCAACTCTTGGTGGCTCCAAGTCTAAAATCCCAGAGGATGACCTCACTGGCCAGGCCAGGACAGTGGACAGTCAGCCTGGCCGGGAGGGCAGCTCCACAGAGGAGCAGGGAAGGCCCCTCCCAGGAGAAAGAGGATCGGTGCCGTAAGGCAGTCACAACTGGTGTTCCCAGTGAAAATCAGACTAACACCATGTCCTCTGTAAGAAGGAGGTTCTGATGACCCCACCATCCCTCCACCTGCCAGGGTGCCATGCAAGTTGCAGAGGTTCTGATGGTACTGTGGCCTTCAGCCCTCGTGAAACCCATGGCGAGGGAAGTAACCTCAGAAATCATGATAGCTGGCATTTATTGCCTGCTTACTGTGTGCCAGCCCCTGGGCTGTGCTCTGTATGGATTTTCATTGAATCCTCAGGGCAGCTGTATTATTTCCATCCATATAGAGGTCGAGGAGGCAGAGGTTAAGTTGGAAAGGTTAGGAACCCAAGGCCCTGTGGCTAGTGGAGGCCAATCCTGGCCCTCTGCCCAGGTCTGTCTGGCTTCCAAATCCACAAATTTTTACCATTCAGCTCTCCTGCCTCTAAGACTGAAGGTCTGGGATGTAGCATTTTCAGAGAAAGTAGAAAAGTCTTCCAGGCCTGGGATATGGTTCTGTCGTGTAAACCTTCAGCCGTCACAACCAGAGCGTGAGAAGCTTTCTGGGGACTGGTTGTGTCACCACAAGGTCTCCAGGAGGTCGTGATGAGCATCTGATGAGCATCTCACAGGCTGTGAGCAGCTGCTATGGTTGATGGAGGGGCTACAGAGCCAGATCCTCCATCCTGATGGTTTTGAGGACAGGATGGGTCCAGGCTCCACTCCTCCCTTCTTATTTTGTCCCTCTTCTCCTTTCTCTTCCCTTCCGTTTTTCCATATTCCTGCACTAGAGGGAGGGGAGTTTCCCCAGGCACCCAGAGCTTATTACTCAGGCTCTAGTCACTGACTCACTGGAAAAGACCCTCTTGCTGGGAAAGATTGAAAGTGGGAGGAGAAGGGGCTGACAGAGGATGAGATGGTTGGATGGCATCGCCGACTCAATGGACATGAGTTTGAGTAAGCTCCCGGAATTGGTGATGGCCAGGGAAGCCTAGCGTGCTGCAGTCCATGGGGTCGCAAAGAATCTGACAAGACTGAGCTGAACTGAGCTAGATGTAGGCTGTAGGCATCGCTGTTGTTAGCAGAGGGCGCCAAAGCCTCTTCACACATCCAAGGCCCAGGCCTGGCCCAGGAGGGGAGAGCAGAGAGGCAGACTGGCAGAGGGGTGGTCATTGCATGCTCCCTGCCTGTTGCTCTTGCCTCAGTCAGCCTGTCTTCTGATTGCCTCTACGCAGAACCGATAAATGTGCACATGCCTTCCTGTGCGTGTGTGTGTGTGCGTGTGTGTGTGCGCGTGTGCATGTGCACATCTGGTTTTCCTGGTGTCCAAGAGGAAGTCTAAGGTCAGGGCATAGAGACAGATACTCTGTCCATAACAAGCCACTGATTTTACAGACTTCAATAACACCATTTTCTGGGCAGTCATTATAATTCTTGTTTCCGTCCTACCATGGGACAGGCCAAGAATGACTGCATGAAGGGAGGGGAAAGAACTGTTATCCAGCTCTCTGTACCACGTCTTGGCTAGAAGCTTTGCACCTATTATCCTGGTTGGCCAGTCCCAACAGTCATGTAAGCCAGGCAATATTAGTCCCATGATACAGATGAGGTGGCTCAGGGAGGTTAAGTAACTTCCCTGAGGTCACACAGCTAGGAAGTGGAGAAGGTGAGATTTGAACCGTTGTCTGTCTGATTCCAAAGTCCATGCCAGTTTCGCACCTAAAGCTGCCCTCTCACACTTGTGGTTTCTTTACATGCAGACACCCTCCTGGCCTCTACCTACCCCCTACCCCAGCAAAAAAAATGCGCTTGAGAGCAGTCAGTGAAATTCCAGGAGCAGCAGCTGGCTTGTGGCTGGAATGACTGAGAAATGAATGTTGATAGATAGAGTGGTGGCTTCTGGGATTCAAGAAATAAGGGGCTATATTTAGCTGTTAGCTGTGGGCTAGTTAGCTGATGGGGAGTGAGGAACAAGATTGGCTTGGAGGAGAGAGAGAGAAATAAAGAATGAATGGGAATGAGGTGCCAGCTGCCTGGCCTGGCTCCTCACCCTCAGAGTTGGGTCTCTGTGGCCAGCTTTGTATGGAACCATAGCTGGTTGGGGTCTCTTCATGAAGGGAAGTCCTAACTTTATCAGGGCTGGTGGGACAGAGAACAGGGCTTGCCGAGTTGGATCTGCCAGGCCTTTCAGACTGTCTTCTCCACATACGTGATATTGGTCCATGAGCCGTTCCAGCTAGGGGTGTGGGGGTCCATAGACTAACACTGGCACAGCCCAGCTCCAAAGCACTGCAACAGCCTCCTGGATGGGTTGGGGTTAGGTCTGTCCCTTAGAGTCGTGTGACCTCAGGTGCCCCCTCACAGGCCGGGACGTCCCTCTCGTTTCTCACAAGGGGACATCAAGGCACTTGCTCTGGTGTGCCTGGGGTTTGGTTTCCCCAGTCTGCTTCCTGGAGGAACAGAGAGAGAAGTTCCTGCCTTCTCCTCACATGTCTGTGGTTCTGTCCCCCTCTGCCCTCCTCCTCAACCCACTTTGTCCCCTCCTTGTGTAAGCGCTGGGGCTGGTCCCCATCCTTCTCCTCAAACCGCTCTGCCCCCGACTCCTCTCTGAGATTTCACTCAATCAAAGAGCAAGGCCGAGTGTACTAACGATTTGAGTGGTGGACCTCGAAGAGGGTCTTATATCCCCACTTGAGATGCATTACTTTCCACCCTTCTCCACACTTAGGTCCCCATTTGCCTACCCAGATCCTTCAAGGTGGGCAGCACCGAGGGCCACCAGGCACTGGGGCGCAGCTTCCCAAGAAGGCCATGGAGAGTTATAAATAACAATGACACTTTTCTATGTAGAAGTAGCACCAGGGTGTGGGGAGGGGAAGCTGGGACAAATTGGGAAAGTAGGTTTGACATAGATACACTACCCCGTGTAAATTAAATAGTAGTGGGAAGCAGCTGTGTAGCACAAGGAGCTCAGATCTGTGCTCTGTGATGACCTAGGGGGGTGGGATGGAGGGCCGTGGCTGGGAGGGAGGCTCAAGAGGGAGAGGACATATGTGTCCTTACAGCTGATTCCCAGGTGGTGCTAGTGGTAAGGAACTCGCCTGCTAATTCAGGAGACATAAGAAACACAGGTTCGATTCCTGGGCCGGGAAGATCCCCTGGAGGAGGAAATGGCAATCCACTCCAGTATTCTTGCCTAGATAATCCCATGAACAGAGAAGCCTGGCGGGATACGGTCCATAGGGTCACAAAGAGTTGGACACAATGGATGCATCCATGCATGCATAGCTGATTCACACTGTTGTAAAACAGAAACTATCACAACACTGTAAAGCAATTATACTCCAATAATAAAAAAAAAAAGAGAAGTAGCGCCACGAACCTTCTGGGACTCTGAGTATGAGCAGCTGAACAAGAGAGGCCCCAAAGCCAGAGCTTAGGACATCTGCCTGTGCCTGACCCCCACCCTGGCCACACTGCAGGTAGCACATAGCCAGTTACTTCCCTTGCTGGGCCTGGATTCCCTTGCCCGAGTTCTCTTCCCTTCAGACCACGCTGCCTTGAGGAGAGGTGCTGGGTCCCCCAGGACAGGCCCCAGCAAGTCCACACAGACCCCGTGCTGCCTGCTTGACTGCCCCCATGGATTCTACTCTGAGTTTCCCCTGGGGCGCTCACAGCCAGGACCTGGAGCACCTGCTATAAATCCACAGAGTAATCCGATTTCAGTTCACCTGGGAGCCATAGCTTGCTGGGGACAGAGCTGGTAAGTGAAGGCACCGGTGGCTTTCTGAGGAGGAAAAGAAGCTCTGGTCTGTAGCAGTTGCCAACTTCCATGCAATAAATACTGCCCCCGCCCCCATGACCGATTTCAGGCTCCCAACATGAAGCACAGAGTGCAGAATTGGGAAGAGATGTGGAAACGTGTTTTTTCGAGCCAGCACCAACCCATTTCCGCACTCCATCCGGCCAGGGGAAAGGCATGAATCCAGGGACCCTAACCTCAAGGATGTGATGGCTTCCGCCCGGCAGGAGCCAGCGAACAGACCCTTAAATCTTTGTGTTCCTCCCTCAGATTGACTTAACAAGGAAGAATAAAAGCTCAAGAGTGCGTTTGTGAGGGAATCTCTTTCCAAAACAATCAGACCACTTAGCAATTTAGTCGCTTAAATATTTTTTACCTAATTTAAAAATTGCTCATCCTATAAGTAATTGGACCACATGTTATTGAATTAGAGGGATTTAGTACCTAAATTGGAGAAGGCAATGGCAACCCAGTCCAGTACTCTTGCCTGGAGAATCCCATGGACAGAGGAGCCTGGTAGGCTGCAGTCCATGGGGTCGCTAAGAGTCAGACACGACTGAGTGACTTCACTTCCACTTTTCATTTTCATGCATTGGAGAAGGAAATGGCAACCCACTCCAGTGTTCTTGCCTGGAGAATCCCAGGGACTGGGGAGCCTCGTGGGCTGCCGTCTCTGGGGTCGCACAGAGTCAGACACGACTGACGTGACAGCAGCAGCAGCAGTACCTAAATTGAGAGGTTCTCTGGTGGCTCAGCGGTAAAGAATCTGCCTGCAATGCAGGAGAACTGGGTTCAATCCCTGGGTCGGGACGATCCCCTGGAGAAGGGCATGGTAACCCACTCTAGTATTCTTGCCGAGAATTCCAGGGCCAGAGGAATTCTCGGACACGACTGAGTGAATGACTAAGCAGAAGCAGCAGCAGCAGCAGCAGTGCCTAAATTGAAGACGCAGTCAACATTTGCATCTTTGAGTTGAGTAGCTGATTCACACTTGGCTGGTGTAGGGGCAGGGGGACCTGGTTCTCTGGCAAGCTGCCCTCGCTCACCTGGAGCCCAATACCTGGAGCAGGTTTCATGGTCAGCTAGGGCTGAGCCTGTGCACCTTCCTTGGCCCTCTCATGCTGCTGTCTGTGCTTATCACTCCCCAGTTTTCACCTCTGTCCCTAGATTCTTCCATTTCTGCCCTTGACTTTCTCCATTTTGGTCTGTCCTCCTCTCAGTTCTGCCTCTGTCTCCATTCACCTTACCCCACTCTGTCTTCCTCACTTCTTTTGTGCTTTTTGTTTGTCTGTATTTGCTTTATACTTCAATGTCTCTTCCCTTCTTGTCTCTGCTGTCTGTTTTTCTTGGCCTCTCTCTCTTACACACACACACACACACACCCCTGGCCCTGTCTTCTAGCCCCAGTTCCTCCTTGTTTTGGTTCCCCGGCTGCATGCTGGTCCTGTCCACATCCACCTTGGTACTCTATGGCCTGATTAGCCTCCCTCCCCCTGGCTGATCTGCCTTGCCTCTTGAGGGAAGATCAGAGCCAGAACCTGTGCTATGAACCCCTCTACACACTCAGGATTTCATTACGCCTGGGAGCCACAGATGGTTGGGGTGGGGATGGGGCACAAGCAGTGGAGGCTCTCTGAAGAAGATGAAATCCTTGTTTGGTAGCATTTCCGATTTCCATGGTGTAGATACTCTCGTCGTGGTTGGTTCCAAGCTATCGATGCAATGATGATGCATTGGGAAGAGATGCACAAGTTGGTTTCTCTGAGCCAGTGTGAGCTGATTTCACCATACCAGCAGGCGATGGGGTGGAAGGAGATTCCACAGGACCTGGCGGGGGCTGCTAACAGGGCTGACCACAGAGCAGCCCACCACCGCCTTCCCATGGTGAGGTCTCACTGGGCCTAATGGGGCTCCGCTCTGGCTGACACCCGACTCCATCCTGGCCACTACTTCCTTGAAGCTGGCTTCACAGTACGCTCACCTTAGGGTGGGGCAGGGAGCCTGAGGATTGACTTTCATAGTCACCAAGGAAAGCTTCCAAGATGAAATGCCTGCATTGAGCTTAAGGCAGAGGGACAAGAGCGTACGGAAGGGCATTACCAGCAGAAGTCATGAGCCAGACTCTGTGTGTGTGTGTGTGTGTGTAGGGGGCAGGGACATAGCTGCTGTGGGTGGTATTGGTGATCAGGAGCAGTTCAGTGTTGCCAGAGCATGAAGTTTGAGGCTGGAGGTGAGAAGTGGTGCAGGAGAGGCAGACATGGATGAGGGTCATGGAGGGCTCTGAAGACTGAGTGAAAGAACCCGGTCTTTCCGGAAGGCAGTGAGGAGAGTAAGGTGATCTGTTGTCTTAGTTTGGTTTCCTTTAGACAAGGATTTGGGTGAAGTCATTTGTTTTTCAGGTGATTCCAGGAATCAGGTGAGGGATAGGGAAGTAGACAGGATGGAGATAAGTGGAGAAAGCGTGTGTTAATGAGAAGGCTACTACTGTGGGCAATCAGGACCCCAGCCGAGTGGGGTCCCTGTGAACATGCCCCAGAATTGTCTAATTGAGGGTGTAAAGCAGGGGTATTAATCCACCGTGACTCGTCCCTTGTTGGTGGAAGGTTTCTTTTGGGGTGTCAACGCCCTGCGTTCCAGTCTGACCCACGTCGGGGCCAAGTTCAGTCCTGGGTCAGACAATGCCCTTATGAAGAGAGACAAGAGAGCCTGGGTCCCTGGGCTGAGGGCCTGGGTCCCAGGCCAGGAAGCAGCAGAGAAGCCTGTTCTGGCCAGAGCCGTTGGACGGCTGCCTCTGTATCAGGCTGCACCGGGGCTGTTAGTGACTCTGGGGAGGGAATTTCAGAGGGATAAAGGGGCAGCAGCCAGAGAGGACTAACATACGGGGAGAATGAGAGTTGGTACAGAGAACATAAACTACTCCAAAAAGCACAGATAATGGGGGAACTGTTGCAAGGCCTGTGGGGCTGGGGGAAAGGTGAGCCGCATGTGGACAGGGGATTTGCTCAGAGCCCGGGGGAGCAAGCAAGTGGCCTGGAGGGAGCAGCCACATCCACTCTACCTGCTGCCAGACCTGGGCTGATGGAAGTGTGCGTGTGGCCTCTGCAGAGTCCTCCAGACTCAGCCCGGGCACTAGCTGACACCTTTCACTTCCATATTTCTCCCTGGGTGTCACAGGTTGGCTCAGCACGACTGGTTCTGCAAGCATTTATTGGATTGATGGGAAGCAGACAGGCCTCTCCTCTCCTGGGAGCAGACCCCACGTTAGGCATCAAGGGGGTGAGAAAAGGAGAAGGACCTTCCTGTCCGCATAGTCTGGGAAAGTTACACCTGTGCAATGACAGATACAGGCAGTGAACTGGGGCAGGTACCAACAGAGGTGTCAGGGAGCATGTAAGTTGGAGAGGAGATGGCTGTTCTGCCTGGGCTGGGACAACCAAGCCTTGAGTGATGAGGGATATTTAGAGGTAGAGAAAAGAGGGGTCAGGCATTCCTGGACCTCAAAGACTTCCTAGCCTGTTTACCCCTTCCTGGTAACTGAATATCACATACCTTCAAGACTAGGGACCCACTGGCTACAGAAGCCATCCTTTCATAGCCAGACCCCAGTCACCATCTTTTGATGGATCAAACTGCCCTTGCTGGGGATAGACACAGAGGGTGTTTGGAAGGAGTTGAGGAGTGTCACACAGGGCGTCCAGCCTGTGTGTTCCTTCTTCCTTTGAAGAAGGCTGCTTTCTTCGGTTCAGTTTCTTGGTGTTGTAGGCTGAACAGCAGCTCCCACCCAAAAATGTGTGTGCTGTGTGCTCAGTTGCTTCAGTTATATCCGACTCTTTGCAGCCCTATGGACTATAGCCCACCAGGCTCCTCTGTTCATGGATTCTCCAGGCAAGAATACTGGAGTGGGTTGCCATGCTCTCCTCCAGGGGATCTTCCTGACCCAGGGATTGAACCCGCATCTCCTGCATTGCAGGCGGATTCTTTACTCACTGAGCCACTTTGGAAGCCCCTGCCTAAAGATATCAACATCCCAATACCCAGAACCGGGATGTTACCTTACATAGCAAAAGGGACTTTGCAGATGTGATTAAATTAGGGTTCTTGAGATGGAGAGATTATGCTGGATTATCAAATGGACATCCCAAGGGTCTTTATGAAAGGGAGGTAAGAAAGTCCAAGGAGGAAGTAGGAAGCAGAGATTGGAGTGATATGAGAAAGGGGCTACCAGCCAAGGAATTCAGGCAGCCTCCAGAACCAAGAGAAGACAAGGAATCAAATTCTCCTCTGGAGCCTCCAGGAGAAACCAGCCCTGCCTACACCTTGACTTTAGCTCAGTGAGACTGAATTTGGACTTCTTGCCTCCCGAGCTGTAAGAGAATAAATGGGTGTTGTTTGAAGCCAAGTTTGTGGTGATCTGTTTCAGCAGCTAGAGGCAATGAATATGCCTGGGAGGCAGAGTTGTCAATAAAGATTTGCATGTAGGGGTTTGAGTGGCAGTGCCCCTCACCTGTAGGGAGTGATGGAAGCAGAGGTGGGCAGAGCAGGCTCCCAAAATGCTATGGAGTCACAGACAGTCACCAGCTACAGAGCGTCCTTAAAATTCTCCCACAGCTGGTCCTCCCAACACAACCTGTGAACAACCCTGAGGATGTCTACCCTCCCCATCTTCATTACTGGTATCCTGGTACTGTGTCCTGCGGTTCCTCTGCTCTATGGGGACTGTGCTGTGTATAGGAATAACAGGGATAAGATCACGTGCTAAGCATTAAGCAGTTTCAGAAAGTACTTTTGTTTCTCTGCATTTTTCATTATTTTGGATCATTTGCAAAGCTATAGAAATCATTTTAAAGAGAACAAGTCTTTTGTTTAATTACAATTCTAACAATTATCTCCATTTCAGAAGAATTCTGTCTAGTTTTCTCCCAAAATGTGTAGTGCTCCACACTATTTGAAATCACAGTGAATGTGCATTTTTGAATATCCTGCCTTCTTCAAGTCACATTATATTGCATTTCTGACTAGATTTGAAGTTAGGACTCCAAAGCTCTGAAGCAAAAGGAGCAGGAATTGTTGGCAGTCCCTCGGTGGCTGCGGAGGCAGGAGAGTTACTTCAAATGGGGGAGCCAGGCAGGAAGGCCTGTCTTCCTTGTCTCCTATAAAGTCTCTTTGATGAACTGTAGCCCGCTGTTCACCTTTGGCACTTATCAGATTTCCTGGTCCTGGTTCCAGTGGTAGGCGGTGATGAGCATCAAGTACGTGGCAAAGAACTTCAACAAAAGCATTTGTTGGGTTGAAATTAAGCCTGGCTTAATTTCAAAAATCCTGGCTAGGATTCTATAGAAAGCTGGGGTCACTCTGAAGTTAGTGAGGTTGGGTTTCAGTGCACCCAGAGGTGGCTCTAGGGCCAGGTTTGGCTGAGGCCCAAGGCTCCCTTTCCCGGGCTGGAGAGGCCCTGTCCTATACTGGCATCTCATTCAACGGCCTGAGGCCTTTCATTTAGTGTGGACGAGTTAGTTAGACCTGAGACTCCAGAGAGCTGCAGGCTCGTGAGGCTTCCCACTTTGTCCTAAGACCTTGGGCACAGGAGAGTTCAGTGGTTTTTTTAATCACAAACATGATTTTGTTGTCGGTAAGAAGGTGGAGGGGACAGAGACTGCTAGGAGCCATGGGACTGGAGAATCACCTTTAGGGACACCTCTGATGAACTGATATTGGTTTGTCTGTGATATGGCTCCTTTGGGAAAGAAGAAGGTGGATGAAAAGTTAGAATAGGAGGAGAAGAGGAGAGGGCAGTCTCTTCCATGAAGTGTGGCTCTGTTAATTGCTGCAGCTTTCTCTGTTAGTTAGATGGATGAGGAAAGGTCAAAGCCGTGTTGCTGTGGGTCCAAATTTTGGGGAGGAAAATGCTTTCACCAAGGGAAATGGTAAAGGCTCTAGGAACTGGAAGTTGTGACTATCACCTAGCCCTTTTGGGCTCCTCATATCAGTGGATCAACAGGCAAAGAAAGGAGGTACTATGCTGGCTCAAGTAACTGACCCTGATCCCATGGGAGGCTAGGATTCCTGCTATACAAAGAGGGAAGAGAAGAGTATGACGAGCCCAGGAGATTCGCTGGGGGCATCCCTTATACTTTTGTGCTCAGTGATAATTATAAATGGGCAACGGCAACCACTCAAACCTGACAAATAGAAGGCAACTGAAGACTCAGCCCCCCTCAGGGTTAGAGGTCTGGGTCACCCCAGCAAACATACAACCCAGACTAACACAAACTTTGGCCAAAGGGGAGGGAAATCTAGAATGGGCAGTAGAGGGGTCAGATGAGAAATATCAGTTAAGACCTGGAGACAGCTGCAGCGGAGGAGCCTGTAGCTTGATTTGCCAACCCTCCATAAGTCTTTTTAGGAGACTGTGATTGGTTATTGCATTGAAGATTTGAACTTGTACCTTCACTCTCAGGAAAGAAGGATGGGCATCTTGTTCTCAGGCAAGATCGAGGTACTGTAAGAAGGTGCAAATGGGACTTCCCTGGTGGTCCAGTTGCTAAGACTCTGAGCGGCCAGTTCAAAGGGCCTGGGTTCGATCCCTGGTCAGGGAACTAGATCCCACAGGCTGCAACTAAAGATCCCATATGCCTCAACTAAAGAGTCTGCACGTGGCAAATAAGATCCCATGTGCTGCAACTGATACCTGACGCAGACAAAATAAATATTAACAAAAAGAAAGTAAAGGTGGATTTGAGTGGCATAAGAAAGGCTTCATCAGGACCATTTTGTCTATTACCTCTGATCAGCTCAATCAGTTACACTTCCCAGTTCACACCATTCCCATGGGTATAAATCCCAGGCCACCATTACTCTTGCTAAAGACAAAAGAACGTCCATGACAAGGAGACCACCATGTCTGTGCACTGGCCCAGGGGATCTCATGAAGGCTTGCTTAGATTCTTTAGCAGCATCCTGAATGGGCTGAGTGATGCGATCTGGAAGTGCAAGGGTATTTACTCCCCACAGATCAAACCTTGACCGACGGGAGAATGAACAGCTGTATGTGCTTATGTATGGGCAGGTCCATATACGATATTGAGTCAGCAACAGTTAGAATACCTGGGGTTTAGAGCCAGCATATAAAAGAAATAAAGACAGTTATTAATCCTAGCCTCTAAAATTATATTATTACCATAACTATTTGATATTAATTATTTCTAGTTTTCTTCTTACGCATATATCAAATACTTAACCATAATTACAAAAATTGAGATTCTACTATAGAGAGACATTTATATTGTTTTAAAAAGCGTTCTTGCATTGCATTTTCCTACATGATTCAATGTTTTGAAATAAATTCTTAATAAATTCAAAGTATTCAGTCACATGAATTTACTGTTTAAAATTTGTTTCATGGCTGGAAGGCCAGCTTTCTACTATTGAAAATGCTGAGATAAAAATCTTTATTCATAAACTATGGTGTATATCTCCGATTATTTATTAAAGATGACTTTCTGCAAAGGGTTCACTTAATTGAAGGGATTCAGCATCCCCTCAGAAGCGGGGAGTGGTATCCGCCACAGGCTTCCGTGGTGTGTGTGTCCCTGTCTTGCCCATTTCTCTCCTTCAGCCAATCCTTCACCTGGGACTGGAGGCCAAGCAGACTCTAGGCCTTCAGCTTCCTGCTGGTTGGGAGCAGCCGTTTGTGGCTGTGGTTCACCCAGGACTTGTGATGCTGATGCTGTCCCTCCTCTTATCAGCTCCACGTAATCCTTTTGCAGAAGTCAGTGACACAAGATCTTCTCTACATCTCATATCAAAGCTGCATAGATGGTAGATCTTCTCTTATCGAGGTGGACAGTGAGGAGCGCACAGTGTGAATTAGATGCATCTAAACCTGAGGTTCTCAACTGAAGGTGATTCCTGCCCAGCTCGTTCACAACCTGCCCTGACCACCCCCGCCCGCTCAACCTGCCAATGTGAACATCTCCCCTGGGGGACATTTAGCAAAGCCTGGAGACATCTTTGGTTCAGAACTTGGAGGAGAAGGGGTTGTTGATACTGGCACCTAATGGGGAGAGACCAGGGATGCTCTAAATACCCTACAGTTAAGCATGTTCGTAGTGATTCTGAAGAGCCCTAAAGATGAATCACAGTTGATGATGAAGGCAGGAAAGGATCTGCTGTACTTTCTTGTTTAAGGTGGACATAGGGGTCCTGCCTCTCCAGGGAACCCCTTTCTTCTCTTTCTCTCCCTATTGTTCTTCACTGTAGCCTCTCTGTCTCTCACACACACACCACACACTCACCCCTTTCAAGGCTTCTGGAATGCCTGATGCCTGGAGAAGAGAGCAGCAGAGAGAGGAGACACACGCTCAGGTCTGGAAGCCAGGTGTTCACTGAGATTTATTGGGAATTCTGTGACCTGGAGGGGCCTTCCTGAGGATTAGGGACGTGACGGGGCTTTCAGAGGAAAACCAGAGGCAGATCCAGGGTGAGTGGCACAGAGAACCTGCAGGAGTCCCGCTCCGGTTTCCCCTCAGGCTGGCCCAGGTTCCAGGTTAATTCTCGCTCAGGACCTCATCGATCCAGGGCCGGTAATGGGAGATCCGGGTGAAGACGGCGGGGGGCTTCGCGTTGGACTGTCCGTAGGAGACAATGCTCTGGGCCACCCCAGCACACAGAAGAGGGCCCCCCGAGTCTCCCTGTGGGACAGAGAAGGAAAGGGAGAGAGAGAGGTGAGCCAGGGAAACCACCCCCCTCCTCCCTGTGGTCCCAACTCTGAGTTGGTCGGACCTGCCATCAGACTCAGAACACTGGCTCCTCATGAGGTGATGTGTCTCTGATGCTGTTTCCTTTCCTTCCTGGCACCCCCTGACCCTGGGCGGCACCCCCTGACCCTGAGCAGACCCTGGTCAGAGACCACATGGGACCGAGGGAGGAGGATCTGCAGAGGGACAGTCCCAGTCCTCAGACCTGAGGTCTCACACTTTATCACTGGCTGACACTCCAAACTCCATCTGCTTCCAAAGGTGTCTGCACCCTGGACAGTGATTTGGGGGGAAGACCATAGTCTGAGAATCACCTTAAATGCAGATTTTCTGCTCTGGGGATTGCCCACACACAGCTGGAGATTGTGGTCAAAAGCAGTGAAGTGGCTGCAGGCCTGGGGCTGCATGAGTCTCAGCTTTACCTCTTGCAGAGTGCTGGAGGCTGGTTCCTTCACATCTGTTTTACCCCAGCCAGCCACCCGGCACATTCTCCCAGGAGGGATGAAGGTGAATTGGGGTGGAAGGGGGAGGGTCCCCACGGCCAGGGTCAGGTTGGCTTTCTCCTTCAACTGTGAAGGAAATGAGGGCTGTCAGTGATGGAAATGGGCTTGGGGACACGTGGAGGCAACCAGGGAGGGACAGGGCAGCTGCTCCACCTTAGAGCCACTTGCAGAGGCTGAGCTGAGGCGTGCTGGTGAGAGGTTGGGAAAGTGTGAGGGTAGTGGGACCTGAAGGAGAAGCCCAGGAGAACAGGGAGCAGGGAGTGGAGAAGGAAGCCCTGGAGAACAGGGAGCGGGAAGGAAGCCCTGGAGAACAGGGAGTGGAGAAGGAAGCCCTGGAGAACAGGGAGCGGGAAGGAAGCCCTGGAGAACAGGGAGCAGGAAGGAAGCCCTGGAGAACAGGGAGCGGGAAGGAAGCCCTGGAGAACAGGGAGCGGGAAGGAAGCCCTGGAGAACAGGGAGTGGGAAGGAAGCCCTGGAGAACAGGGAGCAGGGAGTGGGGAAGGAAGCCCTGGAGAACAGGGAGCAGAGAGTGGGGAAGGAAGCCCTAGAGGACAGGCAATGGGTAGGGGAAGAATTTGCACCTTCAGTAACATGATGTCGTGGGGACCAATGGAGTGTTCTATTCCGGGTGAGGAAACTGTTCTATGACTTCGAGCCTCTGCCATGTGTCTTCTTTGTCTTCTATGTTATGGGCTCCGAGGGTGACCACCACAGACCTATGTGAGGGAGAAGAAGGACAAGGTGAGACACTGATGGTGGGGTGTCTCCTGAGATATGCCCACTTTGAGAAAGGGCATGGAGTCTCTCCCAGGGTCAGTGATCTCTTCCCACCTCCCTTTTTTGAGCTACTCTTGGTATGGGGAGGGGCTTGGGCTTTACTGAAGGAAGAGCTTTCCCAGGGAACACAGATAATTTCCAGGGCCCTCGGGACCTGCCGGGGAGTGAGCGGGCTGTGGAGGACCCGGGGGACAGGGTAGGTACTTCCTAACCAAGGTGCCCAAATGAGGGCACCTCTCTGAGGTCAGAGGTGTCCAAGGAAATGGGAAGTAGTGGGGTCTCAGGCGGACCCTGTTCTCTGTCTCCCACGGAAAGAGTAGCTTCAGGTCCCTGGGAACTAAAGGCCAGTCTTCTTGAAAAGGGCATAGAGGAAGTGGTCCACGAACTGGGTGGGACCCTGAAGAGGTCCCGCATCTCTTGGGTTGGGGTTGGGGAGGGGGAGCTGCTTTTAGAAGAGGGGCACTGGGATGAGGTCCCCTTTCCTCTGAGGGGAGCTGAGCTCACAGTGACTGAGGGTCTGGACAGCTGTTCCGCTCTGAGAACAATTTCCTTAAGGCCAAGTATTGTCTCTCCCTGAAGAGACCCAGCCCTCGGAGCTCCCCTCAGGCCCCCAGCGGCTGTCCCTGGTTGCTCCCCTGGCTGCTCACCTCCCATTTGGAGATAACGGGACCCATTGTCTCACCCTCCTGCACAGCGCGCAGCCCGTCAGCACAAAGTCCCTTCTTATCAGGAAGCCACCACAAGCTACCTGCTTACCCTTCCAGGTGACGATTTCCAGGTAGGCCATGTCGGGGCGGGAGTGTGGCTTGCTCTCTGTGCCCCTGAGGATCTCCCCTGGAACACAGAACCCCAGGGCCTGAACACAGAGTGTGCACCAGCTGGCTTCAGGTTGGGACAGGCGTCTTTGGAATCCGCTCTCGCCCCATGTGCTGCCCTCGTCCTCTCAGGCGGCTCTGGTGTCTGCTGTCCTTGCTCCAGGCACAGAAGCCAAGCTGGCCTTGGATGCCTCGCAGTCACGCTCACCTAAGGTTTCCCCCCGACTCCCATCCTGCCCTCACTCAACCCTCCTCTGTCCCCCTGCCTGCATGACCAGCTCTCCAGGTTCCTGTCTCCACCGTCTCCATATCCCATGTTGCTCGAGATCAGCCGAGTGACAAGGCCAGAAGTTGAAGGGAACACAGGACTTCCGCACAGTGCCACACATTCTGTACAGAGAAGACCACCCCTTGGGGCCCCCTGCTCTGGGCTTTCCCCCAGGCAAGGTGGCCTCTTGTTCCTGGGAATGACCATGGGCTGCAGAGAGTGGGTGTGCACTGCCCAAGTGGAAACTTCATTCTGGGGTGTTGGGGAGAAATCCTGGGGTTCTGTTTAAGGGTCAGCAGTCTTCTGAGTAAATCTTGTTGCAGTTTCCAGAAGGAGTGGCCGGGAAACTCACCAGCCTGGGCTCTGCAACAGAGGAGGAGCAGCAGCAGGAGAGGGAGACAATGCATCTTCTCAGAGAGGCTACCCAGGGCACGTGCTGCTTCTGATTTCTAGTCTCAGGTTTTTAACTCCCAACAAGCAAGGGCAGGGCCAGCCTGGTAACCACAGGAACTGGCTGGTCACGTTTTCTTCCCTTATACTGTGCCTGCTGTCTTTCTAATCAGAATTTCCCCTAGAGATTCCCTCTGTTTTGTTTGGATGAAGCTGAGGCCTGAACTTCCTAGTCTTGGCCTCAGGCATGAGCTCTCCTCCATGGTTCCTCATTGGTGTAGAAGTGGAGGGCTCATGTCTTTCCCAGGCAGGGCAGCTGGTTAAGGCCCATCAGAGACATGGGTGGGAGAGAGTCTTTACACTGAGAATTCAGAAGAATATGTACTTTTATGACAATGACCACAGTAGGAAATACATTTGCAAAAAGACCGAACATATATATCATAGGTATGTGTGAGTACAAAGGCACAAACCTACAAACATACAGATGAATTCAAAGTTTCAGGAAACAATATTCATCCTTAACCATATGCAATGCAGTCTAAGTTGCCACTCCTTTACATCCCGTATTATTTCACGCCAGATTAAAATGAAAGCTACATCCCACTTCAAGCATGGTTACCTGTAATTTGAAAAATGTTAATCTGCATCTCTCTCTCCCTCCTAACCAAAGGTTCATAGGCAGAAGAGAGTGATCGAAGAATATTAGGTAGGGGAAGAGATCATACTCTATGATTGGGCTTTATATACATTATCATAAGAGCAAATGGGATTGGAATTAGGACTTTTAATAGCCCGTGAATATCAATTATTGTCACTCTCTTAGATTCATTATTACTTTTATAACAATCCTGTGAAGTAGGTAGAGTTATCGCTATTTTGTGAATCTTGCTATCAAAGCTTATGCCTCAGAATTAGACTTCCCTCATTTCATATGAAGGGCCCTTCTACTGTATCATTAAATGCAGAGAAATCGAGTCCTGCTAATGGGAATGTAGATGTAGAATAATGGTTTGTTCCAGGGGCGCTGGGGTTCCTAATCTCACATTAGGAATCAAGCTCGTTTGATTGAAATAGAATATACACAAGATGTCAGGATCTGAGGTTTGCCTCTGTTTTCCCATTACAACCTTTGGAATTACCATTACCATTGCTTTACTAATGTAGAATTTAGACTCAAACACATTAATGTGATTCAAATAACAAAACTCATAACTATCATAACTGAGTTTTCAAGCACATCTGCTATGGTCCCCAGAATTCAGAGTTCTAAAAACCAAACCTATGTCTATTCCTGTGATGACTTGCAATACATTTTGAATTCCCAGCCTGGGAGGTCTCTTACGTAAAGTAAGGCATTATTTGGGATTCTGAAAATTGGGAGAGGAGTGTATCTGAGCAGAATCTGATGAAGCTGGAATCTTGAACTTGAAAATCCTTCCAGTGCTCCTTTGCAGTAACAGCAGTCTATCCCCTCCAGTCTCAGAGGTTAGTCTTTTCTTGCCTGAAGGATCTGTAATGGATTCCCTGAGGTAGTTACTCTGCAGGTTGTTGATAGGTTGCTTAAGAGAATAATAAGTTAGTCAATGGTGATCATGTTTAAGAAGAGACTAAATGAACTCTGGGTTCTTTAGTGGGGACTATTGCATGGAAATATGGAGGTCAATGAGGCTTGATTTTGAAGGTTCCATTCACGTTGGAGTTTTCCATGATGGTAAATCTTTCTTAGCAGTTACAGAATGCAATGAACATTCCCTTTCCTAAAATCACTGGTTTTGTCTATATAATTCATTTTGCCACTTAGATGAATACCGGACACCTATGCCTGTTTCATGTCCAATGAGACAGAAGAGAATAAGGTATAGATAATTTGTTCCTTCCGTACTTTAGCTGGAATCCATCTGTGGTTTTCTAATGTTCAGCTTCACTTGAAAGCCTCCCTTTGCTTCTGACCTTCATTGTGTTATGCATGCATGCTAAGTCACTCCAGTCACGGCCTTTTCTTTGCAACCTTATGGACTGCAGCCTACCAGGCTCCTCTGTCCATGCGATTCTCCAGGGAAGAATACTGGAGTGGGTTGCCATGCCCTCCTCCAGGGGACCTTCCCGACCCAGGGATTGAACCCATGTCTCTTACGTCTAACCTGCATTGGTAGGTGGGTTCTTTACCACTAGCACCACCTGGGAAGCCTCATTGTGTTAGAGTCCTTAGTTACAGGACTGCTAGGCTGTCTCTCTTATGCCTAAGGGTGTTTTCTTTCTTTCTTTCCGCAGTTATGTACATATGTGTGTATGTATGTATTACCGTGCTGGTGCTTGAAGGCACTGGTGAACTAAGTAGCTAGCAAAGCAAAAGGTTGAGAGGAGGTGGAACCCAGTGTCTCCATGGGAGAACCCCCTCTGGGGTGAGTGATGGCACAAGAGTTTCTTGCTCCACTTTCTCACTTCACTTGCAGGCTCACCACACACCTGAACAGTTGGCTTTGTGTCAGGCCCTGCCCGGTCTCATCTCCTCTCACCAGCCTCTCTGTTTATCCAGTAGTCATGTGAAGCTGTCTCAAACCATCCCTTTCCCGTGGGTTTGGGTAAAGTCCTTTAAGTCTGGCATGCTTCTCTAGTAAACCTTGCAATGCTGTCAGTCTATCAGCAACCAGCATCAGCCAGGGCAACAAAAGAGAGTTCTGTGTACCTTAGAATCAAATCTGTCCATGGGGATCTTCTCTTACCTGTTGGAGGAAGGCTGTATGGCATCAACTGTTGTGTTTTATTTCAACATGCTCCCATGAAGCTTGTTGGATAATGGTTGCTGCCAGGAATGGAGTTAGGACGTTGCTCTGAGTCAACATGGCCAGAGTCTGAGGGCCTGTCTTCAAGGGTTTCTTTCATGCTCTCCAATGTGTTGTTAATTAACGGGACGCTACTCAGGACTCATCCCTTAGCCCTTCAGGATGTGAATCAATGTTTTCTCAGATAATGATTCTTCTTTTTAGTTGCTCCTTATTCCTGAATTTCCTTATCCCTTAACACAACCAAGCAGGAAGAACTTTCACTTTCCCCTACACGCCACATATGTCTGATGTAATTTTGGACATTTGGCTGGTCTGTTGACACTGCCATGCTGGAGGGAGGTAAGCACCAAGACCTCTTGGGAAGGGTTGATTTTTTTTCAGTGCTTATAAGAAGAATGTTATAAAAGGATGAGAGGGGTGGATCTCCTAAGACAAGTATGTGTGCTTAGTCACTCAGTCGTGTCCAACTCTTTGCAACCCCATGGACTGTAGCCCACTAGGCTCCTCTGCCCATGGAATTCTCCAGGCAAGAATACTGGAGTGCGTTGCAATGCCCTCCTCCAGGGGATCTTCCCATACCAGCGATCGGACCAACTCTCCCGCATTACAGGCGGATTCTTTACCATCTGAGCCACCAAGGAAGCCCAAGACAACTATCTCTGAGTTAATTGCAAAATCACATTGTCAAGGCTTGGGAAAGAGCTACCTTTTTCTTACAGAACCCTTATTTATAGCCTGCATTTGGGAACAAGGTGGATTACATTAAGAGCTTAGAATCAGACTGCATTGGGATCCTGGTTGGATCCCTTATTAGCTTTGTATTTTGGGCAAATTTCTTCATCTTTCTTAGGCTCTCTCTTCCCATTCATCTGTAAAATGGACATAAGAATGATGAAGATTAAATAAGAGATGAGGGGTTAAAGCATCAGCTATAGTAAGTATTAAAGATACTTATTACTGTATTAGCATCGTTAGCCCCCAAGATTGAGTACCCCTCCCAGCAGTTTGTGCACCTCTGCATTTTAATTGGTGCATTTAGACCAGTAGTATTCAAAACGAGTATTGGTATAGTATCTACCATACTTGTTACCATTTTCTCTTTGTTGCCCTTGTTCTTTGTTTCTAGCCTGTCTCTAACTCTTCTCTGCCTTTTCTGTTCTATTTTTATTTTTTTTAACTTATGGTTTATTCCTCTAAGAATGGAAATTAGTGCTGCATTTCTGAAATAAAGGAAAAAGGAATTGTCTTCCTGCTTCTGGAAGATGTGATGGCTCCCACCAGTTATAGGTGGGTGTCAAGTGTGGCACCGACTTGTTCCAAATGCTAATAGTGTTCAGACTGTATCAGGTCACACCCATGAAATCCTTTGATCACTGTATTATTTTAATATAGTCACTGTAACAAAATACTACCAACTTAGTGGGTTAAAAAGGCTTCCCTGGTGGCACTAATGGTAAAGAACTCACCTGCCGATGCAGGAGACATAAGAGATGTGGGTTCAATCCCTGGGTTGGAAAGATCCCCTGGAGGAGGGCATGGCAACCCACTCCAGTATTCTTGCCTGAAGAATCCCAAGGACAGAGAAGCCTGGTAGGCTCCTCTGGGGTCACAAAGAGTTGAACATGACTAAAATGACTTAACACACATGCACAGTGGGTTAAAACAGTACCCTTTTTTTCTCTTACATTTCTGGAGATCAGAAATCTGAAATCACTTTCACTAGCCCCAAACCAAGGTGTTGGCAAGGCTGCACTCCCTCCAGAAGCTGATAACTTTTCCAGCTTCTATAGTGGCATAGCTCGCATTCCTTGGCTCACGGTCCTTTCCTCCATCTTCAAAGCCCACAGAGGAGTGACTTTGCATCTCTCTCTCTCTCTCTCTCTCTCTCTCTCTCTCTCTCTCTGAGGTTGTCACATGGCCTTCTCTCATAGTAGAATTTCCCTCTGCCTGTCTCTTGTAAGGATGCATGTAATTACATTTAGGGCCCACCTGGATAACATGGGTAATATCCCCATCTCAAGATTCTTATCTTAATCACATCTGCAAAGTTCCTGTTACCATATAAGGTAACATTCACAGGTTCAAAGGATTAGGACCTGGATATTTCTGGGTGCCATTATTCAGCCTACCTCTTCCTCCTTCTCCTTCTCCTGCTCCTCCCTCCTCTTCCTCTCACTTCTCCTCTTCCCACAAACTTTGTGCCTCAGCCACTACAATTCAGGGCATAGATACACTGTAGCAAACTCCCCATGACTCTTTCTGGAGATGGTCCCAGGCTTGGGCTGTTGATACCTTGCATCCTTACACCCACTTCTGCCCCATCCTCACCATCCCCCTCAATAATAGGTCTGGGGCCAGTGAAGCATCTGCCAAGTGACAAGGAAGAAAATTTCCCAAGTATAAGAACTCAGGAGGCTGGGGAGGGCTGAGCCCTGGAAGTCCTCAGGTCGGCTTTGTCAACCACAACTGTCACAATGAAGCAGGGCCATGCGAGTCCAAAAGAAAGTTCCCCTAAAATGTCAGAGTGAGTCTGGCCCCTGAACTATATCAAAGTCACCCAATTCAATTGTCATCTTCCTTCAGAAATGACACAGTATCTCCAGGTCTTTCAAAAGAGAAATCTGAGTTAGGTCAAGTTCTCCAAAATTTCCTCCTGCAAGTGACCCTCAATGGTCTGAATCCCATACCCACCAGCATCTGAGTTGGATGCCTGCATTCACAGCCATACACATCTGAACAAGCAAATGGGAGTGTGAACTCTAGATAGCTCTCAGGAGCCTGGCATTAAAGGGCCCTCATACAGGTTTCACCACATTCCCTAAGAGGCCTAGAAGACAGGCCTGGCCCCATGCAAGAAAGAGCTGCTACTGCTGGCCCCAGACCAGGGACCCAGACACTCCATTTTTCCCACTGCCTGTCAGCCCACAGGTCTGGGCTTCCAGTTCTGCCACTGATCAGTGTAGACACAAGATAAGAAATCCTGATAAACATATCTGATTATAAACTCTAACTCTATATGAAAAACAAAGACATGTACACACCTTTTTTGTTTGTTTTTGGCTGTACTGGGTCTTTGTTGCTGCAGGGGGTTTTCTCTAGTTGCAACAAGAGGGGCCTACTCTCTAGTCACGATGCATAGGCTTCTCATTGTGATAGCTTCTCTCACTGTAGAACACGGGCTCTAGGTGTGCGGGCTTCAGTAGTTGGAGTACATGGGCTCAGGTGTTGTGGCTCCTGGGCTAGAGCACTGGCTCAATAGTTGTGGCGCATGGGTTTAGTTGCTTTGCGGCATTTTCTTGAATCAGAGATTGAACCCATGTCTCCTGCAGGCAGATTCTTTACCACTGAGCTACCAGGGAAGCTCTTTCAATTTTTTTAAAAAAAGAAGAAATGTGGCAGGTTCTCAAAAATAAAAGAACTTATATGAAATGATACTAAGCCATTTTTATGATTTTTGCCCTAACTCTCCTTTTATATTTGTATAATTAAATAAGAGTTTTAAAACATGAAATACAAGGAGCAGAAGCTCTATGTGTGATGTTTGCTTGGGAGACCAGCACACACACTGAGCTGTAGCTCGGGCCCCATCCACTGTTGACCCCAGACCCCAAGGATATAACATCCACACATCCACAGGGCAGACCGGCTTTCCAAGGAGCTGGACACTGGAGACGTGGGGACAGCGGTCAGCCTACCCTGCCAGCCTGGCCCTCAGGAAGTGGTGAGGTCATTGGACACTGCAGGGAGCTGGGTGGAGCCCACAGGATGAATCAGACCCCAAGGGGCTGACAGACACTGACTCCAGCTTGATCTTCTGGATCATTCTTCTAAGCCAGTGAACTATCAGTTTGCAGGAAGAGAGAGACCCATATCATGTTTTTCAAGTTTCAGGTAATCATCTTTAAGTGACATGCAGCTTACATTATACAGTGGATTGGAATAAAAAGGAATGACAAGAAGTAAAAACTGATGGAGAGCATTGCACATGGTAAGAATAAACCCTATTTCCTGAAACTTTTGATTCATCTGCATGGGTATAAGTTTGTGCTCAGTACTCACACCCATGTAGTGCATGCACAGGGGCTTTTTGCAAAATGTATTCCTACTGTGCATCATGGCCTTCAAAGTACACGTGCTTCTGAATTCTCAGTGTAAAGACTCTCTCCCACCCATGTCTCTGATGGGCCTTAACCAGCTGCCCTGCCTGGGAAAGACATGAGCCCTCCACTTCTACACCAATGAGGAACCATGGAGGAGAGCTCATGCCTGAGGCCAAGACTAGGAAGTTCAGGCCTCAGCTTCATCCAAACAAAACAGAGGGAATCTCTAGGGGAAATTCTGATTAGAAAGACAGCAGGCACAGTATAAGGGAAGAAAACGTGACCAGCCAGTTCCTGTGGTTACCAGGCTGGCCCTGCCCTTGCTTGTTGGGAGTTAAAAACCTGAGACTAGAAATCAGAAGCAGCACGTGCCCTGGGTAGCCTCTCTGAGAAGATGCATTGTCTCCCTCTCCTGCTGCTGCTCCTCCTCTGTTGCAGAGCCCAGGCTGGTGAGTTTCCCGGCCACTCCTTCTGGAAACTGCAACAAGATTTACTCAGAAGACTGCTGACCCTTAAACAGAACCCCAGGATTTCTCCCCAACACCCCAGAATGAAGTTTCCACTTGGGCAGTGCACACCCACTCTCTGCAGCCCATGGTCATTCCCAGGAACAAGAGGCCACCTTGCCTGGGGGAAAGCCCAGAGCAGGGGGCCCCAAGGGGTGGTCTTCTCTGTACAGAATGTATGGCACTGTGCGGAAGTCCTGTGTTCCCTTCAACTTCTGGCCTTGTCACTCGGCTGATCTCGAGCAACATGGGATATGGAGACGGTGGAGACAGGAACCTGGAGAGCTGGTCATGCAGGGGGACAGAGGAGGGTTGAGTGAGGGCAGGATGGGAGTCGGGGGAAACCTTAGGTGAGCGTGACTGCGAGGCATCCAAGGCCAGCTTGGCTTCTGTGCCTGGAGCAAGGACAGCAGACACCAGAGCCGCCTGAGAGGACGAGGGCAGCACATGGGGCGAGAGCGGATTCCAAAGACGCCTGTCCCAACCTGAAGCCAGCTGGTGCATACTCTGTGTTCAGGCCCTGGGGTTCTGTGTTCCAGGGGAGATCCTCAGGGGCACAGAGAGCAAGCCACACTCCCGCCCCGACATGGCCTACCTGGAAATCGTCACCTGGCAGGGTAAGCAGGTGGCTTGTGGTGGCTTCCTGATAAGAAGGGACTTTGTGCTGACGGGCTGCGCGCTGTGCAGGAGGGTGAGACAATGGGTCCCGTTATCTCCAAATGGGAGGTGAGCAGCCAGGGGAGCAACCAGGGACAGCCGCTGGGGGCCTGAGGGGAGCTCCGAGGGCTGGGTCTCTTCAGGGAGAGACAATACTTGGCCTTAAGGAAATTGTTCTCAGAGCGGAACAGCTGTCCAGACCCTCAGTCACTGTGAGCTCAGCTCCCCTCAGAGGAAAGGGGACCTCATCCCAGTGCCCCTCTTCTAAAAAAGCAGCTCCCCCTCCCCAACCCCAACCCAAGAGATGCGGGACCTCTTCAGGGTCCCACCCAGTTCGTGGACCACTTCCTCTATGCCCTTTTCAAGAAGACTGGCCTTTAGTTCCCAGGGACCTGAAGCTACTCTTTCCGTGGGAGACAGAGAACAGGGTCCGCCTGAGACCCCACTACTTCCCATTTCCTTGGACACCTCTGACCTCAGAGAGGTGCCCTCATTCGGGCACCTTGGTTAGGAAGTACCTACCCTGTCCCCCGGGTCCTCCACAGCCCGCTCACTCCCCGGCAGGTCCCGAGGGCCCTGGAAATTATCTGTGTTCCCTGGGAAAGCTCTTCCTTCAGTAAAGCCCAAGCCCCTCCCATACCAAGAGTAGCTCAAAAAAGGGAGGTGGGAAGAGATCACTGACCCTGGGAGAGACTCCATGCCCTTTCTCAAAGTGGGCATATCTCAGGAGACACCCCACCATCAGTGTCTCACCTTGTCCTTCTTCTCCCTCACATAGGTCTGTGGTGGTCACCCTCGGAGCCCATAACATAGAAGACAAAGAAGACACATGGCAGAGGCTCGAAGTCATAGAACAGTTTCCTCACCCGGAATAGAACACTCCATTGGTCCCCACGACATCATGTTACTGAAGGTGCAAATTCTTCCCCTACCCATTGCCTGTCCTCTAGGGCTTCCTTCCCCACTCTCTGCTCCCTGTTCTCCAGGGCTTCCTTCCCCACTCCCTGCTCCCTGTTCTCCAGGGCTT
The DNA here is from genome assembly GCA_024291935.2 of Okapia johnstoni. Lineage (NCBI taxonomy): Eukaryota > Metazoa > Chordata > Mammalia > Artiodactyla > Giraffidae > Okapia > Okapia johnstoni. The sequence goes on from CM044326.1 coordinate 30,558,591, forward strand.
CCTTCCCACTCCCTGTTCTCCAGGGCTTCCTTCCCGCTCCCTGTTCTCCAGGGCTTCCTTCCCGCTCCCTGTTCTCCAGGGCTTCCTTCCTGCTCCCTGTTCTCCAGGGCTTCCTTCCCGCTCCCTGTTCTCCAGGGCTTCCTTCTCCACTCCCTGTTCTCCAGGGCTTCCTTCCCGCTCCCTGTTCTCCAGGGCTTCCTTCTCCACTCCCTGCTCCCTGTTCTCCTGGGCTTCTCCTTCAGGTCCCACTACCCTCACACTTTCCCAACCTCTCACCAGCACGCCTCAGCTCAGCCTCTGCAAGTGGCTCTAAGGTGGAGCAGCTGCCCTGTCCCTCCCTGGTTGCCTCCACGTGTCCCCAAGCCCATTTCCATCACTGACAGCCCTCATTTCCTTCACAGTTGAAGGAGAAAGCCAACCTGACCCTGGCCGTGGGGACCCTCCCCCTTCCACCCCAATTCACCTTCATCCCTCCTGGGAGAATGTGCCGGGTGGCTGGCTGGGGTAAAACAGATGTGAAGGAACCAGCCTCCAGCACTCTGCAAGAGGTAAAGCTGAGACTCATGCAGCCCCAGGCCTGCAGCCACTTCACTGCTTTTGACCACAATCTCCAGCTGTGTGTGGGCAATCCCCAGAGCAGAAAATCTGCATTTAAGGTGATTCTCAGACTATGGTCTTCCCCCCAAATCACTGTCCAGGGTGCAGACACCTTTGGAAGCAGATGGAGTTTGGAGTGTCAGCCAGTGATAAAGTGTGAGACCTCAGGTCTGAGGACTGGGACTGTCCCTCTGCAGATCCTCCTCCCTCGGTCCCATGTGGTCTCTGACCAGGGTCTGCTCAGGGTCAGGGGGTGCCGCCCAGGGTCAGGGGGTGCCAGGAAGGAAAGGAAACAGCATCAGAGACACATCACCTCATGAGGAGCCAGTGTTCTGAGTCTGATGGCAGGTCCGACCAACTCAGAGTTGGGACCACAGGGAGGAGGGGGTGGTTTCCCTGGCTCACCTCTCTCTCTCCCTTTCCTTCTCTGTCCCACAGGGAGACTCGGGGGGCCCTCTTCTGTGTGCTGGGGTGGCCCAGAGCATTGTCTCCTACGGACAGTCCAACGCGAAGCCCCCCGCCGTCTTCACCCGGATCTCCCATTACCGGCCCTGGATCGATGAGGTCCTGAGCGAGAATTAACCTGGAACCTGGGCCAGCCTGAGGGGAAACCGGAGCGGGACTCCTGCAGGTTCTCTGTGCCACTCACCCTGGATCTGCCTCTGGTTTTCCTCTGAAAGCCCCGTCACGTCCCTAATCCTCAGGAAGGCCCCTCCAGGTCACAGAATTCCCAATAAATCTCAGTGAACACCTGGCTTCCAGACCTGAGCGTGTGTCTCCTCTCTCTGCTGCTCTCTTCTCCAGGCATCAGGCATTCCAGAAGCCTTGAAAGGGGTGAGTGTGTGGTGTGTGTGTGAGAGACAGAGAGGCTACAGTGAAGAACAATAGGGAGAGAAAGAGAAGAAAGGGGTTCCCTGGAGAGGCAGGACCCCTATGTCCACCTTAAACAAGAAAGTACAGCAGATCCTTTCCTGCCTTCATCATCAACTGTGATTCATCTTTAGGGCTCTTCAGAATCACTACGAGCATGCTGAATTGTAGGGTGTTTCGAGCATCCCTGGCCCATTGGGTGCCAGTATCAACAACCCCTTCTCCTCCAAGTTCTGAACCAAAGATGTCTCCAAGCTTTGCTAAATGTTCCCCAGGGGAGATGTCATGTTGTCGGGTTGGGGGGGGTGTGGGATGGTGGTGGTCAGGGCAGGTTGTCAAAGAGCTGGGCAGGAATCAGCCTCAGTTGATAACCTCAAGTTTAGATGCATTTGGTTTACACTGGGCCCTCCTCACAGTCCACCCCGATAAGAGAAGATCTATTATCTGCGCAGCTTTGATGTGAGATGCAGAGAAGATCTTGTGTCACTGACTTCTGCAAAAGGATTACGTGGAGCTGATAAGAGGAGGGACAGCATCACAAGTTCTGGGTGAACTACAGCCACAAACGGCTGCTCCCAACCACACTAGCCTGTGTGACCTCAACAACATCCAGCACTGTGGGCAACACAGAGGGAGAGGGTCAGTCCTGTGAGATAAGGGGGACACTAACTCTATACCCTTTGCCCAGGAGTAGAACAGCCTTGATGTGTAGGATGGAGCCTGCCCCCTGGGTTCTGTGTAATTACCTGCTGCTGTGAGAGTACACCTGAATTGGGTAATAGGCTCGTCCTTCATGCTGAGTGTCAGCCTGAACCCCTGCTTCTGTGTCCTTGGAGACTAGCCCGGAGTCAACTGTCCTGCAGTGTCTTCATGTGGAGCAGATTGGGGATCTGGGGGAGGAGATGGAGCTGCCACCTGGGTGCAGTGAAGCACTGACAATGTCCAGGCTCAGGGCTTGGCAGCTGAGAAACCCACGTGGCTTGCCCTGTGCTCTGATGGAGGCCCTGTAAGGCTGCCATCACCTAGAGGGGTCTTAAGATGGGGGGGGGGCAGGACCAGGAGGAGAGCTGGCTCAGTCCTTCCCGTTTCATGTCCTCAGGGGGACTCTGGGGTGTGACAACGTAGCCCCTGGGCATTGTCTCCTATGGACAAAATAATGTATCACCTCCAGGGTCCTGAGCCAGAGTCTGAAGTTTCCTGCCCTGGATAAAGAAAACCATGAAAAGCCTCTGACTGCAGGAACCAGACCATCTTCCCTGGGGCTGATCCGGAATCACATTTCGGGGTTGGGGGTGCCTGCAGCTCAGTAACTGTCAGCTGGGCTCCAAGGGCTAGTTGCTTATTTATTCACTAACTCCTATTCACAAATACTCACTGTGTGTTTAGAAAGGCAATGAAAGGATTCTGCTGTTTTCTGCTTCCTCCTCTCCTCCCTCCCACCATCTCTTCCCCTAAACCCCATGCAAAGCTGTCACCCAGGTCTGCTTACCCACACCTGTCTTCCAGGGCCAGCTCTCCTGCAAGGGCTGAAGCTGAGCACCATCAGGGGAAAACGTGAACCTCTCTGGTCGTGGGGCTCAGGGTGAGCTCCTTAGCTCCTTGCTCTAGGTACATGGCAGGGAGGAGTGGGTCACATCATGGGGCTGCAGCTCCAGGACAGAAGCCTGCCTACTGGGAAGGGGGGCTACCTGAGCTGACCTTTAACCCCCATAGCCAGGGGAGCTGGCCCAGAGCAGGGCTGGGTCTCCTGAGAAGCCCCTCGTTCTCATCCAGACTGAGTAGGAGTGTTATTACATGTAACTCTAGAATGTCAGTCGTTTTGTTTCTAGACATGAAGATAGTGCTCTGCTCACTGGAGCATCCTCGCCCCCTGGAGGAGGGGGCAGCAGGGAGGGAAGAGAAGGAACAGGGCAGCCTTATTTTTTTACTCTTAATGTGCTGTGCTGTGCTTAGTTGCTCAGTCGCTCAGTTGTGTCTGACTCTTTGTGAACCCATAAACTGTAGCCTGCCAGGTTCCTCTGTCCATGGAATTCTCCAGGCAAGAACACTGGAGTGGGTAGCTTTCCCCTTCTCCAGGGGATCTTCCCAACCCAGGGATCGAACACAGGTCTTACCACATTACAGGTGGATTCTTTACCAGCTGAGCAACAGGGAAGCCCACTCTTAAGAGAGCAGGCAGGAATGTCCTTGCACACGCTCAAATGGTAGGAACACCCATTTGAAAGGCAATTAGAATCTGATGCTAAACACTCATCCATTGGATGGGCCAGAAACAGGCTCCCTGTCATGGCTGCAAGCTCCTGCCTATGCAAACCAAACTGCAGTCAGCGAGGCGCACGTGGTCTGGACAAATGGAGAAATGCCTCTGCTCTTAGGCCGTCATGGTTACTTCTGCTCCATAGGGTCCAAGATGACCTAGACTTTTCATCCTTGGGAAGTTCTTGGTTTGGAGAGAATGTGATTTTTTGCTGAGCAGGGATCTCCCTGTGCTGGTCTCCCCTCTCCAGACACTTCCAGCTGCCATCCCTCCAGGGTCTTGACTGCTGTACTGAGCTGCCTGGGAGCTGAGCATGAATTCCAGCTCTTGGCTGGTGCCGCCCTACCCCTAACACAGGACTGTGCTTCTCTGAGGCATGTGTCAATACTCTAGGATACAGTTACCCTAAAGGCAGGCCCTTTCCCCTCTGGTTGTGCACAAATCATGCAGCAACACAATCTCCTAATGACCTGGGGCACGTTTACAAAGGAAGAGCAGTGAAGACACAGCTTCTGATTTAGAGCTGAAAAAATCCCCAGACGTACTAGGACCCAGCTCGTTGTTTGAAAATCACACAAAAGGAAAACAAAGAAACAAAAACATAGTGTTTAAAAAAGGTGCCAACCACATACATATTCAGCTCAAGTATAACATTTACTTTGAGGAAATGGTTCTGTGGTTGAAGAAGTTTAAGAATATTTGTTGCAGACTCTTGTCCTCCTTCGAGAGATGCGGGAGACAGAGTCCCAGGAGGGACAGTGAGTGCCTGGAGCACCACAGAGTTAGGACAGAGCCTGGGCTCAGCCAGGCCCCCTGAGAGCCAGGCCAGCAAGAGGACTTCCATGTTTTCTAACCCTGCCCACTGATGACTTCCTGCCATCCCTGGACAAGACAGGAACCTCTGCTCAGATACCTCCCTCCATGCACAGCGAGCCTCTGGGCTCCCATGGCAGCCGTTCTCTGACAAGTACTCAGACAGCTTCCTGGTGAGCTGTTCTGTCTGCTCATGGGCACAATCAGATGAAGGTGGGTAAGCACCTAAAGCATACTGATTTCTTCAATCTTCTGGTCTGTAGAAATGTCCTCCATCCCCCACTTTTGAGGAAACAATCCTTAACTTGTTTAAAGATCTTTGCCATGGAAATAAGAAACAAAATAAAATGAAATATCCTTGGACTTCCCTGGTGGCTCAGTGGATAAGAATCTGCCTGCCAATGCAGGGGGCATGAGTTCGATCCTTGATCTGGGAAGATTCCACATGGTTCAGAACAAGTAAGTCTATGCAGGACAACTACTGAGCCCGCGCGCTGTAACTACTGACGCCTGTGTGCCTAGAGCCTATGCTCCGCAGCAAGCGCAGCCACCACAATGAGAAGCCTGCACACCTGAACAAAGAATGCCCCTGCTTGCCACAACTGGAGAAAGCCCACGTGGAGCAATGAAGACCCTGCACAGCCAGAAATAAATAAATAAATAAATACAATTTAAAAAATACCTGTAGTGACCTCCAATGAAGTGCCTCTACTGACCAAGGCCTCTCCCACTACTTTTTCCCTCCAGACCCACAAGAAGATTCAGTTCCCAATATACCCGGGGAGAGAACCGCCAGGCCAGCTCTGGGGATAATGGACCTGAAAGATCAAGCCCCTGCTAGTTTGTTTTGGGGGTGTGCTTTGGAACAGGGATGGCTCTACCTTCCCTGCCCATGATCATGCTGCTGTTGGTACCACTCACTGTGATCTCGCAGGGTTTATTTCCTGTCTCTCTATCCCACACAACACAACTTTTGGCCAACAATCGTTTTACTGTGAAAGAACGTTGAAGCCATGAGTTCATGTCCCATATCACCCAGAAACAGCTGGCCTGAGAATTGTGTAAGACTTAGTGATGTAGATAGTGGAAAGACAACCACCTTCAAGATTGGGATGCTGTCTTTCAGAATGTGGTATATGCTTTAAGCCAGCAGTGAGTATAGGGTGTTGTTTCTCTCATAGTTAGAATACATGGTTGTAGAAACAAAGAAGTGACCATAGGAGTGGCTCTTATTCCTACTATTAAACCTATTAACTCAGTCTCAGAAGTTTTACTTCTGTCTCTATTATCTTGGACTCTTCTGATTCCAGCACAAGCTGGAATCAAGATTGCCGGGAGAAATATCAATAACCTCAGATATGCAGATGACACCACCCTTATGGCAGAAAGTGAAGAAGAACTAAAGAGGCTCTTGATGAAAGTGAAAGAGGAGAGTGAAGAAGTTGACTTAAAGCTCAACATTGAGAAAACTAAGATCATGGCATCTGGTCCCATCACTTCATGGCAAATAGATGGGGAAACAGTGGCTGAGTTCATTTTTTCTGGGTTCCAAAATCACTGTAGATTGTGATTGAAGCAATGAAATTAAAAGGCGCTTACTCCTTGGAAGGAAAGTTATGACCAACCTAGACAGCATATTAAAAAGCAGAGACATTACTTTGCCAACAAAGGTCCATCTAGTCAAGGCTATGGTTTTTCCAGTGGTCATGTATGGATGTGAGAGTTGGACTATAAAGAAAGCAGAGCACCGAAGAATTGATGCTTTTGAACTGTGGTGTTGGAGAAGACTCTTGAGAGTCCCTTGGATTGCAAGGAGATCCAACCAGTCCATCCTAAAGGAGATCAGTCCTGGGTGTTCATTGGAAGGACTGATGTTGAAGCTGAAACTCCAATAGTTTGGCCACCTCATGCAAAGAGCTGATCATTGGAAAAGACTCTGATGCTGGGAAAGATTGAGGGCAGGAGGAGAAGGGGACGACAGAGGATGAGATGGCTGGATGGCATCACCGACTCGATGGACATGGGTTTGGGTGGACTCCGGGAGTTGGTGATGGACAGGGAGGCCTGGCATGCTGCGGTTCATGGGATTGCAGAGTCGGACATGACTGAGTGACTGAACTGAACTGAACTTCTGATTTTTAGAGGCCTTAATTTGTAGGAAAGCAATTGACAGACAGATAAACTTACTATTGCAAGTTAGGTGGGTGATCCTAATTGCCAAGGGAAGATGAGATTCCCTGTGTTACATCTTGGTAACTTGGTATTTCCGTTCCTATTAGTGATGGTCAGTGAAAGGCTACTTTAGCCCAATAAAGGTAAACCACTAAGATCCTTCAAGAATAAAGTGTTGCGTCACCACACCAGATAAAGAACCCCACTAGTGGAGATACTTGAGATAAGATTCCTCTGTATGCTTCTCAGATGATAAAATTCCTGTCCTTGTAATGACCTCCCAGTCTCCTTGGTCAAGGACGCTTCCAAATTTCCTGGACAAAGAGATATGTGTGTGTATATATGTATCTCCATCTGGTCTAATGTGTTATTTAAGGCCTTTGTTTCCTTATTTTTTATCTGAATGATCTGTCTATTGAAGTAATTGGGGTGTTAAAGTCCCATATTTTTACTGCATTACCGTCAATTTCTCCCTTTATGCTTGTTAATATTTATGTTTTTAGGTGCTCCTATGTTGGTTGTGTATATATTTAAAATTGATATATCGTCTACTTGAATTGATACCTTGATCATTATGTAATATCCTTATTTGTCTTTTGTCACAGTCTTTGTTTTAAAACTATTTTGTCTGATACAAGTATTGCCACCCTGGCTTTAATTTTGTTTCCATTTGCTTGGAATACTTTTTCTATCCCCTTATTTTCAGTCTGTGTGTATCTTTAGATCTGAAGTGAGTCTCTTGTAGGCAGCATATGTTTGAATCTTGTTTCTGTATTCATTTAGGTATTCCATCTCTTTTAATTGACTCATTTAGTCCATTTATATTTAAAGTAGTTATTGATAGGTATGTACTTTTTGCCATTTTGTTCACTGTTGCTCAGTTGCTTTTGTGCTTCTTTTTTTTTATTTTTCCTTTGCTCTCTTCCCTTGTGATTTGATGACTATCCTTAGCGTTACATTTGAATTCTTTTGTCTTTTTTTCTGTGTGTGTATCTAGTATAGATTTTTGGTGTGTGGTTACCATCTGTTCAGTTCAGTTCAGTCACTTAGTCCTGTTCGACTCTTTGTGACCCCATGAACCGCAGCACTCCAGGCCTCCCTGTCCATCACCAACTCCCTGAGTCCACCCAAACCCATGTCCATTGTGTCGGTGATGCCATCCAGCCATCTCATCCTCTGTCTTCCCCTTCTCCTCCTGCCCTCAATCTTTCCCAGCATCAGGGTCTTTTCAAATGAGTCAGCTCTTCGCATCAGGTGGCCAAAGTATTGGAATTTCAGCTTCAACATCAGTCCTTCCAATGAACACCCAGGATTGATCTCCTTTAGGATGGACTGGTTGGATCTCCTTGCAGTCCAAGGGACTCTCAAGAGTCTTCTCCAACACCACAGTTCAAAAGCATCGATTCTTCAGTGCTCAGCTTTCTTTATCCATACATGACCACTGGAAAAACCATAGCCTTGACTAGACAGACCTTTGTTGGCAAAGTAATGTCTCTGCTTTTTAATATGCTGTCTAGGGACTTCCCTGGTGGTCCAGTGGTTAAGACTTCCCCTTCCAATGCAGGGGATGAGGGTTCAATCCCCGGTCAGGGTGCTAAGATCCCACATGCCTCACGGCCAAAAACAGAAAGTAGAAGCAATATTGTAATTAATTCAATAAAGACTTTTTAAAAAAAAAAAAAAAATATGCTGTCTAGGTTGGTCATAACTTTCCTTCCAAGGAGTTACCTGATTACCATCAGGCTTATATATATATCAGTATATATGCATCAGTATTCTGTAGCTGTAATGATTTTCAATTGTTGGCCTCTTAAGTTTAATACATCCTTTAACAACTCTGCATTTTTCTCAGTCTCATTGTTCATTTTTTTGACATTGTATTTTATGACTTTTTATGTCAAGTATTCATTAACTACCTATTGTGGATATAGATGATTTTACTACTTTCATCTTTTAACTCTCCTCCTAGCTTTATAAGTGGTTGATAGCTACCTTGAAGGTCGTTGTCGTTCAGTTGTTCAGTCATGTCCAACTCTGTGACCTCATGGACTGCAGCATGCCAGGCTTCCGCGTCCTTCACTCCCTCCCAGACAAATACACCGTCTTTTTTCCTTACCAGTGAGACTTTTTCTTTGATAATTTTCATCCTTCTAGTTGTGGTCTTTTTTTTTCATTTAGGGAAGACCATATAACATTTCTTATAAGGCTGTCTTTGTGTTGCTGAACTCCTAGCTTTTGCTTGTGGTAAAACTTTTAAGTTTCTCCTTCAAATATAGGCTGCCCAGTGGAATACTCTTGGTTATAAGATTTTTTTTCCTTTCATCACTAGAAATATATCATGCCACTCCCTCTGGGTTGCAAATTTTCTGTTGAAGAGTCTTCTGGTAGCTGGTAGTTCCCCTATACATAACTTTTTGCTTTTCCTTTGCTGATTTTAATGTTCATACTAATATAAAATTAATATCTAATTTTTGCCATTTCAATTACAGTGTCTTAGTGAGGTCATCTTTGTGTTTATCTTGTTTGGGACTGTCTGTGTTTCCTGGACCTGGATGTTTCTTTCTTTTCCTACGTTAGGGAAGTTTTCAGCTATTATGTCTTCAAATATGGTCTCTAACCCTTTTCTTCTCTCTTCTCCTTCTGGGACTCCTATACTGTGAATATCAGTATCCTTGATATTATCTCAGAATTCTCTTAAACTGTCCTCATTAAAAACATTCTTTCTCTCTCTCTCTCTCTTTTTTTTCTGTTCAGGTTGAGTGGTTTCCACGGCTCTCTCTTCTATTTTGCTGACCGCTCCACTGTATCATCTAATCTACTAGTGATTCCTTCTAGTGTATTTTAAATTTCAGTTATTGTATTCTTCAGTTCTGCTTAGTTCTTTAGATTTTCTAACTCTTTGTTTTTATACAGATCAACTCTTTGATTGTGATATATGTTGCAATAATTTTTTTCAAGTTAATGTCTGTATTTTGCTTTTGCTTATGCTTGATTTTTGAGATATAAACTTTAAAAAACTGTATTTTACATATCACAATTTATTTATCAATTTCTTCTTTTAAAGTTTCTGTATTTAGAGTAATTGCTAGAAGACCTCTAATTTTATGAAGGGATTTATCCACATTTGTTTATTACTATGGTTTTATTTCATACATTTATGTCTCATATTTTGCACTTACTCAGGTGGTTTATGTGATGTATGACTCTAGCTTATTGCTCCAATATCACTTATTAAAAAGTACTACGTTTCCCCAGTGATTTTTTTTAGTGGCACCTTAGTGTAAACTACATTTTCATATGTGCTTGGGAATGTTTCTGGATTTTCTATTCTTTTTCTTTGGTCTGTCTGTCTGATCACGAGTGGGCAAAACACTGTTTTCAGAAAATGCATCTTACAGGATGTTTTTAATATCTGACTAGTTATTCCTTCATGCTATTTTCCAAATAAATTTTAGACATTAGCTAGAACTTCCTAACACTAGGAGAAAAAAAATTTTTTTTTAAATTGGAATCACATTTTTATATTAACTTTGGGAGAATCAGTGCCTTTTTGGTGTGGTTCTACCCTAGCAGAGAACTAAGACTATCTTTCTATTTCTAAAGTCTGTTTTTATGTTTTTCAGGAATCCTTTAACATTTTGTTCAAATGGTGTTTCACAATTCTGGTTGTGTTTTTCCCAAGCCCTTTATGTTTTTTTGTTGCTGCTGTGACAGATTGTCTTTTCAAATGTATCTTCAAACTGGTTGTTGTTCATATATGTGAAGGCTATGGATTTCCTTTTAATTTTGAAGTAATCTCAAGCTTATGTAAAAGTAGCAATTATAATACAAAAAACTTTTGTTTTCCTGAACCATTCGAGAGTAAAGTTACTGACATGGTGTTCTATCAGTTCTCCAAAACTGTAGAGTGCAATTTCTACAAACAAGGAAACGTGTATGTGACCACAATTCAACCATCAAATCCAGGAAATTAACATTGCTGCCACCAATATCATCTAATCTTCAGACAGTAAGAAACCGGGTCACTTGTCTTAATATGTTTAATTATTTGATTAGTTCCCACAAAGATTTATAAAGCATATCTCTTATTCATCTTCTCCAAGTGCCTCCCCTGCTCTCCCCACCCAGGCTCTGGTGATCCATGTCAGGCAGCCACTTCAAAGCAATGCCCACCTCACCCTATTTGTCCTGCTTTTTGACACATCCCACCAGACTGCCCTTACGGTTGGAGTCCCTGAATCCTCCTTGAGCTCCTTTACCACCTACTGGTCAACCCTTGTGTAAACACCCTCCTCACAGTGCTTGGATGTTCACTCCCTATGTAGTAGTAGTAGTAGTAAAAGTCACTCAGTCGTGTCTGACTCTGCGACCCCATGGACTGTAGCCCACCAGGCTCCCCTGTCCATGGAATTCTCCAGGCAAGAATACTGGAGTGGGTTTCCATGTCCTCCATTCCCTATGGAAGACAACATTCCTCACTTCACCTATATTCTGATATCTCATCCAAGTCGTCCAGTGCAGGGCGTCCAAGCCCATGTGGGATGAAGACACCCCTTGGTTCACTGTGACTCTCTTGCCAGAATCACTGTTGACCATGGGCTTTGTTTCTTTAACTCAAGTGTTGTTGCTTTTTAAGAGGCTTGGGATCAAGGTGTTTAGAAACAACAATTTTTTTGATTCCATGACTTTCTCCATTTTCATGATGGGGACATGACTGCCGTTGTGTATCTCCATCCCACAGGCTCTTCTTATGTGACTGCAACAAAGGAGGTCTAGGGCTCTCCTTTTATAATCTGGGTGAGGGGAGTCCTTGATTGCTTCAAGCAGTGGAATATGTTAGAATAGGTGCCATATGACATCAAAATCTAGGTAATGACAAAAACACAGCTTCTAGATGGCTCACTTTTTAGGAGATGTTCACTCTGGGGAAACCAACCACTGTGTTATGAGGGAGCCAAAGAATCCCATGAAGTGAGACAACTTGAGGGGCTCTTATGGAGAAAAACCAATGTGCCGAGTGGTTAGCCAGCACCAACCACTGGGCATGTGTGAGCAATCCTTCAAGTGATTCAGCCTCTAGGCTTCGAGCAGCCCTGATGCCAAGGTGAGTAGAGGGATGCCAACCACACTGTACCCTGACCAAAATGCAGATAGGTAAAGCAATGTTGCTGTTATTTTAAACCACTGAAGAGGGAAGATGGGATCAAGGTCTCCCTGAGTTCAGAAATTTTCTTAGATGGACCAGGCCTAGGCTGTGCATGAGTGTAGCATCTGAGCAGGTCTGTGCATGTGGGGTGGGACTGGGCCTCTGAGGGTGGGACCATCACTCACCTGCCTCCCCAGTGGGGGACAGAAGAAGGGCCACCAGGAGCAGCAGCAGGACCATCTCTACAGGACGACTGCCCAGATCTGAGCAGCTACTGCTTCCTTCTGGTCTTTTAACCCTGAGTGTCCCCTCCCATCTCCCCTCTTTAGTAAGTGTAATAAGCCCTCTTCAGCATCACTTTCACACCATTATGTCTATTCCACACCATAGATCTTGCCTTTGTAGTCTGATCATGATGGTTTATCTCCTCTACATGAAGCAAGGAATCTCATCTCCAATATTTCTCACATTCTTGCTGAAGAAGGGGTCTCAATACACAGTCACCCTGGTGATCTAGAATGAACCACACAAAGACTTTCTTTGATCTATATCATCATGAGGCCCAGGTTTCGGGGGCTCAGGCACCTAAGGACTTAAGGACTGGCAGATGCAACCCCTCCCTGATCCCCACACCACCCAATGGATGAAAACTTACCAGAGGCTTTAATTAAATTCAAATTCATAGTCCACTCTGACCCCAAAAATGTGGTTTGAGGCTTTCCGAGAAGGCTCACATGACAAAGGCCAGAACATGGGAGGGGACACTCAGGGTTAAAAGACCAGAAGGAAGCAGTAGCTGCTCAGATCTGGGCAGTCGTCCTGTAGAGATGGTCCTGCTGCTGCTCCTGGTGGCCCTTCTTCTGTCCCCCACTGGGGAGGCAGGTGAGTGATGGTCCCACCCTCAGAGGCCCAGTCCCACCCCACATGCACAGACCTGCTCAGATGCTACAGTCATGCACAGCCTAGGCCTGGTCCATCTAAGAAAATTTCTGAACTCAAGGAGACCTTGATCCCATCTCCCCTCTTCAAACTTTGGCTCCATGAGCACAGCAGGCATGCTGGAATCTCTCTTTCAGGGAAAATCATCGGGGGCCATGAGGCCACGCCACATTCCCGTCCCTACATGGCATTTCTTCAGTTCAAGATTTTAGGGAAACCTGGGATATGTGGGGGCTTCCTTGTGCGTGAGGACTTCGTGCTGACAGCAGCTCACTGCCAGGGAAGGTAAGGAGCAGTGCCTGGGCCTCCATGGCTCTGCTGAGCCCTCCCAGGGAACCCTCTTAGGAGCTGCAGACCTGTGCCACCAGGTAGCATAGGAAGCTATTCAGATGACAGGTGATCATTGGGGAGAGAGGGACAGGTCAATGCCAGTCGCGCATTGAGAGAAGGGACTGATCAAACCTGGAACATAAGGAAGCCAAGGTTGTGGCCTGGAACCCCCAGTGCAAATGTGAGAAATTCATGTTTTCCTTCGAGACAGTCAAGCTTGTGCAGGACTGAACACCCTCCGTGGACTACAGAAACTGCCACCCTGCTCAGGCTGCGGGAGAGCAGACAATTTAGAGATGCTCAGCCCCAGGGCCCATCGCCTAGAATTTCGCCACACCCTCCCCCTGCTCCTCCCCAAGTCTTGCCCTGTCCCAAGCTGTGCTCTTTCCTCCCAGCTCCTGGACTGTTTCTCCTGTGACACCCCCTCCCTTTCTGCTCTCTGTGCAGCTCAATTGCTGTCACCCTGGGGGCCCACAACATCATGGAACGAGAGAGGACCCAGCAGGTCATCCCAGTGAGAAGAGCCATCCCCCATCCAGACTATAATGATAAGACTTTGGCTAACGACATCATGTTACTGCAGGTGGGACACGTGGCTGCACTGATTCTGGGACACTTCCATCCAGGGTTCTGCATCCCCCATGACCTCATTCCTGACCCTCCTCCTGTACGACCCCTCCATGGTCCCAGGGCTCTGAGGAAGGCAAACCCATGACTGTCATGCCGTCTCTGTGGGCCATTAGTAGGTGAGAATGCTTTTCCTCTACCTTCAGCTGACTAGGAAGGCTGACATGACGGATGCAGTGAGCCTCATCAATCTGCCCAGGCGCTGGCAGAAGGTGAAGCCAGGGATGATGTGCAGTGTGGCTGGCTGGGGGCAACTGGAGGTAGATGTGCCCTCTGCAGCCAAACTACAGGAGGTAGATCTTGAAGTCCTAAGTGAGGAGAAATGTATCACTTGCTTCAGAAACTACATCCCCATCACGCAGATATGTGCTGGAGATCCAAACAAGAGGAAGAATTCTTTCATGGTGAGATCCCCAGTGTTGTCCATGCAAAACCCTGGGCCCAGCTGAGCTGTGAGGATGGGGGGCTGTGGGAACAAATCCTGTCCCCGTGTCCCTAGCCTGTCCTCCTATCTTGTCTCTGTCCTGTGTCCCTGGGTTGGGGGGTGAACACTGCCCCACAGTCACATATGGGCAGAGACTTCTTGCAGAAAGACCAGCGGGGTTGTCAAACCCAGGATGAAACCTCAGGACCAACAAGGCCCTGATATCAGCCAGGGCCCCGAACAGAGACCACCTGCCCCAGGGTGGCAGGGAAACCAGACCTGAAGAAGGTGAGCTCAGCCCTTGCCCTCTCTGCCCACAGGGTGACTCTGGGGGCCCGCTCGTGTGTAATGGTGTGGCCCAGGGCATTGTGTCCTATGGAGGAGTTGATGGGACACCTCCAAATGTCTACACCAGAATCTCCAGCTTTCTGCCCTGGATCCAGACAACAATGAGACATTACAAATGCCAGGGATCAGCCTGAGGTGTCCTTGGGATGGACCCCTCCATCTTCCCTGGGATTGGAAGCGTTGGTCAAAGTATGTGCAGGAAGGTTGCCTGGAACTTAATAAACGTTCATCTCTTGAAAAGAAATCACTGATTCCTCCGTTATTCACATATTCGTTAGGCACCTTCTCTGTCAGGGAAACATCTTTCACATTTCTGATCTGTCAGCAGCTTACCCCCTAGCACATACACTGCTCCCACCCCCACCTTCCATCTTTGGAATAAAATCTTCTTCTGTACCTACAGCCAGCTCCCTCCAGTCACATGTCCCCAGTGCCAGCTCCCCCTCAGGCTGCCTGTGAGCTCCATCAGAGAAGGGAGACCCCTCCTCAGGAACACAGGACCCCCTTGTCCACAACCCTTGTGTTTCATCCATACGCCCTCCTCCTTGTCAACACCTACTTCCCTCCCCCACATCCCAGTGCCCAGGGGGCAAGAGAAGAGAATCCAGATTTGGAAAGGGGGCCACCTGAGAAACTCTGGGGTTGAGGGGGCACTTGTCCACCCTATCAGAAATGTGGGAGGTTTCCGAAGGTGTGGCTCACCCCATGAGTGTTCCCTCCCCGTATCAGAGGAGACAGAGCTCAGAAGCCTGAGAAAGTCTCAGGAGGGCTTCAGTGTTCGCAAGCTCAGCTCAAGAGCCTGTCACAGCCCTGTCTTGGAGTCTTGGCCCCAGGGCTCTGTGCAGCCTCTGGTGTCCTGAGGGCACATCCTCCTTTAGCCCCAAATGACCTTGAGGGAGCTCTTCCACCTTGGTCTGAGCCAGCCTCTACCATCTCCATCATTCCCACACGTATGTATGTTTCTATAAAGGAAAGTCATAGTAACAAAAATTTTTAGATTCAAGGTATCCTAATATTTCAAAGGTGTCCCATACCTAATTGCTTATTGAATAATTTTGTCTGTTCTATTTTTCAATAATCTCTGAATTTTCATGTAAGAATCTATTCAGGAAAGTAATCTCATTTTTAAAACATGCAGCTTAGAGAAAGCTGGGCTAAAGAGAAGTGATTTGCTGGACGTTTGTATGGTGAGTGAACTTCAGCCACAGCAAGATGTATTTTGCGTGTAAAAGCAATACATATAATCATATAAAGATAGCTAAATACAGGACATATACGTAAGAAATTTAAGATCACCTACAATTCCATCCCCCTCAGATCATCATCAATGGTTAAGGCGCGTCCTTCCGCTCTGTTTATTCATAAGATGCTCTTGCTACAACTCACTGGGGCTTGGCTTGTTTAGAGCTCCTCATGCCATCCTTTCCATTCCTCTTTCTTCTGTCTCATACTGGTGACAGTGCTGGAATCATCTGCACATGTTCAGGATGGCCTGGCCCAGAGACATCAGAGACGTGTTTCTCTTGTCTCTGGACAGAGAATATTAGTAGAGAGTAATGATTAGGGTGATCAGCATCACTTATCTCATCACCGCACACCAGTAACCAGCATTTTTGGAGAGGAAGGCCCTCAGGAAGAGGCCCTTCCTTTTGGAGAGGAAGACCCTCAGGAAGGATCTCAGGAACACTGATTTGGATAGGACAGCCCCCAACTTAGCTCAAGGGGTGCTGGATACCTCAGCACAAGCTAAGCCCGTCAGGTCACCGAATGTTGAAGGACCTGGTCATGGTTTGTTTTGGTCCAATGAGTATGAAGTCCAAGACTTGTTCAACGTTGTGGGATAAGAAATTTCTGTCACAGAATATTTACATTTGAAGAGCTGATTGTAAACACAACAAAAATGTGAGGCTGGAACCCTGGCAAGATAGGAAATGGGATTGATGTTTGGTTCACTTTGGTGAGTCCAGGCCTATCTGCTCCCAAACCAAGTTCAGCCACTTCCTCACACTTGGCAACAAGCAGACCCCTCACCATAGTACTCACCAGCTTGTTCCCTACCCACCTATTCTAGGTCTACCTCTGCCTCCTGTCAGATTCACAGGGGCAGGAACTGAATCTCTCATATCCCTGGACCTCCCCTATTGAGTAATTATTCATGATATTATCAAAATCCTAAAAGTACCAAGAGTGGAGAAATGGAGATTCAATTACTGAGAGACTCCTGGGGTTCCAGCTCCTCTTGGGGTGATAGGGAAGAACTTTGGTATTCTGTTAGTCAGTCACGAATGGTACATTACCTGTAACATTAATTATACATGATGGCACGACTCTGGGAACACTGGCTCCCAGGTATGAGCGTTAAGCTAAGATATCTTTGTGTAGCTCACAGGAAACAAGCCCACTGATGAAAGACTGCAGAACAGAAGAAATTAACACAACTGTCCCGAGGCTGACTGGAACCAGGAAATGTTTGACTCCATGCCGTTCCTTCTAGTATAAAAGTAGCCTGAATTCTAACTCAGGCTGGGTGGTTCTTTGAAACATGAGTCCACCATCTTATTGGTCTGCTAGCTTTCTGAACAAAGTTGCTATTCTTTGTTTCAACAACTCATCTCGTGATTTATTGGCCTATTGCTTAGCAAGTAGTACAAGCTTGGACTAGGTAACACTGGCTGCACCACAGGTTTCTGCTGAGTCTTTGTGTGCGAGGGTGGTAACAGTGTCATCCTCTCCTAATCCAGGACAGAGAAGATGGTCATCCGTGCTATGCTGACACCTGGCTAGGGGGGAGCACACTTCTGGGAGGTCTGTGGGGACACTGAATCTCCCCTCATTCCTTCCCCTGTGCTTTGTGTCTGGAAGGAATAAACCCCAGCAGCTATGACCTGGACAGACCTTCAGAAAGATGCAGCCACTCCAGGTCCTGATGGCCTTTTTTCTGCCTCCTGGGCAGGGACCGGTGAGTGACCTCCCATTCCTGAGGGTGTAGCCCATCTCATTAAATCTCCTGCAGTCCTGACCCTTCTACACAGCTCTAATTTCTGAACCAGGTCCCATCCCAACGAAGAACACAAGTTTGATGCCACGTAGACACTCAGCAAGAAGAGGTGGCAGGAAAGTTTCACTAAGAGCTTTCATGGTTCTCTCTCTCACCACCAGGAAAGTGGGTTATGCATTTGGTAGAGGATGTGAAGCTGTAACACACAAGTAAGTAAAATCCCTCACACCAGCCAGAAAAAGACAACTCAGACAAACCAACCATGGTACGGGAGTTGTCAGTGGACCCAGCTTATGAACCATGGAAAACTTAGAGCCTTCCTCCCCTCACTCCTGTCCAGTTTAGGAGCCAGGTGTGCGATTGATCAGAAGGTGCTGGATGACAGCGCCCAAAGCTCTCTAGGTGTCTTGGCTTTTTCCCAGGCCCCAAGCAGCTCATTTTCTGCCCCACCTCCCCTGCCTCTCAGACCCATAGTTACTCCACTATCTGTGGCAGTGCCCTCCACCCACCCCTGTGACCTGAAATCCCAACAGTACTATCGCCCACAACCTCAGCTAAAGGCTAATTGGAGGCCATTCATGTGTGCAGCCAAAGAACATTTTCTGAGATCCTGGGATGCGTTATGCCCTAGGGCATGAGGATTTTAGAAAACTCACCTCTATAAGTTCCTCATGCAAACTCACATTAATTTCACAATATTCCTGAGAAAGCTCCCAGAAGCCCTGCACTCATGTCATTGAAAAGCACAAGACACAGTGTCTCTCAGCCCCAGGGCTGTCTGTCACCTCAATTTCCCCTTAGCTGCAGCCCTGCCCTGATGTCGCCAGCCCGTCACAGCTCCTGGGCTGTATCTCCTGTGACTCCAAGCTCCTCATACCTCAACTCTGTTCTCTGTGCAGCTCAATCAGCATCACCCTGGGGGCCCACAGCATCAAGAAGCAGGACAGGATGCAGCAGGGTCAGGTGATTTATTGCATGTAGAAAGATGTGTCCTTAAAGACACCATAGAGACAGTTATTGTCCTAAGCGCCACTTATTTAGGAGGAAAAAAATAGTTTCTCACCATACTCTGCCATAAAACTCCATCATAAACCAAGTGTTCTATATTTGTGTAGGATGTCTCAACATGTGCGGGGTCTCTATCTTGCCATCTATGTCTCTATGGCCCCATCAATACCACACTATCTTCAGTACTATGACTTCATTTGCTAAAGCAAGAGCTCCCATCTTATTCTCATTCTTTAAGCCTGTCTTCTCCAATGTTGGCTACTGGTTTTCCATGTCTATTTAGAACCGATAAAGTTCTGTGAAATACTTCCTGAGTGCAATGAATTTGTAGATCACTTTTTGGAGAATTAATACCTGAAAAATATTGTCTTTTCCAAACATGAATGTGGAATATATTTATGATTTATACTTAGTTATCCGACCATTTCCATGAGTTTAATGTTTTTTGCAAATTTCATTTTCTAACTATTATCATATAGTTCAGTTCAGTTCAGTTCAGTTGCTCAGTTGTGTCCGACTCGTTGCGACCCCATGAATTGCAGCACGCCAGGCCTCTCTGTCCAGCAACAACTCCCGGAGTCTACCCAAACCCATGTCCATCGAGTCACTGATGCCATCCAACCATCTCATCCTCTGTCGTCCCCTTCTCCTCCTGCCCCCAATCCTTCCCAGCATTAGGGTCTTTTCCAATGAGTCAACCCTTCGCAGGAGGTGGCCAAAGTATTGGAGTTTCAGCTTCAACATCAGTCCTTTCAATGAACACCCAGGATTGATCTCCTTTAGGATGGATTGATTGGATCTCCTTGCAGTCCAAGGGACTCTCAAGAGTCTTCTCCAACACCACAGTTCAAAAGCATCAATTCTGCGGCGCTCAGCTTTCTTCACCGTCCAACTCTCACATCCATACATGACCACTGGAAAAACAATAGCCTTGACTAGATGGACTTTTGTTGGCAAAGTAATGTCTCTGCTTTTAAATATGCTGTCTATGTCAGCCATAACCTTCCTTCCAAGGAGTAAGCGTCTTTTAGTTTCATGGCTGCAATCACCATCAGCAGTGATTTTGGAGCCCCCAAAAATAAAGTCTGACACTGTTTCCACTGTTTCCCCATCTGTTTCCCATGAAGTGATGGGACCAGATGCCATGATCTTAGTTTTCTGAACGTTGAGCTTTAAGCCAACTTTTTCACTCTCCTCTTTCACTTTCATCAAGAGCCTCTTTAGTTCTTCTTCACTTTCTGCCATAAGGGTGGTGTCATCTGCATATCTGAGGTTATTGATATTTCTCCTGACAATCTTGATTCCAGCTTGTGTTTCTTCTAGCCCAGCTTTTCTCATGATGTATTCTGCATATAAGTTAAATAAGCAGGGTGACAATATACAGCCTTGACGTACTCCTTTTCCTATTTGGAACCAGTCTGTTGTTCCATGTCCAGTTCTAACTGTTGCTTCCTGACCTGCATACAGGTTTCTCAAGAGGCAGGTCAGATGGTCTGGTATTCCCATCTCTTCCAGAATTTTCCACAGTTTATTGTGATCCACATAGTCAAAGGCTTTGGCATAGTCAATAAAGCAGAAATAGATGTTTTTCTGGAACTCTCTTGCTTTTTTGATGATCCAGCGGATGTTGGTAATTTGATCTCTGGTTCCTCTGCCTTTTCTAAAACCAGCTTGAACATCTGGAAGTTCACGGTTCACGTATTGCTGAAGCCTGGCTTGGAGAATTTTTAGCACTACTTTACTAGCGTGTGAGATGAGTGCAATTGTGCAGTAGTTTGAGCATTCTTTGGCATTGCCTTTCTTTGGGATTGGAATGAAAACGGACCTTTTCCAGTC
Organism: Okapia johnstoni; assembly: GCA_024291935.2. NCBI lineage: Eukaryota > Metazoa > Chordata > Mammalia > Artiodactyla > Giraffidae > Okapia > Okapia johnstoni. The sequence continues at coordinate 30,578,956 of CM044326.1, forward strand.
CTGTGGCCACTGCTGAGTTTTCCAGATTTGCTGGCATATCGAGTGCAGCACTTTCACAGAATTCAGGATTTGAAATAGCTCAACTGGAATTCCATCACCTCCACTAGCTTTGTTCGTAGTGATGCTTTCTAAGGCCACTTGACTTCACATTCCAGGATGTCTGGCTCTAGGTGAGTGATCACACCATCATGATTATCTGGGTCATTTCGTCTGTGTATTCTTGCCACCTCTTCTTAATATCTTCTGCTTGTGTTAGGTCCATACCATTTCTGTCCTTTATCGAGCCTATCTTTGCATGAAATGTTCCTTTGGTATCTCTAATTTTCTTGAAGAGATCTCTAGTATTTCCCATTCTATTGTTTTCCTCTATTTCTTTGCATTGATCGCTGAGGAAGGCTCTTATCTCTCCTTGCTATTCTTTGGAACTCTGCATTCAGATGGGAATATCTTTCCTTTTCTCCTTTGCTTTTCGCTTATCTTCTCTTCCCAGCTATCTGTAAGGCCTCCTCAGACAGCTGTTTTGCTTTTTTGTATTTCTTTTCCATGGGGATGGTCTTGATCCCTGTCTCCTGTACAATATCACAAACCTCTGTCCATAGTTCATCAGGCACTCTGTCTATCAGATCTAGTCCCTTAAATCTATTTGTCACTTCTACTATATACTCCTAAGGGATTTGATCTAGGTCATACCTGAATGGACTAGTGGTTTTCCCTACTTTCTTCAATTTAAGTCTGAATTTGGCAAGAAGCAGTTCATGATCTACTCCCGGTCTTGTTTTTGCTGACTGTATAGAGCTTCTCCATCTTTGGCTGCAAAGAATATAATCAATCTGATTTCGGTGTTGACCATCTGGTGAAGTCCACGTGTAGAGTCTTCTCTTGTGTTGTTGGAAGAGGGTGTTTGTTTCAGTCGATTTTGTGCCCAGAAAATTTGACAGTTACTAGTTGTAATAATTGATCTGCAGGTTCCTGGCTATTCTTTTTGTATATTATATCTCAAATATTCACAGTTTTATTTCCTCTTTCCCTGTCTTATTCCTTTCACTTCTACTTCCTGCTTAACTGTAGTGGCTAAAATCTCTAGTATATTACTGAAGAGAAATGATGATTATGGCTATCTGTGTGAACCTTGTATTGTTTGGCTCTCGAATGAAAAAAACATCCAACATTTCATCATTAAGTATATTGATTGGTGTGGGGTTTTTGCAGGGATCATTTATCAGAATGAAGACCCTCTTTTCTGCTCCTATTTTGTAAAGAATTTTTTAATACCTTAAAATTTTTGTTCATAGAGCATTTTACTTGACAGAGAGGTTGAATGAGGAAAACTAGAAGTCTACCTTGTTTCATAGCCGTTGTCCCCTAAAGATGAGCAATAAATAAAAACAAAGCATTTTAGAAGTTAAAACAGAAGTCTATGAAGATACATGTTTTGATTCCCCCAAATTTCCAGGAAAGCATTGTGAATGTAGTACAAGAGACCCTGTATCACAAGTTCAACTTCAGTATTCACTAAAATCTGATTGAGAATTCCAAGTACCCCCCAGGTCTCGGGCATGGGGCTAGGTGCTGGGGGAGGTGTCGCCAGGTGCAGCCTCTGCCCTCTGCCCTCAGGGGAACAGGAGAGCAAGGACATGGCAGTTGGAACACCATGTGTTAAAGATTCTTCAAGAGGTATGCACAGGGCGCCAAGGAGGCACGGTGGGCGAACGGAATCAGACAAGCAGACTAAAAGACGGTGTGGTGGAGAACAACATATTTTTAAAGATTCATCCAGTATGAAAAGAAAATGAAAACCTGAACTAGTCTGGAAGTTCTCATAAGAAAAGTCTCTGAAATTTTTTGAGAAATCTCAGCAGAAGCAGCAATGCTTTTGTTATTCTCCAAGTTGGCCATGCTGAGCGGATCTTGTGCCGTATGTGTTGGGGAAGGGAAGGAAGAGAGAAAATAGAATTCTCCTGAACAGAAGAGTCAGGGCTAAGCAGACAGCTCTGGGATAATAAAGGAAAGTCCTACATCACAGCGAGCGTGGGCTTCCTGGGAAGAGGTAGGAACAGATGCAGGCTCTCTGTCCCACAGTCTTTCAGTGTCCCTGCCCCCCATGTTAATGAAACCCCAGTTTATCTCTAATTTAGCACTTACTATCCTATTTTTCACTGACCCCTAGTTTCCTTTTACTTTTTAATCCTCATTTAGGATTTAACTGGTAGTACAAACTTCTGACCTCACACCGAGAATTCCTCCCAGCCTGTGTACAGGTGGAGGGGCCTGGGGTAAATGGGTTATGGCAGAAGCTTTCCTTGCTCCATAAACCCTCTTATCTGCCCTCCTGACAAGTAGAAGCTGCCAAGATGAGTAAGAGTCTCACTCACCAAGTGAGCTGTGGGAAACTCATAACATTCGTCACAGCTCTGTGCACACGTGCTCAGTCGCTCAGTCGCTCAGTTGCATCCGACTCTGCGACCGCAGGGACTGTAGCCCGCCAGGCTCCTCTGTCCATGGGATTCTCCAGGCAAGAATACTGGAGTGGGTTGTCATGCCCTCCTCCAGGGTATCTTCTCGACCCAGGGATCGAATCCTAGTCTCTTACATCTCCTGCACTGGCAAGCCGGTACTTTACCTCTAGCGCCTAGGATTAATTTTTATGTGTTTTGTCCCTCATCCCAGTGGGTGTGTAAAACAATCTCAGGTAATTCAGGGTCTCTTCCTGCCCTTCCTGTGAGTCTGTGCCTCTGTCTCAGGGGACACTCCTGGTGCCAGAGTGTCACATTCAGCCTTGAGTCTCCATCCCAGTAGGTCCCACCAGAGAGGATGCTCTGGCCTGGGCTACTCACCAAGGCCCAGGGCACGTTCTGCAGCTCCCCTCCTCACAACTAGAGGGCACTGAGGAGCCCTGAGAAGGCTGGCCCAGGCTCAGCGGCCCAGACCTGCCACCAATTTCAGCTCGAGTCCTCAGTGAGACTCAGGGCTTGAGCTGGGGGACGCTCAGAATCCCCCAATCTATATAGAGTATCTCTCTGCTTCTGCTGAGATTTCCTCTCCAGGATTGACATCAATGTCTAGTTCTCTTTAAGAACACGCCTGCTAATAAAGACCTACTTATAGCACAGCGGACTCTACTCAATACTCTGTAATGGCCTATATGGGAAAAGAACCTAAAAAAGAGTGGATATATGGATAGATTTAACTGATTCACTTTGCTGTATTCCTGAAACTAAGACAACACTGCAAATAAAAGTGTTTTTTTTTAAAGAAAAAAAAAGAAATTTTAAAAATGAAAGAGAGTGAGTTTTAGTAGATGCTTTTTCCCCTTCAGTTGAATTATCATATGGTGTTTCTTCTTTCATCAGTCAATGTTTTGTGTTACAGCAATTGTGTTTTGAATGAAAGCCACTCATCCTCAGAAAAACCCAAGTTAGAAATGATCTAATACTTTTCCTTACGGACTGATTGGATTACATCAATACAGGAATAACATTAACCTGTAAAGTTCTCCTCCCATATTGTCATCACTGGGTTTGTCATCTAGGTTTTGCTAGTCTCATAAGGGAGATGGGTAGGATCTACTTGCCAGCAGAAATTGTATATCACTCTTTAAATTGTTTTCAAAGATTTCCAGGGATTTCTTGTGAGCCTGCGGCTGTCCTTGATGCACTATTTTTGAAAACGGAATCAATTCATGTAATGTTTATAGGAAAATTCAAACTTCCTGAGTATGTTTCTTTAAGTTATATTTTCTAGGGATTTGTAATTCCGTGTAGATTTTTGAAATTGTTCACTTCCTTGTGACCTAGAGGTTAGCATAGATAAGATTTATGTATGTATATATACATACATATATCTCCCAGATAAAACTCTTTCTTAGTTCACCCACCCTGTGGCTACAATTTTCACTATCTCAGTAGAGCCTTTAGTAATCAAAATTAGCTTGATTCTTACACACTCAACAAATTTTTAATGTAGATCAACTTATCCATCATTATTGACAGTCCTTTTTATATCTTGTATTAATTTGCTTTTACAAGGTTAAATGTATAAAGAAATTCTCCTATATTCAAAGTTTTTATGTTTTACCTTTCAATTAGTTAGAGAAACAGTGTTAAGTGGTCAATACATAGCCAACAGATTTTACTATATTTTCATCATTACTTACCATTTTGAATTCTTTTTCATTTGGTTTCCATTATGATTTTGCTTATGATTTACAGGTGATCCTTGAACATGCCTCACATCACATGTAATCTGATATCCAGACCACCCAGTTCACGGTTCCGAGCACATGTGGTGTGAAGACACCCCTTGGCTCACTGTGACTTTCCAGCCCCAATCATTATTGACCATGGGTTTTGTTTGTTTTAGATGTTGTTACTTTTTTAAGAGGCTTGGGATCAAGATGTTTAGAAACAACAGTTTTTTCAGTTCCATGACTTTCCGCATTTGCATGGTTCAGATATGACCACCATTGTGTGTCTCCATCCCACAGGCTCTTCTTAAATGACTGCACTATCTCACCTCCTGCTGGGAGGTGGGGTCTAGGGCCCTTCCTTTTTAATCTGGTGAAAGCTCTTGCTCTTGATTGCCCCAAGCAATAGACATGCTAGAATGGATGTCATATGACATCAAAGTCTAGGTAAGGAAAAGAACACAGCTTCTAGATGGTTCACTTTTTAGGAGATGCTCACTCTCGGGAAGCCAGGCACTGTGTTTGGATGGAGGCAAAGAATCCCATCAAGTGTGACGACATAAGGGGCCCTCGTGGCAAGAAACCAGTGTGCCCAAAGGACAGCCAGCAGCAACCACTGGGCATGTGTGAGGGAGCCTTCAAGTGATTCAGCTTCTGGGCTTCAAGCTTCCCTAACACCAATGGAAGCAGAGGGGTGCTGTTCACATTGTACCCTGAGCAAATTGCAGATTCATGGGTCAAGCAATGTTGGTGTTATTTTAAACCACTCAGTCCTTTAGTAACTGGAATAAGCCCTCTTCAGCATTACTTTCACACCATTCTGGCTACCCCACACCCTTAATCTCACTATTCTTGTCTGATCATGATGGTATGCTCTCCTCCACCAGAAGCAATAGAGCTTATCTTCAGTGTTTCCCACAGTCTCTCACACAAAGGGGCCCAAGACACAATCACTGTGATGATCTAAAGAGAACCATAGAAATGAAAACATTCTTTGATCTATCATCCTGAGATCTGCTGATGCAGTATCCCCACCACCCCATGGATAAGAACTTATCAGAGGCTTTTGTTAAGTTCTTACTCCACTGAGACCCCAAGACTTGATCAAACAGTGGTGTGACACTTTCTGAGAAGCCTCCTGTGATAAAGGCCACAACAGCAGAGGAGACACTCAGGGTTAAAAAAACCAGAAGGAAGCAGCAGCTGTTCAGATCTGATCAGCCTTCCTGGAGAGATGGTCCTGTTCTTTCTCCTGGTGACCCTTCTTCTAACTGGGGAGGTAGATGAGTGATGGTCCCACCCTCAGAGGCCCAGACCCACCCCACATGGCACAGACCTGCTTAGATGCTACACTCATGCACACTCTGGCCCTGGTCCGTGTAAGGAAATTTCTGAACTCAGGTCGAATTTTCTCAAAGACCACCAACCTTGGTCCCATCTCCCCTCTCCACCCTTTGCCTCATCCATACGCCCTCCTCCTTGTCCACAGCTACTCCCCTTCCCTCCATCCCAGTGCCCGAGGGGCAACAGACGAGAATCCAGATTTGGAAGGAGGACCACCTGAGAAGCTCTGGGGTTGAGGGGCCACTTGTCCATCCTAACAGAAATGGGGGAGGTTTACAAAGGTGTAGCTCACTGAATGCAGCGTTCCCTCCCTACATCAGAACAGACAGAGGTGAGAAGTCTGAGAAAGTTTCAGGAGGGCTTCAGTATTCCCAGGCCCAGCTCAAGTGCCTGTCACAGCCCTGTCTTGGAGTCCTGGGCTCAGGGCCCTGTGCAGCCTCTGGTGTCTTGACAGCACATCCTCCTTCAGCCCCAAGTGACCTTGAGGGAGCTCTTCCATCTTGGGCTGAGCCAGCCTCTCCCCACCTCCATTATTCCCATGAGTGTGTATATAAATATATTTATCTCTAAAGGAAAGTCATTGTAATGAAAAGTTTTGGATTTAGGGGTATCCTAATGTTTCAAAGGTTTCTTATAACCTATAGGTTATTGACCCAATTTTTCCTTCTATTTATCAATAGTCTCTGAGTTTTTAATCTACGAATGTATTCAGGAAAGTTACTAATTTTTAAAACAAGCAGCTCAGAGAAGGCTAGGCTGATGGGGAGTGGTTTGCTGAACATTTGCATGGTGAGTGATGTTTGACTGTGGCAAAATTTATGTTGGATGGAAAAGCAACAGACATCATAGTTAAATACAGAACATATAAATAAGAAAGTTAAAAGAAGTGAAGAATTCCATCACCCTCATATCATCATCACTGATGCTTAAACATGTTTCCTTTTTCTCTTTTTCTATTTGTTCATAAGATGTTGTTCCTTCAACTCCCTTGGGATTGGGTTGTACAGACCTCCTCATGCCATCCTTTCCATTCCTCTTTCTTCTGTCCTCATAGTGGTGAGAGTGTTGGGGTCACCTGGATATGTTTAGGATGGCCTGGCCCAGGGTTATCTGAGGCATGGTTCTCTGGACACTGGACAGAGGATACTTTATGGGGAGTAATTATTAGGATGAGCAGCATCCTCATCCCTTTCACCACTCACCAGTCACCAGCATGTTTGGAGAGGAAGCCCCTTCCCACTCACGAGCACTCTGATTTGGGGGGAAGAGCCCCCATCTCAGCTTGAGGGATGCTCAGTGCCAAAGGTCCCAGGGATGGTTTGTTTTGGTTCAGTGAGTATCAAGTCCAGGACTTTTGTTCAGAACTGTGGGATAAGAAAAGCTCCCCATGTTGTGAAATATTTACATTTAAAGAGGCGATTCTGAACACTCCAAAAATGTGAGGCTGGAATGGTAACAAGATAGGAAATGGGATTGCTATTTGGGGCACTTAGGTGTGTCCAGGGTATCTGCTCATAAGGCAAGTCCAGTCTCTGCCTTCTTACTTGGCACCAAGCAGACACCCTTGTCTTGGTCCTCACCATCTTGCTCTCTACCCACAGATTCTAAGTCTACCTCTGCTTAGTGTCAGCTTCTCAAGGGCAGGAACTATGTTTCTCATATCCCTGGACCTTGCTGTTGAGTAATTATTCATATCTCATCAGAATCATAAAAGAACTAACAGTGGGGAAATGGAGATATTCTTGATTCAGTCACTGAGGTGCTCCTGGAGTCCAGCCCCTCTACTGCTATATTATGGAAGAATCCTTGCAGTCTGTTAGATTAGTTACTAATGGGGTGTTGACTACAAGTTTTAATTATACATGATGGCCCATCTCTGGAATCCTGCCTCCCAAGTAATGAGCATTAAGCTCAAATGCCTTTGTTTACAACACAGGAAACATCCTGGCCAGGCCCACCAATGCAAGACTGCAGGACAGAAGAAACTGACATGTCCTCTCTGGAGGCTGACTGGAACCAAGAAATGTTTGATGCTACTCCCTCCTCTTTTATCATAGTATAAAAGAAGCCTGAATTCTAACTCAGGCAAGATGGTTCCTTGGGATGCAAGTCCACCATTTTCTTGGTCTGCTGGCTTTCCAAATAAAGTCACTGTTCCTTGCCCAAACAACTCATCTCTCTGTTTATTGACTTACTGTACAGCAATGAGCTTGGACTTGGTAACATTGGCTGCACCACAGCCTTCACTTTGTTGCTGTTCTTGCTTTGTGACTCAGAAGTGGGAGTGCAAGTGTGGTGATGGTGTCGTTCTCACCTATCCCACAGCAGAGAACATGGGCACATGTGGTGTGCTGACACCCGGCTGGGGCAGGGGTGGTGCCCAGCTCCGGGAGCTCTGGGGGGGGCACTGAGCTTCCCCTCCTTCCTTCCCCTGAGCTTTGTGTCTGGAAGAAAGAAGCCCCAGCAGCTCTGACCTGGGCAGACCTTCTGGAAGATGCGGTCACTCCTGCTCCTGATGGCCTTTCTTCTGCCTCCTGGACTGGGACATGTGAGTAACTGTCCCCATTCCTGAGGGCAGAGCCCATATCACTAAACCTCCTGCAGTCCTGACCCTCTGCTCAGCTCCAATTTCTGAACCAGCTCCCATCCCAACCAAGACTACAAGTTTGATGTCACATAGATCCTCAGCAAGGAGGGATGGCAGGCTGGAAGAAAGATTTTCACTAAGAGCTTTCATGGGTCTCAGATTCTCTCTCACCACCAGGAAAGTGGGTTGTGCATTTGGTGGAGGATGTGAAGCTACAACACACAAGTAAGTAAAATCCTTCAGTTCAGCCCGGAAAGGACAACTCAGACAAACTATCCACAGTACGGGAGTTTTTGGTGGACCCAGCTTAAGAACCAGAGAAAACTCCTCAGTGCTTCTCACCCTTCACTCCTGCTAGGAGAGAAATCAAGGGTGTGATTGATCACAAGTGGCTAGATGACATTACCCAAAGCTCTCTAGGTGCTTTTGACTCTTCCCCAGACCCCAAGAAGTCCATTTTCTGCCCCACCTCCCCTGCCTCTCAGGTCCTCAGCTGCCCCACTGTCTTTAGCAGTGCCCTCCCCCATCCCTGTGGTCTTGAATCCCACCAGTACTATCCCTACCAATCTCAGCCAAAAGCTAATTGGAAGCCATTCACTCGTGCAGCCAAAAAAACATTTACTGAGATCCTGGGATGCATTAGGCTCAAGGACATGAGGATTTTACAAAATCCACCTCTATAAGCTCCTAGTGCAAACTCACATTAATTTCACAATATTCCTGAGAAAGCTCCCAGAAGCCCTGCACTCATGTCATTGAAAAGCACAAGACACAGTGTCACTCAGCCCCAGGGCTGTCTGTCACCTCAATTCCCCCTCAGCTGCAGCCCTGCTCTGAAGTTGCAGGCCCATTACAGCTCTTAGACTGTATGTCTTGTGACTCCATGCTCCTCATGCCTCTACTCTGTTCTCTGTGCAGCTCAATCAGCATCACCCTGGGGGCCCACAGCATCAAGAAGCAGGAGAGGGTGCAGCAGGGTCAAGTGCTTTTTTTTTCCATGTAAAAAGACGTGCCTTATAAGACACTATAGTGACATTTATTGTCCTAGCACCACTTATTGAGGAGGGGAAAAATAGTCTTTTCTTCATTCTCTGCCATAAAACCTCCATCATAAAACATGTTTGATATATGTGTCGTTCTTTAATCACTAAGTCATGTCTGATTTTTGGGACCTCATAGGCTGTAGCCCACCAGGCCCCTCTCTTCATGGGATTTCCCAGGCAAGAATACTGGAGTGGGTTGCCATTTCCTTCTCCATGGGATCTTCCCGACACAGGGATTGAACCTGGGTCTTCTGTATTATTTGGTGGATTCTTTACTGTTGAGCCACCTGGGTAGCCCTTGATATGTGTGTATCATGGTCCCAATATGCGTGGTCTCTTTTTATTGTCCATTAGTCTCTATCCCTATGCTCCATCAGTGCCACACCATCTTCATCACTATGACTTCATTTGCTAAAGCAAGACCTACCATCTTGTTCTCATTCTTTAAGACTACTTGGCTACTTTTGGTCATGGGTTTTTCCACATCTATTTTCCACGTCTATTTAGAACCAAGTAAGTTCTGTGAAATACCTTTTGGGTGTAGTGAATCTGCAGATCACTTTTTGGAGAAATGACATTTTAAAAGTATTTTCTCTCCCAAACATAAACATGGAATATCTTTCTGTTTAAATCTTCTTAGTGTCTCTTAATAAAGTTTTATAATTTTCACCATATCTTTTCTTTAGGTTGATATTTACTTATCTGACAATTTTCATGCTTTAAAATTTTTTTTTCAAATTTCTTTTTCTGACAGTATTACCATGTATATAGAATATGGCTAATATTTAAATTGATTCTGTGCCAGAAAATTTGTCAAACTCTCTTATTAATCATAATAATTGATCTGCAGATTCTTGGGCATTCTTGATGCATATCTCAAATATTCAGTTTTATTTCCTCTTTTCTTGTCCTTATTTCTATAAATAGAAGCTTTCCTTCTGTTTCCTGCTTAACTGTACTGGCTAATATCTCTAGTACAATGTTGAAGAGAAATGATGATTATGGCTATCTGTGTGACCTTGTATTGTTTTGCTCTGAAATGGAAAAACATTAAACACTCCATCATTAAGTATAGTGATTGGTATGAGATTTTTGCAGAGACCTTTTATCAGAATAAAGAGCCTCTTTATTGTTCCTATTTTGCTAAGAATCTTTTAAAATAATTAATGGTGAATTTTAACACATGACTTTTCCCCCTTCAGTTGAATTATCATATGGTGTTTCTTCTTTCATCAATCAACATGTTGTTATAGCAATTTTGTGTGCGTGTGTTTAAAGACTCAGCTACAACTTTATTAATCAGACACACACCAAAATGATAATCAGGAAACAGCAACAGGTGTGGGAAGGGAAGAAACCTATATACAGTAATTGTGTGTTGAATGAAAAGCAACTCATCCTCAGAAAAACCCAAATTAGAAATGATCTAATATTTTTGCTTATTGACCAATTTGACTTACATCAATACTGGAATAACATTAGTCCATAATGTTCCTCTCCTATATTGTCATCACCAGATTTGGCATCTAGGTTTTGCTAGTCTCATAAGGAGATATTTAGCATCTCCTTGCCAGCAGAAATTGTATATCATCCTTGGAACTTTTTTCACAGATTTCCAGTGAATCCCTGTGAACCTGAGGCTGTCCTTGATGGACTATTTTTGAAAACTGAATCAAATTATTTAACGTTTATGGGAAAATTCAAACTTCTTGAGTATGTTTCATTAAGTTACATTTTCTAAGGATTTGTCAGTTTCATGTGTTGCTGTTCAGTCGCTCAGCCATGCCTGACTTGTAATCCTATGGACTGCCACCCACCAGGCTCCTCTGTCTATGGAATTTTCCATATAAGAATACTGGAGTGGTTTCACATTTCTTTCTCCAGGGGATCTTCTTTACCTAGGGATTTAACCCATGTCTCTCTCTTTTGTTTTTTTGAACCTATGTCTCTTGTATTGGAAGGCAGATTCTTTATCACCAATTTACAAAATTACTGGCTTCCCAGTGACCTAGAAGTTAATATAGATATGATTTATATATATATATATCTCCCAGATAAAAACTCTTTCTTAGTTCTCCCACCATGCAGCTGTACTTTTCACTATCTCAATAGTGTCTTTGGTAATCAGAATTTCACCTTTATTCATGTACACCCAAAAAAATTTTTAATGTAGATCAACTCATCCATTATTATTGATGGTTAGTGCTTCTTATATCTGTATAAAATTGTTTTTACAGTGATGAATGTATAAAGAAATTCTCTTATACTCAAAGGTTTAATTTTTTACCTTTCAATGAATAAATTAATTCATTGAACACTATGAATTAACACTATGTCTATTAACTATTAATACTATGTCTCAAATTAGAGACATAGTGTTAAATGGTCAAGTTTCATCTTTATTCTGATAAACCTAACAAATTTTACTATAAATTAATTTCATCATTATTAATCATTTTGATATTTTTTGTTTGCATTATGATTTTACTCATGGCTTCCAGCTGACCCTTGAAAAGCATAGGAGATAAGGGGCACTGATGATTTACCTGGTGGAAAATCCAGGTATAGCTAACATATAGTTGGCCCTCATGTTCTGTGGTTTTGCAACCAACCATGGCTAGTTCAGTAGTCTAGTATTTACTATTGAAAAAAATCTACTTATAAGTAGATCTATTCAGTAAACCCCTGTTGTTCAAGGAATCACTGTATTTAGCAGTCTATATCATTAGTTTTTAAGATATAAAGATTTCCTGCTCATATTCTTGTTATGAAATTCTAGTTTAAACTCATTGTGGCATATTAAATATGATGTATCATTCAAATCCTCTGAATACTTTTGAGACCTAATCTTTGACTTAATCTATGGTCAACAACTGTATGTGCTTGTCAAGTGTGTAATCTGCTTTTGTTGGGTAAGATGTTCAATATGTATTCATTTTTTTCATCAGCTATTCATAACTTCTATATCATTGAAGTGAAATGAAAGTGAAAGTCACTCAGTCATGTCTGACTCTGTGACCCCATGGACTCTACAGTCCATGGAATTCTCCAGGCCAGAATACTGGAGTGGGTAGCCTTTCCCTTCTCAGGGGATCCCAACCCAGAGATCCAACCCAGCTCTCCCGCATTGCAGGCAGATCTTTTCCAGCTGAACCACAAGGGAAGCCCATTACTAATCTATACCATTACTAATCAGTTTATAAGATAAATTTTAAAATCTTCCTAAATGATATTTCTTCCTGGGGAGCATCCACTCACTGCTGCTGTTGAAAATTCAGCCTTTGACTTGCCATTCATTTGAAAGTGTTTAATCTGTTTATCTTAATCTACTTGCCCTTAAATTTTCTGCCATTTCTTTATAATATTGATTTCCAAGTATCAATTTCTATTTTTGTATTCTGGTTGAGATTTATTTATCTTTTTCTAACCTCTAACTGCATTTTTGTCATCAGCTTAAAAAATAATCTCAGCTAGTATGTCATTATATATTACGTTTTTCCCTTTTCTTTCTTGATTTTCTTCCAATTCAACATATGTTCAACCTTCTAATTCTACTATTTTCTATATTTTTATCTTTATGCCTGTCTGTGCTCCATTCTGGACAATTCTTTCTAAGCTCTTTCAGGTTAGTTATTCTCTTGCCATCTGTGTCTAATCTGTTATTAACTTTATTCACTGTGACTTTGATTTTTTTCATATTTTTTTGCTTTTAGAAGTTGTATTTAGCTCTTTTTCAGATGTTGTGTCACTTTCTAAGGTTAATGTTCCCTGGAGTGTGCTTAAAGCTAGCTTCTATTTTAGCCAATTGTTTTACAATCTGTATTTTATTTTACTAATGACATTATCCCAATAATTAAAGTTTTTTTCTCTATTCTTATTATCTATTGTTTCTTAGTCATGGTATCCTGTATTTGTTTGCTTGTTCATCTTTTTATATTTGACTATATACTTATTGTGGAGAAGGCAATGGCAACCCACTTCAGTACTCTTGCCTGGAAAATCCCATGGATGGAGGAGCCTGGTGGGCTGCCGTCTACGGGGTTGCACAGAGTCGGACACGACTGAAGCGACTTAGCAGCAGTAGCAGCAGCATATACTTATTGCATTTGAAAAACAATATTTAGGTGTAATTCAAACACTGAAATTAAGTGAATTTCCTCTACGTTTGTATTTGATTTTGCCAGGTACTTTGGAAACAGTCTGTAACCACATTAATGGAAGGAAGTTCAAGGTATGAGAGGCTGTGAAAATCTAGATAATACCACCTTTCAATGTATTACATGCAAGGAATAGCCCATTAACTCTTTTTTGTTACTTTGAGTGTGTAGACTTTTAATTCCCAGCTTGGTGGGGGGCCTGATTAGATCTGCTTGTGAGGGTTTTGGTCTTTAATTTCTACACCCCTCACATTATATGCTCATTAACACAGAAGTTTGAAAAACAAAAACAGAAGTTCAAATTTTATGGGTTCAGAAAATTTCCACAGAACAATAATAATTATCTAACTGGACGCTTGTTATTCCTTCAGCTGTGGCCTGAGTCACTTCTGCATTGGTAGTTCTTCAAGCCTTTCAGGTTTTTTTACATTTTAAACAGGTTTGTTTTGGTAGTTTTTCGAGGAAAGATTGGCATAAAATGCTAGTCACTGTGAATGAAATCCCCTATCCACATCTCCATTCAGATGATTATATATATTTGACTCCCATTTCTTTGCATGCTATTCTTTATCTTTCTTTTTTTTTAAAAAAAAAAAATATTACATTAAAGTTTTTAAAATAAAATGAAGTGCTGAAAAAATGTAAGTTAACAATGATTTTCAATTACCCAAATGCTAAAGCACTAATAAAGCTGTTATTCTATTTTTTACTTTTTCCCTCCTGTTTTCTGCATATTACTTTTTAGATGCATAAAGAAATTTCATGAGGTTGTAAGCATAAACCATGCATTAGAGAAAGGATTAAGTTCTTTGCAGCTCTGAGAAAAAGTGATAACCTGTGGGTATTTATATATGCGGAGAGGATCTTTAACTTTCATAAGATTTTCAAGTCGCCTTAAAACAATCCAAAAAGGTTGAGAATTGTATTAAAATTCACTTCTGACATTTTTGCAAAACTTTAACCATGCTGTAGTGCTTTCTGAGGCAACACAGAATCTTCCAAGTATTTTAAGTGTGTCTAGCAACCCCCTGTGTTACTCTACAGAACTCCATCATGCCTTTCTCTCAATGGTGAATGTCCACTTCTTCATGCGTTACAGGTAGCACAGTAGTGAGGTACCTCCTTCTTAGGAGCTAGCTCCCGTGGAGCAGAGATGGGTTTAGGTTGATGGGTCTAACATGGATGAATAGGATCTGAGATGTTTTTCCACAGGGTCTGATGGCTGTCAACAAAATCAAGTCACTGGGCTTTTTCTGCTGGCAGGGAACCTTCTGGGACACAAAAACGTTCACCTCAGTAGGAAGCAGAAAAATAGAAGCCGTCCCCAGTGTCATGATTCACTGATAGCTCGTTGGGGGCTCAAGTGACCTGGGAGAGAAATGGTCAGTGGCAGAGCCTCATTCTTCCCTTTTCTTTCTCTGGCAGTGCCCTCCACCCACCCAGGAGACAGAGCTACTCAGTGGGCTTGACAACTTCTAGAAAGATGTGGGAGCAGCAAGGGTCTGGGTGGGGCTCAGGGCCAGGGGGTGAAGACATGCAGGTTCCATCCCCTGAGGGAGAAGGAGGAAGTAGACAGGTCCCAGCCTTGATGCTTGTGAGGACATTATTGAATTTAGTGGGTTTGGGGTTCTGGGACACAGTGCCCAGGCCCTGTCCCTGGTGACCTGGGTTCCCATTTCCACGACCAGCACTGACTCAGCAGCTGTGCGGGCTGTTGCACTGATGGCTTCGGTTACTGCCTTCCCCAGGTCCCTGGCAGTTGGTGGGCAAGCCTCTTGGGCAGCTCTGGGTGATGAAATTTATCACAGCAGCAGGAGAATGGGACTGTGAATTCTCGAGCCCCACGCCCCGCCTTCACCTTTCCTTCCTCTCCCAGGGGCTCAAAGTCTGGCAGGAGGAAGTAGGGGCAGCAACTGCTGGGCAGCCTCTCGGGAAGATGCGGCCACTCCTGCTGCTGGTGGCCTTTCTCCTGTCCCCCAGGGCTCGGGCAGGTGAGTGACCGTTCCCGCCCTCAGGGGCCCAACTCCACCCCATAGACTCTGGAGCCACACCGCCCAGGCACTTGCTAGCCCTGTATCACTGGACAACTTGCACAGTTTCTCAGCTTCAGATTCTGAGGCTAGGAATTATATCAGGCCTACTTGGAGAGTCACCATGAGAGTTAAGTGATGTAGTGTACATAAAGCTCTCAGAACCACCCTGGCATGTACTACTTGCTATATAAATGTGCTCTCTGAACTCAGTTTGCAGCCCCTGGGTCAGAGCCTAGGGGATCAAGATACAGTGATAGAGGGCCCATCAGCTCATTTCTAGATCCTTAAATTCATGAGCTGGACTCACAGGAATCTGGAAAGTTCCCTGAGGATGAAAGTGCCACAGAACTTCAGGGACAGGCCCCTCCAGAGGAATCCAGGTTTGCCATCCCCACAGCAGAGAAACCCTCATGTGAGGGAAGCTGCAGCTGGCCTTGCCTTCTGGGCAGGTGGGAGGGCGCTGAGGCTGGATGGAGAGCCAGCAGCACTTCCTGCAGGATCCTGGAGCCTCCCCCAATTCTGTGCCCTGCAGACCCCATTCTCACCAACCACCAGCTCACCCTGCCCCTGCAGCATCTCTCCTGCTCCCCAACTTCCAGTCTTTCTGGAGCCACCAATCTGATGTCCACCCACCTGCCAGTGCAGAGATAATCCTAGTGCTTCCTTCCAGGGCAGATCATCGGAGGCCGAGAGGCCAGGCCCCATTCCCGCCCTTACATGGCATATATTCAGATCCGAACTCCAACAGGTCTGAAAGCTTGTGGGGGGTTCCTGGTGCGTGAAGACTTTGTGATGACAGCAGCTCACTGCTTGGGAAGGTGAGGACTTAAGGGACTTCTGGGCACCAGCAAAGCAGGTCCAGAAGAGTTCATGAGAGAAGTCACTGAAAGCAGGGTTCTAGCCATGAATGGGTGAAAAAAAAGACCATGTAGAGCTTGGGGGACAAGAAGCAGGCCAGAGTGAATGGGGGAGGACCTGATCAAAAAGAACAAGAGGGGGAGATGAAACGTACACACTGGGGCTCAAATTATGACTTCAAGGTATTTTTGCAATCTCTTGTTGGGGAGGCAAAATTCAAAATCACTATGTCCTCCACCACCTCCAGCTCAAGGCTGGGGAGACCTAGGGTGCAGAGTTCGGCCCCAGAGCCGTCCTGTCTCTCAGTTCCCTCGGTTGAGGTCTGGCAACCCTGGGTAGTCACTTGACCTGTATTGCGGACCACAGTTCCTGTGGGTCAAACCTTACCTCTAGGTTCTCTTTCCTTTGCAGCCAAATAAATGTCATCCTGGGGGCCCACAACATCCGGACACTGGAAAGCACCCAGCAGCACATCCTTGTGCGCAGACCCATCCCCCACCCCAGATACAGTCAGCAGAACAAGAGGAATGACATCATGTTACTGCAGGTACTAACCCTCCAGTTCTTCAGCTGGGCGGCTTGTCATTCCCAGCCTGCGGGGCTTCCTGTGTCCTGGGATCAGGGAGGGGGGAAGCTGGGCAGACTCCCAGGGCTGTGGCGGGCACGGGGTGAGCATAGAATAGACAGTCCCTGAGTGCCTGCACGCTTCTTGTCAGCTGGCGAACAGAGTCCAGCGTAATCGATTCGTGAGGCCGGTGCCTCTGCCTCAGACTCAGAACAGACTGAGACCTGGGACCGGTGCACTGTGGCCGGCTGGGGCCTGATCGGCCTGAACATGAGAACAAACACGCTCCAGTGTGTGCAGCTGAGGGTGCAGAGGGATAGGGTGTGCAGTAGACACTTCATGTTATACAATGGCCGAACACAGATCTGTGTGGGGGACCCGAGACAGAGGAAGTCTGCTTTTCTGGTAAGACATGGCATCTGCCAACACTGACAAGGGACCCTGTGCAGACCGGGCAGTGGGACGGACCACATTCCCATGGCTGCAATCTGGGGACTGGATCAGAGGGATGTGGGGGGGTGCTTTCCCCCATCAGTCCGGTCTCTGGGGGAATAGGAGAAGTACCAGACACACAGGACGCTCATGTGCAGTGTCTTCCTGGGGCCAGTGAGGTATCTTGACCTGGGTTGGGCTGGAGAAGAGTCAGGGCTGAAGCCCAGTGATGGGAAAATTCAGAAGCTTTTCTTCTGCACCCCACCACCCTCCCATCTCACACACAGCCAGCACTGGAAGGAGCTCCCCTCAACCCCCGTCTTCTCTGAGGGTTGGGAGAGGGCAACAGGCATGGGGAGTCCTGGAAAACTGAGTGTCCCTTCCCTCCTCTGCCTGTAGGGGGACTCCGGTGGCCCCCTCGTGTGTAACAACGTGGCCCAGGGCGTTGTCTCCTACGGAGACAGGATGGGGACCCCTCCAGCAGTCTTCACCAGAATTTCCAGCTTCCTGCCCTGGATAAGGAGAACAATGAGACGCTTCAAAGAGCAGACACCAGAGTGACATCCCACAAGACTGACTCTCCTTCTCTGGGGCAGAGCCCAGCTCCAGGGCAATTCCCAGAGCCTTAATAAACGTTCCAGTCTGGAGTGGAAATGACTGATTTCTAATGTGTTCATTAAACATGATTTGTGTACAACAAAGTGTTCCAGGACTGTGGGTGATCTTCATTAGGAAGATGAGGTCTCTTCCTCAGGACAAGTGAATCCCTATTCCCATTGTCCTGGGGTCAGCAGGAGCTTCTTTCCTCCTCCAAGGCATCCATTGCTCCGTGTCCCCTCTACCCACAGCCTGGGGAGGGATGGAGGAACCTACCTCTTCCCAGAGTAAGTTTCCTTGCTCTCCACCCTACCAGAGATGCCCCCTTAGGTACCTGAGAACCACATGCCATTGGCCTGGGTAGGACATAAAAAACAAAGGAACAATTGAAATTCCATATGAGGCTCAATTTAAGAATAAATGTGGCAGTGCAAATCACTGGATAACAATGAATTTTTAATAGATTGCAATGAAACAAATAGTCATTTGGGGAAAAAAGAAAACTGGGTCCACGTCTCATCATAAACCTAAATAACACTCAAATGGGATCAAAGATCTAAATGAAAATATCAACCATAGGAGAAATAGAAGAAAGAAACAAAAATTTACTTTCTTAAAAATATCTAACAAACACCCATATCAAAGCTGTGCTATTCACAATGGCCAAGAGATGGGAGCAACCCAAGTGTCTATGGACAGTCTTTCTCCTAAACCCTTTCCCACACCAACCCACTGTGCTGTAGACCAATGTTCTCATTTTCCATGTGATGAAAGTCTCCTTCTGGGTTTGTTACTCTACAATTATACAAAACTTATATGTTCTAGGGGAAAACAATCTCATTATCAAATGCTTGCATTGCCAAGTGGAAAGGATACTTGACAGTGGAAGGGGGAGGAGAGAGCAGTGGACGTGCCCCCATACAGTCCTTCCTAAGCTCTGAGACATTTATTTTGAGCCCCAGAGCACCACCCAAGTCAAGACTCAGTCCCCAGGAAACTCCCAGTGCATACCCATCTCCCCACCTAAGGATCTTCCAGCTATTGAGCCCCTTCAAGGCAGCTGCCTGCCTTTAGCAGCCCTGCTGGAAAGGTTTCTACAGACTTCACCATGCTCACCTCCAGAGGACAATTCTCTTCTTGACCATCCCAAAAGTCAGGTCCACCACCTCTCACAGCTTAGCACCCTCCCCTATTAAGTAAATCTCAGCAGCAGAGGTTTGGCATGGGTCCAAAGTTTACTTAAGGAAAATATTCCTTGTTGTGTTCTCCACAGGCACTGGACTCTGATCTTCCAAGTACTAACCAGCCCTCTCTCAATCAGAAGGTTTTGTTCTTCAACTCTATTTTCTCCCAGTCTCGCTGGCCACAGGACCATTCAGCCTGCTGCCCTTGGATCTCTCTGGATCCCATGGCTTGGTCTAGGTCATCCCATCTTTTTCTCTGAAATGAAGTCTGTCTCCCTGGGACTTTCTAGTCATCCATACATCTCAGTGAATTATAGTGTTTGACTAACTTCAGTTTCTTCTGAAATCTATGTGTTACTGTGAGTTATTTAAAGTTATTTAAACTCTGTGAGAGTTCCTTTTTCATCTCTGGTTTAAGGAATCCCCAAAGAATTCTGAGGATAAAATGACACAGTACATTACAAATTCCTTCCAAAGTACCTAATGTGTAAAAAGATTTAAATAAATATTAATTGTCACTTCTCTTTCTTTTACTTCTTATGACCAGCTATGGAACCACAGGAAGAAATTCACCTCATGCAGTCTGACAGTCCTTAACTTAGGGGAGCTATCATGTCTAGTGTAACTCTCTTCTCCTGAAAAAAACAACACCTCCGGCTCTTCATCTATTCTCCTAAAGATATTCAGGAGTCCATTCAATTCCCAGGATCCTCTCTTGTGGAAATTCTACTCCAAGTCCAAGACTGGGACCTCCTAGACCAAGCCACAAATTGAGTTTTCTCAAACCTCAGTATCAGGACTAGGGCTGTGGTTTCTGGAAGCAATTCCACAAATATTTCCCCTTCGTCCCCCATTCTTCTCAATACGTGAGGTTTGTAGAAAGACTAGAGCAGGAATGCCCAGGTGGGGGCTGCTGCTGCTAAGTCACTTCAGTCGTGTCCGACTCTGTGCGACCCCATAGACAACAGCCCACCGGGCTCCCCCGTCCCTGGGATTCTCCAGGCAAGAACACTGGAGTGGGTTACCGTTTCCTTCTCCAATGCATGAATGTGAAAAGTGAAAGGGAAGTCGCTCAGTCGTGTCCAACTCCTAGTGACCCCATGGACTGCAGCCTACCAGGCTCCTCCGTCCATGGGATTTTCCAGGCAAGAGTACTGGAGCAGTCACTTTGAACTGGGGCTATTCTTCGCTTGAAAACAAGAACAGATGCCCACATCAGGCTCCAGATATCTTTCAGTTGTCCCAGATGAGCGAGGATATTTGCTTCTCACCTCTTTCTTTAACTTAAAAGATGGCCCAAAGTATGGAGAGTGAGGCCTCTGTAGCCTACATGTACACATGCAGAAAAAGGTAGGAGGAACTTTGGCTTCAACCTGGTTGTCAAGGGCAGGATGAAGTCAGGCAGGCTTGTTTGTAATGACTTGTTCCCTCCCCAGCTTGCTCTTCATCCCTTTTCTCTCACAGTTTGTTTGCACAGGTTTTGCCTGCTACCTATTAAGGTGTAAGTGATAAATGAGGTACAAGACTGACAATGTGATCATGTTCAAAGCTCTTGCATTTATATAAGAATCTCCTGCAAATTCATGAGATACAAAGTAGAATGGTGAGTCCCAGGGGCTGGGGGGAAGGGGTAATGGGGGATTACTACTTAATGGGTTAAGAGTTTCAATTTGGGAAGGTGAAAATTTTTTTAAGATGGATAATAGTGGAGGTTGCACAATGATGTTCATGTACTTAATGCCACTGACCTGCACACTTAAAACTGGTTAATAGGTAAATTTTCTGTTATGTATATTTTACTACAATTTAAAAAGTAATTTAAAGAAAGAATTTCTTGCAACTCTTCTTAAAAAGTTCTGATAGTAGAAGATGTTATTTGGAGAAAGTGGGCAGCTACCTCTTCTGCACACAGACAGCATTGTTGGAGTTAGTTTTCCCTTAAGAGCATTCCGGTTTCTAGATCAAGAAGAAGAGGCCCTGTGTCTGAATGATGTCATAGACCCCAGAAGTAGCTCCACCCCAGCATTTCTCATGCATGAACATAACACAGAAGACGAAGCTGTAGGAGAGAATGAGCCAGAGGTGTTATCCGAAGAGAGGGCTGGGCTGGAAATAAAATGATGAGATCTAGGATAGAAAGGAAGGGGCGGGGGAAATCTCGTCAGTTCCTCTGTGATATTGATACTCTATTCTACTTGGAGTTCACTGAGTTTCTTGGTTTTCAATGTTAATGCTTCACAGTTTTTCATCAATATTGTGAAATTTTCAACCATTATTTATTCAAACATTTTCAACTTTTTATTTTCTATTGGAGTTTGCGTGCGTGGGCATGCTTAGTTGTGTCTGACTCTCTTGCGACCCTGCGGGCCCAGCTTGCCAGGCTCCTCTGTCCATTTTTAAGGCAAGAATACTGGAATGGGTTGCCATTTCCTCCTCCAGGGGATCTTCCTAACCCAGGGGTTGAACCTGCATCTCCTGCATTGGCAGGCAAGGACTCTTTACCCCTGAGCCACCAGGGAAGCCCTATATTGGATTATAGCCAATTAATAATATGATTTTTTCAGGTGCACAGCAGAGTGACTCAGCCATACCTATACATGTATCCATTCTCTCTCAAACTCCCTCTTTAAATTTTTTTTTCTGCTCCTTCCTCTGTCTCCTCTCCTTCTGGGACTCCCTACTTGTAAGTTGCATGTAGTGTCCCACACATCTGATACCCTATTCATTTTTATTCTTTTTTTACTTCTGTTCACTGAAAAGTCCTAAAGCAATTCCAGATTTGTTAGTGATGACTTCACAGGGGCAGCTAGCTACTCTCCTGGAATAATAGCCAAGCTCAGACACAGGTGCCTTCTGCCCTTGTTCCAAGCAGCAGAGCTAGATATGGGTCAGGTGAGACAGGAGGAGGCGGGGAGAAGGAGAACAGAGAGACAATTGCTGATCAACATTATGTGGATCCAGGGGGAGCCCTGGAGAAGGGAGGCCTGAGCCATGTGTGGGGTGGAAGTAGAGTCCAAGGTGGAGTCCAAATAGCTCAGAGGAAAGCTGTCTGTCAGAAAAATGTGATAGCACTGCCAAATGCAAGGAAACCAGCTACAGAAAGTGTGAAAACTCTCATGGTTCTATGTGACAAGATGCATTAAAATGATAAACACCTGGGTTGGGCTAAGATTATAGTCTATCCTCCTCGATTTTCTATACTTCCCCAAACATCATAAATAATATTTTACAGGTACATTAAAGCCCAATGTGTCAACACAGTAGTTTAATAAGTTACTACAACATTGCTGAACATACTTGTGGTTTGTAAATTGGTGGTGGGGAGGAGAGGTAAACCATCAAAGGTAAGAAGCCATGTATCCCCTTTAACTGTCATGCCTGGGGCAGAGAGTGAAAATAAGAAGATACAGGTTCCTCCTTGCGGGTAAGGCCTGAGCCAATACATGCAAAGTATCTTAAACATTATGTCCAGTTTGAGATAAGATTCCAGAAATCTTCTCATAGCTATATTAAATTATAAAAGACCAAAAAAAGTAATTTAAACTGTTTGTCTGATTGCATGTATTCTAAGTAGAATCATAGCTTGGAACTTGTCCTGAAGGCTGACAATGCTTAAACACCCATGTGCAGAGAACTGCATGAGCAAATATGCCTGGTTCCTCACCAGGAGCAAGGAGACTTGGTGGGCAGAACCTTTGCCCACATTGTGGTCTTTCCTTGAATCCACATTACCTGGGCCAGGAGGGACAGGAGTGACCCAGAAAACAGAATGAATGACAAAGCCTTGTTTATCCTCTTGCTGTTACTACCTGCATGCTTCCCAACTACTTTAATATTGAGGTCTTTTAAATCTTTGAAATATCAAAAAGTTGAGAACAATACTGGCTGTATAAGGGCTACCTGGGACTGGACCATAAAATAAATTCAGGTGCATTTGTCTGTCAAAATGATAACAACCAAAACCTCTTCTCAAGTACTAGTAGTATGCTTTTTGATACCTAATGACAAATTCAAGGCTGGTGGGTCCAGATTTATGGTCTTGGAGGATCGTTTTTCTAGGCAAGAGTACTGGAGTGGGTTGCCATTGTCTTCTCCCTCCCGCATTGTAGGCAGATTCTTAACCAGCCGAGCCACCAGTCCTCAGAGGCCTGGCTTATTCCAGCAGCACCACTTCCCCAGCGCCCCTGCGACACTATTGCTATGATGTTCCTCGCCTCAGTCCATTCCCAGAAATTTGCTAGACTCCAGATCTGCTGCTGGACACAGAGTGTGCAGATTACAGAAAACTACTCCCATGGAGACCTTTCCATAGGTCACACCCTGGCATGTGGAAAGTTATTTATAATTAGGATGGCACAAGATCCTGCTGGGGAGGGAAAGCTGAGAATGAGTGTTGTAACTTCCCATTCTCCAAAGCTAAGGGTGGGTTGCTTTGTCCCAGGAGCTATTGTCTAGAACAAGAGTGAAGCAGCCATCTCACAGATTCCTAGATGTCACCCTCTCGTTGAACCCACTCTCCTGAGCCACTCTGCTCCAGCAGGGCAGGTATCTAGAACCCAGGCGAGCCTCACAGTGTCACCTCACCACCCATCCCATGGCCCTCAGGGGGCTGGCTTCCACCCAGGCCCCCTCCTCCCATTTCCCTGCCTCACTCTGGTTTCTAATACTTTGCACATGTCCTCTTTGGCTTGAAAGTTAAATTGCTTAAGAAGATAAATCTGTGCTGAAGTTCAGACTGTATTAGGACCCAAAGCAATTTTGGAGACTGTTCATTCACATATCCAACAAACATTTGTGGGACATTTACTATGTGCCTGGCTCATGATGGAGGAGAAAGAAGCCAGGGTATTCTGCTCCACGAGCTCAAAAGTTTTGGGTTTTTGAAACCAGCCTCAACTGGAAGTAAGCAGGACACAGGGGGTCTGAGAAGCTCAGGGACAAAGAAAGAGCCAGAGTAGGTCAGAGAGAGTAGCTTCCAGGTGGTTTATTTTGAAGACAGATCCCCACCCCTTCACATGTATTTGAAGTGCTCCAGAACAAGGGCTGAGCCGCTCCTCTCTATGGGGAGATAACTAACCAGGGAAACAGGTCACATTGTGAGACTGCTGTGCTGCCCAGGGGAGCCTGGGGCCCCCATCTCATTGAGCTGGGTCCCTAAAGACCATTGAGGACTGCCAGCTTCTGAACATCCCATTGTTTTAGGCCATCTGGCAGTTCCTGTCCTGTTGCCTATGAAGACAAAACTCCAGGGAAATTTTCTCTTTCAGGGGAGATCAAATGGGGCAGAAAGGTCTGAAGGCACTCCCCACCGTACATGGTATCTGTAGATTTTTATGACAACAAACAAGGCTGGAGAAGATGTTGGGGGTTCCTGGCATGAGGCAACTTCACGTTAACTGTGGCTCGCTGGGACAGAAGGTAAGGAGCACAAAAGAGTCTTGTCTTTCTGGGAACCCCTAGTACCATACTAGGCCTCGTAACTCAGGAAAGCCCCAGAGCATGCAGAGCTGATGCATATCAATGGAACCATCTGATTCTCTTGGGCTAGGGCAAACCAAGTGTGGGGTACTGGGGGGGAAGTGTTTGGAGAGAGGCCTGTTAAATTTCTGGGTGTGAAAATGGTTTAGTAAATTTTTGCACAACAAAACTGAATCATAATGTACCCTGCGAAAATTATACTTCTGAAAATTCAGTGGAAACTTGAAAAAGCGATCTTTTTTTTTAAATTGAAGTATAGTTGATTTACAATGTTGTGTTAGTTTCTTTCATACAGCAAAATGATTCAGTGACACATATACATATATAATTCTTTTTAAAAATATTCTTTTCTATTATGATTAACTATGAATATAGTTATCTGCACTACACAGCAGGACCTTATGTTTATCCATTCTATACGTAATAGCTTACATCTGTGAACTCCAACCTTCCCCTAACCCCCTCCACAGTGGCAACCATAAGTCTCTTCTCTATGTCCATGAGTCTGTTTCTATTTTGAATATAGGTTCATTTTTGCCTTATTTTAGATTCCATATATAAGTGATATCATATGGTATTTGTCTTTTACTTTCTGACTTCACTTAGTATGATGATCTCCAGTTGCATTTATGTTGCTGCAATGGCGCTATTTCGTTATGGCTGAATGGTACTCCACTGTATATATGTACCACATCTTCTCTATCCATTCATCTGTTAATGGACATTTAGGTTGCTTCCATTTCTTGGCTATGGTGAATAATGCTGCTATGAACATAGATTGCATGTATTTTTTTGGATTAGAGTTTTGTCTGTATATGTGCCCAGAAGTGGATTGCCGGTGATAAAGCAGTCTTGATAGGGTATCTAGTCTAGTGGAGTTCTCAGGGTCATGCCACCTAAAATCTTGAAATGATTCATGATGTATTTGGCAGATTTTGTATACTGAGAGTTTTTCTTTTCTTTTCTTTTTATTTCTTTTTTTTTTTTTTTTTAACATTTCCACAAGACATTTTCTTTGAGCTATTGAGACTGGTCCTGGGCTGCCCTCTTGTCTCCAAATCGAAGTTGGTGGATGAGTTGGAGAACGGTGGCTTTCTCCTGGGGTCCCCGCTTTTCCCAGACAAACTCAGACACCCATGATCAAGGTTACCATCCCTCACTTCTGTAATGCTGCTTGTTCTGATATATCACCGGTGTCTGGCTTCTCCTGACTCTGATGCTCTGCCCCAGGGCCCAGGCCCCAGGTTTCTGTGGACAGGAAGTCTGCCTGAGCTATCAGGTCAGGAGTGAAGTTCCTGGTGGGGTTTCCATCCTAGAGCTTGTTATGGTTTTGTGACTTTCCAGACAAGTCAGTAGGTCTTCCAAAGCACAGAGGTTGAAAACAGAGAGAGAGGAACTGTGTTCTTTTGCACTAGTTTTTGGTGTGCAAAATGTTTTCTTGCCAAAGCTCTGCTGCTGAGGTTTACTTAATAAGGAAGTGTGCTGAGCTATGAGAAGTGGTGGAACTGGCTTCTGAAATGGTCATGAAAGGAATTGTCCTCTGGACGTGGGCATGGTGATGTCTGTAGAAACCTTTCCAGCAGGGCGGCTGGAGGCAGACAGCTGCCTTGGAGAGCTGACTGGCAGGGAGAGGCTTGGAGGAGAGACGGGTCTGTCCTGGGAGTTTCCTGGGCATTCCGGAGCTGGGTGGTGCTCTGGTTGTTGTTTAGTTGCTCAGTCGTGTCCAACTCTTTGCGACCCCATGGACTGTAGCATGCCAGGCTTCCCTGTCCTTCACCACCTCCTGAAGCTTGCTCAAACTCATGTCCATTGAGTCGGTGATGCCATCCAACCATCTCATCCTCTTTTATTCCCTTCTCCTTCTGCCTTCTATCTTTCCCAGCATCAGGGTCTTTTCCAATGAGTCAACTCTAGCATCAGATGGAGAAAGTATTGGAGCTTCAGCTCTGGGGCTCAAAGTAAATGTCACAGAGAGGAAGGGCTTCATGAGGGCTCTTCCACTGCTCTCTCCTCTCCCCCTGCCCCCCACCATCAAGTATTCTTTCCATCTGGCGATGCAGACATTTAATAATGAGACTGTTATCCCTGAGAACATATAAGTAAGAGATAATTCCTATGGGTAGGTGGTATCAAATTTAGAGGAAATGACTGAATGTTGTCAAAGATGTATTGTTAACATTTTGTGGAAAATGACATACACTGAACTTTAGGCAAATGACTTTTTGACAAGAAGTCCCCATAAACATAATGGACAAATTTACCAAAGCATATCTGCGTAGAGCCGGTTGGATTTGATACGTGCGTATGGATCATTCCATTTCAGAGTATGGAAACTGCAAAAATTCAGGTGGGAAATGTAACACTGCAAGGGGTAGTTAACATTTTGTTGGATGCAGAAACTCCTAGCTGATTCTCTACAGTTACCTTAAGGTGTTAAAAGCATGGGTTTAAAGTACATTACTTCAGAAATCCTTTATTTCAATTATAATATTGATGTATTAGTCATGGGTTAATCTTCAGGGTAAAAGGCATTTTATTTTAGTCAACGTATTATGTGGAGGTTTGTTTAATTTTAGAGTAACAAACCCGGAAGGAGATTCTCATCACAATGAAAATGAGAACAATGGTCTACAGCACAGTGAGGGTTGGTATGGGAAAGGGTTTAGAAGAAAGACTCTGTCCATAGACACTTCGGTTGTTCCCATCTCTTGGCCATCATGAAAAGCGCAACTTTGATATGGGTGTTTGTTAGATACTTTTAAGAGAGTAAATCTTTTCATTTCTTCTAGTACTTGCATGGCTTGATTTTTAACGTTTAGATCTTTGATACCATTTGAGTGTTATCTTGGATTATGATAAGTATGGACCCAACTGTATCTTTTTTCCCCAATGATTCTGTTTTGCTTCAATGACACCTATTAAAAGTTTATTGTTTCCCAGTGGTTTGAGAATTGTTCACCATGTATTAAATTGGGCCTTGTTTAGAATTTCATTGTCCCTTTGGTTTGCCTGTCCAACTCATCCTTCTCACACCAATGGTACATGGTTTTGGGGTACACTTTAATACCTAGTGCAGAGTCTCTTTAATACTCTAGTGGGTAGAGAATAAAAAGCCTTACTCTGGGGAGAGGTAGGTCCCTCCATCCCTCCCCAGGCTGTGGGTAGAGGGGACACGGAGCAATGGATGTCTTGGAGGAGGAAAGAAGCTCCTGCTGACCCCAGGACAGTAGGAATAGGGATTCACTTGTCCTGGGAAAGAGACCTCATCTTCCTGATGAAGCTCACCCTCAGTCCTGGCACACTTTGTTGTACATGAATCATGTCTAATGAACACATTAGAAATCAGTCATTTCCACTCCAGACTAGAACGTTTATTAAGGCTCTGGGAATTGCCCTGGAGCTGGGCTCTGCCCCAGAGAAGGAGAGTCAGTCTTGTGGGATGTCACTCTGGTGTCTGCTCTTTGAAGCGTCTCATTGTTCTCCTTATCCAGGGCAGGAAGCAGGAAATTCTGGTGAAGACTGCTGGAGGGGTCCCCATCCTGTCTCCGTAGGAGACAATGCCCTGGGCCACATTGTTACACACGAGGGGGCCACTGGAGTCCCCCTACAGGCAGAGGAGGGAAGGGGCACTCAGTTTTCCAGGACTCCCCATGCCTGTTGCCCTCTCCCAACCCTCAGAGAAGACGGGGGTTGAGGGGAGCTCCTTCCAGTGCTGGCTGTGTGTGAGATGGGAGGGTGGTGGGGTGCAGAAGAAAAGCTTCTGAATTTTCCCATCACTGGGCTTCAGCCCTGACTGTGGTTACTTCTCCAGCCCAACCCAGGTCAAGATACCTCACTGGCCCCAGGAAGACACTGCACCTGAGCATCCTGTGTGTCTGGTACTTCTCCTATTCCCCTAGAGACCGGACGGATGGGGAAAGCTCCCCTCCCCACCCCATGTCACTTTGGTGTGGACCCCAGGCTGCAGCCACGGAGATGGACTCTGTCCCCACTGCCCAATCTGCCCAGGGCCCCCTGTCTCGGGCACTGTCAGCAGACCCTACATTATCTTACCAGGAAAGTGGACTTCCCCTCTCTTGGGTCCCCCACACAGATCTGCCTTCGGCCAGTGTAGAAATCGAAGCGACTATGACACTCTCCATCCCTCTGAATTGTCAGCTGCACCTCCTGGAGTGTGATTGCCCTCCTGTTCAGTTCGGTGAGGCCCCAGCCGGCCACGGTGCACTGGGTCCCAGGGCTCAGCATTTCCTCTGTCTGAGGCAGAGCTACCAGCTTCACAGCTTCATTCTGTCTGACTCTGTACGCCAGCTGGAAGGAAGTGTGCAGGCACTCAGGGGCTGTATGCTCACCCCATGCCCACCACCACCCTGGGAGTCAGCCATGACTCCCCCTCCATGGTCCCAGGACACATGAAGCCCCCCAAGCTGGGAGAGAGCTGCCCAGTTGAAGAACCAGAGGGTCGGTACCTGCAGTAACATGATGTCGTTCCGGTTGTTCTGCTGATTGTATCTGGGGTGGGGAATGGGTCTGAGAACAGGGATGTGCTGCTGCATCCATTCAGAAGTGGTGACACTGTGGATCCCCAAGATGACGTTTATTTGGCTACAAAGGAAAGGGAGCCTAGAGATAGGTTTGAGCTGCAGGAACTGTGGTCCCCAATACAGGTTAAGGGACTGCCCAGGGTAGCGAGACCTCAGCCAAGGGAACTGAGAGACAGGAGGGCTCTGGGGCTGAACTCTATGCCTTAGGTCTCCCCAGCCTTGAGATGAGGGTAGTGGGAAATTCATCGACCTTAAATTTTGCCTCCCCTACAAGAAATTGAAAAAGAGCTTGAATTCACAATTTGAGCCCCATGGTGTACCTTCCATCTCCCCCTCTTATTCTTTCTGATCAGATCCTCCTTTCTATCCATTCACACAGGCCTTGCCCTGATCTTTTTTCACCTGTTCATTGCTAGAAACCTGCCTTCAATGGCTCTTCTCGTGAACTCTTCTGGATCTGCTTTGCAGGTGCCTAGAAGCTCTTTAATTTCTCACCTTCCCAAACAGTGAGCTGCTGTCATCACAAAGTCTTCTCGTACCAGGAACCCCCCACAAATGGTCAGACCCGCTGGTGTCAGGATCTGAATATATGCCATGTAGGGGTGGGAATGGGGCCTGGCCTCTCGGCCTCCGATGATCTGCCCTGGAAGGAAGCACTAGGCTTATCTCTGCACTGGCAGGTGTGTGGACATCGGTTTGGTGGCTCCAGAAAGACTGGAAGTTGGGGAGCAGGAGAGATGCTGCAGGGGCAGGGTGAGCTGGTGGTTGGTGAGAATGGGGTCTGCAGGGCACAGAATTGGGGGAGGCTCCAGGATCCTGCAGGAAGTGCTGATGGCTCTCCATCCAGCCTCAGCACCCTCCCACCTGCCCAGAAGGCAAGGCCAGCTGCAGCTTCCCTCACATGAGGGTTTCTCTGCTGTGGGGATGGCAAACCTGGATCCCTCTGGAGGGGCCTGTCCCTGAAGTGTTGTGGCACTTTCTTTCTCAGGGAACTTTCCAGATTCCTGTGAGTCCAGCTCATGAATTTAAGGATCTAGAAATGAGCTGATGGGCATGCTATCGTTGTATCTTGATTCCCTAGGCTCTGACACAGGGGCTGCAAACTGAGTTCAGAGAGCACATTTATATAGCAGGTAGTACATGCCAGGGTGGTTCTGAGAGCTTTATGTACACTACATCACTTAACTCTCATGGTGACTCTCTAGGTAGGCCTGATACAATTCCTGTCCTCAGAATCTGAAGCTGAGAAACTGTGCAAGTTGTCCAGTGATACAGGGCTAGCAAGTGCCTGGGCGGTGTGGCTCCAGAGTCTATGGGGTGGAGTTGGGCCCCTGAGGGCGGGAACGGTCACTCACCTGCCCGAGCCCTGGGGGACAGGAGAAAGGCCACCAGCAGCAGGAGTGGCCGCATCTTCCCGAGAGGCTGCCCAGCAGTTGCTGCCCCTACTTCCTCCTGCCAGACTTTGAGCCCCTGGGAGAGGAAGGAAAGGTGAAGGCGGGGCGTGGGGCTCGAGAATTCACAGTCCCATTCTCCTGCTGCTGTGATAAATTTCATCACCCAGAGCTGCCCAAGAGGCTTGCCCACCAACTGCCAGGGACCTGGGGAAGGCAGTAACCGAAGCCATCAGTGCAACAGCCCGCACAGCTGCTGAGTCAGTGCTGGTCGTGGAAATGGGAACCCAGGTCACCAGGGACAGGGCCTGGGCACTGTGTCCCAGAACCCCAAACCCACTAAATTCAATAATGTCCTCACAAGCATCAAGGCTGGGACCTGTCTACTTCCTCCTTCTCCCTCAGGGGATGGAACCTGCATGTCTTCACCCCCTGGCCCTGAGCTCCACCCAGACCCTTGCTGCTCCCACATCTTTCTAGAAGTTGTCAAGCCCACTGAGTAGCTCTGTCTCCTGGGTGGGTGGAGGGCACTGCCAGAGAAAGAAAAGGGAAGAATGAGGCTCTGCCACTGACCATTTCTCTCCCAGGTCACTTGAGCCCCCAACGAGCTATCAGTGAATCATGACACTGGGGACGGCTTCTATTTTTCTGCTTCCTACTGAGGTGAACGTTTTTGTGTCCCAGAAGGTTCCCTGCCAGCAGAAAAAGCCCAGTGACTTGATTTTGTTGACAGCCATCAGACCCTGTGGAAAAACATCTCAGATCCTATTCATCCATGTTAGACCCATCAACCTAAACCCATCTCTGCTCCACGGGAGCTAGCTCCTAAGAAGGAGGTACCTCACTACTGTGCTACCTATAACGCATGAAGAAGTGGACATTCACCATTGAGAGAAAGGCATGATGGAGTTCTGTAGAGTAACACAGGGGGTTGCTAGACACTCTTAAAATACTTGGAAGACTCTGTGTTGGCACAGAAAGCCCTACAATACAGTAAAATTTTGCAAAAATGTCAGAATTGAAAACCAGTACAGTTCTCAACCTTTTATGGCGGTTGAGAGGATAAGCCCACTTGAAAAATCTTATGAAAGTTAAAGATCCTTTCCACGTATACAAATATACACAGCTTGGCGCTTATTCTCAAAGCTGCAAAGAACTTAATTCCTTCCCTGTTACATTGTAAATGATTGGAACCTCATGAAATTCCCTTACGCATCTCGAAAATACAGGCAGAAAACAGGGAGACAAGCGAAAATAGTATAACTACTTTACTTAGTGCCTTTGGGTACTTTTAATTTATTGTTATGTAAGCTTTTTAACTGTTTTGTTTTTAAAATGTTACTCTAACTTAAACTAAGGGGAAAGTATAAAGAACAGAGAGTCCATGTGCAAAAAGGGAAGTAAAGTATATGCTCCTGATGATCTGGGTAGAGAGATGTTTAGGGGATTTCATGCCAATCTTCCCACCAAAACCAACCCCAAACAAATTTGTTTAAAATGTATGGAAAGCTTAAAAGCTTTGAAGAATTCCCAATGCAAGAGTTATTATTAGGTTAAAACAGAAGGAATAATGGGAATTGAGACAGGTAGCTCTATTTCTCTGAGAGAATTTGCTAAATGCACAGAAGCTGAACTTCTGTTTGAAGAGCACCTAAAATGATGTTGTAGGATCAAAGATCATGAGGTCTCAACTAGACAAACAGGTCTAGTCAAACCCTCCCCACAATAAGCTGTGAACTTAAAAGTCTACATGCTCAAATTAACAAAAAAGGGGTATTGAGTTAGTAATTGCAAATAATTTCTTGAAAGTTTGCAATTACCTGGACTTTTTAATGGACTCTCAAGCCTTGAATTTCTGTTATTGTACTTATCGATTGTGTTCCAAAGTACCTGGCAGAATCTATGGCCAAATCTAGAAGAAATTCACTTAATTTCAAAATTCGAATTACACCTAAAAAGTTATTTTTCAAGTATAGTGACAAGCATATAGCCAAATACAAACAGCTCAGCAAACACATAAGGATACAAGACATTATGACTAAGAAATGGTAAATAACATAAGAAAAAACCCTTTAGTTTTTAAGATAATATTATCAGTATAATAAAATATAGATGTCTCCTTTTATAGCTATTAGCATTTCTCTCATATATTTAGGTACTCCTATGTTGGGTGGATATATATTTACAATTGTTATATTTTCTTCTTAGATTGATCTCTTGATCATTATGCGGTGTCCTTCTTTGTCTCTTGTAATAGTCTTTATTTTAAAGTTATTTTGTTTGATATGAGTATTGCTACTCCAGCTTTCTTTTGATCTCCATTTGCATGGAACACCTTTTTCCACCCCCTCATTTTCAGTCTTTCTGTGTGCCCATATCTGATGTGGGTCTTCCATAGACAGCATATATATGGGCCTTATTTTTGTATCCATTCAGCAAGTCTGTGTCTTTGTTGGAGCATTTTATAGTTAAGGTAATTATTGATGTGTATGTTCTTGTTGCCATCTTGTTAATTGTTTTGGATTTGTTTTGGTAGGTCTTTTTTCTTCCCTCCCTCTTTGGTTCTCTCTTCTTGTGATTTGATGATTATGTTTGGTGTCATGTTTGGATTTGTGTGTGTGTGTGTCTACTGTAGGTGTGGTTCCCATGAGGTTTTGATATACAATATTGTTTTAAGTTGCTGATCTCTTAATTTCAAATGCATTTCCAATATCCCGCATTTGTGTACTCTCCTCTTTTCATTATTGCTGGTTTGGATATCATATTTGTGTGTGGATGTTTTCCTATCTTTGCTGTATGTTTAAACTGGTGAGCTTTCCCATTCGTACTTTTCTTGTTTCTAGTTGTAGCCTTTTATTCCACCTAGAGAAGTTCCTTTAGCATTTGTTGTAAAGATGGTTTGGTGGCATTGAATTCTTACAGCTTTTCCTAGTCTGTAAAACTTGATTTCTCCATCAAATCTGAATGAGAGCCTTGCTGAGTAGAGTATCCTTGGTTACAGGTTTTCCCCTTTCATCACTTTAAATATACTGTGCCACTCCCATCTGGCCTGCAGAGTTTCTACTGAAAAATCAGCTGATAATGGTGTGCGGTTCCTTTGTGTGTTATTTGTTGCTTTTCCCTTGTTGCTTTTAATATCTTCTCTTTGTCTTTAATTGTTGTCAATTTGATCAATATGTGCCTCTCTGTGTTCCTCCTTTGGCTTATCCTGTATGGATACTACACTATCCATGGCTGATTATGTAAGTGAATGTGAAACCGCAGAATGGGAGGGCCAACTGTAAGTTTTACTTGGATATTCCACTGGGTGGAGGGTCAATGCCCTTAACCCCTGCACTGTTCAAAGATCCACTGTAAATAAAGAGTCAAAATTTTTAAAAAATGGAGACAAAAAATGAGTTTAAAATGATTAACAATGGCAAAAATAATTTGTAGTAAAATTTATTGAGTATGCATAAAGATAAAACTTGATTATTTAAAATAAAGGAAAAAACTTTTAAAAGATACAAGAATTTCTTTATAAACTTAAGAGAAAAATTTCAAGATATAAAAAGTGCTAACCAATAATAATTACAAAGTAAAAATGGATAAATTGATCTACATAAAAATTTATTGGGTATATATGAATAAAGGTGGGGCTCCCCTGATAGCTCAGCTGGTAAACAATCTACCTGCAATGCAGGAGACCCCAGTTTGATTCCTGGGTCAGGAAGATCCCCTGGAGAAGGGATAGGCTACCCACTCCAGTATTCTTGGGCTTCCCTGGTGGCTCAGATGGTAAAGAATCCACCTACAATGTGGAAGACCTCGGTTCAATCCCTGGGTTAGGAAGATCCCCTGAAGAAGGGCATGGCAACCCACTCCAGTATTCTTGCCTAGAGAATCCCCATGGACAGAGGAGTCTGGCGGGCTACAGTCTATGGGGTCACAAAGAGTTGGGGATGACTGAGTGACTAAGCACAGCATAGTATGAATAAAAGTGAAGTTCTGATTATCCAAAATATTAAGACAATGAAAAGTAAAGCCACAGGGTGGAAGAAGATACTTGCATTAACTGAGAAAGGGTTTGTATGTAGGAGGTGTATGTGTGTGTGTGTATGTATGTCATATCTATGTTATATGTCGTTGGGAAGCCAATAATTTTGAAAATCTGCATGAAATTGACAAATCCCTAAAAAATATAACTTAGTGAAATATACCCAAGAAGTTTTAATTTTCCTTTAAACATTAAATAAATTGATTCTGTTTTCAAAAACATTCTATCAAGGACAGCCCCATGCTCATAAAGCTTCACTGAACATCTCAGCAAAATATTCAAAGAACACTACACAATATCTTCTTGAGATGCTACCTATCTCCTTTATGAGACTAGCAAAGCCTCAATGCCAAACCCAATAAAGACAATATGGGAAAGAAATATTGCAGGCTAATATCATTTGAATATTGAGGTATGTCGAATAATTCAACAAGGAAAAGTAATATATCAGGACTAATTTGGGTTTATCCTAGGAGTGGGTGACTTTTTATTCAAACCCAATTGCTGTAAAACAACACATTGATAAAAGGAGAAATGCCATATGATTATTCAATTGAAATAAAATAAGCATTTGTTGATGTTCACTAATTAAAATTCTAGCAAAGTATAAATAAAAAATAATGTTTTAACCAGATAAAATGTCTCCATAAAAGCCCCAGCAATCATTATACTAATGTTGAAACACACAATGTTTTTGCTTGAGAGCAAAACAATATAAGGACATGTGGATAGCCATAATCATCGTTTTTCTTTAGTATTATACTAGAGATTTTACATAGTGCACGTAAACAGGAAATAGAAGTGAAAGGCATAAGGTCATGAAAAGCAGGCGTAAAACTGAATATGTGAGATGCTATTGTGTACATAGAAACTCCCCAAGAACTTGCAGCTCAACTATTACAGTTAATAAGGCAGTTTGACAAATTTGCTGGGCCATAAAACCAACTTAAACATTCATTATATTTTGATATATAATTTTGAGGAAGTTAACATTTAAATCATGAAATTATCAAATAACAATATAAATCTAAAAAAGATGTGCAAGACCTCTTTGGTGAAAATATGTATAAAATTATAAGTTCAGGTCAGTCGCTCAGTCGTGTCCGACTCTTTGCGACCCCATGAATCACAGCACGCCAGGCCTTCCTGTCCATCACCAACTCCCGGAGTCCACCCAAACCCATGTCCATAGAGTCTATGATGCCATCCAACCATCTCATCCTCTGTTGTCCCCTTCTCCTCCTGCCCCCAATCTTTCCCAGCATTAGGGTCTTTTCAAATGAGTCAGCTCTTCGCATGAGGTGGCCAAAGTATTGGAGTTTCAGCTTCAACATCAGTCCTTCCAATGAACACCCAGGACTGATCTCCTTTAGGATGGACTGGTTGGATCTCCTTGCAGTCCAAGGGACTCTCAAGAGTCTTCTCCAACACCACAGTTCAAAAGCATCAATTCTTCAGTGCTCAGCGTTCTTCACCGTCCAACTCTCACATCCATACATGACCACTGGAAAAACCATAGCCTTGACTAGACGGACCTTTGTTGGCAAAGTAATGTCTCTGCTTTTATTGATTTATTTATTTATTTTGTTTTGTTTTGTTTTTGTTTATTGACTTCCTTACTTTTTGGCACTACAAGATGCTTCTGGCTCATTTGCATATTTCCTGTCCCAATCCTAGAATCAGCCATGTCTCCAAGGAGCCCTGGTTACTCTTAGAGAAAGATATTAAAAACCAAAATCTGGAAACTAGTTGTGCTCGTTACTTACTGGCCTTCTCAGTGGGCAGAACAAATACATGTGTATGCTGCTGCTAAGTCGCTTCAGTCGTGTCCAACTCTGTGCGACCCCATAGACGGCAGCCCACCAGGCTCTGCCGTCCCTGGGATTCTCCAGGCAAGAATACTGGAGTGGGTTGCCATTTCCTTCTCCAGTGCATGAAAGTGAAAACTGAAAGTGAAGTCACTCAGTCGTGTCTGACTCCTAGCGACCCCATGGACTGCAGCCCACCAGGCTCCTTTGTCCATGGGATTCTGCAGGCAAGAGTACTGGAGTGGGGTGCCATTGTCTTCTCCAGTGTCTCTGCTTTTAAATATGCTGTCTAGGTTGGTCATAACTTTCCTTCCAAGGAGTAAGCGTCTTTTAATTTCATGGCTGCAATCACCATCTGCAGTGATTTTGGAGCACAGAAAAATAAAGCCAGCCACTGTTTCCCCATCTACTTGCCATGAAGTGATGGGACAGGATGCCATGATCTTAGTTTTCTGAATGTTGAGCTTTAAGCCAACTTTTTCACTCTCCTCTTTCATTTTCATCGAGAGGCTCTTTATTCTTCTTCACTTTCTGCCATAATGGTGGTGTCATCTGCATATCTGAGGTTATTGATATTTCTCCCGGCAATCCTGATTCCAGCTTGTGCTTCCTCCACCCCAGTGTTTCTCATGATGTACTCTGCATATAAGTTAAATAAGCAGGGTGACAATATACAGCCTTGACGTACTCCTTTTCCTATTTGGAACCAGTCTGTTGTTCCATGTCCAGTTCTAACTGTTGCTTCCTGACCTGCATACAGGTTTCTCAAGAGGCAGGTCAGGTAGTCTGGTATTCCTATCTCTTTCAGAATTTTCCACAGTTTATTGTGATCCACACAGTCAAAGGCTTTGGCATAGTCAATAAAGCAGAAATAGATGTTTTTCTGGAACTCTCTTGCTTTTTCGATGATCCAGCAGATGTTGGCAATTTGATCTCTGGTTCCTCTGCCTTTTCTAAAACCAGCTTGAACATCTGAAAGTTCACGGTTCATGTATTGCTGAAGCCTGGCTTGGAGAATCTTAAGCATTACTTTACTAGTGTGTGAGATGAGTGCAATTGTGCAGTAGTTTGAGCATTCTTTGGCATTGCCTTTCTTTGGGATTGGAATGAAAACTGACCTTTTCCAGTCCTGTGGCCACTGCTGAGTTTTCCAGATTTGCTGGCATATTGAGTGCAGCACTTTCACAGCGTCATCTTTCAGGATTTGAAATAGCTCAACTGGAATTCCATCACCTCCACTAGCTTTGTTCATAGTGATGCTTCCTAAGGCCCACTTGACTTCACATTCCAGGATGTTGGCTCTAGGTGAGTGATCACACCATCGTGATTTTCTGGGTCGGGAAGATCTTTTTTGTATAGTTCTTCTGTGTATTCTTGCCACCTCTTCTTAATATCTTCTGCTTCTGTTAGGTCTATACCATTTCTGTCCTGTATTGAGCCCATCTTTGCATGAAATGTTCCCTTGGTATCTCTAATTTTCTTGAAGAGCTCTCTAGTCTTTCCCACTCTATTGTTTTCCTCTATTTCTTTGCATTGATCGCTGAGGAAGTCTTTCTTGTCTCTCCTTGCTATTCTTTGGAACTCTGCATTCAAATGGGTATATCTTTGCTTTTCTCCTTTGCTTTTTGCTTCCTGTCTTTTCACAGCTATTTGTAAGCCCTCCTCAGACAGCCATTTTGCTTTTTTGCCTTTCTTTTTCTTGGGGATGGTCTTGATTCCTGTCTTCTGTACAATGTCACAAACCTCCATTCTAGTTCATCAGGCACTCTGTCTATCAGATCTAGTCCCTTAAATCTATTTCTCACTTCCACTGTATAGTCATAAGGGATTTAGGTCATACCTGAATGGTCTAGTGGTTTTCTCCACTTTCTTCAATTTCAGTCTGAATTTGGCAATAAGGAGTTCATGATCCGAGTCACAGTCAGCTCCCAGACTTGTTTTTGCTGACTGTATAGAGCTTCTCCATCTTTGGCTGCAAAGAATATAATCAATCTGATTTCGGTGTCGACCATCTGATGATGTCCATGTGTAGAGTCTTCTCTTGTGTTGTTGGAAGAGGGTGTTTGCTATGACCAGTGCGTTCTCTTGGCAGAACTCTCTAAACGGGTATGGAGAAACCGATGGCCAACATTAGCCAAGACAGTCTTGAAGAATGAGAATAAGATGGGAGGTGTTATTCTAGCAAATGAAGTCACAGTAATGAAGATAGTGTGGTACCGATAGGGGCATAGATACATAGACTGATGGACAAGAAATAGAGATCCCACACACATTTAGACACTGATACACACACATTGAATGCTTGGTTTATGATGGAAGATTTATGGCAGAGAGTGGGGAAAAGATTTTTTTCTTCTTATTCCTCAGTAAGTGGTTCTAGGACAATAAATGCCTCTATGATGTCCTATAAGAACACATATTTCTACTTGACCGTTATTTCACACCATGTCCAATAATCTGTTTTATGTGGATTGTGGATCCAAATGTAAATATGTATTTGAAAATGTAATAATAACTTTATGATAGGTAAATATTTTCAAAGCTATATGCAGAAGTATTAATCATTAATAAATGGAATGATGACTTAGATATCATAGTAGAGAGAAACAAAAGCCAGAGTTTAGGGATTAGAGAGACCATTTGGGTAGAGAGGGGATAGATGATGGTAGAGAGAGGTATGTATGCTTTTATTTTGTATTTTAATGAAATGTGACTGAACTGGACTGAAAGTGATATTTGAACAAATAGGATGGTGATGTTTCACAATGTCTATAGCTAGTTACATCTACTTTGGGCTGTTTTATTACATTTCCGTCAGTTACAATGTATTTTTCTTCTCTGGGATATTGGGACACTAGATAGGGTGTTTTCCATTTCCTTCCTGGCTCCAAACGTCACCAACAGTCAAAATCTTCTGGGCAGACAGTTGTCAGGTGGTGGTGGGTCACTTCCCCTTCCCTCTTTTTGCTATTACTCTGGTCAGAAACCAATGTAGTTAGTCTTGACTTTGTAGACCAGTGTATTCCTGAAGCATTCTGGAAATTCTCAGGGCTGCCTCAAAATCACTCTTAGAAGGGTGTTTTGGAAGCTCCTTGGGGGCACTTCTACTGCTCAGCTTGTGTTGCTCCCATGACTGTTTCCCACCACACATTGAATGACAAATGAAATGGAAACACAACACTCCAAAATCTATGAGATGCACCAAAAGCAATTCTAAGAGGGAATTTTAGTGTAACACAGGCTTTCCTCAAGAGACAAGAAACATCTCAAATAAGTAAAGTTACCTATCATCAAAAGACATTTGAAAAAGAAGAACAAAGTCCAAAGTCAGGAGAAGAAAGGAAATAATAAAGACCAGAGAGGAAATAAAGCAGTGAAAACAAATAATGGAAATAAAATCAATGTAACCAAGAGCTGATTTTTTTGAAGGGACAAACAAAATTAATAAACTTTTAGCCAGACTCACCAAGAATAAAAAAGAGAGGACCCAAGTAAACAAAATTAGAAATGAAAGAGGAGAAATAATAACTGACATCACAGAGATACAAAAAATCATAAGCGAATACTACAAACAGCTATATGCCAGCAAATTGGTCAACCTAGAAGAAATGGACAAATATCTAGAAAGATACAACTTGCCAAGACTGAGTCAAGAAGAGATGGATAATTTGAACTGACTGATTACTAGTAGTGACATCAAATTTCTAAATAAAAGCACCTCTAGCAATCAAAAGTCCAGGACCAGACAACTTCACAAGAGTATTATACCAAACATATAAGTAAGAGTTAATATCTATCCTTCTCAAACTACTCCAAAAGTTTAAAGAGGAAGATACACTCCCAAATTCATTGCATGAGGGCATCATTGAAAGTGAAGTGAAAGTGTTAGTTGCTCAGTCGTGTCTGACTCTTTGTGACCCCATGGACTGTAGCTCGCCAGGCTCCTTTGTCCATGGAATTCTCCAGGCAAGAATACTGGAGTGGGTTGCCATTCCCTTTTCCAGAGGATCTTCCAGACCCAGGGATCGAACTTGGGTCTGCTGCATTGCAGGCAGATTCTTTACTGTGTGAGCCACCAGGGAAGCCTGAGAGCACCATTACCCTATTACCAAAACCAGAAAAAGGTGCTACAAAACACACACACACAAAAAAAAGAAATTATAGGCCAGTAGCTTTGAATATAGATTTGAAAATCCTTACCAAAATATTAACAAACCATATCCAACAACATATAAGAAGGATCATATAACGTGATCAAGTTGGTTTTATTCCAGGGACACAAGGACAATTCATCATTCACTAACCAATGGATGTGATACACTATGTTATCAAGAGTACAGAAAAATCACATGATCATCTCAATAGATGAGGAAGAATCACTTGACAAAATTCAACATCCACTGATGATAAAAACTCTTAGCAAAGTGGGTATACAGGGAGCATATCTCAACACAATAAAGGTCATTTATGACAAACTCAGTTGAGAATGTCCATTTCTATTTAACATAGTATTGGGAGTATCAGCCACAGCATAAGATAATGGGGGAAAAAAAGCATCTAAATAGAAAGTGAAGAAGTAAAACTGCAGATGACAAGATACTTTATATAGAAACCCTAAAGTCTCTTTCCCCAAACTATTAGAATTAATAAATGAATTTGGCATAGTTGCAGGATACAAGATTGATACACAGAAATCTGTTGCTTTTCTACACACCAGCAATTAACCATCATAAAGAGAAAATAAAACATTCCTGTTTAAAATAGGGAGCAATTTTAATCTATTTAGAATAGATGCAATTCTATTGCATCAAAAAGAATAAAATTAAGGAATAAATTTATCCAAGGAAGTAAAGAAAACTATAAAACATTGATGAAGGAAATTAGAGATGATAAAAAGAAATGGAAAAATATCTGGTGCTCTTAGAGCA
Organism: Okapia johnstoni; assembly: GCA_024291935.2. Taxonomy (NCBI): domain Eukaryota; kingdom Metazoa; phylum Chordata; class Mammalia; order Artiodactyla; family Giraffidae; genus Okapia; species Okapia johnstoni. The sequence continues at coordinate 30,620,121 of CM044326.1, forward strand.
GAAGAATTAATATTGTTACAATGACCTTACTACCCAAAGCAATCTACAGACTTAATTGCAACCCTTATCAAAATACCCATGACATTTTCCACAGAACCAGAAAAAATAACCTTAAAATTTACATGGAACCACAAAAGACCCCAAATTGCCAAGGCAATCTTGAGGAAAAAATAGCAAAGTTGGGAGTTACCATCCTCCCTGACTTCAGACTGCTCTGCAAAACTACAGTAATCCAAATAGCATGGTATTGCGTGCTTAGTCACTCAGTCGTGTCCCATTCTTTGTGACTCTATGGATGGTAGGCCGCCAGGCTCCTCTGTCCATGGGATTTCCCAAGCAAGAATACTGATGTGGGTTGCCATTCCCTTCTCCAGAGAATCTTCCCAAGCCAGGGATCGAACACAGGTCTCCTGCATCTCCTGAATTGGCAGGTGGATTCTTTACCACTGCACCACCTGGGAAGCATGCTACTGGCATAAAAACAGACATATAGATCAATGAAACAGGACATAGAGCCCACGCACCTATGGTCCATTTAATCTGGGAGATAAGCCCACACACCTATGGTCCATTAATCTATGACAAGAGAGGCAAGATTCTACAATGGTGAAAGACAACCTTTTCAACAAGTGTTGCTGGGAAAACTAGACAGCTATATGTAAAAAAGCGAGATGAGGTACTTCCTCACATCATATGTAGAAATAAACTCAAAATGGTTTACAGACCCAAATGTAAGAACTGAAACCATAAAACTCATAGAAGAGAACATAGGCAGAACACTGCCTATTATAACAATATTTTTTTGGATGTATCTTCTAAAGCAAAATAAATGTAAGCAAAAATAAACAATTGGGACCTAATTAAACATGAAAACTTCGGTATAGCAAATGAAACAAACTAAAGAAAAGGCAACCTATGAAATGGGAAAAAATATTTGTCAATGATATGATTGACATTGGATTAATATCGAAAATATACAAGCAACTCATATGGAAAAAACAACTAACCAAATCAAGAAATGGGCAGAAGACCTGAATAGACATTTTCCCCCCAAAGAAGACATACAAATGGGTAATTGTCACATGAAAAGACACTCAACATCACTAATTATTATGGAAATGCAAATCAAAACAGCCGTGGCATATCACCTCATACCTGCAAAAATGGCCATCATAGAAAAGTACACAGTAACAAATGTTGGAGAGTACATGGGAAAAAGAGAACCCTCCTGCACTGTAAGTGGGGATGTAAGCTGGTATAGCCACTATAGAAAGCAGTATGAAAGTTCCTCAAAAAGATGAAAACAGAACTTCCATATGACCCAATAATTCTAATCTTGGGTATATATCCAGAAAAAACAAAGCAGTAATTGAAAAGGGACATGTACCCCTGCACAGCTTACAATAGTCGATATTTGGAAGAAACCCAAGTGCTGAGTAACAAATGAATGGATAAAGAAAATGTGGTATACCTATACAATGGAATATTACTTGGCCACGAAAGAAGGAAATTCCACCATTTGCAGCAATGTGGATGAATCTAGAGAATATTAAGATTAGTGAAATAATTTAGAAGAAAAATTCTATATATCACTTATATGAGGAATCTAAAAAATATTATAAGTGCATGTATATGCAAAGTTGAAACAGACTCACAGATATGAAAAACAAACTAGTGGTTACCAAAGGAGAGAGGGAAGAGGGAGGCATTTAGGGGTATGCGATTAAGAGCCACAAACCACTATGTACAAAACAAGATATGCAGCAAGGATATATTGTACAGCACAGGAAATTATAGCCATTATCTCGTAATAACTTTAGATGGAGTATAATCTGCAAAATACTGAATCGTTGTGCTGTACACCTAAAACAAATAATGTGAATCAACTGCACTTCAATAAAAAGACATAAAAATCTAAAAGCAAAAACAAACAAATGAAGGTTTATCTAATTAAATCTGATTTTTCTATAAAAATAAGGAGAAAAAAATTGAAAGCCATGATCCTTCTAAACAGCAAACACTATTAAGTGCTGTGGTAGAGAAGACTTGGCAGTTTAGCAAAGCCAGAACATATGTCCCTATGTTCTGGGGGACATAGGTGAACTGTACTGTCCATCTCCCTTGAACGCAGGTGTCCCTCTGTCACTGTCACAGCAAACGGGAGGTGAATGAAATGCTATGAGCCCCATCCAGAGCTGTAACAACTCCCATGCTTGACCATCTAGTTTCTTCCCTTTCCAGGGTTTGGCACAGATGAACACGGGGAACTTGAAAGCATCTTTAGGGGACTGAGTCTGGATCCCTTAACTTTGGGCTGACCATGTAATTTATTGCCCAATCCAGGACACTTGAGAGTGGAAGTGGGCACTGCTCACCAGGAACATTCACTTGGAACCGTCACTGAGCAAGAGAGAGAATTCTCCTGTGCCAGCCATGAAATGCTAAAATTGATCTGTTAGGATAGTCAGTTATCTTAACTAACACATCTGCCAGCCTACTTAACCCTGCCTTTTTCTAACATGGAATTTTTAAAAAATACAATAATTTTATGAATGATACATTTTAAAATAGTGAATAAATTAAAAGCAGAAAGAAGAAAAATGTCAGCCTTAACCGCACCATTTAACTGACTACTGTTAACAGATCTATTTCCATCCAGGTTTTTTACATGTTTATTTTTTGTAGGTGTGGTTACAGTACGTTCAGTTTTGAATCCTTCAACAAACATTTTCCTCATTTTATCGAGAAAACTATCAGTGAAGATCATTTTAGAATCTCATTAATATTTTTAAAAACACTTATCTAAATCATACATAAATGTAGTAGAAAAATTAGATAAATGGTTGTATAGGAAGGAAACAAGCCTAAAAGGAAAATGTATGTATAAGCAAAAATTGACTGTAGTATCTACAGCTCTTTATCTGCTTTTGACTTAAATCTAGTGACCATTCTTTCATGTGGCAATTGTAATTCTATATCACGACTTTAAAATTTCCACTGTGTTCAAAGCGATGAAAAATTTTAAAAAGCAAATCCCCATTTAATTCTGGATTAATTAGTATTTCTTAAGATTTGACTTGTGTAACTTTTTTGGGCATTACTTTCTGCGCTTTTCCTGATATGGTTGATGGCTACATCAGATTCTTCTTTTCTTTCTTTTTTTTTTTTAAAAGATATTTGCATACAAGGTGTTAAACTGCATTTTCTCAATGTCTATTCTAAATCTTACTAGTATTGTTTGTATCAATCCTTTCCAATCATGTAAGTAAAGATTATTAATATTTCAATTTGCATTAATTAGTGAGCTTTCACTTTTCCCCAAATGTTTATTCAGTTTTTTAAAATGATTTTCCTATTAATATTCTTAGCCTAATTTACTTTCTTTTGTTTTCTCTGCCTAGTTTTTGTTCTTTGGTTTCCTTAGCCCGGTTTTCTAGAGTAGTGGATAATTAGATAATAATGATTGCATAATATATAATGCAAGCATGCTGTATTTTACCATCTCTCTATTTTGGGCATTAATGCTGATTCTAATTTGAGGTCTATTATTAAATAATGGTGTGATGAACATTTATGTGAGTAACCCCCCTACACACACACACACACACACACACACACACACACACACACACACACACACACACACACACATTTTAGATCTTATGTAGGTTAAAGTCCTAGAAATAAAAATCACTAGATCAAAGAAAGGAATAATGTAAAAATATTTGGAAATCATTTTTAGGAAATATATAGCCTCAAGCAGTCCCATGATCATGATGCTACAGCATTGTAGGGGTAATAGTTTTTCTTCCTAATATATCTCATATTCTGTTAAATGATTCCATCAGGTGTAAGGGGGAAGACTAACTCATCAGGCATTGTCTCTTTTTTTTTTTTAATAAATTTATTTATTTCAGTTGGGGGCTAATTACTTTACAATATTGTAGTAGTTTCTGCCATACATTGACATGAATCAGCCATGGGTCCACATGTGTTCCCCATCCAGAACCCCCCTCCCACCCCCCTCCCCACCCCATCCCTCCGGGCCATCCCAATGCCCCAGCCCTGAGCATCCGTCCCATGCATAGAACATGGAATGGTGTGCCGCTTCACATATGACAATATACACGTTTCAATGCTATTCACCCTCACCTTCTCCCTCAGAGTCCACAAGACTGTTCTATGCATCTGTGTCTCTTATTCTGTCTCGCATATAGGGTTACTGTTACCATCTTTCAAATTCCATATATATGCATTAGTATACTGTATTGGTGTTTTTCTTTCTGGCTTACTTCACTCTGTATAATGGGCTCCAGTTTCATCCATCTCAATAGAACCGATTCAAATGTATTTTTTTTAATGGCTGAGTAATATTCCATTGTGTATATGTACCACAGCTTCCTTATCCATTCGTCTGCCGATGGACATCTAGGTTGCTTCCATGTCCTGGCTATTATAAACAGTGCTGCGATGAACATTGGGGTACATGTGTCTCTTTCATTTCTGGTTTCCTCGATGTGTATGCCCAGCAGTGGGAATGCTGGGTCATATGGCAGTTCTATTTCCATTTTTTTAAGGAATCTCCACACTGTTCTCCATAGTGGCTGTACTAGTTTGCATTCCCACCAACAGTGTAAGAGGGTTCCCTTTTCTCCACACCCTCTCCAGCATTTATTGCTTGTAGACTTTTGGATAGCAGCCATTCTGACTGGTGTGTAATGGTACCTCATTGTGGTTTTGATTTGCATTTCTCTAATAATGAGTGATGTTGAGCATCTTTTCATGTGTTTGTTAGCCATCTGTATGTCTTCTTTGGAGAAATGTCTGTTTAGTTCTTTGGCCCATTTTTTGATTGGATCGTTTATTTTTCTGGAATTCAGCTGCAGGAGTTGCTTGTATATTTTTGAGATTAATTGTTTGTCTGTTGCTTCGTTTGCTATTATTTTCTCCCATTCTGAAGGCTGTCTTTTCACCTTGCTTATAGTTTCCCTTGTTGTGCAAATGCTTTTAATTTTAATTAGGTCCCATTTGTTTATTTTTGCTTTTATTTCCAATATTCTGGGAGGTGGGTCATGGAGGATCCTGCTGTGATTTATGTCGGAGAGTGTTTTGCCTATGTTTTCCTCTAGGACTTTTATAGTTTCTGGTCTTACGTTTAGATCTTTAATTCATTTTGAGTTTATTTTTGTGTATGGTGTTAGGAAGTGTTCTAGTTTCATTCTTTCACAAGTGGTTGACCAGTTTTCCCAGCACCACTTGTTAAAGAGATTGTCTTTTCTCCATTGTATACTCTTGCCTTTGTCGAAGATAAGGTCAATCCAGAAAATTGCAGAAGATGGTAAACTTCCAAACTCATTCTATGAGGCCACCATCACCCTAATTCCAAAACCAGACAAAGATGCCACAAAAAAAGAAAACTACAGGCCAATATCACTGATGAACATAGATGCAAAAATCCTTAATGAAATTCTAGCAAACAGAATCCAACATCATATTAAAAAGATCATACATCATGACCAAGTGGGCTTTATCCCAGGAATGCAAGGTTTCTTTAACATCCACAAATCAATCAATGTAATACACCACATTAACAAATTGAAAGATAAAAACCATATGATTATCTCAATAGATGCAGAAAAAGCCTTTGACAAAATTCAACATCCATTTATGATAAAAACCCTCCATAAAGCAGGAATAGAAGGAATATACCTCAACATAATAAAACCTATATATGACAAACCCACAGCAAACATTATCCTCAATGGTGAAAAATTGAAAGCAGGCATTGTCTCTTGAGGGCACACATCCTTGCCTGGGGTGATGGATATCCTTGGCCACTCTGCCTTACTCCTTGGGGCTTCTGTGGATCTCTTCATGACTGGCTTTCTGGGCTCTCTACATTCCTTTTGTGTGAAGGCATCTCCTAAGAGTGTCATCATTTACTGCTGTGACCTGAAATTGTCCCCTGGCTCATGCACACCTTACCTTTTTCTTGTTCACCTTCGTGCATACGTTCAGCTCTTTGCTCACCTGTGCCCTTGCTAGTATTGTGAGCTCCAGGGAAGACTTGGAAGATGGATGTAGGGATGGTCTTGTGTGAAATATAAGTGTTTATTTGTTTTTCACCTTAGTTTTCAATATGCTAGATTTTACTTCTCATATTCATGTGATTTGTTATTCTTTTTATTGAAGTTCCTTCTCTTTTCAATGTTGATCTCACTCAATTCAGTATTTGCTCAGTTACTATGAATTTTATGTGTTCTATCATCTTCAATTCACTGGTGGTGCTGTTTAAAGGATTCAAGACATCTGGGTCACAGTGAACTGTCATACCATTTAAATGTGGCATCTCGTGGATTTACAAACTGAGGTTCATGCTTCCACATGTAACGTAACAAAAGAGGCTGTTTCAGGTGTCTCTTCACTCCCTCCTGTCCAGACACGGACTCCATGGAGCACAGACTGGAAACCCCAGGACCTGTGGGTCTCCAAGCCTCTTCCAATTTCACATTGCCCTTCTGGAATCAAACAAGATTATGCATGTGAAACTCTAATGTGCAATCTAGCTAAAATACAGAGAAAGTAATTATTTTCAAGACAAGATTTCTTCCAGATTCCAAATACAGGTCAATCTGTGCCAAACTGAACTTCCTTGGGGAAGGAGAGGCACCACGGAAATTTAAAGGAAATTTCTCACCACTAAACGTTTCCTGGTGGCAGAGACGGAGCTTGTTATGTTCTGGCACAAAGAGAAAGATCAATATTTGATCTACTGATGGATGGCAATGTGGTACTTTCCTGCCCAGTGGCCCTGGATCCCTGTGGCTCACAAGGCTGCCATAACCCAGTTGCCAGCAGGGGGAGTCAGAGGCCCAACACTAGGCCAGGCTCAAAGGGCTGAGGCCTCTAGGTAGGTCTACAGGCCTTGGTGGTGGTTGACCCCCTGGGTGATGTTGAGCTGGACCCAGGGCCTGAGATGGCCCTTCCTAGGTGGGAGGTGGGTCCTGGCTCCTCAGATAAGCAGAAAGTACTGGTTGGGAGGTTAGGTATGACAGGGACAGGTAAGGAGAAGAGTCCTGTTAGGGAGATAAGAGGAAGAGTGGCTCAAAACCAGGTGAGCTGGAAGGGAAAGGAGCTGGCGGCTAGGGCACTCGCGTAGAACACAGGGGCTGGTGTGGGACGGTACACAGGGAGCAAGGTTGACTGAGTCTCGTGCTGGGCCTGGGGCAGGCTGCGGAGATGGGGCCTGGGGCAGGCTGCGGAGATGGGACCTGGGTGAGGCTGAGGGCCATCATGGGAACATCTCAGCCTCCTAAGCTCTAGACAGTCCCGGTATGGGAGCAGCCTGCCCTCACAGGAGAGAGAGAGGCCCTGGAAATAGGAAACTGAGTGCCCATGGCGTGGCCCCCTGACCTCCTAGGTCCCTGGAGTTATTCTCCTTCCTCTGACCTGTTCTTAGCGAAATTGTTGAGGGGTTGGTGACAATGTTTGGCTTAGAGAAGGTAAGAAATTTCTAACACCCAGAGAGGACCATTTTGGGGGAGAGTTTGTCCTTTTTAATGAACTGCCCTTTAGATTCATCCCCGGCGGAAGGCTAAGCACCAAAGAGATCTTCTTGGTTTGGCTAAGCACCAAATCATTTTCTTAATGATTTCTCATTGAGGAATCAATGAGATTCTATACAGATGGCATGGGATTTATGGAGGAGCGAGGGCTAGGGTGGCTCAGTGGTAAAGAATTCGCCTACCAAGCAGGAGACGCAAGAGATGCAGATTCGATCCCTGGGGCGGGAAGATCCCCTGGAGAAGGAAATGGCAACCCACTCCAGTGTTTGTGCCTGGAAAATCCCATGGACAGAGGAGCCTGGCAGGCCACAGTCCATACGGTCGCAAAGACTGGGACACGACTTAGAGACTTAACAGCAGCAGAGGGCTAGGGAGGAAGGAGGAAGTAAAACCCAGAACTGACAGCAGAGGATGTCTTGGAGCAGCGTGGTTATGTATTGAGGTGGTTCCACGAATAAATAGGAATTCAGTCACCATCGCTTTAGAGATCTCATTTATTGTGGCCTGTGATCCCACTGCCAATCCCTATGGGATTCTTGCTGCTGCCCCAGGACAATGGTCAGCGCAGAGAAAGGTCAGTCTCAAGCTGCTGTTAGAGGCGCTTCATTGTTCTCTTTATCCAGGGCAGGAAGTATGAGACCTTGGTGAAGACTCCTGGAGGTGTCCCCTTCATACTTCCACAGGAGAAAGTACCATGGACCACTTTTTTACACACGAGGGGTCCACCGGAGTCACCCTGTGGGCAGAGAGATAAGAGCTGAGCAGGCCTCCTTGGGATTCTGTCTTCCCTGCCACCCGGGCTGGGTGGTCTTGGTCAGGGGCTGTGGGGAAGACGCAGACCCAGGGAGGCCTGGTCACCTCCCAGTCCTGGGGCTCCAGCCTGGCTCTGACTGTTCTTTGCAGCTGAGCTCAAGTCTACCTTTCTGTCAGTTTTCTCCTGGAAACTCTGGTGATAAGACAGCTGTGGGGATGACTGATGATTCCTGACCCACTCAAGGGAAAAAAAGCAAAACATAGGATTCATGGACCAGGCAGCCAAAGTGCTCAGCTGAGGATAAAGATACGGCCTCTGCCCTACCCAGACCTCCCCAAGTTCCTCTCCCCAGGTCTGTGTGCTTAGATGCGGGAAAGCTGACCTTGAAGCCGGTCTTCACCTTCCTCGGGTCCCCAACACAGATCTGGGTGGCCTGGCTGTAGTGGCTGGGGTAGAGGGATTCGCACACCTGATCCTCCTGCACCGTCAGCTCTGCTTCCTGCAGGGTGGTGGCTGGAGTGCCCAGGGCCACCTGCCCCCAGCCGGCCAGACTGCACACCTGTCCTGGCTTCACCCGGGCCTTGGCCCTGGGCAGACTAAGGGGCTTCACAGCTGAAGTCTGCTTGGCCTTTCTCTCCAGCTGATGGGAAGAGGCAAGAGTCTGGCTCAGCTGGTAGTCCTCTGGCCTGGATTCCATGATGAGGCTGCATGGACCCCATCTCTCACCTCTCCCCCTGAGACTGGTCAGGTGGCCAGGATGGGAAGGAAGAAAGGGGCAGGAGATCCTGGGAGGGCAATGATCTGATCTCAGGAGGGCAGGGCCAGTGGGTAGTTTTCCTTGCCTGCAATAACATGATGTCATTGGAGAAGTTCGTAGGGTTATAGTCTGGGTGGTGGATGGCTCTTCTCACCCGGATGACCTGCTGGGTCCTCTCCTGCTGTTTGATGTTGTGGGCCCCCAGGGTGACGGTGACTGAGCTGCACAGAGAGCAGAGCAGAGGTGTGGGGATCATGGGGTCACAGGAGATACAGCCCAGGAGCTGTGATAGGCAGCTGACACCAGGGCAGGGCAGCAGCTGAGGGGGACTTGAGGTGACAGACGGTCCTGGGGCTGAGTGACTCTGGGCCCAGTGCTTCTCAGGGACATGAGGGCAGGGCTCCCGGGAGCTTTCTCAGCAATATTGTGAAGTGACTCTGAGTTTGGGTTTTGGCTCTCACTGCATGCTTTCATCCTTCTCTGATGCTTTATTTGGCCATTGTGTGTCAACCCTTCTCAACCTTGTCTCTTGTTCTCACCTCCGACCCACTGACCTCAAAACTTACCTGTCCTGTTTCTCAGCTTTTCCTCACCCTAGTCCTGCTCATAAGATGGCTTGTTTGATGAGCTCTTGTGGTCCTGATTTCTAGGATTCTGGGGTGAAGGAGGGGTACCCCGGGCTCAGCTCCCGGGAAGAGGACAGGTCCCTGTCCAGGCCTCAGGTAGTGTAGGCTGGCTGCTGCCTCTCACCTTCCTCTGCAGTGAGCAGCCGTCAGAACAAAGTCCATTTGTATGAGAACACCGCCGCACTTCTTCCGGCTCTTCTCACCCAGAGACTGAACCAAAGCCATGTAGGGGCGGGAGTGGGGCTTGGCCTCGTGGCCCCCAATGATCTTCTCTGAAAGAAAAGGCTGAAAGATGGGGAGATGGGACAGGCTATGGTTAGAAGGGAGGTTTGGGAATGTGGCAGTCAAGGTGGGTCGATGGTGCCCAGCAGACACTAGGGGAGAGTCCCCCAGGTTCTCACTGCAGTGGGATAACCTTTTCTGAGCCCCAAACCTCAGTATTGCTCTCCATGTCCTGATTCACACACACGTATGGAGGGGCCTGAGACTGCGTTCCAGAGGGTGGAGCCCCGAAGCTTATGGATGGGACCCCCTGATGAGCCCTCATTCTTGTGGAGTCTCCTGGAACCCTCTGAGCCTCTGCTAACATCCCGATTGGTGCCATTTTCTAATAATCCACCTATGAGTTTATGGAGTTGGGATTTCTAAAATCCTCATGTCCTAGGGCATAATGCATCCCAGGATCTCAGTAAACATCTGTTGACTGCATGCGTGAATTGCCTCCAAATAGCTTTTGGCTGAGGTTTGATGGGGATAGTACTGGTGGAATTTAAGACCACAGGGATGGGGGAGGACACTGCCAAAGAGAGTGGGGCAGAAAATGAACTGTTTGGGGCCTGGGGAAGAGTAAAGACACCCAGAGAGCTTTGGGTGCTGTCATCTAGCCATTTCTGACCAATCACACCCTGGGCTCCTCTCTTGGGCAGAAGTGAAGGGTGGAAGAAACTGACAAGTTTCTCTGGTTCTTAAGCTGGGTCCACTGATAACTCCTGTACTGTGGATGGTTTGTCTGGGTTGTCCTTTCCTGGCTGGAGTGAGAAATTTTACTTGTGTTTTGTAGCTTCACATCCTCCACCAAACGCACAACCCACTTTACCGGTGGTGAGAGAGAGGTTAAGAGCTACAAGAGCTTTTAGTGAAAGCTTGCTTCCTACCATCCCTCCTTGCTGAATGTCTATGCAGCATCGAACATGTAGTCTTGGTTGGGGTGGGAGCTGGTTCAGAAATTGGAGCTGAGCAGAAGGGTCAGGACTGCAGGAGGTTTAGTGAGATGGGCTACCCTGTCAGGAATGGGGATGGTCACTCACATGTCCCAGCCCAGGAGGCAGAAGAAAGGCCATCAGGAGCAGGAGTGGCTGCATCTTCCAGAAGGCCTGTCCAGGTCAGAGCTGCTGGGGCTTCTTCCTTCCAGACACAAAGCTCAGGGGAAGGAAGGAGGGGAGGCTCAGTGCCCCCACAGACCTCCCAGAGCTGTGCTCCCCCCAGCCGGGTGTCAGCACGCCACGTGTGCTGTGGGATAGGTGAGAACGAGACCGTCACCACACTTGCACTCCCACTGCTGAGTCACAAAGCAAGAGGAACAACAAGAAAGTGGAGGCTGTGGTGCAGCCAGGCAGGAGCTGGATCCCCAGAGGCCCTCGGCCACTGAATCAAGAGTGTCTTCATTTCTCCACTCTTGGGTCTTCTTTGATTCTGGGGAAAGCATGAAGAATTACCCAACAGGTGAGGTTCAGGGATAGCAGAGACATGGCTCCTGTACTTGAGAAGCTCAGGGGGCTGGAGGAAACCTAGAATCTGGGGGTAGAGAACACGTGGGTGAGGACTATGGCATGGGGCTCTACTTGGGGCCAAGTGGGAAGCAGACTGGACTTGCTTTAGGAGCAGAGAGACCTGGACTCACCCAAGTGCCCCAAACATCAACCCCATTTCCTATTTTGCCAGGGTTCTACCCTCACAATTTTGGAGGATTTAGAATCTCCTGTTTCAATATAAGTATTCTGTAACAGAGAGAGCCTTTCTTATCCCCAAATTTTGAACAAAAGTCCTGGACTTGATATTCACTGAACCAGAAAACCATCACTGGGTCCTTCGGCAATGAGGGACATGACTGGGTTGTGCTGAGGTATCCAGCACCCCTCAAGCTGAGATGGAGGCTGTCCCACCCAAATCAGGGTGTTTGTGAGTCAGGAGGGGCCTCCTCTCCGGAAATGCTGGTGACTGGTGAGTGGTGGTGGGGAAACAGATGCCAGCCATCTAATACTTACTCCCCACTAAGTATTCTCTGTCCAGAGTCCAGAGAGCCACCTCTCTGATGTCTCTGGGCCAGGCCATCCTAACCATGTGCAGCTGACCCCAACACTCTCACCAGTATGAGGACAGAAGAAAGAGGCATGGAAAGGATGGCATGAGAAGTTCTAAACAACCCAATCCCAAGGGAGTTGAAGCAAGAGCATCTTATGAATAAACAGAAAACTAGTGGAAGGCAATATGCTTAAGCATTAAAGCTGATGATCTGGGGGTGGTAGAACTGCACTTCCTTTACTTTTCTTATCCATATGTTCTGTGTTTCGTTGTCTTTCTATGATGAATGGGCAGAGGAGCCTGAAGGGCTACAGTCCACAGGATCTCAAGGAATTGGACACGACTAAAGTAACCTACCACACTCGCACGCACCATGTTGAATATGTTCCATTTATGAGGAATATCTTTTGATGAATATGTGTTACTTTCTACCCAGAACACATTTTGCAATAGTTGAAGCTCACTCTCCATTCAAATGTTCAGCAAACCACTTCTCTTAAGCCCTCTCTAAGCTGCACGTCTGAAAACTGAGGTTGCTTTTCTGAACCTTGTATCAAAACTTCAGCAGTTGATAAAAATACAGGAAGAAATGTACCCAATCACTATAGGCTATAGATACTCTTTGAAACTTTAGGATACCTTGAAACCAATGATTTTCTTTATCAATGAGTTTCCTTTGGAGATAAATATATTTATACACAAACACGTGGGAATGATGAAGGTGGGAGAGGCTGGCTCAGCTCAAGGTCAAAGAGCCCCCTCATGGTCACTTGAGGCTGAAGGTGGATGTGCCCTCAGGACACCAGAGGCTGCACAGGGCCCTGGGCCCAGGACTCCAAGACAGGGCTGTGACAGGCACTCAAGCTGGGCCTGGGAATACTGAAGCCCTTCTGAAACTTTCTCAGGCTTCTGAGCTCTGCCTGCTCTGATGCAGGGAGGGAACGCTGCATGGGGTGAGCTACACCTTTGTAAACACCCCCCTATTTCTGTTAGGGTGGACAAGTGCCCCCCTGCCTCACCCCTCAACCTCATGTGGCTCTCCTTCCAAATCTGGATTCTCTTGTTTTCCCCCAGGACACTGGGATGGGGGGAGGGGAGTAGGTGTGGACGAGGAAGAAGGCGTATGGATGAGACATGAGGGTTGTCGAGAAGAGGGTCCTGTGTTCCTGAGCGGGGTCTCCCTTCTCTGATGGAGCTCACGGGCAGCCTGCAGGGGGAGCTGGCACTGGGGACATGTGACTGGAGGGAGCTGGCTGTCGGTACAGCAGGAGTTTTTATTCCAGAGTTGAAACAGCGTGGTGTCTTGGAGGTGGAAGCCAGTAACAGATCAGAACTATAAACAGGTCAGACATGGCAGGTGCTGAATGAATGTGTTTAGGTAAGTAAAGGAGGAATCCATGATTTCTGCTCGAGAGATGGAAGTTTATTAAGTTTCAGGCAGCCTAGCTTCTACCCACTTTGCCCAGTGCCTCCATCCCAGGGAAGATGGACAGATCAGTCCTTGGAGAAACCTCAGTCGGGTCCCTGAAGTTCATACTGTTTCATTGTTTTTTGGATCCAAGGCAGAAAGCTTGAGATTCTGGTGAAGATCCTTGGAGGTGTCCCATCCTTTTTTCCATAGGACACAATGCCCTGGGCCACACCATTACACACGAGGGGGTCCCCAGAGTCACCCTGTGGGCAGAGAGGGCAAGAGCTGAGCTCACCTTCTTCAGGTCTGTTCTCCCTGCCACCCTGGGGTGGGTGGTCTCTGTTAAGGGCCCTGGCTGATATAAGGGTCTTGTTGGTCCTGAGGTTTCAATCTGGCCCTGACAATCCACCTCCTCCCACAGGAAGCCTCTGCCCATATGTGACTTTGAGGCAATGTCCATCCCCCAGGGACACCAGACAGAGACTGGACAGGAGGACAGGCTGGGAACACAGGGACAGAGCTCGTTCCCACGGCCCCAGATCCAAAGACCAAGGCTTTGCATGGATAATACTGGGGATCTCACCTTAAAGGAACTCTTCTTCTTTCTTGGGTCCCCTGCACATATCTGGGTGGTGGTGCTGTAATATTTGTAGCGAGAGGTGCATTTCTCAGCCCTTTGGACTTTAAGCTCTACCTCCTGTAGTTTCTTTGGGCGGTACATATCCACACCAAGATGCCCCCAGCCAGCCACACTGCATAGCATCCCTGGATTCACCATATCCCAGCCCCTGGGCAGACTGATGGGGCTCACAGCGGTGGTCACATTCGCCTTCCTCATCAGCTGAAAGCAGAGGAAAGGCATTCTTATCTACTGATGGCAGGACAGTCATGAGGTTGCCTTTTTCACAGCCCTGGTACCACAGAAGGGGTCATACAGGAGGAGAGTCTGGAATGAGGTCATGGGGGATGCAGAACCCCAGGAAGGAAGTGTCCTGGAGTCAGTGCAGCCACGTGTCCCACCTGCAGTAACATGATGTCATTGGAGTGTTTCTTACAGCCTGAGTGGGGGATGGCTCTTCTCACTGCGATGACCTGCTGGGTCCTCTCCTGCATCTTGATGTTATGTGCCCCCAGGGTGACATTGATTGAGCTGCACAGAGAGCAGAGAGGGAAAGGGAGTCACAGGAGACACAGGCCAGGAACCTGAAGGAATGCTCGGGACAGGGTGGGACTTAGGGAGGGGAGAATTCTAGGCGTTGGGCCCTGGAGCTGAGCATCTCTGTGCTGTCTGCTTCCTGGCAGCCTGGGCAGGGTAGTAGTTCCTGGAATCCATGGAGGGTGTTCAATCCTGCACAAGTTTGACTGTGTCTAGGAAAACGTGAATTTCTCACACGTGCACTCTGGGCTCCAGGGCGCAACATTGGCTTCCTTCCATATTAGGTTGGATCAGGCCCTCTCCCCTTGCGTCAGTGGCATTGACCTGTCCCTCTCTCGCCAAAGCTCACATGTTGTCCGAAGAGCTTCCTACCTTACCTGGTGGCCTAGGTCTGCAGCCCCTGAGAAGAGGGTTCCCTGGGAGGGGTCAACAGAAAGATGGGGACTTGGGCACTGCTCCTCACCTTCCCTGGCAGTGAGCTGCTGTCAGCACGAAGTCCTCACACACGAGGAAACCCCCACAGATCAAAATTTTCTCTGGAGTCTGTATTTGAAGATATGCCGTGTAGGGATGGGAGTGAGGCTTGGCCTCATGGCCCCTGATGATTTTCCCTGAAAGAAAGACACAAGCCTACCCGCTGTGCTCATGGAGCCAAGGGTGGAGAGGGGAGATGGGTCCATATTTGCTTGTCTTTGACCTGAGTTAGAAAAGTTCCTGAAGATGGGCCAGAACGAGGGCTTGCATGAATGTAGCATCTGAGCAGGTCTGTCCATGTGGGGAGGGACTGGGCCTCTGAGGGGGGACTGTTACTCACCTGCCTCCCCGGTGGCAGACAGAAGGGCCACCTGGAGCAGGAGCAGGACCATCTCTGCAGGAAAGCTGCCCAGATCTGAGCGGCTGCTACTTCCTTCTGGTCTTTTAACCAGTGTCTCCTCCCATGTTGTGGCTTTTATCACTTGAGATTTCTCTGAAGTCTCACACCTCTGTCTGATTAGGTCCTGGGGTCTGAGTGGAGTGTGTACTTAGTGGTCACTACAGAAGCAACCACAAGCTCTTGGCTTAGTGCCATCACTCAGCAGAAAACAAGAAAATCACTATAAGTAGAAGTAGTGAGACGTTGTATCAACAATACCAGATCTTTGAGCCCCAGCATCCTGGGTCCCATGATGAGAGATTCCTGACATAGCATGTCTTCATTTCTGTGGTTCTCCTTGATCACCAGCGTGATTGTGTATCGAGGCCTCTTTGTATGAGAAATTTCGGAAGCATCGTGGAGATAAGCCCTCTCACTTCTGGTGGAGGAGACAAAACCATCAGGATCAAACAAGGATGGTGAGAGCCATGGTGTGGGATATACAGGATGGTGTGTGAGAGTGATGCCGAAGAGAGAGTATTCCAGTTATTAAAGACTGAGTATATTTTTAAAAAGCAGCAACATTGTTTTACCCATGAATCTGCATTTTGGTCAGGATACAGTGTGGATAGCACTCCTCTGCTCTTCTTGGTATCAGGGAGGTTTGAAGCCTGGATGCTGAATTACTTGATGTCTCCCTCACACATGACATGTTGTTGGCTTTCTCCCAAATAAGCTTCTGCTAAGAAACAAGCCAGGCACAAGTTGGGCTCTCTTAATTACCTAAATTTTGACGTCCTATGGCATCTATTCTACCATATCCCTCTGTTTGAGACAATCAAGAGCTCCCAGCAGATTAAAAAGGAAGGGCCCTAGATTTCATCTCCCAGCAGGAGTGTTGCAGTCAAGGAAGAAGAGCCTGTGGGATGGGAGTTCCACGTGAAGTGAGAATGGATACGAGGGAGGCAAAGCAGAATTCCCCCACCACTACCCAGAGAATGGCATTCTGATGTCCCTATACAATTTGCTAACCAAATTATCCTGGTCATGTCCCAATGATGGAAAAGGTGGAGAGAGTCATATAATTGAAAACATCATGGGGCCTAAACATCTTGATCTCAAGTCTCTTCTAAAGCAATGAAACCTTTGATTAAGAAACAGAGCCCACTGTCAATATGGATTCTGGCAGGGGAGCCACAGTTAACCAGGGCGGGGTGTCCAAGCCAAGCCCACGTGGGGTGAGAATGTGTCCACACCTGGCCTCTCTCCTGTGTGGACACACTTCTCACCCTAAACTCTGCATTGGGCATCCTGGATCAGGTAACAGAATGCATGTGAGGCGGAGATTCAATGTCCACATGGGATAGGGAGGGTGTTCACACAAGGGATGGGTGGTTTCTGATCAAGGGGGACTTATGGGCCTTCTCGGGGGTGGGGGCAATCAGGTGGGATTTATCAGAGCAGGACAAATAGGGTGAAGTGGGCATTGGTAGGAAGGGGCTACCTAATGTGCGTCATCAGATCCTGGGGTGTAGGGATCAGGGGATGCACTTGAGGATGATGGGTGAGAGATTGGTTATATATATCTCTGCAGATGCTAATCAGATAAGTCAACTTATTAAGGCTACTGAGCTAGGTTTTTCACTGAGGATTAGATGATAATTGTGGCATCAGTGTTAATTTCCTGGGTCTGAAGGTTGGCTGGTAACTACGTATGTCCTGGTTTGTAGGAATTAAATTCTATAGTATTTGAAAAGCAATAGAGTGCCATTTCAGTAATGTATACTAGCAAATGGTTCTGGAGAAGAAAACTTTATATTGTGATTGCAACTTGTCTATGAGCTTGAGATTGTTTCCAATTTAAAAGGAAATCTGTACCTTTCACATATATAAATAATAACCTGTTTTAAGATATAATTGAAAAGAAAATCTGCTACAGTAGCACCAAATATAGGTATGAGGCTGAGGAAAAACTTAACCAGAATTGTGAAAAACCTATTCATGCAAAATGTTAAAGTGCTTCTGAAAAACACAAGAAAAGTCTTTAGAAGCAGCAAGATATTCTTAGTTCTCGAATACAATGGATCTACACTAAAAACGTACTGATTCTTCCAATTAATAAATGAATATGATTATAAAAATAATATATATAACGTGATTTTTTTCAAGAAATCTATTGAATTTTTTCTCCTAGTGTCCCACAAGTTCTAGACAATTTCTAAAATTTGTGTGGAAAATAAACATGAAAGAATCACTAGGAAAATTTTGTCCAAATGAAAAATGTATAATAAGTGAGAAGGTTAGCTTATCAGAGCTAAAAACTATGAAAGTTCTTTCTGGAACACAGTGTGATTTATTCTCTGTTCTTTTGCCCTGCTTTTCCACTCTATTCTGTTGTATCTCATTTTGGCTTCTTTATTGGCTTTCAGTTATATATCTCTATATTATTTTAGCTGTTACTCTGAAGGGTATGCCTTCAGCTTCCCCTGTGGCTCAGATGGTAAAGAATCTGCCTGTAATGCTGGAGACCTGGGTTTGACCCCTGGGTTGGGAAGATTCCCTGGAGAAGGGAATGGCTACCCACTCCAGTATTCTTGTCTGGGAAATCCCATGGACGGAGGAGCCTGGCAGCTATAGTCTATGGGGCTGCAAAGAATCAGACAGGACTGAACAACTAATACTTCCACTTTTTTTCCACTCATATGTGAACCTCATAATGGTATAGTTTCATTTGTCTTCCTTCTTACACTTTGAGTTATCTTTGTCATATATTTCATCACTATATGCCTTAAATACTATTTTGCCTTAAATAGTCAATAATTGATGTAAGAAACTAATATAAATTCTTTTCCATTTAGTCACTTTTTAAAAATTAAAGTATAGTAATTTACAGTATTAGTTTCTGGTGTATAATATAGTATTCCATATTTTTATAGTTTATACTCCATAAAAAGTTATTATATATAGTATTGACTACATTCCCAGTGCTGTACATTATATCCATGTATCTTATTTATTTTATACCTACTGGTTTGTACCTCTTAATCCCCTTTGACTGTCTTGTCTCTGTCACCACCCACTCCCCTCTGGTAACCACTAATTTGTTCTCTGTATCTATGAGTCTGTTTCTATCTTGTTAACTTTGTTCAACTGTTTAATATTTTAGATTCCACATATACGTGAAAATGTATAGTAGTTATCCTTCTCTGTCTGATTTCGATAAACTTAATACTTTCCATGTCCATTCATGTTATTGCAAATGGAGAAATTCATTTTTTTTATGGCTGAGTATATACTATTGTGTGTATATATATGCCACCCCTTCTCTATCCATTCATCTGTTAATGGATGCTGAGCTTGATTCCATATCTTGGCTTTTATAAATAATGCTTCTTTGAACATTGGGGTGCATATGTTAATGACTTATTGAATTAGTGCTTTTGTTTAGTTTGGATATATACCCAGTGGGGGATTGCTGAATCCTATAGTAATTCTATTTTTAAGTACTTGAGGAACTTTGGCACTGTTTTCTCTAGAGGCTGGACTAATTTATATTCCTAACAACAGGATACTGGCTTTTTCTTTTCAGTGCATCCTGTTAACACTTGTCATTTGTTATCTTTTTGACAGAAGTTATTCTAAGATGTGTGAGGTAATATTGTGATTTTGATTTGCATTTATTAGGTTGGTGCTAAAGTAATTGCAGTTTTTGCATTTTGCTGTTTGATATTGGAATACATTCTTAAATATGGTTATGTCATACATCATTTTAATGCACATTTCTTGCTTTATGTTTTTTTGCTAATGACTTGTTCAGTTCAGTTCAGTCGCTCAGTCATGTCTGACTCTTTGCGACCCCATGAACCACAGCACGCCAGGCCTACCTGTCCGTTACCAACTCCTGGAGTCCACCCAAACCCATGTCCATCGAGTCGGTGATGCCATCCAACCATCTCATCCTCGGTCGTCCCCTTCTCCTCCTGCCCTCAATCTTTCCCACCCTCAGAGTCTTTTCAAATGAGTCAGCTCTTCGCATCAGGTGGCCAAAGTATTGGAGTTGCAGCTTCAACATCAGTCCTTCCAGTGAACACCCAGGACTGATCTCTATGAGGATGGATTGACTGGATCTCCTTGCAGTCCAAGGGACTCTCAAGAGTCTTCTCCAACACCACAGTTCAAAAGCATCAATTCTTTGGCACTCAGCTTTCTTTATAGTCCAACTCTCACATCCATACATGACCACTGGAAAAACCATAGCCTTGACTAGACGGACCTTTGTTGGCAAAGTAATGTCTCTGCTTTTTAATATGCTATCTAGGTTGGTCATAACTTTCCTTCCAAGGAGTAAGCGTCTTTTAATTTCATTGCTGCAATCACCATCTGCAGTGATTTTGGAGCCCAGAAAAGAAGTCAGCCACTGTTTCCACTGTTTGCCCATATATCTGCCATGAAGTGATGGGACCAGATGCCATGATCTTAGTTTTCTGAATGTTGAGCTTTAAGCCAACTTCTTCACTCTCCTCTTTCACTTTCATCAAGAGACTCTTTAATTCTTCTTCACTTTCTGCCATAAGGGTGGTGTCATCTGCATATCTGAGGTTATTGATATTTCTCCTGGCAATCTTGATTCCAGCTTGTGCTTCCACCAGCCCAGTGTTTCTCATGATGTACTCTGCATATAAGTTAAATAAGCAGGGTGACAATATACAGCCTTGACGTACTCCTTTTCCTATTTTGAACCAGTCTGTTGTTCCATGTCCAGTTCTAACGGTTGCTTCCTGACCTGCATACAGGTTTCTCAAGAGGCAGGTCAGATGGTCTGGTATTCCCATCTCTTTCAGAATTTTCCACAGTTTATTGTGATCCACACAGTCAAAGGCTTTGGCATAGTCAATAAAGCAGAAATAGATGTTTTTCTGGAACTCGCTTGCTTTTTTGATGATCCAGCGGATGTTGGCAATTTGATCTCTGGTTCCTCTGCCTTTTCTAAAACCAGCTTGAACATCTGGAAGTTCACAGTTCACGTATTGCTGAAGCCTGGCTTGGAGAATCTTAAGCATTACTTTACTAGCGTGTGAGATGAGTGCAACTGTTACTTGCTGTTTATTTATTTTTATTTTATTTTTATTTCAGACTAGGAAAATGATGTTACACAAAAAGCACATTGATTGGTTTTCTTATTCCAGTGCAAAATGGATCATAAAACACCAGAGGCAACAAGCAACATCAACCACACATTTGGCCCAGGACTGCTAATGAACATACAGTACAGTAGTGGTTCAAGAAGCTTTGCAAAGGAGATGAGAACCTTGAAGATGAGGGGCACAGTGAATGGCCATTGGAAGTTGACCAATGCCAAGTGAGAGCATCACCAAAGCTGATCCTCTTACAACTACACGAGAAGTCACTGAAGAACTCAGTGTCAACCATTCTTTGGTTGTTTGGCATGTGGAGCAAATTGGAAAAGTGAAAAAGCTCGATGAGTGGATGTCTCATGAGCTGATCGCAAATCAAAAAAATCATCATTTTGAAGTGTCATCTTCTCTTATTCTATGCAACAACAATGAACCATTTCTAGATAGGATTGTGACATGCGATGAAACGTGGGTTTTATATGACACTGGCGACCACCAGCTTGGTGGTGGGACCGAGAAGAAGCTGTAAAGCACTTCCCAAAGCCAAATTTGCACCAAAAAGGGGGTCATGGTCACTGTTTGGTAGTCTGCTGCCCGTCTGATCCACTACAGCTTTCTGAATCCAAGTGAAACCATTATGTCTGAGAAGTATGCTCAGCAAATAGATGAGGTGCACCAAAACTGTGATGCCTGCAACCAGCACTGGTCAACAGAATGTGCCCAGTTCTTTTCCATGACAATGCCCGATCACACATCACACAACCAACTCTTCAAAAGTTGAATGAATAGGGCTACAAAGTTTTGCCTCATCCGATATTTTCACCTGACCTCTTGCTAACCGACTACCATTTCTTCAAGCATCTCGACAACTTTTTGCAGGGAAAGCACTTCCACAACCAGCAGGAGGTAGAAAATACTTTCTGAGAGTTGGTCAAATCCAGAAGCATGGATTTTTACTTTACAGAAATAAATAAACTTATTTCTTGTTGGCAAAAATGTGTTGATAGTAATGGTTCCTATTTTGATTAATAAAGAAGTGTTTGAGCCTAGTTATAATGATTTAAAATTCAGTTTGAAGTTGCAATTATTTTTTCACCAACCTAATACCTCATAATTAGTAATGTTGAACATCTTTTCATGTATCTGTTGGCCATCTTCATGTCTTCTTTGGAAAAATGTCTATTCAGATGCTCTACCCATTTAAAAAATTACTTTTATTGAAATATAAGTGATTGACATGCTGTGTTAATTTCTCCTGTACAGAAAAGTGATTCAGTTATTCATATATATCCTTTTTCATATCCTTTGCCATTATGGTTTATCACAGGATACTGAATATAATTCCCCATGCTCTGCCTATTTTTCAGTTGGGTTATTTTCTTTTTTAATATTGAGTTGTCGGAGTTGTTTATATATTTTAAATGTTAGCCACTTACGAGGCAAATCATTTGCAAATACTTTCTCCTATTCAGTAGGTTTCTGTTTTGCTTTGTTAATGATTTCCTTTGCTATGCAAAAGCTTTTAAGTTTGATTAGGTCCCATTTGCTTTTTTTTGCTTTTGTTTCCCTTGCCTGAGGAGAAATAGTCAAAAAAGTATTGCTAAGACCTGACCAAAGAGTGTACTGCTTGTGTTTTCTTCTAAGAATTTAATCATTTCTGGTCTTTAATAAATTTGAGTTTATCTTCATGTATAGTGTGAGAAAATGTTCTAATTTTATTCCTTTATGTGTAGCTGTCCTATTTTGCCAAAAGGACTTATCAAAGAGACTGTCTTTTCTCTATTGTATGTATCTTGCCTCCTTTGTGGTATAAATAGATCTTATATATGTGGGTTCATTTCAGGCCCTCCATTCTGTTCCATTGATCTATGTGTCTGTTTTTGTGCCAGTTTCACACCGTTCTGATTACAGTAGCTTTATAGCATAGTCTGAAATGAGGGAGCATGATGAAAAGAAGTGAAAGTGCTAGCTGTTCAGTTGTGTCTGACTCTTTGCGACCCCATGGATTGTAGCCCACCAGGCTTCTCTGTCCCTGGAATTCTCTAGGCAAGAATACTGGAGGGATAGCCATTCCATTCTCCAGGGGATCTTCTTGACCCAAGAATAGAACCCCTGACTCTTGCATTGTAGGCAGATTCTTTACCATTTGAGCCACCAGGGAAGCCTCAGGAAGCATGATACCCCCTTCTTTGTTCTTTTTCCTCAACATTGCTTTGGCTATATGTGGTCTTTCGTTGCTCCAGATGAATTATTTGTGGGGCTATTTGTTCTAGTTCTGAAAAATGTCAAGGGTGTTTTTATAGGGATTGCCTTAACTGTAGATTGCTTTGGGTAGTTTGCTCATTTTAGTAATAATAGTTTTTTCAATCCCTGAACATGCAGTATCTTTCCATTTATTTGTATTGTCTTCAAATTCCTTCAATCAGTGTTTTACAGATTTTAGAGTATAATACTCTAAAATGTGTGGGTAAATTATTCATAGGTATTTTATAAATTTTGATTGGATTGTGGTATTTTCTTCTTTTTGTTAGAGTTCATTTCTAGTGTATAAACAAATTAAAACAACAGATTTCTATATATTAACCTTGTATCTTGAAAATACTGACTTTATTCTAATCATTCTTTTGGTAGAGATATTCAAGTTTTCTATATATAATATTGTGTCATCTGCAAATAGTGACTGTTTTTTTCTTTCATTCCAAATGGATGCCTTTTATTTCTTTTTTCTTGTTGTGACTAGGACTTACAACACTATGGTTAATATAAATGGTGAGTGGGGGCATTTTTGTTTTGTTCCTAATCTTAGGGGAAAAGCTTTCAGCTTTTCACTGATAAATGTGGTTTAAGTGGTGTCACGGAAAGTGAAAGTGTTAGTCATTCAGTCATGTCCAACTCTTTGGAACCCCATGGACTGTAGCCCACCAGGCTCCTTTGTCCATGGAATTCTTCAGGCAAGGAGTGGTAGCCATTCCCTTCTCCAGATGATCTTCCTGACCCAGGGATTGAACCTGGGTCTCCTGCATTGCAGGCAGATTCTTTAATGTCTGAGCCACAAGGGAAGCCCAGTGTGGATCTGTCATAAAGAGCCTGTATTTTGCTGAGATATGTTTCCTTGATACCAACTTTGTTGAGAGTTTTCATCCTGAATGGGCTCAGGTAGTAGAACCTGTATTGTGTCCACTGTACCACTGTACAATCACAATGTCCAGCACTTAGTAGGTGATCCACCAGCATTTGTATTGATAGATGAAATATGTGCTTTTCAGTCCTACTAAGGAGAGGAGCCCTTTCTAACTCAAAAGGCCTCAGTTGACCAGCAGGGAATCTTGGCCCAGAGGCCAGCTATGACTAAAGGGACAGGCTGAAAGGTACTCTTTCAAACTAACTAAACTGATCACTTGGATCACAGACTTGTTTAACTCAATGAAACTATGAGCTGTGCTGTGTAGGGCCACCCAAGACGGACGGGTCATGGTGGAGAGTTCTGACAAAACATGGTCCACTGGAGAAGGGCATGGCAAGCCACTTCAGTATTCTTGCCTTGAAAACCCCATGAACAGTATGAAAAGACAAAAAGATATGATACTGAAAGATGAATTCCCCAGATCGATGGTGCCCAATATGCTACTAGAGAAGAGTAGAGAAATAGCTCCAGAAAGAATGAAGAGGTTGAGCCAAAGTGAAAACAATGTCCAGTATGGATGTGACTTGTGATGGAAGTAAAGTCTGATGCTGTAAAGAACAATATTGCATAGGAACCTGGAATGTTAGGCCCATGAATCAAAGTAAGTTGGAAGTGGTCAAACAGGAGATGGCAAGAGTGAACATCGACATTTTAGGAATCAGTGAACTAAAATGGACCAAATGGGCAATTTAATTCCGATGACCATTAAATCTACTCCTCTGGGCAAGAATTCCTTAGAAGAAATGGAGTAGTCCTCATAGTCAACAAAAGAGTCCAAAATGCAGTACTTCGGTGCAATCTCAAAAATGACAGAATGATCTCTGTTTGTTTCCAAGACAAACCATTCAATATCACAGAAATCCAAGTCTATGCCGCAGCCACTAATGCCAAAGAAGCTAAAGTTGAATGGTTCTATGAATACCTATAAGACCTTCTAGAACTAACAGCAAAAAAAGATGTCCTTTTTATCATGGGGACAGGAATGCAAAATTAGGAAGTCAAGAGATACTTGGAGTAACAGGCAAGTTTGACCTTGGAGTACAAACTGAAGCAGGGCAAACAGAGTTTTGTCAAGAGAATGCAGTGGTCCTAGAAAGCATCCTCTTCCAACAACATAAGAGATGACTCTACACATGGATATCACCAGATGGTCAATACTGCAATTAGATTGATTATATTCTTTGCAGCTGAAGATGGAGAAGCTCTATAGAGTCAGCAAAAACAAGACCAGGAGCTGACTGTGACTCAGATCATGAACTCCTTATTGCAAAATTCAGACTTAAGTTGAAGAAAGTAGGGAAAACCACTAGGTCATTCAGATATGACCTAAATCAAATCCCTTATGATTTTACAGTGGAAGTGACAAATAGATTCAAGGGATTAGATATGATAGATAGAATGCCTGAAGAACTATGGATGGAGGTTCATAACATTGTATAGGAGGTGGTGATCAAAAACAACCCCAAGAAGAAGAAATGCAAAATTGTTGTCTGAGGAGGCCTTACAGATAGCTGAGGAAAGAAGAGAAGCAAAAGGAAAAGGAGAAAAGGAAAGATACATCCATCTGAATGCAGAGTTCCAAAGAATAGCAAGGAGAGATAAGAAAGCCTTCCAAAGTGATCAGTGCAAAGAAATAGAGAAAAACAATAGAATAAGAAGACTATAGATCTCTTCAAGAAAATTAGAGATACCAAGGGAATATTTCATCCAATGATGGGCACAATAAAGGACAGAAATGGCCTAACAGAAACAGAAGATATTAAGAAGTGGTAAGAATACACAGAAGAACTATACAAAAAAGATCTTAATGACCCAGATAACCATGATGGTGTGATCAATCAGTTAGAACCATACATCCTGGAATGCAAAGACAAGTTGGCCTTCAGTTCAGTTGCTCAGTCATGTCTGACTCTTTGTGACCCCATGGACTGCAGCACGCCAGGCTCTCTGTCCATCACCAACTCCTGGGGTTTACTCAAACTTATGTCCATTGAGTCCATGATGCCATCCAACCATCTCATCCTCTGTTGACCCCTTCTCCTCCCGCCTTCAATCTTTCCCAGCATCAAGGTCTTTTCCAATGAGTCAGTTGGTGGTCAACTGACCATCAGGTGGTCAACGTATCAGAGTTTAAGCTTCAGCATCAGTCCTTCCAATGAATATTCCGGTCTGATTTCCTTTAGGATGGACTGGTTGGATCTCCTTGCAGTCCAAGGGACTCTCAAGAGTCTTCTCCAACACCACAGTTCAAAAGTATCAATCTTCGGCGCTCAGCTTTCTTTATAGTCCAACTCTTACATCCATACATGACTACTGGAAAAACCATAGCTTCGACTAGATGGGTATTTGTTGGCAAAGTAATGTCTCTGCTTTTTAATATGCTGTCTAGGTTGGTCATAACTTTCTTCCAAGGAGGAAGCCTCTTTTAATTTCACGGCTGCAGTCACCATCTGCAGTGATTTTGGAGCCCCAAAAAGAAAGTCTGTCACTATTTGCATTGCTAAGTAGTTCCCATTCCTAAGTGGGAAGCATCACTATGAACAAAGCTAGTGGAGGTGATGGAATTCCAGTTGAGCTATTTCAAATCCTCAAAGATGATGCTGTGAAAGTGCTACACTCAATATGCCAGCAAATTTGGAAAGCTCACCAGTGGCCACAGGACTGGAAAATATCAATTTTCATTCCAATCCCAAAGAAAGGCAATGCCAAAGAATGTTGAAACTACCACACAATTACACTCACCTCACACACTAGCATACTCACACTATAGCCCCAGGTTGTGTCTTTGTGTGAGGGTGAGGTGGTCCCCAGGTCCCAGATCTTCAGCAAATACACTTCTCCCCAGATCCAAGCAAAGTAGGCTGTCATTCTCACCTTAAAGGAAGCTTTCTCTGTCTTTGGGTCCCCATACATAGCTGGACGGCATTGGTATAATAGTAGTGTAAGTGGGACTCACATATTTGATCCTCCTGCATGGTCAGCTTTACCTCCTACAGTGAGTCAGGGTAGGTGCCCGTGGAGTCCTTCCCCCAGCCGGCCACACTGCACATCTGTCCTGGCTTCATGCGGGCCATGGCCCTGGGCAGGCGGAGCTGCCTGACAGCTGCAGTCTGCTTGGCCTTTCTCTCCAGCTGTGGGAAGAGGCAAGAGTCTGGCTCAGCCAGTGGTCCCAGAGCCTGGACAGGGCAGTGATGTTGATGGGTCTCCCCTCTCTCCTGAGTCACAGGGACTGGTCAGGTGGCCAGGATGGGAGGGAGGAAAGGGCAGGAGATCCTGAGAGGGCAATGATCTAATCTCAGGAGGGCAGGGCCAGTGGGGAGTTTTCCTTGCCTGCAGTAACATGATGTCATTGGGGAAGTTCGTAGGGTTATAGTCTGGGTGGTGGATGGCTCTTCTCACCTGGATGACCTGCTGGGTCCTCTCCTGCTGTTTGATGTTGTGGGCCCCCAGGGTGACGGTGACTGAGCTGCACAGAGAGCAGAGCAGAGGTGTGGGGATCATGAGGTCACAGGAGACACAGCCCAGGAGCTGTGACAGGCAGCTGAGGGGGACTTGAGGTGACAGACGGTCCTGGGGCTGAGTGACTCTGGGCCCAGTGCTTCTCAGGGACATGAGGGCAGGGCTCCCGGGAGCTTTCTCAGCAATATTGTGAAGTGACCCTGAGTTTGGGTTTTGGCTCTCACTGCATGCTTTCATCCTTCTCTGATGCTTTATTTGGCCATTGTGTGTCAATCCTTCTCAACCTTGTCTCTTGTTCTCACCTCCGACCCACTGACCTCAAAACTTACCTGTCCTGTTTCCCAGCTTTTCAACACCATAGTCCTCCTTTTAAGATGGCTTGTTTGATGAGCTCTTGTGATCCTGAATTGTCAGGATCCTGGGGTGAAGGAGGGGCTCCCCTTGGCTCAGCTCTTAGGGAGAGAATGGGCCCCTGCCAGAGCCTCAGGAGGTGTAGGCTAGCTGCTGATCCTCACTTTCCTCTGAACTGAGCAGCTGTCAGAACAAAGTCCTTTTGCATGAGGATCCTTTCTCACCTCTAACACCTCAGCCAAAAATGGGCTGCTTGGGGTCTGGGGCAGAGTTAAGGCACCTGGAAAGCTTTGGGTGCTATCATCTAGCCACTTCTGATCAATCGCACCCTGGGCTCCTCTCCTAAGCAGGAGTGAGGGGAGGTAGACACTGAGAAATTTCATGGGTTCTTAAGCTGGGTCCACTGACAACTCCTGTACTGTGGGTGGTTTGTCTGAGTTGTCCTTTCCTGGCTGGAGTGAGGGATTTTACTTACTTGTGTTTTGTAGCTTCATATCCTCCAGCAAATGCACAACCCATTTTCCTGGTGGTGAGAAAGACTGAGATCCATGAAAGCTCTTAGGGAAAACCTGCCTGCCTGCCTGCCTGCCTGCCATCTCTCCTTGCTGAGTGTCTATGCAGCATCAGACTTGTAGTCTTGCTTGGGGTGAGAGCTGGTTCAGAAATTGGAGCTGAGCAGAAGGGTCAGGACTGCAGGAGGTTTAGTGAGATGGGCTACCCTGTCAGGAATGGGGATGGTCACTCACATGTCCCAGCCCAGGAGGCAGAAGAAAGGCCATCAGGAGCAAGAGTGGCTGCATCTTCTAGAAGGCCTGTCCAGGTCAGAGCTGCTGGGGCTTCTTCCTTCCAGACACAAAGCTCAGGGGAAGGAAGGAGGGGAGGCTCAGTGCCCCCACAGACCTCCCAGAGCTGTGCTCCCCCCAGCCGGGTGTCAGCACGCCACGTGTGCTGTGGGATAGGTGAGAACGAGACCGTCACCACACTTGCACTCCCACTGCTGAGTCACAAAGCAAGAGGAACAACAAGAAAGTGGAGGCTGTGGTGCAGCCAGGCAGGAGCTGGATCCCCAGAAGCCCTCAGTCACTGAATCAAGAGTGTCTTCATTTCTCCACTCTTGGGTCTTCTTTGATTCTGGGGAAAGCATGAAGAATTACCCAACAGGTGAGGTTCAGGGATAGCAGAGACATGGCTCCTGTACTTGAGAAGCTCAGGGGGCTGGAGGAAACCTAGAATCTGGGGGTAGAGAACACGTGGGTGAGGACTATGGCATGGGGCTCTACTTGGGGCCAAGTGGGAAGCAGACTGGACTTGCTTTAGGAGCAGAGAGACCTGGACTCACCCAAGTGCCCCAAACATCAACCCCATTTCCTATTTTGCCAGGGTTCTACCCTCACAATTTTGGAGGATTTAGAATCTCCTGTTTCAATATAAGTATTCTGTAACAGAGAGAGCCTTTCTTATCCCCAAATTTTGAACAAAAGTCCTGGACTTGATATTCACTGAACCAGAAAACCATCACTGGGTCCTTCGGCAATGAGGGACATGACTGGGTTGTGCTGAGGTATCCAGCACCCCTCAAGCTGAGATGGAGGCTGTCCCACCCAAATCAGGGTGTTTGTGAGTCAGGAGGGGCCTCCTCTCCGGAAATGCTGGTGACTGGTGAGTGGTGGGGGGAAAACAGATGCCAGCCATCTAATACTTACTCCGCACTAAGTATTCTCTGTCCAGAGTCCAAAGAGCCACCTCTCTGATGTCTCTGGACCAGGCCATCCTAAACGTGTGCAGATGACCCCAACACTCTCACCAGTATGAGGACAGAAGAAAGAGGCATGGAAAGGATGGCATGAGAAGTTCTAAACAACCCAATCCCAAGGGAGTTGAAGCAAAAGCATCTTATGAATAAAACTAGTGGAAGGCAATATGCTTAAGCATTAATGCTGATGATCCAGGGGTGTGAAATTCTTGGTAATTTTTCTTTTCTAATACATATATATGTTCTGTTCTAGTTGTCTTTCTGTGATGAATATGCTCCATTTATGAGGAATATGTTTTGATGAATACGTGTTACTTTTACCCAAAACACATTTTGCGATAGTTGAAGCTCTCTCTCCATTCAAATGTGCAAACCACTTCTCTTCAGTGCTAAAGTGCATGTTTTAAAAGTGACGTTGGTTTTCTCAATATGTACCTGTAGCAAAACCTCAAGATCAATGAAAAATAGAAGAAAAAATGTACCCAATAACCTATGGCTGTAAACACCTTTGAAACTTTAGGATACCTTGAAACCAATAATTGCTTTACAGTGACTTTCCTTTGGAGATAAATATATTTACACACACACATGTGCGAGCAATGGACATGGGAGCAGCTCTCTCAGCCCAAGGTGGAAGAGCTCCCTCTAGGCCACTTGGGGCTGAAGGAGGATGTGCCCTCACGACACCAGAGGCTGCACAGGGCCCTGGGCCCAGGACTCCAAGACAGGGCTGTGACAGGCCCTTGAGCTGAGCTTGCGAATACTGAAGCCCTCCTGAAACTTTCTCAGGCTTCTGAGCTCTGTCTCCTCTGATGCGGGGAGGGAACACTCATGGGGTGAGCCACACCTTCGGAAACCTCCTACATTTCTGATATGGTGGACAAGTGCCCCCCTCAACCCCAGAGTTTCTCAGGTGGCCCCCTTTCCAAATCTGGATTCTCTTCTCTTGCCCCCTGGGCACTGGGATGTGGGGGAGGGAAGTAGGTGTTGACAAGGAGGAGGGCATATGGATGAAACACAAGGGTTGTGGACAAGGGGGTCCTGTGTTCCTGAGGAGGGGTCTCCCTTCTCTGATGGAGCTCACAGGCAGCCTGAGGGGGAGCTGGCACTGGGGACATGTGACTGGAGGGAGCTGGCTGTAGGTACAGCAGATTTTATTCCAAAGATGGAAGGTGGGGGTGGGAGGAGCAGTGTATGTGCTGGGGGGTAAGCTGCTGACAGATCAGAAATGTGAAAGATGTTTCCCTGACAGAGAAGGTGCCTAACGAATATGTGAATAACGGAGGAATCAGTGATTTCTTTTCAAGAGATGAACGTTTATTAAGTTCCAGGCAACCTTCCTGCACATACTTTGACCAACACTTCCAATCCCAGGGAAGATGGAGGGGTCCATCCCAAGGACACCTCAGGCTGATCCCTGGCATTTGTAATGTCTCATTGTTGTCTGGATCCAGGGCAGAAAGCTGGAGATTCTGGTGTAGACACTTGGAGGTGTCCCATCAACTCCTCCATAGGACACAATGCCCTGGGCCACACCATTACACACGAGCGGGCCCCCAGAGTCACCCTGTGGGCAGAGAGGGCAAGGGCTGAGCTCACCTTCTTCAGGTCTGGTTTCCCTGCCACCCTGGGGCAGGTGGTCTCTGTTCGGGGCCCTGGCTGATATCAGGGCCTTGTTGGTCCTGAGGTTTCATCCTGGGTTTGACAACCCCGCTGGTCTTTCTGCAAGAAGTCTCTGCCCATATGTGACTGTGGGGCAGTGTTCACCCCCCAACCCAGGGACACAGGACAGAGACCAGATAGGAGGACAGGCTAGGGACACGGGGACAGGATTTGTTCCCACAGCCCCCCATCCTCACAGCTCAGCTGGGCCCAGGGTTTTACATGGACAACACTGGGGATCTCACCCTGAAAGAATTCTTCCTCTTGTTTGGATCTCCAGCACATATCTGCATGATGGGGATGTAGTTTCTGAAGCGAGTGATACATTTCTCCTCACTTAGGACTTCAAGATCTACCTCCTGTAGTTTGGCTGCAGAGGGCACATCTACCTCCAGTCGCCCCCAGCCGGCCACACTGCACATCATCCCTGGCTTCACCTTCTGCCAGCGCCTGGGCAGATTGATGAGGCTCACTGCATCCGTCATGTCAGCCTTCCTAGTCAGCTGAAGGTAGAGGAAAAGCATTCTCACCTACTGATGGCCCACAGAGACGGCACGACAGTCATGGGTTTGCCTTTCTCAGAGCCCTGGGACCATGGAGGGGTTGTACAGGAGGAGGGTCAGGAATGAGGTCATGGGGGATGCAGAACCCTGGATGGAAGTGTCCCAGAATCAGTGCAGCCACGTGTCCCACCTGCAGTAACATGAGGTCGTTGGCCAAAGTCCCCTCATTATAGTCTGGATGGGGGATGGCTCTTCTCACTGGGATGACCTGCTGGGTGCTCTCTCGTTCCCGGATGTTGTGGGCCCCCAGGGTGACAGCAGTTGAGCTGCACACATAGCAGAGAGGGAAGGGGAGTCACAGGAGATACAGACCAGGAGCCTGAAGGACAGAGCACTGCCGGGAACAGGGCAGGACTTGTGGGGAGAGAATTCTAGACGACGGACCCTGGGTCTGGGCTTCTCTGTGCTGCCTGCTCCTGGCAGCCTGGGCAGGGTGTTAGTTCCTGGAGTCCACGGAGGGTGTTCAATCCTGCACAGGCTTGACTGTCTCTAAGGAAAACATGAACTTCTCGCATTTGCACTCTGGACTCCAGGGTACAACCTTGGCTTCCTTCCATCTCAGGTTTGATCAGTCCCTTCTCTCCATGCATCACTGGCATTGACCTGTCCATCTCTCCCCAAGGCTCACCTGTCCTCTGAAGAACTTCCTGTGTTACTGGTAGCCAAGGTCTGCAGCCCCTGAGAAGAGGGTTCCCTGGGAGGCTCAACAGAGGGATGGGGGCCCGGCACTGCTCCTCACCTTCCCTGGCAGTGAGCTGCTGTCAGCACAAAGTCCTCACGCACAAGGAAACCCCCACAGCTGCGAGGTTCCCCTGAAGTCTTGAACTGAAGAAGTGCCATGTAAGGATGGGAGTGAGGCTTGGCCTCATGGCCCCCGATGATTTTCCCTGAAAGAAAAATTCCAGCCTGTCTGCTGTGCTCATGGAGCCAAAGGCTGGAGAGGGGAGATAGGCCCAGATTTGTTGGTCTTTGAGGGAATTTGACCTGAATTCAGAAATGTCCTTGGAGGGACCAGGGCCAGGGCGTGCATGAGTGTAGCATCTGAGTAGGTCCGTCCATGTGGGGTGAGTCTGGGACTCTGAGGGTGGGACCGTCACTCACCTGCCTCCCCGGTGGGAAACAGAAGGGCCGCCAGCAGCAGGAACAGGACCATCTCTCCAGGAAGGCTGATCAGATGTGAACAGCTGCTGCTTCCGTCTGGTCTTTTAACCCTAAGTGTCTGCTCTGGTGTGGTTTTTATCAACTGAGACTTTTCTGAAAGCCTCACACCTCTGTCTGATCAGGTCATGGGGTCTGAGTGAAGTGTGTACTTAGTGGTCACCACAGAGGCACCCATAAGCTCTTGGCTTAGTGCCGTTACTCAGCAGAAAACGAGAAAATCGCTGTAAGTAGGAGCAGTGAGAGGTTGTATTGGCAAATACCAGATCTTTGAGCCTCAGCATCCTGGAGCTCATGATGAGAGATTCAAGAATGTCTTCATATCTGTGGTTCTCTTTAGATCACCAGGTCATTATTTATTTATTTAACAGTTTTATTTCATTTTTAAGTGGAGGAAAATTACAGTATTGTGATTGTTTCTGCCGTACGTTATAATGAATCAGCCATAGGGATAAATGTCTCCACCCCCTTAAACCGCCTTCTCACCTCCCTCTCCATCCCACTCCTGTAGGTTGTCATAGAGCACTGGCTTTGGGTTACCTGCATCACACAGAAAATTCCCACTGGCTATCTATTTACATAAGATAATGTATATGTTTCAGTACTACACCCTCAAGTCATCCCACCTTCTCCCTCCTTCACGGTGATGATAAGTCTGCTCTTTATGTCTGCATCTCCTTTGCTGCCCTGCAAATAGGATCATCAGTACCATCTTTCTATTACATAGAAAGAGTCCATTCATATGCAATAATATACTATATTTGTTTCTCTTTCTGACTTACTTCACTCCGTATAATAGGTTCTAGGTTCATCCACCTCATTTGAATGGATTCAATTGCATTCCTTTTTATAGCTGCATAACATTCCATTGTGTATATGTACCACAATTTCTTTATCCATTCATCTGTTGATGGACATCTAGGTTGCTTCCAAGTCCCATGAATTGCAAGTAGTGCTGCACTGAACACTGGGGTATATATACCTTTTTCAATAATGATTTCCCTAGGGTATATGCCCAGTACTGAGGTGCTGCATCATATGATAGTTTTGTCCCTACTTCTTTAAGGAGTCTGCATACTGTTCTCCATAGTGACTGTATCAATTTGCATTCCTACCCACAGTACAAGAGGGTTCTCTCTTCTCTACAGCCTCTCCAGCAATTATTGTTTGTAGACTTTTTGATGATGGCCATTCTGACTGGCATGAGATGATACCTTATTGTAGTTTTGATTTGCATTTCTCTAATAATGAGCGATGCTGACCATCTTTTCATGTGTTTAATAGCCATCTGTATGTCATCTTTGGGGAAACGTCTGTTTAGTTCTTCTACCCTCTTCTCAATTGGATTGTTTATTTTTCTGATATTGAGCTGCATGAGCTGCTTGTATATATTGGAGATTAATCCTCTGTCAGTTGTTTCATTTGCTATTATTTTCTTCCATTATGAGGGCTGTCTTTTCACTTTGCTTGTAGTTTCCTTCATGTGCAAAAGAATTTACACCAGGGTCATTGTAGATTGAGGCCCCTTTGTGTGTGAGACTGTGGGAAGCATTGGAGATAAGATTTCTTGCTTCTGGTTGAGGAAACAAAACCATCACGATCAGACAAGGATGGTGAGATTCATGGTGTGGGATGGACAGAATGGTGTGAGAGTGAGGCTGAAGAGGGCTTAGTCCCATTACTGAAGAACTGAGTAGTTTAAAAAAGAACAGCAACATTACTTTTACCCATGAATCTGCATTTGGCCAGGGTATAGTGTGGATAGCACCCCTCTGCTCCCTTGGTATCAGGGAGGCTTGAAGCCTGGAGGCTGAATCTCTTGAAGGCTCGCTCACATGCTGAGTGGATGGTGCTGGCTGTTCACTGGGCATGTTGGCTTCTCGCCATGAAGGTCCCTCAAGTAGTCTTCATTTGTGGGACTGTTAGTCTCCCTCACAGCATGGTGTTGCTTTGCCCCCAGATGAGCATCTGCTAAGAAATGAGCCAGGCATAGGCTGGGTTCTTTTCATTACCTGGACTTTGATGTCATAGCATCTGTTCTACCATATTCCACTCCTTGAAGCAATCAAGAGCTCCTACCAGTTAAAAAAAGAAGGGTCCTAGACCTCACCCGCTTTGGGAGTGTTGTAGTTAGGGAAGAAGAGCCTGTGGGATGGCAGTCCCACATGAAGTGAGACAGGATGCCAGGAGCCAAAGTAGAATTCCCCCACCACTACCCAGAGAATGGCATTCTGATGTCCCTGTACCATTTGCAAACCAAATCATCCTGGTCATGTCCTCATAATGGAAAAGGTGAAGAGAGTCATGGAATTGAAAATATTGTAGGTCCTAAACATCTTGATCCACACCCCCGCTCCCTACCCCCACAAAAGCAACAACATGTTAAAGAAACAAAGCCCACTGTCCACAGGGATTCTGGCAGGAGAGCCACGGCAAACCAGGGTGGGGTGTCCAAGCCAAGCCTATGTGGGGTGAGAATGTGCTCATGCCAGACCTCTCTCCTGAGTGGACACATTCTAACCCTACTCTGCACTGGGCAGCCTGGATCAGGTAACCAGAATACATGTGTGGTTCAGAGTGGATGCCCCAGTGGGGTGAAGAGGGTGTTCACACAAGGGACGGGCTATAAGTTGGTTTCTGATCAAGGGGAATTTATAGGCCTTCATGGGTATGGGGGCAATCTTGTAGAATATGTCAGAGCAGGACGAATATGGCAAAATGGCTGTTGGTACTAGGGGGCTGCCTGGTGTGGATCACCTGAGCCTAGGTGGGGGCAGCAGGGTCTTGCACTTGGGGAAGAGGGGTGAGAGATATGTTATATGAATCTCTTTGTGGATTAATCAGATAAGGCAATATGTTAAAGGTGATGAGCCAGATTTCTCTCTGTCTGAGGATTAGATGATGGCATCGATGTTAATTTCCTGGGTTTGATGGTTTGAATGTGGTTCTGTAAGAGTGTCCTTGTTTTAGGAATTACACTCTAAAGTATTTGAAAAGCAATGAAGCACCATGTCGGCAACTTTACTTGCAAAATGGTTCTGGAAAACGAAAGTTTTTGTATCGCAATTGTAGCTTTTACATAAGCTTGAGATTGGTTCAGAATTGAAATCTGTACAGAGACTACCCTGGTGGTCCAATGGAGAAGAATCCACCTGCCAATCTTCCTGGTCCAGGAAGATTCCACATGCTGCAGAGCAACTAAATCTGTGCACCCCGTGCTCTGCAACGAGAAGCCACTGCAGTGAGAAGCACAACTAGAGTAGTGTCCGCTCTCAGCAAGGGGAGAGAGCCCATATGCAGCAACAGAACCCATCACAGTCAAAAATAAATAAAATCGGATTCATGTCAATGTATGGTAAAACCAATACAATATTGTAATTAACCTCCAATTAAAATAAATAAATTTATATTAAATAAATAAAACCGAAAAAACTGGGGATGTGTACCTTTAGCCTAAACAAATAATAACCAGTTTGAAAATAATT
Source organism: Okapia johnstoni (assembly GCA_024291935.2). Classification (NCBI taxonomy): domain Eukaryota; kingdom Metazoa; phylum Chordata; class Mammalia; order Artiodactyla; family Giraffidae; genus Okapia; species Okapia johnstoni. The sequence continues at coordinate 30,656,294 of CM044326.1, forward strand.
AAATAATCGAAAAGAAAATCTGTGCAGTAGCAGCAGAGGAAGACACGACGCTTAGGAAAAATTTAACCAGAATTGTAGAAAACATATTTGTGCAAGATGTTAAAGTACTTTTGAAAAACAAAACCAATGTTAAAGTACTTCTGAAAAAAAACAGATTTAGAAACATCCAGGTGTTCTTAGTTCTTGGATTGGATGGATCTATACCAAAAAAGGCACCGATTCTCCCAAAGATAATACATAAATATGATATAAAATAATATAATGTGATTTTAAAAATCAATCCATTTTTTTTTCTCTTGATGTTACACAAGTCCTAGACAATCTCTGAAGTTCCTGAAAAAAATCAGTATGAAAGAATCACTAGGGAAATTATGCCCCAAAGAAAAAGGAATAGTATGGGAGACAGCCTATTGGAGTTTGAAAACTACTAGTTCTTTCTGGAAGACATTGTGGAGCTGAATGATGAACAGACAGAGACACTAGTGAAACAGAATGGAAGAACTCAGAAACGTTCACAAGTATATACGGAAATGTAGTTTCTAATAAGGTAGCATTTCGAATCATGAGGGAAGAAATGGACTTTTAACAAAGATTTTTGAACAAGTCATTTGTTAAGAGATTAAGTTAGAGTAACACTTCATAGAAACCACCAGAATAAAGCTTGAATAGATATTTGTATATTCAAATATACAGCATAAAACCATACATGCACTGAAAATAAGCACAAGGAAATTCCTTTATAGATTGAAAGTGGGGAAAGCCTTTTTAGTAATGACTGGAAATCCAGAAACATTCTAAGAAAGGCTGATAAATAAATTATGATTTGAAAAAATAATTTTTAATGCTTCTATATCAAAAATGAGTACAAGCATATTTGATTTACAGGCAGCAAACTTGTGAAAAATTATTGCAACATATGGCACAATTAAGTTAATCTATCTATTATAATATACAGAGATCTGTAATCCGGAAGAAATAGACCAAAAACCTGGAAGAATGGGCAAAAGATCTGAAAGTTCACAGTAAAACATATATAAAAACTAATTAAGAGTCTCAACTTCACTGTTGCTAAGCTAAATAGAAATAGGGAAAAAGAAAATAATTATTCTACTCTATGTTATCTCACAGATGGCCAAAAATTCTACAGTTAAACAGCATATACCATAGGTAATGCTTCTTTTTTAAATTGAGGTTACAGGATACATCTTTTTTGTTGCCGCATAAGTTTATCTTCCATCCGTGTCCTTATATTTAATATGTTTCTCCTGTAAATCGCGCAAAATTGGTTCTTGCATTTTTGATCTAGACTGACAGTCTCTGTTATTTGGAGTATTTGATCTACTAACATTTAATGCCACTACTGCTAAGATGAGATTGAAGAACATTGCATTACTATTTAATTTCTATTAATATGATTTAATTACGTTAATAATTAAAAATTATAATCATTATATAAAAATTGATAATAAAAACAAGAGAAGGGAAAGGCAAAGGATAAAATGAAAGATATACCCATTTGAATGCAGAGTTCCAAAGAATAGCAAGGAGAGAAAAAAAGTCTTTCTAAGTGCACAATGCAAAGAAATAGAGGAAAACAATAGGATGAGAAGACTGAAGATCTTTTCAAGAAAATTAGAGATACCAAGGGAACATTTCAAGCAAAGATGAACACAATAAAGGACAGAAATGGTATGGACCTAACAGAAGCAGAAAATATTAAGAGGTGGCAAGAATACACAGAAGAACAATACAAAGAAGATCTTAATGACCCAGATAACCATGATGGTGTGATCAATCACCTAGAGCCAGATATCCTGGAGTGAAGTCAAGTGGGCCTTAGGAAGCATCACTACAAACAAAGCTAGTGGAGGTGATAAAATTCCAGTTGAGCTATTTCAAATACTAAAAGATGACGCTGTGAAAGTGCTGCACTCAATATGCCAGCAAATTTGGAAAACTCAGCAGTGGCCACGGGACTGAAAAGGTCAGTTTTCATTTTAGTCCCAAAGAAGGGCAATGCCAAAGAATGCTCAAACTACTGCACAATTGCACTCATCTCACATGCTAGCAAAGTAATGCTCAAAATTCTCCAACCTAGGCTTCGACAGTACATGAACTGAGAACTTCCAGATGTGCAAGCTATATTTAGAAAAAGGTAGAGGAACCAGAGATCAAATTGGCAACATCTGTTGGATCATACAAAAAGTAAGATAATTTCAGAAAAGTATCTACTTCTGCTTCATTGACTAACGCTAAAGCCTTTGGCTGTGGTTCACAAAAAACTGGTAAATTCTTAAAGAGATGGGAATAACAGACCATCTTACCTGCCTCCTGAAGAACCTGTATGCAGCTCAAGAAGCAACAGTTAGACCAGACATGGAACAACAGTTCACAATTGGGAAAGGAGTACATCAAGACTGTTTACTGTCACCCTGCTTATTTAACTTATATGCAGAGTACGTCATGGAAAATGCTGGGCTGGATGAAGCACAAGCTGGAATCAAGATTGCCAGGAGAAATATCAATAACTTCAGATATGCAGATAACACCACCCTTATGGCAAAAAGTGAAGAGGAACTAAAGAGCTTTTTGATGAAGGTGAAAGAGGAGAGTGAAAAAGCTGGCTTAAAACTCAACATTCAAAAAACTGAGATCATGACATCTGGTCCCATCACTTCCTGGCAACTAGATGGGGAAACAATGAAAACAGTGAGAGACTTTATTTTCTTGGGCTCCAAAATCACTGCAGATGGTGACTGCAGCCATGAAATTGAAAGATGCTTCCTCCTTGGAAGAAAAGCTATGACAAAGCTAGAATGCATATTAAAAAGCAGAGACATTACTTCCCTCCTGCTTACAAATGGGAGATCATTTCCCTTAAGCCTGAAGAACTCTTTTATATAGTATTTCTTACAGTGTAGGTCTTATGGCAACAAATTCTGTTACCTTTGATTTTTCTGAAAATGTCCTAATTTTGTCTTCATGTTTGAACAATATTTTCAGTGGACATAGAATCCAGATTGAACCCCAGAAATAGGTTGCCTTTTTCTTTTAGTTATTTAAAAATACCACTTTCCTGTCTTTTGATTTCCATTATTTCTGACAAGCTCGTTGTGATTATTGCTTCCCCTAAAGTATTTTCTTTTCTTCTCTGCCGATGTTCAACTTTTTCTCTTTCTCTTTGACTTGCATTAATTTGACCATTACATGCTTAGATGTGATTTTCTTTCCTACCTGAGTAACACAGGTTGATCGAGCCTCCTGACTGAAGAAGGAATATAGTCTAGCAATATGTCTCTGGAAAAAAAGGAAACGGTTGTTGAATTTTTTTCATGGAGCAAGGTGTTTGTTGACCAAAAATAGTGTTGGGTGGGATATGAAGATAGGAAATAAACCTTGGATGTTTTGTAAAACCACGGTGAGTGGTACCGGCAGCAGCATGGTCATGGGCTGGGAAGGCAGAGCCACCCCTGTTCCAGTGCACATTCCCAAAACAAATCAGCAAGCATTTGAATCCCTTTAGGCCCATCACCCCCATAGCTGGCTGGCCAATTCCCTATCAGTATGCTGGTACCTGACTCTTCTTGCAAGTCTGGACAGAAGGAAAAGTGATGGGAGAGACCTTGGTGAGTAGAGAAATTTCCTTAGAGGTGTCTACACAGACGTTTTACTGTATGTCATGTTTTATTTCCATTACAGAGATATTTAAGCAAGGGAAGATGTGTTTCCTTAAAGATGGGGGATGGGGGATAATTCTATGGAGAAGATTTGAAGAAATCAGCATGTTTAGGTGCTTACCCACCTCTTTCTGCATGTGCCCATGAACAGACAGACCAACTCACCAAGAAGCTATCTGAGTCCTTGTCAGAGAATGGCTGCCATGGGAGCCCAGAGGCTCGCTGTGCATGGAGGGAGGTATCTGAGCAGAGGGTCCTGTCTTGTCCAGGGATGGCAGGAAGTCATCAGTGGGCAGGGTTAGAAAACATGGAAGTCTCTTGCTGTCCTGGCTCTCAGGGGGCCTGGCTGAGCCCAGGCTCTGTCCTAACTCTGTGGTGCTCCAGGCACTCACTGTCCCTCCTGGGACTCTGTCTCCCTCATCTCTCGAAGGAGGACGAAAGTCTGCAATAAATATTCTTAAACTTCTTCAACCACAGAACCATTTCCTCAAAGTAAATGTTATACTTGAGCTGAATATGTATGTGGTTGGGCTCCTTTTTTAAACAGGATGTTTTTGTTTCTTTGTTTTCCTTTTGTGTGATTTTCAATCAAGGAGGTTGGTCCTAGTACGTCTGGGTATTTTTTCAGCTCTAAATCAGAAGCTGTGTCTTCACTGCTCTTCCTTTGTAAACGTGCCCCAGGTCACTAGGAGATTGTGTTGCTTCATGATTTGTGCACAACCAGAGGGGAAAGGGCCTGCCTTTAGGGTAACTGTATCCTAGAGTATTGACACATGCCTCAGAGAAACACAGTGCTGTGTATGAGGGGTAGGGCGGCACCAGCCAAGAGCTGGAACTCAGGCTCAGCTCCCAGGCAGCTCAGTACAGCAGTCAAGACCCTGGAGGGATGGCAGCTGGAAGTGTCTGGAGAGCAGAGACCAGCACAGGGAGATCCTTGCCCAGAAAAAATCACATTCTCTCCAAACCAAGACCTTCCCAAGGATGAAAAGTCTAGGTCGTCTTGGACCCTATGGAGCAGAAGTAACCATGATGGCCTAAGAGCAGAGCCGTTTCTCCATTTGTCCAGACCACATGCGCCTCGCTGACTGCAGTTTGGTTTGCACAGGCAGGAGCTTGCTGCCATGACAGGGAGCCTGTTTCTGGCCCATCCAATGGATGAGTGTTTAGAATCAGATTCTAATTGCCTCTCAAATGGGTGTTCCTACTATATGAGTGTGTGCCATGACATTCCTGCTTGCTATCTTTAGAGTAAAACAAATAAAGCTGCCTATGTTCCTTCTCTTCCCTCCCTGCTGCCCCCTCCCCCAGGGGACAAAGATGCTCCAGTGAGCAGAGCAGTATCTTCTTGTCTGGAAACAAAATTACTAATGTTCTAGAGTCACACGTAATAACATCCTATGAGTGTAACCAACAATAAAAATAAACCCAAATGCTTTGTCCCTGTGGACTGCCCACAGAGATGCAGGCCCTTCAAGTGGACTCATGTGAGGGAGTGAATATAGACAATTTGGATGATATTGACACTGTCAGTTACAGCTGAACTGAGATGATAGAACCTGTATTGTGTCCACTGTACAACCATAATGTCTGGCACTTAGTAGGTGCTCTGTCAGCATTTGTGTTGATGGGTGAAAACCAATGTGCTTTTCAGTTCTACTAAAGATGGGATCCCTTTCTAACTCAAAAGGTCCCAGGTGGCCAACAGGGAATCTTGGCCCAGAGGCCGGCAGTACCTAAAGGGACAGGCTGACAGGGACTCAGGCTACTAAGCCATCAGGAGCCAGAGGACCCTGAGCACATGGGGGACACTGGGCTGCATGTGAGGGGTTGAGCTGGCCCTGCCCAGGTGAGAGATGGAGCCCAGCGATCTGGACCTGCAAAGGCCTGGTATCACTGATCCCTCTCTGCCAAGGCATGAGCTGGGCTGGCACGTCAGTGATGAGGCCCTGCTGGAACCCCATGGGACTTGGGTATGCAGGGTGGGAGGGATATGAGGAAGGGGTCAGCTGAGATCAGTGTGGTCTGGAGGGGACAGGAGCTGGTGGCCCTGCTGAGGACTCGTGGTGTTGGGCAGGGACGGAGAAGAAGGGGTGGCAGAGGAGACTGGAGGCAGAGCTGGGCCCTGGGCTCCGAGGAGGGCAGAGCAGGACACTCAGCCTGGGTGAGATGGAGGGGCTTCTCAGGAGACCAGCCCTGCTCTGGGCCAGCTCCCCTGGCTGTGGGGATTAAAGGTCAGCTCAGGTAGCCCCCCTCCCCAGTAGGCAGGCCTCAGTCCTGGAGCTGCAGCCCTAGGCTGTGCTCTTGGTGTCGGGGACCCAAGGTGTGACCCACTCCTCCCTGCCATGTACCCAGAGCAATGAGCTAAGGAGTTCACCCTGAGCCCCAGGACCAGAGAGGTTCATGTTTTCCCCTGATGGTGCTCAGCTTCAGGCCTGGCAGGAGGTCCAGCCCTGGAAGACAGGTGTGGGTAAGCAGACCTGGGTGACAGCTTTGCATGGGGTTTAGGGGAAGAGATGGTGAGAGGGGGGAGAGGAGGAAGCAGAAAACAGCAGAATCCCGTCATTGACTTTCTAAGCAGACTAGATGCCCATGAATAAGAGTCAGAATAAATAAGCAACGAGCCCTTCGAGCTCTGCTGAGAGACATTTATTGAGCTATGGGTACCCCCAACCCCGCAGTGTGATTCTGGATCAGCCCCAGGGAAGATGGTCTGGTTCCTGCAGTCAGAGGCTTTTCATGGTTTTCTTTATCCAGGGCAAGAAACTTGAAACTTTGGTGTAGGCCCGTGGAGTTGATCCATCATTTTTTCCATAAGAGACAATGCCCTGGGCCACATTGTCACACACGAGAGGGCCCCCAGAGTCTCCCTGAGGATGGAGAAGGGGAAGGACTGAGTCTGCTCTCCTCCTGGTCCTGCCCTCTCTCCCACCCTGCCATTTCAAGACCCCTCTCCGGAGAAGGCCACTTTTCAAGGCCTCCATGTGCAAGGCAAGTGGGCAAGGCATGTCTATGGGCCCCCCAGCTGCCAAGCCCTGACCTGGACATTGTCCCTGCTTCACTTCCCCCAGGGAGCAGCTCCTTCTCTGCCCCCAGGTCTCCATCCTCTCTCTCTCTAGCTGCTGGGGGCTATTGGCTCCAGGCTGCTGTTAGGACAGGGAAGCAGGTGGGAGGGCTGACACTCATCAGGGAGGGGGAGTTCAGTAAGCAGATGGGTTCCAGCTCTGAGCAGGCACCTGGGCTGAACTACCTCCCACTGAGGAAGCCTGGTTTTCTAACACCTGAGCCTCAGTGCGTGGCAAATTCTCCTTTCTGGAGGAGCACCAGGTTGGGATTCACTGCAGGTCTTGTGTGGCTTTCAGAGGCTCTAGGCACTCCCAGCTCTGGCTGTTTCCCCTTTTCCTCCTGGAGAGAGGTCCCAGCCTAGAGGGTGAGGTGGTCCCCCACTGCTTGGGTCCCCAGGTCCCAGATCTTCTGCCAACACCCTTCTCCCAGATCCAAGCAAGGTAGGCTGTGATTCTCACCTGAAAGGAAGCTTTCTTTGTCTTTGGGTCCCCCACACACAGCTGGATGGTGTGGTTGTAATAGTTGCGTAAGTGGGACTCACACATGTGATCCTCCTGCACGGTCAGCTTTACCTCCTGCAGTGAGTCAGGGTAGGTGCCCATGGAGTCCTTCCCCCAGCCGGCCACACTGCACATCTGTCCTGGCTTCACCCGGGCCTTGGCCCTGGGCAGACTAAGGGGCTTCACAGCTGAAGTCTGCTTGGCCTTTCTCTCCAGCTGATGGGAAGAGACAAGAGTCTGGCTCAGCCGGTGGTCCCCAAGCCTGGACACAGCAATGACGCTGACGTGTCTCCCTTCTCTCCTGAGCCACAGGGACTGGTCAGGTGGCCAGGATGGGAGGGAGGAAAGGGGAAGGAAGTCCTGGGAGGGGAAACGAGCTGATCCCAGGAGAGCACAAGAAGCAGGGTGGTTTACCTTTAATAACATGATGTCGTTGGAGAAGTTCTTAGGATTATAGTCTGGGTGGGGGATGGCTGTTCTCACCCTGATGACCTGCTGGGTCCTCTCCTGCTGTTTGATGTTGTGGGCCCCTAGGGTGATTCTCATTGAGCTGCACAGAGACAAGAGCAGGAGATGGGGGTCACAGCCCCAGGGTTTACAGCCCTGGAGCCATGAAGGGCAGGTGACTCCAGGGCAAGGCTGCCACTGAGGGGAAATGCAGGCACCAGGAGGGCCCTGGGGGCTAAGCTGTCTGTACTGTTTCTTGGCAGCCAAGGTCAGATTCTGGAGCCATTGTGAAGGGCACAATTGTTCTCCATGGGCAGTTAGCCCTAGGAAAATATGTGAAGTTGCATCAGTTTGCATTCTGATATCCAGGCTCGCCCTATGTCTAGTCTCTCACTTCAGCAATGCCTCAGGCAGTGACCTTCCCTCTTTCTCACCCTCTCACTCTCCTGCTGCCCTCTTTCTCACCCTCCCAGGAGCCCTCCTGGCTCAATGTTCCTAGCAGCCTGGTTGCTCCTGGAGAAAAAAGCAGGGCTCCCTTGCCAAGGGTGTTCAGAAAGGTACCGGCTACTTGCTGCTCCTCACCTTCCGTGGCAGTGAGCGGCTGTCAGCACGAAGTCCTGTCGAACCAGGAACCCACCACACTTCCTCTGGACATCCTGATTCCGGTACTGAAGATATGCCATGTAGGGGCGGGAGTGGGGCTTGGCTTCATGGCCCCCGATGATCTCCCCTGAAGGAAAAGGGCTGTTCTGCTTGTGTGCACCCCCCGAGTGTACCTTGTTGGCATCGGCTTCATGCTCAGAACTGCTGGGCACCGGGGAGTCCAGCCTGGCCTGGAGTTGGTGGGGCGGGAGGAGGCTGGAAAGGGGGCTCAACTTCCTCCTCTAGAAAAGAGCAGCTGTCTGGGTCTGCGAATCTGTCTCCCACATATAATTGGAGGTGAGCATAGAATCTGCCTACAATGCAGGAGACTCACTTTTGATTTCTGGGCTGGGAAGATCCCCTGGAGAATTTCATGGACAGAGGAGACTGGTGGACTACAGTCCTTGGGGTTGCAAAGAGTCAGACAGGACTGAGCGACTAACACTTTCACATTTCATACCTGTCCCAGGGCTAGGAAAGTAGTAGAGGCTTCTGAAAATTCCTCCCCCAACTGTGCTTCATTCCATGTGAGTTTCTAAGGGCCCTATTACCCTATTTTATTCAGGATAGCCCTGTTTTCCAGGGCACAGGAATTCAGAGTATGGACCTAGATGTCGCCATAGCCTCTTTCCCAGGGCCTGACTGGTAGTAACTGCCCGATGAGTATTTGTTGGCTGCATGAAGGAGTAACCATGCCCCCTCAGGAACCCTCCCCGCTCACAGAGGGCCTCTGGATGAGGGCTCTTGGTAGGGCCAGTGCTGGTGGGCTTCTGGGAAGCAGAGCAATTCAAGTCTACCAAACGCTGGCTTCATCCTTGAAAGAGGGGAGCCCCTGCTGGCCTGGGAAGGGAAGCCGAGTTGGGTAAAGAGCCTGTGGCTCCTCGAGATTGAGCAAACGCAGATGCACCAACTCCAGGTTCTGCAGAACAGATGCTGAGGGAGCTAGAAGCAGAGGCCAGACCCACTCTGCCCTCTTTAGGGGCAATTTAGGATTTTCTTTTCTCCAGTTTGTGACCATCTGCCATCAATTCTGGGAAAGTTCCACTTTCCAGATGGCAAAGGTAGGGCTGGAGGAGGGGCTGGTACCCACTGGCTCCTCCTGAGAGCAGGCTTTGCTCTGTTGCTCCTGCTGGTGGTTTATCCAGCGTCATACTCCCTGGTATGAGGTGGGATGGGAGTTGGTGTTCAGAATGTTCCCGGCTGGTGGATAGCTGGATCAGGGACTTGCAGAATGGACGGGACCTCTGTGCCACCTGGGGATGGGGTTGGGCCCCTAGGATGGGGACAGTCACTCACCTGCCTTTGCACTGGGAGTCAAGAGAAAGGTCACCAGGAGCAGGAATGGCTGCATTTTCCTAGAAAGACTGCCCAGGTCGGAGATGCTGGTGCTTCCTCCTGGCTCTCTTTCAGATCCCCCAAACTCGTAGAGAGAAATGCAGTGTTACTGGACTCAGTGATCTCGTGTTCCCCTCTGGTTTTGCAATGCTTCATCCTAAAGGCTTTCTATGAAAGCTTGCCCCACCCCCACTCCATCTGCCTGATGACGTTCTCTGGGTGGCTGTGTAAGAAACATACAGTGACCACACCAGTACCCACAGATGATGACTCAGAGCAGATCACTTGTTCCAGCCCAGAGCAGGAACCCAAGAGTACAAGGTGGGGACTGTAGGGTGCAGTATCGACCAGTGGAGGTAGTAGAGCCCAGAAACCAGAGTCCCCAGTGGTAGAGCCGCCAGGGCCTCATTTCTGTGCTGCTAAGTCCACAGGATAATTTCTTGAGCAGATGTGGGTTTAAGCTCTTCTCTATGTTATGACCAAACACACTGGAGATGTGTCTCCTTCCCTTGGAGAACTGACTGGAAGGGAAAGAAGCATCCATGACCAGAGTGCAGCAGGGGAAGGGCTGTGGTCCAGGGGTGCACAGAGCTTGACTGCCACCTACTAAGTCCATATAGTCATCCACTCATCATCTTAACTTCCTTTCTGGGGATTTTAAGCATCATTTTAAAAAATTACAAATGCTCAGAGTGATAGAGTCCATTTCTCTTGTCCATGCTTTGCAAACAAATGTACTGCACTTGATATTTATTGGCCTAAATTAATAAATCACTATGACCCTAGAAACTGAATCTACAGACTGATGTAAGCCTAGGTCATTCCTCCTTTGGGTAGGCTGGGGTGGGTTCCACCTAAACCACCTGAACTAAGACAGGGAAAGGGCTGCTTTGCCAAAGGAAGTTTGGATTACTAAGTTGCCTATGCCATGTGAAGTAGGAAAGCATGCTGGGTGACCAAAACCCAATAATTGTCCTTTGAGTATTGTCCGTGCTGAATCCAGAGGGCCACACTTCAGATTTAGCAGGCCAGGCTCATTAGAGCTCACACTGGCTGAACAAACTCTGCTGAAGACCTTGCTGTGTGGAAATGAAGGACAGTTCTTTCTAAACAGTCCAAGCCCAGCCCTGTTCAAGAACAGAGAATCTCTGAGTGGTTCAAGTCTGGGGATTTAAGTGTACATCTTGACGTATTCTGTACTTTACAGCTTTCTGGGGAATATTATGCATCAAAAGACATAATTCCAGGGTAAATATCCTCCTTATCAAACCAAATATATATATTGAACCTCTACTTTTTTGAACTTAGTTTGCCCACCAGTAGAAATTTTTAAAATAAAATTAGCTTTGTTATTTTTGTGTAGTATATGTTCATTAAGAAAATTTGGAAAGTAGAAAGGAAAAATATTACTCATTTACTTATGTCTCACAGATAGATTATTATCATAGGCAGTGCATTTAAAATACTTGAGATGATATTAGGAAGTGTTAGCAAGAGTTCCCCCTTCTTTAATTTTTTGGAACAAGTCTGGGTAAGACTAGTGTTAATTCTTCTTTAAATGTTTTCTAGAATTCACCAGGGTAGCATGGGATTTTCTTTGTTAGAAGGTTTTTGGTTTTTGATTCAATCTCTTTATTGTCATAAGTCTGATTAGATTTCTTATTTATTTACTATTTACTATTGAAAGTAAGGTATAGAAGTCTCCAACTATGTTTATAAAACCATTTCTCTCCTCAGTTCTCTCAATGTTGCTTTGTATATTTGGAGCTCCGATGTTTGGTGTGTTATGTCTTCTTAATTGATCTTTTATCAATATATAATGTCCGTTGTCTCTTTTAACAATTTTTCACTTAAAATCTATGTTATCTAGTATTGGTATAACCATTCCAATTTCCTCTTGATTACTATTTACATAGCATACCTTTATCCATTGTTTCATCTTCAACCATTTTTGTCTTTGGATCTAAAGGGAGTCTCTTGCAAGCTACATAGAGTTAGATCATATTTTTAAATTCATTCTTCCAATCTGTCTTTTAATTGGTTAGTTTAATCCACTTACAATTGAAGTGATTGCTGATAATGAGGAGCTTACTTTTGCCATTTTCCTCTTCGGTTTTTATATGTTTTATGTATTTTCTGTTTCTTCAAAATTGCCTTCTGTTGTGTTTGATCACTTTTTTCCCTAGTGTGCTATTTTGAATCCCTCTTCATTTCCTGTTCTGTATATTTTAAAGTTACTTTCTTAATGGTTACCATGGTCAATGCCCTAAATTGGTAACAACGTACTTTGAATACATATCAATTTAGCCTCAACATTATACATTAACTCTGCTCCTATTTAGTTCCATCCCCCATCTTGTTATTGTCACAGATTACACCTTTATACATGTGTGTCCATTAACATAGGTTATAATTATTGTTTTATGCATTTGTCTTTTAAACCATATGAGAAATAAAAAGAGGTTACAAGCCCAAAATACAAATACTACTAGATCTTATAATTGTCTATGTGGTTATTTTGACCAGAGATTTTGTTTTCTCCATGTGGCTTCAAGTTGCCATCTAGTGTCTTTGTGTTTCAACTTAAAGGATTCCCCTTTAGCATTCCTAGTCGGGCGGGTCTGTGTGCTGCGCTGTATTGGGTCACTTCAGTTGTGTCCGACTCAGGGACCCCATGGACTGTAGCCCCCAGTCTCTTGTGTCCATGGGATTCTCCAGGCAAGAATACTGGAGTATGTTGCCATGCCCTCCTCCAGGGGATCTTCCCAACCCAGGAATCAAACCTTCAAGTTCTGTGTCTTCTGCATTTCAGGTGAATTCTCTTCTGCTGAGCCACCAGGGAAGCCCGGGACAGGTCTACAGGGCAGTAACAATGATTAATTCCCCTAGCTTTTGTTTATCTGGGAACATCTTTATTTCTTAATTTTTGTAGGGCTGTTTTACCAGATATATAATTTTTTGTTGCCAGATCTTTTTCTTTCAGCATTTTAAATATGTCATCCCACTGCCTCTGTGGTTGCTGATGAGAAACTGGGCATTAATCTCATTGAAAAATCACTTGTCCAATATTGTAAAGTAATTAGCCCCCAACTAAAATAAATAAATTTATTAAAAAAAAGAAAATCACTTGTCCATAAGTCATCATTTCTGTCTTGGTGCTTTCTAGATTTTGTCTTTGGCTCTTGACAGTTTGGTTGTAGTGTGTCTCAGTGTGGATCTCTTTGAGACTACTCTACTTGGAGTTTGTTGGGCTTCTTCATTATGTATATTTCTGTGTTTCATCAAATTTTGGATATTTTTAGCCATTATTTCTTCAAGTATTTTTTTCTGACCTTTCTTCTTTTGTGACTCCCTTAATGCGTATGTTAGTACATTTAATAGTATCTCGCAGTTCCCTTAAACTCTTTCATTTTTCCTCATTCTTTTTTCCTTTCTGCTCTTCAGACTGACTTATTTTATTTTCCCTCCAAGTTCACTGATTCTTTCCTCTGCTTAGTCGTATCTACTGTTGAAATTCTCTATTGAAATTTTTATGTCGGTTATTGTACTTTTCAGTTCCAGAATTTTAATTTATATCTCTTTATGGGCATTCTCTACATTTTCATATATTGTTCTGATTTGCTTTATTTCCTTTCATGGTTCCTTCAGCTCTTTGAGTATTATTTTTCTTCTTTGAGTATCTTTAAGACAGTCAATTTAAAATCTTTGTCTGATATAAACAGTGTTTGTGTGTTCAGTCACCAAATTTTGTCTGACTGTTTGTGATCCCACAGACTATGGCACGCCAGGGCTCCATCTCCCTCACCATCTCCCAGAGTTTGCCCAAGTTCATGTCCATTGAATCCAATGCTATTCAACCATCTCATCCTCTTCCACTCTCTTCTCCTTCTGCTTTCAATCTTTCCCAGTATCAGGGTCTTTTCATCAAGCTGTTTGCATCAAGTGGCCAAAGTATTGGAGCTTCAGCTTTAGCATCAGTCCTTCCAATGAATATTCAGGATTGATTCCCTTTAGGATTGACTGCTTCGATTTCCTTGCTGTCAAAGGGACTCAAGAGAGTCTTCTCCAACACCATAGTTTGGAAGCATCAATTCTTCTGCTCTCTGCCTTCTTTATGGTCCAACTCTCACATCTGTACATGACTACTGGAAAAACTATAGCTTTGACTATACAGACCTTTGTCAGCAAAGTGATGGCTTTACTTTTTACCACATTGTCTAGGTTTGTCATAGTTTTCCTGCCAAGAAGCAATAATCTTCTAATTTCACGGCTGCAGTCCACAGTGGTTTTAGAGCCCAACAAGAGGAAATCTGTCACTGCTTCCACCTTTTCCCTTTCTATTTTTCATGAAGTAATGGGACAAGATGTCATGGATCTTAGTTTTTTTAATATTGAGTTTTAAGCTGCCTTTTTCATTTTCTTCTTTCACCCTCTTCAAGAGGCTCTTAAGTTCCTAATCACTTTCTGCCATTAGGGTGGTATCATCTGCATATCTGAGGTTGTTGATATTTCTCCCAGCAATCTTGATTTCAGCTTGTGATTCATTCAGTCTAACATTTCACATGATGTACTCTGCATATAAATTAAATAAGCAAGGTGACAATAAACAGCCTTGTCATATTCCTTTTCCAATTTTGAACCAGTCAGTTGTTCCGTGTAAGGTTCTAACTCTTGCTTCTTGACCCTCATACAGGGTTCTCAGAAGACAGATAAGATGGTCTGGTAGTCCCATCTCTTTAAGAATTTTTCACAGTTTGTTATGATCCATACAGTCAAAGGCTTTAGCATATTCAGTGAAACAGAAGTAGATGTTTTTCTGGAATTCCCTTGCTTTCTCTATGACAGAACAAATGTTGGCAATTTGATCTCTGGTTCCTCTGCCTTTTCTAATTATCCTCAAAGATGTTTTCTATCAAGTTCTTTTTTTCCTCTATGAGTAGACCTTACTTTCTTATTTCTCTGTATTTGCATATTTTCATTGAAAACTGGATTTTTTAAAATTGGAAGATAATTGCTTTACAATGTTGTGCTGGTTTCTGCCATACAACAATGCAAACCAGTTATAAGTATATAGATATATATCCCCTTCCCCTTGAGCCTCCCTCCCACCACCCCTGATCCCAACCCTCTAAAACTGGAGATTTTGAATACAGTACTGTACTCTGGGAATTACACTGTCTCCATCCCCCAAGGATTGTGTTGTTTGTTGAGTGGTGCCATCATCCATAAGTCTAGTGGCTTTTCCAAGCTATTTTTGCAAGCACTATGTTCCTAGCTTGTGCTGTCACTGAAATCTCTGTTATGTTTTCTCTGTCTAGTTGTGCTGGGAAGGCTGGCTCAATCTCTGTAAGTACAGAGCCATTTGAGAATATTTTTCACATGGAAAAGAGCATGACACAGGAACTTTCCTAAGAAAGACCCCCTACCTGGAAAAAGCCTCACTGGAGAGGCTAAATTCCTTCCTAGACATGACAAAAGGGAGCCACAAAAAGAGATAGTAAAAACCATCTGTGGCTTGAAACTTTAAGATTCTGTGTCTAAGTAAAATAAGTAATAATAAAAAAAAATATTATCTGGAAAAGGGGTGCTTCAGTCCATTTAACCAATGAAAGAAATAATATCTGACATTATAATGCTGGCTAATGTTTTTGATCACTGATCATAGGTCTTCACTCCAACCTACTGCATTAGCCACGGCTATGTCTTTCATGTCACACATCAGAAAGCTAAGGCACTGAGAAATAAAGGAGCTTTTCTGACTTCACTCAGCTTGAAAGAGTGGAGAGATCTAATTGTGAAGTCTGTGAACTTATCTGTAGCTCTACAAACTTGACCACTTCCTATATTGTTTTTTCCTATACTGTTCCCTCTATATTCTGGGGAAATATTAAGGGGGTGCTGAATAATAAAAGTTTCTGTCTATATCTATAATGTATGACTTTGGTTCTCTTAGAAATTAAAGGTACCTCAGTGGCTGCCATATTGTGATGGAAAAGTTCATTTGGATCATACATTCTCTTTGAGTTTATCCTTTGAACCCAGATGTTTTCCCCCAGCACGCAAAATAATATCATGCCTAGCTCATAATGGGTAATCCCCTTGGACTTTAACCTCTCATAATTAGTGCCTAAAGGAAGTCGACCTGGCCATTTCTTACAGGCAGTGACAATGACATGATATTGCCACATTATCACCTCACATTCATGCATGACATTTGAGTCTGTTGCTATAAATCAATTTCCCTGAGCCTGATCATTGTCTTGTTATACCTAAAACCAGAACCTATAGGCAGAAGGGTTCAGAACTTGGCCTCAACTGATCGACCATGAGTCTCATTCATGTTGTTGAGAAGAGATTCCTCCTCAGTTAGGAGCTATCCCTGCATTTCTATTAGGAGTCTAGGAAGATAGAATGTCTGAGGTGTTAATATAAGATCAAAGACAGTTTTAAGGAAAGACCTGTCAGTGAAGGATAGAAGATATGCGATAGAGTGAGGAAGGGGTACTTCTGTTTTGTCTCTGTAGTAATGATGAATTGAGAGGGCAGGGGTGTGGAAAGAAAATATGTCCAGGGCAGATATACTTCCATGGGATTTGCAGAGTTTGGGTAAACACTAGAACACCCTTAAATTTTTCCTTGTTGCCTACTCTAATCGATACATAGCCAACAAAGAGAAAGGTCTGGATTTTGCATTGGGGATAATTCAGTAAAACTCTTGAGTGGTTAGATATCTGGAGTGATGAGTAGGGAGATTATAGAGGAAAGGAGAGAAGTGGTCTTGAGTGAGAACAAGTGTGCCTACCCCCAGCAAACTAGGGGGCAAATATAAAAATATAGGACCTGAAAAACCAGTTTTTGTGCTTCTGAATGGGAATGAGACAGAAGAGTTTTGTGTTGTGATGGTGCCTTTGATGTGATCTTGAAACACACTTAAGACCCCCCCCCCACTCCCCACTTGAATCTTTATCTCCCCAGTATCTTTGTCCACCAGACCATTTCCTTTCCCCCAAAGCATTTTGTTCTCACAAGACCTAAAGGTCTCACCTTATCTTTCTGGAGTGAATGGTTTCTTTCTCCTCCCATCTCACTCAGGGTCTAGGGTTGTGCGTTTTCTTACCATGTTTGTACGGGATGTGGCAAATGGTTTGGTTTGGGGGTAGATGAGAGGAATGCTGCTGAATCATTTCCCAGAACCTCCAGCATATGACTGCAAAATTGTTCAGTCTTTCTATCTGACAGTTCAGGGCACATGCAACCAAGTGTTGTATTTGGAAAATCTAATTCACACATAAGAATTTTTGTGTCACATCTTCTGTCTTTCAGTCTTGGTAAGTCATCTCCTAGTTGTATATACCCTCTATGATTATGTTTCTCTCTTTATAACCAAGTACCAGGGAGTAACAGTGGAACCAAGCAAGATGTGGAGTATTCCATTCAGCCCTTCAAAGTCTGCCCTAGAGAAATTTGGCATTGTAGAAGCCTGCTGCACTGCTGAGAACACATTTTACCAGTAGAACTGTGGCAGGATGATTTCCTGTGATACCAATGCACACTGCTGTGCAGTATGCTGTGCTTGGTTGCTCAGCCGTGTCTGACTCTTTGGAACTCGATGGACTGTAACCCGCCAGGCTCCTCTGTCCATGGGATTCTCCAGGCAAGAATCCTGCAGTGGGTTGCCATGTCCTCCTACAGGGGATTGAACCCAGGTCTCTCACATTGCAGGCAGATTCTTTACTAGCTGAGCTAACAGGGAAGCCCAATGACCATATTAGACTCTCTGTATTCTCTATTATCATTCATTCATCAGAACTTCCAGGATATGATGACAAAACTCTAGATACGTTTTATGTTCCCATACTTCAGGTTTCTAAAACTGAAGACGGAGGATTGATTTGTTCCTGGACCATGCTTAATACATCAAGGCATTGAACTCCACCTTTGAGGTGTTCCAGTCCCATTTGGCATCATACGCTAAGATTTTGGCTGGGCAGCTATGAGCACCTTAAATACCTACACATAAGTATTCACAAGTGATACTTGATAACTTCTGAGAATATAATAGGAGCCAGAATCAGTGGAATTAGCATTGGCTTGTGTCCTGTGACTTGACCCCTTTCTCTCAGAAACCTCATCTTTGCTACTGTTTTACAGGAACTGGGAGGTCAGGCTCTGCTCTTGACTCTATAGAGGATAAAAGAGAAAAGAGGAGGAAAATCATATCCTAAAAGGGTGTCCACCCTGGGTTCTGCTCAGGGTCCAGAAGAGAGGGTCTTCACTGAAAAGATAACTCCCAGCTGACTCATGTCAGAAAAAGTGGACCGGGATATGGGTGCATATCATAGAGATCTTCAAATATTTTGAGGCTATTTGGTGTTTCTTTAAAAATAATTTATGCATGTATGTATGTAGTTTTGGCTGTGCTAGGTCTTTGTTGCTGCGCAGACTTTTCTGTAATTGCTGTGAGCAGGAGCTACTTTCTAGTTGCAGTGCTTGAGCTTCTCATTGTGATGGCTTCTCTTGTTGCAGAGCACTGGCTCTAGGGAGTTTGAGCTTCAGTAGTTGCGGCACATGGGCTTAGTTGCTCTGCGGCATGTGGAAGCTTCCTGGATCAGGGATTGAACCCATGTCTCCTGCATTGGCAGGTAGATTCTTTACCACTGAGCCACCAGGAAAGCCCTGGTGTTTTTTTTTGTTTGTTTTTTTTTTAACACTAGTATATGTAGGGGAAATCAGGGGAGAGGGAAAGCAAACAGCATTAATAACAATCCACACCTTAGTATGTTCCAAAACATATGTAATTTGTATATGTTATCCCATTGAATTCTCTACCTTCTGCCTGGGTGTTATTGTTAATCACATTTTGAAATGAAACTGACTCAGAGATATCAAATGATGTGCCTAAGGTTACACAGTTACAGAAAGTATGTACACACACACACACACACACACGCACACACACACAGAGGATGTGTTTCTGGCAAGCTGCAAACTTTACTTTATATCAATCTTAGGAGCGGTGGAAGTCACAGCCGACAGGTTTCAGCTCAGCAAAGGAGAGTGTTCTGACCGAGTTCCCTTGGAATGGCCTCTCAGGTGCTTTGTCTGCAGGGTATTGTTGCAACAGAGGCTGGAAAAGACCTTAGTCAGGAGGACTGGGAGGTTAACGTGGACGTGGGCATGCAGTAATTTTTAAGACATTTTGCTGCCCTGAGACTTCATCTCTTAATAGGAAGAGACCTGACTTGGGGTTCGGAGCCTTGGTCTCCTGTTCAGTTATGTAGCTCAACTGCCAGTCTCTGGGCCTTATGTCATTACCTCACAAAAGTGCATTGAGCTATAGTAAAGGCTTCTGAAACACTGTTAACCATAGCAACCATTCCTTGGGTAGATTAAATATGTGTCAAGGTGGCTTTTTGAAGTCAAATATCTATATCTATACTTGATTCTTATATCTACACTTATACCTGTGTATATAGCCACATGTATACATTTTGTTTTATATACATTGCTTTTCAAAATTTTATTTTATTCTTTCAAAATTATTAATTGATTTGTCTATGCTGGGTCTTAGTCGTGGCATGCGGATCTTTTAGTTGTGGTATGCTTTTAGTTATGGCATGTGGGATCTTTCAGTTTTAGTTCAGTCGCTCAGTCATGTCCCATTCTTTGCGACCCCATGGACTGCAGCATGTCAGGCTTCCCTGTCCATCACCAGCTCCTGGAACATGCACAAATTTGTGTCCATCATGTCAGTGATACCATCCAACCATCTCATCCCATCCAACCTGAGAAGCCATTCCAAAAGAACTGTCAGACACTCTCCTTTGCTGACCTGTGGGATCTTTGGTTGTGGCCTATGGGATCTAGTTCCCTGAAAGAAAGTGATGTCACTTAGTCATGTCCAACTCTTTGTGACCTGATGGACTGTAGCCTGCCAGGTTCCTCCATCCATGGGATTTTCCAGGCAAGAACAGTGGAGTGGGTTGCCATTTCCTTCTTCAGGGCATCTTACTGACCCAGCGATTGAACCTGGGACTCCTGCACAGCAGGTAGACTCTTTACCGTCTGACCCACCTGGGAAGCCTCTGACCAGGGACCAAACTGGGTCCCCTGAATTTGAAGCATGGAGTCTTATCTACCAGACCACCAGGGAAGTCTCTATATATGTTTTTATATGGCTACATATACACATGTATAAATGTGTACATGTATATTTGTGTGTGCACGTGTGTATAGTTGTATTTTTGTTTTTCTTCTTTTTCCTTTCTGAGCATGATCTTATTACATTTTAGAAAATTTATCAATAAAGTACAATTTACAATATAAAGAAATTAGTAAATTTTCATAAACTGAACATATGCATGTAGCCAGAATCCAGATCAATAAACCAAATATTACTAGCCCCGTAAAGTCCCATCAGTTTGCTCTCCATTTGATGCCAAGCAGGGCTCTGTAGGACTCCTGGGCATGGAGGCCTTTTTGTCCCCCATTCCTTGTAGCCAAGACTCCAGCCTCCATGACCTTCTTTGAGTTCCAAAGGGCAGAGCAGTTGCTAATCAAGGGAGGAGCGGCCAAGAAACCACCTGAGGCAGAGGCTCATCAACACTAGGAGATGGACCACCTAGGACCCTGCTGGTGGCTCAGACGGTAAAGATAAGAATCTGCGTACAATGCAGAAAACCCAGATTTGATCCCTGGGTTGGGAAGAGCCCCTGGAGAAGGGAATGGCAACCCACTCCAGGATACTTGCCTGGGAAATCCCACGGACAGAGGAGCCTGGGGTCACAGTGCAGCTAACACTTTCACTTAGGACCCTGCAAACACCCTGATCTGGTCAGCAATCCTCACTTTTAAAACTGCAGAAGAAAGAAAAATACAAGACTGTTGCTGGATTGATCCTTACCACATACTCCTATATGACCAAATAACCTTTCCCTACCCACCAGGTAGGGGGGCACAGTTCTTGAGGTGCTAGCCTACTGTGTTCCCCCTTTGCCTGGCAAAGTAATAAAGCCACTCTTCTCCGTAACTCTGTCTCCATATTTCTGTTTGTCACTGGTGCACAGAGAGCCAAGATTTTGGCAGCACATTCCAATCCACGGTCACTCAATCCAAACATTAACTTGTCTTCAAGAAAGATAGATCAGTTGTACCTATTTTTGTACTTTATATGAATGGAAACACTCAGTATGTATTCCTCTGTGTCTGGTTTATTTTGCTTACATTTTTGAAATGTATCCATATTGTTGCTTCCCTGATAGCTCAGTTGGTAAAGAATCCGCCTGCAATGCAGGAGACCCTGGTTTGATTCCTGAGTCAGGAAGATCCGCTGGAGACAGGATAGACTACCCAGTCCAGTATACTTGGGCTTCCTTTGTGGCTCAGCTGACAAAGAATCTGCCCGCAATGCGGGAGACTTGGGTTGGGAAGATCCCCTGGAGAAGAGAAAGGCTACCCGCTACAGTATTCTGGCTTAGAGAATTTCATGTACTATAATACTGTCCATGGGGTCGCAAAGAGCTGGACACGAATGAGCGACTTTCACTTTCATATTGTTGCACATAGCAGTGGACACTTGTTATGGACTAAAACTTCGTGTACTCCTAAAATTCAGCAACTAAAGTTATATGAAGTCATAAAGATGGGGCCCTAATCCAACTGGAGCAGCATCCTTAGGAGAAGAAGCACCGGAAAACTTGTTTTCTCTTTCTCTCCATACACATCCCCCAAGGGAAGGCCATGTGAAGACAGCAGCTGTCCATAAGCCAGGTAGATACCTCACCAGAAACAAAATCGGCTGCAACAGAAATTTATTTTCTCCGTCCTGTAGGCTACAGGACTGTGCCAGAGGATTGATTCCTTCAAATGTCTCTCTCCTTGGCTTGGTGATGGCTGTCTTCTCCCTGTGCCTTCAGAGTCCTTTTTCTATACAGAGCTATACCCAAACTTTCTCTTTTATAAGGATACCAGTGATGGATCAGGGCCTACCCTAACGATCTCTTTTTAACTCAGTCATCTCTCTAAAGACTCCATCTCTATACAAAGCCACATTCTGAGCTACTGGGGATAAAAACTTCTTAACAGGGGAATGCTGGGGCTGGGTGGGGTAGGGGAAGTGACACAACTACCAATGTGCCCCAAACACATGCAAATGAGCCAAAGATCAAAATTGCAAATTACACCAATAATTGATCTGGTTCCTTATTGAAATTCTTCCAGTCTTTTAGAAACGAAATTTAGGAGGTGTTGTTCTGACCTCAGATTAATGAAGACTATCTTAAACATGTATTGACAGCCTAATGATAACAGCTCTAATAAATGGACCAACTAAGATATATAGTTTTGCAAACACTATAGAAGTTTATTTTTCACTCCTGCAACAGTTTCAGGAAGATATACATGACTGGCAGGGTGGCTCCAGGAAGGTATACATGACTGGCAGGGTGGCTCTCCTCCAAGCAGTCAATCCGTTGGCAGCCCTGCCATCTTTAAAATGTGGCTTCCAAGATCCCCTGGGGGTTTTCTAACCCAGTCAACTGGAAGAGAGAAAAGAGCTTGAAAATGTGAGAGGGCTTTGGGGGTCAAGCCAGGAAATGGCACTCATCATGGTTATTCACATTTCATTGTAGAACTCAGCCACCCAGCCCCATTTAACAACACAAGCTGTGAAATGTAGTTTAGCTGTATGCCCAGGAAGAAGAAAAAACACATTTTTGATAAATCGGTAGCTATCTGCAACAAGACTCAAAATGCGGTAATGATGAAAGATTGGTAAATGTAACTAGATGAAGATTAGGAAAAGACAAAAAAAAAATAGGAAGGAGTTCCCTGGTAATCTAGTGGTTAGAATTCAGCACTGTCACTGCTGTGGCCTGGGTTCTGTCCCTGGTCGGGGAACTGAGATCCTGCATGCTGCATGGCACAGTCAAAATTTAAAACAACAACAACCAAAAAAAGGGATTCCCTGGCAGTCCTGTGGTTAGGCTTGGCTCTTTCAGTGCCGTGGCCCAGGTTCAAAGCCGTGCAGCGCGGCCGAAAAAGAGAAACAAACAGCAAGAAAATAGGAAACCCAGTGCAGGCAGATGAAAAGATACTAGATTGGATTAATAATAAGAGAAGTGAAAACTAAGCCACATTAGATATATTTCACATCTTCCAGGTAATCGAATCTTTCCAAATATGTCAGTGTCAAGCATTGACAAAGATGTAGAGTGGCGGGAATTCTTCATCTATTGCTTCTGAGTGTGTAAAAAACTGCTTGGCATTGCTTTTTAAAGTTAAAAATATATGTATCTTGTTGTTAGGCCCTTTCACAGGGAACTAAGAAGCAAGGTTGTAGGCAAACTATAATTTTTCCTTGATGACCTTATGTCCCTTTAAAACTAAAAGCTTTAGCAAGTGGCTGCTGTCTTCTTGGGAGGAGGCTTGAGTAAGAGGTTAAAGCAGCAAATTGTCCACCTTCTACAACAAAGTAGAACCTTTAGAGAGCTCTATCTTTTCCAGATCTGTCTTTGAGGTTTGTGAGAAATTAGAAGGACCCTC
Source organism: Okapia johnstoni (assembly GCA_024291935.2). Lineage (NCBI taxonomy): Eukaryota > Metazoa > Chordata > Mammalia > Artiodactyla > Giraffidae > Okapia > Okapia johnstoni. Next base: position 30,679,500 of record CM044326.1, read on the forward strand.
AGTAAAACCCTGAGGCATTACTGTCCAGGTGAACTGATTTTTCTTCCCAAATGAAGGCAAAATTATTGGCTAAGCTTCATCAACTGGAATTCTAAAGAAGGCACTGCATAAATCACTTACAGCAAAGGGTTTGCTTCTAGTGGGAATGGATGTTAGGAGCTTATGAGGGTTGGGAGTAACCGAGTGTCAAGAGAGTAACCGAGTGTCAAGGGAGAACAATGTTGTTATTGCTTGGAGGTCCTGGACCTCCACACTCAGCCCTTTTTATTCTCACCTGTAAAATGGGAGCGTTACAGGAACTAGTACAAGGATAATGAGGCCTTGAACCTTGTAATCTTCTGTTATGAGCTCTATGCCTTGAAGGGCTTCCTTACTCATGGGGTATTGATTAATTCTGGGAGGAGGTTTTGAGGAGTCTATTTGAATCATGATGTGGGGTGTGCTGTGAATTTTGCCAATATTAGTTGGAAATTTGACCCCTTAAGAAGGGTAGTAGCTGATTGACCAGGGACAAATGATAATGCATTTCCAGAATCAGCTCTAGTATCATCAGAGATGGAGCAAATAAAGATGTCAAGGGCCATTTAATTCAACTAGTGGTGAATTGTCACATTCTACCATGAAATTCTAGAATTATTTCCCCCTTTCTGGAGAAAGAAATTCTGGCATGATACTTCTCAAAGAAATCTTAGTCTGATAAATGGATGGGGTTGGTAAATTAAGGAGAAAGGGGTATGTATCTCTCAAATGGCCTAAATAAAATAGAATAGGTTCAGAGACAGGAACATTTTGAATTGTTTTGTACTCTGATGCATGTAGTAGTAGTAGGGTCAAGCACCAAGAGGGTGGCTCTGGTGTCTATTAGGACTAGAAGAGACTCATCCCCAAACTAGGGAAATATTTCTCTAAAGTGAGGAAGAGGAAGGTTGGGAAGAGTTCCCGTAGTCCCTCAGAACCTTGTCATTGAGAACTGGTAGAACATTTGAAATGCTGCTTAGAGGGCTGCAGGTGTCTGAAGCACTTACATTCGTAATGATCTCTTTTCCAATATCCTGGCTTTTTGCAATAATAGCAGAAACTAGGAGGGTTTGGTTTCATTTAAGGGCCTTCATTTGCTGGGGTTGAAGATTAAGAATTTCACTTCTGTTCCTTTTAGGTGATTCGTCTAGGGTGCAAGAGAGCTGCTTTGCTAGATTAACTGAATCTGGAGTGGACGTAGTTTTCTATTCAATCCTGGTCCTTTTTACTTGAAAGAAAAGGCCCTCAGTTGAGCCCATGAATCAATATAGACTTAAAGGTTACCTAGGTGGAATGAATATTTGAAGGAAAATCAGAATTAAAAAAAAAATAATCTGAAGCCAATAGTAATAGTCATGGAGAGATTCATCAGATTTTTGTGTGGAAGCCTGAATTGTGTTCCAGTCAGCAGGCTTTGGGAAAGCCCCAAGAATTGCCTGACAAAATTACCTAACAATTTCCTTAGCCTGATCCTGTAATAAATTATTGGGCTATTATATATAGTTACTAATACAATTCCAGAGACCTTCCAGGATTTTTCCAAGTACCAGCTTTCATCCAATGCTGGGCCTGGCCTTCTCTGACAAGCATATGAGGTAGCTAACAGAAGTCAGAGAAACCAGGTTGATAAGTTTGAAGGTCTCTATTAAATTTCTCAGCAAATCTGTAAAGAGCTTCTGTTGATTTGGGAAAATCTTTTGGTCTCACAGTTCAGCTTTAGTCCAGGGAATATAAGAAATTCAGGGTTTAGCCTCTGGCTCCTCAGAAGGCTTAATTTTTAAGGGGCAGGTTCTGATAAGTTCAGAGGAAAAGGGAATGGGGACAATTTCAGGGGAAAGGGAGGTTCAGTAAGAGAATTAGTTGGGGTGAATTGAGGGTATGGAGGGGGTGTAAGGGGTACAGGAGGGAAGGGGGATGATGGTCCCAGAGGTGAAGCCTGAGACAAAGAAGTCAAGGAAGAAGAGCATGAGGTCAGAAGCCATGTTGTCTTTCTTTACCTGTTGCTTTCCTCAGTGAATCTTAAAATCTTAACTGGGAGGGAGGCAATTTCAGGCTTTAGGAAGCCTTGAAATACCAGTCAAGGTAGGAACTCCATTCAGTTTTGGAAATTTTAGAGCTATGGTTTTCCAATTTAGTTTTTAAAAAAGGTAAGTCTGGGATATCTAAAGATATTTGTCTTCTAATCAATTTGGCCTTTGATTTTGGTGCTGCCTTGGGGCAAGAGGGATAAAAGTCAAGGCCCCGGGTCCAGCCAATGTGGAGAGTGAAGAGTCCTTGTTCATCTGGGGCCCTATGGGCTGTCCCTTAGCATAAACATGAAGCAGCATGAAAGCCTTGGTACTGAGCAAAGCATGAAAAAAAAAAAAAACGAGAGAGAGAGAGAGAAAGGGAAAAATAACCAGACTCTGAGGGCTCGCTTTCCTGATGATATGTAGCCCAGAGTGTCACTGGGTTTCAAGCAGCAGTCTTGATTTTCAGGTGGTTCACAGGGGAAATGCCTTCAGGTGCCAGGCAGGTGTATTAGTATTCCTCTGTGAAGAAGATACTTTCAGTCTAAGCCTTGGGAATCCTGCCATCTCCTACACTGCCCCCCACCACCCCCACCAAAAACAGAAATTCTTTTATAATGTAATAAGCTGTACATAGTCAAGATGCCAAAGAGCACAGAAAACATGACACTGTGAATGAGAGCCAGGAGAAATGACTCTTAGAAGGTTCTTGAGGGTTTGGACTCGTCTGGCACATATTTTAGTACAAACTTCAAAATAACTGAGGGAACAGGGAAATATGAGGTGTCATTACAGGTCTGATAAAGGACTAAGCAGCACTTCCAAAAAATGAAATAGCAACATACAAAACTGAATGGATGACTTGCTTACAGACTGAAGACAGCAGAATTGTTAACCAGAGGAAATATCAGAAGAAATTATTGGAGTACAATGTAGGAAAAATAGAACTAGTCTTGCTTTGACCAGAAGAAATATCAGAAGAAATTATTACAGTACAAAGTAGGAAAAACAGAACTAGTCTTGTAACTAGAAACTATTAAAGGAGCACGAACATTACTTAGACAATGATAAGCACACTTTCTAATGGCACTTAAAAAACAAGGTAGAATTAAAATGCAAAAATGTTGGGAGAAGATAAATGAGATTAAAAGTCCTGTATTACTTGTATTTTCAGGGAGGAGGGTAAATCTATTAATTAAACTTAATCATTGATAAGTTAAGGAAACATGCTGTACTTTTATGTAGCCACTGAAATAATATAAAAGTATATAACTTACAAATTAGCAGAAGGGAAAAAAGGAAAGGTAAAAAGTAATCTATTCAAGGAAAGATAAGAAAGAAGAGGGAAAACAAAATTGTAAAATAGTTGGTACAAATACAACTCATAAAGTAAGAGTAGATACAAAACCAAGTATATCAATAATTATTTTAACTATAAAAATACTGACTATTTCAATTCAAAATCAAAGAATATCAGATTAGCTATGAAAACAAAACATAAACACATGTTCTGTGCAAGAGACAGGTTTAAAAAATTGAAAGTAAAAGCAAGGAAATGGATACAGTGTATTTACAGTAACCACAGAAAACCATCACAGGAAAAAAGAAAAGAGGTGCAAATATTTACTATCAGAAACTTAAAAGGGTGTGTGTGTATATATATATATATATGTACATATATATATATATATATACATATATATATATTTTTTTTACCAGTGCCGCAGACCATTGAAATATAAGCCAAGAACATAATGAAAAACTTTCTGCTAATAAGTTTGAAGTTTTAGACAAAGTAGAAATATCACTGCCTAACACCTACTCAATAGGAAATTGCAGACTTTCCAGGTAATACTGGATCTATCAAAGAAAATTACATCAGCGATCAAAAATTTTGCAAGTGACTTTGAAGTCCTTACTGTATATTTCTTTTGGAACTCAAGGAAGGAAAACTTTTAACCTATAAATTTTTCCAGAAAAGAGCAAAAGAAGAAAAACTACCCATCTCACTTGAAAAGACTGGCATAGTCTTGATACAAATAACAGAGAAAGAAGGGAAATTCACAGGTTAATCTCATTTGTGATTCATAGACACAAAAATCCTACACAAAGTATCAACTCTTGAAAGTAGTCTAACAATATCTGAAAAGGTTAATACATTATGAGCACTGTTAGGTTTATACTGATGCAGATCTCATTTTAACCTTAGAGCAGTTAATTTGCGACACATCTAAGAGGAAAATTATATTATTATCTTAACAAACAGAGAAGCATTTGATAAAATTCAATGTCCACTGTTGATAACAAAGATAACCTGTTAGCAAACCAAAATGTAGAGAAGTTTCTTTAAACTAATCAACACTGTCTTTAAAACCTATAGAAACTGTTTAGTCAACCGTTTATCAAGTAAGGAAATTGAGGTTTCTATCTTTCCCACACGAATGCAAGAAAGCCCTTCTCTCCAGGCTGCTTTGCACACAAAGCGTGTAATGCTGATATTCTCCTGGCTCTTTTCCTTGGGAAGCTTGAGTTTGGAAAATATCTTACGTGAGGTCCTTTCAGGAAAGTCTATAGATTAAAAAAAGCCGGGGTGGGCGGGAGCGGGGAGGAGGTTGTAAACAGTAGATCCAAGGGAGAAACAAGGCTGAAAAAGAGAAGAGGAGGGTTTGCAGCCCCGCAGGCTCATTTTCTGCATTTAATCCCAGGTCGCTGGACTGGTACCCTGACTGTGAACGTGCGCTCCTGTGTCTTTGGCCCTGGGAGTCTCTTGTTCAGGGGAGAGCATCAGGGCACAGAAGCCAAGCTCCACGCCTCTCCTTTTAGGGCACATCTGCAAATGACCGTGGGTTAGTGAGTCTAGGTGTAAGTTCCTGATGAGAGGTTGTTATGATGGTCCCTCACTGAGCTGGGCAACAAAAAACCGCTTCTTCTCCATGTTTTGGACAGCCAGAATCAGAAATTTGGGGGGCATCAGGAGGGTAGTAGTTTGGGTTCAAGGGATCTGTTTATTTTTGAAGAAAAAAAATGAGAAGGAAGGACTGGTATTTCTAGTTATCTGAAATATTATTACCTTTGGATAACCCCTTCTTGGCACTCTCCCCAGGAAAAGTTTGTAACTTCGTTCTTACTGTCCAAGGCCAGGCTCTCTAATTCACCCCCTAGATTACTGATAAAGCCCCTTTCCCATGACTAAGCAAGTTGGGTTTTCTTTTCTCTCTTTTCTTCCTCTCTCAGCTGATGCCCTATCTATACAAATTGGCCCTCCATTTTGGACTTGGATGAAACAGTACCCTGTGAGGCTTTGAACTTGGCTTTCTGAGTGCCAGCTGAGGGATCAGATAACATTAGCCAGCTAGCTACAACTTCATTCCAACATCCATGCTCTCACAGCTGAAAGTCAGCCAACCCCCAACATCCCCACTTCTGAAAGTCTGATTTTACACTTCTCAAAATCTGTGTAAGACTAGGGCTTTACCAATGGTGCAGAGGTAAAGAATCTGCCTGCAATGCAGGAGACGCAGGAGACGCAGGTTTGATCACTTAGTCAGAAAGATCCTCTGGAGAAGGAAATCTTAACCCATTCCAGTATTCTTGCCTGGAAAATTCCAGCGACAGAGGAGCCTGGTGGGCTCACAAAGAGTCGGACACGACTGAGCAGCACAGCATACAGCATACATGTAAAACTAGCTTTTGCTCAGTTCAGAGCCAGTGTTCTTTTTAAATACAGTTCTCCCTTGCTTAGTAAGCCATAATTCAGATTTTTGTGTCAGACATTGAATGCTATATCCTTCTTGTGACACTCCTTGGGATTAATTGTTCTGGAGAAGTCCCAAGGTCTGAGTGACCAAGCTTACTGAGCGTTTTGCCTTGTCTCTTAGCAACTTGTGAAGCAGTGGCTGGCTGCGGCAGCATCACATCTCACAGGTCCCGCTGCGTTGCATCTTTCCGTGACTCCTTTCTTTTTCTTGACTGTCACTGCCCTGGGCTTGCACCTCCCAAATAAACTGTTACCCCTGTAATCTTTGCTTCGGGCTCTGTTTTCTATAGGAGTCAGGCTGCATTTGAGTCTGACTCTTTGCGACTCCGTGGACTGTAGCCCACCAGGCTCCTCAGTCCATGGGATTCTCCAGGCAAGAATACTGGAGTGGGTTACCACGCCCTCCTCCAGGGGATCTTCCCAACCCAGGGATCGAACCCACATTTCTTACATCTCCTGCATTGGCAGGCATGTTCTTTACCACTAACTCCATTTGGGAAATCCTGGAGTCAATAAAGTACAATTTGTGGCATTTTTTTTCTCTCTTGTATCTCCGGTTGAAAGTTAAAACTCAGAGGGAGTCTTTTTATAACTTACAAAGAAGATAATCCCCAGGGATAAACTTTCGTTAAAATCTTTCCTCCTCATGTTATCCCCTCCTGGCAGTCCTTGGATATTTCTCCTCTCTGTTTAAACAAAGTTTATGATAGAAGGCCTTTTCTTATTCCTTTTTACAGTCTGTTTCTGGGGGCCCAACCAGAAATTTCACTTAAGTGCTTTCTGTTGGTAAAGTCAGCACTGCAGCCTCATAAAGTGCATTCGGAGATTCTCAGCCCGGCTGAGGGACAAAAGAATATCCTGTGTCTTCCAAGGGCAAAGCATGGCATGGGGAAAATGGGATGTCTACACTGGCAAACACTATTATAATAACTACAGAGTTGGGGCTCAGTGCTATGGAGTCACCAGAAACAACGGCTGGCCTCAAACGAGGTTGTATTTTCCTCCACTCTTCCCCATCCGTTGTTCTTCGTGTTTTATAATTATGTGATCATTCAATCAGTGACAAAAAGAGGCGAATAACTGAATGTCCACTCTGGTGTGCTCAACAACAGCCAACATGGACAATCCACAAGTAAAGCTTTACTTAATGTTGTCAGGGGACAACGGGAATGATAAAAATGAGGCAAAATAGAAAAGATGTGAACTTTAAGGCTTAGGATGACCTTGAGGTAATAAGGAGGGGGGTAGTGAGAAATAAGCTGATAGTTCATACATTACTTAGCAAGTACTCAGAAGACAGTTGAGGAATCAGTGAAAGAAAAAGAGACTGTCTTTCCAGGAGCTTCTTGGGATCTCCAGGGAATCAGGCTTGGAGGAATCTTTTAGAAGTGATCTGTTGTTTCCAAGTAATTTTTTTTTTTCGTTTTTCTCAATCCATGCAACAAAAACTTTATCTCATATTTTTTCCATCTTTCTGTTGATTGTATCATTTCTGGCATTTGATTTCATCCTCTTCCTTTTTTGGATTACTTTTAAACGGTGTGAAGTGCAAACCCTATTACCTTCCACTATTAAGTTTCCTTTCTAGGAGGATGACGTTCTAAAAGTAAAGACCAATTGTGCAAACTCAGTGTTGCCTTTTTACATGAAAATTCTCATATTTAGAAATTTCACTGGACTTCCCCTTTCCTATGTAATTTCCATCCTTGGTTTTCTTTCATTATATAGAGTACACCATGCATTTGATGTTCAACATCAGTGTTACCTTCTGACATCTTGCTTCTAATCCAAACTCTAGCTAGACTGTGGGAAGGAGAGTACATAAAATACACTCAGGGAAACCTGTGATGGGCAGACAATGGGAGCATTATGAATGGGGTCCGTATGTGATAACCCTGTATTATAGGATCCAAATGGAGGACAGACTTTCCAACTTGACCTAATCAGTTATCATACAGGCTTGACATCCCTTTCTCTGCCCTAGATCTAATTAAAACATTAAGATAATCCCTTGAAAATATGTCATAAGAAAAATACAAAATACTTGGGGGATGAGTTAAGGCTGAGAACTCATCTTCATTTGTCAATAACCACAAACTTGCAATTACCTTCTGTCACCACAAATTGGCCTTCTTGGTTCATGGTGTCGAAAACACCGTTGACTATAGCCATTGTAGCCACAGTGGGAACCTCATAAAGAGTTCATTGTGGGCCTTAGATCAAAGATAGAGATGCTATTTCCTGAAACGTCTGAGACTTTCCACTGCTTCAGCTGACATGGGAAGCCAAATCCTAGGGACACTGTATCAAACGTCCTTAAGGGAAGGGTTTTAAAATGATACAGGTGAAGATGGAAAGTTCAAGTCTGAGCAATTCCTTCATTCAGAAATGTGTATTAAGTACTATTAAGTACTTTCTCTGTGTATGGCACTCTACAAAGCCCTGGGAATCAGGTGGTGAGCAATAACATAATTTCTAATCTTGAGGAGACATACATTAGCCAAATCAACACACATGTATATGATGATGAATGCTGGCAAATACTCCCAAGGAAAAAAAGTTACTGGAGAATATAACAGGCTAACCCAAGCTTTTATAGGTGTTGGGATAGACCTTCTTGAGGATGTAAGATCTGCCAGACATGTAAACATATGGTTGAAGGTGGGAAGTGTTCTCTGATATATTCTAGTAATTATCTCCAGGTGGTCACACACCCTGAGGTTATGGAGGGCCTGAGCATCATGAGATATAATGAGAAAATTTACTAGACGTTAATTTCTTCTATTTTCAAGAAACTATGTGGAATTCAAAGATGAGGCAGAAATGAATAAATTGGAGTCTGAAAATTTAAATCTTCTGTTTAACCAAAGACATCATAATAGTGCAAATAAGTTCCCTTTGTGTTGGGGAATGATGTTTACAATATTTATTTTAAAATTGATATCTATAATATATAAAGAGTTTCTCTGGTAGTTCACTCAGTCAAGAATCTGCCTGCAGTACAGGAGACCTGGGTTCAATCCCTGGGTCAGGAAGATCCCCTGGAAAAGGAAATGGCAACACACTCCAGTATTCTTGCCTAGAGAATCCTATGGACAGAAGAGCCTAGAGGGCTACAGTCCATGGGGCTGCAAGATTCAGACACGACATAGTGACTAAACCACAACCAGAAAATATAAAGACTCTTTAAAATGGCTGAAAAATGACTCAAATGTAAATGTGCAAGGGATATGACAGTTCACAGAACAGCAAACTCAAGTGACTAATAAATAGTTGAAAAGATAATGAACCTTACCAGTAGTCAGGGAAGCAGTAGGAAAGATCACTCTGATTTACCATTTCACACTTAGCAGACTGACAAAATGATTATGCTTTACAAGACCAAGCATTGTTGGGAGTAACACTCAAAACAATAGCTTTGTGGAGCCACTGGGTAAAGTCAAATATAAGTGAAGGTACATATACTCTATAACTCAGCCATCCTACGTTAAGGATATACCCCAGAGAAATTCTGGCTAAAAGAATGCTCAATGCAACTTTTTTATCAGCAAAAATTGGAAACAACTTGAATTTCCTAAGAATGGGTAAATTTTGCTATTTGCACATATTGAAATATTATGCATCATTAAAACGAATAAACTATATTTACTTGTATCAACACAACTAAAATTTCAAAAAAATGTATCACTGATATGTTTGTTCCAGGGCGAGAAACAGGATGACTAGGAGTCAGAGGTGAGAGGAGTATTTTTACTTTTTTATGCTTTTGGTGCCTAAATTTGGTACCAAGGAAGCATATGTCTTTTTGGAAAAAAAATACAATTATTCAATAAATGTAATTGAATAATAAAAAGGATGCAGAGAGCTTTTCTTGGGGATAAATATAGGATATGTTATTTTTAAAAAATTTTAAAAACAGACATAGTGAAAATCAACCAGCTCACTTCTGCCCCCTACACAGTTTGAACAACCCAGACTGCTCATAATTTAGCTCACAGTTCTACTCACCACTTTGGATTCCAAACCTGAGCCACTGTATTGGCTGGAAACCAAAGCTCTTGATTTTCTTCCATTATTTGCTTCTGACAAGAAAGACAACAGGGGAAGAAAAATAAAGTGACCAATGAGACCCTAGAACCTATACGACCTGGGAAAAGTTGTTGCCCACTGAGTTCTCACTCTCCTTTCCCTGCTGAGGGCAAACTCCTGGTGTGCAGAGCAGCCCCTGTCCTGGGCAGCCTCCCTGGAAAGCCCACCTCCTCTGGTTGACCTTGTCAGCTGTTCTCCTTCCCCCTCAAGCCTGTTTACTTTCTCTGCCAGATAATTATCACAATATGCTGGCTGAGTTGGAACAAAGCACTTTGCTGAAATCTGTTTATATGTTGTCATAATAAATATAGAAATTGGCTGTCTACACTGTGACCTGCTCAGATCTCTAAACCCTGATCTGTGTGAGTTCTGCACTATAGTTGGTGTGTCTTAGGCCCCTCCAGTGGGAGGATAAAGTTGCAAGTCTGTTCTCTATGTCTGTGAGTCTGTTTCTGTTTCATAGACATGTTCATTTGTGCCATATTTTGGATTCCACATATAATGGTATCATATGGTATTTGTCTTTCTGGCTTCGCTTAGTATGATAATCTCTATCTCTTTTTTAATGGCTGAGTAGTATTCCACTGTATATATGTGCCACATCTTCTTTATCCATTCATCTGTTGATGGACATTTAGGTAGTTTCCATGTCTAGGCTATTGTGAATAGTGCTGCTCTGAACATAAGAGTACTTGTATTATATTTTTTTTAATTATGGTTTTGTCTGGATATATGCCCAGGAATGGGATTGCAGGATCATATGGTAATTCTATTTTTAGTTTTTTAAAGAAACTTCATACTGTTTTCCATAGTGGCTGTACCAATTTACAGTCCCACCCGCCAACAGTCCAGGAGGGTTGCCTTTTCTCCACAACCTCTCCAGCATTTGTTATTGGTGGAATTTTAATAGTAGCTGAAGAGGTCTGTTTCACTGTTTGCTCCTTCAGGGAAATCATCTTGATCTTTTAATTGGGAGTGGTTTCTCTGCTTCTTTATCTTCTATTTCTCTTCCTCAATGAGTTTCAGAGAAACAATGATCTACTGAGGTCTTGGAGGGCTGTTTTTATGTGGGAGCCCCTGTGTAGCCTGTGTGAATAGGAGATGTGACTGGTGGTGTAACCAAAGCCTGCACTGACTACTGAATGGGGCCTCCTATCTGCTCTGTGGCTGTCACTGCCCTGTCAAGGGCAGGGTCTGCTCCTTAGTTATTGTAGTAGAAGCCCCTAGATCCGTTTCTGAGCTGCAGTGTGAGGAAGTCAGGATTGTAGGCCTCTCACTGGAGAGGAGCCACGGACTATTCCTCTGCCAGAGCCAGGCTTCAGCCCATGGAGAAGCAAATCCTCCTTTTCTCAATCCATTGAATGCCTCTTAATGTCCCAACCTTCTGCTGGTATCTTGTGATGTCTAAGGCCTGGGGCCACTCTATCAAGAACCGTCAGGTCAGAACCAAATGAGCATTGTCTTATGCCCCCAGGGCCTGCTCACAGTTCCACCTGCTAAGGAACATATTCTTGTTTCTATCACAGCCTATGTGACTTCTAATTGGGTTGGTGTCCATGTTTCCTGAGTGTCTGACCCCTGGAGGTGATCTTGAACCTAATGTCTCAGGAGGTCTAATGTCTCAGGAGGAAGTTGACCAAACTCAACTCTTAAGGTGACCCTAACCTGTCCCTGCCCCATTTTTTTCCCTCACTTCATTTAACAGTTTTGTTATGATCCCTTTTGGAGTTCATGCCATTTCAGGTGGGCAGAATCCTAAAATGACCCCCAATGACTCTCATCCTTGTTTAATCTCCTCTCCTTCGAGTGTGATTGTGATTATGTTATGTTTTATGGCAAAAAGGAGATGACCAGGTGAGCCTAACTGAATCACATGAGCTCTTCAAAAGCAGAGAGCTTTCTCCATCTGGTTGCAGAGGACAAAGTCATAGAATTCCCAAGTATGCTAATGGTTTGATATATTATTGCTGGCTTGAAGATGGAGGGGACCATGTGCCAATGAATGAGGGCAACCTTTAGAAACTGAGAACTTCCCTCTGCTGATAGACAGCAAGGAGGTGGCACCTCAGGCCCACAACCATCAGGAACTAAGTCCTGCCAACATCCTTAGGGAACTTGGCAGCTAATGTTTCCACAAAACCTCCAGATGAGAGCCATCTGGCTGACAATGTGATTTGGCCTGCAGAGAACCCAGTTGAGCCCACCCAGACTTCTGACCTACTGAATGATGAAATCATCAGTGGGTGGTATTTTAAGCTGCCAAGTTTATGGCAGCTTGTTACAGAGCAATAGAAAATCTCCCTCCCGCTTTAGGGTGCAATCCAGCTTTCCCTTCATAGAGACGCCTTGGGGGGGTGGGGATCAGCAATCCACAGAGGTGTGAGCTGTGAGATCCTTGCAGTAAGAATGGAATAATGATGAACAGATAATACTTATTGAACACCTATTCTGCATCAGGTACTATTTTAAGTGCTTGAAATAAATTGCTTTACTCCTACAACAAACCCATGTAGTTGCACTATCATTACCACTATTTGACAGTTGAGAAAACTGAGAAGCAGCCAGGTGAAGCAGCTCTTCCAAGGCTGCGGATTGAGACAGGAGGGTGTACACTTAATCCCTACACAGAAAATCTTTATCCAAGTCCAAATTCCTTTGGGGAAAATATAATACATTGTGTGTATCCTTGTGAATTCCAAGCTCTCTGAGCATTCTCTCTACCACCTGCATGGTGACTGTCCCCTGGTCTTACAGCTGTCCTAATCTCCAGGACAAGTTTGGCCCTTCTGCACCTCCTAGGGGTGGTGGTGGGAGTGAGTAGTCCTAAATGATTTTCTTGTGTCAGGAGTATCCTTGAGCAGCTTGCTGGGTTTAACTGGAAAATCTCAGAAAGAAGATTTATACTTCATTCAAGTTCCCACTGGCAGCTGGGCTAGCCTAGGAAGGAGAAACACTAGGTCAAAGAATGAAGGAGAAAGTGAGGAAGTGGTGTAGCCTGAGGATCTTAGAAGCTTGCCATTGTTTGGACCTACATCCTGAGATTCTGAGGGAGATTGTATTCGGGCCATCCGACTCTGCCAGGTAAGTAGTCCAAAGACTACTTTACTTTAATCCAATGAAAACCTCCTGGAGCAGGGTCCCTACCCCGGGCTGGGGAGACAGCATAAGACCACAGCTCTTTAGGACACTCTGGTGCAGAAACTAAATGACACCTATGACTTTCCCCACTAACTCTTCAGCTGCCACTGCCGAGGACTTGCCGGCGTGGGGTGGGCTAACTATTTCCTGTGCTCAACCTCAAGCCTAGTTGCATGAGTCTCCTCCCTGGTAACACAGTAACCACATCAAAACATCTCCTGCAGCTCCAAGCTCTAGCAGTGTCTCATTATATACAGGTGGCAAACTGAGGCATGTAGTTTCATTTCTGAGCCCAGCCATGTCTATTTTAGGAGGTAAGTTTTACTAAGATTCCCCCAAGCAGCCCCCAAGAGTTCCTAGCTCCTGCTTATGTCTGCATTTTAAAAATGGAGGCTATTATTTGTGACTGACATTGTGAGTTTCCTGTCCAATGTCCATCCCTGCTTCTTCCTCACTCAGTTCAGTTCAGCCACTCAGTCATGTCCGACTCTTTGCGACCCCATGTATCACAATAAACTGTGGAAAATTCTGAAAGAGATGGGAATACCAGACCACCTGACCTGCCTCTTGAGAAACCTATATGCAGGTCAGGAAGCAACAGTTAGAACTGGACATGGGACAACGGACTGGTTCCAAACTGGGAAAGGAGTACGTCAAGGCTGTATATTGTCACCCTGCTTATTTAACCTATATGCAGAGTACATCATGCAAAATACTGAGCTGGAGGAAGCACAGGCTGGAATTAAGATTGCTGGGAGAAATATCAATAACCTCAGATATGCAGATGACACCACCCTTATGGCAGAAAGTGAAGAAGAACTAAAGGGCCTCTTGATGAAAGTGAAAGAGGAGGGTGAAAAAATTGGCTTAAAGCTCAACATTCAGAAAACTAAAATCATGGCATCTGGGCCCATCTCACTTCATGGCAGATAGATGGGCAAACAGTGGAAACAGTGGCTGACTTTATTTTCTTGGGCTTCAAAATCAATGCAGATGGTGATTGCAGCCATGAAATTAAAAGATGCTTGCTCCTTGGAGAAAAACTATGACCAATCTAGACAGCATATTAAAAAGCAGAGACATTACTTTACCAACAAACGTCCATCTAGTTAGGCTATGGTTTTTCCAGTGGTCATGTATGGATGTGAGAGTTGGACTGTAAAGAAAGCTGAGCGCCGAAGAATTGATGCTTTTGAACTGTGGTGTTGGAGAAGACTCTTGAGAGTCCCTTGGACTGCAAGGAGATCCAACCAGTCCATCCTAAAGGAGATCGGTCCTGGGTGTTCCTTGGAAGGACTGATGCTGAAGATGAAACTCCAATACTTTGGCCACCTCATGCGAAGAGCTGACTCATTGGAAAAGACTCTGATGCTGGGAAAGATTGAGGGCAGGAGGAGAAGGGGACGACAGAGGATGAGATGGTTGGATGGCATCATCGACTCAATGGACATGGGTTTGGGTGGACTCCAGGAGTTGGTGATGGACAGGGAGGCCTGGAGTGCTGCAGTTCATGGGGCTGCAAAGAGTCAGACATGACTGAGTGACTGAACTGACTGAAGGCTTAGGGTATTTATTTGGAGTAGGAAATATCCCCAAACTGGTCCACCACACAGACATTAATCATGTTTGAAATTTCCTAGTTTAGTGCCTGGAACAAAACTGAGGCTTAGTAAACCTGTGTGAAACTAAATGACTATAATGTCAAAGATTCTTATATTTGAGAATATAAGAAATATTAAAGAAATATAAATATTTATTTATAGAAATATAAATATTCTTAAATATTTATATAAAAGTATAAAATTTTAAAATATTTTCTTATTTATATAGGAAAATAAATTCTTTTATTTTCAGCAGGGAAAACATGGTACAAAAAATACCCATACACTCCTCACTCAGATTAAACATTTATCATGTTTACCATGTTTTCTTTTTAAAATGCCATTCTCAATATTATTCAGGCCCTGACATTTGTTTCAGTTTAAACATCAGAAATAATTTGGAAAAAAGTATGACCCGGCTTTGTCAGCCACAGCATCGCATCTTTTGTGACGTATCAGTGGGTTCTCCAGTAAGCCCACCACAAACAACTGGGATCAGATGCTGAGAAAGGCGAAGGAGGACCCCTCTTCACACTTCATCGGTTACAGAAAGATGAAATCTCAGAAGTAGGGGCCTGTGGTCAGTCGTTTTGGTGACGCACTAACACACGTAGCCTTTTTTACTACTCTGGCATGTTGGAGAAAGCCGGCCACAACAAAGCAAAAGCTTTTCTGCAACGTGAATATTGACACGCCATACTCCACTTCCATGAAAAACAATGAATGAAGATAAGGCCCACACCCATGAGAAAACTTTTCAAGTAAGAATGATCCAGGGCCAATAACGGGATTTCTTTCGCAGGGGCACACACTTTCCATGTGTGCCCAGGGCTCTGAAGAGAACATGGGCTTACAGATTCAACCTCCACCTCCAGCCTGACAACCCTCAAGTCTACAGCTGAGGTGTGGACTTCTCTTCCAGCTCTAAACTGGTGATCCTAATTGATTTCTGGCACCTTCACCTGGATGCCTTAAGGACACATCAGACTCAAAGGTCCAAAACTGAACTCATTATTTCTACTTCCTCTTCATACAGAGTTTTCTTAAAAATCCCAGTATCCCAAGATTTAACTTTCGCAAATGATTCCTAAGTGACTCTGAAAGTCCCTGACTTCCTACTGAGGCAAAATTTATATAACACAAAATTAGCCTTTGTAAAGTGTACAATTCAGTGACATTTAGTCCATTCACAGTGCTGTGCAGCAATCACTGCTATCTGGTTTCATCACCCCAAAGGAAATCTCATAACCATTAAGCAGCCACTCCCCATCTCCCCCTCCCTCAGCCCCCAGAAAACCTTAGCCAACTTTCTATCTCTATGAGTTTGCCTATTCTAGATGTTTACTGTAACTGGAATGAGGTAATATGTGATATTTAATGTCTGAATTCCTTAACTCAGCAAAACATTTTCAAGGCTCAACCATGTTGTAGCATCAGTAGTTCATTCCTTTTTGTGGCTGAGTAGTATTCTTCTGTATGGATATACCACATTGTGTTATATTATCCACCCATGAGTTGATGAATGGGTTTCCCTCCCCACTATGGCTACCATGTGTACAAGTGTTTGTTGGGATACTTTCTTTTCAATCATTTTTCCAAGGGGTAGAACTGCTGGGTAATATGAAAATTCTATGTTTAACTCATTCAGCAACTGACTGCCACACTGTTTTCTTCAGTGGTTGCATCATTTTACATTTGCGTTTTACATTTTGCACCTCCTCAGCAATGTAGGAGGGTTCCGATTTTTCTACATCCTTGCCAACACTAATTTTCCTTTTTAAAAATTCTAGCCATCCTGGTGGGTGTGAAGTGGTATCTCCTGGTGGTTTTGATTTGCATTTTCCCTAATAACTAATGACATTGAACATCTTTTCAGGTGCTTGCTTGCCATTTGTCTGTCTTTGTATTCAACTACTTTGCTCTGTTGTGATAAAGTCCCTGACTTTTTATAGAGATCTGAATTTGAATGTTAGGCTGCAAGCCTGGGGGTGTGGGGTTGTCACTTAGTTGAGTGCCCTGAAGTTGCCAAGAGGGAGTTGTTTCTCTCGCATTCTTGTTTTCTTGTTCTCTTTTCAAGAAGGGAGTAGTAAAAAACTTTATTCAAGGCTCTAGTGAATCTTTTTTATTGGTCAAGGCACTACAATCCATATAGTTGTCCAAGTTAAAATTTTGCAGTGACCCTTGGTTCCTCTCTCTCTCTAACTGCCCTTCTCTACTCAGTTACTATGTAATATTAGAAGGAGCCGAATTTCATAACTCTAGAAACAATACTAAAATTTATGGAGATGTATTCTTGGAATATAACCTTAATCCTGGCTTTACTTTATATTAAAACCTGTATTTTCCCTTTATTTCTAATTCTTCACTTTAAAATTTTGTTCTTTCATACAAAATTTTGCAAGCTACCTCAAATTTGCTTTTTAGAATCCAAAATAAAGGTTAAAAAATCTTACACAGTTTAATCCCTATGCAGTGCTATAAAAACAAAGCGACTTTTATTGTTCTGCTGGGTGTTCACGACACACATGCTTATTTCGAAAATTTAGAAATTGGACCCCATAAGTAAATAGGTAAAAAGAGTAAAGTAAAAATCTATCAACTAATAATTAACTACAGTCAATATTCTGGAATGTGGGTCACAAAGAGTCAGATAACACTGAAGCAATTTAGCATGCACACATGTATACTTTTAGTCTTATCATCTATCTAGCTAAACTATTTTTAAAATTTGAAAGTTTTCAGCTCTTCTTTTTAAAAATACTGAAGTATAATTGATTTACCATATTGTGTTAGTTTCGGTGTACAGCAAAGTGATTCAATTATATCTATATATATATTCAGGTTATTTTCCATTATAGCTTATTACAAGATATTGAACATAATTTCCTGTGCTGTAGAGTAAATCCTTGTTGCTTATTTTATATGTAGTGGTATGTATCTCTTAATTCAATACTCATAATATATCCCCCACCCCATTTCCCTTTTGGTAACCATAAGTTTGTTTTCCGTATCTGTGAGACTGTTTCCATTTTGTGAAAAAATTAATTTGTATTTTTTTTAGATTTCACATATATTAATACATGATGTGGTATAATATTCGTCTTTCTCTGACTTGCTTTACTCGGTATAATAATCTCTAGGTCCATCATGTTGTTGCAAATGACATGATTTCATTCCTTTTTATGGCTGAGTAACATCCCATGGTATACACACCACATTTTCTTTATCCATTCATTTGTTGATGGACACTTCGGTTGCTTCCGTGTCTTGGCTATTGTAAATAGTGCTGTAACATTGGGGTACACGTATCTTTTTGAATTGGAATTTTCCTCTTTCCTTGATATATGTCCAGGAGTGGGATTGCTGAGTCAGCCTGTAACTTTCTTTTCAGTTTTTTTAAGGAAGCTCCATACTGTACCAATTTACTGTTCTACCAGCAGTGTAAGAGGGTTCCATTTTTTTCTACACCCTCTCTAACATTTATTATTTTAGCTACACTATTTTAAATGGAATTTTATTGTAAATTATTTTCTATAACCTACAATTTTAAACTAAAAATGTATCATGACCGTTCCCCCTCATAATTAACTGGACTTACATGCTTTTGTAAGTTTTTATAGTGGTGAATATACTATTATTTAATCAACTACTTATTCTCATTTTTCATTGTTTTATTAACATTTCTGCTAGAAACACCCTTATACCTACAATTTTGCCCTTATCCATGACTTAATGTTTTTGATTATATCCAAACTGGGTTGCATGTGTCAGTGATGCTGCTTAATAAATATTCTTCTGATTGTTGAATGGAAGATTGAAAGGGCAGAGACTAAAGAAAGGCTCCCCAGAAGATACCAGGGCCTGAAAAAAGATGGTTTGAGAGAAGTTAGGGTTTCTCAGAGAAATGAAAGTGGAAGTGACTGAGGGTGTGAGGGAGCTAGATTCAAATTCTATGTAACTGCGGCTGGAAGCCAAATGAGGTGACGCCCCTGGGCCCAGCCAGGAAAGCGTCTTCCTCCTCCAATAACTACAAGAGGCATGAACACAATCCCTTTTATTGAAAGTGTCAAAGTGGAGCACTGGACTTTGGTCAAAGGAGCAGGGAATATTGCAAGAAGAGAGAGGAGGTCAGAGAGATAGCACAGGATCTCTGCCCCAGCTCCGCCTGCGAAAGGAAAAGTCATGAGTAAAACCAGAGATATTTTTTTCCCTAAAACTTTCAAGAGAGACACTGAGGCCGGAGCAGAATTGCCGCTGGAATATCCAAGGCCTTTACCAAGGACGGGGGTGGGGAAGAGATGCTGACACCACTGAGCCATGTGACACCGTGGGGTTTGGGTGCTTTCAGAACTTCAAAGAAAACACAGCCTTCTTTCGGTCTCAATGGCCCGTGTCATTCGTAAGACATTAAAGAGGGTGAGGGCTCCGTGGTGACGGAGAGGGCTGAGATGCCTTGTGTAGCCTTGCAGGTGCCCAGGCTGGGCAGGGAGAAGAGCGTTGGAGCTGAGTGGGTTGGCAGAGCGCTAGTTCGGGAGCAGGTGCAACGCAGTTCCTTTCAGGGACATCCAGGGATTATGAGGCGGGAAGGGTGAGAATGTGAGTGAAGTACTTGGACAGTTCTGTGTTCTAAGCCACCAAACACAGGTGCCTTGTGGACCGGAGCGTCAGGGCAGGGGCCCAACAGCGGGCACGTGGAGTGGGGGTGTTCCTGGAAATGACGGCCCACCTCTGTGTGGTGTGTGCACACAACCGTAGGTGGGGGAGAGGCACCTGGTGAGTCACTCGTCAGAAGCCCCTCGTGACTGACCAGAATCCAGAGGTTAGTTCTGGGAAAACTCAGCCTCTGTTTTCATTTTGAAGTGAGGGAGGGAAGCTGATTTCCCCTCCACCCCCATTCCCACTGCCCCCCACTCTAAGGGTGGATTCTTGCCCTTGGTTTTGAATCAGCTCTAATGAAGTCCACTCAGCACCCGCCTTCTCTTCAAATTAGAGCATCAGTGAGGGTGGAGAAGGAGAGGGAGGGGAACCTGGGGCCTGATCCACTGCTGAAGAGGGGTGTCTCTGAGTATAAGTAAATACATAGGGGGCTTGTGGAGAGACTGGGGTGTCAGGAGGGGGACAAATGCATTAAGTAAGGCAAACAACCTCTAGGGGTCTGAGTTGGTCCTAGAAAAAGCCTCGAAAGCCCAGAACCGGATGTGGTAGCTTCCTGTTTGACATTTCAACACAGCTCCACAAAGAGTAGCAATGCTTATCAGCCACAACTGTTTGCTTGAATTTATAGATTAATTGGGGGAGAATTGCAATCTTTAAAATATTAAGTGTTTGAAACTGCAACATTTAGTAATATTTTGGGATCAAGTAAGAGAAACCTGATTCAGTAGTGCAGACAATAATGGTTTAGGTTTCCCATACGATAAGCAGCCAGGAGGTGAGCAGTCCAGGGCTGCTGCAGCGACTGCACAATGTTTCTCATAAACAGAGAACAAGTTTGACTTCTATCTCTATATCTTGATTTTTCATCACTATGTTTATTGCTTCCATGTCACAAAATGACTGCAGCCACTCCAGGCATCATATCCGATTTCTATAAAGAAAAAGGAAGAAGAAAGACAGGTGATCCCTATTCCAAGAAAGCAAAACAGACAAGCAAACAATAACAACAAAAAAACTATTCCAGACACCTATTTACCTCTCATTGGCCAGAACTTTGTCAAAAAGTAAGCTTATCTGCAAGAAAGTTTAACAAAACACATTTCCATCCCTCTCTCTCTAAATTTTTGAGTTTGTTAGCAGAAAAAAAAAAAAAAAAAGATGGTGAATAGATCTCAAGCAGGTAGTTTGTAGATTTGCTATGTCCTCTGTCAACATTATATTTTTCAATTGTCTTCTTTTATGTTCTTCATAAATTTTTATTACTTTGACCTTCATATGTTTTACATATCTTTGTTAGATTTGTTCCTAGGAATCATACAATTTAATTGCTATTGTGTTATTTTCTTAAAAAATACATATTCAAATTAGTTTTGGTGTATGAATTCATTTTTGTATATTGATCTTACCAATTAGTTTTTTTAGTTTGTAGATTCTCTTGGGTCATCTGTAGAGAGGCAGACTGTTGTATCATTTGTGAAAATTGACTATTTCATTTACTTTTTCAATCTTTATAACATTTACTCTGCTACTCCCCTTTTCAGCCTTAATAAGTTAGGACCTCAAATACAATTTTGATTACAAGGAATTCTGGAGAGGTAAAGCTTCTAAGATTATACCATTCGGAAATTTTCTATTTTTTTGTTAGTTGTCATCTATGCAAGAGGGGTGGTTTGTATTAGGGTAGTAGCCATGGAGTTAAAGAAAAGGGACTAGATTGTTGAGCTATTTAGGAAACAGAGTCGTGAGGACTTGTTGATTGACTGCATTTGTGGGCCAAGGAAAAGGAAAGAACTGGCGAAAAAGAAATATTTTATTTTGACATAATTTCAGGATTGCAAAAACATTGTAAGAATAGTACAAGAATTCCTGAATATTCTTCACCAAGATCTCAAATGTCAATATTTTACTACGTTTGTTTTTTTCTCTCTCACTTAAAAGTAATTTGTGAATATATTTCCTTTTTACACCTAAATCCTTCAAGGTGTTTCCCCAAAAGCAAGGGTTTTTTTTTTGAAAACTAGAAATTAAAATTAACATTGCTACATAATTGAAATTAACATTGCTACAATATTATTATCTAATCCCCAGGGCTTATTCATATTTCTCCAATTGTTTCAATAATGTCCTTTATAGCGAAGAAAAAAAAAATTCAAGATCATGCATTGCATTTCATCTCCTCTCTCTCTAGTTTCCTTTACTCTGGAGCACTTTCTGAGTCTGTCTGTATTTCACGACCTTGACAGTTGTTAAGAATACCAGCATTATTTTGTAGAACAGCTCTCAGTTTGGGTTTGATTTCTCCTTGCAATTAGATCCAGGTTATGGACTTTCTGCCAGGATATTGCAGGCATGGTGCTGAGTTCTTTGCAGAGCATTACTTCAGGAGGTACTTCCTGTCAATTAGTCCTATTACTGGTAATGTCACATTTGATTCTTCAGTTCAGGTCATATCTGCTAAGTTTCTCCAGTAAAATAGTAAAGTTAACCACTTCATCTTTGTAATATATAGGTTTCTTGTGGGGAGACACTGAAACTGTGTTATTCCTCAAATGTTCACTTCAAAAATTATTACTGGGAAGGCTGCCAAATGGTGAGTTTCCTGTTCTATCATTCTATCTGCATTTGTTAGTTGACTTCCTTATATAAGAAAAAACTGTTCTTTTCTCCTATTTGTTTGTATATTCATTTATTTACATCAGCATGAACTTATGAATTCTGATTTGATCTAATCCTTTTCTGTCATTTTTTCTGATGCTCAAATTGTCCCGTATTTGAAAAGGGGGTCAGCTTTAACGTCTAGGTGTTAAACTTAAATAACTAACGGGTGAGGTTGCATTTAACTGAAACTAAAAAGAGGGGAAAATGTTTCCCACGGCAGCTTTAATTTGCAGCCTCTTGTTTTTTGTGAGCTTTATTTTACTTACATATGTTTATCTCTTTTGGTGAGTTGTCTGTTGATACCCCATGTTCATTCTCCTTATTGTTTAGGGATGTTAACTCTTTGTCTGACATAAACTTTACAAATTGCTGAGAGGATACAATAAACTAGGAACTTAATCAACAATACGTTACTTAATCCTCACAACAGCCCTCTGATACAGTATAATTTTCACTTTATAGATGAGAAAGCAAGAGACTTTAGAAATAGGACCCCATGCGTTAGCAACCCAGGAAAAGCCATGACTAAATCCAAGTCTGTGCAATACCAAAATTTCGACTCCTTTATTTCACATTCTGCATGCTGGGAAAACTTTAATTTTTTATAGAAACCTAGGAAATCTAAGGTCATCCTCAGAGTCCTCCTAAAGTTTAAATCACAAGAGCAGACATTGAAATTACAACTTAAATTCAGGTCTAGCACCTTAGCCTGAGACGTCTCGTTCGTTATATTGATGACCGGGTAGCACTCACACTGGTACATCACAGTGCATGTAAATAAATATACAAAATAGGTGTGTGCTCATATTCAGTCTTGTTGAGGATAAAATGACACCCGGCAGGCACCTAATGAACTTTATACACTTCATATAAATAACATGGGGGGTCGATGTAGAACACTGGCTGAGAAAAAGCAACCTGGGCAGGCCTTGAACTGTAACTCCAGGAAGCCACCCAGCCCCTTTACCTGGGACATAGAAGGTTCAAGAAGATGGTCTCTGAGACCCCTTCTGGTCCTGAATTCCTGGAATTCTGTTTCCTCATAATAGGCACTTCTTGATTTCCTTTTTGCTTACTTTCTTATTTTACCCTCTTTTTTTCTTGTTTTCCTTTTTCTCCTCTAATCAATATTAGGACTGACCGGGGTTTCACTTTGAAAAAAATCCTGTCCAGCCCTGTTACACCCTGACCAAAAGAGCCACAATTCGCTGGGGGCTGCTTTCCTGGATTCAAGGTCCCAGGAGCTCTGGTTTACAAATTATGGCAGAGGGACGAGAAGGCACCCGGGAACTCGCAACATCGTCATCTTTTCCGCTCCTCCGCGTATTGACTGTTTGCATGGCGCCCTCTTGTGTCCAGACTGAGTTATTTCACTGTCGAGTCCCAAGCATTTTTTTTCCCCCCACAAGAGGGAGCAATTCTAGGAAAAAAAACGAATCATAGAAATTTTACTAATAATAGTTTTACTGAGTTTCAAGAGAAAGGTACATTCTTAAAACTTGGCGTATCCAATTTGTTGAGTAGAAGGTCATTTAGAATAGTAGAAGAGAGTTTTAGTTACTAAACTGTTAATGAGCCCATTTGATACAGCAACAGAGGAAGCATCTATTCCTTCCTTGCTCATGCTCACAGCTCTTGGTGTGGATATCACCACGTGTGTGCAAATGTTTCATCTCATATTAGCCCCAAATATCTGGAGATATTATCTCTAGCCTTGGCCTTTCCTCTGTGGTGCAGTTGGCCTGCCCAAATTCTCCATATATGACCAATAGGCATAAGCATCCTGGGTGGGGTTTTGTGCTCAGTCATGTCCGACTCTTTGCCATCCTTTGGACTCTAGCCCTCCAGGCTCCTCAGGCCATGGGATTTTCCAGGTAAGAATACTGGAGTGGGTTGCCATTTCCTCCTCCAGGGGATCTTCCTGACCCAGGGATGGAACCCACATCTCCTGTGTCTACTGCATTGCAGGCAGATTCTTTACTGCTGAGCCACTGAGGAAGCCTTCAACTGAAGTCTCTCAGTCATGTTTGACTCTTTGCGACCCCATGGACTATAGCCTGCCAGGCTCCTCTGTCCATAGAATTTTCCAGGCAAGGATACTGGAGTGGGTTGCCATTTCCTTCTCCAATACACGTGCTAACTGTGTGCAGAACAGAACTTTTGATTCACCCGTGCCCCCCAAAACCTATTCTTCCCTCCACTCTTCCTCCCCCTTTGGCATCACCAACCTCTTAGTTCCACAGGTCGAGCGCCTGAGAATCCTTGATCCCTCTCTTTCTCACATCATACTTCTAATCCACTGGAATTCCTGTTAGGCCCACCTTCAAAATATATTCCAAATATAACTAGGTCTTACTGTTGACATGACTGCTGTCTTAGTCCAAGTTGCAACTTTCTTAGTGGTCGGCCTCCTCCTTCTCGCCCTGCTCCCCAACATTGCCCTACCATCTTCTTCTCAAACAACCAGAGCGATCCTAATCAGATCACTTGGAGTCAAAACTCCAAGTCAGATCACATTTCGCCTCTGTTCAGAACCCTCCAGGGACTTCCAGTCTCATTTAGAATTAAACTCAAAAGCCTTCCCATGGTCTATTCTCTGACCTTATCGTCCTCCATCCTCCCCAGTCCTCAGTCCCTTTCAGCTACACCGGCCTCCTTGCGGTTCCTTGGGTCTTTGCCCCTGCCCTTTCCTCTCTCTGGAATGGTCCATGTTGAGAGCTTTGTTCCCTCTTTTACTTCTGGCAGGTCTCTATTTAATTGTCACCTCCTCAACGCAGACTCTCCCAGCCATCTGGCCAAATGGAGCCACCTCTATATTCTCTATTCATTTGCCTTGATTGATTTTTCTTTTTAGTGCTTATCACCTGATAGTAGATTACATCTCTCTGTGCTCTTCATCTACCCTACCCTGACTACAGTGTAAGATTCTTGGCCATAGACTGTCTTGTTCCTTTCTGAACGAAATTCCTAGTTCTAAATACATAGTTCTGGAAATTTCCCAGTGATGCAGTAATAAGGACTTGATACTTTCACTGCCGAGGCCCAGGTCTGATCCCTGGTCAGGGAACTAAGATTCTCCCAAGCTGTATGGTATGGACAAAAGCAAACAAAAGCCACATAGCTTGTACACAATGATGAATGAAGGAATGGATTAATTATTGGTTTGAATTATGTGAAGCTGTTCAGTTCAGTTCTGTCTCTCAGTCATGTCCGACTCTTCGTGACCCCTTGGACTGCAGCACGCCAGGCCTCCCTGTCCATCACCAGCTCCCGGAGTTGACTCAAACTCATGCCCATTGAGTCGGTGATGCCATCCAACCATCTCATCCTCTGTCGTCCCCTTCTCCTCCTGCCCTCAATCTTTCCCAGCATCAGGGTCTTTTCAAATGAGTCAGCTTTTTGCATCAGGTGGCCAAAGTATTGGAGTTTCAGCTTCCACATCAGAAACTGTTGACATTCTAAACATTCTGGCTTACACAAATAAGAATTCAGGAAGTGCATCTTCACGACATATATTATTTCCATTTTATAGGTGATGAAACTGAAGCTCAATGAAGTAAAGTGACTTCCTCATGTGTGATATTGGGATAATAAGTAATATATGTTTTTGGTGTTCATCCCCTGTTCCTGACACAGAACTTCTAAAATCCTTGAAACTTCCCAAGTGATAGGAGAGTCTTGTGTTATTCAGTGACAAGCCTCTTTCAGCCATGAGTTTAGTCGCTCAGTCATGTCCGACTCTTTGTGACCCCATGGACTGTAGCCCACCAGGCTCCTCTGTCCATGGGATTCTCCAGGCAAGAATACTGGACTAGGTTGCCATGCCCTCTTCCAGGGGATGTTCCCAGTCCAGGGATCAAACCCAGGTCTCTCACATTGCAGGCAGATTCTTTACTGTCTGAGCCACCAGGGAAGTCCAAGAATACTGGAGTGGGTAGTCCGTCCCTTCTCCAGGGGAACTTCCTGACCCAGGGATTGAACCAGGGTCTCCTGCATGGCAGATGGATTCTTTACCAGCTGAGCTACCTGGGAAGCCCCCTTTCCACCATACTGGAGCTTGTATGAGATGGCTGGTGACTGGAAGCCCCTGGTAGCTTCAGAATACAGAGTGGTTGCCAGGGGAACCAACCATGTGATTAGAGGGTTAGAAGTTTCAGCCCCCCACCCCCACCCCCTCTGACCTCTGGGGAGGGGCGAAAGGTTTACATTAGTTACCAATGACTCATGGATCAATCATGCCTATGTAATGGCATCTTCATTAAAAACCTCAAGTGAAAGTGTTTGGAGAGCTTCGAGATTGGCAAACATATCCATGTGCCAGGAGGTTAGTGCTACCCAAACTCCATGAGGACAGAAATTTCTACACTCAGGGACCTTTCCAGACCCTTCACCCTAGGACCTCTT
Organism: Okapia johnstoni; assembly: GCA_024291935.2. NCBI lineage: Eukaryota > Metazoa > Chordata > Mammalia > Artiodactyla > Giraffidae > Okapia > Okapia johnstoni. Next base: position 30,705,830 of record CM044326.1, read on the forward strand.
CATCTGTTTTTTTATTTGTATCCTTTATAATATCCTTTAGTATAAAATGGCAGTAGTAAGTAAAGTGTTTCCTGGGGTTCTGCAAGATATTATAGCAAATTATTGTACCTGAGGAGGGCGTCATGGGAACCCCTGATTTTCAGCCAAATCAGAGAGAAATAGGGGTAACCTGGGACCCACTAGTGATTGGATTCTGAAGTGGGAGACAGTCTTGTGGGCCTGAGCCCTTAACCTGCGGGTCTCACTAACTCTGGGTTGTTAGTGTCAGAATGAATTCAACTGTAGAACACCTAGCTGAATGCCACAGAGAACTGAAGAATTATTTCATGTGAAAACCTTACACACTTGTCGGAAGTGTTGTGAGTAGAGAAACAGTCTTCCTTTACTTCGTCAAATAAAGAAAGGAATGAGAGGCAGACTTGGAGCTTTTCATTTCTTTCAACACTTACGGGGTTCTGGACACTGTGATAGGTTTGGGGTGCCATTGAGAAGAAGGTCCTGCCCTCCCTGCTCCCATCTCATCTCGCCTGCCTTTGTGGCTGTAGGGTCTTCTGTCCGCTCTGATTGGCAGGAGTAGGCAGGGCGCTGTGTATGCCGAGCAACGTCAGGGCTCTGCAGAAGGGCCAGTGCCCGGACCGTGCGGACTGCTCCTCGCTGCCTCTGCGACTCCGGGCGCCCAGGGGCCCAGCCCGCGGTGGGCTCGGCCCGCTCCCTCTGGTCGCGGAGGACATGTGAAGCCCCGTGCTCTTGGCTCTCTGTCCGTTCCCAGTATCCTCTTCAATGCTAGGGAGCTGGACGGCCACACAGGCCACCCAGGGCGTTTCTGATCCATCCTAAGGGGGTATGGATGGGAAACCACCCTGATCCCCCAGTTCTTTTGTTTCTTTTTTTCAAATAAATAGCTAGCAGCTCTTTATTGTCTCCTATTAAGTAAAAATGAAAAGTTGCTTTCCCTGAAAAGGATTTTTAAGAAATTTAATGTTTAAGTTATATTACCTTTTTTCAAAAACTTATAGTTGCAAAAGTTCTTATTACTATGTATTGGATCCCCTGGTTCTTCTATGCTCAGTAAACATACATGTCTGAAAGTGGGAAGGGGGCAGGCTGACCTGCATCACCTTGACGACAAAGGATGATTGGCGTCGGAAGACATTTTCCGAGCTGATTAAATGTGCGTGAAACTTTTCTCCTCCAGACTGCTACCTGACTGAGTCACCATGGGAAGAGCGGGCCGTAGAAGGGAAGAGGGAAATGAGAAACCACGTCACGGCCTTTTCCTGTTAGCCCCTTTCCAAGCTCTCCTTAAATTTTCAGTTTCTCTCCTTAGTCATTTTCCCTAGCTAACATTTTGTTTCAAAATTAGCTAGAAAAATTCTGTTTTTCCTCTAGCATTTTGCTTATCCTGTAGTTTATTGAGCTCTAGGGAATTTATGCTCTATAAATAAATAAAGGTATTATTACAACGCAGCTCTATTCAGAGCGTTAGTTGAAGGAGAACAGTGACATTTTTCTTTATTTGCTTAGAAATGTGTTGCAGTCACAGTAGCTCTCCTCCTGCCTTGGATTAATGGCATAATTATTCACACTGGGCAACAGGGATGGAATGAGTTTGAACTTGGCGTGAATTAATACACTAAAATATGCCTCCTGTTCTCTCTTATTGCCTAATTAATTCTGAATTCTGAAATTCCCTTTGAGTTACCCAAAAAGCATGGTCACTGGATTCTGGTGCAATTATTCTTTCTTTGCAATAAAAATCAAGTGATTTGATAATTATGGGCTGTTTTGAAAAAGAGTATTTCAAACATCCTGGGAGGGAGAGAGCCAACATCATAAGGGAACTTTCTGGAGGTTTTCTATTGTGAAGAACCTGTGTGTGCTGGGTGTGTAAGAGGCTGAACTTGGCGTAAGCCAGCCCCTTCTCCCTTGCTCTTTCTTCCACTCTGTGGGGATGTATAAGTGGATCCAAGACTAGGATTCTGCCTAGTATCTTGGATTGACTTTCTTCCTGAAGTTTTCTACAGAGATTAAGATCCCAAGAATTAGATTCAGGACTTGAAGGAGAGGCCAGAGCTGTAAGGTCTCAGTCAACCATTATTAGGACTTTGAAATGGCATAGAGGGCACTTGAACAGCAATTTAAATTATTTTTCATTCTTTGTCTATGACAGGATCCTCAAGGGACTAGGGGGAAGAGAATAATTGGCATTGAGGGATTTAATTATTTATTATATTGTGTAATATCAATATAAAATGTAAACAATATGAATATAAAATCTGGCAATATTCATCACTCACCTGAGCATGAAGTTACTTATCATATTCCCTTGAAATGATGGCTTCCTACTGGACTTTCCCACCAACATATAAACCTTATCTATTATTTCTTATGTGGAAAACAAAATAAAACAGAATTTCCTAAACCTCTCAACTGATTCCAGTTACCTCTCCATGTCTCTGATTCTGTTTATGGAAAATTTATTTTTAAAACGTCATTTATACTTCTGGCTCCCAGTTCTCACCTCCTATTCTATTCAATTCTTGTCAATTCATTTTTCCACAATTCACTAAGCTCGCCTTTGTCAAAGTCATCAACGTTCTTCCTCCCACTAAATTTAATGTCATTTCTGTCTTTTTCTTTCCTGTACCCTCAGGTTTATTTGACATCACAGACTTTGCCTGTTTTCATAAGGCATTTAAAAAAATTTTAACTTGGGATAGCTCTTTTGTGACTTTCCTCCGACATCTTTGTCTGTGGCTTTTCAGTCTGTTTTCCTGGCCTCTTCTCTTCCCCAGGCTTAGCCTTTTTCTTTACGTATACTCACTTCCTAAATGATGTCATTGAATTCTATGGCCTTAAATACATTACTTGTACATTGACGACTCCCATATCATCAACTCTTTCTACAATAGCAAATAACTCCAACATCTCAATGCCTTACAATAAACATGTGTTTCTTGTTAATGTTATATGAAGGCTGCGGGTCAGCCATGGCTCTGCTTGACTTGGCTGGACTCAGTGTGACTTTGGAGAAGGCAATGGCGGCCTACTCTAGTACTCTTGCCTGGAAAATCCCATGGACGGAGGAGCCTGGTAGGCTACGGTCCATTGGGTCTCAAAGAGTTAGACGTGACTTCACTTTCACTTTTCACTTTCATGCATTGGAGCAGGAAATGGCAACCCACTCCAGCGTTCTTGCCTGGAGAATCCCACGGACAGAGGAGCCTGGTGTGCTGCCGTCTATGGGGTTGCACAGAGTCGGACACGACTGACGCAACTCAGCAGCAGCAGCAGCAGTGTGACTTCTCATTTCAGGTTGAATAGTCCTTTTCTGGACTGTGTTGTTCTTATGGTGGAGGGCAGAGGTAGAGACAGCAACACAAACCATGAGATCATATTTAAAGCTTTGGCTCAGACATGCCCATGCCCTTTTGTGACCAAATCATATCTGTATCCAAATATGTAAGGTGGAGATATATTTTCCCTGCCAAGGGCGCACAGATAACTCTCTTGACAGAAAGAGAGTGAGGATAAACCATCCTCTTAGAAGACAGGAGCGAGTAGTGAAGAACGATAATTCCATCCACCGAGAACCGTCTCCTATACATTTACTTCCCTCCTGAATACATCACCTTCTTGCCCACAGGGAGATTAGTCTAAGGGTGGTTTTGCATTTCAAATAGTCACAGGCTGGCAGCACTTCTGACAGTATAACTCTCTCAGGTGCTTTGTTGTGCTTGTTTAATCACCAAGTCCCCTACCTGTGAACCTTCTAGTTGCGAACTTTCAAACACGCATTCACATGTCTAGTCACGTAAGTTAGCTCATGTGTCTGACGTGGTACATTGTCAAGGGCATGCATCCTGTACAATGGCTGTGCTTTTGTGTATTTTACTGTACAGGACTGTCTAGACTACAGTAGTACAGTATCTTTAGTTCAAACCTAGGATATCCAGAACCAAGCATAACAGCAGCGGCATATAGCCAATTGTGTTAGTTGGGTACCTAGGCTAACACTGGTGAACTTAGAAACAAACTGGACTTATGAATGTGCTCTCAGAACTCATTTTATGCAGAGCACTTACTGTATTTGATTCTGGTTGGATCCGTGTTCCAATAGACACAGCCACTATTTTCTTCAAGGCATCTCTCTCTCTCAACGAGATTATAGGTACTTTGAGCATATCATGCTTCCATGGGAACATACTCTTGATCTCTTTCCCTGAACCATATGTTCCAATGGGAAAAAATTACCAGGATCCACTTTAATCGCATCAGAAATCTTAACGTCAGTCTACTGGCAACACCTTTGGTTTGGTCTTTGTCCTATGATATAGCATTAAAAGATCTTCTTATTCCAAAGAATATCCTACTCAGTTTAATCTTTTACAGGTGGGAGGTGAGCATGGTTTCATTTTCCAACCTCAAGGACCCAGAATTTTTGAGCTTTCTACTTTGATTTTTAATCCATTGAAACAGGCAAATTCTCTCTGAGCCCATTTCTTACTCATGTTACCAGAGTTCCCTCTTTCAATTTGTTTGCCCATATACAGCAATTTGGGGCTACCAGGTGGTTCAACAGTAAAGAATCCATCTGCCAAAGCAGGAGATGCAGGTTTGATCCCTGGGTCAGGAAGATCCCCTGGAGAAGGAAATGGCAACCCACTCCTGTATTTTCGCCTGGGAAATCCCATGGACAGAGGAGGCTGGTGGGCTACAGTCCATGGGGTCACATAAGAGTCAGGCACAATGTAATGATTAAACAACAAACAGTACAACAATTCCATTAGAAACTTAGAAATCAAACCTTTCACCACTGCCTTTCTTGGGTCTCGTTCTTTGTAGCCTCCTCTAAGACTCCTATAAGCAGAGTCTACATGGATGTATCACCCACTTTCCTTCATTTCCGTATGATGTGATCCTCAAATAGTAAGACCTGGGAAATATCAATATATCAATGAAACACCGAACATCTCTGTCACCTTTATTTTCAGACTTTCTCGATCAGCACTCCCAGCCTCTTCCTCTAGGCAGCAGCTCCTCGCTGCCTTACAGAGCAGGAGCCCAAGCAGGTACTCGAAGCTTAATTGATCTGGATGTTTGGAATCAAACTTCATTAGCTCAAATTACTTCAGTTTGCCTAATTTGTTTCCCTATGTGAGCTCTGATAAGCTTGGTTTAACATCTTCTAAACTGTGGTGTTTATCATCATCAATGCCTACTCAAATTACCCCTGCGGAGTAATGGACCAGGAGAAAAATGGTTTAAAGGTGTAGCTATTTCGTGTGGATCTTTCTACACACATGCATGGAATGTGAAATTCAAGACACAAAAGAAGTGTATTTACTTCCACAGGACAACTTTACTTTTAAAAAATGAAAAGCAGTCAGAAAAATTCTTTCAATCATTAATAATTTGGTTAAGGGTTTTAAATTCCATGAATTGTGAGGTTTTTTTCCTACATGTCGATAGGGATAAATCCATTATGTTTTTCTTCCAATCTGTTAAGAGACTTTCGATTAACCTGGGCATGTTTATGTGTTTACAAATAGAGATATTTGTGCTTGTGGGCAAAGTATCTGTCTGAAAAGAGGTGTGTCTCCCTAAGAATGATGACTGATCCATTCCAAGTGCAGAGACACTTTAAGTATTGTTGAAAGTCCTATCTAGTGTCTGGAAGGAACCAGAAGCAATGGTTTTTCTAAGGAAGGGTGCTGAAGGGAAGAATTTCTTCTATACTCCTATGTTTAATCCCACATATTATCTTTTCCAAAAATTAAAAACAAAAAAAAGATGCATTGGCAGTAACAATCCTAGATAATCAGTTTTCCCTTGGTGCTTAGGCTTGTTAGCTGTACCACATATACAGCTTCTATATCCCTAGAAATCCAGGTACCTCAATTCCAGCACATTGTAACAGTAGACAGGTAGGTGTTTCAGAGTTGTATCGACAGTCTGTCCATTTGTTCTTTCTCAAGCACAGACATTGGAAGGGAGAAAATGTGGCCATCACTGAGAATACAGAGACCTACTTTAACATCATCACACTTATCTCAGTAATTTTGTGTCCTTCTCCTAGAACCTGGGACATACAGGTTCATTCTGTGCAAATGCTGATGGAAGTTATGGGCTCCCGGTCAGGTTTATGGTCTCTCTTTTACACCATCCGGATAATCTTTCTGTGTCGATAAAAATCCGCATTTCCTTGCACTCCATGGGTGTACCCACTTACACTAGAAATGGACAAAAATAGGAAACTCAGATAATTAGGCACATTGCTTATTTTTAGAGTTATGTAAATAATTGTATTAATTCTGGACTTGGCTTGTATACCAGGTACCCCTAGATGGACTATATGGGAATATAAGTGATGTCGGGGGTGATTATGGTCACAATGACATGCATATTGTGGCTTGGCTGGCTTGATAGCCCTCACCAATGGAAATTAGAAACATCTGTCTCTCCACCCCCTTTCAAGCCTCCACCCATAGCTTCTATCTTAAGGAGCTCCCAGGGGGCACAGTTCTCTTAAGAATCAATCTTGGAGATGATGCCGACTGTCCAGTGTGATGGGTGAACTGCTTTCACGCCTCAGGGAACCCTCTGTGTTTCATTCATTCCAAGCCTCTGTCCAGGCACTTCTGGACAATAGGCACAGCCCTGGGGCTCCCACCTGCTCAGGAAATGCTGACTGCCCTCCTTGCCAGCCCTTGCTGCTACATCACATGGTCAATGGACAGGGAAACAGCTACCCTCTTGCTTGGGTTTGACCCTTGGGTCCCTCAGCAAAGTTGCATAGGCTCAGGGTTGCCATAGTGCTTTTACTTTTTTAAAAACTGCCTTATTGAGCTATAATTCATATACTATACAATTTGCCCATGTAAAGTTCAATTTTTTTGCCTATTATTTTTTTCACATTAAAATTACTTTTTTAATTGAAGGATAGTTGCTTTACAGAATTATGTTGGTTTCTGCCAAACATCAACATGAATCAGCCATAGGTATACCTATGTCCCCTCTGTATGTAAAACAATTTTCCATCTCAACAACATTTAAGGGTATGATTCAGTGACATTGATTACACTCTAAATTTTATGCAACTGTCACCACCATCTATTTCCAAAACTTTAAAGTCATTCCAAGCAAAAACTCTAAACTATTCTAAACTATTAAAAAATAACTATTTCTCCCTCCCCTATCCCCTGTTAACCTTTAATCTATTGTCTGTCTCTATGGATTTGCTTATTCCAGGTACTTCATGTAAGTGGAATAATACAATATTTATCCTTTTGTGTCTGCGCTCTTTGATTTAGTATGATATTTTCAAGGTTCATGTAGTTTATCACAGGTACCAGAGCTTCATTCCTTTTTATGATTGAATGCTATTCCGTTATATGGACATACCACATTTCATTTATCCATTCATCTGTTGAAGGACACTTCAGTTATTTCTACCTTTGGTTATTGTGAATAATGCTGCTGTGAACATTGGTGTACAAATGTCTGTTTCAATCCTTGCTTGCAGTTCCTCTGGGTATATGCTTAGGACAGGAACGCTGGATCATATGGTTATTCTATATTTAGCTTTTTGAGGAACTGCCAAACAGTTTTCCACAGCAGTTGCACTATTGTATATTCCTACCAGTAATGCATGAGGGTCAATGCTTTTGCTTTTATACAAACAATATTCCCCATCCTGTGACCTCTCTCCACTCTACAGTGTCCTTCCTCAAAGGCTCATGTGGCAGGATCAGACCTGGAAACCAGGGCTCTTGACTCCCCATTCAGTGCATAATCAGATTGGAATATCATCTTTGGATGATATCCACTGTACCCTTCAGCTCTCATTGTTTGGGGGTGGTTTCTATCCCTGAAGATTCCAACCTGGCTTGTGATTTCACCCAGGACCTCCGGGTGTGGGTTGGAAAGGAGTCCTTGCCCGACGTGGGGAATAATCCATCTAGACCATCTCCCCTTGTCTCTGTATCTTGCTCCTCTCTGTTTTTTCCTTGTTAAAATCTTCACCCTTTTCCTTTGCTCCCAGCATCCTTTACCTTAGCTGTGTTGTCGCTGTTGCATTGGGCTCTCTTCTCTCCCCCCAGAGCCCCACTGCGCAGATCAATCAGGAGCTCAGCCTGACTCCCCATCCTTGTGCTAGGGGACTCCACCCAGGAAGGCTGAGATTCGCTAGCTTGGCCACGTATCAAGGAGAGAAACATGGATGAGCACAGAACAGGCTTTTGGGTTCAGTGGCCCTAAGATACCTTCCACCCCTCAGAATCCATAAACCTCTATAACTCTATTCATAACAAGAAAATATACTTCCATGTGGCATTGAACCAAATTAGAAGAAATTCTTTGGCAGGGGACAGGCTTGGGTGTAGCTTGATTAATTAGGGGCCTATATCATGCATTGCAGTATACCTTCACTGCTCTTGCTGTGGTTGTACATTAGCATTCAGCTGTTGCAGAGATTTAAATAGTACCTGTTTCCCTGAAGGCAAACTTCAAGATCCATTCATTTGCTGTGGGCTAATATTTTTCCCAGGGGATAAAGTGCTAGACTGTCAGCCCCTGGACTTGCAGAGATTGCGTTTACACAGTACAAGCAGAGCCTAAGGCAGTTTCCTTGCCCTTGTTTTTCTCTGTACCCTCCTGGGAAGGAGTTTTACACTTCTCATGCTTCCACTGTTTGATGGGAATGAGGGTGATGTGGTCTTTGCTCTTCTGGGAAAACTTCACATAGAAGACAATGGGACATCCATTTCTGTATCAACCTTGCTCTTGTTAAGGAAAAAAAAAATGCAGGGACTTCTCTGGCAGTCCAGTGGTTAAGACTTTGCACTCCTATTGCAGGGGGCATGGGTTTTGTCCCTGGTCAGGGAACTAAGATCCCACATGCCTCACGGTGTGGCCCTAAAAAGAATTTTTTTTAAAAAGAAAAAAGGAATCAGGTCACTGAGATTTTTTTTTTTGGTCAAGTAAGAGAAGGCGTAAGGCTGGAAAGTGTAAGCAGCAATGGCAGGACTCCACATTCGCAGGGCCTCATACATGTTAGAGCCTTTTTATACTTAGTCATTTATTTCATCATACATCCATCTTGAGTGGTTTTGGCAGGACAAAACCTGTTATCCCTATCTGTGTGAAAAGCATGTGTTATTTTAGCAAACAAGTACTGGGTACTGACTAAGGTTTTCTTTCTAATATTTATGGATTGCTTACTATATGCTAGGTAGGTGCTACTTGGTATTTCATCTAATGTCCAAAGTGATCCTGTGAAATAGATCCTACTATTAACCCTATCGGACAGATGAAGAAATGGAAGCACAGAAAAGTGATGTGCCTTACCCAGGATGTTAGTAAATGGCAGAACTAAGATCCAGATTGTGGGGTCTGACTCCAGAACCTGGGTCATGGGCTGTTCTGCTTCATTTGACAAATTCACGCTATGAATTTCATGAGCAAATAGTTATTCGTTGCACTTGAGAAATGCTGTGAAGGAAAAGGATGACGTACTGTGAGGAAATGAAATAAGAGTGCTAACTTAGTCTGGGGAATAAGGAAAAGCTTCCTCAGGAAAGTAACACTTGAGTGGAGGCCTGAAAGGGCAGCAGCAAGACAGGTGAGGGGAGGAGAGGTGGCCAGACAATGAGAAAAGCCCAGACAAAGGCTGAGCGGAGGAAGCAGGCTGGTTCTTTGAGGGACCTGAAAGAGCCTGGCTTCTTTGCTGAGTAATAAATATGGGGGAGCGGGAAGAGATGAGGTTGAAGAGATACAGCCAGAGATGACTTTGTAGTCCATAGTAAGGATTCTGCTGGGTCTCAGCGCAGGCCATCAACCTACTGGACTTATCAAGTTCACTGTGGCTGCTGTGGGGAGATATGGGCCAAACGCAGAGGTAGGGAGAGTGGTCAGGAGACTGTTACAGTTCCTGCTGGTGAAAGGCTGGAGATGGAGAGAAATAAGTGGGTCAGGGGGCCTTTAGAAGGTAAAGTCTCAGTGACTGTCAGCAGGAAGGATGGATTGTAAGGAAATATTTTTACAAGGCATTCCTTCACCAAGTAATCCAGTGCTAAAGTCATTCATTTTTCATTTGGGAGTGATATTAAATTCTGATGAGAGTAAAGGTGGAATGGATTAAGATATAGCCCATGTAGAATCTCTCTTCTAGTGCTATTATGTCTTCAAAAGGAAGGAGATATATTTTCCACACTTGTAGAGACTCTGAAAATATTCTTTCTGGGGGTGGGGAGGGATCAGGGAATCCTGTAGGTGTTTGGAGGATACAGTAAAAAGGGAAGAAGCTTTGTAACTGTGTGTTGGTGTGTGTGTCTCTGAGTGTGTGTGTGATGTATTGGAAGCCAATTTGTGAAAATCAGATCACAGAGCTCCTGAGAACAGTTCCAGGCAGTGTTTCTAGGATGTTGCAAGAGCCCATATGAAAGGAAAGAAATCAACTGCTTGCTTGAACTTAAAGGATGCGCTTTAAAAAATTTACTTGAATTTACTAGATATTTTGTCATTGAGTGGATATAACCTGGTCTAATTTTGTCCTAACTTGGCACCCAGCTATTATTACATCCTGGCTAGTGATAAAGTGGATCATCTTCTATAGTTTTCCAATAGTCTCACATTTGAGGTTGCTTTGAGCATTTCCTTCCAAGCAGTAAAATGTCATTGGTTGCAGGTCCTAGAACTATCCTGACTTTTATTTGTCCTCTCCTTGTGGTAGTGATAATAGCTATAGAATAAGCCTAAAATAGCACATTCTGCAGGGAGATGCTGCCACATTTCTGTGAAAACCACCTAAGTTTGAAGGTTTTGGTTCTGCCAAGTGACTACTTATTTGATAAACTAGAAAGGGAGGCAAGTCATTGCCTCAAAAAAAAGTGCAAGTGGGTGTCAAGGTTTTTGTCACCAAGCTGTTGCTTCTTGAATGGTGTTGTTTCCATGTGTGAGAGGAGCTGACCCATGAGACAAGAGAGGTTGCTTTGAACTTCACTACATTAGGCCATGACACAGAACCCAAGATGAACAAACACATCACACAGCCCATAGTGCCCACCCAACACCTTGAAATCACTTTGTTGAAAGAATCCTTCATTGTGAAATTTCTCCATGAAATGTGATCTGCTCGATTCCATAATAAATCACCCTGTACTTTTTCAGCGGACAATATTTACTTGATTTGAATAAATGGTTAGTGACAGGCATAAGGAAGCTCCTCGTTAAAGTGCATCAATTGATTAATGACTTGGGCCAGAATCATGTTACAGCTCTTGGCTGCATTATTAGTCATTTCACAATAATGGCTTCTTGTCACTTTACAATGCAATTTCCTTTATGGAAACTCAGTTATAGTCACATGAATTTGGAAAGGTTAGCTAGCAAGTATGTGACTCTACTTGCTCTGTGACCATACAGTGACTTTGGCTTTGCAGGAAAAATTTATGAAGCGCTTGGACAGGGTGCCCTTAGGAACAATCCCCAGTGATGTGTAGAATAATAGAGCTGCGTAAATCTTTAGATCATTTCCTGCCAAAGCCCTTAATGTTACAGAGGAGGAAACTGAGGTACAGAAGAGACGTCAGGGCTGCCCACCCTGTGTCAGCATATTTCCCAGATGACTCTGCTGTGCCTTGTACTGAGCTAGGTGCTGGGAAGATACATGGCTTTGGTCTTAAGTCTACCCTCTAGCGGGGGAGATAAAACTGAACACAAGCATTCGAAGATAGCATATGGCAATATAGTAAGCAGAAGCAAGTGTGGCCCAGGTTGAGTTTTATAGCCGTGCTCCGCATGAGGGTCATTCCACGTGCCAGGGTGGAAAATGGAGCAAGTTCTGAGGCTGAGCAGAGCAGTGAGACCATCATCCCATCGTGCAACACAAAGCTGGGCCATGTGTGGCTTCAGTCTGGGTCACGTATGCAAAACCGTTGGCAGAGTCAGAGATTCACACTTGGAAACAGTGTGACTGTAAGATCAGAGAAACCTGAAGTTCCTTCCACACGGGATTTTCTTCCTCTTCACTCTGGAAATGTCTTTACAAATGGAAGATTGGTACAGTACCCTAATTAAGAGCATTGGTTAGAAGGCCAGAAGGACATAGATAGGAGTCCCAGCCCTGCCACTTTGTTACTGTATGACTTTGACCAAATTATCTCACTTGAGTTTATTTCCTCATCTGTAAATACAAATAATAATTAATGACTGCCTCACATAATTTTGTGAAGAGCAACTGAGATAATGCATAATGCACAGCCCCATGTCTGATACAGAGCTATGCTTATTATGGGGATCCATTATTAATATACCCAACTCAACTACGCTGTTTCCTCATTTGCTGCTAGCAATTAGAGAGAGGAGAGAGAGAGTGTGTGCATGTATGTGCTTCCATACACCATGTTCTGGCTATGTTAGCCATCAAGGAGAGAAATCTGGATGTGAAATCCAACTGATTTTATAGTGAATAGCTCTTTAAATGGCCCCAAACAGCAAATGATGTTAAGGTGGAAACAAGGAACAAGGAAACCATTTGTAAGTGGTCCTGTCAGTTGTTAGATTTTTACCAATCAATTTCTTTTTTCAGGCACAGAGGAAGCCTATGTTTCCCAGACTCTCACTGGTGAGCTCAGACAATGTGACACATTCTGTCCAATAAGATGTGGGAAGGAGTGATGTGCTCCATTTCCAAGCTGAACATAAAACCATTCGTGTGATCCCCTACTTCCTCCACTCTTAATTCTTCTCCCACGGTCTCATGTTCAGGTGGAATAACTACTGTATAACTACTAACTGGAAAGGACACACATCCCTGGGTCACTGCTTGTAGGGGTCTCAACTCCACAACCATGTTAACATTCAGTGAACCATCACATTGCTGAAGGAACTTAGAATACATTACCTAGATTATTTATTCTCAATGAGCCATTCATGGTCAGTCATTCAGTAGCATTCTTCATACTTTTGCTAACTTTTTATCCATTTGTGCCTACCAGTGAACATTCAAATTCCTTTCTTCTGTAGTAATTCAGAATTATTTAAGGTAGATGATGAGTAAATATTTTCATTGGGGTTAAATAGTGATCTTTTGTGGTTATTCATTTACTCCTTAAACTCAGATTAGATTTGCCTTTTCACCATTAAGTATTATATTGGTTGTGAGTTTGTCATAAATAGCTGTTATAATATTGACATGCATCCCCTCTATACCCATTTGGTAAGAATTTTTATCATGAATAGATTTTGAATTTTATCAGATGCTTTTTGGTATCTATTGAGATGATCATGTGTTTTTTATCTTTTCTTTTGTTGATGTGGTATATCACATTGACTGATCTGCATATGTTGAACTATCCTTTTGACCCTGTGATGAATTCAACTTAGTCATGGTATATGATCTTTTTTATATGTTGTTGGATTTGGTTTGCTAACATTTTTGTTGAGAATTTTGCATCTAGATTCATCAGAAATACTGATCTATAATTTTCTTTTTTGGTAGTGCCTTTGTCTGATTTTGGTATCAGATAACTTCATAGATTGTCTTTGGGAGTGTTCCCTCTTCTTCAATCATTTGGAAGAGTTTCAGAAGGATCAGTAGAAGTTCTTTTTTGTGTGTTTGGTAGAATTTACCTATGAAGCCATCTGGTCCTAGACTTTTGTTTGTAGGGAGGTTTTTATTTATTATTTTTATTATTACAGATTCTATTTAACTTTTGATAAATCTTCAAATGATCTATTTTCTCTTGATTAAGTTTTGGTGGACTACATGTTTCTGGAAATGTGTCCATTTCTTCTAATTTATTGAATTTACTGGATTATAATTGTCAGATTAGATTTGGGAATGATTAGAATCGATGTCAAAGAAGGTTTTATCTCATCCTCCAAACCCACTTCCAGTATTGAGTAAATGAGGAAGCTGCAGTAGTTTTCAGTTGTCTAGGATAACCTAGCTCACTGGTGGAAGCATGGGGATGTGACTTTTCAGCTCAGTGCTCTTCCTACTGCCGAGTGCTCCCTCCAGTCATCTCATGGGGTCAGGAGGAAGTCAGACACAAAGGGTAAGTTCTGTAAGGGAGAAAGTGCCAGGATGCATCAGGAGAGCAAAGTAGACTCTTTAGGGAGAGGGGTATAGAATTTGCAGGTAAAGGCAACAAACAGGAGGGGAGATATACAGCTAGATTTGCAGGAATGGAGGGGCAGCTTCATATAACTTCATTCTTGCTAAGGCCTAAATTTGTTGTGGCACATGACATGTTCCAAACACAGCAGAAACAATATCACATGTCCCATAAACTCTTCTACAGTGTGACCTTATTATCTCCCATCAAGAGATGGTGTCTAAGTCCCCCGCCTTGACTCTGCTCGGCCAGTGACTTTCTAATGATGAACAAAATGTGTCTGAAGTGATATGTGTGACTTGCAAGGCTAAGTGCAAAAAAGCCATGCAGCTTTTGTCCAGTTCTCTTGGAATACTTGCTGATGGAATAGCCAACCTCCACATAGGAAATATAGCCACCCTGAGCCCATCATATATATATGTGATATACATACATGTGTGTGTGTGTGTGTGTGTGTGTGTGTGTGTGTGTGTGTGTGTGTCCACCTGAGCTAGTGGAGGTGATGGAATTCCAGTTGAGCTATTTTAATCTTAAAAGATGATGCTGTGAAAGTGCTGCACTCAATATGCCAGCAAACTTGGAAAAGTCAGCACTGGCCACAGGACTGGAAAAAGTCAGTTTTCACTCCAATCCCAAAGAAAGGCATTGCCAAAGAATGTTCAAACTACTGCACAATTGCACTCATCTCAACAGTAGCAAAGTAATGCTTAAAATTCTCCAAGCAAGACTTCAACAGTACATGAACCGAGAACTTCCAGATGTTCAAGCTGGATTTAGAAAAGGCAGAAATACCAGAGATCAAATTGCCAACATTCGTTGGATCATAGAAAAAGCAAGATAATTCCAAAAAAAAACATCTACTTCTGCCTTATTGACTCTGCCAAAGCCTTTGACTGTGTGGATCACAGCAAACTGTGGAAAACTCTTAAAGAGATGGGAATAACAGACTGCCTTACTTGCCTCCTGAGAAATCTGTATGCAGGTTGAGAAGCAACAGTTAGAACCGGACATGGAACAACCGACTGGTTCCAAATTGGGAATAGAATACATAAAGGCTGTATATTGTCACCCTGTTTATTTAACTTAAATGCAGAGTACATCATGCAAAATGCCAGACTGGATGAAATCAAGATTGCCAGGAGAAATATCAATAATCTCACATATGCAGATGACACCACCCTTATGGCAGAAATCAAAGAGGAACTAAAGAGCCTCTTGATGAAAGTGAAAGAGGAGGGTGAAAAAGTTGGCTTTAAAGTCAACATTCAAAAAATGAAGATCATGGCATCTGGTCTCATCACTTCATGGCAAATAGATGGGGAAACAGTGAGAGACTTTATTGTCTTGGACTCCAAAATCACTTTAGATGGTGACTGCAGCCATAAAGTTAAAAGACTTGCTCCTTGGAAGAAAAGCTATGACCAACCTAGACAGCATATTAAAAAGCAGAGACATTACTTTGCCAACAAAGGTACATCTAGTCAAAGCTATGGTTTTTCCAGTGGTCATGTATGGATGTGAGGGTTGGACCATAAACAAAGCTGAGTGCCAACGAATTGATGCTTTTGAGCTGTGGTGTTGGAGAAGACTCTTGAGAGTCCCTTGGACAGCAAGGAGATCAAACCAGTCAATCATAAAGGAAATCAGTCCTGAATATGCATTGGAAGGACTGATGCTGAAGCTGAAGTTCCGATACTTTGGCCACCTGATGCAATGAACTGACTCATTTGAAAAGACCCTGATGCTGGGAAAGATTGAGGGCAGGAGGAGAAGAGGACGACAGAGGATGAGATGGTTGGATGGTGTCACTGACTTGATGGATATGAGTTTGAGAAATCTCCAAGGGTTGATGATGGATAGGGAGGCCTGGTGGGTGCAGTCCATAGGGTCACAAAGAGTCAGACATGACTCTGCGACTGAACTGACCTGAGTGACTCCTCTGACAGATACATGTAGTGGTAAAGATGTTTTGGGACTTCCAAACCCAGGCTCGAAGAGGACCTGGCAGCTTCTATTTTTGCTCTTTGGAGGAGACTAGCCTTTATGAAAAGAGTCCAACTATCCTCACCTAGACGGCCGTGCCAGGAGAAGCTCAACCTTGCCATCTGGACAGGCCACATGGAGAAGAACCCAAGGCTCTGGCTGACAGCCCCAGCTGCCAGCCCACACCAACCTGCCAGTTCTGTGAGTAGGGCCATCTTGGAAGCAGACTCTCCACTGCAGTCAAGCTGCCCCAGCTGCCAGCTTAGGGAGTGGAGGTGAGCTCACCTATGAGACTGGCTCAAACTGTAGAATCATGAACAGATCAATGGTATAGAGGTACCATGAATTTTAAGGGGGCTTGTCATGTAGAGACAGAGAACCAAAGTAGTAAGAAAAAGGCATAGGGCTGGCCCTCTAATTGAGGATGTAGACCAAGTAAATGCCAGGGCAGAGGCTTAGGAATTCAGGGACAGGCCAGAGCATCAGATTCATAAGGGTGGCGGAGAGAGATAAAACAGTTTCCAAAAGGAGAGTCTGTAGCAAAGATTAGACAATTTGGAAGAAGAGAGAGCAGGGCCAAGGAGAGGATTCCTGAGAACAATGGCAAAGAAGCAGGTTTGGGATTTTCTGAAGTGTCAGACCAAAGTTTTAAATATTCTTTTCCATTATGGTTTATCATAGGATATTGAATATAGTTCCTTGTGCTGTACAGTTGTTTATCTACATAAAAACCCTTATATCTTTTCCCCAGGGGTGATAGGAACATCACATTCCCCAACTGATCTCAGTCCTCCTATGCCCATGGAGGCTTGCTCCCTCTCATGTCCTTAGAACACTAGCTCATCCTGATAATGATGAAATATTTTGATATATAAATTTTTGAGTAATTTTTATTGACATGGTGAAATGCTCACAATATCATTTATTTTTAAAAGAACCCCAAACCACCCTGAAACTAACACATCGTAAATCAACTATGCTTTAATTTTTAAGAAGGCTAAAAATGGTTAAAAAAAAAAGAGAAAGAGCGAGAGAAAGAATCCAAAATCATATAATATCCACAATATTTAAATATGTAATAGGGGTGGAAATTTCCTTATTTTAACTGCTGGCAGTAACATTCCTCTTAGAGGGCAAATTATCCTTGCTTTAGAAAATAACTTGACATAAGTCGTTGGGTTAGAAGGGAGATCTGGGGGTGGGAGAGCTCATAGGAGCTTGAGCAATAGCAGGAAGCAGCTAAATTGCTCTGCAAGAGGCAGGTTCAGGGAAGGAAGGCAGGGGAGGTCCTCCCAGGCTGAGGACAGCAGGGCCAAACGTGGCTGCTGGGGATTCTCTGGCATAGAACTGTAAGGAGGGCCCGGCTGATGTCCTACTTGAAGCTGCTCCCTGCAGTGTATATTTCTCCTCACCAGCCTTCAGCTTGCCACAGGCACAAGTATTTCATGTAAGTGAGGTTGTGCGCGTGTGTGTGCGTGCACATACACAAGTGTGTGTGTTGGGGTAAAGAGCAGAGATGGCATTTGTGGAGGTAAAAGCTGGACCTTAGAACTGCCATCAAGAAGTAAACTTCTCAGTCTGCAGGAATTGAGGGGAAGGCATTGGACTTCTACAAGGAGTGGAATGGGGTTGGCATCATTTTACCTAGACCTCAAGATCTATAACTATATAGCTAGAACGAAGAATCAAATGTTAAGATGAGTTGTCTCATGGTAAGGATAATTTTCTTCTTTAAAATTTCCTCTATTAATAATCCATGTTTTGTACAATGAGCATTTATTATTTTTAAAGTCAAGATAAAAAATTTTAAACAGACTCATTCTGAACCTCCCTGACTTTAGCCATCACATTAGGAAGGATTTAACAAATCAATCTCACAGTGAGAGTTAATGGCTAATAAGGAATAAGGCTATATTTGCAGGAACACGCACATTTTCGCAGGGGACTCCTAGAGACGGTAATTCTATAGGACAAAGGAATATAATTTCAAGGAGAGTAAGACAAGCATGATTTAAACAAAGCAGCTCCTGTTCTACCTGCCTGAAGACTAATCTTTTCCTTTAGCTAAAAATGTGGATAAATCCTAGAATGGGAGGAGAATTCTATTTCACGAGTGATATCTAAGAAAACGAGAGCTCTTCAAGGCCTACATACACCTACCTGTGGAAATTCTGGCTCTGTTAGGGAGAATAGTGGGTCTTGAACTGTCATGGATTATTTTGTATTGGAATTTTTTATTAGATCTTGGGAACATTAGTCTTCTTGCCCTCCAGTGTGGACAAAATCCCAAATGGCTAGAAGCCCAGTATTTGGTGGATGTACCTTTCCTGAGGCCAGGGACCCAGCTACATCCCTATGTCCTAGCCTGAGACATACAAAAAGATTATTATTATTAATGACTATCATAACTACTGATAAGTGTTTACAAGAACAGGCCTTGCTCTAATTTATTTATTTTATGTTGTATATGTGTGAACATTTAAATTCTACTCTCTTAGAGAATACAGGCAGAGAGAGAGGGAAACGGAGTTTTGGAGTTTGGAGTTTTTCTTCTTCCTTTTTGAGAGGATGCAGTAGGGGTCAGTAATTCCTTCAGAATTCAAGTGGGGACCCCTTGGAAATGAACGAAAAGACTTTCATATTTCTCTAGCACATGAATAAGGGCTTGGACTCCTGGCATCCCCATTCCCGCCTCACACATTGGATGGATCCTTTGGCTCAGCCTTGCTTTGGGGCTTCATTTGGAAGCATACTCTCTAAGCGGCTGGGAGGCTGAGCCCGTTCCCCGAAAGGCTGCTCCTGTCCGGCAACACAAGAGGGCAGTATTTCAACAGGCCTGAGATTTCACATGCCTTATAGCGTGTGCATCCACTATCTTCAGCAAAAAGCCCCGTTGGACTGATTATTTCAGCTCAAGAATTTCAGAGTCCAGGGGAGGATGCATTTTAATGACTCCAGGGAACGGATCAAATTAAACACATTATCCCGGATTTTCTTCCCTCGCCTCCTCTCACCCGCCTGCTCCGCGGCGTCTGTCTGCGCTTCGTGGGTCTCAGCCCCCGCCCTGAAGCAGCGCCTCTGCAGAGCCACAGTCCTTGCTAAGGAACCAAGGGCCAGAAAAAGAACCAAGG
Source organism: Okapia johnstoni (assembly GCA_024291935.2). Taxonomy (NCBI): domain Eukaryota; kingdom Metazoa; phylum Chordata; class Mammalia; order Artiodactyla; family Giraffidae; genus Okapia; species Okapia johnstoni. Next base: position 30,725,064 of record CM044326.1, read on the forward strand.
GCCGGAAAAGGTTTCTGCCGCTTGTCTCGGCGCAGATTCTCCAAGGTCACCTTCCAGCAAGATAATCTCAGGAATCCCTGAAAGTGGCCTGCCTGGCCAGCATGTCTGCAGCTGGACAGAGAAAACCAAACCCAGGTCCCACAGCTGGTGCATACTTCTGTTCTACACCCTGTTGTAAGGGCTTTACATATATTATCTCTAATCTTCCCAACAGCCTTGCAAGAAAAATACTTTTGCCAAAAGGCTTGTGAGGTTTAAAAAAAAAAAAAACAAAAACAGAGGTTAAAAGAAAGAGTCCAATATCAGGAAACTAGTAAATGCTGAGCTGGGACTTACACCAGGATGTTTGGCCCCAAAGCCTGGAATATACATCTCATTTGTGTACTCAGTCATGTCCGACTCTTTGTGCCCCCATGAACTGTAGCCTGCCAGGTTCTTCTAACCATTTGGGGCTCTCCAGCCAAGAATACTGGAGTGGGTTGTCATTTCCTCCTCCAGGGGATCTTCCCAACCCAGGGATCCAACACAAGTCTGCAGCATCTCCTGCCTTGGTAGTCTGATTCTTTACCACTGAGCCATCTGAGAAGCCCATGGAATATACATAGCATTCCCCTAAAGCTGAGTCCCTACTTCTCTTGTAAAATGCCCATGACACTTGGCTAGACCATGAAGTGCAAACACTAAATGATTTCCCTAGTTGGGGGCAGAGGGGTAGGCTGCTTCTTTGGGCATCTTGGGTACAAACTTCAAGTTCTTTTCATCCTTATCCTCTGCAGCTCCTGGAATACCCTAGCATTTAATGGGTGTTCAGTGTTGCAGAGACTGACTAACTTGTATTTAAATTCTGTTACCACCCTTTGGATTATTTGACAGACTTACTCATAATTTAAAATTTTTTGTTTCTCTCACCTATATAGAAATTGTTTTTGCCCAGCTTCTTGTTAAAACACTCTCAGAAACCTGCAAAGAAGTGTTGTATTTGCTTTCTCAGCTTTATTTTCACTGATAAAACATATAAGTGATTTCTAAAAAAAAAAAAAAAAGGAGGCAGAACTAACTAATCAATCAAAACAAACAGCTGTAATCTGATTTTAGAACCATCTGCATGATAAGAGTAGGCCGAGGAGACATAATTTCCTATCACAGTGGGATAACATGCAAATGGAATTTAAATTCCAGGCTCCTTCCCCTCACGGAATGTCAGAGAAGTACCCAGCAGAATGTGTTTATGAATGGAAAAACCAATGGTGTGATATTTTCTCTTAGGTTATTCTCAATCTCGTTTTCATAAAGGGACAAAATAGCTCTAAACATTTCTAAATATTTCACTCCATATGGCCTGAATCCCAGACTTAAAAATATCTACCAACTGCCCACAGGGAAGGTTTTTAAAAGAAAAAGAAAGAATCCATTTTGTTGGAAAAATCTCTTCAGAAAAGTTTTCCCAGGATGGAATATGGGCTGCCTGCCTTGTAATGTTGTTGTATCTGTTCATTTGAAGCCTGGACAGTTGTTAGCCATGGTATGAAGGTGTTGCACGAGGTGGAAAGTTGGACCAGAGAACCCCTGGGGAAGGTTCTGAGATTCTTGTGAACAAAGCCCATGAATGGTCATTGCCTGTAGCCTTAACTAAGTCCACCATATTATCTTGCGAAACACCGGGACCAGTGGCCTAACCTTTCTTGTGCTGTGTGAGAGGGCTATTCAACCTTCCCCAGAACCATTTTCCAACTTCTGCGAACCAGGACAGGCCACAGGCTGTGAATCATACTTCAAAGAAGAACGAGAGAAACTGCAGTCATCCAAAATGGGTCCCCACCGAGAGAAATGGGTTAGGAAACCGTAGCTGTACCTAAAAGGAGAAAGCTCTATGGTTCTCCTATCTTGAAAACCAGCTGGTACATGACAGATGCGGTTTTTCAGCACAAGCCCTGTGATTCTTTCCTTCAACTGTGAACCCAAACCCCATGCCCCCAGTGAGGGAACAGACAGGCCGATACACTGATGCCCTCTCCCAAGGCCCGCAGAACACTGCAACATGGTCCCTCACAGATGAGCAGAGCAGCGGCCCCCACATCAAGTGGCACCGGACATTTCATCTACTGTCATCCTTTCCTTCACCTGTTAAATACTGAGTGTCTGCGATGTGCCAGGCACTGTGGCAGGTGTGCGGGGCAGAGCAGTGAGCGAGGAAGATAAGGTTCGAACATTCTAATGGGAGAGACAGTAAAATAGTGAATAAATAATAAAATAGTAGTAATAACTGATATGAGGAAAATAAAACATGGAAGTTGGAAAGAGAGGTCCTGGGTAACTTCTTTAGTATGGCCATTGAGGGAAGCTTCCCTGAGGAGTGCGTTCAATGAGAAGAAGCCAGCCAGACATAGAGCTGGGTGAGAACATTCCAGGCAGAGAGAAAAGTGAGTTCAAAAGCCATAAGGTGGAGGCCTCCATGGACTGGAGAAACATAAAGAAGGCCAGTGGGGCTGGTGTGTCATGAGTGGAGAAGATTGGGTATGAGATAAGGTCAGCGGGAGAGGCAGCTGTGATATAACCGGGGAGTGACTGAATCTTGACTGCATTTTGGACTGTGAGACCAGCCTTCTAAATATTTTTTTAAACAAATAAAATCTCTTTTTATTATGAGACATAATATTCTGTCAAATTCCTACGAAAGCATCTGAAGACTGGCCCTCAGTTTCTGAACTTTTATGGTTGCAGATGGGCACCAGGTTTCTGTATCACTCTTTGAGTAGCTGGCACTGGGGAGCTCAGCCTTCCTTAGTTTGTCCCCTGACTCAGTTTCCCTAAGTGGTGTGAGGTTAAAAAAAAAAAAGATTCTTGTCTTTCATCAACTTTGAAAAAACATATCAAGCATCCATTTTCTCTGGGATGTAAGTGAAAGGCCAATATTTCAAAATCTCCCAAGCACTGGTCATTTTTTCCATTATATCTCTAAAACCCATCTGAGGGTTTTCCCTCAGAGTCCCATCAAATCAGCACTCTTTGCTGATCTGAACAATTTTTAAAACATCATGTTATTATAGCTAACTACGAAACAGCCCAGAAAAGGAATGACATCAGTGGTGGGGTTTAGTACCTGCTGAAGCCTCAGTCTCTGCCACACACAGCTCCACCTCACTAGCGTGTACATTTTCCCCTTGCATTTTCGATATTACATTTATATCCTATTTATAAAGGAACATAGGAAATTATTAGTCTTGGAACATTGTTTTAGATAAGAAACAATCAAAAGACATCTACAGAGAGTCCCTGTGGAACTTGGTGCTTTAGAAGGTGGTCTGCTCTCCCGTGGGGCTTCCCTTGTGGCTCAGGGGTGAAGAATCCACCTGTCAATGCAGGAGATGCAGGTTCGGTCCCTGGGTCAGGAAGATACCCTGGAAGAGGAAATGGTAACCCACTCCAGTATTCTTGCTGGAAAAATCCCATGGACAGAGCAACCTGGTGGGCTCTAGTCCATGGGGTTGCAAAGAGCTGGACATGACTTAGTATGCATGCACTCTTCAACCATGTGCTACGTGCATGCTAAATTGCTTTAGTTGCGTCCGATCCTATGCAACCCTATGGACTAAAGCCCGCCAGACTCCTCTGTCCATGGGATTCTCAGGCAAGAATACTGGAGTGGGTTGCTGTGCCCTGCTCTGGGGGATCTTCCCGACCCAGAAAATGAACCTGTGTCTCTTAGGTCTACCTGCATTGGCAGGCGGGTTCTTTACCACTAGCGCCACCTGGGAACTACACTTAATATAAAATCAGGTTCACATTCCTGTTGACCTTCGTCTTCCACCTTCCTCTGTGGCTCTTTCATTTTAGAAGGAAGTGTCCTCCCTGCTTTGATCTCTGCCCTCCATCCAAATCTTAATGTGAGCTGGCTGCCAACCAGTCCTGTCAAGTCACCCCAGGTGATGGTTCAGCAGCCTGGAGTTGAATCCTAGCCCGCTTATAACTAGCAGTTTGTCTTGGACATGCAGCTTAACCTCTCCCAGTTGTAATGCCTTCATTCATAAGACCTCTAGACTTGCTTAACAGCCAGCATGATCATTTGAAGAGACTGGATGGTGAATGGTTATCCTTGTGTGGAGCAACTCTAATGGAATGGGCGTTTAAAGATATGAGAGAGACCTTTGATACAGTGTGGGCAAGCCTGTGTACTGACCTAGGATCCAGAAATATTCATCTCTGTGCTCTCTGGACTTTGCTGTATGTCTGGACCCTTCTCTTAGTTAGAACATTCAAATAGAAAAAGGACAAAATGGTTAGTATTCATTTTTGTTTGACTTCCAAACCAAGTTCTTAAGAATTAAAAGGAAAGACCTTGAGACGATCAGGACATAGTGTAGGCCCTCACAAAGGTTAATGAGAGTTTGAGGATGAGGCCGATGGCTGTGCCTTTCTCTTCAGGAGAGAGTATGAGGGTCATTCGGGGTGGGGAGGGTTAAGAAATAAGAAGGTGATTCTGGACACAGCTGTGGAGGTGAAACTGTGTACAAGCCCCTGTGTCCTTGTCTTTGGAAGTAAAATGTTATCTCAAGAGTTAATGACTGGGAAACATGAAGACATAGAAACAGAGGGTAGCTGTTGGGCTAAGGAACTAATAACAATTTAGACTATAATTCTGCCATGTAACAGAATCACCAAATTTATCTGAAAGATACAGATTAAGGCCTGAGACACACTCTTAAGTTGTTTTTACCGGAAGAGGAAAACCGCTGACCACAAGAACATAGACCCCAGACTGGTTGAAACCAGAAGGTTGATGATGCTTGAAACTTCACCTTGATGCCAGTCAATCCAAGAACTGTCCACGAGCTGATCACACCTCGCTCCTTCAACACTATAAAACTCCCCTACCCACTCCAGGGTGGATCACAGGGTCCTCAGGGCATTAGCCCACTGTGGCCCCCTTTGCCTGGCAAAACAATTAAAGCTGCTCTTTTATGCTTCACCCAAAACTCTGTCTCCATGTTTCTATTCATCCCTGGGGGAACAGAGGCCACATTAGGAAGTAGCTGACTGAGTTGAGTTGAGTTCAGTCCAGTCACTCAGTCGTGTTCAGCTCTTTGCGACCCCATGAACTGCAGCATGCCAGGCCTCCCTGTCCATCACCAACTCCCGGAGTCCACACAAACCCATGTCCATTGAGTTGGTGACACCATCCAACATCTCATCCTCTGTCATCCCCTTCTCCTCCTGCCCTCAATTTTTCCCAGCATCAGGATCTTTTCAAATGAGTCAGCTCTTCGCATGAGGTGGCCAAAGTATTGGAGTTTCAGCTTCAACATCAGTCCTTCCAGTGAACACCCAGGACTGATCTCCTTTAGGATGGACTGGTTGGATCTCCTTGCAGTCCAAGGGACTCTCAAGAGTCTTCTCCAACACCACAGTTCAAAAGCATCAATTCTTCTGCGCTCAGCTTTCTTCATAGTCCAACTCTCACATCCATACATGACCACTGGAAAAACCATAGCCTTGATTAGACAGACCTTTGTTGGCAAAGGAATGTCTCTGCTTTTAAATATGCTGTCTAGGTTGGTCATAACCTTCCTTCCAAGGAGTAAAGGTCTTTTAATTTCATTGCTGCAGTCACCGTCTGCAGTGATTTTGGAGCTCAGAAAAATAAAGTCAGCCACTGTTTCCACTGTTTCCCCATCTATTTACCATGAAGTGATGGGACCGGATGCCATGATCTTAGTTTTCTGAATGTTGAGCTTTAAGCCAACTTTTTCACTCTCCTCTTTCACTTTCATCAAGAGGCTCTTTAGTTCTTCACTTTCTACCATAAGGGTGCTGTCATCTGCATGTCTGAGGTTATTGATATTTCTCCCGACAATCTTGATTCCAGCTTGTGTTTATTCCAGCCCAGCTTTTCTCATGATGTACTCTGCATATAAGTTAAATAAGCAGGGTGACAATATACAGCCTTGACGTACTCCTTTTCCTATTTGGAACCAGTGTGTTGTTCCATGTCCAGTTCTAACTGTTGCTTCCTGACCTGCATACAGGTTTCTCAAGAGACAGGTCAGATGGTCTGGTATTCCCATCTCTGTCAGAATTTTCCACAGTTTATTGTGATCCACACAAAGGCTTTGGCATAGTCAATAAAGCAGAAATAGATGTTTTTCTGGAACTCTCTTGGTTTTTTGATGATCCAACAGATGTTGGCAATTTGATCTCTGGTCCTCTGCCCTTTCTAAAACCAGCTTGAACATCTGGAAGTTCATGGTTCACGTATTGCTGAAGCCTGGCTTAGAGAATTTTGAGCATTACTTTGCTAGCGTTTGAGATGACTGCAATTGTGCGGTAGTTTGAGCATTCTTTGGCATTGCCTTTCTTTGGAATTGGAATGAAAACTGAACTTTTCCAGTCCTGTGGCCACTGCTGAGTTTTCCAAATTTGCTGGCATATTGAGTGCAGCACTTTCACAGCATCATCTTTCAGGATTTGAAATAGCTCAACTGGAATTCCATCACCTCCACTAGCTTTGTTCGTAATGATGCTTCCTAAGGCCCACTTCACATTCCAGGATGTCTGGCTCTAGGTGAGTGATCACACCATTGTGATGATCTAGGTTGTGAAGATCTTTTTTGTACAGTTCTTCTGTGTATTCTTGCCACCTCTTCTTAATATCTTCTGCTTCTGTTAGGTCCCTACCATTTCTGTCCTTTATTGAGCCCATCTTTGCATGAAATGTTCCCTTGGTATCTCTAATTTTCTTGAAGAGATCTCTAGTCTTTCCCATTCTATCGTTTTCCTCTATTTCTTTGTATTGATCATTGAGGAAGGCTTTCTTATCTCTCCTTGCTATTCTTTGGAACTCTGCATTCAAATGGGTACATCTTTCCTTTTCTCCTTTGCTTTTCGCTTCCCTTCTTTTCACAGCTATTTGTAAGGCCTCCTCAGACAGCCATTTTGCTTTTTTGCATTTCTTTTTCTTGGGGATGGTCTTAATTCCTGTCTCCTGTACAGTATCCCGAACCTCCGTCCATAGTTCATCAGGCACTCTGTCTATCAGATCTAGTCCCTTAAGTCTATTTCTCATTTCCACTGTATAGACATAAGGGATTTGATTTAGGTCATACCTGAATGGTCTAGTGGTTTTCTCCACTTTCTTCAAATTCAGTCTGAATTTGGTAATAAGGAGTTCATGATCTGAGCCACAGTCAGCTCCCGGTCTTGTTTTTGCTGACTGTATAGAGCTTCTCCATCTTTGGCTGCAAAGAATATAATCAATCTGATCTCAGTATTGACCATCTGGTGATATCCATGTGTAGAGTCTTCTCTTTTGTTGTTGGACGAGGGTATTTTCTATGACCAGTGTGTTCTCTTGGCAAAACTGTTAACCGTTGACCTTCATTCTATACTCCAAGGTCAAATTTGCCTGTTGCTCCAGGTATTTCTTGATTTCACCAGAAGGGTCCGTCAACCACCCCAGGTCTGGGTCCTTGGGGTGCAAAAGGGGACACAGAAGGCACTTACTAAGGAGCTGAGGCTGGAAGGCTGAAGCCAGAGCCCTGGGGTCTGGGGGGCCTGGCCTGGGACGGCTGGGTCTGCTAGGGGGCCTCATCTTTCTGTGGGGAAAGCCTAGGAGAGTAGCCTTCCTTAGCAGCCTAGGAGAGGCCACTGACCAGGACTCACTGCTGCCCCCACACAGCTCATGGAGCCAGTGGGTGGGTCCTTGAGACGGGAGAGATGCTGGTGTAGACATTCTTCTGATTGGTTGGTGGTGATGTAAGTGGTAGTTACCATCATCAACCTTCTGATTCCAATTGGTCTGGGATCTATGCGCTTGTGGGCATTCAGTTAACTTCTCCCACCTGGTGTGGGTTTCAGTATTGCAAAAACAACTCAAAGATACTATGTATATTCCTTGAGGGGGCAACCAGGACCCTGGCCAAGACGGAACTATTGTTCTTATTTGTTTTTTTCTTCCTCCCTTGTCTCTGCATCATTTCCCTTCCATGATTAGCAACTGTTTGAACCTCTCTGTTGGAACTCCGGGAAGGTCTTGAAGGCTGAATGAAGCCCATTTCCTATTATCAAGAAAAAAAGAGGTACACAAAAAGACTTTTGTGCCCAGGAGCCCCATAGGATCCTGCTGAGTTTCAGGACCTTGACTACAGAGGGATGAATAGTGTAGGAGAAAAACAGTGCTGAGACCTGTGTGGGGCTGCGTCATGGGGAAAATTGACGTTATTACACATTCTCTGTGATCAATTATGATGACTGGCACAGGGCGGGGAGGATGATGGAGTTTGAAGGAATCCAATATATAGCATCATTTCTCCTAACATTTGGAGTGCAGATGTATCTTGAGAGGCAAACAAGCATTTGAATTTGGGGAGCCAGAAACATGAGACTTTGAATAAGTAGCTTTAGGCCTTAGGTGAAATAAATATGAGTCACATGATTTTTTTTTTTTTAATGCTTTGGGGGTTTATAGGACTTTGTTGTGACACATGGCTGGTTTTTACAGTTATGTGATTGTCTTTTGACCAGTGGGTTTGGACTGTCAGCTTAAGGCTTTAGATTATAGTAAGCATAGTCCAGTGGAATTTTGACCTAGCAGTTAATGGCAACTTTATCCACAGGCAAGCAGCTGTTTAAAAACAGGCAGGGGAGCAAGTGCCAGCCTTACAAACAGGCCAGAGCTGCACTGGCTTCAGTAAACACAAGGAGCTGAGGCAAGGTTTTTGATTAGAGAGAAAAGAAAATGTTTTTAGATGTCAGCTTTTAAGGTGAGGGAATGAAACAGTTTTTGTTGTTGTTGCTTGCCTGCAAATCTATAATCTAAGACTTTCAAAAGCAAAAGAAGCTACATTTCATGTGTCCTAAAAACCATTTAGGAGAAGGCAATGGCACCCCACTCCAGTACTCTTGCCTGGAAAATCCCATGGACGGAGGAGCCTGGTAGGCTGCGGTCCATGGGGTCGCTAAGAGTCGGACACGACTGAGCAACTTCACTTTCACTTTTCCCTTTCATGCATTGGAGAAGGAAATGGGAACCCACTCCAGTGTTCTTGCCTGGAGAATCCCAGGGACAGCAGAGCCTGGTGGGTTGCCGTCTATGGGGTCGCAGAGAGTCGGACACGACTGAAGTGACTTAGTAGCAGCAGCAAAAACCATTTATGTGTGAGGTTCTCATTTTAAAATGATGTGCCAGGTATAAATAAGGCTAGATCAGCCACACAGCTGATCTTCCTGTTGTATTTTGAAAACTTAACAGGACTATAGCCAAGTATAGACAGGGACGTTATAAAATGATAATGTGGTCACCAAAAGGCCATACGCATTCTAAATGAACCTGAGCCTAATACCCGAGTTCACGCTCTCCCCACAGGCTGTGGGAGGGGCTGCTTCAGAGAGGTCTCATCAGCCGGGCGGGGCGGGGCGCTCCCAGGTTCGCACAGGAGCCCTGCTCAGGGCTCCAGATGGCCCTACCAGGTGCAGCGGCCACGGCCGCCATCTTGAAATGCCCGGGGCAGGCCTTTTGCACAAGGTCTGCGGAGCTGAACTGTTGGGTGCAGCCGTTTTGGGAGGAAGAATTCTGGTCTGAGGCCTCTGCTTGCAGCACCCTGTGTACAAGTGAAACGAGACGAAGCCCAAAGGAAAAACAAAAGGTCAGACTTGATTGTGCTACTCAGATTCTATTGTTGTTTCCCAGAAATTGTTAATGAGCTTTGCTGGTGATGTTAAGATTTTTAAAGAATTCCTTTCATAGGTATAGGTTGTTTTATCATCTTTGGTTATCTAACCATGGTCATTTGGTCTTAAAGAAAGTGCCTGTTGCTTTAAGCTGTAGAATTTGGTATATGTTGTTCATTATTTTCCTTTCTTATCCTTTTAATATCTGGAGTGATACCCCTTGTGCTTCCTGATTTTTGTAATTTGTATTTTCTCTTGTTTTCTTGGTTTGGTTTGTTTAGTAAACCTTTGTTAAACTTAATTGTATAGATTTTTCAAAGAATTATTGTATCAGTTTCCTATTGCCACTGTAATAGATTACCACAAATATAGTAGTTTAAAACAACACAACTTTATTATCTTAGAGTTCTGGAGGTCAGAAGTTAAAAATCGGCCTGGCTGAGCTGACGTCAAGGTTCTGACGGGAACATCCATTTTGTCGCCTTTTTTCAGTTACTAGAGGCCACCTGCATTCTCACTGGCCCATGACCACTTCCTGCGTCTTTCAGCTTCTTGTATCTGTATCATATCTCTGATTCTGAACCTCCTGTCCTCTCTAATAAGGACACTTGTGATTCCACTGGGCCCATCCAGATGATCAGGATAATCTCTCTGGTTCAAAATCTTTAAGTAATCACACCTGCAAAATTCCTTTTACCAGCTAAAGTAACATATTCCCAGTTCCAGAGATTGGTTAAAACATGGGCACCTTCAGAGGGCCATCACTCAGCCTATTATAATCAGCTCTAGATTTCATCACTCTTCTCAACTGTATATCCATTTCCTATTTTATTGATTTTCAATGTTTCTCTATTATCTCCTTTCTTTTTGCTTTAGATAAACTTATTCTCTTTTCCTTGCTTCTTAAGGTATAAATTTAGATTTTTTGAGATATTTCTTTTTTTATATTAAAACATTTAATGGTATAAATTTCTCTTTAAACACTGCTTTAGGTACGTCTCAAATTTTGGTATGTTGTGTTTTCAACTTCATTCAGCTCAAAAACATTAATTTTTTGGTGACATCTTCTTTGACCCATGTGTTATTTTAAAAATGTGTTCTTAATTTGGAATTTTCTAGGTGCATGCCTCTTGGTGATTTCTAATTAATTCTACGTGTGTGCTAATTTAATCCTCTTACATGAATTTGAGCTTTTTAAATTTATTGAGACTTACTTTATGACTCAGAGTTTTGATGAATGTTCTGTGATTGGGAGCATTTGTTATGCTGTTTTAAAAAGAATATGTATTTTGCTGTTTTGTAGTGAAATATTTTATTAATATAAATTAGGTCAATCTGATTGAGAATGCTATTTAAGACTTCTACATCTTTACTAATTTTCTGTCAATCACTGGGACAGGTTTGTTTTAATCTTCAACTGTGATTATGGATTTCCCCCTTCTTTTAATTCTATACACTTTTGCTTCGTGGATTTTGAACCTGTTATTAGGCTCACACCCATTTAGAATGGGTATGTTCTTTTGGTGAAGTGACCACATTATCATTATATAACATCCCTTTCTATCCCTGGTTATGGTCCTGTTGAGTTTTCAAAATACAACAGGATCAGAAGCTGTGTGCTTGATCTAGCCTGCCTATTTATACCTGGCACATCAATTTAAAGTGAGAATCTTACACGTAAGTGTTTTTAGGACCCAAGAAATAAAGCTTCTTCAAAGTCTTGGATTGTAGATCTGCAGCCAAGCAACAACAAAAATGGTTTCATCCCCTTGTGCTTAAAAGCTGTGACACTGGACTGAAAATGCATCTCTGATAGAGATAGTGGATATTAAGTAACTGGGTGGAATCCACTTTCACTTCAGCAGGACTCCAAGGCAAATGGAAATTAAGATGTTTTCTGTATATTAGATTGTACATAAAATAAGACCTACTGCCTGAAATGGCCACCATTGTGAGTTTTAAAACTTTGTTAGAAAGGAGCCAGGTCTCAAGCTCCACCCTCTAATTGCTGGACCAATATTTGTAAATGGCCTTCCCATCCACTCGCTTTAACTTGGTGAGATGGTGCCATAAATGGCATGTTCCTCCAACAAAGACACAGAATGATGCCGGCGTCATGGAAAAACTGCAGTAAAGGTTCTGTCCCACTTCTACTTGCCCTTTCTCAGATATCACTGAATCTCTGCTGTGGTCTTGGGCAATAATAATTAAAGGATCGGGGAATAGAATTTTGTCTGGGATATCTGCTAATTCTATGGGTTGAACTGTTTTCCAAAATAAATGGGTGTGAGATGGGTATTTTTGGTAATCTTTAGAGTTCTCTTTGGTCTCTGCAAAAGTGAGGCACATATGAGTACCACTGAACTTTTAAGTTCCTAAGAAAACTGCACCTATTTCAGTGGAAGAGAATTCAACTGCAACTGCAGTCCTCCCCAAAGAGGGATATTCTTCTAGATGAAGTCAGAAGAATAAGAAACACAGAGGGTAGAATTTGGGACTTTAATTTTTTTTGGCTTTTAACACAAAGGCAAGGTAGTTTGATTTTAGACTTTAATATTCAGAAAATTTAATGTTGGCACTGTAATTTTACCTTGGGAAATTTGTGATAAGAGAAGGTTTATACTCAAACTTGGAATATTTTTATTACAGGCATTTTATTGGACTATCTTAATGTTGTCATTTAATTTCACGGAAGAAGCTCTAGTGAGCTCTTTTGGATAACGTGGCTGGACTTAATTTGGAATGGAAAATAGAATAAGAAGTGCTTGCAGCTAGTATGGCTTTTGAGTTTTAAAATTTATGTTTTGGCCTACTCTGTAGATTTCTGGGGACATAAATCATCACTGTGCATTAACGGTGCTGTGAAAGAGCAGCGGTCAATATTGAGAGAGAAGCCTCATGAGCCGAGGGCTACACTATTCCAATAGACTGCTGATTTCCTTCCCTGGATGGAGTGCCACATCTCTGCTAGACCATAGAATCAGGGGTTAAACCCAATGAGTTAAGAAGGGGGAGAAAAGGCTGAGGAAAGAAAGGGGGAAACACTCCTTTCTCTTGATTCCACTGCTTGTTCAAGGTTGAGAACCGTTGCATTAGAGCAATGACTCATTACCTGGGAATTGTTGGAAATGCAGAGTCTCAGGCCCCACTCAGCCCCTCTGAATCAGAAACTCTAAAGTGGACCCAGGAGTCTGTGTTTAGAATAAGCCCTCCAGATGATTCTGATAACATGTTCTGCTTGTGGGCCACAGCTGTGGAGTAACCCTGCTGGTCTCTTGCTACCTTCTTGCCTATTCCTAGTGAGTTGGGGGAAGGTGGGGGTGACCTAGCAGATTAATATATTTGAGAGACAAAAATGGGCATGTGAGGCATTTTTGGCACCCTCTTCTTTAGACAGTTCTGTTTCTCTTTCTTTGGAAGTGCCTGCCTATGGAGAACACGCTGTGTTGGCCTAGCCCCACTCTGTGGGAAGCTTGAAGGGAAGGCGCTACCTGCATTCAGAGAGGCTTGAAGCCTGGGAAGTTTAATTTAGGCAACAGTAATAAGTCCATTTGCCTTTCATGCCAAGCCAAGTGCCCAAGAACTGTTATCATAACATCATTTCCCTCCGTCTAACTCCTGTGTGTCTTTATCTCTCAGTTGGTTCTGAATATGGGCAGGGAAGAGGGATGATATTTATTAGGCCCCCTCAATTATAGGGCTTCCCTGATATCTCAGTTGGTAAAGAATCTGCCTGCAATGCAGGAGACCCTGGTTCGATTCCTGGGTCGGGAAGGTCCCCTGGAGAAGGGAAAGGCTACCCACTCCAGTATTCTTGTGCTTCCCTTGTAGCTCAGCTGGTAAAGAATCCGCCTGCAATGCAGGAGACCTGGCTTTGATCCCTGGGTTGCGAAGATCCCCTGGAGAAGGGAAAGGCTACCCACTCCAGTATTCTTTCCTGGAGAATTGCATGGACAGAGGAGCCTGGTGGGCTACAGTCCATGAGGTCGCAAAGAGTCGGAAACGACTGAGCGACTAAAGCACAAGTTGTGGCAGAGCATTCCCAAACAGTCCACAGCCATGAATTCATTTTTGAAACAGAGTCAGGAAAAATATTATTCATATTATAGGCTGGAGGCTTTCCATTAGAAATTAGTCAAGAACAAGAAGTGACAAAGACTCAGTTCATTATGTTGTCTGTTAAACACAGATGTGTATTCAGAAGTAGGGGCTCATGTTCCCTTTCAGATTCTCTGTGGAATATGTATTGAGTACACTACTATCCATTCATGATGACAGATAATGATCTAAAATGGAAAGATTTTCAAAATTGGATGAGAGCAAGCAGCTGGAAAACTTCTTCAATCTTATTTCATGTTTTATGATGGTAAACATGTAAATTTCCCCTCCTATGATAGTATTTTGTGATTGATCATGCAATTACTTTTCTTTTTATAGCCTCTGGGTATCTAAGATTAAGTTATTTACATGTCAATAAACTCTATATATTTTCATTATTTTGACAAAACTGTGCTACTTCCTAAGATGAATTATTGAAGTTCAGAGGTGGACACAGCCTCAGGGAGGAAGATAAAATATCAAGGTAGTTAAGTGCAGTTAATCTTTTCTCAGGGGGTTCATCCCCTAACTTTTTTGCTAAAGTAAAATTTGGTCAGAATCAGGTTTTGCAGGGAATTCCCTGGTGGTCCAGGGGTTAGGACTCTGTGCTTTCACTGCCCTGGCCTCGGCTCAATCTCTGGTTGGGGAAACAAGATGTCAGAAGCTGTGTGGGGTGGCAAAAAAAAAAAATCAGATATTATTGTTATTAATATGCAGAACCTAGAAATATAAGTAATCTTGCATAATTGCCCATTGGGATTCTGTGTGAATAGCCTCAGCACCAAGGCCCACCTTCAGAATGGATTAAATTAAATAAGGCCAAAAGCAATGGCAAGACCATCAAGGGTTGATACCTAGAGAGGAAATCAGATCAGAAATTTATGACAGTTTGTCCTTGACTTGTAAACATGTTATGCTGATTGTGCTCTAAAACTTCATTTTTGTCAGTTGTTTAGAACTTAAAAAGGGTGAAATTTATCTACAGAGATCAGGGCCCTGTCTAGTCCACACTTAATCCATAATTTTTCACATTTATAATGAAATATTATATATTTGCAATAAAAGCAGGGTTATTACTGTAACAGTAGTAACTTAGCCCCCTCCCAAAAGAAATAAAGAATACAAAATAGCTGTTGCTTATTTTGGATGTTTTATAGGATAAAGGGATAGAAGAATAATTCTGATAAAATTCTGAACAGGATTTCTGTGCATTTTCAAGTGTTCTAGAATTTGATAACACTGATACTTTCAGGGTAGTTTTCTTTAACCTAAAGTTTCTAGGGAACTTGAAGCAATCGCTTTTCTTTTTTGAAGACAAAGTGCCTCTTAAGAGGGGAGAAAATGTTTCCCTAGGGTAACCATGCCAGAGTTGAAAGAGAGGGCAGAAGGGAGGGATTGAGTTAAAGTGTGTGTGTGTTGATGAGACAAATAGAGCTTCTTAGATAGAGTTAACTGGGTCTGTAAGCAGGAAAGTCTGAAGAAAAATGAGGAGGGTAGCATGGGCAGTCACCTGGAGTCTATCATAAAAGAAAGGAAAGAACATGCAGTTAAATGAGATCGATTGGTGATTTATTAAATTGCCCCTGGATAGTGTCCATCTGGAGAAGGCAATGGCACCCCACTCCAGTATTCTTGCCTGGCAAATCCCATGGCCAGAGGAGCCTGGTAGCCTGCAGTCCATGGGGTTGCACAGAGTCGGACACGACTGAAGCGACTTAGCAGCAGCAGCAGCAGCAGTGTCCATCTAGAACTGCATCACTTCCTGATTTGGGGGACAACTCAAGTAGTCTCCTGGTGGCTGGCCCATTTGTGCATATGGAAGCTCATGTGGTGGATGTTCGTAACTAGGAGGATGCAAGCAAATTGATTTGCATATCAACTAGACCAGCCAAGTTTGGGGCATGACTGTTCTTTGTACCCTTGGTTATTATTCAGAGGTGAATCAGAAGCTTCTGGATCTTTATGGTGCCTAAGAGCCTCCACTGAATTCTTGGCCTGTATCGATTTCCCTCTCTCTGTATGGGCTCAGCCAGCATCTCATTGGCGGGGCAGTTAAAGCATCAAGGGGAAGAATTCCTGCCTTCGTACACACTGCTCATGAATTTTCAAGTGTGCCTGTTGGCCGCTGATAGTGGCAGCTTCCTTAGACTTCCTACAGGATAATGTTCTTGGACACGGTTGCTGGAGAGGCAGCAAATGAACTGAACTTCTTGTCCAGCACGTCGGATCAAAAGCAAACGGGCAGGGCTGTGCCAAGTTGAATTCACAAAATTGGTCCCAAGGAAATGAATGCAAATAGAAACCTGGCTGCTCTCTGCAATGAAAGACAGTCCCTATCTGTTCTGTGATGACACCTGCTGCAGAGCAGGTTGTTCTGTTGCTGAAAACCAATCTGAGAAAAGGCAGACACTTAGGAGTCAGTTCTTAGGCAGGTGTTCTCAGTGATAGGAAAGTATCAGAGAGGACCTCAGCTGACAGGAGACCAGAATCACTTAAGCATTCACTGCTGCTGCTGCTAAGTCGCTTCAGTCGTGTTCGACTCGGTGTGACCCCATAGACGGCAGCCCACCAGGCTCCTCCGTCCCTGGGATTCTCCAGACAAGAGTACTGGAGTGGGGTGCCATTGCCTTCTCCAAGCATTCACTGCTGAAGTGCAAAGAGATAAGTATGAAGTGCATGTATTTTTTTAGGGATTCATAATTAGCAATCAAATTCCTTTTGTAAATAAAACATGGCTTTCCTCTATGCAGTGCTTTAAATTGCCTTTTGATAACCAAGACTTATAGAGTGGGTTAATTCTGAGTCACTCTTGCAAATGAGTTTCCTGAGACTTTCAGAGGAAAGCCTTGAATCCAGCTGAAAGAGGGACAATTATATTTAGATGGAAAATCTGATCTTCCTGTCTGATAGCATCTGGCATTTCTTGTTTGCAAATTACAAAAATCTCCTGGAGAAACTCAGTGATAAGCTTTTATTCCTTTCCTGTGAATATCAGCAGAGGTAAAAGGCTTTACCCCAAAAGTAACACAGATAATCTGTCCTGATTAATGTGGCTTCCCAGGTGGCGCTAGTGGTAAAGAATCCTCCTGCCAATGCAGGAGACACAAGAGTTGAGGATTCCATGCCTGGGTGGGAAAGAGCCCCTGGAGGAGGAAATGGCAATCCACTCCAGTATCCTTGCCTGGAAAAATCCCATGGACAGAGGAGCCTGGTGGGCTACTGTCCATGGGCCTGATTAATAACCTTAAGTACTCACAAAGCACCAAATAAGTTTAGAAAGTTTTGTGAGAAACACAAACATACAGAGTGCCTTTTGCTGCATCCTGATTCTAGTCTGCCCTACTGAAGTCAGGGCTCTGGGACACCACTGAGCCATTTTTACAGAGGTAAAATTGTTAGCAGTGCCTTGGCATTTGGGGTTACCAATTATTCTTTTTCTTCTCTTCTGCCTTTTGTATTATCATTCTGCCTTCCTTTCTCCTTAGGAAGCAGGCTTCCAAATCATTCCAGTGATGACTGCTAATTGATGGGACCTGTCCATTTGAGGATTATTTTGTCTTCTTTTCATAAAGTTCTCTAAGGTCCTAAGTCGTAAGCCTGGGGTAGTTTTCCCACTGTCCTTTATCCCCTCTGAACATCTCTGATATCTAGTTTTGTATAAAAACTAGCTCACAAAATTGGCACAACCACTTTATAAAGCTGTTTGGAAGTATCTGCAAAAGTTGCTCATATGTGCATCCCTTGACCTGGCAGTTCTACCACTTGGCTTGTACCCAACAAAAACAGGTATGGCAGTGCTGGTGGTTTAGTTGCTTAGTCGTGTGTAATTCTTGTGATCCCATGGTCTGTAGCCTGCCAGGCTCCTCTGTCCGTGGGATTTCCCAGGCAAGAGTACTGGAGTGGGGTGCCATTGCCTTCTCCAGGGAATCTTCACAACCCAAGGATGGAACCCATGTCTCCTGTGCGTCTCCTGCATTGCAGGTAGATTTTTTTTTTTTTTTAACCTCAGTGCCACCAGAGAAGCCCCGCAAAACGGGTATATGTGCACACAAAAGAAATATACATGAGTGTTCACAACAGCACTGTTCAGAATGGCAAGAAGCTGGCATCAACAAGTTTACCATCATCTTATTGATGACAAATTGTGATATATTTATAAATAAAATATAAATATGAGAATGAACAAACTGCAACTAACAACATGAATTACCATCACAGAAATGATGTTTACTAAAAAAAGTCGGACACAAGAGTATAGAGGGTGTGTACCTCAAAAATGGCAAAACTAGTTCATGGTGTTAGAAGTCAGAATAGTAGGCATGGGGGTCAGAGAATGACAGGAAGGAGACACCACTGGGGCTTCTGGGGAGCCAGGAAAGTATGTTTCTGGATCTAAGTGCTGGATGCACAGTTGGTATTCACTTTGTGCACCTTTCCATTTGTATGTTATATTACAACAAATATATATATGTGTGTATATATATATACATTTTACTTTTAAAAAATAACTGAAAATCACTTTGAGATACAGTCATCTGTTTCCAAATATAGAACAGTTTCTGTACAAAAACTTAGGCAAACAGCAAGCTCAGTTCCACCAATGAAGAACTTACCCTTAGCTGTTATCTTCAGAATCCTAATTATTAGTGTTAAGGCTTTGCACCTAGCTAAAAGCATTTCTAGGATTGGTAAGCATAATACCTACAAAGATTGAAATATTTGAGAGCCTATTGAGTACCAGGTGGTGTGTCAGGTACTGGGGTTAGAACAACAGATAAGACCTAGATCTGTTGTAGAAGATTCCTTGTCTGTTCTATTTCTAGATTCCCCTGCTCTTCTATTTAGCTCTCCCCAGGCCTCATCCCACACATTTTGCTGAGCCTACCATTTTTCTCCGACTTCCTCTCTTTTCTCCTGTGAATACATCAGCTTTCTACCCGTGGAGCCATATTGCATTGGAGTTGAAACTGCTAGCGCACTGGGGCAAGAAACCAGCTGAGAACTGGATTCTGGATATCTTTAGAATGTACCTCTCTCCTCTCCAAGATGCCCGGATCTCAACCACCACAATGCATGTTCAGCTACTTATTGCCAAAAACTGATACCTTGAAAACTCAGCTCTGATATTTACAATTCTGGATGGTGTATTAACCTTTCAGGCCATATATGACCAGTTAACACACCAAGGTAATTTGAAGAATTATGATCAAGTGGCAGAAGACAGCATCATCCAGAAGTGCTTACTAATAAAGTAAAAATTTCTCAGAAATATGCTTATTGTTTATATACTGAGTTATTCTAATCCCGTTGTTCCAAACCTGGATCTCTAGGTAGGAACCAGGTCTTTAGATTATCTGTAGTATGTTTAAAAAAAAAAAAAAAGCCTCACAGAAATTGAATTCTCACCCACAGTAAGGTTTAAAGGCTAGGTAAAAGGTAAAATTTTAGGTTTGATTAGAAATAATCTTTTTACAGTAAACTTAGTTATTGCATGTTGTTCACATGTTGGCAGTTTTCAGTGAGTATGATAAATGCAAACTGGTAAAGGAGTTAATAATTGCTTAATATATGAAGTTTTCTTGAAAGATCAATGTCAAAATGTGAGTTCCCTGAAGTCAATAAAATCACAAAATGACTTTGAGGTAGTGAAGTTTGGCAACTACTGATCGAGTTGAACTGTCGTGCCCTACACTATTAGGGCCAGCAGAGGGCGCCGGAATTAAATGATTCCCTAGAGCCATTGTTTCAGGAGCACCAGGTAACTCAGGAGAGGGGGATTGGAACAGAGGGAGAGCGCCTGCAGGGTGGAGAGTGGCCAGGCTGGGATGGCAAGTCCATTTCATGTGAGAGTTTTTAAGGAGTAGGAGATGTAACACGCAACAAGAAAGGAACAGTTTTCTCATGGTGGCATTGTTTTTCTGATGGTCTATAATGCCTCGCAGTTGTTCAGAGACAGACCATCTCTGCTGCTCGTCCATTTAGGGCGTAGCCCCATTGATAAGCCCGCGTCTGACCTCCTGAGGTGTCCCTGTCATCTAGAGGAGCTGGTCTGAACATGTTAAAACAGTGGAGTTGTTTTGGCATTTCTGAGCTTGGTTCCTTCTCTTCCTCTCTCTACTCTTCCTCCAGGGATGACCCTGGCAAAATTATCCCAGGCAGTAATAAGTAGGAGAGGGAGGTTCTTTTTGGTCAAGGGGTATAAATCTCCCACCGCTTCCTGCCCCAAATGTATAAACCAGGTGCAATTTGCCCTGCCATCCTGAAGGAGGCGCTGTGGGAGGGTGAGCTCTCAGTCAGGACGGTCTGGACTCCATCATTTCATTTCCTCTGCAGGACTGGTTTAGGAGAAGGAAATGGCAACCCACTCCAGTACTCTTGCCTGGAAAATCCCATGGACGGATGGGCCTGGTAGGCTACAGTCCATGGGGTCGCACAGAGTCGGACACGACTGAGCAACTTCACTTTCACTTTTCACTTTCATGCATTGGATAAGGAAATGGCAGCCCACTCCAGTGTTCTTGCCTGGAGAATCGCAGGGACGAGGGAGCCTGGTGGGCTCACAAAGAGTCAGACACGACTGAGCAGCACAGCATACAGCATACATGTAAAACTAGCTTTTGCTCAATTCAGAGCCAGTGTTCTTTTTAAGTACAGTTCTCCCTTGCCTAGAGAATCCCAGGGACGGGGGAGCCTGGTGGGCTGCCATCTATGGGGTTGCACAGAGTCGGACACGACTGAAGTGACTTAGCAGCAGCAGGACTGATTATCTCTTTCTGGAGAAACTGAGCGTGGGTCATCTTGTTTCATTGCTTTTTATAACTGCACATTCCACTGATTACAGATTCACAGTGAGTTTCATTAAGGCACTTAACCTACTTAATTACGAGATTTCTCGTACTCATCCTTTTCCCACATTTTAAATGTCCGTAGGGTTCTCAACTTTGTTTACTCAAGCTGGATACTTGACTTCTAAACTAATTTTATGTATTTGAACTTTTTAAAATGTGGTTTTCTTCTCTCCTTCTGTTTTGAATAAGTGCCACACGACTAGAAATATAACCCTGTGTTCTGAGTCCATGTAAGAGAACTACAGTGGGCAACCCCTTCTATGGCATCCGTCACAGCTCAGTCATCTTCCTCAGGTTTGAACACTTCCCAAGATGGGGGCAGGGCAGGGTGCTTTCCCTCACAGAGCAGGATTTCGGGACTGATGCTGCCGCTGCTGCGGCTAAGTCACATCAGTCGTGTCCGACTCTGTGCGACCCCATAGACGGCAGCCCAACAGGCTCCTCTGTCCCTGGGATTGTCCAGGCAAGAATACTGGAGTGGGTTGCCATCGCCTTCTCCGAAGATTTCGGGTCATCTGATACTAGAGATCTGCTTTGAATTGTCTAACAGTAGATGCCACTTCTGATCTTCTTCCTCTCACTTGTAATTCAAATCTTTGAAAAGTATGATGAAAGTGTTAGTCACTCAGTCCTGTCTGACTGCCAGGCTCCTCTGTCCATGGGATTCCTCAGGTAAGAATACTGGAGAGGGTAGCCATTCCCTTCTCCAGGGGATCTTCCTGACCCAGGGATCAAACCCAGATGTCCCGCATTACAGGCAGAGTCTTCACTGTCTGAGCCAGCAGGGAAGCGCTATCCAATTTTCCCTCTAGTTTTCTCTTTCCTGAAGACTGAACATGTCTAAGATCTTTAACAACGTCTCAGGAGGCACAGGTTTCTTTTCTCTCCTTTGTCATCATGATCAAAAGTTTTCTGTTTGTCACTAGCTCTTCAACTCTGTCCATATCCTTCCACTAGACAAGGAGATAGCTAGATTTTTGAGAATTCCAGGAGTTTAGTCTGGTAGAGAGGTGAGTCATAGGGCTGATCTTGGGGCTGTATGATTTGTAGCAAAGAGAGTCAAGCCAAAAGTCAACGACCTTATGCAAAGCTGGGATCCAAGGCCAAGCTGGTAATCAAGCACAGCGTTTGAATCTAATGTAACTGGACCAAGAAGCAGAAACCATCTAAGAGGTGGGTTCTGAGCAGAGTGCAGAAAGTCCCTGACAGCCCCTGTTGTTTCACCCTAGGGCGGGGAAAGCTCTCTATGTGCTTAAGTTGTTTCTGTTACTGTATCCTTATGGGTTTGACCACCTCTCTTAGCTCTAAATGCATCTTCTAAAAACACAACCAGTGGTTGCTGATGATTTCTTAATGATGGACACCTGGTGATAAAGGTTTGCTTTTAATGGTTAGACTTTTTTTTTTTTGAACTCAGTAAAGATTTTGTGGGTTTTCTCTGTCACACAGAGGGGTGTGCATGGTGGTTTTACTGATACCACCTATGACATGAAATGTGTTTTACTACTACATTAATTCAATTCTCTGACACCAAGTTTCTATCTAAAAATTCAATACAGTTTTGACACTACCCAGATTTATCAATAACCCCACAAGTTAAGGGCTCAGTCCCACAGGACTGCCCTCGCTTCACACATCAGTTGCTCATGGGGTGCCAAACGCTTACATTTCTGTCTCACTGAATACAAATTTGGGGGTTCCCATGACCCACATCAAGATCGATAATTTGCTAGAATGACTCATAGAACTCAGGAAAATAATTTACTTAATATTTACCAGTTTATTATAAAGGACACAACTCCAGGAATAGTCAAATGGAACAGATGCCTAGGCCAAGGTGTGGTGAGGAGGGGCTTCAAGCTTTCAGTCGCTCTTAGGGCATATCAGTGTGGTCACCAACCCAGAAGCTCTCTTTTTGTTCAAGAGTTGTTAACCCAATCTCCAGCCTCCCTCTCCTCCCCAGATATCGGGGTGGGATGGATCACTGGGTTTGGTCTTTCTGGTGACTAGTCTTCATTTGGAAGCTCTCTATGGTCCTCCACTGTGAGTCATCTTATTAATATAAACTCAGGTACAGTGGAAAGAAGCTCGTTGGAATGACAAATGATACTCTAACCCTCGGGAAATTCCAAGGAGCTCTGTGCCAGGAACCAGGGCTAAACATCAAATATACATACATACATATATATATATATATAACACCATTTTACACCATAGAATGACAGGGCTTCCCTGGTGGTAGAAGACCTGGGTTTGATCCCTGGGTCTGGAAGATCCCCTGGAGAAGGGAATAGCAACCCACTCCATTATTCTTCCCTGGAGAATCCTCTGGACAGAGGAGGAGTCTGGTGGGCTACACTCCATAGGATCACAAAGAGTCTGGCATGACTGAGCAACTAACACTTTCACTTTCAAAGGAACAGAGCTCCCTTCAGATTAAATCAGCTGTGTATTAGATGGGGAGCTTCCTGTTAGAGGGGAAGTTCAGGTAAAGGTCGGACCCTTTTATGAAGCTGTTACCAGGGAGACACAAGCGTCTGATGGGGATTGAACTTTGTGGTTTTTGTCAGGCTGGTCACGGATGTGCTGTCTCTCCTACCAGACACCAATGTGTGCATGGTTTTGGCCAAAGAAAGGAGAGCAAAAGTGGTATGTGTCACTTCCAAGCAGACTCTCACTGCTTTAGTCATCATGAAAGCAATGCCAAAGAAAAGCCTCTGGTCAGCCTGAGGCCCCAAGTCACCCCAGAGAGCAAAGCCCCTCTGCTGGCCTGCACTGAATGTGCAGTAGGAGTGAGAAATCAGTTTTGTTGTTTTAAATCACTGAGGTTTGGTATTTATTTGTTCCCAGAATATAACTCACTTTCTTGAATGGTCCTACTCTTATTTTCCCATCCAGGCCCATGAGCCTGATTAAAAAAATAAAATAATGTGGTTGAAGGGGATCCCTCTGGGAAAGGCAGAGGGGGTCCTTGCGTGGGGGTTCTGGGGAAGGGGATGGCATGTGAAGATCTCAGGCGAACTTTGTGGAGAGGAAGTCCCAGACAGATGGTAGGTTCTCACAGCTTCTTTTTGGCTCAGGCCTGTGGGCTTCTAAGGAAATTTTGCTGTTTCAGAAAAGTTAAGATAAATCTCTCTATGAACTTGTGATCAGTAGACCATGCTAAGCAGGGCATCCTGTGCCAGACAAAGGCTACTGATGAGAGGCGGATGAAGGTACAGGCTCCCACCTGGCCAAGCTGATTGAGAGGCTATGGGGTTAGTGAAGAAAGGGACTCTACCTGGGGCTAAACTCCAAAGTGTGACTCAAAGAACTAGTGGCAAGAGCCTGGGGGGCGAGGTCTCCTTTTTTCCTTGGATGAAAGTATGTGACTTTGGACCGTGACTTAGTCTGGCTGAGCCTTAGCTATCTCATAAATAACGGAGATGAGAAAACCTTCCCTCCTGCCTCACAGGAATTTTATGGTGATCAGGAGATAATGTGCCTGGAAGTGCTTTGTAAATTGCAAATCACTCATCAGACATCAGAGGCTGTTGCTCTTGTTCTTCCATTAATATTCTCAGCCTCTGCTTGCTCTGCCTGCTCCTCCTTTTATATGCCTTGGGTGATGTTCTCTAGATACAAGGCAAAGATCATAGTGGTAAGCTCTTCCATTTAATAGTGCTTTCACATACGCAGTCCCACCCTGCGTACCCCATTACTAATCTTGCAGAAGAAATTTCTCTCTTGGTTTTAATAACCTAAATCTCACAAAGCACACATAGTTCTTAAACCATTTTTGATTGATGTTTACACTTGAAAAACTTATATTACATCCCTCCAAATCAGTACATCACACTGAATAAAACAGCATGGAGGAGAATTTCCAAATATAATTTGCAGAACCCCAGAATTCTATGTTTTAGAGAGCACGTGCAGTGTCAACACAGCCTTGCTGGCAGTGAGGGGATGAGTCACCAGTTACACAAAACCCACCACCTGTCAGCAGCCCTGTTAATCGTTTGGTGATGGGGGAAGGGTGCTTTAAGAGTTTCCCGTTCTAACAGGTTACTCATATGTGCTTTAGTTTGGCTTTAGGATAGTGCATGGGCCTCGCAGGTGGCACAGAGGGTAAAGAATCTAACTGCCAATGCAGGAGATGCAAGAGACATGGGTTCAGTTCCTAGGTCAGGAAGATCCCCTGGAAAAGGAAATGGCAACCCACTCCAGTATTCTTGCCTGGGAAATTCCATGGGCAGAGCCTTGTGGGCTACAGTCCATGGGGTTGCAAAGAATGAGTGGCTGAGCACAGCACAGGACAGTGAATGAACATTTTGATTCCAGGTACACTGCTAAGTTTTCCATGTAAAATTTTAAGAAAGAGGCTCTGAAACAGAACACCATTCCATGTTCAATGCATGAGACAAATGCTCAGGGCTGGGGCAATGGGATGACCCAGAGGGATGGGATGGGGAGGGAGGTGGGAGGGGGTTCAGGATGGGGAACACATGTAAACCCATGGCTGATTCATGTCAATGTATGGCAAAAACTACTACAATATTGTAAAGTAATTAGCCCCCAACTAAAATAAATAAATTAAAAACAGAAACAAAAAACAAAACACAAAGCAAGAGGCTCTGTATTAGTGTTTTCTTGCAGAAAAGTCCTAAGTAGATTACTAAATCTAAGCAGCAGAAATAGGCATTATTATTTGATTTTGATCCTCTTCATTTGTAAAGTTGAAAGCACGAGGCTCACAGGAGTTCAGGATTTTTCCCCAGAGTCCCACAGCTCATTGTGAAGAATGAATCCTAGCCAGTTGTGATGCATCTGTGTCTAGACCTTGGCTCGCTGTCTCTCAGGTCATTCTGGGCTGGGCTGTGTTCTCCTGGTGGGCTCTGTTGGAAGCCGTGTCTCTGTGCATAGACATCTCTACAGAATGAATCTCGAACCAGCTCCCACGCCCCCGGCCCTGGGAGAGCTCAAGTATCTGGGGAGTGATCTCTCCAGTAACGTGGACACAACATGCTGTGTCTTACCTCAAGCTTCTATAACAAGTTCCCGTAGACTGGGTGGCTTAAACAACAAACATTCATCTCTCACAGTTCTAGAGGCTGGAAATCCAAGGTCAGGGTGCCTGCTTGGTTGGATTCTTGATGAGGGCTCTCTTCTTAGCTTGCGGTTATATCTTCACATGAGGAAAGAACAAGGTCTACTCTCTTATAAGCACACTAGTCCCATCATGGGGACACCACCTTCAGGACCTCCTCTATGCCTAATACCTCCCAAAGAGCCCACCTTCTAGTACCACTGACTGAAAGTGAGGGTTTCAGCATATGAGGAGAGACACATACAGTCTTCACATCCCAGGACAGGTTTGTATCTGCACAGATACCAGCTAATCCTCCTTAGCAGCATTTTCTTTGGCTTTCACCCTGTTGGTAAGCCTGAGTTCTCAGATTGATTAGCCTTTGGGAGATAGTAGAAATTACTAAAAAAAAAAAAATCACATGAGTCAGAATAGTGGAATGTCATATTTTAGATTGTTTGATTGTGAGGAAGAAAAAAGAAACCCAATCAACTAATTTAAACAAACAAAAAGGATTGGTGGATATACATTTCCATCGACAGATGAATGGATAAAGAAGCTGTGGTACATATATACAATGGAATATTACTCAGCCATAAAAAGAAATGCATTTGAGTCAGTGCTAATGAGGTGGATGAACATAGAGCATATTGAGAACAGACTTATGGACACAACTGAGGCGGGGATGAAGGAGAGGATGGAATGCATGGAGAGAGTAACATGGAAACATACATTACCATATGTAAAATAGATAGCCAATGGGAATTTGCTGTATGATTCACTGTATGACTCAAGGAATTCAACCCGGGGCTCGGTAACAACCTAGAGGGGTGGGATGGGGAGGGAGGCTCAAGTGGAAGGGGACGTGGGTAAACCTATGGCTGATTCATGTTGATGTTTGGTAGAAACCAACACAATACTGTAAAGCAATTTTCCTTCAGTTAAAAATAAATACTTTTTTTAAAAAAAGAGGGTTGTTGGAAAGATAAGGTGATAGCTACAGAGCCCATGGGCTGGAAGTGCAGCCAGGGCTCTTAAAGGATCTAATGTAGGTCCAGCTGGCCAGGCAGCAGCTTCTGTATCTATTTCTTTGGCGCCAGTCCCTTACTTCTGTGTTCCTCTGGGCAAGTGTTCCTTTATCACTGTTTTCACTACCACCTTTCTCTGCTCTATTTGAACACAGGTTTAGTACAGCCCCCTCCAGCCCTAACTTTAACTAACAGAGAGTAGTAATGGCCTTTGTGAACCACGTCCAAATTCCTGGGAGGCAGAAGCTACCTGATGTTACTTGAGTCAGATGGTCACCCTGATTTGATCAGTTATCCCTGTAGAAGGGGTCATGGATATACATGACTGTGGAGGTCCACCCCTGCCAGGCGGTTGGGGTGGACACACAGGAGCTAGAGATTTGGCTGAATAATGATCCCCCCTAAACAAAAAACAATTACAACCATGTTCTAGATTCCCCTCTTGGTGCCAAGGGAAAATAGAAAAAGTAAAGAAAGGGGGAAAAAAGGCAGACATGGTTTTTAGTTGTATTGGTGTATGTGAAGATACATGTGTATTTATTAGGCATACATAAATGTAACTCTCTAGACCTTTAGGATTGTGTTCTTAGCTACGTAGTAAAATTTCCTTTAAAAACTTTTTTTTATTTCTTAAAATTTTGGAGAGGGGCAGACTATGCTGTGTAGCTTGTGAAATCTTAGTTCCCTGACCAGGGATTGAACCCAGACCCTCAGCAGTGAAAGTGCAGAGTCCTAACTGCTGGCCCACCAGGGAATTCCCAAGACTGTATTCTTTAATAGAGTCAATCCGTCTCTCCACTTTTCTTTATACCGTTTTTATTGCCTTGGGTAGAGGCCTCCTCCAGCATTGAAGTAAACAGGGTATGTGTCAGTTTCTTGGCGTGCAGGGGACCCAGATGAAGGCAGTGCACAGGATCAAAGTCAAGTAGGGTGCAAGGTGAGGCCTGAAAGATAGTCCTGTTGTCTTATTCACTACACTGTGTCCCCAGTCCCCAGTATCAGAACTGGACCTGGTAGAGAGAGGGCACTCAATAATTTCTGAAAAAATGTGAAAGTGTTAGTTGCTCAGTCATCTCCTCCTCTTTGCGACCCCATGGGCTATAGCCCGCCAGGCTCCTCTGTCCATGGAATTCTCTAGGCAAGAATACTGGAGTGGGTACGTATTCCCTTCTCCAGGGGGTCTTCCTGACCCAGGGACTGACCTGAGTGTAGGGTGAAGCCTAAACAGTTAATCACAACCAAGTAGATAACCAGAGCTAAAATTAGAACATCAGCCAGAAAGACCATAGAGTGACAAGAAGGTAATCCAGGAACAGAGCTAGCAGTCCCCCAAACTGGCTGTGTGCACTCTCCCCAACACATTTGAGGGTAACGTGAGGGAGGACAGATGGCATTTAAAGAGACATGGGCCGGGCAGAAACAATGATAACATCTTTTATCTTTAAGTTGCTTTTATACTTGTTCATCTTCTCTTTCATTTACAAGCATCTTCAGGGCCAGAATAGTATCTGATTTATTAATCTCTCCCCCTAGCTCCTAATAATAATATGCAAAACAGCTCACATTCAATAAATATTGGTGGAATGAATTAATACATTAAAATTTTAGGGAGCCAAAGGAAAAAATACTCAATTGATTTGATATAGTATTTTTAGTGCAGAAAGTGAACTTAAATAAATGTTTTTGTCTTCAAGAACTCAGATCCTTATCAACAATGTAAGAATGTTAGGGAATAATTGTTTAGTTTTTAATCTTCTTTTTAAAAAATATCACCTGTAAACAGATAAATTTTTCTTGAAGTTTGACATGCAGCTGATTTTACTTTTTCATGTTGAATGACAGCATCCTCCTAGCTTAGCTTCTACTCATCATATTTACTGTATATTTTGTGTACTGTACTTTCAGTCAAATGACATGAAGACTATCTAAATGATAGTATTTCTATCAAAGTTTTGGTTGTAGCCATTACACAAAATAAGCTGCATCTAATATTAGCTGGAGCAATTTATTTTTTATATTGAATCTGTATCCTATAAACTTGCTAAATTCATTTAGTAGTTCTAGTAGCTTTTTGTAGCTTTCTTAATATTTTCTATATATGATCATGTCATCTGTGAATAAAGACAATTTTACTTAACAGTCTTCCAGAAAAAAGCAAAGAGGAATTCCTCTTTAGAGGAATGCAATAAATCTAGGTTACCAGTGTTCATCACATAAACTTAACCAATGTTCATCACTTAATTAAAAGTTATTAGATCTTCAAAGAAATAGGGAAATGCAACACATAATCAGGAAAGGACTCAGTCAACAGAAACCGACCCAGAAATAATAGAGATGGTTCCGTAAGCAGACAAGGACTTCAGCTATTATATATCCTCAAGGATTTTAAGGAAAACCTTTACATACATACATATATATGTAAACACCTCATTACATACATAATGAGGAGAAACAAGGAGAAACTGTGCTCAGTTGCTCAGTCATGTCCAACTCTTGTGACTTATTGCAAACCTGCCAGACTTCTCTGTCCATGGAATCCTCCAAGTAAGAATGAATACTGGAATGGTTTGCTGAGGCCTTCTCATATATATATATATAAGAACCAAGTGAAAAAAAATATATATATAAAAGAACCAAGTGAAACTTCTAGAAATGAAAAATACAGTATCTCATATGTAGAAAAAAATACTGCATGGGATTAACACAGGTATTCTGCTGGCCTCTGTTCCTCCAGGACCTTTGCAAGTACACCTTCTGTCTTTTGAATTCCGTCTACCACCTCTGAACTGAAACAGCCTCAGGCATGACTTCCTCCCTTCTGGGATCCAGGAGGCAAGGACTGAGGGAGGTTGGGCTGCCATCAGACCCACCATCTACAGCATTTTGTGATCCTTCCTCATTCTGCAACGTTTGGGGCTGCTTTCCACTCAGTATTTGCCAGAGGAGGTTAGGGGAGGCAGCTTAGGTGATATGTCTATAACTTGCTTTGATATGACCCTTTTTCTTGACACTGTTTGTTTATACCAGTTTCCAGTGTTACTGAGCAGCTATTTCGTGGGCCTCAATCACTTTTCCTCTAGAAGACAAATGGTAGATTCACAGATAGGAGCCTTGGGAGGACTCCTGGTCTCTGATTGGCGTTTGCTCAAATCCTCTTTCTCTGTACATTTTTATGTAAAATATAACCATTTGGCCTTTGCTCTTAGAACTAGGGCAGTCAGAATCTTGATTACAGACACAATTGTTGAAAATGACCTTGGAATATCCCACTGTTATAGGTATATACAGAGGAGATGAGAATTAGACCATAAAATCTATTTCCCAAATTTCAAAAAAGTTCATCCAGTATTTCCGGAAAGAGCTTGTGTGACTAATAGGCTATAAATAAATATAACTTTGATGCATTATACAGCATGTAGTCTGAGACAAATGAGGCAAATAGATGTTCTATTCAGAATCATCAGAATCTTGAATGATAAAGTTCAGCTAAAGCGTATGTGATTTTTTTTTTTCCCCAACCCTGAGCACATATGAAGGGAATACTTTTAGATAACCCTTTGTGTGCAGTTGTTAAAATTCATGTATTTTTATTTCTTCCTTTTGTAAGACACAAGAAAAATTACAAATTTACTAAAAAAAAAAAAATCTAAGAAAATTGGTAAGCATTCCCCCAAATGTATTATTGGGAGGAGGTTCCCCTTGAGTTATATCTATATAACCATATCTATCTTGTTCATTTTTTATTATTGTTTTAATTTAGTTTTAATAGGTAGTGTGTTCACATGATTCAGACATCATACATATATAATTGTATACCTGTGTTATGTGTGTGGGCATGCATTTGCATAAAGTGTCTCTCTACCAACTGCTGTTTCCCATCAGCCCACATTTGTACCACAAATTACTAATTGCTTATTTGGCCATCAGGCACATCCTGCTTCAGATTCAAGCTGTTACCAATATATATTCTTATTTTCCCACCTTTTTACCCAATGGTAACATACTGTTACACTGTTGTGGACCAGTAGCATGCCAAAGGCAGAGTGGTGGAAGTGTCCCATGTAGCCTTAAGAGAAACGTCAGCACTTGTCTAGAACTTACACCAATAAGAGTTTTGAAAGGAGGAGTATTGACCTGCATGGCTTAGAATTATTGCCACATGGTTACTTATTTTTTATAAAAGACCAATTTTTACTCCATTGCTTCCCTGATAGTTCACTTGGTAAAGAATCTGCCTGTGATGCAGGAGACCCTGGTTCAATTCCTGGGTTGGGAAGATCCGCTGGAGAAGGGATAGGCTACCCCCTCTAGTATTCTTGGGCTTCCCTTGTGGCTCAGCTGGTAAAGAATCCACCTGCAATGTGGGAGACCTGGGTTCGATCCCTGGGTTGGGAAGATCCCCTGGAGAAGGGGAAGGCTACCAACTCCAGTATTCTGGCCTAGAGAATTCCATGGACTGTACAGTCCCTGGGGTTGCAAAGAGTCGGACATGACTGAGCAACTTCCACTTTTGCTTAAAAAGTTGATTTAAAATTTGTACAGGTAAAGAAGCTTGGACTGCCTGTATCATCGACACAGTGCTCCCCGCTACTCTGGTCCTAGTACATCAGTTTTTTCAGTAGTCTACAGACCTTTCCATATTAGTGGAGAGAGAATTCTGTTTTTACAGCTGCATAATATTCCATTGTGTGGAGGAGCAACAATTTATTTACCTAGTCCATCAAGGACAGTTGGTGGTCTTTTAGGATTGTTTACAATCCGTGGTTTTTACAAAGTATGTTGCAGTGAACAACTCATACTGATTTAATTTTGCATACATGTGGAGTATCTGTAGGATAAATTCTCAATTATGGAAAGCTAGGACAAAGGGCTTATGCGTCTGTAATTTTGATAGAAATTGGTAAATTTCTCTCTGTAGGAGACAGTAAATTTACTCTCTCACTGCAATATGCAAGGCTGCCTTGTTCCCCATGCCCTGCTGAGAAAGTGTGTTATCAAAAATTGCTCTGTATTTGCTAACCTGGTAAGTGAGGAAAGATATATCTTAGTATATTTTTAATTTAGATTTTTATTCTGATTGAGTTTGGGCATCATTTCATGTCCTAAAGTGGCATTTTATTTATATCCCTCTTCCTGTGAACTCTTTCTGTGCATGCTTTCCTGAGTTTTCTGTTGGCTGATTATTCTTTTTGAATCTGTCTCCAGGAGTTCTTTTCACATCACAGAGATTAACCCTTTGCGGTATGTGTTACAACTATTTATCCAGTTTATCATTTGTATTTTAACTTTGATTATGGTGTTTTTGATCATGTAGAAGTTTGTGTGTGTGTTTGAGTGGTTCAGTGTGTATGCAAAATTGAAGTTATCAATATTTTCATTGTGAGTTTTGGAGTTTGAATCTTAAATTTCTCCTATGAAGATGCCTCAAGGTAACCAAGTAGTTGCTGAAGGGAAAATTTTCTTTACGGAAGTACTTCATGTAATAAATAGAAAAGGAGTGACAGAATCAGAATGTCACCTGCTGCCAGCCTTAATGGGGACCCTGATAATCAATGGCTGCTAACATCACAAATAGGGAGAAAAGCAGGCATTATTGCCTTCTATAGCAATGATAAAATCACTGACGAGGGGATCTTGGCAAACTAGTAAATCTGAATCTGATCAAGCCTATAGCTATAACTATCAATTTACAGAAAACACAGATGAGGGTAAAGGATGAACAAAAACATTTCTTCTTCTCCATGGAAAATTGATACTTGGCGGTGGCTTAGATGGTAAGAATCTGCCTGTAATGCAGGAGACCCAGGTTTGATCCCTGGGTCGGGAAGATTCCCTGTAGAAGGGAACGGCTACCCACTCCAGTATTCTTGGCTGGACAGAGGAGCCTGGAGGGCTACAGTCCATGTGGTCGCAAAGAGTCGGACACAATTGAGCAACTTTCACTTGTTTCATTTAGCTGTGTTTCCTTGAGAACAAGCTTCTCTTCCACCACACGTCTGAGAAGCCAGATCTTAAGCTAACTCCATCCTGGAAAGATCAGATTAGTCAATTGTTGAGTTGTCAAAACATTTTATTTCTTCCTGGTTAATAACAAACTTGGGCCCTATGACTCCGTGGGGGAAAGCAATATCCATTTCCAAGGACTCATGGGGAAAACTGTCTAATGAATTGCATGGTCCCTATAAGCTCAAGTCTTTTTTTCTGAAACCGTTTCCCTCTGTGCCTATAAAGTCTGCAAAGTAAATCCTTATTAAACTGATAGCGTTTGTTCAAAACAGCCCACATTTCAGAGCAACTGCTATTCCCCTGCCAACTAAATGCCCAATTAGTCTTTAATAAAAACTGCAACTAGTACAGTGCCCAGCAGAGGAAGGTATTTAACAAACCCTTTATTACCCAATTCAGTTAGCTTGGGTGACCTACATAATGTTTATGCAATTTTTTTCTAAAATAAATACTCCCCATGAGTTGACTATCATAGGATTATCTTGACTAACTCTTTCGTTACAAAGAAGATTAATCCACAACTAGAAAGGGTTATGCCTTATTCCTTTTGTCCTCACAGTATCCCTGTCAAGAACAGGACAACCAGTCCTCGTTATCATTTTAACATAGGCTCCATTTAGGGCAACAATTACCCAAGTTTCCCTTCTTGGTCCCGGCTCCTAAGTGCCTTCTCTCCAAGGTGTAAGGAGTGCAGGCAGGCAGAGATAATGGTGTTCATTGGAGCATTAGCAACACCTGAATGGTAAATTCCACAGGAACACGTATACACAAAACGAACACTAGTGTATTGGGCTTCTTAAAATAGAGTTATAACCAAGAGGGTGTCTTTAAGGTGAAATATCAAAATGCATATTCTTGAGTGGATTTGTTGGATTCTTTAAATCAGCATTTCAACAATTTTGAGCTTAGCTTTGAACACCAATTCCTCCTGCCAGAGAGCTGGCATTAATTCTTTATCAAGAGGGTCTTGGTACAGTGTCCACGTCCTCCTTCTCTATCATTATGCATTGATATTTTGTCCTTTAAAAATTTATGTTGCAGAGGACTCAGAAGATACCATCCTCAAGGTATTCAATGTACAACTCCTTGGTTAAGAGAGATTTGCTATGCTTGCTGTAAGCCTGCACGTGGTGACAAACATGCTGTTTTCCTCTCACTTTTACTGTCGGCTTTGAGCTTGTGCCCAGAGCTCTTGGCTGTGCTCCTCACCCCCATCTGCTGCCTCTGCACGCATTCAGGGCAGACCGTTCTCTGCCATCCTATTGTTCATTCCAATCAGACCTGCAAGGAGGCAAGTGCATGTTCCTATTTTGGGACACAGCATGCTGTCTTGGAAAGAGCATGGAATCTGGCATTGAAAGACCTGGGTTCAAATCCCAGTTCTGTGGCTTACCAGACAATTGAACAATTCAATTACTGTTTATGGTCCCCACTTCCCAGATCTCTTAAATAGGAATATTACCAGCCTTGTAGAATTTTGTGAGGCTCAAGTGGGAACATATGTAATAGTTCTAATACATGGTCCATGCTTAACACTCTATTTTATTGATTATAAAACACACCATTATGGGCTGATCATGTTTTTTGGGGGGAGCAGAATTTAACATTAGAAGTATATGTGCCAGAAAAACCTGTGCATTGAAAGAGAGTTGGTGATTTGGAAAAGTAGACAAGGGCAAAAATGGGAGTATCGAGGGTTCCAAGGGAAAGCTTCACCTAGCTGTGCCTGACCCAGGAGACAGAAGACAGCCTGAAATTACCATTTTTTTTAAAGCCATGTTT
Organism: Okapia johnstoni; assembly: GCA_024291935.2. Lineage (NCBI taxonomy): Eukaryota > Metazoa > Chordata > Mammalia > Artiodactyla > Giraffidae > Okapia > Okapia johnstoni. Next base: position 30,759,557 of record CM044326.1, read on the forward strand.
TGGTTTCCTGTGACTCCTGACTTTTTATATAAGACTATTTGACTACAAGTTAAAATTAAAAAAAAAAAAAAAAAAACAAGATGGGACTATAGTCTGGTAGCCCTTCCTCCTGGGACATGGGGCATGGCCGGAAAGGTGTCTGCCCCTCGCTGTCACACACCACTAGTTTGTGGGGAACCTAGTGCTAAACCTTTCACAGACGACCTGCTTCTGGGTCGGGGTTTTCATACGGAGCAGAGCAGCTCCCCTGGCTGCAATCTACTGAAAGGCAGCCCTTGACACAAGGGTTTGTAAAAAGACAAAGAATCAAAAAATTAAACCAAGAGATTTCAAAGATAAGTCACAGAGTCCAAGGTGAAATTAGACAGCCTAAGACTGCTGCCCTGATCTGGGACACCTGCATGGCTGGTTTCCTAGACTCTTCTCCAGACACTGGGACAGATGTGCTGTCTCTGTGCTTCTTCCCTTCTGCATTAGCTTCTTATCCACACTCAGGGGAGGTGGGACAAAGGGGAATGAGGTTTGGGTGAGGACCTAGAGGAAAAGGAAAACGGTAGCCCCCTGTTCTGCTTTGATTCAGGCCCTAGGTCTGTCTCTAATCTAGACAAAGAAATTCCCTGGCCACAAAGGGGCAACATGGACTTGGAGACAGCCACTGATTGTACAATTGATGTACTCAGGAGCCTGTCTCCTGACTTGTTCCAATGCCTTTCCATTTGCAACATCTGGTGTACCTGCATGGAGGAAAAGACAGAATGGAGTGAATCAAAGAGAGTCAGATTAGGAATGTCAATAGTTGAAAGGGACAGAAAGACAATCTTGTAATTCAGAGACATCCAGAAGCTCTGAGATAAATACGTGATGTCCCTTAGTTTGTCTACAATGCGGGAGGCCCGGGTTCAATCCCTGGGTCGGGAAGATCTCCTGGAGAAGGAAATGGCAACCCACTCCAGTATTCTTGCCTGGAAAAATCCCATGGATGGAGGAACCTGGTTACAGTCCATGGGGTCACAAAGAGAAGACACACTGCCCCGCTTTCTCTCCTAGCTCCTCCTTTTCCATCACTCTAGCAACACTTTCTTTTATTCTAATTCTTTAAATGCTCAAGGATGTTCCCGATTGTCTGAGATGCTAGGCATAACTTCTTTTCCATCCTTGGTAGAACAAATGATCTCAGGAGTTTGCCCAGAGAACCTTTGAGCTGAACATCCATCAGACTATTTATATCCATCAAAAATGCATCAAACTGTTTCCACATGCATCAAACCATTTACCATGAGACAGCCTGTGGCATCCCTCACCAGGGGACCTCAGTCAAGAAAATGGAAGAGGGATGAATATGAGGGCCAGTGGTTGTTCAGTCTCACCTCAAGAAAGCAGTTCTCGAAGAAGTAGCAGCTTCTTACCTCATGAGAAAAGGAATCAACAGGGCTGCACTCAGGAGGAATGGAAACAGGTAGGCCTAGTAAATAAAGCAGACCGGGGTACATGGGCTTAGGCCTGGGCCAAGGGTTTCACATTTTAAAGGTCAACATGACAGCAGAATAAAGTCTTTGTCTTTATAAGGCTAAGCTCAACTAGCTGTATCCTGAAGCCAGGGCACCCCCAAGAAGCATGAGATTCTTTGGGAAGCAATAAAATGATTTCTCTACCTTTCACTCTAAGCTCTGAAAGCTCCCAACTTGCTCACCAAACTGCTGCATTTTGTGTTTGCTGATGCAGAAGAATAGCACTTCCCTATAGCACACCACCAGATGGTAATTGGATCCTAATAATAGAACAAAATAGAATTCCCCCTGCTTGGCTAGGTTTTAACTGACGTGACAGCAAAGAGCCAGCCCCTCCGTGGTGTGCCTATGTGGGGAATTAGCTGTGAAGATTCTGGCCTGTTAAAGTCTCTTAGAAACCCTGAGTTGGGGAGGAGTCACACAGTTGCTGCTTGGGGTGGCCCTGGGGGCTCTGGCTCTCTCTTTCTAGGTTGCCTCTAGATGATTGCCTGCTCCTGGTAGTTTCAGAAATCCCTATGTGAGTTTGGGCCTCTGCCTCTGAAACCAGCTCTTTTCTCTTCTCTGCACTTTCAGAAGGGGGCAGGTTTCTGGAACCAGTGATTCGGCCTCAGGAAAGAATCCAATTTCTCTCTTCACCACCACCCTCAGGCCACATTCCAAGGATGTGGTGATGCCAGGAAGGCCTCTGCCACAAAACAGAAAATACCTTGGATGAAATTGGTTTTTCTCTAGAATCTTGACTTGAATTTCTGGAAAAATGGGAATTGTGTAATTTGGATATTGGAATAAGTGACCTGTTGTTTAGTAGCTAAGTCATGTCCAACTCTTCTGTGACCCCATGGACATCTCAATTTATCTCTGCTACCTAGAGGACATTTTTTAAGGGAAGCTGCTGAGCATGAATAAGTCTTAAGAAACTTGGACTCCCCTGTAAAAAGAAGGCCAGCTGACCAGTGCTATCTCTCTTTTCCAGAGATCATTTCTGAAAATACACCCATGATGACAATCTACTAGATTAGGGCCCAACTACTAAAGACTTATGACTACAAAGGCACCTAAGGTTATCACTGATTTCTTGATTCATCTAATAATATTGAACATTGGCATTTGCTTGCAGTGGTGCAGAAGCCCTCCTATCCTCCCCCACCCAAAAATCTAGGCATGAGGTCTCTGACCTAAAGGAATCTACAACTTGAATCAAAGACTGGGCCTCAGAAATCACATAGACCAGCATTCTCTTTTTGTAGTTGAGAAAAATAAGGATCAGATAAGTAAAGTGACTGGTTCAGTCTTGAAAATAAGTGGTAAAGAGCCAGGATTGGCATTTAACTTATAGCTCATTTTCATAATTATAACCACAATACAAATCTACACTGTGTGTGCACACTGCAATAAATTGGAAAAGGAAGGAAGAGGTGAGAGCAGGCAGAAGGCCAGAACTCAAATGTCTTCATGTCTAACCTCTGTCGTGAACCTTGGGAGTGACTGTGGACAGCCCAGCAGATGGTTTGGAGGACTTGAATGCAAACCCTTTACAACCTCTTTGCTCTGTAGGTACTGAAAGACCTGTCTAAGCTGAGCAGTGAGGGAAGGCTCCTGGAGGTAGGAACATTTGAACTAAACTTTGAAGGTTGGCTACAATTCAGATGAGGAGCAATTGTTGAACTAGCAGGCCTAGGCTGGGTCAAAAGGTGAGTCCTCAACGTTTATAGACGGGCTGCAGTTAGCATGAAGCCTGGCACCCTTTCAAATGTGGCTAGAGTGAGAGCTAAATGTCTTACTCAAGAAAGCTGTTAAAAGTGCTTAAAAGCATCAGGCATTAATCATCAATACCAAGAGTGAGAAAATCAATTATCTGAGGCGGTGGTAGGAATGACTCAAAAATGTTGCCATTTTTAAAGTTAAGTTTTGCCCTGAGTCTGGGTGTTTTGTTGTTCAGTCGTGTCTGACTCTTTGTGACCCCATGGACTGCAATACACCAGGCTTCCCTGTCCTTCACCATCTCCCAGAGCTTGTTCAAACTCATGTCCATTGAGTCGGTGATGCCATCCAACCATCTTTAACTCGCTCATCCCCTTCTCCTACCCTCAATCTTTCCCAGCATCAGGGTCTTTTCCAGTGAGTCGGCTCTTCGCATCAAGTGGTCAAAGTATTGGAGCTTCAGCTTCAGCATCAGTCCTCCCAATGAATATTCAGGACTGATTTCCTTTAGGATTGACTGGTTTGATCTCCTTGGACTCTCAAGAGTCTTCTCTAGCACCACAGTACAAAAGCATCAATCCTTCAACACTCAGCCTTCTTTATGGTCCAACTCTCACATCCATACATGACGACTGGAAAAACCATAGCTTTGACTAGAAGGACCTTTGTCAGCAAAGTAATGTCTCTGCTTTTTAATATGCTGTCTAGGTTTGTCACAGCTTTTCTTCCAATGAGTAAGTGTCTTTCAATTTCATGGCTGCAGTCATCATTTGCAGTGATTTTGGGTGTTTATATGTATGCAACTATATTCTGGGATCCATTTCTGGGGGAGACCAAGACAGTTTAAAGACTGGTATAATAATAGAATTCCTGTGTTGATTCTGGAGACTGAACATGAGCTTAGAGGAAATATCTGGTGAAGAGCAGAGGTTAGCACTCATGAAGCTAGATGTTCTTTGAGTGAATAAATTACTTCGGAAATTACATATACAGATGTTTCCTGCCTAATATGACCTAATATGAGATGTTGGCTGCCTCCCTTGAACCAACCCCAAAGATGTCACATAAACATGTTTGATGCATCTAATAACATGGCAGTAATAAATGAAGGGAGGCAGAATGTGATGGGGTTGCAGGGTGTATGGTGGGGCGGTGGGAGGAGTGACTGGGGACGTGAAATATGGGGGGGAGAGTGTGTAGAAGGAGAAAGGATCTGGTGTCGCATTGGAAACAGAAGTTTTCTAGTTGTATCCTGCTCATTCTCTTGCATTGCTGGAGCAGAAAATTGCTTGCCAGGCTGAAAAACAGCCTTGCTGTCCCCACACCAACTAGAAGTATCAGGGAACATCAGGGAAGTACTGGAGCCCACCTGGATGGAAAACAGATAATAATTAGGGCAGCAGAAGACCTGGAAAGTTCCTTTTCCAGGCCTCCCCAACCCCACAGTATAAAAAAAGCTAAGAGCTTGAGTTCTAAAGCCAAACAGTTCAGATTTTAATCTTGGCTCTGCCATTTGCTTCTCTGTGACTTTGGGGAAGTTACTTGCTTTCTCCCTGGCTTTGTTTTCGCATCTATATAGTGGCCATAACACTACCTAACTCATAGGGTGGTTTAAAAGATGAAACACATGTAAAAGTGTTTAAACCTGGACTGATATGTACCAAGTGCTCAAGAAATATTAGCCATTATTTTGAAAACAGGAGGAACTTCCCTTGAGGGTCAGTGTCACTTCACTGGGGACTTGGTGAGTGAATAGGGAATGGTGGAGTCCAGAAGTATGTTTTCCACATACTGACTGTTTTCCTAAGTTCACCAGAAAAGGCACAGGCAAGAACCTGAACTTTCACCCTTTATTCTGGACACCCACTATCAGCCAAGGCAGTTGAAATATCCAGGGTAATATGAGTCATAGGGAAAAGATGACAATAAATGTATACTCTCAAAGAAAAGCTACAAAAGAGAAACATACAGCAAAGGATGTAGAATTAATAAATCAGACAGAATCAGATTTAAAATAAGCACAGGAAATACTCTCAATAGGATAAGGGAAATTTTTGGAAAACATGAACAAGAAACAAAGAAAAACTGACTGAAGATGCTAAAAGTGAAAAACAGAGCTGTTGAAATAAGGAACTCAATGGATTATTTGGATAACAGAATGGATATAGCTATAAGAAAGAATGAAAAGCTAAGGTTAAGAACTCTCCTGGAAGATTTTAAGAAAGATTAAAACAGTTGACACTATAAAAGTGAAAACCAAGAGAGAGAGAGGATAAAAATAGAAGGTAACATCTGTATATTAGATATCTCGGAAGAGAGCAAAAATAAATATAGAGGAGAATAAAAGGCAAGAATTTTTCAGAATTAAAGAAGAATATGATAGATTTTGCAGTGATGGTCACCAGGTGATATCAACTCGTTATTCCATGACCTGTGGCATATTTTTTTCCCTGTAATTGTTGTGTCTGACTCTTGGCAACCCTCCAGACAATACTGGAGTGGGTAGCCATTCACTTCTCCAGGGGATCTTAAAGCTTTAAAAATATTATCAAAATACTGGATTTTCCAGGTAACTCACTGGTAAAAATTCCACCTGCCAATGCAGGAGACGTGGGTTTGATCCCTGGGTTGGGAAGATTCCCTGGAGAAGGAAACGGCTACACACTTCAGTATTCTTACCTGAAGAATTCCATGGACAGAGGAGCCTGGCAGGCTATAGTCCATGGGGGTAACAAAGAATTGGACACAACTGAGCAACTAACACTTTTTTAATCATAAAAATGAGGGTGAGATAATCTCAGACATACCAGGCTCCAGAAGATTTAACCCAAAAACTGCTTGAGAAAATCATTTAAAATTATTTCTCAAGAAAATAAATTAAAATTAAAGTCTGTGGATGTGAGGGTGAGAAGAAAACACAACAGTAAATTTAAGTTTTGTCTGAATGAGCACTGAAGAATGAGAAAATGGAAGAGAGGAAGGGAGGGAGTGGGCATATTCTTAACAATCCAGAAGTAAAATTTTGAATGAGAGTAATAGGAAAAGACTAACTGACATCATGGTTAAGTGGTAGAACTCTAGAGCCAGATGCTCTGGGTCTAAATCCTGCCTTGGCCATTCTAGCTGTGTGATTTTAGATGAGTTATTTAGCTTCTCTGGGACTCAGTTGCCTCACTTGTAAAATAGGATTTATGAAATAGAACCCATGTCATAGTATTATCTTGATAATTAAAAGAGCTTTGTTTAAAAGTCCTTGGACTCATACCTGGTTTATAGTAAGCTTTCAATAGATGTTTGATGTCATTATTAATATGGAAAAGGGGATAGAGAAAGATGGGAAATAGACAATGAAGATAAATGATCCAAAGAACCATATTAATTTAGATAGAAAAAAACATTTTGAAGAAAATAACTTGAATGATATGAGGATCCTGGATGCAAAGTACCAGGGACAGAGCCTCACTCCCTTAAGGCATTCCAGGGAGGGCCAGGTCCTCAGTAAGGAACGGCTCATGGTTTCCAGGGAAGAACAGCCCCAGAAATAGGACCCAAAGGTATAAAGTTTCCTGAGTCCGTGTGTGGTACAGTTGCAGGAGGGCCTCTCATTTCCAAGGAGAAATGTGATCTTGAAAGATGATGGTCAGCAAGAGTGACCCAGGAAGCAATTGTCAGAGGGGCTTTTTCTTAAAAAAATTTAAAATAAACTTTTACTGGAGTATAGTTGCTTTACAATACTGTGTTTCTTGTATATAGCAAAGTGAATCAGCTATATATATACATTCCCTCTTTTTTGAATTTCCTTCCCATTTAGGCCACCACAGAGCACAGAGTAGGGTTCCCTGAGCTATACAAAAGGTTCTTATTATCTATTTTTTATATACTATCAATAGTGTATATATTTCAATTCCAATCTCCCAGTTTATCCCACACCCCCTTTCTCCCCTTTGTGTCCATAAATTTGTTCTGTATGTCTGTATCTGTTTCTGTTTTTCAAATAAGATCATCTATACTATTTTTCTAGATCCCACAGATATGCATTTATACATATTTGCTTTTCTCTTTCTGATTCCACTCAGAATGACAGTCTCTAGGTCCATCCATGTCTCTACAGATGACCCAATTTGGTTCCTTTTTATAGCTGAGTAATATTCCACTGTATATATGTACCACATCTTCTTTATTCATTCCTCTGTTGATGGACATTTAGGTTGCCTCAATGTCCTGGCTATTGTAAATAGTGCTGCAGTAGACATTGTGGTGCACTTGTCTTTATGAATTATGGTTTTCTGTGGGTATGTGCCCAGTAGTGGAATTGCTGGGTCATATGGTATTCTATTTTTAGTTTTTTTAAGGAATATCCATACTGTTCTCCTTAGTGGCTGTATCAATTTACATTCCCACCAACAGTGCAAGAGTGTTCCCCTTTCCTCATACCCTCTCCAGTACTTACTGTTTGTAGATTTTTTTATGATGGCCATTCTGATGTATGTGAGGTGATACCTGATTGTAGTTTTGATTTGCATTTCTCTGATAATTAATAATGTTGAACATCTTTTCATGTGCTGTTTAGCTATCAGTGTGTCTTCTTTGGAGACATGTCTATCTAGATCTTCTGCCCATTTTTTGTTGGGTTGTTTGTTTTTTTGATACTGAGCTGCATGAGCTATTTGTATACTGAGAGGGGCCTTTCTGAATAACCTGCTCTACAAAGAAACTTCAGGACTTCACAAATCTCTAGGTGGAGATCAGGAGGAGAGAGAAACCTAGAAATTACTAAAATTGGATTTCCCACCAGTTCAGAGAGATGGGGACCTCAGAGTCAGCTTAATTAAAGGTGACTTCATGGTTTTTGAATGTTCTAGTTTGTGCACTAGGATTCAGATGTCTGTTACAAAAGAAATTCTTTAACTTCCTTGTTTATTCTACATTTCTTCCTCTTCCTTCAACCCAACCCTATAATAGTCACATTTGAAGTCATCTCTAGGAAGGAATGCATACTATTTTCACTGGATTCAGGAAGTGGCGTTAATTACTAGAATATCTTGTGACTACAGCTGAATATTTTAATCACATTAATGTCCACATGGGCTCCATCTTGGCTACTATCCTAAGGTTCCAAACAGTGTTTCTTTAGAGTGAAGAGATCTTTCTGCACCCTAACTTGAATGTCAGGTAAGATATTTTGGGTGTCAATTCAGTAGAAAAGGTGATAGTGATCAGAACTCAAGACCCTCTTACAGAGCTTCTTGAAGAGGCCACCACCACTACCATCACTACCATCATTCCCCTGGCTGCACCTCTGATTCAAAAACCAGTTGCTATTTTTAAACAATGTCTATTGGCACCAAACACTTTCCTCCTGTATTTATAATTTCACCAATAACTTTAAATCTCTGATCACCCCAATTCCAACAGTGGTTTTGTAGGGCTTAGCTCATTTAGAATGGCCACTGTTTGAGAAATGTTCACTCATGCGGAACTTCCATTGGACTTTCAAAATGTAGTATTGTGAAATACCAACTAGTATTGTGTTACCCACTGGCCAATTTCATATTATAGCTCCAAAAGTCTATGCTCTGCATGTTTTATTGTGTGATTTTGAGCAAATTAACCTCTCCATACAGATAAAGATATAGTTTCTTTATCTGTAAAGTGGAGGAAGTAACAGGATTGATCTTTTATGATCATAATGAGGTTTAAATAAGATAATACATGTAGGGCATTTAGAAAAGTGACTGGCTTATGGTATTTTACAGTAAGTGCTTAACAAAATTTTTTACTCATGGCATTGGTGGAAAGGGAGATATTTTTATTAGACAGGGTCCAATAGGGAAACTAGAAGTCATGCTATGTAGCCTTGGAATTACAAGTCTTAATATAGAGAGTTAGGGGGTCATACAACCACTGGAATTGCTAGGGGAGCCAAGGTTCAGTGAAATCATCCCCTAAATCTCAGTCTGAAGCATTTACTGGGAGTGGGGGGTGTGCTTCTATGAGCTCACCAGAAAGCATGGCAATTCTCAACAATTTCTGGGGCATCCCCACCAATGATTTCAATCTAAGTCATGGTGAAAGTACAGATATCAAGAGCTTGCTGGGAAGATGCAGAGAATCCCAGTTGCCACTTCCCACAGAGAGCAAGGTCTCACCTTCTCTCCCACCTACATTCTCGAGTGGGAGCCTCTAAGAGGCAGAACTCCAGCCAGCAGCTAGAGGGAAGGGGTTCTTGGATATGTAGTTCCAATGCTTTGTTTGCATCCACTCTAAAGCATTAACCTGAGTTTTTCTCAAGTGGCCCACTGGACTGGTTTCTCTTCTTTTATATTCACTCCACATAAAGCAGAGAAAGAGTCTAGAAACAAGAAGTCCCAGCATGAACTGAGATTTTACCATAATCTACCTAGACTTCTTTTTGGTTTATCAGAAAGAACTTTTCCCATGACGTAGGGGTGTATTTCTTATTAAAATAATAATGGCTTGTATTTATACATCAACTTTTAGTTGTGAAGAATTTCTATGACTATTATCTTTTACTTCACAACAACTCAGTGAGGTGCCATACACACACACACACACACACACACACACACACACAGTTGATTTATAATGTTGTGTTAGTTTCTGGTGCATATCAAAGTGACTCAGTTATATCTTTATCTATTCATCTGTTGATGGACATTTAGTTTGTTCCATGTCTTGGCTATTGTGACTAGTGCTGTTATGAACACTGGGGTGCATGAATCTTTTCAAATTAAAGTTTCCTCCAGATACATGCCCATGAGTGGGATTGTTAGATCATATGGTAACTCAATTTTTATGTTTTTAAGGAGAACTCCGTACTGTTTTCTGTAGTGGCTGTTACTTTTCCACCAACAGTATAGAAGGGTTCCCTTTTCTTCTCACCCTCTCTAGCATTTGGTATTTGTTGAGCCTTGTTCTCTATCCTAGAGAATATTCTATGTGCACTTGAAGAGTGTGTACTCTGTTTTTTTTTTTTTTTTTTGATATAATGTCCTGAAAATATCAATTACATCTAACTGTTCTGTTGCATAATTGATGATCTCTGTTGCCTTATTGATTTTCTGTCTGGAAGATCTGACCATTTGTATCAGTGGGGTGTTTAAAGTCTCCCACTATTATTGTATTCCTATCAGTTTCTCCCTTTATGTCAGTTAGTATTTGTTTTATGTGTTTAGGTGCTCCTATATTCAGTGCATATTTGTTAATGAGTATGATATCCTCTTCATGTACTGATCCTTTTATCATTATATAGTGTCCTTTATCTTTATGGCTTTTGTTTTAAAGTCTATTTTGTCTGATATGAGTATTACCCACCCCCCCACTTTCTTGTCATTTCTGTTTGCATGAATTATTTTTTCCTTTCCCTCACTTTCAATCTATGGGTGTCCTTCATCCTAAGGGCTCTTGTAGACAGTATATTGTAGGCTCTTGTTTTATTATGCATTCAGCCACTCTGTGCCTTTTGATTGAAGCGTTTAGTCCACCAACATTTAAGGTGACTATTGATAGATATGTATTTATTGTCATTTTAATCTTTGCTTTCCTATTGATTTTGTATTTCTTCCTTGTTCCTTTTCATTTTTGTTTTTCCTTTTGTGGTTTGATGGTTTTACTTTATATTAGGCTTGAATTCTCTTCTTTTTAGTTTTTATGAATCTGCAGGAGGAGAAGGGGACGACAGAGGATGAGATACAGAGGATGAGATGGTTGGATAGCATCATCGACTTGATGGACATGGGTTTGGGTGGACTCCGGGAGTTGATGATGGACAGGGAGGCCTGGCGTGCTGCAGTCCATGGGGTCGCAACGAGTCGGACACGACTGAGCGACTGAACTGAACTGTATGCTTTTGATTTGTGGTTGCTCTGTTTTTTCAAGTATTCTAACATAGTAAGTCCCCCACATACTGACCTTCAAGTTGTGAACTTTCAAAGGAATGACTGTGTGTTTGCACGTCCAATCACATAAGTTAGTTCATGTGTCTGGTGTATATGGCCACGTGTGTGCATCCTCTACACACAAGTGGTTGTGCTTTTGTGTTGTTGTCGTTCAGTCACTCAGTCCTATCCGACTCTTTGTGACCCCATGAACTGCAGCACATCTGGGTTTCCTGTCCTTCACCATCTCCCAGAATTTGCTCAAACTCATGTCCATTGAGTCGATGATGCCATCCAACCATCTCATCCTTTGTCATCCCCTTCTCTTCTTGCCGTCAATCTTTCCTAGCATCAGGGTCTTTTCCAGTGAGTCAGTTCTTCACATAGGATGGCCAAAATATCAGAGCTTCAGCTTCAGCATTAGTCCTTCCAGTGAATATTCAGGTTGATTTCCTTTAGGATTGACTGGTCTTACCTCCTTGCTGTCCAAGGGACTCTCAAGAGTCTTCTCCGGCTCCACAGTTCAAAAGCATCAGTTCTTTGGTGCTCAGCCTTCTTTATGGTCCAATTCTCACATCCATACATGGCTACTGGAAAAACCATAGCTTTGATTACATGGACTTTTGTTGGCAAAGTAATGTCTCTGCTTTTTAATATGCTGTCCAATGCTTTTGTGTACTTTACTGTATAGAATACAGTAGTGCAGTATCTTTATTTGAAGCCCACGGTGTTCAGAAGCAAGTGTAAAAGCAGTGGTGATGTAGATGGTACTGCTAAGAAGCACCAAGTGATAACAATGGAAACAAAAGTGAAAATAATTGAGAGGGTGGAGTGAGGTGAAAAGATGTTACCTCATTCTTTTACAGTATTACAGTACTATGTAGCTGATCACGTTCGTTGGGTACCTAGGCTAACCTGTTGGACTTATGAACAAATTAGATTTAACAAACATGCTCTTAGAATGAAACTCATTTGTACACAGGGGACGTACTGTATTATATCTCTTTGATTTCAACTGGAAGCTTTGTAGACTCAAAGAGTATCTAAAAATCTACATTTTCTTAATCCCCTCCCCCATATTTTATGATTATGATGCTCTCTTTTGCATTTTCATGTTCATCCTTTAGCTATTCATTGTAGTTATCATCATTTTCACAAACTTACAAAAAAAAACCTCTGTACTGGCTTATTTAAGTGTATCACTTTCCAGTAGTGATTTTCTCTTTCCTATAGATTCTTGTTTCTTTTCTACTTAGAGAAGATCTTTCAATATTTCTCTTAGGATATTGTTGCATTCTTTTAGTTTTGCTTGTCTGAGAAATTCTTTATCTTTTCTATTATAAATGATAATCTTGCTGGGTAGAGTATCCTAGGTTGCATGTTTTTCCCTTTCAGAACTTTGAATATATTTTGCCACTCCCTTCTGGTCTAAATTAGCTGGTAGGTAGCCTTACTGGGGAGAGAGGGGTTCCCTTGTAATTAACTCTTTGTTTTTCTCTTTCTGCCTCTCTTTAACTTTTGCCATTTTAATTATAATACATCTTTATGTAGATCTGTTTGGGTTCATCTTGTTTGGGACCCTCTGTACTTTCTGTATCTAGATAACTGTTTACTTCTTTAGATTTGGGAAGTTTTCAGCCATCATTCCTTAAAATACAGTTTTTATGTCTCTTTCTCATTCCTCCAATGATGTGGATTTTATTAATCCAGGAACACAAGTGTGAAAACCAAGACTCAGAGACTCTAGCAGCCAAGACCACTTTAGAATCTGCCCTACCACTGTATTCCTTAGTGAAGTAAATGAATAAATAAATGAAATAAGCAAGTAAGAAGAGCCTATTTGCTCCAAAGGTAAAAAAAGAATCCAAACCCCAGATTTTAGAACTATGTTATTAGTGTTAAATATGTTTCAAATATGTAAGTCATAAATATCTTTTGTCAAGTTATAATCAGACTGACAGAATATTAAGTGCAGACAGGATTATACAATCCAATCTCTTTAGTCCAGGAAAGCTAAACTTCTTGCCTAAGACATATCACTTGAAAATAATGGATTTAGAACTTCAATTTAATGGCCTGGACTCCAAGATCCAGTGATAGTTCTTGACAAGTTGACATGAACTTGGTGTATTACAATGGTGGTTTTTGCTTCTGAGATGACTCCAAATTTTTGTATTGTTCTTTCTCCACTGCCCATAAGAATTAAGGATATCAGATTCCTTTATACTAGACAGTAACTCTTTGATTAAACTCGGAGGCCTACACACAAAGTTTTGGCCAACAGTAATGTAATCCAGGGCAGGAAGTTAGCCTGAATAGGTTCTAAGGAAGATAGTTAAAATATGCCTCAAACCTGCTGAAAACAGCTGCACCAATTAAAAGGCAATTAAATGTGTAATAAATGGAAATGCTACAAAATTGTTCTGTTAAAAAGTCTAAATGAGAATTGCTGGGGTGTACGCACTGAATGAAAAATGTGTGCCAAGAAGGTGGTTATACCTGTTTTTTAGCTGATGTGCTTGCTGCTCCACAATACCAGTGAGGCGGTTTTCAAACTGATGGCTCAAAAACAGTTCTTTCCAGAGTGTGAGAGAGTGATGTCATTTCTGCTGGACCTGGCCTGTAGAGAAAGGAATGCAAAACACACAAATGTGAGTGGGGTGGCGAGTGGAAGGAAACAGTGAGAAGAAAACTGCTTGGCAATTCTGCCTTGATACAAAACCTGTATATCTGAGCATTCAATGGTTTGAGGGGTGGGACAGAAGGAGAAGAACATGAAAATGATGTTTTGAACCAGGAAAATGAGCTAATAAGAACTTTACAGATTGAAGCAATCAATACTCCTCCTTTTGGAGTAGTGCCATCTCATCTTTTCTGTCTGATTTCATTACTCCATAGTTCAGGGAAAAAATGCTCAGGTTAAATCCTGATATATCAAATATTTATCAACCAGTTGTATATTATAGGTCTCTCTTGGGCACCAGATAACAGGATGAATCAGTCATCATTCAATCAGAGGAACAGAACCACTATTCATCATGGAACAAAATGTTTATTATAGAAACTAGACTTTATGGTAGGTTCTGAGGGTGAAGGTCCAGAAGTGAAGTTGGAGGATCAGAGGAGTCACTATCCAGACTGTATGAAATGCCAGGCATGTCTGACCTTTGAAATGGGACTTAGAAAGGGAGAAGGTCATGGGAGGCCTGTGGAAAGCTGTGCTGGTAAGCGTATGGGGAGGACCTGGAGCTATCTTTGGTCAACAGGATCAGCAGTCGGGAAGAAGAGGGGAGGAGAGTGAGGACAAGCTGGACCCCACTGGCGCTTTGGCATGTTATCTTTATGACCTTCACCAAGCAAATCCCATGGAAGTTACTCTCTTGACCAACTCTCAACCAGAACCATATAAGGAAGGGATTTTAGCAGACAATTTAAAGGAGTTGGTGCAGGACAAACTACCCCACAGGGTAAGCAATGAGCATTGGCATGATCTGGTTTGGAGCTGAGACTTCAGGTTGCAGTGCAGGGTGGGAGAGAGAGTAGGGAAGGAGGCAGAAGGAAAGGAAGACCCAGAGCCAGGTCAAGATGTCAGAGGGGCAGGTCATGGAAAAGTTAGGTGATCTGAACAGGTACATTTCTGGGAAGATACAACTAGCTTTATTTCACTGTGGTTGCAATGCTTACTTAAAGCACGCAGCTATGTTGGCTTGAAGGAAGGGCATGTGTTCCTAGATATTGAAAGAGTTCTCATCAACTGGAACAGCTTGTAACCTGGTCTAAATATCAGGACTTCTCCCTGGCAAGGTACCAGGACAGGTGACAGCATGCAGAGTTGGCTGGAGCCGTGCAGATTCAAGTGTCTCAATAACAGAGACGTTTCTTCTACCTCAAGTTTGCGTGACAGTAAGAGGAGGTGCTTTAGAGGGGCTCAGTCACATTATGGATGAATTCTCTACAAGCTTTAGGTAGGTAGGTAGGTAAAGATTTGCTCAGTGCTCAGTTGCTAAGTCATGTCCAACTCATTGCAACCCCATGGACTGTAGCCGACTAGGCTCCTCTGTCCCTGGGATTTCCCAGGCAAGAATACTGGAGCGGGTAGCCATTTCCTCCTCCAGGGGGTCTTCTCAACCCAGGGATTAAACCCTGTCCCCTGCTTTGGCAGGCAGATTCTTTACTACTGAGCCACCTAGGAAGCCCAGATAAAGACTTACAGATATGTAAAATAAGCAGTATACTAATAAAGTGACAATGCATTCACCAGTCACCATTTCTTTCTAAATCAAGCATTTAACTACTAACTCAGGTTATTATACTAATTTAGGTATGGACACTTGCCCTGGAATGGATAAGAAAATATTTTCATAGGGGTTGTCCTGGATCCTGCAGGTAGTAAATTAGAATACCAAACCCACGTGAGGGCAGGCTTAAGGTTACAAATTCTCAGAGGAAACCTGTAAAATTTCCAGCCAGAATCCATGTCAAGATAGGCCAGCTTCTTTGTCTTCCTTTGGTGAGATGATATATTTTTTTTTCCCTATTGTCTTTTCTCTAGGGTTTAGGTCTTTGAGGGACCTGAATTTGTGGGACCTCCCACAACCTCAGCAGACAAGAGTTTGAGCAAACTCCAGGAGATAGTGAAAAACAGGGAAGCCTGGTGTGCAGCAGTCCATGGGGCTGCAAAGAGTTGGACGTGACTTAGCAATTGAACAACTCTCATGACTCAGGCTTTGTCTCCTTCCCCAGCACTACCATTAAGATCTAAATCTTAGTTCTTAGTAAATGGGCTCTTATTTTGGTTTATAGCTCTGATTACAGGATCCTCTTGGGGTTTCTCTACTTCCTTCTGAATTCAACCAAGCCTTTAAAAAATATTTGATATATTTTGTGCTATATTTCTGGGTTTTTTGTGCGAGTTGTTCAGTGACTTAAGAATTACAGATCCCTGGGCGATGAAGTTGCTAAGATAATAATGGAAATATCCTCTGGCTGCTGCACAGAAGTGGAAGTGTGTGGCAATATCCTCAACCCATTATTCTATATGTATCATATGGTCAGGGTTCTTTGAAATTGTGAAAGATAGCTTTTGTTCTCAAGCTTTCATGCTTTTATTGAATTTATTGATAGTGAGAAATCTAACCATGACTCATCTCTTTGAAGGCAATAGGACCAACCAGTCCTTGGTTTAGTTGTCTTAGTGCTTAGCTGTGGCTTTGACACTCCAGATTAATGATCTGTTGAACAATGGAGATAATCTCCTGGGAATTCTTGGATCTAGCAAGCCATCTGCTCTTCTCTCTGGGTGCACTGAAGATAACCCAGGCCCACAAGTCAATGTGCCTTTTTAGCTTAGGAACCAGTCAGTACCGAGAATAAAGGAACAGGAGTGGAAAATCAACTCCCCCCACCCCCACTCCTAGCTGGAAACATTTGCATGGAGACATTGACTTGCTCTTCCTTTTTGTTTATTCAAATGCTTCTTGCCTGAAAGTAATAAGCATCTCTTACCTGAGAAAGAGTACACAAGTGGAAAACAAAATATATTAAATCAATAAATATTTATCGTGCATCTTCTTTGTGTTAGGCTTGAGAAAGAAAGGCCTCGTAAAACAGGGCAGAGGTCAGAGGAGACTGGGAGATCATGGGCTGCTCTGGACCCATGCTTGCTAGTTGTAGTAGACGTGGTTCTCACTGGGGGCTGAGGAATCCCAGGGAATGTCCTCTTGCATGTATGCAGCATCGAAGAGTTGAGATAGGTGTCCGGGGTGGGGGCAAATGTACTGCCTTTGTCTCCCAGAAGAACGTCCTGTTGAAAACCTGATGCAACAGTCAGAAGCTCCTATAAAATCAGATGATGTACGCAGTGAAAGTCACGATTCTATTCTTTCTGTGACAGCACAAATACATCTTCAGGAGGATAGAAAATAAATACAAACATGGATTATGAATGCTGTTTTGTACTTTTAAGCTACAAGTGTAACTCTTCTTTATTTATTTTACCATTTTATATTCCTTTTCAGTCCACTTGATTGATGGGTGAGTATAGGCTTCTCAGCTCCCTCATGCTCTGACACTGGCACAAAGCCCCACAGCGTCTCAACATCACCATTCATTCTCCTTGTTTCTCCATCACCTTTGCTTCCATTGGTATTCAACCAATGGTAGCATAAAACGTTCTGAGCACTGTCCTTTCATATCAAAGCTTTATAGAATGCTGGTTCTCTCTACTAAGAAGGGGTACATGTGAGTAGGGGCAACATGAGATTAACCAATGTGATGGAGTATGGTCTTCATGAGGTTAGGTCAGTATCTACCCATGCTGTATATCCTGGATGTTAGTTTCCAGTGCCTGGAAAATAGTCACTGCCCAGCAAATACTTGTTAACAATATGAATGAGTGAGTGAATGAATGAGTGAATGGGGAAAGGAGGAGAGCTGTAAGAAAGTCTATTGGAGAGAAATTTAAGAAGCATCTCCCCACAAGTAGGATCTTTGGGGTAAATAGGTATACTAACTACATTTTCTTATTTTCTATATTTTTGATGTTCTGGGATCTGGGGTCTCACTAACTGCCCCTCTCAGGACTTGTTGTTGTTGTTTAGTTGCTAAGTCATATCTGACTCTTGTGACCCCATGGACTATAGCCCACCTTGGTCCTTGAGATTTCCCAGGCAAGAATACTGGAGTGGGTAGCCAGTTACCTTCTCCAGGGGATCTTCCCGACCCAGGGGTCAAACCTGCATCTCCTACATTGGCAGGTGGATTCTTTACCACTGAGCCACCAGGGAAGCCCTTCTTTGGGGTAAATAGCTTTCTTAGGTTTTCAGTTGAAAGAATACAGATCTTCTGCTTGCTAACAATGAAGTCCATCTAGGTTGCTGACACTTGAGAACAGTTGGGCATAAACTCAGGCCCTAAAGCTATGCTCATGAAGAAAGACAGGGAGTTTAAGCTGGCAAGAAGTCAGAAGAAGTCATATAACGCAAGAAGTCATATAATGCATGCTCCTTCTGCAATGTCATCAGCATCGTCAGTGGTCTTGGCAGCAGCAACAGCACCACCGGGTAAAATATATTAAAAGTTCACACACCAAAGTGTCCTGCTGAATACTGCAGAAACAAAAAGACTGACGATATAGTCTCAGCTTCTGTAATTCCACTTGATATGGGCCACTACTCACCACTACTAGCTGTGTCTGCACTTCCCTCCCCTCCTAAGAGATACTGCCAGCCCTCCCCCTTGACAAGATCCTAATTAAATCATAGGTTGATTACATACAAAATTAATAGCTAAAAGTAAGTACAATGTACATAAATAAAACACCATAAATATATAAACATAAGAAGAGGTGAACATAGGAATATGGAGTTTTGTATCCAGTTAAACTGAAGTGTTTTTCCGACAGTAGGAGGAGGAGGAAGTGGGTTACTTAGGGAGAGGGGGTGGGGAGGAAAGAAGGAGGTCTGATGCAGTAGGAGTTAGGAAACCCAGTACTGAATAAAACTTGCCCAGTCATAAATTCCCTTGAGCTGAGCTCTTTGAAATATCCCCATTAACCAAAATAAAGCACCCACAGATGTTCAACCAGTCTAAGCAGTTGATTTGCTGAACATCTAAATGTTTCCATTATGAAAAGGGATACTTTCTCATTCAGAAGCAATAATGAGCTGTTTCTCCTTGATTCCATTGAGAGGGAGGCTAGCAAACTTTAGTAATTTCTTTCCTCTGTGATATTACTGTGATTGTAAAGTTAAAAGTTAATGTTAAGAGTTAAAGAGAAGCCCATCCACCTCCACCCACACACTCATGCCATGGCTGAGGTAATTTTTGTGCTGAGTTCCTGTAAGTTCTCACTCCCATAAATTTCTCACTTCAATCTGATTTATCTTTCCCAATTCCATCCCTGAGTGTTTTTAAGATACAATGATCCTAAAATTTAACAAATGCAAAACCGCCACATTTTTATTTCTGAACCTTTCTGCTCACTTAAATCTCTGTTTTTTTGGCTTTTCCAACCAGTACTCTTGATACCTAAGGTCATTTCTCATGTCTCCTTTAAGAGAATCCTCCTCTTTGTTAACTTTAAATGTTGTTGTTCTCTGGCACCATCCTTGGCCTCTCACCTTCTCCCTTTACTCACTGTCCCAGGAGATCTCATCCCTTCTCATGGAGTCAACCAATCTTGAGGTTAGCCTCCTCCCCCAAATTCATCATCCTAAAGCCAACTACTCTGTGGGCATTTTCAACCCAAACTCAAGATGTCTAAAAATGCTCCTTCATCTTCTTTTCCAAGCTGATTCTCTTTTCCAAAATTCTCTCTCTCTCTCTTTTTTTAACCTCCATCCAGTCAGGCACTCAAACTAGAATTTGATCCACATGATGGTATGATAACCTGGCTTCTTCACTCCTACTTGGAAAAACTCCGAAGGAACCATGTCTGTCCTAGAGTTCTCACACGATTGACTGAAGCCTTTGTTTATTTATTTAGATTGTATCATCACTCAGCTCCTGTCTCTCCCCAATCCTGTATCTGCTCCCAAGAACGTTCTCTAATAAATGTCTAGTTTGTCTTGTAGACAAACTTTGGTTCTTTTCTCTCTCTTACTCCTCATATCTTTAACTTTTTTTTTTTCTCCTAAGAATGTCTCTAATCTGTCTCTGAAAGACCGTCTTAAGTTTCCGAGCTCCAGCGGAACTACACCCCAACCCTTTACCCTCACTCACTCACAGGGGCTGTTTCTGAGCTCTCTTCTCAGTAAGTCTCCGGCATGTAAATCTCCATCTCAGAGTTGGTTTTCTGGAAACCCTACTTATGAGAATTGATGCTCTGAGTGACCCAAGGAGATGGACTGTATAATGAGATCTTGGAGATGAATTTGTCACTGGCCAGGTGGCAACTCTATAGCCATTCAACTTCTCCCTTTACTCAGTCTTGCTTCCCTTACTCCCTTAAAGATGTTGCTCCTGAGGCCACTCCCCGGTAAACCTCCTGTCCACAGATATCTGTCTGTCTCAAAATCTGCTTCCCATGAGACCCTTTCCATGACAAACATTGAACCACTTGCATGGTACCTACATGCATCACTGTCTCTTCATTGCTTTTCTCCAGGTGGGAAACCCTTCTGCCCTTGTAGTGGATGCTGTGATCTGCTGCCCAGATCCCCTTCAGGAAAGAAGGGCTGATTTCCTCATCACTTGGAATCACTGCTGGGAAACATCCCTCTTTTGAAGAAAATGGTGGTGGTTATTTGCTAAGTCATGTGCAACTCTTGTGACCCTGTGGACTGTAGCCCGCCAAGCCCCTCTGTCCATGGTATTTTCTAGGCAAGAATACTGGAGTGGGTTGCCGTTTCCTTCTCCAGGGGAATCTTCCTAAACCAGGGATAGAACCTGGGTCTCCTGCACTGCAGGCAGATTCTTTACCCACTGAGATACCAGGGAAGCACTGATTCATCCTAAGTCATAACTCCTTCTGGGGGCAGCCCAATCCACATGAAGATGGTATGATGACCTGGCTTCTTCACTCCTAATTGGAAAAACTGAAGGAACCATGTCTGTCCTGGAGTTCTCACGGAATTGGCTGAAGCCTTTGTTTAGATTGTATCATTGCTCAGCTCCTCCCTCTCCCCAGTCCTGTACCCTTCTGCTCCCAAGAGCATTTTCTAATAAATGTCTTAACATGCTGATCCCTACCATAAAGTCTGCTTCCTGGTGAACCCAATCTATAATGTCCCTCTTTTCCAACATAATTCTTACTCATACTTTAACAGCTCAGACCAGAGGCCCCTGTATCTAAAACCTCCTCTGACTATACCCATACAATCTTCCCTTCCAGACTGGGTGAGTTTTCCTTCATAAGTGTTTCCATCACATCCTGTATATGATTCTATCACTTCCACCATAGAAATTCTTTCTGTCTCTCTCAGTATTTATCCATTCAATGTGGTATTCTCCTGCACTGAACTGTGTGATTTTTATGTTGCACAACTGATTATCCCATAGCTGAAGAACAAGTACTAAATTATGCATGAGAGGCCTGAATTGTATGCTCAGCTCTCCTAGTAAATTTTCTGTTTGCCCTTACCTCTGTGTGTGTCAATTTGTATAACAATAAAATAGGAACCAGTCATCTCCATCCTTCCTCCCTTACCCAGTGAGTTTTCAATCTCTCATTATCATTGTGATTGAAGGACTCCAGGCAGAACTCTCTTAGGGATGGTTAAATATACTCTCCACTTAATGTTCATCCATGCAGCCTTCCATAGGGTCAACATGAGAGCTAACTGTTTGCAAGGAGACAGCTACAGAGCACCAGGCCAGGGATAAGTTCATATCAGCATGAGCAAGGGATTTTCTGTGGCAGCCCCGATTTAATGTTTAATCCAGATCATTAATTAAGCACATTTAAATATAATTAACACTTACGCTTTTGTGGCATGTTGCATATAAGCACATTCCTAAACCACAAAAAGAAATCCTTTATTGCACCATGAAATCCAATTTAGGTTTGGAAAATTGTAATTGTAAAAAGTGTGTAATTCTATATACACACTAAATTAAAGTAGTGAATTGGCAGTTTGATTTATGTAATGATTGTTTATGCATTTGATTGGTGTGGGTCCATTCCCTGGGCACCTGTGTAGTACTATTTAGCTGTTAAATGGTCAAGGTAGAGGCTCTGACTTCTTGGAGGGCTCAGCAATGTGAAGTCACTTCCTTGCTGCTGCTACTGCTGCTAAGTTGCTTCAGTCGTGTCCGACTCTGTGCGACCCCATAGATGGCAGCCCACCAGGCTCCGCCGTCCCTGGGATTCTCCAGGCAAGAACATTGGAGTGGGTTGCCATTTCCTTCTCCAGTGCATGAAAGTGAAAGTGAAGTCGCTCAGTTGTGTCCGACTGTTAGCAACCCCATGGACTGCAGCCTACCAGGCTCCTCTGTCCATGGGATTTTCCAGGCAAGAGTACTGAAGTGGGGTGCCAATGCCTTCTCCAGTCACTTCGTTAGAGCTCAGCTTAAAACAGTAATATGTAGTGACAATTTATTGAGCTCTTGATGCGAAGAAACAACTCATTGGAAAAGACCCTGATGCTGGGAAAGACTGAAGGAAGGAGGAGAAGGGGACGACAGAGGATGAGATGGTTGGATGGCATCACCAACTCAATGGATATGAGTTTGAGCAAATTCCGGAAGATGGTGAAGGACAGGGAAGCCTGGCGTGCTGCAGTCCATGGGGTCACAAAGTCAGACACGACTTACCTACTGAACAAGTGTGGGTCAGGCTCTGTTTTGGCCACTTTACAGCTATTACTTTACTCTTTCTAATGCAAAATATCTTCTCCCTTTCATACAGATGGTGAAACTGCTGCTTACACTGATTACTAGTGAGCTGGATGTCAACTTATATAGGCTATGAGAACCAAGAGAACTAATCTCTTTCAAATTTGCATTTAGTCACAACACATTGGTAGCTTAAAATCAGCCCTGGTGGGAGTATTTGCACCACAAAAATTGGCACATGTTACAAATTAAGGTCTTGTTTATTTAACAGTCTGTTGTTAAACACTTACCGTCACACCACAGTTTGCAGCTAATAACCAGCTGAGCCAAGATTCAAACTCACATCTATTAGTCTCCAAACTTGCCCTGCTCCCCTGTGTTAGGAGAAGCCGCAGGCTGATGTAGTACCCAGCTCTTTCCTAAGGCTCTGAAGCTCTCTCTTCTGAATACCCCCCACCCCCACCACTTCCCAACTGAATTCTGCTAACGCAGAATAGGAAGGAAAGTTCAGCCAGGGGCTATCCAGAATTCCCTTTATTCTGTTTTAACTCTTGCCAAAAAGGAAAGTCCAGTGGCGAAACTGTTAGAGAAAAACCAAAGAGACCAAGATAATTTGGATCCTGTTTGTTCAGTTTCTGTGAG
The DNA here is from genome assembly GCA_024291935.2 of Okapia johnstoni. Lineage (NCBI taxonomy): Eukaryota > Metazoa > Chordata > Mammalia > Artiodactyla > Giraffidae > Okapia > Okapia johnstoni. Next base: position 30,782,580 of record CM044326.1, read on the forward strand.
TAAATGCAAAGGAGGAACTGAGTAAACCATTAGTTCTCAAATGCTTTGAGGAGCCCCACTGGAGAGCTCTTTTTCTTGGCAATGAGGAGAGGGACCCCATGGGGCCTTAATCAACACCATCTAATTAAGGAGATGGAGTTTAATCTCTGGGCCAAGTGTCCATCTGCTTCCCATTTCCAATCATTTAGCGCACGTTAAAAGTGAACACCACATAAACTCGGAACAACCTCAGTGGTGCGTTACCTTCCAAGACAGGCAGGAGATTAGAAACTAACTTCAAAAGAGGTAACAAGAAAATGGACCAAATGTCCTGCTAAAAATCTGGAATGGACTGGAGTCAGATATCGAGAAAATGACTTTTAATAAATAATTTTGTTTTTAATGACAGTGAACTCTCCATTGGCTGAGATCAAGCCTAAAAGACAATATTTAATAAATTTGCATATTCATTTACATGTATTTTATAGTATTTTAGTTCCAACCTTGACTTTAAATTGTTCTTTTTTTTTGAAGATAGAGACCATACCTATTAAGTCTTTATCACGATATGTTAAGTATTTTTTTTTGCACGATAAATAGGTTCTTAGAATGGGTTGCCTGGTGGTAGACTCAGACTTGCAGAGCAACACTCTTTAGGGCCATCCCTGTGTCTTCACACAGTGACAACTTGCCCACAATTCTTGAGCTTTGCTCCTGCTAACTCGGCTTCAAGGGCTTCCCTGGTGGCTCAGTGACAAATGATCTGCCAGCCAATGCAGGACATACAGGTTCTATTCCTGGGTCAGGAAGATCCCCTGGAGAAGGAAATGGCAACACACTCCAGTATTCTTGCCTGGGAAATCCCACAGGCAGAGGAACCTGACTGGCTACAGTCTATGGGGCCACAAAAGAGTTGGAAATGACTTAGTAACTAAACAACAACTCTACTGCAAAGTAAGGGAATTGGGATGATCAGGTTGGATCTGGCGTTATTAGCTCAAGACAATGTTCTGCTCACACCCAACACAGAAACTACCATCTGTGACCCCTGTGGAACCCACTGCCTTCTCGGTCAGTATAGGATGTGTGCACTGCCAGTTCAGGAACAGCCCAGGCCAAAAGGCAGGTATTGAAAGACAGAAGAGGAAGGCTCTTTTTCTAACAAATCTAGGAAAGTGTGGTCCAGAGGAAGGATTTGCTCTTTGAAGACTAGCAGTGAACACATTAGCAACACTAAGAAAAATTCTTTCAAAACAACCAGGATTTTGAAAGAACTTTAGTCATAGGGTGGAATGGGAAACAACTTCATTTCCCATTTTCCCCCATGAATATCTGCTCTCTCATAGGGTTTTTCCTTACCACTTAGATAAAATCTACAGCAGATTCTCTGATTTTTCAGTTCATTCTCAGGTAAGGAAAAGTTCTGTGGCCACTACATATTACAAAATAGCACTATCTATCTTGGAAACTAAAATTTCTTTTGTAAGAGTCAAAACTCCTATTTCCTAGTATCCCTTAAAGAAGAAGGCTTAAAACGCCTCTGTGCCCCACTTTGGCACTGCTGATGATAGACCACTTTCAATGGAAAGGAACATGAGGTGGGAGCAACCGAGTGGCTGGATTTTTCATTCTTAATTCTGCCATCACCCTACTCCACTCACAGCTTGCTAGTTGGGACTTCTGTTCCCCTCCAGTGTTGGTGTGGTGAGGAGGGACAAGAAGTTAGGCGGGTCTTACGTGATTGGTGAAGTCATGAGCTGGTACTGCTGTCCCCCGGTTTGGCAGATGTTCAGTGCTCTCTTGCTTTAGTGAGAACCTCCAGTAGGTTCAGTGTTGCTCATTGCTGATCTCAGGGTTGGGTTTTTTTTTTTTTTTTTTTGATGCTGTCATATTTATCATAGCTTGCTGAAAGTTTTTATTTTTGCTATGAATGACTATTGAATTTGATTAAATTGTTCTGTATTCATCGTGGTGATCAAATGATCTTTTTCCTTTATTCAGTTACTATGTGAATTACATGGATTGATTTTTAAAACGTTAGCATCCACTCAGCATGTTATTCATGGTGGTTTAGTTTGCTAAGTCATGTTTGACTCTTTGTGACCCCAAGGACTACCAGGCTCCTCTGTCCATGGGATTTTCCACGCAAGAATACTGGAATGGGTTGCCATTTCCTTCTCCAGAAGATCTTCCCCACCCAGGGATTGAACCTGGGTCTCCTGCATTGCAGGCGATTCTTTACCAAGCCACCAGCGTAGCTCACCAGCGTAACCAGGATGTTATTATCCTTTCCTAAATCATTGGATTCAATTTGTTACTACTGTGTTTAAGATTTTCCATCTATACTTTTGAAGAAAACTGACATTTTTCTATCTTGCAATGTCTCTATCAGGTTTTGTTATTGTGACTATGATGTCTTCATAAAATGGCTTGAGAAGTACATACTCTCTTTATATTCTCTGGAACAGTTTATGTAAGACTATTGTTGTTTCGTCCTTAGATGTTCAATAGACTTCACTAGTGAAAACATTAACTTGGAGATTTCTTTGAGGGATGAATCTATCTATTTTGGATTGCTCTATGGGTTTTTTGGAGATTGCCTCGTCACTGGGGACTATTCACTATTCACCTGTGAACCTCTGCTTCAGATGATGCACTTTCCAGTCAGCTGCTTAAGACCCTTGTATTAGTCTCCTTGTATTGTCATAACAAAGTATCACAGATTGGGTGGCTTAAATAACAGACATTTATTTTGTCACAGTTCTGGAGGCTGAAAGTCCAAGATCAAGGTGCCAGCAGGGCTGGTTTCTGGGGAAGGCTCTCTTCCTTGCTCATGCATGACCACCCTCTCGTTGCATCCTCAAGTGGGCTTTCCTCTGCACCTGAAGGAAGAGAAAGAGCTCTGATCTATCCCTGTAAGGACCCCAGTCCTATTAGATTGGGGCCCCACCCTTATCACCTCATTTAACCTTAATTACCCCCTCAAGGTCCTATGTCATTTGTATTCACATTGAGCTACAACATATGAATTGTAGGGGACATAATTCAGTCTGTTACAACCCCGGTTCTCTATGACTGCCACACGGAATCTCTCCAGTTCTTTCCCCACAGCTCCTCTACGTGGGCTCCTGGGCAAAGTCCCTCTGAGATGGTTCTGGTGTCTCTCTCTCTCTCTCTCTCTCTCTCTCTCTCTCTCTCTCTCTCTCTCTCTCTCTCTCTCTCTCTCTCTCTCTCTCTCTCTCTCTCTCTCATTCTCTCTCATTCTCTCTCATTCTCTCTCTCTCTCTCTCTCTCTCTCATTCTCTCTCTCTCTCTCTCATTCTCTCTCTCTCATTCTCTCTCTCTCTCTCTCATTCTCTCTCTCTCTCTCTCATTCTCTCTCTCTCTCCCTCATTCTCTCTGTCTCTCCTTTCACCTCTGGTGCACAGAAAATATCTTCCTCTTAAGTCCTTCAATGGAGGGAATGAAACTTACTCCCAGACAGGGGCCTCACGACGCTTCTGCTAGCCTCTAGTACTTACAGATTTCTAATCTGTCCAGCAAACACCAAGAACTGCTCTCCAAGGGGCTCGCTTGAAGCCCTCTGTAGGACCTTTGTAACACCTTTGTTACTAAGTTTGAGGGTAAGACATCAGCCTCCCTCATGGAGGAGGTAAAGACGTCCATAGCTCACTAACCTCCAAATAAAAGCCTCTCTCCAAATCCCACCTTCCCTTTTGGTCTCCTCAACCTCTTCATAGGCTGGAGATGAGTAATGGGCTGAGAGTCACAGAAACCGGCTTTCACATACTCCCATTTCCAGTTCTGCCTAAGTGGTCTAGTAGCACCTTTGCCAACAAAGGTCCGTCTAGTCAAAGCTATGGTTTTTCCAGTAGTCGTGTATGGGTGTGAGTGTTGGACTATAAAAAAAGCTGCTTTTGAACTGTGGTGCTGGAGAAGACTCTTCAGAGCCCCTTGGACTGCAAGGAGATCCAACCAGTCAATCCTAAAGGAAATCAGTCCTGAATATTCATTGGAAAGACTGATGCTGAAGCTGAGACTCCAATATGTTGGCCAGTTGATGTGAAGAACCAACTCATTTGAGAAGACCCTGATGCTAGGAAAGATTAAAGGCAGGAGGAGAAGGGGATGACAGAGGATGAGATGGCTGGATGGCACCATTGACTTGATGGACATGAGTTTGAGTAGGCTCCAGGAGTTGGTGATGCACAGGGAAGCCTGGCATGCTGCGGTCTATGGGGTTGCAAAGAGTCAGACACGACTGAGCAACTGAACTGAACTGAGCACCTACAGTCTTGAAGTCTCTGCTGACATTGAGACTGTGTTCCATCGTCACCTGCTGCTGTATTACTAGCTATAAAAGCGTCTATACCAACAAGTTGTATAGACAAAAAATACAGAAATGGACAAACATTTTAGACTGGGACAATTTCTAAATAATGCACATCAACAGTTTTTAAAAATACTCTACAAAATTTAAAAGTCTATCATTATCCTTCTTTCTGAGTTTATCTCAGAAGTTAAAAAATGCCACCAGCACTCAAAGTAGACAGTTTTGCATCTTATGGTGCCAGACTCACACTGGTCTCTAAATCTTCTTTGAAAGTGAGGAGCTATGAGACTACATTTGTGTTATGACATCTCTTGCTCAGATCTCAGGTCCCCTACTCCAGTGTTAGAAATTGACTGCCTTTCTTTTTTTTTTTTTTTTTTAAACCGGGCCCTTTACTCATGGTTGCTTAAGAGGCTTTGGCCACTGTATAGAGGAAATAGATGAGAACTATAAGGAGTGAATGTGATCAGAGACTTCAAAAATTTTAGGGCAGAAATGAGACTCTAACCAGAGTTTGGAGAGATGGAGAAAGGCATTCCAGGTCTCAACTAGAGGAGGAGCAGAGGGAGGGATTTCCATGGCTGGGCACAGGAGGCAATATCCAATAGAGTGGAATGTCAGAGCAGAAAAATTGGTGGAGTATAAATTTATAATTCTACATAAGCTTCTGAACCTTGACCTACCTAGTTTTGAGGTTATTTGAAAATGTATGTCAGAAGCTATTATGGACACAACTGTTTTTCTTTAATTGAAGTATAGTTGGTTTACAATGTTGTGTTAGTTTCAGGTATACAGCAAAGTGATTCATATATATATATATATATATATATATATATCTTTTTTCAGATTTGTTTCCCATATAATTATTACAAAATATTGAGTATAGTTCCCTGTGCTATACTGTAGATCCTTGTTGGTTATCTATTTTGTATATAGTGGTTTGAATATGTTACTCCCAGATACCTAATTGATCCCCCACCCCAACATTTTCCCTTTGGTAACCATAAATTGGTTTTCTATGTCTGTGAGTTTACTTCTGCATTGTAAATAAATTCATTTGTATCTTTTTTTAGATTCCACATATGAGTGGTATCATATGATATTTGTCTTTTTCTGTCTGACTTAGTGTGATAATCTCCAGGTCCATCCATGTTGCTATAAATGGCATTACTTCATTTTTTATGGCTGATTAGTATTCCATTGTATATGTATGTGTGTGTGTGTGTATACACACACACACACACACACACACACACACCCCACATTTTCTTTATCCACTCATCTGTCTATGGGCATTCAGGTTGCTTCCATGTTGTGGCTATTGTAAATTGTGCTGCAATGAACATTGGGGTACATAAGTCTTTTCAAATTATGATTTTTCTGTGGATAAATGCCCACAAGTGGGATTTCTGGGTCATATGGTAGTTTTATTTTTAGTGTTTTAAGGAACCTCAATACTGTTCTCCATAGTGGCTGTACCAATTTACATTTCCACCAACAGTGTAGAGGGGTTCCTTTTTCTCTACAACCTCGCCAACATTTATTATTCGTAGACTTTTTGATAAGGGCCATTCTGACTTGTGTGAGGTGCTGGTGATACCTCATTGTAGTTTTGATTGGCATTTCTCTAATAATTAGTGATGTTGAATATCTTTTCATGTGCCTTTTGGCTGTCTGTATGTCTTCTTTGGAGAAATGTGTATTTAGATCTTCCACACATTTTTCAGTTGGGTTGTTTGTCTTTCTGATTTTGAGCTGTATGAGCTATTTGTATATGTTTGAGTTGAATCCCCTGTCAGTTGCATCATTTGCAAGTTCTCCCATCCTGTAGGTCGACTTTTTGTTTTGGTTATGGTTTCCTTTGCTGGGCAAAACCTTGTAAGTTTAATTAGACCCCATTTGTTTAGTTTTGTTTTTATTTCCATTACTCTAGGAGATGGATCCAAAAATATATTGCTATGGTGGATACACTTGATTTTAAAACTCTGAAATTCTTTGTTATGCTAGGGTGGTCTGGTATTGGGGGAACTGTTTATGCCACCAGAAGTTCCATATAAATTCCAGTTTAGTGACAAAGGATCTATGGCTGATGAGTCCATTCCCATGATTTTACATGGAGAAGCAGCAGCAGTGGATGTAGGATGTACACAGAATACAATTTTGAAAGATTCAAAATATTCGGAAGATTGAGTTGCAAGAACTAGCTTCTCATTGCCTTAAAATGTTCTTAAGTTCTCCCACATACTTTTTCCTTGTTCAGAGGTTGGGTGCTGCAACCCAGTGACCACTATGGGTGAGGCATTATGTTGGCTCCAAATAGGTGGCTTTGCTTATGGAGAGAACACAACCAGCCATCGTAAGGAACAGTTAAAATAATCATATATATCATAGGAGATAGTCACAGTGTACTTTTGCAAAAATACATTTTAAAACCATATTTTTCTTTTTCAAGATGATCTGTGCTTCAGGATATAGCTTGAAGAAATGATAGCATGGGCAGTTACTCAGGCGATGGTGGGATTGTTATAGGCTACTGGAGCAGTGGAAGCAAGCTAGGCTCTTTTGACTTTAGAGGGGTAGTGGATGAAAGGGTAAGAGGTCAGGAAAGAGGTTGAGAAAGACAATGAGGGAGGGCAATTCCTCACATCCACTGTTGCCTACACTCATTTCAAATGTTCTTAGTGAAAGAAGTTGCTCTGAAATGAAGAGTTTAGCAGAAAGTTTTGGTGTGAGCCACTGTAACAAAACCACCCCAGACTCAATGGCTTAATCATCGTGTGTGTGTGTTAGTTGCTCAGTCATGTCTGACTCTTTGCGACCCTTTGGACCATAGCCCTCCAGGCTCCTCTGTCCACGGCATTCTCCAGGCAGGAATACTGCAATGGGTAGCCACTCCCTTCTCCAGGGGATCTTCCTAACCCAGGGATCAAACCCGGGTGTCCTGCTTTGCAGGCAGATTCTTTATCGTCTGCCTGCAGTAAAACCACCAGGAAAGCCCAGTAGGAATTTATTGTTTCACAGTTCTGGAGGCAAGAAGTCCAGGTGTCTACTGGGTTGGTTCCCTCTGAGGGCTGTGAGGAAACGAGCTGTACCAGGTTTCTGTCCTTGGCTCACAGGTGGCCATCGTCTTCCTGTGTCTCTTTACATCAGCTTCCCCCACGTGTGTCTCTGTGTCTACATACCCACTTTTTATAAGGACACAGTCATATTAAGGTGTACTCTAATGGCTTCATTTTAACTTTACTGCCTCAGTAAAGACCCTATTTCCAAATAAGGTCATATTCTGAGATATTGGGCGTTGGGATTTCAAAATATGAATTTTTGGTGGGGAGAGTCACGGTTGAACCCATAATGAACAGGTAGCCTCAGTGAAGGATGCTGATTCATCCTTGAGGCTCCAGGCTTGATCACATAGCTTACTTGTTCACAGGAGGGACAGGGGGAAAACATGAATCAGGCCATTTGACTTTGCTCCCCATTTTGCTCCTCATTATCTATATGGCCCTGAGCAAGCCCCTTCTCTCCTCTCAGTCTCTGCTTTGTCGTATAGAATATAAAGGAATTAGTTCTGACCTTATGGTTTTAAAGAAAACTACAAGAAAGAGTCAGGATGCTGGCAACTTGTACATGCCCAGTGGAACTCAGAGACACACTTTTGTCTCACAGAACCGCTGCTCCTGTCCAGGCAGAGATGTTAAGCCAATTAACCCTGGGCTCAGGGTAAGTGTCTTTTGAGTACTAAGCAGATTTTCAGGTGGTCCAGCTCTCTTAGAATACAAACTATATATTTTCCTTGGCTGACTTTGCTCCTCTTGTAAGCTGATGAGAGGATTATTGCTGAGAGGCTTTATTTCTGATCTTTCGGGAGGCAAAGGAAAGTTAAATAAGAGGACGGAGTCAATATAGCATCATTTCTGCTCACAAGGACTTAGACTCGTAGGCATGAAAACTGGAGCCGTCAGTGGCACCTGGACCAAGTTCCTTGTTTTATAGCGAGGGGTGCCTAAGACCTAGAGAGGGTCCTCAGTATCACTTACACAATTGTGTAGAGGTAACATCACGATTACAATCCAGCTGTTTGAGGCACGGCGCTACGTTTCCCCAAAAAAAGAGAGTATGTTCTTGTGTCTATGGAAATTAATATTTGAAAAATCATTTCTGCTTTTTGGGCCAACAACTCTGGGAGTGTCTTCCATGCTCAAGAACCAAGAACCAGCTCTTCTTCCACTTTCTTAAGAGCAGCAGTGTGGCGGTGGGGCGGGAGGTGAGGCAACCGTGTTAACCGACCTGACCGTTTTCCCTGAAGATTGGAAACTGGGTTTAGCAATTCCAGTGTAGACTTGGCCCCCCTTCAACCCTAAAGCTGTACTGTGGCTGTCTTCCATCTACCAAGTAGGCTAACTGGCGCATAAGGATGGTTGTTGGGGAAGAAGAAATGGGAGATGGAGGGACCCCTCTCTCTGGTCCCAGGGACTTTTATATCCCAATGCAATCCTCTCAGAGACTCGGCTGCTTTCCTGCCTCTAAGGTCTACACAACTGCTTCTCAATATGAAGCATCCTCCTTTCCCCCCTGCCTTAAACTGGTTTGAATTGAATTAGTGCTGTTACTTGCCATCAGCAATTTTTACTGATATGGTACCTTCTTATCTTAGGAACAGAGTCATCTTTAGGAGTTGAAGACACATTTTATTTCCAATTAGTTTAATGGACATGCTATCACAGAGGACTAATGTTCTCTTCAGCTCCTTCCAGAAACCAGCAGAGTAGCCATCTTTGTCTCTCTCTCATCCAATCAGTTGCTACATCTGGACAGATTTTCTTTCATAAGGATTCTCAAACCTATTGCCCTTATCTGTAACTAATGTCAATAAATTTAGGACCTCATTTCTTCATGGTGGTCATTTGCAATAATCTCCCAATGCAAGTCTTATCTCTTATTTTCAATGTATTGTCCTTTCAGATGCAGCTCCTAAAACTCACTCACTCTGACCCTGTCTCTAAGTGTTAAAGTGGCAGGACTAGAGCCACCAAAAGGACAGTGCTGGGAAGGGGCTAAAATTGTAGATTATTTGCTATTGGTACACAACCAATTGCCATACATTTAGTAGCTTAAAGACATACATTTCTGTATGTGAAACTACATACAATTCTGTAGGTCAGACAAGCAAACTTGCTGGGTTCTATGCTCAGGGTTTCCAAAGGTCAAGATCAAGATGTTGGCCAGACTAGTCTCTTACCGGGAGGCTCTGGGCTAGAATCTTCTAAGCTGGTGAGGTTAAATTCAGTGCCTTTGCAGCTTTAGATCTCAGATCTCCGTGTCCTTGATGGCTATCAGCTAGGGGTCACTCTGCTCCAAGAGGCTACCCACATTCCTTCTCACAAGGCCCCTCCATCTTCAGAGCTCACTGGGGCATCAGGTCCTTCTCATGCTTCCATCTTTGATTTGCCCTTCTGCCACCAGCTGGAGAAAACTCTGCTTTTAAAGGGTTCATGTGGCTAGGTTAGGCCCACTCTTTCTGCTTAGTAATCTTAATCACATCTGCATATGATATAGCATATCATGGGAATGGTATTTTGTCATATTTATGGGTTCTACTTACATTCTCAGTGGAGAGATTATACCAGGCCAAGGGTCCCTGGGGTCATTCTTAGAATTCTGCCTACCATAGACAGGGTCATGGGTGAGACTGCTCACCTAAGCAGTTTGGGAGAGGTCAGATGTGTGCAGTGCATGGACTTAAGCATGGTTAGTGACTTGAGTCTGAGAGAAGTCAAGACAGCTGTGGGGTCAGAACTGGAGACAACAGCTGCACTTTTTCTGCTGTGTGTTTGGGATGGCAGAGGCAGTACAAGGAAAGAGAGTAGTGAGAGGGAGATGTGCCATGAAGGGAAGGCGGTGGAGAGTTATTTGTTACATTAGCCTGATGAGCAGATGGCCTAATGGGTCTAGAAAGAGTATTTCTTTTTCCTGGGGCAACCAGAGCTCCAGGAGTCACTCTCCTGACCAGATTTTTCAAGAGTTTTCCCATAACCCTCAATCTGGCATTCAAAGCCTTCTCTTTACAATTTTCAAGTTCCATTTCAGCCTTATCTCTCACAGATGCATCTAAGGCATTATCTCCTGAGGTCTGGTTCATGGTGAAATTGGTAACATGGTGGTTGATGCTGCTCAGTTGTTCCCCAAGAAGACTCATGGGGCGTGCTGTTTGCTGGCTGAATTTACAGTGATCGGGGTCCACCTCCAGCCTTGCGGCCTGCACATTTGATTTTGTCAGCACCTCGAAAGCAGGCCATGCCTGGGGTAGAGCTCAAATAGACACTAAAAATATTTACCACTTATGTCTCCCTTGCCGCATGTACTGATCGTTGCCTCTCCTCCACTGGTTAATCTCTGCTCTGTCTGGAGCATCTAGCCTCTCAGCTTTGGCTCAGGAGGTACTCCTTCCTGAGCCCTTGTGAATGCTCCGCTTTCCCAACAACTGTAGCAGAACAAACTGCCAAGTGGTACGGCCAGTGAAAAGTGAAAGTGAAAGTCGCTCAGTCGTGTAGAGCCAAGGAGGAAATGAAAATGCCGTCCTTTTGTTTATCGTGATTAAGGATTTCAAGATGGTGTTTGCAGAGTATTGAAGTCACTGTGAAGATTAAACTCAGTAAGCTGCCCTCACTTATAGGGCTTCCCTGCTTCTCTCTACCCTCATTCTTGTTCATATCCACTTGGTAGGTTCTCATAAATTGCTTCTGAATGACAACTAAAACTCTCATACATGCTGGAATGACACGGAACTCTCGAAAGTTCTCTAAATTCATGAACATTGCCTTGAGTTAAGTCTTGGCTTAATGCATGCTATAAAAATGATAACAGATGTGTCTGATATTTCAAACAGAGGATGGCAACTCATCCAGCCTTTGAAATATGGAATACTGGTGGGCCAGATCATGGAAACAGCAAACGGTAGGGAAGACCAAGGACTTAGTTTTGGAGCTACAAGACCTACCTGGGAAGGAGAGCAAAGTGAAAAATAAATAAATAAATAACCCCCACCTAGCAAAAAATGAAGACTTTTAGACTTTGGATACTTGATTTTTCTAAGGGTGACAAAGGTATACTCCAAAGCACCTTGGCATGGTGGGGCTGGGTAGAGGAGCAGGAGAGGCATGGGACAGAAGTTCTGTTTTTAAAACATTTATCTAATGAGCTTGGCTAATTAGCAAGGTTGCATTGTGCCTGCCTCTCCTGGGCCTGACAGGACAGTGAGAATTATGAAATGGCCGCTGGCAGATGAATGGGGATTGCCTCCACCATCTGTCTTCCAAATGATTCTGTAGGTACAGCTATTATTTCAGTCAGACACTGGCAGTCAGGCAATTGTTCACAGCCTCTGTGAAGAATAGCGGCTGTCAAGGATTTGGTAGGTGTTACAACTTCCCACAGGCCCGTTTTCAGGTTGTCTGAGACATTAAAACACAGAAGGGACACTGGGCCTGTGACTGACTGGGAACTTTTCATGGTCTTTTTCCCCTCTCTGGCCCCCTACTCTCTTCCTTTATGCCCTTCTTCCCTGCCCTCCTCCCACTTCTCATCCTCACCCTTTTCTTTTCCTTTCTCTTTTCTTCTCTTCCTCTCACAAAACTACATGAATATCTTGGGAGAAAAGTTACTGTTGCCTCCAGAAGGCCTGGAGTGAAGAGAAGTGGGTGTTGAGATAGAGCGTGCAAAGGATACTAGACAAGAACCTCTGCAAACCCGGCCGGAGGTCAGTCCGGAATCCTTGGTGGAATCCCAGGGAGGGAGAGATACAAAGAGAAATGCAAGAACACAGAAAAGAGATGCCCTCAAAGACACGCAGCATTAAACATTACTTTGACTGTGGCTAATAGGTTGGCTGGGGCTTCCCTGGTGGCTCAGTGGTAAAGAACCCACCTGCCAATGCAGGAGACACAGGTTCAATCCCTGGGTCAGGAAAATCCCCTGAAGAAGGAGATGGCAACCCACCCCAGTATTCTTGCCTGGGAAATCCCAGGGACAGAGGAATCTGGTGGGCTACCGTCCACGATGTCACAGAGAGTCAGACATAGCGAGTAAACAATAGGAACAACAACAGTAAGTTGGCTAGAAGACATAGAGTTTTATCAAAATCCGCTAAAGGTAGGAGTGGATTTGAGCACACTTAATAGCTTCCCATTGACAGATGCTCTCGTTTATCGGTATTTTAATTTTCATCCCTTTATGGACCACTTTGAGTGACATGATTTGACCCATGCCTGGTTTGATGTGACATGTAGACTCAAAGCCCCACACATAGCTCTCACCTTCACACTCCACAGCACCCCCCGGCACAGACTCAGAGTTAGGTAGGGCCCCACTATCTATCTTCTCGGGAGCAGGAAATGTCTTTAAAAGGATATCACCTTGACAATCAAGTTCAAGGGTAGAGTCAAATGATTTCTCTTTAAGCAGGGTAAATATGGCAAGAAACCTAGAATGCACTGTCTTTTCCTTTTGGTATTGCTTCCAGTCTTATAGTTTCCCTCTCCAACTCTTTCTCTTTTTTCTTTCCCCAACTCTCCACCCACTCCCACCATTCTGTTCATTGTAGTGCTTCAAAACAAAACAAAACAAAAATCCTTCTCCTTGGCTGCTTCAGTTGCAGGAGGTGTCATACATTAAACTCACTGTATCTAATTAGCCAGTGTAAATAGTGTAAATTGTTTCCTTGTTTCAGGTTTGCCAGGAAGAGAATCTGAATACCGTATGTCAAGTATTGCTGAAATGCCTGTTTTACTCACAGTCAATCAACCTAAAGTTTCTTCTACTAAGATTTCAGTGGCCTCTTTTCCTAGACAGCATGATTTCTTTCGTTTTTTTTTTTTTTTGGCTTGGGAATAGGTAAAATATTTTTATTTTTTTTTTTTCAAACCTTCAACTTTTAATTTTGTATTGGAGTATACTTGATTGACAGTGTTGTGATAGTTTCAGGTGCACGACAAAGTGACCCAGCTATATGTGTACATGCCTCCATTCTCCCAAACTCCTCTCCCATCCAGGCTGCCAGATAACATTGAGCAGAGTTCCCTGTGCTATACAATAAGACTTTGTTGGTTATCCATTTTAAATACAGCAGGAAGGAGAAAGAGTCCTTTCGGCTGGTCTTTTTTTTGAGGAGAGAAGGTATGGGAAAGCATTTCAGGAACATTTGTCATTCATGGATGCTATGAACTGAATGTTTCATGTGTTGAAGCCCAGATCCTCAGTGTGGTGGTATTTGGAGGTAAGGCTTGGGGGACATAGTTAGAGTTAGATTAGTTCATAAGGGTGGGGCCCTCATCATGGAATGAATGCCCTTATAAAGGAAGGAAGAAACACGAGAGCTCACTCTCTGCCATGTGAGAAAACAGTGAAGAGGCAGCCTTCTACAAGGTGGGAAGTGTCTTCACCAAGAGTCAAGTCTGCCTGGAACCTTGTTTTTGAACTTTCCAGCCTCCAGAGTTGTGAGATATAACATTGTTTAAACAATCCAGTTTTGTTATAGCAGCCTGAGCTGAGACAATGTGTTCATGCAATAGGTAAACACACACATGCTATTTACTAACGTGTGCTCTTAGATATGCAGACATAATTGAAATTCCGTCTCAGTGCTCTAGGAGATGGCTGTTTAACAACAAAGGCAAGTCACATTTGTAATTTACAGTGGAATGTGCCACAGTATCAGGAAAAGTAATGGAAGTGTGTAAAAAGAGGTGGCCACTTCAGCTTTGTTGCTGTTGTTCAGTCACTCAGTCGTGCCTGACTCTTTTCGACCTCATGGACTGCAGCACGCCAGGCTTCCCTGCCCTTCACTATCTCCCGGAGCTTGCTCAGACTCACGTCCACTGAGTCGGTGATGCCATCCCACCATCTCATCCTCTGTTGTCCTCTTCTCCTATCTTTCCCAGCATCAGGGTCTTTTCCAGTGAGTTGGCTCTTTGCATCAGGTGGCCAAAGTATTGGAGTTTCAGCTTCAACATCAGTCCTTCCAATGAACACCCAGGACTGATCTCCTTTAGGATGGACTGGTTGGATCTCCTTGCAGCCCAAGGGACCCTCAAGAGTCTTCTCCAACATCACAGTTCAAAAGCATCAGTTCTTTGGCGCTCAACCTTCTTTCCCCATGAATAGTATGAAAAGGCAGCTTCAGCTTAGCAAAAATCAGGGGGAATTTTGGGAAAGCAGAGATGTTGAGTGAAACCCTGAAAAACAGACAATATTTGAATGCTGATGGCATCCTGGGCCGAGCATACATTGTGGCCAAAGGCCAGGAGGCGAGAGAAGCAATGGCCTCCTGCAGTAGAATTATGACTGTGCTATCATATGTGAAAGTGAGGAGTGGGTTGGGAAGGTGGTTAGAGTTAGGTCACAAAGAACCTTGCAAGCCAGACTGAGGAATTCAGATTTTATTTTGCAGATAATGAGGGTGTTCTTAAGGTTTTTGAGCAGAAGAGTGACATAAATGAGGGCTCTCAAAATTGTAGCCAAAGAACAAGATGTTACCAACTGATGTTTTCTGTTTGGCTCAGATGAGATGGTTCATGCACATATGGTTTCTCTTTGAAAAAACTGGAGGATCGAGTAGGACTCACCTGCTTCCCATATAGGTGAAACTAAGTATCGGCATGCCCTTTTAGGGTGTACACTCATCACGTTCGGTTAGCCACTGTCCACATCACTCCTGATTGCCTTCTACAAATCTATTTTATTCCATTTTATTCTCTCTTTGGCCTCTGTTGGATTAAGAATATGTGAGCTCTGACATAAATGATCAGATATGGTTTCTGAAGATGAATCTGACAATACTTTTCAGCCAGATTTGGATAGGGGAGGCCGGGAAATACTATTACAATTCCTAATCTCTGGTACAGCTATGAGTTCATTTTGGGTTGTGTTCAATTTGTGTGTTTGCCTTTCCCACCTGAGTAAAAAGTTGCACTATTGGAGACTGAATATGAATTACCCTATTATGCAAAACATATTGCATACAGTAGATGGTTGATAGATGCTGGCCAGTTAGAGTGGATCAGGTTCACATCGGTGAGGGTCAGAGCTAGGTCAGAGACACTGATGGAAAAATTTATGCAGGAATGACTACATATTAGAAGTATGATTGCCAGATTTCCACTAATTGAAGGAATTATAGTAATAAAAATATTAACTCCCCTAATGGTTTAACAATAAAATTTTATCCCCACACAATCCTATGGGATATGTACTATTATTTCTAGTTTATGACTGAGAAGAGGGAGGGGAATGGGAAGGAAAATCAAGGAGAGCTGGGTTTTCAGCCTGAGTAGGATGTTAAGAGAAGGAAAACAGGCTTGTGAGGAGAGAAGATGAATTCAGATTTGGACCTTTTGAGCTATGTGGACATTTCCAGCAGAAAGTCAGAAACTTAGTTCTGGAGTTCAGGAGAAAGGTCAAGTCAACAGTAATATTATTGTATATATGAACAGGAGAACCTAGCAGGCTACAGGCCAACGGGTTGCAAAGAGTTGGACATGACTGAGTGACTGAGCGCACGCACACACACACACACAAATTAGCTTGTGGATTAAATCAAAAAGGAGAGAGGGGAAGGACAGAAATTTTAGAAAAATATGCCATTGGGGGTGGGAAGAAGGCAAGTTGGGAAGCTAGAACATGGAAGACTCCAGTATGACCATTGGTGTGTGAACACTGGTCATTGGGTGGGTTGGGATGTCCCTGAGAGAGTAGTCCCAGCAGCATGATGGGGAAAGAGACCAGACTTGTAAGGCCAGGTGAGTCGAGACCACTCTTGATGTCTGTTGTGCAGAGGTGGCATGCTTGGTCACTCAGTCATGTCCAGCTCTTTGCAACCCCATGGACTGCAGCCTGCCAGGCTCCTCTGTCCATGGAATTCTCCAGGCAAGAATACTGGAGTGGGTTGCCATTTCTTCTTCCAGGGGATCTTTCCAACCCAGGGATCAAATCTGTGTCTCTTGTGTCTACTGCGTTAACAGGCAGAGTCTTTACCACTGTGACAACTGGGAATTGCAGGGGTGGCAAGAAGGTGGTATTTTAATGGTAGTGAAGGTAAGAAAACGTTTTCAACAAATTTCATAATAGAGGTGGCAAATCTTTGTCCTCTGTGAGAAGGAGAAGTGAAGCAAGAAAGACTAGAGATCTAAGAAATGATGTTATTGTTGATGGAATAAGAAGGAAGTGGGATGAAGGGCTCCAGAAGAGGGGCCCTCATTAAACACGTGTAGGAGTATTAAGTTTTGGAGTGCAGGAGATCCAACAGAACTTAGATGAGGAGGTGGGGAAAGGGAAATGATTTCTAAACAGGAAAGTCCCGATCTTTAGCAAAGTAGGAAATTAGATCAATTGCCAAAAGGAAAGTGTTAGGCAAAGTGTTAGTCTCGAAGTCATGTGTGATTCCTTGTGACCCCAAAGAGTATAGTCCACCAAGCTCCCCTGTCCATGGAATTTTCCAGGCAAGAATATGGGAGTGGGTTCTCATTCCCTTCTCCAGGGGATCCTCTCAAGCCAGGGATAGAAACTGGGTCTCTCCTGCATTGCAGGCAGATATTTTACCATCTGAGCCACCAAGGGATTTGCTGAAAGAGGCTGGGGGAGAATGGTTACAGGCTGGAACAGATGCTGTGCCAAGTTGCATGAGACTCTACTGAGATGTTATATCAGGCAGGGTCCAGGCAGGAAAGAGAAACCATGCCGGTTATTGGAATAGGTAAAATTTAACATAAATAATTGATAATTAGTTGAAAGTAGTTAACTGCTAAGGGTGCCAAAAGCAGCAGGTGCAATGTTCACATAGTCCAGCTCCAGCATCACAAAGCAGGGCAAAAAAGCATGGATTTGGACCCGAGAGACGATTCACTGATAACTGACATAGAAGAATAAAAGGGTTGCCAAACACAGCAGTTAGTGCTTAGAAAAGTATTATTCCTTCTTTCCTTTCCAGATTCAGAATCCCAGAGAATAGAAAGGACTAGAGTCAAGGAAAATGCATTGCCATAGAAGAAGGTGGAGGGGAACAGTGGGGCGTCTGACTATATCAAATATAAAATGGAAATGTACAAAGCAGAGTGCATTTACTTGTTGGTTTTGGGGAATTAACTGACCCCTGGTAACTGCTTTCTGCCTTCCAGAGTTGGAAAAACTGACGAGTAATTCAGCTATTGTAATGAGCGAGCTAAGAAACATTGATCTGCCTGTGGGTACAGTGTGGGGTGGTAGCGAGAGGCTGGTGGTTGAAGACCAGCAGCGTGAGCCCGGAGCTGAGTTAGGGGTGGGTGCAAGTGATTCAAACCTTGATAAATGTTGAGAGCTTGCTTTCAAAAATATAGTCTCAGTTTATACTCCTAGTCCGTTGTATTTGATTATCAAGTGCCATCAAGTCTCTGAACGCCACTGTGAAAAAATTCTGCATTTCTCTAACTGTGAGTGAGGCTGACATAGTTTCATGTGTCTAGTTATTTGGATTTTTTTCCTGAGGATTTCTACTGGTCCCACGTGGGAGCTTTAAGTGGAGGACAGGTTCATATATGTAATAAGAGCATCCTAAAAGCCTGGTAAAATCCTAGGTCCCGATGCAACCTGGTGAACTAAATAGGCACGGTTCCTGACCTCTCAGGGCTGGGCGTGGGCAAGACCGTAAAGAAAACAAATGTATAAATACACATCTCCATCAGTTCTCAGAAAGGAAAGAAGAGATGCTGGGAGAAGGAAAGGCAGGGGATCTCCTTTAGATACAGGATCAGGGAAGTCTTTTGAGGAGACATTAAAAAATTAATTTTTTGTAACTTTAAGCTTTCTATTTTGTATTGGGGTACAGCTGATTAAAAATGTTGTGGTAGTTTCAGGTGAACAGCGAAGGGACTCAGCCATACATATACATGTACCCGTTCTCCACACTCCCCTCCTATCCAGGCTGCCACATAACATTGAGAAGAGTTCTATGTGCTATACAATAGGTCTTTGTTCGTTATCCATTTTAAATAAAGTTATGTATACATGACCTTCCCAAACGTCCTAACTATCCCTTCCCCCTGGCAACCGTTCTCAATCTGAGTGTCTGACGAGACTTTTAGTGGAGACTTGATAGACGAGAAAAGCTGAGCCGTGAGGAGCTCTGGGGAAGAAAGGGTTCTTGGCATCAGCGATACCACGTGAAGGTTTCAGCTGCAAAAGAACTTGGCGTGGTTGGAGAAGGGAAAGATGGGCAGGACAGTGAAAGCACAGTGAGTAATGAGGCGGGATTTAATCCCCTGTCCTGACTGAATTCAGGGGGAGAGACCTCTTAACAGGCTTAAGCAGACCTGAGCATTATAGTTGAGGCTTGCTTTTCTTAGATAAAAACCCCACAGTGAACGTTTAGGCCAATATCTGGTGCGGGTTTGCTTGTGGAATTAAGGCTTAGAAGGCGACATCCGCCCAGGGACCTGAAGGAAGCCCAGGGTTGGAGAGAGTGTTGGATTCGTAAGGTTGCTCCAGAGACAGGGAAGTCTGGCGTGCTGCAATCCATGAGGTCGCAGAGTCAGACACAACTGAGCGACTGAACAACAACAGTGAGTGAAGCTGAAGTGTCCAGTCATCCCTGTGTCTGAAGGAACATCCTCAGATTACATCCTTTGATCAGTATCCTGCCTCTCTAGAATAACTCTCATTGCTTTCACATTGACTCATGAAATCCTAAGACCTGGACCATTTCTGTGGTCCTCTGTCAGTCTTACGCTAGGACACCCAGACACAGTAAGGACATGGACATGCCTCCAGCTCATCCTTGGCCCTGAACAGAGTGTGTTTTTATTATTTTCATGAGTCTTCCCAGGTGGGTGGAGAGCAGTTTCTATGTTGAGAGTTACTACATATTGAGTTTCCATATATTGAGAGGTACCTGTGGTCCTCGGGTGAACTGCATCCAGGAGGCTTGGCCAGGAGTGGTCTCTTTGAGCCCCTGAAATGCTCTCTGAGTCCTCTTCCCTCATGGTTGCCTCTAAGCCTGGCTGTCCCCTTCCCCGAGCAGTTTGGGACCATCTCTCACTCCTGCCTTTGTGTCACTTCCCAGATGGCAAGTGGCCTCCAACTGTCTGTGGGGAACTTTTTTCCTTGGGAAGAGAGGGTAGAGGAGGTGATGGCACCATCTAGTACTCTAAGGATGGACCTGTAGAAGAAAGAAGGGTGAGAGATAAAGGAGTCCCTTTGACACTGGGTGGGAACAGTTGACAAGCAAGGTCTCAGTGAGTAACCCACACTTCTTTAGCACTTGGCACTTCCCAGTGCTCTTTTGAGGTCCACACAACTCATTTTACTTGCCGAGACTCCGAGGCAGCCAGGGTGTAGATTATTTTCCTTTGAAATGTGAAAAACCAGACACAGAAAAATTATGTAATTTTCCTAAGGACAAAAAGCTAATGACAAAGCCAGGAAGCTCTCTGCTAGGAGGGATTTTAAGAAATATGCATGGCCTGTAATTTGTTAAAAAAAATAATGCATAGTGCAATGTTTAGAAAAGTAAAGTTTGGGATTTGGGGTGGGGCAGATCCACTGTTATAACTGGCCTGATCCTTCTTGTCTGGACAGTCCTTTACAAATGCTGGGTTTGCTTGGACATCATAAATAATAGCGCCATGACAACAGTGGGGAAACAGTATGCTGACATAGTTTTCTGGGGCCTTCTTTCCTTCTTTTAGCTGAATGTCGAAAGATGTTTCCAGAAAAGAAACGCTGTACATATGTAGGCCAACCTTGAACTTCTTTTTAAAGAGTGGTATGAGTTTCTGCTTAAAGGACACATCAAATAATCGCCCAGACCATAAAAATCACTCATTTCCATTCCTGTAGTTGATGACATAGACACTAAAGCCAATGTCTCTCAGTCCTCTTTCTTGTGAATTTAGTCTTTTTGGAAATTTCCTCCAGAAAATGGTCACCCCTGGGTGCCTTTAGGCTAGAGGCCTCTCCTTTATCCCCAGGCTGGGGTACATGAAATGTCAAGGGATCTACGTCCATAGATCATAAAAATGACCAAAGACGCCCGGAATGTCTGCCCGTGTGCCAACATGGATTTAAGAAAAACACATCCATTCTTCTAGCCAGCAGCGTGGTCTGACAGATGTCACCAGCCTGCAAGGTTTACTGTTTTATTTTGGATCCATCACAGAGACTAGCTTATAGACGAGCTGACATATTGGAGCCTTATGTGCTGAGCACGGAGCTAAAGGCTTTACACCCATTATTTCATTGAATCCTTATGATAATCTGTAGATAGCCACTCCCATTTTGAAGCTAAGAAAACAGACACAAAGAGAGTCAATAACTTGCCCAAGCCGGTCCATTGGTAAGACCGGAACTCAAAACAGGGCAGGACCACGGTGCAATGCTGCTCTCAGCAAGACACCACAAGGGGGCGCCCTGCCCATGTCTTCTCCTGTTAAAGGCCTGTTTTATTTTTCCTCCCCGGTTCGTCGGGTGGAACACAGCTCATACATTGTTCTTTCCCACAGTTTCTTTCTGTCCAAATGCTGAGGCTGTTTCCATACTGGAAAGTTTCAGACCAATGTACATGTGTCCACCAGGATCGGTCACTAACTCCAGGTCTGAAAAAAGCAAAACTCCTTGAAGGAAGCTGCTGTACCGTGAATAATCAAAGCATGTTTGATAGTAGGAACCAGATTCTCCTTGCTGGGGCAGTAAAAGAAAGGATTGGTTTAAAGAAAAACTAACAGAAAGCTTCAGGTTTCAATTACCGAGGATGTGGTGTCCATGATCAGAGCATATAATAGAAATTTGCTTCAGAAACTGAATTGTCCAAGCCATGTTTTAGCTCTCAGGGTAAAGCTGAGGACTCATGGGCTCATTTTCCTTCTTTCTGTGTTATCTGGCAGACAAGAGTGGCAAAGCAATTGGGGTACAATGTCACCGGACAAAGGATTCTGTTCAGTGTTGACAAGTGACACTTGGGACTTGCAGGAAAAGCGATTCCTGTCCAGCCTCTGACACGTCTAGGTATGAACGTGTGATAGCCTCATTGAGACAGGCGTCTCTGAGCACTTAAAGACGGAAAAAGAATGTGTTTCATAGAAACATCTCCACTCTGAGAGAATCCATAGCATTTAAAATGCCTGATAAACAACATGTGAGGGCAGAGACAATACACCTCAGTGGTCCCTTTAGAATCTCTCAGCTCTGTCCACGGTCCCTGTGGGAAGCGGCTTTGCCTCACCAGCCTACCTCCAGCAGTGCCCAGTGGGACAGGCATCAACACATTGTGCCCTGAAGACCTGCAATGACTCATCAGCAGAAAGAAGAAAATGTGGCAGAAAACTTCAGGGGTTGGGGAGGAGGTTTGGGAAGTGAAAATACAACTCAGGAAATCCTGAGGCTCCAGATGAGGCTCAAGGGAGAAAATATGAGGGGGGTCAGGCAGAAGGTTACACTGTGACAGTAACCGAGCTTAAATGCACGTTATGTTTAATTTCCTTGACAGCTTTAATTTGCTGGTTTAAATCTAGCAAGTGTCTGGGGAAGCAAGGCACCCTACTCTCCCAGCCTGCTGGAGCCATTTTATTTTCTTTGCAAAAGACAAGATGCCTAGGAGCACCAGAAGGCAAATTTGGGAATAAAATGTATACATTTTTTGTAATCTCCCCAGGTAACTGTGACATGAAGCCTGGAGGGAGAAATTCCCCTACACTCCTATAAACCAGCACTGTAGTACAGGTCACACCTTAGGAGGGGTTAGCTTAAAGCAGAATTTGAGAAGGTTTGGTAAGCAAGATGAAGGGGCTGGGATGGTGAGAGGGGGTGATGTCTAAGCAGAGATCAGTTTTGCATCAGACTGGCTCTGGCTGTACAAAGTTATTTTATGTGTACGTACACTTTCTGGATTTTCGTAAACCAAAAGGAAATCCATCTTCTGCATGCTCTTGTTAAAAGACAGCTGTTAGCACACTCATGTTTAGAGAAATAAAGGAAGACTTACCTTGTGGGTGGGAAGTGTTCGTTTTTGACACCTGTCTTTGTATTTCTCATGCTCTGATCGTGGCCCACCTGAGGTACTTTCAAGTTTCACTGACCCCTGGAAATATTGACTCCTGTCAATCTATGTCCAGATGGGCAAGAAGGGCTCACTAAGGGACTTCAGGGGACTGTAGCAGGGCAGCTCAGCTCTTTTTAAAAAAATTTCTATTGGAGTATAGCTGATTCACAATGTTGTCTTCATTTTAGGTGTATAGCAAAGTGATTTAGTCATACATATATTCATCCTTTCTCAGATTCTTTTCTCTTATGGGTTATCATAGAATATTGAGTAGAGTTCCCTGTGCAATACATGAGGTCCTTGTTGGTTATCTACCATATATATTGATAGTAGTGTGTATGCTAATCCAAACCTCCTGATTTATCCCTCCCCTCTCCCACATTTCCCCTTTGGTAACCATAAGTTTGTTTTTGATATCTGTAAGTCTGGTTCAGTTTTGCAGATAAGCTCATTTGTATCATTTTTAAAGATTCCAAATATGAGTGATATCATATAATATTTGTCTTTCTCTGTCGTACTGACTTCTACTTAATATGATAATCTCTAGGTCCATCCATGTTTCGGCAAATGGCCTTACCTTGTTCTCTTTTATGGCTGAGTAATATTCCACTGTTAGACTTCCCTGGTGGCTCAGATGGTAAAGCATCTGCCTACAATGTGGGAGACCCGAGTTCAATCCCTGGGTTGGGAAGATCTCCTGGAGAAGGAAATGGCAACCCACTCCAATATTCTTGCCAGGAAAATCCCATGGATGGAGGAACCTGGTAGGCTACAGTCCACGGGGTCACAAAGAGTTAGACATGACTGAGCAACTTCACTCACTCACTCAATATTCCATTGTATATATGTACCACATCTTCTTTATCCATTCCTCTGGTAATGGACATCTAGGTTGCTCCCACATCTTGGCTATTGTGAATAATGCCACAGTGAAAACTGGGCTGCATGATCACTTCTAATGCTAGTTGTGTGCATACATATGTGGATATGCATACTTATGTTCTACTACCACCCAGGTTTGCCCACTCCAGGGGAAGAGGCACACAGAATGAATACCATCAGGAAATCATATGGAAACATTTGCATTTGTTAGACATTTGTTTCTGGTGTGTTTCTCCTCCCTCGTCTCTCTACCTCACCCTGCCCTCAATCCGCTTGCTTAGGCAGATGATGATTGATAAATCAACACAGTTGAACAATGCAATGGTCAGAGCCACTTCCCAAATAATCAAAAATCTGCCTATAACTTTACAGTGTGCTCATCACTTGACACATATGTGGTTGGTTAAATCTGGATTCAGTCAGTTGTGCATCTTGTAGTACTGTTGTTGTTTAGTTGCTAAGTAGTGTCCAGCTCTATTGCAAGGCTCCTCTGTCCATGGGATTTCCCAGGCAAGAATACTGGAGTGTGTTGCCATTTCCTAGTCCAGGGGATCTTCCTGCCCCATGGATTAAGCCTGCATCTCCTGCATTGGCAGGTGGAATCTTTACCACTGAGGCGCTTGGGAAGCCCCTTGTAGTACTGTACTATGCAACTATTAAAAAAAACCGAAAACAATAACCCACACATATGTGAACCTGGGCAACTCAACCCCATTATTCAAGGAACAACTGTAGTTTTTCCTAAGCGTGTTCTCATTGACAGCAAGGAGGAAAGGCATTATTGAAAAGATACTTGTATTAATTCTCCCATAAAATTTGAGTCGGTTGTGGTATAATTGCTAACAAAAATTATATTAAGAGTAAAGATCATCTTTGCAAGTAAATGGGTTTATAATTAGTTCACAAGAACAGCGCCTTTAAATACCCAATTATAATAACTTACAGCCAGGTCATCATCTAGCCAAACCATCTCTCGTCCCTTTTTTTCTCTCGAGAGTGGAGGTGGTGGCCTTTCTCTCCCACCTGCAGTTCTCCTAGGAAATATTTCAGTCTGCCTGCTGCACTGAGTGTCTGTGCCAAACCAGCCATCGTCAAGGTCACGTCCCTTGAAAACAAATGGAGCAGTGTCATAAGCTGCATTTGCTTTTGCATAAAAATAAACTGACATAATTTGATCAGGTCTTCTTTCCAGTTTAAAAGGACATGAAAATAGTCTGCTGAATAGGCCACATGTAGTAATATGGACTTGAGCACATCACTAATATCAGCAGAAAGCAGTTAATCTACTTAACTGCTTGCCCATGAGAAGAAATAAAAGACCTTAACTCTTACTGGATAGAAGCTTATTGTCTAAATTAGGGCTAGTTAGCTCTTTAGTCTTTTTTTATATTTCAAGTTCTCCCATTGGAATGACCAGAGGAAATGTTACCCACATGCTAATCCCAGTTCTTAGTCTCCTGGAGGCACGCAAGATCTTCCCATAAGCATCAAAAATGTGATGATGCCTATCTATCTGGTAGTGTTTTAGAGATTTCCCAAATAACTGAGAGAAATGAACTTTCATCACAGAGTTAAAATATTTAATGACAAAATTAGAATTTGCTGTAATAATGAATCACAGAGCAGGTGTTACTCGTCTCTGAAAGGAACAAAAGTTAGGTTTAACATCTTAGAGAACTTCTGGAGAATCAGTAACTGTACAACAGACATCAGCAGTGTTACAATTCTAAAAATTGAAGGCGAAACCTATCTTTAATATTGTTTATTGAGGGCATTCTGTATAACTATTTTTACATAAATGCACAACCTTTGTTAGCCACAAAAGTAGTACTAAGACAGATTTCACTGAAATTTTAAGTCTAACACATAATCTTTTTTTCCAGAGCTTAGAAAAAGTCAACTACTGCTCTTGTTACATTTTACAAATACATTCTTTAATATGAAACATTAACCTGAATCACTACTTCCTGTACTAGGTACCTAATAGTACTAGGAAAGAATACTACAGCTACATCCAGGAAGAAGTGAGAGCGCTGGGAAGACTCTTTTCTTTATGAGTTGTCAGTACAATCTAAGAAATCCTTCACAGAAATGTATTTCCAAAACTCAATAGTGAGGTGCAGAAGCCAAACAAAGAAATTAAATGTCTTTTAGCAAGCCACTGCATTGGTCCCAAATGAATTGGTACCACATAATGTGAGTCATTTTAGCAATTTCCTCTAGGTTAGGTTGTATTAATACTTTGTATTGAAGCACCTTCTACAAAAGGATAGCAAAGAACCTCACGTGTGTCATCACAAGGCTGGCTTTTCTGCAAAGTCAGGAGGTCTAAAAGGGACTGGGGTTGCTGTTGGCCCTCTCTGCGGGTGGAGGCCTAGGTAGGCCTTGGACACAGGGAGGTGAAGGGCATGACCACAGCCTGGAGGCAAATCAATGGAGGAAGCTGGTAATGGTGCAGATCAACTTTCTTCAAATCAGGATGTCTTCCAAAAGACTGAAGTTTAAAAGGATAATCAGAGAGTGAGGAAAGAGGGGAAGATGTGGAATACTTATATTTATGAAGGATAACTATCACAAGTTTACCAGAGAGGAAAAAAAAAATCTCACATTTCACAGTATGCTTATGACCTCACCCTCTGCTACTTTAGAAGCAGCTTCACAAACACTTGTTAAATACTTGGCAACAAATTTTATTTTTGTGTTTGGCTGATTGTCAGGGGTTTGAGATTTACTCTTCTAATTATTTATATCAACTATCTATCTCTGAAGCTAGAATTGAATTTGGGAAGATGTATATGTGTGCCCGCGCATGCTTTTACTAAATGGAGGTCTGCAAAGAAAACCTATTTGGTGTGATATTTTCAGCTTTTCTTAGAAATTATAAATGCTTCTAATAGTACTCACCAGATAATAAGTTCGTTGCTTCTTTAAAGTTTGAAGACACCAAAATAAAAGTACAAAATATTATAGTAAACTTATATAGTTTACCCTATAAATTCTACAGAGAATTTCCTTGAACTGGATCATCTCCCTAAGAGGATTCAGAAATTCTTCTCTGGCAAATCTCATCTCCCTTTGACACATACTGACTAAGATCATTTCCCCCCCAATAGCCCGATTTTCTATCTCCCTGGGAAAGCTTTAGCAGGAGAACTTAAGCTATTTAAATCAGCATAAATAATCCCAAAGTCATCCCATGCTGCTATGTAGAAGCTACAATACACATGGCCTCAGTCGGCTCAATAGGTAGGAAGGAATAGAAAGGGTCCTGATGATCCAGACAGCTTAAAAATCAATGCATCACAGCAGGAGGCTGAGAATGTATTTGGGATGTGCGGCTTGCTTCCTTGTTTCAGAAAGACAAAGAACAGCTTTTATATTTAGCGTTTTAACCCCCTAAGAAACTGAACTCTCAGACTGAAAATCTGGGTCCATGTTAAGTGATACAAAATCAGGAGCTGTAATGAACCAACTTCATTCATTCTGACTATAATGTAAAGGCTTCATGACTATACTGTTCTCTGTCAGATGCAGCAAGTTGCAATTGCCATGAAATGCAATTTGTCAAGAAGCCTGCACTTTCAAATTACATTAAATAAATAGAAGTAGCAACATCAAAGCCTCCAAAAATCATATATTGAGACTGAAGGCCATTTCCTAAGGACATCATGAGGGCGTCTCTAAACAGGTATGATTTTGTGAAAAGGAGAGAAAAAAAAACTTTAAATGTATTATCTTCTCACATTAGCATTTACACAGACCTTTACCTGGACAAATCAATTCTTGATAAAAACCCAAGCTCTTTTCAAAACCAGCTACCATAATGTGGGACAACAACAAAGAAATGTTCATGAATTCACATTAGTTTTTAAATAGGCTTTTCTTTAGGTCTTTAATCTCAAATTTTTATCTTTCATACGGTAATTCTAAATAATCAGCCTGGAAACAAGTAGTGGAAGAATTTAAACTGTAGCTCAGAAGCTAGATTTTTATCTGTGATTCTTATTTGTTTTTTTGAATGCTGGTGATGGCTCATGCAGAAAATTACTATACAAAAAGCAAAATCAAAGACTGCTGTTTCTCCTGATAAATCCAATTGTTTTCCATATCAGATTTATGTCTCAGGATATAGAATCTTAACCTTCAAAATAAGAGTAGCTAGGAGCCTGAGTGAAACCAACCTGCTTGACTTTTATTTCCAATCAGGAACAATAGCATCTAATGTCACATTAAAATGTCTTCCTGCTTAATATCAGAAAAAAAAAAAAAAACAGTTTAGACCTAGCTCAATATATCATTTGGTCCAAATTTCATATTCAAACTACCAAAAAAAAAAAACCTTAAAAAAAACACATACGAACACACGCATACACACAGTCAGAAAAAAATGAAGCTGATATTATGCAGCATTTCTTAGCAAGATTATTAGGGAAATGTATTAATATAAACACACCATCTTTTCTCTCATATTAACATTGGAAAAGGAAAAAGCG
Source organism: Okapia johnstoni (assembly GCA_024291935.2). Lineage (NCBI taxonomy): Eukaryota > Metazoa > Chordata > Mammalia > Artiodactyla > Giraffidae > Okapia > Okapia johnstoni. The sequence continues at coordinate 30,810,325 of CM044326.1, forward strand.
ATCTAAATGTCCATATTTTGCTGGGGGGTGGGGAAGCAAGCGGAGGTCCGGAGTTTCTTGTAAAAACTGCTGAACAAACTTCAGTTTCTCTTAAGAGGTCTCTGGGAGAGGCAGTTTCTCAACATTTGTGCTTCATGGCGAGCTAAGGAGAGAAAGGGACAAATGTGAGATGCTATCAGCAGTGGGGAGAGCTCACTGGCTGCTTCCTTCCCAAATCCACGCTGAGCAGCAGCACCGGTATTTTATTTGCTGCGGCAGATCACCACTACTGTTCCCAGTGGCACCAAGGAAACGTGTAAGGTTGCCCACACCATCCAGCGAGCACTGCAGCTGTTACTCTTGTACCTGCATTCTTGTTGCATTCTACCTGCATTCTTGTTGCTGCAGGTGTCCAGGGAGGGGGGTGCTCTATGGCATTCCTTCCTGCCACTGAAGGAACAAACAGAAGAGGCAAAGTATAGGCAGAATGAGGGGCCCACCCTAGCATAGCAACAAAGGCGTCTGGGCTTCCAGGTTACTAGTTATCCAGGAAGACCACTCTTCTGTTGTAAGTATTTACTGACATCTTCAAGTATTAAAAATCACCAACTGTAGAGAAACAATCTGTAATAATCCACGTAATATCCTGGACGTTCAACCAGGTTCGAGGCACTTGACAATTAAGACTGCGTAACCAACCAGGACTGAACAATAGATCAAATTCAAACCTTGACTTAGTGCTCCCTCTGGTATTTGAAAAATGTGGTTCATTGAAATGTTAGATCTTTATAAATGGAAACATCAAATACCACTGTATCATTCAATAGTTTCCCAAGACCAGCCGGAGCCCATGATGATGTATTTAAGGAAATGTATGCAGGTACAAAACATAAAATTAAATCTGACATTGCCTTCCTTAGCCAGATCCTTTCCCAAGGAGCTGGTACACTGATGTGAAGCAGAAGGCAGGGTGGAAGCTGAATTGTGGTTCCTTGGGTGTCTATAGAGTTTGATATTAGGGATTAATCCCTGATGTTGGAGCTGGACTGGAGGTAGTTACATTGTTAAATTAGTCTCTGCTTGGGGGCTTCCCTGGTGGCTCAGACGGTCAAGTATCTGCCTGCAATGTGGGAGACCCACGTTCGATCCTTGGATCGGGATGATCCGCTGGAGAAGCAAATGGCAACCCACTGCAGTATTCTTGCCTAGAGTATCCCATGGACAGAGGAGCCTGCTGAGCTACAGTCCATGGGGTCGCAAAGAATCGGACACGACTGAGAGACTAACACACGGTCTCTACTTGGGAAACCTCAGCTCAGAGAGCTTCAGGTACCTGTGTCTGGTGAAGCCAGCCTAAATGAAGCCCCTACGGACCTTTTGCAGTGTTGATGCCAACAGCACATCAACCATCAGACAGTGTTTGTGAAGCCCTGAGTGTGTCCAGGCTGCTGTGCTAAGTGCTGTGGGGTTTTGCCAAGAAGGATGGTGGTGGCTCCTAACTCCTGACCTCCACGAGCTGATAGTCCAGGAAACATGGTGGGTAGAAATGGCAGATCCAGGACTCTTCCTCTGATCCATCCCACTTCCCAGCCACCTTCTGAGCCTCTCCACTGTAAGGTCTCCACTTCTTGCTCTGTCTCTAGTTTTAATACATTATTTAGCAATGCGAATCATTCAAATCAACACAGAGCTGTTAAGTGTTGTGCATAATGAATACCAACCATAAATATTTGATCAGAGCTTTTATCTTGTTGTTCACGGAGCTATTAACCTTCCACTAATGGGCTCGTGCCAATTTACTCAGTCATTCACCCTCAGCAGCAAGTGTGCTGCTACTCACACCAGGCCGGTTACCTCTCCTGTGCAGCTGGGGTTGGTGCTAAGGGGAGCCCCAACCGGGCGGGGCTGTGCCAACTCAGTTTCACAGAAATACAGCTTGTTTGGACGTTTTGCTGTTTGAGATATTTCTGCAGAAAGTGGCATCACTTTCATTCTACCTCATTTTGTTTTTTTTCTTTAATTTCCTGGGAGTTAGAAACTTCAGAATATGGAAGGCAGGTGCTTTCCATAAGCACAAATGTGCTTATGACCTTTAGCTCTAAAGTCACAAGTGCTCTGTCCCTCAGTTTCCTCGTGTCTATGAAACTGAAAAGTGAAGTTGCTCAATCGTGTCCAACTCTTTGCGACCCCATGAACTATACAGTCCGTGGAATTCTCCAGGCCAGAATACTGGAGTGGGTAGCCTTTCGCTTCTCCAGGGGATCTTCCCAACCCAGGGATAGAACCCAGGTCTCCTGCATTGCAGGAGAATTCTTTACCAGCTAAGCCACAAAAGGGAAGCCCATGTCTATAAATATCTCCAACTCAAATGCTTATGAATTAATGTAGAAGGTAAGTTAAAAATTTCCTTTGGCTATACTGTTTTCTTATTTCATGGAAAGCTTTCTCTTTCAAAGCTGTGTAAAAAAAGAAAAAGCTGTATAAATGACTCCATCTAAATAATAATGATAACAGTAATAATAATAGAAAATACTGTTACTCATACAGGAAAAGTGAAAGTGTTAGTCCCTCTGTCATGTCCAACTCTTTGCAATCCCATGAAGTGTAGCCTGCCAGGCTCCTCTGTCCATGGGATTCTCCAGGCAACAATACTGGAATGGGTAGCCATTCCCTTCTCCTGGGGATTGAACCTGGATGTCCTGCATTGCAGGCAGATTCTTTACCATGTGAGCCACCAGGGAAGCCCATACAGGGGGATTCTTTGAGAGGCCTGGACTCTTGAGGTCCCTTCTGGCTCAGACGCGCAGGGAGCAGATGACTGGAGTAGGGACAGAGACAGTCATTCCCTGCCAGGGAGGGAAATGCCACTTACCACTCGCTCCCCCACAAATGTGGGCTTGTGCAGAACAGGGCAGATCACTGTTCTTTTCTGCAGGAAATGTCATCTGAGGATGCCTAGGTGTGGGTATCGCTCTCGCCTGCTGACTCACCAGCTGAGGCGGGCATCAAAGCACTGCACAAACTGCACCGTTGTGCTTGTTGAAGTGGCAGGGAGTGGGCAGGCCTGCTCTGTGGCTGAGCTGGGCTTTCCTAAGGTCCGAGGCTGTGTCAAGCTCATAGCTCAGAAAGGAACTGTGCTTCCCCAAGCCAGGCTGAACAGAGCTGGGGGAAGAGAGGGATGCAGAAGCATTTGCATCGTTTCTACAGGAGCCAAGCACCCACGTATCTTGATGGCAGGGTCCTGCAAAGGTGATCCACTCTCTAATGTACCTGGGTAAGCCGAAAAGGCCAGAGATGCTCTTCTTTTGCAGTCCATCTAGAAAGTGTGCCCTCCTCTCTAGCCTAGGTGGCATGCCCTTGTTCAACCAGGGAGCCCAGAGGAATGCTCCCCAGAACTGCCTTTTTTATCAGGGCTCTGACATGAGCACTGTGTCTTGACTTCTAAACACAGCCTATACTTTCTGAGTCAACACAACCACGTTTGGGGTGGTGGAAGGCCTGGGTTCCACCTCTTACCTCTCCTCACCAGCAGGCCTGGCGGAGGCTCAGCCAGCAAAATGACATCTTCATGGTCAGCCTACGCCATGGGACAAATCAGGAGTCCTAGTCCCTGGGAAAATAGCCACCTTATCTAAAGAGGTCAACCTCCTCATTAGGAATACAGCCAATGCCAGTGATTCATCAGCACACATCCCCAGTTTTAGAAAACTGCAAGTCTGGTTAGAATAGTGTCTCTCACACTCCCTCAAGCACACTAACAGACACTAGCAGCCCTTCCCCCTACCCTTGCACCACTCACAGAAGGGGAAACCAAAGTACGTGGAGCCTGCCCCCTTACTGTGTCTTCTCCACAGAAGTAGGTAACGAGCTGGTGCCAATCCCCCCAGTGGCCAAAGCCAGAGATCCCTGTGCCTTTGGTGGCCTAATCAGTTTCTGTTCTGACAGACAGGTCCCCTTCTTAAGGGCTGCTCTGTGTTTAGAAAGTGTTGGCATTCAGCAGGAGGCCCTCCCACCCCACACTGGAGGGCACAGATCTTCACCACCAGTCCCTCTGCATCCCTGGGCTGGGGTCCTCAGTCACATTTCTCCAACCCCCGCGACAGTGCTCATCATGCGACAAAGGATTAGAGCAGGCTCAGCAGAAACCATTTTTATGGAAACAATTATAATTAATATCAATTAAGATTTATATGCACCGGGTACTGTGCTAACCGATTTATAGGTTTGAATGCATTCAATTCTCTCAACACTTTAGGAGAAAGGCACTATTATTAGTTAGCAGTCCTTACTGATGAGGAAACAGGGGCTTAGAGAAATTAAGCCCCTGCCCAAGGTCACTGAGGTGGTAAATTAAACAGCAGATGTTAACTACATACCTTACTGCCTTCCCAACCACCTCGCACACTTGGCCACAGTATCAGGGAAACCGGGTGAGCAGGGCCAAGAATTCCGGCCATCTGCTTAGGTTATCCAACCCCACGTCTGCACGGCCTTCTCTGAGGTGGGTACTGACACGGGTGGCCTCCAGGTATTGTCTACTCTGCGTTAGGAAGAGCGATTTCACAGACTTCCTTGGTAACCTGGTTCATGGTCTAATCATTCACCTTAACTCTTATTTTAGCAGAATGTTATCAGTGCACTACTGAGTGCTCTTTTCTGTAGGACAAGACACGAGAGAAGTACTACAATATCGCCCTATCCACAGTTAAAGACAACTAACAAATAATTCCCTTTAGCCTTTTCTTCCCCAAATCAACAGTTTACGTGTTTCCCCAGACTTTCACTGTCCTTCCCTCCCTTAAATCACTACAGTTGCTGTTGCTGTAAATGCAGTTGGGTGGGAAATTCTAGCTTCTCCACTCCATCATTACTTCTCTATTATGAAGGCTGCAGAAGGGGTGAAAGGAACCATAATTCTGGGCTTGTTCCCTCTGTGACAGCCGTGGCAAACCAGGCTCTGGCCCCCAGCAGGGCTGCCTGCATTTTCAGCTAGGTTTGAACTCCAAATGGCCCCCAAAGGCCGCAGAACAGTAAGACGCTGTTGTGACACCACAAGACAGGTCTGTGCAAAGGGGGTGCAAGGGAAGGCAAGATGCAGCCACACAGATCTGGATCCACAGTGGGGCCTGGGCTTAAGCTTTGGGAAGGGGCCAGCCCAGCTCAGCTGGGGAGATTGTTCCTGTTACTTTTCAGGTTGTCCACTTCTGTTTTCTCAGCAAAAGTGGGCTTTTCTTTTGAAGCAAGTTCATTTTTTTCTCCCCACAAAGGTCACCTGAAAAGCCTATCTTGAAAGGCCAGATCATGCCTCTGACACGCCACCATTATCAGCAGACGTAGTTTCTGGAAACCTAAATTCAAATCACCAGCCAGAAAAGAACTGCCCTTTGATCCAAAGCACAAGAACAGTAATAAATCCTCTTTATCACCTGACCAACAGGGCCTCTCTTTCCTGCCGTTTGTGACTGCCTTAGACTGCTGGCTGCCAATAACAACTTCCCTTTCTGAAAGGTGCATCATCTTTAGTGCGCGTGTGAATGTGCATACCAGGGGTATGTGGGAAAGGCCATTCTCTGCAACCAGAGACAAGTGGAAATTTTGCAGGCAGCTCTGTACCAGTCAGCCTTGGAGGTCCAAGGCCCCGCTGCAGCGGACACCAGCCCTGAGGTGCCCTGGGACTAGAGTTTGCTTTGTATATGGTAAAGAGATAAGAACACAGGATGCTAGGCTCGTGACCAGAAAGGAACAGCATGGAAAAGTAAGCACAAGAGCCCACAGTCCTCGTTGAAGCCCTGGCCAATGGAGGAGGGATATTCTTAGACCTGCCACCCCCACCCCCACCCCCACCCCGTTCCCTGAAACTAGAGCCTTAAACTTCCGGGTAGGACCTAAAGATGGTCCATAATTCTCAGAGATACGGGGCCAGAGTCAGGGATGAAGCCAGCAGAAAGGAGATAACCAAACATGTAAAAGAACTCTTCCACCGCGCACACAACTTATGAAGGAGCAGAAGGAAATTGTACATAGGAGCAAAAAAAGAAAAAAAGGCTCGATTTTGTACCTCACCATGGCAAACATATTAATAGACAGTTTTGGGCCCCGAAGCTCCCTGACCACCCAGAGCTGAGCGCTCCATTGCGCTGAGAGACCCACCTTGTGTGCGGTTTCCGCAAACTGCTGGGCGCTGTTCTTCATGTCTTCTGTCTTCTCTTCCGCACGGCCTAACCGCTCCCCACGCTCGTTCAAGGCCTGGCTCGCTTTCTGTACTGCGCTGGTCACACTGTCAGCCGCTGAATGGAGGATGCTGTTACCTGAAAGAGGACAGCAAAAGCATCAGAAACTAACTCGGCTGACCTGCAATGACAGTATCCCCTCCACGGGTGCTGCTAAGTTGTTTCCGTCATGTCCAACTCTTTGCAACCCCATATGTAGCCTGCCAGGCTCCTCTGTCCATGGGATTCTCCAGGTAAGAACGCTGGAGTGGGTTGCCAGCTCTCCTCCAGGGGGATCTTCCCGACCCAGGGATTGAACCCATGTCTCTTATGTCTCCTGCATTGGCAGGCGGATTCTTTACCACTAGCGCCACCTGGGGAAGCAAGCAAGGTGGGTCAGACTCTGGAAAGGCTTTGAGGGTCTATGTAACAAGCCAGCTTTCCTTCTGACTCGGTCTAACTGATGCACTTGGAGGAAGAATACCCACTGCCTGCAGGACCTGGGCAAGTACTGAAGGCTTCTCTGCACGCTGACACTGACAGCATTCATTTCCATTCTATTCTGTCTGGTGGGGCTCAGAAGGATGGGGTCCATCTGGATTTAGGAACTGACGGAAATCCTAACAAGTTCAGAGAATGTGGCAAATTCAGTGAGACATATCTGGATTGTATGAGCATTTCCTGTTGAGCTGGGTTTAAATGAACCACCACAGGAAAACTGGGGGTCCAGAATGTCTCTAGATACGATGCTCTGTATTCCTTTTAACTCTTTCCTTCCATTTTACCCCTTCCTCTCTAAATGTACGGCCCCATGCAAGAAGCTGTGGATCAGAGTTCACAGGAGGTATGTCAGTTCCCAACCTTGAATCCCGAGCCATGGCCTGGTTGGTTGGTCCTCCTTTGCTTCTATCTCAAGTATATGAAATATGGGGCCTCAGCACTGCGCAGAGCCAGCAAGTAGAAAACTGAGGGCAACCTGTACTAGAAGGAACTTAGCACTCCCAGACTCATGAGCGATGACACTGAGAAAGTTGAAAACATCATCACATTTCAGATGGTTATGCATCCCTGATGTCCCACGTACCAGGACTAGAAAAGAGAATTCAACAGTGAGGAACTGGCAGATGTGTAACCCACTGAGACCTAGAAACTTGCAAAATTACAACCAAAGGAGATTTATAGCTGTATTTTGTTAACAGTGAGTGGAAGATATTTAAATGGCATTTTATGTAATCGCTTTATGACTTTGAATAAGTTTATTACATCATTTAACTTTGTATCTGGGATGGATACATTGAGCCACAGACAGCTTTTAATAGAAATGTAATTTCTGCGGGTCTCAACTGCAAAGGCTTCCTAATTTCTCTGTGGGAACAGCCTGTGGTTTATGGAGAAGGATCTCAGGCAAAGAAAGTGCCTGGCCCAGAGGAAGCACTTTGTAAATTGTTTTCCATTTTTCTTCTTTCAGGGTGGATTTCAAGGGCTTCCACCATGCACTAAGGGGAGGAGAATGGAGTTAACTTACTGCTACTCAGATGCATCACCTGCTGCAGGAGCCAAGATACGTCAGCACAGATTAGTAGGGACCAGAAGAAATGTGGGTCTGGAGAAACTGATTAAATACTGGGTTGGAATGGAAGGCTGAGGTCTTCAGAACAGATTTAAGAGGAGAAATCTGGTTTCCCTTTGTTTTCATATCATGGTTATGATTATAGCCCTGGGCTTCCCTGGTGGTTCAGGTGGTAAAGAATCTGCCTGCAACTGCACGAGACCTGGGTTCGATCCCTGGGTCAGGAAGATCCCCTGGAAAAGGGAATGGCAGTCCACTCCAGTATTCTTGTCTGGAGAACTCCACGGACAGAGGAAGCTGCTGGGCTATAGTTTATGGGGTCGCAAAGAGTCAGACACAACTGAGTGACTAATACTTTCACCATTGCTTAATATTTGAATAGCATTTGCAATCATAATGCATCTTTATGAATATTATCTCATTTGATTGTTATAAAAATTTTACTGAGAAGTCTGAAGCTAGGTGAGGTTTAGTGAATTCCATGAGATCATATCACTAGGGAAGTGACAACGAGCACTAGAACCTGGTTTCCCAATGACTTCTCCTCATTCTGTACCTTCCTCTTTGCAGGTATGGCATCAGTCACAGAAAACCATCACTATGACAGAGTTGTGAGCAGACCAGCATAGATGGGTTGTGACAAGTTATTTCCCAAGGTAACACCTGACTGTTTCTGTCATAAAGATATTCCTTTTGGTAAATGAAGAGTTATTACCTAAGCTGCATTGCAAGCCAGGTGTTCCCTAGCAAGAACAGACCAAAGAGATGGAATGGGAAGATGGAGAAAGAACTGAAGGTGCAGAGGGGCTGGGGAGAGGGCACAAGAAAATCTTCCCTTCCTTCTGCATGCCCACAGCTTAGCAACCAGAAGCTAGAGAAAAGATGGGGTGGGGCATCTGAAACTTCATAGCCAGGAACAGCTGCATTAAACCAAAGGGACTTTTACAATTCGCTACCAAAATTTTGGTAGGGGGCTTCCCTGGCGGCTCAGATGATAAAGAATCTGCTGGTAATTCAGGAGACACAGGTTCAATCCCTGGATCAGGAAAATCCCCTGGAGAAGGGAATGGCAACCCACTCCAATATTTTTGCCTGAAGAATTCCATGGACAGAGGAGCCTGACGGGCTACAGTCCATGGGGTTGCAAAGAGCTGGACACGACTGAGCGAATAACACTAGGCACCAAAAATTTAAGAGGGTTATATAACCATATTGGATAGTTTTTTCCCATCAAACTGACCCTCATGATGCCCTCAAAATTAGACTCTCCTTGAATGAATCTGCTCTGCAGAAGCCATAGTGCTTTCTTGTCATAACTTCCTTAATTTTGTACGAGATATCAGGTCAATACTGCACCCGGTTTTATATGATACTGTTTAACCAGCAGGTGTTAAAACTAAAAGAGAACCAAATGCTGTCTTCATTATTCAGTGATGACACTGCCGACCACTATCAATAAAAAAAAAATCCACCTTCAGTTATTTTCAGCCACGAGGATGGATTTGAAAAATCTCATCGCCCCAGCTGAAATGCCCTCTCCTGGCTTCCATTCTACATGTATTCCAGGCTTGGTGAAGTCCCATCGCCTTTCTCTAGCTTGACGTCAATTCCACTCTCAACTTCCTAAGAACTGTCTCGATCCTTCTTGGGTGACTGGTTAAGTACAGTCATGGGCAATTCTTCCACCTCATTTCTTCACCTGTAGATGCAGTGACTTCCCGGCTGGATTATCAGTTCCCTCAGGGCACCCTTTGACCCTGCTGATCATACCCTAAATTTTGAATCTTCCTCCTCTAGGTTTCCTGAATCTTCAGTCTTCCTCTTGCTTTCTTACTCTCTTCTCTCTGAGGACTTGCAAATGCTACAACCCCAGGGTTCTGTCCTTGGCCCTCTTCTCTTTCTCTTTATGCAGACTCTCCCGGGGACAATTTTACTCAGTTCACAGCTTCAATGACCAAATTTCTGTGTTGTTTATTTTTTTTCCCTAGGTTGTGCTGCTGAGACTCCAGATCCATGTTTTCTTACCAGGCAACTCCAGGTGAGTCACCCAAAGTCGTTTTGAATTTATAGTATGTCTACACCTGACCCCATTATCACACCTGCTTTCCCTTTGGGGTCCCCTGCTCAGTCAGTAACCCCACCATTCTGCCCAGCATGCTCCTCAAATCGGAAATCTGGGAGTCGAGTCCAGATTTCTCCCTTGCTTTTACCATACGTAGCTAAAGGTCATTTGCTGTCCAGCTTGCTACTCTCTGCCCTCTTTGCTATCTTCATTATCTCTGTATATTGATCCAGTCCCTCTTGCCTTCGGAATTACAGCAATAGCCTTCTCTCCTTAGGTGTCCCCACACCTATTCTGATCCATCTTCCACACATTTCTACTGAAAACTTTCAAAAAGGCAAATTTGTTACCATCTTCCCACTGATTCCAAGATAAAAATTGAGACCTCTGCCCTGCCGATCTCTTTTAGCTCATCTCTTAGAATCTCATTCATTTTTTCTCCTGTCTAGCATTCCCCAATCTCATGCCTTGCCAAGTTACCTAAATTTTCACAGATGTATCATGCGTCTTTTACCTGTATGCTTTTGTGCTTACTGCTACCGCTGCTTCTCACCGTAGCCTTCCCACTTACTTCTGTGTGCTTCAATACACTTCAGAGCTCTTTCCTAGGAAAGCTTGTCATGTCTAGCCCACCCTAAATCATTGTTGCCCCCAAAATACATATTATAAGACTGTGTCTATTTCAAATGGTGCATTTATTATAATGCATGTAATTGTTGGGTATCTACTGTGAGCTCCTTGAAGCAGGGGCCTTTCCCACTTCTGTATTCACAGAATATAGGAGACACTCAAAAATGTTGGCTGACTTGGAGCAGGAAAAATATATCACCCTTCTAGTGATTTCTCTATGGCTTAGCAGAAGCTTGGACACATGACTGATGCTGTTACATGATCTAACTAGGTCCTAAAATCCTAAACTTGCCAAATGACTAAGGATTTAGTCTGTGTCTAATGCAGCCAACTATTTCATCTAGAGGTGGTGTTAAGAGTTCAGTGAATTAAGTCAACAACAAAATGCAAAAAGGGGAATGCTTCTGCTATAGTAAAGAGAGAGTTTATAGAAAAAAATCTGTTGTTACCAGCTTTAAAATAAACAACTATAAGGTATAAAAATAGCAATAGCTTTTAAATCCAATGCAAAAATTATAGTTGACTGAACACTTACTATGCTCTGCTGCTGCTGCTGCTAAGTCGCTTCAGTCGTGTCCGACTCTGTGCGACCCCATAGACGGCAGCCCACCAGGCTCCCCGTCCCTGGGATTCTCCAGGCAAGAACACTGGAGTGGGTTGCCATTTCCTTCTCCAATGCATGAAAGTGAAAAGTGAAAGTGAAGTTGCTCAGTCGTGTCCGACTCTTCGCGACCCCATGGACTGCAGCCCACCAGGCTCCTCCGTCCATGGGATTTTCCAGGCAAGAGTACTGCGCTCTATGCACTTACTAAAATCTGTTTCTCACAACAACCTTACATGATGACACATCATTGATCTCATTTTTATAGATGGGAGCACCAATGGACACAGAGAGGGTGAGCAATGCACCAAGGGTCACACAGCAAGTGAAGAGCAGAGCTAGGTTTTGCAACCAGGAAGCCCAGCTCCAGAGCCTGTTCTCTGACTTACTGTTATACTGGCTCTCCATGGGAATTTATCTGAGGTTAGTAATACAGTCTGCATTAACTGTATGGAACAGAGACTTCAGTGGAGCAGTTCCTAAAGCATTTCTTAAATCCACAATACAAAAGAAAACATCTTATTATTACAAGCTAAAAAAAAACTTACTATAGAAAATTTAGAATACACATTAATATAAAAAGGCAATAAAATCGTGTAATATTCAATTCCTTAGAGATAACCACATTTACATTTACGGTACATTTTGTTCTGGTAATTTTTCTGTATATATTTTTCTAAACCAGGGTTGAGACCACACTGTATGTTTAGTACTATATCCTATTGTGGATACTTTCCCATGTCATAAAAAATTATTTGAAAATACTGTTTGTAATGGCTACATAACACTGTTGTAATTTATTCAACTGTTTCCCTTTTTGATATTGAGTACATGTCCAAAAGTGTTTGCTCTTTCCTTCTTTCCTTATGTATTTATTCATGTTTCACATGCACACTAGTATAACAGCTTCGATATACAGGGCAATGTGCTCATCATCAAGTTTACTCTCCATGTGTCACCATGTAGATGACCCCCTTTATCCATTTCACCTTCCTCACCCACTACTCTGTTCTTGGTGTTTGTTTTCATTTTTTTGTTCATTTATTTTTTAAAAAAATTTTAACTTAAATATTCCACATAGGAGTGAAATTATATTGTATCTGTATTTCTCTGACTTATTTCACTTAGTGTAATACCTTTAAGGTCCATATGTGTTGTCACAAATGGCAAGATTTCATTTTTTTATAGCTGAGTTCCATTGTCTACACACACACCCCCCCATATCTTTTTTATCCATTTATTCACGATATCTTGGCTTTTATAAATAATTCTGCAATGAACATAGGAGTGCATATATCTTTTTGAATTAGTGTTTTCATATTCTTCAGATAAATACCCAGAAATGGAATAGCTGGATCATATGGTAGTTTATTCTTAATTTTTTGAGAACTCTCCATATTTTTTTCCATAGTGGCTATACCAATTTACAAACAACAACAATCCATAAAGGTCTCCTTTTCTCCACACCTTCTCTAACACTTTATTATTTCTCCCCTCTTTGAAAATAACCATTCTAATGGGCATGAGATATCTCACTGTGATTTTAGTTTAAATTTTCCTAAATAACTAGTAGAATTAAGAAAAACAAGCCCATTTACCACTTACCGTTGCAACAGAAAGAATAAAATACCTCAGAATAAGTTTAACAAAGGCAGTAAGACCCTTTTGAAAGAAGCTGAAGATACAGACAAGGAAAGATACTCCATGCTCAGGGATTGGAAGAACTACACTGTTAAAAAAGCCATCACCTAGAGGAATTTACAGGTTAAATGCAATCCCAATGGCATTTTTTGCACAAACAGAACAAAAAAATTTCTAAAGTTTGTATGGAACCACAAAAGACCCCAGATGGCCAAATAAATTCTAAAAACAAAGAACAAAGCTGGGGGTATCCCAGTCCCCGATTTAAAATTATACTTTAAAGCTATAGTAATTGAAACAGTATGGTATTGGTAGGAAAACAGACATACAGATCATTGGAAGGAAACTGAGAGTCCAGAAACAAATCCATACATACGTGAACAACTTACTATACAACAAAGAACATGCAACAGAGAAATGACAATCTCTTCATATAAACGGTGCTGGGAAAACTAGAGAGCCACATGCAAAAAACTGAAACTAGACCACTATATTCTACCATAAACAAAAATCAACTCACAATGGATTAAAGACTTGAATGTAAGACCTGAAACGTAAGATACCTAGAAGAAAACGTAGTATGTTCTTTAACATCGGTCTTAGCAATATCTTTTTGGATAAGTCTCCTCAGGCAAAGGAAACAAAAGCAAAATTAAATGGGACTACATCAAACCAAAAAGCTTCTGCACAGCAAAGGAAATCATCAAAAAAAAAACAAACAAAAAAAACCCAAACACCCCACAAAGATAATTTACTGGAATTTAATGGAAAAGATGTTTGCAAATCACATATCTGATAAGAGGTTAATACAGAAAATATGTAAAGAACTCATACAACTTGATAAAAAACAAACATTCTGATTTAAAAATGGGCAGTTCTGAATAGACATTTTTCCACAGAAGACATACAGATGGCCAGCAGGTACATGAAAACATGTTCAGTATCACTAATTATTTGGAAAGTTTTATTTTTTAAGATGAGGCTACAGCTACTTTCTTGCATTTACACACACACACACAACCTTTGTCCATATCTGATAATTCCTAGCGATTAAACTGCTGGTTTAAAGGACATACATGTTTTTTTGAGGATCTTGTTGCATGCTGAAAATTGCTCCCCTGACTTATTCAGGGTTGAAAACTATTCATTTTAGTGCATGCACTGTTGACAGACTGGCAGAATGCCTTTCAGGGAGTGATTTACATTCTCTGATCTTAAGTTTATCTATAACATCTACCTCATGTGGCAGTTGTGGAAATGAAGATGTATACAGAGTACCTGCAGGTGCTCAATGGATGTTTGTCCCTCCACCTCCATAAGACCACATCTGCTCCCTAGGAACTTTGGAAAGATTGCACAACCCCACCCATTTGTTTGCATGTCTCCTTCTCTATCTTGGGGCTAAGTGTCTTGAGTCTCCTAGGAGACACTTGGATTTTTGTATACTTGCAGTGTGCAGCTAAGTGTGCTGATCAGAGCAAGCTGAACACATGCTCATTAAATCAAGGTGTGCATTGAAAAGAAGGATGCTTAACTCAAAAATTGGGGCCCATGATATGGTGCTGAGTTAAATCTGGAAATAGTCTCCTGAAGCAGACAGAACAGTAATTCTCTCTAAATAGGCAGGAAGCATATTAATACCCAAATTTATGCAAACAGTCTGAGAGAAGGCTGTTAACCTCTGCAAATAATGTCAACTACTGTTTGAATTATACTGAGAATAGAGCAAAGACCAGTCTTCATTGATGTTGCATTCACATCAGTTCCACTCAATATGTGCTTTAAAAAATATTATGCTGGCATCTTTTATGTTAAGTAACTGAGAAGACTTTGCTCAGAAAGCAAGTTGAGATAAAGTGCTAACATTGTATTCAGTTACTGTTTGAACACAATTAAAAGAAATTTATATGTATAGGAAAATGAGGGAAAAAAGAATATGGTATATTGAAAAGCAACAACAGAAGAGAAAGGAGAGGAGGAAAGTTTTCTTTTTTTTTTTAAAGCACAGAGACCACACCAACAACTATCATTTCTTTATATCATCCTAGACTTCAGGTTGTATCTTGGTAATCAAAACTCTTAATTCTACAGCTAGTAAAGAGGCAATTTAAGCAGACTTTTCATCAGCTACTTCCTACATCAAATACATATGTACATATTTGAAATGTAAAATGCTCATCCTATTTGGAGAAGGCAGGAAAATCATCTCAAAAATAAATGATTGATAAACCTATGGCAATCTGTACTCAGAGCTGAGGAAACATGGTCATCCTAGGACACTGAGACTGAAATCTGATAATAGTTTTGCATGGACTACTTGTATGCTATAATCAATCTAACCATGGAAGAATAACTGTACAATAAAGCCCCATTTATCCAAGCTAACTGAAAGGAGAGCTAATTGTGAAAAAAAAAAATGGATTTGGGTTTTAATAAGATAAACTCAAAATACTGGCAGGGAGATCAAGTATATGAAACTGTTAATAGGCCAGGAACATTAGTAACCTTCATATTGTATCATCAAAGCATTCAATAATTATTTATTCCTTGAGTAAACAGTCCTTATTCTATTCTTGTCTACAGTATTAATCTTTTTTAACAAAAATATTTTTAAGGTTCACTTAAGTCTGGTCCAGTATTAGTGACATTCAAATTAATTTTTTTAGATACCAATCTATAGGATTCATCAGATGCTTTTTCTTTCCCTTTTCTACTTCCAGTCTTCATTGCTCAGCATCTCTACCACGAGAACTCTTTTACCATATAAACAAAAGATAAGAAAAGTCATATGAAAGCTTGGTTCCCAGATGGCAGGGTTCCTTCTCAGTCCTAAAGTGCTTTGAACCATGTACATACCATTCTGCTTCCTGAGATGAGTAGGAACCTCCATTTCCATAATTCAGTGGTATTTCCAAGGAGGTTTGGCTGACTGTGACATGTATTAAACATTTTATAAATGAACAGCAATTTAAATAATAATGATATTAACATCTGCAGAGTGATTAAATGCAAAGTCCTACCTAGTAAAACAAATTGGTTCTTAATTCACAGACTCCATTAATTACCTGGGAGCTTGGGTAAATTACCAAGTTCCCAAGTTCTTTCTACAGTACACTGACTAATCAATATTAATCGTATAGCTGCATCTCAATGTTGAACAGCCTCTAGGATCCCCCTCTGAGATGGGAGATTCTTCCAAACTGTTAAATTTCATTCATACTTTTGTGGTATTAGTTACTCATCAGATAAATCTTATTACAAATCCAGGTTATGATCCATCATAGCAACTTTCCAAAAGGAACAGTTGTTAACTCATGCTGGACACGGAGGCAGTGTGAACATCAGCCAGTTGCAGAAACTGCTACATTCTGTGTGCATGTACAAGAACTATATTTTTACCCTACTTTACAATTAAGTGCTCAGGAAGGGGAGATAGCTTGCTTAAGATCACCCAGATCTTGATCTCAAAGCTCATTTGTAAAAATCATTTTTTAAAATAAAAACTGTACATATTTAAGGTGTACAACGTGATGATTTGACATACATACACACAGTGAAATGATAACTGCAGTGAAGTTGATTAACATCACGATCTCCTCACACAGGTACCATTTTTTTCTTTTTTTTTTTGTTGTGGTGAGAACACCTGAAATCACTCTTCCAGCAAACTTCCAGTTTTCATCTAAGTCCTCATACTACGCATTAGATCTCTAGACCTATTCATCCTACATAACTTCAACTTTGTACCTTTGAACCAACACCTTCCCCTTTCCCACACCTCCCTGCCTGTGGAAGCAAGACACAGAAAGGAAAAAACCTGCGTGATCTCACTTATATATGGACTCTAAAAAAGTTGAATACGTAGAAGCTGAGGGTTGACCTCAAAGCTCTGAAAACACAGTCTGCAGTGAATGACTATGAAATGCTGATCTGGTTCCTTTATTGCAGAACTTTGGAAAACTTTTAATATGCTAATGTAAATTGTTAATCAAAAGGAGGTAGTGGTGGCAGCAGGAAAGATCTGCTAGCAGAATTCCCAGCATATTTACTTACAGGTTCCTTTTGCATAGATTGTCTTAGTAGGGTGGATTTCTACAGAATCTGTTTTGGGAAACGCTGCAACAAAGTATACTGATTCCTAAGTTAAAGGAGGAAAAAATAAATAAATTCAGGCTGTCTTCATCAATTTAGCAATAGTTGGACAAGTCATATAATTACATTGAAAAGGCTTGGTTTATAGAGGCAGCAGAACAGATATAGCATGCTGAGTGGCAGTTCCAGAATTATCTTTTGTCTTAAGTTGGTGGCTAATTTCAGGGACCATGAAACTTGTTTGTTTCCTGCAGCTGGATGACAAAGAAAAATGGACTCAGCACTCAGGAATACTTTGTAAACCCATAAACTCAAAAGTCTACTTGAAGGAGACCTTGGAGTTATCTACTGCTGGCACTACCAAAGGGAGAAGAATGGACCATTCTATCAGGCAATTCTCTTCTGCTGGCAATGTTAAAGTAGTTTAGTGGAACCTCAGCTTGTTCCCAGGTCACAGGCATGCACTAACGACTCAGGAGAAAGCCCAATGGCCCCTCCCTGTCCTATAAAAGGTTGAGTTCCTACCCTCCTATCAATTCACTGTCCCAATATTTTCAACAGCAAGAGTTAAACACTAAGGATTTTATTCATGTCCTTTAAACGCTTAAAAGTCAGGATATGTAAAGAAATTCACCAGTCCTTCAGCACTTGTTTAAATTTGGTCCTTAAGAACATGTTCTTCCACGAGTTACAGGGCATCGTAAGAATGATTTCAAGGACATTTCTTTTGGTTCTCTTTTCTTCTCAGAAGGGTGGCTGAAATGCAGCTTCAAAGAGGGAACTCTTATTCTGAGGTTAACCACTTAAAATGGCTCTAAATTTGGTAAAATTGATTTTGTTCTCTGTCTTTGGTAAGTATGGCAATAAACCAAGTATGATCCGCAGCTCTCTGCTTTTATTACAGTTGGAAGTGAGTACCTTTTACTTTAAAAACCATAATTTCAAGTCCTGATAGATACAATTTGAAAACCCTCTACAATGTTGCTGGCCAAAACAAATTCTGTTGAACATGGGCAGTCTGGTACTTGCTAGCTGTGTGGCCTTGACTGAATACCTCACCTTCTTTCTCCTCACCTGCCAGGGGGGCTGGTCTAGCACCTACCTCAAAAGATGGTTGTGAAGAATAAATGAGGTTGTACAGGTGGGACACTTGGAACAGTATTGGGCACACAGCTGACACTCAACTTTAGCCATTACTAAAGAAACAAACTTCGGTCATCCGGCAGTCAAGAGTCTTTCCATTGAGCTTTCTGTTTCAGCTCATCTTTCCTTCTCTACCCTCACTCACCGTGAACATGGCTGAAAGAAGAGTCTACTCCCACTGTGACCTCTCCTACTCCCAGATACTTTGCATTTTTAGTAAAGTGGCCTTCCCCTCACTCCTACTCTCCTAACACCATCTCTTAAATTCACCAGTGACTTATCAAGTCTATTGCCTATTTTGTTTCCTCCACTTGGCCACAGGACCACAAGTGGGCTGGCTGAAAAACTGCTCTTTCCCTGGGCTTCTTGATCTCTACCCTTCCCTCTACCATCACTTTGATTCTCCCTACCAGTTTCATTCCCTTTTTGGTTAGAGCTATAAAGTCAGAGAGGTCTGGATTTGAGTCTGTCTCTGCCCTGTACTAGCACTGTGACCTCAGGTCAATTATTTAATCTCTATGAACCTGTGTTTTTCTCATAAGCACAACAGCTATAAAAACAGTATACCTCTTTTTCATAGAGCTTACTTTGAGAATTAAATAAAATATATACTTGTGTTGGTAGTGCAGTATGAACTTCACATACATTGCAGTATTAGAAATATCTGATTCATTCAGCAGATTTATTGTAGAATAAACATGGGCCAGACACAATCTGTACTTGTCTGCTTTTCAAAACTTAGCTTAATATTAGTGGCTAATTAGTCCATTCTTCCCCTCTTCACTCTCCATCTGACATTCTCCTCCTCCTAAATTCACTGTTAATAGCACTTCTGTCCATGTAGCATGCTGCATTCAGTTCACCTTTAACTCTAACTCTCCATAATACTCTGCATTGAAGTTTCTATGCCATCCAGGGTACTTATCTCAGCAAGGGCTCTTCACCCAGCTCTCTACTCTATTTCTAGTCCCCATTAGGTCATACTAGACCCTCCCAGGGGCCTGAGTGGTCTTCCTGCCACTGGTCTCTCAGCTCTCTAACACAGCATGCTCTTCTTTCCATACTGCTAACCTGATTATGCTCCTTTCATATCTCAGTCCTTTGTTGGCACACTCATAATACAAAACAATCAACTAAAGTGTTTCTTCCTTATCTATTGCCACACGACTTACCTGCCATCCCCAACAGACTCCAATCTCTATTGACTGCCTAATTTTTCTTCACAAATTTTAGAAAAATCATTAAAATTTCATCAGTCTCTTACTACAGGTAGAGTATGTAATAAAAAATTTTGGAAAAAATCGATGTGAATAACAAAGGAACACTATGTCCAGCTCTGTCCCTAAAGGTGTCCAAACATCAGCAGTAGCACTTTTTTCCCCCCAACACTTATACTTAACGCAAGCTGAGCATTTAGATTTCGGTGGCTAGAGCTCTTTTCTGCTAGAAGAAAGCAAAGTCCTTTGGAAAGTAGTGGATTATGTGCCTTGGGGCAAGGAAAACACAGATCTGAAATATCTTATTGCCAGACAACAAGAATACCTTCAGTGATGGTAGGGATAGAGCGAAAAGAAAAGAGAAGCCAGTTTAAAGCAGGTCCTACAAGACAAGTTGTGATATCAATTGTGAAGTTAGAATATCAATAGCAATAAAAGTTATGAGAGGACAGTAATTACAATACTTCTATATAACTTTGCAGAAGCCATAACTGGTTAATGCTGAGTTAATATTAAATGTACAAAAGTGAAGTTGAAATCTGAAAAATGATTATAATTGGATATTATTTTATTGATTTTATTAAGGATTATTGTAATACTTGTATATTTTATTTCTTCTATGTATTTATATATAAAAGTATAATCTGTCTTTAAACAGACACTTAAACTGATAATTATAATGTGTTAAGTATAGTAATGGCCCCAGTAGCAGTAGGTAAATATAGGAAACTATGAGTCAGCCAAAAGAATTAGAAATTGTTCCAGAGAGGACTGATGGATGTCAATGGTCAGTGCCTTCGCCTCTTTAGAAATCTGGCTATCTGTTCAGAATAGATCACACGGGCTAGGAGAAGAAAGCGCTGGATAACTTGACAAATTACAATAAGATAGTAATGAGGCATCTGTATGTTTCTGTTAATGCTCATACACCAGATAAATGTATAATAATGACATGGTGGAGGATTATGTAAGGCTGGCCTAGCAAAGGACACATGGATCTGGGAGAAAACCCATCATTGACTAGATGGACTTTACAGTGCTTCTGATGCAAAACGTTAAGTTCAGGTATAAAAAGGGGGCCTGGTAAGACCTCCAGGGACTTAAGTGTGAATCACTTTGAGAAAAGAAATCAGGATAAGCCCCCTCCAAAAACCAACTGTCTGGTAACCCAACTCTCCTTGACTCAGGAAACAGGAAAATAAGCACTCCGTTACATTTGAGAGATCTAATGAAGACACACATAAAACTCATGGTGTTGCTAGTTCATAACAGGCTTAAATAAAGTATCCTTTTAAGTATTGTTATTTGTGTATAGGTCTTATCTGTTTGAAGTATCTAAAATATTCAAAATAATCAGACCCATTAAATTCTGATAAGCAATATGTAAAAGCTTAAGAAAATCTGATTTTCCAAGCTTTGTTTAGTAGGAATATTAACTAAATCAAGCATGAAACAAAGTGAAAATAGAAGTGTTTTCTCTCCATGCACAAAATTCCACCAGTCTTTAAAGAATATAATCAATATATTAAATATACCATCTCTCTCTTGCCTCTGAGCCTTTGTACACTCTGGTCATTACTCAAACTGTGATGCCCTTTCTTTCTTTGAGCACCTGGTAATGTACACTCATCAGATGTCACCCCATCTTTTCCAAATTTCCCTGCCACTTTATTTATTGAAACTTTTTAAAAATCATTTTTATTTGCCACAGGTGCAGTAGCAGGCTGGGAATACAGTGCTAGATCAAACAGACAAGTTCTCCCAACACACACTCATGTCAGGTGAGGAGTTTGTCTAGAAACAAGAGGCAAATTATGTACAGCTTAATACAGTATATGTGTAGGGGTATATATATTATGTACACACACACACAGTTTAAAAATTTCCAGGCAGTTAATAAACAATGTGCTGAGACAGTGAATTCAAGAGCAGGGTTACTGACTTAGAATCAGTGAGGACGACCTGTTGGAAGGGCTAATATTTAAGCTGTGATGTGAAAAGATAATCCGGGACAAGTCCATGTGCAAAGGCTGAAAGGGGGAAGGAAACGTATGTGAGCCATGAACCAAAAGATTGGTGTGGCTATAAATGGGGGAACGTGGTTTGGGATGAACCTAGGGAGGGATCCTGATCCTGTAATGAGATGGTTATTAAGTGCAACTAATTGCCACTGAAGGATTTAAAACGGGGGTAACCTGGACTAAGAACGTTTTAAAAATTCTTGCTCTAGCTATAGCCTGGGAACAGAAGCAAGAGAAAAAACAGAATGAATAGTTAGGAAGCTACTACGGTGACTCAAGTAAGAGATAATGGTGGCCTGCCCTAGAATGATGTCAGTGGAGATGAGAGCCATGGACAAATTTCAGATATATACTGAGGGGCTGCACATGAAAAGTGAAGGGAAAGGAATAACAGGGAGTGAACCCCAGGTTGCTGACTTCAGCCAGTGGGTATATAGTTGTACAAGTTACAAGACAGAAAAAGCTATTGGAAAGGCAAAGTCCCTTGGAGGGTGAGCAGATATGAGAATCAGGTATTTCATTTCAGATAATGTTATGCTTAAGATGTCTTTGAAATATTCAAGGGAAGTCAGTAAGCAAAAAGATACTCATAAGTGAAGCTCTGCAGAGGAGTCTGGGATGGAGATAAACTTTCTGAATCAGGAGCATAGAAAGAGAATGGGAATGGGTAAACTTATCTAGAAAGCAACACTAGAGAGAGAAGGGAAGGGGCCCCCAAATCATACCTTTAACAATTTTAACATTCACAGTAAGGTGAAGGTAAAAGTGCCTGTAAAGCACACGGAGAAGAAATAGCCTGAGAGCCAGGAGAAAGACTGAGGTGAATTTGGCACAGTGGAATCTAAGCCAGGACAGCACGTCAAAAAGGCACTACACTAGTACTGAGATAATTCAATGGGGGAAAGCATAGTCTTCAATTAGATGTACTGGGGCAACTGGATGTCCACATGCAAAAGAATGACATTGGACCTGACCTCACGCCGTATACAAATTTAACTCAAAATGGATCAAAGCCCTCAACATAAGAGCTGAACTATGAAACTCAGAGAAACCCCAGGCACAAATCTTCCTCACCTTAGATTAGGCAATGGTTTCTTAGATATGGCATAAGCATAAGCCACAGAAGAAGGATAAACTGGATTTCATAAAATTAATAAGATGATTGTGCTCCCTCTTCCCAGCTTTCCTAGCACTTTATTCATGCCTCCATTACTATACTTAACACATTATAATTATCAGTTTAAGTGTCTGTTTAGCCAGTTAGACTGCAAATGTCTTACATTTCTTGACTTTCTCCTCTTTGTATATTTGGTGACAAGGAGAAGAGCAGACCTATACACCCCAAGGATTGTATGGCTGGTACTACTATATGCAAATAAACACATTTTGGAAATATGAAATAAGGATACAAAGGGTAGAAAATATAGAGAAACCTCACCAAGGAGAAAGAACGCAAGGCTAAGATACCACGAGGGGTATCTTATATGGCCAATTTATGTGGTCCAAAGGACTGAAGAATTGTGAAGAAAACTTCCAATTACTGAAAGCTCTTCCATCTGACAGTCAGTCCTTAAGCTGGCAGTGTGACGAGAATCAAACAATGCACCATGGGAAACCTCTTATCTTGAGCAGGAGAAATAAGACAGATGAACTTCCACAGACAAAGATAACCTTGCTGCTAAATTTCAGGTGAAATATGCTGAACACAACAAAAATCTTCTATTACCGTCACAGGGGTTACTTTAGTACTGAATTAGGTCATTATAGCTATAGTTAAGTCCTATTCTTTAGGAGATAAGAGAATCAAGTCAGCTTGCAGCCTTGACCTATTTCCTTTTATGTTACTGGCATCTGAAAATTTCAAAGTTTGGGTCTATTATGCTTCAGACATGGTCATAGAGGGCAACAGAATTCAGCAGACAGTTCACTGAACTTCAGCTTCTATTTCTGACTCTGCCCTGTACTGGCAGCCTTATGAACTTGAGAGTCATTTAATTTTTTGTTTTAATATAGTGAATGCAAAACCAGAATCTCACTTCACAGACAAATTGGAAATATGGCAGTGAGTAGACATATGACATATGCTGACATATGTCAAGTACAATTTTTGTCCAGGCTGACAGTTGTACCATCTCTCTGGTATCATACTTAATTTTGAAACTGATAAAAATTCCAATGGGTTTCATGACTATTCAGTTATTCTACAGTCTTAATGTATTTTGTTTGATTACTACTGAATGCCTGTGACACATTTTACTTCCTAAGAAGAATGCTCTGAAAACTGTTGCCAACTGGTCATTAAAATCCACTACAAAAAAAAAAAAATCCACTACAATTATCAGTGGCTGAATCAAATTACTCCCAATTTCATAGAGGAGTTAATATATACTGTATCATTTTAAACACAAATATTTTCAATCCATATTAACAAGATACAAACTGAAAGAATGCTCAACCAACTGCAAGACCTGGATATACCCACTATGAAAGTTACCAACATAACCCATTTCCATTTGTACTCTTATTATTAGGGACCAAGACTTCCTAAGTGCCTGCTATGTGCCAGATTTGTGCTAAATGTTTTATATCCATTATTCTATAAACCTTAGTGGCTACCCTTTAAGATACATACTCTTATCCTCCTCTTAAAACTGTTGAAATACAGAAATTCACCTAAGATTATACTGCCAGACTCTTGATTCAAATTCAAGTCTGGGTGACTCTTAATATTACTGTTTTTTGCTATCAGAGGAGTTTCCAAAGTTTCTTATGGGTAGGTCCTTATTAGTTATCTATTTCATATACAGTAGTGTGTATATGTCAATCTCAGTCTCCCAATTTATCCCTCCCCCTTGTCTCTCCCTGGTAACCATAAGATTATTTTCTGCCTCTGTGACTCTATTTGTTTTGTAAATATGTTCATTTTGCACCATTGTTTTTCATTCCATATAAGCGATATCCTATGATATTTGTGCTTCTCTGTATGACTGACTTTACTCAGTGTGGCAATCTGGATACATCCATGTTGCTGCAAATGGCATTATTTCATTCTTTCTAATATTCCATTAGTAATATTCTATTGTATATATGTATCAAATCTTAAAAGTGCCAAGAGAAGATTTCATTTGTCCCAGCCCCATGATGTACACTTATACTTAGGATATGAACGTGACATTCACATACTGTTTTCCTTTTTTTTATCACTTTGGTAACCTAAGCCACAATTTTTCCTCCTGGAATTCAGTTCTGATTCCATTCTGTCTATGCTTCCCATAGCACCTTTAGCATTTCTATGATGAAGTATTTATTGTAATGCACCCAAACTGTTGGTCTACTTATTTGTACCTATTATTGATCACAAGGGAAGACCCTTTTTTTTTTTTTTTTTTTTTTTTTAGCATTTCCAGGTATGATGTCTATCATCTATTAGGTGTCCAAGAGATGCCTATGGAATGGATAGTGAACTGAAAATGTTTTCAGTTTTACAAAGCTGTGATGAGGTTTTTACTTATGCCCAAATCCTTATTTTCGTTGGTATGGATGGTACTATTCTAAGCAGCACACAGAAAGGATCAACTCCTGGACATACTGAAATAAAATTATAGTTTTACAGCATTTTTCTAAATTGTTTGGGATTTCTTTTCATTCTGTCAAAGGTACAATAATGTATGAAATACAAGCTCAGGATATTTGATTGATATGGAAAATGTTACTTTCAAAAGAAACAGCACTATATCCAAAACTGTGTTATGGTTCTGGTGGGGAAAAGATGACACAGAAAGTGAGTTAAAACCAAAACAGATTTTCCTTCTTCCTGTGTTTACTCTATTTAGAATATGAAGGCAGGCATGGTTTTCACACCTCCTGTTTAAATACCACACTTTTAAAAAGGATTAGGCATTGAAAACTCAATTTAGAAAAATAAACTTTTCGTGTATTTCATCCCTTGCCAACAAACAGGTTAAACTGTTAACAGAACCACATCTAAAAGATAAAAATTTCTATCAATTTAAAAATATTTTGTATTTCACTCACTGGGTTTTCCAAGTATCATTATAACCCACTTGCAATCTCTGTTGGGTGAAGGGTCTTTATATCTTGAGGAATGAATAATCTTTATACTTTTAAGGTATGTGACTATTACATATCATATGAATAATGCAGAAGCTAATGCTCCTTGACATTTCCAAGGCAGAGAGATTACACAGTGCTGAAAAATAAAGATGATCTGGTTGGGGTGGTAATAATGAAAGGAAGTAAGATAACCAGTGATGAGACTATTGCAAATATTTCAGGAAAAGATGACAAGGACCTGAGCTATTATAGTAAAGATGGACATGAAAAAGCCGAGTTTCAAGAGACACAGAAGGAGCACCCGTGGTAATGGAGAATGGCTTGCTAAAGATGATTTGTTTACAGACAATGTATCATGGGTTTCTAAAGGGAAAAAGCAGAACCTTTGGGTTGGTAACTTAATATATAACATCAGTTCAAGCTACCTGACTGGACATTATGAATCTCACAAAGAGCTTCTTCATGATATACACAAAGGGTTTCGTAGAAATAATGGTAGGTGCTGACAAAACTGTGTTTCATTTTCCTTCTTCCTGGATACATAGAAAGTATTTATTTTCCGGCCTTTCTTACAGTTAGACTGGCAACAGGGCCAGTAGGTGGTAAGCAGAAGCAGTGAGTGCCTCTTCTGGGCTGAGGTTAAGAGAGGTCAGGTGGCCTTGGGGCTTTCATTTCCCTCATAGAATTTGATTCTGAAAGGCATTTCTTCAGACAATGGATCAACAGGATGCAAGCACACTGGGTCTTTAAGTAATCACTTAGAAGCTGCCCTCAAGAGGAGTTAAATTCACAGAACTTGTGAGAGTGGGAAATAATGTTTTCTTTATTAAGCCACTGGGCTTCTATCATGTGTTTGTTACCACAGCATAACAGAGTGTTGTTCGAACCAAGAAAAGGAATGCTATTCACATTTTTAACACATTTTTAACACATTTTGAGGAGAGTATCCAGGTTTAGAAGAACCTCCTTTAAAATGTTTTATTTAACTAAATTAAGGGTTCTCTCCTTGGATTGTAGACGGCCATCGTCCTGCTGTCCTCACACAGTGCAGAGAGGAGGCACATTCCCTTCTAAGGAGGGCACTAATCTCATCATGAGGGCATCACTCTCATGACCTAATTATCTCCCAGTGGCCCTACCTTTTAATACCATCCCACTGCAGGTTGGAGTTTTAACATACGAACAAACATGCAGCCCATACTATTATCTAATTAAAACACTGAATTTTATTTTAGAAAGTTCTTTTTTACTTCCTTCTATACTGTAAGAACAGGAAGCAGAGCTTCCCAGGCAGCGCTAGTGGTAAAGAACCCTCCTGTCAATGCAGGAGATGTAAGAGATGCAGGTTCAATCCCTGGGTTGGGAAGATCCCCTGGAGGAGGAAATGGCAACCCACTCCAGTATTCTTGGCAGTGAATCCCATGGACGGAGGAGCCTGGCAGGCTACAGTCTCAGTGGGGTCGGAAAGAGTTGGACATGACTGAAGCAACTAAGCCACCTAATTTTATGGTTTGAAATATAGAAACAGACCTTATAGATTAATACTAATAAAACTATTATTAAAATCTCATTTCTGCCTTGAATCTGTAGCTGTAGCTATTCTCAGTAACATCATTTAAAATTTACTCTTCTCTTATGCAGTGTAGATTCAAATACCATTTTCTACTTGCTTTCTTATAAAAAATGCACCCATGGGTAACTTTAAAGAAAAAATGACAGCAAGGTAAGAAATATTGTACTGTACAAGTGAGACCATATGTTGCAGTCACCATGACCATTAGGAGGACTGGAAATAGCAGCAGAGAGAAGTGGGGTGCTAGCTGTCACTCCACTCTTCACTGCCATTCAAGCGAGCCAGGAACAATTACCCTTGCTCACCTTTTAGTGATGACACCATGAATGTATGTTTGAAATCATATGCAAATTATGAATAACCTTTAATATGATTATTGGCAACATACAAAATGGTACCACTCGAATTCAGTACAAAAAGGGAATTTGTGAGTGTAAAATATTTATTTTGCACTCAAGACATGGTCAAAATACTAAAGACAAATAGCATTTGAAAACTCATAACTCTGAAGTGAAAATCAACAACCAGTCAAGAGGGTATCTATCAATCGGAAGACTAGAATTTCCTTATGTTCTGTTTATGGGGAGAAATGGTGGAAGTGTGTATGGATCAAGGTCAACAAGTGAAAAAGGAAGATGAATAGGAAAGATATCTTTTTCTTGATTCTTTAAATCTTCAGAAAAAAATTTAGCTTCAAGTAAAATCTTACATGAGTCTAATTAAGAACTTTTACTTTAGGATGAAGCTATAATTAAAGTTTTCCCTTATATGGCTTACTAACTTGCAGCTGCAAGCAGAATGTTTTAACATATCATCATATTGGCATTAGTTTGACAAAATGCAGTAATCACTGCCTTTTGTGAACTAGAAGACATCAAGAACATGAATATTTTAATTCATGTTAGTTGATACAGACATAATTATTAGAAGTTACAGGGAATCTTTGGCATTGCAATTTTTTTTCTATTCTTTTTCTTTTTAGGTAATTGAATGCTTTGCTCATTTTGAATAAATGTAACTTGACACAAATGATCTAAAACAAGGAGTTGAAACAGCAGGGAAGATGGAAGAAAATAGGACAAGTTCCTAGGCTCTGTGGAACACAGGAAAATTTTGCATCCTTAAAGATGAAAAGGAGTCGGAGAACTATGCAGGCAGTTATTTCCATGGAAATATTTAAATGCATACATTTGTTAAGAAGCTAGACTACTATCTTTCTTAGCTTAAGTTCAGGAATAGAAGCAGATCCATCATTAGTTATCTGATAATTTATTGTTACCTAACTGTTCCCTCTAGTCATGCGAGAACTGGACCATCAAGAAGGCTGAGACCCAAAGAATTTATGCTTTTGAATTGCGATGCTGGAGAAGTCTTGAGAGTCCCTTGGACTGCAAGGAGATTAATCCAGTCAATCCTAAAGGAAATCAACCCCGAATATTTATTAGAACGACTGATGCTGAAACTGAAGCTCCAATACTTTGGCCACCGGATGGGAAGAGCCAACTCACTGGAAAAGACGCTGATGCTGGGAAAGATTGACGGCAGGAGGAGAAGGGGGCAGTAAAGGATGAGATGGTTAGATAGCATCACCCACTCAATGGACATGAATCTGAGCAAATTCCGGGAGATAGTGAAGGACAAGGAAGCCTGGTGTGCTGCAGTCCATGGGGTTGCAAAGAGTTGGACACAACTGAGTGACTGAATGACAACTGTACCCTCAAATTGGCACAATCACATGTTAAGTTATTTAACACACACATTCTAGTCAAAAGCAAGAAAAAGAGGCAGCAAAACATTCTGTGGCTTTGCGGGTGGTGGGCAGAAGGAACGGGGTGAGCAGGTTGGAACTGTCAGTCCCCAACCTTCAGCTGAATCCAAATAGACCACCTGCCAGCACAGTCACCCAGAGCTCTGCCACACAGGGTTTGGGCTCATTTCCGGGAGGGCTAGAGCAGAACATGTTGGCAAAATTAAATAGAAAGGCAACAGGTGAGAAGGAAACATAACACAATACTCGTTATTGCTCAGAGAGGTCTAGGCTAGTCCTCTGACCTGAGGTGCATCTTTATCTTGGACTTTCCCACCTGAGTGAGGTGTGCCAGAAAGACAAGGTAATCTCCAGGAAGCATAAGTGTCAGCGAGGGGCTGGTGAGCTGAGGGTGGCTGGAAATAGGAACTAGATAGGAAGAACCACAGCTGAGGAATTCTTGGAGGTTGGCAACCAGAAGAATCTTTTCCTTCTTGTTCAATTCTGATCGAGGATCTGGAATCAGTTTTCCAACTGAGAGATTTGCTGTCTTTTAAATGAGCAACAGACATATTTGTTGTGGTGTGTAGCCATGGAAATAGACAGGATGTCTGCAAGACTGGTGACTGGTTGCATCCAGACTCCTCTTTACCACCCAGGAGGCACATAAACCCAAGGAGCCCCAGCGGGCCTGGAAGGAGAATCGTAATGTCCGAAGCTGACATCTCCCTCTTTTGCCATCGCTCTCTGACAAATGGCGACCAGGAGCTTCCTTATTCAGAGGAGTGTCAGTATGTGTTTTATGCTAGAATTCTCTATAATCTCCATGCCTCTCTCTCAGCAGCTGATGTCACACACCATTCCTGGGCAGACTTGAGAAGAGTATTAAATGCTGCCTCAAGTACAGTGCTTTTAAGTTGCCAAGTGCAAAACTCCTGGTTGAACTTAACTCATTAAAAGCTGAATTTGGCTGACTAAACCTCTACCCGTGATAAGCTTTTATCTTTATTTCTGTTCATTTTTTAAAATGTGAAGATGCATGGAAGAAACACTCATACCACAGATTTTTAGAAAATAAAGTTACTAAAACACACATACACACAATGCTCTCCCTTATTTAATTCTGACTTCCTACCCCTTTAAACATTCCCAACAGATTTAAATAGTGATGCTTCTGATAAGCAGAGATTAAAAATTCAGTCAGTCTGAAGGAAATGAAACAAAAAAATCCAAAGAAAAGAAGAGGAAAGAAAAGAAAAAGATAGCCTAGATCATCTAAATCCATCAGTGATCTCCCTTCTCAACTGGGAACCCAGGCAAGCAACCCCACAGGGACTTGAGTTCTGTGATTATGAGTGAAAGTTGTATTGTCTGTTCCTGTCTGCCCTCCTTCTGTTCTGTCCTCTAATTTTAGACATACTGGCCTTGACAGCATCCCTTAACAAAAAGATCAGTAGCAAGCTCTCAGGTCCCAAATCTGATGTTTCCCTCGCTAAGAGAAAGGAGCGGGCTGCTCTACCATCTTCTTGAGGGTTGACAGCTTTTATGTAACCACCAAAACCACTATGGGGGACTGGGGCCATCACTACCAACTTTCTTCTAATTACATTACTCTTTATATTTTCAAAGTACACTAAAGCCTATGATCAAATGCATCCAAAATGCGGTTTTTGACTAGCTAAAAGTTTACTGAAAACTACTACTCTAGGGCAGGAGTCTGCAAACTTTCTGTAAAGAGCCAGAGAGTAAATATCTTAGGCTTTGACGGCTATACTGTTCTGGCTTAAGTACTCAAATTCTGTTGTTGTAGGGTGAGACTCAAAAGCAAATATGTAAATTAATGGGTGTGGTTATATTTCAATAAAACTTTATTCACAAAAACAGCCCTGGATTCAGCCTGAGACCTATAGTTTGCAGATCTCTGCTCTAGGGTCATAACTAATAAGTTAGTCAACTGGGTGGTACCAGCACACAACCAACTTACTCAACACAAGGAGTTTGATCTACCTTAAAAAAATAATTAACCATAGGCAAAAGAGAATTTTGCTTACGATCTAAATAAACCAAAATTTGGAATACATGATCTAGCAATAGGAATATACCCTGCCATCACCCCCAAAATTCAGTGAATTCTAATGTTTAAAGAATCCTATTTCCTAAGAAAGTGACTGTTCCTAAAAACCTAAGAAGTATGGTAACCATATCTATGGTATAATTGATAACTCTTGAAAAATACTACTAATAGTTAATGTGTAACAAACTACTCTGTCCCAGACACTATACAAAACGCCCTATAAGAATTAACTCATTTAATCCTCACAACAACAATAATAACAAAAACAACACTATTATTATTCCCATCTTACAGAAAACTGAGGGCCAGATAAATCATTTGGCCAAGATCATAAGGCTAGTAGATGAAACAAGTGGGAATCAAACTCAGGCATTCAGCCCTTCCCCTGAATCTGTGATCTTAATCACTACTCTTCAGAGAGCAAGAGGGAAAGGAAGGCAAGTCAATGGTTAGCCCTGGGAATTCTACCTCATAGAGAGATGCTTGGACCTCTCTGTGGATCAGCAAATATTTACTGACTTTTAACCATATGTTGGATGGCATGCCTAGTGTTTTACATATATTATTTAATCCTACTCACAGTGCTATATGGGAAGAGCTATTACCCTATTTTAACAAGAACCGTGCCTTAGGGAGGTTATGAATTGTCTAAGGACTAACCTAGTTAGTGATGAAGCTGCTTATGCTAGCTCTGTTGGGATGACTGTTTTAAAATAAGATGATCACTTCCTGAACAACTATTTGCAGGAGGCTCGTGTTACTGAAGAGGACCATATTCCAGACTAGCAGGGGCAGGTATTCTCATACATATACAGGGTTGTGTATGTGACAGAGGCCTCTTGAGTCTTTACTTTCCCAAATGAGATCTGTACCACAGGCTTGCATAGAATTGTTTCCTTCCTCCTCCATCAATAGACTGATTCCTGAAAATATGGCTTTGACTGTGATTCTGTTCAGCCCTTCTTTCTTGCTTGTCCAGGCACTATGCCAAGCTGAGTCCATCAAACTCCCAGAGCTTTCTTGGCATCTGCTCATTGTTCAAAAAGGGATTGTTAGCATACACATTGGACCGTTTCATTCTCCTGGCTTTATGCCTTGTCTGAAACCACAGCTATGACAGCTCTCTCTGGGGTTCTGCCTTGACCTTTCCTGTGTTTGTCAGCCCTTCCCCAAATATAGGGGTTTATAATTAGAGGCTGCTGCTCGTCTCATCTGAGACAGTTTGCATCCTACATTCTCCTAGCTGATTTTGATAATATTCAAATGAAGAGAGGAAAATCTCTTTTCTTATTCTATCATTTTAAAACCAGAAGTTTAACAGATGCAACTATGACTTTTTTCCCTATCAAAGTCAAATTAATTCAGCAATTCTATCATTCTCAGCACAGACTTCAGCATGGATTAACTAGCCACTGAACATACAGCATATATACCTTATTAATTATGTCTAGAATTTTAGCTCCAGTTTTTTAAAGGAAAGTGTGAAAGTCGCACAGTCGTGTCGAACTCTTTGCGACCCCATGGACCATACGGTCCACGGAATTCTCCAGGCCAGAATACTGGAGTGGGTAGCCTTTCCCTTCTCCAGGGAATCTTCCCAACCCAGGGATCAAACCCAGGTCTCCCACACTGCAGGTGGATTCTTTACCAGCTGGGCCACAAGGGAAGCCCAAGAATCCTGGAGTGGGTAGCCTATTCCTTCTCCAGCAGATCTTCCTGACCCAGGAATTGAACTGGGGTCTCCTGCATTGCAGGCGTATTCTTTACCAACTAAACTATCAGGGAAGCCCAAACATCCAAAATAATTTAAAAATAATCATTAGACAATTAAGTTTGGTGATGTATTTTTACTGCGTTCATGATCACTACTGTTTTTCACATCCTGTTCCTTCCTGTTGGGTTCCCTTGGCTTTACGTTGAAGTACATCATTTAGTAGCTCTTTCAGCAAGATTGGGGGAGGAAGCAAATAATCTTTTCCTGTCTGAAAATATCTTTTTTCCCCTCTCACTTCTAAATTATAGTCTAGCTGGGTATGGAATTCTAGAATTAATTTCTGGAAATTAATTTATTAACTTGTGGCACCTCTTGGTGCCAGTAAGAGCCATCAGTTGTCCTTCCACTGTAGGAAGCTTTTGCTTTTAGCATCTTTGAAGATTTCCTGTTTGTCTTCAGTGTTTTACTCCATGATGCTTTTGTCCAGATATAGCTTCACTTAATTTTCAAGTTCGGCAGTTGGTGTTATTCTCAATATGAGTCTTTGGTGCTGGAAAAGTGTTGGCCCTTATCTTTTGGCATACTGCTTTCCCACCATTCTGATCCCCTCGTAGAAAATCCTAGAGATGAATGGTAGAGCCCCTTCTAGCTCCCACACACGCCTGCCCCTCTATAGTCTTCATCTCTCTGAACTGCCTTGTGGGTGAATTTCTCATTATTTTCCAAGTCATTAAGTCTCTACCTATAGATAATCTAGAATTTATTCTAACAAATAGGTGTATTTTTTTTCATTTCCAGAATTCTTTCCTCTCCACTACCTCATCTTTTCATTGAGCTTTGTTTTTGCTTTGTAACATCGTGTTCTTTTTTCTAATTCCTTTATTTTTTGAGTATCACAAGCATATTCATTTTAAAGTCATTTTCAAATTAGTTTCATTTGGAGTAAATTCAACTCCCATTTTTTTTTTTTTTGGAATTCTCGTGTATTTTTTTTTTAGAAGTTTGGTTAGTGCATTCTTCTCGAGTGGGAAATTTTAATTTCTTCTTCCTTCTCCTCACTACCATGGTCCTTTCTCTCCTACATGTAGCTTTATTGTTTCTAGTATTGGCCCCTAAGACAACCAGGACTTAAAGTGATGATCTGAGGCTCCTGTCCTGGGTGCTGTCATGGATATTGCAGAGCCAGTGCTAAGCCAGCGGGCAGCTGGCTCCAGGTCATGGGTGGGAGATGCTGTTTGCTTTCTGTTGCCTCCCCAGGAATGCAGAATCTTATCAGCAACTTTCTCATAGGGCAGTGGATCATGGCTTGTTTGTAGATCCCTTGCTTGGGCAGGGAGGCTTTGATTCCAAACAGCAAATGTGGCTGCGGTCTTTTGCTTTCCATGGGGGTCCTTTTAGTCACTGTTACAGAATGGAATTCAAACTACCTCTTTCCAGACCTGTAGCCCAGCAGGCAAGCAGCTTCATTCCTACCGTTTCGTGACTCTGTTATGTTTCTGGTTTATGCATGCTTAGCTTTTTTCTGAAAGTGATTATTTCTTTTTAATTTTCTCTATTTTGCAGGTAGTGGCGCTGAAGGAGTCTCAAAATGTGAATTCATGCTGAAGGAGTCTCAAAATGTGAATTCACATTAAACTGTGCCAATATTCAATTTTTTAAATATTCATTTTTACCAGTATAAAAATCCAAAAACTCTACAACATTCAGCAGTGATAATACTTATTTTTCCATTTGTTCTCACCAGCAAACAAATAAAAAGCTGATTATATCTTACTGATAGATTCTCTTATTTGCCTAGGCCTGGTTGGTTGAAAGTTCAGTTCAGTTGCTCAGTCACGTCTGACTCTTTGCGACCCCAAGGACTGCAGCACGCCAGGCTTCCTTGTCCATCACCAACTCTTAGAGCCTACTCAAATTCATGTCCATCGCGTCAGTGATGCCATCCAACCATCTCATCTTCTGTCATCCCCTTCCCCTCCTGCCTTCAATATTTCCCAGCATCATGGTATTTTCCAATGAGTCGGTTCTTCATATCGGGTGGCCAAAGTACTGGAGTTTCAGCTTCAGCATCAGTCCTGCTAATGAATATTCAGGACTTATTTCCTTTAGGATGGACTGGTTGGATCTCCTGGCTGTCCAAGGGACTCTCAAGAGTCTTCTCCAACACCAGAGTTCAAAAGCATCGATACTTTGGCGCTGAGCTTTCTTTATAGTCCAACTCACACATCCATACATGACCGCTGGGAAAACCATAGCTTTGATTAGATGGACCTTTGTTGGTCAAGCAGATAGCCCCAAATGAAGAATTTCAATTTATATTTCTTAACAGGAAAAAACAGTTGAGAGTTGAGAAGCATAAAAAATCAGTGGTCCTGTACTTTAAATTTCTGTAGTTTTTAACCTAAATCTTAATCAGAAATAAATCCAGCTATTTGTGTTTGTGTTTGTTCAGCTTTTAAGAGATGAAGCTGGGAGGTATAATAGTCCAAAAGCGGAAGTCTTAATGTTGGAATTTTCTGAATCAACACTGAAGAAAGCTTTATCACATTTTCCCAAGTCTGTCACTTCCCCAAAGAAGATACATACATAATCTGTTTTCAAAGGCTGCCTTACCTAGGACTCCGTCTTAGTTACCTATACGTGTTGCTGGCCTATAAATGTTTATTACACAGGAGAGTTGGATATAAATGTACCATGCTTTATATAACATACATATTCCTGAAAATTTATGCATATCTTATAATTCAACAAATAAAGTTGCATTTTCCTTTTAAAGTATAATATGATCTCAAAGAGTATTCCTAGAGGGAAAGAAAATAGATATGAAAATAGACCAAAAGAAAGGACAGCATTAGAAGAGTGAACTTAGTAGAACACATAACTAGAAAATAAATTAATAGTGATAAAGAATTGAATCCCATAATTCAAATGCTATACTGAAAATACAACATTGACCAATGTCAAGAACTATACTAAGCTGATGAAATGAGGATAAAATCTCATTTTGTTGGAGGACCACTTAAAACCTTTACACAAAAACATGCACTGGAAAGATTCTCTACTTTTCTATAAAGGGGAAGAAGGAAAGATAGATTTTAGGAATAGACAAATCTTAACTTTCCTTAGAGAAAATTTGAGATACCAAGGGAACATTTCATGCCAAGATGGGTACAACAAAAGGACAGAAATGGTAAGGACCTAATAGAAACAGAAGAAATTAAGAAGAGGTGGCAAGAATACACAGAACTGCACAAAAAAGGTCTTAATGACCCGGATAACCACACTGCTGTGCTCACTAACCCAGAGCCAGACATCCTGGAGTGTGAAGTCAAGTGGGCCTTAGGAAGCATCACTATGAACAAAGCTAGTGGAGGTGATGGAATTCCAGCTAAGCTATTTCAAATACTAGAAGATGATGCTGTGAAAGTGCTGCACTCAATATGCCAGAAAATTTGGAAAGCTCAGCAGTGGCCATAGGATTGGGAAAGGTCAGTTTTCATTCCAATCCTAAAGAAAGGCAATGCCAAAGAATGTTCAAACTACCGCACAATTGCTCTCATCTCACATGCTAGTAAAGTAATGCTCAAAATTCTCCAAGCCAGGCGTCAACAGTATGTGAACTGTGAACTTCTAGATGTTCAAGCTGGATTTAGAAAAGGCGGGCAGAAAATTGCCGACATCGACTGGATCATACAAAAACAGAGTTCCAGAAAAATATCTACTTCTGCTTCATTGACTATGCTAAAGCCTTTGACTGTGTGGATCACAACAAACTGTGGAAAATTCTGAAAGAGATGGGGATACCAGACCAGCTTACCTGTCTCCTGAGAAACCTATATGCAAGTCAAGAAGCAACAGTTAGAACTGGATATGGAACAACAGACTGGTTCAAAAATGGGAAAAGAGTATGTCAAGGCTGTATATTGTCACCCTGCTTATTTAACTTATATGCAGAGAATATCATTCAAAATGCTGGGCTGGATGAATTATAAGCTGGAATCAAGATTGCCAGGAAAAATATCAATAACCTCAGATATGCAGATGATACCACCCAAATAGCAGAAAGCGAAGAGGAACTAAAGAGCCTCTTGACAAAGGTGAAAGAGGAGAGTGAAAAAGCTGGCTTAAAACTCAGCATTCAAAAAACTAAGATCATGGCATCTGGTACCATCTCTTCCTGCCAATTAGATGGGGAAACAATGGAAACAGTGAAAGAGTTTATTTTCTTGGGCTCCAAAATCCCTGCAGATGGTGAATGTAGCCATGAAACTAAAAGATGCTTGTTCCTTGGAAGAAAAGCTACGACAATCCTAGACAGCATATTAAAAAGCAGAGACATCGCTTTGCCAACAAAGGTCCATATAGTTGAAGCTATGGTTTTTCCAGTAGTCATGTATGGATGTGAGAGTTGGACCACAAAGAAAGTTGAGTGCCGAAGAACTGATGCTTTCGAACTGTGGTGCTGGAGAAGACTCTTGAGGGTCCTTTGGACAGCAAGGATATCAAATCAGTCAATTCTAAAGGAAATCAACCCTGAATATTCATTGGAATGACCAACACTGATGCTGAAGCTCCAATACTTTGGCCACCTGATGGGATGAGCTGATTAATATTGGAAAAGACCCTGATGCTGGGAAAGATTGAAAGCAAGAGGAGAAAGGCATGACAGAGGATGAGATGGTTAGGTGGTTTCACCGACTCAATGGACATGAGCCAACTCCAGGAGATGGTGGAGGACAGCGAAGCCTGGCATGCTGCAGTCCATGGGGTTGCAAAGAGTTGGATATGACTTAGTGACTGAACAATAGCAACAACTTCCCTTTATTATCTATATAACTTAAGGCATGTTAAGTAATACTGAGACTCTGCTTCTTTATCTGTAAATGATCAAAATGATTACTTTTTAGGATTAACGTGAACTAAAAAATATTGTCTGGCATATACTAGGAACTCAATATGGTGACTATAGTGTTATCATCATTAACTTTTTCTTAGAAGAAAAATGCAAATATGAATACATATGACTTCATGTCTACGGTATCTGATGTAAGGGATACTGAAAGCTATGCATACCTCCACTCCCTCCTCCATGTCTGACTGGAATTCAGATTCTATATTAATAGAATAGAAAGGAAGACAGGACAACAGCAGGAAGGCAGAATTTAAAAGAAAGAATTCATTATAATATATTAATATAGTTATAACAGCTACCACTACATTTCACAGAACTCCCTATTTACCATGCTAAATGCTTATAAGTGACCTTATTTAAAAATCTTACAACAACCCTATGGAATAAGCGTAATTATTCTGTTTAAGAACAGGAAGTCAAGCTTACAGTTTAAGTAACTCGTCCACAGACAGTATATGACAGATCACAAATTCAAACCCAGATCTGTGC
Organism: Okapia johnstoni; assembly: GCA_024291935.2. Lineage (NCBI taxonomy): Eukaryota > Metazoa > Chordata > Mammalia > Artiodactyla > Giraffidae > Okapia > Okapia johnstoni. The sequence goes on from CM044326.1 coordinate 30,848,073, forward strand.
AAAGTCTTTTCCTTTCCAGTGTGTAAGGTACCATGCTGGGAAGACAAAGTTTAAGAAACAACAGTACACTGAAGGAAGAAGACACCCTAACCCATACGGAAAACTGTTGAATTAATATGCTAATTGCACTTCAGGGGCTCATGTCAGATCACTTCTAAAGGAACGTTGAATTAAAGAGATAAATCCAACCAGTTAATGTGAACTTATTTGATGAGCATGTGTTAAATACACTTGACCTTGACATTTTATACGAAAGCTGAAGAGGAATTGTCAGTCTCAAGAGGAGTGTCATCAAGGTATTTACATGGAGGATATTAAGATCATTTTCTGAGATGGAAGTAAGGGAAATATCAAGGAAAAGGATGATTTTTAACAAAACCAAATGGCCTACAACATTTTCATCATTGAAAGTTTTAAATACTAAGATATCCTAGAAACTTGTAAAAAACCTGTGTAATTATTAAGGAAAACCAATTCCTTAAGTGAAGAGAAAGGGCCAAGGTACAAATATCCCAGTTGATAAAGTATAAGCCCTTTCAGCCACTTAAGTACTGGGTCTTCCTAAAAAGCTTACATGCTTTGAAATTTAAATATCTTAAATTATAATAGATTAGTACAAATATAGAAAGTATTTAAAAATATATATTATGAAAGGAAAAAGATTAAATGTAGGACATAATATACAATAGTGTATATTATAGCTCTTAGAAAAGTAGTACAGTAGGCAGAACATGAGCTTCACAAAGATGCCCACGTCCTAATTCGTGGAACCTATGTATATGTTACCTTACATGGTAAAAGGGACTTAGTACCTATGCTTAAGGATCTTCAGATGGACAGATTATCCAAATTACTTGGGTCGACCAGTATAACCACAGGGGTCTTGATAAGAGAGGCAGGAGCATCAAAAACAGAGATTTGAAGATGCTACGTTGGAGATTCTGAAGATGGAGGAATGCACGCAGCCTCTAGAAGGTGGAAAAGACAAGGAAACAAACTCTTTCCTAGCACTTCCAGAAGGAACACAGCCTGATGACTCATTCCAGACTTCTGACCTCCAGAACTACAAGATAATAAATGTGTGTTGTTTTAAAGCCACTAAGTTTGTGATAATTTGATAGAGCATCATTAGGTGATGACCAAGATGGTAAACTCATTGCAGATAGAAAAAAATACATTTTACTCAGTAACTCTTAAGATAAACATTTGCTTTTTTAAATTAAACTTTTTATTTTGTATTGGAGTATAATTGGTAACATTTGCTTTTAAATGATGTAAGCCTTTAAAACAATTATATTCTATTTATCTTATTCTAGTTTGAAAGTCAAAAGCTTACAAAAAATAGACAAGGATTATATATTGACACCACAAAGACCTTCTCAAAATTACAAGTGTTTTTCCTCTCCTTTACTTGGTGTCCAAAAGACCTTAACATTCCTAGAAGCCAACCATCAGGACAAACTTTTGCCTTTTATCACAGACGTGTGAACCTACTCTGACCTTGTGAAAAACATCTTTTTTCCCCCTCTTTAAGTCTCGGCCTCTTATAATGGGAACTGGAAAGAAGATCAATAAAATCAACCAACTGTGAAAATAAGGTCCATAGGATGGAGTGAGACACTGATAGAAGAAATAATATATAATAGCATAAATAATCACAAGGAGATTAGGTCTGGTGCAATACTTGCATGTGAAGCATGTAATGCCCCTGATTTTTACCCACCACACTCTGTCCTGTTTAATTCTCTGGGAGATAAGGGACATGAAGCTGATCCTGACCAGAATGTTCACAACCGCGTTCAAGGAGGGGTGTTTTCATTCCACTTGAAAGGTCTTTTCTACAGGGCATAGTATTATGAATCATCATGACAACTTAGATTTTCTCAAAGTATGAACAATCAGCTTCTGCTTAGGTATCCAAACTCAGAAATACTGAGTCTTTCTTACTACTGTCTTTTTGGCATGATTATGAATTTAAATATGGGTTTCCCTCGTGGCTCAGATGGTAAAGAATCCACCTGCCGTGCAGGAGACCTGGGTTGGGAAGATCCCCTAGAAAAGATAATGGTTACTCTCCAGTATTCTTGCCTGGAGAATTCCATGAAGAGTGGATCCGGGTGGGCTACAGTCCATGGGATTGCAAAGAATCGGACATGACTGAGTGACTAACACCTTCACTTTTCATGAATTTAAATAAAAGAAACATAAATAGTAGCTTTCCCACCAGCAGCATCCACTAAGTTTAAAAGGCATGGATTTGTCACCTCGTAACCACTCAAAAGTTAGACAAAGTAAACAAACCCATTAGCCAATGAAGACTTGTCCTCATTCTTTTCCTAAAACATGTTTTACCTCAGTAGAGTGATACACTTCCTTTATTGCCTTCCTGCCACTCAAGTGTTGTAGTTGAAGTGTTTGTGCTCAGTGTGCTCTCACAGCTAGAACTATTGAAGATATTCTTCCCTTTTCACAAGTAGGACCCACTGAATGTTTCATGGAACCTATAATAGCATCACCTTTGGATGTTATACTCATATGAAGCTAGAACGAAACCCAAGCAAGCCAACCAACCAAAAGCTAAGGGTTACCTTCCATGCTCATTTACCTGACAGTGAGAGGAGGGTATAGATGGACAGTGTGATGGATAAAGGTGAGTCAGAGCTTGTAGGCAAGGGTTTGACAAGGGATTCTTTGTAGACCAGTCACTTCTATTACTAAGAAAACCATCAGACGGGTCAGAGAGAAGGCTAAATTTTTAAAGCAGCACCTATTCTACTTCTTGAGACCCAGAGCTTCTTACTCTTTTTTCCATAAATGGGAGCCTTTGGTCTTCTGGTGTCCCCAAAAGTCAATGGCAGACTCCTGTTACTGTTTTTGCAGGGACCAAACTGCTCAAAATCAAGCCAAAGACATTCAGACCGAAGACTGAGCTTTTTTCCCTGTGCACATTTAACCAGGGATCTCATGTTTAATTACTAAAGAGCTTTAGTGGAATTTCTATACTGATTACTACATTTTTGCACTTAACAGCATTCTTCTAAGTAGAATAACCACAATAAGATATGAATCCTCGCAGTTCTTTTAACAGTGCTTCTTTAGCAGCCTGTCTCATATTTTTTTCTGTTTGTATCTTTGAACAGCTAACCTAACATTATGCCTGGGAGTTGTCCATCTCAACATCTTTTAAAGTCCTAACAACTGGCCATCATAAAGTTTACTTATCTACATAACAGTTAACTTATTGTACTTTCCATATTGGTTATGATGGCTAGAAACTGGGATGCCCATGAAAGTTGCCAGATAAAATATAGGATGCTCAGTAAAATCTGAATTTCAGACAAACAATGGACAATTTTTTGGTTGCCCCCAGTACTGAGTGGGATATACTTATACTACAAAGTTACCCATTGTTTATCTTATACTCAAATTTTATTGTGCATCTTCTACTTTTGCTTCCTGAATTTGGCAATCTTAATGCTCTTGCCTCTTGCGTGACACCTAATAACCCAACCCTGGGTAGGCATATTGTAAATAGAAGAGTGAGAAACGTTTTAGTCTTATAAATCTGAAAAGTCTTCAACTTCAGATTTACATTAAACGTCTAAATTTCAAGTAACTACTTCTCTATTCCAGGTAAGGAATAGGACTATGGCCTTCACCCTGAGGATTATCTGTTCTGTCTGTACTATCCAAAGGATGTGTACTGAGTGGGTTTCCCCAGAGGGGAATGAATTTGACAAATCATAAATGACCATTTTTAGACCCAGTTACTGTTCTTGAGAATTCACAGCTTCTCTTCACTAAAATTCCAAGTAATTTTTAGTTCTTGATGCTTCTATGTTACAGCAGAGCAGAAACTTTTAAAGGCCAAGAGATGATGGAGTTTTTATTGGTCCATGTGAACTAGGAAAAATAATAACCAGAACCAGATGTAGTAATTTTTTCATAAAGGTAAATGTTTCCAATTTAAGGAATAGTCCTTTATTCTCAGAGATATGTCCTTTTTATCTTTTGGTATTAAAGTTTCATGAAATTATGAAGATTTTAAAACATGTAGAAAAGTGATTGGTAAACTTAAATCTCCAAAATTCTTTTAAAAATTGTATTTCTCTGTAAATCTAGAAGTATGGGTAGGCATCATGCAGCATGCCTTTTATATCTATTTTGGAAAATACCACTTCATGACTAACTATTAAACAATTTAACCTCTGATATATGTGTGTCCTTTTGGGGCTGTGTAAAGAGAACTGGACTCAAAGAAATGCTCTATGTTGAAGATATATTGGTGGAAAAAGGACATTTCTATGCTCTTATAAAGTTCAGAAAATGTGTTTTAAGGTTTTTCTTTCCTACCAGAAGATCTGAATATTGTGCCCTGATCTCTGGCACAGTATCACTCAATATTTTAAACATCGTTGTTCTGGTAAAGTCAGCACTAACATATGCATTCTATAAATGTCAAACATAAAATGCAACACATTCAGCATTCTATAAACCATGGCAAACAACTCAGCATTCCAGGCATTTGAAATATTTATAATATAGCTTAGCTCCTTCCCAGCTGGAACAAAAAAAGTTACTGTGTTGTTTTTGCAATTCTTAAGGCCAAACACGGATTAGGAAAGTTTAAGAATATTTTCTTACTTCTTTCATAAGAAGGGCTTTGATAAATATCCTGGAAGACATCATGATGTTATGAATAGGTATATCATAATTTCCATGTTTTTTAAACAAAATATTCAGACATGTACTAGCACTTTGCAGAAATCCCATCTGATTGAATATTTTAAAATTCATTTTAATCCCCACACCATTCCTTCAAGGTATATGTTGCTATCCATAATACAAAAAAGCACAGACAGGCTGAGTATGAGGTAAGCATCTTAGGGAAGTTTACAGAGTGATAACCATCAAAAACAGGGGTAAGTGAATCTAGTCTGTGTTCTTTCCACTATATCAAGATGTGCAATTATGTGTTCTGGTTGATTATGAAAGTAGAAATGGCTCTCATCTGTTTCAGATTATTTAACCATGGGATAGACAAAATATGTTCACGATCCTTGTCACGCCAATAAATGATACCTCGGAAGTCCTCTCGTAGAGCTTTGGTTTGGTTCAAGATTTTGATGGAGAGATATGATTCAAAAAGCACTTAAAGCACGGAGTCACTTCAGGCTCAGGATGACTCCCCATAACCCACCAGCTGTTTCACAGCATGTATTTCAGTGTAGCTTACAGTCAGTGAGCAATGAAAAAGAGAAAATAAAAAATCACATCTGTGACCCAATTTTTCTTTAGTTACTAGTCATTTATAACATTTACCGAATTGGATGGAACCTAAGGAACTAGTCCTTGGTTACTTCAATTTTCTCACTGAAAATAAAAGCATCTGCTTTTAATTCACCTTTTGGGAATAAGATAAAGTTGAATGACTACTAGAAAACATGAGAAAGCATACAAAATGTCCAACATAACTGTTGGTAATGTTGTCCTAAATTTAAAAAATACATACATAAAAGAATCAGATAAACATCTCATAGCTTCTGCTACAATGTCCTGCTCCTAAGAGCACTCAGTCAATGTCAGATGGTTGTTAGCAGTTTGTGTAGCACCATATATCTCAATTGTGTTTGACGCAGTAGTTACACTGGTGGGATCCCAATAACCAAAACAAAAAAGTCCCCAAACTGGGCTTTTCCAATTGCATATTTTAAATATTTTTACTGTTATTCTTACTTACACATAATCTTTGGTTTCTATTTTTAATTTCTTACTCTCTCCAAAAAGTTTCTAAAAAAGCAAGTCTTATATAAAACATCAAGCTCTCTAGGAAAAGATGGTATTAGCTGCAACAAAGAGGATGGAGTGATGAGAGAGTGGTGGCTAAGACTGTACGTGTTTATGGTTAATATCACTAACAGACATCTACAGAGAACTGCCAAATGGAATTTTTAATTTGAGTCTCGTACATATCTTGTTAAATTGGGGCTATCTCCTCTTCTGTTTGGCAGAATCAACATAAGGAAAAGAAGCCTGGGCTTACTGAGGGAACTTGAAAGTCCAGTTCTCCAATGAATGGATGTGGAATAAATGAGAAGCCCTGACCGTGGTAGAGCGCCATCCCGCATTAGCTGTGGGATCTCAGGCAATGCCTCATGAATCACTTTCCTTGTTTGTACATGGTAGAGGATAACTGAAGTTTATTCCTTTGTTATTTCCTAAAGGGTAACAAAAACTCACTGGAGGAACTACGATATGGATTCCTCTAGATCTTAAGAACTATTAGAAAACTTCCTGACTCTCTCACAACAGTAAATGATCTAAGCGGCCTGGCCTTTTCCCCTGCTCTGTATCTACATGCCATCAACAACAATATGGTTTTTTAATACAATTCAACTTGGTATGTGAATTGTAATCACTAGCGTATGTCTGCTGAATCCCTGAGTATGTTAAAGTTTTAGTGGCGGGGGCAAAAATTACACACGAATGTATTCTTGAGAAATAAGAAACTCTTTATACTGTGCCCGTGGTCAGAGTATGTGTAGGAGTAAGAGGTTCACATCCCACAAAACCATTAATTATTGACAGAAAACATCAAGACACGAGGAAGAAATATAAATATCATGGCAAATGTGACAGATTCTATTAGAGCACTCTATTAATATATTTGGATTAAGAATGACCATATACATCACTGTTGTTTTTCCACAAGAACCCTCTTAGGAAAGATAAATATCGTATTCTAACGGATATACACAGAATCTAGAAAACTGATACTGAAGAATTTATTTACAGGGCAGCAATGGAGAAACAGACATAGAGAACAGACTTATGGACATGGGGAGAGGGGAGGAGAGGGTAGGATGTATAGAAAGAGTAACATGGGAACTTACATTACCATATGTAAAATAGATAGCCAACGGGAATTTGCTGTATAGCCCAGGAAACTCAAACAGGGGCTCTGTATCAATCTAGAAGGGTGGGATGGGGCAGGAGATGGGAGGGAGGTTCAAAAGGGAGGGGATATATGTGCCCCTATGGCTGATTCATGTTGAGGTTTGACAGAAATGAACAAAATTCTGTAAAGCAATTATCCTTCAATAAAAAATTAAATTAAAAAAATAAAAACCCTCTTAGGATGTATACATGTGCTCTGTATCATCATCTGTCACCTCACCTTACACATGCCCACACCCAGGGCACTCACAAGGTAAAATATTCGCACACCTTGCTCAGGGGTATGCCCCTATATTTTGTTCGGGAGAAAAGTACAATACAAAGTCACAGTCTGCATCCTGAGATTCTGTTCCACCCCAGGGGACTCCAGAGGAAAGCCATTCGGTCCTCCTTGAGCATACCAGGGCTTCCCTTGTGGCTCAGCTGGTAAAGAATCTGCCTGCAATGCATCGGGAAGGTCCCCTGGAGAAGGGAAAGACTACCCATTTTAGTATTCTGGCCTAGAGAATTCCATGAACTGTCCATGGGGTCGCAAAGAGTTGGACATGACTGAGCGACTTTCACTTTAGCGTAGCAATCAGCAGGGGTGAATGAGGGCTAGCCTGCTGTGAAGGGGACTTCAGGGACATGTGTGTCCCTGGAATTCTAATAGAGCTCAGAAGGCTGCACTTTATACCCTCATCTGAAGGTCTGCAGGTTGACGAACAATGCTAAAGAAATACCCTTTGGTGATGATAAAAATACATGACACTTACAAATAGTCTGCTTTGTGGAACAACAATCTGCCACATTGCAAATTCTGAATATAGCCAACACTGAAATGACACTGTCTGGATTAAGTGTGCAAGAGAGAACTCACTTCATCCTGCCCTTATGTGTCTGCCAACTGTTAACTATCCTTTTAAATGCAGCTCAGCCACTCCCTTGGTGTATCATATTGTTTAATATCTGTTTACACCTGATGACCCCCCAGGAAGGTAAGTAAAGTTGGCAAAGGTTCCCACCTGGTTGTTGGATGTCCACAGGTAGCTCAGGACCTGACAGGCAGATGGTGCTGAGTAAATGCTTATGTGAACAACTGGGCCTCAAACAGTCTAGATGGGATCCACTGAATGATGACCCACACAGAACAGATGAAAGAGGGAGAGGTAATTGAATGAGTTAGCCAGAGGTGCTTGGGCTCAGAACTCAAGAAAAATGTAGGACATGCTTCAGTTTAAATGGAACCTTGCCTCAAGGAATAAATTAGTTTCTTTCTGCAAATAATTTACCATATTTTCTAAAAAAAACAAATAGGTTTACAAAGTATCTATTTGGTGGTTCTAACACAGAAGTTGCCAAAACCATTAAAGATTTCCTTAGTTCACAGATTTGGGCATAAAAATAATAGGGCAACAGTAATCATTACAGAAGGTCAGTGTAAATAAAATAACAATGGGGAACTATGTGGGATTTGATCACATTTTATTAAGAAGAATGGAAAGAGCAAAACAAAGTTCCCCTTGGGACCTTGACTTAATACAACAGGTCCATTATAAACCGATGCTACTATTTGGGGTAGACCATGCCTTTTTTTTTTTTTTTTTGAAATAAATTATTCAAAGTAAGTCTTTCTTCTAGAGTCTAAAGTTCAACATATGTGATTAGTTCCTTCAAGGCATCTTTGTAGTACAAATGTATCATCATAATAGCGGTGGTGCTGGTTTAGTTGCTAAGTCGTGTCTGACTCTTATGAATTCACAGACTGTAACCCACCAGGCTCCTCTGTCCATGGGATTTTCTAGCCAAGAATATTGGAGTGGGCAGCCATTTCCTTATCCAGATATGACAGTATATCATCTATATTATCAGATCTGCTTGTCACAGGCAGAAAAAAGCTACTATCTTAGAAAAAGTAAATATGACCTATATGAAGCTAAGACTTCACCTTCAGGGTCCTGTTGTTCCTAACGCTACAAGACATTCCAGCAGCCAGACTGGCTCTACACCTCTGCCTTCCATCTTTGTAGGTGGCTTGGTAGCTTAGGGACCCAGCAACTGAATGAATGACTTTGTATTTTTTAAGGTAACTGACCTTGAATAAACTAAAAGAGAGGTAGAGTGGGTAGAGTGGAAAGTAGGAATGACCAAGGCTTGAGGACAAAGTCTTCTAACCATCCAAAGAAGAGAAGATGGCTGAAAAGATGCTGACTGAAGAAGCCAGAGCTTCCTGCTTCACATCTGCTCAGAACATCCCTTCCTCTTTCAATTTATGGGGGTCTTCACAACTGCAGACTTTGGACATGTCTCCTGGATCCTATAACCAACACCGGAAGATCAGAGCTCCCAGTCTATCCTCTGGAGATAAGGAAATAACATGTTTGGAGGAGAGAATTTCAAACAAGCCAAAGAATTTATTTCTGTGTAATTGACTTTCCCCAAGGGAAGAAGAAACAGCTGGCCATTTTGGAATATACACAATCAACAAATATAAGAGCAGAATTTCATGGAATTGTAGATACTTAAATGATAATCCTATCACAACTGGTATTAAAGAAAGTGTGGTTCAGTCAGGCAGATCTGTTCTTCAAAATATCATTCAAAAGGCTTCAGTTTTCCCAAGGACAGGCTGGACTAGAAACAAAGGACCTAAGAGGCCTGACGAGTGGCCAGGACTCCAGCATCTTCCCCATTGACTAAAATAGCCTCACTTTAATCTCTTTAATATGTTGAAATTATTATGAACCAAAACAAAGAAGAAACAACAAGCAAGATGATTTTAAAGGCCCTGATGATTCATTCATTCTTAGGGCAGAAACAAAAGTGCTTAAGTTATTATATTAACTGTACCCTGCAATAAAAGTAGGAAAAAAGTTAAAACTTCTCATATCTCTGATCCTCTCCACTTAGCTCCCTTTTTTAATGCCTAGGAATGTGCTGGCTAAAATACATCCCCAAATTCCTGAACAACTTTAGGGAGCACCATTTATACCAAAGATAGTATCAATGATGTTCCCTGGAATGTACCACTTAGTGGCCCCCAAAAAGATGTTTTTGGAGAGGGCCTGTGTTTGAATTTTAGCTCTGCCACTTGAGGACAAATATATGACCCTTGGCAAGTTATTTACTAATCTCTCTGATCCTATTTCCTTCTCAGTAAAATGGACATAATAAATTGCATTTCCAAAGGCTGATGTAAAAAATAAATGAGATAACGTATGTACAAAATGGAGGTGGAGGACAGCACACCAACATTTATCAGTTCTCTAAAATTAACAAAATCTATCACATTTCACGTGGGGAAAACAACTATGTCTAGCACTTGTGGCCCATACCATAAGGACAGACCAAAAGATTTTTGAAATGTGGAATAGATCTCACCTTTTGAAGCTGGGGTAGGTACCCTAAAAGTTAAAGGTGTCAGAATGCAGTAACCCGAAAACCACACAATTTTTCTGTCTCTGAATTGTGATAACTGGCAGAAAGGAAGCCTAATCAGCATGCTAATTAGCCAGGGTGTGCTGGTACAACTGTTATCAAGGAAAGGCAACTGTTTAAATAAACAGGCTGTCCTCGATAAGGACTACGTGCTGCCAACAAAGTACAATGTGCTTAGTTCCAGCGTTTTGGCCTTCCTTGGGAATCTAGAACTAGGCAATATCTAACTGCACTAAATCTTCTATTGGATTATTAAATTAAGCAGTGATTAACCTATACAATAAAGCCATACCTCACGAATTATAGATTCTCAAATGACAGGCCTGCCAGATTTTAGAACTCATCTAGTCTAACCTCCATTTGTTACGTCAGGGAAAACTGGGGTCTCAGGAAGAAGAAAGACACATGGTCACAGAGGTGGAGTCAATTCTGGTCTTGGTCTCATGAACTTTTTCTTATGACAAGAAATCAGTCTTCAGTTTTATGTACTATACACAGACCAACAATTTAATACTGAATATATAGATTCTTGTCTCAACTTGGCATAATTGGGGTTCACAGGGCAGTGGAAGATATCAAAAGACTGGGTCAATGACAGAAGCAGCTGGCAGGCTGCATAGAATGGGATGCGGCCCAGCATGCATGCACGCAACAATGCATATGGAAAGGCTGTTAGGGACCTGCCAGTCTAGGGTTTGAGTGGTGGCAATTAGGATCTGTTAAGGGGCCAACTATAGAATAATTCTCCACATCCAGGATGTAGAGAGTGACTAGCTCAGAGGGGATACTTGGTACCTCCATACTGTGTGACTGGCAGATGAGCCAAGAGTGAACGAAGGAATCAAAGGGCTTGTTCTGAGAGAAGAAATGAGAGCTTCAGGGACAACAGGGAAGAGGGCTACCTAGTGCTGCCCCTTAGGGGAGGAGGAAGCGCAGTTCCCAAAGCTCCCCTTAACCTTCGCAGGACAGTGGAATGAGTCTGTCCCCTCCCCCACCCTCACACACTGCTTCCGCCTCCCATTTCCATTCTGAGGAAATGCAGTCATCCCCATGGAAGCACTTCTGCTTCTGATGCTCTTTGCCTCCCGGATGGCACCTGGAGGAGTGGAATACTTGAGGCAAGTCTGTCTCCAAGGGCAACAGAAATTTCAAATCCATATGTCACACTGTTGTTTTAGAGGAGACTCTGCTCAAGTGCTAGATAGGCAAGCAACCGACCATACTACACTGCTACTGATGGGGAAAATGTTTCATAAGCATAAGATCAAGAAGCAAATTTGATTCTAGGATGGTACAGAAAATCCTAATGAAGAATGAGGGAAAACTGGAATTTCCTTGCCAATTTTCCATTCCCTGAAAATGTGGCCATCTGTGGTCCTCAGCCTGGGTCCTCTGAACTTTGGCCAAGTCTGTTAAGGCTGGACTTTCAAAGCACAATTCATTTGAACAGCACTGGTGGCACAGACATGAGAGAAGGTTCTACCTCATTATATCTTCCAAACAGTAAGAGGTCAGTGTTTGATATTTCCTTTTCTTTCAACATCTGTGTCTAATAGTTTTTTCACTTTTGTTCCATAGGATGCAGCCACATTGAAGAAAATATGCACTCACCACCCCTTCTGTTTTTCTAGGACTAAATAAAGAAGCTATAACACAAAGGTCTGCATCAGCATTTCAGAGAGACTTTTGAAGGTTCATATGATGTGAGCAACTTCCTATGTCAGAGACACACTGACACTTTAGTGGATAATAAGTACTGACAGCGTTTTCTCCCACCACATCGAGTGGACTAACGGCAAAGTGACAGTGCGCACAGCAGCCATTAGGACAGAATAATAGATCCAACCTCATGTTCGTATGAAAGATATATACAGCCCAAGGGGAAAATGTAATGTCTCTAATGTGACCTTCACTTGACATTTGATTAAGACAAAGTTGGTACTTTTTTTTTAGAAGATGCTTTCAAAACCAGGAGAACATACCAGTGAGAAGACCAATGATATACACACTCTTCCTCAACTCAGAGTGACTGGCAAGGCTTTATACTTTAAGCAGTTTCAATTCTCTAAAAAGAAATGCCACCTCTAAACATTTCTCATTAACTGGCCCATGCTGGTACTTGCCGCTATAAGGCTGGCTTACATCTCTCATCCTAAGTCAGCTCTGTCTGCCATTTAAGGAATAAACGAGAGACTGGTTGCTATTTGAGAGAAAGGAACTAGATCTGTAGAAACGTTCATATCAATATTTGTAAAACATCTTGAGAAATACTACGAAAAAAGCAACTCTAAAAGTGTCCTGTGATGAAACGATAGAGACAGTAGTGAGGAAACCAAATGAACAGGTTTTTGTAATGAAGGGACAGGCTTCCTCTCCTAGTACAAATCATCTTAGCTAAAGGGTTAATTCCTTTAAAAAGACTGGTTTTTGGGTAAGAGTGAAAACACACCACTGTGTCTTTAGCATACAAAGAACTCCCAGAATGGTCTTCAGGTGGTCCAGCTCTGAGCATCCGGATTCTTTTTTTCTGGTCTTTAATTACACCGCTAAGCACCTAACTCTTTATGTAAAAGCGAGTGGAAGGAAATGGGATGGCTAAAGTCATTCAAACGCCCACTCACCTCCCATGATTTTGGACTGGCAGTTAATAAACTCCGGCTTCCTGTCTGTGAGGTAGCGCTGGCAGGTGTGGTGGAGGATCTGGAAGAAGGTACATTTTTCTGAGGCTGTGCTGGCTACCCACTGGTCAAAGGCATTTTCAAACAACAAATCAAACTCTGCAGAATCCTGGAAAAGACGTTGCAAGAACGAATGATCTCCATCTTATAAAAACTGCTGCTTCTAGTTTACTATATTAAGACTCATAAAGGCTAAAACACCTTTCCCGAGACTTTGTTCCTAATCACAAGGTTCATCTTGATTAGCACCTAGGGGCACAGAGAGTCCACCTTTCTCTTTTTATCAAGCAGACCTCAAGTTTCACAATGTTTTGAGATATCCCCAAGAAACTAAGAACACAGAAGACCCCTTCGCTTAACCGCGTATCAACTTGTACCATATTTCAGAGTACACATGGTCTTTCCCATTACTCAAAAAAGGATTCCTTCAGGTTCCTGGCACTGAACAATATTAATCTTGTCCCTAACCTTTGATAGGGAAAGATTATCCATTATTGTAGTGTATAGTTACATTTTACATTTCATTTTTCCTCATTACTGATATATCTTATGGTTAGTGTGTAAGCAAAGGGAATTTACTTGAATACATAACTCAACCATGAAATGTTTCATAAATCCAATGGAATTCTAATACATCATTTTTAAGGTGCAGTTCATTTATTTGATTTTTGGTAAATAAACCTCATCCCTGATTGCATTAGGAGATAGATGGAGCTTGGATGAACATGGTTTTTCATACTGATAAGCACAGATGTGATTATCTGAACTCTGCACTTGGCACTTTGCTCTTTGCATTGGAGGTAGCTAGCATTTCTTCAATATGCATCTCCTTAGTGCCTCTGTCCAACATGATGAAAAGATTTATACTTTCCCATAAGACAGGCACAGGAATCAGAAAGTCCCAGCCACATAACTGAAACAGAGAAATAGCCTTGTCACAAACAACTCAGACAACCACCACTCTGCCAAGGTCAATGAGAGAGTCACTGTGAGAAAAGAACACCTTGGCTCAGCACTGGACAGTTCACTCACCCGATTAGGATCGATGCCGTTAACCTGGCGAAGCTGCTCGAGCATCCACTGTGACCTCCGCACAAATGACGTAGAGCCTTCAAACTGTTTGACCTTCGTAATGGATGCCTGTGTGGGTTTCTTGTTGGTCACTGCCAAGAAAAGACCACTCTGATCAGTGAGTGTGCAGGGTGGGTTTCCCATTCACAGGTGTTTCTATCTTATACCTACATGCATATGTGCAATAAAAGAGAGAGAAAAAATGACACATCTTTGTGTGTGTGTGTGTGTGTGTGTACAGAGAGATAAATATACTTATGTGTGTATATATACATGTGCATCTGTGTGAATATAGAGGGGAGGAAGAGAGAGGGAGAGGTAAGTGCAGAGAGAAAGAAAGAGAAGCAGAGAAAGAGAGAAAATGAATGAATATGTGTGCCTTTAGTGAGAGGCGAACTCAAAAGGAACAGAAGTTATAATCTGCACCCTCGAGCAGTTACAATATAATTTTAACTGTAAGGGCAGCTTCATTGATGCCTTCATCCACTCACATTGAACACGACAGGGACAATTAATAGCAAGCCCCTCTAATGGAGGCTCCAAATAAACAATGATGGTTAGCAGGGAAACAGCACAAAGGGCTGAGAGCATCAGGTAGGGGTGGCTGGGAAAGGCTACCTTTTAAAGGTGCAGTTTACTGGTTCCCTGAGGCAACTACAATGCATATTTCTAATGCATAGTCCAGTGTAAGTATTCCGGGATTCAGTGATAAAATAAGAAGAAATACCTCACTCAAACAAACAAACAAAACATTTGGCTTTAAAATATAGTTCAGTTCAGTTGCTCAGTCGTGTCAGACTCTTTGCGAGCCCATGGACTGCAGCAAGCGAGGCCTCCCTGTCTATCACCAACTCCCAGAATCTACTCAAATTCATGTCCATTGAGTCGGTGATGCCATCCAACCATCTCATTTCTCTGTTGTTCCCTTCTCCTCCCGCCCTCAATCTTTCCCAGCATCAGGGTCTTTTCAAATGAGTCAGTTCTTGGCATCAGGTGGCCAAAGTATTGGAGTTTCAGCTTCAACATAAAGTATATTAGTTTGTATCTAATCTGCATCTGATTATAACCCCCACCCCCTCCACATATGAATTCCTTAGGCTACCACAACTGCTGGCCTGCAGCAGTTCCTCCTCCCGGCTTTGGTCAGTTCTCCCTTCCATGCTGAGGATGGACCTCCTCACTTCTCAGACAGAGGTCAAGCACCAGCCAGCAGGAGAGAGTCACTCTGAATACTTGCCTGTCTGCTTACTTCTTGACTTAGAGCCTCAAGGGAGGGGAGGTAATTAAGTATTTTACAAGGATTTTCCTCAAAGCTCCTCCAGAGCTCTGGCTGTAGGAATTTATCTTTAAATAGAATTGATGCTATTAAAGGAAGCAGGAAAAGTGGAAAGCACTTCTTGTAATGAATGCAATCCTAGTAAGCCTGTACATCCATGCTACATTCTTTCTTAGTTTCAAAGCAGCCCACAGATCCCACACTTTGAAATAACCATGCAATGCTCAACAGATGGCAAAACAAATCCTTGCGGGATGAAGGACAGAAAGTACCTATGCTAGTTATGGTTGGTGGTAAGAAGGATCTCCATCATGCACAGCAGAGTTTACCACAGCTTCAGTGTCTGGGGTCATTTAGGCAGGAAAACAGTGACCAAGAGGGGAAAGTGACCAAAAATATATGGGCACTCCACCTTTAGGTGAGAACCCTATGGTCTAGGACTGGGCTGTTTGTAGGATCTCAGTCCAACCTTCTCTTTTTGTTCCTAACCAGAATTTAGCAAACATTTCTTTTTTTAAATTTCAAATAATGCTTAGGTTTAATGCCCATTATTCAGTTATATTTTGGCTAAATGCTTATAAACATTTCACACCAATTGCATTTACTTTCATGGTTAAAAAATCATCACCCCTTAAACACCCAAGATCAAGGAAATGTTATCGTCTTCCATCCACAAATGGCCTGTCTGGCCTACAGCTCCACATATAAGCCTGTTTAAGTCCATGAGGAACAACCATTCCCCTCACTAAATTCATGCAATATTACCAGTCGACCCAGGGCTGTCTATCCACTTAATTCATTTATTGTATGTGTCTATGTGACACAAAAGGGGCTCTCCTAAATTTCTCTGATAGTCATACCCTGCTCTGCTGT
Organism: Okapia johnstoni; assembly: GCA_024291935.2. Taxonomy (NCBI): domain Eukaryota; kingdom Metazoa; phylum Chordata; class Mammalia; order Artiodactyla; family Giraffidae; genus Okapia; species Okapia johnstoni. Next base: position 30,864,345 of record CM044326.1, read on the forward strand.
TTTAATAGCAAAGGAAACAACACACCTGGAATATATGTGGGTCCTAAAATGTGCTTAAAAGATTAAAGAAAGCTTTGCAATAACAGGAAAACGTGGGTTCCTGTATTAGACCCACACCCCTAAACACACAAAGAGGATTTCCTCCTTTGTTTATGTAAATTACATGACATTTAGGCATCCTGGGAAACATGAAGGTTTTCCTTCTGACTTCAGTTAACTCATTTTTATTACTGGTCCACTTATTTCCAACTAGTTCACAGCATTATAAAAGTTCAAACATAATTCATGATGGTTGTAATTATTGGTATGTTTGGGACTGACATTTTAGGAAAGCAAGTTCCATTGGAAGTTTGTCACTGAAAATGAGAAGGGCAGGAACTCCACCCACCCAACAAACACCCCACGGAATTGTTCAAGAGCGGTCACATTGCTTCATGGTCATTTTTAACAGAGGCAGATACGACTTCATCCATTCCTGTTTTTTTTACCCTCTATTAGTTTACTCCTTGCCCAGTTCTTGGAATCTGATAATTTTCCTGGGCACTGAGCCCGGTTTAGTTTAATTTTTGTTTAGGGTTATTATCTCCAACATCCCACTTTCTATTTTGAAGCAGGTGCCTTAAAATTATATTATTATATACACATTATATAGAATGAAATGAAGACCTCCCCCTTCTGAAATCAACACACTTGCACAGTCATGCCATTGCCAGACTTTCTGAGTTCTGTGTTTGAAGAAGCCACGTTTAACCCCTTTCTATTTTGGTGTTTTCCGGATCCACAGCTGTTAAAAATAAGTCAGTCAGTCAAATTCCAGATGTCTAGTGAAAATAGCAATTCACCTTCTCCTTCCCAAGGAAAGCTAATTTACAGCATACTCTGGAAAATGCAACCAAATGATCTGGATCAGTACCCCCATAGGGCAATTTCATATTCATTATTTTGAAAAACTTTAAAGGTGAGATAATAAGGGCATTTTGTCATAGCTTCATCATTCATGAGGAAAAGGTAAATATACAAGCATTTGTATTCCCAGGTAATACTGCAGACCACCCAGAATCAGCCCCATCCCCTAATTTTCCACTCTGACCCACACATCAAATCACCTGGGAGTTTTACAACAAAAATACCCAACAGTGTCAGTCAGAATCTTTGGGGATGTAGCCCTGGCATCATATTTTAAATCTTTCCAGTTGACTCAGAGGCACTTTGAGTGTTAAGAGCCACTGAACTATGTGTTTACTCATTTAACAAATAGTTATGGAGCATTTATTAGATGGAAGATACAGAAGGAAGTTTGGAGGATTCTGAGGATTTTTCAAATATTAAGAAAGAAGTGGTTCTCAATCAATAACTTTGGTGAGGAGGACATAAGAATGATGCTACAAAGAATAAAGCATAATAGGATAAATGAGACAGGAGTCATCTAAGATGTACGTGGGTGGGTGGGTGGATTTAAGGACCAAAGTAGAGTTGGGGAAAGTCAGGGAGGTTTCATGAGGCAGCCACATTCTGAGGCAGCCACATTCTGGGCAGTATAACTGCCCTCACCTGGATGTTTGGGCAGTATAACATCCCTCACCAGGATATCTGTGATTTTCCCCAAATTGGTCTTTTAACAAGCTTGACCATTCAAACTGGAATACATAGGGCTGAACCATCTTTCAAGAACTCCTTGCTAAAGCAATCTTGAGAAAGAAGGACAAAGCTGGAGGTATTATATGCCCTGATTTCAAACTATACTACAAAGTTATAGTAATCAAGACTGTATGGTACTGGCACACACACACACACACAAAAACAGACACAAAGATCAATGGACCAGAATAGAATCTAGAAACAAACTCATGCATATATGGTCAATTAATTTCAACAAGGGATCTAAAAATATACAGTGGGGAAAAGACAGTCTCTTCAATAAATAGTGTTGGGAAAACTTTCACCTTGCATCCACATGCAAAAGAATAAAACATCATTGACAAAAATAAACTCAAAATGAATTAACATCTTAAATATAAGCCCTGAAACCATAAAACTCCTGGACAAAAACATAGGCAGTATACTCTCTGACACTGGTCTTAGGAATGATTTTTTGGATCTATTTTCTTAGGCAAGGGCGACAAAAACAAACATAAACAAATGGGACCACAAAACTAAAAGGCTTTTGCACAGTGAAGGAAAGCATCAACAAAATGAAAAGGAAACTTAATGGGAAAAGATATTTGCAAATGATATCTCTGATAAGGGGTTACTATTGAAAACATATAAAGAACTCACACAACTTGGTATCAGAAAAAACAAAAAATCCAGTTAAAAAATGGGCAGAGGACCTGAACAGTTTCCCAAGGAAGACAGAAAGATGGCCAACATACACATAAAAACGTGTTCAGCATCACTAATCATCAGAGAAATGCAAATAAAAAATACAATGAGCTATCACTTCACACTGTCAGAATGGCTGTTATCAAAAAGACAACAGATAACACATGTGGGTGAAGATGTGCAAAAAACAGGACTGCTGGTTGGAATGTTAACTGGTGCCACCACTGTGGAAAACAGTATGGAGGTTCCTCAGAAAATTAAAAAACAGAACTACCATATGATCCAGCAATTCCACTTCTGGGTATTTATCCAAAGAAAACAAAAATGCTAATTTGAAAAGACATACGCACTTCTATGTTCATTCCAATATTACTTACTATAGCCAATATAATGAAGCAGCCTAAGTGTTCATCAATAGATGAACAGACAAATCAGATGTTGCATACATATATAGTGGAATATTACACAGCCACAAAACAGAAAACTTTTGCCATTTGCAACAAAATGGATGGACCTACAGGGTATTATGTTAAGTCAAATAAGACAGAAAAAGACAAATATTATATGATTCACTTATATGTGGCATCTAGAAACAAAGCTAACAATCAAAACAAAACAGAAACAGACTCATGGATACAGAGACCAAACTGGTGGTCGCCAAAGGGGAGGCAAAGGGAGGGGCTGGATGAAACAGGTGAAGGGGATTAAGAGGCACAAACTTCCAGTTATAAAATAAGTCATGGGGATGTAATGTACAGTAAAGGGAATATAGTCAATATTATTGCAGTAACTTTGTATGATCAGTCAGTTCAGTCATTCAGTCATGTCCGACCCCAGGAACTGCAGCACGCCAGGCTTCCCTGTCCATCACCAACTCCCAGAGTTTACTCAAACTCATGTCCATTGAGTTGGTGATGCCATCCAACCATCTCATCCTCTGTTGTTCCCTTCTCCTCCCACCTTCAATCTTTCTCAGCATCAGGGTCTTTTCAAATGAGTCAGTTCTTTGCATCAGGTGGCCAAAGTATTGGAGTTTCAGCTTCAGCATCAGTCCTTCCAATGAATATTCAGGACTGATTTCTTTTAGGATGGACTGGTTGGATCCCCTTGCAGTCCAAGGGACTCTCAAGAGTCTTCTTCAACACCACAGTTCAAAAGCATCAATTCTTTGGTGCTCAGCTTTCTTTGTAGTCCAACTCTCACATCCATACATGATTACTGGAAAAACCATAGCTTTGACTACATGGACCTTTCTTGGCAAAGTGATGTCTCTGCTTTTGAATATGCTGTCTAGGTTGGTCATAACTTTTCTTCCAAGGAGCAAGCATCTTTTAATTTCATGGCTGCAGTTACCATCCACAGTGATTTTGGAGCCCAAGAAAATAGTCTGTCACTGTTTCCATCATTTCCCCATATACTTGCCATGAAGTGATGGGACCAGATCCCAAGATCTAGTTTTTTGAATGTTGAGTTTTAAGCCAGCTTTTTCACTCTCCTTTTTCACTTTCATCAAGAAGCTCTTTAGTTCATTTTTGCTTTCTGCCTAATGGTATCATCTGCATATTTGAGGTTGTTGATATTTCTCCTGGCAATCTTGATTCCAGCTTGTGTTTCATTCAGTCTGGCATTTCACATGATGTACTCTGCACATAAGTTAAATAAGCAGGGTGATCATATATGGCCACAGTATCTATGGAGAAATAAATTTATCCATAATTTATTTATTTAGGACGGTAGCTGCATCAGCAATTTTATCCAGTGAGATGGCTGAATATTTACAATGCTTAGAAGCAAAAGTATCCAGATTGTTATCCCACATACTTTCAGATCAGGGACCCATCATCACTGCTACAGTGAGTGGGGAACGAAGCCCGGTGCCCTCCACACAGGGTTGATCATTTGCTTCTCACACTACTTTCTTAAAGTGTGTCATAATTTAGGGACACAGTCGTTTAGCCTCCACAGGCTCCCAAATTGCACCGATTCATGAAATGGCCAAGTGTGTTGTTGAGGCCCTATTCCTCTCCTTCCATCTTAGGTCCTGGGAGCTCACTGGCCAGATTCTTGAAAGGACCCAAATGGGCCTGAAAGAGTAGTCTTAAATCTGATTGTTTTTAGGAAGAAAATTTTAATCCAAGTAAACAACATCTACAATAACAAAAATGGTGGCATTTCAGCCACAACCATCAAGCCAGTAAGGACAAATACAGGATGCCCTATTAGAGTTCATACTCCACTCACCCTGAAGGGCAGGGACGGGGAGAGTCAATGAACAGGGCTTTGAGGCTTGATTCTTAAAGGCAAACTACTATGGTCCACAGGAGGGATAATCACCAAGAAAGGAGCTTTCCACACAAATGTTTCCTTATCTGGTATCACTAGTTCTTAGGGCTGTGCCTACATCATGTTCTCATCTCCAGGTTGGAGGAGAAGGAGCAGACTCAAAGTCTAGGAAATTTTTCCAAAGGGATACCAAAAGTAACTGTATGGGAAACTTCTTTGTTTTTTTTTTGTAAATAATTTTGGATGAGTCCTTCAGTAGAAAGAGAAGAATAAGAACATCTTTCATAATGCATTCTTCAGGAAGGATGCTTTTAAAATGAAAGTACAGTATCAAACCAAAGTAACTGACAACGACACATTTGCAGAGCAAGCAAACCCCTAAACTAACTCAGCAGGAAGTATTAGCTATACTAGCTGGTTTAAATATTTGCAAACTACCCACAAGGAGACAGAATTACTTTTGCAATGTACAACTTCAATGTCTCATGCCAACATGAGCTCCATGTTAAAAAATCTAGTTCTGGAAATTCCCTGGCAGTCCAGTGGTTAGGACCTGATGCCTTCATTCCCGCGTCCTGGATTCAATCCTTGGTGGAGGAACTAAGATTCTGTGAGCCTTGTGGCACAGCCAAAAAAGCAACAAACAAACCAAACAACTTTGTGATCAAGATTTAAAAACAAACAAAATCTAGTCCCTCCCAGTTATAACCTTCTTACCCTCTTGACAATGTTATTTAACTATAGAGATATGTAGATTTTTATTGTGAAAGGGTATTCTACATCTCAAGTCAATTTCAGGCTCAGGTACACCACAGGTAGTCTTGGGGAGTTAAATCTTTAGCTTGAAATCAGGAAGCGTAATCCCCAGAAGGTGTGAGTTCCCTGTCTCAAGATGGGTGCTGCCCTCTCCAGACAAGCAGCAACAATGCCCGTTCTATTATAAACCGATACCTAGTGCCAGTCCATATAACGTGCATAAATGAACAAGCGAATCAACAAAGGGCTCTCTCGACCAAAGGAAGCAGAGGAAGAATGTCAGAAACCATGAAGAAGCCAACAACTTACATCAGGCTCAACTGTTCTGTTTCAAGACCAAGCCATGGTTGTGAGGAATGTGAACTGTTTTTTTTTCACTAGAAAGGAGGGGCACCCTGGGAACTAAGGAGAGCAGAGAAAACGGTAATGACCGAGAAGTTACAGAGGTGTTAGGGGCTAGAAGGAAACAATGTTGTGGGTTCAAGCCTTTGAAACCAATCTTTTTTTCCCCTGCATCCTTATTCTAGCAGCATCTCTCTTAAATTCTGTCTCAGCCTTCTTGAAAACAAGATTTCAGGCCTGAGATTCAGTAACCCAGAGTTTCCATTGTGCTTCAATTTTTAGGTTCCTCAGACTTTTCCCCACGCACCGTTGGGGAAAAAATCAATTTGCATGCATTTTGGGTAAAGGGTAAACATACAATGAATTATAAAACTTGGTTAATGCTATTATTGCAAGCTTGTATTTTATATGGAAAGGGTATAATGTGTCTGATTTATATAGTGTAACCTCGAAACAAATAAACACACACACCCAAGCCAGGGAAATAAATGCCTTGACCTGTGAGAACGCTGATGGCTTTCTGAAAGAGATTAAATCCAATATGAAATACTGTGGTATCCAATGAAGAAAACAGAAAGGGTTAACTGCAGCCATAAAGCCTCATTCTGTTCTTACTTCCTAAATTCTGGAAACAGATACAAACATCATTTTTGATCTATTCTTAGGAGATTTACAGAGGATCTAAAGACAAAGGCATCAAAGCTGGGGCTACCTGACTCAAGAATGAATTAAATTACTCTACAAGCACCTCAAAGACTGGGAATGAAACTCAAAAAAGAGATGCTTTTAACCTGACGCTTCCCTTTCACATTATCTGTCATATACGGAAAAGGTACTGGCCAAGGGGCAACTCTCCTTAGGGAAATGTCATATTTGGTAGAAATTCAATACATATTTTACCAGTGAGAGCTGTTAGAAAGCATTCTTAGTTCTCAAATGCCCCTTACAGTGAGAAGAGATGGAATCATTTAGCCTTTCAGCAGCTGTGAAGCAGAAGCCCTTATGTGCCACCACCCCACTTCAACCCCCCTCCCCACACCCATGTGAGGGGAGGGCCCAGTGCTCTGCTGCCTGACGCAACTCCACTGTTGAGCATGTTATGTTAATATTTAGTCTAAAGGAACCATGGAAGGATGTTATGTAGATACGGGTCACCTTCTATGTGAGAAGAGTAACACCCACCCACGAGGAGGCTTGAGAGAGCGACAGAGAAAGTGCTAAGGGACCAGGAACATATGATAACAACAGATAACATCACTAGGCTTCTGGAGAAATCAGAGCTGCCGTGACTTATCAAACATATGTTGTCAAATATAATGACAACTATCAGTCAAGTAAAGACAGATTTATCTGCTCTCTCTGCTTTCCACCCTTTTCACTACCACCATTTACTCAATACTTTTAATAGTACATTTGATGTGAGGGCTTACATCACTGAAGTTCTAGAGAAAGTGAATGATGTCACTAGAACTTGTCACTTTCACTCTTTACTATGGAGGGAATAAGATCTAGCAACATGTTTTAGGTAAAGTGAAAGTTGCTCAGTTGTGTCTGACTCTTTGTGACCCCATGGACATGGAATACAGTCCATGGATTGCTCCAGGCCAGAATACTGGCGTGGGTAGCCTTTCCCTTCTCCAGGTAATCTTCCCAACCCAGGGATTGAACCCAGGTCTCCCGCATTGCAGGCGAATTCTTTACCAGCTGAGCCACAAGGGAAGCCCAAGAATACTGGAGTGGGTAGCCTCTCCCTTCTCCAGAGGATCTTCCCAACCGAGGAATTGAACCAGGGTCTCCTGCCCTGCAGGTGGATTCTTTACCAACTGAGCTAGTTTTAGGTAAAGTGAATGTCAATTACATTAGTGAAAATTATCTGCAATTCAAATTAGCTGGATTTATTTTGGTAAACTCTAAGTGACTTCTACTAAAGCTAAACACCCATATACTATAAAACCCTGCAATTCTAACCCCATGTCTACACAACAGAAATGAAGGCTACATCTACCCTTCGGCCTGAAGCAACCCAAAATGTGAACGAAACGGAATGAGAATGGTCCCTGAGAGACCGGAAATGAGTGAGGCCAGCTTCCCTGATGGCTCACATGGTAAAGAATCTGTCTGCCATGTGGGAGACCTGGGTCAATCCCTGGGTTGGGAAGATCACCTGGAGAAGGGAACAGCTACGCACTCCAGTATTCTGGCCTGGAGAATTCCATGGACAGAGGAGCCTGGCAGGCTACAGTTCATGGGGTGGCAAAGAGTCAGACAGGACTGAGCAACTTTCACTTTCAGCCTCACCACTGCCCTCCTTTCCTGGTTTGAGAGTGTTCTCCAGGCTGTAGCGCAAGGAGGAGGAACCCAGGCAGGGACTGCCAGACTCTCTGCACTGAGGAGACAAGAGCTGAGAGCCCAGGGAGACCAATGTCCTTAAAATTCTCAGGACAGAGTAATGAAGAGAGAGAACTTCACACACACAGAACTCCTGAGACCTGCAGAGATTCAGCCTTAAGTATTTAGCTGAGTACTTCTCACCACAGGTGTGTGAGGAAATTACCTGAAGCCAAAGAAAGAACCGCGCAAAATAAATAGAGGGAACAGTACTCCATGATCCAGTAGGGCTAGACATAGTGTCTGTTCCCACCAGTCAGACAGGAAAACCTCAAGATTCAGGAGGCCCCGAGAATACACAGAAGGGCCTTGCCCCAGGAGTTAGGAATAATTAGCCTTAGGCTGAACAGTGCTCTAGTCTTGCTTACAAATGACAATGGTGCATGAAGTTTATAACATATGGAAAAGTAAAATGTGTAACAACAACAGCATAAAAGTCAGGATGGGAGTAAGGGAAGTGAACTATTGGGAGGTTCTTACACATGAATTACTGTATTATCACTTGAAGGTGAAGCATGTTAAGTTAAAAGAGATATTCCACAAACTCAAAGGCAATCACTAAAATAAATCAGAGAGCCATGGTTATGATGTTAGTTTTATGTGTCAATTTGCGGCTACCGGATAGGCCACGGCACCCAAGCATTAATATTTGGTCAAACATTCTTTTTGATGTTTCTGGGAGGGTGTCTTTGGATTAATATTTAAATTGGTGGACTCCAATGGCCCTCCATGATGTGGTTGGCCTCATCCAATTAGCTGAAGGCCAGAACAGAACAGCAGATTGACTTGCCCAGGGGCAAGAAGGAATTATGGTTTTCAGAGTTGAACTGCAACATTAGTTCTTTCCTGGGTCTCCAGCCTGCCAGCCCACCCTGCCCATTTTGGACTTGACAGTCTCCATAATTGCATGAGTGAATTCCCTGTATAAATATAAACATATATACTATAAATATTTATATAATATTAATATATATTATATACACACATCCTATCAGTTCTGTTTCTTTGGAGAATCCTCGCCAACACAATAGCTAATAAGCCAACAAAGAAAACAATTTCACTCACCGCAACGGCTGCAAGAATAAAACACGAACATGTTTAGCCAAAAGGCTTGTGTAGTCAAAACCATAACACGTTATTGAAGGAAATTAAAGGAGACTTAGATAAAAATAAAAACATCTTGTGTTCAAGGACTAGAAAACTTAATATTGTTAAGTATGGCAATAATCCCCCAATTGAGATACGGATTCAAGTGGACAGACATACTGTGGTCATGGGTTAGAAGACTCAGTATTATTAAGATGTTGGGAGGCAAGAATATACGAGGGAGAAAAGACAGTCTCTTGAGTAAGCGGTGCTAGGAAAACTGGACAGTTACATCTGAAGAATGGGATTAGAACATTTTCTCATACTACTTGCAAAAACAAATTCCAAATGGATTAAAGATCTAAATATATTAATATATATCTCACCCCTTGCTAAATTACAGCAACCACCTAGCATCACTTTTCCAGTTCTTTTTATCTATTAATTAATTAATTTTTAATAAATTTATTTATTTTAGTTTGGGGCTAATTACTTTACAATATTGTAGGGAAGAGGGTTCGGGAGGGGGAGCACATGTGAACCTATGGCTGATTCATGTCAATGTATGGCAAAAACTTTTCCAGTTCTTACTGGACCACCACAATGAGAATTCACCTCACACCTGTCAGAATGGCTATCAGCAAGAAGTCTACAAACAACAAATGTTGGGGAGGAGGTGGAGAAGAGGGAACTCTTGTACAGTGATGGTGGGAATGTGAGCTGGTATAGCCACTATGGAAAAGAGTATGGAGGTTCCTCAGAAAACTAAAAATAGAGCTACCATATGATCCAGCAACTCAGCTTCTGGGTATATATCTGAAAAAAAAAAAAAAGAAAACACTAATTTGAAAAGATACATGTACCCCACAGCAGTATTGGGGCTTACCAGGTGGCGTTAGTGGTAAAGAACCTGCCTGCCAATGCCAGTGCAGGAGACATAAGAGACACAGGTTCAATCCCTGGGTTGGGAAGATCCCCTGGAGAAGGAAATGGGAACCCATTCCAGTATTCTTGCCTGGAAAATCCAATGAACAGAGGAGCCTGGCAGGCTACAGTCCATGGGGTCGCAGAGTCAGACATGACTGAAATGACTTAGCATGCACAGCAATAGTATTTACAATTGCCAAGATATGGAAGCAACTCATATTAGTAGCGTATTAGTGACTGCCTGCACATATTGGGTGGGCGGTGGTATGGGAATGCCTGGGGCCAAGGAGGGATTACAAAGGCGTACAATGAAACTTTTGGGGGTAATGGATAGGTTCATTACTTTGATTGTGATGATTCTGCAGGTGCATACATGAAAAAGTTACTAAACTGTACCATTCAGATATGTGAAGTTACTTACATATCAATTATACCTCAATAAAGCTATACAGTCACAAAACTAATCTATGGAAACTGTGGTCAAAATAAATGGAGGTGATTACCTTTCTGGGGTGCTGGAAAGGTTCTATATTTTGATATATTTGATGCTTACATGGTTTTATGTGAAAGTGCTAGTCGCTCAGTTGTGTCCGACTCTTTGTGACCCCACGGACTGTAGCGCGCCAGGCTCCTCTGTCCATGGATTTTCCAGGCCAGAATACTGGAGTGGGTTGCCATTTCCTTCTCCAGGGGAATCTTCCCGACTCAGGGATTAAATCCGTGTCTTTTGTGTTTTCTGCATCGCAGGCAGATCCTTCACCTGTTGAGCCATCAGGGAAGTCTGGTTTTATACACATGTAAAAAATTCATTGAAATATACACTTAAGATTCATATACCTTACAATATGTAAGTTATAGCTTAATAAAAAGTAAACCCGGGACTTCCCTGGTAGTCCAGTGGCTAAGACTGTGCATCCAGTGCAGACTGTGCAGGTTTGCACCCTGTAAGGATGCAAATGCAAGACCCCACCTCCTAATACCATCACGTTGAGAGGTAATATTTCAACAAATGAATTGGGTCACTCACTGCAATTCTGATACTTCCTTTTATAAAAATCTACTTGCAAAGCTCTCCAAGTGGGCTCATGGTCTCCTTTTCTGCTCATCTCTTTTGGAAACTTTCTCCAATTACCCCTACTTTTAGTTAAAGCTTCCATCACTCCCTCTTTTCAGACTTCTACTCTGCCTGTGAGCAGGCTTAATGTTTTCTTTTCCTATGAGAATCTCTTATTGGTAAGGCCAGTCCTAAAGCTCCATCCATCCTTTTGAGAAATGTGGTAGTGACAGAAAATAGTTATGTGTGCTGAGTCCTCTACTGCCTTCTACACATTCACTGCCTATCCCATCGCTTCCCTACCTGCTCATCACTCTCCAGAATTTGCCCCCGGAAAATTAAAAAAGTCTCCAAACAATGTTACCCAATGGCTTTTCTTCTGTCATCATCTTCCTTGTTTCACTGCAGCACTCCCTATAATCTAGACACACCCGAAACAATCCTTCCTGGCATTCTTTGGACAAAACAAGCCTTTTGGGTACAACAACTAATGACAAAGCTCAAAGATGCTCAAGCGCGGGACATGTTCAAGGATAAGAAAGACCAGGGAAGCAAAATACTAAGAGGAGGAAAGAATGAGTGAAGTCACAGACACAAGCAAGTGCCAGATCATGAAAGCCTTGGCGGACAAGGCTTTGTAAGCATGAAGCAGGAATATAATCTGATTCACATTTAAAAAAACACTGGCTAACTGTTGCAGGTCATGGTCATGGTAGAAGGGTGCACAGAAGCAGGAAAATCACTTAGGAGCTTCCAGTGCAGTAGTCCAGGAGACAGGTGACAGGGACTTAGACCAGATGGCAATAGGACAGATATACAGAAAAGGGGCCAGTCTGTCCACTCTCCCACAGCTGTTGACCCCCCAGAGGAAATCCTCAAGGTCACTCACCAAATCCCAGACACTTATGCTTTCTGTACTGTCTATTAAACATCACACTTTGTACTTGTTAGAATAAAGATCATTCTGATTTGTACTTTTATGTATCTGTATGTGTTATCTACCTACCACGTTATAAACATCCTGCGAATAAAAGATGATGTTTTTGCATACTTCAGGAGGGCGACCAACAGAGTCCTAATTCAATCATGCATCACATGAAATATCTCCATTCTGATCAGTGATAATCAAGTATTTGCTGTAGGTCCCGATGGCTGTGGTTAGCAATATCTCACCTACTCGAATCTCTTTTTTAGCTGTGGCTCTGTTTTTCTTTTTCTGTGTGGTGTCATTTAAGGCAATGTCAGAGAAGGGAAAAAAAAAAAAAAAGAATAACCAGGCACACCTGATTACAAATTCTGACATGTGGTAAAGAGCTGCTTCTCTTGCACAGAGAGCCAGCACCTCCGTGACTTCTGCTGCAAATTCCAAGGTAGAACACATTGTTAAGCATTTCATTAGTATTTATGGAACAGCCTAGGAATCATTTCCGAAATAAATAATGCCACTTGCGTTAAATGAGTCCTTCCTAAGGAAAATCCCAGGGGATCTTTCAATAGTACAGCCTTGATGAAGATTCAGAACAAAGAGAGTAAAATGCCTGATCCTCTGGTGCCGTGTGAGTAGCGATATACCCACCTTCCTCCATACAACTTCCCACTGACCATTGCACATGAATCACAACTGGCGGACAAACAGCCTTAGGGAGATGAGGCCCAATGGTGGATACGACAGCTCTTCTCAAAACTCAGCTGGTCACAAAGTCTGCAGGTCTCCACCTGCTTGTTCCTGGTACCACTCCTCTCCCTCAGACCTACAGCCTAGACCAAGGGCGATTCTGACTAAGCTAATCTGCACTGGAGACCAGTGGCCGTACTGGGTGGGTTACTCTGTGACAGAAAAAGATGTAGCTACTCTCCGTAAATGCTGAACGTGGTCACTAGACCTGTGCCCGGGGGCTTAGGGATATAGTTGAGTTTTCCCCCTACCCTTCAGTTCATTCACTGTGGAGTACAGTTCTTTACTTTTACTGGATGTTACTGTGCATCTTCACTAGGAAAGTAAAGGCATTATAAAGAATGGGGGGACACATGTATACCTGTGGCTGATTCATGTTGATGTATAGCCTGGGCTCGATTCCTGGGTTGGGAAGATCACCTGGAGGAGGGCTTGACAACCCACTCCAGTATTCTTGCCTGGAGAATCTCCATGGACAGAGGAACCTTGTGGGCTACAGTTCACGGGGTCACAAAGAATCGGACACGACTGAGCAACTAAGCACACACAGAACATGGCAAAAACCATCACAATATTGTAAAGTAATTATCCTCCAACTAAAACAAATAAATTAATCTAAAAAATGAATAACAAGAGCAAGCATAGCTAATGTCAAATGACGAAAAAACTTACTGAAGGATCACGCAGGCCAGTCAGTAGACTTAACTAACTTAGAATTCTCAAACTCTTTGCATGAAATTAATTTGGCACCAAAACCTCACTCTACTCGGACTGAAATTTGGAGCAGAGATCACTGATTGTGCATTGCAATTTAACTTAAAGTTGTTGTAAAACTAAATTTAGCCCCTTTAGCCAGGGGCCAAATGTGTGAATTCCTTACATCATCAAAATACAAAAAATTATAACTTCTACTGACCCCTTCAAAAGCAATATTTGCATTCTTTTAGTGTACAAGCTAAAGTTCTATTCAGTTTAGGACATTAGTTTGATAGAACTAAAGCTCACTTAGACTATCTGTGTAGGTGTGATAGGTAGTTTGCCATGGTTTCCACAATGGCCACGGAAAGGATGGGTATGTACTGTAGGTCTTGCTCTGTCAAACTGTACATTAGGAATGTGCCAGATGATGATGTGAGTGGTCCAAAGGTCACCTGAACTCTTACAGTGCAGCAAGCAGCTGGATATTTACTACCTGCAGAAGCAAATGATAAAAGATCTCACCTCCAGCGCATGGACCACTGCACTGCGCTGCTGCTCTCCAGTCAAGGCTCACTACTGGATGGGACCCAGAGGGATTGGGATAAGACCAGGTCACAGTTTTTAAATGTCAAGATCGCTCACTTAGAAACTCTGACATCTTCCCATAACCTAAGATGCAGTCCACTCAAATGTCATTGCCTAGGACCATGGACTCAAAAATACTCACCTTGCTCATTAGAGGCAGTAACTCTTTAAGCACCTGCTTCTATGGGACACTGGAGAAGGCAATGGCACCCCACTCCAGTATTCTTGCCTGGAGAATCCCAGGGACGGCGGAGCCTGGTGGGCTGCCGTCTATGGGGTCGCACAGAGTCGGACACGACTGAAGCGACTTAGCATAGCATCTATGGGACACATGAGGTAACGCAGGTACTGCATCTGCATGAAGGGGCTTTACCTATGATCTGGTGCCTCTTCCTGTTCCCCTAATGGCTATAGGGATCAATTGCCCAATTATCTCCCCAAACATCCTAATGGAGGATGACTTCCTAGACTAGGTACAAATTTGGACTGATTTTCCCCCCATCTGACTCCACAGGCCAAGATCCCATGGTCAGCAGAGCCATTACCTAATCAGCCCTTACTGAGCCTTCAGCGAATCTTACCACCCACGAGTTCTGACACTTCTGTGAAGATGGAAAACTTTCCAGAAACTAGCAATATCAAACAAATAGAGAAACGAAACTATGCCAAGATTCTCACAAAGATTCATGTCTTCAAACTCAACTTTTGGTCTATCAGCACATTCACAGACTCCTGGTCCCTCTCAGTTGCTATAATTTCATATCTGTGGTCATTGATAACAGATGATGCTGGGCATGCACATTTTGGAGCTCTAAGTCACTTGTAACCCTATATAGATTGATAGATGAGGTCACAAGTCAGCACAGAGTAATAAACACTAGCAAAACTGTGCCAACTCCATGAAGACTTTGAGGAAGTGACTAACACACGTCATCAAGATACTTTAGCATCTGATATTGTTACAGGAATAGAATTAATGTTTCTCTTCTATCTGCTTCCCCTGCTAAGGAGGTCCACGATGTCCCTGAGGGTTCTATGAGGAAAAGCCAGTGTCCACCCCTGATGTATTGCACAGGTTGCCCTCTTGACTCCCAGCCACCATCTCTAGATCCTCACAGTTAGCAGGAAGTCTTGCTTCTTGGCCTTTTGGCTAAGATCAAGTGTAGTATGGGGGCTTCCTACGTGGCACGGTGGTAAAGAATCTGCCTGCCAATGCAGGAGATACAAGAGATACAGGGTCAACCTCTGACTCCGGAAGATCCCCTGGAGGAGGAAATGGCAACCCACTCCAGTATTTTTGACAGAAAAATTCCAAGGACAGAGGAGCCTGGAAGGCTACAGTCCATGGGGTTGCAAAGAAATGCAACTGAGCATAGCAAGAAGTCTATGCAAATGGCACTCTGTGGGAGTTGCTCCCATTGCTATCACATGTAGAAGGTCACATGCTGTCACATGTCACATTGCTGTCACTTACCTATAGGTAAGTCATTCTGAAGCCCTAATAACTCAAGTGTGGATTGTGGAACTTATTTTCAGAAAAATAAATGTTCAATTCTTTAAGGAATACAATGCAATGGACCCAAAGCGTCCCTGAGTACTGACTGCCTGGCTGGTCCCCATCTCTCTGGTCTCATGTTCTACTCCACACATTCAAGACTGTCTCCACCAGGAACTCGGCCCCACAAAGTGCCAGGTTCCTCCCAGGGCCTTGCACACATCCTAGCCCACCTGTCTGTATGCCTCTGCTCACTCTGACTTCTCAGCCTGGGAAACTTTTAGGCTTCCTCCTGCACATCTAAATTGCTCCTATCTTTCACAGGTCAACACCAGATGCTGTCTCAGCCACATGACTTTTCCTTGGCACAAGATGTTTCTTCCCAAAATGTCCATGGCACTTCCCTGTAACGTTCACTTTGGGGTTTTGATGTATTAAATCTAACCCAGGAGCACAAAGGAAGTACGCTGTTGGCAAGCAAACGATTAGTCCTAAACTGCCAGTTATCTTTTTTTTAACTAATAGATTCAACCATTTTTTGTACACATCTTACCATTCTACTCTTTGCTCAGGAAGCACTTTCCCCCCACAGGTAGTGGAAGGAGAAGCTCCAGCCACACTTGTGATGAATGAGCAAACATTCTAGATTCAGGAGGCTCCCTCAAATGAAAATGTATTCCCTGATAATACTGCAGTGTATATGTGAGACAGAATAAGAGACACAGATGCATAGAACAGTCCTGTGGACTCTGAGGAAGAAGGTGAGGGTGGGACGTTCTGGGACAATAACACTGAAACATGTATATTGTCATATGTAAAGCGGAACACCATTCCATGTTCTATGCATGGGACGGATGCTCAGGGCTGGAGCATTGGGATGACCCAGAGGGATGGGATAGGGAGGGAGGTGGGAGGAGGGTTCGGGAGGGGGAGCACATGTGAACCCATGGCTGATTCATGTCAATGTATGGCAAAAACTACTACAATATTGTAAAGTAATTAGCCCCCAACTAAAATAAATACATTTATTAATAAAAAAAATACTGCAGTGGGATTTTGTTGTTGATAATTAGTTTTTGGCACTCCAGGCAAAAACAGGATACAGTTCTTGAGTCTCAAGTGTTTTCAGGGTGCATTTAGATGAAAAAAAAAAAAAAAAACAAGCAAGAAATGGTAGGTAGATTTCAGTGACCATGGATGGTTCAACAGGCCAGAAGAGCCAAGCCAGTGTTGAAGAGAGGCACCTTCTAAAGGAGACCCTAAATAAGAGAAGCAATGGAATCCCTCAGTGAGGAGTAGGAGGACACACTCAGGAGAGTCACTCTCTCAAGGGCAAGAATAGATGTCCCAAGGCCACATTTCCAGAGAGAAGAGAGTCAAGGTGGAAACACCCACAGCCTGACTGATTTGGGATTCTGGTGAAAAGGACAGATGAGAACAGTGACTTCCGTGTCTGGATGGGAGCCATCATGGCGTCGCCATAGAAGGAAGCACAGGAAAGGTCACTGCCTTCTGCATGCCGTGTTTGTTTGAATTCCTCTGTGCTGGACCGTGATCATTAATTTTGTCCCTTCTCCTGAGGGCTCCTTTGGAAGGAGGCTCATTCTGCAGATGAAAGTCCCTTTCATTCTTCACTGACTACCAGGAACAATGAGGGTGTGAGGGGAGAACTCACAGGGACATTGTCCAAACAGAGCAGACGCAGCCTCATCCGCCTGGACTCCTGTGTGCACTCTTTTCCTAAGACAATGTGTCTAGAGATCTGTAGCCCAATGCACCCCCGTGGACAGCTGAGGTGCCTATTGTTGCTGATGGGCAAGTGCTGAAGATCTCCGTCAATTCTGCTGCCCTATAAATGAGATAGGGAAGCATTCACAGGATCCCAAACTAAAAGGAGTATATGCTGAGCACTCAGAATGGGAGTAACGGCAATTTTTGAGTGAGAGAGATGGGGGGAGGGACCTGTTTTGTCCTTGGTAAAAATGCTCACTCCCCTCTTCCTTTTGAGGAAGGAAGATTCACTGGCTAGTGGTCTGAACTGAGAAGGGCAGGCTCCAGGTTGTATATCAAAGTCTGAGGAGAGGAGAAGGGTCACTCAGATTCTGGTGTCCAATGCTTATACCCTGATGTCAGATTTGCATTGTAATGGAATTCATTAGGAGACGAGCCTCCTTTCCTGTTGTTCAGGCATTTTGAAAAGAGGATGGTTGAAAGCCCCTAGCCCCACTTCCACTCACAGGTATATGCCACAGGTTCCATCTCATGCACGTCATCTTGGCCACCACGCTTGACAGATTTCTGAGAAACACAGCTCACATGAGCTCCTAATGTCAACGAGCTTTGTTCACCAAATATAAGCCAAGCAGAAAGCCAGTATGGTTCACACACTGTCATGGGAGAAAGGTCATCTTAACTGAAAGAGGAAAACGAATCAAAATGGCTAGTTCTTCAGATATGAGAAAAGGGTTGTTTGCTGAGACAAAGAAGTAAAAGAGAATTTATGTGAGAATACAGAACATGTTCCCTGTTGGGAGCCTTAGGAAAGTTCCGTTAAAAGAGTCATAGCTTAACCTGTTGTCTCCTGAGAGAGAGGTGATGCTCCTTCCTGACACCTTGTGAACCACCTTAAAATGGTTCTTCAGTGAGCCACCCCGCAGTTCCTCACCTGCTCCATCATGGACCAGAACAGCATTCCAGGCTCAGGATTTGGCTTAGAAACTAAGCGATCCCTCTGTGAAAGAAGAATCTGTTCTCTGTGGGAATGAACTTTACGGTAATGCACTGGCCTAGAGCTCACTGTGTCCCAGCAATGCTTCTGAGGGAGGGGAAGTTTCAGGGAGAGACAGCCCTTTACCAGGGGAGTCAGGGAGCTCCGGTCTCGTGCCCATTCTGCCTACCTGTCTGTGGGCATTTTAGGCTGTGTGGGTCTCAATTTCATCATTTCTAGGATGAAGCTACACTAGGAGAATGCTGTGTGTCCCGCTCGGCTTTAACATTCTATGGCTCTGGGACACGAACGGACATTATGATGCCCATTCTCTCAAGTGTAGATGTCTCACTGATAGAACAAGAAAAAAAACCACTGCACAGATAAAAATAGTAACATTGATCTTTCTGTGAATGCAATGAATTAAATCACTTAATTAATGAGAGTGGAAAATATAAACTATCCATTTATTTTAAAATGTTGAAAACACAAAAGGATATCTAGTTGGTGTTCTAGATTCTGAGATTCTTCATCCAAGAGATTGTCAGTCCTGCTGTTTTGCTGTTTTCCTTTGCGGGGCTGATGAACCCTAGGGACGAGGCGTGGCGAGGGGTGGTCTCTTGGTAGGGAGGGAGTGTCATGGTATGAGAAAACTCTTCTTTGGGGAGTCGCAACATGTTACACTCCTAACTTCCCAAAATTCCCCTAGAGGGAATCACAGCTGAGTATGAGATGTTTATGTAAATTTTCTGTTTGGCTTAAAAAGAATTTAAACTGCCAACACTTGGATCAGAAAGGAGTGTGACTATTCTATTCTTCTGAGAAAATCTGAAGGCACAAATAACCTTCATTCAACAAATATTTACTGCGTGCATACTGAAGGCAAAGTGATGGATAAGTGGTGAGGGAAGAGGGGAGGAGATGAGTCGAAGGGGGAAAGAAGGACAAGGTGATTCAAGGACAGCCTTCCTTCTCAGGAAGCTTGCCTTTCAGAAGAGAAATGACAAGTCCCTAAGTGCTCAAGTACAAGGCAGGGTATGATAAATACCGTGATGTGGATTTCTTATCACCAGGAGGCGTGTAATTAGGTGTCTGGAGGAGGGAAAGAACACACAGTGAATGGAACAGGGGAGTGAGGTGAGTGGTGGGTTTCGGTAGATGCAAGATAGCTTTTTATGAAAGAATTGTTATCTGAGCTGTAGCCGGAAGGACAGATAAGGCTTATGAGCATCAAGGCAAGGGAAGCAAAGCAGATCTGATTCAGCCCTCAAACCATCCTTGTGCTTCCGTAACTAAAAAGATGGGCCCTCTTGACTGGGAACCAGAAGTAAGACCACCCAGAGAGCAGTTGATTTCTTTTAGATTACCTTGACCTGGGATGAATCTTAAAACAACCCATTTCCTGGCCACAAAATTCTGGATCCACCTCAAACTCAATGTTTAGGAAGTAATTTTGTTAAATACACATTTATATTCAAAAGCACAGCTCCAAGCTTCCTGGTCTTGTTTCCTGGCTTCAACACAAAGGAATGATTATTTCTTGAAAAGGAAATGATTCCAGTGCCCCTGCCCAGGTTCCAGTGAGTGACTCCTTCTTGCCCTCAATTTTCTTCCTCTTCTTGAAAGGGTACCCACAGTTATCACTCACACTAGTTCAGGACGAAGACACAGAGTTTGATGGAGAAGCATTAAAGGTGTGCTGTGCTCCTGTGTAAAAGGTGGGAACCGTTTCTGAGCAATAATACTTAAAATCCTACTTCCCTTGAGATCTGCCATCCATTACCCATTCAGCTGGAGGGCTGGGTTCATCTCATTTTAAAATGTTAAGAGCCTCAAATGGTTATTTAATTGAGATTGCAAAGGCACTTACTGGATTCTAACAGCTTCAACAGGTAATGTTTAAGAAGATTAAGAATGAGAGCAATGATGAATCAGATGCAAATGAAAAGTGAATGAATTTTGGCACTATAATTTAACACACAGCTAACTAGTGTTTTGAGTGGAAGATGTTGAGCTTGGTTGGTTTTCTTTAATTTTCTTATATGCCAGGGGTTATCAAAATATTTTACTTTTTAAGCTTGCCTTCCTTTCTCACAAAACTCCACCTTAAAAGTGTTTGGTTCAATTCAGCAGGAATATGTTTGGCCTAATATGCACTTGGGATTGCTTACACCTACAGGAGATATCAGGGCTTCCCAGATGGCACTAGTGCCTGCCAGTGTAGGAGACTTAAGAGACACGGTTTGATTCCTGGGTTGGGAAGATCTCCTGGAGAAGGAAATGACAACCCACTCCAGTATTCTTGCCTGGAGAATCCCATGGACAGAGGAGCCTGGCGGGCTATGGTCCATAGGGTCACAAAGAGTCTGACATGATGGAAGTGACTTAGCACGCACAGGGGAAACCAATGAGTCTGAATGCTATGAATATGACATGATTCAACTACCAAAAGCACTTTAGAACCTGTCCCCTTCACCAGGCACCTGGAAGATAGTCAACTAGATAGTTGTCAATCAAATGAATGGTCCTTTCATGATGATCTTGACCAAAGACATCAAAGCCATTTATAATGCTGGCACTGCCTGTTGATTCCTTATTCTTTTCAAAATTTTATTTTACTTATTTGCATTTTAAGTGGGTAAAAACATGCACATAATTCAAAATATATCCAAAAGGAGAAAAAAACCCTCCAAAACATTGATTCCAGAAGACACGTGCACCCCAACGTTTACAACAGCCATAAATGGAAGCAAGCTAAGTGTCCATCAACAGGTGAATGGACAAAGAAAATGTGGTATATACACAATGGAATACTACTCAACCACAAAAAAGAATGATAGTTTGCATTTGCAACAGCATGGATGGACTTGGAAAGCATTATGCTAAAGTGAACTAAGTCAGACAGAGAAAGGCAAATAATGTATGGTATCACTTACAAGTGGAATCTACAAAATACAACAAACTAATAAATAGAACAAAAAAAGAAGCAGACTCACAGATAGGGAGAACAAAATAGTGGTTACCAGTGTGGCAGGGGCACAACATAGGGGTGGGGAGTGAGAGGTACAAATTACTGAGTATAAAGTAGGTTCAGTGATATATTGTGCAACACGGGGAATACATCCAATATCTTGCAAAAACTGTAAATGGAGTGAAACCTTTCAAAACTGTATTAAAAAAAACCCCTCAATTAGGGGTAAAACAAAAACAAAATAAGAGTAATATATTGAGACATCTTATTTCCACTTCTGTGTCCATCTACTCCATTCCTTCCCTCCTCCCCTGCCCTTCTGCCTGAGTCAAATTCAATAATTGCTTTCTCCTTGGGAGGTGGTTTGATATCTGCTTGAATAGATTTATGTGAGTAATACAAACTAGTAAGGGAGCCATTATGCCTATTCCCATTCTTTCTGAAATGAAACGGTGAACAAAATAGAATGACTATAAAAAAAAAGCGCACAGTACCTAAAGTTCTCGTTACAATGTGCTCGATCAGGACCACCACAGGCCTCAGTGCTGAAACTGACAAACATGAGAAAAGACTACTGAGAGTCTATAATAGAATCAAGGCACGGAACTCTCTAAAAAGAAAACAAAGAAAAACTAATGGCCAAGTAAATTTACACCACAGGAGCCACGCCACTGCAGTAGGTCAGAAGACAGCTTCCTTTTAAAGAAAAGAAAGGAAATTTCTATCTATTCCATGTATCACCCTTACGAAAGAAATAGTCATTAAATATTATAAGAAAATAATATGTAAGATTCAGTTCATTATGGCCATTGATATCTTCTCCATAGCTTTTATATAATACGAATAAAAGTCTTCCTTAAAAAAAAGAAAGAAAATGAAGAATGGAGGCAGAGTGGAGGAGTTCTGTACCCTGACGCTTTTTCCTATAATCCATTTTGCTATTGGGGCAAATGCTTAGTATCAAGATAGTATTGATCTAAAATAGTATTGATCTAAAACACATACACACACACATCTCCTGTCCTCTTTCCTGTTCCAGGCTGGCTTTTGACTCTAGATCAATATTTCTTTTCATTCGCACTCTGCGATCTCATTTGGTACACTTCCCCTTACTTTCCTCCATCCAAGATAACCAACTCTCTGGGTTTGTTTGAAGGCAGTTCTATCATAGTCCTAAACCAATTATTTTAAGGAGAGATGAGGAAGAAAGGAGACACACTGTACAAACAACTTGACAGAATCCATTTTCTTGTTCTCCCTTTAGTGTTCCTGCCTTTCTCTTTCTGAGTTCCCAGCACCCATTTTACAAAACAGAAGCAGGATCCTGCTTGGCAGAACTGCCCCTGTGAACAATACAAAGCCCCACAGGGATACTGATGCCCAAACAATCGCTGGACGCTCCTGAGGGGCTCTGGAGGGGGGCACACTCGCCGCTGGGGGTGTCTGGCTGCCCCGGTTCCAGCCTACTCCTGACATGGGGGCAACACTTACGTGATCTGGCTCTTGCTCCCTTTCATCCTCTCAGGGTGTGCTCTGTCTTCATTCATTCAGTGGTGACTGCTTCTGCCACTAGGCTTGACAGCCCTGTGCTCCGAGAAGGGTGTAGCTGCACTGGTGAGCCAAAGACTGAGAAATGACAAGGTGGCCCTGACACTTGTCTCATCTCCTCATCGTGTTCCAAGTAGTTTTGTGCTAAAGGGTACAGGAAAAACACTTAAAAAAACCCAACACACTTCCTAATTCACTATATTGTTCAGAATATTCCTTATGGAAACTGGCGGAAAGTGCTTGACCTAGGTCCCACCAAGAATTCTCCTCTAACATTGAAGAGAACAATTCGGTGGCCAGGAACAAGATCAAAGATTTTGAACATTTCCCAGAGAACATAAAACCTATTTCTAACCCCTTGGGGTAAAATAATGCTTAGTTCATATCCACACTCCTCCTCTGCCACAGGTAAGGTTGAGGTCTGTCCTACCAACGGACAGCTTTCGTGTTCAAGGTGCACAGAGGAGAATCTCGGAAGAATGGCAGAACCTCTGAATGTCAGAGCTGGGAAACATACAACAGGAAGAGACACGACCACAGAGTGCTGGGACCTGCAGTCCAGCTGTGGGATCCACTGCTCCCTGCCATCTGGTGCTGGGGAGTTCAGCCATGGGTGTGAAAACGACAGGTAAAGTTAAACACAAGAGCACAAATCTGGAAACAGCCCAGTCCCTCTTAACTGTGTTAGTTGCTCAGCTATGTCTGACTCTTTGTGACTCCATGGACTGTAGCCTGTCAGGCTCCTCTGTCCATGGAGTTCTCTAGGCAAGAACACTGGAGTGGGTTGCCATTCCCTCTTCAGAGGGTCTTCCTGACTCAAGGGTCAAACCCTGGGTTTCCTGCACTGGCAGGTGGATTCTTTACCATCTGAGCCACCAGGGAAGTCCAATGAATAGAAGAAACAGTTATTAAAAATGACCAAATACCTGAAAGTGGGTCATGAACGGATCAGTGATGAGGACGCATCATGAACTAACAATTATAATGAGCCTACTTCTGCATACCCCAGTCCTGAGATGAACAGAGTGGGGAGCAGGGATGGCCGGAGGGCAGAGGAGAGGAGCAGAGCCAAGTGTGGGCACTTCCAGTTTGTGAAAGGTTAGATGAGTCATGTTTCACATGCTCTTCTGTATTCATCCACTAACAGGATGTTTTCTCATCGCTTTGTGAATCTCCAAATCAAAGACACTGTTTGGATACTACTCAATTGCTTTGCTACCATTGTTCTCATACTCTTTTCCTTCCACCTATTTCCTTCCCCAAACACTGAACTTAGCAGGTGAGGTTATCACCAGAGAGCTGTCCAGAGATCTGATCTCCTTCTAGATTTTTCTGCAAAACTGAACAGAAGAAAAGGGTAGGCATTTCGGGGGGAAAGGCTCAGGCCGTCTTCGGTGACTGTGGGTCATTATTCCAGAGGCAGCACTCTCTACACTGTCCTCTGAACTCTCTGACTTCCTGAACTTGCTCATTTTCATCAGACCGTGGTGGGTGGCCAGTGCTCCCAGCAGCAGACACAGTTTACACTGGAAGACTCCACAAGGTTATGGCAGGAACATGAGGCCCTGTGAGGGAATCGACTAAGAAGAGAACGCCAGGCAGTGTTTGAACCTCCCATCAAAGCACCATGAAAAGGCAATGAGACTTTACAGCAGGACAATGCTTGCAATAGGACAAAACATGAAGAATGACAAGTCAAGGTAAAACAGCTGAGATGACTTCCCCACGGAGCATCTCTGATTACAGAGACACAACTCATCCTGCTGTCCCTTTAAAGTCACTCCTGACGTGAGGCGTCTATGTGGGCTCTCAAGGAGTTTCCCAAAACTCCCTGAAGGTGGGGGACAGACCAGAGGAATTACTGGGGGACTGTTCCCAGCACTGATAATGATACATTTCTGAAAGCTGATAATCTGGGCCAGTACATTTGAGCAGGAGCCAGGAAAGTCCAGTCACCGCCCTGGACTGCAGCTACCAAAAGGGTAGGAAAGAGAGAGGAACTGTGCCTTCAGGGGCTAGAAGTCAGCTGGAGCCACAGTGCATACTACAGACAATTGAGTATCTCCATTAACAGGAAAGGTTCATTCCAGTTGGCTCAGAATTGGCTGCTAGTGGCCCGCAGACAGAAAGGTGCAAACAAGGATGCTAGCTTTCTCCTCCATACATTGCCAGGGTTCTCCTCTGGCTGGCACATCTTAACCTATCTCAAGACGGTTCCTACCTAAAGCAGCCACTGCCCATCAGTTTGTACCCGTCATCCCTCTTCTGGATGATGAAGCATGACAAGGGCCTTCCCATGGAAAGTGGACCTAGTCCCAACCTAACTGACCTTGAGATGCCTGACTCTCATGCCTGTGCATCCTCCTAGGACCCAGAGGCTGAGATGAGCACCCTAGCAGCAGCCTGTCCCCATCTATCTCTTGAGCCCTACTTCTTGCCCAGCCTGCACTGACCAGCACCTACTCAACCCTTTCACATGCCTCAATGGGGCTTTGTTTATTTAGTCTTTCTCTTCCAGTTTCCTACCCCATCCACAGTTGTTCTCAATAAAGCCGCAAAAAAAAAAAAACCCACCCCAAATAGACAGATAAACAGAACCTTTGCATCAGCTCTTTCTCTACTTCCTAAATGGTTCCAGACCACCCCTCTATCATCAATACAATTGTTCATTTGTTCATCTGTAATCAGCTCCACTTTTTACATAATTCATATTTATATTCCAAAAAGCTATTGATATTTTTGAAACCTGCCTATTCTTTGAGACTGTAATACCATTTCCAGAAACAGCTCCTGAGGAAATAATAGTGAATGTGTACAAAGTTACAGTTACATGGCTAAATCATGGCATTTTTTATAATAATGAAATGTGGGTAATAACTTTCATTTCCAATAATTAGGGATTAGTTAAGTACATTCTGGCCTGACTTCTTATAATGGAATATTATGCAATAATTATAATGCTACAGCATATTTAATGACTTGGAAAGCTGTCCATTAGAAAAGGAAATTATGGAATTATATGCATATGTAGCTTATAAAAGCATACATATTTAACTCTATATGAAAGTGTACAAAAATACAGTGTTCCTCTGAGTCTTAGAACTGCAGGTCAATGTTTTTAAGTTTCCTTGTACGTTTCAAATTTTCTACAAGCATCTTTTACTTTTTAATAAACTTTTAAATTTAGAATAGGTTTAAATTTACAGAAGAGTTGTGACGATAATACAAAGAGTTCCTTTGTACCCCACACCCAGTTTCCCCTGTTGCTAACATCTTACATTAGGGGGTCCATTTGTCAAAACTAATGAGTCTATATTGATCTATTATTGGGTTTAAGTCCACACTTCATTCAGATTTCCCTAGTTTTAACCTAATGTCTTTTTCTCTTTCAGGATCTATCAATGATATCCCAAAGGTGATGTCAGGTACCATGAAGATAGTGATCATAAGTGATGAAACCTCAAATACCTGCTGAGGTGTTTGCTTTAAGCGAATTAACGAGACACAGGAACTCCTTATTGCACTCCCCTGCCCCACAAGGCTCCAAGGTAAGCTGAGTACTTTTAAAGGCTGGTATTAGACATTTAAAAAGTCTTCCAGAACATGTTCTGCTTATTACAGAAAAATGACCCACTGCCGTTGCTGGCCTGGAATCAGTCCATGAGTCTCCACTGTGCTGTCTGGTTTGGGGAGCTGACTCCTTGACCATATTTGTTCTCCCACAGTGTCTACTATGGGAGACCAAACCAGTCAATCCTAAAGGAAATCAATCCTGAATATTCACTGGAAGGACTAATGCTAAAGCTCCAATACTTTGGTCACCTGATGCAAAGAGCCGACTCATTAGAAAAAACCATGATGCTGGAAAAGATTGAGGGCAGAAGGAGAAGGGGGCGACAGAGGATGAGATGGTTGATGGCATCACCAACTCAATGGACATGCACTTGAGCAAACTCCAGGATATAGTGGATGACAGGGAAGCCTGGCGTGCTGCAGTCCATGGAGTGGCAAAGAGTCGGACATGACTTAGCGACTGAACAACAACAACATAGTGTCTACACAGCCCTGGGACTCTTCTGCAAAAGTGAATAGAAATGTCAGACCATCCTCCTTAGGAAGAATATTTTGAATTGGAACTTTCAAAATATTTTGAATTGGAACTTCCCACAACACAAGCTCTTAAATAATTGGCAAAGGATAGAACAAAATAACAAGCTATGCTTAAAAGGAGTGAAAACAACTGAAAAACACAAACCTTGTTTTATTAAAGGCTGTCTCCCTCTTTAGGATAGAGTCAAAGTCACTTTGTAGCATGTAATGCTGTGCTCTCTTTGCGAAAAGGCCATTTTTTATACAGAAGAAAAAGAGAAGGCTTCAGTAAGCCACTGAGATTCAATGGATCTCAGTGCCTACATTCTGTGGAGTGAGGCAGGCTGAAGATTCATCCATTCCATTAAAGGTATACTAGAAAAAACCCACAGCCATTTCCTTCTGTCAAAACATATTTATATCTTCAAATACAATTTTTTAAAATTCTGGTTAAAATGATCTGAAGGAATGGCTGCAGCTTCTAATTTCCATCTTCCACTCATAATGGAAATGAAGGAACAGAAGGCACCTGTACCTCCATTTCTGAATCAACAAATTTCATTGTAAATTTCAGTGACATACTGAATGAATCCAATTTTGACTTATTTCCCAACGGACGGTGATTCTCAGATAGCTCCCTTTGCCAAAGGCAAAAACAACAACAACAAAAAAGTTGCTTTGCCCACTTGATCCAGGAGTGGATGTGGGATGAGGAATACTTGCTGACACGGCATTTCAAACACTGAATCTCTATGTCTTTTCCCCAAACATCCACACAGAATGCATTGGCATCAGAGGGAATTCTCCTGGGAAATCAATCGTCAATGACAACTTCCCAAAAAGATGTATATATTCAATAAACATGCAGATCTACAATATTTATTTTTAATACTATCTTGAAACTCTCCATGTTCATAGTTTTACCCCACGAAAAGTACATTTAAAAATGAGATACTGAATTTTAAGTCTCCATACTGTATTTCTTGACATGGGCTTTTTTGCCTTTGTGTCAAAACTTACATGAGAAACAAATATCTTCAAAATTTCGCAGGGAAAAAAACATAAGGAGGTATGTCTTCCACCATTTTGTTGGTAATGCAAGTTACAAACCTCCCTTCCCAGGTTTTCTAAGACTGACTCACTGCTTTCTCCATCAGTGCCCTGCCATGGTAAATCAAAAGCAGAAACTGTGTACCCATTTGGAAGGAAAAAGTCTCAAGGCTTTAACCTGCTTCTTCAAGGTAAAACCAAACTTTCTGTGGTATCCCTGGAAATCCAGAGGACCACAAGTTTCTGTGCTATTTCTGTTCTTCATTTTGATGCGAAGTGCTGCTTTATTTATTTTTTTTTAATAGAAACTATGTACATTTTTTATTGTATCTTACATAAGATAGCCACTACAGAAATTTACATAGGTTAGAAGCAAGATGGATGGTTTAGGAAGGCCCAGTCCTGTGGGCTATTTTCTCAGAGGCTATGGGTCAGAGATCATTGAAGGAAGGAGCTTCGGAGTACCCAATAAGGAAGAGAGGTGAGGAAAGGCTAAAATACAGGCTGCTAGACAGAGATGACCAACCACTGGGTCATACAACTGATGTCTTTGAATGGAGAGTTTTTCTGAGCTGTTTGCTGTCTTTTCCAGGGGCTGCTGAAAAAAGGCTGATCTTTCTTTGGTGAGTCTTCAAAATAAGTATCCAGAGCACAGAGCTTGTTTTCTATACTCAAAATCGGGCATATCTAAAGGGTGCAGGACAGACTGCTAGGCTGGGCAGGCTTGCTACAGGAGAGGCACCTGGGGACCGTGTGAATGCCTGGAATGGACAGGCCTTAAGATAGCTCCCCCGAGTTTTCTACCTTCACATTGGGGATGCAAGAAAGGGTCAGAGAACACTCGATCTTCCCAAGATGGTGAACCCTAGTACAGCTCTCAGCTTGTTTTTTCTCTAGAAACTTCCAGTTTCTAGACTTGTAAAAGCAGCTTGACCTATTAACCCACACATGCTGCTGCTGCTGCTAAGTCGCTTCAGTCGTGTCCGACTCTGTGCGACCCCATAGACAGCAGCCCACCAGGCTCCTTCGTCCCTGGGATTCTCCAGGCAAGAACACTGGAGTGGGTTGCCATTTCCTTCTCCAATGCATGAAAGTGAAAAGTGAAAGTGAAGTCGCTCAGTCGTGTCCGACTCTTAACGACCCCATGGACTGCAGCTCACCAGGCTCCTCCATCCAGGGGATTTTCCAGGCAAGAGTACGGGAGTGGGATGCCATTGCCTTCTCCGAACCCACACATGAAGGACACTTAATTCTCTCAGCTCATAGCTCAAGGTTTGCCTTCTCCCTGAAATCCTCCCTCTTCAGTCCATTCAGTCCAGACTGATCTTTTCAAAATATCTTTGACCTCTAAGCCCTTTCAGGTTGAGGAGGACCCTGAAGAGCCCTGGCTGTGTGAATTCCCTCCAGGATATCTATGTCTCTTGAACTCATTGAGTGAAAGGACATTCACTACCTCTTGTGCAGAAATAGACAAAACATGGCTCTGGAGTCCCAGAAAATAAATCTTGCTTGACTTTCACTTACTATTCTTAGATATGTGAAATTAATCTTCATGAATTTGCTCTTTTTTAGGGTAAGTATGCCTAGCCTCTTCATCTGTGATCACACACTACTTACTCATATTGCTCTAACATCTGATCTCCTTAACCAGACCAGAATTTCCTACAGGGTAGGACAGCCTGACAAATGCTTTTTGTATATAATTTGCTGACTATTCTACTAGCTCCAACGGAGAAGGAAATGGCAACCCACTCCAGTATTCTTGCCTGGAGAATCCCATGGACAGAGGAGTCTGGTGGGTTATAGTCCATGGGGTCCCAAAGAGTCAGCCACGACTGAACAAATAAGTGCACACTCTACTAGCCCCAGGAGCTTAGAGTTCATAAAAGAGAGAAAAGAAACTTAGCTGGTTTTGATATTTTACTCTTTATACAATCTTTAATTGCTGCCAGACTTTGACACAGCACAGTGGTTAAGAACATTTTGCTTGGGAGTCTAGTTCCAAGTCCCCAACCTGCCCCTTCCTATCTGTATGATTTTAGTTGAGATACTTAACCTACAAAATAGGAATGATAATAGTTAACTATAAATCTGAGTTGTTATGAGGCTCATAAATAAACTAATGTATTTAATGACCTGAAATACAGGGCTTTCTATGTATTAAACACTCAATAAACCTTTGTTCTCATAGCAATCATCTCTGGGAAATCTCTGATATCTAGAATGCATGCACAGTTCATATTAAACATTCTCACTATTTTATTCTGGAACGCTGGTGGTATTACTTGCCCTATGGAATGCCAATGATTCAGTTCACTATTATGATTTGTTATTTAGCTTTAAACTTCAAATAATTATGCTTCATTCAGCACCTCATGAACTTTTATTTGATGCCCCAAGTAGCACCACCATCATTCTGTCTTATTCTATTCTTGTACTACGTGCTAACTCAGAATTAAAAAAAAAACAAACCAAACTACCGAGAAAAAAATTGAGAAAGACTTGCTTCAGGTCAAGCAACTAGTTCATAGATAAATTTGGATTAAAATACAGGGTTTCCAACTCTTAGTAAAAACATAACTGCCATTTCGTATGTCCAAATAGCCATTAAGCTATCCCTCTACTCCTTAAATCTTCCCCAAAGAGACAGCCAAACACATTCAGTGACAACAGGAAACCTCTTACACCATGTTTGTACACAATTAATATGAAGGGTAGACCCAGTTCATCTAATATCTTCCATGCCCTAAGGGATGCCAGGGCTCAAAGTATGAAAGAACACATTTTGGCTGAAATGAGATTCTACTTCCACAAACTTAGGAGTGCTTGACAGTAGAGCCTCAGTGAAAACTCCGCTAAACTATTGTGCTCAATATACCCCTTGTCTTCCCTTTGGTGATTTGTTTCATAACAGGTTTTTTAGTGTAACCTTTTGTTAAAAGAGAAGTCGTGTGTCTAATTTTTTTCCTCAAAATCAGTGAAACACTGAACCCATTAATCTATTATCACTAGGAACCAAGAAATTTCTTTCTTCTTTTTTTTTTTGCATTATTTTTTTTTAAATAAATTTATTTATTTTAGTTGGGGGCTAATTACTTTACAATATTGTAGTGGTTTTTGCCATACATTGACATGAATCAGCCATGGGTTTACATGTGTTCCCCATCCTGAACCCCCCTCCCACCTCCCTCCCCATCCCATCCCTCTGGGTCATCCCAATGCCCCAGCCCTGAGAATTTGTCTCATGCATCGAACCTGGAATGGTGTTCTGTTTCACATATGATAATATACATGTTTCAATGTTATTGTCCCAGAACGTCCCACCCTCACCTCCCTCAGAGTCCATAAGACTGTTCTATGCATCTGTGTCTCTTATTTTGTCTCGCATATAGGGTTATTGTTACCATCTTTCAAATTCCATATATATGCATTAGTATACTGTATTGGTGTTTTTCTTTCTGGCTTACTTCACTCTGTATAATGGGCTCCAGTTTCATCCATCTCAATAGAACCGATTCAAATGTATTTTTTTAATGGCTGAGTAATATTCCATTGTGTATATGTACCACAGCTTCCTTATCCATTCGTCTGCTGATGGACATCTAGGTTGCCTGTCTCCTGTGTTGAATCTGTTCCTTGTATCTCACTTCCCTCTCTCAGTTATATCCTCTTCTTAAGGAATTTCCTAAGGAAAGGCTTATAATAACTTTTATGCACAGATACCTTTGTGCAATGTGTTAGCTGGGGCTCCAAATAAGGCCTAAAAACAAGTCAGGATAAAAGACGGCCTT
This sequence comes from Okapia johnstoni, assembly GCA_024291935.2. Taxonomy (NCBI): domain Eukaryota; kingdom Metazoa; phylum Chordata; class Mammalia; order Artiodactyla; family Giraffidae; genus Okapia; species Okapia johnstoni. The sequence continues at coordinate 30,896,113 of CM044326.1, forward strand.
CACCAATGGTGGAGTCCTTCTAACAGAAGGACTAAAATCTCCATGCCAAATTAAAAGATAAATTTAGTGAAAAACTATTTCTTTTCTTTTGATATCTGGATTATAAAATTCTAATGTCTTGAACATACACTGTTTCTTCCATCTCATGACCTTTAAGCATGGATTTTCCTCTTCCTGAAGTAGCCTTACTGCCCCTTCATTTTCTGTTAACTCTGAGTCATCCTTCTGAGACAGTTCAAAAGTCATATTCTCTGGATAGCCTTTGCACAACTCCCAAATCAGATCAGGCCCCCTTTATAAATGCCCATGGTTCTTTTCCTAGTACCTACTCTCAATGTATAATTACATATTTCTGAGATTATTTGACTGTGTTCCCCCACCCCCCACCCCCTTTGCACGTTACATCTTTACAACTATAGCACAGTGTCTTTAGCTCACCTAAGGGTTTACAGTGTCTAATGCAATGCAGGCAGTCAATGAATGCTTCATGCATAAATGAGTAAATAGAAAAGAAAGAAAGAGGTAAGTAGACAGAGATAAAGGGAAGGAAAACAAGAAGAGAAGGAGGGAGGGAAGAAGGGAGGACAGGAGGAAGGGAAAAGAAAGAAAATTACTATGTACAAATCCTGAGTTTAGGATTTCTTTTTAAATTAAATCAACCTTGTATTATGTATTTGTGTATCTGTCTGTTCACTTTGCTTTAGAGATTTCACAGGTTGCCAGAGGACTTGGGAAATGGGCCAGATGCTCCTATCCTCTAATGGGAAAATCAGAGAAAGAAAGAAAATATGGGGCTGCATCCTCAGAAGGCGATCCTGATTCTGGGCCAGCCACAACACACCAGAGACAGTCCCTCTTTCCAGAAGAGCCATGCAAGGGACAGGGTCCATTCCAGCGCCACATCACCCTCTGTGAGCATTTGGAGCGGACTGTCAGAGCAGGTGTCTGTCCCTGCACTTGGACTCAGGTGTCGTCCTGACAGCCCTGAGTGGCTCTGCGGCTCCCACATGGCTCCATCTGGCCCGCAGCCCCAAAAGCTGCTGAGCCTCAGAAGCCACCAGGGAGGATAATGAATGTGAGGCTCTCTGCCAAGATTTTACCGAGCAGGGGCTTGGAGGGAATCAGGAGGGAGCTGAATGGACCCTGAACATTCTCAACTATCAATTACTGCAAATAGAACTCCCACAGTCCTGGAAAGGGAGTGAGATGAGCCTCATTTTTCACATCCCACTGCTCTGAAGAGCTCTTTGGGGAGATGTGCAGTAAGGAGCAAGGCCCAGAAACGGTGCTCTCAGCAGCAAGGTGCGCTAGGATCTCAGCCTCCAGGTGATGGTGTAGGGCAGCCTACCGGCTCAGGTGTTGACGGAGATGTTGGCTGTCCCCAGATGGTTAATTATGATCCAATGGCAGAAATATTAATGGAGAAGAAAGAGAACATGACCTTGCACATGATAAAATATAGCTCTAACTACATATATATATATACACACACATATATATGTATATGTGTGTATACATATATGTATTTTTTCAGATTCTTTTCCATTATTTGTCATTGCTGCTGCCGTTGTTGTTCAGTTGTGTTTGACTCTTTACGACCCCATGGACTGCAGCACGCCAGGCTTCCCTGTCCTTCGCAATCTCCCAGAGCTTGCTCAAACTCATGTCCATTGAATCAGTGATGCCATCCAACCATCTCATCCTCTGTCGTCCCCTTCTCCTCCTGCTCTCAATTTTTCCCGCATTGGAATCTTTTCCAATGTGTTGGCTCTTCCCATCAGGTGGCCAAAGTATTGGAGCTTTCCCATTATAAGTTATTACAAGATATTGAGTATAGTTTCCTGTGCCATACACTAGGTCCTTGCTGGTTATTTTATATATAATAATGTGTGTATGTTAATCCCATGCTCCTAAGTTATCCACCTCTCCTTTCCCCTTTGGTAACCCTAAGTTTGAAGAACTTAACCATTCTTAAATCCACTTTGGCATGGCATGGGGAAATGTGTGTGCTCAGTTGTGTCTGACTCTTTGCGACCCCATGGACTGTAGCCCACCAGGCTCCTCTGTCCATGGGATTTTCCGGGCAAGAATACTGGAGTGGGTTGCCATTCCCTCCTCCAGAGGATCTTCCTGACCCAGAGATCAAGCCCACATCTCCTGGGTCTCCTGCACTGCAGGTAGATTCTTTACCACTGAACCACCAGGGAAGCCTGAATTCACTTTACAGATGGAGTAATAAAGGCACACAGAAATTAAGGAATGTGTCCAAGATCACACAGCTAGGATGTGGCAGACCTATAATGAGAACAAAGCCATTTAGCTTCAGCGTCCGTGCTCTGACTTGCCGGGTGTCAGAGATCCTCTGACACTTAGAGGGGTCCTCAAACACTTAGAGTGTCAGAATGAATAGTATATATTGCAACAACAACAAAACCCTATGTATGCACAATGAGGGGTATTTAAGATGGATGTGTGATCTCCAGTTACAACTAAACTCCTGTGAGTAATCACCGACAAAAAATCCTAACAAACGCCAATTGGAGCAGGTAGGGATGCTCACTAGTTCCATACTTCATTCCCCTGGGTTCAAATGGGAATGAAGTATATGCCCTCCCCCACTAATATTTTCCAGAAATTCCAAAGTGAGAGAGTAGACCTCCCTAATGACATTCAATATAAAAACATAAATCTCAGTTAAGGAACAGCTAGCTTTACAGTAAAATCTGGGCTTGCACTTCAATCCATTCATTTCTCTTTTGTGGCAAATGACATCTTACAAAAAGACCATAAAATATAAAATCTTACAAAAACACCATACCATTTGTCTTTTGAACAAATGACATCTCACATAAAAAGACCATATAACGGTAAAATACAAATAAGAATAAAAATCACAGTCAAGGATAATAAAAATATGCATGCAGCATCAAACCAGAGAAAAAGAAAATGATCTATATCTCTATGGTAAAGGCAGCATGGACTGATTAGGTCATGTTGGAGAATTTGGTCTTTACTTCAGAAATTAAGTAGGACTATTATAATTAGGTTTGCATTTGAGAAGTAAAACCTTCCTGGCAGAGGTGAGGACTTCCTGAATGGAAAGGGACAGAAAGACAAAGATCAATTTGGAAAGCATCTTGGTGTTTTACGAGAGAGAAGATGTAGGTCTGAAACAAACAAAGCAAAAATGATGAGAATTTGGTGACTGGCTTAAATGTAAAAGGTGAAAAAGAAAACTAGAAGACCAAGTTCAATTCTAAGGTTTCTAGCTTAGGGAAAGAGATAGAGGGTGATATAGTTAGTCATTCACGGAAGGGAAGCCAGGAGGTGCTGTGTCGTGCCTGGATTCAGGTCAGGTGGAAATATTTAATAGGTAGTCTGGCAGGGTGGAGTGGGCAGAGGACCAGAGACAGTCTAGTTAACTGCAGGAGAAGAACCAGGGCAGGCCTGTCTCCTAGGAACAGGAAGTTAATGTTGGTTGCTGCTGCTGCTGCTGCTAAGTCGCTTCAGTCGTGTCTGACTCTGTGCGACCCTATAGACGGCAGCCCACCAGGCTCCGCCGTCCCTGGGATTCTCCAGGCAAGAATACTGGAGTGGGTTGCCATTTCCTTCTCCAGTGCATAAAAGGGAAAAGGGAAAGTGAAGTCGCTCAGTCGTCTGACTCTTAGCGACCCCATGGACTGTAGCCTACCAGGCTCCTCCGTCCATGGGATTTTCCAGGCAGGAGTACTGGAGTGGGGTGCCATTGCCTTCTCCTAATGTTGGTTAGAAGAGCTCTAAACAGATGCCACGTCACCAAATTCCCAGAGCATGTGGCATTTTCTTTGGACTATATCCATAGTCTGAGAGTTGGCTTTGCCCACATGTGTATGCTTTATGGGGTATTTGTTTTCTCACATCTGACAACTCTGCTCACCTTTGAATAACTTCCCAATAGGCCAGTGGGGCAGGGGCCCCCCTCCTCCAGCCTAAGGAACTATTGCATTGTGCTACAAAATGGCAGCTACCAAGCAGAAGGAGAATATAGCTTCCTGCTTGCATAACTTTCTTGAAACTTTAAAAGCTCCCTTTCTAAAGCTACTCTTTTATTTTTTTTTCAAACTGATGCTCATGAAATTTTCTCCAGCTCCTTCTATCTCATACGCCAGTAACTTTATGATGTTTGTTTTGAGCCTACCTGGCAATTTTTCTCTGTCTCTCAGGTATTAGTTCTGACCTCTAAAATAAGATTCTAAGTAAATAATGCCAAGTCAATATCTATTTTCATCTCAATCCCAACCACTGTCAATATGTTACGCACCTTTGATGCCTCCAATAAATGCTTTCCTCACTGAAATCAGTCTAATTTATAGTTGGTCAACATAGTGGCATTTTCCAATATCAACAGCAAAGGGGCAAGATACAGGACATAAAAGTGTCCAGATTCTTTCTTTCTGAAATGGCCATTTGATTGACTACAGTCATGCAACTAATTTAAGAAGTCATGGGGAATTCCCTCATGTTATGCTCTTTACCCCCTTTCTATCTGTCCCATTAAGAGTCATTATAAGTGATTTCAGTGTAATGGGCTTATATCTCCTACAGACTGCTGTCCTTTCTCTCTGACTTAAATCACAGCCTGGGCACACTGCATCTGTGCTCAGGGAAAGTGCTCTCGAAGCCTTCCTTCTCTTTTCTAAAGAGCTGTAGTAGCATCCAGGCACTCCCAGTGGTGTGTCCTTGTATTGGGCAAGCTGCCCATGTGCCAGATGATGTCTCATAGCAGTCCAGATACACACAGAATTGAAGTTATACTCATTCACACACTACACAAAGATAGAATTGAAAAAATAAAAATTCTATCAAATGCACAAGAGATAAGGCACTGTTCCAACTACAATAGTAAGTTAAGACACTGAGAACTTTAAAAGTGGCAGCTGGAGCAGTGACAGAATGTGGGCTCTGGAGTCAGGTCACGTGGGCTGACATTCCTGCCCCACTTCTCATTAGCTGTGTTACCATGGACACACTTGCCTAACCTCTCTGGGCGCGTGGGTCCTCACTAGTAAATGAGGCAGTGGATATATTTCCTTTCAGGGCTGTCTTGAGCATTAAATGAGATAATTTATGTAAAGTGATTAAGACAGTTCCAGAACACAGAACTACAGAACTCACTGAACACCAGTTACATTAATGTTTATGTTTATCAACATTATTCTTATCACAAACCAAAAGAGAAGAGTCTGGGTATCTTTGGTAGGCTGTCTCCAACGTCAGAAATGCAAATGCAGGACGGGCAAGAGAGCTTCTGAAATGACTGTCTTCAGCAGAGGATGTCACAGATGAATTCTTCAGCCCTTCAAGTTCAAAATCCAGAAACCTCAGATTAACTTCCTGACAACCTGCTGGCACTTTTTAGCTGGTTTTGCATTGGCCATGGCTGTTTCCCACACTTTGATGATCCTAAAGGCATGACTGACTCCAGTTTTGCTCTACCAAGGAATTGCCTATATAGTTGTTACTAGACACTATCCCCTAATCACTGTCATCTGTTATAGGTTTAATTTCCAATGGAGTTATGCAAAGGAGAATAGATAAGAAAAACCAAGGCAGCACTTGTATGTGGACTGATGTTAAGGGCACAGTGTGGTTTTAGGTTCTGATTCTGGAGTCCTGGGGCAGCTGCTTCTTTTTTTCCTTATTTAATTTTTGGCTATGCTGCATCTTTGTTGCGGCACAGGCTTTTCTCTGGTTTTGGTGATTGGGGGCTATTCTCCACTTGCGGTGCATGGGCTTCTCACTGTCATGGCTTCTCATTGCGGAGCATGGGCTCTAGGGCACGTGAACTCAGTAGTTACGGCTCCTCGGTTTAGTTGCTCCGTGGCATGTGGGATCTTCCTGGATCAGGGATCAAACCCTGTCTCTTTCATTGGCAGGAGGATTCTTTACCACTGAGCCACCAGGGAAGCCCCTGGGGCAGCTTCTTATTTCAAGAACAGAATCCACTGTCAACCTCCTCACAGTCAAGGAGATTAAATAGAGCCACTTAAAGTATTAGAGGGGCTTCACAGGTGGTTTAGAGGCTTGTGTGTGTGTTAGTCACTCAGTCGTGTCTGACTCTTTGCGACCCCGTGGACTGTAGCCCACCAGTCTCCTCTGTTCATGGAATTCTCCAGGCAAGAATCCTGGAGTGGGTAGCCATTCCCTTCTCCAGGGGAATCTTCCCAAACCAGGGATCGAACAAGGGTCTCCCACATTGTAGGCAAGTAGATTCTTTACTGTCTGAGTGATCTGGAAAGCCCCAAGAGGCTTATTAATATTCAGTTACCTGGATCCCATTCAAACCTGCTGAAAAAGAATCTCCTAGGAGAAGGGGGAACCCAGGAATTTGTGTTATAACAAGCAGGATTTCATGACATAAGGTTCAAGAACCACTATTCTAGGGCTTCATAGTTGAGTAGAGAACACACACATACAAGCTAGTCTAATGCCAGGCAATCTTTGCTAGATGCCATAATAAAGACAAGGAGTACAGAGTCTGAAGAAAAGAGAGTGTCATCCCAAACAGGGAAATCTAGGAGGACTTCCTGGAGGGAAGCTTGTGTAGCAGTGAGGATGAACAGCAAAAAAAGAACTGGGCTGGGAATAAGGAGCAGTGGAACACAAGTATGTCACCAGAAGAGGGAATCAGCTAAACAGGGCCCCCAGGAGTAAGTCTGGAATTTGTTGGCGCAGATAAGTACAGCTGGGGCCCAAGTGAGTGGCTTGTGGGGAGGGGGTTACTGGATGAGAGACAGGATGGGAGGTCTTTCAACAATGCTGGATGGGACCTGGGTTTCAGTGTCTCTCCAGGAACGGCTGTGGACAGCTTCTGCAGAGGGGTCATGAGCGGATCTGAGCTTTGAGAAGTTGAGCCTGGTCTGGTGAAACAAAGGGTAACTCAGACCCATAATCCCTTATCCATTTTCCAAAATCCAAAAAGCCTTGGAAACAAAAAGATGATTTTGTACTTCAATTGATGGAAAAGCTGCCACAAAGTGAAGTGGGGTTACCTATAGCCATTATTTATCCAGTTGACTATGAATCTTTATGAATCCTGTTGCAAAAATATTAATGTTTCATTAGGGGTGCTGCCCCCAAGCCCCATTTGGGGATATCATAATATTTAGTTAATATACTATGTATAATTTCAAAATATATCTGGGAATAAGGTTTTGATAAAGAACCACAGACCTTTATGGGCTTCCCTTGTAGCTCAACTGGTAAAGAATCTGCCTGCAATGCAGGAGATCCCAGTTCGATTCCTGGGTTGGGAAGATTCCCTGGAGAGGGGATAGGCTACCCATTCCAGTATTCTTGGGCTTCTTCGGTGGCTCAGACAGTAAAGAATCACCTGCAACACGGGAGATCTGGGTTCAGTCCCTGGGTTGGGAAGATCCCTTGGAAGAGGGCATGGCAATCCACTCCAGTACTCTTGCCTGGAGAATCCCCATGAACAGAGGAGCCTGGCTGGCTACAGTCCATGGGGTCGCAAAGAGTCGGACATGACTGAGCGACTAAGCACAGCACAGCAAAGCATGGACCTTTACAAACAATGGGAGGTGTACTGCCTGTGATGCTAAGAAACCAAGGAAACCTTTTAAGAGGCGATAGAGAAGCGTGAATAATCAGTGCCATCTTTCCTGGCAACCAATTTTCCAGGACCACTTAACTGATGTGGAGGTCTGCGTAAAAGGAAACGTGTCTTTGGAATAGAGCTTCCCAGGTGGCTCAGTGGTCAAGAATCCACCTGTCAGTGCAGGAGACACAGGAGACAAAGGTTCGATTTCCGGGTTGGGAAGATTCCCCTGAAGGAGGAAATGGCAACCTGCCCCAGGATTCTTGCCTGGGGAATCCCATGGACGGAGGAGGCTGGCGGGCTACAGAGTTGGTCACAAAGAGTTGGATAGGACTGAGCACACAGGTATGCTTTTGGACAATCTGACACTTAAAATTCCTCCTCATTATTCTTATCAGTCCTTACCTCCCTATCTCTCCAAGCATAAACAAGCAAAGCCTAGGATGCTGCAAATTGAAAAACAGATGGTGAACCAACATAGACAGAGGTCACTTCACCTTTACACATGTATACATGTGTGTCTCTTTACCTCAAACTCAGCAATCTCAAGGCTGCAGAGCTTCTTAGAAATCATTTAGTTCAACTCGCTCATTTCCCAGATGAGGAAAATGATGCCACAGCAGGTTGTCATTTGCTAGATCACTCACATCAGAGGTTTGCTCAGAGTTTACTGAATATCGCAAGTTTCCATCTCTGACCACAGTCTCTTCTAGAGCAAGGAGTCCGTCTACTGTGACTAGACACTGCCTTAAATAGAGGAGTATTTAACAAATACTCCTTGACAGTGATCCTCATTAGTATAACTGCACCACCAGGGAATATTACTGAAACTACAGGCTTTTCTAACCAAGGACCAGAATGTCAAGGGATTTAGGTTTAAGTTTAGGCAATAACAATGGCTCATCTGAAAAAGAAAACTAAGGAAATAATCAAAAGTGTTTTTTTTTCCTTTAAAAGCATTAAGTTTCTATAACAGCATTAAGTGTTAGATAAAGATAGATAGATGCACATACAAACTCTTAGAAAAACCAGGACATAGAACTAGAATAATTGCCTAAACTCCACAAAATGAAGAGTTTCTAAGCTTAGAAACTACAGAAGAAATGACAATAGAAAAGATAACTGTCTACATTGTCATCTATTTTTGTATGGTTTTGAAAGATAATCACCAAAACACAAGGCAAAAATACAAGAGGAAATATTCTTAGCAAATATTTCTTATATAGGCTGCATTCTTTTCTTTAAAAGAACCCACACAAATTAGTGGGAAAAATACCAACATTCATAAAACAGATGTTTCCTAAAAAAGCAAATACCTTCACTAAGCAAACCCACGACCAAATGTTTAGGCACTGAACAGTGAAACACAAATAAAAACAGCAGTACTACAAAAGTTGCCTACAAATTGGCACTGATCAGAAAAATGATAATAACCAAATGCTGGTGGAATATGATGAAACAGACATCACATATTACTATTAGCAACAATTCTGGAAAGTTACTCGGCAAACTCCAGTTCTTCAAAATATTCATATCCTTTGGAAACCTAGCCTAAAAAAATAATAAAATCTGTAAACTCAACCTTGAACATGATATTTACTGCACCATTATTTATGGGGCAGAAAAATCATAAACAACCATGATACACAACAATCTGGCAAAAGATAAATAAATCATGAAGTATCTATTCAAAATGATTATGCAACCAGTGAGATGTTGTTTAATTAACAGGAAAATGCTTATCACTGTGATTAATGAAAAGATTAGGAATCAAAATGGTTTATAAAGAATGACTGTAACTTGGAAAATAAATGATATTAACCTATGAATAGAAAAAATCAAAGCTTGATTGGAAATTTAAAAAAATGATTATATCTGGGTGGTGAGCATGTAAGTCATTTAATTATTTTCTTATTAATTTGTATTTTCCAAAATATCTTTGGATATTTTGTATAATTTGACTTGGAAATTTATTTCAACTAAATTAAAGCACTGTATTAAATAAAAAGCCAATACTGATTTGTTTTCCTTCATATCCCAGTAAGAATGTCAAAAGATACTTCTTAGGAAATGATTTTAGAAAAAAATATTTTTAGGAAATGATTTTTGAAAGTTCAAATTAGCATAGCTAATACAGAGATATCTTACTTAACCCTTAAGAGAAACTGCTCTGTGCCAGGAAGAATCTGAATTGCTTTCCTGCCTCACTGAATCATGGTAACAAACTGGTGAGAGGGGGTGTTATAATTATCACTATCTTACAAAAGGCACTGAGAAAATGGGTAACTTACTCAGATGTCACACATCTAACTAAGAATTCTGAGTGATGCTCTTAAACACATACTATGCAGCCACCTATTGACCTCTGACCTGAGAAGAGGTCCTTGGATATCATTAGAACCAACTCTTATAAAGAAAGAAGTACAGAGTATTTAAGTAACTTGCCATGCAGCAAATTACCCAACAGGCAAACAGAGCATTTTACTTTGGCCACCTGATGCGGAGAGCCAATTCACTGAAAAAGACACTGATGCTGGGAAAGACTGAAGGCAGGAGGAGAAGGGGGCAACAGAGGATGAGATGGTCAGATGGCATCACTGACTCAATGGACATAAATCTGAGTAAACTCAGGGAGATAGTGAAGGACAGGGAAGCCTGGCGTGCCGCAGTTGATGGGGTCACAAAGAGTCGGACACACATGACTGAGCAACTGAACAACAACAAATCAGAGCACTATGTTTCACAGATTGTAATTTACAAACTGCAAGAAAGGTTAGTGCATCTGCTCAATTTTGTTTCTAATATAAAAATTTTCTTTTTGCATATTTTAGTATCTATATTAAGACATATTTCCCTGAAGTCCTAAGGTTAGAACATCTCAAGTTCTTTCCTCTCAGTTCTATTGGAGAGCTACATTTCAAACCTGGTGGGATAATACTGTCAGGGAAATGCCTTTATTAAAGCACATACTGGGTGTGGTACCACCCCAGGGTCTGTAGAAGAGACTCCAACCGAACTCTGAGCTATAGGAGAGCTGCAGAAGAGTCAAAACAAAATTTGCCAACAGCAAGAAAGAAACTCTGAGTTTGCGGATTTTCTAATCTATCATGAAGTCCAAAATCAACTCCAGGTCTTCCTCCTCGCATCTGATACAGATTAAGAGAGTCAGACCCCTGTTGGGAGAGCTCTGCACCGAATAACTGGGCCAACTGACAAGAGAAACTTTTGTAAAATTGTTCCCTTGAGCTACTGTGGCTTAGTCATGCCTAATTTTTCCAGTGTGCTATTTAGAGATTTCTGGACCTGTCTTCATGGGATCGAACGAGGAAAAGAATGAAGTTCATACCGGACTCTGAAAATGACAGGATTCGACGACGTTACCATAAAATCATGAAAATGAATCATCTCCCCATCCAGTCCTGAAGCGTCAGCCCGGCCTATGAGGCAAGCATATTGTATGTCTTCTTAAAGGAACCAGGACTCCCCACTGCCTTGCTTTCACTAAATATCAGAAATAAATGGTGACCAGCAACACCTAAAGCAGAGATGAAGGCAATAAAGATCGGGATGTCTGCTTAATTGGGAGAAGAAGGAGCAATTCTGCTTGTGGCAGCATGAACTGTATTATCCCAGGACAGACTGAGTCTTGAAATTTATAACTTAAAGCAAAACATTTATGTTTAAAAGCCAAATCTCAAAACTGAGAATCTAATTACTAGTCTTATTTTAAATAAATAGAGGAAAAATAATGTATTTAATTGGCTTGTATAGGTTTTTTGTTTTTGTTTGCTTTTGGCTTTGTTCCTATTAAAAAGATTAAGTATAGAGTACATTATCATTTTCTTTCATTATGTTTTCTACAATTAAGTTTCTCAAATCCAGTCTGATGCAAACAACTATTTAAGATCATTTAGACATATATTTCTTTTAGATTTAAAAGAAAAAGAATCCCACAACATGCCCACCATGATGTCATGCATGTATCAATGAATGAGCTGATAAATAAATAAGACTGGCAAACCATGTGAAGGCTAGGATTTGGAACAACGAAAATATTTACAGCTCTCCAAGTGGAGTATAAAGTGTTACAACCACTTGGAAAATTGTTGGCAGTTTCTGATACAATTAAGCACAACATTCCTATGACCCAGCAATTCCACTCCAAGCTGTGTACCCAAGAGAAATGAGCTCACATCAAAGACTGAGAATGGAATGTACAAAGCAACTTTATTCAAAATGATCAAAAACTGGAAGCAACCCAAATGCACATCAGTGAGAGAATGAATAAACACAGTAGTGCGTATCTATGCACACGTATCTCTACATCTCAGCAGTAGAAAGGTACTACATACAACACAAGCAACAACGTGGATTATTCTAAAAAGCATACTAAACAAAAGAAACCAGACCTAACAGAGTGAACCCACATTGTATGATTCCACTTATATGAAATTCATCAACAGGCAAAACTAATCTATGGTGAGAAGAGCCAGAATAGTGGTTACATCTGAAGACTGAGGCCTTTGCCTGGAAAGGGGAACAAAGGAGCTTTCTGAGATGCCAAAAATGTGTTCTATATCTCAGTCTGGTGGGTATTCAAATGGGTGTTCACATGTGTAAAATGTCACTAAGCAGTATACTTGCATGTATGCATTTCACTGCACATGTGTAATCTCTCGGTAAAATAATGAACAACACTGAAGACATTGGTTTTCTTCATTAATGAAAGATTCTATAAATTCTATAGTACTTTCCAATTTTCAAAAGTTTCACATATGTGATTCTTTTTATCTTTTACCCTGATACTTGTCCCTCCCCTCGCCCCCACCACTGATAATCATTAGTTTGTCCTTCATATTTGTGAGTCTACTTCTTTTTGTTTTATTCCCTAGCTTGTTGTATTTTTTATATTCCACATATAAGTGATATATAGCATCTGTCTTTCTCTGTATGACTTATTTCACTTAGCATAATGCCCTCCAAGTCCACCCATGTTACAGTAAATAGCAAAATGTCAGTCTTTTTTATGGGTGAGTAGATGACAAGAGTGAACATTGACATTCTAGGAATCAGTGAACTAAGATGGACTGGAATGGGTGAATTTAACTCAGATGACCATTATATCTACTACCATGGGCAGGAATCCCTTAGAAGAAATGGAGTAGCCATCATAGTCAACAAAAGAGTCTGAGCTGCAGTACTTGGATGCAATCTCAAAAATGACAGAATGATCTCTGTTTGTTGCCAAGGCAAACCATTCAATATCACGGTAATTCAAATCTATTCCCCGACCAGTAATGCCGAAGAAGCTGAAGTTGAACAGCTCTATGAAGACCTAGAAGACCTTCTAGAACTAACATCCAAAAAAGATGTCCTTTTCATTATAGGGGACTGGAACGCAAAAGTAGGAAGTCAAGAAACACCTGGAGTAACAGGCAAATTTGGCCTTGGAGTACAGAATGAAGCAGGGCAAAGGCTAACAGAGTTCTGCCAAGAGAACGCACCAGTCATAGCAAACACCCTCTTCCAACAACACAAGAGAAGACTACACATGGACATCACCAGATGGTCAACACCGAAATCAGATTGATTATATTCTTTGCAGCCAAAGATGGAGAAGCTCTATACAGTCAGCAAAAACAAGACCGGGAGCTGACTGTGGCTCGGATCATGAACTCCTTATTGCCAAATTCAGACTGAAATTGAAGAAAGTGGAGAAAACCACTAGACCATTCAGGTATGATCTAAATCAAATCCCTTATGATTATACAGTGGAAGTGACAAATAGATTTAAGGGACTATATCTGATAGACAGAGTGCCTGATGAACTATGGATGGAGGTTTGTGACATTGTACAGAAGACAGGAATCAAGATCATCCCCAAGAAAAAGAAATGCAAAAAAGCAAAATGGCTGTCTGAGGATGGCTTACAAATAGCTGTGAAAAGACGGGAAGCGAAAAGCAAAGGAGAAAAGGAAAGATATACCCATTTGAATGAAGAGTTCCAAAGAATAGCAAGGAGAGATAAGAAAGCCTTCCTCAGCTATCAATGCAAAGAAATAGAGGAAAACAATAGAATGGGAAAGACTAGAGATCTCTTCAAGAAAATTAGAGATACCAAGGGAACATTTCATGCAAAGATGGGCTCAATAAAGGACAGAAATGGTAGGGACCTAACAGAAGCAGAAGATATTAAGAAGAGGTGGCAAGAATACACAGAAGAACTGTACAAAATAAATCTTCATGACCCAGATAATCACAATTGTATGATCACTCACCTAGAGCCAGACATCCTGGAATCTGAAGTCAAGTAGGCCTTAGAAAGCATCACTATGAACAAAGCTAGTGAGGTGATGGAATTCCAGTTGAGCTATTTCAAATTCTGAAAGATTACGCCGTTTAAGTGCTGCACTCAGTATGGCAGAAAATTTGGAAAACTCAGCAGTGGCCACAGGACTGGAAAAGGTCAGTTTTCATTCCAATCCCAAAGAAAGGCAATGCCAAAGAATGCTCAAACTACCACACAATTTCACTCATCTCACACGCTAGTAAAGTAATGGTTAAGATTCTCCAAGCCAGGCTTCAGCAATATGTGAACCGTGAACTTCCAGATGTTCAAGCTGGTTTTGGAAAAGGCAGAGGAACCAGAGATCAAATTGCCAACATCTGCTGGATCATCGAAAAACCAAGAGAGTTCCAGAAAAACATCTACCTCTGCTTTATTGACTATGCCAAAGCCTTTGACTGTGTGGATCACCATAAACTGTGGAAAATTTTGAAAGAGATGGGAATACCAGACCATCTGACCTGTCTCTTGAGAAACCTGTATGCAGGTCAGGAAGCAACAGTTAGAACTGGACATGGAACAACAGACTGGTTCCAAATAGGAAAAGGAGTACGTCAAGGCTGTATATTGTCACCCTGCTTATTTAACTTGCATGCAGAGTACCTCATGAGAAATGCTGGGCTGGAGGAAGCACAAGCTGGAATCAAGATTGCCAGGAGAAATATCAATAACCTCAGATATGCAGATGACACCACCCTTATGGCAGAAAGTGAAGAAGAACTAAAGAGCCTTTTGATGAAAGTGAAAGAGGAGAGTGAAGAAGTTGGCTTAAAGCTCAACATTCAGAAAACTAAGATCATGGCATCTGGTCCCATCACTTCATGGCAAATAGATGGGCAAACAGTGGAAACAGTGGCTGACTTTATTTTTCTAGGCTCTAAAATCACTGCAGATGGTGATTGCAGCAATGAAATTAAAAGATGCTTACTCCTTGGAAGGAAAGTTATGACCAACCTAGACAGCATATTAAAAAGCAGAGACATTACTTTGCCAACAAAGGTCTGTCTAGTCAAGGCTATGGTTTTTCCAGTGGTCATGTATGGATGTGAGAGTTGGACTATAAAGAAAGCTGAATGCTGAAGAATTGATGCTTTTGAACTGTGGTGTTGGAGAAGACTCTTGAGAGTCCCTTGGACTGCAAGGAGATCCAACCAGTCCATCCTAAAGGAGATCAGTCCTGGGTGTTCATTGGAAGGACGGATGTTGAAGCTGAAACTCCAATACTTTGGCCACCTGATGCGAAGAGCTGACTCATTGGAAAAGACCCTGATGCTGGAAAGGATTGGGGGCAGGAGGAGAAGGGGACGACAGAGGATGAGATGGTTGGATGGCATCATCGACTCGATGGACGTGGGTTTGGGTGGTCTCTGGGAGTTGGTGATGGACAGGGAGGCCTGACACGCTGCGGTTCATGGGGGCGCAAAGAGTCGGACACAACTGAGTGACTGAACTGAGATGTACAGTATATGTACATCTTCTGTATCCATTCATCGGTTGATGCACACTTAGGTTCCTTCCATAACTTGGCAGTAAATGATACCGCTATGAACATTGGGGTACATGGATCTTTTAGAATTAGTGCCTTTGTTTTTTTGTATATATACCCAAGAAAGGGATTGTTGGGTGACATAGTACTTCTATTTTTAGTTTTTTGAGAAGCCCCCATACTGTTCTCCACAGTTGCTGCACTAATTCACAGCCCCAACAACAGTGAAGGAGAGTTCCCTTTTCTCCAAATCCTGGTCAGCAGTTGTTATTTGTGTTCATTTTGATGACAGGCTTTCTGACAGGTGTGAGGTGATATCTCATTGTGATTCTGATTTGCATTTCCCTGATGAGTAGCAATGCTGAGCATCTTTTCATATGCCATCTGCATGCCCTCTTTTGCCCATTTTTTAAAGAAGTTGTTTTGATGCTGAGTTGTACGAGCTGTTTACATATATTGCATATTAACCCCATATTGGTCGTATCATTAGCAAGCATCTGCTCCCATTCAATTGGTTGTCTTTTTGTTTTGCTGATGGTTTCCTAAGCTTTGCAAAAGCTTTTAAGTTTATTTAGGTCTCATTTGTTTATTTTTGTTTTTATTTCCTTTGCTTTGGGGGACAGATTCAAAAAAATATTTTTTAACATTAAATAATTTGATATTTGTGCATCCAAAAGCTGAAAATCTGATTATAGGTAAGAAATACCTTTTTTTTTTTTTTGGCTAATGAAAGGGTAACACTTTAGCTTCAAGAATGTCCACTGTAAAATTGCTTTTTATAAGTAAAAATTAGAAAAACAAATCTGAGTGTCCAATGATAGGGTTTTGGTTATGGGTACCTTTATGTGTTAGAATACTATACCTGATGTAAATAAAAATGTTACCATAATATATGCCACAGACAAGGAAAGATAAAATCTAGCAAAAACAAAAGCTAGGTATAACAACATTTATGGTCCCTTTTGTAACTCATCCAGCCCAGCATTCCTCATGATGTGCTCAGTGTATAGATTAAACAAACAGGGTGACAGCAGACAGCCCGGCCATACTCCTTTCTCAATCCTGAATCAATCAGTTGTTCCATACAGGGTTCTAACTACATGAGTTACAACCTGGAATCAAGATAGGCGGGGGAAACGTCAACAGCCCCAGATATGCAGATGATACCACTCTAATGGCAGAAAGCAAAGAGGAACTAAAGAGCTTCTTGATGAAGGTGAAGGAGGACAGCGAAAGAACCAGCTTAAAACTAAATATAAAAAAAACTAAGATCATGACATTTGGCCCCACTACTTCATGGCAAATAGAGGGGGAAAAGGTAGAAGCAGTGACAGATTTCCTCTTTGGGGGCTCTAAAATCACTGCATATGGTGACTGCAGTCATGACATCAGAAGATGTTTGCTTCTTGGCAGGAAAGCTATGACAAACCTAGACAGTGTGTTGCAAAGCAGAGACATTACCAACAAAGGTCTGTATAGTCAAGGCTATGGTCTTCCCTAGTGGTCACGTAGGGTTATAAGAGCTGCACCGTGAAGAAGGTGGAGCATTGAAGAATTGATGCCTTCAACTTGTGGTGCTGGGGAAGACTCCTGAGAGTCCCTTGGACAGCAAGCAGATAAAACCAGTTAATATTAAGGGAAGTCAACTCTGAATACTCTTTGGAAGGACTGATGCTGAAGCTGAAACTCCAGTATTTCGGTCATCTGATGTGAACAGCTGACTCATTGGAAAAGTCCCTGATATTGGGAAAGATTGAGGGCAAAAGGAGAAGAGGGAGTCAGAGGATGAGATGGCTGGATGGCATCACCGATGCAATGGACATGACTTTGGGCAAACTTCCGGAGATGGTGAGGGACAGGGAGGCCTGGCATGCTGCAGTCCATGGGGTTGCAAAGGGTCAGACACGACCGGGTGACTGACAACAACAACACGGTCCCTTTTGTACAGGTATGTTTGCTGAAAAAGTAATGTTGAATATAACAGGCTTTATCTTTAGGTGACATCATTTTTCAAGTCAGAAAATATCAAGACATAGTCTGTAAGAATGATTGTAAAGTAATAATAAAATTAGACACTGTATTTATTTTTAAAAAGTGTAAAGAGCTAAATAGAATCAGTCTTGAGGAAAGCAAGAAAGCAGCAAGGCACTGGCTGCAGAAGGAGTCCACTGTGGCTGCTTCACTAACCACTTAATTTTCCTCACTTACAGATTTAAAGTAGCAGGATCTTTTTTTGATCAAAATCTGAACAAGATCCCCTATACATAATACAGGTAAGAGCAGGGGTGGATGGTGGGCACACACACGCTCATAAAACCCTTCTACCTACTCCCCACCTCCAAACAGGTAAGAACAGACTTGCTCTGGAGGAGGAGGGGAAGGATGCTGGTCTCAGGAATCATGCTTTGCTACACCCCGACGTATCTTCAAGTCCCAAATGACACAGTGTGAAAACCAGCATTCTATGCTAAGTCGCTTCAGTCGTGTCTGACTCTGTGCGACCCCATCGACGGCAGCCCAACAGGCTCCCCCGTCCCTGGGATTCTCCAGGCAAGAACACTGGAGTGGGTTGCCATTTATGACACAAATTCAAACTTCAAGTGTTAAATGTTCCATACCTTAAATCTAACTTGAAGGTTTCTTTCCTCCTTCACCTATGAATACGATCTTATATAAACGTTTTTTGGGGCAAGACTGGCCTAGTTACTGATACCAAGGATGCTTTGTATATCCCCGATTCCCTCTTTACCCCAAGGCTCCAGCGCCCACCCTTTACTATATTACTGCTCATCCTTGAAGGCTCAGCTAAATATCCACACCTCCTGGTATAACTTTCTAAGTAACACCAACCTGGTGGGAACTCTCTTTCCCAGAAAGATCACTATTCTATAGTGAAACAGCCATTCACTTGGCCAATTAAATTAAAAATTCTCCATTAGTTATCTATTGCTGCTAATGTAATAAATAACCATTCACTTAAGCGTCTGAAAACAACACAATCTTATTACCTTACTGTTGGTTAAAAGTCTGCCATTGGGCCAAAATCAAGGTGTTGGCTTTCCTTCTAGACGATGTTTCCCTGCCTTTTCCAGCTTCAAGAGGCAACCCATATTCTTTGGCTCATGGGTCCTCGTCTCCATTTTCAAAGCCAGAAATGGTTCTTCACTTTTAGGGAATATGACTAGGTTGGACCTACCTACATAATTGAATAACCTCCGCATCTCAAGGTCTTTAACTTTAGTGACATCTGCCAAGTCCTTCTTGCCATATAAAGTCACACAGTCATAGGTTCTGATGACGAGGGTTTGGACATCTTCAGTGGGGCCTACCACAAATGCTTCTCTAAGCATCCCAAGAGTGAGGACCACTTTGCTATGTTTTGGGTCACTTTACAGTGCTCTAGATGGCTGACAACTGATTATCAAATATTCGTTAAAATCTTTTGGTAAAGTACTGATTACCTACACTACTTGTCTACTCCCAGTTAGTCTTGGGGGAGTCTTGGTTGAGTTCAATCAGGCCTTTTTTCCAATCAAGGGAGAAAAATACGAGGAAATTAATCAAGAGATAAGATGTGGTAATATCTCCCAAGGTGAGGGAGCTTGATGAGAAAGGTATAGCCGAGTTTATGGAGATGATTGCTTCCTTTAGACCTCTTTCTGTTTGTAAATAATTCCATGGGCTCTTTGTATAAATACCCAGGATTGTGGCAGGTCTAAATTCAACCAGATCCACCCTAGAATTTCCACCAAAGATCACACTGAGCTAAGCAAAGGAATTCATAATTTACTTAACTCTGAATAGCTTTTGCATTTAATTTGAATTCCAGTGTATCTCTGAAAGATATCTAACAACAACATTGAAAAGTAGCTTCCAGCAAGCAAACTTGTAAACATTTTATCAGAGGTTAAAAAAAATGTTTTATTAACCAAGGTTTTTAAAAATTGAACTTCTCTGAATTATCACATGTGCAGAGCGGTCTTCCTCTAAGATTTCCAGATCTGTTAGAGCTCTCACTTTTGGCATTTGCACTTGATATTTGGTTCTTCTTGGCTTTTGGTGTTTTGTTGAAACACGGTTGATCATGGATTGGACAACCTGCTCAGAGACTCAAGGTAACACAGGCACACTTTGGTACTTGGGCTCCTGTCTAAAAACTCTCCTCTAACTGCGCAAGTGCCTGGGCAGTGTTTCTCCAGTGGTCCTTGACACATTGCTTTATATTATGCTTATTTAACTTTACACTTTATCTCCTATACTATTTAACTTGAGAATAGAATTTTCATCTTGATTTTCTGTACAGTCTATTAGAGAAAGTTGTCTATAAATACATTTTTCCTCCAGTTTTATCAGAATGCAATTAACATATAGTACTGTATAAGGTGTACAGCATGATGCTTTGATTTCATACATTGTGAAATGATTATCACAATGTTTAGGGACCATCCATCATCTCATATAGATACAAAATTAAAAGAAATAGAAACAATCTTTTTCCTTGTGATGAGAACTCTCAGGATTTACTTTTAACAACTTGCAAATATAACATATGGAAATGTTACTCACATTTAGCATATTATACATCACATCCCTGGCGCTTATTTATAACTGAAATTTATACCTTTTAATCACCTTCCGCCAATTTCTCCTTTCCCTACTCCCTGCCTCTGGTAACCACAAATCTGGTTTCTTTTTCTGAGTTTGTTTTTTAAGTATAATTGACCTACACTATGCTAGTTCCTGGTATACCACATAGTGATTCAATATTTCTATACATTTCAAAATGATCACCATGATAAATCTAGTTACCATCTGTCACCATCCAAAGATATCATAATTACGGACTATATTTTCTATACTATACATTTCATACCTGTGATTCATCTATTTTGTAACTCAAAGCTTATACCTCAGTCTCCCTGACTTATTTCTCCCCCCACCTACCCTCTTAAGTTCTCTATAAACATTGGAGTGATGTGTCACAACCAGTACATCAATGAAACTCCAAAATCTAATATGCTTAAAAGTTCAGTCAGAGATGACCAGAACAACCAATGTGAAATCC
Source organism: Okapia johnstoni (assembly GCA_024291935.2). Lineage (NCBI taxonomy): Eukaryota > Metazoa > Chordata > Mammalia > Artiodactyla > Giraffidae > Okapia > Okapia johnstoni. The sequence continues at coordinate 30,916,607 of CM044326.1, forward strand.
CTCTTTTGTGAAAAAGAAAACCTACACAATAAGAATGCTTTGTTATCTGCACCTTACAGATACAACACAGAGGGTGAAAAAAGAACATGAACTTCAAAGTTAAAAACCCAAGTTTAAAGCAAAGCTTCACCATTCACTCCACTTATAAATGTGGACAAACTATGTATCATTGAGTTTCAGAGCTCCATCTATAAAAATGGGGATAGTGCTCACTTCATAGAACATTTTCTAGCCTTAAATGAGAATTTATCTATCTATCTATCTATCTATATGCCTGTATGTGTATATACTAGTTTTGTCTTTCCTACTGTGTTTCTCTCTCCTATCCCAACCAGGTTTTTTAATTTTTATTTAATTTTTTAATTTTTTTTTTCCCCAACCAGGTTTTGATATAGTCTGTTTGGAGCAAGAACAGTGACATTCAGTCACACAACTCAAGAGCTGGCCTCAGGGCACAGGCAAAGGCTGCCAGACGCTTAGCACCAGGAACAGCAGGCTTGTGAGTGACCTTGTCACTCATTCGTATAGAACCAACAGAGTTAAGGAACTGAAATAAAATATGTTCCCCAAATCCCACATGTCCAGTCCAAACACTGACCAGCCCCCTCCACCAGTTATTGAACTGGTTTTATGGAATAATATAGGTGACTAAATCCCTCCACAACTTCACACCTACAGAGTTAGGTCAGGCACCCCATCTAAGTGATAGGGCGTCAGTGCTCTAACACTCCCTTGATTCATCTAAAGCAGATCTATTTGACTATAACCAGTGGCTGGAAAGTTACCCTGTTGTTTGAATACTGGCTGTCATGAGGATGCTGAAAGACTCAGCCTGAGGGTTTTGAGTCCTGGCTTTGTCATGAGTGACAGTGTGGATGTGGGTAAATCACTTGTTCTCTTTGTGCCTCTGTTCCCCAAATATAAGGCTGTTCTTTCCAAACAGAATTCTGTGATTTACTGGAATCTGCCATGGTTTTGTGGATTTTTTATTTTTTATTGACGATCAGAAAAGGGACAAATGAGTGGAATCTAAAAAATAAAACTAGTGAATATAACAAAAAAAGATGCAGACTCACAGATACAGAAAACAAACTAGTGGTGACCACTGGGGACAGGGAAGGGGGAGGGGACAGATAGAGGTATGAGATTAAGACGTACAAACTATTATGTATAAAATAAATAAGCTATGAGGATATATTGTTCAACACATGGAATATATCCAATATTTCATAATAACTATATATGAAGTATAACCTATAAAAATTGTGACTATGTTGTATATCTACAACACTTATTAATTATACTTCAATAAAAATACAATTAGGGAAAAGGTACAGACTAGCAGTTATAAAATAACTAAATCACAGGAATGTAATGTACAATACAGGGAATATAGTCAACATTTTATAGTAACTCTGTATGGTACATAATCTATAAAAATATAAAAATCACTACATTGTACACCTGAAACTACTATAGTATTGTAAATCAATTGTATGTCAATACATTTTTTAAAAGAAGAAGAAAAGGGACAGATGAAAAACCATCTTAAACAGGATTCAGACTTAAAACATTTACCCATCCAGTCTTTGGGGCTATTTATTTGAGTCTCTATGGTGGCTCAAACATCTGAAGGCTTGAGTTCAAATTTCAGTCTTGCCTGCGGTGGCTCAGATGGTAAAGAATCTGCCTGCAATGCAGAAGACCCAGGTTCAGTCCCTGGGTTGGGAAGATCACCTGGAGAAGGAAATGGTAAATCCACTCCAGCATTCTTACCTGGAGAACTCCATGGACAGAGGAGCCTGGCAGGCTACAGTCCATGGGGTCTCAAAGAGTCAGACACGACTGAGCGACTAACGCTTGTACTTGGCACACAAGGGAGCCTGAGTCAGATTATTTACATTTTCTAAGTGTTAATTTGTGCATCAATAAATTGGGCCAATGTAGTCTATGCAGAGGAGTGTCACCTTACATGAGGAACATGGGAAAGTGATCCTGAAGTGCCTGGAATGCAGCTGACGGTCAATACAGTTTTGTTGAATCTGAGTCTTGCTCTGCACTCCCCACTCTATGCGTCTGGTCTTTTGTTCTCCTGTCCCAGTCCATCTAAGAAGCAAACCTACAGAAACTACAGGAAGTCTGCTGTTCTGACCTACAAACATGGAACTCTGGCCCTGCGACCCATGGAGCAGAAGTGCCAAAGGAGGAAGAAAGCCCATGAGGCTAGTTGTCCCAGGCTAGTTCCACATGTTGTACAATCCTCTCCCAGCTAGAATCCCTGTTGTTTCTAGAACGTTGGTTTTCACTTACTCCAACAAATAAATACTTAAGACATTGTGTGTGTCAGTTCCTCAACAAAACCTTGGGCGAACAACAGAGGGTCTGCTTGTGGTTGAAGCTCAAGTAGCTGTTGGCTCCTACACCTGAGCACCTGCACGCATGCCCTTTGTAGAAGACAGTGTCTAAGTGCAATGGGAGACAAACTGTGGGCCAGAGAAACCCTCCTATCCACTGTAGCAAGTGATGGTGATGGAAACTTGAGAGGAAAAACTTGGAGTAGAAAAAATGGACACATTCACAGAACATTCATCAACCATTTCCAATGATCATTTATTATATACTTTCTCTAAAAGGTGAATGTATCCTGATTAAAGATGTATTTCCACTGTTGCAAATAATCCGATTTTCTTTAAAAAGTCCATGAATGGTAAGTCTATCACCTTTTTATTTAGAGATCTGAGAATGGTCTCTACTCTTCTCAATTCAAACATTAGTACTATAACATGAATATTATATTTAAAATTTGCATATAAATTGCCCCATTAGACTAAAAATACACAGGGTTAAAGACATATTAATGATATTCCACAATATATAAAAATTTAAAAACGAAGTATATTTGTACATTTTAATTTAGTCTTTTCTTATGATGCTATTTTAATGATTTTTATGTATAGCAATCTAATCAACAGGTCAGAAAGAGTGACTATCTCAACTATCATTGATTATGATCTTTTGTGTGCAAAAAGTATATTTAGATTTCTACCTTACAGAATTTCAAATACAGACTACTGTATATTTCAGTAATATTTCTCTTTTTTATCTGCCATCTTATTTTTTAAGTCACTGGATTTTGATATTTTAAAGGATTGCTTTGTTAGGAAATCTAATCTGAAGATGGAATATTTGTGACAAATTTTAATGTAAGAGCTACAGGAAAATGAAGGATAGAGCTGAATCACAAGGTTTTCATATCCCTCACTAGAGCAAACTTTGCTAAGCCAATTTCTAAGCAGGCAGGTTTGATGGACGTTTTTTCTTTTTCTTTGCAGACAACTGATATGTATGTGTGCTCAGCTGCTCAGTTGTGTCCTACTCTTTTGTGACCCCATGGGCGGTAGCTCACCAGGCTCCTCTGTCCATGGGATTTCCCAGGCAAGGATACTGGAGTGGGTTGCCAATTCCTCCTCCAGGGGATCTTCCCAACCCAGGGATCAAACTTGCATCTCTTGCATCTCCTGCATCAGCAGGCAGATTCTGTACCACTGTGCTACCTGGGAAGCCCAGGCAACTGATAGAGTAGGGAATTATTAGGTCAAGGAGATGAACTGTCTACTTTACTTTTTCTCCCAAGAGGAAAAACAAAGAAATCAGAAACTGTTCAAGAATAGCAAAGATACAGATTTGGAAGCATTTAAAAAATAAGTTTAAAAATACATATGCAGAAATTAAATTTTTATTTTGAAATTTATAACACAAGGAATTGCTGTAATTATAATGTAGCATATAAACAGTATCATACACAGTTGTCTATATCTATGCAGTATCACCTCAGTTATATAAAAATGCCTTGGAAACATGAGGAATGATTGGAAAAACACACTAAAATGTTAGTATTTGAAACTGGAATTTCTAAGAGTCTTCAAATTTTACCTCATTTGTCTTCTCTATAGTTTTTATTTACAAATTTTTTAAGAATGAAAAGGCATTGCTTTTAAATTTTAATGTAATTAATTTTAAGTTAATTAATTGACACAATTTTTTAATTAAAAAAACTAAAGTTAGTCAGCATGAAATGTTCTTGTATTTGAAGGAATTATACCAGTAACACTCTTTCCATGAAAAAGACACTGATTAGTCTCTTCTAAAAAAAGTTCACCAAATCCTTTTTTTCCCACTTTTGGCAGGTGCTTCCTTCTATTCCCTCTTCTGAGTCTTCCTCCTCCTGTTAGCTCTCTGAATGTTGAGCATCCCAGGTCCGTCTCTTGGCTATACTCTCTTCCTATGTGATTTTAACCATCCAATGGATTGCTTTAAGCATCACTTCAATGCTAAAGCATCCCAAGTCTGTCCTCCAGCCCACATTTTCCTGAGCTCTGGACTGCAACCGACGACCCAACGGTCCCACCAAGGTGTCCATCACAGGTCTCTCCAGCATAATATTGCCAAATAGCATCACTCATTTGCTATCTCCTCCCTTTTCCAGTCTTTCCTAATCCACACCTCCTGGAGTCTTTCACCTTTACAGTCAATGGTATAACTAATTTAACTCACAGCACAACAGTAGGAATCATCTTATTTCCATTCTTTTCCTACCCGTCTCACCCAAATCAATCCATAATCGACTTGTTAGTGGCACCTCAACATATGTCCCGAATCCACCACTTTCCATCACTTCTGTGGCTTCCACTTGGCTACAGCCAATCATATCTCAACTGAACCCTGCACCAGTTGCCTAAATGGTATACACTGTGACCCCATTTGTCTTCATGGCAGCAGGAATATAAAAGATGTCATGTTATATCTTCGCTTAAAACTTCCTCTATACCCCATCATCCACATGATAAATCTAAGCTCCAGATCATGCTTGACAAGGCCTTATGGGCTCTGGACCCACCAACCAACTCAATCTCATTTCTTCTCCACTCCCATTGTGCTTCAGATACACTGATCTTTTTTGGTCCTTGAATTGTGTCTCTTTTTGTCCCTTCTGCCTGGAAAGCACTTTTCTAAGACTGCCTACTTAGAAATGGTCTTTCACCTACTACTCCAAACAAACAGACCTAAAATTTCCTCATAAAGCTTAGGTTGTGCCAGGACCACCAGGCCAGCAGCTCTCTTGAGGAGACCCCAATAGCCCTGGAGGAGTATGGCTAGGCTGAGCCATAGTGCTGGCACAAAGCAACTAGTCCCTCCAAGTCGTCAGGTTCCACTTTGGACAAACCCTATCACCCCTAGTAGCTAACTCAAGATTACACAGCTCAAGGACAGTGTTAATGGGATTTGGCAGAACATAAAAGGAAACCAGAAATTACAAAGGAAAATGCACTTGAAATAGAGACAGGTAAAGTACACAGTAGTTGAGTCTGTGCCAGCTAAATGCATCAAACCATATTTGCATTTCTGTGTGATCTTTAGGGACAAGCAGAAAAGAGATGCAGAGTCACTGAAGTATGTCTAAATTTGTTAGAATCTACATTGAACCTGACTCAACGATTCCTAGAAAATCAGAACATGGGGCATCTATAAGGATCAAAGATGCTCCGTTCCAGTTACATGGGTTTAGCCTTGAATAAGGTCTATTTACAGACTTGAGGCCTGCCCATCAGGAACCCAGCCACAGGCGCCGACCAGTCCCGGCAGCATGTCGGGAACAGACAGCAGTGCAGTCCACAGGGCCCCATCCACGTCATCCTGTGTCTCTCACAACAACCCTGAATCTTCCTTCCATGGCTTTATCCATCGGAAACTGATATCCTGGGATTTTATATAATTCCACCGAACAATGAGCTACAATGGTAAGATCAGACCACGTCTTTGTATATAAAGTTGTGGTCTAGGAAAGGGCAGTGTTTTGGAATTCAGGAGATGGGCTAGTCCTGGTCCTGTCATCCAACAGCAAGTGTGACCTTGAGCAAGTCCCCTAACTAGGCCTTTCAGTTTCCTCTTGTGTAAAAATGGGTATAATAATAGCTTTAGCTCCAGTCTAGGACTGTTTTGAGGAGGGACTGTGACCTCTGATCACATCTCCTCTGGTTCACATCACCCATACACACTGCCTCGCAGTTCTCCCCACACAAAACACATTCCTGCCTTAAGCCCCTTCACTTACTGATCCCTAAAAGGCACTTCTCTCCACACCCAGAGCCCGTCCATCACTTCCTTGAGGAAGGGAGGAAGGGTTTACATGTCCTCATATTAGAGAGGCCTTCGCTGACCACCCCGAATAAGACCGTGGTCTGTCTCCAATCCACACTGCCTATTCCCCTACCCTGTTTTACAGTCTTCCACGGAATACATTTCTTCTCCATCTGACATGTCCGTCGGTTTTTCTGTTTTCCTGTAACTAGACTGTCAACTGTATGAAAGCAGGGATTTCTGTGTATTGCCTGGTACTCCTGAAGCCTAGTACAGTGACTGGCACAGGGCATGCCTTTAAACACTGAACTAATAGAGGAAAGAAGTGACTAAACTAACTGAATGAATGAATGTATGATGTTTATCACCTTCTAGTCCCTTCTGGGTCTGATTACCATAAGACAGGTGACTACAGCATTCTTGGTATCAAAATCTGTGTCTTTAATCAGAGTAACCTTTGCAGCTCACAATTTTGTATATGTTAGCAGATCACAAGATAGAAAACACACACACATATATATGATAATTAGTTATTAAAGGCTGATTTTAACAACATAAATTTTAGCAAAGCCCTCAAACCTTCTACCTCTACTGCTTACACCAGAGATGTTAAAAAACCATCACTACTCAGAATTGCCTTGGCTGTGCAAAAAGTCAGCAAGTAAACATAAAATTCCTCACAGGAGAGGAATCTCACAAGAGACAGTCAAAGAGTTTCTGAACAATTCAGTGGCCACCTCTGAGAAGGAAAGAAGGGAAAAGAATGAAATGGTGGTGATACAGCTTTGTTGTTTAGTCGCTAAGTTGTGCTGAACTCTGTTGTAACCCCATGGACTGTAGCCCACAAAACTCCTCCTGTCCACAGAATTCTCCAGGCAAGAATACTGGAGTGGGTTGCCGTTTCCTTCTCCAGGGGATCTTCCCAGCCCAGGGATTAAACCCAGGTCTCCTGCGTTGTTAGGTGGATTCTTTACCACAGAGCCACCAGGGAAGCCTGATACAGCTTTAGCTGTATCCATAACATTGAGAGAGAAAATGGAGAAAACATGGAAAAATATTAAATCTGGTAGCTTTTATCAGTTTAAGCTATTTCATAACTAGAGGGGGGAAAGGAAGAAAGGAATGAGAGGAGGAAAGAGGGATGTCTCCATCCCAGAGACCAGGATGCACTATCTCAGTTTCTCAAAGATGGACAACACCTTAAGTCACCCAGATCAATCTGTTTCCACAACATGGGTACAGTCACATGCCTGCCTCGCAGTCTCTCTTCCACTGTCAAGGCCTTCTTCCATTCCTGGAGTGAGCATCCAAGCTTGTATTGTATCCTCATGCTCATTCCAGCAGGCTCATGTGCAACACAGGACCTCACAGAGCTCAAAGTCCAGAGAGTTCTTCAGTTCCTCCTTGTCTCCCTCTGAACATCTGTGTGCTTTTTGGGAAACCCTTCATTTAATTGAAATCAGCCTCTCTGTTGACTTCTACCCATTGGTCTGTGTGTGCTCCAGTCACAAAGGGCTCCTCAACCTTCCTGCCCACAGGGCAGCTTTCCAAACACTGCAAGACAGCAAGTGCACCCCCTTGAGTTCTTCCCATGTTAAACTTTACTGCCTTGTGCATTGGGAAGAGAGAAGCTCACCTACCTACCAACAGCAGACAGTATCTGGTATGCAAGGACCATCATATTGGTATTCTGCATGCATGTGTGTGTGCCCCGTCACTTCAGTCATGTCTGACTCTTTGTGACCCCATGGACTGTAGCCTGCCAGGCTCCTCTGTTCATGGGATTCTCTAAGCAAGAATACTGGAGTGGGCTGCCGTGCCCTCCTTGGTATTCTGCATGCTGCTGCTGATGCTAAGTCACTTTAGTCATGTCCGAATCTGTGCGACCCCATAGACGGCAGCCCACCAGGCTCCCCCATCCCTGGGATTCTCCAGGCAAGAACACTGGAGTGGGTTGCCATTTCCTTCTCCAAAGCCTGAAAGTGAGTGAAAGTGAATTTGCTCAGTCGTGTCCGACTCTTCGCGACCCCATGGACTGCAGCCTACCAGGCTCCTCCGTCCATGGGATTTTCCAGGCAAGAGTACTGGAGTGGGGTGCCATTGCCTTCTCCAGGTATTCTGCATAAGTAATGTTATTTTTCTATGTACCCAATCTGAATGAGAAATTCATGGAACTTAAACATTTTTTAACTGCTTGAGATATGAGTGAGATTTGAATTTAATGTGACTATTTTGCTACAGCTTTAAAAGATTAGTTTTTTTCAATTTAATAATGTAAGTAAAAACAATGTTAAGATATGTAAGGTATCTAGGTGGATGTTATTGAGAACGCTTGATAGGACCATTTGGTACTGTAATAGGCAGAACTGGCTGGGTGAGATTTATAATGGGTGACAAGAAATGAAGTCAAAGAAACATGAAATGCAGAAACTAGCATTTGTCAAATAATTGTTAAAATCTATGACTAACAGTGTATTTCAGTTTGCAATTTAGATGCATTTCTACCTATTTAAAAGTCACATAGCCTTGTCTTAAGTGCAATACTTTATCTAAAGGTTTAAACAACAACTTATTAAAAGGACAAGATGATTTGGAACGGCAATGGTTATAAGTGATTGAATATTAGTGTGCTTGATTACAGCTACTCAAAGTGTGGGCCATGGACTAATAGAGAGACTAGTGTGCTCTCTGGTCCTATTCTGTAATAAGAGAAGAAACTGACAATGAATCTTCAGAAACTTTTGCAGAACTTGGATAGAGTAATTTTATGACTGTTGAATCTAATAACACTTAAAAAAAATGTGGATGTGTCTTTTTTCATTTCATTTTTCTACCAATTCATTTTTACTCTGTCTACAAAAGCAATGGTCCAAGCAGACTGGGAATTCAAAAATGGATCCTTCAGCACACAGCTATTTTGAGAAGCCAGCGCTAGATTAATTGGAATTTGAGCTTTTTTTCTTTCTGAAAGACAATTTTTTCTTTGCAGTCCTAGTCATGTGCCCAGTTTGAAAGCTGCAAAGACCTACATGGCCAGGAGATGGGGGTAAATGAGGGAGTAATGTACAGAATCATTAATGCATATGAAATTCAAATTATCTTAAAAGATGCAGAACAAGAGAACTTCCACTCAAGGATTCCACAAAAAGAAGTAGCTCCCTGATAGCTCAGTTGGTAAAGGATCCGCCTGCAATGCAGGAGACTCCGGTTCGATTCCTGGGTCGGGAAGATCCCCTGGAGAAGGGATAGGCTACCCACTCTAGTATTCTGGCCTGCAGAATTCCATGAACTGTATAGTTCATGGGGTCGCAAACAGTTGGACACAACTGAGCGACTTTCACTTTCAACTGTTACAGTCGCTCACTCCTTCACTGGTCAAAGGGAAATTACTCCCTCCTGGCTGGGAGGCCACAGTCCTGAAAGTAAGAAATGAGGACCACTTAATAAAGAATGGGTCATCTCTGTTTATCTTGGGCTACTTTCAGAAGAGAAAGACCATATCCTCATTTAAAGCCCTAGCTCACAGGTACACTGACAGGAAGGGGAGGAAGGTCTATAAGGCAATTAGTCTTCATTAGAAAAATTTTAAACTAAACAATTTAAAAAGTGAATTGCTTTGAAGTAGTCTAGAACTTCCATGTTTAACCTTGTGTTTTAAAGGCATCAGTTAAAAACAATAAGTGATGAAATCTTTTCAGTCTTTGAAAGAACTCTGCTGTCTTGCTTCATATCTTGTGTGCATAGTTGCTCAGTCATGTCCAACTCTTTGTGACCCCATGCATGGACTGCCAGGCTCCTCTGTCTGTGGGGATTCTCCAGGCAAGAATACTGGAGTGGGTCGCCATGCCCCTCTCCAGGTAATCTTCCCAACCCAGGGATCTACCCAGTCTCTCACATTGCAGTCTGATTAGTTACCATCTGAGCCAGCACGGAAGCCCAAGAATCCCTTCTCCAGGGGATATTCCCGATCCAGGAACTGAACCAGGGTCTCCCGCATTGCAGAAAGATTTTTCACCAGCTACCACCAAGGAAGTAGAAATGGGATAAAGAGGTTGCCAGGACACAGGTTTGAGGATGCAGGTAAGGATTCAAGAAACACTGCGGCAGATGGGCAGCATTTCCTCCTCTGTGCCCCTTGTGTTTTGATGTCAACATGTCATTCCTTTTTAGCTGCTCAGGGTTACTGGGATTTACTAAGTCTTAAATTATGCATCATATTTCACTATTATTTGGTAACAGACAGTACAGCTGGTATCAGAAAATATGCCACTGTGATGGAAAAAAATGAAGTTATTTAAAATTAATTTCTCATGGATTTTTATCTTACTGATACCTTCATTTCTGGTGGCTGAGGTCAATATTCTTCTAATTAATCATTTGTCATTCCAGGACTATCTTCCAAGTTTGGGTCACAAGATATATTTGAGAGTATTTCTTGATCCTTCATTTATTTTTCAGTACAACAGATTAGTACCACTTCATTATTAATATGGACAGAACCCTTTAATATACTCTCAGTCACAAGATTGAGGCATGAAATTTATATCTTGGAGAGTCAAATGGTTGGCTTTGTGTTTTCCTCTTTTTTTTTTTTTAAACCGAACTTCAAAATCCCAGGTGATGCAATGATTTCTTTTACTGTTCTCTGTAAGTGAATGGAAAGAAAATCTGCAAACTGATGACAATTATACATCTTCAAATACAGACTGACTATATCATCCTCCTTCCTAAAGAAGCTATCCATCCCTTTCTTTCCTCACTTAAGATCACGAGATAAACCTGTGTGCTAAGGCCTGGCCCCTCACAGCCCTGATGTGGTTCTCTCTGGAGGTCTGTCTCTTCCATGATCTTTCTTGTATGAGTTGTCACAAAGACTCTTTATTTTGCTTATCTTTTGCATTTAAAATGTACAGTCAAAGGATGGCCCATGCATGATTCTCTGATGGAGATTTGAAATGATGGATCAAAATTTATGAGCTTGCTTTGGCATATTTCAGTATTTGTTTTTGCATTTCAGTATTTCACTCAACCATTTCCAAAGGATGTGGCTCTTAGCTTCACAACTTTTGCTCATTTTCAGAAAGAAATTTCCCTGACTGTTACAAACATGAGTACCAGGCAGCCGAATGGCTGCGAAGCAAAACATTACTCTCCCTCAGCTTTCACCATTATTACCAGAAATTATTTATCACAATGCTTGGGTCAACACTGTCTTTTCTGAGAAACAGAGAGGGGAATTGTGGATGACGGCAATTTGTCACGTTTCTCAGAGCTTAACAAAAACATACAATTGCATTTCACATCATTACTGTATGCAGAGGTCAGGCATGGAGTTCCCAGCATTCCTGTAAATGCTGCAGCATTGAGATGGAACAAAAATGACTGTATGGAGATAAGGGCACAAGGACAGGGCTTGGCAAATTCTTTCAGCTATGGTTTGAAACCACACACTGATATAATTCCTTCAGCTGCTAGAAGTGAGGTGTTCAAGAGCCAAGCAGATAGTCCACCAAGTTACCAAGATGTTACATACAGGGTGGGGCTTAGATTCTTTCACAGCTAAAACAATGGAACAATGGAACAACTACTACCCCCAATAATGATGATTACTATTACTATTACAGTTGTAATATTTCAACCTAACCCAGTTACCAGAAGGAACTGGCTCTTACTTACCAAAAAAGACCAAAACAAAAAAACCCACATTAGATAAATCATTTGGACTTTTAAATATAGTCCAGTAAGAGGAACATACAAATTTTTAACTTTGCTTCAACCTTCTAGAGAAGCAGCTAAGTGACAAAGACTTTTTCTTTAAGTTATAGAAATTAGCATAAACTATGAAGTCTTGATGCATTTATACAAATAAACTGTCTTCCTCTCCTTCCTCCCCACCCTTTCAATTGATACTCACTCGTACAACCACATAATACTATAGTTGACTGTCCATATCCACTGAAATTCATGGGTGCAGAGGGCTGACTGTTATCGTTGTGCTCTGCCATTCTGCATAAGGCATTTGAGCATCTGCAGATTTTGGCACCTGTGGAGGCTCCTGGAAACAACTGTTCTGCGATACCAAGGGATGACTGTAGTTCTAATCCAGCTCCAAGATAAATAATCATTACCAGGCAAAGGTGGAATTACAAGTGAGTCAATGAGTCAATCAATCTCTCCCCTTTCCCTCCCTGGCCTAAGTTTTACGTAACAAAAAATAGATAAAATATGAACCTAAAAGAAAACTGCAGTGATCATAAAAGAACCAAAAAATATGCTTTAAACTTTCAGAAATTCACTGACATTTCAAAACTGGTTTTATAATAGCATTCAGCAGACAGATGCATGTCCTTTTAAAAAAATCACTGTTTCAACTACTATGGTTAAAATGCAGCTATAAATTTGATTTTGAAGTCACTACCAGCAAAAAATGGAAGAATCTAATAGATATACACCCTGGTCAGAGAGAGATCAGCCTTTCACTGAAAGGACTAAGGCAAAATCACTCCCAAGAAATGTAACACACAAGGTGTTCCACTGCTGGATTTTGGTTAGATGTAAGTTTTATGATAAAGGAATCAGATGATGTCTGCCTAAATTGCTATGAAAGCTTAACTGAACCTAGAGAAAAATAAAATTGACCAATTAGAGGGATCCAATTCTTACCTCTGATTCATAAATCACTTGTGGAAATTTATGACTAAAACAGTCAGATGGGTGCTCTTCTCAAAGCATAAATCACATATACCTTTTAGAGGCATGATGTGGATAATACACCAAAAGACCAGAGACATCTCCCTGACCACACCTGGAGTATATCCATCCAGGCTTTGCAACTATGTAACTAGTCACAGCAAAGTTTCTGATTAAAGACAAATTTTCATTTCTTCAAGAAACTGAATTCCTACCTGACTGCAGCTGCTGGAGTATATCTGGAATAGACTTGTTTTGAAGTACATGGGAGAAGTATTTTGTTTTATTAAAAACATCTTTGTTTTGGTTTCCAGAAATTTTAAGGGAAAAACTCAGGGTCTAGATTAAAATGCCTCCAAAGTTCACCAGCTCCTACGAATTCCCCCTGGAATCTCAGATGCTCAGGGACCTGACTTCTCAAAATGTGGTCCGTGGGCCAATAGCGTCAGCACCTCTGAGAGATTCTGCATACTGAATTCAGTTCAGTTCAGTTGCTCAGTCGTGTCCGACTCTTTGAGACCCCATGAATCGCAGCACTCCAGGCCTCCCTGTCCATCACCAACTCCCGGAGTCTACCCAAACCCAGTCCATCGAGTCGGTGATGCCATCCAACCATCTCATCCTCTGTCGTCCCCTTCTCCTCCTCCCCCAGGCCTACCCAGCATTAGGGTCTTTTCCAATGAGTCAACTCTTCACATGAGGTGGCCCAAGTATTGGAGTTTCAGCTTCAACATCAGTCCTTCCAATGAACACCCAGGATAGATCTCCTTTAGGATGGAAATTTGTTTTAATAAGATCTCAGAAGACTTGCATGCACATTCAGGTTCGAGAAGCACTACTTTAGGGAACCCGTCCCTTATAGATTAAGGATCTCTCCAACTTAGGAATTAGAGATGGTTAATTCCTGAACACCCACATGACCATTCCTAGACCATACTTACTTTCCAGAGACATCCTATCACAGATAAACTAGGGATAGCACAGAGCAGTCCTATGAAAGGCTGAGAAAAATCTGTCTCTGCACAGGAAGCAGAGTGTAAGGAAACCAGAGGAGGAGGGAGAAAATGCATTTGGACCCCTGGTGCACTTGGTCATTTCCAAGGAGTTAAGGAGTTGACCAACTCTAAACTAGTAAGGAGGAGAAGGGGACGACAGAGGATGAGATGGCTGGATGGCATCACTGACTCGATGGACATGAGTTTGGGTCAACTCCGGGAGTTGGTGATGGACAGGGAGGCCTGGAGTGCTGCGATTCATGGGGTCTCAAAGAGTTGGACACGACTGAGTGACTGAACTGAACTGAACTGAAACTAGTAAGGAAAAGGTTATACTGAACAACTCCAACAGGCTTCTGCATCATGGCAACTCATGCAATGATCCTGTAGAAAAAAATCTAATACTGTCAGGAATGCAACCAAATCTAGAGGAAAAGGGGAAAGGATAAAGTAGCCAAAAGTGTGTTTGATTTCCTGTATCTCACACACATTTTGACAAGGTATTGCAACCCATCTGGGAACAGGGGACTCTATATATTCTTCACTGAAGCCTGTGAGAAAAGGCTGTCACCAGCAGGGCAAGTTCCAAACATGGAACACAGCAGCAGCCCTCCCCAAGCACCAGCAATATCGTAAACACACAAAGGTAACCCACAGGGGTTTCCAATTTCCATTCCCAATTAAAAATTAACTGTATCTAAGCCCTGGAAAAACTAGATATCCACATGTAAAAGAATGAAGCTTAATACCTACTCCATACTATACACAAAAACTAACTCAAAATGGATCACAGACTCCAATGTAAGATGTAATACTCTAAAAATCTTGTTATAAATCTTTGTGACATTTGAATAGGCAACAGTTTCTTAGGTAAGGCACTAACAGCATACGAGATAAAAGGAAGGATAAATTGGACTTCATTGAAATTAAAAGATTTTGCCCTAAAAAAACACCTTCAATAAAGTGAGGAGACAATCCATAGACTGGGAGAAAACACCTGCTAACTGTGGATCTAATAAGGGACTTGTAACCAGAATATAAAGAACAACTAAACAATAAAAAGACAATGCAGTTTTATAAACGAACAAAAGATCTGAATAGATACTTCTACAAAGATATACAAATGGCTAATGAGCACAGGAAAAGATGCTCAACGTTATTCGTCCTTAGGAAAATAGAAATCAAAACCATAATGAGATATCACTTGATATCCACTAGGACGACTAAAACAAAAAAGACTAAAATATGAAGTGTTAGTGAGGATGGAGAGAAATGGAAATATTTGCTGACAGGAAAGTAAAATGGGGCAGCCCCTCTGCAAAACTATCTGGCAGTTCCTTGAAATGTTGTATCAGTATATGCAGTTATCACAAGATCTAGCAATTTCACCCCTAGGTAGCTACTCAGGAAAAAAGATGACACATGTCCTCACAAATACTTGGATACCAATGTTCAGAGCGCCACTGGTCATGAAGGCCCAAAAGCAGACACAACCCCGTGTTAGTTTTCTCTCGCTGCTGTAACAAATTACCACAATCTTAATGGCTTAAAGCACATGTTTATTATATGAGAGGCTACAAGTCTCACTTCTTTCTGGAAGGACTTAGGGAAAATCCCTTTCTTTCCTTTTTCCAGCTTCTAGGATCCACTCACTTCCTTGGCTCATGGAATCTTCCTCTTTCTATCTGCACAGGCAGCAATATCACCTCTCCTTGATTCTTCTCCCACAGTCACACCTCCTTTGACCAAAGATATGAAAAACTCTCCTCTTTAAGGGAATCATGAGATTAGATTAGGTCCACCAGTTAACTAAGGGTGTGTGTGTGTGTGTGTGTGTGTGTGTATGTGTGTGTATGTGTGTGAGCACACATAGCTGAGTCCAATTCTTTGCAACTGCATGGACTGTAGCCCAGCAGGCTCCTCTGTCCATGGAATTTTCCAAGCAAGAATACTGGAGCAGGTTGCCATTTCCTTCTCTAGGGGATCTTCCTGATGCAGGGATTGAACGTATATCTCTTACATCTCCTGCATTGGCAGGTGGACTCTACCACTGCACCACCTGGATGATCTCATCTCAAAAGGTCCTTAACCTTAACTACACTGGCAAAGTCCCTTCTGCCATGTCACAGGACATGGCATCTTTAGGTACTATTATTCTGCCTTCACTGACTCAAATGTCCATCAGCTGATGAGGTAACATACAAGTGGAGGTACATTCCTACAATGGAATATTACTCAGCAATGAAAAGAAGTGGAATACTGATATATGCTATGTCAAGGATGAACTTTTAAAACATTATGCTGAATGAAAGCAGTGGTCAAAAAGACTATATCATTCTATTTATATTGAAATGTCCAGTAAAGGCAAGTCTGCAGAGACAGAAAGTAAATTACTGGTTGCCAGGGAGTGAGGAGTGTCTATCAAAGGTATAGTTTTGGGGGTGGGGGTGTGATAAAAAGAGTTATGAAAAGACAGTGATATTTTAATAAGTCTGTGAATATATTAAAAATGGAGTTATACACTATAAATAGGTAAACTCCATGGTCTATGACTTACATGGTCTATGACTCACTAAAGCTATTTTTTATTAAAAAAAAAAAAAAGGTAGGTGGCAATAAGGGGACAAAAGAATGGCCTCTGATAGGGCTTTATTTAAACTCTGTCAATACTAACTTACAGTCACTGTCAAAGGAGTTGGAATCACAGGGTGTTCGTGATGTGAGGAAGCCACTGATAATCCAAAGAATCATGAAAACATTTAATTTTTAAAAATGGTATGATTAGTTATTTTTAAAAAAAGCTAAACAAAAAAATTAATTGCAGACATACAAAATCTTGTTCAGTTAGTGAAATGAAAGGAAAAAAGTTTAACTAAATGAAATACTCTAGAATTGGTTGCTTAAGTTGCTGAAGAATAAGGATTTATCTATTCAATACAAATGCCTTATTAGAAGACATAGCCTGAATTATGCATCATTCTAGTACTGTCTGCTCCCTTCTGATAGCACCTTGGACCGTCACTGACTGCTGACAGATGAAATATGGGAAAGCAAAATCATAATGATGCAAAGGGCCAACTCATTAGAAAAGACTCTGATGCGGGGAAAGACTGAAGGCAGGAGGAGAAGGGGATGACAGAGGATGAGATGGTTGGATGGCATCACCGACTCCATGGACATGAGTTTGCGCAAACTCGAGATGGTGAAGGACAGCGAAGCCTGGCGTGCTGCAGTCATGGGGTCGCAGAGAGTTGGACATGGGTGAGCGAAGGAACAACAAAAAATCGTAACATCTCACAGGTGAATATTAATTGCCAAATACTTGGTCTAAATGTTAAGCTTTGATTTTATTCTAAACTAAGAGCTTAAAAGAAAGGAACTTTTTCCCAACTGCACTATGAAGTAAAGCAATGCTTCCCAACTCCAAGGCCATTGGCTCAAGCTCCCACTTGGAGAAGAGTAGGTACTCCAAATCTAAGTGTGTGCTCCCGATGACAGGCATGTTGTTGCCATGGCAGAAGCGGTATCACGTACCTGGCCTCACTTCCTCCTTCCCCTGCCTGCTGCTGGAAGTGTCATGTGTCAGGGCTGCCTCTTGCCTGGCTTACTTATACACAAGCACACTCAGAAATCAAGTACTTCCAGAGCAATTTCTGCCTCACATGCTTAAAATAACTTCATTATCAAATCTCATTCTGACATGGGCGCATGATACAGTAACTAGTAGATATACTGGCAGGAATGTACAGTGTTTCATTTCTTAGTTCTTTCCAAAAACGTTTTGGATGTTTTAACAACTGATGAATAAATGCAAAATGATCCTCCCCCTCCAAAGAGACTTTAAGTTACTTTTAGGGTTCATCAGACTCCTTTAAAGAAGAATTTTTTCTCTTCAGAAAGATTCAACAGGATTTTCTAAAACCAAATTGCCCTCAAGTCAGGTTAAATCTACATATCTGCTCCTACTCGGAAAGTAGAGGGAGTGAATTTATCTCATCTACAGTGATTTTTAACAAACCCGTGGGTACGCTTCACACCTGTGACTCTAATAACCTTCATTTTCTTTATGTAAAACAATGATTTGGTTAATTAAATAAACATATACTTGTTAGGAAAAACTGGAGTGTGAGAAGGGGCATGGTTTGCCTGTATGTATGTGTCATTAAGGATGGGGTGGGTGGGTGATAGTGAGGCTCATCTCTTATAAATCTTTACTTACTTACAGTCCCTAAGGGCTGAAATTTTGAAAATATGCTTGTGATCAGAGATAAGTTAGGTCAAACTGAACACTACAGAAGCTTCATTTGTGTTCTGCTGAGGAATATAAAGTAAAATAAGAGAGAAACTCTCAAAAGAGTTTAGCTTTCCAGAGATTTTGATACCTAGAAACTTTAAAAATTCTTATGTATAGCTCTCAGTTTTCCTACTGTAAGGGAACAGAACATTAAACAGAAGCCAGGTGTCAAAAAGCATCACAAATCAACCCTGAAACTCACAAGTGTACATGCTCCTGGTATTCAGAAAGCAAAGAATTAGAACCTCAATACCCAAAACATGCTGGAGGAAGATATGTAAATGGAGTGTTTGTACACTAAATTAGGTTTTAAAAGAGGTATGTTAAATGTGGCCATTTTTAGAAAAATAACAAGACTATCATTTACAATTCATCTGTAATGCTTTTTTTTTTTTTTAGCAGTTTGAAAACATTTGCTCGTTAAAACACTCGACAATCTTTAATGTTTGATCAACACTACTTAACAATTTCTCTTTATTGCTTCCGAAGAGAGGAGGTGATTTCTCAGGGGTTGTGCTATATATACTTCCTCGCTGGTAATAGTTTATCCTTTTCCTAGTTTAATGAGAATGAAATTCAAGGTTCCTGAGGAAGTACACATTTCTAGACAGTCTTTTTTTCTCATGTTTAATGAAATGCTTGCCAGAGGTGATGGTTGATTTTATGTGTCATCTGACGGGTCTAAGAGATGCCCAAGCAGCTGCTAAAATGTTATTTCCGAATGTGTGTGTGTGAGAGAGAGACAGAAAGAGATAAGCACTGGAAGGGGTAGCAGATCACCCTCACCAACGTGGGTAGGCATCATTCAATACCTGGAGGGCCTGGATGGGTGAATCTTCTCTCTGCCAGAGCTGAGGCAGCCATCTTTCCCTGCCCTCTGACATCAACGGTCCGGGTTCTCAGACCTCTTCTCAGGTTTGAACTAGAACTTCACCACCTGCTTCCCTGGGCCTCCAGCTTGCAGGTAACAGATCGTGAAAGTTAGCCTCCATAACTGGCTCCATAAACAAGCCAATCCCTCATGATACATCTCTCTTTGCCTAACTATAGGAGGGCTCCCCAGGGGGCTCAGTGGTAAAGAATCTGCCCGGCGATGCAGGAGACACAGAAGATGTGGGTTTGATCCCTGGGTCGGGAAGACACCCTGGAGCAGGAAACAGCAAGCCACTCCAGTATTCTTGCCTGGGAAATCCCATGGACGGAGGAACCTGGTGGGCTACAGTCTGTGGGGGTCACAAAGAGTCGGCCATGACTCAGACACAAGGACATTGAGCACGCCTTTAACTGTATACCTCCTATTGGTACTGTTTTCTCTGGAGAGCTCTGCTGACTATACCATACCTTATCTGAGTTGGAAACAGTGGAGTCCTGCTACTCCCGGAGGACCTCAGCAAGCCCCGGTTCTCCATCTTCTTCACCTGCCAGTCGATCCCCAACGCCTCCCTCAATGTCGGATCCTTCAAGCCCTGGGCATCTCACATTTTCTCACCTTCAGTATCAAATGTCCTAAGACAGCTCACTTTTTGTATGATGAAGGGCCTGCAATTCCTGTTTCGGAATTGTCTTTTCCTGCCAACATGGTCTGTTTCACTTGTTTCCAGGAAATAGGAAAATGAGCTTAGCAGAGCGGCACATGCCATGACCACCAGAGATGAAGCAAATGCGGGGTCTAGAAATCTGCCACGTGGGATGCATTGCTGATGGTACAACAGACACAAGGCACCAGAGGCGAGGCTTAGTACTTAATAAATCTGGCTTTGGAGTGAGAGAGACCCGGTTTTAAACAGGCTCTGCCTTTTTCATCACTGCCACTCAGTAGACAAGTTGGACCATCTTTTCAAGCCTCGTTTTTGCCATCTATAAAATGGAAACAGCAACATTCACCTCATGGGGATGTGGTAAGAATTCAAAGAAATATTTGCAATGTACTTAATTATATTAAATACAAATTAAATATTTCTAATGTACTGAATTACTTATGCTGTACATACCAGCTCTCAGTGCAAGGTGACAATGACTAATGTTCTCATCCCACTGAACAAAGCTGGTGTGAGCTTTATCTATTTGATGGTCCTTCAACAGTTTAATAAGGTGCTTAGGGCACAGGGTAATCTCCATGGAGGAATTTATAATTATGGCCTAAGAAATGTAATTTCACTAACATGTTCCAGCACTTGCAAACATGTGCAGAAAAGCATTGGCTTAAATCAACCCATGTAATATCCTTTCTTTCTGGCAATCAAGTGGTGTCCTAAGTTCTTCTTGTTTAAATGTAATTTCATTGTAAGAAGGTAGGCAGCTAGACCAATTCAGGGTTTAAAATTCAACTAGCATTAAAGTAACAGGACTTGCTATCGCTTTTTGCTACCAGCGAAAGGCCTGTCCCTGTTACTCCAGAGCAAAGATCCACAGTGTCAGGGGAATACACACACAGTTCCCAACAGCTCAGGAATGTAAGCCAGTAAATTACAGTCATTTCCTCGTAAGAAAGAAATCGCCCCCATCTGCCTATTTTAACCTATTTTGTTGACTACTGCCCTTCCTACTATATTTTTAAATAAGAGCATGATTCAAAAGCTCCAACACTTCCTTTTGCATCTTAGCTATTTCTTGTTTCAGAGTTGGTCTGAGGTAGGAGACAGTTGGGCCCCTGTGCTAGACACCTAGTGTTTGGTCAAGTGGAATAAACTTCAAGCTTTGTTCTCACCCAGACACTGCAAGGACAAAGCTAGTGGCAAAAGCTAAGCTCTGCTAAAGCGAAGAGATAAGGTGCCCACTCTGAGGTCAAGGAAATACTCCTCTGTCTGCACATGTGCAGTAAGGCTTCTTGGGGGTCAAAAAGGGAGGGGGCCCCACCCCATAATGTGTGGACCTGTGTCTGCAGGCCTCTGTGGTGGGATCCATCTTAGAAAAAAGTTGCGCACACATCTTAGGAAGGGTTCGTGGAACAGTCAGGTGTGAAGAAAGAAACAAGATAACTGTCCAAACTTCCAGATGTTCAAGCTGGATTTAGAAAAGGCAGAGAAACCAGAGATCAAATTGCCAGCATCCATTGGATCACAGAAAAAGCAAGAGAGTTCCAGAAAAACATCTACTTCTGCTTTATTGATTCTGCCAAAGCCTTTGACTGTATGGATCACAACAAACTGTGGAAAATCCTGAAAGAAATGGGAATACCAGACCACCTGACCTGCCTCTTGAGAAATCTGTATGCAGGTCAATAAGCAACAGTTAGAACTGGACATGGAACAACAGACTGGTTCCAAATTGGGAAAGGAGTAAGTCAAGGCTGTATATTGTCACCGTGTTTATTTAACTTATATGCAGAGTACATCATGAGAAATGCTGGACTGGATGAAGCATAAGCTGGAATCAATATTGTTGGGAGAAATATCAATAACTTCAGATGTACAGATGACACCACACTTATGGCAGAAAGTGAACTAAAGAGCCTCTTGATGAAAGTGAGAGAGGACAGTGAAAAAGTTGGCTTAAAACTCAACATTCAGAAAACTAAGATCATGGCATCCAGTCCCATCACTTCATGGCAAAAAGATGGGGAAACAGTGAAAACAGTGAGAGACTTTATTTTGGGGGGCTCCAAAATCACTGTAGATGGTGATTACAGCCATGAAATTAAAAGACACTTGCTCCTTGGAAGAAAAGTTATGACCCACATAATATGGGTCATATTAATATGTCATTTTTAATATAACAGCATATTAAAAAGCAGAGACATTACTTTGCCAACAAAGGCCCATCTAGTCAAGGCTATGGTTTTTCCAGTAGTCACGTATGGATGTGAGAGTTGGACTATAAAGAAAGTTGAGCACCGAAGAATTGATGCTTTTGAACTGTGGTGTTGGAGAAGACTCTTGAGAGTCCCTTGGATAGCAAGGAGATCCAACCAGTCCAATCCTAAAAGAAATCAGTCCTGAATATTCATTGGAAGGACTGATGTTGAAGCTGAAACTCCAATACTTTAGCCACCTGATGTGAAGAACAGACTCACTTGAAAAGACCCTGATGCTGGGAAAGATTGAAGGCAGAAGAAGAAGGGGATGGCAGAGGATGAGATGGTTGGATGGCATCACCGACTCAATGGACATGAGTTGGAGCAAACTCCAGGAGTTGGTGATGGACAGGGAAGCCTGGCATGCTGCAGCCCATGGGGTCACAAAGAGTCAGACATGACTGAGCAACTGAACTGAGCTGAATAAACAAAGACCCGGAAGGAGTGTTCTGTGTAAGTGACTTATATCACCTCTTCTCTGAGCTCCTCCTCACTCAGCATACCTGCACTGCTCTCCAGGTGTGTATTTCTGCCTGGTTTCTGACTTACTGGGCTCCTCACTCGGGATGCCCACACCCTTTCTCTCTAGGTGGGTATTTCTATCTCTGCCTTACTTCTGTGTTAAATAAACTGTTCTTCTCTGTGTTCTCCCATACATTGCACTGTGTCTCTAATAATAAACTTGGTATCTGTTTTTACAGTTTTTGCCTCCTTGAAACATTCCTGTTTTCAAATGGGGGGAAGAGTCAGGGCCACTTTGCTTCTAGCCTCTAGCCCCTGGTGGTTTAGTAGCTAGGACTCCTGGTTTACATCTAGGTTACCCAGGTCTAATCCCTGGGCAGGGAACTAAGATCTCTCTTCAGGAACGCTCACTGCTCTCCCTTTGAGATCAGCTCCCCCATACACACACTCTCTCTATCACTGGGTCCCTGTCCTCCTCTCTGCTGCTCCCGCCATCACCCTCACTTGGTTAGACCCCCAGTGAACTCCCACATTCCTCTAACCATCATCCTGTTTCTTCAGGACACCACGTATCATGCTCCCGGCCTTGCCAAGACTCCTTTCACCCCTCAGTTTACCGGGGTCATCCTTTTTACAAACTGCATTTCTGTCTCTACCTTACTTCCGTGTTAAATAAACTGTGCTTCTGTGTGCTCTTCCATACATCATTGTGCTGTGTCTCTAATAATGAACTTTGTACCTGTTTTCACAGTTTTTGCCTCCTTGAAACATTCTTGCTTTCATACGGGGGAAAGAGCCAGCCACTTTGCTTCTAGCCTCTAGCCCATGATGGCCTAGTGGCTAGGACTCCTGGCTTTCATCTAGGTTACCCTGGATGGATTCCTTAGGTTTCTTCCTTTATTTGCTCAGTAGTCATCTCACCGGAATGAGTCACCCTCCAATCCTTCTATCTGACCCTCTGTTCTTTTTTCATCTCCTTGACTTCACTCCTCAATTCCTCTTCTTCACTCTTCCCTCTCTCCTGATGGAAAATGAGCGCACAATTCAGATCTGAAAGTCACCTTAGAGTTCATCAAAACCAATGCCCTAACTTACCTTAGAGATAAGAACGATGATGCTCAAAGGGACTAAGCACATTGCAAAGCTGTGTGATCCGTAGGTGGGGGAGCCAGGAGCAGCTCTGACCACATTTTGATTCCTGGTCAAATGGGTTCTCTGGGCAGAGATGTAAAATAAACAATGTGTCAAGTGGAAGGATACATTTATCTAGTGTCCAGGCTGCAGCTGGAAAGGGCAGCATTCCTGTGGCTGCAGAACAAAAGATGCATTCTAGGAAGAAGTTTAAAAACAAGCAGAATTCCAGTCATCAAGATTTAGTAAGGAGAAGGTCAGAGATGAGAAAGGCAAGAGATTATATCTATAGAGATGACAGCCTGACTGTGGCAACAGTGAAACTGGTCCTTGACTTCAAAGAGAGGAAAAAGAATGTCACTGATAGCTCTGACAGGTGAGAAGCAGCCGCAGTGTCAAGAGTACTTTCGACTAATGGACATGCATTTTAGATGGAGAAGATGATTCTGACCATTAATGAATTTAAATGAAAGAATGACCTCTTCAGTTTAATGAGGGACTTATTTATGACACAGATTCGAGCTATTTTGAATTCAGTATCCTAATCTTTATAATTTCTCTCTTAGCTTAAAAAGTACACCTTCTTTTTGCTTCCATTTTAATATGAAATATTCTGAAATTCAACATATGAAATAACCCATAGCAAACACTTCATGTATCCATTCCTGATCACATTTCCCATGCTGCCGGAAAATTCAGCAAAACCCTGAATTTGACATGAACAACATCTCTGCGTGTCGTTATACTTATGTTACTAACCCTAGCCAACCCTACCCAAACATTTTTTATTTTTGTAAACTATACATAAATAGTAGCACAGAAAATATTTCCTTCCACAGCAAGCTATTTTTGTGCAACATTATGCTGGTAAAATTTATTCACGTTGATTCTGTAGCTTTAATTATTGTCATTGCTGTGTAGTATTCCATTTCACTAAAACAGCACAACGTATTCACTCATTTTCCTATGTTCAATGTTTCAACATTATGAATAATGCTGCCCTGAAAATTCTTTTTCCTGTTTCTTTATGAACATGTTGGTTTCTCTAAGATGTAGCTAGTTGCCGAGCCCTATAAATACATCTTACACTTTTAGGATCTATTGCCAAATGGTTCTCCAAGTTGGTTGAATTGATTGACATTTCCATTCAGGAGTGGCTTCCCAGGTGGCACTAGTGGTAAAGAACCTGTCTGCCAATGCAGGAGACATAAGAGACACAGGTTCGATTCCTGGGTCAGGAAGATCCCCTGGAAGGAGGAAATGGCAACCCACTCCCGTATTCTTGCCTGGAGAATCCCATGGACAGAGGAGCCGGGTGGGCTACAGACCATGGGGTTGCAAAGAGTCAGACATAACTAAAGCGACTTAGCATACACCAACAATATGTTAGAGCTCCCATTGTTCTATCTCTTCACCAAAGGTCATATTACCAAATTTCAAAGCTTCTTCCAACCTGATGAGTGTGAAATGGCATTTCAATTTACATTTTCCTGATTACTAGTGGGACTGAGCAACTTTCATATGTATTGCTTATTTGCATTTCTTCCTCTGAGCTATCTGCCCCAAGCCTTTGTCCAATTTCTACTGGGTTGTTCTTATTGATTTGTGGAGATTCTACTTCTATCCTGATCCTTTGTCAGTTACACAAAGTGGCAATTATCTTGTCCTTGAATGCAGCGATCCCTTTACTTTGTTGATGGTACCTTTCTATGTACAAAAGATTTTCATGTTAATGTAATCAAATTAATCTTTTCCCTTATGATTTGCCCTTTCTCTAGTTGTTTAAGAAATTCTTCTTTATCCTGAGAAAATAAGTACAGACTTCAACATATTCTCCACTAAAAGCTTTAAGGTTTTGCTTTTTACATTTAGATCTTCAGTTTACCTTGAATTGAGTTTTGGTTTTGCTATGAGTTAGAAGTCCACTGTCTTTTCACTATACATAATCAAATGTCGTGGTTCCAATTATTGAACAGGCAGCCCATCCTTGCCCCACTGCCTGCAGTGCTAGTTGTTAAATATCAAGTTTCCATCTGCATGTAGACCATCAATTTATCTTATTTCTTCACTCTATTGCATTAACAATCTTTCAGTTTTGTAGAGATGGCCCAGAAAAGTTCTTATTTTGGGATAAACAGAGATCCAAACTATAATGAATGGAGATGCTGAATGGTTGACAGGCACACCCACAATGAGCTAAGGAACTCATTTCCAACCCAGCAATGCAATTATTCCTCCGAAAAAAACTACTAAATTCCAAGGGAATTTAGGTTCTAGGTACTAGTCTCTGCTTATCACATTTATTAGAGAAAAAATTAGTGTGGCAGTGTTCATGACCTAGTTTTATTTCTTACTCATTAACTCTGTGCCCTAGCTGGTATTTCTACAATCTCACTAGCCATCTTGCTACCTGGTGATTTCTTCAAAGAATTCAATAAGACAAGCATGTGTTTACCTCCTATATATTCACCATTGTGCTGGTATTAACGGAGGCCCAGATAACTAAGCCCCAGTCCCTGGATCCTGGGGGCATGCACACTCAGTTGGGGACACGCACAAAGTCATGGCTGAGTATGTGTCAGATTATTACAAGCGACAAGCTAGAGAGATACACATATAGAAGGCAACAGTTAATTCTGCAAAAGGGGAAGTTCAGGGAATTGTCAAAAGGAAGTGATACCTACTGACTTCCTTTGTTTTCAACAAATTTCTTCAGACAAGTTATAACTAAGAATCAATTACCATAAAGAGTGGATACCATTGTACCAAGATACTCTTCTGCCCATTCCTTTAGCAGGTTGCAGTAGAGTTCTGCATTCAGGGTATTCTGCTCAATTTGAGAAACTACTTGCAGTCATAAAGGCACCCCCATCTTTGTAGTACATGACATGTAGAGATATGGAATTAGGCAGAGGTAAGACTTAACCTTTGGATATCTGAGCCAACTCACTGGATAAGACCCCTTTGTTATCTGAGCCAACTCACTGGAAAATACCCTGATGCCAGGAAAGACTGAAGGCAAGAAGAGAAGGGCCGACAGGGGACAAGAAGGTTGGATGGCATCACCGACTCAATGGACATGAGTTTCGGCAAGCTCTGGGAGATGGTGAAGGACAAGAAAACCTGGTGTGCTGCAGTCCATGGGGTTGCAACTGAGCAACTAAACAGCAAACAACAACAAAGACGACCTTAAAGGTGTATTCACAGTAGAATATCATTAAATGGTAAATTCCCCCCGAAGTATTTTCATTTAATTATTCACAAACTGTAGTTAAGACAACAATCCTCTGCTCACTGCAAAACACACCTAGATAAGGAAGACAGCTGTACCCAGGTGTCAGCATCACACAAAGCACACTGCAATCAGACAAACACAAAGAACCCAGGGACCTGAAGATAAGAGTATTTCCTGTCATTACTAGAGAATTTATATAACTAATTCCATTCTGGCACAAGCAATTACAGAAGCAAAACAACTAAAGTAAACACTGGCTAGAGAACAGTATTAAGAAGATGCCACTGCTGCTCAGGTATTTGGCTCCTTAAATGTTAAACTGTAAGAGTTGGGGGAGAAGGGAAGCTTTGGGGTCAGTTCTGGGAGCCCCCCTTTCCCAGAGGAGATACCAAGAACAGGGATCTCAGACACTTTGTCCACACTCAGACACTTCTCAGCTCCAGAGGAGTTTTGAGTCATGTCTTAGAAACCAGCAATTCCACTTTTAGTTTAACAAAAGCATCTATACGGAGCAAGCAAAACTGCAGTAACTGCTTAACTAATTTACTTTACAAACACTGAACAAGCTCGTGTACAACAAGCTTTTTAGCTATTTCATAACCTGCAAATAAATTTAATCATCTCTCAGAAATAAATTTTATCATCCCCATACTTTCCCTAGGTTAAAGAAGGAAAAGGAGAATAATCCAACTGAAAAACAACTCTCTGATTTGTTTGGACATTATCTCACAACACAAAGAAAGCAGCATTTCACCTCGTCCTTGCCTCGACTATGTCACCTAGAAACCTAGTAAGGGGCAACTGTTTCTGAGTGGCTTAGACCTAAAGCAGAGATGCAACAGTGCTGTTACAATGGAAATATTTCCACAGGGAGGGCTCTGCCACGTTCTCAAATATTTCTGCTCTGCTGCCTGCCTAATTTGATTCAATTTTTGGCAAGAAGCTTTTACGCTCGTTTCTTTCCACATTTCTTTTGACAAACAAACAAGCAAGCATTTATGTGATTTCCCACCAGTCTAGCAAAGTCCTAATGAAAAAGGGAAAGGAAGGGGAAAATAAATTCCTTCTAAATCTAAAAGGGAGCAGAACACAATGGGAATTGCAAGTAGGTGGTGAAAATTAGGACAAGAAGTGAGGGCCTAATAGGGGAGAGAGAATTCACTTTCTGAAATTGCTTCTCTAGATGTCCTTGGGTTTGCAGCATTGTTCTGCCTAGTCAGGTATGGATACCGCTTCCCCCAGGTAGGAACCATGGGGTTCATCTACTGTCCAGTCTTTCATTCGGGCGAGTAACAATTTATCTTAGGCAAGTTAAAGAGGTATAATTTCATACATTATACTCCCTGTGATTATTGAGAAATCATATAGGCTAAGGGACTCTATTAGTACTCTGCTACGTTTTTTTTTAGTGCTGGTATCTACAGTTGGAGAGTAGAGTTGTGAATAAATAAATGATAAATTAACATTTAAAAAATATTTCCAAACTTGGTAGGGTGATCAATTAGAAGTTTGGGATCAAAAGATGTGTGCTCTGCTTAGGCACTCAGTCATGTCCAACTCTTCGTGACACCCTGGACTGTAGCCCACCAGACTCCTTTGTCCCTGGGGATTTTCCAGACAAGAACGCTGGAGTGGGTTGCCATGCCCTCCTCCAGGGGATCTTCCCAACCCAGGGATCAAACCCAGGTTTCTTGCATTGCAGATGGATTCTTTGCTGTCTGAGCCACCAGGAAAGCCCAAGAATGCTGGAGTGGGTAGCCTTTCACTTCTCCAGGGGATCTTTCTGACCCAGGAATCAAACCGGGGTCTCCTGCATTGCACATAGATTCTTTACCAGCTGAGCTACCAGGGAAGCCCCAAGTAGACACACACTACTATATATAAAGTAGATACCAACAAGGACCTACGGTCTAGTACAGAGAACTACACTCAATATATTGTAATAACCTATAATGGAAAAAAATCTAAAAAGAATATATATATAGATAGATTCTATATATAGAAATATATATAGAGAGAATCACTTTGCTGTATACCTAAAACGAACACAATATTGTAAAATCAACTACATTTCAATAAAAATTAGAAAATAAAACAGAACTATTTCCAGTGGTGGTGTTTGGTCTCTAAGTCATGCTCTTTTGTGACCCCATGGACTGTAGCCCACTAGGCTCCTCTGTTCATGGGATTTCCCAGGCAAGAATACTGAAGTGGATTGCCATTTCCTTCTCCAGGGAATCTTCCTGATCCAGAGATCAAACCTGGGTCTCCTGCTTAGCAGGTAGATTCTTTGCCACTAAGCTACCTGGGAAGCCCAATGTACATCTACTGATTTGACAGTAGGAGACCTGGCAATGGTTCAGATACAGACAGTGAAACGTGGCCGCTCAGTTCCTACTCCAGCTCTAGGCTAACTGGCTGAATCAATGTGGCCAAATTACTTCAACTTTCCACATCTGGCTCCTCATCTTTAAAAGGGAGGTAATAATCTGAACCACGCCACGGGGCATAGATCAAATGAGTCAACACACATGTAACACATGGAATATTACCTGGAACTGAGCAAACGTGTGCTCTGGAAGGCTAGCTCGTCTGTTTCCTGTTTTGAAAATAAAGTTTCTGATTGCTACTAGCCAACGCTGGTTCCCCAAGTGAAATTCAAGGTTTTTGATGGATAAGAACAAGTAAAACCTTGTGTGTAGAATACTATAACTGAACATTAGAGGCACAGGGAAACTATAGTGGATGAACAGCCGGTGTTCTTCTCTTGCTATGAGAATGATACTCAGGAACTGCATGAAGAATTAAGCGTTTGTGAGCCAATATTGAAGAAGAATGTTTATGAACACGTGATGTGCATGAGTGATGGAGACCACCTCGTGGGTTTCCACCCCTAGCCCTGGCCCCCACCCACCCTTGGAGGGTCCTTCTGCCCCCACAGTCTGTCTTCCCTCAAATGGTAGTCTCTAGTTCTCAGTGGCTGAGGGTGTTTCTTCCTTGGCCTCTGGGCTATGTTGACATCCTGCTGAAATAGAATCAAGAACAAATGAGAATATTTTTCATGTTATCTATAATTGCCAAAGACAGGAGTGTATTATGTTCAAAATCCTTTAAAAGCCCTACGAGTGTTATCACTCAAATCTTGATTTGCAGAGAAAGTTTTTCTAACTATCATACTCTGCAATAACCTTTTCTCTAAAGACATCTTCAAAGAACAGTTTATTTTCTAATTCACTCCTGATACTGTCCTTTTTCTCTGCTTCTGTGCTGTGTTAGACCCACAGTCCCTCTCAGTCCAAGGGATGGATTGCAGTAGCTTTCCTTCTGGTGTCATTAGCAGAAATGTCAACCAGATATGTTTGGGGGTTATTTTTCATTATTATAGTCTTCCCTTCAGTGTTCTGTATTAACATTTACAATGAAATAGTCCCAAATCTTTCTATTTGCAACTTAACAAAAAGTCCTTTTTGTCTAGTTCTGGAGAACTATAATTAATCAGGGACTTAATTCTCATTAATTTTCGTTTAGTGCACAGACAGCCTTTTGAATTACTATCCAATGTGGTTACACCTCTGTGCACAAGTGAGTGGAGGGAGGGCTGAAGAAAAAGTAGAAAGTAAAACACAGAGGTGCCCTGAGATGTCCTGCCTATTGCAAAATAGTCCCTCTGAATTTAGAATAATCAAGCCCTCATCAGACTGATCTATCAGCTCCCTGAGACTTCTCACTTTCCTCAAAAAACCAGGCCTAATTGATACAAATACACACCATTAACAACTGGAAAATTAAGAACTATGTACAGTTACATAGGGGAACAGAGATCAGCCACAGAAATGACTAGAAAGAGGGGAGAGAATGTTCTGGAATGTAGAGACTTCAGTTCACCTTCATTAACCTTGCTCCCTATTAATGTTTCTAAAAAAACCAGCTGTTGTCAGGGGTTGTTTTGTGGTTCCCTCGCTCTCCCAATTTTTGTTTTTATTCTTGTCACTGCCATATGCTAAGCTGTTCATTTATAATTTTAATAGTGTCTCTAGCTCATAAACTCATTATTTCTGTTCCTACTAGCTTATTAGTTTATTAGCAACCTCACACTGTGAACACAAATTAGAACTGGATAACCTATCCAGCTTTTGACACCACTTTCCAGGTTATTAGCAATCACTTCAGATACTGATAAACCTATATATAGAAACAAGATACGCATAGCAGAAATAATTTAGTATCTCGGTGATTAAAGCAAAGACATGTAATCACCAGCTCAGAGCTTCCAAGTCAGCCTGGCAGTCCTCATATTTGATCATTGTTTATTACCTGAGACCAGGCATTCCCAGATATTTAAACAATTCTAGTATTCTGGTTAGTGAGTATTTAGAAAAGAAGAGAGTTTTACACTGTTCTTTAAATTTACCAAAAAATGAAAGAAAGCTTGCTGAACATCAATCTACGTGGTTCCCGTGGGTTGGAAATTAAAACCCAACTCAGGTACTAGATTAAAAACAAAATAGTGTGACATTCTACATGGCCAATGGATAACAGAAGATATCAGGTACAGGCTCAGCAGACCAACAAAGGAAAACATGCCCTGCAGGGTTCCAAACCTCACCCTGAAACCCAGCAGAAAAGAGGAATATGCTCCAAAACAGAGAGCAAACACAGGCCTCCAAAAAAAAAAAAAAAAAATTACTCTTTACGAATCTACTCTTCACTAATTCCAAAAACAGACTGGTTATTTTGAATAAAATCTCTAAGTTTGGGGAAAATTATTCTCTTTGGCAAGTCACGGGCATTAAAAAAAAAAAAAAAAAACCAGTCATTCCAAAATCAAAGAGTTCTCGGAAGCCTTTCACCCTTTCCATTCCTTGGCCACTGTAGATACTGCAAAGGCAAACATCTTCGTTCTGTCTCTCCACACGCCTGCACTGAGCTCAAACTGTTTCCCCCCACATCCATTTAAGGTGTGAGACACGTGGGTTGGATTTCTGAATGTCTCTGTTCGCTTATGCCCACATCTAGTCCAAAGCATTTCCTTTCTGGGACAGCAAATTATTTTGTCTCTCACCAGAGGCCTCCGAGATTTCAAGTGGTAGTTGGCAGTTCTAAAAGCCATTTGTGCCCGTGTTGCAGTTTCAGGAAATTTCACTGTTGAACTTCCCAGGAAGCTGATAAACATCTGTCTGGTTTCGCACTTAGACTGTCAGTGCCAGGAGAACATACAGTACAAGTGGAATATCTTCAGAACAGATATTTATATGGGCAACAAAACACTATGGATTGTATCAGCTTGAAAAGGCTGAAGGGGAGAAAAAATGTCCTACAGAGGAGGGGCGAGTGACCTCTGCTTCACCCTGGGCATCATTCAACAAGCTTCAATGAAAATATGTTCCACTGAACTTCTTTGCCTTCCACCCCTCGGATCCCAGCCCCCAGCAAAGCGCAGTCTGGGAGAAATGCTAGCAGTGTCACACCAAAACGGCTTCTAGAGAACCTAGAAAAATACACAGCCTCCTACTCACAAGGCAGCACTTCATTACTACACAGAAAAGGACACGGCTGTGTCTTCAAGGTACAAGGCTGAACTTTTAGAGGCACTTGAACTTACAAATATTCCCCAGGCCACAGGTACAGAAATTCGGTTTGGTTTCTTCAAGACCTGCTCTGCTCTGTTAGCACAGAATGAATCCACTTTTGAAACCAAATCCACTTTAGGCTCTGACACATTCCTCTGATGGCTAATCACACGGCTTGGTTAGAGCAGGCCCAGGACAAATCACTCGGAGATAACACGCACTCCTACACCTACACTTTCTAAAATCGCAGAAGGTATTTTCTTTTTTTTTTTTTTTTTTTGCCTTTTATTTTTTTTTTTTATTTATTTTTATTTATTTATTTATTTATTTATTTTTTATTTTAGTTGGGGGCTAATTACTTTACAATATTGTAGTAGTTTTTGCCATACATCGACATGAATCAGCCATGGATTCACATGTGCTCCCCCTCCCAAACCCTCCTCCCACCTCCCTCCCCCTCCCATCCCTCTCTGTCATCCCAACGCTCCATCCCTGAGCATCCGTACCATGCATAGAACATGGAATGGTGTTCTGCTTCACATATGACAATATACATGTTTCAATGTTATTGTCCCAGAACATCCAACCCTCACCTTCTCCCTCAGAGTCCACAGGACTGTTCTATGCATCTGTGTCTCTTATTCTGTCTCACATATAGGGTTACCATTACCATATTTCAATTTCCATATACATGCATTAGTATACTGTATTGGTGCTTTTCTTTCTGGCTCACTTCACTCTGTATAATGGGCTCCAGTTTCATCCATCTCAATAGAACGGATTCAAATGTATTCTTTTTAATGGCTGAGTAATATTCCATTGTGTATATGTACCACAGCTTCCTTATCCATTCGTCTGCCGATGGACATCTAGGTTGCTTCCATGTCCTGGCTATTGTAAACAGTGCTGCGATGAACATTGGGGTACACGCATCTCTTTCAATTCTGGTTTCCTCGGTGTATATGCCTAGCAGTGGGATTGCTGGGTCATATGGCAGTTCTATTCCCAGTTTTTTAAGGAATCTCCACACTGTTCTCCATAGTGGCTGTACTAGTTTGCATTCCCACCAACAGTGTAAGAGGGTTCCCTTTTCTCCACACCCTCTCCAGCATTTATTGCTTGTAGACTTTTGGATAGCGGCCATTCTGACTGGTGTGTAATGGTACCTCATTGTGGTTTTGATTTGCATTTCTCTAATAATGAGTGATGTTGAGCATCTTTTCATGTGTTTGTTAGCCATCTGTATGTCTTCTTTGGAGAAATGTCTGTTTAGTTCTTTGGTCCATTTTTTGATTGGGTCGTTTATTTTTCTGGAATTCAGCTGCAGGAGTTGCTTGTATATTTTTGAGATTAATTGTTTGTCTGTTGCTTCGTTTGCTATTATTTTCTCCCATTCTGAAGGCTGTCTTTTCACCTTGCTTATAGTTTCCTTTGTTGTGCAAAAGCTTTTAATTTTGATTAGGTCCCATTTGTTTATTTTTGCTTTTATTTCCAATATTCTGGGGGGTGGGTCATGGAGGATCCTGCTGTGATTTATGTCGGAGAGTGTTTTGCCTATGTTTTCCTCTAGGAGTTTTATAGTTTCTGGTCTTACATTTAGATCTTTAATCCATTTTGAGTTTATTTTTGTGTATGGTGTTAGGAAGTGTTCTAGTTTCATTCTTTTACAAGTGGTTGACCAGTTTTCCCAGCACCACTTGTTAAAGAGATTGTCTTTTCTCCATTGTATACTCTTGCCTCCTTTGTCGAAGATAAGGTGCCCATAGGTGCGTGGGTTTATCTCTGGGCTTTCTATTTTGTTCCATTGATCTATATTTCTATCCTTGTGCCAGTACCACACTGTCTTGATGACTGTGGCTTTGTAGTAGAGCTTGAAGTCAGGCAGGTTGATTCCTCCAGTTCCATTCTTCTTTCTCAAGATTGCTTTGGCTATTCGAGGTTTCTTAT
This sequence comes from Okapia johnstoni, assembly GCA_024291935.2. Taxonomy (NCBI): domain Eukaryota; kingdom Metazoa; phylum Chordata; class Mammalia; order Artiodactyla; family Giraffidae; genus Okapia; species Okapia johnstoni. The sequence continues at coordinate 30,950,862 of CM044326.1, forward strand.
ACTTCCATACAAATTGTGAAATGATTTGTTCTAGTTCTGTGAAAAATATCATTGGTAGTTTGATAGGGATTGCATTGAATCTGTAGATTGCTTTGGGTAGTATACTCATTTTCACTATATTAATTCTTCCAATCCATGAACACGGTATATTTTCTCCATCTGTTTGTGTCCTCTTTGATTTCTTTCATCAGTGTTTTATAGTTTTCTATATATAAGTCTTTTGTTTCTTTAGGTAGAAATATTCCTAAGTATTTTATTCTTTTTGTTGCAATGGTGAATGGTATTGTTTCCTTAATTTCTCTTTCTGTTTTCTCATTATTGGTGTATAGGAATGCAAGGGATTTCTGTGTGTTAATTTTGTATCCTGCAACATTACTATATTCATTGATTAGCTCTAGTAGTTTTCTGGTAGAATCTTTAGGGTTTTCTATGTAGAGGATCATGTCATCTGCAAACAGTGAGAGTTTTACTTCTTCTTTTCCTATCTGTATTCCTTTTATTTCTTTTTCTGCTCTGATTGCTGTGGCCAAAACTTCCAAAACTATGTTGAATAGTAGTGGTGAAAGTGGGCATCCTTGCCTTGTTCCTGACTTTAGGGGAAATGCTTTCAGTTTTTCACCATTGAGGATAATGTTTGCTGTGGGTTTGTCATATATAGCTTTTATTATGTTGAGGTATGTTCCTTCTATTCCTGCTTTCTGGAGAGTTTTTTATCATAAAATGGATGTTGAATTTTGTCAAAGGCTTTTTCTGCATCTATTGAGATAATCATATTGTTCTTATCTTTCAATTTGTTAATGTGGTGAATTACATTGATTGATTTGCGGATGTTAAAGAAACCTTGCATTCCTGGGATAAAGCCCACTTGGTCATGATGTATGATCTTTTTAATATGATGTTGGATTCTGTTTGCTAGAATTTTATTAAGGATTTTTGCATCTATGTTCATCAGTGATATTGGCCTGTAGTTTTCTTTTTTTGTGACATCTTTGTCTGGTTTTGGAATTAGGGTGATGGTGGCCTCATAGAATGAGTTTGGAAGTTTACCATCTTCTGCAATTCTCTGGAAGAGTTTGAGTAGGATAGGTGTTAGCTCTTCTCTAAATTTTTGGTAGAATTCCGCTGTGAAGCCGTCTGGTCCTGGGCTTTTGTTTGCTGGAAGATTTCTGATTACAGTTTCGATTTCCGTGCTTGTGATGGGTCTGTTAAGATCTTCTATTTCTTCCTGGTTCAATTTTGGAAAGTTATACTTTTCTAAGAATTTGTCCATTTCTTCCAAGTTGTCCATTTTATTGGCATATAGCTGTTGGTAGTAGTCTCTTATGATCCTTTGTATTTCTGTGTAGTCTGTTGTGATCTCTCCATTTTCATTTCTAATGCAGAAGGTATTTTCATGGAATTTTCATTTGTCCCTTGAATTCGGGATTAAAGCCACATTTCCCTCAAGAAATAAAGCATATCCTGTCTGATGCAATTGTGACCGCACACTTCTGAGACGAGCATTGTGCTAGTAACGACCCAGATTTCATGAATATAACTTTTATCTGTACATAGTACTCTTGAAAATAAATTCTTTCACAATGACTGCTGGGGGGTTGGGAGGGGGATGCTCTGTGTCTTATTCTCTATGAACTAAGTAAATCATGTCATTATTCTGGTGATTGCACCCAGAAGAGTTTCCACCATGATGAACCAGTAATATGAAAACAAATATTTCTTGAGACATTCTACTCAGATACAGAGAAGGCGTGGTTTACTAAAATTACAACTCTATGAAAGAATGTGGGCAAGGGCTGAAAAGTATAACAGGATGGAGTAACAGGATTAAGGCTTTGGCTCTTTCCTAAGAAAAATTTTAAATGGTTATTACACTGCTATTTGAATAAATGCAATTAAAAGAAATTACCTAGAAGTATAAAAATGAATACCTTCTTGTTTAAGCATATTCTGCATCCTCAGAAAGCTGTTGTTTAACTCCACCTCCAAGAGGAAAAAGGCAAATATTAAGAGTTATTGCCCACTTTCTCCCTCATTCCCTTTAGTTTTCACAAAACTTCTCCTGGTAGAATTAGGTTTTTTTCTTTGAGGGGAAAAGACAAAATACATTTTAAAGACAGACTCATTCATTCAACCATATTTACAGAGTACCTGCCATGTTTCGGCCCTGGAATATGGTAAGCAGGACAGTGGGATGGGTGAAGAGGGGGAAGGAAAGGAACCTCTCTAGAAGACTCATCTTCCCAGAGAGAGATCCTGCACAATCTAGAGCAGCATTTTGGAAAAAGTGATATTCACACAGCACTTAATGAAACTCATTTAGTAAGGATGAAGAAGTGGAAAGAACAAATGCAGGATTTTTAGGCACACTCAATTTCTTAAAGCGATAAAACACTTCACCATGATGAATCCTGCAGAACACCTCTCCACTGGAGATAGACATCGCTGAACACCATTGATAATAAAGGAATCTTCACATTAAAAAAATTAATGAATTTTGGGTAATGAGAAAAAGGTAGAAGATATAGAAAGGGTAGAAAATAAAGTTGAAAGTGAACCAAGGGTAAAATGCCAAAAGAGAGAGAGAACAGATTAAAAAAAAAAAATCCAAGGGAAAAAAAAGAACAACATATGCCTGATTTATGTAAAAAAGAGCTCACCAACAAATAAGTCAAGCTAAAGGAAAACAAGTAAGAATGATCTGAATTTTAGCAGGAAAAAGAAAACACAGTAAACGAATTTTGAGAGGAAGTGAAATTTAAGATAATCCAAGTGGAGAGGTCAGATGAGTTGTGCATACAAAAAAAAAAAAAAAACACACAGGAGTAAACATGTCCATAAAAAATATAAAACTTCTATTTTTAGAATGCTTGCCAGGTGGCACAGTGGTGAAGAATCCTCCTGCCAAAGCAGGAGATGCAAGAGACTTGGGTTCCATCCCTGGGTTGGGAAGATCCCATGGAGAAAGAAATGGCAAGCCACACCATTATTCTTGCCTGGGAAATCCCATGGACAGAGGAGCCTGGCAGGCTACAGTCCATGGGGTCTCATAGAGTTGGACATTACTAAGCAACTGAGCATACATTTTTAGAATGCACAATTATGGAATTATAATAAACTTGGAATTATAGAATTAGAATTAACTAGAATAGAATTATACTAAATTGTATCTTCTTTGATGTTTTTCCTTCAAATCCAAGATTAGCCAAGGGATCTCCACCTAAAAAGGCTTTCTTCTCAAATATTGCATTGGCCTTGGAAATAATCACTTTCTGATACACACATACCACAAAACAACTCAGCATCCATGTATAGACCAGAGAGAAATAAGGTGGCAACTCTCATTCATATCTATTTTCACAGGAGAGGTCTACCCCAGGAGTCTAAAACAAATGAGAGAAACGGGAGAAAGTTTGCTGAGCAAACTCCAGGAGATAGTGGAGGACAGGGAAGCCTGGCTTGCTGTAGTCCATGGGGTTACAACGAATCGGACACAACTTAGCGACTGAACAACAACAATGCAGAGTTACAGAGTACATGTGAATCTTCGTCTTAAAAGTGTAGCTTTAGGTTGGCCAGGACCAGATGTCTTTGAACTTAGCTTAGTTTTGTGTCTGTAACTGATTAGCTTTGTTGGCTAGAGACCTGTGTTAGGTCATAGTCAAGACTGAGGGCCATTTGGGAGGCTAGTGGCTTCTTACTCTCTGTTTCACAAGTTCCAACTCGACTTGAACACTGGCCATTTGTCTTTTCAACACTATTGTATATATACACACACACGGACGGTGGGCAAAGGAATATGGGTAGACTGCTTCTTATCTCACTTAGGGGATGCAGAGAGAGAGAGAGAGTGTATTAATTGCTCAGTCATGTCCAACTCTTTGAGACCCCATGGACTGTAGCCCACCAGGCTCCTCTGTCCATGGAATTCCCCAGGAGTGGCATGCCCTCTGGATGCTGAGCTGGCAATGTTGCCTCAGATAGAAGAGAGCTCTAGTTTGTAGTAAGATGGAGAAATGGAAATATATCCATCGGAAGACTGTAAAGCAAAAAAAATTCACATTCACTTTGCAAAGCCCTGACCTTATATTTTGGTTTTCATCATATCCAGGTCACTATTGATTATCAAGATGTACTGTGATCAATGTAACACTAAATAAGTAAAGATATCATCAATTAAACCATGACAGAATGCCTTTTGACCACACACTTCTATTTCAAACCCATGCCATGCAGCATGTGGGATCTCAGTTCCCCAACCAGGGATTGAACCCATGACCCCTATCTTGGGGGTTCAGTGTCTTAAACACGCGACTGTCAGGGAAATTCTCGATTTCTTTCTAGAAGAGCTCTTTTTGCTTTAGATTTATCATAGATCACATTCCTCTGTTCCTATGCCTTTATATATACACTGAATGGCATAATCTTTTTGAAGGCAGCTTACAGGGCAGTTAAAGACCATCCACCTTAACTGATGTGATAATAATATGGGCAGTTATGCCCAGTCTGCACAGTAATCACATTTATGTCATGACTGCCACCTGGCTGACAACAATTTAAAGATGTCACAGATTCTAAGACACACCTCCGTGCAGAAGTAATAAAATGTGAAAAAAATTTTAGAAATATAAGACATATAGTAATTTATATTATCGTTTCTGACTATAGCTGATATGTTTTAAACATGTGAACATACAGAAACATGATAATTAAGCAATTCTTTTCCTGGCTGGTTTTTTTTTTTTTTTTTTTAATATTCCCATTTGACATTCAGCTTTATTGTCCCTGTGTAAGTATGTGTGTGTGTGTGTGTGTGCGGGCGCATACAGCCATTCAGCTGAGATAAAAGGATATTGCCTGTGTACATTTAGGTTTTCAGAGATTTGGGTAATCATTTTGCTTCCACTATTCTGGGCTTTATGAATAGAAGGCAGTTTAGAACTGCCAATCAAAAATCACTTAATACTTTGCCACTTTACAAATGCAGTGCAATGTTAATTAGGTACAAAATTATACACAAAAATTCTGCTTAGCTTTATGTGGGCAAGAAAATAATTCATCTTGTTTATCTACAAAGCACACATTGTACCAGGGAATGGAAATCACCTAAAACTTTATATAGGAGAGCATCAAGGCTAGATCCTTGTATTTGGCTGTTGGACAGAAAACACAAAATATGCAGGGAGTGTGGAAATCTCAACATTAAAAAAAAAAATACAAGAGTAATATTAACCACAGTGTGTAAACAGATAACTGTAGGGGAGCTTCTTAAGCAGATGCTGTGCCCTGCTTACCAATACTGAGGATCGCTTATCTCCTAATATCTCTATAACAGCTATTAATAATACAGTCATGCAAAGATTTAGTCTTTCAAAAGATTCTACTTCTCTCTTTGACGATTTTATGATTACAATATTTAACTACATACTTTATCTCTGCTAAAAAATAAATAAATAAATAACACCCATCACAAAAGCCCTATCTATTTTATGTTAGACACTGTTCCTCCATTTCTAAGACATATAAAAATCAGTATCTATACCAAATCCCCTTCCAGATTCTAAGGCCCAGAGGAAGCCACTCTCTCACATTTCAATAAGGAAAACAACAAAAAAGACAAAACAACACTAGCTCATTATGCCAGAACTAAACTGCATTATAAGGAATGACGTTTGGATTTTTAAATACTATCTGCTCCTAATGGGGGCAAGTCAGGCCTGGCCTTCCTGGAAAAAGAGCAGCAGAAAGTATCTCAGTGGTGAACCACACCCAAAAGCTTTCACAAAGCCCCTAAACATCAAGTCCTCTCCCCATTAGCCAGACATTCCTATTTGAAAAGTCACCATGCTGATTTAAGACATGGTCTAGCTCAGTTTCTGCATAAAACTTGTTCAACATGCTCAAATAAGCCTCACTGGTGAACTATTAATAACAAAGCAGGGTGTTGATGTCCAGGGTGTTGATATGCAGGGGGAGAAAGAGCACTTATGTAGTCAACTCCAAGCACCCAGAAAGCGCCATAAACCCAGAATTGAAAAAATTAGGTGGGTACAAGGGACTGAAAAGCAGAAAATTAATTACATCTCAACATTATATGAAAAGAAAATAACCACACTGCACTTATTTGCCTTTGTCTAAACAGGTACGATTGATTTGGATCAAGCTAAAAACCAAGATGTTTTGCTGCATTTGCCTAATAATATTTACATCCTTCATGGTGATCTGGTGGTCAAGGCAACAGAGATAATGCATCAGCAGACCATATGGACGAACGTAATTCTGGCTCGTGGCGTCTGAGTGTCTTCGTGACTTCTATTCTAGTTTGGTTGTCTTGTTTCCAACCCTGGATGCTCAGTTAGACAACTGAATAGCAATGGTTTCCTCGGGAAACAACAGAGATAAATGCAAGATGTTAACAAAAAGGTTCCATTAGAGGAGGTTACACAACACAAGTGTTATGTATGTTTGGAGTTACAGCTTTGTTGGGCTTATTCTGAGAAGTGAAGAAGAGGAATTTTCTGTTGTTTCAAAGATGGAAATGGCCATTATCTCTAAGTCAAAGCTATCAAGATATGTTTATTGAATTCTTACTATGTATATTGCATGTGTAATAAATGACGATGTTACAACACTAGAGCTACACTGTCCAACAGAATAAAATGTGAACATTCATTTTTAACAGCTATATTAAAAAGTAAAAAGAAACAGATGATGTTAATAATTTATTTCAATTAACCTAACAGATAATACATATTAAAAGGTTGATGAGTTATTTCACATTCTTTTCTTCTGTACTAAATCTTCAAAATCTGGAGTATATGTTACTTACAGCACAACTTACTTGGGAATAGTTTTAATTATAAGTGTCCAAAATCATGTATAGCTGGACACACTGGACAGCACATCCCTAGATACAAATAGAATTTAGCAAATTGAGGCCCCTTCCACACCCTTTAGAAAGAGAGGGACTGTGTTGCCTCTTTGCACAGCTATCTTAAAAAAGTCTGTCATTACTGACCTCCTACACTCCAATCCCCAAATACTGCTCTCTTTTTGAGATAGTCATATTTTTTTTTAATAAGGTTGAAAAGTGATGAAAACCCTAGGATCAACTTTGGAGGATAACCAGCCTGTCCATCCAACTGGTACCTAAAGAACATCCAAATGAGGTGAAAAAAGATGACCTTTACTGGGATGATTCCCAATATGAGATAAAATGACAAAACCTAGTATTTAGAAGGAATGGAGGATGGTTCCAGTTCTAAGACTCTTACTTCACGTAGGCACAGGTAATCTTAGTGGAAAATACGACTGCTGAAAGGGACAAGGCAAATAAAGCAGCTCAGAATTGTGATTATGGAAAATCAACATTCATATTGAAAGCATTCAGCCAGATGGTAGATCCCTGGGTGAGAAACGCATGAAGTGTTTGTATAGTCTGTGGTTAAGATGATGTTCATCTTCCCTTTATCCTGAATTTGTCATTGCCTGGTTTTCATTATTGCTCTGCTGGCTTCAAGCTCGATGCCTCATTTCTGACCTTTCAGTAAATAGGCTGACTGTAGACTGATAAGAACTGCAGGTCGATTTTTATGCTGGTACGTATCAGAAACCTGTTGACCTACAAGCAAACCTTTCTCCACAATCAATCCCCTTCCTTTCTCTTGCTACAGTAACTTCCCCCACTCCACTCCGCTTCACTCCAAACCCAAACAGACACTGAAACTAAGGAATCATATGGGGACCAGCCAAGTAGAGTCTATCATGTCAGCTAGAGAGATGAAAAACACAGCTATGACATCTGACAACAGAGGCAATTTCTTTAGGGTTTATCCATTAATTCAGTTAATATTACTGAGCAAATATTTTCTATCAGACACCAGGTTAGACACCATATTTAGGATGCTGAATAACACATGGTCGTTAACCTCAAAGCCCTGCCATGTAGGAGGAGAAAAGACAAGCAAACCTGAACTGCAGGACGAGGTGACAAGGATGTACAAGGATACTGTGGGAGCACAGAGGAGGGGCATCCACTCAGGCTGGGGGGACTCAGGCAGGCATCTGGGAGAGACACCATGTGAGGGGAAGTTGGCAGGACTCACCAAATTCAGCTGAGTAAAGAAACAGGAAATGCAATTAAAGGAAGATGGAAGAATATGAACGTTCATCAGATTAGTCAATACAACTGACATGGACATGAAGGTTTTATGTGGGGTTAGGGAAAACAGTGGAGATGTTAATAATATATGAGTGCCAGAGGGTTGTGAGTAATAAAGAAATAAGCAAACACCAGTTCGTTACAAGTTTCTCATTCTAAGTGGAGTTCCAACTTTTGTCAGGGGCCGTTATGGGGTAGACCCTGTATCCATGAGCTACGTCAGGTTCACTGCCATGAATACAGAGCCCAGTGATGGGTTCTCCCCACCAGGGTCAGGCCACAAGCCCTCCACCGGGTGCACCCCCATTCCTATTCCTGGGTGTCTGCCCTTTCCTGCGTTGGCCCTTCCTTTTCCCTGTTGGCTCCTTTCTCTGTCTTAACGAGTACCATCTTATGTACTCAACTCAGGAACCACCTGTGTGAAAGCATCCCAGGGACTAGTACAAATTAAAGAATGAGGTAACGCTTCCCCCAGCCTCTGAGAGGCCTTGAGTACAGGACCAGATGCTGCTGGCTGAATGCCAACAGGCCGCCATGCTGTACATCTGCACAAGTTCCTCCTTGGCACATTTGTCTGGGAGACGGGCTTACTTCAACTCATCCTGTGTTTGAGAAAGGCGCTTTTGAAGACACTGCCTGGTGAGGAGAGAATGAAAATCTGGGGTTGGGAACACCTTGTCAACTTGTAAAGAGCAATGATTCAATGAAACTGCAGGATGCAGCTGGACAGGATTCCTACAAGAAAAAGAAGTGAAGCAGAGGAAGCAAAAGAAAACTGGAAATCAACTCTTTTCAAGTAGGTCTTGAATGATTTTTGATCCCATGGGTGGTCTTCACAGTGAAAATGAGATCAAAGGCATACAAGTGTGCCATCTGTACCTACTCTATGGGGGAAATGAGAACCATATTTGAAAGCAGACTGGATAACCAAATGCACATTGCCAACAATTCCATCCTGAGGAGGTGCAAGGGTGAGACCAGGAGGTTATCTGGAAATTGTTCACTCTCAGTGGGTGAAGGAGGGGAGAAGGAGGCGAGTGAGAAAGCTCCCCAGTGGTGCCAGCATACCCTCCACACCCAGTCACAACGCTGAGTGGATGAGGTTAAGGACCCTCAGGGACCATGGTGGATGGGAGACAGTGTGTTCCCCAGAAAACTGTCATCACAATACATGAACATATTCTCTCTTATTCTTCCCAAGAATAATGAAATGGCCAGAATCCAATGGTCAGTTATCCTCACGCTTTTGTCACTGACAGTTTTATTTTTTATTCAGTATTTATTGAACACAGTCACCTTTGATCTAAGGGCAGGGAGTCCTGTGAAGACCATAAAAAGAGCAAATCAATTACCCACAAATGGCACAAATCTCCACAAGGGCTAATGGGGTAATTTGTGCTCTTTTGGCCTCTCCCCAGCTCCACAGACCAATAGCTAAGTGCATACGTAATTGTTTCTGGATTGATTGCTATGAAGCAGAGAAATCAAGAAGGGTACACTTACCAGTGAAGAAGGAAATGACATGGCCCCAGAAGAAAACAGTGTCAGAGAAAAATCTGAAGTTAATTAGAATCAGTTCTTGAAGGTGAAGACCCTTTCAGAAAATGTGTATGTTCACTCTTCAGGGGATGACAGGGTTAGCAGTCTACCATTTTCTTCTCAAAAGAACCCTGATTTGGGGGGAAGGGAAGGTGGCACTGTGCTTTCAGCCTCACTCATGGCTGAGCGTGGCCATGAGACTGAGTCTTGACCAATGAAAGGCACTTGCTGGTCACCTGGGTTTCTGGGAGAGCTCTTTGAAAGCTGACACACTCCTCTTGCCTCCTGGGTTGCCCTTTCTGCCTTCCAGAAAGGCAGGTGTGACCCTGCAGGTGGTCCACTCCTCCTGCAAGCAGAAGGCAACTCAAGCCAGAGAATATAGACAAAGCTGAAAGGCAGAGAAGCGATGATACCAGCCCTGGACCCCTAGGTGAAAAAACGCATACCCAATTTATCGAAGCCACTGTTTATTCAAGCTTTTCATTATGTGCAGTAGAAAAAAAGAATCTTAACAGATAAATGATTCTCAAAGTTCCATCAGAATCAAAACCTTACCTTTTTTACATCTCTCAGTTTTATGTTCCTTATGCCATTCTGTAATTAAAATCTTTGGTATAAAAGGTACACTCAATGAAAACTGTCAGGTTTCATTCTGAAGTAAAGAAGGGCATTTGAAAACTTAATTGCTATGGATAATAAAGACCAGTTTTTCTTTGGGACTGAGCTGAATATATTTAGGACAATGCATGGCTATATAATTGGATTTTAAGATTTAGAAAGGAATAAAAATTGGTTTCACTAGTTAGTATAATGTCTCTATCTTGACCTTCAAATAAAACCCATTAAAAATTTTGAACAGTAGGCACTCCAGCTTTTGACTCAGAAGTACCAAAGATCTGGAATGAATACTTGTTTTCTTACTTTAAAAGATTTGTAATTTAGTGATTTAAACTTGTTCCTTATGTATATAGTTCACTGAAACTCATTTGTTGCTTTTTGAATTAAGTCACATGAATTTCTTACATGCTTTAGTTTTCCCTCCCAAACATATTCTGAACAGAAATTAGGGCTTTTTTTTTTTTTTTTTTTTTTGGCTGCTTCTGACTTTCTTCATCTTTCTTTAGCCAGTCAAAATGTAGCTTCCTCCCTAAGAAAAGGTCAGAGTACGCAACAAAAAGCTGTCAATTCAAAGAACAAATGAGTGAAAGCTGCCTGACAATTTACTTTTTAAAATATTTGTGTATGTGTGATAATAACAGTAGGAGGGATGCTATGTAGTTCTGTCATTGCACAGAAGGTCTGGGCACTGTCAATCTTGGGTGTGCTGACCACCACCAAGAGTACAACCACCTTGAACGTGGGTGGGCAGTCTGGCATCAGGCAGAGGTAGATAAACACAGCTGTTATTCTTCCTGCTTTAAAACCCCCAATGAAAACGTTCTAATTAAAGTTATTTCAAAATGCATCCAAGTCACAGAGGGATGCACACTGGATCTGGGAACAATCAAAATGGGTGAAATCAAGAGAGCAGACCAATAAAGGCAGATGGGTCAAAAAAATAATCTTAAATGTTCGCCCCAGTATCTGGTGGACTGGATATACGTCTTCTCAGAGAGAGTGTGTGACCACTGGTACCTAATAGAAAACCAAGACACTATATATCTGAAACCAAAGAAAGATAAACTCAACTACTCTTTCCTTTAACAAATAGTTGAGTCTCCTCGACGAACAAATTTATGAAAGAAACAAAGATGAAAAAGTATGTAATGGCACCATTTGTGGAATATTTTCTGTATTCTAGGCAGTTTATGTAAATTATTACCATAGATATCATATAAAGTAAATGTAGTAGTATTAGAAATAATCATCCCTAACACTTTCTGATCAGAGCTCTAAGAAAGTAGAGAAAGAGAGGAAGTATAACAAAAGAGTACCCCAGGATAGAGCCAGAAAGAGTCTCCAAATTTAAGAGCTAAGGTACAGGAAGGAGATCTGTACTGGAGACAGAGATGAAAGTCAGTGATGTGGTGGAAGGATAAGCAAGAGAGTATGATATGTCTGATGTCAAGAGAGGAATGATTTTAAGGCAAAGAGATGTCAACTATGTTGAAAACTACCAAGAGATGAAGTGAAGAGGAAGGGAAAGCTAGCCAACAGGTTAGGTAGCACAGGGGCTCCTGTCAGGAGCAGAAATCAAGTGGGGAGGGTCTTGGTCAGACTGAAGTGGGCTAAAAGGTGAATGAAGGGTGAATTAATAAGTACTCAAAACAAGTGCAGACCTCTCCAGGGAAACGAGGCAAAGAAGAAATGCTGGCTGGAGGTCTGGGCTCATGAAAGGATTATTTTTTAAATGGAAGACCTGAAAGTATGTAGGTGTACTTATGGGAACAGTTTCCTAGAGTTGGATGAAGAAAAGATACCAGAAGAACATGGAAGTGAAAGTCGCTCAGTCATGTCTGACTCTGCCACCCATGGACTATACAGACCATGGAATTCTCTAGGCCGGAATACTGGAGTGGGTAGCCCTTCCCTTCTCCAGGGGATCTTCCCAACCCAGAGATCGAACCCAGGTCTCCCACATGGCAGGCAGATTCTTTACCAGCTGAGCCACAAGGACTCCCACCAGAAGAGCAAAGTCCTTGTAAAAGTAAGACAGTATGGGATACAGATGACACACAGGGAAGGACTAGCCTTTGAAAGGAAACAAGGAGACAAAGATAAATCGGGCCAGGATATTTTAGTAGTTGGATAAAGAGACTAGAGCCTTGTAACTTAAGTTATATAATATGAGCAACTGAGACACTGCTCATAAGTAACTGCAACCTAAGAAAGTATAGAAGTCATAGCGGATCACTGTCAAAGTCAAGTGCTTATTAACTACTAAACAGAAAGCGGCCCCATCTATCAGTAAAAGTCTTCCCAAATAATCTAATCTTGATTAACAAGGTGAAACAGGTCTTCTGAAGTAGAAAATAAAGGGGGAAAGCATTATTAATTACACAGCGCTCCATACGTGAAGGGAAAGTGAAAGAATCTGTTTTCTGACTCTCTGGGACCAAGCTGGTTTGAACAAGAAGCTGCGGCTATGCTCAGACAGCCATGATGGGAAGAGCTCACAGAAGGGAACACAGATGGATCTCGGAAGAAAATAGGGACTGAGAATGACGTGCCGACCGAGGCGGCAATGGAGAAGAAATGAGAAAATCCAGAACAACTGTGACAGAATGCCAAGGAGGCACGGTGTACATGTACCCAAGAATGACACGGAAAGACCGATTACCAACAAGAAAGTCACTGCCCACTACGGCAGGAAGAATCCAGAACTGGAAGAATATTATTCACACATCAGCTACACAAAACAGAGATGTTTCCATAAACAAAATTTCCATTCTTAGACCCTGAGCATTCTTTACACCAGGAAGAAACTGGCTCCCTATGAAGACTGAGGAGTGGGCTGTTTGACACAACAGTAAATAGGCAGTGATAAGAATTATAAAATTATAGCTAAAGTTTAATGACCAAAATGAAGTCCAGATCCACACACTGCCCAGTTATAGGATGATGTCACCGTCTGCCAAACAGGCTTCATGAAAGGGAATACCTTCTCCCCACATTACCACTTCCCAAGATGTACTTTGATTTATAAGGATCCTTCATCAGAAGTCCCAGTTCATTAGATAAGCTTCTATTTCTACACAGATTGAATTTTGCCTTCAAGAAGATCACTCAGATTTTCGCTAATGTCTAACAGCTTCTTGGGTCAGATCAGTTTCCAGTCTGAAAACAAACCTTAATATAAAAAACAAGTTTCCATATGCAGTCTCCTTTGCCCCAATCTTAAACAGAAGGCCCAAAGCTCTACATCCCTGAAAGTGGGAGTGAGAAAAGATGCCAGATCTCACTTCTTGGCAGATAACAAAAATGCATGAAGAGGACTCACACTTTGAAAAAGTCCTAAAATGTGTGAAGATCCATTTTTGAACTCACAGTGGAACCTGATAAAAGGGCAGGGCTTCGTTGAGACTTCTAGGCAACGGCTCAGCCCTGCACTTGGACCCAAAGGCTCTCGGAGGGGAAACGCTAATGATGATGAAAAGCCTGGATATTATGCCCTTTAATGAAACTTTGAGCCTATCTCTCAAAGTCTGGGGATCAGATGCTTTCCATAAAGGATCTCCAGGAAGTGACAGGAGCCCAGGCTATGGGGCAGGCACTCTGAAGCCCTGTGCCACTGAAGTGTCTCACAGTCAGTACCAGACTCTTTGTGGTGGATTTTCTGAGCTTAAAAACTCTCTTGAAATAGAAAAAACCAAATAGGAACTGCCTTCTGCCCATGTGCACCTAGACAGCATCTTCAATAATTCCTAACAACCCTTTTTCCTCTTTTGCTGCCACCTTGGAAGGGGCTCTCCCTGATTAACCAGAGGACCAATAAGTATACAGTCTTTCCCTAACAAGACTTTCAAAAACTAATAGAAGGTGACAGAGGAAAAGAGAAATCCCTGTCTCTGAGTGCAATTAAAACAAACAAACAAAAAAGAGCATGCGTTATTGATTCTGTCACACATAACAGTCATGAATGTGACTGGTTATAAATTACTCAGCGATATCGCACAGACTCCTAAGTGCTAAAGGAGATGGGTCTTTGCCATGTTACAGAAACTGGCTCCATAGCATAAAGTGGAGTGCAAGATCTAGCGGGCATGCTAAAGTTGATCCTTCTTCTTACTACCTTGGTGCAGGACTTGATGCCCAGTGTCCAAGCTGATGACATCAATGGGGAAGGGGAATGCATACAGAGCAAATGGAAAGGTGAAGAGAGAGCTAAAAGTGATTCTAGGGGGAAAGGCATGAATCCATATGAATGAGGACTAAATTCAAAAGAGAAGGGCACAGAGTAAGCACTGGAGGAAACATATTTTAGCTGCAGGCAAAAGCTGGTTACATACTGCTGGATACCTCACCATACGATGCCATTATTTTGACATCTAGTATCTTTTATTTAAAAGCATTAATATATACATAAAATGCATGGGCCAGATGGTAAGCTTTACTCTAAACTGAGTAGTGATTCTCTTAAGTTTAAAAGTTTTCTTTAATCTGCCTAGTTTCAGAGAAATGCAGAAACTAAAAAGGATTCCACAGAAGAGTGAAATAGACAACTGGAAAGATGAAAAGGGGCTACCTGGGTTAAGCACTAGCTGAGCTTGAAAATAAAAGACAGAGAGTCACCAGACTTCTACAAGTTCTTCCCAAAGGAATCAAGGCAAACAGTTTTCTATTTTCATCACAGTGAGAGAGCTACACCCAGAGAAGATGGTTATAAACAAAGACTTGGATACTTTATAAATGGGAAATATTCCTCAGATGTAGAATGAATGATTTTGGCCATTAGTGTGGTCAAAAATCCATTTCCTTAAAATTTCAGATTGCTAAAAACAGTAATGTGTTGATAAGTTTTGTATCTAGGAACTAGAAGAAATTTCTTTCTTACACCTGTAAATGTTCAGTTGCAAAAATTGAGTTAGTAACCCTACATGCCTAGTAAGTAATTTATAATTAATAATGACCCCATATGTAGAGAGACTGCACTTTAATTACTGCTGTTCAGAGTGTAAATTGGTACTAGAATACCTCTTAGAAACATGTTTGGCAGATATACTGAAGCTGACGAGGCACACACTCTTCCAAATAGTCATCATATTCCTGGTACATACCTAACATGAATATGTAGGTGCACAGTCACCAAAAGGACATGTTCAAAGCAGCACTATTTGTAATAGCCAAAAACCTGGAAAAAGTCCAAGCATGGATCAAAAACATAATGAAATGCATTTCAAACATGTTGCATTTGTACTCTCCTCGCATCATCATTGGTTTGGAGGGGAGGAGGGATAAATCAGGAGTTGAGGATTAACATATACGTACTATTATATATAAAATAGATAACCAATAAGGACCTACTGTGTAGCACAGGGAGCTATACTAAATATTTTGCAATAACCTATAAGGGAAAAGAATTTGAGAAAAATATTATGTAACTGAATCATTTTGCTATATACCTGAAACTAACACAACATTATAAATCAACTATACTTCAATTACAAACAAAACACAAAACAGAAAGAAAAACTGGGGTATACTTTTTACAATAGAATATGAGAATGCCCAAGTACAGCTATATGCAACAGGGTGGGTGAACTGATCTCACAAATAATATTGACAGGAAGAAACCAAGCACCAACTATTAAGTACTCTAGAATTTCTTAAGTTCTTAGGCAAATCTGAACTGTGGTGCTGGAAATCAAAATTTCTGTTATCTTGTAGGGAGGGAGGGGTTGATAGGAGGGACATAGGAAGTTTCTGAGGAGCTGGTAATATTTGGGCTCCCCATTGGGGTGCTGGTTATACAGAAGTGTTCCCTTTGGGAAAATTCATTGGACTGTACACTTACAATCTGTATACACTTTTGTATGTAAATATAAATTTAAGAAATTAAGAGATTAACAACTGTACTGTTTAGGCCTTATCTGAATCTCAATTACAGTCGCATGTAAACATGAAGTATTATATAGGTAAAAAAAAATTCTATTTTTTACAGTTCATTCAAATTTTCACACTTGATTGGAATTTATATACATGAGAGATGTAAATCCATATGGGGAAACTGGGAAAGTTGAACACTGGCTTGATCTTTGATGATATTAAGGAATTTGCAGTTGTGATACTGGTACTTTGTGGTTCTTAAAGGCCACTGTCTTTTAGATATATACACATACACACACACACACACACACATATATATGGGAATATTTAAGAATGAAATAAGATGATTCACATAAGAATGGTTCAGCGAGGGGAAATGGATGGGAAATAAATGCAATATGACTGGCCAGGAGAGTAAACTGTTAAATGTTGATGATGGGCATATGGGGTTCAGATTCTTCTCTCTACTGTTGCGTATTTATAATTTTCCATAAATAATTTAAAAAGCAGAAAATCCCATCCAGAAGAAGAATAAGCTTATTTCAAGCTTGTAGACCAAGTGGCCTATTTTAGTAAATGCACATAAATAATGAATACATGTTAGCATAGTTCTCATGTATTATATTCATATTATATCCACCTATTAATAGCATAGACTTTTCTTCTCTCAAATGTTTTCTAAGCTTCCATAAGGTTCATTCCTAATTTTCTTCACAACTAAAAAGCAAATCTGAAGGTTTTACTCGGCTACTCCCAAGCATTATTTTATATTTCTCTTTTTGAGTTATGTGGGAGAAGACTCTTGAGAGTCCCTTGGACTGCAAGGAAATCCAACCAGCCCATCCTAAAGATCAGTCCTGGGTGTTCATTGGAAGGACTGATGTTGAAGCTGAAACTCCAGTACTTTGGTCACCTGATGTGAAGAACTGACTCATGTGAAAAGACCCTGATGCTGGGAAAGATTGAGGGCAGGAGGAGAAGGGGACGACAGAGGATGAGATGGCTGGATGGCATCACTGACTCAATGGACATGAGTTTGGGTAAACTCCGGGAGTTGGTGATGGACAGGGAGGACTGGCATGCTGCGTTCATGGGGTTGCAAAGAGTCGGACATGACTGAGGGACTGAACTGAACTGAGACAAAACTGAATTTCTGAAGTGGCAGAACTGTGCTCTATTCACGCTCTACAAGCAGCAGTTAACGTTCCAAATCATGAAAATTTAACCCTGACCCCACAATTAAGGCTCTCTTTATCATTAGAACAAAATTATGGGTTGAAAGATCTTTAATTATTGTCATTCAAGAAAAATATACCAGGAACCAGATAAGTACCTCATCTCACTAGGCATAGGTAGAAAAGGTATATTTCCCTCTTGGTTTGTTTAATGCTATCAACAAATTTCATCAAACAAGCAAAACAAGAAAAGATGTGAGCAAAGGACATTCTAGCTCAGAAGCAGCAGCCACGCCATGAAGCTTCTAAGAGTGAAGAAAAACCCCCAATCACATTTTAGTTTTTCACATACTTGGGAGCACATGCAAAATGCTTCAAGGAATCATATCTGCTCCTGCTTAAATTTCTACTAAATTTCTGACAGACAGCATGAAGATAAGAATAATGTCTTCTGCATCTCTGATAGCACTCCTTTGTGTCTAAAGGAATAAGCTTTGTCTACATGTCTAAAATTCTGACTGCTGATAATATAGAATGTCTGCTGATAATACATAATAAAATGTTAACATTATATAATAAATGTTAAATGAATGAAAAGCTAACTGGTGCTAAAGGGTAGCCATAAGGCTTAAGAGTTGCTGATACTCATAGCAGAGGTTAACAGCATCTTCAGAATAGACAGAGAAAGGCTAAAGGCATGAAGCCAGGGAGCATGTAATAAGTACTACCTGCTCTTCTTGGGTGGGATGGTGGGGCCTCAGAGAGGGCTGG
This sequence comes from Okapia johnstoni, assembly GCA_024291935.2. Classification (NCBI taxonomy): domain Eukaryota; kingdom Metazoa; phylum Chordata; class Mammalia; order Artiodactyla; family Giraffidae; genus Okapia; species Okapia johnstoni. Next base: position 30,968,991 of record CM044326.1, read on the forward strand.
AAGAAGAGTGGGCCCCAGGGTGGGCTGAGCATCCTTGCAAGGGCTGACAACTCACAAGAAGAAAGGGGAGAGCAAGCTGGTCACTGGCTCTTCGACATGAAAGCAGCCAGTCCTTTTCCAAAGAAAACAGGCCCACCTAAATATCTGGTCTGCATGGAAGGGGTTGCCGAAGCTCCTGAACTCAGGGAACAACCAGGAAAATAAAGTTACTTCAAACCCTAACTGCTGTCCAAGGCAGATAGGTCCTAATAATGCCTCTGGTTGTTTTATCTCCATTTGGGGTTAAGATGGGTTTGGTTAAGCAACGGGAGGGGACAGCAGCTGAAGAAGCCCTACATTGCTCTGCATAATGGCTGGGGGAGAGGAGGGTCCCCTAGGCAGAACCCTACAGTCTTTGTAATAAGGCAGCTCTCAGAAGTCCCATGAGGCCATGCAGCCTGGGCTCGGGAACAGAGGGCTGCCTTACTCACTGTCAATACATGATTATGAATACCCTTTCCCAACTCTAGTAAGGAAACTTCACAGCATCTACACTGCTCACTAATGCCCTTTGCTAAGTCAGTGCCCTAAGTGAAGGTCTCAGGGAGCACTGAGACGTGAATGTGAGTGACTCCAACCCAGTTATGATCACGGAACAGGTATGAGCAGAAGCAGGTGAGGAGAGGTCAAGGGTTGTCTGGGTCCCATGGTAGTCTACCACCGGGGAGAACGTGGGGGCATCCTTCCTGTAAAGTGAGGTTGTTTTAAGGCAGTACTGCAGACGTACTAAAATAAATGATCAATAATTCCCTTTAGCTTCTGGTGACAGAAGGATATTATCTGAGGAGAGGGACATGGCTTGATACAAAAACACAGAAAGCAGTGGCTTTAGGAAGAAGCATAGAAATTAAGTGCTCAGGGTCTGGAGACAGAAGGAGTTGGTTGGAATTCCTGCTCCAATATTTACGGCTCTGTGGGGTTAGACAAGGTACTGGACCTCCTGCTCGCACTTCCCTCATCTAAGCAAGGGGCTAACAAGCACCCGTGCCTCTCTTGGAGGATTATATATAAACATACAAATATTATAAACCATATGTATATACACACACACAATCCATATATATACACACATGGATTAAATGAGATCATGCATGTAAGCTGCTTAGGCCAGTAACTGGCATATAGTAAGTGCTCAATTAATGTTAGCTATTTGTATTGCTGTTTCTATCCGGAAGTTCTTTTATGCTCAGTTGTTGGTCTGTAGAGGGCTTCCCAGGTGTCACAGTGGTAAAGAATCCATCTGACAAGCAGGAGACACAGGTTCAATTCTTGGATCAGGAAGATCCCCTGCAGAAGAAAATGGCAACCCACTCCAGTATTCTTGCCTGGGAAATCCCGTGGACAGAGGAACCTGGCGGGGCTATGGTCCACAGGGTCGCAAAAGAGTCAGCCACGACAGAGCGACTAAATAACAACAAACTGGTTTAGAGAAATTAAGTGGAACATGGCAGGAAGGGCGAGTAACATCCTCAGTAGGATGTCTAATTGGTCATCCCCTTCCAAATGGTCGAAGGACCAGTGGGATCCTGGCAGATGTATGTTAAGGTGATCAACCCCTTAGGGCTGCTGTCCCACTAGACACGGGAGTCCCATGTCTGATGCCAAAGCTTCCACAAGCCACACATCCAAATTCCTCTGCTCTGGCTGCCACGACAGCCACCCTCCAGCTGTACCTTCTCCATCTTCACCACACAGGTGGAAGGAAAAGGCTTAAGGCTTATCATCTTTTTGGATCTGGCCTCTGGAGTCCTGGCTGCCTCCTCTGTTGATCAGGACAAAGGGGTTGGAAGGTAGGTACCCCAGCCACTTGGGACACATCTGCAGGGTGAACTGAAAGCATGGAACTCTCACCAGCAGCACCAATCAGACATTCGGTCCAAACGGCAAAGTGAAATGGAGTCATAGCCCTCAATGGCAATAACCTGGGCATCAAGCCTATGGTGGGGGGCAGTCAGTGGCTGTGGGGAGGCAGTGAGGCTGCTCCTCAAGACACAACAGCTCTCAGTCTGCAGGGGTTCCAGGATCTGGCCCTGCTTCCCTCAGCAAGTTCTCCACAGAGACCAGGGCCAGGGTTCCCAACCAACCAGGTGGACAAGCAGAAGACGGTGACCACAGTAGCGGCAGCTGCCATGCAACACACCTACTGTGTGCCAGGAAACATGCCAGGTGCTTCACACGTACCAACTCTAATCTTTACAACCACACAAACACTCAGCTTTATGGTTGAGGAAACCGAGGCACAGAGAGGGGAAGGTACTTGTACAAAATCACACAGCAGGCGCCAGTTAAGACTCACACTCAAGCCTGCTTGATGGCAAAACCCCAGTTCTTTTCTCCACTACATTGTGCAGCTACTGGCTGTCGATTCCCACGTGCATCCAGAAGCATAAGACAGCATTTAATTTCCAACAGGCAAACAACTGGGTAATTGAACAAGAAGAACCCATTGCCGACTAGGTATTTGATCATGCAGGTCAATGGAATTAAGGAAGTGGTGGGGGGAAGTCACCTTTGAATAGACTGGAGTTGCACAGAAAAGAATAAGCCCTCAGTAAGGAGTTAGGACTGAGTTCCAGCGGCCGCCCCATCCACAGTAGAGGGCTTGCCACTGCCTACCAGGATGGAGGAAATGATCTCTCATCAGGGACACAATGCTACAGACTTAAGTCCTCAGAGGCAGGCTTTGGCTTTTAAAGCTTTTAATGACAGAAGAAAATCCAAATGAATGGCATTAGTTTGCATAAAAATGAACAAGGAGAAAATAGAATGATAAACCAGAAATTGGCTTTCAGAGATTTCTTTTCTTTCCTTAAAGCCTGTTATCAAACTGCAGGGAACCCAAGTTCTTTGGGGACTGACTGACCAGCTTAAAGCCACGGCTGCCTACAGACTTGTGAAGACTGCCTGCTGCCTGTGGGGGTTTAAGGCTCCCCACCCAAACAATGACATTTTAAGAAGAAGAAAATTAAAATTGACAGTATATCAGCTTAAAAAAAAACAAAAAACTCATGCTAAATGACGGAGCAAGTATCTGTGTGCTTTGTTTTTGTAACACACAGATTGACTCTACCTTCTAGACAAGATACTGAAACTCTGCTCTTAACAGGGCCAGCACTCATGCTAATGCCAGGGCCATGGCACTTGGTGTCAACAGGTAGCATAGCCATAAGGCAGTCAGGGTGGGTCCCACTGTGTTCTTCCCTTGAATGTACTGCTGTTTAAGCATCCAGGGTATTCTCAGGGCTCTTAAGCTCTCTGAGGATGGAGCTGTGTTTTTCACGATTCTGTGCGTGCATACAGACATACAGACAGACACTACGCTTAGTCTGCTGTCGACCAGCATTTACTGAGGTCTCTGCTGTGCCAGCCTCTTGGCAGGGGAACTTAATTTCCACAGCATGGCCACAAGCTATGAAGTGTTCCCACTGCCTAGTTGAGGTAGGTGGTTCACACAGGTCTGGAGCATCCTGCGGCCACAGTTTGAATGGGATACGGCTGAGCTTCACACAGAGCAGTGCCTGAGCCCCCTATGCTTTCACTACACCAAACCTTTCAGCATATTTAATGATGATAAGTATCATCCAACCTCTTCACTTTAAAGTGAAACTTGGCACTTATTTGCTCTTCAGAAAAGACATAATTTCCATCTTCAGAATGGATACTTTTATACACTTCAGTATGGCAGTGACAAAACTTGTGATCAAGCTCCTAAGGTGTGTCAAATTCCTTGGACAAGAAACCCTCGTTGGCCCCTCCACAAAATTTCCACTCCTGCTGGAGGCATGCGGGAAGTCACCAGCTGCTGCTTTCTTGCCTTTTCTAGTTCAGTCTCTGCCAGATGACCAGTGACTCTTATTTCTGGTCACCAATAGAAGAACACTTTAAAATGTCAGATGAGGATGATGAAGAAATTAACATTTATTAAGCATTTATTATAGTCTGAGGCCAAGCAAGGTGGTTTATATATCTCATCTCAAACAATTTTTTCAATTCTCATAATAGTCCACCAAGATAGCTATTTTTAACCACTATTTTACCTAAGTGGGAGCAGAGGCTCAGCGAGGCCAAGCTGAGGTTATACAACTAGTGTGTAATAGAGCCAAGATTCAAATACATATTTTTTTCTGTCTCCAAAATTTTTGCACTTACGCAGGGTTACTTCTGGTCACTTGGATCCTAGAAATGGATGAAACAGATGATGCACACAGAACCATGACTTGATTAGCCATTTCCGGGCCCCAGGGTTTCCCCACTTGCTACATTATGTGTGACAAAAGGCCTCAAATCAGGGCTTCTGCAACTTGTCACAGTGTATCTGACTTGCCAACATACACAGACAACTCTTATCTTTATAAGACATATTAGACAGTTAGGAAAATGATGTTTTCCAGGGCACCTCTCATCAAAGTAAAAACTTGAAAGTTCCAGTTGGACTCAATGTGGTTAGGCTAAAATTAGAGTCAGCCAACTCCTAAGTCTAAGTAAATCATTCCAATCCAAATCGTGTTTTCAATACTGCACAGACCAACGTATTTATGATACTAACTACACTGTATAATGCCAAGTGCTGTATCCTTAAAAGACTTGAGTACCACCATCCTATTCTTGCCTCTTTGTCAAAATTAAACTGGTCACAGGGAAATGCAAACTCATTCCTGCAAAATTCTCCTCCACTTGCTTGTGACCTGTGAGGTATCTCTGGTCCAGATTCAAAAAGCTCATTTTATAGGGAAGAAGATTTCTTTCTTCCTCTGACCTCAACATTCACAGAGCTGTACTATAGCTCAAAATAAAGTCAGATTTTGGAAGGAAGAGAGTTTGAAATATTATGTAGAAAAATCTTGGCAACGAAATCTCTATCATATCACAGTCGCAAAGCCAGAGAATTTTATCTGGAAGATTGGCTAACAGTGATTAAAAAAAAAAAAAAAACCCCACAAACACACTTTCTGAAACTGAAGGAGGTGTTTATAATTGTAAGTGCCCTTGGTTAGGAAGTGGATTTATGAATATGAGTGATGTAAGTGTCCTTAGTATCAAGTTGCGTTTTTTTTTCCTATAATACTTGGTTAAAAATTCAAAAAAACAAAAGCAGCCAAATTAAATGAAATCAAAATCCATTTAATAGGCTGTCCTCTAAAATTCAAGGTAAAAACTGTCATCATACAAAAGGTTTCAAGCCAGAGTCCTTAAGTATTAATGTTGAGCAAATGAATGCTTCTAATACAAATATAAGGAAATAAGCATTATGAAATAATGCTTATTTATTATTAAATAATCATTATTATTAAAACATTTATTATTAAAATATTTTAATAATAAACACACATGTTTATTCATTGTGTATATCAACCCCAGATATAATTATCTGAGAAGGTATAAAATGTGTGATAGTAGTTGTTCAATAAATGGTCTCCCACCACTGTCACCAGTAGTCATAGAGGGGTTGCCATGTTTTGTAAATACAAATGCCCTCCGGGAAGGTATTCAGACAACATATCAGTCTATAAAGTTTTTTGCAATTTATATTATTTCTCTCCTAACATCTCAGACCAGTCACTCTGAGGAAGCGTCTTTTGAGCAGTATGGGTGAGGGGGGAGAGTGATATCAGAGTGAGGGACAGCGGTCCATGGTGATGGGTTACAAAAGGAGGGTCTGGGAGGCGGGGAGTATTAGTAACTGAAGCGAGACGTGACAGAGAAAGGGGAATGAGGGGATGGTGGTGGTAAAGACCATCTTGAAAAACACACAGAAAGTCAAACTCTAACTCAGATTTATACTATTTCTGGAAACAAAAGTGATACTTTAAAAAGTTCCAAACCCTATAGAAAACGGAATATTCTGACTTCTGTTTGCCTTCAGGTAAGGTATGATACATCTGAACGCCTTTTGGAAAACTAAGTTCAAAAAATGTCTTTCCCAAAGAACGGTGACATAACCATGTTCTAAGTAAATGGTCTCTAAAACTCCAGCCTATGAGAAACAAGTGACAAATAAAGAAAAATAATTATGTACAAAAGAGGAAATGCACTAACCAACAGAACTGTTCATATGGGAACCAAGGACATTGCCCTATTGGCAAAGAATGAGGCTCCCCTGGATGAATCCATAAATGTCAGGTCCAGAAAGGAAACATAGGTTTCCCTTTTTCAAATAGGACAAAAGGAAAAGAAGCCTCTGAACTAAATCAATCAGGTCGGACCTGATGATACTGTATGAAAAGCAAAGCCACAGCTGTTTAGAGCCATGCAAATCAAACCGAACATTAGAACCAAAACATGTAACTTCTCAGATTTCGGGTTCCAAAAGGAGAGCTGTCGTCTGCAATTACCAAGAGCCACACACTGTGCCAAGACCCTCACCTGTGTCAGGACACTTAGTTGGCACAGCAGCTGGCTCTTACCTTCTGAAAAGCCATGGAATCACTGCAGGTGGGTGAGTGGGGCTGATTTCAAAGGGCAACTCCATGCTCACTGCTTTGGGCAACTACCTCTGAAGCCAGAAATATTACAACAGTAGATTACGGTTCACCAGCCAGAAGTTGTTATTATTGTAGCAAAAGCTTCCACCCACCACAGCTCTAGCTGGGCCTCTCCAGACATTTTTGACTATGCATTCCCTCAATAAAAAATTATGAGTATTAACTGCCAATATGGCCATACTTGTAAATTACAGGCTTGAACTACAGCCTTAAATTATGGCAATTATAAAGCATACAGGAAAGATATAAATTAGAAAACAATTACATTTGAAATAGAAATCCTAACATTTTCTTCTCTTAACCCAATGGATCAGACAGTGCATCACATTTGGAGACAATGATATCTCGGCTTTTCACCTCAAAAATACTCTCATTGAGCACTCTCCATTTTATGGGTCCCCAAGCCCAGGAAAAAGTGAGAGAGAAGTGAGATAAGCCTACACACTTGGCTGTTACAAGTAACCCATGCCCAGTTTTTTAAAATACCCAGACCCTAGAAGGCACAGAGCCACTTCCTTGATTGGCAGCCGACAAACTCTTTCCAGGAATGAGTGGTACAATCGCCCCTGCATACTGATGTGAAAAGGAATGGCATGGAGATAAATTTTCCAACTCAGTTTAGCTATGAATTCCATCTCTGTCTCATCTAACCCCAGAGGCACTCCCAAGGTCAAGGTCAAAACCAAATCTGGTAAGAAGATCTGGACATACTTTCTTCCTTCTTTTGCTGGATTGTAGTGATTCAGTGACATTAGCCAAGCCATCCAACACCACTGGGCCTCATTTTTCATATAAATGTTGGTGTTGTATTTGAGAATGACTAAGAATTCTCCTAGCTATAAAATTCTAGAGTTCTAAAAGAAAATTTCTAAGATGCTAGTTTCCCTCATTCTATTTGCTCTGTAGAGTCAAATGCTGAATCTGATAAAATGTCAGACGTGGATCATTAAGGAAATGCACTGACCTAGGAAAGAAAGCATCGTATGTTTGGTTGACATTTATCATTTCCCCATCTCTCATCTAACAACAATATAGAAGATGTCAAATGAATTAGTACATGAACCAGACCAAAAAGATGAGGCAAAAAGCTGTCTCTTTGAAGGAACATGAGGGCTGACTCTGGGTAAGACACATACCTTCTCTCTTTCTCTCCAAACATAGATGTATGAGTGTTTATGTGTGTGTGTGTTAGAGAGACTGGTGAGCACACACACACCTGCTAATGCACATGAAAAATCACATAATGCCTTAACTCTAAAGGGAGCAGGCGTCATACGTACCTCAGAGAGAACTTGATCGAGAACTGTGTTACATATCATGGAGATGATTAACCGGCTGTCAAGCACGCAAAGTCATAGGATGTTTTACTTTTAGAGAGTCCTGGCAAACATGGGTTTTGGGATAAGCTCATTTTGGCCCACAGAGCACTGAGATTCCAGTGGCCTCCACTGTTCAGAAGCAGTGTGGAGATTTCCTCCCATAAATTATCTGTGTGTGCCTCAATTTCCTCATCTCAAAGATGGGTATTTCTTTTTTTAAGGCCAAACCAAGTTCCTTATTTCTCACTGTGAAAATTAAAAAAACAAAATACCCAGCAACAGATGGCTAAATACTCTACGGCACCCAAAAATCCATTAAAATGAAGCTTATTAAGACTATAAAATATTAAAAATTGTTACCACATAAATGAAAAAGAGAAGGCAAACTTTTACCTAGAATATTATAAAAAGCAGAGGGTATTAAAAAAATGTGAAACTGAAACATTCAAAGTCACAATTTTTACATGACTTTTCCCATTTTTTCCTTTTTTCTGGCGGCACTTTCTGTTTTTGATCAAGAACACATTTACATTTATAGGGAGAAATACAGTTAAAAATTCATGAATCAAAAACAGTTTTTGATTCACAAGGTGGAAAGGACTCTAACCAAAGAAAAAACTTGTGTAACTGCTGCTGACTCATATTAGCCAGAAAATCTTAAGAGGACAACTCAATTCTATTGCTTCCTCTTACGAGAATAGAAACTTGGATCTCCAGGAATCAAGCTTGGATACACTCTTGTCATCTTGAATCCACTTGCTTCTCAGTGCAGCATAATTTGTTAAACTGACCCAAACATCAAAATGTAGTTTGGCATGAGGTCTACACCCTAAGCTACATACGAGCCACATGTGGCGGGTCAAAAATAATCTGTGTTAAAATGGTGTGTGAGGGGGAGGGGGACACAGTATGAATATTCTCAGGGAGATTTTTAATAAAAATGGGGTCTCCATTTTCCCCTTGAAAGCTGGCTTTGAGGAAATGTAGAACTAAAAATGATTACAGAGAGAGAAGAACATTCAGGGAAAGTTTTGATATATTCAGTGCTCATTAAATAATCATTTATTCTCCTGTAATATGAACTCTTTCTTCAGGAGAAACGTTCAGAACTCTTCAGAAAATGTGAGATAACAGCATCCCACTGTAAGTTACAATGGAAGCATTTAGAAATTGCTCATTTCTGATGATTCGTCAAGGGCAAAGGAATCAGAGAAATCTACATTTTCTTCTGGGCAACTGGGCCGTTAGGAGAATAAAAACTGCTCAGTAACACGATGAATTCCAAGGGAATTCAAAGACCACCCAGCAGCATCTTAGTGTGAATAACAGCAAGTTGAAAAAAAAAAGAAAGAAAGGAAACAGTCCAGCGCGCAGGCCAGAGCTCCAACCCAGGAAGTGAGCCCAAACCAGCAATCTCAGCAGCAGAGGGATTTGCCTGATTCCCCCCTGATACTTCCTCTGTTCCACAAAGGGAGGGAGTGTGTACATACAGATCCTGCCCTCTAGGGGCTAGCAGTCTGAAGAGGTAAACAGAAAGCAAACTGACAAACACAACTTAGCCATGTTAGCACTATCATGGAGATGATACGAGAGACCAGAGAGAAATGTGAGCTAAGCCCAGAGCACAGTAACTAACTGGTCATCTAATCTCAGGTAACCCTCACTGTCCTTGTGGTCATTTATAGCTTCTTCTGGAAAATTCTTCTTGTGGTTGAGCATGGCTGTAACTGGCATGGAAATATCACCCTATTCATATTCTCTCTCTCTCTCTAAAGGAAGAGTAACAGGAAAGAGCTGGGCAAACAAGAACCTGATCTGGGCTTCAAAGCTGGGTCCACAGGCGTTTGTACCAGCCTCTCCCACAACTGCTGTTTGCTTAACAGTGCACTTGATTGACCCCGGAGAATGCTTTGTTTTATTTTGTTTCAATTTTTCTTTTGATCCAGTGAAGACAGGTGTAGGAAAATAACATCTCTCATTTCAGGAACAGGAACGCCACGACTAAGCCAGTTCTATCTGCCTACAAAACGGGATAAAGGGGCCCGAACACAAGGGCTTCAGCATACAATAGATCCAACAATGCACAAATACTCATGAGATCAGAGTGAACGACTTCAAACTCTCAGAAAAGGAAGGGCAGAGGGATGTCCCCTAGTATCCCAGTTTGGAGTGGGGATAATTTGAAACAAAGAATTAAGAGAAGCTAAGTTTAGAAAGTGGGAGTTAGAAAGACCTTTAGATCCCTGGCAGGGTGGGACATAAAGGGGAGGGGAAAGTGAACTTGAGAGGGAAAGGGGAAAGGTGTGGAAGGAGAGGCGGGAAAATCCCACAACAAATCTGGGTTTTCATGTGATTTGTGTCTCACATGACATGAGTCACAGAAGTCTATCAGACATATGCTAACATGTTTTCTAAAAACTGCAGATGGATTATGCCTGTATGGCAAGAACAGGTGAATGCCCTACTGAATGACAAGGTAATAATATTGCTCATGAAGCTGAGTACCTTCTAGGAATCAGGCCTTATACACACACACACACAAAGTTCAGTTAACTGGGGATATGAATATTATTTCCATTTTACAGATGAAAAAACTAAGACTCAAAGACTTGAAAGACCTAGGAGAGCCAGTATTTTATCCTGAGTCAGCCTTGTACCTATGCCCGTGTTCTGCACAGTTAAGCTGGGAGAAGGTAGGAAGTATGGGGAAATGAGGTAGATGCAAGAGCCTCTGACTACAACCTACTGATGAATGAAACCCTCATGACCCTTAATGAACAATACAACAGCAAAGAGCACTAACATCTAAAAGGGGTAAAAAATCATGGCCACTGAAGAACGCACCTGCAGGAATTAAAACCTTGCCTGCTGCTCAGCTGCTGTTTAGGACGTCGGCCAGGTTCCCAGCGCCTTGCCAGCCACGTTCCAGAAGGAGAGCTGCCTTAGTTTGCAATCGCCAGAACCACCGCTTGCTCTACCTTTGCAATTAGTCAAAACTAATCAAAACGAACACAAGTGAATCAGCTGTGAAATCCCTGTTCTTCACCATGGGCTGTGTGGTGGGAGAGCGCACAGATGGAGTTTCCTTTTTAAAGGAAATGTTTTGGCACTAGCCTCTGTTAAACAGTTTTCCCTTGTTTCCATCTGGTTTTGGTATTGGAACACGTACATGAGAGAATGGAAAAAGAAAATTCTGTTGGCGTGCTAAACCACTAGAAAAGCTGAAGTGGTCGACAGCACATCCTCTCAATCCTTGGAGACTAAAGTGCTTTGTGCAAGGAATGTTGTCACATTGTTTTTAAGGAAAGGGAAAGTTTGGTTTCTTGGTTTCAGGCCTGTCCTAAAGTATTTTTTTTTAATGTGCACAGATGGGAGGGAGAGGGACCCAGATTTGAGTCTCAGCCTTATCACCATCTAGCTGCCAGCCCCCGGGCAGTGTCTCAACCACTCTACACCCTGGCTAGTTCCTGTAAAGTAGAAACTACAATGAAAGCCATGTCACAAGGCTACCGTGAGGATTAAGTGAGATAACACCTGTTAAGTGCTCTGTTCTCCATTTCGAACTCTCCTTATTCACAAGGCTTTAGAAAAGACAAATGATTATTAGTACTGCTTTTCACAGGAAGAGATCTAGAACCATCGAGGAAACTCTAAAAGTATTTTAAGGCATCTACTTGTTTTACTGCATAACTGATGAAAAGTTCATACATGGTAGTGCTCTTGTCAGGAGCCTCTCAGAATCTCCCTGGGGAATTAATCTTCTCTAAGATTCAAATACATCCTCTGACACTCTTACTCTACTGCGGGGCTTCCTTAACAGCCCAGCTACCGGTGTAGAGGGCTGTCACCTTCTAGCCCAAACCAACCAAAGCCTAAACTGGTAGGAAAGTAGAGTAATCCCAAAACATGATTATCTCTAGAGCCGGGTGAGGGAGGGTGAGAGAAGATGCTTGGTTTGGGAAGACCTCTCTCACACAACTCTTACGGCTAAAAGACAGACAGAGGAGCACAGTGTCTAAGGGAATACAGGTCTAGAATCAAACCACCTGGGTTTAAATCTCTGACCTGTAACTCACAAACCCATGACCTTGGGCCAGCCAATTGACTTCCAGATGCTGTTTCCTCATCTACAAAATGAAGATGGTACTGTTATCTACCTCATAACATTGTTAGAAGGATTAAATGCTAATATATATAAGGGGCATAGAACCATGCCCAATATATTGGTCAATTTATTGAGTTCCTACTCAATAAATACCATTACTACTATTAGTATTATTACTACTACTAAATCAAAGAGGAGCTGGTGCTTCCCTAACTGTACTGAGCACTGAAGCATGCAATGGATTCACGGTAGGTGCTACACCAAAGGTTATTCACAAGTAACAGCTGGTGGCAACATCTACTGAGCCAGAAGATGTTTCAGAAGAAAATCCTTTCTTTTAAGTTCATGTCACCAACCAGTGGTCACATACGGTCGTGAGAGTTGGACCATGAAGAAGGCAGAATGCCCAAGAATTGATGTCTTTGAAACGTGGTGCTGGAGAAGATTCCTGCAAGTCCCTTGGACAGCAAGGAGATCAAACCAGTCAATCTTAAGGGAGATCAACCCTGAATATTCACTGGAAAGACTTATGCTGAAGCTCCAGTATTTTGGTCATCTGATGCAAACAGATGACTCATTGGAAAAGTCCCTGATGCTGGGGAAGATCGAGGGCAGAAGAAGACGGTGTCAGAGGATGAGAAGGCTAGACAGCATTACAGATGCAACGAACATGGGCAAACTCTGGGAGATGGTGAGGGACAGGGAGGCCTGGTGTGCTGCATACGATGGCTTCGCAGAGTCAGACATGACTGGGCAACTAAACAACAGCAGCAACCACCAAGGATATTATCCTTGCAAATGTTTTAATCCAGTTTGTCTCCACACGTATCACAACAGGGCCAAATTCTCAATGTGAAGTATAACAGAAGACATTATATTTTTCTAAATAAAAAAGGATGTGGAAAGATTCATATAGTCAAGGCACTGGAAATAACTTTGCTTTTTATTGCACTGTCTTCTAGAGCTACTTACAGTTTTAGGGCTGATTTTACATGCCCAATCTCTATAATTAAGAGATAAAAGCCTCACCTCGATGTATATCCCAAATGGAGGAAAGTCGATTACTCAAAAACCTCGGAAATGAGATAGAAGACACAATACAAGTCAAAACTGGAGATACAGTAGAGATCAAAGCAGTTCAATGTCTTTATGAATTTTGCAGAGTTGGGGAGAGATCTGCTCTTTAAAACATGGTTCACTCTACACCACACTTGCCTCTTGGAAAAAAAAAAAAGTGAAGTGCTGTGGTAGTTCAAGCGCGGCCACTGGGGTGACAAGGACTGAGCGGATTTCAGTCACCTCAAAAGTGGTAACCTGGGACACCTCTGAAGAACACTGGTGCCTTCATCTAGGAAAAGAAATACACACCACCTAAGCAGCGTAGGGATATAGTGAGGACTAACTGCAATTAAAGCAAGACAACAAAATAGAGACAGGATGACTTTTATTTTCATCTACATAATATCTGAAAGATATTTTCAATATTTACTACTTCTACAGTAAAGAATAACAAGTATATTTCATTATTATAGTTGTCTTGTATTTCTTCTTTCATTGGTAATAGCTTTGTCCATCTCTGAGTTCAATGTAGATGTCTTCATTTTTCCTGGATAAAAACTCTTGGAAAGTGAGCTCACCACTCCTGAATAAATCATTTCTATCAAGGTCAAGTTTCATCTGTCTTGTATTTTTCCTTCTCTCTCCTCTAATATCTATAGATCTTGAGATGAGATCTAGTCTGAGTTTAGAAAGTAGATAAAAAGAATTTCTTTCTTATGCCAGATCTCTGACAATTACTTTTGGTTAAAATAATTCCAATAGCAAACTATAAAGAATGTTTTCAAACTCTCATAATTGTTTTGAGTATCCATTTGGATTATTAACAACTTGAATTTATCCCTATGTGATATATATGAAACAAGAATGAAATTTGCTATTAAAATTTTCAAGAGGGTTCAGAATCCTAGACCCTCAGAGCCCAAAGGAAGCTTTGAACTTGTCAAATGAATTGAATCCCAACAAAATTCAAAACTTTGACCACAGCCAACCAAGAAGAAAGAGACCAATATGTATTCTTTAGATAGAACTGAGTATCAAAAACATACTATTATGTCAGGTATACCAATAAGTCAACCCAGAGAATTCCCCAAGACAGTGAAATTTCTCAACCTTAGCTTCAGTATCTCATGCATAACCCTTTCAGGTAAGTTTCCCCACTACCTCTCAGGCTGTATTGAGTAGGGCCTAAGTGGAACCAGCGGAGAAGGAAATGGCAACCCACTCCAGTACTCGTGCCTGGAAACTCCCATGGGAGGAGGAGCCTGGTAGGCTGCTGTCCATGGGGTCGCTAAGGGTCGGACACGACTGAGCGACTTCACTTTCCCTTTTCACTTTCATGCATTGGAGAAGGAAATGGCAACCCACTCCAGTGTTCTTGCCTGGAGAATCCCAGGAACGGGGGAGCCTAGTGGGCTGCCGTCTACGGGGTCGCACAGAGTCGGACACGACTAAAGTGACTTAGCAGCAGCAAGTGGAACCAGGGCATCTGTAAAGTTCTAGAGGTTACTCTAAGAAACACCTAGGACTGGTAGCCATGGAGATAAAGAATATTATTGCCAAGACCGATGCTAACCCACATCATTACCTTCCATGGGATCTATTTTACATAAATGATTTCATCAAAGATCATTCAGGACTCTTTTTAATAAGAAAATTTTGCTCTCTACAAATCTAAAATCATTTTGAAAAGATTAAGATTCTCAGTTTTAACACAATACGTAGGAGAATGTATTAATCACAAAATTTAAAGTTTCTTCATGCTCCTTCTATGGAGATAATGAGCAGCAGCCAAGGAAACATGTTTATCCATTTAAGGATATGAAGGGTAGCATTATACATTATGCACACTGAATTAAAACAGGATCAGGAAAATCAATTTTAAACATGAAATTATGGAATGTTTAGTAGGTAATTGGCCTCTAATAGCAAATTGATATTAACTTCTTAGCAAGTTTCTAGTTTAGTCTTATAGGCCCAAATATCATGGAGGGGGCAACTGACTATAGAAATAGTTGCAGGCAAAGCTTGCTTTACAATTTGAATGAGCCAACAGTTCCAAGTTATAAAGTCCACACTGTCATCAGGTATTTAGTAAGCTATGCATTTAAAGTTTTGAACTTGTCAACTGAATTGAATCCCAGAAATCAAGATTGCTGGGAGAAATATCAATAACCTCAGATATGCAGATGACACCACCCTATGGCAGAAAGTGAAGAAGAACTAAAGAGCCTCTTGATGAAAGTGAAAGAGGAGAGTGAAAAAGTTGGCTTAAAGCTCAACATTCAGAAAACTAAGATCATGGCATCTGGTCCCATCACTTCATGGGAAATAGATCGGGAAACAGTGGAAACAGTGTCAGACTTTATTTTTTTGGGCTCCAAAATCACTGCTGATGGTGATTGCAGCAATGAAATTAAAAGACACTCCTTGGAAGGAAGGTTATGGCCAACCTTGATAGCATATTTAAAAGCAGAGACATTACTTTGCCAACAAAGATCCGTCTAGTCAAGGCTTTGGTTTTTCCAGTGGTCATGTATGGATGTGAGAGTTGGACGGTGAAGAAAGCTGAGCACTGCAGAATTGATGCTTTTGAACTGTGGTGTCGGAGAAGACTCTTGAGGGTCCCTTGGACTGCAAGGAGATCCAATCACTCCATCCTAAAGGAGATCAGTCCTGGGTGCTCATTGGAAGGACTGATGTTGAAGCTGAAACTCCAATACTTTGGCCACCTCATGCGAAGGGTTGACTCATTGGAAAAGACCCTAATGCTGGGTAGTATTGGGGGCAGGAGAAGGGAATAACAGAGGACGAGATGGTTGGATGGCATCACTGACTCGATGGACATGGGTTTGGGTAGATTTCGGGAGTTGGTGATGGACAGGGAGGCCTGGTGTGCTGCGATTCATGGGGTCACAAAGAGTTGGACATGACTGAGCGACTGAACTGAACTGAACCAAGAAGAAAGAGACTAAGATGTATTATTTAGATAGAACTGAGTACCAAAAGCATACTGTTATGTCTAGTATACCAGTAAGACAACTCAGAGAATAATTCCTTAAGACAGTGAAGTAAAAACATACGTCCACATAAAGACATGTACATAGAGGTTCGTAACAATTTTATTCATTATTTATAATAACAAAAAATCAGAACTCAGATGTCTACCTATATGCGAGTGAATAAAAAATTATTTTATAACTGTGCAGTGGAACACTAACCAGCAATAAAATGAACCATCAATGCTTCAATTTAAGCATCTATTGTGTCTATACTTGGCAACGTGCCCGGCGCTACAAGGAACACACTGGCACACAGATCAGATAGATCGAAGCACAGGTTTACGATGACACACAGCTGCTTCTGTCCGCGGGCTCAAAGGACCATCTAGGATAACTTCTCGTGCCTATAAAGGAGAGGGCAGTTGCTACCCCAGAGAAGGCAATGGCAACCCACTCCAGTACTCTTGCCTGGAAATCCCACAGACGGAGGAGCCTGGTAGGCTGCAGTCTATTGGGTCGCGAAGACTCGGACATGACTCAATGACATCACTTTCACGTTTCACTTTCATGCATTGGAGAAGGAAATGACAACCCACTCCAGTGTTCTTGCCTGGAGAATCCAGGGACGGCAGAGCCTGGTGGGCTGCTGCCTATGGGGTCGCACAGGGTCGGACATGACTGAAGCGACTTAGCAGCAGCAGTTACTACTCCCCATCTGGTGCAGACTGAGATAAGACAGTTAAATAATTCTTATGATCATCCCACTAGTGACTCTGTAAAACATTTTTGAGAATCAATTTTTTCAAGATATATTTACATATAATAAAATGTAACCATTTTAAGTATGTATTTTGACAAGGTGTGAAAAATGTATGCACCCAAGTAACTACCACCACAGTCAACATATAGAACATTTACATTGCAGGAAATCCCCTCATGTTCCTTTGCAGTCAGTCACCAGCTCCACCACCTGGCAACACCAATGGGCTTCCTGTCACTATAGCTTAAGTTGTGTCCATTCTAGCATTTCATATAAATAGAATCATATAGCACGTGGTCATTTCTGTTTTCTTTTTTTTCTTCACCAAATACAAGGTTTTTGAGATTCATCTATGTTGCTACATGTATTGATGGTTCATTTTACTGCCAGATTAGTATTCTACTGCATAGTTATAAAATAATTTGCTTATTCACTCACATATAGGTGGACATCTGAGTTCTGATTTTTGGTTATTATAAATAATAAATAAAACTGCTATCAACTTCTATCTACATGTCTTTATATGGACATGTTTTTATTTCTCCTGGGTAAATGCCTAGGAATGGACTTGTTGAGTCATATGTATTCAAGTTCAACTTTATAAACAACTGTCAAATTGTTTACCAAAGCAGTTCTATCATATTTACATTTCCACTAGCAAAAATGAGAGCTCAAATTACTCTACATGCTTGCTAACACTTAGTATTGTCGGTTTTTTAAATTTCAGCCATTACTGAAAAGAAAAAGTGGAAACCAATATTTTAGAATGTTAACCACAGAGGCATCTCAGTAATAAGTATCTGCATACAGTCCAAGAAGTCAGCCAGGAAGTCCAATTAGAAACACTCAAATTCTATCCCAAAGCTCCATGAACAAACTGGAGAGGTTATTTCTCTCCTTGTGTGCAAGCTAAGTCGCTTCAGTCGCGTCCGACTTACACAATCCTAACATAACTCAAGAAAGAGTTTATTTCCCCTGATCCAGCACCATTTTGGATTCCCCTAGAGGATACAACCCACTCTGAAAAATAATAAGTCTCCTGATCACAGGCCTCTTCTGTTCAGACTGCCAAACACAGAAAAAATTCACACAGAGAAGCATTAGTAAAAGACATTCAATATACAAAACACCCATGCTTACATGTGTACGTTGGCAAGCTTTGAAAGCTTTGATAGTCTTCTCTTTAAAAAAGGAATATAACTCTTTATGCAGCACGAAATGTGGTTAAAAATTATTTGCAGACATTGCCTTAATTTGGACAAATTTTGCCTGTTCAACATGGAGAGCTGGTTTTCATCAACCAAACCACAACAGTTGAAGGGCTTGGCCTCCCAGAAAGCATAGGGGGTTCGCTCTGATAGCAGGAGGGAACAGCTGTCATTCCAGGGCTCTGCTTCCACTGCAGTCTCCTAGGTAAGCTGAGATACAAAGACTAAACAGGACTGAACAGGAGATAAGGAAGAACTCAGCATCCAGTTCACCTTTCAAAGAAGCCGCCCTTCCCTCTGCCTGGAATGCTCCCCACACCCACACCACCTATTTTCAGAACCAGCGAGCCCTACTTTTCCTGCAGTTCTGGGTTCTCTCAAACAAGCCAAATCCTCCTAACACATGCTTTCAAATTTTATATTTTTCCTCTTTAACCTTTCCACAATTAATAATTATGTTTATTTTGGTGAGTAAAATATTAATGATTACTGCTCCTTCCCCACCAAACAAGGTAAGCATCATGAGCTTTTCTCCTAACTGAACCCCTAGCACTAAGAGTGTTCAGTATATAAAAAATTCCTTAATAAAATTTACATAATTAATTACTTGTTAATTAGAACAATGCTTTATCAGAGATGTATTGATAGGCCTCTATGCTTTGCATAAGATAGAAAGTAAAGGTGGCTGCTTCTTCCTCAATTATAAGAAAATTCAAACTGCAAAAAAACCGTGGTTGTCAAAGTTGCCTAGCCTTCTCCTGCCCCAATTTCCATTAAACCAGCTGCTTCAATGTCAGATCTGCTTTGTCAACCAATCCTCTCAAAATTCAAATCCATGAAAAGGATGAAGACTTCAGAACTCAAGACTCTCCCACATTAGAATGCCACAGAAAAGCAAGTCTTATAGTTTCAGATTTTCAACCTAAAGGTCCTGGTAATTTATAAAGGAAATGCCATTACCCAGTAAGTTCCCAGTCATTATTCCCTATGGCAGGGGAAATGGTCAGTCTTTCACTGAGAGAAGGCTGTTAGAGGACCCAGGTAACATTACAGACTTCATGATCAGCAACAGGCTGACAACAGCATGTGCCTTAAATGTAAACAAAACCATCCTCTTCGGACTTCCCTGGTGGTCCAGTGGTTAGGACTCCACACTTCCAATGCAGGGGGCACAGGTACAATCTGTGGTCAGGGAACTAGGATCTCACATGCCACCCGGGTGAGGCCAAAAATAAAAATGCCCTTTTTTCATCCACCTTTTCCGCAACTACTTGTCTTCAAGAAATCTCAAGGGAACGTTGAGAGACTTGAGCTTAAGGTAATTAGAATCACTATGCATCCATGCTCATCCCATGTTCAGCTCAGCCCAAATATAATACAAAACAAAGTTTAATTTAATGCCTTCTATTCACTATCAGTACAAGCAAAAACTGCAGAACTGAAATTGAAAGATGTGAAAATACTTTTAAGACCTGACCTCCTTAATAAAATACTAGGAAGGTATTAGAAGAGGCTACTGAAGTCTTGAGTCCCTATTGCATAGCAAGCACCGCCCAGCACAGTAAAGGAATGCAAATGTCTTCCAACCCATCACCAATTTTATTAACCTAATCGCTACTGGGGTTAAAGAAAGACGAATATTTCAGGGTCAATCCTCATTCTAACCACTGAGAAGGCATTCTTACCAAAGGGCTGTTTCCATTTCATTTTAAACTAAGGCACAGTCCTACCGTTATCTTTACATTTTCTTTCTGGAAAAAAGCTATCTCCACCCTGAAATAAATTCCGATACAGACATGATCAAAGGCTTAATTCTTTAAAAAAAAAAAAAGTTAAAAAATGGATCCAAAAATAAAGTTTTATTCCCAAGCCACAACTGGAGAAAATTAGAAGAAAAAAAATAGATGAATAAAGGCAAGCCTAATTTTTCCATTGCCCGGTTACAAGAAATACCAGAAACATTACAAATGTTCCAGGTCCTCAGATTAGCATCACCCATAGCTCCATAGAAAACTTATCCAAATTTTATGTCAAAAAACTTGGGATGAATCCACAGTAAGTCCCACAGGTCTCCTACAATCACAAACAGAAAGAGGAAAAAAAAAAATAATCACACAAAATTCTAAGCTTAATGGAACAGATGCCTCTTCCTGACAAGGAACAGCTGTCAGGCAAAGCTGTGATTTATGAACTGAGTCTACTTTCTCACATTCCATACAGTGTCGATATTTATCTTGAGACCAACTATTACTGATTATTAGCAACTGTTGAGGAAAAAAAAAAGTCCGTGAAACTCAGGCTGCTGGTAGTAATAATTATCCAAATACAAGGAGGCCTTCTAAAACAGAAATCTCAGGAGGATAGCCCACTTTACATCTAGGCCCTAGTGAAGGAAAAGTATGGACAAACAGATGCTCTTAATGAAATGGAAAACACATTAAAACCGCACTTCATTACCTCTCCTTACAAGGCAACCTCAAAAGTCAAGGTGCCATGAGTCTCTAAGGATCTAAGAAGACAACAAACAGGAAAGGAGTGGAAGGGCAGCCGTGCTCAAGCCTTGAACTGTAGCCCTCCTGGGTACCAGAATTAACTGGTTTAAAACAGAAGTTGTTTCTAATAATATTCACATCCAGTTTTTATTACCTGACAGGCAGATGTAAGTTAAATATTCGCCTTGACCTCCAGTTGCCAAGAAAGGAATCTTTTTCTTTGTCCTCCTCTTGACCTGGACAGCTCCCAACATCCTTTCATCAAGAGGTGCAAAAATTTCCTTGCTGATCGCAGATTTGGCACTCATTGTCAACCAAGTACCCAGGGCACGCAGTGAGTTTTCTAGAGAAGAAAAAGAAAAGCCAGGGTGGAATTGGCATTACTGTAAAGAAACATACAAGAAAGAGCAGCAGATTATGATCCGACAACCCCGCTCCTAGGCAAATAGCCGGAAAAAACAAAAACTCTATTAGCAATATAAATGGCCATCAACAGATGAATGGATAAAGATGATGTGGTACAGAAACACAGTGGGATACTACCTAGCCATAAAAAATCAAATAATGCCATTTGCAGCAACATAGATGGAGCTAGAGATTATCATACTCTGTGAAGTAAGTCAGAATGAGAAAGACAAGTACCATATGATATTCCTTATATGTGGAATCCAAAAAAAAAAAAAGGTACAAGTGAACTTATTTATAAAACATACAGACTCACAGATATGGAAAACAAACATATGGTTACCAAACGGGAAGGGGTAGGGAGGTATAAATCGAAAATTTGGGATATACAGAAACACACTACTATATATAAAATAGATTAACAACAAGGACCTACTATGTAGCACAAAGAACTATATTCAATGTAATAACCTATAATGGAAAAGAATCTGAAAAAGAATACACATATATATGTGTGTGTAACTAGGTCATCTCACTGTATACCTAAAACACTGTAAATCAACTGTAACGAAAAAAAATGAGCAGCAAGTTTATTTGCAGTTGAGGGAATTTTCAATTTATGGCTTAACCTCTCACTTGCTTGAAATGCATTATATTTCAATCATTAAAAGCAAGGCCTTCATATTTGTAATAACTGAAAAAAATTCAAACAAAAAAAGACATACAGATTTACTTGCTGAAAATGACAAATTCAACACAAAGAGATGAACAGCACAAAATGGGATCTAGAAAGTGTGCCAGTCTCCACCCCAAATGCATCTGACTCTAACTGGCAGGTGGCACCCACCCCATTCCCATTCTACAAGGACAAGGATTTCACCATTTTCAGTTGAGAAGTCTTTCCACTGCCGAAAAATCTTTAAAGTCAAGAAAACTCCTTTAACTCTAATATAAATCGATTTCCCTAATTCTATTCATAGAGGAAATAATTACATCATCTTCCACATAATAACTATATATGCAACAGAAGACCATTAATTTAATCACCCTTCAGCTGCTTTGGATCAAGCTAAGTAATTAAACCGTATTTATTAGCGTCTTTCAATGGGTCCTATTTTCCAGGACTCCTCTGCCTCTCGTTGCCATGCTCTGGACCCCTGACAAATTCTCCAGTTTCCTTAAGCCAAAGCAGACACAGAATTCTAAAAATACATCTGACCAATGCCAAGTATTTTGAAAATGTTACCCAGCAGTTCCCACATGCTATGCTCCTGTGGTTAACTGGCACTGTGCGCCCAATAATTAAGAAAATAAAGCAGCATGTTGCTGACTCACAACGGGTCCCCTCTCTTCCCAATCCCTCAAAGTTACACATACACAGTCCCCATGTTATATTTAGTTTTCCAAAGCTGTATTCCCTACAGGTCTTAATTATGCTTATTTATGTCTATTACATTCAAGGTCAATCTGAATTTTACCTGTATATCATCCAAAAACTCAACTGTAACTTGAATAAACAAGTCAATGTTTTCTATGCCATCATCCCAGTCATCCTAGATGTCATCATCAATATCTTAATCAGTAATCAACATTTGTTCAACAAATGACAAATCATAACTAAAGGTGCAGAGAAGGCCAACGGGTTGCACAGAGTGTACATGCAGAGGTCATGCAGGCTGTACAGAATGTTCAGAGATCCTATAGAGGGATCAATAATACAGCTATACATGGCAACAGCAGATCAAAGAGCTGCTCAGTGGGTTGCCATGTCCTTCTCCAGGGGATCTTCCCAACCCAGGGATCAAACCTGCATCTTCTGCACTGCAGGAGGATTCTTTACTACTGAGCCACCGGGGAACAGCTGAATGTGCTAAGCAATATTACTTTCTCAGTGCTAAATTTTGTGAATGAAATGATAGCATTTGGTTATGTTGGCAATGTCCTTGTTCTTAGGAGATACGTTATAAAGTACTTAGGGGTGAAGTGTCATGATGTCTTCGACTTAATATCAAGTGATTCAGCAAAATATTCATGTTATAAAACTGTATCTATTGATACACACATAAATATGGAGTAAGAGAGAGGGAGAAGAATGTGTGGCAAGATGTTGAAAACAGATGACTCTAGATGAATTTTACAAATGAGGCAATCGGTAAATAAACACCTATCACATGCCACCCCAATGCTACTGCTACTGCTGCTAAGTCACCTCAGTCGTGTCTGACTCTGTGTGACCCCATAGACGGCAGCCCACCAGGCTCCGCCATCCCTGGGATTCTCCAGGAAAGAACACTGGAGTGGGTTGCCATTTCCTTCTCCAATGCATGAAAATGAAAAGTGAAAGTGAAGTCGCTCAGTTGTGTCCGACTCTTAGCTACCCCATGGACTGCAGCCTACCAGGCTCCTCCATCCATGGGATTTTCCAGGCAAGAGTACTGGAGTGGGGTGCCATTGCCTTCTCCGGCCACCCCAATGCTCAGTATCAAAGATATAAGAAGTAACTAAGACAGGCTCCTGGTTCTCCAGGAGCTGACTACTGAGTACATTAAAGATCTCCCTTAAATCCAGATGATTTATGATGGAAGACATAGAACATCCCTCCCAATGCAAGATTCACAAATGTTACCAACACAGCTGTCCATCTATAACTGGTCCACACCTGTAACTTTGTGGAAGGAAAGAGATATATTCAAAAAAAAAAAAGAACATTGCCCTGGTTAAAGAAATTTCTCCTGCTTTCAATTCTGTAAGTAGGTTTTCTAAGTGGCACCAAGAATAAAGAATAAAAACTGTTGTTGTTTATTATTAAACAACAACAAAAAATCCTTCTATCCATCAATACAGTTCTGTGGTCAGGTCGATGTGCTCAGATCATGATATCTTATCATTGCTAGCAGGTTCTTCATCCTAGCTGAGTACAAAATAATGACAGAATTTCTTGATATGCTGACCTCTAACAGATATCCTGTGATTTCCAAGAAGTTAGCAAGCAGAATTTCTCCCACTGTGATTTATCCTATGACTTTGCTAGGCAAGATATTACAATTTACAGGGACATTTTTTTTTAGAGAGAGAAACTAGCTTTTTTCTAGCTCCAAGGTCTCTCACCTCTCAGCACTTGGGGATGCGGGAATAAGAAAGCCAATGGTAGCACGGTGGCTTCAAACTTCTAGGAAGTTTGAAGAAAGGCATCTTCCCAAACTCATCAGGCATTCTCTGACCAGCGCCTTCCCAGCAGTGGCAAGGCTTCTGCTTTTCCAACTCAGATTCATACTTTTCTAAAATTGTGGTTAAAAGAAATAGAAAGCTATCATTTTATTATGCAAAATCTGTCAAGAGAAAAAAGAAAAGAAAGAAAAGCAATATGCATGTGTTAACAAACTCATAGGAAAATCCTGCTCATCTTTTGAAAAACTGGTAAGAAATGGAAATGACCTCGCGTTGCTTTTTCATACGGATATTCAGTGGCCAAGATCAAAAGGGAGGAAAAAAAAAAAAGAGGAAAAATAGAAACAGTAACTTCAATGAGCACAAGTTTTGGAATCAAACAAACTTGGGTTCAAATTTTATTTCCAAAACTGAAGACCTATATGTGGGTAAATCTCTTAAAATTCCAGATTCTCAGTTTACTCACATGGGAAGATCTTCACCTAATTCATGGAAGGGCAAGAATTAGATGAAACAATGCGTGCAAATCACTTATTCTGGTGCCTGAATCGCATGAATACTTAAAATGGAATTTTTAAATTAACTCTCTAAGAAAAACAGAAGACACTCTTGCAGAAACTGAGTAAATGTAGCCTTCCATCTAGAACCTGTCTAAAATTTTTGTTCAGGACAAGGACATGAACAAGCCTGCGAGCACATGTGTATGTTTTTATGCTACTCTAGAAAGGGAACTTGACAGTGGAATTAGAAGAAAATGAATCAGAAAGTAAAAGGGACACTAATGTAGCTTCACAGAAATAATCTGTGAGTGTCTCCCAAACCTGACTGCACATCTGAACTTGGCAAGGAGAGCTTTTCAAAAATGCAGACCTTTGGGCCCCTCCTTTACCCCCACCAAATCACAACCTTGGGATCTATAGTTTTAATCAACTCTCTAACTGGTTCTGCTGCAGCCATCCTGACACCTAATTAGGTGAAAAACTGAGAGTCTAAGGAGGAACTGTGGGGATGGAAGAGTGTATTCTCATGAGAGAAGACAGGAGGAGGATGCAGAGGACTTCTTTTCTCCATTCAGCCGAGCAGATTTCTCAGGTGTTAGATCTTCCTGCTGGTAAATCAATGCCCTGCCCACAGCTGGACCCCTTTGTAAGAAAATCAAGATGAATACATAGCAGTGGTACACCTCTGGCCAGTGTCACTCCAGTCTACATGACCCTGAAGGGGGATAGGATGTGCCACCCGGAAATATGCTGCTTTAGTATATTGATTGTTTTGAGCCAAAAGCATCTGAATAAACAGCAAATGTGGGGAGAGGCTTCCTCTGAATTCCCTTTATCTGTCTAAAGACAAATCCTCCAAAGGAACTCAGTTGTCATAAATTCCCTCTCCAGGAGTTTCATCCACGAGGAAAGACTGACTCTTGTCACAGGAAAGGCAACTAGAAGTCCACACACACTTAGACATACTTTGTCACCAACTGTCATACCTCCCATTGAGTCTTGTAAAGGCCTTTCACTTTTTCTAAAAATCATTTTCTCTCCCCTAAGAGGTCTACACCCCTTCCCTCTTTCCTACTAAGATGGTATGTAATCCTGCGTTCTAAGCTGTCTCAGGAATTATTCATTTCCCCAGGGTATCTCACATGTACATACCAGGTGTACATGTTCATAAACTTCTGATGGGTTTTCTCTTGTTAATCTTTCATTACAGGGGTCTCAGCTAAGAATAAAAAAATCTACCTGCAATGCGGGAGACCTGGGTTCGATCCCTGGGTCGGGAAGTTCCCCTGGAGAAGGGAACAGCTACCTACTCCAGTATTCTGGCCTGGAGAATTCCACAGACAGAAGAGCCCATGGGTTCTTCAGGCTACAGTCCATGGGTTGCAAAGAGTTGGACACTACTGAGCAACTTTTGCTTAGCTAGCAGCTAAGAATGCAGAAGAGTAAAATTATTTTTCCTCCCCTACAACCCATGAAAGTTCTCTCTCTTCCTGGTCCACAGCTTCTATAGGCTATAATTACAAAGTTTTCCCATCCAAGAAACCAGCCTACAATATGATTTGCAAGTCAAAGTGGCTGGCTGCCTTAAGTGGTAGTTGCAGAAACTAATCGCAGTCGGCTTTCTTCTCCCTCAAGCCTTTTCATGTATCTTCTTCTTCCTTTAAGCCATCTAACTCATAACCACTTTGTCAGTACACGATTACTGTAGGGAGATGATCCTCCACCCACTACCAATAGCCAGGAAATCCTCCTTTTCAGGAGGAGTCATAAACTCCAAGGACTTCACAGAGGAGGCAGACGATAAGTTAAAGGGTAGAGAGGTAAGATGTTCTTGTTCTCCAACACTAACATTTTCGGTTTCCGGTACTTGAACTGGCACTTGCCTTGTGTGTTCAGGAGACAAGGAGGGGTGGTAGGGACTCATTAAAACTGCAGATGCCCTGTGGCAGTGCATTCAGTATCCTGCAGGTGGATCTAAGGTGGTACAGCCGGTGGGGCTTAAGCATTTCTCACATGAGAGGTAAAGGCCACCTCTGGTGAAAGAGATACCTCCTATTTAGCTTAAGATTATTAGATAACTGATTCATCTAACCTCATTCACTCACCACACTTCATATGCAATCTTTTGATCATCTATGGCACTGGCTACACCAACACAAGTTATCTGGTCTATGTGACAATCATATGCCCATTGCCAATGAGTAACCAGAATGCCTGGTTTTAGACTTCACCCTCTCAAACTAGTTACTGTGACTTAACCTTGAGGTAGATACACTCAAAACCAGCTGATACTAAGTTTTAAGAAGTCTCCAAGTTAACAGCAAACAGGATACATCCAGGAAAACTTTGCGGGGGGCGTGCGGGTGGCCATGGAATTAGCTGGTCTCCCCTAGCGCGTGGGAAATCTAATGAGGTGACCTCAGATTACTTATAAATAAGAGAAATAAGGTTATTCTCTAAGATAGGACTTCTGTACGCTGGCACTTTGTTTTTGAAATTCTGCAAATGCACCTTGACTTTCACCTTTAACTAGATGACACTGATCATTCACCCAGCTCCCACTGCCTTTCTGGTTTTAAATCCATGTGTCAAGCTGGCAACTGAGCATTTCCCCTAAGAGTTAATTTAGATTTCGCCTTGTCTCTCAAAACCCCCAAGTCTCCATAACAACTAACCAATCACCAAGTTCTGTAGATCCAATTCAGTATTTCTGGGCTCCACCAGATCTCTATCCTCGCAGCCTCTACCTTTGTTTGCATATCCATCATCCCTGGTTTGAATGACCTGGATGCCTTCTAAAAGAGCCCTAGGACCACTCCCATTTTGCTGCCATTGTCCTTCTACACTGTCCAGTGTAATATTCTAAAGGATAAATATGATTCAAGTTTCACTGTATTTAACTTTTTTTTCTCCAGGCTTCAGGTCCTGAGAGAGAAACATGATTTCCTTGACAAGGAGCTGGGGAATGCTATACAAACTGAAGCCAAATTAGAGAATGTTAAATTGCTTCCCTTAAACTTCACAGTATTTAAGTACTCAGTGTTACAAGTCAAATGTTATTACACAATCATTAAACTTAGAGATAATCTAAAAATGGTACTTGTACTCCAAAATCAAAAAAATATCACTTAGTAGCGAGAAACTATGCAACTTGTTAGGCAGTAAAAATCAATTTTATTTTTTCTGGTGCCATAAGACCAATGAGATAATGTGAGGTCAAATTTAGCTACTTTATAAAAATTTCCTCAAGTAAATTTATAAACTTTATAAAAAGTATGCTCATGTAAGGGTTACTGATTATTATACTAGGATGGTGCAAAAGTAACTGTGGTTTTTGCATTGTTGAAGTTTGTTGTTTGATAACTGGAATACATTTTTTTTCTTTATTTTTAACAGAAGGACAATTACAATATTGTGCTGGCTTCTGCCACACACCAACATGGATCAGCCATAGCTATACATATGTCCCCTCCCTCTGGAGCCTCCTCCCACCTCCCATCATATCCCACCCCTCTAAGCTGTCACACAGCCTCTGTTTGAGCTCCCTCAGTCATACAGCAAATTCCCACTGACTATTTTACATATGTTAGTGTCTATGTTTCCATGCTACTCTCTCCATTTGTCCTACTCTCTCCTTCTTACCCACAGCCCCCTGAGTCCATAATTCTGAGTCTCCTTTGCTGCCCTGCAAACAAGTTCATCAGTACCATCTTTCTAGATTCCATATATATGCATTAATATACCATATTTGTTTTTCTCTTTCTGACTTACTTCACTCTGTATAATAGTCTCTAGGTTCACTCATCTCATTAGCACTGACTCAAATGTGTTCCTTTTTATGGCTGAGTAATATTCCATCATATATATGCACCACAACTTCTTTATCCATTCATCTGTCAATGGACATTTAGGTTGCTTCCATGTCCTAGCTACTGGAAATAGGCTGCAATGAACACTGGGGTACATACGTCATTTTCAAATATGGTTTTCTCAGGGTACATGAGCAGTAGTGGGATTGTTGGGTCATATGATATGACCCAATATGACCCAATGATTTATTTCTAGTTTTTTTTAACCAATGCTTCAAAAGTTAAACGAATTGGGCTACAAAGTTTTACCTTATCTGCCATATTCACCTGAACTCTCACCAACTGACTACCACTTTTTCAAGCATTTTGACAATTTTTTGCAGGGAAAATACTCCACAACCAGCAGGAGGAAAAAATGTGTTCCAAGAGTTCATTGAATCCCGAAGAAAGGATTTTTACACTACAGGTATAAGCAAACTTATGTATTATTGGCAAGAATGTGTTGATTGTAATAGTTCCTATTTTGATTAATAAAGATATATGTGAGCCTAGTTTTAAGGATTTAAAATTCACAGTCTGAAACCACAATTATGTTTGTACCAACCTAATAAATATGCAATTCTACTTCTACTTAAACAACTTTACTCTTAGATAAGACAGTTGTCAGGATAAAAACTTCAGTCTCTTCATAGCATGTAGCACGCGAATAAATTAAATAAATTAGGCTAACATTTCAATCAATTTTTTTCATGCAGTTCAACTACTACTCTCAACTGAAAGTTCTTATAATTAGAATCTAAAAAAGGAGTTAGATAAGCCACTAGAACAGACAGATAACTTTAATCTGGTGATAACATTCAAAGCTGAACATTGCAATCACTACAAGTTCATCATTCTTTTTTGGTAGAAACAACAGGGCTAAGGAATGGGTTTGCCAATGGTACAAAACTAGATGGAGACAGTGGACCAAGTCAAGAGTCCGAACTTGAAACTTAACAGGATTTACTAAGATTGAGATTAAATCAATAAGTCATACAGAAAATCTGCTAGAAATATCCTAGAAGGAGCCAGAAACTTCCAAACAGGAAAAATAAAAATTTTAAGTATGTAAGCTAAAAATATTCCCTATTCTGTTAGGAAAAATATTTGGAGATAGACCAAAAAATATCTTAAGGGGGGAATTCCGAACAAAGACTGTGTACATGGACATCAACTGGGATGCCAGGTCCTGATAGATTCAGGCAATCTGGGTGGGGGAGGATCTGGGACTTGTTTTCTTGATGATATCTTTGATGTACTCTACTGAATAACCAGGTCCAGAACCACTGTCTTAAAAAAAAAAAATCTGTATTTAATGAATTATTTATACAATAAAGACTCCACAAACATGTTTTGA
Organism: Okapia johnstoni; assembly: GCA_024291935.2. NCBI lineage: Eukaryota > Metazoa > Chordata > Mammalia > Artiodactyla > Giraffidae > Okapia > Okapia johnstoni. The sequence goes on from CM044326.1 coordinate 30,998,732, forward strand.
GAGTACATGGCAGATGCTCTGTAAAGCTCTAGTAATGAGTCACTGAGGTTTGTACAGCACTTCATGATTTACAAAACACCTCCACACAATCCTGAGTACACAATCAAGATAGCGGCTAAATGTAGCTAGCAAAGTTTGCTCTTTTTTGTAAATTAGAATCTTTAGGTATTTGTGTTTATGAATGGAAAACTATGCCATTTTTAACCCACCCCTATTGATCTAAGGATTATGAAGAGGTATAATTGCTTTCTTACAGAGATTAGTATTTGAACTGAAATTTTTTAAACCAGCAACTCCACTACTAGAGAAAAAGGAAATGCTGTATTAGAGATGATACATGCTTGCTTCAGATTCATTTTTAAGAGTGAAACATAAACAACCTAAATACCCATCAATATCCATTCATGAGTAAAATGAAGTATAGCCCTTCCAATCAATGGATTATCAAATAACTTCAAGATAGTGATTTGAAAAAATGACTGACATAATACAGAAGTTACAGAACAGAAAATGAGCTCATGAATACAAACTTGTATGGTATTGATATGCATAAAGAGGTTTCTAGGAAACAGCCTGCCAAAATGTTAATCCGATTATCTCTGTATTTTGAAACAAAGAAAGACAGTATTCTCATTCCACTATAACTTGACTAGTGTGTTCCTTAAGAAAAAAAATTGTTTTTGAGGTACATTCTTTCTCCCCAAACTGGAAGGCACAACAAAATGTATTTTATTGAGATCCAATGATCAGTCTGCCCTACTCTCTTTTCAACTCCCGTCCAGACATGGTGTTGGGAATCCCAAAGGTGAAAGTAGATGAATTTACACCTTCAATGAGTTGTGAGAAAGGAGAGCAGATGCTGTGAATGATTCCAGCCAGGCCTGGAAGTGATTCTGGTGAGAAGAAAATGCCACCTTTCCTCTGAGCAAATGCAGCCACATGCTAGGGCCCACAATCTTGCGAGCAGTTCAGTCAGACGTCAGCCTGTACCTGCTCCCTCAGACACACTCCATGTTCAGTTCAGTCACTCAGTCATGTCCAACTCTTTGCGACCCCATAGACTGCAGCACGCCAGGCCTCCCTGTCCATCACCAACTCCCAGAGTTTACTCAAACTCATGTCCATTGAGTCAGTGATGTCATCCAACCATCTCATCCTCTGTTGTCCCCTTCTCCTCTCGCCTTCAATCCTTCCCAGTATCAGGAGCACTGCAAAAACAGTACAACCACACACAGAAACCCTGGTCGTGACCCTTAGCTCTTTAAGGAAGACAAAAGGTCTTTTCCACCATTAGGCTACCAAATACCATTAAGACCTGGCTGGCTTTCTCTTCCATATGTATACTAACCCTCCTCTTGTAGGAGACATTATGTTCACAGGATCCTCCAAGCCAGTGACTCATGTCTGCTTCAATTATAAATCTAGACTATTGTCATCTCCTCTTTCCTTGTTTATATGTTCAGTAAGCACATGCTTCTCGTCGGCTTAATATCCAAAGAACAAACCCTACTCTGCACCCAGATCACAGGACCAATATTTACAGGAGTTTATTTACATGGTGGGTGGACTTTTTTAGCTGCCTTGGAGATCGCTTCCCTAACTTTAACAGATGATATGATAAAGCCAAAAAAATAACATTACCACCAACAAAAAAAAGGGTGCTGGGAATATGCCATTCAGAGGATTTGTTGAAGGATTTATTCTGTAATAGAACCTTCACATTCACAAGCTTAAACTTCCAGGACCAGCTAAGCTGGTTCTATAGTACCCATATACCAATTCTGCAGTGATGGGGAGAAATAAAGTACCAAAGGGAAGGGAAATTTGGGGTGTGCTCATTGCATGATGACAGGATTATTGATCCAAAGTGTGAGGCAGGCCTTAAAGGAATTTAAGCACATCAAAGAAAGAACAGAGTGTTTAGGGAAAACAAACTACAAGAAGCTCCAGTTGTTGGCATTTCACAGTTTTCAAGTACTCATGTCATTGTGGTGCCCAACAGCTAGCTGGCAAACTAACAAAACAATATGTTGGCCTGAGAGCATTGTTTATAGGCAGCACTCATAGCAGACAAATCTATTCCCACCAGATATGGACAAAGCCACATGAGGACTGACAACACGAAAATAAACATTTTAATTGTGTGCCACGCTTGGTACTGCTTGCTGAATTAGAATGCTTCTTTTCTTGACACTGAAGATAAAAGTATAGAAGAG